>JALMGA010000013.1:4684360-10291860 GCA_023333525.1 Aspidoscelis tigris stejnegeri
AAGACAGGCAAAAGTATTTCATAGGTAGCATGTGACTCAGAAACGGGTAATTCAGCCATCAGTTATGAGTGGCACACCCATAGCCTGCCACCGTTGCATCAGACTTGCCCGTGCACTGAGATCTCAAGGAGAGGACCTCCTTGTAGTCCCTTCTCTTGCAAGGGCATGGGGCGTAGGGACATGCGAGAGGGCCTTTTCTGTGGTGGCCCCTGGACTCTGGAACAGCCTCTCTCTTGAGGTTTGCTAGGCGCCTGTGCTGTATAGTTTTTGGTCCTTGGTGAAAACATATCTTTTTACCTAGGCTTTTGCCTCAGGGTGCTGTCTTGTTGGAGGGGGTTTATATTTTTAATTATGTTTTACTGATACGTTTTATTCCCACTGTAACCCACCTTGGGACCATTCGTTGAAGGATGAAATGTAAATTTCCTAAATAAGTAATGTCATCATCATCACGTTTATTTATAACACCCTTTCCACCAAGGGATGGTACATTTACATTAACCAAGAATGGCGTCCACGAGAATCAGTTGAGATCCAACCTCTCTTTTGCAGTGAATGGATGAGAAAATGGGGGTTCATTGCCCTTTTTTTTTCAGAAACAGAGGGAAAATGTGGGGAGATCATTCTTAAAACAGCGTCAGCCAAACGAGAGGGCCTGGTGTGGCAGGGCAGGGGGACATTGGAGGTGGGAGCCCCTCCCCTCAAATCAAGGCCCCTCCTCTGCTGGGTGGGGGAGTCACAAAAGACCTGCAAGCTAGCATGGTGCAGGGGAGGGTCTGGCTTGCGTCACAGCCGCCATCATATCCAAACCTCGCCCAGGCTGGTGGATCTGAGGATCTGAATGTGTCGCAGTGACATTTAATAAATATTTATAAAATCACATGCACTCAACAGCCACAAATGGTTAGGAAAACAGGAATGAGGGAGCATAAATAACAGCATGCATCAACAGTCGAAAGCATTATGGATCCCAGTCCTGGGATGTGCACAAATATTTGTGACATTCATATACGAATGTTACAATATTCGTACATTGACCTTTGTATGAATATGAATGTTTCGGAACATTCATGAAACACGAATTTTCTTACATTCAATTTGCTTTGAATCGAATGCAGAACATCCCTACCCAGTCTTGCTTTTATTTTCTAGTTTGAAATCATTTTGTTTTATATTTTAATCCCTTAATAGTTGAACTATGGTGAGAAGGACGTTCTCAGTTCGGTGCTTTGTTTGCTTTCGTTGCCCCTGACCCAGCAGTGCTGACTTTCTCTGAGAGGCTCCTTCCTGTATAAGCAGTGAGAAAAACTTTCTTCTGTGCTTTCTTTTCCGGTGGTGGGGAAATACAGGCGAGTCCCATTTTGCCGTGAACCAGCAGCCGTTCCTCTATTTCCAAGTCCTCTTCCTGACGGCGCAATTTGAAGCTGCCATCGCCTTCCTCTTCCGTACGGAGCGCCTGCGTTGCCACGCCGTTCACGTTGCCTTGGTCCTTTTCGAGTTAAAGCTGCTTCTAAAGTCTTCTGGACAAAGCGCACAACTTTGTGAGTACAGGATTAATGATCCCAGCCTCCCTTTCCAGAAACAAAACTCCCCTTGTCTATATTCTCCACAGAGCATACAATAAAACTACTAAAGTAGGAAGAAATTCCTCCCATATTGCCATTATATTTTTTATATCGTCCAGGGGTGTCCTTGCTGCTTTGGTTTGCAACTCCCGTGAGACTTTAGCAGTGTGGCCTTCCCCTATTTTTTTCCAATCCCCTAGGAGTCAAACGAATGCCATTTTTAGACACCTAAGGACATGATAAAAGAATAGCTGGATGAGTGAATTTACTGTATTTTCCAGCGTATAAGACGACTGGGTGCATAAGACGACCCCCAACTTGCCAGTTAAAATATAGAGTTTGGGATATACTCGCCGTATAAGAAGACAACACCCGGCGTATAAGACGACCCCCGACTTTTGAGAAGATTTTCCTGGGTTAAAAAGTAGTCTTATACGCCAGAAAATACAGTATTTGTTTATCATTTACATTTTTGTAAATGTAACAATCTCAGGCAGGTTTAGAATTAAAACAAGATGCTTCTCAAGGAATAACTGAGCTGCTCAGGCTCTTATTTCCTTCATTGAAGAAGAAGGAGGAGAGTTGGTTTTTATATCCCACTTTTCTCACCCATTTAAGGGGACTCAAAGTGTCCGAAAAACCTTCTGTTCTCCTTCCTTAAGGGGCCTCAAAGCGGCTGACAAACCTTCCTTTCTTCTCCCCACAACTTTCACCCTGTGAGGCAGGTGGGGCTGTGAGAACTCAGAAGAGAGCTGTGACTAGCCCAAGGTCACCCAGCTGGCTTTGTGGAGGAGTGCAGAATCAAACCCAGCGACTACGAGATATGAGTCCGGCACCCTAACCACAAGACCAGACTGGCATCTGGAGTGCTGTTGTCACCATTGCCTGTGTGTCTTCTGCATGTTCCATCACTGGGAATGGCCCACAGATGTTCCCTCCTTGGGCCATTAGTGCAGGGGTGTGTGTGTGAATAAACCCATGTGAGTGATTGCAGTGCTCCCGTGGTGAAACATGCCCCCCTCTTCTTCGCCAAAGGAGCCCTCCAGAGCATCTATGTGCTTCAAAGTCCTGCTGTTCCAAGCAGATTCTTGAGCCACATCTATCCTCCAGCGTGGCAAATGAGGCCAAAGACTTAGCTTATCTAGCATTCTGTTCCCACAGCGTTCCTTGAAACACCCGCCAGGGAAGGCCTGCAATTTGTAGATGGAATTAATTGAGGTAGAAGAAGGAAGAAAGTAAATTGTCTCATTTGAAATCTGTAGTGATTGCTGGCAGAAATGTAACGGCTTAAAGACAAGGAGATCTTGGTTCAAACAGAGGAGGGGGGCGCTCCTCTTCCTTCAACCGAACTAACAGAAATGTGTCCCATCTTAACTTTGCCAGTGAGCCACGAAGCTGGTGACCCTCCGGCCGTCCGGCGTTTGAATTTCATTCGCCTCCTCATGCTTTACACCCGCAAATTTGAGTCTACGGACCCTCGGGAGGCGGTTCAGTATTTCTATTTCCTCAGGTGAGCTTTGGCAGCAGCTCTAGCCTTTCGTAAAGCTCACTTTTTGCTGAGAATCCCCACTCTTCATTGCTTTGGTTACCTTCCCCTCTTCTCTCTCCGTCTCCTGGCCAGAAATGAAAAGGACACCCAAGGGGAGGACATGTTCCTGCGCTGCGTGAGCGAGCTGGTGATTGAAAGCAGAGAGGTAAGCAAAAGTAATCCTGATAGATCCTTGGCTTCTTATTTTCGGCAGCAGGTGAAGACGCACCTTTCAGCCTGCCCTGTGGCTGAGCAGTCATCATCCCTTTCCAGTGTTGCCACTGCCGCCATTTTAAATTATTTTATCTGTTTTTATGCTGATTTTATGGAGATCCTTGGGTATGTAGTAGGATAGCAGTATAAACAAATAAATAAGGCAAATATGTGCCTTATTTTTGGGAGCTCTTGACATGCTCCCTTTGCCATGCGTCTTAAAAGCCCACGGCGTTCTGTGTCACTTTACTAGGAATATCCATTAAACAACTAATATTTACCTCTTTTAATCTTTCTTCTTTCTTTACATGGATAGTTTGATATGATTCTTGGGAAACTGGAAAGTGATGGCAGTAGAAAAGTAAGTCTTTTTTGCTTTTTTAAAGATATTTGTTAGTTCACGTTCTGATCTTTTTTTTATTAAAATTGATGTTATCCTTGGCTTGTGGCATATTTCAGCACAAACAAATACTGAAATAAATAAATAAAAAACATAGGAAATATTTATGCATGTACGTGTGTGTGTATGTATGTATACAAATATGTATTCTTAATGTAGAATTTATTTTAAAAAGTAATGAATCCATAGAAGTGTTTTCATTTGTACTTAAGGAGTTCAGTTAAAGCGCAAAACTTAGATATCTTGCTTTGCAGCATGAGGAGATTTATTTATTATATTTATTTATATTTATATTTATATTTATATTTATATTTATATTTATATCCTGCCCCATACCCTAGGGTCTCTGGGTGGCTCACGGCATTTAAAACACACACATATCAAGACTGTATAAAACAATGCTAAAACCAATACAAAATTTTAAAAAAACAGTATAATAATAATATTGAAGAAAAAAGAGAGAGAGAGAGAGATGGTTATGTATGGGGATTCTCTTATGTTTCATATAACATCGTTTTGATATTGAACATCTTTTATAAATATGATAGGACATAGAGGCCAAAGTGGGGGGCATTTTTAAAAATTTTATCACCAGAATTTGAACTTTACTTAATAAGAGCAATTTAGATAAACTAGTGGTTCCCAACGGCTTTTTTACTCATGTATCCCTTGACATCCCATTTCAATAAATTGTACCCTTCATAACAGTAACCTTCCCCCCCCCCCCATTATTCATATTTCACCCCCATAGCTTTAAGTGTCCTGGTTCGTACCCCTGGTGCTGTATGAACCCCAGGTTGGGAAACTCTTAAATAACTCATTTAATTGCAGAGTTATGCATTCAGATGTACTATTGAAATGCATAACTAAGGATTAACCAAGACAAAAAAGTTCCCGGACACTCTGTGTCTGTAATTTATGACCGAGATATGTTTCTAGTGAGAATCTGTAAGTAAAATCAGTCTTCTATTTGTGCTGTTGTTGGAAGATTGACACTTCTAAGAATTATAATTGATCCGCTGTCATAATATTCCACATCACCGTTTCTGTTTGTCATCTTTCATTAGCCTGGAGTGATTGACAAGTTTACTACAGATACCAAACCAATCATTAATAAAGTTGCTTCAGTGGCAGAAAGCAAAGGCCTTTTTGAGGAAGCTGCCAAACTTTATGACCTTGCTAAGGTAAGCAGACTATAAACGCTTGGGAGCCAAGACGGCCATTTACTGTTTACGCCAGTTGCGATTTGTCAGAAGATGTGCTGTACCCTTAGGCTGTGATCAGGTTTCATGAAACCTTTTCATCAAACAGTGCTGCAGCAGTCTTTTTATGGTGATTATTTTGAATTATTTGGCCTTTCCGGGTTCCTTTAAGAGCTCATCTTTGTAAAACGATTCTATACATATCTGTGACTAGCTTCCTGGAGGAGGTAGAGGATTGGGCAACCCAGTAGCTGCTACTGGGCCTGTGGTGAGCAGGTCAAAGGTTGCTTCTGGGCTCACTTGTTCAGGGCAGCCTCTAGTTTACTGTGTCAGTGGCAGGTGCAGTGGCAAGCATCCTGGTATCAGGGCACTTCACGCTTCCTCTTGCCTGGCCAAGGAGAACCCCCCTCCCTCCCCATTGGCAGCTGGCAGCGCACAGCCTGGACAGGGCGTGACAGATAGGATGACTTTTCAGGAATAACCCCACCCCCTTCTTTGAACTGGGCGTGGACCCTCACCCTCTGCCGCCAGGGGGCCACAGGCCAACCTGGGCCTCCTTTGTAGCGACTGCTGCCTGCTAATTCATCGCTGCTTGCCTTGTCTCACCTGGTCTGGCCTGGAGAGAACTTCTTTTGTTTTTGGTTGAGATTTGCAAAAGTTCAGGGGTAATCTGCCAAAGGCTATATACCAATGGGGCCACGGTCAGCAGTATATGGGGAGGACAGTCCTCTCCCCTCCCCTCCCCTCCCCTTCCCCTTCCCTCTGGTCCCTCCCCTCTCTTCCCCTCTGCCTGCCATCTTCTTTCCTCCTTCTTGTGCCCTACAGCAGAATTAAGAAGCCTATTCGCACTTGGCTTTATTCTGGAATATATCCTGGAATAGGGACTTGCTGTCGATATGCTGGTGCAGGCTTCAGCAGGACCACCGTGAGGTCTGCCAGAGTCTGCATTAGCATGAGGACCACAGACCCCTATCCTGAGATATACTCTAGAAAAAGGCCAAGTGCGAATAGGCCCCAGGCCTCTGCTCTAGTAGATCCCATCCCATGTAAAGTATCCTTTTTGCATCTTCACTTCTTCCGTTATATATTTTATTTTGAACAGAAATCAGGACGTAAAGTAGGGTAATCTAATCAAAACAGTTTTGGCAAACCAAATGTGCGTTGAAATAAATGAGGTATAGGGCGCATTCATTTCCTGTTTTTTGGTGCTTCATGCCTTAGTTTTTTTGAAGAGTTACCTGTAGGGATAGGCATGAATGTTTTTCTTTTTCTTTTTTATTTGATTCATGTTGAATGAAATGCAAGAAAATGTGTATTCATTTGAGTAGATCCCCTTCAGATGTTCAATCCCATATGTACCCTATATGAATGCATGCAAAATCCCATCTTCATTGGAGTATCTGAATTTGCCCAAATTTGTACGAATTTTGAATTTTACAAATATTCGCTCGCGTCCCTAGTTACCTGCATTTTTTTTTCAGATAAGCCTTTTCCCTTCCATTCTTTCCTGCCCAACGTTTTTTAGGCTCTTGTTGGTTCTCCAAATGCACGTTGCTTTAGCCAGTTTCGGGAATGTTCTCCTCTTCCTCTCTGTGCCCCCATCAGAACCCAGACAAAGTGCTTGAGTTGATGAACAAGTTGCTGAGCGCCGTGGTGCCCCAGATCAGCGCCCCCCAGTCCAACAAGGAGAGGCTGAAGATCATGGCACATTCCATCGCAGAGAGGTGAGATGGCATCTCTGGGGGTGGGGACTTGAGGACTTCTGTCCTTTCAAAGCCATCAAGATTCCCTGAGGGTGGTTTTCTGTTTGACAAACCCTTTGATGGACACTTCAGGGGTCTTAGGAAAGACTGGTTAGCAAAACTAGAAGGCTTGTGCAAGAGTGTGGATCTACACCAGGGCTGATCAGCTTGCAGCCTTCCAGATAGTCCTGAACTGCAACACCTGACATTCTGCTCCCAGCATTCCAGAGGGGGCTGGCACAGAGAGTGGAATGCTGGGAGCTGCACTTTAGGGACACCCGGAGGGGTGGAGGTCAGGGACCCTACTGGCACAATCCACATAGCTTCTGTGTAACTAATTCGGACGTGTCCAAACTTTAGTGTGAGAAATGAATGCATTCAAAGTTTCTGTTAATCCAAGACACCCAGTAGTGGGGTTGTCCACGATATCCGCTCTGAAGAATCAAATCTGCCTCGAATTCACTTTGATTCCGTTCTCAATCCATGTCGAATGCACTCTGGATCTGTTGCAGATGTGACTGGCGCAGCCGCTTTCCCACCTCCCCGGTTCACAAATGTTCCAAAGCATTTGTACACATATTTATTTATTTACATTTTTATCCCGCCCTATACCTGGAGGTCTCTGGGCGGGTAACAACATCTAAAATCAGACGTCATTAAGACAATAACAATAGCAGCCCACGCTTGTGAGAGGGCTCTGTAAATCAAAATAAGCTGCATTGCTTCATCATAGAGGAGATCCCCTTCCCAATTTTCTTCCTCAGGGTTTATGTAAATGGCCTGCAGCCTCGAATAGAGAAACCTCCTGGCAGAAGATTCAGTACAGGGAATTAACACCATTTCTTTTATGTTTTAATTGACTATAAGATGTTCCGAGATAAAATGGCAGGCAAGTCAATGACGGTGCCCTACAGACAATAATTCAGGCATCCAGAAAGGCAAAAGGTCAAGTTGAAATGCTGCCTTCTCTTCTTCAGCTGTCTTGGCTGTGAACATAACAGGAGCCTTAAGTATTCTGAGCTATTTCCTATCTCCAGCCTGCAAAGCGAGATGGGAATAAAGCTATCCTACCGTAGTGACTGAGAAGCATTTTGAAAAGCTGTGTAAAATGCCGAGTGCGATTCCAGCAAAGGGTCCTTTCCGTTTGGCCTGAAAATGTTCTGTAGATCTAGTTCAGTCAAATCTCTGCTATCACATTTTCAGTGTGTTTTTGAAATTGTGCATCTGACCTGTCATGACCGTCCACCTCTGACACAGCCTCCCAAGCGTGAGAAGAAGCCAAAGGGAGGGCGTAGAGCTTGTATACAAGCTGCTGACTCAGTTGGAGGGGTGGGGGCCCTTGCTACGTCCGTTCCCTTCCAAGTTGCCACCCCTTACATTTGCTTCTTCCGCCTCCCATGCTTTTTCTATTTATTATTTATTTATTTATTTATTATTTACATTTATATCCCACCCCATGCCTGAAGGTCTCTGGGCGGGTTACAACCTTCAAACAACAGATTAGAACAGAATATACATTAAAAGATTCAACAACTTTAAAACAATACACATTATGTCTAAAATGATAGTGTGCGGCCTGGGTGGGAAATATAATCAGCTCAGCCAAAGGCCAGGGTAAAGAGGTGCGTCTTCACCGCCCTCCTGAATGTATATAAGGAAGGGGCCTGACGCACCTCGAGGGGGAAGCTATTCCATAGTCTAGGGGCCATCACAGAAAAGGCTCTCTCCCGGGTGCCCACCAGCCTCACTGCTGAAGGTGGGACAACCGGGAGGGAGTTCCTTCCAGGGCTGGTAAATCTTGGTGCATTCTGACACAGCTCCCCACCCTCAAATGCAGCCTTAGTGGAGGCAAAATCCATGGCTGAAAATCCATTCTTTGGATTTGACCTCAAGTAGGTTCCTTAACCTCCATCTTCAGTTGGCTGCACATGTTCACGTTGCGCATTTCTTGTGTCTGCGCTATTTTGTGGAAGCCAGCGCTTCTGCTAACCAAGCTCTGGCCGTACGACCGTAATGCGTAGCTCCTTCACAGTTTAAAGGGGAATGTTACCTCTTTGTTTCTCTTCCAGGTATAAAGCCCAGGGTGTAAGTGCAAAGAAGCCCATTGAATCTACATTCTACCTTCTGCTAGACCTAATTACGTTTTTCGATGAGTATCATGCTGGGCACATTGACAAGGCCTTTAACGTAAGTTTTACCCTTTTGCTTGAGAAGAATATTTAAGTGAAAATAAAAAGCAGGAGCTGGGGGACACCTGGGAGAGCTTTCCCGCTGCACCAAGGGCAGCCAGATGCTCTTTGGAAGTTCAGAAGGTGAGGATAGCTACCATCAGTTTGTGTAGCCAAAGAAAACTGGCAAGGTAGAAGTTAAGAGGGTTAAATCTGCTGGACGCAGGTGAGTCCAGAGTAGAGATCTTTATTTGGTCTGATCAGGACCAAGAATAATTCACTGCAGTAAATGGAGAGGAGAGAGTCATCAGCCTGCAGGACCTGTGGTAGGGAGGTAACCCTTGCTTGAAAGCGCAGATATTTTGGAGCCATAACTCCCCCTACCAGTGTTATGTTGGTGTGTCTGCATGGCTTCTTTATGTCAAGGAGGCTGCCCTTAGAAGATATCTACTTACAATCAGGTCCCCTCTTAAACACCATCTTTCCAGGCTGAAGAGGCCTAAACATTGCAGTCAGATTTTGTAAGGGAGGTGTTCCAGCCCCTTGATCATTCTGGTTGACCTTTTCTGCACCTTTTCCTGTTCCACAATATCCTTTTTGAGGTGTGGTGACCAGAATTGCACCCAGTATTCCAAGTGTGGCCTCGCTGTAGGTTTATAAAGAGGAAAAATGACACTTGCTGACTTGTTCTCTATTCTCTTCCTAATTCTTCCTTTCTCAAACTGTAATTTCTCACTCTGCTCTGCTCCTTATACCTACTGTTCTTCATGTATCCTTCTCCACAGATCATTGAGCAGCTCAAACTGGTACCCTTGAGCCAGGAGTACGTGGAAGAAAGAGTCGCAGCCTTTAGGAATTTCAGTGATGAAGTAAGGAAGCAGCGGGGCTGATTTGTCTTATCGTGTTCCTTCTTGAATTTGGGTATAATAAGCTGATTTGTCTCTCCGGCTCCGTCCAGCAGGCTGTGCACGTAGATGTACGCACTACCCCTTCCTTGGAAGGCCTCAAATGAAATCCATCTTGTTTGAGGCCTTCCAAAAAAAACCCGGAAGCGGTTGTGGCCTCCTGGGAGGAACCCATGGTACTCCAATCCAGATGGCCTAGACTGGTGTTTGTATCGAGTCGAATGCCAGAAAATTCGTACTCGTGTGAATGGATCCCCTTCGAATGCGGTAGCATCTGATTCGAATTCGTACGAATATCCAGTACGAACAAATATGTATCCAGTATGTATCTCGTAACACACCCGCTCTGAAAGCAGCAAATCCACCCTGAATCCGCTTTGAATCTGCTCTCAGTCCGTGTCGAATGCATTCTGGATCTGGTTCAGGAATGTTCCAAAGCGTTTGTATGAATGTTTATGAAATATTTGTACGAATACCGATGTCAGTGTACGAGTGTCGTAAAATTCAGTTCGTATACGAATGTCCAGATTTGTCTGAATTTAGACGAATATCAAGTATTATGAATATTCATGCACATCCCTACTGGCCGCAGTTTGGACGAGCCCTACTGCCAGCCGCTGCCACCTGGTTCAGACTGTCATTTGGGAAAGCTGGGCAGACACTGGCAGGAGCCTGGCCCAACTGGCAGGTGAGGCGGATCCAATGGGGAAAGTGGGGAAGCCGGGCCAAATGAGCATGCCACCCTAACCAGCCCCGGTGTGGTTCCCTGTCTCATGAAAGAACAGAATTCAGGTTCAGTTCGATAGTGAGCCTCCCCGACTCTGGGATGTTCGCCACAAACCAGCTTGAGCCCAGCTCAACACATTGCTATTCTGTAATGAGGAACAGCGTGAAGGAAGGAAGTGCTGTTTTTAAAACAGTGTTCTGTGAAAAGAATAGCAAAATTCTTTTAATTCAAGGACACCTTCATTTGCAGTTTGTAACCTTTTGTTGTCAGATCCCTCCCTCCCACTCACTCACTCACTCACTCACTCTCAAACTGCTGGTTACATCTCATGTATCTTTAGGGCCATACTTGGTCTGCATCTCTCGCCCTTGAATTAATTTCTTTTATGTTCTCACCCCAACTTTGTTTTGTAGATCAGACACAATTTGTCTGAGGTCCTCCTGGCAACAATGAATATTTTGTTCACTCAGTACAAGAGGCTGAAGGGTCCCAGCCCGTCCACACCGGCAAGGCCTCCGCGGGTCATTGAGGACAGAGATTCAGTAAGTTTGCCCTTCCTAAACCCTCAAGGCATTTGGGCTTGGAAACCAGTAGCCTCTGTCCTTGGATGTCCAGTTGACATGGATAAGGGGAGCCGTGGTCCAGCAGCATCAGGGGAGATTTCTCATTCCTGATGTAGGTGGGCAGATAACATTCGATATTTAGTCTTCAGGTGTTAAAACTACCCAGTTTGAGCCAGTTTGGTCTAGTGGTTCAAAGGAGCCGAACTCTTATCTGGGAATACTGGATTTGATTCTGCCCTCCTCCATGAAGCCAGCTGGGTGACCTTGGGCTAGTCACAGCTCTCTTCTGAGCTCTCACAGCCCCACCTACATCACAGGGTGTCCGTTGTGGGGAGAAGAACAGAAGGTTTGTCAGCTGCTTTGAGTTACTTTAAATGGGTGAGAAAGGTGGGATAGAAAAGCCAACTCCTCCTCCTCCTCCTCCTCCTCCTCCTCCTCCTTCATTTAGAAGGTTATCAATAAGAAATTCTGCTCCTGGCCTTGTCAGACTTTGGAAAACAAAGTATCCTAGGAGGCATCTTTCAGGAAAAAAAGGAACTTTTTTGGATACAGATGTAAATCCGAATGGGAACAGATAAGACCTGCAAGCTGCGGCACTTTAGACACCCTTACAAGGCTGTGCAGCCCGGTTGATTTGCTTTGGGATTTTTATTGTCCTGCTTCTGCTGTCGGCAAAACCACGGGGAAGGCGTGGCCTGTGGAAGGGCTCCCGGGTGCATTTCGCTTCCCGTTCCTGCTCTGTGGTCTTTGATTAAATAATTACAATAATAGAACACCTGCACCTTGAGGCTTTCTTTAACCTTTTTGCAATGAATTGGTGATTCTGTTTAAATTGTTTTCAGAGGAAAAGGAACGGGAAAGCTCTGATGCAAAAACAGTAACAGTAATTTTGGGTGAGAAATGGCAGCAGTGAGTGGCCAAGAGGTTCTCATTTAAAAGAAAAAACAGAAGAGCAGGCTGGGAGATCTCACAGTAAAAAGGATCCTGCTTTCTGATAAGATTTTAAGAAAGTATAGACCTTAATTATAGAGATATTCCTATAAGCAATCAATTGATTATACACTTAATAAAAAATTAGTTTTTTTTAAAAAGTCACAGGAGGTTTTTAAACTCCAGAAGTGTTTCTCAAGATCTATGATTAATTTTTTGCAGGAATCTTAGGAGGCTTTAGGGAATTTCAGAGTACAGAAGCTAGTTTTGAGGAGGAGAAGAGTTGCCTTTTCTACCCAGCTTTTCTCACCCATGGAAGGGGACTCAAAGCAGCTGACAAAGCTACCATTCTTCTCCCCACAAGAGAAACCCTGTGAGGTTGGTGGGGCTGTGGGAGCTCAGAAGAGAGCTGTGACTAGCCCAAGGTCACCCAGCTGGCTTCATGAAGGAAGGGTCGGCTTTTGTCACCTATTTAAGGGGACTCAAAGCAGCTGATAAAGCTTTCTGTTCTCCCCACAAGAGACACTCTGTGAGGTAGTGGGACTGTGAGAGTTCAGAAGAGAACTGTGACTTACCGAAGGTCATGCAGCCGGCTTCATATGGGAGGGTAGAATCAAACCTGGTATTCCCAAATGAGAGACGTTTTCGCACGGGGCTGAACGGTACGCGTGGGAGACAGCTGCGGACACGGCATACGCATTGCCCGAGCGGGGCTTGCGCTCCGACGTGTCCGGAGCTGTCTTCGGCGCGTTCGAAATGTAGAGCACTTTAAAGTGCTCTACATGCATTCGAACGCGGACGAGCCGCCCGCAGGCGTTCGGGAGGAGAAGCATTCGCGCCTGCTTCTCCCTCCCTAACAGCTGCGGGCTTGCCTCCAACGCCGGCGCAGGTTTGGCAATCAGCTGTTTGACAATCAGCTGATTGCCGATCTGCCTCCGCGGCTGTCTCCACGCCCCTGGCCGGCCTTTGCCGGCCAAGACAGCTCCCGGCGCTTTCACCTTTCGCACACAGACGCGCCGGTACGCGTTCCGGCGCGTCTGTGTGTGAACGCTGAAAGCGCCGGGAGCTGTCTTAAGCTTTCCGCCTGAACGCGTTCCGTTTGGAACGCGTTGCAGTGCGGAAAAGTCTATGAATCCAGCACCCTAACCACTAGACCAAACTAGAGTTTAAAAAGTGAATTCATGTCAATAAAGGTGATTGATTGACATAATCAGGTTTAATTATGCTATAGTAGCAGGGGAGGCCACGCACACAGCAGAGATTAGAGCAGGCCCTTTGGTTTTCAAAGGTAGCATGCCTGCTGCCATACTGGTTATGTTTTCTATTAAATGGCCCTTTTCCTGGGATCTCCCAGCCATGGAAAACAGTGTACCTAGCAAAAACTGTACCAGACCCATCACCAGAAGAGATGATGACAGCAACCAGTCTGAATGGCTTTAAGAAAGAATTAGACAAATTCATGGAAGATGGTCATGCCAGTGACTACTAGAACAGATGCCCAGGTACGACCAATTTGGAGAGAAAGGCAGGAGGCCTTTAAAGGCCATTAGAAGGAAGTGGAAAGGAGGTGGATGTCTTGCCTTCACCTTCTACCTAAGATGCCCAGAAGAAATTGGTAGGTCATTGTGAGAGATGGGCCGTGGCCTCATCCTGCAGCATTCCTCTTAATTCATGGAGGACAAGTGTACCAATGCCTATTAGAATGGGTGCCTCCGTACCCCCTTCAGGTTGGAGAGGCAACCAGGATGCCTCTAAAGACCGTTTGCAGGGCGTCTAAGAGCAGGTGAAGGTTTTGCCTTTGTCTTCTGCTTGAAATGCTCAGAATCAACTGAGGGCTGCTGTGTGAGCCAGGATGCTGGCCTAGATGGGCTGCGGCCTGATCCAGCAGGGCTCCTCTTTCTGTTTTTATGTCCAGAAAGCTTTACTGTATTTCAGTAGCTCCTGAAATAAAATGTATTAAGTATTTCAGTATCCTGGGTATAGTTTGTGCTAGTGATACAGCTCTCCTGTATCAGAAGGGAGGAGAAATCCTAGAAAAGGGCCCTTTAACCCCTAGTTCCAGCTCTTGCTTCATCTAAGTCACCATGATAGTTTGTGGCTTTCTTTAAGAGTTCAGACAGGGATTTTCCCAGCCCTATTTGAAATGTCTTGGAATAAGTCCTAAGAACTTTTTCCACATATTAAAAAAAAACATTCTCTACCGCTGAACTATGAATCTTCCCCTTCATGTAAGCGCCAAAGTGCACATTCCAAGGGCTTCCCCTGTCTGCATTTATTTGTACCTTGCTTCCGAAAGCGGAGAGGGAGATTTCCCCATGGCCTTCGCTTCCCATGATCCTTCAGCGTCCGTCTAAAAACCTTCTGCCTGATCAAATGACCTTCTTTGTCTCTTTGCTCGCCAGCAACTCCGATCTCAAGCCCGGGCCTTGATCACTTTTGCTGGGATGATCCCTTACAGAACATCGGGGGATACCAACGCGCGGCTGGTACAGATGGAGGTCCTCATGAATTAGACCCCATGGGAGACTTGCCAATGGCTTTTAGCGTCCTCAGTGGACGGTTCCGGTTGCGGAGGGGGCGGCTGGGTGGGTGACTTTTTCCTTTGGTTTTTGTATTCTGTATTTTTTGTCAACCACAATAAATTCCTTTGGGTTTATATTTGTTTTTGTCACCTTATTTTGCTTTTACATTCTTTATGTTTTCTTATTATTGTTTTAAATGTTCTTCCCACCCACCCACCTTTTTTTTTTTTTTGCAATATTTATTATTTGGGCGAAATGGAGGAGGGAAGGTCATTAACTGGGAAAGAGGAACTTTGGTAACCAGGGCGGGGGGCTTTCTCTTTTTTCACAGGGAATTCATGAGGTTACTTATCAGAATTACCGATTAGGGAGTGTTTTAAATATTCGAAATTCAATCGAATGTGGACATTCGAATTTGAACAGAGTGTCATCACATTCGAATTTAAACATTATTATTTATTTATTATAATATTATTTGTTTATTTGTATTTCTATCCCGCCCTATACCCGAAGGTCTCAGGGCGGGTTGCAGCATTATATGAATCTTAGACAGGTCCCTGCCCCTCAGGCTTACAATGTAAAGAGGCAAGATACAAAAGGAAAATGGTGTGGGAGGGAACAGGGAACAGCAAAAAGCAAGCGCTTGAAGTCTTCGGTTCCAATTTTTCTCTCCATTTTTTATTGCTGGAATTTTCTTATTCTCTTTACTTTGAATTTTCTCTTCATTGATGACAAAGCAGAAGATGGTAGAGATAGTCAGCCGGCATCTACTCAGCCCCGCCCTGCCCTGCCCGGCCTCAGGACCAGACATTTCCTCAACTGGTGGATCTGCTGCCATAGTCTCTTTGCCATCTGGTGATGGGAGTAGTTGGAGGAGGGCGGGGCACTGCTGTGAATAAGATGGCAGAGCAGCCCAGCCTGCTGCCTCTTCTCCACTCCTCTCAGGCAAGATGGTTCGTAGCCTTGTGATGGCAGTTGGAGGAGGGAGGGGCACTGCTGGGAGCAAGATGGCAGAGCAGCCCAGCCTGCAGCCTCTTCTCCACTCTTCTCAGGCAAGATGGTTCACAGCCTTGTGATGACAGTTGGAGGAGGGAGGGGCACTGCTGGGAGCAAGATGGCAGAGCAGCCCAGCCTGCTGCCTCTTCTCCACTCCTCTCAGGCAAGATGGTTCCAAGCCTTGTCATGGCAGTTGGAGGAGGGAGGGGCACTGCTGGGAGCAAGATGGCGGAGCAGCCCAGCCTGCTGCCTCTTCTCCACTCCCCTCAGGCAAGATGGTTCTCAGCCTTGTCCAAAACATTCATTCAAATCATTTGAATGTACAGATACGTATGTATTATGTACGTATCTGTACTCATTTGCGCTTATAATACGGGACAAAAACAGGATGCATACAAAATCCGTACAGATACGTATAACACATATGAAGGTTGTTGACTTTTGTATCTTTAAATATGAGTGTTGTTGACATTCCTCAGATTCGTACCTAACATTTGAACCAATGGATTCGAATGTATCAGGTTCGAATCGGATTTTGTTGCATTCAGATTATAAACATTCTAATCAAATTGACTGTTTTGACATTCAATTTGACTTGAATTCGAATGGAAGAAAAAAAATCGCGCACATCCCTATTACGGATACTGGAACAAAGCATTAATTTCATTTATAGGATGCAATACCTTCATGTTTCCCAGATGTGTGTCCTATAATTCCTTACTGCCCCAGACAGCTGTGATGGGTGGGGCTAATGTGAGTTGTAGCCTAAAACACCTGGAGGCCCCGGGTTCTTTTGGCAGCCAGGGGTGCCGCAAAATGGCAGTCCATCAGTTTGCTGTTCTTCTCTCAATTCCCTAGCACTCTGCTTTTTGATCTGATTTGGAAGTACACGCTGTGTGTCGTCCAGGAACTACCCAGAATTGCTGGGATCCTAAAGGTTGACATAACGCTCTGTTCCATTGGCCGACCGAAATCCAAGGCGTATCAAGGAAGCCGCAGTTGCTCCAAAACAGTCCTTCAGTTGCCTTGGTTATTTTGGAGGAGAACCAGTGGTTATTTTAGGTGGCATGGAAACATGAAAATCCCATGACTGGAAGATGGATTTCTAGCTTCTCTGCTGTGGGATATGTCTACCTTTTCCTCTATATGCCACCGTGTGAACATTTTTGAAAAATAAGAATCCACTGAAAAATTTTAAAAGGCTACCTGGATTCAGGTTTCTGGGACATTCAGACCAGTCTCTCTGGTAGAGATGTAGAAGTGATCAGTCAGTGGAATAGGTTGCCGTGGGAGGTAGTGAGTTCTCCTTTGCTGGGGGTCTTCAAGCAGAGGCTGGAGCTACATCTTCCTGGCATGGTTTAGGAAATCCTCATTGAGCAGAGGGTTGGACTTGATGACCCTAGAGGTCCCTTCCAACTCTATGACTCTATGGCGGCTGCTAGATCATATCTTGGATGTTTGTATTGGGGAGGCCCAGTTAGGAAGCTAAGGCCGCCATTGAAATTGGTGATTCACGGTCACCCCCTGTTCCAACTGGTGGAGCTGGAACACTCTGATGGGAATTGTAGTTCAGGAATGTCAGGAGATCCTCAGTTGAGCATCCATGGATTACAATATGGATGTCCTAGTATCTTCAGGCCACTCATTCAGGTCACACATCCAAACAGCCAGGTGAGGGTGAATCAGTAGGAATAACCTCTGTAAACAGTGGTAGCCAGCATAGGTGGGCACCATCAAAAGGCCCTTCATTTGCCGCAAGCCAGCTCAAAGGAGGCTTACAAAGTGCCTCTCAGCAGGGTGTGGAGCTTTCAACTACGCTTAACAACCGATCTACAGAAAAGCTTTTGTGAAAACCTTCCAAATATTAATAGTTGTAAAGAGAAAGACTCTTCAAGTAGGGATGTGTAAAGTTTGGTTCGTGTTTGAACATGTGATCAAACAGTTTGCGTTCATGTTGGTTCGCGATGAACCAAACAGGCAGTGGCCCACAGATCTTGAAATTCAGTCGAACCAAACCAGAACCCCACTCGCAAAGATGGATTATTCAGTCATCTTATGTTTGCTCATTGGACCTTTGTCCAATGAAAATAATTGTATTCCTTGTTTTCAAACTGGTTCGAAACTGAACACAAACAGCCATTGGTTCGCCTGTATGGTTTGCTGCTGAACCAAGCCAACAAACCGAGCACACGATTTTAGTTTGGGCACATCCTTATTTTTGATATATTACCTGATTCTTTCTAATAATATAAAATAGACAGAATAGGATAATAGAGGGCTTGTTTACTCACTTGCGGTGAAGTGGAGAAAGAAGACTGCCAAAGAAGATCTGAAAATACATAAGTTAACAAAAGCAGGTAGGACTACTTATATGAGGTAAGATGACAAACAAGCAATATCTCCTAGAAGTAGAGATGCCCCCAGTGAGTTCATTCGAAGGGTGAGAAATATGAGGCAACAATTGGGCTGCGTCCACACCGACCTTTTAATCCTGTTTCAGGCCACTTTCAGATGGCAAAATGACTGGCCATTTTCTTTCCACTTTTTCTAACCGAAATGTGGATTTTCTGAGCTGGATAATACTGAAGGGAAACAGTTTGAAACTTTGCTGATGTCTTCTCTTTCACTCTGAAAGTGGACTGAAACTGGATTAAAGCTTAGGTGTGAAAGCAGCCTTGGTCTTGTTGGTCAACCAGGCAGTTTCTCTTCTTGTGGAACTGAAAGACAGCTGGGTAAGTGTAAACATCTAAAAATACTGGATAAAAAAACAAAGAAAGCAAACCATCTTGACAGTGATCTTTGGATGACTTTGTCAGATGCCATCAAAACAAGTCATTTTTAAGTCCAGAATTATAGGGGATTTACCAGTCCACCAAAATGAGTTCCCCTATATTTTATTTATTTATATTTATATCCCGCCCCATACCCAAGGGTCTCTGGGCGGCTCACAACATTTAAAAATGAACATATCAAAACTGTTATCAGTCCTAAAAATCAATTCAAAATTTAAAAATCCAGCACTAAAAAATACAAAACCAGTTTTAAAACAGCGGTGTTTGCAATGGGGGAAGCGTAGGGAACATTTAACCAAAGGCCTGAGTGAAGAGATACCTCTTCACCGCCTTCCTGAACATAAACAGAGAAGGGGCCTGACGCACCTCCAGGGGGAGACCATTCCACAGCCTGGGGGCCGCTACTGAGAAGGCCCTCTCCCGGGTGCCATACAAATGTTTCTGGACGTTCGTACGAGTAGTTTGGACGTTCATTAGATTGGGGTGTTGAAAAACGGAAGCCAGTCACATCTGCAGTGGATCCAGATGGCATTTGACACGGATCGACGGCAGATTAAAAGTGGATTCAGGTCAGATTTGACGTTTTCAGAGCTCGGATATGGATCTGATAACGTATTCATTTGTATCAGATACGTATCGAATTTACGAATACGTACAAATAGGTTCATATCAAATAGAATTTTACCACATTCAGAGGTAAGCACGCTTGAAAGAACAGCTGTGTTTCAATTCTCTTATTTTGTAAAAAGTAAAATCTATAGGATTGCGTCCAAACGCAGAGCAACTCAAGTTTCTCCACGGCTCTAATGAGTGATTTCCCAGCACTCGCCGTGGCCAACATGAGCTTTTAAAAGATGCTTGAGCTCAAAGCTGTGTTGTCATTCACTGGGAGCGTAAATTGCAGAGATTAAATAGGAATTGCTCTTTTAAATCCGCAGCCGAGCAGAGTTGGCATTTGGGAAAGGAGGAGAAACAGCTCATTTATTGCACGGATGGAATAGACCTAACAACCTCCTGAGACAAATGGCATGTAAAGTAAATGCAATAGGCATGTGGCCTTCATTAGAATCACTTCATCAAAATGCCAGAGGAGTTGGCAGACGTCCCGGGGTCTTTTCATTAGTCGAAGGCAAGAACAACTTTGCTCCTCTGTAAGCAATTCAGTTGCTGCCTGCCCAATTCTTTTTTTATTTGTCACTCTGAGCTTGATTGGAGTGGATTGCTTCTTTAGCGCCTCCAGAAGCTGCTGAGTCTTCCTCCCCCGGATAAAATACGCAGCCAGTTTGGGTCACATTCAAAAATTCAGTCAAACACTTCATGGATGTTTGCATTGAATCAAACTCGCGGTTGTTTGGATATCTGGGAATTCAGTCAAATCGAACTGTCTCTTGCTCATGAACGCGAACCAGTTGATCAAACCATGTTCACTGGGTTTTGGGCACTGAAAGAACTTTTTTTTAAATGGGAAAAAAATGTATTGTTTTGTTTTGTTTTAGAGCAAGTTTGGAAACAAACATCAACAGCTGTTTGATTAGGCAGTTCAACATCAAACAGCCAACAGATGTTCAGTTCAATGATGAACCGAACTCATGATTTTGGTTTATGCATATCCCTGGATTATCGTTCCTGGAGTATTGCTTATCTGAAGT
Source organism: Aspidoscelis tigris stejnegeri (assembly GCA_023333525.1). Classification (NCBI taxonomy): domain Eukaryota; kingdom Metazoa; phylum Chordata; class Lepidosauria; order Squamata; family Teiidae; genus Aspidoscelis; species Aspidoscelis tigris. Next base: position 4,704,263 of record JALMGA010000013.1, read on the forward strand.
TTTTAAAAGTTCAGAAGGTAGCTGCTGGGATTAACGCTTGTGCCTGACTCCACAAGAGATACTTTCCAGTGGATGGGATAACGTGCAACCTTTTTGCTATTCATCAATGCCATTTCTATAAGGCAGAAAATGTGAGCAGAGCAATTTTGCCATTGACTGCAAAATGCAATAACCAGTTGCATGTTTTTTTTCTTTTTTTTAAAAATAAGTTCTGCGACTTTCGTAAACCCCACGAAACATCTGGTCACCACACCTCAAAAAGGATATTGTGGAACTGGAAAAGGTGCAGAGAAGGGGAACCAGAATGATTCAGGGGCTGCTGGAACAAAATCCCTTACAGAATCAGACTGCAACGTCTAGGCCTCTTCAGTCTGGAAAGAGGGGACCTGATTGAAGTATATAAAATCATGCATGGTATAGAAAAAGTGGATAGAGAAAAATTCTCTTATCGCACAACACTAGAACCAGGGGGCATCTATGAAGCTGATGAGTAGGAGAGTCAGATCAGACAAAGGGAAGTATTTCTTCACCAGAGGGTCATCAGTCTATGGAATTGGCTGCTAGAAGCCTAGATGGCTTTTAAAAATGTTAAGACAGATTTATGGATGACAGATGTATCAATGGTTACTAGAATGGATGCCTAAGTCCATCTTTCAGGCTGGGGGGACAAGCAGGATGCCTCTAAGGCCATTTGCTGGGATTTGAGAGCAGGAGAAGGTTTGCCCTTGTCCCTGCTTTAGATGCCCATGGGCAATTGGTGGGCCACTGTGTGAGATGGGATGCTGGGCTAGATGGGCTGTGGCCTGATCCAGCAGGGCTCCTCTAAGGTTCTTATGGACTGGATGGGTTTTGTGGCCTGATCCAGCAGGGCTCCTCTTAGGCTCTTATGAATCCGCTTTGCCCAGTGGGGTCAATTTTTCCATGGCTTTAAATGACGACCTTCCAGCATTTCACCCACTATTTGATTTTGTTTTTTCTATTCGGACTCCTTATAACAGTTCCTTATAGCTGAGCCGTTGTCTTCCACACCAGCCAAAGCAGGCACAAGCCCACCGCTGGGGTAGCCCTGAGCCCTTTAGGAGGGAAGGGCTGTCCAAGTCCAGTTTTAAGCCAAAGGGCTTGACGGTGAATCTTATCAGTTGCTAGGAACTGGACTGACTGAGTGGACAACAGCGCCGATTCCTGTGTAAATGATGGGAACCACTTCTGCTTAAAACCCAGACTTGCCCCCACGCCGGTGCTACAAATTGTGCATAATTTGCACACGTTACATGTTGTATGCATCCTCTTCCTTTGTTTTCAATGCAGAAATGACCTCCACGACACATGAGTTTTGGCATGCATTCTACTGATGTTGACAATGTTTTGTGTTTGTGTGTGTGTGTGTGCTTTTAAGTGCAACCCCCTCTTGAAACGAGTCTCTTCAGGAAGCTCTTCTCCAAAGCGGATCGGGAGCAGAACCGCCCAGGCCGGAGTCTCGGTATCGTTGCTGCAGCTGGTGTTGTGAATCAGGCCGACAAAAAGCTCATCTGACTATCCGGCTATTTCACTACACCAGGGTTGCATCATACCACTTGCCTTCCCTGCGCCACCGCCGGCATCGGAGAGGCTGCAGTCGCAGATGTGTCCCCTGTATGTCTGTTTTCTCTCTCTCTCTCTTGGCTTCCACCTTTTCTCATTTTCATCTTTGTCTTGCAATTGCCTGCGTGCTTCCAATGCAGCTGGAATGTGAGCTCTGGAAATAAAACTGCTTCCCCCCTGTCCGCGTCTGCCTGTTTGTCTACGTCTGTGTGGCTTCCGTGGCAAGAAAGGCAACTGGGCGCGTGAAGATCGTCCTTGATCTTTGAAGACATCCCGTGCAGTGGATGAGAAGCCCCTCTTCTGCATTGCTGACTTGCAGGGTTCATGAATAAGTCACCTTTGCAAGCAAGCGTGAATGAATTCCATGCTCAGATAGAAGCTACAGGAGATAGAGGGCTCAGTTGTAAGTCTGAGATCCGATAGTGAAGTCCTTCTGCTTTGATCAGTGGAAGCAAGGGACAGGGCCTTTTCAGTGGCTGCACCTAAGCTCTGGAATTCTCTCCCCAGTGAAGTTAGGCTGGCCACATCGTCTCTTACATCTTTTCATAAACAAAAACATCTTTATTCCGGTGGGCTTTCCAGTCTTAACCTTAATTCAGTAGATTGGCCTCCTTACGTTTTGAATGATGTCATCCCCCTCCACCCCCAATAATCTTGTTTTTATATGTTTTAGATATTTGGATGTTATATAATAATGGCCACATGCCCACTAGGCAATTTAATCCGGTTTTAAAATAGTTTTTTTTTCAGATCAGCAGCGAGGTCTGGATTTTTGTGTTCCCACTGCTAGCTTATAATGCAGACTCACTCTCCATTCTTCAGTGCCCGGCAGGGGAGGAACCCCCTCCCTGCTCCCCTCCCCTCAGCAGAACCCCCTTCCCATGTGGTCAGCCACTGGACACTGTCATACCCTGACTTCATCAGGGCAGGCAATTCAAACCCCACCCCCTATATAAACCTGCTCTGGAAGATCATGGAGTCCTTCGGCAGCAGCTTTTGTTCGCCACTTCCCCACCACCACCACCACCACCATAGAACACCTTCTTTCTCATGTTAACATGGCAGTAGAAGATTAAAGATCACTTCCCCTCCTTATCTTGGTGTTTTGGGTGAGACTGATAGATCAGAGCAGCACGAAATGGCAGGAGTGAGGCAAAAGGGGGAGCAGGCAGGCTTTTACACAAGAGCCGGTAGCTTTGCATCTTTCACGATCACTGATCTCTTTGTAAAATCAGACACTTCACTCCCCCAAACTTTGTTACATCTTACTGCCCAACACCTGGATCTCCTGTTAGCTACTGCAGGCTCTTCATTGTTCATCTCTCCCACCCACCTCCCTTTCAGCCAGGGTGATCTCCTTAGCACATAATGGCAGACGGCCCAGGAAGAGGGGGCTAGGGTGAGGGTTAGGGAGCCGGACTCTTATCTGGGAATACTGAGTTTGATTCTGCCCTCCCCCATGAAGCCAGCTGGGTGACCTTGGCCTAGTCACAGCTCTCTTATGAGCTCTTACAACCCCACCAACCTCACAGGGTGTCTGCTGTAGAGAGAAGAACAGAAGGTTCGTCAGCCGCTTTGAGTCCCCTTAAATGGGTGAGAACAGTGGGATAGAAAAGCCAACTCTTCTTCTTCTTCTTCTTCTTCTTCACCATGAGGCTGTGTCCACACTGGTGGATCATTCAGCGAAAAGGGACCCTGGAGGGACACCAGCCTAGGAGGACGGGGCAGAAGAGGATGAACCCTAGAGCTTCCCTCTTGAGGTTCACCAGCACTTACACTGCAGAGCTGTCAGTTAAAACATACCTTTTCACCCAGGCTTTTAGGCTTAAATGGCTTCCTTGGGGATCTGTCCTGCTAGGGAGGGTGGCTTACATTTTTAAATATGTTTAATATTGTACATAGCTTATTCTTTCTTGCTGCAACTCTCCCGGAGACCTTTTGATGAAAGGTGGGATATTAATTCACTCACTCACTCACTCACTCACTCACTCACTCAATCAATCAATCAATCAATCAATCAATCAATCAATCAATCAATCAATCAATCAATCAATCAATCAATCAATCAATCAATCAATCAATCAATTTAAGATGAACGTGGGAAGAGAGAGAGTACCCCCTTTAGCCAAAGGCCAGGGCAAATAGGTGCATCTTCACTGCCTTCCCGAACATGTACAGTGAAGGTGCCTGATGCACCTCAAGGGGGGGGACTATTCCACAGCCTAGTGGCCACCACTGAGAAGGCCCTCTCCCGGGTAGCCACCCCTTTCATTACGGAAGGTGGTGGTACAACCAGGAGGGCTTCCCCTCCCCCTCCAGATCTTGAGGCACGGGAAGGTCAATATGGGAGAATGCGTTCCTTTAGATATTTGGGGCCCAAGTCATTTAGGGCTTTGTAAGTCAAAGTTAACCCCTTGAGCTGGGCTCAGTGGTGAATCGGCAGCTGTTGGCAGAGCTGTATTGACAGAGTCTCATGTTCTCAACAAAAGCAACGGAAAAGGAGCTGAACTTCTTCCAGCTTTCTGGAGCAACAATATATATGTGTGCCTAAGTAAAACAAATCCTGTTTTATCTTCTTTTTCCTTTATATATTAAAAACAAACAAACCCTAAAAACCCTGCTGTGGAACAGATACCCAGAGGCTGCCCAGCAAAGTGGCCTCCCTTCCCCCTTTAACCACCTGAAATGATCAGCTGCCCCAAATGCCAAATGACCTCTCCAGGACCAAACCAGAATGTCATGGCTGGACTTCAACACGGGGTCCCAGCAGATCCTTATCAACTTCTGCTTTCCTGCCACCATGTGACCTTGGGGCTCAAGATATACTGAAAAGTCACGTTACCTGTTCCTTTGCCCAACGTTTTTCACAAGGAATGCTTTCCCTAGAGGGACCACAACAGGTCTTCGGACCTGGAGCATCTTAAATGGCTGTGCTCACACCTACATTTTAATCCAGCTTCAGTCCACTTTCAGGCATAACACGCTGGCAAAGTGAGAAGTTGATTGTTTTTGGTTTTATCTGACTCAGGAACTGCGGTCAATACCAGGTCTGATTCCACACTCCTCCATGAAGCCAGCTGGGTGACCCTGGGCTAGTCACAGCTCTCTTCTGAGCTCTCAGACCCCCACCTACCTCACAGGGTGTTCTGTTGTGGGGAGAAGAACAGAAGCTTTGCCGTTTCTGCAACTGATGCTGGAAAACAGCTATTTTCTCGGGGTCTTCTACACAATATATTTGTTCCATTTTGCCAGAACAAAACCCCCACAGAAATTGTAAGGACTCTATTCCTCTATAAGGTCATTATTATTTATTTAAACGTATTTAAATTCTCCTAAGTTAGGACAGTTTAAAAATGGATAGCCTTTGAGTTTGGAGACCACCTTTTCTAGACAGTTACCTCCTGTAATATCTTCAGATACCGGTGTGAAAACATCAGCATTTGGGGTGAAAGGAGTTAAAAATCTCGTGGACAGGATGGAGGGGCCCAGCCAGTCTAGAGCGATCCTCTGTCTTTTTCCCAAGGACATTGTGACTATTTTGTATTTTATGCAACCTGCACAGAAAACGGAATGTACCCACACAGCATGAATCATAAAGGTGTCCCTATTCTACTGTTTCCCCAATCCTGTATTTTTAGCCAATCTGTCCCAAGGCCTTAATGCAAAAACTGTTATCACACCTTCGATCTAGAACTGGAGTAAGTGAGTAAGTATTTAGCTGTCCCTCTAGGCTAAACTTTTCAACAACCAGCTCAGGATGGTTGAAGCCAATTACTTTTCTCTGTTAGAGAGTTAACTGAGCAGGAGGTCGTATTGAGGGGGGGGTTTGTTTCCCCCCTGGTTTCATGGGGTATAAAGTTTCCATGCCTCCCTCATGCTTTATTACATGCTCAGATGTGCCACATCCCTTTACGTGCGATTTAAGAGAGAGCCAAGGTCAATAGCAGAGGGCAGTGAAATGGCTGATTTGCCGGTGGGAGAACGCGCCATCGGTCCGGCCAACTCCACCGGCCGCTTCACCATCAGCACTTTGATCAGCACCGAGGACAGCGGCAGGACTCAGTACGGCCAGACGGATCCCGGCGCCTTCGACACGGCCCAGGCCAATTATCTGACCCACGACAACACTTTCTATCTGCAGACCTTTGGCTACAATACCATAGATGTTGTGCCTTCTTATGAAAACTATGCCAATACAAAGATGGCCAGCGAAGCCAGGAAGCCTAGGCCGACGCTTGCTGATCTACACACGTTCCTCAAGGTAAATCCAAAACATTTCCATAAACTTAATAATGATGATGATGATGATGATGATGATGATGCTAGAACTGGCATAAACCAGCAAAGGTGGTCCCAGTGGTTCTTGGCACACTGGGGGCAGTGCCGAAAGATCCCAGTGGGCACTTGAAAAGCATTGGCATCATTAAAATATCCATCTGCCAGCTACAGAAAGCCACTTTGCTGGGATCTGCTTGTATCATTTGCCCATACATCACTCCGTCCTAATAAATATTTCTTTCTAGCACCCCTTTCACCTATGGGGTGCCCAGATTTTTAGAAGGGTAAAAGTTCATCGCTTGTTGTGGATTTTGCTATCTTTATGTTGCCTTGCGTCAAGATGGTGAGAGTATTAATTCCTTATTCCTGCCCTTGAGAAGTAATTGAAAAATCCCTGGATTGGGCATTTTTGCCAACAGGTCTTGCCCAAAAGAAGTGGGTATCCCAATTAGAGATGCTCACAGATATTTTTTTCCTGTTCAGTTCCTGTCCAATTGAATGCAAACAAAATTGTATTTGTTTGAATAGATCCCCTTTGAATGTTGTAGGATTTTAATTGGATACTAATGTTCGACACGAATCCAGTTTTAATCCCTACTACAAATCACCTACAAATCCCTACGTATCCCCTATTTATCCCCTATGTATCTGCTCTGAATGCATCACATCAGCTCTCAATCCACTTTTAATCCACTTTGGATCCATTGCAGATGTGACTGGGGTAGCCTCTTTCCTAATCTTTGTACAAATGTTTGAAAGCATTTAATTTGAATTTGAATGCCAACCTCCAAATGAACCAACATTTGATTTGAATATGAATGCTTGAATTTCGATGAATTTCGATAAATTTCGACTGTGATGAATATTTGTGCACATTCCTAACCCCAATCCAGTGTATCTTCACTTTCTAGGACTTTACTGACTTTTTATTCTGCTCCACAATGAATAGCACAGGAAAACCCTGCATGCAAAGCTCACCAGCCAACAGAATTCAGACTTAGTGGATGCAAATGGCCATGGAATTTGGATTAAGTTGGAATTAAGCATCTGTGCCAATTTAATCTGACCAGGCTGGTTTTCATGGAAGAGCTCAAAGATCAGTTTCATCGCTAGACATTGTTCCTTGAGCAGAAGGAGAACTGGAGGATGAGAAAGACCATGAAATCAGTGGAAGGTCATGTCTTTTGGAGCTGGTGGGACAGTATTGAGGAGGCCTTCTTCCCCAGCTGTTAAGACCACCAGCCCAATCTATTATTTCACCTCTGGAGTTCTAAATATCCAACGGGTGCCTAAAACCCAGGCACACCACCCTCTGGATCAGATTCTCATGAAATTTCTGGCATCTGATTATTCTATAGAGCAAAAATCAAGAGGGAGAAAATGTTTCCATTTGCTGAAATTGGAGTAGAAGTTGAAGAAACAATCGTGACATAACTTTCCCCCAAAGGTTTTCAGCTCTGTGTGTGTCTTCTCCACCTGAGACTATCCAACTCAGAGCACAAGGGAGCAGCACTGTGACCGAGGGGGGGGGGAAGAGGAGGAGGGGAAGACAGCTTTCATGGTTTTGGAGACAGGAAGACAGAGAGTGGATACTGCAACTCTTGCTTCCAATGCTAGAGAATCTCCAGCCCATCAGATGCCTTTTGCTTTTGCCACGGAGATGAAGCTTCAACTCTGTTCTATTTCTGTGTTTCGACCCCCAAAAAGTTTGGACTGAAATCTTTGCAGACTGAAAGGATCTCTTAGGCTGAGTCCCAACACAAGAGTTCTCCCCATTTCTGCAGATTAAAGGTCCCAAAAAGGGGAGAATCCCTATCCAGATTAACAGGGGTCTCGCTGCTGGATTTAGAAATACTCCACTGAAAATTGGCTCCAAGTTGGAGAGACAGACAGGATGCCCCTAAAGGCCATTTGCAAGGAGTTGAGAGCAGGTGAAGGTTTTGCGTTTGTCTTCTGCTTGAGATGCCCAGAAGGAAGTGATGGACCACCATGTGAGTCAGGATGATGGACCAGATGGTCTGTGACCTGATCCAACAGGGCCTCCTCATATGGTCTTTGGAAGCTCCAAACTGCAGGTGAATCTTCATACCTGAGTTCTCTCTGCCTTCGTTCCGTTTGAAATCATATCAACAATCCCTTCTTTCCTTCCCCTAGCAAGAAAGTAACCGCCTTCGCTCAGCAGTCTATGATGCTCACCGAACTAACAGCTTTTCTGGAAAAGGGTCTGAAGGAGGAGAAGAAGAAGAAGCTGTTGAGGGGGACCCCCAGCCTGAAGTGGAGCCCGTCCGTTTTGGATGGGTCAAGGGAGTGATGGTGAGTATGCATGGGAGAGCACATAAAATAAGCCATGACTCCATCTTCTGTTCCTTGTAACAATTAAGTTTGAGGGTACAGCCCGGATGCTCTCAGCCAAGGTAATTTAGGCCCCTTTAGGATATAAAAACAACACATTCCACACTGTGACGCTAGGGCTAGTCTGAGCATGGCTTTCCCTGCCAAAATATCCCTTCTGGCTTCAAATGGCACAATAAGCCAGAATAAAAAGGCAAAAAAATGTGTAAATGTATAAAATAGGAAAAAAGATACAGATTCAAAAATAGTTCAAGCAAATAAATATATTTCTCCATGCAGAACAAAAGGTTCAGCATCATAAGTCCATAGCAATTCAAAAGGTCTGCATCGTAACAGCAAAAAGCAAGAAGAGGATAGCAAAATAAAACTGATTCTGAATCAGGATGAAACAGAATAATCAGGATGGCATGCATGACTCTGAGTGGATCAGAATAAAACAGAATGACGCAAAATCAGGGCCGAAGTCAGAAACTGGAGTAACTAATGCTAATACAGGCATTAACTATATCCGAAATAACTAATACATGTTATACAATAGCCAATAAAATGCCCACAAACACAGGTCTTTCTAGAAGATAAGTAGATAACCCCCTCGCATTGTGTGGGAATATCTCCAGAGTTGCCCAAATTTGCTCACAGTGCAAATTTGCTCACTGTCAGGGTGTAGCCATCAGGGTAGACCGCAGCTGAGTTGGAATCCCCTGAAGGTCCTCAACATTACACCTGAATTATGTGATCTACAACCCTTGCCTTTGAACAGCTACTACCACTTTTCCCTTCCAGATCCGCTGCATGCTAAATATCTGGGGTGTGATTTTGTATCTGCGCTTGCCTTGGATCACTGCGCAAGCAGGAATAGGTAAGCATGGAAAGATCTTGAATCACCAAGACCTGATGAGGTCTTGCCCAGACTACTGTCACTTTTAGCAGGTGACTACATACCTTCAAAGAAGACTTTGTGAGGTCTTCCCTGGACTGCAGTCCACCCTATCACCTTTAGTCCATAACTCCATACCCTCTAAGGGCCAAAATTAGTAGGCAGTAACTTCTGGAGTGTAGAGCAAGCGAATCACAACCTTTCAGGCTGAAGGAAAGCAAAGTTTGGCCCAAGGTACCATTTCCTGAGAGAGAGCAACTTCTTATATCATTTGTTGTGTATCTTGTTATAGTGAAAGATGGTTTGCGGGGTTGATAGCTTTCTCTGCGTTATTTTATTATAAAACTTTCAGAATTGAAAAAGAGACTAGAAAGGAATCAGGCCTCACCTAATATAGTCCAATTGACCTTTTCTCCACAGCACTGACTTGGGTTATCATACTTCTCTCTGTGACAGTGACAACCGTGACGGGATTGTCTATCTCAGCTATCTCCACCAATGGCAAAGTTAAGTCAGGTAGATTTCCTAGTAAAATTGTGTGGTTGTGTGCACACGTCTTGCAAAGATGCTCTATCTTTTCTTAGATAGATGGGTCTTCCATAAGCCTTGCATGAAGACAGACAGAGATCAGTTCAAGGACTGAGGACAGACAGACTGCTAAGATGGATACTGAACATTGTCATAACAAAACAGAGGCCTTTTCGCAAGAGGGACAATGGAATGTGCGTAGGAAGGGGCATTTGCTCCGCTGGGCTGGTGGTTCCATTTAGAACCACCCCAGCCTGTTCCAGGGCACCCACTCACGTTCTGGGTGTAGAGCACAAAATGGCACCAGGCCCAGGACATTCCCGGCCGTCCCACAGCTGTTCGGGAGGGAGTGCATTCGCCATGTTGCCACATCCTAGTGGAAGTGCCGCATTTATGGGTGGGGGGGATCCGTGGAAAGAGTATATCCTCCTCATCTCCATTTTGGGATGAGGGGGTACCATAGGGTTGTCCTGCCTCTGTGTAGGGCTGGGGAAACCACCTTGCAAGTGAGGTGCCTATCATGTCCAGAGCGGGCAGCAGCAGTCAAGCACACACACGCACACAGCTAGTGGTAGCAAGGAGCTAAGCCAGTGGTGTCAAACTCAATCTGGCCGAGGGCCGGATTCAAAAAAAAAAAAAAAGTGAGGGCCAGGGGGCGTGGCGGGGGGGGGGGGGCGTGGCGGGGGGCGTGGCTGGGACACAGAGGAGGGGCTGGGGGCGTGGTTGGGGGCGGGGCTAGGGCAAAGAGGAGGGTTCGGGGCGTGGCTAGGGAGGGGCTGGCTGTTCATGGCGGCGCCCGCGCGCTCGCTCGCCTCGCCTCCTTCCGGTCCAAGGAGGGCGGCGCGCGTCGGCAGGCGGCGGCGCGCGGCGGCCCGCCGCGCGGCATGGGTCAGCGGCGCGCGTCCCGCGTCGGCAGGCCGGCCGCGTCGTCGGCGTCGCGCAGCGGCGGCAAAATGCGAGCCGCTTCGGCGGCGGCGGCGGCGGGCCGCTGCCGCAGGTGGGCCGCTTCGGCGGCGGCAGCAGGCGGGCGGTGGCGGCGGCGGCGTTGCGCGGTGGTGGGCCGCAGACGCAGGCGGGCCGCTTTGGCGGCGGCGGCGGCGTTTCGTGGGGGCGGGCCGCAGCCGCAGGCGGGCCGCTTTGGCGGCGGCGGCGGCGTTTCGTGGGGGTGGGCCGCAGCCGCAGGCGGGCCGCTTTGGCGGCGGCGTCGTCGTTTCGTGGGGGTGGGCCGCAGCCGCAGGCGGGCCGCTTTGGCGGCGGCGGCGTCGTCGTTTCGTGGGGGCGGGCCGCAGCCGCAGGCGGGCCGCTTTGGCGGCGGCGTCGTTTTGTGGGGGCGGGCCGCAGCCGCAGGCGGGCCGCTTTGGTGGCGGCGGCGGCGGCGGCGGCGGTGGGCCGCCGCGGGCCGGATTGAAAGGCCTCGCGGGCCGGGTCCGGCCCGCGGGCCGTAAGTTTGACATGCCTGAGCTAAGCATTTCCAAGAGTTTGTCAGGATATAGAGTCAAGTATAGTCAGACAAGCCAGGGGTCAGTTTACCAGATACTCGTCATCAGTCATTCAGTCAAGGGTCGGGAGTCCAGAGGTTAGCGTGAGCTGGGGGTTGCCGGGAAAATCCTTTGTTTGCAACGGACGATTTGCTGGGTGGGATTTCCTTTTGAAGGGCTAAGACTCTCCGTCCCCCTCCAATGCAGCTGTTCAGCATGGAGGCATGCAGAGTGGTGCAGGTGTTCTCTCTCTCTCTGGAGAGAACTCGGCTCTGGGTGTGGCTCAGTGTCAGACTCTGAGCCATCAGCACCTAGGGGGACAGAATCTGTTTCCAAGGTAGGCCCCTGAGACACGGGTCCCCTTCTTGGCTGGCATGGGGGTGGGGGAACCTCATCACCCAAGGAGTCAGAGAGGGCATGAGGCATGGGCCCACCTCTGCTGACGATTATTCCAGAGAAGGGGGCTGATGTGGTTCCTGCTGCTGTCAGAAATGGAGACTGTGGGGCCATGGGCACCTTCTTGGGTCCACGAAGGTGCTCCACACCAGTAGATGAAGATGCAGCCTACTACTTTCACCGGTCTTTATCATGGGCTGCTCTGGCTGGGACTACTATAACCAAACGTGCCAATTTTTGTGCCCAAATCTCTTAGGTGGGACTTATTTTCTTATCTCGAGAAGTCTTGGTCCAGAGCTGGGAGGCTCCATTGGTCTCATCTTCGCCTTTGCCAACGCGGTGGCTGTGGCCATGCATACTGTGGGCTTTGCAGAGACGGTGCGGGACTTGCTACAGGTAAGGGGCTGCAAAGGCCAAATAGGAGTGGAAGGGAAGACCTTCGGCCAGCCAGCCTTGCTCAGGTGAGGCTGACACATGACTAGACAACCTGTCCATGAAACAAAGAAAAAATGCCTGGTTTCCCCCTTTGATCACAGGGACTTTGGCGGTCAAGCTTCAGCCAAGAGGCAACCCCTGATCAGGGGTCAATGACCGTTGACTAGGGTTGCTCACAAATATCCATAACATTTGTTATTCATCCAGATTTGTCTAAATTCGGACGTTCGTACACAAAAGTTATAACACGCGTACGTTAACATTTGTGTTATTGTTCCTCTCCAAGGAATACAGCTCTCCCATCGTGGACTCCAAAAACGACATCCGCATTGTTGGGGTCATCACAGTGACGGTGTTACTAGGGATTTCTTTGGCTGGGATGGAATGGGAAGCAAAGGTAAGATTTTGTCATTTATGCCGTTTGCATTGATCGGCTTGCTCTTTACCTGTGGCCCTGGGCACAGGTAACAGACAATTGAAAACAATCTAAAACTTGAAACCTAATTTAGAAACATCAAAGCCATTAGCTGAAATATTCATGAAAGCAAGGGTCCTTTCTGAACTGGGTTTCATTCCAGATTATGCCCTAGAATAGAGAGCGGCAATCTACATGCAGGTGCAGACCCCAGAATGAAAACACCTTAGAGATGTAGATTTAGGCTGCCTACAGATGACACCTCTTTATTCCGCGATTTTTGGGTATTCCGTAATAAAGTATGGGTAATCCAGAGCAGAACCCTCCCTGGAGTGCTTTATTCTGGAATATCCAAAAATTGTGGGAAAGGTAAGGGGTGTCTGGAGGCCCCATGTATCTGGAGGCACTGCAAAATGCTATTGAAGTGTACAAAGAAAATCTAAGGGTGTGTTCCCAAACAGATTATAATGAGCTTTGAGACCATTGTGAGTGTTCCCTAAGTTTTCAAAGAATCTGCAGTTCCTGAGGATTAAGGGTCCTGAAACGTGGATTATCTATATTCGGATCACATGAAGTCTTACTGCTGGATTTAGAAATGCTCCATTTATTTAGTAAAATGGGAATACAAGTGTTTTTTGGGGAGAGGGAACCATGCTTTAGGGGCGTTCTCTTCAGTTTCTCCTGACCAATGAATAGGCATGATTTCTCTGCTGTGGTACCTCTTCCCCGGGCTTTTCATTATGGGCTAAGGAAATCTATCGCTGGCTGAAGCCCTTTCTATCCAGCACTGACTCTCTTGAAGCTTTTCTCTCCCTCTCTCTCTCCTTCTGACATCCATCTTGTCTCTCCCTTCCCACCTCACACCTTTTTCTTCCTGCTCAGCCAGGAGGCTGCCGGAAGATGGAGAGGACTTTTGAAGTCAGAATGGGCCCCCTGTATAGCTGATGGGGCTCCTCTTCCTCTCTCTGGTCCACGGATTGCACCAATATGGCCGTGGTCATGCTAAGTGTGTTTGGCCTTGCAGGCTCAGGTCCTCTTCTTCATCGTCATTATGGTCTCCTTCGTAAACTACCTTGTGGGGACCATCATTCCAGCTAGTGTGGAGAAGCAAGCCAAAGGATTCTTCAGTTATAGAGGTATGTTGCTTTTTGAATCACAGGGGCATAATTCAGGTACTATTTATTTATTTATTTACATTTCTATCCGCCCCATACCCGAAGGCACTAGTCTGAGGGTCATTCTCACTGAAAGGACATGATCTGGATTAATGGGTCTTGACTTGGGATCTACAAAATGAGATTTGTATTCACAAATTTGATTGAATATTTCAAATTTCAATTTGCATCGAATTGAAAATCCAGTTTTGTGAATGTTGAACTAGTCCCCTGCTTGCAAAACTGAACAATTCAGTCAAATATTTGTGTTTCACTGTATTTTTGGTCATGGGAAAAGTTCCAGAGAAGAAACAAAAAGTTCAAAAACAAATGCGAATATCTGTTGTTGTTTTTTTAAAAAAATACAATAATGAAACAAATTATTGGATTTTGATTCAACAGCGAAACAAACATGATTGGGTGTATCCAGACTCATTAATACTGCAGTTGTGGTGGGGTATCACACACCACGACTGATAGATCTTAGTGGCGACGCATTATCCAGTCACTACTGCAAATTTACCATAGTGCATGATGAAGAACACTCCCTCAGCAGTATTAACTAAATTCAAATCTTCCTACCAGTCTTGGCAGGATAGCAGCTCAAATCCGATTGGCTGCCTCATCTCATGTGACTGTGTGTGCTGACTCAGCTCTCACAGCTCCTGAGAAGGAAGCTACAGAGCTGCTTTGGAGTCAGGATGGCTGGTCTTTGCTTTGCAGCAAGTAAGCTGCGATTTTCCTCTTAACTGCGGATTTATTCCACAAGTCTGGAGGGGAACATTATTATTTTTTTGTACACATCTGGTCACGACCAGTGAAACTTACTGGTCTAGTTTATGATGGCACTGGTCCAAACCAGCCCCCCTCCCCCCCCCCACCGATCCTGGCCAGGCTCCAAGTGGTCTGAAGGGTTAGGAACAAAAATGATCTCTCTGTGTCTTTCTGAGACTTTTTTTTTCTCCAATGAACCTAACACAGGGTATACCATGCTCTTCCCCTCCCATTTTATCTCCTCAACAACAACCCTCTGAGGTAGGCTAGGGGCAAGAGAAAGGAACTGGCCCAGAGTTATCCGGTGAGATTTCAAGGCTGAGTGAAGATTTGAACCCAGGGCCCCTGAGATTCTGTCCTTACAGTCCAGCCTTGAAAGAAAACATGTGTCTTGCCGTTAAGCTCTCGATCTTTCCCAAGATAGCTCTGAAAGAATAACAACAACACATCAACAGTGATTTTTATGGAGTATTTTTGGGGCACATGCTGTTGCACAGAAAATCAATTTTTCATCTCTTTCAGCGGAAATCTTTGCTCAGAACTTTGTCCCAAGCTGGCGAGGGCCCGATGGTAGTTTCTTTGGTTTGTTTTCCATCTTTTTCCCATCCGCTACTGGGATTTTGGCAGGAGCCAACATTTCAGGAGATTTGAAGGTAGGTGTTCGTGGGGAGAGACACCCTAGGGACAGATGGGTGGGTGGACCCAATGTGCACCTACCCTTCCTGGAAGAGGGGACAGTGGCTGGACTGGATATGGGGGAAAATCCATTCATACCAACTGGTTTATGCAAATTTCAGACATGTGGAACGAATATGCAAACTACCTTTCCAAATTTCAAAACAAAAATGCTAACAGGAAATATGAATCAAAGGGGGAAATTGGCACAAAAGCAAATAAAGTTTGGTCTAGTGGTTAGGGAGCTGGATTTTTATCTGGGAATACCAGGTTCAATTCTGCCCTCCCCCATGAAGCCAGCTGGGTGACCTTGGGCTAGTCACAGCTCTCCTCTGAGCTCTCACAGCCCCACCTACATCACAGGGAGTCTGGATTGGGGAGAAGAATAGAAGCTCTGTCAGCTGCTTTGAGTCCCCTTCGATGGGTGAGAAAAGCAGGGTAGAAAAGCCAACTCTTCTTCTTCTTCTTCTAAATCAAGGCAACAACATGCAAAATAAAAAAGCATTCTATAGGAGAAGCAACCTGAGAGAAACAAGCTATTGGGGAGAAGAACAGAAGGTTTGTCAGTAAGGATGGGCATGAATATTTGTAACATTCAAAATTTGTACGAATTTGTATTATATTTGTATTTGAATCAAATGTTGCCACATTTGAAGACTGATTCAAATGTTTTGATACATTCATATGAAGTAGGGATGTTCACCTATGGGTTTTTTGACATTAGATTCATTACAAATTGAATGTTAGAAAAATTGTATTTTTTCAAATAGGATTCTATTCAATATGAACGTATTCGTACAAATTCATATGAATATCCAATGCAAACAAATACATATCCAGTACGTATCCCGTAACATATCTGCCCTTAAAGCGTCAAATCCAACCTGAATCTACTTTTAATCCGCTCTCAATCCATGTCAGATGCAATTTGGATCCATTGCAGATGAGACCAGCACAGCCGCTTTTCCACCTCCCCAGTTTAACTAATGTCCAAACTATTTGTACACTCATATTTGTAGGGGTGTTAGGGTGCTTCCGCACTTACCTCCGAAATCCGGATCTATTTAGATCCGGATTTCGGAGATCCGTGGTAAGTAGATCCGTATCTAATAGAGACGGATTAGATTCCGTCCGCACACGTGACAGAAGGAAAGAATTAGATTTGGATTTGAAGTGGGTGCAGTGTGGAAGTGCTTCTGGTTACTCTGTTTTTGTGAAAGCTGTGGAACACTTTCACCCAAACGTTGCTTATTCCCCTGGGCAGGATCCTGCTGTGGCCATCCCCAAAGGGACCCTCATGGCGATTTTCTGGACCACCATCTCGTATCTAGCCATTTCAGCTACTATTGGTAGGTGAAAATTGGATATCCTGAGCGAAGAGGTATGTTTTTAACTAGGTGAAGGCACCTAGTGAAGGTGCCTTGCAGACCTTCAGAGGGAAGCTGTTCCAAAATCTGGGGGCCACCACAGAAAAGGCCAATCCAGGACTATATCAGCCATCATCATGGTTTTTCTATTTTTTTTTAGATTCCCCCCCCCCCCAAAATAAACTGCACGCTTGTTCTGACTATTAAGTGTTGACATTCACAGTGGGCATCTATTGCAAAATTGACCCTTTTCAGGTTCGTGTGTTGTCCGGGACGCATCTGGGAATGTAAACGATACTGCCCCTGCTGGCTCTCTGGGCTGCGAAGGGCTTGCTTGCACCTATGGCTGGAATTTCACCGAATGCTCCCAGAGCCATAGCTGTCACTATGGACTCATCAATTACTACCAGGTAACCATCTCCTTCCTTGGGAGTCTTGCATTCGTTCTGGGCAGTTTGAAGCTCTGCAAAGGACCAAAACACACACACACATAGAACATGGATTGTCTTTTCAGGTTTGAAACCCATTGCTCAGAAGCCAGGGTAGAGGGCACATGGTGTTTAGTCTTGTGGTTAGAGTGTT
The DNA here is from genome assembly GCA_023333525.1 of Aspidoscelis tigris stejnegeri. NCBI lineage: Eukaryota > Metazoa > Chordata > Lepidosauria > Squamata > Teiidae > Aspidoscelis > Aspidoscelis tigris. The sequence goes on from JALMGA010000013.1 coordinate 4,721,155, forward strand.
GGATTCTCATTTGATTCCGGTTCAGTTCTGCGCTCTTCCACGAAGCCAGATGGGTGACCTTGGGCTAGTCACAGCTCTCTTTCTGAGCGCTCACAGCCCCACCTATCTCACAGGGTGCCTGTTGTGGGGAGAAGAATAGAAGGTTTGTGAGCCGCTTTGAGCCCCCTTAAGGTTGGGGAAAATAGGGGGTAAAACTTAACTCTTATACTTCTTTTATGCTTACGACCCTAGTACATGAGGTGAAGACATGGCATCATGCCATATAAGGCCCCTTCAGATTATAGAATGTAGAAGAGGCTCTTGTGGTCCGCTAGTCTGACCTTCTGTTCCATGCAGTAGCCCCAATGAAAGCATGTCACCCAGATGCTCTAAGTGGACCCATCCAGCATCAGAGAGGACACCATCTTTTTAGGTGATCTGTTCCGCTGGCCCCTCTGTAATAGTGACCCCTGATGGCCAGCCAGTGTTTCTCCCACCCTGTTACTCCATCCATACTCCCTGCAGAAGAGGACCCTGACCCACCGATGGGCTTTCAGATGTGACCTGTTCTCTCTGCCTCCCTTCACAGACCATGAGCATGGTGTCTGGCTTTGCGCCGCTCATCACGGCTGGGATCTTTGGAGCGACCCTCTCCTCCGCCTTGGCCTGCCTTGTGTCAGCACCCAAAGTCTTCCAGGTGGGGGACTACTGATGCTTCATAGACGTCAACCTTCTCCTGGTGGGACCGAGCCTCAGAGCGTGGGTGTTCCATTGCAGCCTTCCCAGTATACAAGTTGGTGCCCCTTATCTGCTGACCCTGTGACCGCGGTTCCTTTTATCCTCAGTCAACCAGACCAAATTCACCACCATCACCCCACCCTACTGCTGGCAGCACCCTACTGCTGGCAATGTGGTTTTGATTGGCCCACATAGTTGCATGACCCCAGAACCGGAAGGCCTGTTCGCGATTATCCACAGTTTCAGGTAACCACGGTAGGAGCTGGAACATTTTCCCAGCGGATATGGAGGTCCGACTGAATAAAGCAACTAAATTCAGCCACCTGCTTGTGAGCCATTTATGGTCTCCTACCAAACTGTCCCTTGTTGCCTCTTCAACAGTGCCTTTGCAAGGACCAACTCTACCCCATCATTGGCTTCTTTGGAAAGGGCTATGGAAAGAACAATGAGCCCATCAGGGGCTACATCCTGACATACTTCATTGCTGTTGGTTTTATTCTTATTGGTGAGTATTTCAGGGCTGGTGACGCACCAAGATATCTCATTGGTCCTGGGGTGAGGTGAATACTAGAACTTCAAGGATCATAGGGGGTTTATTTTAATTAAGAAACACGTAGAATCATAGCTGTTTTTGCATGTACCTCCATTAATCCAGAGTTAGAAGATCTGGATTTCTGATATTCGGTCCTTGTTTAATCTGGTCCCTGGAGATCCGCATGTGTTCACAAAGACCCATGTGTTCACACAGGCCATCTAGCACCCGATTGCAATGGGTGATAAAGGGGGCTGCTGTCCGGATGTCACAGTACCCATCCTGAGGCTCTGGTTAGACCCAAGCAGGAAGGTCTGCTGGTAGTCCAGTACGATTGGCCCACATAGCTGTCAACCAGGGGTCACTTCTGGCTACAGTGGGTGTGGTGGAGAGATACGGCTTAGTAGTGGTCTACCTAGCCACTATGAACCTTGTGTTCAGCTTCGTAGACCGCTACAAAGGACGTGTGGCCCTACGTAGTGTGTGTGTGTTGAGGGGCGGAGCTGGAGCTGCCCTGCTGCAAATGGTGGCCTCTAGGCCCGCCCCTAGACCCCTCTGCCCCAGTATACATGCAGACGCATGGGCTCTGATCCGGTCTTCATGGCGGAAGACTGGATTGAAGACATCATTAAAGGGGTCCACCGTTAACCCAGATTTAAGGGCCAAAGGACCCCATTCAATCAGAATTTTGCCAGTGCTTGTGGTACCGCGCATTCAGAATGGGGTCCTAATAGGGTCCTTAAGGGCTCCTGCGTGCGGACGTTATGTAACTGATCAGTACCAACTGCATACCTATTGGGTTCCTACTGGGATCTTCATTGCTAGTGCAAAAACAGCCATAGCGTTAGAAGGCATCTCCAAGGTCATCAAGTCCAACCTCCTGCCCAATGATCACTAGAACATCCTGGATAGATGGTTCTCCAGCTTCTGCTTGAAGATCTCCAGTGAAGGGGAACTTACCACTTCATGACTGTTCCATTGACCGACAGCAGTAGGAGTTTTTTCCAATGACTGCCTCATATCTCCTTCCTTGAAGTCTCATCCCATTGGTTCTGGTCCTGCCATCTGGGGCAAGTGAGAATAAGTCCAAACTCTTTACATGGGAATGGTCCTTCAGATATCTGAAGGCAGCTATTTTATCACCCCCAGTCTTCTCTTCAGGACGCTAAACGTATCTAGCTATTTTAAGAACTTCTCATGGGACTTAGTTTCCAGTCCAAACCCTCAAGCCTATGACCCTTTCTGCAATGGGGCACATTCTAGAATATATTCCAAAATAGGCACCTGCTGTCTTCATGCTCGTGGAAACTCTGGGAGTCCCCACCTGGAGGTCTGCTGTAGTCTGCACGGGCATGCAGACATCTGGCCTCTATTCCAGAATTTATCCCAGAAAGGGCCTATGACTCAAGAACCTATTTGATTTATGCCTTGAATGATTAACCATCCCCTTGTTGTGCATTTCCATAGCTGAGCTGAATGCTATCGCACCCATCATCTCCAATTTCTTCCTGTGCTCCTATGCACTGATCAACTTCAGCTGCTTCCACGCATCTGTTACTAACTCACCAGGTGAGGATTTCCAACATGGGCACTGAGAGCTCCAACATCCAGACGGTCTTTAAGAATAGACCCATGTAGAGTGAAGCTCATGAGCCTGGGATTTCCTTAAGAACAGGAGATGGCTGGCTGGCTGGCTGGCTGGCTGGCTGGCTGGCTGGCTGGCTGGCTGGCTGGCTGGCTGGCTGGCTGGCTGGCTGGCTGGATGGATGGATGGATGGATGGATGGATGGATGGATGGATGGGTGGGTGGGTGGGTGGGCGGGTGGGCGGGGGATTGGATGGATGGATGGATGGATGGATGGATGGATGGATGGATGGATGGATGGATGGGTGGGTGGGTGGATGGATGGATGGATGGATGGATGGATGGGCAGACAGATGGACGGACAGACAGATGGACGGACAGACGGATGGGCGGATGGATGGCTGGGCGGGCGGGCGGGTGGATGGAGGGATGGGCGGATGGAGGGATGGTACAACTTACAGGCAACACAAACCAACTGTTTTGAGGGAGCTGCGTTGGCTGCCTATGCTCTTCCAATCTGAATTCGAGGTGCTGGCAATGACCTTTCAAGCCCTAAACAGCTTGGGACCTCAGTACTAGAGGGAACGCCTCCTCTTCTATAGACCTGCCCAAGGTTTAAGCTCTGCTGGAGGGGGGCTCCTCTGTCTCCCATCAGTTAGAGAAATCCTCAGTGTTGGGACATGGGTGAGGGCCTTCTCAACTGTGGCACCTTGCTTATGGGATGCCCTTCCCTTGGAGGCCCGTTTAGCACCAACTCTACCAACTTTATGCACCAAGACCTGTCTTTTATGAAAGCCTTTGCACGCTAATTCCCTCGGGCACCAGTTTAGTCATAATTTTAACTTTTAACTTTTTAACTTAATACTATTTAATGGGGTATATGGGTTTTTATTGTAAGCTGCCCAGAGATCTTAGGATATGAGGTGGGGTATAAATATTCTAAATAAAACAAACAAACAAACAAATATTTCCCATTGATGAGGGGTCTTTGTCATATTTTACAAAATTCTTCCAGTAGCAAAGAAACCAAGAATTAAAATCCTCTGTGTTTTTGGAGCTCCTGTGCTGAAGGACCACATGGTCCACTACGATGACATTATGTCCTGTGCCCGTACAGGTTGGAGACCCTCCTTTAGATATTATAGCAAGTGGGCAGCCCTGTTTGGTGCCATCGTGTCTGTGGTCATCATGTTCTTGTTGACGTGGTGGGCAGCTCTCATCGCCATAGGAATCATCATTTTCCTGTTGGGTTACGTTCTCTATAAGAAACCTGGTACGTGAGTGGGGGCAGATGTTGAGACCTAAGGGGAGGTGGAAGAAAATGGAAAGCCATCCTCAAAAATTCGGCAAAGATAAAGGGGGATAAAATGGAGGATTACATATACCAACTAGGGATCCGCACAAATATTTGTAATGTTAGAAATTCGGCCGAATTCAGACATTTGAATTGGATAGAATGTTTTTATACATTCGTATGAAGCTTCCTATGGGATTTGTGTATGGGATTCATATGCTATTTGTATGCATTCGTATATAGGATCCTTATGCTATTCGTATGGGATTGAACATTTCCACTGAATACGAATCCTGCCACATCCAAAGGGGATCTATGCAAACACAAATTTTCTTGCATTTGATTTTATACTTATTAAATACAAAAAGAAAAAAATTGTGCACAGAATATTCATAACGTTCAAAATTTGTACGAATTCCTAGCCTTTTGATGGCAGTTGGAGGAGGGAGGGGCACTGCTGGGAGCAAGATGGCGGAGCAGCCCAGCCTGCTGCCTCTTCTCCACTCCTCTCAGGCAAGATGGTTCCCAGCCTTGTGATGGCAGTTGGAGGAGGGAGGGGCACTGCTGGGAGAAAGATGGCAGAGCAGCCCAGCCTGCTGCCTCTTCTCCACTCCTTTCAGGCAAGATGGTTCCAAGCCTTGTCATGGCAGTTGGAGGAGGGAGGGGCACTGCTGGGGGCAAGATGGCAGAGCAGCCCAGCCTGCTGCCTCTTCTCCACTCCTCTCAGGCAAGATGGTTCGTAGCCTTGTGATGGCAGTTGGAGGAGGGAGGGGCACTGCTGGGAACAAGATGGCGGAGCAGCCCAGCCTGCTGCCTCTTCTCCACTCCTCTCAGGCAAGATGGTCTGTAGTCTCTAGATATCTCTAGTAGTGGAGATTTCAATCGAATTTGTATTGAATGTTCATATTGAATTTGAATCCTAGCACATTTGAAGAGGATCTATTCAAATTTTCTTGCATTTGATTTGATACAAATTGAATAATTAAAAAAAAATTGTGCAGATCCATAATGCCAACCTAAGTAAAATGGATAGAAATGGAAAGGTGTGAGCAGTCAGACATGGACATGGGCTGAAGAAGGTTTCAAAGGAAGGTGTGACCACGGCCAAAGGTGGACTTGGAAACATCCTAAACTACTACTCACGGATGTGCTGGAGTCTGTGAGGTCAATAGGAAGGATTTGCCACAGCTTTTGGGGTTCAAAGAAGCTCAGGGGATCCCCACACAATGCTTCTGTGTACTTCCAGGTGTGCCTTTTTGTGCCACGACCAAGAAACCAATATTAGTGATCTGATGGATTCCTCATTGGGTGTTTCTCTCCAGGAGTGAACTGGGGATCCTCAGTGCAAGCTGGCTCCTACAACATGGCCCTCAACTATACTGTGGGACTCAATGAGGTAGACGACCACATTAAAAACTACAGGTAAGTGAAGCATAAGGTGACAGTATCTCAGATGAGGCTCACTGCTAATGAAGCCCGGATGTCCAACACCCAGGGTTAATTTTTTAAAAATCTAAATTTTGGGAATTTACAGATCTGGTAGTTTTTTTTTTTTTTTCACCCAGAGGGTCATCAGTCTGTGAAATGTACTATCAGAAGACATGGTGACAATAAACAGGTTAGGTAGTTTTAAGAAAGGTTTAGACAAATTGATGGAGGACAGGTGTATCCATGGCTACTACAGAATGGATTCCTAGATACTACTACTAGACTGGAAAGAGAGAGAGTCAGGACGCCAGTTTGGTGTAGTGGGTTTGATCCCGTACTCCTCCACAAAGCCAGCTGGGTGACCTTGGGCTAGTCACAGCTCTCTTCTGAGCTCTCACAGCCCCACCCACCTCACAGGGTGTTCTGTTGTGGGGAGAAGAATAGAAAAGCTTTGTCAGCCACTTTGAGTCCCAATAAATGGGTGAAAAAAGTGGGCTAGAAAAGCCAACTCTTCTTCTTCTTCTTCTTCTTCTTCTTCTTCTTCTTCTTCTTCTTCTTCTTCTTCTTCAGGCCATTTGCAGGGAGTCAAGAGCAGGTGAAGGTTTTGCTTTCATCTTCTGCTTGAGACGCCCAGAAGCAATTGGTGGGCGACTATGTGAAACAGGTTGTGGACTAGATGGGCGGTGGCCTGGTCCAGTAGGGCTCCTTGTATGTTCTCTTATGTTTTTATGAAGCTGACATCTCTATTATGCAGCAAAAGAGAATCCCGGGTATATAAGGAATGCTAGTCATGGGTTGTTTTGCAGACAAATGTATGAATTTGGAGCTGCTCCCTTCCAGGACTGGGTCTTTCTTGTCAGCTGCTCTGGACTCCACCTGGTCTCAGCTACACCAGAGACCATAAAGGAAAGCTTCTTATGCCATCCTTCCTGGGGGTGGTCTACTGGTGGCAGCCTAGACCTCTCTGCCCCCTGGATGACGCTCCAGTTTGACTGGGCACAAACATCTGAAGGAGATGATTCTTTGTGGGACTGGGGCCTTTGGTCAGCTGCTCTGGACTCCACTTGACCTCAGCTGCCTCAATATTTGTGTGTGTGTGTTTTGGCTTATTTTGCAATGTTTTGTATGATGTGCAATGTTTATAATGTTTTTTATAATGTTTTTATTATTACTTGGCATTGCCTATTTGTTCTAAACCGCCTTGGGCAAATTTTCTTTTGGAAAGGAGGTATGCGAATAAAATGGAAATGCAAAATGAACACGAATTCTTAGGCATACTGAAAGCGTAGGTGGATCTTGGTAAATAAGATGCCACTACAATGGGATCCCATTAGACTGTCCCGCAGACCATAATTCCCACTTGGGTAGGCTGTGCCAGCCTCAGTTACCCATTTGGCTGGACAGGTTATGGTCTCTTCTGTTTTCAGTCCCGCTTCACATAACAACCTCTTTCCCCCCTCGGAACCTGGAATAGATGCCTGTCTTGTGCCTTTGGGTGCAAATCCTGTATCAGTGGCTTTTCTTACTGTTTCTCCCTCAGGCCTCAGTGTCTTGTCCTGACAGGGCCTCCCAATTTCCGGCCAGCCCTGGTGGATTTTGTGGGCACCTTCACCAAGAACCTCAGTCTGATGATTTGTGGAAATGTACTGGTCGTGAGTATTTGCCACCCCAGCTTTTTCAGGATCTTCCTAGAAATTATTCTGTCAACTCTCCTAAAATGTCATGGTGCTACGTTACTATAAAATCCCAGAGGACCCAGCAGGCAGAGGCCAAGCGCTCTGGTCCGCCTTAAAGGCTACTGAGATGCCCACAAGAGTTTGGTCAAGTGGTTAGGGAGCCGGACTCTTATCTGGGAGCACCCGGTTTGATTCTGCAGTCCTACGTGAAGCCAGCTGGGTGACCTTGGGCTAGTCACAGCTCTCTTCTGAGCCCTCACAGCCCCACCTACATCACAGGGTGTCCGTTGTGGGGAGAAGAACAGAAGGTTTGTCAGCTGCTTTGAGTCCCCTTAAATGGGCAATAAAAGCGGGGTAGAAAAGCCGACTCTTCTTCTTCTTCATTCTGCAAAATGACATGCTGAACAAGGGACCCAAACACTGGTTTGGATCATGGTGTTCTAGTGCAGAAAGGACCTTTCTCCAGGGTTGCACCTCAGGTTTAATCCAGCTTCAATTTGCTTTCAGAGCAAAGGAACACATCAGCAAAGCGGCCAGTAATTTTCTTTCCACATTCTCTGCCCCAAAGGTGAATTTTCTGTTATTTAACACTGAAAGAAAACCGCTTGTCACTTTGCTGATGGATTCTCTCGCTCTGAAAGTGGACTGAGGCTGGATTAAACCTTAAGTGTGGCCACAGCCAAAATTTCCCATTTTGAAACTGGACTGAAGCTGGATTAAACCTTAAGCGTGGCTACAGCCAAATTCATTCAGTCTGAAAGTAGACTGAAGCTGGATTAAACCTTAAGTGTGCCCACAACCAAATTATCTCACCCTGAAAGTGGACTGAAGCTGGATTAAGTCTTAAGTGTGACCGCAGCCTTTTTTAAAAAAAAGTCTACAAGTTTCTTTTGTTTACATCTTGCATTTTAAGGCAAGAGAATGGAAATTCCCTCCCTGATCGAAGTCTAGAAGCCATCGCTTGAATGCCTTCCGCCTGAGTCTTATAGATGGGCAGGAACCCAACATCCCGCGCTGGCACAGCGACAGCAAAGACAAAGAGAGGGAATCTTTTGACCCTGGGACTTTGTTCCCCTTGGACCCAGATCTGACTCCTGAAGTAGCAGTGAATGATGGCCTGGGAGGAGATGAGAGCTATCATCACAGCTTCCGGCTGCTGGTTAATTGTCAAGAGGAGATCAGAGGTTCCTTTTGAAAGCAAAGCGCGTTACCTTTAGGATGCTGATCTCTTCCAAAGTCGCTGCCATGCAGATGAGAAAACCAGCTGAGCTTTTTTCTTCTGCCTGTTTCTCTCTCGTTCTCTTTCCCCTTTCTGAAAGCAGCACAGAAGCTTAATTGCACCTGCTGGGAGGGATCTATAGGGAAACCCCTGATCTCTTTTTGCTATCAGTCCATCCAGGTGTTTTGAAGATAGAAGGTCTGCCTGGAGCAGAGGTTAGCTGCGGGACATCCAAAATCTTGCTGAACTAGAGCCCCAATAAAACCAGGCAGCAGAGATTTCCACCGATGGGATATTTGGCAATGGATATATAACAAACTGGATGTTAGAAAATCTGTATTCATTTGAATAGATCCTCTATTGGATACAAATGTATTTGTATGGATATCCGATATGTATCCAAAACAAACGAATTATGTATCCTTAGAAATGCATATGTATCCAGTGCACATATCCCATAATATATCCACTCGGAAAGTGGCAAATCTGACCTGAATCCACTTTGAATCCGTTCTCAATCCATGTCAAATGCACCCTGGATCCCTTGCAGATGGGACTGGCGGAGCTGCTTCCCCATCTCCCCAGTTTACCAAGTGTCCAAAAAATTGGTACGAATGTCTGAAACATTCATATTGGTACAAATAATGAATTTTACAAATATTTGTGCAAATCCCTATCAGGCTATCAATATGACCAGGGTAGGGATTTGCACAAAGGAAAATGGTTGGTTTGGTTTGTTGTTGAACCAAATATCCAAATATTTGGCTTAACTGTTTAATCAAACAAGTGGGTTGTTCAGTTCCCATTTTGGAAGGGTTTCCCTTACATAGTAGCCAGTATCAAATTGCTCTATTGTTTTATTATATTTATTTTTTACTGATTGCTGGTTGCTGGCTGTGGTGAGATTTAACTTATGGGAGTGCTTCAATCCCACAACAAGTCCTAGGCTCTGTTCACACGTAAGTTTTAATCCAGTTTCGGTCCACTTCAAAGTGAGAGAATGCATCAGCTGTTCTCTTTCAGCATTATTATCTTCCTCAGAAAAATTCACCCTTGGGTTAGATAAAGCAGAAAGAAAGCGGTGAGTCATTTTGCTGATGTGGTCTCTGACTCTGAAAGTGTACTGACGCTGGATTAAAACGTAGGTGTGAACGCAGCCCTACAGTTTCTTCCTGCTTTATCTCAGGGCCCAGGCAAGCAGATGATGTCCGAATTCCAGCTGGCTTCCAGAAGTCACGTCAAGTGGCTGACAAAAAGAAAAATCAAGGCTTTCTACACGGATGTCTTAGCTGAGGACTTGAGGACCGGTGTTCAGATACTTATGCAGGTAAAGAAGGAAATTGAGGGGATCTTGAAATACTCTGAATGGGAAAGTGGCCCAAATGATCAGCTGCTGATGGACAAATACTTGAGCACAAATCAGCTTTCCCCAGCCTGGTCCCCTTCAAGTATTGGCTTAAGTTGATGGTTTGGAATGCCCCAAAACTGACACAGTGACCCGTGCCCAGGTAACCTCCAGATTAGACTACTGCAATGCGCTCTACCTGGGGTTACTCTTGAAAATGGTTCAGAAGGTGGAACTGGTGCAGAATGTAGCAGCTCAACTGCTGATGGGAGTCTCTGGCCAGACTCATATCACGCTGGTCTTAAAAAATCTGCATCGGTTACCTATTCACTACTGAGCCCAATTCAAGGTGTTGGCACTAACACATAAAGCCCTCAACGCCTTGGGCCATGGGTAGCAGAAGGAGCACGTTCTCCCATATAGACCTGCCCAGGCCCTGAGATCTCAAGGGGAGGGCCTTCTTGGAGTTCCTTCTCTTGCAGAGGTAAGAGACACAGGGACATGCGAAAGGGCCTTTTCTGTGGTGGCCCCTAGATTTTGGAAAAGACTTCCTCTTCAGGTTCACCAGGTTCCTACGCTGTATAGTTTTCGGAGCCTGCTGAAAACATATATTTTCACCCAGGCTTTTGCCATTTAAATAGCTTCCTCAGGGTGCTGTCCTGTTAGAGAGGAAGGGGGTTATATTTTTAATTATGTTTTAATAATTGGATATGATTTACTCTTATTGCAACCCACACTGACACCATTTGGTGAAAAGCATGATATAAATTCCTTAAATAAATGAAAATGAATGAATGAATGAATGAATAATGGGAAATCATCATCTATAAGGACCCCTGGAGCCCCCCCCCCATCTCTAGGCTTGGGAAGCGGGGCTACCTGTCCCCATATTGCATCACATGATGACATTAAAATATTTGATGTGTGTCCCAAAGGGATTTTAGGCTTCTCCAGGCTTCCTTTAACTCCCAACAGGGTTCTAGAGGCCAAATTATTGGTCCTCAGGTTGAGTCAAGTGGCTTCTCAAGATGGGCTTTCGTCATCTAGAACTTCTGGAAAACCTACCCCTTTCCTAATGACAAGAGATACACCACAGAGTTGTTACAAAACCATCTCTTGCTTGTCTTCTCTCCATTGCCTTTGTTGAAACTGAAGTGGTGTTTTGGAATGAGATCTATCCTGACCAGCTGAGGCTGCCCTATGGATCACTTCTGAATACAGCTTTTCCCAGTATAGATTAAATGATTCCTGATTTCATAGCATGCAACAAATAAAAGGGTGGTAGTGGCGTGGGTGGAAGGATTTTAGCATGAATGCCTGACTCCTTTTTTTAAAAAAAAATTAATTTGTTTTATGAAGGCTTCAGGTCTTGGGAGACTGAAGCCCAATGTTCTTGTGATGGGCTTCAAGAAGAACTGGCAGACCGCTCACCCACAGACTGTGGAAGAATATATTGGGATTCTCCAGTAAGTTGGCACAATGGTTACTGTGTGGAATCCGGTGATGTAAAATAAAAATGGCAAGGTGTCTTTGTTCAACTTTGTTCAACTGGGAGGTAAACACACAAGGGATATGTCCTAATGCATTAAGCAGAAGGTTAGTTCCAACTCGGGATGTGCACAAATGGTTGGGGGTTTTTTTGACATTCAGTTAGTAACAAATGGAGTGTTAGAAAATTCACATTTGGTCAAGTAGATCCCCTTTGAATGTGGTAGGATTCTGCTCCATATGAATATATTTATACGAATTTGTACGAATATCCAGTGCTTATCAGATACAAACGAATATGTATCCGATACGAACAAATACATATCCAATATGTATCCTGTAACAAATCTGCACTCTGAAAGCATCAAATCCGACCTGAATCCACTTTTAATCTGTTCTCGATCCATGTCAAATACATTCTGGCTCCATTGCAGATGTGTTGTGCAGCCACTTTCCCAACTCCCCAGTTGAAAGAATGTCTGAACTATTTGTATGAATATTAATGTACAAATGTCATAACCTTCTATTTGTGTACGAATGTCCAAATTTGTATGAATAACGAATGTTACAAATATTCATGCACACCCTTAGTTTCAACAGCTTGCATGGGAGCTTTGCCCAGTCAAGACAGATTCACCACCAGAGGGCGTTCTTGCAGATTGGGCAGTCACCTTCTGCTTCCATTTCTCCATTTAAATTGAGAGTTTAAAACTTGTCTACATTTTATAACCCCAGCATTGTCATCTTTATTCTTGTTATACCACACACAACAAACTGTTCTGCTCCAGAACCGAATAAATTTAATTTAATATTAGCATCACCCTCCAGGGCCCATTGTAGAAAAGATGGAAAAGAGCAATTTCCACTCCAAGACTCCCAGAGGCTCATGGGAAAGTGGAATTTCCTGCTATCATGGCTTCCTGTGGCCCCTGTGTGCCTCCTCAAGCTGAACTGAGTGGGGAAGCCAGTGGAAACGTCTGAAAAATAGTCTTACAGTAATGCTGCTTAAGGATGTGCACTAACGTTTGAGATATTCATTATTCAATCGAATTTGGATTAATTCGGACATTCGAACTCAAACTGAATGTCCAGACAGAGGCTTACCAGTGGTGGCTCCTCCCACAGGGTGCCTCAAAACAAGGCAGGTGTGCCTATGGCCTCAGAATCTAGATGACGAATTCCATATACATCCTGAATTGCGTATGAGCAGTCATTGGCTGATGATGGGGCAAAGTACACCAAGCCACACAGCTCTGTCCTCTGACTCTTTGCTTTCACACTTCTTTCTCTTCTAACTCCAGTGATGCTTTTGACTTCAAGTTTGGCATTTGCATGATGAGACTCAAGGAGGGGCTGAACATCTCCCGGTTCACACAAGCACACGGTCAGTTCCTACCTCATTCCAGGTTGGGGTACCCCTAGATTTGGATGGGCGTATATGGGAGCAGGATTCTACAATGGCCAGATCACTTTCCATGAGTGATGCAAACAACCCCAGTCGCTGAGAACTTCTTGTTTGTTGCAGTTTTTGGGTTTTTAGGTCATACTGAAGCTCTGCCCAAGGAGGAGGGGAACGTTGCCATCACTCTGGGTGGGCGGGGGTCTAGTGGTGGCAGCCTAGCCCCCTCTGCCCCCTGGGTGACTCTCCAGCCTGGGTGGACCCTGACAGTTTGGAGCTGCTTCCTTGCAGCACTGGGTCCCTCTTGTCAGCTGCTCTGGACTCCGCTTGGTCTCAGCTACACCAGAGACCACAAAGGACATCTGCTTAGGCCATCCCTCCTGGGGGTGGTCTAGTGGTGGCAGCCTCTCCCCCTCTGCCCTCTGGGTGAGTCTCCAGACTGGCTGGGCAGAGACATCTGGAGGAGATGATTCTTTGTGGGACTGGGGCCTTTGGTCAGCTCCTCTGGACTCCACTGGGCCTCAGCTGCCTCAACTTGTGTGTGTGTGTTTCTGGCTTATTTTGCAATGTTTTGTACGATGTGCGATTTTTATAATGTATTTTTATTATAATGTTTTGATTATTATTTTGCACTGTGAATTTTCTGTTTGTTGTAAACCGCCTTGGGCAAATTTTCTTTTGGAAAGGCAGTAAACAAATAAAATGGAAAAAAAAAAGTTCCATAGTCCTTCTGTGAACCTGAGCTTTCAGGTGTAGCTATGGATATTTGACTATTCTAGAAGTCAGATCCTCTACAAGACGGATATTGTAGCTATATCCAAAAACTCAGGTTCCCAGAAGAACCACAGAACATGTCTTAGCAACCCCGAAACTGCAACAGGTGAGATTGTAACCAGCCGTGAAAGCTTACATTCCACCATTGAGAACCTGCTCATGTTTGTATCTTGTTGGGTGAATATTGCTCAAGTATTGCAGATAGATTCCTCCAGCATCTGCATTTTTCCAGGGCAAAGAAGCTGTGTGCATGGAACACAGTGACAGGCAGCAATGTGCCAGTTGCCCGTGATGTCTCTGAAGTTTGGCCAATGAAAGATTTGTACAAATCTTTGTACAGATGTATTGAAACATCTGATTCCAATTCAAATGTCCATCTTTGAATGTGCCCAATGTTCCATTCAAATTTGGATGTCCGAATTCGGCTGAATCCATAGGAATTTTGATTGTTACAAATAAACATCCCTACCAATGGTGGCTCCCTTGCGCTCACCCCATGTCTTCTCTTCTTCTCCAGTGAATCCGGCCTTTGACCAAGCAGAAGATCAGCGGAATGGAGATCCACCCAGCACCATGAGCACACGTCAGTTTTAACCAGGACCACCTGGACAAAACCAAGTGTTCACTTAACAGAGAGTCTTCTGTAGGGCAGCCAACAGGCGCTTGCTCTGTCTGCGCCAAAGTCCTGGAGGGTGGGCAAGTGGCAAAATCAATGCAGGCAGAGATTGGGGACGGGATGTGGCTACCTGGACCATATTTCCTGTCCTGACGGGGAGGTTGCCCAGAGTGAACTGGCTGGCTGCCAGGAAACTGTGTGGGGTCAGGATTTGTCCGTATTCAGCGTGGTTCTCCTCATGTTCTCAGAGCAGGCCTGTGGTTCCTTGTAGACTAGGCGTGTGCACGAATGTAATTTTTGGATATTGGAATTCATTTGAATAACAAATATTTTGAATATCCATGCACATCTCTACTGTAGACTGTTTCTCCAAAAATCTAGAGCAATCCGGATCAGAGAAGCAGCAGTGATAGGTCTAAAGTGATAGGTTATGGGGCTAGGGATGTGGACGAAGCCATATGTTGAAGGGGACTCTTCCTTCTTCTTTTGGTTCACCATGGACATTCAAGTGGACCCCGATGCTCTGATGGCAGAACAACAAGCAAGCAGCATCTTCCAGGTGGGGCAAGGGAAGAAAACCATAGACATCTACTGGCTGTTTGATGACGGAGGTAAGGTTGGTGGCTGTTTTTGCATCCCGCATAGAGGTCAGGGTAGGAAGTCTTCAGGCCGCTCTGAGGCACCTGATCCTGCGACCACCATTGATTCACTTACCAGCATGTCTGGTGTGGAAATTTCAGGGCGCACAACTAAAGATCTGGAGGAGAAGCCCTCCTGGTTGTCCCACCACCCTCAGCAGCAAAAGTGGGGGGGGCACCCGGGAGAGGGCCTTCTCAGTGATGGCCCCCAGGCTATGGGATAGTCTCCCCCTTGAGGTGCGACTGTCACCTTCACTGTACACGTTTAGGAAGGCGGTGAAGACGCACCTCTTTGTCCTGGCCTTCGGTGAAAAGGGATACACTGTGTTAATACATAGTGTTGTTGTTTTAATGATGTTTGATTTTACATGTTGTTACCCGCCCTGAAGCTTTGGGTATAGGGCAGGATAAAAATGTAAACAAATAAACAAGTAAATAAATGGATGAATAAACAAAGGCCCTCCCTCCCTTCCTCCCTTCCTCCCTTTGGTCTTGTGCTTAGAGTGTCGGATTCTTATCTGTTAGTTTCCTGGTTCAATTCTGCACTCCTCCATGAAGCCAGCTGGGTGACCTTGGGCTAGTCACAGCTCTGATTCTGAGCTCTCACAGCCCCAACTATCCCATAGGATGTCTGTTGTGGGGAGAAGAACAGAAGGTCTGTCAGCCACTTTGAATCCCCTTAAGGGTGAGACAAGTGGGGTATAAAAACCAACTTTTCTTCTTCTTCCTCTTCTTCCTCTTCTTCTTTCTCCTCCTCCTCTTTGTGTGTGCTTGGAAGTTCCCCACAATGTCATGACAAATGAACTTTGCCAGACATGCTGGTAAGCGGAACTATTCCTAGAAGTCACTTGTTGCTGCTGGGTTTCCCAGATCAACCTCACAACACATTTTTCCCAGTCCTGGGCCTAGCATTAGAAGAAGAAGAAAGGTTGGCTTTTCTACCCCACTTTTCTCATCCATTTAAGGGGGCTCAAAGCTGTTGACAAACCTTCTGTTCTTCTCCCCTCAATAGAACACCCTGTGAGGTAGGTGGGGCCGTGAGAACTAAGAAAGAGAGCTGTGACTAGCCCAAGGTCATCCAGCTGGCTTTGTGGAGGAGTGCGGAATCAAACCCAGTATTCACACATAAGAGTCCGGCTCCCTAACCACTAGACCAAACTGGCCACACGGGAAAGGCCACATGGATGTTGGCAATTCCAATGCAATGGTGTCAGGATTTTGCTTTCTTGGCCATGTCCGGAAGTAGCCCTTGGATGAAATTCTGCAAAGGAGTCTTCAACCTTACGTAAATTGCTTGGAGATCCCTTGCGGACAGATGGAAGCCATTCTGGTCCCATGTTCTCTGTCCCAGTGTGCTTTCCTCCTCAATAGGTCTGACCCTTCTAATTCCTTACCTCCTGGGACGTAAAAAAAGATGGGGAAAGTGCAAGATCCGGGTGTTCGTTGGTGGGCAGATCAACAGAATGGATGAAGAGCGGAAGGCGTAAGTCCAAAAGTGTCCGTGAGATAGTGGAATATCTTGAAGAGCAAACAGAATCCCTTGGTCTGCTGGAGATATTTTGGGCCTTTGGTAAAAACACACACATGCACGTACCTAAAACCCAGAAAGTGTTTTCTTTCCTCTTCCCCTGCAGGATCATTTCCTTGCTCAGCAAATTTCGACTCGGGTTCCATGAAGTTCACGTCCTTCCAGATATCAACCAGAAACCCCGACCTGAACGGTAAATTTGGACTCCTTTACCTTTTGGGTCGCGTGTCCTGCACTCCGGGTTAGAGTACCCAGAGCTTGCCCTTCCTTTAAGCAAAACAAGGCAACAACTTTGTGTGGGTCATGCTGAATGAGAGGGAAGGAGAATCTATACTGTGTGAATGGCCTGTAGGTTCAGAGTTGCGACTGGAGGATGGATTGGACCTCACCTGAGCCATGGGTGTGCCAAGGGAGGGCAGGAAATAAGAACCACATCTTCACCAACCCAGACAGAAAGTTCTCTGTTATCAGAGCTTTAACCCTCATCAGCTGGCACACCTGGGCCATGGTCTCATCTTCAGGTCTAATTAGTGAGTCAGTTTGGTCCTGGTTCTACCTCCAGGTTGGAGAGACAGGCAGGATGCCTCTAAAGGCCATTTGCAGAGAGTCAAGAGCAAGCGAAGGTGCTGCTTTTGTCTTCTGCTTGAGATGCCCAGAAGCCATTGGTGGGCTACTGCATGAGATGGGATCCTGGCCTGATCCTCTTAATTCACAGAGGACAAGTGTATCAATGGCTGCTAGAATGGATGCCTAGTTATCCTGTCTAAGCTGGAGAGACAGAAAGTGATGCTTCTAGAGGCCTTTTGCTGGGATTTGAGAGCAAGTGAAAGTTTCCTTTCTTCTGCTTGAGATGCCCAGAAGCCATTGGTGGGCTACTGTGTATAAAGGGATGCTGGATCCAGTGGGACTTCTCTTATGTTCACAGCATGAAGCGATTTGAAGACTTGATTGACCCTTTTAGACTTCACGACGGATTCAAAGACGACGCGGCGGTGAACGAGATGAGGCACGGCTGCCCATGGAAAATTTCTGATGAAGAGATTGCCAAAAACAAAGCTAAGGTCTGAAAGCCTTGCTAGCGCAGAGGGACTCAGATATTGTCTGCACTAGAAAAACACTTCAGATAACTTCAGGGCCTTGAAGATTTGGCTTTAGCTGCCTCAAGGTGTCATACAATCACACATTTTAGAGATATTCCAAAGTAAAGCTCCACCAAAACGATTCCGTGTTGCCCAGGCAGCTGAGGAAAGCCCCGTCTTCTGCTCATGCGCACATGTGCTCATGTTTTGAACCATTTGAATGAATGTTTAAATTCAAATGTGAAGAATTCAATTGCATTCTAATTCAAATGTCCACATTCAATCAAATTCGATTGAATTTTGAATGTTTAGAACATTCGTACACATCCCTAGATCATGCTCCTGGCCTTCAGGACAGAGAGGTTTTCATGCTGTTTCAGGATGACCCATGTTGAGCTGCTTTGACTTCCAAAGTCGCAGGCAAAAGGAAAAGCATTCCTGTGTGGTTTTCTTTATTGTTCGGCTAAGAAATTCACAACCTGTGCATTCTATGATTCCATAAGGGCCCCTTCCAGACTTGTAGAATAAATCCGCACTTAAAGGGAAAACCGCAGCTTACCTGCAGCAAAGCTATGACCCATTGTCCTGACTCAGCTTTTGTAGCTTCCTCATTGGAAGCTGAGAGAGCTGAGTCGGTGCCTTCTGTCACATGGGATGAATCAGCCAATCAGATTTGAGCTGCCCTCCCTGCTCTCATCATCTCTTCTTGCTGCCCTGACCGGACTGGTGGGAAGATTCAAATTTTTGTCAGGCTGCGCAGTGGTGGCCACTAACTAAGTGCTTTTATGGGGGAAGGAACAGATCAATGGGACTAGTTTGGCCAACCACCACTCTCCTGGTGGTAATTCTCCAGGCATCACATCTGTGTACCTTTGAATAGCTTTGTTTGGGATGTGAAGGTCAGAGGAGGCTAATGTGTTCATGCCCTTGCCTACCAGTTTGTTTTGGGGTTCCTGAGTTCGCTGCTCTAGGACACAGGATGGAGTGGTCAGTGGAGGGTTCTTCTCATGTGTTTATTGACTTTCTTTTTGGTCCTCTGCCCCTCAGTCACTTCGGCAAGTGAGGATGAATGAAATCTTGCTGGATTACTCACGGGATGCAGGCCTCATCTTCATGTAAGTCCGGAAGGTCACCAGGCAGGCAGGCAGGCAGGCAGGCTTCAGAAGGGTTCTAGCTCAGGACTAGAGCACCTACTCCATGTGGGAGAAGATTTCAGGTTCAGTTTTGCTTCACATGGGGGAAAGATTTTGGGTTCGGTTCAACTTTGCATGGGGAGAAGATGTTGAGTTTGGTTCTCCTAGCCTTGCTGGCCTGGGCCCAAAGGCACCTTGGGAATTAGCAAGGCCCTAGGCAAAAGTCCCCCATGATGATGTGCTTGTGGCCTTTGGAGAGCATTAGGCAAAGGAGACGGGCACCTCATCAAAGCTATTTATTTTGGAAAGCACCAGCCTGATGTGTTTCTTTGGTCCTGGTAGATATGAGGTCCAAAGTACTTGTCTGGTTTGCCTTACAGCAGATCCACCCAAATCGGAGGAAGTCCGACCCAAGATCCTAGAAAGCTGTTGGGTGGGTAGAGGTGATGAGTGGCACCTATCAGTGAGCTAGCAAAACCTGGCTGCCAAGCCCTGTTTGGTGCATGGATCTGTCACTGCTCACAGATAAACTTCAAAGCATGGCAACTTAACCCATGCAGGGAAACCATCGCCGCAGGAGAATTACTTAAGACACCCTGGCGACAGGTGTTTGGCGACGCAGGTGAGAGCCAGGAAGTGGTAGAACTGGCAAAAGATCCAGAGGGCACTCTTACTGGTTTAAGTGCATTCATTCTGTATTTTCTTTTGTATGAGAAACACCAAAACCTTTGGGAATAAGGTGGAATGAAAATGCAAATAAATAAGTAAATAAACAAACAAAGCATCAGTAAACAGGCACAAGGAAAGGATACTCGGGAAACAAATACTCTTTGGCATACAAAAAGTATGATTTTGTTATCTTTAATTGTTCGGAAAATGTAAAACATTCCCCCCCCCAACCGCATAAGGCCTTATTCTGGCTGACACAGTTGGGCAGCTGCATCCGTGGCAATGTGTTCCAAGCCCTACCGCGAATAATACCAAATGCTGGGAGAAGCATTCCATTTCCCATAATTCCTGTGAAATCCCACAAGATTTCACAGGAATCACGGCAAATCACACTTGAGACACGTGCCATTTCCCAAAAGTCTCGTGAAATCTCACTTGAGGTGCACTCCGTTTTGCCACAATTCCTGTGCAAGATTTCACAGGAACTGCGGGAAATGGACTCCATTTTGCCTTAATTCCTGTGAAATCTCTCAGGATTTCAAAGGCACGATGGGAAATCGTGCGCCATTTCAGGCCATTTCCTGCCTGTTCCAGGGCTTGGAGGAGTTTTAGGTGGCCCTAATGGTGCCTGTGGGGGGTTACCGGATCAGTGGATATGGGGGGGTCCGACTCATTCCTAAATCTACGAAGCATCACCAGTTTTTTCTTGTTTCCCCTGGTGTCTCCCCCCTTTCAGAACTCTGCCTATAGCCCGGAAGGGCCGGTGTCCCAGCAGCCTCTATATGGCTTGGTTGGAAACCCTGTCGCAGGACCTTCGGCCGCCGGTCATTCTTATCCGAGGAAACCAGGAAAACGTTTTGACCTTTTATTGCCAGTAACACGATGAAGTGCTGGAGTGAGATGAACTTGTTCCAAACCAGCCCCTGCTTCCAGGTCCAGGCCTTCCGGGAGTTCATTTCAACCAATCACTGGGGTTAATAAAATATTTTGCAATGGGAAATGGACATTCTTCGCCTGCAACCATTTAGCTCTTTCAGGGCATCCCAACCACCCACACAAATGACATGGGAGCCCATTTTGTCTAATGGTCAGGGAGCTGGACTCTAATCTGGGAATACCGGGTTCAATTCCGCTCTCCCCCATGAAACCAGCTGGGTGACCTTCGGCTAGTCACAGCTCTCTTCTGAGCTCTCACAGCCCCACCTACCCCACAGGGTATTCTGTTGTGGGAAGAAGAACAGAAGCTTTGTCAGCTGCTTTGAGTCCCGTTTAATGGGAGAGAAAAGCAGGGTAGAAAAGCCAACTCTTCTTCTTACCATTAAGATGAGGGTCTCCTAGGAAAAAAGAGGACAGAACTCAGCAGCTGCACTCAAATTTCTCCTTCTCTGTAGCTTTTCAAGTTATAGGATCTCTGTCCTTTTTTCATAGGATCACCCTAATTACAACCTGTCCAAACACACAACACACCAGGAGCCAGCCACAGACTCCACAAAGAAAGCTGTGGTCACACTTAAAGTTTAATCCAGCTTCAGTCCACTTTCAGAGCGAGAGAACGCATCAGCAAAGTGACTGGCTGTTTCTTTTCAGTGTTAAATAACTCACCTTTGGGATAATAATAATAATAATAATAATAATAATAATAATAATAATAATAATAATAATAATAATAATAATAATAATAATAATAATAATAATAATAATAATAATAATAATAATAATATTTATTTGTATACCGCCCTATGGCAAACCAATCCGGGTGGTTAACAACAGTAAAATGTAAAATATAACAATTTAAAAACACCTTATCCCTCCTCCCCTTAAGACAGTATTAAACAGTATAACATATTAAAACACAATATCAATGCATAAAACAATAATTTAAAAACTAAAAACCCTGATGTGGAAAGAAAATGTCTGGTCACTTTGCTGATGCGTTCTCTCACTCTGAAAGCAGACTGAAGCTGGATTAAACCTTAAGTGTGATTACAGCCCAAGTCCCTGCCTCCCCAGTGTAAACCTGGCCTTACCACCACCACCCGGATCCATCCCCTTGGTGTATTTCAAAGCATGGATTTCACCTGTTTGGCAAACAATGAGTTCAGACAAACTTGGACATCCCTACACGAGTTGAAAGTCTGGACGTTTGGATGTCCAAATTTGAATAAATACAAATACCTTGGGTTATTCATACAAATAATTCAGACATTCATATCTGTATAGGTATGTACGCATCCGTATGGGATAAAAACAGGAGGCACACAAGATGGATACAGGATGTATATGTACCTGTAGAGATACAAATGTCTAAATTATTCATATGAATAAATACAAATGCATTCATATCGAATCAAATGTCCAGATGTTTTTTTTCCCCCGTTATTTGGATATATTTGGATTTTTGAATAGATGCCCAACTTTGAATAAATCATACACAAACACGTGGGCCGGGTGTGTGTGTGTGTCTGCTTATTTTATCCCCCCCCTTCCTTCATATTGTGCCAATGTGTTCCTGCTGAGTCCCAGTGTTGCATCAGCCACGTCTGCTTATTCAAGGGTGTTTCCTTTCCCTGAGCCATGTGAAACAAGCACCTTGGAGCTAAATGCGGCCTTTCGAGAGCATTGCTGCTGGAGCTCCAGGTAACAGGCAGCTGCAGAGATCAGCCCAAAGAGAATCGTCCTGCTGTGGCTGCTTCTTCAATGCAGCACTGTTAGGTTTCCTTGGGGTTTCTGGGCCCAGCCCTATTGTGAATCAGAGAGAAGGGGGCGTCTCAGGTGGCAGAACTTAAGTGGAAGGAGAGAGGAGGAAGAGATGAAGAAGAGTTGGCTTTTATGCGCTGCTTTTCTCACCCATTTAAGGGGTCTCAAAGCTGCTAACAAAACTTCTTCTCCCCACAATGGACAGCCTGCAATGTAGGCGGGGTTGTGAGAGCTTAGAGAGAGCTCTGTGACTAGCCCAAGGTCGCCCAGCTGGCTTCATGGAAGAAGAGTTAGGTGCATCGTGGCATTTGCAATTTATTTGCATCCATATTCAGCCCCAAAGGAGCAGGATCCGCCTTGGGAGCAAGAGGACAGAGCAACCCAGATTGAGCCAGCTTGGTCTAGTGGTTAAGGAGCTGGACTCTCACCTGGGAATACTTGGTTTGATTGCACCTTCCTACACGAAGCCAGCTGGCTGACCTTGGGCTGGTCAACGCTGGTTAATCGTGCTCCTTTCCTGTCCAGTGGACAGGAAGTGTGAAATCATCCCTGGAGAACCCTGGACTAGTTGCCTGTTCTGTCAAGAAGGTGCATTTGCTGCTGTTGGATTCCACCGAGTCAGAGCTGATTGCACGGGCACCTCTACACAGTTTTCTTGGCAGGGGCACAGAAGTGGTTTACCATGCCCACTTTTGGGGAGAGGCTGGAGTGGGGGGGTCTAAACAGCAACCCTCTGCTTTCCAGACAGCTAGCTCTGCCCCTGAGCTGCAATCGCGACCCTACCCTGGATTTCAGCCCCCTCCCTCCTCTGCGTCGCTTGCAACCCTGGACAAGACTGAGACCGCCTGATGCAACCCCTGTCCGGGCCCGGGCAACAGCCATCCGCCTCCTGGCCCCGCCCAATCGCCTCCTCTTCTCCCCCCTCCCTCGTGCGTGTTGCTCAGCCGGCAGCTTCTGATAGGCCCACGTCCTGAGCCAGCTGGACCCGTCGGCCAATCGCCGTCGGCCACAGCTGCTGCGCGAGGGTTCCGGAGGGGCGGGGCGGGGACGGAGCCTATATAAGGGCGCCCGCGCCAGCCGTTTCGTCATTGTTGTCGTTGGCCGGGCGAGTCGGTCGCGTTGCAGAGCTGAGGGGAGAAGCGATGGCGGCGGCGGCGGCGGCGGCGGCGGCGGCGGCGTCTGGAGAGCGGCCCGGCTCGAGCGGCGAGGGCGAGGCCGTCGACGGGGTCACCCTGGTCGTGAAGAGCCCGGCGCAGCGGCACCCGGACCTGTCCGTGAAGGCGCGGCGCTCGTGGGCCGTCAGGCGCCTCAAGGCCGAACTGCGGCGCCTCCACCCGGACGCGCCGGTGGGCTGGGGGGGAGGGGCGATTGGGGGATGGGGAGGGGAGGGGGATTGAGGAGGATTGAGGGGGATAGAGAGGGGAGCAGGGGTAAAGTGGTCACAAGCCCTCCGCCCCCTCAGGGGTAGGCCGTTCCCCAGTTCTGGAGGTCTCTACATGGGTGTGGCAGTGGGTGGAGCTTAATTAGCATCAAGCCCTTGTTCCACTAAGCCAGATAATGCCTGGCTGGGGAAGCTCCACCGTGCACTTCTTTGAAGGTGTGGGTGCAACTTACAGGGAGACCCCCACATGCTGAGGTTGGGAGGGAGGGGTGGATTGGCATACAGCCCCCCCCCCCGACTGCTTAGACTGGTCCTAGTTACAGAGACTCTGTTGAAGGTTTGGGGTAATGCTGCACATGTCCATTTTAGCATCACACACACACACACCAAGCCTGAACTTGACTGTCCCTAGATATGGAAGCTCCATTAGTTCTGAGGGAGGCAGGCAGGCTTAAATTTGGGCTTCAGCGCTGAGTTGAGGGCCTTCCCTCCTTTCTTGCCTGCTCAGAGTTGCTGACTGTTTGGTTTCTGCTCTTGGGGATTGAGGGCTTAGGGTGAACTTCCATGTTTTTTTGGGGGGGGGATTAATTAGCATTAAGACTGTCCCCCTTGCAGTAGGTGTTCCATTGCAGCAGTGGGGAGGGGTAGATAGAAATGCTCTGTTTCTGAGTGTGATCTCCTAAGAATTGTTTCTTTTGGAGAGGAGGGGGGCATTGTGTGTCTCGGGGGCATGAATTTTGATGGCCTTAAGTTTTTAGATTTTAATTCTCTTCTTTGTTTCTGTAGTAAATACATACGTGTCTGTACATTGTAATCATTTGAACAAATGTTTTGGAACATCTGAAATCAGTTCGAATGTCTAAATTTGAATGTTATTAAATCTGATTTGAATTCAGATATCAACATTTGTCAGATTCAAATTGGATTTTTGAATATTGGTGCACATCCCTGATCATAATCATCTGACTTAGTATAGGTTTGTAGTCGGGGACTTCTCATTTCTCTGAGCAACAGAAGCTAGAATGGTGCTTAAGTTTAATTTTGCATTTCCTGGTGCAGAGAGGGAATAGATGAATTAACTATGGCATCCTTGCTTTGTCTGAAACTCCCATTTGTAGACTGTACAACACCTGTCTTGTTTTTAAGCCTAACCTCTAGCTATGTTGTTTCTATTTACTTAGTCAAGGATTTTTTTAAAAACAACAACATTGTGGCTTTATCCTTCCCTCTCTCCTTTTATGTGCCAGGAACATTTTCTCCTGTTTCCAATTTGTTTTACATCTTCAAATATGTATTTAGGCTTTTGTCCAAGGAGTTCATTCCCTGGGCTTATCTTCTTTTCAGCAGCCTAAGGTTGACTAGGTGGAGACCTGCCCAGAACTTGGGAGAATATCATGGTTGAGGGTTTTTCCTATACATTCAGTCCTGTTCCCTGTAGAAGCTAATTAAGCTGATATGCTGGCACATAATTCTTGTGTGCTTTGTTCCCCAGACATTTCACGTTGTTATTTTTTCATTGCCAAATCCTATTTTCTGAGCATAACAAGTTATATGCAATAGCGCTAGGAACTGTAGGCTTCCTTCCAAAACCTAGGAAATAACTTGTACAGTTTAAATGTTCCAGAATACCTATGGGGCATTGAATTTCCCATATTTGATATTTTGATAAAATAATATTAGTTTGACTACAGTCATGCAAGTTTTTCTTGGTCTTGGGTTTTGTCCTTCCTAGCCTTTTCTTTGTTTAGTATCTGATGATGTAATGGTTGTGTCAACCCTCATTTTTCTGGCCCAGTATATTGCATAAGTCAGAGTAAAAAAATGGGCTCTGCATGATAAAGCCTTGTTATGCAACCAGAAGGAATTTGAACATAAGCTTCTTTGAACAGGGTGCTCTCTTGTACCAAGGAGAGAATGAAATGATAATCTTGAGTAAAGTATTTGTAGCCTTCAGTTATTACTGCCAAAAGTAAAACAATTATTTCTGCTGCTGAATTCATGCACATTTTCCAGTTTTTTCATTATGTCCTTTTCTAATACAGAAGCTAAGATGATACAACTGGCAGATACACCAGTTTGATAGCTTTTAAAAGTTGATTTGAACTTCTTGCTGGGTTGAGATTGATTTGACTAGGAACAAACCTTTTATTTCAAGTGAAAGCAACTTGTATCAATTCAGCAATTTCGGTGTTTTAAAAACATAATATGTTGTAACAATGTTTTACTGTTTTATGCTTTTTGAAGTTACTTCCTGTTGTACATTGCTGGGTATAATTGTAGAAAGCTTGTTAGTATTTAATAATAAAATAAACTGTAGCAAATATAACAGTTACAGGTAGACTACTTGATGTGTAACTGCTGTGAAACTGATGTTGGGGTCTGTCTTGGGATGGTGAATGAGTGAAACCTTTTTAAGATGCAAAATATATGTCTGAAGAATGGTTTCAGGACCATCTTGCTTGATTTATCAAAATAAGAATCTTTTTCTTAGATGTCCAAGTAAGCCAGAGTATGATCCTCAAATGTAGTTTCCCCATAGGACCTCAAAATAGTTGATTTACAACTATGATGCCATTATGCAGGTTGACTGCATAGCTTTCTGCAATAAGAATGTGGTTGTGAAATAGACGTTTAACTTGGTGAATTAAGGAGACTTTAATAAAGGTGGAATTTCAGGAAGTGCAAATATTCAATTTACATGCACTTAAAATGTGGATCTTTTGCATAATTCTTCAGACTTACTGTTGGATGGTGTATTTTCTTTTTCAAGCCCGAAGATGCTCAGAGGTTGATCTATTCCGGGAAGCTGTTGCATGATCATCTTTACTTGCAAGAAGTGCTCACTAAGGTATTTAAACTGACAGCGTTGTTTCTGGTAACCATCTTGTATTAGCGGAGCTGCTTGAAACCTGATGTTGGTTTGTATTTCAGTCGGAGATGGTGCATGTTGTCCATCTGGTCTGCAACCCAAAGACCCTGCCAACAATGCAAAGGACTGATATGAAGGTAATTACATACAGATATTTCAATTTCTGCTCTGCTTTTCTCTCAAGCATCAGTATGCATGTCTTGAGGGTTGGTGATAGACTTTAGTAAGAAGAGATGCTTTGCAGGCCAACAGTTTACCTGGGGCATGTTTGCACTTGGCTTTGTTCTGAAA
This sequence comes from Aspidoscelis tigris stejnegeri, assembly GCA_023333525.1. NCBI lineage: Eukaryota > Metazoa > Chordata > Lepidosauria > Squamata > Teiidae > Aspidoscelis > Aspidoscelis tigris. Next base: position 4,747,513 of record JALMGA010000013.1, read on the forward strand.
TGCATCTTGGAATAGGGGCCTGCTGTCCATGTGCTACTGCAGGTTACAGCAGGCCCCAGGTGAGGCCTACCAGAGTCTGCGTTAGCATGTGGATCAGCGGCCCCTATCCTGAAATAGGCCAAGTGCAAACAGGGCCCTGGTCTTGCATTACCCTGAGAAAATTCACCGTGGGACCCTAAATGAAATAACCATCCTCATAACACTTTCATTCTGAGATAATATTGTAGTGCCATTGAGTGTATTAGAATTATTTACCTCTGTTTTCAGTGAAAGGCTGCTATTCTGGGAGGGAGGGAAGTGGCTAAGAAGCGACTCTAGATTAAGCTTATGGTCAGTACTCAGTACTTCAATCAGTATTAAGCGTAACATTCTGTCATGTTTTTGGTACAGTGTCCATGATAAGAGTAGGTTGGTTGAGATACAGCAGTTATGTCTCTGCCTTGGTCAAGTGTCTTTGAGCCACTCAAACTTCCCTCCATTTTCTCTCTGCACCATATCTGATCTTGTAAACTTTCTGCTATCCTAAATACAGATGGGGTGTTTTTCCACTGTCACTAGAAGTACCCATTAAGTACCCATTAATGGGTACTTAATGGGTACTTTTAGTGACAGTGGAAAAACACCCATGGTCATGTTGGAATCCATGATGTTGTGGAAGAATTGTTTAGCTGTTAGAGTTCATATGTGAAATTTACTTCATCACCATAACATACTTTTTTTTTACTAGGTGATGGTTGTGTGGTAATTCTATTTATTTGCATTTTTATCCCACCTGACAGTCACTGGGTGGGTTACAGCTATGAAGAAGTATAAAATGCACACACACTAAAAGCAATGAAAACAATGTGAAACTAACCATGCTGGAGAATGTCGCGCAAACATTTTGTGTCATATGAAATGCAGTGGCATGTAAGCCATACCTGTGACTTGCCAGTGAATGTTTAGGAAAATGTGTTGTTGTTTTTTTGTCTTTAGAAAAGAACTTCTGACACTGACTGCAGGGGGAACATAGAGCTTGTGTGTCCTCTCTGTGTCTTTGGAATTTCTCTCTCTGAGTACAGGCTGTTTCCTCTGGGGAGGAACCACCCTAGAAAGCGATTTGTTTGCCAAAGTCCAGAGTACAGAAAGTGCAGCTTTTAGTGACTCATAGTCTAGGGCAGTGATGGTGAACCTTTTTAGCTCAGTGTGTCAAAATTTGCAAGAAAACCTAGCTTAACTCGAGTGCTGTGTCACATTTAGAAATATCCATAATTTTGTGATATTTGTAGCTCTAGTAAAAAAGTTATATTTTTGATATATGTATTTTATTAAAAGCAAAAACAAATTCTTTACATTAGTGACTTTTGTTGCTAAATCTTCAATTGAAAGTTGGTATTTCATACACTTCAAAAACAAGCAAGCACTACGCGTCCAGGTGCAAGGGTGACCATGTGTGTCACCCAAAAGGGCTTGGCGTGTCACCTGTGACACGCGTGTCATAGGTTGGCCATCACCGGTCTAGGGAATGGAATGCCCTTGTAAGATTCATGAGAAGACCAGTAGATATGAAGTGGAAGCTTTCTCAAAGTTCCTGCTTAAAGTGGCAGATTGCAAGTTATTTTTTAAGGGTTTTTTTAAGATGAAGGGCAGAGAGAAGGAAATCTTGAGGCAAGAGTGAATCCGTGGTGATGGGTCTATTTTAGTATGATGAAAAAACAAGAATGGACTTGAAAAATTGGGTACTAGATAAAAAGAAACAAGTTATTGGATTTTGCAACAGAGCAGTCCAGCGTATGGATGTCTGGATGTCCCTGAGTGCCGTGCATTAAGGAAGCCTGCTTAAGGTGTCCAAGAACTGTGAAGAGGGCAGAGAAATCCTCACACAAATGTACTCTCAAGTCTCTGGTATCTAATGTTTTGCTTAGGTTGGAGAAGCCAAGCAGGAGCCAGTGCCTGCAGGTCCAAACCCACCTACCCCTCCTTCAGCTCACGCTTGTCCTCGGATGGAAAATGTCTGCAACCAGCGGTATGCTGCAGAGGATGCTGGGAGCAGGTATGCATTGTGAAAATTAAAATCACCCAAGTTGGAATCCCTATGGGCACGGGCTTTGAGTGCTTGCTTCAGAAGTACCCCTGGCCTTCCACTGAAAGGAATTCCCAGTAGCGTATATGCCTTCATATGCCCACCTCCTTGCACTTTGGTTTCTCAACAAGCCTTTCTTGGCGTGGCAGACAGGAGAGGGAATTTAAGACCAGCCTATACTGCGTCTTGTTTATAGCCTGAACTCTAGCACTTTTATGATATTCCTCAGCCTAATTTAATTCGTCTTCCTCCTCCTTTGTATAGCTGGAAAATCCCCGGAGCAGTATTTGGCATTAGAAAAATCCCTCCTTCAGATCTTAGGTTGATTTCAGGAGAGCAAGAAAAATAAAAGCAGTATACCTGGTCTGATGGAGTGTTTTTCTGTATCAGGCCTCAACCAGCTCAGCTTTCCTTTCAAGGCGTGAATCCTGGCTATTCATCGTACACAACATATCGCATGCTGCAATTCTGGTTCCAGCAGTTTTATGCAAGACAGTATTACATGCAGTAGTAAGTAGCCTTTGTCTTGGTTTACTTCTGCAAGATGTCAGATGTCCTGTTTTCCGTGACTGCTTGATTGACTGAAAGTCAAAACAAATCTGGGACCATTCGGTGAAGGGCGGGATATAAATTTTCTAAATAATAATATTTCTAACTTCCTGACCCTGATCGCTAGCTTTCTGCCTTCCGTTTACCTCCAGCATGGCTGCCAATGCTGCTTCTCATGAGGGATCCTCTACCCAGAGGACCCAGGAGATCCCAGTAGCCCCAGTAGCTGCACCGGCTGCTCTTCCTGCTCCGTTCCCAGCCGAAAACCAGCCTGCAAATCAAAACGTCCCCCCTCAGGTGAACCCAGTAGTCAACCAGAACCTGCGAATGAACGCCCAGGGCGGCCCGTTAATGGAAGAAGATGAAGAAGGCAACCGGGATTGGTTGGACTGGCTCTACTCGGCAACCCTGTTCTATGTGTTTGTCAACATTGTTTATTTCTACTCCAGTATAAGCAGGCTTCTCATGGTGATGGTGGGCACCCTCCTGATGTACCTGTAAGTGCACCTCAGCCCTGACTCCTTGCTTTCCTTTTATTTGTTCGTTGAGAGCATTTTGGCTTAGTTGTGCTTCTGAGCATCTCAAAATGGTTTTCAACGATAGATTAAAAACCCATTAAGGGCAGAAATCAAGTCAAAATAAAACATAAATCAGAATGCATGGAACTAATCTGGCTGAGAAGGTTTGGGAAAACAAGTTTGTCTTAAGAAGACAACCAAAAGATATTTATTGTAGATGCGTAATGGAGGGAGGTACCACCAGGAAACCTTCATTGCATGGCGTTGTAGGGGTGACACTCAGAATGGTGTAGAATCTGTGTACAGGTCTTCCTCAGTGATCTCATTGACCTTATGAGACCTTGGCATAAAAGGGCCTTGTATGTTAACGTGAAAGGCTCGGCCCTTTCTGCTCTCTTCCCTCTTTAGCTGGGAATGGCAGGTCGGTTATAGCCAGGGCCACTGATCCTGACCACAGGCAGGTGTGGGTGGGGCCAGCGCGGACCGCATTGACAGTGCTGATCCGGATCGGTCCATGCGGAGGCCTCAGTGGTCATGTGAGCTTCAGGAGCACATTCTTTTTGGTGATGCGCTATGGCGCACTGCTGAAATGTGCCCTCAATGATCCCAAACGTGGAAGGCACGTCCGCTGGTAGATCTTGTATGTCACTTAACCTGGGAGTCGCAGGGAACTCTAATATTAAGGGAGAAATGGTGGAAACTTGTACTTTGATGTGTCAAAACCCTTCGGTAAGATATGGTGTAACATGACTGTAATATCGTGAACATTCATGCAGCCATTAATGGTGAGAAAATGGAGGTGGTGGAGGGGTGAGCAAGTTAATGGGCTTTGCTTATAAATCTATATTCTCCTGGAAATCATATTTTTATGGTTTGGTTTTTAAAAAAGCATACTAAAATGCGGTCACGTCCATCCATCGAAAACCGCTCCACCTCCATAATGCTGATCGTGAAGACAAAATCTGCACAGCGTATTTTTCTGGCAGAAATATGTGCACGTATTCTGTTAGATAGATGGTTGCAAAGCTTCACGAAAGGGCCTTCCAGTTTCTGTGAAAATGTAAGCTAGCTCTGGTTGAACGCTTCTCACATTGTTTTTTTTTGGAAGCAATGCAAATTTTTTTGCTTGCAAATAGAGATTTTGGTACAGCACCCCTCCAGATTAGATTAAAACAGGAAGTGAAACCTTCCTGTTTCTTCATGCATGGGTTTGTATGGCTAGGGGGATGGGGGGGAGGTAGGCAAAACATTAGAGAAGGCAAGCTCTTGCTCCCAGAATTGAACTGCCTACGTAGCCGCTACGCAGCTTGTGCTCAGCTTCATAGACCACTATGAAGGACATGTGGGCCTCCGTAGCGTGTGTGTTGAGGGGTGGAGCTGGAGCCACCCTGCTGCAAATGGCGGCCTCTAGGCCCACCCCAAGACTCCATTGGCCTGACATGCATGGGGAAGTGTGCTCTGTGATTTGGTCTTAATGGTGGAAGACCAGATTGAAGACACGATTAAAGGGGTCTACCACTAATTTGGATTTAAGGGCCAGAATTCAAAGGCATGAAGCCACTGCTTTGCAATATGACCTCAAAGTGGGCTTGTACTATTATACTTTTCACTTGAAAGTTGAATTAATAGGTGTCATGCAGAATGCTGGACTCTTAGCTTCCTCTCTCTGGAACAGAAGGAGTTTGCAAAGCAGGTGATAGGCAAAAGGCTTCTGTTCATTCCTTGTCTTGAGGCTATTTTCTGTGCAAAAATATGTTTTTTAGTATTCCGTCTTAAATTGACGTGGTTTCTGGATGCCTTAATTATGTACAGAGTTCTTTCAGGACCACACTATGTGTTGGAAGTAGGATTCCAAGCTGTATTTAATGATTTTGAATCCTGATCATAGAAATCTCTTATGTTCTAGACTATATTGTTTGAATAAGTCCCAAAGCTCAGCTTAGCGTACAATGATCTACTTCCAGGTGATACTTTAACTTTATTAAATATCTGGCCAGGGAAGTTGGAACCTCTTTGGCATTTCAACTACACTTGGACAGTTGCTAACACAATTGAATTACCACATGCAACATTCTTTTTAGGTTGCCTATTGACTAGGGGAATACAATTTGTGACCCAGGTCTGTGGCTTCTCTGTTGAATCCAAAATCCATCTTCTGTCCTATTACTAGGTATCATTCTTGTGATTCTGAAGGCTTTGTAATGTTGCATATCTGGGAACCCTGTCCACTTTTTACCAGTTGGTTCTGATATGTATATATTTGGAGGCTCTTGGTTGTAATGCATTAAAAAACAGTCCAGATTCTGCCTTCATTAATTTTGGAAGTGGGATTTCTTGGAGGGGTTATCTCTCAGATTTGAAAAATGAATAGTATTTTTGAAATTGTTATCTCCCCCACCCCTGGCTTTCACTTCCTTAGTAAAGGATTCATCCTTCCCTCTCTCCTTTTATGCGCTGGGAACATTTTCTCCTGTTTCCAATTAGGCTTTTGTCCAAGGAGTTCAGTACCTGGGCTTATCTTCTGTCACCAGCATATGTTTGGCTGTGTGAGGAGACCTGCTCAGAACATGGAGAACTTCATGGTTGAGGCGTTTTTCTCTTTTTTGAACATTCTGTCTTGTGCCTGGTAGAGATAAATTAAGCTGGTATGCTGTTAAATAAATATTTATTGGTCTATCTCCCCCCCCCAGGCATTACACTCTGTTATTTTTCCATTTTCTGAGTATAACACAATTATGTAATGACACCAGGAGTTGTAGGCTTTTTTCAAAACCTAAGAAATAACTCATACAGTTGAAATGTTCCAACGTACTTTGAAATATTGAATTGCCCATATTTAGCATTGTGGTGAAGTGCATTAGCTTGATTAAAAGTCATCCAAATTTTTCTTCCAATTTTTGCTTTTGTCCTTCCTAACCTTTACTTTGTTTAGTATCTGATGATGTAATGGTTGTAGTAGCACTGATTTTTCTGGACTGTATATTGCATCAGCCAGAGTAAAAAAACTGGCTTTGCATGGCAAAGCCATGTTATGTAATCATGGCTTCTCTTCGTATCTTAAGTAGATGTGATTTTCTATGCAAAAATTTTAAAAGGTCCTGTTGGAAGCCTTTTTTTGTGTATTCTGCCTCAAATTGATTGAGTTTCTGGATGCCTTCATGGTGTATTGACTAGAGTTTTTTGAGAACTATATTACAGGTGCTACAATCAATATTTATTATTAATTCTTTACCTTCTCAGGCACCAAGTTGGGTGGTTCCCTTTCAGGAGGAGGCCAGTTCAGAACAATATTCCTCTCCAAGCTGATGTTAACCAAGATCAAAACAATAACTTACAGGTATGCTTCCCTGTGGAATGTGGTTTCAAATCCATGTTCGAAAGCTCTCCGGAGAGGTGCCTTATGATTCCTGTTGGTTAAGCTCTGGCTTACAATTTCAGCTGCTGCCAATATTCTTTATTAAATGTCTCTGTGAATTCTGCCCACGTATTGAAAATTATCTGTCCGTGATGCCCGAGAAATTGCTCTGGATCATCAATAATTCAGCTTTGTCTATTTGATTTTTTTGATGGGCTGAAGAGAGATCAGAGCCTACCTGTTGAAGAACTAGGGACAATTTGAGGCACTAGACAGTTGATGATAAGTTCACGCTGGCAACTGCTGCACCCCCTGAGGTTTTCTAGGCGCTGAACCAGCAGCCGGAACCAGGTAGCTCCATACATGTTAAATCCTTTTGGGGGCAGAATTAATCTTCTCCCTGACCGCAGCTCCTGTTGACGCTGTTAACTGAAGACCTTGGTGGAAAATGATTTTGTGCCTAGATTCACTTGCTCGTGTAGCCAGAGGCTGTTTGGAAAAGGTGCTCTTGTGCTGAGCTCAAACTTCTGGTAGCTTACGTGGACATATCTTGCAGTTTTCTTGGCACAGCTGTAGAAGTAGTTTGCCCTCACCTTCTGGTACAAGGATGCCAGGAATCAAGCCCCATGACCCCCTGCTTTGCAGTCACTGGTTCTGCCACAGTGGACTGTTAAGCTTAATAAAAATGAAAGCAACAGGCCAAGGTGGCTCTGCTGAGTTTCTTGGGGCAAGTTGGAAAACCAGCTTTCAATAAGACCTTGTGGAAAGTCCGTTTGTTTATTTAAGGAATTTATATCCCGCCCTTCACCAAATGGTTCCGTTTAAATAGCCGAAGAAGCTGTTTAAACGTCAAAAGCCTGGGTGAAAAGATATGTTTTCAGCAAGGGCTGAAAATTATACAACTTAGGCACCTGGCGAACCTTTGGAGGTTGTTCCAAAGTCTAGGGGCCACCACAGAAAAGGCCCTCTTGCATGTCCCTATGCCTGGTACCTCTGAAAGAGAAGGAACTACGAGAAGGCCCTCTCCCTGAGATCTCAGTGTCTGGGCAGGTCTATATGGGTGGGAGACGCTCCTTCAGATACCCAGGGCCCAAGGTGTGTAGGGCTTTATATGTTAGCATATATATTATACATTAGAGTCTATGTATGTTGCTCTTCTGCGTAATGGCCTGTGACTTAGGATAATAAAGCATATACTCACTGTGGCCTTTTCTTTCCACCTCTCTAAAGTCATCCCGGGAAAAGATTAAAAATTTTGCATTTTCATCTGGCCGCAGAGGAGCGCCGAATGGCTATCAATACGAAGTAAATGTTCAATGAAATCTGTGTTGCTTGGCTTAGCAGGAGGAGAACGTGGGTGATCAGGCTGAAGCAGAAGTGTCTGACGATGTGCCAGAGAACCAGCCGGCGCCCTCTTCCTTTGTGAGCACGGCGTGGATATTCTTCAAGACTTTCTTTGCCTCCCTCCTGCCAGAAGGACCGCCTGCGGTGGCCAATTAATGAGCGCATTGACCTCACCGCCAGCTGGTCCTCTGTTTGTCTGTGTCTGGTTGGAGGATGGACAGGACACTCGTTTGCCTCCTTGGAGTGGCTGGAAGCAAGAAGCGAGCCCACTAGACGGTGCTAGAGTGACAGGCCAGCGTCTCGGTGATCTTCATGGTAGACGTTGAAGCAGATCCGCAAGAGAGTCGCCCTGTAAATCGCGGAAGCTATGTCTGTCAGTGGGCCAAGAGAGAAGCCGTCAGCCCTTTCCAGCGTGACTTGATTCCTGTTGGAATGTTTCTAACGCTTTTAATTACACTGAGTGTAGTATTTTATGCAACCAGTGAATGGCTAGGTTTGTATTATAGGAATCCATGTGGAAGATTTATGCCAAAAATGACGAGAAGCTGTGCTTTCCCCAAAGACAATCAATGTCAAAGACATTCATCAATAGTTTCCAGGAAAGGTGCAGATGGTCCTGTTACACTAAACAGGCTAGCAAAAGGTCTTTCTCTCTCAGGTTCATAGCAAGAATTACTTTTCTTGTTCCTCTGAGTAAATCACACATGCAAAACATTTTTCCTTGATTAAATCTCCTGTAAACTCCACAACCTCTTTGAGGCTGCTTTTCAGGAGTTCTGATCTTCAGTTTTAATGACACATATATTGCCAGGTTGCATTGCCATCACGTTACAAACTCAAGAGATTTCTTGTGAAGCGGGTTTTGCAAATAAGACATAGTCAAGGTACTTTCCCCTTCATGCTTAGGCCTTCACTAATTACAGGTGGAGATTAACTCAGTATAGTGGTGTTTGTATTAAATCGTGCGGATATGTGACTGTAAAGATTTTGTGCCAACTGTAGAAAACAATTCAGAAGTGAATTTTTCGGGATAGCTTATTGGAGAACTTTTGGCTTCAGTTTTAAAGGAATGGATTACAGAGCTAAGTCACAGACTGGGTTGCTCTCTGGTAGAAGTATTCATAATGTATCAGTTTCTATTTCCCTTTAGCTCCTTCCAGAAGTCTTGAGTTTGCAATGTTACTCTTTTCAGCTCAGGGATAATTTTCCTAGATTGTATACATTCAGAACACATGCATGTATGCAGTCCAAATCTCGCTGAAGTTTGTATTTTCATTTTTCTACTTGTAAACAAACCTCCAGGTTGTATCTTCTGCTTTATACTGCAAATTCCATCTGTACAGTAGACATCTGAACTTTTTCTTTATGTACACAGAATATTAAACAAAGCTCTGAGTGCAAGGGCTTTAACCTTTATTATTCCACCTGGACCCTGCTATTCTAAACAGGCCTTCTAGTGGCCCAGTGGTTAAGAGCACTGGACTAGAACCCAGGGGTAGGGATCTGCAGGAATATTTGTAGCATTCAAAATTAGTACAGATTTGGACATTTGTGAACAAATCACATGTTGAGATATTCAAAAATAGACATTTGTATTCAGATGAATGCTTTGGAACATTCATACAAAACTCTGTTTCTTTCATGAACCTGGGGAGATAAGAAAGAGGCTGCAACGGTCACATCTGCTGCGCATCCAGAGTGCATTTGAGTGGATCCAGGGCGGATTTGACGCTTTCAGAGTGGGCAAACTGGGATTCAGCAGAGGGCAGACAGGCTAGGCATGGAGGGGGTCTACAGGCTCACTAAGAGTCGGATATGGCTAAGCAGCTACTGTTAGGCGATGGCCAAATTTTCCACTTGTTAATTGTAAGAACAGAAGAACCTAAGAGGAGCCCTGCTGGATCAGGCCGCAGCCCATCTAGTTCAGCATCCTGTCTCACACAGTGGCCCACCAGTTGCCCATGGGCATCTCAGGAAGAGACAAGGGCAAACCTCCTCCTCCTCTCCAATCCCAGCAAATGGCCTTAGAGGCCTCCTGCTTGTCCCCCCAGCCTGGAAGATGTACTTAGGCGTACATTCTAATAGCCATTGATAAATCTGTCATCCGTAACTTTGTCTGATCCTCTCTTAAAACCATCTAGGCTGGTAGCTGTTACCACCAGCGAATTCCACAGACTGGTGACCCTCAGGGTGAAGAAATCTTTCCCTTGTCTGATCCAACTCTCCTACCCAACAGCTTCACAGATGCCCCCTGGTTTTAGTGTTGTGTGATAGAAAAAAGAAATTGTTGCAGGTCCGATCTAGTTTCTGCAAACGAGCCACACGGTGGCAGCTTGAGCAAAGACCTGAACGCTGAGTGGACCCAGAGGCTCTCTCCTGCCCATCTCTCTTTCCCTGTGTTCTACCTTCTTTCTTCCTGTGGAGTTCGCCATCCGAGCTCAGACGGAGAGGGTCAGCTGGGGGCTTGAATCAAGGTCAGTTTCTGAGCTTCAGAGCTAGGCAGGGGTTGAAAACTTGGACTTCCCCAGACAGTGTTTTGCGTTTGTGTCACTATTGCAAAACATTGCGCAATGCCTCCTAGGCTACAGATTTCGTGGCTTGGGGCCATTTTGAACAAGGCCCCGTATGCCTTTGGCACAAATGCAGAGAACTGCTAAGGTACCACGCAGGCTTCGGTGATGGCATATGGCGTTCTCACACCACCACACTGCTCTCTGTTGCCAGGCCCATTACTGGACCACCCTGCTGGTCTCCTGACTTCTCTTCAGGGGAGCATCAGGGACGGCCCTTGGCACTGTAGGAAGAAAAGTCACTGGGAATGAAGACATTTTGGAAGCCTAGAGTGGCAATGGAAGGAGGGCTCAGGTGCTCTTCCAAACCGTAGTAGCGCAACGTCGTCATGGATGAGAATTGGTACCAATGGAAGAAAAATCATTAGGTGGATCCATTCTTCCCTGCTGTGTGTCTCTTCTAAACCGGCCCCTCCTAAAAATTTAAAGCGTGCCGGTCAGAGGTGCCCATCAGCAGCACCCAGAGGCAGGTACGTATTCTGGCTGGATAATATGTAAATATTAACTATATACTGAACTGGACCCTCCCTCCCTCCCAGATTGTGATTAGATGTAAAGAGAAACCCCCTTCCCCCCATCCTGACATTGTTAAATAGACGTGATACAAAATCCTGGGCTGCAGAGTTCAGTCTTAACTGCTGTCATCTGATACAGCCAAGGATGTTCGGGCCATCAGCCCGCTCTGTGTGTTTCATCTCGTCGCCGATAGAAGACACAGCCCTGCGGTCCTTGGGAGAACTATCTCAGGAAACTGGTGCATGCTGACAATGAAGTATCGGCCTCACTTAAAAGCGATTGAGATTAATGGGTCCTGCTAAAAATAGGCTTCGTTGCCATTTGTGTATGGTTTGGGAAGCAAAGCCTGGATCTGGGGCAGGCAAACCATTCCAGCGTCTGGTAACGCAAAGCTCTAATGAGGTGCTTCTAAAGAGATCCCTGCATGGCCTGTCTCTGGTGGGATTTTTTTAAAAATCCCTCCTCTCCTTGAATAATTGTTAGGTCCATGAAGGGATGGGCATGAACATCTTTTTGTATTCGATTTGTATCGAATCGATACCAGGTGGGTTAATCTAGATAGAGAGGACCTGGCCACAGTTATCCATGCTCCGGTAACCTCTAGATTGGACTACTGTAATGCACTCTACATGGGGCTGCCCTTGAAGACAGTCCGGAAGTTGCAGCTAGTGCAAAATGCAGCCGCCAGAGTGCACATCATGCCGGTTCTAAAAGAATTGCATTGGCTGCCAATTCACTACTGGGACCAATTCAAGGTGTTAACTCTGACTTATAAGGCCCTAAATGACTTGGGTCCCCAAATATCTAAAGGAACGTGCCTTAAGATCCAACGATGAGGCCCTCCTGGTTGTCCCACCACCTTCAGTAGTGAGGCTGGTGGGCACCCAGGAGGGATCCTTTTTGGCGGTGGCCCCCAGACGGTGGAATGGTCTCCCCCTCGAGGTGCGCCATGCCCCTTCCTTGTATTTATTCAGGAAGGCAGTAAAAGCATGCCTCTTTGCCTTGGCCTTTGGTTGAGGTTTTTATCCTCCCCCCAGGTACAGCCACAGTCACTATTAATGCACTAAGAATTGCATGGTTTTAAATTTGTCGAATTTTAAAGGTGCTTTTAAATGTGCATCTTGTTTTAATCTGTACCTAGTTTTAATTTGTATCCTGTTTTCAATCTGTTGTAATCCGTCGTTACCCGCCCAGAGACCTTCGGGTATGGGGCGGGATAGAAATGTAAATAAATAAATAAATAAATCAAATGTGGTAGGGTTCTATTCAAGATGAATGTATTCGTATGAATTTCTACAACTATCCGACATGAACGCCTACGTATCCCATAGGTATCTGATAGGTATCCATACGTATCTGATATAAACTGAATCCGTGGTTACCAAATCGGTGGATACTGGGGTCCGACTGTTTTCTGCACTTTCTGAGTTTCACTGCACTGGAGGGGGGGGGGGAACTTGGTTGATTTAGTTTATGGTTGGAAAAGGAAGTGTATGAAGGAGGAGGAAAGGGGGGAAGTTAATGACCAGCGGTAAACCGCCACGTTAAGGGGGTATCTGAGGTCATTCACTTCCTCAACTCAGGATGTTGGTTCCCAAGTACGAAACAAAAGGTGCTTCTAAAAAGAGACCTGGCTGGCGTCCAGTGGCCCAAATCCAGCCCATTTCGTGGAATGTGGAGGGAGAAGTTAATTGTGGTCACTTGCAACTCTACTATTATTGTTATCCCTATTTATTTTCTTAAGATGCCGTTCAGCTTTCGGGGTTAACTTTATTATTTACTTATTTATTATTTGTATTTCTATCCCACCCTATACCATATTTCCCATTTAAGTGAAGGGCAAGGAGAGGCGTTTTCACCACCTTCCTAAACATATACAGTGAAGGGGCCTGACGGGTCTCAAGGGGGAGACTATTCCATAGCCTGGGGGCCATCACTGAGAAGGCCCTCTCCCGGGTGCCCGCCCCTTTCACTACTGAGGGTGGCGGGACAACCAGGAGGGCCTCCCCTCCAGATCTTAAGGCACGGGCAGGTCCATATGGAAGATGGTAGCAGGTAAACAATTCTAAACTCAGAGGAATTCTCAGAGGCTTCCAAAAAAATTAGTTGTTGTTGTTGCTGGTATTAATTTTTATTATTAATTTATTTCGTATGTGCATGTACGCATCTTCCCCATGTCTGTACATATCCATACACATCCATATGCATCCTGTAGTTATCCTGTATGCAACCCGTTTTTGTCCTGTGGGAAAGATGCAGATCTTCAAGTATGCATCGTGTATGAACCCATACACACATGAATGTCCGGACAATTCAAACTTAGAGATTCGGAGTTCAAAATTTGATTCGAATGTTTACCTTTGAATTTTGGGACATTCGATTTGAGTTCGAATGTCGAAATTCGGCCACATTCAATCGGATTTTGAATGCCTACAAATACTCATGCTGCTGTTCCCTTTGCTGTGCTTCCAGCAAAGGGGTTATTGGAGGCCATTTGGTTCCTTGACTCAGGATACAGAACACAATGACCGTCGAATTGGCTCAGCTTTGCTCCGACGCCTCCTCGACTCAGGGACACAATGCCATGAGCCACAGGAAGATTTGGACATTTATAACCACCAAGCGAGGAAAACACAAGATAGAAGGTCAAGAGGAATGGAAAGTGACTGATGGTCAGGAAAAGATTAAGCTTCTGCCCTCACTTTCTGGAATGTGTCCTCGAAGGACCGTTTCTCACTATAGGATTAAAATTCCCGGTATCTTTAGATAAAAACAAACTCATTCTTATGCAATTCTTGACCTACAACTCAGTGTTTTATAGCTGACAGTCTTGATGTGACCACCACTGAGAAAGCCTGCCCCTCCCACATCAAGATCCAAGTAGCAGAGGGTGAACTCTTCGGAGGGGGGGGCAGACATCTGGTTGGCTGCTGAAGTTTTGTACTCTGTACATGTTTTGGGTCTAAACCTCTTGTATTCTTTGCCAAGGGGCCATGCCTTCCTGCTAGACTGCTGGCTGAGAGGAGAGATTGAGAATTTGCTACAGTCATTGGTCAGAAAGTCATTTCTGCCTTGGTCCAGAAATATTTGCTTCTACATCTGTGAATCATACTTAAGGTTTAATCCAGCTTCAGTCCACCTTCAGAGCGAGAGGACACATCAGCAAAGTGACCAGTAGTTTTATTTCCATATTATATGTCCCAAAGGTAAGTTTTCTGCGTTGTTTAACACTGAAAGAAAACTGTGTCCCTTTGGTGATGTGTTCTCTTGCTCTGAAAGTGGACTGAAGCTGGATTAAACCTTAAGTGTGACCACTGGAGGTGCTTGAACTACAGTTTTTCAACATTCCACTCCCAGCATTCAATGCCAGACCAGACCAGAGTAGAATTTCAGCTCATAGCAGCATAAGGGATGCATTAAGGGCGATTCCACATTGCCGGAATACCAGACCAGCAAGCAAACTGGGAGCCTCCCTTCCACATGCTGTTGTGGTCTGAGGGAGGCCCTACCCCTCCTTAGACCCCACTGGCTTAGGCCCCACTTTGCCCCATTGTTTTAGAAGAAGAAGAACAGGAGCTGGCTTTTCTACCCCTCTTTTCTCACCCATTTAAGGGGACTCGAAGCGGCTGACAAAACTTTTGTCACTAGCCCAAGGTCACCCAGCTGGCTTTGTAGAGGAGCACAGAGTCAAATCCAGTCTTCCCAGGTAAGAGTCCGGCTCTGCTCAAACTACATCTTTCTCACTGGCTGAAAACCTGTTCTTACCTGAACACAGAAGAGCATAACCCATTTCCTGCCCAAACAGTGGATGCACTCAGACAGGATAAAAATAGCACCATTATGGCCCTTCCATGGTGGGAATCTCCTTGGGCAACCCCGCCATAATCTTGTTTTTATATCACTGGAAAACCCAGCATTAGCAGCAGGTTTTCTAGCCATTGCGCTCTTTAGTAACAGACTTACCTTTATGGACAGAGCAGCAGTCAGAGCTCTGTCCGGCACATGGGCTTAGAGGCTGAAACACTGACCACATGCACTGAGGTGGTCACCTGCATATCTGGGAATCCAAGGACAGCTGAATCACCCGGGTTGCACGTAGCCAAAGACCCTAAAAAACAGAGCTGTCTGGATAGAAAGCACACCCTGTGTTATTGCTTCCTTGCGATATATCGGGCTGCCGTTCGGAGGCAGATGGTGTTTCCAAGTCCCGTGTAGCACTTTGATCGGCATCTTCCAAACAGCTTGTGACATCATGCAGCGTATGAAGATGCCCACATTGCTAGAGGCTTCTGGGAAGGTCTCCAGCCACGTGTCCTTGCAGAACAGAGCAGATGAAAGAGGGATTTATTTCCTCCTGTTTGTGCAAACTATAGTTGCATGTTAAACTCCGCGTATGAGCCATTTATTCAGTCTATACAGCATGAGGTTTAGTTTAGTTTAGTTTATTTGCATTTTTATCCTTCCCTGTATCTGCAAGAGAAGAATTCCTAAGTTGCCATTGCATCCCCCTGCCATGAAGAATCCAGAGGCCTTTTCTCACGACGGCCTTTAGGTCATAATTAGCGTACCTCTGGGGAAGAGCATATGCGCGCCGAGTAGGCTGTTACATCCTACAGGCGTACCTGCCCTCCCCAGAAGTGCACTAATTGTTGATTAGGTGTGAAGCATGAAATTATGCTCCACACCTCCAGTGGTGCAACTGTTCACTTTTGCTGGTGCTCTGGGGTCATTTGAGGTGCTGTGCATGCATGCACAGTCGGAGAGGCGCCTCTGCCAAAAATGGCGGTCCCCAGAAGAGGACCTGGCCCTGGAACTGAATAAGATGAGTATCTGATCCAGGGGGTAGGGAGCAGGTAAAGTTGAGTAGTGCTCAAAGGCAACTGCTAGTCCACGTTGGGTCATTGCGTTTCTTAAGGGTAGTGCCAAAACATCTCAGGATGCTGTCTCCATTGCACCTGGGATTTTGTGTGGGATTCAAAGCCAGAACTGTGGCTATGAAGGGGTTAAGAAGAAGGCTGAGGGACTTAAGGAAACCCGGAAGGCTGGGAAGGAGCAAGGAAGCGGGTCATGTCCTGCTCAAGGAGAACAGGCCCATGTCCCTGTTTCACCAGGGAGGAGAACACGTTGTTCCTCTGAGCTGCATCTCACATGGGCTTCAGTAGCAGGAACTATTCCAGGAGGATGCATTTGGTCCCAGTGACCTTCCTACTGCTCCTCAGTGAGTCTTTGGCTTGCAGATCTGGCTCGACCTCCTACGGTGGCACAGCCGTCGTCTGCAGGCTGACAAAACCGGCGGCGCTTGTGCGTAAGTCTCTTCTTTCCTTCCACGTGTTGACGTTCTCCATCGAGGCCAACGTTCAGACGTACGTGTGCCGGTGGCCTTGGCCGAGACATTAGCGGGGTCTTTTGTCTTAGGTTTGCGACACCAAAGGGCACATGCTGCCCATCGCACAGGGTGGCCTCGTTTGGGTGTGCGGGTGGAACTGGTTGCCATATTTTTGGAAAGACCTTTCCTTACCATTGTAACCTCCCTGCCATGGTGGATTCAGAAATAACCATTGTTGCAAGGTTACTGTACTAGTGGGCAAAGGTCTTGAGAATCCTTCACACATTTATCTTGTGTAATTAAAAGTTTTGTTGCTGATATATTTGATTAGCTTCTTCTTCTTCCTCCTCCTCCTCTTCCTCTTAGTCAACCAGCAGACAGCAGAAGTCATTCAAACTGCATTTCACAATGCAAAGTACCCTGATATTAAAGGAGAAAGGTCCGTGAGATTTCTTGGCAAAATTGCTTATGGATTAACAAAGTAAGTCTGTTTTGGGGGGCTCCTGCAGTGACATTCTGTGTCTCTCTTTTTAAAAATGCTCGAATTTGACTCCCCAAATAGCTCACAGCAACTGCTGCCTGCTTTGTTATCAGCCCCAACTCAAGCTGTTGGTGTGAACCTCAAGTCCTACATGGTTCTGAACTCGGGTTCCTGAAATATTGCCTTATCCTGTGCTAGCTATCTGGAAGTTGAGGTTATCTAGATTGAGTTTGCTTAACTATTCCACCTGCCCAAGGTGAGCCAGTTTGGTCTAGTGATTAGGGAGCCGGACTCTTATCTGGGAATACCGGGTTCGATTCCACCCTCCCCCATGAAGCCTGCTGGGTGACCTTGGGCTAGTCACAGCTCTCTTCTGAGCTCTTACAGCCCCACCTACCTCACAGGGTGTTCTGCTGTGTGGAGGAGAACAGAAAGCTTTGTCAGCTTCTTTGAGTCCCCTTAAATGGGTGTGAAAAAAAAAAGGGAAAGTGATCTTTAATCTTCTACTGCCCTGTTAACAGGAGAAGGTGCGCTACCATGGGGGGAGAAGCTGTGAACACAAACTGCTGCCATGATCTGAATCGGGAACAGTCTTATATAGTGGGTGGGATTTGAACTGCCCACCCCAATGAAGTCAGGGTATGATGGTGCCCAGTTGCTGACCTAATGAGGAGGAGTTCTGATGATGGGAGGGGTTTTCTCCCTTGCAAGTATGCATTATAAGCTAACAGTGGGGATGCCAAAAAACCAGACTTTGCAGCTGATTATAAGAAACCCTGCTTAAAACCCGGATTAAATTGCCTAGTGGAAACCTGGCCTTATGGGGTTATAAGTTTCAGGTTAGTAAAATGTGCGCTACATCTTCAGTTCCTGGTGCCCAGGTCTGGTTCACATGAATACTAATGGATTCAAGCATTAGATATGCCAGGTAGGTTCAGGTTGGGAAACAGATACCAATGGCCTCAAGGCAGTTTCCCATTGGAGTAACCTCTGCCTCCTTCAGCTGCACTGAGTGTGTCATTCTGCATTTCTCTTTCTAAGCATCCACATCCATGGCCTGACCATAGAAAAGAGCGAAGTTGACTTCAAGGAAGACGTTGCCATTGCTATCGGGATCCAGAATGTCTCGGCCTCCTTCAGAGGAACATTGAGCTACGGCTACGTTGGGGCCTGGGTGTGAGTATCCCCCAAGAAGGTGGGTGGCATTGGAGAGATGGGACTAGAATGCCTCAGGTGCATGGGCATCAGCTGGCATCTGGACCTTAGGTTAAGGCTACCGCTTTTTGTGACTCCGGTATGGCTCTGGTTATCATGGAACCTGAAGATCCCTTCATCCGCACACAGTGTGTGCCCCACTGGCCTCCAACTGGTCGAGTTAGGGGAGGAGGGATATCTCCACATTGCAGTGGAGAGAGTGTCCAGACAGGAATGTCTTCAGGTTTTGACTTTGCATGTAATTATTTAGCATATTTCAATATACAATGTAACAAGGATAGTCCATAAACAAACAGAGAACCAGTAACCAAATCAGTAATCCAAAACAGCATAGAACATTATAAAACAGAGTCACCTGGAAGTCCAAACTTCAATTCCTATTAAGCACTCCAAACATAAACATTTTGACTATCCGTCCGTCCGTCCGTCCATCCATCCGTCCGTCCATCTGTCGTTTGCATTTTGATCCTGCCCTCTACCCAAAGGTCTCAGGGCAGGTAACAAAATCAAACATTATTACAACAATAACAGTATTATTAAAACAAAAGTGTCTGCAAGTAGGAAGGGAAAGGCAAAGGTGGGTGTCTTCACTGCTTTCCTAAATGTGTACAATGAAGGTGATAGACACACCTCAAGGGGGAGACTATTCCATAGCCTGTGGGCCATCACTGAGAAGGCCCTCTCCTGGGTGCTGATCCTTTTTGCTGCTGAGGATGGTGGGACAACCAGAAGGGCCTCCTCTCCAGATCTTGAGGCATGGTCAGGTTGATATAGGAGGAGATGTTCCTTCAGATATCTGTATCATCCAATGTGGAAAGATGGAATTAATTTCATCCCTCGTCAGTCCAAGGGGATAATGGTTATATGGGCAAAAGGAAGAGTCTTTTAAAGTCAAATTTGTCAACAGGGACCATTTTTCTACAAACCATTCCTGTTTTTCCATTGCTTGCATCTCTTACTGTTGTACTGATGGAAATGTCTTCTGATTAGTCAGAGGAATAGATATGCAGAACAGTTTTGGTTCGTTTGATGTTCCCAGCGAACCAACTGGTTCACAGATGTTTACATTGACCCGAACATCTGATCGTCCAAATATCCAAAAATCCAATCAAATGGAATTGTCCCCTGTTTGCTGGGTTTGTGTTTGTTGTGATTTTGCCCTTGAACTTTCCTAACATCAGGAAGGTGTTCTTTGAAGTTCTCTTTTGGCTGGAAACCTTGTTTGTGGTAGTGGATTTAATCTATGGATTCTTTTTGAAAAATGTTACAGGGTGAAGCTCATCCATTCCATTGACTTCGAAATCAAGTCGGCCATTGATCTGCAGCTAGATATTAAACTGAGTAAGTGGTTCCATGGCACATCAAGAACTCCTGACATTGGCTTTTTTATGGGGTCAATGGGATAAAAGGTTATTTCTTCAGTCAGTTCTAGAAAGTACCTCCTGTTCAACCGTCATTTCATAAAATCGTGTCTGGTATAGAAAAGGTGGATAGAGAAAAATTATTTTCTCTATCACACAAGACTAGAACCAGGGGGTGTCTACGAAGCTGATGGGTGGCAGAGTCAGATCAGACAAGGGGAACGATTTCTTCACCTAGAGGGTCGTTGGTCTGTATGGAATTTGCTGCTAGAAGAGGTGGTGACACCTCTAGATGGCTTTAAGGAAGGGTTAGACAAATTTATGGATGACAGGTGTACCGATGGCTACTAGAATGGATGCCTAAGTACATCTTTCAGGCTGGGGGGGGGGACAAGCAGGATGCCTCTAAGGCCATTTGCTAGGATTCAAGAGCAGGAGAAGGTTTGTCCTTGTCCCTGCTTCAGATGCCCATGGGCACTTGGTGGGCCACTGGGTGAGACAGGATGCTGGACTAGATGGGCTATGGGCTCATTCTGCAGGGTTCCTCTTACGGTCTTATTCCAAAATAAATTGGCAATGGGGTCATTATCCTTTGAAAACAGCCTAGAAGCAAAGTGTTCCCCACAATTCTTGGCTTTTCATAACTAAAGATGCCTGTTTGTCTCTTCCACAGCATGTGAAAAGGAACGTGTATTAGTTGAAACACCAGACTGTTACCTGAACTTCCATGAGTTGATCCTGCATCTCCAGGGAGACAAAAAGTATGTGCACCACCCTGAAAATCCATGGAATTTTCAGTGCCTATCCTTGCTAAAAAGACCTCACTTATCCATAATGACCTCCTCTGATCATATATACTTTGCTTTATTTACTGTCATAGAATCCAAATCCTCCTATTGGCCACTGTGACCAGAGTTATGCCAAAATGGCTTTCAGGAGATAAATCTTTTGAGGGTTCTGCTTAAGAACATAAGAATTTGAGAACATAAGAGGAGCTCTGCTGGATCAGGTCGTGGATCCATCTAGTCTAGTGCCCTATCTCACAAAGTGGCCCTCTAATTGCCTTTGGACCTTCTCAAGCAGAAGATGAAGGCAAAACCTTCACCTGCCCTTGACTTCCTGCATATGGCCTTTCAAGGCATCCTGCTTGTCTCTCCCACCTGGAGCCAGTACCTAATCATCTATTCCAGTAGCCAAGGAAACTGTCCTCCTGGAATTTGTCTATAAGAACATTATTCTAATTGGTACCCCTTTGTCCTGATCATGTTACAATTTCGATTTTTAAAACATCTTGAATTCTAACCCACCAAGGGCCCCACAGAATAGGAGAAAATAAGAAGTCAAATAATTGATATCTTTTGGATCAACTTGGAGCCTAACATCTGATGTTTCCCCCTGCAGTCCAGGATGGCTAAAGCAGCTTTTTACAAACTTCATCTCATTCACCTTGAAGCTTGTTCTAAAAAACCAGGTAAGAAGCCTAGATGCAAAATATATCTCTGTGTACTGTACAGTATCTTTATTCTATCCTAAACTCCCCAGAACACTCCCAAAATGTCTTCCAAAATTTTGATAAGACAGATCACTGCTGCTGAATTGCAATTTAATAGAAATGGACTTGTTTTAGGCCTAAATCCATGATGCAACTGTTAGGTCTCAGGTGTGTGTGTTTTCCTTGCATAGAGAAAACTTGGCAGGGTGTTTGGAAATCTTTTTTATTTGACACAATGGTCTTGCACTTCAAGAGGAAGAGATAAAAAAACCCTTTCAAAGTTGCAAGACACCGGAGACATTATTATGAAACTCAACTGGAGTTTATACTCTTCTAGTGGTGCCCAAGGGTCACCTGAGGCATTTAAAAAATTCTTGGGTGGAAGAGATGGGCCTGCAGCATCACCTCTTGAATCTAAGTTGATCTAGTGGTTAAGGAGCCAGACTTTTATCTAGGAATACCAGGTTTGATTCTGCCCTCCTCCATGAAGCCAGTCACAGCTCTCTGCTGAGCTCTCACAGCCCCACCTACCCCACAGAGTGTTCTGCTGTGTGGAGGAGAATAGAAAGCTTTGTCAGCCGCTTTGAGTCCTCTTAAATGGTTGAGAAAAGCTGCCATTATAAGGAAAAAGGGAAAGTGATCTTTAATCTTCTACTGCCTTGTTAACATGAGAAGGTGTGCTACCGTGTGGGGAGAAGCTGTGAACACAAACCTATCTGGGAATATCGGGTTCGATTCCACCCTCCCCCATGAAGCCTGCTGGGTTATCTTGGGCTAGTCACAGCTCTCTGCTGAGCTCTCACAGCCCCACCTATGCCACAGAGTGTTCTGTTGTGGGGAGAACAGAAGGTTGGAGTCCCCTTAATGGGGTGATAAAAGCAGGTTAGAAAAACCAATTCCCCTCCTCCTCCCTTCTTTTTCTCACTTCCTTTGTAGGTATGCAAAGAAATCAACATCGTTTCACAGGGTCTGGCAGACTTTGTTCAGGACACAGCAGGTAAGTCCCCATTACTGTTGCTGTTTTGAGCAATATTTTATCAGAGGTTTGCCCCATTTCTAAAAAAGACCATTACTTAAAGACCTTTGGAACAAAGTTTATTGCTCTGCTTCACTTTCATTTGGCACAAGTGAAAGATGGTGGGGGGTGTACTCTCTGCTGTCTGTAGGAGCAAAGAATGGACTTCCCAGAATTGGTAACTTACAGAGGCTGCTGGGTGGTGGCTCCTCAAGGCAACCAGAATCGCGCTCTTCCTTTATGTAACAAATTTTACAGGTTGCATAGATAGATTTATTTATTTATTATTTACATTTATATCCCGCCCCATACCCGAAGGTCTCTGGGTGGGTTACAACTTTAAAACAACAAATTAAAACAGAATACACATTAAAAGACGTTGTTCAAGATTTCCTTCTGGCAATATCCTCATTTTACAAGACTGTAGCAATAAAGGGGACAGAATAACCAGTGCTGAGGGTGCTTCTTCCATTCAAAACAGTTGTTTTCAACTCATTTCTCTTTTAATTGCTGGCAGCAAACTTTCTCCAAGACGGCAATATAGGCGTAGACCTTTCCCTGGCATCCTTTCCAGTAATAAAGGCAAACTATGTGGAATCTCATCACAAGGTAAGCTGATGCCTGCATTTAAGGTTTCTCTAATACATTTCCAGATGAACTGATGGAAGCATGCGTGGTAGAGATACGCATGTTTGCTTCAAATGTGCCAGGCTTTGAATTTGCTTTGAATCCCTGCTGCTGCCAGTTGGGCGAATTCAATCTGAATCTAATAGAATCTGATCCGGATTGGCACTAGAGGCAGATTCATAGCATTTGATATGCGTATGAATTTGGACGTTCGTAAATGAATTTGACAATTTCAGAGCAGATATGTTACAGGATACGCAATGGATACGTATCAGATACGTGTGAATACGTATTGGATTCATATCGGATATTAATCAGATATGTTTGGGATTCATATGCATTCTAATTGGACATTCTTACAAATTCACTTTGAATGCAAAGTTTCAAATGCTCCCAATTTGGATGAAAGGCAAAGGTGGCAAACATTTTTCACCCGTCCCTCACCTGCGGGTTGTTCTCAGTGCATTAAGAAGAAATCACGCTCTCTTTTCTCGGAAGGGTCTTCTGCTATACAAGAACTATTCGGGCTTCGGTCATGAGACGGTCTTTGCGCCATCTTTACTCACCGAGTCGAGAATGCTGTACTTCTGGTTTTCAGGCCACGTGCTCAACTCTGTGGTTTCGGCGGCCTTCCTAGATGGGCGTCTAGAATTAGCAATAACAGGAGATAAACTAAAGGTAACTGTTGCAGACGTCACTTGAACAGGTTGGCATTGGCAGGTGGAGACCAGGACACATTGAAAGCGTTTATGCTCTGGTTATTTGTTTTCAAAATTTGAAGATCAAATAATAGAATCATAAGAGTTGGAAGAGACCTCTTGGGTCATCCTTGTCTCTGCTTGAGATGCCCATGGGCGATTGGTGGGCCACAGTGTGTGACAGGATGCTGGCCTAGTTGGGTTGTGGCCTGATCTAGCAGGGCTCCTCTTAGGTTCTTATGGACTAGATGGGCTGTGACCTGATCCAGCAGGGCTCCTCTTAAGTTCTTATGGACCAGATGAGCTGTGGCCTGATCCAGCAGGGCTCCCCTTAGGTTCTTATGGACCAGATGGGCTGGGCCCTGACTCAGCAGGGCTCCACTGAGGTTCTTAAGGACTAGATGGGCTGTGACCTGAACCAGGAGGGCTCCTCTTAGGTTCTTACAGACTAGATGGGCTGTGGCCTGATCCAGCAGGGCTCCTCTTAAGTTCTTATGGACTAGATGGGCTGTGGCCTGATCCAGCAGGGCTCCTCTTAGGTTCTTATGGACTAGATGGGCTGTGGCCTGATCCAGCAGGGCTCCTCTTAGGTTCTTATGCACTAGATGGGCTTTGGCCTGATCCAGCAGGGCTCCTCTTATGTTCAGTCCAATCTCCTGCTTGATACAGGGTTTCCTAAACCATCCCAGACAGATGTAGGTCCAGCCTCTGCTTGAAGACCTCCAGGGAAGGAGAACCCACTACCTCCCAAGGCAACCTATTGCACTGACTGATCGTCCTCACGGTCAGAAAGGTTTCCTATTATCCATTCACGCAGCAAATCCTTCTTGGACCAGTTAATCTGGAATATGAGAGGCTCCACCCACCCCTAGTATTCTCCATTCACATAGGATGGTGTTCAATCCAGAGCAACATGCCCGCCCAAAATTCTTCTTCTTTTCATTCATCCACGTTTCTCTCTCTCTCTTTTTTTTAAAAGGAAATGTTTGAAAATGAAGAGCTGGAAACTCACCGGGAGATAGTGCACAAGGTAATATCCGGCAAGATTCTGTCCATGCTGGTAACTACTGTCTTTCTAAGAGGAACGAAAAAGACATTCCCAAGTTTCCTCCCTCATTCTTTACAAATTTGCAAAAGTACGAGAAGAGCTACCATGGCTGTGGAACACATCTGTGTGTGTGTGTGTGTGTGTGTGATGGATGAGGATACAATGAGGACTCCCCCTCGATCTCTCCAAATTGCATCTTGGTCTCATGCTAGGGAGGTTCATGAAGCTCATTTCCCCCTCATTTGGCTTCATGTGAAGCCCCCCCCCCATGAATGTGGGTTTTTTTGGCTTCACATGCGGCAGTCGAAACAATTGGGTCCCAAATGGGTGCCGTGGTGGAAATGGGATCCTCCGGCTCACACCCAAATGGGTCCTTAATGGGTGCAAAAATGGGTACTTTCTGCCAGTGGAAAAACACCCCAAATCCACAAGAGGCAGCCAAAGGGCTGAGCTGAAAGGCAGGACGCCATGACATAGTAAATAAATAAAAGCAGTCAGTTCTGCTGGCACTGGTGGAATGGTTGGAAGCCACCACCACCCCACACACAGTTCTCCTTTGCTTCGTACAGTTTTTCCAAGGTGCTTCCGGCAACGATTCCACGGCGAGAGTGTGGAGTCTTGACGCTCCTCAGGTTGTCCTCCAGCCTGAAGGCACGGTGGTGAAGTCATCGGTGGCTGTGGAGCTCAGCGTTTCCTCCCAGGGGAATGAACCTTCGGTGGTTCTGTATTTCGAGCAGGTTAGTTGCTCTGTAACCTGGGCTTCTGAAGGGAGGAGCCCAGTGCCTTTAGGCTTTTGCAGGCCACCGTGGTAGCCAAGACATACCCGGGCCCACTCGGAATCATGTTTCCTGCCTGCTTTTCCTCCTAGGACGTCACTGTAACCATCCAGGCTTCCTACGTGCAAGAAAGGCTGGTTTTGCAGCTCCTCAAAGCCATGTAGGTATGGCTGGTTCACTGTGCAGACGCCACTGTTGCATTTGGGCGTTGAAAGGGTCAGCCGCCGCCAGTGAAGTGGGACAGTGGGTGGTAGAGGGTGGACTTTCACCACGCCTGCCTCATCTGCTGCGGATCAAATGCGGTGTGGCAAAGCTGAGCACAAGGCAGGATCCAGCCTTGTGTCCCTTCCCCTCTTTCCCCTGCCCTGCTAGATCGCTGTCTCCGGCTGCCACATCATAGAGTATTGAGGAAGATGCTTGTTACCTGGTCCCGCATTCTAGCTTTTATCTTTCCCCACAGAATAAAGCCCAAAGCATTAAACTGCGCTCCGCATATAAGAGTGGTAAGTCTTTTAAAGAAAGCTTAATGATCTTGTAAGGTATAAATTTCCAGGAGGGTTGGATTCAAGCGATCTATTCAAATGAATACAAATTTTCTTACATTAGATTCATTACAAATCGAATGTGTAAGAACCCAGTTTGCGCACGTCCTTAATTAACATAATTTCTACCACTGTAACAGACCGTTGGCCTAACTTTCACCATCGATACGTCTTTGGCCGCGTTCCCATTACAAGCTTAATACGGTTTCCCTAAACTGAAATAATAGAACCAGATGCAAACGCAAATTTGCCTGATCCCATTACTTTCAACTTAATCGCGTTCGATCCGGATTCTGAGGATCGTACGTGGCGTACGTGACTCAAGGGGGGACTCAAGTAGCTACTTTGTAAAAGCTGCTTTTTGGGGCTGCCCTGCCCTCTTCCTCCTGGTGTGAACATGCCATCCATAAGGGACCCCTTCACGGAGCCTAGCTGGGTGGCTGGGTGGCTGCCGCTTGCCTGGATGGAGGAAAAACGGCAGCGGGCAGCCAGCGATTCTTTCCCCTCCTCTCCCCATTGCCCAGGGCACACAGCAGCAGCAGCAACTCAAGCCCCCTTCGCCTTAAACATTCACACATCTCCTAGAACCTGCAGCTGCTTTCCTTTCTTTTCCCTTTCTAAAGGTCAGAACTTTCAGAATTGTGCACAATGGCAACATTGTTATCAGGTGTGAAGTGGGTGGATTGCTATAGTGTAATGGCTGCTGTAAGGGGTTGATTTTTACAGTGAAATCACTTATCTTTGGAAGCAAACTATTGGGAGAGGGAAACCCTAAACATGCATTCTCATATCATTAAAACTGTACGGTTCCCACAGTAAGGAATGTAAAACGTTTCAAGCGCACGAACCAGAGTGAGACCTGTTGAAATGAGTGTTAACATTTACAAGGCTTTGGGGTGATTTAACATGCGGAAAGTGTGTTAAGCCAACCTGACGTGGGGACTGCCAGGATCAAAACCGTTTCGAAACTGTTTTAAGCTTGTAATGGGAATTCACCCTTTGTGTTATAAAGTGCTGCAGTGACGGCAGACAATCTGATATGAAACACATTGGGAGTGCACTGCGATTCAAACGTTCTTTGGGACATTTAATTTCAGGACGACGAGACTCTATGGCACAGTTTGGAGAACATCATCAAGGTAGCTGGGATCCCAGAAGTGATTTCACGTAAGTTCATTTCCCACCACGTTGGAGAGCAACCTTGTTGGGTCAGGGGTTGTGGGTAAAATTCAGGTCCCATCTGAATTCAGATACCTTATCCATGCAATGGCAGATTTCACCAGAACATACTCCCATTTCCCTTGGCGCACAGAGGCTTTGAGTGATTACAATTTTTCTGGCTTGCTTCCATTGTTAAAGTACACTGCTATGTGTTCTGTGTGCATTTTTGAGCTGATGGGAGCCCCATCCCCTGCTGAACCCACAGCTCTGGGTTATCCCTGGGATGGCAGCCCCTTGTTCCATTCTGGATGATGCCTGACACAACAGATACTGCCAGCAGGTTGGAGAGCCATCCAGAATGCTTCTAAAGGCCATTTGCAGGGAGTTGAGAGCAGGTGAGGGTTTTGCCTTTGTCTCCTGCTTGAGGTGCCCAGAAGCAATTGGTGGGACACTGCATGAGACCAGAAGGTGGACTAGGAGTGCCATGGCTCGATCCACCAGGGCTAACATCTCATCTGCCTTTCTAAGCTTGAAGGATGGAAAGATCTTTTGCTATGGAGAAGCGTTGAGTGCTATCCATTCACCAGCTCTGAACCTCTCAGTGTTCTGGACTTTTCTGTTTAAAGGTTGAGTTTAAAGCAGCTGAAGAACATAAGGTCTGTGGCAGGGCAAAGGTGGTATTACAGTCTGATTTCAGAGGGTTTTTCCTCATTCCAGTGGTTAGCTTGCTGGACTCTTATCTCATAGTCATGGGGTTTGATTTCGCTCTCTTCCACGAAGCCAGCTGGGTGGCCTTGGGCTAGTCACAGCTCTCTTTCTGAGCTCTCACAGCCCCACCTACCTCACAGGGTGTTCTGTTGTGGGGAGAAGAACAGAAGGTTTGCCAGCCGCTTTGAGTCCCCTTAAATGGGTGAGAAAAGTGGGGTAGAAAAGCCAAATCTTCTTCTTCCTCCTCCTCCTCCTCCTCCTTCTTCCTCCTCCTCCTCCTCCTCCTTCCTCCTCCTCCTCCAAAGCAATGTCTTGGCACTGCAACTCTTAATTGTGACCAGTCTATCTTGATCTGGCTCTATAGGAATTGAGGCAGTTCTCACCTCCATGCTGGACAGCAGAGGGGTCTACCTGTTTGACCTCCACAATCCGGAGATCATAACCAAAGAGGCAAGTGGAACGTGATGAAGTTGGGGCTTCTGAAACTGCCCAGTGTGTTTGGGGAACTGGGAAAATTATTGCGGGGCTGTAGCACCTGTGGTTGTTACCTAAGGTGATGTTTGACCAGCTCTTGCTTAGGCCCTTTCTTCACTAGGCCTTATTCCGGGTTAATTCCCAGAATAGGAACCAGTTTTCCATGTTCTCACGAAGACTGCAACAGGTCCTACCCTGGGCCTGCAATATTCTGTGTTGGCATGCAGACCACGGAATCCTATTCTGTGACATATCCCAGAATAAGGGCCAATGCAGAAAGGGCCTTAGAGTCATGGGAGTTTTAGTTCAAAAACTGGACCCTTTCTATGTGCAACACTGGTTCATGGTGGTGTTGGGTTTGATACTCCGACACTTAAGCAAATAGTCTTCTTTTTGACATACTCCTGGAATCACTGAGATGTCAGAACGAAGCCTGTTTGCTCTTCTGGGGCCATTGGTGGTGTGGAGCATGCATGCACAAATGCAGTTTTCAGGATTCGGTTCGATTTGAACTGAATATCCAAAAAATTTGAATCAATTCACATGTTTAAAATTTGAATGTATTCACATTCGATCCAGTTCGAAAACAGTTTGATTCAAATTCGAATGTCCAAATTGGAACAAATGATATTGAATTTAGAATGCTTCAGATATTCGTGCACATTGGTGGTAATAATTAGAAGAAAAGAAAACCCTGAGAACCTAAAGAAAAAGCCAGCTGGGAAAGTTGAACCAAAACACCACCAAAACAGACTCCCCCCCCCCACTTTCCCGGGGTGGTGGTGCCCCCAAGTTCCTTGCAGGAGAAAGCCCATTTTCCAAAATAAAGACCTACCCATATAGTAACTCAATTTCTAACCCTGTTTTTCTAATTTGTGTTAGGGGTACTTCATTATCCAGATGGACTTTGGTTTCCCCCACCACATACTCACGGAGTTTCTAA
Source organism: Aspidoscelis tigris stejnegeri (assembly GCA_023333525.1). Classification (NCBI taxonomy): domain Eukaryota; kingdom Metazoa; phylum Chordata; class Lepidosauria; order Squamata; family Teiidae; genus Aspidoscelis; species Aspidoscelis tigris. The sequence continues at coordinate 4,776,294 of JALMGA010000013.1, forward strand.
ACAGAACTCTGTAGAAGGATCCTCTTGAGAAAAAAGTATGAAGACCTCCTACAAGAAGGCCCAAGGAAACCGGAGAACTGGCTAAATAACTTTCCTCACTCTTTTCTCTTTAAACCCAGGAAGATTTCCTGCTGGGTTTAAAACTGCACCCATTGCACAGCCAAAACAAATTATAGACTTGACCACCTACCGCATAGATGTCAAACTCAGGCCCGCGGGTCAGATCTGACCAGCCACGCAATTATATTTGGCTCGCGAGAAAATACTAAATGTCTTCTCGAGCTGGCTGGCTGGTGAAATGTTCTGCTGATGTGTTGGCACATCAGTCAGGACCCCCACTTGCCCCCTCCTCCGTTGACCTCCATTAGCAACCTCATGCTACCGGTCTCATCAGGCTACGCCTCCCAAAAATGGCCAAAGGAAAGGTGAAAAACAGGAGCGTTCTAGAAAAGCTAATGCTACAGATTTGTCTTCTGGTTGACATTTGATTTCACATGTGTTTATAGCCTAAAGCTTTGCTTGTTCCATATTCAATATTAAACAAAAACCTAAGTTTGTTTCCAGATGGTAAGGTTCGTTATATTCGATGAGAAGGAAATCGTAGACATTTTTTCAATAAATATCAAGGTTGGCCCATGACTTTGTCCAAATTTTTAATTTTGGCCCACTGTGTGTTTGAGTGCAGCACCCCTGGCCTTTGTTATCAACTAGGAACGACCATGATTTTTTTCCTGGGTTCGCTTTGCATAGAAATAAATGCGAAGGAAATTCACGTTCATGCAACTTGTGCAAGTTCAGATACGGTTGGGTTCAAATCTGCTTTGGATTCCTGCTGCCAGTTGAATCCCTTCTGAATCTGTTCTGAATCCGCTCTGAATCCGTTGTAGATGTGACCGGGCCGCCGCTCTACCGCTTCGCAACTATAACAAAGCATCGAACGAATGGACAAAATCTTTCACTTGTTGTTTGAATGTCAGTCGGTGAATGCAGCCGATAGCCAATTCGAATGTTGAATGCTTGGATTTGTAGGAATTTGTACACATTGCAAACCTGATGCATAATCCACGCGCATCCCTAGTACTTTGGGAAAAATATCTGTGAATTCCTGGCTTTTTCTTAGCAAAGCTGCATGCATTCTGCCAGGTTTCCATGTTTTGGAGTTATGATTTCCTGTCTGAGAAGGAAATAAACACTCAGAGGATTGGAACTATGGAAAGGTGATTTCAGGTTTTTTTTATGTCTGTCCCTGGGGTCTCAAATTCACCCAGAGGGTGACCCTTTAAGTGTGTCTGATTGCACCCTAAGAAACTTCGAAGTCTTGAGAATATTCAACGCTTGCACCTTTAATCTGTTTTCTAATCTGAACCAAAGGAGGAAAGAGGGAAAAGGAGAAGAAAATTGATTTAGCACTTAGATGCTTGAGAATGTGCACTGAAGTATTGTTGCTTCACTCATCCAGTGCCTAGCCCACTCCCAGCAGCTGAAACCAGTCTTAGGGTATGCCCAGGCTTAGGAAAACTGCACATCAGAAAGCGCAGCTAAGGTGTACAACGGATGCACAATCCTGCATAGTGGCAGCAGACTAGGCTACTGTAATGCACTCTACATGGGGCTGCCCTTGAAGAGGGTTCAGAAGCTGCAGCTAGCGCAGAATGCACAGCTAGATCTCTGGCCGGTCTTACAAGGGTTGCACTAGCTGCCACTTCGCTACCGAGCCCAATTCAAGGTGTTGACTTTATTCTCCTTGATTTTTTGTCGAGAACCCTGCCATTTCAAAATTTCACGCTTGTTTCAGAGTACTGAGAAAATCAAACCAACCAATAAACATGCCAAAAAAAACCACTCCCCAAATTAAAGATGGGTAAAAGCAGCCGCTCCCATGAAAACTGGGCAGGCTGTGGCTGGAGAAGCAAGGGGCATGCCTGTGTGGGTGCCTCTAAAACACGTGATTTCTTGCCAAGACTATGCCGGCTCCGTTTGGCTTCTTCCGACGGTAGTAAAGTTTCACTTTCACATTTGGCTGGGCCTCTGCAGTGAATGGAGCTTGCATGCAGACAGCAGGTGACCGGTGTGGCAGTGGACGACAATCAAAACAAGGGGTAGACGGTGTGGAGGACATGGGTGCCAGTTACCCCAGGAAGGAAGATTCGTCTTCGGCTTGCTGAAGGTAGAAAGAAGCCGCATGGCTGTGCAAACTGGGGACAGTCTCTTTCTGTCTGGCTCATCTGGCGCTAGGTGGCAGCCTTTTCTTTTTGTAGCAACATGCGGTTTGTTTCACTGTAACATTTTGCAGAATGTAGCACGAAAGAGGAGGGGGAAAATAATATTTAAGGAAGGATTATTGAATATTGTTGAAGGAAACAGATCAAGAGTCTCAAGGCAAGAGGGCGAGAGCCAATTTAATACCATCGTGGTGGTATAAAAATAAATAAAATAATTAGAAGAAGAGTTGGCTTTCTACCCCACTTTTCTCACCTATTTAAGGGGACTCAGAGAGAACCTTCTGTTCTTCTCCCCACAACAGAACACCCTGTGAGCACTCAGAAAGAGAGCTGTGACTAGCCCAAGGTCACCTTGGTGGCTTTGTGGGGGAGTGTGGAACCATACCTGGTATTCCCAGACAAGAGTCCAGCTCCCTAACCTCTAGACCAAACTGGTTCACTGTTTTTTTAAAATTTAATTAGTTTTTTACAATTGTTTTGAGTCCCCCCCCCCGGGGTAATACATAATTCAAAATTCTTATACTGATCATAGAAAAAGCTAGACAATTCATAATACAGCATTGAGAAAATTAAACGTAACTTCAGTGTTTCACTGTCACTCCTAAGCTTATTGTCTAAATATGTTTTAACTGTCATCCATTTTTGTTTACACATTCTAACCCTATCTAAATTACTAATACAATTCGTACGACTACTCAATATTGCTACCACTTTCACATTAATTATACAATTATACCGTTTACCAAACTGGTTCACTCTTAACCAGACCTGGGGTGCCGACGGTTCAAATAGCTCTTTAAACCTGCAACAGTCGTTGTTTCACTGGCTGGTGGCCTGAAGATCACAGCTTTCTTTCTCTCACTTTGTCTTTCTTGATCTGGATGGCCACAAAGGTTTGTTGGGTGGATAAAATGGAAACGTTGAGCACCGTCTCTCCGCTCCTTGAAAGAATGAGCAGGACAGAATCGCACGGGGAAATAGCATAGTCGTCCCTTAAACTCACCTGTCTCTGGAACCCCAGGCAGGTGGGAGTGAATTATGGCACCCAGAATTTGAGCTTAGCTCGTAATCAGGGAGGGAGAATGCTTTCCTTGCCGTGAACCGGGTGTGGCTCTGACGCCATTTTGTGAGGATATCTTAGAGGACCTGTAAACACACAACAGAAATATGGAGATCTGGGGTAATTCCACACTGCCCAGTGCGTTAGACCAGCAAGGGAACGTGTGAACCAGTTTGGTCTTGTGGTTAGCATGTCGGACTCATATCTTGGGCTCGATTCCTCACTCCTTCACAAAGCCAGTTGGGTGACCTTGGACGAGTCACATGTCTCTTACCGAGTTCTCACGGCCCCGTCTGCCTCACCGGGTGACTTTTTTCTTTACCATTTATGGAAACCCGTTTTTGTGCCTTTGACCATGTGCCTATAACGATCTCACACCACTAACTTAGAAGACAATGCCACCAGCTGGAAGCTGCTTGCACCAACATCATGGCTTTATAGGCACCGAGTCCCACAAACATTCTATACGTGGATGTATGAATCCGCATGTCTGCGAACATTTTTTACGTCGGGCCAGGGGAATCCCAGGTGACACTTTTACTTTCGCTTTGAATAATTTTCGCCTTAAGCTGTTGGCACAAGAAGGTATAAAGAATATAGGAAACTGAGATTGGAAGTTAGAAGGATAAAGAAGGACCACAGAGTTGCTTGGGTGTTTGTCGTCAGTCTTGTAACAGGTGTGTAGAAGCTCGTTCTTTGATGTCTACAAATTTCTTACAGGTGCGCAGATTTTATCATATGTGTCTTCAGTTAGGGGTTTTGGAGTCCTGAGTGGAAAACACCATCACACAGCTCAGCAATAGAATGTAGGGATGTGTGGTGGATATTTGTAACATCTGAAATTTCTACAAATTCAGATGGCTTTAAGGTAGGGTTAGACAAATTTATGGACGACAGATATATCAATGGCTACTAGAATGAATGCCTAGGTGCATCTTTCAGGCTGGGGGGGGGGGGGGGTCGACCGGGGCGCTTCTAAGGCCATTTGCTGGGATTTTAGAGCAGGAAAAGGTTTGTCCTTGTCTCTGCTTGAGATGCCCATGAGCATTTGGTGGGCCACTGTGTGCGACAGGATGCTGGACTAGATGGGCTGTGGCCTGATCCAGCAAGGCCTCTCTTATGTTCTTATGGACATTTGAATCCGAACCGAATGTTGGCACATTCGAAGATTGAGATTCAAATTCAGATCAAATGCTTTGGAATATTCACACGAATATTTGTTTCATTTGTGAACCTGGGGAGGTGGGAAAGTGGCTGCCCCAGTCTCATCTGCAATGGATCCAGAGGGGATCCAGAGTGGACTGAAAGTGGATTCGAGGTGGATTCAGGGTGGATTTGACACGTTCAGAGAGGATATATAGCAGATACTTATGGGATTCGTATGGGATTCATATATGATTTGTATTGAATTTGTATTGAACATTTGTACTGAATTCAAACCCTACCACATTCAAAGGAGATCAAATTGAATACAAAAACACAAACATTGGTGAACATTTGTAGCCTGCAGGTTACATTTCCAACTTACCTTCTAGGGTGTTTTTCCACTGTCAATAGAAGTACCCATTAATGGCATTTTTGTACCCATTAATGGGTACTTAATGGGTACTTCCAGTGACAGTGGCAAACAACCCTAGTCGCCTTCCTCCTGAATGATTTGAGAAAGGTATTTTGTAGCTGAAATAGATCCACCTGCCTTGCTTATGGCTTATACATGTTCTGTTTACTTTGTAATGTACTTTGCAATTTGTATCTATTGTTTTGACGCAGTTTGGAATAAATTAGCCTTGAAGCTGAGTTTTTCAGCCGTGGACTATCGCTACATCCTGACGGAGGCTGAAAGGGGTCAGGATACAAGATGGGAGACTCTGGGTGTTTTTCCATGGTTACTTAGTACCCATTTTAGCACCCCTTAAGGACCCATTTGGGTGAGAGCCAGATGACCCCATTTCCACCACGGCACCCATTAGGGACACATTTGTTTCCACCGCGCCTCGGGAAATCCAGATCATATGGGTACATCTCAGCCTTTAATCCAAATTTTCTGTAGACCCCATTAATGGAGTCTACAATGGGGTCTTCAGGCAGAAAATCCAGATTAAAGGGAGCCTGTTTCCACATTAGTTTGGCAATGGGGTCTAGAGGAGGCTAGGGGGAGGGGGCACCTGTGGGGGGGAGCCCCAAAACCTAAGCTTCGAAGTCATTTTGAAGTCACTTCAAAGTGACTCCGAAGTCACTTCGAAGTTCACTCTGAAGATCAACACAGACTTCAAAGGAGCTATTTTGCACAGACTTCGACGTGACTTCGAAATGACTTAAAAATGACTTTGAAATGACTTTGAAGCCGCTTTGGAGATTGCACCTCGTTCCCCCAAACATCTGGGGTGACAGGCAGACCCCTTGTGGGTAGATCTGGATTTCCAAATGGGTGCTCCGGTGTTTCCATGGCAGGGAGGCTGCGAGAGCTGAGTCGGCACGCTGCGTCACGTGGGTTAAGGCAGCCAATCAGATTTGAGCTGCCTTTCCTGCTCTTGCTGTGCTGTTCTCACTGTTCTGCCCAGAGGGAGGGAAACTTTGAATTTTGATTATACTGCGCAGCGAGCGTCCTTAGATCAGCATTAAGGCAGGCGCGCAGTCCCATTCAGATGATCCATTGGTCATTGTGTGTGATGCCTTGATCGGGACTGTGCATTCCTCTGCGCAGTATAAATGAGTCTTGATGCAGCCCTTATCACTTTGCTGATGTATTCTCCGACTGTGAAAGTGGACTGAAGCTGGATTAAGCCTTAAGCGTGACGACAGCCCAAGTTATGATCCAGCAAATGGAAGCCTATTTTCTCGTTCTTCCGGGATTGCTACTTATGGGAGCATGGCTAGGGTGAAGCAGGTCCCCATTCAATGAGGCTGCAGGCCAAAAATTTGCAAGAAGAGATGAACACTGAGATCCGCTGCAGCCCTCTCGATTTATGGTTTTTACCTGCACAGAAAGCTCTCCTCTTCTCTCTGCCCAGCAGGAGGCCCTGCCCAGCAAAGATGTTCTTTGGAAATGCAGACGATAAGCCCGGCTCCCGGGGTGTTGATAAGATTAAACCAGCCCTGAGCAAGGAATAAACAGTGCTGATGCTGCTATGACAACGGTAAGAGAGACCAGAAGTGGCTGTTCAGTGGTTAGGCAGTGGCACCTGGTATTATCCATCCATCCATCCATCCATCCATCCATCCATCCATCCATCCATCCATCTTTCTAGCCCGCCCTACACCCTGAAATCTCAGGGTGGGTAACAACATTTAAAACAACAGATTACAGACTAATCATCATCATCATCATCACCATCATCATCACCATCATCATCATCATCATCATCACCATCATCATCATTATATTAAAATTCTCACTGTGGATCTTTTCTGGAGTCACCAAGGAAGGAAATTCTTAATGTGTTCTTACTGTAAACAAGTAATAATAATAATAATAATAATAATAATAATAATAATAATAATAATAATAATAATAATAATAATAATAATAATAATAATAATAATAATAATAATTATTATTATTATTATTATTATTATTATTATTATTATTATTATTATTATTATTATTATTATTATTATTATACACCACTTTGACCTGGCCTTTGTTAAATAATGACACACTTTCTCTCCCCAGTTTCAGACACTGTTATTGTTTTAATATATAAGTATTTGATTTTAAATGTTTTTACTTGACCTGAAGGTCTCAGAGTGGGATAAAGATGCAAACAATAAATAAATAAATTATTACACTTGAAAAATAATATCTGTTTTAAAGTAAGATGGACAATCGTAAAAAGCAGAAGGAAATAGAAGGGAGGTGAGAGTTCTTTGGCTTTTCCTCCTTTGAAAACTGCTGCTGTCTTGATGGCGAAATCGTTTGGTTCTTGAGTCCCTTAACAGCTGAAACTAAATAAGGTTATCCAAAAATAGCCTCTGCATGGGGGCGACTCAAAGAGCAAATATTATATTTGCCTCTTGCAAAGGCTTCAGAATCGCCCAGGAAAGAACGGGAGGAAATATTTTCAAGGAAGGGTTTAAGATTCATTGTTTTCATTTTCCGTTTCCACTTGGGTGCCGCCTTTCGAAAGAAAATTACTCAAGGCAGTTTTGCAACAAACGGAATAGAAATACAAAATCACACATTATAGGACACAATGTAGTGTAGAATTACATACAAGACAGGGTGGCAGGATGATTCAAATAGCGTTTGAAAAATGTTTGCAGCAGTTTCGAATGCGATCACATTGGAAGTGGCTTTGGGTGTTTTTCCACTGTCACTAAAAGTACCCATTAATGGGTACGAAATGGCATTTTTGTACTCATTAATGGGTACGTAATGGGTACTTCTAGTGACAGTGGAAAAACACCCTTCGTTTGCAAGAATGCAAAGTTCATTCAGATGCACTTCAATGCAGGAAAAACCATGCACATCCTTAACAGGGGTGTGGATGGGTGCAATTTTCGGGATTAGAATCTATTCAAATTTGTAAAATTCTAATGTATTCACAGTCAATTGGATTTTGATAGATCTGCATCTATTCGTTTGAATTTTCCATTTCAATTTGCACATACAAATGTCGACAACCTTCATACGAATGTCCAAATAATTTGAACGAATAGATTCAAAAATCAAAAATCCATTCAAACGTTTAAATTTGGATTTGTGGACATTTGATATGAAGGTTTGTCAGCTGCTTTGAGTCCCCTTAAATAGGTGAGAAAAGTGGGGTAGAAAAGCCAGTCCTTCTTCCTCCATGAAGCAAGCTGGGTGGCCTTGGGCTAGCCACAGATCTCTTCTGAGCTCTCACAGCCCCACTGACCTCACAGGGTGTCTGTTGTGGAGAGAAGAACAGAAGCTTCTTCTTCTTCTTCTTCTTCTTCTTCTTCTTCTTCTTCTTCTTCTTCTTCTTCTTCCTCTTCTTCCTCTTCCTCTTCCTCTTCCTCCTAAAAACAGGAGCACCGCTTTGCATATCTTGCAGCCATTTAGCCTTTGTTCTGGTTTTCTTCCAGCCCCATTTCCAGCTGGGCAATCCGGACCTCCAGAGGGCTACAAGGAGTTGCTGGCCTCAGCTGGTGGATTTCCTCAGCGGCCATCCGGAGTGGGTGATCAGGAAAGCTGAGCAGCTCCTGCCAGAGATGGATCTGAGGGAAGCTGAGGAAAAGGTTGATCCCAAAGAGAAGATACCCGTGGTCCTGGGCATGTTTCTCAGCAAGGCAGACTCTGACCCTCCCACCTTCAGAGATTTCATTCAAAGTGTTTGCATGGAATTCAACCTTCCCATGGACCTGGAGATCGTCTTCATGAGCGCATCAGGAGAAGGTCTGAGGAAAGAATAGCCAGTGATGTTGGAGTGGCAAACAAAACAGTTCAGATTCAATTGCTGACCTCCGCCCCAAAGCATGAGGGTTGTAGATGGCGTCCTCATTAGGATGTCAACATACATGCTGCAAGGACTGCATTAAGGACCAGACTAGCAAAAGGTTACACCATATCCTCCCTCCCTCCCTCCTTCCCTCCTTTTTTGAAGAACAGGACAATTCTGTTTGTATTAGAACCCAAGAGAAACATGGTGAACCATTCTTGATTTTCCCTGGTTTGCTTGATTCATTGGTTTGGGTTTGATTCCATCTGGGCTGAATAAGGTGAATTCAGAGCCTTCCCTCCTTCCTTCCCTCCCTCCCTCCCCTTCCTTCTTTCCTTCCCTCTCTCCTTCCTTGGTGACCTTGGGCTAGTCACAGTTCTCTTCTGAGCTCTCACAGCCCCACCTACCTGACAGGGTGTTGTGATGAGAAGAACAGAAGGTTTGTCAGCCACTTTGTGTCCCCTTAAATGGATGAGAAAAGCAGGGTAGAAAAGCCAACATTTCCTCTTCTTCCTTCCTTCCTTCCTTCCCTCTCTCCTTCCTTTCTTCCTTCCTTCCCTCCCTCCCTCTCTCCTCCCTTCCCTCCCTTCCTTCCCTCTCTCCTTCCTTTCTTCCTTCCTTCCATCCCCCCTTCCGTCCCCCCTTCCTTCCTTCCCTCCCTCCCTCCTTCCTTCCCTCCCCCTTCCTTCCTTCCCTCCCTCCCTCCTCCCTTCCCTCCCTCCCTCCCTCCCTTCCTTCCCTCCTTCCCTCCTTCCGTCCCCCCTTCCTTCCTTCCTTCCCTCTCTCCTTCCTTCCGTCCCCCTTCCTTCCTTCCCTCCCTCCTTCCTTCCCTCCCCCTTCCTTCCTTCCTTCCCTCTCTCCTTCCTTCCTTCCTTCCTTCCCTCCCTCCTTCCTTCCTTCCTTCCTCCCTTCCTTCCTTCCCTCCCTCCTTCCTTCCCTCCCCCTTCCTTCCTTCCCTCTCTCCTTCCTTCCTTCCTTCCTTCCTTCCCTCCCTCCTTCCGTCCCCCCTTCCTTCCTTCCTTCCCTCTCTCCTTCCTTCCGTCCCCCTTCCTTCCTTCCCTCCCTCCTTCCTTCCCTCCCCCTTCCTTCCTTCCCTCTCTCCTTCCTTCCTTCCTTCCTTCCTTCCCTCCCTCCTTCCGTCCCCCCTTCCTTCCTTCCTTCCCTCTCTCCTTCCTTCCGTCCCCCTTCCTTCCTTCCCTCCCTCCTTCCTTCCCTCCCCCTTCCTTCCTTCCCTCTCTCCTTCCTTCCTTCCTTCCTTCCTTCCCTCCCTCCTTCCTCCCTTCCTTCTCTCCCTCTCTCCTCCCTCCCTCCCTCCCTTCCTTTTTTGAACAAGAGGACGATTTGGTTCATATTCGAACCAAGAGAAACATAGTGAACCACCCTCGATTTGTCCTGGTTTGCTTGACTCATTACAAACCCCCGTCAGCTTGGGTTTGAGTCCATCTGGTCTTTCAAACAGCAGGGTGGTTTGCGTCATATTCACGCCATTCAAGCGCTCCATTTCACTGTGAATGGCAAACGGATCAGACCAGTTGGGTACATCTCTCTGACTCGGGCATCACATTTTCTGCCTGTCACTGTGGCAAGCAATGCGCAATTGTGTACTTTTCTAAAGCGATGGATTTTACACCATTTCAGGTCATCTCGCCCAAGGTCAAGAGGATCCCAAAAAGACAGGGGCTTACTCCACATCGGCGCTAACAAGTAAGATTCTACTCCATGAAGTTTTGAGCAAAATTGCTTGCACTGCCTGATCTGTTTTGGCCGCCTTGTTCCACTCCCACTCACCGCTATGGGCACCAGTCTCTTCGGCTACCAACCGGTCTGAAGTTGTGCTGGGGCATGGGTCACATGCATGAACAGGAAAGAAATGGTTGAGCTTTCGCCTCATTCCAGTGAAAGGGAGCAACGCGCTAGGCAAGTCACATGGGGAGCTCCTTTCATGTGCACGAAGGGGTTTTGGGCATTCAATTTATATCAAATTGAATAGAAGAAAATTCGTATAGCATTTGATTCGTGCATGAATATCCAGATTCATCCAAATTTGTCTGAATAGCAAATGTTAACGAATATTTGTGTACATCCTTAGCTGACACTGCTGGAAGACACCTCTGGAAAGAAACTGCCATATTAAATTCAGTATTGATCTCTCTGTCTCTCCACCCATCGTTCTTCTAGGACAGGAAAGACGCCGTTCCCTGAGCTGCGTTCCTGGCAATGCTACCTGCAAACAGTCAAAACAACAACGGCTAGGCATGTATTTCTTTTTTTTTAATGACCCATGGAGTGCAAAGGGAGGCAAAAGTTAGGAGAGGCATCAGATAGAGACTTTGGGTGTTTTTCCATGGTCACTTAGTACCCATTTTAGCACCCGTTAAGGACCCATTTGGGTGAGAGATGGATGACCCCATTTCCACCACGGCACCCATTAGAGATACATTTGTTTCCACCGCGGTTCGGGAAATCCGGATCATATGGGTACTTTTTGGGCTTTAATCCGGATTTTCTGTAGACCTCATTAATGGGGTCTACAATGGGGTCTTCAGGCAGAAAATCTGGATTAAAGGGAGCCTGTTTCCACGCTTGTGTGGCAATGGGGTCTAGAGGAGGCTAGGGGGAGGGGGCACCCATGGGGGGAGCCCCAAAACCTAAGCTTCAAAGTCATTTCAAAGTAATTTTGAAGTCACTTCGAAGTCTGTGCAAAATAGCTCTTTGAGCGTCTTTGAAGTCTGTGCTGATCTTCAGAGTGAACTTCGAAGATCAGCACAGACTTCAAAGGACCTATTTTGCACAGACTTCGAAGTGACTTCAAAATGACTTTGAGGTGACTTTGAAATGACTTCAAAATGACTTCAAAGCCACTTCGGAGATTGCACCCCCTGTCCCCCCCAAACACCTGGGGTGACAGGCAGACCCCTCATGGGTAGATCCGGATTTCCAAATGGGTGCTCCGGTGTTTCCACAGCAGGGAGGCTAGCACCCATTGCTATTGGGTGCTAGACCACCCATGGAAACACATTGGGTACTTCCCTTAATCCAGATCTACTAGATCCAGATTAAGGAATGTACCCATTCCTTAGATCTGGATCTTCTTAGATCCGGATTAAAGGAGCGCGGTGGAAAAACACCCTTTGGCTGCCTCCAGACTAGTGGAATAAATCAGCAGTTAAAGGTAAAAGTGCAGTATTCTTACTGTGCAGCGATGACTAGGTGTTCCAACTTGAAAAGCAGCTCTGTAGATTCCCCATCGGAGCTGTGAGAGCTGAGGCGGCCAATCAAATTTGAGCTGTGGTCTCGTCTTCCTGTTCTCGCCGTTCTTCCTTCGCAGGAAGGAAACTTCGGATTTTGTTTATACTGTGCAGCGAGTGTCCTTGATCTGGCATTAAGGTAGGTGCGCAGTCCCGATCGGATAATGCGATGCCACGACGATCCATCGATCATCGTGCGTGATGCCTCAGTTGGGACTGCGCATTCCGTTGCGCAATATAAACGTGTCTGGATGCAGCCTTTTATTGTCCATTTTGAGGATCAAGGGGCACTTTGCTTAGACACACATCCGTTCAGTGGTGGTTGATGCAGGTGAGCACAGCTGGGAGAAAAACCGTGGTGACGACAGGTTTGTGGCTCTGCAGGTAACATGTGGTTTTCCAAGGAAGCTCATAGACGAGCTTTCTCTTGGGTTCACCCACATCCTCTACCACTGCATTCCTTGTACGTTGCTCTGATGTGTGTTTCCTACAAAGCAACATATCATGCCCTATACCAAGGGAAGTGTAAAAACGCCCCCGCTGTCCACATGCCAGCCTAACACTCGGGAATGCTTTGATGGTATAGTTGGTTGGAGCTTAGGTTGAGCATGAGGAAAGCCAAATGACCACCCATGGTGGGAAGTGCTGCACGTGTTCTGTGCCCTGCTGACTTCTGTCAGCTGTGATGTTCCTACCAGCTCTTTAGATGTACAGGATTGTATCAGTGAAGGTTATCTTTAGCTTATCTTCTCTATCTTGCGATGGTGCGGGGTCTTGATATGTATTTATTTCCCCTCCCTCATGGATTTAGATTCTGCAGAAAAGTATCGGCAGCTCCTCATCACCATGACGTGTGAACGTTATGGACACAGTAGATCAGCAGAAGCTTTGGCGGCCAACGCTCCACCATCCCCTTTCAGCCAAGCTTTCGTGGACCTTGTGATTCACCAGACCAAAACCTACAAACTAAGGGGGAAGATGGACAAAGCCAAGGAGATGACCCAAGCTTCCCTTGACGTGGAGGAACACGGTGATGGAGCAATGAAATGGTCAGATCTCTTTAGAAAGGACCACCCTGGAGCCACCAAGGTCATTCTTCTGTTAGGGAATCCAGGGATGGGGAAAACAAGTCTCCTGCATGAGATTTGCCAGCAATGGGCTGAGGGGAACCTGCCAGGGTTCCAGTTGGTCTTCTTCCTCCAGTTCCGCCAGCTAAACCTGATTTCCAGAAGGCTTACTCTCCAGGAACTCTTATTTAGCTTCTTCCTTCAACCAGAAGAGCATCCGGACGCTGTTTTTGAGCACCTTCTGGAAAATCCCCAGCATGTATTACTGATCTTTGATGGTCTTGATGAGTCTGTGGAGAAGACCCATCTCCCAGTTTCTCCTCCGACGTTTTCTCCTGGCCTTCACGAGCCGCTCCCTGTATTTGAGCTTTTTGCATGCCTCTGCCATGGTAAACTCTTGCCAGGTTGCACATTGCTGGTCACAGCCCGGCCAAAGATGCTCCCAGAAGCTTTGCTGAAAACTGATCTGGTACTTGCCGAGATCTTGGGATTTGATTGGGAGAAAGTTGAGGAATATGCCAGCCACTTTTTTCAGCAGGATGCTCTGAAAGAAAAAGCCATTGTCTGCTTGAAAGGCAACAGCAAGCTCTCGGCGATGTGTTCCATCCCTGCCCTATGCAATATTATCTGTATCTGCTTGGAATATTTTCTCCTTCAGGATCCAGAATCCACCCAGCTCCCTCAGACCATGACCCAGTTTTATCTGGAGATGTTGCTGATCTTCCTACGTAAGCATCAGAAGTTGAGCGTGCTGAGGGATTACACAGATTTAGAAGACCACCAGGCAACCCTTATGGAAATGTGTGAGTTGGCCTTCAACGGCTTGGAAGAAAACCAGGTCTTGTTTGACGCTGACCAGGTCCCACAGCAGATGAAGGATTTTGCTTGTCCCTGTGGACTCCTGTCAGCCTCTGAGGTGAAGGCAGGCAACGGCCACTCCAAAACCAGTTACTCTTTTGCCCACTTCAGTCTGCAAGAATTCTTTGCATCGCTCTTCCAGCTGACCAGCAAAACCATGGACACCAAGGCTCTTCAGCGTAACTTCCTCCTGAGAGAAAAGTGGATTTTGAAGAAGGAAGTGAGGATGCCGTCCACCAAGAACGCCCATCTCTTCCTGTCTGGCCTTTCATCCCAAGCCTGCCAACCATTCCTTTGCTTCTTGTCCAATCAAAACGAGGTTTGGATACAGGAGAGGCAAAATGTCCTTGGCCAGACCTTGAAGAAGCTGGTGAGCTCACACCTAACAGGCCCCAGGGTGTTGGAGCTTTGCCACTGTGTCTATGAAATGCAGGACCTCGACCTCGCCAGGTATATCGGGAAGAAGCTAAATTTCAGATACCAGTTTCGAAACGTCCAGATGACCCCTTTGAATGTGACCTCCCTGGCTTACGTCATCAGCAGCAGCGCCGATTTGGTCTCCTTGGATTTTGTTGGATGTACCATCAGGCCCGACGGTGTGGATGTTTTGGGGAACTGCGAAAATATCAAGAGCCTGAGGTAGGACTCAAAATATAAGGATTCAGAGAAATCCACAGGTAGATGTTGGTCTGGATTAGACAACCTGTGGAGACTCTAGATCTTCGCTGGACTACATTGGCTGTCTCCATAAGTTGATGTGCAGGTCGGTCCAGCTTAGAGGACTTTGCTTGCCTGTTGCTTGTTCGATTCCCAACAACAACCCAAAGTATTGTGGGCCAAATCCCTTCCTTCCATTATATCCTCACCACATCCCTTTGAGGTAGGAAAGGCTGAGAGACGGTGACTGGCCACTCTCTGGGGTGGTTGAGTGGGGACTTGAACCCAAGGGCCTGGTCACACTTGACAGCCTTGTTTGGTGTTATAGTACCATATTAGGCTGGTAAGGTTGAAGAGCAAATGGAACTATCTGCAAGTCAAGGGCTGGGAAGGTCCCGCACCAGGCCAGCAGCAGCACATGAAATGCATCAGGGTGGGCGGCTCACCATAGCAATGGCTGCAGCAGTGGCCAGCATGCTCACAGATGTTGCCACGTCAATCTGGATGTCGCACACACACATCTGTGAAACCAAAGTTGCGCAGTTGTGCCACCAGGCTCATTTGTACTGCTGCACACAGAGGAGGGTGTGGAGGCTGCAGGCCAGGGGCCACATAGCTTCCCCAGGACTTTTTAGCAGTCCACAGCTAGTTGGCTCTGGGGAGGGGTGAGCAGGCTCCTGGATGTGGCAGCAGTGTGCAAATGGACTTTGCGCAAATGAGCAGACCACCACTTGCTAGTAGGTAAGTGCAAACAGGGTCCAAGTCTCCAGGGTTCTGGTTGGGTTTACTACAGTAGGATGGTGTTATCTGGCAACATCTGGAGAGATCCAGCTTCTTTGACCTTTGTGAGGATGGGTATGAATATTTGAAATATTCGTTATTTTGGATGGATTTGGACATTCATCCATGAATCAAATTCGAATTTCTGAATCTGAACGAATTCAAATATCTCGAGCTATTTGTATGAATAATTCAGATATTCATATCTCTACAAATGCATACGGACTTAGATTTATATATGCGGATAAAGTGTCCGGACATTTGAATTTCCAAATTTGAACGAAGAGGAATATCTCGAGTTCTTTGTGTGAATAATCCAGACATTCATATCTGTACAAATTTGTACGAATTTGGAAATGTATATATGGATCAAATGTCTGGACATTTGGATTTCCAAATTTGAACAGAAACGAATATCTTGAATTATTTGTATGAATAATTCAGACATTCACATATTTATGCATCCAAATGCATTGCTAACGTGTGTATCATACACACCTCCACTGATCCTTATGGGATGAAAACAGGATGCATACAGGATGTGTATAGATGTGTACAGGATACGTATCATTGGGCACGCCTCAAATATTTGAACGAATACATACGGATGTATTTGTATCGAATCGAATGTCAGGCCTTCGTTTGTCATTCTTTGGAGAAATTTGGATTTTTGGATATTCTATTCTTTACGAATCAAAGGTCAAAAAATTGCATTCGTGCATATCCCTAGTAGAATGACCCACGTCCCAGTACGTATCACCCACGCTGTGAAACTCTAGAGTGAAATCCACAGTCGTGTGCCGCCAGGTTGAAGTGTGCAGTGACTGGGGGCGGGGGGAGGAACTGGGGCGCTTCTAAGGCCATCTGCTGGGACTCGAGAGCAGGAGAAGGTTTGTCCTTGTCTCTGCTTGAGATGCCCGTGAGCATTTGCTGGGCCACTGTGTGCGACAGGATGCTGGACTAGAATGGCTGTGCCCTGATCCAGCAGGGCTCCTCTTAGGTTCTTATGTTCTTATGACCCGTTCTTCTAGCTAAGCATGGTTGCCACATCTCTAACCTCAACTGCTTTCTGTCTTTCATCTTAGCTTCAAGAGCAGGAAATGTGGTAATGATTTTGCCGCGGCCCTTTGCAAAACCCTTCCAGAGGTGAAATGCTTGGCTTCCTTCCAGTAAGTGCTACTCAAGTAGCAGCAGCCTTTGGGAGGGGCGGAGGTGGCGCGTGGGGGTTCTGACTCCTCTGCTACTGCGTATGATGCAAAAAAAAAGCAAAGGGGTTTTTTTTTTTAATTTGCATTTTTATCCCACCCTATACCCAAGGGTCTCAGGGCGGGTTGAATGAAACAATTAAAACCAGTAACATATTAAACATTAAAACCGTGGTAGTGTCTGAATGTGGGGAGGAAAAGGCTCTTCCTTTACTTAGCCAAAGGCCAAGGTAAAGAGTTGCACCTTCACAGCTCATCTAAACACATAGAGTGAGGACAACTGATGCACCTCAGGAGGGAGACTGTCCCACAGTCTGGGAGCCACCACTGAGAAGCCCCTATCCCTGGTGCCCACTCCTTTTGCTGCTGTGAGTGGTGGTACAACCAGGAGGGCCCCTTCAGATCTTAGGGCCCAGGTAGGTTGATATGGAAGAAGGCATTCCTTAAAATATTTGAAGACCATGTGCCCTGGTATGTAGAAGGTAGGCCCACACAAAGGGGGGCAGTGTGTTTGCTTGCCTGTTGCAGTTTGGAAGCCACCAAACTGCAGATAATCCACACAAGTCATACAAGTCAGTAGCTCTGTCACTGTTTATTGAGTTCATTATCTTAGACTCAACTTTTGGGTTTTCTCCAGGTTAACTGGTGGGAATATCACAGCCAAAGGACTTGGAGATCTGATATGTGCTTTCCCGAAATGTCACCAGCTGGAAGAGATCAGGTAGTTCCATTATTAAAGAAGAGGATTGACAGGTGGATCAATGGCTACTAGAATGGGTGCCTAAGTACATCTTTGAGGCTGGGTGGGTGGGGAGGACGGACAAGCAGGATGCCTCTAAAGCATTTGCTGGGATTCGAGAGCAGGAGAAGGTTTGCCCTTGTCTCTGCTTGGGATGCCCATGAGCAATTGGTGGGCCACTGTGTGTAATGGGATGCTGGACTAGAAGGGATGTGGCCTGATCCAGCAGGGCTCCTCTTAGGTTCTTATGGACTAGATGGGCTGTGGCCGGATCCAGCAGGGCTCCTCTTAGGTTCTTATGGACTAGATGGGCTGTGGCCGGATCCAGCAGGGCTCCTCTTAGGTTCTTATGGACTAGATGGGCTGTGGCCTGATCCAGCAGGGCTCCTCTTAGGTTCTCATGGACCAGATGGGCTGTGGCCAGATCCAGCAGGGCTCCTCTTAGGTTCTTACAGACTGGATGGGCTGTGGCCTGATCCAGCAAGGCTCCCCTTAGGTTCTTATGGACTAGATGGGCTGTGGCCTGATCCCAGCAAGGCTCCCCTTAGGTTCTTATGGACTAGATGGGCTGTGGCCTGATCTAGCAAGGCTCCTCTTAGGTTCTTACGTTCTAATCTGCCTATTTTAGTCGAACCTTAGCAAAGTTGTTTTTTTAAAAAAGTTGAACCTTCTTGACTCACAGCCTCAATAAGAAAATTCTGTCTTTGTCCATTGGGCAAACAGCTGGAAGGTATCATAGAACCCATAGAGTTGGAAGGGAACCCCAGAGTCATCAGAATTGATTTGGTTCGCTAAATCATCCCAGACAGATGGCTGTCCAGCTTCCCCTTGAAGACCTCCAGCGAAGGACAGCTTGAAGGTCTTGTGGCAACCTGTGCCATTGATTGACCCTTCTGACTGTCAGAAAGGTTTTTTCTAATATTTAAACTGTGGCTGCTTTCTTTGCAGTTTCGTCTCATCCATTAATCATTCCCTCCATTTTAGCTTTCAGGACAACCGACTGAAAGAGAAAGAGCTGATCGGATTCACGGAAATATTTTCTACTGTAAAAAAACTAAAGAACTTAGAGTAAGTATCGTGGAACAACAACAAGAAAAGGAACGTGAAGGTCTTTTGGAAGTTGTTGGTCAAAAACTGATTAAGAAATAGGTGCTGAGAGTTATATACAATAGGAATGTGCATGAATATTCGTAATTCAGACATTCAAATTTCAATTGAATGTTTTGATACATTCGTGTGAAGCTTTGTATGAAACTTTGCATAGGACTGAATATTCGTATTGAATGTGAATCCTACCACCTTTGAAGGGGATGTGTTTGAAGGAATAGGACAAAAGAATATATACAAGACAAAACTAGCCCTGACTCTGGATTAATGCAGATATTAAAAATGCAGCTTATTTCTACTAGAATGTGAGATGAGTTGGTGACAGCAAGCGGCCTAGATAGCTTTAAGAAAAGATTAGATAAAGGGATATTAATGGCTACTAAAATGGATGTCTAGGTAGAATTTCCAGGTTGGAGGGTCAGGCACCAAGATGCCTCTAAAGGCCATTTCCAGTCAAGAGCAGGAGGAGGTTTTGCCCACAAACTAGGGTTGTGAATGAATATTTGCAGCGTTCGAAATTTGGTCGAATTTGGACATTACAATATTCGTATGCTAACATTCAAATATGGATGTTTCCAGACATTAGTATAAGTAGTTCGTACATTTGTTAAGCTGGGGAAACGTATCAGATACGTATCTATATGTATCAGATACGTATCTGTTCATATCAGAGATGTATCTGCTTGTATCAGATACATATCAAATTTTTGTACGAATACGTATGAGTAGATTTGTATCTAATAGAATTTTACCACATTCAAATGCTGTCTATTCATACAAATACAGATTTTTGAACATTTGGTTCGTTTCAAATTGGATGCCCCCCAAGAAATTCATGGTGGACCACTGTGTGAGATGGGATGCTGGCCTAGATGGGCTGTGGCCTGATCTAGCAGGGCTCCTCTTAGGTTCTTATGGACTAGATGGGCTGTGGCCTGATCCAGCAGGGCTCCCCTGAGGTTCTTATGGACTAGATGGGCTGTGGCTTGATCCAGCAGGGCTCCTCTTAGGTTCTTATGGACTAGATGGGCTGTGGCCTGATCCTGCAGAAAGGCTCCTCTTAGGTTCTTATGGACTGGATGGGCTGTGGCCTGATCCAGCAGGGCTCCCCTTAGGTTCTTATGGACTAGATGGGCTGTGTCCTGATCCAGCAGGGCTCCTCTTAGGTTCCTATGGACTAGATGGGCTGTGGCCTGATCCAGCAAGGCTCCCCTTAGGTTCTTATGGATTAGATGGGCTGTGGCCTGATCCAGCAGGGCTCCCCTTAGGTTCTTATGGATTAGATGGGCTGTGGCCTGATCTAGCAGGGCTCCTCTTAGGTTCTTATGGACCAAATGAGCTGTGGCCTGATCCAGCAGGGCTCCCCTTAGGTTCTTATGGGCTAGATGGGCTGTGGCCTGATCCAGCAGGGCTCCTCTTAGGTTCCTATGGACTAGATGGGCTGTGACCTGATCCAGGAGGGCTCCTCTTAGGTCCTTACTGAGTAGATGCGCTGTGGCCTGACCCAGCAGGGCTTTCTCTTTTGTTCTCTTAATGGAAAACTGTGGTGTTCAAATGGAAAGGCCATGCTATGTACCTGAATTTGTTTTTTCTTTATCTCGAACAGCTTATGTGAAAATCGCATTTCAAAGAACACGATATTTGCTTTCATAGGAGCTGCTGCAGTTTCTCAAAATGTTACTAAGCTACACATAAGGTACTGAGCTATAGGAAGACAAAGCATCTCACAATTCAAAACCTCATTTTTACCCACTTGGATCATGCCCTGTATACCTGGGTGCAATCAAGCCATTAGCCTACTTCTTGCGTACTGGGAAGGACTGCTCAATTTTCTGTTCTATTGTTCCCTCTTCTTTCCTTCATTTCTGGGAACCATAATTTTTAAAATTGTTTGTGTCTGACCCTCAGCCCAAGTTGCTGCAAACAAACTAAGCATGTTTGTTATGCTCCTATTCTAAAGGAGGGTGAGATAAAAGGAAATACAGAACTTTTATACTTTCAGTAGTTTGGAAGCAAGTAGCACTTTGAGCTAGTACCCTGTTTCCCCGAAAATAAGCCCTAGCATCATTTTTCAGGATTTGTGAGGATGCTCAAAATATAAGCCCTACTCAATTTAAATAGCATCCAAGTGCCTAGACATGTAAAAAAAGGCAAATCAAATTCTTCAAAGCTTTCAGAATGAAAAGGCTCACGCTGATTATTGTAGCTCTTTCCTGTCCTTGCAGGAGAAAGGATAAGAGGTTCTTTCTATTCAAATCAAATTCAGGGGAACACGGTGCCACACAAATTTAAATTTATTAGAACAGTTGTTGAAAAAGCAGCAAATGGATACAGCTAGTTTGTGGTTCACTTGTTACTGGTGTCTCTGGATTATTTAATTCAGTCATTTGAATGTGAACTAAACAATGGGTGTTAAAATGAACCTGTCCAGCCCATGCTGTTTCATATGAGTTTTATTATGATTATGATTATGATTATTCATTACTTGTTTACAGGAGGAACACATTGAGAATCTCCTTCCTTGGTGACTCCAGAAAAGATCCACAGTGAGAATTTTCTCTTCAAATTAGAATGTCCGGATAATTTGAACGAATAGATCCAAAATTCAAAATTTGATTTGAGTGTTTACATTTGAATTTCAGGGCATCCTGTTCGAGTTCTAATGTCAAAATTTGGCACATTTGATCAGATTTTGAAGCCTATAAATATTCATGAGCCTTTTATAGAATACAAATGAGTATTCATATTAATTTCAGGCTGAAAGAGCTGAGAATTAAAGAAGAGGAAACGGATCCGGAAGATAGATGTTTAGCGCTACAGTAAGTGAATGTCTTCCTAAAATAGGTTTGTGGAACTAATGCCCTGCCAAGGTTTTTAGGAGGCCCATGAAAGAGAACCGGTGGTGCAATGAGGGAGAAGGTCATGGTCCAATGATTAGAGAAATCATGCAGCATTGAGAGGTTTGACGTGATCAAATGTAGTTGCTACTCAGTCTTGTTCTGCTGTTCTACCTGGGCTGTTTCATTGGGTTGCTGGTTGTTAGATTCCACCTCCCACCAAGTCACATGTTCTGGGTCCATTTCCTGCTTTCCCAGCAGGAAACGTCACCACTGGGGAACACGTTTCCCTGGCAGTGATGTCTGCACAATTTAAAGAAGCAGCAGGCATTTAAGAAGAGTTGGCTTTTCTAGCCCATTTTTCTTACCTATTTAAGGGGACTCAAAGCAGCTGACAAAGTTCCTGCTCTTCTCCCCGCAACAGAACATCCTGTGAGGTAGGTGGGGCTGTGGGAGCTCAGACAGAGAGCAGTGACTAGCCCAAGGTCACCCAGCTGGCTTCATGGGGGAGGGTGGAATCAAACCCAGTATTCCCAGATAAGAGTCCGCCTCCTTAACCACTAGACCAAACTGGTCAAGCAGCATACAACTGTCTTGAGAAGTGTACCGCGCAAAAGGGCACTAGCCTCGTGTGAATTCTATTGGTGTGGTGCTGTGGTTTGATTCGAGGAAACTACCACACAGCAGAAAACCTTGCCATGCAAGGAATATCTTATGTCAGACCTTGTGAGCCAGTTTGGTCTAGTGGTTAGGGAGCTGGACTCTTACCTGGGAATGCTGGGTTTGATTCTGCACTCCTCCACAACGCCAGCTGGGTGACCTTGGGCTAGTCACAGCTCTGAGCTCTCACAGCCCCACCCAACTCACAGAGTATCTGTTGTTGGGAGAAGAAGGTTTGTTAGCTGCTTTGAGTCCCCTTAAATGGGTCAGAAAAGCAGGGTAGAAAAGCCAACTCTTCTTCTTCCTTTGATCTGCACGTGGAGGTATTTTCCCAATGCTGTCTGCTCCTGCTGTTAAGTCAATTTTGTTTTTAATCATGTGAGCCACCAGTGGCAGAGAAGAGAAACAAGATAAAAATAATTTTTATAATTTCCTTTTCAGCCTTCAGGAGTGCCAGTTAGATGCCGAATCCATTGGAGTCGTGGGAGGTATTCTCCTGAGCGGTTGCCACCTGTCGGAACTTGAGTAGGTATTCTCTTTTGCTCAGATCTCACCTGGTTGGTTGAAAAGGTCACTCCGGCCAAGCCCTGTGACTAACCTGGATCGTATGTGTGTCAGTTTGTCAGGTAACAAGCTTGGTGATGAAGGATGCAAGATGCTGACCGAAATTCTGCCGAAAATACAAATTTCTGGACCTCTGAAGTATGCATTTCCTCATACGTCTCTTCTTCTGTCTTTCCTCTCTTCTGCATTATCAGGTTCAGTTTTCTCTGCTGAATAAAATACCCTGAGCAAAAGCTGAACCCAGCAGATGAAACCAGTTTGGTCTGGCGGTTAGGGACCCGGACTTATCTGGGAATACCGGGTTCGATTCCGCCCTCCCCCATGAAGCCAGCTGGGTGACCTTAGGCTAGTCACAGCTCTCTTCTGAGCTCTCACAGCCCCACCTACCTCACAGGGTGTTCTGTTGTGGCGAGAAGAACAGAAGCTGTGTCAGCTACTTTGAGTCCCCTTAAATGGGTGAGAAAAGCGGGGTAGAAAAGCCAATTCTTCTTCTTCTTCTTCTTCTTCTTCCTCTTCCTCTTCCTCTTCCTCTTCTTCTCCTCCTTCTTCTCCTCCTTCTTCTTCTCGTTCTTCTTCTTCTTCTTCTTAACATAAGGCCTATTTGCACAAGGGCCTCCAGAATGTGTGTAGGACGTCCTGGGATGGAGCATTTGCTCCGCTGGGCGGGCGGTTCTGCTCAGAACTGCCCCATCCTAACCCACCCAGTTGTGCATGCAGTTGAGCTCTACACCCGCCCCAGTGCGTTCCGGGCCGTCTCACAGCTGTTTGGATCTGAATTCAAATCCAATGCTTCGGAACACTCGTACGAAGCTTCGTTATGAATTCTTCTTGGATTTGGATCTAACATTCATAATGAATTTTAATCCTTTAACATTCGAAGGGATTGATTCTTGTCTCTGGTTTGAGATGGTCATGTGGCTACTCAGGAGACCAGGGACCGAAGGTATCTCTGTGATGATGATGATGATGATGATGTTGATGATGATATTTGTTTTTCCGTAGCTTAAACAACAACCAGCTATCAATGAGGAGCATTTTCTATCTTCTGACGTTCATGAGCGTTTGTGAAAATGTTGTGTTACTTGAAGCCAGGTAAGCATGGCTTCTGTTTACAAAGACAGTGCTCATTTGTTTTTCGTAAAACTCTTTATTTACTCCCCTTTGCGTTTGCTGTGTATAATTCATATCAAATGGAAGCATCTTTTCTATTTAAGAAGGCACTGTGATATGTGCCAAGCAGCTTTTTTTTTTATTCAGTTCCTTTTACTGTCCCCAGCACCAGACCAGTGGGTTCTCACCTGTAGGCTGCATTCACACCTAAGTTTTAATCCAGCATGATCTTTGGAAGCAGCTTCAGAACTCTCTGATGGGCAAGAACTTGCCTGAGAACCTCTGGGGGACCTTTGGTGGTACAATTTTGAGCTCCGCTGAAATGAGTCTCCCCCTGCTAAACCAGCCCACGGAGGTGTCCACCCGTCTACATGCTTCCTGGGCTGATTTTGCAGCTCCAAAAGGTCTACAGGTATCCTGAGATCTAAGTGCATATTCAGCCCTGGTCTAGGTGTGCTATTAGGTTGTATCCTCCCCTTGTAAACCACACCAGCATGTGAAAGGGAGGCCCCTGCATCTGTTGCTGACTCAGGCCAAAGGCAAGTACAGAAAGGGCCATCTTAGTCTTAACGTTGGGTCATAGTTTGAATGTTACACGGCAGAAGCAACACCCTCTTTCGTCATTGAAATGTTTCACTGACAGTACCTTTTCTACTCTCCTTTTGAACCAAGCATACCACGTTGAGATTCTCTCCTTCTCCTCTTCTTAGTGTTCCCAGTCAAACTGCAATATTGAGACTGGTTAGCAGAGATATTGCTGAAGCCTCTTATTCCAGGTATGTTGCACAGAGAACAGCTGAGCATTAGTCCTATTAATTTCTTCCATAAAACATAGTGACAAAGCCTGTCTCTGTAAGAGACACGTGGATATTTTTGTTTCTCAAACTGGGCAGCCTGATGGGTTGGAATCCAGGGCAGAAGTCTGAGAGCTCCACAGGGTGACCATATTCAGATCAGAAAGGTCTTGCTGCTGGGTTTAGAAATACTCCACACTATTTAGCAAATGGGAATGCAAGCAGTTTTTGGGGGGAGGGAATCATTATTTAGGGGCGTTCTCAGTTTTCCCTGACCCAAAGAGAAGGTGTGATTTCCTCTGCTGTAGTCCTCTATTCCCTGGGCTCTTCATTACTGGCTAAGGAAATCTACCACTGGCTGAAAGGGGGGAGGGAAGGAGATGAAAAATTCACAGAGCCGGCAGTACATTGTAACAAGAGATCAGCCTAACAGTGTAACATAGGGAGTGAGTCAGGTGTCTGATTTTACAAAGAGAGACTCTCTGGAAGTGATTGTGAAAAATCTTTGCCTTCCCTCCTGGGGTTGCCAAGTGTTGGCTCTTGCACAAAAGCCTGCCTGCTCCCTCCTTCCTTCCGTCCTGTTCTCTGCCATTTTGGGCTGATCTGCTGTAGCAATCCAGCGCAAAGCTCCATTGTTGGCTCCTGTGTAAAAGCCTGCCTGCTCCTCCCTCCCTGCTGTGAAAGGACTCCATGATCTCATGCCAGGGAAAGTTTATATAGAGGGTGGGGTTTGAATTGCCTGCCCTGACGAAGTCAGATATAACGATGTCCAATTGCTGACTGCATGGGGAGGGAGTTCTGCTGGGAAGTGGGGAGAGGAGAGGAGAGGAGAGGGGGTTCCTTCCCTGCCGGGCACTGAAGAATGGAGAGTCCACATTATAAGCTAGTAGTGGGGATGCAAAAAAACAGACCTTGCTGCTGATTTTTTAAAAAACGGTTTAAAACCAGATTAAATTGTTGAGTGGGAACTTGGCCTCAGAGTATTTTAAAGTTGATTATGGGGAGCCTATGTTTAGATCCCCAGGTCCTTAGGTGTCCACATGAATGGTACCTATATCTATCCAACCATCAAGGATCAGTGTGGGGCCTCCTTGAGTACCCCTCAAGGTCAGGACAGCATTAGAATTACTGCAAAGGGACCTTAAGAATGTCATCAATGGATTGTTTGGGGCAGGGAGCCAACAGACACGGTGGTGGTATAATATCTTCTTACAATAGGAGCGGTTCTTTTAGGGTCGACCAGCGAGGAAGTGATGGACATCAGATGGAGACAATATCAAGGACCGTGTGGTGAGTCCATTGTGCCTGCCTAGTAATTTACTGAATGCATTTAAGAAGGAAGGGTGCCTCCTTGACCCGCTCACCATTGCACTGGAAATACTAGATCCACAGCGGTCCCTATGCAGTGAGCAAACACCATGTCGCAACACTGTTTGGGGAAATCAGCCTTGAATGCAGGCTTCCCATAATAGTTCTGCTTACCTGCATGTCTGGCGGAGTCTGGCACACACCATCAGCTTCCTGGGGACTTTCTGGGTGCTAAATATCTGTGTGGCAAACCATAGAAGAATGGCAGTTACGCCAGGGTTCTCAGTGGGGGAATTGATGGGTCTTAGCAAGAAGTAACAATAGGGTTGGGGCTTTGGATTTGGGACTTTTGTCTGCTCTTTCTTGGAAATGCTGAAAGAGGCGTTTTCAAGCCAGTAGAAACGGATTTCATAAAACATGCTTGAAAATGGCTACTTGAACTGGGGTGAAGGCTTGTGCCGTTGAGCATTGGGATCATGACACTCACACTTGTAGGCTGATCTAGACCAGAGCAAACTGCACACAGGGGTAAGGGGTGAGGTGGGAGCACAGCTGGGATAACTGTTCAGCATAGAGGATCCCTGGACCCATTCATCTGGATGGCGAGAGACCTGCTTCTGTTTCCATGCCCGAGCCCACACCCCTTTCTGTACTGGGTCTTTTCCCAGGATATGTCTCAGAATAGGGGCCCTGGCCATGGCTTACTAGAAAGATAAATCCTAGAAAGAGGTCCAGAGTGGAAAGAGCCTCTGTGAACAGGCTTTGGGGTACCTTGGCATAAGCGCTTCTGAAATTTCCACAAACCTCTGGAATCACACTTGGTTTTTAGAACATCGGAAGATATAATTTGCTTTCTTTTTCTAGCTTGGTAGACAGTGAAATTTGTGACGAAGATCTGGAAAACCTCTGCCTGGCTTTGAGGAGATGCTATGATGTGTCCGAGTTAGAGTATGTCCTCTTTCTTCAATATGTTGAAACGTGCTTTCTTGAAGTACAAAGGGGAGGGATACCCAAGAGGGCCTTTTCGGGTGGTGCCCCCCCAGACTTTGGAACAAGCTCTTTCTGGAAGTTCACCAAGCGCCTACCTAGTAGGGTTTTCAGTGTCTGGTTCAAATGTATCTTTTCATTCAGGCTTTTGATCGTTAGCTTGCTCTGAGTCTTGCCTTGCCAGGGAAGGAGGGACAGATATGTTTTGAACATGTTTTAGGAATATGCTGTATATCTTATATTTTTATTGTTGTGTGACCCATCCTAGAACCTTCTAGGTGAATGGTGAGATATAAATTCTTATGGATGGATGGATGGATGGATGGATGGATGGATGGATGGATGGATGGATGGATGGATGGATGGATGGATGGATGGATGGATGGATGGATGGAGATACAGAGGGAGGGAGGGAGATGGATGGATGGATGGATGGATGGATGGATGGATGGATGGATGGATGGATGGATGGATGGGGAAGGAAGGAAGGAAGAAGGGAAGGGAAGGGAAGGGAAGGAAGGGAGGGAGGAAGGAAGGAAGGAAGGAAGGTGTATTTCTCTGAATTTTCTGTCAGGAGCACAGGAAACGGAACAAATAATAACACACAGTTCCTTTAATTCATTGAGAAAACATACAGTAAAGTAGAGAATATTGCCTTCTTCTCCCTTTTAAACTTGCAGTTTGTCAAATAATTCCCTGGGTGACATAGGAGTCCTGAAGGTGGTAGAACTCCTGCCAGATCTTAAATCTGTACAGTTTGTAAGGTAAGTGATAGCCCTGCTTGTGGATGATATGAGCAGGGTCTTTCCAGTAGTGGAACCTAGTTGTGGAATTCCTTGGACTTTTTGTCATCCTTGACTGAACCATAACATATCCTCTTCAGGAACGTAATGAAGCTTCGCATGAATGTATAGAAATGTATAGAAATATTCTTTTCGTATTTGAATGTTCAAATTTGGACAAATTCATACGTATTTCAACTGTGACAAATATTTGTGACAAATATCCCTATTACTGGCTTAACTTAGAGGGTAGGATGTTTACAGATGTTCTAAACATTCAAGATTCGATTGAATTTGAATGCAATGTCTTCACATTCAAATTTAAGCATTCGAAAGAATTTCCAATGTTTGAAGTTTGGGGATAAAGCCGGATGCATACGAAATGCGTATAGACATGTGTAACACATATGAATGTTTTCGACATGCGTTTCTTCAGATTTGAATCTAACAATCGAATGAATAGATTCAGCTGTATTGGATTCAGATCGGATTTCATTGCATTTGGGTTCTAAACAGTTGAATCAAATCTTTGAATATTCTATTTGACTCGAATTCAAATGCAAAAACAAGATTCATGCTAGAGGGTAACGTACCAATGTTATACTGCAATTTCGTGCAAACATAATTCCTTCCAGCCTCCAGCCTCAGGGTGGTCCTTGCCTGGAATGACATTTTATTAGAAGTGATGACATTCTTGTTGGTAAAATCTTCTTCGATTCTCCTTGTTTCAGGTTGGATTGTAATGCCATGTCCCTGAACGGAGTTTTTTCTTTGGTAACGTTCTTCTCCAGTTTGGAGCATATGACCTGCATGAAAGTTGGGTATGTTCATACCAGCGTTCCTGAGCATACAGAATATCTTCTTAGAATAGCATTCCAACAATTAGATTTGCTGCCCATTTAATTTATTGCCTTTTTCTTTTTTTTTCTTTTTCATTGCAGATTAGGAAGAACTCAGGAAGTTCACTTGATTTTTGATGAAACAAGCAGGTAGATTCAACTTGGATGGTGATTGTGGATACCAGTAAGGTATCCCTTCCTCTGTGGGCATGTCCCCATGCACATTTGGGCTGGTACCGAAATTGGGATTGGCAAGGGGTGTCCCCTTGCATTTTATATTCGGTCCGATTTCCGTGGAGAACCAGGACCAAATTTGGTACCCCATAAAACAAGACTGGGCACAGTTTGGATGATTTGGTCTGAGCTGAGCCTGTGCATGGGGATGGTCCTGGACTTCACGATCTCAGCTGACAGGAAGGAGGTTTGAGTTTACTTTGGGAGTAAAGCCATGCCTCTTTCCTGTGTGGTGGGTGGCAGGTGGGACCTTTTAACTAATCTGAAGAAGTTTTATTTTCAGCCTTCAAAGGCATGGCACAGCCTCTCATCCAGGGAAGATTTGGGGTTGGAAGAATCAATTGCCACAGAACCGCTGCTTTTGGTATGTTGCCATTTTTCTGCCTGGCTAAGGTTGTCCAAGGAATTCCAAGTGAGCACAGGGTATTTCAGGAAGGCTGCAACCTAAAGTTTCTTCTAACCAATAGAGACTTTGGGAGGGAACTTTTGGCTGGGATAGGATTTAAAAGGCTAGTTTTATTGAGTAGTTTTTGAGTTGGTTGGAGTGCTTTGAGCCAGAGACCAGCTTCTTTTTCTTTTATTGCAATAAAAAAGAAGGAGGAAGGGAAATACATTCATCTTCAGCTTGCTTATTTACCAAACATACCCACATGGGTGGAAGAAAGTTGATACGGCAATGATCTTTCCTGACACTGGGAAAGGCACCCTTCCTGTTTTAACCTGGTTTTTTTTAATATGCCCGTTGAATATTGAGTTATCATTTGTCAGAGGCATTAAAAGGAATCTGTGTTTTCAGTTTCAAAGACTGCCCACTGTGTCCCAAGGAGATAGAGCAACTCTTCAAGATTTTAAGCCGGTGCCCTGGTCTTACTGAGATCAAGTAAGAACTATATTATTGGGTGTGTTTGTGTGTACATGTATGTGGATTACCTCGCAGGAAGTCAGTAATTTCCGGTTTGTATAGCACGATAGATGGAGATCAAAGCAGGATCTTCTTTAGAGAAAGAGAATAATGCAAATAAAATGACAAATCAGCCAGTCAGACTGTGAGTTTTGGGATCTGGGAGAGACAATCTCTCAGCCTTACAATTTTCCGTTGCCAATCGGGCAGCGATACAAAGTGGAGAGTTATCAATGAAAACCATTTCTGCGCTTGCAGAAAACTCAGTTATAATGCTGTGTTTTCCATAAGAGTGAGTTCTTCCCTCTGTCTGGCATTTCTTCATGGGATCATTCCTCTTACAGAGCTACCTGTACTGTATGTAGGAGGCATGCAATCAATTACAAAGGGAAATGGGTGGGCCTTTTTGCAGACACCTCTCTTAATCCAGGTTAAGAAAATCCAGATCCTTGGTAGCCGGTTGACATGGAATCCAGTCTGCACCACAGTGAAAAACATAAATGATACACAGTTCAGAACAACAAGATTGGTTATTGTTAACATAAATCTCTTTGTTTAGACAATTCAATATTTATGGTGTTTTGTGACTTTGGTTTTACTGTTGTTTGGGGTTTGAGGGATGAATAAATATTGCAAACAATAAAAATAATTTTTAAAAAATGGAGATTAGATGTTTCTTTCACTGAGTATGGCTAGTATCCTGTCTCCACCAACTCCTCCTTCGAAAACATCCAAGCATGTCATCACTATAACCAAGTAATTTAGACTTCTCAAAAATCACCATTAATAAGACACTGTGGCTGAGTCCCCATTCAAGGTTTATAATGCTTTGAAAATGGTTTGGATATCCTTTGGCCCCATTCAAGTATAGATTCCCAGATTTTCTGAGGAGTAAATAGCCAAAATTTGCTTTAAAAATCTCCTCGGAGAAACAGCTCTCACTCCCATTTTTGCTGCTAGCCCACTTTATTTTTCCCCAATGGGAACACCACTGAATTATTTGGGGTGGGGATATGTCCTTTTGGCCAATGCCTGGCAGATCTGGGTGGGATTTCACAGCTGCAAAGGTTTTTCCCCCTCCCCTCGCCGTGCCTGCTCTGAACACGATCGCAAGAGGAAAAAGAAAACATCCAAATTCTTGCTCGTTTTAAACTCAATCCTCAAGCCATTACATTGTTGCAAACCTCACAGAAAGAGAAAGAGCCGTCAGCCCTCTATTAGAATTTGTGACGTCGGTTCTCCTGTTTAAGCGCGAACAGGAAGAACCGGCAGGGAAAGAGATTCCATCCGAAAAGGAAAGTGTGAAATGGCTTTGTTATTTTGCTTAGCTGTTTCTACCGGGCAAAATGTTAGAATCTCCATTCTGACATTAATCAGGGTTTGGATCCTCACCCCATAAACAGAGAAGGGAGGGGTCCCCCATGTAAATCTGCATAAAAAGCCATAAATGGGGACATGAAAAAATAGATTGAATGCTGAGTAAATTAATATGGATTTTAAACAGCAGTAAAATAGTCCAGTGGGAACTGAGCCTGTAAATGCAGCAAAAGGAATTGAATATGTTGTGTTTATTTTTCAGCCTTTCCGGAAATGACCTTGGTGATGGAGGATTTCGATGCTTGTTAGAACACTTGCCCAAGATACAGTTTTCCTGCCAAATAAAGTAAGTGGCTCTATCTCTCTACTTACCTGAGGACTATTCCCTAGTTTCCTTGGCATATTGGCTCTCATCTGGTGGCTCTTGAATTAGCCTCTATGCCCACTGAAGGGCATTTATGGCAGTGCATATGGCAAAAAACTCTTCTGACCGACCGACTGACTGACATTTTTATCCTGCCCGATACCTAAAGAAGAAGAAGAAGAGTTGGCTTTTCTACCCCGCTTTTCTCACCCATTTAAGGGGACTCAAAGCGGCTGGCAAAGCTTTTCTATTCTTCTTTCCACAACAGACACTCTGTGAGGCAGGTGGGGCTGTGAATGCTTAGAAAGAGAGCTGTGACCTGCCCAAGGTTACCCAGCTGGCTTCATGGAGGAGTGCAGAATCAAACCTGGTATTCCCAGATAAGAGTCCGGCTCTCTAACGGGTCAGGACACGTTACATCATAAATATAAGTAGAGAAGGGAAGCTGTTTCCTCAGGCAAAGACTTAAGGACAACAGGTGTGTCTTTGCTGATCTTCTAAAGATATATAGTGAAAATGCTTTGACACTATTGAAAATAGTTCTCAGATCCAGCTTTTTTAAAAACTTGACTTTCTCTTGAAGGAGCTTAAACAGACTATTACTTAAATCAAGGAAGGTTGTTAGTAGCACTTGGAGACTAACAGGAGAAGGGTTGGTGGCATGAGCTTTTGTAGACAAGTCTACTTCTTCAGATGCTAGGGGGCCCAGTGGGCACGTCTACTTCTTCAGATGCTAGGGGGCCCAGTGGGCACGTCTACTTCTTCAGATGCTAGGGGGCCCAGTGGGCACGTCTACTTCTTCAGATGCTAGGGGGCCCAGTGGGCACGTCTACTTCTTCAGATGCTAGTTGGCCCCCCCAGCATCTGAAGAAGTATACGTATCTACAAAAGCTCATGCCACCAACCTTTCTCCTGTTAGTCTCCAAGTGCTACTAACTACCTTGCTGGGCTTTTCGAATTAGATTAACATGGCTATTTTTCTGATATTGACTACTACTGAAGTGGAATTCACCCATAATTTGATGTTGCTTTTCATCGTTTGTCTAGAATTAGCCACAACGGACTCTCACGGGATGGAGCTTTCTATCTTATAAATGCTTTTGCCACATACGAAAGCATAGCTGAAGTGCACATAAGGTACGTTCACTTGTACCTTCATCTCTTTCTCCTTACATTTTTTCTTGTGACCATATTGCTGAATGCCAGGGTAGGGAGCTCACTGACATACTGTATGTCTATTGGACTACATTTTGAGCTACTTCAAAGCCCTTTTAAATAAATATGTAGAGTGGGAGGGAATAGACTCCCCTCTGCCTGTTTCACCTGAGATAAAAATGAGTGTGGTTTTTTTCTTCTTCTAGTTTGTGCTCCGAGCAGGAAATGGTTCTGATCAGATTAGTGAGAGAAGATAAACCTCTGAAGACCCTGCGGTAATTTGCACTATGGCACTTTCTTTATGAGCTGGCTCTGGGATGTCTTTGCAGTTCCCTCTGCTGTGTGTCCCAAGAGAGCTACTAGTCGGAGGCCAGGAGTAATAACTCCAGGTTATGCTGCCTGCTTCTTTGGATGAAAATGTCCTAAGTAAATGGCCTATGGATTCAGGCCATCATAAGAACATAAGTGGACCCCTGCTGGATCAGGCCACAGCCCATCTAGTCCATAAGAACCTAGGAGGAGCCCTGCTGGATCAGGCCACAGCCCATCTAGTCCATAGGAACCTCAGAGGAGCACTGCTGGATCAGGCCACAGCCCATCTAGTCCATAAGAACCTCAGAGGAGCCCTGCTGGATCAGGCCACAGCCCATCTAGTTCATAAGAACCTAAGAGGAATCCTGCTGGATCAGGCCACAGCCCATCTAGTCCATAAGAACCTAAGAGGAGCCCTGCTGGATCAGGCCACAGCCCATCTAGTTCATAAGAACCTAAGAGGAATCCTGCTGGATCAGGCCACAGCCCATCTAGCCCATAAGAACCTAAGAGGAATCCTGCTGGATCAGGCCACAGCCCATCTAGTCCATAAGAACCTAAGAGGAGCCCTGCTGGATCAGGCCACAGCCCATCTAGCCCAGCATCCTGTTCCACACAGTGGCCCACTAGTTGCCCATGGGCATCTCAAGGAGAAGACAAGGGCAAAACCTTCACCTGCTCTTGAACCCCAGGAAATGGCCTTAGAGGCATCTGGCCGGCCTGCCTCCACAGCCTGGAGGAAGCACCTAGGCATCCATTCTAGTAACCATTGATACATCCGTCATTGATGAATTGGTCTAACCCTTTCTTAAAGCCATATAGGCTGGTTGCTGTCACCACCTTTCTGGCAGCAGATTCCACAGATGGATGACCCTCTGGGTGAAGAAATACTTCCCCTTGACTGATCTGACTCTCCTATCCATCAGCTTCATAGAATGCTCCCCGGTTCTAGTGCTGTGCGATAGATTTTCTATACCATGCATGATTTTATATACAATCGGGCCACCATATCCATGGGGGATACACTCCAGGACCTACTGTGGATAACATTAATCAGTGGATAATAACAAAAACTGGGAAATTCACTCCATTCCCCGTAATTACAGTGAAATCCCATGAGATTTTATAGAAATCATGGAAAATCTCACTTGAAATTCACTCCATTTCCCAAAATTCCTGTGAAATCCCAGGGGATTTCAAAGAAATCATGGGAAATCACATGCCATCAAAAGACTTTGTGTGGTTTCTTCATTGTCCATTATTCTCTCACATTTATTTATTTATTTATTTATTTATTTATTTATTTATTTATTTATTTATTTATTTATTTATTTATTTATTTATTTATTTATTTATTTATTTATTTATTTACATTTATATCCCGCCCCATACCCGAAGGTCTCTGGGCGGGTTACAACTTTAAAACAACAGATTAAAACAGAATGCGCATTAAAAGACGTTAAAAATTCAGTACATATAAAATATACAACATGTTTAAAATGATAGTGTTTGTACTGGGGAAGGGAACATTAACAACTTAGCCAAAGGCCAGGGCAAAGAGGTGCGTCTTTACTGCCCTCCTAAATATATATAAGGAAGGCGCCTGAC
The DNA here is from genome assembly GCA_023333525.1 of Aspidoscelis tigris stejnegeri. Taxonomy (NCBI): domain Eukaryota; kingdom Metazoa; phylum Chordata; class Lepidosauria; order Squamata; family Teiidae; genus Aspidoscelis; species Aspidoscelis tigris. The sequence goes on from JALMGA010000013.1 coordinate 4,810,411, forward strand.
GCACCTCAAGGGGGAGGCTATTCCACAATCTGGGGGCCCTTTGAATTCACCTGCCCTTTGAATCATCACAGAAACAGAGAACTGTCAACCACATCCCAGGATGAAATAGCCCCAACAAGGTTGAGGGCCAGCAGTACAGTCTGGAAGATGGAGGCAAGGCTGAAGCCCTCTTTCCAGCCTGGTTTGGCCACTGCCAAACCTGGTCTGTGCCAGCTGGGGATGTAAGGAATTGAGTTTGCTCATGCAACATGTCTTCTACTGCAGATGAGTGACTCTCCCACCAAGTGCCCTACTGTATGCCAGGAATGGGAAGGACCATTTCTAGCCCATCCTTGCAGAGTTTTGATCAGTACAGAGGCAACTAACTTGGCTTGTCTTCTCTTCCAGGCTAAAGCAGTGTGACTTTCAAGCAGAACATCTGGTGCAGCTGAACTCTTTGCTGAGCAGTTGCCTCCAACTCCACCATTTCCAGTGAGTTCTGCTCTTTCTGCCATAATACATATTCTTTTATATTTATTATTTATGTTTGGTGTGAGCCAGTTTGGTCTAGTGCTTAGGGAGCCGGACTCTTATCTAGGAATACTGGGTTTGATTCTGCACTCCCCCATGAAGCCAGCTGGGTGACCTTGGGCTAGTCACAGCTCTCTTCTGAGCTCTCACAGCCCTACCTACCTCATAGGCTGTCTGTTGTGGGGAGAAGAACAGATGCTTTGTCAGCCGCTTTGAGTCCCCTTAAATGGGTGAGAAAAGCAGGGTAGAAAAGCCAACTCTTCTCCTTCCTCCATGAAGCCAGGTGGGCGACCTTGGGCTAGGCACTGATCGTGTTTGAAGCTGTTTGCATCAAACCAAACATGTGGTTATTTAAATATCTAGAAATTCAATTGAACCAAACCAATTTGACCAAACACTTTGCATTCACTTTTTTTTTTTTTGCTTTTTTGTTGGGAAGAAAATGTGTTGTTGTTTTCCAAACAAGTTTGAAATTGAATGCAAGCAACAATTAAATGGATGTTTGGTTCAATTTTGAACGGAACAAGTGATGTTCATTTGTGCACGTCTCTATTTCGAAAGGCTAAGACTCATCGTCTTTCCTTGTAGGTCAGCCCACAATGGCTTGTTGCCCAGCAGTGTTCAAGATCTGTTTAGGTCCCTAAGAAAACAGAAAGGAGCACTAGGAATAAGGTAGGAACTCATTTTAATGACGGTTATACCCCAACTTTCTTCCAAGAGACCCAAAGGAACACACACAACTCTCTTTACCTCCCTTTTCTCCTCATGACAACCTTGTGATGTAGGCCACACTGAGGGGAAGTAATTGGACCAAGTCCCTTGGCGGCTTTCCATGGCTGAAGGGGAATTCTGAGACCACGTCTCTTTTACATGGTACCCTTCGCATGCCCCCAGAGTGGTGAATCTACAACATGGGCCACTTTGAAACGTCTGAGGACTCCCACATACAATCCAAGGATGAGGGAGGGGCATCCTAGGGTCAGAGGGCAAGGAATGACACAGAAGCTGAGCTAGTAGAAGTGAATGAGGGCAAATCCTCACCCAGTCCATGTGTTGGGTTTTCCGGGCCCGCAAAATGTTGCTTAGCACATCAGTGTGGCAGTATGTGGGATGCCGCACCTTCTCAGGCCTTTTCCATGCAACCATTTTCAGTCATGTGGAATATTCACTCTTCAGTATTTTGCAGTTCAGTTTTAGTACAGTTAAGAATGAGAGATGCTTCTAGAACTTCACGCAGAAATAAAGGACCTTCTAGTGTTAGAGGTAGGGATGTACACTAATGGGTCTTTTCGCATTCGATTCATGTTGAATCAAATGTAAGAAAATTTGTATTCGTTCAAATAGATCCCCTTCGAGTGTGGTAGGAACAGGATTCTATTCAATACGAATGTATTCGTATGAACCTGTACGAGTGATCCGATATGAATGCATATATATCTGATCCATATCCCATAACTTATACCACTCTGAGAGAGCCAAATCTGCCCTGAATCCACTTTGGATCCACTCTCAATACGTGTCAGATGCACTCTGGATCTGTTGCGGGTGTTAACTGGCGTAGCCACTTTCCCACCTCCCCAGTTTCATGAACATTCCAAAACATTCGTATAAATATTAATGTCAATGTATGAGTGTCATAATTTTTATTTGTATTCAACTGTCAAATTTCATACAATTTTATGCAAATATCAAATGTTACCAATATTTGTGCAGATCCCTTGTAATTTGCTATCCTTTATTCAGACATCCATGACCAGGAATCTTATTTAAGTTCTCTCAATTCTCTCCAGTTATACTCAACTTCTTCTTTCCCCCACCCTTACACCATAGCACCTGGTGCTGTTATTATCTCTTAGCACAACATACAATACCCAGCCATCTGGTGTCCTTGAATTGTGCGCCATAAAACCTAGAGAAGAGACATCCTAGCCTTATCCTAAGCAGTCTCGCGTTCCCTCTCCCCTACTTCATGTCCAAAAATGTGGACCAGACAAAATTCTTACACATATTTAAAGAGTAAGTGCTATCCAGCACTGAAGGATTTACTGAGTATAACATACCTAAAACTGCTCTACAATCCGTCTGAAAACCTTGTGTCAAAGTGCTAATAGGCAAGGAATGAAAGGGTCTGCTTTGCATTGCAGTATAGAAGAACCATGGGTGAAGGACAAAAGCCTTGTTGAACTTCTGAAGTTGACTGCCGAAGTCCAGGGACACGTTACCGAAATCACGTAAGTTATATCCTCTGTGCCTAGAGTTGAATATGGATGCGCTGGTGAAATAATGGCCTCCAGAAGTTCTTAAACTACAGTTCCCATCAGTCCCTGCAGGGAGTGATGGGTGAACTGTAGCTTATGAACATCTTCAGGGGAATAGTTGGAGCACCCCAGTGTTCTACAGGACAAGATATCATTTTAATACCCAAACCCCCTCTGCTGCCTCATCCCGTGTGGACATACTGGTCTATTCTCTGTGTGTGTGTGTTGCCTTTGGAGAATGTCAGAACCGCTGAAAGCAAACAAAAGTGTGTTTTAAGAATCAGTCCTGCAGAACACCAGAACAAGAAGATAACAAGCTACCCAGCTGCCTTATCACGCTTAGCTACCCAGCCATAATAAGTGCTATTTCTGTGTGGGACAAGATAGGTGTCACTAGAAGTTATCCTGTTTACATGTAACAACCGGATTGACCAAATATGGGAGTATACGCTATCCTGCCTCTTCCTATAATGTCCCGAGCCTCACACAATTGCTTCTACGTGTTCGTTATAAGAAGCAAGTTTTTAGAAGGTTGTAGAATAGATGGAAATAGAAGATGGTAGCTGATGGTAAATGCAGTATGCATTGTGACCAGTAGTCCACTAGGACAAGTTACACCAAGGCTTATAGCCATGCTGATAAGTGATCCAAAAGCTGAATGCTTCTTGCACCTGCTTTTATACTAGCTATGATATATTAGCTGTATTCGTGTATTCACAATAGAGTTAAGCTGTATACCTGTATTTTATTTCATATGTCCATGCAACCTGTATCCTTGCATTTATGGACTTCTTACTTGCACTCACTAAGCAATAAAATACCTTCTGTTTGGAATGCAGTCAAGTCTCTGCCGAGTCTCTACTTGTGGTTCCAGTGATCTGATCTTGTTATGCTACACAATCTGCTAAGAGCGCTTTGCTGCATCTTCTCTCTTTCTTTTTACATGTACTTTTTCGTCTCCAGAAAGGTGGGATGTCCCCCAGTCAATGGCAGGTGGAAATTCAGGCTGTGGAGCCTATATAGACCCTTTAAAGATGTCATCAGTACTTTTCAGTCTCTGTAATCCTTTCTGTCCCCCCCCCCTCATTCTTTTCCCCTCAGGGTATGCAAAGAGAAAGCTCTGTTCAGAGTGGATCAGGAATTTCCCCATCAAGCGGAGAGAGTGGATTCTGTGGCTGGCAGGTGAGGAGACCCTGCTGTGATCCTCTTTGCCAAATACACCCCTGATATTCCCAATGCAAACCAATTTGCAACATGCAACACCCCCCCCCCCCAAAAAAAACCCCAAACATTGCAAAGCAGAAAATCAAGCAGCAATGATGATTTTCCTACGTTTGGCTTACTTACCTTCATATTTGGCAAGGTGCATAATGAAGTCACCTTGCTTGGCTGGGTTCCGTTGGATACTGCCTGTAGGAATACTATACCCATTCACTGCTACATCATATGTACACTGCGCCGGTGCTATAAGTATGTACATTGTTAACCATAGATAAATGCAGTAATCAATGCTATAGACACTTGAGCATCAGACAATACCAATCAATAATCACAGTACAGTGGTACCTCGACATACAAGTGCCCTGACATACAAGTGTTTTGAGATACAAGCCGCCGAGCGAGTGATATTTTGCTTTGAGATGAGAGCAAGATTTGAGATACGAGTATGTAAATACAGTACAGTACATAACAAAAACAACTGAGGTGGTGTTTTGGGAGCTGGAATGGATTAATGGGAAAATGCTTTGAGATACGAGCGATTTGACATAAGAGCAAGGTTACGGAACGAATTAAACTCGTATGTCAAGGTACCACTGTATAAGCAATATGGGCAGTGAGCCAGCAAAGCAAGCAGCAAAGCAAAGCAAGCATAGATATTAAACAGTCATCAAACAAGGTGTAGTGATCATAAAATATGATTTATTGAAGAATTCAAGCCTCTCTTATACATGATAAACCGAATCTGTGTGAACACAAACATTCAAACAGCCTTTCTCATACGCTTTCATTTAACACTTCTTTAGTTGCTAGCTAGCAAGGACAACAGAAAACAATAGGCTTCTGAATAAGTTTTTTGGCAAGCACTGTGAACAGAGATAAAGCCAGTTTTGGGCAGGCATAGATACTTTTGTCAAGAACAGCTTGTTGCTTGCATTAGCTGCAATTCAGCTTTAAGCAAAATATGAGAGAGTTTCTCTCCAGCAGTTCAATAATCAATTGATTACCTATAGAAAATCCCTATAGCTGCCTTGGGTTTTGTTATGTTTGCACACAGTTTAGTAGTCACAACTATGGTTGCCCAAGGTGCTAGTGTGCTTGCGCAGCACCTCATATAACCCCAGAGCACCTGAAGAGGTATGAATAGCCACTGCCTGGATGCGCCAGGTAATCTTTGGCTGACGTTGGTAAAGGTGTGGGTCATGTGATATCATGCTCCATACCTAATCAACAATTGGTGAACTTCTGGGAAGGCAGGGGGGTGCTTGGAGGCTCTAACAGCCTCTTCTAAGTGCAGATGCTCTTTGCCAGATGTTCCCTAATTGTTGACTATGGGCCAGAGTGCAAATACTGAAGGCCCAAGGTCTAGTAGACTATGTAGTATACGGAGAGTAAGGATTAAGTTTGCGAGCATTTTATTGTTCCCTCTCTCCTGATTTAGCCAAATTTCACTCCTTTTGCCATGCTGTCTTGTGTGCCTTTTCTCACCTGCCAACCCCTCCAGATTAAGCTTCTGGTGAAGGCTCAGTTCTATGGCAATGCTACACCAAATCATAGTTAATGGCAAGTTTGAGCTTCATTTGGAAACCATCCACCTGAAGCCTTCAGAGACCCCACAGCATCTGTCCGTGTGCTGCTAACACCTGTGTCTTCTCTTTGCCTCTGTTCATCTGAGGCCTGCAGGTTACATCAGTGTGAGCTAGAAACCAAAGGACTGCATCTTCTGCCAGAACTCATTGGGAAATGCAGCCAACTCATGGTATTCAAGTGAGTGGAGTTCTCTTACCTCTATTTAAAATGAAAAAAAAAACTTGGGGGGGGGGAACCCTTTCAGGTATGGAAGGAAGATACTTCTGTCCAGAACTGCTAACTTTCTGCATTTCCAGCAGGCTGCTCTTCCTTTTGTGCAAACTTAATGCCAATTGCTGAACTTTCACCATCGCTAGTGCGGGGGAGAAAGGCCATTTCAGGAGGTCAAGAAGGGGTGAAGGTTTTGCCCAAGTTGTTTAGCGCCTTGTAAGTCAGAGTCAACACCTGGGATTCATATAGGAGAGAACATTCATATCAAATTCAAATCCACTCTACATGATCTATTCGAATGAATATGAATTTTCTTGCATTTGATTCAATATGAAACAGATTTTTTTTTAAAAAAAAAATGTATACATTCCTACCTGGGTCATTTCCGGATGAATATTCATGCAAATATCACACCTGATTTGTGCCCTTTCAGCCTGTTTCAGGTACATCTTAGTGATGCTGAAGCAACAATCATCTCAGATGCTTTGCTGCATTTTCCTGCGCTGAAGAAGCTAAAGTAAGCCCTGTCTGAACTGATGTGTACTTTGAATTATATTTCTTATTTTTATAACTCTTAAATTTTTATCAACCTATTTAGAAACGTCAAAACATAAGACACATGACACATATGTCATACCATTATGCGCTGCGTATAACTCCACAAGAAAAATATTAAGGCATTAGAACAATCATTCAAAACTGTACCCCACTACCGGCTCTGATCATAAATAAATGTAAAATGTTGTATCCCAGAGGATGTAATCCGTCTTTCAATTAGTTCTCACGTCATTCTTAAGGCGTCTATCAGTGGTACCCACACTTTTAAGACTGTATTGCTTAATGCTACGCAGCGCATGCCAACATTGGTATGAATTAATCTGGTCATTGATCAATATTTCCCATAAAATATTATATCAGTCTTGAGTTTAAACACTTTCAAACTGAGCCAGTTTGGTCTTGTGGTTAGGGAGCCAGACTCTTATCTGGGAATATTGGGTTTGATTTTGCACTTCTCCACAAAGCCAGCTGGGTGACCTTGGGCTAGTCACAGTTCTCTTTCTGAGCTCTCACGGCCTCCACCTACCCCACAGGGTGTCTGTTGTGGAGAGAACAGGAGGTTTGTTAAATGGTTAGAAAAGTGGGGTAGAAAAGCCAACTCTTCTTCGTCTTACTATTCTTTGCAATGGCTGCTTTAGCTTCCTACAATAAAATTGTGTGATTGAGGCTAGCATATTGTGAGTCTGGCCTGACAATAAGATGGAGAAATTTAGCAAGGTGCGACCATGGCTTACGTGTTATTTGCAGAAATGTTCACTCAGCCAGTCTGTCATTGGTGTTCAAAAGCTCTGATGATTATAGTGGCCGCTTTGCTTAAAACCATCTCGCATTTTCCGTCCTGCGTACTAGACTGCAAGACCATTGAGTTTTATGCACTGGTGGGCAGGAAATCATGGGTCACCTTCAATCGAACAAGTGTTGTCCCTTCCAGGTTGACGTCCTCCAGAATCCATCCAGCTGGACTGGAACTTCTGGCTGCAGCGTTGCACCATTGCCAGGGCGTGGAAGACATTGAGTAAGTCTGATGTCCAATGTATGAGTGATTGATGGAGTTTAAGGTAAATTTGAATGTTCCAACCAGTCCGCCCAGGACTGTGAGAACACCGAACAAGAGCTGAGCCTGCAGTTTGGCTCTCATTGGCGGCCCCTTCCTGTGTGGCATGAGCTTCACCAGGTGCGCCATGGAAGCTGCCAAAGGGGAAGTTGTGGACCTCCGTTGGGTTTGGGAAAAGGAGTCATCACGTCACAACAGGTAAGCTGCATATTTTTTATTTCTTATAATCTGCTAATCTGGAAGCTGCCAAACTCTGTTTTTTATAGACCTTTATCAGCTTGGTACCTTCCATATGTCGTGACTCCCAATTCTAGAGTAGAAATATACGTGAATATTATCAAAAAGGCCCAGGACAGTCCTTCTCTACGCCTCACCACCACCTCAAACCTTAAAATGCATTAAAGGAAAATTATTAGCCCTGTTTCCACATATGGAGATTTGATCATTATGAATGGGTTAGTAATTGGTCATTCACAGTTATTTATGGGTGTTTTCCCACTTAGCACTAGAATACCCATTAAGGACCCAGTAATGCATACTCTAGTACCAAGTGGAAAAACACTCTATAGCTTATAGTTACCGAGGCATTTGTTTGTATGTTCTTTGTGACTGTGTTGTTCTTTATATTGTAACTAATATATATGTTTATTCATAAATAAATATTTTTAAAAAGAAACATGCATGAATAAATTTGTATACAGAATGTGTGACTCTGATCCTCGCTCTTTCTCTCTCTAGCTTTTCCCAAAGCGAACTTGGTGCAGATGGTATCCATGCTCTGCTGAACACTTTGCAAGGAAAGTTTCACCTGAAAAGTCTCAGGTAAGTTCACACCTTGCTTCTCTGCTGGCTGAAGGCAGCTTGGCACAGCAGAGAGCGCACCGAGCAATTACTTAATACGTTACCTGTACATTCAAACGATTTGTCCCAGGTGTGACTGATGTTTGAGAGTATAACTGACTGATGTTTGTCATTTTATGGCTGTTTTCCAGTCTGAGCAATAACAACATCGGTAGTGAGGCTTGTGGTCATCTTGCTGATGCGCTGAAGAATGCCCTTTACCTGGAAGAAATCAAGTATGTTCTCTACCGTCCTTAGCTTGCCTTCAGAGCTATTAGTGGGACCACAGAGAAAGAGGGAAACGTTTCATTATTGGGTGTGTTTATATGGTGCCTTCCCCCCAAAGTGGGATGCATGGTTGTTCCCTGCTTCATTTTACATCCTTAAATCAGGATATATTCAATGTTTGGTCTAGAGGTTAGGGAGCTGGACTCTTATCTGGGAATACCGGGTTCGATTCCACACACCTCCACAAAACCAGCTGGGTGGCCTTGGGCTAGTCCCAGCTCTCTTCTGAGCTCCCATAGCCCCACCTACCTCAGGGGTCACAACAGCATCCAATAAGAAAGGAGATAGATTTGACACAGCAAAAGGGGTGGAGTCAAGAGGTCCGTGGAGGAGGCTCCGGTCGATCGTGGAGAAAGGTGTGAGTTATGCAGCCCAGAGTGAGGACGGCCTGAGGTCGACCTGTAGTGATCAATACATAAACTGGTACGACCTCAGTTTGAATTATGGATAGGACATCCTGTCTTATGTAGGTGTGACCAGGGCCAGGGAGAGAGAGATATATAGAGAGGAGCCTGCTTCAAAGGTAAAGCTTGCTGCATACTCTTCCCAATGGAGCATTTTCTTTCGTCTCATAAGCTGTGGGTTTCTTTTTACAGTTTGAGCCACAACAGATTTGGGGACTCTGGGGCGAGAGAGATCGCCGCAGCTATTCCAGGCATGCAGAAGCTAAAGCAAATCAAGTAATCCTTTTTTATTACTATTATTGACATTTGCAACAGTACAATAAGCAACACATCAATCATTATGGAGTCAAAAGTTTAACAATACAGATAGAGCAATCCTTCACACACACACACACACACACGAAGTACAATTAAACCCAAAATAATACTGATGATCTAATTACAATACTAAAAGAATCTAAGTAACGAATTTTGAATGAGGAAATATAGAAGTTGTGGCCATGGTCACACCGAAGGTTTAATCCGGCTTCAGTCCACCTTCAGAGCGAGAGAACACATCAGCAAAGTGACCAGAAATTTTCTTTCCACTTTATTTATTTATTTGTTTGTTTGTTTGTTTGTATTTCAATCCCGCCCTATACCCAAAGGCCTCAGGGCGGGTTACAATACTATATGAATCTTAGACAGGTCCCTGCCCTCAGGCTTACAATCTAAAGCGACAAGATGCAAAAGGAAAATGGTGTGGGAGGGAAGAGGGACGCTCCGGCAGCAACAGTGTCCTTGCAATGGTAAAATACTTTTATTTTCTCCTCCATGGTTCCTTCATGGCCTGTGTGGTGACAGTTAGGAGGGAGGGGTCCATGCTGGGAGCTCAATGGAAGGTGCTCACCCAGTTTCCTTCTCTATTATCTATCACAAAGGTGAATTTTCTGAGTTATTTTAAGCTGAAAGAAAACACCTTGTCGCTTTGCCTGGTGTGTTTTCTCACTCTGAAAGCGGACTGAAGCTGGATTAAACCTTAAGTGTGACCACAGCAAAAAAAAAAGGTGTAGTTGAAGAACAAAGACTCAAATGAGGGTTTGGGTCTCAGCCACATGTCTGATTTAGCCACAAAAGCACCTGCTTTTTCCCTGAAACCAATCATTAGTATTTATGCTCTGCTCCTTATTTTTCTGAGAGGCCGTGAGATCATTTAGAACCATAGTCCATATTCTCAATAACTATTTCTCTCTTAGTAAGATTTTTAGCAAATTTCCAGTTTTGTGCTATCTCAAATTTTGCTGCTGTGAGTAAAGATTGGATTGTATCCTTATGTTTTAGTTTTGAATCAAACAAAAACAGGAAAACTAAACCAGGTTGGTCTAGTGGTTAGGGGGGCGAACTCTTATCTGGGAATACCGGGTTTGATTCCACACTCCTCCACAAAACCAGCTGGGTGACCTTGGGCTAGTCACAGCTCTCTTCTGAGCTCTCATAGCCCCACCCATCTCACAAGGTGTCTGTTTTGGGGAGACGAATAGAAACTTTGTCAGCCACTTTGACTCCACTTAAATGGGTGAGAAAAGTAGGGTGGAAAAGCCAACCCTTCTTCTTCCTCCGCGAAGCCAGTTGGGTGACTTTGGGCTAGTCACAGCTCTCTCCTGAGCTGTCTCAGCCCCACCTACCTCACAGTGTGTTCCATTGTGGGGAGAAAAACAGAAGGTTTGCCAGCCACTTTGAGTCCCCTTAAGGGAGAAGAACAGAAGGTTTGTCAGCTACTTTGAGTCCCCCTAAATAGATGGGAAAAGTGGGGTAGAAAAGCCAACATATCTTCTTCTTAAACCAGGATTTAGGTTTAGCTGCTGCTGCATCCAGAACATCTAGCAGTTTAAAATGATGTAGCCCAACTGGATACCTCAAGTCAGAGGCAATAACTGATGTCTTACAATTTTGCAGTTTGTCATACAATGGCATTGGCACTTCTGGAGGGCAATGCTTTGTTACGGTTCTGGCTCACATCAGGAACTTGGAAATTCTCGAGTAAGTTGGGTTTTCCCCCCTCCTAATATTTCCATCAACTCAATTTTAAAATATGGCATGCTATTTTTTATCATTTTAGTAGCTCTGGGGAGCGTCTGGGTCACACACTCAAAACTGGACCTTTGGAATACAGGATAAACACATAAAAATGTGCTTTGGATCCTGATGTGCCCACCACTGGAGAATGGGGAAGGCCATTTATATTGAAGGCCCTTGTTCTGTTCACACTTACCTGTTAGTGAGCTCTGGTCTGCTCACTGGGCAGCCATTTATACATTGTGTTGTTGCCGCCCCAGAATGGGATAATTCATGGAGGACAGGTGTATCAATTGCTACTAGAATGGATGCCAATGTGCCACCTCCAGGCAGGGGGAACAAGCAGGATGCTTTAATGGCCATTTGCTGGGATTCGAGAGCAGGAGACGGTTTGCCCTTGTCTCTGCTTGAGAGGCCCATGGGCCACCGGTGGGCCACTGTGTGAGACGGGATGCTGGACTAGATGGGATGTGGCCTGGTCCAGCAGGGCTCCTCTTGTATTCTTACATCTTTCAGATTCTCCGGCAATCAGATTGGGAATGCAGTTTTAGAAAAACTATCTCAGGTTCTTCCTACGCTCCTCCACCTGAAAGTTCTTAAGTAAGTTTGATGGCTCATTCCCACCTATGTTACAGTTTCACCTGTCGGACTATAAATCATTTCCATCCTGCTTTCTACATGGGGCGTTTTTCCACTGTCACTAGAAGTACCCATTAAGTACCCATTAATGGATACAAAAATGCCATTTCGTACCCATTAATGGGTACTTAATGGGTACTTTTAGTGACAGTGGGAAAACACCCATGATCTCATTACTCCAGGCAAAGACCTTGTGTAATGCACCTGGGGGTCTTACACCTGCTTCTTCCACCGGGCATTCCTCCAGAGGGGCTCAGATTATACCAGTAGACATGCTGTTTGTTTATTATTATTAATGATTAGTCCATTGACCATATCATAAATACAAAATACAGCTGATAAAACTCATTTGTCCTTTAAAACAATTAAGAACCAAATTATAACACTTAAAACAATTGCAATCCGTAAATCTACATCCCCCCCAGTTATAAATGCAGTTCTGATCTTAGCTATAAATGCTACTACTCTCATTATGCTTGCTTTATTGGTACCTTTTAATAACAAATGCATTTATCTTGGTTATTCATTCTATAGTAATTTTGCAGACGTGGAGCCAGTAACTGCTCTCTAATAGTTTCATACACGGAGCAGTCCAAGAGGAAATGGGACGTATCCTCTATTACCTTTGAATCACAAATACAGAGCCTATTTTACCTCGGGGTTTTATTATATCTCCCCATATTGATCATTATTTTTAAAGACTGTATCAGTAGGTTCCACAGCCACCTCTCTCTCTCTCTTTCCCTTGAGAGTCTAGGTTTCTAGGGGAGACCTGGGGGGAAAGATCCCTACCCTCCACCTCCAAACTGGCTTGATGATATAGAGGGATATGTATTGAGGTTTGAAATCTGTAACTCTAAAAGGTTTGAGATTCTGTGAGCCAGTTTGGTCTATTGGTTAGGGAGCCAGACTCTTATCTGGGAATACTGGGTTTGATTCTGCCCTCCCGCAGGAAGCCAGCTGGGTGACATTGGGCGAGTCACAGTTCTCTTTCTCACAGCCCCACCTACCTCACAGGGTGGTCTGTTGTGGGGAGAAGAACAGAAGGTTTGTCAACCACTTTGAGTCCCCTTAAATGGGTGGGGGGAAAAAACAGGGTATAAAAGCCAACTCTTCTTCTCCTTCTCAGATAGGGCTTGGTTATCACAAGGGGGGAAAAAGTGAAACCTGATTGAGAATTAAAAAGATCCTGTCTTTGCTACTTCCTTTACCTATTCCCACTTTCTTTGTTTTCTCAGCCTGTCTTCCTGTGACTTTGATTCTGAAGGTGCAACACACCTGGCTAAAGGACTGTCTAAATGCCCCCAAATGGAAGAAATCAAGTATGTACAGCACTCAAAGAAGGGAGACCATTTTTTAAAAAAAACAATATTTCAGTGCAGAGAAGCAAGACAAGAGGCAGGGCTTTTTAAACAATTGTATAGAAAAGGAAATTTTTGCACAACGAATTTGGCCAGATTTGGACATTCATATTGGAATCTTATGTTGGCACATTTGAAGGTTGACATTCCAATTGGAACTGAATGTTTCAATACATTGATATGGGATTTCTATGGGATATCTCTGCACTTGTATGGGATTCATATGAGATGGAACATTCGTATCAAATTCAAATCTCACTACATTCGAAGGGGATCTATTTGAATGAATATGAATTGTCTTGCATTCAATTCAATACAAATTGAATTAAAAAAAAACCATTTGACCATATCCCTAAATGTAACCCTTGAATATCAAATTACCCCTTTGCTTCCTAAACTAGTACTATGCCACACACAGGTACTTCTGTTCTTTGCTTAAGAGAAAGGAAGGAAGGAAGGAAGGAAGGAAGGAAGGAAGGAAGGAAGGAAGGAAGGAAGGAAGGAAGGAAGGAAGGAAGGAAGGAAGGAAGGAAGGAAGGAAGGAAGGAAGGAAGGAAAGCTATGGTTAAGATAACCCTTCTGGCTTAGCTTTTCCCCTTCCTTCTTCACCTGTATTGTAGGATCTGTTCTTCTTTTTCAAATTGTATTTATTAATATATGAATGGTACAATATTAAATTGCAAGCCTTAGATCATATGCTGCATTATGCTTTCCCCGCCTTTACCTCCCTTATATTCCCTTTCCAGGAACAGACTTCAATAACCATTATTTCTTATACAGAGAATGAAGCCTCTAGTCCACCCTCTCTGTTCTCCCCAATACATGCAACATATCTAATCATGCATTCCTAGTTCTTAGCTCAGTATGGCTTATAAACATCCACACTAAGGCAATTCTATTCTGTCCGATATACTGGACCAGCAAGCATCCTGGAGGCCTCCCTTCCACATCTGGATGTGGTCTAAGGGAAGCCCCGCCCCTTTTAAGCCCCACCCCTAAGATCTCCCCCTGGCTGGTGGCTCCTCCCGGCACGCAAAAGGGAGGCTTGCTGGTCCAAGATACCAGCCAGTGTGGAATAACCCTAAAAGTGGTTTGTTCTTTTAGGAACAAAGTGCAAGGCTGTGTTCACGCCTACGTTTTAATCCAGCTTCAGTCCACTTCTGCAAAGTGACAAGCGGTTTTCTTCTGGTGTTCAGTAACTCAGATGGTGTGCGGAGAAAATGACCGCTCACTTTGCAGATGTGTTCTCCCACGCTGAAAGTAGACTGAAGCTGGATTAAAGCTTAGGTGTGACCACAGCCAGAGTTTAATCCAGCTTCACTCCACTTTCAGAGTGGCTGTGGCCACACTTGAGGTTTAATCCAGCTTCAGTCCTCTTTCAGAGGGAGAGAACACATCTGCAAAGTGACAAGTGGTTTTCTTCTGGTGTTCAGTAGCTCAGAAAATTCACCTCTGGGCCAGATCATGTGGAAGGAAAATGAACGGTCACTTTGCAGATGCGTTCTCTCACTCTGAAAGTGGACTGAAGGTGGATTAAACCTTAGGTGCGCATGCAGCCCACGTTCTTAAAAAAGCAGCATTAAGAGACCTGATTGCCCTCTTTAATTTCACAGTTTGTCAGAAAACAGCATTGGTTGCGCAGGTGTGATGGTCCTCACAGAGCATCTATCGCAGTTTTCACAGCTCAGGAGAATTGAGTAAGTTGGCTCTGCTGTGACTTAAACCCACAAGGGCAGAATGAAGGCTGGGGGCTTGCTGAAATTGGCCTGGCCATGGCTCACTCCTTACTGAAGGAGTCTATCTTGTTAAGAAATGCACTAATTCTGGTCACACCCGATACCTGGTCATCTTTCCTCGGTTTGTCCTCAGTAATGGGTCACTTCACTGAGACCTTTCTCCACCCATCCTGAGACTCCTATAGGAGATGGTTGTCGTTCTCTTCTCTGATCACACCCCAAAAGTGAGAAGGGATTAACCGTCCATAACAGTTTGAGGCCTGTAAAAATCAGGACTCAGGAAAGCGCAGTTGAAGGGAGGAAAGTCCACAATTAAAACAGACTGGACTAAAAAGGTATGAAACGGTGTGGTCTGAAGATGGACTGAAGAAGGATTAAAGTGAAGGCGTGACCACAGCCCATGGGAGCCAGTTTGGTCTAGTGGTTAAGGAGCAGGATTCTTATCTGGGAATACCGGGTTCGATTCCACCCTCCCCCATGAAGCCAGCTGGGTGACCTTGGGCGAGTCACAGCTCTCTTCTGAGCTCCCACGGCCCCACCCACCTCACAGGGTGTGTGTTGTGGGGAGAAGAACAGAAGGTGTGTCAGCTGTTTTGAGTCCCTTTAAATGGGGGAGAAAAGTGGGGGAGAAAGACCAACTCTTCTTCTTCTACAGCTGTGCACAGCTGCACTGGCTGATTTTCCCCTCCTCTCCTTTTTAGACTGAAAGTCTGCGACATCGGTGATTCGGTTGCTTCGAGACTCGCTTTCGCTCTGCGTTGCTGCCCTCTCCTTGAAGAAATTATGTGAGTACAACCAAGTCCCAGAGGCCTGACCTGCGGTCCAGGGAGACCCTCACTCAACCCTTCCATCTACCATTTGCCTCCTTTGCTGCCCTCAGATGGGGCAGAAGTCAATGTTCCTTCACCAGCGTGAAATCAAATCCCTCTTCCCCTCTACTCCGCTTTTGTGGAACAAGATAACGCCATAATACCAGCACAGCCTCAGTAAGGCAATATGTCCACGAATATTCAAAGATATTTGAAATTCATTCGAATTCTTCCAAATTTTGACATTCAAATTCAAATAGAATGTCCATAACTTCAAATTTAAAGATTCAAATTTAAAGATTCCTTCCTTCCTTCCTTCCTTCCTTCCTTCCTTCCTTCCTTCCTTCCTTCCTTCCTTCCTTCCTTCCTTCCTTCCTTCCTTCCTTCCTTCCTTCCTTCCTTCCTTCCTTCCTTCCTTCCTTCCTTCCTTCCTTCCTTCCTTCCTTCCTTCCTTCCTTCCTTCCTTCCTTCCTTCCTTCCTTCCTTCCTTCCTTCCTTCCTTCCTTCCTTCCTTCCTTCCTTCCTTCCTTCCTTCCTTCCTTCCTTCCTTCCTTCCTTCCTTCCTTCCTTCCTTCCTTCCTTCCTTCCTTCCTTCCTTCCTTGATCTGAATGATTGTTTTGTTCTGGTGAATAACCATCTTTCCTTCTTCTAGCCTGTCCTGGAACAAACTAGGTGATGAGACCGCCAGGGAGCTGGGAAGGGTTCTCCCCCGTATGTCAAGACTGAAAGCACTAGAGTGAGTACAGGCAACCATTAATCCAGAGTCTGCACCAAAGGGCTCCCTCCTTCCTTCTGCCATGGGGAGCCCTGGATTCTCTTTGCTGCCTCTTTGCTGGGGTTGCCTCATGTCCGCTACATGGTGGAAGCCATTCGTGGGCTTGAAATAGCAGAGACAAACAGCTGCATGCTGTGTCCACCAGAAACCACTGAGATGCTTAGAGGCTCTGATGAGAAGAAACAGGTTTGCATCCTGTTAGAAATGTGAATGTATTTTTTCTTCTTTTTTAAAAAAAATTCAACTTTATTTTAATAATAAGTCTACACAGTTTAAATGATTTGTAAGTTTAGAAATGTGAATGTATAAAGTCACATTTCCTGAACTAATAGGTGAGGCAGATTGTGGCTCCTTTTGAATTTCTGTTTCCTCCATTCCGTTTTCTAATCAGGAAATCCGTACAAGAAAGTGTCTCCTAGAGAGAAGATGGACACATAAATGTGTTCTTAATCCAATATAGTAGCAAAAAAAAAACAGCTTGCAAAAACGCATATAAATGAAAAGTGTGTATTCGTGTGTTTGGGAGAGAAATGATTTTCAAAAGAAAAGTATATTTGCTTTCTTAAAAAGCATCCAAACTGATGTAGGAATCACAGTTTAGATTTTTGTATTCGATTCATATGCAACAGTGAGCCAGTTTGGTCTAGGGAGCTGGTCTTCTATCTGGCAAAACTGGGTTTGATTCTGCACTCCTCCATGAAGCCAGCTGGGTGACCTTGGCCTAGTCACAGCTCTCTTCTGAGCTCTCACAGCCCCACCTACCTCACAGGGTGTTCTGTGGTGGGGAGAAGAACAGAAGGTTTGTCAGCCGCTTTGAGTCCCCTTAAATGGGTGAGAAAAGCAGGGTAGAAAAACCAACTTCTCCTCCTCCAGCGAGATGAATCTGTCAGTTAACATGCTTAACATTTCTTCCTTCCTCCGTTTAGTCTGGACAACAACTCGATCACATTTTGTGGGGCTAGAAGCCTAGCAAACAGCCTTGCTCGGTGTTGGGGCGTCCAGGTGATAAGGTGAGTTTCCCTTGAGAAAGCACTTCAGCCTCTTACCAGTAGGGGGAGCCAGGTACGAACCAGGTTTGGCTCAACAGATCAGGGCTGCCTGCAGACCTTCGGAATAAACCTGCAGTAAAACGTTTAAGCACAGAATATTTACTGCGTTGTGACAACCAGCCATCCCGGCCCCCAATGCAGCTCTGTAGATTCCCACCAGAAGCTGCGAGAACTGAGTCAGCACGCGCTGCCCCGCAGGTTGAGGCAGCCAATCAGATCTGAGCTGCCCTTCCACCATTCTGCCGGGACTGGAGGGAAAATTCAAATGTCCTTTATACTGCGCAGCAAGTGTCCTTTGAATGGCATTAAGGTACAAACATTTTGGAACATTAGTGCAAATAGTTCGTACACTAGTTAAACTGGGGATATGTATTATATATGTCAATATGTATGTGTTGGTATAGGATATGTATCCAATATACAGTCAGTCCCCCGAATCTGCTGGGGATACATTCTGGCTCCTACCTTGGTTACCCAAAACCACAGTGGATAATTGTGAACAGGCCTTCCGGTTCTGGGGTCATGCAACCCCAGAACCGGAAGTGCTTTTCTGCCCTCTGGAAGGCCTATTTCGGCCTCCTGAGAGTGTTAGAATAGGCATGTAATACCACCACCTGCCCCCCATGCACCCCCTTACATTTTGGGACGGGCTCCAGTGGCGTCACGCGCCTATTCCAACACTCTAGAGGCTAAAATAGGCCTTCCGGTTCTGGTTCCCTTATGGTGCCTGCAGGGGGTGGGGTGGGGTGGCTGATCTGATAACTGGTTCACTGAAAACGTGGTTACTGAATCCGTGGATATGGGGGCCCTACTGTGTTCATATCGAATAGAATCCTACCACATTTGAAGGGGATCTGTTCAAACAAATATTAATTCTCTCCATCTTTATAGGCTGTGGCACAATCCAATCTCGAAACCCGAAGAAGAAATCTTGGGACAGCAAGACTCACGCCTGCATTTCTCATTCTTCTGAGGAGAGGAGCCATGGGGGCTGAGCTCCCACCTTCCACAAGACTGTGGCAAGATCAAAGAAGAGCACAGAGCCAAGAAAATTTCTGGAAGACCGACAGAGTCTTCCAGAAGGAAACCAAAACTTGAACTTCATGCCCTGTGAGCCAGTTTGGTCTAGTGGTTAGGGAGCCGGACTCTTACCTGGGAATACTGGGTTCGATTCCACCCTTCCCTGTGAAGCCAGCTGAGTGACCCTGGGCTAGTCACAGCTCTCTTCTGAGCTCTCGCAGCCCCACCTACCTCACAGGGTGTCTGTGGTGGGGAGAAGAACAGAAGGTTTGTCAGCCACTTTGAGTCCCCTTAAATAGGTGGGAAAAACTGGATAGAAAAGCCAACTCTTCTTCTTCTTTCTCTTCTTCTTCTGTCAGAAGAATCCGCTGTGGATTCTTGGAGAGGCCTAGCCCTGGAACAACCTTTTGCAACGACTGCGAGGCCGGGATCATATAATGTCTCTGGCTGCCTTAAAAGCAAACTACGTTTTCCTCCGTCTTTGAAAACATGAAAATCTTCAAAATGCTGCTGGTGGGCAGGAGGCAGGAGAAAGAAAACTGGATTCTGTGCATGCATGGGTTTATGGACTCTTACTTTGGTATCTTTATTTTGTAAATTTTCCTTTGCTTGTCCCGAAAGATGGAAGCTGCAATTTATGGAAGACACTGGAGCTCCCTAGCCCTGAAGGTCTTCTTCAAAGAATGCATCTCCAGAAGAGCCAGGGCAGTTTTCTAGCCAGAGTGTCAAGTGAAAATTGGGGAGCCGCTGAGTTTGAATCTCTGCTCAGCCACGAAATTCACTGGGTGACCTGGGTCTGGGTCCATTAGCTCAAGCCCCAAAATATCTAAAGGAGCATTCCTTCCACATAGAACTCAGGTGCCCTGTCTGTGCTACCCTATTCAGCAGTTAAGGGGTTGGGCACACATAGCAGAGCTTTCTTGGTGATGGCCCCCAGGCTCTGAGAGGTGTCACGCTCTCCTCAGGTGACTGGTGAAAGATGCACCTCTTTCTCCTGGCCATTGGTCACGGGAACAGCCTCCCTTCACCATGCAGGCATGGCTGTGGTTTTAGCTAATTTATTTTATCTGTTTTTATAGTGATTTTATTGTGACATGCACTGAAACATTTGGGTATTGGGCGGGATAGAAATATAATTAACTAACTAACTAAAACTAAAACTAAATAACTAAATGATTTGTATGCTATTTGTGTCATGCCCTGTTCAGCCTCATCAGAAGAGGAGGATATGCCTGCAATGCGACCACAGGCTGAGGAGCAGCCACAGCAGGGCATTGCAGGCATGGAAGAGCTAAGGCCAGGTCCAGGTGAGCAGCCAGACAGCTCTGGTGATGAATCCACCAGCAGTGAGCCTAATCAAAGGCTCTCTCATCACCTGCTTAGGCAGCAGAAGCAGGTGAGACGCAGATCAGAGCGATTAGCCCAGCTGCACCGTGGGCTATTTAAGAACAAGCTCACCTTGCCTCAAGTTGCTGCAGACATCTTTTGTGTTACCTGAGCTTGAAATCCTGGACTCCTTGTGAGCTGCTGACCCTTGCTGACTTTCTGGACTCCTAGACCCCGGACCGGAACTGACCTCAAGAACGCCTGGAACCCTTGGGACTGAGTAGCTGCGCAAGTGTTTGCCTGTTGCCTGACCGGCCTGCGGCTTGACAATTTGTTGTCCAGCAAAGGTGGTGGGTGGGAGACTTTACATTGTTCTATGCAGCTTTATTGATTTTACGTTCAGTGCTTTTCTTAACGGTTAAGGTCTTACCTGAGACTTTGGGGAGAAGGGCAGGATATAGATGTTTGAAAATAAGAAATAAATGGGAAGTTGGGAAGGAGAACAGAAAGCATTGCCTTGGGCTTAGTGGGCTTCGATTGTGGCGAGTTGAAATTTTAATAGTGTCCATCAGTGTGTCCTTCTGGGGTCCCTGTAATAACTGCATCTAAGGGAAACCTGTTTCATAGACTCAGCTTTTGAAGCGTCAGGGTACAGGTACAGAGGATGGAGACCTGGTCTGGTTGTGGCATCCGCCCGCCGCCAGGTAGGTATAAGAATGGTGACTGCTTTTGGCTGGGATGGAGGAAGGAAACCTGGGCCCCTTCTGCACTTCCCTTCCTGTCTGCTAGACAGGAAAGGGGCACAATTAACCTACCTTAGTGGAGTGATAGTAAACTTTGGCCGACCCCTGCTCCCCCACCCCACCCCCCCCGCCACAATCAAATACTTACCTGCTTTGATTGTGGGTACGATCCTCTTCTGGTTGCTGCCATTTTGGTTGCGGCTCCCTCTGTGACTGCGTGTTTGTCAGCACTGTTGTGACGCCCACATGCAGTCACACCTTGGGCTGTCCGAGGTGCCTGTGTGCTGAGAGCAGATTCAAACCGGATTCAGGGCAGATTTGACCCTTTCAGAGCAGATAAGGTACAGGATATGTATCCAATACGTTCGTGTTGGTATCGGATATTCATACAAATTTGTACAAATATATTTGTATCAGACAGAATCCCACCACAGTCAAAGGGGATCTATTTGGACGAGTATGAATTTTCGTACGTTCGATTCAAACGGAACGCAAAATAACCCATCTCCTCTAGAGGGCACCATAACCTTAAAGAAATGTCCACATTCTCTCTGTCCTTGATTCAAGATGCCTTGAATAGAGGCAGGAAGTTAAATGGGACAGTACACGTATAATGCATAAATAATATACTGGCAGGAAACTTATGACATGTTGCTCTGTCCTTTCATCTGTTACTGATGGCCGAAGGGAGCCTTTCTCAGTCTGCGGCCATCCAAAGGGTTAGAACAGTGGCTTTGCTCAGCCCTTGTTGTTGCAATTATTCTGGGTAAGGCATCTAAATATTCCAAAATATAGTGACAGCCTGGAAGAAAGCCCTTCCCGAATAATTGCTCTTTGCCCAGGCCGCTGGCCTACCGTGCAGGGTGAGCGGAAGGACGCGCCTTGTCTGCAGGTTTGCACCCATGAGGTCTCCAGCATGGTTACCACCCCACGTGCATGGACGGTTGCATTTTGGGTGTGGTTCTCCCCCCCCCCCCGCCCCAGCGTCCATTTCCAAAATGGCGGGTTATGGAAGGCGGTGTCAAGATGAGGTCAGTTCAGGAAGATCTGGAGGGCAGCAGTGAAGGACTCAAAGGACCTTTCTGCACTTGGCCTTATTCTGGAATGTAACTCAGAATAGGGACCTGCTATCTGCATGAAAGTGCAGACTGTGGAAGGCCCCATGTGAGGCAAGCCATAGTTGGCATCAGTAGGCCACTATCCTGAGATGGATTCCAGAATATTCCGCTTAAGGCAAACTCTGGAGCAGGGTGTCCGGCTACGACATAAGAACGTAAGAGGAGCCCTGCTGGATCAGGCCGCAGCCCATCTGGTCCATCATTTCTTCTCAAAATATGAATTTTCTTACATTTGATTAGATGCAAACCGAATACAAAACCCCGCAAGTGTTAAGGCAAATTTCCACTTGAAGCAAATAAAGCTTATTCCAAGTCTTTTGGATTGAGATATGCAAGTGGTCCTGATAACATTTGGAGCAGGGGTGCTGAGACAGATGTTCTTGCACTATACGTCCATGTTATAGAGCAGGAGTGGTCCTCCAGATGTGCGGGTACTACATCTCCCATCACTCTGTGCCAGCCAGCATTGAATGATGGGATTTGCAGTTCAGGAGGACCTGGAGGGATGAAAATCGAGGACCCAGAGGCTGTGTTCACACCGAAGTTTCAATCCAGCTTGCGTCCCCTTTAAGGGCACATTGGCAAAGCGGCTTGCCATTTTCTCCCCACATTATTTAACTTTAAGATGGACTTTCTGGGTTAGATAAAGCCAAAAGCAAACAGGTTGTCACTTTGCCGATGTCTTATCTTGCTCTGAAAGTGGACTGAAGCTGCATTAAAATTTAGGTGTGAACACAGCCCAAGAGCGAGAGACAGTGCTTCTCTGAACAAAGGTGTGAAAAGCTCTGACCTGCTCTCCAAAGTTAATTTAGGGTGTTTTTCCATTAGCACTAGAGTACCCATTAAGGACCCATTAAGGGTCCTTAATGGGTACTCTAGTGCTAGTGGAGAAACACCCTTATATTCTGCCAGTAACACACACACACACACACACCACACACTCTGCAGTTACAGTAAACATTAGCGGGGTGGACGTCTGCTTGCTTTCATAACTTTGCAACCTAAGTCAACAACCAGCTGGGCCCCTTTGGTGTTTTTGGAGCTCCAAGGCCACGCCGGGCGGAATATGTGGGTCTCTGTGGAGTTTGCATTAGCACAGCAGATTACATAAGAAAATTGGCCCGGTTAGGTTTGCATTCATGGCCAGCGTGGCGTCACGCCTGCCGCCCAGTTGCTTTTGTTGCAAGGGAAATGCTTCTCAGCTCTGGCCCCATGTGTGCCAAAAGCCTTTTGGAGATTGTTCAAAGCTCTGAATGCACTTGGGCAGGGAGGAGGAGGAGGGAGGGAAGGAAGGAGGCAGGAAGGAAGAGAAAGCAAACGCAGAGGGAAACAGTTCAGGGCCAGCTTGGGAGACCTTTGCTTGCAAGCGGAGCCAATGCTGTTGCCCAACAAAGCAAGGCCAGAAGCAGAGCATGATGGGACAGACCCTGCAATGATATTAATGGATATAACACTGGACAATTTAATCTGGATTTAAACTGGGTTTTTTTTAAATCAGCCACGAGGTCTGGATTCTTGCATTCCCACTGTTAGTTTATAGTGCGGACTCACAGGGGAGAAACCTCCTCCCTTCCCTCCTCCCTTCAGCAGGACCCCCCCCCCCCCATGAGCGCAGCAACTGGGCACCCTCATACCCCAACTTCATTGGGGCAGGTAATTCAAACCCCACCCCCTATATAAGTCTGTTCCAGATTCAGGTCATGGCAGCAGTTTTAGAGGTAAAGCAGAGGGAATGGCAAACTGCTTCTGTATCTACGCTAAGAAAACTGCACTGAAGGAGCTGTAGAATCTGGGACCCCCGGTAGCTCAACGGTAAAGCAGAGGGCATGGCAAACCGCTTCTGTATCTATGCTAAGAAAACTGCAAAGAGGGGCCCAAGGAGTCTGGAAGTGGCCATAGCTCAGTGGTACAATAGAGGGCATGGCAAACCGCTTCTGTATCTACACTAAGAAAATTGCACTGAGGGAGCTGTAGAATCTGGGGGGCCTGGTAGCTCAACAGTAAAGCAGAGGGCATGGCAAACCGCTTCTGTATCTATGCTAAGAAAACTGCAAAGAGGGCTCCACGGAGTCTGGGAGTGGCCATAGCTCAGTGGTAGGGCAGAGGGAACGGCAAACCACTTCTGCATCTGCCCTAAGAAAATTGCGCTGAGGGGGCCATAGAGTCTGGGAGCCCCCGTAGCTCAACGGTAAAGCAGAGGGCATGGCAAACCGCTTCTGTATCTACGCTAAGAAAACTGCGGAGGGGGCGCACGGAGTCCGGGAGTGGCTCTACGTAGCTCAGCAGGAGAGCAAACTGCCCGGAAACCAAAGGGTCGCCCGTACGGTCCTCGGCGCCTCCCCGCCAGTCCGCAGCAGCAAACGACTTCTGTATCTCTGCCAGGAAAACTGCGCACAGGTGTCCCCGCAGGTAGCCGCGCAGTCCACCCGAAGCCGTCCACGCCTCGGGGGAAGCCAACCACCGCCCGGTGTCCGTACGAAGGACGGCCGCCCGGCCCCCCGCCTCCCCCGTCCGGCCCCGTCGCTCTTCCGAGGGCGTCTCCGCCGCTCCGTCCACCCGGCCAGTCGCCAGTCGCCCGGACTTCCGACGGCTGCGCGGCCCGGGCAGGAGGGAGAGAAGCCGCCCCGTTTGCGCCCGTCCCCTCCGGCTTGGCGAGGCGAAGGCGGGCGTGGTGTCCCCGCGGCGGCACCGACGGCGCTACAGCCGGGGCTCCGTCTCGCCATCCGTCGCCGCGGCCGCGCCCACCCGCGGGGCTGAGCTCCGAGGTCTCCGCCCGCCCCGCGCCGCCCCGGCCCTTCCCTTCCCTTCCCTCGCGGCTTCGGGAATCGGGCGCCGCCGCCTGGTGCAGCAGCCGCCCGGGAAGAGGCGCGGAGAAGGGGCGCTGCTCGCTTCGCTTCCTGCCCGACGACGCACAGCTGGAGCCAGCGAGGAGCCGCCCGCCCGTCGGACGGACGGACGGACGGACGGAGGCGCTTCTCGGCGGTGCCGGAGGGAAGAGCCCCGACGGCGGACGGACGGACGGACGGACGGGCGCCCCTGCCTCTCTCTCCGGCCATGCCTGCCCGGGGCTGCCGCTGCCGCTGCTAACCGAGCGGGCTCAGGAGGACAACGAGGACCCCGCCGCACCCTCCGCTGCACGGCCGTAAGTAGCACTTGGGCTGCAGCCGGCAGGACGCCTCGCCTCGCCTCGGGCTGCTCCCGTGCACCGTCGAGGGCGCAAGGGCGGCTTCCCTGCCCCACTCGCTGAGCCCCGCAGAAGCCGCGCAGGGCCCGCTCCCCCGAGGCGGAGTTCCAGGCTGCCCCCGTTCCCCCGGGGGATGCGCCTTCCTCGCCGGGCGGCCGGGCGACACGTGTCGGCCTGGCCAAGTTCGTTCGAAGCCCACCTGTGGCTCGCGGGCTCCGGCGGAGGCGCGACGGGCAGCGCTCGCTGCGGCCAGCCCGGGACTGGACTGCACTGGACGGGAGGGAGGGAGAGAGCGCGGCCGACGCCTGGAACCCCTGCCCGGGTTGCGTCGAGCCTCGGCCTCCGGGCTGGCGGGCGGGCTGGCTGGCTGGGGGCGCTTGGGGGCGCCTGGGCTGCGCGGCCGAGTGGGAAGGTGCTGCGGGGGGCCCACCGACAGACCCTGGCCGCCGTGGAGTTTCTTCCCCAACGGGACAGAAGCGGGTTAGCGCTGGCTCCGTCCACATGCGGCTCGAAGGGCGCTTTAAAAGACGCTAGCCTGGGGAGGCTGGGTCTCTCTCATACCCACCTCTCATCCTCAGGAGAGGCTGGAGGTTGGATTTGGGGAGCACATTTTCTGGTTTTCAGTGTGGATTGAAAGCACTAGCGTGTGGACACTACCCCTTTAAGTGTATTATTATTATTATTATTGGCTAGGTTTGGATGCAGCCCTTGACATCTTCTAGGCTTAGATTTTGACTTCCCAGGCTAGCCTATAACACTTGGAATCCCCCCCCCCGGTGCCCCCCCCCCCCGGCCCCCAAAGAACTCAGCCTGGGAACCAAGACAGAATCTGTTTGCACTGCCACTCATCTTCAGAAGAACTCTGTGGGGTAAGTTAGGCTGAGAAACCGAAGCCGCCGCCCCCCCCCCAGGCTAAAACTGGGCTCAGCTCTGATTAGTTATGGGGGGCAAGGAGGGGGATTGAGGGTGGAAACCCTGAAGGCAGGAAGATGGTAAGAAGAGACCTCATAAGGACATGGTGACATAGAGGAGCCTTGCTGGATCAGGCCACAGGCCCACCAGTTTCCACCAGTTGTGAGCCAGTTTGGTCTTGTGGTTTGGGAGCTGGACTCCTATCTGGGAGTACACTGGGTTTGATTCCGCACTCCTCCATGAAGCCAGCTGAGTGGCCTTGGGCTAGCCACAGATCTCTTCTGAGCTCTCACAGCCCCACCTACCTCACAGGGTGTTCTGTTGTGGGGAGAAGAATAGAAGGTTTGTCAGCCGCTTTGAGTCCCCTTAAATGGGTGAGAAAAGCAGGGTAGAAAAGTCAACTCTTCTTCTTCCTCCATGAAGTCTGCTGGGTGGCCTTGGGCTAGCCACAGCTCTCATCTGAGCTCTCGCAGCCCCACCTACCGCACAGGGTGTTCTGTTATGGGGAGAAGAACAGAAGCTTTGTCAGCTGCTTTGAGTCCCCTTAAATGGGTGAGAAAAGCAGAGTAAAAAAGCCAACACTTCTTTTCTTAAAGCTCTCCAGGCTGGTTGCTGTCACCACCTCTTCTGGCGGTCAGTTCCACTGACCGATGACCCTCTGGGTGAGCAGATACTTCCCCTTGTTGGTCCTAACTCTCCGGACCATCAGCTTCCCAGAGTGCCCCCTGGTTCTAGTGTTTTGTGGCAGAGAAAATAATCTCTTCTCCATCTGCTTCAAAGCTGGAACCTTCCCCATGTGAGCTGAGAGGAGATCACTGCACACATATTGGAGCGCAGCTGAAGATTTTGTCTTTGGTGGGCCACTGTGGTCTGATTCCAAAGGACTTCGCTTATGTTCTTTCTGCTGTCCATTCAGTCTGGCATCAATTGCATCACCTTCCCAGGCTCTGGTGCTTTTCCCGTTCTGCATTCCTAAGAAAGATCTCCAAAGATATTCCAAGCATCACCCACCAAAGTCCTAGGGATGGGACTTCTGTCAAGCGTTTTTCTCCTTCAGTCAAAGATCTGCCTAGCAATAGCAAGACATAGAACAACTACAAGAAGAACATCTGGTACCCTGAAATTATCCCGTGTTTCCTAACCCCTGTCCCTGCTCTGGTCAGGATTTGTCCATTTTTAAATTTCTGATATACTGATTTTTTAAGGTAAATATGTATTGTCAAATATATACGGTGCTGTCAGAAAGGCATGTGTTTCCTTTTAGTGCAGCTTGCTTATTTAAGGATAAGCAGCAAGTGGAGAAATAACTTTAGAACAATATGTTCCATAAACTGATACTCTTTTGTTTTGTTTTTTGTGCTGCTGGTGGGTAGATTTTTGGCCTCTTTTTTCCCCTGTAAACTTAAGAACATCAGAACATAAGAGGAGCCCTGCCAGATCAGCTACAGCCCATCTAGTCCGGCATCCTGTCCCACGCAGTGGCCCACCGATCGCCCATGGGCATCTCAAGCGGAAGATAAAGGCGAAACCTTCACCTGCTCTCAAATCCCAGCAAATGGCCTTTAGAAGCTTCCTACCTGTCTCCTCACCTGGAGGATGTACCTAGGCATCCATTCTAGTAGCCACTAAGACACCTGTCCTCCATAAATTAAGAGGAACCCTGATGGATGAGGCCACAGCCCATCTAGTCCAGCATCCAGCCTTACCCAGAAGCCCACCGAGGGCTTCTGGGCACTCCAAGTGGAAGACAAAGGCAGAACCTTTACTTGCTCTTGGATTCCTCCAAATGGCCTTTAGAGGCATCCTGGTCCCATTCTGACGTAGGGTTTAGTCAGGCTTGAAGTCGGCTTGAGGGATCAGCTGTTTCTGCAGATTAAAGGTCCCAAAATGTGAACTTTCCCTATTTGGATTAAAAGAGGTTTCAGTGCTGGATGTGGAACTAATCCTCACTATTGAGCAATGGGAATGCAAGTGGGTTTTGGGGGAGATAACCATGCTTTAGGGGTGTTATCTTCAGTTTTCTCTTGAGAAGCCATGATTTGCTGTGCCTGTCCCCCCCCTCCTCCCACCACTGTCTGTCATTACGTGCTAAGGAGATCTTGCTGCTTGAGAGGCATGAGGGAGCTCTAACATTGTAACAAAAATTAAGTGTAACAAATTGGCAGCTTCCTTCCTGGGGTTGCAAAAGTGTCCTCCTTCCCTTCCACTTGTGCCTTTTGCCTGCATTGAATCCCTGCCATTTTGCGCTGCTTTGATGTTCTGATCCAGCACAATGGTCCGCTCCTTGTGTGAAAGCCTCCCAGTTTCCCTCCCTCCCCCCCCCACCATTTCACACTGCTTTGATCAATGGATCTAGCACAAAACACCAGGGAAAGTGAGCTTTTCACATGGGAAGCTGCGTTACAGTGGGTTGCCAAAGGATTCTATTGAAACGGGGACAGGCTTATATAGAGGGTGGGGTTTAAATTGCTTGCCTGGAGAATCTCAGGGTATCATGGAGAGAGAAGAAGAAGAAGCTTTTCTACCCTGCTTTTCTCACCCATTTAAGGGGACTCAAAGCAGCTGACAAACCTTCTGTTCTTCTCTCCACAACAGACACCCTGTGAGGTCTGTGGGGCTGTGAGAGCTCAGAGGAGAGCTGGGACTAGCCCTAGGTCACCCAGCTGGCTTCATGGAGCAGGGTGGAATCAAGCTGGGTATTCCATGATTAGAGTCTGGCTCCCTAACCACTAGACCAAACAGGCTCACCTAGACCTCTCCTAGGGGAGTGGGTTTCTCCCCTCTGAGTCCACATTATAAGCTAAGAGCCAGACCTTACTGCTGATTTTAAAAAAATCCCAGCTTTAAATCTGGACTAAAATGGCCAGTGGGAACCTGGCCTCTGACTGTCTCCCCACCCGGAGGATGTACCTAGACATCCGTTCTGGTAGCCTGTCTTCCCTGAGGTTGTCCAACTTGAGATTCATGGCATATTTTTCTTCTCTCGGCTTTTCTGGGTAGTAGTGTGGCTTACATAAGGCAGGCGACGGATTTTGAAAGAGTTAAGCAAGCACTGTCTCCAGTATCTCATTGAATAGCTGCTTCCCCACTCCAACCGCTTGGCAAGTGCTCAATGTCAACACTGATTCACACGCGGAAAATGCCAAAGGAGCTGCGGGTTTTGGGCGAAACGGTTCTGGTGTGTTTGAATCCTGAGAGTTTCTTGCTTGTCTCCATGGAAGCGTCTCTGGTCAGAACTTGGTAGAGCTGGGCAAAGGGGAAAAGAAGGTCTTGCCACACAGGGGTTGATTTATTGATTGGCACGTGTGACGTTCCTTATATTGCTTCACCTAGAGGGTCATCGGTCTATGGAACTGGCTGCCAGAAGAGGTGGGAACAGCAACCAGCCTAGATGGCTTTAAGGAAGGATTAGCGAAGTTCATGGATGACAGATGTATCAGTGGCTGCTAGAATGGATGCCTAGCTAGATCCTCCAGGCTGGGGAGACAGTAAGATGCTTCTAAGGCCATCTGCTGGGGTTTGAGCAGGAGAAGGTTTGCCCCTGTTTTGCTTGAGATGCCCACGGGCAATTGGTGGGCCACTGTGTTGCCCTGAACTAGATGGGCTGTGGAATCCAGCGGGGTTCCTCATAGGTTCTTGTAGACAAATCCATGGAGGACAGATGTATCAATGGCTACTAGAATGGATGCCTAAGGACATCTTTCAGGCTGGGGGGATAAGCAGGAGGCCTCTAAGGCCACCTCCTGGGATTCGAGAGCAGGAGAAGGTTTGTCCTTGTCTCTGTTTTTCTCCCCACCTTCCCTCGGTGGTTTGCTGGGGGAGCAGAAACCAGAGACCTTTTAAAGACACCTTGGTTGTGGAATGGAGACACAATTAGGTGCGTACACAAATGCTATTTTTAGCATTTGATTTGAACTGAATATTCAAATATCTGAATTCGTGCGAATAAAGAAAAATGAATGTCTGGACGTCCCATTCGTATACAAATGTCCAGATTTGTCTGAATTTGTCCAACTAACGAATACTTTGAATATTCATGCCATCCCTAGACATTATCCAAAGCACAGAGTTACAACCACCAGCCCAGTGTTCCTAAGCTGTTCTTTTTCATCCTGGAGTTGGATTCCCAAGCCAGACTAAGTTTACACTTCCACTTTTAATTTTAATGCTTTCCTGCTGCTGTGCAAAGCAGGGGAACGGTCCTGCACATAAGGGCATAATTTGTTAATGCTCATTGATCACCTTGGGCGCATGAATGTGCATCCTGTGAGTGCCAGACGTTGTCATTAGCGACACGCAAACACGGTGCCTTTTTGGAGGGAATCCATTCGATGTGGTTAATAAGACTGTGTTACCTGTTTCCCTAGGAGGCTTTTTTCAATTGAGGATTAAGGGTGATTTGCAGAATAAGTGTTGTTAATAGAAGGCTACCTGCTGGCTGGAAAACCTAGTGTGAATTCCAGGGAAATGTATACCTAATCTGTCTGCCAGGCTATGTTTTGGTTGTGTCAGGGCTTTGGTTGTGACATTGAGGTCAAAATGCCTTCACAGTGACTGCATCTGGATTTTCCAGACAGTAAGAACATAAGGGAAGCTCTGCTAGATCAGGCCACAGCCCATCTTGCACAAGTGCTCCACGTTTTGCTTTTCGGCATCTCAAGCAGAAAGCAAAGGCAAAGACTTCACCAGCTCTTGACTCCCTGCAAATGGCCTCTAGGGACATCCAGTCTGTCTCTCCAACCAGACATACAACTGCCCCCCTCCAAATTAAGAGGAGCCCAACTAGATCAGGCCACAGCCCATCTAGTCCAGCATCCTGTCCCACAAGGTGGCCCACCAATTGCCCATGGGCATCTCAAGCAGAGACAAAGGCAAACCTCCTCCTGCTTTCAAATCCCAGCAAATGGACTTAGAAGCATCTGCTTGTCGCCCCCCCCCCCCCAGCCTGGAAGAAGTACTTAGGCATCCATTCTAGTAGCCATTGATACACCTCCCATCCATAGATTTGTCCAACCCTTCCTTAAAGCCATCTAGGCTGGTTGCTGTTACCATTTCTTCTGACAGCCAATTCCATAGACCGATGACCCTCTGGGTGAAGAAATGCTTCCCCTTGTCTGATCCGACTCTCCTACCCATCAGCTTCATAGATGCCCCCTGGTTCTAGTGTTGTGTGATAGAGAAAATAAATTTTCTCTCTCCGCCTTTTCTATATCATGCATGATTTTATATGCTATTTAAGGAAGGAGTACCTTCCTATCCCTCCTTCAGTATTCAGTATCTAATTTCAGCTCAGGAATTCTGCAAAGTTTGGATAGTATTCAGATAGGAGACCACTTAGAAATCCCAGGTAGTGTTGGCATTGCAAAGAAATTGAAGGATACCCTGGAAAAGACCATGGCACTTAAGAACTGGGAAAGAATAATTCCATGTGCTGGACAAAATTGGGGTAGCAATGGACTGAAAGACTGTGTGGATCTGATGATTCATTGGAATTAAGAGGTTCTGAGTTGGTTCATGACCTAAGGAGGGCCTTTTCTGTGGTGGCCCCCTAGACACTGGAACAGCCTCTTCTGTTTAGTCCTGTCTCTATTTGCACATGGCTTTATTCTGGAATATATCCCAGAACAGCGGCTTTCTGTCCACATGCTAGTGAAGGCTGCAGCAGGCCACAGGTGAGGCTTGTCAGAATTTGTATTAGCATATGGACCACAGACCCCTATCCTGAGATATATTCCAGAAGAAGGCCAGCTGCAAACTAGGGATATGCATGGTTATCCGAAAATTCAAAAATCCGATTCAAATCTATTGAATATCGGCATTCCAATTCAGATCAGATTTTCGAAAATCCGATACGGATTTTTGACTAATTCGAATGAACAGATCCGCATATATTGCATACAGATATTATGCGCATTTGCGCTTATAATGCGGAATGAAAACAGGATGCGCGCAAATTTAAAAAACGGATACAAATGCTGCTGGCCTTCAGATTTTCGGATTCGAATCGGATTTTCGAATGTACGGATTCGAATAATCCAGATTCGAATCGGATTGTGAAAAACCCGGATGTTAAAAATTCAAATCGAATTGAATTTGAATGCAAAAAAAAAATGCGTTCACCGACACTCCTAGTGTGAACAGTCCCTGATCTGGGCCAAGCCGTCCTGAGTGATGTGGGGCCCAAGGAAAGTTTCCCCTTGGTCCTGCTGAGCCGGCGAAATGACTCCCCTTTCGTCGAAATCTGCAAAGTGATCTGAGGTCACCTACCTGTTGAGGCTTTGAGATTCATCAGAGCAAAAAACACACAACCCCCCCCCCAAACAAGCCCCCTCCTGCTCTGTTTAACCAAGTGCTGTGTTATTAGTACAGCTAGAAATGCACTGTTGCCTGGCTGAAGGTGATGATTATCCAGAACAGCTGAGCGGCTCAGTGTTTCCATTTGGTGAGCTTTGCTTTTCCTTAATTACATCTTTCAGACTGTCCTGGGTCTCCCTTCCCTTCCTCCCTTCCTTCCCACTGTGAAATTTATCACTCTCCTGTGTGCCTCTCCAAGGCTCTTTGCTTGCACGGCAGCCCCACACCTGGTTGTGCCACCTTTTGCCCGCTGCCTGGCTTTTCCCTCTGTGCTGCCGGATCTAAAGCACCCACCGCCGTCACCCCAAAGGTTCAAAATGTGCTCCATCTTTAGCTCCCAGAAGTCCATTGAGATAGAAGGTGAGTGCCGCCGGCCGCTTTGGATGGCCTCCAAAGCTTCTTGCAGAGTCTGGGCTCCGATTCCTTGAAAATACAAACAATAGTGGTAAAATAATTATCTCCGTAATCTAGTGGCAGGCTCCTGGGACAGGATTCATCCTGGCTTGATCCTCTGGGATCCTGTGTCCCTAGAAAGGAGGCATGGAGGTGAGCCAGTTTAGTCTAGTGGTAAGGGAGCCAGACACTTATCTGGGAATACTGGACAATATAAACACCTGTTGGGTGTTTTTGGCCAATAGTGGCAAAAGCTATTTTTCTTTTGAGTCCAGCTAAGACTTTGAATGCTGGCTTCTGAGTTTTATGGCCATTGAAGAACTGTTGTTGAGTTTGTAGCTTCTAATAGGTATTTTAGAACATCGCACTGGGTTGGATCCTGTCCTAGAAGGAGCATCCCATGGGATTTTTTCAGGGTAACAGGCTGGCTTCTTCCTCACCTTAACTCTAGATAAATTCGTGGAAGATGGGAGTATCAATGTCTCCTAGAATGGATGCCCATGTGTCGCCTCCAAGTTGGGGAGACCGAAAGGATGTTTCTGAAGGCACTTTGCAGGACGGTAAGAGCAGGTGAAGGTTTTGCCTTTGTCTTCTGTTGGAGAAGCCCAGAAGCAATTGGTGGGCCACTGTGTAAGATGGGATGATGGACTAGATGGGCCGTGGCCTGATCCAGATCCTCTTCATTCACAGAGGACAGGTGTGTCAATGGCTACTAAAATGGATGCTTAGGTACCACCTCCAGGCTGGAGAATCAGATGCCTCTAAAAAGCCATTTGCAGGACGTGAAAAGCAGGTGAAGGTTTTGCCTTTGTCTTCTGCTTGAGATGCCCAAGAGCTAATGATGCCCCACTGTGTGAGGAAGGATGCTGGACTAGATGTTCTCACGGCTCTGGGACTTCCAGTTCTTTTAGCTGTTAAACACAAAAAATCTCAAGTGTGGGAACTTCGTATACAAAGCTTGTGTTTCCTGCTTGAGTTAGGATCCCTCGTGTAGAGATTTGCACGAACGAGTAGATTCGAATGTCATAAAATCCAGTTTGATTGGGATATTTAAGATTCAAATGTCTTAAAATCCGATTCGAATCCGTGCTTTCGAATGTTAGATTCGTATTTAAAGATACGAGCGTCGACAACATTTGTGCCTGTTATAAGCATCGGTGTGCATCCTGGAAATATCCATATGCATCCCGTATTATCCCATACACATTCCGTTTTCATCCCGTATTTTAAGTGCAAGGTACGGATAATTTTCGGGCAGATTCATATACGACAGATACGAATCTACACATTCAAATCATTCGAACATCTGTATCGGATTTTCAAAAGCCCAATTCTAGTTCGAATGTCGAAATTCATTGGAATCGTCAACTGCCCTACCCCTGTGTACGAGGCTATTGGAAAACCATTGTTGTTTTTCTCTTCCCTGGGTCTGGTGGCTTCCAGGACCCGTTCTTCCAGACCAAAACCTGCTAGCGGGTGATGCTGATGGGAGACCGGCCACATCTGGCTTGGTCAGGCTCTGTTGATGAGTTGTGCGTTCGTAGATCTTTTAAACTGCATCGTGTTCTGTGTCACGCCGAGGGGCTACAAGCCGAAGCAGTTAGGCAAAACAGCTTGACTCATCGTATGGCAACCGTCCATATTCTCAGTATACATCCAGAGCTATTTTTAAGCGCGCCCAAAGGCTCATTTAAGAGTTCTTCCTCAGCTGGCTGCTGTGTGAATCTTCTGTGAATCAGTCGATTAAGACTGGGTTGTTTTGAATGAGTCTTTCTCTTTCTCTCTTCTTTTAAACGATGCACAGGCGTAGCTGAGAGGAGCACCAGTCGGGGCGTCTGCATGTTTGGTGTGAAATTTTGGTGTGAAATTGCAGGGCACCGGCCTCCTCCTGGGATTTTGGGTTGCAACTCCTGTTACCTTGCTGACCTGCCCAGGGAAGATGGGGGTTTCTAGCCCAAACTAGGAAAGGAGGGGAACTGTAGTCTGGAACCCCTTGGAGGGGCCAAAGATGGTGGAGACTGGCCTAGAGCTAGCAGGTTGAACATCCCAGCAACATGGCGAGGTGTTTTCCTTGTGGAATTGGAAGCTGCTGTGGGGCTGAAAGGTCCATTCTGTGTGAGAAAATTCCCCAGGGTGTGTCCACACCAGTGACCAAGGCTGTTTTTAGACATCAAACGGGCACCTCAGAGGGCCCATGTGTGGCCCTCGTGTTGCCAACCCATCTCCAATCCACCTTTTCTAGCACAGAATGTACAGGTGAGGGTGGAGGGACAGTCCCACCTCAGAGTCTTCTCAAAGGCCTCATTCAGGCATAACAAAAGAGGCGCCTCAGAGAGACCATGTGCGGCCCTCGTGTTCCCAACCCTTCTCCAATCCACCTTTTCTAGGACAGAAAGTTCTAGAGAGGGGGACAGGCAGACTGGGTGTAAACAGTCCCACCTCAGAGTCTTCTCAAAGGCCTCATTCAGGCATAACTAAAGAGGTGCCTCAGAGAGACCATGTGCGGCCCTCGTGTTCCCAACCCTTCTCCAATCCACCTTTTCTAGGACAGAAAGTTCTAGAGAGGGGGACAGGCAGACTGGGTGTAAACAGTCCCACCTCAGAGTCTTCTCAAAGGCTGCATTCAGACATAACTAAAGAGAGAGACCATGTGCGGCCCTCGTGTTCCCAACCCTTCTCTGAACCATCCCACAACTAAGCCACCTCAGCCGTGCCTCAGAGAGGCAGAGTGTGGACCCCATGTTCCCACATGTTTTCTAATCCATCTTTTCTAGCGCAGAATGTTCAGGAAATGGGGGTACACTGGCGCCTCGGAAAACCATAGACTCGACTGTGCATGCGCAGAGCGTCAGCATCGTCATGGTGACGGCGCTGACACATATCCAGTCTCAGAGGGCGCCACAACCAAAGTGGCGGCGTCTTGAAGAGGACCGGCCCCAGGATCGGTCACAGGTGAGTGACCGATCGCGCAGGGCTTGAGGGCATTTTCCACTAGTAGTAGAGTACCCATTAAGGGTCCTTAATGGGTTCTCTAGTGCTAAGTGGAAAAACACCGATGGTCTGTAAGTGACTAGCGCTCGCGAGTGCAAACACTAGTCAACATTGGGTGATTGTACTCCTTCCCTGTCCAGCGGACAGGAAGAAGAAAAGTGCAAAATCACCCCAGGTCTGGGGCCTGCCACAGTCTGTACCAGCATGCTTATGGCAGGCTCTTATTCCAGGATATAATCTGGAATAAAGCCCAGTGCAGAAAGGGCTCTAGTCTCCGCCTTCTTTCTACCTTGTCTCTAAACCATAAGGTTTTGAAGACAGTCAATATGATAAAAATAGAAGAAGCCTATGTATTTTAAGACTTTGTTTGCACAGAAAAATTTCCCCTGCCTCAAAAAAGAAAGTAATAATAATGCTGTGAGTTGGGGGTAATGCTTCATACCTGTCTGGAATACCTTTGAGGTTTCAACAGGCCTGTAGCAACACATTCTGCAGGCTTGTCTAAATTGTAGGGAAGCAAAAAGTACTGCTTGAAAACCCTGTGGCAACCAGGATCTTTTTCCATTATGCAACAAGTTGCAGCCTCTCTCCAATAAGCAGCCTTTCATTTTTATTTCATTTTAAGAGGGGCTGGATTCGAACCTCCCATGCTGTATGAGCCCCGGCTGGTATGGGTCTTTGTTTTGGGGGCTGCAGGTTCAGCCCCAGCTGGCCCCTGCAAATTAAAACCTTTCATGGTGTCCTTTTTCTCTGACCAGCATGGCTAGATCCCCAATTTTTCTCTCCGCTGAACAAATGGTGACATCTTTGTTAGCAACTAGAAGGAGCCGCGGCTTCAGGAACCTGGGAAGGGAATTGGAATAAATTTGTGACGCTTAATAGGATAAAGATCACAGCTGTCAGCACAACCACGGAGAGGCTGTGAGCTGCCAGGCATTTCTAGGTTCTGTGACTTCTCATTTTAAGAGCTGTGGATCAGGTTGTATGGGACCAGACTTGGAGAAGGCAACAGAGGAGAGGAATGTGGAGGTTTATCATCTGGTATAAAAAGGTGGGAGGTATAAAAAAAAAGCTCCACTTTAGCCCAGAGATGGAGACCACTACCATGAGAGCAACCAGGCTAGATAGTTTAAGAAAGCACTGGGCAAACTCATAGAGGACAGGTGTATCCATGGGTACTAGAATGGATGCCTAGGTGCCATCTCTAGTCTGGAGAGGCAACCAGGATGCCTCTGAAGGCCATTTGCAAGGAGTCAAATGCAGGTGACTTGTCTTCTGTTTCA
This sequence comes from Aspidoscelis tigris stejnegeri, assembly GCA_023333525.1. Lineage (NCBI taxonomy): Eukaryota > Metazoa > Chordata > Lepidosauria > Squamata > Teiidae > Aspidoscelis > Aspidoscelis tigris. The sequence goes on from JALMGA010000013.1 coordinate 4,847,090, forward strand.
GATGCCCAGAAGCAATTGGGTGTGTGTGTGTGTGCACTGGGGACAGGAGGATGGACTAGATGGGCTATGCCTGATCCAGCAGGGATCCTCTTAGTTTCTTATGAGTAGGTTTGCCCTTGACTCTGCTGGAGATGCCCATGGGCAATTAGTGGGCCACTGTGTAAGACGGGATGATGGACTAGATGGGCTGTGGCCTGATCCAGCAGGGATCCTCTTAGGTTCTTATGAGTAGGTTTGCCCTTGACTCTGCTGGAGATGCCCATGGGCAATTGGTGGGCCACTGTGTAAGACGGGATGATGGACTAGATGGGCTGTGGCCTGATCCAGCAGGGCTGGATTAATTCATGGAGGACAGGTGTATCCGGGATCTAAGAAATGGGTCCTTCAACAAATCGGGATTTAGAAGATCTGGATCCCAGCAAGCACCCAATGCATCTCCATGGGCAGAGTGGCACCTGATAGCAATGGGTGCTAGGCATGCTCGCAGTGGGAACGCTGGAGCATCCATGTACTGTAGAGCGCCGGTCTGTCCCCAAGCAGAAAATGCGAAGGCAGTGTGGAGCCATTGGCTGCCGTGTATGTCAGTTAAGCAGCGTTTCTGGGGGTGGGGGGCGATGGACGCTGGGTGGGGTGGGGGGAATCTTCAGAGCCACTACAGAGATTCTTTGGAGTCTGGGGCAAGCTGCTCTGGAGAATTTCCAGCGCCTGGCCCAAGTTCCACAAAACAGCTCCATAACCGACGTGTTGGCTGCCTGGCAGTTGTGTTGTCTGTTACGCAGATGATTTCATTTTTGAAGATATCCGGATGATGGCTTCACAGTCTGTGCCAATCTTCGGAGACGTCTCCGGAGAATAGCCACCTGCTTCAAAGCATTGGGTTTTGGGGCACCCGCACCCCAGACCCCATCCCTGGACCCCATTGACCCGATCGTGGTGCGAATGCGTACCTTCTAATCAGGTCTTCAAGGCTGAAGACTGGATTGAAGACCCCTTTAATGGTGTCCACAGGAAGACCAGATTTCAGGGCCTGAAGGACCCATTCAATCCGGATTTCCCTTGAACAGGTGCAAACACATTGGGTCTTCCTGTGGACCCCATTAAAGGGGTCTTCAATCCAGTCTTCAGCCTTGAAGACCGGATTAGGCGGTGCGCATTCGCACCACGATTGGGCCTTCCTGATCGGTACCAAACCGATGCCTAATGGGTCCTTAATGGGTCCTTAGTGCTAGTGGAAAAACACCCGAAGGGCAAACCCTTCCCCTGCTCTTGATTCCCTGCCAATGGCACTGAGAGGGAAGCCAGAAATTCTTGATCAAATCCAGGCACAGAGATATGAAATGGAGCAGCTTTTTGAAAACATCAGATTATTCAAATCTGGTTATGATCCCTTATGATTCAGATCTGGGCTCGGTACCATGAACTTCACTGCACAAAGCAGTTTTTCTGGAAAGAAATAAAACACGCGCAGAACATGCGAAGAGATCAAGCAATAACAAAGTGGGAAAGACTGAAACCACAGTCTCTCCTCTGACAGAACGTGGAGCAGTTTGCCAGCAGCAGTAGCAGAGTCAAATTACTGCTAAAACAATGGCAGTGGTGCTCCCTTAGCTGACGGCCAGGGTGTGGCTGATGCACCCCAGGAAGGAGTTTGTTCCACGGTCTAGGGGCCATTACTGAGAAGGCCCTGTTGTTGAGCTGCTTTTCGCTAGAAAAACAGATGCAGTAGATTAGCTAAAACAAAGGCAGTGGTGCTCCCTTAGCTGACGGCCAGGGTAAAAAGGTGTGTTTTCACCAGACGTCTGAATACACACAGTGAGGTTGGCTGATGCACCCCAGGAAGGAGTTTGTTCCACGGTCTGGGGGCCATTACTGAGAAGGCCCTCCCATGCTTACCTGCCGTCTTAACCACCGAAGGGGCAGCAGATTTTGGGCACGGGCAGGCCTCTATGGTCATATTAACTAGGAGGAGAGTTGGTTTTTATTTACCCTGTTCTTCTCCCCACAACAGACACCCTGTGAGGCACGTGGGGCTGTGAGAGCTCAGAAAGAGAGCTGTTGCTTGCCCAAGGTCACCCAGCTGCCTTCGTGGAGGAGTGCGGAACTGGGAGACTATTAGATAAGGGTGCAACACTCTATCCACACCACAAGACCAAACTGGCTTAATAAAAATCACTCATGGAATACCTTGGCCTGGTTATGTGCCCTTTCCTTCCTCCCTGGAAATTCACTACCAGCTGGATGCCTTTAAAAGATCTCAGACTGAGAACTAACTTTATGGGTCAAGAGTTCTCATGGCGGCATCTGCACCCATCTCAGCCCTGATGTTAGCAAAGGGAGCGGTTGCCCAAGAACCTAAGAGGAGGAGGAGGAGGAGAGTTGGCTTTTCTACCCAATTTTCTCACCCATTTAAGGGGCTCTTAATTTGGGAGTTCCTGTGACCTATTGGGGTGGTGGTGGTAAAAAAAAATAGCAGTATGCATTGCTGCAATAAATGTCTTTTTTGGGAAGGCTAAAGGATCAGTTTCTAAGACTTAGGGATGCTTCACCGCACACAGGATTTAGCTTGGGCACAGCCAAAGGCCGAATGCCAGCTATTCAGACATTAGTAATTGGTTTTGTAAACAATGCTTATTATAATACTCCATCAAATGCAACATCGTGCAATACAACAGTAAACAATAAGCTCATTGCCAAGCATACAGTGAAGGGTAAAATATAAAACAAAACAAAAAGAAGAAGCAATCCACATATCAGTAACTGGCATTGGGCAAAGAGTGGAGATGTGCAGCTAATGAGCCTCTAACCATCACATTAAGATATGGTTTGCATTCCATTTGTACATCATTTTCCTGCAAAGTTTTCTTCCTAAAGTGGCTTACAAGAAGATAAAGCCGTGCCCAATAATAGGACCATTAAAGGATACTTCCAGAGGCTACAATTAAGGTAAATAAATAAACAGCAGCAACTGAGATCTGATGCAAAACTGTGTGCAAACATTTGAAGCCCGGCTGAAAACAGGTAGCGTGCACATTTCTGAGCAAATCTGTACAGCGTCTGGTGCTTGTGTGAATTCCTGGGACATGCAACTATAATGGTTGCATGCATTAAGAAAGATCTCTCGAGAACAGGAAAACGTGAGGAGGCAGAACAAAAACCTGTTTTGGCCTTGGCCTTTTTTACATATATAAATTTAACAGTTAAAGGTCGCTTCTCATTTTAAAAAAATCACCAAGGTTTGCAAGAAAAAATAAAGCAAAGGTAAAAGCAACACAGAGGGAAAAACGAACAGTTTAAAAACACTGAATTGGTCAGTGAAAAGACAAACATTCATACAAAGAATGTCAGGATAAAAAGAAAAATCTGCCTTAAATGCAGTAAGAAGATTCCTCATGAATACGAGTAAGCACAAATGAAATTCATAGATTCGTTTCACCGTCAAAGTGAACACCCGTTTGTTCATTTTTGCCATCAAATCATTTTGTTGGGGAAAAGGTTGATTACATTTGATTTTGCACTGCTTTGAAAAGAAAAAATACATTTGCTTTCTATTGAAAAAAAGCCCCTTTTGTGGGCAGAGAAACACAGGAAAACACAAACGTTTTCTCGTGAATTGAATGCTCATCTCAACTCATGCACAGCAAAAGACAGGTCATCCCAGAGTGTAGGTGCTACCACAGGGGAGGCCCTGCTGCCGGCCATCAGAACCTGACATTTGTTATATGCTTGCTTTACTCTCTCTGTTCACTAATGCTAGCAGGGCTGCTACTTCATTGAACTTGCGTTGCTCCAAGTCCAGTTAGTGCCTCGATGGGAGATCAAGGAACTCCACGAATGATGCCTTGGAGCGCCTGATAGATGAAAGGAAGCATAACATATATTTTGTTGGTCTCTTGCAGATTGTCAGGAATTGCTGCTGCCTGAACCAATGGCGTACACGATAGGTCCCAGCCCTCCGGTACCTGTGGGGCCCCAGTACTGTGTCTGCAAAGTTGAACTCTCTGTGTGTGGCCAAAATCTTCTGGACAGAGATGTGACTTCTAAATCGGATCCCTTCTGCGTGCTATTTATGGAAGTCGACGACAAATGGACAGAGGTGAGTCTCAGCATTGTCTGGTTTTGAGGGGTGCGTTAATCTGTCTTGTCTAGTGAAGTTGCCTTAATGAAGAAATAAGTGAATAGCTGATCCTAGAGTGGTGGGGGTCAGTGATAGGATCACTGATGGCAACTGGTCCCTGGTCATACCTCTGTGAGACAGGATGTCCTGTTCATAGTTTGAATGGAGGTCGTACCAGCTCTGTTCACACCTAGATTGTTAGAGGTCATCCTAAGACCATCCTTACTCTGGGCTGCATCACTCACACCTTTCTCCGCGACTGACCTGAGCTTCCTCCATGGAACTCTTGGCTCTCCATCCCTTTTGCTGTGTCTAATCTACCTCCTTTCTGATTGGATGCTCTTGTGTCCCTCAAGGGAGGCGAGGGTGTTTGTTTGCAGTTCTTTTTAAAGCCTCTCCCCCATCTCAACACCCCCCTCTTCCTTTTCGATGTGCTTTTCTTCTCCGTGCAATTAATTTTTAAAATAATAATAATAAATTTGTCGGGAAAAGCTAGATATAAAAGGAATCATACACATAAACTGAGGAGAGGGGGAGGTGCCTCACGAAGTCTGCAGATGCTGCCCTCTCCTAGGCATTGGATGAAAGGAAAGACTGGACCCCGCCCACCATAGCACAGTTCAGCCTCCTTTAGCCCATCCCCCCGCTCACACTGAGGAAGAGAAGACGGCCTGGGAGACCAAGACGGGCTGAGTCCTCTGGAAAAGAGGACTCCGGTTAAAATGATCTAACAGGAGTAGGCCAGCTTGGAAACTGAACTGAATAAAAATAATGTTAGTAACGCAACCAGTAGACGACCTGAATAGCAATGCACACAAATATTCTAAGTATTCAAAATCCAGTGGAATTTGTTTGAATGTGGATATTTGAATTCGAATAGAATTTCTTCACATTCAAATTTAGGGCTCATCCGCATGCTAAAAATAATTCGAAAGGATTCCATGTCCTCCTTGGGAGCATCTGCATACAAAGCCCTAATATGCGGCACACAGGAGTCAAACCCCCCCCCACTTCACACGTGTTTTGCATGCAAAATAAGGGGTTAACATGTATTGTCGTGTTGCCATGCGGAGACTCCCAGAGGGGATGAATGGGAAAATAACCTCGCTCGCTCGCTCTGCCGGTAACGTTACCTCCATTTACATTGCTGGGAAGGCAACAAGTTTGCGCTGAAGCAGATGAGCTGTCCAGCAAATGTGTGCCGCCGTCCCTGCCGTTCCATGGGGACAGGCAGTTACGGTTTGGATCCACGTTGCCCCAAACCACATGGGGATGCTTTATTCCGCGTTACAACGCAGATTTTTATCACACGTGTCCAAATCTCATCAGCTGGCTTGCATGCGGACGCGCCCTTAGACATTCAACTGAATTTCAAATGTTCTGAAACACTCATTTGAATGATTTGAAACATTTGAATGTACAGATACATATGTATTAATCTGGATCTGTTGTGAACCTGTTAATTGGGTCTGCAGCTGGATTAAGGGCCTTGTTCCCGATCATGAGAGGTGCGCAGACAGCAGAACCTCCAGGTTCTGGCACTAAAAGCCACCCGCTGGGCTCTCAGGATAGGAACTTTTGCTCCTAGGCTTTCGAGCCAAGAGGGGTGAATCACTGTGAATCCTGCGTGGGCTTTGCAGCCATGGTGAGCCGGGCAGATGGGTCAGATGGGGCCCATAATCTGGATCAATAGACCCCACTGATCTAGATCAATACCACGAGAGTGCCGAAATGGGCTAAGTCTAACTTTTTCTGTCCAGCATTTTGATTCTAAATTGCAGGTTTATAAGGTAGCTGGGCATGTGTATGGATGTTTTTAACATTTGAAATGCGTACAGATTTGGCTGAATTTGGACAGTAGTATTCAAATCAAATGTTGGCACATTTGATGATGGACATTTGAACTCGTAAGAAGATTCGTATGGGATTCGTAAGAGATGGATGGGATTTCTGTGAGATTTTTATGGGATTGAACATTTGTATCAAATTTGTGGGGATCTATTCAAACAAATACGAATTTTCTTGCATTTGGTTCGATTTGAATCAAATACAAAAAAAACACCCGTTTGTGCACATCCGTAAAGGTAGCAGCAGAAACCTGGCCATGTGGGTGTTCAGGTCCAGTAGGTGTGGACAGCCCATTACCTCCTACAAAGCGCATCATAGAACTACAAGGGTAGGAAGCCTGGAGCTTTCTGAACCGATTGTCAGGCTGGCAAAGAAAGACCACAGGACTTTTTTGTTTAAAAAGAGGAACAGTGATTTATTTCAGCTCGGCAATAAGGCATTTCTTGTTGGGAGCAACTTGGAACAGAAAGCCCAACGTATTTATATGTTCCATAGCTGGGCGGGGTTTGCCCTCCAACCAATGAACGATAAGTATTTTTCAAAACTCAGTTTAAACTTAGAGCCAAAATGTATTACTCGACCCCAGCAAGGGGGGGGGGGAGTCAACTGTCATTTCCAAACAACAGGCAGCTACTATATGCATATATACAGAATCACATAGGCGGCAGAGATCTTCCAAATATCATGGCAGGCAGCTAGCCCTGCCTGACACCGGTAGGGATTCTTCCTGAAGCTGCCTTGCCCTTCCTAAATGGCTTCCTAAAGGTTAGCTGTTTCCAGCATATTATTTTATGGCAGTAAATTTCAGAAGATATTTACTACATTCCAGTGGCACTGTGGCTGCAGGATTGGAGGACAGACGTGCAAGTAATCTAGCGCAAACACACGCAGCATCTGAAAAGTGTATGTGGGCTGTGAAATCCAAAAGTTTCCTACCTGCCCCATCATTATGCAAGCTGAAGGTGCCTTTCTGGAGCAGTTATATGCCGTTCAAGCAAACGCCCTTGTTTCTTTTCTTTAATGAGGGTAATAGAAATCCTGCAAAACAGAGCAGGTATGAGTCCTCAATGGGCCGAAGCGGGAAACCCTCCCTCGGTTCTGTGCTAATATATTCCGAGAGGAAAAAACATTGTACTGCCTAGCAGCTTAGACCAGGATATTTGCAAACTGATGGTGATCCTCAGTGAATATCAATTTTTGCCTATAAGGGGAGGAAAAAAACACCCACTTGGGTTTCTTAAGGCAGGATGGATCATTGCTTTTGACAGCATTGGGAAGAAGCAGGACTCGATAAGAAAAGGGAGGCAGATAAACTGACTAGCCGCGGGGGGAACGGGGTACGCGAAATCTTGTTAACGGAGGCCAAGGACAAGCGCCGTTTTTGTCCAGATCCAAATCTGTTTTGGTCCAGAGCTTTCCTAAGGTGTTCTTGTTGTCTCTGGATAGAACTCTGGTCTTGGCGGGGTGCAGCGTCTGAGCTGGAGCCCTCCACTTCTGGGGGGACAGAGCCCTGGGGCACACACCCCTCGCATGGGTGGGGACCTCACTATCTGAGAAGTCAGGAAATGCCATGGCCCCGCCTTTGAAGGGTGCCTAAGCTTTAAAGATGGGGCTCTGAGATTTTTCATTGCTGCTGTGTAAGTGTTAAAGATCACCTTCTAAATCCCGACATGGAAGTGGTTTAGCTTCCATGCATTGGGCGCAACGCTGGAGGGTTGAGAACATGGACGGAAAGGCCAATAGTACTTATTTATTTATTTATATTTACATTCATATGCCACCCCATACCCGAAAGTTTGCTTCACCTGGGCTTCATCTAGACATCACTTAGTTATTCCGCTAGTTTGGGATATTCTGGAACAAAGCCGTTCTGGATGTCATTTATTCCAGAACTTCCAAATATAGCAGAGTAAATCAGTGATGCTTGGACGCGCAGCCCTCGAGTGCAACAGGGAAGGGACATCCACATTGCTGCTGGTGTTGGATCAGAACAAAGGTATTCCAGTCCTTGCTGTGCAGACAGCATTTGCCTGTTCGCTGCCTATTCGCTGCTGAGCCCAATTCAGGGTGTCGGCACTAACGTATAAAGCCCTAAACAGCTTGGGCCCTGGGTATCTGAAGGAGCACTTTCTCCCATATAGACCTGCCTGGGCACCGAGATCTCAAGGAGAGGACCTTCCCTTGCAGAGGTACCAGGCATAGGGACTGGCAGGAGGGCCTTTTCTGTGGTGGCCCCTAGACTCTTGAACAGCCTGCCTTTTGAGGCTCGCCGGATGCCTATATTGTATACCTTTCAGCACCTGGTGAAAACATATCCTTTTAGCCAGGCTTTTACTGTTTGAACTTCTTCCTTGTGGTGCTGTCCTGCTAGGGAGGGAGGGAGGGAGGGGTGATATTTTTAATTATGTTTTACCATTAGATAAGTTCTAATCTCATGGTAAGCTGCCCAGGGATCATTCAGTGAATGAATGGATGAGTGAGTGAGTGAGTGAGTGAGTGAGTGAGTGAGTGAGTGAGTGAGTGAGTGAGTGAGTGAGTGAGTGAATGAATGAATGAATGAATGAATGAATGAATGCTAAGAGCCAGGAAGGGGGCCTGTTTCTTTGAACAAAGACGTGCTGATCTAGGAAGAGATGAGAATTTTAGCAGCCTTGTTGGCAATGCGTCCAGATTGTCCTCGCTGCCTTTTCTTTCCCTTTTTCCTCCTCTTTCTCCTCCTCTCCGCCATGATCATAATCGTCGAGTTAAAAAAACCGAGATGGAATACGATACAAATGACAAAAGCAGAAACATCTTTTTAAAAAATAAAATATTTATTTGCATTTTTAAATATACTGCCTGGTACCCAAAGGCCCCAGGGAGGCTACAACCTGAAGAATAAGATTTAAAAGAAAACTGGTAAAACCAATAACAGCACCTGAAAGTGGAGAGAGAGGAAGGATGGAGACAGAGCTCTTTAGAAATCATCTACCTGCTATTCCTGCCGAGAGAATTATCCAAGTATCATTATACTCAGTTATCCGCAAGTTATCTTCACCCGGTGCCTGGAAAATGTCAGATCTGGTGCTTAGCAACCTCTGAATTGGCCAAACTACCGAGCCAGGCAAGGATCAGCTTGGTGCAGAGTTGGGAGAGATGCTGCCAAGGTCTTTAGATGCTCTTCAGCTAAGAGCATGCCCAAACTCCTCTGAACCAAAGATGGAGCATTATTTTGGTCTTGTGGTTAGAATGCAGGACTCCTATCCGGGAATTACCGGGTTTGATTCCACACTCCTCCACGAAGCCAGCTGGGTGGCCTTGGGCTAGTCACAGCTCTTTCTGAGCTCTCACAGCCTCTCCTACCTCACAAGGTGTCTCTGGTGGGGAGAAGAACAGAAGGTTTGTCAGCAGCTTTGAGTTCCTTTAAAAGGTGAGAAAAGCAGGATAGAAAAGCCAACTCTTCTTCTTCTTCTTCTGGAGAAGCTGAAAAATTCCAGTCCATGGATTAAAAAAAAAGCATGAATGCCAATGGAAAAGGGAGGTTTAGGGGATGAAAGCATCAGCTTCCCCTTTCCCCCCTTTCGTAGGCTTCTGTTATTGCAGAAATGAATCTTATGCCACATATGGAAAGCAGAAGAAGAGGAACACAAGAGTTCTGTCCTTTGCCATGCAGAAATTAACAGCCAGCCTCCAAAAACAAAACTGTAGATTTTCTCAGTGAGGAATGCACGAAACTTCCAGCTTTTTTCTGGCCTGCTGTGTTAAGCAACACGTATTCCTGCTCCAGAAAAATGTGTTTTCTTTTCCTACTTTGCGTCCTGGAGCGCTTTGTTTGCTTTCGGCTTCCTCGCTGTTGGGGTTTTCCAGTTCAGTGGCCGTGGAACTGGTGAGCCCTTGTTTTTGCCTGGGTTATTTTTAGAATGCTCCTCTGCCCAGGGTTTGTGCAGAACCAAAGTGAGAGGACGTTTGAATGGGTAGATTATGGGATGAGATGGTGACAGAGGCTGTCGTGTTTGAAGAAATGTCAAAACCTTCTAGAGCCAGCGGTGGCAATAAAGGGCGGACTCACAGTTTTGTGGCTAGAAGTTGTGATCCTTCCAGGGGCGTTTTTCCACTGTCACTAGAATTTTTTAATTCCTTCACACGCTCCCTGCCCGCCTGACATTTTGCCACGCTCCTGACTTTCTCTGAGTGCTTCCCATGGGCATGGCTGTGTAGGAAAAGGGTGGATGAAACTGTCTGGTGAGCAGAGGGTTGCTGGTTCGACCCCCAGCCTCTCACCAGGAGCTGGCAATGGCAAACCACTTCTGTATCACTGCCAAGAAAACTGCATAGTGGGGCCCATGGGGTCTGGAAGAGGCTGTAGCTCAGTGGTTGAGCAAATGGGTGAGAAAAGCAGGGTAGAAAAGCCAACTCTTCTTCTTCTTCCTCCATGAAGCCAGCTGGGTGACCTTGGGCTACTCACAGCTCTCTCCTGAGTTCTCACGGCCCCACATACCTCACTGGGTGTCTGTTGTGGGAAGAAGAACAGAGGCTTTGTCAGCCACTTTGAGTCCTCTTAAATGGGTGAGAAAAGTGGGGTAGGAAAGCCAACTCTTCTTCTTCTCACCCAGCCTGAGACCTTTAGGTATAGAGCGGGATAAAAATGCCAAATAGTAAAATATTAGTAAATAAATAAGCAATAAGCATCGAGAATAAAATGGGTCTGGATGTGCTTTAATCCGGATTATCCAAATAACGCAAAATAAATGATGTCTAGATGACGCTTACCAGGACAGACCTGGTTAAAAAGCTATTTCCTTCCTGGATTCTTCTCTCATTGCTGTCTTCTATTGTTTATTCTCAGCTATGAAGTCAAGTGGGGTTTCTAGTACAACTGTCCGTGCTGTGACTTATAGGAAGTAGGTGGAAACAAAATGAAAATAAAAATACACTTGCAGGTTATGAAGCAAGAAAAGAAAGAATGTTGCGTAGCACCAAACATTATTTGGTGCAGAGAGAGACGTGACGAGCAACAATCAATTCTGAATTTCAAGCTTGCGCTGTCTAATTACTACTAATGTGTAGCTATTATTTGATTTCTATCCTCCCAAATGATCGTGTAGGAAGCTGCTTTGAGAAGATAACATTAGGTTTTTGGTTTTTGGGTTTTTTTTTTACCATTTTTCCCTCTCTCTGACAGCTGGTCCTCTGTAACTAACTGTTCTATTTCCCTACCAACCCTCTCTGTATTTTTAGCAAAATTACCATATTGTTGTTCTGCATTTCCAAACATTCTCCATTTTTTAAAATAAAACCCATCTTGTTTTGCTTTCTCTGCCTCACCCTAAACTCCACATTCCAGCTCCGAGAGGTTGTCAGGTTTTATTGAAAATGGCAGCTGCTGGTGGATGTCAGAGCGACTACGGAAAGGTGGAGGCAAATATCAGATGTTGGGAGGGGTGGCCATTCCCAAACACTGGCTGTTTCCACAATAATATTGGGGGGGGGGAATGTTCCCAGCTGGAGCAGTCCCACTACGACAGAAAAAGGCCATCCGCACTGAGATGGTTTGTTTGGGGTGAACAGTGTCCCAAAGTTTGCAAGAACTTCTGAGACTCATGGTAGTGGTGCAATTTCATGTACTGCCCAGGGGTGTTTTTCCACCGCGCTCCTTAGATCTGGATCTAAGAATATCCGGATCTAAGGAATGGGTACATTCCTTAATCCGGATCTAGTAGATCCTGGGGTCTACAGAACATCTGGATTAAAGGCTGAGATGTACCCATGTGATCCAGATTTCCTAAACTAAAGTTGTGACCGGGACCTTCCTGTAAACTTGAAAAAGGGCTGTAGTCACACCTTCACCTTAAACCTTCTTTGGTCCACCTTCTGATTGCAACACTCACACCTTTTCATTTCTGTCTGTTTTATCTGTGGAGTCCATAAATAAGTCCACTTCCGGAAACCCTCACAGAAAGGGGTGAGTGTTGCAATCAGAAGATGGACCAAAGAAGGTATAAAGTGAAGGTGTGACCATGGCAAAGGAGGTGTGCATCATTACTGCAGGTAGACCTGGAAAAAATACCCAGGTGTAATGAGTCCTGCTGGATCAGCCCATCTAGTCCATAAGAGCCCAAGAGGAGCCCTGCTGGATCAGGCCACAGCCCATCTAGTCCATAAGGACCTAAGAGGAGCCCTGCTGGATCAGGCCACAGCCCATCTAGTCCATAAGGACCTAAGAGGAGCCCTGCTGGATCAGGCCACAGCCCATCTAGTCCATAAGGACCTAAGAGGAGCCCTGCTGGATCAGGCCACAGCCCATCTAGTCCATAAGGACCTAAGAGGAGCCCTGCTGGATCAGGCCACAGCCCATCTAGTCCATAAGGACCTAAGAGGAGCCCCGCTGGATCAGGCCACAGCCCTTCTAGTCCATAAGGACCTAAGAGGAGTCCCGCTGGATCAGGCCACAGCCCATCTAGTCCATAAGGACCCAAGAGGAGCCCTGCTGGATCAGGCCACAGCCCATCTAGTCCATAAGGACCCAAGAGGAGCCCTGCTGGATCAGGCCACAGCCCATCTAGTCCATAAGGACCTAAGAGGAGCCCTGCTGGATCAGGCCACAGCCCATCTAGTCCATTATCCTGCCTCACACAGTGACCCACCAATTGCTTCTGGGCATCTCAAGCAGAAGACAATGGGCAAAACCTTCACCTGAAATCCTTCCAAAAGAATCAAAAGGACATCGATTGGCAAGTTGGGGCTTCCTTATGAATAAAAGTCTACAAATCGGTTCCCAGGCAAAGCTTTTTATGTGAGAAGTGTACTCAAGGGGAATGCGATGGGTTGGCCATGGTGTCCCCCTGCCAAATCCCTTCTGGCTTTCTGCCCCAAAGGATTCTGGAAGCAAACTGACCGATAAAGCAGAGGATTGTGCAGGAGGCGAATTGTGTGTGTTTAACCATTTGGACTCTTCCCCCCTCCAGAGAAACGCAGGCCAGTATAATTTTGGAAGAATGAAACGAGGCGGGTTGCCAGGAAGGCAGAGAACCTCTCACCGTCCTGATTTCAGTCTTTCTGAATAAAGCTGCCATTCATCAAGAGAGAGGAGTCACTGGTACGCAAGTGTTCCATTCCAGGGTTCTGCTAGCCTTGGACGGCGTCACGCTTTTCCAGGGTCCGCAGCCAAGAAAAACATGCCAGGACCAGATTTGATCGGGGTGAGTGAGAAGAGAGCCTTTCGGCTCCAAGAGAAGTGCAGAATATAAGAACGTAAGAAGAGACCTGCCGGATTAGGCCACCACCCATCTTGTCCAGCGGCTCAAGCAGAAGGATGGAATTCCTGACACGCGATCAGAGGTGGGCGGGTGAGCGAAGAGGAGAAGGAGGAAAGGGGCGCCGTGCTTGACCGAATAGAGGAGGGGACCCCAGGCAACATCAAGCCTGGTGGCTCCGATCACATGTCAGGCTTGATGTTGCCTTGGCGCCCCCCACCCCCTTACTCGTTCACGGTGGTGAGCCCAGTGCCCCTTTATTCCTCCTCACTGTCCTCTAATGCGCGCTTGCAGGTCCGGTGTGGGAACAGCCTGATACGCGCTCGGTGCTGTTCCTGGTTGGAAGTTCAAACCCGCACCAGAACCCTGATTACTCCGGATCAGAGTAATTCAGGGGTGTTTTTCCACTGTCAGAAAGTACCCATTTTTGCACCCATTAAGGACCCATTTGGGTATGAGCCGGATGATCCCAATTCCACCATGGCACCCATTTGGGACCTGATAGTTTCCACTGCCGCTGGGGAAATCCGGATCAAATGGGTACTTTCTGGCCTTTAATCTGGATTTTCTGTAGATCCCTTTAATGGGGCGTACAAAGGGGTCTTCAGGCAGAAAATCCGGATTAAAGGGAGCCTGTTGCCACGCTTGTGTGGCAATGAGGTCTAGAGGAGGCTAGGGGGAGGGGGAACCCATGGGGGGGAGCCCCAAAACCTAAGCTTCGAAGTCATTTCAAAGTCACTTCAAAGTCTGTGCAAAATAGCTCCGGAGCGACTATGAAGTCAGTGCTGATTTTCAGAGTGAACTTTGAAGTGACTCCGAAGTCCCTTCGAAGTTCACTCTGAAGATCAGCCCAGACTTCAAAGGAGCTATTTTGTACAGAGTTCGAAGTGACTTCGAAATGACTTTGAAATGACTTCGAAGCCGCTTCGGAGATTGCACCCCCTGTCCTCCCAAACACCTGGGGTGACAGGCAAGACCCCTCATGGGTAGATCTGGATTTCCAAATGGGTGCTCTGGTGTTTCCACAGCAGGGAGGCTAGCACCCATTGCTATTGGGTGCTAGACCACCCATGGAAACACATTCGGTACTTCCATTAATCCGGATCTACTAGATCTGGATTAAGGAATGTACCCATTCCTTAGATCCGGATCTTCTTAGATCCGGATTAAAGGAGCGCAGTGGAAAAACACCCCAGGTTTGCTCCAGGTTCGCGGCAGGAGGGACTGTGGCCCAAGTGTCCCTTGGTTCTGGTATTCTGTGAGTTAAGAAAAGAACTTTCTGTCCCCCTATGCGGCTTAATCTGGGAACCGTGGCAAGACGTGCCACAAAGTGCCTGTGTATTCATTCCCTTTGAGCTTCCTCTCTTTCTTCAGGTTCCTTTTCACATTTGATACAATCACTTCGCCAAGCTTGTGCGTTTTGAAGAGCTTTATCTTGGGATAATTGAAGCTGTGCAGAGACAGAGCAGAGCCGTTGCGTCATATTTTCCCGTACGGCTCTTCCAAGGCAAGCATCTATCCTCACCTTCGTGCAGTTTTGCAGAAGGGTCTGAAACTGAGCTTTAGCTTATGTTAAGAGAGGGCGTTTTTCCACTGTCACTAGAAGTACCCTTTAAGTACCCATTAATGGGTACAAAAATGCCATTTTGTACCCATTAATGGTACTTAACGGGCACTTTTAGTGACAGCGGAAAAACACCCAGAGTCTAGAAAGGGTGGGAATGCCTTCTTCCTCCATGAAAGTTCCACCCTGGGAGCCAGAATGCAACCAGAAACTTATAATTTATATTTATATTAATTTTATATTACTTCCCACCAGGAATGTGCAGAAATGGTTTTTTTTTTGCATTCGAAAGGAATCCATTATCCGAACATTCAATTCGATTCGAATGTTTAGAATCCAAATGCAACAAGATTCAATTTTAATGGAAGTACATTTGAATACAGTTGTTTGAATTGAATCTGAAGATATGCATGTCAACAACATTCGTCTTTGAAGATACAAATGTCAACAACATTCGTATGTGTTATATGTATCTGTACGCATTTCGTACGCATCCTGTTTCGAACAGATATGTATATAATCTGGCCTCACTGGCCTGATCCAGCAAAGCACTTCCTATGTGGTTTCCGTGGCGTGGAGCAACCTATCATTCCTCCCCTTGCCTTTTGCTAGGAGCATGAGCTTCGTTAGAGAACGGAACTAATTAAATGCAAGGAAAACTTTGCTGTAGCTCCTTCCACCCTTGAGTCAGATAGCTGGGCACCTGCCAGCGCCACAGATGGAAGAAGTTGCATCGGCACCAGTCCTTATAGGGAGGTAGAGAGGGCCCCATTTGTGACCCCTGCAAAATGCTGTCATCTCAACCAGGCAAGGTGTGGGAGGTGTGAAGCGATTTTGCTCCTGCCTTCACATCAGGTTAGTTTTTTAAAGTGAGCATACAGAAACGCAGCAAAGCAGACTAATTTATGCTGAAATGCTTGCTGGCACCCCAAAATAGTGGAGACCGGAGTGGGTAGATTGTGAGCCATGGGGTTCTTGCATTAAGCTGCATAGAAGAAGGAGGAAGAAGAAGAATTGGCTTTTCTAACCTGCTTTTCTCACCCTTTAAGGGGACTCCAAGCAGCTGACAAACATTCTGTTCTTCTCCCCCATAAGAGACACCCTGTGAGGTAGGTGGGGCTGTGAGAGCTCAGAAAGAGAGCCCAAGGCGACCCAGCTGGTTTCTTGTAGGAAGAAGAGGAAGAAGAATTGACTTTTATATCCCGCCTTTCTCACCCTTAAGGGGATTCAAGGCTGCTGACAAACCTTCTGTTCCCTTCACACCTAGATCATTACAGGTCATTCTTAGTATCCTCACTTTCAATTGACCTGAGCCTTCTCCATGGAACTCTTGGCTCTCCACCCCTTTTGCTGTGTCAGATCTACCTCCTTTCTGATTGGATGCTGTTGTGCCACTCAAGGGAGGTGTGTGTATGTGTTTGCAGTTCATTTTTAAATCTGCTCCCACACCCCCTTCCTAACAACAACAACAACAACAATAATTTGTGGAAAAACACTAGATACATGAAATGAGGAGAGAATCATACACAAATTGAGGAGAAAAGGGGAGGTGCCTCATGAACTCTGTGCATTCACATTGGCTGAAAGGAAGGACTGGACCCGCCCACCACAGCACAGTTCAGCCTCCTTTAGCCCGTCCCCCTGATCACACTGGAGGAAGAGAAGACGGCCTGAGATGCCAGGATGGGTGGAGTCCTCCTCAGTCCTGTAAAGATGAGGACTATGGTTAAGATGATCTAGTGGGCTAGGCCGGCTTGGAAAACAAATTAAATTAAAATAACGTGAGTGACACGGCCTAAGAACAAGTTTGAGGTCGTCCTAAACTACTTGTGTGACCAGGGCCATAGTGAAGAGAGAAGTTGAAGACTTCTCAATCCTCAGCTTGTCAGCTTTGTCTGTTGATGGTCCTGCTAAAAGAGTGCAAATTGCAAAATTTGTTTCAAATTATTTTTATACTCAGCCTTGGAAGAGGAGGGAAAGATCTATCTCACATAGCAAGAACTGCTTGAAAATGTCCCCCATGGTTCCAGGAATAAGGCATTTTGCAATGATCTGCTCTCGTTTGTCTGTCCCCTTTCCCTCTGTAGATCGACAGGACGGAAACGGCGGTGAACAACCTTAACCCAGCCTTCTCAAAGAAGTTTGTGGTGGAATATCGTTTTGAGGAGGTCCAGAAGCTGAAATTTGCCTTGTTTGACCAAGACAAATCGAGCATGCAGCTATATGAACATGACTTCTTGGGAGAATTTGCATGCACTTTGGGAACAGTGAGTATAGCCGCATTTTCAGTGCACGTCTGTTTCTTAAAGTTTGCACGGCTCAGGAAGTAGATATGCACCAGGGATGTGCACGAATATTCGTTACATTTGATATTTGTACAAATTGGTACAAATTTGCACATTCGTATATGAATCAAATGTTACAACGTTCATGCATTGACATTGGTATTCGTAGAAATCTTTTGGAACATCCGTCCGAATGCTACTGAACATTTGTGAACCCAGGGAGGTGGGAAAGCGGCCACCCCTGTCCCTGAAACAGATCGGGGTGCATTCGGTGTGGATTCAAAGTGGATTCAGGGTGGATTTGATGCATATGGGATAAAAACTGGACGTGTACGGGTGCATACAGGTGTATACAGATGCGTATGGACACGTTCAAATGTTGTCGACATTTGTATCACTAAATTCCAAGCCCCAGGTGCAAGGCGTTGTTGGAAGGGTAATTTTATAGATTGTTGCCCCTGCAGTTTTATTCCTTTTTCCGGTCACTGATGTGTGCCTCTTTCTTCTTTCCAATTCGTGTAGATTGTGTCAAGCAAGAAGATGACCAGACCGCTGCTTCTAGGAAATGGAAGGCCAGCTGGGAAGGGAATGATAACGGTATGGGATCGTTTAAAGCATTTGCTTCCTAGAGGCTTTGAATTCTGACCTTTGTTTCTAATTCTGCAATGGGAGGGAAGTGTATGAATTGGACTCTTTCCACGGCGATTGAGGTTTTCTTTTCTTTGCTCTCCCATCAAGATCAGCTGACCCCTCTGTGATGGTAAGAAGTACGTGGAATGCAGGTGAACCCTTGAGGATTTTTTTTAAAAAAATTAAATTTAAAAACGTACAGAAAGAAACTAAAAATAATTCTAAATGTTGCAAAAGCTTAGAGAATTGCAGGCCCCAAGGAAATTAAGTGGGGGGTCTCACCTGTACTATCTCCATCCAGTGGGTGGGCATTTCTGGCCCCGTCATGGGTGGGGCTGTTTGTGTGATGTCATCAGGCAGGTTTAGGGACCCTCCATCCCTTTCCCCCAAAATGACCCTTGAAAGAAATTCAAGGAGTTTCTTGGCTTTCTGGCTGTTGCATCTCCTGTTGTCTGTCAGAAGTTGCAACAAGACAAAATATTTAATCAATCATTGGATACGTCCCATGGTACCAAATCAATCAAACAAACTACTAGAATGGATGCCTATATAGATCTTTCAGGACCACGGACAGCACTCTCCCTTCCTGTGCAATAGCTCCAGAAAGGGGAAGCAAGTTTTAGGATTGAGGGGCCACCACTGACATGGCCCTGCTTTGATTCTCTGCCCTCTTTTATAAAATGCTCATCTCCTATTTGTTGTTAAGTCCCATTGGGACCAACCCCTGCTCATTGCAAAAATGCATCTGTGCATTTTTCTTTGGAAGATACAGGAGTAATTTGCTGTTATTGCCTTCCCAGTGGATGCGGAGGATCAGACTTGTGTAGAGTGGCTGTAGCTCAGTGATAGACCAAATGGCTTGGAAAGCAGAGGGTGGCCAGTTCGATCCCATAGGAAGTCCTGGAAGGAAGCCCTCGTAGGGGACTTGTACCTTTCCATCTTTTTTTAATCCTGTTACGTGTTTAATCCTGTTTTATATTTAGGTGTTTTGTACATTTTATCTCATATGTGTAACTGGTTGTAACTGCTTATAAATTTATGGACGAGAGATGTATCAGTGACTGCTAGAATGGATGCCTAAGTACATCTTTCAGGCTGTGGAGACAAGCAGGAGGCCTTTAAGGCCATTTGCTGGGATTTGAGAGCAGGAGAAGGCTTGCCCTTGTCTTCTGCTTGAGATGCCCATGGGCAGTTGGTGGGCCACCTTGTACGACAGGACGCTGGACTAGATGGGCTGTGGCCTGATCCAGCAGGGCTCCTCTTAGGTTCCTATGGACCAGATGGGCTGTGGCCTGATCCGGCAGGGCTCCTCTTAGGTTCTTATGGACTAGATGGGCTGTGGCCTGATCCGGCAGGGCTCCTCTTAGGACCTTATGGACCAGATGGGCTGTGGCCCGATCCGGCAGGGCTCCTCTTAGGTTCTTATGGACCAGATGGGCTGTGGCCTGATCCGGCAGGGCTCCTCTTAGGTTCTTATGGACTAGATGGGCTGTGGCCTGATCCGGCAGGGCTCCTCTTAGGACCTTATGGACCAGATGGGCTGTGGCCCGATCCGGCAGGGCTCCTCTTAGGTTCTTATGGACCAGATGGGCTCTGGCCTGATCCAGCAGGGCTCCTCTTAGGTTCTTAGGTTCTGTTAAATCTTTTTTAAAAACCCTCATCCCTTATTTAAGGGCAGCCACTGCAAGAAAGTGCAAACGAAGGCTCTTCCCATAGCAGTGTTCCTCTTTTCTGCTTTGCTTGAAACGCACGCTGCTGCAGGATTTGCTGCGCCTTCACCGAACTTCAAGCCCGTCACGTGGTGTTTGGTGGTGCTGCGTGCACATGGAGTCCTGTGCGCCGTTCGGATGTTTTGCGGATTACTCATGTGCTTCCGTCATCCCTACCAAGAAACGGTGATTTGGTTTGATTGGAGGGCATCTAGGATAATCACAGCTTTACGAACTGATCTATTTATTCATTAGTCGCAGAACGTTTGCCTTAAATCACAGGCATGTGTGCATTTACACGCGCGTGCCCGAACCTCCGCTCACGATGTGTCACTTTTGAGTGTGTAGGTTGTTCGGATCATTGTGCATGAATGACACCTCTGTGCACTGGAGGACACAGTGATCGATTTCGTGCAGAAATTCCGAGAGATAAAAGGTGTGATTTATAGAGTTGCAGATGATCCGTTGTGAAAGGGGGACGAGGCATATTACTTAGCAACAGGTTTCTTAGCAACCCTTTTGCTTTTATCCCGTTCACTGGAGTTTGCACGGCTATTTTCTGGGCAAATCTGGTTCAATGGGCACATGGAGCAAAGGCATATTGGCCTGCAAAATCATCATCATCATCATCATCATCATCATTATAGTGTATTTCTAAAGCACCATACATGTACTCAGCGCTGTACAAAAGAAATCACATCAATAAAAATATAATATAAAACCTGCCAGTGGCATACAATGTAAAAATAAAACTTAGGGTGTTTTTCCGCCGTCACTAGAAGTACCCATTAAGTACCCATTAGTGGGTACAAAAATACCATTATGTACCCATTAATGGGTACTTAATGGGTACTTTTAGTGACAGTGGAAAAACACCCATAGTAAAAATAAACTAATAAAAGAAAGAAGAAAAAAACAATAAAACGTCAACACAATAACAGATCAAATATTAAAACAGGTCACACCAAATCTGGAAACGCTTCCCTAAAGAGGAAAGTCTTTAGCTCAGATTTAACTGACGACAAAGGAGTAAAAGCACATATATGTTGAGGAAGGAGGTTCATCATCATAGGAGGAGGAGGAGGAGGCTTTAAGAAGGTGAGGAGGAGGAGGAGGAGGAGGAGAAGACGAGGGTGTGTTTCACTGATGTCCCTATACCATGAGATAGCAGGATTATGAACCAAGAGAATTATGAAATACAAGGACTTCAAGGTTGAAGTTCAACAACTCTGGCACAAGCCAGCCCTTGTGGTCCCAATGATGATTGGCACACTGGGTGCCAATCCAAAAGACCTTGGAAGGCACTGAAAACAGCTGGACGTTGGCAAGGTTACCACCTGTCAATTGCAAAAGGCCACCTTGCTGGGTGCTGCTCACATTATCTGCCGGGACATAACATCAACGTAGGGTCTTGGGAAGATCCTGGTGCACCATGAAATATCAAAGCCGACATATTTAGTGTTGTTATGTTATATAGTTGTGTCTCTATATATAATAACAACAATAATAATTAATCATAACAATAATAATAATAAATGGATAAAATGAAATAAAAGGTGTCACAGCATTTGTGATTTTAATCATGATGGGCAGGTTTTGGGCTTTCTTTCTTTCTTTTCTTTCTTTCTTTTTTTGCAAACTGGAAAACCTTATTTTCTGGGCCACAGGGTTGCCATCGTGTTGCATACATCAGACAAGTGACTGTGGGGTTAGGTTCATGGACCCGGCTGGTTTCCTGGAATTAGTAGCTCTGTGTCCCCTATCAGACCAATCACATGAGGAGTCCCAAATATATGGAATGGAAGGCGGCTTCAGAACCTGTCCAGCGACACCTAAGTTTTAATCCACCTTCGATCTGCCTTCAGAGTGGGAGAATGGACCAGCAAAGCGCTGACCAGTTCCATGCCATCTAACCCATAAAATCTGCCTTTGGGTTAGGTAATGTGGAAAGAAAAATAGCCAGTCCCTTTCTTGATCTGTTCTCTCATTCTGAAGGTGGGTTGGAAGTGGGTGGATAAAAAGGGACGTCTCAGCCTTTGCTCTTGCATCCTTTTCTGATAGTTTCCTGAATCCTTTACCCCTCCCTGTCCTCAGTAAAATTGGCACTTGAACTCTGGTGGCCACGGAACGGTACCGGAAGGAAACACCGAAGCAAATCCAGCTGATAGAGATGCCAATTGCCAATCCTGTGCCTGTCAGTTTCCATTTTGCCGCGGTGTTTTATAACCTCTCTTTTCGGTGACTTCCTGAAGGTGCTGAGCTCAGGGGTTTTAACCACCAAAGGCCGTTGTATGGAGAATGAGTTTTCATGTCCCCTGTACCTCAGCCAGCGTCTCCTTTTGTCCTGGAAAACAGCAGTGCTTCGTTTCACACAATAACCTGTTTCCCTGGATTTAATGGTCTTCTCAGCGATGGTACCCACTCACTCCAAGGTAATCCAAATGGAAAGGTCTCCATTGATCCTCCTGATGGATTAGAAGCAGAGCGGAAGGTTTGAGTTGGGCCTCCTCTGGCTGCCTCCGGGCTAAAGCTGGTGATTCCGCTGGGGCTATATTGAGGTTGCAAAATGTGATTGCGGAATTTCCAGTATAGTCCAAGATAGGTTTGCTTGTTTGTTCATTCATTGGTTGGTTGGTTGGCTCATTCATTCATTCGTTCATTCATTCATATTTCTATCCTGCCCTATACCTGAAGGTCTCTGGGCAGGCAACAACATTTAAAATCAAGCATATACTAAAACAACAGTATATGTTAAAACAAAAACTTGTCTGTAAAGTGGGAAGAGACAGTATATTTCCATCTAACCAAAGGCCAGGGCAAAGAGATGTGTCTTCAACGCCTTCCCAAAAGTACACAGTGAAGGGACCTGATGCACCTCAAGGCGGAGACTGTTCCATAACCTAGGTGCCATCACTGAGAAGGCCCTCCACCAGTTGCCCGCCCCTTTTGCTGCTGAGGGTGGTGGGACAACAAGGCGAGCCTCCCCTCCATATCGTAGGGCATGGGCAGGTCAATATGGGAGATGGATAACCCAAGATATCAGTATTATTACAAGAAATCCAACCATGGTGCCCAGTTTTCTGTAATTGTTTCCTTTTACTGAACATTTCCCAGGGACTTCTGAAATAAAGTCAAATCCTGTAAAGGAAGCAGCTTGCCTTTGCCTTCTTGTATTCAGATTTAGGATTGATTCAGAGCCACGTTGGTCTAGTGGTTAAGGAGCCGGTCTCTTATCTGGGAATACCAGGTTTGATTCTGCACTCCTCCATTAAGCCAGCCGGGTGACCTTGGGCTAGTCACAGCTCTCTTCTGAGCTCTCACAGCCCAACCTGCCCCACAGGGTGTCTCTTGAGGGGAGAAGAACAGAAGGTTTGTCAGCCACTGAGTCCCCTTAAATGGGTGGAAAAAGCATGGTAGAAAAGCCAACTCTTCTTCTTCTTGAAGTGGGCACCACTGCATGCCAAGTAGAATATTCAGGGTAGATCCACATTTACTTTCTAATTATTATTGTTGGGTACCATCAGCTTCTCCCCAGAAAAAGGCCATGGCAAACCACTCTGCCAAGAAGGCTGTGTAACAGGGCCAATGGAGTCACCCATGCCATCAGTCATGAGTCGGCCATGACTTGATGGTACCCAACAACTCCCATCAAGGTGTCTGTAACTCCAGGTTGACCAAGTGGGCACCTGTAAGGGCATCTCTGTGCAGTTATCCCGTCAGAGGCACCAAAGTGGTTTGCCATTGCCTGTTTCTGGGGGGCGTCCGCCGGATTGAACCAGCGACCCTCTGGTGAGCTACTGGGCAATTACTGAGCTACAGCTAATTACTGACTTTCTAGTATTTCATTTTATAGCTGCCTTCATAAGCTATGCAAAAGATGATCTTTAATTCAAATGTGATTCTAGAAAGTGGAAGGACAACCCACTCATGCAAGTGAATGTGTTTTAGTTGGCAGATAACATAGGAAATAGCCATTTTTCATTTTAATGAGGGTCCATCTGGCTGTTTTAATTTGATTGAGCTTGAAAGGCTGTTTTCCTGGCTTTGTGGACAGACAATCTTAATTAGGCTTTAATTATGTTTATTACTAATCAGAAGTTTAGCCATGTGGAAGACTTGCATCCAAACTCTTCTGGTCACTTGCCTTCTGCTCTGTGAGAAAAATCTGGCGTTAGAAAATGTCAGTTTTCATTTAATCCCCCTCTGGTTTCCAGATTCTAAGATAGGCCTCATGGAGATCGAATTTGGTAAAAACTCTGGCTTGCCTTAAGTGATCGAGCAGGTCACTGGAGGGAGTACATTCTTTTTCCGACTGAAAACTTGTTGAGACCCTGGTAATCAGTACAAAGTCTCAACTCTCTGCATTTTTTTTTAACAGAAAACAGTTGGGCTTCCAGGAGAAGACGACTCTGTGTAAAGGTTCCCCCTTGGCAATTGATTATCTACATAATTTTCATTTGTTATTGTGTACAGTGGTACCTTGACATACGAGTTTAATTCGTTCCGTAACCTTGCTCTTATGTCAAATCGCTCGTATCTCAAAGCAATTTTCCCATTAATCCATTCCAGCTCCTAAAACACCACCTCAGTTGTTTTTGTTATGTACTGTACAGTATTTACATACTCGTATCTCAAATCTTGCTCTCATCTCAAAGCAAAATATCACTCGCTCAGCGGCTTGTATCTCAAAACACTTGTATGTCAGGGCACTTGTATGTCGAGGTACCACTGTATTTGATAATGACTCACTTGATTGTTTTTAAAAAAATTTGCTGTATTTTTCATTACCACCCTATTATATTTTACTGATCATGCATCAAATAAGTCTTCTCTCTTCCAACTTTGGCTTTGATTAAGGGAGGGCATTGTCCTCTTTTTAAGATGCAAATTGTACTTTTGCTGTGATTTGGCTGTCCTGGGTTCTGCTTTCCTTTTTCCTTTTAATGATCAGGTGTGCTTGATTTAACGCCACTGATCCTGCTGGCAGCGCCTTCGTCTCCTTTTGCCTTCCTCCCCTGTTCTCACCTAGTCTCCAATCAAGCAGAAAATTTATGCACAGAAATTGTCTCAGTGGATTAGAGAGGAGGAATTCTGATTTCATAACCAGCTCTGCAAGGGTGAAATTGTTCCACAGGACTTGATTTGGAAAAAGTCTTACCTTTTTTCTTTTCCTTTTTGGTGTCGCGTGCGGAGGAAATTCATGGGTCTTTTTGGTAAACCTAGGAACAAGGAGCTAACATGTTTGGAAAGATTTGGAGTCTATAGTATTGGCATAAAGATGTTTTTTATATGTATTGGCTTGTTTGTATTTCTGTCCCACGGATCTCAGGCTGGCTCACAATATAACTAATAAAAAACAATTTAAAAGGGATTAAAACCATCAGTAAAAGTGCCTGAAAGGTGAAGGGAGGTGGCCTTGGGCTAGTCATAGCTCTCTTCTGAGCTCTCACAGCCCCACCTACATCACAGCGTGTTCTGTTGTGGGGAGAAGAACAGAAGGTTTGTCAGCCACTTTGAGTCCCCTTAAATGGGTGAGAAAAGCGGGGTAGAAAAGCCAACTCTTCTTCTTTTTCTTGTGTTTGATTTTCCACCATTCATCTTCTACTGCTAGAGATGCAACACAGATGATCGGTGGTAACCTAAGTCCTGGAGGTATGTTAGACCTCTACTTGGTTTGGGACTTGGGATTCCATAGGAAGTGCTCAGGATATTATTGGAGTACTTGCCTAGGGAAATAGAAGCATAGCTGCTGAGGAATGAGAGCATTTGTCCTTTGTTTGAACTCTGGGTTTGATTGTGCCACCCGTCTGCCACAGGTGTAGTACCCCAAACTAGGGATGGGCACAGTTATTGGTAACGTCTGTTATTTGTACGGATTCGTTCATTCGTATAAGAATTGAATATTATCCTGTTTGTACATTGATATTTGTATGAATACGCATGTTTTGGAACATTCGTACGAAGCTTCGGAATATTTGTGAAATGGGGAGGTGGGAAAAGCGGCCACGCCAGTCACATCTACAATGGATCCAGAGTGGATTCATCATGGTTTGAGAGTGGATTCAAAGTGGATTCAGGGCAGATTGGACAC
The DNA here is from genome assembly GCA_023333525.1 of Aspidoscelis tigris stejnegeri. Taxonomy (NCBI): domain Eukaryota; kingdom Metazoa; phylum Chordata; class Lepidosauria; order Squamata; family Teiidae; genus Aspidoscelis; species Aspidoscelis tigris. Next base: position 4,872,563 of record JALMGA010000013.1, read on the forward strand.
TTTCAGAGGGGATATGCTACCGGATACGTATTGGCTACATATTGGCTACAGATGCGTTTGTATCAATTATTCATACGAATTCATACAAATACATTTGTATCAAATAAAATCCTACCTCATTCAAATGGGATCTACTTGAACGAATACAAATTTCCTTACATCCAATTTGTCATGAGTCAAATGCAAAAAAAAAAAAAAAAGATTCGTGCACATCCTTACCGCAAACAGCAGCAACCATCTGAACGAGTCCCTCGTCCCATATAGACCTGCCTGGACGTTGAGGCCACAAGGGGCAGGCAGAGGTGAGAGGGTCTTTTCTGTGGTGGCCCCCAGGCTTTGGAACACCTATGCAAGACACGGGTTTCAGTGCCTGATCTCAACATTCCACCTCACTCCAGCCTCTAAGGTTTAGCTCCCACCAACAGTTGTCTTGCAAAGATGGGCAATATATTATATTTTAATTATATCTTAGTCTGTTTCATGTATTCCATTCTTTTTATTATTAACAATGTGCATAGGGACCTTTGGGTGAAAGGAAGGAGATATAGATCCATATGATGTAAACATTAGCAAACTCCTATCCATCTCTGTTAAGGTGTAAACAGCGAGTCCCAGTTTCTATGTCTTCATTTCCCCTTCATTATTTTAAAAAAAAATCTGTCACCCCAAAAGGAAAGAAAACAAAAACTTTTCAGATATCAGCACTCTTTCTTGACTTAATCAAGATTAAATCTCAGGCTGTCTCTTGCATACAGCCAGCCTGTAACTTGAGAGAGAGAGAAACTACTGTATGTCCTTTTAAAACCTCAGGCTTGTCTTCTCAGCCCAATATGGAGTCAGTCTTGCTATGTTCAGGCCTTTTCACGTGTCATGGTCTGCCTTTAGCTTTTAATTATACCAATTATAAAGCCAAATTTGTATGTCAAAACCATGTGTATTTCAAATTCAGGTTTTGCAGTTCAAATTTCTTATGATACCTCCACATCCAGAGCTGATCTGGTCACAAGGAAATAAATGCGATGGAGTAAGATGTGACAAAACCCGCTATGCTGCAAATGCAGAGTATGGTGGAAGCAAAGCAGGAGGGATTTGTGGCTTCTAAGGGTGGCAGTGGGAGGTGGCAGATGGACAGCGTCTGGCACGCTTTGTTCCCGGCCTCGTGAGTCCCATGTCAGAGGAGAGGGTCGGTCCAACGGCTGAGTCGAGGCTTGTGCATGAGAATGAGGCATGCTGGAGGCGACTTTAGCTGACTGCCACCACCACCGGCTCCACCAGCTGCTGTTGAAAGTACAGCAAAGCAGCTATCAAAATAAGAAAGCACCCCGGTATAAGCTTTAAAAATTGCTGCTTGCTTAGGATGGGAACGGGTCAGCCAGAAGAATTGGGGTGGGGACCAGCAGTCTGTTCTTGCATTGTTCTACTAGCTGTCTCTAGGCAATATTGGCTGGGTAGGGAGAGGGCAAGCAGGAACTGTGTGCGTGCACTTGTCAAGCCGGAAACTGATGGGTCTGCACAGGGTCCTTCTGAATGTACCGTTGGCTGTTTTTGCCTCTCAGAAGTTTGCAAATCAGGACCACGGACAGCACTCTCCCTTCCTGTGCAGTAGCTCCAGAAAGGGGAAGCAAGTTTTAGGATTGAAGGGCCACCGCTGAGGTGGCCCTGCTTTGGTTCTCTGCCCTCTTTCATAAAATGCTCGTCTCCTATTTGTTGTTAAGTCCCATTGGGACCAACCCCTGCTGAATGCTCAAACACATCTGTGCATTTTTCTTTGGAAGATACAGGAGTGATTTGCTGTTCTTGCCTTCCCAGTGGATGCTGAGGATCGGACTTGTGTAGGACTGGCTGTAGCTCAGTGATAGACCAAATGGCATGGAAAGCAGGGGATGGCCAGTTTGATCCCAAAGGAAGCCCTCATAGGGGACTTGTACCTTTCCATCTCTTTTTAATCCTGTTACATGTTGAATCCTGTTTTATATTTAGGTATTTTCTATGTATTATCTCATATACTTAACTGGTTGTAACTGCTTATAAATTTATGGATGACAGATGTATCAGTGACTGCTAGAATGGATGCCTAAGTACATCTTTCATGCTGTGGAGACAAGCAGGAGGCCTTAAAGGCCATTTGCTGGGATTTGAGAGCAGGAGAAGGCTTACCCTTGTCTTCTGCTTGAGGTGTCCAGGGGCAGTTGGTGGGCCTCTGTGCAAAATAGGATGCTGAACTAGATGGGCTGTGATCTGATACAGCAGGGCTCTCCTAGGTTCTTGTGGATCAGATGGACTGTGGCCTGATCCAGCAGGTCTCCTCTTAGGCTCTTGTGGACTAGATGGGCTGAGACCTTTCGGACAGGGTGGGGTAAAATGCAAATAAATTAATGATAAAGAAATAAATCAATGGAATTTTTAAAAATATGCTTTCTGTTTCCTTTTTAAACCATTGGCTGCATTCAGCTGTACTCCCCCCCCCCCCGCCCCAGTCGATGCATTAATTGAGCAGACTTTCTAGCTCTGTAGCATTTAAACTTGACATCCCACAGTTTGAATGTGTTTTTCCCCTTTTCTCACTAGCTGCCATATTTTAAGGGCAGGATATTCATTTAAAAAGAATCAGCTTAACAGAAACAGCTTGTCTGCAAAGGTTTGGCTTGCAGCCAGTTGAGAAAATTTGCTCTTTTTAAGTATTGCTGAAGTTGCTTTAAAAAAAAAAAGACAAAAGTTTAGCTACAGATCTTTAAATGGTTCCCTGACAGGTACCATGGAGCCAGTGCTGATAAGGTCCTGCAAAGGGCAGCTGAAGGGGCAACAAGAGCTGCATTTCACACCTGAATTTTAATCCAGCTTCAGTCCACTTTCAGAGTGAGATAACACATTGGTAAAATTAGCAAGTTTGGGTTAGATAATGTGGAAGGGACAGGACTTGTCACTTTGCTGCTGTGTTCTTCCACTCTGAAAGTGGACTGAAGCTGTATTAAAACTTTGGTGTGAACACAGTGATCGATCTAGAGAAAGGGAGGTGAACAGTTTGCTAAACCCAAGTTGCCCACCTTTCTAGCAATCCATGCCCAGGATTTGAGTCCCGAGGGTCACTCGATCTTGGGGCATAAACATCCCTGACTTGGTCCGACCAAAGCTTTATTGGCCATCCAGGTGAGACAGTTTGGTCTAGTGGTTAGGGAGCCAGACTCTTAACTGGGAATACCGGGTTTGAATCCACACTCCTCCACGAAGCCAGCTGTGTGACCATGGGCTAGTCACGGCTCTCTTCTGAGCTGTCAGAGCCCCTCCCACCTCACAAGGGTGTCTCTTGTGGGGAGAAGAACAGAATGTTTGTCAGCTGCCTTGAGGACCCTTAAGTGTGAGAAAAGCAGGGTAGAAAAGCCAGTTCTTCTTCAGCTGCTGCTGCTGCTGCTGCTGCTGCTGATGATGATGATGATGATGATGATGAAGAAGGAGAAGGAGAAGGAGAAGGAGAAGGAGAAGGAGAGTAAGGCTAGGTTCCAGATCAGGCACCCCATTTCAGAATGAGGCAATACCCACCCCCAGACTCCCTCCTGTCACTATGATTGTAATGTCTATGTAAGATGAACAGGTGCTGTAAAGAACATGGAAGTAGGCGGCCATTCCCGGCACAGAAGGTGGGAGAGAAGACGTGCCAAGGATTTTGCAGATACTCTCCGCCGTCTCTTCCCTCCTGAATGCAATGGTTTGATCAGGGCTTTCGCTCATGAGGACCACACTTGGGCTGGTCCATGGGGCGGCAGTGGCCAGGAGCACCTCCTTCCGGCCATGGCTGGTTTGCCAGCTGCAGCCCCTTCTGCACGGAGATGGTCCGTCCACGGGTTGGACTTCCAGAGTGGACTCTTTGTACTGATTTGGATCTCCGTTTGCCTGGAGTTGGTTTTCGACCCACTGAGGTGAGTTTCTCACACTGTGATGTTGAACAGGAAGAAGTATAGGGCCACAGTTTAGCAGTAATAAATCCTGCTGATCTTTTCTATGGACCTGAACTGCCCTTGATAAGAACATAAGAACCTAAGAGGAGTCCTGCTGGATCAGGCCACAGCCCACCTAGTCCATAAGAACCTAAGAGGAACCCTGCTGGGTCAGGCCACAGCCCATCTAGTCTATAGGAACGTAAGAGGAGCCCTGCTGGATCAGGCCACAGCCCATCTGGTTCATAAGAACCTCAGAGCCCTGCTGGATCAGGCCACAGTCCGTCTGGTCCATAGGAACCTAAGGGGAGCTCTTAAATGGATTAAAAAAAAGTGGGGTAGAAAAGCCAACTCTTCTTCTTCTAAGCAAAGCAAAGCTTGAGCATTGGATTAGCAGGAGATCCTGTGGATCTCAAAGGGAGAAATATGGAGGGTGTGCACACACACTAAGAATGCATCAATTTTTTTTTCTGTCTTCCTTTTCAGATAGCAGCACAAGAGTTATCTGACAACCGCGTGATCACTCTCAGCCTGGCTGGCCGAAAGCTGGATAAGAAGGTCTGTATTTGCAAAGAATCTTCTTTAATAAAATGTATTGCTGGTAGTGCTCAGTTGTGTCCCCTCTTTGTGACCCCATGGACCACAGCATTCCAGGCTCAGCCAGTTTGTTCTAGTGGTTAGGGCACCGGACTCTTAACTGGGAATACCGGGTTTGATTCCACATTCTTCCATGAAGCCAGGTGGGTGACCTTGGGCTAGTCACAGCTCTCTGCTGAGCTCTCACAGCCCCGCCCACCTCAAAGGGTGCCTGTTCTGGGGAGAAGAACAGAAGGATTGTCAGCTGCCTTGAGTCCCCTTAAATAGGTGAGAAACGCAGAGTAGAAAAGCCAACTCTTCTTCCGTCTTCGTGAAGCCAGCTGGGCAACCTTGGCCTAGTCACAGCTCTCTTCTGAGCTCTCACATCCCCACCTACCTCACAGGGTGCCTGTTGTGGGGAGAAGAACAGAAGGTTTGTCAGCTGCTTTGAGTCCCCTTAAATGGGTGAGAAAAGCAGGGTATAAAAGCCAACTCCTTCTTCTTCTTCTCTCCTCTGCTGCTCCTGAGGGTTGCCCAAGCTCATATCCATTATCTTCATGAAATTATTCATTATCCCACAGTGTTATTCAGCCATCTTCAACTCTTTGTGACCCCATGTACCACAGCATGCCAGTCCCTTCTCTCTGTTATTGTCACCTTGAGTTTGCCCAAGTTCACAGCTGTTGCTTCCATGAGACTATCTGTCCAGATCTCATTTTCCGTTCCGTCTTGCGGTTTGGACTTGTGGTTAGAGTGCTGGACTCTAGGTCCACTAGTCTCCCAGTTTGATTCCACACTCCTTCACAAAGCCAGCTGGGCGGCCTTGGGCTAGTCACAGCTCCCTTTCTCAGCTCTCACAGCCCCACCTATCTCACAGGTTGTTCTGTTGGGGGGAGAAGAACAGATGCTTTGTCAGCAGCCCTGAGACCCCTTAAACAGGGTAGAAAAGCGGGGTCAAAAAGCAGGGTCGAAAACCAAACTCTTCTTCCTCCTCCTCCACTAAGCCATCTGGGTGGCCTTGGGCTAGTCACACCTCTCTTCTGAGCCCTCACAGCCCCCACCTACCTCACAGGGCCTCTGTGGTGGGGAGAAGAACAGAACGTTTGTCAGCCACTTTAAGTCTCTTTCAAGTGTGAGAAAAGCGGTATATAAAGCAGCTGCTCTTATTCTTCCTCCTCCTCCTCCTTTCCTAGCATAAGGGTCTTTTTCAGTGTCTCCCCTCATGTGGTCACCATATTTGAGCTTCTTTCTCTTAAGCAGAGTTCATTTCCTTGAGTTTTGACTGATTTATCTCCTTGCAGTCCAAGGGTCTCTCAAAAACCTTCCTAGACACCACGATTCAAAGGCGTAGAAGACTCGCTTGGATTCCCCTTGGTTCTCAAACTCGCAACAAAGGACCATAACCAACTGCATGTTTCCGACTGTGAGGTCAAGAGACCTGTTCTGTATTTCTAAAAGAATACAGAGTAAAGTAAAGCTGATGGTCTGAAATAGACCTTCTTTCAGAGTTTAAATTCCATGCACTGAAGGCGAATATCTTTGAAGCTTTTGCAGAAGGTTCCAAGCGGTGATTTGTTTTCTTTGAAAAATATGTTTTCTTGTACCTTTTATTGTCTCCTTATTCTTGTTACTTAAACGCTATATCATCCTCAACCTGCTGGGTTAAGCAAGGATTTTGACAAACAACAACAACAACAAAAACAGATCAGAAGCACAGCTAATTTAATTTTAAATCAGTGAGTTTAAAATAAAATACTAAAAAAAAAAGGTACAAATATAATTGCAGCTCATGAGGATGGAAGAATAACATTCAAATTCTGCCCAGTGTTTTATTTAGATCCACATAGACTTGTTATGATTTTCATTTTCCCCCCATTTTATCTGTATACCGCCTTTCCAAAAGAAAATTTGTCCAAGGCAGTTTGCAACAAACAGAAAACAGACAATGCAAAATAGTAGTCAAAACACTATAGCAAAATACATTATAAAAATCTCACATCATACAAAACATTGTAAAATAAGCCAAACACACACACACACACAATGATTGAGGCATCTGAGGCCAAGTGGAGTCCAGAGCAGCTGACCAAAGGCCCCAGTCCCACAAAGAATTATCTTCTTCTAGATAATTATATAATCCTTGCAATCCCTTCTAGCTCCACAGTTCTATGATTCCATGGCCCATTGCTTTCTTCCTTATGTCCCCATGCAAGCTGTTTGGCGCTGTTTGGGCGCTGTTTGGTACAGGACCGAGATCCAATCTCGGGTGTCCCCGTGCCATTTGCCCTAACGTGGGCTGGGGGCTTATTCAGCCATCCTCAAGCAAACCGCACCGGGATCGTGGTTTTGCTCCCTTTCCCAGGCAACCCACTTGCTTGCCTCGAAAGGGGAGTAAAAGCAAAGGAGTAAGGGGGTGCAGAGGTTTGAGTTTTCTCTCTTTTCCAGGGAGGCAACCTTATTGCCACCCTGGAAAAGAGAGAAATCTCAAGCCTCTGTGCCTCCTTTTGCCGATCTGCTGACAGAAACAGGCTTGGCTTTACTGCCAAAGTAAAGGATCACTTAGTGGCCATAGGAATTGACTTTGTCCAGCTCAACTGGTCATCTTCCACTCTTCCTTCAGCCTTCTCTGCAGTTTTTCATCTCTATCAGAATTAAATCAATCCAGCTACTAGCCGGCTAACCCTTTCTTCTTCCTCTTTAACTTTCCCAAGCATCAACCATGTTTTCTAGTGACAAAAATAGAAAAGAAAAAAAGAGAAGGAAGGAAGGGAGGGAGGGAGGGAGGGAGGGAGGGAGATGCTTTGAGAGCCAAAACCCCTGAAAGAAGCAGCATCAGTTTCTTTTTTGTGCCGTCCCATGTGCTACAGTATGGCTGCGTTTGATAGCTTCAGACTGCAAAAAGAATTGAAAGCGCGGTGCTGTATTTAAAAATCTGTTTTGTCTATTTTTCCTCTGAGACCCCGTGTGGCTTCTGTGTGTGCCTTTCCCCTTTTCATTTCCCAGGCGTTTCTGTTCTAAAACGGTCTTTGGATACCAAAAGCGCTTGTGTTCCAACGGCCATCTTTGATCGCAGGCAGCCTAGCAGGGTGTTTGATTTTTAACCAACAATGGTTTAAAGTAAACCAAAGGGATTCAGCTGCAGCCTTTTGTTTCCCGTTCCAGGCTGCTTTTCATTACTGTTTCCCCTCTATAAAGCTAAGAGAATTTCTCAGTCCTCCCACATATATCTACAGTGCCGATGATGAAATTCTGGGGAGTTTAACTTTATGCAGCTGGATTTTTGGACCCTGTAGAATATTCACAGCTTTTTAAAAAAATGGAATAAAGGTCACGGAAAGAGACTCGTTTCTATTCAGTCAACATTTATGCCCACACAGTTGCAATCCCCAGCACACAGGACTGGAACAGCAAGCAGAGGACGTGAAACACCACCCGCTAATGATGCGAGCATCAGTCTCCTCCCCCAATAGCCCGGGAGGGTCCCCATGCATGGACCCGGCCTCCAAAATAATGCAGACTCGGCTCCCAAACCGTGCCGAGAACAGTTTTCTAGAGGACTAAATTTAGCACAGATTTGGGCAATTTGGTCGGCATATAGTCCAGTTAGGCGGCTTTGCATGGGATTTGATTCAGACTATATAGTGTATGGGGACGCAGCATTAGAGAATCTAATGAGATGATTCGTTGTCTCTAATTTGTTTCTTAATGACCCTTTGCCGAGTTCAGAGAGGTGAGCCAGAAATCTAATCTAATCCCATTTTCTTTACTCTCACTTTGTAGGACTTGTTTGGAAAATCAGACCCTTTTCTGGAGTTTTATAAACCAGGGGATGATGGAAAATGGATGCTTGTTCACAGAACAGAGGTAATAAAGACAGACGGTTGCTATTTTATTTTAATTTTTTTTTTATAGCTGCCTCAGTCTTTGGTTTGTTCTTTGTTTCCTTCTGGAGGTCAGTTTTATTGTCCTAATTTATTTTGGACACAACCAATTTCATTTGTGCCACTCCCCTTAGTATTTGGACCAGACTGTGAAATATATATTACCCAATGTTTTGTTTATCGTTATATTGCAGGTCATTAAATACACACTGGATCCTGTGTGGAAACCGTTTACTGTGCCTTTGATCTCCCTGTGTGATGGAGATATTGAAAAGCAGATAAAGGTATGGGAATGTGATACCTTCTGTTTGTTTGTTTATTATTTATATTTCTGTCCCGCCCTATACCCGAAGATCTCAGGGCAGGCCGCAGCATTTAAAATCAGACGTGTATTAAAACATCTGCCCCCACTGAGGAAACATCTGGATGCCCAGGGAAAGTGTTTATATACACACACAAACACTAGGAGTGTCCACAAATGTAATTTTCAACATTCGATTTGAATAGGATATTCAAAATTTGTAGAAATAGAGGGAAATGAATGTCTGCACATTCCAACTGATTCAAATACATTTGTGTCTATTCATACATGTCTGAATTATTTGTACAAATAATTCAAAATATTCACATTCATTCGAATACTGAAAAACAAATGTCTGGACGTTCAATTTGAGTTTGAATGTCTGCATTTGATCAAATAATGAATACCTTGAATGTTTGTGCATGTTCCTAACACACACACATTTCCAGCCAGTGCCTGGTCTATCAACCACCTGGGACTCAACTGCGTGATAGTGCTGATCAGAGGCCTTTTGGAGCAGTTACCAACTTTTAAGGCACCTCTGCTTCATCCTCCCCTGTGTAAGAACCTAAGAGGAGCCCTGCTGGGTCAGGCCACAGCCCATCTAGTCCATAAGGACCTAAGGGGAGCCCTGCTGGATCGGGCCACAGCCCATCTAGTCCATAAGGACCTAAGAGGAGCCCTGCTGGATCAGGCCACAGGCCATTTAGTCCATAAGAACCTAAGAGGAGCCCTGCTGGGTCAGGCCACAGCCCATCTAGTCCATTAGAACCTAAGGGGAGCCCTGCTGGATCAGGCCACAGCCCATGTAGTCCATAAGAACCTAAGAGGAGCCCTGCTGGATCAGGCCACAGCCCATCTGGTCCATAAGAACCTAAGAGGAGCCCTGCTGGATCAGGCCACAGCCCATCTTGTCCATAAGAACCTAAGAGGAGGCCTGCTGGATCAGGCCACAGCTCATCTAGTCCATAAGGACCTAAGGGGAGTCCTGCTGGATCAGGCCACAGCTCATCTAGTCCATAAGGACCTAAGGGGAGCCCTGCTGGATCAGGCCACAGCCCATCTGGTCCATAAGAACCAAAGAGGAGCCCTGCTGGATCAGGCCACAGCCCATCTGGTCCATCAGAACCTAAGAGGAGCCCTGCTGGATCGGGCCACAGCTCATCTAGTCCATAAGGACCTAAAGGGAGTCCTGCTGGATCAGGCCACAGCTCATCTAGTCCATAAGGACCTAAGAGGAGCCCCGCTGGGTCAGGCCACAGCTCATCTAGTCCATAAGGACCTAAGGGGAGCCCTGCTGGATCAGGCCACAGCTCATCTAGTCCATAAGGACCTAAGGGGAGCTCTGCTGGATCGGGCCACAGCCCATCTAGTCCATAAGGACCTAAGGGGAGCCCTGCTGGATTGGGCCACAGCCCATCTAGTCCATAAGGACCTAAGGGGAGCTCTGCTGGATCGGGCCACAGCTCATCTAGTCCATAAGGACCTAAGGGGAGCCCTGCTGGATTGGGCCACAGCCCATCTAGTCCATAAGGACCTAAGGGGAGCCCTGCTGGATCAGGCCACAGCTCATCTAGTCCATAAGGACCTAAGGGGAGCCCTGCTGGATTGGGCCACAGCCCCTCTAGTTCACCATCACATTTCACCTGGTGGCCCACCAATTGCTTCTGGGCCTCTCAAGCAGAAACCAAAAGGTAAACCCTCACCTGCTCTTGCTCCTTGTTGCACATTGTCAGTGGACTGAGCTATCGGCATTGGGCGTATGCGTCACACGAGGCCATAACATGGTGCAAAACCACTCCCGCCCCTGGCCATGCCCACCTTTGGTAAGGTAGGTGTTCACGTGGCCTTGTTTTCTCACTGTCACCCCAGGAAATCCACATGAGTGGTGTTCTCCCAAGTAATACTTCTTAAGTTTCATGTCCTACAAAAATCTTTCTAGAGGCAAAGAAACAGTAGTTCAGAAGATGCTCAGAGAGGCTATAAAACAGACGTGCCTGTAACTTCCATATATGTCAGGTGTGCTAATTGCTTTCTGAGGCAAGCTCATAGATGCAAGTTTATGACTCCCTTGCCCACATAAAAGTTCTCTAGTATAGACCAACTGCTGGATTTTTATTAAGCTTCCTGGAAGTTGCTAGAATTAGAATTACCCTCGTGTATACTCGTTATCCAGAGCCAATTTTGATCCTAAATGACCTGTTATTATTTCTGGCAATTAACTGCAGTGCTTGGTAGTGGCCCCCTGAGCTCTGAGGAAGCCGCGTTTCTTCATGAAGTTGCCCTGGTTTTGAGAAGGGGTTGGAGGAAGCAAACCGCCAGTGGTTCATTTACAGAAGGATTCCCTAATGGCGTCCATCTTTGTTTCCCCTCAAGGTTATATGTTATGACTACGACAATGATGGCGGACATGATTTCATCGGAGAGTTCCAGACCTCTGTGGCGAAGATGTGCGAAGCCCAAGATACCTCAGTGGTAGGCTTTGGATCTGAACATCTGGGAAATAAGTGACGTTGCCACAGCAAGGTGCCCATCACACCTCTAGTCCATGTGAAAGGCCAGAAGACATTTTGGAAGGGCAGTTGCTGGTCTTCCATGTGGTCAAGGGCCTAGCATGCAGACACTACCAACTCTACACTTCTTTTGTGCCCATTTTTAGTATTTTTATTATTACCATTGTGTGGAGATGCACCCTTGGTGTTGGTTCCTGGTTCCAGGTTATGTGAGGTTTTTTGGTAGGACAGGAGTGTTGGCCCTTCTCTCTCTGTCCTTCGTGCAGTCAGGAACTAGAGCAGAATATAAAGCTCGCGTGCAGAAAAGAGATGGAAGGGAGGAGGTCTTGAGTTAGGATGGCAGCTATGAATGTCAACATTTCCAAAGCAGAATAAGCCGTTTTCTTGGCTCAAAACATTCCAGGAATATTGTGTATAGCTGGAACCTTGGACACTTCTCTTCCTTTCCTTCCTCTGGAAGATGCCTCATGCATGTTGGTTATTTTATTGTGAATGGCTTTGAGATTTAGATTGGGGAAGAGTTAAGAAAATCTTTCAAATCATTAAATAAAATAAGCAGGTGAATTCAGAGCCTTTGTGAGGACTCTAAAGGCATTGTTTATTTAGCATAAGTTATATAAAACAAACACCTTCCTTCTTCCCTCCTTCCTTCCTCTCTCCTTCCCTTCCTTCTTTCTTCCCTCTCTCCTCCCTCCTTTCTTCCCTCCCTCCCTTCCTCTCTCCCTCCTTCCCCTCCTACCCTCCTCCCTCCCTCCTTCCTCTCCTCCCTCCCTCCTCTTCTCCTCCCCTCCTTCCTTCCTCCCAACAGGTAGAATTTGAATGCATCAACCCTAAAAAACAGAAGAAGAAAAGAAGCTACAAGAACTCAGGGATTATCATTTTAAAATCCTGCAAAGTGAGTGCTTCCCATAAACCAGCCTGGTTCCATTGTACGCACATGAGAGTCAAACCCCAGTCGGATGGCTGGGATAGAAGTAGAGCAGTTACAGCTGTTTTACCCCTGTACACATTGGGGGGGTGGAGGACGGGGATTCCTGCATGCTCAAGGCCACTTTCGATAAATGCACTCCTGACATGCACAGGGACCACCAGGGAGTTCCCCCCATCTTTGCCTTTTCACCAAGGCAGGAAGGCCTTCCATCTACCTGAGCAGGGATGTACACCAATAGGTTTTCTGGCATTCTGTCCATAATTAATCGAATGTTAGAAAATTTGTATTCATTCAAATAGATCCAATTTGAATGAGGTCGGATTCTTTTCGATATGAATGTATTTGTATAAATTTGTATGAATATCTGATAGGAATGAATACAGATCCTGCATAAGGATCCTATACAAATGCATACATATCGGATACGTATCCTATACCAACGCATGCGTATTGATACGTGATACGTAACCCCAGTTTAATGAATGTACGAATATCATAACATTTGATTTCTGTACGAATGTCCAGATTCATACAAATTCATACAAATAACAAAAGTTTTGAATATTTGTCCACATCGCTATAGCTGAGGCTTCCTCAATGGGGTGGCTCCCAGACCCTGCAGATGACGGGTCCCATACTGTAGAAACTGGCAAAGGCTGATGGGAGTTGTGGTCAAAAGACCATCTAGGAGGGGCCGTCTAGGTGATGGCAAAAGGCAGCTTCTCTGCCTCTCCAAGTTGTCTCTAGTTGCTTTGCTGATAATCAGCATAGCGACACCTTCTGCGTCAAGACTCTTCATCGTGATGGGCCAAGGAGGCCTGTTAAACTGGTGGACCTCCAGGGCATTTCTTCCTCGAACAACCCATAAAATAAGCAATAAGAATGCAGTGTTTTCTTTTCATGCATTGTGCTCCTTTGGCTTCATAAGAACCTAAGAGGAGCCCTGCTGGATCAGGCCACAGCCTGTCTAGCTAACACAGTGGCCCACCAACCACTTCTGGGCCCCTCAAGCAGAAGACAAGGGCCCCACAGTTCCGTTTGATTTCCTTCACGCCATTGATAGCTTTGTGCTGGCTGAATTTGGACAATTAACCACGCTTTTTGTCTCCGAAATGACTCCCCTTCTCTTGTCTTCTCTCTCCATCTTCCACAACCCTATCGAATCCTTTTCAAGATCACGAGAGATTATTCCTTCCTTGACTACATCCTTGGAGGGTGCCAGCTGATGTTTACGGTAAGTATTACTCTAGCAAGTGGCAGTTCACACATGGCTAACCCAAGGCTGTGAGGAGCTGTGCTGCAGCTCTGCAATGCGCCATGTGTGGTGTTCTAAACCTGGTTTGGTACCTTTTGGATAGGAATGAACATACATCCAATATGTATCTGATCTGAATGTATATGTATCCGATATGTATCCGTAACACATCCGCGCTCTGAAAACGTCAAATCCGACCTGAATCCACTTTTAATCCGCTATCGATCCATGTCGAATGCAATCTGGGTCCACTGCGAATGTGACGCGCGCTCCGTTTTTCCACACACCCAATTTAACGAACGTCTGCCGTATTCATACAAACGTCCAGAAACATTTGTATTCGTATGAATGTTAGTATATGAATATTGCAACATTCAACATGGAAGGTTCTTTAAGTCCATATGTAATACTCCCATTTTTCCTGTTATTGTAAATTGCATATTCAATAGTCACTGATTTCTTTCTCTAGTTTCCTCCAAAATTCAGATACTATGGGGTGAATGTCTGTGAATGTGAAATATTCTATCAGGTTTGCAAAGGTGAATCAAGTTTTGCATATTCCTATGTTTGTCTTGCTTTCACCTTGGTTTTAAGAAGCTGCCTTTTGTCTTCCTAGTCCAGCAGAAGGCCATGTTGTCCTCTCTCAGATTAGACCACTAGCTTTATTCCAATGTACCTCTGCTTAGAGCAATTTGCTACCACTAAAACAAATAGCTATTTTTAAAAGGAAAGGGGGAGAATATATCCGTTTGAATGTGTGAAGAGTGTCTTGAAGACAAGAGCTACTTATAAATAAGAAATAATGAAGAACGGCAAACAGGTTCCTTCAGATATCTTTCTCTGGACTCGGACAAGCCAATAGCAATCAAACATGCCATTTCAAGTATGGGGTTAAATGCGTGTCAGTCTGTAGCAATGAAAGGTTGTCCTAAGGGCAGAGTTAAAATTCAGGTGAGCCGAGGAATAAAATTGTGCAACTAGCCAAAGTGGAGGGTTTTTAGAAGGACATCAGGGAAGCCATGGCAGAACCCTTCCAAATCTATCAGCCTTGTGGCCCACCATCTCAATGCAGCACACATCTGATCTACACTGGATTACATTGACTTCGCTGGTTATAACGTTCCTGGAAGGCAAAAGAGCATAAGAACATAAGAGTAGCCCTGCTGGATTGGGCCACAGCCTGTCTAGCCTAGCATGCCACACATGAGAGGGTTATGCCTTCGCTCATAAGCCAGAGCATACAGATCTTAAATGTATTTTTGTTGTTTGCTTTAAAAAGATATAAAACAGGAGGGAGGAAGAGTTGCCATAGAAATTGGAAAGCGCCCAAGTGCACTGTAAACACAGCTGAGCTATTGCATAAATGTTTACTGGCACCAGGGCAGAAGATAGTGGATATGGTCTTCAAATGGAACAGAAAAGAGGAATTTAATTAATGTGTGAAATACCAAACTGCAGGAAAGATCCAGGCCTGGTGCATTTGCTACCTACTGGACTCTGTGGATTCAATTCAGGATCGATAATTTAATTTATACAGCGCTAATCAAATGTGCCCGGTGCCTGGGAGAGGGTAAAAGAGACCAGGATTTTCATGTGAGTTAATATTCTAAAATGGAACATAGTAAAGACAGCAAAGGAAGAAGAACCAGAGCGATGGATAAAGAATAAGGATGTTCATATTCGTTCAAATAGATCCTCTTCAAATGTGGTCAGATACGAATTAGTCTGAATATCCAATGCAAACACATATGTATCCCTACGTATCCCATATGTATCTGGTAACATATCTGCACTGAAAGCATCAAATCCACTTTGAATCCACTTTGAATCCACTCTCAGTCCGTGTCGAATGCACTCTGTCTCCATTGCAGATGTGGCTGGCGCAGCCGCTTTCCCACCTCCCCGGTTCACAATTGTTTCGAAGCCTCCGTACAAATGTTCTGAAATAATTTGTACCAATACAAATAAGAATGTCAGTGTGTGAATGTTGTAACATTTGATATGTATGCAAATCTCTGTATTCATCCCAATTCGTACGAATATTGAATATTAACGAATATTCATGCACATCCCTTTGGGTCAGCGGTTCTCAACCTGGGGGTCGGGACCCCTTTGGGGGTCGGACTACCCTTTCAGAGGGGTCGCGACAGGTCTCCCACAGCCCTTCCCTCACACCTCCCAGCTGCTCCGCCCCCATGGTTGGGGGTCTCCACAACATGAGGAACTCCATTAAGGGGTCACGGCATTTGGAAGGTTGAGAACCGCTGCTTTAGGTAAACGGTGGCTTGGCGATACAAACGCAGGTCTTGGTTTGGAGCCTTTCACATTCACTCTTCTCCGTTATGCGCTTGGACTAGGTTTTCAAGTGACTGGGCATGCATGAGAACCTGTGCTCGTCCCGGCCCTCAAGCGTGCTGTTTGCATATGTTCCCTCCTTGCATATGGCAGTGAAAACATCAAAGCCGGGGAACTTTTCTTCCCTGGCTTTGATATTTCTGCTCAGGACTGTTTGAGAGACGGGAAGTGACACCGGAAGGCAGCCATTTTCGGTGCCCCAGGAAACGGGGCTGTGCTGTTCTGTGTGAAGGATCCACTTGAGGCTTTTCTGCACTTGATAGCTGCAGCAGGGAAGAAGAACACGCCGCGTGGAACACTTTCTTCCACTCTGTTGCTAAAGTTCTCTGGCGGGTGTGTGTGTGTGTGATTGCGTGGACCTCCACAATCAGAGAAGCAA
Source organism: Aspidoscelis tigris stejnegeri (assembly GCA_023333525.1). Lineage (NCBI taxonomy): Eukaryota > Metazoa > Chordata > Lepidosauria > Squamata > Teiidae > Aspidoscelis > Aspidoscelis tigris. The sequence continues at coordinate 4,888,686 of JALMGA010000013.1, forward strand.
GGATAAGAGATACTGAAAGGGTCTGTCTTCCTCCTGATACAGAAGTTCAAATTGCAGAGGGACAGGAAAGGCAAGGACCATTTTAAGTTGCAGAACTCATCCAGCTCTCAACCTTGCACCTTTCCTGGAGGAGGAAAGGATAGTTTTAAGAAGAAAAACAGGAACGAAAACTCTGTGCATTTTTGCAAATGTCTTCTGTTCTCTCTCGGAGGTGGGCAGCCCCTCAGAAGGAAGGCGGGGCAATATAGTGGGGCTTATTTAGGGGGTATATTTATTTTCCTTGCAGGTTGGCGTTGACTTCACAGCATCCAATGGGAATCCCCGGGACCCCACCTCTTTGCACTTCATCAACCCCATGGGAACAAATGAATATCTTTCAGCGATCTGGGCCGTGGGGCAGATTATCCAGGACTACGACACGTAAGTGCTGCTTCTCTTGAGAAGACAGTGGGCAATATTGCCTTGGTTATTAAGTTTCTTCTGCGTTCATAGAGGATAGGTTGCTCCAGAGCTATGAATTCACCGCATAGCTGTATGGAAATTGCCTTTCTGAAAAAGGCAACCTGTCTAGATTGCAGAGGATGGCTAGTGTGTTTGTGGGGGTGCCTCAGGTGGACATCCGTGGTCCCGGTCACACTAGTTTGCGGTAGGGGTTGAAACTCCTCCATGGTGGCAAGTAGGTTTCTCTTGAAGTTCCTGTGCTGCTGTGAGAACTTGAAACAGAAGGGTATTTGTTGCCCTGGGGCAGCTTCAAGACAATGTTGTGGTCCAGTGAGGCTCATGTGAGCTACTCCAACCTGTGAACTTCCTTGCTCGCCACCACTGCTTGATTTTGGGTGGGTGGGTGGGTGGGTGGATGGATGGATGGATGGATGGATGGATGGATGGACGGACGGACGGATGGATGGATGGATGGACGGACGGATGGACAGACGGATGGACCAGTCAATCTCTGGGAATTCATGGGAAGAAGATGAGCTGCTGGCATCTTGCAGATGGGCCATTCCCTGGAAGGCATGGCTCTGACAGGAACCACAGGGCAGCTCGTGGAGTCCAAAAGAGTCTCCCCTAGACTCTTCTCCATAACCTACAGAGAGTAGAACGAACAACATGAAGAATACCCAGTTGAATCTTTACTTAGGCAGATTCTGAGTCCTTAAGACAGGAGATGCCCAGGATTGACTCATTCATAATCGTTTGCCCTTTGCTTTCTCATTCTTTTGTTTCCCTCATTCTCTTACAGTGACAAAATGTTTCCTGCCTTGGGATTTGGTGCCCAGCTGCCGCCTGACTGGAAGGTAAACATGATCCGTCGCTTTGCAACCTGTTGTATTTTCATTCTGCATATCTATAGGTGGAGATATCTATAACCTCCAGTTATTCCACCCTGATGGTGGCAATGCAGTTCATTTGCTCGGGTCTTTCAGTTGGGGCGACCTCCAGGAAAGCAAGCATAGGCCTGTAGTAGTAATAGTAGTAGCAGTAGTAAAAGAAGAAGAAGAAAAAGAAGAGTTGGTTTTTATACACTGCTTCTCTCATCCTTAAGGGGGCTCAAAGTAGCTGGTAAACCTTCTGCTCTTCTCTCCACCGTAGACAACCTGTAAGGTCAGTGGGGCTGTGACTAGTTCAGGGCCACCCAGCTGGTTCCATGGAGGAGGAAGAAGAGTTGTCTTTTGTACCCCACTTTTCTCACCCATTTAAGGGCACTCAAAGTGGCTGACACACCTTCTGTTCTTCTCCCCACAATAGACACCCTGTGGGGCTGTGAGAGCTCAGAAAGAGAGCTGTGACTAGCCCAAGTCCACCCAGCTGGCTTCGTGTAGGACTCCATAATCAAACCCCATGACTGCAGTTAAAGTCCGGCACTCTAACCACAAGACCAAACTGGCTCACAGTTTGCAATTAAACAGTTGATCTTACTGAGAAGGGCAGGAGAATCTGAAGCAAATGGCACAATCCTAAGCAATGAGCGATCAAGAACATCCACATTATCTGGCAAAAACATGGATTTTCTGAGATAATGTGGAAAGCAAACTGCCTCTCATCTGCTCATGGATTCTCTCCCTCTCAAAGTGCATTGGAGTTGGATTAATACTTAGGTATAGCTGGACCCTAAATGATTGAAGCTCTTGGATATGGCATGGTGACAGAATTGTGTAGCACAGGATGTCCACAGATATTCAAATACATTTGAAATTCGATCAAATCGACAAAATTTTGACATTCCAAATTCGAACCAAATGTCCTTAAATTTGAATTTAAAGTTTTGATTCGAATTTTGAATTTCGGATCTATTCGTTCAAATTATTTGGACATTCGTATGTGTGCGGGTTCGTTCACCGTGCGTACTTGAAGATCCACACCTTTTCCACATCTGTACGCATTTGTACAGATCCGTACGGGATGAAAATGGGTTGCGTACGGACGTGTGCAGATGGGTACAGAACTGGGAAGATGCGTTTGGGCATCTACGAATGTTGTTGACCTTTGTAAGTGCAAATTCAAATGAAAAATTCAAACAAATAGATTCAAATTTGCTTAATTCGAATCGAATTTGTTTAAATTCAAACTTTAAACATTCGAACCGAATAGAATTTTCAAATAGAATCCGAAAAATTGCATCCGTGGACACCTGTAATTTAAATGATCCATGAGGTAAATTTTGCGTAGCCACTACAAATTATTCCCCCACCTTTTTTTTGGGGGGGGGTCCATTTGGAAAATGTCTACTTTTTTTTCTGTCTCCATCCATAACTTGGCAGATAATAATCTACATTATCCTCTGGGCAGCCGAAAATGAAGCCCAAATGTGGCTATTGTACTGTGGAGACAGAATAGAAGAGGGCACAGATGATCATTAAGGATAAGGGGCGTATAATTCATGCTTTGTTCCCCTAATGTTCTTGTCGCCATGGTGACACCGGATGCTTTCAGAGGACTGATATGAATAAGATAGTCTGTCACAAATGCCAGAGAACATCTTGAAATGCTAAAAGCTCCTTAAAGAGAACCTCAAGAAACTGCCTCAGCAGACGCTGTGGGAAAATGCCACAAAAATCCTGTCAGACCTTCGCCCCGGTGCGTCTTTGATAGGGGTGTTCACAAATGCAATATTTGAATGTTTAAATTGGAGGGGAAAAAAATGAAAGTATTCCAATTCAAACCAATTTGAATACTTTCGTATCTCTTTGTATGAATATTCGGTTCATTTTGATGATACGAATCTTGACATTCGTATGCGTCTGTGCGCATTTGTGCACGTCTAGTTTTTGTCCTGTACGCATCGCGTTTCTACAAAGGCATATGAGTAAAATGTGTGTGTATACGTATGTAAGGCAGATGTATCCGCACAAATACGAATGTCCAAATAACTTGTGATGAGAGAGACCATTCCTTTGGGTGGCAGAAGTGTGGCTTTACTAGTTCCAGATGGTGTGTCCAAATATCACACCAACAAGCAATATTCCAGAGAAAAGCCCTTGAGGAAAATTAATGTGTTGACTAGACAGCTCAAGGGTGGCGCTGTCTGTGTGTGATTTATTGACATATACATGTGGCAGTCTTGTCATAGTACTGGGAAAATCCAGGTTTTACACCATGGGTCTTTTTCCACTGCAGCCCTTAGATCCGGATCTAAGAAGATCCGGATTAAAGGAAGCACCCAATGGGTTTCCACGGGAGGTGTAGCACCCATTAGCAATGGGTGCTAACACCCCTGCTGTGGAAACAGCTTTGCACCCATGGGGTCGGTCCATTACCCCAGGTGTTTCGGGGGGCAGGGGGGGGGCAGTCTTCGAAGCCACTTCGAATTGACTTTGAAGTCATTTCAAAGTCATTTCGAAGTCCGTGCAAAATAGCTCCGGAGTGCCTTTGAAGTCTGTGCTGACCTTCAGAGTGAACTTTGGAGTCACTTTGGAGTCACTCCGAAGTTCACTCCGAAGATCAGCACAGACTTTAAAGATGCTCCAGAGCTATTTTGCACAGACTTTGAAGTGACTTCGGAGCCTAGGTTTAGGGGGCCCCAATGGGTGCATCCCCTCCCCCTAGCCTCCTTTGGACCCCATTGCCTGTTTCCAGTGGAAACAGGCTCCTTTTAATCCTGATTTTCTGGCAGAAGACCCCATTGTAGACCCCATTAATGGGGTCTACAGAAAATCCGGATTAAAGGCCAAAATGTACCCATTAGATCCAGATTTCCCCCACGGCAGTGGAAACAATCGGGTCCCAAATGGGTGCCATGGCGGGAATGGGATCATCCGGCTCACACCCAAATGGGTCCTAAATGGGTGCAAAAATGGGTACTTTTTGACAGTGGAAAAACACCCCATGTCTGAAGGGAGACATAGTATTTTTAATTAATTAACATTTCTATCCCACCCTATACCATATAAAAATGAGCATGCTAAAAACAATAGAGTGACTGAAAATAGAGAGGAGAAGCAGTTTCCTTATTTAGCCAAAGGACAAGCCAAAGAGCCTGCCGGGCGGAGACTGTTCTGTAATCTGGGAGCCATCACTGAGAAGGCCCTGGGTGTGTCCAGACTTGGGAATACTGTGCATTCCGATGCGAAGTTGGGGCATGGCCATGACACCTAATGCCCAATACTGCGTAGCGGTGTCGCATTATGCCACCGCTACTTCGAATTTACCTACTGCGGAGTGATGAGCACTCGCTCCAGACACAGTTTCAGGTAAATTCATATGTTCCTCCCGGTCCGGATAGGACAGCGAGAACAGCGAACGAGAGCTTGAGCCTGCATCTCATCTCCCATTGGCTGCCCCCTCCCATGTGACATGTGCCCCGCCATGTGGAGCATGAAAGTCTCACACCTTTCGGTGAGAAAGCTATAGTGAGGCTGCTGGAGTCCAGACAGCGCGTCGTGGTTTCACAGCAGGTGAGCTGCATATGGTCATATAACAGCGGATTTTATTCTGCTAATCTGGACGCAACCCCTGTCTCAAGTACCCAGCCCTGAGGGTGGTGGATTTCCCCCCCCCCTCAAAATGAAGGGACGATGGGCCATTCACACAGTACGTAGCGCCCTGAAGGAAACAAAAACATAGCTGAAATGTTTGGAAGTGTTTCCGTTCATAGACTTTCCCAAACAGGAGTCACAGTTTAATCACCACTGTTCTCTTGCCTTCCTAGGTTTCTCATGAATTTGCAATTAACTTCAATCCTACAAACCCTTTTTGCCTAGGTAAGTGGATATACAATCCTTATAATGTCGTATACAGCTTTCTTGTTTCAGGGAGAGCAACAAGCAAGCGTGGATAAATCCATACAATATCTATCTTTCAGGCTGAGGGGGGGGGAGGAAATGGGGCGCTTCTAGGGCCATCTGCTGGGACTCGAGAGCAGGAGAAGGTTTGTCCTTGTCTCTGCTTGAGATGCCCATGAGCATTTGGTGGGCCACTGTGTGCGACAGGATGCTGGACTAGATGGGCTGTGGCCTGATCCAGCAAGGCTTCTCTTATGTTCTTATGTTCTTATGTTCTATCTGTCTGTCTGTCTGTCCATCCGTCTGTCATCTATCTGTCTGTCTGTCTCTCTGGTTAAGATAGACAGACAGACAGACAGACAGACAGACAGACAGATAGATAGATAGATAGATAGATAGATAGATAGATAGATAGATAGATAGATAGATAGATAGATAGATAGATAGATAGATAGATAGATAGATAGACAGATAGATAGATAGATTTTTAAAAAAACTGTCAGTTGTTAAAATCCTCTAAAAAATTGCAAATGCTTAATGAAAACTTGTATCATGACTAGATAGAACCTGACCCACCTCAGAGGGAAAGTTTAGATATCACAAGTTTAAATGAGGACTTAAGAGGAGCCCTGCTGGATCAGGCCACAACCCACCTAGTCCAGCATCCTGCCTCACATAGTGGCTCATCAATTGCCTATGGGCATCTCGAGCAAAAGATGAAGGCAAAACCTTCACCTGCTCTCAGATCCCAGCAGATGGCCTATAGAGGCATCCTGCCTGACTCTGCAACCTGGAGGCAGTACCTAGGCATCAGTTCTGGTAACTAGGGGTGTAAGCGAATGCAATTTTTGGGATTCGATTCGAATGGAATATCTGAAAATTCAGTTTGATTCGAATCTTTTAAATCCTAATGTATTCACGTTTGACTCAATAACTGAATAAATCTGAATCTGTTTGTTCAAATTTTCCATCTGAATTTGCAAATATGAATGTTGACATTCTTATGTTCTTGTTAGCAAACTTTAAAGCTTCCTTGATCTTCCTTGGTGGCTTCCAGCTTGCCTTCTTTCGGATGCCCGGGCTTTTTCCGTCTTGCTTCTCACTCCGTTAACCCGGCTGATCTTCCAATTTCTCACTCCACTGGCACGTGTGAACCCCTACCCCCGAGTCAGAGCTACGGCGTGTGGGCCGCTTGTTTATTCTCAGCGCTCCCACGGAGGAGGACTGTTATTCACACACGCAGCAGCTTATCCACATTTTCGGACTAGGAGAGCTAAATCGAGCTCCTAAGTCTGGCTGCAGGCAACTTCTGAGTCATGAGCCATAGTTACTGGAAAGAAGAGGACGCTACGGCCACAGTCATAGACTAGTTGTGAGTGTGGCTGGGATGTTCTCACAGTCAGATCCTAGATGAGAAATCCCTGGCTCACTGGAGAGATATCTCCATCATGAAACAGGGGGATAAGGGACCTTTCTGCAGTGTTTCCGATTCCACACTGGGCAACAGATTAAAGGGAGGCTTAAGAACGTAACAACGTAAGAAGAGCCCTGCTGGATCAAGCCACAGCCCATTTAGTCCAGCATCCTGTCGCACACAGTGGCCCATCACTTGCCCATGGGCATCTCAAGCAGAGGCAGGGGCAAACCTTCTCCTGCTCTTGAATCCCAGCAAATGGCCTTGGAGGCATCCTGCTTGTCCCCCCAGCCTGAAAGATGTACTTAGGCATCCATTCTAGTAGCCACTGATACATCTGTCGTCCATAAATTAGTCTAACCTTTTCTTAAAGCCATATAGGCTGGCAGCTATTATCACCTCTTTTGGCAGCAAATTCCATAGACCGATGACCGTCTGGGTGAAATAATCCTTCCCCTTATTGGATCCAACTCTCCTACCCATCGGCTTCATAGGTGCCCCCTGGTTCTAGTGTTGTGTGATAGAGAAAGGAAATTTTCTCTGTCCACCTTTTCTACACCATGCACAATTTTATATACTCCCATCAGGTCCCCTCTTAAACACCATCTTCCTACGCTAAGACACCTAGAAAACGAAGGAAAAGGAAAGGGAGGGAAGGATCTCTGCCCCCTGTGCATGCGCGGTGGCCATTTTGGACCTGATTTGGCCCCTTGCGCATGCGCGGCGGCCATTCCCAAGGTGTCTGATTACGTGAGCAGGTTTCCAGACCAGGGGCAGTGCTCTCACTTCAAAGGTAAAACCCGCCTTGGGGGTTGATTTCCCTGCAATAACTATATTGTGGGACTTTTCACCCCAATATCCAGGGCTACTTTGAGATTGTCACAGACACATGTGGCGATTCCAGGATAGTCCCAGGTTTTATAGCCCGTCTGGATGTAGGCTTAGTTGACATTTCCCTCCTTCCTCCTTCTGCAGAGGCTACTTCAGCGTGGCCCCCTAGCCTGACCTTATGTGCCACTAGGAGCCCTTATAGTCTGTTGTGTATCCTCTTCTCCTGTTTCCAAAGGTGTCGAAGGCATTGTGCAAGCCTACTCCTCCTGCCTGCCTCACATACGTTTCTATGGCCCCACAAACTTCTCACCAATCATTAACCACGTCGCTCGCTTTGCAGCCCAGGCAAGCCAGCAGGACGCGGCTGCCGTAAGTTCCAGCGTATTCCATGATTTCGGGGTTTTTTTTTGGGGGGGGGGCTGGATTTTAGAAGGAAACTTGTTAGTCTTGTCCCCTTGCATCAGTCCAAAGGCAGAGTTTATTGGAGGGACGAACTGGAAATGTCCTCAGAGGCAATATATGTGCAGGAGTCACCCTTTGGGGTGGACCACATGCAAAAAAAACATTGACCTGTTCTCCACAAAGGGCTCATGGGACGCCGGTGGCAAACTGGGCCAAGGAAAAAGTGGATCATGGCATGGGAAGATGGAGGGAAGCCAGAGGTCAAAAGGTTAATAAATGCATTGGGCGTAGTGGCACCAATGGTCGTTAGTGTATGGGGCTGGAAAGTCTCTGCTAAAAGGTAACTGGATGGATGGCTTTTCCTTGTAACCGAGCTTATAAAAATGGGGAGCTCTGCTGATTTTTTTTTCATTTCACTTCACTTCCATTTTATTTGCATACCGCCTTTCCAAAAGAAAATTTTCCCAAGGGGGTTTAAAACAAGACAATGCAAAATAATAATCAAAACATAATAATAAAAATACATTATAAAAATTGCACAACGTGGAAAACTTTGTAAAATAAGCCAAACACACACACACACACACACACACACACAAAATTGAGGCAGCTGAGGGCAAGTGGAGTCCAGAGCAGCTGACCAAAGGCCCCAGTCCCACAAAGAATCACCTCCTCCAAGATGCCATGCCCAGCCAAGCTGGAGAGTCACCCAGAGGGCAGAGGAGTCTAGGCTGTCACCACTAAACCACCCCTAGGAGAGATGGCAAAGTTCTCCTCCTCAGGCCACAGCCCATCTAGTCCAGCATCCTGTCTCACCCACTGGCCCACCAATTGCCCATGGGCATCTCAAGCAGAGACAAGGGCAAACCTCCTCCTGCTCTTGAATCCTAGCAGATGGTCTTAGAGGCATCCTGCTTGTCCCCCCAGCCTAAAAGATGTACTTAGGCATCCATTCTAGTAGCAATTGATACATCCGTCACTTATAAATTTGCCTAATCCTTCCTTAAAGCCATCTAGGCTGGTAGCTGTTGCCACCTCTTCTGGTTGCAAATTCCATAGACCGATGACCCTCTGGGGGAAGAAATTCTTCCCTGTTTAGACCCAAGGAAGCAACTTTTTGAAGGTGATATAGTAAAGCAAGGAATAAACTGCAGTCCTGTGCACTCTGCCTAGATAAGATTCCCTGTTCCGAACCCTAGTATGACTTTTTTTTTTTTACCAGCCATGCCTTTCGTTCCTCCACCAACAAGGGACACTGCTCCCGCCCCCCCGCCCGGTGGCCACTGGGACATCACAAGTAACCTTATGGGGTGCTGAAAAACTGACTAGAGTCGCCATTGACCCAAGTTCTCATTGTGGGGCTAAATTCATAAAATGGTGCATTCCTAAGCAGCAGCAGCAGCAGCAAAATATATATCTGAAGTTGCCTTCACCCCATTCTCTAGCATGGGGCTCAGTTGTCTGCAAAAGCATCTGTTGCAAACAGCTCTGGTGAGGAAGAAAAAGAGGAATGGGGGAACTTCTCTTTGCCGCAGATGGAGCAATTCGTAAGGCCTCGTTCTTCTGTTGGCTAAAAAAGACTGAGAATGTTAACTGGTTAACTAATGGATCCTCTTTGAATGGTAGACTTGAAAGTATATTGCTGGTGTTATGTAAAAAGGATCTTGGCACTTATAAACGTTCTGGGAACACATGCAGAAGGCTTGGATCTTTTCACTGGGGTCGGTCTTCTGTCCTTCCCCAAATCCCCTTATGGGAAGGAAAAACAAGAGGTGAGGTGCGGCAAAGAATTCTTGAGCGACCTTTAGTATCTGTGCATTTTTTAGACGTCTCCTGCTGTCTGTTACTAAGTCAACCATTCTAGTAGCCCAGACTTCCTCTCAGCAAAAGATATGCCCCCCCCCATGTGCCTGTGTTTTCACCATGGCAACGCACATAGCACATAAGCCAACTGCTCTTTTAAAATAAAGTTGCTGCAGAGATAGGGATGGCATCACAGTTTCAGATACAGATCAAGCTATGTCGTGGGCTCCACGCTCCCCTTCCAAGAATTTATGGATCACGTTGCTAAAGAGCAAACAGGAGCCACTATATTTTGGGTGAATTGACTTTTCCAGCACCGTATCTGAAATGGGTTCACAGCAAGGATGTACACGAATATTCGAAATATTGGTTATTGGCATTTTCCTTGACCGCTCGGTTCTGTCCCTCCAGCAATACTTCATCCTCCTTATCATCACGGACGGCGTCATCAGCGACATGGATGAGACGCGGCACGCGATCGTGGAGGCCTCCAAGTTGCCCATGTCCATCATCATTGTAGGGGTGGGAAATGCAGACTTTGCGGCCATGGAGTTCCTGGATGGGGACAACCGTGTCCTCAGGTCCTACACCGGAGAGGAAGCTGTCCGTGACATCGTCCAGTTTGTGCCGTTCCGGGAATTCCGCAGCGTAAGTACCAAGGACTTTGGTTGTACCGGCGCTCAGGGTCCACCCTTTCCAACTGGGTTCCAGTACTGCGTGTCTGAGCAAAAAAAAGTGATTCAAGACTGTGAACGAGAACCAAGGGCTGCATTCCCGTTCAAGATTTAAAGAGCTTTGAAATCGTTTTGAGTGCTCACTGTTCCCAAAGGTTCAAAAGAATCCACAATTTCTGAGGATTAAAGGTCCCGAAACACAGATTATCTATATTCGAATCAAAAGAGATCTCGCTAGTGGATTTAGAAAGAATTCTCACTATTTAGCAATGGGAACGCAAGTGGGGTTTTGGGGAAGGGAACCATGCTTTAGGGCAGGGATGTCAAAGATATGGCCCGCGGGCCGGATGCGGCCCGCGGGGTGTATTAATACGGCCTGTGGCCGCCGCCCACCGCCCACCGCTGCCGCTGTCCTCCTTGGGCGCAGAGGCGAGGCGAGGCGAGCGAGTGCGCGGCGGGACCCTCCACTTCCCGAGTGCGTGGGCGCCGACATGGACAGCCAGCCCCTCCTCTGTGCCCTAGCCACGCCCTAGCCACGCCCCAGCCCCTCCTCTGTGCCCTAGCCACACCCCCGGTCACGCCCCCTGGCCCTGCCAGTACGTTTTTTTTTTTAATCTGCAAAATTGAGTTTTGACACCTCTGCTTTAGGGGCATTCTCTTCAGTTTTCCCTGATCCAATGATAAGTTCTCTGCCACTGGGCTGCCTATAAGGAAAACAGAGCCTATTGTAACATTTGTAACAAGGGGTCAGTGTTAAAAAAAACTGGGGTTGTGAAAGTGTGTCGGCTCTTGTCACTTTCTCCCCTTTTCCTTCCGTTCACAGCTTGTGCCTGGAGCGCCACCATTTTGCTCTGAGCCGCTGTCAGGATCTAGCTTAATTGTTGCCTGTGAAAGCCTGCTTCCCTCTCTCCCCCTGCGATTTTGCAGCGCTCTGATCCACACTTCATCTTTTCTTCTACTGAGAAGCTGTGCTACAGGGGAGAAGCGAACAAAGCCTGTAGTCCCCAGGCTTCGTTTTAAACCTACAGCTTTTTACAGAGATCACTGATCAAGCAGCCTTGAAGAATTGCTGCCAAATTACTGCTCCATCATCTGAATCAGGGACAGGCTTATATAGGGGGTGGGGTTTCAATTGCCCGCTCCAATGAAGTCAGGGTGTGACGGAGGAGGGGGTTTCTCCCTGCAAGTCGGCATTATAAGGTAGGAGTGGGAACATGCACGCACACAAAAAGACCTTGCTGCAGATTTAAAAAACACTGGTATAAATCTGGATTTAATTGCCCAATGGGAACCTAGCCAAGGAGTGGCTAAGGCTGAGTGGTGGAGCAAACAGACCAGGAAAGCAGAGGATTGCCAGTTTGATCCCTGGCCTCTCCCATTTGGCACATGCCAGGGCAGCCCGTTGGCCCTCCCTTGTGGAAATGGGACCAGCTGAATGAGCCAGCTTCACCGAGAAAGGCCTTGGGCTATAAGCCGGTTGCGTATGGCCGTAACCCTAGAGTTGGCCCCTGAAACCTGAGAAAATGCCATGAATGTGGCAACTGTCAACGGTTCAGACTACGGGTGTGCACGAATGCAGTTTTTGACGTTCGATTCGATTCGAACTGGATATTCGAATGTTGGAATAATTCATATGAATAATTCAAAACATTCAGGTTTGTTTGAATGCGAACAAACTAACGTATAGACATTTTATTCACATTCGAATGTCCGTATCTGAACGAATTTGACCAAATTTCAGATGTTTCTAATATTCTTACGCATCCCTAGTTCAGACTACAAGTGGGTGGATCAATGGCTTTCTTCTTCTGTTTCAGGCACCGAAGGAAACCCTGGCCAAAGCTGTGCTTGCAGAGCTACCGCAGCAGGTGGTGCAGTATTTCAAGCGCCAGAACTTACCGCCTATCCATTCCGAGCCTGCGTAGGGCCTGACCCATTCCTCTTTGCCTGCATGTCTCCCCCAGCGTGCCAACGCCAGAAGGCTGCATGTCTCACGTGGCTTCTAACAGTTTGTACTTTTTATTTAACTCGTTTTAAGGACAGCAACAGGAACAAACCTCAACCACTCACAAAGGGCAGCTTGTGGCAAAGAAAACCCTATCCAGACCTGAGCTTGGGTCCCCCCGGGAAAAGGACACGGCTGTGACCGTGGGACGTTTCCCCCTCTTTAGCCCTGAGAATGGGCTTCCAAGCAACCAACTGTACACTGCATGGTTTCCGTGGAACAAGAGGAGATCTGACGACCAGAACTGGCTTTTCCCAAGTTGCACCATTCTAATCATGTTGTTATCCAAAGACATGTGGACAGTCCATGGATGCGCTGTATTTCTCCCCGCCCTCTGTTCGTTTTTATACTGTGTACATGTTATATTTGTTACACTCAGGTTAATAAAACAAACTTGGACTCTTCGCAGATCTACGGAAATCAACACCCCCTATTCAGAACGTCAGCGTTCCTGGTTGAATTTATGAACTGGATTGAACAGTATTGAGAGCATAGGTGGACAGCTAGCAACAGAGCTTTCCGAACCTGTCCCATCCTTCTGATCCACTTCTTATTTTCCAGGGTATTGAGTACTTTTCTTTCTTATTATTCTGGCTTTAGTTTTTGGACCGGTTAAAAAACAGGCCCCTGGACAGCAGCTCCCACCATCCCTTGCCAGACAGGATGGAATGATGGTCCTTCAGGAACATGTGGAGGACTGTGCAGTATGTTTAGCACTCCTGCAGTAACACAAACGTTTTCCTCCAAAAACAAGATTCGGGAGTACTTCCTACCAATAGCCACAAAACGTTGCTGCAGGGAAATGTACTGCTATGATCTTTCCTCACATCCACCTTTATTTATTTGCATTTTTATCTCGCCCTATACCCAAAGGTCTCAGGGTGGTAACAACATTAAAAACTAGATAGATATATATACATTAGAAGAGTAACAGTATATATTAAAACAATAGCAGTGTCTGAAAAGCAGGAAGAGAAACATGTATCGCCGTTTAACCAAAGGCCAGGGCAAAGAGGTATCTCTTCACTGCTGAGCTAATCGCTGATTTAGAGAGCAATGCGATCAATTCACAGTGTGCTCTTTGGTTGACAAGGCCCCAACAGGCATCTCAAATGCTCCCAAACCACACCCTGGAAAGACCTAGCAGGTTTTCAATGCAGAAAAGCTTTGCATTAAGTGTGTTTACACCTTTGCATTACCATCAGATGCAGTATTTATAATTCCACCGGTTCATGCTTCACTTTTACTTTCATTCTTCCAGAATAGATGGGGCCTGTGCCTTTCTGCTCAGCGCTTGGCAGAGGGTCTTCCACCAGAGACATTCTGCACATGCTTGAGTTTAGTCAGCATTACCATTTACAGCCATTTGCAAACGCAGTACAGCCACTGGTGTTTTTTTTTTGGAGGTTTAGTAGCATCAGAGGACTGGTTTCCTGTTCTCCTGAAAAACTTCAATGGCCAACGGAACCCAGGACTCCCCAGCACACTTGCTGACTGTGATACATTTTAAAAAATGGCTCCCTTCCTGCCATGTATCGGTGGCACAGCGCCTCAGTCAAAAAGACAGCAGGATGAAGTGAATAATTCCGAAGGGCAAAACCCAAAATAAAAACTGCATTCAGGATTCCTTTAATCAAATGCAACACAAACTCCATCCAAATGCCACAGCACACCACGTCTTGCCATCTGCTTTGCTCCTTATCTTCCTTCTCAATTATACAATCAAAAACAATACTTAAAACTGCAATGTCCCATGTGCAAGGAGCACCTATGCGTACCCCCTAGGCTCCCAGGCAGGTTGCCTTGTCAAGCCAACTTGCCACAGGCCTCAGCATATCGTCTGCAAAATATTGAAAATACCGGAGTTCTGTTTGCCAGCCTGCCTCCTTGGACCTCAGAGTCTTTTTACTCCAGCAGGGATTACTTCAGGGTGGCCACGGCTGTATTTCCTTTTCAAATCCATCACCATCTTGGAGGGCAACGGGAAATCGAGTGAGGAACATCCATAAAGACAGCCTCCAGTACATTATTTTGGTATTTTTCTGAGAGGTGGGGACAGGAGAAAAGTTGCAGGTTTTGAAGGATAGCTTGGATAACAAAGGCGGGGGGGGGGGGCAGGAGGGAAAGGAAATTGCACCCAAGCATTTAAGGGAATGGGGCGATTCCTACAGTGAGGCGTCAAAAAAGTTGCTGCCGCGGAACACGGAGGAAACGATCTTGCCGGTCGAGTTGATGGTCCCTTCGCTGTCTGAGCTGGACTCGGAGTCACTGCTTCCGGAATAGGCCCCGAGGCCAGGCAGAATCCCAATGCAAACTGCGGCAGAGGGGCAGTGGATGGTGGAACCACTCATGGAACTGGTACCCAAAGGAACACACGAGGGCTTTTCTAGAAGACGGACAAGGCAGAAAGGGGTTAACTGCAGAAAGGAGTTAATGCATGCTTTCATTTTTTGTCTATTTGCAGAGTTCCAGAGTCAACAGTAACAAGGAAGGTGAGCGCTCAGGGTAAAATATCTGGGCTGCAGACAAGGAGGTGTCTGGTTCAGTCCTGGCCATCTTGAAGTAAAGCCCACCTGAAAGCCCAGCCAGTTACAAACCTGTTGAGATTTTGATAATGAAGCAAAGCATGCACGCAGCAAGTTGCGCAGAGGCAGCATACGGTCACTGGAATTCACATGCAGGAGCAGACAGGAAACTCGATAGCATTCCAAGAAGGAAGGTTTATTGCTTTATGGTTGCAGAGTAAGCACTGACTAATAATATGCACGGATACATGTTGAGTAGATGCATGAGTATATGAAAACAAAACAGGTTTACAACTTAGCGACTAAACATGAATATTGCTTCCCATGGGATAGAACACCTTGTTATGACTGGAAATAGAGATAATGGCGCATTTGTTGAGCTGTTATTCTGCAGAACCTAATATTTTCCCCGAAAAGAATTGCACTCTAAATTTATATTCCTTCACAAAACCAAACAAAGGGGGCAATTTGATGAGGACTAGGGGTGCGGACAAATGCAATTTTTGGCATTCAATTTGATTCAAATTGAACATCTGAAGATTCAAATTGATTTGAATGTTCAAAATTTGAATGTATTCGCATTCGCTTCGCTATGATTGTCCCCATGGTCTGCAGAAGAAAGCCGCTCCCACCCCACTGACTGACCAATCAGCACTCAACCAAAGGACCCCATGGACACAGCAAAAGGCTTGGTACAGCAGGCCGCCCCAACACCCACCTGGAACCTTGTCATGGTCAGGATCCGGATCGAGCTTCAGCCTCTTCACACTGTTGGCTCCGTCTGAACTAGAAAAAAAGGGGCATTCAAACAGTATCTTGAGAATCAACCCAAAGAACATTTGAGTACACGGAATATGGGTGTACCAGGGAACCGGCCGATATGAGTTGTGGTCACAGTCCAGGCTTGGCCTGCTTCAAGAAGCCAGCCAGCCACCTCTGCCTCCCAGTTCTAGCATGGCAAATCTGCTGCTGCTATTGAATCCCAGCAAATGGCCCTAGAGGCACTCTGCCCATCCCCCCAGCCTGTAAGATGTACTTAGGCAACCATTTTAGTAGCCATTGTCCTTCTGAGGCTTTCTGCCTCTCTCTCCACCTTAGAGATGGTCCCCAAGTGTCCATTCTAGAAGCCACTGATGATGCTAGCTTGGCACTCCACATCCACCCGGAAGGGCCTTTAATCACCTTGCTTCAGAAAGGAGTCATCCTATGGCCAGCCGGACTCCTTGGCTCTGAAAATGAGCAGTCGCAGCAAGCTTACCTTCTGTGCTTCACAGCTCCTGCCAGCAGCTTTGCCTGAGAGAACTTGCTCTTGTTTTCAGTAGGTTTCACCGAGAGTTTTTTCTCCGCTTCCTTCTTCGAGTCGCCGCTGACCCCCACTTTTGACAAAGTGCTGTGAGTTTAGGGTTAAGGATCAAACAGGATTTCAGGGAGCCGAGAAGAAAAACCTCAACCTCAATCAGACTTCAAAAGGCGCTTGGGAACCTTTAGCTGCAAGAATCTTTGCTACTGGACCTTTGCTACTGCATTTTGTATCCAAGTTTTACTCAAATGTGCAGCTTCCAAGGCAGCTTTGCAATCCACAGTACAAGACAATTCTCCTAACCTCAAGATTAGAACCTAAAAGATAGAAAAGGAAGAGGTCCTGGACAAGCGAAAGAAAGAACATCTTTCAGGCTTTGGGGTCAAGCAGGAGGCCTCTAAGGCCATTTGCTGGGATTTGAGAGCAGGAGAAGGTTTGCCCTTGTCTCTGCTTAAGATGCCCATGGGCAATTGGTGGGCCACTGTGTGGGGCAGGATGCTGGACTAGATAGAAGAAGAAAAAGAAGAAGAGTTGGCTTTTCTACCCTGCTTTTCTCACCCATTTAAGGGGACTCAAGTGGCTGACAAAGCTTCCGTTCTTCTCCCCACAACAGACATCCTGTGAGGTTGGTGGGGCTGTGAGAGCTCAGAAGAGAGCTGTGACTAGCCCAAGGCCACCCAGCTGGCTTTGTTGGGGAGGGCGGAATCGAACCCGCCTGATCCAGCAGGGCTCCTCTGAGGTTCTTATGGACTAGATGGACTGTGGCCTGATCCAGCAAGGTTCCTCTTAGGTTCTTTTGAAAGAAAGAACCCATTTTGTTCTGGGTCTTATTCCAGGATATAATCCCAAACAGAGGCATGTCAATAGTCTGCACTAGCATCCAGATGGCAGGTCCTCTTCCAGATATATCCCAGAATAGGCCCCAGTGCAGAAAGGGCCAAGCAATGCCACTGCTTTTGAAGGTGTTTACGCAGGGAAGGGTGCTAGAACTTTAACAATTAATTCAGCTAATACTTGCCATCAAAGCTTTAATCTCTACCACATCAGTGAATTTGACATTCTTTGGTGCTAATCTTGTCACTTAGACGGAGTTTATCACACCAAGATCTTTCCTGCAGCTACCCAAGAGCCGAACATGACCCGACAAAATTGTTTAATAATTATGACTCCTCCCAACAGGCAAAGCACTATTTACGGTTTCAGAACTGGCTGTTTAAATGCTTGCTTCAGGGGACATCTGAAAATGCGCTCAGGAATGCTTTCTAGTGCCACCTGGCGGAAGGTTTTGCAATCTGGAGTCTAGAAAGTCCTGAAAAAATGCTTCTGGGAAAAAGCCACACTGATTGACAACAGGGTGGTTTGATTTTGTAACGTTTAATCAGAATAAAATCAGAAGCTTCTAATCATTCTAGATGAGAAGACCCACTAGCTTGGACACATTAGCCATCTCTACCAACACTTAAGAAGAAGAAGAAGAAGAGTTGGCTTTTCTACCCCGCTTTTCTCACCCATTTAAGGGGACTCAAAGCGGCTGACAAGCCTTCTGTTCTTCTCCCCACAACAGACACCCTGTGAGTTGGGTGGGGCTGTGAGAGCTCAGAAGAGAGCTGTGACTAGCCCAAGGCCACCCAGCTAGCTTCATGGGGGAGGGTGGAATCGAACCCGGTATACCCAGATAAGAGTCCAGCTCCTTAACCACTAGACCAAACTGGCTCACTTAAGGACAGGGATGATTCAAATCTTTGCATGTATTCAGCCAAAATGGGGGGGGGGGGGGCTTCAAGAGCAGTCTATGAATTATTGGTGGCAGAGAGTACAAGAGAGAACTGGTGCTTCAGAGAAAACCAAGGCAAAACTCTCTTCCCAACCCACACAACCCAATGGTGAATTCCAGCCAAGGATGACGTAAGATGAAAATATATGTTAATATCCACATGTCTTACCAGTGACTGTTTGAGGTTCATCCAAAGCAACGTCCAGTCATCTACAGATCTACCTTACTCGACATTTTCAGATGGCTCTTCCATATGAAACAAAATGTCTTTCTAGACCTCACCAAATACAAATGTGCTCAGGATGTTGACAAAATAAGCATAGTCCTTTGCCAACTTCATAAATCAAGCCCCCTCTAATCCTGACTCTCACAAGAGGGTCTTTTTTGTGGTGGCTCCTAGAAGCAGCCTCCCTCTGAGGTTTAGGGTTAGAGTGACATACTGTTCCGTGCCTCAGAGAAAGCCTGCCCTTGTTTCTTTTTCCAGCTGTAAGAAGAAAATCTGCTTTGGTGAAAAAGATATTCTGTATTCATTTAACTCCTTTAGCTCTTCTTCTCTCCGCTGTTTTTCTATTAAGACCTGCTGCTGAGAAACTTCATCAAGAAACTTTGTCTCATCTTCATCCAGGCCTCTGACCATGTTTTCTGCAGAAGAAGACAACAGAAAAACTTGAATGCGTTGCTCTCCTAATTCATTGAAGAGAAATGTATAAACAACGTAATAATACAGGAAACAAAATATAAAGTTAAGCAAAAATCGCTTCAAGACAAGGACAAATCAGAAAGGGTTCAGGGGGATAAACAAAAGACAATCAAGCGTCTTCGGTTTTTGCATGAGAAGGAAGACTAGCAAAAATATATCAAGATATATCTAATTAATTAAGGTTGGAAGTGTAAAACTAGCGAAGGAACCTTTTATCATATGTGATGGACTGGTAAAAGAGCAAAAAAAGTAATTGGATACAGGTATATAATGCAACAAGAAGCATTTTAAAAACAAATGTACCATTTAGATCAGAATTTTTGTGAGGAATTATAGATGAAAGTTTAGATAATATGAATATGGTAATAGCAGCAAGAATATTATGTGGTCAAAAATTGGAGGATTATGACATTCCTCTGGTGGAGGAATGGTTAATTAAACTGACTGAATTAACAAACTTCATAAAAAACAGAACAATAGATGACTATGTAAAATACTGGAGACCCTCTGTCGATTATCTCCATGAAATTGGCATAATAACTGTCAGATCTGATTAGCAAGCTGAAAGGAAGTAAAATATCTGATGGGAGCAAAACAAGCAGAGATATTAGGATCTTGAAGAACAGAGGAAGTCATCTATGGGTGTTTTTTCACTGTCGCTAGAAGTACCCATTAAGTACCCATTAATGGGTACTTAATGGGTACTTTTAGTGACAGTGGAAAAACACCCTATAATAAACAACTGAAAGATTTAATATTAATGTACAGACATATACCAATGGCAAGATGAAGTTTTAAAGTTATGTTGAAACAATAAAACATTTTTAAAAGAGAGAGAGAGAGAAGGAAGGCTAAAGGTCATGTCACCCTGGCCAGGTCTGCCTACCACCAACTTTGGATGGTATAATCAGCTGTTATCCATGTATACAGCACTGTATACAGAGACACCTTTGCATCTGCTCTGGGATTTGTACCTGGTGCAAAATGGCAGCTGCCTTGTGGTTGAATGGGGTCCCTATTTGGGCACAAGCAATTCCAGCAGTTGCCAATTCCCTGCTTGGCCAAATCCAAGGTTTTAGGCCTGGCATATGAGGCCCCAAGCCACTTGGAAACAAGGAACCTTAAATAATGCCTCTCTGATTACAGGTCTGGAGATCATCTGGCAAAGCTTCTTGGGTTACAGAAAGGCCGCAAGTGCACAAACCCTCCAGGAAAGAATTTCGGCAAAATGGTGTTAAGAGACATTTATCACACTTACTGAACTTGAACTGTTCCTCAAACTCCTGCTGCTTCTTGTCTTTTTGTTCCTGGAGTCTTTCATAGAGAGAGCGGGGATCATAAACCTCCTCAGGACATTCTAGAAGATGAAGAACAAGCCTACTTTACAATTAACTATAAAGGGAGTAAAAGGGCCGGGGAGGAAAATATATGGCAATATTTTTCCAAATAATTATCTTGCCACTGTATGAGACAGGATGCTGGATGAGATGGGCTGAGGCCTGATCCAGGAAGGCTCCCTATGTTCTTATAGGGTTAGACAAATTTGTGGAGGTCATGTGTATCAGCGGCTACTACAACTGATGGCCAAGTATGACCTCCAGGTTGGAGAGGCAGAAAGGACGTTTCTGAAGGATGTTTGCAGGAACTTGAGAGCAGGTGAGGGGGTTGCCCTTGTCTTTTACTTGAGATGCCCAGAAGCAATTGGTGGGGCACTGTATGAGGATTATATGGGCTGTGGCCTGATCCAATTCAACCAAATTCAAACAAATGCCCAGGCATTCTTTTTTAAAAAATATTAGAACAAATATGAATATTTTTAATCATTCATACAAATAATTTGGACATCCATATGTGTACATACATGTACGCATTACATACTGTACGTATCCATATGCATCTGTATGGATACATATGGGATGAGAACGGGATGCATACAGGATGAAAGCAGTATGCATATGGATATAAATGTCAACATTCATATTATCAAATATGTACCGAATATTCATGCGAATAGATACAAACGTATTCGAATCAGTTTGAATTTTAATACATTTGTTGTTTCTCTATTCATATGAATTGGGACATTCAAATATTCGATTTGAATCGAACTGAATATCACCCCTAATTGTAACTGGACTTCAGAGCTGCTCAGCTTACTGCCTTATAGATACTCCTGAACTAACTCCCAGCACTCCATTGCCAGCCTCAGTGCAGTATGCTGGGTATAGCAGTTTAAGATTATCCAAGGAGCCACAAGTTGAGCATCCCTGTTTCATTCAAAACCCTCTTTGGCCTTCTTCGTACATTTTTCCAAGCAATAGTCAAATACCTTCAGGATCTTCAGGTTTTCTAACTTTTTCCCATTCTTCCTGTCTTCGCTTGCGTCTCTCTTCTAACTCTGCTTCAGTCACAAATCTTTTGTTAATAACTAGGTCACCGCTACTTTCTCCTCCATCCATTGTGGAGCAACCTGTTCAGAGAAGTAGGAAAGAGCCAGGGAACATTCAGACTCCCTCAAAACACCAGACAGTCCACAGATTTGATAGTCCAGACATGTGCAAACCAAAAAATACAACCTCCTATCCTTCTATAGTAGTTGTCATTACCTTGGGAAAGAATAGTTAAAAACTGTACCTTTGCTTTAATTAGCTAAATGACCTTATAGATAACCTTTGTTAAGAACCTAAGACGAGCCCTGCAGGATCAGGCCAAAGCCTATTTAGTCTAGCATCTTGTCTCACACAGTGGCTCACCAATTAGAAGATGAAGGCATGGGTGACGGCTTTGCTTATATCTTCTGCTTGAAAATGTCAAGAAGCAGTTAGTGGGCTGCAGTTGGAGGTGGGATGCTGGACTAAATGGGCTGTGGCCTGATCCAGCAGAGCTCCTTTTAATTCATGGAGGAAAGGTGTATCAATGGCTTCTAGAAGTGATAAGAGTAAATACTGCCTCCGGGGTGGAGAGACAGGCATGATGCCTCTTAAGGCCATTTGCAAGGAACTGAGAGCAAGTGAAGGTTTTGCTTTTGTCTTCTGCTTGAGATGCCCAGAAGCAATTGGTGGGCCACTGTGTGAGATGGGATGCTGGACTAGATGGGCTCTAGCCTGAACCAGCAGGGTTCCACTTAATTCATGGAGCACTGGTGTATCAATGGCTACTAGACTGGATGCTGAGGTACAACCTCCAGTTTGGAGACACAGGCAGCAGGATACCTCTCAAGGCTTTTTTAATGAGTCGGTGGCAAGTGAATGTTTTTGCCTTCCTCTTCTGCTTCAAATGCCCAGAAACAATTGGTGGGTCACTGGGTGGGACAGGATGATAGACCAGATGGGCTCCTCTCATGTTCTGATAGTTACTGTTATGGTTTTAATGTTCATATTATATGTTCACTGGTTTTTAATGTTGTAACATGCCCTGAGACATTTGGGTAGAGGGCGGGATAAAAATTTAAATCAAATAATTCGTGGAGAACAAGTGTATCAATGGTTACTAGAATGGACATTTAGGTACCACCTTCAGGCTGGAGACACAGGCAGGAGGCCTCTGAAGGCCATTTGGAAGGATTTGAAGAGGGTTTGCCCTTGTCTCTTGCCTTTGATGCCCAAAAGCAACTGGTGGGCCAGAAAGTGAAGCAGGATGCTGGACTAGATGGGCTGTGGCCTGATCCTAGCAGGGCTCCTCTTAATCAGTGACTAGTAGAATGGATGCCTGGGTACCACCTCCAGGCTGGAGGTTCAAGCAGGATGCCTTAAAGCCAATTGCTGGGATTCAAGAGACACCCAGAAGCAACTGGCGGGCTACTGTACGAGATAGGATGTTGGACTCGACGGACTGTGGCCTCATCCAGAAGGATTCCTCTTTCGTTTTTATGCAGAAATCCATTGGTATATCAATAGCTACCAGAATGGATGCCCAGGTACCATCTCCAGGCTGGGAGACAGGCAGGAGGTCTCAGAAGGACATGTGCAGGAATTCAAGAGCAGGTGAAGGTTTTGCCCTTGTCTTCTGCTTGACATGCCTATGAGTGCCTGTGGGACACTGAGTGAGGCGGGATGCTGGACTAGATAGGCTGTGGCCTGATCCAGCAGGGCTCCTCTTAGGTTCTTATGGACTGGATGGGCTATGGCCTGATCCAGCGGGGCTCCTCTTAGGTTCTTATGGACTAGATGGGCTGTGGCCTGATCCAGCAGGGCTCCTCTTAGGTTCTTATGGACTGGATGGGCTGTGGCCTAATCCAGCGGGGCTCCCCTTAGGTTCTTATGGACTAGATGGGCTGTGGCCTGATCCAGCAGGGCTTCTCTTAGGTTCTTATGGACTAGATGGGCTGTGGCCTGATCCAGCAGGGCTTCTCTTAACTGATGGAGGACAGGTGTCTCGGTGGCTACTAGAATGGATGCCTCGGAACATCCTCCAGCCTGGGACCAGATGGGCTGTGGCCTGATCCTGCAGGGCTCCTCTCGTGCTCTCGCCTCCCTCCTTGCACAGCCCCTCAGGTCCCCTCGCCCTCCTGGGCGCCAAAAGCTGAGGCGACGGAGCCCATGAAGGGAACTCGGGGTCCCGGGGACCCTTTCTGAGGGCTCCCAGGCTGCAGTCCTTCCAGTCGGGCCATCGAGCTGCTCCTCGCAGACCCTCCGAGTCGGCGGCCGGACTCCCCGTCGCCCGCTCTCCGTGAAGCCCTCAGCGGGGCCTCCTCTTCCCATCCTCGCCCGGCCTGCCTACCTGAAGGAGCAGCAGCAGCAGCCCGGTTACCCGCCGGCCTCCCTCACGGCGGCTTCCTCCTCCTCCTCCCCTCTACCACCACCACACGGTCCCGCCCCCTCCTGCTACTCCCCCTTTCCACTTCCTGCCCGCCCCTTCCGCTACTCCTGCCCAATCAGCGGCCTCGCCCTCCCTTTCCCTCAACGCCCGCTTCGCCAATCCAACGAGGCCGCCTGGGATTGGCTGGAAGAGGCAGCGCGTGGATTGGTCAGAGACGCGGGATGGGAGGGAGGAGGAGGGTCTTTTGTTTCCTGGAAATGGAGCATGGGTAGGGCTGAGAGAGAGAGAGAGAGAGAAGAAGAAGAAGAGCTGAGGCAGGAGCAGAGGAAGGAGGAGGGGGCGTGGCCAGTTGCCTGAGGATACGCGGCGGCGGTGGGCGGGGCTGCGGCACGCGTGCGCGCGCGGAGGGGAGGGGGTAGGTTGGAGTGGAGCGAGCGGGAGGGGGAGCGGCTCGCCCCCCCCCGTCCCTCGGACAGCAGCAGCAGCAGCAGCAGCAGCAGCCAGCCAGAGGGAGGGGACCTCGCCCGCCCCCCGCCCTCCTCCTCCCCCCCCCCGTGTCGCTGAGGGGGAAGCAGCAGCAGAAGGTGATGGCCCGAAGCGGGTGCGAGCGCGACGTCGCCGCCTCCGCCTCCTCCGGCCTGCCCGCCTGAGGGAGAAGCAGCAGCAGCAGCAGCGAGGAGCGGCCAGGCGGACGGCGGCGTGGTGGTTCGGTCAGTGGAGGGAGGGAGAGAGGGAGGGAGGCGCGGGTGGGTTGGGCCCCGACGAGACCCTCCGGACAGGGAAGGAGAAGCCGCCTTCCTTCCTCTGTCTCCCTCCCTCCCCCCTCCCTCCCCTTCTCATCGTCCTTCTTCCTTCTTCCTTCCCTCTCTCTTTCCTCTTCCTACCCTCCCTCCTTCCCCATCCCGTCCTCCTTCCTTCCCTCCCTCCCTTCCTCTTTCCTTCCTTCCTTCCCTCCCTCCTTCTCCTTCCTTTCTTCCCTCCCTTCTTCTCCTTCACACCCTCCTTCCTTCCCTCCCACCATCCTTCTCCTTCCTTTCCTCCCTCCCTCCCTCCTTCCTTTCCTCCCTCCCTCCTTCTCAGACTCCCTCCCTCCTTCCCCTTCCCATCCTCCTTCCTTCCCTTCTTCCTTCTCCTTCATTTCCTTCTCTCTTTCCCCTTCCCTACCTCTTTCCCACCCTCCCTCCTTCCCCTTCCCATCCTCTTTCCTTCCTTCCTTCCCTCCCTCCCTCCTTCTCCTTCCTTTCTTCCCTCCCTTCTTCTCCTTCACACCCTCCTTCCTTCCCTCCCACCATCCTTCTCCTTCCTTCCCTCCCTCCCTCCTTCTCAGACTCCCTCCCTTCCCTTTCCCATCCTCCTTCCCTTCTTCCTTCCTTCTTGATTTCCTTATCTCTCTCTTTCCCACCCTCCCTCCTTCCCCTTCCCATCCTCCTTCCTTCCTTCCTTCCCTCCTTCCTTCCTTCTTCATTTCCTTATCTCTCTCTTTCCCACCTTCCCTCCTTCCCCTTCCCATCCTCCTTCCTTCCTTCCTTCCCTTCTTCCTTCCTTCTTGATTTCCTTATCTCTCTCTTTCCCACCCTCTCTCCTTCCCCTTCCCATCCTCCTTCCTTCCTTCCCTCCTTCCTTCCTTCTTCCTTTCCTCCCCTTGCTCCTTCCCCTTTCCCCCTCCCTCCTGACTTCCTTCCACCCACTTCCCCTTGCCTCCCTCCCTCTTTCTCTCCTCTCCCTCCCCCCTCCCTCCTTTCTTCCATCTCCCTCCCTCCCTGGTGGGTGTGGGCAGCTGCAGCAGCTGCCTCCACAAAGGTCTGCATCTGGGGTGCACACATGTCCCTTTGGCTGGACAGAGTGGGCCATTCACACATTGCTCTTCTCCACGCTTTGGGATGCCCTGGGCGGGGGGAGTGGGGGGCAGGGGCGGGAAATCAGCTCCCTCGCTCCCTGTTCGTGCACCTGCTCAGAACATTTACATTCATTTTGTTTAAAGAATTTGTATCCTGCCTTCCACCAAGAGGTTCCAGGGCAGGGCAAAATAATGACAATGGTAGGGATAGATTATCTCTGTCATAGGATCTGTGGGTAAAAAGGAGGCAAAAGCAAACCGTTTCTGTCTCAGTACCGAGAAAAACAGCACAGGTGCACACCAGGCATTGCCGCAAGGTGAGCACAACTGGAGGAAGCTTTTACCTTTGGGGGGGGGGGAAGCTGTTATGCACAACCACATCACTGCATAGTGGGGCTTAGTTCTGGAATACAGATGATGCCAGTGGTATCCCATTACATATGCAATGAAAATATAGGAACCTAAGAGGAGCCACACCTGGATGGAGCCACAGCTCCACCATCCTGACCCACACAGTGGCCACCAGTTGTTTCTGGGCATCTCAAGCAGAAGGCAAAGGCACCCCCTCACTCACCCTTAATTCCCAGGAAATAGCTTCTAGAGGCATCCTGCTTATCTCTTCGTTCTGGAAGTAGCATCTAGGCATCCGTTGTAGTGGCCATTGACACACCTGCCCTCTTGTGAATTTATCTAATCCTTTCTTAAACCTATCCAAGCTGGCTGCTGCCACCACTTCTTCTGGTAGGAAATTCCATAGACTGGTGACCCTCTTGGTGAAAAAATGCTTTCCTTTGTCAGTGCTTACATATATATGTATTTATAGTATATGCATATAATCCTATTTACATTTCAGTGGATGCTTCCATGTATACATAGTGTTTAACACATGCACTATATAACTAAGATTATAACATACGCACATTCTCTGTACCTATATGAGTGTATGTAGTTCTGTTTCATATGCAGTAGCCACGCAGTCTCACCCTGATCAACCAGCCCATTGATTTAGTCATACAGGGTTTGGGAGATAAAAGGAAGGTGTGCAGATATGCACTTTGTATGAATATTTAAGTATGATTATGATAGGTTTGGGTATATATGGGTGTGTTATATATCAGGTTAATGTAAAACAAAACATAATGCAGTATTTAATTTTATTTTTCTCTCTTATCTCTGGATGTATATGTTTTAAGCGTTCAGTAAATGTATGCATAATTTTAATGTTTATATGATAATTGTTTTCTGTTTAATATTCCTGCAAGCTATATTTATCTTAATATATTAATACAAATTAATATTAGCACATAGTGAAAAAACATGTTAGAGTAGCAGCCAGATCAGTTGCGTGGAGCTGGAAGTTTTTCCCCACATCAAGAGCCAAATTGTGGATTTCCAGTAAAGCTTCCTTGTGCAACCCAAAAGAAAGTCAGTGCATCAACTCTTGGTGAAGCAGAGGAATTTCTGCCTATGTTCAACCACTCTGGGCACTACTGGTAAAGCGTGAACATGAGCAGACACATTTGAAGTACTTTCTGATGCTTAGAAATTCTGTGTTTTCATAGAACACGTTAGAAGTCATATAATTATTTATGATGATCTTGAACTGAGCTTTTTTTAAAAAAGTTCTAAGAAAACTTTAAAATCAAACTTAAATATTTAAAAATCTCGAAGAAAAACCCTGATATTTATCTGTCCTGCTTCTTTCCCATAGGAGTGGTTATTAATCACGGGCTAATTTTATGTTTGTCCTCATGGCTATTGGGGGACAATTGTAATACGTTTTCTTCAGGAGTTCTTGCAGCCAACAGAAGATAATAAACTTTTGTGGCATGCTAAAGATTAATGCATGATAGCATCCTAAACATTGTCTTTCACACGATACAAGACTCTTTTGCTGTCTTTGGTGACAACGGTTATGCCTAGAACATAATTGATATGTCTGGTCTTGTTGTTAGGGCCCCAGACTCTTATATGGGAATCACCAGGATTGATCCCATGCTCCTCCATGAAGCCAGCTGGGTGACCTTGGCCTAGTCACAGGTCTCTTTCTGAGCTCTCCCAGCCCCACCCACCTCACAGGGTGTATGTTGTGGGGAGAAGTTTTGAGTCCCCTTAAATGGGTGAGAAAAGCGGGGTAGAAAAAGCAACTCTTCTGCTTCTTAATACCTTTAATGATAACAGCTACTACTTTTATTGGATTCTAGAGTGCTAGGAATATTTTATTATATATTTGGGCCAAGTATGCCATGACTTCAATAAGGGAGATACTGGAAGGCAAGGCAAGAGGGCAGAAGTGCCCAGGTTAGCAACACTGCCAGTTAATAAAACTTAAGTCATTGCTGGAAGCCAGAAGATGTTGGTAAGAGAACTATAAATCAAGACAATAAAGACCCAATCTTGCATGCAATCCCATAACCCTATTTGCTGCAACACTATTTCCTGGGTGTCAATTAGTAGCATTTCTGAACTCCAAGGCTGATAAGGAAAAAGTCTGGGGTGGTGCGCGATATCTTTTCTGCCAGGCAGTATCTGCCTTCCTTTAGCAGATACGTCTGTGTAACGTGCCTTGAATCCTCTTTGGTGTTTGAACTAGATTGGTAGAGTTCCTGGAAATTTCCTTCTAGCCTTTCTGCATTTTTGTGCTTGAGGCTTAAGAAAGGGGGAAAGAAAAAGAAGAAGAATTGGCTTTTCTGGCCTCCTTTCCTCACCTATTTAAGGGGACTCAAAGCGGCTGACAAAGCTTTCTATTCTTCTCCCCACAACAGAGCACTCTGTGAAGCACGTGGGGCTGTGAGAGCTGTGACTAGCCCAAGGTCATCCAGCTGGCTTCATGGAGGAGTGCGGAATCAAACCTGGTATTTCCAGATAAGAGACCTGCTCCCTAACCACTAGACCAAATTGGCTGACTTACTGTAGGACAAAAATTTAGTTTACTAAAGCAGCAGTCCCCAACCTTTTTTCCACCAGGGACTGGCTTCAAGCAAGACCATTTCCTCATGGCCCAGCAAGGTGGGGTGGTGGTGGGGCTTTGGTCATATGGGGGCAGGATTATGGAGTTAGTGCATACTTATCATTTATAATGTCTCCCAGCAGAGAACATTATGCAGGGCCTGACGGGGCGGGGCAGCAGGGCAGAGCAGAGCACGCTGTCAGTGTTTAGTGTTGGTTTGCACCGGCAGCAGGGCGGACCGGCTAAAAAACCCCAATGGTCTGGTCCTGGTCCGTGGACTGGTGGTTAGGGACCCCTGTACTAAAGGACGTTGGAAAGCGACAAAAAAGGGAGCCAGCTTGTGCCGCTGAAATGTTCCTGCATCTATCATCCAGACAGCCAGGTTATTTCTACAAGAGAATTTGGTATTTACTTCCTTTTTTAGATCAGTAATACACAAATAGAGTTATTTTTTTAAAAAAAGAAATTAAACAGTCTGTATAGCTGCTGCCCCAAAGGCTCCATTACCTGTGTCTTAGTTAATTGCTTCTCTGTTATCTTTCTCCAGTCGCTCTTCTTGCGGGTAAATAATTCTGCCACAGTTGCTACTTTATCTCAGTTGGATCACTTACTTAGTTCCAAAGCAGCAAAGTTACCCGAGTTTTGAGGATGTAGATTTGTGCATCATGGCACAATTTTGTCTAAACATGTGTGTGGTCCAAAAGTAAGATAAGAAGTATTATTCATACAGGAACAAGAAAAGAAGAACCGCTGCCTGTATGCAATTATGTGTGTTTTAGTCTCTCAACCTAAATATTTTTTTTGTGTGATAAAAGATTGCATATAAGGTACTTCTCCCAGGATGCCTCTAGGATCATTTGCAGGGGCATGAGAGGAGGTGAAAGTTTTGCGGAAAGTTTGTCTCATGATAGAAATACCCATGAGAAATTGGTGGGCCACTGTGTGGGACAGAATGCTGGACTAAATGGGCTGTGGCTTCATCCAGCAGGGTTCCTCTTAATTCATGGAGGACAGGTGTACCAGTGGCTACTAGATGGATGCCTAGGTACCATCTTCACGTTGAAGAGGCAATCAGGATGCCTCTAAAGACCATTTGCAGGGAGTCAAGAGCAAGTGAAGGTTTTGCCTTTGCCTCCTGCCACCAGTGAGCAATTGGTGGGCCACTATGTGGGATAGGGTGCTGGACTAGATGGGCCCTGGCCTGATCCAGCAGGGCTCCTCTTAGGTTCTGATGGACTAGATGGGCTGTGGCCTGATCCGGCAGGGCTCCTCTTATTTAGTTTCTAAATACCCAAAAGTGCTTTCTCTAACCCACTCAAC
Source organism: Aspidoscelis tigris stejnegeri (assembly GCA_023333525.1). Taxonomy (NCBI): domain Eukaryota; kingdom Metazoa; phylum Chordata; class Lepidosauria; order Squamata; family Teiidae; genus Aspidoscelis; species Aspidoscelis tigris. The sequence continues at coordinate 4,918,201 of JALMGA010000013.1, forward strand.
TTTCAATCTGTTTTTAACATCTGCATTTTCTAAAATTTTTTTAAAAAAGATCTTTTTTACCCTTGTTTTTAATCTCTCTTCTGTAAACTGCTTTGAGGTACTTTTATGAAAAGTATCATATAAAAGCTTGAAATAAAGATATGCTAGAGGAGAATGCCAGCTTCTTGCTCTTTAGATAATTGTTAAACTCAGAGATGTCCTAACCACCTCTGATTCGTGTTAATATATTGCTGAATTGAAAAGAACTGTTACTTAGAAAATAGTACGGCACTTGTATTCTGTTCCAGTAGTTTGGAACACACTTTCACGCCATTGACCCTGCTTCATTCATAGCAAAAAGTCCCTGTAAAACCTGTGATACAGGAGAATGAATGAATGAATGAAAAAACCATAATAATTATATTCTGGATATCTATGACCTCCAGAATGGAGCTAAGAAAGCTTCGACTCATGATTTTTTTTTACTCTGTTCTGGGCATGGCCTCTGGTAGACCTCAGCAGCATGCAGAAGAGAAGCTTCTATATAGTTGCTGATCCAGTATTCCAGCCTGTGCAGAATCAGCCCCTGTCTCTTCTCCTGAGTCACCTTGTGGGGAATGCAACCTATAGGTTAGCTATTCCTCCCTAGATGCCAGTAACACACGTTCCAGCCGTTACAAAGAAAGAACTGTGGACTGGAATTCCCCGTGTTTTCCTGTTGCCTCAACGGATAACATTGTTTTATTGCGGTGATGGCCAACCTATGACATGCGTGTCACAGGTGACACGCCAAGCCCTTTTGGGTGACACACCTGGTCACCCTGGCACCTGGGCGTGTAGTGCTTGCTTGTTCTTGAAGTGTACGAAATACCAACTTTCAACTGAAGATTTAGCAACAAAAGTCACTAATGTAAGGAATTATTTGTTTTTGCTTTTAATAAAATACATATATCAAAATATAACTTTTTTACTAGAGCTACAAATATCACAAAATTATGGATATTTCTAGATGTGACACAGCACCCGAGTTAAGCTAGGTTTTCTTGCGAATTTTGACACACCGAGCTCAAAAGGTTCGCCATCACTGTTTTATTGCATCTCTTTCTTCTGATTACTTGCCTGTTGGCTTTCTTTATTTTGCGTTTAGTTTGGACTTCCCTGATAACCCTCTTTTGCTGATGGTAGCCTGGGTGTGTTTTTCACTTCACTTCCACGTGACTAAAGAGAGTCCCCTCTCTACTGCAGCGGCTGGATCTCCACCGTTTGGTTGCCATCTGCCCTGAGGCCGAAATGGCAGGAGGACAGTCTGGAGATCTCTCCACCCCTGTAGAGGCTTTGGCTGCCTCTTCTCACTCTTTATGTCTGTGCACCTGACTTGTATTTCTTCATCTCCAGACTGCAGCTGTTGAGCACTCTAGAGGCTGTACACAGCCGTACACTTCAGATCTGCCCATTGGTGAACCTGGAGCCAGTATTGTAACTCAGTTGCATGCCAGTGAGGCATTTAAAACTGTATTCAAACGTCCTCTTACAGTTAGGATGCCTATTGGCACTATGGCCTCTAGTCAAGAATTAGTGAATTTCTGGTGTGGCGCATCCAAGACTTCTTAATACTGTGCACTGGAATGCCCAGCCAGGATCGAGCCGTCACACATGGTGGCTAATACTTTGTAGTGGCGTCGCATTACAGCCATGCTACTGCGAATTTATTTAATGCTGATCTATCAGCATTCTGTGCGCGGTATAAGAAAATTTGAAGTTTCCCTTCAGCCTGGACGGGACGGCGAGAACAGGGATGGCAGCGCAACTGCGATTGCCTTGTCCGCGTGACGCCTGCGCCAATGCAAACTCCCGCAGTTTCCTCCTCAGAAGCTACGGGGGGCTGCTGGAAGCTGGACACCGGATTCCTGCTTTGCAGCAGCTACGCTGCAGATTTTTTTATAACTTCAGATTTAATCCGCTGGTCTGGAAGGGGCTGTGAAGAGCATCTGCACGTGGAGTAGGCTGATACGGCCCCCAAGCCCACCCGCCCGCCCGCCCTCACCAGAATTTCACTAATCATTGATTAGGTATGGAACATGAAACCATGCTCCACAAGTTGACCAGTGTTAACCAGGGACTTACCTGAAGTGTCCAGCAGCACGACCATTCGCTCTTGCCGGCACTCGGGGGTCATTTCAGGTGCCGCACAAGCATGCTGTCACCTCTGATGACCATAGACGCAACTGTGCATGCAGAGAGTCATCATCGTCAAGGCAACAGCGCTGATAACTTGCGCAGTCACGGAGGGCGCCGAGAAGGGAACCGGCCCTGGGATCAGTCTCAGGTGAGCAACCGATCACGCATGGCTTGGGCTGTCATTACTTAGCATTCACAGGTGTGAGCGCTAGTTAACGTTGGGTCATCGCAGTCCTTTCCCATCCAGCCAGCGGGAAAGGGCGTGCGGAAACACCCGTAGTTAGTGTGTCTTTCCACTGCAAAAAAGGATTTGAAGAAAGCAGCCGCATACACAATACAAACATTACAAAATCCTCAATCATAAATGTGTTTCACCAGGAATTACGTACCTTTCAAGTGGAGTGTCTGGAAACATTTTGTGAATAGAGATCAAGGCGGGTCATAAAACGAGAACTTGGCAAATTAGAATTGCAACTCTGAAACTGCAGGGATATTTGAGGCCAGTTTTGCCAACTTGCTTGGCTTCTTTCTTTCTTTTTCCTTTTCCCAGTTTCTTTCTGAACTACGGTATTTCTGAACAGTAGTTTATTCAGTGCAGAAGATTGCCAAACACCCCATAATTCAGGCAAGGTAAATTCCATAATACAAATAAACATCTTGCATATTGTGAAAGGAAGGCATGACTTAACCAGCATTCTGACTCCAAACCTTTGTTCACAAAAAGCAGTTGTAGTGATTAAGTTCCATTTGTAGAAACCACCGTCCAGTATTTAATTTTTAATTCAAATAGTCTCTGTAATAGCTTTCAGCGGTTACGTTTTTCCTAGCTGTGAAGTTCATCTATTTATGGTAGTTGAGGGGAAAATGCAGCTAATTCTTTGCTAAGAATGGAAAGTAAAACGTTGAAATTGTCCCTGTATTCTCCTTCAGCATCTTGGCGAGAATTTGGAGCAGGGGGATTTTTTTTTTTCCACCATGAGGTGATTGTGAGTGAGTGTAACAAAATATTTTGGCTGTGAATCATTGATTCCTTTAGTACCTATTGCAGGGGCAACTGAGCCGAAACCACTTTCAGAGAGATTCTTTGTTCACCTTTCCTACTAGATTAATAGCTTAGAACAAAACCTGGTTTGTGGACTCAATGCATGTTATCATTGGATACATATCAAATATTTGTACGAATAGATACAAATGTATTTGTATTGGTTTGAATGTCCAGTCATTTTTATTTATTTGTACGAATTTGGACTTTTGAATATTCAATTTGTTATGAATCCAAGTGTTGAAAATTGCATTCCTGCACAACCCAACCCCTGGTCAGTTTTTTATATATACCATGGGATTTGGAAGGTCCACTCCACATCTGCTGAGCTTTGTGAATGATTTTAACATAAGAACATAAGAGAAGCCCTGCTGGATCAGGCCACAGCCCATCTAGTCCAGCAATCTGTTGCACACAGTGGCCCGCCAAATGCTCATGGGCATCTTAAGCAGAGACAAGGACAAACCCATTCCTGCTCTAGAATCCCAGCAAATGGCCTTAGAAGTGCCCCGGTCACCCCCACCCAGCTTGAAAGATGCACCTAGGCATTCGTTCTAGTAGCCATTGACACATCTGTCGTGGATAAATTTATCTAACCCTATGTTAAAGCCATCTAGACTGGTAGCTGTCACCACCTCTTCCGGCAGCACATTCCATAGGCCGATGACCCTCTGGGTGAAGAAATACTTCCCCGTCAGACTGCTTTGCTTTGTTGTGTTATTCTCTCTCTCTCTCTGTGTGTATGTGTGTACACACACACATGCAGAAACAAGAACTGTGTTCTTATGGGCTGAAAGCTAAGACGGGAAATTAACTGCACGAAGGAGGGGAGTGATTTTATAACACAATGGGCATCTGCTAATTGCTGAAGTTTCTGAAAGGTTGAGTCCTTTGTGTGAAAATGTTGAGTGTTTCCATTCATTAAACTCCCACTTAACAGAATACAGTGTTCTCCTTTTCATACTTGCACTGTGAGAAGAGTATTGGGTGTCAAAAAGTCCTGGAATATATTCCAGTATTGTGCCTGGCTCCCACAAAAATAGAATTCTTGCTGGAAGAATTTGTGCCTGATGCAATCAATTGGTAAGCATGTTACTAAAAATACCTATGGTTAGGAGAGAGTAGCAGTTGAAATCCGTATGGCTCTTCGTATTGCAGCAGGCAATACCAAGTGTAATTTCATTGATATTTGGATTCCAAGGGTGTTTTGTTTATCAGAGAAGTTAGCAGTGACTCATCACATGTCTGCTGTGAAGGGAATCATTGCAAAGGGCTGGGTGTCAGGTGGATCTGGTAGCTGTATTAAGGTGAAGGTAAAGATGTGGTCAGCTGGGCCTTGGTTATGTCCCTGTAGTTACCAAAGATACCGAAGATATTTGCTGCTGCCGTCTCATAGGGACATCCTGTGGATCAGATTTGTGATCTTCTGCTTTTCAGTTCACAAGTGAATTTTCAGGACTTGTTTCAGATGAAGCAAAACCTAGGGAATTTCCACACTTCCCTTCCTGTCCGCTGGACAGGAAAGGAATGTGATGACCCAATGTTGACTAGTGCTTGTGCTTGTGAGCGCCAGTCACTTACAGACTAAGCCCCACACAATCAGACACTCACTTGGGACTGATCCCAGGGCTGGTCCTCTCCTGGGCACTGCCATTTTGGCTATGACCCCCTCCATGACTGCGACACACATCTCTGGTTGTCTTGAGGTACCAGCTCGCTTCTGCGGCACCTCCAACGACCCTGGAGTGCCAGAAGAAGAGCTAATGGTCAATGCCCAAGTGCTTCAGGTAAGTGTCTGGTAAATGTTGGTTAATATGTGGAACACGATTTTGTGCTCCACACATAATCAACAATTAGTGAACTCCTGGTGGGAGGCTCTAACAGTTTACTCCACGTGCGAATGCTCTTCACCAGAGGTTGACTAATCGTGCACTACCGGTTGTAGTGTGAATAGACCCCAATGGATCTATTTGAATGGATACATACTTTCTTGTATTCAGTTCAATACAAATCAGATACAAAAAAACATTCGTGCATATCTCTAGTAATGATTCCATTTCTAGGAGTCTATGGGATTAAGTTTCTTGTTTTAATCTGCCTTATGCACAGAGGTGCTGAATGATCTAATTAACTTTGCTTTCAAACTGTGTCTTTTGCATATATGCTGGAATTGTGAATGTTATTTGGTGTTCTTAACCAACATGTTTAATCAGAGGAATCTCTTTTCTGTTGTTGAGTGGTAAGATTTATAACGGTAACAGACAGGCAAATATTAGCTCCCATTCTTGTTAATAAGTGCTTCTAAGTACACCATTTTTTACTCAGATTCCAGATGTGTCGGCCTCAACAATCTCAAGCTTGCTTAATGTTTTTGTAGAGTCTCTTTATATGCGAACCAAAGAACAAGCAGGAATCAGATGTGTTACAATCAGTTAACGTGTGTTGTTGCGATCCGTTAACATCTGTTGTACTAATCTGGTACTGAAAAGACTTAGGCTTTGATGTGGGTTTTAGTTAGATTCAAAGAAGATAACACTTTGGTGCCAAATATCTGTGAGATTTCTTTTCATTTTTCAGGAAATAGCCATTGTCTTACATCAACCATCTCAACCATCATGTGCTAAAATTTCAAGAGTGTATTTTTAAATGTGTTTCTGTTAACTCTTGCTAATAGAGGAGAAAAGTTATCCTTGCAGACAAACCATATATGGCATTGTCCTGATTTTTCCAGGAAGTGTTCCCTGAGGATCCTAAAACTGCAGAATTGCACTACGTAGTGGTATTTCTCAAACTGCCTCTAAAACAAAACTCACATCTACATTTTTATTCATCTGGGTTACAAACCAGAGAACAAGTGAACCTTTCAATGTCGTCTTCTGCTTGAGAATGCCTGGAAACAAATGGTGGGTCACTGTGTTGGACAGGATGCTGGACTAGATGGGCTGTGGCCTGATCCAGCAGGGCTCCTCCCATGCTTCTATGTTCTTCGAATATGATTTAAAATGGAGGCAATAGAAAGAAATGCTAGACCTGTCTTTCCGTGCATGTGTTGCGCATTCATGTACTGTGGGATGCTGGACTGTGTGAAATGCTGAATGCTTCAGGATAAAGATAAATTCTAGGTGAGCAATGTTAAGAGGGCGCTGGATCGCTGTGTGAAGGAGAACCATAGCAGATTTTGGGATAAGCTATATGGGGTCAAATGGCAGGCTCTCTATCTTCTAGGAAATAATTGTCAGATTTAAACTGGGAATGGAGAATCAGACGCCTTCTGTATAAATAGCTGCGTCTTCATGTTCTGCCCCATGGTTGTTTTGATTCAGAATGAGGCCAACCAAGTACAGCACCAACCTGGAAGACAGCATAGCAGTCCCCTGTTTACCTTGCTTGTTTCAAAGCACGAATGTACAGCAAAGAGCAATCTGGGATCATTCTCCTCCCTGAGAGACACATTGTTTGGTAGCTGCAGAATTTTACTCTCCCTGTATAGATTGAAGTTTTGTGCTGTTTCTCCTTTTCTTCCAGGCCTCCTTCCGAATGACCAATGAGAATCGCCAGGGATGATGCCCAAAATTAAACCCAGCCACGCCTTGCCATTCCAATTGTTACAAACTCATATAATGCAAAAGAGGCTGCAATTCAGTACCCGAAAAACATTGCTGTTAAAACTATCTAGATGATTGTCGTTGCGTTGGTTGTGTTCTATGCGAGCAGAGGCTTTCTCCGGGGTTTAAGGCTGACCCTTGAACAGCACATTCCTTGCTTGCTGCAAACCTTGGGAGCTGGCGACATGGGCAACTCGTGCGTTTGTCGGGAAGACAGTGGCACAGAGGACAACGCGGAATCCAGGGGTCGCCAGGCAGAGAACAGCCGAGTACCTGCACCCGAGACAAGGAGTCATCCGAGGGACCCAGTAAGACCCCCCCGGCGGGGACGAGGTCCACACGAGCCAAGAAGGAAGAAGCATAATGTGGATGGATTAGTCCTTGATACGTTGGCCGTAATTCGGACGCTAGTAGACAAGTAAGTATCTCCCGATGGACGGTGTTTTAGCCAATGAGCCGACCTTCTCTTGCAACTCTGTGTTACTTTTGAGGAGGGGAGGAACTATGCTGGAAGTGTTTCCGAAACAGCATGGAAGTGGACAACTTTGTCCTGCAATTACTGCAGATTTTCAGGTCGTACAAATTGAACCCTTGGCTCTCCACTAGGAAGGTGCATGAGTATTCATAACAGTCATTATTTGCATGAATTCAGACTTCTTTCTTTCTTTCCTTCTTTCTTTCGCTCTCTCTCGCTCTCTTTCTCTCTTTCTTTCTGCAAAGAAAGAACTAGAATTGTCAAATCATTTTCAATTTTTAGTCAACTGCACTGGAAGTAAAGGGAGGAAAATAGACCCAGTGGAAGTGGTTGGAGCCTTGGGACACAGATAGATGAGGCCATGAGTACACAGCATTGTGTACGCCATGTGAGAATGGACACATCCTTCTCCGGTGGGCAGTGTAGCTGTTGTACAGGTTGCCTTTGGGCCAGAGCAAGAGTGAACTGAGTCGCTTGAAAGCTTCATTACTTTTCAGGATTCATAGTGTTCCTTTCCTGATAGAAATCAGTGTTCAGCCTTGCTAGTTTTGCTTATCTTGGGAGTATCTAGGCTGTCAACAAGGAACTGTTAAAGAGCTTCCTTTCTGCCTTCTTCATACAAGCTTTCTGTCATGCTGTCAAAACATTATTTCATAATTGCTTCAATGCTCACTTCGTTCTTTGTTTACCTGCCATCCCCGCCTCTCTTAAGCCTTTGCTGAGAAGAAATTGAATTTCTCTTGGCTCTGATCACGTGGACCTACGCTCTTGCATGCTTGCTGAATGTAAGAGAGCCTTCGTTTGATCAGTGCTAAGATGGAAAGGTGTCTGGAATTCCTTTGAATTCTGCTTCGAGTTCAGTTATGGAAGCATTGCGAATGGCTAAAGACCGAAGTAGCATGATGTTCTGAGCAAAAGGAAACATGGTGGTACCTGCCCTCTAAAGTGCTGAAATATTCCTGTACTCTTTGTACTGCGTCTTTGCTGGGTTAATGGCATTCCTTCTGCCCTGTTCTATCCTTTGCTGCGCAGATGAGCAACAGCTGTTTGATTTTACAGAACGGAAGCAGTTTTATGGTTATAGTTTCTGTCGGAGCCTCTGTCAAGTATGGCCCGCCTGGCGTGGGGTTTGGAGGACGAAGGGTTAATAAATTTAGTTGTTTGGGCAAGGAAACAGATTGGGAAAATGAAAGTGGGAAAGATGATTGACTGTGGTGAAACTGCAATGCTTCCTTACAGCAGGGGAAAAGTACATGTGTCTGAATTTGATGAGAGCAGTCCTCTGGATTTTTGACAAGAATCAATGGCTTTGAACTGAAAGCTGGATAAATCCTGGCTTTTGTTCGTCAACAGTTTGCTTCTGGTCGGTTTAAGGCAGAGCATCACAACCTCAGTTTCTGGGTTGCCTAGCAGTAGTTTGATCAGCAGAAATTTATCTTGCATACCTCTCTGGAATCCAAATGAGCATTCAGGATGTTGTGCTTAAAAAGCTACCCGTGATAAATGTATATTATGCTTAGAGGACTTAGCTAGCTAGTGGTCACCAAGCAAGCTGAGAAAGGGGCTGCTTTCTCATTTGGTTTCCCATCCACTGGACAGGAAACGTGTGTGACAGACTTAACATATACTAGTGTTCGCTCTTGGGAATGCTAGTACACATTGCACCAAGCCACGCACACCTGGAGACTTACCTGTGTTCAGGCACGCACCTGATTGCCAGCAGGACACTGCCATCTTGCGTGTGGAGTCTGGCTTGCTGGGCACCTCAGATGACCCCCTCACATTGGAAAAGCTGTGAATGGGCACAGCACTGGATGCAACAGGTAAGGCATGGGACAGAAATCCCTGCACCACCACTGATCGATGATAAGGTAACATCTGGTAATCCAGGAGGCATTTCTGGGTTGTAAACTCACTCCTGCAAGTTAAGATGCACCTTACCAGATGGTAATCTACCATGAACTGCAGGGCCAAGTGCAAACTGGCCCAGGGTTTGTTCATAAGTCCAGCACTCCGTTTACTGCTTCACCTTAGTCAGGGCAAATCCACTGACCAGAGTAGCGCACATCATTCACCCCCCTTATTTTATTTTCACCACAATCCTGTGAGGAGGGTTAGGCTGAAGGGCTGTGACAGGCTTAAGTAGCCTTGCTTGCATGGGATTGTAAACCAGGTGATAGCCTGGTGCTCTAACCACTGTGCTACAGTCAGACCCCCATATCCACTGACTCGGTAACCACGGTTTCAGTTAACCACTGTTACTGGATCAGACGCCCCACCGCCCCATGGGCACCATAATGGGAAAGCACCCAGGTGGCCTATTTTGGCCACCAGAGGGTCTATTTCAGCCTCTGTAGAGCATTGGAACAGATGCGTGACCCCATCAGAGCTCATCCCAAAATGTAAGGGGGTATGTGGGAGGTGGGCAGGAGGCGTCCAGTGGCATCACACGCCTATTCCAATGCTCTACAGAGGCCAAAATAGGCCTTCCAGAGGCCAGAAAAGCAATTCCAGTTCTAGGGTTGCATGACCCCAATACCGGAAGGCCTGTTTGTGATTATCCATGCCTTCAGGTACCCACGGTAGGAGGCAGAACATATCCTCAGTGGATATGGGGGTCCAACTGTACAATGATAGATTATATGTGCCCTTGCTGCACTTGTCAGACCACAAGAAACAGCCACAGAGCAGCACTGCTGTTCGGACTGAACTTGTGAAGATGGTTCTGGAAAAACCTGAGACCGTGGCCTTCTGAATTTAAGCTTTCACCCTGAGGTTGCCACAGGCAGGCCCATCTTGTAGTTTTTATGGCCTTGATAACATGCCCAGTGGGCAAAGCAAAGCTGATAATGGATTTGACCTTTATCAGGGTATGGCACTATGGCATGATGACAAAACATTTGTGTGATTAGAGAACTTCCCAGTGAGGCAGCTGGCCCTGAGCCAGGGTACAAGGCAATGTTCTCTTTTCCACTGAATGGAGAAGTATTCTTCTCTCCTGTCTTCTCCTTGTTGGTGGTTTTCATTTTTACCTTTGGGACTTTGAGCATAGTGGTTAAGGAGCCAGACTCTTATCTGGGAATACCGGGTTTGATTATTCTGCACTCCTCCATGAAGCCAGCTGGGTGACCTTGGGCTAGTCACTGCTCTCTTTCGAGCTTCCACAGCCCCACCTACCTCACAGGGTGTTCTCTTATGGGGAGAAGAAGAGAAAACTTTCTCCACTGCTTTGAGTCCCCTTCAATGGGTGAGAAAAGCGGTGTAGAAAAGCCAACTCTTCTTCTAGTCTTGGTTCTCCTCCTAGTAGCAAGCAACTGTGAGAAGCTTATTTGAGAACCGACAAATAGGATGTCAGCTGTGATCATGATAACCCATCACTTCTTTTTTGTTTCCATTCCAGTGATCAGGAGCCTCCCTATTCAATGATGACGTTGCATGAAATGGCAGAAACAGGTATCTTCATGTTGTTTGGTGGCATTTAGTTCTCAAACGAAGTCACACTACATGCTTATTTCATGGGGCTGAGATTGGTTTTTCCTTGTTGTATTGATTTGTTGTATTCTTTGAATATTTTTTTTTTCTGTTTGTTGTGTACCGCCTTGGGCAAAATTTTGCTTTTTGGAAAGGCAGTATAAAAATAGAAATGGAAAATTTACAGTAATTACCTAAATAACGCCACTACTTGACAATGAGCTCGGTATAACCATAATTAGCTTAATGCGTGTACCTGTCTAATCTAGCTAAATTTATGAGCTGTGTTGTTGAAAATATCAGCCTCTCATCTGCTCTGGGGCTCAAGCTAACAGGCTTTTGGATTTACGGCGAGCTTGTGAATGGGCCATGGAATTGCTAACTGGACCAGAGGCCTGTTTGCTCTTGGCTTTACTCTGAAATATATCCCGGAATAGGGGCCTGCTGTCCATACGCTAGTGCAGGCTACAGCAGGCTCCACACACCCCTATCCTGAGATATATTCCATAGTATGGCCAATTGTGAACAGGACCCAGGACAACTTCAAGACTAAAAAGCAAAATTGCAATTAAAGATAAAAGAATCTCATGGGGAAAGGGGAAAAGACCCAGAACATATGTTGGTTTCTTTTCACAAGCTCCTGCACCCTTGTCCGAATACTTGGAACGATCCTCTGCTCTTCTGGTTTTCCAAGTATCTAAGATGGTGACAGAAGGAACTACTCATTAAGTTTTTCTTTTTGGCAGCTTGGCAAGGATCTTAACAATGGAATCTTGAGTAGCTCTTTAGAAGAATAAAGGCACACTGTACCACTTCTGTTCTGTTCTATGTGTAGTGAGAAAGGGGCAGTTTTGAATTTTTCAGCCCCCAATGCAAAAACCTGCCATGCTTTATATTTATTTATTTATATTTATATCCCGCCCCATACCCGAGGGTCTCTGGGCGGCTCACAACATTTTAAGACACAAACATATCAAATCTGTATAAAACAATGCTAAAACCCATATAAGGTTTAAAATCCAACATAATAATATTTCACAGATGAGTTTCCAGAGCAAGCCACTTCTAGTTCTTTACTATATTTATACAACTTTTACAATCTCTTCAGTACTTTAAAATTCCCAGGAGATGGCTTGGTTCCCTTGGCATTAAGTGACTAAAAAAAGAAAAAAAAAGAAGAATGATTGGAAAGTGTGCTATAAGACTTCAGGATTTCCTCCAGACTCATTCTCTTCTGTTGGATGAGGAATCTGGAGAAATCTGGCTGGGGAACAGCAGTGTTCCTGTTGGACCACTTCATGCCATTTTATTTGACTAGCAGGCCATCAGATAAATGGTTATTTAGGAACATGTGGAGGACCACAGTTTGAGAACCACTGCAGTCAGAAATAGTAAAAGAGAGAAGACGAAAGGGCTCTTCTCCTGTAAGCCTTAGTAGTTCAAAGGACTGATTTTCCAAGTGCCATGAAACAAACTGGAATTAACTTTGCAGCGCTACAGCATATTCTTTGTACAGTACTGTTAAGTTTCCTGACATCATCAGTTAACCGAGATCATAAACACGTATATCAGAATTCATTCACCAATCTTACAGTTAGAAGTAGGCAAACATGCCTGTGTAAACATGCCTGTATTAATACCTGAAGCTATGAATATTTGTCCTATTTCCAGACCTGGTTAAAATTGTTACGTAGATCAGCAGCTGGCTATTAACTTATCTAGGCCTGTTCAGATGATTCATTTAAAAAATTATTGAAAACATGCTTGAGATGTGTGGTTGTCTCCATCTATCACTGCTATTGTGTTTTGTGGTTGACAGATGAAGGCTGGCTGGAGGTTGTCCAATCCTTAATTAGAGTTATTCCATTAGAAGATCCCCTGGGACCAGCTGTTATAACTTTACTTTTGGATGAGTGCCCATTACCAACAAAGGTAAGTTAAGGAAAGTGTTAGCCTCCTTTCAAAAGTGTGTACCCGTTCCAGAAGTGTTTTCAATGATACAGATTGTACACACGTCCTAAGTGACATGTTGGCCTTGCTTCAGAACAGTAGATTTGGGATATTTGCTTGTTTACATTTTTATTCCGCCCTATATCTGGGCAGGTAACAACATTCAAAATCAAACATTATTACAATAGCATCTACAAGTGGGAAGGGAAAGTATCCCCATTTGACCAAAGGCCAGGGCAAAGAGTTGCATCTTCACTGCCTTCCAAAATGTGTACAGTGAAGGTGACTGACGCACCTCAAGGGGGAGACTATTCCATAGCCTAGGGGCCATCACTGAGAAGGCCCTCTCCCAGGTACCCACTCCTTTTGCTGCTGAGGGTGGTGGGACAACCAGGAGGGCCTCCCCTCCAGATCTTAAGGCATGGATATGGGAGTGGGCCTTCCTTCAGATACTTAGAGCCCAAGTAATTTAGGGCCTTATAAGGTAGAGTTAACACCTTGTTGAAAGCATCCCCAAGCTCTGCTCAGGACAGTTCTCTGAAAATGTTAGCAGCTTGTTTTCATGCTCCCATGTGGTGGGGTGGATAAGCAACCCCTCCCCCTCTGAACTGCCTGAATCCATGCAGCAGCAGCACTGTGAAGCAAGCTTTGGAGCATTTTCCCCCTGATCCCTATAGCAGATGTAAGTCGCCTGCATCCATTTAATACTGTGACCAAGTTTTTAGAGGAAAAACAAAAATCACTGAAGGAAAAAAAAAATCAGCGCAGGGCTAATTTGCATTTTTGCTCTGCATGCAGGTGAACAGCAAATATCGTAGGTACATATATATAATGAAGTGTATAAGAATGTCTGAAGCAGCAGGCCCACAATAAAAGAAGCAAAATTTTATCAATTGCTTAGCTAGCATTTTTATATCATTATACAAGTGCTTAGTAAATGGTTTCCCTTTGGATCTGCTGTTAGGCCCTCCTTCGTTTCATTGTGTCAGTATGAAATAAGCACATTGATGCTCATGGGAAACAGCATCAACACCAATGTCATCCTAGAGTTAAAGGCAAGCAGCATATTGCACAAATAGTCTCTCTCTCCCCCCCCCTCCCTCCCCAGTTATAGTTTCTGGATCAGTCTCAGGTTTCAGTGTGGCCAAACTGCAGAATGGGTGGTTTTGGGGTTGCAGTTGTGGTTTGTTTTAAAGAGTCAGATTGTTTTAAAAAAAAGATAAATGACTATTGTTCTGTCATGCAGATAAGAAACATTATCCCGGCCTTTGAAAACCTGGCTAGCTTGGAACAAATGCAGTGCATCAGAAAAGCAGGGAGACTACCAGGGGCAAACCCGCACTTTGTTTCCCATGTGGGGGGGTGGAAAAGGTGACGTTTCCCGTGCTAGTCCACACAGTCCTTCCCCCCATGCGCCCAGACACTTACCTAAGGCGCAAATAGTATCCGGGCGTTGCCATCTATGAGCCCTAACGTTGGTGCTGGCCTGTGTGCACTGGCACTCTCACTGGGACAACCTTAATGTGCCACTCATGTGCATTTGCAATGCACATGAGATGGCGCCAAACAGATCAGGGCAGTGTGTCTTGTTACTTTCCTCCGCTCTGTCTCGTCCCTGGGACTACCCTGTGGAGTAACTTGGGCCGAGAGGCAGGATCATGGCTAAGGAGAATTTAGTACAGTAGATGTTGTTAAAAGAGTATAGAAGTTTAAAGCCTTCCAGGTTTCCCCCCCTCCCCAACCCATCCTTTTGGACTCATAATTTCTAATTTCCTGAATCAACGTACTGTATTAATTCAATTTTGATCAGACTGGATTGTCTTGAAAGGCCTGTTGTCACCTCTCTTCATCAGGACGCGCTGCAGAAGTTAACAGAAATACTAAATCTAAGCGGAGCTGTCGCTCGCCAGGATGCCCGCCATCCTGCCAAACATCGGAACACAACAGCAGTACTCGGCTGCTTGGCTGAAAAGCTTGCAGGTAAGTCTGAGGGCTTGAAATTCTCCTGCAAATGAGGGAGCAGTAAACATGTCTCTGGCCCAGGTGTCTCAGGGGTGCTGTGGAGAGGTTCCTGGGATTGCATTGATCAGTTGTGTGAAAACCAAAGCCATACTGAGAAAAAGCAAGCGTTGGGCGCGGGAAATCACATTCTCCCAGCTGCGTAAAAAGTTGATCCAAAACCATGTTCCGTAAAGCATTGCTCTATTTTGCTTTTTCAGAAGCAAAGGAGGGGTTGATTCACGCAGTTGGCCGTCAAGTATGGCCAGCATTTGTACTTGGACTTCTGTGTCCACGTTCTTCTAACTGGTAGGGGTTGGAAGTACATCAGAGAGCAGATACTCCTTTTATGGTGTGTGAATTATCCCATGGAATCTAGCCCTCTGAAGTGCTATCAAGTGCAACGTTTGGAAACAATTAACATTTCCTGCTTACTTTTTAAACTGAGTCTTTTTCATCCTGTTATAAACCAAAATAAAAAAAATGGAGCAGATGCAATGCATTTTTCTCACTCTTGGTAATCTTGCAGGTCCAGCCAGTGTAAGTTTACTGAGCCAAGGAATCTTGGAATACTTACTGCAGAGCTTGGTAAGTCTCAGAATTCATCCCTGTTCCAAACTGTTCTTCTCTAGGCCCCTGTGTTTTGTTTATGAGAGCCGAAGGGCTCAGAGCTTGTGCTTCAGTAGGAAATCAATCACAGATTCTGACCCATTGCCACTGGTATTTTTCTGGTGACACAGATGCAGGTTGGGGGAAAATGGGACGTAACCATAGCCCACATTTCCAGGTTGTGTGGTGGGGTGCCTGCTTTTGCACATACCCATACCTGTGATTAAGAAATTGTACTGATGGCCAGTTAGCTGCAGGGCTGGTCTTAAAATATGATGCTTGACATCTAAGACCTTAAACAATTTGGCCCAAGGGACCTTAAAAACATTTTCTCCCATTATCAGCCTGGAAGAGGCATGAGATGTCATCAAACCTGGCCCATAGCTTGGCTTTTTCCATGGTAACGCCTATCTTGTTTGGTAACACCTACCTTGTGAGCCAGTTTGGTTTGGTGGTTAGGGAGCCAGACTCTTATCTGGGAATACCGGGTTCGATTCCGTCCTCCCCCATGAAGCCAGCTGGGTGACCTTGGGCTGGTCACAGCTCTCTTCTGAGCTCTCACAGCCCCACTACCTCACAGGGTGTTCTGTTGTGGAGAGAAGAATAGAAAAGCTTTGTAATCTGCTTTGAGCTTTTCTAATGTCAAGTGGTATATAAATGTTTTACATAAATAAACAGCATTCAGTAAGGCACAATTCTGGTGTCATGTTGTCTCTTTGCATATATTGAGAAACAAACAGGGCGCGTCCTCTTGGTTTTTTACACACCTCAAAACAGTGATCAAAAACTCTTAAATTATAACCAGTTCTGTAAAATTGCTTGGAGATTTTTGTTGGAAGTGGTCTAGAGATATTTTAAAGAGTATAAATGAATTTGACACAGCTGATGTGTGGTCCTCCACATGTTGCTTGAACTATAACTTATTACTCTTTGCTGTTGGCCATTGTGGCTGGCACGGAGGGAAATTTCTGCAGCATCTAGAGCAGTGGTTCTCAACCTGGGGGTTGGGACCCCTTTGGGGGTCGAACTACCGTTTCAGAGGGGTCATGACGAGTCTCCCACCGCCCTTCCCTCCCACTTCCCAGCTGCTCTACCCCTGTGGTTGGGGGTCTCCACAACATGAGGAACTCCATTAAGGGGTCGCGGCATTAGGAAGGTTGAGAACCGCTGATCTAGAGGGCTGCGCATTAGTCACCACTGGTGCCGAGGGCATGTTCCCAGTCTTGACAACCGAGTCACGTTCTTGTTTCCATTTTGCCCATTCGTTAATTTCCATTCAAGGAACACCTTTAATGATTAAAAAGAAGAGCGTCAGTGGCTACTTGTCTAGCAGCTAGCAACCCTTTAATAAGACTGGGATGAAGTCATTTAATTAGCCTTATGACATGAACCTCCCTCTAATCTGTGCTGGCTTATTTTTCCATTCTGTCTGTGCCTTGGTGCTGATGCCAGAGTCTCTGAACTAAGAATGTGCGAGAATATTCGAAACATTTGAAATTCGATTGAATTTGTTTGAATTCGGACATTCAGATTTGAATTTTTTAACATTCGAATGCTTTGAATCATTCATTCGAATTATCCGGAAATTTGTATGCTTACACCTACACGTTGCATACGTATGCATACGCATCTTATTCGTATCCAGATAAGTACAGTATGAAAACAGGATGCATATGGGATAAAAACGGGATGCGTATGGAGGTATACAGACACATACAAATGTTGTTGCATTTTTATCATCAAATACAAATAGAATATTCATACAAATAGATACAAATATATTCACATCGGTTCGAATTTTAATGCATTTGTTTTTTTCACTATTTGTACAAATCCAGTCATTCAGATATTCTAATCCAATGTCAAAAATTGCATTCATGCGCATCCCTGCTCTGGACTAAGCCCTGTTTTAGACGTTTCCCCTTGCAGTAGAAGTGAATGCTTGTTGTCTTGGGTTATGCCAGTGTTTCTCCCGTTTTGAACAAATCAGTGATTTTTCTCGTTTGTATTAGGAGTTCGAGTCCCACCCAACAGTCATGCTTTTTGCACTAATAGCCCTGGAAAAGTTTGCACAAACAAGTAAGTCCGTAGGCTCAAAATATCCTTTTGGAGGAAACCAAATTTAAGATGGGTCTTTGTAGCTCTGTGTTGAGGAAACTTTACTTTTTCTTCTGATGAGTCCAAGTGATGCTGGGTTTGCTCCATCTCATAAATGCAGCTGCTACAGGGCCATCTGTGGTCAACGTGCAGAAATGACCACTGAGATTGGGGAGATTTGCGGGGGGATGGGGGAATCTTGATGGCCTGGAAGCAGCATCTTTTACTGTTTTTATAAAATGTTTGAATTTTGTAAAATTTTGTCATCGGGGAAAAGGTAAGGCCATTGTGCCTTATACCTGATCATCCCAGAATTGTGGGAAGGAGGGACTTCCAGTCAGTGGTGGAGTGAGTCCATTTTGTATTGAACGATGTCCATTTTATATTGATATCAAAGAAGCCTTAATGCCCAATCCTTTAGGTAATGAGTCATAGATATGGGAAGGGCTGACAGATGAAAGACAGGGATTTTGGAGGTGAGGGCAGGTTCTTTTATCACTCCTTTTCAGGCTGTTACTTCAGTTGAAGGCCCCCACTTTGGGAAAATGTGGACACTAGGGATGCCCACGAATTTTGGGGGGGCATTTGATTCGAAACGAATCGAATGTTTGAAAAGATCGCATTTGAATGTAGTAAACTTCTATTCAATATGAATCTGTTCATACGTATTTGTTCGATACATACCTGAAACAAACAGATACGTACCTGAAACGAACTGATACATATCTGAAATGAACTGATACATATCTGAAACAAACTGGTAAATATCTGATATGAACAAATACGTATCTGATACGAATAGATACGTATCTGATACATTTCCCCAGCTTAACAAATGTCTGAACTATTCATATGAATGTCCAGAAACATTTGTATTCGTTCAGATGTTAGCATATTGTAACATTTGATTCAAGTTTAAACGTCCAAATTCGACCGAATTTCGAATGTTACTAATATTTCTGAACATCCCTAGAGGACACCATGAAGTCTCTTCACAGCTCTCTGGTTTCCTTGGCTAAATAGACAGGTTTCCAGTGTCCAGGGCATATTAAGCTCTTGAATGTTCTGTGGTTCCTCTCTTTGAATGAGAGGAGAGAAACTCTTTGTTAATTGTTTGTGTATTTATATTTCTGTTGGTGCCAAAAGAGGGCACAAAACATATCCATTCATTGCTGTCAGCGAGTTCTAGTTGCATTTATGCATATATGTAAGCACATATTTCTTCCGTTCGTTGAAACCTTTTTTCAGAGTCACCACTTTTTTGCGTTTTCAGGTGAAAATAAAATGACTGTTTCCAACACGTGTATCAGTGATCAGCTTGTCTTGTTAGAGAAATGGACGGATAATCCAGACTATTTGAAACGCCAAGTTGGTTTCTGTGCCCAGTGGAGTTTAGACAATCTTTGTAAGTAAAAATAATAAACTGGATTCAATAGGTATTTGTTTCGTTGAGGTACTGAAGCAAGTATGGGCTGATGTAACATACATGTTTATTTCTGCACTGGAATCTGTAAACTTGGGTGGCGTACAGAGTGTAGATGCCATGTTCTAGTTCAGAGGAAAAAGAGATCTGAGGTAGGTCTTGGGGTACCTCTTTCACTGTATCTGATCACTTGAAGATTTTGGTGGTTAGTTTTCTAAGGAATAAAACCAGTATGATAAAGGCATACATTGGTCCTGAATTTTCATTAGTTCTCTGTTTTAATGTCCAATTATTTATTTAAATGGAGCAAAGTGGTCAGTTCTCAGAAGGGCTCAGGAAGCTTGAAACATTAAGGTTAATCTCTTCTGCTGTGAATCTGTGACTGATAGGTAACATTGCCATCTTAAAGGATCACACACACACCTCTCATCCCCAGTATCACCTGGTCGCTCTGTCTTTGTGGCATTCTTGCTCCGTAGCAGAGGGGGTTTTCCCCATACTTTTTTTTTTTTTTTTTTTTGCCAAATTGATGTTTCGGAGAAGTTTATTTTCATGAATTATATGGAAATAATCACTCTGAAGTTTTGGCAATTTTATTTTAAGATCAAGGTACAATTTGGAGGAGCTGGTTCCATTTAGTCAAATTAGCTGCTACAGGACAAGTAACTCCAGGAGCAGAGGCAATTAGATTGGCTCCATATTTCTACAATATCACCTGTGCTGTATTACAAGTCACGAGTTTTAAATATATACTCTTTTTCAGTTTTAAAAGAAGGCAGACAGTTTACGTACGAGAAAGTTGATTTGACCAACATCAGGGCCATGCTGAATAGTAACGATGTCAGTGAATACCTTAAGATCTCACCACATGGATTAGAGGTATGGTGTATATGTGCGCGTGTTTGGCTCTGAGATACAGTCAGACCCCCATATTTGCTGGAGGTACGTTCTGATTCCTGTTGTGGTTACCTAAAACCATGGATAATCACAAATAGGCCTTCTGGTTCTGGGGTGGTGCAACTGGAAGTGCTTTTCTGGCCTCCGAAAGACATATTTCAGCCTCCAGAGAGCGTTGGATCAGGTGTGTGACGCCACTGGGTGCCTTATGCCTGCCTCCCATGCACCCCCTTACATTTTGGGGTGGGTTTGGGTGGCGTCACACACCTATTCCGCTCTACAGTGGCTGAAATAGGCCTTCTGGAGGCCAAAATAGGCCTTCCGATTCTGGGTACCCACGGGGGATAGGGGGTGCTGATCCGGTAACCGTGGTTGACTGAAACCATGGTTACCAAATCAGTGGATACGGGGGTCTGACTGTACTGATAATCTGCAGTGAAATAGGCACAGGCATTTTGGGGGCTTCAGATGCCTTAAAAAACCAGACTCACAACAAATGCTACTTGTCCAGTTGCTCTTATGCCCAGTTATTCAAGATGCCCTGTTGTTGTTTTTCTTTTGCCCTCCCCTAGAAGGATTGCATGCTGTGGAGTCAACTAGTACAAACCTTTTCCATTCACAAAAACCAGTCCCACTGGTTGAATTTTTTCCCCCTGAAAAATGTGTGTAGAACCACAGCTTCAGCCTCTTACGTTTTTCAATAGATGTATCCACACAAAAATGCTTACTCTCCAAAAGCAAAATTAGCGTGCAATTAATTTGCCCAGTTATACCGTAGCACGGATTCTGATGCTCCTTGATCATGTAATCGTATTTATTTTATTCCTTTTATTAGGCCCGGTGTGATGCGTCGTCATTTGAAAGTGTTCGGTGTACTTTCTGTGTGGATTCCAGCATCTGGTACTATGAAGTCACAGTCATTACTTCTGGAGTGATGCAGATAGGGTGGGCCACGAAAGATAGCAAGTTCCTTAATCACGTAAGTAGCATCACCTCTCCTCAGGAACCTCTCTCTAGCTCTCTGAGTGGCCATTGAATTGAGGCTAGTTTGTGTGTTTTCCAGCTTTTGTCTGAGAGCAAACAAGAAATGTGGAAGCATTTGTTCTGTAGCATCAAGCATTTGGAACTTTCCATTGTAGGCTATCCACTTCCTGTATTTTGGGAGAATCAAAACTAACTTGCTTGCACCTTTAAGAACATATGAAGATAAGAGGAGCCCTGCTATATTGGGCCACAGCCCATCTAGTCCAGCATCCCATCTCACACTGTGGCCCACCATTTGCTTTTGGGCATCTCAGGTAGAAGACAAAGGCAAAAGCTTCACCTGTTCTCAGTTCTTGGCAAATGCCTTTAGAGGCATCCTGTCTATCTCTCCAACAGGGAGGCAGTACCTAGGCATCCATTCTAGACCCAATTGATACACCTGTCCTTCATGAATTTGTCTAACCCTTTCTTAAAGCCATCCAGGCTGGTTGCTGCCACCATCTCTTCTGGTAGCAAACGTCATAGACCAATGACCCTCTCAGTAAAAAAAAATGCTTCCTTTTGTTGGTCCTAATTTACCTGCATCATAGAGTGACCATTGATTCTAGTATGTGTGTGAGAGAGAAAAAATTGTCTATCCACCTTTCCCATACCATGCATGTTTTTATACACTTTAATCGAGTCGCTTCTTAAATTGGACTGTGGAATTTGCTGCCAGAAGAGGTGGTAACAGCTACCAGTCTATATGGCTTTAAGGAAGGGTTAGACAAATTTATGGATGACAGATGTATCAACGGCTACTAGAATGGATGCCTAAGTACATCCTTCAGGCTGGGTGTACAAGCAGGATGCTTCTAAGGCCATTTGCTGGGATTCGAGAGCAGGAGAAGGTTTGCCCTTGTGTCTGCTGGAGATGTCCATGGGCAATTGGTGGGCCACTGTGTGCGACAGGATGCTGGACTAGATGGGCTCTGGCCTGACCCAGAAGGGCTTTTCTTACATTACATTCTTAAATGCTGTTTTTCGAAGCTGAAGAGGCCTAGAGGTTACTACTGGATTTCATAAGGGTAATTCGTTTTGTTGAACTGTTTCTTCAGTCAGTTGTGTTGGCCAGAT
This sequence comes from Aspidoscelis tigris stejnegeri, assembly GCA_023333525.1. Classification (NCBI taxonomy): domain Eukaryota; kingdom Metazoa; phylum Chordata; class Lepidosauria; order Squamata; family Teiidae; genus Aspidoscelis; species Aspidoscelis tigris. The sequence goes on from JALMGA010000013.1 coordinate 4,940,025, forward strand.
TAACGTTCCTTTTTTTTTACTTGAAAATTTTAAATACTTCCTTTCATTCGACTGCTTTTTTGTTTTATACATATGCTTTAATTTAGATGTACAAACCTGTTGACTGGTTTTTTAAAAGACAGGATTCCTCCCAGTTGTTTCTCCTCCCAACAAAACAAAATGATGTTTTCTGTTTTCCCTGAAGGAAGGCTACGGTATTGGCGACGATGAGTATTCCTGTGCGTATGATGGCTGCCGGCAGCTGATCTGGTATAACGCCAGAAGTAAACCACATTCCCACCCTTGCTGGAAGGAAGGTATGTCCTGTGTCTTGTTACACTTGATATCATTGGCCTGGACTGAGAAATTGTTTCTGAACTTTCCCAGGAGGGAATAATTCCTGAGTCTGGCTGCTTGCCTGCCACTTCCAGAGTTTCTTCTATCCTATCTGCTATAATTATAGGGCTTGCATTTTGCAAGTAGTGATAAAGCTTCCCTTGGGCTGTAAGTTTCCTCACACCTGGAAGAAGAGAAGTCTGGTGGGAGAGCAAAGCTCAGTTTCTTAGGACACTTGTTTGGTTGGTGAAAATGCCTGGGTGTGTAGCGTACATCCCATACCCTGAGCTGATACAATGTGGGTGGGGTGGGGAATTACACTGGGGTGCTATTAAGCTAGCCGTAAATTTGGGCCCTTAATAGGGATGTGCTAGGATTGTATGTGATTCATTGAATACCAACTGCCCAACAAGGAAGAAGAAGAAGAGTTGGCTTTTCTACCCCTTTTTTCTCACCCATTTAAGGGGACTCAAAGCGGCTGACAAACCTTCTGTTCTTCTCCGCACAACCTCCCTCCCTCCCTCAGCAGGAGATCCCCACTGCCCCCCAAGATATTAAACATGCTCAGGGTCTTTGTAGAAAATAAATCTTAAACCAGAATGAGGTCCTTCTTTCTTTAGATGTTTAACTCAAATCCCCCAACTCAGTTTTCTGGTGATAAGGAATGCTTAACTACAGTCTAGCAACATAGGGCAAAAATATATAATCATTATATTTTTAAAAGGAAGGAGATGGGATATGTATCAGGACGTTGTTGACATTCCCAGTGAACCTGGTTTGCCATTTGTAAACTGTTGCTGACCCAGATCACCAGTTTTTACATTTCAAGCCTATGATTATGACTGGAGGGTTTTCACAGCAGTCCTAAAGTTAGCCTAAAGCTTTCCTTAACAGGAGCTTACCTGCATGCATAGACTGTTTCCTTCCTTTGCTTGCAGCTTGTCTATATTAGCTCATGTTATTTTGATGAGATCTGTGTAACAAATTTGTGCTCCCCCCCCCTTTTATTTCATCCCCAGGTGATACAATAGGATTTTTGCTTGACTTGCAAGACAAGAAGATGATTTTTTATTTAAATGGGAATCAACTTCCTGCTGAGAAGCAGGTCTTTTCTTCGGCTGTGTAAGTGCTCTGGCCTCTTGGAGGGAGAAAAGTAGTAGTAGACAGTAGGGGCGTGCAAAAATTATATTTGAATCAAATCTTTAAAATTTGAATCTATTTGGTCAAATTTTCAGTTTGAATTTGCACTTATTCGTATGTGCCTGTTTGCATCATTACGTATCCTGTATGCATCTGTACGTGCCCGTATTCGTCCCATATGCAACCCGTATTCGTCCCATATGGATGCAGTAAAGATGCATGCATGCATGTACGCATTGGGTACAAATCCGTACTCATATGAATGTCCAAATAATTCGAATGAGTAGAGTCAGAAATTCAAAATTTGTTCAAATGTTTAAATTCGAATTTATGGACATTCAATGTTGAAATTCGGACGAATTGTATCAGATTTCAGATGTCTTCAAATATTCATGCACATCCCTAGTAGACAGGATATTCTGTTAGGATTTGCAGGGAAGAAGAAAAAAATATTTAAATTTTACTTCATGCATTTGGCGTTAACCAACTTGCAATATCCACAGCAAGAAGTTTATGTAGGAGGCGTTTGTGACTCTGAACCATTGATTGTGGTTAATTGTCCCCACTCTACTTTTCCAGGCCAAAAGCCCTTGCATGACTATTTGTGGTATAATGAAGCTGGCACAATTGGTGCTAGAGCAACATCATAAACAGTCATTGAAGGACAACTTTGCTATACTACATAAATATTGTATATTATCAAGTTGCTGCTTCCATTATAGGAACTGTTTGGTACTTCTCCAGCATTTTACACACACTTTAGGACAGCTGTTTCTTTCTCTGCTGCCTCTTGTACCTCAAAAGGATTTTATTTTTCAGCTCTTCAACCCCATGTGGGGGGAAATGAGTGGACTCAGCTCCAAAAAGGGGGCTGAGTCCTGTTTTGATCAGGACTTTTTTCCCCTGCAGATTTAGGCAGGATAGTCCTCATAAAATCTGGGAATAAGGAATTGCATGGGGACACTGGGTGCTGAGTTCAGATTCTATTCAGATTGATTATATAAGTCATGGGGACAGTCCTTCCCAAATTCAAATTCAGTTCAGATTAAAATCCCCATGGGGATGCGCCCTGTGAGTCATGCCTTTCTCTGAGTCTAGCAATGGGAGTACGCAAGCAGTGTGTTTTAAAATTCAACTCTCTTTTTTAACTGGCAGGTCCGGGTTTTTCGCTGCAGCTAGTTTCATGAGTTATCAGCAGTGTGAGTTTAACTTTGGAGCAAAACCTTTCAAATACCCACCGTCCACGAAATTTAGCACCTTTAATGATTATGCCTTTCTGACAGCCGAAGAGAAGATCATTTTACCAAGGTAATACTTTCTACATAGCCGTGCCCTCAACAGAAAAGCTCAGTTAAAATTGGTACCGTGGCTGGGCACGTGATATGTGATGGCTTTCCATGTTTGCGTCAGGTCAGAACTCTGCACTTTCACCCAGCACAGCATTGCAATAGAATTAGGTGGTGCAAAGGAGCATTACTGTATTTCACTCCAGCCGAGAACCAGGTAGCCTGTGGCAGATGGAGAAATGCCTTTGCCACATCTCCCACCAGATAAGTGGTGATAGCGATGAAGTGGGCAGCATTTCACCCTCTGATTGAATTGGCTCAAGTCTCTTCAGGCTCAGATTGAAGAAGAAGAAAAGATGGCTTTTCTCACCTGCTTCCCTCACCCATTTAATGGGCCTCAAAGCAGCTGACAGAGCTTTCTATTCTCCCCACAACAGAGCAGCCTGTGAGGTGGGGTGTGTGTGTGCTGTGGGAGCTCAGAAGAGAGGTGTGACTAGCCCAAGGTCACCCAGCTGGCTTCATGGGGGAGGGCGGAATCGAACGTGGTATTCCCAGATAAGAGTCCAGCTCCCTAACCACTAGACCAAACTTACTGAGCCAGCATCAGTCTGGTTTGGCCTTGTTTGAGCTTAAACCGAACCTCCCTTTCCTGTCTTTGCACACCTCAACAGTGGAAATGTCCACCGAAACCCAGGACTGACTTATATCTAGGAAGTCCTTCTTGCAAAATATGGTGAGGAGGCATGGTCCAAGACATGGCATTTCCTGGCAAATAAGGTGCCGTTGAAATGTATGATGTAAGAAAGCAATTTCCGTAGGTATGCATACTTAATTGTAGGTCTTAAAGTGTGATTTGTTGTTTGACAAAGTGGCTAAGCCTAATCAGATACATTTGATATGAGCATGAAACTCTTTCCACTTAATCTGTGGGTCAGTAATGTTCTCTGTTTCTCTCCTTTCTTTTTTTCAGACATAGACGTTTGGCCTTGTTAAAGCAAGTGAGCATCCAAGAAAACTGCTGCACACTTTGCTGTGATGAAATCGCAGACACAGAACTCAGACCGTGTGGACACAGGTAGGGCGAGCTATATAATCAGCCTGGGTTTGCTGCTTCTCGGGTATCCGCTTAGAAATTTTATAAGTGTGTTATCCCTCACTTGGGGAGAGAGAAGAAGCAGAAATCTGATATATTTTTTTTAATAGAAGTATTTATTTTTACCCCTTTACAGCTGAAACTAGACCTTGTTCCTAAATAAATTGCACAGAACCACAGACAGGTTGGGTTTTTAAACTGATGTCAGCAAAAATGTAGCACAGCAGAAAGAAGAGGCACAAGGAATTTATTTAGAGTAAAAACAAGCAAGGCTACCTGCCATTTGACGGTGTTGCAGTCAAATCCCCCAAGACTCCACCTCCTCTAATTTCCATCCTCATTCCATTGCAAACATACCATCATCATCATCAACATCAGATGATTTATGAGCCCAAAATATATTGCCAAGTACCCATCAGTCGGAATATGTGCAAATATTGGTAACATTCAAAATGCATATGAATTTGGCCAAATTCGGACATTTGAATTCGAATCGAAAGTTGGTACATTCAAAGATAGATGTTTGAATTTGAATCAAATGTTTTGATACATTCTTATGGGGTTTGTATGCGATTCATATGCATTTGAATAGGATAGAACATTTGTATTGAATTTGAATCCAACTACGTTCAAAGGGGGATTTATTTGAATGAGTACAAAAATTTTTGCATTCAATTCAGTATGAATCACATGCAAAAAAATACATTTGTTCACATCCCTACCTGTCAGTAATGTAGGTGTTTAGAATCATAGCATTGCAAGGGTCCTTTTGGACCAGAGGCGGCCATCCTCCAACTCTTTTTTCCCATTGGTGAACCTGGCTGCAGCTTGAGAAAGCTGTAATGCAGCAACCTTTAGAGGGCCATTTCTTAGCCACCCTGTCTTAGCCCATCAAATGGCTTCCCTTGCTCGGTGCAGAAGTCCAAGCCAGAGCACCTGTAACTGAGGTACATCCAACCTTGGACTTTAGTGCATCCTGTCCAGGAAGATGTCACCACTGCTCTGGATAATTGGTTCTACAATGGTTTTAATAGTCTAGTCCTTCATTCTGTGACCTCAGCCTGAAATCCCCTGACGTATCCTTTCAGACCCTTAAATCTGATTTCTGATTCCGGTTAATGAAGCAGGCGTACCTGGAGAACCCAAGCTGTGGTCTAGTGGTTAGGGAGCCGGTCTCTTATCGGGGAATGCCGAGCTTGAGTCCACCCTCCTCCACGAAGCCAGCTGGGTGACCTTGGGCTAGTCATGGTAAAGGAGCGGTCTCTTATCTGGGAATGCCGGGTTTGATTCTGCCCTCCCCCATGAAGCCAGCTGGGTGACCTTGGGCTAGTCACAGCTCTCTTTCTCAGCTTTGTCAGCCGCTTTGAGTCCCCTTAAATGAGTGAGAAAAGCAGGGTAGGAAAGCCAACTCTTCTTTTACACCACCACTGTCGTCGCAGGTAAGGACAAAGCAGGCAAAAAACGTAGACTTTGTTCTTCTTCGCTTGGTGAGAGGCTGCCTGTGTCACCTGTTTCCTTGTCCCCTTCCTCCTCCTAGTGATTTGTGCATGGAGTGTGCCTTGCAGCTAGAAAGCTGTCCTTTGTGTCGACAAGAAATACAGACTCGGGTCCGACAGATTGCGCACATTTCATGACACGCGTGGAGGACCGCGCCTCACGGACTTGCCTCGGATTTCATTCCATCCAGTGCCAGGAAGGGGGAAAGGCAGCTCAGGTCAAGTCCTCGTGCCTGCTGAAAGCCCAGCCGCAGCCCATTTTCACTCTGGACAGTAGATGAAAATCTGTTAATTCCCTCCAGTGCCTCAGAGATGTGCAGTGTTTCCTTGAGCAGTAATGAATACTGATGGCAAAACTTGAGTTACCTGTCAGTTTGTCTCCGGCCAAGATTGCTGGAGAGTCTCTCATGGTTTTATCCTTTACCTGTCCCCTTCCTTGCTTTCTTTGTTCCTTCTTCCCATTTTCCCCATTATATACATTACTGAAGAACTTTGTGCTGGAAATGTGTGGGTCATTATCTTCTATCGGGGAGGCACATCAGTCTCCTAAAACCTTCATTTTTCAGCGGCCATCGTGCATTTTAAAAAAGTAACCAATTATTTCTTGGTCATTGTAGCTTCCTGCTGGTCAGAGACACTCTATATTTTTGGACAATAAGACATGAAAACGTTCAGACTTGAAATATCACATGAAGAAACTGATTTGTAAAGAAGGTGTGGAGAGTCTAGAAGAATCCAGTTTTTTTTTAAAAAAATAACTCAGTGATTCCAAAGAACATTGAATCTTTTTCTTTCTTTCTTTTTTTTAACTGCAGAAAAAAAACTGGTGGTATTTTCATTCATAGTGTTTCTAACTTCGGTTTCAGTATCTACATTTTTGTGAAAAGAAATTTTCAGGAAAAAAAAAATCCTATAAAAATTGCAGAACCAAACTGGAGATAGTTTCATATCCTGGGTATTTTTAAGGTACCATTGATTTTGTTTTGTTTTTAATTCAGTATTTGTCCTTGCAAATCTTGTACATTTTGAAAGCCTTGAGCTCTTGATCTCAATATCTGGAAAGAACGTGGAGCAAGTGTGTTAATACTGTTTTGAAAGAAATATATGTTGTTTGAATAACAAGGTTGCCTAGGCTGTTTAAGCTACAGTTTCAGTGAAGCAGGCTCAGAATTCTGTTTTGCAACTCAGAGACATAACACATTTGCTGACACAAGTGTGAAATAGTTGCGCTCAGTCTTTTAAAAATCATAGTAACTGATGTCAAGAAGCTGACAGGTTATATTCGGGGCAGTTTATCGTATGCTTCCATGAAAGAACAACACATTTTAGGTATGTGAAAATATCAGGTTCTGGGGGGGGGGGGGGAAGGGGGTGTTGTCTTTTTGTTTTTTAAAAAACTTAGTCCGATTTGTAGACTTTGAAATTTGATGTGAGGAATGACACTTCAGTTTCAAAGTGCCACCTTATCTTTCATCAGTAGACAAACATTAATTTGCTTAATTTATACCAAACTCATCTTTTCTTGGTACGTTTTAAAGAAATTAAACTTGCCTTGCACGTGGTTCTGCCCATTTTGTGAAAGTAAGGAAACTTCTGTTTAAATTGTCTGTTGGCCACTTTAAACATGCCATGCGGCTTCTACGTTTCCCAAGTGTTGCACATTTACTAAACAGCAAAATCTAAGTCCCCTAGAAGCAATGCAATAGAAAAGTAGTTTGTTCCTGACATATGGAGGCTGTTTTAGCTTTCCCAGAAAAGCCAAATTCCCAAGGCAAGGGGGAAGGGGAAGAAGAGTGGATTACACACATTTCGAAGTTACTAGCTTCCACTTCCAGGAGTCACCTTGTACATATAGCCATTTTAGCCATTATGTGACTTAGCCAAATAAAAAAATGCTTTCCAGAATGTCTTCTCCACATTTATCCTCCCGTGTCCTGTGGCGTAGGGGTATGTTACTCTGGAGAAGAAATTGTGCAGTTTTTATGCAAATAGGTGCAGAATTCATGGGAATTTTAGCCCCTTCAAAACCAGCCTGCGAAGACCAAGGCAGTTCAATAAATGGCTTATTGAACCCAAAGGTGGATATATATTTTTTGCATTAGAAAATCCCAAAAGAAAACAGCTTGCCCCATTTGCTGGTGTGTTCTTTCATTCTGAAAGTGGTCTGAAACCGGATTAAAACGTAGGTGTAGATGGGCCCTAGAAGTGTTGTCATTAGGCTTAGGGATCGGCAGATCCTTCACCCCAGTGATATAAAATGATGGGAATTGTGGATCAAGCCCTCTATCACCGGACCCACAAACTAGAACAAAAACATTATAAAAGAGTTTTACTATGTCGAAGACCGAAGTTCTTTGAGCTGTTAAGACCTATAACCCTATCCCCAAACCCTGCGGGCTTCGGCTCATGGGAGTTGTAGTCTGAATACGGAAATGTGCCCGAAGTGAGTTGCGAGAAAGCGGCGGCCCGCCCCTTTCCTTCTTTGATTGGCTGGTTCCCTTCCCTACTTCCGGCGGGCTCCCGCGCGCCGTTTCCGATTGGCTCCCCCCCTTTGTATCCCGAGGCATTGGGGCAGAACTAGCGGAAGTGGCTGTCTCCGGGGCAACGGGAGGAAGGCTTTCAGGCCTGGCTGGAGACGGCGGGCCAGGGAAGAAAGCGGAGGGGAGCGCGGCGGCCGCTGGTCTCCTATCCGCCCCCGGGGCCCCTATGGGGGAGGCCGAGGCCTTCGCCTTGTTGCTAGGCCGGGAAAGCGGCGCGGCGGCGGCGGCTGGAGCTGGAGGACCGGTAGGAGCGAAGGGGGGGGGGGGGCATTTCAAGCACGGAGATGGCGGCCCGGCTCTCGGACGCCTGGGTCCCTCGGGTAGACTGCGCCGCGCCTGGCCGGGGAAGGGAAGGGCGGCGCTCTGTGCTGCTGCTGCCGGACCAGCCTCGGCGAACGGCGCCGCTTTCATCAAGCCCCTCGGAGGGGCGGTGGAGCGCTGCGTCCCTTTGAGCCGAGGCGGCGGCAGGTGCCCGTACAACAACCCCGTGAGGCGGCCTGCTGGCGGCCCTCGCTTGGGGCAAAGGGCGCCACTGAAGCAGGCGTCGCCCTCCTCCTCCCCACCCACGCCGCACAAGCCTGCTAGGCAGGGGGTTTCACGGCTGAGCGGGGATTCGAACCCTCGACGCCCCGGTCTTGGTGTATGGAGCTTCCTTGAAAAATCTAAGGACTGATCCAGCCTCAGTCCGCTTTCAGAGTGGCTGTGGTCACACCTAAAAGAAGAAGAGTTGGCTTTTCTGCCTCGCTTTTCTCACCCATTTAAGGGGACTCAGAGCTGCTGACAAACTTGTGACTAGCCCAAGGTCACCCAGCTGGGTTCGTGGGGGAGGAGGGAATTGAACCTGGTATTCCCAGATGAGAGCCCGGCTCCCTAACCACTAGACCAAACTGGCCCACCTGAGGTTTGATCCAGCTTCAGTCTGCTTTCAGAGTGGCTGTGGTCGCACCTAAGGCTTGATCCACCTTCAGTCCGCTTTCAGAGTGGCTGTGGTCGCATCTAAGGTTTGATCCAGCTTCTCCATGAATTAGTCTAATCCTTTTCTTACAAGCTAACAAGGCTGGTTGATTGCTGTTACCACCTCTTATGGTAGACCAATGCCCCTCTGGGTGAAAAAATACTTTCCCTTGTCCGTCCTAACTCTCCTGCCGATCCGCTTCATAGAGCCCCCTTTGGTTCTAGGGTTGTGCGACAGGGATGGGCTCCGGGGACATTGTAGCTGCCAGTTGCAGAGATTTTACCCTTCACAAAAGTCTTTTGCAAATAATAGAGGAGAGATGAGCTGGCCATCACCCATCCATTGATCAAATAAAAATATTTATACGTTTACTTTGTACAACAGGTAACAAAGCAACAATGGAAACTTTAGAAGAGGAAAACTTTGGGGTGTCTATGTAAGTATACTTCATCGTTTTCAGTGCTTTTTTTTTTCTTTTGAAAATCACTGCTCAGAGAATTTCATTTGGTATGAGCATTGGAGTAAATGGCCATAAGGTCCTAAGAGCTAGATTTGTATATGAATTTTGGTCTCAGTGGGAGAGGGGGATGATAAACATGTAGAAGAATGTTATTCTTGGAACAGTAATACTACAGACTTCAATGACACCTTGACCACGTATTCCAGCATATCTTTTTCCTGTTCCTCACAAAAGTACCACCATGATAACATAATTTAAATTCAAATGCTTCTGACTGGATGAAAAATGCTTAACCCTATTCTGTGTTATTGAGCTTGCATTCATCTCAGTTACTTACATCAAATTTTCCCATCTCTCATTTTAGCTCTTCAGCTTCTGATGCAGAATTTGATGCTGTCGTTGGCTATTTGGAAGACATTATTATGGGTAAGTTCTCCTTTGGGTATGTCTCCTCAGAAAGGCTTGGCACTCACCCTTTCTTCCTGCTGGCTGAAACTTGATTTCTCAGTGTAACTTGTAGATTTGAAATAAATTACATTAATACTGCCAAGATTTCTAAGGTCTGCTTGGGGTTGCTGTTAGCCTTCTTGTAAATTACCTGTTCCATTTCAGTCATTGTATGAGGTGATGTTTTATAAGCTCCCTTTTACCTTTGCCAGCAGTGGATAGCTCTAAGAAAGGGACGGACAAATTCAGAGAGGACAGAATGGATGCCTAGGTAGTTCCTTTAGGCTGGACAGGCAAGATGCCTTTGAAGGAAGTTGAGAGCAGCTGAAGTTTTTGCCTTAGTTGTCTGCCTGAGATAACAAGAAGCAATTGGTGGGACCCTGTGTGAAATAAGATGTTGGACTAGATGGACTCTGGCCTGATCCAGCAGAGCTCCTCTTACTTTATTTATTGATTATTTGCATTTCTATCCCATCCCATGCCCGAAGGACAGGTAACAACCTTTAACACAACAGATTAAAAACAATATACATTAAAAACACTTTAGAAACTCAACAAATCTAGAACAATACACTCCGTATTTAAAATGATGGTATCTGTACTGGGAGGGAAATATAATTGCCTCGGGCAAAGGCCAGGGCAAAGAGGTTTGTCTTCACTTTATGGAAGCAAGAAGCCTCTTGAGGCCATTTTCACGGAGTTGACAGCTGGCGGTTTTGTCTTTGTCTTTTGCTTGAGATGACCAGAAGCAGATGACAACCTACTGTCTGTGATGGAATACTGGACTAGGTGGACTGGGTCTGATCCAGCAGACCTTTTATGCTCATCTTCTCAAGAGAGCTGGATATTCATCTCAATGCTTTCTTGCAGGACTTCAGTTATACTTATTGAGACCTGTCTTTCAATAAAATGCATTGAATAAATCAGGGGTGGCTTAGCTAAGCGTCCAGTAAGCGTCCAAAATAGTGAAGTGCTCAGCAGCCACATTCTAAAGGGAGTTTGTAGTTTATGCTACGGATTGATCAAAGTCTTGGCATGTCCCTTATCCAGCTTCATTGATCGGGGGTGGGGGTGGGGGGAACCTGGAGGAAAGCTTCAGTCAAACTCCCTCTTGTTTATCCCGGTGATGGGAACTCCTCGTCCCACAGAAAGCTTGGCTAACTTAACAAGCCATGCCAATGCCTGCAGGATGTGAGTTGCAGCTGTGCGCTTGTCACAGATGAGCACAATGCCCAGGATTGCAGGATGAGGCCAGAGCGCCCATGAATGCACCCAGTGTCTTTCAGTGAAATAAGCGGCCACACTGAATGCCACTGTTCTGTGATTTCAGATGATGAGTTCCAGCTAATACAAAGGAACTTCATGGATAAATACTACCAAGAGTTTGATGATACGGAGGAAAATAAGCTGATTTACACCCCGATCTTCAACGAGTATGTAAGTATGGCTTCGCTTTTCATGACGTTTTCCTGTGTCCGTGACCTTTGCCTTTTGAGCGCCGACCATCATTTTTGAAGTTAGATTCTGGGGGCTCTGTGAGTGTAGGATTTGGGGCTTCTAGGACTTGTCCATCAGACCTGGTGCTATAGTTCAGAGCAAATATTTCTGCTCCTTCCGTACCTTGCCACGCCCAGTTACAGCAGAAAAAGAGGAGAAAACCTTAAGTTGACACAGTGCTGGGTTGGTCTAAACCAGTGCCCTTTTCCTTGTTTTCTGAACAGTGTTTTAGTGATCAGGCAGGGGGGATTTCCCTGCCTCTATATGTGTGTGTGTGTGTACATTTTGGAAAGTACAGCCTAGAAATGAATGAGCTGCTGCCATCTTCTGGCACTGAGGGGCGGCCCCTCTCTCCCAGCTGCCACTCACAGGCGGCTTGGAGCCATCTTACCTGGAAACGTGGAGGAAGAGGGAAGCTGGTGAGTTGCTGCCATCATTGGGCTCAACAGCAATGACTTCTTCCTCCCTCCTGACCTCCATTCACAAGGAGCAGGAAAAGTGCAGCTTGCTGCAACCACCTGTTTTTCACCAATGTTTTATATACATTAAGGCATTCAGTGTTAGAGGTGCGCACAATCTCCCACCCCACCCCCCCGGCCGCCATTTGCTTTGCATCGAAGTGAATGGGATGGAATTTTTCATTCATGCAGATGGAGCCGCTTTGAGTTTGCTTTGAATCCCAGCTGTGCCTCCAGATCAGCTCCAAAGCTTCAAACAAAGGCACAGAAACTTTTCACTTTGCCCGCAAATATCAGTCTTCGAGTAGAGCCAGTACTCGATCTGAATCATGTACAAATTGCAAACATGGCAAACATTTCCCTCCCATCCCTCTTCTGTATGTTTATCCAATTGTAGCTCACCCTGAGACCTTAGGGTAGGGGGACCAAATAAAAATGCAAATAAATCTTAAAAAAGCCATGGAAGCGTGGTCTATTTCCATCCGTTCCTGGGACCTGTATTTCCTAAGACCTTCCCCCGCAAGCAAGCAACCAAACAAAAAACAAGCAAGTCTTTTCTGCACCAAGGTGTCTGGTATGCTTTTGGGGGCTCCACCATCACAGAGCCAGTAATCTTCTCCCCTGGGAATGTTGTGAAATGACTGGAAGGGTGAGCAGATAGTATCCGGACTGATCCTTACGCTTAGTAAAAGAGGTTTTCGTCAGTTATTTCAGTCGGCAGGAACAAACAACCGCTGGCTTGATGAGGCTGTAGGCGTCACACAGCGTCTCACGAGAGATCACAGGATTTACCTCCTTTTTCCTGTAGTCGCTTATACTTCAGATCCACAACAGATGTTCCCATCCCTCCAGAAGAAATTTTGGCAATACTTGAGTGGCAGTCACAGGCAAACAGCTGCCTGTTTGTTTTGTTTTGTTTTGTTTTGTTTTGGGGGGGCAAGCCGACACTATTCTGTCACCCTGCATAGATAGCTAATTTGATCCAGCTGCTAGAAGTCTAGTAAATTTTATATATTCTGTATACTTGCAAACGTACTTTGTCCCTCCAAACTGAGATACAAGACTTGTTTTTGCTCAATTTAGATTTGCTTAGTTGAGAAATATATTGAAGAAAAACTCATGGACAGAATTCCTGGTTTCAGCATGTCTGCGTTCACCTTGTCACTACAGTAAGTTGTATTTTTTCTTATTATAAATACTTATCCGAGTTGCTGCAGTTATTTCAAGACCTTCCTCCTCCTCCTTTTTTTTTTTCATTTTACTTAGGCATAACTCTTCCTGTTTGTATCACTGTTTGCCTTCTGGTATAGACCTCACTTGCTGTCATGGATAGTTCATTTTACATATCTAAAGGAACGCCTTCTTCCTTTATTGACCTACCCATGCCTTAAGATCTGCACCAGAGGTCCTCCTGGTTGTCTCTCCACCCTCAATAGTAAAAAGGGGTGGGCCCCCAGGGGAGGGCCTTCTCAGTGATGGTCCCTAGGCTGTGGAAGTCTCCCCCTTTACTATATATGTTCAGGAAGGCAGTGAAGACACATTTCTTTGCCCTGGCCTTTGATTAAATGGGGATACACTTTCTCTTCCCACTTCAGACATTGTTCTGTTTTAATATATACTATAATTGTTCTAGTACCTATTTGATTTTAAATATTGTTACTTGCCCTGAGACTTTCCAGTATAGGGAGGGAGGGAGGGAGGGTGGGAGGGGGAAGGGGGAAGGGGAAGGGAAGGGAGAGGAGAGGAGAGGAAAGAGGAAAGGAAAAAGGAAGGAAAGAGTGATGCATTGAAAGACATTAGCAACTCTAAATCCCTTTCTTCCAGACAACACAAGGATGAGATAGCTGGAGATATCTTTGACATGCTGCTTACCTTTACTGATTTCCTGGCGTTTAAAGAAATGTTCCTGGATTACCGAGCCGTAAGTACAGGCTGCTGGACTAGAGGGATTGTTGCTTAGGTTCCTCTGCCAGGAAACTGAGGGCTTGCATCCTGTTGGTCCTTCCCTGTGCAGCTAGTTGGCCGCTGTTTGACTAGATGACGCACAGGCCTGATCCAGTGGGGCACTTCTGACGTTCTTATCTATAGCCTGGCCCTAATGCTAGATCCCTTGCCTATTTCTAAAGGAGATGAAGAATTTTTTGTTTCTCCACAAGATAGCAGGTTGCTTTAAAAAAAAAAAAACTTTATCAACAGCAAGATATAAAATTATCTTATTTTAAATGCCCCTTCTCTCCCACACTGAAGCCTGACATGTAGACATTCACAGGACTGAAGTTGTTTTGTGTCTCCATCTAGGAAAAAGAAGGCCGAAGCCTGGACCTGAGTGGCGGATTAGTGGTAACACCCTTAAACAAGTTGCCCACGTCACCCTCCCCAAACAGCCGGTTCCACTAGCTTTTGGCCCCACAAGATGGCTGCCCCGACGTCAAGAGGTCCTGAATGCTGCAGGCAGCAGAAAGAGGGGGTTGTGTTGCAAGGTCACCTCAGCAGGCCAAATCATCTTTTTATCCCCTCATGTCAACGGAGTGTTTCTCCATGATCATTGACTAGTCTTAACTCGGTCCCTTTCAGAATAACGGTCTCTTTTGTACTCAGATTTGTGCTTTGCCAGTGAAATCGGAGCGCATGCCATGATGGTGGGTTAATGCAGCAATCTGTTTGAAGGCCACTGACTTCTTTGTAAAAAAAAGAAAGAAACATGAAATTACCTGGACTTTTTACCTGGTTAGGTCTGTAGTAACGGAAGATGAATTTGCCTTGGGTAGAATGGTTGTCATTTCACAATTACCTCTGAAGCAGAGAATCTTAGAATGCTTTTAATATTGTTCTGAGTGCCATTGTGTCTCCTGTTAATGGGTAACCTGTGTGCATGTGTCTGTGATCCAAATATATTGAGCATGAAACTGTTTTTCCCTAGCAGTTGTGGATGGAAATTCTCCGCTTCCAAACAATTTTATAAGACTGATTTTCTTGTAAGACAGACTTCGAAGAGCAACTCATGAGCTGTGAGAGCATCCAGGTCACCTTCCCAAGCCCCTCTTTGTCTCTTGTCTCCTGTGAAGCACTGCACCAATATTTTATAACTGTAAATAGCATGAATGTACTGTGGCGATAGTTCTCCACAGGTTTTGTTGTGAGCTGCGTCAGTTCTTATAAACCCTGGATCTCCCCCCCCCCCCTTTCATAACTTGCAAGCACCGTTGGCAGTTACTGTTCTGTGAGTTGCTGAGGTTTTGGTTTTGTCTGTCTCCTCTTGAAGGTTAAGCCAATTCTACCCCTAGGTAGTTTGTCTACAAGTGGCCGTGGCAAGTTCTGTTTGGTTCCTTTTTCTTGCAGGGAATTAAAAATAGTGCAATGATTTTTTTGGGGGGGGGGTATGAAGGCCATATTTCCGGAATAATTAAACCACTTTGGGGTACTAACTGTCTTTCGTGGTTGAGCTTTGAGGTTAAAGATGGCTGCATATATTCAGCATTGTTTGAGAGTGCATTCAACGTGGATTCAGGGCAGATTTGACGCTTTTGGTGCGGATATGTTATCAGATAGGTCTGTATTCGTATAGGATATTCATATGAATTCATTAGTTCAGTTCAGGGTGGTGCAGATGTGATATGGAGAGGATGGTAAGATTTATCCCACCTTCATGCTCAGCTTGCTCTTCAATCCGCTGTCCAGACTGTGCAAGGAGGCTCACGCCCTCCAGTCTGGCACACATCTGAACGAAGGGTGTGCACAGATATTGATAACATTCATGTGAATGCTTCAGAACATTCGTGAAATGAGGAGGTGGGGAAGCGGCTGCGCCAGTTTCATCTGCAATGGATCCAGAGTGGATTCAAAGTGGATTCAGGGCAGATTTACGCTTTCAGAGCGGATATGTTATCGGATATTTATATGAATTCATATGAATACATTTGTATTGAATAGAATCCTACCGTATTCAAAGGGGATCTATTTGAACAAAAGATAGATAGGTAGATTACACATTTTCTTACATTCAGTGCGAATCAAATGCAAAATAAAAATAAAAATCTTCTGTGCACCTCTAGTGTGAATCGTCAGAAACCAAGGCCTAGCTGAAAAAACTGGCATCTTTGCCAGGCAGCCATGCCCCAAGTTGCTGAACTCAAAACCCCATCCTGTTCCTGGCAAGGAGTTGTGGTAGCAGCGTCTGAGTCATTCCAATCTGGGTGCTTTAGAGTAAATATTGAATATTAAATATTGAATTTGTGATGGATGGCGGTACACTAGATTTTTAACGAAGATCGTAATTGACTTGTCTAGCCTCAAATATGTGTCTTATTTGGCATGCTTGTGGAAGTCCCTTAGCCATGTTTCCACTGGGGTTGGCACAAACTACTACGCATTGTAGCTGAGGAACATCGGGAAAGTCAAGATTTGAGGCCCTTGGCCCAATCCAGCCACATACCAGGCCCCTGCATGTTGTGGACACCCATCAAAGAATGGTTAGCAATGCGTATGATGTAGGGAAGTGCACAAATATTTTTAACATTCATATTTGCATGGAATGTTGGCACATTCAAAGATTGGCATTCAAATTTGCATAGAATGTTTTGATACATTTGTCTGAAGCTTTGTATGGGATTCGTATGGAATATGTATGGGATTCATATGGGACTGAACATTTGTATTGAAATTGAATCCTAGGGGGTCTATTGGAATGAATTTGAATTGAATACAAAAGAAAAAAAATTCATGTGCATCCCTAGTATGATGGACAAACCATTGGAGAGGTGTGGGTCACAGCTAGTCAGAATTACTTGGAGTCCCAAGATCTAAGTGACCCAGACAAAATGCACTGTGAAATTAGCTTTGTGTGTGTGTGTGTGTTTTAATCCACAAAAATTGGTGGCCACTTCATGCCTCAGCTATGTACTGCATAAAGAAAATACTTCACTTTGCTTTGACATTACAGAAGGATCCTTATTTTCACAAAGGTGAAAGATTTTAGGGAGGCTTTAAAAAAAAGAATTAAAACAAATCTTTTTTTTTTTTAGAAATAACAAAACATTTGCCTACACCCTTTTTATCAGAAGCATCCCTGCTGTTACAAAACATAAATTAATAATTATACATTATATACATCATTGCTACAAGTGGCTGCGTATGAAAAAGGAGGCTTTTAGGTTGAGTTTTTAGTGAGTTTAGTTTGGGGGCAAAACGCAGGCTTGGCCGTCTGTGGAGAGAGAGGGGCGTCCTTGTTCCTATTCGCACAAGCGCCGACCTCTCCGGATCGCTGGGGATACGTGGGCGCGTTGTGTCCTTTCGCTTCCTGCCGAGGGAGCAGATGCGTTGCCTCCACTCCGGTGTTTGGTTTTTTCCTTGCCACTGAACACATTCAGTGGCCCATTGAGATCCACATCTGCCACTATGGCATGCGCCCCAGGCTTGCAGGATGTCAAAGAACACAAGGGTCTTCATTCTTTGCAGGGGTGACTGCGTGATTACGGGCCCCAATGCCTCACACTGGAAGCATCACTCAATTGCAGTGCAGACTTCAGCAATCAGTGCTCCTTCGGGAGACCTCCGTCAGTTACGGTGTGTGGAATGACTCCCAGCTGAAGGCCAAAGTCTTCCTCGCTGTCAAGCGCTGGACAAAACTTCTAGCTGTGTTTTTAGATCAGTTGTGTATCCCATGCAAATAATCAAGCCTTGTGGCTGTGAACTGGCATCGCTGGCTGTCCGTTTCCCCACTGCTTGCTCTGTTAGCCCAAGGTTACCGATTAATGTAAAACTGGGGAAATGCTGCAGAAGGCATTAAAAACACGGAGAATACATGTCAGAAGCCACGCCAAAGCTGGGATAAGGGGTAGCTTTTGGATTGTTAGGTTTGGGGAGGAACGGGGAGCTGAGCACCGAGATCCCAAAAGCCACTGCCACTCCAGGGAGCCATGTTGATTCAAAATGGCCGACAGTTTTCAGGCATGATTAGAAACGGTTGCTTGGCTGGTTGCCGCGTTACTTCCGTAGCCCCTCCAGTCTCGGATGCTGAGGCAGGCGCTGACCCCGTAGCCAATCATCACCAGGCAAGCAAAAAACTGCAGAGGCAGAAGAGCGAGTTGTTAGGGTCTCTACAGAGCTAGATTAACCCACTGATTTCCAGACTTGGAGCATCTGTGTGTGTGTGTGTGCAGTAAATTAAAATTGAGTAAAATAATCATAAAATGTGTAATATATAGCACGTTGCAAAATGGCATGCAAAGGGACAGTAATATAAATATGAGCACAAATCTATTTCAGTCCTAAAATGGAGGGCATGAAAATATGATAAAGGCCACGGTGGAAGAGACACCGTGCCAGAAATTTCTGGGCTAATAGTTTACATTGCAAGTCATAACAGAAGAAAGTTGTAGGGATATCATGACAGTATTAAAAGCTGAGATTTACTTTTAGGATTCTCATTGGCACATGGTCCAGGGAGCCTGCTTTTCTGTTCCAAATCCATATAGACATTAAAAAAAAAAA
The DNA here is from genome assembly GCA_023333525.1 of Aspidoscelis tigris stejnegeri. Classification (NCBI taxonomy): domain Eukaryota; kingdom Metazoa; phylum Chordata; class Lepidosauria; order Squamata; family Teiidae; genus Aspidoscelis; species Aspidoscelis tigris. The sequence continues at coordinate 4,958,201 of JALMGA010000013.1, forward strand.
TCTCAACAGAATCTTAAAATCTCAACAGAGTCAGGCCCTTTCTGTTGTCAGCATCAGTTCTGTGGGATTTTGCATGTATATATTTCATCAGTTTCTCAGCCTTTACCAAACAGCCTCGGAGGGGTTTACATAATTTAAGAAGAATATGAAAATGCAAAGAAAATCAAAAGTGTGGCGTTAGGGATGTTTGCAGATATTCGTAACATTTGTTATTCGTACGAATTTGAATTCCGACATTGGTACAAAATACTTCAGGCATTCGTTAAACTGGAGAGATGGGAAAGTGGCTGCGCCAGCCACATTTGTGGTGGGTCCAGATTGCATTTGATATGGCTCGAGAGCCTTTTGAAAGTGGACTCAGGTCAGATTTTTCAGAGCAGATATGTTACGGGGTATGTCTGTTGGATACATCTCAAAGATGTATGCGTTCATGTCAGATACGTATTGGATAGTCGAACAAATACATTTGTATCCAATAGATTCCTACCACCTTAGATGGGGATTTATTTGAATGCATACGGATTTTGTAACATTCTGTTTGCTATGAATCAAATGCCAAAAAAAGCATTCATGCACATCCCTACATATCATCTTAAAACTGTAACTTAGTAAGCTACATGTAAATACACAAGGGTAGTTTTTTAACATTGCTGCATCTCCAAATCTGGTCTGGATTCAGATTCCGTATCCAATCCATTACTACCTCCAGGCAACAGTCTAATAGGCTCTTTGGAGTTGTAACTACAGATGTCCAGAGGGTGCTATTTTGAAGAAGGCTGTTCTACTGGGAGGCAGACAGGCTGTCTACCCCACCTGAGAAGAAGGATGCTCACCTACAGCCCTCCAGGTGTTCCTGAAATCCAACTCCCAACATTCATCTCTCAGCATTCTGTGCCGGTCCAGTGGAATGGTCTAGCACAGCATGTTGGCAGGGGAATGCTGGGAGTTTAGTTTGGGTTGCTGGGAACTTCCATTCAGGAACATCTGGAAGGCTACAGCTGAGCACTTCTGCTTGGGAAGGATGGAGGCGCTCTACCCGTGGGGCGACAAGCTGGTGGCTGGCACTGAAGCAGCCGTGTATCAGGGGAGAGAAGGAAAGTCGAGGAGGACGTAGTGCATGATGTCGTTTCAGCTGCTTTCCTAGTTACTGAAGATTAGCTCATTGCTGGCACTGCAGTCCTTGAATGAGGGCACAAAATGATGTCCTCAAAAGTCAGCCCCAAGAAAGAAAGGAAAAGAGGTCTGAGATAGCTGAGAAAGAAAGAAAGATGTGATGCAGCTGGGGAAGAGATCTGAGGCATTTGGGGAAAAGAAGGAAAGGTGTGAGGCATTTGGGGAAAAGAAAAAGGTCTGAGGCAGTTGGCAGAAAGAAAGGTCTGAGGCATTTGGGGAAAAGAAAGAAAGGTCTGAGGCAGTTGGGGAAAAGAAGGAAAGGTATGAGGCATTTGGGGAAAAGAAAAAGGTCTGAGGCAGTTGGCAGAAAGAAAGGTGTGAGGCATTTGGGGAAAAGAAAGAAAGGTCTGAGGCAGTTGGGGAAAAGAAAGAAAGGTGTGAGGCAGTTGGGGAAAAGAAGTGTCTGACGCAGTTGAAAGCAAGAGAGAGAACTAGAGTAGCACCAGCGCAGCAAACTAGAGAACGTTTAAGGAGGGTTTACTCCCAAGCAGTCCTCAGAGGAACGGTGGCCCAACAGCTGAGAAGAAGGCTGTAGCAGAAAACCAACCCTTGAACCCAGCCCAGAGGTGAGAGCAGACGGCAGCTTACCGATGCGGAGGCCCTTCTGTTGTAATCTGGTGAGTGAGGCCAGGAAAAAGGTTCGACGGAGGCAGCGCTCGTGATGAAAGCCGTGGCGTACATAACAGCAGCCGACACGTTGAATACCACAAGCTGGAGGGGGTAGGGGTGGGAGGAAAGAAGGACAGCTTTGAATGGTGATGCCCAGAGCGTCACAGGGAGGAAAAGAGAAAGCCCTTTTTAGGAACGGCTTCATTTCTTCAAAAACCACAAGAACCAATCTGCAAGGAGTGGGAACAGGCTGTTCCGGGTCTCGGGCTGTGATGATTTTGCAGGTGCAGAGCAGAAGTTGCTTCTCAGGGCTGACCTCCGTTGGTCAGGAAACTGGAATTGGAGGAGGGATGCCTCAGGAGATCCCGATCATGCATCAGAGGGCTGGAAGCTCTTAATTTACGGCCTTCCAGATGTTCCTGAAGACTCCCAGCATTCCATGCCATCCCCAAAATGTTTGGGAGGGGTAATTTAAGAACATCTGGATGGCTCCAAGTTGAGCAGCTACTGACCTACTGTCAAACTTGATCCCTGCTTTGTTTAAAGGATCCGCGGCAGAAGCTGGTCCAAATCCATGCGAGTGAGTCATGATTTATTTTATTTTAGACACAACCTTCCCTCCCCCTCCCCAGTTTCCAAATTTAAAACGTTGGGGGGTGTTAGGTAAACGTCGGTTAACGTACGGCACACGAAATCAGCGAGTGGAGGGCCTAATCAATGAGTACTGAACTTCTGGGGAGGGAAGACATACTTGGAGGTTGCAACAGCCTCTAGCACATCCAGATGTTCTTCACCAGAGGTTCACTATTTCTTCACGAGAGGCCGTAGTGCGAATAGGCCTCTGGCCTTTGCACCGAGCTAATTTGGTTCTCTCCAGGGTAGTAATTCCAGTCCTGCCTGAAACTCCAGCATTTCCAAGTTTGCTAAACAGCGTTATCGACCTTTTCCCACCGACGTCTACCTGCTGAGCGAGGTTATAGCAGGTTTCAGTGTTTGCTAAACAGCATTACAGGACCTCTTCGCATCCCTATATCTACTTGGCTCATGGTAGAAGAAGATCTAGGGCCATTCTGCACCTACCTTGCACGATTGGGGTCATGTAATCCAGATTGCGCCACCCCAATTTGCGAGCTTTGGGACCAGCCACCGGATTCCAGAAAGTTTCTGCCCGGGGAGCCCCTGGGGGGGACCCACATCAGTAGCACTGAAACAGGTCTCCCATGGCTTCAGTACACCAGTAGACCTCAATAGACCTCATTACTCTGGTCTACCAGTATTCCGGCCCAGAAGGAGACCAGGTGGCCTTTTGGACCTGCTAATCTGTGATACACTTCATCTCATGAAGGTGCAGCATGCACTCAAAAGAGGTCTGGAAGAGGACTAGAGTGCCATCAGACCCATACCTAAGGCAAGTGCAGAAAGTCTGCTAGAATTAGTGTCTTTGGCAGGTAAAATAATTGCTCTGCCAATGATAATACACAAGATGCCCCTAAAGGCCATTTGCAGGGGCTGGCCTGATTCAGCGGGGCTTCTTTCAATTCATGAAGGACAGGTGTGTTGATGGCTACTAGAGCGGATGCCCAGGTACTGCCTCCAGCTTGGAGAGTGCCGTGGCATGCCTCTGAAGGCCACCATCAGGGGCAGGTGAAGGTTCTGCCCTCATCTTCTGCTTGAGAGGCCCACCAGCAATCGGTTGGTCACTATGTGAGGCAGGATGCTGGACTAGGTGGTCTGTGGCCTGATCCAGCAGGGCTCCTCTTAGGTTCTTATGCCTCCCTGGACCCTAGTGGCAGCTTCTACCCCCTTGTGGAGGGAGGGAGGGAGGTCTTGAAGGTTTTCCCCTGGTTCACATCCTTCCCGTCTAGGATTTGAGGCTGGCTGGGTGGAAGACACTGCAGAAATGCAGTGCTAACTGGCCAGCGGCTGTGCGAAACCACCTGCTGCAGAGTAATAATATTGTGTGTGGTTTTTTTTATTACTTCCTGGCACATCTCTTTTACTTTGGTTTGGTTGATATGATGCCTTAGAGGAAAAGTTCTTAAGATTATGTACAATATGTAAATTTATATATATTAGATACACATATACACATATATATGTATACAAAATATACACAAATATATGTATACACAAAGTCAGAAGTAACCCCTATTTATATATACACTTATAATCTACTCTGAGCTAAGTCCAATGGAAAGTGTTGAAAAACGAACAAAGCAGTTGCCTAGTGTACTTTCAAGGGAAAGATGTTCCATAGCCTAGGGGGCAACCACTGAGAAGGCCCTCCTACAAACACTTCCTCCAGAAAACTCATCTGTCAGGCAGGAATGTACAGTAGAAGGCATTGCTTCAGAAGCCTGGCGCCTAAGCTGGGCTTGGAGCTCTTTCACCTTTAAGAACTCCAAAAAACAGGTTCAAACTAGAGGTGTGCAGGAATGCAATTTTCGGGGTTTGATTCGAATTGAATATCCAAAAATTCAATTCAATCTGAGTCTATAAAATTCAATTTGAATTAAGCAAATTAGAATCTATTCATTCAAATTTTTGGTTTGAATCTGCACTTACAAATGTCAACAACGTTCATAAGTGCCCGTACGCATGGTTACACACCCCGTCCTCATCTGTATGCATCCTGCCGTTATCCCGTACGCAACCCACTTTCGTCCCATACGTACAAATGTGTATGGATGCAGGAAAGATGCATATGTGCATGTATGCATTGTATACGAACCTGTACACATAGGGATGTCTGCATAATTTGAACAAAAAGATACGAAAATTCAAAATTCATTCGAACTTTTAAATTTGAATTTATGGACACCCGATTTGAATTCGAATGTCAAAAATCAGACAAATTTGATCGAATTTCAAATGCCTTTGAACATCTGTGCCCACCTCTAGTTCCAGCTCCTGTATATACCTCCATGTATGTTCCATTTGACAGAAGTCTGTAGCTACAAACACCATTGGCCAAAATGATGGCATGCTTTGCTGACTCACACTGGACTGACCACAAACGTCGCCCGTTCAATTTTGGAATTTGGCAAGGGTTTACCCTTGAGATGGCCACAAGAATTCTAGTCCTACTGGTTATGGAAGTGTAGCAAACAATGGAGCTACTGTTGCTTTCCTGATGCTGCTTTCTGAACCGGCACAATGCAGGCAAAAAAGGAGGTGAAGATTTGTTGTAGGAGATCCAATTGCTGCAAAAGCGAGAAGTTTCCATTTGAGCTCCTGGTCAATTGCAGCATTAACCCTCGGATTTACGCCGGCTGTGTCCGTGCCTTGTTTTAATCCAGCTTCAGTCCACTTTCAGAGTGAAAGAACACACCAGGAAAGGGTCAGAAAACCCACCTTTAAGTTAGATAAAGTAGAAAGGAAATGAGTAGTCACTTCGCTGGTATGTTCTTTCGCTCCGAAAATGGACTGAAACTGGATTAAAACTTGTGTTTGAACCCAGCAACTGTGAACTGCCAAAAGGCAAATTTGCATTAACAAAGTTACTTAAAAATAGAAAACAGAAGCTTGGTACCTAACCTCCAGGATGGAAAAAATTCTCTACCATAAGCAGAGGTTTTTACTTTCTTATTAAAGGGCAGCATTTATAAAAGATGGAGCATAATTTTGCACTGGCTCGTAGGCCAGACAAGCCAGTATATTTTTGCTGGTCCAGTTGTACCAGTCTACGGACCAGTGTGGAATAGCTGTAAGACTGGATCCATACACAGGGTGTTTTTTTTTTTAAAGTGGCTCAAAAGCAGCTTAGAGGGGATAGCATCCATACCCTAATGCCTCAGATCCACATTAAAGGTGAAAAAATGCACCTCCAAGGTGGATTTTCCGGTCTTTAATGCGGATCTGGACTGTTTTTGCACTACCAACAACAAAGACAACATTAAGAACCTATTAGGAACCCAATTGGTAGAGATCTGTTACATACTGTCTGCACTCAGGACCCCTAAAGGACCCATTAGGACCCCATTTTGATCGTGCTCTACCCACGAGTGCCAGTGAAATCTGGATTTAATAGGGTCTTCAGGCCCTAAATCCGGATTAACAGTAGACCCCTTTAATGGTGTCTTCAATCCGGTCTTCCGTCAGATGCTACCAGGGCAATAGGGTCCAGGAGCAGGCTTAGAGGGGGCCATTTGCAGCAAGGCAGCTCCGGCTCCGGCCCTCAACACAGACGCTATGTAGGCCTGCATGTCCTTTGGAGTGGTCTACGAAGCTCAGCACAAGAGGGGTGTCTTCACAGCTCTCCAGAACACATGAAGTGAAGGTGCCTGACACATCTTAGGAAGGAGACTGTTTCACAATCTGGGAGCCACCACTGAAAAGGCCCTATCCTGGGTGCCCAGCCCATTTGCTACTGAGGGTGGTGGTGGAACAACCAGGAGGTCCTCCCTTGCAGATCTTAGGGTCAAAGGTAACTGAAAGGGGAGCAGCGGGAATTGACAAAGGGCAGAGTTGGCTGTTACATTCCCCAACCTTCGGTTTATACTCACCACGATCGGCCACGGAATCATGTAGAGCTTCATTTGAAGTTGGAAGAGGTACATGACAAAAAGAATGACCGTCACCAACCAAAAGAAGATGGCTACAAACATCACCCACCCATAGGAAGGGTACGGTTGGTAGTATGTGTCTGCAATGAGGGCCCAGACCAGGCAACCCAGTACCTGCACAGTGCAAAAGAAAAGAGGAAAGGAGGTGTTAACACAGCCGATGCAGCATTTCATCAACTCCTTCCCGGTTGGGTTGAGTCTCGAAGGCTCAGAGATAAGAATATAAGAACTTCCGAGGAGTCCTGCTGGATCAGGCCAAAGCCCCAACAGTCCAGCATACCATCACACACAGTGGCCCATGAATCCCTTCTGGGCATCTCAAGCAGAAGGCAAGGGCAAAACCTTCACCTACTCTTGACTCCCTGGAAATGGCCCTTAGAGGCATCCTGGTTGCTTCTCCAATGAGAAGGTGGCACCTAGACATCAATTCTAGAAGCCATTGGTACACCTGTCCTCCATGAATTCAGAGGAGGCCTGCTGGATGAGGGGGCAGCCCATCTAGTCCAGCATCCTGTCCCGCACAGTGGTACACCAGTTGCTTCTGGGCATCTCAAGCAGAAGACAAAGGCAAAACCTTCACTGAACCCCCCATAGACTGGATCCAAACACAGAGAGGGGTATCTCGTGACCACAAATGATGGGTCAATTGTCCTTCTCTAGTTCCATGAGCTCAGCATCTCCAGGCCCTTAGAATATTTCCTCCTTCCAATATATTCTCTTCTGGGTCCAAAGATCATTGCTGCCCCGATGCGCAAGCAAAGGTGTTGCATTCACTCCCGGTGTCTCATTGGCCCTGTTCTTGTTTTATGACCACACTGCTAAGAAAAATAAACCCTTTGGGCAAATCTTGTTGCCTTAAAACACGCCCACGTGCAAGGAATTGAGCAAAAGAGGCATTTCGCCTGCATTTGTTGGCAAAAAGTGAACTATGCAAAGAGCACTTTTTGCGCAATGGTGTCCAAGGTCACTGGGTTCCGTTGCCATGATATTTACATCAGGCAAGTATTTATTTGTTTGTTTGTTTGTTTGTTTGTTTGTATTTATATCCCGCCCCATACCGTAGGACATACTAGGAACGTGCATGAATATTTGAGACGCATTTGAACTTTCAAACTCTAATCGAATGTCTAGACATTCATTTTTTTAGTGTTCAAATGAATACAAATATTTTGAACTATTCGTACAAATAATTTGGACAAATAATGTGTACAGATACATATGCCATCTTATTCATATCCGTACATACTGGATAAAAACAGGTTGCGTACGAGATACCGTATAGTCAAATAAGTATAGAATATTTGTACAAATAAATACCAATGTATTTGTATCGGTTCGAATGTCCAGACATTTGTTCTTTCTTTATTTGTACTAATGCATATATTCGGATATTCGATTCGAATCGAATCAAATTTGGAAATTGCATTCGTGCAACCCCTAGGACCTACACAGCCCTGTTGTGGCATTGTGAACATGCCGTGAGGGTCTCCTCAGCCCCTCATTGGCACGGCGATGGGTGCAAGTGTCGCATAATGAATGCAATGAGTTTCGGATTCCAGACGAACAGTTTCTGGAAAGCTTTTTTCCCTCCAAGTTGCTTCGTTCAGCTTAGCGCCAACCAAGCAGTCAGACATTGCGCAGAAAGATGTGGCATTGTGAAATTTCGGTCTGGGGGGAACCAGGCACAGTAGCGGTTCTGCCCATGCAGCTGCCGTGTGCACAGCTGCCGTGCGCCTGGGCAAGGCATAGGTGGGCAGCAGGCAGCCCACCAGATGGCATGCTGCACCAGTCTCTCTTGACGCCTCTTCCCAACATCTTTCGGGAGACTGTGAGTCAGGTTGAGGTGTCGGTGTCCATGGTTACTCATGCGCCAGCCTAGTTGTCCCAAGCCACTTGAAGAAACACAACACCTCTCCAGAGGGCTTTGCCCATGGACTATGGGGGCTCAAGTCTACCTGTGCAGCTTTGGCTAATTCGAAGAACCTGCCAGCTGCTGTGAAACAAGCAAAAGACACGATATGGGGAGCTCCTAGAAGATAGGAACATAAGAGGAGCTCTGCTGGATCAGATCACAGCCCAGCCCATCCAGCATCCTGTCCCCACATGGTGGCCCACCAACTGCCCATGGGCATCTCAAGCAGAGACAAGGGCCGTCTCTCTAGTCCTAGCTGGAGTAACCTCAGAGAGAAGCAAGATTTTGACAAGGGGCAACTAGAAAAAGACAGAAACAGCCCACCCCTAAGAAAAGGTGGCGGCTTTCCAAAACCTTTCCAAGACCTCTGCGCACAGGCAGAACCCATGTGCGTGATGTAGGACGTTGCAGGAACAGGGATGGAGACCACTTTGAGACACGGCTGCCCAGAAACATTTCGCTTTGTTCCTGTTCAAGGCCTTGTCTGCATGTCCCCAAACCCTGCTGATGGAGGAGGAAGAGGAGGAGGAGGAGGAGGAGGAGGAGGAGGAGGAGGAGGAGACAGTGACGCTGCTAAAACAGCTGGCCGGGCTCTTGATTTACCACTGATGACTCCACAGAAGTCTTTCTTGCCCGCAGCCATGAAAGAGATGCTGTACCATCAAAAAGACATTGTTTATCTGCAACACAAACACGCTGCTCTCTCCGTGGCTTCAGGCCGGACAATGGCTTCTTCTTTTGCCCACTGCTTCCCTGCCTCCACAATAGATTTATGTGGCTGTTTTGTTTTGTTTTGTTTTTCCTGTTGGTACAAGAGACTTCGAAAGCTGTGAGGGACTCGCACATTTGGAACGCAGTTACAGCTCAAGGTTGGGTTGCCATATTCGAGAAGACAGCAAAGTGAGTTTCCTGCTAAGGTGAGGAAGCCAGTTCTGAGATATCTTTTAGGAGCACCAACTTTGGGCCCTTTCTGCACTTTGCCTTATTCCAGAATATATCTCAGGATAGGGTCCCGTTTGATTTTGCACTCCTCCACGAAGCCAGCTGGGCGACCTTGGGCTAGTCACAGCTCTCTTCTGAGCTCTCACAGCCCCGCCTACCTCACAGGGTGTTTGTTGTGGGGAGAACAGATCTGTCAGCCACTTTGAGTCCCCTTAAATGGGTGAGGAAAGCAGGGTAGAAAAGCCAGCTTCTTCCTCCACAAAGCCAGCTAGATGACCTTGGGCTAGTCACAACTCTCTTCTGAACTCTCACAGCCTCACCTACCTCATAGGGTGTTTTGGTGTGGGGAGAAGTTTTGTCAGCCACTTTGAGTCCCCTTAAATGGGTGAGAAAAGCAGGGTAGAAAAGCCAACTTCTTTCACGAAGCCAGCTGGGTAACCTTGGGCTAGTCACATCTCTCACAGCCTCACCTACCTCATAGGGTGTTTTGGTGCGGGGAGAAGAACAGAAGATTTGTCAGCCACTTTGAGTCCCCTTAAATGGATGAGAAAAGCGGAGTAGAAAAGCCAACTCTTCTTCTTCTTAATCTATACTGTTATTGTTTTAATATAGATATTTGATTTTAAATATGGTTACCTGCCCTGAGACCTTTGGGTATTGGGTGGGATAAAAACACAAACAAACATGCAAACAAACAAGTAAATATTTTGCAGCTGTTGCATTTTGATGACCAGTATTTGGTAGCTAGGTTTTCCTCCACTGTTGTGGTTTCATGTTGTGGCCTGCCCTGGGAGCTGAGGGTTAAAAAGAAAAGGAAAGACAGAAAAAGAAAATAAAAGATGCTCTTGACGCAACCCCCCCCCCCAGTGTTCTTGGCAGCCATGGGGGAGTAACTTTCCATTGGTGCCTTCAAGGTGATGCTGGGGTGGGGGTGGGGGTTTGTCCCTGGGACCTGCTGAGTTCCAAGCAGGTGTGTCACTCCTGAATTGCAGCACCTTTCCTACTGGCTTGAGGGTGGATCATAAAGCTGTGAAGGTGGAGGCTCCCCCCCCCCACTGTGCCTCAGTGCCCCCATCAGGTCTTCAAGCCGACTGGTCACCTTGTTCTTCCCTCTGTGCTCTGTCCCTCTGCATTGTTCCCATGGCTGGCATAGTCTGAATGCTTCCAGAGCCCACACGGATTCCTCCTGCATGTCACGCTGCTGTTCCACACACCAAGCCACGGGACTTGGGACTTAACTGGCTGGGCTGACAGCCACCAGAGGCTGATATAGGGTGGAGCTAACAAGGTCTGATGCGGGGGGGGGGGGGTGATGCATGCCGGCCACCTCAGATGTAGCCCACTTTGATTTTGATTAAGCCCAGAATGATTGAGGGTCTGGAACACCTCCCTTATGAAATCAGGCTGCAACGTCTAGGCCTCTTCAGTCTGGAGAGATGGTGTTTAAGAGGGGACCTGATTGAAGTATATAAAATTATGCATGGCATAGAAAAGGTGGATAGAGAACATTTCTTTTCTCTATCACACAACACCAGAACCAGGGGGCATCTATGAAGCTGATGGGCAGGAGAGTTGGATCAGACAAGGGGAAGCATTTCTTCACCCAGAGGGTCATCGGTCTATGGAATTAACTGCCAGAAGAGGTGGTGACAGCAACCATCCTAGATGGCTTTAAGGAAGGGTTAGAGAAATGTATGGATCAATGGCTACTAGAATGGATGCTTAAGAACATCTTTGGGGGGGGGGGACAAGTAAGATGCTTCTAAGGCCATTTGCTGGGATTCAAGAGCAGGAGAAGGTTTGCCCCTGTCTCTGCTTGAGATGCCCATGGGCAATTGGTGGGACACCGTGTGTGACAGGATGCTAGACTAGAGGGGCTGTGGCCTAATCCAGCAGGACTCCTCTTAGGTTCTTATGGACTAGAGGGGCTGTGGCCTGATCCAGCAGGACTCCTCTTAGGTTCTTATGGACTAGAGGGGCTGTGGCCTGATCCAGCAGGACTCCTCTTAGGTTCTTATGGACTAGAGGGGCTGTGGCCTGATCCAGCAGGACTCCTCTAAGGTTCTTATGACCTCAGGGGAAGAGATCCCTAAAGTGGGAACAACGTGCACAAAACATCAAGAGCCTTTCTGCGCTTGAACTTAATCCATGGGGAAATCCGCACTTTGCTGTCAGTCTGTGGACGGCAAAGGGGAAAGTCAAAGTTCCCCACGGGGTGTACTAAGCGTTTGCACTCATACACAAAATTCCACCCCTCACGCATCCAGCCACCTGCCTGCATTGCAAGTGGTGTCTGGATGACACCATCTTCAGTCCTTGATGATGACACCAGCACCAGCACCAGCACCATGGCAGGATGAAGCGACATAACGCAATGCGAGGTGTACACATATTTGTTTTCGAACCGTCTTGCAAAGAAAACAAAATCTAGAAGAAGAGGAGCTGGCTTTTGTACCTCCCTTTCTCGCCCATTTAAGGGGACTCAAAGCTGCTGACAAACCTTCTGTTCTTCTCCCCACAACAGGACACCCTTTGAGGTGGATGGGGCTGTGAGAGCTCAGAAAGAGAGCTGTGAATAGCCCAAGGTCACCCAGGGGGCTTCATGGAGAAGTGCAGGATGAAGCCTGGTAATTCCCAGATAAGATTGCAGCACCCTAACCACAAGACCAAACTTTAAAAAAGCCCTTCTCATCACCAAAAGCACGTTAAAAGCCAAGCATCTGATCCAATTGTTTGTTTTCACAAGGGGGAGCAGTTTGTTTCAACTGAAGTTTTCAATATGTGAGAAACCACATATTTATTTCAATGCAAATGTCTGCAAATATGAAATATTTAATTGAATGTACAAATGCAAACCAGATTTTAAACCTTCCTACTCCAAAAGGGGTGCTGATGGATGCTTTGATTTGGATTTTTGCAAGAGAGGAATGGCCTAAATGGTCCCCCTTTCTACCTCTAGTGGTTCCGGAGCTGGATTCTTATCTGGGAATACTGGGTTTGATTCTGCACTCCTCCATGAAGCCAGCCGGGTGGCCTTGAGCTAGTCACAGCTCTCTTCTGAGATCTCGCAGCCCCACCTGCCTTGCAGGGTGTTTTGGTGTGGGGAGGAGAACAGAAGGTTTGTCAGCAGCTTTGAGTCCCCTTAAATGGGTAAGAAAAGCAGGGTAGAAAATCCAACTCTTCTTCTTCTTCTCTACAAGATCATCTATGTCCACATCTAAGTTTTAATCCCATTTCAATCCACTTTCAGAGCAAGAGAGCACACTGGGAAAGGGTCAAGCGGTTTTCCTTCGGCATTATATAACTCAGAAAATTCACCTTTAGGTTAGCTAAAGTAGAAAGAAAAGGACTGGTCACTCTGAAAGTGGACTGAAACTGGATTAAGGCTTAGGTGTGAACACAGCAGTGGTGTGGGGAGTTTTCCTTTCGTCATTTTTCTCCGTGAAAGCGAGCAATCCGTTTTCCTTTCGGCTGCCCCTCCACCCCCACCCCCACCCCCGTTGGCATCTCTGTGTTATCGTCCACCTCTGAGATCAACCGATGGCTATCTCCATCTCAATATTCATCAGTGGGCGGCACGTTCCCGCAGGCATCGAGCACAGCCATGCACGGTCTTTCCAGCACAAAAGGCCATTGAGAGATGTCCCCTGGCATTGCTCCAGGGCAGCCGACCTTTTTCCAGAACTGCACACCAGAGACGGAAGGCTTAAGGCTAAGGCACCGCCGGGACGATGGGGAAACGCGGACGAAAACTCAACAGACCTGCTAACGCCGCAGGAGAGAAACCATTTAGCCTGTGGCCGCTTTAGAAGCATGGCCGGTACTGGACAGAGAGGAGCTTCTTTTCCTCCTTAACTTTCTGACCTCCAAACATTTTGCAATGTGGGTTCTGCTACCTCCCAGTAGCCCCTTTCTCTTTGCAATGCCAGAGTTTGGCCTACAGCTCCAATGGATCCTTAGCCACTTTGGCTAACATGCACTTGTGAATGCAGCTCAAAGCCCCTCACCCTGCAAAAAGCTGGTCCGTGGGCTGCCTGTGAAATCCATGCGCTGATTACAAAGGAAGTTAACAATCCAGCTTCTCGCAGATGCCTGCACTGGGCACCACTGCTAACAGGAACATGGCGCTGCTCATCTGCTCACCTCTGTTTTCCCTAAACTAGCCTGCCGTCCTCAAGGATCCGGAACCAGAAAGCTGGAACACAGCGGCGGCCATTGGCGCTGCATGCACTAGACTAACCCTATACCTGGCCAGCAGTACTGGTAGTGCAGATAGCCAGGCCACATCACCAAGGCAACATCCTTCTGTGACTGTGCGTGCATTAGCACCATCGCCCTGACAACGCTGACACTCTGCACATGTGCTATTGCGTCTATGGTCATTTGAGGTGCCAGCACACTTGCGTGGCACCTCAAATGACCACTGGGCGCCAGAAGAAGAGCAAATGCTTCTGCCCCGGATGTGTCAGGTAAGTGTTAGGTAAACATTGGTTAACATGCGGAGTATGGTTTCATGCTCCACACCTAATCAACGGGTAGTGAACTTCTGGTGAGGGCGGACATGCTTAGAGGCTGTAACAGCCCCCAACATGTGCGGATGCTCTTCACCAGAGGTTCACTACCTCTTCACTAGGGGCCGTAGTGTGAATAGGCCTCAGGTGTAGCCAGAGTGATCCACCAAACAGCCTGGATCACTCCATTATGTAAGCACGAGAGGTCCTTAAAGACTGGATTTCAGCTGAATGTGATCGCCTTGTGGCCACTCCTCCCTCGTGCATCAGCCACAGTGGCATCATGTACCAGACCCTGAGCGTTATTTAGGATCAAAGTCCAGAACCCACTTTCCGCCCCTCTAGGGAACAATCATTGATCATGTTTAGGAATTCACTTAGACATTCCAGTTAATAAGATTCTATCTCTTGTTTAACACGCAAAACGACATAACCTCCAATTTGCCCTTTCCTCTCCTTCCCATACCCTTTATAATCTGGGATCACCACATCCCATTGGTTTTCATTGGTCCAACGGGTTTCAGTTACACCTATAATATCAATATTTGTTTTATTCATCGTCAAACACTCCATTTCCCCTATCTCGGCCCTGAGCCTTCCTATATTCGCACATAGATGTTTGCAGGCGCTTCCCTGGTGCAAGTTGAGTCCTATCAGACCAAGGGTGCGTCCAGACTGGAGGATACTGCGCATTCTGACCCACAATCGATGCGCGGACAACACACCTGATGGCCGATACTTCGCAGTGGCGGCGCATTATGCCGCCGCTACTACGGATTTACCTGCTGCGGAACCATCAACACTTGCTCCGCAGCATCAGACAAATTTGAAATTTCCCGCCATCTGAGAAACAGCCCCAGCCCACGTGACGCACCATGGTAGTCTTGCAGGTCCCAAGAAGGAGGTTGCGGACCGTGTTCTAGGCATGTCCTGTCATGTTCTAGACATGCCCTCTCATGTTCCATCATGCCTCATCATGTTCCAGACACACCATGTTCTAGGCACAGCTTGCACTGTTCTAGACATGCCCTCATGTTCCATCATGCCCCATCATGTTCCAGACACACCATGTTCTAGGCACAGCTTGCACTGTTCTAGACATGCCCTCATGTTCCATCATGCCTCATCATGTTCCAGACACACCATGTTCTAGGCACAGCTTGCACTGTTCTAGACATGCCCTCATGTTCCATCATGCCTCATCATGTTCCACACACACCATGTTCTAGGCACAGCTTGTCATGTTCCATCATGTCCTCTCATGTTCCAGACACACCATGTTCTAGGCACACCTTGCCCTGTTATAGACATGGCCTCTCATGTTCCATCATGCCTCATCATGTTCCAGGCACACCTTGCCCTGTTCTAGACATGCCCTCTCATGTTCCATCATGCCTCATCATGTTCCAGGCACACCTTGCCCTGTTCCAGACACACCTTGTCATGTTCTAGACATGCCCTCTCATGTTCCATCATGCCTCATCATGTTCCAGACACACCTTGCCCTGTTCCAGACACACCTTGTCATGTTCTGGACACACCATGTCATGTTCTAGACATGCCCTCTCATGTTCCATCATGCCTCTTCAGGTTCCAGACACGCCATGTTCTAGGCACACCAGCAGGCCTGGAGCAAGACAACTCAGAAGAGCCCTGTGTCTCCTTGGCACACCTGATGCGGCTCTTGGGGGCGGGGGGAGCATCTGGGTTGTCATTGGAAGTCATGGAAAGGGGGGGGGCTCCATTTAAGGCAGCCAATCTTTTCCGTTTGCGCCCAAGTTTTAATCCAGCTTCAGTCCACCTTCAGGGTGAGGGATCCCATCAGCCTAGCAACAGGCAATTTTCCTTCCCACGTGATCCAACCCAAAGGTGTATTTTCCGAGTTAAAAAATGCAGAAGAAATAAAAAGCTCCTCCTTAATGCTCCTACAAGATGCATTAAGACAGGTGAGAATGCATGCTGGGGGGGGGGCTTCAGGTCCCTGAGCCCCCCCCTGCCTTCCTTTCGAGGGGATAGATAGATGATGGGGCCCATTTGGCCACCATAAATCCCTCTTTGACCCCATGGAGTAGCAGAGGAAACCTGGGGGGGGGGGAGGGAGACGCCCTGGCCTCTCTTCAAGGCATCTGCCACGACCCCCCCCCCCATAGCACAGCAGCCCCATGAGCGAGAGAGTGGCCAAGGATGCCCCCCAGGAAAGAGTCAGAGAGCGCCTACGACCTTTATTTGCGGCCCCCATAGGTGAGCACCTGATGCTGATGCTGCAACCCCTACCCCCACCCCGCAGCCATAATCGAGGAAGAAGCCCCTCGCTTCCCCCCCCCCACACACGCTCCTCTCTCCCCCACCCCGCCCCGCATCGTCCCCCCCCCCAATCCCTCGGCAGCATCAGTAGCACCCAGCTGGGCAACAGGTGCCAGGGGGACGCGCCGGGCGCACTGTGGGCGCTCAGAGACCCCCTCTCCAGCGCGGAGCCCCTTCCGCCTCCTTTTTGCTTGCTCCCCGCGGGCACTCTGCACGCGCTCAGAAGCCCCTCGCCCCGCCCCGCGCCGCCCCGCCGGCGACTCACGATCTCCACGGCCATCAGGACGCCGAAGAGGGACTTGAGGAAGTCGAGGTCGAAGTCGAAGTGGGGGTTCCGCAGGGGGAGGCCGCCCCCCGGCCCCCCGGCGCCCGCGGCGTTGCTGATGCTGCTGCTGGTGCGCGTGTTGACCTTAGCCGGGAACTCGGGCATCGTGCCGATGGGGAGGCTCCGGCTCCGGCTCCGGCTGCTGATGGAGCCCCCGGCGCCCCCCGAGGGCAGGGCAGGGCAGGGCTGCTGCTCTCGGGCGGCCCGGCGGCGGGGCGAGCGCGGAGCTGTCGCGGAGCGTTGCTAGACTGGTGCTTCTCCCTGCGTCTCCAAGCGCCCCCGACGGCTTGGCAGGAGCAGCAGCAGGCGGGTGCCCGGGGGAGGAGGCGGGCAGGAGGCGGGCACAAGGCTGCCAGTGCTGCCTGCCTCGCCCAGGAGCCGGGGGATGGGGGGGGGGAGAGGAGGGCGCGTTCCACCTCCGAACCGCTCACGCCCTCCCCCCAGCCCCAGACACAACGAGAGGGAGGCAAGAGGTCCCCTGAGCATGTGCGGTGTTCCTCTAGCGTCGCTGCAGCCATGCCCACAGTAAAGCGCGAAGCACAAGGCTTTACGGGGACAGGCAAGGTTCTATTGGGGGTGGGGGCTCCGGTCATACTGGGGGCAGGTTTTGTCTCCGGGGTGGGTGGGCGGGCAGCAGCTCTGGGAGGGAGATGGTGAGCAGGGCAGGCTGGGGGCTTGAGTCGTGCTGGCCTTGTGGAACTGGCCGGCCATTGTGGGGACAGATGACAGGACGAGGCAGACCCAGTGGTTAGGGAGTTAATCTGGGAAAACTGGGTTTGATTCCACCCTCCTCCATGAAGCCAACTGGGTGACCCTGGGCTAGTCGCAGCTCTCGTCTGAGCTCTCACAGGCCCACCTAACTTACAGGGCATTCTGTTGCGGAGAGAAGAACAGAAAGTTTGTCAGCTGCTTTGGCCGTGTCTTCACGGCAGCCCTTATTTCACTTTCCCTAAACCGAGATAACAGAACCGGATGCAAACGCGAATTTGCCTGTTCCCATTACTTTCAGCTTAATCGCGTTCAATCCGGGTTCTGAGGATGTACGTGACTCGAGGGGGGACTCCAGTGGCTACCTTTTAAAAGCCGGTTTTCGGGGCTGCCCTGTCCTCTTCCTCCTGGCGTGAACGTACCACCCATAACGGATCCCTTCACGGAGCCTAGCTGGGTGGCTGCCTTGCCTGGATGGAGGAAAATCGGCAGCAGGCAGACAGCGATTTTTCCCCCTCCTCTCCCGATTGCTTAGGGTGCGCAGCAGAAAATAAACATTCACACATCTCTCCAAATGGCAGCTGCTTTTCTTTCTTTCCCTTT
The DNA here is from genome assembly GCA_023333525.1 of Aspidoscelis tigris stejnegeri. NCBI lineage: Eukaryota > Metazoa > Chordata > Lepidosauria > Squamata > Teiidae > Aspidoscelis > Aspidoscelis tigris. The sequence goes on from JALMGA010000013.1 coordinate 4,975,853, forward strand.
TAAGAAGGCCAGCACTTTCAATAGCAAGATGTTATCAGGCGTGAATTGCTTGTTTGCTACAGTGAATTGCTATTCGGGCTGCTCCTGCGTTTACAGCTTGCTTTGGAAGCAAGCTATTGGGGGAGGGAAATTCTCGTCCCTTAACACGGAAGAGTTCCCACAGTAAAAAATGTAAAACGTTTCAAGCGCACAAACCGGAGTGAGACCTGTTGAAATGAGGATTAACATTTACAACGCTTTGGGGTGATTTAACACACGGAAATCGTGTTAAGCCAAACTGCCATCTGGACTGCGAGGATTCAAAACATTTTGAATTCGAAATAAGGGTGCCGTGAAGACACACTCGTCCCCTTAAATGAGTGAGAAAAGCGGGCTAGGAAAGCCAACTCTTCTTCTTCTTCTTCTTCTTCTTCTTCTTCCTCCTCCTCCTCCTCCTCCTCCTCCTCCTCCTCCTCCTCCTCCTCTCTGGTGAAGAAAGCCATGCCTGTTGTTTTTAGTCATAGAATCATAGAATCATAGAATGGTAGAGTTGGAGGGGACCTCCTGGGTCATCGAGTCCAACCCCCTGCTCAAGGCAGGATCTCCTAAACCATCTCAGACAGATGGCTGTCCAGTCTCTGCTTGAAGACCTCCATCGAAGGGGAACCAACCACCTCCCGTGGCAGCCTGTTCCACTGGTTGATCACTCTTACTGTTAGAAATTTTTTCCTAACATCTAAACTAAATCTTTTCCCCTGCAGTTTCACCCCATTGTTTCTAGTCCTTCCTTGAGAGAGTGAGAACAGGGCTGATCCCTCTGCCCTGTGACAACCCTTGAGGTATTTGTAGACAGCTATCATGTCTCCTCTCAGTCTTCTTTTTGGTAGACTAAACATTCCTAGTTCCTTAAGCCGTTCCTCATAGGACATGGTTTGCAGACCGTTCACCATCTTGGTAGCTCTCCTTTGAACCTGCTCCAGCTTGTCAGTGTCTCTTTTAAACTGGGGTGACCAGAACTGGACACAGTACTCCAGATGAGGTCTGAGTACTCAGCATTTGACTGTTTTACCTGGGGACATTTTGCTCCTTAATATGTCCTAAAATGGTAAAACTGTACTGTAAAATTATATATATATATATATATATATATTGCACAAAATGCATCTGTATTGTTAGTCCCTCCATATGGAGCATTGTGGCTGATTCACACACATAGAAGATGGGATGGCGCCCCTTAGCTGCATGGAGAAACTGTGGCACTTGAAATCAACTCCATTTCCAATCTAAAGGAACCAGAGTGTGAACACACTCTCAGGACAAGCAGCACCCTGGTCTAGGGGTGAAGAGACCATGGAAGAGGGGGTTCTAGTTGTGTCCAGTTTAAGAAAAAATTGGCCCAGGTCAGTTTGTTGATGAACTCGAACTGGAAACATTCAACCATGCGTGGGTCAGATTCTGCCCTTCAAGAAGCCCGGGTTGCTTTTCCTTGAGTGTTCACATTGATGTGTAAGGTTCAAATTGCACATCGCTATCTTTGGCTGAGTTTGGTTTGGCTCAAACTTTTTTAAATCACAGGGGCGGTTTGGTTCACATTCAAACTAAATGCACCATAGTAAGCTACTTGTGAACTGCCCCTTGTCTCGCTGTGGTTTGGGTTCAGTTCGAACTGGAATTTCCAAATAGTAGGGAAGTTCGGTTCGGTTCAGTCCGCCTTTGGACTCTTTGAGCACCCGGTTTGTTGCAAACTGCAAACTAACGGGGCCAGTTCAGAACGTTTCTAGCCTGGGGCTATTTCGCACTTTCCTTCCCATTGGGAAAGGAGCGCGATTAACCAACGTTAACCGGTGCTCACACTTTTCAGCGCTAGTCACTAACAGACTAAGCCCTGCACTTACCTGTGACCAATCTGGGGCCTGGCCCTCTTCTGGGTGCTGCCATTTTGGTTGCAGCGCCCTCTGCAACTGCATATGTGCCAACACCGTCACGATAATAATGCTGATGCCCTGCGCATGTGCCGTTGCATCTATGGCCATTCAAGGCTCCAGTGCACTTGTGTGACACATCAGATAACCCTGGAGCACCGGAAGAGGTGCAAAGGGCCACTGTCTGGACGCTCCAGGGCTGTTTTTCCACTGTCACTGGAAGTACCCATTAAGTACCCATTAATGGGTACAGGTTTGTACCCATTAATGGGCACTTAATGGGTACTTCTAGTGACAGTGGAAAAACAGCCCAGGTAAGCTTTTGGTCAACGCTGGTGAAGGTGTGGAGCACGATTTCCTGCTCCACACCTAGCGCATGATTAGGGAACATCTGGGAAGGCAGGGGGCGCCTGGACAGCCCACTCCACATGTGCAGATGCTCTTCCCCAGATGTGCACTAATTGTTGACTACTAGCCTTAGTGCTCTGCTGCCCAGTTCCTTGAATAAAATGCATTGTCTTCGGCTCTGTCTTGCAAACCAACCTAAAGGAAAGCGAAAAGCAAGCAAGCAACCCTTCCTCCATCCCTCGAGGACAGGGGAATTGCTAAATCAATAATCAGATTTTTATTATTTTTTTAATCCAAGGAGGAAGTGTTTTTGAGCAAAGGCCCTGCGCGGAGCAGCAAGCATAATTCTTTTACTCCATCAAGAAGCTTTTGCAGTTCCTTATGGCCCATCTCCTAGGGCGAACCGTTGCCCCTTCAGTAAGGCTTCACTTCGGAGTGCCGGGTGGAACGCAGGCTTTTGAAGCGGCCGTCCCAGAGGAGGCCCTGCGAGCAGGGCCCAGGGGGTGGTGGGCCCTTCGAGCTTCGCCCGCAGCACGCCTCCTTTGCAAAGACCCAGGTTTTGGGGAAGGGAGCGCAAAAGCGAAGAAAAAAGACGGCATTGTCAGAAGTGGGATTCGAACCCACGCCTCCAGGGGAGACTGCGACCTGAACGCAGCGCCTTAGACCGCTCGGCCATCCTGACACGGTGCTAGCGACTCCTCCGTCTCCCCTGCAAGAGGCTTCGGGAGGGGACCGGGAAGGCGGCGGGGGGGAAGAGAATGCTGTTCTTCTGCCTCTCCCTCCCCCCCCCGTGGCTTCTTTGCCTGCGTGTGATTGCTGCAGGCGGAACGAGAGCGGGACAGCAGCGCCTCCTCCGGGGAGGGCGAGGGGGAGACTGCAGAGGAGGAGACGCGAAAGAGGCGGATTTCTGGGCTGCAGGCGGGCGTGCAAGGGGGTGGCCAAGGGGGACCGCAGGGGGGAGACACGGGTCTCGCGTGGGTGCATTGGAGGGGCGCGGCCATGGGGACACACACAGCACGCGCGCGCACATGCATGCGCACACACCAAAGAGGGGGAGGTTAATGGGAGATGGGGGCGGGGGCTAGACATTTGCAGAAATGAGGGGTGATGTTGAGGATCATGGGGGCTGTAGTGCCAAAAGGATCTGCTGTAGCAGCTGTGCAGATGATGATGATGATGATGATGATGATTGAGGGTGGTGGTGGTTATTATTATCATCCTTGGCATTGTCGTGGGAAGTGCCCGACTAGTGATATAATACGAAATCCAGCATAGTGATCTCGTTTGCTGCGTGTAACTGCTGTTTTTACATCATCATCATCATCATCATCATCATAAAAGTTTGGTCTAGTGGTTAAGGAGCTGGACTCTTTATCTGGGAATACCGGGGTTCGATTCCACCCTCCCCCATAAAGCCAGCTGGGTGACCTTGGGCTAGTCACAGCTCTCTTCTGAGCTCTCACAGCCCCCACCTACCTCACAGGGTATTCTCTTGTGGGAAGAAGAACAGAAGGTTTGTCAGCCGCTTTGAGTCCCCTTAAATGGGTGAGAAAAGCGGGGTAGAAAAGCCAACTCCTTCCTTCCATCCATCCATCTATCTATTTATCTGTCTGTCTGTCTCCTTCCTTCCATCCATCATCTGTCTGTCTGTCTGTCTGTCTGTCTCCTTCCTTCCTTCCTTCCGTTCTCCAAGCCTTTAAGAAGCAAAGTTTTTTCAGGCTCGTAATCATGCGCCAGACGTCTCTGGAAAGCTTTTCTTTTCATGACGCGCTTGTGTGTCTTCACACGGGCATTAGGCATTATCCCTTCCAAAAGCAAACAATATTCAGGAATTCCAGATGCATTAGCATCTCTGTACAACTGACTCAGGTTGCTACCCATCCAGTTCTGGTGATGGTCTTTGGCTTCAAAGCCAAACTCTCTTTGCACTTACCTTGCAGGTGTGGCTCCGGCCATACCTGTGGCGCTCTGTCCACTAGGGATGTGCATGAATGCAATTTTTTTGCATTTGATTTGAATCAAAATTCAAAAATCCAGATTTTTGAAAATCTGTTTCGAATCCGGATTATCCTGATCTGTCTTTTCAAAAATCCGATTCGAATCGAATGATACGAATATCAGGAACATTTGTATCCGATTTTTTAATCCATTCGCATCCCGTTTTTATCCCGTTTGCGTTTCGTTTGCATCCCGTATTATAAGCGCAAACCAACCCACTATTCAGATGCGATACACGGAGACGAATTCAGTTGGATCATTCAAAAACCTGTGTCAGGTTTTCAAAAATCCAAATTCGATCTGAATTCGAAAATCCAGATTTTCAAAAATCCAATTCGAATTCAAATGTCGATAATCGTTGAATTTGAATTGGATTTTGGACTTTTCAGGTATCCAAGCACAGCCCTACTGTCCACACACCAGGCTGCCATCACTGTTCAGGTTGCCCTGATCTTCACTAGGGCCGTGGTCCCACCGTCCCTTTAAAGCTTCTTCAGGTCTGACTGCTCACACCTTTTCATTTCTATCCATCTTACCTGTGGACTTTCCACCCTCTATCTGGACCTTCCTGAATCAAAAGTCCACCAGTAAAATGGATAGAAATAAAAAACAAGCCAACAAATAAATAATAAATCGCAGACCTTCGGGTATGGGGCGGGATAGAAATATAAATAAATAAATAAATAAATAAATAAATAAATAAATAAATAAATAAATAAAAGATCTGAGCAGTCAGACCTGAAGATGGACTGAAGAAAGTTTAAAGTGAAGGTGTTAGCAATGGACAAATAAAACCATTGGTTCCAGGCCACAAAGCCTGCCTTTCTCCTGCCTTCCATATTTCGTCTTCACAACAGCCCTATGAGGTTGCCTTTTTTTAAGATCCCACATTGCTTTTCACTTCCTAGAGGCAACGCATGGCATCTCCCAGGGAAAAGGAGCAGCCACATGAGTGCGCTGTTTGTTGCAAGAATGAAGCTCAACCAAGAGGACCTTTAGCATCTCTTTTATACAAAGTGTAGAGCTCAGAGCTGCTTCTTCGTTATGCTGCCCTTTGATGAATGCATGAAGACGTTAAGAATTGCTCTCCTGCCCCAGACCAGTGGCCCTTTTAGTTCACAGGCCGGATTCCAAGTGGTCAACCAGTCACATAAGTGTTTGTTTGCTTGTTTGAACATCAGAGGAGCCCTGCTGGATCTGGCCACAGCCTATCTAGCCCAGCATCCCGTCTCACACGGAGGCCCACCAACTGCTTCTCGGCATCTCAGGCAGAAGACATTGATTTATTAGCCTCTTGGTAACCACATTTTTGCCCTTTATGGTAGGGCAAGGATATCTCCTCTGTGCCAAATGAGCATCTTTTCCCACAGAGGTTACATATCTTCCATATGGACCTGCCCGAGCCTTAAGATCTGGAGGGGAGGCCTTCCTGGGTGTCCCGCCACCCTCAGTAGTAAAAGGGGTGGGCACCCGGGTGAGGGCCTTCTCCGTGATGGCCCCCAGGCTATGGAATAGTCTCCCCCTTGAGGTGCATCAGGCTCCTTCACTGTATATGTTTAGGAGGGCAATGAAGACACACCTCTTTGCCCTGGCCTTTGGTTAAATGGGAATAATGGGTGTTTTTCCACTGTCACTAGAAGTGCCCATTAAGTACCCATTAATGGGTACGTATTGGCATTGTTGTACCCATTAATGGGTACTTAATGGGTACTTCTAGTGACAGTGGAAAAACAACCATACTGTCTCTTCCCACTTTTACAGACACTGTTATTGTTTTAATATATACTGTTGTTGCTTTAATATATGTCTGATTTTAAATGTTGTTACCTGCCCTGCGATCTACAGGTATGGGGCAGGATAGAAATACATACAAACGAACAAATAAATAAATAAATAAATTTTGACCTCACTGCAAAAAGGATCCGCTCATCTTTACTTTCACTTTGCCTGGCTACAAACTTATTGATGGGAATTAGGATTTCCCTGCAGGGCAATTTTGTGTCTCTCTGTATCCTCACAGGTTGCCATCAATTTTCTTTTTTTAAAAAAAAGATCTTCTCCAAAGTATATGGTTTTGCAGTTCTTAATCAAACGGATAATATAAAGGTACAAATGCAGGATCAAACATGCAGGAGATGGCTGTTGCTCACGCCGTTGTGCTTTTGTGTATCTTCAGGTTTCTTAGTCAGTTGGCACAACGTGAGGCCACAATTGGGATATTGTGTACAATTGTAGTCACCACACCTCAAAAAAGGATCTTGTAGAACTGGAAAAGGGGCAGAAAGGGGCAGCCAGAATGATTAAGGGGCTGGAACAAAATCCCTTACCAAATCAGACTGCAACTTCCAGGCCTCTTCAGCCTGGGAAGACAGCGTTGAAGAGGGGATCTGGGGTATTTTTCTGCTGTCACTAGAAGTACCCATTAAGTACCCATTAATGGGTACAAAAATGTCATTATGTACCCATTAATGGGTACTTAATGGGTACTTCTAATGACAGTGGGAAAACACCCCTGGTTGAAGTAGATAAAATCATGCATGGTATAGAAAAGGTGGATAGAGATTTTTTTTTTCTGTATCACACAATACTAGAACCAGGGGGCATCTATGAAGCTGATGGATAGGAGAGTCAGATCTGACAAGGGGAAGGATTTCTTCACCCAGAGGGTCATTGGTCCATGGAATTGGCTGCCAGAAGAGATGGTAACAGCTACCAGCCTAGATGGCTTTAAGGAAGGGTTAGAGACATTCGTTGAAGACAGGTGAACCAGTGGCTACTAGAATGGATGCCTAAGTACATCTTTCAGGCTGGGGGGACAAGCAGGGCTCCCCTGGTGTTCTTATGTTCCTCTCCACAAGAGGTTTGCCATTGCCTCAGATTTCCAAATGCTGGATAGCAATTCTTGCAGAAGAGAACAGGCAGCACCTGCTGAATTGGTTTTCTTATTCTGGATCAATGATGACATGACATATGGGCTGCATTCACACCTAAGTTTTAATCCAGCTTCGGTCCACTTTCAGAGTGAGAGAATGCATCAGCCAAGGGACAAGTTGTTTTCTTTCAGCATTATCTAACTCAGAAAAACCATTTTGCTGGTGTGTTCTCTCTGAAAGTGGACTGAGGCTGGAGTAAACCTTAGGTGTGAACACAGAATCAGTGACCAAGTTGCTGCAGATCCATTTCACAGCCAAGGGCGACGGGTCATCCCACTTTCTCCAGTCTCTCTTCCAGATCAAACCAGAGGTGACTCAAAGGCCACTTTCTATTCTGAATTTGTAGCCTGAGTCACAATGGGTTGTTGTTGTTGTTGTTGTGCAACACTGAGTTGTGACTGACCCATGGCTGGCAGCCTGGGTCTTCTGTGCAGACTTATTGGGAGAAGCACAGAAGTGTTTTGCCATTCTTACTTCCAGGGTGGAACTGTGGATCAAACCCACAACCCTCTGTTTCCTAGGGAGTTTGCTCTGCTACTATTAGTTGTAGTTTGCAATTTCACATCAATCAAACATTCTTGTCCGTAAAAACAATATTTAAACTGATCAATAAACAAATCTACAGCAATTTCCCAGGCTCCCCTTCTAGCCTAGCACGACTGTAGAAAGTGCTGCTCTTCAAAATTGAGGCTGTGCTCATTTTTCACCTTTTCCCTCTCCTCTTTCAGCCAGCATTAGATTTCCTTAGCCTGTAATGAGAAGCCTGGAGAAGAGATGACTAGGAACAGAGGAAATCATGCCTTCTCATTGGGTCAAGGGAAAGAGAGGAGAACACCCCTAAAGCATGGTTCCCTGCCCACAAAACCCACTTGTGTTCCCATTTTGCTAAATAGTGTGGAGTATTTCTAAATCCAGCAACGAGACCTCTTTTGATCTAAATACAGATGATCCACATTCAGAGACCTTTAATCTCCAGAAACTGCAAATTCTTTTAAAACTTTGGAAACGTGTCAAAGCTCATTTGGGAACGCACCATTGATATCACAGATACCTGCTACGGATTTCTGATCTACTGATCACTGGGACTCTATTGGGAACGCATGAGTGTGGACTCTGGGGTTTTTGAGGCTCTCTCTGAGATATAAACAGTGCCACAAACTCCTTAAACACAGGCGGCCTGTGATAACTTGCCTTTTCTGCGCTCACCCTGGGGAGACCTGAATCTACATGCATTTATAAATCTACTACAAAGTGCACAGAAAGAAGGTTAACGGGATGGAAATTTTCCACCCCGTGCCAGAAAGGTATTCTCCCCACACCCCTGCTCCAAGGAGCTTGCAAAAAAGGGTGAAAGAGAAGGTGGAAGGAGTTCAGTTTGGATTGACAACAGAAAGTCTTTAAAAGGCAAATGTGCTGCTCCCTTTTCCGGGGAAAGTCCAAGTGGGTGTGAGACTCCCAATCCATCTCAGAATTTTGGTGCTGGTTTGGGGATCTGCCAGCTCTCTTTCCTGGCACCTTTCCTAGGAGGAAATTCCTATTCCAGTAACAGAAGAGATGCTTCTAGGGCCATCTGCTGGGATTCGAGAGCAGGAGAAGGTTTGCCCTTGTCTCTGCCTGAGATGCCCATGGGCAATTGGTGGGCCACTGTGTGCGCCAGGATACTGGACTGGATTATTATTGTTGTTGTTTGTTGTTATTTGTTGTTAAAGTTTATTTCTTGAGTGCTATAAATGTACAAAGCACTGTACAAACTACAAACATTTAAAAAACAGGATGGGCTGTGGCCTGATCCAGCAGGCCTCCCCTTATGTTCTTATGTTCTAAGAGATCTTGCTCCTCCTTGCCACATATTTCCTGTTTTAAACTTCTTTTTCTTTGGGGAGGGGGTGTTTTGAAGCTCTGAAGCCAGGCAAGTGGTGTGGGACCGGATGCAGCAAAGACATTTGCTCCCCATCACTCCACCCTGCTAGGCAAAGAGCCCACAAGCGTGAGCATAGATTCACTTACCTTGATTTAGTGCGCTCCAGAATGGCTGATGCTTCGCCTCCCTGTTTTCTATTGGACAAAGGGCCCACCCTTAAAGGACCAATTTCCCCTCCCAGTCCAGCGCCAACAGCAGATGAATAAAAGGGGCAACACGTAAAAGATCATCAGAGTGAGAGAACACGTCTAGCAAAGTGACCGGGCATTTTGTTTCCTCTTTATTTATTTCAAAGGTGGTTTTTCTAAGGCTGTGGTCACACCTAAGGTTTAATCCAGCTTCAGTCCATCTTCAAAGTGACCATCAAAGTGTTCTATCTCAGAGGTGAATTTTCTGAGTTATTTCACACTGAAAGGAAACAGCCTGTCACTTTGCTGGTGTGATCTCTCACTCTGAAAGTGGACTGAAGCTGGATTAAACCTTAAGTGTGACCGCAGCCTCTGAAAATGGACTGGGAATGGATTAAAATTTAGGCGTGAACTTAGGCCTAATTGCATTTTCTTTAAAGTATGTCCCGGGAGCTTCTTTGTAACAACAAATTCTCTGCAAATTTAGGCCCTTTCGTCACTGACCTCTCATTAATGCTGGATTAATAGCCAAACCCACTAATCCGGATTGGGAGGGGGGACAGTAATCAGGACAGGTGCCATATGCATTGATGGAAAGAACCCCTGTGAGAGCTCAGATGAGAGCTGTGACTAGCCCAAGGTCACCCAGCTGGCTTTGTGGAGGAGGGCAGAATAGAGCCCAGTATTCCCAGATCAAAGTCCAGCTCCTTAACCACTGGACCAAACCGGCTCACGGTTAATCCGGCTTCAGTCCACTTCGGGAGCGAGGGAAAACATCAGCAGCGTGATAAGCCGCTTCCTTCCAGGGTTAAATAACTCCGAAGATTCCCCCTTGGGGGCAGAGAACGCGGAGAGAAAATGACCGGGCCACTTCGCCGATGGTGCTCTCTCGCTCTGAAAGTGGACTGACGCCGGATTAAACCTCAGCCCTGCGCCTCTGCCTGCTACGCAGAGGAGCAGCCAGCCAAGGATCGCCCGCCTGGGGGGTGGGAAGGGCCGGGGGGGGGGCGTTTCCCGGGCCGGGCGTCCCGCCCTGCGTTGCCGCTTCTATCCAAGCACGGGCGGCGACAGGATCCGGGCCAGCGCCCCCCCCCCGGCCCGCCCGCCAGGACGCCAAGCAAAGCAGCGCACGGACTTTCCCAGGTGCCCGGTCGTGCCAAGGGGGCCGGCGGCCGAAAGGGGCTCTCAGTCCGTCCATCCGCCCGTCGGTCGGTCGCCGGGGCGCGGCGCAGGGCGAGCAGGAGGCGAGGCGAGCGCCCGGCGTCGCGGAGCCGTGGAGGAGGAGGAGGAGGATGCTGGGCGCCGAGCTGCTGGCGGCGGCCTGGGCGCTGGTGGGACTCACCTGGGCGCAGGTGGCAGGTGAGTCGCGGGGCGGGGGGAGGGAGGGAAGGGGGACGTAGTGGAAGAAGTGAAAAAAGGAAGGAAGGAAGGAAGGAAAGAGAGAGAAAGTTTCTACATTCTGTGAAAACCTGAGACTTTCTTGGATGGAAAGAAAGAGAGAGAGGAAGGAAGGAAGGAAGGAGTTTCTACATTCTGTGAGAACCTGAGACTTTCTAAGATGGAAAAGAAGGAAGGCACGGGGAACACAAGGGAGAGAAAATGAGGCAGAAAGAAAAGCAGTGAAAGAAGATAAGAAGGATAAAAAAGGAGGAAGGAGAGTGAGAAAGAAAGAGAAAAGAAAGTAAAAGAGAGAGAGACCATGGCTGTGGTTACACCTTCACTTTAAACCTTCTCCGGTCAATCTTCAGGTCTGACTGCTCACACCTTTTCATTTCTATCTGGTTTTGGTTTTGGGTCTGTGTGTGGGATTCCTACCCTCCGTCTGCACTTCCCTGAACAGAAACCCATAGGAATCACAAGGTGAAGGAGGTTTCAGGTGAAAGTGTGACCGTGGCTGATGAGGCAGAAGGGAAGAAAGAAAGAGAAGGATAAAAGAGGAGAGAGGGTGAGTGGGAAAGGAAGGGAAAGGAGGAGAGAGAGCGCAGAATGACCTCCCAGGCAGCAGCGCAGGTAGAACTGAGGCCAGTGTTGGATCCACAGATAATTTCCAGGGGACCCCCACCCAAATGGCTCCTGTTCCCCCATCAGAACAACCTCTAAAACCCTCTTCTTTGATATTAAGCAGCGCTATGCTTAAGAGATTCAGCTTCTCTGTTTCCTCACATAAATGATATAATAGTAAGCCTGAAAATTGCATCCCAATTTCCTCATTTTCCCTCCTTGTCATTAGTTCCTGGATCCCATCTGAAGAGTCAAGGCAAAGATACAGGCCTGGGCCTGTCGTTCTTCATTCTTTAGTCTGATGTATTTGTGCCTTGGTTGTTTTGGCATTTTTGTCTTGCCAAATCCAGTAATTTATTTACCGGAGACCCTCCTGGCTTTATACGTTTGCTCCATTTATATCCTATTTTCCTCCATAGAACATGACGCTCTTCCCTTTCACGATACTTTCACAGCAGCCCTGTAAGGTAGGCTGGAGACATCAGGCCTCTCTTGGTGCCCAGGAATGCATAAATCCCACTTTGGACCACAGGTGGCTTTGTGGCACATGTTGGACATCATGAAGCAACCTCAGATTCTTGTGTTGTGGCTTTTTATCTTTAAATTCAAATGTATAGACATTCAATTTGAATTCAAAAGGCCGAATTGGAATGAATTCAATCAGATTTTGAACATTTTGAATATTGCACAGATCCCCAGTAAAAACCCATAATTCCCCTGGGACTATTCTGGCAACGCCACACATATCCATGGCAGTCCCAGTATAATCCCATGCTGGTTGACTAAAAATTGGGACAATCAGTATTACGGTCTTACACTGGGTTTGCCATAATACCGACTTGTTCGCCTCCGTGTGATAGTTCTCTGCATAACTGTTCCGGGTCAAAATACCCAGATGAAAGGCAAAGTGGGCAGGTGCTTAGCTGACATCCGGGTATTTCGACCAGGGACAGTAGCATGAAGAACCCTCCAATGGAGGTAAGAAGCTGGCTTGGACTCCTGAGGTCTAGCAAAGGAAATTGCAGGAGCTAAAGATCTTGAAATTTCCCCTCACCGTCTGGAGGCATCCCGGACCATCTTGCCGATGAAGAGGCAAAGCTTGAACATAAGAATGTAAGAGGAGCCCTGGTGGATCAGGTCACAGCCCATCTAGTCTAGCATCCTGTCTCACACAGTGGCCCACCAATTGCTCATGGGCATCTAAAGCAGAGACAAGGGCAAACCTTCCCCTGCTCTTGAATCCCAGCAAATGGCCTTAGAAGCCTCCTGCTTGTCCGCCCCCCAGCCTGAAAGATGTACTTAGGCATCCATTCTAGTAGCCATTGATACACCTGTCATCCATAAATTTATCTAACCCTTCCTTAAAGCCATATAGGCTGGTAGCTGCCAATTCCATAGACGGATGGGTGAAGAAATCCTTCCTCTTGTCTGATCTGACTCTCCTACCCACCAGCTTCATAGATGTCCCTTGGTTCTAGTGTTATGCTAATCAACCAATTAAGTTTCAAGCACAATGAAAAGTTTCTCCATGTAGCAACTTGGGGTTCAAGTCTTACGTTCCATAAATCAGCATAAGTTCAGCATTGAACAGCCATCTCAGTTCAGCCAAAGATAAATGGAAGAAGATCACGGTTTTGGGATAGAATAGAAGTAGAGGTAACAAGCTAATACAGACATGATTCTATCCGAAATCCTAGGGGCACCACATGTCCAATAGGAACCAATACGGTGCTAACAAACGGAAGTTGGTTTGGAATGGGAGTGGGTTAACCCCCTCCCACTGTGATGTGATTTGTCGCATGTTTGCTTTTTGGCGCATTAGTGTTCTCTCCTTTGGGGAGTCAGTCCCACGTGCAACTGGTTTGGGATTATCCCGCAGGCAAGGACAACTTGGCCTGTCTCTCTTCTTCAGGGTTAGAATAAGGAGTTGATTTTTCCCAAGTGAAGGCTTTTACTCTATATGTTAACCCTCTGAAGACCGGAATGGTTGTCCTGTTATGAGCTAGTTTGGCTCTTCCATGCGCAAATGGGTCTTTTGACATTTGATTCGTAACCAAACGGATGTTAGAAAATCCATATTCCTTCAAATAGATTCCCTTTGAATGTGGTAGGATTCTATTCGATCCAAATCCATTTGTATCCATTTGTATGAATATTTGATATAAGTGAATACGTATCTGATACATATCCAACCGGAACGCATATGTATCTGATACGTATCCTGTAACAAATCGGCTCTGAAAGGGTCAAATTCGACCTGAACCTACTTCTAACCCACTCTCAATCCATGTTGAAAGCAATCTGGTTCTGTTGCAGATGTGACTCGTCTAGCCACTTTCCTACCCCCAAGTTTGATGAATGTCTGAACTGTTGGTACAAGTATCCAGAAACATTTGTATTCATATGAGTGTCAGCGTATGAATATCATAACATTAGATTTGTGTACGAATGTCCGAATCTGTCCGAATGATGAATGTTACAAATATTTGCCCATGTCCCTAATCCTGACAACCGTGTTGCGTTAAAGGAAAGTGCCTTTAGATGGAGGCACATGAGAAGGTGAGAGGTGAACAGCTCTTGGCTTGCCCATTTCCTGGTTGGCTTTATAAAGGAAATCAGTACAAAGCAAAACCCAGCAGCAGCTGGGAGTTTCAAATGGAGAGGGTTGTAAAGCTGAACACAGCTGGGCCATTGTTCACACTGTCTGCCATGGAAAGGTTGCGCAGTCTGTATTGTCAGCCAAGTTTCACCAGGCACGGCTGGCACCAAGGGAGAGCCGTTGTGTTGATCTCAAATAGTGATAATACAGGATTCTACCCCCTTTTTTTGTGGGGCTATATCGAGATTGCCAGGGATGTGTGTGACAATCCCATCACAATCCTGGGAAAATCCCACATTCTAGGCACTGTCTGGATGGGATGGAGCTCAGTAGTTTGGACACTTTGCCCCTCTAGACGTTTCCACATTCAAGAATATTTGGACATCCACAGTCTGAGAACCACAGTTCTAGGTAACCAAATCCCTCCAATTTTACTGACTAGCTGGATCCTTCTTCCTTTTTCATCTTTCTGTCTCTGCCCATCCCTAATCTATTGCTGTCTTTCTTTCCCTTTCTTTCCCCTGCCACCTCTGCTTTTTCCATTCTTGCTCAACGGCCCCTGGTAGATTGTTTTCTCTAAGCACAAGCGTTGGAGTTCAAGCAGAAAGGAAAGTTACCGGTGTCTTTGCAAGGAAGGGCGTTCCCCTGAGAGGAAGGAGCAGGGCTTCCTGTTATAAAAGATGAAGAAGGTGTCAATCTCAGTCTTCCGACACGCTGACCTGCTTTGCTCTGTTGTGACGATATGGAACTTTGCTTGTTCCTTTTTTAAACTCTACACATGGCTCAGTGGAGCTTTGACGTAACCACACTTTCACTCACGCCAGGAGACCGGAAGCAGAGGCCTGTTTGCACTACGGCCTCTAGTGCATGATTAGAGAACCTCTGGTGAAGAGCGTCCACACGTGTTGGAGGCTGTTACACCCTCCAAGCGTGCCCGCCCTCACCAGAAGTTGACTAATCGTTGATTAGGTGTGGAGCATTGAATTGTGCTCCACACGTTACCCAACATGGACCAGGGACTTACCTTCAGCGTCCAGGCAGCAATCATTTGCTCTTCTTCCGGCGCTCTGGGGTCGCTTTCAGGTGCAGCGCAAGCACATTGGCACCTCAGGCAACCATAGACATGATTATGTGTGCGCAGAGCGTCCGTGTCATCAAGGCGATGTGCTGACGCATGCACAGTTGCAGAGGACGCCGCAGCCAAAATGGCGGCACCCAGAGGAGGACTGGCTCCGTATCAGATCAGGTAAGTATTTGATCACAGGGGGAGGAATGTAACCGAAGAATGCTGGCATGGATGTCAAGAAAGAGGAACATTTATACATATGATTTGGCATTGTCAGAGAGTTCAGGTGTTTTGGAAGGAAGTAGAAAACATGATCAATAATATATACGCACTTAATATTAATTTAAATGAAAGGATAGTAATATTTCAATTGGATTTGGAGAATATAAGACCAAAAGAGACTAGGGAAGTAGTTTGTTCCATACTTAGGTCGGCTCAATTGGTAGTAGTAAATGGATGGAAGGATGCATCTAAATGGGAAATACAGAAACTGTATGAATATATAATAGCCTCGATTGCAGTAGAGGTTCGAGAATGTCGGGAAAATTTTGAAAATGATTTAGTAAAAATAAGAAGGTGTAAAAACAAATGGATGGAGGTTAAGAATTACCTGGAAGCGAGTGTCAGAAGTGAATTAGTTAAATTACAGTTAAGAATTGTATTCCAAATGTAACCCTTAGCTCATAAATGTTATTGAATATTCATTATTTAGGGGTGGGAGGGGGTGGGGAGGGGGGGAAATAAGGGAAGAATGTATAAGTGCATAATTATGTAAAAATTATAAATTTAAAAAAAAAATTAAAAAAAAAAGATCACAGGGGGAGGGAGCAGCTAAAGTTGACTAGCGCTCCAAGTATGAGCACTAACCAACGTTGGTTAATGGCGCTCCTTTCCCATCCAGCGGACAGGAAGGGAAGTGTGAAAATAGTTAGCCGCATACAGCTTCCCTTGAACTGGGTGGATTTTGATGGTCAGGCTCTGGATGACCCGAAAAGACCGACCCTAGTGAGGTTCACTGGATGCCTAAAGGCATCTGTGTGGTCCTTTGAACGTGCAAGTAGGGCATGCATTGAATGAGAAACAAAAGCTCAGCATCGTCAAGGATGCCCTCTTTCCCTACCACCATCAGCACC
This sequence comes from Aspidoscelis tigris stejnegeri, assembly GCA_023333525.1. Classification (NCBI taxonomy): domain Eukaryota; kingdom Metazoa; phylum Chordata; class Lepidosauria; order Squamata; family Teiidae; genus Aspidoscelis; species Aspidoscelis tigris. The sequence continues at coordinate 4,991,881 of JALMGA010000013.1, forward strand.
ATGCTGCCATTATGGCACTTTAGGGGCAGAGCAGTTTGAAGACCTCTAAGCCAGTTTGATTTTATTTATTATTTTATTTATTATTTACATTTCTATCCTGCCCCATACCCGAAGGTCTCTGGGCGGGTAACAACCTTAAAACAACAGATTAAAAACAGAATATACATTAAAAGACTTTAAAAATCTAGCAAATCGGAAACAATACACAGTACAGTGGTACCGTGACATACGAGTTCAATTCGTTCCGTAACCTTGCTCTTATGTCAGATCGCTCGTATCTCAAAGCAATTTTCCCATTCCAGCTCCCAAAACACCACCTCAGTTGTTTTTGTTATGTACTGTACTGTATTTACATACTCGTATCTCAAATCTTGCTCTCATCTCAAAGCAAAATATCACTCGCTCGGCGGCTTGTATCTCAAAACACTTGTATGTCAGGGCACTTGTATGTCGAGGTACCACTGTATGTTTAAAATGATAGTGTCTGTCCTGGGGGGGGGATATAATCAACTCAGCCAAAGGCCAGGGCAAAAAGCTGCTTCTTCACTGCCTTCCTAAATATATACAAGGAAGGGGCATGATGCACCTCAAGGGGAAGGCTATTCCATAGTCTGGGGGCCATCACAGAAAAGGCCCTCTCCCGGGTGCCCACCAGCCTCACTACTGGAGGCAGTGGAAGAACCAGGAGGGCCTCACCGCTTGATCTTAAGGCACAGGCAGGTTGATATGAGAGAAGGCATCCCTTTAGCTATTTTGTGGTTAGAGTGTCGGACTTCGATCTCATAGTTTCCCAGTTTGAGTCCGCAGTTCTCCATGGAGCTAGCTGGGTGACCTTGGGATAGGCCCAGCTATCTTTCTCCTCCTCCTTCTTCCGCTTCTTCTTCTTGCTTGTAATACTTCTCAGCTCCCATTAACCTGGGGCCCTTCAGGCACTTTTTGGACCACAGGGCCCATTACTCCATCAGCCAGGCTGGCTAAAGCTAATCAGAGTTCTAATCTAAGACTTCAGTGTGCCCTGGAATGTCTTCTACCTTTAGCAGCAACCTGATCTAAGCAATTTACAGTAGCGCAACCTTTTCTGAGTCACCTCCCACACTCCTGGCTGCAGAAACGCCACCAGCAACCCCCTCCTTTACGGGCTGGTGGGTGGGTGGATTTGTGCAGAATCCAAGCTTCTGGAGAAACACATTTGCCTTGCAACTTGGGAAAGAGTTACCTTTGACCCCTGGCAATTGCCCAAGCATGCTGCACCTTGATTGTGGGAGGGAGTTTAAAGCGTAACTCTTGGCCAGACTTGAAACGGCACGTGGGACACTGAAGACCTGTTTGCACAAGGGCCAGTGGGACAGCCGGCGGATGCTCCCATATTGAGTATCCTCACCGCACGGAGCTGCTTCTATACCAGAAATGGCTCTGTGTGTGCCAGATCACCCCCTGGAGCATATTGCTGCCGAACACTAAAATGTGCTCAACATTGCCTTCAACTGCACATGCCAAAAGGTGAATCCAGGGGCCTCTTTGCACTTAGGCCTCTGGTATGTAATCAGGACACCTCTGGCAAAGACCATGTGCACTCTCTCTAGGTTGCTACAGGCTAGACGTGCTCCTGCCCTCACCAGAGCTGTACTAATTTCGGCTCCACGCTTGTCCCCAACTATACCCTGGGCTTACCGTGATCATCCAGTGGCGTGACCATTCACTTTTATTTCCAGTTCTCTGCATTTGGTGGGTGGGGAACATGTCGCCCACGCAGGTGTGATGGTGTTGCCGGTGATGGTCGATAACATTCGTTATTCGTACAAATTTGTAAGAATTCAGACATTCGTACACAATTCAAATATTACAATATTTCTTTGCTAACATTCGTACAAATACAAATGTTTCCGGACATTCGCACGGATAGCTCAGACTTCCGTTAGATTGGGGGTGTGGAAAAACAGAGCGCCAGACGGACTCGCAATGAATCCAGATTGCATTCGACGTGGATTGACAGTGGGTTAAAAGTGGATTCAGGTCGGATTTGACGTTTTCAGAGCGTGGATATGTTACAGATACATATTTGTTCATATCAGATACGTATTCATTTGTATTGGATATATATTCATTTGTATTGGATATATATTCATTTGTATCCAATACATATCAAATGTTCATACGCATATGTATGAAATAGATCCATATCGAATAGAGTTTTACCACATTCACATGTAATCTATTCATACAAATCTAGATTTTCAAACATTCGATTTGTTACGCATTGAATCTCGAAAATGCATTCCTGCACAACGCTATCTTGAGCTACATGAATTTCCTAGGACTTTTCTAGATTGGCCTCTGTGAGTACCTTTTGGAAAGCCCTCGCCACTCTTCCGTAATAATGGCCTTGTCTGTCTCCTTCAGTGAGGTTGTGCAGACAGACAATTCTCAGTGCTACAACCGCTTGCAGAATCGCTTCCATTTGCACAGCTGCGGTGGCTTTATCCCTGCATCTCTGGGGCCTCACTGCTATATTGTGCGTCCGTATGACATCTGCATTGGTTTAGAGGCATGAGCAGGCGCCAGCACTTGCTGCACAAAAGAGGGGGAGATGTTGCTCTTCAATGGCGCACACAGAAAGGAAAACAAGGAAGGATTGTGCAATCTGTATTCAAGCTGGCAAGGGTACCATGTGACTCCATCTTCCAAGTGCCAGAAGACCAAAAGCCCCATTTGCTGGGTACTCAGTGCTGGGAGGGTTGCATAAACAGAAAGGGAGAATCGTGAAGTGACACGTCTGGATTTGGGAAGGTCTCATTATTGGACTACGACTCCCAAGATTCTTAGCCAAGAAAAATTGGCTGAAATCAGATCATGGGGAAACTGGCTGTTGATTTTCTGGCTTGCATTTGTGCACGCTGGTTATTTGGTATGGCAAATGTGTTCTTGCACTGATCTTCCAGTTTCTAAGCATGTGATTTCAGGGTACAGCAAAGGCATCCAAATTAGGATAGCTGCAAGTGTTTGTGTTTGTGTGTGTTGTCCAGGCTGTTCCTTTAAAATAAAAATTTAAAAAGCAGCCCGTTTAGAGCTCCAAGCTCTGTGGGCGCTGCCATTTGGGTTGCGGCGCCTTCTGCGACTTCATGTGCATCAGCACCGTCGCCATGACAACGCTGATGCTCTGTGCAGTCCCATCTATGGCTGTCCAAGATGTCAGCGTACTTGCCTGGTACCTCAGACATCCCTGGAGCGCCAGAAGAGGTGTGAATGGCTGCTGCCTGGATGCTCCATGTAAGCTTTGGGTCAACGTTGGTAAAAGAGTGGAGCATGATTTCATGCTCCATGCCTAATCAACAATTAGTGAACATCTGGGAAGGCAGGGGACACTTGGAGGCTGTAACAGCTTACTGCATGTATGCATGTATGCTCTTCACCAGAAGTTCACTAATTGTTGACTACTGGCTGAAGTGTGAACAGGCCCAAGAATACTTGTGCCTTTTCATTGCAGTGTATTCTATCACCACTGGTTCAGATGTCTGCATCCAGACAGCCACCAGAAGGGGAATGTCCCAGGGCAGGAGGTGCAGGATCCGGCTCTCTGTAGCTCTTGAAGTCTCACAGCAGCAGTATTTCCACCTGGGCCTCCACTGGAACAGTGGCTGATGGCCATTTTGGGTCCCCGCTTCAGTGACTCCAGGTGGGAATCCGATCTGCTGAGTCGCTCTTTCCTCTTCTGTGCATCCACAGTGATTCAGCCTTCATGACTCTTGCAAGAGTTCTTCATAGTGTTTGTTTAGGCCATTCCTTGGACTGGCTACAGCGGTTTGAGGGCTGGTTGGGTGGTGGGTGGTGGGAGAGAACTTGTATCCCTCGCCCCCAAATGCCCTCTGAAGTGTGCCAAGTGCCCATGTGGCCGGTGTCATTCCAACAACAAAGCCACCACCCATGATGCCTTCACAACGTAGGTGGAGCTGTAACTCTACGTTTCCTCGCACCAAGTTTCACGGACCTCCTATGCTTTGCCTTTAGGACAACCGGTTGCCGCAAAGCAGTGTGGGAAAGAATGCTCCGGGTTTCAGGAAAGAGAACTACCCCTACGGATCCTGAAGAGCTATGAGAAACTGACATGCGGAGCAAAGACAGCGGTGTTGTAAGTGATTCTTGTCTGCTGGCATTTGGAGCACTAGTCAACTTTGGCCATCCCTTCTCACCCCCTCAATGGAATACTTACTTTATTCAATCCGGGGCCAGGTCCTTCCTTGGGCACCGCCATTTTGGCTGCGGCACCCTTTGTGGCTGTGCATGCACTACCGCCGCCGCCCTGCCGACGCTGACGCTCTGCTTACACGCAGTTGCATCTATGGTTCTAATAGATCCTATTTGAACGTGGTAGGATTCTATTTGATATGAGTGTAATCGTGCAAATTCGTACAACTGATATGTATCCAACACTAACAAATACGTATCCTACGGAAAAATATATACCAGATACCTACACAACGCAAACACATATGTATCCAATACATATCCCATAACCTATCCGCTCTAAAAGTGTCAAATCCAACCTGAATCCACTTTTAATCCACTCTCGATCCGTGTTGAATGCAATCTGGGTCCGTTGCAGATGTGACTGACATAGCTGCTTTCCCACCTTCCCAGTTTAACGAATGTCCGAAATATTGTACAAATGTCTAAAATATTAGTGTTTGTATGAATGTTAATGTATGCTTGGATCTCTCTGGGGAAAAACCCAATAGATTCTGAATTATTCAAGCTAATGTTGTTGGCCCTGCTGTTTCCCTTCTTAATGCGACTCTTCTTGCTCTTTTCAGCTTCGTCACTGTGAAGAACAGGGAGTTCTGTGCCAGGCCGGAGGCCAGCTGGGTGCAGAAACGGATAAGAGAGCTGGATGCAAAAGCAGAAGCCGCAGCAAAATCTGAAAAGGTCTTGGGAGACGAGGTTACAACATCCGGTCCGGCTGTAGACCTAAGTCACTCCGCAGCTTCCACAACCATAACATTGCCTCTTGCTGGAAGAGGTAATGGCGACCCAGTAGAAGGGTTGTTTACATCAGGTGGGCCAGAAACGGCTACGTTGGTCAAGATGACCACTTCCAAGCCAGAAGCAAAGACAGCTGGGTCCACTCTTCAACCCGCATTTCCGGCCAAGGAGGGAGTGGTTTCTAAAACCACAAGTGGACCGATGGAATTTGGGGAGGGATTCACACCTACTGAGAAAGTGCTGCCGGGTTTTCTTGGATCCACCCATGCGTGGACAGAAGCTCCTACAAGTCTAGGAAGCACCATTTTCAGCAGACTGGCTGGGAATACTAGTGTGGGGTTTCCCACCCAACCGACAGTTCATCCATCCGGTTCTGCACTGAGCAGGTACATCACCAACACCACCACACCTGTGACATTCCTAACAGCATCTCCCAGCCGCCCATCTTCTTCCAGTCCACCAAGCATAGTCCAGAGGACTGCCAGTAGAGGTACGAGCCCCCAGTCCACTGCAGACGTCATAACTGGTCTCCAAAGAGTAGACCTCTCTGGCCAGTCCACCACAGAGCCTGGCTGGGGTGAAAGGGACATTAAAGACCAGAGTACAGCAGTCACGCATTCAACTGTGCCAGTAGGTAGAGGTTCAGAACCCACTTTGCTTCTTGAAACAAGCTCGGGTGCGTCCACCGACAGATCAGCTCTTGGGCCAAGTTCAGCCTTTCACCAGGAAGGTTTTAATGAGAAGAGCCAAGCACAGGGAACAGGGAGCCCTCCAGAGGACACCCTGACCATTTTCCCCAGTGGCCTGGCTGCATACCGAACTCACCTCATCTCCATGGGCTTTGTGGCGGGTTTGGTGTCCATTGGTGCTGTTGGAGTGTACTGGGTCTATGCTAAGTCCAGTGTTTGTGGTGGCCGAAAATGTGCCAAGGGCATGGTTGAAGGGTTGATGTACACCCCATCGTATTCTGAAGCCGAATCCTATCTAATGGAGAGTATTTAGCTTGCTTGTCTCCTGGGGTAAAGAAGGGCAGGACCGCATCCCTCCCTCTGCTTGGAAATTGCTGGCCTGTTGGAAACACCTTTGTGCTGGACGCAGGGGCCTCCCATCAGGCATAACGTGACCTCAAAATGAGGATGTGCCAGGTTGAAGAGTCAAGTATGGGGGTTATGTGGATCCCCGCCTTGCCCCATGTCATGCCTCGTGTCTTCTCCGACTCCTCGGAGGAAGACCCACCCCTGCCAGCCAACGCGAGGGAGGCGCGCCTCAGGGGCCAACGTGGAAACTGCTTCTGTCCCCCCAAATGGGGATACCTCAGACTCAGGTGACACGCAATGCCCAGAGTTGAGTTCCCTCCGGAGAGAAAGACAACAGCTGTGCCATGCGAAACAGCTGTGCCACCGGGGGCATGGCTCTCCGAGTCCTACTTAAGAAATGCCCAACTCTGCCCCCGCCGTTGCAAACAAAAGAATCTCCTTGGCAACCCCCGACTCAGGTGGACCCTGATTCTGGACTCCTGATTGACTTCCTGAACTTACGACGACTCTCTGGTACCCCAAATCTTGGCCTGTTTGACTGCGCGTACTCTGTATCCCTGAGAACTCTGGAGACTGACATGGCGTCTTGCTGTTGCTGGCTGGGCACATCTGTGTATGAGTGGTTTGCTCTTAGCGCCTACTCTGGACACAACACCCAACTGGGGATTGAGCACCTGAGATTCCAGGACTTCTAGTCTCTGGCCACAAGGAGATGTTCCAGGTGGCATAGAAGGGTAGGGCAGGTGCTCATTCATCCTGCCAAGGTCTGCCCACGGCATCTGGCACCCTTAGCATCTGGTAAAGGTGCCAAGAATGGGGGAAAAGAGACATAAGACCATGTTGAATTTTGCACATGGACTTACAAGGAGACCAAACATTACGTTACTTAACTAAGCTCAAGATGCACTTTTGTATCATAATCCCAACAGTGGGTTTTTGTTTTTTTTTTAAGTGTGATATTTTACATTTTCTGTTAAAAAAATAAAATAAAACTCTAATCCCAATTGCATGCCATCTTTCAAAACTGCAAGCCAGATTTAAAAAACAAAAAGCAAAAAGCAAAAGGATTGGCAAACACAGTCACAAGTCTTTGGAGATTTAATACCGTATGGTACAGCTGACCTGTACATTCAGTAGCTGTGGGTCACACTTGAGGCTTAATCCAGCTTCAGTCCACTTTCAGAGCGAGAGAACACATCAGCAAAGTGACAAGCTGTTTTCTTTCAGTGTCCAATAACTCAGAAAATTCACCTTTAGGACAGATAATGTGGAAAGAAAATTACTGGGTGTTTTGCCAAGGTGTTCTCTCGCTCTGAAGGTGGACTAAACTTTAGGTGTGTCCATGGCCAGTGTGGTTCTGCTTTGTGATCACGTCCATTGTCTTCCTTATTATACACTGGGATAATAGAAGAATATAAAGAAGCCATTTTCCACATTCGATTCGGTGTGAATCAAATCAAATGTGGAAAAAATGTGATGGCCTTCGTTTTTGTGCGCAAATATTCAAATGAATGTTCATGCATGAAATGAATGCAACCACCCCTCCCTCCCTGCCCCCTCCCCCCAGTTACCTGCCCTCCTTACCACCACCACCACCAACACGCCTTCTTCTAAAGCACTTCCAGGTTTGTGTGTGCAAAACCGGAAGTGCTTTTCTGGTCTCTGGGATGCCTATTTCAGCCTCTGGAGCACACCAAAATAGGCCTGGGAGGCCACTGGAGGCCACCAGAAAGGAAAGGAGGTGGGTGGCCAGTGGCTGATGGTGTCCCTGAGCCTACTTTGGCACCCCCTGGAGGCTGAAATAGGTCTTCCGGCAGCCCAAACAGGCCTTCCAGATCTGCACATGCACGCATGCAGAACTGAAATTCCTAGAAAGGTGTGGCAGCAGCAGCAGGTAAGTAGGGCAGGAGGCCTGTGGGAGGCAGCGGGGGCCCCTGGAGGATCTGGTATCCACTGAGCTTTAACTGAAGCTTCAACAGATCCCTGAAGATTTGGTTCATGGACGAACAGGGTCGGGCCAAATGCGATTCATCTACGAATGTTAGAATTTGTACGAATTCCAAGTTCGTCAAGTATTCATGCGCATCCCTATATGTGGGTTTTCAATTTTATGAAATAGCATTGTGGACTCCATCAGCTTTGCTGCCTTCAGCAATCTCTTGTCTTAACTAGGCAAGTCATGAGCAAGGCTTTTGTCTGCAAACTGAGAATTCACAGAACGTGGTCGATGCTTCTAATTAACGGTTGCTTTCCCTTGCCATCCAAGTCAGCTGGATACCGACTCCAGAGGTGGCCAAGCCGTTAAGCCAGCAACAAGCTGATCTTTTCCTTCCTTGTTCCAACACAGGCAGCCTTGGATCCCTAGTTCAAAACAAATGAGAAATAATTGTTCACTAAAACTGCCTGCTCCGCAAGCTCAGAGGACTGAAAAAGAAGCAAAGCAGCCATTCATGACCGGGCTTAATCAGAAGGAAAAGCAAACCCACGGGGGAGCATGGATGCAGTGACCCTCTGCCCAACGCCTTCCTGCCACTTGGTATTTGTCCCAGAATCTTCCCCATTCTAATACCTTGGCCCCAAATTGGCAGGGATCTCCTACACACTTCCCCTTCTTGTCCCCTGAATACAAATAAGAAGCCTCTCCTCCAGCTGACTGCTGGAACTTCGCAAATATGTTTCCTTCCCTCTTAAAGACACAGTGCTCCACTAATAGATACTTTGTCAATACTTCGAGGCAAAGCAAGCGCTCCAGATACTCTTTAAGTAGAACAGGATACTACTTGCTTTATTGTTACAACACTCATGAATAGGCAACAGTCTATCACTTCAATATTGATTAACAGAATGTAATGATCATGCCTTTAAGGATCTCAGAGCACAGCACGTTACTTATTAAATAGCTGCCTTCATGGGGAAGGGTGGAATCAAACCCAGTATTCCCAGATTAGAGTCCGGCTTCCTAAACACTAGGCCAAAATGGAAGGGAGGAAGGGAGGCAGACCAGGTGGGTTCAGAAGGAAATGGCCTTCTACCCAGAAGCGGAATACATTATACTGGAGTCAAGACCTCCAGGAAGGCAAAAGTTTCCTGATATGGCACAGATGGGGATAATAGAGGAAACTTTGCAATATTTTATAAACACCCATTTGATGTTTTGCTTTCATTATTGAATCTTTGGCCATAAATGGAGCTTTTTATAAGAGTGTAACCTCTCCAGCGCTCTCTTGTCGATAAGGTTTCTTTAGCCATGCCGCCCAGGGAAGCGTGCCCACATCCTAGCTAAACACAGCACACATTCTGCTTAGAAGTTGGAACAAAGGGGAGCAATATTGGAAGACTGTTTAGAAACTATTCCTGTTTGCTTTTCCATTTCCTTGCCTTGCCTTCCGGCCTCCTTACCAGCTGCTATGAACGTAGGTCAGGGCAGCCTCCTAAGCAACCTACTCCAAATCCCAGCCACGTGCCTGTTTACTTTGGGGCCCCCAAAATTTGAATGGGTCTTCGTGGCCATCTGTGCTCCCAATCTGACCCATTTTAGATCTGGCCCCAGTGTGGATGCTTCACACAGGAACACAAAACACAATTAAAACAGTAGACTTGAATGGCTTATCCTGAAGCCTGTTGAAATACACCTGAGAGCATTTCCTTAAATACTAGGAAAGGTTGGAGGGTCTACGAGTGTTTAGGCTGCAGAAGAGAAGACTGAGTGGAGACATGAGGCCTTTTCGCACTACAGCTGAAGGGATGTAGCTCAGTAAGGCTAGGCCACGCGGGGACGTTTTCCCCATCCACACCTGGACAGGTAAGGAGTGCGTGGGCACACGTTCCTACCTGCCGACGTGCGAAAGGGGAATCCGTCCCCTCATGGCCTAGCCTGAAAAGGCTGGCGCAGGGGTGGGACGCCCCCCCCCCAGGCCTGTCCCCCATTGGATCCCGGTGATGATGAAGTAAGTGCCTCTCTTGTGCCCCCCCCCCCCGTATCCTAGGGCCCGAGGGAACCAGGGGAAAGGACCAGACAGGCCTGCCCGCCTCTGGGTCCAGCTGGAATCAATGGGGACAGGCCTGGGGAGGGGCCTGCAGCTGTCAGGGAGGGAGCGTGCGAATGCTCTCTCTCCTGAACACCTGCGGGATGGCTGGGGATGGCCGCAAAGGCCCTGGGCTGCGTGTAGAGGACAGTTTCTTGCTCTACACCTGGAATGCATGTGGATGAATGGTCAGTCCTACACGCGTTCCTCCAACCCTCGTGTGGAAAGGCCTATGATCATGGTCTTCAAGTATGTGGAGGGCCGTCATAGGGCTGTAGCCTGATCCAGCACAGCTCCCCTTAGGTTCTTATGGACTAGATGGGCTTTGGCCTGATCCAGCAGGGCTCCTCTTAGGTTCTTATGGACTAGATGGGCGTTGGCCTGATCCAGCAGGGCTCCCCTTAGGTTCTTATGGACTAGATGGGCTTTGGCCTGATCCAGCAGGCCTCCTCTTAGGTTCTTATGGACTAGATGGGCTGTGGCCTGATCCAGCAGGGCTCCTCTTAGGTTCTTATGGACTAGATGGGCTTTGGCCTGATCCAGCAGGGCTCCCCTTAGGTTCTTATGGACTAGATGGGCTTTGGCCTGATCCAGCAGGCCTCCTCTTAGGTTGTTATGGACTAGATGGGCTTTGGCCTGATCCAGCAGGGCTCCTCTTAGGTTCTTATGGACTAGATGAGCTTTGGCCTGATCCAGCAGGGCTCCTCTTAGGTTCTTATGGACTAGATGGGCTTTGGCCTGATCCAGCAGGGCTCCTCTTAGGTTCTTATGGACTAGATGGGCTGTGGCCTGATCCAGCAGGCCTCCTCTTAGGTTCTTATGGACTAGATGGGCTGTGGCCTGATCCAGCAGGGCTCCCCTTAGGTTCTTATGGACTAGATGGGCTTTGGCCTGATCCAGCAGGGCTCCTCTTAGGTTCTTATGGACTAGATGGGCTGTGGCCTGATCCAGCAGGGCTCCTCTTAGGTTGTTATGGACTAGATGGGCTTTGGCCTGATCCAGCAGGGCTCCTCTTAGGTTCTTATGGACTAGATGAGCTTTGGCCTGATCCAGCAGGGCTCCTCTTAGGTTCTTATGGACTAGATGGGCTTTGGCCTGATCCAGCAGGGCTCCTCTTAGGTTCTTATGGACTAGATGGGCTGTGGCCTGATCCAGCAGGCCTCCTCTTAGGTTCTTATGGACTAGATGGGCTGTGGCCTGATCCAGCAGGGCTCCCCTTAGGTTCTTATGGACTAGATGGGCTTTGGCCTGATCCAGCAGGGCTCCTCTTAGGTTCTTATGGACTAGATGGGCTTTGGCCTGATCCAGCAGGGCTCCTCTTAGGTTCTTATGGACTAGATGGGCTGTGGCCTGATCCAGCAGGCCTCCTCTTAGGTTCTTATGGACTAGATGGGCTGTGGCCTGATCCAGCAGGGCTCCCCTTAGGTTCTTATGGACTAGATGGGCTTTGGCCTGATCCAGCAGGGCTCCTCTTAGGTTCTTATGGACTAGATTTTCTGTGGCCTGATCCAGCAGGGCTCCCCTTAGGTTCTTATGGACTAGATGGGCTTTGGCCTGATCCAGCAGGGCTCCCCTTAGGTTCTTATGGACTAGATGGGCTGTGGCCTGATCCAGCAGGGCTCCTCTTAGGTTCTTATGGACTAGATGGGCTGTGTCCTGATCCAGCAGGGATCCTCTTAGGTTCTTAGGTTCTAATGGACTTGTGGGCCTTCATTATTTCAGATGTGGAAGCTCTCCTTTGGATCCTTGCCGTAACTGGACGCTGTGGATTCCCTGCTCTGAGGGTCATGTACCACCTCTCCCAGAACAACCTGGAGGCTGTTTCTGACACAAAGACTACAATAGGGAAAGGAAATGCTTAGGCATTTTCAGGTCCCCTGAGGATCTCAGCACAGATCTTTAAGCAACGGAATTCAATTCAAAGTTGAGCGTGAGGCTGCTAGTTAAATGTCAAACACATACAAATATTTTTCTTGGCTCTTAAAATATAATGAGAATTTCCCAGGTTCTCCACATTGTCCTTTTGTCAATTATTGGGACGGAGAGAGCTTTCAGATTAGCTGCTCTTATGGCAGCCTGTGCAGGCAAACAGTGTCGGCCAAGGAGTCTTTCCTCTTCATTCCACCAGTGCCAGAAACTGTCTATTCTAAGCTCTGCCCACCACCAGCAGCGCCAGCACCAGGTGCTCAGATTTGGTCTTCCAGGTGTTACTGAATGACAACTCCCGTACGGCTGTGGCCACAGGGGAGGAAGGGATTTTAGGTTAGGGACATTTGAATTAAGCCAAAGTAGCCTCATTTGAGCAGGCGTGTGTGTGATTTATTTTGAACTTGAAACTTTTGAACGTTCCCCGCCAAACTTGCATGTCTCTTCCAGACTGCATACATTGTGCAATTTCTATGCTGGGGTTTCAGGGTGGTTTTATTAAGCGTGGTTGCATTCTGTGGAACATCACGGAAGCTTCCCCTCAGGGAGACTTTGTGTGGGTTACAAGAGGTAGGAAGATCTAGAAACTAGAAGATCAACAGGAAGCTGGAAAAGGAAGTGAAAATACTAAGAACGTAACACGAAGCGAGGAACGCGGTAATGCAATGGGAAGTTTAGATGGAAAAACTTGAGAGAGTCAGTTAGGTCGCCAAATGGAAGGCAGGACATGACACCTGGTTCTACTATAGCACCTGTGCGCAGTTAGGATGTAGGGATGTCCGCAGATATCCGGAACATTAAAAATTCATACGAATTTGGCCAAATCTGAACATTCAAATTCGAAGAGGATGTTTTGATACATTTGTATGAAGCTTCGCGTGGGATTCACATGGGGGTCAACATTCATCGAATATAAATCCTACCACATTGAAAGGGGATCTATTCGATGGATGGACCTGCGAAGAAGCATGGTACCTGCCCAAGGCTCTCAGGGCTGAGGTTGCAAGAACACACTCTACCAATGAGCGCATCACTCATGGCTCTCTCAGATGCCTACATGTGCAGAAATGGAACCAGGGAGTGTCTGGTGATTAGGGATGAATTTGATTGAATTTGTTCAAATTTGGACATTTGAACTTCAATAGAATATCTATACGTTTGAATTTAAACATTCAAATGAATTTTGGATTTTTGAATCTAGGGGTGTTTTTCCACTTAGCACTAAAGGACCCATTAAGGGTCCTTAATGGGCACTCTAGTGCTAGTGGGGAAAAACCCTAGCACTAGAGTACCCAAAAGGACCCATTAAGGGCCCTTAATGGGTCCTTAAAGGGTACTCTAGTGCTAAGTGGAAAAACACCCTATTTGTTCGAATTATTTGTACATTTGTATGTGTATAGGTACACACACACAATGTGTACTTGCACATATGCATCTTTCCTGCATTGGTATGGATCTGTGTGGACGCATATGGGATGAAAATGGAATGCATATGGAATGCGCACTGAAGTGTATGCATGTGTACAAGATGCATAATGATGCATAGGGGCATATACGAATGTTGTTGACATTTGTGTTTGCAAATTTGAATCAAACATTCAAGCAAATAGATTTGAATTTACCCAAATCAAATATGAATACATTCAAGTTTTTAAAGATTCGAATCAATTCAGATTTTGGGGGTATTCAATTTGAATCGAATTAAATCCTGAAAATTGCATTCATGCACACCCTTACTGGTGATGAGATGGGGGCTGCTTCTACCAAGGTATCTGTCCCCAGGTATCTTCCATTATGTGCATGGAAGCATGGCCATAGTGATTTCAGGCTCAGACAAGGATCTAGAAGACCTCAAGTCAAGTCCTCTGTTGGCCACCCAACAGGGTATCTTTGGGTCAACCATTGCTACTCAGCCTAACCTACCTGACTAGACTGCGGTTGATAATGAAATGGAAACTAACTGTACCAGTTCCATTGCTCTTTGCAGGGTTAAATATATATATATATATATTACAAATACTGAAGCTCTTCCTCTTTCCTAAGGCTGGGAGTTCTCCAGAAATCCAGGAATAGATTTTTCTATAGTTGTAAGAAGCTGGTGAGACCTTGAACATTAGGAATGCATAATATCAGAACCCAGGATTGTTAGCAAAATATTTGTCTTTCACTCACTTGAAACAGACAAGTAATTTAAGGGGAAAAAAATCCTCCAGAGAAATCAAAACAGGGAAACCACAACATTTATTTAGAATTATGTGGAAGACTTTGCTATGTAACCATATCTCATTTTGGAACTGGTTCAAGAACTTCTTTTAAAAACAACCTTTCACAATTGGGGATAAATAGCGTGAGATTCTTTCTGAATCCGGATGAAATCCAAACACAATTGAATAAAGGTGCCTCTAGATGCAGGCAAAAACCTGCAATTTTCCCCAAGTTATATTGGAATTTCCACATATATCTGTAGTAATGCCAGTTTAGTCCTGGGTTGGACAGTTGAAAATCTGATATATTGGCATTATGGAAAATCCAGTAAAATGCTTGCCAAAAGTGGGAAGCTGGATATTTTGAAGGTGGAAGACTAATGCAAAGAGGGAGCCGGGCCCTGGTCACACTAGTAGTTTAGGACGACCTGAGGTCATCTTCAGGTCCTGTTACTCACACTATTTTTATTTAATTCGTTTTCTAAACCGCCCTAATTTCATTAGACCATTTTAACTGGAGTCCTCATTTTTACAGGACTCGGCCTGTCCTGGCATGTCAGGCCATCTTCACTTCCTCAGTGTGAGTTTGAGGACGGGCTAAAGGAGGCTGAACTGTGCTGTGGTGGGCGGGTCCAGTCTTTCCTTTCAGCCAATGTGCATGCACAGAGTTCGTGAGGCACCGCCCCTTCTCTCCTCAGTTTATGTGTAGGATTCCTCTTTCTATCTAGCGTTTTTCCACAAATTTATTATTACTATTTAAAAAAAAATTAATTGTGCCAGATCTGTAGATCAAAGCAGTGCAAAATGGCAGGGGGGAGGGAAGGAAGAATGGAGGGAAGCAGGGAGGTTTTCACGCAAGAAGGCAACAATTGTGCTGGATCAGAACACCAGAGCAGTGCAAAATGGTGGTGATGCGATGCAGGCCAAAGGTGTGAATGGAAGGAGGGAGGGACACAAGAGCTGACATTTTCACAACCACAGGAAAGAAGCCACCAATTTGTTACACTGAACTTGTTACAATGTTATAGCTCTCCTCTGCCTTTCAGGCACCCTGATCTCCTTAGCACATAATGGCGGACAGTGGGGGGAAGATAGGGGTCTAGGCAGAGGAAATTAGGGCTTCTCATTGGTCAGGAGAAACTGAAAGAACACCCCTAAAGCACGTTTCCCTCCCCTCCAAAAAACGCTTGCATTCCCATTGCTAAATAGTGAGGATTATTTCTACATCCAGCAGTGAAACCTCTTTTAATCTGAATGGGGATAGTTTGCATTTTGGGACCTTAAATCCACAGAAACAGCTGATCCCTTGGAAATTGTCAAGGCAGGGAGATCTCAAGCTGACTTCAAGCCTAACTAAACTATGTGTTGGAACAGGGCCTAAGGGAATTAAATAACTCCTGAATTTTCTTTGATTCTGCTATTTTGTATTCCTGGGTCCGGCACCAAACTATTTAAATGTTGCAAAATCTAAAACCTTTTCCTGAACAATATTAAATAACACCAGCGATATATATATATATTTTTAATGAAGTTTTCAGGTTTCTAATAAAATCCACGGCTTAGTTTCACTTCCACTAAACTCACTAGCTGCTCTTTGCCTGCTAGCTGTTGGCCTTCTCCTTTTGCAAGAAAGAAGAAGCTTCACCCTCTTCTCTCACAGAATTTGAATGTTTTCATGGAATATTATGTGGGAGGAAGACCATCATGGAATGCCCTTCCTCGTAATGTCATACCCGGAAGAGGGAAAGGGGGAAAGACCGGGTTAGAGTATATTAACCCCACCATTGACTCTT
The DNA here is from genome assembly GCA_023333525.1 of Aspidoscelis tigris stejnegeri. Classification (NCBI taxonomy): domain Eukaryota; kingdom Metazoa; phylum Chordata; class Lepidosauria; order Squamata; family Teiidae; genus Aspidoscelis; species Aspidoscelis tigris. The sequence goes on from JALMGA010000013.1 coordinate 5,007,843, forward strand.
CCAGATCCACACTTTGCAGATTCCAGGGGCAGGAAGACAGATCAAGGCAAACCGCAAAAGGCTTCAAGCATGGCCAGTCTGAAGGTGATTCTCCTCTTTGCCCTGATCCTGGCTCTCTTTTACCAACGTGCTGCAGGTAAGTTAGCAGTTCTTTGCTCAGCTCTTGGGAATCTGTGTTTGTGTGTGAATACGAAGACCCCTATGGTGGTGGAAGCTGCCAAATCTGGTCTCGTTTTGGTCCTTGTGTGAAAACACCCTTTGCCCGTTTGGTGTTCTCTAGGGCTCTGTCCAAACCTGAATTTCAATCCAGCTTCAGTCCACTTTCAGGATGATTTTATCTAACTTGGAAAAATACACCTTTGGGTTGGATAATGTCAAAGAAGATGGCCTGTTATCTAGCTAATGTGTACTTCCGCTCCGAAGGTGGACCGAAGCTGGATTAAAACGTATGGTGTGAACACAGCCTAGGGGGTTTGGTCCAGGGTGGCCATTGGTGCCACTTTAGGCCAGCAGCATTTGGAGCATCCTGGGCTGGAATACATCAGATTCTGGGAGTTCTGTCACCTGGGCAGCTGAGGACTGGCTGCATGCCTTTCCTCTCATGCTTTTGGTGTTCAGACTTGATGTTCAGGATGGCATGAAGAGAAGTGGGGCAGTTCGCTGGTGACTTCACATCCTGTGCCTGCCGAAATGGGACCATCCAGTATGGGACTGAGGCGTGTTCTTCTGAAGAGTATTCTTTTCCTCACAGTTTCTCTAGAGCTAAGTGAGGAAAAGGGAAGGTCCGGGAGGCTTCCTTAGATCCTTCCACCCACAGGCCAGCCCTGCTCCTTCGTTCTTAATCTATACACAGACTGATTCTCTTGTCCTGCTTGGGGGGCAGAGCAGGTCACTTCTAAGGCCATTTGCTGGGATTCTGGAGCAGGGGAAGGTTTGTCCTTGTCTCTGCTTGAGATGCCTGTGAGCATTTGGTGGGCCACTGTGTGTGATGGGATGCTGGACTAGATGGGCTGTGGCCTGATCCAGCAGGGCTCCTCTTAGGTTCTTATGGACTAGATGGGCTGTGGCCTGACCCAGCAGGGCTCCTCTTAGGTTCTTATGGACCAGACGGGCTGTGGCCTGATCCAGCAGGGCTCCCCTTAGGTTCTTATGGACCAGATGGGCTGTGGCCTGATCCAGCAGAGTTCCTCTTAGGTTCTTATGGACCAGACGGACTGTGTCCTGACCCAGCAGGGCTCCCCTTAGGTTCTTATGGACCTGATGGGCTGTGGCCTGATCCAGCATGGCTTCTCTTATGTTCTTATGTCTGGGTTAGCTGCTCTGCTTGCTTGTTTAGGAGCAAACAAACTGAGATTTTTGTAGGGAAATTATTGCTGAGCAGACATAGAGGAGGCTCAGCATTCTGTCTCTCCCATGAGCAACTGGTGAGGGGAAAAAGCTGATACAGCCAGTAGATAATATTTAGGTGACATCTAACCATAACTCTTTCATTTTCTTCCCTCTCTATTAGCCCAACATATTAGGATCCCTATGGACTGTTGCCAAGATGTTAGAACTGGGAAAGCAGTTCGATTACGTACCTTTGCGTCTTACTACAAGACTTCCAGTGATTGCCCTGTCACTGCTGTTGTGTGAGTACCGAATAATCACGTCTATTCCTTCTCACTGATGTGCTCTTTCCTCCTAAGCTTTTCTTGGGGCAGAAATTCCTGAAACTCGCCTTCATTAAACCATATTTTGTGAATTGTAATTTCTAACGTTAATCTGAACCAGTGGAGTTGGGAAAGAACTTTTCAAATGTGTGGGAAGCTGAGGGCTGGTTGGCTACCTGTGTCCGATGGATGGATGGATGGATGGATGGATGGATGGATGGATGGATGGATGGATGGATGGATGGATGGATGGATGGATGGATGGATGGATGGGTGGGTGGGTGGGTGGGTGGGTGGGTGGATGGATGGATGGATGGATGGGTGGGTGGGTGGGTGGGTGGGTGGGTGGGTGGATGGGTGGATGGGTGGATGGGTGGGAGAGAGAGAGTTGGGAACAAATATGCAAAATATTATTCATACAAATTTGGACATTTGTATATGAATTGAATGTCTGTACATTCAAATTTCAGAATTTAAATAAATATAAATATTTTGAATTATTTGTCTGAATAATCTAGACATTCATGGGTGTACGGATATGTCCATGATGCCTTATGTACCCATAGAGATAAATGTCCAAATTATTTTTACACGTACATACGAATGTATTCATATTGAATTGAATACCCAGACATTTGTTTTTTCATTTTTCAGATGCATTCAAATTTTTGAATAGTCCATTCATTGCAAATCAAATTCAGAAACTGCATTTGTGCACACTCCTAGTATGAGTAGATTGGTCGATAGGTAGGTAGACAGAGAGACAGAGAGACTACACCAGCAGGCAGATGGCGGATCCCTCTTCCAGGATACCATCCAGAATAAGGATGAGTGCCGGCAGGGCTTTGGCTGGCCTTGATCTGTATTGATACAGTGAGGAATTGAGGCCAAGGGAAAGAAAAGGGAAATTGTTTGCAGGATCTACACCCCACCTCATGTTTCTCACATTTTGTCCCTCCATCAGGCTTGTTCGGCATAGTGGAAGAGAAGGCTGTTATGATCCCAAAGACCAATGGGTGAAGAGAGCAATGACCCGGTTGCCAGAAATAAAGAAATATTTCCTGCGAAGGCCAGAGAACCATTTCTCCAGCATACCTAAGGTCAGGGATGCGGACAAACCTAAGCAGAGATTCTGAAGAAACGGCTCCCATCCTGGCAGCTCCAGAGAGCCACAGACGCTGTGCTTGGCGTAAACTGAAAAAGACAGACAAGGGTTCATGTACGGCGCTATAGAAATAAACTATAATAATAATAATAGTTCATGTTACGGGTGGGTGGTGGGTCTGGCGTTCATATGACAAATGCTGACCTCTCCTGGGCTTTTACTGTTCACTGTGGTTTTTAACCTCTTTAGCTCTGTGATGCTAATAAAGGCTTGATTGGTAAAACCTTTATTTGACTTACATCAGCTTAATCCAACTTAAATGAATATCTTGCTGGCCATGGTCGCACCTTTCCTTCAAACCTTCTTCGGCCCATCGTTAGGTCTGACTGCTCACAGTTTTTCATTTCTGTCTGTTTTATTTGCGGACTTTGCACCCTCCATTTGGACTTTCCTGTGTTATTGGTCTAGAAATGTTGGCAGGATGTTGTCACGCTTTGAGGGCAGAAGTGATTGTCTCTGTCTGTAAACTGCTCTGGAAACAGGGTAAAAGATGCCTTAAAAATGAAGCAAAGGAAGAGTCTCTAGGGCTGTGGTCACACCTAAGGTTTAATCCAGCTTCAGTCCATTTTCAGAACCGGAGAACCCATCAGCAGAGTGACAAGCAAGTTTTCTTTCAGTGTTAAATAACTCAGAAAATTCACCTTTGGGGTAGATGAGGTTGAAAGAAAATTACTGGTTGCTTTGCTGATGTGTCCTCTTGTTCTGAAGCCAGATTGAAGCCGGATTAAACCTTAGGTGTGACCACTGCCTATGACTGAGTCAGGGCAAACTAAACCCTGCCTGATGTGCCTCCTCTTCTGCATTTCCAAGGGCTGGCAGTGCCCCCTGCTGTTCATGGATAAGAAATGCACTTCTAAATTCACACTGATAAGATACAAACCAGCTGTTTCCCAGGAACTTCCGACCTAGACGATAAACTGTGCAAAACAGAGGTCGTTCCACACTCGGCCCTCTGGGATGGCCACATATATGCTTTTTTAATGTTTTTCCCCCTTTATTATCATCTTTATTACTTTACAATATGCCAAAAGGAAACAGATACAAATCATACAAGTAACACCCCAGAATTTAAATCCCTCCCACCGTCTTTCATCCTATCTGGCAGGGAGTCTTGATTGCTAGCTTCATATAGTCTCTTCCACAGATCCTGTAGGCTCTTCTTCAGTCTCTCCCCCAAGTAAAGAAGTCTTTGGTGCCTAAGGGCATCAAATCTAAATAAATCAGGCACATAGTCTTGCCATTTGTCCAACGTCCACCATGATTTACCCCTCCGTCCCCCTGCAATGACCATCAAAGCTGCCCACATCAGCCTGTCCAACAGGTACCTTCCATCTTGTGCCAACCATGTACCACGATATATCTGCAATAAACATCTCTAGGGGTGCAGCCCGACATTTACCCCAACTGTATATGATACACCACCTCTCCCCAGTACCTTAATAGCTCCGGACATTCCCACCACACATGGAAATACGTTCCCCGTCCACCACATCCATGCCAGCATGTAGGACACACATGTTCTGGCAGTGGTGCCTGCTCACACTCCAAAGCTGCTGATACCACTTATGATTATTAATAAAAAGAAATGGCTAAATATGACTGGGAAAGATTCTGGTGTAAAGGCATTGTCTTGGGCCATCAGTCCTAAAATGGAAGGCAATTTTATCAGAGCTTTAAGATTTGGTCTTAATTGGGATAATAGAGGATGGACCATTAGCTTGGAATTAAAAGCCTTGGACTGATGATATGAAATATTTCTAAAAAGCAAAGGAAAGCTCTGTGGCATTTTAAAACAAGACAGGTTTTTTTTTCCATTCAAGAGTTGATGATGCAAAAATTCCTGTCGACCGCTCAGTAGAGTTGGGGCCTGGTGAGCCACTTAAGTTGGTAAATCAAGATCATGCCTGCATACTAGAGAGGTCAAATATGGGTTTATTGACATGGGTTAACAATTGATCACTAAGGCCATGTCTTCACGGCAACCTTATTTCACTTTCCCTAAACCGAGATAACAGAACCGGATGCAAACGCGAATTTGCCTGTTCCCTTTACTTTCAGCTTAATCGCGTTCAATCCGGGTTCTGAGGACGTACGTGACTCGAGGGGGGACTCCAGTGGCTACCTTTTAAAAGCCACTTTTCAGGGCTGCCCTGTCCTCTTCCTCCTGGCGTGAACGTACCACCCATAACAGACCCCTTCACGGAGTCTAGCTGGGTGGCTGCCTTGCCTGGATGGAGGAAAATCCGCAGCAGACAGCGATTCTTTTCCCTCCTCTCCCGATTGCTCAGGGCGCACAGCAGCGGCGGCAAGTCAAGCCCCTTTCGTCCGTCACAGCTAAACATTCATACATCTCTCCAAAGGGCAGTTGCTTTTGTTTCTGTTCCCTTTTTAGAAGGTCAGCACTTTCAATAGCAAGATGGTTATCAGGTGTGAATTGCTTGTTTGCTACAGTGGATTGCTTGGATTGCTATTCAGACTGCTGCTGCTTTTACAGTTTGCTTTGGAAGCAAGCTATTGGGGGAGGGAAACTCTCATCCCTTAACACAAAGGGTTCCCACAGTAAAAAATGTAAAACGTTTCAAGCGCACGAGCCGGAGTGAGACCTGTTGAAATCAGGATTGAGATTTATCACGCTTTGGGGTGGTTTAACACGGGGAAATCGTGTTAAGCCAAACTGCCGTCTGGACTCCGAGGATTCAAAACATTTTGAATCCGACATAAGGTTACCGTGAGTTTCCTAAAAGAGAATAATACCTTTTGTTTTAAGGAAATAATTTGGAATGTTCCTGGGGAAGGGGATCTTATCTTAAGATACAGGTTGCTCTCAAAGAGACATGTTAACATAAGGGATTAACTTCTTTTGGGGTTACGACCCGGAGAACCAGTTTTTACCTCTCAGGAAGGGTCAGAATACAGGATTTTGGAGATGCTGGTGGGTTAATTTGTATCTTTTGGGGGGAAGTTACGAGGAAACTTGGGACACATACACATTTCATTCATTAACAAGGGAAAAACCAATAGTCAGCCTTTTTAGGTTCAATTTTTGGCTATAAGAACTTTTTTTCTGAATTTCTGCTTGGTCAGAGCAATTGAAAAAGTCCATTTTAAGTAACCTTTATTTGTAATTTTGAGATATTTCCTTCATTTTTGGAGACCAGGTTAATAAAAAGGATCATTTGTATTTTTATTTTTGTTCCTGAAGAGGCACAGATCGGCTGGAATCTCACATCTACAGTTTTTTGGTATACTGAGGCGCCGTGGTGAGTGTCTTGGATTCTTATTCCATTCCTCCTTATCCCTCCTTATTCTTATAGTTTTCTATATTGTTCGATTTTTGGTTAGGAAATATCCCTAGTGTTAAGGGTGATTTTCTATCTCCTTCCTGGCTTGGGTATATTTCTCTCCCGAAGTTGAAGTTATCAATTTAATGCAAAAAGCTACTTTAATGTAAGATGTTTAGTTATTTAGCCGTGTTTAAGGTCCTTGCATGCTCATCTTTGGATTTAGATGTCTAATGAAATATGTTTCTGATGTGGCTTCATGTTTCATTTTAACTTCTCTTCTAACCAGCCTCAAAGAAGTATTATGGTTTACTTTTCAATATTACTAAGGTCCATTTCCCCAAAAGAATGTTTTTATTACATTCTCTGTTCCCCCTCAGCAGTTCACTGTTAGAATTGCACCATCACTTATTTTAACAGTCTTTCTCAGCAGTTTCAAAATCTATAGGCGGAACATAGGGCCTCTTTGCACTTCGTTTCCCTGCAAAAATCCCTCCTGGGTGCAAGAACTTTCCCCAGTGTTGGACGGTTGTCCACTTGGACAAATATTTCCTGGCATCAGAAATAGCACACTGAGGATGTTTTCCCAGGCCACATAAATGCCTGCACTATGGCAGCAAGAATAAGAGTTGGCTTTTCTACCCTGCTTTTCTCACCCCTTTAAGGGGACTCACAGCAGCTGACAAACCTTCTGTTCTTCTCTTCACAACAGAACACCCTGTGTGGCAGGTGGGACTGTGAGAGCTCAGAAGAGAGCTGTGACTAGCCCAAGGCCACCTAGCTGGTATTCTGAGATAAGAGTTCGTTTCCCTAACCACTAGACCAAAGTGACCCTATCCTGTACCCGTTTTGCAGAGTGGGTTTTCCTGCTTTGCAAGCTGACCTCTCCTGGATTCAGGTTCTGCCTCTGGGCATGGATCAGGTCATGCAGTGACTCCATGTTCATAGTCTTGGTGGCGCGGTTCAAAGGTGCATCCAGACAAGTTGTAAAACCTGGCGTGTTTTTCCACTGTCACTAAAAGTACCCATTAAGTACCCATAAATGGGATTCATATGGGATTTATATGGGATTCACATGGGATTTATATGGGAGATGTATGTGATTCATATCGGATTCATATCGGATTCATATGAATTTGCATGGGATTGAACATTCATATCAAATTCAAATTCTACTACATTCAAAGGGGATCTATTCAAAACAAATACAATTGTTCTTTTGCATTCAATTCAATACGAATCGAATACAAAAAATAAATAAATAAGGATCTGCAAAAATCCTTAACTGCAGAGCTTCAACTGATAATGAAACTTGGGAGAAAGAGTCAAAACCATCATGAGTTTCATTTTTACTACGAAGGGAGGTTACTGAGTAGATGGACTGGGGCATACGTCTGGTCTCAGATGGTAGGTCCCATTTCTTTGGAAAGGAGAAGTGAGAACTTTGTATTGGATTAGGTGACATTTTGTGAATATTTCCCCCTGAAATTTCAGACAAGTCTGGAAATTTCACTCAGGGGATTGGAAAGGAAGATCCAGTAGAGTATATAAATCACACGGTTTCTCACATTCCATACTTTCTACCATCTAGGAAGAGGGAGGAAAGGCAGCCGAACATCACAGCCCCAACCTTCAAAAGCCCACCAAAGATGGCAAGCAAGAAGATGGTCCTGATGCTGATTGTCCTAACGTTGGCTCTTTCTTATCAGCAGACCGCAGGTGAGTCGGCGTCCGATGGCACAGTTGGTATTTGTCAGAATATTTAAGATTTATGGAGAATCAGGCTGCATTTCCATTCTGGGTTGGAGGAGTTGTCCTTCTCAGGCTCCCAGGGCATCTGGGGTCGGGGGAAGTCCAGGCTAAACCTCACAGATTTGAAAGAGAGATGTCAGTCACCCAGAGGACGTGAGGTCCTTAGGCACTATAGAAATTTAGCAAGGAAGTAGAAGGAGAGATGTAGAAAATTACGGGAGAGTTTATTTAAACTGTTCACACCTTCTTTGGTTGCTTTCTCAGGAAGGAAGGAAGGAAGGAAGGAAGGAAGGAGGGAGGGAGGGAGGGAGGGAGGGAGGGAGGGAGGGAGGAAGGAGGGAGGGAGGGAGGGAGGGAGGGAGGGAGGAAGGAAGGAGGGAGGGAGGGAGGGAGGGAGGGAGGGAGGGAGGAAGGAAGGAAGGAAGGAAGGAAGGAAGGAAGGAAGGAAGGAAGGAAGGAAGGAGTGCCAGGTAGGTTTGAAGGCATGAGATAGGAGATCATGCTGCCTTTGTAGCTTCCAACTGAGAACTGAAGCTTTTGAGAAAGGCATGCGGCTTGTATTCTAAAAATACTGCAGGCTCAGTTTCTTAAGTTCCTTATTTTAGATTAGAGATCCCACCATCTCTGGTCAGACTGGCCACAGATTAGGGTCACTCAGGGTCAGAGGGAATTCAGGGTCATGGGGCAGCCATTGCCCAAGGTTTGGGACAGCCTTTGCCACTCTAGGGCATAACAGATGGTGTCGATGAGAACTCCTACTGGCCCCAGACAGCTCAGTGACTCAGGTCTCAGACTAGAACCCTTCTTGGAAAAAGCCATAGATACGAATAGACTGATGTGTGTCCATGTGAACAGATGATGACAGACAGATAGGGTAGGTAGGTAGGTAGATAATGGAGAGATGGATGGATGGATGGATGGATGGATATAGATATGCACAGAAGATAGATGGGTGACAGATGATAGATAGATCTCATGGAAGAATCTGTTGTGCATAGATTAGAGGGAACATACCTAAGACTGAGCTTTCCATCCTGATGCCACCCTGTTCTTGCTGTCTCCCTCCCTCTGCTGCAGCCTTTTGTCCAAGCTGCCCCAAGGAGTGTTGCTTTGCCGTTAGGAGGGGACGACCTCTTGCAATGCAGGCGATGAAGTCCTACTACGAAACCATAGATTGTCACGTTAACGCTGTTGTGTAAGTACGGGGTTAATCTCATACCTGGATTGCTTTCCCAGCTTAGTATTCAACTGAGTGATGTGCTTTTGAAAAACAGAAGCTGTATTCCTGTTCCAGTAAAACTCTGTAAACTCTCTTTCTTTCTTTCTTTCTTTCTTTCTTTCTTTCTTTCTTTCTTTCTTTCTTTCTTTCTTTCTTTCTTTCTTTCTTTCTTTCTTTCTTTCTTCCTTCCTTCCTTCCTTCCTTCCTTCCTTCCTTCCTTCCTTCCTTCCTTCCTTCCTTCCTTCCTTCCTTCCTTCCTTCCTTCCCTCCTTCCCTTCTGCCTGCCTGCCTGCCTGCCTGCCTTGCATTTATGTACTGTTTCCTACAAAAAAGAACCTTGAAATGGTTTATCAAAAAAGAAGAAACATTAAATCAGGGATAAAAATAGATTAAAATATTGTGTGCAAACATTTAAAATCACATTAAAATTGGGTTGATTAGGGCAAAAAGAGCTGGACCAGGTATTCCAATGGGTATCAGATAATGATATGCCAACTACAGGTAGGGCACAGAAAAGGGAAATGCTTTTTTGGGGAAGGGGACAATTGTTACCAATTCATCTTCTTGCTTCTTCCTTTTGTAGGGTCATTTATTGTGTGGTTGATTTTAGGTGTCGATATTGCTCAAAATCACAAGGCCACGCAAAGAGTGTTTGGGGGTTGGATCTCCAAATATAGATTTTAGTTGATCAAATGGATTTATATAGAGTGTGCCTGTGAAATAATTCCTGCAAACCCTGAGTCCTTTGGGTACAGGGCAGGATAAAAAATTTGGATGGATGGAGGGATGGATGGAGGGATGGAGGGATGGAGGGAGGGAGGGAGGGAGGGAGGGAGGGATGGATGGAGGGAGGGAGGGATGGAGGGAGGGAGGGAGGGAGGGAGGGATGGAGGGATGGAGGGATGGAGGGATGGAAGGAATGAACAAACAAACAAACAATGCCATTTCAGGTGCATGAGGCCTTTGTTTATGTGGAGAGATTTCTGGACAGGCTGGAATTAAAGCAGGTAAGTTTGTGTATCCTGGAAAGATACTTCTTTTAAAATCCATCTCTTTTGCCTTCCCTTTACAGACTTGTCATGAACAGTGGCAAAAGGATCTGTGTCAGTCCTGAAGAAAACTGGGTACGGAGGGCAATGACAAGGCTGCCAAATATGAAGTGAGAAGAACCTTGAAGAGCCACCAAAAAAGCCCTCGCATCACTGAAGGCATCAGACAATGTTTACCCGTTGGGCTTCTTCACAGCAGCTTCTCTGGAATGTACCCCTGCTTTTATTTGCATTTATTTTGTGTGTATGTGTGCTCTTAGAGCACAGGCTTTTGAGTAGCAACAGTTGCTATAACTTCTTGGTTAGGCATCAGTAAGTAAAACCGGATGCAATCACACAGAGCAATTTTTGGGCATTCTTTGTTCAAGGAGCGCCCCGTCTGAAGACAGACTAAAAAATGAATGCATCACATACAGTTAATAAATAAATAAGCCTCTTACCTTCCCTCATCACATTCTTTACCTCTTGGCCTCACCTTCCAGCCTGTCTTTGCCTCTCATTGGTCACCGCCAACCCAATTTCAATTTGATTTTCCATGGACCTCATTGCTTTGCAGGAGGAGAAGTCTGCTATTAGTTTCAGGGACCTCATTGTCTCCTGCCCCATCCATCCCAAACCACAGATGGTTCTGAGCGTCATTTATTTGCATCTGCAAAAAGGGCGCAAAAGGAGATTCTTCAGAAGAAGGCAAAGGGTCCTTTTATGTTTTATATTTGCCCCATGGGTCTCGAATACTAAAGCACCTGTGTGATCTCACCCATAATCTAGTAGAGAAAGAATGAAAGAATTATACTCTCTGCTGGATCAACCTAAAGGCCTATCTATAGAATGTATTATAATATAAGCTATATAATCTTATGCTATATTGTTATTTTCACCCTTGATCTGGAACCTGTTTATTTCTTGTCTTGCATAATAAAGAATCTTCCTCTTCCAAAGCTGAGTATTTTTTTTTCCTAACAAGAAAACCCTCATACACAGCACTAAAGCAATTCATAATCTAGTCAGGCCTTCACAGTGGTGGCCTCTTCCATTCTGGGCATCTTCCCCTCCACTGTTACAATACTGTCAGACCCCCGTATCCACTGGGGATATGCTCTAGCTACTATAATGGTTAGCTGAAACCGTGGATAATCATGAACAGATCTTCCAGATCTGGCGTTGTGCAACATACTGCAATATAGATAAAAGGAATCTTTTGTCTCTAGCTTGTTTGTTTACTCAAACCCAAACACGGATGGAAGAAAGTTGATAGGGCAGCAATTTTCCTAACAAAGTCTTTTGACAAGTGGTCTGTTCCATAGTTTTGCAAGTTTTAGGCCCTTTCTGCACTGGGCCTTATTCTGGATTATATCCTGGAAGAGAAACCTGCCACCTGCATGCTAGTATAGACTACAGCAGGCTCTGGATAGAGCCTGATGGAGTTGGCACCAGAATTCTGTTGTCAGATCCTTATCCCGGGATATAATCCAGAATAAGGCCCAGACTAAGGCTTACAGTTGCTCTCCTGAAGCAGATCTCTTCACCTCTGAAGGCATGGTTTTGCTCTATACTTGTGATGAAATTTGACCCTCAGTAGCTGTCTACTCTTGTGGAAAGATGCAACTGTTCCAACAATCCCCATGGGGATTCATGTTAAGCTAGTAATGATGAATAAGTATGCAAACTCTCCCTTCCTTCCTCATTCTCAGAGCAGAAACTATAATAAAGATTAAAGTTCATTTTCAGTTGCTCGGCATTGGAAAATCTGTCCGCCTACCATGTAGGCATGAAAATGCATGGTAATTTAATGCAGTTGTGGTGGACCCATGGCTCTCATCTGTTTCATGAGGTCTTAGACATTCTGATAGATCATTGCCATCAAGACAGTTTATTGTCCAAGGTTGTCTCACAACCTCTCATTGCAAAGGATGTGAGATTTTGCCCGCTGATCTTGGGCTCAAGGGAGCAATTATGCAAAGAGCCCTTTCCTTCTTCATTCTCAGAGTGAAAGTTGGTATGAAAAATCAATTTCGTTTCAACATTATGTGTCAGAACATCTGTATAGACAGGCAGAGCGCCTCTAGGGCCTTCTGCTGGGATTTGAGAGCAGATGGAGGTTTTGCCCTTGTCTTCTGCTTGAGGTGCCCAAGGGCACTTTGGTGGGCCACGGTGTGGGACAGGATGCTGGACTAGATGGGCTGTGGCCTGATCCAGCAGGGCTCCTCACAAAGGATGAAGGACAGGTGGCTACTAGAATCGATACCTAGCTACATCCTCTGGGCTGGGGAGACAGGGAGCAGGCCTCTAAAGGCCATTTGCAGGGATTTGTTCAGCTGTTTTAAGTGCCACCCAAGGTCTTTTGGAATGGTACCCAGTGTGCCAATCACCACTGGGACTACCACTGCTGGCCTGTGCCAGAGTCTTTGAACTTCGATCTTTAAGTGCTTCTATTTCGTAAATTTCTCTGTTTGTTTCATATCAATCCTGCTGTCTCCTGGTATACCGCCATCAATGAGCCATAACCTCTTCTTCTTTTATTTATTTATAGCGGCATCAATGAGCCACACTCTCTTCTTTCTTTCTTTCTTTCTTTCTTTCTTTCTTTCTTTCTTTCTTTCTTTCTTTCTTTCTTTCTTTCTTTCTTTCTTTCTTTCTTTCTTTCTTATCCCACCCTTCTCCCATACTTGAAGCTGTTCTGGATCAAGTTATGGACTACAAAACAGGTCCCTTTCTGCACTTGGCCTCATTCTGGAATATATCTCTGGATGGATTGTAGTCTGCTGGCCACAAGCCAAGGCAGACTATGGCAGGCCTCACTTGGGGCCTTCCATAGTCTGCATTAGCATGCAGATAGCAGGTCCCTATTCTGGAATATATTCCAGAATAAAGTCAAGTGCAAAAAGGCCTCTGCTGTCTGCATGCTGGAGCAGACAAAAGCATGACCCACCCTGTCACACTTTGTACACACTGGATGATGCACACACCAGACTGTAGCACAGCTTCTCATGTTAACAAGGCAAGGGAAGATTAAAGATCACTTTCCCTTCTGGTATTTTGTGCTAGATCGGTGGATGAGAGCAGCAGGAAATGGCAGGGAGGAGGAGAAGAAGTAGGCTTTTACACAAGAGCTGACACAGGACAGAACCCTCTGAAGTTACGATCACCACCCCTCTTTTTAAAATCAGACCCTTTCATCTAATCTCTTTGCTACATTGGGTTCTGATCTCTCATTGCATGTGTTCTGATCTCTCTCTTTAGTTACATTGTGGTTTGATCTCTCTCATTATTCACCTCCTTCTCCCCCCTTTCAGCCAAGCCTGATCCCCTTGGCACATGATGGCAAGAACCTGGGGGATAAGGGATGAAATCACGGTTTATTACTGGATTAGAGGAAACTGAGGAGAACGACCCTAAAGCATGGTTCCCTCCCCAAATAAACCACTTGCGTTCCCATTGCTAAATAGTGTGGAGTATTTCTAAATCCAGCAGTGAGACCTCTTTTGATTCGAATATAGATAATCCACATTTCGGGACCTTTTAATCCTCAGAATCCTGCAGATTCTTTTAGTACTTTAGGAACGGCCACCACTCAAAATGATTTCAAAGCTCTTTAAATCTGCTGAACAAACGGAGTTCAGAAAGGGAGAAAGAAAAAAAAAGAGAGAAAGAGGAACTTTTGACACAGAGGATGAGAGTGGCAAGATGATAAGACAATTTAAAGAGGAGGGATATATTTAGCATTTGTTTCTGTTTCCTGGCTGGTGAGATCCGCCCAAAATGCTCACTTCAGCCCAGCCTTCGATGTGCAGTTAGCTGAATGAAGACAATGGATATTCCAGAGGTCAAAATGACCCTGAAGCTTGGAAAAATCCTTTGTTCCTTGGGGTCTCTGATTTTCCTGCATATATGTAAGTTATTTTTTCTTTAAAAGCTATTCTCTTTTCCTCCAGGTCTTGCAACAGAACTTAACCAGCAGTCTTTCAATTAGACAAGACAGGAGGTTGTGAGGGACCGGTGTACAGAATTTAGGACCATGAATAATACATATTCACCTCTTTGGTGGTGTTCTCCAGAGGAAATTGAGAAGGTCTTCTGCAGTGATAGCTTTTGGTCCAAGTAGTTTTGCTTATTTCAGAGACCGAACGTACAGATTGTAAATGTACTAGATCAATAAGCTTTAGAATAGATGCTGCTGGGGGGCATAAGGGGTAATAGTTGCTGACTGAGCCCAATTCAAGGTGTTACCTTTAACTTATAAGACCCTAAATGACTTGGGCCCCAAATATCTGAAGGAACATCTGCTCCCACATCTGCTTGCCCATGCCTTAAGATCTGGAGGGGGGCCCTCCTGGTTGTAACACCATCCTCAGCAGCATAGGGGGTGGGCACTACGGAGAGGGCCTTCTCAGTGATGGCCCCTAGGCTGTGGAATGGTCTCTTCCTTGAGGTGCGCCTGTCACCTGCACTGTACATGTTTAGGAACGCTGTGAAGATGCAGCTCTTTGCCCTGGCCTTTGGTTAAATGGGGACACATTTTCCTTTCCCACTTGCAGACACCGTTGTTTTAATATATACTGTTATTGTTTTGATATTGTTTGGTTTTGTTTAATATGTTGTTACCTGCCCTGAGACCTTTGGGTATAGGGTGGGATAGAAATACCAATAATAGATAGATAGATAGATAGATAGATAGATAGATAGATAGATAGATAGATAGATAGATAGATAGATAGATGATAGATAGATAGATAGATAGATAGATAGATAGATAGATAGATAGATAGATAGATAGATAGATAGATAGATAGATAGATGATAGATGGATGGATGGATGGATGGATGGATGGATGGATGGATGGATGGATGGATGGATGGATGGATGGATGGAGAGAGAGAGATGGATGGATGGATGGATGGATGGATGGATGGATGGATGGATGGATGGATGGATGGATGGATGGATGGATGGATGGATGGATGGATGGAGATACAGAGAGAGGGGGGGATGGATGGATGGATGGATGGATGGATGATACATACATAGATACATAGTTATAATGTGGAAATTACCAAAAGAAAGAACGTTGCAACAATGGTGTAATTATTTAGGAGTTCAATTACTGTTTGACTTTATTAGCAAACATAGAATGTGTCATATTGGGGTATTACAGAAATTTTCAGCAGTTTATAAAAGGTTTATAAAAGATGAAAGAAATAAAAGGGGACATTGTCCGGCAAACAAATAACCCAAATCTTACACAATCTGGCCTCAATGGGAAGTTAAATTGCAAGCTGTTCCTAACCCTGGGGAGAGGAGGAGGGGAAGAGAGGAAGGGGGGGGGATAGATTGCTATTATTGGGGGGACTTTCCATTCAGGAAAGTCCAAACAGAAGGTGGAAAGTCTGTCTTGCAATACAACAAGTAGAAATGAAAAGGTGTGGGCAGTCAGACCTGAAGATGGACCAAAGAAGGTTTGAAGGGAAGGTGTGTCCACCTGGAGAGGAGTTTTCCGTTTACCCTTCAGCCACTTTTGCCACTGGCTGTGTTCACACCGAAATTTAATCCACCTTCAGTCCACTTTCAAGGTGGGATAATGCCTTGGCAAGGTGGCAAACTCTTTGCTTTGGATTAGATCATGTGGAAAGAAATTGACAAGTCATTTTGCTGATGAACTCTTCCACTCTGAAAGTGGACTGAGGCTGGATTAAAACTATGGTGTGGCCGCTGCCTATATTTCTTCTTCTTCTTGAAAACCGCTGTTATGTTTGTTTTATTGTAAGCCACCTTAGGGTAGAGGGGTGGGATAGAGATATAACGGAACAATTTCATTACTTTTGTTTTTCATGCAAAACTTATTTCATTTTCTGCAGCAGTTGGTGGGAGCAGCACGGCGAATGATTATTTCAAAATTCGTTGCCCTAAAGGCTTTGGAGGTATGTGTTTGGTTCTGATTCCGTTTTAGTCAGATGAGGCCTGCCATGGTCTGCATTAGCACGTGGACAGCAGACTTCTGTGCTGACTTATTTTCCAGAAGAAGGTCAACTGTGAAAAGAGCCTCAGTGACAGAGCTTATAATGTTTCAGCTGATCATCTCATCAGGTAGCTAAAAAGGAAGAAAAAGGATTTCATGCCCTGGACTGAGGTCGTACCAAGGGCTACCCACACCCAGACCCCACAACTGTTTCCAAAGAGCCCCCAGAGTCCTAATTCAGACCATGAAGATCAGAAACCGAAGTTCCTGACCTTCACAGTCTCTGGGATCTGGAGTTCTCACTTTCTCAATGCAACGCTTCTGGTGTCATTTCTGGTGACGCTTCCTGGAGTGCTGCTGAAGAGGGTTGTCTATGGGATGTGTGTGCGCTCTCCTCACGCTCTCTGGCCCATATTCTTTAAAGAACTCCAAAGCTGGACAGGAATGTGGTCTCTTGTGGTTAGAGTACCGGTTTCTTATCTGGAAGTCACCATGTTTGATTCCACACTCCTTCATGAAGCCAGCTGGGTGATCTTGGGCTAGCCACAGCTCTCTTCTGAGCTCCCACAGCCCCACCCACCTCACAGAGTGTTCTGTTGTGGGAAGAAGAATAGAAGGTTTGTCAGCCACTTTGAGTCCCTTTAAATGGGTGAGAAAAGTGGGGTAGAAAAGTCAACTCTTCTTCCTCCATGAAGCCTGCTGGGTGGCCTTGGGCTAGCCACAGCTCTCTTCTGAGCTCTCACAGCCCCACCTACCTCACAGGGTGTTCTCTTGTGGGGAGAAGAAGAACAGAAGGTTTGTCAGCTGTTTTGCTTAAGAATGGGAAAAATGGAGTAGAAAAGCCAACTCTTCTTCTTCTTCTTTTATATCCGAGGCCACTGGTTTTGTCTGGCCTGGATGGAGTATGAAATGGATAGCAGGACCTGTCATAATCTTGACTAGTGGGGCAGAAAGAAGAAGAAGAAAAGTTGGTTTTTTTACCCCACTTTTCTCACCCATTTAAGGGGACTCAAAGCAGCTGACAACCCTTCTGTTCTCCCCACAACAGAGCACCCTGTGAGGTGGGTGATGCTGTGAGAGCTCAGAAGAGACATGTGACCAGCCCAAGGTCACCCAGCTGGCTTCATGGAGGAGGGCAGAACTGAACCCAGTATTCCCAAATAAGAGTCCGGCTCCCTAACCACTAGACCAAATTGGCTTACTAGTTTGGTGAGCATTATGCCTAAGAAGGGCTTTATGCCACGATTTATCCCAGAATAATGCCCAGTGTGGAAAGGTCCATTTACTCTTTTCTCTCCACCCAACAGAAGTTTAGCTGTGGTTTTGGAGCCAGATTTAGAAACATAATTCCATCTTTGTCTCTTCAAATCGTTTCTCCTTCTCTTTCAGGGACTTCAGATATTCTACTGACCCAAAGCCCTTCCGCCTGGAATGTGACCGAAGGGTCTACATTGACTATGGAGTGTAGAATTGAGAGGAATCTGTCTGACTTGTGGTCTTGGGAATGGTTTCATAACAAAAGCGACGGATCAGTATATTTCAATCTGAAATCTCGAGAGCCTCACAAAATATCGGTAAATGGAACGTCAACAAGGATGATTTTGACTGGAACCAAGATGGATGATTCTGGAAGCTATTTCTGTTACATTGCAGATCATGAAAAAAACCTCTGCATTCAAAGCAATGGGACAAAAGTGACCATCACTGGTAAATGCCACTTTTCCCTCAAATGTTGTAGCAAGACAGGAGGACTTCTGGTAGATTTATGGCGGTCCCACCATTTGCAGGAAACTAGCAGTTCCATCTCTGGCCCCACCCAAAACAGCTGGAAGCAATTCTGCCTGCCTCTCCAGCCTGGAGTTGGCACCTAGGCATCCATTCTAGTAGCCATTGAGTCACCTGACCTCCATACATTTATCTAGTCCTTTCCTAAAGCTATCCAGGCTGGGGCCTGCCATCACTGCTTCCGGTGGTGAATTCCACGGACCGGTGAAAAACAGAATTGCTCTTGCCGAAGAACAGGGAGATTTCCACCTTGAGATGGCTGAGAATAGGGGCATGCAAAAATGTTCAAAACATTCGAAATTCGTATGAATTTGGGCAAATTCGGACATTCATATCGGAATTGAATGTCTTGATACATTCATAGGAAGCCTCATAGAGGATTCGTATGGGATTTGTTTCAGATTCATATCCATTTGTATGGGAGTCATATGGGATATTTATGGGATTCATATAGGATTCATACGCATTCATATTGGATTTGTATGGAATATGTAAGGGATCTGTATGAGATCTGCATGCATTTGTATGGGATATATATGGGATTTGTATGTATTTGTATGGGATTCATATCAGATTTGCATGCATTCATATGTATTTGTATGGGATTCATATGGAATTCATATGCATTTGTGTGTGATTTATATGGGATTAGTATGGGATTGAACATTTGTGTCAAATTCAAATCTCCCTACATTCGAAAGGGATCTATTTGAACGAATATTAATTTTCTTGCATGCCATTCATTATTATGCAAATACAAAAAGAAAAACCATTTGTGCAACCCCCTAGTTGAGAACTTCACAGCATCCCTCTTCTGACAACTCTCTTTCCTACCTTGCTTTGTTGTTAGGGCAGAATGTTTTAACAGACGTGCGTCTCATTTCTCTCCCCTCCTTTCTCCAGAAATCACAGATCTGCAGGTGAGCCAAACTCCGGGAGCCCTTGAAGTTGCAGAAGGGAGCGGCGTCACCCTGGAGTGCCGTTTCAAGACTGTTAGCAACTTCAGCACCATGTTCGTCCGATGGCGCAAAGGTGGTCCTGAAGGAGACCTCAGCAACAAGACCGCTTCCCTCACAATCATCCAGAGACTGCAGGATGGGTTTTCTTCTCTGACGCTCGTGGATGCGCGGGTGAACAATTCAGGATCCTACGTGTGTGAAGTCGGGAGCAGCCTGAGAAATCTGTCAGGATCTGGGGAACCAACTCAGATCGTCGTCAGAGGTAAGCGCTGGCAGACGAGGGGAGCATTTGGGGCCACCTCTTGCGAGGAACGGTAGCAAGATAAAGAGAAGATCCTGAAATTTCCTCTGGGTAACTGGAGGCAGCCGGATGCTCCAACCACAGTATGGGGACTCTTGGATAACAGGAACTTCAGTGTTCAACCGGTAGAAGCTGAGTTGTCGCCCTATAGCGTGTGTGAAGCTAACAAAGCATCTTAACTAGGAAGAAGCAATAGTGTTGTGACAGTAGGGCTAGGCCAAGCAAAGCTTTCCTTGGCAAAATACTCCTCCTGAGACACTTTGGTCTAGTGGTTAGGGAGCCAGACTCTTATCTGGGAATACCGGGTTCGATTTCGCCCTCCCCCATGGTGCCAGCTGGGTGACCTTGGGCTAGTCACAGCTCTATTCTGAGCATTCACAGCCCCACCGACCTCACAGGGTGTTCTGTTGTGGGGAGAAGAACAGAAGGTTTGGCAGCCGCTTTGAGTCCCCTTAAATGGGTGAGAAAAGCGGGCTAGAAAAGCCAACTCTTCTCCTTCTTCTTCTTCTTACACTTCCCTTCCCATCCACTAGATTGGAAAGGAACGCAATAAACCAACGTTGACTAGCGCTTACATTTGGAGTGCCAGTCAACATTACCGGTTCTCTTCCCCTGTGATTGAATACTTACCTTATTCGATCCCAGGGCCAATCCTACTCTAGGCGTCACCATTTTAGCTATGGCGCCCTCTGCGACCGTGCGTGTTTCAGTGCCATCTCCATGACAACTCTGACATCTCCATGACAACACTGATGCTCTGCCCGGCACATCAGACGACCCCAGAGCACCGGAAGAGGTGCGGAAGGCCATGCTGCTGGTCCTTTGAGGTAAGTGTCTGGTAAACTTTGGTTAACGTACGGAGCACGAGTTCATGCTCCACACCTAATCAACGATTAGTGAACTCCTGGCACCTCGGACGGCCATAGATGTGATTGCGCATGCGCAGAGCGTCTGCATCATCAAGGCAATGGCACTAACACACGCACGGTCGTGGAGAGCACCGTAGCCAAAATGGCGGCACCCAGAGGAGAACCAGGTCCCAAATCGAATAAGGTAAGTATTCAGTTGTGGGGGGAGGGAACAGTGAAAGTTGACTAGCGGTCCAAGCATGGATTCTACTCAACGTTGATTAATCACGGTCCTTTCCCATCCAGCAGGTGGGAAGGGAAACATGAAAATGCCCCATAGCAGGCTTCATTGTCTGCATTAGCATGTGGACAGCAGGCCCTTATTCCAGGAGAGATTCCGGGAGAGATTCCAGGATAAGGCTGAGTGCTGAAAATCCCTAGGTTTACTCAAGAAAGTTTGAGTTCAAAGCAAGTACAGTCTTATTCCGGTAAGGTAAGCAGAAGCAACCTTCTGGGGCCTTTCTGCACTGGAATAGATCCCAAAAGAGGGGCTTGCTATCCGTATTCTAGGACATACTATGGAGACCCCCAGGTGAGACCTGCCATAGTCGGCGTAAGCATGTGGACAGCACAGCCCTGTCCTGAGATGTATTCCAGAACAAGGCCAGGGATCTTTAGTAGGTGTGCAGAAGGGGAGGGAGGAATCACCTTGCAACTCAAGTTGGACGTTGTCTTCTACCAAGTGGTTCTGTGGTCCAGTCTCAAAAGCAATAACAATCGGGTTTTCTCTGCTTTGCTTTTGCCAACCAAGAGCGACGCCAATGGACCAAGGGCAAGCCAGAAGGAGGCCTTGGGCTTGGAGCTGTGGCAGGAATAGTGGCTGGAGTCTTCCTCCTTTTGGTGCTGTTAAGCCTCTTGATGTGGAAACTCAAAAGGAGAGACAATGGTAAGGATCTTCCCCATAAAAAAAAAATGCATATTGAGGTTCTAGAAGTTGGAAGTCAAGACGATTCTCTTAAACGCCAGGCTGCCAGAGAGGGGGAAAGCTGTAGCTCAGGGTTAGAGCAAACTGCCCAGAAAGCGGGGGGGGGGGGGGGTAACCTGTTCAGTCCACAGTCAGGACACGCATGAATGTTTTGTGGGTGTTTGATTCATATTAACAACATAAGAGAAACTCTGCTGGATCAGGCCACAGCCCATCTAGTCCAGCGTCCCGTCACACATGGTGGCCCACCAATTGCCCATGGGCATCTCAAGCAGAGACGAGGGAAAACCTCCTGCTCTCCAATCCCAGCCTGCTTGTCCGTCCCCCCCAGCCTGAAAGATGTACTTAGGCATCCATTCTAGTAGCCATTGATATGTTTGTCATCCATAAATTTGCCTAACCCTTCCTTAAAGCCATCTAGGCTGGTTGCTGTCACCGTCTCTTCTGGCAGCCAATTCCATAGACCGATGACCCTCTGGGTGAAGAAATGCTTCCCCTTGTCTGATCCGACTCTCCTACCCATCAGCTTCTTAGATGCCCCCTGGTTCTAGTGTTATGTGACAGAGAAAATAAATTTTCTCTATCCACCTTTTCTATACCATGCATGATTTCATATACTTCAATCAGGTCCCCTCTTAAATACTAATGCAACAAAATTAGTATTTGTTTGAGTAGATCCCCTTTGAATATAGTGGGATTTGAATTCGATACAAATGTTCAATCCCTTACAAATCCCATACATTGTCCCATACGAATGCATACGAATCCTTTATGAAGCTTCATACAAATGAAACAAAACATTTGATTCAAATTCAAATGTTAATCGTCAAATGTGCCAACATTTGATTTGAGTGCAAAAGTCTGAATTCAGCCAAATTTGTACAAATTTCACATGTTCTGAATATTCGTTCACAGCCTCTCCCCAGAAGTAGGTAATGGCAAACCACTTCTGTATCAGTGCCAAGAAAACTGTGACCATAGTGTTTAGGAGAGGGCTGTAGCCTGGGGTAGAGCAAACTGCCTGGAAAGAAGAGTGCCACCAGTTCAGTCCTCAGCCTCTCTCCAGAAGTAGGTAATGGCAAATGACTTTTGTATCACTGGCCAGAAAACCAGAGTCCATGGAGTCTGGCTGTAGCTGAGCGATAGACCAA
Source organism: Aspidoscelis tigris stejnegeri (assembly GCA_023333525.1). Taxonomy (NCBI): domain Eukaryota; kingdom Metazoa; phylum Chordata; class Lepidosauria; order Squamata; family Teiidae; genus Aspidoscelis; species Aspidoscelis tigris. The sequence goes on from JALMGA010000013.1 coordinate 5,029,944, forward strand.
ACTGCCTGGAAAGCAAGGCAGTTGCTGGTTCAAGCCCCAATCTGACTCATTCACTCCATGCCCAAATGGATGGATCCCTTGATTATGTTGACTCATTCGCTCCACCTAACCAAGAACAAGCTCATTTAAATGTATTTTCATTTTTTTTCCCTTTAGGGACACAGGTTAGCACGTCAGAAGCAGAAGCAGTTCCAATTAATGACCCCAAACAGGTAGGTAGATAATGATGTGTAACGAATACGCATATCTCAATCATATAAGAAAGATCTACATGTAAGAAAGATCCTTTGCCCACACCCAACCCCAAATGCTGAGAGGTGTATTTTGGTCCATTTGTTCTTGTTTTGGTCCATGGGGTGCTAGAATTCCACCCACACCTCTGAAGATCACATTTAATCTCCTTGGATATAGTCACACCTAAGAAGAAGAACAAGAGTTGGCTTTTCTACCCCACTTTTCTCACCCATTAAAGGGGACTCAAAGCAGCTGACAAGCCTTCTGTTCTTCTCCCCACAACAGAATACCCTGTGAGGTAGGTGGGGCTGTGAGAGCTCAGAAGAGAGCTGTGACTAGCCCAAGGTCTCTCAGCCGGCTTCATTGGGGAGGGTGGGATCGAACCCTGTATCCCCAGATACAAGTCCGGCTCCCTAACCACTAAACAAAACCTAGGGTTTAATCCAGCTTCAGTCCACTTTCAGAGTGAGAGAACACATCGGGCTGGACTGATACTTTCTTTTGATAATCTGCCTCCTGGAGTGAACCGAAATGACCCCTTCCTTTCGCTTTCTCGCCAGCACCCTCCTCTAACGGGCCAAGCGAGCGATGTGATGTACGCTGACCTCCACTTCCACAAACAGGAGTCAGATTCTGAAGTGGTTTATGCAGAAGTGAAAACAAAATCGAAATTGCAAGAGACCAAGAACAGCCAAGTCAAGCCTGGCGCTGGTCGTTGTATCCATTGAAGGAAAAGAAAGCCAAGCGGAGACGAAATGAAAAAACTATTTAGCCTCAAAAGGGCTGGACCACTGCCTCTTTCCTCTTCAAGATCTAGACCATGAACGCTCAGCTGGTGGTCCTCCAGATATTTCCTGGCTATAAATCCAACTCCTTCCTCTGAGCCATCTGCTAGAGATGTGCATGAACTAAACCCGTCGAGGGATGCGCATGGATATTTGTAACATTTATTATTCATATGAATTCATACGAATTCGGACATTCATACCTAAACTGGATGTTACGATATTCGGACATAGAAATTCATATGAATGTTTTCGCATGTGTGTATGAATAGTTCAGGCATTCGTTAAATTGGGGAGGTGGGAAGGTGGTTGGATCCAGATTACATAGGAACATAAGAGAGGCCCTGATGGATCAGGCCACAGCCCATCTAGTCCAGCATCCCATCGCACATGGTGGCTCACCAAATGCTCATGGGCATCTCAAGCAGAGACAAGGGCGAACTTTTGCCTGCTCTCAAATCCCAGCAAATGGCCTTAAAAGCACCCTGTTTCCCCCGCCCAGCCTGAAAGATGCACCTAGGCATTCATTCTAGTAGCCATTGATACATCTATCATCCATAAATTTGTCTAACCCTACCTTAAAGCCATCCAGACTGGTAGCTGTCACCACCTCTTCCGGCAGCACATTCCATAAGCCGATGACCCTCTGGGTGAAGAAATACCTCCCCCTGTCAGACCTTACTCTCCTACCCATCAGCTTCATAGATGCCCCCTGGTTCTAGTATTGTGTGATAGAGAAAAGAAATGTTCTCCATCCACCTTTTCTACACCATGCATAATTTTATATACTTCAATCAGGTCCCCTCTTAAACGCCGTCTCTCCAGACAGAAGAAGCCTAGACGTTGCAGCCTGGTTTCATAAGGGAGGTGTTCCAGACCCTTAATCATTCTGGTTGCCCTTCTCTGCACCTTCTCTAGTTCCACAATATCCTATTTGAGGTGTGGTGACCAGAATTGTACACAGTATTCCAAATGTGGCCTCACTATAGATTTATAAAGAGGCAAAATGACTCTTGCTGACTTATTTTCTATTCCCTTCCTAATTATTCCCAGCATTGAATTAGTTTTTTTCACTGCTGCTACACACTGGGTCGACACCTTCATGGAACTGTCCACCAAAACCCCGAGATCCCTTTCCTGGTGTGTTGCAGAAAGCTCAGACCCCATCAGTTTATAGACATAATTTGGATTCTTGGCCCCGATGTGCATTACTTTGCACTTGTTAAGATTAAAGCACATTTGCCACTTGTCAGATTGTATTTGACATGGATTGAGAGCAGATTAAAAGTGGATTCAGGTCAAATGTGATGGTTTCAGAGCAGATTTGTAACTGGATAAGTATTGGATATGTATGCATTTGTGTCAGATATGTAACGGAAACATATGTGTTCATTTTGGATACATATTGGATATGTATCGGATATGTATCGGATATTTGTACAACCTTCATATTGAGTAGAATCCTACCACATTCAAAGGGGATCCATTTGAACCAATGGGGTTTTTCTAACATTCAATTCATTGCAGATTGAAGGTCAAAAACTCCATTTGTGCACATGTTATTCGGTTCACCATTGAACCAAGCACCCAGTTGTTCAGTTTAAGGGCAAATCAGTTAATCAAACCAACGGTTGTTCGTGTCCAATTTTGAACCGGTTTGAAAACAAGAAATACCATTTTTCCCATTGAATACAGTATTTTTCCAGGATAAAAGCACAGCGAATGTGAACTCTTTTTGTGTGTCCGCAGATGGGAGGCTGGTTCAGGTTTCAATATTTTGTGACAGCTGTTATATACTGTCGCATTATGACTCCATAGAAACTCAGCAGATGACGTGGAAGCGTTTGGGTCTGCAAATCTTGAGATGCCGTCTGTCATATAACTTCACTTCTTGCAAAGCTATTTGAGTGGGAAAGTAAGCAATATGGAACTACCACCACAACAGAAAGACCAGAGAAACATTTAATGGCAGCAAAAAAAGAAAGAGGGATAATTGCTCCCAACGTTTTCCCGGAGATGGCCGCGATCAAGAAAACCTATTAATATGGACTCATTGATGAGTAAATACTGTATTTTGTCTTTTCAAGAACCAATTCTCACTGACATCTGTAGGACAGAACATATCAGCCAGTGAATTTCAGGTAATCAGCCAGACGAGGGTCCTTATTCAGCTTCTCTTCCAACGCCATGTATTTCAGGCGTGCACTCTCTTTGTGACTGAAGCATGGAGAGGAACGTGAGAAAATTAGAAATAAATCCATACCACCAATATTAAGCAGTTGACAATAGGACCCCTGTTCTTACGCTTTCGGTGAAATCTGTTTTTGCACTAAGGAGGGAGACGCCATTGGGGACTCTTTAGGAACCTGATTGGTGCCTGATTTGTACTGATCAGGCATGCCTTGTCCTCACAAAAGACCCCTTTAGCGCCCCATCAGGACCCCATCTTGAAAGCCCTGTCCCCCTGATTGCTGGAGAAATCTGGATTTAACGGGTCCTTTGGGCCCTTAAATCCAGATTCACCGTAGACACCTTTAATGGTGTCCATAATCCGGACTTCAGCCATGAAGACTGGATTAGAGGATGTATTAGGGGTGAGCAGGAATATTCAAAGGTATTTGAAATTCGATCAACTTCATCTGAATTTTGATATTCGCATTCAAATCGAATGTCCATAAATTTGAATTTAAACATTTGAACGAATTGAACGAGGGCGGAATCGAACCTGGTATTCCCAGGTAAGAGTCCAGCTCCCTAACCACTAGACCAAACTGGCTCACAAGGTCCTGAGGTCCTCCTACCCAGATGGGTGCTGTTATATAGTCTCAACGACCAGACAACGATACCTGCTGAGCCGCATCTCTAAGATATGAAGTCGAAACACCGCGTCTGAGCAGTAGCTCAAGAAGGCATCTTCATCCTCTGAGGTCAGGTTGACTTCATTCTGCTGGTACCACTGCCGTTTCTTTTGTAGCTCCTGGGTTTCCTGGGTATCAAAGGGACGGTAGAAGATAAAGCCGAGAGAGCATATATCAAGCCTTCAGTGAGGGTCAGGATCCAGACAAAGTCAATCAGAAGCCGGTGTGCACCCCCAAATAAACAAGGGTTGAATCCTGAGGCAATAGTGGAAGACAAAAAGACTAGAAAGTGGATAAGAACATAAGAGGAGCCCTGCTGGGTCAGGCCACAGCCCATCTAGTCCATAAGAACCTAAGAGGGGCCTTGCTGGTCAGGCCACAGCCCATCTAGTCCAGCATCCTCACACAGTGGCCCACCAATTGCCCATGGGCATCTCAACCAGAGACAAGGGCAAACCTTCTCCTGCTCTCAGATCCCAGCAAATGGCCTTAGAAGAGTCCTGCTTACCCCCAGCCTGAAAGATGCAACTAGGCATCCATTCTAGTAGCCATTGATACACCTGTCCTCCATGAAATTGTCTAACCTAGTGATGGCAAACCTTTTGAGCTTGGTGTGTCAAAATTCGCAAGAAAACCTAGCTTAACTCGGGTGCTGTGTCACTTCTAGAAATATCCATAATTTTGTGATATTTGTGGCTCTAGTAAAAAAGTTATATTTTTGATATATGTATTTTATTAAAATAATTCTTTACATTAGTGACTTTTGTTGCTAAATCTTCAATTGAAAGTTGGTATTTCGTACACTTCAAGAACAAGCAAGCACCACATGTCCAGGTGCCAGGGTGGCCATGTGTGTCACCCAAAAGGGCTTGGTGTGTCACTTGTGACACGCATGTCATAGGTTGGCCATCACCGGTCCAACCCTTCCTTAAAGCCATCTAGGCTGGTTGCTCTGACCACCTCTTCCGGCAGCAAACTCCATAAACCGATGACCCTCTGGGTGAAGAAATTCTTCCCCTTGTCTGATCTGACTGTCCTGCCCATCAGCTTCACAGATGCCCCCTGGTTCTAGTGTTGTGTGACAGAGAGAAGAAATTGTCTCCATCCACCTTTTCTATACCATGCATGATTTGATATACTACAATCAGGTCCCCTCTTAAACGCCGTCTCTCCAGACTGAAGAGGCCTGAATGTGCAATCAAAGCCAGTCATATCCCAGGCAGTAAGTAGAAGAAGAACACAAGTGCCAAGGAAGTATTTTGGCCAGGAGACAAGACATTCAGACTTGGGGTCCAACTTGAGAAGAGTTTTGTAGGGCTTAGTAGAAACTGATTGGAGCTTGAGTGCCAGACGGATAATAAGCTTAAACCAGCAGATTTGGGCCCCAGAAGAGTCCTTTCTCTTTATTTCATTCTCCTGCAGACTCCTTCAGGCAAGAAGAGCCAAACTGATGTCATCCAGATGTTTTTGAGCTCCACCTTCCACCATTCCTCCAGAAATTGTCCAGTGACCAGTGATGATGGAAAATGGAGTCCAAAATATCTGGAAAGCCCTTTGGCTCAGAAAAACCTAAAATAAGATGGAAGAGCCGTTAAGGGCCGCTCTTCTTGCTTTGACCCCTTCCCACAAAGTCTGAAGAAAGTGGTAGGACCAGGTACCTTCTCAAAGCGCGCTTGAATAAGATTGGCCTTGTCAACAAGGCGGTGCTTTAAGTCATTCAGGCAGTCTTCCTTGAGGCGCAAGGCAAGCCATGTGGTCATCTTGGATCCAACACCCATCTGGATCAGGAATGGCGCCAGGTAGTCCAGATCCTGTTCTACTTGCCGCTGGCGTTCCTCTTGCAGCATCCTCTCCTGAAGAAATAGAAAAGCCGTCACCACTGTACTGATCCGAGAAGGTCCACAAGAGAGGCCAAGCCCCACAGCAAGTCCCATGGTTTCCCCCTTGCATCTAGGGCTAGAGAGATCTTTGATCAGCTGGGGCATTTTTAAGCCCTCATTGATCAAAATGGGGCACATCCTCTTCCAGTTTGGTCTAGTCGCTAGGGAGTCGGACTCTTATTTGGGAAGGCCCTGTCCCCACCTGGATCCCATTGAAGGCCCCATCTGCAAGACCCTGTCCTCACAAGAGCAGGGGAAATCTGGATTTCATGTGGACCTGATTAAAGGTATTTATTTGTATCACATACGTATCTGTTCGTCTCAGACAGGTATTTATTTGTATCAGATACGTATCTGTTCCTATCAGATAGGTATTTATTTGTATCACATACGTATCTGTTCGTATCAGACAGGTATTTATTGTATCAGTTCCTATCAGATAGGTATTTATTTGTATCACATACGTATCTGTTCGTATCAGATAGGTATTTATTTGTATCAGATACGTATCTGTTCCTATCAGATAAGTACTTATTTGTATCAGATACGTATCTGTTCGTATCAGATAAGTACTTATTTGTATCAGATACGTATCTGTTCCTATCAGATAGGTATTTATTTGTATCAGATACGTATCTGTTCATATCAGATAAGTACTTATTTGTATCAGATACGTATCTGTTCCTATCAGATAGGTATTTATTTGTATCAGATACGTATCTGTTCATATCAGACACGTATTGGATGTTCATATGAATACGTAGGAATAGTTTTGTTTCAAATAGAATTTTACCGCAGTCAAATGCGATCTATTCGTACGAATACGGATTTTTTAACATTCTATTTGTTTCTAATTGAATGCTCAAAAAAACCCCAAAAACCCTGTACATCCCTAAGACCCATATGGCCACCCCAGGATGTAATGGCAGAGCCCGATCAGAATGTATTCTGAGACCATAACCTACCATTGCTTCTCTCTGTTCTTTGCTTTTCTCATTCCGTTCTGTATCATAGATGGACACCGTCAGCTTGCTAGCTATTTCTTCTTCTTCACGGATCCTCAGGAGCTCTAGGACCTTTAATGGGAGATACCATACCAGTTAGAAGGTGCAAGGTGGAGGGGGCCAGGTGAACCATGCTCTCAAATTATTACAAAGACAAGGATGTAGTAAGGATGTGAATGAATATTCGTAACATTTGATATTAATACGAATTTGGCCAAATTCGGACATTCAGATACGAATCAAATGTTGCTGCATCTGTACATTGTCATTCATATTCCTATGAATGTTTTGGAACATTTGTGCAAGTACTTTGGAATATCCGTGAAATGGGGAGGTGGGAAAGCGGCTGTGCTAGTCACATCTGCAATGGATCCAGAGTGCATTCGACATGGTTTGAGAGCAGATTCAAAGTGCATTCAGGGCGGAATTGATGCTTTCAGAGTAGATACGTTACGGGATACATACTGGATAGGTATCAGATACATATGCAATTGTATTGGATAATTGTATGAATTCCTACAAACACATTCATATAGAATAGAATCCTACCACATTCAAAGGGGACCTATTCAAACGAATATGAATTTTCTGACATCTGATTTGATATAATTTGAATGAAAAAAAGAAAAACCATTCGGGCACATCCCTACCAAAGTTACTCATAAACCAGAATCTGACTCCTGCCCAAGACCCCTGGTCCTTCCTGGTTACCTCTGTCTCTGACTCCCACACTTGGTGCCGAGATGACTTCTCTTCTTCAATCAGTTGCATCATCATTTCATACAGATGGAACAACTTCTTCTCTTTATCAGTAGACCCTGCCTGGAACAGACGCAGTCAGATAAGGGGAAGGTTGCTTTTAACCCCCATCAAATATGTGACCCTTCTGCACTTATCTCTAATCAGGATTAGGATCCCTCGTGGTCATCTTCAGGACCTCTTCTGACCAAACATTAGTGAGGATCGGAGAGGTCCTGCCCGTTTCTCACATGCTCTGTCTGTACTGGACGGAGCATAATCCAGACCAGGAGGCCCCTGAAATGGATTACTGGTGGGTGTGTTCAAACAGGTCCACCAGCGTACCAGCTTGGGCCAGTATGGATCATGGAGGCACGCAGAAGGCATATCACTGTTTCCTGGACTACAGGGGGAATCTATTTCAGCACCCCAAGCTGGAATGGATTGTCCTGGTCCAAAACAAGGTCATAAATCCATGGGGAGAGTTTGTTCTATGCCAGCCTCCCATGCCAGCTCCAAAACTCATGCCAACTTCAGAGCCAGCCCAGGGTGGCTCTGCACAGGGGCCCATTTCCCCTGTAGTATACTGGACCATGAGTTGGGTCCATGAGATGGGTCTCCTGTGGTCTACTAGATCTTGCAATGGGTTCCACCTGGTATACTGGACCAGTATACCAACTTTAGTACACCAGTAGAACTTTAAAAAAAGGTGTATCAGTAGATTGGGCCGTAAGGACACCGCTTTGGAAAGTTAATATACAAATAAAGTGATTGGTTGGCTGTTGAGGGCAAGCAATACTGCATTTTACTCCCTTACCTGGTAGCTGATACACATATCGTTAGTCATGATGATCTTATTTCCCTTACTGTCCACTTCTGTCCGTTTGTTAAACTCCCTTTTTGAGGGAGTGATGTAATTCTCCTTGAAGTGGTAGGTCAAGAAAATCCTCTCCTCCAAGATTGCAAAGATACGTTCGGCCACATCTTCATCGGCTGGCTTGCTGGGGTTACGATGGAACCGCTCCGTGATCCTCTGAAGGAGGCCATTGGGAGGGGGTGGGAAAGGATTTCAAAATGGAGATGGAGGCAAATTCATGGCAACCCAGTTATTTATTTACCATAGCATGCATTTTATATATCTGAAGTATGATTTAAGTATGATTTATATATTTTATATTTTTATTGTTGTTCTGACCCACCCTGGGATCTTCAGGGTATAAAATTTTAGATATAGATATTATCTGTCTATCTATCTACCTACCTACCTACCTATCCATTCATCTATCCAACTAATCTATCATCTTCAGAGATATCAGAGCAACTAAACAAAATGTTGAAATGTAAAAAAATCAAAGTTAAATAGAAATGCCAGTTATTTTACTAGTTTCTGCTTCAATCATTCACCATAACCAACCAACCAACCCAACCCAACCCAACCCAACCCAACCCAACCCAACCCAACCCAACCCAACCCAACCAACCAACCAAACCAACCAACCAACCAACCAACCAACCAACCAACCAACCAACCAACCAACCAACCAACCAACCAACCAACCAACCAACCATCCATCCATCCATCCATCCATCTCTGTCTGTTTGAGCAAATATGAATTTTCTTACATTTGATTCAATATGAATCAATATGAATCAAATGCAAAAAAAAACCAAACACCCATTTGTGCATATCCCTTATAGAAAGCGACGTAGCAGGAAGTCCTCCTCTGCTGTTCTCTGAGGGCAGAGAAAGAAAAGGTTGGTCCGCTTTTGAGTTAGTGAGATCTGGGTCAAAGACATGTTTCTAAGAGACCTTTTGGCCTACCAGCTGGGCTTAGCCCCTCCCGGCACTTACCGTCACAGGCCGGGCATTGCTCTCAGTGTTGGCGAGAGCAGTAGTGGTGGGCTTCTTGACTCTTTTGCCAAACACGATGTGGCGGTAGTATAAAAAGTCCGAACGCCCTTCGAAATATTCCGTCATCTCATTGGAAGTTTCGACACGCTTCTGAAGGGCATCCACCCGGGTCTCGCTGTAGAACTCCATGGTGCGCTCCGTCTCTGGTTCCATCGTCTTGTACATGTGAGCTGGGAAACCAAGAAAGACACCCGGGTGGGATCTTTAGGCAAAGGTCTCTCAGTGGGAGTCACCAGCAACCGTCACCCGCACAAACTGGAAGGTGTGCAAATCATGAGCAGTGCCGGGTGGTCCCTCTGCAGTGTGTGCAAATTTTGCAGAGTGCACATTAAATGGGACCATACCTTGAGGGAGGCACTTACCCCTCACCCTTCATAACTTGCATGTGATGATGCTCATAGGTATTTTTAAAAACGTCACTGATGTTTACTAGTCATGTTCAGCAGTTTGGTTTGCCCCTGTCCGATATCAATGGATACTAGAAGGAATGCCTAGGTACATCTTTCAGGCTGGGGGGGGAGGGGCAGAAGCAGGACGCTTCTAAGGCCATTTGCTGGGATTCAAGAGCAGGAGAAGGTTTGTCCTTGTCTCTGCTTGGGATGCCCATGGACAGTTGGTGGGGCACCGTTTGCGACAGGACGCTGGACTAGATGGGCTGTGGTCTGATCCAGCAGGGCTTCTCTTATGTTCTCTTATGTTCTTATGATAACTGCTGCAATTGATCTGCCCGTCTGTCCATCCCTCTGTCTCCCTGGTGCCCCGCAAGGAGGAGATTATTCCATAGCCTGGGGACCACCACTGAGAAGGCCCTCTCCCGGGTGCCCACCCGCTGTACTGCTGAAGGTGGTGGGGCCACCAGGAGGGGCTCCCCCCTCCAAATCTTAAGGCACAGGCAGGTCAATATGGGAGCAGACGTTCCTTTAGATATTTGGGACCCAAGTCATTTAGGGCCTTATAGGTCAAAGTTAACACCTCAAATTGGGCTCGGTAGTGAATTGGAAGCCAGTGCAACTCTTTTAAGACTGGCCAGCTCTCCCTGTCAGCAGCTATTACCCTTTATGCCCCCAGCAGCATCTGTTCTAAAACATACTGGTCCAGTATATTTACAATCTCTATGTTCAGTCTCTGAGATAAGCATCACTGAGAAAGCCCTCTCCTGGGTGCCCACTTCTTTCACTACTGAGGGTGGCGGCGGGAGAACCAAGAGGGCCTCCTCTCCAGATCTTAAGGCACCGTAACTGTCAATTGCAACGTGAGTCACCAACAACTTACAGCTTGTTGTCAAAGAAATCCAACTGAATGTCCCTACTATCGCTATTCTTCCAGGAGGCACATACCTTTCAGGCCTTGAACATGCCCGGGCAAGAAAAACTCCTTCGTCACATCGGTTTTCTTATTCAATTCTCTCCTCTCAAGCATATCCTCTCGGTTTTTGTACCATTCCTTCACTTCCAGCACTTTGGTACCTTAGGGAAGAAGAGGACAACTTGCAGCCGGGCAGATCTGCACAGGAGCCTCTCAGAGGTCGTAGGAACATGGCAGAGCAACCTCAGATCCTTTCTGCACAATCTTTTTTGCTCCCTTTCTTCCCTTTCATTTTATTCCTTGAGTCTAACTTTCCACCTTCTGAAGGGCCCCTTCTTAACCATAGGAGATTCCTTGACAATAGTCAACCAAGCAGGCCTCCTCTTGGTCTTGGCATGACTCCTCCGAACAGTGAAGGTGCCTGACGCTATTCCATAGCCAGGGGGCCATCACTGAGAAGGCCCTGTCCTGGTTGAGCCAGTTTGCTCTAGTGGTTAGGGAAACAGACCCTTACCTGGGAATACCAGGTTGAATTCTGCCCTCCCCCATGAGGTCAGCTGGGTGACCTTGGGCTAGTCACAGCTCTCTTCTGAGCTCTCACAGCCCCACCTACCTCACAGGGTGTTCTGCTGTGGGATAAATAATAGAAAGCTTTGTCAGCCACTTTGAGTTCCCTTAAATGGATGAGAAAAGTGGGGTAGAAAAACCAGCTCTTCTTATTCTTCTTCCTGGGTGACAACCCCTTTTACTACCGAAGGGGGTGGGACAACCAGGAGGGCCTCCCCCCCAGATCTAAAGGCACGGGCAGGTCGATATGGAAGAAGGCGTTAGATATTTGGGCTCCAGGTCATTTAGGGCCTTATATGTTAAAGTTAACCCCTTGAATTGGGCTCAGCTATCAGTGAAACTCCCAAGATTCCAATCTGGGAGCAAGTCATTTAACGAAGGCTTTTTAAGAGGGAATTTTAGATACACCAAAAGAATCCCAAAGAATACTTGAGGCTTCTTTGGTTTTTGCTTACAGTCTCGATCCTCATAGAGTGTGAGCCGAGTAACCAATCCGTTGAGGTTCAGATACGGTGCCCATTTCTCCAACTTGGCGTTCTTATACTGAATCACCTTCTTCCCTTCAGGACAACGTGTTTCGAATTCTAATGGAAAGAATGGAGCTGACCTTACTGCCAGGTATGCAAAGGGAGACATGTATCCACTCATGGCAAGAACCCGGGCTTTGGAATTAAGGTTTCCAGGTACCAGGGCAGTGTTTCTGCGAGCCCTGGATGTGATGTCCTAGTTGGCATGAGGTTCCGACAGCAACTTTACCCCTGAGCATTGGCAACCACTAGCAATGGGCCACAAGACAGGATTAGCTCATCAAAAATGGCTGCCAAACGCCCTACATCTTGCTCTCTCCCACGTAGATCTATTGCACTGTAGTGATACCGTGGGGGTTCTTTTTAAAACAATAAAATAATATATAAACAAACAGGGTGCAACATATATGCAAAATGTATGTATTACGGTGCTGTATTGCACAAATATTTCTAACATTCGTTATTCATACAAATTCATACGAATTCAGACATTCGTAAACGAATAGAATCGTATGGCTTTTGTAAATTAATACAATGTACATTTGCACGAATAGTTGGGACATCTGTTAAACTGGGGATACGTATAGGATACATACTGGTTTCTGATATGTATCCCATAACATGTCTCCTCTGAAAGCATCATATCTACCCAGAATCTACTTTCAATCCACTTTCAAACCATGTTGAATTCACTCTGGAGGGATTTTCGCACTGCAACGCGTTCCAAACGGAACGCGTGCAGGCGGGCAGCTTAAGACACTTCCGGGCGCTTTTACCGTTCACACACAGGCGCGCCGGAACGCGTTCCGGCGCGCCTGTGTGTGAACGGTAAAAGCGCCCGGAACTGTCTTGGCCCGGCAAAGGCCGGCCAGGGGCGGGGATTCGGCCGGCAGCGCTGCCGCCCATTGGGTGAGAGCACCCAAGGGGCGGGCAGTGCTGTCAAGCCACCCGCCCCGTGCTTCGTGCCAGCTCTATGGGCCCGGATCGGGCCCGCGGGCCCTGGCACGAAGATGCCCGGGCACCCGGGCACCCATCATGGGGCCCGGGGCAAGGCCCCTATGGGGCAGGACCCCTTTGAAGATCAGAGCCCCTGGCTCTGATCTCCAAGGGCTCGCCCCGCGCCCCGATCTTGCCCATCTACAGGCTGCAGGCACCTGGATCTAGGCGCCTCCAGCCCGCAGATGAGTCCCCCGCCCCCCCCCAGTCCCCAAAACCCCCACCCCCAACCACCCTCCGGCCCGGATCAGGCCCATCTTCGCTCTGTGGGTGCCCACAGCGAGGCACCCACAGAGCGAAGATGTTTCCCCCCCTCCCCCAGGGCCCTGGGAGGACACGCGCGAGACGATCACCTACCTCGTGGCCGTCCAGCGTCCAACTGAGGGTGGCATTGTGGGATCGCGCAAGACGCAGCCCACCTAGGCCCCCTATTGGACAAGCAGTTCACGTGCTCTGCATCCAGAACGCGTGGAGGACAGCTCCGGACACGCCGGGACGGATACCCGGCCGCAGCAATGCGTATGCTGCGTCCGAAGCTGTCCTCCACGCGTTCAGGAAAGGCCTGTGCGAAAAGGCCTTGGATCTGCTGCATATGTGATTGGCGCAGCTACTCTCCCACCTCCTCGTTTGTGCAAATTCCTAGTCTGAGTCCATGAATCCAAAGAAATGTCCATTCTCCTAACAGCTTGGGGGTGGGATTAATATAGCCCACCATTGGATACTAAGGGTTTGCACTAACGCAATTTTTGACATTCGGTTCATAACAAATCAAATATTCAAAAATCCGAAGTCTTACAAATAAAGAGAAACAAACAGGAGAGGGCCTTCTCAGTGGTGGCCCCCTGGCTGTGGAATAATCTCCCCCTTGAGGTGCGTCAGGCACCTTCACTGTTCGGAGAAGGATCTATTCATTCGAATATTTGATACGTATCCAATAATACGAATCTCGTACGCATCCATACATATCCAGTATGCGTCCCATTTTCATCCCGTATGTATGCTTACAGGTGCGTCCACGATGCGTATGTATCCATACACTTACGAATGTCCAAATTATTTGTGCGAATAACTCGAAATACCCGTATTTGTATGAATACTGAAGTACGAATGTCTGAACATTTTATTCGTATACCAATGTTCAAATTCATATGAATGTGTATGAAGAACGAATATTTTGAATATTTTTGCACATCCCTATTTGAGACATAATTATATCATTAATTTGTTGCATTTAAATTATTACCGTGTTTCCAAGGTTGGGCCAATACCGTCACTTTCCACTTCTGTGGCTTCTGATTCCACACTGTGCCATGCACAGCAATCTTGATAAGTTGGCAAGGCTAGCAACCAAGGAACTGTACCTTTTGGAGAGATGCAGATCTGTTCCACCCAGGATGCCGGCATGTCAAACCCTTTGGGCTCTTCTTCTTTCAGCTATCAAACCCAGGAAAATGTCTAATTAGGTTGTCAACTTCTTTTCAAACGAAAACTGTTGATTCTTTGGAAATAACTGAGAAATTGATCAAATCTGAGCTTCAGCAGTGAGGTTGGTGGACACCCGGGAGAGAGCCTTTTCTGTGATGGCCCCCAGACTGTGGAATAGCCTCCCCCTCGAGGTGCGTCATGCCCCTTCCTTATCTATATTTAGGAAGGCGGTGAAGACGCACCTCTTTGTCCTGGCCTTTGGCTGAGCTGATTATGTTCCCCCTACCCCCCACAGTACAGACACTGTCATTTTAAACATATTGTATATTGTTTTATACTTGTTGGATTTTTAATGTCTTTTACTGTATATTCCATTTTAATCTGTTGTTACCTGCCCAGAGACCTTTGGGTCTGGGGTGGGATAGAAATGTAAGTAAATAAATAAAGAAAGAAAGAAAGAAAGAAAGAAAGAAAGAAAGAAAGAAAGAAAAGAAAGTAAGTAAGTCCCTGGTCACACCTTCCTTTTAACACTTCTCCAGTCCTCCTTCTGGTCTGACTGCTCACACCTTTTCACTTCTATCCTTTTTATTTGTGGACTGCCATTCAGGGAAGTCAGGTGGAAAGTCCAGAGATATAAAATGGGTAGTAATGAAAGGAGTGAGTGGTCAGGCCTGAAGAAGGACTAAAGAAGGTTTAAAGGGAAGGTGTGACCACCGCCCAAAGGAACAACGCTATTAAAATCAAATAAAGGCATAATATTGCAGCATATGGCAAGAATGTCTTCTCCCTAGAAGAAGGAGGAGGAAGAGGAGGAGGAGGAGGAGGAGGAGGAGGAGAAGAAGAAGAAGAAGAAGAAGAAGAAGAAGAGCTGGGTTTTCTACCCCACTTTTCTTACCCATTTAAGGGGATTGTTCTCCTCCCTCCAAGAGACACCCTGTGAGGTAGGTTGGGCTGTGATTGCTCAGGAGAGATCTGTGAGCCCAAGAACAGAAGGTTTGTCAGCTGCTTTGAGTCCCCTTAAATGGGTGAGAAAAGCGGGGTAGAAAAGCCAATTCTTCTTCTTCTTCTTCTGGTCTACCAAGGAAGGTAGAGGGCTCGGCTGCTTACCAGATCCTCAATCTCATCATCAATGTCCTCCTCTTCTTCTAATTCAGGTAAGGACAGGAGAGGTTTATCAGAGCCAAGCAGCATGAATTCCCACCGCACGGGGTCCCCGAGATCAAACTGGAGATCCTGCAGTGAAGCCAACGGAGAACGAAGTCATCACATCCTTGATAGAGACACCCCCTCGTCTTCAGGTCGGCACAAGCTGGAGCTTCTCTTCCAGGGTTCCCCGACCACCTTGGCCTTTGCTCACGTGGCGCAGAACAGACTTGGCCCAGTCACCTGACAGGGTTACCTTGCAGGCATTCCAACAGTCTTGCATGTTGATCCAGTAATTTTGGTGGTTCCAGACGGCTTCAATGCCCAGGAAGTGATCGTCAGTGGTGGCGTAACTTTTTCCCGTAAACGGATCTATGAAGAAACTCTCTGGCACTTCACGCTTGCCGGAAAGGACAAGAACCCAAGCATGGACCCGGAGACCATAGAGAGGGTCAGGGCGGGGCTTCTCTGCTTCCTGCAGCAGAGAGAATGAGAGGCATCAAGGTAATACTATGGGCGAATCCCCACAGCAAGCTTATTTCGCTTTCCCTAAACCGAAATAATAGAACCGGATGCAAATGCAAATTTGCCTGTTCCCATTACTTTTAACTTAATCGCGTTGGATCCGGATTCTGAGGATTGTACGTGGCGTACGTGACTCAAGGGGGGACTCAAGTGGCTACTTTTTAAAAGCCACTTTTCGGGGCTGCCCTGCCCTCTTCCTCCTGGCATGGATGCACCACCCATAAGGGACCCCTTCACCGAGCCTAACTGGATGGCTGGGTGGCTGCCGCTTCCATGGATGGAGGAAAAATGGCAGCGGGCAGCCAGCCAGCGATTCTTTCCCCTCCTCTCCCCATTGCTCAGGGCACACAGCAGCAGCGGCAAGTAAAGCCCCTTTGCTTTAAACATTCACATTCAGCTGCTTTCCTCCCTTTCCCTTTCTAAAGTCAGAACTCCAAAGAGCTAGAATTGCGCAAAATTGCAACATTGTTATTCCAACCATCAAGGTGTGAAGTGGTTCCATCCCTACAGTGTAGCGATCCCTGTTAAGTGGATTTTTACACTGAAATCACTGTCTTTGGAAGCAAGCTATTGGGAGAGGGAAACCCTAAACATGGATTCTCACCCCTTAAAACGGTACTGTCCACACAGTAAAAAAGGTAAAATGTTTCAAGCGCACGATCCGGAGTGAGACCTGTTGAAATCAGGATTGAGATTCACCACACTTTGGGGTGGTTTAACACGGGAAAAGCATGTTAAGCCAAACTACCGTGCGGACTTCGAGGACTGAAAACGTTTTGAATCTGAGATAAGGTTGCCGTGAAGACACGGCCTATGACTTCCAGCACTGATCGTTCTCTTCCCTCCTGGCTGACATAAGGGTGAGCACAGATGCAATATTCAAACTCAATTCTATTCAAATTGAAAGTCCGAATTATTTGTATGAATAATTCAAAATATTCGTGTTCATTCATAAAAGATGAATGCCTGGACATTCAATTCGAATGTCCAATTTCATCCAAATCCAATCCAATCATGAATATCTTGAATATTCACGCAAATCCCTAGACTGGCATTATTGCTGCTTTTACAGATAAAAGGAAAGTTGACCGTTACCTATTGCCCAAGAAAGGGTTAAATGAATTCATAGATGACAGGTGTATCAATGGCTACTAGAATGGATGCCCAGGTACATCCTCCAGGCTGGGGAGATAGACAGGTGGGATGCCTCTAAAGGCCATTTGCTGGGATTCGAGAGCAGGTGAAGATTTTGCCTTCCTCTTCTGCTTGAGATGCCCAGAAGCCATTGGTGGGCTACTGGGTGAGACGGGATGCTGGACTAGATGGGCTGTGGCCTGATCCAGCAGGGCTCCTCTTAGGTTCTTATGGACTAGATGGGCTGTGGCCTGATCCAGCAGGGCTCCTCTTAGGTTCTTATGTTTATACAGAGATGCAAATATTAATCCTACAGTAACCTTCTCTTTAAAGTGTGCTGAAGATGTTATTTGCCAAAACATCCATCACCACGGATTGAGAATAGTGCAAATTCTCATGCTGGATATCTAAAGGACTTTCAGGAGAGCCATGTTCTAGAACAGCCAACTTTTAAAAATCATGAAAAAGGATTAGGTTTGCAACCTATCCACATGGTCTCCACTTTCAATCTGAGGGCTGAAACAAATGATTTCAATGGATTAAGTCATTTTTCCTGGAGAACATATACTGGGAATATATCAGTAAGAATGCTGCTGCTGAAAATTGTCTTCATCTTTTTCATCTGCTGCTCTTTGGTCAATGATTATAGGAAATGAAGACCAGAAAATAACATTTTTCATACTCTGGACATCAGTTTTGTTTCTTATTCCCAGAAACATTGAGTTCCCAGTGCTTTCTGTTCCACTTTTACAGAATTCCATTTGCAGAGATTTTCATTTCCCAGTTTCATTCCAACGAGTGCAAAGAACATGTATTTTTCATCAGTTCCTTTATGATCCTACCACATCTATCTGAGAAAAAAACCCTTGAAGCTAGAAAGCCAAAGCCTTGGGCAAAGGGGATTTTTAGTTATCAGAAATAGCTGTTCAAGTGGAAATGCATTCACAGGAAATCCAAATATGTGGTCAATACCTAGCAGGAATCCAAGGGTGTTTTTCCACTGTCAGAAAGTACCCATTTTTGCACCCATTAAGAACCCATTTGGGTGTGACCCGGATGGCCCCATTTCCACCATGGCACCCATTTGGGACACATTTGTTTCCACCGCCACTGGGGAAATCCGGATCATATGGGTACATCTCAGCCTTTAATCCGGATTTTCTGTATACCCCATTAAAGGGGTCTACAATGGGGTCTTCAGCCAGAAAATCCAGATTAAAGGGAGCCTGTTTCCACGTTAGTTTGGCAATGGGGTCTAGAGGAGGCTAGGGGGAGGGGCACCCTTGCGGGGGAGCCTCAAAACCTAAGCTTCGAAGTCACTCCAAAGTCACTTTGAAGTTTACTCCAAAGATCAGCACAGACTTCAAAGACACTCCAGAGCTATTTTGCACAGACTTCGAAGTGACTTCAAAGTGACTTTGAAATGACTTCAAAATGACTTCGATGTGACTTTGGAGCCGCTTCGGAGATTGCCCCCCCCTGCCCCCCCAAACACCTGGGGTGACAGGCAGACCCCTCGTGGGTAGATCCGGATTACCAAATGGGTGCTCCGGTGTTCCCACAGCAGGGAGGCTAGCACCCATTGCTATTGGGTGCTAGACCACCCATGGAACACGTTGGGTACTTCCCTTAATCCAGATCTATTAGATCCGGATAAAGGGAAGTACCCATTCCCTAGATCCAGATCTTCTTAGATCCGGATTAAAGGAGCGCGTTGGAGAAACATTCCAAGTTCCACTCCATTCCTAGGCAGAAGAACCCCACCACGCTCCGAAGGTGAGATGTTTTCACCTCTTCCCCCTCCCATGATATGATCCCTGGTTAGCTCCACCCACCGTTCTACCTGACTCCACCCTCCTCCCCCTCACTCTGCTTTGGCCCCACCCATTCCAGTAGACACCACTAGGGATATGCACAAATGGGGGGGGGGGGTTGCATTTGATTTGTATCTAACTGAATATAAGAAAATTCATATTTGCTTGAATAGATCACCTTCGAATGTGGTAGGATTCTGTTCGATACAAATGCATTTGTACAAATACATATTAGATACATATTAGATACATATCTGACATGTATCTGATAAGTATCCAACACGGACACATACATATCCCTTTGAAAGCCTCAAATCTGCCCTGAAACCACTTTGAATCTGCTCCCAAACCGCATCATATTCACTCTGGATACATTGCAGATGTGACTGGCGTGGCCACTTTCCCACCTCCCACAGATGTACAATGAAGTTCAATGAAGGTGACAACCCAGTGTGCAGCAGCAGCGAAAAAAGCTAATTCAGTGCTGGGAATAATTAGGAAGGGAATAGAAAATAAGTCAGCAAGTGTTATTTTGCCTTTTTATAAATCTATGGTGAGGCCACATTTGGAGTATTGTGTACAATTCTGGTCACCACACCTCAAAAAGGATATTGTGGAACTAGAGAAGGTGCAGAGAAGGGCAACCAGAATGATTAAGGGTCTGGAACACCTCCCTTACGAAACCAGGTTGCAACGTCTAGGCCTCTTCAGTCTGGAGAGACGGCGTTTAAGAGGGGACCTGATTGAAGTATATAAAATTATGCATGGTATAGAAAAGATGGATGGAGAAAATGTCTTTTCTCTATCACACAATACTAGAACCAGGGGGCATCTATGAAGCTGATGGGTAGGAGAGTCAGATCAGACAAGGGGAAGGATTTCTTCACCCAGAGGGTCATCGGTTTATGGAATTTGTTGCTGGAAGAGGTGGTGATAGCTACCAGTCTAGATGGCTTTAAGGTAGAGTTAGACAAATTTATGGATGACAGGCGTATCAATGGCTACTAGAATGAATGCCTAGGTGCATCTTTCAGGCCGGGGGGTGGGGGCGGAAGCAGGACGCTTCTAAGGCCATTTGCTGGGATTCAAGAGCAGGAGAAGGTTTGTCCTTGTCTCGGCTTGAGATGCCCATGAGCATTTGGTGGGCCACTGTGTGCGACAGGATGCTGGACTAGATGGGCTGTGGCCTGATCCAGCAGGGCTTCTCTTATGTTCTTATGTTCCGAAGCATTCGTATTTGTATGAATGTCGTAACATTCAACTCTTTTATGAATGCCTGAATTCATACGAATAGGAAATATTACAAATATTCGTTCGCATCCCTAGACGCCACCATTGCTCACGGCTTTCTTTTCCTCTTCCTCCTTCCGTTTCTTCTCCTCGGCTGCCTCCTCCACAGCTCTCAGCTTGGCTTCTTGGCGGAGCTCAAATTTGCTCCTCAAATCCCGGGGAGGCTTGATGGCATATTTCTTGGGCTTCTGTTTTGTGGCTTCAACTATGACCTGTAACCACACACAGACACACACACACACATGTTGTATCAGAAGCAGCTCCGACGGGCGTCGCTTTCTATCTGCGTTAGAATTTTATCAAAAAGTTCCATTAGAGAAAGGAGGAATCTTCTGCCATGCGACATTTCCACGCTTACCTTACTGGGATGGTTCTACTAGCGAGGTCCATGAGGTTCCATTTCTAGCCTGGTTGGCGCCATTCAGATTTCAGGAGCTGGGATCCCATGGTTCTGGTCCAGCGGCACCAGCAATGTTCACTCCCAAGTAGGGATGTGCATAGATGTTTTTTGGGCATTCGGTTCGACATGCTTCACAACATTGCTAAAATATATTTAAAATATATCCTCCCCCTTCCCTGGTGAACCTCCAGAGGGGGGCTTTTCCAAAGTCTGGGGGCCACCACAGAAAAGCCCCTCTTGCAAGAAGGGTCTCTCCTTGAGATCCAGCTGCAAATTCACAGCCTCTCCTTCCTTACCATGCTGTTGTCACCTCCCAGGTGAAGAAAACCCCAAGCAACCCCACCTTCCCCAACCTCCAGGCAGGAGGCAGATCACTCATGTAAGCTCCCCCATAAGTGGTGCAGCAGACATCTGAAGAAGTCAAGGTACAAAGTCATGGAAACAGATGGAGGGATTCGGGGCCCACCCATGCCATGCATTTTGTAAAGCAAATCGGGAAATTGCATGCAATTTTTAGCAACACCTGGGCAAGTGGTTCCTGACCTTCACCCTCCCATAGGACAAATTCTCTGGGAACAGAATGGACTCACAAGGGAAGCAGCCACCATCCAGGCTTTTCATGTCCATTCCAGCACCAGACAACCCATCGGTGAGATTATATGTTTCCACCGCCCTCTACTGGATCGTGATGCCTTCGCAACCAGCAGTGCACTAGCCAGCACCATCCTCACCACACAAAACCCTCGTCCCCTTTCCTTCTTTGCTTGGTTAATGCTAATAAAGCCCTCCAGGTTGAACTCAGACCCTGGCGACATCATGGCGGCTTCCTGGCAGCAGAATGGAGGATGGTTCCCACTGTCTCCTGCTGGCGAGAGTCCAGGGACAGAACCCACAACTAGGGACATGCACAAATAGGCTTTTTGGCATTCAATTGGTAGAAAATTCATATTTGTTCAAATAGATCCCCTTCGAAAGGGCTAGGATTCCATTCGATACGAACATACTCCACACCGAGTGCATGATTGGGGAACTTCTGGGAAGGCAGGGGACCCTACAAATTCATATGAATATATGATACGAATACATACGGATCCTGTATACAAATTCTGTATGCGGATCCTATACCAACGCCTAAGTATCAGATACGTATCAGAAACATATTCCCTGTTTGACCAATGTATGAACTGTATGTATGAATGAGCAGTTGTACTTACAGGAATGTTCACTCTTGAGGGTTCTCCTTAACCGGGACTGATTTGAATTCAAATGTCCAAATTGGGTCAATTCGAATTTCGAGTACATTCGAATATTCACGTACATCCTTAATTATTAATAAAACTGCTTTTGGAATCTCTTCTGCCCCCTGTCTGCATTGCCAGAGCATTACAGCCAATTTATTGTTATTCAAACTTTCACAATAAAAGACTCCCAAAACTAGAGATCTGCACAATTTTTTTTTATATTCGATTTCTATTGAATCAAATGCAAGAAAAATGATATTTCTTCAAACAGATGCCCTTCAAATACAGTAGGACTCAAATTCAGTACGGATGTTCAATCCCATACAAATCCTATACGAAGCTTCATACAAATGCACTGAAACATTCATTTTAAATTCAGATATCAGTCTTTGAATGTGCCAGCATTAGATTCGAATTCGACCACCCAAATTTGTCAAAATTGGTATGAATTTTGAATGTTATGAATGTTTGTCCACATTCCTACCTGAGTAATGGCCAGACAAAGCTAATGCCCCCACTTTGAATACGTGTCTAGGATGTCTACTAAAATTACCTCTTCAGGTTTCAGCAAGAGTGGGCATGTCTCTTTAGATTCGTCCATCATGCAGATCTCCCGGGTGGCATAGCCATTCACGCAGTAGGCGTCATATCCAGCACCGATCAGCAGGGAGCAGAGCAGGACCGTGAAATCGAAGCAGTTTCCCCGCTGGTATCGCAGGATCGTCGTTGGAGAGTACAAGTAACTCGGCTACATGGAAGAAGAAGAAGGAGAAGGAGAAGGAGGAGGAGGAGGAGGAGGAGGAGGAGGAGGAGAAGGAGAAGGAGAAGAAGGAGGAGGAGGAGGAGGAGAAGAAGAATTGGCTTTTCTACCCTGCTTATCTTACCCATTTAAGGTGACTCAAAGCAGCTGACAAAGCTTCTCTTCTTCTCCCCACAACACCCTGTGAGGTAGGTGGGGCTGTGAGAGCTCAGAAAAGAGCTGTGACTAGCCCAAGATCACCCAGCTGGCTCCATGGAGGAAGGAGCAGAAGAGTTGGCTTTTCTACCCTGCTTTTCTCACTAGTGGATCAGCAGATACAGGAACACACCTGTAGTTGGTGGGCCATGCAACCAACCGACCGACTGCATTGCTTTACCTGGACAAATGTCCAGAGGAAACTTCAGCCTTTTGATCCACCTGGTCTGGAAATGCAAGCAGACAGAAAATACTAGCAGGGCTAGCTCTTACCGGTGCAATTGGAGAAGGCAGGGGCTCCATAGCCAGGAAGTCTGCCACAAAGCGGGCACAACCATCCCAGTTGTACATTTCTGAGTAAGGAAGCAGAGTCGGGCGCACCGTGGTGCTCACAAATTTCTGCAACACAATGTGGGGGGGGGGGTATGTTGTTTGCAAGATTGGATATTTGCTCAGTTTGCGTCGGTTGGCTTGTTACATTTGTATTTGAAAATTCGAATATCCACATTGAATCCAATGAATATTGACATTTGAATTCAAATCAGATTTTCAAAAATCCAGATTTTCAAATCCAGATCCTAATTGGATTTTTGGAAATCCGATACAGATTTTTTGAACAATTTGACTGAATATTGCAACCAAATATTGGGTCTATTTGCGTTTATAATACGGGATGCCAACGAAATGCAAACACGACAAAAACGGGATGTGAATGGAATAGAAAATCAGATACGAATTTTCCTGACACTTGTCAATTCAAATCGGACTTTTGAAAATATGGATCCGGATAATCCGGATTTGAATCGGACTTTTGAAAATCCAGATCTTCAGATTTCAATTTGAATGAAATATTCAAATTAAATCAAATTTGAATGCAAAAGAATGCATCCATGTGCATCGCTAGTCTGCACAGCTGAAGGGTTTTAGCCACATCAGCCAACATTTTAAACCCAGGCTTACTTCCACGCCACACTCATTCACAGGGTGGAGGAAGAGCGGCTCACGGTCCGGGCACAGGTGCGCATACTGTCGGTGAAAGTTGTCCGCCACTTGCAGCATAAGTTTCTCCTTGGGGGAATTGGTCTTATAAGATTCTGGCAAGTTGGAAGTCTCCACAGAAGTCCAGTCGAACCTGCTGTAAACAGAGGAGGGGCAAATGAGAACATAAGAACATAAGAACATAAGAACATAAGAACATAAGAGAGGCCCTGCTGGATCAGGCCACAGCCCATCTAGTCCAGCATCCTGTTGCACACAGTGGCCCACCAATGCTCATGGGCATCTCAAACAGAGACAAGGACAAACCTTTTCCTGCTCTTGAATCCCAGCAAATGGCATTAGAAGCGTCCTGCTTCTGCCCCCCTCCCAGCCTGAAAGATGCACCTAGGCATTCATTCTAGTAGCCATTGATACCTCTGTCATCCATACATTTGTCTAACCCTACCTTAAAGCCATCTAGACTGGTAGCTGTCACCACCTCCTCCAGCAGCATATTCCATAAACCAATGACCCTTTGGGTGAAGGAATACTTCCCCTTGTTGAGAGAGGAAC
The DNA here is from genome assembly GCA_023333525.1 of Aspidoscelis tigris stejnegeri. Classification (NCBI taxonomy): domain Eukaryota; kingdom Metazoa; phylum Chordata; class Lepidosauria; order Squamata; family Teiidae; genus Aspidoscelis; species Aspidoscelis tigris. The sequence goes on from JALMGA010000013.1 coordinate 5,054,228, forward strand.
GTATTAGAGATTTGCAAATTCAGTTCATTCTAGAGCAATCAGAATTAGGGATGAGCACAAATGGCGTGGTTTTTTTTGTGTTCGATTCGTGTGAAGGGCAAGAAAATTCATATTCATTCGAACTCATCCCCTTCAAGTGTGGTAGGATTCATATTTCATCCAAATGTTCAATCCCATACGAATCCCATAAAAATCCCATACATAGCTTGGTACGAATATATCAAAACATTTTATTCGAATTCGAATCCCAGTTTTCCGATGTGCCAACATTCTATTCAAATCTGAATGTCTGAATTTGGCCAAATTCATACAAATTTCAACTGTTACAAATATTCACGCAGGTCCCAACTTGAATCGAATAGTTGGATCCAATTCCATTGGATCTGATTCTATTGGATCTATTGGATCTGATCTGGAAAAGGTGCAAAATGGTCAAGGGGCTGGAACACTTTCCTTGTAAAATGGCTGCAACATCTGGGCCTCTTCAGCCTGGAAAGGCAGCATTTAAGAAGGGAGCTGACTGAAGTACAGTGGGACCCCCATATCCGCTGGGGATACATTCTGGCTCCTACTGCGGTTACCTGAAACTGTGGCTAATCATGAACAGGCCTTCCAGTTTGGGGGTCATGTGACCCCAGAACCGGAAGTACTTTTCTGGCCTCCAGAAAGCCTATTTCTGCCTCCAGAGAGCGTTGGAATAGTGGTGCAATGCTACCAGGTGCCTCCTGCCAGTGTCCCACGGACCCCCTTACATTTTGGACACACACCTATTCCAACACTCTATGGAGGCCAAAATAGGCCCCCTGGAGGCTGAAATAGGCCTTCTGTTTCTGGGTGTCTTTCCTTTATGTTGCCCACAGGGTGTAGGGGGGCTGATTTAGGTCCCTAACTTGAATCAATTCTATTGGATTCAATTCTATTGGATCTGATTGGAACCGCCTCCTGTTCAAAAGGGGCTGGTTCAGTTCAATCAGACACGATCGAGCCAGAAGGTTTGATTCAAACTTTTCTAAAACGGCCCTATTCAGGCCTTTTGTTGCAACTGAAAATTGCACATTTCTGCCCAGAATGACACAATTGTGCAATTCTGAGTTGTACTAAGAAAAATATCAAACTAAACTTAGGAAAGGACAGGAAATTTGGAATATTGTGTACAGTTCTGGGCATTGTGGAACTGGAAAGGGTGAAGGAAAGAGCAACCAGAATGATTAAGGGGTTGGAACACCTCCTTACGAAATCTGACTGCAACGTCTAGGCCCCTTCAGCCTGGACAGACAGTGTTTAAGAGGGGACCTGACTGAAGTAGATAAAATCATGCATGATATGGAAAAGGTGGATAGAGAAAATTTCATTTCTCTATCACAAAAGACTAGAACCAGGGAGCATCTATGAAGGTGATGGGTAGGAGAGTTGGATCAGACAAGGGGAAACATTTCTTCACCCAGAGCAGTGGTTCTCAACCTGGGGGTTGGGACCCTTTTGGGGGTCGAACTACCCTCCCAGAGGGGTCACGACAGGTCTCCCACCTCCCTTCCCTCCCACTTCCGAAGCTCTCTACCTCCATGGTTGTGGGTCTCCACAACATGAGGAACACCATTAAGGGGTCGCAGCATTAGGAAGGTTGAGAACCGCTGACCCAGAGGGTCATTGACCTATGGAATTGGCTGCCAGAAGAGGTGGTGACAGCTACCAGTCTACATGGCTTCAAGGTAGGGTTGGACAAATTTATGGATGACAGGTGTATCAATGGCTACTTGAATGGATGCCTAGGTGCATCTACCAGACTGGGGGGTACAGGCAGGATGCTTCTAAGGCCATTTGCTGGGATTGGAGAACAGGTGTCTTTGCCCTTGTCTTGTGCTTGAGATGCCCATGAGCAATTGCTGACCCACCGTGTGGGACAGGATGCTGGACTAGATAGGTTTGTGGCCTGATCCAGCATGGCTCCTCTCATGTAATGCACCATGCTTCCTCAAACCACCCAGGGAGCATCTGAGCAAGGCACAAGGTACCACCACCCCTGCTTACTATATATCTTCAGGCATCTGGACTTGAACTTCTGACAGCTTCTTCTCCAAGTCTTCGAGCTCCTCATTGAGGTCAAAAGAGCTCAGTTCCTCCTCTTCTTCCTCTCCCAGAGATTCTTCCTCTTCTCCCTGGCCCTCCATTCCACCACAGCAGGCAAGATCTTCAGCTTAGAAAACCAACCGAGGTGAAGAACCTGTGAAGGGCTAAAAGCGAGAGGCCAGATCAGGGGAAGCGAGCCATGATTTAGGTTCACTGGAACCAGTGTGAGCTCCCCCAGATTCCTTCTGGTTAGACCAGGTCTTGAAGCCGCTCTACAGTTGACACCGAAAGGGGATTAACCCCGCTTCAGCTTCCAAGATCAGACACGATCAGAATGTGCAAACGAGGAAGGTCATGATCCGGATTAAGGGGCTCCCTAATCCAGATCACAGATGAGTGCAGAAAGATCCATAGTTTAGTGGCAGAGGAACTGTATGGAAGACAGAAGGTCCTAAGTTTGCTCAACAGCTCCCCAGAACAAAATAAATGGAAAATGGTTTCAATATTTGGTGTCCATGGACTTAAACCTGTCAACACATTAAGCCATAAAACATTATCCATCCATCCATCCATCCATCCATCCGTCCGTCCATCCGTCCGTCCGTCCATCCATCCATCCATCCATCCATCCATCCATCCATCCATCCATCCATCCATCCACCACTCTTCTCCAGAAATATAATTTATTACAGAGTTGATTCCAAGAATACAAATAACCAGGGAAAGCACAGAGGAGAAAGAAGGTCTTCTATCCAGGTCAAACTGATCTCCAGCTTTTGTTTTTGTGGAACAGGAAGAAAAAGTTCCCCTCTGACCTTGAGCAATGGCTTTATCTGAACTGTTTGAGAGGAAAGAATGAAAATTATGTGGGTAGATTAGGTCAAGAACATGTGGATGATTGTTTATCCAATTAAATTCTGTAAGAAGAAGGCACTAATTCGTCTGGATTCCCCTGCTCCTTCCTGCACTGTCTACGAACCAACAATTAAAGTTCCTTTTCCAGGTAACTCCTACAAATGTTAGCTAAAGCAGAGAACCCAAAACAAGAACCAGGGGGCACTTTGTGAAGCTGATGGGCAGAACTGGGGAGGGGAATTATTTTTTTCTCCTAGAGGGTCATCAGTCTATGGAATTGACTACCAGAAGAGGTGGTGACTACGAAAGCCATTAGCCTAGATGGCTTTAAGAAAGGGTGAGAGATAGGGACGCCCATGAATGGTTTTTTTGACATTCAATTCCTATCCGATTGAATGTTATAAAATCCGTGTTCGTTCAAATAGATCCCCTTCAAATGTGGTAGGATTCTATTCGATACAAATGCATTCGTAGGAATATCCGATACATATCCAATACGAATGAATACGTATCTGATAGAAATGAATACATATCCAAGTGTCAAATCCAACCTGAATCCACTTTTAATCCTCTCTCGATCCAAGCCGAATGCAATCTGGATCCGTTGCAGAAGTGACCGACGCGGCTGCTTTCCCTCCTCCCCAGTTTACTGAAGGTCTGAACCATTTGTACAAATGTCCATACACTCGAATTCATATTAATGTTAATGCACAAAAGTTGTAACACTCCATATCTGTACAAATGTCTGAATTTGTACGAATAACAAACGTTAACAAATATTCATGCACAAACTTCAAAGAGGACAGGTGTGTCAATGACTGCTAGAACGGACGCCTAGTCTTGCCTCCAGGTTGGAGAGGCAGGCAGGTATGCAAGGTTTGCCAAGGTGCTTTTACTGCAAATAGTGGCGGAGGGCCACACTTGGAAAACCATGACATTTGTGGTTTGCAAGCTCACAAAATTTCCTTGACACGCTCAAACTGAGTATGCCTTGCCAACCTGGTTCCTAGATAGGAGCTGGTATTATTGAAGGTCCGTCCGGCCATCTGCTGCCCCAACAACGTGGATCCGGCACTGCACCAAAATCAGCTGCTTTGCTATTGCATTGAGCTGGAGCGATTCCAACCATGGAACAGGCATTGAAAATGTCAATTTGAATACTTTTGCTCCCCCTCAATGGACTGCATACCCTCTGCAAACCTCACAGTTACCTGCCGTTCCCACTAACTCACCTCTAAGCAGCGCAAACCTTTGATGATCTGTTCTCCCAGGTCTGTTGCTCTCTGTCTCCATGACAACCACCTTCTGGGAAGCAAAGGATTCTGGGAGCTGCAGTCTTTCTCCCTCTCTTTCTCTCTTCATTTCCTGATCTAGGCAAAGTGTCAAACACATGCTATTCTGATTGTGGCTGGGACCAGCCATGTACTTAGTTACTTATTTAGGGTGTTTCTGCATTATGCCGACAAAAAGTGGATCTAATAGATCTGCTTTTCGGCAATCCGTTCTCTCGAAGATCCGTCACTATTTGTGACGGATTGGAGGGAACCCCACGCATCCGCGCACACATGGGGAGGACAGATTCGGGAGGACAGATTGGAGTGGGTGCTGTGTGGACACACCAGCACCCATTCCAATCTGTCCTCTGGCTTGCGCGCCACTGACGCCGCCCCCGGAGCCGCAGGACTGGCGGCGACCAGCGCACGAGGGAAGGGCTTTGGAAGCAGGCAGTCCCGCTTCTGCCCTTCCCAAAATGGCGGGCGCCGGAATCCGGCTCTTCCCCTGATGGTATGTGGAAGCGTCCTGCTTCTGCGCACATTCAGGGGAAGGGACACATGGAAGACCTGATTTTTCGGGTCTTACATTTAATCCGGATTTCGGCGGCAAAACCAGTTTTAAAAACCGGTCTTGCGCGCTGAAATGCGGACGCGGCTTCCGCAAAGGGTCTCTAATCAGGTCCCCAATGCAGAAGCCATTTAAAGTATGTGTCCTTAATGTTACCTTAGTGGCAGTTAATCCAGTTTCCGCAATCAATGTGGAAACATACTTACTTACTTACTTACTTACTTACTTACTTACTTACTTACTTACTTACTTACTTACTTACTTACTTACTTACTTACTTAGGCCCTTTCTGCACTTGGCCTTATTCTGGAATATATCTCAGGATCAGGGTCTCTTATCTGCATGTTATTGCAGACTACAGCAGGTCCTAGTGAGACTTGCCGTAGCCTGTATTAGCATGTGGACAAGAGACCCCTATCCTGAGATAGATCCCAGAATAAGGCCAAGTGCGGAAGCAGCCATAGTTAGTTAGTTAGTTAGTTAGTTAGTTAGTTAGTTAGTTAGTTAGTTAGTTAGTTAGTTAGTTAGTTAGTTAGTTAGTTAGTTAGTTAGTTAGTTAGTTAGTTAGTTAGTTAGTTAGTTACTTACTTACTTACTTACTTACTTACTTACTTACTTACTTACTTACTTACTTACTTACTTACTTACTTACTTACTTACTTACTTACTTACTGGATTTTTATACCACCCTATTACTGCAGTCTCAAGACAGTGCTCAATTAACAGAAAGATAAAGACAAAAATAAATAACATTGAAATGAAGGTCAATGTAACATTAAGAATATAAATATCAGAATACAGGGCCGAAGTGGAGTCTCCATTGTTCCTAAAAAGCCCCAGATTTTACTCTGTAAAAAACTGAACTGAGGAAGAGTCCTCTGAAACCCAAAAGGTGGCCAAGAGTTTTGGGACTCTGCATTGGTCTTTATAAAAAAGCTTCTCTACTCTGGTTTGAGTTTTCCCACGATTCTTTCTCCTCTACATTTTCTGCATGGTGTTTATTGGCCTCCTTTGGAAGAAACTAACATGAACAAAGTCCTAGCTGTGTTCACACATAAATTTTAATCCAGATTCAGTCCATCTTCAGAGTGAGAGGACCCTTCAGCGAAGAGACCCATCATTTCCTTTCCACATTGTCTACCCCAAAGTGGGTTTTCTGAGTTAGGGGGATGCCAAAAGCAAACAGCTTGTCCCTTTGCTGAATCATTGGCAGTGGTCACACTTAAGGTTTAATCCAGCATCACTCCACTTTCAGAGTGAGAGAGCACATCAGCAAAATGACAAGCTGCTTTCTTTCAGTGTTAAATAACTCAGAAAATTCACCTTTGGGCTAGATAATGTAGAAAGGCAGTTACTGGTCACTGATTTGTTCTCTCACTCTGAAAGTGGATTGAAGCTGACTTAAACCTTAGGTGTGACCATAGCCATTTTCTCACTCTGGAAGTGGACTGAAGCTGAATTAAACCTTAGGTGTGTCCATAGCCATTCTTTCACTCTGAAAGTGGACTGAAGCTGGATTAAACTGGAGGTGCAAACTCAGCCCTAAACTCTAATTTCTTCTGCAGTTAAAGTGAGTGAATTATTTAAATGTCTACACCTTTTGCGCTCAGGACGTCTGATGGGGAACATCTGGAAGAACAGAAAGTAAAATCATTTAAACAGTGCAAAGAGTGTTTTAAAACAGGAGGAAGGAAGGGAGAAGACGCCTTAAAAGACTTCTCTAAAGCCTGAAGTGCAAAACAATTCTGAAAAGTGCTTTAGCACCTCCAGAACTGTTCCTGATGGAGAATGAAAATGCACCAATGCAGATATCTGACTTGAACTGGTACAGAAACAAACACTGGGCATTCCTTAGTGGGAAACGAAAGTTTATCTGTTGGGAGATAATATATAAAGGACAAAGTGGGTGAAAGGGAAAGAACTGTGCGTGGATGTCCAAGACAAGCGGCACTTAAGCCCTTCTGGCTCATTCTGGTGAGTAGAAGGATGGACATTATGTGGCAGGGGAAATGTTTCTGTTTATTCAGAAGGAAACAATATCTGGACTACAAGGATTTGGAAAGGGGCTGTTTGACTATCCTAATTTAGCTTCATGCCTGGCCTGAACTTTTAGCTAGTTTTGAAGCCTTCTTTCCTTGCATGGAAGGTTTGCTGAGGAAAAGGCCAATGCTCTCATGCTTTTGTGCATTTTTCTCCTGAGCAGCAAAATTTGGAACCATATGACAATGTCCTGGAGGCACTGACTTTGCAGGTGTTTAAAGTATGCACAAATTGTGGCTGTTCAGTGACAAAGATTACTGCTCCATGTGGATGCTGATGGATGGAACTGGTGCCAAGTTAGATCCAAAAAGGATTCCTTTGCCTTTAACGCAAAGAGAATTGCTTGAACTTCACCTGGTCAAGACCTTAAGCTTTGGAGGACGTTTGAATCACGCACTAGTCTCAAAAACACAGGAGTTGTTGTGTGTAGTGTAGAGGCTTTAGCATCATGTTTATAGCGTAGAGACGGTAGATATCTGCTTAGCTGTGTGTTTCGTTTCAAAGTAAACTGCAGAATTACTGCTTTGATAGTTTAAAAAAGTTTTTCTCCCTTGTTTTCTTCTGTGTGCTTTTAAAAACCTGTCGTGGAAATTAGCTTTGCTCTAGCTGAAGCTCCCCTCTAATGTTCATATTTTAAAGTAAATATAAGAATTAGGTTTCTCCTATGGCTTCTTCATGAAGTTAAGAAGAAGATTTGGATTTTTTACCCCGCTTTTCCTCACCCATTTAAGGGGACTCAAAGCAGCTGACAAAGCTTCAATTCTTCTCCCCACAACAAACACGCTATGAGGTAGGTGGGGCTGTGAGAGCTCAGAAGAGAGCTGTGACTAGCCCAAGGGCACCCAGCTGGCCTCGTTTAGGAGTGTGAAATCAAACCCAGTATTCCCAGATAAGAGTCCGGCTCCCTAAACACTAGACCAAACTGGCTCAAGTCATTTTTCTGACTTGAAAACAAGTATTTTAATACCAGTAATAATAGATACCTGCCCAGCAGCTTCAAGTGTCAGAAGAATGTAAATATAAACCTGCTTATTTTTGTCAGTTTTGTTTTTAGCAATTCTGTTTCTTTTTATTGTTTGCTAATTGTGTCTCCTTCAACTGTAGACCTCAGGAGGGACTAGGGCTGTGGTCACACCTTCACTTTAAACCTTCTTTACTTCATCTTCAGGTCTGGCTGCTCACACCTTTTCATTTTTGTCCCTTTGGCCAGTAATTTTCTTTCCACATTATCTATCCTAAAGGTGAATTTTCTGAAGCTACGTTTCCACTGGTAAAAAAAAAAAATTCCAGGTTTTAACCCAGATTTTATTTTTACAGAGGGTTCCCTGCAGCCATCCCAACTGCATTGGGGCACCATTCTGCCACTCGCTGCCCTGTTCCTCTGTCTTTCATCATCACGCCGCTGCTCGCCTTCCCCACCGTTCTCCAACAGACAGAGGAAGTGGATGGAGGGAAAGGCAAGCACCTGGGGAGAGGAGGAAAGATGGAGGAAAGGCAAGCACCGGGGGAGACGAGGAAAAACAGAGGAAAGGGGCAGGGAGAAGGTAACTGGCAGGTGGATGTGGAGGAAATCAGCATGGGCAGCATTCCCATTAATAAATATTTGGATTTTAACAGGATCCCGCAGTGAGTCCTGCGATATACTTCCCAGTGTGGAATCGCCCTAAGAGATTCTGCAAAGGGATAGTAAACAACAGGGGTTAAGACACATTTCTTGGCTTCCTCAGTAGCCATGAACTTTTGGGAGTCTTGCCATATTGGTGGAGCAAAACCTTCACACGAATATTTCAAAATATTCTTTCACACCCCTACACAGATCTAGGGACTATTGTATGGAAGAAAGCTTCCTGAGGGATGGACGCAGTATGGCTAGGTAAGGGAAGCCAACCAGCCCTTGGCTGTAAGTCAATTCTGTCTTTCAGGAAATGGCCATGATCTGGTGCCTCCTTCTGAACATCCCTGTGCTTTCTGCTCTTGGGAACCTGAACAGTAAGTGTTTTTTTTTTTGCAACCTTCCTGGAAGGGAAGGGACGTGAGTGGACAGGTGGGAATGGGGTGGGGTGGGGTGGGGTGGATCTAATGGAGGCCATTGGCTACAGCCCAATCAATTCCTTCTGCTGCAGGTTCCCTTATAGAGCCCCTCAGTTCTGGAGGAACAATTGGGCTCCATCTTCAGAGGAGCCGCGGGCCCTGTTTCCCAAATCCTTGTCTTCACCAGGGCAACTGCATGGTCGCTGAAGGCAAGCCAAGTTGCACCTGTAAGCCAGGTTTCTCTGGCAGGTTCTGCCAAGGTAAGGCAGGTGTCTGCAGCAGAATTTTGGGGTTTCCAGACGCAAGCGGCTTCTAGTCATCCTTGGGAAGAAAGCCCTGCGCTGCTTTGAGGAGGTGGTCCCAAACTTTGTGCATACTGAGAACATATATAGGGAACTTCAGAGCGTGGGGAGCATTTGAGGAGATCAGAAATGACCTTCTGAAAATCGACCAAAAGAAGTCACCAGGGCAATAGAGCCAAGAATAAGAACCTAAGAGGAGCCCTGCTGGATCAGGCCACAGAGAGTCTAATCCAGCACCCTGTCCTACACAGAGGCCCACTAGTTGCTTATGGCTGTCCTCAAGCAGAAGACAAGGGCAAAACCTTCACCTGCTCTTGAATCCCTGCAAATGCCACAGGAATAAGGCCAAGTGCAGAGTGAGTGAGTGAGTGAGTGAGTGAGTGAGTGAGTCAGTCAGTCAGTCAGTCAGTCAGTCAGTCAGTCAGTCAGTCAGTCAGTCAGTCAGTCAGTCAGTCAGTTTACAAGCCATGGTACTAGCAGCAACAATTGTGTATGTCCCCCAAGCATCTAGCCGTGGTGGCCAACACAGGTGAATGCCCTCAGATTCCTCTCACCCTGCTGCAAGCCAGTTTCTGAGAATTCTCCTTTCAGAAGATGAGCATGAACTGGCTTGCAGTGGCAGTAGGAATGGCTTCTGGCTGTACCCACCTGTGCTGGCTGCTACTGTCACACCCCCATATTGCATGCCCCCCCCCCCAAAGCGAGAAGATTGCCCGCCCTCGCTCCAAGGTTGGCCACCTTTGCAAACTGCCTCTGTCCCCCAGATGCGGAAGTGAAGCTGCAATGTGAGGAAGAGTACATGAATATGATGGTCAGGCAGGAGGTGTTTGACGCGATGAAGGTCCCCTTGAAATCTGCCCATCTGAGGAACAAAATCTGCAAGGTCTCCCAGCAACACGAAGGCGGAGCCAGCTTCTTTGGGGCGAAGCTGACTGGTGAGAACCATACTGCGTGTGGGTCTGTCATCCAGGTAAGGCTCTCAAGTGGCTCATGAGACAGGGGTCCCCATAGGTCTGGTCTAAGGGCTGCGGGTGCTTGCTCAGGCCTTCTCTATCGCCCACAAGAGGACCTGAATCGTCCAGTAGGAGCAGCACCAAGATCCAACCGAAGAGTTTGTTTTCAGTTCTCTCTGCTTAGAATAGTTCCTTCTCACCCTCTGGTCTCAAACTTGGGACCTTTTCTTCCCTGCTCATTGCCAGTCAGAGGAGAGAAATAAAAAAGCTTTGAGGTCCAACTTCTGTGTCCTTTCCCCTGCCTCATGGCAGCCATTTTGTGGCCAACATTGACCATACGGGCAAAGGGAGAGACTAGCAGTTTTGCCCATGTTTGCCCTCCTTGTTCTCTCTGTCAGGAAGTTTCTTAGATGGCAGACCACGGTTGGAACGTAAACCTAGCTCTCATGCATCAGCTGTCTCCAAACCACAGCTGTGACAGGAACCTTCTGATCCACTTTCTGTTCCATTTTCAGGTCAATGGGTCTCACGTATCTTACACCAACGTCATTGAACTGGAGCAGGAGATCCACAAAGTTATTACCAGGAGTACCCTCATGCGCCTGAACTTCTCCTGCGTCTATGCCTATAAGCGTGTGGTTGGTCTGTCCTCCCCTCTCAGGGCTATGGCTGAGTACGTGGTTGCCAACTGGACTCTGGGGGCCATTTTCCCCGGTGACCTTCTCTTGGGGCCCACCTTCTTCATATGGGACGCCAGCCTTCCTCATTTAAAAGAAAAGTAGATTAATGAAAGCCAAATTTAGCTCTTTCACTTCCAAGCCTGGTAACTCTTTTCTGATAAGTGCTTAGCTTACCAGTGATTGGACACTCACCTGCCTGGCTTTCTGTAGCCCTGATTGGTCCACTCACAAGTAGCATTTGTTCCCGTGCTGTGATTGGCTACATTTCCCCGCCTAAGGTGACTAAAAGAGTTACTCTCAGTGTTATTTAACCCATCATGAGGAAGGGGCGCCAATCCCAATACGTCTCACAGCTTCAAATTTGCCTAGAGAGTATCTCGTTAGCCATGTCTGATCGTATTCAAGTTGATAAAACATAGCAGAACCATGGCTTTAAAGTACATGGGCTGAGGGAGGCCCTTTCTAAGGTACTTCAGATCTGAGGGGGGAAGGGGTACCAGGTTTGATTCCACACTCCTCCACAAAGCCAGCTAGGTGACCTTGGGCTAGTCACAGCTCTCTCTGAGATCTCACAGCCCCACCTATCTCACAGGGTGTTCTGTTGTGGGGAGAAGAACAGAAGGTTTGTCAGCCTCTTTGAGTTCCCTTAAATGGGTGAGACAAGTGGGGTAGAAAAGCCAACACTTCTTCTTCACCTCCGAGGTATGAAAGCGACAACACATCAGCTCTGATCTCTTTCTCCTTTCTCTCTTCAAGTTGAAAAGAAATTAAAACTTTATTTTCTTTCCACAATACCTAAAACAACGTGGATTTTTAAAAAGGAATTATATTGTGTTGAAAGAAAATTACTGGTCACTTTGCTGGTGTGTTCTCTCACTCTGAAGGTGGACTGAAGCTGGATTAAACCTCAGGTATGAACACAGCCTGATAGAATACATCAGCAAAGTGACAAGCTGTTTTCTTTCAGTGTTAAATAAGTCAGAAAATTCATCTTTGGTATAGATAATGTGGAAAGGAAATTACTGGTCACTTTGCTGGTGTGTTCTCTCGCTCTGAAGGTGGACTGAAGCTGGATTAAACCTCAGGTGTGAACACAATCCCTGGCAGGTTTGCAGTTCCTTGCCTTTAACATCCCACTCCAGACTCATCATTCTTGGTCTGAGGACAAACCTTCTAGTTCCTAAAATTATTGTTCCCATAGTACCATCTACTGGCTTAATTGAGAATCACATGTTTACAAAATACCCAGCGCAAAGCAAAAGCTGAAAACAGCATTTTTGCTCCAACCTTGAAATAGGCCCCTGTTTTGTTTTGCTTTGTTTTCTGGAGGATGGAATGGCCCAAACAGCCTGTTCTGACCTCGGAACAGTTTGCACACTCCGATAGGGAAAAACTCCCATCATGTGACAACTTCCATGACCCTTAGCCATGACAGGAGAGCTCCAAACTCAAAGGAAGTCGCTCTTTCAAACTCTAAAAATGCACCAGTATTAACTAGGGAGATGCACAGATGTTTTGGGGGATTCGATTTGAAATGAATCAGACGTTCGAAAATCTGCATTCATGCGAATAGATTGCATTCTGTGATAAAATTCTATTCGATACAAATCTGATACGAATATACATATCTGATGTGAACTGAAGCCCATCTGATAAGAATACATATGTATCTGATATGAATAGATACATATCTGATATAGATACATATGTATCTGATAAGCATAGATATGTATCTGATAAGAATAGATACATATCTGATATGAATGCATACGTATTTTATATAGATGCATACGTGTCTGATAAGAATAGATACGTATCTGATATGAAGATATTATCTGATATAGATACATACGTATCTGATAATAGATACGTATCTGATATGAAGATATGTATCTGATAAGAATAGATACATATTTGATATAGATAGATATGTATCGGATAAAAATAGAAACGTATCTGATACATTTCTCCAGCTTAATGAATGTCCAAACTATTCATACAAAAGTAGAGAAACCTTCGTGTTCATTCTAATGTTAGCATATGAATATTGTAACATTCAATTTGAGTTTGACGATGCCAGCCAAACTCTCCTTCTATATCCCCCGGTCTATTCTCGAACTCCTTTCTTCCTCTTCGGCTGTGTTCACACCTAAATCAGTGAGATGTGTGCCCAGGGAGAACCAAGTCAGTTTCTAGTCCTCATTGAACCCAGAAGTGACTCTAGAGATCACGCAAGCTCCAGAACCAGCACAGGGGCCTGTCCCAGGGTAGCCTTCCAAATGTGGAATGCTTCTCCCAGGACTTTAGAGCTCTTCCTGCTACCAGATCAGCTCCACTCTAGACCATTCCTGCAAGGTAAGCACAGAAACTACCTCTATTTCCTTCAACTTTAATGGACTGATGGGCAAAGGAGAGCACGTGATTCATTAAATTGGAAAGTTCAGGGCATTCACTAAGGCTCCAGCATGAAAGGGGCAAGGAAGGGTAAACATGGGCAACTGGATGAAGAGCTTGAGCCATCCCGCTGTGGTCCATGTTGCTGATGATGTTCTCTCGGTATGTTCCTCTTCCTTCCCAGGATTGCTCAATCTGCAGTCAAGGAAGGGGACTTCTCGGTCAGCATGAGTCTTTATGAGAGTTCCAGCTACGAACGGACATACCAACAGGACCCTCCGAAGTTCTCCTTAACAGATATCCTCTATATCCTCCTGAAAATAGAAGGTCAAGATCAGGTGAAGTACTTCTTCCTCGGAGTGGAGGATTGCTGGAGCACGCCAACATCTGACCCGGACCACAAAACAATGCATGAACTGATCAAGAAAGGGTAAGAACCTCGACACCTACAGGAGATTCATGTTACATAAGAACCTAAGAGGAGCCCTGCTGGATCAGGCCACAGCCCATCTAGTCCATAAGAACTTAAGAGGAGCCCAGCTGGATCAGGCCACAGCCCATCTAGTCCAGCATCCTATCTCACACAGTGGCCCGCCAATTGCTCCTAGCCATCTCAAGCAGAAGATGATGGCAAAACCCTCACCTGCCCCTGCCTTGACTTCCTGCAAATAGCTTTTAGAGGCATCCTGCCTGTCTCTCCAACCTAGAGGTGGTACTGGCGCATCCACTCTAGCAGCGATTGACACGCCTGTCCTCCATGAATTAAGAGGAGCCCTGCTGGATCAGACCACAGCCCATCTAGTCCAGCATCCCATCTCACACGGTGGCCCACCATTTGCTTCTGGACCTCTCATGCAGAGGATGAGGCAAAAACCTTCACCCTGCAAAGTCCAGCATCCTGCTTCTCTCCCCAAAATGGAGATGGTACCTGGGCATCCAGTCTAGTAGCCATTGATATACCTGTCCCCCCATGACTTTGTTTAATCCTTTCTTCCAGCCATCTGAGCGAAGTGTTTTGGGGGGGGGATTAAATATAGGTAGCTCTAGACTTACCGCACTGGCTTCCAACACTGTTGCATTATTCTGAAAGACTGAAGTAGACACACTATGGCCAACAACTCTTAATGGATGGTCCATTTGGCCTTTTCTTCCAGGTGTCCTCGAGATGAGACGGTGACTTTCCTTGGTGAAATTGGAACCAGCTCTGAAGCCAAGTTCAGCTTCCAGATGTTCCGGTTCACAAACTTTTCACAAGTCTACCTGCATTGCAAAGTGCGTCTTTGCGCACCTGACAATCCACAGCCCTGCACCCAGGTAAATTCCACCCAGGGCCACACTTACGCCTTCTCATTTTTGGCCTGGAATGGCTTGGTTACACCTTCCTGGGCTATGATCATGTTCCTCCATGATCCAGTTTAGTGGTCAGTTGTCGACTAGGGGATGTTTTATTAAAAGGTCCGCTGGGCAGCCGTTGCAGGACACCTAGTCCAGTCTATGCTCCAATGTGGATACAGCGTACCAACAGGGGGCATGATCCTCCTTCTACTGCATCAGTGGATGGAAGGGATGGCTTGGTGGATTTATTCTTTGTTTGTTTATCTATTTATACCCAAAGGTCTCAGGGTGGGTTGCAATAAAATAATTACAAAAACAGATTAGTTAAAACAGTGACTGAGCTTTCGTGGGGAGTGTATTCTGTTGCCTCAGCCAAAGGTCAGGGCAAGGAGGTGGGTCTTCAGCATTCATCTCTACACAGATAACGAGGGTGCTTGGCACATCTCAGAGGGAAGACTGTTCCCAAAACCTGGGGGCTGCAACCAAGAAGGCCCTCCCACGTGTTCCCATCTTCTAACTCTTCCAGGGGTGGCCCCCAAAAAAGCTTCATTGGCAAATCTTAGGGCACAACAGGATGGGGATAGTGAAAGAGGTTTCAGGTCTCCTATCAACATCAACTGGTATTGCCCTCGATAGGTGTTCAAAAAACAAGCGAGGCTGGGATTAGAACCGGGATCCAGAGGAGCCCTGCTGGATCAGGTCACGGCCCATCTAGTCCAGCATCCTGTCCCACACAGTGGCCCACCAATTGCCCATGGGCATCTCAAGCAGAGGATGAGGGCAACACCTTCACCTGCTCTCAGATGCCAGCAGATGGTCTTAGGGATGGTCTTGTACGAATGTATGACCCGTATCCGATACAAACGAATACGGAGCCTGTAACATATCGGCGCTCTGGAAGCGTCAAATCTGACCTGAATCCACTTTTAATCGGCTCTCGGTCCATGTCGAAAGCAATCTGGATCCGTTGCGGACGTGACTGCTGCAGCTGCTTTCCCACCTCCCCAGTTCCACGAATGTCTGAACTATCCCTACAAATGTTTGAATTATTTGTACAAATGTCTGAAACATTCATATTCATGTGAATGTTAATGCACGGATGCCATAACTTTCGATTCGTGTACAAATGAATAGGGCAAACATAGATTGCGTCAAGAAGGGGACATGCCTGCTAAGGTCTTGCTTGTGCCTACAGGAATGTCCCAGCAAGCAAAGGAGCCAAAGGGATCTGGGTGAAAACCACAGGGATGTCATCTCCTACGGTCCCATCCGCATCCAGACCTCGCCGTCCTTGGAGGCACAGGGTGTCCCAAACCAGCTGGCCTTCCGGAGTATGTACACATTTATCTCTCCAGATAAGATCTTGAGTCCAGGTGGGAAGGTGGCTTCAGCGCCGTCCTGGCTGTTCATGGCTGTCTTCCTTTTCCCAGAGCTGCAGATTTGGATTGCCGGAGTGGGCCTTTCCATCGGTATCGCTGCTGCCTTTGTCCTGACCGCCGTCGCCAAAGCCACGAAGAAATGAGCCAGCTGCAAAGCAGCGGCGCTGTAAATAAACCCAACGGTTGCAAACAGCAGTGGGGCCAGGTGTGTTCTTCTTGCTCTTCAAAGGGATCTTCCCAACCACACGCACCTTTCAGGGTGACGCCGTTGAGCAAACTGGCATGAGAACGTCAAATGTGTTTCCTTGGGCACTCTCTCTGCCTTACCCAACTATTCCATGGGAAGGAGGGAGGGAGGGAGGGAGGGTGCTCTGCCCTTCAATACAGGGCTGAATACAACTAAAATCTCCCCCAGGTTTACCTCCTTTTCGTTATACAGATACACTGGAATTTTTAAATATTCGATTCATCAATCAATTGAATTCGAAAACTGAATTTATGCACATGCCCTACCCCTTGTGATCCTTATTTCTGTCACCCTCAACTGGATTGTTTTGGGGGGGGGGGGTCCTTTAGCACGTCCAACACCATGGGAACCTCAAACATTTGAACTGTGGCTAGGTCCTGGTTAACCATGTGCCCCTCCCCAAGTCTAGGAATATCGTCCTGAAATTAACAGAAACCACAACAAAAAAAATATTCACTTCGATTCAAATAGAATGTAAAAAAAAAAACCACCATCCATGCAGATCCCTATAAGAGTTGATCCAGATCAGGGCCCTTTCTGCACTGGGCCTTATTCTGGTTTATATCTCAGACTAGGGAGCTACCATCCTCATGCTGGTTCAACGTACAGAAGACCCACCCCAGGGCTTGCCATAGCATGAACTAACATGTGCATAGCAGGTCCCTATCCTGAGATATAATGTGGAATAAGACCCAGTGCAGAAAGGACCCAGATGTGGGCTAAGGCTCCTTGATCCGGATCGGTGGCAGGCCTGATACACGTGGCCTACAATCCGTGCTAGCTCTTCCCCATCCAGATCATGGGTGTGGCATCTTGCACATGGAATAGTTACAGGATGTTTGTGGGATAACATGTGCAGCAGAGTTTGCAACCACGAAGACGCTTCCAAAATGCCTCCAGAAGACAATTCAACGGCGAAGACAATTCACATCTGCCACGAAGGTCTCTTTGAAGTAGGGACGCCCATGAATATTTGAAACATTCGAATCTCATGTCTCTAAATTTGAATTTAACATTCAAATGAATTTTCAAATCTTTTGAGTCACTTTTACGAATTATTCAGACATTCGTATGTGTACAGATACATATGCATTGCATACGTATCTGTACACACCTTATTCATATTCCGTACGCATTTGTACAGATATGTACGGGGTAAACACAGGATGCATATGGGATAAAAACAGGATGTGTACGGATGCATACAGACACATTCTAATGTCGTCGACATTCGTATCTTCAAATATGAATGGAAAATTGGTACGAATACATTCAAATGCATTTGACTTGAATCAAATGTGCATACATTAAAATTTTAAACATTCAAATCTATTCGGATATTTGGATATTCAATTTGAATCAAATCCTGAAAATTGCATTCGTGCTGCAGTGTTTTCCCAGGATATTTTTCACTTCCCAGGCCAAGCTATGGAACCTGTGATTTCCGAATGGTCTCCCATCCAAACTCAATTGAGATCACCAGTGACCTGTGAGACACAGGCTAAATCAGCCAGGGGGTCGGAGAAGCCATTGCAAAATTTGTTTCACAATACGAATGTCCTTCATCCTCAGAAGAATATATATATGTGTGTGTGTGTTTAAAATTTTAAACATTCAAATCTATTCAAATCTTCAGATATTCAATTTGAATCGAATCCTGAAAATCTTTGTAGTGATTTTGACAGCGTCACCAGCTCAACCCAGATGTAATGTTTGATTGACTGGCCGTGGCGAATTCCACTGGGTGTTGGAGGTGCCATGGGCCAATTGCACCACAATGTGGGCAGTCCATACAGTCGTAGTACGCATCCACGGATGTGGAACAGGGCATAAGCATGCACAATACATCCCTCTTTAGCATGCATTTGATGTTCCAAAGCCCAATGCAATGCAGATGCCGCAGCCTCCCGTAGATCCGGGTCTAGCCGATCTGGATCTTGTTAGCATGGATCTTGCCAATCCAAATCGAGCCGATCCAGGTTAATGCTAGAAAAGGTGGATTAGAGATGGGTTGGGCACATGAGCGCCACCCATAACCATCTCTAAAGTGCTTTGAGAAGCTTTAGAGTTGGCGTAGAGACACTTTGCAAGGAGCATAA
This sequence comes from Aspidoscelis tigris stejnegeri, assembly GCA_023333525.1. Lineage (NCBI taxonomy): Eukaryota > Metazoa > Chordata > Lepidosauria > Squamata > Teiidae > Aspidoscelis > Aspidoscelis tigris. Next base: position 5,072,452 of record JALMGA010000013.1, read on the forward strand.
TTCACACACCAGCCTGTACATCACCCATGAACACTGTGGGCTTGAAAAAGTGGTATAGAGATGGGATGACAACATGAAAGCCACACGCTACCACCTCCAAGACCCTCTGGGGGGCTGGGGCTCCCCCTGCCCACCAGCACATCGACACAGATTTAGTTAACATTGCTGTTGATGAGTCCTCTGCCTCAGGAGAAAATTGCTTTATTGTCCTTTGAATGAGGCCCAGAAGGAAACAGGAAGCGTACCCAGACAGGTGGAATTCTGCTGTACCACACTCTAGGGAACGGAATGATGATGGTTTGGGGGCAGCCACTTTCTTTAGGGACAAGGCTGGTATTGAATATTTCCGCTAAAGCAAGGCTGATTTTAAATTAAGCACATTTTCAGCATCAAAGTCTTTCCAACCCCACCCCACCCCAAAAAAACTTTGTACACCACAGCTTTTAAATTACAAAAGAAAACTCAAGGTCACCATCAGTTTGAGTTATACCCTTAGAAGCTGCATTGGTAAATCCACACGGCTTTTTGAGGAGCAATTCAGCAATGGTTCTGCTGCAGTGTTTTCCCAGGATATTTTTCAGTTCCCAGGCCAAGCTACGGAACCTGTGATTTCCAAGTGGTCTCCCATCCAAACTCAACTGAGATCACCAGTGACCTATGAGCCACAGGCTAAATCAGCCAGGGGGTTGGAGAAGCCATTGCAAAATTTGTTTCACAGTACGAATGTCCTTCACCCTCAGAAGAATATATACATATATATAAATATATATCCGTTAGCTTGCAATAGTTCCCATATGCTTTGCGCATGTGCAAAACAGTCGAACGGCACACAAGTTTTGCTCGCCAGCTTCTCAGGAAGATTTGCTCAGCAAGCTTTGGACGGACCGTGAAGGTGCATCTTAACGTTGATGGTCGCATCAGCCCAGAAATGGTTGTCCACACTGAATTGTCATTTCCTCATGCAATTCACGCCAAATCAGATACTCGTGTTGCTGGACTGAGGCCTTAGGCTGTTGGAAGTGGAACACTGCATGGAAGATGAACGCCGCACTTGCATTACCTTTGCCAGGTACCAAAGGAAGATGAGGAAGCCTGTGGGGAGAGAAGGGAAAACGTTGAAAGAAGCTGCGTTCCCAGAGCATGGAAAGATGGAAGAGGAAGAGGAAGAAGAAGGAAGAAGAAAAAGAAAAAGAAGAGGAAGAGGAGGAAGAAGAGGAAGAAGTGTTATCAGGTGTGAAATGGAAGGATTGCAACATTGTTATCAGGTGTGAAGTTGGTGTATTGCTAGTCACCGCTGCTCTACTGGGTGGATTTAGACAGTGATCTGTGAAAGTGCTAAGAGTGAATGAGTAAAGAATCACCCGGCCGATGGCTGCAGCCGGCACAGGAAGCCATTTCGGGGGACGGAGATCTGGGAGATGAACAGAGAACCGATGGCTATTTTTCCTTTGAACAAGGGAGGGGGCGGGGAGAAAAAGATGCAGGGAAAGAAAACACGCTTCCGTGGGGACGGAAGGTGCGTTTTAAACATGCGTTTTTCTGAGCCTCATGCGGACGCTTATTCCGGAAGTGCAGGGCACTTTTAAAGTCCGCTTGAATAAAGTGACCGCAGAGGGAGACTAGAGAGGCAGATAAGTCTTTTGGGGATGCAGCCTCACTCACTCACTTAGGCCCCTTAAGGGTGAGAAAAGTAGAGTATAAAAACCGACTCTTCTTCTAATGTAAGCCGTTCCCCCGACTGCCCCTTCTGTGCTCTTCGAACATCATGGTGGGGTTCTGAATGTCTTATTACTGCAGCTAGCTACAATATCCAACCTCTCTCTTCTTCTGGGTGCCTCCAAACGGCAAAAGGAAATTGTGGGGTGAATAAGATTGGGGTGGAGTGGGGAGAGGGGAACAGCCACTTCTCCTACAGACCTTGGAGGGAATTGATGACGGTGAAGAGATAGACAGCCACCAGCTGGAAGGTTCCAGAGCTGAAGGAGAAGAAGGCCAGTCCCCACGGGATGCCCAGGACGCAACTCAATCCAAGGAGCATCACGGCGTATTTCCAAGGGCGCTCTCGCTGCTTCGCTCTGAGGATCTCCCGAACCACCGCAGCCAGCATGATGCTGTTGAAGAAGAGCACCAGGCTTAAAAATCCCAGGTTCAGGAAGTTGTTGATCTCTCGTCTTGTGATCCAGCATCTGGGAAGGAAGAGGGGGAGAAACAGAGGTGAGGGTCCCAAAGGTCCACTTTCCAGATTCTACCCTTACACGCCCTTGGTCCTCTGAGATCTTTCTCTCCAAAGGAACCATACAGAGCCCACTAGGCAGGTCAGGTGAGAGAAACTCTTGGGCACCCCAAGGAAGTTAGTAGGGATCAGCACGAATATTATTAACATTCGTTATTCATCTGAATTCAGACATTTGTACACAGATCAAATACAAATTTTTCGGAACATTCCAACAGTCCGGACATTAATTAGACTGGGAAGGTGGGAAACAAGCTAAGCCAGTCACACGTGCAATGGATCCAAAGTGCATTCAACATGGATCGAGAGCAGATTAAAAGTGGAGAAAGAATAAACTACAGGATACGTATCAGATATGTATCGGATATGTATCTATTTGGGTTGGATACGTATCGGATACATATTCATTCGTATCAGATATATATCGAATATTCGTATGAATACATTTGTATTGAATAGAATCCTACCACGTTTGATATGAACAAATACATATCTGATATGTATCCAATACATATACAGTAACATATCTGAAAGTGTCAAATCCGCCCTGAATCTGCTCTGAATCAGCTATCAAGCCATGTCGAATTCACTCTGGATCCATTGCATGAATGTCGATTCACATCTGAATGTCCGAATTCACACAAATTTGTATGAATATTGAACGTTACAAATATTTGTGCCCATCCTAATATCTTTCCAAATCTGCAATTGCTGTACATCTACCTCTTCCTATCCTTCCTTACATCCAAACTCACATGGTTGCGTTGGTGTATCCATTGGGGGAGTCATGCACTTGAACGGAATACGGTCCGTAATGTGACGGATCGATTGCAAGGATCAGAAAGACGATAAAAATAGGAAGGCCTGTAAGCAGAAGAGAACTCAAGTTGGAACATTTCCCCTTAACCTCTTGGCAAAGTCTTCACTCTGCCCAATGCAGGTACCTGCAGTTTGTTTTGAAGTTCAGGCAGGCCCCTGTATCTGCTGATCTGGTGACCACGGATTTGCTCATCGGTGCCATCACCCCCTCCTCAGAGGCAGCCTCCTGGAGATGCGCTGGGGTGGCCACCCCCAGTTGGGAAGCACACAAACTCTTGCGTGATTCCCTAGGAATCATGGGAAATCTCTCATGACTTCCCAGGGATCATGGGAAATCCCACACAATTTCTTGGTGTTCATAATATCTATGGTTTCCAGTATCTGGAACCTATCTCCCACTGATATGGGCCATGCCTGGATCTCTATCCATGGCTCTCTTTTTTACAAAGACTCCAAATGGACTGACCAGCAAAGGGACAAATAAACAACCATGTAAATTGCAAACCAGTTTGAAAATGAAAGAAAACCAGATAGGGGAGATTAAAATAAGATGAAACCAAACGCAAGAAATCTCTATTATTTTATTCAAAAGAGATCAAGCATTTCAGGTTTGCTGGGAACTGAGAACAAGGCTGTGTCCAGACACGTTTATACTGTACAGTGGAATGCACAGTCTAGGGATGGGCAAGAATAATTGAATGCATTCAAAATTCAATTGAATTGACTGAATTGCAAGATTCAAATTCAAATCGAATGTCCTTAAATTCGAATGTAAAGATTTGAATTGAATTTTGAATTTTTGATCTATTTGTTTGAATTATCCAGACAGTCATATGTGTACAGATTAGTACACCATGCGTACTTGAAGAGCCGCATCTTTCCCGCATCTATATGCATTTGTACGGATCTGTACAGGATAAAAACAGGTTGCATACAGGATAACTATGGGATGCATACGGACACGTACAGATGCATACAGATGTGCATGGACCCCAGGAAGATGTGTATGGGCATCTACAAACATTGTCAACTTTTGTAGGTGCAAATCTGAATAAATAATTCGGATGAATAGATTCAAATTTGCTTAATTCGAATTGAATTTGGTTAAATTCAAACTTTAAACATTCAAATCAAACCAAATTTTTGAGTATTCAATTCAAATCAAACAGTCTTGATTGTGGAGTCACAATTAACGATCAATGGGTCATCGTGCCGTCGCACTATCCGAATGGGACTGCGCACTTGCCTTAATGCTGGATCAAGGACACTCGCTGCGCAGTATAAACAAAATCCAAAGCTTCCCTCCAGTGCAGGCAGAAAAGCAAGATGAGAACACAGCTCAGATTTGATTGGCTGCCTCAACCTGTGTGACGGTGTGTTCCGACTCAGCTCTCGCAGATCCAGTAGGGAAGCTACAGAGCTGCCTTTCGAGTCAGGACACCCGGTCATCGCTGCGCAGTAAGTATACTGCAATTTTATGTTTAACTGCAGATTTATTCTGCTAGTCTGGAGGCAGCCCAAGTGAAATTTTTAGCTTTGTCTTCCGCTAAGATGTCCAGAAGCAGTTGGTGGGCCACTGTGTGGACTAGATGGGCTGTGGCCTGATCCAGCAGGGTTCCTCCTAATTCAAAGAGGACAGGTGTAACAATGGCTTCTAGCATGGATAACTAGGTACCACCTCCAGGTTGGAGAGATAGGCAGCAGGACGCATCTGAAGTCTATTTGCAAAGTAGGTGAAGTTTTTGCCTTAGACTTCTGTTTAAGATTGGTTGGCCACTGTGTGAGATGGGATGGTGGACTAGATGGGCTGTGGCCTCATCCAGCAGGGCTCTTCTTACATTCTTATGCTCTAAGTCTTCCAACTGAAAACTTACATGGCATTTTTTTTTAAAGCAAGCTGTTCTCTTTTTTTAACCATATGTTCAGACGTTTTCAGAAACACCCACCAAAGCGTCCCACTTCCCAGAAATCTAGACCAAGGGGGAAACAGCACAGACGCGGCTTTGGTTGGCAACCCACTTCCTCATACCCAAAGAACTGGAGCTCATTCTTTCTCCTGCACATCTTACATTTTACAATATGCATTTATTTCTCACGTTCTACTTTTTTCCTCTACAGAGGAGGAACGTAGTGTGGGCTGAAGCTAGGTTTCCTGTGCCAGAGATGCAAAGCCTCCTTGCACACTCATGGCCCGGTGGGTGCTCTGGTAGAGTGGGGGGCCATGCAGGGCCATGCTCCAGCAGCACAGATCCTGCCATAAGTGCTTCTTAGAGCAGGAAGAAGGAAGAGGAGGAGGAGAAATTTCCAAGAAGAAAATCCTAAATTTTTAATCAATGCTCTGCTTATGCTTCAGTACACTTCCCTAACGCAACATGGTGCGTTCCACCTCAGACATCTGCCACGATATTCTGCAGCTTGAGAAAGCTACAAAGCATCTGGATAGTTTTCCCCTTGTGGTTGCTTTTGCATTTCCTGAGGCATTTGGCTCCAACCCTTTTGAAAACCCGATTCAGATCCAGACCATCCAGACCTGCACATTCGATTCGTATCTGGATATAAGGATGTCGAGATTCATATTTTTGATGTTACCTGGAAATGCAAATTTGTGCAAATGCGTATTTATTGTGTATTCAATCTGTTTGCAGCCCGCTTTCATCCCATATTAAATACGATAATACGCATTCTTTTTGCACAGATTTGTATGAGATAGATACGGATCTGCACATGTGAATTAATCGAAAATCCATACTCAGATCCGAAATCAGAATTCGAAATCTGGATTTTCCAAAATCCAATTTGAGCTCAAATGTTGGATTTTCCAATTGGATTTTCAGATAGGGAGGATGCTGGGCAGTGGGGTGAACGGTACACCAGTAGCATTCCTATTCTGTCTTTCTGGCCCAGCAATAAAAACAGGCCCTCAACCCCCTTAACAGAGCAAATTGGCCACCTGGTGAGGGAGATGGAAGTCCGATAGACCACAGCGACACCCCCTCCCCTTCCCCCTACTCTAGAATAGAGTTGCACCAAATAACCTGGAGGATAAAGCTGGGTCAGGCCAGGCCCACCCAGTTCATCCATCCAGGTCTCAGTTATACATGCCAGACCAGCCCTTTCTTCAAGGATTAAGTCCTGGGTAACTGATGATTTATTTTGGACTGATCTGGCATTCAGAAGCAACACCGTTAGAGTAGTGGGCTTTTGGTTGGCAAGTCTCCCCAAATTCTGCTGGCTGAAAGAGGAAATAGAAGGGGTGACAGCTTCAAGGTATCTAACACCCCTTCTCCTTATCTGTCTCTTCCACCTTCTATCATATAAATATTCAGCTTTTTGATTATTCATGCACGTCCCTACTCTGTGTCCTGCCCCACCAGAGTTCAGCTCCCTTCCCATTCCGCTGGGCACTCACCCCAGCCAAGTAAGCAGAACTTGAGGAGGAGCTGTTTCACACTGGGGATGAAGACTTCAATCACCAGCTGGTACAAGTTGTAGCCCTCAATGCCCATCCAGGTCAGGCAAGCGAGCAGCCCAAAATGTAGGAACATGGCACCAGCTTTACAGGCAGTATCTCCACCAGATGGGGCCAAGGGGACAGCGATGAGAAAGCTCATGTCCAGCAGAAAGATGGCCCAGAGAAGGTTCATGTGGATGTAGATGATGTGGTCTCTCTGCTTCTTCCTGGGGGGAAAATAAAGAAGTCCATGAGATTAGGGATGCACACGAATGGATTTCCTTTTTGCATTCGATTCATGTCGAATCGAATGTAAGAAAATTTGTATTTGTTTGAATAGATCCCCTTTGAATGTGGTAGGATTCTATTTGATACTAATGTATTCAAATGAATTTGTATGACTATCCTATACAAACACATATGTATCTGATAGGTGCATACATATCCAATACGTTATCTGCTATGCATACATATCCAATACGTTATCTGCTATGCATCCTATAACACATCCACTCTGAAAGCATCAAATCCACCCTGAATCCACCTTGAATCCACTCTCAAACCATGTTGAGTTCACTCTGGATCCATTGCAGATGTGACTGGCACGGGTGTTTCCCCACCTCCCCGTTTCACAGATGTTACAAATCTTCGTACGAATGTTCTAAAGCATTAGTACGAACATGAAAGTCAATGCACGAATGTTACAATATTTGATTTGTATACGGCTGTCCAAATTCGTACAAATATCAAACATTATGAATATTCATGCACATCCCTAAATCATTGGTGCCATCCTCCTATGCCCCACAACGTGCCTGCCTTATTCAGGCTCAGGGATATAATGCTAAACAAAACCATACAATTCCCTAAAGCAAAAAAAAAAACCCAAGTACAAAACCAAAACTAAACAGGAGGCGATCTGTCAGAGAAATAAAAATAACCCAATAGAGTAAAAGTAAAAAAGACAATGTCTGCCCCAGTCACCAATGTGAATAGTAACACAAAATACAAAACTATAAAGCAGAAAAGCAATTATAATTTCTGTCATTTTGAAACTATACAGAGTGACAGTTGTGAGCTGTATTTTATTATTTTTAATGCATATAGGCCACTGAAGAAGACTTTTGTTCAAAACGCGTCTGGCCTCCTATGTTTCATATTTTACATTTTATTATATTTATTTAAGTATTATTATATTATTATTTTCAATACTTTTCAATAAACTTGCTAGTGGGGTACTGTTACCCTTTCAGAAATTATACCGTATTTTCTGGCATATAAGACGACTGGACGTGTAAGACGACCCCCAACTTTCCAGTTAAAATATAGAGTTTGGGATATACTTGCTGTATAAGAAGATGACCCCCGGCATATAAGACAACCCCTGGCTTTTGAGAAGATTTTCCTGGGTTAAAAAATAGTCTTATACACCAGAAAATACAGTATTTGCTTTTCTGCCTTATAGTTTTGTATTTTGTGTTACTATTCACATTGGTGACTAGGGCAGACATCGGGTATTTTTCCACTGTCACTAGAAGTACCCATTAAGTACCCATTAATGGGTACTAAATGGCATTTTTGTACCCATTATGGGTACTTAATGAGTACCTCTAGTGACAGTGGAAAAACACTCATTGTCTTTTTTACTTTTACCCTATTGGGTTATTATGGTTTCTATAATGCTAAACATACCATACCTCAAACACAGGAGGAAGAAGATGGTAAGGAATGAAGCCTTGGCTGATACGATGCAACCAATATACGTGATGAGAGTCAAATATTTGTGGTGGACATGATCAATGCCTGGAGAGGAGACCTGAGGATGGAAACACAGGAAGAAAGGTGGTAAGGAACTCTGCTGCACCCAAAATAAGAAGAATATTTGGCTTTTCTAGCCCACTTTTCTCACCCATTTAAGGGGACTCAAAGCGGCTCACAAACTGTCTGTTCTTCTTTCCCCAAAACAGATGCCCTGTGAGGTAGGTGGGGCTGTGAGAGCTCAGAAGAGAGCTGTGACTAGCCCAAGGTCACCCAGCTGGCTTCATGGAGGAGGGCGGAATCAAACCTGGTATTCCCAGATAAGAGTCCAGCTCCCTAACCACTAGACCACACTGATCTAGTTACAAGAGTTGGGCATTTGTGGTCGAGATGGGTAATATCTGGGCAGGGCATGTGACAATGGAGGTACAGGAAGAAGAAGATGGCAGGGAACAAACAGTTGATACAATGGGACCAATATAAATGGCCAAAGCTGAAGTATTTCTGGTGGAATTGTCCACATTTGGAATTGTCCTGAGTCCAGAAGTAGAAGAAAAGGAAGATGGTAAGGAGGAAAGCTGGAGGTCCTACAGTACAACAACCAACGTTGTTTGTGGTAGAGATGGTCAGTACATGAGGAAGAAACCTGAGGACGGAAGCACCAGAAGAAGGAGATGACAAGGAGCAAAGCTGGAGTTGATACTAAGCAACCAACATGAGATGCAAAAGAGAGCTTTGACCAGTTCTGGAGGAAGATGGCACTCACCATCAACACAGCAAAGAAAGTGAGATGGTCACAAAGGCAGATCGTGTGATTCCTTCCTTGCTTCACTTCACAGCCTGAGCTACTCCACTTGCCTTGTGGGTTATCTAGAATGAAAAGGATCCTGTTACAGATGGGGCAGAGGGAAATACATGTAATAATACTGAACTAGGAAAAAGCAGGCTTAGTAGGTCAGTTTGGATTCCTCTTATCAGGCCCTTGAGAAGTTGTGAACTAAGCTGGTGGTGGCGTACACCTCCAGTAGGGTCTCCCATGCCTGACAGATAGTATAACCACTTACCTTTTGAGCCCATTTCAAAAAACACACACTGTGGAGTTATATTCCCCTGAAAAAAGAAAAGCAAATATCCAAGAATGAATTTTTACTAGGCATTACAGATTGTAAAGGTGATGCCAAAATCAATGTGAGAAGGCAAACAGGCCCCAGTGAGAACTTTGCAATATGTGGGTATAATATAAGAGATGGGCAGAAGAGATGGGAATTGAAATCCAGCCCCATTTGTTGAATGAGAAAACCACAAGTTTCTCAGGAAACTACCCAAGAATAGCAAGAAGGGGTACTCTTCCGGTAGCTTTCCTCTGTGAAAAGATGGGGGCTGAGGTGAATTATTCAGTCATGGAACAAGCTTGCTTCCATGACAATTTAGCCAGGAACCACACCAATGAGTTCCCAGTCACAAATGTGGATGAACGAGTGTGGACGAAGGATTTCAGACCTACCGGAAGAGAGTTGTGCCAAAAGGTGAGGCCTATCCGCTGGTCCATGGGCAAGTCACGCACGGGAGTTTTCCCCAGAGAGATGCCAACCACTTTTCCTCCGAGGATCTGGTCGGAACTCAGGTCCTGCAGGGAAACATTTACTTTTGCATATAAATACCCAATGTGATTTACAAAAGCAGAAAGAGCAAAATGCAGTCCTAATGCAGAAAAAACAGCACTACAAAGCATTCGTACAGGGCATTTCAAGAATCTAGGCAAGAGATCGATACACTCCCCTGAGGAGATACATTATGATTGCTTTTATATGCCGGACTAGGGATGAGGAAGAATATTCAAAGCATTGGAAATTCAACTGAATTTGTTTGAATTTGGACATTCAAATTCAAATTGAATGTCTATACATTCGTGTTGTTGTTTTGTACCACTTTTTATTAATTTCTACTAAGCATTTCAATACATAACTATGATAAATTCCATTACGGTGGTTTAAGATTTTCCGTGTGACTTCCTCCGTTCTTTAGACTCTTCTTCTTGTAGTCTTTTGGCATATACCTTTCACTCTTTCTTTTAAAGGCTGAAACCTTCCGTCAAAACACCCAGTTCCTGAAGAAATTCTATAAAAGGGCCCCAATCTTCCATAAACTTATTCACTGTTTTATCTTTTAATAGATTTGTCAGTTGGTCCATTTCTGCCATCTCCAGCAATTTCCATCTCCATCTCGTTTTTTAACATCTGAATGAATTTGATTGTTTTGAATCATTTGTACAAATTATTCAGACATTCGTATGTGTTCTGATACATACACATTATATACGGATACGTACACATCTTACTTGCATCTGTACGCATTTGTACGGATACGTATGGGACGAAAACACAATGCAAAGGTCAGTGATGGCGAACCTTTTGAGCTCGGTGTGTCAAAATTTGCAAGAAAACCTAGCTTAACTTGGGTGCTGTGTCACATCTAGAAATATCCATAATTTTGTGATATTCGTAGCTCTAGTAAAAAAGTTGTATTTTTGATATATTTTTATTAAAAGCAAAAACAAATAATACTTTACATTAGTGACTCGTTGCTGAATTTCGTTTGCTAAATCTTCAACTGAAAGTTGGCATTTCATACACTTCAAGAACAAGCAAGCACTACACACCCAGGTGCCAGGGTGACCAGGTGTGTCACCCAAAAGGGCTTGGCGTGTCACCTGTGACACGCGTGTCATAGGTTGCCCATCACTGGCATAGGTGATAAAAACGGGATGTGTACGGATGCTAACAACTCCTTCTCTAGGTCGGAGAATGCTAAGTTCGAATTTTCTGGTTTACTCCACGGGTTTCATTTTTCTAGATTGTTTCTAATTTCTGCATTCAGCCACTGGCCTTCCTCCACATAAATATGGTTACCTTCCAGGGGTTCTTGACCTGGATTGATAGTGCAAGATGGTCTGAAACCTTCAGCATGGAAAGACATTCTAGCAACAGACAAGAATTCTGATTCTCATTCAGTGTCAAGTGACGTTCTCAGGATGGAGATTTTTACAAACGACCCAGAAGTGCAGATTTGTGTAATGGACATAGAGCCATCAGCTGAGAACCACTGTATGGGAAACCCTCCTCCCCATTTTGAGTCTTTGTCTTACCACATAAGCACAATCAAGAGACTTCATGTCAAGACCTGAGCTTGCTAAGGCAGCTGAGATTTCTGCAAGTATGGAATTTATCTCTGGCTTGGAAGAGGTTTCAGTTTGTGCCCTAAAGCAGGGAGGGCGTTGAATGAGACAAATGACACCCTGCGTAACTTTCAATTAAATTACACTTGATGGGGGGAACAAGTCTGTTCCCATCTGCACAAGAGCTCTTGGCGCTCAGAATTCCACCCCGGGAAACGCAATTTGCTGCTCGAGCAAATGCAACCAAAGTCACCTTCTCCTTTGCACACAGAGCTTTTCTTCTGCTCAGGAACCAAATGAGGCGGCCATGGGAAAGAGACGGTGTATGGGGTAACCGAAGAGGAAAGGGATAACAGGAAAGGCTATGAAATGGAGAAAAGTCTAATGTCTTCTAATATAAAGATAAAATAGTATTAGTGAAACACGCCCACACGATTACCTGGAACAGCTGATGACTTGAAACAGCCAACAACACTGCCCTGGTCATATTGTTCTCATGTTGACGGCTAGATTTTGCAAGAACAGATTTTGGCAGGGTCACTTGAAAGCCTTGGACGTCTTGGTCATCCTGGAAGAGGAAGTTGAAGCATTGCAGACCAAAATTGGGATTCAAGAAAAAAAAAAAAAACACATTACAACATTCAAATAAGGACACATTCCCACTTGACTTTTTAAATCCGGGTTGGACTTTTAAAATCTGGATTCGGGACCAAGTGCGCATTCTGGGTGTTCTCATTTCCTTCAGGATAACATGGGCTGAATGCAAATACTTGTGTTCTCACTCAAACCACAAAAAACAAAACAAAACAGCACAGAGAAACAGGACCTTTTAATCTCTGCTCCTGTCCAACCCCTGTTAAGCCTGCCCCACAGAATCAGCTGGGCAAAAGAACAAAGCAATCATCTCTTTCATACTCTCCTTTTTAAATCAGAAGTTCCCTCTCTGCCAGGAAGGCAGCACTTTTGTGCTTAAACAGGAGAACCGACAGTGCCAATTCCCTTTCTAAACAGAGGCTAAGACAGTTTACACAGAGGAGGGGAGCGGGGGAGAGAGAGGCTATTACTCTCCCTTTCAGTTTCCCTCTGTAAAACAGCTTAGTTTTCCCCTGCTGTGCCAGCCTTGCAACAATGTAACTCTTGAGGCTTGTGTTTTTAAAAAGTCTTCCTGCGCTCATATCTCTCCTAATTCCAGTGGGTTCAGAGCAGGCATGGTGAGGGGAAGGAAGGGGAAGACGTTTGTAGCTGTTAAATCCCACCCACATCTAACAGGAATTGGCCAGAAGGATAGATCTCCACCCCAAATAATCTGGTAGCATTCCCAAAGGCAAAAACATAACGCAGACTGGGCTCCAAAAGGGGACCAAGAACCATTTTTGTGATGACTTTTTTCCTATAGATTTTTGCAGGATAGTTCTCATAAAGTCCGGGAATAGTTCTCATTCAGTCCGAAAATGATTCAGTTCAGATTTCATCTTGTATGGGAACGCACCCTAACAATGGCATTTTGATCCATATGGATTTGCACGCCCTCTGGCATTTGAAATTCAGACACTGAGTGGGCAAGAATAAATATCAGCAATTGCTTTGGATGGGTTTAATGCCACATTGTTCTCAGGACAGTCTAGGCACACCTCATTCTAAGCCAACTCTAAGCCTTCATCCTGTTCTCAAGGCAAACAAGAAATTGAAAAGACACTCTAGGAGTTTCCTTTTCACTCTGCCGCACCTAGAAAATGGCTTCCAAGCACAGAGGCAAAATAGACATCCCGAGGGCCTATCCGCACTAACTTGCCATGATCAGGACTGGTGGATCTGGAGAGAGTCTCCTGGTACTGTGTGCTCTGGGACAAGACTGTCTAACTGATGACACTGGTCCACCCCAGCTCCTGTACTGGCCCTGAAACGCATACAAGCTGATTAGCCTCCGAGACCCCAGAGAACGCATTTCAGTGGGTCTCCTTGTAGTCCTGAACATGCAAGTGTGTTGTGGAGTAGATCACACTGGTCCATCAGTAGACCTTGGTATTGAGGTCTACCAGTGATACAGAGCTGGATCACACTCCATCCTTTGCAGAGAAAGTACACTAGCAGTAAGCAGGGTGGTCAATGGACAGTGCAAAAAGGCCCCTAGATTGTCCTTTTCAGGAATCTATTCTCCATACCAGGATCCAGGTTGCCTACCCTGGACTCAGAGCCTTCTTAGATCCAGGCATTTCAAGCGGCCAGGATTTGTACCAAGGTTCCTACTCACCTTCATTTTAAGCCCAAAGGTTTGAGGTTTCTGGGACTGGAATTTCCAGACACTTGCATGCAGCATTTCCCCCTGTCCGAAAGTCCTGTGATGGCCCTGGAATTTGACTTCTTCCAACTTTGACTCCAGCTGTTGAAGGTACCTGTAGAGAACCCAACAAGCAAAGTGTGGCTGATGATTCCCAAGATCAGTGCGGAAGATGAACGCTAATTTCCCACCCCTAGTTTAGCATTTGTACGGATATGTACTGGATGAAAACGGGATGCACACAGGATGCGTATAGATGCGTACAGACGCGTTTGAACGTTGTCGGCATTCGTAACTTCAAACACGAATTTAAAATTGTAAGAATAGATTCGAATGCATTCTATTCAAATTGAATGTGAACACATTCGAGTTTTAAATATTCAAAGTGATTCAAATCTTTGGATATGGTATTTGAATCGAACAGAATCCCAAAAATTACATTTGTGCACATCTTTAGAAAGTGCCACTGCATTCCCCCCGCCCCCCCCCCCCCCCCGAAATCTGATGGCCTCTTGGGAACATGAAACAGAGGAACAGTTGGTGTCACCAAAAAAGCTGGTGTTTCTCCTCTTGGTCTGGAGGGTCCCAAGGTAACAATCATCTTTTATTTCAGTTGTTTCGAGACAAATCCAAAACGGACGCACTTCCACACTGCCACCTCTCTACCGCAAAAAAGGAGTCACCAACAAGCAAAGTTCTTCCAACAAGAGCCTACACTTTCGCAGAGAAACTCACTCAAATGCAGTTTGGACACGTTTCCTGCCTCGGTTGTTTCTTCTCACGGAACCTTCTAGCTCTTTCAGCTGCTTTTCTACTGCCTTGACTTCATTTTCAAGATCAGAACTGTGACAGTCCGCCGGATCTAGAAATCAAGCAAAATTAGGACAATATTGATAGTCTCATAGGGTGCATTCCTGCATGCAAAGAGCGTTCCACGTACAAAAAGTGCCTTAAGATCTGGAGGCAAGGTCCTCCTGGGTGTCCCACCACCCTCGATAGCGAGGCGAGGGGTGGGCACCCGGGAAAGGACCTTTTCAGTGATGGCCCCCAGGCTATGGAATAGTCTACATCTTGATCCCCAGCATGAATGGGTTTGAACACAGTCCGGGTTAGAAGAATAAGAAGAAGAGTTGGCTTTTCTACCCCTCTTTTCTCATCCATTTAAGGGGACTCAAAGCGACTAACAAACCTTCTGTTCTCCCCACAAGAGACACCCTGTGAAGGTAAGTGGGGCTGTGAGAGTTCAGAAGAGTGCTGTGACTGGCCCAAGGCCACCCAGCTGGCTTTGTGGAGGAGTGCAGAATAAAACCCAGTATTCCCAGATAAGAGGGTGCCTGTTGTGGGGAGAAGAACAGAAGGTTTGTCAGCCGCTCTGAGTCCCCTTAAATGGGTGAGAAAAGCGGCGTAGAAAAGCCAACTCTTCTTCTTCTTCTATATTCTAAAAACATTCAAACTTACCTTCAAATACAAACTGGTAGCCAGATGCCGCGGGCAGGGATACATTATAGGATCCCTTAGCCAAAGCGTAGGAAACATTGTGAAGTTCATAAGCGCTCCTCTCACGGGAATGTTTAGTTCTGTTACGAAGGCAGAGGGAATAATTCGCCTCTATACTCAGGGAGTAATTTTTGCCCCCGTAGCTGAGTAAGAAATGACTGGATTCCCGGAACCAGTAAACACAGAAGCGATAGGATCCCGGAGGGTCCGGCAAGGACCACCTTGCAAGGCCTGCAACATTGTCCTGCTTTTCTGGTGGGAAAGGGGCACTGATATCGAGATTTACAGCGTTCTCAATGCTGATGTGGTCCTTCTGGACATGGTAATGGACGTAGCCATTTTCAGTTTGAATTCGGTGGGCACAGAATCGGAAGTCTTCATCACTGGTGACTCCATAAATGCCTGTATTGTGGACACAACCAAGAGAACAGGTTACACTTGCAAAGACAGCCATCTCTTAACAGCTCCATTATTAAGGGTACCTCCAGAGGTGAGCTATCCTGGCACAAATAATCTACTGGGAATGTCAGATGTAATTGTGGCAATCCCAGTACAGTCCCAGCGATGTAAAGCTCCAGCTCCAGTAATATTGCTAGTATAGGAAATTCAGCAATATTTACCTCTTGTGTCTTTCAAGGGGTGTTTTTCTACTGTCAAAAAGTACCCATTTTTGCACCCATTAAGGACCCATTTGGGTGTGAGCCTGATGATCCCATTTCCACCATGGCACCCATTTCGGACCTGATTGTTTCATCTTCCGGTGGGAAAATCCGGATCAAATGGGTACTTTCTGGCCTTTAATCCGGATTTTCTGTATGGGGTCTACAATGGGGTCTTCAGGCAGAAAATCCAGATTAAAGGGAGCCTGTTTCCATGCTCGTGTGGCAATGGGTTCTAGAGGAGGCTAGGGGGAGGGGGCACCCATGGGGGGAGCCCCAAAACCTAAGCTTCAAAGTCATTTCAAAGTAATTTTGAAGTCACTTCAAAGTCTGTGCAAAATAGCTCCGGAGCGTCTTTGAAGTCTGTGGTGATCTTCAGAGTGAAATTCGAAGTGACTCCGAAGTCAGCACAGACTTCAAAGTGACTTCAAAATGACTTTGAAGCCAGTTTGGAGATTGCACCCCCTGTCCCCCCAAACACCTGGGGTGACAGGCAGACCCCTCATGGGTAGATCCACATTTCCAAATGGGTGATCCAGTGTTCCCATGGCAGGGAGGCTAGCACCCATTGCTACTGGGTGCTAGACCACCCATGGAAACACATTGGGTACTTCCCTTAATCTGGATCTACTAGATCCAGATTAAGGAATGTACCCATTCCTTAGATCCGGATCTTCTTAGATCCAGATTAAAGGAGCGCGGTGGAAAAACACCCAAGATCAGGCAATGGGCCTATTTGAACATCAGCCGGTAGTGCATGATTAGTGAACCTCTGGTGAAGAGTGTCCACACTTGGAGGAGGCCATTACAGCCTCCAATTGTCCCCTGCTTTCCCAGAAGTTCCCTAATTGTTGATTAGGTGTGGAGCAGGAAATCGTGGCTTGTAATTTGCTGTTTTAAAGGTTGTTACCTGCCCTGAGACCTTCGGGTATAGGGCCGGATAGAAATATAAATAATAAATTAAAAAAATAATAATATGGGGACTACAGACAAACTAGAAAATATCAATATTTTGGCTGCATCCGCCTCCCCCTGATACCATGATATAAAAGTTTTACCTTCTTCCGCGGTAAAGAAAAGAGAGTTTAGATTTGTACTTTAATAATTCTGCTCTTACACTTTATTTTCTATTTGCCCGCTTTGTTATCAGTCTAAATATTTCCAGAGAACTCTGGTTATGGAGTGGCCAAGACAAACACAGCAACTTAGTACATAAGGAAAGGGGGAAAAAATGCATCACCTTGGGGCTGGAAAAGGAGAGAGAACAGGAAGAGCAGCATCCTGAGATCCAATTAGGGTTTATCTGGCAGCTGAGGTCTTCCAAGGACAGGGCAAGTTTCTTCAGATATTCAAACAGAGCTCCATGAATGCCTGCTTTTATCTTCTTCAACCATAAGTATCAGTAGCTCCGGAGGTCAAAGCTCCATTATTCTGCCTCTGCAAAAATATGGAATTGCTGTGAAGGGTTACTAATCCTGAAATAATTCATACACTTCAAAATTGCATTTTCATGTGGGCATAATAGAATCCATGTTAATTAAATATGTCTTGACCCATTATAATTCCAATGTTTGGGGCCCTGGTCACACATATATAAGGAGAGGAAGGTCCTGGTTCATAATTTGAACTGGATTCGTACCAGTTCTGTTCACACCTAGATCGCAACTCTGCTTGTGCTGATTGGCCGAAGGAAAGACTGAGCCCGCCCACCACAGCACAGTTCAGCCTCCTTTAGCCTGTCCCCCCACTCACACTTGAGGAAGCAAAGAAGTCCTGAGATGTCAGAACAGGCTGAGTCCTTCTCAGTTTTGTAAAAATGGGAACACTGGTTAAGATGATCTAACAGGGTAGGACGGCTTGGGAAATGAATTAAATTAAAATAATGTGAGTAATATGACCTGAAGACGGTCTCCGGTTGACCTAAGCTACTTGTGTGATCAGGGCTCTAGTGTTCCTACCTCATCTCTAACCCTAGTTGCAGGTCAAATGTTGTTTTTTCGAACTGCATTTCTGGCCTTTAATGTAGATTGGAGATAGAATGACAACACTAGCATGTGGCCTCCATTTTTCACAGGAGATACCTACAGGAACATTATTTCGGTAACATAAGAAGCCCATCTGTTCAGCACAATGCCCACAATGCTGGAGGTGAGGAGGAAACATAGCATTCAAAGAATGAGAACCTCAGCTGTGGCATCTTTAGACACTCTTCCATGCCCAAAGTGGATACCAGAAGCATCCTGCTCAAACCATCTTCAACCACAGCTGTGAAGACACTGTCTTAGTCTCTTAGAGAGAATCATGGAGGACAGGTGTATGGGTGGACAGGTGTATGGATTATACTCTCCTACACAAAGCCAGCTGGAGGACCTTCGGAGAGTCACAGCTCTCCTTCCGAGCTCTCACAGCCCCACCTACCTCACAGGGTGCCTGTTGTGGGGAGAAGAACAGAAAGGTTGCCAGCTGCTTTGAATCCCCTTAAAAGGTGAAAAAATGGGGTATAAAATTCTCCTCCTCCTTCTCTTCTTCTTCTTAAGAATGCCCAAAAGCAAATGGTGGGCCACCATGTAAGACCAGATGTTAGACTCGATGGGATGTGGCCTGATCTAGCAGGGCTTCTCTTAATTCATGGAGAATAGATGTATCAATGATTTCTAGCATGGATGGCTAAGTATAACCCATCAGGATGCCTCTAAAAGTCATCTGCAGGACATGAGAACTTTGCCCTTGTCTTCTGCTGGAGATGACCAGAAGCAAACGTTGGTGGGCCACCATGCAAGTCTGGATGCTGGACTAAATGGCCTATGACCTGATCCTGCAGGGCTCCGCTTATGTTCTAATGTTCCACTTCATGGGAAGGCTCTCACTGAGTAGATGCAAGCCAGAGTGGTTCGCTATAACCTTCCCTTCCTTCCTTGGACAGTCACCCAAGGTTTGAGGACTGCTACTCCTGAAATCCCCTTGCACATATCATGTCCTGAGGGAGTTCCAGGCAGGCAAAAGTTGAGGACAAGCTTTAGTCCAAGAAGCAGCAGAAGCAGAAGCAAGAGAGGTAGAATGAGAGCGTCTTGCTTTCATTCACCGGGGTGGCTGCTTCTCAGTTCCACCACATCAGACGTCTGGAAGCTCCCACGTATGATATCGGACCGTCCATGCAACTGTGATTCCTTATCACAACCCAAGGACAGATTCCAGCCTAGCAAAAACACACAGGGCCTTCTGAGAACCTCACAGGACTGAAGAATCCCGGAATGTTAATTTTGGCCGACAGATTGCAGGTTCCCCAACCTTTTGCTGTTTCCCTTTCTCAGCAGATTCCGTCCCAAATTTTAGCATTCATTCCAGCCTGCATGACTGACTTACTCCTACTGGCCTGTTCAAGTGGAGGGACTCGAGGCCATTTGCAGGGGGTGGCAAGCAGGTGAAGGTTTTGTCCTTTATCTTCTGCTTGAGATGCCCAAAAGCAATTTGTGAGCTGGAATAGGTGGGCTGTGGCCTGATCCACCAGAGGTCCTCTTGTGTTAGACAAATTCACGAGGACAGGTGTATCAATGGCTACTAGACTAGATGCCCAGGTACCATCTTTAGGCTGGAGAGGCAAGCAGGATGCCTCTAAAGGTCACTTGCACGGAGACGAGAGCTGATGAAGATTTTGCCTTTGTCTTCTGCTTGAGATGCCCAAGGGCAATTGATGGGCCACTGTGTGAGATGGGATGCTAGATTAGACTCCTCTTATGTTCTTATATTCTTTTGAAAGTCCCCATAATACTCCGCAAGAGCAGCAAAAGTCTTAGTGGTACAGAGGAATGGAACAAAATGGAACAAGCAAGAGTTCCTTCCCTTATTTCTTCCAGCTTGATTTTTTGGGGGGGGATCGTTTCTTCCTCAAAATGGGGGGGAGGATGGACCATATTAAATAAAGCCATTAGGCCATGAAGTATTGAATGAATTATTCAAGAAACATGTTCAAGTCTATTTGAACTGAAAAGATTCACCTGCACTTTAGAGCCACAAAAAGGATTGCTAAGATCTCTACAAGAGGAGGAGGAGGAGAAGGAGACGGAGAAGAAGAAGAGTTGGATTATCTGTCCTGCTTTTCTCACCTGTTTAAGTGGCAGGTAAAGCTTTTCTATTCTTCTCCCCACAACAGACACCCTGTGAGATAGGTGGGGCTGTGGGAGCTCAGAAGAGAGCTGTGACTAGCCCAAGGTCACCCAGCTGGCTTCATGGGGGAGGGTGGAGTGGAACCTGGTATTCCCAGATTAGAGTCTGGCTCCCTGACCACTAGACCAAATTGGCTCTTTTATGCAACCAACCAGAATCAGAAAGAGTAGTAGTAGTAGTAGTAGTAGTAGTAGTAGTAGTAGTAGTAGTAGTAGTAGTAGTAGTAGTAGCAGCAGCAGCAGCAGCAGCAGCAGCAGCAGCTAGCAGCAGTAGTGGTGGTGGTGGTGGTGGTATCATGCTGTGTCTTGCTTCCTGGATACAGAAATGGTTCATTATTACTGTTTTCTTCTGGGGAGGTTTCAGAGACTGAACCTGCAACCCTCTGCTTTCCAAGGAGTTGCAGTGTACATTTGACAAAGAAATTGGTGTATACAAACAAAATACACACAAAGATTAACTGGTATATAATACTATAATACTGTAACCACAAAGGTTATTAGGAAGTGAATTTATCAAAGCAGAAGCAATTCTGTGGGAGTAGAAGAGAAGGCGTTCAATGGTTGTTCACCGGCTTTCATAGCCGGTTTCTATCTTATTTGTAGTGGTTTTGGGGCTGTTGTACCACGTTCCAGCTTTCTTCTGAGAATCTAAGTTTTCCGATATTGCTGCGATAGCCATCTCCAGAGGATGTGGCTCTTGGATTTGGCTCACCAGTCACTTTTGACCCAAATCCTCTGGAGATGGATATTGCAGCAATACCCAAAAGCTTAGGTTCTCAGAGGAAACCTGGAACATGACAGAATTTACAACAGATAAGGCCCGTGCTCACACCTGCCTTGTGTTAGCCTTAAGGTTCATTCTCTTGGCTGAACATGTATGTCTAGTTTAGCACCAGTAACGCTGCTGAATAATGAACTCACAGCTCTGAGAAAAGCTAGATTTACTCAACATTGTTGCATTTTAAAAAACAGCATGCATGCATTCTCTCACAGGCTACTCACAGAAGTCAGCTGACATTGGCTTAAGAGGATTAAGGGCTTTGCTTGTTTGTTTTTTTAAAAATCCCCATTCTGATGGAAAGTTCACTTTTTCATTAAAGGACACATATTCTCAGTTTGAGTGACAGAAAGGAAGGAAGGAGCTCTGTTGCTCTTCTGTCTTGCAATAAAGGAATCTTTTTGGTTGAGACACTGTGACTTTCCACTGACATAGATTTGGCAGAAAAGAAAGCAGCTTAAGGAAACGTTGTCTCCCAAAAGCAGCGAGGGCATTTTCATTCACTGGTGCAAAATGTCATGTGCCTATGCATCATTTTAGGTCATCAACTGGCTAATAACTTGTCAAAAAAAATACATACAGAAGAAGAAGAAGAGTTGGCTTTTCTACCCCGCTTTTCTCACCTATTTAATGGGACTCAAAGCAGCTGATAAAGCTTCTGTTCTTCTCCCCACAACAGAACATCCTATGACGGCTCAGAAGAGAGCTGTGACTAGCACAAGGTCACCCAGCTGGCTTCATGACACCTGTCCTCCATAAGTTGAGCCCTGCTGAATCAGGCCACAGCCCATCTGGTCCATAAGAACCTCAGAGGAGCCCTGCTGGATCAGGCTACAGCCCATCTAGTCCATAAGAACCTCAGAGGGGCCCTGCTGGATCAGGCCACAGCCCATCTAGTCCATAAGAATCTCAGAGGAGCCCTGCTGGATCAGGCCACAGCCCATCTAGTCCATAAGAACCTCAGAGGGGCCCTGCTGGATCAGGCCACAGCCCATCTAGTCCACCATCCCATCCCACACAGTGGCCCACCATTTGCTTCTGGGCATTTCAAGCAGAAGACAAAGGCAAAACCTTCACCTGCTCTTGACGGCCAGAAGATGGCCTTTAGGGGCATCCTGCCTGTCTCTCCAACCTGGGGGCAGGTTCTGACCCTCAGTAGCAGGAGGAATATGAGCTGTGATAAAAGGTCTCCCCATCCCCCACAGTGGCAGCTTTTCAGTGGTGTAATAATGTCTGAAAATAGCTGTGTGGAAATGAAGCCACATCACAACCAGAGGTAGAGTCGTGGTTTCTTCTGAAAATGACAAAGCGAAGAGCTCAAATGACATTTATGCGCCCGCGTGTGGCCGGAAGGGGTAAGAAATGGCACGGTCTTTAAAAAGTAAAGCAGGAAGCGCCTTGTCACAGACTTTCCCATTGCGCCACCGGAGTCTGGGTTTGGAGGACAAGCCGTGAACAGAGGAGGCACCAAGACGCGTGTGGTTCCCCCATTCGGCATGAATCACACAGGGTGGCAGTGCTCACCTGCGCATCATTTGGGTAAACCCTACGCAGCTGATTTCCCTAGCATGGTTACCAGAGCACGGATAACTGTGGCCAAGTCGTGCATTTGGGCACAACCCTAGTACAGATACATGTGCATTACATAAATATCTGTATGTATCATATTCGTATCTGTATGCATTTGTACGGATACGCACAGGACAAAAACGAGACGAACGCCGGATAAAAACGGGATGCGTACAGACGCGTAGGGGCACATACAAATGTTGTCGCCATTCGTATCGTCAACTATGAATCAAATATTCCTATGAATAGATATGAATGTTGTCGAATCGGTTGGAATTGGAATGCGTTGCTTTTTTCCCTATTAGTACGAATCTGGACATTTGAACATTCGATTCCGATTAAACGCTGACAGTTGCACGGCCCTGGTTCTCGGGCTGTGGTCCTCCAGATGTCCCTGAACATCAGCTCCCATCATCCCATTGAGGTTGGCGTGGAATGCTGGGAGGAGGTGTTCAGGGACATCTGGAAGCCGGTCGTTTGACGAACCTCTGCTCTAGCTGAACGAACCCTGTTGGCCGTCCTTCTTTCAGGTGTCCACCCTTGGAGGTTTTCTCTAGCTGCATCCACCCACATTCATAGAAGTGGTTCGAAAGCGTTTTTGCACTGGTGCCTTTTAATGGGGATTACAGCCAGGATGGGGTCACTAGCGTGTGGCAGGACAGCCCGGCTCTCTCACCTCCAAAATGCTTTCGAACTTATTTTTTTGTATTTGATTTTTTAAAAAGCTTTGCTGCTCTACAGTAGAGGGGGCTGTCTCTGTTTGCTTTTTTCTGAGGTTGTTGTGAAGGGACCATAGCTGAAGAAATGTGACAAAATGAAGTATTTATGTATGTGAATGCCCTTGAGCGTCTGGCCTCAAAAACCAAGCCCTCGCTTCTTTGCGGAGGGATGGTTTCTTCCCTCCAGTTTCAAAAGCATCTGCAAATTGCACAGTCTCTTATCTTGAGCTGACAGCTCAGACGAAAGGGGTCAGCTGGAAGAAGAGCACTGATATGTTGTCCCATACTGGGAACCTTTTGCATGGGGGTCAGGGTGAACATGCTGATGTTTCTGGGTACCATCGATTGGTGGCCCACGAGTACCTCTATGCAGTTTTCCCGGCACAGAGACATGAGTGGTTTGCTGTTGCCCAATTCTGGGGGGAAAGCTGGTGATCAAAGCAGCAACCATCTGCTTTCTAGGCTGTTTGCTCCACCACTGAGCTACTGCTGTTCCCAGACTCCATGGGCCCCTCTGTGCAGTTTTCTTGGCAGGGATGCGTAAGTGGTTTGCTATTGCCCACTTCTGGGGAAAACCTGGGGAATAAACCAGCAACAGTTTGCTTTCCGGGCAGTTTGCTCCAGCACTGAGTTACAGCCCTTCCCAGACTCCATGGACAAATTCGATCAAATTTCAAATACTTTCAAATATTCATACACACCCCAATCCATACACATACAAATGTCCGAATGTTAAAAAAAATCAATGTACAGACATTCGATTCAAATTTGAATGTCTGAATTTGAACAAAATCGACTGAGTTTCGAATGTTTCGAATATTCTTTCACAGTCCTACTGAAAACCCCTGGACTAAATGGTTGTCCACCACTGCAAGACCTCACAGGACAAGGACGGAATCTGTGTGTAAACTGGTCGAGAAGATGCCAGTTAACGCATGAGACGCTGTTTGCTCCACCACTGAGCTGCAACCCTTCCCAGAAGGGGAAATCTCCTGCCTGCCTCTCCAACCTGGAGGCGGCAGTACCTAGGCATTCATTCCAGTAGCCATTGATACACCTGTCCTCCATAAGTTAAGAAGAGCCCTGCTGGGTCAGGTCACAGCCCACCTGTAAAGCCCCTATCTGCAAAACTAGATTGTAAGTTTTAAAAATGCGAGAGAAAGTCTCTCGTCACTTCTTGAAAAAGTCAAGCTTGGATTCTCATTTCTTTCCTGAGGAAATGCCTGGCGCGTAAGTGATGAGGCAGGAATTCAAACTTGCATCAGCAACAGGAGGAGGAAGGCGAAGCGGGAATTCCATCACATTCACTGCTCAGGCAGGGCTGCGTCACCCACAGAGGCTCTTAATGCATGGCTCTTTTTGCATGGAACCTTAATTTGGATTAAGGGCCTGGGTAGTAAAGCACCTAGACCTCATAGATCTGCACTATTCCTTTCCATTCCATTTTTATTTATATACCGCCTTTCCAAAACAAACTCTTGCCCAAGGCGGTTCACAACAAATGGAAACCAAATACGAAGCAAAATACAGCCATTATATCAAAATACAAAGCAAAATACAGCCATTACATTAAAAAAAAACAAATATAATCAACAACTTAAGTCAATTGTTCCCA
The DNA here is from genome assembly GCA_023333525.1 of Aspidoscelis tigris stejnegeri. Lineage (NCBI taxonomy): Eukaryota > Metazoa > Chordata > Lepidosauria > Squamata > Teiidae > Aspidoscelis > Aspidoscelis tigris. Next base: position 5,097,166 of record JALMGA010000013.1, read on the forward strand.
CTATGAGGCTACATCCCGTGCTGGTCTGCATTAAAAGAAGAAGAAGAATTGGCTTTTCTATAGGGAGAACAGAAAGCTTTGTCAGCCGCTTTGAGTCTCCTTAAATGGGTGAGAAAAGCGGGGTAGAAAAGCCAATTCTTATTCTTCTTCTTCTTCTTCACCTGAGTCCAGGTTGCATGTCTGATGGCCTTACGAATAGGGGCAATTCAGCACAGGTGTGAGACAGAGAACGACCTCCACAGAATCGTCTGCAAGAGCCCAGCTATTTCCAGCCGCAATTGCTGCCCACATTTTGCTCTGGAAAGAAGCCAGGAGGAAGTGACATTACCTCATTCCCTCCACAAGCCCACACCTTCCTTTCAAGGTTGTTTGAATGAAAATGAAAGGTTGGGGAGGGGAGGCAGTGAGAATGCTGCGACCTGTCAGGTAACAAGGTGGATATGAGTCAGCAATGCACATTGCCTGCTAGAAGGGCACTTAAAGGACCTCAGAGGAGTCCTGCTGGATCAGGCCACAGCCCATCTAGTCCATAAGAACCTAAGGGGAGCCCTGCTGGATCAGGCCACAGCCCATCTAGTCCATAAGAACCTAAGGGGAGCCCTGCTGGATCAGGCCACAGCCCATCTAGTCCATAAGAACTTAGAGGAGCCCTGTTGGATCAGGCCACAGCCCATCTAGTCCATAAGAACTTAAGGGGAACCCTGCTGGATCAGGCCACAGCCCATCTAGTCCATAAGAACCTAAGAGGAGCCCTGCTGGATCAGGCCACAGCCCATCTAGTCCATAAGAACTTAAGGGGAGCCCTGCTGGATCAGGTCACAGCCCATCTAGTCCATAAGAAGGGGAGCCCTGTTGGATCAGGCCACAGCCCATCTAGTCCATAAGAAGGGGAGCCCTGCTGGATCAGGCCACAGCCCATCTAGTCCAGCATCCTGTCACACACAGTGGCCCACCAATTGCCCATGGGCATCTCAAGCAGAGACAAGGGCGAACCTTCTCCTGCTCTTGAATCCCAGCAAATAACCTCAGCAGCATCCTGCTTGTCCCCCCGAGCCTGAAAGATCTCTAAAGAACTTCAGCAGTTTGGAACAGGTTCAGAGGAGGGGAACCACAATGCTACAGGAACCTGAGAACCTGTCCTACAAGGGCAGGCTGAGAAACTGGGATGCTCAGACTGGAGGAGACATCACGTCAGCGTTCAGGAACAGGTATGGCCACAAATGTTTTGTGTGGGCTCGCTCTGAGTCAAGCCAAGCAGGCTGCTTTGGTTCAGGGTTGACCTTGTTTTCTCCAAACAGCTGGTTGCTTGCTTCAAGTCAGTTGCCTTCAGTCAAGTGGTGTGTGTTCCCTCGGTTCAGGAGAACGTCCCTTTGTTCAGTTTTCTAACAGATAGCGTGTTCGATTTGAACAGAAACTTCTTGAACACCCGTTTGATTGAAATCAACGTGAACCTGATCCACTTTGGACACCCCTCTTTGATTCAAACCGCTGTGAACTCAAACCACTTTGGGACCAATTACTGAATACCCATTCGATTCAAACCAATATTCGAATAACTTCTTTGGACACCCCTGTATAATTCGGTGTGAACCCAAACCACTTTGGCACATTCCCATTCAGGAACCTAAAAAGAAAAGTCCATAAGGAAGGTGTTCCAGAGCCACTGGCATGCTGGTGACTAGGTTCTAGAAGAACTCAAGGAATAGTAGAACAGCAGAACCTATCTCTGGAGGTTATGGGTTCTCCATCCCTGGAGGTTTCCAAGAAGAGGTCGGACATCCACTTCCCAACAATGGTTTGATTTGCTTTCCCAAACCCAAAGGCCTAGACTAGATGATCCTTGGAGTCCCTTCCAACTCTATAATTCTATGAGTCTATTCAAGCCCGTATCACAGGGCATTGGGATTTGGGACTGATGGTGGAATGGTGGACCTTGCTCATGGCAAAGGAATCTAGCAGCAAATAAAGGCCGGGTTCTTCCTTAACAAGGAGATCAAGTTGACCTCCAGGCATGAGAAGGCCTCAGCTACTCTTGAATATGTGACGGTTTTGTGGACCGTCCCATAGCAAGCCCTTCCTAATGTTTAGCCTATCCCATACCGCAACAGCTTCTGGCAAAAAAAGAGACATCAAAGACAGGCAGCTTGTATGGGCTGAAGGCTGAAACCAAGGTGCCAAGTGGAGCTTCTAGCAATTTCCCACCGTGACTTTTCTCCAAGGCCATTGCAGGCAACAAAACCACCGTTACCAACGGCTGGCAAAGGGCATTATCACCTCTGGTGGCTCATCCTTTGTGGTTTCCAGAAGCTCCGTTCTTCTTGGAAACTTCAAGTGGCCCCCTGGCAGGGACCAGCCGCAGAGCACACCTCTTCAACACACACATGTGCATGGCCAGGCAGGGTGTGTGTGGGCTTATCTCAGAAGGTCAGGCTAGGCCCTTCTTCCTCCGTACGGAATCCGCCGGGCCAAAGCCTCTTATTGTCTGCAACCCCACATCCTGGAAAGTCAGCCTTTCCTCCCGTGTGGCAGAACAAACAGGCTTATCTCCATGCTCAGCGCACTCCTTCCAGCAGGCCTTGGGGTATATTTAGAATGCGCGGCCGCCCCGAGAACAATAGGGCATAAAAGTCCCTTTTTCGTCAGAGAACAGAGCGTGCCCCCAAGGGAATGAGAAAAGCAAATGGCAGCCAGGCAGACAGAGTCCGGCCTCTTCCATTTTCCTGACCGTTATTGAACCGGGCTCCCTTTTTCCCCCCAGCTACCCAGCACCCTGGAAAGGTTAGGCAAGGTTTCTCCAAGGACTGGTGGGTGCTGCTATGTTTAACTTGTGCACCAGGTGCCGCTGAGGCTGTGGTCACACGAGATTAAATCCAGCTTCAGTCCACTTTCAGAGTGAGAAAATACATCAGAGAAGCGACCAGGTGGTTTTTATTTCGTATTAAATAACTCAGAAAAAAAAATCACCTTTGGGATAGATAACAGTCATTGAATTCCCTCAGTCACTGAACACTGGAAGAAAGCAGCTTGTCACTCTGTTGATGTATTCGCTCACTCTGAAAGTGGACTGAAACTGGATTTAACCTTAAGTGTGACCACAGCCCAAAGCTTAGTGGCATAAAAGCAGCAGTCTTGCTTCATCAAGTGCAAACTGAGCCATACCAAAAGGAAGAAATGCGAAAAGGAAGTTAAAATATCAGCAGTCTTGCGCTTAGCTCTTCAAGACTCTCGGTTCTCCCTCCACAGAACAAGTTCAGGATACTTGTGGTAGGCCAGACTTTAAATATACATGAGAGTTTTCAGCTAATGGCTCCCCTAGTCTTCTTTTTCAAAGAACCAGCCTATCTGTGCAAATCATTTCCTTTCCTAGACTGCCCAGGTCACGTCTCCTGGGGCAGCCACAGATGTCACAGCCGATGAGCCAGGTGGCTTCCACCACAACAGCTGACAACGGGTGAATCCCTTAGGAAGATGTCCCATGTCCACCCTGTTCATCTGCTGCACAGGGTAATGTTGAAGCCACCGGGCCCAAAACAGAAGACCAGCCTCCCGAAGGGACCGTAGCCGCACTGGACTTCAACAACCCAGTGCGTCAACCCTCAGCAGGGTTTGGGCGGCCTTCAGTTGGGGCATGGATGCCATTCGTGGCATGTTGGCAGGTCACGGCTGTGCCCATCACAATGGGCTCCCCCAACAGGGCTGTTTCTGCGCTTCCTTGCCTGCAGTTGGGATTGGTGGACCTCCATCAGCCAGGCCCCCTGAGTCTGGCCACGGGAAGGTGAAGTCCGGAACAGCATCAACTGATCGACAATGCTGGTGCAGACAAGTCCACACCATGAGCTTCTGAACTGTGTCTTCCATAGTCCTGAACATCGGAGGTGTCATACCTCCCATGTTCAGGACTATGGAAGACACGTGTCTATTGCCTCCTGTGTTCAGGATCAGGGCCCTTTGGCATGCCTGTAGACCCAATTAAACGGGTCTACACTGATCCTGAATAAGGCTTCCCTAATCTGGATCCTGCACCGTCTACTGCAGATGCAGTGAGCGATGAAGAATGTGGCCACCAAAATCCACATTATGTGGATCTATCAGGCCCAGATGCTTACTACTCAGGTCCTTAATCTGGATCAAGGGTTCATGCAGAGAGGCACCAGCTTCCTCCTACTAACCTTACTCTTTTAGCATAAGGGCACCCAGCGGAGAAGGTCTCCATTGCAAGGACTGAAGGGTGGATTCACTCACACACACTATGGCAGCTTGACATACCTATCTGGATCACCCGGTTGTCACAGCAGGCAATGGCAAACTGCTTCTGTGCCTCTGCTAATAAAACTGCATAGAGGTGTCCACAGAACTGCCCGTGCAGTCAACCAGGAGTTGACCACAACATGGTGATAGCCAACAGCAACAACAATTATATATGTTCTGGAAATTCCTAACTCTCCCACATTTTGAAGCCACTCGGTATACTTTGAGCGCTCTTACCATCTCCAGTTTGGTCTAGTGGTTGGGGAGCCAGACTCTTATCTGGGAATTCCAGGTTTGATTCCGCACTCCTCCATGAAGCCAGCTGGGTGACCTTGGGCTAGTCATAGCTCTCTTCTGAGCTCTCACAGCCCCACCTACCTCACAGGGTATTCTGTTGTGGGGAGAAGAACAGAAGGTTTGTCAGCCACTTTGAGTCCCCTTAAATGAGTGAGAAAAGCGGGGTAGAAAATCCAACTTTTCTTCTCCTCCTCCTCCTCCTCCTCCTCCTCCTCCTTCTCCTTCTCCTTCCCCATAAGAAGCTGGTAAGAATGCTTGCCTGATCTTATTTATCTAACTGTCTTGTTAGCTGTAAATGAAAATTATAATGTTCAGGATTTTCTAAAAAGAAAATCCAACTTTTTTTATCCTATACATGGACTCCATTCCACTTCTTCTCTGCCACTTCAGGTTCAGCAAGAGACTGTCCATTTCAGAAGACGCAGGGTGCTCAGAATTTGCAACTGTTTGCAACTTGTGCCAAGAAGTGGCCACAACTGTTTTGTTCCCAAAGCGAAGGGCGAGACTTGAGGGTTGTTCTTGGTCAGAAGTTGCTGACCTCACCAGGCTACAGTGGTCACCACTGCTGACCCAGGACAGCTGCTACTCAGGAGCAGTTGGAAGAGGACAACTGGGCCCCAAGTGTGGTTTTCTTGAGAAGAAACGGGCCTTATAGCCAGTCTAGACCCGAGATGATTCAGCTATGGTGGCAATATTCCACCAGCACCCAGAAAAATCTGGGCTATATATGCATATGGTGCAAAGGTAGGTCTCTTCTGGGAAATGGACTATGGAGCCTTTGTGCACATAAATGCCCACATTCAGAATCGTTGGGTCTGGAATGTCCAGGCCCACTGACTTCAAACATGACCATGAGCTTTGGGACCGCCCCCCCCCCCAGGCTGTGTTATGTGATACGTATTGGATATGTATGTATTCATGTTGGATACATATCAGATACATATCAGATACTCATAGGAATTTGTATGAATACATTTGTATCAAATAGAATCCTAGCACATTCGAAGGGGATCTATTTGAATAAATACTAATTTTCTAACATTCGATTCGTTACGAACTGAATGTCAGAAAACTCATTTGTGCCCATCTCTACACATAAGGTGTATTTTCTGAGTAACACAATGCCACTTTACAAATGTGTTCTCCCATTCTGAAAATGGACTGAAGTCGGATTAAAACTTAGGTGTGAAACACAGGCCCAGACTTCCTTATAGACAAATTCACGGAGGACAGATGTATCGATGGCTACTAGAACTGACGTCTAGGTACCAGCTCCAGGTTGGAGAGAAGGGGAAGATTCCTCTAAACGTCACTCATGGGGATTGGAGTGCAGGTGAAGGTGTCATCTTCCTCTCCTGCTTGAGAATGTCCAGAAGCAATTGGTTGGCCACTATCTGAGACACGATGCTGGACTAGATGGGCTGTGGCATGGATGCCTCGCTATGGCCTCCAGGCCAGAGAAACAGACAGGATACTGCTGAAGACTAATTTCAGGGATTCAAGAGCAAGTGTAGATTTTGTCTTTGTTTTCTTGGGATGCCCAGAAGCAATCAGTGGTCCACCATGTAAGACAGGGCATTGGATTAGATGGGCTGTGGCCTGATCCAGCTGGGCTCCTCTTCGGTTCTTCTGTCCTTATTTTCTTCTTCCAAGGAGAGGCAGGGGTTTGGCCCTACAGGCCCTCAATCCCACCATCACCCCAGACTACACCAGTCACCTCCAAATTTTTCTCTACATCAAATAGTGGTGGGAACCCATGCCACACAAAGGGTACCACAGCATCCCAAGCTTTTAATCTATCTATCTATCCATCTGTCCATCCGTCCATCCGTCCATCCATCCATCCATATCATATCCATATCTATCTCTCCATCCATATCCATATCTATCTGTCCATATCTATATCCATCCATCCATCCATCCATCCATCATTTGTATTTCTATCCCACCCTATACCCCAAGGTCTCAGGGCGGGTAACAACCGTTAAAATTCATCCCATTAAAACAAAACAGTATATATTAGAACAGTAATATCTGCAACAACATTTAAAATCCAACATGTTAAAACAAAACAATATATATTAAAAACAGTACTACCTGAAAGCATGGGAGGGAAATGCAACCACGTTTAGCCAAAGGCCAGGGCAAAGAGGTGTGTCTTTACTGCCTTCCTGAACATATACAGAGAAGAAGCCTGAGCCGACCCAGCGACGGAGTCTCCTTGCGTTGAACTGGATCCTAGCAGCTTGTTTACAACCATTCGCTTCCCAGGTTTTCCCCTCCCTTCCAACTGCTTAGTTACCATCTGGATCCCCACCAAGTATGCAACATTTTGCATGCATGCCCCGTCTTGGCCAAGGGCCAGGGAAGACGAAAAAGAAATGCACAGAGTGGGGGTGGGGAGAGGGGAGATGTGTGTAAATTTTTCTCTCTGAATATCCTCTAGTCTAGAACGCCACCGAAGGGCAGCAATTTTCATGCCATAGTTTCAGTCCTCTTCGCTTGGGCGCATTCCCACTTGACTTTTTTTTAATCCTGGCTGGACTATTTTAGTCTCTGTTGGGCTATTTTCATCTGGATGCAGGGCTCAGTCTGGATTTGGGGCTGTTCCCATTTACCTGATGGTAAACCGGGCTGAACCTGAATACTACTGTTCCCACTCACTGCCCAAATCCCCAGCACAGAGAAACAGGACCTTTTAATCTCTCCCCCCCCCCCATGCAAACCCTGTCAGCCTGCCCTGGTCAATCAGTTGGGCAGAAGAACAGACACACACAGGGCAATCACAATTTCCCTTTTTCACACCCTCCCTTTCAGATTGGACATTCCCGGTAACATTACCTCCATCCACGTTACCAGGAAGACAGCATTGGGCTCAGGCAGATAATAAATTCAGGTTCTATTCGGATTTACAGAAACATAAATCTGATAGAAACGGAAACATCAACACACCAGCTCAGCAACCCTGGACAATGGCCACCACGTGGAGTAAACCGTACAAAGCAGATGGCAACCAGGCTGACAGAAACTACCCCAGTGGGTGTGCCCATTATAGCTCTGTAGGGGGGACAGCTGTGGCCTGCTAACACACCACAAAGACTAGGACACCGGGGTCCCTGCATGGTTTTGCCTGTGGTCCCTTTTATGCCTCAATTGTTGAGCAAAGCACGAGACACTTAAGAACATAAGAACCTAAGAGGAGCCCCGCTAGATCAGGTCACAGCCCATCCAGGCCATAATAACCTAAGGGGAGCCCTGCTGGATCAGGCCACAGCCCATCTAGTCCATAAGAATCTAAGGGGAGCCCTGCTGGATCAGACCACAGCCCATCCAGTCCATAAGAACCTCAGAGGAGCCCTGCTGGATCAGACCACGGCCCATCCAGTCCATAAGAACCTAAGAGGAGCCCTGCTGGATCAGGCCACAGCCCATCCAGTCCATAAGAACCTCAGAGGAGCCCTGCTGGATCAGACCACGGCCCATCTAGTCCATAAGAACCTAAGAGGAGCCCTGCTGGATCAGGCCACAGCCCACCTAGTCCATAAGAACCTAAGAGGAGCCCTGCTGGATCAGGGCACAGCCCATCTAGTCCATAAGAACCTAAGAGGAGCCCTGCTGGATCAGGCCACAGCCCATCTAGTCCATAAGAATCTAAGGGGAGCCCTGCTGGATCAGACCACAGCCCATCCAGTCCATAAGAACCTCAGAGGAGCCCTGCTGGATCAGACCACGGCCCATCTAGTCCATAAGAACCTAAGAGGAGCCCTGCTGGATCAGGCCACAGCCCATCTAGTCCAGCATCCTGTCTCACACACAGGGCTCACCAATTGCCCATGGGCATCTCAGGCAGAGACAAGGGCAGATCTCCTCCTGCTATTAAATCCCAGCAAATGTCCCTAGAAGCATCCTGCTTGTCGTCGTCGTCCCCCCAGCCTGAAAGACGCACTTAGGCATCCATTCTAGTAGCCATCGACACATCCTTCATCTGTAAATTGTCTCACCCTTCCTCAAAGCCAGCGCTCAAAGCTTTGCTTTCAAAAGCTGGCTTACGGTCAAACGCCTGTCTTTCGCGCCGCCTTCCCATCGGGTCTCACAGTTCTCCAGAGCTGCGCACTGCACATTTATGATTCAGCCGGAGATTCCGTGCCTCACATGAATAGACCTTCTGGGGACAGCGGGTGGGAAGAGCAAGACGCCGTCAGCATTAATGATGACTGTGTCTCCGTACTGCAAAGACAGGGGAAATCCTTCATCTCACTCCAATACTCCGAGGGCAAATGAATACACCAAAACAAAGGGCAGTTTTAAGCTCCCCACGAGTCACCATTGTATTTGGTTTCCACCTCGCCCTATTTATAGCCCTCTACTTAGAACTTCAACCTGCCCCACCTTGGAGCCTGGATTAAATACATGTCATTTAAAAACAAAAAACAATTTTTTTTAAGAAAGGAAAACGATTATCGAGTACAAGAACCACACAAAGAAAGAGTTAAGCAAGTGACATTATTGGAGGCTGTTCGAATAAAGCAGAGTTCCTCTTCCCCAATAAAGGGGGGGGAAAGGATTTTACACTACAAAGCAAAACCGAGCCACCTTGCAGCAACTTCGAGAGTCCCCCATCCTAATTATTATTCCCCCAGCAGGTAAGCTCTTCCCCTAGGTTGCTATGGAAACTAGTCCATTGACCACATCCATTCCTTGAGGAAGTGAATCTTTAAGATGATCGATGCTGCGTTCACACCTAAGGTTTAATCCAGCTTCAATCCACCTTCAGAGCAAGAGTACACATCAGCAACATGGCCAGTAATTTTCTTTCCACATTATCTATCCCAGAGGTGAATTTTCTGAGTTATTGAACCCTGAAAAGAAAACAACTACTCACTTTGCTGGTGTATTCTCTCACCCTGAAAGTGGACTGAAGCTGGATTAAACCTTAAGTGTAACCACAGTCCAAGGCAAAATCCACCCCCAGTATTTATGCACTGTGACTCTGATGGACCAGAGTGACCTTGGAAGTGCCTGCATTTCAGCCTGGAGTTATTTCCCACCATGCGCAGCATGGAAACAACTCGGAAGTGACTAGTGCCCCAGGGCTGTGGTCTTTCTGTCGCTTTCGTCGGATGCTGCAATGGAAACAAAGGGCGTCTTTCAAGGTGCCGTTTCAGCTCCGTAACGCCAAAAGTGCCTCCGCCACCGGCTGGAACGAATAGATCCAAAATTTGATTTGAATGTTTACATACAAATTTTGGGACATTCGGTTCGAGTCTGAATTGTCGAAATTTGGCACATATGGTCGGATTTAGAATTCACATCCCTAGTCTAGCGGAGGTTATGAATGGGCAACCTATGGAAGGCTTTGTACCCCTGTCATGTGTGATGACTAATGCCAGACCAAGAGAACAGCGACACCAGGTTTCAATCTCCAACTCGCCTATGGAAGTCCCTTGAGTGTTTTGGCCCAAGGCCTACCTTGCAGGGGTGCTGTGAGGGTCAAAGGAGCTTTTCAAAAGCACAAGAGAAGCCTGGATATAAATATAACAGCAGCAATACACTGCCTAGGTCATTCATTTGCAATTGATCCACGGGCCCCAAGAAGTCAACAGGGCCTGTGGCCACACCTAAGGTTCAATCCAGCTTCAGTCCACTTTCAGAGTGAGGGAGAACCTCAGCCAAGTGACCAGTAATTTTCCTTCCACATTATCGATCCCAAAAGTGAATTTTCTGAGTTATTTAACACTGAAAGGAAGCAGCTTGTCACTTTGCTGAGGTGTTCTCTCACTCCGAAAGTGGACTGAAGCTGGATTAAACCTTAGGTGTGACAACAGGCGGGGTCTCCTCGGGTGAATTCAGTGCCCTTTACCACCAAATAAACAGGACTGGAGTGTTAGCGTCTCCCAGCCACTCAGATGTTAACACATCTCAGTCACAAAAAACAGCGGAGAAGAAGGAGGAGGAGGAGGAGGAGGAGGAGGAGAGCTGGCTTTTCTAGCCCGCTTTTCTCACTTAAGGGGACTCAAAGCGGCTGACAAACCTTCTGTTCTTCTCCCCACAACAGGACACCCTATGAGGTAGATGGGGCTGTGAGAGCTCAGAGGAGAGCTGTAACTAGCCCAAGGCCACCCAGCTGGCTTCATAGAGGAGAGTCCAGCTCCTTTACCACTAGCCCAAACTGGCTCACAAGAAAGAAAATGACTAGCCACTTTGCTGACATGTTCTGTCACTCTGAAAGTGGACCGGAACTGGATTGAAACTTAAGTGTGAACAGGGACTCAGAGGAAAATCAGCTGGACGGAAAAGGACCAGCCCTGTGCTGGTGGGTCTCTCCATCCTGAAGGTGGGCTGGAGCTGGACCAGAACTTCCCTGGCCAAGATCACTGGAAGCATCAAGGGCTTTTGCAGAGTTGCCAGTTGTTGCGCACATTTCAGCGGGATATTTTACATCCCACCAGCTGCAGGCAAGTGACAAGGAAACCACAAGAGGCATTTTCGGCCCTTGGTGGCCACCAATACCGGTTCTCCCCTTCTGTCTACCTGGCCAATTCCCCTGTGGTCCCCATGGCAACCTGCAACTGCAGAGAACGGGGGAAGCTTCTGATCCGCCTTTAGGAACCCCTGGCTGCCCTGGACACGGAAGGAGGTGGCGGGCAAAGGAGCACCACTCGACGCCTCTGCTGCTTTCCGTTGGGTCCAGCGGTTAGGGAGCTGGATGCTAATCTGAGAATACTCCTCCATGAAGCCAGCTCTGGTGACCTTGGACTAGTCACGGCTCTCTTCTGAGCTCTCACACCCCTCCCTACCTCTCACACCCCTCCCTACCTGTTGTGGGAAGAAGAACAGAAGGTTCGTCAGCTGCTTTGAGCACTCTTAAATAGATGAGAAAAGCAGTGTAGAAAAGCCAGTTCTTCTTCTTCCTCCACAAAACCAGCTGGGTGATCTTGGGCTAGTCACAGCTCTCCTCTGAGCCCCACTCACAGCCCCACTCACCTAACAGGGTCATCGGTTGTGGGGAGAAGAAGAGAAGGTTTGTCAGCCGCTTGGAGTCCCCCTAAATGGGTGAGAAAAGCGGGGTAGAAAAACCAACTCTCCTTCTTCCCAGCCCGGCCTCCTCCGCGCTGGCCCCGGCGTCGCCACTTACCTTCTCAGCGAGTCCACCTGGGAAAAGTCGACGCTCGGCTCTAGACGCGGCGCGGGCTCGATCTCCTCCCGCGGGCACTTCGCGGAGCGCCAGACATCCTCGGCATGGGGGATCCTGCTCCTTCCCTCCCTCTTTCTCTCCCAGGGAAGAGGATCCTGGTCTGGATCGCAGCGAGGCGCAGGCTGAGCCTCTGCTCTCGGCTGCCCCTGCAGCCCTGCGCGCGATCCAGAAGGACAAGGCGGATTCCCACGCCCAGGCGACGGCGGCGGCCAAGCAGGCGCGGAGGAGCAGAGCAAACCGAGCTTGCCTTGGGCTGCGCGCTCTGCGCTGCTCGGAGCGTCCGCACGGCGGCTTCGGGAGCGCCTCCAAGGGGCGCGGCGCTGCCCGCTCTCTCTGCCTGCAGCCCGGGTTGGGCTGGGCTGGGCTCCCCCCGGGGGCGGCGGCGGCGAGGGGGTTCGTGGCTTGCAGAGCGAAGGCGCGTGAGAAGCGCGGAGGCGGCGCGGCGCTTGGGCTTGGATGCAAGGGCGCAGGTCCAATATATGGGACAGGTGTGCGGAAGACGATGTGTAAGGGGGCAAAGGCAGGTGAGACCCACACACCCACACACCTTTCAGACCTTTTCAAAGCATCAGAAGCCAGAGTCATCGGTGGAAGAAGAAGAAGAGTTGGCCTTTCTAGCCCGCTTTTCTCACCCATTTAAGGAGACTCAAAGCGGCTGACAAGCTTTCTGTTCTTCTCCCCACAACAGGCACCCTGGGAGGCAGGTGGGGCTATGAGAGCACAGAAAGAAGGCTGTGACTCGCCCAAGGTCACCCAGCTGGCTTCGTGGAGGAGTGCAAAATCAAACCCAGTATTTCTAGATGAGAATCTGGCTCTCTAACCACCAGACCACACTGGCTCATTGTTGGATATTGTTGCAATACTCTGAACATTGTTGGGTATTGTTGCAATATTCTGAACACAATCACATTGTTGTGGTTGTTGGAAACAGGTTTGTCAGCCGCTTTGGGTCCCCTTAAATGAATGAGAAAGGGAGGTCAGAAAAATCAACTCTTCTTCCTCCCTGAAGCCATCTGGGTGACTTTGGGCGAGTCACAGCTCTCTTCTAAGCTCCCACAGCCCCACTTGCCTCACAGGGTGCCTGTTGTGGGGAGAACAGAAGGTTTGTCAGCCGCTTTGAGTCCCCTTGAATGGGTGAGATAAGCGGGGTAGAAAAGCCAACCCTTCTTCTCCGCCCCATCCGTCTTCACCCTCTTTTCAGGGATACTCGCAGGTGTCTTCTCACTGTTGGGCAAATTCTAAAGGACAGGTTTGCACCAAACCTTTAATCACTTTTCTAGATATAACAACATCAACATTTGTGGGAATATTCTGTAGATTTCATTTTAAGTTGTTTTTATTTAATTCTGTTGTTGTTGTTGTTGTGACCTGCCCTGGAACCTTCTGGGAGACTTCTGGGACAGACCATAACTCACCTAGTCCAGCACCCAATCTTGCATAGAGGCCCATTGGTTTCTTCTGGGCATCTCAAGCAGAAGACGAAGGTGAAGCCCTCCCCTGCTCTTGACTCCCTGCAAATGGTCCTTAGAGGCATCCTGCCTGCCTCTCCAACCTGGAAGTGGTACCTAGGCATTCATCCTCTAGCAGACTTGGATACACTGGTTCTCCATCAATTTACCTAACTCAATAAGAACATAATAGAAACCCTGCTAGATCAGGCCAGTGCCCATCTAGTCCAGCATCCCATCTCACACAGTGGCCCACCAGCTACCAATCTGGGCATTCTCAAGCAGAAGATGAAGGTGAAACCTTCACTTCTCCAGTCCCTGTTAATGGCCTTTAGAAGGTCCTGCCTGTCTCTCCAACCTGGAGGCAGTTCCTAAACATCCACTCTAGCCGCCGTTGATACACCTGTCCTCCATGAATTTGTCTGACCCTTTCTTAAAGCTACCCAGGCTGGTTGCTGTCACCAGCTCTTCTGCTAAATTCTATAGATCGATGAAGCTGATAGAGGATCTTCCCAGCTTGCTCTTTCTCCTTCCTTCCCTCAGACAAGGTGGTTCTTCTGACAACACTTGAAGGAGGAAGGGGCCATCACTGGGAGCCAATGGAGGACTTCCTGTTTCTCCTTCACTGACCTCAGCAAGGTGGCAATCATGGGTGGGAGAGGCCACTGCTTGGAGTTGATGAAGGACCTTCCCAGCTTCCTCTTCCTCCTCCATCGACCTCAAGGCAAGGTGGGACCAATATGGGAGGGAAGGCCATTGCTGTGAGCTGATGGGGAACCTTCTCAGCTTCTTCTCCATTGACCTCAGGCAAGGTGGTTCTTCTGGTGGCAATTCTGGGAGAGAGGGGTCACTGCTGGGGGCTGGAGACCTTCTCAGCTTCTTCTTTCTCCTCCAGTGACCTCAGGCGAGGTGGCTCTTCTGGTGGCAATTTTCGGAGGGAGGGGCCACTGCTGGGCTCTGATGGAGACCTTCTCAGCTTCTTCTACTCCTCCAGTGACCTCAGGCGAGGTGGCTCTTCTGGTGGCAATTATGGGAGAGAGGGGTCACTGCTGGGGGCTGGAGACCTTCTCAGCTTCTTCTACTCCTCCAGTGACCTCAGGCAAGGTGGCTCTTCTGGTGGCAATTCTGGGAGGGAGGGGCCACTGCTGGGCTCTGATGGAGACCTTCTCAGCTTCTTCTACTCCTCCAGTGACCTCAGGCGAGGTGGCTCTTCTGGTGGCAATTATGGGAGAGAGGGGTCACTGCTGGGGGCTGGAGACCTTCTCAGCTTCTTCTTTCTCCTCCAGTGACCTCAGGCGCGGTGGCTCTTCTGGTGGCAATTCTGGGAGGGAGGGGCCACTGCTGATAGTTGATGGAGGATCCTCCCAATTCCCTCTTTCTCCTCTTCAGTCTTGTAGTTCTCCCGTGCCTCCAGGGAAGAAAATGCTTTTAAGCAGAGGACCTTCCCCACTGCTTGCTTATTCGTCCGCACTGCTCCGGCTCCTGTTCCCACGGGAAATGGAACCAGGCCCTGCTGGGGTTTCTCAAGTCTCCATTTGGAGAACAGAGCCTGCTAACATGTGCGCTACCCTTGTTAAAAGATCATGTCAAGGGGAGGGGAGAGAAAGAGAGAGCGCTAGACCATGGATAATGGATCTTCCTTTGAACAGATGGCCTTATGCAAAAGCAGAGTGACGAATGCAACATGATGTCTTTTCACGCCCATTATATGCACAATTGGACCATTGTGCCTCCTGTTACCACACCAAGGACTCATGTGCACATGGGAAGAGATCTAGTGCGGTGGGTGGGTGACCACTGCTTCGCCTATTTCCCGCCCCATCACATGTGCCGGCAGCCTAGAGGATGAGGCAAAGTGCAGAAATAGAATCCGCTAAATTCCTCTTTCTCATCTTTGATTCACCCTGCGCTGCAAAAAAAGCGCACAGCGCATGCGTGCCAAATCCGGGCCCTGCTGCCATCTTGAGAAACGCCAAAGGCATCGCGCAGAACCCCAGAGCAATAGAATGCCACCCCCTCACAATAGATCTGGTATCTTGGCAATGTCTCCTAAAACACACACAGGTTATCTGCAAACGCCATCGGACTGTGCAAGACTCAAAAAGCCACAAGCCAGAAACAAAGTGGAAGTGACACAAATATACATGCAGTGGAAGTAACCACAGCTTTTTGGCTGTTCTGTGATTCCTCTGAAAGGGAAGAAGCCAACAGTTTTTCTTCCGCGCATCATTTGACAACAGACAGGTGAGCAGGTGGGAAATTTTAGACCCAGGGTGTGAATAGGTTTATACTTCCCTCCTTCAAAAGCAACACACAGCCTATATCAAGGCCACTTTTCTGAGGCTGCGTTCCCACTGGACTATTTTACTGCTGTTTAAAATCCGTATTAATTTAATCAACATTCAATCCGTTTTTTCGTGTCCCCATTTATGGCTTTTTAAATGCAGATTTACAGGGGGGGACCCCTCCCCTCTCTCTTTTGCGCCACACCCTGACTTTATGGGGCGGGGATCCAAACCCTGATTAATGTCAGAATGGAGATTCTAACAAACATTTTGCCGGGTAGAAACAGCTAAGCAAAAGCACAAAGCAATTTCACACTTTCCTTTTCGGATGGAATCTCTTTCCCTGCTGGTTCTTCCTGTTTGCGCTTAAACAGGAGAACCGACGTCGCAAATTCTAATAGCGGGCTGACCGCTCTTTCTCTTTCTGTGAGGTTTGCAACAATGTAATGGCTTGAGGCTTTGGTTTAAAATGAGCAAAAGTTTTGATGTTTTCTTTTTCCTCTTGCGATCGGGTTCAGAGCAAGCACAGTGAGGGGAGGGGGGGAAACCTTCGCAGCTGTGAAATCCCACCCACATCTGTCAGGCATTGGCCAAAAGATCATATCCCCACCCCAAATAATTCAGTGGCGTTCCCACTGGGGAAAAATAAAGTGGGCTAGCAGCAAAACTGGAGTAAGAGCTATTTCTCCGAGGAGTTTTTTAATGTGAATTTTGGCTATTTACTCCTCAGAAAATCCGGGAATCTATATTTGAATGGGGCCAAAGGACATCCAAACCGTTTTCAAAGCATTATAAACCTTGAATGGGAATTCATCCTGAATGTCATTTCCCCCAACATAAGACATTTCGGGGACACACATAACTTCTCTGGGTCTTCATTTCCTCCTAAGAAGGAATGAATTGGATACTTGAAAATCCAAATGTATCCAAATAACGAGAAAATGGACGTCTGGACGTTTGATTTGATACGAATTCATTTGCGTGAATTTGTATGGATAATTAGGACATTCCTATCTGTACGGGTACATACGCATCTCTTACGTACCCATACGCGTCCTGTACACATCCCATATGCATCCTGGTTGCATCCAAATTATTTGTACGAATAACTCGAGATATTCATATTCATTCAGATTTGGAAATCCGAATTTCCGGACATTCAGAATTTGTCCAAATTCGTACCAATAATGAATATTTTTAATATCCGTGCACACGCCTGCTTCTACCTTTTAATCCAGTTTCGATCCACTTTCAGAGCGGGAGGACCTCTCAGCGACGTGAAAACCAGCCTGCTTTGGGGACGGTCTAACTCAGATCTTTTTTGCTCACCAGCTGAATGGATTGCCCCGCACCCAAGAGCTTCAGGAATAAAGAAACCAACAAAGATTCTTTGTGCTCCTGCCTTTGTCTAGGATTCTTAGCAACCATCCATGGAGCCCATGGCGCTGTCCAAGTTTTCAATTGAAACGAACTGGGGGGGGGTAGGAAAAGATGCCCATTCAGTCTTCAGGGGCCAAAACAAATCCAGCTAACTCGAGGGGGCTCCGTTTACATCGGCTATCCTTTATTTTGTCACTCAGCGTCGCTCCTTTGCTCTACTCTATGACTCTGGAGAGGCCTTGCTAACGCCCAAGTTCAGAAAACTCCTCTTTGGAGGGATGGAATACGGATTTTCAAACATGCAATTCGATTCAAATCGAATGCCAAAAAAATATTCCTGCTTGCGCCTTTTGTTTCATTTATCTCTGGGGCCGTCCGCATGCTTAAAATAATCTGAAAGGATTCCGTGTCCACATACAAAGCCCTAATATGCGGCACACGGGAGTCAATACGTGTTTTTAAAAAACCCACTTCACAAGTGTTTTGCATGCGAAATAAGGGGCTAACACGTATTGCCCTGGTGCCATGTGGACGCTCCCGGAGGGTATGAATGGGAAAACAGCCTCATTCCCTCTGCCAGTAACGTTACCTCCATTTACATTGCTGGGAAGGCAACAAGTTTGCGCCGAAGCAGACGAACTATCACGGTTACGGTTTGGATCCACGTTGCCCAGTGTGGAAACTCCCAGCTAAAACCCATTTAAAGCCCAGGAGAGAGAAGGCATCTACTGGTACATGGCTGAAAGTCACCATCAGGCACCAGATGAAGGAGGTACCAGGGTCACAACCTTTCCCACTGACTGCCCTATGCCCGAAAGTGTGTGGCTGATTTAAGAAGGAGGAGGGTTGGCTTTTCTACCCCGCTTTTCTCACCCATTTAAGGGGACTCAAAGCAGCTGACAAAGCTTCTGTTCTTCTCCCCGCAACAGAACACCCTGTGAGGTAGATGGGGCTGTGAGAGCTCAGAAGAGAGCTGTGACTAGCCCAAGGTCACCCAGCTGGCTTCGTGGGGGAGGAGGAAAAAGAGTTGGCTTTTCTACCCTGCTTTTCTCACCCATTTAAGGGGATTCAAAGCAGCTGACAAAGCTTTCTATTCTCCTCACAACAGAACACGCTGTGAGGTAGGTGAGGCTGTGAGAGCTCAGAAGAGAGCTGTGACTAGCCCAAGGTCACCTAGCTGGCTTCATGGGGGAGGATGGAATCGAACCCGGTATTCCCAGACAAGACTCTGGCTCCTTATCCACTTGACTGAACTGGCTCACCAGTCGGCTACAACTAATGCTCTGGCTTCTCCTGCTGTGCCCTCCTCTGGTGGCGTGGGTTCATGCTCCAATCCCATAGCACTAACGTGAGCACTGTGCAGTCTCCCTCCAGAATGACGGCCCAGAAGAGCCAGAGCAGCCTACGAATCACCCTGGAAGGTCTCTGTTAGCACCGAATGCAGGCCGCACATTTTGCAATATTTCTTGCCATGCCACACTATTTTTGCAGTCTTTGAGCCACAGGTGTTGAATGAGTCAAAACACTCCTTTTAAAACCCCTCCCAGTCTGTGCTTTGGGGGCTGTCTCTTAGTGCCATCTTGTGGTTAAACACCAACACTGCAGCTTTAATTGTTCTATTAACTATTAAAGGGCGGGACGGCAGGAATGCGGTCAGTTTTTCCAAAAGAGAAGTGGCACCAGCCATGCCTGCCCACCTCTGAAATCTTTATGTGGCCTGTGGACAAGGTGGGCAACAGCGGCATTGCCCAGTGTCTTGCAAGGCCAGAGGGATGCCTGGACGGTAACTAGATCGAATAACAAGAAAAGACGGCAGGCATCACCGGCCCAAGGAACAGTCTGCAAGATGTCCCAGGCTTTCGGTGATCTTTCCCCTGTGAAGATGCAAGGGCATTAAAGATGGAACTAAAAGATCATCCACAGGTTTCCATTGCATGCAGGAATTTCAGGGCTGCATCTGTGCTCTCTCACCAGCTGTAGAAAGTATCCTCTCTGAATCTTATGCCAGATTATATCCCAGGTCAAGGACTTGCAAACCACAGCAGTTCCCACAACCATCACCACACTGTTCAGACTGGGGCTTCCCATAGTCTGCGCCAACATGTGGGCGAACCCGAAACGAGGGCCAGGACAGAAAGGGCCAATGGATAAGTCCGTACACTGAGCCAGCTTGGTCTAGTGGTTACAGAACCGGACTCTTATCAGGGAATACTGGGTTTGATTCCTCACTCCTCCATGAAGCCAGCTGGGTGACGTTGGGCTAGTCACAGCTCTCTTCTGAGCTCTCACAGCCCCACCTACCTCACAGGGTGTCTGTTGTGTTGAGAAGAACAGAAGGTTTGTCAGCCACTTTGAGTCCCCTTAAATGGGTGAGAAAGGGGGGGGGTGTAGAAAAGCCAACCCTCCTTCTTTCTTACAAGGTGTAACGGGCACTCATAGAACCATTATTTATTTTGTTTTATAATAATTGTGACCCACCCTTCCCCCAGAGGTCCCAGGGTAGCCACAGCACAAGATAAAGCAATTATGAAAATATATTTTTAAATATAATGCTGTCCCAGACCCCTATCTCTCCCACCTGGTAGGACTACATTCTGAGGAACTAAGGCTGTGGTCACACCTAAGATTTAATCTGGTTTCATTCCAGTTTCAGAGCAGGAGAACACATCAGCCAAGTGACCAGTAATTTTCTTTCCACATGATCTATCCCCAAGGTGAATTTTCTGAGTTATTTAACCCTGAAAGAGAACAGCTTGTTGCTTTGCTGATGTATTCTCTCACTCCAAAAGTGGAGTGAAGCTGGATTAAACTTTGTGTGACCACAGCCTAAGAATCAAAGGCCCGGGTGAATGAATGAATGAATGAATGAAATTTAATGATTAGTCATATGATCAAATCAAGTTTGCAGCCAGGTGAAGAGGTATGTTTTAGCCAGGTGCAGAAAACCAGATAGCGTTGGTGCCTGGCTTACCTTGGGAGTCTATTCCAAAGCTAGGGGGCCACCACAGAAAAGGACCTCTTATGTGCTGCTGCCTCTCCCACCTCTGAGCGTAGGGCAACTACAAGAAGGCCCTCACTTTTGTGATCTTAACACTTCTCCCACGATATGCCTCTGTATACGCTATCCGGTGCAAAGCCAGCTTCCCTAATGGGTAAAGCTCAGACTTGTCACAGGAGCTGGAGGGAAATTGAGCTTAGATTGAGCAAAAGCCATTGGGAATGGTTTAGCTTATTTCTGTTTCATATCCATCCATTTAGGATCCATCCATATAGTGCTTAAGAAGGCTAGAAGCCAGGAGCCGCCTGGATCGAATCCCCGCTCTGCCATGGAAGTTCATGAGATCTTCCAAGCTATGGATAAAATACCCTCATTGCCATTGGGTGGCTTGGAAAAGGGAAACGCAGGGGGAATAAAACCCTGGAAGGAAACCTGGATGGGAGGTCCCAATGGTGGTTAGACGAACCAGGGGTCATCTCTCCGGCATCTTCTACATCCAACCCAGACCAGGTCTGTCTACTGGTAGAGGAACCGAGTGTAAAGCAGAGGGTTGCAGCTTTGAGTCCGGCACCATCTCTGAAGGGGGCTGCGCAAATTAGCAAAATGCTCCTGCATTCCAGCTAAGACAGCTGCGCAGAAGTGGCCATGTATGCAGGCGGTCCACAAGTCCCACGGTGGTTGGATTTCCCTTGCTTCTCACTGGTGGAACAACGCTTGTGGACTTGGAACTTTGATCTTTCATGATTTAGGCGCTGCATGAATGAGCTACGGCATCTTGGTCCCTTCGTCCTGCTCCAAGAAAATCTTCGTGGCGTCCATCTGTGTCTTTCCATCCATCCGCTTCGCCCGCCACGGGACGCTGACTGCAGTGAGAATTCCCCGCGGAGGCATCTTTCTGTGAATGGCACCTGAACGCCCAGTACCAAAGGCAGATGAGAAGACCTGGAAGCAAAGACAAAAACCTCTTCTTCATAAGCTGGAGGGTTTAAAAGGCATCAAAATGCTAGCTCTGAGGAACAGCCTGAGCTGACGAACCTTGGAGTGAGTTCATGACAGTAAAGAAGATAATCCGGAGAATCGAGAACACCTGGAAGAAGAGGAAAGCGGGTGTCCAGGTTACCCCCAGGAGGCCCGTCAGCCCAAGGACGGTCACAACGTCTTTATGGGAAGAGGTCCTGTCCCGGTGAGGAAAACTGGATCTCAGCTGCCGCAACGTCCAGAGAACCCGGGCCAGGACAACCACATTGAAGAGCATGGTGGCACTGAAGTAGAGGAGGTTGAAATGATGCACCGCAGGAGAGGTGATCCAACACCTGGAGAAAAAGAGAAGCCACTTGAGATGCCCATGGGCGATTGGTAGACCACTGTGTGGGACAGGAGGCTGGACTAGATGGGCCGTGGCCTGATCCAGCAGGGCTTCTCTTAGGTTCTTAGGTTCACTAAGGGTGTTTTTCCACTGTCACTAGAAGTACCCATTCAGTACCCATTAATGGGTACTAAATGGCATTAATGTACCCATTAATGGGTACTTAATGGGTACTTCTAGGGTGTTTTTCCACTGTCACTAAAAGTACCCATTAAGTACCCATTAATGGCTACTAAATGGCATTAATGTATCCATTAATGGGTACTTAATGGGTACTTCTAGGGTGTTTTTCCACTGTCACTAAAAGTACCCATTAAGTACCCATTAATGGGTATGTAATGGCCTTTTTGTACCCATTAATGGGTACTTAATGGGTACTTCTAGTGACCGTGGAAAAACACCCCTGGTGACAGTGGAAAAACACCCTAAGGCTCAAATGCAGCTTAGAGATGATAACAGCCACTTGCTAGTGCCTTAATCCACATCAAAGTCACATTAAATCACATTCTTATGTCAGGACGTCAATACGGATTAGAGGTGGGATGGGAATTCCAGCATCCACATGCTACCACCTCAAAGTCGCTTTTGATCTACTTTTATTCCAATGCGTCTGGATGCAGCCTAAGAATGCTTGGCATGAGTGAGTCAGGTCACGCGATGCCATGACGATCCATGGATCGCCGTGTGTGATGCCTTGATCGGGACTGGGCGTTCTGCGGTGCCGTGTAAACATGCCTGCATGCAAACAGGGTGGGTTAGGAGCTTCTGATGGGCTCCGTTGGCTGCGTGTGAATGCAGCCCGAGTGCTTTCCAAGAGTGTCAACAATAAACAACAGGTATATAAAGGGAAACAGGTACTGTACACAATGGCCCCATCAGAGAAAAGTTTTTTCTCATGCTTACATCCGACTGCTCTGGTAATCCGGGCTGGTTTGGACAGTATGGATGCCGTAGGTACTTCGGTTGCTCATGATGACAAGAAGGACGGCCAAGGCAGGAATCCCTGTGTGAATCCAAAAAAAGCATCGCAGAGAAACCAAAAAGAATCTCTTAGGCGAGGAGTGTGTACCAGTGCAATCTCTGACCTATGGTTCGCAACAAACTGAATATTCGAATATCCAAATTCGTACGGATAAAAAAGAATGAACGTCTAGACGTTCAAACCAACACTAATGCATTTGTATCTATTCATATGAATATTCGATACATATCCAATGATCTAAATCTCGTATGCCTCCATATACATCCCATATCTATCCATACGGATACGCACAAGACGCGTATATATCCATACATATATGATTGTCCAAATTATGTCCAAATTATTTGCACAAATAACTCAAAATATCCACATTTGTACAAATACTAAAGTACAAATGTCTGGACATTTGATTCGTATATGTCTGAATTCATATGAATAATGAATATTTTGAATATTAGGCACAGTTTGGTCTAGTGGTTAGGGAGCCGGACTCTTATCTGGGAATCCGGGTTTGATTCCGCCCTCCCCCATGAAGCCAGCTGGGTGACCTTGGGCTAGTCACTGCTCTCTGTCTGAGCTCCCACATCCCCACCCACCTCACAGGGTGTTCTGTGGTGGGGGAGAGAACAGAAGGTTTGTCAGCCGCTTTGAGTCCCCTTAAATGGGTGAGAAAAGCAGGGTAGAAAAACCAACTCTTCTTCTTCCTCCATGAAGCCAACTGGGTGACCTTGGGCTAGTCACATCTCTCTTCTGAGCTCTCACAGCCCCACCCACCTCACAGAGTGTTCTGTTGTGGGGAGAAGAACGGAAAGTTTGTCAGCCGCGTAGAGTCCCATTTTATCCCGTATGCATCCCATTTTCATCTCATATTATAAGCGCAAATGCGGACATATACCTATAATATTTGTTTTGAGTCATTTGAACGAATGTTTTGGAACATCCGAAAGTCTAAATTCAAGTGTGGAGACGTTCTATTTGAGGTTGAATGTCCACATTTTGTCAGATGTGGATAGGATTTTTCAATTTTCAAATATTTGCACACATCCCTATTCGTATGAATTTGTACGAATGCATTCATATTGAGCCTACTGCATTTGAAGGGGATCTATTCAAACGAATACAAATTTTCTTGCATTTGGTTCCTCACGAATCGAATGTCTAACACCCCCCCCCCCCCCATTCTCTAGTCGATATAATGGCAGGCTAGAAATCGCCATTTGGACACCAGCCATCTTCTCCACGCACAAGAAGATCAAGCAACGGAAGCCGAAAAACAAACCAAAACCCCACCTCAGATGGAATATCTCCTAGCATCCTTCAGGTATCTCCCTAGTTTCAACTTGACGACTCAGAATAGCCCTATCAGACGAATATCGCTCCTTACCCCATCCAACAGAGCACAATTTGATAAGGTAATGTGCTATGTACGAATTGTAGACTCTAATGATGAGTACGTAGAGATGGAACCCCTCGATGGCCATCCACGTCAAGCAAGAGAGCAAAGCGTAGTGGAGAGAAATGGCCGCAGCTTTGCACAGTCCCAGAGAATCCATCAAAGGTTGGAGTTTGCTGAGCAGGAACATCGTATTGAGGAGCCAAAGGGCTCCAAGCAAGTTCCCATGGATCTTTCCTGCCACATCATGCGAAGTGTGCCTACAATGGGGAATAAAAAGAACCACGATTAGAAGATGGGGGGGAGGAGAGCACAATCTAATGCCAAAATCAAAAGTTTAGAAATGTTGGCATGGTTTACGTTGTCCTCACTTCCATGGGACATCGCTAACGTATCTTTCAGAAGCCGGATCTGACCCATTCCATGTAGTTTTCTTGGCGAACAGAGAAATGGTTTGCTATCCCTTTCTTCTGAGATGGGACCCAGAGCCCATGGGCTGCGTTCACACCTGAGTTTTAATCCGGTCTCAGCCCACTGAAGAGATGGTGTGGTTACCTCCAGAATATATGCAAGAAGATGGTGCCCAAACAAGCGATGGCCGAAATGCTGCAGCCGATGTCAGTTATATAGATCAATGAGGCCAGTAAAACTTCATCCACAATGGTTGGGGAGCTTTCCTAAACCAGAAGAGAAAGGGTATTTTTCCACTTAGCACTTTATGGGTCCTTAATGGGTCTTTAATGGGTACTCTAGTGCTAAGTGGAAAAACACCCATGGACACAGATGAGAATACAAACACTCCCACCGTGGTGTGGGGATTCCATGTCCGCCAGCCCATCCCTGGCAATCTAGTCCAAAAAAGGACCCATGCTTCTCCCAGAGAGAACATGACTCACAATAGAGGAATACCGAGGGGAACTTACCAGGAGGACGGCAAAATAGGTGAGATGGTTGCACCGGCATAAAACAATGCCCTCCTGGCTGGTGTCGGTGGTGCAGCCATCTTGGCTCCAGCCCCCTATGCCGCTGTCTTCTGGAACACAGAAGAAAAACATGGTCAGAGACCATCCATGCTCCTCTTTCCTCCAACAGGAGAAAGAGCGCAATGGCTTTAACACAGTGGTCCTGAAAGCTGTGGTCCTCCAGATTCTTCAGAACACTTCTTGACATTCTACTTTTCCCAGCATGCAATGCAGGCACGGAACGCGGGGGGGGGGGCTTGGGGTTTAGTGAGTCCCATGGAATGTGAGAATGGAATGCAGGAAGTTTTTGGGAATATCTGGAGGAAGGGCACAGTTCCAGAGTCAGTGCCTTGGCACACCAGTGTGGATTCGAAGGAAGAAAGGGATGCGGAAGACAAAAGCAGATCAAAATTGGATATTACCTCTTCCTTCCAGCCAAAAGACACAGGTCAGAGTAGAATTTGCCTGGAGGAGAACAGGAAGCGTTTAGGAGACCAGTGAACACAAATGCTCTTTCCCCATCACAACCGAAATCCTTTGCCCAGGGGCTATGTACAGACTGCCTGGCACTCAGAGAGTGATGGTCAGAAAAGGAGTGGTCCAGGCGCTCGAGCCTTGCCTTCACAACTGGACCATGGGTGTTTCTCCACTGTTGATGGGTACTTAATGGATACTCAATGGGTACTTCTAGTGGCAGTGGGAAACACCCCATGTTTCTAAGCTGCCAAATGCGCACTTCCCCATTTTACCACTAAGGAGGAGGAGGAAGAGGAAGAGGAGGAGGAGGAAGAGGAAGAGGATAATTTTCTGAGTTATTTAACACTGAAAGAAAGCGGCCTGTTGCTTTTCTGATGTATCCTCTCACTCTGAAAGTGGACTGAAGCTGGATTAAACCTTAAGTATGACCACACCCCAACTGCCCTGCAACAGATCAGAAACCTGGGGCCAATTCACACTTCAGTCCATAGTCAACCATTAGGCAACCCCTGGGGAAGAGCATCTCCACCTAGAGGAGGCTGTTACAGGCCCCAGGCGCCTCCTGCCTTCCCAGAAGTTGCCTAATTGTTGATCAGGTGTGGAGCATGAATCCGCTCGCATTCCATTTTTCTCGCGTTTGCGTTTCATTTGCATCCCTTCTGCATCCCGTATTATAAGCACAAATGGACCCAATATTCGGATGCGATTTACAAAGACGAATTCAGTCGAAATGTTCAAAAATCCATATCAGGTTTTCCAAAATCCGATTCGGATCCAGATGTGAAAATCCGATTCGAATTTGAATGTCAATGTTTGTCGAATTAAAATCTTGTATTTGAATTTTCAAATATCTGTCTACATCGCTACCTTATAATGGTTTGGGACATAGTATTCCTTTTAAGGGTGGGCACAAATGCAATTTTTGACATTTGATTTAATTTGAATCGAATATTCGAAGGTCCAAATACACAGGAATAGAGAAAAAAATTAATGTATTAAAATTCAAACAGATTCGAATACTTTTGTTTCTATTCGTACAAATATTTGATGCGGATTTGATGATACAAATAGCGACAACATTTGTATGCATTTGTATGCATCCTGTGTTCATCCCGTACGTATCTGTACGGACGCATAGAGATACGAATAAGATTTGTATGGATACGTATGTAATGCCCACGTATCCATACACGTACAAATGAATTAGTTAAATGAATGATTCGGAATATTTGTATTTGTTCAAATATTAAAAAATGAACGTCTGGTCCTTTGGTTCAAATTCAAATGTCCAAATTCGGCCAAATTCAATCAAATAATGAATAATTTGAATATTTTTCCACATCCCTAATCCCTAGTATTATGTCCTAAATCTCCATTCACAAAACTGTCTCACTTGTTCTCAGCAAAGG
This sequence comes from Aspidoscelis tigris stejnegeri, assembly GCA_023333525.1. Lineage (NCBI taxonomy): Eukaryota > Metazoa > Chordata > Lepidosauria > Squamata > Teiidae > Aspidoscelis > Aspidoscelis tigris. The sequence goes on from JALMGA010000013.1 coordinate 5,123,606, forward strand.
AATCGAGTCTGGGCATTCCAGGAATTTGGCAAGAGCAAAGCAAAATCTTAGAACTCCGGTACTCACCAGAGAATGATTGTGCCAAAATTTCATCTCTACTGGTCGACTAAGATTAGCAATGCTTATGTTCCCAAGCGTTGCCCCTAAAATGTCATTATTCACCAGGGAGCGGTTCTTTCCATCCTGCAAGGAAGAACAGAAAGATATGGCTGCTGCTGCTTGCAAAAATGTTAGGCTGATCTCTGCTGAGGCCATTCACCAACTTGGCTGGATGTCAACCAGACCTCAGCTCTGGAATGTGCCATCTACAATCGCTCATTCACAAAGTTAAGAAAACTTTGTAAGAACTGGAATTGGCATCAGAGAACTATTGTGCAACAGAGATGTGCAAAGTTCAGTTAATGTTTGGGAAAAAAACAGGGGAGCAGTTTGTGCTCCTGAATATTAGTATCAAACCAAAAATCCGGTGGTTCAAGTATCCATTCAGTCAAAGCAAACCAAATCCAGCTCGCTTATTTAACTGAGCAGTTCATCTGCACTGTGGTGCTGCCGCTAAAAGGTTGGTCGTTCGATTAAATAGTTCATTTGTGAACCAAACAAATGGGGGTTCCGTTCGACAGCAAGCCAAGCACATGGTTTTCATTTGGGCACACCTCTCTTGTGCAATAAACCTGCCCTTTTGGGGGACTAAAGCTCCCATGGTCCCCCTTGGCCAAAGAACTGCTTTGATTAGGATCTTAGAGTCTGCAAACAAACAAACAAACAAACAAACAAGACCCCTGGTTGAAGTTTACATTCCTTATATGAGCCAGTTTGGTAAACCAACGGACCTGGCTGGTCCAGATTCACTGGTTCAGATCACAGGGATGTGAGTGCAGAAAGGCCCAGAGTTTGAACAAGCATCCACCAAGGCTTGTAATAGGAGAAGCCCTTCCTCTGCTTTTCACAACACAAAGACCCCATCTGCGTCTCCTATCCATTGCCATTATCACCATTAAGAATCTTGAAGCTCCAGCGAGTGCTCACCTCAAAGAGACAAGAAGCTTTCAGGTAAATACAACTAAGCTGCATCTCTTTTCCGGCTACACCAGGAGCTTTTTCCACCAGTTCCGCTGGGAAGTACATGGAATGACGAGGTTGAACGTTTACTGAAGTGTTGGGCTGTAATTGTGAAGGTTCTCCAATTAGTACGTTAGCCGTGATGCATCAGGCATAATTATATGATCCAGCCCATCTAAAGTCCAGCCATCTTTGACCTACAACGAGCCTGTGCTTCTTCCTTAAGAGTTGCTACATCCTTGATTCAGCAGTTGTTGAATCAAATTTCCCCTTTGTTTTGTGCTAGATTGGTACATCAAAGCAGCACAAAATGGCAAAGGGGAGGGAAAAACCAGGTGGGGACGAGTGGGGATAGAGATCATGATGAGGAATGGAGGGAGGGAAGAGGGATGGAGTAGGCAGGCTTCTACAAGTCACCAGTTTTGCACTGAATCACAACAGCAGGTCAGTGCAAAATGGCAGGCCTTCAGGCCAACGTCTTTCCAATTGCTGCCTCTTTAAGTAAAATCAGACACTTCTGACTCACCCCCACTATGGTCTGATATCTTGTTGCATTGTAAGCTCCTACAAACTCTGCTCACTCATCCCTTTCAGCCAAGTCCAATATCTTTAGTGCGTAATGGCAAAAGCCCAGGAAAAGGGGAAGAAATCATAGCTTATCATTGGATCAGGGGAATGCCCCTAAAGCGTGATTCTCTCCCTCCCCAAAAAGCTGCTTGTGTTCCCATTGCTAAATAGTGAGGATTATTTCTAAATCCAGCAGCGAGGCCCCTTTTGATCTGAATGTATATTATCCGCCTTTCGGGACCTTTAATCCTCAGAAAGTGCGGATTCTTTTAAAACTTTGGCAACGGTGAGTTCTCGAAAAAGATTTCACATCTCTTTAAATCTTGAATGGGAACATAGCCCTGGAGTCCTTCATTGTCTGGGATTTACCAGCAAAATGCTTCAACAGAAGTCACAGAGGTAGCTAAATGCTGGAAGAAGGTATCCTATTGTCCACTCCTCAACTCAAGGAGACTAGAAAGTAATTGCGGGGAGACAGCAATTAGCCGCACATCAGTTAGGAAAATGTTTGCTCAACCCAAGGTTTAGGCATCATAAATGACTGTGTACAGAGCCTGCTGATGGTGGAGCTACTGATTCGATTTGAATCTTTTAAATTCAAATTCAACAAGATTCGATTCAAAGGTACCAAATTTGAATCTATTCATGCAAATTTTTCATGTGAATCTGCACATATGAATGCCGACAACATTCAGATGTGCACCTACACATCTTCCCCACATCCGTATGCATCCATAGATGCCGATACACGTCCGTACGTATCCCGTGGTTATCCCGTATGCAACCCGTTTTCGTCCCATACGGATCCGTACAAGTGCGTAACGGTGCGGGAAAGATGTGGATCTTCAAGTATGTATTGTGTATGAACCTGTACACTTACGAATGTCTGGATAATTTGAATGAATAGATCCAAAACTTGAAATTTGATTTGAATGTTTACATTTGAATTTTAGGACATTCTATTCGAGTTTGAATGTTGAAATTCCACATATTCAATCAGATTTCGAATGCTTATGAATACTGGGGCAGATCCCTACAGCCAACGTCTTTTAAGAAAAGCCACAAATGCAGTACTAGAACAGACATGATCCCCAACATAGCTACACCCTGGCGCAAATAAGAACACAATTTTCCCCAATATTTGACCTGGGAAACACCCATTATATATCTTTTCCCTTATCAAGCAATGCCTGCCAGTGCACACATCTGTACTTAGCAGCTGGCAAAGCTTGTATTTTGGGACTACAGCTCCCATGATTCCTAGCCAGGGCAGCTAATCGCTGCTTTGGCTGATAATCATTGGAGCTGTGATCAAAACCAGAAGCCTCTCCTAGCTCTGTTTGCTTGGCGCTTTGATCCAGGCAAGAAAGTCACAGAACACATGGGCAGAAGAAATACACTGACCATCAAGGTGGCACTGCTGATGTTTAAGCCTCTGAAGTCTCCAGGCCTGATCCTGAATATTAATATTTGGATGTCGTCGTGAACAACTGTGAGCTTATCACTTTGCAAACGGGCTCGTAGCAGAATCTCTTCCAAACGTTGCTTGGCCCTGGTGGATAATTGTTGGGTGGAAGAAGATAAACAAAAGCATTTTCCCCCTTGGGTAGCTACAGAAAATGCCAGCCAGACGTGGTACAAGTTGTGAGAGTCAGAACATTATAACAGCCACTGAACTGCTGTTCCTAGAACCACTAGGGTGGACAAGGAATAGAATTTACAGTCCCTGCTATTACCAGAAGATGGAGGGTCCCAAGTAGGGATGAGCACAAATATTTGCAACGTTCAAAGTTCTTACGAATTTGGCCGAATTTGGACATTTGAATTTGAATCTCATGTTGGCACATTCAAAGATTGACATTCAAATTCAAATGGAATGTTTTCACGCGTCGGTAAGAAGCTTCATATGGGATTCATATGCTATCCATATCCATTCGTATGGGATTCTTATGGGATTGAATATTCATATTGAATACAAATCCTGCCACATTCTAAGAGGATCTATTTGAACAAATATGAATTTTCTTGCATTCAATTCAATACGAATCAGGTACAAAAATAAAATAAAATAAATCATGCAATCCCAAGTCCCAGGGCCTCTCATGGCCCTAGCTATACATAAGTTTCACCTCCCACTTTAAAACAAAATTCACTTGAATTTCACAATGGGAGAGAACAGACCAAAGATATGTCGATCATGTACCAAAGGAAACACCATCGGGTCTATTGTGCCTTCTCACCACTGTAAATCATAGGTCAGAACAATATCCTCCAGATCTCCCTTCTCCTGCGTAAAGAAGTTACCTGGCAGTTCCCTTCCCCTGTTTCTGCTGCCCTAAGGAAGAGGCAATTCAATGGACAATTATAGGCAGCTATGCAAACACAAGTTGAAAAGGCAGCAGAATCCAGCTGCTGTAGTAGCTTTGCATTCAGTCACTCTCTGTTGCCATCTAGTGGCCATTTGTGTGCTCTGCTACCTAGATATGGTGGCCAACTGTAGGCAAAACTTTACCTTTCTCCCATAGAACTGGGGAGAGGCCAAAACTGCAACCCATCTTTAAACTAATTACTAAGGTCAGGTTTCAAATCTGATGTGTCTTTTAAGGAGCTGCTGTAATTATGAATACGTATCTGATATGAATGAATACATATCTGGATACATATCCGATATCTATCCAAATAACATATCTGCGCTCTGACAGTGTCAAATCGGACCTGAACCCACTTTTAATGCGCTCCCAATCTGTACTTCCAAATTAATGGTTCAATGGAAACTACTGGAGGCCAGAACCTACTCCATAACGGTCTTCTTTTCGGAACCACATCCGTTGCTGAGATGCTCCTTCAGCATTTCCATGGCTCTTTCCACGTGGTTCTTTACGTCAAGGTCCAGGCTTTGCTTGGATGCTCTCACACTGACCTCTGAACCTTAGGGACAATGCATGAAGCAGGACATAAGCCCAGAGAGAAGAGCACATTTTCTTGCAATTAAATGCTCCAACGACCCCTCTAGGAGTCACATTTGATTTGTGTACAAACGTCAGGATTCATACAAATAACGAATGTTACAAATATTCATGTATATCCCTTGTCCTTTGTCTTGTGCCAGCAGCTCATCTGTTTGCCTCTCCTTCATTGGTTCTTTTTGCCGGCCACATCAATCCCCAACGCCGCCCTGCTGTTTCCTCACTGCCTGCCTTGCTTTGGAAGATTTGGGCAGGGAATGTGTCAGAAGGCAAGCAAAAAAGGAAGTCACAGTGGGACATTAGGAACCAGCTGAATAAAAGAGCTGGCCAAAAGGCAGGCACCCGGGTGAGCCGCCAGGGGCACGGTGAACCTCATTCCTTCCTACTGTGCACACCGTGGGTGTTTTTCCACTGTCAGAAAGTACCCATTTTTGCACCCATTAAGGACCCATTTGGGTGTGAGCCGGATGATCCCATTTCCACCACGGCACCCATTTGGGACCCGATTGTTTCGTCTTCCGCTGGGGAAATCTGGATCAAATGGGTACTTTCTGGCCTTTAATCCGGATTTTCTGTAGACCCCATTAATGGGGTCTACAATGGGGTCTTCAGGCAGAAAATCTGGATTAAAGGGAGCCTGTTTCCACGCTTGTGTGGCAATGGGGTCTAGAGGAGGCTAGGGGGAGGGGGCACCCATGGGGGGGCGGAGCCCCAAAACCTAAACTTCGAAGTCATTTCGAAGTCACTTTGAAGGCTGTGCAAAATAGCTCCGGAGCATCTTTGAAGTCTGTGCTGATCTTCAGAGTGAACTTCGAAGTGACTCCGAAGATCAGCACGGACTTCAATGGAGCTGTTTTGCACAGACTTCGAAATGACTTCGAAATGACTTCTAAATGACTTCAAAGCCACTTTGGAGATTGCACCCCCTGCCCCCTAAACACCTGGGGTGACAGACCTCATGGGTAGATCCAAACTTCCAAATGGGTGCTCCAGTGTTTCCACGGCAGGGAGGCTAGCACCCATTGCTATTGGATGCTAGACCACCCATGGAAACACATTGGGTACTTCCCTTAATCCGGATCTCCTAGATCCAGGTTAAGGAATGTACCCATTCCTTAGATCCGGATCTTCTTAGATCCGGATTAAAGGAGCGCGGTGGGAAAACACCCCGTGTTGCAGCTTAGATGTTGCAGTGTGGTTAGCGAGAGCTGAATTCCTTGCAATTCCTTTTTTACCTGGTGTCTGGAACAGAAATGGGGCACAGACGAGAAGACAAGGCCAGAATCCCAATTTCATCTCTGCAGTGCGTAAAATTGTGGCACAGGTCCCCAAAGGCCAGCGGTCACTTGAAACTGTTTATAATGTAAAGAAAGAGGGAAATAAGGAGCACAGCTCGGTTAGAGGGGCCTTAATGTATTCCAAAGTTCAAAGGGCAATTGAAAATGGGGGTCTTCCAAAATTCTGTGGGGCTATAGGAGAAACGCAAGAGTAAAATCTTGGAAAAGGTACCCTGTTGGTGCATCTGATTACGATGCATCACTCTTCAGAGGAACTGAGATTTTGACAGTTTCCACTGTGGAAAAATCACACCTCAAGGCGAACGTGAATTATTTCTTTTGCAATCTGCAACCCAGGGAGGTGCTGTGTGAAGCGTGTGTCTTTTCCCACACCGAGACTGCGTTCACACCTAGGTTTCAGACCGCTTTCAGAGCGAGAGAACACATCAGCAAAGCGACCAGCCATTTTCTTTCCACTTTATCTAACCGAAAGGTCGATTTTCCAAGTTAGACAATGCTGAAAGAATACTGCTTGATGTGTTGCTGATGTGTTCTCTCAGGCTGCGTTCACACCTAAGTTTTAATCCAGCTTCAGTCCACTTTCAGAGTGAGACAACTCATTTCCAGAACACACTTTTGCTGGTGTGTTGTGTTTTCTGACTCTGAAAGGGAACTGTATTACAACCAAGAAGGCTGGTTTGTAGATGCTTGGGTGGGCATTCAAGGCGAGGGTAAGATGGCATTTCCTCTTTCCTGCCCCCAGCAATGGCAGCAATTTGCAGGCTGCAGCAATGTGTTATTCCGGTTGCTATCGCTTTTTTCTTGTTGTTTCCTTTTCTTTTTACACAGAAATGTTCTCAGGAACCTGCCTTTTTGCTCAGAAGGCCCTGGAAAGACATTTTGCTTCCCTGTGCAAAAGTTCTGGTAAGAATCTAGGCAGCAAAATTCAGCCATCAACAGCATGGATGCCAATTTCAAGCGTAACATAAGGTTCCAGTGTTGAAAGGCCCTGGGGGCTGCCTTCACACCTAAGTGTTAATCCAGTTCCAGTCCACTTTCAGCATGGAAAAAAACCAACAGTAAAGCGATCGATCATTTTCTTTCCACATTATCTAAGCCAAAGATGGATTTTCTGAGCTGGATAATGCCAAAAGAAAACGGCTGGGTGGACAAGCAGGATGCCTCTAGGGCCATTTGCTGGGATTCAAGAGAAGAAGGTCTGCCCTTGTCTCTGCTGGAGATGCCCATGGGCAATTGGTGGACAGGATGCTGGACTAGATCAAGCAGGGATCCTCCTGGATTAAGCCTCAGGTCAGGTGTGACCACAGCCTTAGTCTGGAGCTGTATAACAGGTGGATTAAAAGTTAGGTATGGTCTAACCTGCGTGCCTTGTGTGATTCTGCATGGAACCCTTTGATCAGAGGCAGCGTCGAATTCACAAAGGACACAAAATCCCCTAGCTAAGATGTCAAAAGGAGACTTAACCGCTCTGTACACCGAAGTGGGTATTTAAAGCGAGACCTCCCTATATCCCCTTAATGCAAAAACAGGTTAGGAATCAGACTCAGGAGGCCTGATTAGGCCAAGCCTAAGACACTCACATCACAAGGCGCCCACAGGGAGGTCCACGTCCCATCGCGTTGGTTGCAGTCTGTTCTTTCAGCGCACACAGTTTCTGCCACCCCGAGCTGTCAGAAGGCACAGAGGCCCTGCAGGCACCTTTTAAGTGGAAAGCATTTCCTCATCTAGCCACAGCCAACTTCTTGCAGCAGGAAATGTGGTTAGAGAAGAGAGAAGGATCAGCAGAAATTGACAAGCAAATCCCTCCACTCCATTGGGTGCTCATCAGCCCTCAAGCTTCCTAAGCATTGCAGATTGTAAGCCTGGCTTGGAGGAGGGATAAAAAAGCCACCGGAGGAAGAAGAGTTGGCTTTTATAGCCCGCATTTCTCACCCATTTAAGGGGACCCACCACAGCTGACAAACCTTCTGTTCCTCCGCCCACAACAGGCACCCTGTGAAGTAGGTGGGGCAGTGAGAGTTCAGAAGAGAGCTATGACTAGCCCAAGATCACCCAGCTGGCTTTGTGGAGGAGTGCGGAATCATTCCAGGATTCTATCAGATAAGAGTCTGACACTCTAACCCAGTGATGGCGAACCTTTTGAGCTCGGTGTGTCAAAATTCGCAAGAAAACCTAGCTTAACTCAGGTGCTGTGTCACTTCTAGAAATATCCATAATTTTGTGATATTTGTAGCTCTAGTAAAAAAGTTATATTTTTGATATATGTATTTTATTAAAAGCAAAAACAAATAATTCTTTACATTAGTGACTTTTGTTGCTAAATCTTCAATTGAAAGTTGGTATTTCATACACTTCAAGAACAAGCAAGCAATACATGTCCAGGTGCCAGGGTGACCAGGTGTGTCACCCAAAAGGGCTTGGCATGTCACCTGTGACACGCGTGTCATAGGTTGGCCATCACCGCTCTAACCCAAGAGCAAACTGGCTCACTAAGAAGAGTCGGCCTTTCTACCCCGCTTTTCTTACCCATTTAAGGGCACTCAAAGCGGCTGACAAGCCTTCTGTTCTTCTCCCCACCACAGACACCCTGTGAGTTTGGTGGGGCTGTGAGAGCTCAGAACGAGAGCTGTGACTTGCTCAAGGGTCACCGAGCTGGCTTCATGGAGCCACACGCGATGCGGAATCAAACCCGGTGCCTCCCAGATAAGAATCCGACACGTTAACCACAAGGCCAAAGAAACAAATGGATTCTTAAGATCTTCTTATCCCTTTTATATTTATGTTTATATTTTATTTTGGAAGGCAGCCGCTCTCCTGAGGGCAGAAGGTGTCAGGTGCATCGTTGAGGAAGCATCTTTCGTGTGAATTCCTCCCATTGCTGTTCAAGCTCATCTCACCCTTGTCAGCAGCTGCTCTTGCAAACAGATGTTGAATAAATCAGCCAAGATCAGTATGCACTTCCTGGAAGGCGAGGCAGAAGAGGCAAAGACGAAGGGGACAGGAAGCCGAGTGGGGTGGAGCAGCAGGTGAAGGCGTTCAGGACTGCACAGCCTGAGCATGGTGGAGCCAAGTCAGTAACCAAAAAACCAAACAAAAGGGTTCTGCCAAAATATATCAATAAACAGGATAAAATATCTCCCACTACCAAGTGTAGAAAGGCAAATATGTGAGGAAATAAAGAAATAAATACACTCTGGAGCAGAAAAACAACAACAGTGTGATTTCTAAAAAGGTAGCAATACCCCACTAAAAGTTTATAAATACTGAAAATAATTAAAAAAAAAACAAATGATATAGTAATAATAAAAATTTCAAAACTCAAGGCCAAACGCGTTTTGACACCAGCCTTCTTCAGTGGCCTGTAGGTATTAAAAATATGTATAAAATATCAAATCCACAGCTCACACAATGTCAAACTTCACAAGGACCTAGTACTGACTGGTCAAAAAAAGTCTGGGGTTTAACCCGGATTTCGATCGAATTCTGGATTTTTCGAATATTTCTGTACATCCTGGTTCTGCTGGCGTAGGAAAGAAGATTTGCCATCAGACCAAACACCGAACCGTTGAATCGTCATGGAGGCGGCTGTGATATCTTTTTTTCTTTTTAACTGTCTGCCTCCACCCCTAAGTCGGTCAGCTGAGGAACCCAAGACGTTCTAGCAATGGGGTGAAATTCTACCCAAATCCAGGGCAGCAAAAATGCCTTTCCTATTGTGCAAAGAATTACGGCTTGTCCAATAAACATGACCTGGCAGGAGAAACACAAAGAAACATCTGTCGGCAGCTGGAAATCCTCCCACCCCCAGCCATTCCAAGGGCCCCAAGCCTGCCGTGCAAAGAAAAGTGGAAATGCCAGAGAAGGTGAAAAGTGGCTTTTATTCAGCTCCAGACTTGCATGAGGTATGCTGGCTTCATTCCTGCAGCCCCAAGCAGGCCTCAGGAAGGACCACAGGTACAGCTCTGCAACTGCTTTGGGTATCAGGCTTAATTCAGTCGCCAGGGAGTTGGCAAACAGAAAAGCAGGTAGATCTAAGGGTCCTGGAGCAGGTGTAGGCAATTCAGGCTTAGAACCGTCACCGGCTGGAAAACAGGCACTGAAAGCTTGAATAAGAAGGATGAGAATGAAGTGAAAAGCACAAAAGCCAAATTGCCATCACTACCACTATGTGCACAACCAGGAATTCCGCAGACTCTTATAAAGAAGTCTCCCAGTTCGATTCCGCACTCCTCCATGAAGCCAGCTGGGTGACCTTGGGCTAGTCACAGCTCTCTTCCTGAGCTCTCACAGCCCCACCTGGCCTCACAGGGTGTCCTTGTTGTGGGGAGAAGAACTGAAGGTTTGCCAGCCACCTTGAGTCCCTTAAATGGGTGAGAAAAGCGGGACAGAAAAGCCAACTCTTCTTCCAGCCTAAGTTGTCGCATGCACTGTTCCGGCTCCGTGTTGTCTGCGCAGGCACCTTTCCAAGGTTTCTCACAGGGCGATCTCCAAGCCCTACCCGGAGATATTGAGGTGGAAACATTTGCACACAAAGCAGATACTCCACAAGTGGAGTGGGGGGTCCATGCCCACTGAAGCATGTCTCTAAGGGTGCTTTTTCAGTAGAAGCTAGGAAGAAGAAGAGTGGGCTTCTCTACAACACTTTTCTCGCCCATTTAAGGGGACTCAAAGCAGCTGGCAAACCTTCTGTTCTTCTCCCTTAAGGGGACTCAAAGTGGCTGGCAAAGCTTTCTATTCTTCTCCCCACAACAGACACCCTGTGAGGTAGGTGGGGCTGTGGGAGCTCAGAAAAGAGCTGTGACTGGCCCAAGGTCACCCAGCTGGCTTCGTGGAGGAGTGCAGAATTAAACCCAGTATTCCCAGATAAGAGTCCGGCTCCCTAACCACTAGACCAAACTGGATGGATCCAACAGCTGCCAGACAAACTGTCCCTGTGGTCTTCAAGTCTCTGAAGGGCCGTCACAGTCCAGAGGGATCATCCCTGTTCTCACTGGCACAAGTTGGGAGGACTAGAAACAACGGGATGAAACTTCCAGGGAGTCAATAGAGATTAAATATTAGGAAAAACTTCCTGACAGTGAGGGCGATCAGTCAATGGAAGAGGTTGCCGCGGGAGGTGGTGGGTTCTCCTTCACTGGAGGTCTTCAGGCAGAGGCTGGACCTACATCTGTCTGGGATGGTTTAGGAAATCCTGCATTGAACAGGGGGTTGGACTAGATGGCCCCAGAGGGTCCCTCCAACTCTTCTGATCCTATGCTCCATTAGACCACACTTTCCCCCCACTTTGGTCAACGCTGCCTGATCCTCGGTCGCTCCCCTTCTTCTTCCCGCCCCCTGCTCTTAGTTAAGGCTGTTGGCATCTGGAGAGCAGGCAGGATGGATCCTGCCCTTTGAGCTTCTTCAGTAGATTTCCACGAGCCAGCAGAGCAAACGGCCTGGAGAAGCAGAGGGTGGCCGGCTGGATCCAGAGGGTCTCTTCAGCCTTTCCACCTGTAGGCATTTGGTGGCCTCAAACAGCCCGTAAACTCATCGATTCCAACAGGCTTCCAGAGCCGCTGCCAGTTGCGTGTTGCAGACCTCACGTGTGAACTCACGCCCTCCTTGCCCACCTGCTGCTGGGGCTGTGATGGCCCTCTCACTGACGCAGCACGACCCCCTCCCCATCTCCGCGCCCGAGCCTGAGCCTTGCCTCCCTCCCTCCTGCTCCGAGGGGGAGGAGACTAAAAACTCCCCCCCCCCCTCTCTAAGTCGCTACAGCAGCAGCAGCAGCAGCAGCGACGATCCGAGCCGAGCCGATCCTCTCCAGGGCGCCGGGCGGGCTTTGCGGAAGCAGCGATCCCGACGCAGCCTGCACCGGGTGGGACACACTTCGGAGGGAAACCCGAGGAAGGAAGGAAGGAAGAGAGAGCGGATCGGGGAGGGAAGCGCCCGGGCCCGAGGTGAGAAGCGCGCGTCGGTGCGCCCGTGCTGGCTGGCTGGCTGGTGGTGGCCGCCTATCTCCGTCTCCATCGTGCTCCCCTTGCAAGATCCAGGGTGGGCGCCCCGATCCGGACCGCTGGTGGGGGGGGGGGAGGAGAGGGAGAAGGAGGCAGAGGGGAGGGGAGGGGTCGAGCAGCGGGGGGTGGTGGGAGGCTCCGGTTCGCTCGCCTGCCCAAAGTTCCCGGCGCAAAACGAGCCCAAAGTTGGCATCGAAAGCAGCACGCGCGTTTGGAGACGTCGGGGGGGGGGGGCACCCGCGGAGTGGCAGCCCGGGCAGGGAGAGCAGGGCCGCTTCTCTGCCAGGCGCCTGCCAAAGCCCTCTCCCTTCCCTCCCCTTCCCTTCCAGCCCACCCAAGCCCGGAGATGAACTTTCTCAGCTCCCCACCCCCCCGCGCCTCGGAAGGGCAGACGGGCTGGGCGCTGCGGGGAAACGGCCCGCGAGGCGTCTCCGTCGGGGCTGCCCCTTGGAGAGGAAGAGGAGGAGGAGGAGGAAGCGGGCTTGGCTTTGCCCTCCCTAGGGGAGGGGAGGGGAGGGGCGGGGCGGGCTGGAATGCCAGGAGATGGGGCCGCGGGCGCGCGCACTTCCCGTTCTCAATGGCACAAACTTTCCAGGGGGAGCCCGAGGGGGCCACGCAAAGGAGGCGCTCCGGGCCGATCGCGAGGCTTGGGAAGGGCTGGGGGGGGAGAGAAGGGGGAGGGGGGCTTCCTTCTCCTCCTCTCTCTACTCTGGCCCAGCTGGAGACGAGGGGGAAGGGATGCCCCCCGGGGACCCTCGACAGCCTCCGGGCACCACGCCGACCATCCCGGATGCGCATCGCTTGGGACTCCAGGGTGGCGCCGGGGCTTCGGCAGCGAACGCGTCGCAGGGAAAGCCGCCCGGAGGGGCTTGGAAGTTGGGGGTAGGGGACGGTCGCTGTCCCGCCTCTGATCCGCACTAAAGGCCAGAAAGGGGGGGGCGGGCGGGCGGAAGAAGCCCTTTGGATGGAATCCACGTGTGTGGCAGCTGCCAACCCTGAGGCCGTCTGACTCCGGCGTCGGTCCGCTTTCGGAACGGGAGACCACCACCAGCAAAACTCCCCGCTGGTTTCTTTCAGCGGCATCCGACTCGGGAAACTCCAGCTCTGGGTCCAGTAAAGCAGGAAGAAAATGGCCAGACGCTTTGATGAAGTGTTCTTCCCGCTCTGAAAGCGGATTGAAACTGAATTAAAAACGTGGGTGTGGCTTCGGCCTGAGACACTTTTGAGAGGACAGCTTGCGCAGGTGGAACTTGAAGTGAGTCTGAATCTGGAGGTGCTCTCGCCTAGGCGCTGAAGATGGATGCCAGGACTGGTCCCCAAGGCTAAAGGGCCACATGCATGCCATGGTCTTGTTCCCAGGGCTGTTGTGGTTGGCCATGACCATCTGAGATGCTCCCCAAGACCACCACTTCTTGGCCCAGGCTTTGCTCCTCGGAAGGTCCCAGGGCTGAGAAAGTCCCAGTGTTATCAGTTCACCTCCTGCTTAGCCACATGACCCCAGCCTGGCTTGACTGAAGGCTGCAGAGGAGGGAGTAAACCCAGGTTCTGGCTCCCAAGATGCTCCTGGGCTGTCCCCAAACGACTCCTCCCATGGGCCAGGCTGGGGCTCCTAGGCCTTGTGGTCCAAGAGCATCTGGAGGGTCAGAATTTGGCTGCCACTGCCAATGGGCCATGAACCACTTTGAATAAGAAGTTTGATTCTGTTATCCTCCACAAAGACAGCTGGGTGACCTTGGGCTAGTCACAGCCGTCTGAGCTCTCACAGCCCCACCTACCTCACAGGGTGTCTGTTGTGGGGAGAAGAACAGAAGATAGTCAGCTGCTTTGAGTCCCCTTCAATAGGTGAGGAAAGTGGGGTGGAAAAGCCAACTCTTCTTCTTCCTCCTCCACAAAGCGAGCTGGGTGACCTTGGGCTAGTCACAGTTCTCTTCTGAGCTCTCACAGCCCACCTACCTCACAGGGTGTCTGTTGTGGGGAGAAGAACAGAAGATTAGTCAGCCGCTTTGAGTCCCCTTCAAAAGCAAGGTAGAAAAGCGGATGCTCTTCACTAGAAGTTCACTAATTCTTCACTAGAGCCTGTAGTGCGAATAGGCCTCTGGTCTCCACTGATTCTGGATACAAGCAGTTCTATACCAATCCCAATTCCCTCAAAACCCATTCCAAATCTTGTTAACTTAGTTATTCTTAAGAACAAAGTCCTCACTGAATTGTATCACCGCTTACCTTGACTGATTTAATTGAAGTTTTAAGTGATTATCAGATCTGTTTGTTAGTGTGATGCTACAAACACCTTATCTGCCTGGCTGTGGTTGTTAGAGTTTGTTCCTGTTGTGTGTTTATTAAATTTACAATAAAAAAAAGAGGTTCAGTGTTTGGGTGATAAATATTTGGCAATCCTTTGGGAGGACTAGAAACAATGGGATGAAACTTCAAAGGAGTCAATACAGATTAGATATTAGGAAAAACTTCCTAATGGTCAGTGGAATAGCATGCCACAGGAGGTAGTGGGTTCTCCTTCGCTGGAGGTCAAGCAGAGGCTGGACCTACATTTGTCTGGGATGGTTTAGGAAATCCTGCATTGGACTAGGGGTGTTTTTCCACTGTCACTAGAAGTATCGATTAAGTAACCATTAATGGATACAAAAATGCCATTACGTACCCATTAATGGGTACTTAATGGGTACTTTTAGTGACAGTGGAAAAACACCCTATATGGCCCTAGGGGTCCCTCCCAACTCTATAATCTACGATTTTATGGTTCATAACCAAGCGCCTTTTCTGTGCTGGAAGCATTGCTGTGGATGCCATTGAAATCAAATTCAATTGAATGTGGACATTCGAATTCAGACGGAATGTCTTCACGTTCGAATTTAAACATTAAAACGAATTTCAGATGTTCCAAAACATTCCTTCGAATGATTCAAAACATTTGAAAGTACAGATACGTATGTATTACAAACCTCATACGTATCAGGACGCGTTTGTGCAGAAAGTACGGAATGAAAATGGGATGCATACGAAATGCCTACAGATACGTATAACACGTGCGAATGTTGTCGACATTCGTATGTTCAGATTCGAACCCAACATTTGAACGAATAGATTCTAATGTATTCGATGTAATGTTTGGATATTCAATTCGGCTCAAATTCAAAAGAAAAAAAAAAGAAAATTTGTGCATATCCCGATGCCAGATCATCCCCCAGCCATTTTAGGTGTGGATCAGCCTAATCCAGATTCATTAATTAAGTGTATTCATTAATTAATTCATGAAGTGCAGAATTAGGTGCATTAAGTAGCCTTCTCGTTGCAGCTGTGTCCTTCCATCCTTTTCTCGGTTGCTGCACTTAAGTCAGGTTTAAGCAATTAGGCTTTCCACGGCTGTGGGCTGACCGACCTCGCTGCCCTGTACTTATCCAGTTAAGAGCGTCCGGCGTCTGCCCACTAAGCTTTCTGGAAGCACTCGCTTAGTTTAGCAGGGCCAACGGAGGGCTGCAAACTCTCCGAGGGCCTGTGTGAATTTCACCTTGCCAAAGCGGAGACGCGATCACAGGGATGGCACTGCTGTGTACATTATCGAGTCTCTAATGCATGACTCTAGGATCAGAGGGCACGCTAGGAAGCGGCCTGGTAGCTCTAGGAAAAGGTGAGACAAATTCACGGACAACAGGGGCATTTCTCTATGATTAACCCACGTTGACTAGAGTTCACAGTTGGAGTGCTAGTCAACTTTGGCTGTTCCCTCCACCTGGGATCAGATACTTACCTTATTCGCCCCCGAGGCCTGTCCTCTGGGGAGGGCGGGAATGCTTCGAGGCTGTAACAGCCTACTCCACGTAGGTATGCTCTTCACCAGAGGTTCACTAATTGTTCACTAGAGGCCATAGTGTGAACAAGCCCCAGGGTGTATCCATGGCTACTAGAATGGATGCCTAGATACTGCCTCCAGGTTGGAGAGACAGGCAGGAGGACTCTCAAGGCCATTTACAGGAAGTTGAGAGTAGATGAGGGTTCAGCCTTCTTCTTGTGCTTGAGAAGTCCAGAAGGAATTAATGAGCCACTGTGCGAGATGGGATGCTGGATTAGATGGGCTGCGGCCTGATCTTAATTCATGGAGATCAGGTGTACCCATGACCACTAGAATGTATGCCTAGGTACTGCCTCCAGGTTGGAGGGACAGGAAGGAGACCTCCAAGGGCAGGTGGACCACCACGTGAGACAACATGCTGGACTAGATTGGCTGTGGCCTGATCCAGAAGGGCTCATTTAATTCATGAGGACAGGTGTATCCACGGCTACTAGAATGGACGTCTTAAATACTTGAAGAGACAGGCAGGATGCCTCTTAGGGCTGCTTGCAGGGAGTCAAGAGCAGGTAAAGGTTTGGCCTTTCTCTTCCACTTGAGATGCCCAGAAGCGATTGGTGAGCCACTTTGTAAGGCCAGATGCTGGATTAGATGGACTGTGGCCTGATCCAGCAGAACGGACGCCTCACTGTGGCTTCTGGAAGCTGCAAGCAGGCAACACGCACAGGGCCATAACCTGCAGATACTTCACAAACGCCGTGGACACAGTCAAGATGTCGTAAAGGGTCAGGATCATGTTACGTCTGGTAGCTGTTTTGAACCTCCCAGGCCTCCGCTTTTACTCTGCACAAGGCAGAAAGAGATGCCCATAGAAACAGGCTTGTAGTCCGGAAACCTCCCAGAAACGCAGAGTCCAGGAATGCTTTGACGGCTGCGTGCTGGTGTCACTGTTTTGACTTGGCAGGGTTCCTCCCTAATTTCCAACAGCTGCGTCCCATTTTCTCCTTGCATGCTGGATGGGGGAGACAGGAGGACTGTGGCGGGAAAGGGATTCCTTCCGAGCAGAGCAGAACGCTTTGTTCACACAGCTGGATGAGACTTTATGCTCATACTCTGGGCATCAGCCCAACGGGGTCCTTCTGCTGTTCCAGCCGTCCTTGGGCAACGCATTTCCTCTGGGGTTCCGCAGCGGCGAAGCAAAAGTGCATGCCCCTGGCAGACGCTTTGACGAAGGGTGGCGACGCCGCGGCGGTCTCCTCCATTGCAGGCGTCGACTTTGGCCTTCCTTCTAGCTGGCTCCCTCCAAATGTATCTCTTATTGAGCGAGTGGAATTGCGGATGGCTGGATTTGAACCCTTGGGGGCTTGTTCTTATTTTATTTATTTATATTTATATTTATATCCCGCCCCATACCCAAGGGTCTCTGGGCGGCTCACGACATCTAAAAATACACACGTCAAAACTGTATAAGACAATACTAAAACCAGAACAAGGTTTAAAAATCCAGCATAATGATATGTTTTTTAAAAAAATAAATAAATACAAGAACAGTTTAAAAAACAATAGTTTTTGCAATGGGGGAAGCGTGGGGAACATTTAACCAAAGGCCTGGGTGAAGAGGTACGTCTTCACCGCCTTCCTGAACATAAACAGAGAAGGGGCCTGACGCACCTCCAGGGGGAGACCATTCCACAGCCTGGGGCCACTGCCGAGAAGGCCCCCTCCCACGTGCCCACCCGCCTAGCTGCTGAAGGCGGTGGGATAACCAGGAGGGCCTCCCCTCCAGATCTTAAGACGCGGGCAGGTCGATATGGGAGAAGGCGCTCCTTTAGATATCTGGGGGCCAAGTCATTTAGGGCCTTGGGTAATATCAAATCGTGTCTGAACTCTGCGGCCTTTCCGCACTTGGCCTTATTCTGGAATACCGCTTGGCATAGCGGTCTGCTTCATCTGCAGGGGCCTTTGCCAACCTGAAGCCCCTCCCAGGGTTTCTCTGCCTTATCCTAGAAATGCTGGGAAGGTAGCCCTCCTTTGGACTTGCTCAAGTTTGTTAATGTCTTTTTTTTTTTATTCTGGGCTGTATCTCAGAATAGGGACCTGCTGTCCACATGCTAGTGCTGACCACAGCAGGCTCCACTGACCTATTCTTAGCCTCTGTCCCACAGAACTTCCCAGGGGCCATGTCAAGTGATGGATGGGAGGAGGCACCCTTTCAGACCTCTGAGCCCAGGGTCATATAGGGCTTTGTGTGTCCACATTTAACCATCACTCCAAAGTCCCTTTTAAATGCTCTCCTTGGGCACATCTCTCCAAATTTGTGGCTAAGTTACAATGATCTTTGGCCTGATGCCACCAATACGTCTTCAAGCTCCTCTTCACCACTAGTTTTATTTCTTTGCAGCCATCTGCCAGATTCCTAAGGGCACCCATTCACCCTTCGTCTCCCCCCTCTCTTGCCGGGTCGCGCCCAGTGATTGATATCTTTCCACATGAGTGGAAGAAATAGCAGCATTTCCTATAAAAAGATAAAAGGCAGAAAGCCGAGCAAACAGGTTGCAGAAACCCAGGGAACAGAAAACGCTCCCTGACCCTGGTGAAGAATCTGGAGCTGAGAATATTTTGTTTGTTTGCTTGCTTGTTTATTGTAAACCTAAAGCAAGAACGGTTGTCAGTCAGTGTGGCTAATGCTCAGGATTCCCAGGTAGGTTTGTTAGGCCAGTCTGGTTTTGTGGTTAGAGTCCCAAACTCATATTTTGCAGTCACTGCGTTTGATTCTGCACTCCTCCACAAAGCCAGCTGGATAAACTTGGGCTAGTCACAGCTCTCCTTCTGAGCTATCACGGCCTCAACGACCTCACAGGGTGGCTGTTTTGGGGAGAAGAACCGAAGGTTTGTCAGCTGCTTTGAGTCCCCTTAAGAGTGAGAAAAGTGGGGTAGAAAAGACAACTCTTCTTCTTCTTCTAAACACAAAGAAATACCCACCACCAACCAACAGTTCTAACTTTATGTGCCCCACCATCCCCTCTTTGTGAAGCCTTAAATTCATCACAGGAGTAAGCAATTAGTGAGCTTCTGGTGAGAGCGGGCACACTTGTAGGTTGTAGCAGCCTAGTTGACGTGCGTATGCTCTTCACCAGACGTTCGCTACTTCTCCACTTCCAGCCTAAGTGCAAATAGGTCTCAGATTAAGAGCCCACATAGGAAGAGCTTTTGTAGCAATGGGGTAGCACAACTTACTTGTGCACAACTAAAATTGTTGTAGACTCTGGAGCACAAATACAGGCAATCGTTGGGGTGCGTGGTCCACAGGGTCTGACATCCTTTCAGAGCCTGGGTCTCTCTCTTCTCTTCAGCCCATCTCCCCACCATGAGCCCCTTTGGAGCCTGCCTAAAAGCTTAGAGAATTCCTTTCAAGAGTGCATGTGCGCTCCAATTTGGCCCTTATTTGCATGGTTTTGGAAGGGATCTGCGAAAATGCTGACAGATGCAGAGAGGAAGCTAATCAAGTGGATCTGGAGAAACTCAAAAGCTGGCGCTACCTGTGCCAGCCCCTTCATAATGTATAGAATTTATATATCGTGCTTCACCAACATTCCAGGGTGGCGTACGGGGTAAAACAAGCAAAGGCAGCAACAACAATATAAAGATAAAATAGGGCAATTAATCATGAAACTAAGAAAGTAAAATCTGAGGCCTGAGTGCTGACAGGAAGAAGAAGACTACAACGAAACACTATAGTAATATCACACAACATCTCTCAATAGCTGATCAGTTACAAAAGTATAACAAGCTAACAAATAAAGATACCACCTTCCTGCCCTGCACGGAATAACAACATATTAATCACCCTCAATTAATATTGTTTAAAGGGGCAGGTTTTTCCAGTGGTTAGGGAGCCAGACTTTTACCTAGGAATACTGGGTTTGATTCTGCACTCCTCCACAAAGCCAGCTGGGTGGCCTTGGGCTAGTCACAGCTCTCTTCTGAGCTCTCACGATCCTCCCCCCCTGACCTCACAGGGTGTCCGTTGTGGGGAGAAGAATAGAAGGTTTGTCAGCTACTTTGAGTCCCCTTAAATGGGTGAGAAAAGCAGGGCAGAAAAACCAAGTCTTCTGCTGCTGCTTCTAACCAAAAGACCAAACTGAAACAGGAAGAAGCCTGTTTCACAGCTACTTGGTCCACAAGCCGTGGACTCACCTCCATCCGCCTGCCTCCTCTCCATTGGGTTAAAGGTGTCCTGTGCTTCTGCCCATGCCATGGATCTTTCTGCACTCGCCTCTCTGTGGCTGTGGTCATAACTTCCTGAAATAGATGGTGTTATTAAGAAGCTGGAGTCCAAATGAGACTAATGCTGACCACACCCAATACCTGACGGTCCTTCCTCAGTTTGGGTCTCTTCACTCACACCTTTCCCTTCCCATCCTGAGACTCCTTTACGAGACGTTTTTTAGATTTCCACCCCTCTCCACTGCCCCAATACTCCCTGTGCTCTGATAGGATACAAGTCCTGTCACTCAACAGGGTGTCATCATACATTGGGGAAAAGGGAAGGCAAATTCATGTAGGCTCCACCCTCTATGGTAGGTACAGCCTCCTTTAGTCTTCTTTTCCAGCCACACCCAAAATATGAAAATGGATTAACACTCCATAACAACTTGAGACCTGTAAAAATCAGAGACCTATTTGCACTACGGACTCTAGTGCATAATTAGTGAACTCCTGGGGAAAAGAATATGCACGTGGAGTAGGCTGTTACAGCTTCCAGGTGTGTTCATCCTACCCAGAAGTTCACTAATCGATCACTAGATTTGGAGCACAAACTCACGCTCCACAGGTTAACCAAAGTTAACCAGGGACTTACCCGACGGGTCCAGCAGCACGGCTATTTGCTCTTGCCGGTGGTCCAGGGTCGTTTGAGGTGCCACGCAAGGTGTCATCAAGGTGCCCAGCAGAGGACCAGGTCCCGGACCAAATAAGTTGAGTATCCAGTCCCAGGGGAAGGAATGGGCAAAGTTGACCAGCCCTCAAGTGCCAGCACTAGTTGACATTGGTTAATCACGCTCCCTTCCCGTCCAGCAGATGGGAAAGTCTGACTGAAGGGAGGAAAGTCCACAAATGAAATGGATAGGACTAAAAAGGTGTGTGCAACAGGGTCCAAAGACAGACTGCAGAAGGATTATGTCCGGGAAAGCTGCCCGCTCACCTACAAACACACAGCTGGTAAGAGATTGCTCCGCAAAGATACAGCCCCAAACGATGTCCGAAAAGCAGGAATCCAAAACAGTCCAAGTCCAGGGTTAACGAGGGTCATACAAACAGTCCAGTCCGAGGTCAGGGCAGCCAGAAGGGTGGTCAACGGGTACGTTCCAAGGTCTAGGGTTTCCAAGCAGTCCAGGAGTCAGATACAGCAGCTTTCTCTTAAGGTGAACAAATAGTTTCTGACAAAGGGCTTGAGCATCTGCCCCATGTTTTAACTTTGCAGATTGAGTTCACAGGTGCAGGTGATCTGCATGTTTCTGGGCCAGCCTGTTTGATCTTCTTAACCCTTGCTTCTCTGCTCTCCTTTGCTTAAAGCTGGGGATCTCTGGGCTCTGCTGTTCCCTGTCTCCCACATCCTGCACCTCTGCTGTGGTAGGGCTGGGCTGCTGAACCCCAGGTTCCAATGGGGCTGGGGGGTCAGAACTGGGTCCTGGCATCACCTCAGGTTCCTCCTGTACCTCAGGAAGTGAATCCTCCTCATCCTCTGAGTCATCATCCTGGCTGACCATGACAGATTAAAGTGAAGGTTTGACTGCAGCCTGTGCTTTCAATCTTGTTCAAAATGGAACCCAAGCAGCCAACGGCATAAACGGTTCACCCCTGAACCAAAACAGTGGGTGGACATTCCTACCATCTTCCCAGGCTGCCCACAGCATGCCAGCCTCTTATGTTCATGGTGAACTCTCTTTCCTATGAGCCATAGCCAGCCAGACCGCTGCTCACAAATGATGGGAGTTAGTAGCACCATAACAATTGGGCTGTGGTCACACTTAAGGTTTAATCCAGCTTCGATCTACCTTCAGAGTGAGAAAACACATCAGCAAAGTGACCAGTAATTTTCTTTCCACATTATCTATCCCAAAGGGGAATTTTCTGAGCTATTTAACCCTGAAAGAAAACAACGTTTCACTTTGCTGATGTATCCTCTCACTCTGAAGGTGGACTGAAACCGGATTAAACCTTGGCTGTGGCAACACCTAAGGTTTAATCCAGCTTCAGTCCACCTTCAGAGCGGGAGAACACACAGCATATTTTCTTTCCACGTTATCCATCCCAAAGGTGAATTTGCTGTGTTATTTCACCCTGAGAGAAAACAGCTTGTCACTTTGCTGCTGTGTTCTCCCAGTCTGAAGCTGGATTAAGCCTTAAGTGTGACCACAACCATGGAGGCACTAAGTTTAAAAAAGGGATTTAATGGGCATTTCACTATAGTTGATGGGGTAGGGATAATGACCAGGCAATGCTAAGATAGATAGATATATTTAAAAAGTTTGTGCATTATTGTGAGTTTGTAGGAAAAGTTTGTATGCTGTGGCTCGTTTTTGCAGTTTGGCCCCCAGGCCAGGGAAAACCGCATCCTGTCTCCCTGTGAAAGCCAAGTGTGTGTGATCCGTTTTTACCTTTGGACAGAGAAGAAACTGTGTGGGTATCACTAAATGACAGGCTCGTTCTATTTCGATTGGTCTGGAGGCAATTACGCGCACTTTCTTTGTTTGTCTCTTTCCTTCCATGCTAAAAATTTAAGCCTCCTTCGGTCTTCCTGCAGTTCGGTCCTCTTCCCCGGTGAAGTTTCCAGGCCACGTTCCAAGAGGAGTGTGGAAATGGCATGATGTCACCTCGTGCCACACTGCCGTTGCCGTTCCGTTCCTTAGAGAATCCATATCCAGAGTTTTGTTGCCAAAGCAACAACAGAAAAAGAAGGGGAGGGAAACCGTCAGCCGTTTGCATTTTGAGACAGGGAAAAAAAAGAAAGATCACGTGCTCCTGGATTCATCTTCAAGCACATTTTAGACAACACCCCGTCAAATTGTTTTAGCATGTGTGCAAATAAAATAACTTCTGCAGGTCAGCTCAGATCTTTTGTGTTTTCAGCTCTGGCTTCTAGCCAGATAGTGAGAGAGAGACAGACAGACAGACAGACAGAGAAGGCATCTTTTAAACAAACCAGAAATGCCTTTTAAGCCTCCAACACTTCTGCATTTCTGTTATGTGCATTAAAAACAAAGAGGTGGGGGAAAAAATTTAAGAGCAAGACAGATTCTTGCTGAATCTGCCGGAAGCGCCATCTAGTCTTACAGACTGTGTGGGAGCCAAGTATATCCTTTTGGGAAGCTGTTGAGCCAGACAGGAGTGCCAAAATACCCTCTCCTCTTGCAGCCCATGAAAGAGTCTGGATTTTTGAAAATACAGACCCAAATAATATGGATTCGAATCGGATTTTTGAAAATCCAGATTTTTAAATTTCAGTTCGAATTGAATATTCGATTTGAATGGAATTCGAATGCAAAAGATGCTTTATGAGTAGCATGTATAACTCTGTCCATCCGCACGGGGCTTCAGGAGAGACCGGCAAGAAGGTGGCCCCCAAACCCAGCAACCTGGGGCGGTTGTCCGAATCCTCATGAGAGATAGGTCAGCCCCAATTCCTTTGATGAATGCGCAAGAGATGCTTCCTCCGTCAAGCTCAAAGTCCTCATAATATCTTCACCAAATAGAAATCATGGAAGTCATGGACTTCAGGGAACAATTGCTGTAGCTGTAGGCCACAGGTGTGAATTCAGCTTTTCTCTCTCTCTCATTTTCAGGTGCTTCCATTATCTGGTTCCTATGGTCATCCTTGGCACCTGGAGCCACTGGAGTGGTTAAGGACAGGGCCACCAAGGAAATACCTTCCTCCTGGGTTCTGGTCCACCTTTTGACTCTCCTGGGATCTGACCACCTTGGGCTGAGGTGGCACTTAGAGAAGGAAGGCTGTGAGACCTCTTGCCATGTTTAGCCTAGGTGTGGATAGAGTTAGCTGAAGACTTCCTTGTGGTCAATCCAGAACAGGGAAATAGTAGCTTTGGCTCGTTTCCCACCTACAATTTAACAGACCATTGATGCGAAATGAGCCAGAGTCCCGGTTCGCACATGGCGGATTCCCTTCAGCTCTCCAAAGGGAGCCTCCTCAACATCCTGGGCAGCCCTCAGCCTGAGAGGATGAGCCTGTCAGACTCCACCCCGCCCACCCCGAAGAGCGGCACCCCCTCTCCCAGCCCCCAACACCTGCCCCTCCTGAGCGCCAGCTGCCTAGACGGCGACTGGGAAAGCCGCGAGGAGCTGCGGCTGCGCGAACTGGAGGAGGCCCGCGCCCGGGCCGCCCAGATGGAGAAGACCATGCGCTGGTGGTCGGACTGCACGGCCAACTGGCGGGAGAAGTGGAGCAAGGTGCGCGCCGAGCGCAACAAGGCCCGGGAGGAGGTGCGCCAACTGCGGCAGAAACTGGAGACCCTCACCAAGGAGCTGACCAGCCTGAAGAGGGAGCGGCAAGAAGTCCTCAACGAAAACGAGCAGCTGGGCAAAGAGGTGTCGCGGCTACGAGGAGAGGGCGAAGGGGAGAAGGAGAAGGAGCTGGACAACCGCGTGGCTTCCGAGAAGGAATGTGAGGCCATCCCAGAACAGGAGCCGGTCAGAGATGTGGGTTCTGAGAAGCTGCCAAAGAACAAGGTGAGGAAGGTCTCTCATGGGACCAAACTGACAACCCTCGGCTTTCCAGGCAGTTTGCTCTACCTCTGAGCTAGAACCCCTCACACGTGACATATTTACCATGCCCTAAACCTGTCGCTGGCCGTCCAGGCTATGGAATGATTGAATTATTCCACAATGCCCAAGTTTTACGCCCTTTCACTAATCAGTGTACTAGTCACATGAATATTCGTCACAATCGAAATTCGTACAGATTTTCCCAAATTCAGACATTCAAATCGGGCATTGGTACGTTCAGAGCTGGGTTACCTTCGTGAACCTGGGAAGGTGGGAAAGCGGCTGTCCAAAGATCTCCAACAGATCCAAAGTAGATTCAAAGTGGATTGAGAGCAGATTTGACTCATTCAGAGAGGGTATGTAGGGGATTCGTGGGGGATTCATAGCAGGGATTTGAATATAAATTTTCAGGGATACATATGCATTCGTATAGGATATTCATACAAATTTGTACACTTACATTCACATCAAATGGAATCCTACCATATTCGAAGGGGATCTATTGGAACAAATATGAATTTTCTTACATTCGATTAGATACAAATTGAATGCAAAAAAAAAAAAAAAAACCAAAAACCATTTGTGCACCTCCCTAGTAATCTTCTGATCTCTGCTCCTTCTCTCTGTTCCAAGGAGAGAAAAAGTACATCACAAAAATACATTAAAACAGGACAGTGATGCAGACAGGTGAGGGCACTCAAGGGTTGGCAGAGGAGCGGGATAAGAATGCTTGGGGGTTGGTGTAAAGCAGCCGCGATCACAGCTTCCCCCACGTTTATTCACAGTCATTGCAGGAATTTGAGCTGATGGAGAGCCTTCTGAAGAGTAAGCAGGACGCGAGCGAATGCTGGGACCAACGGAGCTCCCTCAGCGTCCGCTCTTCCGTCACCCGCCAGGAGAGGAGCCGTCTGCTCTGGGAAGACGTCTCTGTCATTGAAGAGGATGCCACCAAAATCATGGCGCTGAAGCTGCGCCTGGATGAATCCCAGAAAGTCCTCCTCAAGGAACGGGAGTGAGTTTCTTTTTTGCCCAGCCCCAGGACCCTTCATCTCCAGATGTTTGCTTGCTTAGTGTACATTCACGCATGGCCAATAAGGGAGCTCCAGGGCACCATAGAGACCGCAGGGTCTGACGTTCACGTGAGCCAGTTTGATCTAGTGGTTAGGGAGATGGACTCTAATCTGGGAATAACGGATTGGATTCTGCTCTCCTCCATGAAGTCAGCTGGGTAACCTTAGGCGAGTCACACTTCTGAGTTCTCACAGCCCCACCTAGGTCACAGGGCGCTCTGTTGTGGGGAGAAGAACAGGAAGCTTTGTCAGCCGCTTTGAGTCTCCTTAAACGGGTGAGAAAAGCGGGGTAGAAAAGCCAACCATTCTTCTCCATCATCCCATGGAGCGCCTTAGAGACAACAGTGTCTAGTCATGTCTTTACCCCATCTCTATCTGCCGTTTCTAGCGTTGTAGATGGTCTATGCTCAGCATCAGCCACAGAAACCCATTGTATGACCACAGTATCTTTCCAAGTGTGGCAAGTAGGTATGTGCTGAATATTTGTAGCACATAATAAATGTTACAAATATCCATTCAGGCATGCCCTTCTCTTTATCATCTGAACATGGTGATGCTACCAATAGGGCCTCGCTAACAGGAAATATCAACATGCCTAGGACACTATACAACCATTTGGGAGAAATGTATATAGTCCTATGTAGGGATATGCAAGAATATTCAAAACATTCAGAATCCGATCGAATTCGAATTTGAATCAAGTGTCTATACATTCATCTTTTAAACTTTCGAATGGATTTGAATGTTTTGAACTATTTGTACGAATTATTCAGAGATGTGTATGTGTATGTATCCATATGCATTATTTATTTATTTATTTATTTATTTATTTATTTATTTATTTATTTATTTATTTATTTATTTATTTATTTATTTATTTATTTATTTATTTATTTATTTATTTATTTATTTACATTTACATCCCGCCCCATACCCGAAGGTCTCTGGGCGGGTTACAACCTTCAAGCAAGAGATAAAAACAGAGTGTACATTAAAAAACTTTAAAAATTCAACAACAACACACATTATGTTTAAAATGATAGTGTGTGGCCTGGGTGGGAAATATGATCAGCTCAGCCAAAGGCCAGGGCAAAGAGGTGCATCTTCACTGCCTTCCTAAATATATATAAGGAGGGGGTATGACGCACCTTGAGGGGGAGGCCATTCCATAGTCTGGGGGCCATCACCAAAAAGGCTGGTGGTGGGACATCCAGGAGGGCCTCACCACTCGATCTTAAGGCACGGGCAGGTCGATATGGGAGAAGGCGTTCCTTTAGATATGTGGGGCCCAAGTCATTTAGGGCCTTATAAGTCAAAGTCAAAACCTTGAATTGGGCTCGGTAGTGAATTGGCAGCCAGTGCAATTCTTTTAGAACCGGCGTGATGTGCATCCGGCTAGATACATTACATATGTATCCATAAGCATCTTATTCATATCTGGACGCATTGGTACAAATATGTATGGGATAAAACGGGATGTGTACGGATGCATACAGACACACTTGAATGTTGTCGCCATATGTACCATATATGAATCAAATATTCGTACAAATAGATTCAAATGTATTCGAATCAGTTTGAATTCTAATTAATTCATTTTTTTCTCTATTCTTACGAATATTCGAATATTCAATTCGAACTGAACCGAATGTCAAAGATTGCATCCGTGCTCACTCTAGTCCAATGATAATAGAGATGGATAGTAATTCCTCCACAATATATTGAATCTTTTATCATGAGTTCCAAATCTATAAGATTCAGTTATTTGCAACTGGAAAACATATAGGATTCACGGCCCGTCTATTGTGAATTTGTCATTAAAAAAAAAAAATGAAATACAATATTTTCTGCCAGTGCAGCTTGAAATCCACTGCTAAATGTATGTGTGCCCTTTGCAATGGTCAGCTATGTACCTTTCCTTTGCTCAGTGATGCCAACAGCTACCTAGTACGCCTTTACTCTTTGAAAACTGTGCCCGCCTTTGAAGAATGGCGTAAAAGGATTCTTTAAAGTCACTTCCAGCTTTCAGATGTCACCCTGCACTCAAATGTGCATTTTTCAAATTGACTTCCAGAGACGCCACAGCTCTGTGAAGCAATCAAGTGTGTCTGTGTTCTTTGAATATTTTCATGACCGCTTTGTGCCTCTCAGATGGACTTATAAAAGGGGTTAAAAGTCATCTCTTTGACATTGATTCCAATGAATTTTGAAGCAAGCTGGGTCTGTTTCCTGTTCTTTTCTGTGGAATTCCACAGACAGAGCCTCTGGTTTCCTGAAAGCAGATTTCTTCATATTTGCAGATCCCTAGTTTGCTAGATTCATGGAAGGAGTGTTCAGGAACCTAATTCTCACAAACAAGGGGTGTTTTCTCACTTTCCTTCCCGTCCACTGGACGGGAAAGGAGTGCGATTAACCAACATTGGCTAACGTATGCACTTGAGCACTAGTCAACTTTGGCCATTGCCTTCCCCCAGGACCAAATACTCACCTTATTCAATCCGGGTGCTGCCATTTTGGCTCCAGAACGCTCTGTGACTGCACGTGCGGCGTTGCCCTGATGACCCTGACACTCTCTGCACACTCAGTCACATCTATGGAGCACTGGCGTGAGCAATGGTCACGCCACTAGATGCTCCAGGTAAGTCCCTGGTTGACAGGTTGAGCATGAACTTATGGGAAGAGAGGGCACTTAGAGGCTGTAAGCGCCTACTCCGCATGAGTATGCTGCTTCCCAGGAGTTCACTAATTACGCACTAGAGGCCGTAGTGTGGATAGGCCTAAGGAAGAAGGACCCAGGTGGACTTCCATTCTTTCATGGATCACTTTGGCATTTGTTGCTTTTAAATTTTATACCTTGATGTTGCATATATTTCTATTTTTTGTGTCTGCAGG
Organism: Aspidoscelis tigris stejnegeri; assembly: GCA_023333525.1. Classification (NCBI taxonomy): domain Eukaryota; kingdom Metazoa; phylum Chordata; class Lepidosauria; order Squamata; family Teiidae; genus Aspidoscelis; species Aspidoscelis tigris. The sequence goes on from JALMGA010000013.1 coordinate 5,152,040, forward strand.
TGGGTACATGTATAAAGATTTTCACTTTTAATTATTTATCCTAGTACAGTTTGATTCCCTTTCCATCGTATTAATCCCGTCGTGGGTCAGGATTCACCTTTCTTTGTGTTTTTGTGTTTGCGATCCCTTTCAGGGACAAGCTGACCCTCAGCAAGAACATCGAGAAGTTAGAAGGAGAGCTTAGCCAGTGGAAGATGAAATATGAAGATCTGAACAAGAACAAGCAGGAGGTCCTAAAGCAAGTGGGTAAACCTTTGCACGGTCCCCAAAGACCGCTTTTTGGTACAGGTGCTATCCAGTGTTGGCCCCTTAATAAGGGCGTAGCTTTTGTGATTACCCATTGCGTCTCACCTCCCTAGGAACGCAAATCAAATGAATGCGGCAACCAATTAGAATTTAGTTTGAGCAGGTGGTTGGCTGCCATTGGCTTAAAGTGAAAAAAACTGAACCTCTTGCTGTTCGCAGTTTTTTAAACCTTTAGCATAACCTCTCTTTTTCATCCCTATAGAGAAGGATTAAAGCCATAGGCTGCCATTTTGGGGGTAGTCCAGGCTTTGACTCTGCTACAGAAATGCCACTGGTTCTCTTCATCTTCCTACCTTCCACTGGATCTCAAGGTGAACTTGCCTTTCCTGAAATGATTCCCAGCATCTCCTTCTCTCTACAGTTGAATATTCTCAAAGAGATCCACCAGGACGAGTTGGGGAGGATCTCTGAAGATCTGGAAGATGAGTTGGGGGCCCGGTCAAGTATGGACAAGAAGTTGGCAGAGTTGCGGTCAGAGGTAAAAACAAGAGGATGGTGAGCTTGGTTGTCCTCAAAAGGGTGTTGGGACCTGGTCCAATTCCTCTGAGTTTTCCCAACTCCCACCCAGTTTAGAGATGGTCAGGAGAAGCAAGTGGTGTTCGTTTAGACATGGATCTCCAGAAGTCTGAACAGGCAGAATCAAGAGAGGGAATATTCAGCTAATGGAAATTCTAGGGTGTTTTTCCATCGCGCTCCTTTAACCCAGATCTAAGAAGATCGGATCTACGGAATGGGTACTTCCTATAATCCAAATCTAGTAGATCCGGATTAAGGGAAGTACCCAATGTGTTTCCATGGGTGGTCTAGCACCCAATCGCCATGGGTGCTAGCCTCCCTGCTGTGGAAACACCGGAGCACCCATTTGGAAATTCTTATCTACCCATGAGGGGTCTGATTGTCACCCCAGGTGTTTGAGGGGACAGGGGGTACAATCTCCGAAGTGGCTCCGAAGTCACTTCAAAGTCATTTCGAAGTCACTTTGAAGTCACTTCAAAGTCTGTGCAAATTAGCTCTGGAGCGTCTTTGAAGTCTGGGCTGATTTTCGGAGTAAACTTTGAAGTGACTTCAGAGTGACTTCCAAGTAACTTCGAAATGACTTCGAAGTTCACTCTGAAGATCAGCACATACTTCAAAGATGCTCCAGAGCTATTTTGCACAGACTTCAAAGTGTCTTAAAAATGACTTCGAAATGACTTCAAAGCTTAGGTTTTGGGGCTCCCCCCCATGGGTGCCCCCTCCCCCTAGCCTCCCCTAGACCCCATTGCCAAACTAACGTGGAAACAGGCTCCCTTTAATCCGGATTTCCTGGCTGAAGACCCCATTGTAATGTGGTCTACAGAAAATCCGGATTAAAGGCCAAAAAGTACCCATATGATCCGGATTTCCCGAGGCACGGTGGAAACAAATGTGTCCCTAATGGGTGCTGTGGTGGAAATGGGGTCATCCGACTCTCACCCAAATGGGTCCTTAATAGGTGCTAAAATGGGTACTTAGTGACTGTGGAAAAACACCCCTAGTTAAGTGGCAACAGCATCATTCGGAATCTCATTCAACACAACTGGTACACACAGGGGGGGTCAGCTGAAGCTTTTGTCCTCTGCTCACCCGGTCCTTTTGCGCCAATTGCTTAATCCCTGGATAGTTCATGACTGGCGGCATACACAAATGCAGTATTTGACATTCAGTTAGATTTGAATCCAATATTCAACTGTTCGAATTCCTATGAACAGAGAAAAAAAATAAACGTATTAAAATTTGAACCGATTCAAATACATCCATATCTATTTGTACGAATATTCGCTATGAATTTGATGCTACGAGTGTCGACAACATTAGTATGTATCGGTAAACATTTGTACGCATACCGTTTTATCCTGTGCGTATCCCGTTTTCATCCAGTACATATCTGTACACATACAAATGTCTGAATGATACAAAATATTTGTATTCATTTGAATATTTTAAAAAAAACTAATGTCTGCACATTTGATTCAAATTCAAATGTCCAAATTCGGCCGAATTTGATCAAATAATAAATATTTCAAATATTCTTGCGCTTCCCTATTCACGAGTAAGGTTGCTTCTTTGGTGGGGGGGGAGAACTTTTCAGTACCTAGCCTGACTCTCCCTGTGGCCCCCTTCTTTCCAAGATGGAGAGGCTCCAGGCGGAGAACGCTGCCGAGTGGGGGAAACGCGAGCGCCTGGAGACGGAGAAACTGAACCTGGAGCGTGAGAACAAAAAGCTGCGGGCACAGATAGAGGACCTCGAAGAACTCCTGGCCCGCAAGCGCAGGCAAACGGTCAGCGCCCTCGACACCGATTTCAAAGCCATCCAAGCGGAGCTCTTTGAGAAGAACAAGGTGACACAAACTGGAGGGAGGGAGGGAGGGAGGGAGGGGCGACAAAAACGCCTGCCGCCACCTGCGCAGTTCGTAACAAACGGCAAAGGTTTGGAACTTCGCCCTCAAATCAAATATTGGATATATTTGAAGACTAACCTTCGCGGGCAAAGCAAAAGCGTTTGTGCCTCCGTTTGAAGCTTCAGGGCGGGTTCGGAACGGATCCAGAGGCACAACCGGCGGCGAAAGGGATTCAAAGTGAATTCAAAGCCTAGTACAGTCAAAGCGGCTCCACTGACACTAATGCGAAGTTCCATCCCATTCACTTTGATGGCGAAGAAAACGGGGGGTGGGGGTGGGGTGGGGTGGGGTGGGGGGGTGGGAATCATGGCCACCCCATAAAATCTCATCTTTGGGTGCTGAAGGTAGCTGAGCCCATGGTGGGTTCTAGGCATGAGCAGGAATATGGGTGTGTGATTTTTGTTTTGTTTGCATTTGATTTGTATCGAATTGAATGTCACAAAATCCATATTTGTTCGAATGGATCCCCCTTCGAATGTGGTAGGATTCTATTCTATATGAATGTATTTGTACAAATTTGTACGAGTATCAGATACATATCCCATAACATATCCACTTTGAAAGTGTCAAATCCGCCCTGAATCCACTTTGAATCCGCTCTCAAACCATGCCAAATTTACTCTGGATCCATGGCCGATGTGACTGGTACAGCTGCTGTCCCACCTCGCCATTTCACGAATGCTCCGAAGCTTCGGGCGAATGTTTCGAAACATTCGCGTCCGTACAAATGTCAGTGTACAAATATCGCAACATTTGGTTCCTATACAAGTGTTCAAATTCGTACAAATTCATTTGAATATTGAATATTACGAATATTGTGGTTCTGAGGGATCTCAGCATCCAGGCAGAGGCCGTGCTCAGTGGGCTGGCTCAGATCCTCATGGTCTCCATGACAACCGTGGGCCTGCCTCAAGTAGGTAACAGGCCCAACCGATTAAAACAGGTCATGTGATTCGCCCTGGGACCTCTAGCCAGGTGAAGGAGAGGATACAAATGGCACAAATAAAATAAATAAATGCTTTCTTTTGAGGTGCTCCTCAAAGATGTTCTTCTATGGGAGAACACCAGAGGGCAGCCATAGCTTCCTATCGGCAGGAGGGAGCAGGGAATTTAGTCAAAAATGTCACCTTTCTCTTAGGGTATTGCAGAAAATGTCTCTTAACGTTAGCTAATCCCAGAGCAAATCCTTTCTTCATTAAGGTTCTGTAAGGTTCATGCTTGTTAATTACTGCAAAGGATGCACCTTTGATGAATTCAAGCACCTGCTCACTGAGGCTTCTGGAAACACTATTTGCTTGCTTGCCTGCCTGCCTGCCTGCTTGCCTGCATGCTTGCATGCTTGCATGCTTGGTTGCTTATCTATCCTGTCTTATACCTGGTGGTGTCTGGGCAGGTAACGACATTTAAAATCAAACATTATTAAAACAATAACAGTATGTATTAAAGCAATAGCATCTGCAAGTGGGAAGGGAGAAGTGTATCCCCATTTAACCAAAAGCCAGGGCAAAGAGGTGCCTTCCAAAATGTGTACAGTGAAAGTGATTGACTCACCTCAAGGGGGAGACTATTCCATAGCCTAGGGGCCATCACTGAGAAGGCCTTCTCCCGGGTGCCCACTTCTTTTGCTGCTGAGGGTGGTGGAACAACCAGGAGGGCCTCCTCTCCAGATCTTGGGGCACAGGCAGGTCGACATGGAAGAAAGTGTTCCTTTAGATACTTAGGGCCCAAGTTACTTAGGGCCTTATAAGTCAAAGTTAACACCTTGAATTGGGCTCGGTAGCAAATTCACACTTCATGAGGGCTCCGTGGGCCTGTTCACATATTCTGGCCTGCTGGTGCATACAGAAAACCAACCAGGTTGGTAAGGATGGAGCACAGTGGTAGCCATTTGCCCTGTACCTAGCCAGCAGGTGGGCCATCAGACACTGCCATGGTTAATCCAGCACCTGTACATGATAATCCAGCATGGAAACATTCAATTCAAATCGAATGTCAATCTTTGAATGTGCCAATATTCAGTTTGAATACGAATGTCTGAATTTGGCCAAATTCGTACAAATTTTGAATGTTACAAATATTTGTGCCCATCCCTAGTGGACCACTCTGTGAGACAGGATGCTGGACTAGAAGGGCTGTGGCCTCATCCTGCAGGGCTTCTCTTATGTTCTTATCTAGAATAGATGCCTAGGGACCTTCCTCCAGGTTTTTGAGAAAGGCCAAAGGCTTCAAAAGGCCATTGGCAGGAGGCTGAGAGCAGGTGAAGGTTTTTGCTTTTGTCATCTGCTTGAGATGCCCAGAAGCAACTGGTGGGCCACCATGTGAGGTGGAAAGCTGGACCAGATGGGTTTTGGCCTGACGCAGGAGGTGCCTCTTACATTCTGATGTTCTTAAAGTGTGAAATCTTCTAAGCTAACCAAGTGTGCTTTTGAAAAGCACAGCAATTCCTCCTTCTTCGAATTTTAAAGAAAAAAAGGTAGATTTGAGTGGTTTCCCAGGCAAAGCTCCTTCTTCTCACAAGGTTCACACGCAAAACCCTCTCTCTCCTCGTTGCCTTTGCCTCCTTCAGGAGTTGGCTGACCTGAAGCACATCCATGCCAAGCTGAAGAAACAGTACCAGGAGAAAATGGCGGAGCTGGCCCACGCGAACCGGCGGGTGGAACAGCATGAGGGTGAGGTGAAGAAGTTGCGCCTGCGCGTTGAGGAGCTGAAGAAAGAGCTGGCCCAAGCGGAGGATGAGGTAATGCTGCACCTTCTGCCACGTCACTTCCCTCCACTTCCTCTTTTAACAATGGGGGCCACCTCCAAGATGGCGAGAGGGAAATGGAGGATCTATGGGTCCCACAACTGCTTCTCACCGTCCCTGCCAGATGATGGAGGCCACCAGCACCACCACAGCTCAGCTAGATAATGTAGGTTCACACACTTGCCCATTGGAGACCCAGATGGTACCTGCATCAGCTTCCCTTCCAGACGGAGGTTCAGCCTCAGGCCCAAGGACTGTCCTTCCTCTGTGGGGACAATGGCGGCAACAGGGGAAAGGTCAAGAGACAATCCAAGTCTTTGTGCCCCTGCTAGAGATCTACATGAATATTCGTAATATTTGATATTTATACGAATTCGTACTAATTCATACATTTGTATACAAATCTAATGTTACAATATTCATACATTGACGTTTGTATTCGTATGAATGTCCGGAACATTCGTGAACCGGAGAGGTGGGACCGCAGCTGCGCCAGTCACACCTGCCGTGAACCCAGAGTGCGTTCGACTTGGGTTGAGAGCAGATTCAAAGTGGACTCAGGGCGGATTTTATGCTTTCCGAGTGGATATGTTGCGGGATACGTACCGGATATGTATGCGTCTGTGTAAGATGTTCGTACAAATTCATACAAATACATTCGTATTTGGGCCCCAAATATCTAAAGGAATGCCTTCTCCCATATCGACCTGCCTGTCTTTTAGGATCTGGAGGGGAGGCCCTCCTGGTGGTCCCACCACCCTCAGCAGTTAGGCGGATGGGCACCCAGGAGAGGGCCTTATCAGTAGTGGCCCCCAGGCTACAGAATGTCCTCCCTCTGGAGATGCGTCAGGCCCCTTCTTTATTTGTATTTAGAAAGGCAGTAAAGACACACCTCTTTAACCAGGCCTTTGGCTAAATACTGCTTGCATTTCCCCACTGCAAACACTACTGTTTTAACCATTTTATATTGTTTTTATCATTGGGTTTTTTTTAATGTCAGATTGGTTTTTACTGTTTTGATATGTTCATTTTAAAGGTTGTTAGCCGCCTGGAGACCCTTGGGTATAGGGCAGGATATAAATAATAATAATAATAATAATAATAATAATAATAATAATAATAATAATAATAATAATAATAATAATAATAATAATAATAATAATAATAATAATAATAATAATAATAATAATAAATACATTTGACTTGATATGAATCCAATGCAAAAAAACCCATCCATGCCAAAGCTAGTGATAAATTACCTCCCTCCCCAGCTTTTGCTCCAGTTCCGGTGTCCAGCTTGGGATAAACATCTGGATGGGTGTATGGAGTTGGCCTGTGGTGGCAGGAAGGCCCACTGTGCCCTGCTGCATCATCCCCATGACCCGTTTGTGTTTTCTGACTTTCCTCTAGCTTGATGAAGCCCATAACCAGGCGCGGAAGTTGCAGAGGTCGCTGGACGAGCAAACAGAGCAAAGTGAGAACCTGCAAGTTCAGCTGGAACACCTGCAGTCCAGGTAGGAGGAGACGGAGCGAGCAGGTTGGCATAGAGGTGGAGAAAGAAGACGTCCAGGGTAGCTGATCCAGTGGGGCATTTCTTGGGTTCTTAGGTTCTTGCATGGTTTGGAAAAGCAGCTCCCAGCAAGGGGCTTGGAGGCAACGGGGAAAAGACAAGACAGGTGTGAGAGTTTTCTCATTGATAAATTATAGGAAGCAAGAGGGGAAGCTATTTAAATTGCAGCCATCTGTTTCCCGAGGACTTGCCTGTCATCTGCAGGCTCTAAGGGGGAGAAGAGGGGAAGGCAGAAGTGCCAGAAAAAGGAGGAGGAAGAGAAAAAGAGTTGGCTTTCCTACCCAGCTTTTCTCACCCATTTAAGGGGACTCAAAGCGGTTGACAAAGCTTTCTATTCTCTCCACAACAGACACCCTGTGGGGTAGGTGGGGCTGTGAGAGCTCAGAAAGAGACCTGTGACTAGCCCAAGGTCACCCAGCTGGTTTCACGGAGGTAGAAGAACTGTTGGCTTTTCTACTCTGCTTTTCTCACCAGTTCAAAGCAGCTGACAAACCTCCTGTTCTTCTCCCCACAACAGACACCCTGTAAGACAGGTGGGGCTGGGAGAGCTGTGACTAGCCTAAGGGCACTCAGCTGGCTTTATGGAGGAAGAAGGAGTTTGCTTTTCTTACCAATTCAAAGCAGCTGACAAAGCTTCTGCTCTTCTGCCTACACTCTGTGAGTTAGACGGGGCTGTGGGAGCTGTGACTAGCCCAAGGTCACCCAGCTGGTTTCACGGAGGAGGGCGGAATCAAACCTGGTATGCCAAGATAAGAGTCCAGCTCTTTAACCACTAGGCCACACTAGGAAGGAAGGAAGGAAGGAAGGAAGGAAGGAAGGAAGGAAGGAAGGAGTTGACATGTATACCCTTAAGTGGCACACGACTTAAGATCTGGGTGGCAAATAAGCCAAATTGCCCATAATCCGCTGGACTAGACACTCTCTCTCCATTAGGGGGCACACAGACTTTGTAGAGGCTGCATGGCAATGGGAAACCCAGACTCACTGCCATAGAAGGAAATCCACCCGGAGGAAGAGAAGGATAGGTGGAGAGCAAAAGGCAGATTGCATACAATGCAAAGTCCCTTTAGGAGATATTTTCATTTTATTGCCTTTGATTTTTTTTTTAATGCACGCTTGCTTCTTTAGCAATAAAACATGGAGATGCCTGCCAGACCAATCGATTCCCTCCTATCCAAGGAGCCTTTAAGGAGGCAGCGAAGCTTTAAAAAAAAATAATTTAAAAAAAATTAGAAAGGGAAAAGAAAGGGGATGGTTTTTATCCTCTTATTTTATGGGGGATGCTGTCATTAAATCATCGGAGGATAACGGAGGCTTCCACCCCTCCACCAGGACCCCCGCCCCCTTCCTCTTTCCTTAAATAATGCATGCTTTTTTCCGGTAAAAGGTAGCTGGAGACAGGCAGAGAGGATTCTGTGAGGATTTCAGGAGGCAACCTCCATTGCAGGGTCAGGCCTTCCGGTGGGGAATGCAACACAGGAATGTTCACAGAGGAGGCTCAATGCTGGGAAAACTGTTTGGTGAGCTAATGGCCCCTTGATAAGATAAGGCGGCCTCCAGGAATGAGCTGAAGGGCGTTTCGGGCTCCTTAGGAAACCCGCCGCCGTTTCCAGTTCAGCAAGATGCTGTTCGTCACTCTGTGGAAAAGCTGGGTAGATAAAAACAGCTTGTCCGATAACACTAGGACCAGGGGTCACTCGACGGAGCTGAGAAACAGGAAGGTTCGCCCTGGCGTGGGAGAGCATTTTTTTTTTTCTCCCTGTGGAATTTATCACCTGAAGAGACGGTGACGGCCGCTAGCCTGAATGGCTCTAAGAAAAGGTTAGGGAAATTAATGGAGGACAGGGCTATCCATGGCTTTCTGGTTGAAGAGACAAGCAGGAGGCCTCTGAAGGCCGTTTGCACGGAGCTGAGAACAGGGGAAGGTTTTGCCCTTGTCTTCTGCTTGAGATGCCTGGAAGCAATTGGTGGGCCGTTGCATGGACTAGGTGGGCTCTGGCCTGATCTGACTGGGATCCACAGAATTCATGGAGAATATGTATCTGGATGGTGACAGGAATGGATGCCTAGATACTGCCTCCAGCAGTCTATTTGCCCTGCATGATTAGGCAACTTCTGGGGAAGGGCATCCACACCTTGAGGAGGCTGTTGCGGCCTCCAGGCGCCTCTTGCCTTCCCAGAAGTTCCCTAATCATGCACTAGGTATGGAGCACAAAATCATGTCCCACACTTTAACAAAAGCTTACCTGGCGCGCCCAGGTAGCCGCCATTTGCACCTCTTACGGTGCTCCTGATGACCATAGATGCAACTGCGTGTGCAAATGCTGCCAACGCACACACCGTTGCACAAGGTGACAAAGGCAAAATGGCGGGTCCTGAAGAGGACCAGCCCTGCAATCGAGTAAAGGTAAGTATTTGATCGGGCGGGGGAGGGGGACAGCTAACGTTGACTAGCACTCCCAGGTTGGGGAGACAGGCAGAAGGCATCTGAAGGGCCTTTTCAGGAAGATGAGAGCATGTGAGGGTTTTTCCTCCATCTTATGCTAGAGATGGACAAGAGGAAAATGGCGAGCCACTGCGCCGTAAGAGAAGACGCTGGACAAGACAGACTGCGGCCTCATCCAGCAGGGTTTTTTGCATAAGCTTACAGACAAATTCATGGAGGGCAGGAACATCAATGCCTACAGGGTCTTGGGTCCATGTAGTTGGGAGATGCCCTGTCCTTGATGGGGTCGCAATGCCCTGGAAGGGACAGGTGCGTAACTCCAGGGTACTCCAGGACTCTGCGCTGACGCTTGAAGCGCAGGTGTAGCCGTGGCCGGGAGTGCCTGCTCCCAACTACGGCTGATACAGCAACTGAAGCCTTTTTTGGACAAAGATGACTTGGCCACAGTCATCCATGTTCCGGTAACCTCTTGGTTGGACTACTGCAATGCAGTCTACATGGGGCTGCCCTTGAAGATGGTTCAGAAGTTGCAGCTAGTGCAAAATGCAGCCACTCGGGTGCTGACCAGGACAGCTAGCCAGATGCACATCACGCCAGTTTTAGAAGACCCGCATTGGCTGCCAATTTATTACTGAGCCCAATTCAAGGTGTTAACTCTGACTTATAAGGCCCTAAATGACTTGGGCCCCAAATATCTAAAGGAACGCCTTCTCCCATATCAACCTGCCTGTGCCTTAAGATCAAGCTGTGATGCCCTCCTGGTTGTCCCACCACCTTCAGCAGCAAAAGGGGTGGGCATCCAGGAGAGGGCCTTCTCAGTGATGGCCCCTAGGCTATAGGAATAGTTGGTTATGTTTCCATCGCTGCAAATGCTACTGTTCTAATGGATATTTTTTTTGTTCTTAACAAGCTGGATTTTATATGTAGTGGTGGTTTTTATTCTTTCAATATCTATCGTTCTCTTTGATATGCTGGATTTTAAAGGTTGTTACCCGCCCTGAGACCTTTGGGTGTAGAAATATAAATAAATAAATAAATAAATAAATAAATAAATAAATAAATAAATAAATAAATAAATAAATAAATAAATAAATAAAACCAGAACTGATGCCTAGGTGTCACCTTCAAGCTGAGCAGGATGCCTTTAAAGGTTGTTACGCACCCTGAGACCTTCAGGTATAGGGCAGAGTTATATATAATAATAAATAAAATTGTCCTATCAGTTAGGGGGAGACAAAGTCAACTCCACCCAGCATCCAATCTTGCATACGCACAAACACACACCCAAATGCCATGTTCAAGCAGATGCTGTGTGCTTGCAAAGCCCTCATTACAAAGCCAGCCAAACAGTATTTATTACCAGTATTTATATCGCTGTTATTGGACGCAAGACCTGGGTGCACAGTCGAACTCCAAGACCTTAGATGTTGGATTTAATGCCCCCCCCCCCGCCTTTGATCAGACGCCCCAGATAAAACTGAGATGCTCCGAAGGCCTGCGAAACCATTTCAAGTGAACTTCGCCTGCCTTAATCAAAAGTCTATTAAGTGCTGCTCAGAACCGGTGAGGAACAATCTGTCCAAATTTGGCTTTATCAGCATCCAACACCCACTTAGTTGGATGTAGTTTAAACACGACACAAGCGCAAGAAGGGGAGGGGGCGGTCTATTTATATCTCCTGGGCTTCAGTGGGAAAGGTTAGTTTCTTGCTGAGATTCTAAAATCTAGCGGGAGGAAGGAGAAGAAAGCTATGAAGCCATGGTCTAGCCAAGCGCCACCGTGGCTTCAACCACGCTCCCCTCCCTGCTAAAAATAAGTCAAATGCGGGGTTATTTTTCAAATTCTTATGGGCCAGATCACATTGCATGGAGTCATGGGCCAGATTACATTGCTTGGGCTACCCATAATCCTCTCCAGTTTTTTGAGCAACCATTGGATTGGGTGGAGCTTGCACAGCACAGCAAACAATCAGTCACACAACGGTTTGTGTTACTTTGCAGAATTCACCTTCCTTGGATGGAGATCTTTGACACGGCTAATGTTCCCATGCAAAAGCCACAACATGCAGCTTCACCCTTCTAGCTTTACATGGCCCTGAGGTCTGACTTTGAAAAGAGGAAACATTAAGCCATCTGCTGAGATTTTTAAAAAATAAAGTGCAGAATAGGCTTCAAGGAAACTGAGGGTGTTTTTCCACTAGCACTAAGGACCCATTAAGGACCCATTTGGCTCAGAGCAGGAAGACCCCATTTCCACTACAGACCCCGTTAGAGCCACCTTGGTTTCCACCTGTTCTAGGGAAATCCAGATCATGTGGTCTTTCAGGACCTATAATCCGGATTCCCTGTAGACCCCATTAAAGGGGTCTGCAATGGGGTCTTCAGGCATCAATGCCTTGGTCAAAGGCTCCGGAGAATCTTCGAAGTTTGTGGTAGATTGCTCCAGAGGATCTTTGAAGAATCTCCAGAGCATCTAGAGATTGCACCCCCTGTCCCCCAAAACACCAGGGGTGAGAGGCGAGCCCCATGTGGGTAGATCTGGATTTGCTACATGGGTGCTCCGGCATTTCCACTGCAAGCAAGCTAGCACCCATTGCTATTGGGTGCTAGACCACCTGTGGAAACACATTGGGTACTTCCCTTAATCCGGATCTGCTAAATCATAGTGGATTCCTTAAATCCGGATCCTCTTAGATCCGGATTAAGGGAGGTCAGTGGAAAAAAAACCCGAGCCAGGAAGCCTACCTAAGAAAAAGGTTTGCCACAAAATCCAGAGAGCCCTCACCTTTAGAGGGGGGGGGGAGACTCCATAACCACTAGACCATAGAGTCAAGGCTCTCTAACTGCTAGACCAAACTGGCCTACTGGAAACACCAGTTAGCGGACATTTCCACTTCTTTCTGTGGTGGCCTTTTCTTGGTCCTCAGGGTCGGCAAAGATGAGACTGGGGTACCTGTGTTCACTCGTTCCAACCTCTGCGCATTTTCTTTCTCCCTGGGACAGACTTCGCCGACAACAGAACATCCCTCTTTTCGGGAAGATCCGTGGCTCACGCTTTGGCTCTGACGATCCCAGAGATGGCACCAGCGACCTGGATGAAGATGAAGACCTGCAGATCCAAGTACCCTAACAACCGCTTCCAGAAAAGACGCTCGAGATGGTACTCGCATGGTGCCCATAGGGCTGAAAGCGGCCCTAGGGTCAAGATCATGGCTTTGTCTCATCTGCTGGCAGGGTTTTCAGCACCTTCTTTCGCCAGCCGGAGGGTGCACAAAGATGAACTTGAGAAAATGGCGGCGGAAGGATGGAACTGGCCTTCTAGCCCTTCCTCTGTTGTCTTCACAGTAAGAAGATTTGGGGCTGAAATGCGCCCTGCAGAAAGATTCACGGAAAGAGCTGCTATACTTTATGTAACAGCCACTTTCTCCCTCCAGCCCATAAAAGATCATGGAGTCTGTTCTGGCTTTGGTTCTTCAGTGTGAAAGCTTCATGTACTCCAAAGTACATACTGTCTGCCCCTAGAGACCTGCCATGTTCAACACACATTTACCCAGATGCCTTCACTGTTCCAAGTTTGATAACTCTGGACTATCAGGTCTCCTTTCCTCCATCCCTCTGCACAAACACAATATTGACCTAACCTTTGGTAATGTGCAAACTGATGTGTGTTAACTCCTTCTAAACACTTGAACATCTTAGCTGAAGGCCAAGGATCATTCTGACATTGAGTCCCTTTCGCTAATTCTTCTTAGGGCCAGTTTCTTCCTCTTCACCAGGACGGATGGTGAACATTCAGTGTCGCACATGACTTGGTTTCCATCTAAGGGAGACCAACTTGGTGCTCTCCAGATCTGAATGCCATGTACCAACTATGGGAAGTGTGTTAAAGCAATGCACATGGGTATTGGTCATATTTGAAATCTGCACAAAATTTATTCAGATTTGTACATTTGCATTCAAACTGAATTTTGTCTACATTTGAAGACTGACATTCGAATGCAAAGCAAATGCTCTTGTGCATTCATTCAGAGTTTATGTTGTATTCACGAAGGTGAGGTCCTGCTGCCACACTGGCGACATTCAGGTGGCAGCCCAGCCTCGGGGGCACCACTGACAAACAACTGGCCAGTCACTTCCGCAACGGATTCGGATCTGGCCGGGTGCTGCTGGTGAAAGCAGCCGACTGCCCAGATTCACACCATGTGATTGGGTGCTGCAGCAACATTTCCAGATACGATTCCTATGTACAGATTCGAATGTTGATTCGCATCTGCTATGTATACATCTGTCATCCATAAATTAGTCTAACCTTTCATTAAAGCCATATAGGCTGGCAGCTATTATCACCTCTTCTGGCAGCAAATTCCATAGACTGATGACCCTCTGGGTGAAGAAATATCTCCCCTTGCCTGATCCACCTCTCCTACCCATCAGCTTCACAGATGCCCCCTGGTTCTAGTGTTGTGTGATAGAGAAAATGTACCCATTCCTTAGATTCGGATCTTCTTAGATCCGGATCTAAGGGCTGCAGTGGAAAAACACCCTAGGAGTGTGCCCAAATGCAGTTCGATTCAAATCGAATATTCGAATGTCCAAATTCGTACGAATAGAGAAAAAAACGAATCTATTAAAAGTCAAACTGATTTGAACGCATTCTTATATATTTGCACAAATATTCAATACAAATTTGCTTATACAGATGTCGACAACATCTGTATGTATCCGTAGACATCTATTTGCATCCCGTTTCCATCCCATACATATCCGAATAAGATGCATACCGATACATATGCAATTCATACATATCTGTACACATATAAATGCCTGAATGATTCAAGCAAATGCTTCGAAATATTCATATTTGTTCAAATATTAAAAAACGAATGTTAATTGCTGAATTCGGCCGAATTTGATCAAATACCAAATATTTCAAATATTCCTGCACATCCCTAGATTGAAGATTCGTATTGAATATGGATCCTACCAAATTCGAAGGGGATCTATTTGAACAAATATGAATTTTCTTGCGTGCAATTCAATACAAATCTAATACAAAAAATACATCTGGGTACATCCCTACTCCCTGGGCCTTTCATTTGTGGGATTTGCAGTGTGAGAAAACATGGATCCCTGGAGATAACCCCATAAGCCTTTTTTTTTTAATATGGAATTCCATTTGACAATCCTTTGATCAATATTCTGACAAAGTGAAATCCCTCTTCTTTCTCTTCCTCCTTCTTTCTGCCATACTCCGCGCATGCAAAGGACCCCTCCATGAGTTGCTCCATGAATAAAACATCATTGCTTGCAATTACCAGCTCTCTGAGCCCCGTTTGGCTTCACGGCTAAGATGGTTCTTGGAGATGAGCCTAAAACAATGGTTTAAAAATTAAGCAATAATGGCTTGCGATAACAGTTTTAAAGCAGATGTGGGGTTTATGTTTTCACCCTCACAGAATGACGTGATTGGTGTGAGCTCACTTCCACCAGGCATAAAGACCCAGAGATATATCTGAGAATCATTACAGGAAACCTAACAGGATGGAAAAGTGAGTCTTGGGCACCTTAGAACTCATGAGAACCTAAGAAACATCGGGCTGGATCGGACCGGTGGCCCATTTACTCCAGCTGCCTGTTCTCACAGTGGCCAGCTAGCATCACAGGGGAGCCCATCAGCAGGATATAAGTTTACAGCTTGCCCTGTTCACAGTCTCCCAGCAAAACAACCTAAGAAATGCCCCCCTGGATCAGACCCATGGCTCATCTAATCTAGTAGCCTATTCTCACAATGGCCAAACCACTTGACTTGAAAGTCCATGAGAAGGATGGGAGCCAAACTACTTGTCTTGCTCCCGACAACTGGCCTACAGAGGTATAAGAAATGGCCCACTGGATCAGGCCAGTGGCCCACCTAGTCCAACAACCTCTTCTTACAGTGGCCAAGCAACAGCGTAAGGAAGCCTACCAAAAGCAATCAAACCACGGCCCAGCTAGTCCAGCTGCCTGTTCTCACCATGACCAACATCTGGAAAGGAATCCCACAGCTTGCTCTGTTTGCATTCCTCAAGCCACTGATAACTCGGACATCCATGAACTGGTCCAAACCTATCTTTATCTACCATTCAAGCTGATGGCCAATGCCACAATTCATGGTAGTGCATTCCAGTGCACGGGTTAAGGAGCAGGTTTTTAAAGGACTGACCTTCTGGAGATGTTTGCTTGTCTCCAACTCCTACCTTCCCTAGAGGAAGCAATTTAGCAAGAGGGAACAGATACACCCCTAACCAAACAACTGCTGCTTGTGAAGGCACTCCTGCCTCCTTGTGACAGGCTAAACGGACGCAAGGCAGCATCAATGTTTCCTTTTTGAGCTTCTAAGTTTTGGTTCATGCAGAGCAGTTACTCCTTCCTAATTCTTACAGTGCTATGGACCGAGCTACTGGTTATCTGCTAGGGTGTTTTTCCACCGTGCTCCTTTAATCCGGATCTAAGAAGATCCGGATCTAGGGAATGGGTACTTCCTTTAATCCAGATCTAGTAGATCCGGATTAAGGGAAGTACTCAATGTGTTTCCATGGGTGGTCTAGCACCCAACAGCCATGGGTGCTAGCCTCCCTGCCATGGAAACACCAGAGCACCCATTTGGAAATCCCAATCTACCCACGAGGGGTCTGCCTGTCACCCCAGGTGTTTGGGGGGACAGGGGTTGCAATCTGCATGATTTTTGTTTTGTATTCGATTTGTATTGAATTGAAGGCAAGAAAATCTGTATTCATTCAAACAGATCCCATTCAAATGTGGTAGGATTTGTATTTAATACGAATGTTCAATCCCATGCGAATGTCAACGATATTCATGTGTGCACGTACAGATCTTCCCCAAATCCATATGCATCCACATGTGACTGTACACGTCTGTATGCATCCCATGGTTATCACGTACGCAACCTGTTTTTGTCCCGTACGGATCCGTACAAATGCGTACAGATGCGGGAAAGATGCGGATCTTCAAGTTATGCATCGTGTATGAACCGGTACACATACAAATGTCTGGATAATTCAAACTAATAGATCCGAAATTTGAAATTTGATTTTAATATTTACATTGAAATTTCAGGACATTCAGTTCGAGTCCAGATGTCGAAATTCGGCACATTCAATTGGATTTCAAATGCCTACAAATATTCATGCACATCCCTAGTTTCCGCTGGGCTGGGTTCAATTCCTGGTGACTCCACGGGCACCTCCACAGATTTTTTGTTGGCAAAGATTATTCCATAGCTTTGGGGCCACCACAGAGAAAGCCTTCTCTACAGCTGCTACACCGAGCGTCTCATAAGGTGTCGGTGTTTCTGGAAGAGCTACCCCAGGAGAGCTTAACCAACGGGCAGGATTGTATGGAAAGAGGCGCTCCATCACACGGTTGGATGGAACCGTCGATCGTTCAGAACCATCCAAGGGAAGCCCGAGAGGATGAATCTGATTGCAACCGAAGGTGTGTGTCCATGATGCAATGCTAGAAAAGTATTAATGGGCTCTCCTTGAGCAACTGCACTGTTAAGCCTTGGTTGGAGCACAGCAGAGTTTGTGACATTTTCCGGAAGGCTTGTCCGACTTAGTTTGTTTCCCTTTATTATGGAGTTATACTGCCAAAGTGTGAAGGGCATGCACTATCGCTAGATAAGCATTCTGTCATCCCATGTTAACTTCTCTGGTTCTACCATTTGCTCAAGAGCAAGAATTCTCCTCTTCTTTTCTTTTTTATTTATGCCAGGCCAAAATTACCAAGGGGGAGCAGAATGGAGTAAGAAAATTGTACTTGAGCAATGCATAGAGCGGGTATAAGGAGATGCAACTGTATTAAAAATTGATACGCCAATGAGATAATTCTGCTTGCAGTGGCTTTTAATTGATTATCTAAAAGGAAGTGCCTCTTTCACTGACTATTGTGAGCTTTTCTGTTCTGTTCTTCTTCTTCTTCTATTTAACTTTGTGGCAAACATTAGTATTTTTATGGCAACGTAAATCAAGCCCGGAGTGGTAAAGGTGTCCCCACAAATCATAGGCAAGGATGTAGTCAGCGCCAACATACAACTAGGCTTTGAAGCTGGTGGGTGGCCATTGTGGAATTCGATTTTGGAAATATGCGAATGGAGTCCTGCAGAAAGGATACCGGGATGGGTTGAGGGCAGGAAAAACATGGTGGGAACTGGAGAAGCGCACGAATATTTGAATGGGTTTCAAACGTGATCGAATCGTTTGAATTTGAATTAAATGTCCTTAAATTTGAATTTAAAGTTTTGATCCGGATTTTGAATTTAGGCTCTATTCGTTCAAATTATCCAAACATTCGCATGTGTACGGACCTTCAAGTACACGATACGTACTTGAAGATCCACATATTTCCCGCATCCAGGCTCCTTGGCTGCAATTCTGCCCAGTGGCAACTGGTAGCCGGAGACACCCAGCTGTGTTTGTTCCATGCAGCATCGGATCAGCAACAGTTTTGCCAAGGGATTCAAAGAAGCCCTGATGAATTGGTGTATGTATGTATGTATGTATGGATGGATGGATGGATGGATGTATGGATGGATGGATGGATGGATGGATGGATGGATGGATGGATGGATGGATGGATGGGTTGGTGGGTGGATGGATGGATGGATGGATGGATGGATGGATGGATGGATGGATGGATGGATGGATGGATGGATGGATGGATGGATGGATGGGTGGGTGGGTGGATGGATGGATGGATGGATGGATGGATGGTGGGAAGGGAAAGTGTTTCCCCATTTAACCGAAGGCCAAGACAAAGAGGTGCGTCTTCACTGCCTTCCTAAATGTGTACAGTGAAGGAGATAGACGCATCTCAAGGGGGAGACTATTCCATAGCCTAGGGGCCACCACTGAGAATTCCCTCTCCTGGCGCCCACCCCTTTTGCTGCTGAGGGTGGTGGGTCAACCAGGAGGGCCTCCCCTCCAGATCTTAAGGCACGGGCAGGCAGATGTGGGAGTAGGCATTCCTTCAGATATTTTTGGCCGAAGTCACTTAGAGCCTTATAAGTTAAAGGTAACCCCTTGAATTGGGCTCAGTAGCAAATCAGCAGCCAGTGCAAGTCTTTTAAGACCGGCGTGATGTGTATCCAGCCAGCTGTCTCAGTGAGCAATCTAGCTGCTGCATTCTGCACTAGCTACAGCTTCCAAACAGTCTTCAAGGGCAGCCCCATGTAGAGCACATTACAATAGTCTAGTCTGGGGCTTACCAGAGAAGGGATAACTGTTGCCAAGTGTATGACACTCCTAAGTTTATTTCTGCTGTGCCCCCATCCCCTCCAGGTGCTGGATCCTACCGCTGAGATCCTGAACCAGAGATCAGCAAACTTCAGTCTTGCACATTGGAAAGAACTAGCTGTTCTTCTGCACAGCTTTGCATCCGAACAATGCAGCCATCTGACTATTTATTTCCTTTGCATTCATGCATGCAGGAAATTTTAAGGCTGAAAACATGCTGGCAAAGGAAATTCTCCAAGGGAATGTGGTGAGGGAAACACCCATGATGGTTAAAGTTCCAGAAATTAGAAGTACCTTGTCCTGGTGCAAGGTGCATTGGGAAGAAACTTACAAAAACCTCTCTGTATACATTCTGTGGTTGGGTACAGGCAGGTGTGCCTTTCCTCCCCACCCACCCCCAAAAAAACCTCCCCCCAACTTCATAGCATGACCAGAATGGGAATGAAAGACAGCAAGGACTCTAGGGAATTTTAAGAAACTTGCTCGCCCTTCGCTGGGCAACAGGTACGAACTTGCAGTGACTAATTTTGGTTCCCAATGCAATTTAGCATTTAATGTTAGGTTTACAACGGCTTGAATATTTCGTGATTCATGGAATAAATGACTAGTCCATCCAATATTCTGAGCAATTTGACTTCTGAGAAACAGAAATACGACGCTTGTCCTTTCTGCCATGTAAGTCATATGCTCCTAACTCATAATTAAACCCACAGTTAACAATGCTTGCTGAAAACAGTCCGACAACAGAGTCTTTCACCACAAAATAAAATTAGATACAGGACTATAGGATTAGCACCTGTGTTTCTACCTAGCCTAAAAGGGAAACATCTGCAGAAAGAAGATGCATCTCCAAGAAGCCCAGCAATGCAAAATAGAATAGTCTCAGTAGACTGTCTCCAAGAAAACCACATCTGGCCAAGGATCAGGAACTCAGCAGAAATAGAACAGAATAGGTTATCTGAGATCCAGGCCAATTCACACTACAGCCCATAGTGCATGCCTGGGGAACTTTTGGGGAAGGGCGTTTGCACTTGGAGGAGGTTGATACAGCCTCCAAGCGCCCACTGCCTTCCCAGAAGTTTCCTAATCATGCACTACTTGTGGAACATGAAATCATGCGCCACATGAGGGATGTGCATGAATATTCATATTGAATTTTAACACATTTGAAAGTGTCTATTTGTATGAATATGCATGTTCTAATCGAATGTCAAAAAAAACCACAATTGTGCACATACTCTGAACTTGTCAAATCCGCTCTCCGTCCACTTTGAAGCCACCCTGAATCCGCTTTTAACCCACCTTCGGTCCATTGTAGCTGCGACCGGGCAGCTGCTTTCCCACCTCCCAAGGTCCACAAATGTAACGAAGCTTCATACAAATGCATAGAAATGCTCCATCCATGTCGAATGCGCTCTGGGTCCGCTGCAGAGCTCCGGCGCGGTCCCTTTCCCGCATCTCCGGTTTAACAAATGTCCAAACTATTTGCACGGATGTCTGAAACATTCGTATTCGTATGAACGTCAATATGCAAATATTGTGACATTCAATTCATGGACGAATGTCCAAATTCATATAAATAACTAATGTTACGAATATTCAGGCACATCCCTAGTTCGGAGAAAATACATAGGGGATTCTAATTGGATTTGTATTGAATAACTGTATCAGTTTCAAATCCTACCACATTCGAAGGGCATCTATTTGAACAATTCCCCTTGCCAGGTTTCCCCATCCTTGGTCCCGGCATTAGGACTTCATTTCCTCTCCATCCCTCTTATCTTCCGCCTCCATCCTGAGATGGGATGGACTTTGTTTACATCTATTTTAGGATCCTCGGAGGAAGGAAGAGGCCGCTTCCTCCGCCCCTACCCTCCCAAGATGCCTTCCACAAGGCTGCAAGCGGTGAGTTCCTCCTTTTCTGCCTGTTTCCTCTCTTTCCCTCTGCTCAGCTGCGCATATATTCATTATCCAAATGTGAAGCAAGAGCATGCTGCCTGCTTGGATGTGTGTTTGTGTGTGGACTCTACAGCTCCCTCTCACCTTCTTTCCCTCTCGCCACCTGAAGGTGCTGCCTGTGAGTCAAAATAGGATTACTACCTTTTTTAAAAAATACCCTTTTTATTCCTTTTTGAGGAATCCCCAGTGTATCTGCACAGCTGTGCACATATCCCCACAAAGAACTGAAAAACCACTGCAGGAGCCCTGGGTGAGGAAGGAAGGTCCAGGGGGATGGTTCTCACCCCACCAGGTGAAAAAGTGAGGATAGGATGCATTAACCCCATGAGAAATGCTAACTTGTGGCTGACCTGTGCAGACGGCACCTTTATTTTTTATTTAAAAGATAGGTTGGTTGAAACACAGGTCAAGGATAGCGGCTTTTCTCATCCATTTAAGGGGACTCAAAGTGGCTGACAAACCTTCTGTTCTTCTCCCTACATCAGACACCCTGTGAGGTAGATGGGGCTGTGAGAGTTCAGAAACAGAGCTGTGACTTGCCCAAGGTCACCCAGCTGGCTTCGTGGAGGAGGGTGGAATCAAACCTGGTATTCCCAGATAAGAGTCCGGCTCCCTGGCTCTCACTGCTCCACAACCTTACAAACCCTTACCCCAACTTATCTGATCGCATCCAGCTGGTGACCATCTGCACCTCTGCTGGCTGAAGCGGTCATTGGAGCTGCCACAGAAGCGCACTGGCAGCCCTGCTGGCCTCCTGACTAGGAACGTGAATAATTCTTTTTTAAATTCATATTGAATCAAATGCAAGAAAATTAATATTCGTTTGAATGGGACCCCTTTGAATCTGGTAGGATTTGCATTTCGTACAATTATTCAATCCCGCACAAAGCCCATACGAATGCCTACGAGTAGCATACGGATTCCATACAAATAAAAACATATCCAAACATCCCATTTGGACCCGAACGTCAATCTTCAAAATGCGCCAATATTTATCTTGAATTTGAACCTCCAAAGCTGGCCAAATTCGTACGGATTTCAAATGTTACGAACCTTCATGCTCATCCTACTTCTAAGGCAACTGTGACCGCACAGAACTTCAGCGCCGACGCATGCGCGGTCACAGAGGGCACCGCACACAAGATGGCGGCCCCCTAGAAGAGGACCGGCCAGTGATCAAACTGAAGCTAAGTGTGTATGGGGAGCGGGAGGTGTCGGCTAACGTTGACTAGCGACCGCAAGTGTGAGCACTAGTCAACGTTCACCGATTGCGCTTTGCCCCCATCCACGGGAAGGGGCGTCCAAAAACACCCCGGATCTAGCCATCTTTTCCGGCAGCCGGATGTGGGATGCAGCACAGCACGCCAGGGGTTAAAGGAAAGAATGCTGAGCTGGGACCGCCTGTCAGTCATTCCTACCAGACCTGTTTCTCATCCTCCTGCAGCTTCATCTGTCTGCATTGAAGTGACAGGCTGCTCCAAGCCGGCGCTCCTTTGGCGTGCAACACATCTTCTCCCCAGTGAACTGTATGTGTGTGCATCTGTGTGTTTTGCAAGCAAGCAAGCAAGCAAGCAAGGGGGGGTGGGGGGTAGGCAAGCGCCCCAGGCGAGGTTTGCTTGATGTTTCTGGGCCTCCATTTTTCTCTGTTTTCTCCCCAGGGTTATACAGGGTTGCAGAGATGGTGGACAAGTTACAGTTCCCTGCAGGGGGCTGGGAGACCAAATTTCAGGTCAGTTGGGGGGTGGGGGAAGTTGGTGGGGTTAGAGAGGCAAAGGAAATTTAAGGTAAGACTCTCAGCAAGGTTGAAAGTAGGGAGGTGTGTGAATATCCGTAACGCTTAATACATTCGTCCATTGACGTTCATATTGGTGCAAACGGTTCAGAACATTCGTACGAAGCTTCGGAGCATTTGTGAAATGGGGAGGGGGGAAAGAAGCTGCACCAATTGCATCTGTAATCCAGACAAGACCGAGGTGCTGTGTGTCAAGGGGTCACGGGTCCATGTAGTTGGGAGATGCCCTGTCCTTGATGGGGTCGCAATGCCCTGGAAGGGACAGGTGCGTAACTCCAGGGTACTCCAGGACTCCGCGCTGATGCTTGAAGCGCAGGTGTAGCCGTGGCCAGGAGTGCCTGCTCCCAACTACGGTTGGTGCATCAACTGAAACCTTTCTTGGACTGAGATGACCTGGCCACAGTTATCCATGCTCTGGTAACCTCCAGGTTGGACTATTGTAATGCTCTCTACATGGGGCTGCCCTTGAAGACAGTCCGGAAGTTGCAGCTAGTGCAAAATGCAGCCGCCAGAGTGCTGACCGGAATGCACATCACGCCGGTTCTAAAAGAATTGCATGGGCTGCCAATTCCTACCGGGCCCAATTTAAGGTGCTAACTCTGACTTATAAGGCCCCAAATGACTAGGGCCCCAAATATCTAAAGAAGCGCCTTCTCCCATATCAACCTGCCTGCGTCTTAAGATCTGGAGGGGAGGCCCTCCTGGTTGTCCCACCACCCTCAGCAGTTAGGCGGGTGGGCACCCAGGAGAGGGCCTTTTCGGTAGTGGCCCCCGGGCTGTGGAATGGCCTCCTTCTGGAGGTGCATCAGGCCCCTTCTCTATTTGTGTTTAGAAAGGCGGTAAAGACGCACCTCTTTAACCAGCCTTTGGCTAAATACTGCTTGCATTTCCCCACTGCAAACACTACTGTTTTAACCATTTTTTTATCATTTTTATCATGTTTTTTTTTTTAATACTGTATTGGTGTTTACTGATTTGATATGTTCATTTTAAAGGTTGTTAGCCGCCCGGAGACCCTCAGGTATAGGGCAGGATATAAATAAATAAAATAAAATAAATTTACACGGTTTGAGAACAGATACAAAGTGGATTCAGGGCGGATTTGACACTTTCAGGGCAGATATATTATGGATACATACTGTATACATATGCATTCGTATCAGATATTCATACAAATCCATACAAATACATTTGTGTCGAATAGAGTCCTACCACATTTGAAGGGGATCTATCTGAACGAATACGAATTTTAGAAATAAACTAATAATAATAATAATAATTCTTACATTTGATTCAATAGGAATCAAATGCAAAAAATCCCATTCATGAGCATCACGAGCTGAGAGGGTTTGCTCTTAGACACATTCCAGAATCACAATGGGGGAGGGAGACTTTAAATAGCATTATTCCTCAGAATAAAGTTGTTGAGATTTATTGTGTGATAAGATAGCAGAGACGGTCAAGTTATCAACACAGACCCCAGACAAGACATCCGTGGGCTTCTCAATCAAAAAGCTTTGTGCCTTGGGGAATTTGCACACACTTCGGGTCACCACACCTCAGGAAGGATATTGTGGAAACAGGAAATGCGGCAACCCGGATGATCAAGGGGCTGGAGAACTTCCTTTAAGAAACCAGGCTGCAAGGTCTGGGCCTCTTCTGCCTTGAAAGATGGCATTTGATTTGCTTGAGAGGCCCTTGGGCAATTGGTGTGTGAGGCAGGATGCTGGACTAGATGGGCTGTGGCCTGATCCAGCAGGGCTCCCCTTAGGTTCTTATGGACTAGATGGGCTGTGGCCTGATCCAGCAGGGCTCCCCTTAGGTTCTTATGGACCAGATGGGCCGTGGCCTGATCCAGCAGGGCTCCTCTTAGGTTCTTATGGACCAGATGGGCCGTGGCCTGATCCAGCAGGGCTCCCCTTAGGTTCTTATGGACCAGATGGGCCGTGGCCGGATCCAGCAGGGCTCCTCTTAGGTTCTTATGGACCAGATGGGCCGTGGCCGGATCCAGCAGGGCTCCTCTTAGGTTCTTATGGACCAGATGGGCTGTGGCCTGATCCAGCGGGGCTCCTCTTAGGTTCTTATGGACCAGATGGGCTGTGGCCTGATCCAGCGGGGCTCCTCTTAGGTTCTTATGGACTAGAAGGGCTGTGGCCTGACCCAGCAGGGCTCCTCTTAGGTTCTTATGGACCAGATGGGCTGTGGCCTGATCCAGCAGGGCTCCCCTTAGGTTCTTATGGACTAGATGGGCTGTGGCCTGATCCAGCAGGGCTCCCCTTAGGTTCTTATGGACCAGATGGGCTGTGGCCTGATCCAGCAGGGCTCCTCTTAGGTTCTTA
The DNA here is from genome assembly GCA_023333525.1 of Aspidoscelis tigris stejnegeri. Lineage (NCBI taxonomy): Eukaryota > Metazoa > Chordata > Lepidosauria > Squamata > Teiidae > Aspidoscelis > Aspidoscelis tigris. The sequence continues at coordinate 5,176,907 of JALMGA010000013.1, forward strand.
TGGACCAGATGGGCTGTGGCCTGATCCAGCAGGGCTCCTCTTAGGTTCGTATGGACTAGATGGGCTGTGGCCTGATCCAGCAGGGCTCCTCTTAGGTTCTTATGGACTAGATGGGCTGTGGCCTGATCCAGCAGGGCTCCTCTTAGGTTCTTATGGACCAGATGGGCTGTGGCCTGATCCAGCAGGGCTCCTCTTAGTGCACTTTTGGAAGGAGAGAACACTTCAGCAAAGAGACAAGTTGCTTTAAATAACTCAGAAAATTCACCTTTGGGATAGATAATGTGGAAAGAAAATTACTGGTCACTTTGCTGATGTGTTCTCTCGCTCGCTGGATTAAACCTCAGGTGTGCGAGGGCTCAGAAAGAGAGCTGTGACTAGGCCAAGGTCACCCAGCTGGCTTCACGGAGGAGTGCAGAATTGAACCCAGTGTTCCCAGATAAGGCTCCGGCTCCCTAACCACTACCCAAAACTGCCCATTTAAACGATATCAATTAAGGGTGATTGTTTTGCTATTCCGTGCAGGGCGGGGTGGTGGTGGTGTTATCTTTATTTGTTAGCTTGTTATACTTTAGTAACTGATGCTGCGTGATACGCTACTATAGTGTTTCGTTGTTGTACGTATACTATTCAATAAAATTATTTTTCTAAAAAGATAAGCCAGCCCCTACATACACACAAACACACACGCATCTTCTGGACCCGCCCCTACACACACCCCTCTGGACCTGCCCCCCCCCCCGCCCAGCCCCTCACCCAGTCCCTTCCCCGCCCAGCTGCCGGGCAAAGTCTACCTGCCTGCCTTCCAGCAGCCTCAGCCTCAGCAGCCAGGGCGCGCCACAGCCCCCAGCTCGACGGGAGGAGGCGAAGGAGGCAGCTTCCGACGCGCCGGGGCCCCCTTCGGAGCCAGGATCCAGCGCGAGGTTCGTGCCAGGCGGGGGCTCCGGAGTGGAAACAGCAGCAGCAGCAGCCCAAAGAAGCGGCAGGCGGGATCGGGCGGGCGGCTGCGCCCCTGCCTGCGCCGACGAGCCTCACCTGGCAGCGCCACGCACCTGGCCGGGCGCGACGGCGGGGGCACCGGCGAGGAGAGGCGGGACGGCCGGCAGGGGCGCGCAGGTAAAGGGCTTCTGCAGCGAGGAGGGAGGGGGAGGGAGCTCCCCACACTGCCCGCCCACCCACCCATCTATCCAACTACCCACCCACCCATCTATCAAACTACCCACCCACCCATCTATCTACCTACCTACCCACCCACTCACCTACCCACCCATCTATCTACCTACCTACCCACCCATCTATCCACCTACCCTCCCACCCACCCATCCACCTACCTACCCACTCACCCACCCACCCACTCACCTATCTATCCACCTACCCACCCATCTACCTACCCACCCATCTACCTACCTACCCATATCACTTGCTTGTCTCTTGTGCAGCCCTCTCCAAAGGGAGCCGAGGCCGGGCGCCCACGCTTCGCTTCCAGAGGGCGCTGGGAAGGAGGGGGCGGTGGCATGATGCCCAGGAGGGGGTGTCTCTCCTGCCGAGCAGAAAGAGGGCTGCGAGGTCGGGGTACTTGGCTGGCGTGGCGTGGCGTGGCTCCCTTCGCGGGAAGCCAGAGGGGGGCTCGCAGCCTTTCCTGTTCTCCCTTCTCCCCCGGGGGGCGCCGTCCAGGGGAGACCCCACCAAGGTGGGTCCCGAAGTGGCTTTGCTGCTTTGGGGGAAAGGAGATGTTGTTGTCTTGATCCTCCTGGGCCAGGTGGTGACGGGGCGGGCGAATCCTAAACTGTTCGAGCTTGCCTGGATGCGCGGGCGCAGGCAGAGAGGCGGTGAGGAAAGTCCCATGTTCCGTCTCCAACCCGTTTGGCACAAGCCACACACAAACACACCCGAGAAGACTGTAGCTGCCAGGCAGTGTAGCCAGGGGCTGTGGTCACCCTTGAGGTTGAATCCGGCTTCAGTCCACTTTCGGAAGGAGAGAACACCTCAGCAAAGTGATAAGAGCTGTGGTCCCACTTAAGGTTTAATCCGGCTTCAGTCCACTTTCGGAAGGAGAGAACACCTCACTGTGGACTGAAGCTGAATTAAACCTTAGGTGTGCTCACAGCCAGGAAGTATCCTGACACCCAGGGTCTGATCAGCATGAGCCAGTAAGTTGCCCATGCCCCTAGATGGGGCACGATCCACCAGGAATTCTTCCTCTGCAGCACTCCCATTTATAGGATAGGAATAATGGCAGGGCGCTGGGGGTGGGTGGGTTCTGCTTGGGAAGCCCACAATGCCAGGAGCCCTTTCTGTGCCCATGCTAGGAGAAATGCCATGTGTTCATGTGCTGATAAAAACACGCATGCCAATTTCCTATCCTCTTCATGGCACGTAACTTGCCTCTGGAGCTCATCAGGGTTGGACCTAGCTCGATTTGGTAGGGGAACATGCCACGGAAATCCCACACGCCACTGGTTAGACTGGCAAGTCAGAAAAGATCCCAAAAGAAGCCACGGGGAAGCCACGTTCTCACTTCAGCCTTGGCGTGTGGCTACAGTCAGTGGCACTTTCCTTTCCTGCAGGATTATCTCATGATTGGAGAGAAGTGAACGGCGTATGCGCCTCAGGGCACATGTGAGCATTCAGGATCACATAACCGATACATTGGCAGGGGTTAGGACCAAGAGCAAGGCTCAGTTCTGGCGTGGCGTCTTTCTGTTCAGAATAATCAAGGTGTTTTTTTTAAGCTCAGTTCTGGGGTGGCTTTTTCGGTATAGAACAATAAAGGTTGTTTTAGGCTCAGTTCTGGTGTGGCATCTTTTGGTTCAGAATAATCAAGGATTTTTTTTAAGCTCAGTTCTGGTGCGGCTTCTTTCAGTACAGAACAGTCAAGGGTTTTCTTCCCCAAAAGATCAATAGATTAAAAGCCAGGTTCCATATCTCTCCAAGGGTTAGACAGGGCACGTGGTTCGGGGGACAGACATCTTCTACAGAAGTCTTTTAGCCTTTCCTTGAAATGTTTCTGGGCTACTCTTTATCCAGTAAATACCAGAGCTGTGAGCAGCTATGGCAGAGACTAAACTATGCAATGAAACCGTGGCATGAACAATAATTATGAGGCAATGCTTGCTGCAGACAGCAGGCTGAGGCATTACGGGACAGTAATTAAAACGTCTGAGAAAATACAAGGGCCTTAAATTAGTTCAGTACCAGCAAAAATCACAATGTCGGTGCCAGAGAATTGAAGTGCTCTCTGTTGTTGGAGAAAAACAGATCTCAGGGCAGAAGCAAGCTTTTGTTTGTTTGTTCATTTGTTTGCTTGTTTGTTTGTTTGTTTGTTCATTCATTTGTTAATTTGTTAATTTGTTCATTCATTCATTTGTTTATTTGTTCGTTTTTTTAATTTCAAAATAATCCAGTTCAACGTGAACCCAAACCAATGAGTGGGCTAATGAACTCAGAGAACCACAGGAAGCAAGGCCGGTTTGTTTGTGAACCGGACCACCCTGTAGTTTGGGGGGGGGGGGAAATGGTTCGAAGAGAACCTGAACCAAAGGTCGCCAGTTCAGTTCGGATTGAACCGCTAAATTTCAGTGCACACAAAACACTATTCTTTATTTTTTAAAATTCCAGTTTCATTTTGATCTGGGAGTTCCATCTTCTTGTGTTTTAACTCCTCTTACCCCTCATCTGGAGAATTTCCACACTGAATTAGTGGTTCAGTCTGTGATATAAGTGATTTAACAAAAATAATGGGCAACAGGTGTTGGTAGCTGAAAGTTACCGGCTGCCATTTAACTCTGGTCAATACACCACAATTAGCGATGTGCACAGATTTTTTTTTGACATTATATTCTAATCGAATCGAATACCCAAAAATCTGCTTCGATTCGAATCTGTTAAGTTCGAATTTAACAAGATTCAATCCGTATTTACCAAATTTGAATCTATTCATTCAAATTTTTGAGTTGAATCTACACATATGAATGTCAACAACATCTGTAGACATCTGTACGCAAGTGTATGCATCCCATAGTTATCCTGTATGCAACCCGTTTTCGCGTCGCACGGATCCATACAAATGCGTACAGATGCGGGAACGATGCGGATCTTCAGGTACGCATCATGTACGAACCCATACGCATATGAATGTCCGGATAATTCAAACAAATAGATCCGAAGTTCGAAATTCAATTTGAATGTTTACATTCCAATTTCGGGAAATTCTATTCAAGTTTGAATGTCGAAATTTGGCACATTCGACCAGATTTCGAATGCCTATGAATATTTGTGCAAATCCTTACATCTGATACGTAAACAGCTGCTGTTTCTTTGCATTCTTTTTTAAGAACAGAAACTAGCCCCTGATTTCACCAACAGGTTCTTCCTAAAGGAAACAGCTTGCGGAATTGTTTGCATTTGCCAAAAGCTATTGTAACATTGTGTAAAGTCATAATAAATCATTGCTTTTTTCACAGTAACATATGATATATATAAAGTGGAATGGTTGACATATCACAACTTTGTTTCCCTATGCTGTACGTATGTTGGTAGGGCAGGTATAACTTTGAATAATGAATAAACTAAATGACTTGTAGGGCAGGTATAAATCTGAATAATGAATACATCAATGACTTGGCAGTGCAATTCTATGCTTATTTTTTTAGCAGCAAGCCCCTCTGAGTTCAAGATAAATACAAAGCAGAATAGCAGTCTAAAACAAGTATACTGGGCAATTATTTGATGGTATTTCATCTGTTGGTTGTCTCAAACATTTGCTTTATTAGGCACAGAAGAATGTACATTGGAAGAGTAGTTCAGTTTATGACTAAGGTCACCAGGTACCTGGAGGTGGCAAAGAGGTTCCCTTCAGAGATGGCTGATCCCTACCTTGAGCACTAGAAGGGGCCATATGGACCTGAGAGTGAGCTGTGTCAGGACTTAGGAAAACTGCGCATTATGCTGCCACTACTTCAGATTTCCTTACTCAGAGCCCCTATTCCTGAAGAAGAAGAGTTGGCTTTGCTACCCTGCTTTTCTCATCCATTTAAGGGGACTCAAAGCGGCTGACAAACCTTCTGTTCTTCTTCTCACAGCAGAACACCCTGTGAGGTAGGTAGGGTTGTGAGAGCTCAGAAGAGAGCTGTGACTAGCCCAAGGTCACCCAGCCAGCTTCATGGGCAAGAGTGAAATCAAACCCGGTTATTCCAAATAAGAGTCCAGCTCCCTAACCACTAGACCAAACTGGCACACTGAGGAGTTGACTGCAAACCTGCAGAATCAATCCACAGCTTACTTTACTTTACTTAACTTTACTCTTTGATTCCTACCCCGCCCACTCCACAAGTGGGCTCTGTGCAGTTAAACGTAAAAGCGCAGTATACTTACTGCGCAGTGTCGACCAGCCGTCCCAGTTTGAAAAGCAGCTCCAAAGCTTCCCATCAGAAGCTGCGAGAGCTGAGTCGGCACGCGGCGTCATGCAGGTTGAGGCAGCCAATCAGATCTGAGCTGCCCTTCCTGCTCTTGTTGGTCTCTTCTCGCCATTCTGCCCAGACTGGAGGGAAAATTCAAATTGTGTTTACACGGCACAACGAGTGTCGTGAAATCAGAATTAAGGTAAGGGCGCAGTACCGATCAGATAATGCAACATCACAGTGATCCATCAATCGTCATGTCTGACGCCTCGATCATGACTGCGCATTTCGCTACGCAGTAGAGTCAAATCTGCATGCAGACAGATAGGCACAACACGCCGGCCTGATGCAACTCAACAGCTGGAGTTCTGGCCACATTTCCTATCCCCCATCAGAATTATGGTGATTTTTTTTCAGCGTCAGCAGACAGCAGGAGCCTGCCCCAAGATGGAGAAGGACCCCAGGGCACAGATTAAATTCCATTCCACGGTGGGAGACATTGGTTTTATCGCAGGATCGTGCTGGAGAGAAGTGACCTAGCTCCATCCACACGGGGCTGCCCTGATAAAATCCCGTTTCCATGGGAGGTGGGGGGAGGGGGGTGCAGATAGCTGATGCACAGTAACTCATAGTGTCCGTAGACCTTGATAAGGATGACAAAGCCAGGCTGGGACGGAAGCAATTCCTCCGCTGGCTTTTCCTATCCCAGCGGAGGTGAAATCGAGATATCAGGGAGAGGATGGAGCAGAAGAATGAAAATTGCTCTCCATTCCTCAAAGAGGACATAACAGAGCTGTGGGTGGGAAACAGATAAGGTAACCTTATCCTTCTTTGCTTTGCCTCGCACGGAGATTTGTTAACCCTACTGGGTATCCCTACAGAGCTGAGTGTTCAGTAAAGACAGGACAGAAACACAAAGAGAACGGCATCTATGCACTATCCCCACCCACCAGCCATATATACCTCATTAATTCATGAAGATGGACCTTATAGCAAAAACCCCAGGGGCAAAAATAGCAAAAGCCCCAGTTAATTGCATCAAGCCAGATGGGAGAAATTCTCAGTCTCCCATTCCAAGATCACCCCAAGATTATGGTAAGTGACTAATACCATGATAAAAAAGGGGGGTGCAAAGCGTTCAAAATAAAATATTGTACCAAAAAAATCAAGTCAAGGATTAAACTGAAGGTTTCAGTTGAATTGGATCCGACCAGGCCTCTCCTGTTTTGATATCCAACCAAAATTTTCATTTACATCACTGTATGTGGTCTTGGTTTGGAGTAAAGGGCTAAGGGTGTCCCTTTCCCCAAATCACAACCCTAATAACTGAAATTTTGGGTTTCTGTTATCAAAAAAGGAGGTCATAAAAGGCACAGATCTTGTAAGTGCAAATACAGATGGCTAGAGGATGGAGAATTAGTGCACTGTGTTTATTAGGAACATGCAAGAATATTCTAAACATTTGAAATTTGATCCAATTCGTTTGGGCATTCGAATTCAAATTGAATGTCTCTACATTCGCTTTTTAACATTTGAATGCAAACCCCTAGTATCTATACCTCTATTGATATCTGGCCAGAGGCCAATTTGCACTTCTGCCCATAGTTTACAATTAGGCAACATCTGGGCAGGTGTACCTGCACTTAAAGGAGGTGCTTACAGCCTACAAGCGCCCCCTGCCTGTCCAGATGTTGACTACTTGTAAACTAGCTGTGGAGCGACCCATCCCTCCCCAATCGCGACTGGGAACTTACCTTCCACGTGTCCAGTTGGAGACCATCTGTTCTTTGGCCAGCTGAGGAGGTCATCTGAGCTGCCATGCAAGCTCTGGCAGCTCACGGGACCCCCTGACATGACCGCAACTGCGCAAAGCATCAGCGTCGTCATAGCGACGGCGCCAACGCTTGCGCAATCATGCAGGGTGCCGCTGTCAAGATGGCGGTGCCCTGACAAGGATCGGCCGGACGATCGAAGACAGGTAAGCAATAAATCGCGTGAGGGCTAGGCTGTTGTTGACGGTAGTCACTTGCACACCTGTCCCATCCATGCAAAACTGCCAAATTGCCCTGTGTCTCCACTAACGTTTATGGGCACCCGCACGAACGTGGCTTCAGGACTACACATGCGTGGTACAACATGCATCTAAAGCAGTGGTGGCCAACCCATGACACGTGTGTCACAGGTGACACACAAAGCCCTTTTGGGTGACACACCTGGTCACCCTGGCACCTGGGCATGTAGTGCTTGCTTGTCCTTGAAGTGTACAAAATACCAACTTTCAATTGAAGATTTAGCAAACGAAATTCAGCAACGAAAGTCACTAATGTAAAGAATTATTTGTTTTTGCTTTTAATAAAATACAACATCAAAAATAAAACTTTTTTACTAGAGCTACAAATATCACAAAATTATGGATGTTTCTCGATGTGGCACAGCACCCGAGTTAAGCTAGGTCTTCTTGCGAATTTTGACACACCGAGCTCAAAAGGTTCGCCATCACTGATCTAAAGACACCCCAGTGACATGAGTGCAGGATTGCACCCCTGTGATAAGGGCACAAAATTGCCCTCCAAGTACAAGGGTGCATAACTGCGTACCTCGCATCTGTCATTTTGTCAGGCTGTGCCCATGTGGCAATAGAAACCAGAGCCCTTTCTGCTCTGTATCCTGGAATAGGGCGCTGCCATCCACATGCCAACACAGACTTCAGCAGGCCATGGGTAGAGCCTTGCTGTGTTCTGCAGTAGCATGTGGATGGCAAGTCCCTATTCCAGGATATAATCCAGAATAAGGTCCAGTGCAGAAAGAGCATTCAAAGTGCATGATAACAAAGCAGGCTGGGCACTGCCATGGAAACACCTGCCCCCAGACACCAACGCACATAGAGACACAATCATCTATGGAGACACAATATAACTTCATCCGCAGCTAAATCTGTATCATCTCTGTCTCTGTCTACATGAGCCAGTTTGGTCTAGTGGTTAGGGAGCCGGACTCTTATCTGGGAATACTGGCTTTGATTCTGCACTCCTCCACGGAGCCAGCTGGGTGATCCTGGGCTAGTCACAGCTCTCTTTCTGAGCTCTCACAGCCCCACCCACCTCACAGGGTGTCTCTTGTGGGGAGAAGAATAGAAGGTTTGTCGGCCGCTTTGAGTCCCCTTAAATGGTTGAGAAAAGCTGGGTAGGAAAGCCAACAATTCTTCTTCTTCCTCCATGAAACCAACTGGGTGACCTTGGGCTAGTCACAGCTCTTTTTCTGAGCTCTCACAGCCCCACCCACCTCACAGGGTGTCTCTTGTGGGGAGAAGAATAGAAGGTTTGTCGGCCGCTTTGAGTCCCCTTAAATGGTTGAGAAAAGCCGGGTAGGAAAGCCAACAATTCTTCTTCTTCCTCCATGAAGCCAACTGGGTGACCTTGGGCTAGTCACAGCTCTTTTTCTGAGCTCTCACAGCCCTACTCACCTCACAAGGTGTCTGTTGTGGGGAGAAGAACACAAGGTTTGTCAGCCTCTTTGAGTCCCCTTAAATGGGTGAGAAAAGTGGGGTAGAAAAACCGACTCTTCTTCTTCATCATCTATGTCTCCTCAGCCACTGTGTGCAGCTGCTTTCAGCTGCAGGTGAAGAGGAAATGTTGGATGGGAAGCCAAAGGATACCACATCCTGCTTTTAACAAAATATTTAAAGTTTCTTCCTCTCCCAGCCCAGCTGTTCATTTGATGCAGTGTATGTCATCTTCTGCGTCTGTGTGCGTGTGTGAACTACAATATGCAAGCTGCCACGGAGAGCCATTCAACCAGATGGCAGAGTGAAAATGTTCTAATAAGTAACAACTGGCTCTCTGAATGGAGCGGGCGTGCCAGAATTTACAAATATGCCAGTTCTGCATCTTTGTCTGACAGGGTCCGAATGGCTTCAAAATCCCCAGCCTGTTTCTTGCCATCTTTGGAACTCATCATCTTATGACAATATCGTATCAGGCTGGTAAGGATGGAGAGCAGTAGTGGCCATTCGCAGTACAAGCTCCGGACTAGCCCCCTACCTGGCCAGCAGCATCCGCAGTGCAAACAGCCAGCCCAGATTGCCAAGGCAACTAGGGATGGGCACAAATGGGTTTTTGGCATTCAGTTCGTAACAGTCGCATCTATGGTCGTCCGCGGTGCCAGCACACTTGCGCGGCACCGCAGACGGCCCCAGAGCACTGGAAGAGGTGCAAAATGGCCGCTGCGCAGACGCTCCAGGTAAGCTTTTGGTCAACATTGGTAAAGGTGTGGAGCACGATTTCCCACTCCACACCTAATCAGCAATTGGGGGACTTCTTGGGGAAGGCAGGGGGCACTTGGAGGCTGTAGCAGCCTCCTCCAAGTGCGAGTGCCCTTCCCCAGAAGTTCACTAATCCTCCACTACCGGCTGTGGTGCAAACAGCTGTACGCTTTCTCATCTTGCCTGCTCTCAAAAGAGCTGAAAGAACATTCTTGAGTCAAAAAACAAATCATTAAGTGCTTGTTTGATGAACGGTGGAGTGCGCTTATGGCTTCTAGGCAAACCAGCACCCACATTATCTCTCTCCTTAGCAATTTTGCTGAGACCTCCTTCTTAATTTTATTTTGCTTCCACTGAAAGTACAGAAAGATTTCTGGAGAGCTCCAAGTCTCCATGCCAGCCACAAGGGACACAATTTCATTTCATAAAACTGGTTGTATTTACCAGATCCTTTCTTCTTCTTCTTGTTTTGTCCAACTGAGTTGTCTCCAAACTAAATCGCATAAATTAAGCGAAAGAGGATTAAACCTTGATTAAGTAGGTATGTTTAGAAAGGGAAACACCCCCAAGCCTTTTACTAATTAGATTTTGTGTGTGTGTGTTTGTTGTTGTTGTTACATTTGAACGAAAGCCAGTCCCATTTTTAAGGAGAGACACAAGACGGATAATTGCTTTGCGTATGCAAAAATTTTTGGCATGCTCTGAGCAGAGAAATATTGCTTAGAAGTGGAGGGTAAATTTGAACTTGGAGGCGATAATGGGAAGCCCGCCCCGGCTTTTGTGGGCTCTGTAGTACGTAGTGCTGGAACAAATGTCAAAATTCTGGTTGATGCAAAAATCATTTAATCATTTGCAAACACAGCATGCCCTTTAGCTTCAGGGAAACATCTTTTTTTTTTTTTAATGTATCTCTCTTCACCTGAAAGGACTTCAAGAGACAGGCGTCTCCCTGATTCATCTTCACAACAGCTGAACAAGGCAAGTAAAAGCCAAACGGGCTGATTGGCCAGTTCTTGGCCAAGGATTCTGGGTGAGCCAAGGTGTGAAGCCTGAATTCCCAGATGTACAGATCTCCTAAGACCATAGATTTTCCTGAATGTGTGAATGCCTCGCAGGCTTTGTTTACTGCCTTCTAAGACTCTGCCCCCATGAAGAACTCCTCTTGCAGACTTTAATGAGCAAGCATCCCAGAAGCTGCGTTCCGACACAAGATATAGTCCGGCTTGAATTTGGCTCAAGCCCTCCGCATTCTAACATTTTGCAAGGGATCCCCTGTTTTGGCGGACTAAAGGTCCCAAAATGGAGAGAATCCCTATTCAGATTATAACAGGACTTGCTGCTGGATCTGCAAATAATCCTCCTTATTTCGCAATGGGAACGCAACCAGGTTTTGGGGGGGAAGGAACCATGCTTTGGGGGCGTTCTCATCAGTTTCCCCTGAACCAATGATGAGTACTATTCCCTCTTTCTTCCTCCGCTGTCCACCATGAGATCAGAGGCTGGGGGAGTTGTAACATTTGTAACGAGATCAGTGTAACAATTGTCCCTCCCTCCTTCCATTCACACCTTTTGCCTGCATCCCGAGATTTTGCTCTGCCGTGATCTTCTGATGCAGCACGATCGGCGGCTCGTAAGCCTCTGTTTCCCTCTGTCCTTGCTTCGCCACCCCCTGAACAAGACAAAAGACTCCACACAGCTGGGTAGTGCTTTGTTTTGCTTTCCTTCGCTCTCTCACCCTCCACCTCACTCTCGTCTCTCCCCTCAACTCCCGTTTGCAAATTAAAACATTAATAAAAATTAATTGATGGAATCAGAGAGGTGAGAGACGGAGTGAAGGGGTAAAGGAGGAGGGTGCCGCTCTGCAAGGGAACACCCACTCTGATGACATCAGGCTATGATGGCGTGGAGGGAGGGGTGAGGGTTTCTCCCCTGCCAGTTGGCGTTAAAAGCTAGGGGTGGGAATGCCAAAAAACTGACCTGGCTGCTGATTAAGTAAATCCAGATTAAAACTGGATTAAAATGCCCAGTCAGGACTTGGCCTGAGACATAATTACTTATCACACGTTTGCCTTTGTCTTCTACTTGAGATGCCTATATACACTTGGTGGGCCACTGTGTGAGGCTGGATGGTGGACTAGATGTATTGTAGCCTGATCCAACAGGGCTCCTCTTAATTCATGGAGGTCAGGTGTACCAAAGGCTGTCAGAACGAATGGCCAGATGCCACCTCCAGGTTGGAGAGACAGGCAGGATGCCTCGAAAAACCATTGGCAGGTAGCTGAGAGCAGGTGAAAGTTTATCTTCCGCCTGAGATGCCCAGAAGCAATTGGGGACCACTGTGTGAGGAAGGAGGTTGGACTAGATGGACCGTGGCTCAATCTTATGAATTTCCCTTCCACAGACTGTCTCAGACAGAATTTTCAAGACATCTGATGGAACACCTTCTCCCATATAAACCTGCTTGTGCTTGTGGATTTCAGAGGACCTTCTTGTATTTCTGCTACTCTCAGAGGTGCGAGGAGTTGCAGCATGTGAAGCGGGCCTTTTCGGTGGCGGCCCCTCAGCTTTGGAATAGACTCCCAGGGGAGATTCCATATGCCTGGTTAGAAAGGGCACTCTGGTGTGGACTGGTCAGACCACACACTCTGCTAGGCTGCTCCATCAGCATTAGATACCAGCCCAGGGGCCGTGGATGTGGAACAGGGAGGCGTGCAGAAGAGCGCCACTCAAATGGGGACCCCCTAAGTCTCCAGGGTCCTTCGTTGATGGCTATTAAACAGGCTCCAAAGCCCATGTAAGCTCCAGAGCAGCGCAAGAGGGGCTCTTATGCCTCTGGAAATGGCGACACAATAGCCCCAGAAACACTCCCAGAGCTCTCTGGAAATGTAACTGTTGGCCAGGTCTTCCATCTCGGTTTGAGGCTGAACTACGTTCTGTCCGCTAAACGTGCTTACTGCACGGATCTTGAAGACGAGGTGCCAGCTGATGTAGACACCGGTGGCATCTCAAGCCTGGCCCTGAGGTTATCGCAGATCAGGCGCCCCCAGGTGCCAGCCACATGTCTTTCTGACACTTCCTTGGGCCCGGGTGCCTCACCCTGGCATGTGCAGGCAAAGTGGCTCTCGCGTGTTGGCTCTGGAGTGAATCTGTTGGTTTTTGTCCTATTATCATGGCATGAATTATTAAACTTGGCGCCATTGTGCGCAGAGACGTCTCCAGCTGGGCCGACGCCTCTGGTGTGTTGATGGAGGCTGCGGTTAAAAAACCAAACAAAATACATAAGGGGTGGAAAGGTGACTGCTGTCGGAGCGCGTGGAGTTGCTCTCTGGCCCTTAAAGAGCGCTTGGAACTTCAGAGGAGATCAGAGCAGCCTGCAAAAAGCAATGGGGAAGGGAGGGGAGATCCGGATTCCTCCACGTATTTCAGCTGAAATTTCCCTCCTGGGAGGCGTAGGCCAAAGGTCTTCGCTGAAGCACAGTCTGCGTCAAACTCGAACCCAGGGGTGCTGGGCGGGGGGGAGGGTGACCCTCCAGATGTTCCTCGCACAGCATGATGGGAGTTGTAGTGAGGAGTATCTGGAGGGCTGTCAGTGAATGGAAATAGATGAGTCTTCAACTTTTGGCACTGGCAGGGGCCTGCCAGCATTGTAGAAGAAACCAGCCAAATCCAGGTTGGCCTGGGATGCGTACTGTCCTTTACACGACGGAAATTATTTCATGTGCTTTGCTTTCTTCACAGCCGTTACCTGGAGGCGTTAGGCTGGCCCCTGCTTTCCCAGGCTGGGAGGGTCTCATTAGGGGTGGCCCCTTGAAAGCAAATTCCGGGGGAGAGTTGAACTGGGAATATTGTGCTGCAGCAAGTCCCCATCCATCCATCCATCCATCCATCCATCCATCCATCCATCCATCCATCCATCCATCCATCCATCCATCCATCCATCTCTTTCTTTCTCTCTTCCTTCCTTCCTTCCTTCCTTCCTTCCTTGTATTTCCGTCTTCCTTTCCCTTCAGAGCCACATTCTCCTCTTTTTCATTTATCCTCACAACAGATCTATGAACTGATTGTGCCAAAAAGCAGCGCTCGGCCCACAGTGGCCCAGCGAGTGAGGATCCGAACCCAGGAGCTCCCAAGGGCTAGCCTGAGGCTCTTGAACCTCTTCTTGGCCAAGGATCCTGCTTCCTAGAGCCAGCCTCCCTTCAATGCTTTCTTCTCCCTTCTCTTCCTTTCATTTCTCAAAGGCCCGGATGGGCTTTCCTTTCTGGGCCCAACAATTTGGCTCTCTGCAAGCATTCCATCCATCTGGCGCTGCAAATCTCCCTCCTCCCTTTGCAGGGCAAGTTTCCAACCACAAGTGTCCTTAGTTTCCCGAGCCCTGTGTGGGGTCTTGGCTGCCTGCTACTAGGCACTGCTGTTCTGGATAGCTGCCTGTTTCTCTTCCAAAAGATGCTTCCCCAGCCCTCTCCTGAGCAGAGTGGCTGCAAACTGGAGGCGCGGCCTCCTCCGAGCCCTGATGCTGCTGGCCTAGTTTGGTCTTGTGGTTAAGGAGCCGGACCCTTATCTGGGAATATCGGGTTTGATTCCGCTCTCCTCCATGAAGCCAGCTGGGTGACCTTGGGCTAGCCACAGCTCTCTTCCGAGCTCTCACAGCTCTGCCTACCTCGCAGGGTGTCTGTTGTGGGGAGAAGAACAGAAGGTTTGTCAGTTGCTTTGAGTCCCCTTAAAGGTGGGGTATAAAAGCCAACGCTTCTTCTTTTTCTTCTTCTTCTCAGCCTGAGCCCGTCGGTGTCGTTTTTACTAGAGGATTGGCACGGCGTGTGCTCTCCCTCTGTTCCAACTGCAGGAATCAGTTGTATTGAATTGGAAGTGAAATCTTGCTGTTGTTTCTTCCACAATGCGTGCAGACACCTTGCTAGGAACTGGACACGCACACACACCTTCTTCACTGGCCTGCAATTCCCAGGGAGGCAATAAGACCAGTTTGCATAGATGCACCCAAACTGAAATCCTGTGTTTGGTTCGCCATCAGGCTGAACATCCATCCATGCAGTTCAACAACTAACCGGTTAATCGAACCAACGGTTGTTCTCATAGTTTTGAACTGGCTTTCTAACAGTTCTTTTTTAAGAGTGAAAATCCAACAAATGCACACTGCTTGATCAAATACTTCACGTTCATGATCGGGGGACTAGTTTGGTTCGATCAAATCTTTGGCTATTCAAACAACCAAACGTTCAGTTTGACCTGAACGTTTGCAAACTAGCCAGTTCACTGAGAAACTGCGGTCCAGCTGAATGGGGATCCACCCGAATGAATTCACATCTGGAAATTTGATTGAAAGTTCAAATTCGCAAAATTTTTGCACCCAATTGGGACTACAGACGTTCAAACAAATCAAACAATGCTCCTGGCTTGCGAATGTGAACATTTAATTGAATATCTGTACTTTTGCAGTATTCTATTGATGAAAATAGCTTTTTCAATGGGTAAGGAAAGATGCAAATATGTTTGACCATGAATGCTAATATTCAGATGTTTGATTGAACAATTTGACAAACAAACTAATCTTTGGACATTCGCCTCGATTGCAAATCGAACCTGAATTTTTTTTGGTTTGTATACATTCCTACAGCTGAACCAGTTGGGCGCATTTTTGCCAGATTGTTCATTTATTTATTTATAACCCCTCTGCGTTTATTCACGTTTCCATCTCACTCTGCAAAGCATGTCCTAACTAAATGCTAGTATCCCATGCACAAGGACCAGTTCTAGGGGTATCCACGAATACAGTTTTTGACATTCGATCGTAACAAATTGAATATTCCAAAAATCTGACATTCGAACGGATACGAATACATTTGTATCCATTCACTTGAATATTCTATACCTTTCCAGTGATACAAATCTCATTGGCATCTGTACGCATGCCGTTTTCAGCCCATACGTATCCTAATGTCCTAATTAGTCGTACAGATAATTCAAAATATTTGTATTCGTATGAATACTGAAGTACGGAAGCCTGAACATTCAATTCATATACGAATGTCCAAATTGGTACGAATTTGTACAAATAAATATTTTGAATATTTGTGCACAACCTTTAATTGGTTCCCTTGTGACCAGAAAGCTGTGCATAGTGTTGCATGCGTCTTTTCTATGCGCATACCTGTTGGAACTGAAAAATAACACGCTCCATTGGAGGCAGAGAAATTAGAGCAAATAGAGCATTGATTTTTGTAAGGAAAACCAGACTGATGAAAAGCAGGCTTCAGAAAAGCTCCTGTGTTTTCTCCTGCATCTCCTATGATCCTGAGTTGCAAAGAGAGTTAGAATGCATCATCTCCTCCTTGCTGAAACCTTCATCTTTCCTTTGCCTATCTCCTACCTCCAAACTGTTCAACCTGATGCCTACTTCAAAAGCAACCCTCCATGGCCTTCCCACCACCCACCTCCAAAAAAATCACTGCTACAAAGAAATGATCAACTGCACTCAGGACAAAAGTAATCCTAGGAATCAGCACATACCGGCCAAGGCCTTGGCATAACGTCAAATTTTTGCAAGCAAAGCTGAGAAAAGACATTTCATTGCAAGGTTCGAGCATAATCCTTGGGGCCCTGGGATTTTTCAGTTCCTCTGGACACGGTGGTTCTCATCTCGTTTCTGAAAGCCTTTATTTAAAAAGCCATTTTTAAATGGAGTTTTACTGCAGGGAAGGGAGGCTAGGGGCTGAGGTCTCTTCTTTCTCCCGTGTAATGTCTGTGATCTGAGATGCAGGCAGAAAACCATCACCGGCCTTCCCTGTTTATGGCCTGCCCAAATGGATTAGCAGCCATCAGTTCTCTCTCTACTGTGCATCCCATTCTGAAGCTACATGAGAACATCAGAGGAGCCCTGCTGGATCAGTCCAGCATCTAGTCCAGCATCTTGCCCCACACGGTGGCCCACCAATTACCCATGGGCATCTCAAGCAGAAGATGAAGGCAAAAACCTTCACCTCCTCTTGAATCCCAGCAAATGGTCCTTAGAGGCATCCTGCTTGTCCCCCTAGTCTGAAAGATGTACTTAGGCATCCATTCTAGTAGCCATTGATACACCTGTCATCCACGAATTTGACCTCTGAGGCTAGGAACAAAAGTTCCTAGCCTCAGAACCTCTAGGAAATACATTGCAGTGGCACGCTATGGTGCCCCACCACTACCACCAGTAGACTGCCCACCTCTCATGTTCAGGCTCAGGACCCTCTGATACACTTGTAGACCTGATTAAACTGGTCTACTAGTGATATCAAAGAAGGCCTCCCTAATCTGGATCATGCCACATCTAATGTGGATCCATCAGGGCCAGATGCTGACCTTAATCTGGATTAAGGCCCATTCGGAAAGAGAACTAAGAGTCCTTTTCATGTGACTTCTGCCACCGGATGCCAAAGGCAGCAGGAGTCAAGAAGACAAGGCGCTTAGCTCTTCCAGTGGGTCCCTAGGGCACCCATAGGCGATGCTCACTGGAGACCTGAAGGCTCTGAGGTGACAACAGATGCCGTCAAAAGGGATGAAGGGGGAATTGGTGGTTCTGGTGTGGAGACCAACTTCCCTGCCTTCGCAACAGAAACTCTCGATCGAATTCACTCGAATGTGGACATTTGAACTCGAGCAGAATGTCAACACATTCGAATTTACGTTATGTTGTCATTCGCATATTCAGATTCAAATCTAACATTCGAACAAACAGATTCGAAGGTATTCAATTCGAATCGGATTTTGTTGCATTCGGATTCTAAACATTCGAATCGAATTCAAATGCAAAAGAAAACATTCGTGCACATCCCTTTGGAGAACTTCCTTTTGCTTCCATCGCAGACTCAAGGTCTGAATGGACAGCCGATTCAGGAGGGGAATTAGGAAAGGCCTTTATTCAATGTACCGCACCCCTGTGATGAAATATGCTAATAGACAGCGGCTGAGAAGATCTGAGAAATGGAAAAGGGCAAATTCCATTAGAGCGGCGTTATGAACGGCTATTAATCACAGCAGCTAAAACAGAACCCGCACGGGAGGCTGTAGATCACGGAGTGCCACGTGGGCAAGGGGGCATATTACTCTGCCATTTATCGCTGTGGCTCAGTACCTGCTGATTCTGTGGATACCTCCATGTGGTGTTCTTGCTAGAGTTGCTTGCCATGCGCGGACTTCCTTCTGGCCCTTATGGGACAGGGGCATGGCTGCCTCAAGGGCTTTCTGAAGCATTTCTAGCATTCAATATTCAGACATATTTAGACAAATCTGCACATTTGTATACGAGTCAAATGTTATGACATCCGTACATTGACATTTGTATTTGTGAGAATGTTCTGGATTGCAACATTGTTATCAGGCGTGAAGTGG
Organism: Aspidoscelis tigris stejnegeri; assembly: GCA_023333525.1. Classification (NCBI taxonomy): domain Eukaryota; kingdom Metazoa; phylum Chordata; class Lepidosauria; order Squamata; family Teiidae; genus Aspidoscelis; species Aspidoscelis tigris. Next base: position 5,194,943 of record JALMGA010000013.1, read on the forward strand.
GTATATTGCTAATCACCGCTGCTCTACCAGGTGGATTTAGACAGTGAACTGTGAAAGAGCTAAGAGTGAATGAGCAAACGATCGCCAGGCCAATGGCTGTAGCCGGCACGGGAAGCCATTTTGGGGGACGGAGATCTGGGAGATGAACAGAGAACCGATGGCTATTTTTCCTTTGAACAAGAGGGGGGGGCGGGGAGAAAAAGATGGAGGGAAAGAAAACACGTTTCCGTGGGGACGGAAGGTGCGTTTTAAACACACGTTTTGCTGAGCCTCATGCAGATGCTTATTCCGGAAGTGCAGGGCACTTTTAAAGTCCACTTGAATACAGTGACAGTAGAGGGAGACTAGAGAGGCAAATAAGTCTTTTGGGGATGGAGCCTTAGTCTTGTGGTTTGGTTGGAAACCAACACACAGTTTTTGTTTGGGGAGATCACTATGGAAAAGGTGGACTAGAGATGGGATGGAAACACGGGGGACACGCCCTGCCTTCTCCAAAGTGTGATCCAGTTTGGCCTAGCGGTTAAGAAGCTGGACTGGGTTTGATTCTGCACTCCCCCATGAAGCCAGCTGGGTGACCTTGGGCTAGTCTCGGCTCTCTCCTGAGCTCTTATGGCCCCACCCACCTCAAAGGGCATTCTGTTGTGAGGAGATCGGAAGGTTTGTCAGCCGCTTTGAGTCCCCTTAAATGGCTGAGAAAAGTGGGGCAGAAAAGCCAACTCTTCTTCTTCTGAGCTCTCACAGCCCCACCAACCTCAAAGGGTGTTCTGTTGCGGGGAGAAGAACACAAGGTTTGTCAGCCGCTCTGAGTCCCATTAAATGGGCGAGAAAAGTGGGATAGAAAAGCCAACTCCTCCCTCCTCCTTCTTTTGGCCTGGTGTTTTTGCTACACGTGGCACAGTCTGAGTTTCAGATTGTAGCTGTTGACTCATCTTTGTTCAGAGCGGCTCACAAACGAAAGGGAGTTTCCCCACATGGAGCTCACAGTTTCACTGGGGCTTTTTCGGTGCATGCGGGAAAAGTCTCCATGGCCATTTGCCATGCAAGCAACCAGGGATCCCCCTTCATGTAGATGTGGAGGGAAATTGCACATGTTTTATTTGATTTGCTTAGCATGCCTTTTTGCCTAGCAACAGACCAGCAAATGCAGCCGATGTGAAAATGAATAAACCCAGTAAGAGGTTTTTTTTTTTATGGCTGTGGCCTGCAAAAGCTTTGCAGAAGAGCCATCGTGGTGGGAAAGGTCCATTCCCGGAGCCTTGAAATGTTGCTACTTTAATGGGTTTCAGATTTTTTTTAAAATAAAAATTGAATACACAGGCTCAGACAGGGCAATATCTCTCTACCTTATAGTCCCGGGTTCCTGTTAATTCTGCCTTTATTTTTTTGAAATAGCCCGACACAGTCATAATGCAGTGACCGTACCAGACCACTGGACTTCTTTGGGAACTACAGTGAGCACTGCAAAGCTGCTAGAAGATTTATGCCCCCATGTGCAGCAGCTTGGCCCTGGAAGCCACTTGGGATTTAATTAACGAGCCGAGAAAAATCGTGGGCATTTCAGCTTTCAGTGTTATTGCCTCTAGCCTGCAGACAGACCCCTGTTCATGCCTAATCTCCTTTGAGCTGGGGGCGTAGGGTTGCATCCATGTGCCACTGGGGACCAACCTTGCAAAAAACGGTTGTGTACCCTCAGCGTTAGCAGGGTGTACGAATATACGCGTGCAGGCTGGATCAGTTCCATCTTTATGGACTCGGTCACCCCCTTAACATTTTGTGCGGGTTACCTGAATGCACCTGTACCCCTCTTCGCGCAAGGTGAATGCAAGACGACAGCAATCAAGGCAGATGAAAAATGTCTCGGGAGGTTGAAAACCACTCGTGCAATTTTCGTGCATTTCCAAGCGACTTGTGAATGTTGCATGATGGATGGTTGTTTAACACTCTAATGTAAGCACCAAGGACAGGGCCTTTTCGGTGGTGGCTCCCTTGAGTATAGAGTGGGATGATGATGATGATGATGATGATGATGATGATGATGATGACGCCTTAAATAGGCTTGGCAGGGAGGCATTTGGAAGTACTTGGGTAAAAAGAATATGCTAGAAATGCTTCTGAGTACTCCATGTACCACCATGAATTGGAGCCTTGGGGCTCCAGAGGGGGTTTGTAAGTAACTATGTGAAACATGCCAACAGCGACAATTGAGCCAGTGGTTAGGGAGCTGGACTCTTATCTGGGAATAGCAGGTTTGATTCCACACTCCTCCATGAAGCCAACTGGGTGACCTTGGGCTAGTCACAGTTCTCTTCCGAGCTCTCACAGCCTCACCTACCTCACAGGGTGTCTGCAGTGGGGAGAAGAACAGAAGCTTTGTAAGCCGCTTTGAGTCCCCATAAATGGGTGAGAAAAGTAGGGTAGAAAAGCCAACTCTTCTTCTCCCTCCATGAAGCCAGCTGGGTGACCTTGGGCTAGTCACAGTTCTCTTCTGAGCTCCCACAGGCCCACCTGCCTCACAGGGTGTCTGTGGTGGGGAGAAGAACAGAAGGTTTATCAGCTGCTTCGAGTCTCTTAAATGGGTGAGAAAAGCAGGCTAGAAAAGCCAACTCTTCTTCTTCCTCCTCCATGAAGCCTGCTGGGTGGCCTTGGGCTAGTCACAGCTCTCTTTTGAGCCCTCACAGCCCCACCTGCCTCATGGGGTGCTCTGTTGAGATGCCTTAAATAGGTGAGAAAAGCTGGGTTAAAAAAAGCCAATTCCTCCTCCTCCTCCTCCTCCTCCTCCTCCTCCTCTTCTTCTTCTTCTCTTCCGAATCCCCCACCCTTGCGATGGGCAAGGCTGGCACACGTGGTGGTCGCTGGGCCAGAGCCAGAGTCCTGCAAAGTAAGTGCCAACCCTGCAGGACGGAGGCATCTTTCTAGGCAGGGCTTGCGATTTGCCGCTTGCTCAGCCCCGGCATCTCCTGGCCTGTGGGTTTGGCTTCTCAGAGTGCATCTGGTGTGGGTTAATCACTGGACTGTTCCATTTTCCCTCCACCCCCTTCTTCCTCCTGCACGAGTTGACTTGGATTCTCCTGAATGGTTTAGCCGGTGGGTGGGGGAGGACAAGAAGGAGGAGGGGAGGGGACAGGGGAGGGTGGAGGGGAAAAACAAGAGAAAGATGTCACAACCTCCAATCTATCTGTCATTTTTTGTTTTCCAGGGAGCGGAGCGGAGAGGAGCTGCCTGCCTGCCTGCCTGCCTGCCTGCCTGCCTGCCTGCCTGCCTGCCTGCTCCCAATTCCGGAGTAGAACAATGCTGAGGAGGAAAGGAGCGAAGGTGCCGGGCATGCCAGCCCAACTCTGAAACCAGGTGAAGGCCAGGAAGGAGGAGATACTGTTGCCGCCGCTACCATCGCCGCCGCAGGGAGAGCCCTCAGCTCCCCAGAGGTGCACACGCTGGCTGTGCGGTACCTTCGCCATGGCTACAAATTTCAACGACATCGTCAAGCAGGGATACGTGAAAATGAAGAGCAGAAAACTAGGGGTGAGTGTCAGTGCGGGCGCCGCCGCGCCTCCCCAGTCTTCCTCGGCCGCTGGCAGATGTGTGGCTGCTCCCTTCGCCTTTTGTGCAGGCAGCCGGGCACAGGTGCGAACAACTGCAGAGTGGGGGGAAGACCCCCGGGGCATACTGCTGCTGGCAGCTGCTGGGTCTGCGTGGAAGGGTCTGGCTGCAGAGCCAGACCGACAGCTCTTGCTTTCTTGCCCCCCCAACCACCCCCCCCCTCTGCTTCCCATCTCTCCCCTTGGCAGCACTCGCTTGCTTGCTCACTCGCTCTCTCTGCCTGTTCCTCCCCGGCACGGCATCGGAGGCACAGCGGCAGCAGCAGAGCTTCGTGCCCGGGGGAGTGGGGGGCTCTCTGGGCAAGGGTTGCCGCCGGCACACACAATCACACACGGCTGCAGAGGAGGGGGAAGTAGTGACAGCAGCCCTGGAGCCTTGGAGGGGGCCCGGGTCTCTCCTCTGTGGGAGGGAGGCAGGGAGGGACCCCTTCCGCCATGCAAACTGGATGCAAAATCTCCAAATGATTTTTTTTAAAAAAAAAAATAATAATAATAATTAAAAAGCATGTGAGTCTCCAGGTGCGTGTGCCTGTGTGTGAGAGAGTGGTGGGCATTCACACACACACATTTGTGTACATACATCACAGTGTGGATTATCCCTCCTTTCTGTGTGGATGGGCTGCCCACCTCTGTTGCTGTTCCTTCCCGGGGGGGGGGGGGACTTCTTCCCAGATTTTGAACCAGGGATGGTTTGTGCAAGTGGAGTTAGACTATTGCTACACACACACACACACCCAAAAAATATACCTTTTGTCTCGGCTGCTTGGGTGAAAATCAGCAGCAGAAGGAGGCTGTGATGTAGTGTCTGTGTGTGCGTGTGTGCAGATGGAGGGGTTCTTTCTTTCTTTCTTTTTTTCTTTCTTTCTTTCTTCTTGCATCAATTGTACCTTTAGATGTTGGTTTTAAAATGAGTTGTCCGTTCCACGCACGCTTGCAGTCACCTGGCTTCTGCCTGCCTTGGTCAAGGAAGTCAGGTAGGAATTGTGCAGATGGAGAGAGGTAGAGAAGAAAAGAAAATGTTTGGAAATAGGTGTTGATTTCCTTCCCCCACCTCGCCCCACCCCTCGGTCCCCCTGGGTTTCTCAGCTGCAGAGTCAGGTCGCGGCATCCTTCCTTCGCCGCAAGCACCTCTGGCCCACCTCTGGCCCCCAGAAGCGCCTCTGTGCTGCTGGGAAGAGCCACGCTTCTTTGTGAGGGGTCCGTCTTGCAGCAAATGCATCTTTCTTCCCAGCATGGTTGCATCTCCAGGCATTCCGGCTTATCGGGCATGTCTCTGGTGGACTTTTCCAGGATCCCTGCTGGCAAATGGGGAACCTCAGACCTTGCAACTTCTATTTCCCACCTAGCTCGCGCTTATACCTTGATTTTAACTCTGCAGTTTGCAGTTGTGGCTCGGTCCCAAAGGCGTCTAAGCCTTTGTAGAGAGGAAAGCGGTGCTTTGCATGCAAAAGAATGGAATGGAACCGGTCCACCGTTTGTGACATTAACTGGCTTTTTAATTGCAGTTTAAGAACCTTTGCAGCCCTTTGGGAACCCCCTAGTAGGAGTGTGGACGGATGCAATTTGCAAATTCAAATTTGCAAATTTGTCCGGATGCATACAAATAACGAATATTTTGAATATTCGTGCACATCCCTACGCCCTACCTGTGTGAGATGACCACTGGTCATTCGGGTGGTGGTCTCAAGAGGCTTCATCTCAGGCTCCAAATTTGGGGAAAGGAGGCTGGAAGCCTCAAAGCAGATCGCCGCCACAGCATAGAAATGGTCTCTGTCCAGGGGTGTTTTTCCACTAGAGGTAAGAACCCTTTCAAGAGCCCATTAGGAACCCAATAGATACCTGTTTGGTACCAATCTGGAAGGCCCTGTCCCCACCTGGACCCCGTTGAAGGACCCATCTGCAAGGCCTCGTCCCCACGAGGGCGGGGGAAATCCAGATTTAATGGGTCCTTCAGGCCCTTAAATCTGGATTTCCTGTGGACCTGATTAAAGGTGTCCACACTGGGGTCTTCAGCCATCTTCAAGATCTGGCTCTCCAGGAGGACCCCACCTCAAAGATCTGGATCCTGAAGATCTGGATAGTTGACTGTGTGTGGCAAAAGGGAATAGGACAGCATTCTTATATATTTTCGTATCTGTGACATCTCCATCGCTCCCTGCTCCTTCCTAAGAGCTTGAGTGTCAGGTGCCATTCAGTCTCTTACCCTGCATTTTATCTTCTCAACAACCCAGTTAAGTTAAGTTCAACTAATAGTCAGTATCTGGCTCATAATAGGCACCCAGCGAGGTTTAAAGGTCCCAGTGGGGATTCCAACCCAGGGACTTCAAAGTTCCTGGCCAAAACCACTGGCTGCAACCCTGCTCCATGGACGTATCATGTCATTTGCAGAAATGGACCCTCTCACAGAGAGTGAGGAGATTCCGAGATCTTCTTTAGCTTTTCCTATTGCTCTTCACTTACACTGTCACTGCAAGAGAGCAGGAACCAATCCCAGCTTCTTACCTCCACCTGGGAATTCTCTGCTGTTCCTGGGTGAAATAACAGGATGTCAAGCCAAGCTCCTGCCCGCTTCCCTTTGTATTTGCCCCACAGTCGGCTCGCATCTGGATATGTTAAGCAGAACTACAGCGCAAAGAGATGCCAGGCGGAGATAAGGAGTCAATATTTATGGGAAACCCACTTCTTAACCCCCCAGAGGGTCATCGGGTTATGGAATTGGCTGCCAGGAGAGGTGGTGACAGCAACCAGCCCAGATGGCTTTAAGGAAGGGTTGGACAAATTTATGGACGACAGATGTATCAGTGGCTACTAGAATGGATGCCTAGGTGCATCTTTCAGGCTGGGGGGACAAGCAGGATGCTTCTAAGGCCATTTGCTGGGATTCGAGAGCAGGAGGTTTGCCCTTGTCTCTGCTTGAGACGCCCATGGGCAATTGGTGGGCCACTATGTAAGACGGGATGCTGGACTGGATGGGCTGTGGCCTGATGCAGCAGGGCTCCTCTTAGGTTCTTAGGTTCATAAAGCCAGTGCTTTACACCCTCAATCAACTAACCCAGAACTATATTGGGACCTTCATGGACATATGTGGCATTCCCAGGATAGTCCTGGGAGAAATGTGGGGATTTAGCCACATCTGGAGATACCTCCTGTGCACCCATAATTTTGCCAGATAGAGTCCTGGCCATAGGGGCACATCTACACCCACCAACAACCCAGGATCTTCAGAAGACTGAAGAAGGGTGAGGGTGGCCTTCAGCCCATGTTACGACATGAGGACTATTGGGTGGACACCCGAGCTCCCACGGGGTTTTCCTTGAACATTGGGCCTTCCTGCACTCGGCCTTATTCTGGAATATATCCTGGGAGAGGGGCCTGCTGTCATTATGCTAATGGAGACTATGGCATGTCCCAGGGAGACCGAGCGTAGTCTACATCAGCATGCAGACTAGAGATGCCTATCCTGAGATATATTCGAGAAGGAGACCAAGTGTAGAACAGGCCACTGTTGGGAAGCTGGGACGAGTGCAGAATGCAACAGCTTGACTGCCAGTGGTCACAAAAGCTATTCTGAGTTAAAAGCAGAGAGGTAGCATTGTTGGCGATTCCACACTGGTTGGTAAACTGGATCAGCAACTTCACTGGGAACCTCCTTCCACACACTGGTGCATGGGCTAAGGGGGACCATCCCCTCTTAGACCATGCTCCCTTAGACCCCACCCCTTAGATCATCGCCCTGTGGGCAGGGCCTCCCCTTAGACTGCGCCAGTGGGCAGAAGGGAGGGACCTGGGATGCAACCTTTTGGTCTGGCTTAGTGGCCAGGAAAACAGTTGCACTGGTTGCACAGTCCACTAGATGCAAGCATTGTGTGGCTGCTGCTTGTGGCAGCTACAGAACGGCTATTTTATGTATTCTGATGTCCTCCAAATGCTTCCTGAGATGCTCTCGCATTGCTCCTAGTGTTCCTATCATTACTGGGGCCTCCGTTGATTTCTCCTCCTGGAGGGGTTGGGTTTTAGCCCAGGCCTTTCTCGCTGGCCCCACTGTCCCATTGCAGTAGCCATGTCTGTTGTTATGACTTCATAATTACACAGGAATGTTATGGGCGTTTTTGTGTGAGCAAGTTAAGGGGCTGGAACACCTCCCTTATGAAATCAGACTGCAGCGTCTAGGCCTCATCAGCCTGGAAATACGGCATTTAAGAAGGGACCTGTTTGAAGTATATAAAACCATGCATGGTATAGAAAAGGTGGATAGAGAATATTTGTTTTCTCTATCACACAACATTAGAACCAGGGGGCACTCTATGAAGCTGATGGGTAGGAGAGTTAGATCAGGCAAGGGGTTCTTCACCCAGAGGGTCATCGGTCTATGGAATTGGCTGCCAGAAGAGGTGGTAACAGCTAGCAGCCTAGATGGCTTTAAGGAAGGATTAGACAAATTCATGGTGTACTAATGGCTACTAGAATTGATGCCTAAGCATCTTTCAGGCTGAGGGGACATTTGCTGGGATCTGAGGGCAAGAGAAGGTTTGCCTTTGTCTCTGCTTGAGTTGCCCATGGGCCACTGGTGGGCCACTGTGTGAGACAGGAGGTTGGACTGAATGGGCTATGGCCTGATCCAGCAGGGCTCCTCTTAGGTTCTGGCCAAAAACACCTCTAGTGGGCCACCCCAGTGGGCCACCCCAGATGAGGCCTCTAGGCATGCCACAGCCCTCACGTCTGACAGTATAGGGGATACAAGAAGTGCCCACTTTCTGATAAAGCCTCAGCCTATCTCTGTGGCTACACTTGATCAGAATGTGCTCTGCTTGGCTACATCCAGACTTGTTTATATTGTACACTAGAATGTGCAGTCGTGATCGGGGCGTCACATACGACAACCGATGCATTGTCGTGGCATCGTATTATGCGATTGTTGCTGCGCACTTACCTTAATGCTGATCTAAGGACACTCACTGCACAGTACAAAGAAAATTTGAATCTTCCCGCCAGTCCAGGCAGCAGGGCGAGAGCAGGAGGGCAGCTCAGACGTGATTGGCTGCCTCAAGCCACATGACCGTGTGTGCCAACTCAGCTCTTGCAGCTTCCGATGGGAAGCTACAGAGCTGCATTTCGGGTCGGGATGGCTGGTCGTCACTGCGCAGCAGTTAAGCTGCGCTTTTACCTTTAAGTGCAGATTTATTCCGCAAGCCTGGAGTTAGCCCTTGTCTACCGGTTGGACGATGCAGAGGTCCACTTGGGATCTGAGTGCAGTTTCCTGATGCCACCGCCGCCTTGCGGAGCTCATCTCTGGAGAGCAAGCAGAGAGGCTGCCATAGCCCAGGGTGCCGTTGCCAAAGCAGCATTCGCTTTCCGTGACTCCAGCTTGGCTCCTCCAGGCCCTGCAGGGCTCTGCTCCAAATCCAGAACATTTAAATCAGAGCTCTAGCTCTGGGGGTTTGACGCTGCTCAACCGAAATGAAGGGAGGGGAGCTTGCTTCTTACGGCGGCTCCTTGCTCTTTATTAAAAGAAGAAGATTTAAAAAGGGAGAGAGAAATATGTCCCAGGATGCCCAACTGCTGTTCTCCAGGCATTCCTGAACTACTATTCCTAGCATTACACTCCAGCATTCTGTGCCCAGTGTTAGGAGCGAAAGGCACCTCAGGCGTCTAGGGTTGCAGTTCTAGAAGGGAAGGGTGTAGCCAGTTTTCTCTGCAGCTGAAGGAAACAGGAGGCAGGCTAAAGCCTTGCTTGTTAATTATTATTCAATTTCATAATTATTGTTACAGTTTAGTAAAATAGCCATGAACTCAAACAGAAACCATCCACACATCTATCAAGCAGAATCATAGATTCTATCAAGTAACATAGATTATTTTCTAATTCCACATCCTTTCCCTTCCTGCCCCCCTTGGATATTATTTTCCCCCTTTTTTAGCTGAGCACAGAGCATCCAAGACCATCAAGGGAATGCCTGGGGGGGGGCGGGATGATGTTACAGAGACTAAGGCTTTAGTCACATCTAAGCTTTAATCCAGCTTCAGTCCAGCTTCAGAGCGAGAGAACACAACAGCAAACTAGCCAGTCATTTTCTTTCCACGTTATCTATCCCAAAGGTGGATTTTCTGAGTTATTTAACACTGAAGAAAACCAGCTTGTCTGCGGATAAACTCACTCTGAAAGTGGACTGAAGCTGGATTAAACCTTAAGTGTGACCACAGCCCTTGTCACTTGGCTGATGTATTCTCTCCCTCTGAAAGTGGACTGAAGCTGGATTAAACCTTAAGTGTGACCACAGCCCTTGTCACTTGGCTGATGTATTCTCTCCCTCTGAAAGTGGACTGAAGCTGGATTAAACCTTAAGTGTGACCACAGCCCTTGTCACTTGGCTGATGTATTCTCTCCCTCTGAAAGTGGACTGAAGCTGGATTAAACCTTAAGTGTAACCACAGCCTAAGGGCCAATATAGGATTGGTGTCAGACTTTTTAAACACAACAGATACAGGCCCTCAATAGATGTGCGGCCTCGATATTGTTTTATAGGGTCCCTTGAACCTATGAACTCTAACTTCCTGTTTTAGTTGTCCTTAGTCCACGTGTTGCTGCGATATGATAAATAAATAACAGAGACTAAGGGCCTTTCCACAGGCACCACAAGTAGAATGCTGCTGCACAGTTCTGGAGTGCAGGATCCGCACAGCACGCTGCCCCTTCCATCTGTAGCACACCTGAGACGTTCCCGGGTTTTCCACTGGTAGAGCATGAAAATCCATCCAACATGTTCACTAGTTGTGGCTAGGAAACACCCAGGAATGTGGCATTCGCACCACTTCTGGTCTTCATGTTTTGAGGACATGGTTTCCCTGTCCAGCACCACACCTCCCAGTATGTTCAGGTCTCCCCGGGATTCAAACATAACTCGGCAAGTACTTCAATGACCTGAAACCCTTCATTTCAGTGGCCTCTTCATTCGTTTGCTGCAGATCTGGGCACGGGTCCCCTCTTATCGAACCGGCTTCGTATCAAACCAGTTTCATGGTCTAGCACAGCTGCTGCTTTATTAGGGCCCACCTCAACCCCATGGTCCCAGATGTGGTAGACAAGGAAATCACATTTGAACATTTTGACATAAAGTCCATGTTCCCTGAGGCACTGGAGCACTTAATGGACATGGTTTTCATGAGTAGATTAAAAGATCATCAAGGTAACAAATAAGAAATCTGTCGGTTATGTCCTTGAAGACGCGATTGATAAAATGTTAGAAAGGCATGGCCAGATATTCATACAGACCATACCCTATAGAAAAAGCAGTTTTCCATTCATCCCCCTCCCGTATGGGAACTCTGTGGAATGCTTCTTGTAGGTCAATTTTGCTGAAAACTTTGACTTGGTGTAGTCTATCCAGCAGGTCACTGATCAAAGGTAGGGGGTATCTATCCTTTATAGTGAGTTAGCTGAACAAGCGGTAACTTGTGCAAGAATGTAAGAGGGCGTGCTGCTCTCCTAATTACTCAAAGAATTATACGGAGAAGAGCCAGGCTGAATCACTCACAGTTGGGCCTTCTCTGTGGTGGCCCCTTCCCTTTGGAATGCCCTTCCCTCTGCTGGATGTGGAGAGCTGCCTACACTTCCAGCTTATTCAGATGCTCGTTAAAGGCCTATCTTTTTATGCAGGGTTGTTGTTTAGTGCTCATCATGCCAGATGAACTCAAGGAAGCTGGATGCTCGGTTTCTTTGAGGTTTCCTAGGGGTCATGTGAGCAGAGAACCTTAAAGAGGTAGACCTGGCCTTCAGGGGTGACCAATGAGGATCTTTCACACGGAGAGCTGAAAACAGCTGGCAGTGGAGCGCAGAATTGTGGAGAACAGCCACGTTTTGCAAGCCAGAAAAAGCTAGCAATAACAGAAGGATTATTTAGCTGTACCTACAACCCGAGCAAGTCCTGCAGGTCATAAACCCTTTGCTGGTGTCCTGCAAATTCTCTCCAAGGACCTAAAAGTGGATAACCTGCTTTCCTTTTGCCGTTATTACTCTGCAGCCGCTTTTTCTCCACTGTGGAGTCTGCCAGCTGTTTTGGACTACGGCTCCCATCAGCCCCATCAGCACATCTCAGAGTAACGCGAAGTGATGTTTCCAAGGGCATAATCTGAGGTTGCCAGCGAGGGTCGAAGGCTGTGGAACCCAGTCTCCATGGAGACACTTAGTAAGACACATAATAAGATGCCCACATGTTCATCAGTTCATTTCTCTGATCCAGGGTTTCTTTGAGAAGTTTAGAATATTCAGCAACTGTGTATTTCCAGAGAGACCGATTTCACCATAGCAAGGGAGGTTACACGGTGACCCAAGCGCCTGTTGCATAGATACACCAATCTTCTCCTGCGACACATGGGTCCAGTGAAAATCTTGCCTCCAAAGCAGACTTGGAGATTAAGTGTCCCTCAAGAACAAAAACAAAAACCCTTTTATCAGCCAGTACTAGAGATGTGGTCCAGGTGGTTCACAGTTTGCAGTGAACCTGGTGATCTGCATGGTTTGCATACAAATAACCAAACTATACTAGTTTACAAAAACCTGGGCCCTTTCCACACTTGTCCTTACCCCAGATGATATCTTTTGATGGGGTCTGTTGTCTGTATGCTAATACAGATTCTGGTAGGCATAGCCTGGAGCCTGCTGCTGTCTGCACCAGCAAGAGGACAGCAGGCCCCTAACGCGAGATGAATTCTTGAATAAGGCCAAGTGCAGAAAGGGCGCCCTGGTTGCTGTGGACACACCCAAGGTTTAATCCAGCTTCAGTCCATCTTCATAGCGAGAGAACATCTCAGCAAAGCGACCGGTAATTTTCTTTCCACATGGTTTATCCCAAAGGTGAATTTTCTGAGTTATTTAACAGCTTGTCACTTTGCCGATGTGTTCTCTCACTCCAAAAGCAGACTGAAGCTGGATTAAACCTTAAGTGTGACCACACGGGAGTTCTAAACAAAACCAAGTTACCCATAGTGAACAACAGGGTGGTTCACTTCGGTTCGCAGGTGAGCCAAAACCACCCAGTTGTACAAAAAATTAGAAAAGGTTGAAAGAGAACCCAAACCACTAAGAGCCTAAGAACCTAAGAGGAGGACTGCTGGATCAGGCCACAGCCCATCTAGTCCATCAGAACCCAGGAGGGGCCCTGCTGGATCAGGCCACAGCCCATCTAGTCCATAAGGACCTAAGGACCTAAGAGAAGCCCTGCTGGATCAGGCCACGGCCCATCTAGTCCAGCATCCCATCACACACAGTGGCCCACCAAATGCTCATGGGCATCTCAAGCAGAGACAAGGGCAAACCTCCTGCTTTCCAATCCCAGCAAATGGCCTTAGAAGCATTGCGCCCATCGCTATCCAGTACACTTCCTTAAGTGATTTATGACACAATTCACACACACACACACACAAATTTATTACAGCGTATCTTGATTTCTTCATTGGTTTGTTGGTCTGCATTTCTATCTTCCTCAATACCCAAAGGTCTCAGGATGGGTTTCAGGGATAAAAACAAAATGTAAAAAGGAACACACCTGAATCAGTAACAGTGACCTTTATACCCCACCTTTCCTCCAAACAGCAGAGAGTGGAATGCCCAGACCTTTTTCCTCCCCTCCGTGTCATCCATGGATGTAAATGAATATTTATAACATTCATTATTCATGCGAATTTGGACATTCATACACTAATTGAATATTACGACATTTGTACATTAACATTTGTAAGAATACAAATGTTTCGGAACATTTATACAAATAGTTTGTACATTTGTTAAACTGGGGATACATATCAATACGTATGCATTCGTATAGGATACATATCTGATACGTATCCAAAAATATTCGTATTAACTCGTACAAATACATTCATATCGCATAGAATCCCACCACATGCAAAGGGGATCCATTGAAACAAATACGAATGTTATAACATTTGATTCGTTACAAATCGAATTTTAAAAACCCGTCCCTAGCATTATCCCCACAACAACCCTGTGAGGTAGTTCAGGCTTAGAGGCGGTGACTGGTCTGAAGTCACCCAAGCAGCCTTCATAGCTGACTGATCTCAGTGACGTCTTGATTCTAAACCAACACCAGTGTAAGCAATACTTTTCATTTTCTTCTTCATTGTGTAAGGAATTAGGGAAGCCAGTATATTTGCAAAGACTGATAAAAAATATCTGCAGATTTTTACAGCTTCAAAGGAATGGGCGGTCTGTGCCAGCCAGCATGAACTTTGCTTGAACTGTTCTTGTTTTGCCTTGACTGCGCATGCCAAAAGGGAAATTTCATACGTACCTGTCCTCCTTACTGTGAATGAAATAGACGCAAATTAACTTTGCAGGGCATGGAGAGGCATTATCAGGGAGACTGTAAACTTCCGGCCACGATGAGGATAAAAAGTCAGGCTGTGAGGTGAGGGAGTTCGAACCTGTCCTGAAGGAATGCTCAAAGGGCAGGTTTCCTACATAGCAATATAGATAAAAGAAATCTTTTGTCTCTAGCTTATTTGTTCACCCAAACCCACATGGATGGAAAAAAGCTGATAGGGCAGCAATTTTCTTAACAACTGTTTTCATTGTTTTCTTTTTTTACAATAGCATTCTAAGGAGAAGAAGGAAAAAATATTTCATGGTGCCCTTGTAGTCATTAATGTAGTTATTAGTGTAAAGTGACAGCATTTGGTATTTCATAAATTGGGGGGGGCGGAGAAAAAGTCTAAGGCTCCTTCTTCTCAATTAGCTTTAGTTGACCAGACCAAAGACGTTTTCGCACGGGGCTGAACGGAACGCGAAAAAGACAGCTGCGGACACGTCATCCGCATTGCCCGAGCGCGGCTTGCGCTCCAACGTGTCCGCAGCTGTCTTTTCCGCGTTCGAAATGTAGAGCACTTTAAAGTGCTCTACATGCGTTCCAACGCGGACGAGCCGCCCGCAGGCGTTCGGGAGGAGAAGCGTTCGCGCCTGCTTCTGTCTCCCAAACAGCTGCGGGCTCGCCTCCGACGCCGGCGCGGCATCGACAATCAGCTGTTTGACAATCAGCTGATTGTCGATCTGCCTCCGCGGCTGTCTCCGCGCCCCTGGCCGGCATTTGCCGGCTAAGACAGCTCCCGGCGCTTTGAGCATTCGCACACAGACGCTCCGGAACGCGTTTACACGCGTTCTGGCGCGTCTGTGTGTGAACGGGGAAAGCGCCCGGAGCTGTCTTAAGCTTTCCGCCTGAACGCGTTCCGTTTGGAACGCGTTGCAGTGCGGAAATGCCTCAAGTAAGACTGGTCCCAGTTGGAACAGAGTTCTGTTGTAGTTCCCAGACTGATTATAGTGTTTGTGGCTTCCTGCCATCAAAATCACAGAAAGGGAAAGTCCAGTTTAGACCACAGCAAGGAGAGATTTGACCTGGTCCCACGGGTCTCAGTTATGCTACATGGGCTCCTGTGAGCCAGTTAGGTCTAATGGTTAGGGAGCCGCTAGATTCCGTTAGATTCCCCACTTCCCCACGAAGCCAGCCGGGTTACCTTCGGCAAGTCACAGCTCTCTTCTGAGCTCTCCCAGCCCTTCCTACCTCACAGGGCTGTTGTGGGGAGAAGAACAGAAGATTTGTCAGCTGCTTTGAGTCCGCTTAAGGGAGAAGAAGAAGAAGAAGAATTGGTTTTTCTACCCCGCTTTTCTCACCAATTTAAGGGGGCTAAAAGCGACTGACAAAACTTTCTGTTCTTCCCCCCACAACAGACACCCTGTGAGAGCTCAGAAAAGAGCTGTGATTAGCCCAAGGTCATCCATCTGGCATCGTGGGGGAGTGTGGAATCAAACCCGGTATTCCCAGATAAGAGTCCAGCTCCTAACCACTAGACCAAACAGAAGGTTTGTCAGACGCTTTGAGTCCCCTTAAATGGGTGAGAAAAGTGGGGTAGGAAAGCCAACTCTTCTTCTTCTTCCTCCTCCTCCATGAAGACAGCTGGGTGACCTTGGGTGAGTCACAGCTCTCTTCTGAGCTCTCCTACCTCCCAGGGCGTCTGTTGTGGGGAGAAGAACAGAAGGTTTGTCAGCCGCCTTGAGTCCCCTTAAATGGGTGAGAAAAGCAGGGTAGAAAAGCCACCTGTTCTTCTTCTTCTTCCTGCTGAAGCAGACAGTGGCTGAATGAGCCATCTTGTTCTGTAGGTAAAAATAAAAAGGTTGCACTGAGTCAGCCTTCATGCATGGCGACCGCATGGAGAATCCTTGCCGTTTCCTTGGCTACAGTGCTTTAGTCATTTGCTATTGCCTTCTTCCAGGCTGTTTTTTCAGCTCCCCCCTCTGATCTATGAAGCCTGGATTTCCTGGTGGTCTCTTGTCCAAATTCTAAGTGGGCCTGGCCTGGCTCTGTAGCCCAAATACCAAGGCAAGAACTCACTGTGGCTCAGGGCTAGATTCCGGCAGGTTGAGGTGAGAAAGATAGGGAAATACTAAGACTGGCTGGCGCTTCACAGGCCACGGCTGGTGTAAATTTTGACATCTTTGTCTCGGTCCAGATTCCTCCGACAGCTCCTTGGAATATTATTTCTTTTGCAATCAGGACCTTGTGGGTCTTGTTGTGCGCTCACGGGAAGCTGTGCGATGCGCTAAACACACGCTGCTTTTTGAGGAAAACCGTCATGTGTTTACTAGAGATGCAGAAGAGCTTTGGGGTGTTTTTCCACCACGCTCTTTTAATCCGGAACTAAGAAGATCCGGATCTAGTAGATCCGGATTAAGGGAAGTACCCAATGTGTTTCCATGGGTAGTCTAGCACCCAATAGCAATGGGTGCTAGCCTCCCTGCCGTGGAAACACCGGAGCACCCATTTGGAAATCCGGATCTACCCATGAGGGGTCTGCTTGTCACCCCAGGTGTTTGGGGGGACAGGGGGTGTAATCTCCGAAGCGGCTTCGAAGTCACTTCGAAGTCAGTGCAAAACAGCTCCATTGAAGTCTGTGCTGATCTTCGGAGTGAACTTCAAAGTGACTTCGGAGTCACTGCGGAGTCACTTCGAAGTTCACTCCGAAGATCAGCACAGACTTCAAAGACACTTGGGAGCTATTTTGCACAGACTTCGAAGTGACTTCGAAATGACTTCGAAGCTTAGGTTTTGGGGCTCTCCCCCCCATGGGTGCCCCCTCCCCCTAGCCTTCTCTAGACCCCATTGCCACAAAAGTGTGGAAACAGGCCCCCTTTAATCCGGATTTTCTGCCTGAAGACCCCATTGTAGACCCCATGGGGTCTACAGAAAATCCAGATTAAAGGCCAGAAAGTACCCATTTGACCCGGATTTCCCCAGCGGCAGTCGAAACAATCGGGTCCCAAATGGGTGCCGTGGCGGAAATGGGATCATCCGGCTCACACCCAAATGGGTCCTTAATGGGTGCAAAAAGGGATACTTTCTGACTGTGGAAAAACACCCTTGGTTTCCTCCATCTGGGCAGCCCCCAAAGCTGCAACTCTTCTGACAGGATGTCCTCTTACGAGGCCACTGGTTCCTGCTCCATCTTTTCCTGTCGAAGGACTAGGGGACAGGCTGTCCTCGTTTCCTGGTCTCTCATTGCAAGCGCCATTTCTGAGGACGATCGTCTAGGATCTCAAGGCTTTGGGGCAAAGGGAACCAATCCGGCTCAGGCGATCTTTTCTTGCCCTAGAAAGAGCACCCGCCGCCTTTGCCTCCTCTGTGCCAGATCCAGGAGAAGAAGGGAGCTTGGGGGCTTGATTCCTGACCCGGGCAAGCCCAGATCTGTGGCCTGGTGTGGGACGTGTTCTAGGGCAGATGGGGGGAGGGCGGCTCTGGAGGCCTGGGCTGCACCCCCCCCCCTCCTTGCAGCCCAGCACTTCTCTGCCTGCTGTTAATTAAGTGGCTGTTCTGTAATTAATTCTGGCTCTGTGACAGGTAGGTATCCCAAGAGGGGGCGAGAGCAGGCGAAGGGCTGTCAAACGCAAATGCTGGTGCCCCCCCCCGCCTCGCCCCTCTCCTCAGCAGCTGCCAAGTGCCTACAAACTGGGAGGCCGCGTGCCTTCCTGTGGACCGTAATGAGCCAGCCCCCAAAGAGAAGACAGGATGGGCAGAAGGAGGGAGACCCCAGCCCAGTACCCAAGCCAGTTTGGTCTAGTGATTAGGGGGCCGGACCCCTATCTGGGAATACCAGGTTCGATTCCGCCCTCCCCAGTGAAGCCATCTGGGTGACCTTGGGCTAGTCACAGCTCTCTTCTGACCTCTCACAGCCCCACCCACCGCACAGGGCGAAGAACAGAAGGTTTGTCAGCCACTTTGAGTCCCCTTAAATGGGTGAGAAAAGCAGGGTAGAAAAGCCAACTCATTCTTATTGGAGTCACCACCCCCACAGCTGGGGAGACTGCCACAGATGCCAGAGCAGGGGGGCTTCCTGGCTCCAGCCAGCTCCTGCCCACCTCTGAGCAGTGGAAGATGAGGGGGCCAAAAGCAGGCTGCCCTGTGCTTTGTTCCACGTAGCCCCTCACGTGCCCTGAGCCATAGTCCCCAGCTGGCTGGCAAAGCAGAGGATCCATTCGCCCGAAGGGAATTCTCCCCGGAAAGAACATTTAGCTTAGGAAGATCCGGTGCGATCATGGGTGGAGAATGATGCCTCTGGGGGGCTGTCTCTCCTTCTTCCAGCATCGCCTGGTGCACTGAGCTCGGAAGAGGAGTTTTCAGACCCAGCCACCAAGGGGCTCATGGTGCAAAGGGTTTAAACCAAACTGTTGCCCTGCTGATGCGCTTGCTGGACTACAGGCCCAGCCCTTTCCCTCCAAGCATTCCAGGCCAGCCCCATGAGTGGAATGCTGGGAGTTGCAGCCCAGGACCATCTGGAAGGCCACGGTTTCAGACACACACACCCTCGAATGACCCCCCCTTTACTCCATTTCTTCCTTCTGAACTGTGGCTGAGTGTAAAAAAAAAGTTGACTAAGGGTGTTTTTCCACTGTCACTAGAAGTACCCATTAAGTACCCATTAATGGGTGCATAAATGCCATTGGGTACTTTTAGCGACAGTGGAAAAACACCCTAAGTTGCAACTAGGATGTGCACAAATGGTTTTTTTTTTTTTTGCATCCAAATTCAAATTGAATAGAATATCCAAACATTCTTTTCGATTCAAATGTTTAGAATCCGAATGCAACAAAATTCAACTAGAATCGAATACGTTTGAATCTATTTGTTCGATTGTTAGATTTGAATGTCGACAACATCTGTATGTGTTATATGTACCTGAATGCATTTCTTGGGTAGACCATATGCATCCCGTAGGCATTCCGTAGGCATCCCGTACTATCAGTGCAAATGCAGACAGATCTGTATGAGATTCGTACAGATAGATATGTAACACATACATATCTGTACCTTTGAATGTTTCAAATTATTCAAATGAATGTTTCGGAATATTCAAAATTGGTTTGAATATTTAAATTCGAATGTGTAGACATTCTGTTTGAATTCCAGTGTTCACATTCAATCGAATTCGATTGATTTTCGAATGTTTAGAACATTCATGTACATCCCTGGTTGCAACAAAAAATCAAATGGTAAAAATCCCCCATGCATGTCCAATACAGTTATGTTCAGCTAATCTACAGGGGTCCTAGGGGCACTTCAGCGTTTTAATGCGGCCCTGAGACCATTTGGGTATGGCTTGGGAAATAAATGCATCTAGACAAATAATACGCATTGGTCCCTTGATGGTTGCAAAAGATACATTCTAGTGTGGAGCTGGTGAGGATATTAAACTTGTTAATATTGAAGGAACTGGAAACTGTACACGCCTGGACCCACCCCAGAGGGAAAAGCCCCAGGGAAAGGATTTTTTCTGGCACCTTCTTACGCAAAAGATGCCCCAAAGGACGGGGGGGGGGGGTGGTCGTTATTCCTAATTGCAAATAATGGGAGAAAATGTGCAAATAACAAAGGATGATCTCATCTTGTCCCTTGCTAATACCCAGAACTGAGGCTCTGCAAACTCACAAGCCTTAGGGGACTCTTAGTAAGGACATTGGATTGGTTCTTCCACTGCACGCATTCAGTTGCCCATTTCAGCTGGTTTCTGCTGAGAAGTATCCTTTTAAATCAGTTCTCTCTGCTGCTGCTGCTGCTGCTGCTGCTGCTGCTTCCTCGTTTTGATAATAAATTAAGACATTGCTTGAGAAGAAGAAGAAGAGTTGGCTTTTCTACCCCACTTTTCTCACCCATTTAAGGGTACTCAAAACAGCTGACACACCTTCTGTTCTTCTCCCCATAGCAGACATCCTGTGAGAGCTCAGAAGACAGCGGTGGCTAGCCCACGGCAAGGATGCCATTAGAGATGCCCTAGCCCTGGTCCATGTGCCATCCTGTGTAGATGGAGCATACTAGGAAGGAGAGGGGTCTCCAGGGTACAAAAGGGAAGCCCCTAGGTCCTTCTCTACACCATGCATATAGGATCTAGATCTCTCACTGGATTAATTCCACAGGCTTTACCTATATAGATGAGGAAAAAGAGAATTAATTGGCGTTTTGTGGCCTATCTTCTGAAGAGACCCTGCCTGAGATTCCAGTTTGCTGTAGTAAATACTTCATGATTTACAAGGTCTCCCAAATTATGGTACATGACCCACTTGGGGCAGGTGGTCAGCAGAGAGGAATTTCTCACCAAGTTGTTACCTGAAAAACTTTCCAAAGCAAGAGACCAGGTGGGCAACCAAGCATTGGTGAGTTGCGAACCCCCAAGGTCTGGGAAACCATCAATGGCTAGATGTCTATGGGTGTTTTTCCACCGCGCTCCTTTAATCTGGATCTAAGAAGATCCGGATCTAAGGAATGGGTACATTCCTTAATCCGGATCTAGTAGATCTGGAGTAAGGGAAGTAGCCAATGTGTTTCCATGGGTGGTCTAGCACCCAATAGCAATGGGTGCTAGTCTCCCTGCCATGGAAACACTGGAGCACCCACTTGGAAATCCAGATCTACCCACGAGGGGTCTGCCTGTCACCACAGGTGTTTGAGGGGACAGGGGGTGCAATCTCCGAAGTGGCTTCGAAGTCACTTCGAAGTCACTTCGAAGTCTGTGCAAAACAGCTCCATTGAAGTCTGTGCTGATCTTCGGAGTGAACTTCGAAGTGACTTCGGAGTCACTGCGGAGTCACTTCAAAGTTCACTCTGAAGATCAGCACAGACTTCAAAGATGCTCCGGAACTATTTTGCACTGACTTTGAAGTGACTTCGAAATGACTTCGAAGCTTAGGTTTTGGGGCTCTCCCCCATGGGTGCCCCCTCTCCCTAGCCTCCTCTAGACCCCATTGCCACACTAGCGTGGAAACAGGCCCCCTTTAATCCGGATTTTCTGCCATTAATGGGGTCTACAGAAAATCCGGATTAAAGACCAGAAAGTACCCATTTAATCCGGATTTCCCCAGCGGCAGTCGAAACAATCGGGTCCCAAATGGGTGCCGTGGTGGAAATGGGTTCATCCGGCTCACACCCAAATGGGTCCGTAATGGGGGCAAAAATGGGTACTTTCTGACAGTGGAAAAACACCCTATAACTGCTTCGGAGGAACGACATCCCCATGCAAGCAATTTTCTCCCTTTACGAAAGCAGTTCCTTCCTTTCCTTCCGACAGATTTACCGGCGTTGTTGGCTTGTCTTTCGGAAATCATCTAGCAAAGGCCCCCAGAGACTGGAGAAGTACCCGGATGAGAAGTCGGTGTGTCTCCGCGGATGCCCGAAGGTGAGTTTCAGTTCCTAAATAAATCTGTATTGAATTAAACTTACCACATTCAAAGGGGATCTACAATATTGGAACAATGCAAATTTTCTTAAATCTGATTCAATACATATCGAATGCATAAAAGTTCATGCAGATGCTTAATCCTGAAGGAAGGCCATTTCCTTGGGGGGGGGGGTTGAAGGAGGAGGATAGAGCAGGCATCTCAAAAGACAGCCCTCCAGATGTTCTTGAACTACAGTTCCCAGAATGCCGGGAGTGGAAAGTTGGATGTGGCATGCCAGGAGCCTCTGTTAGTTGATTCTTTTAGGCTCCCAAATCTAGCAGTGACTGTCTCAGCATCTTCGGTCCCTTTCCTTGCCTTGAGTTCCTTCCCAGCATGGTGGCCCTTCTGGGAGACGGGGGAGTGGGCAACCCCCCCCCCCTCAAAGCCAGCTTTCCATTTTCCTGCTCCACTGATGTTTCCTAGTTCAGCCACATTCTCATTAATGTGAAATGCTTCCCATGGGCACCATTATCATCCTTGTGACACTACCAGTTGGAAAAACATCTCTGCCCGAGAGAGCTGTAGGGACAAAAATAGCCATGTTTATGTTTCAGAAGAGAAAATGTCCCTTCCTTCAGTGCCTCTGGCTATATTGCATTTTCTGCCTTCTCACCTGTCCTTTCTGGGTCTTCTGCCCTTCCCCACTGAGGTGGCCCTTGAAGAGAAAGACGCGTCCTTTCCCTCTGTCCATGGCTCCTGGGACCATCAGCACTTGCTCAAACCTCTGGATCAACCACATTCTCTCTTCCACACACGCAGGGTCTAAAAGAGTGTCTGGGGCTTTGCATGGAATGAATATCTCACCCAACATAGATGCTAGATCTGATTCTCTGAGGTTCTGGAATCTTCATTGGAATGCCATGAACGGGGTGCCTGACTTTGCACTGCTTTCTAAGAACCTAAGAGGAGCCCTGCAGATTCAAGCCACAGCCCATCTAGTCCAGCATCTTGTCTCACACAGTGGCTCACCAGTTGCTTCCAGGCATCTCAAGCAGAAGATGAAAGCAAAACCTTCACTTGCTCTTAGTTCCTTGCAAATGGCCTTAAGAAGCATCAGGTCTGTCTCTCCAACCGGGAGGCAGTATTTACTCTATCCCTTCTAGTAGCCATTGGCACACCTTTCCTCCGTGAATCAAGAGGAGACCTGCTGGATCAGGCCACAGCCTGTCTAGTTCAGCATCCTGTCTCACATAGTGGCCCACCAGGTGTTTCTGGGCACCTCAAGCCGAAGACAAAAGCAAAACCTTCACCTGCTCTTGAATCCCTGCAAAGGGCCTTAAGAGGCATCCTGCCTGTCTCTACAACGTGGAGACAGTGCCTAGCCATCAATTCTAGCAGCCGTTGATAAACCTGTCCTCCATAAATGTATCTAATCCTTTCTTAAAATTATCCAGGCTGGTTCTAAGCATATCATGTCCCTTTGGCTGGCTAATTTGGTCTAGCGGTCCCTTTGGCTAGCCAGTTTGGTCTCGTGGTTAAGGAACCAGACTCTTATCTGGGAATGCAGGATTTGATTTCACGCTCCCCCACAAAGCCAGCTGGGTGGCCTTGGGCTGGTCACAGCTCTCTTCTGAGCTCTCACAGCCCCACCCACCTCACAGGGTGTCTGTTGTGGGGAGAAGAACAGAAAGCTTTGTCATCCGCTTTGAGTCCCCTTAAATGGTTGAGAAAAGTGGGGTAGAAAAGCCAACTCTTCTTCTTCTTCCTCCATGAAGCCAGCTGGGTGACCTTGGGCTGGTCACAGCTCCCTTCTGAGCTCTCACAGCTCCACCTACTTCACAGGGTGTCTGTTGTAGGGAGAAGAACAGAAGGTTTGTCAGCCACTTTGAGTCCCCTTAAATGGTTGAGAAAAGTGGGGTAGAAAAGCCAACTCTTCTTCTTCTTCTAAACGGAAAGAAACACCCACCACCAATCAACAGTTCTACCTGTAGGTGCCCCACCATCTCCTCTTTGTGAAGTCTTTAATTCATCACAGTAGTATAGAATTACAGGTGTAAGCAGTTGATGGTTCTGGCTGGTTTCCTTGTAAATGTCATGTTTTGGATGTTGCTTTAAATGGTATGTTTTAGTATCTAGCTAAACTAAACTAAAACAGCGATTAAGAAACAAAATGTCCCATGGCTTGCAGACGTAACTGGGGCCTTTCTGTTCTGTGATCTAATTCAGATTATATCCCAGAATAGGGTCACGCCCATCCACATGCCAGTACAGGCCACAGTAGCCCTAAGTGGGGCCTGTCAATCTGCACCAGCATATGGATGGAATATAAGCCAAACTAGGGACGTGGACGAATATTCGTAGGCATTCGAAATCCAAACGAATGTGCCAAATTTTGACGTTTGAACTGGAATGGAACGTCCTGAAATTCAAATGCAAACGTTCGAATCGCATTTCAAATTTCAGATCTATTTGTTTGAATTATCTGGACATCGGTATGTGTGCGGCTATGTGTGCATGACATACACACCTCATTCATAGCCGTATGCATTTGTACGGATACCTATGGGGCAAAGACGGGATACATACGGCACGCATATGGACACACATGAACGTTGTCGATATTTATCTTCAAATACGAATTGAATACCTGTACAGATAGATATGAATGTATCTGAATCGGATTCAAATTTTAACGCATTCGTTTTTGTCTCTACTTGCCCGGATTT
Source organism: Aspidoscelis tigris stejnegeri (assembly GCA_023333525.1). Classification (NCBI taxonomy): domain Eukaryota; kingdom Metazoa; phylum Chordata; class Lepidosauria; order Squamata; family Teiidae; genus Aspidoscelis; species Aspidoscelis tigris. Next base: position 5,218,975 of record JALMGA010000013.1, read on the forward strand.
GAACAGTTGAATATTCAATTCGAATCAAATTGAATCGAATCCGAAAATTGCATTCATGGGTGCACCTCTGCAGTGCAGCCAGCCAGGCAGCCTGTTCTTCCTGCCTGCCACCCGCAATCGGTGGTGGTGTTCTAAGCCGCAGTACAGGGCGACCGAGCAGGTGGGCAGAACGAGGGATTTCCACCCGGCCCTCTCCTCTCCTGTCCAAAGGATTTCCTCAAGACTCTTCCTCTCCTGCAGGTCACGGAGATCAGCAACGTGAAATGCATCACCAGGCTGCCCAAGGAGACGAAACGGCAGGCGGTGGCCATCATCTTCACCGATGACTCGGCTCGGACATTCACCTGTGAATCAGGTAGGAGGCTGCTGCTGCTGCTGCTGCCGCTGCCGCCCAGTTCTGGAATTTCTGAATCGTGGTAGGCGGAAGCGCTGTGTGCGCGGCTGCCTGGGTTTAAGTGGATTTGCGGGGAGGGGACCCAGAACGGAAATGCCGGATGCTAACCTGGCTGGTTCCGATCTTGCAGAGCTGGAAGCCGAGGAATGGTACAAAACGCTCTCCATTGAGTGTCTCGGGGCTCGGCTTAACGACATCAGTCTTGGCGAGCCGGATCTCTTGGCACCAGGAGTCCAGTGTGAGCAGACAGGTAAGGGAGCCAGGTGGCCTGGGCCTGCCGTGGAGGATGCAAGGGGGGCGGGGGCTGTGCACTTGCAAGCCTTTCCAAGGTTCTGTGCCAGACCCAGTGGAGATGAAAGCTGGGAGTTGCCTTTGCATACGAAGGGCAGCAGTTGAGCATTCGTGCTCTATGAGCCCTATAAGCAGTTGTCAAGGACTGCTAGTGGTGGCCAGGACAGGATGTGCAAGAATATTTGCAACATTCGAAATTCGGCCGAATTCAGACATTCAAACTCAAATGGAATGTTATGATATTCGTATGCTAACATTCGAATGAATACAAATGTTTCCGGACATTTGTACAAATAGCTCGGACATTCGTTAAGCTGGGGAAACACATCAGATACATATCTATTCGTATCAGATACGTATCGCGTGTTCGTATGAATATGTACAAATAGATTCGTATCGAATAGGATTTTACCACATTCGGGTTTGATCTATTCATATGAATACGGATTTTTGAACATTCAAATTGAATGCCCCCAAAAGTTAGTGCATGTCCCTCGTGCCCAAGAATCGACAAACTATAAAACCATGGGACAGAGGCATGCTGGGAAATAAGACATATGTCACGGGTGACAGGGGGCAGGAGAGAGGAGAGAGGAGAGAGCTAGGCTGCCTCCAGACTTGCAGAATAAATCCAGCTTGACTGCTGGCAGTGACGACTGGCTGTCCCGACTCAAACGCAGCTCTGTAGCTTCCCATCAGAAGCTGTAAGAACTGAGTCAGCACGTGCAGTCACATGGTTTGAGGCAGCCAATCACATTTAAGCTGCCCTCCTGCTCTTGCCGTTCTGCCCAAACTGGCGGGAAAATTCAAATTTTCTTTGTACTGCGCAGTGAGTGTCCTTAGATCGCCATTAATGTAAGTGCGCAGCAACAACTGGGTAATGCAATGCCACAGCGTTGCATCGATCGTTGTGTGTGCCGCCCTGACTGCGACTGCACATTCCGCTGTGCAGTATAATCAAGTCTGGATGCAGCCATAGTCTAAGAGTGCAGATCAGACACGCTTCAAGAAGCACCTTCTGGGTAAATTTGAGACTGTAACAACAGGTATTTCCCCCTTGTATTCGCCTTACCCTGGTTGGAAGTCTCAGAAAGTTGCCTCTAGTTCTGAAGGCCAGGTGGAACAGGAAGCTACATAAGAAGAGACGCAGGGGCTTCCCACTGAGTCATGAATCAATGGCGAGTACTCATAATCAGGGTAGGCATTGCTTGACTTCTTGGAGGCAAATATAGGCTGCAGGGTGGCAAAAGTAAACATAGGTTCTCAGCCGCTTGGAAGACATTTTTGTGTACCTGTACCTGAGGATGGGCCATTTGGTTGGAATGACACAGTAAAAGAAATTAGGAGGCATCAAAAGAAATTTGGAGGCAACCAATCAATGGCCCGAAGACTGTCAACTCAGCTTCCTTGTCTCTTCCCCCTACAGATCGTTTCAATGTCTTCCTCCTGCCCTGCCCCAACCTGGACATCTACGGCGAGTGCAAGCTACAGATCACACATGAAAACATTTACCTCTGGGATATGCACAATCCTCGCGTCAAGCTCGTCTCCTGGCCGTTATGCTCGTTGCGGCGCTACGGGCGAGACGCCACACGGTTCACTTTTGAGGCCGGCCGGTACGTGGGTTGGGATATTTCACACGGTCAGCCTCTTGTGACCCCTTGTGATTTTGGAGGAGGTGGCATGCCATGAACTCAAGTCTCTGGGTCCACACTAGTGAAAACCTAAAGCCTAACTTGTGAGGCTTATGGCTAGACTTGGGATGAGTCCCCAGGTAGCACCCACGTGGTTTTGGGAAGGATAAAAAGGGGGTCAAGAATCAGATCTTCCTTGAGTTCTCTTGAACAGATTCATCTGAGTAACTTCCACTCTGCTCTGCAGCTAAAGACAGCTCCAAAGCCATTAAAACAAGAGAGCCTCTAAGCGCAGGATTATTATAGTTTAACATATGTAAGAGGAAGTTTTGTGTAGAAGCGATGGGGGAAACTGTTGTTCTGCTTTAACAAGATGTTCAGGAGTGGTTTGCTTCTCTGACAGTCAGATTTTTCCCAGGAACCTAGGGCCCTGGTCATACCTTTAGGTTAGGACAACTTCAGGTTGTTTTCTGGGCGCGTTAGATTATTTTTGATCAATTTGTTTTCCAAGTTGGCCAGTCAAGCTGTGGCCATGTGAGAGGCAAAGGTGGGGCCTAAACCTGAGGTTCCCCTGTCACCCTGTGCCCCACCGGTTCCATCGCTCACTAGACTTCATACTGGATCTCTAGACATCTTTACATTTAAATGATATATTGACAGTTTTCAGTTCTCACTGAAGTGTAATGATTTATTGGGCTACTCAGTGTGAATATGAAGAACGTTGTTGATAGTAGTGTAGATGGTACACACTGCAGATTAACTTGCTAAGTCAGATAATTGGTGTAATGTCTTAAGGGCATTCTGAATAGGATAGCAAACAGACTTGCGGCCTGGACATTAAAGCCCTAAAGCTAGGCAGAAAATTACTCCTGTTTTCCCCAGAGCATGCTGTGACGAAGTTGGGATTCAGATTGTTTGGAAAGCGATTAGTATTGCATAAAATAGTTTTGAAAATGTTAGCAAGCTTCTGAAAGTCTTTTACATCCAAGGTCTGAATGTAGTAACGTTAGAGGTGATAGCCTGATATTTGCTTTTCTCTGGGACGCTGGTAACCAGCCTTCTTAGTTCTTGGAAGATGCTTTTGGATGTTGCAGAATATAGAGTATGTTCAGATATTTGGTCTAAAGTACAGTCGGACCCCCGTATCTGTGGGGCATACATTCCGGGCCCCACGGTAGATAACAAACCTCGGATAATCGCAAATGCTGCAAAATGCACCCCATTTCCCATAATTTCTGTGAAATCTCACTCAAGATACACTCCATTTGGTTTGCTTTGGTTTTCTGTGGTTGATTCTGAAATCTGGAGGAGGGTTTGGGCAGTTGGGGGTCACTGACTGCTGTATATTTAAGAAGCTCTTTCTAGAAGTTATTTTTGTTACTTGTTGCTTATCTGAACCTGGTGGTAGTATCAGCACTGGAGGTTGTCTTCTTAATCTGTAAGTTTATGGAGACAGTTTTGACCAGGAAGAAGAAGGCCAATGGCAAGAGTGCTTAAGGATGTTGGCCAGATGTGGTCATATGCACTTTCCCTTGGCTTCCTCTGCCAGGTAACTAACAGGAAACTGATAGGGTTGCTTCCTGCCACTCTGCATAAGACAGGTGTAATTTCTTGCCAATGGCTGGAGCAGGAGGAAAAGGTCCTGTTGGCTCTTGGATGGGAAGATATTTGGACAGGCGTATTTTCAAGCATCTGTGGTTGCAGTCAACCCAGCCCAGGTTTTAGGTTTCCTTCTGCTTTGGCTGAGTGTTGGTGGCTTCCAACTTTAACTACTGATCTAAGCAGGTCCTAGCCATCACAGTGAGTAATAAATGCTTTTTATGCTGTGGCTAAGGCGCATGAAAGCTGCAAAATCCAAATACAGTGGTACCTTGACATATGAGTTTAATTCGTTCCGTAACCTTGCTCTTATGTCAAATCGCTCGTATCTCAAAGCAATTTTCCCATTAATCCATTCCAGCTCCCAAAACACCACCTCAGTTGTTTTTGTTATGTACTGTACTGTATTTACATACTCGTATCTCAAATCTTGCTCTCATCTCAAAGCAAAATATCACTCGCTCGGCGGCTTGTATCTCAAAACGCTTGTATGTCAGGGCACTTGTATGTCGAGGTACCACTGTACTCTTTGAAAGAAGGGATTGTATCAGCTCTACTTAGGAGGAAAAACAGGACAAGGATTAGAAAGGGGGTAGGTACAGAAAGAGCGGTAGTGGTAAGGTTAAGGGATAGTATTGAGTCTGCAGAATTCAGAGATACTCAGACGAGTTTCACAACCTAGCAGCAAAACCAGAACTTCTGGAGAATAGATGCTGTCGAGGCTATTTTTGGAGCGGTGGCAATTCACCTCCTGCTAATGCATCATTTGGAGGATTTTTTTTTCACTCGAGAGGGTCTATGGAATTTGCTGCCAGAAGAGATGGTAACTGCCATGCCCTGTCCTGCCCCTCCAGTCTCCTCAGAGGAGAAAGGCGCGGTTGCAACGGTGCAACAGACATTGAGAGGGTCTGAGGCCAGTTTGGGGGGAGCACACAGACAGCTCTGGGGACGAGAGCTTGAGACAGTCACCTCCAAGAGCGCCCCTCCCCTCTGCTCCTCAGGCAGCAGAAACAGGTGAGGCGCCGGGCGCAGCGTTTAGCTCAGCTGCGCCGGCAAGGGTGTGGTGATGACTCCCCTACTTAATTGAGCTGCACACACTGAGCCGGGGTTGCAGGCAACTCTGATGTAACTCCCATCATGCCCGTATTCTGACTCTTGGACCCTCTTGTGACTTTGCTGAACTTCTGGAACCCTGACCTTGGAGTGAACTGACACTGACTAATTCTGAGCCCTCACAGGGCGGCCGTAAGCATGCGCGCGTGTGTCTGCCTCACTGCCCTCACCTGCCTGAGACACGACAGGAACAGCATCCAGGCTGGGTGGCTTGTCAGACAAATTCATGGATAGCAGGTGTATCAATGGCTACTTGACGGAATGCCAAGGTACATCTTTCAGGCTAGGGGGCGAGCAGGATGCCTCTGAGGTGAAGGTTTCATCTTTGTCTTCTGCTTGAGATGCCCAGAAGCAATTGGCAGGCCACTATGTGAGACAGGATGCTGGACTAGATGGGCTATGGCCTGATCCAGCAGGGAACCTCTTACGTTCTTATTGCTGTTTTGTGATTCTTTCACTAGCAATTTTTCTGCTGCAAATCCTATGGCATTTAGATAAGCCATTATGTGAGTGTGAACATGCATGCAGAAAAAGCAGGTTTATATTGTTATTCATTCCATGAGTTCAGTTCCATGCATAAATTATTTCTTTATCTGGTTCTGTATCTTTCTGGCCCTGGACCCTGGACCCGTGACCTCAGGAGCCCCACCCCCTGTGACCCCCGCCTTTCCTGTGAACACCCAGCCCAGAAGTCCACAAGCCGCCACTGTAGAACTCCCACAATACTTTGCTCTCTTCGTCGTCTGTTACTTGTTCAATTTTATATAATTGCAGGAAATCGATGATTATGGGGAAAAGGATAATATTACCAGCAAGTAGAAACTAGTGGAATAAGATCAACAAAGCAAAAGATAAATAGCTGGCAAGTAACCAAAATTCCCTGGGCAGTTTACAAGCCAGCATTAAAAAACCATCAATGAAGAACACTTTTAAAAAATATAAGATGCTCAAACCAATCAGCAATGTCAAAACAATAAAATAAGACAGTTTAAAGCCACCTGCCGGGCTCAAGAAGCCAAAACGAATAAAAAAGTTATTTACCTAGTGACGACGACAACGAAGAAGAGTTGGCTTTTCTACCCCACTTTCCTCACCCATTTAAGGGGACTCAGAATAGCTGACAAACCTTCTCTTCTTCTCCCTTAAGGGGACTCAAAGCAGCTGACAGACCTTCTCTTCTTCTCCCCACAACAGGCACCCTGTGAAGTTGGTGGGGCTGTGAAAGCTCAGGAGAGCTGTGACTTGCCCAAGGGCACCCAGCTGGCTTTATGGAGGACAGTGGAATCAAACCCGGTGATTCCCAGATAAGAGTCCGGCTCCCTAACCTCTAGACCAAATCGGGTCAGGAATTAGGTAGACCTCTCTAGCCAGGCTGTTCCAAACCTGGGTGCCACCACAGAGACCTTGTGGGCCCCCCCTTTTCCTTTTCACTTGCTTCTGTACATGTTTGTTTATTCCTCCCTCCCTATATCCATGCCTCCAACAATGTTCCCATGCTCTGGGGCCTCAATCTGAGGTTTAGATCCCATGTACAATTTGGGGGGGCAGCATGAAGTATTTCGTACAAACGTTACCAATCTTCATGCGCCTCCCTATTCCCCGTGGGGCTTTCCTCCCGGAATATCACGCCGGCGGGATATCTGGCCAGTGCCTGGAGCCGTGCAGAGCCGTACCCTTTTTCTGTTCCCAGTCTTATGGCAGGTTTCCAGTCTGTACACTGGAACAAAGACTTCCCCACTCCATCTTTTCCCCTTCGCAGGCCTACGCTGTAAACTTTGCAAATTGATTCAGATCAGCCCTGTCTGCAGCTCTTAGCGACTCCGGCTAATTACCGTCTACAAAGCAAAGAAATGCGATCTCTTCCTTTTATCCCAAACCTTCACTGACTCATTATGCCCTGCTTTTATACAGAGATTAAAGAAACACTTCCAGCTCTCCGTCCCACCCCTCTCCGGGGCCAGAGAACAAGCTGTTCTGACAATAAAAAAGTGTTCCTTTGGCAGCGGAAAGAAGGGGAAAATGTGGAGTAGGAAGCCGTTCCCTCCGCCGCGCTGTACAGACTTAAACACCCGCCAGGAAAAAGCAGTGGGCACGTTAACTCCATTCCCAGCCCCCCCACATGGGCTGCAAGGATCTCAGAGCTGGTGAGGAACACAGGATCTCTTCAAAGGAATTTCCAGGGGCAAAATCAGCAGGGCCTCTTCAGCCTGGAAAGTCGGCGTTTAAGAGAGGACCTGATTGAAGTATATAAAATCATGCATGGTATAGAAAAGGTGGATAGAGAAAATTTCTTCGCTCTATCACACAACACTAGAACCAGGGGGAATCTATGAAGCTGATGGGTAGGAGAGTCGGATCAGACAAGGGGAAGCATTTCTTCACCCAGAGGGTTATCCGTCTATGGAATTGGCTGCCAGAAGAGGTGGTGACAGCTACCAGCCTAGATGGCTTTAAGGAAGGGTTAGACAAGTTTATGGATGACAGATGTACCAGTCGCTACTAGAATAGATGCCTAAGTACATATTTCAGGCTGGGGGGACAAGCAGGATGCCTCTAAGGCCATTTGCTGGGATTCGAGAGCAGGAGAAGGTTTGCCCTTGTCTCCGCTTGAGATGCCCATGGGCAATTGGTGGGTCACTGTGCAAGATAGGATGCTGGACTAGATGGACTGTGGCCTGATCCAGCAGGGCTCCTCTTAGGTTCTTATGGACTAGATGGGCTGTGTCCTGATCCAGAAGGGCTCCTCTGAGGTTCTTATGGACTCGATGGGCCATGGCTTGACCCAGCAGGGCTCCTCTTAGGTTTTTAAGGACTAGATGGGCTATGGCCTGATCCAACAGGGCTTCTCTTAGGTTCTTATGGACTAGATGGGCTGTGGCCTGACCCAGCAGGGCTTCTCTAAGGTTCTTAGGGACTAAGTGGGCTATAGCCTGATCCAGCAGGGCTTCTCTTAGGTTCTTAGGGACTAAGTGGGCTATAGCCTGGTCCAGCAGGGCTCACCTTAGGTTATGTTCTGGGTTTTTGTAGGCAAGCAGCAGGGTAGAATTCCGTGTGCGGTTCTAGCTCAAATTGAAAGCCACTCTTTGGAGACCAGCAGCCGGTCTGCTTAAGAAATCCTGCTGGCCAGATGCCCATCAAGATGCCCTTGGAAGGGCTGCTGATCCTTTTTCAAGGTACCAATGCATATTTTTAAAAGCCCTTGGGATCCAACTATATAAAAGATCACCTTTTCCTATCTAGATCTGCTCATGTCCTGGTTTGGTCTTGTGGTTGGAATGCCAGACTCATATCTCGCAATCACAGGGTTTGATTCCGCCCTCCTCCACGAAGCCAGCTGTGTGGCCTTGGGCTAGTCACAGCTCTCTTTATGAGCTCTCACAGCCCCACCTGCTTCGCAGGGTGTCTTCTGTGGGTAGAAGAACAGACTGTTTGTCAGCCGCTTTGAGTCTCCTTAAATGGGTGAGAAAAGCAGGGTATAAAACTCAGTTCCTCTTCAAGTTATGTGCGCCCCCATCTGCAGCTGCTAGAAATATGGGTACTGATAGAAGGACCTTTTGTGTCATGGCCCCAAGTTTGTGGGATGAGCTTTCCTTTGAGATTCATCAAGCACCATCACTGAATAGACAGTGTTTCCTAACCTTTGGCTGAAGAGCCCATTTACTTTCCCCTTCCACAGTTTTCCTATCTTATTCATAAATTTATCCATGCTTTTACTTTGCACACACAGTTTGACAATCTTTGCCGTTCAGAAAAATTGGATGGGTCCCTTCTTGTGGCAGACAAATAGCCAGCAATTAAATTTCCTGTAGCTGAATTCTGCCACCGGGCAGCAGTGTTGGCTGCTGGATAAATGGTTTCTGTTTGTAATAGAGGGTAATGGAGTTTGGCTTACTGTACTCCAGTTCATGGCAACTGCCCCATGCCCTAAGGATGGAAAGGCAACGTATACAGACAGAACACCTTCTTTCCATTGTTTCCATTTTTGGAGAAGAAAGAGGACTCTGAGAAACAACAGCAGCAATTTTGCTTTCAGCCGTTTCAGAAAATACTGGAAAGCATCGGCTTCTGAAATATCAGTGGTCCTTTATGACCAAGAGTCTGGGGCTAAGGGAAGTGGAAAGGAAATCTGTCTGCCACTTTGCTGGTGGTTCTCCCATTGGGAAGATGGGCTGAATCTGGATTAAGGCCCTCTCTGCACTTAGGGTGCATTCCCATACAAGTTTAAATCCAAATCGAATCTGTTTTCGGGATCAGGAGATCCCATTTATTTTTTTTATCCCCAGACTTTGAGGAGTATCCTGCAAAGGTCTGCAGAAAAAAGTTCTCACAAAAATTGTTCTCGGTCCCCTTTCAGAGCCAAGCCCACATTTTTTTCCTTTTTTGCCTTTGGGAATGCTACTGGACTATTTGGGGCGGGGATCTATCCTTCTGGCCATTCCGTGCCAGATGTGGGTGGGATTTCACAGCTGGGAATGTCTCCCCCCTCCCCTCCCCTGCTCTGAACACACTGCAGTTAGAGATAAAGCAGTAGGAAAACTTTTTTAAAACTCAAGCAATACATTGTTGCAAGGCTGGCACAGTAGGGGAAGATAAGCCCAGACTGCATTTTACAGAGGAAGACAGAGGTAAACTGAGAGGGAGAGTAGCCTCTCTACCTCCCCTCAGTGCGAGGTGTCTTAGCCTCCGTTTTGAAAGGGAATTCATGCTGTTGGTTCTCCTAATTAAGCACAAAAATGCTGCCTTCTGGGCAGGGAGGGAGCTTCCAGTTTGAAAGGGAAGTGAGGTTGTGAAAGGGATGTTTACTTTGTGATTGCCCTCTTATCTTTTGCTCAGCTGATTCTGAGCAGGGCAGTCTTAGCAGGAGTTTGACAGGGGTGGAGATTAAAAGGTCCCTGCTAGTCCAGCTCTATCTGAACTGGAAGGAGCCAGATCCATGTTAAGGAGGCCCTTAATCCAGATTTCTTATGGAATAGTGTTTCTCCTGTTTGACTCATTGCTTTGCCCTTTTTGCTTAGCAGGATGTGCGACGCGGGCGAAGGGCTCTACACCTTCCAGACCCAGGAGGGCGAACAGATCTACCAGAGAGTCCACAGCGCCACCTTGGCGATTGCTGAACAGCATAAACGTGTCCTGCTAGAGATGGAGAAAAATGTGAGGGTGAGTATCACAAGGCGTGGAAATGCAGGCCCTGGTCATACTTTTAGTTTAGGACGAGTTTAGGTTGTCCTGAGGTCACATTACATTATTTTTATTCAGTTTGTTAACCAGAGCCCTATTTTCCAGAGGACTCAGACTGTCCTAGCATGCTTTTGGCGGGGGTTGGGGGGTGGGGGCTAAAGGAGGCTGAACTGTGCTGTGGTGGGTGGGGTCCAGTCTTTCTTTTTGGTCATTGTGCATGTGTGGAGTTCGTGAGGCACCTCTCCTCAGTATATGCATATGATTCCTCTATCTAGCATATTTATGCAAATTTATTATTCTTATTAATTATTATTTTAAAAATTAATCGCACGGAGAAGAAAAGCACATGAAAAAGGGACATGGAGGTGGGGGAACAGGCTTAAAAAAGAAACGCAAACACACATCCTCATAAGAACATAAGAGAAGCCCTGCTGGATCAGGCCACAGCCCATCTAGTCCAGCATCCTGTCGCACGCAGTGGCCCACCTCGCCTCTCGAGTGACACAACGGCATCCCATCAGTTAGGGAGGTAGATTCGACGCAACAAAAAGGGCGGAGAGCCAAGAGTTACTCTGGAGGAGGCTACAGCCGATTGGAGAGAAAGGTGTTAGCAATGCAGCCCAGAGCGAGGGCGGTCTGAGGACAATCTATAACGATCTAGGTGTGAACAGAGCTGGTAGGACTGCAGTTCGAATGATCAATAGGACACCCTGCCTCTCACAGGTGTGACCAGGGCCTAGGAGGGGGAAAGGGGCACTCATTCAGACTGAGCTTCTGGTGGGTTTTCTTGTGCAACCGTCTGGCCACTTTGAGAACAGACTGCTGGATTAGATGGGCCAGGGTCCAATCCGGTGGAGCAGCGGTCCCCTTCTTAAGTTAACAGCAATCGAAACTAAACTGTCCAGGAGAGGGAAAATGTCATCTTCTGCTTCTCAGTTTGGGCTGAGTTTGTAATAAGGTGTGGGCACAAGTTCCTCCAAGCCTTTGGAGACCTTCAACCTTCATTGGCATCATCCTGGTTTACAAGGATATCTGTCCTATTATTTGGCCCTTCTCAGAATGATGGCCACAGCAACAAAGAATCTCACAAAGTGGCCCTGCTCAGGAAAATGCCCAAACCTCGGCTCCATTTTTTTTTTGCCAAATGGTGCAGGGCTAGTTAGCAGAAGGAGTACAGAAAAGGATTCTGAAGATGAGATTGTCAGGGATTCTTCTCCAAAACCACAGGTAGCAGAATCAGAAATAATGGAGGAGAAGTACAATAGAGGAGTTGGCTTTTATACCCCACTTTTCTCACCCTTAAGGGGACTCAAGGTGGCTGACAAGCCTTCTGTTCTTCTCTTTTCCTGTTTTTTTAATTTTATTAATGTATAACAATGTGAATTTGCTAGAGGTGTTCACATGCAATTTTTGACATTCGATTTGAATATTCGAGTGACTGAATTTGCACAAATAGAGAAAAAACGGCAACGTTCGTTTGTATCTGTACAGATCCGTACGCATCTCGTTTTCATCCCATGTATATATCCGTACAGATACTAATAAGATGCATACAGGTACGGATGTAATGCGTATGTATCCGTACACATACAAATGTCTGTATTATTTGTACAAATGATTCGAAGTAATCATTCGAATACTAAAAATTCGAATGTCCAAATTCGGCCATATTTGATCGAATAGGGAATATTTCAAAGATTCTTGCACTTCCCTAGAATTTGCCATGTGCTAAATAAATAAATAAATAAATCCTGTCCTGGAGCCACAGAGGTTTGGCTTCCTGAGAGCAAGCAGCCAGTCAGGCAGGCCAAGGGTATGATGGAGAGACTCCAGCTCCATTGTTAAAATGCAGTCCTGCCAAGTGTCTTTCAGTGCTGAACAATCAGGCACTTTCAAGGTGGGAGATGAAAAGCAGGTTACCTGCTTACTTGGCAGGATCTTTAGTAAGAATAGCCAGTTGGATAAGAAGGGCACAATGGTGCCTTCTGAATGCCCCTGTGTCTACAGCCTTACTCAGTGGAACCCATTCAACTGCAGAACGCTTAATGGCAGAAGGACAAGAGGAGGAGGAGGTGTAGATCCTTCCTTATGGGTCTTTGTCGGGGGCTCCAGAAATGGCTAGTCTAGGAGAGATGGGTCCAGTTCTGAGCACCTCAATTCAATGAAGACATTGGCAAACTAGAGCAAGTCCAAAGGAGGGCCACCAAAATGGTGAGTGGTCTGGAAACCATGTCCTACGAGGAAACCAAGTCCAACTCGGTTGAAGGATCTAGGAATGTTTAGCCTACAGAAGAGAAGACATGATGGAGGTCTTCAAGTCTCTGAAGGGCTGTCACAGGGCAGAGGGATCGTCCCTATTCTCACTTACACAAGGCGGGAGGACTAGAAACAATGGGATGAAACTTCAAGGTAGTCAATACAGATTAAATATTTGTAAAAACTTCCTAACAGTGAGGGTGATCTCTTGCCACAGCAGGTAGTGGGTTCTCCTTCGCTGGAGGTCTTCAAGCAGAGGCTGGACCTACATCTGTCTGAGACGGTTTAGGAAATACTACATTGAGCAGGAGGTTGGTCTTGATGACCCTAGAGGTCCCTTCCAACTCTTTGATTCTCTGAGTATTTTTTTCTGAGGTACTTCCAGAGGGTCATGACAGGTTCCCTCACTTGGTTGTCTTCTACATGTTTTGGATTACGGATCTTCCTTGCCTAGCATTGTGGCTTGGTTCACACAAACCAGTGGACACAGTAGAACTGTGTTATGCAACCAACTGGGGGTTAGGAGAACTACGGTGGCACAATTGGCCAATTTAAGCCAATGGCACTGCAGACAGGAGGGCTCAGTCTGCCAGTGTTGAGTCCAGGGTGTTTCTGGCCATTTCCATGCCTTGTGATCCCAATCCAGGCAAATGTCCCCAGCCTCCAAAATTGCCACTGACTACCTGGAGAAGTGGGGAAAGCAACCAGCCTGGGTCACTTTAAGAAAGGGTGAGACAAGGGCTACTAGAACAGATGCCTGGGCAGCATCTCCAGGATGGAGAGATGGTCTGGATGTTTCTCAAGGCCATTTGCAGGGAGTGAAGAGCAGATGAGGGTTTTGCCTTTGTCTTCTGCTTGAGATGCCCAGAAGCAGTTGGTGGGCCACTGGGTGGGACAGGATGCTGGACTAGATGGGCTGTGGCCTGATCCAGCACGGCTCATATAATTCATGGAGGACAGGTGTATCCATGGCTACTAGAACTGATGTCTAACTACCTGGAGAGACAGGCAGGATGCCTCTTAGGGCTGCTTGCAGGGAGTCAAGAGCAGGTGAAGGTTTTGCTTTTGTCTTCCACTTGAGATGCCCAGGAGCAACTGGTAGTGTGAGATGCTGGACTAGATGGGCCCTTCTGATGTTCCTAATGTTACCATGTGGCAGCTTCATCTCTAACCTGCTTCTGAGGCTTTTTTAAAAGAGTGTGGATGGAGGCAAAGCTACAATTTTGCCGCACTATAATGTATTTTATTTTGGATGTCGCCTCCCTTTCTTGGCAGCTTTTGAACAAGGGCACAGAACACTACTCCTATCCCTGCACGCCCACCACCATGCTTCCGCGCAGCGCCTACTGGCACCACATTACCGGCTCCCAGAACATCGCCGAATCCTCCAGCTATGGAGGTGAGTTTTCACCGCCTGCAAAGGAACCCTGCACTCACCTGCCCTGGTCATACTTCCCACCACCTTGGGACCGTAGTGGAAGGTGGTATTAAAAAAGGCCCCAAATTAAATATAAATAAAGAAAAGTCATTTGATTCCTTCAAGCGAGGGAGGTGCACAATTTTTTTTTTTTTGTATTCGGTTGGTATCAATCAAATGCAAGAAAATTCGTATTTGTTTGAATAGATCCCCTTCTAATGTGATAGGATTCGTATCTGATATGAATGTTCAGTCCCATACGAAGCTTCATACGAATGTATCAAAACGTTTGGTTCGAATTCGAATCTCGGTCTGCTACAAACGTGCCCACATTTGGTTCGAATTTGGATGTCCGAATTCGGACAAATTTCAAATACTGTATTATGAATATTGGTGCATAATATTCGTGCATAATGTCCCGACTTCAAGCTGATGCCTTTCTCCGCGCACGGAGACTGACTTTGCTCTCTGGCCGACAGGTGACGCATATTCCGGACCGCAAGCCAGCTCCGAGACCGACCTCCTGAACCGATTCATCTTACTCAAACCAAACCCCCCCCAGAGCGGAAAAGGCGACAACAAAGACCGCAACTCAGCGTCCCAGTGATGCGGCCCTCGGTGTGGAGAAAGCCCAGCTTGGCTGCCAGCCCAGGCCAGGGAGCCGTTGCTCAGCAAACCGAAGATTGTTTTTTTGTTCCGGGGCCCGCCTGCCTACCCACCCGCCCGCGTCTTTCTGCGCGGAGTCTGAGGTTTGGGGACGGACGGACAGACAGACAGACGGACAGCCGTTGTGTTTTTCTGCGGGCAAAGGGAGCGGCACTGACTCTGCAGCGATGCCCCTGGGGGAGAGGATGAAGCGTTGGGCCCCAACTGCTTGGAACGTCCAACCCAGCAGGCGGCGTCCGTCCTGCTTGGTGAAAGATGAGAGCTGGAAGCTCAGGCGCAAGAAGGACACGTTCTATATTGTTAAAACTATTTTAAATATATAATATTGCATATGCATATTCTATATATCCAGAGATTTCCCCCCCCCCCCTTTTCCCGTACGAATGCACATTTCTTAGCCATTGAGGCGAGAGTTTTAGAAGGCCAGAGAGCGGGTAGATTCCGTAGGGGGTACGGACGGTGCCTGATCCCAAAAGGGAGAACTTTCTAGCGTGATGGAGAGAAGTCTTCCCGCAAACAGCAGGAGGACTGAGGAATCTAGAGGACAAGAACTGTTATTTCCTGGCTGTGTGAGGAAATGGGTAATGCCGTGGCTCACATGGGCGTCTAAGAAAGTAGGTCTTTCTGCAGGAACGCTGGGCAGGCTCAAATCTCAACGGAGCACTTGCTCCAGACATAAACCAGATCTTTAGGAGGCCAAAAGAGGAACCCGCTGTTGGCACAAGAAGAATGCTGTTGGTGAGAACAGAAGAGGACCTTTTTAAAAAACAAAACAAAAACCAAATCAGTTGGGAAGTTCGCAGACCAAATATTAATAATAATAATAAGCTAAACGTGCGACTTCTCCAAAAACAGTGGCAAGACGGAAATACGCACGCCGACCTTTGCGACATCTCAGGAGATACCAGGTTCCTTTCTGGTCTATGAATTCTGCACAAGTTTCCTTCCCTCCCTTAAATTTCTGGAGGAGAGATGCAAAACGAGCCGGTTTCTCGGTAGAGGCTGCCGCCGGCCTGACGGACTGGGTCAGACTGGGCTGCTGAGGACACGGCGAAGCGTTTCGCTTGACGGCGGCTGCCCGTGGCGGGGATGCGTTGATCGTTCGTTTGCTGCAAGGGATGGGGCTGTCCCACCCCCACCCCTCCCTTTCAAACGTGGGTGCTATATGTACAAACCGGCCTTCCAAGCAAGGTGGTTCCCAAAAGGGACTTTTGTGGGAGGAAAAACCATTCGGGGCTGCCTTGGCGTGACCGCCGACGTGCAAAAGGTTCATAGTACATTTCACTTGGGAAAAAAACCCTCACCTCTTCTTCTTGTCCACTTCCGCACAATGACCGGCCCACGAGGCAATTTGAAGCTTACTGGAGATGCCCACCCTGACCACTATCCCCCTGGGCTTGCATCTGAAATGCGTCTCAGGCAAGCTGACCCCCTCCCCCCAAGTGTCCTGCATGGAGCAGAAGACCCCCAGGTCCCCTTGACTGCCTGTGGACAATCATTTTGGTCCAGGGAGCTGTCCTTTTCAACCCCTGAACTGTTGTCCTTGCTGGTCTCAACCCGGGAAGAACAGGGAAGGGGGGGGGGTGGCCAAATTCTTGACCAGCAGCTGCTGGTCCTGTGCCACCACTAATAACTCAGCCAGCAGGCATCAGCAGGAGTTAAGGCTTCTCTCCGATGCCTTAACCCGGGGTGCCCGGATCAAGGTCAGCGGGGAACCTCCTTTGCAATCCTTCTAAATATCCGGGGCTTGTGTCGGCACGGTGGACTCGAGTCTTTACGATTCCCTGTTGGGATTCCCGCCCTGCCACGATCCGGCAAGTACCCTTAAAAGGGATCGGCGAAACCCTTGCACAGAGCGGCTGGTTTTCTCCTATGCTGAGATTTTTAAACAAGCAATTGAATTTCTAGTTTTCCTATTTATTGAATAACTTTTAGAAGGGCTATCTTTTTACTGTAGTACAGACCTTGGTATTGTGTTGTTTTGTGTTGTTCTGAGGGATTTTGTTGGTTTTGTTTCCCTTTTTTTTCCTTCCTTCTTTTTCTTTTTTGAAAAAATAACGCTGGAGGTACTTCGATCTTGTGCGCTGTCTGTATGTGTAAATAACTGTGTTTTGGCTCCTGTGTGCAAAGTGAGGGAAGGCCGCAAACCATCCAAGCTGAAAAGAAGGCAAGGTGGAGAGGACAGAAAAAGTAGCCAGCGGCTCTCCAAGCTGCCCTGTTCCAGATCTGGATCCCAGATTCGGAAGTTCAGGTGGACACAAGTATAAAGTGGTGGAGATTCTAGGAACAAGTTGCCCCAAGTAGTGAAGACTTGTTTTCGGCACCCAACTGCTGCTTTCAAGATGGCGCGCAGTGTCACAAGACGCTCCAGAAGCGGTGTCAGGGTTGCGTCTGCTGAACCTGCTTCTCCTTGATATTTGCTAAAGTTCGGTTTGTGCTTGAAAATCTGATCGGAAGGTTTCTGTTCACCCAGATTCGCATCAAACCAAGCACGCGGTGGTTCGCGTATATCACAAAAATCCAGTAAAACCGAATCAAGTCTCCCACACGCGAACAATAACAATTTGATAGAACTATTTGGGGGGGGAAAAAAACTCTTTTCAAATGCAAAACAGCAATCAAAAAAGATTTTTGTTCGTTTTTGAACAAATTCAAAAGGGTGAGTGAGCAATTGTTCGATTAAAGGGTTCGCCCTCAAACTGAACAAACGGGTATTTGGTTCGACGGTGAACCGAACACACGGTTTTCATTCGTGCATATCTCTCACTGGTAGTCCTTTCTCTCCGAGGAAGCGTTTTGTGCCTCATATTTCATAACTGAACTGCTATGGTCCTTTCTCCCCCAGTTCTCTATGCGCCAGCAGCCCCCTACATATCGCCTTCATGTTCAAAGAGAGGCCCATCCAGTGCACCTTCAGCGCATCGGAGCTCTCTCTCTGCTTCGCCCAGACAGGCTTCCAAGAAACAAAAGACCTGGACAGGTTATCTGGCTAAGCTTCTCCAAAGCACAGAAGAGGCACCTTGTTCCTTTGTCCCATGATGAGCATCCACTGTAGGAAGCATGTATTCCATGCCTGGAGTCACAGATCCATCAGCTGGGGCACCCAGTGGCCTTCCATTTTGCCGAGGCCTCAAGGGAGGGAGTCCAGCAGAGGTGAAGAGCAGGAGCAGAAGGCTTTAAGCTCCTGGCACAGCGGAGCGACGCATCACTCAAGCTAAGCTTTCATCTAGCTTCAGCCCCCTTTCAGAGTGACAGAACACATCAGCAAAGTGAAATGCTGATTTCTTTCGGCACCACCGAACTCGGAAAATTTCCCTTTGCATTAGACAGTGTGGAAGGAGAATGAGGAATCTTTGTCAATGGGTTCTTCTCACTCTGAAGGTGGTCTGAGGCCGGGGCCTGTTCGCCCTTGGCTTTGTTCTGGAATATATCCTGGAATAGGGGCCTGCTGTCCACATGTTAGTGCAGGCTACAGGTGAAGCCTGCCAGAGTCTGCATTAGCATGCGGACAACAGACCCCTATCCTGAGATACACTCTAGAAAAAGACCAGGTATGAACAAGCGCCTGGATTAAAACAGGTGTAATTACACCCAGACTGTCCTTATTCGCCCCCTAAGCAAGATAAATGACACACACACACACACCTGGTCATCCTTTCACCTTGGCCGGGCATGCCTTCAGCCTTTCTGCCAGTTGGTTCCTAAAGGTTGGCTGGACAAAGGGCCATAATCTATAGGGTCTCTGTCCAAAGGAATGGCCACAGCACCTGAAGCAGTGAGGTCTCCTTCCAGCCTCACATGCCTGGGTTGCTTGGATGAGAACATGGCCTCCGGGTCCTTTCCATAGCTTTACAAGTTGGGCCAAGGAGCCCAGCGCCTATCAATGGCTTGGACAGGTAGAGAACAGGGACCTCATTTTCCAGATTCATCCAGATTCTAGTAATGGGGCCTCCAAGTATCCTGTGGTATGTGTATCCTCTTCCAAGACCTTATTTGGTGTCCACGAAAGACCATCTGAATCCATTGGGACAAAACAGCTAAATGGAGGGCTTTTTGCTTCAGAGAGTTCACTTTCTGACCTCTACAACTTGTGGCAACCCACCTGGACCCCCTACCTTCTCTTTCTCAGTGCTGGCGAGAAGGTTGGCAGGAGGCTCCTTCCTAAATCCGGTCCCTGGGTTCCTTTTTGTGCCCCGAAGCAGGCACTTTGGGACCGACACCTATCGCGCTTCCTCCTCGGAAATCCACGCTGGTCCTTTGGGTCCACGTTAAGCTGGGGGACCTTTTGTGTGGAAAGCAGGAGTGGCCCCAAGGTGACATGAAGTTTGGGATAGTTAGAGGCTTGGATGGCAGGTGATGGTGACGAGGCTGGTCCAGGGTTATTTGACACACAGATGTTTTGGTTCTTCTTGTTTTTTAGAATGGAACTGCTCCGTCAATAAACAAACATTACTCCTTAGTTCGATCTCGAGTCTGATTCTTTCAAACACAAGGGCCTAAAGGGCTGAACCCGAGAGACCAAGATGCCACAGCAAAAGAGAAGGGGGTGAAGGGTTTAGAAAAAGTGGCTCCATTCCTAAGCGCCTCCATGCTTTCTGTTTCACTTCTGAGCCTGTCTTCACACTGAGGATTCAACTCCGCTCCATAACAACCCAATCTTGCGGCTGTCACCAAAGCCAAGTACAGTCGGACCCCCATATCCACTGATTCGGTAACCACGGTTTCAGTTAACCATGGTTACTGGATCAGCCCAGCCCACCCCTGCGGGCGCCATAAGAGAAAAACACCCAGAACCGGAAGGCCTGTTCACAATTATCCACGGTTATAGGTAACCAAAGTAGGAGCCGGAACATATCCCCAGCGGATATGGGGGTCCGACTGTAATGTATTTGTTATGTTTTGCTGATTATTTTGCATTGTATATTTTCTGTTTGTTGTAAACCGCCTTGGGCAAATTTTCTTTTGCAAAGGTGGTATGCAAATAAAATGGGGGGGGGAGCAGGAAGCACCTGGTAGAAAGATGCCATAAACCATCACACACGGGGGCATTTTATTCCTTTAATCAATCTACAAACCTGCCCAAATCCTGGAAAATGATACATTCACAACGGCACTGGGGATCTACCGTTGATGAACTGCCATTCTGACCCGGGGAACCCCCTGTGGCTGCCACTTCTGACACCTTTTAATGGAAAAGAACTGAAACTAAGTGCTTGATATATCAACAGCCACTTGCGCTAATGTTCGGTCTTCTGGCTGCAGTTGTGCTCGGAGGTGGAACAAAATCACGCTGCATTTCACAGCACTAAAGGCTTCTGAGAAAGATGCGTGGAGCCTTTCTGGCTAAAGGCCCTAGAGGAAGGGCATAAAGTAGGGGAAGAAAAGGTAACCGGAGTGCAAGAAGATGACTGAGCAATGCGCCCAACTTCACGCCTCACCTGCAGAAGATCGACACCATTCTTTGTAGGTTCTCCCGCGGGTGATCAAATGTTGGGGTGCATGGAGACCCTAGAAAGCCTTCGAATTTCCCATAACCTAGAAGACACTGATGCATGGATGAGGCCGGTGACTTGCTTGCGCATGTCTGAATGCGCTCCAGCAATTATGGCGTAAGTTAGAGGTCTCGCAATGGCATCTTTTCAGGTCTTGCCAAAGGCAGGTAGGTGTTTCCCCAGGGCTTCCGCCTCACCGACGCTGGCTGAATCCTGTGAGGTTCTTTATCTGCCAGGGGGAGGAGCAGAGAAGAGAAAGCGACACACAAGGCTCAGTTCCAATGGGCAATTCTCCCGCACATGATGCTTTCTTGTTAGGTTTTGAAGGAACGCTGGGAGCCTTAAACCCTGAGCAGGAGCTGCTTGGTCAGGATATAGAAGGAAGCTTGGCCTTCTCCCCACAACTTACACCCTGTGAGAGCTCAGAAAGAGAGATGTGACTCATCCAAGGTCCCCCATCTGGCTTCATGGAGGAAGATTTGCCTTTCATATCCTGCTTTTTTCACCCATTTAAGGGAACTCAAAAGCGGCTGACAAGCCTTCTGTTCTCCCCACAACAGACACCCTGTGAGGTCGGTGGGGCTGAGAGAGCTCAGAAGAGAGCTGTGACTGGCCCAAGGTCACCCAGCTGGCTTCATGGAGGAGTGCAGAACAGAACCCAGCGACTAAGAGAAATGTGACAGGCACTCTAACCACAAGTCCTGACAAGTTCCAGATATACCCTGGCTTCTAGATACCCCTTGCAACATGCAGAAAATAATATTTAAACATTTTGGCTTCGAAGCAGGGATCCTCGCCTGTGGCCCTCTGGGTGTTCCTCAAACCTAACCCTCAGCATTCCATACTTGAGGGCACAGAAAAATGCTACAAGTAAAGTTACCCCTCCGATTAGTTGTTTTAATAACCCTTCAAAAAACAAAAGCCACAGTTTTTACACAAGGGGAGAGGGCCTTCGCAGTGTTGGCCCTAGGCTATGGAATCGTCTCCCCCTTGAAGTGCGTCAATCACCTTCACTGTACACATTTAGTAAGGCAGTGAAGAAGCACCCCTTTCCCCTGGCCTTCGGTTAAATGGGGATACGCTTTCCCTTCCCACTTGCAGATGCTACTGTTTTAACACACACGGATGTCGCTTTAATAATGTTTGATTTTAAATGCTGTTGTGATGCGTGTCCCTTTAAGATTGAATCTTCCTGTTTGCCACCTCTACAGCACTGGTCTGAATCACCTGCGCAGGATCTGTGAATGTAACATAAAAGGAGTCGAGCCTCCTCTACATTCTGCCCTCTTTCCTCTTTCCAATATGCTGAAAGAATAAACCCTGCTTGTGTTTTAAGGAGCCGTTACTATATACGGCCTTGCCTGCCGGTGGAAGTCTCATAGAAAACTACAGCTGTTACCCACCCGGTGACCTCGGGGTATAGGGAGGGATAAAAATGTAAAGAGAGAAAGCAAATAAAAAAATATCCTATTAAAAGGCTTAGGGAAGAAACAGTTTTGCGAGCAGTGCAGTGAAGAGATCTTACATCTAGCATTACTTACAGTAACCGCAGCTCCCATCAGGCCCTGGACGAAGGCTTCTCCCGTTACCTGCACCTGGGAAGCCAAAAGTAGAGGAACTGTCAATTTTCATTCTGAATTGGCTCACACATACAGAGAGACAAATGGGAGTTCTTTCGAGCGTTAAGCATCACACAGTACCTAACTAAACAGTAGGGTTGTGCGCCAATATTAAAAATATTCATTATTCATACACATTTGGACATTCATATGTGTATGGATACACACAGGATGAGAGCAGGATGCATATGAGATTCCTATCATTCGATGTGTGTTGAATATTCGAACGAATAGATACGAATGTATTCGTATCTTCGGTCTGAATGTCCAGACATTTGTTTTACCTTTATTCGTACAAAAAATTTTGAATATTCAATTCGTTACAAATCCGATGTCAAAAATTGCATTTGTGAATACCCCTACTAAACGGCGTGCAGAAGCCACAGGGCTTCCATTGGTGTTGCCGGGTTCCGCTTAGTCATGTTCAACTCCTCGTTGATTGCGTGGGCGCCTCGGTGGGCACCTCTAAGAAGTTTCCTTGGCAGGGACACAGAAGTTATTTGCTATTGCCTGCTTCCAGGGAGTGGTTGGGGATCGAACTGGCAACCCTCTGCTGTCCAGGCACTTTGCTCTACCGCTGAGCTACAGCCCCTCCCAGACTCCATGGGCGCCTCTAGACAGTTTTCTTGGCAGGGACACAGAAGTGGTTTTCCACTCATGCTTGTCACCTGGCCTCTGATAGGTCGTGCCCATTACTGGTGCCAATCCTTGGTCACAGTTTGGCCTGCCCTGCTGCTTCTCTTCCAGGTGCTATCATTGAAGAGGAGCAGTCTTATCACCTCCCAAATCTTCTAAGCAGGCCCCTGAGAATCCCCTAACAGAGCGCATGTCTACCAGCTTTGCATGGGAATTCATAAGAAGCCCCTATAATGAAAACCCAGCAAGAACAACCGCCTAGAAATGCATTCTGCCTCTAAAGGACTCAAAGCCACAACGCAGAGGGATTTTCAGAGCTCAACATGTGTGCTCAGACACGCAGACACAGCATCTGCAGAGACTCCAGGGTCTGAAGGAGCCACAGAAGGCTAAACCGACTTTTAAGCCGTCACCTGTTTTGCCGTGTGGCCCATGTTCATGGCATCAGTCACTCTGTTCTGTAGGAAGGTCCAAGTATCTTCGAAATCCGGGGAAGAGTCCTGTATCATCACCAGCTCTGTAGTGTTGTAAATGCCGGCCAACACGGCGCGACGAGTGTACCAGTTGATCTGTAAGGCCAGGCGATAAAGGCAGAAGGGACAAGGAAAACTGAGGATTAAATCTGAAGGATCCCACCCATCACCAGACCTCCAGCTTGTAATCAGAGCAAATTTTATCATCTGTTTAAGGGGGGGGGGGGGGAGCTCTCCAGATAGTCCAAATACTACACCAAGGAAAGTGGAATTCAGCAACCTGTAAGCAATGCAGGCAAAAGGCAATCAATGTAAACAAGGGTATTCATCTTTGCAACATAATTCTGTGCCTGAGGCTCCCAAGGGAACACAGAGGTGGTAACAACTACCAGCCTAGATGGCTTTGAGGAATGGTTAGAGAAATTCATGGATGACAGATGTATCCATGGCTACTGGAATAGATGCCTAAGTACATCTTTCAGGCTGGGGGAACAAGCAGGACGCCTCTAGGGCCATTTGCTGGGATTTGAGAGCAGGAGGAAGTTTGCCCTTGTCTCTGCTGGAGATACTCGTGGACCATTAGTTGGCCACTGTGTGGGACAGGATGCTGGAGTAGATGGGCTGTGGCCTGATCCTGCAGGGCTCCTCTGAGGTTCTTATGGAATAGATGGGCTGTGTCCTGATCCTGCAGGGCTCCTCTGAGGTTCTTATGGACTAGATGGGCTGTGGCCTAATCCTGAGGGCTCCTCTGAGGTTCTTATGGAATAGATGGGCTGTGGCCTGATCCAGCAGGGCTCCTCTGAGATTCTTATGGACTAGATGGGCTGTGGCCTGATCCAGCAGGGCTCCTCTGAGGTTCTTATGGTCTAGATGGGCTGTGGCCTGATCCAGCAGGGCTCCTCTGAGGTTCTTATGGACTAGATGGGCTGTGGCCTGATCCAGCAGGGCTCCTCTTAGGTCCTTATGGACTAGATGGGCTGTAGCCTGATCCAGCAGGGCTCCTCTGAGGTTCTTATGGACTAGATGGGCTGTAGCCTGATCCAGCAGGGCTCCTCTGAGGTTCTTATGGACTAGATGGGCTGTGGCCTGATCCAGCAGGGCTCCTCTGAGGTTCTTATGGACTAGATGGGCTGTGGCCTGATCCAGCAGGGCTCCTCTTAGGTCCTTATGGACTAGATGGGCTGTAGCCTGATCCAGCAGGGCTCCTCTGAGGTTCTTATGGACTAGATGGGCTGTAGCCTGATCCAGCAGGGCTCCTCTGAGGTTCTTATGGACTAGATGGGCTGTGGCCTGATCCAGCAGGGCTCCTCTGAGGTTTCTATGGACTAGATGGGCTGTGCTAGATGGGCTGTGGCCTGATGCAGCAGGGCTCCTCTGAGATTCTTATGGACTAGATGGGCTGTGGCCTGATCCTGCAGGGCTCCTCTGAGGTTCTTATGGACTAGATGGGCTGTAGCCTGATCCAGCAGGGCTCCTCTGAGGTTCTTATGGACTAGATGGGCTGTAGCCTGATCCAGCAGGGCTCCTCTGAGATTCTTATGGACTAGATGGGCTGTGGCCTGATCCTGCAGGGCTCCTCTGAGGTTCTTATGGACTAGATGGGCTGTGGCCTGATCCAGCAGGGCTCCTCTGAGGTTCTTATGGACTAGATGGGCTGTGGCCTGACCAAGCAGGGCTCCTCTGAGGTTCTTATGGACTAGATGGGCTGTGGCCTGATCCAACAGGGCTCCTCTTAGGTTCTTAAACTGCTACGCGATACCTGGAAATGTTCTTAACAGCAGTTGCCTTTTCGTTACTGTACAATTAAACAGCAAAACCACGTAAGTTAAAGCTGGGAACTGAGTTTTCTCATCTTTTTCTCCTGAGCTTTCTCATCTCTAAGCAACGCTCCCAAGTTTTAGTGACGCTCGAGGGACTAATAAGAAGACAATTAAACTGATTTAATTCTAGAGCTCTGTCATCTCATCCAATTTAACGAGAATAACGAGGAACCTCCGGATTACCTAAGCAGTGGATGGTTGGGGTGGGTGGGTTCAGGATGAGCATCTTTTTGAGAACACCAGCTCAGGAGTTATACAGAACTATGACAGGCATAGATGTAGGAACCGTTTCTTTCCCCCAATTTAGAAATAGCCTCAGGCATCTCTAATCTTCCCTGCATTTGTTTTGCTCTTTCCAGCCTCTGTTTTCCCAACTGGAAAATGGATTTATTCACAGTTCCCTGAACAGTATACCTGGAGACATGCGTGAGAACTCAGCAAAGTTCCCTATGCACATTGTTTTTCAAGTTTCCAAAACACCAGGAGGAAGGAAGCCTACGTCTGAGGTTGAATATATTTAAAAGCTCACCAATATCTGCATGCTGGAACAAAACCTTTAGTCCCCCATTGTGACTGCCTCCTTTTCTTTGGCTTTCTGGTTTATTCCTTTAATTTCTCTGCTTGCTGTTTGTTTGTCATGTAGCCTATTTTATCCAAACATGTTTATTAAAACCATTTGTTAAAATGCCCTACTAAGCTCTTCTTACCCCTTCCGTACGTTTCTAATAGGCTAAGTAATTCATTAATTTTATAATTAAGGCATAATTTACTTTGCTATTATCTCCTGGCAGAAGAATGGTGGCTCCTATCATAAACCCTAGGTATTTTAGGGTGTTGCTTAAGAGGATTCAAACTGAATCCCAGCTGGAGGTGGGAACTCAAAAAGCAAAATTGTGTTTTAAGCCAGCAAAAGCCCAACCCAGTGACGAGTGAACCAAATAAATAACCACACTTAATTCTGTTCATTTCTATAAAAAGGCAACAATGTTTTACATACACCCCCTTCTAAAACTTTGTTTTGATTTGCTTGTTGTCTTTTGCTCATTTTAATGTCCTTGCTCAGATTTTACTGCATCTTCAAAAAAAAAAGTGATGTATAGATATTATAAACAAGACAAAAGGGAACCGTGATTACAGAGAAAACTTATTACAAAGTTATAATCTTATCTCTGGTTCAGAAGTTAGCACTTTGTAATATGTATTGCAGCATCTATTGGCAGAAACACTTCAGAAATCCTGACAGCTGGATTCCTATCATGATAGTAGTCAGCAAATCAGAATGATGCGGATTAGTGGGAAAAAGCACTGGCAAGTATTTCATGTTGGCACTAGATGGCGCTAAAAGGGATAGCTGTGACAATCATTGTCCAAACTGAGTCAGTGAGTCAAATATAAATGGTCTCCAAACTATTTGTCACTAAGATGCTTATGATAAATTTAATGCCATCTAGTATCAGCAAAATGTGTTTGCCCGCACTTTTGTGTTTTAGCCTTACTTGACATTTCAGCTTCTCCTGACTGCTGTAACAAAAGCAGCAGATTTGGGAAGCACTCCAAAACCCCTGCACACTCCTATTAGTGTGGGAAATAAAAAAGACAAAAATAATCTCACTTTCACCAATCTGAAACAGATGGAATAGGGATGTGCATGAATGGGCTTTTTGACATTCCATCTGTAATGAATCAGATGTGAGAAAGTCCATATTCATTCCAATAGATCCCCTTCAAAGGTAGTAGGATTCTATCCTACACGAATGCTTACGTATCAGATACGTATCCGTAACATATTTGTGCATTGTAAGTGTCAAATCTGACCTGAATCCACTTTTAATCTGATCTAGATCCATGTTGAATGCAATCTGGATCCATTCCAGATGTGACTGGCACAGCCGCTTTCCCGCTTCCCCAGGTTAATGAATGTCCGATCTTTTCGTACGAATGTTTGAACCATTTGTACGAATCCCCGAAACATTTATATGAATATTAATCTACGAATGTCATAACGTTCGATTGGTGTATGAATGTCCGAATTCATACGAATTTGTAAAAATAACGGATGTTACAAATATCTGTGCACATCTCTAAGATGGAATGTCATTAGATCTCCAGGCCATGGCGACCCCTGGGCTCTGGGCTCTTTTCAGCTTCGATCTTCTCTTGGGCGTGGATTTTTCCTCTGATTGTGAAGCTAGTCATAGCAAATGCAAAGCAAAGACAAATCTCCGGGCATTAGGTGAGCAGGGCATCAGAATCCTTGATTCAAACTATCCTCTCCTCTGTTGTATGTTGTTTTGGGGGAGCACAGAGGAGGTATGGTTTTATAAACATGGCCTTAGATGCAGGCACTCTGGATTGCATCTGGAGAAAACGTGCCATTCAGGCATTAGCATTATCTAACGAGCTTTTTGGGCTCCATCTACTTCCCAGGCTTTGCCAAAGTCTTACAAATGATGCTTCCTCCATGCTCAGACTCACATCAGTGGACTGGTCTCCTGCGTAGTGCCACATGTCATCAACCATGCTTGTCAGGAGGTTCAGGCTGGCTGGGATATTATGGGGCAGCAGCAACACACCCATAGCCTGTGAAGTAACAAAAGGCAGAGAAGTCAGAAGGGCAAAGAGATTGAAAAAGGAGATTGTGGAACTGGAAAAAGTGCAGAAGAGGTCAACCAGAATTATTAAGGAGCTGGAACAACTCCCTTACGAAATCAGACTGCAACTCCTAGGCCTCTTCAGCCCAGAAAGACGGCGTTTAAGAGGGGACCTGATTGAAGCAGATAAAATCACGTGTGGGGTAGAAAAGGGGGATAGAGAAGATTTCTTTTCTCTATCACACAACACTAGAACCAGGGGGCATCTATGAAGTTGATGGGCAGGAGAGTCAGATCAGACAAGGGGAAGGATTTCCTTACCCAGAGGGTCATCGGTCTATGGAATTTGCTGCCAGAAGAGGCAGTAACAGCTACCAGCCTAGATGGCTTTAAGAAATGGTTAGACACATTCATGGAGGACAACTGCGTCAACGGCTACTAGAATGGATGCCTAAGTACATCTTTCAGGCTGGGGGGACAAGCAGGATGCCTCCAAGGCCATTTGCCGGGATTCAAGAGCAGGAGAAGGTTTGTCCTTCTCTTTGCTTAAGACGCCCATGGGCAATTGGTGGGCCACTGTGTGCGACAGGATGTGGACTAGAGGGGCTGTGGCCTGATCTAGCAGGGTTCCTCTTAGGTTCTTATTTGTGCTTTGCAAACAGCCAAGTTTCTCCAACAGCCCCAAATGCAAATGCTTTTCTGGGCTGGATTACTTGTGTTTCAGCCTCAGTCCCTAATGGAGGAGGAAACGCTGGGAAGAGGCGTTCTCTCTTCCCCACTCCTCTTTGGAACAACATCCTACCACCACCTGGCCTGAAAGGTTCTCTCCAAGCAATCCGGGTCACATTCTTGATTCCACAGGCCCTCTAACTGGGTCCTAGAAATCCCTGAGCAAGAAAAACAGATTACCCCTAAAGGGACTGGGACTGAAGAATACTGATGGGAATGGAACCTATCACCACCCAAGAGCTACAAGGTGACTCAGAGACAAGTGCGCAAGACCGCAAAGAGGATAAGAGAACGGATGGCCCCATCTCCCACCTTGAGCCCCTTGGAGGAAGAACAGGATGCCAGAAACAGTAGACCCCAACTTAGATGCTCAACTATGTTCATTCACTCTAAAAGGTGTGTCCCAGGGGCAGCGGCAAGGAAGGTTGCAGGCAGAAGCAAAATGGGGCCACCAAACCTAGGAGGGCTTTCCGTGCCATCGGGAAGGAGGAATTGTTTCTTTGTTCTGCAGTTCCCTCTTCTCAGAAGACCTGAAAAAAGTTCCTTCTATCTCAACTGCAACCCCCAATGGAATCCTGGATCACCCAAGTGCCAGCTGGCAAAGGGGGGGGGCATGTGGGGGCCCATCCCCTGTGCTCAGTAGGTTCATGGTCTTTTTGGAAACTCCCCTTCTGCTAGGAGTAAATGGCCATCTTCCTGGAGTCCCAAAGGCCCATTTGCAGCTGCCGTGAGAACTTCAAGAACGCCCTACAAACCAACCCAGCATGGAGGAAGGGCTTCCACCTGTGCCCTCCCCCACAATGCAATTCTGTCCCCTTCACTATGATCCAGATCCCACTCAGTCTAGAACTTTTTCAGGCCTCCTGAGAGGAGGGAAAAGCAGAACAAGGGAGCCAAAATACATTTCCTCCTTCCTGCTGGCCTATTGAGGGAAGCACCCCAATAGTACAGGAAGCCCTGCCGGTTTTGGTGGGCCCATTAGGAGCACTTCTAACTCCAGAAACTGAAACTCCAACGAAAACTTTATCTCAGTGCTTTCAAGTTTTACCTGGGGCCATTTTTCAATATAGGGAATTAGCATTCTCAGCCTGGCTTCCAAAGCATCCTTCAGGAATTCATCCGTCTTCTTCTTCCTTTCAAAGGAAACGGACCGATGGACAGAGTATTGGTTATTACTTGGTTGCGCCTATCTACTTTAACCAAAACAAGAACTCAAAATGCTACAAAATGATGTCCCTGTCCTTAGGAGGATCTAAAGAAACGCCAAAATGGTTTAGCTGGTTGGCAGTTGGCAGCAAACCAGCTAGTTTGCTAACGTTTGCATCGAACCGCACATGTGGTTGTTCGAATATCCAAGAACTGTATCGCGCCAAAGCAGCCCCCCACTTGTGAGCACAAACTATTCAGTCAGTGTGTTTTGGCCCCGAAAGGGCTGTTTTTCAGTGGAAAGATTGTATTTCTTGTTTTCAAACCAGCTCAAAATCGAACTCAAACAGTTGTTCGATTAACTAGTTCGCCATCAAACTGAACAATGGGTGTTTGGTTCGATGGTGAACCAAATGCATGATTTCAGTATCTTGAACATCTCTAGTTTGATCTTTGCAAGGACCTTCTGTGGTCTGGATTATCTGTTTTTCTTCACCCAGAATCATCTATCCTTATATACTATAGTTTAGTACCTATAAAAATCCTCCTAAAGCAGCTGCAGGGCTGAATACTCACTCTGCCTGACCCAGTTGCACCAGTTTATGCTGCTCCTCAAGGAGTTCAGATAGCTTGGAGTTACACTGGGACACGAAGTGCAGAACCAACTCACTGCCGTCATTGTGAAACAACCCTGCTGCGGCCACAGAGAGACCGAGCGACTAAAGGGAGGAAGGGAGACAGAGAGACCAAACGGATTATCAAGAAGCCAGACAAATAGGGGAAATTATTCTGAAACGTCTCAGATGCAGAGTTATGCAGAGAAGCAATATTCCTTTAAAACCGTTGCCCTAGAAAAGGAGATGATACAGGGCAGGATCAGCTGTATTTGACTCTTCCAGAACTCAGGTCCTCAGCTCAGGTTTAGGGATTCACGTGAATATTCACCACATTCAAAATTCATTCAAATTCGTTCGAATTCGGATTTTCACATTCAAATTGAATGTTGGCTACATTCAAAGATTGACATTCAAATTCAAATCGAATGCTTCTATACAGGGTGGATTTGATTTAAATCGCTAGTCAGTAAGGCTTGATTTAAATCATAGTTTCTACATAAACTAACTCTTCCTACTTTAATATGCAAGTAGATGAAGATTTTTAGAACAACAACTTTTCATATTAGTTTTTTTATCCCCAGTTTAATAGGTTAATCATTCATATTTGGACACAACTTTTCTCTTGTACTTAGGAAGGAGAAAAATAATCATTGCCTTAGTAATAACAATTTAAATAGATTTATTCAGCTGAAACAATAACATTACAGCATATGTTATTTGCTTAAACAAACATCCATGTTTGTTAACTGATTTGGCTAAACAATATATATATTTTAAGAAAGTTAGGGTGTTTTTCCACGGTCACTAAAAGTATCCATTAAGTACCCATTAATGGGTACGAAATGGCATTTTTGTACCCAATAATGGGTACTTAATGGGTACTTCTAGTGACACTGGAAAAACACCCTTAGACTGTCAGCCCAGCCTACACATGAAAAATATTGGCAGAGAAACTGACCAATAATCTTACAAAAACCTCTGGAAGAGCGTGACATTGTGAATGGATTAATTACCGCAAAAAATGAAATATATAGCCTTATTCTACATAATTAAAAAAATAATCTTTATTTCATGATGTAATAACCTTTGGATGGTAATATAACTTCCTCAAAAAGCATTTTACTTTTAAAAAATCCAATTTAAGTTAAAAAATCATTTATTTTTATCCACCCTGCTTCTATACCTTCATTCAAAGTTTCGTTACATTCGTGAGGCAGGAAAGCAGCTGCCCATTCACATCTGCAGCGGATCAGAGTGGATTCAAAGCAGATACAGAGTGGATTCAAAGCGGTTTCAGAGCAGATTTGACGTGTTCAGAGCAGGTTGGGAGGGGACTTGTAGGCGTGACTGGCAGCAGGGATCCAAACAACACTCAAATAGCATTCTAAGAACATTTGTGTTGAATTCAAATCTTACCACATCGAAAGGGTGACTTCGCAACACCAACCCCAATTCTTCACTGGAAGGACAAATATTTGATGTTCTTCATCAAAAAAAACAAACAAACCATCACCCAGATGAAACATGGGGTGTTTTTCCACTGTCGCTAGAAGTACCCATTAATGGGTACAAAAATGCCATTCCGTACCCATTTATGGGTACGTAATGGGTACTTTTAGTGACAGTGGAAAAACACCCATGTTTAAGAGATGCTGGAAGTGTCAACCCCAGATTAAACTTGTAGTCCACACTGTTGTGGCCTCCCTTAAAGCATCGGGCATCTAGACTGTACCTTTGCCCCCTCCGCGATAGCATCGGTTGTCCAGCCATAAGTTGGCACAAACTCCAAAGCAGCCGCCAGAATCCGATGCTGCAGCTGCTCCTCACTTTCATACCCCTCTGATTCTTCACCTCCCTGATCCGTGTAACTGGGAAAAGGAGGAAAGAAATAAGGAGTCAAAACCCACATAAGCTTAAGAGCTAGAATACTGGCCATTTTGATTTTCCATGTTGCCGTCAACTAGGGACGTGCACGAATATTAGAAACATTTGATATTCATACAAATTCAGACATTTGTACATGAATCAAATCTTATGACACTCGTACATTGACATTCGTATTCGTACAAATGTTTTTGAACATTCGTGAAACGGAGACGTAGGAAACCGCCAGTCACATCTGCGGCGGATCCAGAGCGCATTCGACATGGACTGAAAGCAAATTCAAAGTCATCCAGCTGGCTTCATGAGGGAGGGTGGAATCGAACCCGGTATTCCCAGATAAGAGTCTGGCTCCCTAACTGCTAGACAAAACTGGCTCACTGAGGGACACGGATCCCCACAGATGCAAAAGACGACAATGGATCTGGCTGGTGATCTAGGATCACTGAGACCCTGCAGAGCTTTAACGTTGGACCGGAAGGCAAAGCTGGTTACCTAGCACGTCCATGTTGATGTTCATCGTCCTGAAACTCTTCCCCCCGCTGAGATGCTACAGGTTCTTGAGAGGGAGGCTGGAGAGGCTGCTGTCTGTGCTCATCTGACGCTCTCTGCAACACAGAAGCAGACTGAAGGGCCCGCTGGGCTGGGTAGAGTTGGCGCCTGAAGGCTGAAGGAAAAAGACAAATTAATATTGTCGGTAACAGCTATGCTGTAGGACTGTTATAAATCACCTCAGCCATCTCATCAGAATGCCCCTTTATCTGATAAACACTTCAGAGATGACGGATTCCCTCTTAGGAATGTGCATGAATATTTGTAACATTTATTTGTTCGAATTCAGGCAAATTCGGGCATCCATACATGAATCAAATCTTAAAATATTCATACATTGACATACGTATTGGATACATATCAGATATCTGTTCGAATAGATACAAATACATTCATATAGGACAGAATCCTACCACACTCCAAGGGGATCTACTAGGACAAATACAGATTTTCTAATTTTCGTTTTGTTACGAATCCAATGTCAAAAAAACCCATTTGTGCACTTCCCTGTTACCTCAACCTCCTGTTCAAACCTCAGATAAACTCTAGTTTTCTTGTGCTGGGCTGGAAAGGAGTTATTTTCCAGACACGTATCTCTGGTGTTCCAAACAAGAAGTGATTTCTGAATGCTACACCTTTTGTCTTCCTTTCCAAAGGTGTTAGTTAACAGATGTAACATGCAATCCAAGAATTACACTGGAAATTATGGTTATATCAAAAAAAGAGCAGGAGCCTATTTGCACTTAGGTCTCTGGGACGCAATCAGAACAGCCCTGGTACGGAGTCTGGTCTAGTGGCTAGGGAGCTGGACTCTTATCTGGGAATACCGGGTCCGATTCCACCCTCCCCCATGAAGCCAGCTGGGTGACCTTGGGCTAGTCACAGCTCTCTTTCTGAGCTCTCACAGCCCCACCTGCCTCACAGGGTGTTCTATTGTGGCAAGAAGAACAGAAAGGTTTGTCAGCCGCTTTGAGTACCCTGAAATAGGTGGGAAAAGCAGGGTAGAAAAGCCAACTCTTCATCTTCTTCTAATTGCATTCCAGAGGCCTACGTGTGAATAGGCCTCAGGCTTCCCAAACTAACAGCTTCCTGTACAACAGTACGCCACACAGAGTGGCAAATGCTAAGGTTATATTCAAACACCACTTGATGATAAATATATAAACACGAGTCCATGAGAAACTTGTCTGCTTACTGAATTGCAAGCTGTTTAATATCTTTGTGAGGCACAGGACAGAAGACATTTGTGGAAGTATACAGACAAACTTGTAAGAACATAAGA
The DNA here is from genome assembly GCA_023333525.1 of Aspidoscelis tigris stejnegeri. NCBI lineage: Eukaryota > Metazoa > Chordata > Lepidosauria > Squamata > Teiidae > Aspidoscelis > Aspidoscelis tigris. The sequence continues at coordinate 5,252,361 of JALMGA010000013.1, forward strand.
ATTATCCCACTGGATCTGACCCATGGCCCATCTAGTCCAGCAGGCTGCACTCCCAATGGCCAACACAGGGAAGTCGCCTAGTAGAGCACAGTCTTCCAGTAGAAGAACGTAAGAACCTCCCTCCAGTATCGGACCGATGACCCATCTAGTCCAGCAACCTTTTCCCACAGTGACCAACCAGTTGCACAAAGAGACCCACCGACAGGATGCAAGCACACCGCTTGCCTTGCTCATAACCTCCTGGTATTCGGCTTCCAGCGGCAGGGCGTGCCTTCCGATTAGCAAAGGCATTCATATTGCTACCATGTTCTGTTTATGGAAGCCACTGGCAGTCCCAGCTCCCACAAATAGAAGAAGTACCCCACTGGATTGGACCCAGAGAACCTCTGGTCCAACAGCCTGTCCTTGCAGACACCAGTGAGCTGCACAAGGGAACCCAGCAGGCAGGAGACAGGCATCCAGCTTGCCTTGCCCACAGTCTCCCAGCTTTTGACCTACTACCAAGGGCAATGCAGCCATTAGTAGCCATGGCTTCCATACAGAGAAGGAAAACCCCAATGGACTAGACCCATAGACCTCCTAGAGGAAGCCCACCAGCAGGACACAAGCGCACACCTCGCTCTGCTTACGGTCTCCCAGCAGAAGAACCCAGGAAAGGCCCCATGCCAATGCCCCATATGCCTCCTTACCCTGGTGCCTCTGCAACACCTGCACCCTAAGAGAGGGCAGCTCTGCCTGGACTACAACTCCCATGAACCTCGGCTAAACGCTTTAGGTGAGGGAGGGGGGCACCCAGAGTGCTTAAGCCCTGCAGCTGTTTTTTTTCGACTACAAGACCCAGAAGTCTTAGCGGGGCCGGCTCAGACGCTGCTGCTGAGCCGCGGTGACTCTTGTGGGTCTAGCCACTTCCATCGCCCTCAACTCGAGTCACTGCAGAATGCCTTTGCGGACTACAATTCCCATGAGCCCCCCGACAGGCCAGCTTGATCGTCGACGTGGCAAAGGCTCATGGGATTGTAGTTCGTTAGCCAGCCGGCCGGCCTTTTGGTCTGTGTCGGTCGCCTCTCTTTGCCCAGCGGCCCAGCCAGGCCGCTCCTCTCCGGCCCTGAGGGAAAGAGGCGACGACTGGTCCGGCAGCCCGGCGGCGGGAGAGTCTCTTCGCCACTCAAGCGGAGTCGCCTCCTGCCCTTCACCTCACCTTTCCCGTCCGAAGCGGCGCCAACGGCAACAGCCGCCGCCCCAAAGCTTTGGGACCGAGCTGACCCTCTCCCGCCCGGCCCGCGCTTTCCCGCCCTAGGCAGCGGCCCCTCACCCGCTTGCTGGTACCGCAACAGCCCCCAGGCCGCTCGCCTCACACCCGCCGCCGCCGCCGCCGCCGCCATCTTTGCAAAGGGCTGGGGGCGGGGCTAAAGGGGGCGGGACCTGGGCGCCATCTTTGGAACGGGCAGGGGAGCTAACAGGAGAGGGGCGTGGCCCGATCATTGCAGCTGGCGACGGGGCGGGGTGCGGGTGCCATCTTTGGGGCGGGCAGCGGAGCTAGCAGGAGAGGGGCGTGGGCGCCATTTTTGGAGCGGGCAAGGAGGAGAGGCCGCTGGCTGCCCTCCAGAGCTGGGGAGGTTAGAAGGACAAGAGGCCTTGCCCTGGGCATTAGGGTGAAGGGGACTCCCCTTCCAACCTCCCAAGAGCACTGTAAAGATACTCTTCATAAACAGGGTGAACCGCAGGCTGTCATGCGATTGGGGACCTAACCTTAGAAGACCAAGGCTTTCTCCGGGTGACCGCAAGCAGTAGCAGCAGCAGGACGCGCTAGGGTGTGCAGACCCAACCGCACGGCTCTCTCTTGAAAGCTGCTGCTGCTGCCGCTGCCCTTTTCCAGTTTCTGGTCACGTTTACCAACAAGTGTGGGCAGTGGAAGCCCTTCCCGCCATCTTTGCCAAGGGCAGGGTAGGGGCGGTGCCTGGAGCGGAACGTGACGAATCCGGTGAGGGGCGGGGGAGGAACTTCCTGTAAAGGGCCGGAAGGGGCGTAGCACGCACGAGGGTCTAGGGCAAGGGAGAAGGCTGCTGCTGTGAGAGAGCGCGACGGAGGACGAGGCGGGGGGTCAGGTGAGCGGGGACGGTTGGGCTCTTGCCTGGGCCGGGAGCCCTATAAACGAGGGCAGCGCTTTGGCGAAGGAATCCATCATCCTCCCGGACCCCTTCCGAAAAGTGACGTCAGCAAAAGGGGTGGCACCCGGGAGAGGGCCTTCTCAGTGGTGGCCCCTAGGCTGTGGAATAGTCTCCCCCTTGAGCCAGGTTGGAATATTGGTTAGGCAGCCAGACTCTTGTCTGGGAATACCGGGTTCGATTCCGTCCTCCCCCACGAAGCCAGCTGGGTGACCCTGGGCTAGTCACAGCTCTCTTATGAGCTCCCACAGCCCCACCTGTCTCACAGGGTGTCTGTTGTGGGGAAAAGAACAGAAGCTTTGTCAGCTGCTTTGAGTCCCCTTAAGAGGGTGAGAAAAGCCGGGTAGAAAAGCCAGCTCTTCTTCTTCCTATTATATCTGGGGCAGTTTGGTCTAGTGGCTAGGGAGCCGGACTCTTATCTGGGAATACTGGGTTTGATTCCGCACTCCTCCACGAAGCAGCCGGGAGTGGGCCTTCTCAGTAGTGGCCCCTAGGCTGTGGAATAGTCTCCCCCTTGAGCCAAGTTGGAATAGTGGTTAAGGAGGTGGACTCTTATCTGGGAATACCAAGTTCGACTCCATCCTCCCCCATGAAGCCGCTGGGTGACCTTGGGCTAGTCACGGCTCTCTTCTGAGCTCTCACAGCCCCACCCACCTCACAGGGTGTCTGTTGGGGGGAGAAGAACAGAAGCTTTGTCAGCCGCTTTGCGTCCCCTTAAATGGGTGAGAAAAGCAGGGTACACCTTCACTGTACACATTTAGGAAGGCAGTGAAGACGTGTGTCTTTGCCCTTTGGTTAAATGGAGATACTTTCCCCTTCCCACTTGCAGACACTGTTGTTTTAATATATACTCTTATTGTTTTTATATGTTTGATTTTAGATGTTGTTACCTGCCTGGAGACCTCCTGGTATAGGGTGGGATAAAAATGTAAATAAATAAATAAAATGGGGGGAAGGAGTGGGCGGGGCGGTGGGGACTGCCACACCACTGCTGCTGCGGTCCCAAGTCAGCCCATCCTATGGAATGGAAGAATCAAAGCTTTTAACTTTGTATTTCACAGAACTGTGCAGAATTTAGGCTTCTATTGGTATCTGGTTCTAAGAGAAACTCCAGGAACTTCTAGAGTCAAAGAATAACCATTCATTTCTTCAAAGGCCTACCTGGCATTTCTGGCTTTATTTAAACTGAGTCATGGAATTTAATAGCAACTTGCTCCTCTGCGATAATTATTGCTCAAGCTGGTTTAGCAAACACCCGGCCACTTTCGCTGTATTTTTTGAAACCTATATTTACTATCCATTGCACAAATATAATGCAATGTATTCTTTATGTAGCTGTTGAGAGAGCTTTTTTCTGTGAGACGTTGTCACAATTTTACTTTCCTTTTTCTTGCATTGCATAGTTCGTGACTTCATAACATGCAGGGCCCTATCTGAACTTGGCTTTATTCAGCAATATATCTTGGAATAGGGTTCAGTTGTCCACATCCTAATGCAGACTATGGTAGGCCTCGACTAGGGCCTGCCATAGACTACACTAGCATGAGAACAGCAGGTCCCTATTCTGGGACATATTGCAGAATAAGGTCAAGTGCAGACAGGGCCCAGATCTTCCAGGTGTACTTTCACTGAAACTGTCCTACCTAGTACAGGTAGGGTAGGAACTTGGCTACGAGCCTTGTCCTTATCATAGAAGACAACGGTAAACAAAGCAAGGTCAACAGTCCAAAGTCAAAAGCCAGAGTAAGGATAAAGGCAGTGAGCATCATATAGTCTGAAGTCAAAAGCCAGAATCTTACACTAGTGCAGTTTCAGGGACAATCCAAAAGCAAATGTCAGGAGCCCATATAAAGGTCAAGAATCGGGAACAGAGGCGTGAACAGGAAGTTGTAGGTGTCTGCATACATTGATTGTCAGTAACAGTTTGCTTAAGGAACTGTAACTAGTTTTATGTCTCCAAATCAGAGTTCAGGTGGCCAGTGGGGCTCGGTTTGATCACTTGGCGTTACTTGCACAGTCTTTCTGATCTAGGCAGCACTGATTTCTCCCTTCGTTGTTCTGCCAGAGTCTCATCTGCTGTCTTGGGTCAGATGTCTTGTGAGCCAGCCTTAGTGATATCTCTTGTTTGTCTGGCCTTGAGCTTCTGGCTCTCCGGCCTCCATGTGATTTACAGCTGTCTCTGAGCAAACAGATTCAGCATCTGAAACAGCATCCAAGTCCAAGTCGGCTTGCGAGGGGCGCAGCATGACAGGAATTTACAGAACTCTTGGCAATTGCTTGATATACTTACGGCTGATTCTACCCTCCTCCTGTTTGGTCTAGTGGTTAAGGAGCTGAACTCTTATGTGGGAATACAGGGCCTGATTCTGCCCTCTTCCATGAAACCAGCCAAGTGGCCTTGGGCTAGTCACAGCTCTCTTCTGAGCTCTCACAGCCCCCCTACGTCACAGGGTGTTCTGTTGTGGGGAGAGGAATAGAAAGTTTTGCCGGCCAATTTGAGTCCCCTTAAGTGGGTGAGAAAAGTAGGGTAGAAAAGCCAACTCTCCTACTGAATGCAAGGCTATCAAAATATTTAGTCTATCAAAGGAAAGGCTGTCAAAACGTTTATCTAATACAGTTTCTGCAGGAAAACATCCTGTCCTCAAAATTGCTACAAGGTCAGAGCTCAGGAAATACAGGGCTCTAGGTGACCTAGTAGTTGCCATCTGCTTGGAACCGCAAAATAGATATATCTTTGATAAAATCTTCATTAAGCTTGGCATACAAGGTATGGGGTAAAAGGACAGGCCCCCATAGGTAGTTTGTTGAGAAGCAGAAAGCAGCAAACAGGAGTAAAGAGAGATTCCACACAGAGGGATGAAGTACATGGTTGAAACATTGTCCCATGGCTAGCTGCGTCATGCAAAAGGTGAAAATATTGATGGAAAAAGAAAACAATGTCCTAGTCTTTGTTCTACCACTCAAAATGTATTAATTATAGGTAATGATTTTTTTTTACTGGTTACTTAAGATCCCCTTTCAGGTAGACTTTTCAAAATTCTTATCAGCATTTCTTGAGATGTCTGTTTTTTTTTAAATGTGTGCTGTTCAGATAAGGATAAAGAAATGCTCTACGTTCTCTGCTTTTTATCCACGAAGCTTATAGTGTTGTGACAACGTAGGTTTCTTGACTGGAAACCCCAGAATTTTCTTTCTTTTTATTATTAGACATACACATCTAAATATATATATAGTATATGATATTGTAGATACGGCAAATGTTTCTAACTTTTAAAGAATTGCTGTAACATTCCAGAAAATAAACTAAATTCAATAAGTGAGCCAGTTTGGTCTAGTGCTTAGGGAGCTGGACTCTTATCTGGGAATATTAGGTTTCATTCCACAAAGCCAGCTACGTGACCTTGGGCTAGTCACATCTCTCTTTCTGAGCTCTCAACAGCCCCACCTCACCCCGCATGGAGCCTGCTGTGGGGGAGAAGAATGGAAGGTTTGTCAGCCGCTTTGAGTCCCCTTAAATTGGTGAGAAAAGTGGGGTAAAAAAGCCAACTCCCTCCCCTGCCATGAAGCTAGCTGGTTAACTTTGGGCTAGTCACAGCTCTCTTTCTGAGCTCTCACAGCCCCACATACCTCACATGGTGTTCTGCTGTGGGGAGAAGAACAAAACGTTTGTCAGCCGCTTTGAGTTCCCTTAAATGGGTGAGAAAAGTGGGGTAGAAAAGCCAACTCTTCTTCTCAATGGGTTTGAAGATAGTGGTTAACAGATAATTTCTGGCCACGTCCCACTCATATTAACGGCTAGCAGATCTCCAGAAATCCTTCCAGTGACAGATCTCTTTTTCTCCATTGTTCTCGTCAACAGTTGCCTTGGTTTCTTCCAGGTGTGGAAAATACTTTGGGCATGGCTGAGTACGGGATCTCCGTGGGCCAGCAGGTGGCAGTGATCTGGGACAGCCACTCTCCCCCTGAAGCCCTGCAGAACCTTGTACAGAAAATTCAGGCTGCCGTTGGGAATGAAGGTCACGTCGCGGTGGAGAACATCAACCAGCTGTTGAAGTGTAAGAGCTTCGAAGTGTTGGCTGTCTGTCGCCTAGGATCCCACTAAGGCCAAAGGAATGGGATTGGGAGATCATAAAATGGCTGGTTCCGGGAAGGGTGGCAAATAGGGATATGCACGCATTGGGGTTTTGCATTTATATCAAATATAAGAAAATTCATATTTGTTCAAATAGATCCCCTGTGAATGTGGTAGGATTCTGTTTGATACAAATGTATTTGAACGAATGCCTATGTATCCAATACATATCCCATATGTATCTGGAAACATATCCACTCTGAAAGGGTCAAATCCGCCCTGAATCCACTTTGGATCCGCTCTCAATCTGTCGCCCTCAACCTATGTGACTTACCTGGCCACCTTCCCACCTCCCCGGATCACGAATGCTCTGAAGCATTCGTTCAAATGCGAATGTACAAATAACATTTGGTTCGTATACAAACATCCGAATTAGTACAAATATCGAATGTTCACAAATGTTTGTCCGCATCCCTAGTGGGAAAGTCCCTAATTTTGTCACGAAGAAACCAAGGAACGCATTCCCTCTGTTTCACCGAGTAATTAATCATTGGGCAAAACTGCCTTGTGGGAGCGTGCATAAAGATAATGGAGAAATGCAGAATAAATTGGGGTCTTGCTCTGCTTTTGGTCTCCTCAGCATCCCTTAAGGAGTCAAGTTTCGATGTGGTTCTGTCTGGCGTCCTGCCCGCCAGCCCAACAGTGCATAATGCAGATGTACTGGCCGAAATCGCTCGGATACTCAAACCTGGAGGACGCGTCATCCTGAAAGAGGTGGTCACAGCGGAAGCAGGTATGGACAAGAGCCAGTGACGCCTGGCTGCAGACGCCTGGCTTGCCTTGAAGTCCTGGAATTTCAGGGCTTGCTTTGTGCTTCAAATAATAAGCTACCTACAGGTCAACATTGTTGCCTCATTTTATTTTACTGATCTGCAGGATTTTCAGTATCTCCTCTTTCCTGTTTTTGTATCCATATGTGTATGTTAAATGATATACAAAATAGCTTGGCAAAGTTTAGTCAATGCAACAAAACGGACTAGCAACAGAAAACAGAAACTGTATAAAGCGAGGATAATCCAGAGGTACAGATAAATTAGTCCGCATTCCAAACAATATGTTCCTTCTTTGTTGCAGATAATCAAATTTTAATTGTTCTGCAAGATAATGAAACCAATTAATTAAAGTCCCTTTTTATTGGCCTTTTCACCCAAAGGCTGTTCTTTCTTGTGCTGCCCCAATCATTTGCTTGCATCCATTGTCATTTTTATTGTTAATATTAGTATTTCTTTATCCCATCTAATGTTTGTCCCCAGTATTTCATTTATTTTCCTTTCTATTAAGTGTATTCGATTTGAATCAGATTTTCTTCCATTCAGATTCTGAACATTCGAATTGAATAAAATGTTTGGATGTTTGATTAAATTTGAATGCCAAAAAAAAAAAAACTTCATGCACATCTGAAGTACTTCTCTCAGGGTGTGTTCTAAAGAAATACAAAAAAAATCCCGAGTGCTGTTAATTACCATACCAGGTGCTAAGATTTTTACAGCAAGATTCTAAACCCTCGGTGGCATCTTAATCAGTTAAATCAGTGCCTAGCAGGGCCTAAAGAATTAAGGAACTGGTTCAGGACCATAAAGTCCCTTTTGTGGGGTATTTGTTCTTGAGCATCTTCTGTAGGAATGTCTTATGTGTGTTCCAGGTGACAGCAACGCACTCAAGGCAGTTAGCAAGCTGCCAGCAGCCTTGACACTTTCTGGACTGGTTGAAGTGAAAGAGGTATGCGGATGTTTTGTGATTTATGTCCTTTTTATCTGCCTCCTATCCACAGAGTCCCTGTCCTCAGAATCACAAGACATGAAGGTGGAGGGAAAAGACAAAGGTGACTGATGTATCAATGGCTACTAGAATGGAGGCCATCTGTCTATGGAATTGGCTGCCAGAAGAGGTGGTGACAGTAACCAGCCTAGATGGCTTTAAGGAAGGGTTAGACAAGTTTATGGATGACAGATGTATCACTGGCTACTAGAATGGATGCCCAAGTACATCTTTCAGGCTGGGGGGACAACTAGGATATTACTAAGGCCATTTGCTGGCATTCGAGAGCAGGAGAAGGTTTTCCCTTGCCTCTGCTTGAGATGCCCATGGGCAATTTGTGGGCCACTGGGCGAAACAGGATGGTGGACCAGATGAGCTGTGGCCCGATCCAGCATGGCTCCTCTTAGGTTCTTATAAAAAGAAGCCTTATGTAAGGCAGAACCCTGATATTTTTATTCCACTTGGACAATGGACTGTTTAATCTATGCGTCAGTGTATGTACGTGCTCGTATGCTTGGAAAGCGAAAGCAAATGTATCCTCTAGGTTAATACCTTCCCTCTATCTTCCATTCTAGCTGGAGAAAGAGCCCTTAAACTCTGACCAAGTCCAGAATCTCCAGAACCGTCTAGGTTTCCAGTGCAGTGAGTTGCTCTCAGTCCAGATGGAAGGCAAGAAGCCCAACTTTGAAGTTGGTTCTTCAAGTCAACTTAAGCTTTCCTTTGTCAAGAAACCTGCTGGTAAGAGAAGGGTGGATGGAGAACTCCGTTTTTGACTGTGTCACCTATGAAGGTGTATACAGTTTCATAATACGATCATTAAATTTGCTCAAAAGCTTTACAAGGCCAAAGATAACACATATTTTACCAGCCTTTTAGGTCCCCCAGCGCATCTTCACTTCTGAGTTCTCACAGCTCCACCTACCTCACAGGGTGTCTGTTGTGGGAGAAGAATAGAGGGTTTGTCAGCCGCTTTGAGTCCCCTCAAACGGGTGAGAAAAGCGGGGTAGAAAAGCCAGCTCCTCTTCTTCTTCTTGAGGTAGTCACAGCTCTCCTTCTGAACTCCCATAGCCCCTCCAACCTCACAGGTTGCCTGTTGTGAGGAGAACAGAAGGTTTGTCAGCCGCTTTGAGTCCCCTTAAATGGGTGAAACAGGGTAGAAAAGCCAGCTCTTCTTCACCTTCACCTAATTATATAGCTTGATTCTCCTACCCTGCAAAAAAAGTTTGGTTGCAGATTAAATTTCTTTTAAAATGTAATTTTAAAACATACTTCCTTTTAATTGATGTTGTGTTTTTGCCTGTGTAATATTTGTGTATTATACCTTCGTTTCTGGTTGTGGACCAGATAAGCTTGATTTTCAAGGTAGTGACCCCAGTGGGCTTTGCAGGGCTTCAGTATTCCCTTGGCAGGGCAGGGGTAAGAGACCCAGAACAGGTAACTGTGGAAGAATTAACAGAGCTGCTCAGCACCATCATTCTCTGAATTGGCATGGCAGCTTCATAGGGAATTGTCCTGCACTGCGCTTCAGGTTTTCCATCGCCACATTGCGTTCCTTATCAGCTGATCTGGAATTGAAGAAGAAGAAAGAGTTGGCTTTTCTATCCCGCTTTTCTCACCCATTTAAGGGGACTCAAAGCAGCTGACAAAGCTTCTATTCCTCTCCCCACAACAGACACCCTGTGAAGGAGGTGGGCCTGTGAGAGCTCAGAAGAGAGCTGTGACTCACCCAGGGTCACCCAGCTGGCTTCGTGGGGGAGGGCGGAATCGATCCCAGTATTCCCAGATAAGAGTCCGGCTCCCTAACCACTAGACCAAACTGGACGCAGTATATTTTTCCTGCTGTCTTCTAAGATCAAGCAGCATTTTTTATTATATGGATGGGGTGGACTCTAGACGAAAGATCAAATGACCCCATCAACCCACTATTATAGTTTTCATCTTCACAATCCTTATTCCTTTCACTTCAGAAAAACCAGCCGTAGATCCTACTGCAGCAAGACTCTGGACTCTTTCCGCTAATGATGTGAATGATGAGGATTTGGTAAGTCTGAAGGAAAGCAGGATTTTACTTGACAGTCGGACCCCCGTTTCTGCTGATCTGGTAACTGTGGTTTCAATTATTCACTACCATCACCACTGCCTTTAGGTCTAACCTGAGGCTTTCCAGAGGCCTGGGCCAGTGAAAAATACGGCATGAAATAACACGAGATCTCCCATGATTCCTGTGAAATCTCACAGGATTTCTGAGGAATCATGGGAAATTCAGTGCAGTTTCACGCTGTTTGAAATATCTCCGGTTTTCAGTAACCACGATAAGACCTGGAATCTGCCCCCCATAGATACGTGTGTATCTTATATATGGGTTGCATCCCATTTGTGTCTCACAAAAAGCTGAGGTGGACTTTGGTCAGGACATCTGTAGCGGCACAAATTACACCATACCCTCCCTCCAAATTAGTATAGGGAAATTATATTTTCCATACCAAAGGGTCAGGCACAAATGCAATTTCTGGGATTTGATTCAAAATCAAACATCCGAAGATTCGAATGGATTCGAATGTTTAAAATTCAAATGTATCCACAATCAATTTGAATAGAATACATTCGAATCTATTCGTATGAATATTCCATTTGTATCTGAAGATACTAATGTCGACAACATTCACATATGTCCATACGCATTCGTATGCATCCCGTTTTTATCCCGTATGCATCCCGGCTTTGTCCTGTAAATATCCGTACAAATGTATATGGACACAAATGAGATTCATACAGATAATTCAGATGAAGGATCCAAAGATTCAAAAGTTCGTTTGAATGTTAAATTCCAATGTACGGACATTCAATTCAAATTCAAATGTTAGTTCATTAAATCTTTGGATCATCGATTGGTAAGTTACAAATTTGGGCGCCCTTGCTCCAAGTTCAGCTGGTTATAGTTCTTATTCACATTTTGTGTTTCCTTACTTTCTTCCAAAAAGGTTTATTTCCTACATTTCTGGGTTCTTACAATTATTCTGTTCTGAACCACATTGTGTTCTGTTCCATTATACGTTTGAACAGATTCCCCAAGCTACAGCATTTTTTAGTCTGGGTGTCCTGGTGTATTTTGACCCCATCAGTTAAGGCATTTGGGGGTTTTGTTTCAGGATCTTCTAGATTCGGATGAGCTTTTGGATGATGAGGATTTGAAAAAACCAGATCCTGCTTCCCTTAAGGCCCCTTCGTGTAAAGAATCCGGGAAAAGGAAGGCGTGTAAGAACTGGTAAGAACTCAAACAGCCCAGTTATTCTGGAATATATCCCATAATAGGGGCCTGTTGTCCACATGCTAGTGCAGGTTACAGCAGGCCCCAGGTGAGGCCTGCCAGAGTCTGCATTAGCACATGGACCACAGATATACTCCGGAAAGAGGCCAAGTGCCAACAGGGCTCAGGTTGACCCAAATGTATTTAATTTTCAGAACCCCCATTTCCCTGAAAGTAAGACCTACCCCCAAAATAAGCCCTAGCATGGCTTTTCAGGATTTTTGAAGATGCTCGTATAAGCCCTACTTATAGTTCGGACTAAGATGGATAAATGTAGATTGTTGTTCATGGAAAAATAATACATCTGAAAATAAGCCCTAATTTATTTATATAGCGCTATCAATGTATTTAGTGTTGTACAACAGTAAACAGAATTTAAAATTGACAGTTAAAATAAGCAAAGTGAGAATTACAACAATAACGAAAATTTAAACTTATCAGCAGGCAATAGAGTAAAATTCAAAGACTACAGTTAAAAATAAACAACTTGACAGTTAACACCAGCAAGTTAAAAGAACATCAGTTACTAGGGCAAAAGGCCTTAGAAATTAAAAATGTTTTAAGCTGCGACTTAAAAGCGTATAAAGTTGCAAGGGAACTCAGGTGGTCAGGAAGATGATTCCAATGGTAGGGAGTGATAAGGGGAAAGGAATGGAGACAGGACCAAGCAGAAGAAACCCTAGGTAAGATGAGGCAACAAGACTGAGATGATACTAGCGCATGCCTAGAAATCGGACTGTGAAATAAGACGTAAGAAACCTTTGAATATATGTTCTTTCTTATGTGTCACATTATGGTAGGACAAGCCAGAAGGTAGTAAGTTCTTTGCCAAGGAAAATGACTTTGAAAACCTGTTTCTTCTCTAGCACCTGCGGCCTTGCTGAAGAGCTGGAGAAAGAAAAGAAGACCTCACAGCCCAAATCAGCCTGTGGCAATGTAAGGATGTCCGTCTACTGAGCGGCCAATTAAGATCTTGGATTTTATTGGGACAGGGGTACCTGGCTAACTGTGGTGATCCTAAAGACTGCATCCATCCCTCTGCAGTAACAAACATAAGCTGGACCAGGCCAGAAGACATGTAGTCCCACATCCTGTCTCACACAGTGGCCCACCAGTGTCTCTGGGCATCTCAAGGAGAAGATGAAGGCAAAACCTTCATGTGCTCTGAGATCCCTGCAAATGGCTTAGAGGCGTCCTGGCTATCTCTCCAACCTGGTGGTGGTACCTGGCCATCCATTCTGGTGGTCACTGATATTCCTGTCCTCTGTGAGTAAAGAGGAGCCCTGCTGGATCAGGCCGCAGCCCATCTAGACCAGCATCCCAGCTCACACAGTGGCCGACCAATTGCTTCTGGGCATCCTGAGCAGAAGATGAAGGCAAAACCTTCACCTGCTCTTCACTTGGGAATGGCCTTTGGAGGCATCCTGCCTGTCTCTCCGACTTGGAGGTGGTCCCTGGACATCAGTTCTGACAGCCGTTGATGCGTCTGTCCTCCATGAATTTGTCCAGCCCCTTAAGGCTACCCAGGCTGGTTGCTGTCATCACCTCTTCCGCTAGTAAATTCCGCGGACCTGTGACTTTTGCCCCGCTGAAAACCAGTTCAGCAGCTTCCTTTGCCGTGCAGGCTTAAAAGAAAGCTCATGGGCTGACTGCCACGGCATTATTCTCCTCTGGAGAGTCCCTCTGTGTGGAAGCCAGTCCATGAACTTTCAGCCCATGGGGTCCCTGAGCAATGCTGTTCACGCTAAGTGTCAACTAGGCTGTCCACACCGCTGTGGAGTGAAGCTTTGTCCTTTGTTTGGGGTCCTAACGTAATCTCTCTTCTTCCGGCAGTGTTACCTGGGAGATGCGTTCCGCTGTGCCAGCTGCCCTTACCGAGGCATGCCCGCCTTCAAACCAGGCGAGAAGATACTGCTAAATGAGAACAATCTCCATGATGCCTGAGGGTGGGACTCGCCTCTTGTGGAACAACTAGCTCCTCCTTAGCCTTGTGCTGCTGGCGCACCTCACAGACTGGAACATTCTCTAAGAAAAGTGTGGGGGGGGGGCTTTGTGGGGAGCCGGGGAAAGGGGGCAGGTGGGCAAAAGGGAAGGAAAAGCATTCCGAACTAATAGCTGGGTGGCTGATTGCTTTCGTTGTATCTATTTATGACCATCAAGTTGTGACCCTCGGGATTTTTCAAAAGGGATATATCTTAATATTAGGGCATTGGCTTTAAGAGCACATTGTGAGCGTGTTTGTGTGTGAAATGGCAAGGTTCCCAAACCCAACATGCCCTCATCTCATGCTGGAAATCCTGAAGCAGTTCTGAGCACAGCCTTTCCTTACTCAACCGACACGCCAATTATTCGTCGACGTCTCTGCCTGCCGGTTCCACTGCTGCAAAATCTAAACTCATGTGGCAAGCTGGGAGGTCAAAATGTATATATTTCTCAGTTTTCTGCCATTAAACTGCATCAGGATCTAAAATTAAAGCCTTCACATTTGGTGTCTTGTTTCTCGCTCTGTCTCTCAAATCTTCACGGTTTCCTTGCTTTTACTTTCTTTTCCCTGAAAAAGGACATGTGTACGAATGGGTTTTTTTATTTGATTTGTATCGAATCGAACGTGAGAAAATTCGTATTTGTTCAAATAGATTCCCTTTGCCTGAGGTAGGATTCTATTCAATATGAATATCTGATACAAATGCATACATATCCAATGCATATCTGATACGTATCCCATAACATACCCACTCTGAAAGTGTTGAATCCGTTCTCAATCCATGTCGAATGCACTCTAGGTCTGTGGCAGATGTGACTGGCACAGGTGCTATCTCACCTCCCCAGGTTCATGAATGTCCCGAAACATTTTTACAAATACACACGTCAATGTACAAATGTTTTAACATTCGATTCACGTACTAATGTCTGAATTCGTACAAATATTGTATGTTACAAATATTAGTGCATATTCCTAGAAGCGGCAGAAGATCTTGGTGATAACCTGTGTGTGCAACCAGAGAATGGCTGGCACAAATGGGTGCAAAGGGACGTTTTTCTCCCATGCGCAATACCAGCAGATATTTTTCTTCAACTTGCCCATGCTGGTCTGCCCTTCAATGTACCCAGTCAGTTTCATCAATGCCCCCATTCTGTGGTAGGATATAAACCCAAATTCTTCCAAAGATATGTCATTGTACCAGTGCTGATAGAATCAAGGAGTAGCTTGAGTTGTGATGCCCTCAGGGCAGAGCAATGAATGCTTCTAGGAACAGGAATGAACCTTTTAAAACTGCTAGAATGAGATGCTTTAAAAAAAGCTAGCTGGTTGAGGCCAAATGACTTAATTCGCCATGAACAGCCAGTGAAATTCAACTGCTGCAGCAATAATGTACAGATTAGTGCAGAATACACCTAGAATACACCTGAATACACCACTAGAATGTACAGATTAGTGCAGAATACCACTAGAATACACCTGCCAGGAGACTCTTAGCTGGGTAGATTTTTTCCGATTTTCAAGCTAAGTATCAGCCACCAGAGGGATCTCTCTCCTCTCAGTACTTTTTGACTTGCAGAGTTGTGGCAGAGACTCTCCCTTGAGTTGTGCTCTCGATTCTTACCCTCGTACCAGTCCCACAGATGTGTTGCTATGAGGCAGGGTGCTGAAGTGTGAAGGCACTTGTCCAGCTAATAAAACGGCGGCAACTTTTGCTTTAAATGACCTTTGTGTGCCAAAGGCTTCCTCCTTCACCCAAAGTGCCCTCCTACTAGGGTACTAATGATGATATAATGATGATTGGATCGGCTGGAGCATGAGGGACCGCAGGGCAGGCCGGGACCAGCCAGCCGGCCAGCCAGTGGGCCAATATGGGCCAATTGCGGCAAGCCTGGGTGGGGCATGTCACGTCCCCACAGCAGCCTTTTCAGACTGGGACATGCAGGGATTGATGCCCCATTCGCATCTAGGCAGGTAAGGCACACGTGAGGACGTGTCCCTTACCGGCCAAATGTGCATGCAGGATCCGTCCAACGTGTCCAAGCCTAAATGCACTACGGCGAAAAGGCCTTGTGCCCCTCCAAGTTCAATTCCCGGTGAAAAAAATGAAAGTTCCCAAAGACCTGGTAGAACGACAAAATGGAGGGAGGTGTGCCAACAGAAGAGATAAACACAGATGTTGTTTTGTATTACAAAAATGAAACAAAAATGAGACAAAGCATCACAAAAATCTATAGTATTTATTTTTAAACGCTATTAAAGGATTGTCTGTAGAGAAGGTGTGACCCCTGCTGGATGCCCAGAGGAAGGCAAAAAACCTCCAGGACCACTGGCCAATTCGCCCTGGAGGAAAATTCCTTCCTGACCCCAAAAGTGGCAGTCGGCTCCACCCAGGGCATGCCAGCAAGGCCCAGAAAGAATGAAAAGGGAGGAGTAAACATAAGGGAAAGGAAAAAGAGCAAAAATGACAATTTTCTATGGACATTGCCATTTTCAGAAGGAAAAGATATGGCGTAGCCAAAGGTCAAGGAAAGGAAAGGAAAGAACTGAGAAGGGACAGAATGGAGAAGTGGGCCCGGAGACTAAGAGTGGAGAAAGATTGAGAAGGGGCCCCTGGGCCTGGGAAAGAAGAAATGAGAAGTGGCCCCTGGGCCTGGGAGAGAAGAAGATTTGAGAAGTGGCCCCTGGGCCTGAGGAAGAAATGAGAAGTGGCCCCTGGGCCTGTGAGAGAAGAAGAATTGAGAAGTGGCCCCTGGGCCTGGGAGAAGAAATGGGAAGTGGCCCCTGGGCCTGGGAGAAGAAATGGGAAGTGGCCCCTGGGCCTGGGAGAGAATAAGAATTGAGAAGTGGCCCCTAGGCCTGGGAGAAGAAATGGGAAGTGGCCCCTGGGCCTGAGGAAGAAATGAGAAGTGGCCCCTGGGCCTGGGAGAAGAAATGGGAAGTGGCCCCTGGGCCTGTGAGAGAAGAAGAATTGAGAAGTGGCCCCTGGGCCTGGGAGAAGAAATGGGAAGTGGCCCCTGGGCCTGGGAGAGAAGAAGAATTAAGAAGTGGCCCCTGGGCCTGAGGAAGAAATGGGAAGTGGCCCCTGGGCCTGGGAGAGAAGAAGAATTAAGAAGTGGCCCCTGGGCCTGGGAGAAGAAATGGGAAGTGGCCCCTGGGCCTGGGAGAAGAAATGGGAAGTGGCCCCTGGGCCTGGGAGAGAAGAAGAATTAAGAAGTGGCCCCTGGGCCTGAGGAAGAAATGGGAAGTGGCCCCTGGGCCTGGGAGAGAAGAAGAATTAAGAAGTGGCCCCTGGGCCTGAGGAAGAAATGGGAAGTGGCCCCTGGGCCTGGGAGAGAAGAAGAATTAAGAAGTGGCCCCTGGGCCTGAGGAAGAAATGAGAAGTGGCCCCTGGGCCTGGGAGAGAAGAAGAATTGAGAAGTGGCCCCTGGGCCTGAGGAAGAAATGGGAAGTGGCCCCTGGGCCTGTGAGAGAAGAAGAATTAAGAAGTGGCCCCTGGGCCTGGGAGAAGAAATGGGAAGTGGCCCCTGGGCCTGGGAGAGAAGAAGAATTGAGAAGTGGCCCCTGGGCCTGAGGAAGAAATGGGAAGTGGCCCCTGGGCCTGGGAGAGAAGAAGAATTAAGAAGTGGCCCCTGGGCCTGGGAGAAGAAATGGGAAGTGGCCCCTGGGCCTGTGAGAGAAGAAGAATTAAGAAGTGGCCCCTGGGCCTGTGAGAAGAAGAATTAAGAAGTGGCCCCTGGGCCTGTGAGAAGAAATGGGAAGTGGCCCCTGGGCCTGAGGAAGAAATGGGAAGTGGCCCCTGGGCCTGTGAGAGAAGAAGAATTAAGAAGTGGCCCCTGGGCCTGGGAGAAGAAATGGGAAGTGGCCCCTGGGCCTGGGAGAGAAGAAGAATTGAGAAGTGGCCCCTGGGCCTGAGGAAGAAATGGGAAGTGGCCCCTGGGCCTGGGAGAGAAGAAGAATTAAGAAGTGGCCCCTGGGCCTGGGAGAAGAAATGGGAAGTGGCCCCTGGGCCTGTGAGAGAAGAAGAATTAAGAAGTGGCCCCTGGGCCTGTGAGAAGAAATGGGAAGTGGCCCCTGGGCCTGGGAGAGAAGAATTGAGAAGTGGCCCCTGGGCCTGAGGAAGAAATGGGAAGTGGCCCCTGGGCCTGGGAGAGAAGAAGAATTAAGAAGTGGCCCCTGGGCCTGAGGAAGAAATGAGAAGTGGCCCCTGGGCCTGGGAGAGAAGAAGAATTGAGAAGTGGCCCCTGGGCCTGAGGAAGAAATGGGAAGTGGCCCCTGGGCCTGTGAGAGAAGAAGAATTAAGAAGTGGCCCCTGGGCCTGGGAGAAGAAATGGGAAGTGGCCCCTGGGCCTGGGAGAGAAGAAGAATTGAGAAGTGGCCCCTGGGCCTGAGGAAGAAATGGGAAGTGGCCCCTGGGCCTGGGAGAAGAAATGGGAAGTGGCCCCTGGGCCTGGGAGAGAAGAAGAATTAAGAAGTGGCCCCTGGGCCTGGGAGAAGAAATGGGAAGTGGCCCCTGGGCCTGAGGAAGAAATGAGAAGTGGCCCCTGGGCCTGGGAGAAGAAATGGGAAGTGGCCCCTGGGCCTGGGAGAGAAGAAGAATTGAGAAGTGGCCCCTGGGCCTGGGAGAAGAAATGGGAAGTGGCCCCTGGGCCTGTGAGAGAAGAAGAATTAAGAAGTGGCCCCTGGGCCTGGGAGAAGAAATGGGAAGTGGCCCCTGGGCCTGGGAGAGAAGAAGAATTGAGAAGTGGCCTCTGGGCCTGAGGAAGAAATGGGAAGTGGCCCCTGGGCCTGGGAGAGAAGAAGAATTAAGAAGTGGCCCCTGGGCCTGGGAGAAGAAATGGGAAGTGGCCCCTGGGCCTGTGAGAGAAGAAGAATTAAGAAGTGGCCCCTGGGCCTGTGAGAAGAAGAATTAAGAAGTGGCCCCTGGGCCTGTGAGAAGAAATGGGAAGTGGCCCCTGGGCCTGAGGAAGAAATGGGAAGTGGCCCCTGGGCCTGTGAGAGAAGAAGAATTAAGAAGTGGCCCCTGGGCCTGGGAGAAGAAATGGGAAGTGGCCCCTGGGCCTGGGAGAGAAGAAGAATTGAGAAGTGGCCCCTGGGCCTGAGGAAGAAATGGGAAGTGGCCCCTGGGCCTGGGAGAGAAGAAGAATTAAGAAGTGGCCCCTGGGCCTGGGAGAAGAAATGGGAAGTGGCCCCTGGGCCTGAGGAAGAAATGGGAAGTGGCCCCTGGGCCTGGGAGAAGAAATGGGAAGTGGCCCCTGGGCCTGGGAGAGAAGAAGAATTAAGAAGTGGCCCCTGGGCCTGGGAGAAGAAATGGGAAGTGGCCCCTGGGCCTGAGGAAGAAATGAGAAGTGGCCCCTGGGCCTGGGAGAAGAAATGGGAAGTGGCCCCTGGGCCTGGGAGAGAAGAAGAATTGAGAAGTGGCCCCTGGGCCTGGGAGAAGAAATGGGAAGTGGCCCCTGGGCCTGTGAGAGAAGAAGAATTAAGAAGTGGCCCCTGGGCCTGGGAGAAGAAATGGGAAGTGGCCCCTGGGCCTGGGAGAGAAGAAGAATTGAGAAGTGGCCCCTGGGCCTGAAGAAGAAATGGGAAGTGGCCCCTGGGCCTGGGAGAGAAGAAGAATTAAGAAGTGGCCCCTGGGCCTGGGAGAAGAAATGGGAAGTGGCCCCTGGGCCTGTGAGAGAAGAAGAATTAAGAAGTGGCCCCTGGGCCTGTGAGAAGAAATGGGAAGTGGCCCCTGGGCCTGGGAGAGAAGAAGAATAGAGAAGTGGCCCCTGGGCCTGAGGAAGAAATGGGAAGTGGCCCCTGGGCCTGGGAGAGAAGAAGAATTAAGAAGTGGCCCCTGGGCCTGGGAGAAGAAATGGGAAGTGGCCCCTGGGCCTGGGAGAGAAGAAGAATTGAGAAGTGGCCCCTGGGCCTGAGGAAGAAATGGGAAGTGGCCCCTGGGCCTGAGGAAGAAATGAGAAGTGGCCCCTGGGCCTGAGGAAGAAATGGGAAGTGGCCCCTGGGCCTGTGAGAGAAGAAGAATTAAGAAGTGGCCCCTGGGCCTGGGAGAAGAAATGGGAAGTGGCCCCTGGGCCTGGGAGAGAAGAAGAATTGAGAAGTGGCCCCTGGGCCTGAGGAATAAATGGGAAGTGGCCCCTGGGCCTGAGGAAGAAATGACAAGTGGCCCCTGGGCCTGAGGAAGAAATGAGAAGTAGCCCCTGGGCCTGTGACAGAAGAAGAATTAAGAAGTGGCCCCTGGGCCTGGGAGAAGAAATGGGAAGTGGCCCCTGGGCCTGGGAGAGAAGAAGAATTGAGAAGTGGCCCCTGGGCCTGAGGAAGAAATGGGAAGTGGCCCCTGGGCCTGAGGAAGAAATGACAAGTGGCCCCTGGGCCTGGGAGAAGAAATGGGAAGTGGCCCCTGGGCCTGGGAGAGAAGAATTGAGAAGTGGCCCCTGGGCCTGTGAGAGAAGAAGAATTAAGAAGTGGCCCCTGGGCCTCGGAGAAGAAATGGGAAGTGGCCCCTGGGCCTGGGAGAGAAGAATTAAGAAGTGGCCCCTGGGCCTGAGGAAGAAATGGGAAGTGGCCCCTGGGCCTGGGAGAGAAGAAGAATTAAGAAGTGGCCCCTGGGCCTGGGAGAAGAAATGGGAAGTGGCCCCTGGGCCTGGGAGAGAAGAATTGAGAAGTGGCCCCTGGGCCTGAGGAAGAAATGGGAAGTGGCCCCTGGGCCTGTGAGAGAAGAAGAATTAAGAAGTGGCCCCTGGGCCTGGGAGAAGAAATGGGAAGTGGCCCCTGGGCCTGGGAGAGAAGAATTGAGAAGTGGCCCCTGGGCCTGAGGAAGAAATAGGAAGTGGCCCCTGGGCCTGAGGAAGAAATGGGAAGTGGCCCCTGGGCCTGAGGAAGAAATGAGAAGTGGCCCCTGGGCCTGGGAGAAGAAATGGGAAGTGGCCCCTGGGCCTGGGAGAGAAGAAGAATTGAGAAGTGGCCCCTGGGCCTGAGGAAGAAATGGGAAGTGGCCCCTGGGCCTGACGAAGAAATGAGAAGTGGCCCCTGGGCCTGGGAGAAGAAATGGGAAGTGGCCCCTGGGCCTGGGAGCGAAGAATTGAGAAGTGGCCCCTGGGCCTGAGGAAGAAATGGGAAGTGGCCCCTGGGCCTGTGAGAAGAAATGGGAAGTGGCCCCTGGGCCTGAGGAAGAAATGGGAAGTGGCCCCTGGGCCTGAGGAAGAAATGAGAAGTGGCCCCTGGGCCTGTGACAGGAGAAGAATTAAGAAGTGGCCCCTAGGCCTGGGAGAAGAAATGGGAAGTGGCCCCTGGGCCTGAGGAAGAAATGGGAAGTGGCCCCTGGGCCTGAGGAAGAAATGAGAAGTGGCCCCTGGGCCTGTGACAGGAGAAGAATTAAGAAGTGGCCCCTGGGCCTGGGAGAAGAAATGGGAAGTGGCCCCTGGGCCTGGGAGAAGAAATGGGAAGTGGCCCCTGGGCCTGGGAGAGAAGAATTGAGAAGTGGCCCCTAGGCCTGAGGAAGAAATGGGAAGTGGCCCCTGGGCCTGGGAGAAGAAATGGGAAGTGGCCCCTGGGCCTGGGAGAGAAGAGTTGAGAAATGGCCCCTGGGCCTGAGGAAGAAATGGGAAGTGGCCCCTGGGCCTGTGAGAGAAGAAGAATTAAGAAGTGGCCCCTGGGCCTGGGAGAAGAAATGGGAAGTGGCCCCAGGGCCTGTGAGAGAAGAATTAAGAAGTGGCCCCTGGGCCTGGGAGAAGAAATGGGAAGTGGCCCCTGGGCCTGGGAGAGAAGAATTAAAAAGTGGCCCCTGGGCCTGAGGAAGAAATGGGAAGTGGCCCCTGGGCCTGTGAGAGAAGAAGAATTAAGAAGTGGCCCCTGGGCCTGGGAGAGAAGAATTGAGAAGTGGCCCCTGGGCCTGAGGAAGAAATGGGAAGTGGCCCCTGGGCCTGAGGAAGAAATGAGAAGTTGCCCCTGGGCCTGTGACAGGAGAAGAATTAAGAAGTGGCCGCTGGGCCTGGGAGAAGAAATGGGAAGTGGCCCCTGGGCCTGGGAGAAGAAATGGGAAGTGGCCCCTGGGCCTGGGATAGAAGAATTGAGAGGTGGCCCCTGGGCCTGAGGAAGAAATGGGAAGTGGCCCCTGGGCCTGTGACAGAAGAAGAATTAAGAAGTGGCCCCTGGGCCAGGGAGAAGAAATGGGAAGTGGCCCCTGGGCCTGGGAGTGAAGAATTGAGAAGTGGCCCCTGGGCCTGAGGAAGAAATGGGAAGTGGCCCCTGGGCCTGAGGAAGAAATGAGAAGTGGCCCCTGGGCCTGGGAGAAGAAATGGGAAGTGGCCCCTGGGCCTGTGAGAAGAAATGGGAAGTGGCCCCTGGGCCTGTGAGAGAAGAAGAATTAAGAAGTGGCCCCTGGGCCTGGGAGAAGAAATGGGAAGTGGCCCCTGGGCCTGGGAGAGAAGAATTAAGAAGTGGCCCCTGGGCCTGGGAGAAGAAATGGGAAGTGGCCCCTGGGCCTGAGGAAGAAATGAGAAGTGGCCCCTGGGCCTGTGACAGAAGAAGAATTAAGAAGTGGCCCCTGGGCCTGGGAGAAGAAATGGGAAGCGGCCCCTGGGCCTGAGGAAGAAATGAGAAGTGGCCCCTTGGCCTGAGGAAGAAATGAGAAGTGGCCCCTGGGCCTGTGAGAGAAGAAGAATTAAGAAGTGGCCCCTGGGCCTAGGAGAAGAAATGGGAAGTGGCCCCTGGGCCTGGGGGAGAAGAATTGAGAAGTGGCCCCTGGGCCTGGGAGAGAAGAATTAAGAAGTGGCCCCTGGGCCTGAGGAAGAAATGAGAAGTGGCCCCTGGGCCTGGGAGAAGAAATGAGAAATGGCCCCTGGGCCTGAGGAAGAAATGAGAAGTGGCCCCTGGGCCTAAGGAAGAAATGAGAAGTGGCCCCTGGGCCTGTGAGGGAAGAAGAATTTAGAAGTGGCCCCTGGGCCTGATGAAGAAATGAGAAGTGGCCCCTGGGCCTGTGAAGAAGAACTGAGATGTGGCCCCTGGGCCTGACGAAGAAATGGGAAGTGGCCCCTGGGCCTGTGAGAGAAGAAGAATTTGGAAGTGGCCCCTGGGCCTGGGAGAGGAGAATTGAGAAGTGGCCCCTGGGCCTGGGCAAGAAATGAGAAGTGGCCCCTGGGCGTGGGAGATGAGAATTTAGATGTGGCCTCTGGGCCTGGGAGAAGAGAAGAATAGTTTTTGCTTTTGCCCTACTATTTGTATTTCTGGACTACTGTTTTTGAAAAGAATCTCTACTGTTTACAAATTGATGGCTATTCCTGTCTTTCAAAGGACACATTTTTTGTTTTACTAGTGCGTCCTGTTTTTATTGGACCTCATGTCATTATCAAAGACATCGGCATAATTCTGCACTGATTTTTACTGATTTTTTTCTATTCATATCTCCTATATCATATTCTTATCTCGTTAAATCTAATGGGTATTCTATGGCCAGGTTCAATAGTATTGGCAGTAAAGGGCACCCTTTTTGGTGCCAATTTTTATATGAATGAAATCATATTGGAAGGCATGCCAGATTGTTTGTATACATGTTTGTCAACATTCGTTTAATATGAATAATAGAAGGAAGGGAATTTCAAGATAAATTCAGATAATCATGCTGGACTGAGTCAAATGCCTTCTGAACATCAGTTGAGAGGATGGCTAACAGTTTCCTTTTGAGTATGGTACAAAACATTTAATAAAGTTGTAAGAGGATCTGTCATATATTGGCCTGATATAAACCCTGTCTGGTCTGGATGTGTTTATTTTTGCAAAAATCTTGCAGGTTTTGCTGCTATATAATAGTTATCATTATTTTACAGCCCTGGTTAAGGAAAGCAATAATCATTATGATGCTGGGACTATTGGTTCTTTAATGCTTTCCTCCAAGAATCTGAAATTCTTCCTGCATCTAATATGAAATTATCAAGCTTTTTCTGTAGCCTTTTTAAATTTGTATGTTTTATAAAAGGCTGCTATCTAACTGTCTAGGCCCAGCTTCTTATCTGCCTTTTATTGATTGAGTTGATTAAGTTATCTCCTGTATTGTTATTTCCACATTTAAAATCTTTTGTTGCAATGTCAGTTTGTTCCCAGTAGACCTAAGAAGTCTCTACCAGGTGTTTGGCTTATGGCCATGTTAGCTGACTGAGGTGTATATATATAATCTCTGATGGAAGGCTACCATTAGTTTTATGTATCATGACACTGGAAGTCTGGAGAGTCTGATTTTCATCCTTTATCCATGAAATATGGTTTTTCATTTATTTGCGTATTTATAACCCTTCTGCCTACTAAATATCTGTGCCTTAGCAATAGCTTGCGAGTCAAATAAATCTAATTTCTTTCTTACTTCCTCCATCTGGTTCTTTATTTCTGAGAAAGGGTTACCTTTATACTGGTGTTGTAGGGATGCTAGTTTGGATGCTAGATCCTGTCTTTCCCCCCTTCAATTTTCTGTTTAAACGAGAAGCCTGTGAAATTATTTGGCCTCTTATTACAACTTTCATTGCATCCCAGAATATGCATCAATATGGTGACACCTCCAGATTGGTGAGTTTCCTGTAGGGCCCATATTGACACCTCTGTCTGTCGAAACTGAGCGATATTTTCTTATGTTTTTAAATAGTATTTAGACCCATTAGGTTCTATGAAATTATTTCTAAGTTGTCCCCTATTCTGGTTTTATCTTTCATTGTTTTCATTAGAAGAAAAGAATTTAAGAAGTGAGAAGAACAGTGGTTTCCGGGCCCGGAAGAAGAAAAGCACTGAGAAGGGAGAGGAATTGAAAAGTGGCCCCTGAGCCAGAGAGGATAGGACTGAGAGGGATATGGGGAGAAGAACAGAAGGTTTGTCAGCCGCTTTGAGTCCCCTTCTTCTCTTTGCTAAGGTCTTCTTTTTCCTCCCAGGTCTTGAAATGAGCCAAATGCACAGCCAGATATGTGAAGCATCTGTGAAAAGAAGAGAAGAGAAGCATTAGAATCCAGACCTAGGGACTCCTCAGCTGGCACCCCTGCATTCAGTTCTCAACATTCTATGGTTTTCTCCCAAGAAACTCCTGCCAAGCCTGAGGATGAGGATGGATGGACGGATTTCTATTCCTTCCTATACCTGAAGGAGGGTAACAACAATAGAAGTGACTGAAAATGGGAAGTGTATCCCCATTTAACCGATGGCCAGGCCAGTGCATCTTCACTGCTTTCCTAAATATGTACAGTGAAGGAGCCTGACACACCTCAAGAGGGAGACTATTCCATAACCTAGGGGCCACCACTGAGAAGGTTCTCTCCTAGGTGCCCACCCCTTTTGTTACTGAAGATGGTGGTACAACCAGAGGGCCACCCTCCAGATCTTAAGGCACCATCACTTCCAGACTTCAGGGCCCTACCTTAAAAGATCGCTTTTTAGTTCCAAGCAGGCTTTCTCTCTGAACCTCTGCTTTTCAAGCCCACGGAAGCATGGGGGGAACGTATAACTTTCCTTTTCCTTTCGACAACCATTATTTCTTTAGTCTTCGACCTGGAAAGGAAAAGCCAGAAAATCTGTGAATTTTCGGCTTTAGGGCTGAGTTGCCAGAAACGTTGCCCATGACTGGGCTGAGAGAAAGCTGCCCTCGTTTTCCCCTCGAAAGGGATATTTTCCCCTGACCAGCTGCCCTTTCAGCCATCTCTCCTTCAAGGCCTGTGCGATGGGACTGCTGGGGCAAGGGGAAATGAGGCATCAGAAAGGGGAGACCAGCGGTGAGGTTATAATTGCCCCATTGTGCCTCTGTGACTGTAAGGCAGAGGGGTAGCGGTGGGGAGATGAGGGTGGTTAGGGCTTTTATTTTAGGTTACAAAGGCTATGTACGATTCTTATGGGCCCTCTTTTCTCACTTAAACCCTCAAGGAGGCCCAAGTGAGTGAGCAGGAATATGTAGCAAAAACCCCTGTCTAGATTGGGGACCCCAGTTTGGTTAGGGAGCCGGTCTCTTATCTGGGAATACCGGGTTTGATTCTACCCTCCACCATGAAGCCAGCCGGGTGACCATGGGCTAGTCACAGCAATCTTTCTGAGGTCTCACAGCTCCACCCACCTCACGGGGCATTCTGTTGTGGGGAGAAGAACAGAAGGTTTGTCAGCCGCTTTGAGTCCTCTTAAATGGGTGAGAAAAGTGGGGTAGAAAAGCCAAATCTTCTTCTTCCTCCACGAAGCCAGCTGAGTGACTTTGGGCTAGTCACAGCTCTCTTTCTGAGCTCTCACAGCTCCACCCACCTCATGGGGCATTCTGTTGTGGGGAGAAGAACAGGTTTGTCAGCCGCTTTGAGTCCTCTTAAATGGGTGAGAAAAGTGGGGTAGAAAAGCCAACTTTTCTTCTTCTTCTTCTTCTTCTTCTACTGAGAGTTGCGGTCTGAATCTGGTTTGGGTTATGGGAAACTAGTGGGAAAGCTGCTGGATACGTACCCTGCTCAGAGCTGGGGTCTTTTATTCACAAAGGCTTCCTAGCCTGGCTAAACTGTCTCTGCTTGGATTCCTGAAGCCCAGGAAGTGGTCTTGACAATTTCTTTAGTCCCTATGGAATTAAATGCACACAAGTGAGTCACAAAGCAAAGTTCTCCAGCAAATGTCAGGAATCAATACTCAGTTCTGCCTCTATGGCTCTATGTACAGCTCATCCCACTTTGGACTGGGAGGTCTGTGACCCTCCCCAGAGGCAACCAAGACTTGGTCTGTGGTCACACCTAAGGTTTAATCCAGCTTCGGCCCACTTTCAAAGTGAGAGAATTTGGCTGTGGCCACCCTTAAGCCTGAATCCAGATTCACTCCACTTTCAGAGCAAGACAACGGCAAAGTGACAAGCTGTTTCCTTTCAGTGTTAGG
Source organism: Aspidoscelis tigris stejnegeri (assembly GCA_023333525.1). Lineage (NCBI taxonomy): Eukaryota > Metazoa > Chordata > Lepidosauria > Squamata > Teiidae > Aspidoscelis > Aspidoscelis tigris. Next base: position 5,278,562 of record JALMGA010000013.1, read on the forward strand.
TAACTCAGAAAATTCACCTTGGGGGTAGAAAATGTGGAAAGGAAATTACTGGTCACTTTGCTGCTGTGTTCTCTTGCTCTGAAGGTGGACTGAAATTGGATTAAGCCTTAGGTGCGACCACAGCCTTGGAGATACATTCGTGAGCAAACGCCCAGACACATAAACCCGTATCGCTGTTCAGGAAAACCCGCAGCGGGAGTTGGTTCATCCCTAATAGGGATAATGTGGGAATATACATTCATTATGTGCAGGAAAGATACACCAAGCTCTCAAGAGAGACCTTGTGGCAGGCTAAGAGCTATGAACGTGAACATTAAACCCAAACTGCCTCAAGTTTATACCTGTTTTTCCAGTTCAGGAACTCAAGGCTAACAGCTCCCAGGAGATCAAAGTAAATTTCATCAGGTATCCTATGAAAAGTGCAAAATTGCATCACAATGGTGCATTGTTCTCTGTGCAGAGGCAGCCAGTTGCTTATGAAAAGTTTCCCACCAGTTCCACCTTCCGGGTGAAAAGTGGGCACATTTCTAAAGGGCACCAGGCTTTATGTATGTGTGGCCTGCAGAAGAGAATAGCGAAGGAGAAAGGGAGGAGGAACGATGAGGATCCAGTTGGACAGTGCGCTGCCATCTCTCTGAATGATGTCTTTCTTCTCTTTAGCTCTTCTGATGGGGAGGAAATAAAACGCCTTCGTATTTCAACTGTTACAATCTGGACATCTCAGGACCATGGCAACCGCCAACACAGAGCTTTGGACATCTCAGGACCATGACAACGGCCAACACAGAACTTTGAAAAGTTCCAGTTCTCATGTTCCATTATGTTCCGTCGGTTGTCTTGGCACAGGATATGGATAGATGTAGCAGTTCTCCTCTCTCCTTTAATTGCCACCAGAAGAGTCACCTTGCCGGAGGGTAGTGGAAGGCAAAGAGAAAGCTGGGAAGAGGCTCCAAGCAAAGTGAATGCTCTTATGTAAACCACCCTGGGAGCCCGTGGGTGAAGAGTGATGCATAAATCCAAATGATCTTGCAATGAATACATTATAGTCAGTTTAATCCTGTCAAGAAAACACATTGTCAGGACCAATAAAATCACATCACATCAAAACGAAAGCTCTGAAAGTCGAAGGTGTGGTGGCAGATGCCATGGGCATAAAACAGATTTATTTATTTATTTATTTTATTTACATTTTTATCCCACCCTATACCCAAAGGTCTCCGTGCGGGTAACATCTAAAATCAAACATCATTAAAACAGCAACAGTGTGTTTTAAAACAATAGCATCTGCAAGTGGAAAGGGAAGGTATGTCCCATTTCGGCAAAGGCCAGGTCAAAGAAGTGAGTCTTCACTGCCTTCCTAAACATGTACAGTGAATGTGGTAGATGCACCTCAAGTGGGAGACTATTCCATAGCCTAGGGGCCATCACTGAGAGGGCCCTCTCCTGGGTGCCCACCCCTTTTGCTGCTGAGGGTGGTGGGACAACCAGGAGGGCCTCCCCTCCAGAGCTTAAGTCACGGGCGTGCCCACCGCGGGGGAGGGCGAAGGGGGCTCCTCGCTCTCTCTTCCCCTGGGGGCCGGGAGGGAACTCGGAGAGTGGGGAGAGTGGGCTGGGAAAGTTCCGCGGGGACTCCCCTTTCCTTTCCTTTTTAAAGTTCAGAACTGCGCAAAACTGCAACATTGTTACTAAGCTACCTCGCTACAGTGTAGCTTGTAGTAGCTGTTTCGAGGCTGGATTCTTTGAATGAAGCGAGCTATTGGGGGAGGGAATCCTAAACATGATGTGCCTCGAATACGGACAAGCCATTGGTTACAGTGCGATTGGGGGCGGGACAGCCTAGACACGGAATCTCATCCCGGAAAACGATACTGTCCACACAGTAAAAAATGAAACACGTATCAAGGGCACGTTCCGGAGTGAGAGCTGTTGAAATCAGGATTTATTTCAAATCGGTATAACGTGGTTTAACACGGAAGAAGCGTGTTAAGCCGAACTGCCGTCTGAACTGTGAGGACTCAAATCGTTTTGAATTCGAGATAACGATGCCGTGAAGACACGGCCCAGGTGTTCCCTCAGATACTTGGGTCCCAAGTCACTTACGTTTTTAAACAAACCGTTCTAGCAAATGAAGTCATGTTGGGCATGAAGGGGTTGTTCCAAATATACCGGGGGAAACAAACTCAAAATCAGGTTGTTTTGCTTCCAACCAAAAGCAAACTCTTCGTACAAGGATTGTTTGATTCGGAGCTCATAGTAGCTGGAGCAGCCTGCTTTTAGTTGAAACTCTTTGAGACATTCTGTGGTTTGTGGAAAGTTAGCCATGCACAACTGTGGGCTTCTGCTGGGTCCCGGTATTTCACCGGTGCCTTGCAACTGGGGCGGCAAAGGAAATGTGAACTTCTGCGCGGCTCAGGCCTTCCTTGCTATGTTTTTAAATGAGTCAGAATATCTGGTCGCCTGGAGGCACTTCTGAAGAAATCAACCCGGAGTTGAACTCTCTGCAAATCCCTTTATATGTCTTGGGATCCAAAAAGAATGTCCTTCGAATGCATGAAACCCACTGGGCATACAGTGTTCTCAGGCAGAATTTGAGGAGACACCCTGGAGCAAAGCATTGTTAAGAACTTCACTCCACTCCACTAGCAGGCTTGGGTTCTCTGGGTGTGCCTAATGCCAAGCCCTGCACTTTGCTACACGGCCCGTGTTCCTTCCATCTTTTGTGAATTTGTATGCTGCCAGCAGCGTGAGTCACGTTGCCAAGGAAAAGGCGAACCTCTGCCCCCGCTCGCAAAAGCTGAGAGCTGATTTCTGTCCCGGAGAAGCACTAGGCGAGCTCCACAGGTTTGTCTCGCAGAGGAAAGCAGGTAGCAGCAAGTCCAGAGGGGAGCAGCGGTGCAGCTCGACATGACCAGGGGGCACTTCCGCAGCGTCTTGGTGACCGGAGCAAACCGGGGCATCGGTCTGGAAATGGTGAAACAGCTCCTGGCTGAACCGAAGCCTCCCGAATGGCTGTTCGCTACATGCAGAGACCCACATGGAAGTGGAGCAGAGGTGAGCTGGGGCAAGAGACCTGTTTGAGCCATTCAAGTCCTGTGGTCAGAGTGCCAGGCTCATTTTTTTGAGAAATGGGGTTAGGATCCTGAATGGCTTCTAAAATAGGCTTGCAAATGCTGGAGAGACTAGGTGGCCGAGGTAGAGAGTGTGGATGGGAAAAGCATGCAGAATAATTTGTGCACAAGTGTTATGAAGCCATGTGAATTATTGCATGGGATAATGGTCTCAGGATGTGACTCTCTCGGTCATTTCCAGGAACTGAGGACACTGGCTTCCAAACACCCCAACCTTGTGATCATCCAGCTGGGTACGTCCTACATTTGGTTTCTAAACTTTTCCATCACACAGTTAACCAGGTTACCCTTTAATGCCAGTACCATCGAGGTATTTTGCTGGTAATTCTACGCTTCCGTTAACCTGGCTTTTCCCTTTCTCCAGTCAGTTGGTTGCTCATGGAGGCCTTACCTTTTCTTGGGTGGAAAAATAAAGCCATATTTATGACGTTTTGGCACTTCCCGTCCACTGGGCGACAAAGGAGCGCGATTAACCATCGTTGATTAGCGCTCACACTTGGAACACTCGTCAACTTCGTCTGCTCCCTTCCCCTGCGATCAAATACTTACCTTATTCAATCCAGGGCTTGGTTCTCCTCTGGGTGCCGCCATTTTGGCTGCGGCGCTTTCCGTGACTGCGTGTACATCAGTGCTGTCACCTTGATGACACAGACGCTTTGCACGCGCGCTTGTGCGGCAACTCAAATGACCCCAGAGTGCCAGAAGAAGACCGAATGCTCCAACGCTTGAGGGTGCTACGTAAACGTTAGGTAACGTGCGAAGCACAATTTCGTGCTCCACACTTAACCTATGAGTAGTGAACTTCTGGGGAGGGCAGGCACGCTTGGAGGCTGTAACAGTTGCCTCCAGCATGTGTGGATGCTTTTCACCAGAGGTTCACTATTTCTTCACTAGAGGCCATAGTGAGAATAGGCATTGGTGCTGGCTCTTTGATTCTGTGAATAATTATAGTCTGAGCTTGAACAGAGGAGAGTAGTTTTTATTGGTACAGCTTATCTACTATGCATTTCATTCATGATTTTGTATGCTCTAGATTAGGGAGTTCTGACCTTTAAAGGGGAAAGGAAAGCAGGGGCAGGTTCTGGGAGATGTGTGAATGTTTAAAGCAAGGGGGCTTGAGTTGCTGCTGCTGCTGCTGCTGTGTGCCCTGGGCAATGGGGAGAATCGCTGGCTGCCCACTGCCATTTTTCCTCCATCTAGGCAAGCAGCAGCCACCCAGCCAGGCTCCGTGAAGGGGTCAGTTACGGGTGGCACATTCACACCAGGAGGAAGAGGGCAGGGCAGCCCCGAACAGCGGCTTTTAGAAAGTCGCTCCTTGAATCCCCCCTTGAGTCACGTACGCCACGTAGGATCCTCAGAATCCGGATCGAACGCGATTAAGCTGAAAGAAATGGGAACAGGCAAATTCACGTTTGCATCCGGTTCTATTATTTCGGCTTAGGGAAACTGGATTAAGCTTTTAATGGGCATGCGCCTCTGCTTTCAGTTACAGGAGATGCGTGCAGCTTCAACAGTAAAGCAACATTCAGCAGTCAAGGAACTTGCCCTTTGAGAAGAAAAGGTTCTCTTTGCCTTTGATTAGTGGAAGCAGGTTTTTTTCTCCAGGCAGCCCAGTCCAGGCATGTCCCAGAGAGAGGATTACAAATTCTGATGCAGCAGAGAAAAGGGCATCTGGCACATTGCCACCATAACCCTAATGCAATATTGTTTGCTTTGAAAAATTAGTCCTTGGGCGTTTTGCTCAGTTCAGACTTGTGTGTTTATTTTGTAGTTTTTCTTAAGGCGATATCTCCACAAACTTTTGCAGAATCTCCAATTCTGGCATCGAAAGAGCCAGAAAGCACACTGTTTGATTCTGAATGCGAGCGTAGTTCTTGCTATTATAATAGGTAAAAGCTGTGAGCCAGATAAACAATCCCACAATGCTCTTTTGGGAAAACTTGAGTTGGATGTTGGTTTCCCACTCTACATATGTGTGGCAATTATGTAGCATTCATTATTCGTAGAAATCCCGACAAATTCAGACATTTGTACATTAACATTTGTGTGAATATGAATGTTTTGGAACATTTGCACAAATAGTTTGTACGTTCATTAAACTGGGGTTACATATCAGATACGTATTGATACATATAGGATACGTATCGGATACATATGTGTTGGTATAGGATACATATCTGATATGTATGCGTTTGTACAGGATCGGTATGCAAGGTCTGTATGCGTTCATATAGGATACATTTGTATCGAATAGAATCCCACCACATTTGAAGGGGATCTATTTGAACGAATACAGATTTTCTAACATTTGATTCATCTATGCATGTTTCTAGTGCAGTGTTTCCCAAACTTTTGACATATGTGTACCCCTTCTATAATTTTCGTAATGCTGAGTACCCCTCATAAAAAACATTAGGGATAAAAATTGTATTTTATAAAAATAATCAAAATCAGTGGAACTTACTAAAGCACGATAACAGGCGCCCAGAACTAACTATTAAAGAAATAAGTTGTCTCTGTAACAAAGCGCAGTATATTCACGCCGCGTCACGCCTCACAAGACCGTTAGATAACACCGCAATTCTCCGGCGTTTAAACAGCTCCACGGCTCAACGTCAACTGTTAATGTTCCCGCAGTTTAAAAATGGCCGAACCCGAGCTGCGCGAAGGATGCCCAGAAGTTCCCGCCATAATGAGTTGCGATACTATGTACGATGGCCCCAGTTCCCGTGTAAAAACTGCAATCCGCGCCTATTTCTTTCCTTGTTCTGTGGGCACAGCTGAGCACGGTGCAGTGGATATTCCCACGTGATCCCCACCAAACTCCGGTGCAACGCGTACCCCCACCAAACTCCTCCCGTACCCCTGGGGGTACGCGTGCCACACTTTGGGAAACACTGCTCTAGTGGCAATCCCTTTAGAGCCCAAGAATAATCCCGAATTTTAGGCCCTGTCTGGACGCAGCCTCAATAGCTTTACCAAATCTTCGTGAGCTGGAGTCAGAACTAGACAAAAAACCTCCATTCCATAAAGAACTGGACCCCATACTGGTTTCTATTGGGCTGGGTTTGAATGTGCGCCAGCATTTGTGGTATGCTCTGCAAAGCTGTTGTGGTTATGAAATCGGGCACAAACCCTGAGAAAATAAATAGCATTAAAGGAGCATCGCTCCTGAAGCGGCCGGCACCCTCTTTCCACAGAGTACACCAATGAGGCCAGCATCAAGGCGGCTGCCAAGGAAGTTGAGCGTCGCCTGGCAGGAAGTGGACTGACGCTGCTGGTCAACAACGCCGGGGTGATGCCGCCAAGCACTCTCGAGTCCGTGACCAAAGAAATGATGCTAAGCGTCTACCACACCAACCTCGTGGGGCCAATGTTGACAACCCAGGTAGAATCCTGTCTGGCACGTTGCTTGGGGACAGCTTGTAGGTCTGCTAGAAGTCAGGTGCTCAAAAGAAGCCCAGGGGATCTTTCAGCCGAGGTGTGAGCCTGCCTGGCACTTTGGCAAAATGTGGGCACTGTGCTTAAGGACGTGAGAAACGCCCTGCGCATGTGGACCCGTGGTCTGTCCTTGCCTTGCCCAGAAGCAGGGCCTAAGCACACCACCTCCCTGGCGCACAGGTTGCCCTAGCAGCTGCCCCCAGAGGCTTGAGGGCACCAGAAATGCTCCCTCTGCCCCTGAAATAGGGTGCCAGGCAGGGGTTAGGGCCCAGGTGCCTCGACCTCAGAACGCCTACAGGTGAGCATCCCACCTCTCCAAACCCCACCCAATAGCCCCGACCTTCCCAGGGAACACCCAGTCAGGCTGGGGCGGAAAGCAGAGTGGGATTTCCCAGACTCCTCAGGGCTGTGGACTTAGCTCATGGGTTGCCTCATAGTACGACCATTGTATTTAACTTCACATCTGCATTGCTGGGAATCAGGTTTAGAGAAATAATCTTCTCAGGCCTTGAAGCAGCAGCGGCTGTAATGTCTCCATGGCTCTAATCTTGCTGTCTTCCCAGGATAGGAGACCCCATGGTTACCTTGTAACAGCAGGACATGAGGCAGTTCGGCCTAATGGTTAGGGAGCTGGACTCTTATGCATGTCCCTAGTGGCAATCCCATTATAGCCCAGGAATAATCCTGAATTTTAGGTCCTGTCTGGGAATACACGGCTTGCTTCCGCAGTCCTCCACGAAGGCAGCTGGGTGGCCTTAGGCTAGTCACAGCTCTCTTCTGAGCTCTCACAGTCCCACCTACCTCACAGGGTGTCTGTTGTGGGGAGAAAAACAGAAGGTTTGTCAGCTGCTTTGAGTCCTCTTAAATGTGTGAGAAAAGTGGCGTATAAAAGCCAACCCTTCTTCTTCCTCCCTGAAGCCAGCTGGGTGACCTTGGGCTAGTCACGGCTCTCTTCTGAGCTCTCATAGGGTGTTTTGTTGTGGGGAAAAGAACAGAAGGTTTGTCAGCCGCTTGGAGTCCCTTTGAATGGGTGAGAAAAGTGGGGTAGAAAAGCCAAGTCCCATTCTTTTTCTTCTACGCGTGGGATACTGGCGTGCTAACCTAAGCAGGCAGGCAAGAGGGTTAGAGATGGATAACCAACGCTTCTCTTTCCGCAGGCATTCCTGCCCCTGTTGAAAACGGCTGCCAAGAAGAGCCCTGGGAAAGAGCTGAGCTGCAGCAAAGCAGCAATTATCAATTTCTCCACAATTGGCAGCTCCATTGGGACTCCTCCTCCTATGGGCCTCTTCCCAGTGGTTGCATACCGCTGCAGTAAGGTAACCCAGCCAGAAAGAGCCTCTCGCCTTCATTTCCCCCCCCCACAATGAATTCAACAGTGACCTCCAGAGAGTTTCAGACGTGCCTTGTTTCTACTTCCTCATCATTTTTCAGTGCACGTTCTGAGAATATTTGTCTGTTAACATTTCTGAAAGTTTCTGATACGCATTTTCCAGTTTGGTATCACTAGCAAGCTTCCAAGGTTGTGATACAATATGATGTGCTGCGTGGATCATAAATTTTACCGAAACCTTATAAGAACATAAGAACGTAAGAGAAGCCCTGCTGGATCAGGCCACAGCCCATCTAGTCCAGCATCTAGGGGTGCTTTTCCACTTAGCACTAGAGTACCGTTTAAGGACCCATTACAGACCCTTAATGGGTCCTTAATGGGTAATCTAGTGGTAGAGGTTTTTTCCACTAGCACTAGAATACCCATTAAAGACCCATTAAGGATGCATTAAGTGCTAAGTGGAAAAACACCCTAGATGTCCTCAACTAGATGTGCACCAATATTCATAACGTTTTATATTTAGACATTTGCATATGAATGGAACGTTATGACATTCGTATATTGTCATTCGTATGAATCTTTTTGAACATGCATGAAATAGGCAGGTGGGAAAGCATCTGCAACGGATCCAGAGTGCATTTGACATGGATTCAGAGCGGATTCAAAGTGGATTCAGGGCAGATTTGACACTTTCAGTGTGGATATGTATTGGATATGTATGCATTCGTATCTGATATTTGTACTAATTCGTATCGAATAGAATCCTACCACATTCGAAGGGGATCTATTTGAACAAATTTGAATTTTCTTACATTTAATTCCATATGAATTGAATGCAAAACAAAAACAAAAACCATTCATACATGCGTATCCGTAGCGCCTATTGTGTTTTGAATTTCCTGTCTGTTTTTTTATCTTGGCTTAAAGAAGCCTTATGGACATGCGGTCTCCCATCTTCATGCTTCCTGTTGCTTTCTCCAGGCAGCCTTGAATATGCTCACACGGTGCCAGGCGTTGCAGTATAAGGAAAGCGGAATCCTGTGTGTGGCGATTCACCCGGGCTGGGTGAAAACGGAAATGGGGACTGATAAGGTACCATTCGATCCCTTCGATAAAGCACATGTCCTGGGGTTGGTCACGCTATCGCTGCACAAGTTCAGCTGCTGAGTCCCAGTTGGGCTGGGCAGCATGGAGGGATCATGGGTGCCTACTTCAGCAACACCCTCAGGGTCAGAGTTTCAGCCACGTCTGAGCCACAGTGCCTTTCCCAGCCCTGGTGGTCCCCGACCTTTGAGAGCACAACTCCCAGAATTCCTAACTGTTACCCATGTTGCCATATGGGTTGATAAAGGTTGGCACTTGGGGATATTGTTACAGTCAAATTAACGCAACTACGCAAGGAATCAATAATCAAAGGAATCTGCAGAAAGAGAGTCTTTATTTGCATGCAAATGGGCACAGGGGAATTTGTTCTCCATACTGCTTAGCCCCGGCTTGCCCCTGAAAACAAAGAAAACTCCATCTTTTATAAGAAGGAGGGGTAGTAGCCCAAGTTAGCTCTGCCCATGTAACAAGATTTCTGCATATCAACACTCCAGGCATAGTATTTCAGCTACCTGAATTCTACTAATGCAGCTACTAGGTCAGATACCATATTGCTTCTAAAATAGCAGCATCTATTGATTGTTTGGCACATATATCTCCTTAATTTCCTTTATCTAAACTCTTATCTGTTATTAATCCTTCACAGGATCATGGGTGCCTACTTCAGCAACACCCTCAGGGTCAGAGTTTCAGCCACGTCTGAGCCACAGTGCCTTTCCCAGCCCTGGTGGTCCCCGACCTTTGAGAGCACAACTCTCAGAATTCCTAACTGTTACCCATGTTGCCATATGGGTTGATAAAGGTTGGCACTTGGTGATATCCAGCGGGCACCAAGTTGAAGAAGAACAAGACAGAAACAACACAGACTTTCTGTGACTGTCAGCCAAGTGATCCAGTTTTCTTTCCTCCAGAGAATATTGTTGTGAGATGGTCACATTAATACAGGAAACAGGATACATGGAATTAGCTTGTGCCCCAAAGATCCAAAGGAGTGCCTGTCTCTATAGACTTGCCTGGATGTTAAGATCAGCAGGGAAGGCCCTGTCGGTTGAGGAACCATCCTCAGAGCCTCAAAGGGTAGCAGGGCCTTCTTAGTCATGGCTCCCACGTTATGGAATGATCCCCCTCCCAAGTACCATTATACAGATGCCAGGGCCTAGTTCAGGCACACTTTTTTCACCTAGGCCTTTAGTCCCCAAAATGTTATTCTCATTTCTGCTGTTTTCCACTTCCAGGTTTGTGCCACTGACCTTTTAGTGTTTCTTTTCCTTCAAACAAAGGGGTTTTTGTTTGTTTGTTTTACTTTGCTGCCTGCTTGGGACTTTAGGGCAAAGGGTAGGTTATAAATATTTTTAAGAAGTAAAAAAAAAGTATCATTTAGTAGTATTTTCTTTGGAGTGCAGCCTGCTTCTGCTACCTGAATGAAGCCTATCTCCAGGAGAATCCAAGATCTTTTCTCCGTATAGTTCTTGGAGGTGCAGTAATTATTACGCTTGTTCTTATGCTACTTCCCCAAAATCTTTGTTTCTAGTTGCAGAAACAGCATTTATCAGCAGGTTTATTGCTTCTTCTCTGCCCCCTCCATCTCCCCTCTAAGATTTTCTGTGAGCCAGTTTGGTCTAGTGGTTAAGGAGCCGGACTCTTATCTGGGAATACTGGGTTTGATTCTACCTGCCTCCACGAAGCCAGTTGTGTGACCTTGGGCTAGTCACAGCTCTGAGCTCTCACAGCCCCACCGTCCTCACAGGGTGTCTGTTGTGGGAGGAAGAATAGAAAGCTTTGGCAACGGGCTTTGAGTCCCCTTAACTGGGTGGAAAAAGCGGGGTAGAAAAGCCAACTCTCCTTCTTCTGTAGCTACAGGGAATTGATTTAAAATTGTCTTTGCATAATGCAGGCTGAGCTGACAGCAGAAGAAAGTGTTCGTGGGGTCATCACGGTGCTTTGCAACCTCTCTGAAGAGCAAAACGGTCGATTACTGAATTGGGAAGGAAAATATATACCCTGGTGAAGAAACAGTTCATTCAAATTTTCCTGGTACGAGACACCCACAATAAACAATACAAGTATGGATAGCTATTGGATCTTTGTTGTCAGAACTTGTGAGTGGCGTCAAACCTTCAGCCTGGGCAGATCTCTCTGTATATTCTACAAACTTTGTCTCCGGTTGAGGAAAGAATGAATGACCCTAGGGTGCATTTCTCCCGGGAGACACCTTAGGGGAATGAAATGCTCTCTATATAGAGGGTTGGGGAAGATGATGCTGGAGGAGAACATTTGTTTTGAAGAGGCAAACACCCCACTTTGATACCCTGCTGTTCCAGTGAAGGGTGAGAGAGCTGTGGCTAGCCCAAGGTCACCCAGATGGCTTTGTGGAGGAGTGCAGAATCAAACCCGGTCTTCCCAGTTGGGTCTAGTTGTTAAGAAGCCTTATCTAGGAATGCTGGGTTTGATTCCACACCCCTCCATAAAAGCCAGCTGGGTGACCTTAGGCTAGTCACAGCTTTCTTTCTGAGCTCTCACACAACCACTGACCTCACAGGGTGTCTGTGGTGGGGAGAAGAACAGAAGCTTTGTCATCCGCTTTGAGTTCCCTTTAATGGGTGAGAAAAGTGGGATAGAAAAGCCAAATTCCTCCTCCTCTTCTTCAAAGCTAGAACTGCTTCAAATCAGGATCAACCAGCTCTCTTTGAGAGCGCAGAACACAAAAACATTAGCATATTTTTAAAATATATATGCTGAATGTTTGATTAAAATTACTGTACTGGTCCAAAACCAGTATGGCACTCACCATTTCCCAGCTATGTTCTAATCCAGATTTTCTTTCCACCTTATCAAACCACAAAGTTTCCAAATCAGATAATGCAAAACAGCTCATCTCTTTGCTGATGCATTCTCTCACTCTGAAAGTGGACTGAAGCTGGATTAAAATGAGTATGAATGCAGAGCCAAAACCCAGTGGACGGGTGAACCACAGCGTGATCTAATGGGGCAACCTATATTTACTTGCAAGATGCATTATTTATTTTTATAAGCCCTTGGGACACACATACAGATTGTTTGAACTGGCGTGTTCCTAAGATTGCAGATTAAGAGCAGCTAGATAATGCAGAGCCATTCAGGCTCTTACCGGGCAACTCCCTAAATCCTGTGTTACAAAACCGACAACCCTAGGGTCCAACCCAAAAGTTATCTCGCTGTTGATTGCAGAATCCTCATGGAGTCACCTTTCAGTGGGAGGAAGTGTGGGGTAGCTGATCTGAAAGGTGAACAACGGCTGACTTTACAAACACAGTTATTTCTTTTGAAAGGTTGGCTACACAGTGCTGGCTGGCCACCTGCACAAAACCAGCATTCCAATAACAAGAGCATTTGCAAGGATCAGTGTGGATTTTATTAGCCAAAATGCCAACGGTAAAATCAAAAGCGTCATTAGAAAAACAAACGTATTTAAAAACACTATTACTGGTCCCATCCTTCCTGCTTTACAAAGATTCTTCATTTTTACAGGGCACAAATTTTAAGAAGTTTTTAAGAAAGAGCTCGAGTGGACCCAGGGGCCGCTCATGGAGCACTCTGGGGAAAGCACGCCCTTTTGACGAAAAGAATTCACCTGCCACCGCCCTGATTTATCGTAAATCACAGGTTTTCATTCGCTTGACAAACTCCATTAAATATCACTGGAATCACTGCGTGTGGGTAATGGTATTTCGAAAACAGAAAAGCCCCTTTTGCTATCTCATTTGAATTTACCAAAGGGGGAAGAAGGCGGAATCCAGGAAGATTTGCCAATCGTCTCTCTGGCACAGGAAACCAACAGGCCTCCATGTTACTGATGGAAATTCCCCTTCCATGACCCAATGGCTGAGCTGGAAGGGGCTGATGGGAAATGGACAGTGGCCATTGCTCCCGGCTTTCATCTCCTTTACCTCTGCCAAGAACTGCGATCTAAATGATTAGGTGCAAATGATGGATTTAATAGCAGAGTGGAGAAAGATAGTAGAGTGCCGCCACGTATTTACTGCATAAAAAGGGAGTTGCAAAATCTGATGAAGGGCCAGGAGCAAATATATATACATACACATGTATTTATAATTCCTGTCCATGTGTTCAAAAACAACTTGACGTAATCAAAGGGCCTTCATGATTAGCACAATACTTTTGAATGAACTGCTAGCTCTTCCTAACTAGTTCCTCTTCTACCAGGAACTGTTCCATGTTTTAAAGGCAACCCTGATCCTAAAAGCACAGAGAAAGCTGGCCAGGAAGGAGAAAAAGCTATAGAAAAAGATTTCATTTTTTTGAGACCTTTGATTTGGTCCTTTCAGAAAGCTATTTCACGACAAGTATTTAAAGCCAACTGAAGCCCTAGGAAAGCTTCAGAGCAGACAGCACAGGCGTGGAGGTGAGGGTGAGTTTCTTCCCCCACCTTCCACGAAAAAGGATCTGCTGGGGGAAAGGGAGGCGTTTCTAAAACAAGCCATTTTCTGTCTCTGAAAATGGTACGGTCCCTGGAGAGGTAGGTACCATTTGTCCCTCTAAACTGGGGTGCGTGCGTCTCAAAATGCAACCCTCTGAATGTTCCTGGATTACAGAGCTGCTAGCTGTCTGCTTTTAGCCTCCCCCTGGGGCAGGAACAGAATACTGGGTGTGGAATTCTGGGAGTTGCAGTCCAGGAACATTTGGAGGGCCGCACTTTGAGAGACCTCCAGTGAACATCAGAATTGATGTTGCAGACACGATAGGAGGAAACACACCCAGCTTCCCTTTCCCACTGCAGCTGAGTAAATTCCTAGAACTGCGCCTAGATCATTGAAGGGAAGCATTACCTGACACCCCTGGATTACGCCTCAGATTGCGTTGCAAACCGGTCCCTAAAGGAAGGGCAAATAACCAGGCACTTGAGAAGTATGCAGAACAATCGAAGCCCTCAGCAAAAAGAAACCAGTGCGCCTGCACCCACCACTCTAAAAATCCAGGTCACGTTTTCAAAATAAAAGTAATAATAATGACGTCTCAGGACGACAAACCGGCAGCACCGCCCCCCATTTAAAAGACCTGTTTAAAAAATCTCCCAGACCACCTGCAATAGCCTAATAAGAGAGAGCATGCAGGGCTGTTCAGTCGCATTTCCTGCTCCTAGAGTTCGTCTCTGAAATCAGGGACACACAGTGATGCCGTGCATGTATTAGCCGAGAAGCCCTTTACATCCATACGGTGTATTTTGAGGTAGCAACGAGGAATTTTGTTTTTTGACTCTGTGTTCACGGCTGCCTAAACACAGCAATAACTTAGAACCCAAGAAATCTCTTTGCAAAAGGAGCGGCGGGACAATTCTCTCTGATCCCAGCTCATTCTTTGCTCTGGAAAGATCTCTGTCAGTTAAAGTGCAACTCTTTCTGCGGGATCATCTACGGGTAGGAACTGTCCAGAGAATATTTTGATGACGAATAACGTGAACCCCATCAACCCCATCCTTTCACAAAATCTTCCCTCTGTCCCTTCACTCACTCACACACACTTTTAAAAAACAGCTTGGCACTTGACGGTTACGGAATCGTTACAAAGCGGACATAGAAAAGGTTTCAAGTTCAGCTACGGCCTGAAAACTGCGATCAGCGGAGGCGGGTGTGAAAAATTTCCAAAAAGATTTTAAGAGCAGGAATGAGGACAACATGATGGTTCTGATGTTGTCTCACGGCAGCTCCCGCCTTTTCAGAACGGGGACTCCAGCTTTGGGGAGCCCAGTAGACCCATCTGGAGCACCACTGGTTCCTGTTGGGATCTCGTCCATTTCTTCGTTTTCAGGAACCCCTCTGGCTCTGTCCCAAATCCAAGTGCTTCCAATATTATTTGGCCAGAAGATCAGTTGAAGTGTTTTGTAAAACAAAGTCCTGCCAACAGGGAGAAAAACAGGTTTGCATTTGAATGGGTTTCGAAGCCCATAAGGTATACATGTGTGTACGTGTGTGTGATACGTTTTGCTCCTGACCAAGGAAGGAGGCCCATTCCAGCCTGCCAGAGGCAACTATGTGGGCAAAGAAGCTCCCTCGATCCACAGGGAAGCAAACCTAAGCAAAGCTTGGCAAGGAGACTGGAAACTTTCACGTGCAGGCGAATTAATGCTCTTCTTAAGGTCCTTTTCTCTTCCACTGGGCTTGGTGATGCTTCTCATGTCTTTGCTCCCTGAATCTTGCCAAGGGCTCCTCTGTTCTTGCTGGCCAGCGCTAAAGGGTGGCTAAAATCCGTAAGAAGGAGATGAGCACCACAAAGAAGCTCTGCCCGACTCCTAAGGTCAGGGCCACAATGGGAGCCATATCTTTTCCTGCTGCTCGGTAAACACCAGCAATTGCCGCGCCTGCAGAAACAAGGGTGGTGGTGATGGGGAAAACAACAACAACAACAACCCCTATCAGATAAGCAAAAGATCAAAAGCTGGTTCGTTACCAAGGTCAGCAACTTCACACTTTCCACACTCCTCTTGGGTTGAGGCTAGCTAGAAACATTTGGAATATCGTGTACAGTTCTGGTCACCACACCTCAGAAAGCACACTGTGGAACTGGAAAAGGTGCAGAAGAGGGCAACCAGAATGATGAAGGGGCTGGAACAAATTCCCTTACGAAATCAGACTGCAACCCCTAGGACTCTTCAGCCTGGAAAGATGGCGTTTAGGAGGGGACCTGACTGAAGTGTGTAAAATCATGCACAGTATAGAAAAGGTGGAGAGAGAAAATTTCTTTTCTCTATCCCTCAACACTAGAATCAAGGGGCATCTATGAAGCTGATGGGTAAGAGAGTCGCATCAGGCAAGGGGAAGGATTTCTTCTCCCAGAGCGTCATCGGTCAATGGAATTTGCTGCCAGGAGAGGTGGTGACAGCAACCAGCCTGGATGGATTTAAGGAAGGGTTAGACAAATTTATGGATGACAGATGTATCAATGGGTACTAGAATGGACGCCTAAGTACATCTTTCAGGCTGGAGGGACAAGCAGGATGCCTCTAAGGCCATTTGCTGGGATCTGAGAGCAGGAGGTTTTCCCGTCTCTGCTTGAGATGCCCATGGGCAATTGGTGGGACACTGTGTGCAACAGATGGACTGTAGCCTGATCCATGGCTCCTCTTATTATCTTATATTCTAAACATTGTCCATGTGAGCAGAATTCTGCTTGCACAGGCGACCCAGGGAGTGCAGACTTTCCTCTGGGCAGTGCAGAATCCTCTAATCCTAAGCCCCATGCTGATTTCAAGGGGGTCAACTTCACCTAGGAGATTTTGTTTGCCACCACTTGACTGTAAAGATTCCCCTCTCCATCTGCTTGTGATGCACTGGAGGTACTGTTTGTTTGCACACTACCACTAAGGCCTGCAAACAGCTGATTCATCATCATACTTTTTTTAAACTGCTGTTAAGCCTTGTAAACAGGGAGGTTGCCCTAATTATATCCCAAAAGCCCAACTGGGAACCGTTTCAACATCCAACCTACTTGTTAGAGTTCCAGCTGCTATCGGCCCCACGATGGCCATCAGGAGAATGCTCACAGACATAAACTTGCCGTATCTGTGCCGCCGGAGGGTGAAGAGTGCCAGCAGTCCCGGGGGGATGTGGAAAAAGAGAGACGACACCAACGCCCACAGGAAGACGCCGTACCACATTTCTGCCACAAGAAAGGACAGAAGGCTGAAGAGAGTCCACACTGCATTACTAAGACACCTCAACGCACCTGTTTCGGTGAGTAGCCAACGCTGCTCCTGCCTGTGTGTAAGAAGGGCAGCAAAATGCCTGCCGGCATTTTCCAGGTATTCTAGATGGATGTTTCAAGTAACTAAACAAAACGGCACCGTAGCAAATGGTTTAATTAAAAAAACCAAAACCAGTGTAACAAATGGCTTGTAAACACCATGAACAGTGCACCTGGGAGAGGGCCTTTTCAGTGATGGCCCCCCGAGCCTATGCAATAGTGAGATGCGTCAATCACCTTCACTGTACACATTTAATAAGGCACTTAATAAGGCACCTTTTTGCCCTGGCCTTTGGTTAAACAGGGATACGTGTTTCTCTTCCCACTATGGCTTGTTACTCTTACACCAGGCTTGGTCTGGATTGCCCTGGCCCTCAAAAGGATTCCTCCCTCAGGGCAGAGGGCTGAGCTCCCAGAAATGGCACATCTGGACACTCCAGCATTTGCTACTGCTGCTTGGAGACGCCGAATATGAAAGGCAACGACACCAGAAGCTTCACCGGCTGTGCCTGCACTTCTTCAAGCTTCTATTATTACTATTATTTAGACAGACAGAAACACAGTATAACACAACTATATTCTGCGTCAGAATCCCTTTATCACGACTTGCTACAACCAATCAGAACCTGGAAAACGTGACTATTTGGAGCGAATTTTATATTATTATCATTACTATTATTATTATAGATATACAGAAACACAACAATATATCAACTTATATTATGTGTCAGAGAATCGTATTATCACGACTTGCTACGACCAATCAGAACCTAAAAAGCGTGGCTATTTGAAGTGAATACTATATCATCATTATTATTACTATTATTGTTATTATTATTACTATTACTGTGGACTGCATCCCTCTCGGGACTGCAGCCGCCAAGGAGGGGTGGCCTTTTGCCCAACTCCTGCTGCCTCCACTCGCGATCGCCCGGGCCTCCGCCGCCATTCCTGCCTGAGCAGAGGTGCCCGAGCATGTGCAGAGTGCAAAGTCCCGGCGCCTACCTGAGAAGTGACACAGGCTGGTAGGGCAGGCGGCGCCGGTGACGTTGCCCGCCCGCGGCACCAGGCGGAGGCTGAGGATCTGCTGCAGCAGCCCCCCCGCGGCAGACGGAGCCGCCGAGCCGCCGCCGCCCCCTCCGCCGCCCGCCTCGCCTCCCTCCATGCCGCCGCCGCCGCTAAGCCACCACAGACGACGCGCCAGCAGCGCCCGCCGCCATAGAGAGCGGGGACACTCCCTCCCAGAGCGCCGTCTCGCCGGAAAATCCGGGGGAAACCGAAAGCCGTTGTTGTTGTTGTCGTCCGTAGATCAGGGACAGTCTAGGCGGGCACGTCTCTCTGATAAAAGCCCCGCCCTCCGCCACTGTTTATCCCCCGCCTGGACTATCATTACCTTCATTCAGCAGAGATACGAAAAGTGTAGAGGGGAGCATTAGGCTGACTGTCTTAAACGTCGCAAACAAACAATTGACACTGTCCTGATGCGATCTATCACTCTGAAAGTGGAGTGAAACTGGATTAAAACTTGAATGCAGTTGGGAGCTTTTCTACTCTGCTTTTCTCACCCATTTAAGGGGTCTCAAAACGGCTGACAAAGCTTTTCTATTCTTCTCCCCACAACAGATACCCTGTAAAACAAGTGGGGCTGTGACAGCTCAGCAGAGAGTTGTGACTAGCCCAAGGTCACCCAGCTGGCTTCATGGGGGAGGGTGGAATCAAACCCAGTATTCCCAGATGAGTCCAGCTCCCTAACCACTAGAGCATGGGCCTTGAGAGCCACGGTCTATAGCTGAGGTTTCCAAATTCTGGGTCCGGCTAAGTGCGCCTTTTGGGCGAGGCAAGAACGGAGGAGAGCACAACCCTTGTGCCAAACTACTATTCGATCTTTCAGAGAAAGGAAGTAAAAGCAAGCACTTCCGGAGTCCGCCGGAAGACGCGTAGCTCTTCCGGTTCATTCCCGAGGAGGAGGAGGCAGGTGTAGTGGATGCGAGAGAGGCTAGCTTGAGCCGCGCCGGAAGCCCCCATGTCGGACTCGGAGGAGGACTATTCGTCGGAGGAGGATGAAGACTACCTCCCGTCCGGTGCGCGCCTCCGCTTTCTCGCCGTGTGATATTCGAAAAGTGGGGCGGCGGCCGCAGGGCTCGGGAGCGCAGCGCGGGCGGCCTGCGGCCTAGTAGGCCCCGAGGCGCGGAGCTCTCCTCTCCATCCGGGCTACCTGGCTGGGCGGTCACGTGATCCAAGCCGTTAGTAATGGAGTGGACCGTACCACTTGCATGCCGCGGTGGGGGGGGGGAGAATCGGTGGCTGAGGAATTTCTCTCCCCCCCCTCTCCTTCCGGTGTCAACAGTGGGAAGGGCTGCGGTGGGGGGGGGGGCTTTGTTGTTGTCCCTGCAAGGCTAGCTTTCTGCCTTCGGGGACACCGCGCTTAGCCACACTTCTGCAGCTGGAGGGCCAGGTTTTTAGCCCTAGGGGAGAGTGTCGTGTCAGGTGTTGCAATTGGTTATTTTGGAGGCGTTTGAACACGCCTGGATTTGGGTCTAATCTAATGGCTGCCACCCCCGCCCCAGGAGACTGGGCTTTTGCAGCCCGCAGGGACATTTGCACGTGTGGAAAGGGGCGCATTAGTCATGATGGCATGAAAGGTTGAGAGCAGTTGTGCCCATAGCTGAGAAGAACAGGGATGCCTGTGTAAGAGGAGGATACAGGTCTGGATCTCCTTGGTTTTGGTGTGATCCCAGCCCCTTTATGAGACAGTTTGGTCTAATGGTTAGGGAGTCAGATTTTTATCTGGGAATACCAGGTATGATTCCATGCTCCTCCATGAAGCCAGCTGAAGGACCTTGGGCTGGTCACAGCTCTCTCCTGAGCTCTCACAGCCCCACCCACCTCACAGGATGACTGTTGTGAGGAGAAGAACAGGAGGTTTGTCAGCTGCTTTGAGTCCCCTTAAATGGGTGAGAAAAGTGGGTAGAAAAGCTGACTCTTCTTCCTCCGTGAAGCCAGCTGGGTGACCTTGGGCTGGTTACAGCTCTCTCCTGAGCTCTCACAGCCCCACCCACCTCACAGGATGTCTGTTGTGTTGAGAAGAACAGGAGGTTAGTCAGCCACTTTTTAAATGGGTGAGGAAAGCTAACTCTGTTCCTCGTCCCCATCACTACCACCGCTGGCCGTGGCTGTTCGGGCTGCTCCGCTGCTCTCCTTGCTAGTAACAAGAGGGAAAGTCTCATGATGTACCTAAACTGAGAAAGCTAAAATGCTTTGCCACCCACAAGGTCTATAGCCGCCCATTTCCTTTTTAGTGGGAACTTGTGCTGTGATCACATAAGGCCATCTCTCTGTAGGGTTCCCTGCCAGAAGAGGTGGTGACTGGAAGCAGCCAGCCTGGGTAGCTTTTAGGCAAATTCACGGAGGCCAGGTGCATCAGCAACTCCTAGAATGGATGCCCAGGTATCACCTCCAGGTTGGGGATGCAGGAAGGAGGCCTCTAAAGGATATTTCCCGGGAGTAGAGAGCAGGTGAAGGTTTTGCCTTTTTCTCCTGCTTGAGATGCCCAGAAGAAGCAGTTTGTGGACCACTGTGTGAGACAAGATGGTGGATTTGATGGGCTGTGGCCTGATCCAGCAAGGCTCTTCTTATGTTCTTATGGACAAATTCATGGAGGGCAGGGGAATCAGTGGCCATTAGGATGGATGCCTAGGTATGGCCTCCTGGCTGGAGAAACAAGTGGGATACCTCTCAAGGCCATTGCTGGGATGGGGGTAGGGGTGGAGAGAAGGTGAGGGTTTTGCCTTCATCTCCTGCATGAGATACCCAGAAGCAACTGATGGGCCACTCTGAAAAGACAGAATGTTCAGCTCGATGGTTGTAGTACTTAACCTTCCAACTACAAAACGTTGTCCTGTTGGGGGTGGGTGGGTTAAAAGGCATTTTGCATTCTCAGCCTGAGATTCCTGGAACTTCTGCTTGCAGGGATCTGTTTCACCAAGGTTGCATCATTGTAAAACATCTTGTTTACTACTATATTGAAACTTTCATTTACACTCTCTTCGGAGATATATGCTAGCTATATATTTGAATGGCAGTGATTTAATTTTGGGTGTGTATTTGAGCTATCATGAAAAAAACTATGCAAATTTGTTGTGCTGTATAGTTTTTGTGTCTCATTGTTATTATGTACTAACTAGGGGCTTTTTTAATGTGGACAACTTCCGTTTCTTGCGGTTGCCTTCATGTCTTTGTTAGTTTGTTTGCAAATTATAATTATTGTATTTTACAGGAAATCATTTTTGCCTGTGGTTGTTTTGAGGGATTTCCAGTGCCAGACTTTCTTGGGCCTGGGGGCACATTTGGTATTCTGGGTGCTTTTGCCTTTTAGGCTATGCTCGAAGAGGCCCTTAAGCATGACCTTGATTGAATTCATTCAGGCACTGGGTAAAAGCAACATCCAGAATGAAAAAAAAAAGAGCTAGAATGTCCTAAAGTGTGATTGTGGTCCACCTTCTGCCCTGTGGGAGTTCCCATCTGCCCCAGATCCTCCTCCTCAGCTATATCTGAGCAATTACTTTTTGATAACAGTTCCTGTGTGGTTACAGGCGATGAGTACAGTGAAGATGATGTCAATGAACTGGTAAAGGAGGATGAGGTGGAAGAGGAAACCCAGTCACAGAGGGACAAAGCCAAGAAGAGCTCAAAGGGGATTTCATGTCGGTAGGTTGGAGCTTTTCTGTTAGTAAAGTGAGGAAGTAAATAAGTGGGAAAGACATTCTGGCTGCCTTTGGACCTACCTGAGATAAAATTACTGAGGTCAAGAGTTAGGCTGTTTAAGATTAAAATTAGTTTAACATTAAGTCACAGGGAAGAGAAGGTAGCCAGGACTGGTCTCTTATAATTCTCTGTGTTTGAGTGTAGCTATGAATTATTCAACCCACTTCTGGGGCATAAGTGGTACCTTGATTAAGCTCTTCATTTTTGGTTTCAGTTTTTCAGTTATTAAAACTGACATCATTAGAACAATTGCGCACACATGTTGCTGACAGTTTTTTCTCCATGAACTTTCCAGTATAACCTGTGGTTCAGTATTGTAGCTTCAAGGCATTTGAAAGGCAGCTGCTGTAAAAAACAAAACAAAGTCTGAGATAGGAAGGGCCTTCTCATTGACAGCCCCCAGACTGTGGAATGACCGCCCTTCTTTTCATGCTATACACTTGATTGAATGCTAAAGAGTGCCTTTGGATGAAGAGGCTTTGCTAGTGCCTTTGGATGAAGGGACATTTTGCTCATCTTTGGGTACCATGCTGTTTTTCATGGTTTCCAGTTGTTCCAGCTTTTGTTTATGCATTTGCGCTGTAGGGTAGGAGTTGGGATATAAATGCAAATGCAAAATAAATGAAAGTAAATAAGGAAGCAATAGCCGCAAGCGAGTTGCTGATGCGTGGATGGTGTTGTGATGCTCACCCGTAGAAAAAGGCAAAAGCGAGGTGGCCTCTTCTTAGAACCAGATGGAGAGGAGGAGCTCAAGGATGACAGCAAAGAGGACAGACAGGAAGAAGGTCTCCCACACATAGAAGAACATGAGAAAAGGAAAAAAGAGGATGCTTTGTGGGCCAGTTTCCTCAATGACGTGGGCCAGAAACCTAAAGCGATGCCTGCAGGTCAGACATCCTGTACAAAGAGAGAGAAGGTAAGAAGGAAAACAGCAATGTCACGGCCTCTGGTTGAAGGAGACACAATCATGCATGGTGTAGAAAAAGTGGATAGGGAAAAATTCTTTTCTAGATCACACAACACTAGAATCACTCGGCCCTCTATGAAGCTGATGGGTTGAAGAGTTGGCTTTTCTACCCTGCTTTTCTCACCCATTTAAGGACACTCAAAGCAGCTGACAAACCTTCTGTTCTCCCCAGAACAGGTGGAGCTGTGAGAGGTCAGAGAGCTGTGACTAGCCCAAAGTCACTCACCTTGCTTCATGGGGGAATGTGGACTCAAACCCGGTATTCCCAGGTGAGAGTCTGGCTCCTTAACAACTAAAACCAACTGGGAATACCGGGTTTGATTCTGCACTCCTCCACAAAGCCATCTGGGTGACCTTGGGCTAGTCACAGCTCTCTTCTGAGCTCGCACAGCCCCACCTACATCACAGGGTGTCTGTTGTGGGGAGAAGAACAGAAGGTTTCAGAGCCGCTTTGAGTCCCCTTAAATGAGTGAGAAAAGCGGGTTAGAAAAGCCAACTCTTCTTCTAAGTCATTATTCAAAAATTCAACTTTTCAAGTGCTGAAGAGGGAGAAACAGGATGTTACTGAATGAGGGGCAGGGAAAATAACCTGACGCAGATTGCATGCTTTACGTGCAATGATTATTTTAACAATAGAAGTGGGTCACTCTTGTGGGCTTGTTAGTTCATGTAAGCTACTGAATTAAGCTAAAAAAAATTAAAACGTATATGTCTCAGGTCAGCTACAGCTAGAATAGGCTATCCAGATTTGGCCTGTAGGCTACCTATGGGATCCCAAATTTTTATAAGACTTGCTCTTGATACTTGAATGAAGTTTCAAGCCAGACCAAGGTCATCACCCACCAGCCTTTTACTTCTAGTGATGACAATGCAGATTCAGTCCTCTGGTGTCAGGGATGGTAACGTGAGGAGAGAAAAAAATCTGGTTCTGATGTTTGTGATTTGTCGTGGTGTTTTTATTAGCCAGCTGGAGAGAACGGACTGGGCAAGATACAGGAAGGAGGAAAGGAAGAGACGAATAAAGTTGCCATTACCAAGGTCTTTGACTTTGCTGGCGAAGAGGTGAGGTGAGTTTGCGCTGATTTGTTCTTGCCCTTCTCCTTATTCATTCCTTTTAAATTATAAGAAACATAATCTAGATTAAAGAAACTTCCCAGAACAAAAACAGTACACAGTCTCAGACGCATTGGCTGTTTTTGCACTTGCCTCTGTTAATCCGGATTTAGAAGATCCAGATCTTTGAGATGTGGTCCTCATTGGACTCCAGTCCATGCAATGAAGACTCTCATCAGAAACCCGATAGGTATAGCTATATACCTTCTGCATACATGATCCCTTAAGGACCCCATTAGGACCCCATTCTGAACTTTCTATACCCACAAGCGCTGGCAAAATCCAGATTTAATGGCGTCTTTGGGCCCTTAAATCCAGATTAACGCTGGACTCCTTAATGTTGGCTGGGAAGATGCCTTTTCCTTTCCCCTAAGTCGTTCCAAATCAAGTTAAAGGTTTGTTTTGCCCATCTTTTGGTTTCCTTCAGTCTCCAAATCCATGGCTTGAAAATGAGAAGAAATTTTCAATTCAGCACAAACCACTAGTGCGATGTTAAAGAACACCCGGTCTGCCAGTGTTGGGGCTCGCAACACTGCAATCCAATATTAATTGCATTGCATCGATCGGATTAATTCAGTATTAGTAAACTTGAGAACGTTGGGAAGACAGTGACTTAGAAAGGGGAAGCCCGAAAGAACTGTGTGCGTTGACCTTGATTAAAAAAGAAAAGCCTCGCAGAGGAGTTCAGTTGTCACTTTCCAGTTGTCGAGGAAGGAAGGGAGTCGTTTGGCAGCCCCAGGAAGGATACAGGAAGAGGCAACTGGTTTTAATAACAGGAAAACCAGATTTGGGGTTAATTGCTAGGCAACGCTTCCTGAGTCAAAGACCTCTGTGTCTAGCAAGCCTGGAATGTTGGATGCTTTACTTCAAGTTTTAGAGGAAAAGCCAGCAAAGTCGCCAAGGATAATCAATCAGTAGATTTTACACGGAATGTTTTCTGAAGACCAAAGCAAAAGTAACCCAACTTGGCTAAATGGTAGGTCATTTGGGGTGAACTCTCTTTCAAGTGAATATGAAAAAGTGTTTGACTGTGAAGCAGCTGTTGAAAACTGGTACCGCTTGGGCCAGAACAGCTAGTGAGCAAGTCATGGACAGAAGGTTTCTCACTTGGGCTAGATACCTTGTGAGTTGGTTCATAAAGTTATTTATTTATTATTTATTTATTTATTTCTATTTCTATCCCGCCCTATACCCGAAGGTCTCTGGGCGGGTAACAACAAATCAATAGCAGTTAAAACCATATTAAAAACAAGACACAGGTAAACATATTTAGGAGTTAGGAGCTCCGTCGGAGGAGATGGTTGGATTCTCCAGGCAGAAGAAAAATCTGAATAGAATTCCCGTGGGTTATTCCTTTGGGAATAACGAGGGGCTGTTGTATTTCTTTCTGCACTTTTAAAACTAAGCTTTGTGAAAGGAGACAGAGGATATGGATGGTTCCTGTCCAGCCCTGCATCCACACAAGAATCCTGGGAAGTAAGTTGAGGCGATAAAAGCAAGCTGCTGGCCTAGGGGCACCCAGCACACTTCCTGCCTTTCTGGAAACCTGAACAACACAGGTCTCCATCGCCCATAATTTGATGCTCCAATGTGACCCCACACGGTCTCTCTTGTACGTATGGCTGCCCTTGGGCGCCCTGTTTTCTGCTGATTGTGTGTCATTTTACCCTCCTCCCTTTCCCCTGACGCAGGGTAACAAAGGAAGTAGATGCTTCATCTAAAGAGGCTCAGCTATTTCTCAAACAGCAGGACCAGAAGGCCGTAGGCCCAGCCTCCCATCCCACCGTTTCAGGGTAAGTCTGTGCTGCTGTTGGCTACACACTGCCAAAATGTCGCCTATGGGGGTGTGGACAGATATTCGTAACATTCGATGCTTGTACGAATTTGCACAAATTTAAACGTAGACATTTGTATTCGTACAAAGCTTTGGAACATTTGTGAAACAGGGAGGTGGGAAAGCAGCTGTGCCAATCACCTCCGGAACAGATCCAGAGTGCGTTTGATGTGGATCGAGAGCAGATGCAAAGTGAATTCAGGGCGAATTTGACATTTTCAGAGCGGATATACGTATGGGATTCATATGCGTTCGTACTGGATATTCAAATGCATTCATCTCGAATACAATCCTACCACATTTGAAGGGGATCTATTCAGACAAATACAAATGTTCTTACATGCAATTCGTATCGAACCAAATGGGGAAAAAAACCATTCATGCCCATCCCTAGTTGCCTGTGAGCCATGGAGCAAGGTTGCAGTGTTTCACCTTGGCAACCGTGGGGTCTTGACTCATATTTGCTCCTTCAAATAGGCCTGGGAGATTTCATTCATTCACTCTCCCTCGTTGCTTATGGGCTGAGAGGAAGTGAATGCATGAACTAGGACATAGATCTTCCCTAAACCTCTGCAGGTACAGAGGAGTCCCAAAGAGATTTTTTTTTTTTTACTTTCCTCTTGGCTTACAGTGGACTGTTTTGGTTACAGTCCTGTCTGGGCTTCAGTTGTAGACATTTATGGTGGAGATCTGGCTCAGCTCACCAGCTCTATCCATAGGCCTTCCTGTGTTTGCCTAGTTAAAGTTCTGCAGTGATGTTGAATTTGGGGTCCATTGGAGCAACTGTTTTATTGGACTTGGGGTGCAGTTGAAAGATTGCCATTTTGATCTTGGGCCTTTGCCAGGGCAAAATTTCTCTTGTGTTAGCTTCTGGGTTGCTTTAGTGATTTTAAAATCTTTCTGACTGCCTTTCTGTCTCCCTCGATTACTGGGCTATATTTGATCATAAGCCCTGGTGTACTGCCCTGTATATTGAAATCCTTAAAAGGGACTTATTAAAATAGCCTTAACAATCAAGAACAGACAAGCCAGTTTTGAAGTTTTCAGAACTGTTTGTCAAGCTGTGAAGCAAATTCAGGGGAGCACCAAAAGCTGCCTTTGCTCTCCCTCTGTTTTGCCCCTTTCTGCATGGTTGCCCCTTGGTTTGGATTAAGGGCCCACATAGGAAGTATCTGGGTCTCTAAAGTTGCCCATTAATGTGAATCTGTGGTACACTGGTCCAGCTCCGTCTGTTTTAGATGGAGCATGATGCTGAACAGAGAGGCTTTCTGCAGTATCACTGGTAGACCCATTTAATCCAGTCTTCCAGCAGGACCAGGTGCCTTAATCCAGAACTGGAGAGTCATAAGAACCTAAGAGGAGCCCTGTTGGATCAGGCCACAGCACATCTAGTCTAGCATCCTGTTCCACACAGTGGCCCACCAACTACCCATGGGCATCTCAAGTGGAGACAAGGGCAAACCCTCTCCTGCTCTCAAATCCCATCAGATGGTCTTAGAGGCCTCCTGCTTGACCCTCCGCCTGAAAGACGTACTTAGGCATCCATTCTAGTAGCCATTGATACATCTGTCATCCACAGATTTGTCCAACCCTCCTTTAAAGCAATCTGTGCTGGTTGCTGTTACCACCTCTTCTGGCAGCAAATTCCATAGACCGGTATTCTCAGGGCATCGTGTCCCTACCTGAAACATTTGCCATATTAATAAAGCAGCAAAGGCCATGTGGACATCCTGTGCCTGCTTTCTGGCTTTCATGTTGTAGCATCCAGATGAGATGCTTCCCAAGGGTGGCCTTAGGGTGAGAAAGTTTGCTTCCCGCCAACCTGCAGCCTTGATTGCTCTTGCCTTTATCCCATCAGGAATTAAGGTTCCATTTTCACCCCAGGGTGCTAATGGCTATGGAGACTGCAGCAGCAGCAATCTTGGCTGGAGCTGTCCTCTCTGTTTCTGCTGATTGCAGAGCCAGCTGGTGTTAAGTGCAGGCTTGTTGGTCTGCTTCTTTTGGAAAACACCCAAATGATGGCTCTGAGTACGAGGCCTCTGTGGCCGCTCTTGAGGACTCCCATGGTGACTGCAGATTAGCCCAACGTAAGGGGGGGGAAATCAGGAAGGGTTCACTTTTTTGAGATGTAAACTGTGTCGGAAGGGTTAGACTTCCATGCGTCACGAATCTCTGGGTCAGAAGAGGTATCCTTTACAAAGTGCCTTGATTTTTAGCCTTTGAAAGGTGAAAATAGGAAAGCCTTCTCCTTTCTCTTGCCACATTGGTTTAGACATCTACCACTAACGCCATCTTGTTGTGCAAGAAGGCTTCCCCAACCTGGAATTCTTCAGGTGTTTCGGGGCTACAATTGAGAGTCATCGGCTTATGGAATGTGCTGCCGGAAGAGGTGGTGACAGCTACCAGTCTGGATGGCTTTAAGGTAGGCTTAGACAAATTTATGGATGACAGATGTATCAATGGCTACTAGAACGAATGCCTAGGTGCATCTTTCAGGCGGGGCGGGGGTTGGGGTTGGTGAGACCGGGGCACTTCTAAGGCCATCTGCTGGGACTCGAGAGCAGGAGAAGGTTTGTCCTTGTCTCTGCTTGAGATGCCCGTGAGCATTTGGTGGGCCACTGCGTGCAACAGGATGCTGGACTAGATGGGCTGTGGCCTGATCCAGCAGGGCTTCTCTTATGTTCTTATAATTCCCCAGTTGGCCTTGTGGTTAGAGTGCCAGGCTCATATCTTGTACTCAAGGAGTTTGACTCCACACTCCTCCACAAACCTAAGAGCATAGCAGAAGCCCTGCTGGATCAGGCCACAACACATCTAGTCCAGTTTACCATTACACATGGTGGACCACCAAATGCTCATGGGCATCTCAAGCAGAGACAAGGACAAAAACGTTCCTGCCCTCGAATCCCAGCAAACCTTAGAAGTGTCCTGCTTTCCCCTGCAGCCTGAAAGATGTACCTAGGCATTCATTCTAGTAGCCATTGATACATCTGTCATCCATAAATTTGTCTAAACCTACCTTAAAGCCATGTAGGCTGGTAGCTGTTACCACCTGTTCCGGCAGCACATTCCATAAGCTGATGACCCTCTGGGTGAAGAAATACTTCCCCTTGTCGGATCTGACTCTCCTACCCATCAGCTTCATAGATGCCTCCCGGTTCTAGTGTTGTCTGATAGAGAAAATAAATTTTCTATACCAGACTGAAGAGGCCTAGATGTTGCAGCCTGGTTTCGTAAGGGGGGTGTTCCAGCCCCTTAATCATTCTGGTTGCCCTTTTCTGCATCTTTCCCAGTTCCATAATATCCTTTTTGAGGTGTGGCGACCAGAATTGTACACAATATTCCAAACGTGGCCTCACCATAGATTTATAAAGAGGCAAAATGACACTTGTTGACTTATTTTCTATTCCCTTCCTAATTAGTCTCAACACTGAATTAGCTTTTTTCGCTGCTGCTACGCACTAGGTTGATACCTTCATTGAACTGTCCACCAGAACCTCAAGATCCCTTTCCTGGTGTGTTGCAGAAAGCTCAGACCCCATCAGTTTATAGACATAATTTGGATTTTTGGCCCTGATGTGCATTACTTTGTATTTGTTAAGATTAAAGCACATTTGCCACTTGGTTGCCCACTCACCCAACGCTAAGAGATCCCTCTGGAGCTCTTGGCAATCTCTTTTGTTTTTTTACTACCTTAAATAATTTAGTATCATCAGCAAACTTTGCTATTTTACTATGTACCCCTTCTTCTAGATCATTGATGAATAAATTAAGAAGCATTGGTCACGACACTGAACCTTGGGGGACCCCACTTTTCGCCTCTTTCCACCCTGAGAATTGGCCGTTTATTACTACTCTCTGCTTCCTGCCCTTAAGCCAGTCACAAATCCAGGACAGAACTCGTCCTTTTATTCCATGACTGATGAGTTTACTCAGTAGCCTTTGATGTGGGACTTTGTCAGAAGTCTTCAGATAGATGATGTCTAATTGGTTCCTGCCCCAAGAGGAGGAAACATCTTAAGTTATTTTTGTATTGGGAACTCCTGGCCAACTCTTTGTCTGGATTTGCATTAACTCTGTTGCTTTTCCAACAGTTAATCACACCTCTAGCTTGAATAATGGGATTAAAAAAAAAACCCCTGCAAGCCAGGAGTAGGTTCCTTTTGTATTATTGGTGATAGCTGAGAGCTTGGGATGCCCCTCTGATGGTGAGCCACGAATCCCTACTTTTGTGGTCCCTTGCCTGTTTCTCTAGCAGATAGGAATGCCCATCTCCTTCTTTGTTCTTCAGCCGTTTGCAAATGTGCAAACTGTATCTCAGTCAGACTTCCATCCCTGTCGGCTGAGAATGTCTACGGAGGGTGAAAAAGACGGCTTTTGCAGTACTGATTCCAACCACCAGGAGGTGCCGGACCTCTCTCTTTCATCCAGCCCCACAGAGCAGCGATTGCATAGCTGATGTCATAGCGTCTCCAGATTTAATAACAATCAGAAAACTCTTTTGTCAGGCTGGAGTGGGCCCCATGCCTCCGCATGCCTCTCTGGCAGCTGCCACGGCACTCCAGAGGCCAACTGCTTCACAGATATCGTGAGGGGTTTGGAAACGTTATCAGCGCAGGTTCTTTTGCAGGCAAATCGCGCGGCTGGGCGTTTGAGCTTGCTTGCTTGCTTGCTTCTGTTGCTCTCAGCCTGCTGCGTTTTAGTTCATATCAGTCAGCTGCATCACTCCAGCAGCTCGAATCAGGAGGCCTCTCGCTGAGAAAAGCGTGGCTCCTATGAACAGGTACGATATGCAGCAAGAAACGTAGTGCCGGCGGGGCTGAAGCCCCCCACCCCCCCACCCCGGAGTCCAAAGAACTGGATTCCCAAGGTAGCAGGTGTTCCCTTTGGGGGCCTATGTGGAAGTTGGGACCGTTTGCCGTCCTCCTTTGGGAGAAGCATCTTCCGTTTGCACAAGGATGGTTTCTGGCTTCACCAGCTGATGGCCTGGTGTGCAGGCCTTTCCTCTACTCTGAGAAACGAACACCGCCTTGGATAGGGGAGGCGAAATGCTTTGGACTGTGAAGATGCGGAAGTGGGCAGTGAGCACCTGTCCTTTGTACCCAACTGTGCGTGTGGTTGAGGCAAGGATGCCGCCAAAAGTCCCGTGCTGTGGGCAGCAAGAACCAGATGGGTGTTTAGAAGTGACCCTGAAACCGTTTCCTTGCAACGAACACAGCTCTTGTAGCTAAAGGCATTTGGACTGCCAGTCCTCTAGGCATGCTTTGCGGAAAGTTTTTGTGGGCGGATTCAAGCGGTTCAGGTGGAACGGCAGGCCTTGACCTGGGCAGCCGTCACTGGAGAGCCGTTCAGCCCTTGGCCATTTCCCATAAAAGCTGAAAAAAGAGTTGTGGACCTCCTCTTTCTCTTTCCAGCGCGTTCAGAGAAAACCAGACGCCGAGTGTTAAATTTCTCCTTCCAGCTGTGAAAGTGCGGCGGCCAGCCAGGTTCTTAAGTAGCCGTCGCCTGGCAGCAGGCAGCTGTGAGATCTGGAGCCGTCCTTGGGATCCTTCAGAAAGGGCCCCCTCCTGAGATCTGGATCAGGCACCAAAAGGCCCTTTCCAGACAAAGCACCGTTCCCACCTTGCTGCGTAATCCTGTCTGGCAGGAGCTCAGGCCACTTTCTGGAAAGCTGTGCAGATGCAGGTTGCAAGACCCTAGTTGGCTTCTCAGCCTGTCCTGGCAGGCGTTGTGCTCTCTCGCCTGGACTCTTAAGGGCACCTGTTGAAGGACTTTGGGGATTTTCCCCAAGTGGAAGGTTAGAGGCTTAGGTTCTGGGTGGTACTCGTAGGCCAGAGTATCCTCAGGAAGCCCGAAGTGCACAGCAACCTCCAGGTCTGTCTGTCTTTGCTTGCCTTCATCCAGACATGTTTATACAGTGCATTGGAATGCACAGTCCCAGTCGAGCCACTGCGCGCAACAATCAATTGATCGATCATCGTGGTGCTGCTTTTTACGATCAGGACTGCGCGCTTACCTTAATGCTGGATCAGCAACACTCTGTGCAGTATTTTGATAATCCGGAGTTTCAAATTTATTGCAGGCAGGACGGCGAGAAAAAGACTCGAGATGCTGGCTAAGCAGGAAGGGCAGCTCAAAATTTGATTGGCTGCCTCAAACCACGTGACTGTGCACACTGACTCAGCTCTTGCAGCTCCAGTAGGGGAAACTACAGAGCTGCCTTCTGGTCAGAATGCTCGGGCTTCACTGCGCAGTGAGTATACTGCGCTTTTAGATTTAGCTGTAGATTTCTTCCTCTGGTCTGGAGGTAGCCCTTGTTTCATTTTGCTTTTCCCAGCAGCCCCTGCTTTTCACTGCATGAATGCAGAGACACTGAGGCTGGCTGCAGAGGACGATGAGCAGATGCCTGCTCCTATGCACCCTTGGCAGGAATCACTTTTCTGCGGATTTTTGCCTGGCTGGAATATTGTAGAGGATGGCATTGCCGTCACAGGTCTGTTTCAGTGGGGCATGGAATAAAAACGTACTTCCACGCTTGTGTGAATGGAGGAGTATCGAGTCTAGATCATGAGCAGTAATTATTCCTCTTTACGTTGGTCAGACCTCATCTAGGGTCCTGTGTCGAGTTCTTGGCACTGCAATTCAAAAAAAGACATTGACAAACTAGAGCAAGTCCAAAGGAGGGCTATTTAAATGGTGTGAGGAAAGGTTGAAGGATCTAGGAATGTTTAGCCTGCAGAAGAGAAGACTGAGAGGAGACATGATCACAGTCTTCAAGTCTCTGAAGGGCCGTCACAGTGCAGAGGGATCGTCCCTATTCTCACTTGCACAAGATGGGAGAACTAGAAACAATGGGATGAGACTTCAAGGGAGTCCATAGAGATTAGATATTAGGAAGAACTTCCTGACAGTGAGGGTGATCAGTCAATGAAACAGGTTGCCACAGGAAGTAGTGGGTTCTCCTTCGCTGGAGGTCTTCAAGCAGATGCTGGACCCACATCTGTCTGGGATGGTTTAGGGAATCCTGCATTGAGGTCACTTTTAACTCTATGATTCTATGAGCCTACTGAGGGAGTCTCAATATTTCCACATTCATGGGTCGTCATGCAATAGGGAGAAGAGGAACCCTGGAGATTGTAGCGCCCCCCCCCCCCTTAATGGACTGTTCTAGAGGTTTTGCCAGGCACGCATCATCATAGTTAATAATGCATTGCATTGTATGGAACACTCAGAGGATTCAGGACTTTTGCCTGCATTTCTGAAGCAGTTGCCTGGCACAGGCTGGTAGTCCCTTGAGCCCTGTGTTTTAATTCTCCAAGCTGGGGTCTTTTTCAGTCCAACCTGCAGGTGCCAGGGGCTGGACCTTTGGCGTAAGTTATGATTTGCACCGCTGAACAACACATGGTCAGAACAGCCTTATGACGATTGTTCCAGGAACGGCAGCTTGATCACTATATCCCAGAAGCCTGTGATTGGAGGATTTGGGGAGATCCCACCTGCTCCAAAGCCCTGATCTTGTCTTTCACTGGCTTTTTGAAGTGCAGCCGTTAACAGACCTGTGTCTTCCTGGGGGTTCTTGCTATAGCTGGGAGTGAGCTAAATCCAAAATGGCTGGAGGACAAGCAGGATGCCTCTAATGCAGCAGTTCTCAACCTTCCTAATGCCGTGACCCCTTAATGGAGTTCCTCATGTTGTGGGGACCCCCAACCACGGGGGCAGAGCAGCTGGGAGGTGGGAAGGAAGGGTGACCCCCAGATTGAGAACCATTACTCTAATGCCATTTGCTGGGATTTGAGAGCAGGAGAAAGTTTGCCCTTGTCTCTGCTTGAGATGCCCATGGGCAGTTGGTGGCCACTGTGTGAGGCAGGATGCTGGACTAGATGGGCTGTGGCCTCATCCAACAGGGTTCCTCTTAGGTTCTTATGGACCAGGTGGGCTGTGGCCTGATCCAGCAGGGCTCCTCTTAGGTTCTTAAGGATTAGATGGGCTGTGGCCTGATCCAGCAGGGCTCCTCTTAGGTTCTTATGGACCAGATGGGCCATGGCCTGATCCAGCAGGGCTCCTCTTAGGTTCTTAAGGATTAGATGGGCTGTGGCCTGATCCAGCAGGGCTCCTCTTAGGTTTTTATGGACCAGGTGGGCCATGGCCTGATCCAGCAGGGCTCCTCTTAGGTTTTTATGGACCAGGTGGGCTGTGGCCTGATCCAGCAGGGCTCCTCTTAGGTTCTTATGGACCAGATGGGCCATGGCCTGATCCAGCAGGGCTCCTCTTAGGTTCTTAAGGATTAGATGGGCTGTAGCCTGATCCAGCAGGCCTCCTCTTAGGTTCTTATGTTATGACACTTGCTGAGATATGAAGATGAATCAGTAGGGGGAACCACATGCTTTCTCCTGGCAGTGTGACCAAAACCAAAACTTTTTCCTGGCAATCTGCTCACTGGAACGGGGCCCTTCCTCACCTTTGTCCAACACCTGCCCAGAAAGTGCCATAAAAGCTGCTGGCGGTAGTCACCCTGCGTGACATAACCACATCTGTTCACGTTCATCCAAGCAATTTAGAACTGAGAGGTGACATTCCCCAAACTTCAGTCAATGGGATGGGGGTGGGGGGGAGCCTGGCTTGAGAAGGCCTTAAGAGTCCCACTTGGAATTCCCCTGAAATGCGTCGCTCATGATCTATACTGTTAATCCATTCTGGATTACGACGTTTACCTCTTGGGGGCCTTTCTTTGAATACTGACAGCTGCCAGGCTGAAATTGCTGCTCACATCAGTAGAATCCAAAAGAAAGATGCCCACCTTAACTGTATAGGGAACAGAGGAGGGATATATTCAGATTGAAGCGTTTGCGGCACAAGGTAACCGAACTTTGATGAGCGTACAGTCAAGGGCAATGGCTTACAATATATACCCTTGATTGTCTGTTTCCTTTCTTGTGATCGAAACACATCAACGTCCCTTCTTCACAAAGGGGCCAATTTGGCCGTCAATCGGCGCGTTCCCACCTTGAAGTTAGGCTGCACATTGAGTATGAACTAACTTTCCTACCTTGGCTTTTCCCCACCTCCATGGTAACAAGAAGCAGCAAAGTAAAAGCACCTGCCGGCCATAACCTGCCCAACAGGAACCAACCCCCGTAGAGCTGTCCTCACATCTTCTCTGGCAATGCCCTACAGAAGCTAAAAATGTTTGCCTGCCATCCCTGCATGCCATCATCTGCTCATATGGTCCTCCTGCAGTTTGTGTGGGATGGACGGACACATCTTTCCACAAGGGAATTTGTGGGCGTACGCTGGGTGCCGGAAGTGGAAAGCATTTGGAGTGGCCAAAAGACTTGGCTGCACAACAGGGGCTGTTTTTGCACATACTTCCGTCAGTCTGGGTATAGAGGATCCGGATCTTTGATACCTGGTCCTTGAAGATCCACATCTTGGTCGTCTCATCCTGAAAGACTCACTGGCTGTTCTTGCACTAGCAACGAAGACTCCCATTAGGAACCCAATAGGTTCTCAATTGGTACGGATCTGTTATATAATGTCCCCTTTAATGGTGCCTTCAATCCGGTCTTCTGCCGTGAAGACCGGATCAGAGGCCGCACTTCCGCACGCGTGCCGGATTGAAGACACCATTAAGGGGGTCTAGCGTTAATCTGGATTGAAGGACCCGGAGTCCCCATTAAATCTAAATTTCTCTGCCGCTCACGTTCAGAATGGGGTCCTAATGGGGTCCCATATACTGTATACCCATATACTAAACCTCGCTTTACTAGTGCTGTCTAAGGGAGGCCCCACCTCCTTAGACCCCCCACCAACACGCAGAAGGGAGCCTCCTGGTCCACCTTGCTGTTTCGCCCTGAATTACAGCGCATCGCTGGCAGAATGAACAGAGTTAAAGGCACTTTGGCCCAAGGCTGGTATAAACGAGCTTAACAATGGCAGGAAGTCTCTCTCGCGTTACCAGCCCAGCTGCACTTCCTTTTTGAGTTTCTTGGAATGGTAACTGTTAATTACACAGTTATCGCCATCTTGTTTTCTGCATTTTATTTCTTTCTGATTACGTTCTTCTCTTGAGGGTATAAATTATCAGCCTAACCCCAGCGGTCAGAAACCGATGGCGGAATTGCATTTGAGGGAGGAAGGCCGCTTCCCACCAGGAGGGTTAAGACACAGGCAATGAGGAACTTTTTAGGAGGCAGATCTGGTTGCCTGTAAATAAATGGCTGCCACCTGAACATACGGAGCATTTTAAAAATCTTGGTTGGAGCAAGAAAGCAACATAACTATTTAATTGCCAGTTTATATTGCCGTCCGGGTACCAGCACCATCTGCTTGGCTTCAGTTTGGTCTAGTGGCTAGGGAGCTGGACTCTTATCTGGGAATACCAGGTTCGATTCCGCCCTCCCCCATGTAGCCAGCTGGGTGACCTTGGGCTAGTCACAGCTCTCTTTCTGAGCTCTCACAGCCCCACCTACATCACAGGGGGTCTGTTATTGGGAGAAGAACAGAAAGCTTTGTCAGCCGCTTGGAGTCCCCTTAAATGGGTGGGAAAAGCAGGGTAGAAAAGCCAACTCATCTTCTTCCAAGTTTTCCAGTGAACTTCCATTCTTTCCTCTAGGCCAATGTTGTCCCACCACCCTCAGCAGTGAAACGGGTGGGCACCCTCTCCAGGGCCTTTTCAGTGATGGCCCCCTGGTTATGAAATAGTCTCCCCTTTGAAGTTTGTCAGGCGCCCTCGTTGTATATGTTCAGTAGGACGGTGAAAATGTACCTCTTTGCTCTGGCCTTCGGTTAAATGGGGATGCACTCTCCCTTCCCACTTGTAGACACACTTTTAATATATGTTTTTGTTGTTTTAATATATTTGATTTTAAACATCGTTCCCCGTTCTTGGCTCTGGCGGGAGCAGATCTGCGCTGTCTCTGACGGAGCTTCTCTTGCCTCGCTTCTTCCGCTCTGAAAACCTCTTGGTGGTTCTGATGCGGGGTTTCTGTACTTGCCCAGGCCTGAGGACCTCCAGCTGGGTCACATTTTACAGAGTTGCTATCATGGTAGAGCTACTCTTCATCTTGGGAACCCCGAAAGAGTGTGCAACCTCTCCATCAGCTGTGGAAACCCCCCTGTGTTTGTTTTCTTTCCTGAAAATGCTAGATGACCATCTGAAGGGCGGTCATCTATCAAGAAAAAATGACCCACTCCGCTAAATGCCCAGGTTTCCTAACGGTGCATATGGAAGTAGGCTTCTACCCTTTCCTCCGTGCACTGCGATCCTGTGTGTGTGATTGTGGCTACTCCTAAGTTCCCGGGGGGGGGCAGTTGGGGATAGCGGTTAGAGTGTTCATGGTTTGAAAAGAGTGGCAATCGAATCCCCATTCAGAAACAAGAAGTCCTCCAGTGACCTTACCCAGTCTTTTACTTTTCTTTTGTTGTCTAATCTAACCAACAATACAAGGTTGTTCTGAGGATAAAGATGATTAAGACCATAGACGCCATTGAGTGCCGGGTAGGATTTAGCATGTTGCAAATATCTGAACACACCCGTGGCCCTGGGTTGCACACCTTACGCACCTGACCTTGGATAAAACCTTGAAAACAGAGGAACTCGAAAGCATTTCTCTCTGGGTGACTCCCTGTTTTCCAGTAAAATAGCCTGCAAGCTGGTTGTGTCCTGGCTGAAGATGTTTTCACACCTGCCTTTGAATGCGAGTCATTTCCGTTGCAGCTTCCTGGAACTGCCATGGATTGGCAGAAAGGAAGTTATCCCAGGAATGCAAATAAAACTGCAGGCTTGAGGCCCTGTTGATGGTCGGTGCAAGTTTGCATCTGCGTTTTCCAGTTTTAAAGGACAGGTGTGCAGCGTCCCCGTCCAGGTTGTGTAGCCTTGCTAAGAGCGGGGTGCCACTCCGCTCCTGCTTGTCCTGAACTTGGGCTCCTCCAGTGATGAGCCAGTTGCTTCCTGAGTGGGCTTGGAGGCCACCTTTTGCTGCCGCTCTCCTTGACCTGGTCTTGTTTCCCGCTCTCTGGTCTTTGTAGGGTGAAGCGGCCCGGTGGTATGAATAGCCTCCTGGGGAAAATCGGTAACAAAAAGCAAAAGATGAGCACCCTGGAGAAATCCAAGCTGGACTGGGAAAACTTCAAGGAAGAGGAAGGCATCGGCGAGGAATTAGCCATTCACAATCGAGGGAAAGAAGGGTAAGTGGCAGAACCATTTCCCAGCCCTGCAAGGGAATTCTGCGCTTGCTGGCTCCTTTTCCAGGCGTTCTGGCACCTCCAGGGCTCCACATCAGCTTTAGGGCTAGGCCTAAATGCTTCATATAGGTGCCTTGTTGTTGTTTAGGAAATTAATATCTCGCCCTTCACTGAATGGTCCCAGGGCAGGTTACAGTGAGAATAAAACAAATCAGATAGTAAAACATATTTAAAAATGTAACCCGCTCCCTCCATCCGTAACAGAACAGCACTCTGAGGAAGCTGCAAAAAGCCTGGGTGAAAAGATATGTTTTCACCAAGCACCAGAAAACTTACAGTGTAAGGTGCCTGGCAAACCTCAAGAGGGAGGCTGTTCCAGAGTCTAGGGGCCACCACAGAAAAGGCCCTCTTCCCAAGTCTCTGTGCCTCGTACCTCTGCAAGAGAAGGAACTCCCAGAAGGCCATCTCCTTGAGATCTCAGTGCACAGGCAAGTCTATATGGGAGAAGGCGCTCCTTCAGATACTCGGGGCCCAAGCCGTTTAGGGCTTTATACGTCAGGGTCAACACCTTGAATTTGGCTCGGTAGTGAATAGATCAGCAGCGCAGATCCTTTAAGACCCGCATCATGTGAGTCCGGCCAGAGATTCCCATTAGCAGTCTGCACCAGTTCCACCTTCTGAACCGTTTTCAAGGGTAGCCCCATGTAGAGCGCATTACAGTAGTCTAATCTGGAGGTTACCAGAGCGTGGGTCGTTGTGGCCAGGTTATCCCGATCCAGGTAAGGCTTAAGTTGGTGGACAAGGTGGAGATAACGGTAAGCGCTCTTTGCAGTCGCTGCCGCTTGGGACTCCAACGACAGCGATGAGTCCAGGAGCCCTCCCAGGTCACGTTCTCAGAAGACGCTTTGGCCCAGGACAGCCGTCCCCTCTTTGTGACGAGGCGGGGTATGTGTTTCACCCTTACTGGCAGAGGGAGAGTTTGCAGGGAGCTCTGAGCCTGAGAAACGAAGCTCTGGAGTAGGGGAGGAAAGAGGAGAAACCACAACTGTCTCTCCTTATGGTGTTATGTGGGGCAGGGCCCCAAGGAAGTGCCCCTGATTGTTATATGGCGGGCATTATCTAGGACAGGCCTTGTGGGAAATTTCAGGATGTTTGGAGAGGAGGTGATCATCTTGTTCTTTAGAGCAGAGTTCCTTGAAAGGCCTGAAGAAGATGGAGTGAAGGTTCCACAAAAGCACTCCACTTTCTTAAGTGCTTGCCTCCAGCGACCAGATTGGAAATTATTTATAGCTTGCAATTAGTGGGGCAATTATATTTTGCAAAAATCAAGAGATGACGTTGAGCCAGTTCGGTCTAGTGGTTAGGGAGCTGGACTCTTTATCTGGGAATACTGCGTTCAATTCCACCCTCCCCCATGAAGCCAGCTGGGTGACCTTGGGCTAGTCACAGCTCTCTTCTGAGCTCTCAGGCCCACCTATCTCAGAGGCTGTTCTGTTGTGGGGAGAAGAATAGAAAAGCTTTGTCAGCCGCTTTGAGTCCCCTTAAATGAAATCTTTCCAGGGCTTCGTCGCCCCCAGCTTTGCGCTTTCTCGGTTCAGGCTCCTCCTTATCCAGCCCTAGATCTGACTCCATGTCTCCTCGCAGTAAAAGGAATCCCCAATAAAGCAGAAAAAGAACAAAGAACCTAAGGATCTTGGTGAAATAACATATATAAAATTTAATACACAGTAGAGATTTGGTTAGTACAAACCGATAACATTAAAAAAAAACCGAGATCCTTGTTTGCAACTACTGCATGCCTGTGCAAACCCAACGGTACAGTCTAAATGGATCCTCCACTCTCCAAGTGTCCAGAGAATATCCCAGAAGGACTTGAGATCTTCTATATGAATGAAACAAATGGCCAGACCCGTTTTGACCCTGATGGCCCCTGGGTCGTCTTCAGTGGCCACTACATGTAAAGGGGAGAAAGCTTTACAAAAGAGACACTTCATAAGAGACATAAATGTCCAATGAACCAGTGGTCTAGTGGTTTAGGAGCCGGACTCTTATCTAGGAGTGCTGGGTTTGATTCCGCACTCCTCCATAAAACCAGCTGAGTGACCTTGGGCTAGTCACAGTTCTCTTGTGGGCTCTCCCCACAATTCTCTTGTGGGCTCTCCGCAAATTAAGCCTGTTCCCCACGATTTTACAGACGGACCTCACAGGGTGTTCTGTCAGGGGGAGAAGAATAGGTTTGTCAGCCACTTTGAGTCCCCTTAAATGGGTGAGAAAAGCGGGGTAGAAGAGGCAACTCTTCTTCTTCAGTGGCATACGTACGAAAGAATCCATCAACTTATACGTCTGCTTACAATCTCGATGACCCCCTCAAGTTTAGGTATTTCGCATAAATATTTCCAGTAAATGCACCATCTATTTCTGTAATAATGCAAACCGTACGTGAGAAAGCTTGTGAGATCACTCAACCAACAGTCAGAATAGAAAAGTCATAAATCTCCTCGCCTGCAGGTACCTGGAAAGAAAAGCATTCCTGGAGCGTGTTGACTACCGGCAGTTTGAACATGAGCGGGATCTGCGCCTGAGTAACATGAAGCCCTGAGCCTGCTGCCTCCAAAAGGCCTCCAATCGATAACTCATAGGGTTGTGCAGACAGCCTGTATGGATTTTATTTTTCACCATAATAGTATGTAGGTGAACCGAGGTCCCCGGGGCAAATCCTTCGCCCACCGAGGGTTGTTGAATGCCACCGCCGTGGCTCCGCAGATTGCTTGTCCGTAGCTGTTTGCCCAAGGTGGAGTTACAGCAGATCCTTTCCCGGTCTCCATGCTCCTGGTGGCCACGAGGGAGGGAAGGCGGCTTTGCCCTGCAGAATTAGCATCCTGGCGGCTCCTTTGGCTCGGGCACTAAGTCCGCGAGCCATCAGGAAGTGGATCCTGGGGACGCGGGTCTTTCATAGCTGCCTCCTGCTAAGGGAAGGATTCCTTCCCAGGGGTCATTGCGGTTGTGTGTTGTCTTAGTACCAGAACATGTTGGGTGAAGTGCCCATTGACCACCTTTTCTGGAGAGGTTTCCTTTACTCACTGTGGTACCTGCACTCTGTTTTGTAAGCCTGTTCCCCACGATTTTACAGACGGACCCCCCATCTAGCATCATGCAGGAGTCTCAGAGGAGGAAGCCCAGCCTGTGCGGGTGGCTGGCGTCCCTGTGTTCCTTTGAATAAAGTGTGAAATCCCGTTGGCGAGTGTGTTGTTCTTTGGTGACTACCGCAAACCACTCTCGGAACTATATGGCGGCCATCTCATTATCCGCTGAAATTAACTTCCTTGAATAACCATATGAATTTCAGATTTGCAGATATTAAATCATGGTCCTCACTTCTGAAGAATCCAGAGGGGAAAGAAAAGTAGGGAAAAGATGCTCTTCTCATGCCCTTCGATGCCACGGCCTTTATGGCGGAGTAGATGGAATTGCGCACATATCTGATGCTCCCAGAAGTACCAGAATCGGCAGCTCTGCAACTTTCAGCTGACCAAAGCCCACAGAACCGCAGCTCAGCGCCACCTTAAATCAAAATGATAAATAGCGCCACAGCACAAGAAGGAAATAGGGTTGGAGGGAAGAAATCTGCCGCAGAAGAAGGGGTCTTCTAAAGCCAGCCGTGATCCGTGGTTCCCAGGTGGCAGCAGTGACCAAAAAGTCTCTTAACCTCTTCTATGCAAAGTGGACGAGCAACATAACAACCCACCTGCCGATCTCTGGGAACAGGTAGGTAGTTGGCTGTGTCACGGGACACTTCGCCTGGTGACAGGAGCCCCAGCTCTCACAGCCCCACCTACCTCACAGGGGTGTTCTGTTGTGGGAAGAAGAACAGAAGGTTTGTCAGCCGCTTTGAGGCCTCTTCAATGGGTAAGAAAAGTGGAGTGTAAAAAACTCTTCTGCTAACAGGTGGCTCAGCTAATGGCCTCCAAAGGTTTAAGGACTAGGGAACGTGCATGAATAGGGTTTTTTTGTGTTCGGTTCGTATCGAATCGAATGTGAGAAAATTCATATTTGTTTGAATAGATCCCCTTCGAATGTGGTGGGATTTTCTTTGATATGAATGTATTCGTCTGAATGTCTGATACGAACGCCTAGGTATGCCCTAAGTATCTAATATGTATCCCATAACATATCTGCTCTGAAAGTGTCGAATCCACCCTGAGCTCACTTTGAATCTGCTGTCAATCCGCATTGAATGCACTCTGGGTCCATTGCAGATGGGACTGGCACAGTCGCTCTCCCGCCTCCCCAGTTCACAAATGTTCAGTAGCCAGTTTTCTCATTGCACACGGAAGCCTTCAAGCCGAACGCATGGACACACCTTGCCCTATTCGGATCCCGGCGTCTGGCCTCCTGACGTTTCAGGACCTCAGAAATGTCCATTTGCACACCGAGAACCACAAGCAGGCAGTCTGTGTGGAAGCCATAAGATGCTCTTCACTCAGAACCCCCGTTTGCCTCCTTTTCACTTCCGCTTTAGCACCAAGTAAAAATCAGCAACCAGAATGATTAAGGGGCTGGAACGCCTCCCTTAGGAAACCAGGCTGCAGCGTCTAGGCCTCTTCAGTCTGGAGAGACGGCGTTTGAGAGGGAGACCTGATTGAAGTATATAAAATTATGCACGGTATAGAAAATCTTAGGTTCTTATGGACTAGAGGGGCTGCGGCCTGATCCAGCAGGGCTCCTCTGAGGTTCTTATGGACCAGATGGGCTGTGGCCTGATCCAGCAGGACTCCTCTTAGGTTCTTATGGACCAGATGGGCTGTGGCCTGATCCAGCAAGGCTCCTCTTAGGTTCTTGTGGACCAGATGGGCTGTGGCCTGAT
This sequence comes from Aspidoscelis tigris stejnegeri, assembly GCA_023333525.1. Taxonomy (NCBI): domain Eukaryota; kingdom Metazoa; phylum Chordata; class Lepidosauria; order Squamata; family Teiidae; genus Aspidoscelis; species Aspidoscelis tigris. The sequence goes on from JALMGA010000013.1 coordinate 5,321,027, forward strand.
CCAGCAGGACTCCTCTTAGGTTCTTATGGACTAGAGGGGCTGTGGCCTGATCCAGCAGGATTACTCTTAGGTTCTTATGGACCAGATGGGCTGTGGCCTGATCCAGCAGGGCTCCTCTGAGGTTCTTATGGACTAGATGGGCTGTGGCCTGATCCAGCAGAGCTCCCCTTAGGTTCTTATGGACTGGATGGGCTGTGGCCTGACCCAGCAGGGCTCGTCTTAGGTTTCCTCGGCTGAATGTAATTTCTTTCTCCATCCCCAGCTCACTGTGAATATTCATCTGAATTTCAGCTGGTTTGGTGTGCTTATTTTTTCCCAGTCTGTGCTCTTGCCTCATGAGCCTATTTGTGGAAAATCATCAGAGGAAGCAGAGAGAGAGAGAGATAAAATTCTCCCAGCAATACATGCAAGAGCAGAATCTCTCTCCCCCCCCCCCCCATTTCTGCAGCCCTTCCTCTTGGCTTGCAGAAATCTCTTCCCAGCCAGCTGAGGACGTGTTTGCACTTTGCAGCCGTTGCCACGTCGTCTCTGCCTTGCGCTTTTGGAGATTCCTGGAGCCGTCCCCAGGCCGCCGTCAAAGTGGGCCTGCCAGCCCTCTCCTCTGACGTGGGGCGAGGCCAGAGGAACCGTGCGTAAATGCCAGGCTGGTATTAGGAAGGAGCGATGCCTGAGCAAGGAAATCATTTCTGTACCTGCTCTCAGCCAGCAGAGCCCTAGAGATTCATCAAAGCTCAAACCAGAGAATTTTTCCACAACCACTCAAGCGTGTTCTGATGAGGGTTGGCTTTCGGTGGGCACATTTAAGCCAAAATGAGGTCATTTCAATCCAAAATTGGGGGGAGAGACGGGCTCCCTTTCACACTTCTCTTTGCCCCGTTGGTTTCCTTGCAGGCTTCCCTGCTTTGAATCTCTGAAACGAAACTCAGCTGGAAAGCATAATGCCCTTGCGCCAGCCTGTGGAGAGAGGAGCTGGCCCTGCCCCTGTCTGGTCACCTTTATGAATTTGCTTTCCCTCTGGTCACATCTAAGGTTTAATCCAGCTTCAGTCCACAATCTCTGTGGCCACACGTCTAAAGTTTAATCCGGCTTCAGTCCACAATCTCTGTGGTCACACCCCTAAGGTTTAATCCAGTTTCAGTCCACCGTCGGAGCGAGAGAACCCATCAGCAAAGTGACCACTGAAAGAAAACAGCCTGTCACTTTGCTGATGTGTTCTCTCTCTCTGAAACCGGACTGAATCTGGATTGTGTGACCACAGCCACAAACTGGATCCTTCCTGCAGGTGATAAAATCAGCCTGAAAGAGCTAAATTCCCCAGCCTTACTCTGCTCCGCTGCAAGCAATAAGTTATGTACAGAGGGTGGTCATCTGAGGTGCCAGTCTGTTTGCGTGGCACTTCAAATGACCCCAGAGCACTGGAAGGAGGTGTGGATGGTCAGGGCCGCTGGACACTTAAGGAAATTTCTGGTAAAGGTTGGTTAAGGTGTGGAACACGATTTAGTGCTCCACACCTAATCAACCATTAGTGAACTTCTGGTGAGGGGGGGAAAGCTTGGAGGCTGTTACCAGCCTCCTCCATGTGCGGATGCTGTTCAGAAGGGGTTCCCTAAGTGTTCCTTAGAGGCTGTAGTGTGAATAGGCCTATGGGTGCTTCTTCTGACCCTATCGCTGGGTTCTACAATAGCAGTGTTGTTTCCATCGCCATTCTGGACACAGGCCTTTTGATTCTTTATAAAGAAATGCAAGCTCAGAAAACAATATATTCTGAAATAGTTGCCAGTTGCCCACATGAAGTTCCACACCTCTTTGATTTCACAGCCTGGGAGTGCTCAGTTTCTCACTATTAAGAGTCACCTATAAAATAGTTCTGATGACGTGGGTAGTGAGGTTTTTGGATTTCTTTCTTGTTAAGTGAAAACAATAATAAGATATGGGGCACACCCCCATTTATTTCCAGAGAGCCCCATCAGTTCACAGCTGTCCTTGATTTTGACTGGTAGAAACAAAGGCTTGCAGTGAGCCAATTTGGTCTTGTGGTCGGAGTAGTAGATTCTTATCGGGAGGTCTCCCAGTCTGATTCTACCTTCCTCCATGAAGCCAGCTGGGTGACCTTGAGCTAGTCACAGCTCTCTGCTGAGTTCTCACAGCCCTGCCTAACAGGGCGTCTGTTGTGGAGGGAAGAACAGAAGGTTTGTCAGCGGCTTTGAGTCCCCATAAATGTGTGAGAAAAGCAGGGTGTTGACAGCCAACTCTTCTTCGTCCGTGAGGCCAGCTGGGTGACCTTGGGCTAGTCACAGCTCTCTGCTGAGCTCTCAACGGCCCCATCTACTTCACTGGGTGTTTGTTGGGAGGAGCACAGGAGGTTTGTCAGCCACGTTGAGTTCCCTGAAGGGTGAGAAAAGTGGGATAGGAAAGCCAACTTTTTTTCTTCTTCTTTGGGAAAGGGCCAGTTTCCTTCTGCTGAGCATTCTGGGTCTTTTTCCATCCTGTTATGTGAAGGCAGAGGCGTGCAGTGCTCTGTTTTTGATGGGCCCCTTCCTCGTCTTGACACTTCTAAATTAGGGCGACACATTTCTATCTCGTGCTCCAAGCTGTATTTCATTCATTGGAGCAGTTAATCAGGTCAAGGTGGCGAAGCTCGCTCCGTTTCCTCCGTTTGGGTCTTGATTTTTCTAAGTCTGGCCCAGCATTTTTGGGAATCTTGGAAACGGTTCGAGATGCTGGCAGGGTAGATCACAGCACTTGGCTCCAGGCTTTCTTCCTCGGAGGCGAATTGCTTCCAGCATCCCATAAAGCAATATGTGTAAAAGGAAGTATGGCACCATCCCTCCGCTTGATGGCTGGGAAAAGCCACGGCGGAGGCAGGCGATGCCAGGACATTCTTTCCAATTTGTATTAATAGGATAACACTCAGCCTGGCTTTGAAAGGGATTATCTACCCAGACCTGGGCAAAGGGGATGATGGCACCCAAGGCTCAAGTCCCCCAAAGGCCATGAAAATGCACTGGGTGACCCTGAAGCAGTTCCAGCATAAACTAAGGGACATGCATGAATGGCAAGGGTACCAATGGGTGCTAGGATAGATGCCTAGGTACTGCCTCCAAGTAGGAGAGACAGCCAGGATGCCCCTGTGAGCCAGTTTGGTCTTGCAGTTAGAGTGCCAGACTCATGTCTCATAGTCACCAGGTTTGGGTCCTTCAACTAATCTGGATTTAGAAGATCCGGATGTAAGGATGTACCCAATGCATCTCCATGGTCAGCGTATCACCCAATAGCAATGGGTGCTAGGCAAGCTTGCAGTGGGAGTGCTGGAGCACTCATTAGGAGCATCCATCTGTACCCAGTGGGAGACACCCATCATGCCACTTTTTGGGGGGGTGGGGGGGGTGGCACATCTAATCAGGATTTGATGCCTGAAGACCAGATTGTAGACCCCAGGGTCTACAGGAAATCCGGATTATAGGTCCTGAAGGACCCATTTAACCTGGATTTCCCTAGTACAGGTGTGAAGAAATTGAGTTCTAATGGGGTCTGCAGTGGAAACAGGGTCTTCCTGCTCCGAGCCTAAAGAGAGTCCTTAATGGGTTCCTAATGGGTACTTAGTGCTAGTGGGAAAAAAACCCTTTGAATCCACACTCCTCCAGGAAGCCAACTGGGTGACCTTGGGCTGGTCACACCTCTCCTTCTGAGCTGTTGTGACCCTTCCTGGATGTTGGCAAGCGACTGTTGAACGCAATTGTGTTGTTGGGTGTTCTTTTGCTCTTGACTTTGGTCCCCTCTGTGATGGCTGAGGGTGATTTCTCAGCCCTTTCCTGGTTGTTGTCATTGCGGCGTCCCTCATAAAGAAATTCAGACGCTAAGCGCCATGTTTGAAATTGCGCAAGCAACAAGTCTGGTCTCTGGGGTTCAAAGAAAACAATTTCGAAAGCAGAAACACAGTGGGCTGCGGAATTTACTGTCCTGTGAAGATCCCAGAACGAACAGGAAAACAATTAATTGCTGATGTCTAGAGGGAAATTAAGTGATTAAAGGCAGCCAACATGCTTTTATTAGGAAGTAATCGCGGCAGACCAGCCTAGTTTCCTCCATGGATGAAATAGATCGTTCGGAAGATAGGGGGAAAGTAGTTCCTATAAAAGAATAAGACTTCAGCAAAGTGAGTCCCGTGTGATATCTTCACCAAAGCAGCAGCCCAGAAGAGATTATCACACCGCAAGCACAATTCTGAATAAAATACAGTATTTGGCGTAAAAAGGAATCACTTGAACTCGCATCAGTTTCCAGGTACAATCCAGCGACAGAGGATCCAGATGTGCCTTGCTGTCGCATCAGAGCCCAAGGTTGTGGCCACACACTTGACCCCACATAATGTCTGCAGAAGCTTTGCAGAAAAATTGGGCCCTGTGTTAACCTTGGCACCTTGAAAGATGTGCACAAACTGAAATTTAGAAGAAGGAGAATTGGCTTTTCTACCCGGCTTTTCTCACCCATTTATGGGGACTCAAAGTGACTGTCAAAGCTTTCTATTCTTCTCCCCACAACAGAACACCCTGTGAGGTAGGTGGGGCTGTGAGAGCTCAGAAGAGAGCTGCGACTAGCCCAAGGTCACCCAGCTGGCTTTATGGAGGAAGAGGAAGAGCTGGCTTTTATATCCTGCTTTTCTCACCTATTTAAGGGGACTCAAAGTGGCTGACAAACCTTCTGTTCTTCTTCCCACAACAGGTACCCTGTGAAGTAGGTGGGCTGTGAGAGCTCCAGAGAGCTGTGACTAGCCCAAGGTCACCCAGCTGCCTTCATGGAGGAAGGCGGAATCAAACCTGGCATTCCCAGATAAGAGTCCGGCTCCCTAGCCACTAGACTGAACTGGTTTGGTTTGATTCAAAGTGAGTACCCTTGGTTTGGACCCAATTCAAACAGGGTTTGTTTGTTTTAACAAAAGGGTGGTTTGATTTACGTGCAAACCACCCTTGGTTCACTAAAGTTCACTGGGTCCATCAGAACACCTCTTGGTTTAAGCTCACTTCAAGCCTTTTTTTTTAATGCAGAGTGGTTCAGTTTATTTTATTTATTTATTATTTACATTTCTATCCCGTCCCATACCTGAAGGTCTCTGGGCTTGTAACAACCTTAAGACAGACTAAAACAAAAGTATACATTAAAAGACTTTTAAAAAGGATTCAACAAATATAAAACGATACACAATATGTTTAAAATAATAGTGTCTGTACTGGGGGGAAATATAAGCAGCTCAGCCAAAGGCCAGGGCAAAGAGGTGCGTCTTCACCGCCTTCCTAAATATATATAAGGAAGGGGCAAGACGCACCTCAAGCGGAAGGCTATTCCACAGTCGGGGGGCCATCACAGAGAAGGCTCTCCCGGGTGCCCACCAACCTCACTATAGAATTGCAAACTGTGCAGGCCACTCAATTTGCTGCAAACCACGAACCAAACAAACTAGAGCTGCCAATCTCTACTTGCTACCGGGATGCCTGAGTTGCCTTCCCTTGCCTGGGGTAGAGTGGTGGTCGTGGGCCCTTCTCCTCAGAGCTTTCACTGAACAGAGATGCTTGGTTGCGTTTCCTTGTTCCTAGGGCGACCCTGTCCCAAGCCTTGTAACAGGAAACCCCCGGAGGCAATGGCTTTACGGAATGTCCTTTACACAGTAGTGGAATAACACGTCAATCACCGCAGCCCTTCCCAGATTCCATATGTTACCAAAACGCTGAAAAATATATTGCATTCTTATCAATCTGACCTTCTTCTCCTCCTCCTCCTCCTCCTCCTCCTCCTCCTCCCTGGGGTGAAGCCCAGATCTTGGCCCTGGCCCTCTGCTGCAAAGAATCACTCATAAGACCATCCTGGCCAGCCTCAGAGTGACAGATCTGGGCCAATAAATTCTTCCTAGGACAAAGAACGGCGCTGCTGTACATTTTTGTGACGACGGCCGTAGCTGCTGGAGAGAAAACCAGGTCAGCTCCCAGCCCCATCATTTGGGATCCATCAAAGTGCCCCAGTTTGCTTGGCTTTGCTTCTGCAGGGGACTATCAAAGACGGAGCCAGAAGACTCTTGGACAGAATGGACCAGACATCCTTGACGCTGGACGCTAACTCGCTGTGGCAGCGCCTGCCCATGGGCACAGGCATAGCAGCGTGGCGCTGGAGGGAGGCTGGCGCATGCGCATCTGGCTGAGCTTTCTGGAACGGAGACGCTTCTAGTACACCAGCGAGTTGTAAACTCGGGAGGAGGGTGGAAAGTGCTCCTTATGGCTGTCAAAACCTCAAACTGGTTTTGTTGAACGTAAGAACATCAGGGGAGCCCCGCTGGATCAGGCCACAGCCCATCTGGTCCATAAGAACCTAAGAGGAGCCCTGCTGGATCAGGCCACGGCCCATCTGGTCCATAAGAACCTAAGAGGAGCCCTGCTGGATCAGGCCATGGCCCATCTGGTCCATAAGAACCTAAGAGGAGCCCAGCTGGATCAGGCCACAGCCCATCTAGTCCATAAGAACCTAAGAGGAGCCCTGCTGGATCAGGCCATGGCCCATCTAGTCTATAAGAACCTAACAGGAGCCCTGCTGGATCAGGCCATGGCCCATCTAGTCCATAAGAACCTAAGAGGAGCCCTGCTGGATCAGGCCACAGCCCATCTAGTCCATAAGAACTTAAGGGGAGCCCTGCTGGATCAGGTCACAGCCCATCTAGTCCATAAGAAGGGGAGCCCTGTTGGATCAGGCCACAGCCCATCTAGTCCATAAGAAGGGGAGCCCTGCTGGATCAGGCCACAGCCCATCTGGTCCATAAGAACCTAAGAGGAGCCCTGCTGGATCAGGCCACAGCCCATCTAGTCCATAAGAACCTAAGAGGAGCCCTGCTGGATCAGGCCACGGCCCACCTAGTCCATAAGAACCTAAGAGGGGCCCTGCTGGATCTGGCCACGGCCCATCTGGTCCATAAGAACCTAAGAGGGGACCTGCTGGATCAGGGCACAGCCCATCTAGTCCATAAGAACTAGTCCATGCGATCTTAGTTTCCATTGTACGCCCCATGGAGGCCTCTCTCCGAGGCAATCCATGAACCAGGCAAACGTAAGCGGACATCAGCAGTGGCTGCCCCTGATTCAGCATGGAGTCAGTGGGCTGCTTTGTCCTCAGAGCAAGTGTCTTTAGGCCTGTGCCCTGTGTTGCCCGTCTCTGCTGACAGCTGAACCCAAGGAGGCCGCCTGCGTGCATCTTTCTTTCTTTCTTTCTTTCTTTCTTTCTTTCTTTCTTTCTTTCTTTCTTTCTTTCTTTCTTTCTTTCTTTCTTTCTTTCTTTCTTTCTTTCTTTCCCTTGCGACAGAGAGGGGCATTGTCGACTCTGCCACAAGCTCGTCTCTGTGGCCCGGCTCAGTCCAGAGGGGCAGTTCGAGACCCAGCTGCGTGCCTACGAGCCATGCGTTCAAGGGGACGCCATCCACAACCGGGCTCACCAGCTGAGACCTGCATGTTGTTATGGCAACTCCATCACACCGCAGAGGTATCCTTCCCTCTGGGGACTGTGCGCGACGCAGAAGAGCAGCGGAATTGCGCGCGCGTGTGTGTGTGGGGGTTGTTTTGGAGAGGAAAGGGTCTGCCACAGCTGGAGGTAAAGGGGCACTCCGCCCAATGCATCTGTTCCTTTCAGCTCAGCCCTGGGGTCCTTTCACAGGGTGGCTCTCCTGTGGCATCAGTTCTGCAGTCCATTGCATTAAATGTGCCTTCCTTCTCCAAGACATTTTGCACTGTGAGACCCATAGTCACTGAGTTTGATTCCGCACTCCTCCACAAAGCCAGCTGGCTGACCTTGGGCAAGTAACAGTCTCTTCCTGAGTTCTCAGAGCTCCACACATCTCTGTTGCAGGGAGAAGAACAGAAGGTTTGTCAGCTGCTTTGAGTCCCCTTAAACGGGTGGTTAAGCGGGGTAGAAAAGCCAACTCTCCTTCTTCCTCCATGAAGCCAGCTGGGTGACTTTGGGTTAGTCACAGCTCACTTTCTGAGCTCTCACAGCCCCGCTGACCTCACATCCCACCTCTAATCCATATTTCGCATTTTGGAAGTGTATTATCTGGCCTTTAATGTGGAGTAAGGCACTGGCATGTGGACACTATCACCTCTAAACTGCTCTGGAGCCGCTTTTCTTGTTTTAAACTTGTGAGAGAATACATCAGCCAAGCGACAAGTTGTTTTCTTTCAGGGTGAAATAACTAAAAGAAACAAAATCACCTTTGGGATAGATAATGTGGAGAGAAAATGACTGGTCTCTCGCTCTGAAGGCTGATTGAAGCTGGATTAAACCGTAGGTGTGGCCACAGCTAACGCATCCGCGAAGCATCAAGCTGTTTTCTGCCAGCGTTATCGCACTCAGTAAATCCACCCTTGGGTTAGATAAAGTAGAAAGAAAACTGCTAGCCATTCTGCTGATCTGTTCTCTGACTCTGAAAGTGGATGGAGCCTGGATTAAAATTTAGGTGTGAACGCAGCCACGCTGCTGCTGTTGCTGTTAATGCCGGAGCAGAGCTGCTCAGTGGGTGGGTCTGCCCTGCGGCCCTCAAGGGAAGGGAAGTGAAGTAGGGGAGGCTGGTTCCTATGGAGAAAGCACTTGTCCTCTTGTTATAGCAGGTGGAAGTCCTTGAGCTTTCCTAGCAGCTGCTGCCAAGCAGCAGAGACCAGGGACCCTTTCGAGCATCCCAGGGGACCCCCGTCGGCCCGGCCGGCTGCATCTTTTCAAGAGGGCAAGTGGGAGGATTGAATCAGACCCGCCTCCGGCGCCTGGAACTGCTTTGCACTCATTGGCAGGCTGATGGGGGGGGGGGGGCTATTTTGGCACATGAACCGTCCTGAACCTACACCTGCCAAAGGAAGGTTGTGCGGGTAAGCAAACTGGGAAAACACTTAGCTCCTGGGCCCCGCACCTCTTCCTCCCTGGATCCCTTTTCCAAGTTGAAGGACAAAAAGGTTACCAAGACACGGAGGAGAGGAATTTGCAGAGAAGAGGATGAATTCCCAACTAGGGATGTGCATGAATATTCAAAGATATTCGGAATTCGGTCAAATTCGTCCAAATTTTGATATTCGAATTCGAATGGAATGTCCATAAATTTGAATTTAAAATTTAAAACGGGTTGCATATGGGATAACTGTGGGGTGCCTACGGGCATGTACAGACGCGCACGGATGCGTACGAATGTTGTCTGCATTCTTACGTGCAAATTCGAATCAAAAATTCAAATGAATAGATTCGAATTTGCTTAATTCGAATTGGATTTGGTTAAATTCCGATTTTAAAGATTCTAATTGAATCCTGAAAATTGCATTCATGCGGACCCCTATTCCCCACTAAAATGGTGGCAAGGTTTTTTTTGCAAGCAGATATTCTTTTGCTGGGCTGCACCCAGATGAGGCAACCAGACTGCATCTCCTGTTGCTGACCTGCTTCTTCCTTGATGTGCCTCTTTTTGCATGTCACCCACGGGACTGGAGCATAGTTGCGCACAGACCTGGCCCTGACTCTGCTCCCTTTTCCACCTCCCCAAATCTCCAGCCGTGTTGCACAACAGTTTTGCTCACATCCCGGCTGTTTTTCAGAGATCTAAATATTTATTGCCTATCTGGGTAGGCTGGAATTGCGCAAAAGGTCCCAAGGTCCCAAAAGGTCACCCATCTACAAGAAGAAGAATCAAACCCAGTATTCCCAGATAAGAGTCCGGCTCCCTAACCACTAGACCAAGCTGAAGAAGAAGGTGGGGGGGGGGGTAGAAGAAGAAGAGTTGGCTTTTCTACCCCACTTTCCTCACCCTTTTAAGGGGACTCAAGGCAGCTGACAAATCTTCTGTTCTTCTCCCCACAACAGAAAACCCTGTGAGGTAGGCGGGGCTGTGAGAGCTCAGGAGAGACCTGTAACTAGCCCAAGGCCACCCAGCTGGCTTTGTGGGGGAGTGCATAATCAAAGCCAGTATTCCCAGATAAGAATCCGGCTCCCTAACCACTAGACCAAGCTGAAGAAGAACAGTTGGCTTTTCTACCCCACTTTTCTCACCCTTTTAAGGGGACTCAAGGCAGCTGACTAGGGATGAGCACGAATCTTCTAAACATTCTGAATTCAATCAAATTCGATAGAATGTGGACATTCGAATTCTAATAGAATAACTTCGCATTCAAATTTAAACATTCGAACAAATTTCAAATGTTCCAAAACATTCGTTTGAATCATTGGAATGTACAAATATGTATGAAAAGGCCTGTGTAGATTGACGCTTGACGTGAGTGACGCCATTTTAGATTCTGCAAATCTGCCAGGATTAATAGAATGAATGAACCTCTCGGATGGAGATGAAAAAGTGTGACTGCAAAAGGCTTAAAAGTGAATCTGTGGCCCCATGACCTCAGACATTTCCCTGACTGCCGGCTCTTTTCCTGCCCTTCTCACATCCAGTTCTCTTGGTCCAATTGCCAGCACACATTGTTGTATTTATATGGCTTTGTGGTTGCTTTTATCTGTTATCAGCCTCCGTGGGAGCTCCAGGTGACACCGATTTTGAATGAGCAAGAGAATGAATAATATAATAAAACCATTTTTATAGCCTAATTTTGGTTAGTAAACTGGGACTTCCTTTCTACAGTCCATTTTTATAGCAGAGTTTAACTCCTACACAGTCTGGGACTTTTCTGATTTATGTGGCCCTTAAAACCTCGCAATCATGCCTTTTGGCCTCAGAGGTGCCATTGACTTACATTTCAGACTGGGTTTCCTCTCCGAGGTGCTGTTGACTTAGATTTTCTCGGCTTGGTCTCTCTCCATGGCATCACCGACTGCTTCTCTGAGGTGCCGTTGGCTCACATGGATTCAGTAATGCCCGGCTTTCCTATAGCTGCATTTCCCAGCCTAGCTGTACTTGTCAACTTCGCTCAGCATTTATTTCGTTCTCGGTTCCAGTTATTTAGATGCCACGTTCCAGCAGAGTCCTCCATCAGACTGGTGTTTGCCCCCGTTAAGGACCCATTTGGGTGTGAGCCGGATGATCCCATTTCCACCACGGCACCCATTTGGGACCCAAATGTTTCGACTGCCGCTGGGAAAATCCGGATCAAATGGGTACTTTCTGGGGTCTCCAGGCAGAAAAACCGGATTAAAGGGAGCCTGTTTCCACGCTTGTGTGGCAATGGGGTCTAGAGGAGGCTAGGGGGAGGGGATGCACCCATGGGGGGAGCCCCGAAATCCCAGCTTCGGAGTGACTTTGGAGTCAATCTGAAATGATTTCCAAATGACTCCGAAATCACTCCAAAGAGATTGCCATTTTAGCAAGGGAGAAAAGGCAGAGAAAACTTAAGGGTGAGAATGGCGACCAGGGATATGGAAAGTGGCTGTATATTAAGAGGATTAAAAAGATTAGGAACAATTTGGAAGCTAGGCCACCAAGGAAAATCCCATGTGGCATCTAGTACTCAGCAGTAAGTCTGGATTGCTCGGACTGTGACCTCTTCTCCAGAAAAAAAAATAATAATAAAGCCCCTATTCTAGCTCACTTTGTACTCATACCTTTGAAAAGTAAGAGTGCAATCAGACACTGTTAAAGAGTTGCCTTTTGAGTGACCCTCCTTTGTACCAAGCAGGCGTCAATCCTGGAATTGTCCTCTTTTCTCAACCTGCCCCAATCTCCCCCTTGGCAAGAAAACTGCATAGTCAATGTTGCTCTGTCTGCTATGCATGCAATGAGGCAGAAACCGAAAGCTGTGCAAGCACATGGTGGTGTCATGCACTTCCGGGTACTGGGTGCAGGCTGAAGATCCAGATGTGTGCACCAGTGCGCAAAGGTGGCATGTGTGCGTGTAAATGAAAAGCAAGATTTTTCTGGTGACGTTTGGAGGCAACCTTAATCCTCGATCGGTCCCTGGAGTAAAGAAAGCGCATCTGCAAAAATAACGATGAGTTGTTTTCCTTCTGCATTATCTAACCCAAAGGTGCATTTTCTGAAAAATGGATGGAATCCAGTTGAATTGTTTTTCTTAACCTGGAAAGCAGCTTAACTAGGGATGTGCATGAATATTCAGAACTCGTACGAATTTTGGACATTAGAAGATTGACATTCCAAATTCAAATCAAATGTTTTGATACATTCGTATGAAGCTTCGTATGGGATTCGTATGCTATTCGTATGGGATTGAATATTCGTTATCGAATACAAATCCTACCACATTCAAAGGGGACCTATTAGAACAAATACGTATTTTCTTGCGTTCGATTCAATATGAATCAATTGTTCACACCCCTAAGCTGAACATGTTTGTGTTGCCCAAATGCATTTGGGAATGTCTCCTGGGCCACGAGGAGAAAGAAGAAATGAAAAAAGCAAAGTCGCCGGCCAACGAAAAGGGAAGAAGAATCGTATTGTGTTGTTGGGTTGGGAAAGGAAATGGCCAGGGGCCTTTAAAGCAAGTTGAGGCAGGAAAACAAGCATTGTAGATGTTGGAAAAGAGAGAGAAAGGAGAGCTGGAAACACGGCGTTAACAGCTGTGGATGTAAACGTATTTGAAGCAAAGTGTTTCAGGAATATTGTGTGTAGCTAGGCCCCTGGTACTGCCTGGACAGATCTGTGCGTTTTTCCTAGCAAGAGTACAGAAATGCTGTTGCTTTCTTCCAAGATATCCTCCACTTTCTCGCCTGAAGCCTATGCCGCTGCATTCCTCGGTAGTCTCCTTGCTTAGCTTCCGGGCTCAGATAGTTATATCTAGGGCAGCCGAAATGATGAGAAAAGTCCTTCCCTGCAGCTTCATTTAGATGAAAAGAATTCTTCAGTCTTAATTTAGATGAAAAGAATTCCCCGGGACTTTCAGTTTTGATTAGGCAAGGTATCTTCAGCCCCGTAAAAAAACTGCTAGAGACAAAGGATTTTTTTTTCTCCGAAGACGGTGGTGGACTCATTGCGGTGACTGTCAACTTCGCCATGGGATGTCTTCTACAGCAACAGTTACCAGGGCAACCAAATGGCAACGCTTTCCCACCTAGACTACTGATAAAAGGACAAAACACCAGTAGTCTCCAGTAGCAGTGAAACAGGGTAGATGCGGTTCTTCATACTTGGGGTACCCGCATTTTCCCCAGGACTATCCGTGGCAGTCCCAATATACTACTGGGATAGTTGGTTGAAAAATCCACTAAATCGACATTATGGAAAATCTAGAGCTGATGCCTGGCTTTCTACATTTCTGATTGCTTACCTCTGTCTAGCGTTTCTTCATGTAATCATTGCTCTTGTGAAATACCTGGATGTTAGCAAGAGCTGGAAAAAAGAGCCGGGGGGCCATCACTGAGAAGGCCCTTTCACAAGAAGGCCCTCACTATGTGATCTTAAAGCACAGGCAAGTCTATATAGGAAGAAGTGTTCCTTCAGATATTCAGGATCCAAGCCATTTAGGGCTTCATATGTCAACATCAACACACACACCCTTCTTCTGCTTCTCCACCGTGTCCAATACATATCCGGATACGAATGAATATATACCTGATAACGTATCCGTAACATATCCGTGCTCTGAAAATGACCAATCTGACCTGACCCCTGGGCTGTGTCCACACTTAAGGTTTAATCCAGCTTCAGTCCACTTTCAGAGTGAAGGAAAACATCAGCAAAGCCCCAAGTGGTTTCATTTCAGTATTAAATAACTCAGAAAACGTGGAAAGAAAATCACTGGTCCCTTTGCTGATGTGTTCTCTTGCTCTGAAAGTGGACTGAAGCTGGATTAAGCCTTAGGTGTGACCAAAACCCTTGTCACTTTGCGGATGCATTTTCTCAGTCTGAAAGTGGACTGAAGCTGGATTAAGCCTTAGGTGTGACCAAAACCCTTGTCACTTTGCGGATGCATTTTCTCAGTCTGAAAGTGGACTGAAGCTGGATTAAACCTTAGGTGTGACCACAACCCCTCACTGACCCCGCCAGAGGTGGGGTGGACCAGGGTGGTCTGAGGTGCCGTTCGCCAGCCTTGTCCTCCCCACAGGAGCCAATGGCCGTGACAGCAGCTTCTGGGGGCCGTGATGGGTGGGCAACAGATGGCCCACAGACCTTTCCCCTGGCTGTCCGCAAATGACGCCCGTTACCATGGCAGTAGCAGATGGCCATGGCAGGGAGGGCGACAGGAGGAAATATGTCTCATTCCATCACTGTCTTGGCTTTCTCCGTCCCAATTCCACAACTTTCCCCGGGGAGGGAAGCAGGAATCCTTTTTGCCCGGGGACAGATGGTCTGAGGCAGATCGGAGAGACAGAAGGACACAAAGACCCCAGCGAGGGAAAACAGACCCTGTCTCCCTCTGTGGTCAGCATGCACCACAGGCTTGGCTCAATCAGGCTGGACGTGAGGTCCACCCTGTGGTCCCACCTGCGCTTGAAACCTTCTTCAGTCTACCTTCAGCTCCGACTGCTCACACCTTTTCGTTCCTATCCGTTTCGATGGTGGAGTTTCCATTCTGGGAAGCCCGAATGCAGGGTGGAAAGTCCACAGACTTGAAATGAAACGGTGTAAGGAGTCAGACCTGAAGACGGAGTGAAGAAGGTTTTTAAAATGATGTCCACACATGATTTTGGGATGTTTTCTTTGGCATTCGATTCGTGTCGAACTGAACGTAAGAAAATCTGTGTCCATTCGAGTAGATCCCCTTTGAATGTGGTAGGATTCTGTTCGGTATGAACGAATTCGTATAAGTTTGTACGAATATCCGATATGAACCCAAAAGTATCCCTTACGTATCCCCTAATGTATCCGCTCTCAAAGCTTCAAATCCGCCGTGAATCCACTTTGAATCTGCTCTCAATTCCATGTCGAATGCGCGACGGATACTTTGCGGATGTGACTGGCACAGCTGCTTTCCCAACCCTCCAGGTTCACGAATGCTCCGAAACATTTGTACAGATATGGATGTCGTAACGTTCTGTTTGTATACAAATGTCCGTGTTTGCGCAAATATCCAATGTTAGGAATATTCATGCACAACCCTCGTGACCGTGGCAAGTATGAAACATGCCATGCGGACTGGTATGTCGCCTCCATGTTGGTGGTGGGGGGACCAAAATAGGTGCCTGAGTAGCACCCAGCACCTTTTGCCCTCATAAGCCTCAAAAATGGCTGCCAGGAAGACCAAGGGGCTGGCGCACCTCCCTTACGGGCTCCAATATCTAGGCCTCTTCAGCCTCGCAGGACGCCATTTTAAGAGGTGACCCGACTGAAATCTTATAAAATCACGCCTGGTGTGGAAGAGGCTAGAACCAGGAATTGAAACTGTCTTGACTGCATCCTTGCTACACTGAAAACCCGATAGTAGGGAATCTGGCCTCCTTTCTCGTGACATATTAGCTGCAGAGTTATTTCTTTTTAATCCATGAAAGAGCTTTAGGGCAGCCACCCCTGGAAGAACCTCCATGAGGACTAGCCTCTTTGGCCATAGTCACACCTTCCTTTTAAACCTTCTTCAATTCATCTTCAGTGCTGACTGTTCACACCTTTTCATTTCTGTTTGTGGACTTTCCACCCTCCATTTAGATTTCCCTGACATTCACACACACACACACACAAACACATGAGTGAGCATTTAATCTGCATCGGTCTGCCTTTTGGTAACTTAAAACCTGAGGCCATCTGGGCAGGCGCGGATGGCTGACCAATGAGGGGCCGCCCCGTGAGCATGCGCACAGCACGCTGGGCCTCCTACTCGACCTGGCAGCCTGCAGGTAAGGTCGTGAACGCATGCGCACATGACCTGGGGTCGGTTGGGGGGTGTAGGACGCAGGTCCTGCTGGTCCTAGGAGCCGCGATCACGGCGCCTGGAGACAGCGGGAGCTGAGGGAATGGAGGCCCCTGGGCTGCCCATCCCTGGCTCCAGAGGGGCCCATCGGAGCAGCCCGGGGGAAGGTGTCTGGCCCAAATGGGCTGAGAACAGTTCCCCGTCCGCACGAGGGAAGGTAAAGGATGCTTTTGGAACGCGTCTTTTACCTGCCAGTGCAGATGGGGAACTGCTCTCAGTGCGTTTGGGCTGAAAACGCCTCTGATTTCTGGTCTAGGGCTATTGCTCACTTCCTTCTGAAAATTCTTTCACGCACTGGAATGGAGCTTACAAACGCCACGGAGCAAAAATAGCGTGATTTCTCAAGCACACATGTGCACGCACAGAGCCTAAAATGGCCGTGGATGTTTGTGCCACATTATCACGCTTCTGACTCATGTTCTGTTTTATTATCTGCCGTAAGCACTAAATCCTTCGCAGGAATGTTTCTGCAAATCACATATCCCATCCCCACCACTCCAGCTTATTCTACTAGAGAGTCGGCAAGCCTGTAGCGGGGCTGAGCACAAGAGAGAGCAGAGAGAATCTAATTTTGCTCAAGTTATTTTCCTCTCACGCTTTGCAGCTGAGTCTGACACGGTTGCAAGAAAGATGCATTTTCATTCAGGTGTAGCAGGACAGAAGCTGGAATATTTAAATTTGTCTGGCAGAATTTCGAAGGATTAGAGCAGTTCAGGTCCGTGGGGGAAACAGCTCCAAGGAGAGACAAAAAGGAGGCTCTGAGGACACTATCCGGTCCAGTTCACTGCCCGGTGCAGAAATTCCTCTATGGCTTGTGGTCACACTTAAGGTTTAATCCAGCTTCAGTCCACTTTCAGAGGGAGAGAAGACATCAGCAAAGTGACAGGCTGTTTTCTTCCAGTGTTAAATAACTCAGAAAACCCACCTTTGGGATAGATAATGCGGAAAGAAAATTACTGGCCGCTTTCTTGATGTCTTCCCTTGGTCTAAAAGTGGACTGAAGCTGGATTAAACCTTAGGTGTGACCGCAGGCTGAGAGAAGACATCAGCAAAGTGACAAGCTGTTTTCTTTCAGGGTTAAATAACTCAGGAAATTCACCTTTCAGATAGATAATGTGGAAAGAAAATCACTTTTGTATCAAATAGAATCCTACCACTTTCGAAGGGGATCTATTAGAATATTGATTTTCTAATGTTCGATTTGTTATGAACTGAATGGCAAAACAAAACAAACCACATTTGTGCATATCCCTACCATTGATACATTTATCTGATCCTGTCTTAAAGTGATCCAGGCTGGTGGCTCTCACCACCTCTTCTGGTAGTAAATTCCATTGACCGATGACCCTCTAGCTGAAAAAATACTTCCCCTTGTTGGTCCTATCTCTCCAGACCATCATCTTCATAGAGTTTTCTTGATCTGGACCAGTATCAGACCTTCATGGCACAGGATAATGCATGCCAGAATTTCCACTAGGTTCATCTCATGCCTAACCATTCCAACTTCATGGGGAGTTAAAACACAGAGATGCTGGGGACTTCTCAAGAAACGGGCTAGGGCGGTGGTGAGGGTGAAGCCACTAAAACCGGCCACAAAAATGGCCCTGCTGACTGAGGTTCTTGGCTGCTTCTAGGGAGATCCAGGGCTGCGAATCTGAGCTGTGTCTCCGGCCCCGTCCTTTTAAACTGAAAACCAAAGGCGTATTGGCAGCTGTTCTCTATTAGAGCAGCGGCAGGGAAGCCACATAAGATAGCAAACCCAGTCTGGCCCCAAAGAGGAATTCCCATGCAGTAGCCCAGGGGAAGGGAAAATCTGAAGAACCTTGCTTCTTACTCAGAGAGTGGAGGGGAACTGAGATGAGTAGCTAGCCAGGAAAGACTTACTACTTCCCTGCACTTTCTGATAGATTGGACTGTGGTCCAGTTCTGGGTCTCTTTCGTCTGCCCCTTAGGGTCGTCCACACAGGATGGGCACCCCAAAATGAGGTCCTGGTGCAGTCTTAACAGTAGACCTCTTTTTTGAGGTCTACTGGCGTATAAGTGGGTGGGATACTAGACCACGGGGGCATGAAGAAAAAGAAGAAGAGTTGGCTTTTCTACCCTGCTTTTCTCACTCATTTAAGGGGACTCAAAGCGGCTGACAAACCAATTGTTCTCCCCAACACAGATACCCTGTGAGGTAGGTGGGGCTGTGATTGCTCAGAAAGAGAGCTGTGACTGGCCTAAGGTCACCCAGCTGGCTTTGTGAAGGAAGAAGAAGAGTTGACTTTTATATCCTGCTTTTCTCACCCTTAAGGAGACTCAAAGTGGCTGAGAAACCTTCTGTTCTTCTCCCCAACACAAGGTACCCTGTGAGGTAGGTGGGGCTGTCAGAGCTCAGAAAGAGCTCTGTGACTAGCCCAAAGTCACCCAGCTGACTTCATGGAGGAGTGTGGAATCAAAGCCAGTATTCCCAGATAAGAGACCGGCACCCTAACCATAAGACCAAACTGGGTATTTTGGCAGCGCTAAACGCTCAGAAGTGCGCAATTGCCACAAAGTGCACATGGACAGGTGTCATTTTAAGCCCATTTTGGCTCTGCAGATGTGTAGTGGACATTCCCAAAAGGGGGACTACATAAGGAGGCAACCTGACCAGGTAAAGCCCTTTCGCTATATCTGTAAAACCAGACTGGCAGTTGATTTTCCTGCAGTAATATTATTGTGGGTATTGCCCCAATATCCCCTGGTTGTGCTGGCATTGCCAAGGACACATGCGTCAATGCCAACATCGCCTCTTTTGCGCAGTTTCTGTGCATATGTTAATGCCAAGAATGTTTCCTGTGTTTTCTTTAAAACCTTATTATTATTACTATTATTACCACCGCTGTTTACAAAATACAAAAGCAAACAATAACACTTAACATATGGGAGAATTTCCCATTAAGGTAGCAAGCCTTTTTTTTTTTTTTTCTTAGCAGTCGTGGAAAACAAAGAGTAAATGAAGGGAGGAGCCATCAGTGCAGGCGTGAGCATCCGTGGCACCAAACATTGTGGCTAAAAGTGGTTCAATACCGCCTGACTAATTTTGCCCCATTTCCTGTGTTTAAAAGCTCTTTGCCCCAACTCTCAGCCCCGCCGCCGGGAAACAAAAGATCCCTGGCTGCCAGTTTGGCACAGCTGGTGGGCAGTTGGGCGCATGGGAACAGCATGATGGTGCTTTAAGAAGAGCACTTTAGCGTGCAGAGGGAATAGCGCTCTTCTCCTTCCTGTGGAGGAGGAGGAGAGAGAGGTTTTGGTGCAAAATGGAACTCCTGTCTGCCCCCTTTCCAAATTAGCATGGCCAGGGCTAATTCGTGGCTCCTGTGGCCAGTTTGGTTTTGAGGTTAGAAGGCTGAACCCATATCCCAGGGTTTCATTCCACACTCCTCCACGAAGCCAGCTGGGTGGCCTAGGGCCAGTCACAGCTCTGTTTCTGATCTATCATAGCCCCACCTCCTTCACAAGGTGTCTGTGGTGGGGAGAAGGCTTGTCAGTGGCCTTGAGTCCCCTCAAGGGTGAGAAAAGCAGGGTATAAAAACAAACTCTTCCTCTTCCTCCATGAAGCCAGCTGGGTGACCTTGGGCTAGCCGCAGCTCTCTTTCTGAGCTCTCACAGCCCCACCGACCTCACAAGGTGTCTGTGGTGGGGAGAAGAACAGAAGGTTTGTCAGCTGCTTTGAGTCCCCTTAAGGGTGAGAAAGGCTGTGCCTAAAAACCAACTCTTCTTCTTGTTGTGGTTGTGGGACATGCAGGAGAGTGCATGCTTTCTCCTTGAAATTTGCGCATGCGGCTGTGATCCATATGAGGACAAAGAACGATGTGAGCCGTACTATAGCAATCGGCCTGTTCCCAGACTGAGCAATGTGGCCTCCAGTAGTATCTTGGACTATAAAATTAGATAAAATCACATTCTCTTATCTGGTGGCTTGCTGGCCCTTCCCTAGCTGTGCCCGCACTAAGCATCTACCACCTTGGGCTGTATTTTTCCAGTCTTATAAACCAGCCCCCCTTGAGGCTACTGGGGGAAAGGGAAGCCCCCTGGGCAGGAGCGGTGAAATAATAAAGCAGAACCACTTCCAGACCTAACAACAGCCCCCTTGATCCAATGCCACGCCCGCAAGGGCAGAATGCGCCCGAGCCTGTGTGGTTTTGCCCCAAAACAGGGCTTGGAAGGGAGGCATGGCCCTCAAGGTTTCTTGGGACCACTGCCCACTTCTGCAGGGTGCCGGTCTGATGACGCCTGTGTGCATCTGCCATTTCTTGCTACGGCGCCGCATTCCAGCTCAGCTTGCGCTGCCGGAAAGCATGTCCGGACCGGTGGGAAAGCTGTAAAACATGGCTTTTAAAAAACTGCACAGGTTTGGCCAGAATAGCAGCCTAGCCATGTGTTATATGAGGAGGCCACGTTAATTGATGTTCATTTTGCCCCAAACTGCATTTTCCTCTGTAAAGGGGTCTCCAGCCATAGTTTAAAAAAAATGCTACTTTCCTCAGACTACATTGGGATGGCCGGACACGATAATCTTTTCATCTTTCTTACATATCGGATATATGTATTGAATTTGTACGGAACATTCTTGGCGAGTAGAATCCTACTGCATTCGAAGGGGATCTGTTTGAATAAATAGAAATTTTCTTACATTTGCTTCGATACTCATAAAACACACAAACCAGTTTGGTCTAGTGGTTAGGGAACCAGACTCTTACCTGGGAATACTGGGTTCGATTCCACCCTTCCCCATGAAGCCAGCTGGGTGACCTTGGGCTAGTCACAGCTCTCTTTCTCAGCTCTCACAGCCCCCCCCCCCCGCCTCACAGGGTGTCTCTTGTGGGGAGAAGAACAGAAGGTTTGTCAGATTCTTTGAGTCCCCTTACATGGGTTGGAAAAGCGGGGGTATAAAAGTCAACTCTTCTTCTTGCCGTCATGGGAGGGAGCATTCAGACATATAGATGCCCGCCCTTGCCCCACGTCTGGGCAACAAGCAATTATCCCAGATGTGCTTTATTGGTTTATTACTAAATAGTTATATATGCAGGCGTGGCATAAGCAAGTGACGTGTGGATGGAGCCCTCATGAATGGAAGAAGGAAATAACAAGCTCACAGCAGTACCCACAGGTACAGTAGCTGAGGTCCTCAGTACCTACATCTCCTCCATAGATGAACTGTTCTGTTCATCAGCACTGCCTGGGTTTTCTTGCCATGAGCAATTCTGGTCTTCAAAAGAGGACAAGCAGAGAGTTTTTGCCTCCCCTGGAGAGGGCTTGCCTTGGGGTCTCCTCAGAGGGAAATGTTCCTTTGGCAGCGATCATATGCACTGCAGGTTATAATCCTCTAACAGGCTTAGATGTTAAGACATGCCCTTGTGCAAGCTTGCATAAAGCCTCTGTTTTCTATTCCTTTTGCCCACTAACTTTTTGCCTTATCAACTGCATTGCCTTTTTGGGCCACCTGTGATGAACGGCAATTTATTCCATCCCGTTTTTGCTCTGCAATCTATCAGGCGATGCGTTTCTGACCAATTATCATGCCTGAGAGAGACACAACATCTGACTCAGTCAGGGTCAGACTTCCAGCTTCATTTGGCCACACTTGGGCTGAGGCCACACTTAAGGTTTAACCCGGTTTCAGTCCGCTTTCAGAGCGAGGGAAGACATCAGCAAGGCGATGAGCTGTTTTCATTCAGGGTTAAAGGACTCAGAAAATTCACCTTCCGGATAGATAATGTGGAGGGAAAATTACTGGTCGCTTTGCTGATGTGTTCTCTTGCTCTGAAAGCGGACTGAAGCTAGATTAAACCTTAGGTGTGGCCACAGCCTTGCTGTCACATTCTTTATGGGCCTTTATGGTGAGCCAGTTTGGTCAGGTTCTTAGGGAGCTGGACTCTTATCTGGGAATAATGGGTTTGATTCTGCAAAGCCAGCTGAGTGACCTTGGGCTAGTCACAGCTCTCTTCTGAGCTCTCACAGTCCCACCTACCTCACAGGGTGTTCTGTTGTGGGGAGAAGAACAGAAGGTTTGCCAGCTGCTTTGAGTCCCCTTAAATGGGTATAAAAGCCAAGTCATCTTCTTTATACACTCACCTTTAATCCAGAATAGGAGCCCCCAGACTTAGCATCTGAGAGGCCGCTCCCACCACCAGAATGCTCCCTTTGCAAAGGATGGGTGCAGACCAAGGGAACCGTGATTGGGGTCACTGGCAGATGTGTTTAAGCTGAAGCACATCACCAAAAGGTTCCCCAATGCTCCTAAGGTTTGGAATGAAAGTTCCTAGCCCTTTGGATGCTGTAGCCCCAAACCCATGTGGTAGCCATGTGCTAGCAGCCACTGATGCAGGAAGAGGCAACTCGAAAAGCCCACGAATGAAATCAAACGCCTCTGGGGGAAAGACCACAACATGATTTCCAGTAGCTGTATTTTGCTCAAGGTGAAATGCCTAAGGAAAGCGAGAAGGAAGGAATTGGGAGACAAAATAATAGATAAAATAACAATTCCAAAACTGCACCAAACATTCTTCAAAGTGACCTTGTTCATTCCTAAGTCCTCGGTTAGAAGAAGAGTTGGCTTTTCCACCACATCTAAGGGGACTCAAAGCGGCTGAAAAACCTTCTGTTCTTCTCCCCACAACAAACACCCGGTGAGTTAGGTGGGGCTGTGAGAGCTCAGAGGAGAGCTGTGACTAGCCCAAGGCCACCCAGCTGGTTTCGTGGAGGAAGAAGAGTTGGCTTTTCTATCCTGCTTTTCTCACCCACCTAAGGGGACTCAAGGCAGCTGACAAACCTTCTGTTCTTCTCACAACAGACACCCTGTAAGTAGGTGGTGCCATGAGTGCTCAGAAAAGAGCTGTGACTAGCCCAAGGCCACCCAGCTGGCTTCATGGAAGAATAAGAATAAGAATAAGAATTGTCTTTTCTCACCCATCTAAGGGCATTCAAGGCAGCTGACAAACTTTCTGTTCTTCTCCCCACAACAGAAACCCTGTGAGGTAGGTGGGGCTGTGAGAGCCCAGAATGAAAGCTGTGATTAAATACAAATGATGCATCCTGTTAATGTATCTATCCCTGTCCTCCCAGGTAAGCTGTGTTTAAGGATTTGTCTTGTCTTTTTATCGGCCATCCCAAATCTGGAGGTCACGCCAACCGCAGGGAAGACACCGCTGTGCTAATTCTTGATATAAGCCAGGAAATCTTTCCCTGCCGGTAGCTGTGCCCACCAATTTAGAATTCCTATGAGAGCCATGAAAAAAGCGCATTTCCCCCCATTACCATCCAGGGAGGAGGGTGCCACAGGGGAAATCCAATCCAGCCTCAGTGGATTTCTTTCGGTTCCACTTGATTCCGCCGCAATGAGTATCTACTCTGTGTGAAAAAATCAAGGAAGCCGGAATCTCCATGGATGTTCAAGAGGGATCCTTCTGAGCATTGCAAAAAGCAACATTCACTCCCTCTAGTTTTTTTTTCTTTCTGGCTCTTTGGGACATATTTGGCCCTTTCTCCTTCAAATAATACCATGTTTGTCATTGCAGGAACCACTGGCGAAAATCTGGAGGCGCTCTAAGGGTCCAGGCTGCGAGCTCCACATTCACGCGCCGTTTGGGCCATGGGGAACCAGTGGCCGACGTCTCCTGCCTCATCCCACGCATGCAAATGGGCCGGCTGGAGATTCCAGGTGTTTGGCGCTGGTGATGGATCTGAGGCAGGTACCCAGGGAAGCTGTTACCTCGTGGATCATGCGTGCATCTTTTGAGCCACAAAACCCATGCTTCTATGTCCGCGACAGGTCTAGAGTGCATTCAACATGGATTGAGAGCGTATTCAAAGTGAATTCGGGTCGGATTTGACGCTTTCAGAGGGGATTGGTGACAGGATACCTAACTTGGATACGTGTCATCGGATATTCGTACGAATTTGCGGGAATACATTTGTATCAAACCGCATTTCCCCCGCATTCGAAATCGTTACAAACACGAATGTTCGGACACGTGATTCCTTAAGGATCGAATGTTAAAAAAACGCCTTCGTGCGCATCCCTAGGGACCCCTCCTCCCCCTCTTTGTGGCTCAGACGGCCCCCTCCCCACGTCTTCAGCCAGGGGGCGAGCGCCGACTCACTGACGCTGAGCGAGGGCCCTCTGTGCATGCTCAGAGGACACCTTCTCCTCCAGCAACAGCCATGCCCCGCTTGGACTTGAACCTCGAGGAAGGCCGCTCCGTCGGGGCTTTCCAGCCGCCGGGATCCCTGGCGGCGGGGGCCACCGGGTGGGGACCTTTCCAGTCTTGCCCGACGGGGGGGGAGGCGGAGGCGGCAGCAGCCCGGCCAGAACCAGCGCCCGCGCCGCCCCTTCGGTGCCAGGCGGCGCAAGCAGCCACCGGGCAGCCCAGCCGTCCCGTTCCGCCCCGTCCAGCCAGGCAGCCGGCCGCGCCCCCCCCCCCCTTCGTCCCGGCCCCCCAGCCCCTTCGGCGCCGCCCCCTCCTCTGCCGGGCAGCCAATGGGGGCAGAGCAGGGCGGTGGCTGGAGGGGGCGGGCGAACCGGGGTGCCCGCCCCCTCCCGCCGCCTCCGCCTCCGCCTCCGCCTCCCCCCCTCTCTCCTCGTCCCTCTCGCCGCTCGCTCGCTCGCTCGCCCCGCCGCCGCCGCCCTCCCGTCGTCGCCCGTTCGCCGCCCGGCCGGAGGCGCCGGATCATGCGCTAAGGGCGCACGGCGGCGCCGCTGCTGCTGCTGGAGGAAAGATGAACTACCTGGTAAGGGGCGCCGACGGGCACGGGGGTGGGAGCCGAGAGAGAGAGGGGGGGTCCCCCCTGCTTGCCCTCCCCGCCCCCCCGGGCCGGCCGGCCGGCCGGCAGGACCTCCCTCGGCCTCCGCCGGCCGGCCGGGGCCGGAGCCCCTCGGAGGTGGCCCGTCCATCCGTCCGTGCGTCCTTCCTTCGGCGCGCCTGGCGAAGGGCATCGGGGACGTGGCTTCGGCGGCTGGCCGGCGGTGGGGGGGGGCGGTGCGGTGTGGTGCGGAGGGAGCCGGCGGGGGGGGGGGGTCACAGTGCGGGCAGGAAGGCAACAGGCGGAGGACGGAGGGAGGGGAGGGGAGGGGAAGGATGCCTGAGAAGGAGGGAGGGAGGGGGTCGCGGCGCCTTTGCCCCCCTCCCTTTACATCGGAGGAGTCGTCGTCGTCGTCCCGCCCCGAGCTGCCCCCTCTGAACTGCGGCCGCATCCGGAGTAGCTCGGCCTGGCCTGGACGGAGCGGCCGGATAAGTGAGCGGGGGAGGGGAATGCCGTGGCCCGGCTGGAGGGGAGGGGAGGGGAGAGCACCGAGGGGAGAAAGCGGCAATGGGGGGGGGAGCCCACTTGCAGTCCCTGCCTGCCGTTCTCTGCAGGGAAGCGCCGGCAGTTCCGGGTCCCGACGAAGCACCCCTAAGATCAGGGCGGAGGAAAGAGGGGGGGGGGGCGGACCGGACCGGACTGGACGGGGTGGGGGTGGGAGGGCTGCCTTCCTGTCCCTACCCGGCCATGGCAGATGACCGGATGGCCCGGCGGTTGGGGGCCGCCCCTCCACCTAGCCCACCTTGCAGGGTTGTTGTTGTTCAGGTCTAAAGGTGGAGGGCAGGAGAAACCCCACTTGCCACGTCGCGCCCTCAAAGCGGAGCAGTGGCCAAGGGTCTAATATCTCCCGACTGAGGCCCAAGGAGGCAGGAAAGGGTTAACGGTGTGCATTCCCCCCCCCACACACAAACACAACACACAACGCACAACCTAGTCCTGCCCGCGCTGCAAAGATGGATCGATGCCGCTTTTATGGCAGCCCGTGCAGATGCTGGCATTCCTCTGGGATGGGCACCGACTTTCCGTCCAGCTGGTGCCCCCGGGTGGCTTCCGGATGAAGGTCTGGCCGGCCGGGCCGGCCAAGAGCTTTGGAGAACCGAAGGGGGCGGCTCCATTGGTGCAGCCCAGGAAGGGGGCCCACGGTCTCCCCCCTTGATGGGGGTCCCTTCCCCGCCCACCTGTCGGAAAGCCATCTCTTGGGTTAACCAGGTGCGTGAGATCCGAGGGTGTCCGGCCGAAGGCCACTGCCCCACTCCAAATGATCTAGATCCCCCTGGGGCGTTGGCATGGGGTCATGTGTGCTGTGTGGGGCGGAGGGTGAGAATTCCTGGTCAAGATCCATGCTGCAATTTGCAGAGAGCATTGGGGGGGGGGGAACCGGGCATGGGTGCCACTGGGGTGCTGGTGGAAAGCCTTGGCTCTTGCTTGACCGGAGAAAAGACCACAAAGAATTTCCCTGCCGGAAGGCCTGCTGGATGTTTTCCCTTTGGCTGCCCGGTGCCGTCGGCGGGACGCGCAGCTGCGACGCTACACCCGGCTCCGTGGTGCGTGAGCTTCCATTGGACACAGTGGCTCTGAGTGTGGAGTAAACATGCACCGTGTTGCGCTGTTTGCTTTGAAACCGAGTGCACCTATCGCTTTGGTGCTAACAGGCTTGGCGTGGAAAAGAGGCCCCAGGGAAATCTGCCCTAATGGGGAGGCTGAGTGGGACCAGAACAGCCAAGGGAGGGGTGGGCTGGGCCACTTCCCAGCGGTCAGAGGGTCATAACGCGAGCAAGGCCGTCTCTCTGACCCGCACACGGAGCGTCCTGGTTGTTCTCTGGTTGATCTCCCATCCCGTGCACAGCGTATCTCTCTGGGTTGGGAAGCTGATCCACCCAATGCCGTAGACCACAATTCACACCAGCCCTTGGCTATTTGGCGATGCCGCCCGGAACGCCGGGCAACTATAGTCCGCAAGCATTGCCGGGCAGGCGAAAATGGACAGGTCAATTCAGAGCGCCTAGCCAGCCATGGGCCGCTTTTCACTCTGCAGGCCCCTTTATTTATTTATTTATTTATTTATTTATTTATTTATTTATTTATTTATTTATTTATTTATTTATTTATTTATTTATTTATTTATTTATTTATTATTTATTTAATTTCCCACCCCATACCCAGAGGTGTGCAGACACAATCTTCTACATTTGATTTGAATATCCCAATTTGTACGAACCGAGGGGAGGGGGGAAGTATTAAAATTCAAACCTATTTGAATACATTTGTATCTATTTGTACGAATGGCCGATACAGATTTAATGATACGAATGTCGACAACGTTTGTACGTATTCGTACGCATCCCGTTTTTATCCTGTATACATTCCGTTTTCATCCTGTACGTATCCGTACGGATACAGATAAGATGCGTACAGGTAACGTACGTGATGCATCTGTATCCGTGCACATATGAACGTCCGAATGATTTGAACGAATGATTTGCAATATTCATATTCGTTTGAATATTTAAAAAACGAATGTTTGGGCATTCGATTTGAATTTGTCTGAATTGGATCGAATAACAAATATTTCGAATATTCTTGCAGATTCCTATCAGGGAGGCGTTTGTGGCCTTGTTCCCAAATTCTTTCTTACGGAATCTACGGCTGAGTGCCGCCAACTGAGGATTCCTGACTCCCCCTTGGCTCTGGGGAAAAGCAGGCCTGTGGCAGAGTTTGGCACAGTGGGGAGCCCTGGTCAGAATGGCATAGCCTGGGCTGGGAACCTCCATCGGGCCAAGCTGGGAGGGCCAAGGGAGTTACTGGCCAGCGGCATCTAGAGCCCTGAAGGTCACCCACCCACCGACCCCGACCCCTGGGCCTTAAATCACAGGCGGGGATCTCATGAGTCCAGGCCGCCTTCTTGATTTTGCCCCCAGGAGCTGCGTTCTGATACTTGAGACGCCGGCATTGTGCAGTCGGTGAATGAAACAGGGCTCCTCTTCAAATGAGCTGTAATAATTGGCAGCGTTAGGAATCGGATCCGTTTTGACGGATGACGCCACCGCCAGCAGAGGTATTTGTGCGGTTCGATTCCGCGGGGCCTGAAGTAACGCGGCCCCCTGGTCTTTTTCGGATCCTTTATCCCGGAGCCGGCCTTTCCCGTCCTCCAGAGGGGCTCCCACCTTTTTTGCAGATACGGAGAGGTCTCTCCGCTTGGCGTCTCGGCCATCTATATTTGGTGGGCGCTGGAG
This sequence comes from Aspidoscelis tigris stejnegeri, assembly GCA_023333525.1. Taxonomy (NCBI): domain Eukaryota; kingdom Metazoa; phylum Chordata; class Lepidosauria; order Squamata; family Teiidae; genus Aspidoscelis; species Aspidoscelis tigris. The sequence continues at coordinate 5,348,898 of JALMGA010000013.1, forward strand.
CTTCCAGCTGCTGTGCGGTATTTGCTGAAGGAAACAAGTGCTGTGATTTGCACGTTTGAAAAGCGGCCTGCCTGCGTCAGGACTCCTGGAGGTGGCCAGTTGAAGCTGGGAGGGGCTCTGGGAGAGCCACACACGTTTAGATCTTTCTCTCGTGCCAACTGCTGGTTATGGCGGAGAATTAAGCCAAAGGAGCAAACCCATTGTCGGTTATATGATCTCCCCTGCCCTCGCTCTCTTGCACGCGCATAGCTGCCGGCCCTGCGAAGTGATAGACGTAATTAATGTCTGGCTTTAATCTTGGAAGAAGAAGCATTGGAACGAGGCTCTAGGAATACAGTAGGCTGCTAAGAGGCTGATGAAAGGGTGCATTTTTAAGATGATCTAGTCAAGAGTCAGGGGTTCCTGACTGCGTGCCCAGTTTTCATTGTGCAAGCAGAAAGGGACCGTGAGGAACTCCGACAGCGTCTCTGCTGCACACTCTCAGTGCATGTTATTTGGCGTTCATGGCCGGCGTACGCACAAGTGAAAAAAGTGAGGCGCATTGCTAGTCATCTGTGTGTTCTAATGGGGACCTCGATGGCTGTCAGGAAATGTCAGGAAAGACATGGAGGTCTAGTTGGACATAATGTAGCTGCATGAAGATGTCGTCGCCGGATGTATTGGCTGTAAGACAAGCAAACGGCATGGGAGGGATAATCAGAAATAAAACTGTATTTCTGGACTTGAAGGCAAATTGATGGTATGGTTCTATTGCTTGTATTCTCCAGTAGTTGAAGAGTTAGAAAAGGCTCTGGTGAGGGCAAGAGATGAGTTTGTTCTAGTGGTTAGAGAGCTGGACTCTTATCTGGGTTTGATTCCACGCTCCTCCATGAAGCCAGCTGGGTGACCTTGGGCTAGTCACAGCTCTCTTTCTGAGCTCCCACAGCCCCACCTACCTCACTGGGTGTTCTGAGGAGAATAGTTCTTTTTACCCTAGTTTTCACCTGGATCACTGACCTGTTCCTTTTTTCCTCTTTTTGATTCAGAGGTTGATTTCCTGACTAGAAGCTTTCTTAGAAAACAGTAGAAGGGAGGAAGGCGTTGCGTGTGTTGAAGTCTGAGTTGATGGATCCCGGCAGCATGGAGGATCGAGTGATAAATCTGCCGCATCACTTGCGTGTTCACGGAAGGCAGCGTGATTTCATGTGTCACAGGGAATTCCCCTGTCTTTGGCCTTCTCACGAGCGCGTTCAGTTTTGTGCTCTGGTTCAGGGTTTTATATAGTTATTCAGGGAAGAAGGATATTCTAGTGGCACAGGATGGCTTGAGGCTGCACAGCAACGCGGTGAAATGTCCAGGGTTTTACAGTTTTGGTGACCTGCTGTTTGAATGAGGAACCTTCATGGGTCTGGTATGATATGACGTGATATGATATGACATGATATATGGCCTTCCTTGGCGGGATCATTCTGTGCCATATCTCACCCAGCGTTTTGACTTGGAGGGCGGTCAGAGGGTGCCCCTGGAAATCTCCCACCCTGGACAATTGATATCTCCCAGCAGGCTACGCAGGTCATTGGAATGACATCCTAGAAGCGCTGGAAGGGCACAAGGGTCAGATATCCCTCTAGACCCAGCGCCAGGACCATCAATTCCAATGCCATCCATAGATCCAAATAAAAAATTGGCAGTTTGTTTAATAATAATAATAATAATAAAACGTTTATTTCTAATGCCCTTTCTTTTTTTATCCCCTCAAGGGCCTTAGTTTGCGTTGGGACCTGGACTCTGGCACCTTATTTCCCAGTGCTAGGCATCAGGCCTGGACCCAAAGTGCTCCTGGGCATGCACAGAGTACGTTTCCGTTGCCAAGGAGTGACTGCAGTTTGAAGTGACCAGGGATGTTAATTTGTTAATGGTGGCATCTCAGGCCTCCTTGAGGCTCCTGTCTCTCTCTCAGTAGCAATCTAGGCAGCTGTGTGCTTTATCCGCTGTCCCCCCTCCCCCTGATCTCATTTGCCATTGGTTCCAAAATCTCTCAACACCCCCCCCCCCCCGCTTTGGCACTAAACAACTGAGCTGGGTGAATAATGGGCCAGGCGAGGCCTCCCTTGTGGAAGCCGCCAGACCTTGTACATGCGCACGCACAGGGCCAGCTGCTGAGACCTCAGTTAATCATTCACTAGCAAGTTTGTTGGTCATAAACTTCCTGCCTAAGCTGGGGCTGAGAAACTGGGGGGGGGGGGAGGAAGGAGGTGAAGGGGCAGAGCATGATACGCCTGTTTTGTCGTGAACCTATCTCTTACTGTGCCTTTCAGTCGGAGAGCCACCCGTTGAACAAACCTGGATTTTGGAGGGTTTGGCTGGCTGCTGAAGTTGGCAGTGCATTTTTGCACTCTGCGCATGTTCTTTGCTCGCTGCTTGCGTGTCCTGAGGAAACCCTTTCCCTTGAGCCAGTTTGGTCTAGTGGTTAGGGAGCCGGACTCTTATCTGGGAATACCAGGTTTCGATTCCGCACTCCTCTATGAAGCCAGCTGGGTGACCTTGGGCAAGCCACAGCTCTCTTCTGAGCCCTCACCGCACCACCCACCCCACAGAGTGTCCTGTTGTGGGGGAGAAGAACAGAAGGTTTGTCAGCCACTTTGAGTCCCCTTAAGCGAAGTATAAAAGCCAGCTCTTCATTTTTGTCTTCTTCTTTGTTGAGGGTGCTTCTCTCTCACCCACCCACCCAGCCTGCGCCCTGGCTCACCCTGGTGCAGGGCAAATCCAGTGCCCTGTGCTGAAAGGATGTTACAATTTGGTTTCCCACTTCCTCAGGCCTTTCAGCTTCTAAGGGAAACAGAAGTGAGGCCTGAAACATTTGTATCGCCTCGTAGCCATCAATCCTGGAACTGAGGAGGAGGGGTGAACCGTCTTCGTGATTTGGGAGGCATTTTTTGGCTGGGACCTCCTTGCGGTTCCTGTGAGAACCCTGGAAGCCATTGGAGCAAAAGTGCCAACTGAAGGATGCATTTTCTGCTTCTCCATCTTGGAACAGTTTCTTCTCTTTCTGGGCCCTTTGCATCAAGTTTATTTCTAAAAACTCCCTCTGCAAAAGGAGCCATTTTATCCTTCTGGTCTTAATCAGAGGGAAGAGCCAGGAGGCGCCATTTTGGACTCACCTTGGCTTGTGACTATATTTATATCCCATCCCCGCCCACCCCGAAGGGACTCAAAGCGGCATACAAAGATTAACAATCCAATACAATATACAACATTCAAACAACCACACTGCTGTATAAAATCCAAACATAGAATCTAGAACGTATAAAAGAAGCTATATAATGTATATAAAAACATATACAAGCTATCAGGGTATTGGATAACTTCATTTAAAATATAAGGAGGCCAACCTGTCGAATTAAGGATAGCATTGGGAAGCTTCCTGGAATAAAAGAAGTTTTGACTTGTTTACGAAAGGGCGCCAGAGGTGGGGCCAGCCTAACTTCCCTGGGGAGCGAATTCCAGAGCTTAGGTGCAGCCACCGAAAAGGCCCTGTCCCTAGTTTCCACCAAACGGAACAAATGAGTTGGAGGGACAGAGAGAAGGGCCTCATTGGTGGATCTCAGAGCCCTGGCAGGCTTATAACAGGTGAGTCGGTCTCAAATCGTTTAGGACTTTATAAGTCAAAGGCAGTTTAAATCGAGCCCTAGCCAGGATTGGTACCCAATGGAGATAACATATGGGATGGATACAGGAGGAAAATGGATTGTGTACAAATGGGTACGAGATTGGTATCATTGGATACGTATCGAATATTTGTATGGATAGATACAAACGTTTTCGTATTGGTCCAAATGTCCAGAGATTTGTTTTTCTTTTATCCGTACGAATTTGGATTGTTGAATATCCGATTAGTTATGAAGCAGATGTTGAAAATTGCATACCTAGTGCCCACCCTTAGTCAAGGTGGCACACTTTTGTGGGGTTCCAGAGACCGCTGCCAAGGCATGCCGGAGTTTAGCGGTGGGGAAACTGCATTGCTGTGCGCTCTGCAACGTTCCTATGCGCCCTGGGGTCTCTCTCTCTCTCTCTCTCTCAGTGCCCCAAATGCCATGGGTCAGAGTTGCCAAATGTTCTCTTGGAGATGGGGAGTGGTTGGATTCTGCCTCTCTGCCCTCCTTCCCTCCCTCCCTCCCTCCCTCCCTCTGATCTTCTGCCTTTCTCAAGGCAGAACAGGCCAAGTGCTGGCGTGCTGCCATGTTCCTCGCCTGCAGCGATGGTTGCAGGCCAAGGAGAAGCTGAGCGCAGCATCGCCGTCATGTTTGGGCAGGCTCCTGAGAGCAAATGCGCCAGGTTTGACCTCCCCTCCCCTCCCCTGCAGCTCTTCTGCATGGCGCATGTGCTCCCCCAGGCCCTGCTGGATTCTCGGTCATGTTGAAATGAATGGCCAGTTCTGCTGGAAGGGTTCGCTGTGCCAACCCCTCCCCCCCAAAAAACCCAAAACCCTATTGAATCTGTACCTTCCAAGAACGCTTTGGATGGACAAGAGGGATGTAGGTGAATGGCATTAAGGGAATGAAAATGCGACATGCAGGGCAACTTTTGACTTGGATCTTTTTTGCTGTCCCAGAGTTGGTTCTTCTGCTGGGAGCAGGACAAGCTAAATGCTTGAGTCATGCTGGTGGACTTCTTTGTTTACCTTGTCGACCACATCGAGGCTGCTGGACTAGGTGGGCCATGGGCCTGATCCAGAAGGCCATTTCCTAGGTTCTTCTGGTGGGAGGCTGGGAGCAGGGCAAGCTATATGCTTGAGTTTTGCTGGTGGGTTTCTTTGTGTGTCTAGTTGGCCGCAGCAAGAACAGGCTGCTGGACTAGGTGGCCCATGGGGCTGATCTAGTAGATTATTTCCTTGATTCTTCTGCTGGGGGATTGTGAGTGGGCCAAGGTGTGTGCTTGTGTCCTGCTGGTGGACTTCCTTGTGTACCTCGCTGACCATGGTGAGAACAGGATGCTGGACTAGGTGGACCATGGGACTGATCTAGTAGGTTATTACGTTGGTTCCTCTCCTTGGGTTTGTGAGTGGGGCAAGGTGTGTGCTTGTGTCTGCAGGTGGACTTCCTTGTGTACCTGGTTGACCCTGGTGAGAACAGGATGCTGGACTAGGTGGACCATGGGACTGATCCAGGAGGGCATTTCTGAAGTTCCTATACTGTTGTCTGAGAGAGGGAAGATTCCCCTGGATTGTACCGTGGATCTCCTTGGGGATGGAAAGTCTTTGGTTGGTTCTCCAGTTGTCTTTGAGAAGAATGTCTCCTTACACATCCTGTCCGCATTGGCTGCCCGCGTGAGCAGAGACTGGAAACTGAACCAGGCAGCCAAATTGGAAGGGAGGGATGGAGGGATGGAGAAATGGGAACTGTCCTTTGGGCCTCACATATCAAGCTACTGCATTTCCTTTCCCACCCTCCTTATACTCTGGATTTTGCGAGCCCCATCTGGTTTCACTTCTGTTACTGTACTTGTGACTCAGGGAAGAGATTTCTGCATTGGGTCGATCATTTGGCCGTTGAGTCCAGTTCTGGGGGCCTCTGGCCAAGTTTAGGCACTTCCTGGCTTCAGGGATCTTGAACCTGGGTCATGATCCATGTGAGAACTGCTAGAGTCCACGTTACCAAGAATGTCCAAGTCAGATGCTAGCTGTTAGAGACGGGGAAGAAAGGGAAGCAGAGACTGTTGGCCAACTCTGGGGAAGGGCCTGGCCAGCTAGGTAAGGTTTCTTTTGTATCCTCTGTGCATAAAGGCACGAACTGGTACAGTCCTGAACTGGTACAGTCCAGAAGTGGTAAAGTCAGAGTTTGGAGACTCAGGGTGTTTTCCATCTTACTGGACCTACAGGCTTAGAAAGAGAGTTATGATGAAAACCAGAGGGTCACCAGAGGAGATGGTGACAGCAAGCAGCCTGGAGAGCTTTAAGTAATGATTAGACACATATTTAGAGGCCAGGTAAATCAATGGCTATTAGAATGGATGCCTAGGTATTGCCTCCAGGTTGGAGAGGCAGACAAGATACCTCTGAAGGCCGTTTGCAGGGAGTTGGGAGCAGCTGGAGGTTTTGACTTTTGCTCGAGATGACCAGAAGCAATTGGTGGGTCATTGTGTGAGGCAGGATGCTGGAGTAGATGGGCTGTGGCCTGATGCAGCAGGGCTCTCAGGTTTTTAAGTTTGCTGAAGCCTCCCTTCTGCACACTGGGGCAATCTAAGGGCAGCCCTGCTCCTGCTAGTTTGCTCTGTCTACATGGGGCAGAGCATAGAGTGGATGAAGACATCAAAAATGGTGGCGAGTTCTTATCTACCAGTGTGCTAGGAAGTGGTATACTGGATTGTGGAGGCATATATAGTTGGACCCCCGTATCCACTGATTCATTTACCACAATTGCAGCAAGGTACCATGTGCACTGGGTTCCTAGGCCTTTGGAGCTTTTGGACCCCCTCCCTGCCCGCCCAGTGCCGGCCCAGAGGCTGAAATGGAGAATGGAACAGCTGGCCCAAAGTGGCTGGCCTTGTTACAGCCCAGAAGCAATTTATCCCAGCAATGTCCAGTGTACTTAGTTCAGTCTGCTTGGTCTGGTCTACTAAGGCAGGTGTGAAAGAAGAAGAAGAAGAAGAGTTGGCTTTTCTACCCCGCTTTTCTCACCCATTTAAGGGGACTCAAAGCGGCTGACAAACCTTCTGTTCTTCTCCCCACAAAAGATACCCTGTAAGACAAGTAGGGCTGTGAGAGCTCAGAAGAGAGCTGTGACTAGCCCGAGGTCACCCAGCTGGCTTCATGGAGGAGGGCAGAATCTAATCCCGGTATGCCCTGATAAGAGTCCGTTTCCCTAACCAATAGACCAAACTGGACTCATATTCTACCCTTTCACTTTTTTATGCAAGGAGACTAGGACTTTCAGTTGGTTTGAGAATACAGGCAGGGTCTGTGTGGGACAGTACACGTTTGTTGTGGTCCAGGTGAGTGGAAATTGGGCCTGAGGAGTGTAGATGAAAGTTCTTCTGCATCTGTTTTGCAGCTGTCATGTGCTTGGAAGGGACTATCAGCTGTGGCAGGGTTTCAGTTAACCTTGGATAAAATGGGATGCTCTTAGGCTGAGGACTGAATAGACCAGCAGAAGGAGCAGGGGGTTGTCCAAGTGCATGCTGGGAGAATCTTCGCTCAAGACACGCTTTATCCATCACATTAGAGGGACTTGTGCTTGCGAGAATGCCGCCTTCTCTGGATCCTCAGCTGACTACAGAACTTGGCAGCGGGTAACTTTTTAAAAAGAAAGCCCTGAATAATCCTCTAGGCAAGACAGCGCTGTAGGATTGGCAAGTTTTAGAGTACAAGAAACAGCTGACGGACACAGAATGGCCGTTGTCGGAGGCAAACTTTAATGATTTGTTGATTTTAATAACCAGCCCTTTCGGAGACCAGAGCAGAAGCCGCGGCTCCAGGCCGCAACCTGTCCGCCAAACTCACTGCATCTCCCCGGAGGGGAGCGTGGGAGCCAATTTACACAATTAACAGCCATTGGGTGATTAATGTCCAATTTTCCAGCGTTCTGGCCTCGTGACTTTGGTAGGCCCATGAGTTTCCCCAAGGCCCTAGTCCCAATTGTTGTGGAGTGAAGAAGCTGTTCTCTGATGTTCGCTTTCTGTCTACATCTACAGAGGATCCCCATGTCTGGCCTTCCAGGGAATTATGGCCACTCATGGGCCGAGGAAGGCCCTGATATGACCATTTGGGGAGCACAGAAGTTGGAAAGTAGTGAAACTGGAAGTTCTTCAAACTGAAGGTTTGTCGGCCATTTTGAGTCCCCTTTAGGGTGAGAAAAGCGGGGTACAAAAGCCAACTCTTTGTCCTCCATGAAGTCAGCTGGATGGCTTTGGGCTAGTCACAGCTCTCTTCTGAGCTCTCACAGCCCCTTCTACCTCATAGTGTGAGGAGAAGAACAGGAGGTTTGTCAGCCGCTTTGGGTCCCCTTAAATGGGTGAGAAAAGTGGGGTAGAAAAGTGATCTCTTCTTCCTCCACAAAGCCAGCTGGTAACCGTGGGCTAGTCAAAGCTCTTTTCTGAGCTATCACAGCCCCACCTACCTCACATGGTGTTCTGCTGTGGAGAGAAGAACAGAAGGTTTGTGAGCCACTTTGAGTCTCCTTAAATGGGTGAGGAAATCCTTCCCCTTGCCTGATCCGACTCTGCTGGCCATCAGCTTCATAGAGGCCACCTGGTTCTAATGTTGAGTGATAGAGATAGGAATTACCTGGGGTGGGGTGGGGTGGGATAGGAGAGGCAGCAAAGGAAATGTTACCTTGCTGGCACGAGTTTTACCTGGTTCTGCTGCCGGACCTATCAGTGGGCGGTAACACTCCCTTCATGCTCATATTTGCTAGCACCATAAGGAAACCACCTAGCCAACAAAAGATACGTTTCACACTGGCTATTTGTCTGGAATGTTTATTTACGGCAGGATATTTCATGTCCAAACACTTCCTTTATCTGGGCTCTGCCCCTACTGCACCACTGAGGTTACAGAATCTGGGGCCTTTCTGCACTTGGCCTTATTCTGGAATATATAAGGCAAACCCCATCTTAGTATGCACCACCTCTACTGGTATTATCTTAAAGCCAGAATGGCCCTGGCTGGAAATGCAGGAGGCCAGGAACATCAGAGTTTGGGTCTTACAATGTGGATCGCCCATCAGCAGCCCATCTCAGGGTAGAGCAGGCTGCCTGGCCCGGAATAGCTAAGGTCTAGTAAATCCAAATGAATGAGGTGTGGTGTCCCAATAATAGCTGCTTCCTGATTTGGCATCCTGAGGCCTTCCTGTACTTACCTGTTTAGGCTGCCGTGAACTAGGGCTGGCCTACCCCAGGTACAGGTGGACCATTTGCATTTACCTGGAGGAAAGCTCCCCCAAAGCGTCCCTTACTGGCCAGAAATGTGTATGGTCCTCCCGTTTACCAGCCTGCCCCATCGCGTCCTCAGCTTGAAGTCCCACCTCCTTGCTGCTGCGATGGGCTGCCGTCAGGTGCATGTTCAGGTACAGGAACGCGTGGTGCCCGATCACGTCAGCAGCCCACTGCTCCACCGCCAGTGAAACACCCATCTTGTGACCCTGTGATCGATCCCAGGATCGGCCGCTGCCGCCGCCATCGCGGACACCTTCTCCCCCGCCCGCCACGCGCAGGCAACCGGAAGAAGAGTGAATGGTCACGCCTCCAGACGCTTCGGGTAAGCTCCTAGTTAACATTGGTAAAGTTAGCGCACCTCTCGTGAGGGTAGGCGTGCTTCTAGGCTGTAACAGCCCAGTGGGCGTGCATATGCACTTCACCAGAGCTGCACTAAGTGCAAAGTGGCCTCTGGTTTGCTTCAAGCTTCCTCCATCAGCGGTCAATGGCCGCGATCCATCATTTATCTGTGACATAGGAAGCCTGTAGCAAGCCAGGGTCCCTCCCACAACTGAACCTGGCTTGCTGTGGTTTTCCATATCCAAAACACAGGATCAGTCCCTTGCGTGCCTAATGAGTTGCCTTCCAAAGGATGGAATTTCCAGCGGGGGGGGGGGGAACCAGGTTTTCCCTTGCCGGTGCCTTGCTTCCACCTAAAGAGATGAGGGCCATGGGATGCTTCTGGCTCCGTTTGTCCCAGGATTTCCCGTTTTCACAAACCCTGCAAGAGGAAAGGGAGGTCCTTGCCTTGCCATCTGAGCCGTCATGGGTCCCTCGGCTAAAGGTATGAATGGCTTCCCTGTCTGCTGAGCAAACCTGTCTCGAATCCTGGCGGCTTTTTCAGTGACGCCGTTTTGGAACGGCTCAGAATGAGCTGGGGTAGACGCTGGCGACGGCTGCATGTCCTTACCTTGGCCTGCTTGCAAGGTTTCGTGCATGGTGGCGTCAGCGTGGGGTGTGGTGGGGTGTGGTGTGGCCAGCAAACACCCAGTTTTTGCCTTTTCTTGCGCGAGGGCAGCGCTGTAGGTGCTTCCCGCCTCTCACCTTGGCCCCGGGCCTCTTCTTTCTAATTGCTCGGGACAATCCCAGTCCTGTCTGGGGCACAAAAACCGCATTGTTGTCAAAGCCCGGCGTTGCGCTGGTGGGTGGACTGGTTGCGCCAGCCCCGCGAGCGGGATTTCACTGGGTCTGAATAACCACAGCTATGTACCAACTTGCAGAGGAATGTGCCATTGCAGCGGGCATCAGCGCACCAGGGATTCTTTGCTTTGACTTAGCAAGGTGTTAACTCGAATTTGAGGGTCGTCACTTTTTATTATTCCTTTTTTCCCCCCTCCCCTGTCTTTAAATCTGAAGCGCATGTCTGTTGTGTTTCTCAGAGAGAGTTGATCAGAAAAGCCAGTCTGGTTGGTGTCCACAGATTGCTGTTCTCATGGGGGACCTGAGCAGAGATGTTCACAAATGGGGGTGGGTGGGTGGGTTTGCCTTCGATTTGTACCGAATCGAATGTAAGAAAATGAATATTCATTTGAATAAATCCCCTTCGGATGTGGTAGGATTCTATTCAATACGAATGTATGCGTACAGATCAGTACAAATATCTGATATGAATGCTCCCATGCGTATCTGATGCGTATCCCATTGCTCTTGTCGTTCTCATCATGATGAGAGAGCCGGACTCTCATCTGGGAATACCGGGTTTGATTCTGCCCTCCCCCACAAAGCCAGCTGGGTGACCTTGGGCTAGTCACAGCTCTCTTCTGAGCTCTCACAGGGTGTCTGTGGTAGGGCGAAGAACAGAAGGCTTGTCAGCCGCTTTGAGTCCCCTTAAATGGGTGAGAAAAGCGGGGTAGAAAAGCCAGCTCTTCTTCTTCTGACCCCTTACCAGCCACTGCCAGCGCTTACCTAAGAACGAGGCAAAAGAAACAAAATTAAAGCCATGATCCTCTGCAAAACAAACTTGAAAACAATCAGATTGTCAGCAGATTATTTAGTTGCAGCGCTTTCCTTTGTATCGTCGTTTTTTTCACTTTGCCGAGCCGAGTTTATTAATTGGCTGTGTTTTGGTTTTGTGTCACAGTAAAATCTCCAAAACCATAAACCATTTTTAAAAGCAGGCCGTTTAAAATATACAGGCCTGTTAGCTTGCTGAAACGGTGACATGGAAATCCTACCTGTTTTATTGCTGAGAACAAGGCTATTTTTTTTTTAAAGGTATCTCACCAGCGGCACCGGTCAGAGAGCAAGCAAGGTCCAAACAGAGTCAAAAAGCACACGCTTTTCCCACCGAAAATGTACCCGAAGACCCCTTGCAGGGTGGAAGGAGTTAAACTCCACCTTTCCGCCAGTCCCAGGAATGCATGATTAACGCTGCTCCGAAAACACGGAAGCAACCAAATCAGCTCTGTGTCTCTGATACGGCTTTGATTGCAACACAACGCCCGGGGATCCGCAGTGTCTGAGTAAAGCCATCCTGTGACGCCAGACCGGGGGCGGAAGGGTGACTCCAAAAGGAAAAAGTGAATCATGTGCGTGAAATGCCTTTTAATTCAAGGAAAGAGGTAGGTAGGTAGGCAGAGACAGGTAGGTAGGTAGGCAGGCAGATAGGCAGGTAGGTAGGTAGGCAGAGACAGGTAGGTAGGTAGACAGGAAGACAGATGACAGGCAGGTAGGTAGGTAGGTAGGCAGAGACAGGTAGGTAGGCAGGCAGACAGATAGGCAGATAGGTAGGTAGGCAGAGACAGGTAGGTAGGTAGACAGGAGGACAGATGACAGGCAGACAGGTAGGTAGGTAGGCAGAGACAGGTAGGTAGGTAGACAGGAAGACAGATGACAGGCAGACAGGTAGGTAGGTAGGCAGAGACAGGTAGGTAGGTAGACAGGAAGACAGATGACAGGCAGGTAGGTAGGTAGGTAGGCAGAGACAGGTAGGTAGGCAGGCAGACAGATAGGCAGATAGGTAGGTAGGCAGAGACAGGTAGGTAGGTAGACAGGAAGACAGATGACAGGCAGACAGGTAGGTAGGTAGACAGGAAGACAGGTGAAAGGTAGGTAGGTAGGCAGGCCGGCCAATAGATAGAAACAAAAAGTGAATCATGTGCATGAAATTCCTTTTAATTCAAGGAAAGAGGTAGGTAGACAGGCAGACAGAGGTGGGTAGGTAGACAGACAGATAGGTAGAGGGAGGCAGGCAGGTAGGTAGACAGGCAGGCAGGCAGGCAGGCAGAGAGAGAGAGTGCGTCTTTCCTTTGGCTCTTTTCCAAAAAGAAGACCTATACCTTCTCTTTAGGAGGGCAAACTGTCTATCACATACACGATTCTGCTCTATTGCTCATAAGGGAGATAAGGGGGTGATGGTGGTGGAGTTCCAGCCGAGAATGCAAGCAACAGAAGAGGGTGAAGACTGGAGGATGCCATCCTGGGCATACCAGAGTTTTTTGGGCTGCAGTTGCCATCAGTCTGGATCATTCCACCCAAAATGGTGCGCTAGGGAACTGCCTCTGGTATTCGCAGGGGACCCATTTGGACAGTGCTGCAAGGCATGCCACCGAAATGGCCTTCCTTAGCCATTCAGAGGCAGCCCGTGAAGGCTGTGAAGCTGGCATGAACTTCAGAGCCAGTGCAGGGGCTACCACAGACTAGGCCATGCCAGTGCAGCTGGCTTTGCTCCACACCAGGAGCGATGCATCCCATTAAGGCGATCCTGTCCCAAGATAAGCCGGGCGGGCGGAGAAACAGGGTTAGTTTCCTGTTCCAGGAGGGCCTCTTTTGGTACAGTTAGAGCAGGCCTAGAAAATATTTCAAATTCTTCCATGGCATCACTGTAAATTAAGAATCTCAGGTTTTTTTCTCCCTGCCTCCAGGATCAGCCAAGATTAGATAGGTCCCCTCACCGCATTCTTTCAGGATTTGGGCACGGTTCGCTTTCTGGGCTTTCCAGCAAGGATGCTAAGGCTGAAACATTTTCCTCTTGCTGCACTGGAGTTTCTTCTGGTTGAGCCATCTGTTGCAAACTCAGATTATTTTGCTGGGAAAAATAGACTTCTTGTCTCCTGAGAGGAAACGCAGCACAGGAAGCGTGAGCTGACGAAGATTGTGGATAGGGCACAAAGCTGTTCCCTGAGCTCCGCGGATCAGCATCTTGTTACAGAAATCAAGCGTGGCATATTTCTTTCCCCGCTGAGTAATCGGCTCAAGTTCTTCCCATGCAACTATTTCTCTTTACACTGTGCAAAGAAAACCCTGAATTGCCATGTATAATAATGCTCCAAGCGAGCACATTTTAAGGTGAATCTTTTGCTGAAGAGCAGGTTCGTTCAGAGCCTGGCTGTGGCTTCACCTCTGTTACCTGGGCACCTTTGGACATGGGCCCACACATTCTGAGCTCCCCATGTGCTCTCAGTTTGCCGGAGTTGGCAGAGTTGTGCCATATTTGCTTCTTCTTTTTAAATAGTTGGAACATGGTCTCTGTGAAGAAACGTCACCTTGCGTGGCAGCATAAACCATTTTTCTTGGCATTCTGTAGGCAGATTTTTCCACCTGGTGGAGGGATGGATGCGCCAGGGCAGACAAAAGTGAAACTAGCCTTAGAGTGGCCCGCTGCCTCTTCTGCATGCCAGAATTTGCTTAGCCAGGCCTGTAGGACACCCAGGTTGGCACAAATTGAACTCTGGTTTGGTTGGTATCTGTTGTTTTTTTTGCAAGCCTTCTTTGCTAATGACTCTACAGGTGGAAATCTAGGCTTGGCTGTCCCTTTGTGGTTGGCAGAGGTCAAAGTTCCCCAGGCATGTATGAAACATTTGCACGAGCAAACACAAGTACACACCAACCCCCCCCCCCCGCCCCGCTCCCCCCATGAGTCCAGACACTTATCTTGGTATGGTGCCATCACTGGAACCACAGTGATGCGCTAGCGCACTTGTGTGTCACGTCAGGTGACTCTCCAGCAGTGGAAAAGGTGCAAATCCTGAGTCCAGAGCCTCTCTGGCTTTGGTGTTCCACACATAGAAGAAGAAGAGTTGCCTTTTTTGCCCCAATTTTCTCACTCATTTAAGGGGGCTCAAAGCAGCTGACAAACCTTCTGTTCTTCTCCCCACCATAGACACCCTGTGAGGCAGGTGGGGCTGTGAGAGCTCAGAAGGGAGCTGTGACTAGCCTGAGGTCACCCAGCTGGCATCATGGAGGAAGAAGAGTTGGCTTTTATGCCCCGCTTTTCTCACCCATTTAAGGAGACTCAAAGCGGCTGACAAACCTTCTGTTCTTCTCCCCACAACAGAACACCCTGTGAGGCAGGTGGGGCTGTGAGAGCTCAGAAGAGAGCTGTGACTTGCCCAAGGTCACCCAGCTGGCTTCATGGCTTAGTGTGGAATCAAACTTGGCATTCCCAGATAAGAGTCCGGCTCCTTAACCACTGACTAGACCAAAGAGAAGAGCCATTTCTGAGTCAGAAACGGCTCCGCTAAGTGCAGATGCTCCACCCAGGAGCGCAAGGATGGCAGCTCACGGCCAGGTATGGAAAGGTCCCAGGTTCGTTGGGCAACCTGCTCTACCCTCCGTCCTTTGCAGGTGAGGTATACTAGAAGGAAAGGGGTTCCCTAGAACCATAGCAGGGTGCAGGAGGGCGGGCTGTAGCACCCTCATGGTCCTGCACTGTTGGCGAGTGTAGAGAAGCCTTGAAATCACAGAGCATCTCTTAAAGCAGCACAAAGGGATGCAGTTTATCCTAAGAAGAAGAACAAAACACACTCCTGTTTTTATTTGCCACAATACCTGGAGGCTGCCTTGTTTCATAGGCATTCTCCTTCTTAAAGAAGCTTTACTTATAGGGATATGCACAGATCTTCGCAGCATTCAGACGGATTCAGACATCCATAGACGAATCGAGTGTTAGGATATTCGTACACCGGCGTTCGTACGAATCCGAATATTTCGGATATTTGTACGAATAGTTCAGACGTCCGTTAAACTGCGGACGCGGGGAAGCGCCTGCGCCGGACATCTGCAACGGATCCAGAGTGCATTCGATGTGGATTGAGAGCACATTAAAAGTGAATTCAGGTCGGATTTGACGCTTGCAGCGTGGATTCATTACAGGATATGTACTGAATATGTATGAGATACGTATTAGTTCATCTCGGGTATTTGTACAAATTTGTATCGAATAGCATTTTGCGACATTTGTACGAATATGAATGTTCGAAAATTCGATTCGCTATCAATCGAATGTCAGAAAACACATCCGTGTGCATCCCTGTTTGCTTATATTTTAAACATTTTTTAAAAATGAAATCTATCCAGCCAGTCAAGGAAGCAGTACAGTAGAGGTCCGGCTATCCAGCTGAGCCATGGTGCTTCCATCGATCCGGAGCCGCGGCAGAGACTGCGAGGCCTTGTTTCCCCTCCTGTCGCGTTTCTCTCTGGCTCTGCTAGAAGAAACCTAAGCACCGGGAAGTGGACTCTGAAACCCAGCCCGGCTGACGCCCTCCTTGGGGGAGGCGCTCAAAGGGGATCCTCTGGCTGACTCACAGCTCTGGCACTTCCTGTCTGGAAGAGAAGAATGCAGGCAGCGAGGGGAGAAGAATGCATGGGGCAGAGGAAGGGTCCCAGACCCGCAAGAGTCAATCGGCCCCCTCCTGCTAATGAGGCCGGGACAGGATCAGAAACCCCTCCCCCCACTCCATCACCCACCCACACGCACATACACAGTGCCCCAACAACGTCTGCATTTACTTGAACAGGAAGCCAGCTCATAAATAGCAAGCCTGGGAGCGATGCACTTCCTCCGCGCCCTTTGACCTCAAGAGAAAGGGAATGGCCACAAGTTCATTTGCAACAAACAAACAAGAAGGTGGGAGGGAATAGGGAGAGGGACGGCTACTTGGAGGTGACAGTTTAGACTGAGCTTGGACCTTCAAGTGCAATACAGTATAAAGGTCTCCTGGCTTTGGCTGGACTAAATGGTTACAGAGGTGTAATTCCTGCCACATTCAGGCCAGGAGCAGCGTTGCTCCCTGGTTTTCTTGTGATAGGCTGGCTTCCTACTGAACCTCTAACCTTTGCATTGGGAAGCAAGAGAAGTCCAAGCAGAGCTTCAGTGTGGCTTACATAAGAACCTAAGGGGAGGCCTGCTGGATCAGGCCACAGCCCAACTAGTTCATAAGAACCTAAGAGGAGCCCTGTCAGATCAGGCCACAGCCCATCCAGTCCCTAAGAACCTAAGAGGAGCCCTGTCAGATCAGGCCACAGCCCATCCAGTCCCTAAGAACCTAAGAGGAGCCCTGTCAGATCAGGCCACAGCCCATCCAGTCCATAAGAACCTAAGAGGAGCCCTGTCAGATCAGGCCACAGCCCATCCAGTCCATAAGAACCTAAGAGGAGCCCTGTCAGATCAGGCCACAGCCCATCCAGTCCATAAGAACCTAAGAGGAGCCCTTTTGGGTCAGGCCACAGCCCATCCAGTCCATAAGAACCTCGGAGGAGCCCTGCTGAATCAGGCCATAGCCCATCCAGTCCATAAGAATCTAAGGGGAGACCTGCTGGATCAGGCCACAGCCCATCCAGTCCAGCATCCTGTCTCACACGGTGGCCCACCAATTGTCCATTGGCATCTCCAGCAGAGACAAGGGCAAACCTTCTCCTGCTCTCGTGTCCAAATTTCTGTGCATAATGAATCTTGCAAATATTCATGCACATCCCCATCTGGGACCCTCCTGAGACAGTGTGGTGGAGCGGAACCCAGTGTGACCTCCACCTAAAAGTGTCCTGGAGGTACGTGATGTTGGGACCCCAAGGCATGGATTGCAGTGGAGGTGTAGTGGGAAGAGGCGTTTCCCAACCGTGAGAAAGCTGGTTCTTCAGGAGTCACAGACTGGCAGGACTTGGCATGTCAGTTCAGGTCGTTGTGCCAATGTGTCCTTAAGGCAGACCTCTTTACCCTTGACATTGCATAACTCATGAACTTAGAGAGAGTTTAAGACATGATCTTGGGCGAGAGAGGGAATACAATGCCAGTGTTTGAACAGGAGGATGGTTACAAGTTGCATCTGCTCCCTGTGGCACAGCCAGGCACAGGGCGTCTGAGCAGCAGCTGGCCGATGGCACATGATGGCCGCCGTGTCTTCTCCTGCCCTTAAACACCAGCGCTTCCCAGCAGCTGGTTGGAAGAAACAAGGGACGCAGTCTGTTGTGTCTCCCGGGGTGCTCTGGCCGGGGACTGGGTACCCCTGACAGGACAGAGTGTTAAACCTCATGCTGCCAAGTGTTCCTTGAGAGTTTAGGGAGGCATGCCATTTAGGACCTAATGTTTTGCTGCACCTAGCAAGCAGATGAGGGTTCCTTGAGTCCAGATGTGGGTTTTTAAGACTCCCGCGGCTTGGGCGCAGTTATCGGATGTCGCGGCGAAAGTGAGTTGTCCAAAGGGTCAGGAAATTCCACAGAAATATTTCACGAGAAAACACGGGCTCCCCCGTCCCTTGTATAACAGGATGAGTTTTGCAAAGAGGAAGCAGCAAGAAATAATCACCCGGTTGCCAATGCGTTCTTGTACTTTGCCCTCCTTGCCAGGCACCTTTTAAATGTTCAAAGCCAGAGATGGTCAACAGCAGTGCTCCAGGTGCTCCCGGTTCCCATCATTCTTTGCAAAATGCTGATTGTAAAGTTTGGTAACATTGCTGCCAGCGCAACCTGATCTGCCACCCACCCACCCACCCACCCATCCACCCATCCACCCACCCACCCATCCATCCATCCATCCACCCATCCACCCACCCATCCATCCACCCACCCACCCACCCACCCACCCACCCATCCATCCACCCACCCACCCACCCATCCATCCATCCATCCACCCACCCATCCATCCATCCATCCACCCATCCATCCATCCATCCATCCTCCCACCCACCCATCCACCCACCCACCCATCCATCCATCCATCCATCCATCCATCCATCCATCCATCCATCCATCCATCCATCCATCCATCCATCCATCCATCCATCCATCCATCCATCCATTCGTCTTTCTATCCTGCCCTATACCCAAAAGTCTCAGGGCAGGTAACAACATTTAAAATCAGACATATATTAAAACAACAACAGTGTAAATTAAAACAACAACAGTGTCTGTAAAGTGGGAGGAGACAGTATATTCCCATTTAGCCAAGGGCCAGGGCAAAGAGGTGCGTCTTCACTGCCCTCCTAAACATACGTTTACAGTTAAGGATCCTGATGCACCTCAAGGGGGAGACTATTCCATAGCCTGGGGGCCAACCCTGAGAAGGCCCTCTCCTGGGTGCCCACCCCTTTCACTACTGAGGGTGGTGGGACAACCAGGAGGGCCTTCCCTCCAGATCTTAATGCATGGGCAGGTGGATATGGGAGAAGGCGTTCCTTTAGATACTTGTGGCCCAAGTCATTTAGGGCCTTATAGGTCAAAGTTAACACCTTGAATTGGGCTCAGTAGTGCACTGGCAGCTAATGCAACTCTTTTAGGACTGGCGTGATGTGTGTCCAGCCAGCTGTCCCAGCCAGCAGCTTAGCAGCTGCATTCTGCACCATCCGCAGCTTCCAAACTGTCTTCAAGGGCAGCCCCATGTAGAGCGCCTTATAGTAGTCCAGTCTGGAGGTTACCGGAGCCTGGGTCTCCAATCTCCCGCTGCACCCTGTGCCGTCTGACTTGTCCTTCTGGTTCTCTTTCAGAATGTCCTGGCCAAGGCCCTCTACGACAATGTGGCAGAGTCTCCCGACGAACTCTCCTTCCGGAAGGGGGATATCATGACCGTCTTGGAGCGCAACACGCAGGGCCTCGATGGGTGGTGGCTCTGCTCCCTGCACGGACGGCAGGGCATCGTCCCCGGAAACCGGCTCAAAATCCTCGTGGGGATGTATGACAAGAAGCAGCTGCCCGGCCCTGGGCAGGGACAGACGCAGCCAGCGGGACAGACGCCCCTGGCCTTCCCTCACCAAGGGGGCTACACCCCTCTATCCCCTGCCTCTCAGTACACACCTATGCACCCTCCCTACCTGCCTCAAGAGGACAGTGTCTACTTGGTGCCGGGCCCGAACAAAGCCCAGGGCCCTCTTCACCAGGGCACGGTTCCCGCAGGCCCGTTCCAGTCTCCGCAAGGCAAGCAGAACCCTGCCTATCCAAAGCAGAGCCCCCCTCCAGGACAGGAGGTCTATCAGGTGCCAGCTGGACCAGCCAACCTACCCCAGGACCTTTACCAGGTGCCACCGGCTCCCGCTGGATTGGGGCAGGAAATCTACCAAGTGCCTGCTTCTTTAGATGGACGAGGCTGGGACCCACCAAAGACGCAAGGAAAGGTAGGCAGATGAGAACTTGGGATCTCCAGCCATGCCGGTACCTTCGACACGTTGGAAAGTCACCAGGCACGAGCCAAGGAGGTTGTGGGAACCCCAGATGCCAAAGGTGCTTAAGACTGCAGGTTCAGGTGTTTCTGGACTACAGTTCCCAGCATTCAGCTCCTACCACTCTGCAAGAAGCAGGGAGGCTGGCAGGGAACACTGGGATTTGTAGTTCAGGAACACCTGGAGTCGAGCACCTGTGCTTTAAGGAACCGGTCCTTAAAGAAGGGTGCTCAGGGGTGGCCACCAAGGGAAGAGGTGGCTGAAGAAGCGGGCAGGTATCCTATACATATCTGATATGAACACATACCCATCGCCACGTTTCCAATACGTATCCCCAGTTTAACGAATGCCGGATATTTATTTTATATTTTATTTATTTTATTTTATATTATATTTATATTTATATCCTGCCCCATACCCAAGGGTCTCTGGGCGGCTCACAACATTTAAAAACAAACATATCAAAACTGTATCAAACAATACTAAAACCAGTACAAGGTTTAAAAATCCATCATCATCATCATAATTTGTAAAAAATGATACAAAAAGTTTAAAAAAACAGTAGTGTTTGCAATGGAGGAAGCATAAGGAGCATTTAACCAAAGACCTGAGTGAAGAGGTATGGCTTCACCGCCTTCCTGAACATAAACAGAGAAGGGGCCTGACGCACCTCCAGGGGGAGACCATTCCACAGCCTGGGGGCCACTGCCGAGAAGGCCCTCTCCCGGGTGCCCACCCGCCTAGCCGCTGAAGGTGGTGGGATAACCAGGAGGGCCTCTCCTCCGGATCTTAAGACGCGGGCAGGTCGATATGGGTGCCCAAGTCATTTAGGGCCTTATAAGTCAGAGTTAGCACCTTGAATTCACACACCTCCCCAGGAGGGAGATGCGATGAGGTATGCTCAGGTGGGGTACCCTCGATTTAGTTCATCTAAATCTAGAAGCACAGGGCAAACGGCGCTGCCCTTTCCTGGCCTGGAGTTCCAGAAGACCAATGGCCTTAGGCCTCTCGGAGGAGAACGTCCTATTATTCATTGCCAGGCCAACCTGCCAGGTCCTCGCCCACTCATCTCGCTTGCTTTTTTAGCCCGGTGCCTTTTCATGCCTGGGGGAGGCCAAGAGGCACCCATGAGGCGGGTGGGGCAGGGTGGGGTGAAGTGGGAGAGCGTCACGGGGGGATTTTTAGGTGAGTAGCAGCTACGGAGAATTCCAAGCAAATGAGCTATCCTGCCATTCTGCATCTAGGAGAGCCTGGGTCTCTCTTAGACATGGAGGGGGGGGGGCAGTGATGGGGAAACCCAGCCCCACTGCATTCACACACACACACACACACACACACACATACACTGGGAAGTCAAAACTGATGAGAGGGGAGGTAACCTTGTCCCTGAGTTGTCACATATCTGGCCCTGCATTTGTCTATGATTTTATGAGAATAGGTGCAGGGCAGAGAGGGCTTCAGCAGGAGTTTTTTGCCTGCGTGACCATCTACGCCTCATGGAATTCCGCCTGCTGGAAGCCCCGTCCTCTTTTGAATACGACAAACCTTGTTTTTGGAGCCAGGTGTGTAGGTGTGCTGGCTGGGAAGCATCAGATTTCATTTGTAAAGGGGGCGAGGCGCTGAGCGCTTCTCCTTCACCGGAGCTGCATAAAAGCACGGTGCCTACTGACGCGCATGAATGTTCACTCACTTGGCAACGTCGTCAGTTCAGTTAGCAAGAAGCATCACGCTGCAAAAGTCCATCGGTGCAACCCTTTGTAGCAGGATTTTCAGTTTACTGTTTTTTTTAAAAAAAGATTGTGTCTGTGTGCGTTCGTGTGAAGACACACAGCGGGGCCTTAGAAGAAGAAGAAGGAGTGTTGGCTTTTCTACCCCGCTTTTCTCACCCATTTAAGGGGACTCAAAGCAGCTGACAAACCTTCTGTTCTTCTCCCCACAACAGACACCCTATGAGGCAGGTGGGGCTGTGAGATCTCAGAAGAGAGCTGTGACTAGCCCAAGGTCACCCAGCTGGCTTCTTGGAGGAGTGCAGAATCAAACCCGGATTCCCAGATAAGAGCCCGGCTCTAGGGATGTGCGCGAATATTCGTAGGCATTTGAAATCCGATCGAATGTGCCGAATTTCAACATTTGGACTTGAATCGAATGTCCCAAAATTGGAATGTAAACATTCAAATCGAATTTCAAATTCCGGATCTATTCGTTCGAATTATCCAGACATTTTGTACGTGTACAGGTTCGTACATGATGCGTACTTTCACTTACACGTCTTTCCCGCATCCATGCGTATTTATATGGATGCGTACAGGACGAAAACAGGTTGCATGTGGGATAACTACAGGATGCGTACGGATGCGTACGGATGTGGGGAGGGTGCATATCTGCACGTACGAATGTTGCTGACATTCGTATGTGCCGATTCAGATAAAAAATTCGAATGCATAGATTAGAATTTGGTAAATTTGAATTTAAAAGATCGGAATCGAATCAGATTTTCGGGTATTCGATCCGATAAAAATGTCAAAAAAACATTTGTGCATATCTCCATCCGGCTCCTTAACCGCTAGACCAAACTGGCTCATGCTTAGGGCCTCGAGAACGGCTTGCACAATGTCACTGGCGTCCTTTCTGGGGGATCCCTGTGCCTTTTAGGTCCATGAGCATCTCTGCCCTCCACACGCTACAAAAAAGCTGCAGCTGGGAAGAAGGCGCCACGGTCTCCAGCGTCCTTCTTCTCCACCTCCAGAAACAACCGGCTGGCCAGGAGGGAGGGAGGGAATTGAACTGTCATTGTGTTTCATCTCCAAGCCCCCTTTGGTTTATTCAGATCCAGAAATAGAACATGATGTCATCTGTGCCCTCCCTGGAGAGGTGGCGCCCGCTTGCTGCAAAGCACCCGGCGCTTCCTTCCAGCTGGGAGCTGCCTGTGAGCCACCACTGCCCTCTGCTGGAAGGAGGGGGACCTGCAGGTGCATTGACAGAGACACAGTTTGCATTCGATTTGTGCTGAATCGAATGTAAGAAAATCCACCCTGAATCCAACCTCAAACCATGTCAGATTCAATCTGGATCCGTTGCAGATGTGACTGACGCAGCCCCTTTCCCACCTCCTCCTTTCACAAATGCTCCAAAGCTTCATTTGAATGTCGGTGTATGAATGTTGTAGCATTCAGTTCAAACTCGTACGAATATTTAATGTTGCAAATATTCCTGCCAATGCCTACCACAGTTCTTAGCAGCATCCTTCCAGAATGGAATGGGATATGTTCTGGCTTCGGAGTTCTATCTGCCCCAGTTTGGAAGCTCTTTTCAACCACGTGCGAATGCTCCACAGCTTCAGCGTTACAAGTGGACCCTTCTTTGCAACGCCCAGGAAATGGCACTGCATGTTGGCCATTTTCTCTTCATCCAGCAATTTGGGCTATGCAGAGAGCGCAAGGCAGGCTGGTCTCTCTGCGTTGTGGCTGCCTCCCTTCTTCATGAGGGCGTGAGCGCTACAACCACCCTGCGAGTCGTTCTTCTTGCTCTGTGGGAAACACGCCCACCCCTGGGGCTTGACGTCTGCTGGTGTGTGGGTGGGGTGCCTCAGGACTTCACCAGGTCCGTGTTCACCTGGCGTGTTTTTCCACTGCGCTCCTTTCATCCGTATCTAAGAAGAACCAGATCTAAGGAATGGGTACTTCCCTTAATCCGGATCTAGTAGATCCGGATTAAGGGAAGTACCCAATGTGTTTCCATGGGTGCTAGCCTCCCTGCTGTGGAAACACCGGAGCACCCATTTGCAAATCCGGATTGACCCAAAAGGGGTCTGCCTGTCATCCCAGGTGTTTTAGGGGACAGGGGGTGCAATCTCTGAAGTGGCCTTCGGAGATTAGCAAAGACTCCGGAGTCCCTCTGAAGTTGCCTTCCAAGGTTAGCAAAGGCCCCAAAGGCAACTTTGGAGAGCAGTGCAAGAGAGGTGCATATTAATTAGCTCCTTGTGAGCACTGATGAATCAGCCTCATTAATATGCACCTCTTTCCATGCCTGAAGGTAACAGGATGAGTCAGCCTCATCAATATGCACCTCTTTCCATGCCTGAAGGTAACAGGCAGCTCCCAGCCGCATTGCTTTTGCAAGGGATTTCTCTGCGGAGCCTTTGCTAATCTCCAAAGTTGCCTTTGGAGGGACTTCGGAGCCTTTGCTAATCTCCGAAGGCATCTTCGGAGGGATTTCGGAGCTGCCTTCGGGGGGACTCCAAAGTCTTGACTTTGGGGCACCCCCCCATGGGTCCCTCCCTCCCTGAGCCTCCTCTAGACCCCATTGCCAGATTGTAGTGGAAACAGGCTCCATACAATCCGGATTTTCAGGCTGAAGACCCCATTGTAGACCCCTTTAATGGGATCTACACGGAATCTGGATTATAGGTCGTGAAGGACCCATTATGATCCGGATTTCCCTAGCTGTGGTGGAAACAAATGTGTCCCTAATGGGGTCTGTGGTGGAAATGGGGTCATCCGGCTCCCAGCCAAATGGGTCCTTAGTGGGTTCTAAAATGGGTACTTAGTGACAGTGGAAAAACACCCCTGGTATGGTTGCAGCCAAGACCTTTCCAACCTTCGTTTTGTTTGTTGTTTGTTTATTATTTATATTTCTATCCCGCCCTATACCCCAAGGTCTCAGGGCGGGTAACAACCTTTAAAATCTGGCAGATCAAACAAACAATATATATTGAAACAATAAAAATTACCACAACATTCAAAATCCAGCATATTAAAAACAAAACAATATCAAATAAAATGGTAGTGTTTGTAGGAC
Organism: Aspidoscelis tigris stejnegeri; assembly: GCA_023333525.1. NCBI lineage: Eukaryota > Metazoa > Chordata > Lepidosauria > Squamata > Teiidae > Aspidoscelis > Aspidoscelis tigris. Next base: position 5,373,011 of record JALMGA010000013.1, read on the forward strand.
AATTAGCCAAAGGCCTGAGCGAAGAGAAGGAGCCTGGGACTATTCCAGAAAGGGAATAGTTTTCACTTAGTTGGAGCTCCAAGCCACACCTCACCGACATGACCTTTTCTTCTGCTCAGGTGGTGGTCCCCACCCGTGTGGGCCAAGTCTATGTTTATGACTCCCCTAAAGCAGAACAGGACGAGTATGATGTCCCACGCCACCTTCAGGAGATCTACGACGTGCCTCCAACCCGGGGTCTGCTGGCCAACCAGGGCAGCCAGGAGGTAGGTACCACAACCCTTGCCTCTGGGTGGAGAGCCAGAGGATGCTCTGTTTCCGTCCCTCCCTCCCTGCCTATAATTTCTAACAGCTTCATTATGGTTGCCGATCTAAGACTCACCAAGGAAGGCGGAAAGGGTTGAAGGAGCCCCTAGGCCAAGGGTTCTACCGTGCGGGTGCCTCTCCAGAGAAGGCTCTGATTCCTATTTACTCTCTCTTGAGTTGGGGCAGGTGTTCGGGACAGAAATAGGAGTTTGTGAAAGTATGTGACACAACTCCTTGGCTGTCGGTTTACACCTGGTTGCTACTCAGATGGGAAGCTATGTGGGAAGTCCATTTAGTATTGCCTTGGATTAAGTTGCACAAGAAAGACAGTGTGTGTGTGTGTGAACCATCACTGAGATCTTACATTCTTTCCTTTTCTGCCAGGTATATGACACCCCTACCTTAGCAGCAAAAGGCCTTCACAGCAGGGATTTGTCTCACGCCCAGGAGATATATGATGTGCCACCCAGCGTGGAAAAGGGTCTTCAGGGGGTGAGTCTGGAAAGTAGCCTTTTCAAGATCTTGGGGAGATGATGGGAGCTTTAGGCGATTGTGCAGTGAGGCCGTTCTGAGCAGGGGTGCTGGTCTGGAGACCCTAAGCGTGATCTGAAGTTGGAAACCAACCTGTGGGCAGACAACATTTCTTTTCTCTATCACACAACGCTGGAACCATGGGCCCCTCTATGAAGCTGATGGGTAGGAGAGTCAGATCAGACAAGGGGAAGGATTTCTTCACCTAGAGGGTCATTGGTCTATATGGAATTGGCTGCCAGAAGAGGTGGTGACAGCAACCAGCCTAGAAGGCTTTAAGGAAGGGTTAGACAAATATATGGATGACAAATGTATCTTTCACGCTGGGGAGAAAAGCAGGATGCCTCTAAGGCCATTTGCTGGGATTGGAGAGCAGGAGAAGGTTTGCCCTTGTCTCTGCTTGAGATGCCCATGGGCAGTTGGTGGGCCACTGTGTGAGACAGGATGCTGGACTAGATGGGCTGTGGCCCTATCCAGCAGGGACCGAGTGACACGGCTGGCGGCAGCCAATCGGTCCAGCGAGGCAGCGAGACTCTAGCTTTCATGTTGGTGGTGCAGCCCAGTCCTCAGAGGACCATTCACATTTATGGCCGGTGAGGAGCGTCTGCACCAGCCAGAAATGCATATGGTCCTCCTGTACTGGAGTGTACCATCCTTCGTGCATGGCGCTCTACTAAAGTAAGTGTGAAAAGGCCTCTGGTGCCATGGTGTACCATAAGATGACCAGTTCCTAGAAGAGGACAGTGATGAAGCAAGCATTCCAATGTCCATTTTGATGCTGTTCCCATAAGGCCAGAGGGGATCTGTGGAGAAGCCCAGAAGGAGGAGTGTAGGGAACGGGCTAAACTGGTTTTCCATCTCTTCCCGCAGGTGTATGATGTCCCTCCATCAGTGAGCAAAGATGTCCCAGATGGTCCAACCCGGGAGGAGACGTATGACGTGCCCCCTGTCTTCTGCAAGACGAAACCCTTCGATCCGTCCCGGCATCCGCTCATTCTGACTCAGCCAATGGGCTCCCTTTCTGAGCCTTACTTGCCGGAAGACCTGTACGATGTGCCACCCGCGGCCACCAAAGGTGTGCCCGAGGCCCAGGAGATCTACGACGTGCCGCCTGGCCTGAGGAAGTTGGCGAGCCAGGAGGTCTACGACGTACCGCGGGAGCTCCCAATCGGTAGCAAGGATGGGGAGGGCGATTATATCTACGACGTCCCACCGCAGGTGGACCGGGAAGGCAAAGCCAGCGACGGCAAGCGCCTCTCCGCCTCCAGCACGGGCAGCACCCGCAGCAACCTCTCCAATTCCTCTCTGGACACGGTGCCTGTCAAGGAGGCCCCGGACAAAGAACTGCACCTCGACCAAGACGTTGCCATGGAAACGCTGGCCCGGCTCCAAAACAACGTCAACACCGCCGTCTCCTACCTCATGTCCTTCATCAGCGGCAGCTGGCGCAGCCCGGAGCAGATGGAGTTGCACGCCGCCCACCTCCAGGGGGCGGCAGAGAACATCAAGGGGGCCCTCAGGGAACTGCTGGAGTTTGCCCGGGGCGCCGTGACCAATGCCTCCCAGGCGTCGGACCGCTCGCTCTACGCCAAGCTCAGCAAGCAGGTGCAGAAGATGGAGGAAGGGTATCAGGCGCTGCTCCGGCACAGCCAGGCCCTAGACAGCTGCGGCTGGGCTCCGAGCGCTCTCGTGCCGAGCAAGTCCGGTGCCCCCGACGACCTCGAGAATTTGGTCATGTACTCGAGGGGGGTACCGGACGATACCAAGCAGCTGGCCTCCTTCTTGCACGGCAATGCCTCGCTGCTCTTCCGGCGGGCCAAGGCTCCCCCGGTCTCCCTGGGGGACGGCGGCCTCAGCCACAGCACCCCATCCGAAAAGACAAGCAGCATCCAGTCACGGCCGTTGCCCTCGCCGCCTAAGTTCGTAGCCCAGGACTCCCCGGAAGGGCAGTACGAGAACAGCGAGGGCGGCTGGATGGAGGACTACGACTACGTGCACCTGCAGGTGGGTGTGAAGGGTTGGTGGGAGGGCCCGTGGAGCAGGGGCGAAGGGGAAGCGCAACGTGCGCCAGGGAAACTGGTCCCCATCCATTGCCACTTGCTAGGATCCAGTTTCCTCCTGGGGAAGCCAATCAGAATGCAAGAAAGCGCAGCCTGCGTAAAAGTCTCTCCATTGATCCGATTCCCAGTCGGGGCTAAATGGGAGAACTCATTCCTTCAGATATCTGGAACGGAAGTTGGTGCAGGACTTTGGAAATCTAGCATGATATGAGGCCAACATTTCTCCTGCTAACAGCGTAGCCACAATAGCTCGCAGTACCTGCAACTTCTGAACCGTCTCCAAGGGAAGCCCCATGCTGTTGGTCGTTCCACGAGGCTCCCTGGCTGCCTCCAGCCGTGCTAACTTGCTTTTGTGTTTGCCAAACTAGGGAAAGGAGGAATTTGAGAAGATCCAGAAAGAGCTCCTCGAAAGAGGCAACATCATCCGGCAAGGCAAAGGCCAACTGGAGCAGCAACAGGTCTGTAGGACGAAAATTCCATGTCTAGGATAGTTAAGGTGGGAAAGAGGAAAGGGCTTCTCTTGGAAGCGGTGTGGCTGGGCAACCAGGACCCATTGGGCTGGTTGGATTGTAGAAGGCCTTCAGGATTTCAAGCAGAGTGCTATCACGGAGTTTGGAAAGGTCTCTTTTCTGAGCTGCTACCACTACTGTGGGCTGTTGGATTTGCAACCAAAATAAGTGAACTTTCCCAGACTCCGGTTGCCTGTGGTCATACCTGGCAGTGTCCAGGATTGGGATAGTGACTGCTGCTAAAGCCATCTGTAATAACTCCCTTGACCCAGAAGAGGGCGTCCTTGCACATGGATTGGATGGTCTGCTCCTTGGTGGAAGCACACTTGCCCGTGCAAGAGGACCAGGGCGAAACACGTGTTGTGGTTATGTTTTCTGTTCTCAAATGGGAGAGGAGGATCATTTGGATCTACAGGGCTTCTCTGGGGCCATCACATCCTATCTGAGCACGCAAGTTCAGAGGCCTGTTCGCACAAGGGCCTATGGAATGTGTGTACGACGCCCTGGGAGAGAGCATTTGCTCCGCTGGGTGGCGGTTCCGTTCGTAACCATCCTATCCCAGGGCGCCCGCAGGCGTTCCAGGTGTAGAGCATGAAATTCTGCTCTACACCAGGCCCGGGGCATTTGTCCCACAGCTGTTCAGGGCCGGGTCGGATCCCCTAGGGCCCGCAGGAACACACACACGCCGGGCACAGGCCTACGCGGGGACGCAAGCGCAAGGCACTTACCTCGTGCTCACTGGGTTCTGAAGTGGTGAGCACGGCCGGCGGCTAGCCAGTCAGAGTGGCTGGTGCACACAGGTGCACAATGCCGCTGGCCTGCGGGCCACTTCGGAACCCAGTGAGCACAAGGGGAATGCCTCGCACGTGATTCCCTGCGTGGGCCTGTCCCTGGGGGGCTGGGTGCCCCAAGAGGTTCCTGTGGGCCCTAGGGGACCTGATCTGGTCCCCTAGAACCCGCAGGAACCCAGGGAAGGAACGCGACAGGCCGGCCCACCCTTGGGTCAAATTCGACCCATTCAGCTGTAGTGTGAAAAGGCCTTTGGTTTCTGTGAACTTGAGGAAGAAGCTAATGGGTTTCTTTTGTCTCTGGGGCAACCAGCAGAGGCAGGCAGGCCGGCAGGCAGGGGGCCTCCTTTGGTGGGGCCCCCTTTTGATGGAGTGTCCTGTGTTTTCTGCCCACAGCTGAAGCAGTTTGAGCGACTGGAACAGGAGGTCACGCGGCCCATTGACAATGACCTGTCGAACTGGACCCCCCCTCAGCACTACGCCCACGTACGAGGAGGCGGGTCGGCCCTGTGCCCCTCTGACCGGCAACTGTTGCTCTTCTATCTGGAGCAGTGTGAGGCCAACCTCACCACGCTGACCAACGCTGTGGACGCCTTTTTCACGGCTGTGAGCACGAACCAGCCGCCCAAAATCTTTGTCGCGCACAGCAAGTTTGTCATCCTGAGCGCCCACAAGCTGGTGTTCATCGGGGACACGCTGTCGCGCCAGGCCAAGGCCCAGGAGGTCCGCCACAAAGTAACCCACTACAGCAACCTCCTCTGCGACATGCTCAAGGAGATCGTGGCCACCACCAAGGCGGCTGCGCTGCAGTATCCATCCCCTGTGGCTGCCAAGGACATGGTGGAACGCGTCCGCGAGCTCGCGAATAGCACGCAACAGTTCCGGATGGTGCTCGGGCAGCTCGCGGTCATGTGAAAACTCCTTTCCGGTTCTGCGGGGAACGACCCGAACTCTGTGGCTCCCCTCTGTAAATGGAGTGTAAATATATTGCCAACTCTCCTTCCTACTGAAAACTCTGCCGAGCTGGAGCTGGCTCGTCAGCTGTAAGGCTGGCTCGTTCCTCCCTCCCTGTGTTCCGTAGACGCAGACCTATGGACCACAGACCCAAGCATGCCTAGTGGGGACCAAGGATTGTTGTGGACAGCCAGGGAGGGAAACTGTAAGCCCAACGGTGGGTCGAAAAGGGTAGCAAATCACACAAATAATTATTTTTCTCCCGTTTTGATTCTGAGATGGTTTGGCTATTGCGCACTATTTAAATCAAATAAAGAGACATAATAGAATCCAAACCATGGTGGCGTCAGGGAGAAAGGTGGAACAGTGTTTCTCCATCTGCCTATTGTGTTTTTTCTTTGCCTTCGCCGCCGTGACGTGAGCGCTCTGTATTCATTAGGCCCTGCGCACCGAGTAGCCTTTGTCCAGGGCTATATGTGGCGGCTCTTGACCTCTGCTCACCAAGTTGCCCTGGCTCAGGAAACATCAGGAGGAAAGGGGAAATCGACCGTGATGGCAAAACAAGCATAAACCTTTCACGAGCATTAAAAAAAAAAAAAAAGTACTGTAAGTCCCTCCGAGACAGCTTGCAGTTGGTTTGCAGGTGGGATTGTCCACACGCTGGTACCTTCGGGACAGTTTTTTTAATATGTGTGAATACAGCTTAGAGATGGTTTGCAGGTCAGATTGTCCACATGCTATTCTAGCGCGCCCCCCCCCCCCAAAGATTCCATGCAAGAAAAGGTGGATTTGAGGTTGGGTAAGAATCCGAAGGCCACACGCTACCCACTCTAGGGCATTTTTAAGCCATTTCGTTTGCTGCTTGTGAAACGCAGCCTTAGAATAATCAGCAGAATGATGTTTTGGATGGGGTTTAAGAAGCATTCCAAACGTGCATGCGGATCAAATTTGCAGTGAACATCTAGCAAATTTAGCTGGAGGGCAAGGCGAGCACTAAACTCAGCTCATCTTGCTCCTCCTTACTTTGAGCATCACGATGTTCTCAGCGTACAGCCTGATTCAGCTGGGATCCTGCCAGGGCCTTCCCTAACCAGGCCTCTGAACAATGCATAATTACTTTTTTTTATTATTCTTCGGAGGCCTGGCAGGGACTGGGGGGAAGGTCCTGGCAGACCACGTGATCCATGCATGTTGGGAGGAACCAAGTTTCCTAGGGATTCCCTTTGCAAAAATCATCCATCACAGGTAGGACGCACATGGCGATTTCAGATGCTTCACATTAAATACTCCTGACCTTTGGAGGCAAACATTTCAGGGCATGAGGAAGGCCAGAATGGTTGACATAAGCAGCTTACATTCCAAAGCTGCTGCGTTCAGACACTCTTTTAATTTTTTTTTTAAGTTGCCGAAAGCATCTTGGGGATGGAAGTTCCACATGCTAGTATTCCCATCTCAATGCTAATCCGCATTAAAGCCCAAAAAGTCTACTTACAAAGAGGAGCCGTACTGGATCAGGCCACAGGCAATCCAGTCCAGCATCCTGTCCCACCAATTGCCCTTGGGCATCTCAAGCAGAGACAAGAGCAAACCTTCTCCTGCTCTCGAATTCCAGGAAATGGACATAGAGGCATCCTGCTTGTCCCTCCTGGCCTGAAAGATGTACTTAGGTATCCATTCTAGTAGCCATTGATACATCTGTCATCCATGGATTTGTCTATAAGAACATCAGAGGAGCCCTGCTGGATCAGGCCACAGCCCATCTAGTCCAGCATCCTGTCCCACGCAGTGGCCCACCAATTGCTCCTGGGCATCTCAACCTGAAACAAGGACAAAACTTCTCCTGCTCTCGAATCCCAGCAATGGCCATAGAGACATCCTGCTTGTCCCCCCCAGCCTGAAAGATGTACTTAGGCATCCATTCTAGTAGCCTTTGATACATCTGCCATCCATCCATTTGTCTAACCCTTCCTTAAATCCATTTAGGCTGGTTGCTGCCGCCACCTCTTCTGGCAGCCGCTTCCACAGACCTATGGGTGGAGAAAGTGCATTTTCTGGCCTTTCGTGCGGATTAGAGGTGGAACACCAGCTCAAAGCTCCCACCTCTAATCCGCTTTTTGCAGGGACGTCGATCCAGCCAGCGCTGCTCTCTCTGGGTTCGCGTGTGAAGAATTTCCAGGGCGCTTTTACGGCCTTCCTATCCTGGGAAAAATAAACATACAGAATTGAGTTCTGACTCCCTTGAAGTTTCTGCCTCTTACATTTCCCTGTCCTTCAGGCAGCCTTTAGACTTCTTAAGACCTTTCTTCCTCTTCCCTTTAGTCGCCTCTAAATGTTTATCCAGCGCTTTAAAATGAACAAAAGGAGCGCCGAGGGCATTTCTTTTCAGGCTGAGCAAGTGGCTCTGAGTGATGATTAGGATGTTTTTATTCTCGCCGCAGCCTCCGGTCGGCTTCCACCGGAACTGGAAAACAGAATTTTGTTCTCCCTTATGGAGCTGCGCCTGAGCCTGTCGCATCCCATTTGTCCGTTCAGGTTATTATAAGGACATAAGAAATGCCCTGCCGGGTGGGTCCACCTGCCGATCCAATCCAGCAGGCTGTTGTGATGGGAAGCCCACAAGCAGGGGGTGAGGGCACACTGTGCCCTGCCTGCCCACAGTCTCCAAGCAGCTGGGCTGCAATGGATTTAGAAGAAGAAGAGTTGGCTTTTCTACCCCGCTTTTCTCACCCATTTAAAAGGACTCAAAGCGGCTGACAAACCTTCTGTTCTTCTCCCCACCACAGACACCCTGTGAGGTTGATGGGGCTGTGAGAGCTCAGAAGAGAGTTGTGACTAGCCCAAGGTCACCCAGCTGGCTTCGTGGAGGAAGAAGAGTTGGCTTTTCTACCCCGCTTTTCTCACCCATTTAAAAGGACTTAAAGCGGCTGACAAACCTTCTGTTCTTCTCCCCACCACAGACACCCTGTGAGGTTGATGGGGCTGTGAGAGCTCAGAAGAGAGTTGTGACTAGCCCAAGGTCACCCAGCTGGCTTCGTGGAGGAAGAAGAGCTGGCTTTTCTGCGCCGCTTTTCTCATCTCTTTAAGGGGACTCAAAGCGGCTGACAGACCTTCTGCTCTTCTCACAACAGAACACCCTGTGAGGTGGCTGGGTCTGTGAGAGCTCGGAAGAGAGTTGTGACTAGCCCAAGGTCACCCAGCTAGCTTCGTGGAGGAAGAAGAGTTGGCTTTTCTACGCCGCTTTTCTCATCTCTTTAAGGGGACTCAAAGCGGCTGACAAACCTTCTGCTCTTCTCACAACAGAACAGCCTGTGAGGTGGCTGGGTCTGTGAGAGCCCGGAAGAGAGCTGTGACTGTCTCAAGGTCACACAGCTGGCTTCGTGGAGGAGGGTGGAATCAAACCCAGTATTCCCAGATAAGAGTCCGGCTCCCTATCCACTATACCAGACTAGCTCACCAGTTTGCCCAGAAATGCCATGCTGAGTTGGACCTGAGTGTAGCCTATTTGCACTACGGCCCCTAGTGCATAATTAGTGAACTCCTGGGGAAGAGCATATGCAAGCGTCCCCCCCCCTCCCCAGAAGTTCACTACTCGTTGATGAAATGCGGAGCGAGAAACTGAGCTCCACACACGAACCATCGTGAGCCAGGGATCTACCTGATGCGTCCGGGGCAGGAGCATTCGCTCGTCTTCCTGCACTCCAGGGTCGTTTGAGGTGCTGGGCAAGCGCCCTAGCACCTCAGATGACCATAGACGTGACTGCATATGCGCAGAGTGTTAGCGTCGTCAATGCAACGGCGCTGACACACAGTCGCGGGGGGGCGGCGCAGCCAAAATGGCGGCGCCCAGCAGAGGACAGGCCCCAGGATCAAATCAGACAAGTATGCTAGTGCCAGCGCTAGTTGATCTCGGTTAATCGCGCCCTGCTGGCATCCAGGGGATTGGAAATGCAAAAACATGCACTGGTCTGATCTGGGGGTAGACAGGCCTCTTTTTCAAAATCTACTGGTATGCTGGACTATGAAGCCATGGAAGCGGCTTCCTCCACGCCACGGGGGACCCATTTTGCTGTGTGTCGCTTGTCGTCCCCCCGGGAGCTCCAAGGCCAGGAACTTGATCATGGTTTTGGGAGCACTCAGAAATCTCCCACACAGCTTTGAAGCCAGCATGGAGCAAGGAGTAACCTGTCCAAGCTTGGGATGGATTTCTTATTCCGCTACAGGGCAGCCTGTACCTAGAATAGCAAAGGTAAGTACAGAAGCCTTTGTCTCCTGTTTGAGATGCCCAGGAGCCATTGGTGGGCCACCGTGTGGGACAGGATGCTGGACTAGATGGGTTGTGGCCTGATCCAGCAGGGCTCCTCTCAACGGATGAAGGACAGGTGTATCAATGGCTACTAGAATGGATGCCCAGGTACATCCTCCAGGCTGCGGAGACAGGCAGGAACCCTCTAAAGGCCATTTGCAGGGATTTAAAAGCAGTTGAAGGCTTTGCCTTCATATTCTGCTTGAGATGCCCGTAAGACACTGGTGGTCCAGGATGCCGGACTGGATGGGCAATGGCCTGATCCAGGAGGGATCCCCTTAAGCGGCTTAAGCCCTACTGTATCTCTGGCCTCTAAGTGAATGTGTCCTAAAGTGTGATGTTGGCGAGGTTGTGAGTTGTGGCAGAAACAAAGCAAGAACAAATTTGGTGTTGAAGGAGAAGGCAGGTTTTATTGGTCTATTGCTCTTGCCCCACCTGGATCCTCTAATTCAGACAACACTAGTTACTGGCCATAATCCCTTCTGCCCAGTCACGGAGCTTGCTGACGCGAGCATACACCGCAGGGGTGGTGGTTGAACAGCGGCTGCTACCCCAGGAAACAATGCCCACAAGCTTCCAGACGCCGTTTTCCTGGCAAACAAGGGGTCCTCCAGAATCACCCTGCAAACACAAGAGATTTACCCTTTTAGGAGAGGTTTACCCTTTAGGAACAGCTTGTTTGCTAATTCTTGGCTGCTTTTCCACAGTCACTTAGTACCCATTTTAGCACCCATTAAGGGCCCATTTGGGTGTGAGCCAGATGACCCCATTTCCACCACAGCACCCATTTGTTTCCACCGCGCCTCGGGAAATCCAGATCATATGGGTACTTTTTGGGCTTTAATCCGGATTTTCTGTAGACCCCATTAATGGGGTCTACAATGGGGTCTGCAGCCAGAAAATCTGGATTAAAGGGAGCCTGTTTCCATGTTAGTTTGGCAATGGGGTCTAGAGGAGGCTAGGGGGAGGGGGGACCCTTGGGGGGGAGCCCCAAAACCTAAGCTTTGAAGTCATTTCGAAGTCTGTGCAAAATAGCTCCGGAGCGTCTTTGACGTCTGTGCTGATCTTCGGAGTGAACTTTGAAGTGACTCCAAAGTCACTTTGAACTCACTTCGAAGTTTACTCCGAAGATCAGCACAGGCTTCAAAGACACTCGGAGCTATTTTGGACAGACTTCAAAGTGAATTTGAAATGACTTAAAGTGACTTCGGAGTGACTTCGGAGCTGCTTCAGAGATTGCACCCCCTGTCCCCCCAAACACCTGGGGTGATAGGAAGACCCCTCATGGGTAGATCCGGATTTCCAAATGGGTGCTCCGGTGTTTCCACAGCAGGGAGGCTAGCACCCATTGCTATTGGGCGCTAGACCACCCATGGAAACACGTTGGGTACTTCCCTTAATCCGGATCTTCTTAGATCCGGATTAAGGGAAGTTCACATTCCCTAGATCCGGATCTTCTTGGATCCGGATTAAAGGAGCGTGGTGGAAAAACACCCCTTGTCTCTCCTTCTCCCACATCTATCCAGGCGAAATAGAGGGGTTAACGGCTGCTTCCCCCCCCCCCCTTAAAAAGTCTTGCTTTCCCAGCATTAAGGATCAGTTTATCACAGGTCCCACAAGCTTCAATAGGAGGTAATGAAAAGGGTTTGGGAAGTGGAAACAGGCAGTTTCTAACTAACATTGCAGGAGACCTTTGCTATGGAAAATGTCACCACCAGTACTGTTGATGGTGCTGTTCTACGTCTAGATCCATCAGGTTGTGGCACTACTGGAAGATTGCCATGCAGATGCAAAGAAATTTAATGTCGGCATGAAACGTATTAGGATGCAAAAGGAAGACACAACTTGCATCCATCACTGAAGTGCAGAAGAAAAGGTTCCTCCTTAAAATGTGTAGTTTGTTAAGCTCTTTGCCGGTAGTTGGTGCCGGAAGAAAGAGGCAGTATAGTGTAGTGGCTAGTGTCAGCCCTGGCCCAGGGAGACCAGGGTTCAAATCCACTGCCAGCCATGGAAACTCTCTGGGTGCACCTGGGCCCCTCGCTACCTCTCCGTGGAACCTATCCCACAGGATTCTCTTGGAGGATAAAACAGAGGGGAAGAGAAGGATGGATTTTCACACTGCCCCTATTACCTTAATCGCAGCGAGTGACCAGTATACAATTAGTTAAAAGAGCAGAATAAGCATATAAGGCTGGAGACACTCTCCCAGGTCACCTGGCTGTAGTGTTAGGAACTGTTGAGGGTCCTGGCAGAGTTGTTCTTACCATGCAAGACGACGCGCCGGCCCCTCCGGCACAGATCATCAAGTCAGAGATGCTGTTCCCCCAGGACTGTTTGCATTGCTCGTTGGATACAAGGGGTAGAGCTGTTTGTTGAAGTTTGCTGGGGGTGGACAGAGCTGTAGAGGGGAGAGGACAGACACAGCCACGAGTCCCTCTGTTAATTTTCCCAGCAGCTTTATTTTATCCGACCGAATGCATATCAATAATCAAGATTTTATTGAGAAACACAGGAAATCTACCAACATTTGCAAAATGTGGACCACTCCCAAAAATCCTTAGGGAAAAATGGCCGGCGCCCATAACTTGTATAAAGACCCTTTCTTTTACATCACTTCTTTCTCCTTGTTCAACTCCTATCTGGTCATCTCTTGGCTAAAACTTTTGGTCTCCTACTGCGCATGTCTAGATATTAATCAAGGTCACTTGCCTCATTCTAAGCAGGAAGCGGTTTACAGCGGGCAACCAGCAATTCTTAAAAGAAAAACCCTATTTCTCATACATCTGAGTCCAACATGTGGCAGCTGGTGCCCAATGGGACAGGCAAGGCATTGAGGCAAGGCAGTAAAACCAGAGGGGGCCACACCACAGGAAATCAGGGGCACAAGCTGATCTTCCCATTGTCAGAGAATCCTAGACCTGGAAGGGACCTCTAGGGCCATCCAGTCCAACCCCCTGCTCAATGCAGGATTTCCTAAACCATCCCAGACAGATGTAGGTCCAGCCTCTGCTTGAAGACCTCCAGCAAAGGAGAACCCACTACCTCCCGTGGCAACCTATTCCACGGACTGACCACCCTCACTGTCAGGAAGTTCTTCCTAATAGCTAATCTGTATTGACTCCCTTGAAGTTTCATCCCATTGTTTCTAGTCCTCCCATCTTGGGCATCTGGGGGCCCAGCTGTGCCTACATTTCAGCTCACCTCCAAGCCATCTCCAGAGGGAGAGGACGTCAGCAAAGGGATGAGCTGTTTTCCATTTGCGCTATCTAACCCAGAAAACTCAACCTCTAGGTTGGACAATATGGTGAGAAGAACGACCAACTCTTCTGCAGATGAGTCTTTCCCCCTTCCCAGCACGCAAGACCCATCAGACCCACCATTGTAGCGCGTTTTGCCCCATCCGCTGGTCGCGCAGAGGTCTCCGCTCTTGAAGTGGTCGGCCATGCTGGTCAGGCAGACGGGGGACACGGTGTCGGTCAGCTGAGCAGGGCTGGCCAGCTTGATGAGCGCAATGTCATTGTTGATAGCGACAGGGTCCCAGTCCGGGTGGGTGAACACCTGGCGACATGGAAGAAATGACATTGAGCACCACAGCCGGGCAGTGGCAAGAGGGAATAATGGAATCTTGGGGAGTTGGGCAGGACCACATAGATCACCTTGCCCAGCCCTCTGCAATGTTCACAAAAGCAAGACAAGCCATTACGGAGGTGTGTTCGCCATAGGCTCCCCCTTCCCTCCATTTGGAGGAACCTCTCATAAGAACGTAAGAGGAGCCCCGCTGGATCAGGCCACAGCCCATCTAGTCCATAAGAACCTAAGAGGAGCCCTGCTGGATCAGACCACAGTCCATCTAGTCCATAAGAACCTAAGAGGAGCCCCGCTGGATTAGGCCACAGCCCATCTAGTCCATAAGGACCTAAGGGGAGCCCTGCTGGGTCAGGCCACAGTCCATCTAGTCCATAAGAACCTAAGAGGAGCCCTGCTGGATCAGACCACTGTCCACCTAGTCCATAAGAAACTAAGGGGAGCCCTGCTGGATTAGGCCACAGCCCATCTAGTCCATAAGGACCTAAGGGGAGCCCTGCTGGGTCAGGCCACAGCCCATCTAGTCCATAAGAACCTAAGAGGAGCCCCGCTGGATCAGACCACAACCCGTCTAGTCCATAAGAAACTAAGAGGAGCCCTGCTGGATCAGGCCACAACCCGTCTAGTCCATAAGAACCTAAGAGGAGCCCTGCTGGATCAGGCCACAGCCCATCTAGTCCATAAGAACCTAAGAGGAGCCCCGCTGGATCAGACCACAGTCCATCTAGTCCATAAGAAACTAAGAGGAGCCCTGCTGGATCAGGCCACAACCCATCTAGTCCATAAGAACCTAAGAGGAGCCCCGCTGGATCAGGCCACAGCCCATCTAGTCCATAAGAACCTAAAAGGAGCCCCGCTGGATCAGGCCACAGCCCATCTAGTCCATAAGAACCTAAGAGGAGCCCCGCTAGATCAGGCCACAGCCCATCTAGTCCATAAGAACCTAAGAGGAGCCCCGCTGGATCAGACCACAGTCCATCTAGTCCATAAGAACCTAAGAGGAGCCCTGCTGGATCAGGCCACAACCCATCTAGTCCATAAGAACCTAAGGGGAGCCCTGCTGGGTCAGTCCATCTAGTCCAGCATCCCATCACACACAGTGGCCCACCAAATGCCCACGGGCATCTCAAGCGGAGACAAGGACAAACCTTTTCCTGCTCTCAAATCCCAGCAATTGGCCTTAGAAGCGTCTTGCTTTGACCTCGTTTGACCTGTTATCCTGCCCTCTGGGCTCCATCCCAGACACAACTTTCCAATTCCCATCTCTGTAATAACTCAGAAGGGCTCAACAGTGGACACCCAGAGGTCTACACGTGCTTCCATTCAGGATGGAATGCCATCAGGAGCGGGTGGGGAACTCAAGTTTTCAGAGTCTCGCCACCAATCTCTCTGAAGAGATCAGCGCTGACTTCGGAGACGTTCCAAAGGGACTCCAGAGCGGCTCTGAAGTCTGTGCTGATTTCTTCAAAGGGACTTCGGAGATCGCACCCCCCTGTCCCCTGAGACACCTGGGGTGACAGGAAGACCCCTCGTGGGTAGATCCGGATTTCCAAATGGGTGCTCCAGTGTTTCCACAGCAGGGAAGCTAGCACCCATTGCTAGTGGGTGCTACACCTCCCATGGAAACACACTGGGTGCTTCCCTTAATCCGGATCTACTAGATCCAGATTAAGGAATGTACCCATTCCTTAGATCCGGACCGTCTTAGATCCGGATCTAAGGAGCGCAGTGGAAGAACACCCCATAACTACTTATCTAATTTAGCAATGCGCCTCCCACCTTTGCAACAGCCAGCTTCTGGACTTTCTCTGCAGAGGAGCTGCGATCATGTTCCCCAAGGACCACAACATCGGAAGTCCTAGAAAAAAACCAAATGGAAATTATTCTTGTGCACAGATGTTTTCTTGACATTCCAATTGAATCGAATCGAATATCCAAAAATCAGGTTTGATTCGGATCTTTTAAATTTGAATTTAACAAGATTCGATTCATATTTACCAAATTCAAATCTATTCGTTTGAATGTTTGATTCGAATCTGCACATACGCATGTCAGCGATATTCGTATGTTCACATGCGCATCTTTCGCCACATCCACACACGTCCGTATGCATCCCGTAATTATCCCGTATGCAACCCGTTTTTGTCCCGTACGGATCCATACAAATGCATACGGATCTGGGAAAGATGCAGGTCTTCAAGTGTGCTTCGTGTACAAACACATACACATACGAATGTCCGGATAATTCGAACAAATAGATCCAAAATCCGATTTGAATGTTTACATTCAAATTTCGGGACATTCCGTTCGAGCTCAAATGTCAAAATTCAGCACATTCGATTGAATTTCGAATGTCTTCAAATACTCATGCATATCCCTATTTTCATCTGAACAGTTTTGGTAGCTGGGAGTTAATTAGGCTTCTGTCTCAGCAGAGTTCAGCTATTGCAAGAAGCTTTGCTTGATTTTGCACTACAGGGCATCACAAGGGTACTTTTAATGGCTTTATGACACAGCTGTCTTGCATAGTCATTTTCCTTTGATCTGACAACTCAGGTCTTGCAATACTAATTCTACTATAAATAATTTGGGAGGGTCTCTTTAGCACAACCTGGGCTAAGCTGGTTAATTGTGATCAAAGATCACTAGAAATCGGCTCCCAGGAGAACAGATCGAACTACAGTGTGGGGAGAACCCTTCAATCTGGAACAAAATTTTCATTGCATTCTTGAGATGTTACTAGCTGAATCAGAAACAGCTTTTTGCAATTAAAAAAAGACACCCCAAAGGCACCTATGTTGCTTTTGGCTGGAATGTGTTATGCTAATGTGTGAAATTTTGCAATTTTTTAGAAACTCCTGGAGTTGGACTAGATCAGTGGTTCTCAACCTGGGGGTTGGGACCCCTTTGGGGGGTCGAACTACCCTTTCGTAGGGGTCGCGACGAGTCTCCCGCCGCCCTTCCCTCCCACCTCCCAGCTGCTCTGCCCCCGTGGTTGGGGATCCCTCCAACATGAGGAACTCCATTAAGGGGTCGCAGCATTAGGAATGTTGAGAACCACTGGACTAGATGATCTTCAAAGTCCCTTCCGATTCATATAGGCCCTGGTCACACCTTTAGTTTAAGATGACTGCTCACATTATTTTTATTCACTTTGTTTTCCAAGCGGCCCTAACCCCATTAGATCGTTCTAACTGGAGGCCTCTTTTCCAGAGGACTCAGCCCATCTTGGCATCCCAGGCCGTCTTCTCTTGCTCAGTGTGAGCAGGGGGATGGGCTAAAGGAGGCTGAACTGTGCTGTGGTGGGTGGGACCAGTCTTTCCTTCGGCCAATCAGCATGCACAGAGTTCGTGAGGTACCTCCCCTCCCCACAGTTTATGTGCATGATTCCTCTACTTAGTGCTTTTCTGCAAGAGTTTCATGGAGGATGCTCTCAGGTTAGTTGTGGAGAAAGGTGTGAGCGACACAGCCTGGAGTGAGGACAGCTTGAGGACAACCTATAACCATCTAGGTGTGAACAGAACTGGTACAACCTCAGTTTGATTTATGAATAGGGCATCCTGCCTCACCTAGGTGTGACCAGGGCCATACAGTATTCCCTTGTCCGGGCTGCTCCCTTTGTTTGCACCAGGATTGCCTCCTAACCCTGCCTAGGCGCGGGTTGCAACCTCTTCAGCCTCCCTTGTTGCTAACTGCTGATACTTCCCCGTAACCAGGGAGGAAAGCTTGTATACTCACGTAACTCCACAGTGAGCGGCAGTTACCACCCAGTCCTTGCTGACAAGAGATCCACCGCAGAAATGCCAGCCGCTTTTCTGCTGCAAGGGGGGGCAAAGGAAGAAGGTAAGTGGACACAAGAGGAACGAGAGGAAGGGAGAAGGGAACAGAGTGGACGTTTTTACCTAAACCATATACAAATGGTTGCAATTCCTCTGACCTTTAGCCAAAGGAGAACTCTAGCTAAGGATCATGGGAGCTTTGTGTAAAGCAACGACTCCCTCAGAGAATGTGGAAAGGAGTTGGCACAGGGAGCAGAGATATACCTGGAGTGACGCCTGCCAGGGCCATGATCCAGGGACTGCTTCCTCGCCGTTGACAATTCGGCTGTAGCCAGTGAGAACAGGTTGGATTGCCGGGACACCACAGCCTGAAACGAGAAAGGAAGTTACTGTTTCTTCCCCCCACCTTTTTTTCTTTTCAGCATATGATTTAGCCTATGGCGCTGAGATCTCCAGGTGGTCTCCCATCCAAGTACTAATTAAACACAATGCTGAAGAGCATTTTTAAGCTCAACTGTCAAGCTGCTGCTGCATAGCAATTCTCCACTTCCTTTTATGCATATAACTTAGGATACGCAATCAGATACAAATTCAGATCCTTTCTTTCCTGTTGAAAATCTCCTGATGGTCTGTGACTACCCCTTGCTCCTCACAAGAGTGTCCTTTCCTCCTCCATATTTACAAGGATCCATTTCCACCAAAATGCCACTATTCACGAAACTTGTGAATATTGACGGAGCTGGAAAACATTGCTTGGAAAAGCCCTTTCCCGGAAAGCCACCATTTTCTGGGCCCAAAGCTATAGACCTCTGCCCCCCTACCCAGATTTACAAGTCAAAATGCCCCCAAAAAACTGCAAGGAGCAAGGAGCAGACACGAGCCATCAGACACAAATACACAAAATTCACATTGAAAAATAGAACAGAGAGCATAATGGGGAAATTTGTGGGAAAAACTTCCTGCTTAGATGGCAAACCTCAGCAGAAGGAAGTTTCCTAGAGCATGCGTATCGGAATGCTTCTCTGCTTGGATGGCAAACCTCAGCAGAAGGAAGTTTCCTAGAGCTTGCGTATCGGAATGCTTCTCTGCTTGGATGGCAAACCTCAGCAGAAGGAAGTTTCCTAGAGCTTACATATCAGAATGCTTCTCTGCTTGGATGGCAAACCTCAGCAGAAGGATGCTTCCTAGAGCATGCTGACCCCTCTTAAGCAAGACACTATGTCCAAGAGCGTCACCTACACAAACTGTTCACGAGGTCATCATGTGCTAGCTCAACTGATATCTGAGTGTTTCCCTTTTGCCCAATAATCCTTCCTGCTTACCCAGAGTGATTCATTCAATGTATATCCTGTGTAATGATATATAAGCAACCACACTGCCTAGTAAAAGCAAGCAACTCTTCTCCACTCCTGTGTCCATGTCATTCGTTGCTTCAGAAATTATAATTTTTTTTATTACTCGTCTTCCATTCTGGTGCTTTGCCAAGATCTCTGTAGCCAAAAGAAGATGCGCTATTCTTGTTCTTCACAAGCATCTTTGATCCACCAAACATGGAAGGCGTTTTTGCCTTCACCCTCCATCTGAGGCCACACACAAGACTGTGGCCATGCAGGTACTTACCTCGAACAGCACTGACCAGAGCCAGACAAGATAAAAACCACAAGGCGGCCATGGTAGCTTTGTTCTGGGAACGCTGCTTCTGGAGGAGTTTCTTGGGGCACCGTCATACTTATATCCCAAAATCCGGGCAGGGACGGTGCAGTGCCAACTACTTGGGTGGGAAAAAGCAAACCTGCCTCTAGATAACATGATTGATCGTTGGTAGGAAACTGTGTTTATGGCACCCGCTTTGGAAAGACGGGGGATATTTTTAGACTCAGCACAGCTGAGCTGTTTCCACCAGGACTTTGCAGTTGGACCACAAAGCCGAGGGCAGGCCTAGGTGGGCAGGATTTCACCTTGGGTGCCATCAGGGGAAGCAGTTATCGTGTACGTGGGATTGCTTTCCATTAAGCATGTGCATTAATGTTTGCTTGTTTGTATTCAATTTGCGTTGAATGAAATGCAGTAGGATTTGAATTCAGATTCAATACGAAGGTTCAACCCCATAAAAATCCCATACGAATGCGCACAAATCCCATATGAAGCTTCCTATGCATGTCAACAACATTCGTATGAGCCCATACACATCGTTAAGCATCCTGTACGCATCTGTAGGCATCCCGTAGTTATCCCATATGCAACCCGTTTTTGTCCCATACAGATCCGTACAAATGCGTACAGATCTGGGAAAGACATGGATCTTCAAGTGCGCATCATGTACGAACCAGTAAAGATACGAATGTCCGGATAATTCAAATGGATAGATTCAAAATTCAAAATTCGTTCTAATGTAGAAATTTGAATTTATGGACGTTGGATTTGAATTTGAATGTTGACATTTGTAAAAATTTGATTGAGTTTTGAACATCTTCGAATATTCGTGCAGAACCCTAGTTAGGACTGACCTCTGTCTAATACAGATGGAGTGTTCCGCTGAGGGTGCGGCCTCACAGCTCCACAATAATGTGAGGCCAAATGAGATCCAGATGTGGTCTTCACAACTTCTTGTCCCACCGTAGGCATAAATGCAGAAAGAGACCATGTTTATGTGCGTACGTGCTCTGATCTAGGACTGGGAAAAAATGACGTCAATAAAATGAAATTGCCCAGGTGGAATCACCCATGCGTACGTGCTCTGATCTAGGACTGGAAATAAATGACGTCAATAAAATGAAATTGCCCAGGTGGAATCACCCATGCGTTACAAGTGGAATAAAATTCTGTTGCGGTCACAAAGGATTTTGGGCAGACAATGCTGAATTCTGAGCTCTGATGCTAAAATGATGGGGCAAAGGCGGGAGGGCTGACTAGTAGGTAGACATGTAGAGCAATGGTTCTGCTCACAATCTGGAGGGGAGGCCCTGCTGGTTGTCCCACCACCCTTAGTTGTAAAAGGGGTGGGCACCTGGGAGAGGGCCTTCTCAGTGATGGCCCCTAGGCTATGGAATATATGCCTGACTTTAAATGTTGTTGTTACCTACCCTGAGATGTTCAGGTATAGGGCAGGATAGAAATACAACCAAACCAACCAAACCAACCAAACCAACCAACCAAACCAACCAAACCAACCACCCACCCACCCAACCAACAGTAGTATTGTTCTCTTTCCCAAATGTAAGTTAAACTTAAACCGATTAACCTTGGTTTGGGTAACCCGGTGAGCCAGTTTGGTCTAGTGTTTGGGAGCCAGACTCTTATCTGGGAATACTGCGTTTGATTCCGCCCTCCCCCATGAAGCCAGCTGGGTGGCCTTGGGTCAGCCACAGCTCTCTTTCTGAGCTTTCATAGCCCCAATAACTCAATACTTATATTGTTATCCAGAGTACAGTAACAAAATTACTGTTAACTCCAAACGACCACTGTTGAGCTGGGGGTTGGACTCGATGACCCAGGAGGTCCCCTCCAACTCTACCATTCTATGAGTATTTGCATGGTAGGAAGGAAAACACAAGTCTTGTTTTGAGAAGGCCTTTTCCTGCGCGTGGCTGACCGTTCAGGCAGAAGCACCAATCTTCTGCCTGCGTTTTCTGCCTGCCTGCAGAGCAGTGGTTCTGAAACAGCCGTCCTCCAGCTGTTCCTGAAGAGCATCCCCTGGCGTTCCACCCTGACTTCCACGCAGCTCACTAGCTGTTCCTCAGCGCTCCACTCTCTTTCCACTGGGGCTGTTGCCGAATGTGAGCATGGAGCGCGAGGAGTTTTTAGTTAGCGTCTGGAGCAGCAGAGTTTAAGGACCGCCGTTCCTTTCCCCTGCGCATGGAAGCCTGTGAGCAAAGCGAAGAGCAGTAATGATTGGGGCAGCATGCTGGTGGTCTATCTTGAAACGCCGTCTTAGTGCGCTGGAGGCTTTGGCATGGCTTTTTCAGTGAAATAGCACCTGCTAGGAACCTCAGTATGGGAGGGACGAGCTTTTGGCTCTCTTTGCGCATGCACTGGCAATCGGGCACCACTTGTTTACTTGCCCCTTGTACTCTCAATTAAGAACAGCACGTCTGGATCCCCTTTTGCCAAATATGGCATTTTGGAATGCAGAGCAAAAAGCGAGCTACCTTTTGCAGGGAGAGAATGCTCAGGCAACATATAAGGTAGCTTTGTACTTGCTTAAGGCAGCCCGGCTCAGGAGACTTTTCATTGAGTCTAATGGAGTGCCTTGTAAGGGTGATGAGGAGATGTAACTATAACATATGTACAGACCTGATTTTACTCTTGTTTATACTGATTTTATTCTTCCACGGTTTTATCTTTGTATACTTGATATGGTCAAGCGACTAATCGATAAAGTTTATTCATTCATTCACCTTGGCACCATCCCATGCTTTCTCCACAATTCAGATGGAATGACATGTTTATCTCCAAGGTCCTCAGATAATCGCAAGACTGGAAAACCACCTCGGGCCGATGGCCTTCCTGCCCAAGCCAACCTTGGCCCCGCAGCTTATATAAGGATTCAGACTCAGAGCCCTTTTTTCACTCCTGATCTGTCCAAGCACACAAAATGGCGGCCCTCTGGCTCCTGTCCTGTCTGGCCTTCCTGGGCGCTGCTTACGGTAAGTAGGGCGTGTGGCGTTCTGATGCTTTGAGCGAGGGGCCTCTGAGCGGCAGAGGTGTTGACTTTTCTGTTCCACAAAAGAAGGCGCAAGGGAGGCATTCTAGGTCGGAGCTTGGGGTCCAGCCCAAGGGGTCTGAACCCAAATAGTGACTTCACCAACAGCAGTCTAGCCAGGGAGCACTGGACCCTGTTGCATGTTATAGTTGTCCGCACTTCTTGTGGCTTCCTCTCTTTAGCGATCATACCTGCTTTCGCTTCAGGTATGCAACATATTCTATCACCTGCATTTTGATTTACTTGCAGTATTCAATAAGGGCTGGAGGTGGGGTTCTGTCTAGGGTGGCATCCTAGCTGTCTGCTTGGGCAAGTCCTGGTCAATGGGATGTTCCCTCTTGTGTGCTATGAGTTGCACTATAGTCAGGGAAAAGACCCCAAGTGTAGCGAATGCATCTTCATTTCCTACAATGATCGGATCTTTCTGACTTGGCTGGAAGCACATGGGATTACTCTGTGCCCAGTCAGAGCTCTTTACTTTCATCTCCATTAGGGCCGTGGTTACACAAAGGGTGTGTTCCCATTCAGTATATAAAAAGCATTGAAACCGTTTTGACTTTGCAAAGTTCCCACTGTTTTTAAATAATCTGTACCTTCTGAGGAGGAAAGCTCCCGAAAAGGAGATAGGTTTAATCCGGCTTCAGTCCACTTTCAGAGTGAGAGAACACATCAGCAAAGTGACAAGCTGTTTTCTTTCAGTGCTAAATAACTCAGAAAATTCACCTTTGGGGTAGATAATGTGGAAAGAAAATTACTGGCCACTTTACTGATGTGTTCTCTCACTCTGAAAGTGGACTGAAACTGGATTAAACCTTACTTAGGTGTGACCACAGCCTAGGAGTAGAACTCCATACCCTTTAGAACAGACTTGTAGTACTAGAAACCGTTTATGTAGGCTAGTCCCTGGAGAAGCTGAATAAAACCTGAAACACAACAATCTAAGGATACCCAAAAGTTTCAGGATAATCCAATCCAAAACAAAGACTAATACATGATAAAATTAAAAGTATGCTACAGTGCCTTTGAAAACAATGTTTAACTGTGCTGATATGCAATAGAAATAATCACAAAACAAGCAATGAGATAAAAGATGTTTCACCTTCAGCTTCCCATATTGATTGACCTGAACCAGGAATGGCAGAGAACTACAGCTGAAAGTCAACAGTCATTTACACTTATTAAGCACTGAATTATCTGAAACTTTTTGCGTTTGCTTAGCGCCTGGTAAAACCCAGTCCAGACATAGCCAATCTAGGGACACCTCTAAATCCAAAGCAGGGGATCCCTCCTGGATTAAAATTTCCCCTTCATTCCAGGCTGTGGTGTGCCGGCTATCCACCCCGTCCTCAGTGGCTATTCAAGGATTGTTAATGGGGAGGAGGCGGTGCCCGGCTCATGGCCCTGGCAGATCTCCCTGCAGGTAAGGAACTGGCACAGCCTTTGGTCTTGCTCTTTGGTGTGGCAAGAGAAGGAAGCAAACATCCAAACTTTTCTTTCCCTTCCTGTCCTCAGGACGACACCGGCTTCCATTTCTGTGGAGGGTCTCTGATCAACGAGAACTGGGTGGTCACAGCCGCACATTGCAGCGTCAGGTAGGACAGGTGCTGTGAACAACGTCTTGGTTACAACCAGGGCTGCTTTGCCGGCTCTCTCCCTCTGTCCTCTTTGCGGCTGAAACTATATTAAGTTCTTCTTCTAGACCCACGCAGTCCAATAGGGGTGTTTTTCCACTGTCACTAAGTACCCATTTTAGCACCCATTAAGGATCCATTTGGCTGAGAGCTGGATGACCCCAGTTCCACCACAGACCCCATTAGGGACACATTTGTTTTCACCACAGCTAGGGAAATCCGGATCATAATGGGTCCTTCAGGACCTATAATCTGGATTTTGTGTAGACCCCATTGAAGGGGTCTACAATGGGGTCTTCAGCCTGAAAATCCAGATTGTATGGAGCCTGTTTCCACGGCAATGGGGCAATGGGGTCTAGAGGAGGCTTTGGGGCAGGCTAGCACCCCATGGGTGAGAAAAGTAGGGTGGAAAATCACTCTTTTTCGGCATTTTGTGCGAAGCACAGTGGATATTCACAAGAGTGGATGTGATTCTCTTTACAATTCTCACAACTTCTTCCTCTCTCCTAGCACGTCCCACCGAGTCGTCCTGGGCGAGTTCGACAAGGGGTCTCCCGCTGAGGATGTCCAAGTCCTGGGTATTGCCAAGGTAAGGCAGGGAGTGATGATGCTCCAAGCATCTGGGGGGGCTACAGAACGCCAAGGCTGCAGGTGAAGGTGGTATTAAAGAGATGGTAATTTATAATGCAGTTTCCAGGATTCAGTTTGAATCAAATATTCCAAAATTTGATTCGATTCGAATCTTTAAAATTCAAATTTAACCAAACTCAGTTTGAATTCAACCAAATTCGATTCGAATTAAGCACATTTGAATCTATTCGTTCAAATTTCCAAGTCAGATTTTCACTTACGCGTGTCGACAACTTTCATACATGCCCATACCCTTTGTTACGCATCCCATTCTGCATCCATACACATCCGTATGCATCCCGTACTTATCTCGTATGCAACCCGTTTTCGTCCCATACAGATCCATACAAATGTGTTCAGATGCGGGAAAGATGCCTACACGCAACAACACATTGTGTGCAAACCTGTACGCGTATGAATGTCCGGAAAATTTGAACAAACAGATTCGAAATTCAAAATTCGTTTGAATGTTTAAATTAGAATTTATGGACATTCTACTTGAATCTGAATATCGAAATTTGGACAAATTCGATCAAATTTTGAATACCTTTGAATATTCGTGCAGATCCAGAGACATCAGGCAAGTGTACACTTATGTCCACAGATGCCTCCATGAAACATCTGGGCTGTCTGTGTTCATTTCTGATGGCATCAGAGGCCCACCTTACCTGAGGCACCTGGGCAAAGGTGCAAAATAGTGCTTGGAGAATGAGCAACCCGGAGGCATGGCTGAGAGGAGACATCTAGAGAACTTCTTCCCCCATGCATTTCCCAGCTAAAGCTAAGCTCCTGCTCTAAGTTGCTTCTATGCCTCTCGTTCCAATATTGAAGTTACTGCCAATCTGTAAATGTTGTGCTAACTCTGGCTGTCCACACCCTTGCCAGGCTTAAGGGGATGGCAAGATAGCCACTCCTGCAGGGCTTCAATTCCAATTTCGGGCATTCAATGGAGATACCCCTTGGCACCGTCCTCTTACCTGCATCAAGAGAGAGTTTCCAGGCAGAGAAAATTTCCAGGGGTTTTGGATGGATTGCACCATTAACTTCTGTAGTTTGGGGGATTGGGGGCCCAGGGTAGGGCCTCCTCGGTAGTGGCCCTCAGACTATGGGACAGTCTCTCCTCTGTATTGTGCCAGGCACCTTCACTTTATCTGTTCGGAAGATCAATGAAGGCAATGTCTGCTTTAGCCTTTGACTAAGAAACCAGCTGAACCTCCCTACATTCAGGCAACGTTATGTTGAACAGGTCCATTGGATGGATGGATGGATGGATGGATGGATGGATGGATGGATGGATGGATGGATGGATGGATGGATGGACGGACATAGACATAGACATAGACATAGACGGATGGATGGATGGATGGATGGATGGATGGATGGATGGATGGATGGATGGACATAGAGATAGACATAGGGATGGATGGATGGATGGATGGATCATGCTAGATGCTAGAAGATAGAAGATAGATGACAGACAGACAGACATAGATGGATGATACGTTCAGGCTATTGCTTGTAGAGATGGATGCCAACACCGTCCTGGCTTAAGCCAAAATCTCTCCTTCCACAGGTTTTCAAGAACCCCAAGTTCAACCTGTTTACTATCAAAAACGACATTGCGCTGCTGAAACTCGCCACTCCCGCCCGGCTTACATCTCGTGTGTCACCTGTGTGTCTGCCTGAGGCCACTGATGATTTCCCTGGGGGGCTCACCTGCGTCACGACCGGATGGGGCCTGACCAAATACACAGGTAATACAATCCTCTCTCATTATTCGTGGCTTTAATACCTGCTAATACTATGTAAACGTGTCTGCGGAAATGCACAGGGTTTGTAGAGATGGCTACAAATTTTAATAAGAAATTTTTAGTGTTAAAACAAAAACAAATTTAGAAATGTCTTAAAATAAATAAAAAATACTGAAACTCATGACTGGATTCAATTCAGTCCTGACACTGTTTTTATAATTCTGAGTCTTTACAGTTCTTATGTCGGCACTTCTGGGTTCTTAGGAGTCTTCAGGCCTAATAATGTCGTGTTTTGGAGATGAAAATTCCACCCTAGCTCCTTTTGGCGTGGCTGAAAGACTGAAACAGCTAGAAACGTGCACAAACTGCAATGAGGAGGTTTGGTTTGAATCGAGCCAACCTACCCTCGGTTTTGTTCAGTTCAAACCAGGTGGCTGAACCAAGGGAACCATAGCAAGCCACCTGCAAGCCACCCTCATTCACCATGGTTTGCTTGGCTCGTTAGCCTACCCCCCGATTCAGGTTTTGATTCGAACCAGATTTTTCAAACGGCAGAGCGGTTCGGTTCACGTCCGAACAGGAGAGGAGCCACTGCTTGTGCTCAGTTTGGTCTGGTGGTTAAGGAGCCGGACTCTTATCTGGGAATACCGGGTCTGATTCCACCCTCCTCCACGAAGCCAGCTGGGCGACCTTGGGCTAGTCACAGCTCTCTTCTGAGCTCTCACAGGCCCACCTACCTCACAGGGTGTCTGTTGTGGGGAGAAGAAAGTTTGTCAGCCACTTTGAGTCCCCTTAAATGGGTGAGAAAAGCGGAGTAGGAAAGCCAACTCTTCTTCTTACTCCCCTCATCCAGAAGGTGACCATAAGTTGTTCGGCGTTATTTTTCATGCCATAAATAATTGGTGACCTTCTGAGCCTGACCTTGAGGACAAGTTCTGCTCTCACCCTGAAGAAAGGGACTTATGAATATAGGAACAGCATGAAGAATAAAGCAGGAACTCGCCTTAGTCAGCCCCCCCCCCATCTCCTTTGCGCATGGTGTGAGGGCCACAGCCCGGCCATATTTAATTCTCACTAAAACCAGGCCTTCTCTCTTGGCCCACCTGCTGGATGTTGCGTCCTTGGAGACCATATTAGCTGTCTTAGCACCAAGGCCTTGGGAAACCACTGGAAGCAGATATCATTGTAACTAATAGATATAGTCCTTTCCTTGCTTCTGCTATTAGCTCAATAAACAGAAGAACCCGCTCTACGGCGGACGTGTGAATATGTGAATTCCTTGCCTATATTGAGGCTTTGGGACAATTGGGGGACTATTCTATGGATCTGCGCGAATATTCGAAAATCCAGTTCAAATCTGATGAATATCAACATTCGAATTCGAATTGGATTTAAATACATTCAAATTTAGACATTCGGAGGGATTTCGGATTATCCTAAACACTCGTTTGAATATTCGAATGTACAGATTCGTACGTATTACCTGCGTATCTGTGCAAATATTGTGCGTATATGCACTTATAATGCGGGATGAACACGGGATGCGTACGGAATGTGCAGATACGTATAACAGATACGAATGTTGTCGGCATTTGTATCTTTAAATACAAATCTAACCTTCGGATGCATGGATCTGAATTGGATTTTTGGATTTTAAACACTCGGATCGAATCGAATTTTTGGATATTCTATTCGCCTCCCATTTGAATGCAAAAAAACCAATTTGTTCACACCCCTAGACTATTCTGAGACATGGGCATAAATGTGTCATTTCCCCCCCACCCCCCATTTAATATCTTCCAGACAAGAACACACCTGACACCCTGCAGCAAGTGGCTCTTCCTTTGCTGACCAACACAGAATGCAAGAAATATTGGGGCAACCGCATTGATGACGTCATGGTTTGCGCCGGAGCTGCCGGGGCTTCGTCTTGCAGGGTATGTTCTCACCAGCACCACCAGAAGCACCCCATGGGTTCTCCGGCTTGGTCAGGCAGGCAGATTTCCAGTCGTTTCCCCCTGTAGGCTTCCTGATCTGTCCATTCCCCGCTCTTTCCATTCATACGATCACACTGCCTTCTTCAGGATTTATTTATTTATTTATTTACATTTCTATCCCGCCCCATACCCGGAGGTCTCTGGGCGGGTAACAACAGATTAAAACAAATTAAAACAGGATACAAATTCAGACAGATACAGATTAAAATGAAAATAGAGATTAAAAGCAAGATGCACGGTTAAAACACCTTAAAAATTCAACAAATTAAAACCAGGCATTCCCTAGGACGTTAATAATGGTATCCTTATAACTGGGGAGGGAGAACATAGCCTCACCCAAAGGCCAAGGCAAAAAGGTAAGTCTTTACAGCCCTCCTAAATAAATACAAGGAAGGGGCATGGCGTACCTCAAGGGGGAGGCCATTCCATAGTCTCGGGGCCACCACCGAAAAAGCTCTCTCCCAGGTGCCCACCAACCTCATTACTGAAGGTGTCGGGATGACCAGGAGGGCCTCATTGTTGGATCTTAAGGCATGGGCAGTTCGGTATGGGAGAAGGCGTTCCTTTAGGATTGTTCTATAGGTGGAGTATTTTTCTTTTCTTTAATGAAAGGGCTTCACCCATCCTGCACCTACGGGTTCCAGTGTGACTCAAGTGACACGCAGCAAGCCAAAACATGTCCTTCAAAGGTTAGGGTTAGGAAGTGTTTCCTAACTTCGAAGGAAAGGTTTTCAAACTAGATTACAAGCGGTTTGAGAAAAGACAGTTTAAATGTCGTTTTGTAGCACAGAAGCGTAGAGTTGGAAGGGACCTTCAAGGTCCTCCAGTCCAACCCCCTGCTCCATGAATGATTTCCAGGACAGACCCCTGTGGCAATCAATATTTGGCCCTGTGTGCATCCTGTAAACCACTGATAGTGCAGGTTAAGGGACCAAATATCTCATGAAGATGGCCCTCTCAACCCAGACAAGAGCCTTTCTGATTCTTTAGATTCGTAGATACATAAGCAGAGACTGCTCATGGCAAAGATCACAGCAGATAACATATGGATCTATCGTTCACAGATATAGGAACAGACACATTGATTCATTCCGGATAGGAAGGCTTTTATTAGCTTCATTGTTGCAGTATAATAACTAGCTAAATGGAGTGCAGGTTCCATGAGTGAACGTATGAAAATAAAATACATGGTTTACAGCTTAACCACTAAGGCCCTATACAGTATTCTACATCAGGCAAGAATCAATACACGCACCTTTTCCACTGTGTTACATCAACCCATATGAATACTTGTGAGGCAGCATGATATCTCCGAGTCTGGCCCCCATGTGTGCATAATTTGACCTATCCTGGACGGGATTGTTCTTCTCTGTAAAGCGGAGGCCCGGCTGAGATAACCACGCCGTTCCCACAGGAAAACAGAAACTTAGTTTTGTCTAGGTTACAGAAATAACACAACACCTGATGCTTACCAGAATGTTCCTGGTGAGTCAGACTGCAACACAAACGCTTCCTGTTCTAGAAATATTCCAGCAAAAGCAAAGTCTATACAAGTGAAAATCCTTACTAATTAGAGGTGTGCACAAATACAGTTTCCTGGATTCGATTCGGTTACCCAGAAGTTCAATTTGAATTTAAGGACATTCAGTTCAAATTCGAATGTCATACTTTGGTCGATTCGATCCAATTTTGAATGCATTTGAATATTCGTGGACATGTCTATTACAAATTGGATTTCCAACCAGGATGGATGCCTGAAACTCATTCAAAACTGTGCAGTTACCAAATGACCTGGCTGCCTGTCCTGATGAGCCCTGGGACTGAGAACAGTGTGGCTCGCGCGGGAAGCCCTTTCCGTACGACAAAGCGACAGGGTTCCTGTGGTTTCTCTTCTACAGGGCGACTCCGGTGGCCCCTTGGTGTGCCAGAAGAACGGGGCTTGGACCCTGGTTGGGATTGTCTCCTGGGGCAGTAGCACCTGCTCCCCGTCCAGGCCAGGAGTCTACGCACGGGTTACTGAACTCCGGCCCTTTATTGATGAGATTCTGGCTAACAACTAGCTCTTCGTGACAAGACAGCAATAAAATCACCACTGACCACCCTCGTTCCTGTGTTCCTTATTGAGATCTCCTGCTACTGTAACCTCCATTCATTGAACGATTGCCGCTGCTGCATGATACCTTTTCCATGTGAAGGGTGAGAGGTTCTCAATGGGCTGGGAAAGACCTGGGAAAAGAAGAACAGTTGGCTTTTCTACCCTGCCTTTCTCACCCATTTAAGGGCACTCAAAGCTGCTGACAAACCTTCTGTTCTTCTCCCCACAACAGACACACCCTGTGAGGTAGGTGGGGCTGTGAGAGCTCAGAAAGAGAGCTGTGACTCGCCCTCCTCCACAAAACCATCTGGGTGACCTGGGGCTAGTCACAGCTCTCTTCTGAGCAATCACAGCCCCATTTACCTCACAGTGTGATGCCATGTGGGCTGCTTTGCCAGAGCTACTGGGGACAGGTGACCCCAATGAAGGGCCCTTTCCAAAGGTGGCCGCTAGAGGGAGCCCTAAGTCCACAGAAGACTCAAAATCACCAATCCAGGAGGGGGGGAAAGCAGAATTTCACTCTCCTTCCCAAGCTGGGAAGACATCTGAAAGAGTTAAAGCAGCACCCTGCTTAAAAATGAGATCTGTATTTCTTTCTCATCAAAAGCAAAGTATAAAGATCTATTACTAGAATTACTGATAGAAGGTTCATGCCAAATACTCTTGGTCACATAATGGTTGTTAATGAGTTAATGGTAATTTTGCCTGTGCAGTCTGGAAAACTACATTGCGGGATTAATCATTCCTAAACTGGGTTATTGATTAGTGTTTAATGTGTGTTTTAATTCCAAACCTCAAATAAATAAATACCGTATCACAGCCAGTTTGTTCTAGTGATTAGGGAGCTGGACTCTTATCCGGGAATACTGAGTTCGATTCCACACTCCTCCGTGAAACCAGCTGGGTGACTAGCCCAAGGTCACCCAGCTGGCTTCATGGGGGAGGGCGGAATCGAACCCGGTATAAGAGTCCGGCTCCCTACACCTAGACCAAACTGGTTTGAGTGTTTATTCCAATCCTCTTTCTAAAAGTGTCACTAGATGGCGCTCTAAGACCACAAATGACTCAAAATCACCAATTCAGGACAAAAGGCAGAATTCTATTCTGCCCCCCAGACTCAAAACAAGACTTGTGGCTGTGTTCCTTCCTGCCACGCAAGTACTCTTGGCTGAACAGTGCTTGTTTGGAGTTCAGAATAAGGCCAAGGGCAGAAAGGCCCCTGGAGAGGCGCAGGTGAGCATCCCTGGATTAGAGTTTCCCTACAAAGTGCATCTTCCAGGCTGTTCCAAATTCATGAGCTCGGTGGGCGCCCAGAAGGACACGGCTATTGTTTATTTAAATACTGAAATTTAAACATGTGCTAAATGTTTAAATTTCAGTATTTTAATAAGCAATCGCCGCGTCCTTCTGGGCGCCCACCGGGCTCATAAATCCATCCGGAAGGCCTGTAGAAAAACCACTTTGAATGCTCATAAGCAGGCAAGATGCTGATGGTCCCCCGAGCAGCATTCGGGGCTCTTGGCGGAGATCGTCTCCAAAGAAGATGGTCAGAAACCGGTGATGCGTTTCCTTTCAGGGCGATGCGCATTAGTGCCCCCGCCGCCTCCAAATCCACGGGTTTATTTGCTGCATTTCCACAAGGCTCCCTGGCTGGAACCGGAAGAGGCGCGCCCCAGAGCACGTGCAGAGCGCACCCACGCCCGGCCGGTCCGTTCCACCTTAAGCCGCCGCGGGGCGTTCCGTTGGCCGAGCCAAGAGGCGCGATCGACGCCCGGCCTCCGGCTGCCCTTCGGCCCCGTCCCCCTGCGGGCCGCCATGGCGCTGAGGCGGACGTTCGGCTTCGCTGCCAGGCGCTACTCGCGAGGAGCCGCCAAGGTAGGCAGGCAGGCAGGCAGGCAGGCAGGCAAGGGCACCGACGCTCCTTCCTTGTGCAGACCGAGCGGGGAGGCTCTGTCCCGCTTCAGGGTTGCCCTGCGGACCCAGAGCCAGGAATCCTGGCTGGCAGGAAGGCGATGCCAGCAGGGATTGTCAGCATGGCAGGCGCCCCCACCCAGGAAATGCCCCCTTCTGCCCAGGAGGTGAAAGGGGGGGGGGCTTAATCTGTTCAGGTGTGCTCACCTGCCTCTGTCTAGAAGTTCATTAAGATATCCTGGAATAAGGGTCCTGAGAGAAGGCGTTTAAGAGAGGACCTGATTGAAGTATATAAAATCATGCATGGTATAGAAAAGGTGGATAGAGAAAATTTCTTCGCTCTATCACACAACACTAGAACCAGGGGGCATCTATGAAGCTGATGGGTAGGAGAGTTGGATCCAACAAGGGGAAGCATTTCTTCACCCTGAGGGTCATCGGTTTATGGAATGTGCTGCCGGAAGAGGTGGTGACAGCTACCAGTCTAGATGGCTTTAAGGTAGGGTTAGACAAATTTATGGACGACAGATGTATCAATGGCTACTAGAAGGAATGCCTAGGTTCATCTTTCAGGCTGCTGCTGCTGGTGGTGGGAACCGGGGCGCTTCTAAGTCCATTTGCTGGGATTCAAGAGCAGGAGAAGGTTTGCCCTCGTCTCTGCTTGAGATGCCCATGGGCAGTTGGTGGACAGGATGCTGGACTAGATGGGCTGTGGCCTGATCCAGCAGGGCTTCTCTTAGGTTCTAATGTACAATTCCCATAATCCCATGATGTCGACTTTAGAACCTAAGAGGAGCCCAGCTGGATCAGGCCACAGCCCATTGCATATGGCATAACCATCCTTACGGATGTGGGAAAGATACGTACATGCACGTATGTTATGCATGTTGTTGACACTGTATGTGCTGGTTTGAATCAAAAATTCAAACTAATAGACTGAATTTGGGAAATACAAGTCAAATGTTGTTAAATTCGATTTGAAAAGATTTGAATTGAATCGGATTTTCGGGTATTCAATTTGATTCAAATAGAACGTCAAAATGCACATTTCTACTGTGGATTCTAGATAAATGGAAGTTACTAAAAAAAAATACTTTCCAAGTTTTTTAAAATTAACTAATTAGTTGCTGTATTTTAAGCCCATCTACCTGGTTCCAAAAGACTTTCTTTTTTTTAATTTAAATTTTTAGTTTGTGTTATCTTACATATTTTACAAAACATCATTTCTTACCAAATTTAATACAAAACACAAATTTTACAGTCCCCCCCCAAGTGAAATAAAATTAATACAATTTAATTTAATTCAACCCAGACTCATAAGAAATTTCTTAACATCATCTATCAGTTTATTATTTCTGTCTTGTCTTGTGGTGTATAAATATAACCTTTCCCGAGCTGTTTCAGCAGAAATTCTTATATTCTCACCCATATATTTCAATCTAGTTTGTCTATATACATCGTATCTAAACTGATCAACAATATAATAGTACCATGTTTCCAATTTACATTTATCTGCTGATTTCCATGATAACAGCTATAGTTGCCAGTGCCGCCCTAAGCAATTGACTCAGCATATATCTTTTATTTTCCTGAATGTTTTGTCCTCTATAAATCTGTAACAATGCTGTTTCCAGGTACATATTAATATTCAATTCCATTATATCATTAATCTCTTCAAAGATTCTATTCCAGAAAGGTTCCAAAAGACTTTCATACCTTTGCCCTTTGCCCTGAAGGCTAAGAGTGGGCATGTCACACAAGGAAAGAGGACCTGGGAGGGAAAAGAAAAAATAAAAACCCTTAATGCTTAAATATTCCACCGTGCTCTGTATCCTTCCTGCAGGACTGGCTGACGAATGACTTCCTTGATTCCCTGAGAGCGGTCGTGGGAGGTGAGAACGTCTCCACGGCGATGGCTGTTCGTGAGCAACACGGCAAGGATGAGTCTATGCACAGGTGTGCTGGTGGTACAGATCAATGGATGCTGCTGTGTCCTGGGGAAAATAGCTCTGCTTGCTCTTGAAGCCAACTGTATCTCCATCCTGTGGTTTTCTCTGGAGTTTCAAACAGTTGCTCACCAGACTTCCGTGGGCTCAGCGATTCCACATCTGTGAATTTGCAACCCGCAGTATTTTCCTTTTCTTGGTTGTACCGCTACCCTTAATAGCAAAAGGGGTGGGCAACCGGGATAGGGCCTTTTCAGTGGTGGCTCCCAGGTTGCGGAATAGTCTCCCTCCTGAGGTGCGTCAGGCACCTTCACTTTATGCGTTCAGGAGAGCAGGGAGGATCACCCTCTTTGCCCTGGGGGGATTTTCCTCCCTGCATGCAGGCACTGTTTTGGTTTTAATATGTTCATTGGTTTT
This sequence comes from Aspidoscelis tigris stejnegeri, assembly GCA_023333525.1. Classification (NCBI taxonomy): domain Eukaryota; kingdom Metazoa; phylum Chordata; class Lepidosauria; order Squamata; family Teiidae; genus Aspidoscelis; species Aspidoscelis tigris. The sequence continues at coordinate 5,406,906 of JALMGA010000013.1, forward strand.
AATGCTGTTGGGTATAAGGTGGAATTTTAAAAAAAAATCTGAATAAATTAAAAAAATGCTTCTCTACCTCCCCCTTAGCTGCCACCCGCCGGATGCTGTGGTCTGGCCCCAGAACGTGGAGCAAGTGAGTTTGCTGGTGAAGACCTGCTACGGCCATGGAGCCGCAGTTATTCCCTTTGGCACGGGGACAGGACTGGAAGGCGGGGTCAGCGCCGTGCAGGTACAGTGGCCGGCAAGTGGGGTGGGCAACATAAAGAATCCTGGCTACAGAACAGCAGGGGTTAAATAGTCCAGTGGCTAACCTGTGGTCAAGCTCTCCCAGCTGGGGTGTGCAAAACCCTGTTCTTTTCCTATGGGCAGAATCTGTTGGGCGGAGCAAGGCTGAGCTGTTACCTTTTAATAATTTAGATGCCTGGGGGAGGCCAGGGAAACCCTGCTGGCCTCAGATTCGTGATGGGATGCTCACCTCGTTCCCATTGTGTTTGCCTGGAAAGCACGTGAGACAGTGTTTTGCACGTTCCTACAGCCAGCTGGATGCAACCATAAAATCTACTTGAGATGCCCCTTCTCTGCTTAAAATAAATGGAATAATCTGCTATCTGTTTTGGCTCAGCCCTCCCCTATGAAGCCAGCTGGGTGACCTTGGGCTAGTCACAGCTCTCCTCTGAGCTCTCACAGGCCCACCTACCTTGCAGGGTGTCTGTTGTGGGGAGAAGAACAGAAGGTTTGTCAGCCGCTTTGAGTCCCCTTAAATGGGTGAAAAGCCAACGCTGCTGCTTCTTCTTCCTATGGCTGCCATCTTTTGATTTCACTCTTCTTCCACGCTCCTCTGCCGCACAGGGTGGCGTGTGCTTCAACCTGACCCAAATGGATCAGATCTCTGCGCTGAACACGGAGGATTTTACAGTCACTGTGGAACCCGGAGTCACCCGGAAGGCCTTGAACACCTTCCTGCGGGACAGTGGACTCTGGTTCCCTGTAGGTATGGATGGACTGGAGAAGATTCTAGGGTGGGTGGCGTTACCCGTTTCTGAGTTCAACATCCCTTGGAAAAACTAGGAAATTTCAAGGTCAGACCCAAGTGCTAAGCCATTGGCCTGTCCAGGTGCATAGATGTTGAAAGGTCAAGGAAATAGGGGCGCAGGGGTCCTAAAATTTAGCCACATCCAGAGGGCGCCCCATCGGCCATTTGAGCAGAGAACCCTCTCCGTAGCTCCGTGGTTCTTAGCTGTCCATCTAGCTAGGACAATAACAGAGGATTCAAGAACCGTGGTCAGCAAAATTCCAGGGCCCTTCCCAGATACATCCGATTCCTGCTTGCTATGTGCAGAGCAATAGGTCAACAGAAGACAATTATGTCTGGAGTCTGAAATTGCTGTGGGTGTTTTTCCCTCCTTAGACCCTGGGGCTGATGCTTCTCTCTGTGGCATGGTGGCCACCGGTGCTTCCGGGACGAACGCAGTGCGCTATGGCACCATGCGCCAGAATGTGCTCAACTTACAGGTGGTGCTACCTGATGGGAAAGTGCTTTACACCGCCGGGGAAGGCCGGAGACCCAGGTACCCCACTGAAACTCCGCCCCCTCCCTCCCTCCCTCCATGTTTTGCCTAGGTAAAGAGGAAAGGTTTAGCCAGGTACCATACAGCGATTATGACAGCTGCCTGGACCACTTCCATTGGGGATACTGTTCTGCCCCTTAGGGGCAACCACTGAGAAGTCCCTGCCATAAACAGTCAATTAAAGCCAAGTGCAAGATGCTGCTTTGGGATTTACAGGTTGCTTTTCACCGCAGGAAAAGCTCAGCCGGCTACCACCTCACTGGACTCTTTATAGGCTCAGAGGGGACTCTGGGCCTCATCACTCAGGCTGTATTGCGTCTGCACGGCGTCCCTGAGGCCACGATGGCGGCCGTCTGTGCCTTCCCCAGCATCCAAGCTGCAGTGGACAGCACTGTGCAGGTCTTACAGGCAGGAATCCCCATCGCCCGCATTGGTGAGTGAGAATCCAGGCCGACTGACAGCCTTAAGTACATCAGAACATGCTAGGTCCGGCCACAGCCCGTCTGGTCCAGCATCCTGTCTCCACAGTGGCCCACCAACTGCTTCTGGGCCTCTCGAGCGGCAGACAAAGGCAAAACCTTCACCTGCTCTAAACTCCCTGCAGATGGCCTTGGGGGCATCAAACGACTCCCTCCAACCACGCAGGTTGGTACCTAGGCACTTGTTGTAGTTGCCATTGATACATCTGTCCTCCATGACTTTTTCTAACCCTTCTAAAGCCATCTTAAAGCCGGTTGATGTTGCCACCTCTACTGGTGATAAAACACTTTGGGGAGACCAAAGCCTCTCCCGGTGGAAGCCCCCATCCAGCCTCTTGTCCTTCTAGAACTGTTCTGTGAGCCCTGATGGGACTGGAGAGCACGTGCAACTGCTTCAAGGAGGACAAATCCTGGCCTCTCTTCTGCAAAACTGAACACATAAGGCTAGAACGTTTAGTACAGGCTTCTTAGAGAGACGTTCAGTAAGACCCACCTGCTTTTAAAGCGTAGGACTACACCTGCTCGTGTGATGCTTCCCTACAGCAGGGTCACCTTCTTCTCATTTGGTGTAGAGTTCCTGGACGAGGTCATGATGGGCGCCTGCAATCGCTACAGTGGCCTGAGCTATCCGGAGCTGCCCACTCTCTTCCTGGAGTTTCATGGCTCCCAGCGCAGCGTAGATGAGCAGGTGCATGCAACAGGTGAGGCCTGCGTCTGGGACTGGCAAGGCAGCCCAGTAAGCCTGGGAGGAGGAAGAGGATAGGAGATCCTTGGTGAGGGGAGAGACCTTCCAGCCTCTCCTAATTGCCTGCGGGGGGATCTAATGCAAGATTACCTCCACAGGAGAGATTGTGCAGTCAAATGGAGGTTCAGACTTTGCATGGGCATGCGAACAAGAAGCCCGCAACCAGCTCTGGACAGCAAGGCATAATGCCTGGTATGCAGCCTTGGCCCTCTGTCCTGGAAAGAAGGTGAGCCAGAAGGAAGGAAGGGCTAGTTGTGGTAGGGGCTATAGCACCTTTAAAAGCTGTGATCTATTTTGTGGTTTGGGTTGTCTACTGTAAGTTATCTAGAGCGCTTCTCATTGATTTCCTTTAAGAGTTACCTGGAACACTTCCCAATGATTTCCTTTAAGAATTGCCTAGAACACTTCCCAATGTTTTCCTTTAAGAGTTACCTGGAACACTTCCTAATGATTTCCTTTAAGAGTTACCTGGAACACTTCCCAATGATTTCCTTTAAGAGTTACCTGGAACACTTCCCAATGATTTCCTTTAAGAATTGCCTAGAACACTTCCCAATGATTTCCTTTAAGAGTTACCTGGAACACTTCCCAATGATTTCCTTTAAGAATTGCCTAGAACACTTCCCAATGATTTCCTTTAAGAGTTACCTGGAACACTTCCTAATGATTTCCTTTAAGAGTTGCCTAGAACACTTCCCAATGATTTCCTTTAAGAGTTACCTGGAACACTTCCCAATGATTTCCTTTAAGAATTACCTAGAACACTTCCCAATGATTTCCTTTAAGAGTTACCTGGAACACTTCCCAATGATTTCCTTTAAGAGTTACCTGGAACACTTCCCAATGATTTCCTTTAAGAATTACCTAGAACGTTTTCCAATATAGTCCCAGGTTGGTTAGTCCCAGGTTAGTTGACCAATAGTCCATAATATTGCTGTTATGGGCAATTTAGCAATGATGCTGAACTTCCCTAACAGCAGTGCTTACCCTGACATCTGCTGGTAGCCCCAGCTGACTCCTTCATGGTAGCTACCAACAGAGGTCAAAGTAAGTCCATGATTGCTCCTCCTATTTGCAAGGGAGCAACAAGAGGCAATCATGGATCTTCTTTAGATCCAGTGTTGGTCTGTGCCATCAGGAGGGAATCCTTTTCCTCACAAATGAGTAGATATCTATATTCTGTAAGCTTGTCAAGGGAAGCCTACGCCTTTCTCCAAGGAGCCATGAAACTCTACAATGGGAGAAAAGCACAAGGCCTGCTTCTTAAAAGTTTTGCCCCATCTTTTTTCACCCTCTGTGGCCTTTGCCTCCAGGGTTACTCTACTGATGTCTGTGTGCCAATCTCTCATCTACCTGCAGTCCTGCTAGAAACTAAGAAGGACTTGGTCGAGTCTAAGCTTACAGGTAAGCCAGCTTTTTGGAATATTATTATAAATCTGACAAAGTCCCTTTGTCTCCATGCCGTCTCCTTCACAGGTTGGAGAGATATTTGGCTAGTTGTTCAGAAATGGCGCAACCAACGATCCTGTCCCATCAAGGCCAAGCATCAGTCCAACCATGGATTCTGTACATCAAAGAAAAGACCTGACTCACTGCAATAGCTTCCCTTCCCTGCCCAGAGAAGCTTCTTTCCAAAAACATAACACGACTAATGTTAGGCTAAACCTCTGATCGTTGCCTTAGGATGGCAACACTTTCAGAGTTCAACTGGGCCTCCATGACACTATGGATTTTCATCACCAGCTGGGGTCACCCTCAGCAGTGCTACTGACCAGGGTCGCCTCCAGACCAGATAATCTGGGGTTTTGCATTACCACTACCTGCTCAGACCGGGCAGATGACAGTGGGACAGGACTTCGATGGGGTTGCCAGATACATGGTGCGACCCCACCATAGCCGCACAGTAATAGTGCTATATTCCCCTTCTGGACGGGGCTTGGGTCTCCCTCAGCAGTGCCACTGGCTTCCATTGCTAGACTGGGGGCCTATTCACACTTTGGCCGGTAGTGCATGACTAGTGAACTTCTGGTGAAGCGTATCTGCACTTGGAGGAGGCTGCTACAGCCTCCAGGCATGCCCTCGCTCTCCAGAAGTTCACTAATTGTTGACTAGGTGGGGACCATGCACAGAGCAATAGCATCGTCATGGCACAAGCAGTTGTGGAGGGTGCCACAGCCAAAATGGCGGCAACCAGAGGAGGACTGGGCCCCGATTAAATAAGTATTTAATGCGAGCGCTGGTCAATATTGATCACGCTCCTTTCCCGTCCAGTGGATGGGAAATGGGTCTTTTATCTGTCTAGAATTTGACCCCACAGTGGAGCAACAGGCGAAGATTTCGTGGTGCCGTCTGCTTACAGGTCCCATTGTCGGCCACGTGGGAGACGGGAACTTTCATTGCCTTCTGATCTTTGACCCAGAAGATCCCGAAGAAAGTGGGCGAGTGGCGGACTTTGCCATGCGGCTGGGCAGGTAAGGCCTGGCTTGGGCCCTGGGCCTGAGGTGGGAAGAAGCGCACGTCTAGTTTACCTTGGCTCATAGGTCTTACACTCCAGAGTCACATGTGGTGTTGCTCTTCAGAACATTGGGCTTTCCTTCCACCGCCGGACACATCCATAGCTGGGCGTCCCTTTGTCTTTGGCCCAGCTGCTTCCTTCTTTCTGGGGTTACTTGCAGCTGCCCTGGGCTCCTCCTCAGCACCATTTTGGATACCTTCTGACCTGGGGGGCCTCACCTATCATTTTTTATTCTCTAGTGCTATTCCACAGGGTTCTCTCGGCAAGGATACTGAAGCAGTTTGCCATGTCCTTCTCCTGGGACCCAATTTTCTCAGAACTCTCCACCATGGCCTGCCTGTCTTGAGTGTCCCTTCAGCCTAGAGCTTGTGGCTTCCTCGAGTTCCACAAGCCCCTCCGCCACCACAAGGCAGGGGTCCACGAAGGAGGGGGGGACTGCAGGGTACGAATTTGCAAGAATATTCGAAATATTTGTCATTCGGTTGAACTTCAAACATGCGCATTTGAATCGAATATCCAACATTCGCTCTTTAGTATTCAAACAAATACAACTATTTTGAATAATTCGGACATTTGTTCAGCTGGACCCCCGTATCCACTGATTCAGTAACCGTGGTTTCAGTTAACCACGGTTACCGGATCACCCCCACAGGAAAAAGCACCCAGAACCGGAAGGCCTATTTCGTCCTACGTAGAGCGTTGGAACAGGCGCATGATGCCACCGAGCCCATCCCAAAATATTAGGGGTCACATGGAAGCCCGGTGGGAGGTATCTGGTGGCGTTGCGCACCTTTTCCAATGGTCTACGAAGGCCGAAATTGGCCTTCTGGAGGCCAGAAAAGCAATTCCGGTCCGATTATCCACAGTTTCAGGTAACCACGGTAGGCGCCGGATTGTATTCCCAGCAGATATGGGGATGTGTGTGTATGCACTTCCTTTGATTTTGCAATTAACTTACCTCACAGTGTTGTTGTGGGAATAAAATAGAAGAGAATGCCACAAAAGTGAATAAATGAAATTAGCAGGGCCAGGACTGAAGCCAAGCACATTTTCCCTTTGCAAGGGTGAGGTATGAACAGCAATAGTCTGGAGAAGGGAGATCTGGGATTAATCCTCACCACCACCACTTCCTCCTGCTCCTCAGGCGGGCACTAGCGATGGATGGTACCTGCACGGGAGAACATGGCGTCGGCCTGGGAAAACGGCAGCTTCTGCGCGAGGAAGTTGGCGAGGTGGCCCTTTCCACCATGCAGCAGATCAAAGCCATGTTGGACCCCAAGAACCTCATGAACCCTGGGAAGGTGGTGTGATGCTCAAAGGCACGGCCACTGTCGTCCGGGCCTGCAGAAAGGATGCGTTTCGCTTCTGTTGCCATGGACGCATGGCACGCTTCCTTCCAAAGAGGACAGGCTTGCAAGTCTCTTGCCTTACAAGCCACCTGGCCCTCAAAAGAACAAAAAACAAAGGCGGGGGGGGGGGGAAACCTTTCTCTGATCTCAAGGAAAAGCGTGCGGAAAGAGGAGGGGGTCCTTTTGCAGACACTTCCGGGTCACCCCTCACAGGGGCGCCAAAGGGACTACCTGCAACTGGAACCACCACCTCCAAAATGGTAACCCTGGGTAAGCCAGGCGAGCCCTCGGCAACACAGGGAAACATAGCAGGCAACTCGTTACCGGGCACCATCAAGTCGTGAACATCTCCATGGGCTCTCTATGCAGTTTTCTTGGCAAGGATACAGAAGTGGTTTGCCATTGCCTACTTCTGGGGAGAGGCTGGGGACTCAGCCCGGCAGCCTGCTGCTTCCAAGGCAGTTTGCATTACTGAGCTATAACACCCCCCCCCCTTAAGCTTCCACCATCTTCTCCCATTGTCAAATGATGCTAAAATAAAAACCACGCAGACGACGGGGACACAAAAATGGCTCAGCTTGGGTTTATGCAAATATTGTGGAAACCCAGGAGTACACCTGGGATAGATTTCAAGCTCAACAGAGACCAATTCTCTCCCCTTTGGAAGAAAGGGGGAGGTAACCGCTGGAAAGCACTCTACAGTAGTACCGGGGGGGGGGGGGGAGAGGAAAAAGGTGCTGTTTTAGGGAACAAAAGTGGATTTCCTCCTAGACTGCAAGACCCTGAGGGCAGACAATGGGTATTTTTCCATTGTCACTAGAAGTACCCATTAAGTATGGCATTAATGTACCCATTAATGGGTACTTAATGGGTACTTCTAGTGACAGTGGAAAAACACCCAGTAAGTGATGTAGAGTTGACCCTAGTATAACCCAGCTTTGTACAGACTTTGCTTTTATATTGCCAAACGTGGTTGGGATTTGGCCCTGGTGGACTTGGAGGCTCTTCTGCTGTACCACCGACCTGTGCCAGTAGACAGGGCCTTCCCTGCGTAAAAGGAGGGGCTCCGGCTGAGTTTCGATTCCCAGTGCGCTGACTTACATTACTTGACTGATGCTTTCCCTCCAGAGGGCTACTGGCTGACAGGGGTAAAGCAGACCTCCTTGGGTCCCCAAAGCCCTGGTTTCCCGTATGTATCAATGACCTGCGTAGCATAGTTTGCAGAATCAAACTAAAGCATTATCCAAGAGATGACCTTGTCATGCAAGGACCTCAAGTTTCAACTGAATGTGTGTCCCTAGCTTTCCTATTTATTTTCTTCCAGCAGCCTCCAGTTATGGGGGGGTGCAGAACCCCGTCTCAAACGCTTTCCAAAACATTCAAGATGGCCGTGCCCCTCTTAACGCAGGGCACAAAGTAGAAAGCAAATGTAGCAAACTCTGGCCTAGAAGCAAGACAAACACTAACCTGAGTGCACATTGCTTCTTAGGATACAGGGGGAGAGCCGCCCATCTCCACATCAGGTCATGCGATGGCATCATTGTGCCAGCCTAAAGAGGCAACGGATTTTGGATTTCCCGAAACATTCGCTCAAGCGATTACATACGTATCTGTACAAATATTATATGTATTTGCGCTTATAATATGGGATGAAAACGGGATGTATACGGGATAAACAGGATGTATACGAAATGCACAGATACGAATGTTGTCTACATTCGGATCTTTAAATACGAATCTAACATTTGAATGAATAGATTTCAATGCCACAGATTTGAATCGGATTTTTTGACATTTGGATTTTAAACATTCAAATCGAATGGTTTGATATTCGACTTAAATTCAAATGCAAAAAAACCACATTTGTACAGACCCCTACTCAGGATTCCTACCAGTTTATGACATTTCCAGGTAAGAAAGGCCACTGCAGGCTCACCGTTGATTAAAAAAGTAACCCAACCTACCGTTTTCACGCCTTCCCATCACTAAGAATGCAACCAAAATAAAATAACAGTGACTATTTTATTGAACATTATTTAATACCATATCAAAACACCTTGACTAATAAGGGAAGCTTTTCCTTCCCGAGCTTTGAATGTGGGTTTTCTCTTCTTTTTGTAGTTTTTAAAGTTTTTATTTAACTATATAAATACAGATACCTTTTTCCTGCTGGGTGGAGGCTACCGGCGGGGCCTTTTTTCTGTGAATGAGGTGGCCCCCGCTTCGTGCTCAGTTATGGGCTGGGGAGACGGGAGTGTGTGGTGCGTTTTTTCGTGTGTGTGTGTGTGTGTGGTTGTTTTAAGAAAAAACAAAACAAAAAACATTTGTTTATTTTTCCACACCGGGCTGAGAAAGTTTCAGGCATCTCAGCAGGACACTTGTGAGCGGCCACAGCCCTTCCGGATGTCCCAGAAGCCACCCTAGAGTTAGAAGTTCAATCCAGGACCTGCTAAGGAAGGAACGGCCAGGGGACATTTGGCAATGAGGCGGAGCATCCCTGGCCAAGAAGGAAGGAGCAAAGAACAGCGGCCTTGGGGAATTTGGCTCCTCAGCTGCCAGAACATCTCTAGCTGGGAGGCCGCAGGGATGCGCAGTCTTGTAAACATCACCAAGGAACACACATCAGTTGACACAAAATGGCTGCTTTGTAAACACTTGAAAGACAAACCTACAACGCCTTCAAAATGTGACAGGAAATGCCCTTTCCTCCTCAGAGTGTGTGTGTGTGTGTGTACGTGTTTGTGTGTGGTGTGTGGGGGTCTGGCAGCGGGGCGGGGTGGGGGTCCTCTTCCTTGTCCCACGTTAGGGCCACAAGATGCGGGACAACCTCCATCTTGTCAGTGCAAAAAGGGCGACCCACGTACGGCGGGAGGGGTCGAGTCTTGGCTGCATGGCGGTGACTCTCTTGTGCTCCGTTTGGCTGGCGGCCAGGTCCGGCCCAAACATCATGGCGCCATGGCGGGGAGAGCTGCTGGCTCCTGTAACATCTGGCACTGCTCCCTCCCAGGTTTGGGGGAAGGCTGCTGCGGTCCAGCCCAAACTCGGTTCAACGGCTTCTCTTTGGGGTCTTTTGTTTGCCCTCGAAGTCACAAAGGTAATGCGATTCCCCCCTGTGGTCCCAGTGGGTTCCAGAGTCTGTTTGGAGGAGGTTGGGTGCAGGAAATATAAAGGATGAAGGATGCTCTGTGGAGAGAAAGCGTCATCAGTCTCCGTCATGCGCACACGCAAAAGAGAAAACCTGGTTCCCTCATCTCCCTGCCTCCCCATGGCTGAATCCATCGATTAAAGCTTTACTTAAGGCGTCGAACACAGGATGGCCAAAATGGGCCTTCCTGATGTTGCTAAGCGACAGTTTCCCAGGCCACCACTCCCACCCCAAGGCTGATCAACTGGGGTCTCTTCAGACCCCACTGTGGACCCCAGAACACACTACTCCTTTCTTGAACCACCTCTATGGAAAGCTCAAAGGATGCCAGGGGCAACGGATGAAGGCCAATGCTGCAAGAAACACCCCCACCCCCACCCACCCCAAAACCCTTTTTGCTAATCCCCAGGACCAAGGCCTCACCTTAGGAGAGGTCAGCAAGCATTGCCGGGTCAATCCGAAGGGTGTTCCGGGCAGGATCTGTTCACTTCAAACCAGGAATCTATACAACTGCAGAAGAGAAGGAGGGTCACAGTTGTTGCTACGGGGCCATTCTCAGGGGAAATGCACTAGCAAGCACCTGCCCAAACCCAGCAAGGATGGTTGGATGGGGAACAGCATCCGAGTCGCTCAGTAGCAGCAGGAAGAACCCATTAGGGGACCCTCAGGCCCTTCACAGAAATGCTGGACTGCTGTCCAGACGCACAACACACCGGTCTTAAAAGAGTTGCATTTGCTACTGGGCCCAATTCAAGGTGTTAACTTTGACTTATAAGGGGCTAAATGACTTGCCCCCCCACACACAAATATCTATAGGAAGGCCTACTTCCATATCGACCTGCCCGTGCCTTAAAATCTGGAGGAGATGCCCTCCTGGTTGTCCCGCCACCCTCAGTAGTAAAAGGGATGGGTATCTCGGATAGGGTCTTTTCAGTGATGGCCCCTAGGCTACGGAACAGTTTCCCCCCTTGAGGTGCGTCAGGCCCCTTATACGTTCAGGTGCTGGGCTGTGGCTAAATGGGAATATACTGTCTCTTCCCACTTCACAGACACTGTTGCTGTTTTAATATATACTGTTGTGGTTTTAATACATGTCTGATTTTAAGGGTGTTTTTCCACTAGCACTAGAAGTACCCATTAAGTACCTATTAAGGGTACTTAATGCGTCCTTAATGGGTATTCTAGTGCTAGTGGGAAAACACCCTAAATGTTATTACCCGCCCCTGAGACCTTCGGGTATAGGGCGGGATAGAAATACAAATAATAAAATAAATAAATGTTGGGAACACCTCCGGTTGGCCAAGGCAACGCTGGCCTCCAAGGGACCAACCCAAAGGGGATGCTGGTGGGCCGGACCCTCTCCTTCCTCCTCACCCCCGTACCTCTTGTGGTAAATGCACAGGCAAGGGAGCCGGGCGATGGTGTCGCCCTGCATGAGTTCCTCCAGGCAGATGACGCACTCCCCGGCGTCTTTCGTCAACACGTCATCTGGAGGAAGAGAGAGAAGGCGGGAACATCGTGAGGAGCATGCAGAAACCGGCGCTCCTCCTGCTTGCTCGTGCTGGAAGCACCATCAGCTCCCAAGGAATGCTCAGGACCAAAGGAAGATGCAGCAGCTCCACTCCGAGGTTGGCATGGCGCGGTAGGCTCTGGAGCTGCCCTGCTTCAGAGGTTCCGGAAACTTCAGCTCCCAGAATTCCACGAAATAGTGGCAAGGAGCGCCGGGAGTGGAACGTTAGGGAGGAACACCACTTGAGAACCACTGCTCTGGTCTCCTTGTCCACCCACAGTATCTTAGCCTGGTCTCCCATTCTGTTCGATGCTTTCGATTATTTTAACCTCTTTTAACCAAGGTCTCGTAAGAAGCAGGGTAGGAATATTTTCAGTAAATAAATGAATAACTGACAGGCCCACTGCCTTTTTGAAAAACTGTATTTTTTAAACACTGGGTGCATCCAAACTTCTTAATACTGCGCAGCCGAATGCGCAGGAAATATAGTGGCAACGCACATGTCGATAGCTACTGCGCATTTACGTTAGTGCTGATTTAAGAAGAAGAAAAGTTGGCTTTTCTATCCTGCTTTTCTCACCCATTTAAGGGGACTCAAAGTGGCTGACAAACCTTCTGTTCTTCTCCCAGTAACAGAACACACCCTGTGAGATCAGTGGGGCTGTGAGAGCTTAGGAGAGAGCTGTCTGTGACTAGCCCAAGGTCACCCAGATGGCTTTGCAGAAGAGTGCAGAATCAAACCTTTACAGGCTTAATAGCACTCACAGTGCAGTATTAAGAAACTTCAGTCTGGATGGAACAGTGAGAAGAGCCAAGGAGAACAGGTAGGGGAGCTCAACTTTCATTGGATGCCTCACCCCATGTGACACGCGCACCAATGCAAACTCTCACAGCTTCCGAGGAGGAAGCTACGGGAGCCTGGCTCTAGTCCAGATGGCGGGATGTGGCTTCACAGCAGGCAAGCTGCGATTTCCCCTACAACTGCGGATTTATTCAGCTCGGCTGGAAGGTGCCATTGTCCTCTGCAAAAATGGAAACCAAAAGTAAACAACTACAGTTGCTGGCCGGGATACTTGGGAGACGATGAGGCTGAAGTTTACACTCTAAACTGTGGTTAGCACAAGTCACAGTTTACAGTGGCATTGTGATCACTTTGCAGAATACATTCCTGCAATATTTGCTTAGGTGCATTTACCTTGGCTTGGATGCATGGTCTGGAAGCCCTTCCCAAGGAGGTGGAGAACTTTGCCATCCCTCCAAGATGGTGATCTAGTGGTGGCAGTCACAGTCACTTTGCCCTCTGGGTGACTCTCTAACCTGGCTGGTCATGAACAACTTGGACTCGGCTGCCTGAGGTTTTTTGGGGTGGGTGGGTGGGTGTTCTGTATGACATGCAATTATTATAATGTATTTTTATTATAATGTTTTGATTGTTATTTTGCACTGTATATTTTCCGTTTGTTGTAAAACCGCCGTGGGCAACTTTTCTTTTGGAAAGGCTGTATAAAACTAAAATGGAAATGGAAAAAAAAAATACCTCGGCCTTTGGATACCGAACGTGCATTTTATTTAGAAGGGTGTAATTTCATTGCATAAGGAATAATTATTTTAGGACGCTGTTCTCTCGCTCTGTCACCTAAACCCAGACAGATATGGTGGAAATGTACAGAAATGTCTTTTGCAAAATGATGAAGCAGAGGTGCAGTACCTGGAGTCGTGGTTAGGAGGCGCTAGTGGTAGCTCAGAAAGAAGGAGGAGGCTGTAATTCTGTGTAAAGACCCAAAGGACGTGTGTGCCCCCCCCCCCCCGCTTAATATAGGGAATGAAATATGCCCTGGCCAACCCAGACCTTAAACAGGCACAGTGGCCTAGGTATATTTCATCCCCTGTATTAAAGGGGGGACACACACGGTCCCCCCCCCCGCTCTATCTCTGAAACACGGACCACGAGATAAAAGGTTTCTGACTTTCCTCCTTGGGTTTAGCCACCCTTGAAAAGCATCCAAGCCCTTCGGGAGGGGAGGGGAGGGTGTCTAAACTGATGCAGGGGTTTTCCTTCTGGCTGGGAGACACTGGTGACTCAAAAGGCCTCTGTCTGGTCAACCCCCCCCCCTTGCAAACTGTGCCTTACGCCCCCAGAGGCCCCTCAATATAGACCAAAGCAGCAGCAGGGCCAGTACAGAAAGGCACCAAAGGAAGCCAGCTCAGGAAGCCAGAAGCCACCTCCCACGGCCTCCTGCCTAACACGGTTCTGTGAAAACCCTCCTTTGCTTCACGGCTCCAAAAATAGGCAACAGAGGTGGCAGCAACTTGGGGGGGGGGGGCACGGGGGGGGGGGAGGAGGCACCATGCCTGTTGCTAGGCAAGTGGAGTTTTGTTTTCACAAATCCACTTTGACTTTCCCTCTTCCTCCCCCCCCCCCAACCCTGCGTGGCCTGACCTGACACGACCCCGGGCTGAGGGGGGGGGGGCTGAGAACACGCTGGTTCATGGGGAGGGGGAAGAGGGAAGAGAAAGGGATGCTAATGGGAGGGAGGGAGGGATGCTGGCAGGCAGGCAATGTCACTGCGATCAACCCCGGCTTGGCAGGCCCAGGCATTTCTACAGGAGGAGGAGCCTCCTCTTCCCTCTCAAGCTGCTGGTGGCCGGGCGAGGGGTGGGCCCCGGCCGTGACGTAGGGGGGGGGTGAGCCCCTCCTCCTGACTCGACTTCCAGCGCATAGCTTCGGGAGCCTCTTGGCGCCGTCTCTGCCAGCCCGGCCTGGGTGGATCCCATGTAACATAAGAGAGACTGTGGGGCCATTGCATCCTGGCACTGACAGCTGGGAGATAGACAGGTGGCGTTGTTGCTGGGGCAGGCAGCACAGGGCAGAGAGGGGCGGGGGGGGCAGGGGGAGGTCAACCTCCAACACAGCAAGCCCCGCAGGACTGAGCCAAGAGTGCCCCCCCCCACAGGTGATAAACGCACAGGAGCAGCGGGCACAGGGCTGGGCACACGGACACGGCACCCATGGTGAAACTGCACACTTGGACGCCCCCTGTGATCTCCGGAAGGACCCCGGCTCCAGCATGACGAAGGGTGCACGATTCCCTCTGAAAACACACCGTCTAAGAATAGCATTTGGCACCCAAGGCCGCCAAAAAATGACAGCGCCTCATTCCTAGTGTCTGCAGAGATGATTCAGAAGTATCCAAGCAATTCTTCTGCGATCCAAGGATGCCCGACCGCTTGTATCTGCTTCTGGGGGCTTCTGCCCACCTGGCACGCAGCTGATGGGCTGGACAGGGAGCAAATGACTGGGGTTTGGCTCCTCTGAGCTAAAACATTCCCCTTAAAAACTGGGAGAGATGAGTTTACCCGGCTAACCTCACTGAGAGCCGCAGAAGGTGAGGCAGTCTGCAATGTGTTGGGGGAATGGAAAACTCCTGGGCCCCCATAAATAGCTTAGCAGCTCCTGGGAATCCACCGGTCTCCCATCCCAACTTGAAGAAAAGGCAGTAAGGAAAGGTGTATTGGTCAGGCATGTCCCCCAAGCGCTTTGCAGCCCTCGGCACCAGGCAGCCTCGCCCAGGAGGGGCCACAAGGAAAAAGTCCCCGCCACCACCACTCACCGTTGTAAGAGAGGCGGGGCTTGCTCAGACACATTATAAAGTGCATTTCCATTTCGTCGGAAGCCACGGATTTGGAGCAAATGGGGCACTTAAAACCTGGAAGAGCAAAGGAGAAAGGCAGATGAGTTGCGTTTGCCTAGACACCACTCACATAGCAGACAAGGTCCTACACTGGAGTGAATCAACAAAGGCAGAATTGATTTTTGGACTGGAATCCGCCACCTGGGAGCAAGGCCGTGGTCACATCCTAGCAAAATAGGCCAGTGTAGGGCACAAAGAGGCCTGAGAGTGGTTTCGGCCCTGGCGATAAGATGCTCGTTGAAACCTACTTGCTTTACCTGCATGTTCCATGCGCCCTGGGCTCAGGCCTCTAGGGACGCGAACAAATATTTGTAAGATCAAAAATTCACGCAAATTTGGCCGAATCCAGAAATTCATATTCGTATTGAATGTGGGAAAATTCAGAGATCGACGTTCAAATTTGAATCAGATGTTTCAATACATTTCCATGAGCTTCATATGGGATTTGTATGTGATTGAACATTCATACAAAATTCGAATCCCACTACATTCGAAGGGGATCTATTAGAACAAATACAAATTTTCTTGCATTCAATGCGAATCGAATACAAAGAAAATATTCATGTACATCCCTAGTACATTTATTCCAAACACCCAAAAGGAGCCCTGCTGGATCAGGCCACAGCCCATCTAGTCCATAAGAACCTAGGAGGAGCCCTGTTGGATCAGGCCACAGCCCATCTAGTCCATAAGAACCTAGGAGGAGCCCTGCTGGATCAGGCCACAGCCCATCTAGTCCATAAGAACCTAAGAGGAGCCCTGCTGGATCAGGTCACGGCCCATCAAGTCCATAAGAACATAAGGGGAGCCCTGCTGGATCAGGTCACGGCCCATCTAGTCCATAAGAACATAAGGGGAGCCCTGCTGGATCAGGTCACAGCCCATCTAGTCCATAAGAACCTAACAGGAGCCCTGCTGGATCAGGCCACAGCCCATCTAGTCCATAAGAACCTAAGAAGAGCCCTGCTGGATCAGGCCATGGCCCATCTGGTCCATAAGAACCTAAGAGGAGCCCTGCTGGATCAGGCCACAGCCCACCTAGTCCATATGAACATAAGAGGAGCCCTGCTGGATCGGGTCACAGCCCATCTAGACCATGAGAACCTAAGAGGAGCCCTGCTGGATCAGGCCATGGCCCATCTGGTCCATAAGAACCTAAGAGGAGCCCTGCTGGATCAGGCCACAGCCCATCTGGTCCATAAGAACCTAAGAGAAGCCCTGCTGGATCAGGCCACAGCCCATCCAGTCCATAAGAACCTAAGAGGAACCCTGCTGGCTCAGGCCACAGCCCATCTGGTCCATAAGAACCTAAGGGGAGCCCTGCTGGATCAGGCCACAGCCCATCTAGTCCATAAGAACCTAAAAGGAGCCCTGCTGGATCAGGCCACAGCCCATCTAGTCCATAAGAACCTAAGAGGAGCCCTGCTGGATCAGGTCACAGCCCATCTAGTCCATAAGAACCTAAGAGGAGCCCTGCTGGATCAGGCCACAGCCCACCTAGTCCATATGAACATAAGGGCAGCCCTGCTGGATCAGGCCACAGCCCATCTAGTCCAGCATCCTGCCTCATTCAGTGCCCCACCAACTGCCCATGGGCATCCCAAGCAGAGACAAGGGCAAACTTCCTCCTGCTCTTGAATCCCAGCAAATGGCCTTAGAAGCGTCCTGCTCCCCCACCCTTAAGTCTGAAAGATGTACCTAGGCATTCATTCTAGTAGCCATTGATACATCTGTCATCCGTAAATTTGTCTATTCGATCTCAACGTCTCCCATCTTCCTCCTCTTCCTCTTCCCTCTGTGACTGGGTACAGTTCAGGGGAGGGTACAGCCACCTCTCTCTGTCAACTCCCCCCCCCCCGCCCACCCCGGAGACACTGGGGTGGGGGACGTCTCCCCTGCACTGACCATGTCCTTCCCACCTGAGGAAGGCGAACCTGGAGACAAGACCTCCGCTTCCAATTCTGCTGCTGAGCACAAGACTTTTAGCGCTAGGAGAGCCTGAGTCTTCTTCCCAGAACCCTCCACTCCCCACCCGGGGTCAGCAACTGCCCAGGCATTCCCAACTTCCAACGGGATAGTTCGGATGGAGGTCGCAGAAGCTTCAACCTCAGATCATGGCCGCAACCCTCGCCCTCCCTCTTCTGCCCCTCTTCCCCTGCTCTCAGATTTCTAATCTTATTTCTCTTTTTGTCTTTTAAAATATCATTTTAAATGACAACACTTTTTTTATTTTGAAAAGGATTCTACCTGTGTCCTCCCTGGCACCTGCCCTGGGAGATGGTTAGAAGGGTGGGTTAGGAATACGAACGAACAAATGAGTTAGCCATGCCGCAAACCGGAATAACTTATACATCATTTTGGGACAGATCATCTGGAATAATTACGGATTTTACCAGGTTAGTTTCAATCCGCATCATTACATAAATCCAAAACAAAAGCAGGCTTGTGCACCTCAGGGCTTGGGCAAAACCACAGCGGTCCGTTTGGCAAGATTAGTGGATTTGTATTTTGCTTTCGTGCCTCCGCTCGTTTTCAGGTTTATCTGTCGTGCCGCAGACAAGGTTTTGGAGCACTCGGCGAAGGGCAGATAATTGCCAAGGGGCTCCTTATCAGAGTGTGTTTGGCATCAGCTGAGTAGTATGGAAGAGGGGTGGGCACGAATATTCGTAATATTGGATACTTGTACAAATTCCCATGAATTCAGACCTTCGTATACAAACAGAATGTTACAACCTTCGTAGGTTGACGTTCGTATTCGTACAAACGCTTTGGAACATTCGTGGACCCGGGGAGGTGGGAAAGCGGCTGCGCCAGTCACACCCGCAACGGATCCAGAGCGCATTCGACATGGATTGAGAGCGGATTGAAAGTGGATCCAGAGGGGATTTGATATGTTAAGGGATACGCAAGGGATATGTATGGAGGCAGCCAGGAAGAGGACTAAGGTTGCCTCTGCAATGGCCAGTGTTTTGGACTATCAAGTATAGCATGCAGTTGCCTGCACTTCTATCTACTTACAGCCAGGCCTATACTGTATGCATTGCTTTGCCGCTGCAGCCACCCCAGAGTGGAATAACCCCCCACCGGTTCGATCACGCCACAGGCTCCCTAGGAGCAGCTGGACTGCACCTGGATGGCAGACTACGCACCCTCTCCCAGGTGCTGTGTGGCAAGGGGGCATGAAAATGAAACTGTGGCCAGTTTCAGAGAGGCCAGTTCAGCTCTGACGCAAGCACCGTGAGCCCCCAATGCTGCTAAGAGCGCGCTCATTTGCGTCAGTGTTTCCAGCTTTTCGGGCCCTTTTTTTCTTTTCTGGTAAGAACTGGAAGTTTCAGCTTTTGCAGTTTCCGGCAGCCAGGGCAACTCAGGAAGTGGGAAGGGTTGTGGGTTAGGGTGGCCGCCACAGCCCAACCAGGAGTGAAGGGGAGCAGGTCTTGCCCAGCTGTACCTCCTCCCATGTTCATCTAGGGTGGCACAGCTGGTGGGCAAACCAGGTGAAACAAGAGTCCCACTCCCATCAATGCCCTCCCCCAAAACTCTGCAATCACCGTCCCTTCAGCTGCTGTTTCAATCTACCAACCTTGTTGACACTGCGGGAAGGAGCCCTTCCCCACCCCATGGCGATCAAAATGCTTGCTTTCCTACAGGACTTCTGATTCTGCCCCACCCTGGACCTGCACCCGGGACAGGGCCTTCTCAGTGATGGCTCCTAGATTTCAGCCCGCAAGAAGGAAGAATCTCTTCTGAAACTCCTCAAAATATTTATTCCCACTTATTTACGGTATTTATATTCCTCCTTTCTTCTTCAGAGCCAAACATGTCAGACCTATCATTCTCCTCTCTATGCTGGATTCACAACAACCCTGTGAGGTAGGTGAGGCTGAGAAGCAATAGGTAGGCCAAAGTCACCTGGTGAGCTTTCGTGATCCAGCCAAATTTTGAACCCTGGCCCCAAGCATTAGCTACACTTGCACGACCTATCTGAGATCCTTCAGGACCAGTTGCATTTCTCAGCAACGTTATGCAAACCCTGAAGACGCAAGTTTACCATGGGTCATCCGCACAATGCTCTGGTGGTACTGTTCAACCCTAGATGGAACTTGCTGCAGAGATTCAGCCAATGCTACAGCAACAGCAGCGCACTGGAGTCCTTGTGGAGTATATCAGGAGCAATCCCCAACTCTCATGGAGAGATCCTGGCACTGGGCCTTTGAGACTGAATGGAGAGGTCAACTCTGAAAGATGCGAGAAGCTTGGCTCCAGAAAAGCTACCTGGAAAATGTGGAACACCCACACTTTCGTGGAGAAAAAAAAAGGAAAACAGGGGCTCTTTTGAGGCATACAAAGATTCAAGCAATTTAAAGCCTGTGCTGATCTGGGCCCTTTCTGCACTTGGCCTTATTCTGAAATATATCCCAGAATAGGGACCTGCTATTTGCATGCTAGTGCAGACTATGGAAGGCCCCAGGGGAGGCTGGTCATGGTCTGCATTAGCTTGTGGCCAGCAGACCGCTATCTCGAGATATATTCCAGAATTCGCATGGAAATGAATATTCGCTTTCAGAGCAAAGATTGGCTGCATTTGAAAATGTTTATATTCACAAAGGTGGCAAAGCACCCACCCAGTCATATCTGCAGAGGACTGAGAATGGATTCAAAGCAAATTCAAAGTGGATTCAAAGCGTGGATTCAAAGCTGATTTGGAACAGATTCAGAGGGGAGTTGTGGATATTGCAGTTTTCATAAAAAATTGTTTTGTTTTAATGTGCGGGGTTTTTAAGCATTGTTACCCGCCCTGAGACCTCCAGGTACAGGGTGGGATAGAAATAGGAAGGAAGGAAGGAAGGAAGGAAGGAAGGAAGGAAGAAAGGAAGAAAGGAAGAAAGAAAGAAAGGAAGAAAGGAAGAAAGAAAGAAAGGAAGAAAGAAAGAAAGAAAGAAAGAAAGAAAGAAAGAAAGAAAGAAAGAAAGAAAGAAAGAAAGAAAGAAAGAAAGAAAGAAAAAGGGGTCTGGCTGGTGATTCTAACCCAAAGGTTGAAGAGGGGAAAATTCAGTGTTGTTTCCACCTGAAGCTCAAACTGGAGTGGCCCATTTTGGGAATTAGTAGCAGAAATCACACACAGTGTATCTGCACGCATGCGCACACAGACACACACAGAGCCAAAGGCTGGCGTCAACAGCATGCCATGTTCTTCAGAGGCCAACGCCGGGAAGCTGTTTTGACTGACATCCCCAGGTGAGGGAGTCTGGCTGGAATGTTGGCTTATAGCCCAGAGACGTGCCCAGGCAGAGTGTATTTAGAGATGGGCAACGGTGCGTCCGGGTGACCACACGCATACAACCCACAACAAGGCTGACCTTTCTTTGGCCTCTGAGCAGGGAAGAGGAGGGAAGAGCTAAGTGTGGTCTTTTAAGCCCTTGATAGTGCCTACAAAGGGCGGAACAGACCCTGTTTTCCCCCAGTCTAAGAACCCCAGAATAGCGATGTTCGTGAATATTTTTCAGGGTCACAATTCATACGAATTCGCACGAAAGTGAACATTCGCATTCAGACGGAAGATCGGCTGCATCTGAAGACTGACGTTCGATTGCAAAGCAAACGCTTTTGCACGTTCGTTCGATGCTGTGTTATGTTCGCGAAGACGGCCAAGCACCAGCCCAGTCATATCTGCAGCGGATTGAGAATGGATTCAAAGCGAATCCAAAGTGGATTCAAAGCATTCAGTGTGGACTCAAAGCTGATTTGGAACGGATTCAGAGGAGACTTGGAGGTGTAGCTAGCGGCCGGGATTCAAAGAGCTTTTGCAACGATATCCTATCATATCCAAAGTGGTTCTGTTTGCAGGAATGTGAAATGAACCCGAAAACCATTTGTTCACATACCTACCCCAGAATCCAGCACGCTCTTTCTTGGACAACACTTTCATTCATTCATTCATTCATTCATTCATTCATTCATTCATTCATTCATTCATTCATTCATTCATTCATTCATTCATTCATTCATTCATTTGCATTTTTATCTCGCCATATACCCAAAGGTCTCAAGGTGGTGTACAATTTGACTTGAATATGCTATGGCAGATTCCAGAGAACAGCAACTCTGAGCATTCCATTCCCAGCATGCTCTGCTGGCCCCTTTTGGCACGGAATGCTGGGAGTTAATGGAACGTCTGGAGGGCTAATGCCAGGCTGCCCTGCCAAAGAGGGCTTTTGCTCTGGCAATACCGGTGTTTCCCCTGGGTCATCTTTGCCACTCTGATTATAATGGACGAGGCAGGCGATAGGATTTTTGACATCCAGGAGGTTTGGAGGGGTGCCAGATTAAAATAAGAGGAGAAGAAGAAGAGCTGGCTTTTCTACCCTGCTTTTCTCGCCCATTTAAGGGGACTCAAAGCAGCTGACAAACCTTCCGTTCTTCTTCCCACAAGAGAACACCCTTGTGAGGTAGATGGAGCTGTAAGAAATCAGGAGAGAGCTGTGACTAGCTCAAGGTCACCCAGCTGACTTTGTGGAGGAGGGCGGAATCAAACCCGGTATTCCCAGATAAGAGACCGGCTCCCTAACCACTAGCCCAAACTGGACTCATATTCTCTAACTAGAGCCCTTTCCGCACTTGGCCTTATCTCAGAATAGCAGTTTGTTGTCAACATGCTAATATGGACTCTGGCAGGCCTCATCTGGGGGCTGTCATAGTCAGCACTAGCATGTGGACAGCGGGCCCCTGTTCTATGTTCCAGAATAAGGTCAAGATCCGAAAGACCCCAGGAACTGCTCACGTGACTCAGCTTGAAGAACACCTGGTTTCACCCTCATGGGTCTATAATGTATTCTTTACAACTGCGTTTTGATGTACTATTTTGCACTGCATCCTTCCTGTTCGCCATAAACCGCCGTGGGCAAATTTCCTTTTGTAAAGGCAGCATGCCAACGAAATGGAAACAAAATGGAGATAGCATGGCTCCCTGACTTTCCTACAGATGTGATAAACTCTGTTTACGGCTGAGCCTGGATTTCCCTCGTCTCTCAACTGCTGGCCTTGCCACTTTTGGGAAGAAATGAGAATTTCCCAGTCAAATTGCAGACCTCGGTGGGTCACAACAAACAGGTAACACAACCCACCCGCCGTGTCTCCAAAACTTGCCGACTTCCCCTCCACACGGAAGAATCAAGCACCACACGTGGTAGCAGCTTCCTGTTGAACAGAGTCTGAAGTTCAAACATTTAGCACCGTTTTGCACAATTAACAGGCAAACAGTATAGGCTCCTATGGGTCTCTGCCGCGTTGTTTCACATGACACGTGTTCTTTAAGGTATCATGACAACAGCTAAAACTATGTGCATGATGGGTAAGTGTGGAATGCGGGAAAGGGAATATAAGAATGTCTAGGATAAAGTTGGGATGTCTCTTCTCAGTTTATGACGTGCAATTCAAGGACACCAGATGGCTGGGTATTGTGTTAATGTTGTGTTAAGAGATAAGTGTACCAGGCACTGTAGGGGCGGAGAAGCTGAATATCATTGCAGAGAATCTTGAAAAACCAAATTGCCTTTGGAATTAAAAAGATTCTTTACTATGGATGTATGAATAAAGGATATGCCTTTGCACCCAAGGAGTCCTTTATTTTTGCCTGAGTTTCCAGCAGGCACTGAAGCTCCACATATCACTGGCTTCTATCTGTGTAAATGGCCACTCTCTCCTTCCTGCCAATATCCAACAGTTGAAACTATCATATTAACCGCATTTTTATGTCTGTTGTTACTGATTTGCTTGCAATTTTTAATCTTCTTTTTCTTCTTCTTTTGACATTTTGGGTCTTTGGACCACAACAATCTGAGGCTGCGATCAGACACAGCAACAGCAACTACAACAACAACAACCAGATCTCTGGGGTATCTTAAGAGCAGGCTTCAGGCTTCACGGTGGGATATTTCACAGATCCATCGGAAGGATCCTCTAGGGCAGAGGTGTCAAACTCAATCCGGCCGAGGGCCGGATAAAAAAAAAAAATACTGTGAGGGCCAGGGGGCGTGACCGGGGGCGTGACCGGGGCACAGAGAAGGGGCTGGGGGCGTGGCGGGGGTGTGGCTAGGGCACAGAGGAGGGCTGGGGGCGTGGCCGGGGCGTGGCTAGGGAACAGAGATGAGGCTGGGGGCGTGGCTGGTGCGTGGCTAGGGAGGGGCTGGCTGTCCATGGCAGCGCCCGGGCAATGGAGGGTCCCGCCGCACGCTCGCTCGCCTCACTTCACCTCGCGTCGCCTCGCGTCGCCTCGCCTCCTTCGCGCCCAAGGAGGTCGGCCGCGGCGACGGGGGGCGTGGGCCGCGGTGGCGGGCACGGGCCGTATCTTTGACATGCCTGCTCTAGGGTCATCAAGTCCAACCCCCTGCTCAATGCAGGAGGTCCGAGACAGATGTAGGTGCAGCCTCTGCTTGAAGACCTCCATTTCACACAGCAGTCTGCTTCTACCCACTCTCCTGACCATTCTGTGCTAGAAAAGGTGGATTAGAGAAGGGCTGGGAACACGAGGGCCACCTGTGAGCTGCCCCTTTTGTTATGTCTGAACACCTGACTGAACATTAAGCACTTGCCTTCACACACATCTTTCCCACCGTCTTGAAGAAAGTAGAAACGGGTGCAGAACTCACTTCCTGTATCAAACTAAGAAGCTTTGTTCCTGTTTAAACCACAGAAACTTTGTCTAAATTAAAAACTAAACACACACACACACAACCCAACCACCAACAAACACCCCCACCACCTCCCAGTTCTCAATAAACCACTTCAACTAAAACAGCACAGCTTTTTAAAGAAATGCTACTGAACCCACAATATCGCGCCCTGAAAGTCCTTCTGAGCCAACTTCTGCTTGTGGACTAGGAAAACAGGACAATTGAAACCCAGCAGCTCGACAGGTTGGACAAGATTTGCCTAATCACGCCATGTATTGTCATATCACTCAAAGAACTCAACCTTACAATAAGCTACCACATGAGCATGGCTGAAGTAGAAAGGCTAAAAGACAGAGCGGGAAGTTGGAGGACCATTCAGAGTCAAATTAATATTATTTTCAATATAAACGTGGAATTAACACCCGAAGCAGCTTTGTTTAATGGGACCACAGGGAGAATAAGAGCAGATAAGCAGTATATATTTGACCAAACGGTATACGCAGCACAATCTACAACTGTATTGCGTTGGAAGGATAGTACAAAGTAGTCATTAGACAAACAGTATAGATATTTAATGGAATAATAAACGTTTGGAAAAAATAAGGGAAATAGGGTTTAAAAGCCAGGGTTTGAAACTTAGTCCCAGGAGAGAGGAAAACTGGAAAGAGTTCATGTATTACTCAACGAGTAACACCAAGCACCAGAACTTTTTAGAGAAGAAATAACAAGTAGGGATCGTACACCGACGTTTTTCGGCCATTCGATTCGAAACAAATCAGATGCTCACAGCCCATCTAGTCCAGCATCCTGTCACACACAGTGGCCTGCTAAATGCTCATGGGCATCTCAAATAGAGACAAGGACCAACCTTCTCCTGCTCTTGAATCCCAGCAATTGGCATTAGAAACATCCTGCTTGCCCCCCCTCCCCCCCCAGCCTGAAAGATGCACCTAGGCATTCGTTCTAGTAGCCATTGATACATCTGTCATCCATAAATTTGTCTAACCCTCCCTTGAAGCGATCTAGGCTGGTAGCTGTCACCACCTCTTCCGGCAGCAAAATTCCATAAACCGATGACCCCTCTGGGTGAAGAAATCCTTTCCCTTGTCGGATCAGATGTTGCCAACTGAACGCACTAAGGGAGGCGGGATGTAAGTGTGTCTCATTATTTTTGTATAATTACATTGTTACGTTTGATATTTTTGTGTTTATAAGTTTGGTTTTTGATATTTACGTGTTTATAAGTTTTAAAATTCACAAGTTTTTTCCAAAAAAAGAAAGAAAGACAGAGCAGGTAGGCCCAGTCCCTTGGTCCCTTCTGCACTCACCTCTTTAGTGGTTCAAACCGGCATGTCCGGATCAGTCCGGACTGCTGGTTTGGACCACAGAAGGACATGGCCTGGAACAGCACCAGTCCCATAGCTTACATGAGCTCTATGATTTTATAGACACAGCTGGGCTTGGTACCCAAAACCATGCAGCCAGGAACTAAATCCAAGCAAGAAGCCCGTTATTTCTACGACCGGTGACCTTCAACCACCCCTCCTTCTTCTCCACATATCGAAAAATCTCTTCCTCCGGAGAACAGGCGATCCAAAATTTTGTTAAACCACAGGCAGCCTGTAAAACTCCCCTGCTGTTAAGGTAAATCTGCTAGGTGATGGAAGACACTAATTAGAAGATTAACCTAATTATCTGGATATTGAACTCATGGATTTTTTAGAGCTGTCCTCCTTTGAGAGAGGCGGCACCGTGGCATATGGGCAAGATTTGTGCGTTGCATTCAGAAAGTCCCAGAAATAAGGGCCTCGAAAACCAACTCTGGACTATTTCCAACTAGGGATGTACAGAAATGGTGTGTGTGTGTGTGTGGGGGGGGGGGTTGCATTCGAATTCAATTTGAATCGAATGTCTGAACATTTAGAATCCAAATGCAGCAAAATCCGATGTGAATCATTCGTTTGAATATGTTAGATTCGAATCTGAAGATACGAATGCCGACAGCATTTGTATTTGAAGCTGTGAATGTCGACAACATCTGTATGTGTTACACATATCTGTATGCATTTCATATACATCCTGTTTTCATCTCGTACTATCTGCGCAAATGCGTACAGACACATATGAGAGTCAAACAGATAACGTATGTAATATCATTCAAACAAATGTTTTGGAACGTTCAAGATTTGTTTGAATGTTTAAATTTGAATGTGAAGACATTGTGTTAGAATTCAAATTATTATGTTGGATTTTTTAAAATCTTGTACTGTTTTTTAGCATTGTTTTATACATTTTGATATGTGTTTTAATGTTGTGAGCCGCCCAGAGACCCTTGGGTATGGGGAGGGATATAAATATAAATATAAATAAATAAATAAATGTCCACATTCAGTTGAACTCGATCGAATTTCGAATGTTAGAAGGTCTGTGGACATCCCTATTTCCAACAAGGTATTATTATTATTTATTTATAAAACTGGGTGCCTGCACCTATGTCGTCACCAGATATCTTTATCCTCCTGCTGTGAACAGAGGTGGCAGACAGGGCTGTTAACAACTGCTGAAACTCCTATGGGTCACCGGTATCCTCCTTGTGATCCATGGCTTCCCTGGGACAGATGTGACCCACGGGGAATTCATTTATTCCATTCGTTTGCATGCTGCTTTCCCTAAATATGACAGCCAGGGCAGTTTACATCAAAACTCAGAAAGCAACGCAGTACAGCAACACAAAATTACACTATTACATAAATAACAACAAACAGCACATCATTAATTGAACTGGAAAACACCAAACTACAAATTAATTACAGAAAATGATTTTTTTTAAAAAACAGTACTGCCAAACCCTGGGTGAAGAGGTAGGTTTTAACTCAGCGCTGAAAGCCATAATATAGGTGCCTGGCGAAACTCTAAAGGGAGGTTGTTTCAGAGGTTGGGGGCCACCACAGAAAAGACTCTGCTGTGGGTTACTACCACCACCGCCCCCCCCCCACACCAGGAACTACAAAAAGACCCTCTCCCTGAGATCTCAATATACACAAGCATTCAGAAAAAGGATTACTGTAGCACCGGCATCTCAAACAAATGAAAACACAGGCATCTGATGGACCGCTTCTTTAATTACAAAGAAATAAGACTGCAGAACATCACCTCAAAATAAGCCCTATCTGGTTGATGCAACTCTTGAAAGGAAATGGATTTAAAAAAAAAACAAATTAGTAAACATATTTAACAGAGCAGGAGATAAATCTGGAAAATACCAGTACATACCAGACATGCTGATACCATCTACTTTAATTGATATTTTAATCTATTAAGCAAGAAGCAGATAGAGGGGAAATGTAATCATCTCGCAAGATTAAGCTGAGCTTCCGCAACTCCCTGCCACTATGAATTAGCTGCTTAGGAGATGCTATTTCATTTTTACATTCTTACAGCAGTGCAAAGGGAACCTGGCTAATGCTTCTATGTACAGCGAAGAGAGAACGCTGGTCCCGCTGGACCAGAGTATGGATGGGGGAAACCCATTCCCAGGACAGTCCCTGAGTTTGCTTTTTGGGTGCACAGACCTTTAAGGATGCCTCTTTGAAAAGAGGCGTCTTCAAACCACCTGGAACAAGCTTCAAAAGAGCCAGTTACTGTAGTTCTTTGGGGAGAATATGGGACCCTTCTGGCCTCCAGAGAGAACACCGAATGCTCCATCCTAGCCAATTCCTTTACCTTCCACAAATGTCCTAGGCTAGCTCGGCTGAAGCCTAGTGTGCCATGGATATGACGTACTGCAGTCCAAAAACTGCTGAACTGATGTGTTAATCAAGGAAACCACCTTCTAAAGAACCACTAGCCAGACAGAAAGGTCCGGCCTCTGGCTCCCATCTTTTTCTAGCCACGGTAAGAAAAGCCATCCCATTGCCTAGTCCCATGTAGGGACGTGCACAAATATTCAAAATATTCGTTATTTGATCCAATTTAGACGCACTCAGACACTCAAATTCGAATTGAATGTGCAAACGTTTGTTTTTTAATATTTTTTATTATTATTTATTTATTTATTTATTTATTTATTTATTTATTTATTTATTTATTTATTTATCTATCTATCTATTTCGCAGCCCATACCCAACGGTCTCTGGCCTGCTCACAACATTTAAAAACGAACATATTAAAACTGTATCAGACCATATGCGAACGAATACAAATATTTTGAATCATGCATATGGATAATTCGGTCACTCATATGTGTACGGATATGTACGCATTACATACGTTTCCATGCGCATCTTATTCTTATCCGTACGCATCTTTACGGATACGTACGGGCCGAAAACAGAGGCTTTTCCGCACTGCAACGCGTTCTAAACGGAACGCGTTCAGGCGGGAAGCTTAAGACAGCTCCGGGCGCTTTCACCGTTCACACACAGGCGCGCCAGAACGGTAAAAGCGCCCGGAACTGTCTTGGCCGGCAAAGGCCGGCCAGGGGCGCGGAGACAGCTGCGGAGGCAGATCGGCAATCAGCTGATTCTCAAACAGCTGACTGCCAAACCTGCGCCGGCGGGGGAGGCGGGCCCGCGGCTGTTCGGGAGCGAGAAGCAAGCGCGAATCCTTCTCCTCCCGAACGCCTGCGGGCAGTTCGTCCGCACCCGAACGCATGTAGAGCACTTCAAAGTGCTCTACATTTGGAACGCGCGAGAGACAGCTCCGGATACGTCGGATCGCAAGCCCCGCGGCCGCAATGCGTTTGCCGCGTTCCGGGCTGTCTCCCGCGCGTTCCAAACACCCCCGTGCGAAAACATCTCAGGAGGCGTACAGATACATATGAATGTTGTCGACATTCGTATTAACAAACACGTATCGGATATTTGTATAAATAGATACAAATGTATTCAAATTGGTTCAAATTTTAATACATTTGTTTTTTCTCTATTCCAGTGTTTCCCAAACTTTTGCCATAGGTGTACCCCTTCTATAATTTTCGTAACGCTGAGTATCCCTCATAAAAAACATTAGGGATAAAAATTGTATTTTATAAAAATAATCAAAATCAGTGGAACTTACTAAAGCACGATAACAGGCGCCCGGAACTAACTATTAAAGAAGTAAGTTGTCTCTGTAACCAAGTGCAGTATATTCACGCCGTGTCACGCCTCACAAGACCGTTAGATAACACTGCAATTCTCTGGCGTTTAAACATCTCCGCGGCTCAACGTCAACCGTTAATGTTCCTGCAGTTTAAAAATGGCCGAACGCGAGCTGCGCGAAGGACGCGCAGAAGTTCCCGCCATAACGAGTTGTGATACGATGTACGATGGCCCCAGTTCCCGCGTAAAAACTGCGAAACGTGCCTATTTCTTTCCTTGTTCTGTGGGCGCAGCTAAGCACGGTGCAGTGGATATTCCCACGTGATCCCCACCAAACTCCGGTGCAACGCGTACCCCCACCAAACTCTTCCCGTACCCCTAGGGGTACGCGCACCACACTTTGGGAAACACTGCTCTATTCGTACAAATTTGGACATTCGAATATTCGATTCAAATCGAATCAAATGTTGAAAATTGCACGCCTAGTCCCATGGACTTCTGTGCTGTTAGTGGAGGAAAACACCTCTTGTCCTCAGGACACAGGAGAGCGAGCAAAATTCTGGCTAATTCTGGATTCGGCCATCTATCTAGCTACAAGGTAGGACCCCAGGTCTACCATAAAGTTGGCATCCTTTTCAACAGTGGCACCTGGTGCAGGTGAGTGTAGCCGGAAGCACCCCTCCTTGCTGAAAGCCGTTCCGTGAGCAGCAGTAAGGGAACTCATTGTAGAGACACTTGTGGTTGCATCCAGCCTCAGTCCACTTTCAGAGCGAGAGAGAATGCATCAGCTGAGTGACACACCATTTTTTTTTCAGCTTTAAATAACTCAGAAAATCCACCTTCGGGACACTGTGGAAAGAACTTTACTGGCCACTTTGCTGGTATTTTCTCTGGCTCTGAAAGTGGACTGAAGCTGGATTAAACCTTAGGTGTGACCACAGCCAAAAGAAAAGCACTTTTCAACAGGAAGTGGAACTTCTGGCCAGTTTGGTCTAGTGGTTGAGGAGCCGGACTCTTCTATGGGAGTACTCCCACACAAAACCAGCTGGGTGACCTTGGGCTAGTCACAGCTCTCTTCTGAGCTCTCACAGCCGCACCTTCCTCACAGGGTGTCTGTTGTGGGGAGAAGAATAGAAAACTTTGTCAGCTGCTCTGAGTCCCCCTAAATGGGTGAGAAAAGTGGGGTAGGAAAGTGAACTTCTTCTTCTTCATCATCATCTTCATCTTCTTCTTCTTCTTCTTCTCACCTGCACCTGTGGCTTGTACTCAGGCCCCCAGGAAGACTCAAGCCTAAAAAATCAGTGTCCACAGTATCAACACCTTGGGCCAGACAACACAATGGTGTTCTTCAGGAAACATCACCCACTTCCTTTCGCTCTAAGCTTGCTCACTTAACGGTGTGGAATTCTGTGACCTCGCTGATGTGGCAATTTACAGTCACCAGGCATGCCTCTAGATCTGACAGTTTAGCACGCTCATACGCACAGCTCAGGGAGTCCAAGGCCCAAATTTAATTTCTCAAGACCTCTGTAGGCAGCTCCTTTCACGCCCCGGCTCCCCGTCAGCCCAGGGCTTGCATCCCTCAGCAAGGGAGCTGTGGTCCAAAACATCTGGAGAGCATCAGGCTTTGAAAGGCAAATGAAGATTAGATCTTATCACCCTCATTTCCTCCCGTCTTTTGCACAAGCAGGGCAGGTGCTTTGGAAAACAACAGAGATGTTTGGAAGAGAATCAGATCTGAAGCAGAGACGCATCTGCTGGTTAGTGCATTTCCTCGGCAGCCCTGTTTACCCAGCCCATCCGTCCCTGCAGCGCCAAACCAGTTCCAGTTAAGCAACAGCCTCAGCTAACACAAGTTAAGTGGAGCTCCAGAGGATGAAATTCAAAGTTCCAACCGGTCCAGCTTCCTGCTGTCAGCCATGAAGAAGACAAGAGGCCCATCCGTTCCCGGAGCCCCTTGTATTTCCTATCTCAAAGGGGGACTAATTCACAAAAGGTTGCAGGAAAGGAACAGCACAAAGAAAGAGGAAAGAAACAGCAAAGCAGCTATTGTCTCGTCTAAACAGACAGAATGTGGCCAGTAGGGAGGGGGAAACCTGTTTTTTTGTCCTTCTACATTTCCAGGCAACATTCAGCAAACCCTACAGCCAAACACTTGATTTTATTTATTTACTAGACTTCGACAGCTTCCAGTAACTAGAATTCTCCAGGTAACTTACAAACAAAGAAACAAACAAAGGAGGAGGAGGAGGAGGAGAAGGAGAAAAAGGAGAAGGAGAAGAAGAAGGAGAAGGAGAAGAAGGAGGAGGAGAAGGTGGAGTTGGTTTTTCTACCCTACTTTTCTCACCCATTTAAGGGGACTCAAAGTGGCTGACAAACCTTCTGTTCTTCTCCCCTGACAAAAGAAGACCCAAAACCCATTGACTCCCTTGAACTCTGATGATGGACAAGGCACTTCAGGGAACCACAGGTAGCTAAAAGGACTGACTAGTGGGTTTTAGACCAAACAAAAGCCCAATATCCAATATAGAAGCATAAATGGCGAGGCTTAAACTGTCATCCATGGGGCACATAATGAAAAGACTGAACTCCATGGAAAATCTGGTCATTAGCTATGTGAACAAATATTCGTAGCATTCGAAATTTGGCCAAATTCAGCTGAATTCGGCGAGTCGAATTCAAATAAAATGTTGCCACATTCGAAAATTGACATTCAAACAAGTATGGATTTTCTTACATTGGATTCAGTACGAATCAAAGACAAAACAACAATAACGTTCATGACTGACAAGTAGGTGAATAGACCGGATTACAGCAGCAATGAAAATCCCCTTGGCAGATCTAACCAAGATTTCTGAAGACCAGATAGTCTAGAGAAAGTCAACCCACATGGTCACCAAGAGTCAGCCAGGACTAGATTGCATCAAGGAAGCAATCTACTTCCAAGCCATCTGAAGACAGAGAAGAAAACAGTAACAACAAACTGGTTGGAAATCTGGTACCTGGTCTAGTACAAATCTCTGGCTCCAGAACTTTGCCAAGCTCCAAACTTGCCTGACTGAGCATTAGGCCCATGTACAATCTTAAGCAGATACAAAACTTTCCATCTCTGGATCTAAACAGAGGTCTTTTACTGTCCAGTTCAAGGACAAAGTCATGGAAAGAAACCTGAGACTCCAAATCTTTCACATAAAGAGGGATGCTTAACAAGTCCCATTTCTGACGCCTGAAGTTCTAGGCCAGGCCTGTGAAATTTCACTTCAACACCATGGAGAAGGAGGATATGGTTTAGCTACTTATGGTTTAGAACAATCTCTATGGAACTTTCCTTTGGAGACCTGCTGGGTCAGGTCACAGCCTATCTAGTCTAGTTTCCGTCTCAGACAATAGCCCACCAACTGCGTTTGGACATCTCAAGCATAAGATAAAGGCAAAATCTTCACCTGCTCTCCTCTCCCTGCCAGTGGTCTTTGAAAACATCCTGCCTGTCTCTCCAATCTGGAGCCCGCGCACAGGTATCCATTCTAGCAGCCACGGAGACACCTGTCCTCCATGAATTCAGAGGAGCCCTGCTGGATCAAGGCCACAGCACATCTAGTCCAGCTTCCCACCTCACACAGTGACCCGCAAATTCCTTCTGGGCACCTGAAGCAGAAGATGAAGGCAAAACCTTCTCCTGCTTCTGAAGCCTTTAAAAGCAGCCTGGAGGTGGTGTCAAGACATCCATTCTAGTAGGCTGGTGGAACAGGCCATAGTCCATTTAGTCTAGCATGCTGTTTCACACAGTGGGCCACCAATTGCTTCTGAGCATCTCAAGCGGAAGACAAAGGCGAAACCTTCACCTGCCCTCGACTCCCTGCAAATGGCCTTCAGAGGCCTCCTGCTTGTCTCTCCAAACCATAAGTAGTACCTCAACATCCATTCTAGCAGCCGTCGATACCCAACTGGTCCAACCCTTTCTTACACCCACCCAGGCCTGATGCTCTCTCCACCTCTTCTGGTAGTGAATTCCACAGACAGGTGTCCCCTGGCTGAAATGAAAAAAACACTTCCACCTTTGTTGGTCCCAACCCTCCTGCCCACTTAGCTCTCTCACGGCAAAAGAGTCACACCTTGTTTTGTCAACACTTGTGCAAGCGCTGGCTGTCTACATGCAAATGTAGCATGCAGTCTGCGTAAAATTAACGCACTCACACTGAAGGCATCCGTTCCACTTCAGGATCTTTTGAGTTTTTCCCAAGCGGAGTGAGATTCCTTCTCGCCATTAAGGAGGCATACCAGGCAATGTCACCCAACATGAATGTGCCCCTCCCCTCTGTGATGGCAAGAGATGGGACCCAAGGTTTAGCTTGCATCAGGGCTGGCCAAAGACGTCCCTGAACTGCACCTTTCCTTAACCCTACAAGTTTTGCCCATGCTCAGGAACGACAGCCA
This sequence comes from Aspidoscelis tigris stejnegeri, assembly GCA_023333525.1. Classification (NCBI taxonomy): domain Eukaryota; kingdom Metazoa; phylum Chordata; class Lepidosauria; order Squamata; family Teiidae; genus Aspidoscelis; species Aspidoscelis tigris. Next base: position 5,440,084 of record JALMGA010000013.1, read on the forward strand.
TGCAGCAGCAGAAGCAGAAGAAGCCATAACTTGGCCAGGCCTAATATAAACAAGGTTCCTGATGTACCAATGTGAGCCGCATCTCAGCAGCTTTTGGAGGTGTAGGATATGGACAGTTCTGGTGTAGCTTATGTTCTGGGAATCGTAGCGCAGCAACCAATGGTTCCCCAAGAGCCAGCCTGGGGCTTAGGAATCACTATGGCCAAATCTCTGGTCCTTCATGAAGACTCACTGAAGAATGACCTCGGGTCAGCTTCCCCCTTTGAGCCCTGCCTGGCCTACTTCATAAGGTTGTTGTGAAGAGAAGCCTTGAAACAAATACTGAATGAAGGCCTGAGTTCTTCAGAAGCAAAGCCAATTATAAAGGCCTTCACAGAAGTCAAACTTAGAACCTTTCTGCATTGCGCTTCATTCTGGATTATATTCCGGAACAGAGCTAGCATGCGGACAACTGGTCTTTATTCTGGCATATAATTCAAGATAAGTCCCAAGTGCAGAAAGGGTCTAAATTTGGCCAATCTTAGTCAAAACCACACTCCCTGGTCTTATCCTAGCCTACTTTGGACAAAGCTGTCCAAGGCTGTGTTCACACCTAAGTTTTAATCCAGCTTCACTCCGCTTTCAGGCTGTTTTCTTTCAGCACCATCTAGCTCCGAAAAACCGCCTTGGAAACAAATAAAGAGGAAATTAAAAAAAACACACCTCTTGTCACTTTGCTGGCCTGTTCTCTCGCTCCCAAAGCGGATTAAAACTTAGGTGTGAACGCGACCCAGGCCAGAGTGGGACCCTCCGGCCGGGGAAGGCCTCGCCCGCCCCTCCTTACCGCTGTGCGAGCTGAACCACCGGGGGCCGATGTGGAGCGGCAGCGCGTCGGCCAGCGAAGCCCTTGAGCCCAGGTAGAGCATCCCGTCTCTGGGGTGACCGCCTCCCGTCTCCTGGTAACCGTTGCCATGGGCATAGGGAGTGGAGTCCGCGCCCGAGCCGCCGCCGCCGCCGCCTGGACCGCGCTGCTGCTGCTGCTGCGCCTCCGACTCCGCCGTCGAGGTGGTCCCGGCGCCGCCGCTTCCCGCCGCCGCCGTGTAGAGGCCGAACGGGACGCTGCCGGCCGCGGCGGGCTCCATGCCCACGCCGCCCACGCCCACGCCGGCCACGGAGCTGACGGAGCGGCTGCGCAAGCCCATGGCAGGGCCGCCGCCGCCGCCCGCGCCCCGGTAGTGCCCGAAGTGGGCCGCCCCGCCGCCGCCGCCGCCGCCCGCGGGCACGGCGCTGTCATCGCTGGAGACGCCCGCCAAGGGGCCGCCCCGGGAGCGTCCCCCCGCCGCCGCCGCCGCCGTCGTGCCCGCCGCCGTGCTCTGCTTGCCGCCCATGGCGGGCGGGCGGGCGGGCGGACGAGCGGGCGGCGTCTAGGAGCTCAGGCCGCCCCCGAAGCCGGGCATCTTCTCCCGGCCACCGCCGCCGCTAGCACCGCTCCGCCGCCGCCCCCGCCGCCCCCAGCAGCAGCAGGAGGCGCCGCCGCCGCCGCCGCCGCCCCCGTCGCCGCGCCCCGACGGGCGGCTCGCCGCTCCTCCCGGGCTCATCCACGGCGGCGCCGAAGCAGCAGGGCCGCCGCCGCCGCCGCCGCCCCGCCTCCGGGGCCCGCCCTACTGGGCCGTCGCCGTCGAGCGGAGGCCGGCGAGGATGGAGGGGCCGCCGCCGCCGCTTTCGGGGCTGTCGAGGAGGAGGAGGCTGCTGCTGCTGCTGCCGGTGGTGGTGGTGGTCGCGGCGCGCCTAGCGTTGTCCAGCATGCGGGCGGCCAGGAGGCCGGAGCAGGCCGGAGCGCGCCCCGGCCTCGCAGGCAGCCCGGCACGGCGAGCCCCCGAGCGCCGCCGCCGCCCCGTGCCGCTGCGAAGCGGCCCAAGCGCCGCCGGGCGCCGGGAACCTCCGATCCCCCGTGCCTCCCGGCTGCAGCTGCCTCCGACGGGCGGGCGGGCGGACCGACGGCTGTTGCGCTGCCCGCCGGCTCGGTCGCTTGGCCGATCGGGATCGCGTCGTCGCCGTTGCCGCCGGGGCTGATCCGGAGCCGGGCTCCGTCGGTCGGTGGGTCGGTCGCCTGGCCACCCGGCCGGCCGGCCGCTCTCCTTCCTTCCTTCCTTCCTTCGCTCGATCGCCCGATCGGTCCTCCTGACGGGCGGCGGCGGCGGCGGCGCCTGGACGGACGGAGGAGGCGAGACAATAGAGGCGCGCACAACGCCTGCGCCGCCGAGCCTTCTCTCCGCCCCCGCCGCCGCCGCCACCGGGCTGCGTCAAGAGCCGGGCGGGCCGGGCGGGCGGGCGACGCCAACGGGGGGGACGGGGACGGCGAGCAGGGCGAGCGGGTGGGAGATGCCCCCGGAGGGGATCCACTGGCAGACACCTTGACCCTGGGGAGGGGCGACGACATTCCCCAGCCCGGGGGTGGGGGTGGGGGTCAATGGTGGCTGTAACTCTAGAGTTCGGGGGCCCGATCGATGGCCGGTGGGCCACGAAAGCCCCCGACAATGAATGACCCCGGCCGAAGGGATCCCGTTTCTGCGCCCTCAGTGGGGCCTGCGGTTGGGGGTGGAGGGGCCTTCTCCTCCTCTTGGCTTTTTTGTGATGCCTTTCTTTCGAAGAGTTGCAGGTTATTTCCCTCCCTCCTTCCGTTCTTCCTTCTTCTCTCCCTCCTTTCTTTCCCTTTCTTCCTATTTCGTTCTTCCTTTTCCCCTCCTTTCTTTCATTTCTCCCTCCTTTCTTCCTTTCCTCCTTCCTTCCTTCCATTCCTCCTCCTTCTCTCCCCCTCTCCCTCCTTTCTTTACCTTTCCCCCTATTTTTATTTCCCTCCTTCCCTCCCTCCCTTCTTCCTTCCTTCCTTCCTTCTTCCCCTCCTTCCCTCCCTCCCTCCCTCCTAGCATCTGTATCCCAGCCTTCCCCTTAGGGTCCCAGGGAGAGTCACAAGGTTAAAAAAGAAAAAGAAAAAAAAAGCTTGCCCCTGTTAAAACATAATTACACTTTATTTTAAAATGCAACTCGGCCTCCATCCCCTTCTTGACCATTTCATCCTTACTTCAACCCTGCTGGCTGAGGGAGGAGAGAGGCCTGGGCAGCTTCCCATGCTGAGCTTTGTGGTGGTGGTGGTGGTGAGTTCCGTCCTGGCTTCTCAAACCAAAGTCCAGTAACGCTGACCATTAGGCCAGGCCAGGTGGTTCAGTGATCAAGCAGCCCAGAGTGACCCATTGCAGCCTTGAGCTGCGTTTCTTTATTCCTGACCCCCCTGGGAACGGCAGAAAGGTCCCAAGGCTCTTTCTGTAGCAAGCTGTGGCCACACTTAAGATTTGATCCAGCTTCAGTCCACTTTCAGAGCGAGAGAACACATCAGCAAAGTGACAAGCTGTTTTCTTTCAGTGTTAACTCAGAAAATTCACAGATGGACTGGGGGGGGGGGAGGCTAGATGGGAATCCCCCCCCCTCAGCAACAAAGAAGCCATGTTGCCCCCAGACCCTCAAAGACCCCCCACCCTGTCTGCCAACAGATTACATCACCTGTCCCAATGCAACACTAGAGATACAAAGGTAAATTTCTCACAAAGGGGGGCACACTATGGCACTCCCCACTTGCTTCACATTCGACGGGACCCTTTCTTACCTAGCCCTAAAGCGTTAAAAGGGCAGGGTTCATTTTATATGTTGTAACCCGCCCTGAGACCCTTGAGTATAGGGTGGGATAAAAATGCAAATAGATGCAAACAGATACACTTGAAAAATATCTTTAAATAGGAGATTCTGGGTGTTTTTCCACTGTCACTAGGAGTACCCATTAAGCACCCATTAATGGGTACAAAAATGCCATTTCGTACCCATTAATGGGTACTTAATGGGTACTTTTAGTGACAGTGGGAAAACACCCTCTGTCACAGAAAGCAAAGATGAATAAATGTTTCAATTACAGGAAGCAACACATGAATATGTGTAGATCCAACCTGTTAGTTCCCCAAGGGTGAAAGCATCTTAGATAAGGCTTCTTCTGGTATTTGCTAGCCAAAGTTGGGTCCACACCTACGTTTTAAGGTCCCTCCAGATGGGAACAGCCATCTAGGCTCTAAGGGAGATTTCACAATTGTTTCTTGCTGCTCCTGCTAGAAACAGGAGGGAATTGCAAACATTTACCTGGCCAGCCAGGTTCCTCCTTTCGTTATAATTGTTCTTCTAAGAAAGCCACAATTACATATGGCATCTCCAGTCTTGTCCCAGGACCATGGAGAGCTTTTAGCGCAATGTAGTCCCAGGTTATTATTTGCATCTGTGTAACTGTACGGCTTATCTACGTAATAAAAAAAAATGTTCTTATTTATTCAGTTGAGTATTTCTACAGTGCAGTTTTATTTATGTCAACATGGACCCATAAGGAAATACAAAGTTGAAATAATGAAGGTAAAACAGCACTTCTGAAAAGGGTTGGCTTTCAGTAGAGCTTTGCATGTTGAAATATTCTCTTTTTGCAGAGCTACCGGTATTAGGGGTAGAAAGATGATCAAAGCACGCGGCTTGCCCATGGTTTTACAGCGTGCGGCCTTCAGATGGAGCAGATTCCAGACCATCACCTACTACTGAAGACAGTCACCCTGTTCACACTACAGCCCATAGTGCATGATTAGGGAACTCCTAGAGAAGAGCATTTGCACAACTTCTGGGGAAGAGCATTTGTTACAGCCTTCCCAGAAGCTCCCTAATCATGGACTAGGTATCGGGCACGAAATCGTGTACCACACCTTCACCAACATTACCCAATTCCTTTTCGGGTGCTCTAGAGTTGTCTGAAGTGCCACGCAAGCGTGCTGGCACCGTGGGTGACCATAGACAGTCACTGAGGGTGCTGCAAACAAAATGGCGGCACCCTGAAGAGGACCGGGCCTGGGCGTGGGCTGTAGTTAACAAGCGCTCGCAAGTGCTACTTAACATTGGGTGATTACATCCCTTTCCCCACCGGTGGACAGGAAGGGAAGTACAAAATTGCCCCTGGATAGCCCTGGCTTCCATAAATAGAAGAACCAAAGAAATATCCCATTGCATTGAACTGGAGGTCCAGTTGTCCCAGCAGCCTGTTCTCCTAGTGTCCCATCAGCTGCACAGGAACTCTTATTTACATGACACAAAGATGGAGGCATTTTAGCTTGAAAGCAATCGCTTTTAAAATACTGCAGTTGTTTTCTATATTTATTAACTTAAGATTTATATTCCATCCCATACCACAGGGTATATGTATGTGTATATGTGTGTTTATATATATACATATATACATACATATATACATATACATACATACATACATACATACATACATACATATATACGTATGTATGTATGTATGTATGTATGTATGTATGTATGTATGTATGTATGTATGTGTATGTGTGTATACACACTATATTTATATAGTCCAGAGAATGAAATTTTTATTAAATTTCTATTTTTTTAAAAAAAAGCCTGATTTGCGTGGGCCCCCTTACAAGAACCATTTTTTCGAACTACAACTCCCATGAAGCTTTCCCCAGACTGGCCATAATAAGGAAGGCCGCGAGTTGTAGTTCGAAGACCTGCAGGGTCTCTTTTCCTAACAGGCGAGATAAAAAACTTTGCCCTTTTAAATTACAACTCCCATGATCCTTTAACATGAGCAGTAAAAGTCGTAGACGCACTGTCCTTTTCCTAGAGAGCAAAGGATTCCCCCAAGCGTGATACTCGAGGTGGTTTTGCAACTGGTGGCTTGTTCTTAGCTGCACAACTGGCATTCCGACAGCTCGATGCTTGAACAGTGGACCATGATTCTTCCCTCTGGTCCCCATTCTCCCTTAAGACTACGCCTCCCGGTAAGCTTTGCGCGAGCTAGCGCTGCGTGCCCTAACGTCCGTCCTCTCCTGCTTGCTCCTCCCCCTCGCTCCTCGCGCGGGAGGGGGGCGCGCGCTCAGGCAGCAGTTCAAGATGGCGGCGCGCTGGAGCAGCGAGAATGTGGTGGTGGAGTTCCGGGACTCGCAGGTAACCGGGTCGTCGGCGCTGCTGAGGGGAGGGCCACCGCGCATGCGCCGAGGAAGATGGCAGTGGGGCCTTCCAAGAAGAGGGAGCAGAGTCCCCCCTCATTCTTCTAGTCCTCAAGGAGGAGAGGGGAAGGAGGATGGAGGGCGGAGGAACCAGAAGGCGCCCTGCCTGGCTGAGAATTTGGGGTGAGGGGCTGGGGGTGGACAGTTTCTCCCCCTAAAGGTTTTTGTGACCCCCCCTAAAAAAATCTCCCCTCCCCCCAATATGTATCTGCTATATTAGGATTTTCTTCACCTTTTTTAGGAGTGTGAATGTGGTTGTTAACTGAGCTGTAGTCACACTTAAGGTTCAGTCCAGATTCAGTCCACTTTCAAAGTAAGGCTGTGGTCACACTTAAGGTTCAATCCAGATTCAGTCCACTTTCAAAGTAAGGCTGTGGTCACACTTAATGTTCAATCCAGATTCAGTCCACTTTCAAAGTAAGACTGTGCTCACACTTAAGGTTCAATCCAGATTCAGTCCACTTTCAGAGTAAGACTGTGCTCACACTTAAGGTTCAATCCAGATTCAGTCCACTTTCAGAGTAAGACTGTGCTCACACTTAAGGTTCAATCCAGATTCAGTCCACTTTCAGAGTAAGACTGTGCTCACACTTAAGGTTCAATCCAGATTCAGTCCACTTTCAGAGTGAGAGAATACATCAGCAAAGTGACAAGCTATTTTCTTCCAGTGTTAAATAACTTAGAAAATTCACCTTTGGGATAGATCATGTGGAAAGAAAATTAAGGGTCACTTTGCCTATGTGTTCTCTCGCTCTGAAATTGGACTGAAGCTGGATTAAGCCTTAGGTGTGACAGTGTGTTTTCTGTGAATTAACTGAGAAGAATTTAGGGTTTTTTTTTCCTTTTGAGATGTTTTGTTCTTTGTGGTGTTAATGCAGTCCTATTGTTGAGGGGTGAGGTTTGTTAATGACAAGGGTTTATTAACTAGCATGTATGGTATGTGTATTGATTTCATAGTTTTTGTGTTTATTGATTTAAATAGTTTCTCTGTATAAAGCTAGGGAGATGCATTCCAAGCAGAAGGAGAAGGAGAAAGCACATTGACACAGATTTAAATGAGTTGTGTGAGCCTGCTGCATCAGCTCTGAGACACCAGTATAGGGGGCACTACCAGAATGAATGAATAAATAAATCCAAACCTTGGAGGCAGCAGCTATGAGACCACAAGTACTGGGGTGGGTGGGTACTAGAATTAAAAAAGAAATCCATTCACACTGGAGAAATGGTATCAGTATTGTGCTCCAGAAATAGTTCCGTTGTGTTTTGGACTGCCTCTTGCTTTGGACATCTTGGGCCCACTTTGCACGGAGCCTTATTCTGGATTATATCCCAGAATAGGGGCCTCTTGTCCGCATGTTGGTGCAGATCACCCGGGGCTTGCCATGATCTACAGTGTGGGCAGTGGGCCTCTACGCTAGGATGTAACCCAGAATAAGGCTCAGTGCAGAAACGGCCCGTTGCTTAAGAAGAAAGCAGATAAACTGAAACTTGTTTGGAGATTTCCAGCTGGCTTTCTCCTCTCTGTTGTTGGTTTGTTCGTTATGAATGGTGGTGTGGACAATGGAGGTACAGGGTCAGATGTTTAAGGAGGCACAACACTGGGTGGGGCTAGGTTTGGGGGAAACAGGGCCCTGCCAAGGCAGGAAATCCTCTCAGGTAGTGCTTTAGACAGGTGAAGCATTCGACTGTGGCTGTGCCAGGTGGACCGTGAGACCGGCACACGTCAGATCAGCTAGTTGTCAACATAGCCCCCACTTTTAGCATCCTCTTGGCTACCTTTGAATGCATGTCGGCAAGTCTTGACCGAATCCTGAGTGACTGGGTGGTGCCCTCTATGCACTTTTTGAGGTAGAGATACAGAAGAAGAAGAGTTGGCTTTTCCACCCCACTTTTCTCACCCATTAAAGGGGACTCAAAGCGGCTGACAAAGCTTCTGTTCTCCCCACAACAGAACACCTTGTGAGGTAGGTGGGGCTATGAGAACTGTGACTAGCCCAAGGTCACCCAGCTGGCTTCATGGAGGAGTGCAGAATCCAACCCAGTGTTCCCAGATAAGAGTCTGGCTCCTTAACCACTAGACCAAACTGGTGGTTTGCAATTCCCTACTTCCAGGAAGAGGTGGCGATTGAACTGGCCACCTTTTGCTTTCCAGCAGTTTGTGCTATCACTGAGCTAAGGCCACCTCTAGACTCCATGAGCCCCCCTGTGCAGCTTTCTTGGCAGAGATACAGAGGTTGTTTGCCATTGCCTGCTTCTGGGGAGAGACAGCGGATCCAACAGTCAATCATCTGCTTTCATGAACACTGAACTATAGGCCCTCCCTTTTAATGCATCGTGGCCCTTTGATTCAGGAAGCTGTCAGAAGCAATTGGTGGGCCATGATGTGAGGCAGGATGCTGGACTGGATAGCCTGTGGCCTGATCCAGCAGGGCTTCTTTTTATTCATGGAGGACAGGTGTATCAGTGACTACTAGAACAGATGCCCAGGTACCACCCAGGGAGTTGAGACCAGGCAAAGGTTTTGCTTTTGTCTTCTGCTTGAGATGCCCAAAAGCAGTTGGTGGATCCCTGTGTCAGGCAGGTTGTGGGACTAGGTTGCCTGTGGCCTGATCCAGCAGGGCTCCTCTTATGTGAATTAATGGTGGGGGGTTCTTGCAACAAGTTTGAAAGTGGTCTTAGAATGCCCAGAGCTCTAATCTGTCATGGCTCCAAATTCTTCTCCATGGCTGCAGCTGTTTTCACAAAATAGCTTGATGGAGAAACATTCTTGTCAGTCCATGGGGGCCCTTAATGCCTTGACTCTGGGCAGCAGTTCTTAGACTGAAAAATCCTTCCCAGAAGGCTAAGCCCTTGAAATGTTTTCTGATGTTGGAATTCCTCGGAGACTGGGGCTCGTCTTTCTTTCTCCCCTTCTCCTCTTCCCCTAGCAGCTGTTGTTTTTACCTACTGACCTAGTCTGTCATACTGCTAGGCCACAAGTCTGGCAAGAAGACGGTGGAAGGCAAATTTTCATTTCCTCTCCATCCATCGCTGCCTTTCATGGTGGCCCTCTGACATCCCAAAACTGTCTGATTGCAATCTAGCCTTGCAGCATGCTTGTAGGTCGAGTGCATATATTAAAGCGACAATGTCAGCTTCTCCTGTTTGTTTGTGATGCCGAGAGTAGGAGCCGGAAGCCCTGGTAACTCCACTTCACTGGCCAGTATGCACCGGGCGCTTGGAGCTGTGACAAAACCAGCTCCACCAAACAAGAGTAGACCCGAAGCTGAGACTTTGTCAGTTATTCCAGGTCTGTGGCACCTCCATGCCAGCTGGGATTCTACATTTATTTATTTTAAAAAATTATATCCCACCCCTCACCGCAAATAAAATATGTAAAATAGTAAAACATAATTAAAAACATCACCCCCTCCCTAACCTAACAGGACAGCACCCTGGGTGAAAATCTATGTTTCCTCCAGGCACCGAAAACTATACAGTGTAGACACCTGGCAAACCTTGAGAGGGAGGCTGTTCCAGAGTTTAGGGGCCACCACAGAAAAGGCTCTCATGCACTTCCATATACCTCTGAAGGAAGGCCCTCTCCTTGAGATCTTAGTGCATGGGCAGGACTATATGGGAGAAGATGCTCCTTCAGATACCAAGGACCCAAGCTGCTTAGGGCTTTATATGATAGTGTCAACACCTTGAATTAGGGTCAGTAGTGAATAGGTAATCAGTGCAGATTCTTTAAGACTGGTGTGATGTGTGTCCAGCCAGAGATGCCCATCAGCAGTCAAGCTGCTGCGTTCTGCACCAGTTCAAATTTCCAAACCGTTTTCAAGGGTGGCTCCATGTAGAGCACATTACAGTAGTCTAATCTGTAAAGCCAAATGTAAAATGAACCTACTAAGACATTAACAATGCCTGAAAATGGAGAGGAAAAGCTGTTTCCTAATTTAGCCAGAGGGCAGGGCAAAGAGGGGCATCTTCACTGCTCTCCTGAATGTGTGTGTGTGTGGAGACTATTCCTTAAGCTGTGAGCCATCACCGAGAAGGCCCCGTCTTAGGTGGCCATCCCTTTGGCTACTGAGGTTGGCGCTACAACCAGGAGGGCCTCCCCTGCAGATTTTAAGGCATGGGCAGGTCAATATGGAAGAAGACATTGTTTTACATAGTTGGTTCCAAAGTCATTTGAGGTCTTATAAATTGAGGTTCACACCTTGCATTAGGCTTTGTAGCAAATATGTTTGTTTTTGTTATTTTATTATGCCTACATTTTACTGAGACTATAGTGGGGTGTTTTTTTGGCCTTGTTTAGGCACTGTCCTCCATGAATTTATCTAATTCTTAAACTATTCATACTGGTTGCCGTCACTACCTCTTCTGCAGCCAATTCCATAAACCAGCGACCCTCTGGGTAAAGAAATGCTTCCCCCTGTCTGATGATCTGACTCTCCTGCCCATCAGCTTCATAGAGTGCCCCCTGGTTCTAGCGTGGCATGACAGAGAGAAGGCTTTTCTGTATGAGTTGACCAGGTGCATTAACCCATGGCCGTTTGTTCCTCTCTTTTTCTTCTTGTATTCAACAGGCGACGGCCATGTCCGTGGACTGCCTTGGCCACCATGCTGTGCTTTCTGGGTAAGTGGTGGAGCCTTTTGGGGTGGGACTGTGGCTAGCAGTGGCAGGTGCTAAAAGCACTTTGGAGGTTGGTTTGTGGGGCAGGCAGAAGGTTCTCTTCTTATTGGTGGTGCTCTTCCTCCTCCATGGGACAGAGGTGAGGAGACCAAACATAAAAACGGAAGAAAGGAAAGTTTTGGATGAGACTTGAGGTCCAGTTGCTGTTTCTGAAGAATGGCCAGTTAGGGGCCCCTAAAGGAGCAATAGCAAGATCTGTCCAATAATCAATGAATGCCATACAATCTTTGGGGGTGAAGGCTTTGTGTAGCTATCACGAGTGATGTATCCCCCCTAAATATTTGTCCAGCTCGCCCAAAGAGTTTCCTTGGGTAGTGCTTCTGCTATAATATTTCTGGGTTCTGAGACAGCATGCTGGAGTAGAATAGAGGTCTCAATGTGAAGTGCTCCAGATGTGCCTGAACTACAACCCCTGGCTTTCCACCAAGGTTGGTGTGGGGCTGTTGGGAGATGTAGTTCAGGAACATCTGGAGGGCCACAGTTTGAGACACCTGGACTTAGGACTCAGAGCCCAGGATTCAAATGCCCCTTTGCTTGGGTCAGTTGGTGGCCTCCTAGGATCCCCAATATTACAAGGTGATTGTGGGGATAAAGCATTGAGTGCTTTGCTCTGTGCAAGAAAGTCACGATGTGGGTGCAAAACAGAAGCATGAATGAAATGTCTGTCATGTTTTGGCTGAAGAAATGCCCCCCCACAATCCGTGAGCAGCTCTTTTCTTTTAAATTTAAACATTTAGGCCTGAATGGATGTCTTAGAGTAAGAGCCCTTTGGCGAAGCCAGGTCTGAGGTCCTGCTGAAATCCCAGAATCAAGAGGCGGCGACTTCTAACGGTCTCCCCTTCCACGCTGCTGATGTCGGGAGCCTTTCTTGGCCTTATCGCTAATCCTGTCTTGCACGTATTTCGTCTTGTTTACTGACCTTCTGCTGGTCTGATTATCTGATGTCCTTGTGCGCGTGTTTTCTGAAGCCTTACCTACGTGCTTCTCTTAATTCTACTCTGCTCCTCCTTCCAAAATGATCCTTTATGCAGGCATTTTGTTATCTTTACAGCACGGAGTTAGAAGAGCTCTCGTCTAGTTGTCAGTCACACTTGAGTTCCTTCCATGAGTAGGACCTTCTTTGCTGTCTTCATGAAGGGTCTCGTTCCTCAAGGCATGGCTGTTTTACCCGCAGGTGTAGGAAACCTGACCCGGGTGCAAAAACTGGTTTTCTTAAGCACTTGAGATTTCTCTGTTTGAAAGTAAAATTGCTTTCTGGCTCGTGGGATTGCACATGTACTCATTTGGGAATGTGGCAGGTCCTTCTGGAAATTTCCAGAGCTAGACAATTGGGTGACTCAGGGATCAGATCCGTAATTCTTAGGACATTCCAATACTGACCCGAAACTCTGGACACCACCCTGAAACTGTTGTGAACAGATGGTAGAGAAATGCTGCTATAAATAGATCAAATGATGTGGGTGGGCCATTGGAAAGAGTGGAAGATAAATTCAAAGTTTCCTGCTCCTTGGGGGAAAGGTCCTAGATACCCCCCACTCCCTTTCCCCTATTCATTGCACCATATTCAAGTTTACTGCCAGAAGGGGGTGAGAAATTGGCCTTTTTTTCCTCCCCTTAAGGCAGCTATTCAACAGGGAGGGCTCAGAGTGGATTGTTCATCCATTTCCCACTGCCCTCCTGTTAGCTTCCCCCTAGGAAGAGTCTGACTGCGTGGAGTTCCTTTCCTTTTCTTGGCAGCCATTTAATAAAAAAAATAAAGCACATTCTTGGCTTGACAGACCTTTAATTATGTATGAAGTAGCAGCTAGTACGTACATTAATGTGAAGTGTTTCATGTTATATGGTTTCAGTTGTATGCTGCTGTTTGTTTGTTGTTAAATTAAAGCACGATACTAATTAAATTTTGAAAAAGAAAGCAAATTAAAAGCAGAAAAAACATTCCAGAGTCTTCTTCCCTGGGGTGTGGAAGGAAGGACGAAACACTTCCTCTGGTCATATGTACAGAAGCAAGTAGAAGCGTCTCCCATGTGCTGCGCATGAGTCTTCCTCTCTGAAACTTTCTGGTGAAACCAGAGCTGGATTGGTTTTGAGAGAGTTGTTTGCTACTCATGTGGAACACCTCAAAAGCATGCATTCTGTGACCTTCACTACTACCCTAGATGTATTTTCTTCTATGCCTTTCAGAAAGTAGACAAAGGGCCACTTTGCACCTTTCCTGGTTGTGCTGGCCAGGTAACTCTTGGGATGGATCAGGCATCCGCATTTTGTGACCCCTGGCCTACTCCAGACTTAGCCGGTGCTTCTCCAAGTGCTGGCTAAGTATGAATCGCCTCCCGTTAGAGGGGCAGTCGCAGCCGTTGCTGCAGTGTCCGGGCGATGCAGTATGCAACCACACCTGTGCCTCCAGTCGTGAGCTCCATTGGCACCTCTGCCCCCATTTGCAGCTCTGCCCCAGCCCTGCCACTAGTACAGAGGTAGAGCAGTGTGGTTCCCGCACGCATGGAACCACTTTTGGCAAAAAAAGTGGCTCCTTGCAGAGCAGATGGAGCTGGGAATCCCCCCCATTTTTGCCTGTTACAGTCCTCTCTAAGGAAGCATCCGTGCCTAGTTGCCTACTCCTTTATCTTTTCCTGGTTCAGTGCTGCTTACGAAGTGAGGTGTATCAATTTCTACCTTTGAAACTTCTTCTACCCGGTCCTAATAGACAAGGCAAGGCAACCAATGACCTAATCTGCAGATGGCACCTTCCCACGGATTTGTCCTACGCCATGGGAGCACCCTGCAGCGTTTCACAAAGGCAGAGTGAATTGTCTCTTATCTGCGACTCTTGTTAAATGGAGTTCCCTTCATGTGCGCCCTCAAGGACTGACACTGAAGGCCATTTGCTGGGATTTGAGAGCAGGAGAAGGTTTGCCCTTGTCTCCGCTTGAGAGGCTCATGTGCCATTGGTGGGCCAGTGTGTGAGACGGGAGTCTGGACTAGATGGGCTGTGGCCTGATCCACCAGGGCTTCTCTTAGGTCCTTATGAAGCACCAGTGCAACGCAGTGTTACTCTTTGGCAGAAAGTTCATTCAGGAAAGACCCAGGATTTAACTCTTGGCTCAGAAACGCACTGAGGAACTTTGCTGCCTCCCAGCGGTGAGACACCTTGGTCCTCACTGGGAAATGTCCTCTTCAGGATCAGCACCTTGTCCTACCTATGCCATAGCAACAGGCATTTTGCTACTAACAATGCAGGGGGGAAATAACCCAAACTTTTACTTTTGGATGCGTAGTTCTGGCCTGTGAGTTGCCATAAATGCTATAAGGACAAGGCCAGATTTCTAGTTGAGTATCCAAGCTTTGCTTTCACCTTGCTGTGGGAAAGCGTGGCAGATACTGCTTGATTACTGACCTGATTATGATGTGTGTTCCGCAGGCGCCGGTTCCTGTACATTGTTAACCTAGATGCCCCTTCTGACGGCCACCGCAAGATTTCCCGGCAGAGTAAGTGGGACATTGGAGCTGTCCAGTGGAATCCCCATGAAAACCACGCGCACTATTTCGCTGCTTCGGTAAGTTCCTGGTTCTGGGGCTAGACTTCCTGCCAAATGGCACCGTAACAATGGAGCAGACGACGGAAGATGAGGCCCAGGAGGTGGAGGGCTTCGAGCCACCAAAGGCTGGCCTCTGGGGCCATTAGTGGTTGGGTGTGACAGTGTCCTCTGGCTGGACGTGCGCTCAGATTTCCTTAGATTTTGTCATCCCGTCCTAAAACACTAGATTCAAGCAGATACAGTGTATTAAAGAAAGAAAATCTGGTTCCGAGTCATGCAGATGTATTGAATAAAATCCACTTATTAGTAATGTCAGTGCAGCTGGACCCCAGCATCCATGGGGGGTTGCTTCCACGCCCTACCGCGGTTACTGAAAACCACGGATATTTGAAACTAGGGGGAATTTCAATTTCCCATAATTCCTCTGAAATCGCACAAAATTTCACCGGAATCATGGGAAATCTCATTCGAGATGCGCTCGTTTCCCATAATCCCTATGATATCTCATGGGATTTCAGAGGAATTATGGGCAATCTGGAGCCATTTGGGGCAATTTCCCGCCTGCCCTGGGCCTTAGAGGAGTTTTAGCTAGGCCTAATGGCGCCCGCGGAGGGTAGGCTGGGCTGACCAGTCACCGCAGAGCATTGAAACTGTAGTTATCAGATCAGTGGATACGAGGATCCAACTGTATGAGATGCACCTATAAAAAGCAATAATAAAAAAAAGTATAACAATTAGAAATGAATAGGAATAACTGATGCAGGAAACTAAAATAGCAACGTTTGAAAGTCCGCAGGGTGAGCAGCCCTGGGTCTGCATGAAGAAGGATAGAGAACCTTTTGCTCTAGTTCCATCTTTGCTTATCTGCCACTTTCCCGCGGACCTGGGCCCTCGGGCGAAAGGCTTCTTCTTGTCCTAAAATGAATGCTGACCTGGATGGTGGGATTCAAAGGCAGGCCTTTCTGTGAGATTTTCAAAGGCACGGCAGGGAATGATTTCAGTCCTCGTCTTCTTAACTTTCCCGTTCAATTTTAGAGCAACCAGCGGGTCGACCTGTACAAGTGGAAAGATGGCAGCGGAGAAGTTGGTACCTCTTTGCAGGGGCACACACGTGTGATCAGGTGCGGACCCCCCAGATCCCCCAGAAACTGTATTGTCTTTTTATTGTTATTTTAGAATACATCAAAACTTATCGGTTGTAAAGGAAACTCTTTTCACGATCTATACTGTGAAATTACTAAAGGTTCTGCTGATGTCTTCCGTCCTTCTGAGCCTCCTCTTGAACTTCTTCCTTAATGCTCCCAATAGACGACCTTTTCTTCCTTTGACTGTCTTCCTAAGTCTCTTATTCATCAGTTCCAGCAGTTATAAATCCGTTTTCTAGTTCTTGTAGAAAGTCTATAACGGGTTTCCAGCAAACTTATCCACCGTTCTCTTCCTTATTAACCCCTCTCTATCTGGGGCTACCCTTGAAAATGGTTCGGAAGCTGGAACTGGTGCAGAATTCAAGATGTTGACACTAACGTATAAAGCCCTAAACGTCTTGGGCCCTGGGTATCTGAAGGAGTGCCTTCTTCCATATAGACCTGCCTGTGCACTGAGATCTCAAGGAGAGAGGGCCTTCTTGGAGTTCCTTCCTTTGCAGAGGTACAAGGCATAGCGACATGCAAGGGGGCCTTTTCTGTGGTGGCCCCTAGACTCTGGAACAGTCTCCCTCTTGAGGTTTGTCAGGTGGCTACACTGTCTTTTCACCCAGGCTTTTGGCTTATAAATAATTTCCTTAGGGTGCTGTCCTGTTAGAAGAAGAAGAGTTGGCTTTTCTACCCTACTTTTCTCACCCATTTAAGGGGCCTCAAAGCGGCTGACAAACCTTCTGTTCTTCTCACAACAGACACCATGTGACGTGGGTGGGGCTGTGGGAGCTCCAAAGAGAGCTGTGACTAGCCCAAGGTCACCCAGCTGGCTTCATGGGGGGGGGGGGGGCAGAATCAAACCCAGTGTTCCCAGATAAGAGTCTGGCTCCTTAACCACTAGACCAAATTGTTAGGGTAAGAGGGAGATAAGGTTGGGATGGGAGTGGGGGGGATGTTATATTTTGAAATTATGTTTTATTCTTATTGTAGCCCACCTTGGGACCATTTGGTGAAGGGCAGGATATACATTCCTTAAATGAATAAAATAAATTTGTTAATTTGTCCATCAGAGCCAAATCATTTAATTTAATCAGCCAAATTTCCACCGACGGTGTTTACTATTCCTTCCATTTTGGGGCATATAAAATTCTTGCTAGAAACTATATTATCATGTAAGCTGGTGAGCCTGGCACCCCAGCTTAGAGACTGGTAACCCTCAGTTGGTGCCCGTGGGTTGGCTTGCAGGTTTTTCACATAGCTCCTGTACATCTTTCCAGTGTTCTGTGGCTGGGTTGTAGTTGGGATGTTTTTCCAGGAATGTCCTCAGTCCAAGTTCTCCATGAGTGTCTGATAGCCTTCCGGTGTATCCTGTGGATGCGCCGGCAATGCCAGAGCGCGGTGGCGGCTCTTCCCTGCGAGATATTTTTTAAAGAGAGTTTGTGGTGGGTGAGTGGGCGAGGTGAAACTGAAATTAGTATGATAAAAAGCAGGAGGAGGCAAAGCAAGAGAAATGAGTGACTCAGCCCTTTATCACGATGCCTCAAACCAGGCACGCCGAGGGCCATATTGCAGAAAGGGAACACAGAGCAAAGCTCCTGGAGGTATTGCCTGGAGGGTATGGGCAGCAGATGCGTTGGCAGTCATGCCCTTTGGGTACGAATTCCTCTGGGATAGCTGAGACTGCCCTCTACTGGAGTGACAGGATTCTGCAGGAAAGAGTGGTAGGAATATAGATGGACTTCCATCCTGAGTGCCTGAGCTACATGCCAGGCAGTTTTCTAATGGGAATTTTCTGTGTCAGCCTTTATTCGTTTATTAAGCAACTTCTATACTGCCTTACGCCGGAGTCCCAGGGCAGTGAAGAAAGGCAGCTCAAACCAAACAGAATCAGTAAAACAAACAAAAAAAGCAGTCAAATAAAATCAAGATTAATCTCCTGATGCTTGGGTGAGTAAGACTGTTTGTTTTTACCAGGCACTGAAAAGTAGGCCAAAGTTAGTGCCTGGCATGTATCTGAAGGGAGCCTGTTCCAAAGCCTAGGGGCCACCACGGAAAAGGCCGTGGTAAGGAATATTCGATGTAGCTCTGTAAGGAGAACTGAGCAAGGAGAAGAAGTAGGGGAAGGATGCTGTTTCTGGAACTAGAGGTAGGGCAGAGGATGAAACAAAGCTCAGTCCACAAATGGTTTGCTGTGATTTGTGTCAATGGAGTATGAGAATGTAACCGTCTTCCAGCACTAGGCAGTGTGCTGATGTGTATTAATAATCCTCGCCTCTTTGCGTCTTTTACAGTGATTTGGACTGGTCTGTATTTGAGCCCGATCTGCTGGTTACAAGTTCAGTGGACACGTACATCTACATCTGGGATATCAAGTACGAGCGGAGCCTGACAGTTGTGGCATTTGGGTGCAAATTCCTCTGGGATAGCTGGGACTGCCCTCTACTGGAGTGACAGGATTCTGCAGGAAGGAGTGATAGACAAGGGAGGAGATTGAGGAGAGGGACAAAAACTGTCAGGGGAAAATCCAGGTAGGAGAGAGAATGAGGCAGCGTCCAGACTTCTTGATGCTGCGCGTCAGAACGCGCAACCAAGATTGTGACACGTGACGGCCGATACTTTGTAGTGGCGTCGCATTATAGCAACACCACTGCCAATTTGCTTAATGCTGATATGACAGCATTAAATGAATCCGAACGTTCCCACCAGTCTGGACAGGACGGCGAGAACAGCCAACAAGAGGTGGGACGGCAGCTCAGCTCCCATTGGCTGCCCCATCCCACGTGATGCGCGCCTCACCCCATATGACTGTGCATGCCACAGAAGTCTCGCAGGTCCCTGAGCAGGAAGCTACAGAGCTGCGTTTCAGGCGGGGACGATAAGTCGTCACTTTGCAGCGAGTAAGGTTTGATTCTTCTAAGAACTGCGGATTTCAATCCGCTAGGCTGCAAAGGACCTTCGATGGAGAAGGGAAAGTAGGAAGGGGGTATGTGGAAGGCAGGCAGGGATTGAGAGAAAGAAAGAAATAGAAAGAAGAAAGAAAAGGAAGAGAGAAAAGAAGAGAGAGAGAAAGTCAGTCTTGATCTGTGACTTGGAAACTAAACAAGAACGATGCAAAATGTTTCAGCATTTGTGAAGGAGTGACTTAAGTACAGTCGGACCCTGTTTCCACTGGGGATAAGTTCCGTTTCCTACCACGGTTACCTGAAACCGTGGAAAATCGCGAACAGGCCTTACGGTTCTGGGGTCATGCAACCCCAGAACCAAAAGTGCTTTTCTGGCCTCTGGAAGGCCTATTTTGGCCTCCGGAGAGCATTGGAATAGGTGTGTGACGCCACCTGCCTCCCGTATTCCTCCTTACATTTTGGGATGGACTCCAGTGGCGTCATGCGCCTATTCCAAAGTTCTATGGAGGCTGAAACAGGTCTTGTGGTACTGGGTGCTTTTCCCTTACGGTGCCCACAGGGGGTGGGGGTGGGCTGATCCAGTAACCGTGGTTAACTGAAACCGTGGTTACCAAATCAGTGGCTACAGGGGTCCGACTGTATACCTGAAACTCTAAATTCTGAGATTCTTGAAAGCTTATAGGACTTAATTAATATCTTGGCTTGTTCTCTCTAGTCTGCCCTCCTTAGATCTGCTAGCACAGGAGTGCTCACCAGGTTTTGCTGAATTTCAATCCGCTAGGCTGCAAAGGACTCTTTCCTCCCTTTGCCATTGACTGCTGCTAGAGGCTAATTCTGGCCAATTGCTTGCATGGGCGGCAAACATCTTTCTTAGTGCATGGGTATATTTTCCTTCCTTAGCACACCGCTGCTGTCCCAAAAGAGGATTCTATGTGCTTCAGTGGTGCATTTGCTTGCACTATCTTTGATGGTCAGCGATTTAGACATGTATTTGCGTCAGGTACGACTAGTGTCATCCACAAGAGAATTTCCAGTGTTTAGGGGATCCACATCTCTGATTACAAATTCCTTTTAAACTCAGGGCAGGAGTAGAGCATTTGTCCTTGTAAGAACTCAAGAGGCCAGTTCTGAAGAGGGTTTTATTTCTGTCTTGAGAAGTCTGTAAGGAAAGAGTTTGGGTGCTGGGATAGAGATATCTGGGGGAAACACACTTGGGAAATACCGAATAAGGTAAGCGCTGTGCACCTTACACCTTTATTGTTGCATTTCAGAGACACCCGGAAGCCTGCGGTCTCCCTTTCTGCTGTTGGTAAGTACTGAGTAGAGGAAAGTGGTCATTCCAGGGCAGTTCAAACACACAGTTCGCATGAACAAGTGTCCTCTTGCACCTATTCAGATGACTCTCCCTAGATTCTTCTATGTTTTTACCAGAAAATACCTGCTTTGAAAAAAGAAAGGTTGTGCCAAAATATTTGTATCAGTGCTATAAATAGCCTGGCAGGATCCTTGTCAGTTTACATTTGTAAGCCAGTTTGGTCTTGTGGTTAGAGTCCCGGACTCATATCTCGCAGTCACTAAGTTTGATTCCACCCTCTCTTTCTGAGCTCTTACAGCCCCACCTACTTTGCAAGGTGTCTGTGGTGGGGAGAAGAACAGAAGGTTTGTCAGCTGCTTTGAGTCCCCTTGAATGGGTGAGAAAAGTGGGGTATAAAACCCAACTCTTCTCCTTCCTCTATGAAGCCAGTTGGGGGACCTTACAGCTCTCTTCAGAGCTCTCACAGTGCCACCTACGTCACCAGGTGTCTGTAGTGGGGAGAAGAACAGAAGGTTTGTCAGCTACTCTTAGTCCCCTTAAAGGGTGAGAAAAGCAGGGCATAATTTCCAGCTCTTCCATACCTTCGGGTATGGGTCAGGAGAGAAATGTAAATAATAAATAAATAAATAAACTTCTTCTTCTTCTGCAGCTGGAGCCTCCCAGGTAAAATGGAATAAGAAAAATGTCAACTGCTTGGCAACCAGCCATGATGGCGACGTACGAATTTGGGACAAGCGGGTGAGTCTGGGATGCTCCAACCCCTTTCCTGCTGTTACCTGAGGAAACGAGCATGCGGATGAACATTGCTGCTGTAGTCTTTCCATTCTCCCTTGCCATTCTGAGGCCTTTATGCTCCATCCGTAGGGCCTTGAGCAGGAGGGAACCCTAGACTAAGAAACAAAGCGCCGTACAGGTTTCTCGATTGCCACGTCGAAGCCACACGTGGTCACTTGAATCCTTCAGCAAGGCCTTTTGGAGGGCAGGCATTTTATCCGACATCTGAATCTTGTGTAACTCTGCTTTGTACAACACAGTTTGCTTTTACAATGCTGGAACATCTTCCTTACCCTTGCAGAATACTTGCTTTTTTTAAAAAAATGGCTTTTTGGTTTGTTTGTTTGTTTGTTTGTTTGTTTGTTTTTGCAGAAACCCAGCACTGCTATCGAATACTTGGCAGCACACCTATCCAAGATCCACGGCCTGGACTGGCATCCAGACAATGAATACATTTTGGCCACCTCCAGCCAGGATAACTCTGTCAGGGTAGGTAGGTGGGCCCTGCAGGACCTGGGGTCTTTGCCATTATTCCGGCCAATAGATTTCGTTTGTGCTAGACATTTTAGTGATTTTATTTTAAGAAAGGCTCACAATATCCTTTTGTGCACTAACACATGCTAGTGCAGGTCCCAGGTGAGGCCTGCCAGAGCGTGCATTATTACGTAGACTAGGCACCCCAATCCTGAGATATATTCCAGACTTTGGCCAAGCACAAACAGGCCCCAGTGGGGTTGCGGGATAGCAAAAGCCCTCTACACAAACCCAGCCTGTGAAAGACCTATTCTTCCCAGTAGTTTCAGAATTCCTCATCGGCCGAAGGTTTAGATCTTCTCAGCTCCGTTCGCATTGTGGGGCTCACGTTGTGCTGATGAGTTTGTGTCTCTCATCTCTCTTATTGAAGTTCTGGGATTACCGGCAGCCGCGCAAATACCTTAACATCCTGGCGTGCCAGGTTCCTGTCTGGAAAGCGAGATATACGGTAAGGATGGAGCCCAGTTCGGAAAGCAGGTAAGGCAAAGATTCCTTGCAGAAGGGGTGGGGGTGGGGTGGTCCAAAGAGAGCCACCACAACAAGGAGGTTTTGTCCTTTAGCTCGGATGGAACTCGCGGTGAGATCTCGCCTTCCTTTGTTTGACGTGGGTTGGTGCTCTCGGAGGGAGAAAGAGCGGAGGTTCACAGATTCATCTTCAGGATCTCTTTGAATTCCTACCTGTTTAACTTTGTCAGTGCAATCGACGGCTTGAGTTTTGTTTTCACCTTCTCCCTCCCATTCCCTTTTCCTTTCGTGTCCTGTCTTTTAGGTTGTAGTGGCAGGGAGTATCTTGTTATTGGCTTTGGGGTGGTTCTGTGGGATGTGTCTTGTCCTGGAAAGCGAGTAAAGTTGCTCCACCGGCTGATGGGATAGTTATAAACAAAGGCAGGATGAAGGAGAGTTTGGGCCGATTCATCAAACAAGTTGGGCTGGTTAATCACCTAAAGCGAGAGTGCATACTAAAGATTCCTCCACATAGTTAGTTTTGCCTCACAAGGACAGGAGCGGATACTTCACAGACGTTTCTGCTTAACACTTTATGCGTTTATCCGTCAACATGAGGGGTTGCGTGAGTGCAGCGACAGCAGGCTGGGTTGCTCGCCATCTTGCCCCCAGCGGTGGCCCCATCCCCCTCCAGCTGTCTCTAGAAAACCATGAACCATCTTGCCGGAGGGGAGGGAGGAGAGACAGCAGGCTGGGTTTCTTTACTCTCTTGACCCCACTGGTGGCCCCTCCCTCCTCCAACTGCCGCCAGAAAGCTGTCGGCCATCTTGCCTAAGGGGCTGGGAAGAGAGGCAGCAGGCTGGGTTGCTCTGCCATCTTAATTCCAGACATGGCCCTTCTTGTCTCCAAGTACCACTGTGAATCATCTTGCCTGAGGGAAGTGAAGAACGGACAACCTGTATTCAAAGTGATTTTATGGTGACCTGCCCTGAAACCTTTGGGTATAGTATGGGACAGAAATATAAATAAAATAAAGAAAACCTTAAAAATGCCTTGACCAAGAGAATGAATTACTGATGGAGATAGGACTGTATGGGCCAGTTTGGTCTAGTGGTTAGGGAGCCAGACTCTTATCTGGGAATACCGGGTTTGATTCCACTCTCCCTCACGAAGCCAGCTGGGTGACCTTGGGCTAGTCACAGCTCTCTTCTGAGCTCTCACACCCCCACCTTCCTCACAGGGAGAAGAACAGAAGGTTTGTCAGCCGCTTTGAGTCCCCTTAAATGGGTGACAAAAGCGGGGTAGAAAAGCCAACTCTTCTGCCTTGTGGGCTTCAAGATACCGGGAACACAGCAGGTATAAATGCCAACTCCTCCTCCATGGAGCCAGGTGGCTGACCTTGGGCTAGTCACAGCTGTCAACAGCCCCACCTGCCTCACATGGTGACCGTTGTGGGGAGAGGAACAAAAGATTTGTCAGCTGCTTTGAGTCCCCTTAAAAGGGTAAGAAAAGCAGGGTAGAAAAACCAATTTTTTCCTCCTCCTCCTCCTCCTCCTCCTCCTCCTCCTCCTCCTCCTCCTCCTCCTCCTTCTTGTGCCACTTCCCTCACAGATTCCAGACCCCCCTCCCTGGCTTATTTAACATTTAATTTCAGCTATTTCTGTGTCTTTGGTCCTGCAAACACACTGCAAGCCAAGACATCTAGGCTCACCTGGGGAGCAAAAATACCTTGTGAAATGTCTGGCACAGGATAGGCAGTGGTCTTGGACGATTTGAAAGGGCAAGAAAACAATGAGGAATAAGGAGCCATGTGCGTGTTTTGAGGTGCCAGCACCTTTACCCTGGTGAACCAGAATGTTGTGACAATTGTTCGCTGCATTAACACTTCCTTTTGCGTGGCCTCAATCATGCTGCCTTTGGCGTACGGACTTAGCAGTTGTGTTCCTCAGATTTGGTTGCTTCTGTGTCACAGTGATGCTCATTCCCAACCATGTTCTACATTGGAGCCTACAGGAAACACTAGAGGTCTTCCAGAGTTTCTAGGCTGCTTATGTTCTTTCTTCTCCCTTCCAGCCTTTCAGCAATGGGTTGGTGACTGTGATGGTTCCCCAACTGCGGAGAGAAAACAGCCTCCTCCTCTGGAACGTCTTTGACCTGAACACACCGGTGCACACCTTTGTTGGACACGATGACGTGGTGCTGGAATTTCAGTGGCGGAAGCAGAAGGAAGGTGAGCAGTGGTAGTCCCTGGGCCAGTTGTCTGTTGGATCCTCAGGACAGGAAAGCAGGCCAGCTTCTGGGGTCTGAAGTCCCTTTGGGCTCTTAGTCTTGTTCCACGGATGTCCCATGGAAAGATGCTGATTTCCGGCTGGTTAATTTGAAGAGAATTACTTCCCAGCCTACAGCCTCAGGATACATAGCTCCCAGCCTCTCTCCTAAAGTCTCAGGGTGGGTTATAGCAGTCCAAACACATAAGTAAAACAAAGTACAATTTCTAGAAGTATACTAGTCAGAGGAGGAAAAATGCCATTCCGTCCGGAGATGGCAGAAAAAAGATCATCTTCATCATTCATTGGAAGCTATCAAGACTGGAGAGCAGGTGAAGGTTTTGCCTTCATCTTCTCCTTGGGATGTTCTGCTTGGAGGGCCACTGTGTGAGACAGGATGATGTTGGACTAGATGGGCTGCAGCCTGATCCGGCAGGGCTACTCTTTATTCATGGAAGGCAGATGTATCAGTGGCTACTGGAATGGATGCCTAGGTGCCTCCTGCAGGTTGGAAAGATGGATGGGATTCCTCTAAAGGTCATTTGCAGGGAGCTGAGAGCAGGAGGAGGTTTTGAATTCATCATTTGCTTGAGATGCCCAGAAGCTGTTGGTGGTCCACAGGGTGAGATGGGATGCTGGACTAGATGGGCTGTGGCCTAATCCAGAAGGGCTCCTCTTAGGTTCTTCTGTTCTTAAGTGGTGACCCTTGGTGCACCTCAGAAGGAGACGATCCCACAGTGTGGAGGACAACCTGAAGGCATCTTTTTATTTGCCCATGTGATACAGATTGTCATCACTTGAGGTCATTCCAAATGCTGCCATATCATGAAGCCAGTGGTCAAAATATGTTATCTGTTTTTCTACCACGCCCTACTACCTCCAGGTGCTAGAGGCTGCTTAACCAGTACATTCCCAGGGTCCACTTCACACTGCGTTCACCTCTTAACCTCTCCAGAGAGCTCAGAGGTGTAGCTGGAACCAGCTTTGCTCTGTTCTCCAACCCCTCTGACCTCCAGATTTCTCTGCGACACCCCCAGAACCTCTGTGCGAGGCTGTGTAGACTCTTGAGAATGTGGCTTCCTACAGACAGGCACTGCTGCCCTTCTCTGCCTGGTGATGCTGAGGTCCCACCTGAGTGAAACCACTTCATCTTTCCTCCTCATTATCATCACAGAATCATAGAATCATCATGGAATCACAGAATTGGAAGGGACCTCTAGGGGCATCCAGCCCAACCCCCCTCCTCATTGTAGTCTGTGCACCTTTTTAACATTTCCTGTAGGATTAAGAGTTTCATTTAGCTTTATTCTCCCAACTGTGCCATCTTCAGAAAGGTAGCTCATAGTACCCATGTTAAACAAGATACTAGAACTACTCCCAGGGCTGTTCCGGAAAACAGAGGTGCCTTAGGAGAGGGGGAACATTTGAGTAAGACTGAGTCCTAGGAAGACGGACGTGGGAAGATGCTGGGTTTTGATTTCCCCTGCAGTATTTCATCCATTTTTTCTTGGTGGGCAGGAGCAGAGAACTCACTGCAGCAGAAGCACATTTGCATAATTTATTCTCACTGCAGCACTTGGGTTTTCCTGTACGGTTCACGCAGTGCTGGGCAACCACTATTAAGGGGTGCAAATGTTTGCATTATTTTGCAAACCCCTTGTGAGGGCATATCCTGGACGCTTGTGACCCTTGTCCTGGGCTCAAGTTGCATCTCCCAAAGCTCCCTGTTCCACCCTTCCTTTTACCCTGGAGGAGGTGCTGGGCGAGAGAGCATTAACTCTTTGATGCTTCCCTCCTCTTAGGGTCGAAGGACTACCAGCTGGTGACCTGGTCGCGGGATCAGACCCTACGGATGTGGCGTGTCGATTGTCAGTTGCAGCGGGTAGGTCTTCCGGGGAGTCAGGCTTGTCCTTTTCCAATGTGCTGAAACTCTAGGAAGCCCACAGTGATCAGCGGTATTTGCAGTAATTAACCTCTAAATGACGGAGTTTACGGTGGACTCCGCAGAATCAATCCAATTCATGGAGGACAGGTGTATCAACGGCTACTAGAATGGATGCCCAGGTACCATGTCCAGGTTGGAGAGGGAGGCAGGCAAACTTTAAAGGCCATTTGCAGGTGAAGGTTGTGCCTTCATCTTCATCTTCTCCTTCAAGCGCCCGGCAGCAATTGGTGGGCCACTGTGCGCAAAAGAATACTGGACTGGATGGGCTGTGGCCTGACCAAGGAGGGCCCCTCTTTATTCACGGAGGACAGGTATATCAATGGCTGTCACAATGCATGCTGGGTAGGGATGTGCTTGAATGGGTTTATTTGCATTCGATTCGTTTCCGATCGAAGGTAAAAAAGTTCAGAGTTTATAACACGGAGAATCCAGCCAAATTGTAACAGGAGAGAGAACCATTTCCCAGGACCAAAGCCCTGGTGTTAGGAGCTCCATGAGAACTCTAAGGTCCTTTCCTGCCCATAAAGATCCCCTCCCTTGCCGATTGTGCCTCCTCTGCGTGTTCGGTTAAGTTCCTGCTTCCTGGCATCGGCTGCCTTGTGTTCCAGCTGTGCTCCAACGACCTCCTGGATGGAGTGGACGAGCTGATCGACGGGATTTCCCTCCTGCCGGAGCCGGACAAGTCCATGCCGAGCCAGGATCTGGAACCCCAGCAGAACGCCAACCAGGGGGAGGAAGAAGGTAGGCGAGACGCCTGGGGTTTTTTTTTTTGCAGACAGTCAATCTGGGGGCCAGCAACGGAGTCTGCTGTGGGAGGTGCAGAGAAAGCATGTCTTAGAGACACATGCGTGCACACACAGAGGGCAGGATGATCCAGCTTGATAGAGGACACGGCAGTGCTCCGGGAAACAGAACAGGACTCTCAGGAGGGGAAGGCCACCGGGCTAGGAGACCACTGCTTGAATCTGTGGCAGCTTCTCCTCTTGCATATGGAGGCTTGAGACTTAGAAGAGGGGTGCAGAATTGCCTGCCCGCACCTCCCCCCCCCCCTGCTCAGGGTTGGTTGCAAGAAATAGAGGGGGGGAGGGAGAGCAGGCAACCCCCTCCCTCTCTCCCTCCCTCAGCTCTGCCCCATAGTGTGACAGTGCTCTGTTATGGACTTGGGATGGTTCACCTCCCGTCGGGCATCCCGGTGCCCCCCAGCTCCCCGGGGATCACCACACTGGTGCCAGATGTCGTCCAGACGCCCGGCCGTCCTCGCCTGCAATAGACTTTGGCTCTCTTCCCGATTGCCAATGACCCAGGATGGAGCTGTAGTCATCCCCAGAAATGAACGGGGCCTCTCTGCCTTTGGAGAAGCGCCTACAGCAAGGTCACTGTCCCCACCGCCCCCCTATTCATGACTCACGGGTTTTCTGCATCCACGGGAGAGCGCCTGCTGCCCTCGCACAGTTTTCACAGCTGGAAAAGGGTAGAAGAACCTGCATGTGTGTGGGATAGAGAGAAAGAGAGAGAGAATATGGGTGGCTCAGCGTCTCCGTTGCTCTTAAGTCTGGAAATCCATACCAGTGTTCCAAAACGGAGCCCTCGAAAATAGCAGGGAGGGTATTGTTTTTCTACCAAGTCCTTCTGAATTCTGTGAAGGCATAAGCTCCATTTCACCCAAAGGTTCTTCTCCCAGACCAGTAGCCTGGGTGATTCTGCACTGGGCAGCATATTGGACCAGCAAACATATTAGGAATCTTTCTTCCGCAGTCTGGTGTGGTCAGAGGGGGGCTTCATGGCCTTAGATCCCATGCCGGTAGACCAGCCTCTGGGGGCAGTTTGGTCTAGTGGTTAGGAGCCAGGCTCTTATCTGGGAATACCAGGTTTGATTCCACCCTCCTCTAGGAAGCCAGCTGGGTGACCTTGGGATAGTCACAGCTCTCCATCTTAGCTCTCGCAGCCCCACCTGCCTCAGAGAGTCTCTGTTGTGGGGAGAAGAACAGAAGGTTTGTCAGCCACTTTGAGCCCCCTTAAATGGCTGAGAATAGCAGGGTAGAAAAGCCAACGCTGCTGCTGCTGCTTCTCACCAGTGGGGCTTCCGTGGGGAGAGGGGGGGAGCCACATACAGCCCCCCATCTCTGTCTTTGTGATGGTCGCTGAGGGCCGCTTCCCTTCCCGACAGCCCTTAAGGAAGACGCTCAGAAAACCCTCCTGGTGGGGAAGAACATGGACCAGCTGGGCCTTCCCCAGACCCTGCAGCAGGAGTTCTCCCTGATCAATGTGCAGATCCGGAATGTCAACATGGAGGTGAGGGCCAGGCTCTTTTCTTTCGTTGGCGCTGCAAGAGGGGCTCTGGCGTCCGTGCTTGGCTCCTCAGCCCCACGTCCTCCCTGGCTGCCTGAAAATCTGCAGAAGGGATTGCAGAGGTTCTCACTCCTCCGTGAAGCCAGCTGGGTGACCTTGGGCTAGTCCCAGCTCTCTTCTGATCGTGGGAGCTGTAATCCCCAAAAGCCTCTCTTCTAAACCTTGACTAAAGAGATGGCGTGGATTCTTGTAAAATCCTGGTGCCTGTGGCTTTTCACAGATGGACGCCGTGAATCGTAGCTGCACCGTTTCTGTGCATTGCAGCAACCATCGCGTCAAGATGTTGGTGATGTTCCCTGCCCAGTACCCTAACAATGCGGCCCCCTCCTTCCAGTTTGTGAATCAAACCACCATCCCTTCGACCATGAAGGCCAAGTTGCTGAAGGTGGGTCTGTGTCTGAGCCTCTCCTTTGGGTTGCTGGGCGGAATTGGTGGAAGAACAGGAGGAAGCAAGATCACCACCTTGTCTGTCCTGAGCTACTGGAGGTCTTTATTTATTTATTATTTATTATTTATTTACATTTCTATCTCACCCTACACCCGAAGGTCTCAGGGCAGGTAACAACCTTAAAATCCCCCATATCAAACAAAATAATATATATTAAAGCAATAAAAAAACCATCACAGCATTTAAAATCCAACATGTTAAAAACAAAACAATCTCAATTAAAACAGTGGTGTTTACAGAGGAGGAAACATGACTGACGTTTATCCAAAGGCCTGAACAAAGAGGTGCATCTTATTTATATTTACATTTACATTTCACTGCCTTCCTGAACATAAACAGAGAAGGAGCCTGACACACCTTGAGGGGGAGACTATTCCATAGTCTGGGGGCCATCACCAAAAAGGATCTCTCCCGGGCCCCCACCAGCCTCGCTACTGAAGACGGTGGGACAACCAGGAGGGCCTCTCTTGCAATCTTAGGGCGCAGGCAGGTTGGTATGGGGGAAGGCGTTCTTTCAAGTCATTTAGGGCCTTATAAGTCAGAGTTAATACCTTAAATTGAGGTGCAGTCATTAATTGTGAGGCCGCCCTTGACCCAGACGGCTGAGATATTCTACATGGTACCTCTTGCAGATCTTGAAGGACACATCGATGCAGAAAGTGAAGCGGAACCAGTGCTGCTTGGAGCCGTGTCTACGCCAGCTGGTCTCCTGCTTGGAGTCTGTGGTGGTAAGGAGACGGCTGCTTCTCTCTACCTCCTGTTCATCTTGCTTCCGTCTCTTGGACCCGCAGTGGCAGGAATCCCGTGCTCTCTCCTTCCTGCATCCAGAGGTGGATTTGCATTTTAGTGCGCAGCCACCTGTCACATAATGCGATGATTCCATTTCCAGGAGCCATTGCTCACTGCAAGTCACGTGGGGGGAAACGCGCCATTACTGATTCCCTAACAGGACGCTGTCCTTTGCCAGCAATGACTGATGGGAAATAGCCTTGTATGGGGTACCTTCACTCTGTATAAGAGAACCTGTGAGCTAGTGGAACCACCGTTGTTTATTTACCCAAAGGTCTCAGGTTGGGTTACAGCATTAAAACCAATGACCATATAAAACCAACATACTAAAACTATAACAAGCGCCTAAATGTTAGCCAAAGACCAGGGCAAAGAGATGCATCTTCACTGCTTTCCTGAACATGTAAAGTGAAGGTGCCTGACGCACCTCAGAGGGAGACTGTTCCACAATCTGGAAGTCAGCACTGTTTTCCCTCCCCACCTAGAGGCACCTTGCTTCTACCTCTATATGAACCCGTTGCCAGTGAGAAGTGCTTAGCAATACGTGCAAGCCAGTGTGTCTCTTACGTTCCAGAATCAAGAGGACACCACGTCTAGCAACCCCTATGCGCTCCCCAACTCCGTGACACCGCCTTTACCGACCTTTCCCCGGGTCTCCAATGCCTATGGGTCCTACCAAGATTCCAATATACCGTTCCCACGCACCTCCGGAGCCCGATTCTGTGGAGCAGGTGGGTTGATCCTCACTCCGACATGCTGGAGGAAGTGCAGAATCATGGGACGGTGCCTTCCGGTGAAGATGCGACAGTGTGGCGTCTTGGAGGAAAAGGGGCCATGGTGGTGTGCTTCTAGTGGCGGACCAGTGGCCTCCCGCTGTGCCTTGTTCGTGCAGTAGGGGAAGTTGGCAAAGGTTGCAATGTGAAAACTAATTTATTTATTTGATTATTTTCTTTTAAAAATCCTGACCTATACCCAGTGGTCTCAGGGTGGTTACAACATTAAAAGCCAAATATGAAATCAGCAAATTAAAACTATTAACGGTGCCTGAATGTGGGGAGGAAGAGCTGTTTCCTTATATAGCTGAACCGGATTAAGGTTGGCACTGCTTCGATTAAGGGAAGCTGTTTGTCCGGGGTGTCCAGAGCTGGGATGTGAACCGTTTCAAATGACTGCAGAAAGTGGGATCCAGGCTGCGTCCAGGCGTTTAATACTGTGCATGGAATGTGCAGGCCCTATCGAGCCGTCACACACAACGATCGGCCTGTCCTCGTGGCACCATATTATGCAATCGGAACTGCGCATTTACCTTACTGTGGGATGAACAACTCTTGCTGCGCAGTAGGCGATAAGATCGAATTATTAGGCTAATGCAGGAAGGATGGCGAGACGCCGCCTAACCCAGGTCAAAATTTGATTGGTTGCCTCAACCCACGTGACGTCGTGTGCCACCTAAGCTCTCACAGCTCTGGTAGAGGAAACTACAGAGCTGCCTTCTAGTATGGACGACCGGTTTTCCCTCTGCAGCGAGTTTACTGCACATTAGGATTTAACTTTGGATTTGCACTGCTAGTCCGGAGGTAGCCCAGTCTTAATGCCATAATCTGTAGCTTCATTTCAGGGTTTTGTCTTCTTTGCAGGATACTTGGTGTACTTCACGAGACCAATGACGATGCACCGTGCTGTCTCACCTACAGAACCAACTCCCCGGTAAGGCCATGGTGTACGGTGGCATGGGTTGGTGGTCAGCTTCTTGTGTTCCTTCAGGGCTGCAAGTGCCTCTGCTCCAGCCCCAGCGCATTTTGCTGGGATAGTTCTCCAGCTACCCAGCCGTCAGAACCGTGTTTCTTGCCTACAGATCCCTGTCCGCTCTCTCTGCCTATCACAGCGGCCTCATCACCCCCATGAAGATCCGCACGGAGGCTCCAGGCAACCTGCGCTTGTATGGGGGCAGTCCCACCCGCAGTGAGAAAGAGCAGGTCTCCATCAGCTCCTTCTACTATAAGGAAAGGGTAAGGACCGGCTCTTTCCCCTGCTCCTCAGCCGTTGGCGTTCCTTTGGCACGACTGTCTCTCGAAGAGCCTTCTGGGAGACAGCAGCAGCAGCCATCTTGGAAAACCGTGGCTGTTAGCAGAGAGCGTTCAGCTGTGAAGGGGCTCAGTTGGGTGGCGTTGCGCAAGAGCGCAGTCCGCTTCTGGGATCAGCCAGTTCTCTGACATTGGAGACTCCTCCACCCAGTGGTCTGTCGAGCTTAGAGGGAGTCCCAAAGGGCCAACAGTTGCCAGTGTACAGATTCTGCAACATGTTCACCAGCTGTGCTGATTTTGGTGTGCAAGCTGCTTGCGTAGGGCACATGACGAGTTTTATGGCCCAGATGACGATGTCGTGGTGGTGCCCATTCAAGGGTTGGGTTCTCAAGCTGTGGCCCTCCAGATTTTCCTGGACTCTCTACTTTCAGCATTCTGTGCCAGCCCCACAGGAAGAGGTGGGGAAGTCCAGGGGGGTTGGACTTGATGACCCTAGATGGCCTTCCAACTCTGTGATTCTATGATTCTATACTGGGAATTGCAGTTCAGCAACATTTGGAAGACCACAGTGTGAGACCCTGGTGTATAAGTTGGTAGCTGGATAGTGTCTCCAGTTTTACATGGCAGGCAGCTGTAGAGCCCCTCCCTGAAATCCCCCACCCTCTTCCCAGGCAGCCATGGTCTTCTTACCCTAGCCAGTTCGGTCCACTGGTTAAGGAGCCAGTCTGGGTGACCTTGGGCTAGTCACTGCTCTCTGTCTGGGCTGTCGCGGCCCCGCCCTCCTCACAGGGTGTTTGTTGTGGGGAGAAGAACAAAAGGTTTGTCAGCCGCCTTGAGTCCCCTGAAATGGGTGAGAAAAGCGGGGAAGAAAAGCCAACTCTTCTTCCTCTTATATAGTTGTCTCGTGTCCCATAGCGGGGCAGCCATAGCCGGGCAGTGTCTTTCAGGAGACCTTTCTGTAATGAAGTCCATGTGGCAGAGGGGAGGCTCTTCCTGTATCGTAAATGGTGGCTGGAGGTTGCGCCACTGGACTGCTAATTTGGCCATCGCACCTCCAGGTGCTCTTTGCTCTGGGAAGCTGATTTCCACCAAGCCCGACTGAGTTGTCCTCAAAGCCTTCCTTGCCTAGGCTAGTAGCAAAGCGGGATGGCAGTTGCCCGATTTCAAAATTAAAAGACCGCGGTATCATTTCTCACCTCCTCTCCCCACTCTGGTTCTTGGCATGTGCCACCTTGGCAGGAGGCTGGTATCCAAATGTCTTGAGTGTGCACGAGGTTTTTGGGTAGCGGGGCCTTCCTCTTGAGGTTCTGCCAGCTCCTGTTTCGGGAAATGGTCAGGGTATGGAAGGTGTAAGGGCTACCTAAATTGTGTAAGGCCTAGAATGGATGCCTAGGTGCCACCCCCAGGTTGGAGAAGTAGGTAGGACGGTGGTACAGGCAGTTTGCAGGGAATCGAGAGCAGGAGAAGGTTTTGCCTTCGTCTTCTGCTCGAGATGCCCAGAAGCAATTGGTGGGCCACTGTGCGAGATGGGATGCTAGACCAGATGGGCTGTGGAGTGAGGCAGAGAGTCTCCACTTAATTCATGGAGGCGCAGGCTGAGAAGTGCCACTTGGGAGGTTTTCTCTTGCTGATCTGCAGACCTTTTGCACCTTGAGCCCTGTTTTCATGGGTAACTCTCGCGTCTCACAGGATCCAGATTTCCGCAGCCCCCGCATAACAGCCATCAATGTCCCCAACTTGTGTTTGAACTGCTTGTCACTTTGCGTAGGAACAGGAATAGACGTTAGGGTGCTGCGAGCCCCCCAGGATCCCTTGAAATCCCAACAGAGGCAGAATTAGCATCTCAGGGGGCAAACACTGCTGGTTCTCTGTCCATCAGGATGTGAGCATAAACGTCTGCAACATTTTGTGCTTGTAGGTCCACAGTTTCGTCCTTGGGATGGACAGAGAGGTGGAGCTGGGCCAGGTTTTGCCTGTATGCTGAGGGAGGGTTTGTGGCTGGCATCTCCTTGTGTGTTGGGAGAACCTGGCACCAGAGTTTCCTGTCTTGGCCTTGCCAGTGCAATCCAAAGGAATGTTTGGCACTCTGTTGCCTGCAGAAAAGAGGTGGTATAATCTATCCACTTGCCTTATGGGCTCTACTGTACCTTGGGGTTTCCACCTTAGTCTGTGCCTTTCCTGAAGGGCCCTGCAGGTGGTGAGACTATTCCCCCCATAGCTGGGAAAACCCATTCTCGTTTTCGTGGCAGGGGTGGGGATTTGCAGTGAGGGACTCCTGGGTTCTAGCTGGCGCTGTTATGTGCTGTTCCATCCCAGGACTCTGGGTACCAGGCCGTTACGGGAAACCACATTTGTTTTAGAATATTTCTGTCTCACCATTTCTCTGTTAGAGATGCCAAGGCATCAGAAGGGATTCCCAGCTGCTGCCCACCTAAGTGCTTGGTGAGACCCTGGCCCACGTGGTTCCAGCAGAATGGACCCTGGCACCTTCCCGTTTTTGCCTGGCCGGCTCTGGAGATGGAGCCGTGGAAGGGGAACATTCCTGGATGGCTAGGGGTTTTGGATCAGCTCCTTTGCTGTTCTGCAGAACAGGACCCTGTGGTCCCTCTAAGCGCAGAGGTTTCTTAGCTTTGTCTGTTCTTTTCTTCCTGATGGCTCTCCTTCTTTCCTCTTCCTCCCGGGCAGATGTTTCCTTGCTCTGCCAGACGGCGTTGGTCTATACAAGTGATTAACGACTTCCCGGTACTGTTCGCCGCTGTGTTACTTCTGCCCTTGGCCGCTATGTCTGTGCAGCCCTTTGTGCCCAAGAATAACCTGCCACCTGCTGGCTTTGTGTAACCCGATCGGCCACCACCGAGGTGGTGGCCTTGGGAGTGGCATAGGGGGAGAAATCCTGCGGGTGTGAAAGGTGGCACTGCCTGGCTGTCCCATACAGCCAGGATTCAGGAATCCTTGTTCAGTGTCTGGTAACAATGGAAGCTCAGGCGACTGGGCGTTTGGGGTGGGAGATTTCCTTTCCTCGTTACGTGTGCCAGGGTTGCATCTTAGTATCCTTGGCACTCTTGAGTCACCATCTTGGGTAGCTTCGTGACTTTCAGGTGAAGCATCAAACTGGGAGGCCTGTACCTAAGTTCTCCTTGGTACCCTGTGCTCCCATAGGGAGCTGCAGGTAAATGCAAAACTTCTGCTGCACACTAGATATGGGCACAAATATTCGTAATATTCTACATTCGGACGAATTCGGAGCATCGTCACATCTGCAACGGATCCAGAGTGCATTCAACATGGTTTGGGAGCAGATTCATAGTGGATTCAGGGCGGATTTGACACTTTCAGGACAGACATGTTACGGGATACACATCAGATACGAATGCATTCATATCGAATAGAATCCTACCGCATTCAAAGGGGATCTGTTCGAACAAATACGCATTTTCTTACATTCGATTCGATAGAAATCGCATCCAAAAATTAAAAAACCATTTGTGCACATCCCTACTGTACATCTATTCAGTGGAGATAGTGGTCCTGGCTCCCTTTTTCGGATGCTTGTTAGAGCCCGTGGACATTAGATGGTTTGGATGCTGGAGAGCATCATATAAATGCTAATCTTGTTCAGTGACGATACTTGGTCTATTTAAGAGGACTCTGTGGCATTTCACTTAGCCTAGGTTGAGTCACGCTTCAGCCGAAGCGGGCTTGGAAGAGGCATTTCTAGTCTGAAGTGCTGCAGACCCCCTATTCTGTCGCCTGATCCTTGCAGCTTATCTTGTCTTCGGCTGCCAGTTCCAAAGAAGTTCTTCTGACTCCCAGGGCAGCACTAGAATAGGTGGCAATTTATGCCCAATTAGATAAAATGGGCTTAGGCGGCTGATTTCACTTGCATAAGAACATAAGAGAGGCCCTGCTGGATCTGGCCACAGCCCATCCAGTCCAGCATCCTGTCGCACGCAGTGGCCCACCAGATGCTCATGGGCATCTCAAACAGAGACAAGGACAAACCTTCTCCTGCTCTTGAATCCCAGCAAATGGCATTAGAAGCGTCCTGCTTCCCCCCACCCCCAGCCTGAAAGATGCACCTAGGCATTCGTTCTAGTAGCCATTGATACATCTGTCATCCATAAATTTGTCTAACCCTACCTTGAAGCGATCTAGACTGGTAGCTGTCACCACCTCTTCTGGCAGCACATGCCATAAACCGATGACCCTCTGGGTGAAGGAATACTTCCCTTTGTCGGATCCGACTCCTACCCATCAGCTTCATAGATGCCCCCTGGTTATAGTGTTGTGTGATAAAGAAAAGAAATTTTCTCTATCCACCTTTTCTATACCATGCATAATTTTATACACTTCAGTCAGGTCCCCTCTTAAATGCCATCTCTCCAGACTGAAGAGGCATGCTGGGAGACAGGGGAAAAGGGCATATCACATCGGAGTGGGGTGGGGGAGAAAACCAGTTTTCCCTATTTTCCTGCAGAGCAAGTTGATTTTATTTATGATTTGTGTACTGCAGTGATGGCAAATCTGTGACAAGCGTGTCACAGGGGACATGCCAAACCCTTTTGGGTGTCACCCCGGCACCTGGGCACGTTGTTGCTGTTCAGTGTTTTGTAGGGCGCAGTTTGGTCTAGTGGTTAGGGAGCCAGCCTCTTATCTGGGAATATGAGGTTTGATTCCGCCCTCCCCCATGAAGCCAGCTGGGTGACCTTGGGCTAGTCACTGCTCTCTTCTGAGCTCTCACAGCCCCACCTACCTCACAGATGTTCTGTTGTGGGGAGAAGAGCAGAAGGTTTGTCAGCTGCTTTGAGTCCCCTTAAATGGGTGAGAAAAGCGGGGTAGAAAAGCCAACTCTTTCTTCTTCTGCCTTGCAGGCTTCGAGATACCAGGAGCACAGAGGCACTGTCTGTGCCCAATGTAGGAGGCAAGATGGAGTCACATCTGCGCACCACTGGGTCACACACAGTGCCTCTGGAGACCTGTGTGCAGGAGTGATGGCTTTACTCCCAATTTTTCCCTCTACGCATACTTTTGTGAGACCTTATTCTCAGCATTAAATAATCTTAAACCCAATAAAAGAAACCAACTTGACAGAGGAAGTTACCGTAATAGCACTAATGTAAAGAATTATTTGTCTTTCAATAAGTACATATATCAAAACTATAACTTTCTTTTTTTTTACTAGAGTTACAAATATCACAAAATTATGGATATTTCTAGATGTGACACGGCACCTGAGTTAAGCTAGGAGGTTTTGTTTTTTAGTGTGTGTGTGTGGCAATATTGACACACCAGTCTCAAAAGGTTCACCATCACTGGCGTACTAGTATTGTGCCTTCTTTGGAAAGACTGGCTATTTGGACTTAGGGCTGCCTGCTGCACCGTGACCGATGGCGTACATTGCTTTTGTGAGACTGGCAGCCTCGGTTTGCTCTCCTTAGCAGCCTGGTTCTCCAAGCAACCATTCATGCTAGTTGGCCACCATGGTCCTCACTTGGTGGTTGCAGAACTTGGTTGCCATCAACGTGTTCCCAGACTTCCTTCATTCTAGGGGTTCTAGAACTGGAAGACGAAGATCTCGGACAGATGCAATCTCTGCTAATCCCATTTTCTACCTCAAACTGATCTGATCTTGACTTTTATAAAAAACAAAAACCTCCTTGACTGTCCCTTATAGAAGTACCTGAGATTCTCTATCTACACTGGGCCACTGTTGAGCATCTCATTTGCCTCCCCACGGGCCCTAAATATTGTGTTGCTTTGTGTGAATATCCCAACGGTTGCTACAAAGCGGTCAGTGGCTTTATTCTTGGGCTGGCTCTCCCTTTTCTTTATTCATAGTTGGCTATTCTTTTCCATGTGTCTGTGGTGGGACCAGTATGGTGCGGTCCCTGAATGCAACTCGGCCTCCCAACCCTCATCCCATGGTGCTCATCCTCCCGGTCGCTCAGGAGCTGGGATGGGCGCCTGCCTTGTTGGATCACACTGTGGTTGTTTTGCCTGTTTCCCGCCTCGTAGCTGCGTGTGCATCTGGCCGGCGTGTGCTTGTGTTTGAAGCTCTGTTAGATGTTGCTCTGTGTTCTCCTGCGTCCCATTTCTGAGGGGCAACGTGAACGAGATGGCCCACCTCCCTTCCTCGGTCAACAGCCGAGCCATTTCTGCTCTTAAGCATCTGTTTATTCACCTGCGCTGATATCCCACCTTTCATTCCAAAGAGACCCAGGAAACAGGCATTACTCTTCTTCCGTCTTGCCATCACAACAGCCCTTTGAGGTAGGTGAGGCTGAGAGGCAGGACTGGTCTTCATGGCCAAATGGGGATTGGAATCCTGAGTTCCAGAAGGGTGGATTTCAAAAAGAAAAAGCGAGGAACCATTCATTGTTGGTTTATGACTGAGGATGGGCAGGAATAGGTGAAACATTCGAAATTCAATCGGATTCATTCGAATTCGGACATTCAGATTCGAATTTATTTTATTTTATTTTATTTTATTTATTTATTTACATTTATATCCCGCCCTATACCCTAGGGTCTCAGGGCGGGTAACAGCATATTTAAAAGACAAAAATACTTAAAATAAAACCATATATATAAAACAGTATAAAACAATAATATGTGCAGTAGGGGAAAACTGTGCCACATTTAGCCAAAGGCCAGAGCAAAGAGGTGCGTCTTCACCGCCCTCCTGGACATATACAGTGAGGGGGCCTGACACACCTCGAGGGGGAGGCTATACCACAGCCCGGGGGCCATTACTGAGAAGGCCCTCCCTCGAGTGCCCACCCGTCTTGCTGGAGAGGGTGGTGGGACAACGAGAAGGGCCTCCCCCCCAGATCTTAGGGCACGGGCAGGTTGGTATGGGAGGAGGCGTTCCTTCAGATATTTGGGGCCCGAGTCATTTAGGGCCTTATAGGTTAAAGTTAACACCTTGAATTGGGCTCGGTAATGAATCGGCGGCCAGTGCAGCTCTTTTAAGACCGGTGTGATGTGCGTCCGGCCTGATATCCCTGCAAGCGGTCTCGCAGCTGCAACCTGCATTTTTTAACATTTGAACGGCTTTGAATGTTTTGAATCATTCATACTGTTCAGACATTCAAATTGTTCAGACATTCATATGGGTGCAGATACGCATGCATTACATACGTATCTGTATGCATCTTATCCGTATCCGTATGCATTTATACGGATACGCATAGGACGAAAACAACGCATACAGGATCAAAATGCAATGGGTACGAATGTGTACAGATGTGGATGGATTTGTACGACACGTACGAATTTTGTCGATATTTGTATTTTCAAATACAAATAGACTATTCATACAAACACGGATGTATTCGAATAGGTTCGAATTGGAATATATTCATTTTTTCTCTATTCGAATCGAGTCGAATCCAAAAACTGCATTCATGTGCACCCCTAGTTATGACACCGTAATTCCCCTGCAATGTTCATTTTCTCATATACAGTTGGACCCCTGTATCCACAGGGGATGCGTTGCAGGCCTCACCGCGGATAACGTAAACCGTGGATAATAGCAAACGCTGGGAAATGTACTCTCTTTCCCATAATTCCAGTGAAATCCCACTTGGTTTCAAAGGCATTATGGGAAATTGCTCACCATTTGGGGGCATTTTCTGCCTGTCCCAGGCCTCGGAAGATCTTAAGGCGTAGGCCTAATGGCACAGGGGATGGGGGCTGATCTGGTCATTGCAGGAAGCTGCAACCACAGTTACTGGATCAGTGGATACAGGGGCTCAACTGTACCAGTATTAATTTTGAGGCATCGGGGAGAGGAAAGAAACCAATGGTAACTAAAGGGAGAAAGGAACAAGCTTTTTTCTTTCCCCTCTGTTGTGGTCCTTATTCAGATCTGTAAACAGAGACCTATGGGAAGTCATGCACACGCATTGAAAGTTGCACCTGTCTTTTAGTTTTGCGTGGTTTTTTTTTTAATATGAACAAAGTTCATCCTTTTAACAGTGAATATAAAATAAATCATGTCCTGTGAAATCTCTGAAGCCTGACCGCGTTTCCCAGTTGTTGAAACCTGGAGACAATGTGGATTGAAATGACCAAAAATAGGCAAATATGGAAATATGTATAGAATTTACATGCACTGAAATAAGTTATAGGGCTCTCTTCTATAAGGATACTGTGCCTGTGAGAAATGTAGTGTACTAGCTTGCTTGCAGATCTTTGCATCGAACTGAACATTTCGGTTGTTCAGATATCCAAACATTCGATGGAACTGAACCGGTCTCCCTCTTCTTAATATGAACTATTTGGTCAAATATTTCACACTCACTGAGCTTTTCCCCTTGAAATTGGCTTTTTTTGGAAATGGAAAAAAAAAAGATATTTCTTGTTTTTTGAGCCAGTGTAAAAATCAAACACGAACAGTTATTTGTTTGATTAGATGGTTTGGTTCGAAGGCGAACGGAACCTGTGATTTTAGTTCGTGCACCTCCCTAGAGTTTGCATTACCATGAGGATGAAAAGGGCTTGGAGGTTTCTCTGTTCAGAACCTCAGGAAAAAATGTGAACCAGATACCTCAAGCTGGGTTTGCTTGAATTGTTTATTGGGACCTGTAGGGTAAAGAATCCGCAAGAGAAAGAATCAGGTGTGGATGCTAATTATTTCCGGCATTCATATCCTGGCTTTCTGGGTTAGGCAGCAAAATAAAAACTACAGAGCAGAAATGGGTGAAAAAAGCAGGGTAGAAAAGCTAACTCTGCTTCTTCTTCCTCCACACAAGCCAGCTGGGTGACCTTGGGCTAGTCACAGCTCTCTTTTGAGCTCTGACAGCTCCACCGACCTCGCAGGGTGTCAGTTGTGGGGGGAACAGAAAGTTTGTCAGCTGCTTTGAGTCCCCTTAAATGGGTTAGAAAAGCAGGGTAGAAAAGCCAACTCTTCTTCTGTTTATGGCAGTAAGGTTGTTTTTGCTAACCTGGGACCCTTTCAAAGATTTTAGACGGCTGCCCCATAGAATGGGTTCTGTTGTACAACACTGTGGAGGCTGGTAAGAGACATTTCTCTGTACAGGTATCATTGTGCAAGTTAGGCGACAGCTTTCCAAATGTCCGCAACAGGCAGGCCTGAAAGTGTAGAGGCTTGGAAGTTGTCACTTAAAGCAAAGCCACGTTCAAGCGAAACCTTCCTGGCCAGAAAATGTGTTAAAGCAAAACAGGAAAACTTAACACTGTTTAATACCAAAACAAAGGCTGTCTCTGAGCGGCAGAGGGATATTGTGCTCAGAAGTGATAATGCAGGATATTGCGTCCCGCCAGCACTGTGGCTGGCCCTGTGTTTTCGGATTTTAAGTTAACGCAGGCATCCAGGAGCCTGGAATGGCCAGATGTGCACATTGCTGCCTCTGCACATGTGCAGACCGCAGTTTCACCCTTGACGCATGCGCAGTAGGTGGAGCGATGATCCCTGCTCTGTCTGGAGGGTGAGCGCATGGGCTTCTTTGGGGAAACCAGCAGCCAGCACTGGGTTTTCCAGCAATAGTATTTAGTTCTTTTTTAATGGTGCGGGGCAGCAGGGCTATGGTGGGTTTGCCTCTGGTACGTGAGGCAACCCGGCCATAATGGCTCCACAATGGTGCTATATTCTAGTTTCAGTTAGTAAACCATGATCGCTTGAAACGTTGAAGACCAAGTTCTCTTATAGACACCGAGACCTCCTTTTCGGAGCCTGATAGAAAGAGAGAGAGAGAGATGCTGCCAGGTGCCCCTAGGATATGAAGATGTCCTCTCCTGCTTTAGTTACCTTGGCTTTGCCTGCCAGATCCAGTAGATCCTCCCCTTATCCCGCCGCTGTGTTGGGAAACTCCCTCTGTGTTAGCTGCTCTCTTTTGGCCATCTAGGGCAGAGCTTTGAGGCCTGTGGGCTGATTCTTCTCCTAAAGCAGCGGTGCCCAGTTTCATCCCTCCAGATGTCCCTGGACTACCACGCCCAGCATCCGACTCCTAGCTTTCCATGCTGGCTGTGAGGGCTGCAGCTGTGCACCCTATCCTAAAGCTCCCCCCCCCCCCCCGCAGAGCATGCAGTCCTCCGGAGATGTCTTTTCTCTCTCTCTCTCTCCCTCCCTCCTTCTGACTGATGGATTTGTCCTTGGCAGAAATCCAGGCGCTGGAAGAGCAAGCGGGAAGGGACGGATGCTGGAAACCGGCCAATCAAAGCCGCCGGGAAGGTGATCATCCAGGACATTGCCTGCCTGCTCCCTGTCCACAAAGCCTTAGGGGAGATGTACATGTGAGTACCACAGACCCATCCTCTAGGGCAGGTGGTCTCCAACGGGAGTTCTCCAGATCTTCCTGGAACTACAGCACCCAGCGTCCTATGCCAGCTCCACTCCCAGGATTCTGCGGGAGTGCTGGGAGTTGTAGACTCCATGGGAACATTGAGGACCGAACTTCCTCTCCTTGATGGGCAACGTTTCCCTTGATATTCTTTCATTCTGTGGGTGCTCCTCATAATCCCCTAGCAAAGAGAGCACTGGACTTCACTCCCCTTGGTCCTGGCTGCCCTTTCTGGCTTTCTTTTGGAGCCCATCTGTCCCTACATTGGGCCGTGCAATAATTGTTGTGGATATTTCGTATATCTCTGGCAATACAAGACAGAGATTGTAGCAGGGCAGCATAGAGCTTTTGCACAGCGGAGCTTGGTCTCCTGAGATCACTTGCAACACGACAAACACTTGAGGTTCTTTCCAAAAGGAAGGTGCTTTATTCTTCAGTGCATGCAAGTATCAAACTACAAACTAAGGAGAAACAGTTGCATGTAGGCATGAAAGTAAAATATTGTACAGCTTCACCATCAACCTCAGTCTCTCGGACATAAACAGTCCCGTAATGGTTACAGCAAATATTCAGTTATCTCTGCTAACATAAACATCAGAGGAAATAGAGAGCAATTCAGTAATACAGCAACTTTGCTACACTCTGACATCCTAACATTGTAACAAAAGCATAAGGATAACTAAGCTTTAGTTACACCCATCACTGCAGGGCAGGTGTACGTTGAACAGGTGTGAATGATTAAGCCCCCGGGGAGAAAAGCTATTCCCAATAAGATAAGTGCGGTAAGACAGTTTGCGTTGAACAACAGAGTAGGTATACAAGCCTCAAGTAAAAGCAGATTCTGGAAGCACACACTATGGCCTTAAAGGCGCCCAAACAGTAATGCCATTCCGTGGCTTGATTCCGGTTTCAAGTCTACTGGGGCTTCCACTGGTCCTTAGCAGGTCCTTCCCTGCTGGTGGAAAGTGTATGAGAAACAGACCCTTGCCCACTTTCCAGGGTGCATCTACAGCTCCGAGGAGGGGATAAGGAAGAGGGTCTGCTTTTTTCCTCCTCATAATCTTTGGCGCTTCTCCCCTTGCAGACTGAACGTGGCTGACATTCAGGAGACCTGCCAGAAGAATGCCGCCTCAGCCCTGACCGTGGGACGGAGGGACCTCTTGCAGGTGACGGAGGCTTGGGAGGCAGCTCCTACCGCTAGGCAGTGCTGTCTTGGAAATGCCTGGGATCGGGAGGCGTAACTGCGGGTGGTGGAGGAAAGGAGTTGCTTTTGGCCCTTTGCATTTCTTTCCGACAGAAGCCTCTGCAGTTTAGTCTCATTCAATGAGTTGGTTTAGCCTCATTCTTTTTCTCTACTAGATTCTGTTGTGAGACTTTTTGCAGGCGATAGGCCATCAATGCAAAGCTTTAGACCGCATTGTCTTCTTCTCCAGGTCTGGTCCTTGGCCACGGTAGCCACTGACCTCTGCCTTGGCCCGGATGCTGACCCCGACCTGGAGACCCCCTGGGCCCAGCACCCGTTTGGCCGACAGCTTCTGGAATCTCTGTAAGCAGCTGGGATGGGGAGGGGTAAAGGGTGGTGGGGGGGGAGGGGACTGAGGGAGTAGCCAGAATGCTATCGAGGCTCACTTGGGTTCTCTCTTCTGGGTTTCACAGGGAGTTCTTGACAGTGGGTGGTTGATTTGCTGTTTTAAAAACCTGAGCCATTAGTCAAAACAGTCCAGAGTTCAGTGCCAATGGGATAAGCAAGAGTCAAGCCAGTTTGGTCTTACCAGGTTTCATTCTGCATTCCTCCACGAAGCCAGCTGGGTGGCCTTGGGCTAGTCACAGCTCTCTTCTGAGCTCTCACAGCCCTGCCTGCCTCACTGGGTGTTCTGTTGTGGGGAGAAGAACAGCCGCTCCGGGTCCCCTTGAACGGGCGAGAAAAGCGGGATATAAAAGCCAACTCTTCTTCTTCTTCTCCGTAATCAGCCTTTGATCAGCCTTAAAAGGACTTACGGGAAGTGCTGCCTTTGAAAATACGAGAGATTGTTTTTAGTTTACTTCTCTGCACACTATAGCGCTGTAGACCAAGGCAGAAATAGATGGAGGTGAGGAGGCGAGGGGCCACAGATGTGCCAAACCCACACCCACCTGAACACAAAAGGAGTGAGATCCCAAGGCCTGTTAGGTGTTCTCTTCACTTTCGCTTGCTTATGTGCAAGGAAACCCACACAGATGGGCACTTACCTGTTTGCTGCTCACATGGGCGAGTCTGCAGCGCGTGACGTCACTGTGCTTGCGTGTGGCGTTGCGTCACACGCATGCACGCCACCACACACTAAGTAGAGCAAATTTGTGGCGTGCACTCATTGGATCTTTCCCAAGAGGATGAGTTAGTCCCTTTTGCCTCCTCCCGTCTGCCTTTTTCCGAACCTGGGTGCTCCTCGTCTCCAGTCTAGGTTCTGACGGTGCCAATCCATGGCATCTTTTCTCTCTCTCCTTCCTCCAGGGTGGCGCATTATTGCCAGCTCCACGATGTTCAGACACTGGCCATGCTCTGCAGCGTCTTTGAGGCCCAGTCCAGGCCACAGGGAGCCCTGAATCCAGGAGGACTCTTCCCCCCACGCACTTCAAGCCACAGTCGATACGTACGGTTAGGTCTTTACCCCGACTCCTTGACTCTGAGGCCCGGCAAGTGCTGGCTCAGCGCATAAAGTGGCTTCCTTTTGTTTCTCTCTCCGCAGCCTAGTTTTACCTCTTCTGGCTCCTGTTCAAGCATGTCAGACCCCGGATTGAGCGCCAGCAGCTGGAATCTAGGTAAGTAATAGGGTGGAGCGAGAATGCTCAATTGTGGTTGTTGAGATGTCCCAGAACTACAACTCCCAGCATTCTGGGCCAGAGTCACTGGGTGTTGGATGCTGGGAGCTGTAGTCCAGGCACATCAGGAGGGTTACTTTCTTCCCTTACTGTTATGAAGCTCACCTTCTGGCACTGGGGTGGGTCTTTTGTTATCAGAAATTTACGAAACTCTCATCGCCATGGATACC
Source organism: Aspidoscelis tigris stejnegeri (assembly GCA_023333525.1). Taxonomy (NCBI): domain Eukaryota; kingdom Metazoa; phylum Chordata; class Lepidosauria; order Squamata; family Teiidae; genus Aspidoscelis; species Aspidoscelis tigris. The sequence continues at coordinate 5,484,645 of JALMGA010000013.1, forward strand.
CAGCTGAGTGAAAGCGCAGGTGCACTTTTTATTTTGCACGCATGCACGCACGGATTTCAAAAACATGATTCCATAGTATAATTTTTGTATTTTTAGTATTTCCCCTAATGAGAAACTCCAGCAGAAATCAAGCCAGGCCCATATATGGCTAGGCAGCAGGGATTAAAAATAAATAAAATACAAAACAACTTCACAAATTGCTTTTTTTTTCTTTTTCTTTTTTTTTGCCCCATTGTATTGAGGGTTAAAACAAAGATGTGTACAGTTGGACTTCTGTATCCATGGGGTATAATGCTCCACTTCCTATCAGGGTTACTGAAAAGTTGCAGATATTTCAAACGCAGAGAAACTGCACTCATTTTCCCATCATTCCTGTGAAATTTCACGCCATTTCCTGACTGCTCCCAGGACTCTGAGAAGCCTCAGGTAGGCCTAACCAGTAGGCCTACCTGAGGCTTCTCAGAGCCCTGGGAGCAGTCAGGAAATGGCCTGAAATTTCATAGGAACTATGGGTCGCTGTGGAAGAGTTAAGCCACGGTTACCGAACCAGCGGATACGGAGGTCCGACTGTATAGTGAGCTGTCACTAGTTGTGGTGGTGGAGAACCCCAGTCAGCTGTCCAGGCGCTTAACTGGAGAAAGGGAGGCGAGATCCACACAGGACATCTGAGCGGCTAAAGATACCTAGGGCACAGGATACACATGATCCTGCACCCTTCAGCATTCCCTACAACTCTTATCGTGTTTAGCTGCTGTGGAGAGTTCTGGCAACTCACCACGGTGGTGTTCTGGGGCACGTTATCCACCTCTACCTGGCCTGGTCTCGTTGTCATCGGTGAATGCAGGGAAACGGGTGATTTCTGCAACCTCTTCATGTGCTCGCCAATAAGTCCCTGGGCGGAAACACTGAACCAGGGATCCAAAGTTCCCCGGTACAGGGTTTCCCTCACCCTGCGCAGCAGTAAGGGTGCAAAGAGCACATTGCTGTGAGCCACACCTTGGCAAACGAAGATCTCTTAAGGAGTGATCTTTATTTCCAGTGTTGATTTCCCATACAATATGGCGCCTCCTGAGGGGGTTAGGCCAGCTAGCTTCCAGCAAAATGCCACCTGTAGGGCTCCTAGCACCCTTTAACCTCCACAGCCAGCAAGGAGCTAGACCACACCTCCGCCTGGGGAGAATCTTCGCCTGACGACTTCCGCTTCGGGAGCTTGGCCTACGCGGATCCCCGGGACCGTGAGAAAGACCAGCACGACAAGAATAAAAGGTAGGACGGGCCCTTGTGGGGTGTGGAGAGGCTTTTGCGTGCGCCCTGTTTGCCGCTTTTCTGTTTGCGTCTGAGCGTGGGAGAGAGCCTAGGACTCAGGATGCCCAAGAATATTCGAAATATTCGTTATTCGATTGAATTTGGCTGAATTTGGACATTCGAAGTCAAATCAAATGTCCAGACGTTCTTTTTTAATATTCAGATATGAATATTTTGGATATTTGTACCCGTACAGATACGTATGCATTCTTATTTATATCCGTACGCATCTATGCGGGATGGAAACGGGATGTATATGGGTGAAAACAGGATGTGTACAGATACATATGAATGTTGTTGACATTTGTGTCATCAAATATGTATCAAATTTTCATACAAATATTTATTTATTTATTTCTTATTTGCATTTCTATCCCACCCCATACCCGAAGGTCTCTGGGCAGGTAACAACAGATTAAAATAGAATATACATTAAAGGATGCTAAAAATTCAACAAACATAAAATAATATATGATATGTTTAAAATGATAGTGTTTGTACTTGGGGGGCGGGGGGGGGGGGCATAAGCAGCTCAGCCAAAGGCCAGGGCAAATAGGTGTGTCTTCACTGCCTTCCTAAATATGTATAAGGAAGGGGGAGGCTATTCCATAGTCTGGGGGCCATCACAGAAAAGGCTCTCTCCCAGGTGCCCGTCAACCTCACTGTTTAAGGTGTGGGGCAACCAGGAGGGCCTCTCCGCTTGATCTTAAGGCAGGGGCAGGTTTGAATTTTAATACATTTGTTTTTTTTCCCTCCGTTCGTACAATTCAGACATTTGAAAATTCTGTTCAGATTGAATAGACTGTCGAAAATTGCATACTTGCACATCTCTACCTGGAATAGCTCTGTGTTCTGGCAAAGGAGACAGCAGGGCTGCAGATTAATTCTGCTATCACTTTCTTATTATGGAATAGTAGGTTCACTAGTGAAGTACGAAGGGGCTCCTGGTTTCATTGCAGAACGTATCTTGACCAGTCGATCCTCCTGGTTTACCAGTAAACAGGAATCTTCGGACATTTGCACTTGAATCAAATGGAACATTTGTTTCAAATTCGAATCCTACCACGTTCAAAGCAATTTATTTGAACAAAAGCTAAATTTTGGTGTTTTTCCACTGTCACTAGAGGTACCCATTAAGTACCCATTAATGGGTACTTGCATTTGATTCAATATGAATTGAAGACAAAAGAAAGAAATTCTTGCATATCCCTAATATTATAGTTTCACAAGATAAAACTATCTAGTGCAAAGAGAAGGAAGCATTCAAGTGAGATCAGGGACATATCAAGGGGAAGGCGTTTTCTCTGGCTTAGACTACCTCCGGGTTCTTCCTCCAGGCTTCTGGACCCAGCCAATACTCAACAATTTGATGACTTCAAGAAGTGCTATGGGGAGATCCTTTACCGGTGGGGCCTGCGAGAGAAAAGAGCAGAAGTCCTCAAGTTTGTCTCTTGTCCACCGGACCCACACAAAGGGATTGGTGAGTGGGAATGTCCTCCTCTCTGGAGGACCAGTGACTCCATCATGGCCTCCTGGATCTGAAATAATAAAACGGGTTAAATCCTGTGGAAGGAGGACGAGTCCCAAGTATCCAAACGCTGGCTGACCCAGGGAAGGAATGCTTTTTCTCCAAGCAGAAGATGCGACACAGAATTTTTATATTTTAATTAGAGCCTGTGTAAAATTTTATAATGCTGTAAACCACTGCGAGCAATATTTTTGGAAAAGTGGTATACAGATGAATTGAGTGAATGTATGGGCAAAAAGAAGAAAGGAAGAAGAAGAGTTGGTTTTTCTACCCTGCTTTTCTCGCCCGTTTAAGGGAACTCAAAGCGGCTGACGAATCTTCTGTTCTTCTCCCAGCAACAGACACCTTGTGAGGTAGGTGGGGCTGTGAGTGAGATAGGTGCCAAAGGCCTTTAAGTTTCTACTCGTAGGAGACCCTCCAACCATCAGAGGGAGAGCAGAAGGTGGTCATGGAAATACTCCCCTCTGGTTCTACCCTTTTCTATCCAAGTTCTATCCTGCGGTGAACTTCTGCTTCCATGGTCTTGTGGTTGGAGTCTTATTTGGTGGTCTCCTAGTTCGATTCTGTGCTCCTACACAGAGCCAGCTGGGTAACCTTGGGCTAGTCACAGCTTTGAGCTTTCACAGCCGCACTGCACCCACCACACAGGGTTTCTGTTGTGGGGAGAAAAACAGAAGGTTTGTCAGCCGCTTTGAGTCCACTTAAATGGGTGAGAAAAGCGAGGAATAAAAGCCAACTCTTCTTCTTGTCTTTCTCTCCTCTCCCTTTTTCTCCCTTCTCTTTTTGTGCTTCCCTTTCAGAGTTCGGGATCTACTGCAGCCACTGCCGCAGCGAAGTGCGTGGCGTCCAGTGCGCCATCTGCAAAAGCTTTGCTTTCCAGTGCGCCATCTGCCACGTTGCCGTCCGAGGCTCTTCCAACTTCTGCCTGACCTGTGGACACGGAGGACACACCAGCCACATGATGGAGTGGTTCCGCACCCAGGAAGTGTGCCCCACCGGCTGTGGGTGCCACTGCTTGCTGGAAAGCACCTTCTAGGCACACGCCACTCCCGTTTCCATGTGGCCATGGGTGATGTCAGTTCAGTCCCTTCTGAAAATCCAAGAGGCTGATGTTCTCTCTCTCAGATTGCTTCCACGAGGAGTGGCTAGGTGGCTTGGTTCTCTTGGATGAAGGCCGGGAGAGGAGGGTGGTCGTGGTCCGGGAACATCTCTCAAGCTCCTCGAGGGCTTCTGGCCCAAGCAGAGGCTTCCCAGAGGCAAGGGGGCTTTCACTTAAAGGACAATCAAAATAGCTTGGTGTGGTGGAAAGGAATACAAGAATTACGTAGAAAGCCTAGAGGTGGCAGAGCAACGCAACAGCTGCTGCCGGTCTCCTGAGAAACATTGGTACAGTGAGGGGCAGGTCGGATCTCCTGATGCTCAGGACACGTCACACTGCACCTTGCACACCTTTCCGTATTCCATGCGTGGAAATAACCATGGAATGGCAGCAGTATTTGTAGACTGGCGTGGTTTCGTTGATAGGAGCATACTATACATTTATGCGGAGTATGACGTCCAACTTGATCTTTGCTCTGGACAAAGAAGACTCCTCATTGCTTGCGAGGGGTTTACTCCCTCCCTTTTTCATCGGAGATTTGGATGTAGCTCTATTCCCATTGGTTGGTGGGCCACAGTCTTCTGGTTTCTTTTTTTAAAAAAGGAAATAATAATGGCCATTATGTTTGACTGCAGGTAGGAGAGGTTGTTTTCGTGACCATTTTCCCAGCGTCTGGAATTCACGGTAGCCCGTCTCATGCAAGTGGAAACTCTTTTTAAGAACCGGAAGGGAGCAAACGTTCTCTTTGCGGTAGCCGCTTCAGCTCTGTCTGATGCCAAAATCCATTCCAGCCCAGAGGAGCGGTTAACAAGGGCAGCGCTGCTAGCAATGTCCCAGGGGACTTTGCCTGCATGGGACACTATCAGCTTGGATCTCTTCGGAACTTCATTGTGGAGGAAGCATATTTGTGTATATTGTGTAATAAAATAAACATTTTGTAAAGTGGCTTTCGTCTATCACCTTTGATCGTCTTTGGATATCTCAGTGCTGCCCTCTGTAACTGGGAGTGCTTCCAGATGCAAGAGCACAACCCCACAATCCTCCCAGCGTTGCATCGGGAACACCAGGAACCCGTGGCACACCCAGCGCCGTGCCAGTTGCAAGGTGCAAAAGCCACGTTGTGACCCTGTTATGGAAAATCCACCAACGGCGCTGAGGTTCCTGTAATATCTCTCGGAAGTCTCCCGCCAGCATTTCTCATGTGCTGCCCACAGGACGTGCAGGTAAGCTGGAGCCTGCAATAGGCACCTGGCAGGTCGCGGGAAGAGACACAGAGCCTCTTAATTGTAAAATGTTAATAATATGGCTTCCGTATTTTAGTTGTTCGCCCTACTTTTCCCCTTAAATACTGAGACTAGCATTCTTGGCTTGTTGCAAAAACTGTTGCTGCTTTCCTTCAATGCACCACCTGCTTCTTGGGAGCAGGAAGCGAAATTAAAAGTTCATTTTAAAAATAAAACTCTATTTGAAAAACTCATTGAATGGTACCTGCTTCTTTTCGCCAACAGGTGGCAGCAGCAAAACTCTCGTTGCATGGTCTACATCAGGAACTGGAGACCAAGGAGGAGAGGCTGAGTCTTTAAATCTAGTTGGGCTCCCCCTATGGGTCGTGGTCAGCTGGCGCACTAGGACATCACGCCTATGTTAGGGAAGTTCATGAATGTTCTAAACCAGTGTTTCCCAAACTTTTGACATATGTGTACCCCTTCTATAATTTTCGTAACGCTGAGTACTCCTCATAAAAAACATATGCTTTAATAAAAATCACAAGACCGTTAGATAACACTGCAATTCTCCGGCGTTTAAACAGCTCCGCGGCTCAACGTCAACTGGTAGTGTTCCCGCAGTTTAAAAATGGCTGAACCCGAGCTGCGCGAAGGATGCGCGGAAGTTCTTGCCATAATGAGTTGCGACACGATGTACGATGGCTCCAGTCCCCGCGTAAAAACTGCGATATGCGCCTATTTCTTTCCTTGTTCTGCGGGCGCAGCTGAGCACGGTGCAGTGGATATTCCCACGTGATCCCCACCAAACTCCGGTGCAATGCGTACCCCCACCAAACTCTTCCTGTACCCCTGGGGGTACGCGCACCACATTTTGGGAAACACTGTTCTAGAACACCACCCCACGGTAAGTATCAGTTCTGTTCTCAAATAAACCATGCCTCTATTAGTGGAAAGTCATAATTAGCATTGCATTAAGGAGGAAGAAAATGTGCCTACTTGTCAAAATTGTGTGCAAAATTGCAATTTATAGCAACCTTTCTCCCCACCCCACCCCAAGACAGTCTTTTTTAAAAAAGCAAACTTTATAGGAGTGTATAAAAACTGTACTTTAAATTGGAAGCATGGGAAGCAAAATTTGTCGCTTCCTGTCGCATAAACTCAAGATTAATTTTCTGTGCATTTAAGGGAGAATGTGTTGCAAATGTTCATTCCATTCCAGAAGCAGCACATACCCATATCTGTGAAGCTAGAAGTGCGTTCTTGGAAGGGCTTCTTAACTGAACATTGGCAAGGAAGTCAAAGGGCCTCAGCAAGTCCAGCTCTGGAGACCTTACATGGGGTGTTTTCCCACCGCGCTCCTTTAATCCAGATCTAAGAAGATCCGGATCTAGGGAATGGGTACTTCCCTTAATCCGGATCTAGTAGATCCGGATTAAGGGAAGTGCCCAATGTGTTTCCATGGATGGTCTAGCACCCAATAGCAATGGGTGCTAGCCTCCCTGCCGTGGAAACACCGGAGCACCCATTTGGAAATCCAGATCTACCCATGAGGGGTCTGTCTGTCACCCCAAGTGTTTGGGGGGACAGGGGGGGCACAATCTCCGAAGCGGATCTGAAGTGACTTCAAAGTCACTTTGAAGTCTGCAAAATAGCTCTGGAGCGTCTTTGAAGTCTGTGCTGATCTTCGGAGTGAACTTCGAAGTGACTTCAAAATGACTTTGAAGCTTAGGTTTTGGGGCTCCCCCCCCCAAGGGTCCCCCCTCCCCCTAGCTTCCTCTAGACCCCATTGCCAAACTAACGTGGAAACAGGCTCCCTTTAATCCGTATTTTCTGGCTGCAGACCCCATTGTAGACCCCATTAATGGGGTCTACAGAAAATCCGGATTAAAGGCCAAAGAGTACCCATATGATCCGGATTTCCCGAGGCGCAGTGGAAACAAATGTGTCCCTAATGGGTGCCGTGGTGGAAATGGGGTCATGCGGCTCTCAGCCAAATGGGTCCTTAATGGGTGCTAAAATGGGTACTAACTGACTGTGGAAAAACAGCCATACTGTCCTAATTTTCGTCTCTCGATGATTATGTGGAAGGAATTCCAATCTGGATGGCTTCCTGGGTTACTCCCTGTTGCCTCAGGTGGGTGGGAACAGGTGAAATGGAAGACTATGGATATGTCAGGTGTTAATCTGTGCTCCAGAAAAGAAAAACAATTAGAGATGTTTGGCTGTAAGATGATCGCATATGGCTTGTCCCAAAAGGAAGTATGGATTTCTATGTGATTTCCAGGCGTGGTTTTAAAACTAATGAGTACTCTTTAAATTGAAATGTACAGCTCTTTATTTAATGCTATAAGAACTTAAGAGGAGCCCACCCAGTCTGGCATCCTGCCTCACACAGTGGCCTACCAACTGCTTCTGGGCACCTCAAGGAGAAGACAAGGGCAAACCTTCACCTGCAAATGGCATTTAGAGAAGAAGAAGAGTTGGCTTTTCTACCCCGCTTTTCTCACCCATGTAAGGGGACTCAAAGAAGCTGACAAACCTTCTGTTCTTCTCCCCACAACAGACACCCTGTGAGGACGGTGGGATTGTGAGAGCTCAGAAGAGAACTGTGACTAGCCCAAGGCCACCCAGTTGGCTTCGTGGGGGAGGGTGGAATCAAGCCCGGTATTCCCAGATAAGAGTCCAGCTCCCTAACCACTAGACCTGACTGTCTCTCCAACCTGAACGAAGTACCTAGACATCGGTTCTAGTAGCCATTGACACAACTGCAGCATCCTGTCTTCAAGGGCAGCTCCATGTACAGTGCGTAACAGTAGTCCATACTTTTTCCCATTATTCCGGTACATTGCGTTTATATTCCGGGAGCACCACGTTCATGTCGGGCAAATCAGGCACAATTAGAAAAACATCCAGTTTTTTAGTCTGATGCAGCCTCTGGTGCGTCAAGAGCTGCCCTTTTACCTGCTGATGGAGCTGCACAAAGGATGTTGGGTAATCTTATGGGGACAGAAATTAAACTAATATGAAATAGGCCTCCTTTGTTTAACTTAGCACCTTGTGGGAGTGATTCTTTGTGTAACATGCTTTGGTTGTGCAACCTACTCTAAGACCTCAGGGTAAAGAGTGATAATGCAGTTGATTAAACCAAGATTTCTACTATTGCAATAGCGTTCTCTGTGTGCGCATTAAGAAGGTTTTTTTTTAAATATATTTTTTGCCATTTCATTGCAGCCAACTCAGGGATTCCCAGGTTAAGAGTTGGGTAGAAATCTACATAAATACATAATTATCCACTAGCATTTTTATCCTGCCTTTCTGTTTGCGACCAACATGGGTTGTGCTCAGTGCTTGGAATTATGCCAAATTAGTAAGAGGATTAACACTCATGAGAAAGTTCATGATCAGGATTTTCCCTCCCATGTGTCCTATCCACTCTTTCAATATAACCTGATCTTTCAAATTTTTTATTTATTTTATTTATTTGTATTTCTCTCCCGCCCTATTACCCGAAGGTCTCAGGGCGGGTTACAATATTATATTAATCTCAGACAGGTCCCTGCCCTCAGGCTTACAATCTAAATGCAACGGCGAGATCCATGTTTGGACTCAACCAGCCCTAATGAACGAAATTCTTGGAAGTTTCTATTCTTGCATCACTCCTTTGATGTTTGCTGCCACCAGCCTTTTCCAGAGTGACCTGAATCCCATAAACCATTCCTTACACACACCTTCCCTTTTGCCAAGTCTAGGAATGAGAGAGAAGCTACGGAAGAGACTGAGGGGAGACACGATCACAGCCGTATCTGAAGGGCTGTCACAGTGTGGATGCATTGCCCCAATTCTCACACAAGGTGAGAGGACTAGAAACGGCATGAAACTTCAATGGAGTCAATACAGATTAGATATTAGGAAGAACTTCTTGACAGTGAGGGCGATCAGTCCATGGAATAGGTTGCCACAGGAGGTAGTGGGTTCTCCTTCACTGGAGGTCTTCAAGCAGAGGCTGGACCTACATCTGTCTGTGATGGTTTAGGGAATCCTGAATTGAGCAGAGGGTTGGACTGGATGACCCTAGAGGTCCCTTCCAACTCTTATGATTCTGTGATTCTACCAAAAGGTGTTTGTTTGTTTATATATTTATTTTTGTGCTTTGGCCATGGTCACACCATTTTAAACCTTCTTCTGTCCAATAAAATGGATGTAAATGAAAAGGTGTGAGTGGTCAGGCCTGAAGGTGGACAGAAGAAGGTTTGAAGTGAAGGTGTGACCATGGCCCTTGTCTGAAATTGGGTGTTTCTCTTGTAGTTGTTGTTATTTTGCTTGTGAGTGCAAATGATCTGTGGCTGCGTTCACATCTCAGTTTTAATCCAGCTTCAGTCCCCTTTCGGAGCGGAATGACGCACCAGCAAAGTGGCAAGCTGATTTCTTTCAGCATTTTCTGACTCAGAAAATCCACCCTTGGGTGAAATAACGTGGAAAGAAAATGACTGTTCACTTTGCCGATGCCTTGTTCCACTCTGAAAGTGGACTGAAGTTGGATTAAAGCTGAGGTGTGAACGCAGCCTGTATTTTGCATCAGTGCGTTGAATGCAAAAGCAGCTGGCATTTTTGCTAAGTCTAAACACACTCTTGATGTATTCCCCCCAAATCACAATTTTCAAGATTTCTCACAACATTTGTTTCAAGCTTTGAGCTGCTGTTATTCTTTTCAGTGCGCTTAAAACACTTGTTGGATACTTTTTAGCCAATAATTTACCATGAGCAGCTTTTTGTCCTGTAAAACTAACAGAAGTACCTTGAGATGCAAAAGAGTTGTCTGTTTTATTTACTGCTCTTCAAAATGATTGCAATCAGTGCTACTTTTCTGTTTTTCCCTTTTACAAAAAACCCTGTGATATAAGCAACATACTTTTTATCTGTAGGGCTGATTTCTTGCCCGAGATCTTTTAAATTTAATTTTTGAAATGTAAGTTTTCAAAATTTATGGGGGTTTTTTCTATTTTTTTTCAGAATTTATTTTTTCTATTGTTTTTTTTTCAAAATTTCTAATCTTTTTGTTTTGGTGAGGTTTAATTACTGTACTGTATTCAAGTTCGCAGGTCTATCAGTCAGCAATCTTTCTTGGAACCTGTGATTTTCCCCTCCCAAGAATGTTTTATCTGTTTTTTTTCTTGGGTGCCTCCTGTTTGCTGAGTTGTTCACCTGACACACAGCAGGCCAGAATTTCGCCTCGGATGGAAGCAGGATAGGCAGTAGTGCTCCGAAGCCTGAGATTGCTGAGAAGCGGTGGAAGAACTGGTCGTCCGGCTCCTGGAAGGCAAAGGAGTCAACATCTGGGTTAGGAGGAGGTAGCCGTCAGTTCTGTGAATGGCAAACAGGGAGACAGTGATGCTATTGCCTTTCACCAGTTTTCTTGGTTTGCCATGGGGCATTCTGGAAGGGAGATGACCGTAGCTCAGTGGAGAATCGGCTGCCTGGAAAGCTGAGAGGTCCATCACCCCAGGTTTCTGTTGCATCTGCTTTTGTCAGCCAGCCAATCTGTACCCACCACCCCAGTCTTTTTGACAACAGCAGGATCAGAAAGAGTGCTCTATCCCCCATCCCACAAGGGGCTTACCTTTGAGCCTCGGGCAGTTGGTTCCCTCTGGCGTCCCTCAGGTTCAGCTGCCTCAAGACACGGATCAGCTGGCTGATCTGCCGCAGGGTCATTTCTGGGGCTGGACAGGCAAGGCGCTGGCGCTGGCTGATCAGGCAGGGAGGGTTTGCAAGGAGGGCAAAGTAGCTGTTTCTTCCCAAGAGCTGCACGGCTTGCTTGTTGCCATAGCAGGAGGCATACTGGGTATAAGGAAAGTCAAAGGCGGTGAAGACCAGTCCACGGGGCCATGAGCTGCTTTAAAATCTGCAGGGGAACCCCTCCTAGCTCTCCCACTACTTTCAGTAGCTAGAAGGGTGGGCACCTGGGAGAAGACCTTCTCAGTGGTGGCCCCCAGAGTGCAGAATAGCTCCTCACTCAGATGTGCCAGGGTCCTTCACTTTGCAGAGACTGGACGGCCATCTGTCTGAGATGGTTTAGGAGATCCTGCCTTGAGCAGGGGGTTGGACTCGATGACCCAGGAGGTCCCCTCCTACTCTACCATTCTATGATTCTATGATTCTATGATTCTATGCATGCTCAGGAGATCAGGAAGAACCTGGCCTTTGGCTAAGGAGACAGCTTTACCTCCGCCATTTTCAGGCACTGTTGTTGTTTTTGTGTGTTTATTTTATATTCTGCTTTTATTGATCTAACTTTCAGGTATGGGGCAAGATAAAATTGCAAACAAACAAACAAACAAATAAATAAATAAAGCAGGTAACGCTTCACCATTGTTTCTGGGAGCTCAGAGCTCATATCCAATCACTAGTTCTCCTTCATGTTGGAAATGCAGCATTTCATATGTGTGAGAGAGAGACAGACAAGTCAGCCTAACCTGCTAAAGGGGGGAGGCAGAGCTTGGACTTCAGTTAGTTTGTTTAGTTCTTCCTATTAAGATGGCTGAGTACGGATCAGTCTGTACCATGTTATTCCTGTTGTGTTTTAAGTAAAGTTAACTTTTATTTCCACTAGCCTTATGAGTGGTGCATTTTTGGGATCACTGCAGAGTCTTACACTGCAAACTCTGGGAAAGTCACATAAGCCTGATTTTTTCCAATAGTTCTGCGGAGTTGGAAGAAGAAGAAGAAAGAAGAGTTGGCTTTTCTACCTTGCTTTTCTCACCATTTAAGGGGACTCAAGGTGGCTGACAAACCTTCTTTTCTTCTCCCAACAACAGAACATCCTGTGAGGTAGGTGAGGCTGTAAGAGCTCAGAAGAGAGCTGTGACTAGCCCAAGGTCACCCAGTTGGCTTCGTGGAGGAGGGCAGAATCAAACCCGGTATTTCCAGATAAGAGTCTGGCTCCCTAACCACTAGCCCAAACTGGCTCACAACAATTTGGAAGGAACCACAAGGGTCATGTAGTCCAACCTTTTTCAATATTCAGGAGAACAAATAACACCATTGTTGAAAATCGGCTCTCCAGCCTCTTCTTGAAAACCTCCAGGCGTGGAAAACCTGCAGCCTCCCTAGGTAAACTGTTCCAGTTGTTGTTCAGAGCTTACTAGATTAATGCCAAACTGGTTCAGGGTTCAAACTGTACAGGGGTGTTCAAAAGTTTCACCTTCAAACCAACCAAAGGGGTGTTCTGATGAACCTAGTGAACGTGATTTTGAAGATGTTTGAATCGAACCAAACATCTTGCTCCTTCGAGAAGCAAAAAAGTTTGATATTTGACCACTTAGGCCGTGGTCACACTTGCACTTTAAACCTTCTTCAGGCGATCTTCAGATCTGAGTGCTCACACCTTTTCGTTTCTATTTATGGACTTTCCGTTCAGGAAAGTCCAAATGGAGAGTGGAAATTCCACAAATAAAACGGATAGAAATGAAAAGGTGTGAGCAGTCAAACCTGAAGATGGTAGGAAGAAGGTTTAAAGTGAAGGCGTGACCATGACCTGAGTGTCATGTTCAGCAAATTCTATGCGCCTGAGAGTTTCTGTACCTTTGAGGATCATCCAAGTCCTTTGGCAGGGGAGGAGAGGACTCAAAGGTGTGTTGGCAACTGTGTGGAGATGTGGCCCAGTTGTCCCTTTAGGACAGAAGACACCTTCATAATCAGGAGTTGTTGAGGACATATTGGCTGTGTCCAGACTCATTTATACTGTACAGCAGAATGCGCGACCACAATCAGGGCGTCAGACATGACGACCCATGGATAGTCATCACGGCGCATTATCAGATTGCGACTGGACACTTGTTGTGCGGTATGATGAAAATTTGAATCTTCCCGCCACTCTGGGCAGAACAGCGAGAAGAGACAAACAAGAGCCAGGGGACAGCTCAAATGTGATTGGCTGCCTCACCCCATGTGACAGCATGTACCGACTCAGCTCTCACAGTTTCTGATGAGGAAGCTATAGAGCTGCGGTTTAACTGCAGATTTCTTCTACAAGTCTGGGCGCAGCATTACTTCAAGGCCGCACAATTTCTGTGCAAGCATGAATGCTTAAGAAAAACATGCATTCATGTTCCAGTTACTCTACCTCTCAGCCTAAGATTTCCTCTCCAGGTTCCTTACTCACGTGTAAATCCACTTCAGTTGAAAACTAACCCTTTAAGGAAGTGGTGCTCAAAACTGGACTCTGTACACTATGGACTCAGTACACAGAGTGGACAAATCAGTGTTGTCCATATTGGAAATTGAAGAGAATGTTATTTTTAAGCCTGTGGAAGTAAATTTGATTAAAAAAAAATACTGACCTCACACTGACAGAGTTAAAAAACAACAGTAGAACTGAATGGTAAACAGCATGTTTTTAAGTACAAAATCATGACTAACATTTTATAAATTTCTGTGAGAGAAAGAATGGGGGGTTTGAGTAATACATATTTGTGTTTGGACAAATTCAAAGTGAGGCTACCTGTGAGTCTGTAAGCACAGGGAAAACAGGTTTAAAATAGCAAATTTATCATTTTTTGACATTTCTCTTACCAGCAGTTGCCCAATTATATAGTAAGTAAGTTTAGTCAATTCGTTTTTTCCTTTTGACCCAAGACAGTTGGAAAGATTTCTGTACCTGTTAGCATCAGAAATATGACAACCCATTTTCCTCCTGTATTAGAAGAAGAGTTGGCTTTTCTAACCTGCTTTTCTTACCCATTTAAGGGGACTCAAAGCAGCTGACAAACCTTCTATTCTTCTGCCCACAACAGAATATTTTGTGAGGTGGGTGGGGCTGAGGGAACTCAGAAGAGAGCTGTGACTAGCCCAAGGCCACCCAGCTGGCTTCATGGAGGAAAAAGAAGGGTTTTCTACCCTACTTTTCTCACCCATTTAAGGGGACTCAAAGTGGCTGACATACCTTCTGTTCTTCTCCCCACAACAAACACCCTGTGAGGTGGGTGGGGCTGTGAGAACTTAGAAGAGAGCTGTGACTAGCCCAAGGCCACCCATCTGGCTTCCTGGAGGAGAGCGGAATCAAACCCGGTATTCCCAGATAAGAGTCCGGCTCCCTAACCATTAGACCAAACCGGCTTACAACCCAAATTACCTAGTATTACCTAACTAACCCAAAGTTGGATTTTTCTGGGTTATCATTATTCACACAAGCTTTAGCGGCCTTGGGACTCCCTGGATCCCAGACACTCACGCCAGACACTCGTGTGGTCTTGGGTCATTCTCTGTCTCTCAGTCCGGTCCACCTTGCAAAGGTATTGTGAGGGTCGAAGAAGGGAGAGAAATTTGTTTTAGCCACATTAAACTCTTCCAAGTAAAGGCAAGATGTTGAAGCATGAAGTAAATGAATCAATAGTTTCTCCTTCCATCAAGCTGTGAGGCAAATTACATGCTGTGGAGAAAGGAGGTTACTAGAAAAAAACGAGTTCAAGATATTGTTTTTTCTTACCGGCACAAAAGTCGCCATGTCGCCTAAGAGATGCTCGTGTTCAGGTGTCTCCCCAGCCACCGAGAAAGCCACCTCTTGCCTGCTTTATATGGAACCACCAGCACTGTCCAAATCCCAGAGGGTACCAACTGTCCAGCGTCTGCTGCCCCCCCCTTCTCTGTTCAAATGACCTCATTCTAGGTTGGGTTTCCTCAGACAAGGCCTACGGCCCACCTCAGCCAGCTCACGTTACCTCGGGATGGATATCTCAGAGGAGAAGGCATCAATTAATTATCAGGACTCATTGTGCCTTCAACAAAAGATGGGCAGAGGGAAGGAGAGACCATTGGATCTGGGGTGCAACAGAAGAAGGGTGTCTGATAGAAAGGGATGGGTTACAGTTGTGTGGCGCCCAGGTTCTAGATCCAGCAGAATTATTGGTCAGCAGCTTGTACAGAATCACCTGCAGTAGCAGAGAGTATATTTGCAATGCATATCCTGCTTTTTCACGTAGGTAGGTAGGTAGGTAGGTAGGTAGTGTTGGAATCTGCTGGGGCAGATGAATGTCTTTGGGGAATCACGCCTGCATAACACCAGAATACAATAACAAGTACCCAGCGGTCTTATGACATTGCTACCCAGATATAATAATTGCTATTTCCATGTGAGACATGAATAGAGTCATGAGCAACCGCTGTGTTTACTTGTAGCTACCGGATTGACCAAAGATGGGCATAATAAACACTATCCTGCCTTTGCCTTGGTTGTCACGATCCTCACACAGAGAGATCTGCTTCTATGCGTCCATTGTGTTATTGTGTGATATGTAGTATTAGACAGTAGCAGTATGCAATATATCCAGTAATCTGTTAGGTCAAGTTATGCCAACGGCTTAGAGCCATGATGTTAAGTAATCCAGAAGCTATTTGCTTCCTGTACCTGCTTTTATATTAATTAAGATGTAAGAGGCTGTATCCTTGTATTCACATTAGAATAAGTGGTATACCTGTATTTTATTTCTCATATGCATGCAACCTGTGCTTTGCATTTATGTAGTTCTTTTTTGCTCTCACTGAGAATAAAGTACCCTCTATTTGTAATGCAGTCAGGAAGGAAGGAAGGAAGGAAGGAAGGAAGGAAGGAAGGAAGGAAGGAAGGAAGGAAAAGCAGAATATAAAGAAGTGTGGATTATTCTGGTATTTTCCAGATGTTTTGGACCAGCAATTCTGTCCATTACCAGGCAGCTCAGTGAAGTGAAATAAACAAGTTTCTGAAGCAAACGAAACTGTCAGTCAAGGAAAAATATGTTGACCATGTTTAGCATTGTAGCTGAATCACCAGAGAGCCCTAGAGCCACATCAGGGCACTGGTCATCTACTGGGAACTTTATTTGCAGTAAAGATGGCTCAGAGGATCCTTACTTCCCTGAGACGGAACCCTCTTGGTGAAGACTGTGCAACATTAGTTTGGTCACAACTTCTAGCGGTTTGTGACGTGCATGGAAAATAGCAAAAGCATGTCAGGCATGTGGCAAGCCCTCAGAAGTTGCGACTGCTCTGTTCATGCAGGAATCATGCCAAATGTCCTGATAAGGGAATCCATACTGGAATCCCACATGTTGCGTGGATCAACTTACCCAAGTACAATGTGGGTAACTGGAACCAGGATTTTACCCGAGTCTAGGGCTGTGCACAGATTTTTTTTTTCCTATTTGATTTGTACTGATACAAATGCAAGACAATTAATATTCGTTTGAGTAGATCCCCTTAGAATGTTAATCCCATTTGAATTCAATATGAATATTCAGTTCCATACAAATCCCATACAAATGCATAAGAATCTCCTACAAATCCCATATGAAGCTTCATATGAATGTAATGAAACATTCAATTTGAATTTGAATGTCCAAATTCAGCTAAAGTCAGCAGAATTTTGAATATTATGTTCATGCAAATTCCTACCTGTGTCCTCTCAGCCAATAGAAGGAAACTTGCTCCCTCCACTTCTTAGAGATTATTGGAAAGTCCCAAATATGTCATAGTCTCAGGTTTTTTTAATGGGGTCTACAGAAAATCCAGATTAAAGGCCAGAAAGTACCCATTTGATCCGGATTTCCCCAGCGGCAGTTGAAACAATCGGGTCCCAGATGGGTGCCGTGGTGGAAATAGGATCATCCGGCTCACACCCAAATGGGTCCTTAATGGGTGCAAAAATGGGTACTTTCTGACAGTGGAAAAACACCCATACATACCAAGCAATGTGTGGACGCCATGTTCAAGCAGCCTGTGGATAAGTGGTGCTACCTTTTGTACTGAATAATACTATAAAGAGATGTGCAAATCTGGTTTGGCTTTAATCCAGTTTGAAGTGAACCGGATTGTTGGACAGGCTCTGAATTGAACTGAAAACCACCTTCTACTTGAGAGGGGCTGGTTAGATTTGAACTGAACTAAGGGGTGTTTGATCAAATGGGTCAAGCCACTCAATGTGAACGTGTTTGATTTGACCCATGTCTGGGTCTCAAAAGAAGGGTTTTTCAATGTATTTTATTGTATTTTTGAGCAATGAAATAGTTCATGAAGTGAGGTTCGATTTGAACTAGGTTGAGCTTGTTCAGCCTGGTTCAAGGGCCCTTACTGCACTTGGCCTTATTCTGGAATATATCTCTGGATGGCGGTCTGCTGGCCACAAGCTAATGCAGACCATGGCAAGCCTGACCTGAGGCCTTCCATAGTCTGCAGTAGCATGCAGAGAACCGGTCCTTATTCTGAGATATATTTGAAACTCATTTTTGAACTCAGAAGTGGATTAACTAATGCATCAAGTTTTATGTAACTGAGAGGTAAGACATGATACATATTTCATGCCTTATTAATTTGTTTATTTCAATACATTTGTATTCCACCCTTCATCAGAATTTTCCTGGGCAGGTCCAAAGTGCTTTGGAAGAGGAAAAGAGGAATTACATTAGTTTTTTCAGGTGCTTGCATTAAGTTGATGGCTTATATTTAGCCTCATCTTCCCTACAGTATGAGACCAGAGACCTTTTCGCATGAGGGCCTCCAGAACGGGTTTAGAACGCCCTGGGGTGGAGCATTCGCTCTGCTGCACCAGCGGTTCCATTTGGAACCACCCCATCCCATCCCAGGGTGCCCTACACACATTCCGGGTGTACAGTGTGGCTCCCTGACAGCTGTGGGCCCCGGCCAAGGCCTGTCCCCAATGGGTCAGGTAAGACCCAGGGGCGGGCAGGCCTGTCCGGTCCCTACCCCGGGTTCCTGCGGGTTCTAGGGGACCGGATCAGGTCCCCTAGGGCCCGTAGGACCCCCTCCCCCAGGCACCCACATCCCCGGGGCATGGCCTACCTGGACATGTGCGTAAGAGAGAGGCACTTACCTCGTGCTTGCCAGGTTCCGAAGTGGCCGGTCTGGCCGGCAGCGCTGTGCATCTGCGCCTGCCGCCCGCTCTGATTGCACACATGTGGGTAGCTAGCCAGTCAGAGTGGGTGTTGTGTGTAGATCTACAATGCCGCTGGCCAGGCCTGCCACTTTGGAACCTGGCAAGCACGGGCACATGTGCGTGTGTCCCCGTGTAGGCCCGTGCCCGGTGGTGGTGTCGGTGTCCAGGGGGGTTCCTCCAGGTTATAGGGGACCTGATCCGGTCCTCTAGAACCTGCAGAAACCACGGAAAGAACACAACAGGCCTGCCTGCCCCTGGGTCCAGCCTGACCCAATTGAAACAGGCTTGGGAGTTCCATCCTGCCCCCGTGCCAGCCTTTCTGGGCTACGACACACGGGGATGGGTTCCTCTTTTGCACGTAGGCAGGTAGGAACGTGTTCCCGCATGTTCCTTACCTGCCTAGGTGTGAATAGGGAATCTGTCCCCACATGTCCTAGCAAAAAGGCCTTAGACTCATAAGCTATCCTTGGACCTACAAGCAAACACAAATTCGGTTCTGTCCACCATCCACCATTCATACGAATTTGGATGAATTTGGATATTTGTATGTGAATTGTACGTTTCGACATTCATACATTGATATTCATGTTTGTACGAATATTTTGGAACATTCGTGAACCCAGGAAGCGGGAAAGTGGCTGCACCAGGCACATTTGCAACAGAATGCAAGTGCATTTGGCATGGATTAAGAGTGGATTCAAAGTAGATTCAGGACAGATTTGACACTATGTGATTCGACACATAGTGGATATGTTATCAGATACATATTGGATACGTATGAGATACGTATACATTCATATTGGATATTTGTATAAATACATATGTACTAAATAGAATCCTACCACATTAGAAGGCGATCTATTCGAACGAATACAAATTTTCTTACATTCAGTTCCATACAAATCAAATGCAAAAAAACCCTCATCCATGCTCATCCCTAGTTTCTGGCAATCTAGCAGCAAAAGAGATATCTATTGCAAGCAGTTCCTGTGCTCTGCTGGGGACACCAAGGGGGGGCTCCTTTGTACAGGGATGGGCAACAGATACCCATGTAGACAGAAGGTGTCAACAAAGGGATTTTGCCCAGGAAGATCTCCTTGCAAGTGAATGACTCCATTGTACCTTTAATTACATTGTAACTTTAATGAGATTATTTTTGAAAAATGGCGTGTTTTCTGGGAGATTTCTTGGTAGAAGCAGCAGAAATCCTTGGCGGTTCATGCCTTAGATTTTGCTTTTGCTTGGGGTAGTACCAGCGTGTTAGAAATATAAGCTTCCGCACAACTTAAGATACCTCTGTGTGTGTGTGTGAGAGAGAGAGAGAGAGAGAGAGTGCCCAGAGGTTGAGATTGGCATCTTCCTTACAAGTCAGCCCCCCTGTGAAGACAAAACACCTTGCCCAATATCAAGAAAATTCTGCAAACCAAGTGAAGGGATTCAGGGTATGAGTTGCTTCTCGTGTCCTGAACCTGAGCCAGTTTGGTCTAGCGGTTAAGGAGCCGGACTCTTTATCTGGGAGTCACTGGGTTTGATTCTGCCCTCCTCCATGAAGCCAGTTGGATGACCTTGGGCAAGTCACAGTTCTCTTCTGAGCTCTCACTTTCCCACCTACCTCGCAAGGTGCCTGTTTTGGTGAGAAGTACAGAAGGGTTGTCAGCTGCTTTGAGTGCCCTTAAATGGGTGAGAAAAGTGGGGTAGAAAAGCTAACTCTTCTTCTTCTTCCTGGGTCTCGGGGCATTTATTACCTCTTCCCATGCACTTTGGCAGGGGTTGGAGACAAGGCACCCTGGGGGCCCAGACAGAGCATCTCTTCTGCATAATGGAGATATGGCCATAGGTCCCCCCTCCCCAAATCAGACCGTGGGCACCAGACTCAGGTGATCTTTCACTCACTTTTTATAATAAAGAAAATACCTCTTTTGTTACCACATTTAGACATCACCTTCAGGTAAAATTATCACAAAATCATGGGTCTTCTTAGACTCACGTCAGCCATTTGCTTTATTGTAAACCAAAACGATAAACCCTTCAGCTCAATTTTCGTAAACAGAATCCTCCTATGGGAAAGACCAGATCAATATATGTTTGAGCCTACTCGCCTTATCTGCAAAAGGTGTTTTTTAGGATTTTCCCAGATGTCTGTCCTTCAAATTAATCTTGGCAATTCATCAGCCATCCATCTAAATGTTACCTCAAAAATTAATATACATATATTCAAAACAATTACGGTATGTAAACTATAAATATGTTCATCACCCTAGATCTTAATTTATTCAGGTTTTTATTTATAATTTATTATGGCTCCTCTGTCAAAAAGCTGGAGGGTGTGAAAACCTCACCTAAAATGCTGACCAAATATGTCCCAGGCTCCAGGCAAGACTGGAAAAATTAAAAGGCTCCGGGTTCCATTAGATTAAAGATTTCTAAACAGGTGAGCAACAACTTATAGACCTTTGAAATTATATCCTTTCCTCATGTTCTAAATATTAGCCAGTAATATATACAAGGTTTTCTTTTTTCCTCTGACCTCCTTTAATTTGGATCTAAGAAGGAATGGGTACTTCCCATAATCCGGATCTAGTAGATCCGGATTAAGGGAAGTACCCAGTGTGTTTCCACGGGTGGTCTAGCACCCAACAGCCATGGGTGCTACCATGCCTGCAGTGGAAATGCCGGAGCACCCATGTGGTGAATCCGGATTGATCCCCATGGCGTGACAGGTGGTGCAGTCTCCGTAGATTCTCTGGAGATTATTCGAAGATCCTCTGGAATGGCTCCGGAGAATCTTTGAGGTTTGTGACAAATCACTTCGGAGAATCTCTGGAGCTTATGACAACAGCCATGGGAGTCAGTTGGTCTTGTGGTTAGAGTGTTGGGCTCTTTTCTGGTAGTCTCCTGGTTCAATTCCGCACTATTACATGAAGCCAGCTGGGTGACTTTGGCCGTGTCACAGCTCTTGTTCTGAGCTCTCACAGTTCCACCCACCTCACAGGGTGTTCTGCTGTGGGGAGAAGAACAGAAGGTTTGTCAGCTGCTTTGAGGTCCCTTAAATGGGTGAAAAAAACAGGGTAGAAAAGCCAGTTCTCCTCCTCCTCCTCCTCCTCCTGCTTCTTCATAGCCATAAAATAAAATGTCCCTAGCCCAGCAAAGTCTGTGTGAAACATGATGCTGGAATGGACTAGGGTGTTTTTCCACTTAGCACTAGAGTACCCATTAAGGACTCATTGGGTGTTTTTCCACTGTCACCAGAAGTACCCATTAATGGCATTTAATGGCATTTTTGTACCCATTAATGGGTATTTAATGGGTACTTCTAGGGACAGTGGAAAAACACCCATTAAGGACCCATTAAGGGTCCTTAATGGGTACTCAAGTGCTAGTGGAAAACCTCCAAGAACTGTTGGAGAGCAAGGGTTTTTTCCACTTGCACTAGAGTACCCATTAAGGACCCATTAAGTGCTACGTGGAAAAACACCCTAGATTGACTTTGACCTGATCCAAATTGACTTTGGCCTGATCCAGATTGACTTTGGCCTGATCCAAATTGACTTTGGCCTGATCCAGATTGACTTTGACCTGATCCAAATTGACTTTGGCCTGATCCAGATTGACTTTGGCCTGATCCAAATTGACTTTGGCCTGATCCAGATTGACTTTGACCTGATCCAAATTGACTTTGGCCTGATCCAGATTGACTTTGGCCTGATCCTGATCTTATGTTCCCTTGTGACATGAACGTTCTTTATCTGCTTCTATCTTCATGAGTCCCATTCGACGTACCCAAACAAATACTGACGTTGCCCTCCCTAGGCAGCCTTCATAGGGTACATTCTTGTGTGTGGGGACAAGAAATCTTTTGAGGTGCAACTATAAACCTACTTTCCACAACTTACTATATTGTTCACACTCTTCTTGTCCACATTGTCTTGACATTCTACGTATAGAATCAGAATAAGGACACACACAGATATGCGCAACATTCGAAATTCGGCCGCATCCTGCTGCATTCGAAGGGATTTATTTGAATGAGCAAAGATTTTCTTGCATCCTATTGGATAAGAATCAAACACAAACAAAACAAAACAAATTCTGGTTAATGATCCAAGATAATCTCAGTGTAATTAAACAGCAAAGAATTACTCTAACACCCACTTTGGTTTTTCTGTTTCTATTTACTGGCGAACATGAGACTATTAAATATAAAGATTTAATCAAATCTCTACTTACGGCTGCTAAAGCTGAAATAGCTTTAAATTGCACAAGGTTTAAGTAAAGAAAAATGGATTTCTAGAATATGGAACATGTTAGTTAATGACTTTATTTCACAACAACTTGACAATGTAACTAACATTCAGTTTCAAGACTAGTTCTTTAAACGCTGGTCACTGTTCTTAGAAGCGGTAAAGACGCAGATTTTTGAATAGCTGAAACCTTTCCTTCTATTTTCTTGAACTCTGGTCTGAAAAAGCCACTTCCCCACCTAAGTATTAATGTCATTGTTAATGATAATAGTATAATCTCTTTGTACTCCTTGGTTTGTTTTTGTTTTTTGCAGTCTGTTGCTCATTGTTTCTATTTTGAGTTATTATTGTAGAATGTTATGTTGTCTTATACATTGGCAATTTAAAAAAAAAATACAAAAAACACAAACATTCATGTACATTCCTTCACAAACGTGGATCCAACAACCCATTGGGACTCAAATGAACCTCAGCCAGCATTCCTCTCCAGCCCTACCACGCTTTAGAGGACAACTGAGGCCCTTCTAGGAATTCTTCTCCTAGCCTATTCTTAGTCATATTTTAGGATACTCAGAAAGTTCCCTCAGATCTAAGAGTGACCCTAAGGCACATCAAGCCAACATAGTTCTTCCTGTCTGCTTACGCAATGCCAGCTATGCTCAGTCCCCAAAAGAATCAAGACAATCTTTAGCCTTCCCCCTATAATTATCCAATGTAATTATTCTGCTCACCCCCACACTATACTCAAGAGCCACCAACTTCCACCCAGTCTCTCAAATATCGTTCCAACCCTCAACTTCTAATCTAGGTAAACTCACATGAGTAGGAGGAGCGCCAATTAAAAAATGCTTTCTGGACACTATCTGCCGTTTTTCCATTTTCTTCATTATAAAACCGGCCTCTGCCCTCATAGAAAACAGAATTCCTTGGTTACTAGTGTGGCAAGCTGGGCGTCGCCATCACAGGTTGACTTGGTAGACCAAAAATGGGAGCTGCTGGTCCCATCCCCACCAAAACCCCTGTCGGCTACCAACAGAACCAACATTATTGTGCCCACAGGGGGACATAGTCCAGTCCCTCAAATGGGAATTTCTGAAGCTGAACTCACTTTTGCCCCGGGAAACTTTGGGCAAAGCATAGGGTTGATGGTTGGATCCTTACTCTCTCACTAGGAGTAGGCAATAACAAACCATTTTTGTATCTGCGCCAAGAAAACTGTAGAGGTGCCAATGGAGGTGCCCATACAATCAACCAGGAATTGGCCATCATTCAACAATAACATCAGTTCTATTAATCCAATTAATTCTGCATGGAAAAGGAAATCAGCCAGGATTACTGATCTATATCTATTACTAATTATAGGATAATATCTTTCCTGCATTCTGCTGAACATCGTGATTTTTCCGAGACCAGGATATTGTGAATGTTATGGGTATCAGCTCAAAACATTCTTTTCCATACCCCTTATGCATTTTGATTGTAGGCCTAGCTGTCATGACCAATCCTTGGCTCTTTTCCTGTACATTTCAGGCTACTCGTAGGATACATTGGGTTGTGTTCTGATCCTTCTTCATGACCTGAATCCGAGGCTCTGGGAAGCAGAGAGGAGCAGCAGTAGTATGACCGGCTCCATGAAGAGAAGGTACATTGCCTAGACTGAAGAATGTGGCGAAGACTCCAGGGAGGAAATGCTCATTGAGAAAGGAGAAGCCTGCTGGTAATATCACCTAGAAAGAGTGGTGTAACTAAAGCAAAGATAAAATATGTAGGAACACACAAAGGATGGGAAACCTGCTGGTAACATGACCTAGGCTGAGTTAAGTGACTGAATTCAGGAAGGGATACCAGAAATTCCGGTCTAGATAAGATCCAAGTAGAGATGCCCCAACCCTCTCTGAGTCCTTCATGAAGTTGAGACTGACTTATAAATGACCGAGTTTATGAATAAGCCAATTTGTTTTAGGCCCTTCTTGGAGTGGAACATGTAGTGCTCCATACTGGCCCAGCTTGTCTAGTAGAGGGCATCCTTGTATCCTTTAGGTAGTGATTCTTGAGAATCCCTGGATTTCCATGGCTCTGCTCAACTCACGAACCACAGTTAGATACCTTGGCAGGTACGCCATCCTCCATGTCAACCAGAAAACCTCTCACATTTTCCAGGAATTGCTTAAATTCCATTAGTCCCCAAGGATGGACCATCTCAATGGGTCTCCAACCCGTGCAGAGAGGGTCTACCACTGCAAGTCCAACTCTCGGTAGCATATGATCTGACCCTATCAACAGGTTCTCGCCAATCCTCCTATGGGAAAGACCAGGAACAGACAGACAGCCTCAGCTTGTCATGAAGGCCATAAAGACCTGAGCTGGTCCACTGAGGGTTGTATCAGTTGGACCCAAGTGGAACCCATAAAACACGTTGGTATTCCACAGAGCTCAGGCAGTGAAGCAAGAGGGTAGATACCTGGAAAGCAGGGGAAAGAACCCTCCTGTGAAGTTGGCTGAACATAGGTTAGAGCACATTATCGTGCCTGTCCATTGTTTTTTGTGGAGCAGCCTGGTTTGTTATTTCACAAGGGGTGTTAACGATTGTCTCATTTTGCCCAGCTCTTCAGGATATGCATACAATGTAATTATGCCTGTCGCGTGGCAGTGGTAGAAGGAACTATTTCTCCACCTACCACTGTCTCCTCAGCTTAGCCATCCAGCAGAGCTTTTGTGAGTGGTGAGTGGTCTTTTGAGATCAAGGCCCAGAAGACAAGGGCCAAGAGTCCATGTGCCATCTTCTGTGACTAATTTGCAGGGCACTTTGAGGGCCGATCTATAAGGGGCTGGATGCTACAGTTCAAAATAGTCCAAAGGAAGCTTCCAGAGAACTGTCGGTCCAGTTATTTTGGATCAGTTTCACTTATTGAGGCCTAAGGATGTGTACAAGCCTCTCGTTGGGACTGGCGAACACCATACTCTCCGGATCCATCCCTTCTTGGCTGATAAAATCTGGCTGGGTGTTTTTCCACTGTCAAAAAATACCCATTTTTGCACCCATTTAGGATCCATTTGGGTGTGAGATGGATGATCACATTTCCACCACGGCACCCATTTGGGACCCAATTGTTTCCACTGTCGTGAGGGAAATCCAGATCTAATGGGTACATTTTGGCCTTGAATCCGGATTTTCTGTAGACCCCATTAATGGGGTCTACAATGGGGTTTTCTGCCAGAAAATTCAGATTAATGGGAGCCTGTTTCCACTGGAAACAGGCTATGGGGTCCAAAGGAGGCTAGGGGGAGGGGATGCGCCCATTGGGCCCCCCTAAACCTAGGTTCCGAAGTCACTTCGAATTGACTTCGGAGTCACTTCAAATTGACTTCGGAGTCACTTCGAAGTCACTTCAAAGTCATTTCGAAGTCTGTGCAAAATAGCTCCAGAGTGCCTCTGAAATCTGTGCTGATCTTCGAAGTGACTCCGAAGTGACTTCAAAGTGAATTCGAAGACTGCCGCCCCCTGCCCCCCCCAAAAAAACACCTGGGGTAATGGACCGACCCCTTGTGGGTCGATCCGGATTCCCCACATGGGTGCAAAGCTGTTTCCACAGCAGCAGTGTTAGCAGCCATTGCTAATGGGTGCTACACCTCCTGTGGAAACACATTGGGTGATTCCCTTAATCCGGATCTACTAGATCCGGATTAAGGAATGTACCCATTCCTTAGATCCGGATCTTCTTAGATCCGGATCTAAGGGCTGCAGTGGAACATGTGAACATGTGAACATCTCTTTAAGTAAGAGATGAGGTGGTATTTCTCTCTTGAAGAGGCACTGATTCCCCTTTTCCTCAAGAGGTCCTATCTGGATCCAGATTAGTTAAACGGCATCTTCCAGTGCCCAAGGCTACCCAACTGCAAGTGAGCTTGGATGAAACTGATGATCTAAACCAGCAGTTCTCAACCTTCCTAATGCCGCGACCCCTTAATGGAGCTCCTCGTGTTGTAGAGACCCCCAGCCACGGGGGCGGAGCAGCTGGGAGGTGGGAGGGAAGGGCGGCGACCCCTCTGAAAGGGTAATTCGACCCCCAGGTTGAGAACCACCGTTCTAACCGGATCAATTTGCCAAACATTGTCGAAATTATTGAATGCTTAGCTTTGGTAAGTCGTGAGTTCCATGGTTGCGACATCCACCATTATCTGGTAGCAACGGGCAAGCGTGGGCGAGTTAGCAATTGCGGGAGAAGTTAAGTAATGGACGGTCTGTTTGTGTGATATGCTCTTTGATCTCTAGGTGGGAAAAGTCATCAGGAGATACGGAGTGGGGTGTTGTCCTTAGGCAGGTGATACCCAGCTCTATCTCTCCTTGTCATCAGAATCAGGAGTGGCAGCTGAGGTTCTTAATCGGTGCTTGGAGGCAGTACTGGCCTGGATGGGAGCCAGTAAACTGAAGCTGAACCCAGAGAAGGTAGAGGGGCTGTGGGTCACCGGGTCTCGTGTCCACGAAGAAAGGAGGCCTCTTGTTCTTGACAGGGTTTATTTACCCTGGAAGGTACAGGTGTGTAATTAAGGGGAGCTTTTGGACTCCGTGCAGAGACTTGAAGCTCAGGTGGATGGAGTAGCGGAGAGCATCTGTGTCCAAGTACTCCTGGCTCATCAGCCATGGCCCCTTCTGGATAGAGATGATCTAGCCCCAGTAATCCACGGTCTGGTAACTTCCAGACTGGACTGCTGCCATCCTCAGTCCATGGGGCTGCCCTTGAAGACGGTTCAGAAGCTGCAGCAGCTGCAGAGCCGATTTGTGAAGGTCCACTGACAGGAGGCCTGGTTGTCAGCCCATTGTTGTGGGCAGATCGTGGACTGGCGAGATTTGGGCTTACACTGGCCGATCCTCTCTTTGGAGATGGGATGTTCTGCCCCCGGAGTCTTATGGAATCTGAGTGATTCCCGAATGCCCCGGGGGATTTTCCGGTTGGCATGGCTGGTGCTCCTGTCGGAGCTTTGGTCTCTTTTTTGGAACTGGGAGATGAGCAGGGCTATTGTCACGATTGCTCCCAAGTGCCCCGGTAGGGCCCGGAAAGCGGCTTGGCATTCCATGGAGCGACAGGCGATGAAACAGGAAGGTCGATGGCTAGAGCACAGCTGGCGTAAATCTGGCTGTGAGTCTGAGTGAATACAGGTTAGGGCACATTATCATGCCTACTATTTGGTAGCGGCGGCGGCGGCTAAAAGGGGCTTTTTTCTCTACCACCATTGCGTCCTCCAGTAGCCGTTCCAGCAGAACTCTTCAGAGCGGCGCATGGCCTTATCAAGTCTAGCTCGATGAAGCGTGCGGAAGGGCCACGCAATATCTGCTGTGACAGACCTGCAAAGCACTTTGAGGGCAAAGTCACTCCGCTTCATGGGGGATGAGATGCCACAATTGGGAATACTCCAGAGAACTGTCTGGTCCAGTTCTTTTGGATCAGTTTCAGTTGCTGCAGCCTGAGGATGTGGCAAAGCTATTTGCGGGGGGAGGCCCTCCTGGTTGTCCCACCACCCCCAGCAGCAAGGGGGCGGGCGCCCAGGAGAGGGCCTTCCCAGTGATGGCCCCTAAGCTATGGAATGGTCTCCCCTTTGAGGTGTGTCTGTCCCCTTCACTGTACATGTTTAGGAAGGCAGTGAAGACGCCCCTTTTGCCCTGGCCTTTGGTTAAATGGGGATACCCTTTCCCTCCCCATTTGCAGGCGCTGCTGTTTTAACATATACTGACGTTTGATTTTAAAAGTTGTTACCCACCCTGAGACCCTTGGGTACAGAGGGTGGGATAGAAATGCAGATAATAAATAAATAACTCAGCAAAGTTCCCAAAGGTGAGCTTTCTCAGTTATTTAACCCTGCAACTCTATTTAACGCCTGTCACTTTGCCGATGCGTCCTCTCACTCTGAAAGTGGACTGAAGCCGGATTGAACCTTCAGCGTGGCCACGGTTAGAGGCGATGCATTGAAAGTGTTTTCCTGCCCTGCCTTTTGCCACCGCCAGGGACCCGCGTCTCCGCTTGCTGCCCCATCTGCGTTCGCACGAGCAAGGATGGACAACCTGGACCCGAGGGGACCCGAAGGCAGAATTTCAGTGGAATTTCTCCACCCTTTGCTGCAGAACCTCTCCTAGCCCAGGAGTGGATCTTCCTCGCTAGGGAGCGCGGGGCTGGTCAGGGAAATTCCCGGACCGGCCGGAGGCCGGACTAGAGGACCTCAAGGTCCCCTCGGACGCGCGTCCGGTCCAGGGATGCCCAGGCGCGCTGTGAGCCTTCCAGAGCATCTCGGGCGGGGAGGTCTGGGCGGCTGAGCAGCGCGCCTCGCCCGTCCTCGCCTCGAAGGTGCGTCCCCAGCGGGGCGGGAGGCGGCCCCGGGGAGGCGGCGGCGACTGCAGCCTGGACGGGGCGGGCACGGCCCGTTGCGCACTGGCGGCGCTGGCGGCATTTGTAGGAAGGCAGCCGTGGCAGGTGCGCGTCTCGCTGCCGTCGGACGGGGCGAGAGCAGCCGCGAGGAGCCGCCGCCGAGCTCCAGCGGGACGGGACGGGACTGGACGCCACGCCATGGGTCTGCCGGCCGCCACGCCGCCTCTGGCCAGCTCGGCCCGCCGTGTGCCCGCGGGCGCCTTCCGCCTCTCCGAGGTGCGGCGGCGCTGCGCGGAGGGCGCCTGCTTGGTGCTGCGCGGCAGGCGCCTCTACGACCTGTCGCCCTTCGTGCCTTTCCACCCGGGCGGGCAGGAGCTGCTCCGCAAGCGGGCCGGCACCGACGTGAGCGCCGCGCTCGACGGGCCGCCGCACCGGCACTCGGCCAACGCGCGCCTCTGGCTGGAGCAGTACTACCTGGGCGAGGTGCGCGACGCCGACGCCGACGACGGGCAGGCGCAGGTAAGGGGCCCGGGCGGGCGGGCAGGGGGCAGCTGGCAGTTCAACAGGGCAAGCCGCAGCCCGGCTGGCTCCCCGACGGACTGGCAGGCAGGCAGGCAGGGCTGGAGACCGGGCGGGGCGGCGTGCTGGACCCGACGGCTCGACGGCGACCGCGAAGGCAGGGCTTCCTTTGTCCTCGACGACGCCTCGCGGGCTCACCGGGGGTCGTGGCGACGGGCCCCCCGTGGATCCCGGCCAGGGTTCCTTGGCGCGCAATGGGTGCGGACCGGATAGAGGCAGGCGCGCAGGTGCAGCTGCTGTCCGCTATGCCATCCCGGCCCCGGGGTGCCCAGCCTGGAAGGAAGCCGTCGAAGCCTGCCAGCCGTGGGTGGCGTGGGCGTGGTGGCGGACGGGGTGGGGGGTGTCTTGCGCTGCGGGCAGGGCAGGGCAGGGCACACCTGGGCGAGAGGGACCCTCGCCAGCCGCCCACCCCCTCCATGGTCCTGGGCCCCGTCGCCTTCCAGAAGCGGGAAGCGGAGGCCATGGGGCGAGGCTGGCCGGACAGCGCCCGGCCTCTCCGGCCTACCTGTAACCTGAGCGCACCTGGCGGCCACCTTTTGCAAGCCGGGAAGAACCCCGACACACGAGGCAGCTCCGCCGGCCCGGGAAAGGGCAGAGTCGCGGGTTCTGGTCAAACCGAAGGTTTAATCCAGCTTCAGTCTGCTTTCGGAGCGAGAGAACCCATCAGCAAGTGACAGGTGGTTTTCTTTCAGGGTTAAATAACTCAGAAAATTCACCTTTGGGATAGATAATGTGGAAGGAAAATTACTGGCCACTTTGCTGATGGGTTCTCTCGCTCTGAAGCTGGACTGAATCTGGATTCAACCTTAGGTTTGACCACAGCCAAAGCAAAGCTGCATCCCCAGCTGTAGCCCTAAGCAAGGTTTTCTTTCTTTAGTCCTTCTGGGAGCCATTTAATTGGTTCTAATCTCTCTACTGCGTTCACTGGATGGGGGCACAGCGGACAGCTATTTGGGACCAGCCCTTGCCCTCGGGGTTACAGTCTGGAAAGACCGGGCACAGGCAGACCTGGGGCCTGGGAAGAGAGCAAGGAAAAGCTGCCCTCCCCCAGGAGAGAAGCTTTATGGCTTGCAACCACATCCTCCTCCTCAAAGCCCAGAGGGGTTGAGGATGCGCCAAGCAGGGCCTTTTAGGTGCTGGTCCGCTTTTTGGAAAGTAGGAGGCTGCTGGCCTGTGGAGGAGGGAGCGGTGGGCGGAGCCGGCAGAGCTCTTAGGGATGCTTTTTGGGCATGGCTGGGCTCAGGGCCACAGATGGGGGCCCCAGAGGTCGTGGCACCAGATCATCCCCGCAGGTGGGTCTGGGCAGGGCTTGTGGGCGGGGTGGGATGCGGCCTAGAGTGACCTGACCCCGCCGGCTGGCAGGCAGGCAACTTCTGCTGCACTCAGCGGGCTCTTTCTTGGGAGCCACCCCACCCCACACCCTCCGGCTCGCTTGGCAACCAGCCGCTACGCCACGCTGACCCCAGTGCTCTAAATGGGTTGGCCTGCGGGCAGGTGAAAGGGTGGCCTCAGGTGCCCGGGCTGGTCAAGCTGCCTGCCCGCCAACCCAGCTGCTTTGGGACACTGACGACAGCCCAGGTTGGCACTGCAGTCATTCTGGGGGCCACTCAGGTGGCGTAGGTTGAGGGGTGCCCTGTGCCTCAGGTGGGCTCTGGGCAGGTAAGGGCAAGCCCACTGCCCTGTCCTGGGATCAGTGCTCCGTACGGCTGCTGCCCGACTCAAACTGCTTGCAAGGTGTGTGTGTGTGGCTGTGGTCACACTTGCGTTTAATCCAGCTTCAGTCCACTTTCAGAGTGGGAGGATTTGGCTGTAGTCACACTTAGGTTTAATCCAGCTTCAGTCCACTTTCAGAGTGGGAGAATTTGACTGTAGTCACACTTAGGTTTAATCCAGCTTCAGTCCACTTTCAGAGTGAGAGAGAATACATCAGCAAAGTGATAAGGTATTTTCTTTCAGAGTTAAATAACTGTGAAAATTCACCTTTGGGATAGGCAACGTGGAGAGAAAATTACTGCTCCCTTTGTTGATGTGGCTCTGAAAGTGGACTGAATCTGGATTAAACCTTAGGTGTGACCACGGCCTGTGCCTGGCAGCACAGACCCTGCTAAAAACGCACCTCCTTGCTAGGTTTAACATGATCCTGAATTTTAAGAAACCGATCCTGGGTGAATGAACGTCCAAATCTCCAGTATCGTACAGATGCCAGAAAGTGCAATGGAAGCGCTTCATGTGCTGAGTGGCTGTAGCTCCGTTTGGGAAAAGCATCCACAGGGGGGGGGGCAGTGTGGCTCAGTGGCAGTGCGTCTCCTTCACCTACAGGAGGTCCAGTGTTCAACCCCTGGCATCTCTGAAGAAGGCAGACCTTAGCAGACTGCGCCTAAGCCCTCTGCCCATCATTGCCAAGAGTTGAGCTGAGCTCCAGGACAGCGTTGTCATAATATGGGGTGGTGGCAGCCAGTGCCGTGGAAATGCCAGCAAGCTGGGAGGCAGCAGGCCAAGAGTAGCTTTTTTAGGTTTAAGAAAGTGAGCGCGGGAGTGTAGGATCAAAGCGTTTTATAATATTATGCATAGTGTGGAAACGATAGGGTTTTCTTTCCCTTTCACAACCCACAGAAACCAGAAACTCAGCTCTGGAAATCAGGCCTTACATCTAGTGGTTAGGGAGCTGAACACTTATCTGGGAGTACCGGGTTTGATTCTGCCCTCCTCCACAAAGCCAGCTGGGTGACTTTGGGCCAGTCACAGTCCTCTTTTGGAGCTCTCAGAGCCCCGTCTACCTCCCGGTGTGGGGAGAAGAACCGAAGGTTTGTCAGCCGTGTTGAGCCTCTTAAATGGGTGAGAAAAGCTAGGAAACTGTGAGCAGGGCAGGGTGTGAGCTTGTGTCCTGCTAATGGACGTCACTATGCAGCTGGTGGGTCACTGTGAGACCAGGCTCTTGGACGAGATGCAGGAGGGCATTTCCTCTGCTGGGGGACCGTGAGTAAGACCAGCTGCGTGATCGGATCCTGCTGTGGGTTCCCTTGTGACTCCTGGACTGGGTGGATCTGATCCAGGTGGGCATTCCTTAGGTTCTGCTGCTGGGATGCTGTGAAGCTATGTGCTGCTGGGCGTCTCTGTGCAGCTGGATGGCCATGGGGAGAAGAGTCTGCTGGAGTAGATGGACCATAAGTCCAGTTTGGTGGAGCATTTCTGA
Organism: Aspidoscelis tigris stejnegeri; assembly: GCA_023333525.1. Lineage (NCBI taxonomy): Eukaryota > Metazoa > Chordata > Lepidosauria > Squamata > Teiidae > Aspidoscelis > Aspidoscelis tigris. Next base: position 5,517,094 of record JALMGA010000013.1, read on the forward strand.
TGTCCTGAGAAAATAGGTGTGATTTTGCCCCCGTGGCTCCTCTCAGGCTCAGCACGGCCAGTGAGGAGGCACTGAAATAACAGGGTAGCATGATGCTGTATGGTCCCAGTAGCCGCATCCGTACGGAACACCAAAAGTGGCTCAAAAGCATCTTGGAGTAGGCAGCACGTGTTGTCATGCCATTTGCAATCCACTTCTAAAGTGCTTTGGCAGGGCATTTCTCTGCTGTGCGGCCATGCCACCCCTGAGCTGCCTGCAAGGTGATTCTTCAAGCTGTGCCTAAATGTAGCTTTTGGCTAAGCACAAGATCTTCCTCCAGAACTTTGTGTTTCCCCAGGCAACACAAGTTTGCTTTTTGAGACCGCTGTCGTCTTTTTGCCTCTGTTGCTGGAAAATTCAAGGAGGTGGGTCCATGTGGAATGCTGAAGCCAGTACCTGGTCAAGAGCTCACGGAGTTCCTTCAGTTGCTTGGGACACAGGTGATGACCCAGTTGTCTTGCCAGTCTGGGATACGGCTTATTTCTCAATTCTCTTGCTAGCTTGGGATTCAGGTTGTTGTACAAATGCCCCGCTGGCCCTAGAAATGGCAGTCACGAGCATCCCACTGGCAACTTCAGGTTTGTCCCTCTTGGGTTGATATCTCCCCAGACGCAGGTAACAGGTGGGGCTGGCACAACAAGCGCAGAGCATGAGCAAACACAGAACTCCCTGTATGCGCCGTCGCTGCCAGGCCCGTCTCGCTAATGATTATCCACGCTGCGTTCCAGCTTCCCTGCAGCGCCGCAGCTTGAGATTCAGACAGAGTTTTCCTCCTGCAAAGGACAAGAGGTGGACGCTTGAGCTGAACATCCACAGGGGCTGAGCTTGGTGGCTTAGAAAGAAAGAAAGAGAAAGAGAAAGAAGGAAAGAAAGAAAGAAAGAAGGAGAGAAAGAAGGAAAGAGAGAGAAAGAGAAAGGAAAGGAAAGGAAAGAAGGAAATAAAGAAAAGAAAGAAAGAGGAGAGAAAGAGAGAAAGAAAGGAAAGGAAAGAGGAAGAGAGAAAGAAAGGAAAGGAAGAGAGAGAAAGGAAGGAAGGAAAGAAGGAAAGGAGAGAAGAGAAGAGAAGAGAAGAGAAGAGAAGAAAGAAAGAAAGAAAGAAAGAAAGAAAGAAAGAGAAAGGAAAGGAAAGAAAGAGGAGAGAGAGAAAGAAAGAGGAGAGAGAGAAAGAAAGAGGAGAGAGAGAAAGAAAGAAAGAAGGAAGGAAAGGAAAGGAAAGAAAGAGAAAGAAAAAGAGAGAGAGAGAGAAGAAAGAAAGAAAGAGAAGGAGAGAAAGAAAGAAAGAAAGAAAGAAAGGAAAGGAAGAGAGAGAAGGAAAGAAAGAAAGAGAAGGAGAGAGAGAAAGAAAGAAGGAAAGGAAAGGAAAGAAAGAAAGAGAAGGAAAGAGAGAAGGAAGAGAAGGAGAGAGAGAAAGAAAGAAAGGAAAGGAAAGGAAGAGAGAGAGAAGAAAAGGAGAGAGAGAAAGAAAGAAAGAAGGAAAGAAAAGGAAAGAAAAGAAAGAGAAAGAAAGAGAGAAGAGAGAAAGAAACAAAGAAAAAGAGAGAGCAAAGGAAAGAGAAAGAAAGAAAGAACACAAAGAAAGAAAGAAAGTAACATATTGGCTGCTGGGGAGCTTTCTCCAGATTTATTTATTTAGATTTCTGTTTGTTCTTCTTTTTTTTTAATAGAAGTTATTTGTTCTCCTTTGGAAGCAGCCACACAATGGGTGCCTGTGCAGTGACGATGAATTGTCCCCTGAGTGTCAAGCGACTTGGCAAACAGATAATAGACTCATAGAATTTAGGAAGGGGCGTACATGTGCGCTGCACCAGGGATGGGGAGCGGACGTGGCTGATGCCTGTGTGGATCGCTGTCTGGGAAGGACTTGGGTGGTCCAGGAGTGAGATGGAAAGACTGATGGATTTCCCACCATTATTGGCCACGAAACAGAACTATCAGTCTCTGTGACGGTGAAAAGGGCAAAGAAAAGAAAACTAGGGAAAGGCCCCTGCAGTGACCAGGGAGACAAGCTGTATTCACACACAAATGTTGATCCAGCTTCAGTCCACCTTCAGGGTGACAGAACGCACCAGCAAAGCGACTTTCCGCAGTATCTAAACCAAGGTGGATTTTTAAAAATTATATAACGTTGAAAGAAAACAGCTTGTCGCTTGGCTGAAAGTGGACTGAAGCTGAATTAAACCTTAGGTGAGAGATGGCCTGTGGTCACACCTACGGTTTAATCCAGCTTCAGTCCACTTTCAGAGCGAGAGAAGACATCAGCAAAGTTGACCAGTAATTTTCTTTCCACATCTGTCTATCCCAAAAGGGGAATTCTCTGAGTTATTTAACACTGAAAGAAAACAGACTTGTGACTTTGTGTTCTCTCAGTTTGGTGAGCCAGTTTGGTCTAGTGGTTGGGGAACTGGACTCTTAACTGGGAATACTGGGTTTGATTCCGCCCTCCCTCACAAAGCCAGCTGGGTGACCTTGGGCTAGTCTGAGCTTTCACAGCCCCACCTACCTCACAGGGGAGAAGAACAGAAGGTTTGTCAGCCGCCTTGAGTCCCCTTAAATGGGTGACAAAAGCGGAGTAGAAAAGCCAACTCTTCTTCTTCCAAAAGTGGACTGAAGTTGGATTAAACCTTAAGTGTGACCACAGCTGTTGTCACTTTGCTGATGTGTTTTTTCTCTCTGAAAGTGGACAGAAAGTGGATTAAACCTTAAGGGTGACTTGATAACTCTTGGTTTCCATTCGCTGGTCCAAATCTCTTTTGATTCTGGTGGATCACATCAAGTCTTGTGGTACCAAGTGCCTGAGCAGTGTGAATAAGGGCGAATCCCCATAGCAAGCTTATTTGGCTTTCCCTAAACCGAAATAATAGAACCGGATGCAAACGGTTTTAAAAAACACCAACAAAAATACTGAGATACCCAAAACTATGCATAGTATTCCTAGCGTGGGGGCAACCACCATGTTGTATAAAGGTATCCAGGAAACGTAGGCATCTAACCAAAACCACATTTTAGCAGACCTGGTTTGCCTAACCTCTGTTGAGCTACGAGTCTGAATGACTTGTCTGTGGAAGCTTTATGTTGTGGGTTGTCTTACTTTTGTTAGCACACTAATTTTACGTTTAGGAGTTAAGCATAGTAGAAGTGTAAATAGATCTATAGGTGTAGTCAACCCATTGAATGGGTTTATGGGCCTGTCCCCTAGCAATTTAAAGTCTGCTAAAACTCTTCTTTTGCCTCTGAGCGCCCCCATGCCAGGGTTTTTAACGAGCTTCCAGCGCTACAAAAGCAGGAAAACCTGTGACTAAATACGTGCCCTTTAAAGAAGAGTTTCATTGCTCTTTCTGGAAGTCGCGGGTTTTCCTGGCAACATTTACCTTGGCAATGCTTTGTGGCAAAAGGGGCGGGGATTGCTGCCTGGACACACAGCCATAAAGCATTCACACATCTCCCAGAAATGCTGCAGCTTCCCTTCCTTTCCTTTGTAAAGGTCAGAACTTTCAAAGAGCCAGAATTGCTCAGAATTGCAACATTGTTATCAGGTGTGAAGTGGGTGATCTGTGAAAGTGTTAAGAGTAAATGGGCGCACGATCGCGCGGCCGATGGCTGCAGCCAAGCCATTTCGAACAGAGAACAGAGCGAAAGTAAGTGCTGAGAGTGAATGAGCGAGCGATCGCTCCCTTTGCCGGCACGGGAAGCCATTTCAGGGACGGAGATCTGGCTATTTTTCCTTTGAACAAGAGAGGGGGCGGGGAGAAAAAGATGCGGGGAAAGAAAACACGCTTCTGTGGGGATGGAAGGTGCGTTTTAAACGCACGTTTTGCTGAGCCTCATGCGGACGCTTATTCTGGAAGTGCAGGGCACTTTTAAAGTCCACTTGCATACAGTGACAGTAGAGGGAGACCAGAGAGGCAAACAAATCTTTTGGGGATTCAGCCTATGACCAGATAAACTCATTCATTTGTTCATGTGGGCAATCTAATACTGCTATTTCTTACTGAGCCATTCATGCTGTTGATTTTTTCTAGGGGGGGCGCACGGATGCAATTTTTGGGATTCGACTCGAATATCCAAAAATTCAAATCGATTCAAGGGTTTAAAATTCAAATGCATTCACATTTAATTCAACCTGAATACATTCAACCTGAATACGGATCCGTACAGATGTTTTGAACATCTGTGCGCGTTCCTAATCTTTTCTGTTGCTCACACGTGCTGAGTCAGCAGCAAGCAAGCTGAACATAATTTCCCCAGTTTGCTGAGTGTATTGCCATCTCGGCTTGGCAATGGCAGCAACCTGACATTCTCACAGAAATCAAAAAGATTGCTGTCACTTTTCATCAGGTGCTTATCAGGGTGGAGCCGGTCTGAGTAAATATTCCATCTGATGGTCCCTTGCGTCTCTGCATACTTTGGAAATTCTCGTATCATGCAATGGAGATCATAATCAGAAACATGAGGAAACTGAGTTTCTGATCTGCGTTCTTTTTTCTCCCTCAGGGCAGCCAGAGGTAATTCTGCCACAGGTGTGGGAAAGCTTGAATCATCCAGATGGGTTATACCACGTGTGGCCAAATCGGCTGTCGGGCAGATCCGATGCTCCAACCAGTTTACTAAAATGCATGCTAGCTTTTGACCAGAAGCCTTTTCGGCTGAAATGCACTTCGGCTAAGTCAGTTTGGGACACTTTACTCATTCACACACATAGGCAGGAAAGAACAGGTTTACATGCGTTCCTACCCGCCTGTGTGCGAATGGGGAAAGCGTCCGGAAGTGACTTAGCCGGAAAAGGCCGGCCAGGGGTGGGGACGCCTCCCCAAGGCCTGGGTGGGAGAACCCAGGGTGGGAGAACCCAGGGGCGGGCACCCCTGTCAGGTGGCTTCCCCCAGTTCCTGCCAGCTGTACAAGACCTGGGCACCCACCCACCCACCCACCCACCCACCCTGGGGCCAGCTGCCTATGGGCCAGGGGCTGTGGGACCCCTTGGTAGACTGGACCCACGTGGGTCCGGTTTACTGGTGTCCCACCTCTCCTGGTAGACGGGACCTACAGGCCCTGTCTACTGGGAGCGTGCGCATCTGCTCGATGGGAACCCCAGCCCAGCAAGGTAAGTGATTAGCGTAGCCCCCGCAACCTGTTTGGCCGATTTTCGGCCAATGGTGACCGGGGGGGGGGGGGGAGAGGCATGCCTGCGGCTGTCAGGGAGGGAAGCGTGTGCGGATGCTTCCCTCCCTGGACAGCCGGGGACGCGTGGAACACACAGAGACGGATAAGGAGCAGTTTTAACTGCTCTACATCTCGAACGGGCTGGGCGCTCGGGGATGGGCTGGGACGGCTCCGCTGTCCCGTCGGTGCGTATGCTGCATCCCAGCTTGTTCTCCGCGCGTTCTAAAAACCCCTGTGCGAAAAGACCTCTGGTTTCCTTAGTGATTTTATAGCAGTGATCATAGCTCTCGTGGCTCGTAAGGAACCGAATGGAGGTGATGCCCTTAGGCTGCTTTTGGAGACACTCGAGGGAATGGTTCAGGGCAGAGGTGTGCAAAACGTCGTTTCAGTCCTTTTGGAGCAGGTGAGCTGCCGTGTGATGGAGTCACTGATGAGGTCGTTATATGACCTGTCGGGGAATCTGCTTTGGCTTTGAATGCTAAATATTTTCTAGCTCTCGCAGTGTTTGCTGTGTTGTTTTTAAAGAGACCAATCGGTCCTGTTCAGACACAGGATTTAGTCCGGCCTGAATTTCGTTGATTGATTCAGTTCGGCTCAAACCCTCCCCGTTCTGACTCTTTGCAAGCGATCCCCCATTTCTGTGGACTAAAGGTCCCAAAACGCAGAGAATCCCTATTTGGATTATAACAGGACTTGCTGCTGGATCTTCAAATAATCCTGACTTTTTATCAGTGGGAACGCAACCGGGTTTTGCGGGGAGGAACCATGGCTTGGTGGTGTTCCCCATCTGAAAGGAGGGAGGGGAAGGGGGTGAAGCGTAAAACGCCTGCAGTTCCAAGAGATCAGAGAGGAAATGTTTAATAAAGACCGTCGTGTTTAAAATATGTTTAAGGAAGGTTGTGAAATAGGGACTTTGTGAGACTAGAGTTCAGTGGTGGCTCAAGCATCCTGGACACACAGTGCTCAACATTGGGAGGGGGAAGCGGAGGAGGAGAGAACAGGGCGGCTCCAGATCAAGCCAAATGGGCTGGCCACTTGCCTTCCTTGCCCCATCCCAGGCGCCTACACTCTGCAGACGGTTGCGATTGGGCGGGGGGGGGGGGGCACACACCTTGATTGATCGGAACCACACGGTCCGGTCTACCAATGGGTGCCACAGCCCCTGCCCCATAGCCAGCCAGAGATCGGCCTCCTCCCACCCCAGGAAGGGGCAAGGGGAAGCCAATATTTGTGACTCCCCGACTCTTGCATCCCCAGTGGGGCTGCAGGGGCTGGGAGGGAGCCAACTCCCCCCCCACAAGGCCATCACTCACCTTGCCGGGCCGGTGTTCCCATCGCGCAGGCGCAGGCGCTCCCGGTAGACGGGGCCTGTGGGTCCGTGGCTCCCCTCTGCCGTCTACCAGAATCGGTGCGCCTGCGCAATGGGAACCCCAGCCTGGCAAGGTGAGTGATCAACGTGCACCCCCCTCACCTGTTCAGCCGATTTTTGGCCAATGGTGGCGGGGGGGGGGTGCGTACCACAGCTGTGCAAATGCTTCCCTCCCTGAACGGCCGGGGACACTTGGAACGCGCAGTGCTCTACGCGTGGAAATCACTCGGGAACAGGCTGGGATGCAAACCCAGCCCTCCCAGGGTGTATGCCGCGTTCCTGAGTGTTTTCCACGCGTTCCAGAACCCCTAGTGCGAAAAAGCCTCTTGGTTTCCAATTCAGTTCATGGTTATTATTCGCCAGATGCCCACATAAAGACAATACAATTAAAGGAACATTATTAACAGCCATTAAAAGAGTCACTAATGAAATAATTTTAAAAGAGAATAACACAGCTAAATAATATTAGCTTTGAGGAACACACCGTTTGCTTTTGCTACCAGCAATTGGGTACGGATGTTACTTAATCTTTGTTCAACAAGGAACAAGGCACAAACCATTTTGGGAGTGAATTGCACAATGGAGCAAAAACAGGCACCCACGCCAAAAACTTAATTATGTCAATTTCCAAACAGCATTCAAGAAACTGGAACGCCGCAAAATGGGCATGCGATGCATTATAAATTATTACATACTGTTCTGTGACCCTTGTGTGTGACTCTTTTCTTCCAGAGGTGTAGTTGTGAATGGGCCCAAGGGAGTGAACTTTTAACCTGTTTTTAGTGTGGTTTATGGTGTTTTATATTTTTTTAATTTTTTTTTAGGTTACATTTTATTATTTATATATATGTATAGGTTTAATTTTTTTATATTTTTGTATGGCTGTTTAATTATGCATGCCATCTTGAGTCCCTGTTGGGGAAAAAGATGGGATGTAAATAGAATAATCAAACAAACAGACAGACAGACAAATAATAATTCCTTCTATTGAAGCTTCAGGGGATGCGTTAGCTAGCAACCTGGGAATTCTTGCCAAAACCTTTGTGAAAGTCTGGATATGAGAGGCAAAGGCGTGTTACGGATACAGGCAGAAGGGTGCAGTGGTCAGAGCACTGGGCAGGTAGATGAGCGTCTGGGGTTCGAATCCCAGCCTTGCCTGAGAATCTGATTGGGCAGCGCTTTCTCAGTCACCTGTGTCCTAAGTTTGCATTCATTGTGGGGTTAATGGGAGGATAAATGCCAGGAAGAATAATAATGCAGTTTAGTCTGGTGGCTGGGGAGCCGGACTCTTATCTGGGAACACTTGGTTTGATTCTGCGCTCCACCACGAAACCATCTGGGTGACCTTGGGCTGGTCATAGCTCTCTTCCGACCTCCCACATCCCTGCCAACCTCACAAGGTGTCTGTGATGGGGAGAAGAACTGAAGGGTTGTCAGCAGCCCTGAATCCCTTTAAATGGGTGAGAAAAGCAGGGTAGAAAAGCCAACTCTTCTTTTCCTTCCTCCATGAAGCCAGCTGGGTGATCCTGAGCCTCATCTACCTCACAGGGTGTCTGTTGTGGGGAGAACACAAGGTCTGTCAGCAAGCCTGAGTCCCTTTAAATGGATGAGGAAAAGTGGGGTAAAAAACCCAAGTCCTGTTCTCCTTCCTCCATGAAGCCAGCTGGGTGACCCTGGGCTAGTCACAGCTCTCTTCTGAGCTCCCACAGTCCCACCTACCTCACAGGGTGTCTGTTCTGGGGAGAAGAACACAAGGTCTGTCAGCAGCCCTAAGTCGCTTTAAATGGATGAGAAAAGCTGGGTAAAAAAACCAAGTCATCTTCTCCTTCCTCCAGGAAGCCAGCTGGGTGACCCTGGGCTAGTCACAGCTCTCTTCTGAGCTCCCACAGTCCCACCTACCTCACAGGGTGTCGGTTGTGGGGTGAAGAACAGAAGGTTTGTCAGCTGCTTTGGGTCCCTTTAAATGGATGAGAAAAGCAGGGTAGAAAAGCCAACTCGTCTTCTCTTCGGAAGGAAGACACACATGGGGGGTGAGGAAGGGAAAAGGAAAGGAAAAAGTGCAGCATCTGGTCAAATGCAGCCTTTCTCCAGAAGAATCTGTGTTTGGTGACGGCTTTGCATCCAATGTGGGTTCTTTGGGAACAAGGACCCTTTCTGCACTGGGCCCTATTTTGCATTATATCTTGGACTAGAGACCTGCCCCCTGAATGCTGGAGCAGACTATGGGAGGCTCTGGCTGTAGCTTACCAAAGCCTGTACTAGCATGTGGAGGGCAGGTCCTTATTCCAGGATATAATCCAAAATAAAGCCCAGTGCAGAAGGGGCTAAGACAGTGATGGCGAACCTTTTGAGCTCGGTGTGTCAAAATTCGCAAGAAAACCCAGCTTAACTTGGGTGCTGTGTCACATCTAGAAATATCCATAATTTTGTGATATTTGTAGCTCTAGTAAAAAAAGTTATATTCTTGATATGTGTATTTTATTAAAAGCAAAAACAAATAATTCTTTACATTGGTGACTTTTGTGGCTGAATTTCATTTGCTAAATCTTCAATTGAAAGTTGGCATTTCGTATACTTCAAGAACAAGCAAGCACTACACGCCCAGGTGCCAGGGTGACCAGGTGTGTCACCCAGAAGGCCTTGGCGTGTCAGCTGTGACACGTGTGTCATAGGTTGGCCATCACTGGGCTAAGATGTTTGGCTTTCAGGCCTTCCCTGCCACTGAAGAGTCAATTAAAAGCTGTGACCTGCTTTAGACTGGGCTCCTTGCTAGTGCGTTTGGTCGCCCTTTAAAAAGCTGAGCCTGGAATAAAAAGGCATTTGTTTTACCACCGGCGACATACCACACACCCCTCTCTTATTAGTTCTGCAAAGAGCCCTACGGCGCTAGAGTGAAGCAATCGTAGCCTTGGATTGCTTTCCAGCCATGCTGCTGTCTTTGGCCAGGAAAAGAGGGAGCCTCCTTTGCCCGGAGAAGTGTGGAAACGCCATTGCTGTCCCTCTCCACCCTCTCCAGGCCAAGTGAAAGGTTTTCAGGTGGACTGTTTCAATAGGCAGGATTGGGGGACGGGGTGGGGGACAAGCAGGATGCCTCTGAGGCCATTTGCTGGGATGCGAGAGCAGGTGAAGAAGAAGAGTTGGCTTTTCTACCCCGCTTTTCTCACCCATTTAAGGGGACTCAAAGCGGCTGACAAACCTTCTGTTCTTCTTCCCACAACAGAACACCCTGTGAGGTGGGTGGGGCTGCGAGAGCTCAGAAGAGAGCTGTGACTCGCCCAAGGTCACCCAGCTGGCTTTCATGGGGGAGTGTGGAATCGAACCCGGTATTCCCAGACAAGAGTCCATCTCCCTAACCACTAGACCAAACTGGTTTTCCCTTGCCTTCCACTTGAGGTACTCATGAGCAGTTGGTGGGCCACTGTGTGGGACAGGATGCTGGACTAGATGGGCTGTGGCCTGATCCAGCAGGGCTCTTCTTTTGCCCTTCCATAACTAGAGGCGCCATAAAGCATTTCCCTGTAGCTGATGCCTAAAATATGGGTTTAATGAGTGTAAATCAATGGGTGAATATATAATATTAATGCTTTTCTGGTATGGCATGGTGGTAGTCTCAGGGTTGTGGTTGAGAGAAATATTGTTTAGCAGCCCTGACGCCTGGAGTCAAAGTTCCTCCAGACTGAAGGTAGGTTTGATTTCTCAGCAAAGTGAGTGTCAGAGTGACACACAGCTTTCTGTTAGGTTCTGGTTAGGGTGTGCAAGTTTTGGGATTCAATTCGATTCCTATCAAACATCCGAAAATTAAAAACTATTCGAATCCTTAAAATTGAAATGTGAACTGAATTGAATACATTTGAATCTATTCGTTTGAATTTTCAACTTGAATTTCCACTTAACGCATCCGTACACATCTGTATGCATCCCGTATACAACCCATTTTTTGTCTCGTATGCATCCATACACACATGAATGTCGGAATAACTCGTATGAATAATTTGAAAATTCAAAATTCATTCAAACGTTTAAATTCGAATTTATGGAAATTCAATTCGAATTCGAATGAATTTCCTTGTGTTTTGAATATTTGTTCACCTCCCTATTTCTGGTTCTACAATAGCATCCATAATTATTTGTTTCTGAGCAACTGGAATACATGGCACTTTCTGTCCCCTACCTCACATAATCTGGATTAGTGAAACCAGATTAGCTAGATCCCAGTCTGGCTTTGGAACAGCAAATGCATGCTTGAGAAGCAACACAATGCCCAAGCCCTGTTCCATATCAGTGGATGAGAACTACAGTCGTTAAAGCCACCCAAACCATGATGAAATTGGCTCACTTTCCTGTTGACAGAACTCAGTATCTGGGCAGCAAGGGCAAGGTGACGCCAAAGGAAATGCAATGGCACCTTCAGCACAGGTTGCTATGAATGTGGTCTCTGTTGCCAAGGTTCTCTGAGGGCCTCTCTGCTCTTGTGTTGTAATCGTCACCGCAACCATGTTCTTCCCCTTTATCAGGTCTACAGCTAATCTGGATGAGTGAGTCCATAGCATAGATCTGATCATCCATAACACCAGTCCCGTGGAGATGGTGTCTTCTTAGTGGCTTCTTGATCTGGATTAAGAAGTACATGCAGAAAGGCCTATAGGGCTGCGTTCCCATTCAAGAAAAAAAAAATCATATCCAGTCCGTTCTGGGTATCATAAGGACATAAGAGGAGCCCTGCTGGATCAGGCCACAGCCCATCTGGTCCATAAGAATCTAAGGGGAGCCCTGCTGGATCAGGCCACAGTCCATCTAGTCCACAAGAACCTAAGAGGAGCCCCGCTGGATCAGGCCACAGACCATCTGGTCCATAAGAACCTAAGAGGAGCCCTGCTGGATCAGGCCACAGCCCATCTAGTCCAGCATCCCGTCTCACACAGTAGCCCACCAACTGCCCATAGGCATCTCAAGCAGAGACAAGGGCAAACCTTCTCCCGCTCTCGAATCCCAGCAAATGTCCTTAGAGGCATCCTGCTTGTCCCCCCAGCCTGAAAGATGTACTTAGGCATCCATTCTAGCAGCCATTGGTACGTCTGTCATCCATAAACTTGTCCAACGCTTCCTTAAAGCCATCTAGGCTGGTAGCTGTTACCACCTCTTCCGGCAGCAAATTCTATAAACCGATGACCCTCTGGGTGAAGAAGGTATCGTCTGTTTCCATTCAAATTTTTTCCCCCAGACTTTGCCAAAATCCACAGAAAAAAAACCCTAATAAAAACAGGTCTTGGTCCCCTTTTGCTGGCTAGCCTTTTTTTTTTTCCTTGAGAACGGTACAGGACTATTTGGCAAGAAGATCATGCCTTTTGGGCTGTCCCCTTCCATATCCTTCTGGCCAATGCCTGCTGCCATTGTGTGGGTGCCATTAAATGGGTAGGCTTTCACACTCGGGAAGGTCTGCCCCCTGTCCTTGCCATGCTAGCGTTCCCCTTGTCTTTTCTGTATGGAGATCAGAAAAGTGTTGGATCTTTTAGCCCGCTCGGTCCTGAGCAGCTCATTCAAAGCAAAGAAGAAGGAAGGGAGAATCCCCTCTTCTCTCTTTGAACCTGTGCAGGAACCACAATTCTCCCTTCTTCTCCTCCCACCCCACTCCGTTTGCTCCTTTAGTGAATGCAGGCAGCATCTGCTTTTAAAGAGAGAGGGATCGGTTTGCCCTGGATGTCTGTTCTTTTGCTCAGCTGATTCCCCGGCCCATAAATCAGGGTACGGCACACAAAAGCTGTACATCTGCATATAAAGCTGTAAATGGGAACAGGGAAAAACAGAGCTTCAATGCTGATTAAATTAATCTGGATTTAAAAGCAGAATTTGTTCTTGAATGGGGACGCAGATCTTCATGCTAATTTCTCACGCTAATTTCTCTTGAAGCCTGCAAACCTCTATTATTCAGCCCCACCTCCTATGTGGTATTTCATGTCAGCATTATTTTCTGGGGTTCCTGATCATTGTCGGTTTCCACCTTATTTCTACAAACACCTGCCGTTTCCTAACCTCCTTGAGGATGACTGTTCGTAAGCCGGTGAATGCAGGATATTTCAACATAGGGAGCCTGGGGCATTTCCCTGTGACTGCTGCCTAAAGTATATTCTGTTAGTTTTATTATTTCAAATTATGCAACAAGCAGAATTTTAAAAGCAGGTTGCAAGACTACTGCATCCTATTATCCCCTTTGCACAATTTATTAACACAATATAAGCATGCAGTACATATTTTGAATTAATGAATATGTTTCATTAGAATGCGTGAATATATTACCTTTCCCTTTGAATTCTTTAAAGAAGCTAAGCAACATTCTAAACTCCTTTCTTTGAAGTATATTTAGGTCTTAGATACTATCAGGCTGTGGTCACACGGTTTAATCCAGCTTCAGTCCACCTTCAGAGTGAGAGAACACATCAACAAAGTGGCCAGTAATTTTCTTTCCACAGTATCTATCCCAAAGGTGAGTTATTTAACCTTGAGGTATTTCTGAATAAATTAACCCTGAAAGAAAACAACTTGTCACGTTGCTGATGTGTTCTCTCACTCTGAAAGTGGACTGAAGCTGGATTAAACCTTAAGTGTGACCACAGCCTGAGAGAACAGATCTATCCTAAAGGTGAATTTTCTGAGTAAAGGTGAATTTTCTGAGAGTTTGTCATGCTGCTGATGTGTTCTCTCACTCTGAATGTGGACTGAAGCTGGATTAAACCTTAGGTGTGACCGCAGCCAAAGTTTTTTGTTCTACCTTGGCTATACAAGGCAGGCAGAAACCTTTTATTCGCAGCTCTAAGGGCCTGTCCCCAAGGAATAAAAAGTCTGCCAAGACTCTCCTTTTGCCTCTGAGCGTCCCCAAGCCAGGGTTTTTAACGAGGTTCCAGCGCTACAAAACGTGGAAATCGCGCGACAAAATACATGCACTTTAAACAACTCTTCCAGCGCTCTTTCTGTAAGTCGCGGGTTTTCCTCGCTACATTTACCTTGGGGACGCTCCGTGGTAAAAGGGGCGGGGATTGCCGCCTGCACACACAGCAGAAACACAAGCAGCTTCACTTTTTAAAGCTCAGAACTAAAGAGCCAGAATCACGCAGAATTGCAACATTGTTGCAATCGCTGTGAGGTGTGAAATGGGTGGATTATTGCTAGCGGTGGATTTTAAAGCGATAACAGGGAAAGTGATGAGTGAATGAGCGATCGTGCGCTGGACAGGGTGGATTTTTGAAAGCAGTAACAGGGAAAGTAGTGAGAGTGAATGTTTTCCAGCACGAGAAGCCATTTAAGGGGGGGAGAGATCTGGGAGACGAACAGAGAGGCGATTGCTGTTTCTCCTTTGCACTTGATCGGATTGTCTTCCTGGTTGTGGCCACACCGAGCGCAGTCCCTCCCCATTCCCGCTGGCACCCTATGAACAAGAGCAGGGGCGGGGAGAAAAAGATGCGCGCAAAGAAAACAGGGATCTTATGGGGACGGAAGGTGCATTAAAAACACGCATTTTCCTGAGCCTCATGCGGACACTTATTCCTGATTTGCATGGCACTTTTAAAGTCCACTTTTAGTAGAGTGACAGTAGAGTGACAGTGGAGAAGTAAATAAGTCTTTTGGGGACTCAGCCTAAGTGAGTGATTTCTTTTCCAGTCTGAGTCTGGATAAGCATTACTAAGACAAGCTCCGTGTCCTGCCTGAAGACATGCCAACCTCTGTGCCAGAGAAAAGCCCTTCCAGAATACGCTTCCTCGCAAATCAACCTGCCCGTGCCTTAGGATCCCGAGGGGAGGTCTTCCTGGTTGTCCCACCACCCTCAGCAGCAAAACGGGTGGGCATCTGGGAGAGGGCCTTCTCAGTGGTGGCCCCCAGGCTATGGAACAGTCTCCCCCTTGTGGTGCGCGTCAGGTCCTTTCTCTGTATATGTTCAAGAAGGCGGTGAAGACGTAGCTCTTCACGCTGGCCTTCGGTGAAATGGAGACACTCTCTCCCTTCCCACTTGCAGACGCTGTTGTTTTAATATATGTGTTGATCTGTTTTAGGGCAGGACAGAAATATGAATAAGGAAGGAAGATCTTGATTCTGCAAGATGGCGGCTCTATCTACAGAGCAAGATATAGCGCGGCTTTGGGGAAAACCCTAAATCAGAGTTGAGTTTCCCTGATATAGGCTTTGGCAGGATTTTACTCCGATATAGCCGGGTTACGATGAGGTTGCCACATTTGGGTGCAGAGAGAATTAATGCTGTATATCTCCATTTGGACGAGGGCTAATATTATCAACTTTTGAAAAAATAAATAGGGGGGGGAGGCTTTGGCTGGAGAACCCATGGCATTTCTTGGAAAGGCATGCAGATAGCTGTATTTTGACTGGACCCCAATCATTTAATACTAGGGAAGTGCACAAAAGGTTTTTAGCATTTGGTTTGTGTTGAATCGAACCCAAGAAAATTCGTATTTGTTTGAATAAATCCCCTTGAATGTGATAGGATTAAAATCTGATATGTATCTTTCAAGTGAATTTGATATGAATGCTATATACAAATCCCGTACGTATCCCACGAGAATCCCATGCGAAGCTGTAGCGAAGCTTTTTACGAATGTATCAGAACATTCTATTCAGATTCAGATGCCATTCTCCAAATGTGCCAACGTTCGATTTAAATTCGATTTTGTACCCATTCGTACACATTTTGAATGTTACGAATATTATAACCCATCTACAGTATATTCCGTCTGCTTGATAACCCAACTGGAGCATGGAGTTTGAATTCTGCAGAGGTAAATCTTCTGATGCAATACAGCCTGCTTAGAAGGCCTGCACAGGTTTTATAAGACGCCCAAAAAAGGATTCTGTCCAGCCGCATCCCCATTTTAAGCTTAATCCAGTTTCCCTAAACCGAAATAATAGAACTGGATGCAAACATGAATTTGCCTGATCCCATTACTTTCAACTCAGTCGCGTTGGATCCGGATTCTGAGGATTGTACGTGGCGTACGTGACTCAAGTAGGGACTCAAGTGGCTACTTTCTAAAAGCCACTTTTCGGGCTGCCCTGCCCTCTTCCTCCTGGTGTGAACGTGCCACCCACAAGGGGCCCCTTCACAGAGCCTGGCTGGGTGGCTGCTGCTTGCCTGGATGGATGGAGAAAAAATGGCAGCGGGCAGCCAGCAATTCTTTCCCCTCCTCTCCCCATTGCCCAGGGCACACAGCAGCAGTGGCAACTCAAGCCCCCTTGCTTTAAACATTCACACATCTCCCAGAACCTGCAGCTGCTTTCCTTTCCCTTTCTAAAGGTCAGGACTCCAAAGAGCTAGAATTGTGCAAAATTGCAACATTGTTATCAGGTGTGAAGTGGGTGGATTGCTACAGTGTAGCGGCTGCTGTAAAGGGTGGATTTTTACACTGAAATCACTATCTTTGGAAGCAAGCTATTGGGGGAGGGAAACCCTACACATGGATTCTCATCCCTTAAAACAGTAGGGTCCCCACAGTAAAAAATGTAACACGTATCAAGCGCACGAACCGGAGTGAGACCTGTTGAAATGAGAGTTAACATTTACAACGCTTTGGGGTGATTTAACACGCGGAAAGCATGTTAAGCCAAACTGACGTGGGGTCTGCGAGGATTGAAACCGTATCGAAACCGAATTAAGCTTGTAATGGGGATGCGGCCTCCAAGTGGCATCTGCCACTGGATTGGGCTGTTTGTTCCTCATTTTGTTCTGCGCCCGGATTTCCCGATTTTGGGGGGCTCATGTCTGGTTTCTGTTCCCAACCCGTTATTTTTACATACACCACCTCAGCGCCAACAGGAGAGGGAGTGTGGAGCTACGTGTGAGTAGTAAGGAGGCTCACTAGTGATTAAATAAAAACAACGTATATACACAGCACTGTTAAAGCAATTGCATTAATTAAAAGAGAGGGTGTGTAAATATTGATAGCACTCATCTGAAGATGGGTTTGGTCTCAGCCTGGGCATGATATAATGAAATTTTGCTACGTTGGGAGAAACATGTCCATGCATATGTGTGCGTATATTATATCTCCTCAGATTATTTATTTACCACTGGTGGTTTTTTTTTATGAGGAATGGCAGGAAGTTAATTAGATTGCAATGCCAGGCCTGTACAAACAATGCGTGCGTGCGTATGTGAGAGCAATCAGCCTGGCCAACCTTTATGTTTCAAGTGAGCCAGTTTGGTCTAGGGCAGTGGTCCTCAACCTTCCTCATGCCGTGACCCTTTAATACAGTTCCTCATGTTGTGGTGACCCCCAACCTAACCCTGACCCTAACCCCAAACCGTAAAATGATTTTCGTTGCTACTTCACAGCTGTAATTTTGCTACTGTTACGAATCGCAATGTAAATATCTGATATGCAGGATGGATTTTCATTGTTACAATTTGAACATCATTAAAGCATAGTATTCACACCAGCCACAGCTGAATACAAAGTGTTGTTTTACCTGCAATAGTGCTGCTTTATACACGGCAGCTGCTCTCTAATGCATTTGTATTGGGTGTTATGTGATGGGGTTGGCGTGATGATGCCATCATGCCAGGTACTTGTATGTGAGCGTATTTGCATGTGGGCGGAACCCGCCTGGAGACGGATAGAGGAACGGTGTCTTGGTTCCTATGTGTTTTCTGATGGTCTTAGACGACCCCTGTGAAAGAGTAGATCGACCCCCAAAGGGGTCACGACCCACAGGATGAGAACCACTGGTCTAAGGGTCAAGGAGCCGGAGTCTTATCTAGGAATATTGGGTTTGATTCCTCTCTCCCCTATAGAACCAGCTGGGTGACCTTGGGCTAGTCACAGCTCTCTTCTGAGCTATCACAGCCCCACCCACCTCACAGGGTGTTCTGTTGTGGGGAGAAGAACAGAAGGTTTGTCAGCTGCTTTGAGTCCCCTTAAATGAGTGCGAAAATCGGGGTAGAAAAGCCAACTCTTCTTCTTCTTCTTCTTCTTCTTCTTCTTCTTCTTCTTCTTCTTCTTCTTCTTCTTCTTCTTCTTCTTCTTCTTCTTCTTCTTCTTCTATGGGTCAGGATCTGACCAGGGCAAGCTAAGACCCTTGCTGATGGGGAAACAAGCTGCCCTGCTGCGACAGAAGCCGTGGGTCCAAGCGGCTCTTTTTGCACCCGGCTGCGTTTGCCCTGTCCCCTCCATGCAACTTCCTGAGCTTGCTTGCATTTAGGAGCCTCAAAGGCATTTCAAAGGGAGAAGAATGAAAACCTGTTTGTCTGGCTTGGCAGGTTCCCTGAAGCCACTGGACCAGTCCTCCCAGTAGGGAGGGTGAAGAAAGGGATAGTGACCGGAACAGAGGAGGACCAGATTACCTGGCTCAGGAAGAAGAGGCTCTGTGTGTGTGTGTGTGTGTGAGAGAGAGAGAGAGAGAGAGAGAGCGTGAAAGGGGCTCCTACGCATCTGCAAGGGGAATGCGGATTCCTCAGGCCTGGAGGAAGAAGAAAATGAAATCTTCAGCTTAAGGCTGCACAGCCTGGATGGCTTTAAGAAACGGCTGGGCAAATTCACGGAGGACAGGATGGCTGACAAACTTTCTGTTCTTCTCCCTTCCAACAGACACCCTGTGAGGTTGGTGGGGCTGTGGGTGCTCAGAAAAAGAGCTGTGACTAGCCCAAGGTCACCCAGCTGGCTTCGTGGAGGAGGGCAGAATCAAACCTGGTATTCCCAGGTAACAGTCCGGCGTCCTAACCTCTAGACCAAACTGGCTCATGCGAGCGAGTGAAGGTTTTGCCCTTGTCTTCTGCTTGAGATGCCCATGGGCAATTGGTGGGACGCCGCATGAGGCAGGATGCTGGACCAGATGGGCTGTGGCCTGATCCAGCAGGGCTCCTCCTAATTCATGGAGGATAGGCGAATAGAAGGCTACAAGAACGGATGCCCCCCCCCCACGTACCTCCTCCAGGTTGGAGGGGCAGGCAGGGGGGCCTCAAAAGGCCATTTGCAGGGAGCTGGGAGCAGTAAAGGCTTTGCCTTCGTCTTTGCTCCATCTAGTTTTTTATATTTCTATCCCTCCGTATAGCGGAAGGTCTATAAAATCCTGATAAAAAAGCATGACTAAAGCAGTGATGGTATTTGCATGGGGAGGAAATGTTCTTCCCTCTGGTAAAGGCCAGCAGGGCAAAGAGCCTTCACCAGCTGTCTGAACGCATATGAAGCGGGTTCGTGGCACTCAGAGGTGGGTTTGTTCCATAGCCTGGGGGCTACAACTGAGAAGGCCCTGCCATGTACTCCCATCCTCCTAACTAGGGATGTGCCCGAATAATCAAAACATTCAAAATTTGATCAAATTTGCTTGAATTTGGACATTCGAACCCAAATCAAATGTCTGCAAATTCAAATGTAAGCATTGGAACGAATTTTGAATTTTTGAATTTGTTTGCTCGAATTATTTGGACGTTCGTACGTGTGCAGATACATACACGATGGTCCTGCATCCATATGCAGGATGAAAACAGGATGCCTATGGGATGAATACAGGATGCGTACAGACGCCTAGGGGCACATACAAATGTTGTCGACATTCATATGTGGAAATCTGAATCAAAAATTCGAACGAATAGATTCGAATTGACTCAAGTTGAGTCGAATGTGGATAAATTCGAATTTTAAAGATTCAAATCGGTTTGAATTTTTGGATATTCGATTCGAATCGAATCCCGAAAATTGCATTTCTGCACTCCCCCTATTCAGAAGTGAGTTTGTTCCATAGCCTGGGGGCTACAACTAAGAAGGCCCTGCTGTGTGTTCCCATCACCCTAACTACTGAAGGTGGTGGGACTCCCAAGAGGGCCTGAGCGCACAGCTCTTAGCGCACAGGCAGGTCTAGTTAACATTAATTCCTTGAACTGTGCTCAGTGGCAGATCGACCGCTTAGTGAAGTTCTTTTAGGACTGGCGCGCTGTGTGTCCAGTTAGCAATCTAGCTGCTGCATTCTGCATCAACTGCAGCTTCTGAACTGCCTTCAAGGGATGCCCCAGGCAAAGCACGCTGAGATCTCTAGGAACAATTGGCAGGTCGCTGTTTGACAGAAGATGTTGTGGTTTTTTTTGTTTTTTTATTTTTTTGTTTTTTTTTATTTTTTTTACAGGAAAAAAACCCCCACATTTCTCACATCTCAGTTTCACATTAAGTCCACATAGTCAACCCCATCCTCCCCCTTTATGCCTCAGAAGTCACAGGTAAATATGTCCACAATTTCAGTAGTCCTTCTTTCATTTCCGTAGGTAAGATGTCATTAATAAAAGCTGTATATAATTTGCTCCAAGCTTTTTGTACATCCAGGCGATGACTTTCTCCAGAGTAAAAGAGCCGCTGGTGTCTAAGGGCATCAAATTTATATATATCAAGAATGTTACTATACCACCTCTCACGAGACCATTTTGTTTTGTCTTTCCAACCCGCAGCTATAACTAATAAGGCTGCCCATAACATTCTGTCTACTATGTATTTATCTGGAACCAAGGTTGAGTGATCTTTGTAAACTTGCAAGAGACACAATCCCGGATGGGGTCTTATATTAATTCCAAAAACGTTTTGCATTTCCAGCATTACTTCATCCCAAAATTTTGTTACTTCATTACATGTCCACCACATGTGGAAGGGCTGCCAAGGAAGTGGCGCAAAAGTGCCGCTGGGAGCCTGGGAGTTGCTGTAGCTCAGTGAGTAAGGCAAACTGCCTGGAAAGCGGAGGGTCGCCGGTTCGATTCTCAGCAGTAGGTAATGGTGAGCACTTATATCCTTGCCTAGAGGGGTCCAAGGAGTTGGCCATGCAGTCAGCCGGGAGTGTGGCCATGAGTCAGTGCTATGTAGCCACAATGTTGACATAGCTGAAACTCAGAGTCAGATGTGTGTCAGAGGCAACATTACAGGGCAGAAAGGGGCAGGATCATTCCCTCCGGGCACCAGGACTTCATCTTTGACAAGGGAAAGGCTTGAAGCAGCTTCAACAAGGAGGGTTGAGTGAGTCTCCCACACGTACTGCTCTTCCTCATAAGGGCATGCTATTGTAGTGCAACATCCGGGCCCTGTCTCCCCCCCCCCCCCCACGACCACCGCCATTTTCCTTTTGTATCTTGTCTCTTTACATTGTAAGCCTGAGGGGCAGGGACATGTCTAAGATTAATATAATATTGTAACCCGCCCTGAGACCTCCGGGTATAGGGCGGGATAGAAATACGAACAAACAAACAAATAAATAAGAACCTAAGAGGAGCCCTGCTGGATCAGGCCACAGCACATCTAGTCCAGCATCCTGCCTCACACAGTAGCCCAACAATTGCCCATGGGCATCTCATGCAAAGACAAGGGCAAACCTTCTCATAAGAACCTAAGGGGAGCCCTGATGGATGAGGCCACAGCCTATCTAGTCCATAAGAACCTAAGGGGAGCCCTGCTGGATGAGGCCACAGCCTATCTAGTCCATAAGAACCTAAGGGGAGCCCTGCTGGATGAGGCCACAGCCTATCTAGTCCATAAGAACCTAAGGGGAGCCCTGCTGGATGAGGCCACAGCCTATCTAGTCCATAAGAACCTAAGGGGAGCCCTGCTGGATCAGGCTACAGCCTATCTAGTCCATAAGAACCTAAGGGGAGCCCTGCTGGATGAGGCTACAGCCTATCTAGTCCATAAGAACCTAAGGGGAGCCCTGCTGGATCAGGCCACAGCCCTTCTAGTCCATAAGAGCCTAAGGGGAGCCCTGCTGGATCAGGCCACAGCCCATCTGGTCCATAAGAACCTAAGAGGAGCCCTGCTGGATCAGGCCACAGCCCATCTAGTCCAGGACCACACAGTAGCCCCCTCTCAAATCCCCGCAAATGACCTTAGAGGTCTCCTGCTTGTCCCCACAGCCTGGAAGATATACTGAGGGATCCATTCTAGTAGCCATTGATATATCTGTTTTCCATGAATTTGTCTAAGCCCTCCTTAAAGCCATCTAGGCTGGTTGCTGTCACCACCTCTTCTGGCAGCCAATTCCATAGACCGATGACCCTCTGGGTGGAGAAATGCTTCCCCTTGCCTGATCCGACTCTGCTACCCATCAGCTTCATAGATGCCCCTTGGTTCTAATATTGGATGATAGAGAAAAGAGATGTTCTCTATCCCCCTTTTCTATACCGTGCATGATTTTATATACTTCAATCAGGTCCCCTCTTAAACGCCGTCTCTCCAGACAGAAGAGGCCTAGACGTTGCAGCCTGGTTTTGTAAGGGGGGGAGTTCCAGCCCCGCTTTGTCCCTGATAGACCTGAGAGTGCCAGATGAGGTCTGGAAAGGATGCTATCCCTTTCTGTAGGCATCAGCGTCCTGGAGGAATTGTTTTGATGTGTGTTGTGTGACCTGCTTCCATTCCAGCTGGAGTCAGAATGAACTTTCTGTTGGCACAATCCTTGTAGAAATTTGCTCCTGGGCAACACTTTCCAAATTTTGATTGTGGGTTATTTGATATAGGAAAGGGAGCCAAGGCATAGTGGTTATTTTTGCTGCTGCTGCATTTAGCCCTCAGTCACGATATTCTGATCTTGAAACACATGCGGGAAGAGTCCATCGGCCGGCTCACCTGCTTGCAAGTCTTGGATCTTTCGTTTTGACCCTACTGGCCTTACTGGCCTGACCACATTTCTGGTCACATTTTTCATTTTAGAGGCAAGACATGGCAAGAACGAGGCTCTTGGGGCTCTGGGGACGCAGGCAGAGACGCACTTCATTGGCTTTCTGTGAACACGCCGTTGTTGCAACCAGAGAGATGCCTATGATCCGATTTGCCTTTACTCGTCTCACAGGTGTGGTTACTCATCCTACAGATTGGTTCCCTGATATGGGGCGCTTGGTTGGTGTCCTCAGCTTCCTTCTCACACAGATTTTAGCAGACCCACCAATCTGGGTGGGGGCTCCAGGCCGAACAGCTGTTGAACTATACCCTGGCTGATCTGTTGCAACCTCACAACTGGTCTGCTATATCTTCCCTAAAACACTGAACAGCCTACTGCTGGGCAGCCTGGTGCTCCCAGTGGGTTTTCCAGCAAAAGCACTATTACGTCTGTGGAGGGAGCTGCCGCTATATCTGTCCACTGTGCATGCGCAGGGACCAAAGCAAACAGCAGCACATGCACAGTGGTTCCGCCCCTTAGGGTTTTTCTAAAGGGTGAGCCAGTTTGGTCTAACGGTTAGGGAGCCGGACTCTTATCTGGGAATACTGGGTTTGGTTCCACACTCCTCCACGAAGCCAGCTGGGTGAGCTTGGACTAGTTGCAGCTCTCTTCTGAACCCTCATAGCCTCACCTACCTTGTGAAGAGAAGAACAGATTTGTCAGCAGCTTTGAGGTCCCTTAGGGGAGAAGAACAGAAGGTTTGTCAGCAGCTTTGAGTCCCCTTAAATGGGTGAGAAAAGTGAGATAAAAAAGCCAACTCTTCTTCTTTCACATCTTTCTCAGAATAGGATAGCCTGGGAATGGATTAAGCATCCCTTCTGACCACAGCCCAAGTGTGACTTGGACACCAGAACTAGAAAACAGCATAACAGCTGTGCATTGAAGTGGATGAAAAGGAAATGCACATTCATGCCAACAGAGCATCTCCGAATGTGCTAGGATTCGAATTTGCTTTGAATGCTCTTTGAATTCACTTTGAATCCATGCTGCCAGTCCTCACGCCTTGGGATTCCCTCAAAATCCGCTCTGAATCTGTTCCGGAGGCAGCTGGGCAGCTGCTTTCCTGCTTCCTCTTCTTTGCCAATGTAACAAAGCTTCAAACGAACAGACAGAAGCATGCACATTTTATTCAAATGTGTTCAAATAATTTTATTATTTTATCCAAAAATTTCTTCCTTTCCTCTTGTCCCACTTTGCCTGGTTTCTTTTATGAGTCCGTGAAACCTGACACTTCTTCCGTATTTTCACCTTTGCAGGTGCTATTATGATCAACATTGGTATTTTATGTGTGATTAATTCCACGGCAAGTTCTGGCAAGTGCCTTGATTAGCAAGAGGATTAAATGGGGTTTGTTAATTTGCCTTTAATTTAAACACTCCAGCGCTACGCTTGGTTAAGAAATTTGGGGTTGTTGTAGATGTGAGAAAGCTCCAAGTTGCAGATTATATCACAGGGGCGTTTCTTGATTCTAGAAACTCTTCATGTGTGTATCTCTCTCTCTCTCTCTCTCTATCTGTATATATTTTTTAAAACATGCAGTAGGACTTTCACAATATAAAAGGGAGGGAAAGTCCAAAGTCCTTAGAATTCTTCTAGCTGAATAAAGCATTTGGGTCAAAATATGGACTTGGTCCATATCCACTCCCTGGCAGATTCTGCATGGTATAGAAAAGGTAGACAGAGAAAATTTCTTTTCTCTATCACACAACACTATAGCCAGGGGGCACCTATGAAGCTGATGGGTAGGAGAGTCAGATCCAACAAGGGGAAGGATTTCTTCACTCAGACGGTCATCGGTCTATGGAATTGGCTGCCAGAAGAGGCGGAGACAGCAACCAGCCTAGATGGCTTTAAGGAAGGGTTGGACAAATTTATGGATGACAGACGTACCAATGGCTGCTAGAATGGATGCCTAAGTACATCGTTCAGGCTGGGGGGACAAGCAGGATGCTTCTAAGAACCATTTGCTGGGATCCGAGAGCAGGAGAAGGTTTGCCCTTGTCTCTGCTTGAGATGCCCATGGACAATTGGTGGGCCACTGTGTGAGACAGGATGCTGGACTAGATGGGCTGTGGCCTGATCCAGCAGGGCTCCTCTGAGGTTCTTATGGACTAGATGGGCTGTGGCCTGATCCAGCAGGGCTCCTCTGAGGTTCTTATGGACTAGATGGGCTGTGGCCTGATCCAGCAGGGCTCCTCTTAGGTTCTTGTGGACCAGATGGGCTGTGGCCTGATCCAGCAAGGCTCCTCTTAGGTTCTTATGGACCAGATGGGCTGTGGCCTGATCCAGCAGGGCTCCTCTGAGGTTCTTATGGACCAGATGGGCTGTGGCCTGATCCAGCAGGGTTCCTCTGAGGTTCTTATGGACTAGATGGGCTGTGGCCTGATCCAGCAGGGCTCCTCTGAGGTTCTTATGGACTAGATGGGCTGTGGCCTGATCCAGCAGGGCTCCTCTTAGGTTCTTGTGGACCAGATGGGCTGTGGCCTGATCCAGCAAGGCTCCTCTTAGGTTCTTATGGACCAGATGGGCTGTGGCCTGATCCAGCAGGGCTCCTCTTAGGTTCTTGTGGACCAGATGGGCTGTGGCCTGATCCAGCAAGGCTCCTCTTAGGTTCTTATGGACCAGATGGGCTGTGGCCTGATCCAGCAGGGCTCCTCTGAGGTTCTTATGGACCAGATGGGCTGTGGCCTGATCCAGCAGGGTTCCTCTGAGGTTCTTATGGACTAGATGGGCTGTGGCCTGATCCAGCAGGGCTCCTCTGAGGTTCTTATGGACTAGATGGGCTGTGGCCTGATCCAGCAGGGCTCCTCTGAGGTTCTTATGGACTAGATGGGCTGTGGCCTGATCCAGCAGGGCTCCTCTGAGGTTCTTATGGACCAGATGGGCTGTGGCCTGATCCAGCAGGGCTCCTCTGAGGTTCTTATGGACTAGATGGGCTGTGGCCTGATCCAGCAGGGCTCCTCTTAGGTTCTTGTGGACTAGATGGGCTGTGGCCTGATCCAGCAGGGCTCCTCTGAGGTTCTTATGGACTAGATGGGCTGTGGCCTGATCCAGCAGAGCTCCTCTGAGGTTCTTATGGACTATATGGGCTGTGGCCTGATCCAGCAGGGCTCCTCTTAGGTTCTTATGGACTAGATGGGCTGTGGCCTGATCCAGCAGGGCTCCTCTTAGGTTCTTGTGGACTAGATGGGCTGTGGCCTGATCCAGCAGGGCTCTTCTTAGGTTCTTGTGGACTAGATGGGCTGTGGCCTGATCCAGCAGGGCTCCTCTGAGGTTCTTATGGACTAGATGGGCTGTGGCCTGATCCAGCAGGGCTCCTCTGAGGTTCTTGTGGACTAGATGGGCTGTGGCCTGATCCAGCAGGGCTCCTCTTAGGTTCTTGTGGACTAGATGGGCTGTGGCCTGATCCAGCAGGGCTCCTCTGAGGTTCTTATGGACTAGATGGGCTGTGGCCTGATCCAGCAGAGCTCCTCTGAGGTTCTTATGGACTAGATGGGCTGTGGCCTGATCCAGCAGGGCTCCTCTGAGGTTCTTATGGACTAGATGGGCTGTGGCCTGATCCAGCAGGGCTCCTCTTAGGTTCTTGTGGACTAGATGGGCTGTGGCCTGATCCAGCAGGGCTCCTCTGAGGTTCTTATGGACTAGATGGGCTGTGGCCTGATCCAGCAAGGCTCCTCTTAGGTTCCTATGGACTAGATGGGTTGTGGCCTGATCCAGCAGGGCTCCTCTGATATTCTTATGTTCTTATTTGAAGGGAGAAAGAACAAAAAGGATTATTTGGGGAGGGGGGGGGAAGGAGTGGCAAAATCATCAGCTCTGCTTGCCAAAATAGTTTCATCCCGAAAAAGATCAGAGCTTCAGAGCATAGTTCAAGCCTCAGAAGCAAATTTTGTATACAGATGATTCTGCACTGGCAGGTATATTGGTCTGCCCAAGTGTGCTACTCCTGCCCCCTAGATTTTATTTCTTTTATTTATTATTTTTATATCTATCCTGCCCTATACCTGAAGGTCTCAGGGCGGGTAACAATCTTCAAAACAACAAATTATAAATCAATATATATTAAAATCAATAACATAGATAAAAACACTTTAAAAATTCAGAATATTTTAAAGAATATCCTAATTATTAAAATAATAGCATCTACGGTGGGGGGAACGTATAACCACCGTAGCCAAAGGCCAGGGCAAAGAAGTGCGTCTTCACCACCTTCCTGAATATTTGCAGAGAAGGGGCGTGACCGCCTCCAGGGGGAGACTATTCCATAACCTGGGGGCCATTACTGAAAAGTCCCCTTCCTGGGTGCCCACCTGTTTCACTACTGAGGATGGTGGAACAACCAGGAGGGCCTCCCCTCCAGGTCTTAAGGCACAGGCAGGTCGGTATGGGAGAAGGCGTTCCTTTAGATGTTTGGATCCCACCCGTAGACCAACTCTTGTGTGTGTGTGTGTGTGTGTGGCTCCTTTGGAGCTTCAACGTCTAGTACACTTGCTGGCCTGGTGCACTGACCAGTGCAGACTGGCCCTAAGGGCATCTTCAGGTCTGACTACTCATACCTTTTCATTTCTGTCCATTTTATTTGTGGACTTTCCATTCAGTAAAGTCCAAATGGAGGGTGGGAAGTAGCCAAGTAAAATGCATAGTGAGTTTGCAAAAGGCCATCGGTTACAAGAAGAGTTGGCTTTTCTACCTCACTTTTCTCACCCATTTAAGGAAACTCAAAGCGACTGTCAAACCTTCCGTTCTTCCCCATACAACAGACACCCTGTGAGGTAGTTGGGGCTGTGAGAGCTCAGAAGAGAGCTGTGGCTAGCCCAAGGTCACCCAGCTGGCTTCGTGGAGGAGGATGGAATCCAACCACTAGACTGAACTGGTTAGAGGAATATGCTTTGATTCTACTCTGTGGAGCATAATGTTGGACTCAATGACTCTTTTCTGCTCTAAGATTCTGCGATTGCTTTAGTATAGCACTGTTAGGTTGACCCTCCCTGGTGGTGCCCGCTTGTGACCCAGATTGGTGGGTTTGCCTGTGTACTAGCTTGGAGCCACCATGGATGGCCCTTGCTTTCAGAGAAATCAGTGTCGCTCACCCGGTGGTGCTTCCCTTAAGAAGCCGCTGTGGTTCGGTTCTTGCGGACGAGTCTGAAAGAGGAGCCTGTTCTTCTCTGCCTCTTTGGTTGGCCCAGGAATGTCACTGGTGCCCTTTAAAGTAAAGTGGGCTTTGTGCACTGGCAACTGAGTTCTATTGACCTCAAGCTCTCAAACAATGAGGCAGCTGAAAGCCTCTGTTGCTTTTTTGTGCCAACCGGAGGCGTGGGCCCCTAAGGAGAAAATGCCATCTCATTTCTCTTAGCTGCCTTCGGACTGGGCCGATCTTTGTGTTAATATGGGCAGAAGGTGGGCATCTCTGCAGAGGGAATCTGGGAAGTATAAGCAGGCTTCATTTGGAGACTTGTGGGTGAAGAATCTGAGCGATGCAGAAGAAAGGATGGAGAGGGTTGCTGGGTTGCTCAGATTCCTTGGAGTGTTTTCGGATGCCAGCACAAAAGGCTTTCCCCTCACACTGCCCGTCTCTGGACTACGTAGGTCCCATCACTACTGGGATCAGCACAAAGGATTGTGGGAAGCGCAGTCCCGCAAGAGGGACTTTTGCAAACTTTACTAGCGCCGTTCCCACTTTCAGCCCTGGGACAGCCGTAGCTAGTGATGGGGCATCCTCCTTGGATGAAACTAGCTGCAGGTTCAGTCCCCAGCAACTCAAAAGATGGCAGGGGTTAGGCACTTCTGCATAGTTGTGTCCAGGAATCAAATGCACCATGACAGTCCCTTTACTAAAGCCACAGTTTATATAAAGCAGCCCTTCCCAATTTGCATGCATGCACCTCTGCCCTGATATTTTCCCCCTCTTGGGCCCTGGTCACACCTCTATGAGACAGGACATCCTGGTTCATAATTCAAACTGAGGTTGTACCAGTTCTGCTCTGTTATAGGTCATCCTCAGGCTGTCCTTGTTCTGGGCTGCAACGCTCACACCGTTCTCCATGACTGACCTGAGCTTCCTCCATGGAAGTGGCTCCATGTTGTGTCACCCAAGAATACGAGTAATGCGACCAGAAGACAACCTCAGGTCATCTTAAACTAAAGGTTAAACACACACCTAATCAACAATTAGGGAACTTCTGGGGGTGCTTGGGGGCTGTAGCAGCCTCCTCCACATGCCGATTCTCTTTCCCAGAAGTTCCTTAATCATGCACTACGGGGTCTAGTGCGAAGAGGCCCCAGATGGGTCAGAAAAAGCTGCATCTTTTAACAAGGTTGAAGTTTTGTTTATTCCTCTGGAACAGAGCCAACTGTTGAATGTCTGATGCACAAATTCAGTTCTTCCTTTTTCTAATAATCAATCAATAATATTGGTTCTCCCTCGCACCTGTAGCATGATTTCCAAAGCTTCATTTTCATGTGTGCATCCTTCAGCAGGGAGTGATGGCGGCACTGTTTGTTATTCCAAGGTTTGTGAACTTTTTCCAGGACAGTGATTGCTATAGAGAAAACTGTTTTCCTAGAACTTTCAATATGATGATTGGTGTTTCTTCAGGGCTGGGGTATTGCATTTGCAAGATCTGAATGTTCCTG
This sequence comes from Aspidoscelis tigris stejnegeri, assembly GCA_023333525.1. Classification (NCBI taxonomy): domain Eukaryota; kingdom Metazoa; phylum Chordata; class Lepidosauria; order Squamata; family Teiidae; genus Aspidoscelis; species Aspidoscelis tigris. Next base: position 5,545,967 of record JALMGA010000013.1, read on the forward strand.
ATTCACATAAGAGAAATTTAGGCTGGTGTTTTGGTTGCACAATATATGGGCGCACCTCCACTAATCTGTGGCGGCCAAGGAAGGGAATGATCTACCTTTGGTTATGCTTTTAACTTCGGCGGCCAAGGGAAGGAAGGTGTTTGCCTGGCTTTCTATCAGGGGAGAGGGTGGGTGGGGAGAGAAAGATGCGGGTTCACGCTGCAGCTTCCATGGGGACAGGCACGTACGATTTCAATCCGCGTTGCCCCAAACCACACGGGGATACTTTATTGCGAGTTACAATGTGGATTTTTATGACACGTGTCAGAAGTGAAGCAACCGGCTTCCTTGGGGACGCGCCCTATGAGTTTTGGATGTTCTATACAATAGCAATAGTTTTGTAAGCTGAGAAAGCCCAGGCTGTCTAGACTTAGTTGAGGATGAAATCACACTTCTTTGTCACTGAGGGGAATTAATTTAATTTAGAGTGAAATTAAAATGGCGTCTCTGACATGGGCTGTGACTACATGTGTAGTCACACTCATATCAGGGCATTATGGCATCAGCATTGTCCGTGATGAGCAAAGCTGGCGTCAGTGGTTGGAAGAAGACGGAAATTTCTTATTAGCAGTTCCTCCATAAAGTAGATTTGCTGTTGCGGCTGCTGTCTCAAGGAGTGGGTGTTTGTTTGCACTGGTCAATGGCATCTGTCAGATGCAGCTTGAGACATATTTAGCGTCAGGCTTCCTTTCTAGATGTGGAGCTGGGCAGGACCTTCAGGGAGGATCCAGAGTCCTCCATTCCTGACTTGCTGGCTGGTTTGCGAAAAGTCATGTGGCCGCAGCCCAGGGTAGACTGCTTGGAAATGCAGGTTTATCTATCTATCTATCTATCTATCTATCTATCTATCTATCTATCTATCTATCTATCTATCTATCTATCTATCTATCTATCTATCTATCTATCTATCTATCTATCTATCTATCTATCTGTCTGTCTGTCTGTCTGTCTGTCTGTCTGTCTGTCTGTCTGTCTGTCTGTCTGTCTGTCTCCCTCCCTCCCTCCCTCCCTCCCTCCATCCATCCATCCATCCATCTTTATATTCCACCCTATACCAGTATGTCTCAGCGCAGGTTACAAGTTTTAAGACAGCAGGTAAAAACAATAAAATCCATAACCTTTGGGTATGGGGCAGGATAGAAATGTAAATAATAAATAAATTAATTAATTAAAAGCAAACAAGCAGACAAACGAATAATCTAGCATTTTTTAAAAAAGAAGGCTCACGCACTGTGGTGAGGACGGCGTCCTTGAGCACAAACCATCACAACAAAGCACAATGCCACTTTGTTTCTGCACCGCAGACACCGAAAGAAACATGCAAAGAGTCACATTCTGCAAGGTTCATTTGAAAGAAATCCGGAAGGTTTTGATTGTGGGCCAGATGCCAATACAACCTGCAGACCCAGAATACAGCACAGAGAAAATGTGTTGAGCAGACCGCAGGTGCAAAGTCCTTCCTTCCTTCCTCTTCCTTCCTTTCATTTCCATCCTTCCTTCCTTCCTTTTGTTTTCCTCCTTCCTTCCTTTCTCGCTCCCTCCCTTTCCTTTCCTTTATTCCTTCCTTCCTCTTCCTTCTTTCCTTTCATTTTCATCCTTCCTTTTCCTTCCTTCCTTTTATCCTTCCGTTCTTCTTCCTTCCTTTTGTTTTCCTCCTTCCTCCCTCCCTCCCTCCCTCCCTCCCTCCCCTTCCTTCCTTCCTTCCTCTTCCTTCTTTCCTTTCCTTTTCATCCTTCCTTCTCCTTCTTTCCTTTTGTCCTTCCGTTCTTTTGTTTTCCTCCTTCCTTCCTTCCTTCCTTCCTTCCTTCCTTCCTTCCTTCCTTCCTTCCTTCCTCTTTCTTTCTTTCTTTCTTTCTTTCTTTCTTTCTTTCTTTCTTTCTTTCTTTCTTTCTTTCTTTCTTTCTTTCTTTCTTCCTCCCTTCCACTTCCTCCCTCCCTCCCTTCTCCTACTCCCAGGAATTACCCCTGCTGCTAAATCAATGGGTTTATAATTTATTTGAATATTGATAATCCCGCCCTTCATCCAGAGGTCCCAGGAGGAGCCTAGATGGTTTAAAATGTAAAATATTGTTTTTTTAAATGTACCTAAAGCCTATTTTAAAAATAACCTCCCTGGCGGGACAGTGCTTAGAGGACAGGAAGCACCAGGTGCCGACCAAGATCCAAGGCTGGGCCTGAGAGCGGTTGCGGAAGGAGCCCTTCCAAGGCAGCACCTGGCAGAGCTGATGAAGCAACCGGATGGAGCAAACAGGCCTGGGAGAAGACGCTGTTGCAGCAATCCTTAGCCACATGCACACCTCTGAGGCATCCCATGTGGCCTGAGCTTAATCCTTTCTCTCTTGAAAGCTGAAAAATGCCTCCCACTGTAGGCTTTCCTTTTGGGGGGGGGCATGACTCCTGTGCAGAGCAGGCATAGTAGAATTCCTCTTGCCACTGACCTGTGCCTACAAGGCAGGAGGGAAAGCACCTGGGGACAGTGGGTGCCCTCAAGCGTGCTTCATCCTGCTCCGCAGGAAGGTTACAGACCCTCCACCTCCCTTGTCAGAGTGCCAGATGGCAGGGGACACCCCGATATTTGGCCTGTTGCCTCTTCAGATCCCTGCCACCATGCACACCTTCCCTTTCAATGTCCTTCAGTCCATCTTCGGGCCTGACAGCTCACACCTTTTCATTTCTATCCATTTTATTTGGGGACTTTCCACCCTCCATTTGGACCTTATTGCGCCCCTGGGAAAGAGAGAAATCTCAAGCCTCTGTGCCGCCTTACTCCTTTGCTTTTACTCTGCTTTCGGGGCAAGCGAGCGGTTTGCCTGGGAAAGGGAGAAAAATCATGATCCCAGCACGGTTTGCTTGGGGATGGCTGAATTTGCCCCCAGCCCACGTTAGGGGGAATGGCATGGGCATGCCTGAGAGTCGATTTCGGTCCCGCACCCGACCCATGTGAGCCCAAACAGTACTTCTCGAATCTCATATACTGTTGTGGTTTTAATATATGTCTGATTTAAATGCTGTTACCTGCCCTGAAAGCTTTGGGTATAGGGCAGGATAGAAATAGAGATAATAAATAAATAAGAAGATGGAGCTCCTTTGCCTTTAGGTTTTATGGAAAAGAGAATTTGTGCAACTGTTGCTTCTGCTGGAAGCAATGGGTGTTTTTCCACTGTCACTAGAAGTACCCATTAAGTACCCATTAATGGGTACAAAAATGCCTTTTTGTACCCATTAATGGGTACTTAATGGGTACTTTTAATGACAGTGGAAAAACACCCAATATTCACAGAAAATCTGCTTCAATTTCTGCCTTAGGACAACTAGTAAAGGGTAGGGATGTTCACAGATATTCGTAATATTCAAAATTTGGCCAAATTTGACTGAATTCAGACATTCGAACTCAAATCAAATGTTATGATATTTGTATGCTAACATTCAAACGAATACAAATGTTTCTGGACATTCGTACTAATAGTTTGGACGTTCATTAAGATGGGGAAATGTATCAGATCCGTATCGATCCGTATCAGATCCGTATCTGTTCATATCAGATATGATATGTATATGTTTGATTCAGATACATATCTATCCGTATCCAATACATATATATTCATATCGGATACCTATCTGTTTGTATCAGATGCATATCTGTTTGTATCACATACTACTTAACTATTTTTATCAGGTACATATCTGTTCATATCAGATGTGTATTAAATGTTCGTACAAATTCCTACTAATAGATTCATATCGAATAGAATTCGAATTTGATCTGTTTGAATGAATACAGAATTTCAAACATTCAATTTGTTTCAAACCAAACGCCAAAAATACATTTGTGCACGTCTCTAGTAAATGGCGTCTTTTTCAGGACTTCTGTTGTTTCTTGAGTGAGAATGCATTTTCTTTCTTTCTTTCTTTGCCTTTTCATTTTCTTTCAAAACCTGACCAGCCGATCAGCTAATGTCAGTTAAGAACAGGAGCAAATAAATAACAGCAGACAAGAGAGGAGTCCAGTGACTGGAAGCTGAATTGGTTTTGCCCTGGGAAGTGCAGATTTACGCTGAATTGTCTCTTGTGTTTTCTTGCCCACCAGGAAATCCCCCTGGAGCAGTGGAACTCCGCCAGTCCTTCCGCAGGGGCCGAGAAGGTGGATCTTAGTTACAAAGCCATAGACGTGACCCAGGTAAGAGGCAAAACAGAAGGTAATTACACCAGGGGTCACAGGGCCACCCATGCAAAACTGTAATGAGCCAAGCGTCAGAGGAGGCTGAGGGCTGGAGCATGTTACTCATAATGACATCTAGAGGCACAGCAGGACCACCGATGAGGCTCCTTTGGAGTCTCAAATGCACTGCCCTTGCCTCTTCTATCCAAGACTCAAAGGAGGCTTTTCTACTAGCACTAAGTACCCATTAACTACCCATTAGGGACCCATTAGGGTCCCATTAGGCTCAGAGCAGGAAGACCCCATTTCCGCTGCAGACCCTGTTAGAGCCACATTTGTTTCCACCAGTTCTAGGGAAATCCGGATTACATGGGTCCTTCAGATACGTATCAGATATGTATCCTGTAACATATCCACTCTGAAAGTGCCAAATCCGCCCTGAATCCATTTTGCATCCGCCCTGAATGCACTCTGGATCCCTTGCAGATGTGACCGAGGCAGCCGCTTTCCCACCTCCCCAGCTTAATGAATTTCTTTAAATAATAATAATAATAATAATAATAATAATAATAATAATAATAATAATAATAATAATAATAATAATAATAATAATAATAATAATAATAATAATAATAATAAATTTTATTTAAAGTTTTAGCTGAAATAAATGGCAATATAGCATATACTTTTACAAAAACACATTATCACAGAACAGACATTACCATGGTACATTGCCAAAAGAGTAAAATAATGAGTGTACAGTACTTCTTTTACAAACACCTTAACTAACAAAACAAGGAACAGCTAGTTTTATGAATCATTCAAATTTTGAAATAGTCTGACTTGGATCAAGTAGGTGCGCCAGGTGTGGGAATGAAACGATAAGTCTACATTTAGGAAAAATTTGCATTGTTGGGGAAAGACTATGAAGATAGGAATTTTTTCTAGCCAGTTCTAGAAAAGGAGACCACTTGGATTGGAACCATACCTGTTCTGAGGCATCTAAGGCTGCATCCCCATTATAAGCTTAATCCAGTTTCCCTAAACCGAAATAATAGAACTGGATGCAAACCCGAATTTGCCTGATCCCATTACTTTCAACTCAATTGCGTTTGATCTGGATTCTGAGGATCGTATGTGGCGTACTTGACTCAGTGGGGGACTCAAGTGGCTACTTTCTAAAAGCCGCTTTTCTGGGCTGCCCTGCCCTCTTCCTCCTGGCGTGAACGCGCCACCCATAATGGACCCCTTCACGGAGCCTGGCTGGGTGGCTGCCACTTGCTGGATGGAGGAAAACTGGCAGTGGGCAGCCAGCGATTCTCCCCATTGCCCAGGGCACGCAGCAGCAGTGGCAACTCAAGCAAGGGGGCTTTAAACATTCACACATCTCCCAGAACCTGCCCCTGCTTTCCTTTCCCCTTTAAAGGTCAGAGCTAGAATTGTGCAAAATTGCAACATTGTTATCAGGTGTGAAGTGCGTGGATTGCTACAGTGTAGGGGCTGCTGTGAAGGTTGGATTTTTACACTGAAATCACTGTCTTTGGAAGCAAGCTGTTGGGGGAGGGAAACCCTAAACATGGATTCTCATCCCTTAAAACGTTAGGGTCCCCACAGTAAAAAATGTAACATGTATCAAGCGCATGAACAGGAGTGAGACCTGTTGAAATGAGGGTTAACATTTACAATGCTTTGGGGCGATTTAACACGGGGAAAGCGTGTTAAGCCAAACTGACGTGGGGTCTGCGAGGATTGAAACCATATCGAAACCGAATTAAGCTTGTAATGGGGATGCGGCCTAACATTATATATTGAGTTATTGGTGCAAATAATTTGGAGATTCGTATGTGTACAGATATGTACGCATCCATGCGCATACTTACGGGATGAAAATGGGATGGATATGGGATGAAAACAGGATGCATATGGATGCATACGGTTGCATATGAGGCTCTTATCTTTGGATACAAATAGATATGAATGTATTTGTATCGGTTTGAATAGCCAGACATTCATTTTTCTTGACTCGTACGAATTTGGATTTCAAATATTTGGTTCATTATAAATCAAATGTCAAAAAATTGCATTTGTGCAATGTCTTTTGGAAAAGAAAGTTACAAACCAGAGACAGTAGGGACCTGGCCGGCACGATTAGGACAGCTGTTCAGGTGTTCTTTCCTGGGCCTCAGACAGTTGTCTATTCCTGCTAGCAGTTTTCACAAGTAGCTCCTTGCTTCCCAAATCCTGAACCCTGCTGCTGTGTCCCTGACCAGACTCCAGACTAGTTTAGATCAAGATGTTGGATCATCTCATTGCCGTCTGCCACCTTCTTCCAAAAAAAGGCCAGCCATGGATGCAGCATGCCCAGGTAAGCTGCCAAGACTTTTATTGCCTGGAAGATTTACTACTGCACTGCAAAACACAACATACACTTCTGATGATCCTGAGCTAAAGAGCCTCCGGAATTGTAGTGAACCTCTGGAAAGAAGAAGAAGAAGAAGAAGAAGAAGAAGAAGAAGAAGAAGAAGAAGAAGAAGAAGAAGAAGAAGAAGAAGAAGAAGGACTCTGAAAAGACAAGCTATGTAGAAGAAGAAGAGTTGGCTTTTCTAGCCCCTTTTCTCACCCATTTAAGGGGACTCAAAGCACGTGACAAAGCTTTTCTCTTCTTCTCCCCAGAACAGACACCCTGTGAGGTAGGTGAGGCTGTGAGAGCTCAGAAGAGAGCTGTGACTAGCCCAAGGTCACCCAGTTGGCTTTGTAGAGGAAGAAGAGTTGGCTTTTCTACCCTGCTTTTCTCACCCATTTAAGGGGACTGAAAGCACGTGACAAAGCTTTTCTCTTCTTCTCCCCAGAACAGACACCCTGTGAGGTGGGTGTGGGTGTAAGAGCTCAGAAGAGAGCTGTGACTAGCCCAAGGTCACCCAGCTGGCTTTGTGAAGGAGGAGGAGGAGGAAGAAGAAGAAGAGGGAGAAAAAGAGTTGGCTTTTCTACCCCTCTTTTCTCAACCATCTAAGGGGACACAAAGCAGCTGTCAAAAAAAGAACGTATAGAAATTCAATTCGAATTCAAATGTCTGAAATTCGAACAAATTCGATCAAATTTCAAATGGTTTTGAATATCATTCGAAAATGTTTCAAATCATTCGGACGACTTATTCGGACATTCGTATGTGTACGGATACATACGCATTACATACGTATCTGTACGCATCTTATTCGTCTCTGTACACATTTGTATGGATACGTATGGGACAAAAACGGGATGCGCACGGATGCATACAGGTGCATACGAATGTTGTCGACATTCATATCTTCAAATACGAACTGAATATTTGTACAAATAGATACAAATGGATTCGAATCGGATTCAAATTTGAATACATTCGTTTTGCTCCAGTCATTCGAATTTGAACATTTGATTGTTCTGTTCCAGTGTTTCCCAAACTTTTGCCATATGTGTACCCCTTCTATAATTTTCGTAACGCAGAGTGCCCCTCATAAAAAACATATGTAGCTCTGCGGCTCAACGTCAACCGTTAATGTTCCCGCGGTTTAAAAATGGCCGAACCCGAGCTGCGCGAAGGATGCGCAGAAGTTCCCACCATAACGAGTTGCGATACGATGTACGATGGCCCCAGTTCCCGTGTAAAAACTGCGACACGCGCCTATTTCTTTCCTTGTTCTGTGGGCGCAGCTAAGCACGGTGCAGTGGATATTCCCACGTGATCCCCACCAAACTCCGGTGCAACGCGTACCCCCACCAAACTCCTCCCGTACCCCTGGGGGTACGCGTGCCACACTTTGGGAAACACTGCTCTATTCAGATGGGATCGAATGTCAAACCTTGCATCCGTACACACCCCTGTCCCTGTCCCGCAGTTTGAATGGAGAAACCTTCATTACCGCCGCCTGAGGCCTTATAGTTTTGGCAATGTGAAGTAGCTGTTTCCAAATCATGCTAAACAGTGATTCACTCGGGAGTTAATAGTACTCATCTGTGGAAGGGGTGGATAATCACAGGTCTGGAAACACGGTAGGTGTTAATTTTTAAAATTTTCAATCTGGGGTTCGAGCCTCAAATGCACCTCTGAACGCGCTTGTGATTGCAGCCTGAATGTGGTCTGACTTGTTGCTTACCTGCTTTTTGGCAGAAAATGATTCTTAAATTTTGTCGACTTTTACTCATTTGCAACTCTGCCTGTGGGAATCGAAGTGTGGGTGGCTTGGGTTGTGCCGGATGACAAGGGATGTATCTAGAAGTATTGCACACCAAATTCTTCCAGCTTCGGGCTGGGCTTGATTCTTGCTCCTTTGCAGGGAATATGACATTTCCAAAGACTTTGAGAAATGAGTTGCATCTAAATCAACACAAACAGACTTTGGGTTTTACCGTCTCCTTCCTTCCTCCGCACTCCTGAGTTTATTGCTTCCCATGGGGTGCCTTTAGCTGCTTTTTGTAGTTAATGACATTCTGAGTAACTCTGTGAGGCTTTATGGGATGCCAAGTCTTTAGCGAGGCATCCGGAAACTGTTAAAATAAGCACCCTAAGGCTGCATCTCCATTACAAGCTTATTTTGGTTTCAAACCGTTTCCAATCCTCGCAGACCCCACGTCAGTTTGGCTTAACATGCTTTCCACGTGTTAAATCACCCCAAAGCGTTGTAAATGTTAACCCTCATTTCAACAGGTCTCACTCCGGATCGTGCGCTTGATACGTGTTACTTTTTTTTACTGTGGGGACCCTACCGTTTTAAGGGATGAGAATCCATGTTTAGGGTTTCCCTCCCCCAATAGCTTGCTTCCAAAGACAGTGATTTCATTGTAAAAATCCAACCTTCACAGCAGCCGCTACACTGTAGCAGTCCACCCACTTCACACCTGATAACAATGTTGCACTTTTGCGCAATTCTAGCTCTTTGGAGTCCTGACCTTTAAGGGGGAAAGGAAAGCAGGGGCAGGTTCTGGGAGATGTGTGAATGTTTAAAGCCCCCTTGCTTGAGTTGCCACTGCTGCTGCGTGCCCTGGGCGACGGGGAGAATCGCTGGCTGCCTGCTGCCGGTTTTCCTCCATCCAGGCAAGTGGCAGAGCCAGGCTCCGTGAAGGGGTCCATTATGGGTGGCGCGTTCACGCCAGGAGGAAGAGGGCAGGGCAGCCCTGAAAAGCGGCTTTTAAAAACTAGCCACTTGAGTCATGTACGCCACGTACTATCCTCAGAATCCGGATCGAACGCGATTAAGCTGAAAGTAATGGGAACAGGCAAATTCGTGTTTGCATCCGGTTCTATTATTTTGCTTTAGGGAAACTGGATTAAGCTTGTAATGGGGATGTGGCCATAGGGTAGTAAAGGGTCAGCTAAATGCTACTTCTTTCAAGCCAGAACTTCAAGCTCTTTCTGAAAACATTAAGGGTGTTTCCACATATGCTGCTGAGAAACAGATCAAAGAAGATCCGTTTCTTGGCGAGCCGGCTTCCAGAGGATCCGTCCCAAATAGGGATGGATCCAAGGAGGCCTCCCCGTGTCCGCACATGCGCGGGGCGGCCGGATCGCCTAGGTGCTCTGCGAAAACCCATGCCGCTGCCCCCGGAGTCGCGGGACTGGAGCAGTGAGCTGCCAGTCACCACATGTTTCTGGTGGCGCGCGGTGCATGGGAGAGGAGCTCCAGAGGCAGACGCACGCTCAGAAAATCCACGCTTGAGTTGGATAACATGGAAGGAAAATGACAACAATATTAAAACAATAGTGTCTGCAAATAACTACTAATGACTACAAGTGGGAAGGGAAAAGGTGTCTTCTTTGAGGCAAAGGCCGGGCAAAGAGGTGCGTCTTCACTGCCTTCCTGAACGTGTACAATGAAGAAGCCTGACGCACCTCAAAAGGGAGATTATTCCATAGCCTGGGGGGCCACCATTGAGAAGGCCCTCTCCTGGGTGCCCATCCGTTTTGCTGCTGATGGTGGTGGGACAACCAGGAGGGCCTCCCCCCTCCAGATCTTAAGGCATGGGCAGGTCGATATGGGAGAAGGCGTTCCCATGGATATTTGAGGCCCAAGTCGTTTAGGGCCTTAAAAGTCAAAAGTTAACACCTTGAACTCTTATGTTCTTATGAGACCCGTTTAGGCCATTTCCACACTTAAACTTCCTAGTCCACTCCACCCTGTCTAGGTCCAACTCCAGCAGCTGCTGTTGCCCTGTACCAGCATCATTGCAGATGTACCTTTCGTCTTGTTTCACGGAAGGGGAAGCGTACTTTGGTCTAGATGGGCTGCAGCCTGATCCAGCAGGGCGCCTCTTCTGTTGTTCTGCTCGTAGGTCTGTCTAGGTAAAAGAGCTAGAGAGTTGGGGTTTTAGGGACTGAAATCTAGAACCCACGTTGCAAGCCGTGATTTGTCTGTGCGTTCACCCACAATTTGGGCAGCTGCTGCTAACCGCCTCTGTGGCTTCTTCTGTCCCTCAGGACCTTGTGGATTGGCAAAAGCCTTTGCTGTGGCAAGTGGGCCACTTGGGAGAGAAGTACGAAGAATGGGTCCACCAACCGGTGAATCGAAACATCCGTTTATTCCATTCCGATTTCATTGAATCGCTCTCCAAAACAGCATGGTGAGGCTTCCAGCATGCCATCCGTCAGACCGAACAATGTGGATTAGTTTATATTTTTTTAAAAAAAATACTTTTAAAGGGTTGGAGTTAAAGAGACCCTTCTGGTTCACCACGGTCTTTTCTCCAGTCAGCTTCTTGCAACATGCAGGGCAGCGCATTTCTGCCCTGCCCTGCCCTGCCCTGGCATTTAGTAGAAAGTCTGGGTTGGTGCAAGAGCTCCAGCATCATCTGTTCTTCTCCTTCAGATCGGACCTGCATCTGTCTATGGCTACATTTCGACTGGTCCAAAAAATCTGGGCTTTAACCTGGATTTTTTTTTACCAGCATCGAGGGCTCCTTGCAGCCGTCCCGACTGCATTGGGGTGCCGTCTCCCCCCGTCTGCCCCCTGCCCCATTCCTCCACCTTTCGTTGTCATTCCACGGCTTGCTTTCCCCACCATTCTCCAACAGACGGAGGAAAGGGGCAGGGGGCAGGAAGGCAAACACCGGGAGACGAGGAAGGACGGAGGTACAGGTTGGGGTGAGAAACGGCGGGAGACGGTGACAGTTGACGGACTGGGTGGGGTGGGGTAGGTAGATGGTGGGAGGCAACAACAAAACAGTGAGGGAGGAAGGTAAATGGCGGGTGGCGTTGGAGGAGGTTGGGTGGGCGGCCTTCTCATTAATAAATATTCAGATTTTAACAGGATTCCGCAGTGAGTCCTGTTAAAATCCAAACAGGGATTCTCCGGATTTTCGTATACTTAGTCCAAAGTGTCGGGATGTTGGACCCTCGAGCTGGATTCAGGCCAGACCAAAGGACCAGTGGAAACACACCCTGTGAGGCTGTGCTCACTCCCACGTTTTAATCCAGCTTCAGTCCACTTACAGAATGTGAACAGTCATTTCCTTTCCGCGTGATCTAGCCCAAACGTGGGTCTTCGGAGTTAGAGGATGCTGAAAGAAAATCAGCTTGTCGCTTTGCTGATGTGTTCTCTCATTCTGAAAGTGACCTGAAGCTGGATTAAAACGTAGGCGTGAACGAAGCCTAAGCCTCTGCAAGACAAAGGCTGTTGCTCAAAACAGCAGCAGGTTTTTGATGTCAATGACATAAAGCTGATCTTCTTTTCCTTTCATCCAGGTACGTTGTCTGCCTAGTGTGGATGCCGGTCATTCTCTATCTCAGCTGGAACTCCTATACAGCTTTTGCCCAAGGAGATGCCAGGCTGTTTTTTACAAAAGGTAATTATGCCTGGCTGGCTGGCGGCCCCTGCATTGACCTCTGTCGAGGCTGTATTTGAATTTACTTTCCGTACTCTGGACCCCCAGAGCAGGATGCTCCAGTCCAGAATAAGCAGTCCGTCCCAAGATGGGACGGATTCCTTCTGGCTAAGATCAAAGCCAGTTCCATGCCAGGCCATGGGCCACTTCCAAAGGTGATGTGTCAGAGCTGTGATTAGGAGCAAACAATAAGTGATGCTCACATTTCTGGAAGAGAGACGCTTGCAGCTTTGGAGAATGTGGCAGAAAATGATAATAGGGATCATCTGAGGCCTGTTCGCACTTAGGTTGGTAGTCAACAGGTAGTGAACATTTTGGGAAGAGCATATGCACGCGGAATAGTAGTAGGAGAAGAAGAGTTGGCTTTTCTACCCTGCTTTTCCCACCCATTTAAGGGGACTCAAAGCAGCTGACAAAGCTTCTCTTCTTCTCCCCACAACAGAACACCCTGTGAAGTAGGTGGGGCTGTGAGAGCTCAGAAGAGAGCTGTGGCTAGCCCAGGCTCACCCAGCTGGCTTCATGGGGGAGGGTGGAATCAAACCCGGTATTTCCAGATAACAGTCCGGCTCCCCAACCGCTAGACCAAACTGGCTCACTACAGTAAGCTGCTGCAGCCTCCAAGCGAGCCCTCCCACCCCAGAAGTTCACTAATTGTTCACTGGTTGCCTCTCCAACCTGAAGGTGGTAGTGAGGCATCCATTCTGATAGCCATTGGTACACCTGTCCTCCATGAATTAAGAGGATCCCTGCTGGATGATGCCACAGCCCATCTAGTCCAGCATCCCACCTCTTGCAGTGGCCTACCAATTTCTTCTGGGCATCTCAGGCAGAAGATGAAAGCAAAACCTTCACCTGCTCTCCACACCCGTGCTCCACACCTGTACCAACATTAACTGGAAGTTTACCTGAAGCATCCGGCAGCGCAACCGTTTGCTCTTCTTCCGGTTACCTGCATGTGTTGGGTGGGGAACGCGGCGTCCGTGTAGGTGCAGTGGCAGCCGCAACCGATCTCTCCTGTGACCGGACCTCCGATCCCCGGGCTTGGCATCCGGTTATAGGGTTGTCGGAGGGGTGTTGGATCACAGGTGCTGCAATGCGTCCCTGTGATTGAACACGCCCCTCTTGGAATGGCGTCTGAGAATGTCATGTAGTGGCCAATCATGGCAGCAAGGAGGCAGAACTTCCAGCTTCGGACGCAGCAGAGCAGGCTAAACAGGAGGACCATTCAGATTTCCGGCCAGTCATGGACGCTTTGGGGAAGCTTTCCTCCCGGGAAATGCGAGTGGTCCATCTGTACCAGATGTTTATCAGCCTTAGTTCATGGCAGCCTAATCAGCTCAGTGGAGAGAGGCCCCTGGACTCCTTGGTGAGCCTCATTTCCACCTGGACAAATCAGGTCCTGGTGCATAGGGGTAATTCAACCAAAATAGGAGCTCTCTGGGCCTTTGAGATCCGTGCATCGCTGCTCTGCCAAGGTGGGCCAAATGCCTTGGAAGTTGGGAACCACCTGTGCAGAGGAAGCTCGTGAGCAAAGCTTCTTTCTTCCAGACATCTGTCTGGGATGGTTTAGGAAATCCCGCATTGAGCAGGGGGATGGAGTCAGGGACCACAGAGGTCCCTTCCAACTGTACGACTCTATGATTCTTTTCCAGAGCAGCCAAGGCTGATGAGATGGCTACCTCAATCATCTCCACTGAGCAGGCAGCAGCGTGTGCAGCCGGCCTTCAGCAATTATCCTTGGGACAGATTTTGCCAGGGCTAGAGAAAGCCGCGATTGTCTCAGTGGCTGTGGCCCTCCGGCTCCTGACGAACAAAGAGGGCTTGTGTCCAGCCAATGGGCTGCATTTTCCTCCTTGTGGCCTACGCTCAAAGCAGCTGCAGCCTACCCTTTCTTCTTCACATGCCTCGTTCTCTTTGCCAAGGGTGCCACGCTGTACCACCCCAGGCGACTTCTCTGGAGGCAGGGAGGGTTTCTGTCTCTGTCTCCTCCTTCTCCCTGCCAACTGCTCTTATCAGGGGGCATCTATGAAGCTGTTGGTCTTCGGAGTTTACTACCGGAACGGGTAGCGAAAGCAACCAGCCTGGATGGCTTTAAGAAAGGGCTGGACAGATCCATGGAGGGCACACAGGTTTATCCGTGGCTACTGGAATGGACGCCTCCAGGATGGAGGAACAGTCAGGATGCCTCTAAAGGCCACTCAAAGGAAGTGGAGAGAAGGTGAAGGTCTTGCTTTCATCTTCTGCCTGAGATGGCCAGAAGAAATTGGTAGGCCGCTGCCAGAGGTGGGATGCTGGACTAGATGGCCTGTGGCATCATCCAGCAGGGTTCCTCTTAGTTCGTGGAGGACAGGTGTACCAATGGCTATTAGAATGGATGCCTCACTACCACCTTCAGGTTGGAGAGGCAGCCAGGGTGCCTCTAAATACCGTTTGCAGGGACTCAAAGGCAGGTGAAGGTTCTGCCTTTATCTTCTGCTTGAGAAGCTCGGAAACAATTGGTGGGCCATAATGTGAGCCAGGATACTAGACTAGATGGGTCCAATCCTTCCGGGGTCCTCTTACGATCTTATTTAGAATAGATGCTCAGGTACCACCTCCAGGTTGGAGAAACAGTCAAGATGCCTCTAAAGGCCATTTGCAGGGAGTCAAAAGCAGGTGAAGCTTTTCCCTTTGTCTTTGGCTTCAGAATCAGTCAGGATCAATTGGTGGGCCACTGTATGCTGGACTAAATAGGCCGTGGCCTCATCCAGCAGGGCCCCTCTTGTGTTCTCAAGTGCGTATTTTTCACTGCCCTGGAACCCTTCCACAAAGGCCACACGAGCATGTAATTATTTTAAAAATGATGTTAATTTTTCCAGTCTGCTTTTCGAGACGGCCAGCAGCAGGGCCAGGAGCAATTTCTTACCCAAGAGCTGTGTTGTGTATAGTTTTGTCCAAAGGGAGACCTGGCTGGATTGTCAGTGCAAAGAAGGACCCATCCTGCCTTTATTCTTCTCCGGAGCTTCTCTGGGGAAGCAGTGTTCAGGTGAAGCAAGGAACATGGGTATGGTTTGGGCAGTATTGACAAAGATGTACCTATGTGCGCCT
This sequence comes from Aspidoscelis tigris stejnegeri, assembly GCA_023333525.1. NCBI lineage: Eukaryota > Metazoa > Chordata > Lepidosauria > Squamata > Teiidae > Aspidoscelis > Aspidoscelis tigris. Next base: position 5,561,106 of record JALMGA010000013.1, read on the forward strand.
TCCCAACGCTATGGGCGTCGGAAGGTACATCTTGGAACTGTTCTAGTTGCCACTCCATCCCCAGTGTCATTAACAGAGGGTGATTCCACACCATAGCCCTGTCCCCATGCAATTGAAAGTCTGCTGGAACTCTTCTTTTGCCTCTGAGCGGCCCCATTCCAGACTTTACAAGGCGCTTAGGGAGCTTAGGAAAGTGAGACACCCGCGATAAAATACGTGCACTTTAAAGAAGAGTTCCAGCGCTCTTTCGGCGATTCGCGGGTTTTGCTCGCTATATCTGCCTTGAGGACGCTCCGTGGCAAAAGGGGCGGGGATTGCTTGCCTGCACACACAGCCAAAAAGCATTCACACATCTGAGAAATGCAGCAGGTTCGCTTCCTTTCCTTTGTAAAAAGAGCCAGAATTGCTCAGAATTGCAACATTGTTATCAGTGATCTGTGAAAGCCTTAAAAGAGAATGAGCGAACGATCGCGCTGCCGATGCCTGCAGCCGCTGACTTTGCCGGGGCAGAAAGCCTTTTCTAACAGAGAACTGAGGGAAAGTAAGTGCTGAAAATGAATGAATGAGTGATCATCTGCCTTTGCTAGGGGCGGGAAGCCGTTTCAGGAGACGGAGATCTGGCTATTTTTCCTTTTAACAAGAGAGGGGGCGGGGGGGGGGGGAAGATGCGGGGAAAGGAAACAGGCTTCCTTGGGGACGGAAAGTCCGTTTAGATCGCGGCTACCATGGGGGCGCTTATTCCGGAAGTGGAGGGTACTTTTAAAGTCAGCTATAACAGAGTGACAGCAGAGGAAGCCGAGAGGGGCTAATAAGTCTTTTGGGGATTGGGCCCATGTGGCGTAACAGAGCAGCAAGTGTTCTAGGATCTTCCCTTCCACACCTGGGTGTGGGCTAAGGGAGGGTCCGATCACTTAGACCTCAGCCCCCTAGTAAGCTTGCTGGTCCAGGTTACTGGTCTATGTGGAATCACCCGTATACTGGGAAAAGACAGTGATGAAGAATTTGGCATTATTAGAACAGGATTCTGGATTTGATGGGCTAGTGCCCATTGGGAGTAGGTCTCCCTTTCCGTTCCGGGGACTGGCCACCATCCGGTAGGACTTTGGAGAAGCAGAAGGCATTGACCACGCCATTTTCCTTCCCTTCCTACAGCCTATTCAATCCCTGTCCACAAATACTGCTTCCCCCTGCTCTTCCTGGTGGGGATGTCTTTGTGGACCCTCCTGGAGTACCTCATCCACCGGTTCATCTTCCACATGACTCCTCCGGCCAACAGCTATTTCCTGATCACGATGCATTTCCTGTTACACGGCCAACATCACAAGGTAAGTGTCCGGCCCTGGACGCCGTCCCTTCAGTACGGAGCCTTCTTGAACCTGCGTCTTTGTGGTTCTGCCTGCCAAGAAAATAGTGCTCCAGATTCTCATTAGCTGTGGTCACACCTAAGGTGCCACCTTCAGTCCACCTTCAGAGCAAGAGAACACATCAGCAAAGTGGCCGGTAATTTTCTTTCTGCATTATCCTATCCCAAAGGTGAATGTTCTGAGTTAGGAAAGAAAACAACTTGTCACTTCATTCTGAAAGTGGATTGAAGCTGGATTAAACTTGAAGGGTGCTTCCGCACAGGCCTTTTAACACCCATTAAGCACACATTGGGAATCCCGGGTCCGCACACACGTAACTATTTAGCACACTTCCGGCGGGGCGCGTCCACACAGCAACACCCATTAAGCACACTTCGGGAAACCTGCGTCCGCACAGGCGGGCCTATTTGACACACTTCCGTCGCTAATGTGTGCTTAATGGGATTTCACGGCACACCACATTGAAGGTGGTGTTAATGGGTGTTTTGCCTCTAGATCCGCATTAACGCAGCACGCGTCCGTATACGGACGGGAGAGAGAACCCATGGAGCGGGACAGGAAGTCGCCATGTTGAGTGGGGTGGGGCGGCGCGGCGCAGCCATGTTGAGAAGATAGGGCGAGGGGCGCTTGCGTACTGCAGTCCGCTGCCACCCCGGTGGGCCCAGCCGGGGCTCCCTGCCCGCTCACGACGGCCGGGGCCCAGAGCCGAGCGCGGGACCCGGCTAGTTACCACGGGGACCGCTTGGCCCACTGGGAAGGGCCCGCTCAGGGGCTGCTGCCGCAACCGCGCATGGCCAGAAAGTAGCGGTGACTGACAGCTGGATGCTCCAATCACAAAGCCCCAGGAGCGGCCGCTTGGGAATCTGTGCTTGCGCGTCCGCACAGCCCAGGCAGAATCTGTTCCTCGGAAGCCGTCCTTCCCTGCCTGTGCGGACGGAAGGGGTATAGGCAGATCCGCTTCTAATGGATGCGGATCTACCGGGAAACGGATGTAGCAAAACCGGATCCACAGAAACTGGATTTAGGAAATCCCCATCTATTCTAAACCGGTTTTAGTCAATCCTGATGTAATAGATCCGGATTTAAAACGGTAAGTGCGGAAGCACCCTAAGTGTGACCACAGCCATTATTACTAGCTGTGTGTGTGTGGGGGGGGGGTACCCCCATATCTGCGGGGAATAAGTTCTAAGGACTACTGCGGTTACAGGAAACTGCAGATATTACGAACCCTGGGAAATCTTGGAAGATTTCCCATGATGCCAGGGAAATCGCTTGAGATTTCTCATGATTCCTAATGGGTGCAGCTACTAAGCAGGGTGCAGTGGAAGCAGGGAGGCTGATCCAGTTGACCACGGATGAGTGGATCTGCAGTTGCCAGATTCTTCCTGACTAATCCTGTGGCTTCCTTGGTTCCTTTCAGGCTCCATTTGATGATGCGCGCTTGGTTTTTCCACCTGTGCCGGCGTCCCTGCCGATTGGTTTATTCTATGTTTTGGTACAATTTGCCTTACCCGGAGCTGTTGGGATTGCCATCTTCACTGGAGGCCTTTTTGGTTACGTGGTCTATGACATGATGCACTATTATTTGCACTACGGTTCACCAGAGAGAGGGTCTTACCTCTATGGACTGAAAGCTATCCACGTGAAGCACCATTTTGAACACCAGAAAGCAGGTAACGAGTGGTTCTTGCTTTCTGCCCAGACAGTGTCCTGTTGCTGGGGGAACTCTGGTCTGGGGGCTCAGCACCAAATCCCTTGCTCTGGACTCACCCCCAGCTGAGAGACTTTGCCCAGAATTCCCGAGAGGTGGTACTTAAAGAGTATTCCTGGTAGCACTGAGTGGAAGGGACCGATGGTCCGATTTCTTTCTTTCCTAGGTTCCCATCTCCCTTGATTCCCAATTCGGTTGCTAAATGCTGGCTGAAGAGATCAAGAGGGCTCCAGATTGCGACCAGCCATGCCTTAGAGGAGGGGTGGAGTGGGCGCTTTTGCCTAGAGGCATAAGAACATAAGGGGATCCCTGCTAGGTCAAGCCACAGACTTTCTAGGCCAGCATCCTGTCTCAAACAGTAGCCCACCAGTTCCTGCTGAGCACCTCAAGCACAAGCTGAGGGCAAAACCACCTGGTCTCAGCAACCTGCAAATGGCCTTCAGAGGCCTCCTGCTTGCCTCTCCAACCTGGAGGGGGGGGGTAACCTGGGCATCCATTCTAGTAGCCATTGATACACCTGTCCTCCATTACACCTGTACACTTTTTGCTGCGTTACCTACGGTGTTACGATTTCCCGGCGTCTCCAGAGAGCAAAATGCCTATGCTGCTCGAGTAAAGAGCTGTGAGTTCTACCTGCATCTCAATTCCTCTTCTCTTTCAGGCTTTGGTATTTCCAGCACCTTCTGGGACCACCCGTTTCACACGATGATCCCTGCAGAAAGCCCGGAGAAAGAACAGTAGTTTTGGTGCCTTGGTCCATAGGCTCCCGCCGTGCCTCTTGTAACTTTGCTGCCATCTAGTGGACCTTTGTGGGGATAACAGGCTTGGCGCTCAGGCGCCTTTTGACCTTGAGAGAGAAGATGGTCCCATCCATCTCCCTTCCTTAGCCTCTTGGAGGCAACACGCTTGACAAGATGCTGACCTCGGTGCTCCGCGTAGGTTTGTTTAATTCGGGTTTTAGGCTGAGCCTACCTGCAGCCAGGCCCAGCCTTTCTCAGCTGAGTCTGTGTCTGAAGCTTCCCGCCGTGCGAGCTGAGACCTCGTTTCTCATGCATTAAAGAAGCTCACCTTGGACCAAATGCAGCAGTTGACTTGAGGGAAGCGATGCTCTGCTTCTTCTGGGCTTATCTCCTTTCTGGCTCAGTGTTTGAGTGTTGGGTAAAGGACTGGATAAATGATTGTGATGAGCCACGGTAAGGTTTATATGTTCTCTCTCTGGGTTTTCCATCCAGGATAATGTCTTACAGGGGAAGGTCCAAGCGCACCAGCCCTGATGATCTATGGCTGTGATCAGTGACCATCCTTTGGAGGCTGGGCCAGAGCGCGTCTGTGTGGGTTCTAGATTTGCTGGGCACGGCAAACAAACCTTATGGATAATGAAAACAGTTGTTTCAGTAATTTAAAATGGGGAAATTTCTAGTTCGTTCCACATGAGTTCCACATTCATCCCCCAAAAAACACCCTAACTCTCTAGTCCTATTCTTTTTTAAAAAATGTAACGTGGTAGAACAGAATGAATTGCAATTCGTTTGAACATTCTGTCTAAAGTAAAAGATCTAAAGATTATATTAATGATTTAGACTCGTACAGATGGGATAACGTAAGTTCCATGTTTTCTCTTCCAAAGCAAAATCCTCAGCTGCGGGGTTGAATATGGTCTATGACCTGGGAAAAGGTGGAAGGGGTCCCTTTTCTTGGATTTGCAGACCTTACAACTTGAACATATTGGTTTGCATAAAGAAATGAGGTAATAACGAACCATTCCTATATGCATGGCTCATTCACATGAATGGGGTTTTTTGCATTGGATTCATATTGAACTGAATGTAAGAAAATTTGTATTCATTTGAATGGATCGCCTTCAAATGTGGGAGAATTCTATTCGATACAAATGGATTTGGATAAATTCGTACGGATATCTGATACGAACGCATGCATATCTCATGACATATCCGCTCTGAAAGCATCAAATCTGCCCTGAATCCACTTTGAATCCACTCTCAATCCGTGTCGAATCCACTCTGGGTCCATTGCAGATGTGATTCCCGCCTCCAGCTCCCCAGGTTTGCAAATGTTCTGAAGCATTTGTACGCTTGTTGTACATTTGTACGTTGGTCCAGGCTCGATTCAAACTGGTTTTTCGAACACCGGGGTGGTTCGGTTCGCATAGCAGATCATTGAAACACCCCAGTTCACTGAGAACTGCAGACAGACTGAATGAGCTCGACGTGTCTTGACTGACAAGTTAGGGTGCGAACGATGGAAGCCTTAGTGAACCCTACTGGGTTCCCCTCCCTACAACCTATGAAAGGGCAGAATCCGTTCAAACGGTTAATGAGCTGCAATCTAACCCATTTATGTGCCTCATTCCCCCCCACCCCACCCTTCCTCCAGATATTCCAGCCGTTAGCTGGTTTGGGCCCACGCTTTAGAGACAGTGTGGATAGCCCATCATTGTTCTATCCGTGAAGCGATTCTAGTTCTCAAGGATATTTTGCTTCATTGTATTGTGTGTCTTTTGGATTCTTTTTTTAAAAAGTGTTAATTTGTCTGCTCCCTGCAATGTGAGGGGTCCTTCTTTCCAAAAGGAGGAACCGAGCATGCTTTTAAGTCTCCACCTGCATCGTGAGGGGTGGGATGCCATCTGCACCAATGCGGGGCTCCCATCACTGGCCTGGTCCACTCAGCTGACTCCCCGCCAAGCCACCATCCTGCCTCTCTCTGGCTTTGAAAATGGTCTTCAAAGCTCACCTAGGCTTCAAAGATGGGGCTGCGGTGTTTTCCTGAGTCTGGACTGAACATGGGAGTTTGAAAGGGTGGCCTGGACCAAGATGCCTAGGGGCAAATGGAGGCCTCTTCAGGCCCACAGCTAATCTGGAACAGGGGACTCTTGGGATGGTTCCGGATCGCAGTGATGCTAGACTATCGTGGACAAAGACTACTAGGAAGCTGCTTGGTCCGGTCTACTGACTGGTTGCCGAAACAGCTTTTCTTTTCTTTACCGCCCCCCCGCCCCCCAAATGTTGCCAGTGATTCCAGGAGCCAGGTGGCCGGGACCTCTCAGGACAGACACACAAGAGTTAGCGCAGGAGAGCCGAGTCGGCAGGGATCCAACAAGCACCCTCCCTGACTGGGACGCTCTTCTGCCAGTAACTCAGAAGCCGTATCTGACTTCTGGTGGGTGGAAGGTGCTGTCTCTTGAGAGCGTTGTCTTTATGGTGTCTCCACCCGGCCCTTCTGGAAGAGGCAGTATCTATCTATAGGCTCTGTTCTTCTCTTTTCACTAAAGCGGCCAGGAAACCTTCAAGGCTGGCACGGAAGAGGGGGATTCATCAGGGGCTGCTTGGGGGACCAACGACATTGGAAACAGCCCTGTCCTGTATCAGTCACCCAAACTGTTGATGGAGCAGGGGACCTGGCCGTCCAGATTTTCACTTTCAGGCCAGAACTTGTGAAAGCAAAACACCTGGCCTACCTTTACGCAGCGCTGCTGAGAGATTGCTTAACGGTCCCCCAAGGGATGATGAGGCAACGTCTTCACCTTGTCTTTATCTCTCTGTCTGGGGGCGGCATTCACTCGTTCCCAAGCTGTGGTGGTGCTTCAGGAACAAACGTCCTGGTCCTGCAGCGTGTGGACGCATCCCGCGAAGGAGGACCAAGGCCTTCTCGCTTCCGCCAAGAGGATCATTGCTCGGTCCACGGGATGAAATCCCAGTCGCGGTTTCTCTCCCTTTCCTGGTCCGTGTTCACACCTACATTTTAATCCAGCTTCAGTCCACTTTCAGAGCGAGATAATGCATTGGCAGATTGACAAGCCGTCTGGTTTTGGCTTTATCTGACTCAGAAAATCCATCTTTGAGTTGGAAAACATGGGAGGAAAACAATAAATCACTGATAATGTCCTTCCACTTGGAAAGTGGACTGAAGCCGTATTAAAACTTGGGTTTTAAAACGCAGCTGTGGCGGTGTGGAAGAGAGCATTTTAGCATGCTGGTTGTAGGGGGAGGCCTTGCTTCAGTACCCCCTTCTAGACCCCCTGAGTGGGATCCGATTTGCTAGCCTTAATGCTTGGGGGTGGGGTGGGGTGGGGGTGCCTTTGATTTGTACAAAATCGAATGTAAGAAAATCTGCATTTGTTCAAATAAATCCCCTTCAAATGTAGTAGGATTCTATTGGATACGAATGTATTCATGCCAATTTGCGCAAATATCTGATAAGTATCTGATAATTATCCGATAAGGTATCCGCTCTGAAAGTGCCAAATCCGCCCTGAATCCACTTTTCATCCGCTTTCAAACCGTGTCGAATGCACTCTGGATCCGTTGCAGATGTGACTGGTTCAGCCACTTTCCCACCTCCCCGGTTCACAGATGTTCCAAAGCATTCACGCGAATACGAATGTCAGTGCACAAATGTCGTGACATATACGAATGACCGAATTCATCTAGAAGCCGAATTCATGTAGAAGTCCAAATATCTGCTGCCAAAGCTATTTAAGACCAGATGTTTTGTAGTGTTTTTAGCCTCCTTTGAGTTTCACTTTCTTTTGGGGACGTATCTGCACATCAACCTTAAGCCATATTTTATCTAGTGCTATAAGTATGTAAGTAAGTTAAGTTAAGTAAGTAAGTAAATTCTTTATTGTTGTAGTCCAAGTCAAAAAAAAAAAAGACTTACAAAAAGGTACACAAGGAAACATTTTACCACAAAACACAATAAGAGTGTTTTTCCACCACAGCCCTTAGATCCGGATCTAAGGAATGGGTACATTCCTTCATCCGGATCTAGTAGATCCAGATTAAAGGAAGCACCCAATGTGTTTCCACGGGAGGTGTAGCGCCCATTAGCAATGGGTGCTAACCCCCTTGCTGTGGAAAGACCTTTGCACCCATGTGGAGAATCCGGATTGACCCACAAGGGGTCTGCCAGTCACCCCAGGTGTTTTGGGGGACAGGGGGTGCAATCTCCGAAGTCCTTCCAAAATCCCTTCGAAGTTGCCTTTGGAGGTAAGCAAAGGCTACAAAGTCCCTCCAAAGGCAACTTCGGAGATTAGCAAAGGCTCAGAAGACAAACCCCTTGCGAGAGCCTACATATTAATTAGCTCCTTGTGAGCAGGGATGAGTCAGCCTCATTAACTATTTACCCCTTTCCATGCCTGAAGGTAACAGTCCACTTTGTTCTCCCTTTGTTCTCACAGGTTTGTCTTCAGAGCCTTTGCTAATCTCCAAAGTTGCCTTCGGAGGGACTTCTGAGCCTTTGCTAATATCCAAAGGCAACTTTGAAGTAGCTTCAAAATGGCTTTGAAATGACTTTGAAATGATTTCAAAGCCTAGGTTTTAGGGCTCTCCCCCCCATGGGTGCCCTCTCCCCCTAGCCTCCTCTAGACCCCATTGCCAAACTAACGTGGAAACAGGCTCCCTTTAATCCAGATTTTCTGGCTGAAGACCCCATTGTAGACCCCATTAATGGGGTCTACAGAAAATCCAGATTAAAGGCTGAGATGTACCCATATGATCCGGATTTCCCCAGTGGCAGTGGAAACAAATGTGTCCCAAATGGGTGCCGTGGTGGAAATGGGATCATCTGGCTCACACCCAAATGGGTCCTTAATGGGTGCAAAAATGGGTACTTTCTGCCAGTGGAAACACACACACACAGAGAGAGGTTGCGTTCACACCTAAGTTTTAATCCAGCTTCAGTCCACTTTCAGAGTGTGACAATTCAGGTTATCTTTCAGCATTATTTAACTTGGGAAAAGCCACCTGTGGGTTAAATAAAGAGGAAAGAAAATGACTAGTCAATTTGATGATGTGTTCTCCCGCATTGAAAGTGGACCGAAACTGACTTAAAAACTTAAGTGTGAATGCAGCCCCAGAGGCTACAGGTTTTGTACCCCTGCCTCCACATCAAAGAAGAGTGACCAAAAAGGTAAACAGGGCTTCCTTGCAGAGATGTGCAGAATAGTTTTGGTTGGTTCGCGGTTTACCACGAACCGGTTTATTCATGAATGTTCACATCAAACTTTAATTTCTGTGTTTTAAAAAACTTTCTATCCCTCCCAGTTTGGTCTGGTGGTTAGAGTGCCGGACTCATATCTCACAGTCATGGGGTTTGATTCCGCACCCCTCCACAAAGCCAGCTGGGTGACCTTGGGATAGTCACAGCTCTGAGCTCCCCCAGCCCCATCTGCCTCACAGGGTGTCTGTTGTGGGGAGAAGAACAGAAGCTTTGCCAGCCTTAAATAATTATTCCATTGTTGTAAAGACCTTTCCCCTGAATTCTTCCAATTTCTAACTATTAACATTTTGTGTGGCCCACAATATTTGTTTCAATAAATAATGATCCATCATATTCGACAGCTGTATATCCATTTTTTGAAACAAACTTAATTATTTTTGTCCAGTTCATATTAATCCCCGGTATAATATTAATTTCTCTTCCTATTCTGACACCAAAATTCTTGTACTGCAAGACAATCCCACTATACGTGTAAATATATATCCTTATTCTTACTTTTGTTCCAACACTTTGAACTTGTATTTAGTGCCATATGAGTTAAGTGGCAAGGGTCTAATGTTATTGATACATAAACTTTTTATGTATCTCATTAGCTGTGGTCACACCTAGGTTTTAATCCAGCTTCAGTCCACATTCAGATCAGCAAAGTGAACAGTAATTTTCCTTCCAGATTATGGGGCTGCTCACACTTGGCTTTATTCTGGAATATATCCACATGTCCACATGCTAGTGGAGGCTACAGCAGGCCCAAGTGAGACCTACCACATCATTCATTAGCATGTGGGCTACCCAGCCCTATCCTGAGATATACTCCAGAAAAGGGCCACGTGTGAGTAGGCCCTGTCTTTAAGGGGAATTTTCTGAGTCATTGAACACTGAACAGAAGTAGCTTGTCACTTTGCTGATGTATTCTCTCACTCTGAAAGTGGACTGAAGCTGGATTAAACCTTAAGTGTGACCGCAGCCCTTATCTCTGAAATGCGCATGAAGCTGAACATCAAGTAGTTTGAATATCCACAATTTCAGTGCAGCTGAAGGAGTGCCCCTCTTGCAATTATAAGATATTTGACTGAACAATTTTCTCAGCCCTCTTAAATGGCTGAGAAAAGACGCCCCAGAGACCGGCAACCGTTGTGAGGAAGGGGGTCTCAGCGCCGCACGTTCCTCTAGCTCACTGCATTGGATTGCACCAGATGTAAGAGGAAGACTTGGCCAGAATTCCCCGAACCCATTGGGGGTGGGACGCCTGCTATCATGCGGAAGTGCGCACCTCCGCTAAAGTGTCTCCAATTGTGGCAGCTTTTCCATCCTATTAATAATGCCCCTTATTGTGGTTGTTTATCTTTGCTGTGTGTGCGTAGATCAAAGTGGTTGCCACCTGGTGGATTTCCAACACAACCTGCCTGCGATGGGGGGCCACCTGGTGCTGTTTCCCTGTCATCGCTGCAGTGGGTGGGACAAGGGATGGTGACGTCACCCCGGCTTCCTATCAGCGAGAGAGGGGGTGGAGAGAAAAAGATGTGGTTTCCCGCTGCAGCGTTTTAGCACAATTTGATGGGGACAGCCTCATTCGAATTGAATCCGTGCTTTCGGCGATCCAATGGGGACGGGTCAATTCAAACGCGACTCTGTATTTGGACTAATCCGAATCCAATCCGATCTAAACGGACTGCATGGGAACACGCCCTTGCTGTGTTTTTACCCTCGAAAGGGGCTTTTTAAGCAGGGGAAAAGGTACTGCTTGTTTTCAAACCAGACTGAAATTGAATACAGAAACTGATTGTTTGATTAACCAGTTTGCCGTTGAACCAAGCCGATGGGCGTTCGGTTCAGTGGTGAACCAAATCCACAGGTTTGGCTCATGCGCGTCCCTGCCTCCTTTTGGCCGTCGAAACATATGGAAGCTTCATGCCCTGTTGGTAGGATTGCTTTTTTTTACTGGACCCAATCTTCTGCCTTTAAAAACATTTTAATGTAATAATACCAGGCTCCATTCTAGAATCCCTCTCTGCCTTGTTCTGTCATAAAACAAATGCGCTCACTTTTAACTCTGTGCCAAAACTAGAAGATGCCACATATGTACACTCTCAGGCTGTGTTCACACCTATGGCTTAATCCATTTTCAATCTACTTTCAGAGCCAGAGAAATCATCCGCAAAATGACTAGCTATTTCCCTTCCACATTATCTAACCCAAGGGTGGATTCTCTGTGTCACACGGTGACAAAATGAAACAGCTTGTAACGTTGCTGATGCATTATTTCACCCTGAAAGTGAATTGAAACCGGTTTAACACTTAGATGTGAATGCAGTCTTAGACTTCTTGGCGTCTGCCATTCTGCTGGATACATTTTTTTTCCCGTCTCTCTGTCTTTTGGAAGGCTTGTTTGATTTGGAACATTTTAATCTCCAGTGAAAGCAACAGCCCAAAGAGTGCCACTGAAATATTTGAACTGCTTTTGTTTTGTCTGATCTCCCGTTTCTATCCTTCATTCCTTTCTAATGTTTACTGCAGAATTATGTTTTTCCAAAAAAAAAAGGAATGAAATTGTACAAAACAGGCATGGCGGGGAGACATGTTGTACATATATTATGTATATTTTGAGAAATAAATCTTTTGATGTGGGGATAACTATGTTGAGATGAGATTTTTGTTGCTAGACTGCTTGGCTATTTTCTACTCATCTCTTCTAGGGCCATCTGCTGGGACTCGAGAGCAGGAGAAGGTTTGTCCTTGTCTCTGCTTGAGATGCCCATGAGCATTTGGTGGGCCACTGTGTGCGACAGGATGCTGGACTAGATGGGCTGTGGCCTGATCCAGCAAGGCTTCTCTTATGTTCTTATGTTCTTATGTTCCCAATCTTACTGCAGCATCAGGAAACGACCTTCAGAGGAGCAGTTTGCAGGTGATGTCCTGCAGATGTCTTTATACAGCCCCTCCTGTAAATGTCTGAGCCCCATGGGCCATTTTGGGTGCTTCCAAGTTGACCCTTTAACACCCATTAAGCACACATTTTAAACACTTGGGAGAACCGCGTCCGCACAGCACCACCCATTAGAGACAAATCAGGAAAGCTGCTTCCGCATTGATGTGTCTCAAATGGGTGTTAAGCAGCCCTTAAACCAGTTTCCTGGAAGACCACATTGAAGGTACTCTTAATGGGTACTTGTGCTCTAAATCTGCATTAACGGAGGACACGTCCGCACACGGGCGGGAGAGAGAACACATGGGGCGGGATGGGAAGCCGCCATGTTGAGTGAGGCAGGAGAAGCCACAGTCTGGCCACAAGGTCCCTCTCACATGGGCTTCGCATGGGGCGGGCGCCCAGTTATGGCGGCAGAGGGACAGCAAGTCTGAATGTAGCAATTCCATGCACAAAAAGAAGGCTTCGGTGCCAAATGGGCACTGGATCTCGGGCACGCCGCTGACTGGTCTGTGCACGCAGGAAAGGAGTGGTGACTGATGGCTGAATGCTCCAATCATGCAGCTCCTGGGGCAGCCATCTTGAAATCTGTGCTACTGCGTCCGCACAGCGAAGGCAGAATCTGTTCCTCGCAATCCGTCCTTCCCACACGTGTGCGGAAGCATGGGGCCTTCTTAGATCTGTATTTGTTTGAGACAGATCTTGCTAGAGACACATTTCATAAAAACGGATCTACTTAATCCGGATTTCAAGCGGTAAGTGCGGAAGCACCCTTTATCCCCAAAATATCTGGTGGCCACCAGATTGATGAAGACTAATATGGGATTTATTGCAGTTATTCAGTACAAGACGGTCAAAACACCACGTCACATATAATGGCCCTGGTCACACCTTTAGTTTAGGACAGCTTCAGGTCGTCTTCAGGTTACGTTACTCACATTATTTTTATTCAACTTGTTTTCCAAGCCAGCCTACCCCAATTAGATCGTCCTAACCGGAGACCTCTTTTCCAGAGGACTCAGCCCGTCTTGGCATCCCAGGCTGTCTTCTCTTCCTCAGTGTGAGCGGGGGGACGGGCTAAAGGAGGCTGAACTGTGCTGTGGTGGGTGGGTCCAGTCTTTCCTTTGACCAATCGGCATGCACAGAGTTCGTGAGGCACCTCCCCTCCCCACAGTTTATGTGCACGATTCCTCTACCTAGTGTTTTTCTGCAAGTTTATTATTATTATTTTTAAAAATTAATTGCACGGAGAAGAAAAGCACATAAAAAAGGAAGGGGGCCGTGGAGGCGGGGGAGCAGGCTTTAAAAAGAACCACAAACACAGACCCTCGCCTCCCTTGAATGACACAACGGCATCCAATAAGAAAGGAGGTAGATTTGACGCAGCAAAAGGGTCGGAGAGCCAAGAGATCCATGGAGGCAGCTCAGGTCGATCGTGGGGAAAGGTGTGATCGATGCAGCCCAAAGTGAGGATGGCCTGAGGACGACCTATAATGATCTAGGTGTGAACAGAACCGGTGCGACCTCAGTTCGAATTATGAATAGGGCATCCTGTTGCATATAGGTATGACCAGGGCCAACGAGGTATTATTTTTCAAGACCGGCTGCAGCTGGTGCTCCAAGTGAAGATGAGAGCAACTGGGAGAAAAGGGGGCATTTGCATACTTACCTGTGTGGTTGCCAAGGTCACGGGGTTGACCAGACACACCAGACGTTTCTTCTCATTTGTGGAATCTCCCAGGAGACAGTGCAGGAGGGTGAGAAGAGATGTGTGATGGATGTCATACAAAGACTATGTCCACCCAAGAGAAATGGGGGCAAGATGGGTGGTGATCAGAGGGCACCCCGTCATGCATAGTTGCACATGGTCAATCCTGCATCTCTCCTGTGGCTCCAAGAAAGTGGCTGTTTGGGAGAATGGGAGCTCTGAAGGTGCCTTTACAGCATTCAGTGCAATGGGACTGGTTTCATTTCATCACCAGGTGCTTCTTTCTGAGGGAAAAGGTACCTGCCAGTTTGGTCTAGTGGTTAGGAAGCCAAACTCTCTATCTGGGAATACTGGGTCTGATTCTGCCTTCCTCCATGAGGCCAGCTGGGTGGCCTTGGGCTAGTCACAGCTCTCTTCTGAACTCTCACAGTCCCACCTGCCTCACAGGGTGTCTGTTGTGGGAAGAAGAACAGAAGCTTTATCGGCTGTTTTGAGTCCCCTTAAATGGGTGAGAAAAGCAGGGTGGAAAATCCAACTCTTCTTCCTCCATGACCTGTGCTGTGGCCAGGTTAGAATGTCCACATTTGCATGACACCCTCAGAGGTAGTTGGGGCTGTGAGAGCTCAGAAGAGAGCTGTGACTAGCCCAAGGTCACCCAGCTGGCTTCATGGAGGAGTGTGGAATCAAACCCGGCATTCCCAGATAAGAGTCCGGCTCCGTAACCGCTAGACCTAACCGGACCTATCTTCCTCCCTTGTTCCCCAATAAGAAAAAAAAAGCAGCATTTTGCTTTCTTATGAACCTTTGTCTCTGACCACAGCACAATCAACAGACGCCTCAAATTTCTGCCTCCAGCATTGCCAAAACTTAGCAAGATATTTCTCCAGGGTCTCTAACCCCCCTGAAGGTTTCAGTCCACCTGCCAGTTCTCCTTCTGTGAAAATTTCCACAAGGATTAAGAGCTCCCCACGTGATTACATCTCTTTATGGTCAGAGTAGTGATCAAAAGTTCCCTAATTAGGAACCAGGTACAATCTTCCGTCACTGAGATCCCTTTCCATACTGCCTTCCATGTCGCCTTCGCTTACCGGACCACAACTGCACTTTGAAATTCCCGCTTTGCAAACTTTCCCCTCCGTCTCCAGGGATGTTCAGATTCGAATCAAAAATCTGAACAAATAGATTCGAATTTGGTACATATGAATCGAATCCTGTTAAATTCAAATGTCAAAGATTTGAATCGAATCGGATTTTCGGGTATTTGATTAGATTCGAACCGGATGTCAAAAAAAAACATCCGTGCGCATCTCTACTGGAGCACATGGAAGTTTTAGGTCTGAAGGTGGCAAAACCCATAAAGGGGCATAAAAGTGCCCTTGCTCGGCCCTTCTGCCCTTCTCAACGGCCAGCAGGTCCTGTGGCTGTGGGCAGGAGGGCATTTCCTACCATGGAGAGCACCAAATGCGTAAGTCAAGGGAAGCTGGAAGGTTTTGCGTACACAGCTCTGCATGTCCCTCTGGCTCTGGGTGACTCTTCCTGCCTGCGCCTGCGGCTTCCTCCTAACAGAAAGTGGAAGTAAAATGACTGCTAAAATTTGCAAATTTTTTTTGACGGATTAGGAGGAAACTTCTGGGAATTGAGAAGTTGAGGGCGTTTCCGGAAGCAGGCAGAGCAAATCTGTTGTTAGGCCATGAAGTGGAGTGAGAGACATCTGGAGAAGATCAGGTAATCCTTCCTTCAAAGAAGGGTCAAGAAGGTCTTGGGGAACAGCCGCACCTGGAGGACTTCAAGGTGGCTTTCTTTTCTTTCTTTTTTGGCACCCTCCCTTCTCCTGAAATGCACTTACTTAATGAAACGTAAGCAGTTATCCTCACAGAAGGAGAACTGGCAGGTGGACTGAAACCTTCAGGGGGTTAGACCCCCTGGAGAAATATCTTGCTAAGTTTTGTCAAAGCTGGAGGAAGAAATTTGAGGTGTCTGTTGATTGTGGTCAGAGACGAAAGTTCATAAGAAAGCAAAATGCTGATATTTTTTTTTCTTATTGGGGAACAAGGGAGGAAGATAGGTCCGGTTAGGTCTAGTGGTTACGGAGCCGGACTCTTATCTGGGAATGCCGGGTTTGATTCCGCACTCCTCCATGAAGCCAGCTGGATGATCTTGGGCTAGTCACAGCTCTCTTTCTGAGCTCTCACAGCCCCAACTACCTCCGAGGGTGTCTGTTGTGGGGAGAAGAATAGAAGGTTTCTCTACCACTTAGAGTCCCCTTAAATGGGTGAGAAAAGTAGGCTAGAAAAGCCAACTCTTCTTCTTCCTCCACAAAGCCAGTTGGGTGACCTTGGGCTAGCCACAGCTCTCTTCTGAGCTTTCACCACCCCACTGACCTCACAGGATGTCTTGTGGGGAGAAGAAGAGAAAAGCTTTGTCAGGTGCTTTGAGTCCCCTTAAATGGGTGAGAAGAGCGGGCTAGAAAAGCCAACTCTTCCTCTTCCTCTTCTTTAAATCTCAGTGCGTGCACATCCTTATCTGTTTCTTTTTGGGGGGGGGAATTGCATGAATGCCCAGCGGGAGGTGGTCACCCCAGCAGAATCATCACAGCATGAACTGGGAAGCGATGCTGAGGCTTCATGAACCACATGCCTTGGTTGCCAGACAGACACAAAATCCAGGTCTCCTCAAGCCTTTGGCACCACAATTTCCAGCTGGGCAGAATCAAATATCCTGAGCTTCCTGTCTTGTCAGGATGAGGAAGAGCCAGGTAGCTGGTGCTTTGAGCTGGAAGGCTGTACCAGCAGGGGAAGTGCCCTTATCTAAGGAGGCTTTTCCCCAGGTAGCAATCCAGTGGGATCCACCATTTAGGTGCCCCAAACAAGAACCTGATTCTCTCCACTTTCCCTTCCTGCAGCCATGAACGTGGTGGAGAGCATTCTGAACATCTCAAAAGTCATCTATGACCAGTGTGAGAAGATAAATCATTGCAAGCATCAGAAGGAGCGCCTTGTAGACCGTATGGACATGCTGCTTCCACCCATCAGGATCCTACTGGAGGACCAACCGCCCGAAGGGTGCTCCTCTGATCTGCAAAGGATGCTAAAGAGAATGCTGGACCTCTTGCAGGAGGCTGAAAAACTGCTGGAGAAGTACATCAGCCAGAACTGGATGGAGAGACTTGTAAAAGCTGGTCCTATGTTGGATAGGTTCAAAAGCATCAACAGTCACCTTGGAGACGTTGGCAACGGGCTCTCCCTTCTGCTGCAGGTGGAGGCAAGAGTTCAGGCCAGATTTGAAAAGCGTGTTCTAGTCCAGGAAGAGAGCCAGGACCTTGCAGAAGATAAGGTCGCCTTAAGCGAGATGCTAAAAGGTGCTCAAAACGTTTTATTTATTATTTATTTATTATTTATATTTCTATCCCGCCCTATACCCGAAGGCCTCTGGGCGGGTAACAACCTTAAAATCCACCTTATCATATAACAATCTATAATAGAACAATAAAAACCATCACAACATCTAAAATCCAATATATATCAATTAAAAAAAACAATGGTGTTTGCAGTGGGGGAAGCACAGCTGACATTTATCCAAAGGCCTGAGCAAAGAGGTGCGTCTTCGCTTCCTTCCTGAACATGAACAGAGAAGGAGCCTGACGCACCTCGAGGGCGAGACTATTCCACAGCCTGGGGGCCATTACTGAGAAGGCCCTCTCCCGGGTGCCCACCAGCCTTGCTGTTGAAGGTGGTGGGACAACCAGGAGGGCCTCTCCTGCAGATCTTAGGGCATGGCCAGGTCGGTATGGGAGAAGGCATTCCTTTAGACATTTGGGGCCCAAGTCATAACACCTTGAATTGGGCCCAGTAGTAAATTGGCAGCCAGTGCAATTCTTTTAGGACCGGTGTGATGTGTGTCCGGCTAGGCGTTGCAGTCAGCACTCTAACAGCTGCGTTTTGCACTAGCTGCAAATTCCGGACCGTCTTCAAGGGCAGCCCCATGTAGGGTGCATTACAGTAGTCCAATCTAGAGGTTACCAGAGCATGGATCACTGTGGCCAGGTCGTCTCTATCCAAAAAAGGCTTCAGTTACCGCACCAGCCATAGTTGGGCGTAGGCACTCCTGGCCACGGCATCCACCTGAGTTTCAAGCGTCAGTGTGGAATCCAGGAGTACCCCCAAATTACGCACCTGTCCCTTCCAGGGCAATGCGACCCCTTCAAGGACAGGATGTCTCCCAGCTACACGGACCCGAGATCCTGTGACACACAGCACCTCTGTCTTGTCTGGATTCAGCTTCAATTTATTGGCCCTCATCCAGCCCATTGCCGCCTCCGGGCACTTGTCAAGCACTTCTACTGTCTCTCTTGATTCAGATGGCACAGAGAGATAGAGCTGGGCATCATCTGCATACTGATGACACCTCACTCCAAATCCCCTGATGACCTCTCCCAGCGGCTTCATATAGATATTAAATAACATGCAAATCAATCTCCTACTGTTGGGAGCACTAGTGTGCGGGGAAGAGAATGGGGTGGGGTGGGGTGGAAGGTGGTGTCAGCCAATGTAACTGTGGGGTTGGTTTTGAACTGGGTTTTTGCATGGGAAGTTGGATGGCTAGAGTGGTAGGTAAGAAGGAGCACGGATAGGTTCCCATTGCACATGCAATCAGACATGCTTTTAAAAGTCATCCTTTTAAGAAGAAGCATCCTATCCCCAAACACAAAAAACATGCCTTTGGAATATATGGCTGTGAACCTACTTCATTTTGCCACACTGCGCCCTACATTCATCACCAAGTCAGACGACACCTACCCCGCTCACCACTAATTGGCCCCTTGATGGGAAACCCACGTTTCTTCACTTCCACTGTTTGCTGCCCAACTTGGTTTTAAGAAAGACACACCTTCAGAGCGATGAAATCCCAGATGTTGAAGAGGCAAATTATCTGAGATCTCAGGACAAGGTACAGCGAATTACAGACTCGGGTTCACCCAGAGAGTGCCTCTTTAAGGCCGCGTCCCCATGCAAGCTGGGCTTGCATAGGACCGGGTATGGGACAGAGATTGAATCTTGGGCGTCCCCATGCCATTCTCCCTAACATGGGCTGGGGCTGGTCTGGGGGTGGATTCAGCTGTCCCCAAGCAAACTGTGCCGGGATTGTAATTTTGTTTCCCAAACCCTGTTCCTAACCCTCCTCTTTGTGCACTGAAGGGCAGGAGCCTGGGATCCCCATGAACATCACAGAGATAAAAAGGAGCAAACTGACTATAGGGAGCTGCGTATTGGACTGTGAAAGCTTTGAGCTGTACAAAGGAGAGTTCTGCAGATCTCCCGTGGCCATCAAGGTCTTCAAGAGGCTCCTGAACAACAATCCACAGTGAGTTACCCTGAGAGGCTCCAAGGAGAAACACGGGGAGGGGTCCTCAGGGTTTGTTCCTTCATTCCTTTGTTCAGTGAATGTATATATATGGTGTCCTTGAGCCAGGAGCCTCTTGGGACTGGTGGAAATTGGCTGATGGAGAGGACCTATGGTGCCACCATACCGACTTCCTGCAGTTTGGGGGAAGGGACTCAGGGTTCTGGGCTTGCTGCGGGGCAGACGGAAAAGCTCTGCTGTGCCTCTATCTTTCCTGCTGCGTGGCTGTTGAGAGAGGAATCCAGCGCTGGTGACCAGCTGCAGGGCAGATGAGGAGACCCTGGCTGTGGTCACCCCTAAGCTTTAATCCAACTTCAGTCCACCTTCAGAGCCAGAGAACACATCAGCAAAGTGACCAGTAATTTTTCACGTTATCTATCCGAAAGGTGTATTTTCTGAGTTATTTAGCGCCGAAAGGAAGCAGCTTGTCACTTTGCTGGTGTATTCTCCCACTCTGAATGTGGGCTGAAGCCAGATTGAAGCTTAAGGGGGGGGGGGAGACCCTGAGTGGAGCTTCGGATCTGAAGGGGCCGATTCTGTTTCATTCCTGTTGGAGTTTAAAATGTGAAGTTGCGGGCTCTCACCTTTTAGAACTGGTAACGTGTTCTTTCCTCCTCCCTGATCTTTCATTTTAACGCTGAGGAGAAGCAGTTTTTCCACCTTGGAGGTTTTCGTGTACAAGCTGAAAGACCGTTTCTTAGGCATGGTTTAGCAAGTTCCTACAGCGACTAGAATGAAATGATCTCTAAGGTCCCTTCCCATTCATATATTCCTTTATTCCACATAACATAGGGAAGAATAATGGGGAAGAAAACAAATTCATTTTATACCATATAACTGGAGGTCTGCACGTGGCTGTTTAAACCAGTATTCTCCAGGTCAACTTTCCAGATGTTGATGCGCCCCAACACCTGTTCTCTCTCACTGTTGCCATTCTGTGGGGCTCATGGGAATTGTAGTTCAGGAACATCTGGGATGCCATTGTTTATCTAGCCCAGGTCTCAGCCGCTTAAGTTTCAGGATCTAAAACCAGCAGACCCGACTGATGGAGCAGCCTTTAGCCTCGGACCAGAGACTGACCCCTCTGTTGCCTCCCACAGGAATGTGAGGTCCGTTTTTGTGAGAGAGGTCAGAACCATGAAGATGTTTGAATCTCCCTACATCCTTCGCCTTTATGGGATCTGCATTGAGGAGAACGGTAAGCCCTCTGCACATGGCATGAGTCCGCTCTTCCTCAGTCCATGTGTCAATTTGGCCTTGGTTGCATGCATGTATAGTACACTGTGGGCCAGTGATGCCACATGTCAGATGGGCTTGCGCAGAACCGCACCCGTAACCCAACCTCAGCTCTACCTGCCCTAATATCTGGCATCTACTCCATTAGCTGCCTTGTCCTCCACCCTACCGGACTCAGCAGGCACAAATTGCTGTGGGTGAGTCCAGGGGAGCTGAAACCTGTTTCCTTTCAGGGGAGCTGAAACCTGCACGAATACAGTTTTCAGGATTCGATTCAAATGCCCAAAAATTCAATTCGATTCAAATCTTCCAAATTTGAATTAAACCAAATTCGACTCAAATTAAGCAAATGCAAATCTATTAATTTGAAATTTCTATTCAAATTTGCACTTAGGAATGTTGGCAACATTCGTAGATGCCCCTACACATCTTTCCCGCATCCGTACACGTCCGTATGCATCCCGTAGTTATCCCGTATGCAATCCGTTCTCATCCCGTACGGATCCATACAACTGCGTACGGATGCGGGAAAGATGCGAATCTTCACGTACACATTGTGTAGAAACCCGTACGCATGAAAATGTCTGGATAATTTGAACAAATAGATCTGAAATTTGAAATCGTTAGAATCTTAACATTTGAAGTTATGGACATCCGATTCAAATTCGAATGTTGAAATTTGGCCAGATTCAATTGAATTTCAGATACCTTCGAATATTTGTGCACGCCCCTATTCAGGTGTAGCCACACAGGGCAGGACCCCGAGAGCTGTTAGCTGGGACTGGAAATGCAAGACGCACAAACGGTGTCCGCAAAAGGTTCACCTGCTCTGTCCTTTGGTTTTACCAGTTCCTCGGTACTCCTTGGTTACGGAATACTGCGAAAAGGGAAATTTGAGAGAGGTTCTGAAAAAGGAACCAAACTTACCGTGGCAGATACGGACTGAAATGGCTTCAGACGCCGCTGCTGGCCTGTACAGGTGTGTTGAGCCCCAACTACAGGTAAAAGAGGCTTGCTAGGTGAGTCCTTCGCACCTGAGGCACAAGGTGAGAGGCACAAGACAGTACCTTTTCCCTTCCAAGCCATGTGGTGAAATAGGCCCTCTCTTATGTCCCTGTGCCTCGTACCTCTGCAAGAGAAGGAACAATACGAAGGGCCCCTCCTGGAGATCTCAGTGCCCTTCTTATAGTTCCTTCTCTTGCAGAGGTACGAGGCATAGGGACATGCGAGAGGGCCTTTTCTGTGGTGGCCCCTAGGCTTTGGAACAGCCTCCCTCTTGAGGTTTGCCCGCAGATCTGGCGGTCCAAGTCCAACAGACCATTATGCCAAGCTGTGCAGAAGGGCAAGATTTTACTCTCGGTGCTGCTTGTTTTTTCTTATTGGTTTCAGGTTGCACCAGACAGGGGAGAAGACTCACATGCATGGTTGCATTGACAGCACCAAGTTCCTGGTGGGCAAGGGCTATTGTGTAAAGGTGAGAAGAGGCTTAGGTTAGGTACAGGCTTTGGGAGGATTCAACATGGATTCTGCACTGATGGCATTTGGGACCAGTAAGCACAGTGGGAGCCAGGAAGGCCCTACCTCTCCTTATACTTTACCTTCTTGAATTGCGGTGATTAGCCCACAATGGGGAAATGAGGCGTCAGTGCAGCTCTCTCACAACAGGCATTACGTCCTGCCTGTAAGTTGTACCGGCCAGTAGTCAGGCTGCTGCATTTTGAACTCACTGCAGCTTCCTGGTCTTCAAGGGCAGCCCCATGTAGAGCCTATTGTAGTAGTCTAGCTGGGAGGTTACCAGTGCAGTGACTGACGCCTCATTTCCCCATTGTGGGCTAATCACCGCAATTCGAGAAGGTAAAGTTTTTCAAGATTCAAAATACATTTCAGAAACCCCACTAGTGTGAGATTCATGGGTTCACTTGCTTGCGTCCCCATCCTCTCTCCGGCCCTGGACTCCCCAACTTTGTTGCTTGCCCCTTCATTCAGTTCCTTACCCAGACTATCAACTGCACGGCCACAACCCATCAAGGAGTTTTGTATATTGTATGCCTAAGCCTTGGCTGGTGAATGGAGGAGGAAGGGGCTCCCATGGTCATCTAGACCAGCCCAAAACCACAGCTGGAAATCTGTTTCAGCAACTCCAACAATTGCCCTCTTTACTGCTACTTAAAGAAAAATCTGTAGACATGAACCATTCCAATGATGTTTTCACTGTTCCTCTCAGCTCTTTGGCTTTGAACTGAGTCAAACAATGTCTTCTTTTCAACGGAAGCCCAAGAAGAAAAGCCAGAAAGAAGTTCTTGCTTCAGCCTACATCTGCCCTGAAGGCCTGGAATCCATGGACCATGAATATACCCTGGCCAGTGAGATATACAGGTACATAAACGATTACCCACCCAGAAAACCTTTACGCTTTTTCTTCTTCATGGATCTACCTTCCTTCCTTGTTCAGAGCACTGTTATCCAATGCTCCAGTCACAGGCTCACAGAGTGTTTTGATAGGGTTCATCTACACCTAATTTTTAATCCAGTTTCAGTCCACTTTCCAAGTGAGAAAAGACATCAGCAAAACCCATCAGAAATTCCGCTCCGGGGTTCAATAAATGTAGAAAGAAAATGTTCCGTCGCTTTGCTAATGGGTTCCTTCTCTCTGCGGTCACCTACTTCCCCACTTGACTATTTTATTCCGCTTCCCTGTGCCCAAAGGTCTCAGGGTGGGTTACAACATAAAAAAATGAACATATTAAAACCATAATATATTAAACATATTAAAAAACATGGCAGTGTCTGAATGTGGGGAGGAAAAGCCATTCCCTTACCTAGCCAAAGGCCAGGGTAAATAAGTGCATCTTCACAGAGTGAAGGTGCCTGGTGCATCTCAGGAGGGAGACTGTCCCACAGTCTGGGAGACACCACTGAAAAGGCCCTATTCCCAGGTGCCCATTCCTTTTGCTACGGAGGGTGGTGGTACAACCAGGAGGGCCTCCCTTGCAGATCTTAGCTCATAGCTTTTCCCTCTTCATACAAGACTGTTTGTTCCTTTTCAGCTTCGGCATTGTGCTCTGGGAGATTGCAACCGGCCAGCTCCCCTTTGTAGGTAAGGTGCAGTCAGGGCACAGGTTGGCAACTGCAGAGAGACACAAGCCTCAGAACAAGATTTGGCACATGGAGATAACTGTAGCGGGCAAATGGCTGACAAGGGGACTAATGACATAGACCTGGGGGATTTCTTCTCCGGAAATTATGACGCCGTCAATCTGCCTTCTTGTAAGAAATGTTGCCGGAAGGGGTGGGCACTAATGTAATTTTCAACATTCGGTTTGAATCGAATATTATAAAGTCCAAATTCGTACAGATAAAGAAAAACGGATGTCCGGAAATCCAAACCGGTACGGATACATTCGTATGTATTTGTACAAATATTTGATACGTATCCAATGATATGAATTTCGTACGTATCCCTGGTTGCTGGCAGTGTTTAGTGGTGACCTACTTCCAAACTGAGGTCTATTTGGGTGTCCATTCCACATTGCTGTCCTTGTGGTTATTATTCTAGGTTGCACTGCAAAAGAAATCCATGAGAAGGTCGTCGTAATGAAGGAACAGGAACCTTTGGGAGAAGATTGTCCTCCTGTCCTGCGGGTCATAATCAACCAGTGTCGAGATTTCAACCCTTCCGAGCGCCCTTCTGTAGAAGGTACCGGAGGGCTGGATGCCAGTTCGCTCTGTGACCCTGTGTGTCTTCCCTTGCCAAGCAAAACCGTTTAGATTCCCGGTGTGGGCTTTCCAAGAGGGCACTTAAACATCTAAAAGGGTTCCTTCTGACTCAGAAAGAGTGCGTGTAATTCTCATGAGTCATGCCATGAGTCATGCTTGTATAAAGGGCCTCAAAATGTTCCCTTTAGGACTTGGAATATTGTTGAATCACCTTCATCTTTGTTGTATTAATCTGTGCCCCCTCTACCTCCCTTTTTTTTTGTAGTTAATGTTCAGGCTTGGCTTGCCCACCTTTGCATTGCATGGAGACTAAGGGCCTTTCCACACAGGCTCTAAAAAACGGAATTAGAGCCTTTTGGGGGAGGGATTAAGACGAGGCTTCGGCAAAGGGAACGGAATTAGGGTCCCTTTGAGGACGCCACGTCCACACATCGGCGCGCAAAACCGGTTTCTTAAACCGGTTTTGCTGCCGAAATCCTACCCAGATGTAAGACCTGAAAAATTAGGTCTTACATCTGGCTTTTCCCCTGAAATCATTTCAGAAGGAAACGCATCTGCAGCGGCAGGGGAAAGAGTCGGATTGTCGGCGCATGCCCAGCTGTCAAAGAGGGAGAGCGCATGCTCTCCCTCTTTGACAGCTGGCCCTGCCCACCGGCCTTCGCCATTGGCTCCTTTGGAGCCGGCATGGTGAGGCCTGCAGCTGGCTTCCCCGGCTTCCCCTTTGCCCGAGAAGGCGCAATGGTGCCTTCTTGAGCGAGCGGGAAGCCGCAGCTGCTACCTCCCACCCTGCCTAGCATCGCGCGCTTGCGATCCGGTCCTTATCTGGGCGTGGCGTGGTGGCTTCCGGCAGTGGGAGCCCGGTGTCCACTGCGCATGCGTGCACCGCAGCCTCCATTGGCCAGCCACCCTCACAAGGGTGGCTGGCCCCTTCCCAATCACCCCATGTTGACTAGCCCTCGCACTTACAGACTAAGCCCCTTGTGATTGTTCACTCGTCTGTGACTGGTCCTGGGGCCAGTCCTCTTCTGGGCGCCACCATTTTGATTGTGGCACTCTCCGCAACAGTGCATGTGTCAGCGCTGTCGCCGTGATGATGCTGATGCTCTGCGCATGTGCATTTGTGTCTATGGTCATCTGAGGGGCCACTGGAACAGGTGCGAATGGCTGCCACCTGGACGTGCCAGGCAAGCTTTTAGTTAATGTTGGTAAAGGTGTGGAGCACAATTAGGAATTCTAGGCAGGCAGGGCGCACCTGGGAGCCGTAACCGCCTCCTTAAGGTGTGGATGCTCTTCCCCAGAAGTTCTCTAATAATGCACTGTGGGCTGTAGTGAGAATAGGCCTCTGGTCTGAAAGCCAACTTCTCTTTTGTTTTGCAGAGATTGTAAACAAGCTCCTTACCTATTATCCATCTCAGGAGTGAGGGAATGACCAGGTGACACAGAATCTGGGGATGCTATTTCACTGTATTTTGATTTTTTTTTGCCTCTAGCGAAGCATCTCTATAATGTACTACTATTCTGCACCAATGCAGTCATGATTCATGTTACATCAAGGTGCAATGCAATGTTCCAGAGCCCCAGAGTGTGGAAATGTTCCGTCTCACAGACTACAGTTCCCACAATCCTTAGACCAAAAGCTCTTTCCCAAACACCGATAAGGACATACAATCCATTACAAAGTGCAAGAAAACAGTGGGCCAATCCCACCCTTTTATTACCCTTTTTAATTTTTTAAAGAGGAATTTTAAAGTAAGAGTAATAAACATCTCAACAAATTAATTGACTACATTCATTACTTTTTTCATTAAAACAATAAGACACTTCTCCCAGGTATTTATATCAAAACCACTTTACTGATTAGCCATTTGACAATATCAATTTACATAAAAACAGCTTTTCACAAAGATAGTAAAAAAAATAAAATAAAATATCAAACTCTAAGATCAGCCTACTCAGATGCTTTGAATTTTGCTTTATATCATAAATACTGGCCCCAAAGATACCAATATTTAAACCAAGGCAAAATAACTGAGCCCCTGGGGACTTCACGGACAGATTCACACAGCTTCTTGCTACATCATAGAAGTGGCTGGTCGTTGGTGTCTCCTGGGATATTTTTCATCTTCTCAATGTAGGCTATGGCTCTATGCATCAATCACTTTACCAGTGGTTACATACACACGCGAAACCTGGAAAATGTCAATGTCAGGCATCAACGGTGCCTGAGGCAGATCTTTAAAAGAAACTACCACAACCACATCACAAATGAAGAAGCTGTACAAAGAAGTAGCCTGCGTAGCCAGCATAAAATTGTTGCTGAAAGACGACTACAACTTGCAGGGGTCTTCAGGGCCAGTGCAATAACAGCCCATGGGTGTTTTTCCACGTAGCACTAGACGGTCCTCGGGGTTTTTTCCACTTAGCATTAGAGTACCTGTTAAGGACCCATTAAGGACTCTTGAAGTGTCCTTAATGGGTCCTTAACGGGTCTTCAGGGCCAGTGCAAAAACAGCCCATGACTCTCCTATCCAGAAGTTGGCTCGGCTTTGCCCTGCTCTTGCAATTCCCGCCTCGCTGTGTGCACAGGATTCAGCCCCTGAGCCCTGCCGAGCCCATTACGTTGACAGGTGCTGAAAAGTGACAGCAAAGTCCCGCCTGCTGTGGCTCCTCTACAGGAGCTCTGGAAATGAGTGACGCAGGCCGATGACGACACCGCTTGCACGGCTGGGTTTGCCTGCGTATGACGCAATCCGATGCACTATTGGCATTATGGGGATTGTAGTCGTGTCGTGTCTCGGGACCGTTCCTTGTCTCCGACGGCCAGGGAGGAGAGAGAGAGAGAGAGAGAGAGAGAGAGACTCATTATCAAGAAGGCGGCGTCCGATTGGTCGACGGCGTGCTATTTTTATTCCTCCGCACCCGCCTTTCCGCATGACGATGTCGTCGTAAACTGGCGAGGCAGGCCGGCAGGCTGACGGACGGACGGACGGGCAGCCCTCTCGCCCAATAAGCGAGCGCCGTTTGAACGGCTCCGGCCAATGGCAGCCAAGGACGGTTTGGGCGCGCGCCGCCGCCGCCGTCGCGATTGGGCGGCGGGGAGACGGGGGGCGGGAGGCGGGGCGCTTGAGCGGGTCGGGAGGCCCGGACGCCTGGGCCCCTGTCTTCGCGTCAGGAGGGCGCTCCGGCCGACCGAAGAACCGACCGACCGGGGCTGCTGGCGCAGGACTCCCGGCCTGGCCGCTCGCCCGCCCGCCCGCCGGCGATGGCGCAGGAAGCGATGGACGTGGACCTTGCCCCGGACGCCCCGCCGCCGCCACCGGGGCCCGAACAGCCCGGGAGCCTCCGCCGGCGCGACTCGTCCTCCTCCTTGTCGTCCGAAGAGGCGCCGGGCCCCGCGCCCGCCAGAGCCTCCGGAGCCCCCGAGGCGGTGGCGCCTGGGCCCCGCGGGCCGCCCGCCGCCCGCTCCCCGTCCTCGTCCTCCTGGGGCCCCTTGCTGGGCGAGCGGGAGCCGCAGCTGCACGGGCCTCCACAGCGCGCGCGGAGGAGGGCGCCGCCGCCGCCGCGGGGCCAGGCCGGGGCCAGAGCCGTCGCTTCGCAACGGGCATCCCGAGGCAGCAGGTGAGGAGGGGGAAGGAGGAGGACGCGCCCAGGGAGAGCGGGGGAGGAGAGGGAGGAGGGAGGCTCCTCGGGGGTTCCCCCAAAAGGCTGTCGGGGGGGAGGGGGGCTAGGGGAGTGCTGGGGGAGGGGGCTGTAGAGAGTGCTATGGGGAGGGGGCTATAGGGAGTGCTAGGTGGAGGGGGCTATGGAGAGTGCTGGGGAGAGGGGGGCTATGGAGAGTGTTGGGGGGAGAAGGGCTATGGAGAGTTCTAGGGGGAGGGGGGTATGGAGAGTGCTGGGGGGAGGGGGCCCATGGAGGTTGTTAGGGGGAGGGGGCTTCAGGGCTTTGGGGGATAGGGGCTGTGGCGATCAAGAAGGGGTGCCAATGTGTAGCTTATAGTATATTGGCGGGCGGGGATACAGTAATTAGATGGGGGATTAATCAGTTCTGTTAAATGCTGGTGGCTGTTCCTTGGGATCAGTTCATTGCCTGTTCTCTGTACACTTAGCAGCCCTGCTAACACAAGACATTCCTTTGAGTATTCAGGCCCACAGCGTCTCTGGAGAATTATTTCCAGGTGAGCAGGACCCAGCCTGCAGTGGCACCCCATCACCTAGCTGGCCACAGTGGAAACAGTTCGGACGATACTGTGGTTCTGAGCGACTCTGAGAGGAACAGCAGTAGCAGCGGCAGCTCCGGCGAG
Organism: Aspidoscelis tigris stejnegeri; assembly: GCA_023333525.1. Classification (NCBI taxonomy): domain Eukaryota; kingdom Metazoa; phylum Chordata; class Lepidosauria; order Squamata; family Teiidae; genus Aspidoscelis; species Aspidoscelis tigris. Next base: position 5,589,484 of record JALMGA010000013.1, read on the forward strand.
GATGAGGATGAGGATGGTCCAGAGCGACTGCTTGAAGATGCTCCTGGAGTCGACGACTTGGGAGGTTTGCATTGTTTTTACGTTTTTGAAAGGGAATAAAAGGTCAGAGGTGCTGTGTGTTTAATAGGCTGGATGCACGTCACACCGGTCTTAACAATGTTGCATTGGCTGCCGGTTTGCTAGCGGGACCATTTCAAATGACTAAATGACTCGGAACCCAAATATTTAAAGCAGCAGTTCTCAACCTTTGGGTCGCGACCCCATTTGGGGTCGCGACGCCTTTTCGGCGGGGTCGCTGAAAGCTCCCGCGGCCCCTCCCTCCGCGCTGTGCCGCCACGCCGCCGCTGCTGTGAGGAGAGATCGGTGGCGGCGGCAGTTGCCTTCGAGGTGGTGCTTGAGGCGAGGAGGATGGCGGCGGCGGCGGTGACTGTGGGCAGCCCCAGGCGGCTGGGCTGGCCGCTGAGGGCGGGCACCCGCCTGGTGCTATGCCTGCCTGCCTGCCGGGCGGCGATGGTGGTGAAGGGCGCCGGACCCGCACCGCCTGGTGCCGCACCGCCTGGTGCCTCACCGCCCGCCCCCTTTGCCCGCTGCAATCCGGCATCGCCCCCCCCAAGGAGGAGTTGCGGGTCGGGGAGGACCGAACGCAACACCGGTGGGCTTGGCCCCGCCCCGCCCCCGCCCCTGGGGTTGCGGAGGCGTTTGGGAGCTGCATTGGGGGGTTGTGGCATTAGCCACGTTGAGAACCGCTGGGTTAGAGGGATCGAACCTAAAAATTCTCTTGACTTATGTTGCTTGTAGACTTAACAAATGATACAGTAGTGATTGATCTGCAAACTGGGCATTGAAACTCAATGAACTGCATGGTTTGTAAAGTTTTATCGATCCCTATTTAGTGATAGGAACCCTTTTCATATTTACATTCTCCTTAAAGTTATTCCTTGGGCTGGCAATTAAGTTATTCTTTTTAAAGATGCTTTTCTTTTGAAGAGAAGTCCCTGTGCTTGTATTTGTTTGCAACTAGTCTGCATGTAACATCCATATCCCTTCAGCTCTGTGTTCTCTGAGGTTATGTAAATAGCTTTCATGCAGCTACTTATCCCACCTTTCCTTGGAGAATCTACGTGTTTTCTGCTCCTGTGTAAATGACTCCTCTGTCCCTTCTTTTCAGTCTCTGATGCAGCCCAAATGGAGCTCCCAGGAGATGAGCCTCTTGACTCTAGAGAAGACCCCTGTGCCCAGCAGCAGAAGGTGGGCCAGAGGGTTGGGCAGGAGTGTGGGTGGAGATTAAGAGATCCGTGGCTGTATTCGCCTCTCACATAATGCCTGGTTTCAGACTACTCCTTTAAAGAGAACGGCGCATCCTCCTTCTGAAGAGGAGGAAAGTGGAGAGACTTGCTCCATTTGCTTTGAAGAGTGGACAAACGCCGGAGAGCATCGCCTTTCCGCTCTGCGGTGTGGGCATCTTTTTGGCTACAGCTGCATCGAGAGATGGCTGAAGGGGCAGGCAGGAAAATGTCCACAGGTAAGAACCTCTCAGTTTTATCAGAACTGGATCCTTTGGATACCCGCTCTATGTATAGACGATAGAGATCTAGGTAGAGTATGAAATGGTTCTTGCCTGTCACATTGGCATTGTTGCGTTCTCCTAAGCCGGTGATGGCCAACCTACGACACGCGTGTCACAGGTGATACGCCAAGCCCTTTTGGGTGACACACCTGGCCACCCTGGCACCTGGGCGTGTAGTGCTTGCTTGTTCTTGAAGTGTACGAAATACCAACTTTCAATTGAAGATTTAGCAACAAAAGTCACTAATGTAAAGAATTATTTGTTTTTGCTTTTAATAAAATACATATATCAAAAATATAACTTTTTTACTAGAGCCACAAATATCACAAAATTATGGATATTTCTAGACGTGACACAGCACCCGAGTTAAGTTAGGTTTTCTTGCGAATTTTGACACACCGATCTCAGAAGGTTAGCCATCACTGTCCTAAGCTGTTAAACCTCTGCTGTGCTGGAGGCTGAAATCTTCCCAGGTCTTACATGACATTAGTAATTCTGGAATACGTGTTGCACTGTAAGCTCTTCCCTTTATTTTTTTAAAAACGGCTGTTCTTTTTCTTCCCCAATGTCTATATTTGGGAGACATTTAGATTTTTTTCTCCCTATCCCCTAAAGCAGCAGTTCTCAACCTGTGGGTCGGGACCCCTTTGGGGGTCGAACTACCCTTTCAGAGGGGTCACAACGAGTCTCCCGCCGCCCTCCCCACCCCGTGGTTGGGGGTCTCCACATCATGAGGAACTGCATTAAGGGGTCGCGGCATTAGGAAGGTTGAGAACCGCTGCCCTAAAGGGACTGGTAGGAAAGTGTTCCAAAAACAGCAAGCAAGAGGAATACGGGCATTAGGTTTGTCCCCTATTTTGAAACAGATAGACAAAAACTCAGTTCTAAAATAGACAACTAAACCCAAGGGCTGTTCAGCTTGTGGCTCTCCAAATGTTCCTGAAGGATTCCCAGGATTCTGCTTTCAGATATTGCGTGAGATTAATCCAGTTAATCCAGTTTAGTTAATGGTGCAAGGTGGCTGTCAGGAGAGATGCATGGCTGTGATGTTGATCCAAACTGCTTTGCATTTTGGGGAACTCTGCCTGAGGGAGGAGCATTCATGTGCAAGCTAAGATACACGTATGTTCCTGATTCTAAAAGAATATCCTTTTGAAAAGGCGTGCCACCAAATATACGTATTACAGTGGTTTGTCTGGTGATCCTAGAAGACTGAGCAGCAGAAAAGAATGGATTGCAACTTGGTCTTGTGGTTAGAGATGCAGCCCAGATGGAAATACCTTATCTGGGAATACCGAGTTTGATTCCACCCTCCTCCACAAAGCCAACTGGGTGACCTTGGGCTAGTCACAGCTCTCTTTTGAGGTTTCACAGCCCCACTGACCTCACAGAGTGTTCTGTTGTGGGGAGAAGAATAGAAAGCTTGGGCAGCTGCTTTGGGTCCCTTTAAATAGGTGAGAAAAGCGGGGTAGAAAAGCCAACCTGTCTTCTTCCTCCATGAAGCCAGCTGGGTGACCTTGGGCTAGTCACAGCTCTCTTCTGAGCACTCTCAGGGTGTTCTTTTGTGGGGAGAAGAACAGAAGCTTTGTCAGCCGCTTTGAGTCCCCTTAAATGGGTAAGAAAAGCAGGGTAGAAAAGCCAACTCTTCTTCTTCTTTCTTCTTTAGTGCAACAAGAAGGCAAAGCGCTCAGACATAGTAGTCCTCTATGCTCGAACTTTGAAAGCACTGGACACCAGTGAAAAAGAGCACATGAAAAAGTATGTACTGTATTCTCAGCCTATATTTTGGGGGAAACTAGAGCCCAGCATAAAGACCTGGCATTTCAACCGTCACTGGTATTTGTGATCTGCGTTCAGAAACTATAGATAATTAGAGAAACTGAAGTCTGTAAGGTCACAAGCACCTTCTACTATCTGTCCCCTGATTTTTGCTCTGGGCATGAACTTTTGTAAGTTTGTGGATGTGCTTTAGTTTGTCCTTAGGATCACATAAAATAAGATGTCGTGATTCAGTTTTTAATTGTTGTGTAGAGTGAACGTGACAGTTTTTAGCTGCTTTTGCCTTAAAAAAGAAAAAAAAAAGAATCTTGCCTGGCAGTAGGAGGGAAGCAGCAAAGCAGGCTAAGGGACCAGCTTGACAAATACATAATATGCCAATACTTTCCTTCCGCAGCTCTTTAGAAAAGGAGCAAATACTGCGAAGGAAGGCAGAGCTGGAGTCGGCACAGAGCCGGCTCCAGCTGCAGGTCCTGACAGATGAATGCAGCAAACTCCGGCAGCAGGTTCAGGTGAGTTAAGCAGTTGCCTGATGATTGCTACTCATTTCTTTCTTGTGCTGAGGAAAATGCGGGCCCAGTACATGCAATCCAACGACAGATGTTCCAAATCAGAAGCACTGATCTGGAGGAGTTCTGTATCCTTGTACAGTTGAACCTCTGTATCAGCTGATCCGGTAACCGCGGTTTCAGTTCTCCGTGGTGACCAGACCAACCTCCCCCACCCCACCAGTGCCTTTAGGCCTACCTGGAACTTCTCAGATGCCTAGGGCACTCAGGAAATCACAGGGAATGATGCAAGATTTCCCATCATTCCTGTGAAATCTTTGAGATTTCACAGGAATTATGGGAAACTGAGTGCATTTCCCTGTGTTTGATATATCTGCAGTTTTTCATTAACCGTGGTAGGACCTGGAACGTTTACCCCGTGGATAAGGAGGTCCGTTATATAGTTTTCAGCCCACTCCTCTCCCCCTATACCAGACAAAAGGTCCAGGCTACCATGGTGATTGGCATGCACCTGAATTCCAGGTGCCTCCCAGGCTAGCAGGATATTCTGGTTTCCCTCTAAGGACATTTTACCAGGGAATAAAAAGGTCCTTTTCATTTAGGAGGGCAGCATTTTGTTTTTTTGTCCTTCTGGTCCTGTGTTGTCATTGCAGTGGCAGCTGACCTTCTTGTAAAAAGGCAAAAGAGGCAAAATTCAAGTCAGACCTATCAAATGTGGTGCTCTTTGAGTGTTGCCATAAATGACTTGCCCAGTGAGGTGGGTAGAATCCTTACTGCAATTAGTTAAAAATTGTGTAATAGTCGGGCCATCAGTTACTGGCAGTGGCTCTTCCCTCTTTCAACATCCACCTGAAGATCATCTTGCTTGAAAGGAGTAGGGGAGAGAAAACTGACATTCTGTAGTGTTTGCTGTTGACCTTAGGTGGATGAGCAGGGATGTGTTTTCAGTTTGCATTGAATTGAATGCACGAAAATCCCTTTGAAATGTGGTAGGATTCAGATTCCTTACGAACGTTCAGTCTCATACGAATCCAAATGAATCCTCTATGAGGCTTCACAGAAATGTACTGAAACATTTAATTCGAACTTGAATGTCTGAGTTTGTATGAATTTGTACGAATTTTGAATGTAACAGATGTTCGCGATGAGTGTACAAATGATAAGCAAGAAAAATCCTTGAGGGGATTTCACTGGAATATTGGGAAACGGAGTGCATTTCACAGCGTTTGCTATTATCTGAGGTTTATGTTATCCATGGTGAGGCCTGGAATGTATCCCCCACAGATATGGGACTCTGTATTGCAAAGGCAATCGTATTATCCCACTGGGTGCCTTTTTTTTTGTAGGAGAAGGTAGCGAGTCCACCTGTTTCCGCTATTTTCAAGGTGCTTCCTGGGCCGGATTCTGATAGGTCTTTCTTCTCTCCTTCCCTCCCTTCTGCAGGAGCTGAAGGCCCTGATGGCGCGCCACCAGCCGTCGTCCGCCCTGCAGGCGAGCAACTCTCGCTCCTGCTTCCCCGGCTGCCTCTCGTCCAGTCAAGGGCAGCACAAGTACCATTTTGAGAAAGCCTTCTTGGTCTCCCAGGCGGGCAGCTGCCGCGTCATGGCGTACTGCGACCCGCTGAGCTGCCTCGTCGTCTCTCAGCCCTCGCCGCAGAGCACCCTCGTTCCTGGTGAGTCCCCTGCGAGGGCGGGTCCTGGGCGTTACGGATAGAGGGAGTGGCCTCTCTCGCCACCGCGGAGGCTAGATCTGGCTGCAGCCAAAATCCGGCAGCTGATCAGCTCTCCTTTGCGTCTCAGGCTGCGGAATCAAGATGCTGAGCGCCGTGAACATGAAGAGTAGCCAGTATGTTGCTATGCACAGCAAGCAAATCCGGGGCTTGGCTTTCAGCAACCGTGCCGATGGCTTGCTCTTGTCTGCTGCTTTAGACCATACGCTTAAACTTACAAGGTGAGTGCGGATGACGAAAAGCTGGTTCTCCCTCCCCCCACCCCCTTGCTGTCTCTTTCTGGAGGGAGCTTTGTTCAGGGCTAGGCTTTCGTCCCCACAGTCTGCGTTAGCAGGGGTGCTGGAAGGGCTGCCTTAGTCTCAAATGAAGAAGAGTTGCCCCACTTTTCTCACCCATTTAAGGGGACTCAAAGTGGCTGACAAACCTTCTGTTCTTCTCCCCACAACAGAAACATCCGGGGGGGGGGGGCTGTGAGATCTCAGAAGAGAGCTATGATTGGCCCAAAGTCATCCAGCTGGCTTTGTGGGGGAGGGCGGAATCAAACCCAGTATTCCCAGATAAGAGAGCGTCTCCTTAACCACTAGGCCAAGGTGTCTCATAAAACCCACCTGCCTTTCTCTTAGCTTGACAACAAACACAGTTGTACAGACATACAACACTGGGCGTCCCGTCTGGAGCTGCTGCTGGTGCCTTGACGACACCAACTACGTCTACGCCGGCTTGGTCAACGGCTCCGTCTTGGTCTATGACTTGCGAGATACAAGCGCTCACGTCCAGGAGCTTGCCCCACAAAAGTCCAGGTATGGTGCTAGCTTGGAGCGGACACATATTAGTGCACATATTGGAGGTTTAAGGCAGAACAAGCCACATGATTAGCAGGAGAAAAAGAACCTCCCCTTAAAGCTTCTTCTCCTTCCCTGGGCAAGTTCACTGAGGTTGAAAAGCCCCCTGTCAACTATGCTTTTATTTTTTCCTTGGCTTTGACTTAATGGCCCCAATGGTTCCTTCAGTGCTCTGTTGGTGTTGCAACCAGAAACCAGTTAATGTATAATTCTCATGTCCTATTTCTCATTTGGAACTTGGTCGCAAAGTGTTACTTAGTCAGAGAAAAACCTGGATTTATTGTTAATGTTCTGCAGGAAATGGGCTGCTCTGTAGAAGAGCGAGCTTTGCTCTCTTGGTTCTTGCAATTCCACTGTACTGGTACACTTAGGCCCTGAAATATTCCATCACCAGGAGGAGGAGAAGGATGGTGGTTGTTGTTTGTTCTGTCCTCCCCAGGTGCCCAGTAGTGTCGTTGTCGTACCTTCCGCGCATGGCCTCTGCTGCGCTTCCCTATGGCGGGCTGGTCTCTGGGACGCTGGAAGGGGCCTGCTTTTGGGAACAGAAAACCAGTGATTCCTATCGTCCTCACCACCTTCTCCTAGAACCTGGGGGCTGCATTGACCTTCAGACGGAGGCAAATACCCGGCATTGCCTTGCAACGTTTAGGCCCAGTAAGTGACGAGGCTTGGATCTTAGGGCCAGACTAATTTTGCCCTGTATCAGGGGATTAACTCAGGAGTGGCATATTTGGATTCCCCCAGTGGAGGCAAAGTTTCAGGGAAGGGTGCATTTAACCACTGGATTGCTGTTTTATTTTAAAACTAACAGATGAAAAGCTTGCCTGGTTAGGAACAGTAATCCTCTATCGTCCATATATTCCCTCTCTATTCTTCCACTTAGAAGGTCTGTTATCTTATGACTGTTAAAGTCTTCAGGTATAACAACTGATCTGAGAAAAGGAATCGCCTCTTCCCAGATTGCAGGCCTTGTACAGTACTGTAACTGCAAATTTTGGTTTGGATGATGGAGTGTGAAAGAGGAGAAGGGAGAGGCCACAGGTACTAGAGAAGAAAGGGAAGGCTGCATTATGAAGGGGTAAAGGGGGAAATGAAGCTTTTGGGAACAGAAACCCCTCCCCCTTCCCCAAATTTGGCCCAAATTAAAAAAATTAAATGGGATTCTGCTCTGTCCTGCTGTGGTGTCCCTAGAAAACCATCCGAACCAGAAAGTGCAAACTGCATTTTTGAGTTCCAGTGTTGCACTGTTGGGACCGTTGAAATAAATCAAAGTTTATTTCAATCTATCTAAAGACTGAAAAGATAATACAGAAAAATAGAAAACAGTTTACAATGAGGGACAATAAAAAAGCAAATTAAAAATGTATATCATCAGGCGTAGTTTTTCATTGATTCAGGTTATCTAGTCACGGTCGCTTCTCCCTCGTTTTTTATAGCTAAGGACAAAAGTTTTACAACCAGTAGGGTTATGTCAGGATTGGTATCAGTTAGCAACGATTTGATGTATTCTGAATTGGGTCTTCAGCTTGGGACCTCTTAATTCTTGACAGGCAGTGTTATAAAGATTACAAAATTAAAAGAACACGTTCTACTGTTTCTGTGTCACCGTTTTTTGCATGGACAAGTTCTGAGGGTAATATGGATATGTTGGTATCTACCATTTGATACATTTGAGGGTAGAACATTTAATCAGGCCTTTGCAAAGGCAATTCTATATCTTTTTATGTGTAAGTTTTTTTCAGGTATAATGGCATATTTAGTTGGTAGCCATAATTTAAGCCCATATATAAAGGGGAACAGATAATATTTGCCCTTAAAATTAAATTCTGGGTAGCAGTGGCCCAGAGTCTTTTTAAAAATTCTCCTTAACTTGAGATTTTAATTTCTCACCAAAGCTGGTTCTGCACATTGCTGAATGACCGTTTTGACTCATTGCATAGTCTCCATCTAAAAAAAGCAGGTCTCACGTTGTTACTTGACATTTGTGTGGCCCATGGTAAAAGAGAAGACATTTTGCACCTGCTTCAGAATTCTGCCTTTTCAAAAAAAGCACTTCCGCAGCGTGACAACTCTTGCCCCAAAGTGTGATATAACCTGTGCTGTAAGAATATGGAGCAGATGTTCTGCATCGCTGCCGGTGAAGTCTGTTAGAAGCTTCTGATTGTGATGGAACTGTTGCATAAACCTGAGTGTCACTCTGACCTTTGTGTGCTTGTGGGGTTGTCGGCTGTTGTCTGGGCTCACTAGGAAGCTCTGTTCCCCCTTCTGCATTCCACAGATCGAACGCATAACTCATTGCGCTGCATAGTAATGGAGCTGACCTCTAGTCCTCTGACAGATCGAGCTGAGGATGTGATCTGTTCGTGTCGCGCAGTTCAAACTCTTACCGCGGGTCCCACGTGCAAGCTCCTGACCAAAAATGCAATATTCCAGAGTCCTGAAGACGATGGCAGCATTCTAGTGTGTGCTGGGGACGAAGCCTCCAATTCTGCAATGGTATTTGTTCTTAGTTATCTGCTTGGAAAATTTTACTTCTTTCAGTACAAAATTCTTAAACTCTTGGAACGGAAGATGGAATTTTGTGTTTGTGTGCCCTCTCCAAGAGCAGAGAGGGGAAATGAGCATAGGGAGAGAGGGCGTTTTGGGAAGATAACACAGCATTCGCCTCTCCCTCTATAGCAGAGGTGTCAAACTCAATTTTGCAGAGGGCCAGATAAAAAAAAAAGTACTGTCAGGGCCAGGGGGCGTGGCCAGGGGTGTGGCTGGGGGTGTGGCCAGGGCACAGAAGAGGGGCTAGGGTGTGGCTGGGGGCGTGGCTAGGGCACAGAGGATGGGCTGGGGGCGTGGCTGGGGCGTGGCTAGGACACAGAGGAGGGGCTGGCTGTCCATGGCGGTGCCCGCGCACTTAGGCAGTGGAGGGTCCCGCCGCGTGCTCGCCATGTGCTCGCCTCACCTCACCTCGCCTCCTTCGCGCCTAAGGAGGACAGCGGCGGGGGCGGCGGGAGGCGGCAGCCACGGGCCGTATTCATACAGCCTGCGGGCCGCATCCGGTCCGCGGGCCGCATCTTTGACATCCCTGCTCTATAGAGTTTGTTTTCATTGCCACCTCGTTTGCAGGATGGTGAGGAAAGGACAATAGAAATGTGGTGAACCAGTTTGATACAAACTAGGAGCAGTTGAGGGGCTCATTTTGGACTGCATCCATTTAAATGCTGAGGTTTAGTCTGAACTCAAACCAAACTGGACAGTGGGAGGGAAAGTCAGCAGACAGCTTTTTAAAAATGTATATTTTATTATTTACTATAAGTATGTAAACAAATATTAAACAACAACCAAATATACAAAGCAAAACACAAACCATACTAATCATAGAGAACGTTACAAAGAAAATGAAAGAAAAAACACCCTAATCCAAGAGACCCGCCCAGAGACCTTCGGGTATGGGGCGGGATATAAATGTAAATAATAAATAAATAAATAAGGGTCCCCCTTCTCCTTGGTCACCTGTATCCTTTAAAAATAATCTTAAATTAGGGCCTTAAACACCATCCTTATGTTAACCATCTGTTTAAAAATATCTTTTCAGCCGAATCTAGGAAAGATCTGTTCAGTTCTTCAATGCACGGGTTCCAGATCAGTCTAAATTGTTGGATGGTATCAACTCCCTCCAATCTCAAATATTTCACTAAAACATATTCATCCATCATCAGTTTCCATACAGTTCTATACCATCCTACTTGAGTCAGATTTTAGGCATATTTCCAATTATGTGCTATATACATTGTTGGTTATTGACACTAAAAGATATAATCGTTTCATTCTTCTGTTCCAATATTCAAACCTGAGAAATTATGTAGTAATATTTGTGGAGTTTGTGGTATGTGTATTTGGAACATTCTTCTCAAAAGTCTATGAATTTTTTCCCAAAAACATTTAATCGGGGGTTGGGGGGGATCCCAGCACATCTATTCCTGCATTCCCTCCAGCATCCTCTATTGTTATTCCTTAGTATATATGACATACGTAGTGGTGTATAATACAATCTATAGATGAGCTTAGTCTAAAAGTCGTTTTAGTTGATATCTATCTCTGGCCCCTCTCCCTTTTTCAGATCGCAGCCTGCTAAGCCTGGGGTCTTTTCCCACCCCATCCCTTTATGTCTGCTGGTCTTTCTTATTCCAACAGGCCTGCATTGCCAAAGGCACCAGCTGCATGTTTTGGAGAGACCGTAGCTGCTCTCCTTCAAGGCCTTCTGGGCCTTTGAGTTGAGGTTTAGAAGTCCTCCCAGAAGGCTTAGCGTGGTCCCTAGGGTATGGAATAGTTTCTGCCTTGAGTCAGGCCCCTTCACTGTATATGTTTAGGAGGGCAGTGAAGACGCACCTCTTTGCCCTGGCCTTTGGTTAAACGGGAATATTCTGTCTCTTCCCACTTTACAGACACTGTTTTAGCTTTTTATTAAGCCATTGGGCAGTAATTCATCCTAGCACTATTTTAACTTTTAGCTTTAAGTATTTATGCTGTTTAAATACATACCCCATTAAATCAGTATTAATGTTCTGTTTTTATATGGGTTTTTACTGTAAGCCACCCAGAGGTCTTGGGTTATGGGGTGGGTATAAGTAGGTAGGTAAGTACGTAAGAGTAAGTAAGTGAAAGTAAGTATACTGTTGTTGTTTTAATATGTTTGATTTAAACTGTTTTTACCCACCCTGAGACCTTTGGAAATAGGTTGGGATAGAAATATAAACAAACTTTGGGTGAAATAATCCACGTTTTTAATTTTGGGGGTGTGGCAAATTTCGCCCCTTAAGTAGTTTTTTTGGCTCTGAATCCATCTAAAATTAGGAAAGTAGAAAGGCAGCTCTTCAGTATTGGGGGGGATATCAATCCTGGTTGTGTTGTGGTATGTCTCCCTTCATACCAAGCTGACTTGAGTCTTCTTTGGTTTGCAGCTGTGGGATGCAGGGAGTGGAGCCCTGTTGCAGAAACTTCCAGCTGAGCTTCCTGTGTTAGACATCTGCCCATACGAGGTGAATCGCAACAGTTTCTTGGCTACATTGACAGAGAAGATGCTGAAAATCTACAAATGGCAGTGATTTCATTTTCTTTGCCGGTCCGCTCTGTTGCTCACCGGGTGTAACTGCCTTGGAAGTCTGGAGCGTATCTGGCCAACATTGCAGTCCAATTGCACCTTGAATCTCAGGGTAACTCCCCTTTCCTACACAATTCACATTCTTTTTCTTTTATTTTCAATACAGACATGACTTTTCCTTCTTATAACCTGTAGCTAACTGTGGACTCTGTGCTCTCCTAGCGTCGGTGTTCTGGGTACCTTATAACAACTCTATATCTGAAAAGAGATTTAGCAGCCACTTTCATCATGGGCAAGGGCAGTTTTCAATTTTCAGCTCTGTTATGGACAGAAGAAAAAGCAGCTTGTACCTCAGCCTTGAGCTCATTGCACGAGACAGTGGAACCTAGACTTCACTGAGCATTCCATTTCCATTGCTCTACGTTCCTAGTAGGTTTGGTGAAAGAGAGTGAGGAGGAGTCTGTTGGGGGCCACCTGTGAGAAGATCCTGGACTTCCAGGATTGGCGAATACTTGGCATCTTCAGCTGCGAATGTTACCTTTGTAAGTTGGTGCTGCTTCCTAGTGAAACTTTTTGTGCAGCTAAGTTGAGAACTGGGCAGAGTGCTATAATTGAGGGAGCACTGCAGGCTGAAACAGGAGGCCAGTGGAAAGCTGCGCCAGCCCTGTTTGCAGGAAATCCCTGCCGTGGCAGGGCTGTTGGGCACCTGCCTTTCACTATGCATTACAGTGGGATGATACGTTCTGTGCTTTGACAATCCCATGTGCAACGTGTGCTGCAAAACTAACCTGATCTGGACGCATTTCATGGCTTTACCTCAAGCCAGTGGAAGGGATTTCTCACTGTGGTGCCCAGACGTCAGGTGGCTATTCTGGACGGACTGGAAGAAAGCATTCCCAATGTTTATGGCTTAACTGTTTAAATGTGTACGTGTTTGCATTGAATGAATGAATTTTCTGTCTGTGTAATATTCCTAGTCCTATATTTTTATACATGATTGGAAGAATAAAGAATATTTAATGATTCTGATTTCTTCCAAATGGCAAAACCCTCCAGGGCAGTGCTATGTTTGGTTCGTGCTCTGCTACCCTAATGACTTCCAAATGGAGGCCCAAAGGATGACTTAACAGATCCAGAGGTGAAAAACATGATTACCTGTGCTTTGGCTTTGTGTATCACACAGATCTTGAGAAAATGGCATTTTTTATGGCTGATCTCAGACTGAGCTGTTCCTTCCTAATCTGCCAGGTGTAAGAACACCTGAAAACTGGCTCTAATCTAAATGTCAGGGTGAATTCCTATACAGCATCTTACCTAAATGAAAGTTACTGGTGTTAAAAAGGCAGAAGGGAGCCCAGCAGGTGGCCGTGGTCTCTCTGGGGAGGGAAACTTTTTCAGAAATCTATATGTGCCTGTTTATGAAAAAGGAGGGAAAGGATAAACCTTTTTTTTAAAACAAAATATATATTTAGTCTGCTGTTCTGTGACCTGACTGCCCTTTCGGCCAGGCTGCATGGGGAAAGAGGATCCTTTTCCTGCACTACATTGAATGCATTTTCTTCAATTTCGTCAAGCCACAGACCAAAGACTGTCTTTATGGTTTGAAGGTGAAAAATATTTCCCACGTGTGTGCATTTAGGAAGTTAATCTGACACCTGACCATAGTTTTTGGTGTGGTGACTTGAATCTCCACATTCTTTTCTCTAGGTGGTTTCCATGTATTTCCTTTTGTTACTGTATTGGGGAACAAGGATGTTCATGAAACATTTTGTGTTCTACATCTAACTAAATGGTCTGAAGTGCTGTATTCCACTGGAACACGCAGCTCAGTTAGCTGCTTTGGCTGAAATACTCAGAATGTTCCTATGGCAATGTGTGGCAGCCATAGGGAACAAGAGGAGAACTATTCTGACTGCCGTTTCTTCTGAGGGGTGCTGAGGAAACCTTTGCAAGCTGAGTCCTGCAAGAGCCAAAGTAGCACTCAGAAAACCTCAGGCCTTTCATTCACAAATGTTTCTTGCTAGCAGTAGATGGTGCTAAATCTGGTTAGCATGTTCAGAGGTTGCCCATGAATGTACATCAGCATGGCAACCTCTGGGTGGGCCACACGCATCATGCACCGTGAACTGAGGGCGTTCATCAAGGCATTCTACAAATTCACTCCTGGAGAACTCTTCAGAGATTCCAGTTTCAAAATGAATTAATTTTGCCCTGGCAGAAGCTCTGGTGATGGGCAAAACATGTTCTGGCATTGAGCATGACAGGCTGTGGTGGCAGTGCTATCAGAGTAAGATATTCTTACTTCTGCTTTAGCTGAGTTGGGCTAGATACAAGGTAAGTGTGCAACACGGCTGCTGATGGTGGTGCTTTGGAACTGTCAGACCCCTGTATCCACTGATTCAGTAACTATGGTTTCAGTTAATCACGGTTACCGGCCCTGATACCCTTGGGTATAGGGAGGGATAAAAATGCAAATAAATAAATAAATAAATGGGACCTAATAATGTGCTTTCCATGTTGGCAAGCTGACCTGTCAGGGTTGCTTGGCCAAAATGAAGTGAAAGTCATGGGAAAGCTTTGTGAACGGTGAGATTTGAAGTATTTCCCCAGTTATGGAAAATACTTTCCCTTTTAAAGAATAAACTTGTGGTGGTGGTGGGGGGAACCAACAGAATTTGGGGATCGAAGGGAGTTGTAGTTGCAAACATGAGGCAGGCATCAGAAGACGACGGCCTTACAGGTTTGGGGGGGAAAATGAGCCTGGGGCATTGAGACTACAGTTCCTATGTGGGAAGCCTGTTCCCCATCCTAGGCGGGCGCTCATGGGAGCTGAAGTCCACCAGCCTTCCGCCGGCGACTTCCTTTTCTCTCCCCACCCGCCAAACCACCAGCTTGGTTCGAAGGCCTAAGTAGTAGCGGACGCGGTTGCTAAGCAACCGCCCCAACGCCTCAAGATGGCGCGCCCACCCGTCTGCCTCTCGCGCGGCTTCGCCAGTGGCTGACGTCACCCGCCCGTCCCCGTCGTCGCTCTCGCTGCTGCTGCGCTGCGCTGCGCTGGGCGTCGTTGGTGGCGGCAGGAACAGCGCACACTCCTCCCTCCCTCAGCCCACCCCTATTTCCGCGTGCGGCCGGCCTGAGCAGAGAGAGTGAGAGAAAGGAGAGAGGGGGAGACTCAGAGGAGTGGGCGTGGCCGGCACAGGCCGCCGCGTGCGCAGGCGCGAGTGGGCGGGGCCGGCGGCGGCGGCGGCGGCGAGGGAGCGAGCGAGGCGGCCGGGCCGGGCCCGAGTAGTAGAGCGGCTGAGCGAGGCGGCGAGCTGAGGAGACGCATCCAAGATGGCGCCGTGCGGACGTGTCCCGGCCCGGAGTCGGAGCCGCGGTCCGGGCCCTTGCCTGCTCCTGCTCCTGCTCGTGGCGCTCGGCCCGGCTCGGGCGCAGCAGGGCGGGGCGGCGGCGGCGGCGGCCGTCGGAGGCTTCGCGGCGGGACACCCGCTGTCGCAGCAGCAGCAGCAGCAGCAGCAGCTGGGCGCCGCGGCGGCCGGGATGGGTGTCCCTCAGGCGGGGGCCGGGAAGGCGCCGCAGCCGCAGCCGCCACCTCGCGGCGGGGGCGCCTCCTCGGCCGGCGGCGGCGGCGGCGGCTGGAAGCTGGCCGACGAGCCGGTGTGCCGCGAGGACGTCACGCGCGTCTGCCCCAAGCACAGCTGGGCCAACAACCTGGCCGTCCTCGAGTGCCTGCAGGACGTGCGCGAGGTGAGCGGATGGGGGGGGGCAGGCTCTTGGGGGGGGAGAGAGAGAGACGGGGGGGCTCCAACGACCGGGGGCGCCGGAAGCCGCTCGCTCGTTGGCTGCAGGGGCAAGGCTGGCCGGCTGCACTCTCTCTTGTGTGTGTGTTCTTCCCTCTCTCTCTCCCCCTCCCTCTTTCTCCGTCCCTTCCTCTCCCCCTTTTCCTTTCTCTCCCTCCCTCTTTCTCCCTCCATCTCCGTCTCTTTCCCTTCTTTTTTCTCCTCTCCCCCCTGCCTCAGCATCCAAAGGGTGGGGGCATTACATGCGTGTTGTCTAAGGAGTCACCCCGGGAGAGGAGGTGACGGGGGGGGGGGTAGTGGTGCTGGGCAGGCAGCACAGGGTGTCCTTTCAGTGGGTGGCTGGAGTGCCTACAAAGTTGCTAGCCGGCCATTGTGGGGTGGTCACTCTGAGTCTGCAGGCTCCTGGCAGCAAGTTTCCCAGGGGTCTTTCCCACCTCTACCTGGGGGGGGGGGCAGGTGGTGGCTGGCTGGATTCTCCACCCTCTGGGTGCAAAGTTGAATCCAGGCGTTGGTGTTCTCCAGAGTTTAGGGGGCTTAGAGGAACTCTGTGCACTCTCCATCCTGCACACTTTGGCAGAGAAGAAAACTGGGAGGGGGGGCAGGGAGGGGGAGCAAATTGAAGAGAAGAACCAGGTGTGGATGTCTTGGCCTGAGGTCACCTGGAGGCTGCAGGTTGCACATCACCAACAGTGAGATGAGTTTCTTTCTCTTTTTCTTGCCTGAAAATCGTTGCTTTTTGAAGCAAAGTAAAACTGCTGCGGAACAGGGAAACTTTGTGCTACAGTTCACCAAACTGTAGCCTTTTAGGTAGGTCTTGAATCTGATAATGTGGGAAAAGGTTGCAGTGAAGCATCACTGGGAGGCTTCTCTTTTGATCAGAGCTTCACCCCCACACACACACACACTACTGCACCGACGTTTCAGGCTGTCTTGGATTTGCTGACAGCACTTACGGCAAGTTCTGTGACTTTTATTTTAGGGGCACGTGTGACATCCCAGCCATAACGGAGAAAATTTGCAGGGCGTTAGCTAGTGAGAGCAAAAAGTGCCACGGTGCTTTTTACTGTTTGTTGCGAGGTTATTAAAAAAGTTCTGCAGGGTAAACCAAAACACAGTCTGGTTGTTTCTAGGTAAGGCTGTCACGGTTGTTTGAGTCCCATTCTAAAGTGCATTGCCTTTATTAGTTCTAGTCTAACAGAAGTAGACAGCTTGATCCTATAATTCAGGCTTGGCAGTAGCTCCTTCGTTGGCAGCTTGTGTGTCTGCAAGGAGAGAATCTTTTGTGTATTAACTAGTGTTTCTTCCTTCACACTCTGCCACAAATGACTAATACAAGTATACGTGTGCACCCAGGCTTGTAGCGCTGGAGGATTTTAATCATAAGGCAGCTGTGGGTTTGCTATAGCACCTGCTGAACATGGAACAATAGTATGGGATGCCTCAACTGGTTCAGTATCAAAATGTCATTTTTGAACTCGGTGTGCTGTTGTCGTTAGTTGGCACAACAGGTTGATGACTGGCGTTCAGTTTCAGGTGAATTAGCCTGAAAGGAATACTGAGCTGATGAGTCGGTGTCTCTTGCTGTAGATGCTGAAACTGACTGAAGTCCTTTAAAACTGTGGGCTTTATTGCTTGGAAACGTATTACACCTTGATTACTTGATTTATTTATTTATAACTTTGTCTCCTACTCTTTACCCAGAAGAGTATTTAAAACATATTTAAAATACAGCCCATCTGGCCACTATCCCTCCCTCCCACTCTGGCAGGTGTACATGCAGAGGAACTAGGAGTCAGAGCCTAGGTGAAGAGGTACACTTTAACCAGATGCCAAAAAACATATAAAATTGGTGCCTGGTGTACTTTCACTGAGAGGCTGTTCCGAAGTCGAAGCGGGGGGGGGGGGCAGCCACAGAGTTACTCACACAGAGGCCAGGGCTGCAGTGGTGCATGCCTCTTGCACTTTCCTGGTGCCCACAAAACTATTGAGCCATCACATATTGCGCAGAAGACAGAAGTGACCAGAGGATGTGTTGGGCACAGGTTGTTCTGGAATGTCCAGTGTTCCCAAAGGCGCCAGAATAATGCGATCCGGAATCTGTTGTGGTTTGATAAAGAGTAAATTTGTGAGAAATGGCCTGCGATCTGCATCTTGTTCTTTGGGTACCTCTTGTCAGTAGAAAATCCCCAGATTTACTTCAAATCTGCTCGTTAAAAAAAGAGAGGATTTCCCTAAGTGGGAAAATTCTGGGAGGATGCAAAATGGCCTAAATCGGCAAGGGCAGGAGATCTTTAGCAGGGTGGTATTTCTGACAAGGAAACAGTGACACTTTTCTAACTTAGGTGAGAAAGGGGGAGATGTATACACTGTTGAACACCTGGTTAAAACGATGAGCAAACCGGTGTTGGTAACTTCATTGCTATCAGCCTTCTTTGAAAGTCAGGTTTTTCTTAATAAAGCAGGGTGTTTATTTATGGGATTAATATCCCACCATTCTGCCAAAGACCCGATGCGCTATACTCCATTCTCCTTCATTTTAGCCCCACAAGAGTCCTGTGAGATAGGTTAGGCTGAGAGGCTGAGAGTGGCCTGAGGTCACCCAGCAAGTTTCCATGGCCAAGTGTGGATTTGAATCCAGGGCCTCCTAGGCTCTGTCCTGATGCTCTAGCCACTGTGCTACGCTCCCTCAATATTACCATTAGAAGAAGAAGCGTTGATTTTTCTACCCTGCTTTTCTCACCCATTTTAAGGTGACTCAGAGCGGCTGACAAACATTCTGTTCTTCTCCCAATACCCTGTGAGGTAGGTGGGGCTGTTGAGAGCTCAGAAGAGAGCTGTGGCTAGCCCAAGGTCACCCAGCTTCGTGGGGGAGGGTGGGATCGAATCCAGTATTCCCAGATAAAAGCCCGGCTCCCTAACCACTAGACCAAACTGTCTTCAGTGGGGCTTGATTCCTCTATGCCTGTTCAGGTTAGGGACCAAACCTAGTGGGGTAGAATTCCCTTCATCTTGTTTTGTTGGAGAAATTTCTGACTAGTGAAGGCTGCTCTCCTGCTTGATATATGTTAGTACAGTCGCCATGATTCTGTGGCAGGCAAGGCATTTTCTTTGAAGGTGGAAGACTGCAGATTCGTGTTTGGTGTGAAGAAAGCTTTATGGCTTTGTCCTTCTGATTCCTTGGCTCAGGGGTGTCTTTTAATGCTTTTATGTCCCTGGACCTTTTTACCTTAACTTAATTTTTGGAACTTATTTCAAAATAACGGGCAGGTCATTGTGGGATTCTTCTGCCCAGCCCCATAGTTACTGGAGAAATGGAGGAAAGATTTTCTCACAAAAATGACTGCAAATGTGTTTGGTGGTTCTCTCCTTGCTCTGTGGTGGTTTAGTGGTACTTTCAATTTCAGGAAGACAAGATCTCTGAACATCAATTTGTAGCAAATGTTGCTGTATTGAAGAGATGGATATCTGAAAAATGTTGGACTGTAATTGTGGATTTGATTGCTTTCAGGAGCTTTTTATTTTAAAATGCCACTTATTTTGTGCATATTCTCAATTGAACACTGTGGTGTTTTGCCCCCTCTTTCGAACCTTGAGAGGCAGAGGGTCTGATACCACAAAATCCTTTTAAGAGTTGAAGCATCAGGCAGAGGAGTAAGTTTAAAGCTGCTGGTGGCCTTCAGGTTCTCTTCTGACTTTTTAATGTATAAAAGCTGTCAGGTAACTTTTGACTTTGTAGACAGTGGGATGTGATAACTGTGGAGTGCTTTGGACAACATCTTAAATCTTCAGAGAGGTTCTGCTCTGAACAATTTTGCTTTGTCTGGAGTTTTAAGTCCTTGGTTTGCTACTTGCAGGCCTGATAGCTTGCTGAAGTGGAAATAAGGCATTGTCAAATAAATAAGGTTTTATAGAAGGATCTGCCTTCTTTTTTAAAAGAATCTATCCCAGGGAATTAGCTTAAGAAAACAAATCTTTCTGCCACCCAAGTGAATTCCTGACTTTAACAAAGCCGTCTAAGGTCATTTCAGCATCTACCCTCTGTGGTCCGGTCTTGCTGAGATGGATTGCTCGTGGCATGGAACAAGACTGTCTGCATTGGGTGCGATACCCTGTTCTGCACCAGCCCCCACAATGGCTCAAAAGCCTGTGCCCTCTTTCGAACTGCGGTGAGGGGTCTGCAAAAGCTCCAGAGGCCAGGAACACCCATTTTGGCAGTGTATCTCCATGGTCCAGTCTACCACCCTTAATAGACCAATAGACCTTGAAAAAGAGGTCTTTGGTAGATTGGGCCTGGGTGCCAATTTGGACCAGGGTGCAGAGCCTCCCTTAGACTGCACCACCGTGCAGAAGGGAGGCCTGTAGACAAGATAAGTCCACTGACAACTGCATTCAGCACAGAAAAAAGGCACATATTAGGACAGAATTAAAGCTGCGTGAGACAGGAACAGACATTTCTTCATGCTGGGAACATCTGGGTGGCAAAAATAAGTTATCAGCAGACATGTAAAAGGTATAATAGTAGGTGTGTCAGGAACATTGGAGGGGAGAACCTTCTAGTACATAAGTGCCACCACTGAGGAAGCCTTGCTTTGGGGTCTTACCTGCAGGAAGACTTTTCCCAGACAGTTGTAGTGGTCTTACTGGTCTGTAGCAGGGAAAGACCAACTACCGTAGAAACCTGTCAACAGGACTGATACTTTCTTTGAATTCAAAATGCAGTGGTTTTTTTTCTAAAGGAACAAATAATATTTTACTTCCCTGTAATAATATCATCTTCCCTGTATCATTCCAATTTTAGTACCGTATTTTCCGGCGTATAAAACGACTGGGTGTATAAGACGACCTCCAGCTTTTCTAGTTAAAATGTAGAGTTTGGGATATACTCGCTGGATAAGAAGAGGACACCCAGCGTATAAGACGACCCCTGACTTTTGAGAAGATTTTCCTGGGTTAAAAAGTAGTCTTATACGCCAGAAAATACAGTATATGTGCTGCCGAAGGGAGCACATATCTATTACATTGTTACAGAATTATATGTGCCAGTTTTACAGTCCAAGGTTACATTATTTTTCCTGTTGTAAGACAGTGGTTATTATGTATCTGATCACTGATGGAATAAACATCTTCCAGATCAGAAAAACACCTTCCAATTCCAATTTTTAATACTATTTTTTGATCCCTGATTTTTTTAAATTTTATTTTACAAAAATAGGTTTTCCTGCCACCGTTTTGTTGTCTGGTAAGCCTCAAGGTGTCTTGTCTGGGCTAATGAAATTCATGGCTTTGTGAATAATTGAACCTGGTTCTTCTTGGTTTCACACAGGCATACTATTCACTGGGAAAATTCCTTTGCTCTTTTTAATTGCTGCTGTTCATATCCTGGAGATGTTGTGATGGGTTGGTGGCGCTTTACTTGTTGCCGATCTTGATTCCATAGCTGCAGGGCTAGGAAGCAAGTTATATTTATTTTTACCCTTGCTAACCCATGATATTGTAGGGAAAGAGTAAAGGTAGGCATCCATTTGCAAAGTGCTTATTTGGGAGTTTTTAAAAGTGCTTGCTTAAACTGAAAATATAAACTGAAATTTAAGAATGAGACCTGCAACAAAACTGTGTCAGCCCCTTTGTTTCTGCTTCCTGTTCTAATTCTCCTCCAGACACCCAATTTCTTGTTCCCTGCTGTTTCCCCGTTTCTTTTCTCTGCCTTCTCTTTTTCCTCTCTGTTGTCTCATTTTGCTACTTTCCTTCTGCTCACACCATCTTCCTTTTCTCCCTTGAGGAGTGTTTTGTTCTACTTGTAGCATGTTCATCTGATCATTTGTGTAGCACAAGGTACATTTGATGGCTTAGTTAAAACATTTGAAGGACGATCCTTTTTTTATTAGAGATTTAGAATATATTACAGATTGTGGTAAAAATAAAATTAAAAAAAGAAATGTGAAAAGCCAAGAAATAAAGGTGAACAAAAAAAGAAAAAAGAAACTTCTGATTTTCTCTTTGACCGTTAAATATCTATCCCTTTTCATACTTCTCCTAAGTATTACAACTGTTTTACTTTTTTTGGTAATTCAGACTTACTAATCCTCAAATTCCAAGGTCGATATATCAATTTTTTTTCTTGCTGAGAAAGACAATGAGGCCTCTCGCTAATATTCTTTCTCCAATCAAATACAATTTGTCATTTCCTGCCAAGTCTTATCAGTTTCAATTGCCAGCCTTCCCTGCTGGGTAACACTGAATTCTTCCCTCCTTATACATGTAACCATCTCAATTATCTGCGTTAAAAGATCCATCAAGCCTCAAAAGACAGTTCCAGTTTCAATTGTGTATTTGTCTTTAGAGTCCTTTGTTACCTGTTGCACTTTGGGGACAGTTTCATCTCTCACCTTCCTTTCCATTCAGATTTCCTCCATCTTTTTTTCCCGTGTTTTCTCAGGAACAGGTTTTTTGCGTTTTTGTATAAAGTTTGGTTAAAATCTTTGCTTGAAGTTGAAAGTTGCTCCTTCTAAATAGATTCTTTCTCATCTTCAAGCTCTCTGTCAAAATTATTTTACTTCTTCCTATTGTGCAATTTTCTAATAGGAAAATCTGCTAGAGATTATATTACATTTTCTCTAATATCTTCTTCAGATGCCTCCAAAATTGCTTTGGACCTTCAGAATTCTTTTTCTCTGTGTTCTCATGATTCCAGATTATCCAAGTCGTGTTCCACATCTTTATGTATAATCTCTGTTTTAGTCTACTTTATCTTGATTTGTTTTGTCTTGTCAACCCTTTGTTCTGCTGTTTCTTTAATTTTTTTGACTTGATTTTTAAGGTCATTTTAAATTCTGCCTTGAATCTTGACATTTCAGTTCTCATATCTGATATCATATCAGCTCTTAGAGTTTCAAACATTTTCTCTAAAAGTTCTGGAAAGCCGGTCCCTTTTAGTTGTCATCCTAATGAACCTCTTTCGGATTCTTCAGTTTTAGCCATTTTGCTTGTTATCAGGTTAAAATAAAAGACAGTTTTTTTCTCTTCTTCTCTCTCTCTCCTTGCCTTTATGCTCCAAAATGGAGCTTTTTTCCGTAGTTGCATTGACATAAGAATATTATTGTTGTTAACCTTGTTTTCTTGTTATAACATTTAACCCATGCAGACACTTCCTCTAGAAGTAAACAAAACAATTTCCCACCATCTTAATCTCTGTTTCTATGCAGTCTCCTTCACCCCAAAGTAGATTCATCACACATAAAATATTAAGCCATGTTTTGAAGTTGTGAAATTGGCGTGCCTTGGATTGGCAGCTTCCAGATGTGACGACCAAATTCATTCATCCTTTGCGCTGCTTTCGCTTTTCCAGTGTTTGACTGCGTGCTAAATCCTGCTGATCTGGGGTGAGTTATTGGGAAAAGTTTGCACGAGCTTTCCTTGCACCTCCCTGTTGCATTTGTGGAGTTGCAATAAGAAGTGTGAGCTAGCACTTGGGAGTAAGAAACCTGAGGTGAGGGGAGCAGGGAAGCTGATATGAACACCGTTCTTTTTCATGGTTCTCCTATGCCGCTAGATTGGTTAAAGCAGATAATCTCCACCTCTGCATTTTTATAAGTACAGTGTAATAAATTGCTGTTGGATGATGAGTCATTCTTATGCTCTAACTGCTGTTTGTTGGATATTCTGGCAGTTCTGCTTTTCATCCAGCTAATTGCAACGTCTGGGCCTCTTCAGCCTTGAAAGACGGCATTTAAGAGGGACTTGCCTGGAGTATATAAAACCATGCATAGTGTGGAAAAGGTGGAGAAAGAAAAAAAAATCTTTTCGTCTGTCTCACAACACTAGAATCGGGGGATGCTCCTGTCGCAATCCGGATTTGCAACCTGAATCCTTGGCTCTGGGAAACCTGGGGGAGGTAGTTTATGGCTACCTCGATCGTGGCTGCAGTCCTGAGAACCACAGCGATACGTGGTTACAGCCCAAGAGGCTGCAACGATCTTGGTACCAGTTTACTGGTACGATCCACCGGGTGTTACGAAAGTATTCCAGTTACCTGACCGGCCCAGGTAACCAGGGGTCAGGCCCATGTGTCTGGCCTAACCCTGAGAGCTAGAAAATGGGGGAAGGGGTGAGAAGAGGCATGACGCAGAGATCAGCTGGAAAAGAGGAAGTTTATTACTCTGCAAAGCTTTTTATATCCCCCACAAGAAGGCGGGGAAGGAAGTGACCTCAGGATAAAATCCAGGTAGGTGATAGGTGAAGTGCATCAGCTGGGCAGGTCAGAAGTCCTTCCGATGTCATATCCTGTGGCAGGCAGGAAGAGGGAAGTTGTTCTTTTACGCTTGCCATGCCATGCGGCTGGGTGGCTATTCTGCCCTCAGGCTAAAAGTCCATCCCCTGCTGGTGCCAAATGTGCACTGCAAGCTTCTGGAAGCAGGGAGAATCCTTTTACCTGGAGGCTAGAGAAGCTGGTGGAAAACCTGGGCAAACTTGCAATTGCTACATGCTCCATAAAGCTGATGGATAGGAGAGTTAGCACCAAAAAGGGAAAGTGTCTTTTCACCCCAAGGGTCATCAGTATGTGGAATAGTCTGTGGAATTGGCTACCATAAAGAGGTGGTGACTGTAACCGGGCTAGGTAGCTTTAAGGAAGTGTTAAAACATATTCATGGATGGCAAGCGTGTCAATGTCTACTACAGTGAATATCTAGGTATCACCTCCAGGTATGAGAGACAGACAGGGTGGCCATTTTTAGAGTCAAGAGCAGGTGCCTTTGTCTTCTGCTTGAGAAGTAAATGGCGAGCCATTGTGGGAGACAGGATGCTGTACTAGCTGGGCTCTGGCCTGATCCAGCAAGGCTCCTCTTATGTTCTTAATCTGAATGCCCAGGCACTGAAGGCATCTCATGGAAGAGTTTGTGGTTTTGATCTTTGTGTTAACTGCTTGGGGAATACAATCCATGTCACATCACAAGTGTCCTGTAGGATAACCTTGTGCTCAGCCGTCTCTTATTATGTGCACACGATGGTTCTTTGCTAGAAGGTTTCGTTTACAAAGGTAAGTTAGCTGGCAAGCATCCTAAACTGATGTCTTGGTCTTCAGGCCATCAGTGAATTAAATGGTAAATCCATTTGTACCTTCTGAATCAAAAGGTTTGTTTGGAGGTGACTTTCGACCGTGGTGATTTTTCTAGCTAAATTGAGTTGACCGTGGCAGGAGCAGACTGTTGTCATTCCTGTGAAGTGGTGGCTAGTTTCTGTCTTGAACAAAATGCAGGGTGGGATTTTCCTTTTGCATCTTGGCAAGCAATCTGTGGTGTTACTTAGCAGTTACGTTTGCCTCCTCCTATGACACCGACGATTTGGAGTGAGTTGCTATTGATAGATCGGGATGCCATCAACCTATCTCTCTTTTCTGTCTGAATGAGGAGAGCTGGTTTAGGGCTCTTTCTGCACTGGGCTTTATATATGCTGGTGCAGACTGTGGCCGTCCCCTCCCAGCCTCCCTCTGGAAGTAGCCAATGGCAAACCAGTTCTGTATCTTTGCCACGAAAACTGCACATAGGTGCCAAAAGGGTCTTGAAGTGCCTGTTGCTCAGTGATAGAACAAACCTCCTAGAAAGGAGAGAGGCTGCCACTTTGATCCCTAGAGTCTCCCTGGAGGTAGGCAATGCCAAACCGCTCTGCCAAGAAAGACTGCCCAGAGGTGCCCATAGAGGTGGTAGAGAGATGGTACCAAACAAAGGCTGAGGTGACAAACATAAAAGTGCTGCTGGGAATTGCTATTTATTTATTTATTTTAAAATACCATTTCACGTGATAAATATTGCAAGTTATTTTACCGAAGTACACAGTTGAAACAATTAGTTTATAGGCAAACAGAATTAAAAACAGCACCTGGCAGAGAGGACCAGTTCTGAAAGGTGAAATTGCAGCTTCTTCCCAGGTATCGACATTTGAGGGCGTAGGTGCAACCACAGAAAGGGCCCCGCTGCAGATGATCGGAGCATGAGGCTCAGTATTTTGTGGAACCTTCTGCAAGACCCCTCTTTCCCTGATCTCACTTGTCTCACAGGTAAATAATGGAAGAGGTGACAAGTAGCCAAACAGCATGGCCCGAGCTTTTGAGGGGCCCTTTATGCCAGGCAGGAAATGTTGCTGTCTGACTACTAAGAAAGATTAAACAAGAGCAACTTATCAGAGCCAGATATTTCTTGAAGGGTCACTGCTAGTGATGTGCAGGAATATTTGAACCGAATGTCTATAAGTTCAAATTTAAACATTTGAACGGATTTCAAATTTTCAAAAGTATTCGTTCAAAGTATTTGGACATTTCTATGGATGTGCATAGATGCATATGGGATGCATAACGATGTGTGCGGCCACACATGAATGTTGTCGTAAATTTGAATTTTAAAGATTTGAATTGAATTTTTGGATATTTTGAATTTTTGGAATGCGTTCATGCACACCCCTAGCCACTGCAAAGTATAAAAACACAGTACAATATGCAATTAGTTGTGCAAGTGTTTTGAGCTGCAGCTCCCCATAACGAGCAGGAACTGTTCCCTTTCGAAGAACTGAAGAAGAATAAATTTATTTAATAAGTGTGCAGGGGACATTACAGGGTGGGTGGGTGTCAGTAGAGACTTGGTGTCACTAGAGTGACTACGTCCTGAATGCACTGAAGCAGATAATATGCTACACCTTATAGTGCCACATCAATGCGCCTTTAATGTGCGCTTTACCAATCTGTATCAACATTAAGCCAATATTGACGCAGCTCAACTCTGATTAAGGAATGAATATTCAGTAGAGATCTTTAGCGTAGAGTCAGTTGGGCACCAGTTTGAATTACTGCTGTATTTGAAATCTTTGTTGGCTTGCTGGCAGCCCTACCAATGATGTCATATTTTTGGAGCCAAGTGACAGATTGCTAGTCCAGCATGTGTAAGGCCATGCATTTGTTGACAAACAAATGTGTCTGCAGGCATTCTGGAGGCTACCTGCTAAATATAGTTGGATGATAAAATGTCTTCAGGTGTTGGTTGTTCATTGAGGTTTTCCTGCACGTTCAGTTTTGACAGATACAATTAGTGATTGTGAGATGTTGCATTAGATCTAGAGATGCTGTGATGCCGAATAGAATAATGTGCCCTTTTTTTTCTGTTCATTTATCCACATGCAGTGTTGGAATAGATGCGGAAGGTAGCCAAGTTATTATTGAACGTGCTAGCTAAATATTAAGGGCTGTTTTCCTGCTTCAAAATGAACATTTTATTGTTTGACATTGTTATTTTGCTCTATAGAGGATTTTGAAGGGCTTAATTTGGATCACTAGTAAACCTGTTGAATCAGGCCTAATTGGACCAATATGGGCCTGACCAAGAAGATGGAAGACGGGGGTACCTTTCCATGACACGCCATAGCTACCTGAAAAGCTGTTGTTCCTGGCCACTGGGGTCGTGCAGAAGCTTGCATCAGTTTCAAAGACTCTATGGATAGATCTAGATCAGCTCAGATGGTGCTGATTCCACCCATGGCTTCTCATGATCTGGATCAGGGGCTTGCCTATCCTGGACCCATTGATCCAGATGTAAAGCAAATAAGTGCATGAAGGGCCTCGATGTCTCTTAAACTTTTCAAGACCACAGAATTTCCTGTTCTCTCTCTCTCTTTTTGGACTGTGTAGTTTCTGTATGCGTAATTTCTTTGTTACCTTGAATATAACGTGTCTCCCTAATGTATGTTAATTTCCCATGTGAACATCTATGCATAGGCACACAGACAGACACACACACACAAACAGAGAAGGTGCATTATTGATTGTTTTTCTCCGCTGGTCAGATGCTGACTTAACCTTCCTCCTTTTGTCCTTTCTGCTTTTCCAAAACATGTGGCATCCTGGGCAGATGTGCAACCCAAAGAATCCTAGGTTTTCATTGGGCATTCTCTGGCATGGAGGACACAGGAAGGACGAGTCGCCATCAGAACTCTGCCTCCTAGTATTCTACATAGCACAGCTCTTGGAATCCATGATGATTAGCTTTGAAGACATGTTCTATGAACTTTATTATTTTTACGTTAAAGGAGCAAATCGCTCACCTCCAAGCAGCTGCCGACGCTGCCTCTCTGAATAGGAGGGAGAAAGACCAGGTGGAGTCTTATGTAACAGGGAGCCTTTTCACATCCTCCGCCAAAGTGTATGCAAAAATCTTCATTATGGCAAGGCTTTGAAAATAAAAGGCAGGGCAGGAAAATACTGAAAGCGAAAGCATCGTTAGTCATGCTCATTGCAACTGAAGTGAGAGCGGCCTTGTATGTCTTGGCTTGCAGTAGCCTAAACTGACTCCCAACCCAAAGGGAAAGGCGTACTTTCATCTGCCAAGGAGGTGGCAGGGCTCTGACATCACAACCTGTTACTGGGCAATAGGATTTTGAACTGAAGCGTCCTGTTTTAAGAGATTTAATAGTACTGAAGAATAGTGCGTTTCAGTTCTTTGGAAGAGGGTTTCATTTCTCTGGACTAAGCTTTGTTTTACCAGTTTGGTCTAGTGGTTAAGGAGCTGGACTCTTATCTGGGGAAGCCGGGTTTGGTTCTGCTCTCCTACGTGAAGAAGAAGAAGAGTTGGCTTTTCTACCCTGCTTTTCTCACCCATTTAAGGGGCTCAGAGTGGCTGACGAAGCTTCTGTTCTTCTCC
The DNA here is from genome assembly GCA_023333525.1 of Aspidoscelis tigris stejnegeri. Taxonomy (NCBI): domain Eukaryota; kingdom Metazoa; phylum Chordata; class Lepidosauria; order Squamata; family Teiidae; genus Aspidoscelis; species Aspidoscelis tigris. Next base: position 5,617,476 of record JALMGA010000013.1, read on the forward strand.
CCACACAGAACACCCTGTGAAGTACGTGGGGCTGTGAGAGCTTAGAAGAGAGCTGTGACTAGCCCAGCTGGGTGACCTTGGGCTAGTCACAGCTCTCTTCTGAGCTCTCACATCCCCACCCACCTGACAAGGTGTTCTATTGTGGGGAGAAGAACAGAAAGCTTTGTCAGCCACTTTGAGTTCACTTCTTCTCCTCTTCTGTGGTCCAAGACAGTAGAGGGTGTGCATAAACAGGTTTCCATGTTTGAAGCATGTCACAGAGGTCAGGTTTCCAAGGTCTGCAAAAGGGGGGGGGGCGTGAGCACTTATCAAGATGATCAGCAAGTCGCCCACCGCTGTCAGGTTCCCCAGCCTCCCTCCCTGCTTCCCTCCCCAGCTGGCATTTCAGCTGAGGTATGTACATAGTGCTTGTAAAGGTGTCACATTGCAGCCCATTGTGGTCCTGGTCTTCCTGGGATTTTCCTGAATCAAAAGCGCAACCCTGATCTTCTTTATAGAGCAGCACAGATGTCCCGTTAGCCCTGAGTGGGAAAGAAAAGAAGGCCAGAATGCCGACTGCTGGAGCAGCGGCCCCCGCCCAGGGCTCAGTATGCCAGGTGACCACCAGGTAAAGCAGGCAGGAGCTGGGCTGCAAGGCAAAGCAGCTGTCGCTCTTGTTGCCCAGAAAGACCCAAGTAAACTGCCCCTGGAGAGCTTATCTGAGGAAGAGAGCACAGGAGAAGACCCTGCATTTGAAGCCAAGCAGCCGGCTGATACAGGGAACCAGGTCAAGGGAGTTAAAATGGCCCTAAAGTGAAGGCAGGAAAACGGGGGGAAAATGTCAGTCTCTTGGTTAGCTCTCAAGTGCAAGTTTCAGAGGTGGGAAGTGGCAGGTTTGTAATCACAGACAGGAAGAACCTGCACAATCAACAGGTAATTTTCTGTAATTCAGCGGCATAGCAAAGGTGGTGTACAATAGCAGGCTTCACAGTTAGGACTAGACAAACACCATTAGCAGAGGGCTTGGCTGGAAGACAGAGCCAGAAATCTGGCAAAAAGTGGGTGTCGAGAGAGAATACCAGATCCACAAGGACTCACCAGGATATCCTAGTCACTTTGGAAGTTGCTAGGACTGAGATTTGGATAAGCGGGCAGGAAGCACAGTGGGGGCCGGACCTTATTTAGGCATTTGAGACGTGAATGTGCACGGCTCTGTTGGTCTTGAGAACCTTTAACACTAAGCAGAAGGTAGCTGGCAGCCCATAACGCTCCACGAACCAGACAGATGGAGTGTGAGGAATCACTGTGGGTAGCAGCGCCTTCGGGTGGTGCTGGCAGTGCTGCTTTTCTTACCCAGGATAACAACTTAGTGAGACAGCAAGGAGACAGTGACCAACGGGCAGGAGGAAACCCTCTCTGTGCTTCGGTTTTCACCAGCAGTGGCCTGCTTGCATTCTTTCCGCCGCTTCCTTTAACAGCAGAGATCCTCCAGGCTCACTTGAACTTTCAGCCTCCACAGTTACTTGCTGCTCTTCCAGGGTAGTCACTCAGTCTCCATTTCAGTGGGTGAGAAACCAGCTTTACACCCAAGAACACAGTGACTCAGGCTGTTTATAGAGGGCGGATGGAAAGGAAAGCAGGAAGGAAGGAAAGCCTGTCCCGAGGAGCCGCAAATCCGTCTGCTCCATAAGGATTTTTGGATACCCCTTCAAGACCATGTGCCCTCAGAGGCTGCATGAAACCAAAGCGCAATCTAGCCAGAAGGCCAAGGACCACTGAGAACTTTTGCATTTGCCTCCAAGAAAGATCATGAGGAAAAGAAAGTCCAGTCTTAGTTCACCCAGAGAAGGTCCTACTTCAGGAAGCTTATTTTCAAAAAGAAGACTCTGGTCTAAGGGCCTGGGATGAAGGAAGCAAGAGGAAAGGGCTCTGGGTCTCACGTGTTAACCAGATGGAGCAGAGCTACTGATTAAACAAGAACATCAGCAAGGAAAGATACTGCTGCTCTAAACCAGATAACCTTGCTTGGTCTTTAGCACTTCATTCTGGAGTTTGAAGGACAATATCCCAGCTCTTTCTCTTCCTCTTCATTTTTATCTTTTGACTTTAACTTAAGTCACAGGGCATGTCTGATATTTGTTTTTTATTTTCCCAAAGGGTGCTGGTTACTTTGGAAGATGACTGAGGAACCCATCCTGAGACCTTTGGGTATAGGGATGGATGGATGGATGGATGGATGGATGGATGGATAGTAGGATAAAAATTATACTTGATTAAATTTTAAAATGTGGTAATTAAACAATTGATGATACTCTAGGTTTCATGATTCAGTGTATGATGCTGTTGTCTGTTTTATCTTCTTACTGTTCTGGTCAGAAAAGATGTTGTAGACATAAATCCAAGTGACTAAACATTGCAGAATTTCCTTATACTGGAGGAGGAAGCAGAGAACATTTGTGCAGCCTTTCAGTCAGGTCCATATCCCAGCACGACAGGATGTGGGGATTTTAAATGGCAAAGAGATGTACTTCTCTGAAAATAATTTACCACAAGCTTATTTTGTACGGTTGGGGCAGAAGAAAACACTGTCTAATTAATGGAAATGGTGCCCTGGAGTCAAGCTCCGCTTTGATGAATGCATACATGAATTCATGCAGTTTTCTTAGCAGTAAGTGTAGAACTTGTTTGCCATTGCCTTCTGCCAGCTTATTGTTTGGTTCATTGTCTGGCCTACAACACTGGTGGTTCCCAGGCCGCCTCCTCTCCAGAAATGAACTAAACCCAAATTTGATTCATTTTCAGAGTGAGACTAGAGTAATTCATGCTATTTATGTTAAATTCTTTTCAAATCATTTCCATTATACTCTAGTATTTTATGCTTTTCTACCTTCCTCCTCTTGCCTAGAGATCCACATTCCCATTTATTTATTCATTTTTTTTAAATTACATCCTGCCCTCAAATCTACATTATGTAGGAAGCAACCTGTTTTCTTAGGCAAATGAAAACTTCCTTTAATGCCACACTGGATTGTATTAAGTTCCATATGTGCTATGTGGGCTAATTAAATTATGCAATTCCAGCTTTAATCTTGGGAGTCCTACCGGAATGAAAAATACAAAAAGCCATGACTTACAAACTTGCATACATTCATCAAGCTGCTTAGAAAGCAAACGAAAGGGGACAATGGAGTTCTGTCTTCTACAAATGTTGTGTTATATTTGCTACAGCTTCAGTATCTCTAAGCCTCCAGCAATGCAAGTTTGCTGGTCCAAGTAGCTCTGTTGAGGTCAGTGGACTTTAAGGAAATCAAGAACTCTGCGCTGTTCCTTCACAGCATTACAACCCACCCAATGGTTTGTAAATTCAAATACTGAACAGCTGAAGACCAGTGCAGATTGCTAGAACAAGCTCAGACGACTTGCTGGTGAGAAGTCAAGACCTTGTACAACTTGACTCCTCTTGCCACGAGGAAGATAGTTAGACTGCAAAACAGAACCAGAATAGACTATGCTCCATTCGCAGTACAGCTCGCGTTGTTGAGTGACCTGTAGGTCTTCAGTTGCATTGAATAAAGTACCGTACTTAATGTAGCCACTGATAAAACTCCTGTATTTGCCGCAGGCCGTTGTCTTAATTAAAGAAGAAGGTAGATCAGTTCAGACTAAGGTAATTTAAAAATCCTTACTTAAATCAGGTTGGATGTTGGAGTGACTAAATTTGAATCAATATTCCCTTGCTATAATTTGTATTCCTTGATCTTTGCGTTCTTTCAGAAGGGGGAATGGAGTGAGATAGGGCATTCCACTGTCAGCTTCCGGCAGGGCCCCTTTCCTCCTGTCCCCTCCACCAGAAGGATCCGCCTTGCCTGACTGGAGTTGAGAAGCCACGGAAGATGGGGAAGCATCTCCATTAGTGCTGGGTGGCGCTCTCTCTCTCGTTCTCCTTCCCTTCCTCAGTCCCACCATTAACAGGAGCTTTTGCAGGCCTCTTTAATGCATACAAGAAAGCAAAACAAAACCGCAGGTTGCAGTGAAACACAACAAAAGCCTTTGACGCCACACTCCGTCTTTCAGCCGTTCTCATGTGAAATTACAAATGTTTGTGGATCATCTATACCCTTGCGCCATGACTGGATCTACAGTAGTTTGGCCTAGTGGTTAGGGATCCAGGCTCTTATCTGGGAATACTGGGTTTGATTCCGCACTCCTCCATGAAACCAGCTGGGTGACCTTGGGCTAGTCACAGCTCTCTTCTGAGCTCTCACAGCCCCACCTACCTCACAGGGTGGGGAGAGGAACAGAAGGTTTGTCAGCTGCTTTGAGTCCCCTCAAATGGGTGAGAAAAGCGGGGTAGGAAAGCCTCCTCCTCAGCCTGTAGGTCAGTGCTAGAGTCCTGCATTGTAGAGGGCCTCTGAGGCATTGCATCCCTGCAGGAAGAAGGCTGTATTGTGAACATAACCTGCCCTTGTGGTTTACATTTGACTGAAGATTTTGTGCAGGCTGTCTTAGATCGATCTTTGTGTTATGCCATGAAACTAATCTCTGAAGTAAAGAGATCTGTCGTGAGTAGATTGTTTGGGCTCCTGGACTGTTTTTGGTCCTTGATGACCTTGGGAATAGCAAGCAGGATCATAATAATTCAGAGAGTGGTGCTCTAGGATGGGCTTGCTATCACACGGACCGTGTCTAGTGTTGCCTCTTGAATGTCTCCCAGATGTTTGGTCAGGGACGAATGGGCTCTTCTGTCTGCTGTGGAACTCCCGGTCCTCTTCTCTAGCTTGCATGTAGCTCGGATCCTAAGAAGAGAAAGCCAAATAAGATGCCATTCTGGAGGGAGAAGAAATTCCTAATCACAATCTGTGGCATAGGGCAGTGTGTGTGTGTGGGGGGGGAATTCCCAAATCCTGACTTTCACTCCTTGAAGAGACATTTGATTCATTGTGGATGAAATCTTGCTTTGTTTGGTTTCGCGTGCCTTGCAAAAAGTGAAGGAATGCTTCTTGAAAAGCACTGTAAAGGAAACCAAAATAAAAAAGCTCTTATGCCTCGGTGGGCAGAGAAGATGCAGTTTCGATAAATATATAATCTGTGAGCTCAGTTATCTTTGGCAGATTGTCAGATCTGATTAAATAACTTAGGTTGTTTTGAAACAATAGCATGTACTCTTTTGCGTAGAAGGCAGTCCACCCTGACCTATTCAGAATTAACGTTTTCTTTCTTTCTTTTCCCTTAGCCGGACAATGAAATCTCATCGGATTGCAACCATGTAAGTATGTTTGCCATTCACCTCTGTCCCTTTTTTGCTCATTTGGGGAGTTGTAGGCCATTTGTAAAAAAAAAAAAGAAAGTGCTCTCAGAAGCTGAATGGCCGAACACTGATCGTCCCTGCGGTATAAGTGGTGTCTGTCCATATAAAAACCGCAGCAGCGCCTCCGCCCTCTTGGTTTCCCAGACCAATAGATGATCACTTTAACCCCTCCGGCTTTCCGTCAGGATGGTAAAATGCCACGTTACAGCTGAAAAGACGAAGAGACATTTCAGTAATGCGCTTCATGATTTCAGTGAAACGTCGATGAAGTAAAAAGGTCTTTAATTCCCATTCAGATTTAATAACTGAAAAGGATGTAAACAACATTTATAACTTGACAAAGGAAGCTTCTTGGAGGTGTCTCGGGGAATGTGATTTTTCTCATTGCTTTCATAGAGGACACATGGTGGGAATTTGGTTTCCAAGAGAATGCTTGGCTGATGGTTTCCTGATTCCAGCCAAGCAGTGTGACATGATTTGGGCCTCTCGGTAGGCCCTGAAGGATATCTTTATTAAAACGATACCTTTTGGGATTGCAAGGCTGGCTTCAACCTTATAATTTTCTCAACTCTCAGAGGAGTTGAGGGTGAAGGGAAAATGACAGCCGCTGGGAGGGGGGCAGGGGAGGAAGAAAATCAGTAATGTTGTGGGATCCATATAGGTCACTATGTAGCATCTCCTGGCAAGATTGGTGCAAGACCATTATGTACTTTCAAACATTTTCTCTCCCGCACAATGTTTGTTTGTTTATTTAAACTTTAAGAAGAATCTGTACTCGGTCATTGGGTTTGACCTATTTTAACAACTAACCATGCTTTTTGGATGTATTGTTTTTGCCTGTCATTTACATAAGTTGTCTTACAAATGTGAAATAACATTTAGTTTTTAAAGCGGCATGTTCTTTCATGGGGAGCTGTTAAAATTAGACAGGCAGAAAGCTGTAGAGAGCATTAAGCATAGCTGATCAGAAGCAAGTCTCTTCGTATTCCATGCTTCTCTCAGTCCCAAGCAGCTGAAGTTAGAATTGTGCTGCAAGAAGCTGTTGGCCCTATTAGGAGCCACACATAAGATTTTAGTGCTGTTCTAGCTGTACATTCGTACTTTATATCCATATCCTTACTCTCTCCTTACATCAATATAATTATGCTAGGTTACTGGGTGGGTTTTGAGGGTTCGGTGGGTTGTTATGCTTAACAGACCCAACACAAAAATAAACCAATTAATAATACAAATTATTAGCAGATTACGAGCTGGGCCTGCAGTTCTAAACAGATCCCAATAGGATGATTCCAATAAAATGCTAACCCCAGCTAAGGAACCAGCCCAACAAATGCTTGGGTAAGCCAGGCAGTTTTTGCCTAGTGACTGAGCTGTCTGTATTTGAGTGGAGCATGGATTTAAATCATTATTTGAAGCTCTACAGATTACACTAAGTGTATTGTCAGTGGAGGCAGTTATTTTTTTCAGGTCCAGAACAACGACTTCGATTCATGTTACGACTGTAGAAAACGACGAGTTGCTTTATCTTGTATTTCTTCTCTTCTCTGTAGCTATTGTGGAACTACAAGTTGAACTTAACTACAGATCCTAAATTTGAATCGGTAGCAAGAGAAGTTTGCAAATCTACGATAGCAGAGGTAAGACTGAAGCAGAATGGTTGGTCATCAATGTGTACATTAGGGCCCTTTCTTCACCGGGCCTAATTCCAGGTTATGCCCCAGAATGGAGGCCTGTCGTCTGCATCCTGGAACCTTCTGTGGTCTGCACTGGCGTGTGGATAGCAGGTTCTTATTCCAAGATATGATCCAGAATAAGGCCCAGCCCAGAAGGGGCCTAAAACTCTATTTGTTCAAGTGAAGGTGTTGGATGAGATTGTGAAAGAACCTTACTGGGGTCTGAATAGTATGTAATGATTGCAAGTTGCAAACTTTCCCTTTTGTGCCTTTTTAAAGGTACATTTTCAAACTGAATGAGAGACAAAGATGTTGACAAGCCACCAGTATCAGCTTTATATTGTCTTTGTCTCACAAACAAGAAAAACTAGATAGTAGGGATGTCTATGAGCCAGCACGTTGGCCCAGATTGAACTGACCTGACCTAGTCAAGTACTCTGAACCTGGTCTGGCCAAGCGACTTAGGTGGTCTCCAGCAGCCATGTTGGGGAGGTCATTCAGCTTTTCTTTTGCTGTAAGCGCTAGCTGATCACTGTGCTCTGAAGATCAGTGGGAGCAGTGGCCTCCAGCCAGAAGCCTCCCTTTGTCTTCTTCATCTGCTCTGGAGCAAAACATGGTTCAGAAAGAAGTCAATGGGAAACTTCCGGTGGGAGTCTCCCCCTCCGTTTGCAAACTAAGCTCATGTGGAAATCCGGAATCCTGCGGATCCCTTCCTTTCCAATGCTTTAACTGTCATAAGTTTTAGTTTGCAATGTTGTCCGAAACAAACAGGAAAACCGCGGAGTTCTTAAAAATTGCTGGCAAGGTACCTTACTGAAAAGAACTTCCATGAAGCATATTTGCAGCATTTTTTATACATAACTGAAGGGTTGAAGCGCTTTTCAATCACATTATCAGAGCAAGGTTATTATGATAATGTGATCTGGTTATCACTAGGGGTCAGGTGGAATCAATGCAGTTGCCTGTTTTTAAAAGAAAGTTGTGAGGAGGTGATGAATGAAGAATTGTCTTCCCGTGGGTGGGGCAATCCATGAGTGAAAAAGGCAGCTGGAAGCTTTCCATCTGTGACCCATCTGGTGCTGCCTCGCAGATAGATGAATTTTTCCTGGGCAATTTGAGCGAGAGAAGTATAACATTTGGACGAATATACAAAACTTGTGGTTATTAAAATCACAAAGAATGAGGAACCGCTGTGATTCATGGCTTTAAAGGAAGAGCAGGCAGAGTCACTAAACTATGTTAGGTTTTCAGGAGAAGTGGAATAGATTTTGAGTTTTCTTCTGAGCAAAAATGAGCCTTAGAATCTATCGGAAGGTTTCAGGGCTTCCGTCAGGACCGTTCTGAGCGCTTGGTCCATGGGGAAACGTGGGAAAATTGCTCCAAGTTCTTTGTGAGGTGGTACTGGTGCCCCTGAGAGGTATTGGCGATAGGGCACATAAGTACTACCTACCACCTAGCCCGTGGAGGGATTTGGGTTCTTGAAATATTTTTAAAATGCTTATAAAATCATTATCCAATCCTATGGCGGATTTCAGGGCATTGTAACTTTCCCTCCTCAGTATCCTTCTGCAAATTACATTCTTGCGTTTTCTTGGAGAGCCTCAGCCATGGACAATTCTATAATTATACAGCTGTTGAAAGTGTTTGCCTTCATAGAACATTGATGCCTTTTCCAGTAAAATGCTTCAATTAATATTGCTCCGCCGAGGCTGTTCTATGAAATTTTCTTCAGACGCAAATCATTCTTGCTGTGATTGGCATTGACGGCAAGATTTGGGAAATCTTAATAAACAGTGAGCCTGTAACAAAAAAAGAAACCTAAAGGGATCTAACTAATCATTACGCTTCACTATATTCCTCATTTTCCTTCTCTTTGGTCACGTTTTTAAATAAATGTTAATCAGCTTTTTAAAAAACAAGGTGATCATGATACTAAAATGCACTGTGAAAAATAATAAAGAAAGATAATTAATATTCATTGTATCCCCTTTCAAGAATAGCACGTCCCACTATTTGCAAGGGATTAATAGTTTTGTACTTTTGGGGGTTTCAGAGTTTTATTTTATTTAAGGGTTTTTTTTATAGCGCTTTCCATAAAACAGATTTAAAGCAGCTTACAGAGCATTAAAAAGAAGAATAAAAACAGTAGTTAAAACCCATTAAAACTCAGTGGGCCAAGGGAGAGACAAACTTTCACACAGAGAATGCCTGCAGAAAAAGACAGGTGTTCAGTAGGTGCCTCCTGAACAGCTAGGAGAGGGTATTCCAAAGGGAAGGGGCCACCACTGAGAAGGCCTGACTGCAAAGTAGCATAAGATGACATTTTGTGTTATGTGGAACCTGTACTAAAATATCTTCAGATGAGCTCAGGACTTCCCCCTGCTACAAAGATATATTAAGATAGGTTTCTTAAGCTAGCCTCTGGAGGACATTAAATGTGATGCCAGGGGAGAGTTTGACAGAGCTGAGTCAGGGGCTGCTGAAAAACTCCACTCAATCCGACAATAGAGAGCACCAGCCCTGAACTACAAAGCTGAAAGCACCAGTTGTCAACACCAGGTCTTCCCTGTTGTCCATCCGGTGAAGAACAACCTCACCCCTGCCCCGTAGGTTTTCTATACTAAAAAGCCCTCAATTTTGTACCCTTGTCCTATAGAAAACTTCTTCTACTCCCTGGATCCTCTCAGTTTCCCTCTTTTGAGTGTTTTCTAATTCTGCTCAGTCCCTTTTGAGAGGTGGTGCTCCAAACCATATGTTGCCCACATGCGGTTGCCCTATTGTATGAGGGTATTATAGGATGTTTTTCCACTGTCACTAGAAGTACCCATTAAGTATCCATTAATGGGTACAAAAATGCCATTACGTACCCATTAATGGGTACTCAATGGGTACTTTTAGTGACAGTGGAAAAACACCCATAATATTCACATTTGTTACTACAGGAAGCCCTGCTCCATCTGGAGGAAAATCCTCGGTGTGATAGTGGGTGCACTTCTGCTCTGAACATCCACTGCTCTTCCTCCATAGGCAGCTGGCCGAGAAAGATAGGCGAGAACACGAAAGGTATTCAGCAGCTGTTGTCATAGTGGTACATATTAAATATGTGGGGGTTATGGGGGTCAAGAGGATATGGAGAAAAGAACAGCAGCTCAGGACTTAGACGAGAGGCATCCATATTTATTTATACATATAGAAGAAAATAAAGAAAGTATAGAGCAGGATAGAAATATTTATATAATATGTAGAACTATATTTCTATCCCGCCCTATACCTGAAGGTCTCAGGGTGGGTAACAACCTTTAAAACAGCAAATTACAAACTGATATATATTAAAAACAGTGATATATGTAAAAACATTTAAAAGGTTCAGCCTATTCAGAACAATATCCTAAATATTAAAATAATATCATCTGCAGTGGGTGGGAAAGAATAATCGCATCAGACAAAGGCCAGGGCAAAGAGGAGCACCTTTGCCTTCTAGTCAATGAGTGCAGCAATGTTTGCAACCATTTTCCCTGGTTTTTGGTCTTAATCAGACGTTCAACAGTGTTAATATATTATCGACTGAGTTTGGATCGATCAGTGTGGCATTCATTTGACCTGCTGTTAGAGGTCCCAGGACTTAAAAGGCTAGGAAATTGTTTTCCGGATGCAAATGATTCCTCACTGTAGCAGCATTTTATTTTTTGATCCTAAGCATTCTCTAGATAAAACAGATGATGTAGAGGAGAACATACAGGAGAGACATTCCCTAGGATACCTTAGAAAGAAAACTTTTTTTCACAACAGATTGTGGGAAATTGCCTTCTACCAAATCCACTCTTTTCCTGACCTGTTTGTAGTTAAAAAGCAGTTCAAGCAATGGTCTCTTTGTGGCTTCGTGATCTCTTTCAGAACAGGAAAATCCTGTAGATTCAGATCTGTAAGTTACATAGTGCCCTGTGCCTGCATTTTTATGGTTTCTGGTTTTCTCAAATTCTCTTGAATTGCTTCCTGATAATATCTTGAGGAAGGAACAGAGAACAGGAGTGATTCTTAATAGAAATCTAAGAGCCGCCACTCAAGGGCTGCACGCACGGCCTTCGTGGAATTGAAGTATTAATTTGCTCTGATGTCTCTCTTATTTTGTAATGCAGTTTAATACGTAGCTTGGGATTTTGCTGTGTCAAATGTCGTTAAGGATAATCTTGTACTGGTTTTGCCCCATGAAGCCTTTTAGCTGAGTTGACTTTCCTATAATATGGTCGTCCCATTGCCCCAAACCGCCAGGTTTGCATAGCGTGAAAACGTTCTATGAAAGGAAAGATCACGAATCAGCCGTGGTGGATGAACAAAATGCCAGCATACAGGGACTGTGTTCTATTAGACATGACTTTCTTAATTCTTTTATACCCTTTAAGAGATCGGTGTCAACGCTTTTGCATAATCCTTTTATATTGAAGGGATATCTGCCGAATTAACAGGTGGAAGGCTTTAAAATAAAGTTGCCCAATGCTATGGCAGCTTGTGTCTTATTGTGGCTGTTTCTGTTCAGATCAAGGAGTGTGCGGATGAACCTGTTGGAAGAGGTTACCTGGTGTCCTGTTTAGTCGATCACAGAGGAAACATCACTGAATACCAGTGCCACCAGTATATCACCAAAATGACAGCCATCATTTTCAGTGACTACCGATTAATCTGTGGTTTCATGGATGACTGCAGGAGTGATATTAACCTCTTCAAGTGTGGCAGCATTAGGCTTGGAGAAAAGGTAATTTTTTTATGAATCTGATTTGTTACGTGTGCATTAAATGGAGAGAAACGAAGAGTATGTATGCTTGCTAGCCATGCACCAGTGTTTCCTTTCCTGCCTAAGAGTAGCAATCATGGCTTGGTGAGCCAGTTGGTCTACTGGAAGTCTCTCGTCTTGATTCCACACTCCTCCGTGAAGCCAGCATGGTGACCTTGGGCTAGTCACAGCTCTCTTTAGAGCTCTCACAGCCCCACCTAGTTCGCAGGTTGCCTGTTGTGGGAAGAACAGCAGAAGATTTGTCAGCTGCTTTGAGTTCCCTTAAGGATGAGAAAAGCAGGGTATAAAAACAACTCTTCTTTTCCTCCTCCTCCTCCTCCTCCTCTTCTTGTTCTTCTTCTGTCCTGCATTATAGCCTAAGGTCTTCTTGCACCAAGAACCTGCTGAAACGTTCTGTTGTTAGTAATGAAAGTTATAGTTCTGCTTTGGTGTGATTTTATATTAGGGATTGGGAAAAGCTGTTTCAGTCGGAGTTGATTCTGGGAGGGCCTCCTGGGAGGGCTTTTTAAGCATTTGGTAGACTGTGGGCACTTTGGATTTAAGTTGGTTTCAGGTTGGCCTGCAGGAATTAAGGAATGGAGATTTGATGTTGTCCGCGTATTAATCTCAACAGCCTGCCTTCAGCTGCCTTCATACTTCTGAGAACGCTTGGAGGCATGCAAGGATAACTTCTTTATGCGCTTTCAGGATGCTCATTCTCAAGGAGAGGTGGTTGCCTGCTTAGAGAAGGGTTTGGTGAAGGAAGCAGAAGAAAACGAGCCACGAATGAGGGTCTCGGATGTCTGCAAGAAGGCAATTCTCCGGGTGGCTGAGCTGTCGTCTGACGACTTCCACTTGGACAGACATCTCTATTTTGCATGCCGGGATGATCGGGAACGCTTCTGTGAAAATGTGAGCTGTTTTCTAGCTTTGTCATTCAGTATGGTCGCCTAATGCATGGATAATGCATTAATAGATAAGAAGCGCAAGGGCTTGCTTTACAAATGTGCAGTGCATGTAATGTGAGCCAGTTTGGTCTTATGCTTAGAGTGTCAGGCTCTTATCTGGGGGTCTCCCAGCTCGATCCTGCACTCCTCCACGAAGCCAGCCTTGGGCTAGTCACAGCTCTCTTCTGAGTTCTCACAGCCCCACCTACCTCCCAAAATATTCTGTTTGGGGGAGAGGAACAGAAGGTTTGTCAGCTGCTTTGAGCCCCCTTAAGGGTGAGAAAAGCAGGGTAGAAAAGCCAACTCTTCTTCTTTATACACTCACCTTTAATCCAGAATAAGAGCCCCTAGAGTTAGCATCTGAGAGGCCGCTCCCACCACCAGAATGCTCCCTTTGCAAAGGATGGGTGCAGACCAAGGGAACCGTGATTGGAGTCACTGGCAGAAGTGTTTAAGCTGAAGCACATTACCAAAAGGTTCCCCAATGCTCCTAAAGTTCTGAATGAAAGTGCTTTGCCTGTATTCTGTAGAGCTGATTTTGGGGAGCATTCACACATCATACATATTTGCTTTTACACACACACACACACACACACACACACACAAACACACACACACACACGTCAGTCAAAAGCATGGAATATTCATAATGATGGAAAACTTGTAAGGTGCTGGATTGCTGTGTCAAGCAAGCTATGGTGGAAAAATAGAAAATAAGATATAGAAGGCTAAGTCACATGTAGACTACATGGACATATAGATGCTGTTTTATTATCAGTATCAGTAGCGGAGAAGTTATCTGCCTTTGTCCTCTTCTAGGAAGATGTTTACGATTGACCTTCTGTATACAAAACAGATCTGTAAACATTGGGTTTCAGATCTTTTCGTTCCTGGAACTCCTGCTTGGGTTACCTTAAACATATCATTCTACTTAACATTTAACATGTGTTTAGATTAATTTTCATATCCTGCAGTTTTTTGTTTGAAGAGCAGCAGGGTGGAAACGTGCTAAATGCACCCCTTGAAAGAGTCCTGGCTGGATTTGAAGGTTGCTGAACGCCTTGGCGCACTTGGTTTTGTTCTCTTTTACAGACGCAAGCTGGGGAAGGCAGGGTGTACAAATGTCTGTTCAATCACAAATTTGAAGACTCCATGAGCGAAAAGGTAGGCTTCTTTCTTTCGTGGCTTGGTCTACTGTCACCTTTGTCCTCAAAAGTTTCCGCTTCATTCCCAGTGCGCAGGTGGTGAGGAGCTACTTGTTAAAAAGAAAAGTGGCCTTGTTCTGATGGTGTGTGTGCATTTGCGTAGCTATGACTAGAATGCCAAGGCGGAAGGAAGCCAGTTCCCCACTTGGCCCTCCGCCGAGCCCCAAACTCAGATGGACTTTGCCTCTGTGGGGCTTTTAAGCCAGGAGCAAAGCAGCAAGGGAGGTCTGCTACTGCTTAAAAGACTGCTGACTGAGTGGAGGCGAATAGAGCCAGGTGTGTAGGAAGGTCACCTGCACCCTTGACTTCCAACCACCTTTCACTTTCAAGTGAAAGCTGTTTCTTGCACTTCTCAATAGAGGACTGGAAGATCTGGGAAGGACGGGAACAGGACTGTAGCCAGAACACTTTTGCTTCCCTTTGGATTTTCCCTGAGCAGGGTCCTGACCTCTTCAAGATGTCCTTGTGTGCCCATAGGGATGAGTGATGAGCTGAATTCAGACGAGACAGAGGTGCTGTGTGTCACAGGGAGGCACCCTGTCCTCGATGGGGTTGTAGTGCCCCGGAAGGGACAGATACAAAATTTGGGAGTGCTCTTGGGCTCTGTGCTGACGCATGAAGCTCAGGTGGAGGCCGTGGCCAGGAGTGCCTATTACCAGCTATGGCTGGTGGGCCAGTTGAAGCCTTGCTTGGACAGAGATGACTTGGTCACTGTTATCCATGCTCTAGTAACCCCTAGATTGGACTGTTGTAATGCACTCTACATGGGGCTGCCCTTGAAGATGGTTCGGAAGCTGCAGCAGGTGCAGAATGCAGCTGCTAGGTTGCTGACTGGGACAGCTGGCCAGATGCAGTCACGCCGGTCTTAAAAGAGCCCAATTCAAGGTATTAACTTTAACTTATAATGCCTTCTCCCACATCGACCTTCCCATGCCTTAAGATCTGGAGGAGAGGCCCTAGTTTCTTAGTTGCCATTTGAGGCAGAAGACATAAAATAAGCAACAAGAATGAAGTGACCGTGTTGGTTTGGAAAATTCCTGACTTCTGCTGTTCTTTTCCTTCTCCGATACCTTAGCTTCCTGAAAAATAATTATATCCGCCAGCAGTTTCTCCCTTTCATTTTTAAAAAATCAAAGCCTGGTGAACATCTTCTGTTTCACCCTCTGTCCACAATGGACTAAATTCACCTCCTGGTGATCAATGCTGTGTTAATGTGCGTCAGCAGCAAGGCAGTTCCCTACTCAGTGCTTGTTTTCCTCAGTGTCGTGACGCATTGACCACGCGGCAGAAGCTGATTGCGCAGGATTACAAGGTCAGCTACTCGCTGGCAAAATCCTGCAAAAGTGACCTGAAGAAGTACCACTGCAACGTGGAAAACCTTCCGCGTTCCCGGGAGGCCCGGCTTTCCTACCTGCTCATGTGTCTAGAATCCGCCGTGCACAGAGGTAAGTCGTCCTGCTTTCTTCCTCTTATTGATTTGGTATAGCTTTCAGTTCTCAGGGTTTCACTGAGGGGAAGTTTCTCTTGTGGGTTGCCGGTGTCCTGGGGTGTTTTTATCTCAGCACATGGGGTCATTTAACTCTGTCTGTGCAGGCACGTAAATTCTACCAGCTGGCTTGTATGACAGGTAAACCCTTACAGGAAAATCGCTCAAGCCCCTTTAGAAAAGAGAGGATACTGATACTCTAAATGACAAGATCTTTCAGCCGTAGACGTTTTGCTGTTGACACCTCACGCAGGCTGACGACGCTGTTTGGCTCCTGGTTTTTCCTGAACTACAGCACCCATGAGCCCTAGTAAATCTGGCTAATGGCAACCATTACTGGGAATTATTATCCAGCAGCATCTGTAGGCATGGTTTGTCCCACTCTGCCTTAAACTATCCTCTTCCTGTGCAGCCTTATACCCTACCCCTAACCCCGCTATGAAGCCAGCTGGGCAACCAGTTCTCTTTCTGAGCTCTCACATACCTCACAGGGTGTCTGTCCATTGTGGGGAGAAGGTTTGTCAGCTGCTTTGAGTCCCTTTAAGGGTGAGAAACGCAAGATAGAAGAGCCAACTCTTCTTCTTCCTGCTTTGATCCTCCGGCCAGCCAGCGCCTCTTTTCCCTAGACATTTAGTCCTCGATGCTTCAACATTCGGATTTTTTCCTTGGGCAGCACCAGAGAGGTCAAATACCGTGTATTCTGGGAGAAACATGCCTTTGTGATTCTTGCAAGCGGTTAGGGGGAAACAGAGGCCTCCTGTTTTAATGTATACCCTGAGCTGTGATCCTGCAATGAAGTTCTGGCCTGATTCTGATGGGGAGCGATAACAGCTGTAAGGGCTATGCTTGCTGGAATGTTCCCTCCTATATATAGAAGGCTGGCAGAGACGGGAGGTAAATTTCAAGTCCTTCCTCGAGACGTTGAGTAGCTTCCTATGGGAAGACAGTTTATGGAGGAATCTTCATCAAGTGAGCACCTCACGCAGTCCACAAGGGCTCATCCCAGGCTGAGCTTTACCCTTTTAGTCAGGAGTAGACTTTATTTGCTGCCTCATTAAAATGCCACACTTCCACGATTAACGGCATCTCCCCGGAGAGCATCAAAGCTGCTCTATTTTCTATGAAGTTATCCTGACACGCGTTCTTACAGACCCCAGGCATGTTCACCCCAGCTGCCGGACGCTTCCTTTCCCCCTTGCAGCCTCTGGCGTATTGCCAGCTTGAAGGGACTAAACGCAGGTGCCGTCATTTGCTGCAAGGGGCTCTAGAAGATGTCTTTTAGGAAACCGTCTCATTTTGCAAGATGGTTGGTTCACCCTGTACTAATGCTGCGCGCAGACAGGGAGGCCGTTGGCTCTCTGCTTTTAAGTAGATGGCTCTCACTTTGTACCTAGAGATGCGTGTGATACTGCCTGGTACCTTTTGCAGGTTGAGCATATGCTCCACTGCTTAGCTATAGCGATTTCTTTAACTCACTTCTAAGTGCGGTTACTGCAAAGCCGATTGGACTGAACGGCTCCAGCTCTTTGAAATCGTGAACAGACCTTGTTGGAGGCCACGATTTAATTTAGTGAAGGCATAATTATGGAAAAACACCAAGTTATTCTGAACTTCCATTGCACGTAGGTTACAGGTGCCTTGGTCGCTCCGTTACAGCCTGTCTCTCTTTCGATTCTTCTTAGGTCGGCAGGTCAGCAGCGAATGCCAAGGAGAAATGTTGGACTACCGCCGGATGTTGATGGAAGATTTTTCGCTGAGCCCTGAGATCATCCTGGGCTGCCGTAGCGAGATTGAGCACCACTGCTCGGGGCTGCATCGGAAAGGCCGCACGCTCCATTGCTTGATGAAGGTTGTACGAGGAGAGAAAGGAAATCTGGGAGTCAACTGTCAGCAGTCGGTAAGGTTGGGGGTCCCTGCAAAGGAACCCGTTTGAAATCCTCAGTCAGGCCCTGGGTCAGGATTGTATTAACATTGTGAGGTGAGCAAAGGATTCCAAGTGTGATTCCAAGTGCCTCCTCTTAAATTAGCATGAATGGGAACCTGCTCTGGACTTTTTCAGAGCTTCTGGCTCTTCTGACACTTCCCCATCTAAACCAGTGCAACTCATGATTTTGCAGAGAAGTGCATACATTTGGGCAATTAGAGGCAAGCAGGATGCCTCAAAGGGCAACTTGCAAATGTTCGAGAGCAGGTGAAGGTTTTGCCCTCGTCTTCTGCTTGAAATACCCAGAGGCAAGCAGGACACGCTGTGAGGCTGGATGCTGGGCTGTGGCCTCATCTAGCAGGACTCCTCTTAATTCATGGATCACAGGTGAATTGACAGCTACTAGAATGGAATGCCTAGATATTGCCACCAGGTTGGAGGGAGAGTCAGGATTTGCAGGGGTTCAAGAGCAGTTGAAGGTTTGCCCTTGTCTTCTGCTTGAGATGTCCAAAAGCAATTGATGGGCCACTGTGTGAGTTCAGATGCTGGACTAGATGGGCTGTAGCCTGGTCCAGCAGGGCTCCTCTTAGGTTCTTCACTGTGAGTGGCTGCCACTGGAAATACAGTGCTGGAGTTTTCAGCTTTGCTTTATAGGTATGTGCTGTCCACACACCTCTGTGGCCCAGGGGTCTATTTGCACTTGGCTTTATTCTGGAATATATCACAGAATAGAGACCTGCTGTCCACACACTAGTACAGGCTACAGCAGGCCCCAGGTGAGACCTGCCAGAGTCTGCATTAACATGCGGACAACAGACATCGTATCCTAAGATACATTCCAGAATATGGCCAAGTGCGAATAGGCCCCAGTTTACCACATCTGGTATACCAGTAGACATCTTTAAAGTGGCGAACATTTAAGGGCCTCTTAAGGCCATACAGCATACTCCTCCTCTGTGATCCAGTATACATGAGTGACCCATTTTGATGGCACAACATCTTGTCTTGGTCTGGTCTGGTTTGATCTGGTCTACACTCCATCCTGTGTGGACAATGCGTACTGAGGGTGGGAACTCCCTTAGACCAGACCAGCAGTTTGGAAGGGTGGCCCATAATTACCTTCTTAAACTGGACTACGTTGAAATGCAGAAACTAAGTGGGCTGGATTTGGAGGAATCCTGTTTCTCCTTAGAAAAAGGTTCCCTTTTTTTTAGTCGGAATGTTAGACAAGAGTTTCCCTCTGGAAGAGCAGTCGAGGGGTGCAGAACAGTGTTGTTCGCTTTCTGCTACTGCTAAAGGCAGATGTCACAGTTGCCAAGCTTTCTCTGTTCTTCTCTTTCCCCCAGCTCCAAACACTCATCCAGGAAGCGGATCCTGGGGCAGATTACCGCATCGACCGAGCTCTGAACGAAGCCTGCGAATCAGTGATACAAACTGCCTGCAAACACATCCGGGCTGGAGACCCCATGTAGGTGATCGAAGCGGTCCCCTGGCTTTTTGTCACTTAGTTGCCTGGTTAGGTTGAACTGAAAACTATCTTGCAAACGTGGAAGAGATACAGTCCCCAGTGGTGTTTTGTGGAAGATAAGCTTTGCGTGGGGTTAAAATGCCAATAGGGACAAAGACAGGAATCCTGCCCCCTCCCCAAATTCCAGGCTTAGACCAACTTGGTCTTGTGGTTCAGGTGCTGGATTCTTCTCTGGGAATCACCAAATTTGGGTTCTGTACTCCCCCACGAAGCCAGCTGGGTGACCTTGGGCTAGTCACAGCTCTCTTTTGAGCTCTCACAGCCCCCACCCCACTTAGCTCACAGGTTGTCTGTTGTGGGGAGAAGAACAGAAGGCTTGTCAGCTGCTTTGAGTCCCCCTTGAATGGGTGAGAAAAGTGGGGTAGAAAAGCCAACTCTTCTTCTGCAACTCACAGGGGCGAAATGGATTTCTAAAACCTGTTTTGTTGCTTTGGGGGCTGAGTTCTGTAAGCTCCTCTTCAGTTGGCTTGCTAATAGGAAAATGTTCTGAAGAGCAGCCCAGGGACTCTTGTCCGAGGGCTCAGGTTCTCCTTGTCCTTCCAGACGCTTTTTGGCTTGGGGCAGAACAGTTTGTCTCGGCTCTGTGGCCTGTGTTGCATACTAGTCTTTCATTAGCCTTAAAACAGTGAAGTGCGGGCAAGCCTAGGCAGCAGTTGGAGAGCTCTGCGCAGAGAAATGCTTGCTTTTCAAACATACAATTACCGTTTCCTCTTTCCAGAAATAGCCTATTACTCTCTTGCCATTAAGATGCTGGTTGTTGTGGTCTTTGGTGGGACGGCTTCAAGCGCAGCATCACTTAGTCTCCTTCTCCCTTCCTGCCTTTCCTCCAGGATTCTGTCTTGCCTTATGGAGCATCTGTACACAGAAAAGATGGTGGAGGAGTGTGAACACAGACTTCTGGAGCTCCAGTACTTTATTTCACGGGACTGGAAGTGAGTGCTGGCTGTGGAGATTCTCTGCACCCTTTTGAGAACTGCTAGAGAAGTCTCCCAAATTAGACTCCTCTGGAGAGCGAAGGACCAAAGGGATATTGCACTGCAGCATCTTTGGGGGTTGTAATACACCTGTCAGCTTTCAAAGAGGCCCTTGCATGGAACCTGTAGAACTTGGCAATTACAGATCATTCCTGTGTAGGAATGTGCATGAATATTTCTAATGTTTGATGTTCGTACGAGTATGAATGTTTCAGAACATTTGTGAACCAGGGTGGCGGGAAAGTGGCTGCGCTAGTCACATCTGCAATGGACTCAGAGTGAATTCGACATGGTTTGAGAACAGATTCATAGTGGATTAAGGGTGGATTTGACACTTTCAGAGCGAATATGTTATGGGATATGTATCAGATACATATGTGGTCGTATCGGATATTTGTACGAATACATTCATATCAGATAAAATCCTACCACATTCAAAGGAGATATATTTCAGGGAATACAAATTTTCTTACATTTGTTTCAATACTAATCAAATGCAAAAAAAACCCAATTCATGCACAACCTTATTCCTGTGGCTTGTCCTCTAGGGCCCTTTCCGCACTTGGCCTTATTCTGGAATATATCTCAGGATCAGGGTCTCTTATCTGCATGTTATTGCAGACTACAGCAGGTCCTAGTGAGACTTGCCGTAGCCTGTATTAGCATGTGGACAAGAGACCCCTATCCTGAGATAGATCCCAGAATAAGGCCAAGTGCGGAAGCAGCCTAGGAGTCTTGAGGAGATAACAGATTTGGAAGGTGCCCCCCACCCCTGTTTTATGTGCACCCCCTCGCTTTCCTGACTCACATTTCAGTTCACTTACTTTTGGAGTAGATTGATAAAGAATTTCCTTTAGGGCTTGCTAGCAGGATGCTTTCCTTTGGGATGTCTCTCCTTTCTCTCCCATTCACTTGCGTCCTTCTCTGTGTCTCCTTCAGGAAATCTTCCTAATGCTCTCAAATCTCCAAGGGCGCTGCTCATAAGCCGCTTGCGTTGCCTTTGGTCAGAAACACTTGATAAATTTTGTTAGTCGCGTTTGAAACGTGCCCTAATAAGATTTCTTCGTATAACTAAATGGGATTTATTTCTGTGACACTTTTCACTTCTGCTGTATTGTTACATCGGGGGCGAAACGCCATGTTGATGGGAAATGCTGTTATCCTTCACGGCCGTGCAAAACGTGTTCTAGGTTTTGAGTGGTAACTTCAGCTGCGGTTCCTTTTTAACAGACTGGACCCCGTCCTCTATCGCAAGTGCCAAGGCGACGCGTCCAGACTTTGTCACACCCGTGGCTGGAATGAGACCAGTGAGATGATTCCTCCCGGGGCCATCTTTTCTTGCCTGTACAGGCATGCTTACCGTACAGAGGAGCAGGGCAGGAGGGTAGGTATCCAGTAAACTGGGGTTGGCAGGTCTGCTTCCTCAGGTCACCAGTCCAGCAGTGGGCTTATATGTGGCTACCAAGACGAATCTCCTTTGTGGCAGCTTTGGGGGTGTTAAGTTCCAGGTTTCTTCTGAGATGCTAAGATTTTGGATATCGCTGCTATATCCATCTTCAGAGGATTTTGCTCTTGGAAGGACCAATTTTTTGCAAGAGTCACTTGCAGTCACTTTTGGCTCTTACAAGAGAAAACTCCTCTGAAGATGGACGTCACAGCTATACCTGAAAGCTTAGGTTCTCAGAAGAAACCTGGAACACAAGAGATTGAATCTGGCCATGAAAGCCTATATACAACCGTACCAAGGGGAATGTTTAAAGCACTTGTAGAAATCAGAAACATGTGCTAAGTATGATGCAGTATCCAGGCTCCTGTTTGTACTTGGCCATATTCTGGAACATATCTTAGGATAGGAGCTTGTTGTCCACCTGCTAATGCAGACTCTGGCAGGCCTCACTTGGATATGTTCCAGGATATATTCCAGAATAAAGCCAAGTGTGAATGGGCCAGAGATCACGTATGTTCTGTAATCTAGCAGAGCCAGAGAGCCATTAGCCCACAGGAAAGGGATCTATTGAGCTGCATGATTTGATAAACGAACCCTGGAATAAAGCAGCTTCTTGAATGCTTCCAGGAAGGTTCAACTGTGGCCCCTTTACTTCCAAAGCAAATTAGACGGTCCTAGTGGTTCACAGGATTGGTAGAGAAAGGAAACTGTCCAGCCTTTGGCTTGACTCTTTTGTGGAAGATCCCACTGTAAGCATCACAGAGATGAAGCTGGAAGATTATCAGAAAATGCTTGAGTTGGGCAGGGGTTCTGGAGCTCTGAGGCCTTCAGGAACCTTGTATAACTGTGTTTTTTGTAAATTAAAGGGTCTGTCTCTCTTGTCAGAATCCTTTATGTCCCTGGCGGCTCTCTCACCCATTTGTGATTGCCCAGCCTTTGTTCGGCCTGTACATTCAGCCCGCGAGATGCAGTGAGGAACACAGGTGCAATGTTAGATCCCTGAGCAGTTTGCCTGAGAAAAGATGGCCCAGCAATAGTGCCTTTTTCCTGCTGGCTGGAAGGCTTCAGGTTGTCTCTCCCAGTTCACAATCTAGTGGTCTAGTGGTTAGGGAGCCGGACTCTTATCTGGGAATACTAGGCTTGATTCCGCCTTCCACGAAGCCAGCTTGGGTGACCTTGGTCTAGTCACAGCTGTCTTCTTAGCTCTCACAGCCCCACCTACCTCACAGGGTATCTGTTGAGGGGAGAAGAACAGAAAGCTTTCTGCCGCTTTGAGTCCCCTTAAGTGGGTGAGAAAAGCAGGGTAGAAAAGCCAACTCTTCTTTCTCTTTTTCTTAAGCAACCAAATGCCTCTCCTTGTACTGTATGTGCTCTGCTGAGTCTTCCTCACTTCATGTTTTGGCAGCTTGTTGAAACACCTCCTTTAATTAGATATTCCCTAGGTGGGTTTAAGGGATTATCCCTCATCCCACCTGCAAAGAAGGTAAGATCTTTAGAGACTAGAACTCTGGGCTTGTAAAAGAGGAGACCAAGAACACAACAGGAGAATTTTACTGTTAGTAATGCTGGAAAGAGGATCTTCCTTCCCAGATCCGGGCAGCTGGGATTGTTCACCTGGAACAAATTTGTACACTTGTGCTTGGCAGCTGTCCAGAGAATGCAGAGCAGAAGTACAGAGGATCCTCCACCAACGTGCTTTGGATGTGAAGCTGGATCCAGCTCTCCAAGACAAGTGCATGATAGATCTGGGGAAGTGGTGCAGCGAGAAGACAGAAACTGGACAGGTACGCCAGCATTCTTTCTCCAGCTTCTTTGGGTAGGTAGTTAGAGGTCTCTCCTGGGCTGTCCTGAAAGTGTATGGATTCTGCTGAGTTTCACAATGGATTCCTTGTATGGCTACTGTATATAATCATGTAAATGAAACTGGGTAACTTGAACAGCCACATCAGACGCTCATTGGCTGAGCTGGTTAATTGCGTAAAATGTTGAAGGGCTCAGGCAACTAAAGAGGTTTCAGTCCTTCGGTTTTGTGAGGGAATGGCAGACGATCCCTTTGGCAAGACCAGAAATGTTCCAGGGAGAAGGATAATTCTGAGACAGAGGGATCCGAAAAGCAGCGTTTCTGGACAGTGAAGAACTCGAGGCAAGAATGAGTGAGAGAACTGGAGAGAGAAGCTAAGCAAAATAAATATTCCGAAAAAATATCATAGGATTTCATAATCAGGAGGAGAGACATTTGTTGTTTAGAAGGCTCAGTGAGAAGCAAGATGGCTAAAGGAAGGGAAGCAAAATTTGTCTGTAGTGCTAAATTTTTCCTAATTTTAATCAATAGCTACTTCTCTAAGCTGTTAGTCTAATAATTGCCTCTTAGCCTCTAGGTTTGAATGTTTCCCTTGGAGTCTTTGACACATAACTATTAGTGTCATCTACCCTGAGCTGAAATCCATCACATTTGTGTCTTGGCTTTTTCCAAGGCAATCAAAACTTTTTGAGGGAAGGAAATGGTTTTTAAAAGCCATTTTAAGGATCTGTTCTGCGTAGCTTAACTAGATTCATTATTTCAGTGACACTCCTCCTAGTAGCAATATTTACTTCCAGAAGATGGATTAGAATTTAAGCCCAAATATAATTATTGTATTTTTGCCATATCAGATGCACATTTTTTTTTCAAAATAATGGTGTCTGTGAAGTGGGAAGAGACAGTATATTCCCATTTAACCAAAGTCCAGGGCAAAGTGGTGTGTCTTCACCTCCTTCTAAGTATATATAGTGAAGGAGCCAGATGCACCTCAAGGGGGGGACTGTTTGATAGCCTAGGGACCATCACTGAGAAGGCTCTCTCCTGGGTGCCCACCCCTTTTACTACTGAGGATGGTGGTACAGCCAGGCGGATCCCCTCCAGATCTTAAGGCACGGGCAGGTCGATATGGAAAAGGGCTTAGTCTAATGCTTTGTGTACTTTACAAGGGGTCAAACACGTCTTTGAAGTGTTTGTACTTTTCACAGCTGAGGACAAGAGAAGCCACCCGTTTAGCTCATAGTTTTGATTCTTCTGAAAGTGGCTCCAAGCCACTAGATTTAGTAACGTGATGTTAGTAATGGATATCACGGAAGCATAGCAAGGTGCACTGGCAGGGTCTTTAAGGAAATAACTGAGGTTAACTTGATGCAATAGGTGTTAAGATTATGCCTCTACCCTCTTCAGGAACTGGAATGTCTTCAGGACCATTTGGACGATTTGGTGTCTGAGTGCAGAGATATCGTGGGAAACCTCACGGAGCTGGAATCTGAGGTAAAGCAAGAGTTGTTCCAAAGGGAAAGTTCTAGATTTTTAGCACCACTTTAGTCATTTACCATTGCATTATTTGTTTGTGGACTGGGATTTATCCCCCTCCTCAAGGGCTGACACGATGTGTTCCGATTTTTCGGTGGTGTCTTCCTGTCTCGAAAGGCACAGAAAGAGGATGGACCGCTGTGATCCTAAGATATGTAAATGTGTCATTTGCCACTGGTTTGCCTGCAAGAACTGCCAAAGAGATGGCCTATGTGATCCATCCAGCTGCCTTAGGAGACCCACTCTGGATTTTCTGGATTTTAGCCTTCGCCTTTCCCAAGGGAATCATAAAGCAGGGAGGCTGTTTTATCCATAGCTGGGGAGACCCTGTGAGCTTCCATGGCAAAGTGGAGATTTGGACCAAGAGATGAACCAATGTTCTTATCCAGTGCACCATTAGGGGATGCATTCTGATAATTTAAGGGAAAAGGAAAGTATCAGACTTTCCGTGGTTATCTAGAGAAAATAGTTTAGGTGAAAGGAATGTTGACAGATTGAATATATTTTAATTGAGAGTGTAGCTTCTTAAACCGTGTGGCAAGTGGCCTCTTTCTGGAGAAATAAGTATGTCAGGGCTTATATTTGGAACCACCTTCAGCACCAATTGCTTTGAATCCAGAAGTCGTTTTGCCTTCCGTGGGGCGTGCATTTTGGAAGGTCACCTCATCGTGATTACACTGCTGCATGAACCTGGTGTTTGTGGTGTGCTTTTCAGAGCACAGAGGCAGGACCTGAGAGGCACAGGATCTAATCCTTACTCATTTAGGTTTTATGGGGAGAGAACATGGCGACTGTTGCTTTGCCTTTCTTGGATGAAAAGTGGCATATAAATGCACGAAACGCAAATGCTGGCATTGAAAATGGATGCTATTCTGGATGAATTAACTATTTATTTTCCTTGTGTAGGATATCCAGATAGAGGCATTGCTGATGAGAGCCTGTGAGCCAATTATCCAGACCTTCTGTCATGTAAGTGACGCAGTTTGGTCTAGTGGTTAGGGAGTCGGACTCTTATCTGGGAATACGGGGTTCGATTCCGCCCTCCACCACGAAGCCAGCTGGGTGACCCTGGGCTAGTCACAGCGCTCTTCTGAGCTCTCACAGCCCCACCTACCTCACAGGGTGTGTTCTATTCTGGGGAGAAGAATAGAAGCTTTGTCAGCCACTTTGAGTCCCCTTAAATGGGTGAGGAAAGCCGGGTAGGAAAGCCAACTCTTCTTCTTGTTGTTGTTCATAACTGTTTTTCCATGAAGGAGTCTTGTGATTCTCAAGAACGTAATCAGCCTTTCTGAATACCTGGTTTCTTAGTCAGTATTTGTCTTTCTTCTGGGGAACAGTAGACAAGCCTTATTCAATTTCCTGATTTAACTTAGGTTGCTCTCACAGCTCTGAGACAGTTTCCCCTCTTAGGAACAAGCCATGTTGAATGGATTCTCCTGTTCTTTGCCATAAGCATGGCATTCCGTATAAAGTGGCCTGGTTGTTGCTGGGTCTCAGACCTTGTCTTAGATTCCTCTTGAAGGGGTGCCCATGTGTTTGGCTGTTGCCTCTTTGTATGCATACTGTGGTTCCAGAGCGAGGCAGTGATTATCTAGTTTTTCTCTCCTGCTTCTTCTCTTTTGGGGGGATTTTCCCTCCCTGATTTGAAAATGCATTTGAAATCCCTGAAAATAGCAGGTGGTTTAATAAGATTTCTGGAATTCGGTAGATGGCATGCAGGAGGGCCTCTCACCAGGGTCAGGGGTCAAACATTTCTAGTAGACAAGGGAAGGATTTTCATACCTGATGTGGTTCCTTGTTGCTCCTCTTGATGAAGAAAGCTAGAATAAATAGGGGGCATAGGAGGCTCATTGCTTTCCATAACTGGAGCACAGGGGCGGCTAAGAAGGGGATTGATTCTTGCCGGTGTGCTAGATTGACTCCCTGTTGCTTTTTTTACCTCCCATTCAGGAAGTAGCAGACAACCAGATTGAGTCAGGAGACCTCATGGAGTGCCTCATTCAGAACAAACACCAGAAGGAAATGAATGAAAAGTGTGCCGTTGGAGTCACACATTTCCAGCTGGTGAGTGTGGCTCGTTCACTAATAATCCAGGAGTGGAAGCCAGACTGTGAAGTTTAATCCCTACCCCAGATGGTTACCAGTAAGGCTGTGCATGAATGCAATTTTCGGGATTCGATTTCATTAGGACGTTTAAAGTTCGAATTTAACCAAATTCGATTCGAATTAAGCCAATTTGAGTAAGGAATTCGAACGAATAGATTTGAATTTGCTTAATTCAAATCGAATTTGGTTAAATTCGAACTTTAAACATTCGAATCGAATTGTATTTTCGGATATTCAGTTTGGATCAACATCCGTAGATGCCCGTACGCATCATCCCCGGGTCCATACACATCCGTAAATGTCTGTATGCATCCTGTAGTTATCCCACCTGCAACCCGTTTTTATTCCGTACGGATCAATACAAATGCACACAGATGTGGGAAAGATGTGGATCTTCAAGTACACACCATGTACGAACCTGTACACATATGAATATCTGAATAATTTGAACAAATAGATCCAAAATTCAAAATTTGAATTGAATCTTTAAATTCGAATCTAAGGGCATTCGATTCAAATTTGAATGTTGAAATTCAGTTTATTAGATTGAATTTCGGATGCATTTGAATATTCGTGGACACCCCTAGTTACCAGCAGAATATACTTTAGGCTTTCTTCTTATTCTCTGGTAACCCTCCAGAATGAACCTTCACCTAAGTCAGTGATGGTGAACCTTTTGAGCTCGGTGTGCCAAAATTCGCAAGAAACCTAGCTTAACTCGGGTGCTGTGTCACATCTAGAAATATCCATAATTTTGTGATATTTGTAGCTCTAGTAAAAAAGTTATATTTTTTATATATGTATTTTATTTAAAGCAAAAACAAATAATTCTTTACATTTGCTAAATCTTCAATTGAAAGTTGGTATTTTATACACTTCAAGAACAAGCAAGCACTACACGCCCAGGTGCCAGGGTGACCAGGTGTGTCACCCAAAAGGGCTTAGCGTGTCACACGTTGGCCATCACTGACCTAAGTAGTCAATATCCCACTTTCTGCTGCCTCATAATTCTGCCTGCTCTGCCACTTTCTTCCTAAGTGCTTCTGCCCTTAGCTGGCCCAGAACTGTGAGCAGAAGTGCAACTCAGGTCTCCTAGAACTTACCTGGGCTAAAAGCTGGAGGGGTGGAGCAGATCAGCTGAGAGCTGAAAGGAAACGGCTCGCTTTTCTTCCTTTAGGTCCAGATGAAGGATTTCAGATTCTCTTACAAATTTAAAATGGCCTGCAAGGAGGACGTCCTGAAGCTGTGTCCCAACATCAAGAAAAAGTATGTGAAAAGAAATTCTGCTTTGGCTTTAAGGAGAGCAGGCCGCAGCGGCGGCCACGGGTCCTGGCTTTGCGGTGGTAATTCGCCCTTTCCTCTCTCTCTCTCCAGGGTGGACGTGGTGATCTGTCTGAGCACCATTGTGCGTAACGACACACTGCGCGATGCGAAGGAACACCAGGTCTCTATGAAGTGCCGCAAGCAGCTGCGCGTAGAAGAGCTCGAAATGGTAAGAGGACTTGCAGAGGTCACTCAGGGAACCCGGCTTGTGCTTGATGATGGAAGTTCCAGGGGTGACTGGCGTGGGAATAAAATGGAGGAGAATGGGGTTTGCTGCCTTGAATTGGCCTCAAAACTGAGCGCTGGCTGATGATGCGGATATGTTTATGCAATCTCCTGGCCAAATTTGAGGAGCTGGGGATTGTACCTGGGACCCTGCTGCTAAGCTGCACCCCCTTCCCTTCTGTCATGGCCAGAGGGGCAGCAGCAGCAGCAAGCAACCAGCACAGCAAAAAGCCAAGTCAATATCCAGAGTATGTGGAGTCAAACAGGCCAAGAATTGGGTTACCGGAGAGTCGTCGTAAGTTGGGAAGTCAGCCAGGAATCTAAGTTTACCCAAGTCAGGGGTCGCCGGGAAGATTCTTTGTTTGCAACGGAGGTTGTTGGATTGGGCGTTCCTTAAGTCGGACACCGAAAGCCACGACCCCGCTGGCACAGCTGTTTTGTACAGAGGTGCGCTGAGTGACGTAGCTGTTCTCGTCTCCGGAGAGAACTTGGTTCTGGGCAGGATGCAGCATCTGAGCCTGAGACTTCCGCTTCTGGGGGGAACAGAACCCTGGGGCGTGCCTCCCTCGTTTTGGCTGGCAGGGGTGCGGCCTTCCTCCAAGGAGTCAAAAAGAGCACGAGGCGTGACACTTTCCTTTGAAAGAGGGAAAGTGGAAACAAACGCAGCGTATGCTACAGAGGAATAGGCTGTGCTTTTGTGCTCGTTCCTGGGGTACTAAATACAGGTTTCAAGAGGCTTTTGCAAGGGATGTTGGTTTTTCTAGGTGTCTTCCCACAAAAAGCAACCTCCATTCTAATGAAAACTGAGGGTTCCCATGCCGCCCACCTTGGATCTTTTTAAAAGGACCATCTGGGTGGCTCTCCTGAGCGGTCAGGATGATGGGTCTGTGAGTGGCAAAGGGCTTCGCTCAGCAACTCGGTCTTCGCTGTCCAACTGAGGGCGTTGAGTGTCTCAACAGACCCCTGCCCACACTATGCCTCAGCAAGCACTTCCGTTGTGCCCTCTCCTTGGGTCCGGAAGAAGGTGAGTTACTCTGTAATGTTTTATGTTACAGACTGAAGATATCCGCCTGGAACCCGACCTTTATGAAGCCTGCAAAAATGACATCAGAAGCTACTGCCAGAACGTTCCGTATGGCAATGCTCAGGTGACGGATATTTTAGTTTTATTTTGGACACGCCCGTGTGCGATATCTTTGGGCTTGAGACACGCTTGGGTGTGCTTTAATTGATACTTTGCTATACTTCGGCTTATTATAGCCACAGATTGACTGGCAAACACCTAAGAGACCTTAGCATAGCTGAGCTCTGAAAGTGAGCTTTTATCCTCCTTTCTCCCAATGTTTGGCTAGAAAAGCCTCGTTTTAAGCAGCCGTGCTGACAGGTGAAGGCAGAAATTAAATTTATTCTTGTGTCTATGTTTCCTTGAATCTTTTAGCTCAGCCCTTTATTATCAAGTCTTTCCTTGAATTGTACTAAGTATAGCCCTTTTGCTGATGAGGTGGCATTTAAGGCTGTTTTCCTTGTAGTTCTGAGCCTTCCTCAGTTTAACATTCTCCTTGAAATACTTCACTAGAAATGTACTGTGGGCGAGACTTCACCGTGCTTCTGTTTTTAGAGGAGGTGTTGCCGAAAACGGCACAGCAATGGCCTTTGTTTTCCTTACATTTCTGCCCACGCCCACCCTCTCAGGTCATTTAAGGTAACAGTGCTCAGCGTGGGGTCCTTCGGATGTTGCTGGACTATAGCTCCCAGTATTCCATATTCTGTGCCAGCTCCACGCTGGTGTTTGTAGTTCAGGAACATCCAGAGGTCTTGAAACTGAGCAGCCCTGATTTAGGGACTCCTAAATCATCATGTTCCTTCTTACATGCCTGTTGCCAGTCAAGAGTTTTTTTTTAAAGTTGCTCTCCTCTTCCTCCTCCTTCCATTACAGAGTCAAAGTCTTAAGAAATACATGAAATAGGTTCTAAATAACTTATAAATAATTTATTTGCAGATCATTGAGTGTCTGAAGGAAAACAAAAAGCAGTTGAACTCCCGCTGTCACCAGAAGGTCTTCAAGCTTCAGGAAACGGAAATGATGGATCCGGAACTTGATTACACACTCATGCGTGTTTGCAAACAGATGATCAAGGTAAGAATAACTGGCCGGAGAGGGAAATCCAGGCTGGATCCTTTTCAGATCAAAGAGTTTTCTTCCTTGCCATGTACATCTAAGGGAATATTAACCCGAAAGGTGAATCTGTGTTGCTTTTACTAGGAAGATCATGCTGCCACTGGAGAGACTTTCCAGTTGTTTTGATTTCTGCCCTTCCCCTGTAAGCATTTGTGTTAGCACTGGGCTTCTTGGGCTGACATGGGTGAATTCTTAATAGTCCCAGTATTCTGTGGTTTAGAATCCAATCTGGGTAGGTTTGGTTTATGCCTTTATCTTCCTTCTTCCTTTTGCAGAGATTCTGCCCGGAAGCTGATGCAAAGAACATGCTGCAGTGTTTGAAACAGAACAAAAACAGTGAACTGATGGATCCCAAGTGCAAGCAAATGATTACCAAGCGTCAGATTACACAGAACACAGGTACCTGTGGGCTCCTCCTTGGAATTCGGCGGAATTGAGGGGCAGAGTGGTCTGTGCTGAAGTTACTTACACAAGATGAATTGCACAGCTGTCCCTCAGTTTTTCCAGGGTTAAGTTAAAAAAAAAATAGTGCAAATTTCAAAACTCAAAAAAAAAATCAAGACATTTGGCAGGCAGGAGACTTTATCCTGTTTGAATCTGGAAACCAGCTGTTCTTTAGCAGCAGTCTTGCAAGTGTGTGCGGTAGATTGCGTAGGAGAATTCACAAACCTTCTCTTGCAAAAATGTGACATTTGGATTAAACGTCTCAAATTTGAGAGATCACTAAATATAGTGCTGAAGCGCTTCGTTCTTAGAGTACAACTCCCAGTAGGCTGGCAGAGAATTATGGGAGTTGTCCTTCAGAAACATCTGGAGAACTGTAGTTGAGCAGCTGTGATTTAAAGCCACTGATCTGTTAACATTTCTGGTTTTAGTCAGTTCAGAGTTCTGATACTATTACAGTTCTGAATGCAGATCCTGCTGGTTTGGGGCATGAGGAAGTCAGTTGTGCCTGTTTGGAAAGACTGTCATAGTTTTGGACAGTATTAGGAGCAAGCTGTATTTCCTCCCCGAACCTTTCTCTGGACTTTTCAGAGATGACTCCTCCAACATTCATTTCACCCCAAAACACAATGTTTTAATATTTGTGCGTTTGAATTTCATGTGGAAATTCACCTAGGAACCTGATCCTATCAGGGAATGAGGGACTGCTGCAATTTCAACGTGTTGATGTTCCTTTTCTTCTCTCTGATAGATTATCGCCTGAATCCCGTGCTGAGAAAGGCCTGCAAGGCAGACATTCCAAAATTTTGTCAGAACATTTTGAGCAAGGCCAAGGATGACTCGGAGCTTGAAGGGCAGGTCATATCCTGCTTAAAGCTGAAATACGCAGACCAGGTGACTCAGGGGCACTAATATAAGTTAAAAACAGGAGAAGGACAGTTTTCAAAAGGCCTCTTTGGAATGGATATTTGCTGACTTGTCAGTTTGGTCTAGTGGTTAGGGAGCCAGACGCTTACGCAGGGTTCAAGTCTGCCCTCGCCCATGAAGCCAGCTGGGTGACCTTGGGCAAGTCACAGCTCTCTTCTCTGCTCTCACAGCCCCACCTACCTCCCGGTGTGTGTGTTGTGGGGAGAAGAATAGAAAAGCTTTGTCAGCCGCTTTGAGTCCCCTCAAATGGGTGAGAAAAGCCGGGTAGAAAAGCCAACTCTTCTTCTTCTTTGGTAGAAAACTAATGCCATCCTTAAACTCGGCAGGAAGAAGAGGGAGCAGTTGTATACATAAAAGTGCATGTGCCATCTGTCCTAACTAGGGATGTGCATGAATTTGTTTTTGTTTCTTATTGAATTGAATGCAAGAAAATTTGTATTTGTATTTGTAGTAGGATTTGAATTTGATACGAATGTTCCATCCCATCCAAATCCCATACGAATGCATAGGGACCCCCCATGTATGCCGTACAAAGCTTCATACGAATGTATTGAAACATTCGATTTGAATTTGGATGTCAGTCCTCGAATGTGCCAAATATGAATGTCCAAATTTGGTTCTTCAATTATTTATTTATTTATTTATTTATTTATTTATTTATTTATTTATATATATCCCGCTCATAACAGTTAAAAACGAACATATTAAAACTGTATCAGACTATGCTAAAACCCATACAAAGTTTAAAATCCAGCATAATAATAATAATAATAATAATAATAATAATAATAATAATAATAATAATAATAATAATAATAATAATAATAATAATAATGATACACAGGCAGTTTAAAAAACAATAGTTTTGCAGGGGGGAAGCATAGAGAGCATTTAGCCAAAGGCCTCAGTGAAGAGGTGCGTCTTCACCGCCTTCCTGAACATAAACAGAGAAGGGGCCTGACGCACCTCCAAGGGGAGACCGTTCCACAGCCTGGGGGCCACTGCTGAAAAGGCCCTCTCCCGGGTGCCCACCCGCCTAGCCGCTGAAGGCGGAGGGATCACCAGGAGGGCCTCCCCTCCAGATCTTAAGACGCGGGCAGGCCGATATGGGAGAAGGCGCTCCTGTAGATATCTGGGGTCCAAGTCATTTAGGGCCTTATAAATCAGAATTAGCACCTTGAATTGGGCTCAGTAGTGAATTGGCAGCCAGTGCAGTTCTTTTAGAACTGGTGTGATATGTCAGTTCCTTTCTTTGGCCTGAGCAGAATTTGAATGGGATGGCATAGAAAAGCTACCCTGGCTACTACCCTCCTTTACAAAGTCCATTTGCCAACACTGCTGTCTGTGTATTGGGAGCTATTTACTAGAGATGTCCAAATTCAGTTTGAATCCAAGCAGTTAGAATCGACCCTCTTGGCTTGAACCAGTTTGATTTTCTGCACTGCTGGTAAAATTTGATTGATTGGCATTAATTCAGTAGCACATGCAGGCCTCGGCCTGTGAGATGGGAACCGCATTCTGTGTTGTACTTTTTTTCTGGACGCATCACTGTGTTCAAAGGATGGGTGAGGACAGAGCAACGTGGGGTAGTTATATGTATGGGCACCAGCTTAGCTTAAGGCTGTGTGAATATTGCTTTCCCCCTAAGGCCGAAACCCAGCATAACTCTCCTTGTTCTTTTCAAATCCCATGTACAGCGCCTTTCTCCAGACTGTGAAGATCAGATCCGAGTGATTATTGAAGAATCGGCCCTCGACTATCGGTTAGACCCTCAGTTGCAGATGCACTGCTCAGAAGAGGTGGGACTTTGCAAATTCAGTCCTGCTTCACCCGTACATGTTGGCAAGTCCTTGTAAGCTCTTAGTAGGACTATTTGAACGGTGGTACTCTTAAGCTGACCCTCCACTGTGTTGTTTGTAGTGAAGATAAGTTCAGTGACTCACACAGTCTTCATCTGGCATCTTGCTGTTTGCTGCAGCGAGGAATTGGCTGTTGGAGGTTTCCCATTTCTTCCTTTATGAATGAGGAACTCTGATGCTGGTGGCATCGTATTGCTTAGGCATCAGGGAAACTCACTGATGCTCTGGAAGACAAATGGGCAACCTAAGGGCAGTCCTGGGCGTTCCTCTCCTGAGACAGCTGGAAATGGATGCAAAGACTATAGAGGAGGTATTAGAACTAGGCATTTTTAACAAAGTCTAAGGCTGCAGGTGAATGTTTTGCTTCACCCCAGGAGTTCTGTATGCATTCTTTGGAGAGATCTGAACCCATTTGTGATTCCTTAAGTGGCTAGCTTTCATCTTTGGCCCTAGACAGCACAACAGATTGCCTCTCAGTAATATCTTCAGCCCTGGGTTGGTGGGACCTTAAGCTTTGCTCAAAAATTCCAGGGGTAAAACATACCAAGTCTTAACACCAACCTTCCTGGTAATTACTGTTTATGTTATTTACCTAATTGCCCTCCTTTGAAAGCAAACCAAGATGATGCATGAAAGTAAAAGCAGAAATTAAGAGCAGTAGAAATACAGAAGGAAAAGGAAATGGTTAAATGCATTGTTTGAATAGATAGGCTACCTAAGTTAAAAACTGCATAAAACAAAATATGTATAGTTCCACCCTTTTCGCCTCCTGGATGTTGGTTTAGCATCCCTATATGCCGGTCAGAAAAGCCATCTTGTAAGTTGCCACCTGGAAGAGGTTAGATTAGCTATCAGATGAGCCTCCTTAAGGGATTGACTTCCACATCTGTGGAAATGCTGATGAAGAAGCCCTGTTCCAGGTTTTGGCCCACTTGATACCAGATCAAAGATGACAAAGAGAGCTTGGATCTTGAACGAATTATGGGGAAGAAGATACTCTAGTTACTGGCCTTCTGCCAAGCCACGTTCAGCTTTAAAGGCCAAGATGAATGCCTTGAACTGAGCTCAGAAATAATTGGAAGCTGCTGCATTCCAGGACTGGTGTTACGGGATCTTATTTCTGGATCCCTGTCTCAAACCTTGCAGCTATGTTCTTCTCTAGATCCCATCAGTAGACTGCTTCCAAGGGCAGCCCAACAAAAGAGTACAGTCAGACCCCCGTATCCACTGATCTGGCCACTGTGGTTTCAGCTTCCTGTGGTGACCGGATCAGTCCCCCACCCACCCCCACCTGCCACAGGTGCCATTAGCCCTACCTTAAGGTCTTCTGAGACCTGGGACAAGCAGAAAATGGCCCAAAATGGCATGCAGTTTCCCATAATGCCTTTGAAATCCCATGGGATTTCTCTGAAATTATGGGAAACGGAGTGTATTTCCCAGCCTTTGAATTATTTACAGTTTTATGTTATCCGCGGTGGGGCCTGGAACGTATCCCCCGCAGATACAGGTCTGACTGCATTACAGGAAGTCCACATGAGAGGCTACCAGGTTGCCATCATCCTAATAGGACTTAACTCTGCCTACCAGCATCAGATCACAGGAGGTCGGAACAGAGGGGTGCCCAGATAATGGCCACAGTCTTTTAGGGGGCATACACCTCACCTGGTACATTGACAGTGTGCTGAGTGACCAACAGCAACTTTGTCTAGCTTTTTAGTCTCTTTTTAGGATTTTCTTTGCATACGTTTGGGTGCATCTCATATTCCTTCATAAAACATGGAGAAGAGATGGACTTGCCCTTCTATGCTATTATATAAGACACGCATCTTAATATCCTTTGCTTTGAAAGATTTCTAGCTTGTGTGCAGAGGAAGCAGCCGCCCAAGAGCAGACTGGGCAAGTGGAGGAGTGTCTGAAAGTGAATCTGCTGAAGATTAAAACAGACATGTGCAAAAAGGTAACAGAACCTGTTGCTTAAGACTGACTTGATGGGGTTTCTAGATTTTTGTATACAGTGCAGTTACTTAATTGGGCATTGGCTCCATTTTGGAACTATCTGCTCCAGACTAGATCTTCCAGAAATTTTGTCAGCAAGAATTCCTTTCTTTCTTTCTTTCTTTCTTTCTTTCTTTCTTTCTTTCTTTCTTTCTTTCTTTCTTTCTTTCTTTCTTTCTTTCTTTCTTTCTTTCTTTCTTTCTTTCTTTCTTTCTTTCTTTCTTTCTTTCTTTCTTTCCTTCCTTCCTTCCTTCCTTCCTTCCTTCCTTCCTTCCTTCCTTCCTTCCTTCCTTCCTTCCTTCCTTCCTTCCTTCCTTCCTTCCTTCCTTCCTTCCTTTCCTGTAGCTTTTTGTTTTGCTAGGTTTTGGATAGGTAACTGATTGATAGAAGTCTGTAATGAGATCATTATGTTGCCCCGAGAGCCAATGGAATGTGGTGAGTTAATTTTGAAATACTCTAGTGATAATATTCAGAGTACACTGCGGTTTGATTGTCCACCTAGGAAGTGCTGAACATGCTGAAGGAGAGTAAAGCTGACATCTTTGTAGATCCTGTTCTTCACACAGCCTGTGCCCTTGATATCAAGCACCACTGCGCAGCCATCCTGCCAGGACGTGGGCGACGTAAGTTTTAAGGATAGCTCAGAAGCCTAGGGTCAGTTGTATGTTTGATGGTGGTATATCTATTGATTCATAAGAACATAAGAGGAGCCCTGCTGGATCAGTCCAGCATTCTGTCTCAAACAAAGACTTGCCAGTTGCCTCTGGGCATCTTAAGCAGAAGACAAAGACAAAACCTTAATTTCCACTTCCACAAATGGCCCTAGGCATCGATTCCATGAATTTGTCTAACCCTTTCTTCAGTGTCTGCTGCTTTGGTTCCTTGTAGTTTTAATCAAATATAAATGTTGTATTTTTAATTTAAATAAACGTTAATGGCAGACTCGTGGTTCATACGTAACCCGGCGGCATTAACAGACTTTTGAAGTTTGTCCTCTGGTTGGTTTTCAACTGCTGCATTTGAAAAAGGGAAATTGTAAGACACAAGTATTGTAATCTAGTACTCTGCTGGGTATTCTGGGGATTGAATTATGGGTATCAGATGTCCTTCTTTATGGGATCTTGAAGAAAGGCTGTCCTTGCTGATCTCTTGCCCTCCTATGTTCTTCAGAGATGTCCTGTCTGATGGAGGCTCTCGAAGACAAACGTGTCCGATTGCAACCTGAATGTAAAAAGCGCCTTAATGACCGTATCGAAATGTGGAGCTATGCTGCTAAGGTGAGATTTACCTGCTAGTGTGTCAGTGAAGCCCCTTTTGGATACCTGTAGTATACCTCCAGCGCTGGGCACTGATCAACCAAGAGCTTTATATGGTACAGGCCTATCAGGTCTGAGGAACAGTGAGATCTTCTGTTGTCTTGCCCAGATAGATAGATAGATAGATAGATAGATAGATAGATAGATAGATAGATAGATAGATAGATAGATAGATAGATAGATAGATAGATAGATAGATAGATAGATAGATAGATAGATCCCTCCCTCCCTCCCTCCCTCCCTCCCTCCCTCCCCCCCCCCCAAGGGTCTCAGAGTGGGTTACAACATAAAAAATGAACACATTAAAACCAATAACATATTAAACATATTATCTGCTAGAATCTATTTTGAAAAGATCCAACTCATGTTTTATTAACCAAACCAAAGTGATATTTGCAGAAAACAGCTACATTGATACAACTGTCCCTAACAATAGTTTTGTTTTTATGTAGTCAGTAAAATACAACTTCCCTCATTTAAGCTTCCAATACAGTTATTTGGCCTCTGTGGTACAAATGGCTTACATTAATTGCTTGGGTTTGAACCCATTTGTGGATTTGTTGTACTGAATTTGTAAGTTTCCAATAACTCTGGCTGGATTTTCTCATAATCTTATGCATTAAATGTCTCAATTCAATGCTGTTTTCTTCAGGAAAATAGAAAAACCTTTACTTGATACTGAAGGAGTAACGTAATGTAATAGGTGCTGGCCTTGAGAAAGGCTATTTGCAGAGATGGCCTGCAGTCGACAGGTGGTCTGTCTGGTATTATGGCCCATAAAACAGCCACATTAATGGGCTTTCCAAAAGCTTCTTCTGGGAGAGTGAAACTAAAAAAGGCCAGGGGCTATGATTGTACTTTTAAAAAATTTAAAATTATATCTAAATTAAAATCAGACAAGGAACAATAGTATATAGAGAAGGAAAAAGTAAGGCCATTCCCTACTTATTTTGCCACCTCTTTCCTGAATATCATTGCCGGAGGACTTGAATTAATCTAGGCTCGACTTAGCTGCTCTACCGAAGAGCATTGGCAGAGGTCACGCTTGTTAGCTTGTCCTTCAGAGCTGTCTCCTCCCTTCCGATGTGCGTGGTGCCTTGTAAATAAGCCGTGCTGTATCCACGATGATGATGTTTAGTGCATGTGGCTTTCTCATAGGGTTTTAGTGGAGGCCTTAATCTTTTAGAGAAAGCCGGCTTTCCTCTTCTGTGTGGTGTCTCTGAATGGCCCGTGTTTTCTTCCCCGCCTTTGCCAGGTGGCCCCAGCCGAAGGCTTCTCTGATCTTGCCATGCAAGTGATGACCTCTCCCTCCAAGAACTACATCCTTTCTGTGATCAGCGTGGGCATCTGCGTCCTGTTCCTCATCGGCCTGCTGTGTGGGCGCATCACTAAGCGCGTGACACGGGAGCTGAAAGACAGGTAGAGCTCGCCTCGGCCGCTGACAGGAAGGAAGAAGGCCTGCCGAGTGCCCACCATGTACAGCCCTCCTTTGTATAGCCTCCCCGCCCCACTTTGCTCCTCTCTGGAGAGGACAAGCAACTTAGAGCAGCGGCGGCGGCGGCAGCACGTGTCAGCTGAGTTTCCCGCCTCGTCCGCGCCGTCTCCACCCTCGGGGAACCGGTTGACCACGTGCCGCCCCGGCGGTCCAGCCAGCAGCTTCGTTACCCCATCGTTAGCGACTGTGGTTTGCCTGCCCGTAGACAAGTCTCTCTTTTCTCTTTCTCTCCGTATTGTTTGGACTGCCTTCCCTCTCCAGGCAGACTGACGACCTGCAGCACAAGAGGTTTTTAAAGTCGCGTTTTTAAAAATCTGTTTGAGGCCTAGTGTTGGGCAGTGGGGCTGAGCGGGGAAGAAGCTTTGCGCTCCATGTCTGGGCAGGTAGACTGATGGGGACGGCGCCCCCCCTCCCCCCCCCCCACTCATAGCTGGCCTTGCTTTGGACATCCGGATCACCCTTGAACAAATAACTCCGGCACATAATCAGTCAACATCCGTTGCCTCCGGGAGTTCATCATCTCTACTGATCTCGTGATTTTTTGTTACTGTGTTTTGTTACATTTTTGGTTTTGTTTTTTTTAAAAATGATTTATTCCTGCTTAGGTTTTGGGGTTTTCTTTTGTTTTGTTTGTTTTTCCAAACAGGCAATGCCTTTCGCATTTCCCCCATTTTGGGGAGTAACAAGATTTGGATGAGAATAAACCGATGGCAGTGTTCTCACAGGGGCCCCTTGTGAAGCCATATCCGCCCCCTAGGGGGAGCCAGGTGGATAGTGGAGGGACAGTATTGAAGGTCAGGTTGGAATCCTTGGCATTGGTGGGTGGGGGTGGGCTAAATGATTGAGACACGCGTAGGAAAAAGGCGCCCCTTGTATGATTATTTATATGTTAAGCTAAATTGGCTTCCTGGCCTCCTAGCTGTGAGAATTCCCTGCCCTCCAGAATCCAGCTAAAAATGTCAGGTGTTTCTTGGGAAGCAAGACAGGCAGGGTTTCAGCACTAGCCAAGGACCGGCGGGTGAGAACTCCCAGGAAAGAAACCAACAGGTTTTATGCAAGTTGCAATGAAGTAGCGTCTTTGGTACGGCAGTGTTTCCACCAGTCTCTCCCAGTGACTGTGCGCGCCGTTGCTGGGACACAGGGAGGAGCCACTGCGGAACCATTTTGGTATGTACACTACAGCGTGTGTTTAAAGGAGCTGACTTGGGTCTTGTCCATGTGCTGAGTGGCTGGGATTTGTGCCTGCGTGGGTCCGCCCCACCCAAAACCTGAACGCAGCAGCGTCTTCTGTTTACCGTCCTTTCCTGGTTTTGCTTTTGCAGCCGCCGTTAGACAAGTGCCAACATTCCAGGGTTCTGCACAGACATCATAAAATGGGGGCTCGTTCTGTAAAGGGACCTGCTGTCCTGACACTGCTGCCGACAAAGAGCCAGGCATACCAGTACTGTGAATCCTTCCTCCTGCTTTTGAAGTGTTGGCATAGGGTGGAACTTCCTAGCCCGCAGAGCAAGTAATGAAACGTCAAGCTCTGTGCCTCTAGGGGTTTGCAGACGCGTCCAGGGTCAGAAGAGGTCATTCAAGGGAAAGAAGCTTGACTGGTTTGTACTGAAAGGTTTCTCAGATCAATGAAAGCACATTTTGGGGGAGCAAAAGGTTTGCAGGTGGGCTTGGGAAGTGGACTATGCCCCGGTTCTTCAGTTGGTGCAGAGTTGTGACCCTTCTCTCCTCCTCGCAGTATTATTCTCTTACGCTGGGAGCCGACTGGGCCTAGAAGATGACTCGGGAACAGTGCTTGACTTTTGCCACCCTTCCTTCTGTAATTGGCACCTGCCGCGATCCAGATTGGGTGGGCAGTCACTTGAAAACCTCATTGGAGAGGCTCCTAACTGATGATGCGGAGAGTAAAAGAAAGGAGTGTCTTGTTCGAGATTTTGAAGGATGAAATGGATGCTTGAATTCGGTTGCCTTGTAATGGATGCTGCTCGAGGAGTGGAGGAATCTCCTCCTTTGTCTTTTTAAAGCTCTACAGAGTGCATGGCAGTTAATAGCAGCAGCAGGGACCTTTGGGGTGCAGAGGCTTTCTTTCATCTACAGTGAAGGAAGCGGCGTCTCTCCCAAGCTTCCTGGTTTGAGCAACACACCCACAGCCCTTTATAGGGCTGCGACTGGAGCTCAGTCAGGTCACTTAACCCAGGAAGCTTTAGCAGGTAGACAGCTTCATCCTCCCTTCACAAGGCCAGTGTCAGGACGAAAGGATGTCAAGAGCAGCGCTCCATCTTTTGAAGCCTCCCGCTTCCTGCCAGGGCTGGACTGGAGCTGCTGCTGCTTTAGGACAGCAGAAGAAAAGGCTGCGATCTGATAATTTTAGAAGGACTGATAGACCTGTGGGAAGGCGGTGTGCGTCTGCTTCACCCTGCTTGAATCCATTATACTTTCTGCCTGAGCCGCCTTTGGCCTTTATTGTCTTGTCCCATGAGCAACTCTCTGGCTTGCTTTGGCACAGACTGAATACGGCAAGGGAGCTTGCTCTTTGTGTATCTGCTGGTGAGTTTCTAGTTCCTGGATAAAACACTCCTGGGGGGTGATACGTAGGGAAATCTCAGCAGCAGCTTCCATTATGTTAGCAGCAGCAGCTGGGATGCAGCAGGGTCTCTTCGCCTTTTACTTAAGAAGGAACCAATGATGTCACAAAAGCAGAAGAATCAGGCTTGTTGCTTCTCTGCCCGCTGGTTGCATATTTCTCTTGCATGGATGCTAAGGCCACATGTATGCACAAAAGAGGAGGTGGTGGCGCTGTCCCTCCACCCGCCCCCTTTTGGTGGAATGTAAGAATGACTCCTCTTTGCCTCTGCAGTGAACAGCTCACCAATCCTTGGCATGACGCAAGCCCTCTTGCCTCTTTTGGCAGCACCCTTGCGCCTCTGCTGCTAAGTTTGAGTGGTCATTCAAGCAGCCAGGGCTTCCGCCGTCACCCCAGAGTGAAACAGCTTTAAATGTTCTCTGCTGGACACATCTTTGGCCAGCTGGGTGGTGCATGTGCCCATGCTGCCTTCTGGATGATCACAGGGCGGTCGCATTGTGAAGCCACTGGAGGCCCCAGTGTTTCTGTGGTTTCTTGCTGGTTTCCGTAGCTGAGCTAGCAACATATTTGGAAGGTTGGGAGGAAGGAGGAACTAATTTAGGAAGAGGCATCAGCGAAGATGCCTCTGGCTGAAGGCTGTGCCAACCACGGTCACAACCCCTAATCTTGCTACAGTGGCTGTGGCTAGCATTAAAATTGGCACGTGCACCGCTCCTCCGCTGATGCTCCTGGGTTTCTCCATCTGGATCCTTCTAACTTGTGCAGAAAAAAACGTGAAATGGCTTCCCAGCATTTTCCTGAAATACAGCAGCTGCGGGATCCCTTCAGGCATGACTTGGGACGCATGAATGTGATTTCTGATTGCAGATGCTTGGTCATGACAGAGGCACCATGCACGCACACAGTGTTAACTCAGGATTGGCCTAATCGGGGTTTATGTTCAGTGCCCCTTTTGCAATTTGGAAAACCAGCCCATGGGAGAGACAGTACATATATAGTAGATTATACAAACAATGTTGACTTGACCTTAGCCCTTCTAAAACTGTAACATTAACAAAGTAAAAAAAATTTTTTTTGTAAATTGTTTTTCCTTTCTATGTACAAAATCTTTGCTGTTCTTTGTTTTTACATGTCCATGCTGTGTAATTTTGATTGTTAACTGAGATTCTGAACATAATGTGCATTTTTTTCTGTACAGATGAAATGGGAGAATTTAATAAAAAAGAGTCTGCAGGTTTTTACTTGTTTTGTTTCAGTCTCTCAAGTGTGAATAAAGAAGGGGGTTTGCCTCCACCGAGTCATGTCAGGGGCGATTGGTTGCAACATGGAATGTGCAGTCCACAGAGGAAGAAGGCTTTGCTCTGCACACGGGGTCATGCTTCTTGGGCCTCCCTGCCGAAACATAAACATCTGATCTAGGACTTGTATATAGAATTTGCGGTATTTGAATGTAATTCCACCACTGTCATTTAAGACTCCAGTTCCATGCTCGTTGTAGTTCCAAAACAGAACGTTCCTAAATGCTGCCGATGCGACTTGGTTTTAATATCCAAAGCAGGGGGCAATCGTTTTACTTTTCCTTTTGAAGGATTGTCATTTATAGCTTGCTTTCCAATTCTAAGCACTTATTGACTTTGTGGTCTTTGGACTGAGACTCCACAGCAAGGCGGTAGTAGCATAACTGAAAATATTGCCTCTTGCCATGCAAGCGGACAATTGGCACAACGCTGAGTGAGGCCATCCCAGACCACAATAGATGCATCATAGAAATAAAACAACGTAGCTAGCAGCAATTTGGCCTGTCACTTCCGGTAGGTCTGAGTGACTGAAAAACAGCCAGCATGCCTTTGTTCAATCGTACTTCCGTTCCGCACTGAAACAGGTTGTTCCTTTGTAGGTCTCATACCTGCCCTTCAACCATATGGACATAAGAGGAACCCCTTCAGAAACCTCAGTTTCTCTAAACTCCCTGCAAATGGCCTTAGAGGTATCCTGCCTGTCTCCCAGCCTGGAAGATGTACTTAGGCATCCATTCTGGTAGCCACTGGTCCGTCTGTCTTCAATGAATTTGTCTAGTACAGTGATGGCAAACCTTTTGAGCTCACTATGTCAAAATTAGCAAAAAAAATCCCTAGCTTAACTCAGGTGCCGTGCCACATCTAGAAATACCTATAATTTTGTGATATTTGTAGCTCTAGTAAAAAAAAAGTTATTTTTAATATATGTATTTATTGAAAAACAAATTGTTTACATTAGTGACTTTTTTGTTGCTGAATTTTATTTGTTAAATCTTCTGTTGAAGGTTGGTATTTTGTACACTTCAAGCCCAAGCAAGCGCTACTAACTTCGTCTGACAGTGGGCTTCTTTTATTGGTTTTAATATTATTTAATGCCGAGAATAAGGTCTCGCAAAAGTACGCAGAGGGAAAAATTGCGAGTAACGCCATCACTGCGGCGCACAGGTGTTCAGTTCTCTAGTTGCCGGGAGCACAGACGCACTGTGCGTGAACCCAGCAGCGTGATGACGTGACTCTATTGCACCTTTGCCGGGCACAGACAGTGTGCCTGGTATCTTGTAGGCTGCAGACCAGAAGCAGCCTGTGGCCTATGAGATAGCAAAAGGCAACACCATGCCCAGGTGTGACACTGTGTGTCACCCAACGGGGTTTGGCGCGTCAACTGGGACGTGTGGGTCCGGTTCACCATCACCGGTCTAGAAGAACATAGAGGAGGAGCCCTGCTAGATCAGGCCACAGGCCATCGAGTCCAGCATCCTGTCTTCTGCAGTGGGCAACCAATGGCTTATGGGCATCTCAAGCAGAAGATGAAGGCAGAACCTTCACTTGTTCCCTGCTCCCTGCAAATGGCTTTTAGAGGCATCCCGCTTGTCCCCCCAGCCTGAAAGATGCACTTAGGCATCCATTCTAGTAGCCACTGATGCATCTGTCTTGCATGAATTTCTCTAACCCTTCCTTAAAGCCCTCCAGGCTGGTTGCTGCCACCACCTCTCCTGGCAGCCTATTCCATGGACTGATGACCCTCTGGGTGAAGGAATCCTTGTCTGATCTGACCCTCCTGCCCATCAGCTTCATAGATGCCCCCTGGATCTAGTGCTCTGTGAAGGAGAAACTAATTTTTCACCATCCACCTTTTCTAAACCGTGCACGATTTTAACTCCTTGCAATGGGAGACGCACATCTGGGCGAGGAGTATTGATTGGGAGTCCGCAAAGTGCATGTGGTCGCTGGGAGTTGTAGTTCTCTCTCCTAGCAAACAGCAGTGCGCAGGCGCAGGACGAAGAACAAGACTCGCTCGCTTGCAACGCCGCCGAAGGCTGGCTGGCTGGTAGACAAAGGCAGATCCAGCTTCACGGCGCCTGCGCGTAGCGCTCCTCTCTCCCTCTCTCCCTCTCTCCTCCCACTTCCGATTCCCGGGCATGACTGACTGACTCCGCCCATTCGGTCGCTGATTGGCTGGGGCGTGGCTGAGGTACGGCCGCCACGCACAGCCCCCGGCCGCGTCGTCGCGCTGCTGTCGCGCGCCTCCTCGAGTCGGCCGTAAAGCTGCGCCGCCGCCGGCGGGAACGCGAGGAGGAGGAGGAAGTGGAAGGTCGCGCGCGCGGGCGGGGGCCGAGAAGGGAGGAGGCG
This sequence comes from Aspidoscelis tigris stejnegeri, assembly GCA_023333525.1. Classification (NCBI taxonomy): domain Eukaryota; kingdom Metazoa; phylum Chordata; class Lepidosauria; order Squamata; family Teiidae; genus Aspidoscelis; species Aspidoscelis tigris. The sequence goes on from JALMGA010000013.1 coordinate 5,662,146, forward strand.
GGAGAGCGGCAGCGCCCCCACCCCAAGGTAGGCAGCTTGTGACAAAGGGGGCGTGGCCAGAGCTTGGAGCGAAGGAGGTGGAGGACCGAAGGGGCCACCCCGCATAAGCCCCTGTCCTTTCCGTGTTAAACCCTCTGCTGCCTGAGCGCCGGACAGGCCGACCTTGCGGGGGTGTTGTTGGTGAAGCGCTGGGAGGGGGAGTAAAAAGGAAATCCGTTCTCGACCTTTTTTGGAGTCAAGAGTTTCCCCTCATGTGGAATGAATGCTGCGGTGGGACTGAGAACCTGCCTCGCTCTCTGTTGGCGTCCCCAGCAGGGCGAGGGTCCTCCGGGGGAAGGCGGACCGGGAAGCAGCAGCAGCAGCAGCGTCTCGGCCAAGGTCACCTCGGGACTCTGCAGGCCCGGGGGGGGGGAGGGAGGGATTGGCCTGGCTTGGTTTAGCCTGGCCGGCGAGGCTTAATCCTTCAAGCAGGGGTGGGTTCCTGGAAGACAGGTGTGCAAATGGCCGCCAGGGTGGATGCCCAGGTGCCCTCCCAGGTGGGGGAGGCAGGCAGGCAGGAGGCCTCAGGGCCATTTGGAGGAAACTTGAGGGCAGCTGAAGGTTTTGGCCTTCTGCTTGAGGTGGGCAGAGGCAATGCGGGGGGGGGGGGCTGTCTGTGATGGGATGCTGGACTCCGTCATTTATAGCTTGCTTTCCAAACTATGAGCCAGTCTGGTCTAGTGGTCTGGGAGCCGGACTCTTATCTGGGAGTACCGGGTTCGATTCCGCCCTCCCCCATGAAGCCAGCCAGGTGACCTTGGGCTAGTCACAGCTCTCTTCTGAGCTCTCTCAGCCCCATCTACCTCACAGGGTGTTCTGTTGTGGGGAGAAGAACAGAAGGTTTGTCAGCCGCTTTGAGTCCCCTTAAATGGGTGAGAAAAGTGGGGTAGAAAAGCCAACTCTTCTTCTTCTTGGGTAGAATCGACCTGTGGGTAGTGACCCCTTGGGGGGTCAAACTACCCTTTCGGAGGGGTCGCGACAAGTCTCCGGCTGCTTCTCCCTCCCCCTCCCAGCTGCTCTGCCCCCATGGTCGGGGGGGGGGGGTCTCCACAACATGAGGAACTGCATTAAGGGGTTGTGGCCTTAGTAAGGTTGAGAACCCCTCTTCTAGACAAATTCATGGAGGACAGGAGACTAAGTAGCTGCTGGAATGGATGCCCAGGTACCACATGCAGGTTGGAGGGACAGGCAGGATGCCAGTTTGGTAGTGGTTGGGGAGCTGCACTCTTATCTGGGAATACCGGGTTTGATTTCGTACCCCTCCAGGAAGCCAGCTGGGTGACCCTTGGGCTGGTCACAGCTATGCTGAGCTATAACAGCCCCACCTGCCTCATAGGGTGTCTGTTGTGGGGAGAATAACAGAAAGCTTTGTCAGCCGCTCTGAGCCCCCTTGAATGCATGAGAAAAATGGGTAGAAAAGCCAACTCTTCCTCTTCCCTGAGGCACGGGTCCCCCTTCTTGGCTGGCATGGGTGGAGACCTCATCACCCGAGGAGTCATGACAGGTGGTGGCTAAGCCTTTTTCTGAGATTGATGTGGTCTAACATTGGGAACCCTTCTGCTGTTCCAGACATTGTGGTGGATTCTCTTTGAGGCCTTGCGAAGTGGAGGAGAACCGTCGGGAGAATGTTCCTCCGGCTGCTGTCAGATGTCCGGTGGCAAAGGGTCAGCTCAGGATGGAGGAGCGTGTCCAGTTCGCGTTACAGCAGCATGAGTGGGACGGAGCCCCACCTGATCCCTCTGCCATCCCAGGCCCAGGTGGTTATCTGTGGAGGTGGAATCATGGGCACATCCGTGGCATATCACCTTTCCAAACTAGGCTGGACGGACATTGTCTTGCTGGAGCAGGGCAGGTAAAAAGGATTTTTTTTTCTCTCTTTCATGAAGGCCATCTTAAGGGGGAATGGCACTCTGGTTTCAGTCTTGTGGAGCTTTGCTGGAATCTCCCACTGCAGTGAAGATGCACTGGCTGCCAGCTACTGGCTGCATTTTGCACCTCTGATGCTCCCTACAAGCCTGGTGGGAAAACATCTCCACTGGCCAAATCCAGCTCAGAGAACCCACCCTGGGCTACAGATATTCTCGACTGTGAAGAGGTGCAGGGTATGGTTATCTCTAGATCCAGATTTCTGGAGAACCCCTCTAATAGTGTCCTCAATCTGGTCTTTCCCCACGAAGACTGGATTGCAGAGTGTGTTGACTGATTGCCCAGGTTTCCTTTGTGGATTTCTCTTTCAGGCTCGCTGCTGGCTCCACTAGATTCTGCTCAGGTATTGTCAGCACCGTACGACACCTACCTGTGGAGCTCAGGATGGCCAACTACTCCAACAAACTCTACCAGCAACTTGAGCAAGAAACAGGAATAAAAACTGGTGCGTGAGCTTGGGGCAAAGCGGTTCAGGACGTTGTAGTTGACATTGCCTTGAGTAAAGGTGATCCAGAAAGAAGACAAAACAAAATCCTGTTGTTCTCAGTGCCACTTATATGGTCAATACAGTCAGCCACCCATATCCACGGGGGGATACGTTCCAGGCCCCAACACGGATGATAGAAAACACTGGGAAATGTACTCCTCTTCCCGTAATTCCAGTGACATCCTGTGGGATTTCACAGGAATCATGGAAAATTGTGCTCAAGCTGCACTCCATTTCCCATAATTCCTGTGACATCCTGTGGGATTTCAAAGGCATTATGGGAAATTGCGTGCCAATCTGGGCCGTTTTCTGCCTGTTTCAGGCCTCAGAAGACCTTAAGGCACCCATGGCGGGGGGGGGGGGGGAGAGGGGCTGATCTGGTCACCGAGGGAAACTGAAACAGCTGTTACTGAATCAGCGGCTACGGGAGCCTGACTGTAGTGAGTAATTATTACTTACTGGGCATAGGTTGCACCTGGGGAAGGTGTAGCTGATTCTGTGCTCACAAAGCTTTGCTGCCCCAAAGAACCGTTGTGAACCTGCTTTCCAAGGGTCCCAGGCGTCGTGGTCGTGTGGGTTCAACATTTCATCCGAACCTTCCTATTTCTTTCCTGGTGTTGTTGGGTACTAAAGTCTACAGTGGCTCTCAGTTCTGGTGATAAGACCTTCCAAGAAGTGTTGCTAAACTAGCAAGATCCCATGGACTGCAAGAAGCTAATTGTCCCTAGTTATATACTTCCGATGCTGGGATTCAGCTTTCTAACAGTCATGGGGAGTTTTTGCACTTGACCCAGTCTTAAGTAGTGCTCGTACTTGTGAGCACTCGCTAACGAGAACCTAAGCCCTGCACAATTGGTCACTCACCAGAGACTGATCCCAGGACCAGTCCTCTTCTGGGCACCAGTATTTATTTATTTATTTATTTATTTATTTATTTATTTATTTATTTATTTATTTATTTATTTATTTATTTATTTATTTATTTATATTTATATTTATATTTATATTTATATTTATATTTATATTTATATCCCACCCAATACCCGAAGGTCTCTGGGCAGGTTACAATCTTAAAACAGCAGATTAAAACAGAACATGTGGCACCCTCTGCAACTGTGCATGCGTCAGCGCCGCCACCATGACACTGATGCTCTGCACACACGCAGTCACGTCTGTGGTCATCTGAGATGCCAGTGCGCTTGCGCGGCACCTCAAACGACTCCAGAGCGCCAGAAGAGGTGTGAATGGCCGCTGCCTGGCTGCTCCAGGAAAGCTTTTAGGAAACATTGGTAAAGGTGTGGTGCACAAGGTTGTGATCCTCACCTAGCCAACAATTAGTGAACTTCTGGGAAGGCAGGGCACACTTGGAGGTTATGCACTTGGAGAAGTTCACTAATTGTTTGCTACCAGCCTAAGTGTGAAAAGGCCTATGGACTGGAATATCGGCCTTTACTTGTCTGTAATCCTCTAGCTGCTGTGGATCATGGCTCCCACCAAACACAGCCAGGGGTTGTAACTGGAAACCGCCTGAAACTTTGAACAAAATGAGTGTCGTTACCTACATTACCTGTTGTTTGCATATGTTAGAAACGATGCCTTTCTGAGGATCGCGCTATTTCTTGTCCTAGGCTACGTGAGGACTGGCTCCATCTCTCTAGCTCAGACACAGGACCGGCTGATCTCCCTGAAGCGCATTGCTTCACAACTCAAGTAAGTGCAAGACCAAGAAACCCAAATGAGCATCGGAGGTTCTCTGGAGTGGCTTGTGACCCCCCCCCCCTTGTCCTGTCTGTGATCTCTGACAGGGTCATGGGGATCCCGTGTGAACTCATTTCGCCAAAACGTGTGGCACAGCTCCACCCGCTGATCAACATCCATGACCTGGTGGGAGCCATGCACGTGCCAGAGGATGCCGTTGTATCGTCCGCCGATGTGACCCTGGCTTTGGCCCACGCGGCCTCTTTGAATGGTATGGCACTCATTTTGTTCACTGCTTGAGGGGTTCTTAGCCTTCCAGTAATCAGTAGCTGGTGCTTTGTGGCTTTTGGGATGGGTTCCTTCCTAAAAATGGGGTCTGCTCCCATTTTGCAGATGAGGGAACCAAGATGGAGTGGAAGAGCATTTTGCAACAGATAAAAGGCTACTGTGAACAGCGGCATCAAGTTTATTCCTGTAATAATTTAGTAGTGTGGCAGAGCAAGTATTTGCGTGCATAGGAAGGGTCAGGTTCACTGCTTGCTAGCTCCTGTTAAAAGTTGGAAGGTGAGAATGGCTACTACCAGCCAGAGAGACAAAGATAAAGCTGCCTCCAGGCACTGCTTTCTTAATGCTCTGCAAGCTGATGACCGTTCATTTACACCGGCCTGTTGGCCAAGCTCTTTGAGTGTACACCAGCGCCGTAGCCTGGCCATTCTGTACTCCATGGCAGTCAGGAATCCATGGAAAGATTAGGCCAGGTAGCATTTTTTCCAGAGAAGGTAACGGTTTCTCTTTCCCATGTCTTCTGCCCAGGTGTCCAGATCCACGAGCGAACTAGCGTCATCCACGTGGTGGGACAGAAGGGCTGCGTGGCCGGTGTGGAGACCGACAGAGGACTAATCGAGTGCCAGTATTTTGTAAACTGTGCTGGGCAGGTCAGGTGCTGATCCGCTTGTGTGGTTGGTTGTACATGCCGGTGGGGGTGGGCTGCTCAGACTCAGGGCCCCTAGGTGCGCGTGGACCTTGTTTCCCTCTGTGGCGTCTCCCTGGACGGGTTTTGGGATAAGGATGTCTCGCTGCCTGCTGCCTCCCCAGTGATGTATCTGAGATGCAGCTTCGTGGCATTCTGTGGTCCCTCAAGAGGGCTGGCATGTTGCACCCTGGGCTGGGGCGACGCGAGTCTTCCAGTTGTGGAATAACTCTTTGCCTTGTTTTCAGTGGGCTTATGAGCTGGGCCTTTCCAACGAGGGACCGGTCAGCATCCCGCTGCATGCCTGTGAGCACTTCTACCTTCTCACTCATCCGCTGAAGACGCCCCTGGAGAGCACTACGCCAAGTAAGGACCCTCCCAGCCCGCCCGCCCCCCTGCTTTTACCCATCCTCCCTGCGTTTGAAATCTCAGGGTTCCCTTGCAGCTCCCCAGGGTAGGCGCGTGCACGAATATTCGCTATCATTTGATATCCGTACGAATCCGGACGTTCGTATACGTCGTTCGTACGCTGGCGTTCGCGTTCGCACGAATGTTTCCGAACATTCATGAAATGGGGAGGTGGGAAAGCGGCTCCGCCAGTCGCATCTGCAACGGATCCGGAGTGCATTCGACACGGTTTGAGAGCGGATTCAAAGTGGATTCAGGGCGATTTGGTATGTTTACGGGATAATAATCGGATATGTATGCGTTCATGTCGGATATCTGTACAAATTAGTACGAATATATTTGTATCAAATAGAATCCTACCACATTTGAAGGGGATCTATTAGAACGAATATGAATTTTCTTGTGTTCGATTCAATACAGATCAAATACAAAAAAACCCCAAAGGCCTTGCTTGGTTGCTGAAGGCACATTTGACATGCAGGCACTTCCTGGTGTCTCCTGCTAAAGAATTGGGAAGGGTGGGGGGACTAGAAAAGGCCTAGGGCTAGACAGGGCACCTCCCTTACAAAAGCAGGTTGCAATCTTTGGCCTCTGCAGCCTTGAAGGACGGTTCGTTGGAGTGGTGACCAGACTGAAGTTTATAAAATCCTGCACGGTGTGAAAAAGGCGGCTACAGAAAAGGGCTTTTTCTCCACCATACAACGCTAAAATCGGGGGGCGCACTAAGTAGTTAATGGCAAGAGAGTTAGGACCAAGAGGGGGAATCATTTTCTCACCCAGAGGGTCATTGGTCTGTGGAATTTATGACCAGAAGAGGTGGTGACAGGAACCAGGCTGTATAGGTTTGAGAAAGGGTTAGATAAACTCATGGAGGAGAGCAGTATCGATGGCTGCTAGAATGGATGGCCAGGCGCCGTGTCCAACTGAGGGAGACTGCTTGAGACAGAATTCTGGGCTGGATGGGCTGTGGCCTGATCCAGCAGGGCTCCTCTTAATTCATGGAGGGCAGGTACATCATGAGTGGCTACTAGAATGGGTGTCTGTGTGAGGATTTTGCCCCATGTGGATGCTTTGGGAGGGCTACTCTATGAGACAGGATACTGGACTAGATGGGCTGTGGCCTGATCCAGCAGGACTCCTCTTAATGTTCTCACGTGCCCATATGAGGTTCTTGAAAGATGGAGAAGCCAAATTCAGTGATGTGTCCTGGCCCCTCTTGCTACACCCCACCCATACGTGTCATGGCTTCTTCCCTCTCCCTCCACAGCCGTGGTGGACCCCGATGGGCGGATCTACATTCGCAACTGGCAGGGGGGCATCCTTTTGGGTGGCTTTGAGAAGAACCCCAAGCCCATTTTCACAGAGGGACGAAACCAGCTGGAGATCCAGAACTTGAAGGAGGATTGGGATCACTTCGGTATGTCTGTGGGCCTTCCATGCAGGGCCTCTCTCCCTCCCTTCCTTTATATCCTGACCTAGTTTGGTCTTGTGTTTAGGGAGCTGGACTCTTATCTGGGAATACCAGGTTTCATTCCACACTTCTCCAGGCTTGGGCGGGGGGGAAGCAGGACACTTCTAAGGCCAGTCCTTCTAAAGATTCATGAGCATTTGGTGGGCCACTGTGTGCGATGGGACGCTGGACTATATGGGCTGTGGTCTGATCCAGCAGGGCTCCTCTTAGGTTCATCAGCAACTTTGAGTCCCCTTAAATGGGTTAGAAAAGTGGGATACAAAATCCTCTTTTTCTTCAATTGTGGCTGTATCCTTGCGAGTGTGGTGGGCAATAGGAAGGCGTTAGTGGGAGTGAGGATGGTGCAGGAGTTTCTAACACACCCTGAAAGCCGCAATTTGCTGTGTTTTGTCTTCTCGGGGAGCAGAGCCCTTTCTGAGTGCACTTCTGCGACGGATGCCAGATCTAGAATCCCTGGAGATTATTCAGCTGGTGAATTGCCCAGAATCCTTCACTCCAGACATGCGGTGCATTATGGGAGAGTCGCCTACAATACAGGGCTATTTTGTCCTCGCGGGAATGAATTCGGCTGGCACGTCTTTTGGTGGGGGAGCAGGCAAGTAAGTGGCTTATGCCTCACAGTTTCTCCCTATAGATTGCCCAATGTTGTTGTTGTTTTAATTCTCTTTAAAAAATTGTATCTTAAGTAGGGATGTGCACTAGTTCAGGCAGGGGGTGGGGGAAACCGGGGCGCTTCTAAGGCCATTTGCTGGGATTCTAGAGCAGGAAGAGGTTTGTCCTTGTCTCTGCTTGCGATGCCCATGGGCATTTGGTGGGCCACTGTGTGCGACAGGATGCTGGACTGGATGGTCTGTGGCCTGATCCAGCAGGGCTCCTCTTAGGTTCTTGTGGACTAGATGGGCTGTGGCCTGATCCAGCAGGGCTCCTCTTAGGTTCTTATGGACTAGATGGGCTGTGGCCTGACCCAGCAGGGCTCCTCTTAGGTTCTTATGGACTAGATGGGCCGTGGCCTGATCCAGCAGGGCTCCTCTTAGGTTCTTATGGACTAGATGGGCCGTGGCCTGACCCAGCAGGGCTCCTCTTAGGTTCTTATGGACTAGATGAGCTGTGGCCTGATCCAGCAGGGCTCCCCTTAGGTTCCTATGGACTAGATGGGCTCTGGCCTGATCCAGCAGGGCTCCCCTTAGGTTCTTGTGGACCAGATGGGCTGTGGCCTGATCCAGCAGGGCTCCTCTTAGGTTCTTATGGACTAGATGAGCTGTGGCCTGATCCAGCAGGGCTCCCTTTAGGTTCTTATGGACTAGATGGGCTGTGGCCTGATCCAGCAAGGCTTCTCTTATGTTCTTATGATTCGTAATGAATCAAATGTTAGAAAATTCCATATTTCTTCAAGTAGATCCCCTTCGTATGTGGTAGGATTCCATTTGATACAAATGCATTTGTACAAATTCATATGAATTCGAACAACTATCCGATGCGAGCACATACGTATCGGATACGTATCCTATACCAACGCATACATATCTGGTAGGTATCCCCAGTTTAATGAATGTCCGAACTATTCACACAAATGTACTGAAACATTGGTATTCATGCGAATGTTAATGTATGAATGTCGTAACATTAGATGCATGTACGAATGTTAGAAATATCCCTAATCTTAAGTATTGTCATAAACGTTTTGAAGTGGATCGCTTTTGTTCAAGGTAAAGCGCATCTTGGAGGGTGGGGGGGAGTGCTAAGTTCAGAAAGAGGGAAAATAAAAGCTCAGGGCCCACTTCAGGGGAGATCAAATGGACTGAGATCTTTGGTCAGCTGCTCTGGACTCCATTTGGCCTCAACTACCTCAATTTGTGTTTGTCTTTTGGCTTATCTTGCAATGTGTTGTATCATGTATTTTTATTATGTTTTGATTATTACTTTGCATTTTATGTTTTATGTTTGTTGTAAACCGCCTTGGGCAAAATTTTATTTTGGAAAGGCGGTATACAAAAAGAAAAAAAAATGGAATGGAATGGATCTTTTGCTCCACACGTTGGCTTACTTTCACCAGAGACGGCCGGTCCCATCTAGGGTGCTGGGCGGGGTCATCTGAGATGCCATATGTCAGATGATCTGGAATATGAGTGCATGTGTATGGTTTGATTCCGCTCTCCTCCATGAAGCCAGCTAGGTGACTTTGGGCTAGTCACAGCTCTCTTCTGAGCTCTCACAGCCCCACCTACCTCACGGGGTGTCTGTTGTGGGGAGAAGAAGGTTTGTCAGCTGCTTTGAGTCCCCTTAAATGGGTGAGAAAAGCAGGGTAGAAAAGCCAACTCTTATTTTTATTTGGAAGGATTCTGGTTTTGTGTGTATGGCTGCTTCAGACCTTTCTGAGTTACTTAATTGTTAAGTCCCACATCTTTTCCTCTTGGGCAGATACTTGGCTGAATGGATGGTGAATGGTTATCCCTCGGATAACGTGTGGCCTCTGGACCTGAAACGTTTTGGTGCCCTGCAGAGTAGCCGCACCTTCCTGCGCCACCGTGTTATGGAAGTGATGCGTAAGTAATCTGCTCTGTTTCCCAAGAAAATGGAAGTGAGTATGCAAGGGATCTTCTCTTTGGGGACAGACACTCTAGGATGACCATAGAGCATTTTGACTTTATTTACCCAGGGTGCATTTTTCAGCCTTACTTATAAATAGACAATAGGAACATCCATAGGGGTTCCGATCACCCCATGTCTACACCTTTGCTGCTTATTTTAAGCCACGTGGATTCATTTTAGTTTCTTAATCATGCTTAATGCATGTGGATTTCCCAGGAAAGATTCTAGCTTTGTCTATCCCGGTTGATTTAGTGTTTAGGGACCTAGACTCTTACCTGGGAATTCCAGTTTCATTCCTCACTCCTCCACAAATCCAGCCTGGTGATCTTGGGCAAGTCACAACTCTCTTCTGAGCTCTCACAGTCTCACCTACCTCACTGTGTGTTCTGTTGTGGGGAGAAGAACAGAAGGTTTGTCAGTCGCTTTGAGTCCCCTTAAATGGGTGAGAAAAGCGGGGTAAAAAAGCCGACTCTTCTTCTTCCTCCATGAAGCCAGCTGGGTGACCTTGGGCTAGCCACAGCTCTCTTCTGAGCTCTCACAGCCCTGCCAACTTCGTAGGGTGTCTGCGTTGGGGAGAAGAATAGAAAGCTTTGTCAGCTGCTTTGAGTCCCCTTAAATGGGTGAGAAAAGCAGGGTAGAAAAGCCAACTCTTCTTCTGGGGCATTAATTGTTACGTTTGTAGTAATGCTGAGTTCAGCTAACTTTTGACTCCCCTTAATCTGTGGTTAATGTGAAGCTAAGGATTGTGGGTACAAACTGGAAGAAAGTATTGGTATCTTATTAGGAACTTATAAGTAACATAAGAGAAGTAGCTTGCTCAGATATTAGCAGTTCTTAAGGGATTGCCTTTCTTTCCTTAGATTTTTCTTTTACTAACAAGATGTGGGTGTTTTTCAGAGCTATGTAAGATGTCCTTCCTGGAGTGGAAAGATTGTGGATTTGTATCCCTTCCAGAGCTTTGATTTCTGTGATTCTGTGGCCCCTCCAGCCCTGATCTATGACCTGAAAGTGCCCCGTTGGGATTTCCAGACTGGCAGGCAACTGCGCACGTCTCCTCTCTATGACCGGCTGGATGCCCAGGGTGCCAGGTGGATGGAAAAACATGGGTTTGAGAGAGCCAAGTACTTTGTGCCACCTGGCAAAGGTGAGAACACGCCTCTCCCCTATCAAGCCTTGGACGCAAAGATTTAGTCCTTTCTTTCAACGTTTCCTTGTTTCTTCTGCTTTAGACCTGCTGGCTCTGGATCAGAGCAAAACCTTCTACAAGCCGGACTGGTTTGATATTGTTGGGGCAGAAGTCAAGTGCTGCAAGGAAGCTGTCTGTGTCATTGACATGTCCTCCTTCACTAAGTTTGAAATAAGTGTAAGTGTGCCAAGAGGGTGAAATGAACTAGGAGGATCCATTAGCTTGGCATCTTCTTTTCCAGTTTCCGGGATATTTTAAGATGTTTGACACAGTGGGCCTGTTTGCACTTGGCTTTATTCTGGAATATACCCTGGAATAAGGGCCTGCTGTCCACCTGCTAGTGCAGGCTACAGCAGGCCCCAAATGAGGCCTGCCAGAGTCTGCAGTAGTATGTGGACAACAGATCCCCGTCCTGTGATATATTCCAGAATATGGCCAAGTGCAGACAGGCCCATTGCATCTGTGTACACTTTCTCTCTCTGTCTCTTGTGCCGCCTCCGCCTCTCTTTGTACAAAATCAGTATAAATGAAGATGGGAGTTAAAATTCTTGGGAGAGCAGTAGATGAAAACGTTGAAGCAAGAAATATTGTGGACATGATCTTATTTATTTATTTACTTATATTTCTATCCCACCCTGTACCTGAAGGTCTCAGGGCAGGTAACAACATTTAAAATCAAACATCATTAAAACAATAACAGTATATATGAAAACAAGAGTGTCTGCAAGTGGGAAAGGTTAGTGTATCCCCATTTAACCAAAGGCCAGGGCAAAGAGGTGGATCTTCACTGCCTTCCTAAACATGTACAGTGAAGGTGATAGACACACCTCAAGGGGGAGACTATTCCATAGCCTAGGGGCCATCACTGAGAAGGCCCTATCCTGATTGTCCACCCCTTTTGCTGCTGAGGGTGGTGGGACAACCAGGAGGGCCTCCCCTCTAGATCTTAAGGCACAGGCAGTTCGATATGGGAGTAGATGTTCTGTGTTTGCGCCAAAAGCTGTGAGGTGGAAATTTTGCACACTTACACAGTGGGTACTTACTGTGTAAGTTGCCTGGGAGAGGAATGCAACCCACGGGCCACGTTTTTCTGCACCTACAAGATGTACTTGACATACAAAACCTTTTGCTCCAAAATCCTTCTCTCAATGGTTCTTAGTCGCTCTTCAGTGCCCAGTTCTGAACTTTGTCCGCCTGTGGACCGCCCCACCTGACAGCTTGCTTCTACTGGGAGTTTGTCCTCGGGCTGCCCCTCATCTCTCTTGTTCAGGTGTGCAACATCATTTTTCACAGGCATCCATCAACAACCAGGCACTCTGGTCTTCAGTGACTCCCAGCTGCCATTTACTTACTTATTTACTTATTTTTTATCCCTGCCCTATACCCAAAGGTCTCAGGGTGGGTTACAGCACATAAAATGAACACATTAAAGCCATAATATATAAACATATTAAACCCATAACTGCGCCTGGATGGGGAGGGGGGGGGAGGAGCTGTTCCTTTACCTCTCCAAAGGCCAGGGTGAAGAGCTGCCATCTTCTCAGCTCATCTAAGCACATAGAGTGAAGGTGCCTGACGCACCACAGGAGGGAGACTGTTCCACAGTCTAGGAGCCACCACTGACAAGGCCCTATTTATGTCACTTTATATCCAGCCCAGGACCTGTTGCCAGTCTGTTTTCACTGCTACGAGAGAGGAAGAAAGTCCCTACTTGAATACTTTCATAATTCTTTGTCCCTGTCCTAAAATATAATTGGAGAATATACAAAGTGGTTTACCAGACCGGGCCCATGCTCCATTGGCCTAGTGGTCTGCTCTTGCGGTGACCAGCCAGCTGTAAAAGAAAGGTCGCCAGCAGGATGTGAGCATCTAGGTTGCTCTGCTTCCGGTCTCCCAAAGCAGCTGTTTGGTCCGAATGGTTCTCTTTCTGTACCAAAGTGCTCGGAGTACGTTTGGAATTGCAAGCAGTTTGCTGGATTTGTGGCCTCTGGAGTTGCCGTGGTTTGACTCTCCTTTGCTTCTTCCCATTGGCACAGTCTGCAGGGGACCAGGCCATGGAGGTCCTCCAGTATCTCTTCTCCAACGACCTGGATGTACCTGTAGGACACATCATACACACAGGGATGCTGAATCACAACGGCGGCTATGAGAACGACTGCAGCATCGTCCGACTAAGCAAGCGCAGGTAGACTGTGGGGATACAATTTGTCCATCTCAGCTAAAGCAACTCTTGCTAAGAAAGCAACTAGGACAAAGGGTACATTCCTGGGTCGCTGTAACTTTCCTAATATCTCTCTGAAACAAGGTCTCAGAAAAGGCATAACATCCTCTTATCATTTGTATAACATCCACTGTGTATCTATAAACAATGTACAGTACTCAAGGATGGTAACATCTTATCCGGTTATGCCAAATATGGGCACCCCGGGGGGAAATTTCCATTGAGAAATGTATTCTGTAACTGGGCATAAAAAGCCCCTAAATCTTCAGTAAAGAACACACTTTTCACCTGGCAACTATCCTGCGCATGAGTCCCAAATCTTTACAACATAGGACTGTGGCCCCGAACCTTCCCTTCCTGTTCTCGCCCCTTCGTAGCCCCAAACCTGTGGGCATCCTGTGTCCAGAGATGTTTACATAAGTGGGAGCAGATGACCCCACCGGGATTTCCACACTTCCCTTCCCGTCTGCTGGACGGGAAAGGAGTGCGATGAGTTTCTGATGGCACATGAGCCCTAGTCAACCTTGGCTGTTCCCTCCTCCCGGGACTGGAGATTTATTCGATCCCAGGGTCTGTCCTCTTCTGGGTGCTGCCATTTTGGCAGTGGTGCCCTCTGCGACGGTGTGTGCGTCGCCGCTGTCACCTTGATGACACTGATGCTCTGCACATACGCAGTTGCGTCTATGGTCATCCGAGGGCACCTCAAATGACCCCAGAGCAGCGGAACAAAAGCGAATGCTCCTGGCCCGGACGCTTCAGGTAAGTTAACATGTGAACGATTTCATGCTCCACCCCTAATCAACAATTAGCGAACGTCTGGGGAAGGCGGGCACGCCTGGAGGCTGTAACAGCCTACTCCGCGTGTATATGCTCTTCCCCAGAGGTTCACTAATTGTTCACTAGAGGCTGTAGTGCGGACAGGCCTCTGATTTGATGGTGAAAGAACCACTGGGCTAGTCCACCTTTACCAAGTTCCCAGGAGGGGGAAGGACGTTCATCAGTGTTCCGGGGGCTTTTGGGGGGACAACAGTGGGTAAACAGGTATGACAGATTTGTGATTTTACCGCTCGGCCCTTTGCCCCCACTGCCCACCCTCTGGATGCAGGTAAACTCAGGTAAGCCCTCCTTCTCCGAGGTCGCACAGAAGGATTGGCCTCCTGTGTTTGGCCTCTGGCTCAAACCGGTAGGGACAGTAGGTGTCTGTAAAATGTGGCCTTGCACCTGAGAACTGCTAGGCGAGGAGGTGGTCTGAGCATTCTGGCATGCCACTTTGCCCACCTTCGCTCCACGCGCCCCTAGAAATCTCCCTCTGCGGCCTCTTTGCTAGGTATAATTGCTCCCGTGTGATTTGTATTCCAGCTTCTTCATGATTTCCCCCACAGACCAGCAAGTCCATTGCTGGGCCTGGCTGAAGAAACACATGCCTGAGGACAGCAACCTCCTCTTGGAAGACGTTACCTGGAAGTACACAGGTGAGGTGGCGTTGTGACACCCGGCGGCTGCCAGAACCTTTGGGCATATGAGCGGCTGACGGGAGTGCTTCTAAGAGCGCGATACAAAAGTTGGGAAGAACGGGGGAGATAACTTTTCTGATGGCAAAAGAAAACGGAAGGATTTGAAGAGGAGTAAGAACCGTACGCTGGTAGTCTTGGGTCTTTCCACACTTAACTTTGGCCCAGATCAGCAAAGTCTCCATGGCTGGTATGGTTGATGGGGAAGCCATGGGCCCTTCTGGTACACTACATCTGCACTGGACACAGTGTATCTAGTTAAAACTACTGTAGACCTGTTCTATAAGAACATAAGAGGAGCGCTGCTGGATCAGGTCACAGCCCATCTAGTCCAGCATCCTGTCTCACACAGTGGCCCACTAAATGCTCATGGGCATCTCAAGCAGAAGGGCAAACCTTCACATGCTCTCAAATCCCAGCAAATGACTTTGGAGACATCCGGCTTGTCCCCCCAGCCTGAAAGATGTACTTAGGCATCCATCCTAGTAGCCATTGATACATCTGTCATCCATACATTTGTCCAACCCTTCCTTAAAGCCATCTGGGCTGGTTGCTGTTACCACCTCTTCTGGCAGCAAATTCCATAGACCGATGGCCCTCTGGGTGAAAAAATTCTAGTGTTCCGGGCAGCTTTCCTTGGCCTCCTACTGGACCCTCACCTCACTGCTATTGGTCTCCTTCTACACAGCCTTGAACCTGATTGGCCCACGTGCTGTGGATGTCCTCTCTGAACTGTCCTACGCACCTATGACTCCGGAGCACTTTCCATCTCTTTTCTGCAAGGTACATCATTTTTAGAAAACTGTCTTTCTACCCCCTCCAGAAGCAATGGAATAATTATGCATCTTTGTTAAATACAGAGCTTCAGGAACCAGTTCTGCTGAAGGAGTCAACCATTTGGATCCCTAGACCCCGTTGCCAAACTAACATGGAAACAGGCTCCCTTTAATCCGGATTTTCTGCCTGAAGACCCCATTGTAGACCCCATTAATGGGGTCTACAGAAAATCCGGATTAAAGGCCAAAAAGTACCCATATGATCCGGATTTCCCGAGGTGTGGTGGAAACAAATGTGTCCCTAATGGGTGCCATGGTGGAAATGGGGTCATCCGGCTCTCACCCAAATGGGTCCTTAATGGGTGCTAAAATGGGTACTAAGTCACCATGGAAAAACACCCCAGGACTGGTATGACCTCAGTTCGAATTAATGAATAGGACCTCCTGTCTTACGCTTGTGTGACCGGGGCCTTTGAGGCAAGAGTGCATAGTTGCTTCCTTTTGTTCTGGATTTTGTCTTGGATTTTCGAAACGCTGACCGGAACTGCCTTCATGTGCTTCCTGTCTCTGCAGGAAATGAGTGTGGGCTATGCCAACGGAATCAGAGTCATGAGCATGACGCACACTGGCGAACCGGGGTTCATGCTTTACATCCCCATTGAGGTGAGCGTGGCTTCGATGGCTGCGGGCTGCTGTGGTTTTCTCCTTGGAGACATGGCAGGAGGAACACGCGTCCTGCGTTCACCTGTGCGCAGCTCAGATCCGGCCGTCCTGTCTTTCTCCTCTCCAGTATGCGCTGCACGTGTACAATGAGGTGATCAGCGTGGGGCAGAAGTACGGAATTCGGAACGCTGGATATTACGCCCTTCGCAGCTTGAGGATTGAGAAGTTTTTTGCCTTTTGGGGCCAAGATCTGGATGCTTTCACTACTCCGCTGGAATGTGGGCGCGAATTTCGGGTTAAACTGGAGAAGGTAATGGAAAAGGACTATATGTTCAAGGTCCCTTGAGCAGCGGCAACGAAGCTGTGCTTGTGGAGAAACAGGTCACATGGTCAAGAGTAAAGCTGCCTGCCACTTGGCAAGTCTCCTGTAGGTCTTTGGCTTGGGAAGTTACTATAACAGATGCCTAAGTATTGCCTAGAGCAGTGGCTCTCAACCTTTTGAGAGCCACGACCCCAAAATGGGATTCCCCAAGCCTCCGCGACCCCAGGGGCGGGGCCAGGGGTGGGGCGTGGGGCGTGGTGGGGTGGAGCTGGGGCGGGACGGAGCCGGGGCGGGGCCAGGGCCACTGGCGTCGTTTTCGCTCCCCCCCGACCCAGAAGTCCTCCCGAAACGCCAAATTTTAGCGGGCGAAGGGCGCTGGCGGCGAGGCACCAGTCCGGCGCCCTTCACCGCCATCGCCGCCTGCCGCCGCCGATCTCTCCTTAAAGCAGCGGGGGGGCCTGCGGAGCCTTTGGCGACCCCGCCGAAATGGGTGCGCGACCTCCAGTCCTCTCAGGCAAGATGGTTCTCAGCCTTGTGATGGCAGTTGGAGGAGGGAGGGGCACTGCTGGGAGCAAGATGTCAGAGCCCAGCCTGCTGCCTCTTCTCCACTCCTCTCAGGCAAGTTGGTTCATCGCCTTGTGATGGCAGTTGGAGGAGGGAGGGGCACTGCTGGGAGCAAGATGGCAGAGCCCAGCCTGCTGCCTCTTCTCCACTCCTCTCAGGCAAGATGGTTCACAGCCTTGTGATGGCAGTTGGAGGAGGGAGGGGCACTGCTGGGAGCAAGATGGTAGAGCCCAGTTAGTTATGCTAAGGCTTAGAATAGCCGTGATGCTAAATGATCCAGAAGCCGTGCGCTTCCTTTACCTGCTTTTATATTATTTATATTATTATTTTGTATTATGCCCCCCCCCCCCGGTTTGCCTCTCCGCCCGCTCCTCGCTGAGTCGGTCTTACTCCCCGTGCAGGGAATGGACTTCATCGGGCGAGAGGCGCTGCTCCGCCAAAAGCACGAGGGCGTCTACAAGCGCTTCACCATGTTCATCCTCGAAGACCACGACACTGACCTGGACCTGTGGCCTTGGTGGGGAGAGCCCATCTACCGCAACGGCCAGTACGTCGGCAAGACCACCAGCAGTGCCTACAGCTACACCCTGGAGCGCCACGTCTGCCTGGGCTTCGTCCGCAACCTGGATCCGGAAACCGGGGAGGAGCAGCTGGTCACGCCAGACTTTGTCAACCGGGGGGAATACGAAATCGACATAGCCGGGCAGCGCTTCCAGGCCAGGGCCAAACTCTACCCCTTCAGCTCCCTTTTCACCCCACGCCGGCGCAAGGACGAGATGGAATTCAGCGGTTTCCAAGGGAAGTAACAGCTTGCATGCCTCTGAGGGAGACGGTGTAGCTCCGGCGTGGTCCACAGCTTCTCCTCGGACTCTATGCGGTTCCTTTGATCTGTTACATTTTGTATATTTTGCCCCTTCCCTTCCATGCACGCCAGCCTCTTCGCCGTTCCCTGGGGTCTTCCTGCATTTGCCACAGCGCTGGCCCCATGGGATGGTGAACTGGCTTCTGGGTAGGCGAGAGCCAGCATGCCCTACAAAATCAAGCCGGCCCCTGCTAGGGTCTTGGTGGGTCTTCTTGGCCTTAGCCCTGCCCTGAGCCTAGGGGTTTTCTCATTGATAGCACTTAGTGGTACCCCAAGCATTTGCGCCTGTGCCCTGTGTTTCCTTGCTTGCTTTCCCTTGGAGGAAATGACTCCCTTATCTCCACCCAGGTTGCTGAGGGGAACCTGATAGCCTTGGAGGGTCCAGCCTCAAGCCCTGAACAATGCGGGACCTTTCCTGGTGTGCTGCCACGTCTGGATCAGTTGCACAGCCGAGCCCATGACTCCAGAGGTTGCCCTGTGCAGGCCGGAGTTTGGAAACCTCCCTCCTTCAGGCCGCATTTCCCATCATGCTTAGCTAGAGCGGACAGAAGTCGCAGAGAGTGCTGCGCACAGCAGAACTTCTCCACGCATTGCCAGTTCCTGCCTCCTGGGTGGAGATTTTGGGATCGCCGCAGTCATGCTCCGGGGGTTGACCCGCCTTCTGGCAGCACCCTTGTTGCTCGGAGGTTAAGCCTGAGCAGCTACTGCTGACAGCTGTTGCTCCTTCTTACCCAGGCCAAATCGATATTCAGCACCCTGGGAGCCATCACTGAAAAGGCCCTGTCCCGAGTGCCCACCTCGTTCTGTGTGTGGCTCCAAATTATGCTTCTTCTGAGACTTCTCAGGGCCTGGGAAAGAGGGTGGCACCACCTCAAAAAGTTTGTCATCCTGACTTTTGGTTGTGATTGCAAACAACAATAATGAGGAAGAGAGAATGAATGCTTCCCCATCACATCCTAGCCAACCAGATCATTGCAGCATTAAGGCTTGATGTACGTGACGTTGCCGAGTATCGCCCCAGTTGTAACTGGTTGCCTTTCGAAGGGAAAGGGGCCATGGTCTTCCCATTCCGTTTCAGAGAGGCTGGATGAAACGGTTGTCCAACTGGGTAGAATTCTAACAGATAGCCAGTCTCCTGGATCCCCTCCTTGTGGAACGGGCTGTGTCTTTTACCAGCCAGTTTGGAAGAGGTGGCCTCACGTTGGTGCTTCTACTTTTACCTTTCGGCAAAAGAGGCCCAGGGGTGGATTTGTGCACTTGCAAAAGCTGCAAAGTTCAATAAGCCTTGTTGGAACCTCAGACAGATCATGGCGATGGCTTGCGCAGGTGAAATTGGCAAGACAGATCTTAACAAGCTTGCTGCCCAAGCTAAGTAGGATCCTGCAAGGCTGTTTGATATCTGGCTGGATTCCGAGATCCTGTACTGTATTCCCAGTCTAGGGGCCTGTTTGCACTTGGCTTCATTCTGGAGTACATCCCGGCGTGGGGCCTGCTGTCCACATGCTAGTGTGGGCTACAGCAAGATCCAGGCGAGGCCTGCTGGAGTCCGCATTAGCAGGTGGACCTCAGACCCTGATCCTGAGATATAATCCAGAATAAGGCCAAGTGCAACCAAGATGCATCTTCTGCTGGCGTCCTCTCCCTCCTGGAGTCCACCCCCTCATGAACAAACCCCTGCTCCTGGGAGGAACGGCCACAAAGGCCATTTTCTGCCTTTTTTTTTTTTTTTACTGTCAACATTGAAATATTTTTATGTACTTTAACCAGCTTTGTGAGTTCTGATCAAACAGGAGTACCCAAGTTTTGTAAGCAAAACTTCGGAGGATCTTCTGCAACGCCCTCCATGCGCTTTCTCTGCCCTTCCTGCTTTCTCCCAAAGAGTGTTTTGGGAGTCCGTAACTTTCTGTGTCTCCCCTGGTTCCCTTCCCGCGGAAGCAGCCAACGAAGCTTCACTCCATTTTGCTCGCCAGATGCACTTTAGGGTTTGTTCCTGTTTTGCCTCCGATGGCAGCAGCCTCCTTTAATCGGCCGCTTCTCTTGACAGCGAACTCCAAAGCTGACGAAAGGCTTTCCGTTTTTGCGTTCTTGTCCTTACGATTAAGAGCTCTTGCCCCTGCGACTCTGTCCGCGGGCGGAGCAGGCCCGGACCGGCCTCCTTTTCACTTTGCTGTGCCTTATTCACACTTGATGAATGTTACATACTGAAGGGGGCCGAGTTTAGGCCTCAGCGCCCTTCTTGGTTCCAAGACTTCATTATTATTATTATTATTTTTAACTCGACCGTAACCACACTGCTGTGGCAGGCTCCGGAAGACTCACCATTTCAAACTCGTAGGATTTGCCAACATTGGCAGAGATGCCTCCTGTCTGTACCTTTGCAGAGCATATCCGTTTTCGCTGCAGAATTGGAGTGGGGGGCCTCAACTCTTTGGGTTGCTGCTGAGCTCTCAGGGTTGCTTCGGGGTGTCTTTGCTAACGTAGGAAGCCCCAAACAGTTTGAGACCTGGGTGCTTGAGTGAGCATCTGCCTTTCTACCTGCCCCGCTGGACTCTTAAGACGAGCAACGGGACTCATAAGCTGCTCCTAATCACAATGCTGCTGTTTTGGAAAGAAACACCGTGATAGAACGTAAATGACGGTGTTTGGAAATCTTGTCCCTATGATAATCTCCGTTTAAAACAGCTCTGAAGACTCACCTCTTTGTATAGGCCTTTTTGTTTTTCTTTTGCATGTTGGTAATATTTTTTGCTGCTGACAGTTATGTATTAATTAGGCTCCGTGCTGCAATTTTTTTTGTAAAGGAAAATATGATCTCTCTTCCTCCCCCGCCAGCCCCAGTTTTATTCCTCTCTGCACTAGTCCCTTTGCAGATAGGGTGGGATTTTTTTTAAAAAGAAATGAATGTGTAACTGTAGGCTGCCCCACGAATTCCTGGTTCAAAGCGCACAAAGGGGCCCCAGTTTCCAGTGACGTCCGTGCTGTGACCCAGCGGGGAAGCGGCCTCTGCTCCGTGTGGCATTTCAGCCGCTGTGGAGACTTCCAGTTCCTGTTTGGTTTTCAGTGCTACCTGATTTGTATATCAATAAAGGGTTGTTTTAACTATCCTGCCTTTGGACTCCCTTGGGAGTTTACCGGGCCTGGCACAGTTTGAATGTTTTGCACAGGTGTATTGAGGGCATTGAATGGGCGCTCTGATGCTTTCCACGGAACAGACTTAAATGTGAGGTCAGTGGCTTTTGTTAGAATTGTGTGATCCGTGGAGCGGACTGGTTCGTATTGTGCTGTCTGCTTGGGAATTTCAGGTTGTGCCACAGCTACGATATAACACGGATCGAGTCCCTTTTGCCTCCACTGGAAAAGGTCTTAAAATAAGGACGTGAACAAATACGATATGAACAAATACGTATCCAAAACGTATCTGACATGAACACATACAGATCTGATACGGATCCTGCAATGTATCCACTCTGAAAGTGTCAAATCCAACCGGAATCTACTTTTAATGTGCCCTCGATGCATGTCCAATGCACTTTGGATCCGTTGCAGATGTGACAGGCGCAGCCGCTTTCCCACCTCCCCAGTTTCACGAATTTCCAAACTATTTGTACAAAAGGTCTGGAAACATTCGTATTCATACGATTATTAATCGACGAATGCCATAACATTAGATTCCTGTATGAATGTCCGAATTCGGCCGAATAACAGATATTTGTGCACATCCGTAGCCTGAGACCCTGTTGCTCTTGGTCTCAGCTGGTTGATTTTGGAAGTTGTTCTCTGAAAACCCATGGCCTGTGTGGTTATCCCTTGTCTAACACTGCGGCTTGATTTCCACAAATTGTAGTGCTAAACTGTGTCAGGCAGCTGATTGCTTTCTGTAGAAAACGGAGGTTAGGGGAACCACAAATCCCCAGTTCACCAGATTCAAACCAACACTTAGTGCGTGATCACACATGCTGAAATGGGCACTTCTGTGGCTGAGCTTGACAATATATGAAGGAAACCCTTGCCATGTCTTAACCTTGGTATTGAAATGCTGAAAATGCAATCCAGCATAGACAGCCTCAAACAGGAAGGCTCTGAAAGGGAACTCCTGACAAGTTCATATTTGCTCTTAATAGGATATGGCTTTGTGTAGTGCTAATGCCAGGCTGCTGAACTGCATCTCCCAGCATTCCACGCAGCAGTGGAATAGGGTACGACTCAGAATGCTTGGGGTGACCATGGAGCATTTTGTCTTATACTCTAATCACACTTTTTCTATCCACAAATGTTTTTCAGAAAATTCCCCTGCCCTACAGGGGTAGTAAAATCTAGTGTCTCTTTAAGAAACCGGATCTCCAGACATCTTCCGTCCTTCCCTTCCCTTTAGCTACTGCTGGTGCGAGGCAGCCAGCAGGAGCAAAGAGCAATCACTGGGGCGTGGTTGCCGCTTTTGCTTTCTTCTTTGGCTGTGCCATGCGCCAACCTCTGGCACCAGTAGGAGCAGCAAGCGTTAACCCATGAGTACCCAGTTTCCTCGGGGATCTCAAGAACGAACATTCACCTAAGTACCAATTGTTCACTTTTGTGCCATAAAGATGAATCCAATGACTCCTGTTTTATACGCCGAACAAAACTTTCCTTTGCAGCAAATGAGAGTTTAAATAAACCCGCATAGTTTAATTTGCGGCATTCAGGTAGCAGAAATTATTCATTTTAATACTTTTTTCTCTTGTATAAAACCAAGGGATGCAGAATAACTCAGAGGGGAGAGAAAAGGTGCACAGAGAAACCTCCAATCGTCGGCAGCCTAGTTACGTCAAAATCTGTCGCTGAAGCTGTCTGTTGCTATTGCCACCCTTTTCTGCGCTGGTTTCTCTGTCTTTGTTTTAATGTGTATATATTTCCAGAAAGCAGCTAGACTTACCTGCACTTGTAATGCCGGAAGCCCCTGCAGCATGTAAGGCCTACATCTAACAAAGCATCCAGGTCTAACCCTGGAGTCCATGGCGTGACAGCCTTAGGATTCCCCCAGACGTCACCAAAGTATCTATGGGCTTGCGTCCCTCCCCAAACCCCGGAGTTCACCTTCAGCCTCTTGGTAGAACTGGCAGGCACGCATCTTTTTCATAATCCCACCCTACAATTGACAGGCAACTGCCTCCTCCTAAGAGGTGGAAAGCCCAAATTATCCCTACCCCAGTAAGAGGACAAAGATGGAGCTGCTTTTTCTGACAGATTAGGTCTTTGGGGGCTTTCTGTCTAATGCACCAAGGATCTACAATACATCCTTGAAGTGCCCCATAGCGCTGCCTATAAATAGACAAAAGATCGGGAGAAGGAGAGAAGCAGCGGTGTGTCATGTCCCCACCTCTACTGGGACGTGATAATAGGTGATCTCCAACAGGTAGCCCATTCTAGCCTCTCCTCCAACCCATGAACACATCACAGATTTAGTCTTGCGGCTGTTTGTCCCGAGCTGTTGATGTTCCTTGAAGCCTGGGCAGCAACAGGGCTCAGAATTCATACTGGGAAACGAACACGGTGATCTTGAAGATGTGTTTCCCCAGAAGGACTTTCTGGGCAAATTCGCTCATTTCCAAGTCGGCCCCCAGGGTGGCGGGTCCCACCACCGGCCGGATGAGCACCAGCTCCCCCGTGTGCTGGTCGGCGCGCTGGACGGCCAGCTGGCCTTGGCTGTTGCCGCCCAGGATGGCGAAGCGCAGGCTGTCTCCCACAAAGCGGCTGGTGGACATCTTGAAGAGGACCCTGGGCACCGTCTGGTTCGACTGGAGGGGCAGGTAGTGGAACGAGATGGAGTTGGCAGCTTTCTGGCAGGCCTTGCTGCCCATGGGGCAGGGGCTACGCTCACACTGTCTAGGAGAGAAGGAAGCAGCTGGTCAGGCCCCTTTGCTACCCCTACTAGCCACAATGGGCAAAGCGAAAAAGATGTCCTGGCCACGCGACACGCCTCATGTCGATCTCTTAAGAAATGATTAAAGGGAGATTATTTTCTAGGGTGCTTGGCAAAAGGATGCTGCTCCATTGCTTATTGGCACAATTGCTTTTAAAGCCAGGGTATAAGAACCTGAGAAGAGCTCCCCTTAGGGCTCCCCTTAGGTTCTTATGGACCAGATGGGCTGTTGCCTGATCCAAAAGGGCTCCTTTTAGGTTCTTATGGACCAGATGGGCTGTGGCCTGATCCAGCAGGGCTCCCCTTAGGTTCTTATGGACTAGATGGGCTGTGGCCTGATCCAAAAGGGCTCCTTTTAGGTTCTTATGGACCAGATGGGCTGTGGCCTGATCCAGCAGGGCTCCCCTTAGGTTCTTATGGACTAGATGGGCTGTGGCCTGATCCAACAGGGCTCCTTGTAGCTTCTTATGGACTACTGTAGGTGGGCTATGGCCTGATCCAGCAGGGCTCCTCTTATGTTCTTCGGGGGTGGCTAGTTTCTCCTTGGCCAAGCCCCCCTTTTGTACTTACGAAGGCGAAGTCTTGACGTAGCTCGTGTTCTGCTGGGCCCTGGGGCATTCAGGCCGCACGCAGTGGAAGCCCCCGAAGACGTTGACGCAGGTCTGTCCACGGCTACAGTTGTGCAAGTTCTCGGCACATTCGTCTATGTCTTTCCAAAACACACACACACACAAAAAAAAAAATCACAAAAATCCTGGGTTTCATTTCTGGAGCACTGGGCACCTCAAACGACCCCCCGGAGTGCTGGCAAGTGCTAGTGGTTGTGCCACTGGATGCTTCAGGTAAGTCCTGGTTAACGTTGGTTAACATGTGGCACACGATTTCACGTTCAAAATCAATGATTATTGAACTAATCAATGATTATTGAACTTCTGGTGAGGGCGGGCACCCTTGGAGGCTGTAGCAACCTACTCTGCAGGCTTCTGCTCTTCCCCAGGAGTTCAGTAATTTTGTACTAGAAGCTGTTCTGCGAATAGGCCTCCGGTGGGAGCGTGGAAGCTGCCGTGAGAGGGAGACCATCTCCCCTGCTTTCTCTCCTCCCCACCATGTGTGGACGGAGGTTAGAAAGCCATGCTTGAGGAGCAGGCGCAAGAGTACCCCGTTCAGGCTGCCTTTCACACCACCTCTCTCCCTTTCCCATCACCTGTCTCCAGCCCTCCTGGGGAGCCCTCCACACTCACCATTGCATACATTCAACTCAGTCTGGTGCTGGTATCCTTTGGGGCAAAGGCACTTGTAGGAACCGGGCAGGTTCACACATTCGTGGAGGCAGATCCGGGTGTGGTGGCTGGACTGGAACAGCTGGCACTCGTCCACATCTGGAGGGAACGAACCAGAAGCCCTACTGAGTAGTCCTCAAGGCAGAACAAGGGGTGCCACCACCAAACCTTGCACCCAGATCCTTGACAGCAGATTTCAAGGGCCAGCAAGTTCAGGCAGGAAGCTTCGTCGTGTTAAGGAAACAGTTTGCAGGGATGAACCTGTCCCCGTGGGTCACCTGTTTCTGCCAGGTAACCCTGCCTCCTTACCTTGGCAAATCCTGCCTGCCCGCATCTGGAAGCCAGCGCCGCAGCTGCATTGGCGGGAGCCCAAGAGGTTGTCGTCACAGTGGGGCTGGCGGCTGAAAGATGAGTTACTGGGTGTCACCCCATCTGTGGTCAAGAGGACAACGGTAAGTTGTCATAGCGGTGAGAAACAGGTGTGGACGTAGCTGAGCGATTGCTTGTGCCTCTGGATTTTGTGTTCAGATTAGGGGCGTGCTGCTCCTAACCTCCCGCCCCATCTGGTCCAAACTCCCCGCGTCATCCTGAGAGTCTTTCAGCAAAGGTGAGGATGCTTTAGCTTGGAGGAGAAAACTTTGTAGGTCAACCACCTTCCCTTTGAATGGTCCCTGCAGTTGGGGCTCCTGCCTCCCTCTTGCCACTGGATGGATACAGACACAGCAGATCCCTGCTACTTACGGGAGTAAATAGGCACTTCGCAGGAGCTCCCAGACCAGCCAGTTGGACACAAGCAGCTGTAACTGTGGACTCCATCCACACAGGTCCCACCGTTGGCACAGGGGTTGCTGGCGCATTCGTTGATGACTGGTTGGAGAAGGAAGAGGAAGGGAGAATTCTCATTCTGGCACAAAGGCTAGGTCCAGACTTGCCTGTACTGCGCAGTCGCGATCAGGGCGTCACACATGACGATCGATGCATCATTGCGGCATCGCATTATCCAATTGCTGCTGCGCGCTTACCCCGCTCCCTGCACAGTAGAAACAAAATTCAAATTTTCCCGCCAGGACGGGCAGTTCAAATCTGATTGGCTGCCTAAACCCGTGTGACCACGTGTGCCGACTCAGCTCTTGCAGCTTCTAATGGGAAGCTACAGAGCTGCTTATCGAGTCGGGATGGCCTGTTGTTTTGTTTTACCTTTAACCATGGATTTATTGCCCAAGTCTGGAGGCAGCCAAAGAGCAACTACCTTTAGAATTGGTACTGGAGCACAAAACCTTGAAATCTTCTGGTTATAGCAGAAGGGCAAAGAACAGACAGTATGACCCTCACAGGTTGGAGAGACAGACAGGACGCTTCTAAAGGCCATTTGTGGAAAGTCAAGAGCAGGTGAAAGTTTTGGCCTTGTCTTCTGCTTGAAATGCCCAGAAGCAATTGGTGGGCCGCAGGGTGAGACGGGATGCTGGACTAGATGGTCTCTGGCCTGATCCAGCAGGACTCATCTTAGGTTCTTAATCTTGGACCGCCAAATCACCCCACCCCTCACCATGCTTCCTTCCTATACCCCCAGAGCAAGCTGCTCTGTTCCCTCTACGTACTTTTGCAGGAAGGCGGCTGCCCACTCCAAGTCTGGTTCTCCAAGCAGGTCCGGGTCTCAGAGCCTACCAGCAGGAAGCCGGGGTTGCAGACGAAATGAACCTCGTGGCCCACGGCCACTTTCTTGCCTAGCCTCCTGCCGTTCGGTGGCGCTGCCGGGAGCGTGCAGCTCTCTGTTGGGAGGAAAGCAAGCAGGTGTGTGTGTCTGTAGGGGGGGGGGAGCAGCAACCGAGGCATTCACCTAACTCCCCACATCTCTGAAGGCTTCTATACTAGTTCACTGGCACTTGGAAACAGAGGGGGACCTATTAATCTGCAAGAGAAGCCCACCTGGTTGTACCACCACCCTCAGGAGGCAAAAGGGGTGGGATACCTAGGGTAGGGCCTTCTCAGTGGTGGCCCCCAGACTATGGAATAACCTGCTCCCTGAGATGTGCTTAGGCACCTTTGCTTTACAGGAAAGCAGTAAAGAGACACCTATTAATCCTGGCCACTTTCAGGCCTTGAGATTGATTGATTGATTGATTGATTGATTGATTGATTGATTGATTGATTGATTGATTGATTGATTGATTGATTGATTGATTGATTGAGCGAGCGAGCGAGCTAGCTAGTTAGTTAGTTAGTTAGTTAGTTAGTTAGTTAGTTAGTTAGTTAGTTGTATTTCTATCCCGCCTATACCCAAAGGTCTCAGGGCGGGTAACAACATTTAAAATCGGACATATATTAAAACAACAACAGTGTCTGTAAAGTGGGAAGAGACAGTATATTCCCGTTTAGCCAAGGGCCAGGGCAAAGAGGTGCGTCTTCACTGCCCTCCTAAACATACGTTTACAGTTAAGGATCCTGACGCACCTCAAGGGGGAGACTATTCCATAGCCTGGGGGCCACCCCTGAGAAGGCCCTCTCCTGGGTGCCCACCCCTTTTACTATTGAGGGTAGTGGACAACCAGGAAGGCCTCCCCTCCAGATCTTAAAGTACAGGCAGGTCGATACGGAAGGAGGCGTTCCTTTAGATATTTGGGGCCCAGGTCATTTAGGGCCTAAATTAAAGTTAACTGGTAAAGTCCTACATTGCAGCCAATGCAACCCTTCTAAGACCGGCGTGATGTGCATCCGGCCAGCTGTTCCTGCCAGCATTGCTGTCCTGCCTTTGGCGTAGGGCAGGATGAAAATGCAAAAATAATAAAATAACAGTGCCATAGGTCTCTCAAGGTTCTTCCGCCTTGGCTAACTTGCTTAGAATCCACGGGCCGACCTCCCGCCTCTTCAGGGTTCGCTCTGTGGCCCTTTTACCGTTGCGTTTGGCCACCTGCTTGTGGCTGCTGGACCGGAGGAGGGCCAGGTGCTTCTTGAAGTTTCGCAGGCTCTGCAGCTGGGCGGCCTCGTGGGACGAGAGCAGCTTCTGCATCTGCCGGATGACGCCGGCCACTTGCTGCTTGCTCAGGCAGCCCTGCGGGGAAGAGAGGAGACCCAGGAAGGTTGTCTGCCCCCATCCCAAGAGCCCCTCCACACACCAGTAAGCAATTTTGCCTGCCTGGTCAGGAGCCCTGCTGGATCAGGCCACAGCCCGTCTAGTCCATAAGAACCTATGTGGAGCCCTGCTGGATCAGGCCACAGCCCATCTAGTCCATAAGAACCTATGGGGAGCCCTGCTGGATCAGGCCACAGCCCATCTAGTCCACAAGAACCTCAGAGGAGCCCTGCTGGATCAGGCCACAGCCCATCTAGTCCACAAGAACCTCAGAGGAGCCCTGCTGGATCAGGCCACAGCCCATGTAGTCCATAAGAACCTAAGAGGAGCCCTGCTGGATCAGGCCACAGCCAATCTGGTCCATAAGAATCTAAGAGGAGCCCTGCT
Source organism: Aspidoscelis tigris stejnegeri (assembly GCA_023333525.1). Taxonomy (NCBI): domain Eukaryota; kingdom Metazoa; phylum Chordata; class Lepidosauria; order Squamata; family Teiidae; genus Aspidoscelis; species Aspidoscelis tigris. The sequence goes on from JALMGA010000013.1 coordinate 5,690,472, forward strand.
GGGTCTGGCCACAGTCTGTCTAGTCCAGCATCCTGTCTTGCACAGTAGGCCACCCATTGCCTCCAGACATCTCAAGGGGAAGACCAAGGCAAAGCCTTCACCTGCTCTCGGACTCCCTCCAAAATGGCCTTCAGAGGCATCCTACCTGTCTTTCCAGCCTGGAAGCAGTACCTAGGCATCCCTGGTCACCCCAGTTTAAAAAAGACACTGACAAGCTGGAGCAGGTTCAAAGGAGAGCTACCAAGATGGTGAACGGTCTGCAAACCATGTCCTATGAGGAACGGCTTAAGGAACTAGGAATGTTTAGTCTACCAAAAAGAAGACTGAGAGGAGACATGATAGCTGTCTACAAATACCTCAAGGGTTGTCACAAGGCAGAGGGATCAGCCCTGTTCTCACTCTCTCAAGGAAGGACTAGAAACAATGGGGTGAAACTGCAGGGGAAAAGATTTAGTTTAGATGTTAGGAAAAAATTTCTAACAGTAAGAGTGATCAACCAGTGGAACAGGCTGCCACGGGAGGTGGTTGGTTCCCCTTCGATGGAAGTCTTCAAGCAGAGACTGGACAGCCATCTGTCTGAGATGGTTTAGGAGATCCTGCCTTGAGCAGGGGGTTGGACTCGATGACCCAGGAGGTCCCCTCCAACTCTACCATTCTATGATTCTATGATTCTATAATTCCAATGTCCGGGGGCCACCGCAGAAAAGGCCCTCTTGCCCCCCTGAGGAAAGACCAACTACTGTTTGAAAGGACACTAGAGGACCTTCCTCCTTTAAATAGCATCTAGTGTTGGATACTAAGCAGGATCAGGCAAAGTTCAGTGAGAAGCCACTGATATGCCCAGGTTCTGTAGGCTGGAATGAAAAGTAAATAAGCAGGGAAAAGGCAGCGGAAACCCATTTCTGTTGTTATTCCTGAGGAAGCTGCCTGGATACAAAAGATTGTTGGCTAAAAGGCAGAAGAGATGGCAGAGAGCAGGGTTCTGGTTTCAGGACCTTGGCTGTAATTTTTGGAGGGCGTCCAAGAGGTGGACCAAAGTTTGGGGAAACTGGTGAGCTGGCTGGGACCTAAAGAGAATTCTCTGCATCTCTCTTGAGACACAGCTCACTCCTCAGAGGAGCAGAGTCTCTTCCCCCAAACTCTCCAGTCACTGGCTTTTTCCTCTGAGATAGAAGATCTGCCGTTGCTTCTCAGCCTCCTTACCTGAGTGCTGCCAGAAGGAAACTGCATAATGCTCAGAACCAGTAAGATGGCTGCCTTGGGAAGCATTGTGGGTAACTTGGCCTGAGGATAGAAGGGCAGCCTCTGTCCGTGGTGCTGTGTCGTCAGGAAAAAGAGACAGGTGAGAGGGCTGGGGGTGTCCATTCCTGCCTGCAATGCCACAGGGCAGGCCTTCAAGGTGGCTTTGCTGGCGCAGATCTCTGGCCACAGAAGCCCAAAGGGTCACTCAGGGGCTGCTGTTGCCATTCACCCTGTCCTACCTGGCAGGAGTGTTGTGAGGATAAACCGGCAGACAAAAAAGAATCCCGTTTGCTGCTTCAAGAAACCTGAGAATTGAAGCTGCGCTCTCTCTTCGTAAGGACATAAGAGGAGCCCTGCTGGATCAGGCCACAGCCCATCTAGTCCAGCATCCTGTCCCACACAATGGGCCACCAATTGCCCATGGCAGAGACAAGGACAAACCTTCTCCTGCTCTCAGATCCCAGCAAATGGCCTTAGAGGCCTCCTGCTTGTCCCCCCCCCACCACCTGAAAGATGTACTTAGGCATCCATTCTAGTAGCCACTGATACATCTGTCATCCATGAATTTGTCTAACCCTTCCTTAAAGCCATATAGGCTGGTTGCTGTCACCGTCTCTTCTGGCAGCCAATTCCATAGACAGATGACCCTCTGGGTGAAGAAATCCTTCCCCTTGTCTGATCCGATTCTCCTACCCATCAGCTTCATAGATGCCCCCTGGTTCTAGTGTTGTGTGATAGAGAAAAGAAATCTTCTCTAACCCCCTTTTCTACCCCACACATGATTTTATCTGCTTCAATCAGGTCCCCTCTTAAACGTCGTCTTTCCAAGCTGAAAGGCCTGGAACCTCCAGAGAAGTTCTGCCCAGCCTAGCAGGAGTCAGCCTAGGTGGCATACGTGCCTCCAGGCAGATGAAGCAGCTCTGGAGTCCAAGGCTGTGTTCACACCCACATTTTAATCCAGCTTCAGTCCGCTTTCAAAATGCAAGGACACATCAGCAAAGTGGCAAGCTGAGAAAATCCACCTTTGAGTTAGATCCTGAAGAAAGGCAAGGACCGCTCACTTTGATGATGTGTCCCTCCATTCTGAAAGCGGACTGAAGCTGGATTAAAACTCAGGTGTGAATGCAGTCCAAAGTCAAGGGGTGGCAGTTTCCCCCACCAGCCCGGCTCCCTCCAGGAATTATGGAGCCGCAGGAGCTGCTGGTGAGGAAGAAGAAGAAGAAGAGTTGGTTTTTGCACCCCGCTTTCTTCACCCATTTAAGGGGACTCAAAGCGGCTGACAAACCTCCTGTTCTTCTCCCTTAACGGGACTCAAAGCAGCTGACAAAGCTTTCTATTCTTCTCCTCACAACAGAGCTCCCTGTGAGGTAGGTGGGGCTGTGAGAGCTCAGAAGAGAGCTGTGACTAGCCCAAGGTCACCCAGCTGGTTTCATGGGGGGGGGGCGGGGCGGAATCGAACCCGGTATTCCTAGATAAGAGTCCGGCTCCCTAACCATTAGACCAGGTAGACAACGCATGGGGTGAGGTTGGGGGCTAGGTGGGCACGAGGATCTGGGGGAAATCCAAAGTGGGGAGGGTCACGCGTGGGCCTGAGACCCTCCGGAGAGACAAGTCAGCGGCCCCAAGAGAAGACTGACCCCTCCCTCCCTCCCTAATACATCCCAGTAGCATCCTGCCCGGGGACGCTAAAAGCGCTGCTCTTCCGTCGCTGGACGGGAGGTACGGGAGGAGGAGGGGGGGAGAGAAAGAGATCCCCCCCCCCCGAAGACCCACGCCTCTCTCATTCCATCCTCCCCCGGGATCCGCAGGGACACCCGATGCCGCTGGGATGCTTGGACTGGGAAGGGAAGGGAAGGAGCGGGCCGTGGCTGGCTGGAATGGGCGCTGTTGCTGCTGGACGTGCGCCCCCTCGAACAAAGCCCATACACCCCCCATCCCCGGGCGTCTCCTTGGCTTTCGGCTCCCGGGCTCCCGGGCTCCCTCACCCGGCGTCTGCCGGTTTCCAGGCCCGGCTACTTACCGAGTAACCCCCCGAAGGCTGAACTCGCCCCGACGGCGCCCCCGACGAAGCGCAAGAGAGAGAGACAGACGGAGCCGAGGCTGCTGCTGCTCTCTTGCTCCGCCTTCGGTCTCCAGGCGCCTGCCTGGCCGGCCCGCCTCCCCCGCCGGGGGCTTTATGCCTTCCGTGGGTGCCCCCCTCCTCGTCCGTCCCTTCGCAGCCCAGCCGGAGCCGGAGCTGGAACGGAGCAGCAGCAGCAGAAGAAGACCGGGGACTTGCCTCCCCCCCCCCGGTCTAGGAGGCGCGCTTGGCTCTAGAGATGCTCCGATTTATCTCCCCCCCCCGAGTTTGTGAGTGTGTTGTGTGTTCGTCCGTTGCCAACAAGCGCCCCTCTCTCCGGGAGGCCCCTGACAACATTGGACGCCAAAGCCAGGAAGAGTTGGATATAGGCGCTGGACAGCTACCTGGCAGAGCAGGCCATGGTGGCATGGAAGGGGACCTGGTGGGTTCCACGTCTTGAGACCCAGAGCAGGCTAGAGAGCAGCCATAAGAGCATCAGAGAAGCCCTGCTGGGTCAGGTCACAGCCCATCTGGTCCATAAGAAGCTAAGAGGAGCCCTGCTGGATCAGGCCACAGCCCATCCAGTCCATAAGAACCTAAGGGGAGCCCTGCTGGATCAGGCCACAGCCCACTTGGTCCACAAGAACCTAAGAGGAGCCCTACTGGATCAGGCCACAGCCCATCTGGTCCATAAGAACCTAAGAGGAGTCTTGCTGGATCAGGCCACAGCCCATCTGGTCCATAAGGACCTAAGAGGAGCCCTGCTGGATCAGGCCACAGCCCATCTAGTCCGTAAGAACCTAAGAGGAGCCCTCCTGGATCAGGCCACAGCCCAACTAGTCCAGTATCCTGTCTCACACAGTGGCTCACCAGTTGCCCATGGACATCTTAAGCAGAGACAAGGACAAACCTATTCTTGTTCTTGAATCCCAGCAAATGGCCTTAGAAGTACTCTGCTCCCCACCCCAGCCTGAATGATGCACCTAGACATTCATTCTAGTAGCCATTGATACATCTGTCGTCCATAAATTTGTCTAACCCTACCTTAAAGCCATCTCGACTGGTAGCTGTCACCACCTCTTCCAGCAGCACATTCCATAAATCAGTGACCCTCTGGGTGAAGAAATACTTCCCCTTGTTGGACCCGACTCTCCTACCCATCAGCCATGACCAACTGTGGTCCTTCAGCCTAGATGTTCCTCAGCGAGGACACCACGAGCGTTCCACTCCTGGCCAACCACAGTGGAACCTGCTGAATGGAATGCTGGGAGCTGTAGTTGAAGAACATCTGGAGGCCCACAGCTGGGCACCACTGCTGTGTTGGGATCCGCACTTAACTTTTGAGAAGCGTGGTGAGAGGGATAGCATTTGCCTTGGCCAGAACCTTTGGTTCTGACGGGGCCCATTGGATGTGCTGTGGCCCCTTGATGTTCTGGGCCAAGGTGGTGTGGCTAGAGGGCCACAAAGAAGGGGGGCATGGATGCGGAGGAACCAATCATTTTCATTATTACTTTTTGTATATATGATATACTCCATAGAAGCCACTTCTTGTAGATGTTTATCCTGTTTCTCAGTATTTGGGTCCTTTCTGCCCTTTTGAGTCTGATCCTGAAAGAGGTTGTTAGAACTCCTTGGGATGTCCGTATGCAACACTCAGCATCCCTGCACGAGAGATTCAGAAGCGTCATTTCGAGGCTTGGAAACTGGATGGTATCCAAAACTTGACACCTCTGCTCTGCAAGTGGTTTTGGCTGGGTTCAGCTGTGAAACCTCAAGCAGTCATCAGTCAGGGGCCCAATGCCTGCTACTAACGAGCGTCTAAAATTAAATAACTGTCCATGCCATGCTTAATTTTATACACCTCTATCATGTCGCCTCTTACTTGCTTCTTTTCTAGACTAAAAAAAAAACAATTCTCGACAAAAATGGCTACCTTTTCTCGCAAGGAAGCTCCTTTAGCCCTTTGACCATTTGACTCACTCTCCCAATCCGTACCTTAGAAAAGTATCCATTTTGAGATGCATTGCTCAAAAACCTTACACAGTTGATGGTACCATTGATTTCTATAAAGGCGTTATAATATTAGCATTTTTATTTTCGATGCACTTGATATTAGACATGGGCAAAATGCTATTTTAAAGGCATTTCCTATGAGTTTTAATTATGGGTACCCCTGACTATCCAGCATTCAATACCTAGCTATAAGACCTGAAAGGATGCCCAATTCATGCCGATGGTGAAGAAACCGCTGTGACCACTTTCCCTCTCTTCTTTTGCCCGATTTGTGTTTATTTTCAGACTTTCAGCCTCCGGCTCAGTTATGTAAAAGCAAAGGCCCACATTCTCCAGCAGAGGTATGCCCCACATCTTGGTTTCTAGACCCCGGGAAACAACACGCTTATTTTCTGCAGCCAGGGCAAAACTTCTGTAAATGAAAGTATTTATTTGAAAGGGAGTATGCAGTACAGGAAGGCCAGTGTTTGTTCATGGGCAAACACGGCCACAAGCTCTCCTATTTAGCTTCTCAGTAAATGCGAATATTGTTTCTATCAAATAGCTGGAGACTCTTCTGGTTCAAGGAAAGGGCTGAACTTCGTAGTTTGGGAATACTCCTCGCTCCGTCTTTGTCATTGGATGTCCAAGTGGATTCGGTGGCATGGATTGCAAAAAACAGTTTTCAAGGAATGCTGTTGGTTTCAGAGCAGGGATCTGTAAGAATATTTGAAATATTCGTTATTTGGGGGTTTTTTTTGGTATCCATTTTTTATTTATTTTCAGTAAGCATTTATATCACATTTCAATACATAATTATGGGTGTTTTTCCACTGTCACTAGAAGTACCCATTAAGTACCCATTAACGGGTACAAAAATGCCATTACGTACCCATTAACGAGTACTTAATGGGTACTTTTAGTGACAGTGGAAAAACACCCTATAATAAATTCTATTAAAATGCTCTAAGATTTTCCGTGTGACTTCCTCCATTCTTTGGACTCTTCTTCTAGTAATCTTTTTATTCTTTGCTCTGTACTTATACATGTTACTCTTTCTTTTAGAGGCTGAAACCTTCCATCAGAATACCCAATCCCTGAAGAAATTCTATAAAAGGTCCCCAATCTTCTACAAACTTACTCACTGTTTTATCTTTTAATAGATTTGTCAATTTGTCCATTTCTGCCATCTCCAGCAATTTGAGTATCCCTTCCTCCTCTGTAGGTAACTCTTCTTGCTTCCATTTCTGTGCATATAACAGTCTGGCAGCTGTTACCATATATAGTATCAAAGTCTTTACATCATTTGGACCTTCATCAACAATGCCCAACAGAAATAATTCTGGTTTAAACTCAAAATTAATATTCAAAATTTGTCTCTTCCAACGGAAATATTCAAAGAACCTAAGAGGAGCCCTGCTGGGTAAGGCCACAGCCCATCTGGTCCATAAGAACCTAAGAGGAGGCCTGCTGGATCAGGCCACAGCCCATCTGCTCCATAAGAACCTCAGAGGAGGCCTGCTGGATCAGGCCACAACCCATCTAGTCAATAAGGATCTAAGAGGAGGCCTGCTGGATCAGGCCACAGCCCATCTGGTCCATAAGAACCTAAGAGGAGGCCTGCTGGATCAGGCCACAGCCCATCTGGTCCATAAGAACCTAAGAGGAGCCCTGCTGGATCAGGCCACGGCCCATCTAGTCAATAAGGATCTAAGAGGAGCCCTGCTGGATCAGGCCACAGCCCATCTGGTCCATAAGAACCTAAGAGGAGGCCTGCTGGATCAGGCCACAGCCCATCTGGTCCATAAGAACCTAAGAGGAGCCCTGCTGGATCAGGCCACGGCCCATCTAGTCAATAAGGATCTAAGAGGAGCCCTGCTGGATCAGGCCACAGCCCATCTGGTCCATAAGAACCTAAGAGGAGGCCTGCTGGATCAGGCCACAGCCCATCTGGTCCATAAGAACCTAAGAGGAGCCCTGCTGGATCAGGCCACAGCCCATCTGGTCCATAAGAACCTAAGAGGAGCCCTGCTGGATCAGGCCACAACCCATCTAGTCAATAAGGATCTAAGAGGAGCCCTGCTGGATCAGGCCACAGCCCATCTGGTCCATAAGAACCTCAGAGGAGCCCTGTTGGATCAGGCCACAGCCCATTTAGGCCATAAGAACCTCAGAGGAGCCCTGCTGGATCAGGCCACAGCCCACCTGGTCCATAAGAACCTAAGAGGAGCCCTGCTGGATCAGGCCACAGCCCATCTAGTCCATAAGGATCTAAGAGGAGCCCTGCTGGGTCCGGCCACAGCCCATCTGGTCCATAAGAACCTATGGGGAGCCCTGCTGGATCAGGCCACAGCCCATCTGGTCCATAAGAACCTCAGAGGAGCCCTGCTGGATCAGGCCACAGACCATCTAGTCCATAAGGATCTAAGAGGAGCCCTGCTGGATCAGGCCATGGCCATCCCATACAGGGCCCCGTCTCACACAGTATTCCACCAATGGCTTCTGTGCATCTCAAGCAGAAGACTAAAGCAAAACCTTGAATTGCTCTCGACTCCCTGCAGAGTGACCTTTCGAGGTTTTCTTCAACTTCCCGGCCAACGGGTCAGCCAGGGGCTTTGCTGTGAGGAGCAGGAGAGCTGATCCTCTTTGCAGATTGAAGGTGTCTGCCAAGTGGAGTGACCCTTGTGGGGAGCATCCCATCTCACCCAGTGGCCCACCAGTTGCTTCTGGGCATCTCAAGCAGAAGACAACGGCAAAGCCTTCACCTGCTCTTCAGTCCCTGCAAAAGTGGCCTTTGGAGGCCTCCTGCCTGTCTCTCCAACCTTCAGGTAGTACCTGGGCATCTATTCTAGTAGCCATCAGCACACCTGTCCTCCAAGAATTTGCCCAACCCTTTCTGAAAGCCGTCTAGGCTGGTCACTACCTTTTCTGGAAGCAGCTGAAGAATTTTGCCACCCTAGCACCTGGGGAAAAAAGTGATCAGACTCTGTTTTCCTTTCCAGGTTCAGGCCAGGGGTGGTGGTGAACTTGCACCTGTCCATGATTTTGGTGAGCACTGGGGATCAGGTGTGCTCCCAGGCAGCAAGCAGAAGAAGTCCACGATGGAGGTCTTTTCTCTGCAGCATGTGGCACCGTAAGTTTTGTTATTATTATTTTTTTGGTGGAGCATCACAGGTTGTGGTTGTACCTGTTTGCAAAACAAGCAAACAATAAACACACAAACCAAAAGGGCTGCTGCCAGCTACCTTAGGCTGTGTTTTAGTTTATTTATTTATTTATTTATTTATTTGCATTTTTATCCCTCCCTATACCCAAGGGTTTCAGGGCAGGTGACAAGATATAAAATGAACACATTAAAACCAACAACATATTAAACATATTGAAACCACGGCAGTGTCTGAATGTGGGGAGGAAAAGGTTGTTCCTTTACTTAGCCAAAGGCCAGGGTAAAGAGGTGCATCTAAACACATAAAGTGAAGGTGCCTGATGGACCTCAGGAGGGAGCCTATTCCATGTTCTGGGAGCCACCACTGAAGAGGCCCTATCCCGGGTGCACACCCCGTTTGCTTCTGTGAGCGGCGGTCCAACGGGTGTTACTTCCCTCTTGGCCTGGAAAGAACTCAACTCCTCTAGCTGCAAAGAAGCAAGCCTAGCGATGGGATCAGCCCTAACACAGGTGCCAAGCAGGTGATTGCCAGAATGGGGAGGGGGCATTATTCCAGAAGCGCCAACTCCAGCTAAGTAAATATCTTGGAGAGATGATTTCTTACCCTTCTGGAGAGAAGCAGAGAAAGTCAGCTTAGTGTTTCATCATCTGCATGATCTGGCCCTCATTCCGGAAGAGTCCTTTGATCTCCTGCAGACATCTAGGACAGAGCAAAATCCCCCCTGGATCTTTCCAAGAAAGCGAAATGAAGCAGCTTTTCAGAAATGCATTTCTTGCTCTGCCTTTCCTCCATTCTGACCTCAGATTTGCGAATGCCCAAGTTTGGGTTTCTGTGGCAATCACTGTCGCTGTCATTGCTTAGATTTGCACGTCAAACGTGAACCACATTCCATCACGGAATTGCCCGTGGATACGTAGCCTGCAGGCCCCCCTCCAAACCCTCCCTTCGCTCTGGGGCACTGACAAGCAAGGCTGCCTTGTAGCCTTTATGGCAAGTGTGATTGTTGGCATTTATTAGTTGAATATCATAATTCCAAGCTAGGCTGATCAAAATGCAAAAAGCTGGATGCAAGGAGTTATGAGTAGAAAATATTGCCTTCAAAAAGTATGCTTTCAGGGGGATTTGGAATTTCCTAGAAATGAGAGAAACAACAAGGATTTCTTATTGACCACTCCTTCAGTTGGCTTATGCACGGGGCAGACCTGAGGGATTTCCGCACTGCAACGCGTTCCAAACGGAACGCGTTCAGGCGGGAAGCTTAAGACAGCTCCGGGCGCTTTCACGTTCCGGCGCGCCTGTGTGCGAAAGGTTAAAGCGCCCGGAACTGTCTCGGCCGGCAAAGGCCGGCCAGGGGCGCGGAGACAGCTGCGGAGGCAGATCGGCAATCAGCTGATTGTCAAACAGCTGATTGCCAAACCTGCGCCAGCGGGGGAGGCGGGCCCGCGGCTGTTCGGGAGCGAGAAGCAAGCGCGAATCCTTCTCCTCCCGAACGCCTGCGGGCAGTTCGTCCGCGCCCGAACGCATGTAGAGCACTTCAAAGTGCTCTACATTTGGTACACGAGAGAGACAGCTCCGGATACGTCGGATCGCAAGCCCCGCGGCGGCAATGCGTTTGCCGCGTTCCGGGCTGTCTCCCGCGCGTTCCAAACACCCCCGTGCGAAAACGTCTCTGATCAATATATAAGCTAAATGACTCCACAATGGGAAACCACGAGCTTTTGTTTACTAAGAGAGATAGCAGCTATCTGAAATAGTTAGCACCTGAGCAGCCTCTCTGTTTACCAAAATGCAAAGGTGCAGCCCTTTTGTTTAAGAAACAACCGGACATCTCAAGAGACCACTATTGTAAAGACAAACACTGACTCGTCTCAGCTGTTGGGACCCCCTAAGAAATTTGGCTCTGCCCCTGCCCACAAACTTCTGCTTCAAACCTGATTGGTCTGCCCCTACTTTCTGAGAGAATAAAAGGAGCCCTCTGGGCTCAGGGACAGCGGTCCAGTTCCTGAGGTTTGTCTCTCGCACTGCCACCATGCTGAAATCATGAGCTGAAACCTGCTTGCTGAAATCGCTAAAGCTGCAACCACTGTGCCGGCCTTCCATTTGCCTGCTGGGTGGCTCAGATCCTGCACAGAGCCAGCGTCCTGCCTGCCCTTTCCCCAGAGAGCCAACGCCAGCTTCCTCGGGATCCCGCACACACTTTTTCTGCCTGGGAGAGAACCTGCTTCTGTTTTTCCCAGCTGCACCTGGACCTCCGCGGCATCCTGGAGAAAACCTGCACAGTCCAATTCCTGCTGCCGTGCTCTCTGAAGAAGGCATCTACATCGGGTGAGTGCCAGTTGAATTATAGCGCAGGGTCTTAGGGTACGCTTTTCTCCTCTTTCCTCCTATATATTTCCAGATTGCCAGCCACGCTACTGCTGCACTGCGAATCTGCTTTGCTTATTTGATGCAGTGCCTCCTTCATTTTTTATTCTTTTTAATACTGAATATTAAAAGCCATTTTTTTCCGGTTGAGGAAAAGAGACTCTGCGTCTCTTTCTTGCTGTTTATGCACCAAACTGCTCTTGCCTTATTTAAACCATATGCATAGATCCTAACACAAGAAGATGTCCTTAGTCAGATGCCCAGAAGCCTTTGGTGGGACGCTGTGTGAGATGTGATCCTGGACTGGATGGGCTGTGGCCTGATCCAGCGGGGTTCTCTTAATTCAAGGAAGACAGGTGTATCGCTGGCTACAGGAATGGATGCCTCTGTTGAACTACAGTGTCTATACTTCTTAGTTCCAATGGCTACCACAGGTAAGGATTTGGGGAGGTTTAATGCAAAGCAAGGGATTTCCCCAATCTCTATTCTTGAAGAAGAGCAAGGGGAAAAAGGAAAAGAAACGTAAGTTGGCACTCCCGGATGACTTAACTCTGGAATCGAATGTTATTCCCAGCTCCTTCAGGAGATGGCGCTCTAACCTTGCCGTTTGTCACTTCCCTGATTCTTGGATTAATCAACATTGTTACGAAGTGCCTTTACTGCTTAGCAGCTGGGCTGTGGTCACACCTCAGGTTTAATCCAGCTTCAGTCCACCTTCAGAGCAAGAGAACCCAGAGCAAAGTGACCAGGAATTTTCTTCCCACGTGATCTGTCCCAAAGGTGAATTTCCTGAGTTATTTGACAGAAAACAGCCTGCCACTTTCTCACCCATTTAAGGGCACTCAAAGCGGCTGACAAGCCTTCTGTTCTTCTCCCCGCCACAGACACCCTGTGAGGTGGGTGGGGCTGTGAGAGCTCAGAAGAGAGCTGGGACTAGCCCGAGCTCAACCAGCTGGCTTCATGGAGGGTTGTGGAATCAAACCTGGCATTCCCAGAGAAGAGTCCGGCTCCTTAACCACTAGACCAAACTGGCTCACTTCATCAGGTGGTATCAAATAATGCACTAAGGATGGGGGGACGCATATGTGCCTAGTTATTTCTGCACAATCACATGCCCCCCCCCCCGTATTTTTATGTGCTTATGGAAAACCAATTAAAAAATATTTAAAAAGAGAAATTTCTTGACAGCTAGTCCAAAGCTGTCTGGTGTGTTACTGCCCGGATGCCAAAGCCTCCTGCCAGATGTTGAGAGCCCTCAGGGTGGGCATGCAGGGGGCACCTCTGCAGTGGCAGCTCTGATGAAGAGCCTGAGACTGGATCAGACCCACGGCCTGTTCTCACACTGGCAACAAGCGGCACATGGGAGGCCACTCATGGATACATATCTGACATGCACATCCGATCCAACTTGAGTCACTGCTTTCCAGGAGCAGATGACTGACTCATAGCTATCCACGTCCAAAGCTCTTCCAGCCTTGGCAGCAAGCGGAGTATTTATTTATTTATTTGTTTGTTTTTGTTTGTTTGTATTTCTGTCCTACCCTTTACCTTAAGGTCTCAGGGTAGGAAACAACATTTAAGATCAGACAGTATATATTAAAACAGTAGCAGTGTCTGTAAAGTGGGAAGAGACAGCATATTCCCATTTAACCACAGGCCAGGGCAAAAATGTGTGTCTTCACTGCCTTCCTAAATACGTACAGCGAAGGAGCTTGACGCACCTCAAGGGGGAGAATGTTCCATAGCCTGGGGGCCATCACGGAGAAGGCCCTCTCCTGGGGGCTGACCCCTTTTGCTCCTGAGGGTGGTGGGACAACCAGGAGGGCCTCCCCCCCTCCAGATCTTAAGGCACGGGCAGGTCAATATGGGAGAAGGCGTTCCTTTCGATATTTGGGGCCCAAGTCATTTAGGGCCTTATAAGTCAAAGTTAACACCTTGAATTGGGCTCAGGAGTGAATTGGCAGCCAATGCAACGCTTTTAAGACCAGTGTGGTGTGTGTCCGGCCAGCTGTCCTAGCTGTCTTGCAGCTGCATTCTCCACCAGCTGCACCGTCTCCAAGGGCAGCCCCATGTAGAGCGCATTTCAGTAGTCCAATCTGGAGGTTACCAGAGCATGGAGTTAGCAATCACGCTGCAACTGAGGTCATGCTCTTTGCCCATCTGCAATGCCAGTGGCAGCCCTGAATAGCCCCAGCCCTGACCTCGTCGAAGCAAGGAGGAAGTGCGTTTGGCCTCAGCAGGAAGTTCTGTGAGAGACTATGGCGTCATACAGCGGAGATAAAGAAAGGGCCTTCTGCATTGCTAGTTAGGTAGGACCAGAGAGGGCACCATAGGCCTCTCATCTGCACGTTAATGTGGAAAAAAGGAAGTCCATCTCGCTGCTGGCACGCTCCAACCACAAAAGACAAAGCATAATCCAGATCAGGATCACTGGTAGACCTTGATCCTGAGGTCTACTGATGGACCAATGCAGCCTCATCTGGAACATGGAGGTGTGCGGAAGGTATATTCCCATGTTCTGGACTAGTGGGGGACTGACTCTGGTGCCACACCAAAACATGCCCGGCCGAAATGGGTCCCCTGAGGGCTCTGAGGCGAGGAACTTTTGTTCATCTATTAAAACTTAATACTGCACGCGTGTTCAGCTTTAATAGTGTTAATGCTATCACGGTGAGAAGCCATGCATTCAGGCCCTTCAGCGTCACTGCCACTGTATAGACACAAGTGATTTTCCTTTATTTATTGGAGAATCCCCTGAATGTGCTGACAGGGTAGTTGTTGTTTTGCCCTCCCCTGCTTTTATGGCAATAATAAGTTCTTTCTAAGGGTGTGTTATGATAAGGTGGACCTTGCCTGGCCTTCTTCCAGATGAGAAATCCGCAGGAAATTTACCTCCATCCCAAGTATCACCCTCATCTCATTAGGGGTGTGCAAAACACCGTTTTGGAACATTTATAGCCGTCTGGGAGATCTCATGTGGGCTCACCTGGATTTCCCATGTGGGCTCACCCTCCACGATGACTTCCGCTGCACATTTGCACTTTTGGGGACCTGTGGGCGTTCTGCATAAGTCTTGCTCCAGTATTATTTCTGCTTTCCAGATTTTGCACTTCCCTTTCCGACCTGTGGACAGGAAAGGTGTGTGGCAGCCCAACGGCGACTTGTGAGTGGTAGTCAACTTCGGCCCAGTCCCCATGCGATTGATCACCCGCCTAGGATCGATTGCACGTCCAGTGATCTCTTCCTAGTGCCCTCTGCGCTAGTTGTCCTCCTAGGATCACTCACCTAGAGCAGCGCTGGCGCTCTGCGCATGTGCAGTCGCGTCTAGGGTCATCTGAGGTGCCAGCATGCTTGCGCCATGCCTCAGGTGACCCTGCTTGCGCCGGAGGAGATGTGAATGGCCACCGTTGGACGTGACAGGTAAGTTCCTGGTTGTGTTAGGCCGCGTGTGGAACGTTTCATGCTCTACTGCTAGTTTGTGATTAGTGAACATCTTGGGAGGCAGGGCACACTTGCAGGAATGCACCTGCTGAGATGTTCACCTAAGTGTGAACTGGCCCATGATGACATCATGTAGCACCATAGAACTTCACCACCCAAAAAAGAAGTTCCAGTCCTCGGAACCTCTGTGTACAGACAAGTGACTGGCTCTAAATATTGGGTCCGTTCTGGATCCCTTAACAGTCCCATGTCAGAGGATTGTGAGATTTAGCTCTCGTTCACCCTCCTCTCTTTCACTAGGGAAGAGGATGAAGTCCCATCGGATGGGTTGCCGCCATGACTTTCAGCTGGCTCTATTACCGTGACTTTCCCAGAAGTCCCTGAACTACATCTCCCATCGTTCCAGTGACACTGGCATGCAATGATGGGAGTTGTAGTTCAGGAACTTCTGGAGTTCTACAGCCGAGGAACCCCTGATCTAGTGAGAGAGAGAGACCCCCAGCCTGAGGGCTCCTTCTTTGAAACAGGTTCTTCCTTCCACCAGGCCAAGGACTGCAGAGGCTCAAACTCTATCACTCCAGAAGCCATCTGGAAGGCTTTGCGGAGACAGACTTCAATTTGAAAGGAGACTTTAATGCCACCGTGTATTAAACAGCAGGAAACAGAACTTTGCTCGCTTTTCGGTCGCAAATGTAGGAAAGAGGAGGAAGATCATTTCGGCTTAACAGATGTTTGGCAGCTTCCCAGTCAGCGGCTTTATATATTCAAAGTCTTCATAGGAGTTACTCTATATCAATATCTTTTTTATGGCCCCGCCACTGAGTCATGCTGTGGCAGAAGGAATTGTTTCGGGGAACATTTTGGCTCTTTTAACCAGAAAGTCAAAGGGAACGTGTTGGAAAGCAAGGATGCACAAAAATTTATTTATTTATTTATTTACATCTATATCCCGCCCTATACCCTAGGGTCTCAGGGCGGGTAACAGCATATTTAAAAGGCAAAAATACTTAAAATAAAACCATATATAAAAACAGTATAAAACATTAGTATGTACAGTAGGGAAAAACTTGTGCCACGTTCAACCAAAGGCCAGAGCAAAGAGGTGCGTCTTTACCCCCCTTCTGACCGTATACAGTGAGGGGGCCTGACACACCTCGACGGGGAGGCTATTCCACAGCCTGGGGGCCATTACTGAGAAGGCCCTCCCTCGAGTGCCCACCCGTCTTGCTGGAGAGGGTGGTGGAACAACGAGAAGGGCCTCCCCCCCAGATCTTAGGGCACGGGCAGGTTGGTATGGGAGGAGGCGTTCCTTCAGATATTTGGGGCCCGAGTCATTTAGGTCCTTACAGGTTAACGTTAACACCTTGAATTGGGCTCGGTAACGTTAGAAAATTTGAATTCGTACGAATGGAACCTTTCAAATGTGGGGAAATTCGTATAAATTTCTACGTATATCCGATACAGACAAATGCGTATCCGAAAGGTATCTGATACATATCCCGTGACAAATCTGCTATGAAAGCCTCACATCCGACCTGAATCCGCTTTTAATCCGCTCTCAATCCGTGTCGAATGCAGTCTGGATCCGTTGCAGATGTGACTGGCGCAGCCGCTTTCCTGCCTCACCAGTTGAGCTAATATCCAAACTGTTTGTACGAACGTCCAGAAGCATTTGTGCTCATACGAATGCCAATGCACGAATATTGTAACAGGCGATTTGTGCAAATTTGAGTGTGCAAATTTGACTGTGCAAATTTGTATGAATTTGTATGAATAATGAATGTTACGGATTTTCGTGCACATCTCTAAGAGTGACAGAGATCCAAGGAGGGAATTGCTGTGGGTCTTTGCCAGGATTAAAGCTGCCCTGCCACCAACCTCCTGGGGGCCACACCTAAAGCCATGTATCTCCCGGCTTCTTCCCCTTAGTGCTGGCGGCAATCCGGCCATGGCATGGGCTCTCTTGTGTCGCTCTGCAGACCCAAGCCCCATGAGAAGCTGCGTTTAGCCTGATCTGCTTGTCTACCTGCCCTCATTAAACCTCGGGGCAGCCCAATAATCACCTGGCTTGTCATCTCCCAGCCTGAACACAAGATTAATAATTCCAGCTAGGAGAGAACCCACAAAGCCGTGTAACATTCATTTTAATAACTGCCAGCGGAATGCCTGCCCTTTGATGTCTGTGTTGCACTCCTTGGTGCCTTCAAGCCAAGGCAGGTGTTTCTATCGCTCCGATCCGATACAGCTTTGACCACCCCTTAGTGAAGTGTGTGTGTGTGTGTGTGTGTGTGTGCGTGCGCATGTGTTTCTGGGTGTGGAATGGCTTTCAGCCCATGAGTCCTAAATAGCAGGTGGTGCTTTGGGGTGGACCTAAAAAAACTCTGGAAGTGCAGATGGGCCCTGTCCCCAAAAGACTTATTAGCCCCTCTCGGCTTCCTCTGCCGTCACTCTGTTATAGCTGACTTTAAAAGTCCCCTCCACTTCCAGAATAAGCGTCCCCATGGTAGCCGCAATCTAAACGGACTTTCCGTCCCCAAGGAAGCCTGTTTCCTTTCCCCGCATCTTCCCCCCCCCGCCCCCTCTCTTGTTAAAAGGAAAAATAGGCAGATCTCCGTCTCCTGAAACGGCTTCCCGCCCCTAGCAAAGGCAGATGATCGCTCATTCATTCACTTTCAGCACTTACTTTCACTCAGTTCTCTGTTAGAAAAGGCTTTCTGCCCCAGGAAAGTCAGCGGCTGCAGGCATCGGCAGCGCGATCCTTCTCTCATTCTCTTTTAAGGCTTTCACAGATCACTGATAACAATGTTGCAATTCTGAGCAATTCTGGCTCTTTTTACAAAGGAAAGGAAGCGAACCTGCTGCATTTCTCAGATGTGTGAATGCTTTTTGGCTGTGTTTGCAGGCAAGCAATCCCCACCCCTTTTGCCACGGAGCGTCCTCAAGGCAGATATAGCGAGCAAAACCCGCAAATTGCCGAAAGAGCGCTGGAACTCTTCTTTAAAGTGCACGTATTTTATCGCGGGTGTCTCACTTTCCTAAGCTCCCTAAGCGCCTTGTAAAGCTTGGAATGGGGCCGCCCAGAGGCAAAAGAAGAGTTCCAGCAGACTTTCAATTGCATGGGGACAGGGCCATGGTGGATTGGTTGGGCTTCTTCGAAGTTTGAACCTTGCTGCGGTTTTGCCTTGGTTTGGCGTTCAGGGGAGCCCAACGAATCTGGGTCCTATACCTCTATAGGCTTCCAGGCCAGCCCTTGGCCACGGTTGCTGGATAAGGGTCGTCAATGTCGCCACATCTTTGACTCTTGCTTGGAGTGGGATGCAGGAGATGTGGCAACCTGGGCCCTTTCTGCACTTGGCCTTATCCCAGATTATATCGGACTATGGCAGGTCCCAGGTGGGGTCTGCCATAGCTTGCATCAACATGCAAACGGTTGCTCTCTACTTGGAGATATAATCCAGAATAAGGGCCAGTGCAGAATCTGCCTTTGGGGGTAGTTTCTCCACCAGGGCCAAAAGTACCCTGGCCTGGAAAACTCAGGCGCCCATGGGTCCTTCACTTTCAAAGTGCAGTAGCATGCAGGGTGAGGGAGGTGGACAGGGAGCATTTGGACTCAACTTCCCCCCAGTAAGAGCACCCTATAATGGCCTTTTCACACAGCACGGAGCATCCTTTGCTGCTCGCTGAGCCAAAATAGGCCACCCAGCCCACGATGAGACAAGCTGCCAAGGGGGGGGGGCAAGGGCCATCAGCGCAGCTTTGGTATCTGCTGGTATTGTTCTCGTGGAGCTGTTTCCAGGTGCCCACAGAACCGTGCTGGGTACAGTATACTGGCGCCCAGTCTGTGTGCCATCTGCACATGTGCCAGTGGTCCAGTATACCAGCTGTAACACTGTCTGCTTGGAGCAGGCTACAGGACCTCCCGTGTACGATAATTCCTCACTGCAGTGGGCTACCGAAGGGTCTGGCCTCCCGTTTTCTGGTGCAGGCGAGGCATTTCAACTAGGGATGAGCATGGATTTTTTTGGTGTTCGATTCATATTGCATCCAGTGCAAGAAAATTCACGCTCCTTCGCATAAACCCCTTCGAATGTGGTAGGATTCAAATTGGATACAAATGTTTCGTAGAAAATTTGATATGAATGTTAGATAAGAATCCCATACGTAGCTGGTATGTATCCCATACAAATCCTATACGAATCCCGTAAGAATCCATAACGAAGCTTCATAGGAATGCATAAAAAAATTCTATTTGAATTTGGCACATTCATAGATTGACATTCAATGTTCCATTCGAATACGACTGTACAAATGCATACATATTTTGAACATTACGAATATTCACGCACCTTCCTAATTTCAAAGGCTTCACTGTGTCGGTCTGCTGACCCAATGCAGACACGGCCAAAGTGATCCATCCTGGATCGAGTGACATCTGGCCGCTTCCTTTGAGGCAATGCTTGTCAGGCAGAAAGGCACATGCTTTGGGTGTGTGGCGCATGGCCGGGTTGAGGGTTGTGGAAGAATCACACAAAACTGGACAGAGAATATCTTAGGCATGCTACAGCCCCTCATACCTCACAGTGGGGTCTGTTGTGGGGAGAAGAACAGAAGGTCTGTCAGCCACTTTGAGTCCCCTTAAATGGGTGAGAAAAGTAGGGTATTAAAGCCAACTCTTCTTTTTCCTCCATGAAGCCAGCTGGGTGACCTTGGGCTAGTCACAGCTCTCTTCTGAGCTCCACCAGCCCAGTGGGGTCTGTCGTGGGGAGAAGAACAGAAGGTTTGTCAGCTGCTTTGAGTCCCCTTAAATGGGTGAGAAAGGCAGGGTAGAAAAGCCAACTCTTCTTCCTAGAGATGCCTCCAGATGGTGAGCATTAGGCCTAAAGTCACTAGGAACCGAGTTCTACTTTAGTGGCATCTAACAAGAACCCTTTGGAAGAAGCAATGCAAAATGGGCCACTGGGTAATGAGAAGGCTGCCTTTGGGGTTCTATCTCTGACGTTTTCCTGGCGCATGAAATTTTATGGCAATGATCGTTGCCCTCAGACAAGAAGGGCTCTCAAAGATCTGACATCATTATTCCCCAGCTTTAAATCAGCCCACCTTGATTCATTCTGGACCCTGATTAGTTTTCCTGTTAATTCTGCTGGTTTCACAAGCATCTTCTAAACTAGGATTGTCTCCCTTACTGGAAGAGTTCTAGGTTGCAGATGATCTGCTACTGGGCATATTTACATGTGTTCACATGCTCTACCTGCCTGGCTCTTAAACAGGTCGGCTCCAGGTATTCCTGACGCTCGGCCAATTACACAGTTGATTCCAGGTCAGAACTCTAATCCCTTGCTTTATAATCCTCCCCCAACAAGGTTCTTGGAAACTGTGTTTTGTTTTGCCCTGGATTAGAACTAATGTGCCCTTCTCACAGTCAGTGCTGTTCAAGGAGAACACTTCTGAAACCAGAATCATGGGCCAATCCTTTGTGGCCATTCTTGACCCTGGGAAAAGCACTCTCAAGTGCAGATCAGGCACTGCATCTAACTCCTCTTAGTAAGTTCATAATACTGGCGTGTTCCCCTGGCAGCATTTCCTCCATAAACGTGAATGGGGTCTTAGAAGGATTTGCCAATAGCCCCATCAGAGCTGCTAAGGCTCAAGGGGAAAGACGTTCATGCTCCCCATTTCCCCTCTGGAGCAAGAGGCTGTCGGTAACATGACCTCGAAAGAGTTGTGGGGAGATGGGAAAGCAATGTTGCCTGGGTAGCTGATTTTGGGAAATGTGTCTCCAGGCCCTCAATGCTCTGGCTGGGCTTTGGCCCATGTGACATCCTGGGTGAATGTCTTGTTTGCTCCTGTTGCCAATGTTGCTAAGACCCCTCTTGACCCCAGACTTGTGGAAGGAGGTGGTCAGATTGTGCCGGAGAGGCCAATGCATAAGAATGTAAGAACCTAAGAGGAACCCTGCTGGATCAGGCCACAGCCCATCTAGTCCAGCATCCCGTCTCACCCAGTGGCCCATCAATTGACTATGGGCATCTCAAGCAGAAGACAAGGGCATAAGAACTTAAGAGAACATAAGAGAGGCCCTGCTGGATCAGGCCACAGCCCATCTAGTCCAGCATCCGGTCTCACCCAGTGGCCCATCAATTGACTATGGGCATCTCAAGCAGAAGACAAGGGCATAAGAACATAAGAGAACATAAGAGAGGCCCTGCTGGATCAGGCCACAGCCCATCTAGTCCAGCATCCCTTTGCACACAGTGGCCCACCAAATGCTCATGGGCATCTCAAGCAGAGACAAGGACAAACCCATTCCTGCTCTTGAATTCCAGCAAATGGCATTAGAAGCGTCCTGCTTCCGCCCCCCCCTCCAGTTTGAAAGATGTACCTAGGCATTCATTCTAGTAGCCATTGATACATCTGTCATCCATAAATTTGCCTAACCCTACCTTGAAGACAAATCCTTGAAGACAAACCCTACCTTGGAGGGCAAACCTTCTCCTGCTCTTGAAGCCTAGCAAAAGGCTGTAGACGCCTCCTGCTCGTCCCCCAGCCTGAAAGATGTACTTAGACATCCATTCTAGTAGCCATTGATACATCTTCCCCTTGTCTGATCTGACTCTTCTGCCCATCAGCTCCATAGATGCCCCCCTGGTTCTAGTGTTGTGTGATAGAGACAATAAATTTTCTCTATCCACCTTTTCTACACCATGCATGATTTTATATACCTCGATCAGTCTCTCCAGACAGAAGAGGCCTAGATGTTGCAGCCTGGTTCTGTAAGGGAGGTGTTCCAGCCCCTTAATCATTCTGGTTGCCCTTTTTGGCACTTATCCTTTCTGAGATGTGGTACCCAGAATTGTAGACAATATTCCAAGTGTGGCTTCGCCATAGATTTATAAAGAGGCAAAATGACACTTGCTGATTTGTTTTCTATTCCCTTCCTAATTATTCCCAGCACTGATCTTTTTCGCCGCTGCTTCACACTAGGCAGGGTTAATGGTTCGAGCTAAGTCTGAAAGAACTCAATCAATCACATCTTGACAGAGCTTGAGTCGCAAAACCTGGCAGCTCTGAAGATAACACCTTTATATAACTGGTTTTGGAAACTGGTTCATGATGCAGCTGGTCCGGTCTTCTGGGCTCGGCAAACGCTCCCATTCCTCTCTGCACCTGTTTCCCAGGTGCTTATAGGAAAATGACCTGAGAGAGCTTTCTAAGCACTGAAAGGTGTTTTCTTGCTCCATTAAGCAGGTGACTCATAACTCTGAATGCACACCCGGAGTCATGTAATCAAATAAAAACCATGGCATATAATAAAATCCTCACCATACACACAGTTTGACGAAATTATGCTTTCGGTGTAGCTTTTTCTAGATCCTTTCTAACCGCTGAAATGCGCCAGAAGCTCATGTCGGGATCCTGTCAGGTTGACGACTGGGCGTGTGCGGCTTTGGGGCCATGTGATGTGATGGGCAGAGCTGATGTGGGTTCAGATGCCCACCTAGGCTGTGTTCACACCTAAGTTTTAATCCAGCTTCAGTCCACTTTCAGGACGGCAGGGTCCATCAGCAAAGTGACAAGCTGTTTTCTTTCAGAGTTAACTCAGAAAATTCACCTTTGGGATAGATAATGTGGAAGGAAAATCCTAGTCGCTGTGCTGATGCATCCTCTCAGTGAATTGAAGATGGATTAAAACTTAGGTGTGGACCCAGAGTTGTACTTCAGCTTCAGCCAACCATAAATTCGAATGAATGAATGAATGAAATGGAATAGGTTGCCACGGGAGGTGGTGGGTTCTCCTTCACTGGGGGTCTTCAAGCAGAGGCTGGACCTACATTTGTCTGGGATGGTTTAGGGAATCCTGCATTGAGCAGGGGGTTGGACTGGATGACCCTAGAGGTCCCTTCCAACTCTATGATCCTATGCAGTTTTAAAATACCATATGTTTAGAGGACGAAGTTACACCATAAATAGCCTTAGTCTGGAATATCTCCTGAAGTGGCATCTGATAGACATACCTCGTGGGTCTGGCATGGAATGTGGGAATGGGGTTCTGTCAGGAACAGCTGGAGGCGCACAGCTGGAGGACCGTTGCTCTAGGGATAGACATTCGATGCCCTGTGCTGTTACTTCAGATCATAGTGAAGCCAATGTTGGCTTTCTCGTATATTCAACCTTAGACCAGTTGGGCACTATGGGAAGCTGGTTAGCCCACTCGTATTACGTAGGTCTTCTGGGAATCAAAGTGCCCCAGATTGGTGCCACCCAGTTTGAGCTATAGAAGAGTTTCACACAGTGGCCCCAGGTGCTTCTGGGCATCTCAAGGAGAAGACAAAGGCAAAATCTTCACCTGCTTTTGACTCCCTGCAAATGGCCTTGAGAGGCTCCCTGCCCACCTCTCCAACCTGGAGGCAGTACCTGGGGCATCCATTCCAGTACACCGGCCCTCCATGAATCTGTCTATAAGAACATAAGCAGAGCACTGCTGGATCGGGCCGCAGCCCATTTAGTCCAGCATCCTGTATCACATAGTGGCCCACCAATTTCTTCTGGGCTTCTCAAGCAGAAGACAAAGGCAAAACTTTCAACTGGTCTCGATTCCCTGCAGATGGCCTCGAGAGGCATCATCCCTGTCTCTCCAACCTGTAGGGCTGCGTTCCCATTCAAGATTTAAAGAGCTTTGAAACCGTTTTGAGTGCTCACTGTTCCCAAGGGTTCAAAAGAATCTGTAGTTTCTGAGGATTAGAGGTCCCAAAATGCGGATTATCTATATTCAGATTAAAAGAGGTCTCACTGCTGGATTTAGAAATAATCCTCACTATTTAGCAATGGGAACACAAGTGGTTTTTTGGGGGGCAGGGAATCATGCTTTAGGGGCATTCTCTTCAGTTTCTCTACACCCAATGAGAAGCCGTGATTTCCTATGTCTTATACGTTCCTGTACGAATGAATACATATCTGATATGAATGAATACATATCCGATTCATAGCTGTAACATATCCACGCTCTGAAAACATCAAATTCGACCTGAATCCACTTTTAATACGCTGTCGAATGCAATCTGGATCCATTGCACATGTTACCGCCGCTCCCCTTTTCCACACCCTCAATCTAACGAATATCCTAACTATTTGTACAAATGTTTGGAAACATTAGTATTCATTTGAATGTTCCATTCAAGTTCAACTGAAATGAACCCGAACCACTTAACAATCAGGGTCTCTTATACTCTATGGCCCCAAAGGTCCTCTGATGACTCGCCAGTTCTTTTGTCTCTGCCGAACGTGGATCTGCTGTCGTTACTCTGAACGCATCGTTCCGCAGTGGCACTTTCTCTTTTTCACAGTTGGTCTATTTGGGGAGCCAATCTTGCTCAGCAGGCGCTCCAGAGTTCATTATAGTTTCCCAGTTGGAAGCAAAAGCCTGGTGGGGGGCAGCATAAGATCGAATAAAACCTGCTCCTCTGCCAAAAACATGGTTGCCCAACCCAAGAGCCATGATGGGGGGCAGCCATCTTGTTCCGATGAGCCCTAAGCCACAACTTTAAGTATACCTGGCAGAGAGAGAGAGAAAAAAAGACCGGCGCCCTGCTTGCCCTATGGGGAAGGAATGCATTTTTGGCATTTACCAGTGAAGGATTGATCATCTAATCCCAGTAACACCCAGTAACTGGTGGCAGTTGGAGAGAAGGTCAAGGTTTGCTCCATTGCGAGTTGATTTTGGGGAGCAGTCTAGAGAGACGGTGTTTAAGAGGGGACCTGATTGAAGTATATAAAATTATGCACGGTATAGAAAAGGTGGATAGAGAACATTTCTTTTCTCTACTGCACAACTCTAGAACCAGGGGGCATCTATGAAGCTGATGGGTAGGAGAGTTGGATCAGACAAGGGGAAGGATTTCTTCACCCAGAGGGTCATTGGTTTATGGAATTTGTTGCTGGAAGAGGTGGTGATAGCTACCAGTCTAGATGGCTTTAAGGTAGAGTTAGATGGATTTATGGATGACAGATGTATCAATGGCTACTAGAATGAATGCCTAGGTGCATCTTTCAGGCCGGGGGGGGGGAGCAGGATGCTTTTAAGGCCATTTGCTGGGATTTGAGAGCAGCAGCAGGTTTGTCCTTGTCTCTGGATTCAGGTTGGATTTGAAGCTTTCAGAGCAGATATGTTACAGGATACGTATCGGATACGTATTTGTTCGTATTGGATATTCGTAGGAACTTGTACGAAAATGATCGTGTCCAATCTTCTCTGGGATACCAAAGCTGACTGATGTATCTGACAGTCATGGCCTTGGATTTATGTTCTGTGCTTGGCAGGTTGTTATCTTATCCCTGACATTTCTGCTCGATTACCTGACTGTCTTGATTATGTTGGATTGATTTATACCACGTTCGTGCCTACAGTACCTAGGCAGAGATGTGATTCAAGGCCTTCAGTCACTGGAGATTTTTCTCAAGGGATGCAACTTCCTTACAGTGAGGGCGATCAGTCAATGGGATAGGTTGCCACGGGAGGTCGTGGGTTCTCCTTCGCTGGAGGTCTTCAGGCAGAGGCTGGACCTACATCTGTCTAGGATGGTTTGGAAATCCTGCATTGAGCAGGGGGTTGGACTAGATGACCCTGGAGGTCCCTTCCAACTCTATGATTCTAACACACAATTTTTAAAACAGGTAGCTTACCTTCTCTTCCTTCCTTCTTATCAGTTTCATTACTAGCTTTACAAAGGCTGCCATTGGCTGATTGTCCATGGATCTGATGGGTTGGTGGCTGTAGAGGGCTGGGATTGGCTAGGAATCTCTGTAGCTTCCTGCCCCGTCTGCCTCAAACTGTGTGAGTTGGCCTGAGAGTGATAATTTCATGTCTACAAAAGGGACGCACAAACAGGGGCTTGGGGACACGGCGAGTGATGGTTTTCATATTCTTCACCCATCCTTAGAGCTTGAAATGCACTCATTTAAGGATGTCTGATCATACCCACATATATATTATAGATGTAAGAAAAAACAACTATTTTCAAACACTGAACTGGAAAAAAACCCCCAGCAGTGACCCCATATTCTGTTGTTCTGGAAGAGATGCACATATTTTTGTAGAATAATATTTTGGATAGATGGTCTGCGTCTTCAGTTTTAAGTTACTTTAGTACTTCAGTTTCTTTTCGAGGGTGGCTGAAGGAGAGGAAATGTATCATCAACAAAGAATGGCATAAAATTTGCATAGGCTTGTGTAAAAAATAATAATTGCCACATCTTTCCATAAAAGAAAGCAGCTTTTAATGAGAACCTTTATGAACTGAACTCGGTCACTTACCTAAGCAGAGAATGCCTCTTAAGAGAAGATTGTCTTTTGTAAAAGAGGAAACCTGGGAACTCAGTCCTCTAGATATTAAAATAGGTCAAGACTGATGCATGGGTACATTCATTGCTCTCTGTGCTGTCCACTTCATGCCCCTAAATCCATATAAAATTCCATACATAGTATGGTATAAAATTGATTCAAAGGCGGCAGACACCCAGGTTATGGGACCACAAGTCCCATGATCCTTATGGAAGTTAAAAACCTCTTTTTAAAAAACCCGTTTTCATCCCGTATGGATCCGTACAAATGCGTACGGATGCGGGAAAGATACGGATCTTCAAGTACGCATCGTGTAGGAATGTGCGCACATACGAATGTCCGGATAATGAAATTCGATCCAAATTGAGTTTGAATGCCTAAGAAAATCCGTGCCCATCCCTACTGGAGTGTGCTGGGGTTTTCAGATCTCATGTTTTCCCTCTTGTGGGCTACAGAGAATATAAGAATATTTATTTCAAAAAATATAAATATATTTCTTTCCCACCCTACGCCTGATGGTCTCTGGGTGGTTCACAATGAAATCAGGCAAAATCACAATACCATATGAATACAGGTAACGATCCACCCCAAGCCTGCCATCTCTCCTCCACTCCTCTTAGGCAAGATGGTTCATAGGTTTCTGGTGACAGTTGGAGCTGAAGGGGGCACTAATGGATCAGGCCAGAGCCCATCTAGTCCAGCATCCTTGGTCACACAGTGGGCCACCAGTTGCTTCTGGGCTCGATCCAAATGGGCTGTTTTGACTTATAAAGTCCTAAATGACCGACTCACTTGCTATGAGCTTGTCAGGGCTCTGAGATCCATTAATGAGGATCTTCTCTCTGTCCCTTCAATCCATTCAGTCAGATTGGAGGACACTAGGGACAGGGCCTTTTCTTAGGTTCTTCTGAAGGCTGAGATGTGTCTGGAGAAAGCAAGAGTCCTTTCAGGGAACCAGGTGCACATTTGACGTAAATCGCAGCCTGGCTTGCTGAAAGAACAGAACTTTCCCTAGAGCTTCCTCTTCCCCATGGAAAGCCCCCTTTGTCTCGACATCTGGAGCACCCCGTTGAAGAAGAATTCCACCCCCGCCAGTGCACGAGGTGCTCAGAAGTGCAGGATGCACATCAGGAAGGCTGCGTTCACACCTAAGTTTTAATTCGGCTCCAGTCCACTTTCAGGCTGAGAGGGCGCATCAGGGAAGCCACGAGCGCTGATTTACCTCGGAGGTGTATAACTCTGAAGACTGACCTTTAGGGTTAGTTAAAGGGGAAAGAAAGCAGCTAGTCACTTTGCCGATGCGTTCTCTCACTGTGACAGTGGACTGAAGCTGGATTAAAACTCGGGTGTGGACATAGCCGAAGAAGATTCAGCAGCGGGGCAGAGGTTAGGATCCGACCCCTAAGCTCCTCGGCAATAGCAGAGGGCCGCTTTCCATGGGAGCCTTGAGAAGTGGTTCAGATGTCCCTTGAGATACCTTCAGATGGAGGTACACCAGGCATGGAAGGGACCTGGGGGCTTATCCGTTTGGACACCCCTCCTGCCCAGGAAGGGCTGCAGCACCATCAGTTGTGGGCAAGTTCTCTGGGCTTCTCTCCTCTCTCATGGAGGAGGAAGCAAAGTCTGGAAGCTTCAACTTCTTGCACACAATCAGGCTGCAAGGACCCATCCCCTCCACTGCCTTGCTTTCAGATTATTCTGCAATGCCTGTGTTGACAAATATTATATATAGGGAGGGATGTTGTCCTAATTTCCTGCAGATGGGAAGGGGCTGGCAGTGCTGGGGTGCTGGTGGAAAGGTCTGGCAGGAAGAGAGAGGCCCAGCTTCACCCTGTTGAGTAGGCGTATGCTGTTTTGACAGGGAGGGTTGTGCAGTAATTATTCAATAACTTTAAATAATGGGGCAATTATGGTGATAAAATGGTGTACATCACACACCCCTTTTTTTTTTGTTGGCTTTTGAGATTTTACGACCGTCTGCAGGAGACAGTAAATGTCGCACTGTAAAACAAGGCATTCCACACACCCCTCCTCCCCTCTGCCGCTTGCAGATTCCAGAAGGAAGTCACAACCCCAAAATTAAAATATTACAGAGATCAGGACAATGAACGGGCATTATCCTGCCTGGAGGAAGCCAAACGGCAGCGGTGGGTTTTTTGAATCTAAGGGAGTGATCAGAAAGAGCTTTTTTGGGACGCTCGTTTTCAAAGGGTCGCCCCTTCTGTGGACCCAGAAAAGACCCTGCATCGCACAATTAAAAAGAAATAAGCACCTAAAAACCTACCTGCCTCATTTCTCTGCCTCATCTTTAGCTGTGTGACTGTGAGAGATCAGCACTGATTGGTACGTATCCTGCGACATCTCTGCTCAGTCCAGTTTGGCCTGAGTCCACTTTGAATCCGCTCTCAATCCATGCCAAATGCACTCTAGACCCGTTGCAGGTGCGACTGGCGCAGCCACTTTCCTGCCTCCCCGGTGCACGAATGTTCTGAACCATTCGCACGAATATGAATGCTCAGTGTACGAATGTCGGAACGTTCAGTGCGTATACAAATCTCCAAATTCTTCCAAATATTGAACGAATATTCGTGCGTATCCCTAGTGTTTAGGCAATCTGGAGGCTTCAAAATGTGGCGCTTAACACCGCCCACCCTGTTGGCCCTGATGGCCATACGGTGAGTCACGAGATGCGCGTGGAGCATCATGGGTCATGGTGGAACCTCTCAGTGCTCCAGTGATGGTTTGGTCCCTTCTAACTATGCAATTTGAATGAATTTCGGATGCATAAGCTTATGGCACCGGAAGGAAGGAAAAGGGAAAGAAGAGACAGTCAGGATGTCCCTCTATGAATGTCCGAGTTCATCTGAATTCATACGAATATGGAATATTACAAATATTTGTGAACATTCCTACCACCTGCTCTTGACCTCCTGCAAATAGCCTTTAGAGCAGCGGTTCTCAACTTGGGGGTCACAACCCCCTTGGGGGTCGATTTACCATTTCAGAGGGGTTGTGGAGCCTCCTGCCACCCCCCTCCCCGCCGCCACCCGCCACAGCCCTCTCTGTCCCTTCGTCCCTCACCTCACCTTGCCTCACACTCCGCCACTCCTGCCGCCCACCGCCTGCCGCAGCCCTCTCCATCCCTCGCCTTGCTGAGCACTCCGCCGCCTCCCCCCAGTGCTTTCGCTGTGGATTCCTCAGCGGCCCTGCCCCCTGACCCCGGTGGTCCCACCCCTGACCCCAGTGGCCCAACCCAGCGGCCCCGCCTTCATGGTTGGGGGGTTCCCGCAACATGAAGAACTGCATTAAGGGGTCACGGCATTAGAAAGGTTGAAAACCACTGCTTTAGAGGCCCCTTCTTTGCTTCTCCAACCTGTTCCAGCCACTGTTGATGGTGCAGATGATGTGGGAACATTAGTTTGCGGTGGAAAATTGACGCACGATTCCGTGGATTCCTACCTTGACCATGACTTTACCTTAGGGGGTGGCCAACCTGAGCTGCGTGTACCCCAGCAGAATACTTGGGCTTCTCCAGCAAAGGAGGTGCCCTTAACCTCGAAAAGACCTATGCCTTTAGAGTGCCTTTAAGACTGACAAGCATGCACTCATCTTAGGGGTGGCAGGGAGGGTTAATGCTGTCTTGGCACCTGCAGAACTCCAAAATAAGGGATGCCTTTTAAGACCGTCATAAAACAGCATGGTGGTGACAGAACGCTGGCAGAAGTTAACTTTGGGGTTGAACTGCATGGGTAGGTTTGGAATTTTGAGCTGCGCCTGAATTTCATGGAAGGCGTCGGCCCACGGCGGGCAGAAGAGTCTGCATTTCACGTGACATCTGGAGAACAGCTCTCCGTGGTTTCCAGAGAAGCAGAGCAAGCCAGGCGTGGCAGCAAACACAATGCTATCGCAAACCCTGGCATGTCCCTTGGGGCCATATTGCCCAGTAGCTCCCAAGTGCTGAGGCAACCTTAATTCTTGGTAAATGGGGGCTGGGTCACCTCCAAGGACCCTCCTGCGGACAAAGGCGGCTAGTATGTTTTGTGCTGCTGTCCACTGCTGATGAGCCCACAGCCAGCGGTTGCTTTTCAGAGAACAGATCGTAGCAGAAACAGAGTGGGGCTGTGAACATAGGCTTTTCTACACTAGCAGGGGGTGCGCCAGGTCTCTGTTGGAGCAGTCCAGCTGTCCTAGACAGAGATGTGCACAAATGGTTTCCCGATTGGCCATGGTAGGCGCCGCGCAGAGAGCCTCCAGAAGCCAGGCGCTGCCCTGGCGAGTCAGGAGGGACGCAGGACGTAGGCACAAAGGAAACTGAAACTCCGCAGCTAGAATCCTGTTGGCTGCGTTCAGGTAAGGAGGGGTTTTCGGCCAGTCTCCCCAGGGTGGGTTGGGGGGGGGGCTTAGGTGAAGCTCTCCCTGGCTCCAGAAGCGGCGATCCGCCACTTCTGGGGCAAGGGCAAGCCTCGAAATAGGAGCACCCCAGCTCACCATGCTCGGCTCCCACGGAACCAAGCATGGCGACCCAGGGGAGGGCCCAGTTAGGGACCCTTTTCGCAGTGCGGACGCATCCTAAACAGATGTGTCTTATCAGTGAAAACACCCGTTAAGACCGGAAACTGGTTTTAGCGCCCGTTAGCACCCATTAGAGACAGATAAACGCAGAAGTGGCTTTCCCAATCTGTCCCTAATTGCTGCTGCTGTGCGGACGTGGTTTCCCAGAAGTGTTGTTAATGGGTGCCGCTGTGCGGACGCGGTTTTCCCAGTGCGGTCTTAATGGGTGTTCAAGGGTCAATGTGGAAGCACCCTGAGTCGTCTTTGGTGGGACTAGTGTCAGTCACATTAGCAAAACCCCTTCAGAAGCTTTTCGATGAAGAAGCGGAGTTAGCTTTTCTACCCCACTTTTCTCACCCATTTAAGGGGATTCAAAGTGGCTGACAAACCTTCTCTTCTTCTCCCCACAACAGAATACCCTGTGAGGTAGGTGGGGCTGTGAGAGCTCAGAAGGAGAGCTGTAACTAGAAGAAGACTTGGCTTTTATTCCCCGCATTTCTCCTCCGTAAAGGGACTCAAAGCGGCTGACAAACCTTCTCTTCTTCTCCCCACAGCAGAACATCCTGGGAAAGCTCAGAAGAGAGCTGTGACTAGCCCAGGGTCACCCAGTTGCCTTCATGGAGGAGTGTGGAATCAAACCCAGTATTCCCAGATAAGAGTCCGGCTCCCTACCCACTAGACCAAAGAATGGCTCAGGGCCCCCTCTCCTTCGCTCCCAGGGAACCAGTGGAAACACAGCAAATGTGGACACTTTTGCTGCTATCCGGGGAGGGTGGGGTGGCCGGGGACGATCTCTTGGCTCGCCAAGCTGTCAAGCTTGCACCCCTAGTGACTCCTCGTTTTTATTTGATTTTTCTCCCACGTCTTCCCAGGCTACATTCTTCTCAGCCTCCACCTAGGATCTTTCTTTCTTTTCTTGACTGTTCCCTTTGTCTCTCCGGCACATACTCCAAGGGCTCCTGGTTTCTCCTCTGCCATCTCCAGGTGGCGAAGATTAACGTCCGCTTTTGGCAGGCGGCCATTCCTTCCGCGTGTCGCAAAGGAATCTGGAATATCCACCTGCTCCGTGGAGGATCCGCGGGATAATTGGACCAAGTCACGCTCTCCGGTTTCTGCAGCTCGCAAAGCGAAATCGCCGCAGGGGAGAAACGTCTCCGTGCCACCGTTTCATCCTCATGGTTTCAGTCTGGATTGCCAGTCCCCTCTTGGGAGAGAACTAGGGATGGTGCAAGGCGCTCTCTTCCTTTTTAGCCCCATAAATCACTGAATATGGAAACTGGCCATAAGAGCAACCTCAGGAATTAAGCTGTGTGTTCCTAACACTCAGGCCCACTCATTAAGAGCGTCTGCCTGGTAATGGAAATTGGCTTCTCCCAGTTACCCAGCTCAAATCTCATCAGAGTTATGGACTGCCTAAATTAATTAGGACCAGCAATGGCATAGAAGCCATTTTTCAGGGTGACGTTCCAGGGTCTGCTGCAGCTGTCAGTCTGCAAGGCCACTGGGACTGTGTTCACACCTACATTTTAATCCAGTTTCGGTCCATTTTCAAAGCAAGAGAACTAGGGGTGTGCATGAATGCAATTTTTGACATTCAATCCATAACAAATAGAGTACAGTGGTACCGTGACATACGAGTTTAATTCGTTCCGTAACCTTGCTCTTATGTCAAATCGCTCGTATCTCAAAGCAGTTTTCCCATTAATCCATTCCAGCTCCCAAAACACCACCTCAGTTGTTTTTGTTATGTACTGTACTGTATTTACATACTCGTATCTCAAATCTTGCTCTCATCTCAAAGCAAAATATCACTCGCTCGGCGGCTTGTATCTCAAAACGCTTGTATGTCAGGGCACTTGTATGTCGAGGTACCACTGTATTTGAAAATCCGAATTTGTACGAATAAGGAAAAACCAGCGTCTGTACATTTGAACCAATGCAAATGCATTCATATCTATTTGTACGAATATTCAATGCATATCCAATGATACGAATCTCATATGCATGTGTACGCATTTGTACACATCCCGTTTTCATCCCGTACCTATCCGTGTGGAATCATACAAAAAGTGTACGCATACAAATGCAATGTGTATTTATCTGTACACATACGAATGTCTGAATTATTTGTAGGAATAACTCAAAATATTTGCATTCATGCGAATACTAAAGTAGGAATTCGTCTGGACATTTGATTTGTTATACAAATGTCTGAATGCATCTGAATTTGTACGAATCATGAATATTTTGAATATTTGTGCAGATCCGTACAGAGAACAGCTCAGCAAAGTATCAAGCTGCTTTCTTTCGGCATCATCTGACTCATCAGAAAATTCACCCTTGGGTTAGATCAAATGGAAAGGACATGGCTAGTCATCTTGCTGGTGTGTTCTCTGACTCTGAAAGTGGATGGAGACTGGATTAAAACTTAGGTGTGGACACAGCCTGGGTTTCCTTGGGTCGCCGAGCAGCAAACAAGCTTGTCTCTGAGTTGCCCAGATAAACCCTGAGCAAAGAGGGTATATCAAATATTTTTCTCTTGGGAAAGACAGGCAGGAGACCCTGGAGGGCAACTGAAAGGAGTGACTGTTTCATCCTTGTCTTCTGCTTGAGATGCCCAGAGGCAACTGGTGGGCCACTGTGTGATGGGATACTGGATTACATGGATTATGGCCGGATCTGGCAGGGCTCCTCAATTCATGGAGTCCATGTGTATCAATGGCTGGCACTTAAGGAGCCGAACTCTTATCTGGGAATACCGGGTTTGATTCCGCCCTCCTCCATGAAGACAGCTGAGTGATCTTGGGCTAGTCACGGCTCTCTTCTGAGCTCTCACAGTCCCACCTACTTCACAGGGTGATCTGTTGTGGGGAGAAGAATAGAAAGCTTTGTCAGCTGCTTTGAGTCCTCTTAAATGGGTGAAAAAGTGGGGTAGAAAAGCCAACTCTTCTTCTTCTTCTAGGATGGATTCCCAGGTATCTCCTCCAGGTTGCAGAAGCAGGCAAGATGCCCCTAGAGGCCTGTTGCAGGAAGTCAAGAGCGGATGGAGGTTTCACCTTTGCCTTCTGCTTGCGATGCCCAGGATCAATTGGCGGGCCACTGTGTGAGATGGGAGGCTGGACTCGATGGGCTGTGGCCTGATCCAGCAGGGCTCCTCTTAATTCTTGGAGGCCAGGTGTATCAATGACTGCTAGAGTAGATGCCCAGGTACCACCTTCAGGTTGGAGAGACAGACAGGAGTCAAGAGCATTTGCCCCTGTCTTCTGCTCAAGGTGCCAAGAAGCAATTGGTGGGCCACTGATATGCGATGCTCAGCTAGATGGGCACTGGCCAGCAGGACTCCTCTTACGTCCTTAATGGAATGCACAGATTGAGGGTATTTCTCGCACTACGATAGGTGCTATCTGTTGCAGTCTTACCCTCTGGTACTGATTTTTTTTTTCCTATTTTAAATTGTTTTAAAAATATGGTGGGATAAAGATGTAGCAAATAAACCAATGAACAGGTTTAGCTGGCTGTTTGGAATCAGTTCCTCACTCTGAAATGCAAAGAGTTGTTTATCATAGAATCACAGAGTTGGATGGGACCTCTAGGGCCATCCAGTCCAACCCCCTGCCCAATGCAGGATTTCCTAACCATCCCAGACAGATGTTGTAGGTCCAGCCTCTGCTTGATGACCTCCAGTGAAGGAGAACCCATTCCCTCCCATGGCAAACCATTCCATTGACTGATCGCCCTCACTGTCAGGAAGTTTTTCCTATTATTTAATCTGTATTGACTCCCTTAAATTCAAGGGGAAGGGATGCAGCCGCTAACAGCCTCCTCCTCCTAACGTCGTTGGCTGCCTTCCTTCCAAACATAGATGGAAGCTGGGAAATCCTTTCTCCATTTCCCCTCCTCCATCTAGCGTCTATGTGCCCTGCAGGGGAAGCTGTTATCTTTTCTGTTTCTTTTCCCAAGATTTGGTGGTGAAGGCAAATATGTCATTTAGAAAAACCGAGCAAAGAGACAAATCACAGAAAAGCGGTTGCATTTTAATGTCAGAAACACACTAGGCAACCATGTTTGTTTTGAAAGAGCATATAAAACACATAGCTCAGAGTGTTGCTGTCTGTTTGCATCTATGCGCCCCAATGCAGTCGGGACTGTTGCAGGGAGCCCTCGGCGTTGTTTAAAAAAACCTGGTTAAAATCTGGATTTTTCTTGACCAGTGGGAACGCAGCCTAAACCTTCTCCAAGTCTGACTGCTCTGCCTTTTCATCGCTATCTATTCAGGAAAGTCCACATGGAAGATGGAAAATCTGCTAATGCCAGTTGAAAATAATTGGAGAGATTTATATTTGCACACTGCTAGACTGGATATTAATACCAAATTGAAGGAAGGTGCCAACAAAATTCTTGTCTTATAAGTTGCTCTTTTATTGGGAGGGGTTTTATTCTTTTTGTTACAATTCTATCTGTATGCATTGATTATATAAATAGTGTATAACATTACTAAATGTACTTTAAAAGTATAGATAAAGTTTTAAAAAAACTGAGGATGGACTGAAGAAGGTTTAAAGCGAAGACGGGACTTGATGATCTTTGGACTTCAGAAGAGAATTTTGCTTTATTTCCACTAGATGGCAATTGACACCCATCAGAAAACACTGTTATTGGAGAAAGACAGAACTTTGCACCCACATGAAATATGCCAAAAGGCTTCGACTATTTTTATTTAAGCGCAACAGTGAGTTATCTATGGCTTTGTTAAAGGGAAAACAATAATTTCTATACGGTAAGACAAAATATCGTTAAATGCCCTAGACTACATTTTTTTGACATAGTGCTGGCAGTTCGAATGAGGGAGGGCTGTTTCTTTGGGTGTTTTTCCATTGTCACTAGAAGTACCCATTAATGGGTACAAAAATGCCATTCGGTACCCATTAATGGGTACTTAATGGGTACTTCTAGTGACAGTGAAAAAACACCCTTTAGGAACCCCCCCAGGAACCCCCCCCACCTCTGCCCCCATTTTACAGAGCCCCAACACCCTTGAGAGAGAGATATCAGAATATTGGGATTCTTGGTGAATTTTAATTTCAAACACATATTGCAAGAAGAAGAAGAATTGGCTTTTCTATCCTGCTTTTCTCACCCATTTAAGGGGACTCAAGGTGGCTGACAAAGCTTCTGTTCTTCTCCCCACAACAGACACCCTGGCAGGTAGGTGTCATGTCCCCTGCCATCAGTGCTCCTTCCTCCAAAGATGAAGGGGTAGTCATGATGCCCAGCCAAGCTCAGGCAGGCTTCCCAGCCAGGCAGGATGAAGAATAGTTGCCACAATCAGCTAGTGAGGATGCTGAGCCTATACTTATAATTGACAGCAGCTCAGGTTCAGAGCATGCTAGGCAACGCCCTTCGCTCACCAGTCTGAGACGCGAGTGTGAACAGCTGTGTAAATCAACTAGAATCCTGACCCGTCACCTGTGGCGAAGGAGGCATGACTCTGACCCGCCTATTTAAGGCAGAATATTCTGATAAGCCCTGTTGCAGACAAACGCTCATAAAGCTGCAACTCCAGCATTCCGTGACCTTGCCTCTTGATTTACTACTGAATGCTCTGATCTTTGACCCTGGAACTCTCTTGATGATGCGTTTGAATCTAAAACCCCCAAGGTATTTTGATTTTGACCTTTGCTGTTGCTGACTGGGGATACTGCTACTCTTCTGTGCGAGCATGTGTGTTTGCTCTCCATAACTCATCGGCAGGAGACACAACAATGGGTGGGGCTGCGAGAGCTCAGAAGAGAGCTGTGACTTGCCCAAGGTCACCCAGCTGGCTTCATGGAGGAGAGTGGAATCAAACACGATATTCCCAGATAAGAGTCCAGCTCCCTAACCACTAGACCAAACTGGATGAAATAGATGAAAGGACTAAATCTTGTGATTTAGTTTAACTGATATATTTTTAAATCTGTTTTGGTTCCAGGTTTCATAGCTGTTTTATTTTATTTTTTTATTGCTCCAAAATCTCATTATTATTTACTTGGATTGTATTCAAAGGACTATTCAGTATTACCTAGTGAATCGTCCAAGACCACTGAGGAAAAAAATATGTGAATTGCATTACATTGGGGTTGTTTTGTACCCCACATTTTTTTATTCCTGCAGCCAAGGCTCAAACTGTATATATTTCTGGCTTATTTTTTCCCCCCTCCTGAGGGTATCATAAAATTATAAAATTGTATTGATCATATTTTTATACTGCGTGCAAAAATAAAAAATATATACCTGTGCACTTGGCTGGGGTACAACATTACCCCACCATACTGATAAGCATGAAATCTTTTGCCTAATCTGATCCGCCCTACTCCCCAGCAAGATGCAGTGATTTTAGGTGGAGATTCTAAGCAGTTGACAAAGCTTTCTGGGGTAGGTGGGGCTGTGAGAGCTCAGAGGAGAGCTGTGACTAGCCCAAGCTCACTCAGCTGGCTTTGTGGAGAAGTGCAGAATCAAACCCAGTATTCCCAGATAAGAGTCCGGCTCCCTAACCACTAGGCCAGCTGGCTCACAGGCATTTTGCATGGCACGTTACACATGATGGCTCCGTTGTAATTTCCACTGATGTCAATGAAAATTAAAAGTTGTTGTTTCCTTAGATGTTATTTCTATTAAGCTCAGAGGGGTTTTTAAAGGTATTTTTTCACATGCATATTTAAAATAAGGAAAGTGAAGCATGTATTTTGCTTGTACAAAGGCCTGTTTGCCTTCTGCAAGATGACAGCAACCACCCTGGATAGCTTTAAGAAAGGATTAGATAAACTAGTAGGAGGACAGGTGTTTCAATGGCTGCTAGAATGGATGCCCGGGTACCTCCCCCAGGTTGGGAGACAGGCAGGATGCCCCTAAATGCCATTTGAAGGGAGTCGAGAGCAGCTAAAGATTTTGTTTTCGTCTTCTGCTTGAGATGCCCAGAAGCAACTGGTGGGCCACTGTGTTAGATGGGGTGCTGGACTAGATGGACTGTGGCCCTGATCCAGCAGGGCTCCTCTTGTGTGCTTATGAACAGGTCACAGTAAACCTTCACCTTATGGAAAGGAAATGGGATTTGTAGCAACATTTGACGCAGATCTTTTTGCTAAGCTGCAGAGACAGGGGTAAAGATGGTTTGGAGTTGGTCTTCACTCTTGATGACCCCATGGGTACCTTCATACTGTTTCCTTGGTAAAGACACAGAAGTGGTATAGACTTTGAACATGGCAGGACAGTTGTTCTGCCACAAAACTATTGCTCTTCCTACCCTTAAGAAAGTGAGATATAGGCTAGGACCAAAGCAACTGTCCGCGCATAGCATTTGGGCATAGGCATTTCCCCACGGGCTGTGAGCTGGCAAGCTTCTGAGATCCCACCATGATGCCAGTGTGATTCCAAAGCCATGACAAGGGGCAGACCTGGCTTTCCTCTGGAACTCAGCTTAGTTGGGGAACATCTTTTAATCCCTCAGAAGTCTTCTAATCCATTAATCTGAATGATTCATCAGAGGGCATTAGGATGGGGAAATCTTTCTGCCCCAAGGCAGATAGACTTTACTTGAGCTATGTGTGAACATGGGACATGGCCAAGGTCCAGGGAGATGCCATCAAAGGAAGTGCAACCAAAACTGGCATCTCTAGTGGGGTTCAGGTCAGGATCCCTGCAAGAAAGACTCCAAACAAATTCAGGTTACAGCTGTGTCCATGTGGGGCACATTTCTCCCCATGTACATGTCTGTTCCAGTATTAAACAATAGCTCTACCCTCCTAGATTTTCTACCTTGACTTCTTTTTTTCCCTAAGGGAAGGCGGCAATTGAGGGATATTTGTTAGATCCCACAATCACACATCTGTAGGACAGAATCCTGGGAAAATTCCAGGCTCTCACCTCCTCTGCTGGCTCTTTGCATAACCATGACTCTTGTAAATATACCTGTATGTTAGCAAGTGCACTTTGCCAGCCCGCTCCCATGTTTGCTAACATATGAGCATTTTGCAGAGAGCAACAATTAATGTGAAGAGCCAACAGAGGTAAGGAATTGCTTTTAAGGAAACCCCAGCATCATTACCGGCTTTTCTGAATTCATGGTGCATCGGATACTTGATTAATCCAGGATTATATTGGGATAGCCACAGGTGGCTATCCCAAGGGGGAGTGGGAGGAGGAAGAGAAGAAGAGTTGCCTTTTCAACCCTGCTTTTCTCACCCTTAAGGGCACTCAAAGTGGTTGACAAACCTTCTGTTCTTCTCCCCAGAAAAGACACCTTGGAAGGTTAGGTGGGGCTGTGAGAGCTCAGAAGAGAGCTGTGACTAGACCAAGGCCACCCTGCTGACTTCATGGAGGAGTGTAGGGGTGGGCACAAATATATATATAAAAACCAATTCCAATCTGTTAACATTCGAATCTATTCGTTCGAATGTTAGATACAGATTTGAAGATACAAATGTCGACAACATCTGTATTTAAAGATACGAATGTTGACAACATTCATATGTGTTATATGTATCTGTACGCATTTCGTATGCATCCTGTTTTTGTTCCGTATTATAAGCGCAAATGCGTACAGATAGGTAGGATGATTTGAATCATTTGAACGAATGTTTTGGAACATCTGAAATTCGTTCGAGTGTCTAAATTCGAATGTGAGGACATTCGATTCGGATTCGAATGTCCACATTCGAACAAATTGGATCAGATTTTGAATGTTTAGGAGTGCAGAATCAAACCCGGTCTTCACGGATAAGAGTCCAACACCTTAACCACAAGACCAAACTGTGAGGCTAAGTGTGGATTTGAATCTTGGCTTCCCAGGTCCTGGTCCGCTTGTGTGGACATTGCATTGTATTGACTTTTCTGATCTGCACCGTGACCTCATGCGTATTTCTGTTAACTATGCTCTCTACCTCCAACCTGTCTTTCCATCTCTAGGAGGTACGGTGTTTGCCACTAGGGAGATTTTAATTAGGAGACTGAGACAGGTTCATAGTATTTTCCTCTTGAATTTATCAGAGGCTTCTGTTCACCATCTTCCTCCTCCCACTCCAAAAGATGCTTTGAGACATGTGTTGTTTGCCTGTTTGCCTCTCCTGGGAAGGGAAGAAGATCAACCGCTAGACACTGAACACCATTGGTTTGGGACAATTTAAGACTTCCGGTCCTTAAACACCCTGAGTCCAGGCTTCACCAATTCTTTGGATACAAGCCTTAGTGGCATTCTGGGTGGAGAACATGAGAGTTGGATGACCTCTGGTCAAGTCTTCAATGTCCAGCAAAGTGGCCAGTCTGGCTGTGGGTCAGGGCCGCTGTAGTCCTGGAAAAGAAATCTTCCCAACACCGAAGCTTTAATCCAACAGCCATTTCCAAGAGCTGTGGGCCAATAATGCTGCCACTCCTGGTTTGCACTTCCTAATCTTCCCGTAAACAAAATCCCTCTTGATTGTTCTTACGTGTTACGTTGTTGTTTTTCTCACACCCAGTAAGTCAGTTGGAGGAAGGAGGTTTCATTGAATTATGATATCTCGGGAAGATATCAGGAGAGTTGTTGTCAAAGCCAAGTCATGCTTAAGGGAGAAGTTGAGGCTATCTTCCATCTGGCAGGGGATGGCTATGTTGAGTTGGCTTTGTCACTGGACTGAAATAAATAGATCCTCTTCACATTTCATTTCCATGACTCCTCTGAACGTTGGCAACTGTTTTTGAAGAAAGAGAGAAAGGGGGGGGGTTGGGGTGTCACTTTATCAAGGGTCCTGTCCCCATGCAATTGAAAGTCTGCTGGAACTCTTCTTTTGCCTCTGGGCGGCCCCATTCCAGGCTTTACAAAGCGCTTAAGGAGCTTAGGAAAGTGAGACACCCGCGATAAAATACGTGCACTTTAAAGAAGAGTTCCAGCGCTCTTTCGGCGATTCGCGGGTTTTGCTCGCTATATCTGCCTTGAGGACGCTCCGTGGCAAAAGGGGCGGGGATTGCTTGCCTGCACACACAGCCAAAAAGCATTCACACATCTGAGAAATGCAGCAGGTTCGCTTCCTTTCCTTTGTAAAAAGAGCCAGAATTGCTCAGAATTGCAACATTGTTATCAAGTGATCTGTGAAAGCCTTAAAAGAGAATGAGCGAAGGATCGCGCTGCCGATGGCTGCAGCCGCTGACTTTGCCGGGGCAGAAAGCCTTTTCTAACAGAGAACTGAGTGAAAGTAAGTGCTGAAAGTGAATGAATGAGCGATCATCTGCCTTTGCTAGGGGCGGGAAGCCGTTTCAGGAGACAGAGATCTGGCTACTTTTCCTTTTAACAAGAGAGGGGGCGGGGGGGGGGGGAAGATGCCCGGAAAGAGAAGACGGCTACCATGGGGACGGAAAGTCCGTTTAGATCGCGGCTACCATGGGGGCGCTTATTCCGGAAGTGGAGGGGACTTTTAAAGTCAGCTATAACAGAGTGACGGCAGAGGAAGCCGAGAGGGGCTAATAAGTCTTTTGGGGACAGGGCAAAGGAGCGTTCCACAAATAAGCAACTATGAGGGTGTGTACCCACTTGACTTTTGCTAGTCCTGATTGGACTGTTTTAATCCGGATACAGGGCCACGGGTGGAATCAAACCCGGTATTCCCAGATAAGAGTCTGACTCCGTAACTGCTACACCAAAGTGGCTCATTTAAGTAGAAATGCCATAGAATTCACCATGGCAGGGAAACCTTTATCTGGGTAGCCGGCATGTTTTCCCCTGAGCATTCTTTACCACTGAAATGTGATCCCAAGGGTTCTTATGTTCTCCTCTCTTTGGGATCCGTCATGGTGGTGGCAGCACTCGTGGCTGTTCTTAGTTCACCAGGGCTGTGGCCCATTCAAGAAAGTCCAAGGCTGTGTCCACACCTAAGGCTTAATCCAGCTTCAGTCCACCTTCAGAGCGAAGGAACACATCAGCAAAGGGACTAATAATTTTCTTTCCACGTTATCTATCCCAAAGGCGAATCTCAAGCACCGAAAGAAAACAGCTTGTCACTCTGCTGATGTTTTCTCTCACTCTGAAAGTGGACTAAATCTGGATTAAACCTTAAGTGTGACCACAGCCCAAAAGGAGGGTGGAAAGTCCAGTAATAAAACGGATAGAAATGAAGAGGTGTGAGCAGTTGGACCTGAAGACGGACTGAAGACTGTCTAAAGTGAAGGTGTGACAGTGCCCCACGTCTTCTTGTGTGGGTTCAGCCCTCTTCATAACTGGCAAGTGCTGAATGAGACACCCAAGTGGTTGTGGGTTTAAGCATCTTGTTCTTTAACTTTGGAAGTCGTTTTCTTTCCCTTCAATTTTACTGACTGATACGTTATCTCAGAGGAGTGGGTGAGTGAAAAGAAGCCACGCTCATTTCAGGAAAAGGATGGAGCTACCATGGTGACCTCGGTGGACTGTTCTTCCCGCGTTGAGAAGACAGAACAACCACAAGGCATGTCCCAAGATGCCAGGAGGGAAAGGTGGAGGGGGGTGAATGCATGAAAAGGTACATTTCTGCATCCATAGCCCTGTCCCCATGGAATTTAAAGTGTGCCAGGACACTCCTTTTGCCTCTGAGCAGCCCCATTCCAGGCTTTACAAGGCACTTAGGGAGCTTAGCAAAGTGAGACACCCGCGATAAAATACGTGCACTTTAAAGAAGAGTTCCAGTGCTCTTTCAGCGATTCGCGGGTTTTGCTCACTATATCTGCCTTGAGGACGCTCCGTGGCAAAAGGGGCGGGGATTGCTTGCCTGCACACACAGCCAAAAAGCAGTCACACATCTGAGAAATGCAGCAGGTTTGCTTCCTTTCCTTTGTAAAAAGAGCCAGAATTGCTCAGAATTGCAACATTGTTTTCAAGTGAAGCCTTAAAAGAGAATGAGATCACGCTCCCGATCCTGCAGCCGCTGACTTTACCGGGGCAGAAAATCCTTTTCTAACAGAGAACAAAGTGAAAGTAACTGCTGAAAGTGAATGAAATTGACAGAATGAGCGCTCATCTGCTTTGCTAGGGGCGGGAGGCAGTTTCAAGAGAAGGATATCTGGCTACGTTTCCTTTTAACAAGAGAGGGGGCGGGGGGGGAATGCCTGGAAAGAGAAAACTGCTACCACGGGGACGGAAAGTCCGTTTAGATCGCGGCTGCCAGGGGGACGCTTATTCTGGAAGTGGAGGGGACTTTTAAAGTCAGCTATAACAGAGTGGCTGCAGAGGAATCCGAGAGGGGCTAATAAGTCTTTTGGGGATTCAGCCCATGACGCTGGCAATAGTGGTGGTGCAAAGTCTACAGCGAGAAGATCCATCTCAGATAACTCCCACCATGTTTTTTCTGCCTCAGGTAAGTGAAACACCCGTGATATGACCTGGTACCTCGGGTGACGTTCTGGCCTTCCACGGAGCATTCTAGAAGAGACATCTTCGTACTTCCTCCTCTCTGATCCCGGCGTCTGACGGTGAACATTTAGCTAAAAACATTGCCAGATGTTCTCGCTAAAATGCCAGTTATCTCATTTTCTTTGGAAGAGTAAATCTCCTCTTACATCCCTGTTCACGCTGCGTTATGTGAGGTTACGCTGGGGACCCACTTGGAGAAACGGCGTGTGCCATATTGTAAGCATGGCAGCAGAGCAGCTGATGTCTTTCTTTCTTTTTTTTTCAAATGAAAACAAAACAAAAGTGCATTTCCGAATCAGGTTATCAGGCCCATATCAGCATTTAAATACCCAACTGATGAAATAAAGCCAGCACTCACTGCCAGTGTCGCTTGGCCATCCTTGACAGCACGGTAGCATATGATGGGCCACAAAGAGCAGGGCAGGAGAGGAAAGATTCTACCTCAGTATTTTATCCTGGCTTTGTTGGAAGTAAATCTGTGATGGGAAAGGACCACCATTGACTAATGTTGACTAGCGCTCGCACTTGGAATGCTAGTCAACGTTGGCTGTTCCCCCCTCCCATGATCAAATACTTACCTTATTCGATCCAGGGCCTGGTGCTCCCCTGGGTGTTGTCATTTTGGTTGCGGCACTCTCCACAACTCCACAACACACCTGATTGAAGTATATAAAATTATGCATGGTATAGAAAAGGTGGATAGAGAACATTTCTTTTCTCTATCACACAGTACTAGAACTAGGGGGCATCTATGAAGCTGATGGGTAGGAGAGTCAGATCCGAGAAGGGGAAGGATTTCTTCACCCAGAGGGTCATCGGTTTATGGAATTTGCTGCCGGAAGAGGTGGCGACAGCTACCAGTCTAGATGGCTTTAAGGAAGGGTTGGACAAATTTATGGACGACAGATGTATCAATGGCTACTAGAAGGAATGCCTAGGTATATCTTTCAGGCTGGGGGGGACGGGACCGGGGTGCTTCTAAGGCCATTTGCTGGGATTCTAGAGCAGGAATAGGTTTGTCCTTGTCTCTGCTTGAGATGCCCATGAGCATTTGGTGGGCCACTGTGTGTGATGGGGTGCTGGACTAGATGGGCTGTGGCCTGATCCAGCAAGGCTTCTCTTATGTTCTTATGTTCTTATGCGTTGGTGCCGTCACCCTGATGACACTGACGTTCTGTAATGGCAGCTGCATCTATGGTTGTTGAAGCTTGCATGGCACCTTCTTCTACCTCTAAGTTGCAGAAATTTCCAGCACATGCTTCAATTGGCGTTTCAAATGTTTCAACAGCCAAGGCCTTCGGCTTGCCTACTCATGAGGAAATACGTCCATTCCAACCCCATGTGGATAAAAATCTCTCACACGCCCTGCAACCTATCGCTGTATTGTCTTCGGCATGTTCTTGCATTCGAAAAGATCTTGGTAGTAATGTACTGACACGCGGATTATAAAGATGTCATGAGTAA
This sequence comes from Aspidoscelis tigris stejnegeri, assembly GCA_023333525.1. NCBI lineage: Eukaryota > Metazoa > Chordata > Lepidosauria > Squamata > Teiidae > Aspidoscelis > Aspidoscelis tigris. Next base: position 5,734,478 of record JALMGA010000013.1, read on the forward strand.
TTTGCTGCCGCTGATGCAACTGATTAAGCCTTTTGATCTTCAGCCTTTGTTTACCCAAAGGCACAGCGTGTGAAGGGCCTGGGTGCTTTACCCCTTTGCCCCTCGGGATGGCGCTATTCTGGCACAAGTTCTGAGGAGGCCCGGGCCAAATGAAACATATGTTTCCAGACTCAGGTCAAGTTCAGACACCCAGGAAGAACCTCATTGGGCTCATGAGGGAGAAGAACCCAAGACTGGGTGTTCAGATTCTTAACACGGTCCAGAGAAGGAACTGGGAACATTCACTTTGGAGTGATTTGTCCGGATATAAGGACCAATGCAGAAGAAGTAGTAGTAGAAGAAGAGTTGGCTTTTCTACCCTGCCTTTCTCACCCTCAAGGGGACTCAAAGTGGGTGGCAAACTTTCTGTTCTCCTCCCCACAACTGACACCCTGTGGGGTACGTGGGGCTGTGAAGGCTCAGAAGAGAGCTGTGACTAGCCCAAGGTCACCCAGCTGGCTTTGTGGAGGAAGAATTTGGCTTTTCTACCCTGTTTTTCTAACCTATTTAAGGGGACTCAAAGCGGCTGACAAACCTTCTGTTTTCCTCACCACAACAGATACCCTGTGAGGTAGGTGGGGCTGTGAGACCTCAGAAGAGAGCTGTGAATAGCCCAAGGGGAATCCGGGGCCTGGTCCTCCTCTGGGCGCTGCCATTTTGGCTGTGGCGCCCTCTGTAACTGTGCGTGCGTCAGGACCGCCACCCTGACGATGCTGATGTTCTGCGCATGCGCAATTGCGTCTACGGTTGCCCGAGGCGCCAGTGTGTTTATGAGACACCACAAACAACCCTGGAGCACCAGAACAAGACCAAATGTTCCTACCCAGGATGCTTCAGGCAAGTGTCTGGTAAACATTGGTTAACGTTGGGCGCATGATTTCATGCTCCACACCTAATCAACGATTAGTGCACTTCTGGTGAGTGTGGCACGCTTGGAGGCTATAATAGCCTCATCCATATAGCAGATGCTCTTCACCAGAGGTTCACTACTTCTTCACTAGAGGCCTTAGTGTGAATAGGCCTCTGGTATCTGTGGCCTCCTCTTTCCATTCTCGATCCTTATCTAGAAGGGCGCATGGGATCTTGCTTCCTTCACCCGAGCAGAGAAGAGTTGTGCATGCATTATGCATGCGTGGAAAGCAAGAAAACCTTCTGGGAGGAAAAGCAGGGTGTCCTTTTGGCATTCAAATGTTGGGTTTTTGATGACCGCATCCAGAAATGAGGAATCTGAACGCTCAGGCTGACAATTACTTGTTTGTTTGTTTATTTTGAAAAACTGGCCTCTATTTTTGAAGCATACTTCACATGCCCTGTGCTGGCTTGCTGGGAGCAATATGAACTGAAAGCTGAGGAAGTGGTTAGCTGAGGCCAAGATATTCTTGATGACTTTCTCATTTTTGCCCCCAATACTACAACTCTGGGGTTATTCAAGGTCACATTCCTCTGCCTGTACGCTTGGCCATCTTGTGACTCTGTGGTCAATGAGAAGGAGAAATGTCCTGCGATGAACGGTTGAAGGATCTGGGAATGTTGAGCCTGCAGAAGAGAAGACTGAGAGGAGATGTGATCATGGTCTTCAAGTCTCTGAAGGGCTGTCACAGTGCAGAGGGATCGTTCCTCTTCTCACTTGCACAAGATGGGAGGACTAGAAACAACGGGATGAAACTTCAAGGGAGTCAATGCAGATTAGATATTAGGAAGATTCCTATTCCTAACCGCCAGTGGAATCTGTCTGAGATGGTTTCTGACAGAGGAAGAAAGAATCGAAGGCCCAGGTGAAGAGGTATGTTTCAATCAGGTACCAGTTGGTGCCTGGTGTACCACCATTTGGGGGCTATTCCAAAGCTGGGGGGCCACCACAAAGAAAACCCTCTCATTGGCCGCAGCCCCTTGTACCTCCAGGGATAACTGAATTTCAAAAAGGTCCCTTGCTTTGTGGTCTTAAAGCACTGGATACCCTGGATACACTGGATAATGGCCCTGTCCCCATGCAATTGAAAGTCTGCTGGAACTCTTCTTTTGCCTCTGAGCGGCCCCAGAGGCACCCGCGATAAAATACGTGCACTTTAAAGAAGAGTTCCAGCGCTCTTTCGGCGATTCGTGGGTTTTGCTCGCTATATCTGCCTTGAGGACGCTCCGTGGCAAAAGGGGCAGGGATTGCTTGCCTGCACACACAGCCAAAAAGCATTCACACATCTGAGAAATGCAGCAGGTTCGCTTCCTTTCCTTTGTAAAAAGAGCCAGAATTGCTCAGAATTGCAACACTGTTATCAAGTGATCTGTGAAAGCCTTAAAAGTGAATGAACGAAGGATCGTGCTGCCGATGCCTGCAGCCGCTGACTTTGCCGGGGCAGAAAGCCTTTTCTAACAGAGAACTGAGTGAAAGTAAGTGCTGAAAGTGAATGAATGAGCGATCATCTGCCTTTGCTAGGGGCGGGAAGCCATTTCAGGAGACGGAGATCTGGCTATTTTTCCTTTTAACAAGAGAGGGGGCGGGGGGGGGGGAAGATGCCCGGAAAGAGAAGACGGCCACCATGGGGACGGAAAGTCCGTTTAGATCGCGGCTACCATGGGGGCGCTTATTCCGGAAGTGGAGAGGACTTTTAAAGTCAGCTATAACAGAGTGACGGCAGAGGAAGCCGAGAGGGGCTAATAAGTCTTTTGGGGACAGGGCCACACTGGGGCATTCCTCTCTTCTGCTGCCCTGCCAGCACATTGGCACATGGTGCATCGTTGCTCCTCCACTTGCCGTTGCAGGGTTCCATGTGGGCAGAGCCCTGCCAAGGGGAAACTGGAATGAAGATCCCAGGCGTGTTACACAAAGGAAGCGGCTCCAAAAGCAGGCTGCTTTCTCTCCCGGATGTATTGCAAAACGGGATATTATAAGAAAAGGAGCCGTTGAAGCCTGAGTAGAAGCGTGGGGTAGAAAGAGGGTTGCGCTCCTTCCTCTTCAATTTTGCAAATGCTTTCTACATTGCCGTCGGGATTTGCGAAGCCAGGAGGCTGCCATGAAATGTGCTCAGTGTTGTAAACAAACGTTTCTCTGCTAGTAATCTGCTGAATGCTATTACGGAGCCGACAGCCTGCCAGATGGCGCCAGCCCAGGCCAGGAAGAGTCTTATGGAATGGGGGAAAGGAAGAGAGAAACTGGGAAGAAGGCAGAGAAGAGCAAACACCTGCTTGTACGGATGCGCCTGGATATCCAAAATATTCGTTACAAATGGAATGTCAAAAATTGCATCCATGCACAGCCCTACTTGCTTGGCTGTGTTTGTTTTGAAGAAAAAAAAATAAATTCCTGAATTTAGGAAGACATGCTACAAATGATGGACCATTGCACGACTTTTTATGTTTATTTTACCGGATTCTTAATGTTTGCATTTTGGAATTGGATGCCAACTTTTAATTCCCAATCCTTGGAATTTTGCCTTGGGAATACCTGGAGAGTGGCTTTTAATTTACTTATACCAAGGAAGAATCACAAGGCGATGTTTCTAAAAACGACGACAACATGAAAGCAGAAGCTTTAAACCACTTCTCAGCCTGTTTGTGCTGAATCACCTCTGAGCAGAAGGATAAGAAAACAATGACCTCCCTGAATGTGAAAGTACAAGAGAACAATCTTTTCAAAGGCCCTGGTCACACAGTCTAAGACAGGACGTCCTGTTCATAATCCGAATTGAGGTCGCACCGGTTCTCTTCACACCTAGATCCTCAGACCATCCTCGCTCTGGGCCGCATTGCTCACACCTTTCTACATGGTTGACCTGAGCCTCCTCAGGTCAGGTAGGATAGGGTGAGCTACATCATATGTACACTGCGCCGGTGCTGTGAATATGTACGTTGCTAACCATAGATATACAATAAACCTTAATATATGAGCATCAGATACAAATCAGTAATCACAGTATAAGCAACATGGGCAGCGAGCCAGCTAAGCAAGCAGCAAAGCAATGCAAGCATAGATTAAAGAGACATGAGCTAAGGTATAGTGATCATAACTATATGATGATTTATTGCAGAAATCAAGCCACTCTTATACATAATAATTTGCTGAATCTGTGTGAACGCAACATTCAAATGGCCTTTCTCATACGCTTACATGTAACATCTTTAGTTGCAAGTTAGCAAGGACAACAGCAAACAATAGGACTCTGAATAAATTTCTTGGCTAGCACTGAGAACAGAGAGAAAGATGGACTTGCACTTGGCAGAAATTCCTCTGAAACCTCTGAAATGAGAGATTTCTTTTCCACCAATCAATATGCTATATTGATTGCCTATCAGAATTCCCTACAACCGGGTTCGATTCCACCCTCCCCCATGAAGCCAGCTGGGTGACCTTGGGCTAGTCACAGCTCTCTTCTGAGCTCTCACAGCCCCACCTACCTCACAGGGGGTTCTGTTGTTGGGAGAGTAGAAAGCTTTGTCAGCCACTCTGAATCCCCTTAAATGGGTGAGAAAAGTGGGGTATAAAAGCCAACCCTCCTCCTCCTCCTCCTCCTTCTTCTTCCTCCTCCTCTTCCTCCTCCTCCTCCTCCATGGAACTCTTGGCTCTCCACACTTTTTGCTGCTCAAATTATCTGCTTTCTTATTGGATGTCGTTGTGTCACTCAAGGGAGGTGAGGGTGTATATTTGCGGTTCTTTTTAAAGCCTGCCTCCCCATCTTCCCTGTGCCATTAATTGTTTTTAATATAATAATAATAATAAATTTGCAGAAAAACACTAGGTAGAGGAATCATACACCTAAACTGAGAGAAGGGGAGGTGCCTGATGAACTCCGTGCGTAGACATTGGCCGAAAGGAAAGACTGGACCCCGCCCACCATAGCACAGTTCAACCTCCTTTAGCCCGTCCCCTCGCTCACACTGAGGAAGAGAAGACGGCCTAGGATGCCAGGATGGGCTGAGTCCTCTGGAAAGAGAACTCTGGTGAGAACGATCTAACGGACGTAGGCCGGTTTGGAAAACGAACTGAATAAAAATAACGTGAGTAGCATGACCTGAAGTCGTCCTAAACTACTCATGTGACCAGGGCCAAAGTTTCATGATACAACCCTGGGAATTTGGATCCCAATCCTGCTCCTTCCACTGCAAAAGTGAAAGGGTCTTCTCTGTGGTGGCACCAACCCTCTGGAACAGTCTCCCTTCTAATATCTGTAGGGCACTTACACTTCTGGTTTTTAGGCGCCTACTGAAGACTTACCAGCCCGGGAAGAATCTCCTTCTGTTTACCTGAATGGCTTAGTTCTGGCAAATATGTTTATAAAGCCGCGGCTGCTCTCCTGATGTTGAAAAACAAAATGGAGGAAATGTAATAATTGGACAGATAAAAGGTTCAAATGTATAAAAAGTTCTAAACGACTTTTTCTCTGGAGGCCTTGAAACGAAATTTGTTGGCAGAATTGTTAGCGGAATTGTGTTTGTTCCCATGGGGATTAGCAATACAAATATAGACAGTGCTGTTTAGGAAAAGGGAACTTCCTTTATTCTCTTGGCCTGAAAATGAGTGTCACAATGACGCACTTCCAGGGTAAAGAGCAATGGAACCGAATGTCCTACTAATGTGTTAAAGGTGCCTTCTGTGGCAAATTCAGCATGACTAGGCAGCTGCTGAATATTTTGGGCTTTTGCTTATCCGTATTTTTGGATATTCAATTCGGTTCAAATAGAATGTTAAAAAAAAACGTGAACATCTCTAGTCATCAGTCTCTCAGAAATCTCAGCAGGGTGGGGGGTCGTCTGCGGGGCGTAGGCACCTCGAACCAGGCGCCTATACCCCGCAGAGGGTCACGATTGGGCGGGGGGGGGAGCCTTGGTAGACCACGCGGTCCAGTCCACCAAGGGGTCCCACAGCCCCTCACCCATAGACAGCCACAGATTGGCCTCCTCCAACCCCAGAAAGGGGCGAGGGGAAGCCAATCTCGGTGACTCCCCGAATCTTGCAGCCCCAATGGGACTGCAGGAGCCGTGAGGGAGCCACCTCCCCCCACTCACCTTGCCGGGCCGGGGTTCCCATTGTGCTTCTGGTAGACGGGGGCCTCTGGGTCCCCTCTGCCGTCTACCAGAGTCGGCGTGCCTGCGGGATGGGAACCCGGCCCGGCAAGGTGAGTGATCAACGCGGGCCCCCGTCACCTGTTCAGCCTATTTTTGGCCAATGGGGGGGGGGGGGGCATGCCTGCGGCTGTCAGGGAGGGAACCGTGTGCAAATGCTTCCCTCACCGGACGGCCGGGGACACTTCGAATGTGCAGGGATGGATGTAGAGTACCTTTAAGTGCTCTACATCTGGAATGCGTGGAAAGCACTCAGGAACGGGCTGGGACATAAAGCCAGCCCTGGCAGTGCGTACGCCGCGTTCCCGAGTGTTTTCCGCGTGTTCCAAAACCCCTAGTGCGAAAAGGCCTCAGGTGTCTTCTTTTGCCCTTGTCTTCTGCTGCAGGATGTTGAGTGACACCAATGTACAACAGGAACCGAGAAGGCCAGATAAACATGGCTCCTGAAATGGCTTGTGTCACGCAAACCAACTTATTAATAAACGCCTAAGAATGGACTCAGCATTTCACAATTTATGTGATTAAGTCATTTCTTCTTTGGCGCTTCTGTGTGGGGACAGAGATGAGTCTCGCAGAAAAAAGGGTCCCCAGTTCTTTTCCGGTCCTCAGGTCAAGCAACTGAGCTGCCTCCACACTGAGTGGTCCTGTAGGTGTCGTCCTTCGAGTCTTCCACCAAGTATGCAGGCGGAGGTCCGGATGGAGGAAGGTTCCAGAACACTGGGGAGAGAAGCCCTGTGCTATCAGACTGCAACCTGAGATTTGCCGAGCAATTTTCTCTTCAGGAGTCACTTAAGGACCAGCTTAGAGGTGGAGCAGAAACAGAATGAATCATTTCAGATTGTAGGTGTGGGAGCCGTCATTCAATTCAGACACATTTATTCCTTGTCAGTACTTAAATACTAGGATAGACAAGTGCACGGATATTAGAAAATGAGAAAATTCCATTCAAATCCATTGGATGTCGACATTCAAACTCAAACTGGATTTTCAAAAATCCGAATTTACACGTCCAGACAAATTTTGGATTTTTGAATAATTTGAATGAATGGATTTGTATCTATCGTATACGAATATGCACAAAAATTGTACATGTTTGCGCATGTAATGCAGGATTAAAACGGGATGCCTACGAGATAAATGCGCATTTGTGCAAATTCATATATCGGATACGAATCTTATCAACATTTGTATATCTGGATCCGAATTGGATTTTCGAAAGTATGGATCTGCATAATCCGGATCCGAATCGGATTTGGGGAAATCTGGATTTTTGAAATTCGAACTGAAGTTTTGAATGTTCGATTTGAATCCAATTCGAATGCACAAAATAGATTTGTGCACATCACTATACTAGGATATTCTTTAAATACAAAAAGCCTCAAAGTGACTTCCAAGGCTTTAAAAACCCAAAATCTTTCCTTTCAGTGGAAGGGCATATCTTTGATTACTGGGGAGAGCATCTCTGAAAAGGTGCATAACCATCTCATTTCTCTGCATGGCAGCAGGACGGCTGTCCAAGAAAAGACATTGGGTGTTTTTCTACTGCAGCCCTTAGATCCAGATCCATTAATGGGGTCTACAATGGGGTCTTCAGGCAGAAAATCCCAGGGATGCTGGGAAATGTAGTCCTGGGCTGCTGGGAGGGCCGTCAGAGCAATGGCGCGTGCGTGCGCGATTGCCACCGTCCCTCCGAGACTCACGATCGAAATGGAGGCGAAATGGAGGTGATCAGGTACGTAGAAGGGGGCTGTTCGTGGGGTTGGGGTGACAGAAGGAGTGGGAGTGCCTTGCCCTTGCCAGAGAACGGAGGATTCTCCGTTCTCTGGCCAGGGGGAAGGCAGGGAAGATGGCTGCCAGGCTCGCCCAGCTGTCAGAATGGCAGAGCATGCGCTCTGCCTCTCTTTGACAGCCGGGCAGGCGCCAGCAGGGCCGATTTGGGATGGGTGCTGGTGCACTCGCACAGCACCCATCCCAAACCATTTCTAAATCCGGCCCTGCCGCCGCTGCCCCGCGCGTGTGCGTACGCGCGGGGCCAACGAGAAGCCGTTCTTACTCAGAATGGTTTTCCGTTGGAAAACGTTTCACCAGAAAACGGATCTGTTAGATCCGTTTTTGGCGGCGTATGCGGAAAGACCCATTGGGTATTTCCCTTAATCCGGATCTACTAGATCCGGATTAAGGAATGTACCCATTCCTTAGATCCAGATCTTCTTAGATCCGGATTAAAGGAGTGCGGTGGAAAAACACCCATAGAGAACTGCTTGCAGGAATGGAGATGTCCTAAAGCTACAACGTGGTGCAAAGCCAATGGAAATTTGATCTCCCTAAGTGCAAGGGGGTTGTGTATGCATTAGCCAGCCCTGAGTTGGAGCCTGAAGCAAGAAGGAATTCTAGTCCGAGCCTCTGCGTGTGGCATGCTGCTGCTCACTCTGGCCTTCCCTGGTTGCACAGGCAAGTGTTTTGATCAGCACTGGGGAGCCCAGCTAGGAGGGGCTTGGACTTCATGCGTCTTGCCTCCATGGTTTTGGTGCTGAGGATTTCAATGAAAAACTGAGCAGAGCTTCTTAGCACTCACCCCTCTGCCTGGAGTAATGCACATTGGCACCCTTCCCTCCATCAATTCTGCTCCTCTGTTCATGCAAGGTGTAGTCAAGAGGGCGATAGATCCACCATATGGAAGCCTTTTGGTTTCAAGTTCCCCTCTTCACCAGCAGAGGGAACCATATCCCATCCTTTTGCATTTTCCCACCAAACAAGGACTGGTGGAATCTCTTCTGTTTTGCTACGCTCCTAGCTGCCTTAGCGCAACCATTTATTATTATCCCGCACAGAATCATCAGCTAAAAGGAATGTGCATAACCTATCAAAATTACAAAATCCCAAGCAGAATGCATTTGTAAAATTCTCACTCGGAGATGTCTTGGAAAGTCGTGGCAAGTTTTGTGTTTTCCCCCTAACATCGTCAGCTGTTTTCTGTCTGAAAATAGCTAGGTAACCTTTATCCTATGGATGCCTACAGAGAGCAAGAGGAAAACACAGCATCTTCTTTAGATCCCCCCCAGGTGGGCTCTTACCACCGACCGCCAGCTCCTTTCATTATTGTCCCCCCTCCAAAATACCCAGATGTCAGGCGAGTGCTGCTGACGTTCCTTTTGTATCCTCTTCCCGCTTGGCTTGCATCCGGGTATTTCAACCAGGAACAGTAGCAAGAAGAGATGCCAGACAGAAGAAAGGAAACAGTATTATGAGAAATCCAGCGTTGTGGCTGAATTTTCTGTTATAGTGATTGGGGAAGTGCACAATTTTTATTTATTTTTTTGGCATTCAATTTGAAACAAGTAGAATGTGGTAAAATTCTATTCGATATGAATCTATTCATACTTAGTGCAAACTTTCAATAAGTATCTGACACAAACAGATACGCATCTGATATGAACAGATACATATCCGATACGAATAGATACATATCTGATGCGAATAGATACGTATCTGATGCGAATAGATAAGTATCTGATTTTTGAATTCATGCATATCCCATTTTCATCCAGTTTGCCACCCATTTGCATCCTGTGTTATAAGCGCAAATAAACACATTATTTGGATGCGATATAAACGGATCAATTCAGTTGAATTATTTAAAAAAATCTGTATCGGATTTTCGGATATTTGAAATTCGATCGAATTCAGAAATTTGGATTTTGGAAAATCCGATTTGAATTCGAATGTCAATATTCGTCAAATTCTTGACATTTGAATTCGAATCGGTTTTTCGAATTTTCAAATATCCATGCACATCCCTAGGGTGGAGAGCCAAGAGTTCCATGGAGGAGGCTCAAGCCAATCATGGGGAAAGGTGTGAGCGATGCAGCCCAGAGTGAGGTCAGCCTGAGGACGACCTATAACAATAGAACAGAGCTGGTGTGACCTCAGTTCAAATTATTAATAGGATGTCCTCCCTCACCTAGGTGTCACTAGCACCATGCTGGTATCTTCTACAGAAGGGCCAGCCCAGAACCTGCCATAGTTTGCACTATGGATAAAATATGGACTGTTAAGAGGGGAGGCCTTGGTTTGCCTAATTCGATATTGTATTTTGCAGCCTGTTGTTTTCTTTGGATGAAGGACTGGATATGATTGAGAAATAAATGTCTGCTAGAACTGCAAGGGCAGGCCACAAGAACGGGTAGCGTGCTGATTTATGGTACATATGTTCAAACTTTGTTCCCAATCCCCAAGCCTAAAAGGATGACTCGACACTTGGTCTTTGTTAGCGTTACCATATGGTAAAGGGGGCAGGGTACTGGTCCTTTAACAGAAGAAGGCATTCCACTGGCCATGTGGAAATGTATGGTATGATCAAACTTTGTTCTCCAAGCCTAATGGTATGACTCGACCCTTGGTCTTTGTATAGCGTTACCATATGGTAAAGGGGGCAGGGCTCCTGGTCCTTTAACAGTTACACAGAAGAAGGCATTCCACCAGCCATGTGGAAATGTCCTCTTCTGCTGGGTGACCTTTAATTCCTTTCCCTATGCTGTGATCAAAGGAGGAGGAGCCCTGCCCTCTTTTCCATATGGTAACCCTAAACAATTTTATAGTATTATCATCGGGTTGCAGGCGGGGAGACAAGGCGCTGTTCTTTCTTTAAGTGTTGAGGAAAGAAAACATCTCCCAAAGCTTCTGCCTCCTACACTGTGAGAAGTCCAGCCAAGTTTTAAAGTCCCAGTTATTAAAACTGTCAGTGAGGCCTGATAAATCACCTCAGCTAGATTTTAATTGTTGTCATGCAAGTGGCGGGTTGTAATGAAGGATTATTTTTCTTCCTGAAGCTCTTGAGAACGGATTGGAGAGTTAAGCCCTTGAGCCTCCTGAACCAGAAGAGAAAGGACGAGAAAGGAGGTGTTTCGCTGAGCGCACATGCGCGCACACACACAAAACCCAAACACACCTGAGATACACTAACACACCTGAGATACAACCTTCCTAATGCCGTGACCCCTTAATGCAGTTCCTCATGTTGCGGGGACACCCCCCCCCCAGCTGTGGGGGCAGGGCTGCTGGGGTCAGGGGGTGGGGCTTCTGGGGTCAGGGGGTCAGCCCACTGGGTGAGCCCACTGGGGTTAGGGGGCGGGGCCGCTGAGGAATCCACAGTGAAAGCACAGGGGAGGCGGCGGCAGAGTGTTCAGTGGGGCGAGGGACGGAGAGGGACAGAAAGGGTGGCAGCGGGTGGCAGCGGCGGGGGTGGCGTGGCGGAGTGCTCAGTGAGGCAAGGGACAAAGAGGGACGGAGAGGGACAGATAATGAAAGCTATTTAGCCACCTTGGCTCACGCCCTCTGCTAGGTGTATCAGTGACCGTGGACACAAAGGATGTGGTCACGTCTTTGCTTCAACCCTTCTTCTGATCACCTTCAGGTCTCCTTTTCACTTCTCTCCATCCTTTATTTGTGGACTTTCCATTCTGAAAGGGTGAATATTGTGGGGAGAAGAACTGAAGGTTTGTCAGCAGCTTGGAGTCCTCTTAAATGGGTGAGAAAAGCTGGGGGGGGGCTTTATACAGCAACCCCTTTGCCTGCGATCTTCCTCCTGCCCTGACACCCCTCCCTGCCAGCTTGATCAATGGCAAAATCTTTGCAGGATCCAGCCCGGTGCCCTCCAGGGTTGGCAGAGGGAACAGGGTGCGTGGCCTGGAACCTAGTCCTTAATTCACGGGTTCTTCAGTGAATGAGTAGGCCTTATTATCTCTATTCATAAAAAGGGCCTGTGGGGGTGCAGGACACCGGCATGGATTTGAGATGGAGATACGGGCAAATGGTTTCCCAGCCCATCCTAGGAAGGAGGCTTCCCTATTCCTTTGCCTCTCAGTTCTCACTTTCTCCCCGATCAGACAGCCTCCGCTTTCCAAAGCGAAGGGAGTGAAATGTTGCTCCTCTCTGGCCTGAGTCATCTTCTCTTTGCACTTTGGGAGAACTTTGTACTGCCGGGAAATGGGCTATAAATAGGTCCGTGGGAGCAGAGGGATACCTGAAGAAATGCTTCACGCTTGGAAGGAAGGAAGGAAGGAAGGAAGGAAGGAAGGAAGGAAGGAAGGAAGGAAGGAAGGAAGGAAGGAAGGAAGGAAGGAAGGAAAAGATAGGAGGGAAGGAAGAAAGGAGGGAGGAAGGAAGAGAAAAAGAAAGGAGGGAAGAAGGGAGGAAGGAAGGAAGAGAAAGAAAGGAAGAAAGAAAGAAAGAAAGAAAGAAAGAAAGAAAGAAAGGAGGGAGGGAGGGAGGGAGGAAGAAAGGAAGGAAGGAAGGAAGGAAGGAAGGAGGGAGGAAGGAAGGAAGAGAGAGAAAGAAAGAAAGAAAGAAAGAAAGGAGGGAAGAAGGGAGGAAGGAAGGAAGGAAGAGGAAGGAAGGAAGGAAGAGAAAGAAAGAAAGAAAGGAGGAAGGAAGGAAGGAAGGAAGGAAGGAAGGAAGGAAAGGAGAGAAGCAAGGAAGGAAAGAAGGGGCAAAGATTTGAATATAAACCTCTGGGCCCAAGTTCCCACTTGGCAATTTAATCTGGTTTTAAACTGTTTTTTTTTTCTTTTTAACCAGGAGCAACAGACACCAATGATCCAGCAAGTGTGGGAACTGTGGTTCCCACTGGATCTGGATTTTTGCACCCCTCATGGAACTGGTGGCAAGTGGCCCATTGTCTTTCTTTCTTTCTTTCTTTCTTTCTTTCTTTCTTTCTTTCTTTCTTTCTTTCTTTCTTTCTTTCTTTCTTTCTTTCTTTCTTTCTCTCTCTCTCTCTCTCTCTCTCCCTCCCTCCATCTATCTATTTATTTATTTAAGAAATGCGTATCCTGCTCTTTGCCGAATGCTCCTAGGGCAGGTTACAATAAGAACAAAACATACCAGATGTTAAAACATAATTAAAAATATAAGCCCTCCCTCCAACCCCTACCCTCTTTCCCAAATTCACAGGGACTGTGTTTTGTATGAGGACATAAGCTGTGCCCCACTGTATTGGACCTGTAGCTGGTCAAGCCCAGCAGTGGTCAGCTGACTGCCCAAGGCAGCCCAGCAGGACACAGGCTCCCAGCGGGATCTGCTTACAACACCCCAGATGCTGGCTTGCACAGGGAAACTGACTCCTGCTTCAGAGATGCTTGCTAGGATGTGCGAAGTTCTGTTTGCATCTGATGTATTCGTATGAAGCTTTGTGTGGGATTTGTATGCGTTTGTATGGGATTCGCATGGGACTGAACACTCGTACTGAATATGAATCCGACCACATTCGAAGGGGGTCTATTCAAACGAATGCAAGTTTTCTTGCAATCGATCCGATACAAATCCAACACAAAAAGCATTCAGACACATCCCTAAAAGGAATCCCCAAGAAAGCAAAAAAGAGCAAAGACCCTAAAGATCTCGGTGGAATACAATAGAGTTATGTTTAATATAAACAATATATAAAGAAAAAAAAATGAAATCCATGTACTCAACTACTTCATTGTTGTACATTATATTTTATATATATTATTCCACTGAGATCCTTAGGTTCTTTGTTTTGGGGTGTGTGGGTTTTTTTTTTTTTGCATTCTTGGGAATTCCTTCTCTTGCAAGTTCTCTTGCACTTGAAGCTCTAATCTGGGGGTCATTGGTTTGTTTGTAGCCTTCATCCCGGTTGGGCCTGCTGGACAGATGCAGCGCACCAGAAAAATCCCTTCCAGCCAAAGATCCAACATAGGCAGAAGGCACGTTTATATGTTAACAGGTTATAGTCTTCAGGGGCATAAGTAGGATGGAGTAAACCTCTGGCCAACATACCACACAGCCTGGGAGCCATGCTATGCACAGAAGACAATAATAAGTCACCTCCAGGGCTGTGTTCACACCTAAGTTTCAATCCAGCCTCCGTCCAGTTTCAGAGCCAGAGAACACATCAGCAAAACGATCTGCAAATTTCTCTCCACTTTATCTAGCCTGAGGGTGAATTTTCTGAGTTAGACAATGCTGAAAGAAAACAGCTTGATACTTTGGTGATGCATTCTCTCACTCTGAAAGTGGGCTGAAACTGGATTAAAGCTTAGATGTGAACGCAGCCCAGGCTTAGCAGCCACGGCGATCTTCCCTTTGCTACTAGACTCTTATCCCACCAGGATTGCTAGGTGGTAGGTATGGCCCACCTAGTGTCTGCATTAGCTAAGCTTTCATCCAGGACTTCATAACTTGAGGCCTGTTCACACTACAATCCGTAGCGCATGATTAGGTAACTTCTGAGGAAGAGCATCCAAATGTTCCCCCTGCCTTCCCAGAAGTTCCCTAACTGTGCACACCTGTACCAGCCTTAACCAGTTCCTTACCTGGTAGGTCCAGTGGCAAGCACACTGGCCCCTTGGACAACCATAGACATGACTGCGCATGCGCAGAGCATCAGCTTTGTCACAGCAATGGCACTGGTGCATGTGCAGTCACGGAGGGTGCCACAAACAAAATGGCGGTGCCCTGAAGCGAACTGGCCCCGGGACTGGTCACAGGTGAGTGACCGATGGCATGGGGCTTACTTAGCCTGTAAGGGACTAGGGCGCGCAAGTGTGCATGCCGGTCAATGTTGGGTGGGTGATTGCGCTCCTTTCCTGTCCAGTAGGCAGGAAGGGAAGTGTGAAATCACCCCTGTCCTCTTCTCCAATGCTAGCTAGCCCAGCTGCGGTGGTAGCCCAGGCTTGAAGACAGCAAGATGTAGCAGAACCTGATAGGGTAGGTGGCAACGCATCTCAACATGCTGTAGTCCAGATCTCTGGCCCTGCATATTGGCTGGCCGATGGGCTCATTGTCCACTTGCCGGCCACTTGGGCTAACGGGAGCTGTAGCCCCAGGGGAAGTTTAGCCAAAGGCAGCTCTATACCCTGCAAAGCAACATTCAGACGTCTTGCAGAAGCGCTGGGCGGTAAACTTTGTTGAGATAACCCAAGGGAAAATAGGACAAGGCTCCTGTAGCTCCGGTCTAATTTAAAATCCGAATGCTTAATCTCTTTTATTCAGGCACGAATAAGGAACTCCCATATCCGCCGCCACCAGTCAGCCATTTTCAGTTCCTTTTCTACACGCCTTCTGTAGGACGCAGGAGATCCAGCAGGGCCTACAATGGAGAGCATCTCTGGGGCAAAATTGGATGAGTCACTCCCAAAGTTACTGGAAGGCCCTCTGTTGACTTTCAGTAAGCAGTCCACATCCCTGGAGCTTCTAGGGCCTGTCTTCCTCTTTTTCTCAAAAAAAATATAAATAAATAAATAAAACCCAGACCACATAGACAACACACTCTGCCCTTTCACCATTCCTTTCACACGGAGTAACTCTAGGGACCACACGGTTGTAGTTTCCCATTCCGTGAGAGGCTGAGTTCATGGGAGAAGGTGGTGAGCAAGAGGAAATTCCAAGGCGACGTCCATAGGCGGACCCATGGCGCGAACCGTGGCGATCACTCCTGGCCCAGAAAAACGTGGCGCTCAGGACAGGTCCAGTCTAGCAGGACATTTCTTTGGTTCTTCTGCTTGTATTGAAACCCAGATGCTCTAACTGGGCCAGTTTGGTCTATTGGTTAGGGAGCTGGTCTCTTATCTGGGAGTTCTGGGTCTGATTCCACCCTCCTCCATGAAGCAACTGGGGTGACCTTGGGATAGTCACAGCTCTCCTCTGAGCTCTCACAGCCCTACGCACCTCATAGGGTGTTCTGTTGTGGAGCAAAGAACAGAAAGTTTTTCAGCCATTTTGAGTCCTCTTAAATCGGTGAGAAAAGCGGGGTAGAAAAGCCAACTCTTCTTCTTCTTCTTCTTCTTCTTCTTCTTCTTCTTCTTCAGCTCAGAATGGGAGACCCCATCTAGAACAGAAGAGATGAGCCAAAACCCAATGCCAGCCAAGGATGACAAAGGCAGAGTAGAAGAACTCCTGGCAGCCAAGGTGATGATCAATTACACAGTGTCAAAATGTTTGGGCTGTCAGGACTGCTGAAAAATTCCTTCTTGCTGCTGGAACCCAAGAGTCAGCAACACTGGCTGGAAAGAGAAGCCAAGAGTCTCCTGGCAAGGAATGTCAACAGGCTCCAGGGTGCTGGCAAGGAAAAGCCACTCCAAAGCTGCTATTAATTGGCTACAGGCCCAAGTAAATTTGCACAGCACAATTATTCCTTTGGGAAAATCTCCGTCTCATTTATTTATTTGTTTGCGTGCGTTTTCAGTTACCAGGGTTGGAAATCTAACCCATCACTTGGCTCCGGAGAGACAACTGCCTCCAGTTGCTTCTCTCTTTGCATCAAATATCCTGGGCAGCGCCGTTAAGAGCAGACAGACAGGCCCTGTCCACACTTGGACTTGTTCTTGAATGTATTTCAGGATGGAGGGCTGTTGCCTGCACGTGAATGCAGATTATGCCAGGCTTCTCCTGGGACATTGTCTGCACAAGCTTGCGGACAGCAGAGCACCTCTTCTGGGAATATATTCCAGAACAAGGCCAAGTGTGGAAAGGCCCAGACGTGGCTTTAACCCAACTAGGTATAGAAATGTCTGAGACTTGGGCCCTGGTCACACCAGTGTAACATAGGACGTCCTATTCATAATTCGAACTGAGGTTGTACCAGCTCTGTTCACACCTGGATCATTATAGGTTGTCCTCAGACCATCCTCACTCTGGGCTGTATCACTCACACCTTTCTCCACAATTGACCTCAGCCTCCTCCACGGAACTCTTGGCTCTCCGCCCCTTTTGCTGTGCCGAATCTACCTCCTTTCTGACGGGATGCCATTGTGTCACCCAAGAGAGGCGAGGGGTGTGTGATTGTGGTTCTGTTTTAAGCTTGCTCCACCACCTCCATGCCCCCCTTCCTTTTTTATGTGCTTTTCTTCTCCATGTGATTAGTTTTTTAAAATAATAATAATAATAATAATAATTATTAATTTGCAGAAAATTGCTAGATAGAAAGAGGAATCATACCCATAAACTGGGGAGAGAAGGGGAGGTGCTTCACAAACTCTACGCTTTTGCATTGGAGGAAAGGAAAGACTGGACCCCGCCCACCATAGCACAGTTCAGCCTCCTTTACCCTGCCTTCCTGCTCACACTGAGGAAGAGAAGATGGCCCAGGATGCCAGGGCAGCATGTCTCCTCTGGAAAAGAGGACTCCGGTTAGAAGAATCTAATGGGGGTAGGCTGGCTTGGAAAACAAATTGAATAAAAATAATTTGAGTAACACAGCCTGAAGAAGATCTGAAGTTATCCTAGACTAAAGGTTTGACCAGGGCCCCGTAGACCTGGGGTGGTCAATCCTGCCTTCCATTCCTAGCATTGTAGGAGTGCTTTATTCTGGTATATCCAAAAACAGAGGAATAAGTAATGCCATCTGGATGAAACCAGTTTCCTGGCATAAGAGGGAGTCAAAATTAACATTTTAAAAAGGAAAATAGTTGCTTCTAGAATCTGTGGAGTCATTTGGTTTATTTTGTTTTATTTATCCCCACCACCACCACCTAGATTCTGGACTTCAAATGTTGGAGGGTATAGCATTTGGGGGTGGGGGGAATCCTCCAATTGTGATTAACGATTGCTCTTGGTCTTCTGTGAGAGCGTTCGGTAGTCTCCCAGTTCAATTCCACACTCCTCCACGAAGCCAGCTGGGTGACCTTGGGCTAGTCACGGCTCTCTTTCTGAGCTTTAGTAGCCCCACCTACTTCACAGGGTGTTCTGTTGTGGGGAGAAGAACAGAAGGTTTGTCAGCTGCTTTGAGTCCCCTTAAAAGTGAGAAAAGAGGGGTATAAAAAACCAGCTCTCCTCCTCCTCCTCCCCTGTTCTTGGATCACGGTGGCAGCCCTGACTAAGGATCACAGGAGCTGCAATTGATCTGCTGAGGCAAGGATCTTGGTTGGTCTTCCTGTGGTTTATTTTGTGGTGTGGCTGATCTCTTCGCCCATCGGTTCAAGGCCAGCAGGGTTTGATTCTGACCTTGTAAAGGTTGCTAACGTCCTTTGGCTGGGGATTTTGCGCTTTTGGCTTTCCAACATGCTGTTTTATTGCCTTTTCTAGCCGCGAAGGTGGTTCCGGACGACTGACTCCTCTCCTTGTCAGCTGAACATTTCACTGCACCTTGGGGTCCCTAAACAGAGTAATAATATTCTTGCCAGTTTAATCCATACCGTTTATCATCGTAAAGGGATCCTGGGAGCGCAACAATAAATCTCTTGCCGTTTTTAAATAATAACAATAATTATTATGCTTATTATCTTATTTTGATTGCTATGTGAATCTTGGCACATTAAGGAGATTTATCCTGCTGGTGTAGATCTTATTCTGAAAGTGATGCACGCACATTGGGTATATAAATAAAGTGCCATTCATGGAAACAAAGTAGAGACGGGCATGAATATTCGAAATATTCGTTATTCGGACAAATTTGGACATCTATATTCATACAGATATGAATAGTTCAACTTATTCGTATGAATAATTTGGACATTTGGATATGTGTGCATCACTTACGGATATGTCCACATTATTATTATATTAAAGTTTATTTATCAAGCACAATAGATGTACATAGCCCTGTACGAGCTGCAAAAATTTAAGAAGACGACAGAGTGAAAAATACAGATCAGCAAAATTAAAATTACTAATGTAACAAAGTTAAAATATTCATATGGAGAGATACAATTCTATTCGTTTTGGTTTGATTGTCCAGTTATTTTGTTTTTTGTTATTCGTACGAATTCGGATTTTTGAATGTTCCATGCGTTACGAATCAAATGTCAAAAATTGCATTTGTGCATACACCTAAAACAGAGTGCAAGCTTTTGAATGTGTCTCAGAACCAGGCAAAGGGCAGGAATGGAGCTGCTTGCACTGGCTGTTTGCACCGAAGAAGGCCGAAGAAGGTTTTGATTCTGCCTTTTAAGGCTGTAAATAACTTGGGGCACAGATACTTGAAGGTGTCTCTTCTCCTGTATGGTCCTGTCCATCCCCTAAGATCTTCAGAGGAGACCTTTATGGCAATTCCATCTCTTTCAGAGGTCTGTGCTGCTACAGCCAGAGAGAGGACCTTTACTCCGGTGGCCCCATCTTATTTATTTATTTATATTTATATCCCGCCCCATACCCGAGGGTCTCTGGGCAGCTTACAACATTTAAGAACAAGCACACTAAAAATGGAACGTCCTTCTTCCCAAATGCACTGGGATCCTACACTGATGAGCATCCAGCAGTTAATAAAAAACATTTCTCTTTACCTGGACCTTTGGCACCTAATTCTACCTTGGAGAGTACTGTATCAGTAAGGGATGGGCACGAATATTTGTGACATTCATTATTCGTACAAATTTGTACAAATTCAGACATTCGCACACGAACCAAATGGTATGATATCCGTACGTTGACATTCGTAGGAATACAAATGTTTCTGGACATTCATATAGATAGTTCAGACATTTGTTAAACTGGGGGGAAAACGGAACGAGAAGCAGGATTGGGGAAGCAGAGACAAGAAGAAGAAGAAGAAGAAGAAGAAGAAGAAGAAGAAGAAGAAGAAGAAGAAGAAGAAGAAGAAGAGTTGGCTTTTCTACCCTGCTTTTCTCATCCATCTAAGGGGACTCAAAGTGGCTGACAAACCTTCCGTTCTTCTCCCCACAACATATACCCTGTGAGGCAGGTGGGGCTGTGAGAGCTCAGAAGAGAGCTGTGACTAGCCCAAGGTCGCCCAGCTGGCTTCATGGGTCTAGATGAATATTTGAAGCAACGCAGTACTAAAACAGCTAAATGATGAGCGCTGCTCTTCCCTTTTCTGATGTCTGTACCTGAAAGACCAGCATGTTCTATGTGAAATATCTGTTACCTGACAAGATTCCCAAAGTGGTTGTAGCCACTGCTAACTTTTTATGCTTTGATGTTTATTAGGATTTTTATGCCACCCTACTGCACATGTTACAAGGCCATGTATAACATAACATAAGGAGAGTGTTCACAAACCATAAAAACACGTAACTGTAGATGTTTCCCCTACTGTAGATGCAGTTCGGTTTCACAGATTTTGGATTAAAAGAAAAATTCCAGAACCGAAATATTAACACCTCCAAATTCCTTATACTTTTTCTTTTTTAAAGCCAGAACTCAGATATTTCTGTTGTCCTCAACCTTTTGTGTTCTTGAGCCAATTTGGTCTTAGAGTGTTGGACTCCTAGTTCAAGTCCTCACAGGGAGACTGGTGTGGGGAAAAGAACAGAAGGTTTGTCAGCCACCTTGAGTCCCCTTAAATGGGTGAGAAAAGCGGGGTATAAAAGCCAATCGAATCGAATACCAGAAAATCCAATTTGATTCAAATCTTTTAAATTCGAATTTACTGAAATTGAATTTATTCATTCAAATTTTTATTTCAAATCTGCACGTATGAATGTCAACAACATTTGTATGTGCGTGTACACATCTTCCCCACATCCATACACATCTGCACGCATCTGCTTACATCCGTATGCATCCCGTAGTTATCCCGTTTGCAACCTGTACAGATGCGTACAGATGCAGGAAAGACATGGGTCTTAAAGCATGCATCGTGTACAAACCCGCGCACCTATGAATAGTTGGATAATTCAAAGAAACCGATCCGAAAGTAAGCCACCAAAATTCTGAAAAATTCCCAAGAAGGTGCAAGCATCCTTGGGAAACTGCAGATCGGGGCAGGGCAGCTGTCAGGTTGCCCTTTGGACTTTGCTTCCAATAACTACCCTGCCCACCAGCTGAGACCTACAGGCGGTGCCCAGAAGGAAGAGATGGGGGCCTCCTATGCTCTTTTAGCACAGAGCTGATCCAGAGAGCTGGCCTGCTCGCAGCTCTGCGTTGGATCGAAGCCCATGTTTACGAGCAACTTCCCACGTCCAAATCCCTCATTGACCATCGACAAGACTTGCCCAGCTGTGATGTGTGGAATTCATGTGTAGGTGGAGGCATCCTCAGTTGGAAGCAGACAGAAAACTGTAATGTTTTAGCTATCGGTGTGCAGAATAAAATAAAATAAAATAAAATAAAATAAAATAGGATAAGGTCACGAGAACAATAGAAAAAAAGGGTTCATTACAGTTTTTTATGACATGAAGCTGGGAAGACTCTTCCTCCTCCTCCTCCTCCTCCTCCTCTTCCTCTCCCCTCCCACTCCCTCTCCCTCTCCTTCTTCCTCCACTTTCTTTACATTCTTCTCCTTGGTCCAGCCGCCAGCTTCCTTCAATTCAAAGGTTCATTGCAGCTGAATCTTCGATTCTGAATTTTGCCCAATTTTATACAAGATTTACATTTTTTTGCATTTATGTTCTGCCTTTCTTCCAACTGTGAAAGGAGCTAAATATGAATGGGTAAATACAGCTTTTACCTCTCTTTGCAATAGTTTCTGGGCATTCACAGGGATGCTTCTTTTGTATTCAATTCGTATTGAATTGAATGCAGGAACATAAGAACCTAAGAGAGGCCCTGCTGGATCAGGCCACAGCCCATCTAGTCCAGCATCCTGTCGCACACAGTGGCCCGCCAAATGCTCACGGGCATCTCAAGCAGAGGCAAGGACAAACCTTCTCCTGCTCTTGAATCTCAGCAAATGGCATTAGAAGTGCCCTGCTTCCGCCCCCGCCCCCCAGCCTGAAAGATATACCTAGGCATTCATTCTAGTAGCCATTGATACATCTGTCATCCATAAATTTGTCTAACCCTACCTTGAAGCAATCTAGACTGGTAGCTGTCACCACCTCTTCCGGCAACAAATTCCATAAACCGATGATCCTTTGGGTGAAGAAATACTTCCCCTTGTCGGATCTGACTCTCCTACCCATCAGCTTCATAGATGACCCCTGGCTCTACTGTTGTGAGATAGAGAAAATAAGTTTTTTCTATCTACCTTTTCTATACCATGCATAATTTTATATACTTCAATCAGGTCCCCTCTTAAACGCCGTCTCTCCAGACTGAAGAAGCCTAGACGTTGCAGCCTGGTTTCCTAAGGGAGGTGTTCCAGACCCTTAATCATTCTGGTTGCCCTTCTCTGCACCTTCTCTAGTTCCACCAAAATAGGCCTGGGGGTGCCACCGGAGGCCTCCCACCCACCTTCCACATGCCCCCTTGCTTTTTTTTGGGGGGGGGGGCTCCAGTTTGAATATTTGTACACAGATACGAATCCGCCCACATCTGAATGTGAAAAATGGCTTTGTGCACACACCTACTTAGAAGAAGCAACTGACCAAGGCCCCCAGGCAGCTTGCATGGTCTAGTAAGGAGGTTGGGCCATGGGTTCTAGCAAGGAACGAGAGTCCAGATATAAGAAACCGACGTTTGGTTGCAGGTTCTAGAAAATTCAGCCAGGCAGTGAATGAACAGTGGAATCCTATTGGGCCAAAGAGCGTATGGTCTTCCCAAGTCCACTTATTTTACCCTTTCATGCCCAGTTTTGCATGAATCCTGTAGAAAATCCACACCAGCCTGGCGCTGTGACCCAAGGGCAGGTTTCTGAACATTCATCCCGTCCTCTTGCCTCCGTCTCCTGAGGTTGCGCAATGTCTTGCCTCTCATCTTTCCTGTTGTGATGCATAAACTGATCTGTGGTCGTAGCTCTGGCGTTCACAACCTACTGGGTAAAAAAAGAAAGAAAGTGGGCGACCAGAGCAAACCTTTCCCTTGCAATGGGCGCTGCAACATTATGTAAAATCCTGACTTTCTTTTCCTGGGGAGGGGCTCTGCTGTAGGCTGGTTTCTCAAAAGAGGAAGCCATCACGTTTATCCCTGATGACCTTCATGTACAGCGCTTCCTGTGGAGGGAGCCACAGCAAAATCAAAGGAGGACCAGCTCTTTTCTGTGGTCGATTGCTTCCTATAGCATATTCTAGGGAGAAGGGAGGAAAAAGAACCATTTATTATAAAACCGGCACCTCCTGGGGCTCCTTATCTGATCCATCAATGAATACCCACCCCACACACACCTTCGCCAGTGGTTATCTGCCCTCCACATCTGGCATGCTTTAAACATTTAGCGATGTCGAAGATATCTCAGCACAATTAGCAAGATAAACAGATGAGAATGTGATTCATGCAGAGGGGTGCAAACTGCAGATTAAATCTAAGCAGTGTAGGGTAGGAGAATCTACCATACTAAGTGAGAATCCTGTGGGCCTTTTTGCACTTCTGCTGGATGGGAAAGAAACATGAGGCGTTTTCGCACGGGGCTGAACGGAACGCGGAAAAGACAGCTGAGGACACGTCATCCGCATTGGCCGCGCGCGGCTTGCGTCCCGACGTGTCCGCAGCTGTCTTTTCCGCGTTCGAAATGTAGAGCACTTCGAAGTGCTCTACACGCGTTCCAACGCAGACGAGCCGCCCGCAGCCGTTCGGGAGAAGAAGCGTTCGCGCTTCTTCTGTCTCCCGAACGGCTGCCGGCTCGCCTCCGACGCCGCGCGGCTTTGACAATCAGCTGTTTTTCAAACAGCTGATTGTCGATCTGCCTCCGCGGCTGTCATCGCGCCCCTGGCCGGCGTTTGCCGGCTAAGGCAGCTTCGGGCGCTTTGACCATTCGCACCCAGACGCTCCGGAACGCGTTTACACGCGTTCTGGCGCGTCTGTGTGTGAACGGGGAAAGCGCCCGAAGCTGGCTTAAGCTTTCCGCCTGAACGCGTTCCGTCTGGAACGCGATTCAGTGCGGAAATGCCTATGATTAACCAACCTTGACTAGTGCTTGCCCTTGGAGCACTAGTCAACTTTGGCTGTTCCCTAATACTTACTTGATTTGATCCTGGGGCCAGTCCTCTCCTGGGGTGTTTTTCCACCGCGCTCCTTTAATCCGGATCTAAAAAGATCTGGATCTAAGGAATGGGTACATTCCTTAATCCGGATCTAGTAGATCTGGATTAAGGGAAATACCCAATGTGTTTCCATGGGTGGTCTAGCACCCAACAGCAATGGGTGCTAGCCTCCCTGCCGTGGAAACACTGGAGCACCCATTTGGAAATCCGGATCTACCCATGAGGGGTCTGCCTGTCACCCCAGGTGTTTAGGGGGACAGGGGGTGCAATCTCCGAAGCGGCTTCGAAGTCACTTCGAAGTCATTTCACTTTGAAGTCTGTGCAAAAAAGCTCCTTTGAAGCCTGTGCTATCTTCGGAGTGAACTTCAAAGTGTCTTCGGAATCACTTCGGAGTCACTTCGAAGTTCACTCTGAAGATCAGCACAGACTTCAAAGACGCTCTGGAGCTATTTTGCACAGACTTCGAAGTGCCTTCGAAGTGACTTCGAAATGACTTTGAAGCTTAGGTTTTGGGGCTCCCCCCCATGGGTGCCCCCTCCCCCTAGCCTCCTCTAGACCCCATTGCCATACAAGCGTTGAAACAGGCTCTCTTTAATCCGGATTTTCTGGCTGAAGACCCCATTGTAGACCCCATTAATGGGGTCTACAGAAAATCCAGACTAAAGGCCAAAATGTACCCATATGATCCAGATTTCCCGAGGCGCAGTGGAAACAAATGTGTCCCTAATGGGTGCCGTGATGGAAATGGGGTCGTCCGGCTCTCACCCAAATAGGTCCTTAATGGGTGCTAAAATGGGTGCTAAGTGACCGTGGAAAAGCACCCCTGGGCACCACCATATTGACTGTGGTGCCCTCTGCAACTGTGCATTCGTCCACAGTAAGGATGTGGAAGAATATTTGAAATGTTAGTTATCTGATCGAATTCAGCTGAACTTGAACATTCGGTTTTGAATTGAATGTCCAGATATTCTTTCTTAATTATTCAAACGAATACGAATATTTTGAACTTAACATACGAATAATTCAGACATTCATATGTGTATGGGTATGTGCGCATTACATATATATCCACATGTGTCTTATTGTATCTGTGCGCCGCTTATTCGTATCTGTACGCATCTGTACGGATACGTACGAATGTTGTTAACATTCGTATCATCAAATACATATAGAATATTAGTACTAATAGATATGAATGTATTCTAATCAGTTCAAATTTTAATAAATGTGTTTTTTCTCTATTCTTAACAAATTCAGACATTTGAATATTCAATTCAAGTCAAATCTAATGTCGAAAATTGCATTCTTGCGCAACCCTAGTCCACACTGTCACCATGATGACACTGATGTTCTGTGCACACACAGTTGCGTCTATGGTTGTCTGAGGTGCCAGCATGCTTGCGCGGCACCTCTGATGACCCCAAAGCACCGGAAGGGCACTGGACGCTTCAGGTAAGTTCCTAAAATGCATCAAGGAGAGCCTAGATCATGCGAAGTAATTATTCCTCTTTACTCTACCTTGCTCAGACCTCATCTAGAGTCCTGTGTCCAGTTCTGGGCACCCCAGTTCAAAAAAGACATTGACAAACTAGAGCAAGTCATATACCAACATGGTGAGTGGTCTGGAAACCATGTCCTCTGAGGAAAGGTTGAAGGATCTAGGAATGTTTAGCCTACAGAAGATAAGTCTGAGAGGAGACATGACGGTGGCCTTCAAGTCTCCGAAGGGCCGTCACAGTGCAGAGGGATCGTCCCTGTTCTCACTTGCACAAGATGGGAGGACTAGAAACAACGGGATGAACCTTCGAGGGAGTCAATACAGATTAGATATTAGGAAAATCTTCCTGACATTGAGGGCGATCGGTCAATGGAATAGGTTGCCACGGAAAGTGGTGGGTTCTCCTTCGCTGGAGGTCTTCAAGTGGAGGCTGGATCTACATATGTCTGGATGGTTCAGGAGATGCTGCATTGAACAGGGGGTTGGACTAGATGACCCCAGAGGTCCCTTCCAACTCTATGATTCTATGATACATATCAGATACATATTTGATACGTATCCTATACCAACGCATACCAATCCATACCTATTTGATATGTATCCCCAGTTTAATGAATACACGAATGTTCCAAAACATTCATAATAGTACGAATGTTAATGTATGAATGTCATAACATTCTGTTTGGGTACAAAGGACTGAATTCATATGAATTCATATGTATAACTAATGCTATGAATATCTGCGCACATCTGCACATGACCTTCTGCTTTCCAGGCAATGTGCTCCATTCTTCTTTTATGGAAATGCATTTGTGTCTTTACCTTACTTACCAAAAGCAGTTGGCACCTCAGGGGCAAATACCTCAGGGGCAAAGAAAAATGTGAAATTCGGGTGATTATATCAGTCCGTTACCTCGATTGTGTGATTCCCCCTGACCACCGTTGAGGTAGGATGATTATATTCCCCCCCTCCAAAATCACAGGCAAAATAAACACAATATGGAGTGTCCTGTTCTAAATTTGCTGAACTTTTCAGTGTTTTTAATCTGTATTTAATGGCTATATTGTCTTTAATGTACTTTTCGTTTTTAATGTGTATCTCGTGATTAAGTTGCTGTTACCCACCCAGAGACCTTAGGGTATGGGGCGGGATAGAAATGTAAACAAACAAACAAAATAAATAAATAAATAGGAAACGAACCAACAAACAAGCCCCAGAAACCAGCTGTTGCTAACAGCCTCACCATGACCCCACGTTGCCCAACATTACAGGATGTTCCTCAGCATCTAAGCTCTGCTCTGAGTGGTTCTGTCCAATCCATGCACAGGGCTGACCGAGGGAAGCAGGTTCAGTCCAGCAGAACAAAGCTCTGCAGAGAAGCATAAATCCAGTTTTATTGTTTCCGAGACACAGCTGGGTTCAGACGGCTGAATCTGACCGTCCCTCCATCAGGAAGAGCAGTCAAGAGCAAACAGGACTTTTTTTGCATCGGCACGAGCTGCGTTCAGGGTTCCCGCCGCGCAACTGCGGAGCAACGAATGAAGAACGTTGAGGAAAAGGACAATTATTCTTTCAGCCAGCCTCAATTAACGTCTGCACCTTTTCCTTCACATTTGCTTATGCTTCTGCGTTCTTGTCATCACTTTCTTCACATAATAAAAAACTGGATAGAGATCAAGTCCGGATCATGCTCCCATCTATCTTGAAGCCAAAGTGCCGCCCTGGTTTCTCGCATCGGTTCCTGCAAAGAGGGAAAGTGACTTGCTCGTATTTTATGTTTTTTACTTCTCTAAAATATGAAGCATTTTTTAAAGACTCAAAACACAAACGCACACACACACACAGGGTGTAGGAGTGTGAGATTGCCCAGCTTAGCTTTGTAAATTAGCCTCACTTAAACCAAAATCAGAATTTATGTAAACTCCTGATAGTGAGAGAAGAAGAGTTGTTTTTTATACCCTGCTTTTCTTACCCTCAAAGCGGCTGACAAACCTTCTGTTCTTCTTCCCACAACATGTATCCTTTGACACCCAGAGCCACCCAGCTGGCTTCGTGGTGGAGCGAGGAAATATTGCTCATATTCTGAACGGCAGTGGGCAAGCAAAGGCTCTTCCCTGTGTCTGAAGGCTCTTTGGGGGTCCGTTTCTCTGTTGCAAAATACCCGGATGCTAGTAAGTGCCCACCCCTTTCCTTGTATTTGTCTCCCATGCTCCCTTGCAATGCATATGGGGTCTTTGCAACAGAAAAAGACCGTGAAAAGCCAGCAGACCTCAGGCCTGCTTGCACTAAGGCCTCTAGAGCATAATTACGTCAGGTGACCTGGGAAACCAGCAGAAGGGCACGTCACATCACCATTGTCCCAGTGATGGTGACGGCACATGTGCAGTCATGCTGGCCTCCAGGAAGAAGGTGGTGGCACCCAAACACACATCCAGACTCAGGTGAGTGAGTACATGCCGTGCTGGTTTCACATGTATTAGCATTCAGAAATGTGAATGCTGGGCACGCCAGTGAGACTGCACTATTCCCATACCCAGGAACATAAGAACCTAAGAGGAGCCCTGCTGGATCAGGCCACAGCCCATCCAGTCCAGCATCCTGTCGCACACAGTGGCCCACCAAATGCTCACGGGCATCTCAAGCAGAGACAAGGACAAACCTTCTCCTGCTCTCGGGTCCCAGCAAATGGCCTTAGAAGCGCCCCAGGACTGGACAGGAAGGGCAGAAAGCCCCAGGAAAACATTTTGGGATTCTGGTGGACAGCTCCACAAAGTTGAACCCTGTGTGCAGGGTAATTAGGAAAGGAATAGAAAATAAGTCAGCAAGCATCATTGTGGCCCTTTATGTGCAAGGAGATTCGAAACATTTGAAATTTGATCAAATTTGTTTGAACTCATATCAAATGTCTATACATTTGAATCTGTGCTAATCCCTAGTTGGGAGACAAAATTATATTTGACCCTACTCTGAGTAAAAACACAGGAAAGCCCTGTTCCCACTGGGACTTTATTGCGTGTCGAAAACATCCTGAAAATTGTTTGTCCACATTGAAAATTGGCTTCCCACACTTTCCAAGGAGTAAATCGGAAAAATCGCATTAAAAAAATATTTGTTTAAAGAACTCTTGCTCCTGTTTTTGTTTTTAACACGCTTTATTTTCCCTTCGTGATCCAGCTTGGTCTAGTGGTTAGGGAGCCGGACTCTTATCTGGGAATACTGGCTTCGATTCCGCCCTCCGCCATGAAGCCAGCTGGGTGACCTTGGGCTAGTCACAGCGCTCTTCTGAGCTCTCACAGCCCCGCCTATCTCACAGGGTGTTCTGTTGAGGGGAGAAGAATAGAAGGTTTGCCAGCCACACTGAGTCCCCTTAAATGGGTGAGAAAAGCGGGGTAGAAAAGCCAAGTCTTCTTCTTCTTCTTCTTTGGGAATGGTAGATTTGCAGTATCCTGCCGACCCGCCCGCCCTTTTGGGCTTTTGGGCCGCCTCCGCCGCTGTTGCCTTGCCCACCCAGCCGCTTGCCCGCCCGCCATTTCACCACCACCAGCCTTTCAGGCTGCACCACTGCCGCCTCCTCGCTTGCTTGGCTTCCCATGCGAGCCCTGCCCTCCCTTCCTTCCTTTCAGCCATCACCTCTGCCTCATCCACCCACCATTTTGGCTGCTGCTGGCCTTTCGGCCTTCCCGCCAAGCCGCCGCAGTGCTCTTGGGGCATGTGGAGGAGGAACGGAGGGCAGGCGGGCGGGAGGGCAGGCGGGCGGGCGGGCGGGAGACCGAGCCCTGCCCTCCCTTCCTTCCTTCCTTTCGGCTGCCGCTGCTGTGCCACCACTGCCGCTCTGCTTCGCTGTTTGGAGTGGAATTAACAACAACAACAACAACAACAACAACAACAACAACAAAATGGGAACACGCATATTGTCCGTTCGCATCCGTTTTTGCTAATTGCGTTTTGCACAACCCAAGTGGGAACACGCCTGAAGTTTCTTTGCGACGCTGTTTGTAAATGTTATTGGGATTTGTCAGCAGAGTCGGCTCAGACCCCGGCGCCCCTGCAGCGCTTTCACCCACTTTTCCCCCTCCAGCTTTCGTTTCACCTTTCCGCTAGAAGCAAGCTCTTTGTTTGCGACAGTGTCTGCTATCCAGGCAAGTAACGCCATGAACCCTTTGCTAGAACTTGTTGCTGATACTGGTATAAAATTAATTGGACTGGTGCTATTCAGCTGTCTCTGTGCGTAGATTCCAATGAACGATCTCTGTTTTCATTGGAAGCCTCGGCACTGAGTTTCCCTGCAGGGAAAACATTTTTTTTCCCTCTGCATCCTAAGCCCAAAATCTAAATTATATCAGATAGAATGGCCCCATCTATTGTAGAAGCATCAGTACAAAGGTTCCCTTTAAATCAACCTTGTTTGGGGGGAGAAAAGGGTTGGCAGTGAGGAACACGGAGATCAGTCCAAAAGCAATTAGAGATGGGAAATGCTGCCAATTGTTGTAAAATCCCCAAAACTTTGGAAGGCGTATTTTGCTGTGAGCAATATTTTTGCACAACAATGAGGATCTCAAAATTATAGAACGTAGTTGAGGGAGAGAGGCATTCAAAGCAGGCCTTTGTTTTTACAAATTTACACACACAGACACAGACACAGACACTCTAGGAATGTAAAGGGCAAGATTTAGCAAGAAAAAGGACTAGATTTTCCCGTTATTAAACCATCTTTCTTTTATCGGCCAACTCCAAAACTTAGGGTAGTGCGACTCACCAGATGCCAAGAATGTGACAAAGGTCTTGTTGAAAATCTCTCTTTCTTTTACACCAAAACATCTGGACTCAAACACAGTGTGAGTAACACCAGAAAGAGGTTTCCAACCAGGGTTCTCAATCTCCTATTTTCCTAGAAGTTGCCTTAGGCCACTACTGTGTCACGGCCCTTCCACGCTTGCCTGATTTCAGGGGACATTCAGATAGGACTTTTTTTTCAGTTGTCCCTCTAAGAAAAAGCAACCCATCACCAGATCCACCCCAAAAATGCCCCCCAAGCAATTATGTGAATGTATGGCTGAGGGTCTACCTTTTATTTTGCCACACTGCAGTCTATATTGGTCTCCAAATCAGGCAACACCTATCCTGACTATGGCTGCTTGCCTCTAATTGGCTCCTTGGAAAACCACACCTCTTTGCTCATTAAGATTAAAGAGATGTTTTCAGAAATATTAAGCTATTAGTGCTGAAGAGACAACCTTTCTCAGACTTCAAGACGGGGTGAGGGGAATGGGTGAA
Organism: Aspidoscelis tigris stejnegeri; assembly: GCA_023333525.1. Taxonomy (NCBI): domain Eukaryota; kingdom Metazoa; phylum Chordata; class Lepidosauria; order Squamata; family Teiidae; genus Aspidoscelis; species Aspidoscelis tigris. The sequence continues at coordinate 5,765,115 of JALMGA010000013.1, forward strand.
AAATGTCACTAGAGTCTCAAATTTACCCATTGGATACTTACTGGCTTCCTTGCTAAGGATTATGGGAAGCAGGCTATGGCATGCTCATGCAGTCAAACAGAGGGCTGGTCACACCACGGCCTCTAGTGCATGATTTGGGGACCTCTGGTGAAGCACATACGCACACAGAGTAGGGTGTTACAGCCTCCAAGCGTGCCAACCCTCACCAGAAGTTCACTAATCGTTGATTATGTGTGGAGCATGAAATTGAGAGCTACCAAGATGGTGAACGGTCTGCAAACCATGTCCTATGAGGAACGGCTTAAGGAACTAGGAATGTTTAGTCTAACAAAAAGAAGACTGAGAGGAGACATGATAGCTGTCTACAAATACCTCAAGGGTTGTCACAAGGCAGAGGGATCAGCCCTGTTCTCACTCTCTCAAGGAAGGACTAGAAACAATGGGGTGAAACTGCAGGGGAAAAGATTTAGTTTAGATGTTAGGAAAAAATTTCTAACAGTAAGAGTGATCAACCAGTGGAACAGGCTGCCACGGGAGGTGGTTGGTTCCCCTTCGATGGAGGTCTTCAAGCAGAGACTGGACAGCCATCTGTCTGAGATGGTTTAGGAGATCCTGCCTTGAGCAGGGGGTTGGACTCGATGACCCAGGAGGTCCCCTCCAACTCTACCATTCTATGATTCTATGATTCTATGTGCTGCACACATTAACCAGCCTCAACCAGAGACATACCTTAGGTGTCCGGAAGCAACCATTCACGCTTCCTCTGGAGCTCCAGGGTTGTTTGAGGTGCCGCGCAAGCACGCTGGCCCCTTGGACAAACATAGATGCGACTGTGCATGTGCAGAGGGTCTGCATCATCAAGGTGACAGCGCTCAGACGGGGGGCCTGGAGGAGGACTGGGCCCTGGATCAAATAAGGTAAGTATTCAATCACTGGGGGGGGGGGGGAGGGAGACAGCCAAAGTTGAGTAGCGCTCCAAGTGTGAGTGCTAGTCGACGTTGGCTAATCACGCACCTTTCCCGTCCAGCAGAAGTTGGTCATGACTTGGTGTCGCTCATCAACACAGGATTATGGGAGTGGTAGTCTTGAAAAAGAATGTTCCTAACTCTGCTGTCGGTTGCGCATGAACTGTCATCACCACTGCGGTGATTTGGACGGGATGCAACCTAATGTTCGGAGCTGGCGTGCAGCTGAGGCCGGCGGGTGGGGAGAGACCCCACATTCCCTTGAGGTTTGGCTCTGGAAGTTGCTTTCACAGTAAGCCTGGTGTTTCTTTGTTTGAGCGTCGCGGTGCCAAATAGCTCCAACCTCCGTGGCAAGCTAAGGCAACGTCTGCCTTGAGATCACCTTCCTGCATCCAGGAAATGGGATCTCTTGGCAGAAGTGATAGAATTCAGGCTGCCGTATAGCAAACAAAAAGGCCAATTTACATGTTTCATTGAGGGCGCTCCCCTCCTTCGCTCTAGCACTTTCCCATGGATATCTGTTTCATCGCCGTGGCTTTTCTTCCCTGTGTGAGATGCAAAATGCCAGGCTTGCTGATGTAGAACCAAAGGACCCAAGAGCAGGGAGGGGTCCCTGGAGGCCATCGGTTCTGACCTCTGGCCCCATTCAGGAAACTAAATCGAAGCAATTCCTATAAATGAAGGCCTGTCCCATGCTTCAGGGATGGCCGGGGTGAATGGATGCAAATCGAAACCAGTTTAGTCTCAGGCTTAAGAGTGCTAGGCTGTGGTCGCAGCTTCTCTTTAAACCTTCTTCAGTCCATCTTCAGGTCTGACGGCTCACACTATCTCATTTCTATCCATTTTATTTGTGGACTTTCCGCCCTCCATTTGGACTTCCCTGAACAGTGTAGTGCAGTTTGCTACCTACCAACAATTTGTGTTGCACGTTGCCTGAGTCAGTGCAAATCCCCTAAGTTCACTTTCTTTAAGAGGAGTAAGGAAATGTCTTCTCCATGCCCAGGAGGACCAGGGGAACGTACGTGTTGCAAACTTCTCTGGCCAGATCCTTGAATGAATTGCAAAGGTAGGTACCCTGAAGCAGCGCTAGTGACCTTCTGAGAATGCTGCCACCTGGTGTCAGTCTGAGGCAGAGCAATTCTGGCTGGGCAAACGTGAAACAGCCTGAGAGTTTTCTGGAAGCTTTGTCCCAACCATGGAGACTGGGGGGCCTTTCCGCACAGCCTCTATAAACGCATTTAGAGCCTGTTCGGGGAGGGATTTGGACACGGCTTCCGCATTGGAGGCCAGATTGGAGCCACTTTGAGGATGCCACGTCCGCACGTCGGCGCGCAAAACTGGTTTCGTAAACAGGTTTTGCCGCCGAAATCTGACCCAGACGTAAGACCTGAAACATTAGGTCTTACATCTGGCTTTCCCCCTGCCGAAAAGACAGATTGCCCGCACATGCCCAGCCGTCAGAGAGGCAGAGTGCATGCCCTGCCTCTTTGACAGGTGGGCACGCCCACCAGCCTCCGCCATGACGAGGCCGGCAGCAGGGTTCCCCAGGTTCCCCTTCGCCCAAGAAGGTGTGATGGCACCTTCTCGAGCGAGAGGGAAGCCGCCGCCGCCATTCCACACCTCATCCGGGGTCGCGCTCTCCCAATCGCCACCTTACCTGGTCGCTGCGGGGCCAATTTTGGCAGTGGCAGGGCTGTCATCCATCATACATGCTCCAGCTCTTCTTCTTCTTCTAATATGTATCCGATACAAATGAATATGTATCTGATACGTATTCCATAACATATCCGTGCTCTGAAAGTATCAAATCCAAAGTGAATCCAGTTTTAATCCACTCTTAATCCATGTTGAATCTGGGTCCGTTGCAGATGTGACTGGCACAGCTGCTTTTCCCATATCCCCAGATTAATGAATTTCCAAACTGTTTGTACGAGCTTCCAAGACATTTTTATTCCTACGAACGTTAATGTATGAATGTCCTAACATTTGGTTTGTGTCCGAATGTCCGAATTCGGACAAATTCGTATGAATAACCGATATTTATATGAATTAACAGAGAATACCACCCATAAGATAACAAGGAAGTGAGGTTATATAAACGACAATTAATTAGAAAAAATTCCCTGATCCATCGGATCTCTGTGAATAAGCAAGCCGTGAAAAATTCTTATCCTAAATGTAAACAAAATGAGAGACGCTTCAGAAGCAGAATATGGGTCTTTTTCCACTGTCACTAAAAGTACCCATTAAGTACCCATTAATGGGTACGTAATGGCATTTTTGTACCCATTAATGGGTACTTAATGGGTACTTCTAGTGACAGTGGAAAAACACCCTTTGTGACTCAGTCACGTCTGCTGGGCATAATTATTCTTTCAGCTTTCATCTCCTGATTTCTGAGATAAGGTGTAATCCTGGTAAAGGCAGAGGATTTCCAAAAATCAAGCTCTGATTGCAATTTTTCCTAATAATTCAGGGAGGGGCGCCTTCGCTGGACCACGTGCTGCGTGTCTGTGGCGTGAGCTGTACAACTTCCATCTGGAAATAAGAGAAACTGGGAACCTTTTGAGACCCAGCCAGGGCCGAGGTTTCAGCAGGAGGGAACTTTCTATTCTCTGAACGGTTGAACCGACACACTTGCTTCCAGGCAGATGAGATGACATCAGCGAGAACAACCATGATGAAAACCCATTTGTCCTCCTACGTGAGAACAGCACGTTCGCCAAATGACCTTTCTAGGTATGCTTCTGGATTGTATTCACTGGGATCCAGAGGCTAGAGAAGCTCCTCGTTTCTAGTCTGGTCTTGTGGTTAGAAGTCACTTTGATTCTGCACCCCTCCACAAAGCCAGCTGGGTGACCTTGGGCTAGTCACAGCTCTCTTTCTGTGCTCTCACAGCTAAGGAAGTGCACAAATGTTTGTTTGTTTGTTGTATTCGATTTGTTTTGAATCAAATGCAAGAAAATCTGTATTCATTTGGATAGATCCCCTTCAAATGTAGTGGGAATCGGATTCGATACGAAATGTTCAGTCCCATACGAATCCCATACGAATCTTAGTATGAATGTGTTGAAACATTCCATCTGAATTTGAATGTCGGTCTTTGAATGTGCCAACATTCAGTTTGATGATGGACGTCCAAATTCAGCCCAGTTCGTACACAATTTGAATGTTAGGAATATTCATGCGCGTTCAGACTCGTAGCCTCACCTACCTCCCAGGATGTCTGTTGTGGGGAGAAGAACAGAAGGTTTGTCAGCAGCTTTGACTTCCCTTTAATGGGTGAGAAAAATGGGGTAGAAAAGCCAACTCGTCTCCTCCTCCTCCTCCTCCTCCTCCTTCTGGACCACAGTTTCTGTGATTCTTGGCTACCACTCTGGTTATCAATGTGGTTTAAGGATTAAATGCTGGGCTGGAGCTCTGGCCCACCTTGTAAAGCACACTATTTTCAGGGTGGCCATCCGACTGTGGATAGTAGGGACATGCAATGTTTGATTTGTCTTCAAAAGTTTGGACAAACCCTTCATGTTCATGGCTGTTTGCATCGAACTGGACATCTGGTGACTCCTGTATCCAGAAATCCAATTGACATAAACCAGTTCCTTGCCTGCAGACGCAAGCTATTCAACCGAAGTTCTGGGGTTTGTCTGAGGTCCTGTGCAAGGGTGCTGGCACCTCTGATGACCCCAAACACTACTGCACATGCGCAGCATGTCAGCATCATCGTGCGAATGCTAGTGCACACCTGTGGTGAATGCACTTTTCCCGGCCTGCAGACAGGAAGCAAAGTGGGTTGTTGGTAAGGTATGTATCTGCATGCAAAAGTAAAACAGGGCTGCTTTGATGGTCAGGAAGAATGATTTGAATGGCTTGACCCTTTGCCTCCTCAGTTGTGTGACCACCAGGCCCCTAAGAAGCAACCAGATGGGTTAATTTAGGAAGATTAGTTTAAGGAGTATTTGCTTTGCTTTGGGTTCTAACAAAAAGGAGTAGGAGTAGGAGGAGAATCCCACTGGCCTGTTCTCGTTGCCTCAAAAAAACGCTTCTGTTGATCTGCTGCCTGAAATGCTACAAAACACAAGGGTGGTTTCAGAGCCCAGGGAATATTTTGGAACTGAGTTTGACCCCAAATCCTGTAATCAGCTATTAATCTGGAGGAAGAGACACAGCCATCTTCCTTCCAAATAAATAATGTAGACATCTATATACCTCCCAGAAGGCACCACAGCGTCCACTAGCGGTGGTACATGGAATAGCACACCATGTCCATCCGCAAGCTTACCTTTCCCAGCCAGCAGAGACAGCATTTGCGCCTCTTCCACTCCTGGGGGTCCTCTGAGGTGTCGCGCAAGGGCGCTGCCGCTTCAAGTGACCTAGGAGGCTCACACATGCGCGTCGCGCACCACCGTGGTCCCAGTAGCACCAGCCACCAGGAAAAAGATGGTGTCACCCAGACGCATGGCTGGACCTCCGGACAGTGGACGCAAGGGGGAGGGACGCGTGCACCATCTGGAGGGACGGCATGCAATTGCAGATGTGAATGCTTTCTCACACCAGTGGGAGTACACTATTGCTCTCCCCCCCACAGGAACATCAATGCAGACAGCCAGAGAACATCTAAATTGTTGCTGTGTGCAGACTCAAGGGCTGAACGGGGCAACCTGTTTGCCCATTACACCTCTGGATCTCAATGACCCGAGAAAGCAGCCAAACTCAAATGGGTCATGCCTTAAGTACCTGCCGCTAACCTGTGACCTGCCGACTGTCTTCCTCTACTTTCCAGCGCTTCTGTGATTTTGACTCCGGCAACCTTCAAGGGGCTGTAGTTGTGAACTGGAGTTCTTGGGTTTCGTCCTCGCCCCTGGTCACACCCACAGCCAGCTCTGGCTACGACCGTGGGGTGGCCATTTTGAAACCAGATGTTCGATCCTAAAAGAGGAACTCTGCCGGCTCCGAAGATCTTATCTCTGTATCACAGATGGCTTTGAAAGAGGAAACAGGGGTAAAACAAAGGAGGCAGTTGTGACACCATGGAGGAAAATGAAAAACAAGTTTACAGGCGCAGGGAGGAAGGATGTGTGTGCACAGTCAATATTTAATATTCATAAGAAACTAAGAGGAGCCCTGCTGGGTCAGGCCATGGCCCATCTAGTCCTGCGTCCTGCCCCACAGAGTGGCCCATCAGTTGCTTCTGGGCATCTCAAGCAGAAGATGAAAGCAAAACCTCCACCTGTTCTCCATTCCCTGCAAAAGGTCTTTAGAGAAGAAGAAGAGTTGGTTTCTACCCCACTTTTCTCACCCATTTAAGGGGACTCAAAGTGGCTGACAAACCTTCTGTTCTTCTCCCCACAACAGGACACCCTGTGAGGCAGGTGGGGCTGTGAGAGCTTAGAAGCGAACTATGACTCACCCAAGGTCACCCAGCTGGCTTCATGGAGGAGGGTGGAATCAAACCCGGTCTTCCCAGATACGAGTCTGGCTCCCTAACCACTTGGCCTCCCAGCCTTCATGAGGTACCTAGGCACCCATTCGAGCAAAGAACCTAAGAGGTGACCTGCTGGATCAGGCCACAGCTCATCTAGTCCAGTATCTCATCTGACACGGTGGCCCACGAAATGCTCCCCCGCCGCCATTGGCCCTCCTCTGTTAGTAAATTCCACAGAACAATGACCTGTTGGATGAAAAAAAAAATACTTCCTCCTTGTTTTTCCTAACTTCCTTGTTTGCCAGATTCATAGAATGACCCCAGGTTCCACCCCCCACCCCCACTCAATCTGCCTTTTCCCAGCCCATTCATGATTTTGTACATAGACCGCAACGTCAGGACGTTTAAAATCCAGGTCCCATTTGACGAATGGCAGCCAGTGATGCTTTCTGATTATGCTTGCAGTGATGCTTACAGATTATAAACGCACTGGAAGGAAAACCATAAGCTAGGAAGATCCGTCCCCTGCTGAAATTCTACCCGCCATGCAGGCATTACAAGACGCTTGTGACAGAGTCAGAAGGGAAGGTCACTGTGCAAGTTTTCTTGAAAATGTATGCAGGGAATACTGATGTTAATGCTGATGGGGTAAAGGCATGCCAATGTTAGAATTCATTAATCTGGAGTAAAATATTCTCACTTTTTGTGGTATTTGTATATTAACTAGGGGTGTGCACGAATTTTTTTTGGCATTCAATTTGAAGCAAATTAAATGTTCAAAAATACGTATCCGTTCAAGTAGAATGCCTTTGAATGTGTTAAAATTCTGTTCAATACGAATCTATTTGTATGCCTGTAGGCAAACATTGGACGCATATCTGCTACGAATAGATACGTATCTGCTACGAACAGATATGTATCTGCTATGGCCAGATACATATCCGACACGGATAGACACGTATCTGATATGTTTCCCCAGCTTGACCAATGTCTGAACTGTTCATATAAATGTCCCGAAACATTTATATTCGTTCAAATGTTAGCCTACGAATACTGTACCCTGAATTTCGGCTGAATTTCGAATGTTACAAATATTCCACCTTCCTAAAATTAACCTTCTGGGTCTATTTCATCCATGGCACTTCTTGACACTCGGGGTGGTTTCGCACTTCCCTTCCCATCTGCGGGACGGGAAAGGAGCCGCAATCGCCCAGCTAGTGCTCACGCTTGGAATGCAAATAAATACATAACAGTCAGCATTGTCCTATGCGATCGATTACTCACCTGCGATCAAACCCCGGGCCGGTCCTCTTTTGGGCACCACCATCTGGAGGGCAGGGCCCTCCACAACTCTCCATGCATCAGCGCTGTTGCTACAATGACCCTGACGCTCTGCGCAGTCACGCCAGGGGGCCATTAGAGTTGTCAACATGCTTGCCTGTCAGCTCCAGTGACTTCCCCGGACAGCAGAGGTTCAAATGCTCGCCAACTGGATGCTTCAGGTAAGTCGCGGGTAAGTTTTAAGTGGTTTGTGGGGTGTGATTTCAGCTGGTATGCAATTAGGCAACCTCTGGGCAGGCAGGGGGCGTTTCTCATGTGTAAACACATCCTGACAGTCCACATGGACCTGCCCAGAGGTTGCCTAATTGCATACTATCAGCTGAAGTGCGAATTCAGCCCTGGGCATTAGAGGTGGGCATGGGTGCAATTTTCAACGTTTGATTAATAACCAATCAAATAGTTGAAAAATCTCAATTTGCACAAATAAGGAAAAACATTCAGATCTATACAAATGCATCTGCATGTCCTCTTTCAAATAATTTGGACATTCATATCTCTACGGGTACATACGCCTCTTCATACCAATCCCATAGGTATCCCGTATTCATGCCATTTTCATCCTGTACAGATGCATACGGTTGCATCCAAGATGTGCACGGATACCTATGAGATGCATATCCATCTGTACAGATAGGAATGTCCCGATTATTAGGACAAATAACTTGGAATATTCATATTTGTTTTGGAAATTCGAATGTCCAAACATTCCATTCATATACGAATGTCGAAATTCGAACGAATAACAAATATTCTGGATACTGCTTCATAAAGTGCCGTCATGATAACATGGATATGGGGAAGCTTCTAGTGATAGAGGAGAGAGCTTTAAGCAGAGCAGCCTGCCTCCGGGGCGCTTCTAAGGCCATCTGCTGGGACTCGAGAGCAGGAGAAGGTTTGTCCTTGTCTCTGCTTGAGATGCCCATGAGCATTTGGTGGGCCACTGTGTGCGACAGGATGCTGGACTAGATGGGCTGTGGCCTGATCCAGCAAGGCTTCTCTTATGTTCTTATGTTCTTATGTCTCATGGAGACTCAGCCTAGGACTCTCCTCATGGCCCACCATTGCAGCCCCTTGTAGCCACGAAATATCTAAAAGGCACCAAGTGGGCAAAGGCTAAGTGGGAGTCCAAACCATTTGGCAGTGGAGCGCTAAGATTTGTGTCGCCTCCCCTGGGCCAAATTTGGGGTCTTCTGCCTGCAACCATGGAGTCTTCCCTGAGATGGAATCCTGCTCTAGGTTTACCTTTCCCTGGCATAACGAGTAGAACTTGTTCCTGCCAAAAATGTTGTCTGGTCTGCTACAAGTAGGTGAGCAAGAGCAAACAGTAGCTTTCTTCCGATTGCAGATTGCGGGTGAGTGTAGGGTTGCCTTTAGTTTCTTCAAATAAGCTTGCTGAGGGGGAACTCTTGCACAGAAGGAGAAACTGGGAAACTCACCGGCATGTTGGCCTTCATTTCCAACAGTTGTATTTAGAGCAACAGAAGCTTCATTGAACAACAACAACAACAACAACGAGAGTTGGATTTCTACCCCACTTTTCTCACCCATTTAAGGGGACACAAAGTGGCTGACAAAGCTTCTATTATTCTCCCCACACCAGACACCCTGTGAGGCAGATGGAGCTGTGAGAGCTCAGACAGGAGCTGTGACTAGCCCAAGGTCACTCAGTTGGCTTCATGGTGGAGGGCAGAATCAACCCCGGTATTCTCAGATAAGAGTCCAGCTCCCTAACCACTAGACCAAATTGGCTCACTTGGGGAATCAGACAGAGCTTTTTGGGGCATCCCTTTAAGACAAAGCATCCCTTTCATAGGCTTATAAAACAGGGCATTCAAACAGAAGAATAAGCCTATCTCATTTTTCCAGACTTTTTCTTTGTTCATTTCCTGACCTGGCAACACCTTCCTGACAAGTGCTCACCATTGATAGGCCATTTCTCTGCCTGACTTTTGGTAGCCCTGATTCGTTGCTTACTGGCAGCATTTGTTTCCATCCTGTGACTGGCTACATTCCCTTTCTCTGTTCTTATGAAACTTCCTGGCCAATGTGATTAAAAGGAAGAGTCGCTCTTGGTGTTATTTAACCCTGTCTGAGGAAGGGGCATCCATTTCCAGGCCTCAGAATGGGATAAGGCAAATCGAGGGATTTTATGTCTGTCCTACAGTCTCAAATTCACCTAGAGGGTATCTTATTAAGCATCTGATCGTACCCTCAATCCTAACACAATCCAAAATGGAGGTGGGATTCTGCTGTCTCCAATAAATTTCACAGTGCTCACCAATATTTTGAATATTCTTGCACTTGCCTAGTACTGCCTCCAGGTAAGATTTTTCTGAAATCCATTCACAGGGATTCAAGAACAGACTATGGTTTTGCCTTTGTCTTCTGCTTGAGATGCCCAGGAGCACTTGGTTGGCCACTGTGTGAGATGGGATGATGGACTAGGTGGGCTGTGGCCTGATGCAGCAGAGCTTCTCTTTTGTTCTAATGTTCTTATGTTGCTGCACTAGGTAGGCCACTAGTCCAGTTCAGCCGGTCCTTATGGCCATCTGCTGCTTTGACCGCTTCCCATCTGTAGCAAGGTCCCAAATCGGAAGATTTGCAATTTTGGAGAACATCTGTTGGCAAAGCCAGCCGATCATCACAAAGGCCTTGCAAAGTTGCAAAGTTGATGTGAAATGGATGCTAGGAGGTCTGGCCAGCAAATTGGAAGTGGCAGCGCTGAGTTGTGTGAATGCTGCTAGCAAAGTAATGTCACTGAGCTTCACCAGAATTCCCGGCAAGTGAAGGTATGTGGAGGGCCCCCACACAAGGCACTTGGCCACAGTGAAAGGGGGACAATGCCATCTTCTTTTTTATATCCGGCATTTCCCCTTGCCATCTGGAAGTGCCCTCTGAAAGCCATTTTGGTCTAGTGGTTAGGAAGCCGGACTCTTATCTGGGAATACTGGGTTTGATTCCACACTCCTCCACGAAACCAGCTGGGTGACCTTGGGCTAGTCACAGCTCTCTTTCTGAGCTCTCATAGCCCTACTCACCTCACTGAGTGTTTGTTGTGGAGGCAAGAACCGAAGGTTTGTCAGCCGCTTTGAGTCCCTTTAAATGGGTGGGAAAAGCGGAGTAGCCAACTCCTCTTCATTTCCCACTTGTTTGTAGGAAAAGCCGGGTGGAGGGAGGAGCTCACTGTGTCCAAAGGTTTCTTGCAGGAAAACGAAACGTTTTGGGAAGGCAAAGCCAGAAATGCTGATCTCCACAAGCTTCCCAGGCAGGATCGTTGCCAGCACCTTGGCGGGGTGGATCAGCATCTTTCTGTCAAGGCAATTATCCTATAAAGAATCAATCCAAGAGTTGCTGCTGCCGCTGCAGTTTAAATCAAGCTTAAAGTAACACCCTGAGCCTCTTGCCCTGGGGAGAAATCTAACCGTTTGGGAAAACATTGGCTAATCTGAGGAGTTTCGAATTTCCTCCAGCCCTGGAGTTCTGCAAATAGCAGGCGGGACGACGAACTTGCTTTTAGTCTCTGAGCCTTGAAAAAAGGGGCCTATCCTTAGCCAAGGGTCCAGCGTAAGGATGTGCCCGTATTTTTTTTTACATTCTATACAAATTAAATCAAATACCCCAAAATTCAATTCGAATCTGCTAAATTCAAATTTAACAAGATTCGGTTCGTTTTTTTACCAAATTCAAATCTATTCGTTCAAATTTTTGATTCGAATCTGCACATACCAATGTGGACAGGCAATGGGGTCTAGAGGAGGCTAGGGGGAGGGGATTCACCCATTGGGGGGGGGGGGAGCCCCAAAATCCCAGCTTTGGAGTGATTGCTGAGTCATTTCAAAGTCATTCCGAAATGACTCCGAAGTCCCTCTGCTCTGGAGTTGTGCTGCGCTGTCATTTGCTATTAGCTCCGAAGTCTGCGCTGATCTCTTCGAAGGGACTTCAGAGAGTGTACCCCCCCTGTCCCCCGAGACACCTGGGGTGACGGACAGACCCCTTGGGGGTCGATCCGGATTCCCCAGATGGGTGCAAAGATGGCAGGGAGGAAACAAATTGGGTGCTTCCCTTAATCCCGATCTACTAGATCCAAATTAAGGAATGTACCCATTCCTTAGATCCAGATCTTCTTAGATCCGGATCTAAGGAGCACGGTGGAAAAACACCCCCTGTTTTATTTTTGGGGAAAGACGGTATACGATTGCTTTGGATGCCACACTGAAGAATTAAAAATAACAGTTGAACATTATTACTCCAAAGAATTCTGAGTTCAGGAAGAACCTCATTTTGCAGATGCTGTCCAGATGGGGGCCGGTGCCTTTAACACAGCTGGTTAGCTGAAGGTGAAATAATTGGGCATTTTCAGGAAAGAAGAAAGAAAAAGTCTCCGGAGACGAAGAAACCAATCGAATTGGCATGGTGGTGGTGGGCCAGAATGTGAGTGACTGACCCCTGACATTCTTCTGTTGTTTGCAGAAACTTATTTTGTGCAGCTGGAATGCGTCCTAAGAGGCTGCGGTCCCGGGTTGTGGCTTGAGGTGGGGCTTGTGCCGCAGGAACAATGTGACTTTTATGAGAAAGTCTGAATTAAAAAGGAACGCATGTCCCAGGGGATCATGGGAAGAGTAGTCCCTGGGTTTGAAGAGTCTGGGACATTTTGTGCATCGCTGCCCCCCAGGATTTAGGGGTATTCTGCAGTATGTTTGGTATGTGAATTGCTAAACAAAGATCTAAACGGGGCTTTGTCCTCCTCCCTACCCCTCTGTGGGGGGTTAGGGAGGGCGGAGGGATAATGGGGCGAGGTTAGGCCAATGGAAAGGACAGGGAAATGCAAGATGGGCGTCTGTATTTGGATAGCTCGTGTACAGAATGGTGGCCACACATTCCCCTACGCATACCTTCCTTGGGCTTTGGGGTGAGGGCAGAGTTTAATTGGGGCAGAGTTGCGCCGCTGGATGAGCATCGCAGAGGGGACCCGGACCAGAAGGGGAACTTTCCCAAATGCAGAATGAGAACCTGTCTATGTTTTATTGTTGTATTGCCTTTCCCCCTCATTGTACGTGCTGCATGTGAAAGAATAATGCAGAGAACAACGCAAGTTGGCTTTCAAGGGGGTGGGGGGTGGAAATGACACCCCATTCTGCACTTACCTGTTACCACCTCTCTGGCTGTGTCCACACCTGTTTTAATCCAACATCAGTTCACTTTCAGGGTGGAGGAACCCTTAACCCAAGTGGCTAGTCGTTTTCTTTCCACATTACCTAACCCTCCGACCATCGTGCGAATAGGCCCATGGAGTTTATGTTCTTCAGCAAAGGTGAGAACACAAAGACACTCTCCTCAGATGCGTTCTCTGCCCTTTAATGCGGCATGGGCACAGAGGCATCCACACCCTGCCACCTCTGAGCCGCTTTTGCGCCGCCTTTTTAACGAGCTAAATGAAAGGCAATTGAAATCGTACGGTCGCTTGGCCCGGCTGGCCATCCATGGATGCAAACCATATGCTTTCTAAATGGCACGCATGGTATTTTTTGATGGTTTCCCTCTGGTCCTCCACATGCTTTATTTACTAAGTATTTGCCCCAGATTTTGGGAAATGAAAAACAAAATACCCTCAAACAGGAAGTTTATTTCTTGGAAGGAAAAAACAACAACCCTACCCTGTAACAACAGCAATGCAAACACCGCCTGTACCAAAAGCACCTCTTTACCTTGAGCCCGTTACCACAACAATGGCTGTTTGCTCACTTTTCCATAAATCCTTCACAGAGGAACATGTCTCAGCCTGACTGGCTTTATACATAAACCTTCTTAGATTATTTACAGGACTCTTTGTTGAGAATGCACAGAAATATACCTCACACCTTCCCAACAGTTTAAGCGCTGAGCCCATAACTCATGAGCTATCATGCTTCCTCCGTCCTCCGTGGCACTTGTGTTCACTCGGAAAGGTTCTGCTACGGCTGGGAACTGCTCGAAGGCTTTAGAAGATTAGCAGGGACTGTTGTAGACTGAGCAAATCTTAGCCTTCCAAAAGATGGCACTTCCCGATTGGCACAATGTCAGCCCAGCTGTTCCAGATGGGATAATCTCGCTCACCCAAGGCTCCATGAAGCATCATGTAGCATCAGGGCAGCCATTTTGTGGGCTTCCTGAGCGCCAAGAGTGACGGCAGAGGAGGAACATCCGAGGAAGCCACGCCAGCCCGCCAAAATCGGACCAATGAGAATCGCCGAATCACGGACTATAAAAACCGGCGGCTCGTCTTGTTTTTCGTCTCTCGTCTTGGGCGGAAGGGAGATCAGGGTGTGATGCGCCAAACCAGCACGTGTTAGGCCTCTCCTCTCATGGCAGAGAGAAGAGAGGAAGAAGGTCTCTCCTCTTGTGAAGAGGGAGACCGACCGGGGCACGCAAGTTAAGGCATGCATATGTGTGTGTGGGGGGGTCTCTCCTCTCGGAGACAAGAGTGGAGCAGAGCCCGGGGATTGAGACTGCTGCAAGGCTATCTTTATTATTTTGGGAACTTATCTTACTTCAGGTTAGAGAAGAGCCTGAGAGGGAAGGACTAAGATCCACTTGTATAGCTTACCAGGGCCTGTTGCCTTACAGTGGAGCTTAGTGAAGGGATTGGAACAGTTTATTAATTACAATATCGTTCCTCTCAAGCAACTGAAGAACATTTAAGTCGAACTTTGAACTTGCTTCTTTATTTTCCTTTTGCAACAATAAACTATAAGTGTTTGTTTTACAACTGAGTCAGTGTGCTGCTTTAAGGGAGTCTGATATACAGACATATAAAGCAGGACACCAGTGTGTGTGTGTGGGGAACTGGTTGGCACACAGCCCCCCAGAGCTGGTGGGTGACCGGGTGCTCAGCAGCTCGCTCACTTCCTGCGTTGCTCCGCAGAGGACGAGGAGGGAAGGGCTGGGCTGGGCTGAGTCGCCACACATCAGCTATGCTGACCACTGGCCAGAGCCTGGAGAGGTTTGGCCTTTGGACCATTGTGCCCATTACTCATAACAAAGCCTCTCCTTTGGCTTAGGATCATGTGAGTAAGGACGGACAAGAATATTCTAAACATTCAGAGTTCGATCGAACTTGTTTGTTTTGATTCAAATTTGAATACATTTGTGTGTGTTTTTCTCTATTCGTACAAATTTGGACATTCAGAAATTGCATTGGTGCAGACCCCTCCATGGGAGTTGAGTCCCATGGCTGTAGTCACACTTAAGGTTCAGTCCAGCTTCAGTCCACTTTCAGAGTGAGAGAGGAAGACACCAGCAAAGTGACAAGCTGTTTTCTTTCAGGGTTAAATAACTCAGAAAATTCCCCTTTGGGAGAGATAATATGGAAAGAAAACTGCCAGTCACTTTGCTGACGTGTTCTCTCGCTCTGAAGGTGGACTGAAGCTGGATTAAACCTTAGATGTGACTACAAGAAAAGGAATATTTTCTGAACTCTGCTTTGAACAACACAGCACCATTTCCTACTTTGTCTTTAAGGAGGTGGGGGTCCAATTCATATGCTTTTCTTGCAATTTGGCTACTGCTTGTGACAGCGTACAACTCATACCTTCTTCATTTTGCAATGGATTGGGACTGTCAAGTAAGATATTCCAAATGCTGCATCCTTCAACAATTTTGCGTTTTCCTTCAGCAATGTTTTGACAAAGTGCGCTTTCAAAAAACAAAGGGGAAAAAAAAAAGATTTCTTTCTCTTAGGCGCCACAATTAACTTAACCAGAAATTGCATGTTTTTATCAGCACAGGAGAGTTTAAGGAGCCACTTGAAGCGAAGAAGGGACTGCTTTAGAAAGGAGGAAACTTGAAAAATGAAACATAAAAGCCTTCCATCCTCATGAAGAACTTTTTAAATAAATTTCTTCAGCACACGTGGCACTTTGCCCAAGTAAATAAACATGATGCTGCATAAATACCAAGGATTGGTAAGTGTGATATTACCAGGATGTCCTTCGAATGCAGCTCCTAAGTATGTTCCATGAATAGAGTACAAAATCTGGGGTCTTTTTGACTTCCCTTCCTAGCCACGGGATGGGCAAGGAGCGCAATGAACCAATGTTGTCTAGTGCTCAACGCCCCCCCTGTGATGGAATACTTACCTGATTCGGTTGCGGGACTGGTCCTTTCTGGGCGCCACCATTTTGGCTGTGGAGCTCTCTGTGGCCGTGAGTGCTCTGGGCATGGACAGTTCCACCTATAGTTATCTGAGGTGCCAGAGTGCTTGCACAGACCTTGGATGATCCTGGTTCACCAGAAAAGGTGCGTTCCAGGTAAGCTTTTACACCTAATCAACCATTAGTGAACTTCTGGGAAGGCAGAGTGCACTTGAAGGTTGGGGCAGCCTCCTTGAAGTGCAGACACTCTTCAGAACTTCACTAATTGTGCATTACCAGCTGCAGTGCGAATAGGCCCCTGAAGTGTTTTCCCCATGTGAAAACCCAACACATTTGAACGATGCATCTAAATATATATATATATACATTTAAATCCTCCACAAAGGTGCTGCTGAAAACATTGGTGCAAGGAAATCATGATGGCTGGGTAGGCAGAGCAGAAATACTCAGGTGGAGATCACGAGACCTGGGAAGGCCAGGCGTCCATCTGCACAAAATAAACTCCTGCTGGCCCCATTTCTTTGCCTCTCCAGACAGAAGGATTTGTGTGGAACTTTCAGTATCGATGATGTCTGTGCTAGATGATGTTTTACATGTGTAGGAGGTGCTCGTAGGGCAGGCGTTGCTGGAATTGGATTAGAAGACAAGCATTAAGCCAATAATCAACCACAGATGGATTTGTAGTCAAGGAGGTACCTGATGCTTTTTGCACACCGAGACAAGAGCGTTGTGACACCTCAAGCGCCTATTGTTTGCCACAACAGCTCATGGAGAGGTCGACACGAAGGAGTACAGCCTGCCGGATTTCCCAAGTCAGATTCATGTTTATCTCGGTGACGTGGAATGCAAGCGAAAGTGACTTAGCGTACTGCATGCACAATGCACAAGGTTTTGCCTTCATCCATTTGGTCACGGTCTCCTTTCTGGGACAAAAACATGTACAGAGTGCAGTGCTAAAGCCAAGCTCAGGAGCCAGGGAGGGAAGACCACCGGCTGAGCCAGGTTGGTCTAGTGGTTAAGGAGCCGGACTCTTATCTGGGAAGACTGGGTTTGATTCTGCACTCCTCCAGGAAGCCAGTTGGGTGACCTTGGGCTAGTCACTGCTCTATTCTGAGCTCTCGCAGCCCCACTCACCTCATAGGGTGTTCTCTTGTGGGGAGAAGAACAGAAGTTTTGCCAGCCACTTTGAGTCCCCATAAATAGGTGAGAAAAGCCAGCTCTTCTTCCTCTTCTTCCTCTTGCATTAGGGATGTAAGCAAATGCAAGTTTTGACATTAGATTTTATTCGAAACAAATATTATTCAAATATTCAAATTCATATGAATAAAGAAAAATGAATGTCTGGACATTGAAACCGATACGAATACATTTGTATCTATTTATACAAATATTTGATATCTATCCATTGATACGAATCTCATATGCACCTGTATGCAACCTGTTCTTATCCCGTAGGCATCCTGTTTTCATTCCGTACATATCCGTTTGGATGCTTATGGATACAAATAAGATGTGTACAGATAGGTGTGCTATGCCTAGGTATCCGAACACATACAAATATCCAAATAATTCATGTGAATAACTCAAAATATTCATATTCATGCGAATACAAAAAAATGAGTGTCTGGACACTTGATTTAGAACATAAGAGAAGCCCTGCTGGATCAGGCCACAGCCCATCTTGTCCAGCATCCTGTTGCACACAGTGGCCCACCAGTTGCCCATGGGCATCTCAAGCAGAGACGAGGACAAACCTTCTCCTGCTCTCGAATCCCTGCAAATAGCCTTAGAAGTGCTCTGCTTCCCCCACCCCAAGCCTGAAAGATGCACCTGGGCATTTGTTGTAGTAGCCATTGATACATCTGTTGTCCATAAATTTGTCTAACCCTGCCTTAAAGCCATCTAGAGTGGTAGCTGTCACCGCCTCTTCCGGCAGCAAATTCCATAAACCGATGACCCTCTGGGTGAAGAAATGCTTCCCCTTGTCTGATCCGACTCTCCTACCCATCAGCTTCATAGATGCCCCCTGGTTCTAGCGTTGTGTGATAGAGAAAAGAAATGTTCTCTACCCACCTTTTCTATACCATGAAGGTCCGAATTTGTCTGAATTTGTCCGAATAGCGAATATTTTGAAAATTTCGTGCAAATCCCTCCTGGGAAGTATCAGCCATCATCCAACCAACTGGACCTGCATCGCTGCTCCTGCATTGAATGTTGCAAGTCGGCAATCCCTCGCCAAGGGGTGGGAAGCATTCGCCATTCCTCTTCAACCTCAGGCATCTGCTGAGCATTGTTCATGCGCCGTCAACAGTGGGGCAAGCCCAGGCTTGAAGGACTCATTGGCTGACCTTCCCTTCACAATCGCTCGCACTCCTTGTTCCAAAATGAGTCACTCCAGGCCAAAGAAGCAGGCAGAGAAGCCTGCAAGGGTTTCCAAACAGAGGACAAAGCCCTTGAAAAGAAGTACGGAGGCTGAAGGGTTCGATTTCTTGAGAGGTTCAAGGAATTTTTTAGAAACGACAATGCTGCACAACCTGAAGGCATCGCGGAGAATCTGGAAGCAAGCAAAGAACACCTTATACCATTTTCCAGCTGTAAGCTAGGGATTAGGGATGTGAATGAATATTTGTCACATTTATTATTCATACAAATTTGTAGAATTCGTACGTTAACATTCATACAAATACAAATGTTTTGGAACATTTGTACGCACAGTTCATACATTAGTTAAACATATAGCATACAATACATATTGGACTACTGTAATGCACTCTACATGGGGCTGCCCTTGAAGACGGTTCAAAAGTTGCAGCTAGTGCAAAACGCAGCCGCTAGGGTGCTGACCGGGACAGCTAGCCAGATGCACATCACGCCAGTCCTAAAAGAGTTGCACTGGCTGACAATTCACTACCGAGCCCAATTCAAGGTGTTGACTTTGACTTATAAGGCCCTAATTGACTTGGGCCCCAAATATCGAAAGGAACGCCTTCTCTCATATCGACCTGCTTGTGCATTAAGATCTGGAGGGGAGGCCCTCCTGGTTGTCTCACCACCTTCAGAAGTGAGGCTGCTGGGCACCCGGGAGAGGGCCTTCTCAGTAATGGCCCCCGGGCTATGGAATAGTCTCCCCCTGGAGGTGCGTCAGGCTCCTTCCTTCTCTGATTAGGTTCAGGAAGGCGGTGAAGACGCACCTCTTCGCTGAGGCCTTTGGCTAAATGTTGGTTATGTTTGCGCCCCACTGCAAATGCTACTATTTTGACTGACATTGTGCTGTTTTTTTAACGTGTTGGTTTTAAATTTTAATATTGTTTCTTTTGATATGCTGGTTTTAAAAGTTGCTACCCGCCACGAGACCTTCGGGTATAGGGCGGGATATAATTATAAACAAATGAATGAATAAATGAATGAATGAATGAATAAAGAAATATATAATTAAATAGGCTTTCGTATAGGATACATATCCAATATGCAGAATATACATACAAGATACGTATTCAGGGGATTTGTTTGAATGAATACAAATTTTCTAACGTTCGATTCATTAAGATTCAAATTCCAAAAACCCCATTCATGCACACGCTACTAGGGTTGTCCACGAATATTCGTCTCATTCAAAATTCAATTCAATTTGTTCGCATTCAGCCATTAAGAACACAGGAACATCAGAGAAGCCCTGCTGGATCAGGCCACAGCCCATCTACTCCAGCATCCTGTCCAGCCATTCAAATTCAAATCAAATAGTTGGCTACATTCAAAGATTGACATTCGAATGCAAAGTGAATGCTTCTATATATTCGTTCGCAACCTCATTATTTTCATGAATCTGGGGAACCCAGACGCATCTGGAGCGGATCCAGAGTGGATTTGAAGTTCATTCAGAGTGGATTTGGTGCGTTCAGAGTGGATTCATATCCGTAGGGGATTTGTAAGGGATTCATAGCTGGGATTTGAATTGGATTCGAGTAGCATTCAAAGAATATTCGTATCAAATCTGAATCCTACCCCATTCATAGGGGCTTTATTTGAACAAACGTGAATTTCCTTATATTTGATTGGATTAGAAGCAAACACGGAAAAATAAAAACATTTGAGCAAATCCCTACTGTAATCCTGATGGCAAATTTTGACCTTATGTTCCATGAAGGTATCGCATCTTTCTGTAAGGAGGGTGCTTGAATCCGGATGGCACGTCATGGCTTAGGTAAGCTGCGTATTTTGTTATAACTGTGGGTTTAATCTGCTCCTCTGGATACTACCCTAGTTATTCTAGACACCCTACAGACGGCCACACCTTTTCCTCAGAGGCTCCCATGGGTCCCGTTGAGGACGCTCTTTGATATATGTTTTAATACTTGATATATTTCACTTTTTTCATCATTGTGACACATCCTGGGACCTTCTGGAGAAAGGCCGGCTATAAATTCTTAGATAAATAAAAATAAATTCAGTTGTTGTGAGGAAAGGCTACTGTTGGCTTCTATTGGCACAGCAGCGCCGGTGAGAACGTTCCTTCTGACTCAGGGCATTTTATAAAGTCATAAAAGAGCACCAAGCAAAGATGGAACTGTAAGTGCCCATCAAATAAAATATCAATTAAAAATACAATAAAACTAGTGGGAAGGCGTAACTGTCACGGGAAGGGAAAGGAGAGGCTGGGATTCAACTTAAGGGCACACACAATTTGACGCTTCCATGGCAATGATTAGAAACCAGAGTTCTGGAACAGCCCTCCTTAATGGCGATGCCAGCTACGGAGTGATTATGAACACTCCAAGGGCTTGTAGATTCCTGTGATACTCTCCCGTCTTGCTTAAGGATGTACAGGAATATTTGTAACATTCATTATTCCATTCCATTCCATTTTTATTTATATACCGCCTTTCCAAAAGACAATTTTGCCCAAGGTGGCTTTCAACAAACAGGAAAAAAAACACACAATGAAAATACATCAAAGAAATACCGCAAGTAAATACCACAAGAAGAAATATTTTAAAAAATCAATTTCAATAACTAAAACGTCAAATATATGTCATAAGCAATGTACAAAATTAAATATATATCATGTACAAATATATATCATAAACTATGTAATCTAGAAAATAATAATAATAATAATAATAATAATAATAATAATAATAATAATAATAATAATAATAATAATAATAATAATAATAATAATAATAATAATAATAATAATAATAATAATAATAATAATAATAATAATAATAATAATAATGTTTGCTTATAACACCCTTCCACCACAGGGCAGAACAACACTTACAATCCACAACTTAGATCAAAGAATATCTTTTGCCCAAGGCAGTTTACATAATACAGAAAAAATACAGTATCAAACGTTACATTGCATATTATAATAACTAATACGTTATGGAATCACAAATAATACATTACATAATAATAAAGAAGCTTATAAAGCAGGCGTGACCACAGAGCTTCACCCCTCTCGTCCATGCTGGTGCGTGGGCTAGATGCCTCTGGCGTTTTTTACTCCAAGGGTGTTTTTCCACAGGCAGTAAGTACCCATTTTAGCACCCATTTAGGACCCATTTGGCTGAGAGCCAGATGACCCCATTTCCACCACAGACCCCACTAGGGACAGATTTGTTTCCACCACAGCTAGGGAAATCAGGATCATAATGGGTCCTTCAGGACATATAATCCGGGTTTCGTGTAGACCCCATTAAAGGGGTCTACAATGGGGTCTTCAACCTGAAAATCCAGATTGTATTAAGCCTGTTCCCACTACAATCTGGCAATGGGGTCTAGAGGAGGCTGGGTGGGGGGGAGGCACCCATGGAGGGGGGGTACCCCAAAGTCAAGACTCTCCGAAGCTCCTCCGAAGTTGCCTTCGGAGATTAGCACAGGCTCTGAAGAAAAAACCCTTGCAAGAGCAATGCCGCTGTCACATGAACAGGGCCCGGGAACGCGTGGCGCGCTCACAGATCTGCATTGTCAGTGTCCAGGCTCCGAATGAGCCAAGGATGCCGGGAGCATGCACCACGTGGCGATCGAGCCCTGTACAGCTGGCAGAAAGTGGGGGAAGGGGCCTGACAGGGCTGCCCGCCCCTGGGTACTAGCACCCAATGGCAGACAGCCATGCGGGACTCGTCCCCGCCCCTGGCCAGCCTTTCCCAGCTAAGTAACTTCAGGACGCTGCCCCCATTCGCACACAGGCATGCAGGAATGTGTGTAAACATGTTCCTGCGTGCCTGTGTGTGAATGGGTGTAGCGTCCTGAAGTTACTTAACCCACGTGCACTCTGTCCGTTCCGGGTGTAGTGCGAAAAGGCCTTTAGACACAGATATTCTTTGCACGCAAAAGATGCCTGTTTTTGACAGAGGAAGATGCATTGCACACCTTAAGGGAGTGCCCAGGCTGCAAGAAGAAGATCTAGGCTGGATGCCAGTGTTTTGCAAACAGACATATTTATGAGCATTCAGGTACAAACAGGAGCGAATTGTTTTGAAGGTCTGGGCTTTAATATAGCTGTGGAGATGCAATCGTCTCAAACCTTGGCAGGAGAGGAACCTTTCCTCCCTCAGTGCACAAACGGAGAGCAGATTTCTTTGGTGAAGCCATCTACTACGTTGCCTTAAGACCAAGTTTGATGGGCACAGTCTGCAAATCAAGTTAATTTGTAAATTGAACAGTATTGCACGATATTCATTCAAAACCGCCGGGATTTCGGCAGTTACAATATGCCGGTGCTGTGGAACATCAGGGGTCCCTCCTGTCTTCCATGCTCCACTGCTCAGGCTGCCTGCATGCTTGTCTACTCCTGTGGTTGCCAGAATGTCCTTCCAGGTGTTCACCATAGTCCTGTTGGCCACTACATAGGGCACGTCTTCATGGCATGCCTTATTTCGGTTTAAGGAAAGCGAAATAATTGAACCGAAACAAAACTGTCTCCACGTTTTGAATTCGAGATAACGACGTCGTGGAGATGCGGCCATAGTGTCAGAAAGAGCTCCACCTACTTCTCCAAGTAGCTGCAAGTCAGGCTTGTAGCCACTGCCTTGAGATGGCCAAAAATGCATTTGTGCACACCTCTAGTAGGAAGCTAAAAATCAAAAGCCAAGCCAAGATCTCTCTCTCTCTCACACACACAGACACACACACGAGTATATATCATTGTGTACATTTGGGGTTATGGTTTCCAGTCTCTGACAAGCAGCAACCTCAATGCCATTATGTGTTGATGGATGTCAGAGAGAGAAAAACACACCATAATTTCTTGCAATTATCTCAATTTTCGGATTACAGACATTTGTGACTCATAGGAAGTGCAGACTATAGTATCTTTGTTTTGGTAGATGATGGTGCACACATGAAGATCCAGGAACACCAGAAACTGCACACATTGGCTGTGAAGTCTGGCTGCAAAATGGTATGAGAATATTAAATGATTTATTTTGATAGCATTGGCAAGTGGAAACTCTCTCCTGGGTTCTCTTACACAAACCTGCTAATTTCTGCTTTCCAGCCCATCTTTTTCTTTAATTGCTCATGGTGCAAAAGTGTGATTGACCTCCTCACCTTTTGCTGTCTCTGTGCAGCAATGAAATAGACCATTTCTGCATGTACCAGCAGCAGAGAAGGGGTCTGTTGCCGGATGGTGCAGGCCCCTCGCCTTCTGGAACATTCCAGAAGGATGTTCCAGGATGGAGTAAAGAGGAGGATAAGCCACTCAAAATGCCACCCTATCTCACTCTTATCAGTAGACACCAGGGTCGACCGGTGGCGTGGTTCTTAACTTGTTCTGGAAAACATTCCAGTGTTTGGAATGGGAAGGTCCACCTGTTGGCATGGAATGGCGGGAAACAGAGTTCAGAAGGGTGGCAACTGAGTCCTCACGGTTGAGAACATGAACCTCTCCATCAGCTTCCTGACCAAAACGGGATCGGACCTGGACTCAGCTCTGTCACCTGTTTGCTGATAAGCTGTACTGGCAAGGAGAGTCCATTTCCAGATCAGAGGTCTATTTGCACTACAGCCTCTAGTCAACAACTAGGGAACATCTGGTGAAGAGCATACACACATCAACTAGGCTGCTACAGCCTACAAGCATGCCTGCCTCAGCAGACGTTCACTAATGGTTTACCGAACACTTACCTGAAGGGTCCAGCAGTGTGACCATTCGCTCTCGCTGGCACTTCAGGGTTGTCTGGGACCTCAGAGGACCGTAGCTGCGACTGTGTGTGTCAAGGCAATGGCACCGACGCATGCACAGGGGGGAAGGTGCCAGTGCCCAAATGGTGGCTCCCAGAGGACTGGGCCCCAGGATCGAGTAAGGTGAGTATCCGATCCCAGGGGAGGGAGAGGGTAAAATTGACTAGTACTTAAGAAGAAGAAGAAGAAGAAGAAGAAGAAGAAGAAGAGTTGGCTCTTCTCACCCATTTGAGGGGACTCAAAGCGGATGACAAAGCTTTCTATTCTTCTCCCCTCCCCCAACAGACACCCTGTGAGGTAGGTGGGGCTGTGAGAGCTCAGAAGAGAGCTGTGATTAGCCCAAGGTCACCCAGCTGGAATCGAGGGCGGAATCGAACCCAGTATTCCCAGATCAGAGTCCAGCTCCCTAACCACCAGACCAAACTGGCTCAGTAGTCAGTGTGAGCACTTAAGTACGAGCACTAGTCAACGTTGGGTCATCAGGCTCCTTTCCCATCCAGCAGACAGGAAGGGTGGTGCCAAGACGCTTCTGGCTGGTTCCCCAGTGACGTCCGTCCCCGATTCTTCACAGTATGGCCACCATAATCCATGAGATCAGACCCAGATTTGAGGATGAGGTCGTCAGTTTTCCAAAGCATTGACCGAAGCCTTCCCACCCTTGATGGCCACCCTTGTTTTTCATTCATTACAGCATGTGGCTTATTGCTTTTACTGGGTCCTTGTGACCTTTGCAAGAAAAGATGCAGCAGCAGCCCACTTCGACACTGTCCCCAAAGAGGAAGTGAATCAACAAAGAGGGTGATGAAAGATGGCACAGATTTGCATATTTATTTTGGTAGAGAGCAACACAGTTGCAAAGAGTCCTTCAGGAATCCAGATCAAAACAGAGGCATTTTCACACAACAGCCGGACAGGTGTGGTGCACTCCAGCTGGGACAGGCAGGAACTAAACCAGCATTTGCTTTGGCCAAACGCATCCCTTACCGGCCAAGGTGCAAGCAATGGTTCCGTCCCCACGTGACCCAGTCTGGAAAGGCTGCAGCGGGGGTGGGATGTCCTGCCCTGGGCTGCTGCCATTGGGCCGTATGAGTCCAATCTGGTTCTGGCTCATCTTGGGGTTCCATGGCCTGCTGCCGCCCCAATCAGGCCAGCCGCAGCCCACGGGGGCCTCCTGGGTGCCCACCCCGACCCAGGGGTCTGCGTCGCCCCCAGGTCCCCACGCTCGACTTACCTGTTCGGAAGCCGGTTCAAACTGGGTAGGCCCTGGGGGCGGGGCTTGTCGGATAGAACTGCGGTGTTCTGTGCAGGTGCGCACTGCGGCCCAATTACAGGCCGTGGCGTCTGCCTGCGCAGAACGCCACAGTTCAATCTTGGGCCTGATCCAGCAGGGCTTGTCTTATATTCTTACAAATTCATGGGGGCCGGGTGCATCAACGGCTACCAGAATGGATGTCTAGGAACTGCATTCAGGGTGAAGAGACAGGCAGGATGCCTCTAAAAAGGCTCTTTCCAAGTGAAAGTTTTGCCTTTGTCTTCTGCTAAGATGCCCAGAAACAATTGGTGAACCACCCTGCAAGAAGGGATGCTGGTCAAGATGGGTTGTGTCCCAACACAACAGGAATCCTGCTAATTCATGGAGGACAGGTAAATCAATGATATATATGGGCCCTCCATTTATGCTGCGGGCACACCTAAGGTTTAATCCAGCTTCAGTCCACCTTCAGAGCAAGAGAACGTGAGAGCAAAGCGACCAGAAATTGTCTTTCCACATTATCTATCCCAAGGATGACTTTTCTGCGTTATTTAACACTGACAGAAAACAGCTTGTTACTTTATTGGTATATTCTCTCACTCTGAAAGTGGACTGAAGCCGGATTAAGCCTTTAGTGTGACCCCAGCCTTAGTGAAATAGGGAAGCCATGCACATCAGCTCCATACATTCTCCGTAGTCTTCTCACACATTGTCATAGAAGGCAATGCTTGCTGACGTTCCCTCTTCTGGGTACCTATTACTGGGAAGAAGCCCTATCTCGATATTCAAATGGCAATCCTAAGTTCACAGTGACCCAGGTCCTGGCCATGTTCTTCAAAGAAGCTCACAAGACAGGCAGGATGTCTCTTGAGGCCGTTTGCAGGGAGTCAAGAGCAGGTGAAGCTTTTGCCTTTGCCTTCTGCTTAAGATGCCCAGAAGCAACTGATGGACCACTGTGTGAGACGGGATGCTGGACTAGATGGGCTGTGGCCTCATCCAGCAGGGCTCCTCTTAACTGATGAAGGACAGGTGTATCAATGGCTGCTAGAAGTATGCCCAGGTACTATCTCCATGTTGGAGGGACAGGCAGGATGTCTCCTATGCCCATT
The DNA here is from genome assembly GCA_023333525.1 of Aspidoscelis tigris stejnegeri. NCBI lineage: Eukaryota > Metazoa > Chordata > Lepidosauria > Squamata > Teiidae > Aspidoscelis > Aspidoscelis tigris. The sequence continues at coordinate 5,791,526 of JALMGA010000013.1, forward strand.
TGTAGGGAGTCAAGAGTGGGTGATAGTTTTGCCTTTGTCTTCTGCTTGAGATGCCCAGGAGCCATTGGTGGGCCACTGTGTGAGATAGGATGCTGGACTAGATGGGCTTGGCCTGATCCAACAGGGCTCCTCTTAGGTTCTTATGAGTTCTAATTCACTTTCCAGCACAACTGTAAACATATCCTTCGAGTTTTCTCCAGGTAGTTCATCCTTTTTGCTTCCTTGCTGGCAAAGAAAAGAATTGTGGGTCCTTAAGGAGCTTGAACCATGAGTCACCTGCATGGCTTCCATTCTAAAGTATGCATAGGCTCTCCCCCCCCCCCCCTACCTAATTTTAAAAGAAGTTGAAAGAGAGAGATGGCAAGAAGAGAGAAAGGGAAGGGAAGAAGCCAAGTGCATTGGATTTAAAGTAGGTAATTATGTATGATTAATTTACTGAGTAATAATTGCATCTGGTATGGAGGCTTTATGAACTTTCATGCTGCAGCATGTGATCCAAAACAAAATCAGGTCATTGTTTCTTCACAGGCTGTTATTTACACCGGAAAACCTGCTGCAAAAAGAGTTCTGGGCTTCCCTGAGCTCCCATCAGCCCTTGCTTCAGTTCTAGGCTGCCCATCATGGACCACTTGAAAATTACTGCAGGCCCGCGTGGTTCTCCTTTGTCTGTTTTCCTCTTCCTCCACGGTCGATATCAAGGTCAAAATAAGCTTTGTACGGTGGAAATTTTGGGCTATGGGCAAGACTAGCAAGCACAGACCCCTAAATTTGTGATGATTTCTGGAAGGCCGACCTAAAACTGCTTCAAACACCACTTAGTGGAAATTAGGGGCACCAGGGCAGCATCCATTTTATAGGATCACATTGGTATGCTCTGTTTCTTTCTCCATGGCCAGAGAAAATTATAAAATTGACTTGATAGTGAAAAACATCCCACACTGTTTCCAGCAGCAGAATTACTGAAGTGTTAGGATTTTGTTGGCTCATTTTTATTATCTATCTATCTATCTATCTATCTATCTATCTATCTATCTATCTATCTATCTATCTATCTATCTATCTATCTATCTACCTACCTACCTACCTACCTACCTACCTACCTACCTACCTGCCTGCCTGCCTGCCTGCCTGCCTGCCTGCCTGCCTACCTACCTGACTACCTGACTACCTACCTACCTATGGCCATGTCCCCATGCAAGCCATTTGGTGCTGCTTGGGTGCCAACTGGGCTTGCATGGGGCCGGGTGCGGGACCGAGATTCTTGGGCATCTCCATTCCATTCGTCCTAACAGGGACTCGGGGCAGGCTGGGGGTGGATTCAGCCATCCCCAAGCAAACTGTGCCAGGATCGTGACTTTGCTCCCTTTCCCAGGCAAACCGCTTCCTTGCATTGAAAGGGGAGTAAAAGCAAGCGAGTAAGGGGGTGCAGAGGCTTGAGTTTTCTCTCTTTTCCAGGGAGGCAACCTTATTGCTCCCCTGGAAAAGAGAGAAATCTCAAGCCTCTGCACCCCCTCTTTCCGATCTGCTGACAGAAAGAGGCTTGGCTTTACTGCCGAAGTAAAGGATCACTTTCGAATGAATATGGATTTTCTAGCGTTTGACTCAATATGAATCGAATACCAAAAAAAACCCATTTGTGTGCATCCCTACTGTGCATACTTTTAATGTGCACTTGATACGCAAGTGAATCCATTTTTCTGTATTAAACATTAGCAACAGATATTTAAGAATCATGTATTTGCCATCTGGTGTCCGTGAAGTCGGGCAGGTGAAAATGTGGTCGCAGAGGCTGGTCGGATCAGAGCTTGCCGCCTCCTCCTCATTTCCCAACCAGGTGTGTCTTGCCTCTGTTAGCTTCTGCCCGTCTCTGCCGCTCTGCTCTGCCCATTCGCTGCAACTTGCAACAGCTTTGCTAAGTCCTGCCCAATCATTCGGCAATGTAGCCGGAGCCTTTCATTCCTGTAGGCTGCCTCATTCCCCCCCCCCCCCCCCGACATTTTTATTAGTCATGTCATAGCATCCTTTTTCATCAGTCTTAGTAACCAAAAGTATTAGGAATGTCAATAGCTCCAACGTAGTGAATTAACACAAATGAGGTGCGTATCCCAAGGGCTGCTTGGGTTGGAGTGTGATGTCAGGTCCCTGATTTCATGGTCTTGAGATGGTGACTCGGGTTGAGAGGCAGACAGTTTCTTCTTTAGTATTCAGAATGTTGGTTGCTCATAGGGAATGGAGGAGGAGGAAGAGGAGGAGGAGATAGAGGAAGAGATGGAGGAGGGAGAGGATAAAGTGGAGAAGGAGGAGGAGAAGAAGAGCTGGCTTTTCTACCCCGCTTTTCTCACCCATTTAAGGGGACTCAAAGCGGCTGACAAAGCTTCTGTTCTTCTCCCCACAACAGAACACCCTGTGAGGTAGGTGGGGCTGTGAGAGCTCAGAGGAGAACTGTGACTAGCCCAAGGTCACCCAGTTGGCTTCATGGGGGAGGGCGGAATCGAACCCAGTATTCCGGGATAAGAGTCCGACTCCCTAACCACTAGACCAAACTGGGAGAAGTGGAGGAGGAGGAGAGGATGGTGGGGGACATGAGAAGAAGGGAGGAGAGGATAAAGAGGAGCAGAAGATGGAGTAGAGAATGAGGAGAAGGAGCAAAGAGAAGATAAAGAGGGGAAAGAGGAGAGGAGGAGAGGAGGAGGAGGGAGAAGACATGGAGGAAGAGGATGAGGATTTAGAACAGTCCCCAGCTGGAATAGTCCAGCTATACCAAAGCAAGGCCATCTGCACTTGGACAGGCTGTCTTGTCAGAGTCCTGGAGCTGTCCCATCCACTTCCGAAACTCCTGTGAGCATCAGAGGCTTCTGTGAGGGCTCTACTGGCCAGGGATGACATTTGGAATGGCACATGTCTCCCTGTGCCAGTTTAGCAGGGGGACTCATTTCAGAACTGCTCCAAATCTTACCTTCCCTAATGGAGGCCTTGACATGGAGTTGTGATGGGCGTGAAGAATTGCCTGCTGATTTGCCTGCTTGAAGGTTGCAGATTTCAGGCGGCATCTAAACAGACAGCGGTTGCAGTTCAGAAATGTTGGGCTTTCTGCATTGAAAGACCATGACCTGAACCAGTTGGTCTGGACCAGCATGGTCTAGAATGGTCCAGGAATGAGTCTGGGCACAAATATTCAAAATATTCATTATTTGGATGGATTTAGACTTTTTTTTAGTACTCGTATGAATATTTTGAGTTGTTTGTATGAATAATTTGAACATTCGTATGTGTATGGGTACGTATGCATCACATACGTACCGCAAATGTATCCATATGCATCTGTACTTATACGTACGGGGTAAAAACGGGATGCATACAGATGTGTATGAGATTTGTATTATTGGATACGTACTGAATATTCAAACGAATAGATATAAGTGTATTCATATCGGTTCAAATGTCCAGACGTTCGATTTTCTTTATTCGTACAAATTTGGATATTTGGATATTTGCTTCGAATCAGCCTGATGTTGAAAAATGCATTCATGCACACCCCTGGTTTGGGCCAGTGCTGGTCTAGACTCACTGGTTTGGATCATGGCCTTCCAGTGCAGAAAGTCCCTTCCTTGTCTTCCTAGTTTACGAGGTCCCAGATGTTGCAAACTTTCCCCCTATGGGAGCGCTTCCAGCCCCTAAATCATCTTAGTCAGCCCTCCCCTCCGGGTCTTCTCCAATTCTGCCGCGTCCTTTTTTGAGACAAAGTGCGCCATTTTCCACTTGTTCCCACTGAAGGGCATCTGCCACCCCTGAGGGATGTTCCTAGCAGTGACAGCTCCTAGCTGGAAGGGCAGGTGGTCACAGTGGCATCGGAGGTGTTTGCTGGCAGTGAAAACACACATCGGGACGCCAGGGGAAAGGACCAGCCCTGCAGATCCCACATTTCTGCCCCTCAACTGTGTTCTCTTGTGGTTGAGAGCTGCCAGGGTCAAGGCGGAATTTAAATCATTGCCACAAAATGCAACTGAGAAACAAGAGTTCTTTCAGCATGTTTTCCTTCCTTCCCTCCCTCCCTCCCTCTCTCCATCTCCCTCTCTCTCAGCATCCAGATGTACTGTTAACTTGAACCATGGAAACACCCTGACTTCCCCTGCTGCTCTCTCAAACCCAATTTCAAGGTTGAGCTCCAGTTATAGGGGATATATCCATCTGCCAAGCTTCATTCCAGCCCAGAAGGCCCCCGCAAATGCCATAAAATTGCTCCACAGGGTTCGCCCAGCTCTGAGGAGCGCGCTCAGGACTTCTGGAATCCTTACAAAAAGGAGAAGAATGACACAGAACTTGTTTTCCATTTGGTTTTCTCTTGGGCCCTGGTCACACCTACATAAGTCAGGACGTCCTATTCATAATTCGAACCGAGGTCGTACCAGCTCTGTTTATATGTAGATCACTCTAGGTTGTCCTCAGGCCATCCTCACTCTGGGCTGCATCGCTCACACCTTTCTCCATGATCGGCCTGGAACTCTTGGCTCTCCACCCCTTTGGCTGTGTCAAATCTACCTCCTTTCTGATTAGATGCTGTTCTGTCACTCAAGGGAGGCGAGGGTGTGTGTTTGAGGTTCTTTTTAAAGCCTGCTCCACCACCTCCATGCCGCCTTCCCTTTTTTATGTGCTTTTCTTCTCTGTGCGATTAATTTTTAATAATAATAATAATAATAATAATAATAATAATAATAATAATAATAATAATAATAATAATAATAATAATAATAATAATAATAATAATAATAAATTTGTGGGAAAATGCTAGAGGAGACAAGGGGAGGTGCCTCATGATCTCCACGTGTGCTGATTGGGCAAAGGAAAGACTGGGCAAAGGAGGAGATGGACTAAAGGAGGCTGAGCCATGCTGTGGTGGACTCCACCCACCACAGCATGGTTCAGCCTCCTTTAGTCCATCTCCTCTCCCCACTCAGACGGAGGAAGAGGAGACAGCCTCTGGCAAAGAGAACTCCAGTTCAAATGATCTGATGGGGATAAGCCGGCTTGGAAAATGAAGTGAATAAAAATAACGTAACACCACCAGAAGATGACCTGAAGTCATCTTAAACTTGTGTGACCAGGGCCACGGAGTTACTCGGTGGGTCTCTGTGGTGTTGGATTGGGTTTCCTTGAAGGTCTCTCTGGATTCAGGTGTCCTTGGAAGGGTTTGCTGAAGAGAAGTCTTTGTTTCTGCGCTTGGACAGTCTCCTCACCTTCCATGTACAGGTGCAGAAGGCTGCGTGGAAATACAGTCTGCTTTCGTGCCAAGGGTCCAGCTAAGTTCACGAGAAGCAACTTCAGAGCCATCTGCAGAGAACCGAGAGCAAGTGAAGGTTTTGCCTTTGTCTTCTTCTTGAAGCCCAAAAACAATCTGTGGGTCACTGTGTGAGAAAGGATGCTAGATGAGATGGGCTGTGGCCTGATCCAGCAGGGCTTCTCTTATGTGCTTATCTGGTGTTTGGTGGATTTGGGACAATTCTAGGTGTTTGTTGTTCTTTTTACAGGAAGTCCTGGTTCAGTTCAGACACTGCATTTAGCAGGATCCCATGTAGACCTACTGCTGTGCAAACTGTAGCATTCAGTGGGTGTTGCTACCCTTTCTGTATGGCCTTGATCTTGATCAAGAGCCTCTGTGGGCATCTTCTGGGCCTCATAGGCCATGATCACACCTGAAATGCTACCAAATCCATCCTCAGAGGATATGATTGTCAGAAGAGTCAAAGGCATCTAACTGTACTCTTTTGGTTGCGTTTGTTTCCCAGAAGATAGAAAAGGGAAGCCAAACAGCACTTTTCTTTCCACTTCCAAAAACATGCTTTTAGCTGCATCCTTGCAGAGAGAGATGCTTTCACCATGAACATGAATTTCTCCTATCTGTGATCAGTCTTCTAACTCCTAGGTGAAGTGCAGGGATGGCACAAGGGACCTCAGGGCCTATTTTTGTTTATTTACTTGTACTGATTTTAGTAGTAGTAGTAGTAGTAGTAGTAGTAGTAGTAGTAGTAGTAGTAGTAGTAGTAGTAGTAGTAGAAGAAGAAGAAGAAGAAGAAGAAGAAGAAGAAGTTGGCCATTCTACCCTGCTTTTCTCACCCATTTAAGGGGCCCCAAAGCAGCTGACACATCTTCTGTTCTTCTCATCTAAGGGGTCTCAAAGTGGCTGACAAACCTTCTGTTCTTCTCCCCACAACAGACACCCTGTGAGGTTGGTGGGGCTGTGAGAGCTCAGAAGAGAGCTGTGACTAGCCCAAAGTCACCAAGCTGGGTTCATGGAGGAAGATGAAGAGTTGGCTTTTCTACCCAGCTTTTCTCACCCATTTAAGGTGACTCAAAGTGGCTGACAAACCTTCTATTCTTCTCCCCACAACAGACACCCTGTGAGGTTGGTGGGGCTGTGAGAGCTCAGAAGAGAGCTGTGACTAGCCCAAAGTCACCAAGCTGGGTTCATGGAGGAAGATGAAGAGTTGGCTTTTCTACCCAGCTTTTCTCACCCATTTAAGGTGACTCAAAGTGGCTGACAAACCTTCTATTCTTCTCCCCACAACAGACACCCTGTGAGGTTGGTGGGGCTGTGTGAGCTCAGAAGAGAGCTGTGACTAGCCCAAGGTCACCCAGCTGGCTTCATGGGGGAGGGTGGAACTGAACCTGGTATTCCCAGATAAGAGTCTGGCTCCCTAACCACTAGACCAAAGTGGCTCATTAGGCAGCAACTATTTTGCTGTTTGCATTTTTTCGGGGACTCTGATACATTTCCGAGTTTCTTGTTCCAGCAGGCAACATCGCTTGCAAAACATTGTGTTTGTTTGCATTTCAGTGTTCCCAGAAGGCTGAGACACAGAGCTCCCAAACGAGGGCAGAGTCCCAGCCTTTCTTTTTGTTTCTTCCCGCTGCTGCTTCTACAGGGATGGCTGGTCTCAGAAAGGCAAATCCAGAGGCTGAGGGATTCTAATCATGTAACTGGTGGCACATCTTTCCCTACAGCTACCTGGAAAAGGAAGAGAGTGGCGTGATGTGGGATCTGAGGATCAGCTACAGGGCATCCAGGTGGAGAAATGAGTAGGGATGAGCACAAATGGGCATCTGAGTCGTAATGAATCGAAAGTTTGAAAACTCATATTCGTTTGAATGGATCCCCTTCGAACGTGGTAGGATTCTATTCGATACGAATGTATTCGTTTCAATTCATACAAATATCTGATACAAATGCATATGTATCCTGGATACACATCCTATACGAATCCACACCTATGGGATACTTATCCTATACCAACCCATATGTATCCTGGATATTTATCCTATACGAATCCATACCTATTGGATACTTATCCTATACCAACCCATATGTATCCTGGATACGTATCCTATACGAATCCATACCTATGGGATACTTATCCTATACCAACGCATATGTATCCTGGATACGTATCCTATACGAATCCATACCTATTGGATACTTATCCTATACCAACGCATATGTATCCTGGATATTTATCCTATACGAATCCATACCTATCGGATACTTATCCTATACCAACCCATATGTATCCTGGATATTTATCCTATACGAATCCATACCTGTTGGATACTTATCCTATACCAACCCATATGTATCCTGGATATTTATCCTATACGAATCCATACCTATTGGATACTTATCCTATACCAATGCATACGTATCGGATACGTATCCTATACAAATGCATATGTATCGATATGCCTCTGATATGTATCCCTGGTTTAACGAATGTACGAACTATTCATATGAATGTTAAGGTACAAATGTAACATTTGATTCATGTATGAATTGTCCGAATTAATATGAATAGCGAATGTTATTTGTGAATATTTGTGCACACCTCTAGAAATGGGATGAGAACCAGAGGGAAATGAAGGTAAGCAGCATTGCCCCCCTTTGCTAGAGACCAGATACGGTACGTGCAGGCGGACACCACATCGCGCACGCAGGCTTGACAGGAAGAGATGGGCTCCAGATACAGCTATACACACCTGCACTATTTGATCCTGGAGTTTTAAACCACCCAAAACCCCTTGGAATGCTCCAAGAGGTCCAGAGGCCCCAGAGTGCTTTGCGGCACTCGGACTGAGGCAGTGCAGAGGGTGGGAAAGACAGATGGCAGGTGTGAAGAGGAACTAAGCAAGGAGAGCATCGTGCCACTAATTAATTAATTAATTAATTAATTAAGAATAATTGTTTAAGAATAGCTATACCCTTCCTTTCATGCGAACAACGAAGGCTGCAACAAGAGCCACCACAGAGGAGATTTTTTTTTCCACTGGAGCACAGAAGAACAAAGATCCTCAGGGTGTCATCAGTCTGTGGAATTCGCTGCCAGAAGAGGCGGTGACAGCAACCAGCCTAGACGGCTTTATGGAAGGGTAAGACAACTTCATGGAGGACAGGTGCATCAATGGCTACTAGAATAGGTGCCTAGGTACCTCTCCCAGGCTGGGGGCCAGCAGGCAGGCAGGCAAGATGTCTCTAAGGCCATTTGCTGGGATTCAAGAGCCTTTGTCTTCTGCTGGAAGGACAGGATGCTGGGCTAGATGGGCTGTGGCCTGATCCAGCAGGACTCCTCTTAGGTTCTTAAGAAAAGGGAAGGTCTGTGATTGTCAGGGGGAAAGAAGAGTCTCCCCGGTGGCTTGCAAATTCCCCTCTTTAGAGGGAAGAAATTTCCTCTTCGGTGCTTTAAGGTACTAAGGAATCAGCAACCTAAAAGCAGCCTGTCTCAGCCCCTCTGAGCGCCCGCTTCCTCCCCAGTCCCACTTTGATTCCACTTAGGTCTCGGTGAAAGATGGCCCATAACCTTCTGCTACCTCTATTGCTTTTGCGTTTGCACCCATCAGTCGCTTTTTGCTTGCCTGTTTGTTTTTCCACTTTCCAAGGACGCTGCTTGAGTCCAAGAGTTTGCCGTTGCAGCCCCTCCATGGACCTCTCCCTGACTCCCATTGGCCAACCCAATGCACTCAAACCAAAACAAAGGCTTCAAAGGCCTTGCAAACATGGCCACGGCTCTTGTGCATACTTCGTGTCCCTAGACATCAGTTTAGCAATGTACTGGGTTCCAAGTCCTGGGTTGATGGCCTTCTAGGGAGTGCAAACTAAACCCAAAAACAACAACAAGGAAACCCTGTCCAGAGATTGTTTGGCAGCCTACTCTCTCTTCACAGAGGGCGTGGAGAGGAGCACGAGGAAGGAAGCACCCCTGTGATTCAAACGTTGTGCAGTTGGCATGCGCTGAACACTTTGGTCCAGTGGTTAGGGAGCCGGACTCTTATCTGGGAGTACCGGGTTCGATTCCACCCTCCTCCATGAAGCCAGCTGGGTGACCTTGGGCGAGTCACAGCTCTCTTCTGAACTCTCACAGCACCACCTACCTCACAGGGTTTCTGTTGTGGGGAGAATAGAAGGTTTGTCAGCCGCTTTGAGTCCCCTTAAGTGGGTGAGAAAAGCGGAGTAGAAAAGCCAACTCTTCTTCTTTGCAAGCAGCGATGAAGTGGGCTGAGTATGGTCGCTCATTTAAAGCACTTCCTCAACCTTGGGTGGTTTTGCGCTTCCCTTCCTGTCTGCTGGACGGGAAAGGAGCGCGATTAACCCATGTTGACTAGCACTTGCACTTGTGGCACTAGTAAACTTTGGCCGTTTCCTCCCCTCCCCTCCCCGATCGAATACTTACCTGATTGGGTTCCGGGGCCGGTCCTCCTCTGGGTGGCGCCATTTTGGCTGTGGCACCCTCCGCGACTGCGTCCGTCCGTGCTGCTGCCATGGTGATGCTGAAGTTCTGCGCACATGCAGTCACGTATATGGTTGTCTGAGGTGCCATGCACTTGCGTGACACAGATGACCTCAGAGCATTGGAAGAGGTGCGGATGGTTGCGCCTCTGGAAGCTCTAGGTACGTTCCTGGTAAAGGCTGGCTAAGGCGCGGAGCACAATTCTGTGTTCCAACCCTAATAAATAATTAGTGAACTTCTGGTGAGGCAGGGCACAGTTGGAGGCTGTAACAGCCTATTCCATGTGCAGATGCTCTTCACCTGGTGTTCACTAATTCTTCTCTAGATGCTGCAGTGTGAATAGGCCTCTTGTTTGCAAGTGGGCCCCAAACTGCAGAGAAAGAAGTGCAAATAAATAAATAAATAAATAAATAAATAAATAAATAAATAAATCCATAGAGATCTTACTGTCAAAGACCACAAGAGGGCACTGTCTTTTGGGTGGGTATATGTGAAATAAAAGAGTGCTGTTCAACCCTTTGGCTACGTTCACACTGAAGTTTTAATCCGTTTCGAGTCCACTTTGAGAGCAAGGGAAAACAATTCATATTGAATTGAATGGAAGAAAATTTGTATTCCTTCGAACAGATGCCCTCCGAATGTGGTAGGATTCGTATTCGATACGAATGCTCAATCCCTTATGGATCTTATGCAAATGTATCAAAACATTCAATTCGAATTTGAATGTCAATCTTCGGAGGTGCCAACCTTTGATTGAAATCTGAATGCCCAAATTGTTACAAATTTCAAATGTTGTGAATATTCGTGGATACCTCTACTCTGTGACATTAAAGCAGGGTATACCCAACAAGGAAGAAAAAGCTGATGGTCCTGAGTCATTGTGGGCACAAATTCTCATTGACATGATGCACAGGCAGGGGAGAGGTCTGGGTTTGTAGAGATGTTTCCTTTGGCTTGCAGGCGATTTTGGTGGCAAGCAATGCACAAAGACATTGAAAACTACATTAAAAGCTGTACTGTGTGCGCTGTGGCCAAAAAGCAGCCTGGCAAGGGCATAAGACACCACCACCATGCGTTGCCCCTGGCAATAAATACCCATGGATTTCATCACCGATTTGCCCCATAACAAAAAAATTACTGTGATCAGTGTAGTTATTGGCTTGTTCTAAGAACAAAGTACATTTTATTCTGTACAAAGCAATACCCATGGCATCTAAGCTGGCTAAAAATGTTTTTTTTTCCAGGGTATATACAAAATACACGGTGTGCCAACCAAAATAATCAGTGACCAGGGATGCTTTTCACCTCCCCTTTCTGGAAGGCTTTTATATCAATCAACCAATTAAATTTATTTAGCCCTTCACCTTAACATAATATTATTTACAATATTACAGTAAATAGCAATACATTTAAAAGATTTAACCCGCTGAAAGAATGATAGGAAATAAAACGCCAAGAGTGATCTGCTATGAAATCTCCAAGAAGCTTCTTTGAATTAAATATCAGGCTGCTCTGGAATCTGTTTTCTCATTTTAATGGTGCTGGCTCAGATTTTCACTGGGGTCCTTGTGGAAATTATATTTGTGTTGAATAACAGCTTATGTATGAAAAAATTCCCTGGTCTGCTCAGGAACTGATTCAGTATTGGGGCAATATATTGTGCCTCTATGAAATTCATTCATTCATTCATTCATTCATTCATTCATTCATTCATTCATTCATTCAATTTCCATTTCTATCCCGCCCCATACCAGAAGGTCTCTGGGCGGGTAACAACGGATCAGACAACATATTTAAAAACATATTAAAAACAAAATACAGATTAAAACATATTAAAAACACAATACAAATTAAAATAAGGTACATGGGCAAAATATCAGTCCATGAACATAGGAATAGCCCTGCTGCCCATCTAGTACAGCACCCTGTTTTACGCAGTGGCCCACCAATTGCTTCTGGGCATCTCATGCAGAAGACAACAATAAAGCCTTCACCTTCCCTCAAATCCCTGCAAATGGCTTCCAGAGGCATCCCGCCTGCCTCTCCAAGCTGGTGGTTATACCTAGGCATACATTTTAGTAGCCATTGATACACCTATCCTCCATAAGTTTGTCGATAAGAATGTAAGAAGAGGAGTCCCACTGGATCAGACCATAGCCCACCAATTGCTTCTGGCCATCTCAACCCTTACCTGCTCCGGCTACCTGCAAATGGCCTTTAGAGGCATCCTGCTTGTTTCCCCAATCTTGAGTTGGTACCTTGGCATCCCTTCTAGTAGCCATTGATACATGAATCAATGAATTTGTCCAACCCTTTCTGAAAGCTATTCAGCCTGGTTCCTGGCAGTAAATTCCATAGACTGATGACCCTCTGGGTGAAGAAATCCTTCCCCTTGTCTGAGCTGATTCTCCCGCCCATCAGCTTCATAGAGGGCCCCCTGCCCTGTTGTTTCTATTTCATTCTTTTGACAAGGACAGAAGCAATTGGCAAGAGGCCTTTTTCTAATATCTATCATCCAAGATTGATGAGGGGAGAACATGTAACTGTACTAGTGGAAATGCCCTATGCCATTCAGGGACCTCTAGTCCCCAAAGCCACTCCAACAAAATACCGTGATTGATGTGATCAGGGACATGCACAAATATTTGTCACATTCAAAATTCGGCTGAATTCAGACATTTGAACAGTCAAATCAAATGTTACAATATTCGTAGCCTAACATTTGAACAAATACGAATGTTTCCAGACATTCGTACGAATAATTCAGACATTCATTAAACTGGGGGAATGTATTGGATACATATCTATTCGTATCAGATACGCATTTGTTCATATCAGATACGTTTCTGTTCATATCATATACATTTCTATTTGTATCAGATATGTATTTGTCCGTATCAAATATGGATCCGGTCGTATCAGATACATATATATTTGTATCTGATACGTATATGTTCATATCAGATATGTATCTGTTTGTATCCAATAAGTATCTATTCGTATCCGACATGTATTCATTTGTATCTGCTATGTATCTAATGTTTGTACAAATACGTACGAATAGATCCGTATCAAACTGAATTTTACCACATTCGAATGTGATCATATAAATACGGATTTCCAAACATTTGATTCATTTTGAATCGAATGCCAAAAAAGAAAAACATTTATGCAAATCCCTAGATGTGATTAAAAGTCACAGATCACTGGAGGAGAACCAACAGGCTTCCATTGCCCTATTCCTCTTCTGACCTGCTGTGGCTTCTTCCTTCAGAGTTTCTGCTGAATCTGTAACATGGATGTTATTGAAGCTCATGCTTGTTTTGTGTTGGTTTTTGCAAGTATTCCTGTGGGCTTTTTATTATTGCTGTTTTTGCTTTTGCACAGAATTGTCCTCTATTTTTATTGCTGTCAGATGTTTTGGTTTCACTTTCACAAGGAGCAGCATGACACGTTTTAACTTAGTAAATAAATACAGTGAAAGTTTGGGTCTCTCGATTCACCCTTTGGCTCTCCAAAGTGCAATTTGGGTTTCCCCCCCCCCATTTCCCCCAATCTGGATCTAAGATTCATGCACTTCCGTAGATGCCTAATTATTGATGATGGGCCAAAGTGCGAATCAGCCCCATTCACCATATTAATATCCATCCATCCATCCATCCATCCATCCATCCATCCATCCATCCATCCATCCATCCATCCATCCATCCATCCATCCATCCATCCATCCATCCATCCAACCAACCAACCAACCAACCAACCAACCAACCAACCAACCAATCACTTCCTATTGGCATACAGCTTTCAGAGTCCCTTACAAGATCAAAATACCCCAAACAGTAAAATACAAAGCTGTTATTTTACAAGTGCAAGAACTAAAATACTGCCCACAGTTCAGTATCAGAATGAGGAAAATCACTTTCAGCTGTTTTCTAAAACCAGCTAGGGAAAAGGTGAGCTTTAGCCTTGAGGAGAGCTTGATTTCACAATGTTGGCGGTACCATGTAAACAGATCGCTGACAAGCACTTCTAGCATAAGAACCTAAGAAATGCCTCACTGGATTAGGTCAGTGGCCCCTCTGGACCCGCAGCCTGTTCTCACAGAGGTCCACCAAGCACCAGGTCTCCCGGCAGGTGGCCTTCAGAGGCAGACCTCCTCCTGTGAGCCAGTTTGGTCTAATGGCTAGGGAGCCGGACTCTAATCTGGGAATACCGGATTCAATTCCGCCCTCCTCGATGAAGCCAGCTGGTGACCCTGGGCTAGTCACAGATCGCATCTGAGCTCTCACAGCCCCATCCACCCCACTGGGTGTTCTGTTGTGGGGAGAAGAACAGAATGTTTGTCAGCCACCTTGAGTCCCCTTAAATGGGTGAGAAAAGTGGGATAGAAAAGCCAGCTCTTCTTCTTCTTCTATTGCTGTCAGGGTTAATAACCATTGCCAACTTGGGATGTGCACAAATGTTCGAAGCATTTGAAATTCGGTCGAATTCAATGGAATGTGGACATTCAAATAGAATGTCTACACATTTGAATGTAAACATTCGAATGAATTTTGAATATTCCAAAACATTCATTCAAATGAGTCAAGACATTTGAAAATGCAGATACGTACGTATTACTTATGTATCTGTACGCATTTGCGCTGATAGTATGGGATGAAAACGGGATACATATGAAATGCGTACAGATACACATAACACATACAAAATGTTGTCGACATTCATATCTTCAGGTCTGAATCTAACATTCAAACGAATAGATTTCAGCGTATTCAGTTTGAATTGGATTTGGTTGCATTTGGATTCGAAACATTCAAATTGAATAGAATAATGTTTGGATATTCAATTCGACTTAAATGCAAATGCCAAAAATAAAAAAATTGTGCAAAATTGTCCTATTGCCAACCCTGACTTCCATAAATTGCTTCAATCCTTTCTTGAAATCACTTGCATTGGTGGCCAACACCACATCTTCTGAAATCTAGCGAATTCCTTCTTGTTGTTCAGTTGTGTCTGATGTTTCGTGGCCCCATGGAGCCAACACACCAGACCCTTCTGTCCTCCACCGCCTCCTGAAGCTTTCCCAAGCTCATTGGCATTGCTTCCATATCACACTATCTGTCCATCTAATAAGCTCATTCTGGATGACCTCAAATTCCAACCTAGCTATGACGGCATAAGGTGATCTTTCAGATATCTGGTCCCAGAGCTATTTAGGACTTCTTAGGTTAAAACCAACACCTCAGATATTGTGCCTGCACTTTACTAGCAGCCAAAGAAGAACAGTTAAGGGCCCGTCTTGGCATTACTCAGGACGTCTGTTGATATCCAAGCAAGCTGAGCACCTGGATTACAAGGTAGGTGGAAAGGTGGAGTTGTGTTGGCTGGTGGGACTCAGGTCTCCTCTCAGTGTGCCATCACCTTGCTGACTGGCATTGGGCAACCCAAAAGGGCAAAAAGGCAACACAAACAACCAATTTACTTTCTGGTATGTAGAATGGGGACCAGGAGGTATCCTTGTTGGCCTTCAGAACCTTTTGGCTTTTCTTCTAGGACTGTCCCTGGACAGAGGAGCTTTGGTTGTAGTTTCACTTTATTTACGAGTGCTGTTAAGTCTACTTAACAAAGCTGAGGAACACCCCTTTTTCCCTTCTCAATACCTTGGGCAAACGTCTCAGAAATGCAGGCCAGGAGCTTTTTAATGTCCCGCTGTTTCCTTCTGGGCAACGACAAGCACTAAAACAGAAGATACAACGGGGTTTTGTGTTCTAAGTCGCCTCCGGGCCATCTGTGCTTAACTGCTGCTAGCACTTAGGAAAGGATCCTGGTAGCACAGAGACTCTGGACTTAGAAACAACTAGGTTTGAACTTTAACTATGGAGTGTGGGTCTAGTGGAGAGGGGAACAGGGGGTCAGGGGCAGTGACTGCCCTCAACGTCAGTGAAATTGGCTCTAAACCACGGTTGCTCAGGGTCAGCTTAGACAACGCCAGCAGCAGGGCGGCTCTGCTGCACTTCAAACAGAAGAACATGTCCATGGACTGCCTGTACCTTAAGATCTGGAGGGGAGGCCCTCCTCATTGTCCCACTACCCCCTGTAGTAAAACAGGTGGGCACCCGAGAGAGGGCCTTCTCAGTAATGGCCCCTAGGCTGTGGAATAGTCTCCCCCTTGAGGTATGTCAGGTTCTTTCACTGTATATTGTATGTTTAGGAAGGCAGTGAAGACGCACCTCTTGGCCCTGGTCTTTGGCTAAATGTGGTTATAGTCCCGTTCCCCCCCCCCCCCGCACACACACACTCTTGCAGATATTATTGTTTTATATATATGGCTCTGTTTTAACATGCTTGATTTTAAATGCTGTTACCCGTCCTGAGATCTTAGGGTATAGGGCTGGATATAAATAAATAAATAAATAAATAAATAAATAAATAAATAAATAAATAAATAAATAAATAAATAAATAAATAAATAAATAAATAAATAAATAATAATAATACATACATACATACATACATACATACATACATACATACATACATACATACATACATACATACATACATACATAAATAAATAAATAAATAAATAAATAAATAAGAACATAAGAGGAGCCCTGCTGGATCAGGCCACAGCCCATCTAGTCCAGCATCCTGCTGTGAATGGTGGCCCACCAATTGCCCATGGGCATCTCAAGCAGGGACAAGGACAAACCTTCTCCTGCTCTCAAATCCCAGCAAACGGCCTTAAAGATGAGCCCCTTTGGAAATAAAGGGGGTTGTCTAAATTTGATGGTCTCCAAATTGATCTCCTTTAAGGAAGTGCTAGTATTTTCCTGAAGCATGGGACACCAGACTGCTGCCATCTTCTTTGGTTCAAAGGCAGACCCTCAAGATGGTATCAAGTCTGCCTGCTGCTCACTTAGAAATGGCCTTAGAAATGCCATAATCTCTGCTGAAAAGATAAGAAAGACAAGAAAAAGAAGAAGAAGAAGATGGGTTTGGCTGAGTGCTTTCATCTGGCTGTATTGGTGGTCAACAGGCAGGAGCTATAAAGATGCCCTTATAGTGAAGTTCCCATTACTGATTAACAAGGCTTCTACCTTGACCTTTATTTTCATTTAAGCAAACAGACCTCTCCTGCCATTTGTAAACAGCCCAAAATACACATCCATCCCTTGGATGCAGCAAATTTTTCTCTTTGCTTCAATCAAAATGGCTTTGGGTTTTTTTGTTTTTTTGCACATCTTATAAAGTAAGGACGATTCGCCGCCTTCCCACCCATTCTGCCTTTTTCCGCTATAAATTTCTTGAACGCGTAATTTGTAGTGGATTTCTTATTGCACAAGAGAGCCATCAAAATAATGTCATAATTCATACCTAGAATGTAAAGAACGCAAAACTAGAGAACACAAACAACTCTTCTATAGCATGAACTGGAAGCTGAAAAGAACCAGGAGAAATTTTTGGAATGTAAACACAGAGAAGAGGCAGAAGTGAACAATTTTTGGTGAGCGGGAAAATTCTGGAACCCGCATCGGGGTTGTTAATGAATTTGGAGGTTTGGTGGAAATTCGATAATCAGTTGCTGGTCTTGCCTGAATTCACCAGTGCAAATTTAAAGGCAGGCTGCGTCCCCATGCAAGCCGTTTGGGCACAGATTGGGCTCCTATGGGACTGGGTGCAGACCGAGATTGAATCTCGGGCATCTCCATGCCATTCGCCGCAACATGGGCTGGGGATGGATTCAGCCATCCCAAAGCAAACTGCTCCGGGATTGTGATTTTGTTACCTTCCCCAGGTGAGCCACTTGCTTGTCTCAAAAAGGGAATAAAAGAAAGGAAGTAAAGGGGTGCAGAGGCTTGAGTTTTCTCTCTTTCTCAGGGAAGCAACCTTATTGCCCCCCTGGAAAAGAGAGAAATCTGAAGCCTCTGAACCCCCTCTTTCCGATCTGCTTACTGGATTTACTGCCGAAGTAAAGCATCACTTCGGCATGATCCCGGTGTGGTGAGCATCGATCTCCTCCCCTAATAACCTGGGAGCATCCCTAAGTCTCCAAAATAATCCAGGCTTGCCTCCCAAACCACAGCGAGAACAGTTTGCAAGGAGAGTTTATTTACCATGGATTTAGGCGATTTGTTCCGCATGTAGCCCGGTTTGGGGGCTTTGCATGGGGATGCTCCGAGTCGTATTCAGATTCAATTCGGAGTATGGGGTGCATGGGGACGCCCCCTGGAGCTTAGAACTGGTCAGATACTTCTTTGTCAAATTTTAGCAGGTTTCCACTGCAGTAGAACAAAGTAAAAATGCAGCACATCTTCATATGGCCAATTATGCACAAATCTCCATGCTCAGTTTCAGGGTATTCAGGAGAACTGTGCGAAAGAAGGAGTAGGTAAACAAAAGGCACTGGTTTGGTTTGACTCATTTCAAGTGTGTTGGCAAATACTGTCTTTTTGACAAAGAAAAGGAACAAGAAAAACCAGAAGTTTCTCTTTCTCTCCGCATTCCAAATGCTCTGACATAATATACCCTCAAGGAGTCCGTAATTAATCCAAATAATTACCACTTGTGATAAAGAATCACAGCATTGACTGGTAAAACTTTCACCTTGTTTATGAGCACCAACCTGACGCTGCCGTGATTCAGAGAGATAGCTGGTTTCAGCCGATAGTTCATTTGCAAGGAAAATAATGAATGTATAGCCCATAGATGAGCAATATAAACCCTTTGACACCAGGGCCAACACCTGCTATAGTGTAAAGATTTAAAGACCAGGGATACAACCAACCTTAACCCCTAACTGTGCCAAAGAAGTGGGGATGGTTTGGGTGATCCGTTTCCCTAGAATCTGTACTTAAGTTGCAGGGCCAGATGTACTTTATGGTTCTAAACATGCACCCGTGATTTGTATGTACAAGTTTCAACTCGAGGCAAAACTGACAGCAAACCCAAGGCAAAGGGTGCTTTTGCACTTGGTTTCCCATCTGCTGGACAAGAGAAGAGTGTTTCCTACTAACCTGTACTTAGGATGTGCATAAATATTCTAAACATTTAAAATTCAATCAAATTCTAGCGAACGTGGACATTCAAATTCAAATAGAATGTCTTCACATTCAAATTTAAACATTCAAATGAATTTGGAATGTTCCCAAAAATTCATTCGAAGGATTCCGTTGATTCAAAAGTCCAGATACATATGTATTACCTATGTATCTGTACAAATATCATACGTATCTGTACGCATTTGCGGTTATAATGCAGAACGAAAACGAGATGCATACAGGATAAAACGGGAATCATACAAAATACATACAGATACTGTATTTTCTGGCGTATAAGACTACTTTTTAACCCAGGAAAATCTTCCCAAAAGTCAGGGGTCGTCTTATACGCCAGGAGTCGTCTTCTTATACGGCGAGTATATCCCAAACTCTGTATTTTATCTGGAAAGTTGGGTGTCGCCTTATACACCCAGTCGTCTTATACGCCGGAAAATATGGTACGTATCACACATAGAAATGTTGTTGACATTCGTATCCTTAAATATGAATGTTGTCAACATCTGTATCTTCAGATTCGAATTTAATATTCAAACGAATAGATTCGAATGTATCCGATTCAAATCAGTTTTTGTGGCATTTGGATTCTAAATATTCAAACTGAATCAAATGTTTTGACATTCAATTTGACTCAAATTCGGATGCAAGAAAAATTCATGCACTTGGGTACACTAGTAAAAGTCAGACCAAGACCCACACACCCTAGAGACTTACCTGTGTCCAGGTAGGTGACTGGGCACCGCCATCTTCTTTCCAGAGCCCAGCGCGACTTGTGCATGCGCCATCGGCATCACCATGGTGACAGTGATGTTCAGCACACACGCAGTCACATTTGGGGTCATCTGTGGTGACAGCATGTTTGAACAAACGATCTGCTGCACAATGTACATGGATATTTAAAAACAGTCAACATTTGACTGAATTCATTCAAATTTGGACAATTTAAACATTTGAATGAATATTGTATTTTTTGAATCTGTGCAAATTATTTGGACATTCATATGTGTACGGATACATACACGATGAGTACTTGCCCTACGCATCTTTCTCACATCTGTACACATCTGTACGGATCCATACGGGACAAAAATGGGACTCATACAGGATAAATACTGGATGTATATTTTTAATTATTATTATTATGTTGGATTTTTAAACTTTGTACTGGTTTTAGTATTTTATACAGTTTTGATATGTTTGTTTTAAATGTTGTGAACCGCACAGAGACCCTTGGGTATGGGGCGGGATATAAATATAAATATAAATATAAATAAATAAATAAATAAAAATGTTATTGACATTTGTATTTGCAAATTTTAATCGAAAATTCACACAAATAGATTCAGATGTATTCGATTCTAATCAAATGTGAATATAATTGAGTTTTAAAGATTCAAATCGATTCAAATTTTCAGATATTCAATTCAGATCAAATCGAATTCCAAAAATCGCATTCATACACACCCCTAGTACTAGGATGTAAGAATAGTACAAAATGGACAATAGAAAATTGGTATAAATATTTAATGGAACAATATAGATTTGAAAAAATAAAGGAACTAAGACTTCAAAGCCAAGACTTGAAACTGTATTCCACGGTGGAAGATAAGTGGAAAGACTTATTGTATCACTCATCGAGACCCCAAGCGCCAGAATTTTTGAGAGAAGAAATAATAAGGCTATTTCTTTGATCTTATTATTATAAGAAGAAAAAGTTTAAGAGAGGTTGCCTTTGGGTGGTGGGACGTATGTTTGTCACAATTTTGTGGGTTATTTTATCGTTGTTTTTGTAATATGCATTTCTAATAAAAAAATTTAAAAAGAAAAAAGCAAAGACCGGCACCTTCCCCATTATTTTTTAGGTGAGGGGGCAACTGAAGCTGTCTGTCCACTCACACCCCACCCCCATCCATCCACCCATCCACCCACCCACCCACCCACCCACCCACCCACCCACCCACCCACCCATCCATCCACCCACCCACCCACCCACCCATCCATCCATCCATCCATCCATCCATCCATCCATCCATCCATCCATCCATCCATCCATCCATCCACCCACCCACCCATCCATCCATCCATCCACCCATCCATCCACCCACCCACCCACCCACCCATCTTTCCAAATTGTCACATGCACAGGGTTTTCTTGGAACACAACCGTTGTGGAGACCAAAGCATTCCATTTCATAGCAATTAACAGGCGCGGGAGAATTCACAGTGAGACCAAAAGTATATCAAATGCGTTCACACGCACTGACACTTTTAAAAACGCAGGATTCCACGTAAGCTGGAAAACAAGGCAGCTTCCAGATTAGCGGATTAAATCTGTTGCTATTAAAAAACAGCAAGCTTACCTGCTGCGAGACAAAGACGTGTTGTCCGCACTCCTGCCGGAAGTCCGCAGCTTTCTCTTTGGCAGCTGGGCACATGTGATAAGGTGAGCGTCACATGGGAAGGGGCAGCCCATGAGAGTTCAGTGTTCTCACAGGGTTTTTTGCACTCCAAATTCGAGTTAAATCGAATGTCAAAACTTTTGATTCAATGTGAATGTTTAAAATTCTATTCCAATACATTTGAATCTATTTGCTCAAATATTAGATACAAATTTGAAGATATGAATATTGCCAACATTCGTATGTGTTATACATATCTGTACGCATTTTGTATGAATCCAGTTTTATCCTGCGTGCATCCTGTTTTCATTCCGTATTATAAGTGCAAATACGTACAGATGTGTATGATACATACGTATCTGTACATTCAAATTCATTTGAATGTTTAAATTCAAATGTGAAGACATTCTATTTGAATTCGAATGTCCACATTCGATTGAATTCAATAGAATTTTAAATGTTTAGAACATTCATGCACTTCCCTAGTCTGGACCGGCGGGAACATTTGAATTTACCTTATATAGCAGCCCAAGTGTTGATTGTTCTGCAGTAAGGTAAATTCAAAGTAGCATGATGTGGAATAGGTTGCCACAAGAGGTAGTGGGTTCTCCTTCACTGGAGGTCTTCAAGCAGAGGCTGGACCTCTATCTGTCTGGGATGCTTTAGGAAATCCTGTGTTGGGCAGGGGTTGGACTGGATGAGCCTAGAGGTCCCTTCCAACTCTATGATTCTAAATCTGATGAACCCCAAGTCAAATGCTGAGGAAAGTGCTTCCTTCCTTAGCAACACCATTAATAGCTTCCTTTTGGTTTTGCCTCTAGGAACACCTCAAACATGAGTCTGAACCTATTGGAAGAAGCCTAGAGGGCAAGAGTCACCATGGAATGTCCCAATCGAAGTCAGTCACCTGCAAGATTATTGGGTGGTGCATCCAACGTGCTGGGTGTTGTTGAGAACCAGACACTTGGCGCTACTGCAGACAGGGTTGGGATGTATCAGGAGGACATAAGAACTGGGTTTGTTGCTGATATCCAGCAGATCTAGAACTTCCTTCTTGTGGAAACGAGAAAAATCAGAGAATTTCTTTCTTTTCAGGTCCCTCCTAAAACTTTGGAAATGTTTGATGGAATGCTCCTCTTATCTTTCTCAGACCCATAAGCATCCCTGCAGATTTGGAGGAACAGATGTGCCCCCATAAGATGGGGGGGGGTTTCATGTTCACCAGTTTGGTCTAGTGGTTAGGGAGCCAGACTCTTATCTGGGAATACTGGGTTTGATTCCGCCCTCCCCCATGAAGCCACCTGGGTGATCTTGTGCTAGTCACAGCTCTCTTCTGAGTTCTCACAGTCCTACCTACCTCACAAGGTGTTCTGTTGTGGGGAGAAGAATAGAAAGCTTTGTAAGTGGCTTTGAGACCCCTTAAATGGGTGAGAAAAGTGGGGTAGAAAAGCAAACCATAGTGAAACACACTTGGTAAACTATGGTTTGCTTGGTTCAGGTTCGATTTAAATTAGACTTTACAAACAACAGGGTACTTTGTTATCAAGCAAACCATGCAAATACCCCAGTTTGCCATAGTCCACAGACCATAAACTAGCTCTGATGCTGCTGTTTCTTGGGGCATCCACTTAAGGGATGAACATGCCTGCTGATCTGGAGTCCATTTCTACACCCAGGCAGTGGATCACCGTTTTTCTTCAATAAATGAATTGATATTTTGAAAGATGCATTTTTGGTGCTCACTCAGGTCATCTTTGTCCCGCGTTGAGTTTTGCTTGAAGATCCAAAACAATTAAGTGCGACAGATATGCAAAAATGGAAGGAACCAGGAAGGGAGCAGGTGCTTTTTCACAGATGTGGTGTACATCTCTCTGGCTCCTTCTCACATCAGGCTCAGCGGCTGCCCCTGGAACAGGCAGAGGGTTTTGCAATCACTTGCAATCACTTAGCACTAATTAATAGGAAAAAGAGTCAGCTGGCTTTGATGACAGTTCTCAGGGCATAGAGTCTTAAGCAAAACTGCTGTCTCTCCTCTCTGTGATTCATCCATCTTCTTGACTCCATGGTGAATGCTGTGATTGACTTCGTTTCTCAATAGTTCTGCGCCTAAGCCATGGGGCAGATTGCCAAATCTCCATCACCTTGCGCGTCGATTCTTCTCCAGTCATTTGGATTTGGGTTTGTCATGCAAGACGCTTGTTGCTGGCATAAAACAGGTGTGCTGTCTGAGATTGATGGGTCCTGGGGTGGAGTGGGAGCAAATATGTAAAATTCAGCCTCTGAGGATGGGTGGGTGGATGAATGGTTGGTTGGGTGGTGGGAGCCAATGTTCTGACTCTTGTTCTGAACTTTTCCAATGTGATCGCCATGACACAGAGTTATGGGGAAGCTGTAGGAAAGGGCTTGGTTGACCTAGCTCATGGCGATGAACCTTCTGAGCTCAGTGTGTCAAAATTTGCAAAACAAAACAAAAAAACCTAGCTTAACTCGGGTGCCTTGTCACATCTAGAAATACCCATAATTTTGTGATATTTGTAGCTCTAGTTAAAAAAAAAAGGTATATTTTTGATATATGTATTTATTGAAAGCAAAAACAAATAATTCTTTACATTCGTGACTTCTTGGTTGCTGAATTTCATTTGCTAAATCTTCAATTGCAAACGCTACTAACTTCATCTGTCAATTGGTCTCTTTTATTGGTTTTAATATTATTTAATGCTGAGAATAAGGGCTCACAAAAATATGTAGAGAGAAATTTTTTTGAGTATGGCTATGACTGCCACACCCAGGTCTTCAGTCCTCTGGCTACCAGGAGCACAGGCATTACTGGGCATGAGAATGGCGCCACCGCGCCTCCTAAGCTGGGCGCAGACAGTGCCTCTATGCTCCCGGTATCTTGTAGGCCGCGAGCCAGAAGTGGCCTACAGCCTACAAGATATAGAACAGCAACAACATGCTCAGGTACCGGGGTGACACTGCGTGTAAACCAAAAAGGCTTGGTGTGTCACCTGTGACATGTGTGTCATCACTGACCTAGCACCCAACATACATTGGGGCGAAGTTCCTAGTGAGCTCCAGCTGTCACGGAATCCTAAGCATCTGAAATGGAGAACTTTGGAGGAACTCATACAAACATGGCACCCCAAGAGGATACTTGGAGCTAAATGAACCTCTTCTGGCCCACGGTCACACCTTCACTTTAAACCTTCTTCAGTCCTTTCCAGGTCTGACGGCTCACACCTTTTCGTTTCTATCCATCTTTATTTGCGGACTTTCCACCCTCCATTTGGATTTTTCTGAATGGAAAGTCTGCAAATAAAAATGGATGGAAATGAAAAGGTGTGAGCCGTCAGACCTGGAAAGCACTGAAGAAGGTTTAAAGTGAAGGTGTTCTCTCGAGCAGCTAGGCCTGAGGTACATCATTCAAGCGCAGACGCAGCTAGGTAGATGCAATAAACAGAGTCAGAAATGCCTTTGCATCCGGAAGGAGCTTTATTGCTTAGTTGCAGCATATAGCAGGATATACGAAGACAGTCAATATAATTGCTAAACGATTATATGCATGAATGTATGGATAGATACATGAAAGGAGAAAGTCAAAAGAAGAATGAATCAATGAATGAATACGTGGACGTGAGTGAATAGACACATTTCTCAATACACCACATCACATGGCTTCTCATGACCAATCACGTTGTGAGATTTGCTTCTGATATCAGGTTGACCCTTACTTGAGAGGTGTGACCATGGCCCTATGTACCTAAGCGTCCCAGACAATGGTCGCCACTAACCTATGGCCACACCACCCTGAACACGCCTGATCTCGTCTGATCTCGGAAGCTAAGCAGGGTTGGGCCTGGTTAGTACTTGGATGGGTTGATCACTAGGGGTGGGCGCAAATGCAGTTTTCGACATTCAATTAGAATAGAATATTCAAATATCCGAATTCATACAAATAGAGACAAATGTCTAGCCATTGGAACAGATACAAATACATTCGTATCTATTTGTTCAAACATTTGACACATATCCAGTGATACAAATCTTGTATACATCCCGTTTTCATCCCGTACGGATGCGTACAGATACGCACAAGATGACATATATGAGTGTCCGAACGATTCGTAGAAATAACTCAAAATATTAGTCCGAATTTGGACAAATTAATATGTCCGATTTTGTCCAAATTAATTTGAATAATAAATATTTTGAATATTTGTGCACATTGCTAGTTGTCGCACAATTCTGAGGCTGTGATCAGACACAGCAAAAAGAAAAGCATATCATAGGCGCTGAGGTGGGATTGTTCACACCCCAGTGTAGCCTCCCCTCCTCTCATAAAGGTGGGTTAAAGAAGGCTTGAGAGCCTGAGGGCCACACACTGTTTCTCTGAGGCACCTCTGAGGTAGGGATATCCATGAATTATTCGTGCATTTGGAATATGTATTTATTTAATTATTTATTTACATTTCTATCCCTCCCCATACCCAAAGGTCTGTGGGCGGGTAACAACCTTAAAACAGATTAAAACAAAGCATGCATTAAAAGACTTTTAAAAAAGAATTCAACAAATATAAAACAATACACAATATGTTTAAAATAATAGTGTCTGTACTGGGGGGAGATATAAGCAGCTCAGCCAAAGGCCAGGGCAAAGAGGTGCGTCTTCACCGCCTTCCTAAATATATATAAGGAAGGGGCATGACGCACCTCAAGGGGGAGGCTATTCCATAGTCCGGGGGCCATCACAGAGAAGGCTCTCTCCCAGGTGCCCACCAACCTCACTCTTGAAGGTGGTGGGACAACCAGGAGGGCTTCACTGCTTGGTCTTAAGGCATGGGCAGGTGGATATGGGAAAAGGCATTCCTTTAGATATTTGGGGAATCTGGATGAATACGTCTGGATTCCAAGATTCGTGGACGGATCAAATAGAGCCCTAATTGAAGGGCCCTATCCATCCAGGAATCGGATAATCCAGTATCCGTAGATGCTTTGGTAGGCCTGTATTTAGCTCCCGGAAAGCCTTTTGTGGTTCCTTTATTCATTCCATCCATGGGGGGGGGGGGGGGGGGTATTCGGCCAGAGCCGAATTTTTCCACATTCTATTCAACTCGAATAGGATGTGGAAAAACGGCTTTGTTCACACGCCATCTCTGAGGCACTCCTTTTGTTATGTCTAAATGCAACCTCAGAGTAAAAAGCCTGGTTGGTGACTCAGATTTCTTCCTGAGCTGTGATCTCTGTCCTGGAAGTGAGTCAATAGCTACTTTCTCCATCTGGTGTCCGTCACCTGTTTTGGAAGTGAATGCCCAGTCATCACAACCATTGACTGTACTGGCTGGTATAGGTGGGTGTTGGCATTCAGGACATCTGGAGGGCTCCAAGAGAGGGACATTTGATCTATAGAAGGTGACCTCATAACTGTGTCCTTATACCTGTCTTTTTACCCTTCCTCCCTTCTTGGCTGATGTAGCATTATGGAGAAACTGACATCTTTCTGGGGTGTTTTGTAGATCTTAATTAGAGCATCTCATCGCTGTAAGCTAAAGAAAGTCAAACCGGACCTTCTTTCGATCCAAGACCAGCGCCATGGTCACACCTTCACTTGAAACCTTCTTCAGTCCATCTTCAGGTCTGGCTGCTCACACCTTTTTATTTCTATCCGTTTTATTTGTGGTCTTTCCACCCACCATTTGGGGTTTCCTGAATGGAAAGTCCACAAATAAACTGGGCAGAGATGACAAGGGGCAAGGAGTCAGACCTGAAGATGGACTGAAGAAGGTTTAACGTGAAGGTCTTGAGCCCAGTTTTAGCTTCCAAGATCTGATGGGTCTGCTGAAGAATTCACAGGTAAGTAAGTAAGTAAGTAAGTAAGTAAGTAAGTAAGTAAGTAAGTAAGGAAGGAAGGAAGGAAGGAAGGAAGGAAGGAAGGAAGGAAGGAAGGAAGGAAGGAAGGAAGCCATTTGTTCTTGGACTCCAAATATAGGCCATAATAGGCTGATTGCAATTTCCATCTATTCAATATTAGCAAGATTGGAAGATTCTTGTCAGCCAAAACAACCCAGGCACTGGTCCAGACACTGGTCACCTCCCGCCTTAGCTACTGTAACAGCTTACTGGTGGGCCTTCCCCTGTGTTTCCGGTGGAAAAACACCCAAGAACATAAGGCATATATGAGGAGCATTAGACATAATTTGATTAGAAGAAGAGGAGTCAGAAGAACGGAGGAAGTCATGTATAAAATTGTTAAAGAAGTTTAATAATGGGATGTGGAAATTCTTGTTGTAGTGATGTGAAACTTAAAAAATAAAATTAAAAAAATAATTCAGATATTCGTATCTGTACGGGTACATACGCATCTTGTTTGGGCATTCCATTAAAAATGGAAGATTCATTTGCATTTGGAAATCTGTATATGAATGCCTGAGTTCATCCAAATAACAAATATTTCAAATATTCATGCACATCTCTAATTAATATTGTTGTTGTTGATGTTGTTTTAGGGCATGGAATGGAAAACGCATGGTCATAGAAAAGCTGAGGGCCTCACCAAAACAGAGGGAAGGTGCCCATAAAAGATGGTTGAAGCGCCACCAAATGCCATCGGCCTAGGGCGGTGATGGCCAACCTATGACACGCGTGTCACAGGTGACACGCCAAGCCCTTTTGGGTGACACACATGGTCATCCTGGCACCTGGGCGTGTAGTGCTTGCTTGTTCTTGAATTGTATGAAATACCAACTTTCAACTGAAAATTTAGCAACAAAAGTCACTAATGTAAAGTATTATTTGTTTTTGCTTTTAATAAAATACATATATCAAAAATATAACTTTTTACTAGAGCTACAAATATTACAAAACTATGGATATTTCTAGATGTGACACAGCACTTGATTTAAGCTACGTTTTGTTGCGAATTTTGACACACCGAGCTCAAAAGGTTTGCCATCACTGCCCCAGGGCAATCCTTCCCTGAAAGTAACTGCTGACTGGGCTACCTGGTGGGTAACTGCAATGGAGTGAATCAGGGGAAGGGTACGGAATAGGCAGCATTGCCTGGAGACAGAGAGGGAGCCTCTCTTTCCTCCCGGAGACGTGCTGTCTTTTCTGGCAACGACCTCTCCGGCTCCAGCTCACAGGGAAATCATATGAAACCTCCTACTTGTTCTGCTTCCTCTAGGCTCACACCCATCAGAGTTTCGTCTTGAAGGCAGCGACGCAGCCCAGCACGCCGCCGCCGAGGGTTGCTGAGTTGAAATCCGGGGTCACTGAGAGGCCAGAAGGAGCAGAGCCCGGCCGTGGCTGGGCTGTTCAGGGGATCGGGTGGAGGACTGGGGACCACAGTTGCCAAGCTGGGGTGGATGCTTCCTTTGTGAGCCAGGTTGGTCTTGCGGTTAAGGAGCCAGAATCTTATCTGGGAGTACCAGATTCTGCACTCTTCCATGAAGCTAGTTGGGTGACCTTGGGCTAGCCACAGCTCTCTTTCGGAGGTCTCACAGCCCCACCTACCTCACAGGGAGTCTGTTGTGGGGAGAAGAACAGAACGTTTGTCAGGCGCCTTGAGCTGCCTTACATGGGTGAGAAAAGCCAACTCTCCTTCTTCCTCCATGAAGCCAACTGGGTGGCCTTGGGCTAGTCACAGCTCTCTTTTGGAGGTCTCACAGCTCCACCTGCCTCACAGGGAGTCTGTTGTGGGGAGAAGAACAGAAGGTTTGTCAGCCACTTTGAGCCCCCTTAGAGGAGAACAGAAGGTGTGTCAGCTGCTTTGAGGCCCCTTAAATGGGTGAGAAAAGCAGGGTAGAAAAGCCAGCTCTCCTTCTTCCTCCCTGAAGCCAGCTGGATGGCCTCACAGCTGTCTTTCTGACCTCTCACAGCCCCACCAATGTTGCAGGGTATCTGTTGTGAGAAGAACAGAAAGTTTGTCAGCTGCTTTGAGTCCCCTTAAATGGGTGAGAAAAATGGGGTAAAAAAGCCAACTCTTCATCTTCTTCTTCCTAAGACAAGCCATCCCAAACACTGGTCCTGGGAGTATGCAAATGACAGAGCGCAAGGGGTGTCTGATCTGCAAGAAGCCAACCACCACCAGAGTGTGAGGCAGGGGGTCAAAAACCTCATTCCTTACAGCCAAAGGCAATGACACCAAATCACCAACTGCGGGTCTAGGAAAATCTGGGGCTGGCGGCCGACGGAGCCTCCATGATCATGCCTTGGAAGTGTGATATGACTCTTTTGTTTCATTTTTGCTGACCCTGTGAGGTTGCCACCCAAGGTATCCCCCCCCCACTCCACCCCACCCCACCCCATCTGGTTCAGTTAGTCACAGCTGTGCCTAATTATACTGAATTGTTATCTCTGTTGCACAAGACTCAGTCGGTTGTATGTATTTATGGTCACAAACCAGCAGGGCAAAGGAAAGCAACAAACAAGAGTTAAAAACAAAAGCACAATTTTTTTTATTAAAAAAAATAGCTGTCGCAACATGCATCCTATAAGAGACTAAGGTTGGGTTCCCACCTAAATTTCCATACTTATTTCAAAGGCATTTTTTTCTGAGCTAGATAATGAGCTTGATACTTTGTAGGTGAGTTTTCTCACTCTGAAAGTGGACTGACGCTGTTAGACGTATTCCCGCCGTCAAGCAAAGGAGCGTTCCTCCGCTAAAATAATTGAAACACAGCCGCGGCTTCAATCAATGAGCCCCTTTCCCTTCTGCACCTCCAAAAACCACACACTGCATTGAAAAGAGATGAAAGCAGAGGGGCATAACTAACATGGCTCATTGACTGAAGCCGCGGCTGTTTCAATGATTTTAGCGGAGCAGCGCTTCTCTGCTTGACAGCAGGCACACATCTTGCTCAGCTGAGTGCGGGGAAGCTGTCAGGCGCTCGTGGGCTACATCAAGCCCTTACCCACGCGGGCCTTGCAGATCGGGCGATCAGGCAAGGGGGGTGGCATGCTTGCATCCGGAGAGACACTCGTAGGGCAAATGAGAAGAGATGCCCAAGCATTTTCAATTGCAGCGCACACGGCAGGGACAGTGAAACCCTGCCCGCTCATGCTCCGAACACCAAACTCCTCCCCCAATAACCCGGGAGCATCCCCATGACTCAAGATAATACATGCTTGCCTTCCTAATTTGGAGTGAGAACAGTTGCAAAGGAGGGGTTTTTTTTTGCCACGGATTAGTGACATTTGTCCGCATGTAGCCCAGATTAGAGGCTTTCTAGTCCTTCCATCTTGTGCAAGTGAGAATAGGAATGATCCTTCTACGCTGTGACAACCCTTCAGAGACTTGAAGAACACTATTGTGTCTCCTTGCAGTCTCCTCTTCTGCAGGCTGAACATTCCTAGATCCTTCAACCATTCCTCGTAAGACATGGTTCGCAGACCACTAGCCATTTTGGTATCCCTCCTTTGGACTTGGCTCTAGTTTGTCAATATCTTTTTTAAATTGGGGTGCCCAGAACTGGACGGAAGACTCTAGATGAGGTCTGACCAAGGTAAGGAATCATTACTTCTCGTGATCTAGACTCCACGCTCCTCTTGATACATCTCAGGATGGTGTTTGCCTTTTTTGCAGTTGCATCACACTGCTGACTCATGCTCAACCTGTGATCAACTAGTACACCCAGATCCTTTCATTTGTGCTGCTGCTCAGCCAGATTCCTCCCATTCTGTATTCATTTTTTATCATTTTTCTTACCCAGATGTAGGACTTTGCATTTCTCCCCATGAACTTGGTGGCCTGGAGGAAATCACTCCCACCACCCCTTTCCACTGTTTCCTATTTATGCATGCATGCATGACACGCTATGCTGCTTCCATGGTGACTCAGAACACATGCAAGGCAATGAGCTCTCCATCTGGCTTTCAAAGAGGAGATGGGTTCATCCATGTGGTATCCTGTCATCTGCTTCTCTGCCACATCATTTCTGGTGTCCGCTGTGTATCTGCAATGTTTGGAAACATTGTCTTCGTTTTGTTACTCCATTTGCATTAACATTCCCCTGAGAAGCCCGCCTGTCTCCCTCCCTTTCTCCCTCTTTCCTTCTCCCACAAATCTGTTAAGTCCAGTGCCTCATGTTCAGCTCATTCACTTTAAATAATAACTGGACCCAACCTTCATAAGAACAAGTAGGGACTTAGTAGCTTGCATTCCCGCAGCTGTTTTAATCAGCTCATGTGCTTGACAGCCCCTATACCCACCCAGCAGCTGCTCAGCTGACTGCAGGGAAGCTATCAGGCAATCTTTGGGGGTAAAGGAAGCCCTTACCTAGGCGATCGCATGCTCAGGCCAGGTGTGGGGGTGGAGAAAACCGTGGAGTCCTGATGCAGGGACTTACCGCCGTTTTCATGGGGACGGGCAGGTTCGACTTGAACCCGCCCTGTCCTCCATTACCGTGAGGACTCCTTAATGCGAATTAAGATTTGCATTAAGGTGCCCCGAATCCACCCCGAGGTATTGCTCGTCCATGGGGATGAGCCCAAATTAAAATAACAATTAGCAGAGATGGACAAATTAACAAACCTTTTAAAAAACAGGACAATAGATACGTATGAAAAAGACTGGAAACCCTTCATCAGTTATCTACAAGAAGAAGAAACAGTAACTTCTGGATTTGATTGACCTACAAGTGGTCAGCTGAAAGAAGGAAAAATTACTGATTTAGAGCAAAAAAAAGAGAGAGATACTAAAAGAAGATCCCGAAGAAGGGAGGAAGTGACCTACAGTCAACAAGTGAAAGATGGATTATTAATGTACGCAAGATTTTATATCAAAAATGTGAAGTTTTAAGGTTTTGTTATAGAACAGAAAAAAATTATTTGGATATTCTGGAATAACGCATGGATATAAATATCCAAATACAGTGAAATAAGAAAAAAGGGGAAAAAATGAACTCACCTGAGTTCTTCCCAGGGGCCGTCGTTAATTTACATACAGTTCAACAAGTGCAGAAATAATCATGATGAATTGGATGTTACTTGGTACATGATTTTAAAAAATTATTTATTAAATAAAGTGTTGAAACCTTTGGGGGCGTGCAAACACAGCGGTTATCTCTCTCTGCGTTGACGTGCAGCCAAGATAACGTTCCAGATTTGGTTCAGGAGAAATTAAACAGTTGGGAGAGGAATAAATCTCCCCTTAGAATATCAGGGTGTTTCTGCTTCATCTACCAATCGGAGACTTGGTTGCTCGGGGGCCCAAATACACCCCTTGGTGGACAGCCCCAGTCTAAACTGACAAGGAGCATTTGAAAACCAAACCACTGGAATGATCTCCAGTGACCTCCATGGCTCTTGGCCATGTCTGAAACACGTGGGTGGGAAAGCTGTCGCCTGTGCAGAAAAGAAATATGCCTTAAAAAGTGAAAATTGTGCAGGAACCGCTGAGTCAGTCTTTTGCTGCTAAGGTAGGCTTAGCTTAATACTGGCTAACAGCCAATGGGCCCATATCTGGATTGCGTCCCACTGTTCTCTGAGCGGAGTAGGAGCAGCAAACAGGCCCAGATGCCGTCTGTTTCTCCGGCAGACTGGCGTTGTTTTGTTCATGTGTGTTGGATAGAAAATGCCAGGAGGGATAGAGCAAAAACCCCTGGCTTTAAGAAG
This sequence comes from Aspidoscelis tigris stejnegeri, assembly GCA_023333525.1. Taxonomy (NCBI): domain Eukaryota; kingdom Metazoa; phylum Chordata; class Lepidosauria; order Squamata; family Teiidae; genus Aspidoscelis; species Aspidoscelis tigris. Next base: position 5,824,364 of record JALMGA010000013.1, read on the forward strand.
CACTGGGGAAGGGGATGGAGCCCTAAGAGAGACGGCGTTTAAGAGGGGACCTGATTGAAGTATATAAAATGATGCATGGTGTAGAAAAGGTGGATAGAGAACATTTCTTTTCTCTGTTGCTCAACACTAGAACCAGGGGGCATCTATGAAGCTGATGGGTAGGAGAGTCAGATCAGACAAGGGGAAGGATTTCTTCACCCAGAGGGTCATCCATCTATGGAATTGGCTGCCAGAAGAGAACAGCAACCAGCCTAGATGGCTTTAAGGAAGGGTTAGACAAGTTTATGGTTGGCAGATGTATCAATGGCTACTTGAATGGATGCCTAAGTACATCTTTAAGGCTGCGGGGGTGGGGGGGTGGGGGCACTCCCAGATTATTAGAGGAGGAGATGGGCTATGTTTTGGATCCACTGTCTTGCTACATGTCAACAGAGCCTTAAATAATATTTAATTAGACCAAGAGCTGCCTAAGGAGGTTCTTCAAGTGGTACATGCTGCTGAGGCATATTTCTGCCCACCCAGCATTTGGAAAAGTCCCTTTTCTGGAGTCCAGCTCGCATGACGATGAAGGGAGTTGTAGTTCACATAAAGAACTTCCTCAAACTCTGTTTCTGCTGCCCTCCTCCCTCCCAAATCCTGGGTCAGTGACCATGGAGAAAAGCACCCTTTCTGTGCTGAATTTGCTGGTGATGCAAAATTGAAAAGGACGCAAACTTTAGATTGGATAAGATTGTGATTTTATTTTATTTTATTTTTTAAAATTACTTTTGTAGCTCAGGATATTGTAAACCGGGACAAAAGGCCTGTTGGGGTCATTTCAGTTCCTTTTTTGGTTTCTCTTCCCACTTCAGGAAGCCTTGGCTGCAAAGGGACTCATAGATATTTCCAAATATATATGTCCTCCATTTATGCTGTGGTCACACCTAAGGTTTAATCCAGCTTCAGTCCACCTTCAGAGCAAGAGAACATGACAGCAAAGCTAGATTGGACTATTGTAACGCGCTCTACATGGGGCTGCCCTTGAAGACGGTTTGGAAGTTGCAGCTAGCGCAAAATGCAGGTGCTAGAGTGCTGACCGGAACAGCTAGCAAGATGTACATCATGCCGGTCCTAAAACAGTTGCACTGGCTGCCAATTCACTACCGAGCCCAATTCTAGGTGTCAACGTTGATTTACAAGGCCCTAAATGACTTGGGTCCCAAATATTTAAAGGAACACCTTCTCCCATATTGACCTGCCCATGCCTTAAGATCTGGTGGGGAGGCCCTCCTGGTTGTCCCACTGCCCTCAGTAGTGAAACAGGTGGGCACTTGGGAGAGGGCCTTCTCAGTAATGGCCCCCAGGCTATGGAACAGTCTCCCCCTTGAGGAAGGTGGTAAAGACGCACCTCTTTGCCCTGGCGTTCAGATAAATATGGTTACACTTTCCCCCCACTTTTAGGTAGTACTGTTTTTTAATGTATATTTGTTTTGTTTTAACATGTTGGTTTTTCAATGTTTGTAGACATTTCTGTTTTAAGATATATTGTTCTGTTTAATGCACCACATTTTGTTACCCGCCCTGAGACCTACAGGTATAGGGCGGGATAGAAATTTAAATAAATTAATAAAATAAATAAATAACCCTGTAGTCTTCTCATACATTGTCATCTAGGGCAATGCTTGCTGACATTCCCTCTTCTGGGTACCTATTACTGGGAAGAAACCCTGTCTCGATATTCATATGGCAACCCTAAGTTCACAGTGACCCAAAGGTTCACAGTGATCCAAGTGGCGGCCATGTTCTTCCGAGAAGCTCACAAGACAGGCAGGATGTCTCTTGAGGCCATTTGCAGGGAGTCAACAGCAGGTGAAGCTTTTGCCTTTGCTTTCTGCTTAAGATGCCCAGAAGGAAATGATGGACCACTGTGTGAGACGGGATGCTGGACTAGATGGGCTGTGGCCTCATGCAGCAGGGCTCCTCTTAACTGATGAAGGACAGGTGCATCAATGGCTGCTAGAAGTATACCTATGTATTATCTCCATGTTGGAAGGACAGGTAGGATGCCTCTTATGCCCATTGGTAGGGAGTCAAGAGCGGGTGACAGTTTTGCCTTTGAGATGCCCAGGAGCCATCGGTAGGATGCTATGTGGGACAGAAGGGTTGTGGCCTGATCGAGCAGGGCTCCTCTTACATTTTTATGATCTTATTTTCCGGCAGGAGGAGACAGTTTTGACTTCTGCCATCTAAGCTGGTCACCAAGGTCTAGGTCTCTGAACCTCTTAAGAAGTTCTCATCATGTCCAGAGATGGGGGGTCAGTACCTGGTCCTACTGCCCGCCTCATTTGTGGGGGGCTTCTGGGAAGAAGAAGAAAAAACTCAACAGGAATCCATTGATTCTCAACCTGGGGTGTATGTGAAAGAAGATTCCAAAACGAGTGTGTCAAGGAACAAGAAGTTCAGCTCATTAATAACATGGGTGGGATATAAACACAACAACTGTTAGTAGCTGTGGTCTGGGGTACTTAATTTGCGGGGGGGGGGGGACTAGCTTAAACCCAGGCATGTGGATTCCAAAGCGATCATACTATAGCTGGAGTGGCACAGAGGCAAAAAAGCAATGAGATCAAGGTTCTTTGAGAAGTGGAAATAAAATGTTGAACACACAGCAGAAGGCTTCAGTTGGCAGTGACCAGAGGCAGACCCTCACTGGGACTGCAGATGCCGATAGTCATCCAGCCCCCTGGTAACAACAAAAAAAGATACAGTATATTTCCAGCCAATAGTAAAAAAAAGCTGGAACTATACTCTATCTTCATTGGAGGAGGCATGATTTTTTAGCACGGCCCCAGTCCGGCGGTCAAGCCAATCAGGGGCATGCTAAATAGTCAACTCCTCCCCTAGCTCCTCCTACCACAAAAGTTCCAAAAGAGTAATGGGGCTTGGTCAGCCCACGTTACTCTTCTGGAACCTGCTGCTGGCAGTGACATAAAAGCAAAGCAGCAACGGGCTGGCTGCTGACAATCACAGCAATGAGGAAAATGCAAATCACAACCAAGTTTGAATAGGCAATAAAAGCAGAAAAAACCAAGCTGGTATGTGTTTCTTTGTGCGTGTGTGTCTGGATAGGGGAAGCAAGCCTAAAAACTACCCAAGGGGAATTCTAAACCACACAGATCTCACCTACTGGACTCGAAGCAGGACTTGAGATAGTAGATTCTGCACAGAAGTTCAATCTGGTGAGGGTGAAGAACTTAAATTGCACTGCTTTGTTGCTCAGCTGGAGAGAAATGAGAGAGTTTTAGGCGAGAACAGCAAGCAGGACAAAATGAAGTTCCAGAAAAGTGGCAAAAATGTAGCAAAGGTGGAGAAGTGTCTTGAAAGCAGGAAATATTTGGAGATACCCTGATAGCAGGAAAAGCGGGGTAGAAAAGCAAACTCTTTTTCTTCTTCTTCACCACCCCCTTTATTCCACTTTCCCGATCAAAGCCAAAATATAAAATCAGATTGAGAAGAAGAAGAAGAGCTGGCTTTTCTACCCTGCTTTTCTCACCCATTTAAGGGGACTCAAAGCGGCTGACAAACCTTCTGTTCTTCCCCCCACAGCAGACACCCTGTGAGGTAGGTGGGCTGTGAGAGCTCAGAAGAGAACTGTGACTAGCCCAAGGTCACCCAGCTGGCTTCATGGAGGAGAGAGGAATCAAATCTGGTATTCCCAGATAAGAGTCCGGCTCCTTAACCACTAGACCAAACTCACCAGTTTGATTTTACATTCTATAAGGGCTTGAGACAGGATTCAGGGAAGTACAATTGAAGGGAGGAAAGTCCACAGATAAAACAGATTGGATTAGAAAGGTGTGAGTTGTGGATTGCAAAGATGGATTGAAGAAGCATTAAAGGGGAAGGTGTGACCACAGCCTAGGTGCTCAAACCACTGAATTTGGAAGGCAAACCCCTCTGCCCTGCCTGGCAGATGTAAAGGGAAGGGGAGAAGAAGGAGCAGAGAACCAAACAAATAGAGGCTTGTGTCTTAACCAAGATGGAGGCTTGTTGACCAAACTCCCAGGATTCCTCTGGTCTCCTTTGGCCTTGCCATTTGAACACCATTCACTGCCAGCTGTACCCATACCAAGCATTTTCCCTTGCAAAACGATCAAAGGCTCCCACATATAGGGAGAGAGAATTAATTTTATGCAAAACGGGAGGGGCTATCACAACAGCAGCAGCAACAACAACACACAACGCCTCCGCGGTTGCTTCCGTCAGCATTTCCAAGCATTTCCCTTCCACTCCTCAAACCAGCGAGCCAGTTTGCGAGAGGCCCTTTTAGTTCTTCAGACTGTCTGGGCCCATAAAAACATGTCTGCTAACCAGTTATGAAAATCGAGGTAAATTAAAGTCACTAGCTAAGATGCCTATCATTAGAGGGAATTGCACAAATGTATCCAAAGGGATAGGAAACTCTTTGGGATAACCTTGCCGCTCCGCTAAACTCTCGACTCCAGGGCTTTCTTCCACTGAGGATTTTCTGGCTGCGAGGGAGGGAACCGGGAAATGACGCGCTAAGCAGAATGCTTCTGCTTTCATCCCTGAAAGCGAAACCGAGGGCCCCAGACGCACCCATGTTTTAATTCACCTTTTATCCAGCCCTAGAGCCCAGAGAATGCACCAGGAAAGCGACAAGCCATTTTCCTCCCATGTTATGAACCAGGAATTAAATCCAGCTGGAAAGTGTTTGGGAAAAACAAAACCCTAAAGCAGTGGCCTATTTGCACTACAGCCCGTAGTGCATGATTAGTGAACATCTGTGGAAGAGCATTCGCACCTTGAGGAGGCTGTTACAGCCTCCAGGCGCCCCCGGCCTTCACAGAAGTTCCCTAATCATGCACAAAGTGTGGAGCACCTTTTCCAGCGCTCCGGGTTGTCTGAGGTGCCATGCAAGGGCGCTGGCACCTCAGACGACCATAGACATGGCTGCGCATGCTCAGAGTGTCAGCGCCATCATGGCAACAGTGCTGACGCATGCGCCGTTGTGGAGGGCGCCGCAGACAAAATGGCGGCGCCCTGAAGAGGACTGGCCCCAGGATCGGTCACAGGTGACGGATGTTCCTAGAGTCGTCATTGGAGGCCCAAGTGACTTCTGTGTGCTTATGCCTGGACTATGGGTGTCACCTTCCTTTCTCCTGGTTTGGTCCTCTCCATGGACGCCACCCAGGTCAGTAATCAGTGGCACAAATTGATTTGGCCAAGTAACTTTCATAGAGACACCAGAGTTCCTTCTAGATCTGCTCCTCTGCTGAACCTGCACGGGGAAGCTGGTGGAAGAAGAGTGAGAGGTGTTTATTTTCAAAAATACATTGATGAAATTCCATCCTGGATTACATCTGTCAAAGAAATGCTCTTATCTAGGCTCCAGGAGGTGAGGGAGGCAGATGGGTTTCCTCTCCTGGGGCTCAGGAAGGTATACACAGTATGTAGTTGCACGCTGATGTGTGTGGTTATTAAGCAGCATGTCTCACAAGCCTTGCACAGAAGGGGGGGGGAATGCTTCACAAACAGTTTGTGGTGCTCCCTATACCACAAGGCAGGGAACCGCCTTCTATTTACATTGTTCTGGCCTAAAGCTTGGGATCAAACTGTGGGTGTGGTCACATGGTGGCTTTAGGAAGCTGCGATTGGTTTGGAGCTTGGGGTATCTCCCCACATCCGACCCAAACTCCTGCAAGTCACCCCAAAAGTGATTCTTTGCGCCTGTGGAAGGGACGGATTATCAGAGACTTGGGGGTGAGATAATGCATGTTTTGATCTTTTGTTTGTCCCTAGGGTCTCCACATTGCCCCAGGGAGCATCGAAACACACCCTAAGATCCAAACCATGGGGGCTTTCTGCACTTGACCTCTCGTAGCTGGCTTCCAGAGTGCTCCCAGGCAGAGCATCTGAACTGGAGCATGATTTCATGCTACGCACAGGCACTTACTGCATCCAGGCGTGTCTTCCAGTGAGCCCATCTGCACCTCTATGGTACACAGAGGGGCACGGGATGCCCTGCACTAATGTCTCTTCCATGGACCAGCTAGGGGCCTTTCCACACTAGGAGAATGGTGGGACCGTGGTCCAGTCTAGGCTTCTCCCATCTGTATGCTCTGTGCACATAGGACAGAGCATAGACTGAGCTACAGCGCCCAAAATGCCATCCTGGTCCAATCTAGCTTTTTTTTTTTTTTCAATTCTTTTAAAAAATCTACCAGAGTACATGGGGGGGGGGGGGAGAATCACCGGGGGCAATTTCACAAGGTGATGGCGTTGAAGCACACACAGTTGTAGAGACGCTGATGCCAAAATGATGGCACCCATTAGAGGAGGACCAGGCCCCAGATCAAACAAGGTGAGTATCCGATCCCAGGGGGAGGGAGCAGGTACATTTGACTAGGTGCTTGTCCCCATGGCAGGGATATTGCAAGGTGAACGTGAGTTTGGGCTATATGAGGGACAAAATCCTCAAAATCAAAACGGTCACCCAGCTGGGGGAGTGAGGAACCAAACCCGGTATTCCCAGATAAGAGACCGGCCCCCTAACCACTAGACTCCGTCTGTCTTTCCCCGCTTTCTGCTTCCTCCGCAGGCATTTGTGCTCAGACTAGCCAAGCCAAGCCAAGCCAAGCCAAGCTGGCAGGCTGTTTGCTGGTGACTTCTTCCCACATTTTCACGGGTCAGAAAGAGTGGAAAAGAAGGCTGTGCATAGCAAGGTCTGGAGAGGAGAAGGTACCTAATCAATGCAATGGAAGTGGCGGCGGGGGTGGTGGTGGTGGTAAGCTGCCGGCGTGAGCCCTCAGGGAGCCCGGCTGGCTGCCACGCAAGCCAAAAAAGATAAGGGTGATGTGATGTTTTGCTTGACGTATCTGAGGAGGAGAGACAGCCAGCTTCTCCCCCAGGCAGGCTCCACCCCTCAGGAGGCAAAGGGCTTTGGTGGCCAAAGATGGGAGAAGCTGCAGCGTTTTACATCTAGGTGAGGTACTCCTTACCCCTTCCCTCTTCCTCCCTGCCTGGACTGCTAATCGCAGGGATCAATCCTGCACCTGGGCATGGGCCCCTCTGGAGAAGGTGGCATCAGCCAGCTCCCAAGGGAAGCTGGATCTTTCATCATAAATCAGAAAAACAAGAAAAACTGGAATCCAGGCTGAAGGGCGAGCGAGGAGAAGGAGCAAGCAGGCAAGCCGGAGCACGAAGCAGCCATTGTCAGGACCAGAGATAAGGCGGCTGCAAGTAGCCAGGCCTGGCCAGGATTGGGCCAAAGCAGAAAACACCCCCTTGGGATGTCCGGGATCCCAGCAAGCAGCACCACACCTTGTACTGAGCAAGTTTGGTCTAGTAGTTGGGGAGGCGGACTCTTATCTGGGAATACCAGGTTTGATTCCGCACTCCTCCACGAAGCCAGTTGGGTGACCTTGGGCGAGTCACAGCTCTCTTCCGAGCTCTCACAGCCTCCAGGACAGCTAATTTTAGCAGCAGGAGTGTGGGAAGCAAGGTGAGCTAGGGAAGGTGGGAGCTGTCACCGTGATGCGCCCAGGTGATGCGCTGGCTGCAGGTGGTATCCTACAAGAAATAAGGATCCAGGCTGTTAGGGATTTCATGACACTGCAGGGCATATCCTGCTTTAGGTCCAGAGCTATCTATGGGGCGAGGTGTCATAAGCACACTCACAGCCAAGAAGAGGACTGGTTTGGGGGTACCAGTGAATTGTGATCATAAGTGCCTCTATGCCATTTTCTTGGCAGGAATTTAGAAGTGCTTTGTATTGCAAGTTTGGTCTAGAGGTTAGGAAGCCGGACTCTTATGTGGGAATACTGGGTTTGATTCCGCCCTCTTCCATGAAGCCAGCTGGATGACCTTGGGCTAGTCACAGTTCTCTTTCTGAGTTCTCACAGCCTCTCCTACCTCACAGGGTGTTCTGTTGTGGGGAGAAGAATACAAAGCTTTTTCAACCACTTTGAGTCCCCTTAAATGGGTGAGAAAAGTAGGGTAGAAAAGCCAACTCTTCTTCTTTGAACACAAGAATGTGAGAGGAGCCCTGCTGAATCAGGACACAGCCCATCTAGCCCATAAGAACCTCAGAGGAGCCCTGCTGGATCAGGCCACAGCCCATCTGGTCCATAAGAACCTAAGAGGAGCCCTGCTGGATCACGCCACAGCCCATCTAGTCCACAAGAACCTCAGAGGAGCCCTGCTGGATCAGGCCACAGCCCATGTAGTCCATAAAAACCTAAGAGGAGCCCTGCTGGATCAGGCCACAGTCCATCTGGTCCATAAGACCCTAAGAGGAGCCCTGCTGGATTAGGCCATAGCCCATCTAGTCCATAAGAAGCTAAGAACCCATTATTCTTCTTGGGAGAGGATGGGGATCGAACCGGCAACTCTCTGCTTTCTGGGCAGTTTGCTCTACCACTGACCTGCAGCCACTTCCAGACTCCTTTGGTCCCTCCATGCCATTTTCTTGGCAGAGATTCAGAAGTGCTTTGCCATTGATTACTTCCATGAAGAGGCTAGAGATCGAACTGGTGACCCTCTGCAATTCATCCTACCATTGAACTACAGCAGCTCCCAGGTGCAGGTAACAAGAAACATTTTTTGAAACACTCCATGTTGAGATGACAACGTGCCACGTTTCCCCTCTCTTCTAATGCTCCCAAATAGGGATGCGCACAATTGAAATTTTTGGGATTCGATTTGGTTCAAATTGAATACCTGAAGATTCAAATCGATTTGAATGTTTAAAATTCAAATGTATTCACAGTTGATTTGAATCAAATACATTTATCTATTCGTACAAATTCAATTTGAGTTTGAGTGCCCGAATTTGATTGAAAATTCATTCGAATGTTACAATCGAATTTAGGGACATTCGATTTGAGTTTGAATGTCCAAATTTGATTGAAAATTCATTCGAATGTTACAATCGAATTTAGGGACATTCGATTTGAGTTTGAATGTCCGAATTTGATTGAAAATTCATTAGAATGTTACAATTGAATTTAGGGACATTCGATTTGAGTTTGAATGCCCGAATTTGATTGAAAATTCATTCAAATGTTACAATCGAATTTAGGGATATTCAATTTGAGTTTGAATGTCCGAATTTGATTGAAAATTCATTTGAATGTTACAATCGAATTTAGGGACATTCAATTTGAGTTTGAATGCCCGAATTTGATTGAAAATTCATTCGAATGTTACATTCGAATTTAGGGACATTCGATTTGAGTTTGAATGTCCGAATTTGATTGAAAATTCATTTGAATGTTACATTCGAATTTAGGGACATTCGATTTGAGTTTGAATGTCCGAATTTGATTGAAAATTCATTCGAATGTTACAATCGAATTTAGGGACATTCGATTTGAGTTTGAATGCCCAAATTTGATTGAAAATTCATTAGAATGTTACAATCGAATTTAGGGATATTCAATTTGAGTTTGAATGTCCGAATTTGATTGAAAATTCATTTGAATGTTACAATCGAATTTAGGGATATTCGATTTGAGTTTGAATGTCTGAATTTGATTGAAAATTCATTCGAATGTTATATTTGAATTTAGGGATATTCGATTCAAGTTCGAATGTCCTAATTTGATTGAAAATTCATTCGAATGTTACAGTTGAATTTAGGGATATTCGATTTGAGTTTGAATGTCCGAATTTGATTGAAAATTCATTTGAATGTTACAATCGAATTTAGGGACATTCGATTTGAGTTTGAATGCCCGAATTTGATTGAAAATTCATTTGAATGTTACATTCGAATTTAGGGACATTCGATTCAAGTTCGAATGTCTGAATTGATCAAAAATTCCTTCGAATGTTATATTTGAATTTAGGGGCATTCGATTCAAGTTCGAATGTCCTAATTTTATTGAAAATTTATTTGAATGTTATATTTGAATTTAAGGACGTTTGCTTTGAGTTTGAATGTCCTAATTTGATCAAATTTTGAACATTTCAAATACTCGTGCACATCCCTACTCCTGAACCACACCTCCCATCATTCTTTGCTACAGCCTTAGCTGGCTGGGGCTGATGGGGCATCCCCATCTGGTTTGGCTCTCCTGCGTGCTGCCCTGTCTTCTGGTCTCCTGGCCCAAGGTAGCCCCACAGGAGGTGTCGCACCGCTGGGCTTTGTGAGCTTCTCCAAGGACCGGCCGATCTGCGCAGCAGCTTCCCCTGTAGCCACTATGTGGTGAATGCTGGATTTCACCCTGGAGCTGTTTGAGGGTTTTTGCAGCACTTCCTGGACAGTTCTGTTTCTGACCAAGAGCTCCAGGAACTGGCGCTGGGCCTTGGCAGCTTCCTTCTTGGTGCAGGCTCTTTGCTGCTTGATGCAACAACGGAAATGTGTTGCACAGGCCTGGGGAGGCGCTGACTAAAAATCAGCAGACAAACGGCTGCCCATGCCCCACTTTTGGTTGTCCTGGCAGACTGCTTGACACTCTGCCCGAGAGACTCTCTGAGAGCCCCGGTCTGCTGGCAGACAAAGCCATAGTATTAGGATGCCGGGGGGGTGGGCTGCAGCTAGAGCAGGAGGGAAAATGCACTGGGCATTCTCATAGGATGGCCAAAGTGTGTACAGGATGCAATTCCAATGGCCACCTGCAGAAATAGCACAACTGGAGGAGCCTGAGACCACCAGCCGTCCGTTACAATTAGTTTGGTTGCATCCGTACAGAGTCCGGGAAAGCAGCCCAAAATCAGCTTCAGGGTGGCAGCTGCTACATGCCAGTGTTCCCATCTCACCTTGAAACCACGCCTTTCAAGTGGACCACAGGTAGGATGGCAATGCCAGCCAGAGACCTCCTAGTCCAGCATCCCATCCCACCCAGTGGCCCACCAATTGCTCAAGGACAAGGACAGACCTTCACCTGCTCTCAGATCCCAGCAAATGGCCTCCAGAGGCATCTTGCTTGTCTCTCCAACCTAGAGGATGCTCCTAGGCATCCATTCTAGTTGTCATTGATACACCTGAGATCCATGAATGTCTCTAACCCTTCCGTCTAGGTTGGTTGCTGTCACCATCTCTTCTGGCAGCAAATTCCATAGACCAATGATCCTCTGGGTGAATTAATCCTTCCCCGTCTCTGATCTGACTCTCCTATCCATCAGCATCATAGATGCCCCCTGGTTCTAGTGCGGCGTGATAGAGAAAATACACAGAGTGTGCATAGGGCGTTGTCTCCACCCCCTGCACTCTGATAGGACAAGAGTTCTGTCACTCAACAGTGTGCCATCACACTTTGGGCGGAAGGGAAGAAGAAGAGTTGGCTTTTCTACCCCACTTTTCTCACCCATTTAAGGGGACTCAGAGCGGATGACAAACCTTCTGTTCTTCTCCCCACAGTAGACACTCTGTGAGGTAGGCGGGGCTGTGAGAGATCTGTGACTAGCCCAAGGTCACCCAGCTGGCTTCGTGGAGGATCAAACCCAATATTTCCAGATAAGAGTCCAGCTCCCTAACCACTAGACCAAACTGGAAGGCAAATTCATGCAGGATCTGCCCAGTATAGTACGGTTCAGCCCCTTTTAGTCCTCTTCCTGGATCCCACTGCAAAAATGAAAACCGATTCACACTCTATGTCGGCTTTTGAGACCTGAAAAAATCAGGGCTCAGGAAAGTATGGATTGAAGGGAGTAAAGTCCACAAATAAAATGGACTAAAAAGGTGTGAGCGGTGGGGCCTGATGGTAGACTGAAGAAATATTAAAAAGTGTGACTACAACCCTGGTCTCTCAACTGTCCATCTCTTCTTTCACGAGGCCAGCTTTATGCTTCCACTCCAAGCTAGGGATGTGCACAAGTGTATTTTTCACATTCGAATCCAATTCAAATCAAATGTTCAAAATCCAATTCGAATCGAATTTCAAAAATCTGGATTTTCAAAAATCCGATTTGTATCCAGATTATCCGGATCCGTGCATTCGTATATTCTATTCGTATCCAGATATACGAATGACAAGATTCGTATCCAAAAAATTAATTTGCGCAAATTCATGTTTATCACATATTTAATCCGTGTGCAACCCATTTTCATTCTGCATTAAATATGATAATACGTATAATTTTTGCACAGATTTGTATATGATAGATACGAATCTATGCATTCGAATCATTCAAAAATCCATATCGGATTCTCAGTAATCCAAAATCCTAACTATAAATAAATAAATAAATAAATAAATAAATAAATAAATAAATAAATAAATAAATGCAAGCCATGTTCATTACTGGGCCTCTGGCAAAAAGACCTGAAGAGGCCCACGCACCTGCCCAGGTGTGACTCCAGGTACTAAGCAAGACCAGGTGATTCTGAAAACAAACTGTGGAGTCTCCCAATGAAATGCATTAAAGGTGATGAACTCCTAACAGCTGCTTAGGTTCTCTTTTGGTAGCATTTTGACTTTCCAGCACTAAGGAAGAAGGAGTAAGCAGGAAGTTGCATTTTACACAGCTGCACCTGATCCAAAAACTCTTGGAAGAGTATTACACCTAGCTGCAAACTAGTCGAATGCATTCCATCAGTGATCTAGTTGTATCCAGGACATAGCTTTACACACCCATTACTAGGCACCGAGAAATCACGAACTCACACATACAGGTGTTGAGAAACGTACTTTATTTCCAGTGCAGTGGAATGGTAAAACACCAGAAAGGTATTCAGCTGATATACACATTGTTCTGCCTGTCTTTGGTAAATACCATTATGACAAAAAAAAAAAACCACCTCTTCTATTTGGCTTTAGGTATAGGTGAGGTGTGTTTTAAGTGAGTGAAACGGATAAAATGTAGGAAGTTTCTTAAAAGTGCATATTTCTCACTTGTCCACTTCCAGAGCACAAGACATCATAAGCAAAGTGACAAGCTGTGTTCTTTCAGTGTTAAATAACTCAGAAAATTCACCTTTGGGAGAGGTAGATGGGGAAAGAAAATTACGCTCACTTTGCTGATGCGGTCCTTCGCTCTGAAGGTGGACTGATGCTGGATTAAACCGTAGGTGTGACCACAGCCTGAGTCTATAGTAGCCAAGAAAGTTGATTGAAGGTGTCCCTGGATCTCTACTTGATGTTCTTACGATACCCAGAAAAAAGCAGACGCCACAGATGTTTCAAGGAACACTGCAAACCATTGCTTTGTTAAATAAAATACGAGTACGTTTTTCCTCACCAGGTAGTATCCTTTGCTTCTAGATGAACATTAAAGGCTAATGAAGGCCTCACACTAAAAATCTAAGTACCAAAAGACTCCGTAAGAAAATGTCATGATCCAGAGCAGCTATTTAGGATGCCAGCTAGCAATGCTTTTTTCCATAATACCCCATTATGTGGTTTCACTTCCCAACCATAGTTTTGTCAACATTAGATGATCACGGTGGTCCCTGCCAGCTTCACAGTTCTGTGATTCTCCTCCACCCACCCACCCACCCACCCACCCTTCCTTCCTTCCTTCCTTCCTTCCTTCCTTCCTTCCTTCCTCATGAATGGGTTTTTTGACATTCAATTCGTAACAAAATGAATGTTAGAAAATCTGTATTTGTTCAAATATATCCCCTTTCAAATGTGGTAGGATTCTATTTGATACAAATGTATTTATAGGAATTCATACAAATATCCAATACGTATCCGATACATATCTCATAACTTATCCGCACTCTGAAAGCATCAAATCCGACCTGAATCCACTTTTAATCCGCTCTCGATCCATGTTGAACGCAATATGGATTCATTGCAGATGTGTGGTGCAGCCACTTTCTCACCTCACCAGTTTAACAAACGTCTGAACTATTCATACAAACATCCAAACCATTCGTTTGAACGTCGGGAACATTCATATTCATACGCATGTTAAAGTATGAATTTCATAACATTCAATTTGTGTACAAATGTCCAAGTTTGAACAAATTTGTACAAATAAAAAATGTCACAAATATTTATGCACCTCCATTACTTCCTTCCTTCCGGATAAATCTACATTTTCTAGAAGCCACGATGCCCCTGGAAAGGCCAAAGAGATGTAGAAGGGCACTGCAGAAGTGCTCAAGCCACAATTGCACAAATTTGACATCTGAGGCTTGCTCTTAGCGGCGTGCAAGTGCTAGCAAGTATTACGAGGGCTGCAATGGGCTGAAACACAGGAACGGATGTGTCTTGCTATATGGCGGGACTCAGGTTCTGTGGAGGTAATACTGGGGAATAACTAGCAGAAACACTTGAGCAGGGAAGTTGAAGAAGGAGCAAAGGTCGCTATCCCTGACCACCATAGCTTCCTTTTGTGCGGGACCTAGGAGCAGAAGTTAAACAGGAAATGGAGCTCTTAAGAGGCCCCAAGTTCAGGAAGGAAAAATCTGAGGGCTGATGTTAGGAAAGATGGCTCTGCACTCCAGCTCATGCCACCCTTGTGTATGGGGTGGAAGACAACAGTGTGATGCTCACATCTCTTGCTAGTTCTATTTTTGCGTGAACTGCGCACCTCTTGCCTTCCTTTGGATCTATGCAAAGAAGCCTAAAGCTGTTTGTCTTCGGCAGCCCCAGCAGCAACAGAGGAGAGGAGGCAAAGGTGGGATTTTTGCCTCATCCATCTACTTAAAAAATGACACAAACTCTAGACAGAGAAAGTCGCTCCGGCTCCAACTTGCTTGCCACTGCTGCAGCCAAACCGCAGATGTCAGTTGCCTGATTTTTGTTGGGATTTGGGCGGAGGGCGGGAAATTCTAAAGCTGTAAAACTTTGCTACACAGTCCTGTATTCCTGAACAAAGTGAGAAAGATCCACTCGTTCACTTGGCTGGGGGAGAAAGGTTCCACACCTGTCCTGAGATGTCTCTGCTTGAATCAAACGCAAAGCTCTCTACAGCCTTCTGCAGGTTAATAATAATAATAATAATGAGATTTTTTACACTGCTCCTTCTTGGGCTGGGGTCACACTTAAGCTGTTTTCTTTCATTGTTAAATAAACTCAGAAAATCCACTTTTGGGATAGATAAGGTGGAAAGAAAATCCCTGGCAACTTTGCTGATGGGTTCTCTCGCTCTCAAGGTGGACTGAAGCTGGATTAAACCTTAGGTGTGACCTCAACCTCGGCTGTTCTCATTTCAGAAGCAAGGACAGCTTATGAATACAGCCAAGCATTTTGCAACAGATGCCTCTGACCCAATTCTCTTTGCCACTGGCGCCCATAAGAACCTTTTCCCCAGACAACCCTCCGTGTCCATCACGACACAGTGCTCATTGGATTCTACATTTTTTTTCCTCTGCAAGGACAAAGGCATCTAGGGTTGGCTGAAGAAATGTTTGGGGCCCTTCTAGTTCTGTTTTCCAAAAATATAATTAGCTTTATGGAACCTGCTGACCGTAGGAGACTGGCGGATGTTGCGATCAAAGTCGCAGAGGAAAGCAAAACGGCAGCGAGGAAACTTTACTCACGTTACCAAAGTCCAGGCACTGGGTTCCCGAAGCTCAGAGGCAGAAAGAGGGCGGAAGGAGGGCGGAAGGAGGAGAAAGGCAAGGCAAGGCAGTGTATGGAGTTTAGGGATTTATTGCAAAGCCTAAAAGGAGGCTTAGAATGTTGCCATCTAGAAGCGACAGTCACCACAAAACACTGATATGGCTTAAAATCCTCAGATGGGAGGAACATCTCATTTAAAAATGTGTCTTTTCATCTACGTTTGGGAGGAGGGAAACAGTCACTCCAGAGAAACACCCGCGCACAATGTCCTGGTTCCATTTTATTTCAAATCAGGGTCTTTAAAAAGTCCGGATCCTAGCCCCACTCCAAAAGTATAACATGGGTACAAAAACATATTGCTTCCTAGACCTTTCCTTCCTTCCTTCCCTCCCTCCCTGCCTCCCCCCCCACTCACTCACCCCCCCCCCTTGGCCTAGTATTTTTAAGTTTCAAAAAACAGGCACTTGGGCTAAAACTCTGTACTGTTTGACCGTGAAAACCATGATTGGGTTAAAAGTGCTCACCGGAATGGGGTGGGGGGAGACTGGCAGGTGGGGTGGGGGGAGCACAGGTGAGAGGTCCTCCCAGGCACCACACTTGTTTGGGGCTTTTCTGAAGAAGCTCCGGCTGCAGCACGCGGTGGCAAAAACAGATAAACGGGTGCCGTGTGGATAAAAGGGTTCCACCCGCGTGAGCCCTCCTGCCGGGCACCAACTGGCCAGAACCCAAACACGTAGAAATTCCCCGTGCAACATACGCACAGGTGAGTGCGTGGCTAGAAGTGCATGATGCGCATGATGCTTGCAAAAGGGGGTCACCCTGGCTGGGGTTAGGAAGGAGACACCGAACGCACCTCCCATTCCAGGGAGACTTTGTGTGTGTGTGTGGGGAGCAATTAAGGCAAGATTTCTGTGCAGCCAGCGTCTCTCAAGCGGGTGACATGGCAAGGACTGGAGCAATAAAATACAAAATAATTATATTTATAATAATAATAAAAAGTGTGGCCAACAGCAGCAGCAGCAGCGGGAGACCCAGAAGGCCTCTCTGGGCTTCGACAGTCTGTAAGGCACATGCTAAAAAGAGGGATAGGAGAAGACAGACAGGGCTGAGGTTCTGAGGGCGGTGGGGAACCACTTTCGGCGGAGACCAAATCCACTTCCAAGGGGTTTTCGGTTCAGTTTAGGGCTTCGGCCCCTTGGGTGCAGAAATCTGGGCAAAATCCTGCTCTTCCACTCGGCAGAAGGAGAGATCCAGCCGGTCCCACAGTCGGCTTTCCAAGAACCCAGTTGTCTTTGAAGTCCCAGGCAGCCTTCTTTCCAGGGGGGTGCCAAGGTGGGCAGGGTCAAGCCCCACGTTTATCTTCTCTCTCTCCCAGCCCCCCCCCCGCCAGACCTTGTTCTCTTGAAAGGGAGCAGGGGACCTCCCCAGGACACCCTTTCTTCCAGACACCCCCGGGACTTCCAGCTGGGCGTCACCGGCTGGTGGCAGGTTCGGGGCCAAGGGGATGGGGGCGCTAAGGGCGCCGGGCTCCATTCGAAGTCCCCCTGGCCGGCGTCCACGTCCCTCTGCGCCCGGGCTGGAAGGGGAGAGCCGTCGTGGGTGCGTCCCTGCCGGGTTGGCGCGCGGCTCAGGCGCGGCTGCTGCCCATGGCCTTGACGATGGAGCTCTCGGGCAGCTGCCGGAAGATGCCGCGGAGGGTCTCGAGCTCCCGGCTGAGCTGCTCGACGCGCTTTCGGAGGCGCTCGTTGTCGCTGCTCAGCTCGAGCACCTTCTGCTGCGTCTCGGCGTTGCGCTGCTTGGCCTTGTCGCGGCTCTTGCGCACGGCGATGTTGTTGCGCTCGCGGCGCACGCGGTACTCGCTGCTGCTCTTGTCCAGCGGCTTCTTGGCTTTGCCCGACGGCGCGCACGACGACGACGACGACGGCGAGGACGACGAGGAGGGCGGCGGCGGGGGGCCGCCAGACGACGGGGGCAGCCGCGGCGGCGGCGGGTGGGGGTGCTGGTGGTGGGGGTGGTAGGGCGGGTGCTGGTGGTGCTGGAAGGGCGCGTGGGCGTGCGGGCTCGGGGCCGGCGTGGGCGGCGGCGTGGGCTGCCCGCCGGGCTGCTGCAGGTGCACCGTGGTCTGCGCGCAGTGCGCCGCCTGGTACTGGAGGTGGCTGGCGCAGGCGGCGGGCGGCGGCAGGGGCAGCGCCAGCGACGGCGGCGGCGGCGGCGGGTAGAGCGCGGCCAGCGTGGACGCCTCCTCGTCCTCGCACGGCTCCTGCTTGATCAGCAGCGGGCGCAGCCCCGGAGGCAGCGGCGGCGGACCCAGGCGCTCGTAGGCCGCCGCCGCCGCCGCCGCCGCCGCGCCGCCCTCCAGCTTGTCCGCCGCCGCGTAGCCGTAGAGCGCCCCGCTGCCGCCGCCGCCCTGCGCGAACCCGCCGGCGGCGCCCAGCAGCGGGTAGTCCAGGCCGGCCTGCTTGGCGGCGGCGGCGGCGCGCTCCTGCTGCTGCTGCTTGCTGTGCTGGAAGAGATCGGCCAGGAAGTCGTCGTGGAAGGCGCCCGGGTCGATGTAGGCGCTCAGGTCGATGGACGTCTCGTGCTCGCAGATGTCCGGCAGCTCCGAGGGCGGCGGGGGCGCCAGGTAGCCGTAGGCGGCCGAGCCGGCCAAGGCCGAAGCGAGGGCGCAGGAGGCGGCGAGGGCGGCGGGCGAGGGCGCGCTGCTGGCCGGCTGCTGCTGCTGCTGCTGCTGCTGGGCGCTACTGCTGCTGCTGCTCATCGGGGGCCGCGGCTCCGCCTCGTAGAAGTGGCCCGGCTCCATGAGGCAGCTACCGGCGCCGGCTGACGCGCATGGTGGACGCCTGCCTCGGAGGCTCCTCGACGGCGCGCCCCTGCAGCTGGAGCTGGAGCTGGAGCGGACCGGGACTCTGCGCTGCTGCGCTCCGACGAACGGCCGGGCGGCCCTTCCTGCTCGCTCGCTCGCTCACGGGCTGCCTCGGCTGCTGCTGCGCGCACAGTGTGTGTGCCGCCTGGCCCGCTATTTATACGCCGCGGCCGCGGCCGCCGGGCGTCTCCCTCCTCTCCCTGCTGGCACCGCCGGGGAACTTTGACCGGCCTCGCCTCCTTTTGGCGGAGCTTGGAGCAGCTAGTTGCTGCTGCTGCTGCTGCTGCCCCGGCTCCACCGACGGGCCCGTCGGGCGACGCCAGATGCTCCGCCCCTCCTTAAATTGCCCGCCCGCCCGCGCCTGGGACGGGCCGGGAGCAGCTGCGGCGCAGGAGAGACGCGTACCTGCCTGCCTGCCTGCCTACCTGCCGAGCCCGGCTGCTGCTTTTCTGTTACCCGTGTCCACGGCGGCGGGTTAGGATCGGGGAGTCCTTCCGGCCCGCGGCCCCCGCTGAAAGAACGCGCGTTTGCGGGACAGAGATTCCCCGAGTCCCTCTCGCCCCCCCCCCCGAGGAAGTGTCCAAGGATTTCTTCGTCTCGTCTTCACCAACGCGGGTGTCTCTTTAAAGCCGAAAGAGGGAATCCCCCGAATGCGCCCTTCTCCCAGGGGGCTTTCGCAGCTTTGCTCCTACTGCCTATCTTAGGGTGTTTTTCCACTGAGCACTAGAGTACCCATTAATGGGTACTTAATGAGTACTTTAGTGCTAGTGGAAAAACACCCTTATGCTCTCTTCCAGTTTCTACCTGGCAAACCCCCCCCCGGTAATTTGAGGGTACCCGATGCCCTACACACACCCAAACCTACCTGCACCCTGGACCAGAGGATATTCTTTAGGTTATAGGTGGACACTTTTTTTTAAAAAAAAATGCATTTAATTAAAAGCAAACAAGCAAGATGGCTTAAATATCGAGATTAGGGCTTGGCAGTACAGGTGGGACAGAGTTGTGGCCAAAATTGGGACCGTGGGACTTGAAGGATGTTTGGGAAGAAGAAAAATTGGCTTTTCTGTCATTTTAGGGGGACTCAAAGTGGCTGACAAACCTCCCGTTCTTCTTCCTACCGCAGACACCCTGTGAGGTAGGTGGGGGTGTGTGGGAGCACAGAAAGAGAGCTGTGACTAACCCTAACCTGGCCAGAGGAGCGACCATTTCCATGTCTGCCGGTGCCAGGGGTTGCCTGAGGTGCTGAGCAAGCACGCTGGCACCTCAGATGACCCGGAATGCAACTGTGCATGCGCAGCACATTGCCGCTGTTGTGGTGCTGGTGCACAAACAGTTACCCCAGGCTCCGTGCGGACAGAGCACATGTTTGGACTCAGGTGAGTCTTTGGGTATGTGTGGGGATGGTTTGGTGTGCACTTAGGCAAACATCCAGACCCAGGTGTGTGTGTGTGTGTGTGTGTTGGTTTGGCATGCACTAGTGTTTGCAAGTGCAAACACTAGTGCACACCAGTGGGGGGAAGAAGAAGAAGAAGAAGAAGAAGAAGAAGAGAGTTGGCTTTTCTACCCCGCTTTTCTCACCCATTTAAAGGGACTCAAAGCAGCTGACAAACCTTCTGTTCTTCTCCCCACAGCAGACACCCTGTGAGGTGGGTGGGGCTGTGAGAGCTCAGAAGAGAGCTGTGACTAGCCCAAGGTCACTCAGCTGGCTTCATGGGGGGAGGGTGGAATCAAACCCGGTATTCCCAGGTAAGAGTCCAGCTCCCTAAGCACTAGACCACTATTCTCATTCCACGGATGACAAGCAAAGTGCAGAAATGTCTCACATGAAGCTTTTTTATATTCTGCTTCAGATGCTCATGAGCAACTTGTGGGCCACTTGTGTGAGACAGACTGCTGGACTAGATGAGCTGTGGTCTAGTCCAGCAGGGGTCTTCTTAATAAAACAGTCACCCCAGCTGACCCTTCCTGTGTTCTTTCATACAGCTTAGATGTATGTTCATTTAGAAGTCGGATCTCCTTACACTGAGGAGAGCACGAGAGCATATTTTCTTTCATAAGGACTTCCTCTCAAGACTAGGTACTCAGAACAACAATCACACACCTAGATCTTAACGTGTGCTTACTTTTGAAAAAGGTCCTGCAGAGGGTGCTTGTAAATCTTTTTGGCTAAAGCTGAAAGTGGCTGCTGGTCACCTTGGCTAGGCGTCATTGAACACGCACATAAAAAAAAACCCTGGCTTTTGAACCTCTGAAGTATGTCTCAGTGCACAAGGATCTGCTCTGTGTGCTCAGAAGAGAGGCTTTCCACCCATCCCTGTTGTTCTGCCTGATGTTCATCTTCCTCTTGTGCAAGAAAGTGGTGGTGGTGGTGGTGGTGGGAATATCTGCAGTCACTGATTATTTTGGGGTATTTATTTTAACCTGTGTGACATTGCTGACTTTGGATCCACCTGAAATCCTATCCTAAGACCAACATTTGAAATCCGACTGAATTTGTTTGAATGCATACATTCAAATTCAAATCAAATGTCTATACATTTGAATTTAAACATTCGAATGAATTTCAAATCTTTCAAGTCATTCATACAAATTATTTGGACATTCGTATGCGTACGGATACGTATGCATGACATAGTATCTATACATATCTTATTCGTATCTGGATGCATTTGTATGGATACGTACGGGCCAAAAACAGGATGCATACGGGATAAAAATGGGATGTGTACAGATGCACATGGATGCATACAGACACATACAAACGTTGACATTCGTATCTTCAAATACAAATTGAACGTTAGAATCGTAGAGATTCGAATGTGAATACATTTGAATTTTAAACATTTGAATTGATTCAAATCTTTGGATATTCAATTCAAATCGAATCCAGTGCCAAGAACTACATTCATGCACACCCTACTGACAGTACAGTACAGTGGTACCTTGACATACGAGTTCAATTCGTTCCGTAACCTTGCTCTTATGTCAAATCGCTCGTATCTCAAAGCAGTTTTCCCATTAATCCATTCCAGCTCCCAAAACACCACCTCAGTTGTTTTTGTTATGTACTGTACTGTATTTACATACTCGTATCTCAAATCTTGCTCTCATCTCAAAGCAAAATATCACTCGCTGGGCGGCTTGTATCTCAAAACACTTGTATGTCAGGGCACTTGTATGTCGAGGTACCACTGTATCCGGATAGACAGGTAGCAGCCTCTGCAGTACCACAAGTCACCACAAGGGGCAGTGGTCAGCAGCTGATAAAAAATCACTGCCAGGTGAAGTACTTAAAACAGATAACTGTTGAATTGTGATACCTGACACACAAAAGCTGCTAAAAAGTATTTGCTTTTGGGATGCAAATCTGACATCAACAATGAGTACTAGATATTTTTTCCAACTGGCATAAGGACAGTATAAAGCTTTAGAAGAAGCAGGTAACATGTAGGGTGAATTTGTTCAGCAAAAGCACAGCTCAGCGAAGATCCTTTGTTGGGCTAGAACTTCCTGAACTCAGTTTGGATATAAATGCACAAACAAGACTACATTATTGGATAGCTGCAGCTCAACAAATATTGGTGAAAAATGGGAAATATAAGGGAGCGGGAAAATGAATTATGGAAAATTATGATAAACAAATTTATCACATGTAAACAGTGTCAGCTGGAAGATAACAACACTAACGAGCATTTTTGCCAAATATGGGAATCCTGTATAGCGAGATCGTCCGCACCAACAAATATACATATCTCAGAAAAGAATGTTCTACTAAATGGCTGTATGTGTAGATTGCAGCCAAAATTAAGTCAATTGAATTGCTCTCTCACAGGGGAGGGGAGGTATAGGTACATTTAGTGTTTACTTATTTACTTTTGTTTTTACTTGATGTGTGTAAGTTAAGAATGTTACTGTCTAATAAAATTAAAAAAAAAGAATGGGTACTTTGTGGCTCAATGCTGCAGTGCCCGAGGCTGTTGAGCACCAACAAATATACATATCTCAGAAAAGAATGTTCTACTAAATGGCTGTATGTGTAGATTGCAGCCAAAATTAAGTCAATTGAATTGCTCTCTCACAGGGGAGGGGAGGTATAGGTACATTTAGTGTTTACTTATTTACTTTTGTTTTTACTTGATGTGTGTAAGTTAAGAATGTTACTGTCTAATAAAATTTAAAAAAAAAAGAATGGGTACTTTGTGGCTCAATGCTGCAGTGCCCGAGGCTGTTGAGAGCTGCATTCCAAAATGTCTGGAGGGCTTCTGGTTGGGGAAACCTGTTTTACATTCTAAAAAGAATGACTCATCTTGACCATTGGTGTTAGTTCCTTCTTAATGGCCACAAGCATACAGTGACCTTTCAAGTGGTCACTAAATGAACTTAAGCGACATATTATTAGCTGATGAGTTTGTGTCATTATTACACAATGTCTTCCTTTCCAGTGACTAGGTGGGGGACAGCTGCTAACCGACAACAGCTAAGCAGATTCAGACTTTAGATGGGATATCACAACTAGACTTCAGAGATGGAAACCAACAGCCTGTTTGCTGATCAAGACTATTCAGTGCTCTCTGGCACTTGGACGCTCCATTCCAAAGTGGCCAAGAGCTGCCCTGATATATGATCCTAGAGCACTCTCAGTTAAGCCCCAGACACAGCTTTCACGTTATTTCCTACACAAAGGCTGTGCAGTGTAGCTGTGGCTGAGCAGTTGTGCACTGCGTCACATATCACCGTAACAAGAGCCTGGTGTGCATCGCTGCTGCTGTGGTGAAGCAGATGGGACCATTCACACTTTACCCAGATCAAGGCAGGTTGAGGTGAAGCTTGGGATGGGTTGGTGCTCACAGTGGAAACACCCACCACCATCCCTAATCTTAACTGCTGCAGGATGCATTTATTTTATTTTTAGCAAAGTATCTTTTATAAGCCTTTGGTGATGAATAATGAGGTCTGTTTTTTCTATATTTTCCGATGGAATTTTACCTATTATTTACTTTAAACTGCATAAAATATGAGGAAATCCATGGTGTAGAAGTCAAATAAATAAATAAATTTTCCAGTATTTGTAAATAACAGATACTAAGAACAGGGAACAGCTAGCAGTCAAGCACAGCTGAGACAGGCACTATCCCAGTGATTACGGGAATTTTGGTATCAGTTTCTGCTTCTCACAACCCCATACCTTGTATAATGGAAAGGTAGTGAGTCCAGAAAGCACAGAGTTGGGAATGAAAAAGATGTGGCTCAGAATTCAAAACAAGACAAGTTGCAAACATAAAGGGTGTGTTCCCATAGAAGTTTAAATCCAAATTGAATCTGCCTTTGGGATTGGGAGATCCCATTCATTTTTCATCCCCAGACTTTATGAGGACTATCCTGCAAAAATCTGCAGGAAAAAAGGCCTCACCTCACAAAAACTGTTCTCAGTCCCCTTTTGGAACCCGGACCGCATTTTTTTTTTTTTTTTTTGCCTTTGGGAATGCTACTGAACTATTTGGGGCAGGGATCTATCCTTCTGGCCAATGCCTGTCAGATGTGGGTGGGATTTCACAGCTGCGAAGGTCTCCCCCTTCCCCTCATCATGCCTGTTCTGAACACGATCGCAGGAGGAGAACGAAGAGTTTGTCTTCACATATGTGAAGTACTGTTCTAGATGGCTCAATGCAGAATACGATGGGCTATCCTCCCTGCGGTAGCCACAAATGACTGATAGGGGGCACCCCTTCAGATCTATAAATAGGAGCAGTGCTTGTCCCCTCCCTTCAGTCCCTCTGAGAGAGCATGTATTCAAACACCTTTATTCTGATACAACATTTTTAGTGGTGGGAACTTATTCTGCATGGAGCCATTCGGTACTTCATGTATGTGAAGACAACTCTCCGTTCCTGTATGGCACCAGAAGAATATGATGGGATTTACCCAAGCTAGCACAGCGTGGACCCTTTACCTGAGACCCTTTATGTTACCTGAATGGTGTGTGCAAGCATGCCTCTACCAAACACCTACCAATCTTCTTCAAAACAATCTAACCTGTAGTGCTTGAAGAAAGTTGACACCGAGGACCATGTCACAGCTCTGCGAATGTCCTCTAGTGGCACCGCCATCTGAAAGGCTGCTGAAGTCGATGCTGCTCTGGTGCTGTGAACCATAATTCCCTTCGGTGGAGTCTTTCCAGCCAGGTCATATGTTAAAGAGATACAAGAACAAATCCAAACTGATACACCTTTGGCGAAGCTTTCTGACCTAGATACTGAGGGTAGAAACTCACAAAGAAGAGCACTTTCTGAACCCACTAGTTCTTTGAATATACACTTGAATGGCCCTCACTGCCTTAGAGACTCCCAACCTTCTTCCTCTGGAACTTGAGACCCTGGGGAAAATGTGGGTAATACCATGTCTTCTCTCCTGTGAAACCCCAAATCCACCTTTGGTTTAAAAGATGGACCCAACCTCAAAGTAACAGATGTAGGTGTTATCTTGCATAAACTAGATGCTTACGATAGAGCCACAACATCTGAGACTCTTCTAGCCAATGTTATAGCCACCAGAAACAGTACCTTATATGATAGATACCTTAAATATACATCTTCAGTGGGTTCAAAAAGATCTCTATTAAGTACCCCCAGAACCAAATATGCATCCCATGTGGGAAGCTTATGTATCACTGGGGGAGCTTAGATTTAACACCTTGCAAAAAATGACTTTATGTAATAATGCTGATCCAATCTCACCTAAGGGCTCAAATGGTTTATTAGTAAGGCTCTTAAACACTCAGTGTGCATCCCCAGTAGGAGAAATGCTGTACTGTAGGGGAAGTCTTTACCTGACCCCCCAATAGAAGGCAAAAAGAGCAAACACCTCCTTTCTTAGGATATTATACTTCAGAACTTCATTTATACCAGTTTGGAGAAAACTCCAGTACATTTTCAACAGCAGGATTCAACAGTCTTATACCTTTACACAATACCACCTACAGAAGGGCCTTCATTATCATTATAATATATTATATTATTATCATATATCTGCCAAGTCTACTTTGCCAATGAACGTTATTATATTATCATATATCTGCCAAGTCTACTTAGCCAATGAATGTTAGGGTGATCACGTCCGTTAATGGACCCCCGAACTCACAGAATCATCCCCAGGCACTAAAATCACATTTCAAAGAGCCCAGACAATAAATATTTACTTTATCTGGTTGCCCTTGTCTTGCAGTTCCCAAGAATGACTAACAGCGACCTTTTCTTTTAGTTTAATTATTCCTTTCAGAGACTCTGTGTCCTCTTTTGAGGAAAAAACACTGATCCAACAGTTTGATCACTATTTTCATAAGTTCTGATGAATTATAAGGTTAAAAAATATACCTCACCCTGATCACACATCTTGTCAGCTGTTAAACACTGCATAAGTGTACTAGCCCTCTCTCAAACTAGTGGCTGAAACTGCGACTGAGGAATGACTGGAGGGAGAGGGCAAGCACTGCTCCTATTTATAGGTTTGAAGGGGTGCCCCCTATCGGTTGTTTGTGGCTATTGCAAAGAAAATAACCCACCAGCCAGCCTCAAAAGATACAATTGTAGCAAGGAAATTCTTGCAATTAGGAGAGATTGGGCAGCAGGAAAGGTTTTTAAACACTCAAGCCTCAAGTGATACATTGTTGCAAGGCTGGCATAGCAGGGGTAGATGAACAGAGAGCCTGGATTTTACAGAGGGAAACAGAAAGGGAGAGTAGCCTCTCTCTCCCCCACTGTGTGTGAGCTGTCAGCCTCAGTTTTGAAAGGGAATTTGCACTGAGGTTCTCCTGTTTAAGCACAAACAGAGAGGACCAGGAGGGAGGGAGCTGATTCTGCAGGGCAGGCTTAACAGAGGTTGGGCAGGGGTGGAAATTAAAAGGTCCTGCTTCTGTGTGCTTCGTTTGTTTGTTTGCAGTTTGAGTAGGAACGCCAGTATTCACATCCAGCCCATGTTATCCTCAAGGAAATGGGAACACCCAGAATGCGCACTCAGTCCTGAATCCGGCTTTTATAAGTCCAACACAGATTGTAGAAGTTAAGTGAGAACGCAGCCAGAATGAGCAAAAGTTCAAATGGAGCAATGCTGGTTCTTCTTATTGTGGTCAGCCTAGCTCTCTGACTGCTGTCACCCCAGCAGCTTCTATTCCTGAAGTAATTGCAGCCGATTTAATTTCTGCTGAGCTTTTCTTTCTCAGCTCTTTCCCCCTTATTCCAGGTCAGGCTCCCTCCAGACAGTAGGAAGAAAATGCAAGGATTTGTTTACAACTTGCTATTGCCTTTCTCTTTCCCTGCCAGTATTTCTCCTCTGGGTTTATTTCCTACTAGTCAGACAGTTTATTAGCAAAGGGTGTTTTTCCACTGTCACTAAAAGTACCCATTAAGTACCCATTAATGGGTACGTAATGGCATTTTTGTACCCATTAATGGGTACTTAATGGGTACTTCTAGTGACAGTGGAAAAACACCCAAAGTGACAATCTGTTTTCTTTCACCATTACCTAACTCAAAAAAATCCACTTTTGGGTTAGATAATGTGGAAAGAAAATGACTAGTCATTTTGCTTATGGGCTCCTCCACTCTCAAAG
Organism: Aspidoscelis tigris stejnegeri; assembly: GCA_023333525.1. Lineage (NCBI taxonomy): Eukaryota > Metazoa > Chordata > Lepidosauria > Squamata > Teiidae > Aspidoscelis > Aspidoscelis tigris. Next base: position 5,851,296 of record JALMGA010000013.1, read on the forward strand.
CGAACTGAAGTTGGATTAAAACTTAGGTGTGAGCACTGAGAGGCCCTTTCCCTTCCCCAGTGAGAACTGGCCATACATTTATATTTCCACACACACCTCCGCCTCAGCAACACTCTCACAACAAGAGCCGCCCACACCTCTCCCCGAAAGCGAGGCAACGCGCCGCATTGGCCCCGGCGGCTGTCAGTCGAAGCCTCCCTGCTCTCGGATTGGCCCACTGACGTGGCCATCAGGAAGAACGCGATTGCTGATAGGTGCCTAGCGCTGCCACTCCGAGTGGAAGCTGCCCCGGCGCTGAGGTAGCCCGTCGCCTGATTGGCTGCGCCCGGTTTAGCAATCGCCGCGCGCTCCCCCTTCCGTGTGTGGCCCTAGCTGGCTGCTGGAGAAAAAGAACCGAGGAGGAGGAGGAGGCGGGACGAGGGAGCTGAAGCGAGTTGGGCCTGGCCGGGCCGGCGCGCGCCCGCCTGCCTCCGTGCGCCCGTCGCCGTCCCTCCTTCGTCGCTCGCCCCCAAGGCCCCGGATCGATACTACCGCCAGCAGGCCAGGTAAGGGCCGGGCCGCGCCGCGCTGGGGCGGTCGGGCTGGTCTGAGTGGGGAAGCAGGGCGGCCCCCCGTCCCTAGCAGGGCGCCGCCGTCGCCGCTTCCTTCGTTGTGGGGGCCCCGACCGAGGCGGGGGTGGGAGGGAGACTTTAACGCCCCCCTCTCCCTTTCCTCGGCGGAGCGGGAGATGCGCGGCCCAGTGCTGTGGGGGGGGGGGAGGGCTCCTCTCAGGATCGGGGCTCCTCTCAGGATCGGGGCTCTCCCCCCCCCCCCCGAGGGAAGTGGCCCAGGAGCGGGGAGGGGCGCGGGATCGGGGGGCTGCCTAGTGAGGAGGGATAGGGGTAGGGGATGGGAGGGTCTGGGGGGGGGGTTCCCGTTGTGTGGGCCGGGGGGCAGAGAGCGCGTGCCTGGAGTGCGCCGCCTCCTTCCCTCCCTCCCTGGGAGGATGATGCAACCGCCCAGCAACTCGGCCGGCCGCCCTCGGTTGTCGCTGCTGCTGGGATGGATGAGGATGAGGTCACGTCTTGGCAGCGGGGAATCCCCTGGGGCGGGGCGGGGCGGGGCGGGGACCACGATGACGTCGTCGCCCGCCCGCTCGCCCGCCTGAGGGGAGCTGGGGGCGGGGCCGAGGAAGGGAGGGAGCAGCAGCAGCAGCCCCCCTCGTTGGTGGAAGCCGGAGGGAGGGGGAGGGAAGCACGTGCGTGCTGGTGGAGTCGGCAGGCAGCTTGTGCCATCGAGCCTTGGGGCGGGGGTCGCCACCTCCTCCTCTCCGCCCTGTCTGTCTGCCCGGGCTCACCTGTAGCACCGGAGCCCCCCCTCTCCTCCCCACCCCCATCGCCTGGGCTTTGAGGGGGTGGGTGGGTTGAACATCCTCTCCCCGGGGGCTCCTGAGCAGCCAGCCCACCTGTGGCAGAAGACGCACCTGGGCGAGGACACCTTTGCCTTCTTGGGGGGTAGGGGAGTGGGGAGCGGCCCGGTTTCTTCCAGGGGTCTCTGCTTATCAGACCATCATGGCTGGGTCAGCGTATACTTAGCTGTGGTCATTGGTGGACTGTTTCACCTGCTTCCAGAACAGTTTGTCTGGGAGAGAAGAGTCCTTGCAGGTCCGGAAGTACTGGGGGGTAATTGTGGTGCTGGGGAGAGACCAGCCCCTTCTGCTTGTCTGAAGGGAACTTGACTGAGTTCCCAAGCAGCAGGTTAGGGCTCCTTTCTTTCAAGTGCGGAGTGGCACCACGGAGGCAGAAGGGAAAGCATTCCTTGGCTGAATAGGGGACACTGAAATAGCTGTCATGTTTTCTGTGGTTATTGAAACTCCTTAATTTCCAAGGAATGCAGGACATTCTGCTAGGGCAACGAAATGCAGGATTCCTTAAGGAGTCGAAAGTTGCACTGTGCATGTGGAAAGCCAGAGGTTAGGAGAAACTGGGTATCATGCAGGTTCCCTTAATGTAGTTTGCAGTATCCAGTGGTATACAGAACCTGAATGCCTGTATTGTGTGGCAGCAGATGTACTTGGAGACATTCCAGTTGGGGATGTCTGTCAAATACTAGCATTTACTTATGAGATGTGTGGCAGTTGGATGGCGACCAGGCTGGGCCTGTTACTGGACCAGTCAAATGCAACATTTCTTACCTCAGCTCTTAGAACTTCTGAAAACAGCTCTGAAAAGCAGTGGTGCTTTTTAAATAGAGATGTTTAGAAGGTAGGATATTAAAAAGGTAGTCTTCGTAACAGAGATGGCTGCCTTGCTTATTTTCAGTGTCCCTGGACATCAACCACTCCTTTGCAATAATAAAGTCACGGCCCTATAGGAATACAGTTATGCAAGTATTGTATGCATCTCTTTTACTGATGCTGAACAAATCTTTTGCTTATCCTTCACATGGATTTGATAGCCACCTTGACTTAAGCACTCAGTAGGGTGGGGGTTTTTGGTTTGCTTTTTGCTGCTGGTCTGCTGGGGTGGACCTTGGCTGTCTTTGAGAAACAGCCATAGGGACCACCACCTCTAAGATGCTCTTCGTATCTTGACAGTGAATGCAGAATGGAAATAAAGAGCAGAGTAGATATGTTTTCACTTCCCCCTCTTTCAGCAGCTTGAATGAAAGAGCGGATTTGGGGGATGTGGCACAACCTGTACCGTATTCCATCCCCAAGAAGGTAGATGGATGGGGAAAGGCTTCCATGTTCTGCCCAGGGAATGGCAGGGGGCACATTATGTGTGAACAGGTGGCTTCAGAGTGGGAAATCCCATGACTTTGAAACTTTTTTGTCTCCCACTGTGAGGTTTGAGTGACTCCAAAGAAGCAGCGTCTAGGTTCCCTTCCAGTAAAGCTCTCAAGCCACTGGCAAGAGATCAGTTTGTTGTGATTTTGCGCTACCGATTATGTGTGGGTTTAGAATTTTAAGTGTAGATGTAGTGTCAATTTGTGTAAGGATTTTGAAAAGGTAAGTAAGGTTGGACCAGATTAGCGGATGGAAATCTACTTGGAAATCCCAATGCTGTATATTAGGTTGGAAATTTAAAATGGGAAATCATGTTTGAATTGTTGCATGGACAAACCTCTGTAGTCTAGGGATGTGCACGAATGGGTTTTTTTGGCATTTGATTACTAATGAATCAAATATTATAAAATTCGTATTCGACTAGATCACCTTCAAATGTGGTAGGATTTTATTAGAAACTAATGTATTCGTATGAATTCATACAAATATCTGATAGGAATCTGATATGTACCCGACACGAATGCATACACATCTGATCCGTATTCCATAACATATCCACTCAAAGCATCAAATCCGACCTGGATCCACTCTTGATCCATGCCAGATGCACTCTGGATCCGTTGCAGATGTGACTGGCATGGCCGTTTTCCCACCTTTCCATTTTCACAAATTTCCAAACTATTTATACGATTGTCTGGAAACATTTGTATTCATATGAATGCTAATATACAAATGTCGTAACATTAGATTTGTGTACAAATGTCTGAATTTGCCCAAATTCATCCAAATAACAAAAGGTATGAATATTTGTGCACATCCCTACTGTAGTCATCAGAGTTGAAGCAAGAGTTCAGGCTCCATGCATGTGGTCATAGAAATGGCCATGTGAGGTTTGAAAGTGTGGGCTCCTGCTTCAGAGGTAAGAGGCACACTGTTGACACATTTGGCACATCCCAGTACAGGAGCCTTTGGTCCTGTTTGCACTTAGCCATATTTTGGAATGTATTTCAAGATAGTCGTCTGTCACCTGCATGCTAATGCAGACTCAGGCAGGCTTCACTTGGGGCCTGCTGTAGCCTGCCCTAACATACGGACAGCAGGCCTCTGTTCCAGGATATATTCCAGAATACAGCCAAGCACGAATATGCCCCTTGAAACTGGAGAAAGTACTGTAAGTTCCACAGCTTTAAAGTTTCTGTCTCATGTGATTTAGCAGAGGAGAAATAACCCTTGCCAGTGCTCTACACAGTGGGTATGGGGCAAACAAAGACAAAATCTACTCTTAGCATTGTTTTAACCACGCATTCATCATACGCTCATGAGGTTCAAGTATGCCTTTAACATTGCCCCTGAAGACTGTCCTAGCGGGCCAGGAATGAACTTCTAAATTCCTGCTTTTTTCCCCATTCCAGACCTGGAAAACATGATTTTATTTTACATATTTTGATACAACTTCCCATCCAAAGATCCTGAAGCTGCTTCAATGTGTGTGTCAAGGTGTTACATACTTGTGAGGAAGGACAGGATCCTAACATTTGTAATATTTTAGTTGACGGCCAAATCTAGATAGACGCAAAGGATCCTACCTATGCAGAATCAGCATTTCACATGAACTGATAAGATATTGGAACGATTGAAAAAACAAAGTAGAGCTTTCTTATAGACGACCAGTGGCTTCTGCCAAGTGGTTCAGACGAACAGCTTGAGATAAGTATAGGGAAATGCCTGTTCAAAGGGCAGTATGTCTAGAAATGTTGGTCCAAGAGAGCAGGTTCTGGCTGTTTGCCTCTGACTTAAAATACAGATGTGTGCCACAGATTTTTTTTTAACGATCTTTGAAATTTCCCCAATCCCCCCCCCCCCAATATTTGTGTTTGTGGTGCTATCTGCAACACTTCTTGGACTGAATAAGAATCTGGCTGCAGAACGTTTTGTAATGTACGTGTGTATATAGAACCTGCATATGATAGGGGCACACCAATTCCACTACATGTAAAACAAGTGTGGTTTAGTAAGCAAGGTGTAAGTATAGTTAAAATGGAAAAGAGGGCTTTAAATCTTTCTCTGTTCTGCACACCACCTTTCCAGCCATATCAGGGGACAAGATCTCTTTCTTGTCCAGTTGACTTTCATCTTAAATCTTCTGTGGCAGTTTCTAGGTCAGTCGTTGCAGTCTGATTTTATAAGGGAGGCGTTCCAGCCCCTTAATCATTCTGATTGCCTGTTTCTGGAAAAGGTGCAGAAAAGGGCCAACATAATGATTAAGGGGCTGGAATACCTCCCTTATGAAATCAGGCTGCAACATCTAGGCCTCTTCAGTCTGGAAAGACAACATTTAAGAGGGGACCTGATTGAAATATATAAAATCGTGCACTGTGTAGAAAAGGTGGACAGAGAGAGAAACTAGAACACAAGAACCAGGGGGCCCTCTATGAGGCTGATGGGTAGGAGAGTCAGATCAGACAAGGGGAAGAATTTCTTCACCCAGAGGGTCATCAGTCTATGGAATTTGTTGCCAGAAAAGGTGGTGACAGCAACCAGCATAGATGGCTTTAAGGAAGGGTTAGACAAATTTATGGATGACAGACGTATCAGTGGCTACTAGAATGGATGCCTAAGTACATCTTTCAGGCTGGGGGGACAAGCAGGATGTCTCTATGGCCATTGCTGGGATTCAAGAGCAGGAGAAGTTTTGTCCTTGTTTCAGGTTGAGATGCCCAGGAGCAATTGGTGGGCCACTGTGTGAGACAGGATGCTGGACTAGATGGGCTGTGGCCTGATCCAGCAGGGCTCCTCTTAGGTTCTTATGCCATAGCTAGGCTGGAAGAAGCAGTTCAGGTACTTAGGACAAGGATTGTGGCAGAGTGCAGAGGTGCCTCTGTGGTCCATAAAGCATCTCTTTGAGATCTGGGGCTTCTTAAATTAGAAGTGAAGTGAAACACTTACATTGGGAGCTAACATCCCTTGGAATTTTGTTTGTGATGGATCTGCACTCAGGATATAAAAAGAAAGGCCTATTAAGAAAGCGCCTGTTTAGAAAATTGGGCAAATGGACTTGTCCTTAAAACCCCTGTTAATTTTAAGCTGGAAGGATTCCTACAAAGAATATACAGTACATCTAAAAGTAGAGCAAAGGTTAGACAGTAAAACTACTTGCCAAAATAAGATTATGAAATTGGAGGGCCCATAAGCCTTGGCTAGACATTGATCCACTAGGGATGCTTCTGGGAGAGCTGAGTGTGTCCGGGCATGCTGTCAGGAAGTTGCCTGAGAGCATGGCAACGAGGCAAATCATACTGCTGTTAAAGTTGTTAGAACTAAAAATAAAACTTGTATTTTTTCCAGATGTGCTTGAGATAACACTTGTTTTTCATGAGATGTCAATTTGCAGTACTGAAACCAAGGCTTGAGTTAAGCTGTTCAGTCGGGGCTCTTAAACTGCATCCCTGTCAAAAAGCTATCCTTGCCATCAAAACTGTCCAAATGCATGCGACAAGGAAGGCTGGGTCTGTAGCTTGTTTACCTGATGAACATCTAGCTGCCTGGAAACCTTTCAGGGGGTTTAGTCTCTCCCTGGATCTTGAAGCTCAAAGATTTATCAGCCCTGTGGCCAAATACATCCCACTGTTAGGAATTTCATCAGGGGAAGTCAGTTCTGCTGAGAATTCTACCAGGTTCTTCTTGGGAAGAGTGTGACCCGATGACAGGCCGTTGCTTCCTCATTTGGGCTAGATTTCAGGGGGAAAGTTCCCATTCCTCAAATTCCCATGCATGGCAGTGGAGCAGGGCAGGCAGGTTGCGGGTCACATGACGGAAGATCCTGTGGCGAATGTGTTCCCCTTAGGCAACCCTCTTGCGTGCTCTGCTTGGTGATTAATTTTACGGCCCTGATGGAACTAAAATTTGCATAGCTAGATAGAATTGCGGTACCTGATGCCAAGTAGTCTGTGTTCCAAGATGATTCTCCCATTTGCCCCATCTAGCCTTCCCTTCCCAGTGGAGAAAAGGATGGAAGCCCAGACTTCCAAAGTGAGAAGAAAAGAAGGAAGGAGGGAGAGAAAGAAAAGAGCTTCAGAATCACTGGGAAGCACTGTCCTCAGCCGGCAGAAAGGAGCACTTGTTTCTGGTCGAGGAGACTGATTCAGTCTTTTGCTCCTTATGCTGTTCAGGACAGTGGAAGGGCACACCTCTGCCTTGCCCTTGAATCTGCGTGGCGTCCTCCTCTTGCAGTAGCCTCTGAGAGAGAAAAGGATTTGCTTTTCTCTGTCTCTTGTGCGTTGGAGTCCTAGGGCCAGGCTGGTGGTCCTCGTGACTTTTGGTTGCGTTTCACCAGTGGCAGGGCATATCTGTGGGGACCAAACTCTGCAGCTGCTGCCCTGGGCCAGGCAAGAGGAAGAGGAAAGATTGTGTGAGGCAGGAGGAGGAAAGGCCATCCTGCTTTTCCTCACAAGGTTAGAGGCAACACAGGCTTCCTGAAACTGGCGATCAATAGGCAGAGGTTGAAGAAACTCTGGCAGTCAGGAATGTCCTCATAGTTTCTGGCCTGCTTTGTTGCTTCCATGTGTGATACCACCCCTGAGCAAGACTTAAGTGCTCACAGCCTCTTTCAAAACATGTTGTGCGAAGGGATGGGAAATGGACCCCCAGCGTATATTTTTTGTCACTTTTTTGGCTACTGGCTACCAGTCTATTACATTTTTTAAGCCCTCACAGGTGAAGTTCTGAGAAGAGAACTGTTGCATAAAACTTTTGTTAGACTGAACTGCTGTGGCATTCCCAGGTTCCCCTATAAAGGTGTCTCTGCGATATGGCTGGCAGTTTTTGCAGAAGGCGCATATGGGTCATAGCCTCATGTTAAGTAGCCAAATGTCTAATCATTTGGGCTATGATATGCTTTGGCTGACAGGGCTTCTGAGGCTGGGAAGCTGGGAGGAGTATCTAGCCTAGCATCACACATGTCAAAAAAGGGGGCGGATTAGAATCTCTCCTAGAAATTTCATTTACCTGATTGGAACTGTATTGGTTTCCTTTGGAATTGGTTGGTCACTATGGTAGGGAATCTGATAGGCTAGGGAGACGCGATCCCTTCTGTTTTCTTGAAAGTACATCTCATTCAGAGTGAAGGTATTGAGACACATAACTGGCATTTGGCTGGAGTTGGAAGAAATGGCGCTACAGCACCTCCCTCCTGTGATCTTGGAGGATTTTCTGTAATTTCTTAAGGTGGATTTTATTGAGTTATAATCTCATTTCTTCTGTGTATGTTGAGATAGAAAAAAACTGCCTTTTGTGAGCAACTGCTTAATTTTCGTTCTCTGCAGTTACACTGAGCGTAGATAATTAGTAAGGTACCACAATGGAGTCGTTCAGGTATATACAGTATATGTTTTTTCTTCTTCCTAGGTGCGTGATTAACTCACGTGGTAGTTGCTCCACAAACATCTTGTAAGATTAGAACATTTTACTCCTCTGTGTAACTCCTACTGTGGATATCAAGAAGAGCCTGTCCAAATGAGCAAGACATCCCAGCAGAACCCAACTGCGGAAACCAACGGAGTCAGTGTCATCTACACCCAGGCACACACCAGTGGGTTACAGCAGGTTCCTCAGTTGGTGCCCGTGAGCCCTGGAGGTGGAGGCAAGGCAGCGCCGCCCAGCAAGCAAGGCAAGAAGAACTCCATTCTCGACAGAAACAGCGATGAGTATCGTCTGCGCAGGGAACGCAACAACATGGCGGTAAAAAAGAGTCGCTTGAAGAGCAAGCAGAAGGCTCAGGATACTTTGCAGCGGGTTAACCAGCTGAAAGAAGAAAATGAACGCTTGGAGGCCAAAATCAAGCTGCTGACGAAAGAGCTGAGTGTCCTGAAAGACTTGTTTCTTGAACACGCACACAACTTCACAGACAATGTGCAGCCCCTTGGCACAGAAAATACAGCCGCAAACTCAGAGGGCTCTGGACAATAGGAAGATGTCCCCAGTGAGGGGCAGCTCAGCGTGGACCCACGCCTCTCACTCAAGACTGTCAGTAGCAGCTCTCATGCCTTTTTAAAGTACCAGGCTTAACACTGAAAGGGTTTAATAAGATAGTTTTGCTTTTAAAGAAAGTGTGGATGGATTTTCTGCTCTGGCATCTTTGACTGACTGAAATGGTAAAAAATAGGCAAACATCCTTAGAGTTATGGGCCGCAAAATTAGGGTGGCCTAGATTAGCCCAATGTCTTTCAGGCCTTTTTAGTTATGAAACAACCAGATGCTGAGAAATTGGTCACTGAATACCATGAGAAACGTACTTTTCTTTGCCCTCACGTGAATTAGATATGATGCGAGCAAGGTGTGATGTGATGCTAAATGAGTGGTCTGGATTTTTGACATTGGGGATGCTGTTATTCAGCCGCAAAGCCCTTTCTCCAGCTCATCAAGGAGCAGCATAACTTGAGGATTTGGTGATCTAAATGAAAGGATTGTTTGATCTCATTGGTTAGAAAGGTGGTGAATAATTGCGTATCTTTTTAAAAACTGTTTTAAATATAAATACTTCCAAGTCGTGGGTGACAGCTTGGAAAACTCCCTACCCCTTTACTTTTCATTGGAGGGAATATTTTTGAGAACATGCCCGTTGCCATACATCAAGCGTATTACCTGAACCATCAGCAGTCTTCACGTGGGCGGTTTGCAAAATGTCAGGCTTGCCAACGTTTATTAAAGTATGGTCAACTGCTATGTTCCTTTTAATTTATTTTTGTCTAGAATCTAGTCATTCAGAGGCCGCAGTGGCTTAAGAATCATGGAAGTTGTAGTTCCAAACAGGATCCTTTCTGTACTTTAGTGAAAGCCTTAAGTCAATGATTTTCATAAAAGTCCACTGTAAAATGTCTATTTTAAGTGAGGATCAGTGCAAAAGCTGGTTAAACAACCTTGCACAGCATCATATTTACCTTTTATTTTTGCGGCGTGAAATTCACTGAAATACCCAGGGGCAAATTTGCACATCGCATCCCATCTGGGGGCGTGGGCAAGGTGAACTTGCCTACATGTGTAAATGCTAGTACACGCCAAGCCACCCACGCCCACATGTCCAGACACATACCTTTGTGCAGGTGCATGTCCAGGTGCCGCCATCTTTGCTCCGTGCCTGGGAGCGCTCTGCTGGCCGACTAGTGGGCCAAGTGCAGAGAGGCCCTTGTTTCGTCACGCGTGAAGTTTTTGAAAAGACGTAGCACGATTGCTTAAGAGTGTAAATCCTACGATCGGTGGCTAGACGCGGTAATAGTGCCTAAAGGAAGACTTTCTAAGGCTCAGTAAGGATGTCTGTGTGTGCTAAGTTTGCTCAGATCTCTCTTGGTGTGAGTTTGTTCCCAGGTTCAAGGTATGTTCAAGGCATTTCCCCCAATCATTGCTATCCTTGGCATATGGCTCGCTGCAGGCCATTTGTGCCTTCAGTGATCTGCAGTGCTCCGACTTGTGTCCAACGCCCTCTGCCTACCAAATGGAACCTGGTTTAGGAGCAGATTTCAAACAGCGAGGGAGGCATGTGATGATTTTACAGGGAATTCTGAGATGAATATGTATGAAAGGGCAGAACAGAACACCGCATAACTACTCTGAAACTGTGGCAAATGTCTTATCTGTGGGTAGAGTGCCTTGCTGGAGGTCGCCTAGTGTAGGAGCTTGGCACGAGAGAAGAACCTGGTAAATTGTTAGCCCTGCTAGCAGAAGACGGTCTTCTCACAAGAGCTGCTCAGATGCGCCAGTGATAGGGAAGTCAATGGCCATCTCAAAACTCTGGCCTCTGTTCAGTAACTTCTGCACCCTTGAGTAACTGTGTTGTCAAGGTTTGGATAAATCTGGGCCAATTCTTTTGAGGGTTGAAAATAATATGACACTGGTTCATACGGCGAAGGTAGTTGACCTGACTATTTAATAGGCCACGGCTCAAAATTGTTGAAGTTATTGAATTCTGCCACTGGCTGAAATCTACAGCAAAACAAGTGATCCTCATAAAAACATGAATGAAATCTCCTTTAGCTCTTTGGCATTCCTTATGGGGAGTGGGTAAGAGTGTGTCGCTTTTTTGATACTTTCAAATGCTGGTGATAAGCTCTTTATATATATATATATATATATATTTTGTGTTATATAGAAAATTTAATACAGTAAATTGAGCAGGGAAGTTGCTATGTCCTTTTAATTTATTTTCTCTTGAATTTTCATTTGTAGTATGTTCTCCTATTGTACTAGCAAGAATGAATTTTATACCTCCTTTCCCCCCATCATTGTGTCGTATATGTATTTAGAAACACTGGGTCGAGAACTCAGCCATGAAGATAGAAATAGCAACGACGATAATAATAAAAATGCTATAAAATCACACTGACTTGTACTTCTGTCAGCCTTCAAAAATGTTTTGGAAGGGCCCTTTCTCTAGGGAGGGCTAAATCCCAGAGGCCTGGGTTGTTCTGCTGTTCAAAGCAGCTGGTGGGCAGATATGCTGCCAAGGAAATCCTTGCTCAACGCCACAGGGTAGGAGTTAGCAGATGACCTTCTTGGGGTGTTTCTGCAATTTCAGATTGGATGTAGCTGCAATTAATGTCCTCCTTCCAATGTGGTTACTCTTTCTAATTCAGAAATGGTTTGAATGATGAAGGTTTTCCAGCAGTGGTCTGTCGGGCTACCCCCCTAGCTGAAGGACAGGGTGATCTGTACCTGTGTGTAGCTGGAAAATCAAGTGATGATCAATTGGTCATTTTTCAGGGCTGATCATATTTTTCTTCCTCTTCCCCATAGCAGCAATCGCTGCTGAAAAGGAACGAGGGACAAAACCCGTTTTCCATCTCTTTCTAGCAGCAGTCATTGCGGCTGTCGAATCTTTGCCGCCAGGAAGGGAGAATTGCCCCCCTCCACGACCGCCGAAAGGGAAAGTCAGGTTCTTCTTCCTTCCCTTTCAGTAAAAGCGATCGCTGCTGAAAGAGGAAGAAAAAACCTGCTGTGCTTGGAGCTTAACGTTCCTTGGAACAAACAAGACCAGGCTTTATTCCACATAATCTCACATGGAAAGATTCTGTACATCCATGTTGTCCCTTCATGAAACCAGACTTTGTGATTGAATTAATCTCTGGGTGAAGAAGTGATTATTCCTGACTCTCCCAAGATTTGGCTTATGTTCTGGGAAAGGGCAGATCAGAGGCTCTAAACCAGGGGTCCCTGGGACACAACAATCTGTTGAAAGATTTCAGAGGGTCTGTGAGCTTGAATTGAAATAAAAAATCAACTTCCCTCTGATAAAACTTATCTGCCGCTACATTTTGAGAGGGGGTCTGTGGTTTTCACCTTAGGGCCTTTTTTTCCACTAGAAGAAGATGAGTGGGCTTTTCTACCCCGCTTTTCTCACTCATTTAAGGGGACTCACAACAGAACACCCTGTGAGGTGGGTGGGGCTGGGAGAGCTCAGAGGAGAGCTGTGACTAGCCCAAGGTCACCCCGCTGGCTTCATGGGGGAGGGCGGAACCCTTCTAAGACTCCACTAGGAACCTGATTAGTACCTGACTTGTACCAATTGGGGAGGCCTTGTCCCTACCTGGACCCCACTGAAGTCCCCATCTGCAAGGCCCTGTCCCCACGAGGGCAAGGGAAATCCAGATTTAATGGGTTCTAGATGAGCCGGTTCTTTGCAAACATAGGTTTGCAAGGCTTATTGTTGAACCAAGCCCTATTTAGTCCAATGGGAAGCCAAACCTCTGGGTGTTCTCAAAGAACCGGCATTCTGGCCTGAGCTGTTTCTAGTGGGTCTTCTGAAGGCCTGTGGCCTACTAGATACTGAACGGCAACTATGTGCCCAGGCACTGGGGTGACCCTGTGTGTCACCCAAAAAGGCTTGGTGTGTCACCTGTGACATGTGTCACAGGTTTGCCATCACTGATCTAGAACGTCTTACTAAGAACAGTCTAAGAATGGAAGATGAAACTACCATTGTCAAGGCAAAGCATTTATTCCAATCAACAGTGTCCAGCATAAAGATCTGCTAAGCAGGGGAGAGGTCATCTTCCAACTGAATCTTTCACCAGCGCTGGCTAGAGATCTGAGTCCCCAAACTGGCTGCTGCAGGACTACCAGCACCACAGTAGCTTCCTAGGGAACACCTTGGAAGGTATATAAAGCTCACCACCCCATGTGGTCCATCTGCTGCATGCACAAACCCCTGATCACCTCGTGTGTGCGAGAGACGTGTGGCTAATCAGCACTTGGAATCCTTTCTTCTGCTGTGCTTCATAGACTGTTTGCTATCACAGACCCCCCTCTGTGCAAACCATCCGAGCTGAGGAACCTCGTGCAACTGGTGATGGTGATGGTGGTTGTAGGCGAAAGCTCTCCCCCCCCCTTTTTATTAAAAAATGCCCCTTTTAAAAAAGCCTGTTTGTTGCCACAGAGATGTTCCAAAAAAGCCCTCCCACAAATGACCACTCCCACCAGTTCTGGCTGGCTTCAGTTTTGCAAGATCTGGCACAGTGTGGTTTGAGCCCCAGGCTGAAGATATAAAATTCTCCCAAATAGCAGGCGCAACCCTTTACCCAAAAAGATTATTTGCGAGGAGCAGAGTTAGGTTTGGCTCTGATTTGTGCTGATCCCTTCTTTTATGTGGCATGCAGGGATATGAATAGAGTGCATAGAAGCCTAAAGCATCTTTCTGCTAAGAGTGAGAGAAACCTCATGGTTATGGCTTTTGGCTGGAGGCGGAAGCAAAGGATTTATCGCCGCCGTTGGTTTCGGCCATGAACGATTCGATTTCCTCCACGGTCCTGGGGACGCAGGTCAGTAGCTCCATCCCGTTGGCTGTCACCACGATATCGTCTTCAATTCGTACCTGGGAGAAGGCAGATGGGGTCAGATCAGCAGAATGTGGGCAAAGGTCGGTACCGCGAGCCAGGGATCGGCCTGGACTTTGCCTGAATGCAAGGCAGTGCCCTGGCTGAAGCTGCTGGTCTCCTCTTTGAGTAGGAGGAAACCCGTGGACAGGCCTGAAACTCCCACCACAGATCTGGTTCAGATGCTTCATTCCAGTCATTTTCAGTCCTGATCATTTGGGTGGGATGGTGGGGAGGAACAGAGAACAGCCGCATTCTGTTCTTCCCTAGCTTGAGGAACTTCAGCGTTGTCAATGGTCCTAAGAATATATTGGTTCCGTGACCCATCTAGTCCAGCAGCTTATCCACACAGTGGTCAACAAGCTACACAGGCAAGCTCATCAGCAGGACCCAAGCACCCAGCTTGCCCTGTTCTCCCAGAAGATCCAAGGAAATGCCCTTCTGGATCACGTGGCCCATCTAGCCCAGCAGCCTATTCTAACAGTGGTCAAACAGCTACACAAGGAAGGCCACCAGCTTGACCCAAGCACACAGCTTGCTCTGCTTGCAGCCTCCTAGCATAAGAACTTTGGAAATGACCTCCTGGATCAGACCCATGGCCCGTCTGGTCCATCAGCCAGCCAGTCTCCTCGCAAATGGCCTTCAGAGGCAAAACACCTTCTACTGACCGTCAGGGCTAACAGCTGTCGACAACTCTGACTTCCATGAAGTGGTCCAGCCCTGTCTTGAAACCATCCAAGCTGATGGCTGGGGCCACATCTCATGGCAGGAGATGACAAAGTCTGTGTTTTGCAGGAGGGGTTGGATGGGGATGGAAATCCTTCTGTCTGTCCTGATTCATCTTCCATGGTTCGTCTTCACTGGACGTCCCCCAGGTCTAGTATTTCCGCCTATCCGCTTTGTCTGCCCCTTCTATCATGGTGCCTTTCAGTCGCCTCTTCTCCAGACTCAGAAGCCCCGAGCGCTGCAATGTCTCTCACCCAACATCTCTTCTACACCCTTGGCTTGATGATTTTAAGTCAACTTCTCCCGTATCCTTTCTGACATGCACCAACCAAAATAGTATACAGCTGTCCCCTCCTCCCCCGCCCCCCGTATCCACCGGAGATAGGTACCCGTTCCTCCCGTGGTTTCGGGAACACTGGGAAATTGTGCAAGATTTCCCGGGGGTTATGGGAAATCATGTGCCATTTTGCACTATTTCTAACTGCCCCAGGCCTCTGGGCAGCCTCTAGGAGGCCTAATGGCACCAGTGGGGCAGGAAGTGGGGGGTGAGGCTGGGCTGGTTGACCGTGGGTAAGTGAAACCACGGTGACTGGACCAGCAGATAACGGGGCCCAACCGTATTGTATTCCAGCCGCCCGTTGTTCTACCTACCTAGAACAGCGTGTACCGTGATGGGCGGCCCTAGCAGGCACGAACATATGGAAGGTGCAAGATCTTGTTATTTTTGGCCGGGCGCCACTTCCAACTAGCGACGCTTAACCGTACGGGGAGCCGCGAGCCAAACGGCGCAGCGCTTTCTTTCTGCCACTTGCAGCTTCGTTGCGTGTTTGTCGAAGTGTTTAACCCGTTTAAAGGAGCCTCTCTTTGCCTTTTGCAAAACGACTCAATCACAATGGATGCCTCGCAGCTGATAATGTTACTAGGAACTCTGAAACCTTTTCCATTCCCCCTGGGTGCAAATGAAAAGGCGGACCCTGCTCTGCCTAGCTCTAATCTCCCTTGTCAAGTTAAATATGCATACTAAGTCATTATCCCTTATCTTATCAGAAAGAAAAGCAAGTCTCTAAGCGGCAATAAAAGCAATTTGAGCAAGGTGTCAGATCCAAGGGAGCACGAGTCCCGGGAACACCCCCTCAACACACACACACTCACATGCGGTGGCTTTAATTGTTTCTGACCTCGGGGCGTTTTAATCTAAAAATAATGCCGGTTTAACATTTGCCTTTCTGCCTGCAAAAATGATCTGTTTGCTCAAACAAAGCAAGCCATCGTGCCTGATTAAAGCGCTCAATGGACTTATCTTTTTTTCGTTTGACGCTAATTTACGGGCATTGCGGAAGTGAATTAAATACGCTCAGCAGAATTCGCGCTTTGGGGTTGGCAGCTCCAAGAAATCGTCCTGCCTGCCAACTGAACAGCCAGCTGTGCAAATCTGAGCTTTCCAGGGGTTTGCAGGGAGCCACACAGAGAAGAAAGGAGTGAAACTCTGGATTGAACTGTGCCCGGATATTCACAGAATTTGATATCTGTACAAACTCATACGGATTCGGACATCCACACGCTGTCAGCACTGCCAACCTAGAGCTTATACGAAGCCTGCCTTGGTCTCCGTTAACGGTGGACAGCTACAATGTTGTCCACATCACGCCTGGGAGCAGCTCAAGAGTTCCTGGTCAGCAGCATCGGCATCCTGAACCACTGTGTGACACCGAGAGCTGGCACAGCGGGACAACTGTGGCTGCGCGGGCGCATGCCGCATCCCAAACGCCAAGCCAACCCCCGGGCATTTGTGCTGGATGCAGTCACGGCCGCTGCTACACTGATCCTTCCTGCCCGGGAATGGACATCTGTACATCAAGCGCTGGCGGGTCTGGTTCGTGACTGCACCAGCACTTGAAGTGTGGATAGCTCCCTCCATTCCCGGTCTTTGCCTCACTGGAGCGAAGTGTGGACAGGCGCCACGTGGGTGAAGCCGAAAGGACAATCTGGCAATCCCAGGACAGACGATGAAGGGAGAGTGTTAAACAGATACTGCCCAGTTATCCCTCATTGGTGAAAGTCATGGACCGTGGAGCTCCTTGTTTTTCATCCCTGCAACCAAACAATCCATAGTACTGGCCTGTTTTCTGCAGGAATTCCCTCACACCCGCGAGGATCGTCCTAAAATTATAAAACTTTACTGCAAAGTTGTATTTTCTGAATGTCAGATGAGGGTTACGCTGCCCGAGGGAGGGATCAACTAACATCTCTCCTTGCTACACCTGCTGCCAAGGTCTCTGGGGCCCCTTCCCAGCCGTCTTCCCTTCCTTGTGCGTCTGGGTTTTTTAACCCCAGAGGCCTGAGGACAGAGACTAGTCTGAGTTTCCATCTTGGGAGAGACGCATGTAAAGAGAGAGATGGGTATAGTGGTTCTTCCAGCTCAGAGATGATGATTAAGAAAATGTATGTCCTGCCCTTCACCGAATGGCTCCAGGGCAGGTTACAATGAAATTAAAACATATTGAATAGCAAAACATAATCCCCTTCCTTCCAGTTTGAGTGACATGAGCCAGTTTGGTCTAGCGGTTAGGGAGCTGGACTCTTATCTGGGAAAACCGGGTTTGATTCCACCCTCCTCCATGAAGCCAGATGGGCGGCCTTGGGCTAGTCACAGCTTTCTTCTGAGCTCTCACAGCCCCACCTACCTCACAGGGTGTCTGTGGTGGGGAGAAGAACAGAAGGTTTGTCAGTCACTTTGAGTCCCCTTAAATGGGTGGGAAATGCGGGGTAGAAAAACCAACTCTTCTTCTTCTTCTTCCACCCTCCCTCCCTAACAGGACAGCCTCCTGAGGTAGGGGTGTACAGAAATGCAATTTTTGGGATTCAATTCCTGTCGGATATCTGAAAATTCAAATTGATTAAAACGTGTAAAATTCAAATGTATTCAACATTCGATTAGATTCGAATACATTCAAATCTATTGATGTGAATTTTCGATCCGAATTTGCACATAGGAATGTCAACAACATTTGTATGTGCCCGTATGCATCTGTACAAATCCGTACGCATCCCATATTTATCCCGTATGCATCCTGTTTTCATCCCATATAGATCTGTACAAATGCGTACGGATGCGGGAAGGATGTATACAGGCAAGTATGCATCGCGTACATAGCCGTACACAAACGAAAGCCCAAATAATTCTCACGAACAGATTCGAAATTCGAATGTTTAACTTTGAATTTATAGACATTCGATTCGAATCTGAATGTCCAGATTCGAAGGAATTCAATCGAATTTTGAACGTTTCGAATATTCATGCACATCCCTACCCTGAGGAAGCTGTTTAAGAAGCAAAAGTCTCAGTAAAAAGATATGTTTTCACCAGGTGCCAAAAACTATACAATGAAGGCGCCTGGCGAGTATCAAGAGGGAGGCTGTTCCAGAATCTAGGGGCCACCACAGAAAAGGCCCTGCTGCAAGTCCCTATGCCTAGCACCCTCTGAAAGGGAAGGAACTACAAGAAGGCCATCTCCTTGCAATCTCAGTGTACGAGCAGGTCTATATGGGGGAAGGCGCTCCTATAGATACCCAGGGCCCAAGCCATTTAGGGCTTTATACGTTAGTGTCAACGCCCTGAACTGGGTTTGGTAGCGAATAGGTAACCAGTCCCGATCCTTTAAGACTAGCGCAGAGGTGTCAAACTCAATTTTGCCAAGGGCCGGATTAAAAAAAAATACTGTCAGGGCCAGGGGGCGTGGCCGGGGGTGTGGCCGGGGGCGTGACCAGGGCACAGAGGAGGGGCTGGGGCGTGGCCGGGGCCTGGCTAGGGTACAGAGGATGGGCTGGGGGCGTGGCCGGGGCGTGGCTAGGGCACCGAGGAGGGGCTGGCTGTCCATGGCAGTGCCCGCGCACTCGGGCAGTGGAGGGTCCCGCTGCGCGCTCGCTCGCCCTCGCCTCGCCTCACCTCGCCTCCTTCGCGCCCAAGGAGGACAGCGGTGGTGGTGGGCGGCAGCGGCAGCGGGCGGCGGCGGCGGCGGGCTCTATCTTTGACATCCCTGGACTAGCATGATGTGATCCGGCCAGAGTCTGGCCAGATGAGATGGTAGAATTCTTCCCCTCCATCTGGTAATCCAGAATTAAGGGGAAAATTCATCCCTGCTGAACTTTCACCAGGATTACTGCTAAGCAGCTGGGGTAGCATGCCCTTCCCTCTGTTTGTGGTCCTCCTGGGATCCATGTGCATTGGAATAACTTTTTTAAAAAGTCTGCTGTCCTGGAAAAGTAGCAAAATACTTGCTCTGAGCCTTAGACACAGTGAGACGTCTTGGCTGTTTTTATCCATCAGCTCTGCTAGGGGAAAATGGGGAACGTGCCCTTAAATAACTGGACACGTGCGAAAGGGTGGGCCAAGGCATAATTTGGGTTTCTTTTTTACCCAAAGGCTGGACCTTCCAAGGGTGCCAGTGAAAGACGGCTTCTCAAACCAGTTTGGTGAGATAAAACAGTCCTAATCACCATCTGATTTGGTTAGCAGACAAAACCGAAATTCATTTAAAGACACTTTAAGGCAGAGATGGTTTCTATTCAGAGGTCTGACCCAGTACATAGACTAAGCCTGTGGCCACACCTAAGGTTTAATCCACTTTCAGAGCGAGAGAAAACATCAGCAAAGATTTAAAAAAACACACCTTTGGGATAGGTAATGCGGAAGGAAAAAGAGTGGTGAATTGCTGATGTGTTTTCTCACTGTGGTCACACTTAAGGTTTAATCCGGCTTCAGTCCACTTTCAGAGTGAGAGAACACACCAGCAAAGTGTGTTATCTTTCAGGGTTAGATAACTCAGAAAATTCACCTTTGGGATAGATAATGTGGAAAGGAAATTACTGGTCACTTTGCTGATGTGTTCTCTCGCTCTGAAAGTGGACTGAAGCTGGATTTAACCTTAGGTGTGACCATAGCCTTAGTCTATGTACTGGGTCAGACTTCTGAATGGAAACTATCTCTTTCTTAAAGTGTCTTTAAGTGAATTTGGGTTTTGCCTGCTAACCAAATCACAGTCTGACCACAGTCTAAGTGTTTGACCTAAAACTCGAAAATTCCCACATTCAAAGTTCCTCCAAAGACATATTTGGGGGTGATTTGGGGGAATGGATCTCCTCTGTTCCGCTCAGCTCTCCATCTGAAGTATGGAACCACACTCCTTCCCATTCTGGATTTCCAGAGAGAATGCTGACAGAGATGCCCAGAAAATTCTGGCTTTTCTCCATGCTCTCAGAGGCACCATCAGAGAGACATGGTGGTCAGTGGTTACGTACCCCGCCGGAACCTCGGAAGCGTGCCAGGACTTCATTATTGATGAAGCAAGCCTGAGAAGGGTCGGCTAAAGCTTGGTCCAAGACGTGGTCAATGAAGTAGATGCCAGGCTCAATGGTCAGCACCATGCCTTCCAAGAGGGTGCGGGCGGTTCGCAGACTCCGGAGCCCCGGGAGGTCAATCCTTTCAACGCCCTGGAGGGGGAAAAGTCAGTAAGCAACCTGCATTGTCCCCTTTCTCTTTATGAACCTGAGGCTGATGTGTCTCCGTGAGCCAAATATTCACCACTGGAAAACCTGTTGGGTCAGGAACAGGCTTAGAACACCTCCAGAAGCAGAAGGTTCCTCTTAGCCTCATCTGGACCGGAATTGTACCCGAATCCATAGAAATACATTCGTAATGAACAGAATCCCACCACATTCAAAGGGGATCTATTTGAATACGGATTTTCTAACATTCGATTCGTTACGAATTGGCGCACGTCCTAATGTGAATTTCTAACACAAATACAAATTACTTCCTCTGCCATTTAGAGACTCTCTCTCTTTGCCGCACCCGATTCTTGGAAGGTCTTCTTCTGGGTCGTGCCATTTGAGGCTGCCAAGTGGCGAAGGTTCCACCCGTGTTCTGACCGGCCATAACAAGAACCCTGGTAGGCCACTTGAGTGGCACATCCAGTCCAGCGGCTACTGGGTGCCCCAAAGGGAAGCCCACAACAGGACACAGGGGCTCAGTCTTCTCCATACACTCATGTTCCCAACACTTGGTCTCCAGAGGGGCTCAAGTGCCAAGGCTGGCCCTATCCAGCTTTTAAGGGGGATACTTCTACACTAGGCTGGAAACTGCTTTGAGAAGTCTTTATGAAGAGCAACTTAAAATAAGCAGCAGCTGTTAAGAGTCCTGCTCTCCTCCAGAAATGGCCTCTTTCTCAGACCTTAACGTCCCTTGGGAGCTGTCTGGGAGCGCAGCCAGGAAGAGGGCCTTCTTGGTTATGGCCCCTGCTCCCGAGCGTTCTTTGTCAAATCACATGCAGGCAGCTCCTTCCTGGCGATCTCTTTTTAAAAAAATCTCTAAATGCAAACTTTTTTTGCATGTGCCACGCTGAGTCTTCTGTAAGCCACCCAGAGAACTTGGACAGGATATAAACAAACAAACAAACAAACAAACAAACAAACGAATGCATGAATGAATGGGCTACCTCACGCTCTGCAGCCATCTAAGTGGGTAGGGCTCACTGCCGATGCCTTTGTTCAACTATGCAATAGGTAGAAAGGCCATGGTGATGTTTCCATCTTCCAGGCCTCCTTTGTCCAATCAACTTGGAACCCCCACCAAGAAAGCACTGTGCCCTTTAGCAAAGAGCGGGGGGGGGGGGGCTCTTGGTTACAGCTCCCCACCTCTGTTTATGAAAGCAACAGCTAGCAAGCAGGAGTGTGGGTGGGTGGGTGGGGCGCAAGAGGCTCTACTTGGGTTTTGGTGGCTGGTACATCTCCCGCCGCAGTGAGATCCCCGTTCCATGAAAGTACCTGAACACAACCCACGCCTGGTCCTGCGGTACTGGACCCATTTTCATTCCTCTTTGTGGTGGTGGTGGGGCAGCTCTTAATGCCCCCCCCATTTCTACACTGATTGCAGTTCCAACAGACTTAAAAGCAGGCCAGCGTGCCTAAGGATGACAAAAGGATCGTTCTTTCTGAGCACCAGTCCAAACATGCATTTAAATCGGGGCTGTAAGGCAATATACATTAATTCAGCCGCCAAATCGGCCTCCAGAGACACTTCCGGCTGCCGCCGCCGGTGATTACGGAAAACACAAACAATTTCTCTCCTCTGACCAAAGCAAGGGGGCGGGAGGAAGCATTGATCTCCAAGGGCTTGTTTGCCTTAACCTGTATGGAATTACAAACTTCGCAGAGATCGGGGGATTGCTTTGTTCTTCCGCCAAACGCGCCCTGGCACTACAGCGACAGACAACTGGAGCGTCAACCCTTCCCGTTCTGAAGCTTTAACCTGGTGACTGCTTGGGATGGAAACCAGGTCTTGCAGGATTGTCCCGAGTTTGGCAGATCAGACCCTCCCAAACATCCACTGTGCTTCCTGCACAGATGCGATGGGCGAGGCGGAACACAGCTGGATTCACAGCTGGAACACAGGGATGGGCAAATCTGATTATTTATATTTCAATTATTATTATTATTATTATTTTTGCTCACAGTTTTCTTATTATTTCCAAATACCTTTCTCAATAAGGGATGTGCATGAATTTTTTTTGGGTATTTTATTTGTACTTTATCAAACACAAGAAAATGTGTATTTGTTTGAATAGATCCCATTCGGATGTGGTAGGATTTGTGAATTGATACAAATGTTCAGTCCCATATGCATGAAAATACACACAAATCCTATATATGAATGCACACCAGACCACTTGGGAAAACATGCCCAGGGATGTGCACAAATGTGTTTTTTTTTTTGGGGGGGGGGTCAATTCGTATGGAACCGAATGCAAGAAAATATGTATTCATTCATCCTATGGATCCCATACGAAGCTTCGTACGAGTGTATCGAAACATTCAATTTGAAAGACCATCTTCAAATGGGCCGATTCTTGCAAATATCTGTTCACATCTCTGATGTAAAGATCAGCAGGGAGGCGGAACTGGTATTCGTAACATTTAAAATTCGTCTGAATTCACATATTCGAATTTGAATAGAGCGTTGGCACATTTAAAGGCTGACATTCAAATTTGAATAAAATGCTTTGGAACATTTGCACGAAGCTTCGTTACGTTTGTGAACCGGGGAGGTGGGAAAGTGGCTACACCAGTCACATCTGCAACAGATCCAGAGTGGATCTGAAGTGGACTGAGAACAGATTCGCAGTGGATTCAGGGTGGATTTGACCCACCCAGAGCACCTTCCATCAAGCTCCCAGCATTTGGCCCCTCCCTCCCAACTGCCACCAGACGGGCCATGAAGGAACCATCTTGCCTTGGGAGAGGAAGAGAGAAGGAAGCTGGGTGAGCACCTTCCATCCAGCTCCCAGCATTGGCCCCTCCCTCCCAACTGCCTCCAGACGGGCCATGAAGGAACCATCTTGCTTTGGGAGAGGAAGAAAGAAGGAAGCTGGGTGATCACCTTCCATCAAGCTCCCAGCATTGGCCCCTCCCTCCCAACTGCCACCAGACGGGCCATGAAGGAACAATCTTGCCTGTGGGGAATGGAGGAGGAAAATAAAATAAAAGTTTTTACCTTTGCAAGGACTCTGCTGCCGCCAGAGAACCCCTGTTCCCTCCCACACCATTTTCCTTTTGTATCTTGTCTCTTTAGATTGTAAGCCTGAGCGCAGGGACCTGTCTAAGATTAATATAATATTGTAACCCGCCCTGAGGCCTTCGGGTATACGGCGGGATAGAAATATAAATAAATAAATAAATAAATAGGGGATACATATTAGATACGTAGGGGATTTCTATGGGGTTTGTATTGAACATTCGTATGGATTTGTACTCAACATTCATTTCAATTTCAAATCCTACCACATTTGAATACATATTTTCTTGCATTCGATTCCATACGAATTGACCCCCCCCCCCCCCAAAAAAAAACATTTGTGCACATCCCTGGGCATGTTTTCCCAAGTGGTCTGGTTGAATCTCCCCAAATATCAGGATATTTCTGATGATAACCCTACCCAGAAAGATTTTAGGATTTCTGGATGGCCCTGAAACACTGGCTTTCTTACCCTTGTTGTCCAGCTGGCCCAAGATAAATTTAATTTCCCCCCTCTTCTCTCTGATTTTGATGCTTTGGGATTCAAAAGCCACCGCCAGAGCCTGATAAAACCTTTCAGAAATAAATAAATAGCTAAAACACAGCTCTTTGGAGGCGGTAGGAGAACACTTGGAAGGTCCTGCTTCAGGAAAGCAGCGCTGCCTAAACGGGACCCTTTCCAGCCCCTCGGTTGTGTTTTGCAACCGCAGAAATGCCCGGTAACTTCGCTGGCACGTTGAGGATCTGCTGGACACTGACCTTTGGGTACCCGCCCACATCATGGACGTCGATTCCAAGGAAGTGGCCAAGCCCATGTGGCATAAACACGGCACCGAGATGAACCTTCACCATGTCATCAACGTTGCCTCGGAGGATGCCAATTTTTGTGAGCTCTTCCAGATGGACCCTATCTGCAAGACGGTGCATGTCAGGCCAAGCGACCCCTGCAGTGCGTAAAAAGAGAATAAAAGTGGAAAGATCTTTCACCAAAGGTCTCTCTCTTTTTTCTAAAGTCATAAAGTGTGCCTTTGGTTTAGCCCTAGGATGGAGAACATGAGATGGTAGAGAGATCAGGCCTAATTCCCAAATCTGTGGGTTTTTTTAAATGTCCCTGTGTCTGGATTTTTCGATCTTGCAGAACTGGTTTCATCAACGTTCAGTGGAAATCACAAACCATTAATTATTTATTCAGCGTGTTTCTATCCTATCCTCATCTCCAAATAGGGTCTCAAGGGTGGGTTTTACAATACATAATGTTAGACAGCTCTCTGCCTTCAGGCTCACAAGCTGAAAAGACCCACAGGGAAAAGGAGTTGTTAAGGAGAATGGGGGGATGTTGTCAATTGGTTGTAGGGCAGGAGGAAGAGGAAGAAGAAGAGGAAGAGGAAGAAGAGTTGGCTTTTCTACTCTGCTTTTCTCACCCATTTAAGGGGACTCAAAGTGGCTGACAAAGCTTTCTATTCTTCTCCCTACAACAGACACCCTGTGAGGTGGGTGGGGCTGTGAGAGGTCAGAAGGGAGCTGTGACTTGCCCAAGGTCACCCAGCTGGCTTCGTGGAGGAGGGCGGAATCAAACCTGGTATTCCCAGAAAAACGCCTGGCTCCTTAACCACTAGACCAAACCGGAGGTAGCCTAGGATGCCATCCTGCCTCTCTCTCATCTGCCCAACCTGGACAGGTGTATGTGCCTAGAGCATCCTAGAACGTGCAGGGCTGTCCCAATCAGGTAAGTGTGGAAAGGCCCCAAGTCTAGGGTAAGGACAGAGAGCTGTATTGCCCACCTCTGACCACAAGTGACCCATGGCACTGAAGAAGTTACCTAGCGGGGTAGCAAAATGTCTATAAACGGAAGACCCAGCTCAGAGAACTGTATGGCACCATGGTCCCCGGACACCTCACCTCACCTCACCTCCCCTGACCTCACCTCTTCTCTTTCCTTCCTAAGCAAGATTTGATGTGCCCCTTGCTTCTGTCGTACGTACGTGACTTTTTTCTTGATTGGTGCAACGGCTATGAGGAACAAAAAGATTCCAAACACTGTGACACTACCCTCCCCAGATGCTTTGGTGATATGAAGGATGAGGTCCCCCCTGCATCCTGCCCATCTTTAGAGCACATGGACGAATCCTTCCCACTCGTTTCCCCCCTTCTCTGGCACGTGGGGGCACGCGCATGCATGCGTGTGAAGTCACTTCTAAGCAGGCCAAACTAAGGTAACCAGGGCTAAGATTTGGCAGCTGTTTCCTTGATCTATTCTGGCACGCTGCTGCAAGAGTCAGCAGCTTTCTGTTCCAAGGCGGCCGTCCAGATTTAAATTTGCTTTACCCCCCTCGGTGGAGGAGACAGCTTTGGGGTGGGGTGGTGAAGGAGGTATCTTGCCTGAGTTATAAGGCCTTTCCTTTGTTTGTTTTTTAAGTGGGTCGGGAGTTAAGGGCAGGGAAACACTCCCATAGCTCAGGACCAATGAGCAGCTAGCCTCATCCCATAATTCTGGGTTTAAGAGAAGAAACGGTGTCTCCTTGTTCATACATGCAAAGGGGGGCTCGGATCATAGATGTGTAACTGCACCGCGGCACCAGCTTCAGCGGGTTCAGGGAACAGTGGCCCCTCCACATGGGGACATCGCAGCGGAGGGGCCAAAAACCAAGGCTCTGCATGTCCTGCCATGAACACTCAGCCCTCTGGTCCACACATCTCTGGGAGAAGGGATGCAGGAGCTGGGAAAAGTCAGCCTGTTAATCAGTGCTTCGAAGCAGGGTGTAGCGGCTGTGGCACACACACATCTATGATGCTCCTGAATTAGAACTTCACATTTTTACCATATCCCGTGACTCACCTTGGACCCTTTGAGTGTGAAGGGAAGGATACAAATGTAGTAAGTTAAGTACACTCAGGCATGCTGAGGTCTAGTCACACTTAGGCCTCTGGCGTGCAATTAGGACAGCTCTGGTACGGATACTCTGGTGCATGAATATTTATGGGCATTCGAAATCTGATCAAACGTGCCAAATTTTGACATTCGAGCTCGTATAGAATGTCCTGAAATTTGAATGTAAACATTCAAATCGAATTCCAAATTTTGGATCTATTCGTTCGAATTATCCAGACAGGCTCCGTACACAATGCGTACTGGGAAGATCCGCATCTTTCCCGTGCCTGTACGCATTTGTACGGATCCGTACGGGACAAAAAATGGGTTGCATACGGGATAGCTACGGGATGTATACGGACGTGTACAGATGCGTACGGATGTCAGGATGATGTCTCTCCAACCTGGAGGCAATACCTAGGAATCAATTCTAGGTAAGAATATAAGAGGAGCCCTGCTGAATCAGGCCCATCAATTGCTTCTGGGCATCTCAAGCAGAAGACAAAGGCAAAACCTGCCCCTCCTCTCCAATTCCCTGCAAGTGACTTTAGAAGCATCCTACCTGCCCCTCCAACCTGCAGAAAGTACCTGGGCATACATTCTAATACAAATAAAAAATTCGAACGAATAGATTCGAATTTGGTAAAGCATTCATGCGTATCCCTATACCAGACGCCTAAGTGCAAATATGTCCCTACGCTCCTAATGTTGCACTTGAGATGCAGTTGAACGCCTTGGGCTTAAAGCAAGCCCCTAGCCGGTTTTGGAGGCTACACGACACAGGGAACAGGATCTGAATACAAGGGTGCCGGAATATAATCAAGATTTTTACACTGCATCAACACAAGATGAATATAGTGGCCACACCGGGTAAACAAACTGATATACAGGCTGGCAGAAGGTTTATCTTTGGATCCAGGAACGCCTTTCACGCAGTTTCTGGAGAGGTTATAGTGTTGGATCCTCCTCTTTTTTTTAATGACTATTTAGACCATGACCTCCCGTGGCCTGTAGCCCATCTAGCTGAGCAGCCTGTTCTCCTGGTGGGCATCCAGCTGTACAAGGAAGTCCACCAGCAGGACGCAAGCACACAGCATGGTCTGCACACAGCTTCCCAGCAGAAGAACCTCGGAAATGCCTTCCTGGGTCAGACCCATGGACCATCTGGTCCAGCAGCCTGTTCTCACAGTGGTCAACCAGCTACTCATGCAAGTCAACCAGCAGGACGCAAGCACAAAGCTCGCCTGCTCCAGCAGGCTCTTGCCCCAGTGGTCGTCCAACTCCACGCGGGAGCCCACTAGCAGGGCCAAGCACACAGCTTGCTCTGATTGCAGCCTCCCAGCAGAAGAACCTCGGAAATGGCCTCCTGGATCAGACCCATGGCCCAGCTGGTCCATCAGCCAGTTCCCCCAGGGGGCAACCAGCGGCACTAGGAAGGCTATCAGCTGCACTTGAGCACGCAGGTGCGCACAGCTTGATTTATGGGTTGTTTAAAGTGTTCAGCAACTAAGGTTTCCTGAACAGATTTTGGTGATGATTCCTTAAACCATCTTTCTGCCAATGCAAAGCTGCACCATTCAAATCAAATCAAACGAATCTGGTCCGACTGAAGAGATGCATTTCCTGCAAATCTCTCTCTCACTCATATGGGGTTTTTTTCCCCGCTGACCTCCCTTAATCCGGATCTAAGGAATGGGTCCTTCAACTAATTCAAGATCCAGCAGATCCGGATTAAGGGAAGTACCCAACATGTTTACACGGGTGGTCTAGCACCCAATAGCAGTGGACATGCCACAGGACTCATGTGTCGAATTTGGATGGACCCGCGTGGGGCCTGCCTGTCACCCCAGGTTTCTGAGGGGACAGGGGGTGCAATCTCCAAAGACGCTCCGGAGATTCTTAGAAGCATCTGCCACAACCTTTGAAGACTCTCCGGAGCCTTTGACAAAGGTCCATAGGATTGGCATTGCTCTCGCGTTGGGTTGTCTTTGGAGCCGGAGCCATCTTCGGAGATTATGCACAGGCTTCGAAGCTTTGGGTTTTAGGGAACCCCCCCCCATGGGTGTGCCCCCCCCCATACCCCATTTCCCGATTGTGGTGGAAACAGGCTCTGTATAATCCGGATTTGATGCCCAAAGACCCCATTGTAGACCCCTTTAATGGGGTCTACAGGAAATCCGGGTTATAGGTCCTGAAGGACCCATTCAATCTGGATTTCCCTAGAACTGGCAGAAACAAATGTGGCCCTAATGGGGTCTGCAGTGGAAACAGGGTCTTCCTGCTCTGAGCCTAATGGGTCCTTAATGGGTCCCAAGTGGGTACTTAGTGCTAGTGGAAAAACTCACTCACTCACTCACTCACTCACTCACTCACTCACTCACTCACTCACTCACTCACTCACTCACTCACTCACTCACTCACTCACTCACTCACTCACTCTCGGCCATACCTTTGCAAGGCTAGTAACTGGGCAGAATTCAGAAGCGGATGCAATTAGGAATCCATTTTTTTCGCAGAAGTCCCTCATGTCACATTTGTTCCTCGGCTTCAAACAGCTCCGCATCTCTATTAAGAAGGTGCCGGGGGACATATTAATATATTATGCTGTGAGAAATGTCGGATTTCTCTTTCCAACTTTGAGAAACAAAACAAAACAAAAAACCCGCCATCCCTAAACGACAAGATCACGCTTCTAAAATGAAGAGTTGGAAGAGAACTCTTCGTGCCTCTTGCGTGCTGCTCAGGAAGACGCAGTGCTAATTAGAGACGTAATCCGGGGTCCCTGCAAAACTTCCTTTCTTCTTGCAAGGAACCAGGGATTAGAGCTTTCTCATCAGGAAACGCTTTCCTGTATCCCAGTTGCTTGCTGTGCTTGCTAATGAATAATGGATTCTGGGCAGAAAGTATTCCGAAACGGGACTACCGTATTCCACAGAGCTGTGCGCGTCCGCACAAAGTTTAGCAAGGTTCCTGTTCTGGACTGCAGCCGGCGTGAATGAATGACCTTTGGCTGCTTGGTCTAAAAATTCAGAGGAAGAAGGAGTAGGAGGGAGTTGGCTTTGCTACCCTGCAAATCCTCCATCAGTTCCTGCTGCCCTCCTGTTCATTCACCTGCAGTCGCTTGACACCCCTCCAGACAGGTGTGCACAAATGGGGTTTTTGACGTTCGGTTTGTGACGAACTGAATGTTAGAAATCCGTATTTGTTTGAGTCGATCCCCCTCTAACGTGGCAGGATTCTCTTTGATGCGAATGTATTCGTATGAATATCCGGTATGAATCGGATACGAACGAGTATGTATCCGATACATATCCTGTAGCAAATCTGTGCTCTGAAAGTGTCAAATCCGACTTAAATCCGCTTTTAATCCGCTCTCGATCCACGTCGAATGCACTCTGGATCCGCTGCAGATGTGTGGCGCAGCCTCTTTCCCACCTCCCCCAAGTTTAACGAACTATTCGTATGTCAATAGACAAATATCATAACATGTACGAAAGTCCGAATTCAGACGAATTCCTACAAATAACGAATGTTGCAAATATTCACGGGTATCCCTACCCTCCCGTTCTCCGTCCGAAGCCACCTTTACTACGGATTACTTTATGGGTTGTTTGCCAATACTTCCCCCAGACCCTTGCAGGATACACCTGCCCCCCCCCCCCCCCGCACAGATCATCAGCCAGACTGCCGTCCGCTCAGCGGGCAGGTTTACTCAGCCTGACGGACGGGAGAATCCTTGGACCTTGGACGGCTATTGCCCTGGAAAATGTGCTGATGGTGCGTCTGCTCAGGCCACCGTTTGTTGCCAAGTGAGATACCATGGGATACAGGTCAGCGAACCAGGGGTTGACTTTCCAGCTGACACCCCACCCCACCCCGCCTGCCCGCCCTGGCCCCGGCTCATGAAAGGAAGGAAGCTGGGACACCCAGATGTTGACAAGATTGGTGCAAAGGGGAAGCCGATGGGGGGGGGGGGTTAAACAGAAAGAAGCCCGATGGATGCCTTTGTGGGAGAAGGGGGAGGGGGAAGAAGAGGAGGAGGGAGAGATGAAAGGAGGGGGAGGAGGGGAGGGAGGGAGGAGGTAAAGGGGGAGGGAGGGAGAGAGGAGGGAAAGAGGGAGGGAGGAGGAGGGAAAGGGGGAGGGAGAGAGGAGGAGGTAAAGGGGGAGGGGAGAGGAGGGAGGGGGGAGGAGGTAAAGGGGGAGGGAGGGATAAAGGAGGAGGTAAAGAGGGAGGGAGGGGAGAGGAGGGAGGGAGGGAGGAGGTAAAGGGGGAGGGAGGGGAGAGGAGGGAAAGGGAGGGAGGGGAGAGGAGGAGGGAAAGAGGGAGGGAGGGGAGAGGAGGGAGGAGGAGGTAAAGGGGGAGAGAGGGGGAGAAGAGGAAGGAAAGAGGGAGGGGGAAGAAGGAGAGAGAGGGAGAGGAGGAGGGGAAGAGGGAAGGAGGGGGAAGAAGGGGAGAGGAGGGAAAGACAGAGGGAGGGGAGGGAGGAGGAGGGAGGAAAGGGGGAGGAAGGGGAGGAGGAAGGAAAGAGGAAAGGAGGGGGAGGGAGGATGAGAGAAAGACCAGGGAGAGGGAGAGAGGGAAGAAGGGGCTGATGATGGAGAGGAAGAGGAGGAGGAGGAGGGGCGAGCAGTGGCCAATATCCCTCGGCTCAGTGTGGACGGTCCTGGCTGCTCCCAGGCCCAGGGGGATGTTGGGTCAGGCCAGGCCAGGCCAGGCCAGGCCTGAGCTCCTGAGACGCTTGGGTGCTTCGCTGGCCGCCAGAGGCAGCAGGAGGTGGACCAACACCCTTGTCCAGGCCGAGACTGTGTGGGGGGTCGGGAAATGGGAGAGTGCAGGGCGTGAGGTTGCTTCGTGGCTCAGGCAAAACCTCTGGCCTCTCCCGGAGCTGGCGGGGGGGGGGGGGAGAGAAGAGGATAAATGCAAAATGGACGCTTCTCTAATCCCACAGGGGCCTCCTCAGGATCTTCGGTAACGGTGGGGATACTGAGCCAAAGTGCATCACCGGCCACTCTCGGCCACGGGGCAATTTCTCTCTCTGCACGCAGGACAAGCAGGAGCTCTGAGAAGCGAAGAGCATCCTCTGGGACGCACAAGGGCTCCTCAGCCAAAGAGCTGACGTCCAAAGGGAAGCCCATGTGCTTGAAACCCGCTGCTGGAGAGCGCTGCAAAATTGCCCAATTATTAGCACAGCCGCTCCAGCAAAGCTGAGCTCCTCTGCCAGCAGCTGGAAACTGCAGAAGGGAGTGGATGCTCAACGTAGTAGATTTGGTCTAGCTGCAAAAGAAGGGGCAACTGCTCCCAAAAGGCAACATCTGCACCCGCCTCAACTCCCCACAAGTGGCCTTCAGAGACACCCTGCCTGACTCTCCAACCTGGAGGTGGTATCTGGGCATGCATACTAGGAGCCATTGATAAACCATGAATTACGGGGAGCCCTGCTGGATCAGGCCACAGCCCATCTGGTCCATAAGAACCCAAGAGGAACCCTGCTGGATCAGGCCACAGCCCATCTAGTCCATAAGAACCTAAGAGGAGCCCTGCTGGATCAGGCCACAGCCCATCTAGTCCATAAGAACCCAAGAGGAGCCCTGCTGGATCAGGCCACAGCCCATCTGGTCCATAAGAACCTAAGAGGAGCCCTTCTGGATCAGGCCACAGCCCATCTGGTCCATAAGAACCTAAGAGGAGCCCTGCTGGATCAGGCCACAGCCCATCTAGTCCATAAGAACCTAAGAGGAGCCCTGCTGGATCAGGCCACAGCCCATCTAGTCCATAAGAACCCAAGAGGAGCCCTGCTGGATCAGGCCACAGCCCATCTGGTCCATAAGAACCTAAGAGGAGCCCTGCTGGATCAGGCCACAGCCCATCTAGTCCAGCATCCCATCTCACCCAGTGGCCCACCATTTGCTTCTGGACATCTCAAGCAGAAGAGAAAGGCAAACCCTCACCTGTCTCGACTCCCAGCAAATGGTCTTCAGAGTCATCCTGCCTGACTCTCCAACCTGGAGGTGGCACCTCGGCATCCATACTAGGAGCCATCAATAAACCATGAATTAAGGGGAGCCCTGTTGGATCAGGCCACAGCCCATCTGGTCCAGCATCCTATCCCACATGGTGAGCCACCACTTGCTCCTGGGCATCTCAAGAAGAAGGCAAAGGCAGAACTGTCCCCTGTTTTTGGGTCCCTGCGAAACACCTCATGGGGCCTCCTCTGTCCTCCAACCTGCCTGCTCTCTTTGGAGTGAGGCCGATTCTCTTTACCTGGTTTGACGGCGGCCATCACTGCCCGGGAGGACTTCAGCACGGCCTCGTAGATGGCCTTCTGGTCGGCAGTGAACTTTCCATTCGCCGGGAAGGTGCAGGTGATGTCTGAGCCGTAGCAATAGTATTCGCCCCCCATGTCGAAGAGGCTGCGGAGGGAAGGGAGAAGGATAGCTCTCAGGTGAATAGGGACTCAGGTGAGTGCTGACAGGCGGAATTCAGGGCACAGCGGCAACTCCACGTGAATCTCAAAGTTGGCATACCCCAGGACCAACTAAGGAGACTTTCACTAAGCTCATCTATAGGTGGCATTATACACCACTACGCACGTCACATATATTAAGGAATAACAACAGGGCATGCTGGAGGGGAGGATGAAATAGATCGACTTATTACCACATGTGTTGGGATTGCCACCTGATTCAACTTTTGGTAGGGATGGGCACGAATATTCGAGATTATTATTTTTTTTGTAAGAGCTCAGAAGAGAGCTGTGACTAGCCCAAGGTCACCCATTTGGCTTTGTGGAGGAGTGTGGCATCGAACCCGGTATTCCCCGACTAGAGTTCGGCTCCCTAACTCCTAGACCAAACTGACTCATGAAGTAATCCAGCTGTGGACCGCGAAAAAAGCCATGGCTGGATTGCACCTGGACCGCAGCATCTGCCCCCTCTTCCAGGTGTTTTGTGGTGAGGGCAGCTGGCTGGCTGCATGACTGTGGCTACACAGTTGTTCACAATGCCTGAACCAGATGCTGGGTGTGGCTTTGCACTACAAGCGGCGCTGCTCAGCGATGGGGCTGATTCAGCACTTGCAGTGTGAATGCCCACCACTGCTCTACAATCCTACCTGTCTAGTGTGGTATTAATAAACTATCCTAGGCAAGCAAGTGTTACTCCAGCCCGTTCCCCACTATACTTGAATGATAATTATTTGGGAAACGGGGGGGGGGGGGAGCGTTCATGGAGAATAAGATGCTCTGTGTTTGTTTCTGTAACCTGAAATTTCCTGATCTCCTAATGGAGACTAATCCTGTTATATCTGCCACCTCTTATATCCCACACGCCCTCTTAAGATGGTGACGAAATGGAGGCCACCTGGATGGCTGCCAGACCCCTCTCTAGTCCCCACGCCTCATGGGGCCTCCTCTGATCAGAGGCGTTTGGCTAAGCCGACAACCAGCAAGATGCTTCCAGCATCACAGTCACAGTATTGCTCAATGATGGATTCTGAGCAAGCCCACAAGAATCCCAGGATGCAGCAGATGGATGCAGGGACAGAAGCTGATGGGTAGGCGAGTCAAATTAGAGAAAGGGAAGGATTGCTTCACTTCGTCTACGGAACTGGCTGCCAGAAGAGGTGGTGACAGAAACCAACCTTGATCGCTTTAAGGAAGGGTTAGACAAATTCATGGATGGCAAATGTATCATTGGCTACTAGAATGGATTCCTAAGTCCGTCTTTCAGGCTGGGGGGAACAAGCAGGATGCCTCTAAGGCCATTTGCTGGAATTCAAGGGCAGGTTTTGCCCTTATCTTCTGCTTGAGATGCCCAGAAGCAACTGGTGGGCTCTGTGTGTGATGGTATGCTGGATTAGATTGGATTCTTTA
Source organism: Aspidoscelis tigris stejnegeri (assembly GCA_023333525.1). Lineage (NCBI taxonomy): Eukaryota > Metazoa > Chordata > Lepidosauria > Squamata > Teiidae > Aspidoscelis > Aspidoscelis tigris. The sequence goes on from JALMGA010000013.1 coordinate 5,884,959, forward strand.
GACTGTAAGCCTGAGGGCAGGGACCTGTCTAAGATTAATATAATATTGTAACCCGCCCTGAGACCTTCACGTATAGGGCAGGATAGAAATACAAACAAACAAACAAACAAACAAACAAACAAACAAACAAATAAATAAATTAGATGGGTTGCGGTCCAATCCAGCAGGACTCCTCTTATATTTTTAATGTCATAAGTGACAACAACCTATGCTCAATCCTCAGCATTGTCAGCAGATCATAGCCCTTTTGAAGAACCAGAGAATCAGATCTCTTCATATCTGAACCAGTTATGCATCTGGTTCAGAAAGTTGCCCAAGGCCTCCCAAAATAACAAGAGGCCTGGAACAGCTGTTCAACGCAAACACAAGGGACAGCCTCATGATTGGTTGGCAACGCAAAGAAATAATGTGTTGGGAAGTTCCTTCTTTGCTCTAGAACTAACACATGACTATGGCCATGAGCATCATTGTCCCAAAATGGGGCTTCCCCAACTTGGTCAGATTTTGTCGGAAGGAAGGAAGGGAGGAAGGGAGGGAGGGAGGGAGGGAGGAAGATGATCAATTTCTGTACCTTTGCTAAGGAAACTGCACAGAGGTATCCAGTGAGTCAACAGGAACCGCTTCCCCATCACTGAGGGCACTAACAGCAACCATAAGGCAGTAACTGGTGCATCTACAAATCAGGCCGCCACTTCATGCCACCCAGCCAAGACTGTCTGAGGTGCCTTTGCATGAAGGACATGATTTCATGTTCTCTAGAAGACCACCTTGACTGCCATGCCACCGGATGCCCTTGTGCTCTGACATGGGAACGGTGCAACTGAAAAGCTTCTGATGAGGCGTTTGCCCTCAGACCTTCTCATGGCCAAATGACCTGCCAACGAGGAGGAGGCAACGGAACGCTTGCCCAAAAAGCGCCGAAAGCTGAAGGCCTCCAACGAAGAGAACAAATGAGAAGCACAGGAAGGTACAGAAAATTTTGGTCAAAAGATCTGGCAGAAGCAGGGAGGAGGATTAATGTGAGATTTGAGAAAACGACTTCTGCACTAAGGAGAAATACCCAACTACCAGCTAAAAATATTTTTCTTTCGCTCGACGCACAAGCATCTTCCCTTGGGAGCGGAGAGTCTGCAGCCAGAGCACCAAGTCAATGGTTTGTTTCAGGTGGAAGGAGCAATCTCATCTCTCGCCAGAAGATGGGAGTGTTTCCTAGAAAGATTTAAGCATTTCCCACACCTGTTCAGAAAGTACAGCAGTGCTGACCGAGAAGCCACTGGCTCTCTCCAGGCCTAGGGCAAGCATATGGGGACTTAAGCTGGGGGAAGAGTCTGAAGATGCAACGAGAATACGCAGCCCTTTAGGTACTCGGCTCTGGGGGACGCAAGCAGGGATTTACAATGACAGAGATGAGTCAGGGATGCAACGTCTAGGCCCCTTCAGTCTGGAGCAGCGGTTCTCAACCTTCCTAATGCCACGACCCCTTAATGGAGTTCCTCATGTTGTGGAGACCCCCAACCACAGCTGGGAGGTGGGAGGAAAGGGTGGTGGGAGACTTGTTGCAACCCCTCTGAAAAGGAAGTTCGACCCCCAAAGGGGTCCTGACCCCCAGGTTGAGAACCACTGGTCTGGAGAGACGGCATTTAAGAGGGGACCTAATTGAAGTATATAAAATTATAGAAAAGGTGGATAGAGAAAATTTATTCTCTCTACCGCACAGCACTAGGACCAGGGGGCATCTATGGAGCTGATGGGTAAGAGAGTCGGATCAGACAAGGGGAATCATTTCTTCACCCAGAGGGTCATCGGTTTATGGAATTGGCTGCCGGAAGAGGTGGTGACAGCTACCGGCCTAGATGGCCTTAAGGAAGGGTTAGATAAATTTATGGAAGGCAGATGTATCAATGGCTACTAGAACGGATGCCTAAGTACATCTTTCAGGCTGGGGGGACAAGCAGGATGTTTCTAAGGCAGTGGTTCTCAACCTGGGGGTCGGGACCCCTTTGGGGGTCGAACTACCCTTTCAGAGGGGTCACGGCAAGTCTCCCGCTGCCCTTCCCTCACACTTCCCAACTGCTCTACCCCCGTGGTTGGGGGTCCCCACAACATGAGGAACTCCATTAAGGGGTCGCGGCATTAGGAAGGTTGAGAACCGCTGTTCTAAGGCCATTTGCTGGGATTCGAGAGCATGAGAAGGTTTGCCCTTGCCTCTACTTGAGATGCCCCATGGGCAATTGCTGGGACATTGTGTCTAACAGGATGCTGGACTAGATGGGCTGTGGCCTGATCCAGCAGGTCTTCTCTTGTGTTCTTATGCAATGAAAACTGCATGGAGACGGAAACTCCAGTCTGCTAAATCAAAGGTTTCTTAAACTGGGTTTTTTAACATAATGTCTTGTAGTTATAAATTTCTCTCTCTCGATCTCTCTAACACACACACGCACACACACAAACATGATGCACATTAATGGTTTTTTTGTGTTAAATTTGAATAAAATCAAATGTGAGGAAATTTGCATTCGTTCAACTAGAGCCCCTTCAGATATGGTAGGATTCGAATTTGGTACAAATGTTCTTTGAATGCTACTCAAATCCTGTTCAAATCTCTGCTGCCGGTCAGGCATATAGATCTGCTCTGAACGCACCAAATCCACCCTGAATCCGCTTTGAATCGGCTCTGGATGTGACTGGGCAGCCACTTTCCCGCCTCCTCAGGTTCAGGAATATAACAAAACTTTGGAGGAACGCATTACAGAAGCATTCACTTTGCATTTGAATGTCAGTCTTGAATGTAGCCAATGTTCACTTTTAATTCAAATGCATGAATCTGAACAAATTCAATGCATGTGCGGCTGGTGGGAAATCAGGGAGGGAACCCTGAATCCAACTGGGGAGGGGCCCAGTGTGACTCACAGGGCCTTTCGGTCTGCTCCTAGCCCACCTTCTAGTGAGCCAGGCTGGTCTTGTGGTTAGGGAGCCGGACTCTTATCTGGGAATACTGGGTTTGATTCTGCACTCTACCATGAAGCCAGCTGGGTGACCTTGGGCTAGTCACAGCTCTCTTCTGAGCTCTTACAGCCTCACCCATCTCACAGGGTGTTTGCAATGGGGAGAAGAACAGAAGATTTGTCAGCTGCTTTGAGCCCCCTTAAATGGGTGAGAAAAGTGGAGTAGAAAAGCCAGCCCTTCTGCAGGACAGCTTCAGAACCAAAGTTTTGCCTGAGCTGGCTGGGACTGGCGGGCGTCAGCTAGGAAACGCTGCTTTAAGCCATCACCTTCCCAGCCGATCCTGAATGACACTACTGTCTTCTCCACGTTGAATGAACGAGGAAAAAGTAGGAGCAGGGCCTGGGACATCTGGGTTTCTGCATTCGGAAGACATGCAAAATTAGGGTTTGGCAGCAGCCTTGCAAAAAGTTGCACTGGCAGGGAAAGCAATCACCCATTTGTGACATTTCTAACTCCCTTGCTCAAATACAGCGGACCAATGCAAAGGGCCAGGCCCTTCTTTCAAAAATGTGGCTTTAAATCTCTCTACTGTATATAAAATTTCATGGTACTTAAAACATCTTCTAGGACTCAATGCAAGGAAACTGATGCAACACTGCCCCCATCTGGCCACACACGGCATGGCACCAGACAGGTGACTTTTGCCAGGTTAAAAAAAACAAAACCCAAAACAATTGCAGTTACCCTTTTGTTTTTGCCAGCCAAGGGAAGAAAAGGCAAGATTGGTCTTGCATAAACATCTTCAGCAACCTCCGGGGAAGAAGTACGCACAATGCATAGTCTCTTGTTATCTGCTGCTATGGGAAGCCTTGTTTAAACACGTTTTGACTTCTTTTTTTCATTCCAGCAAGCATCACTCCCATGCGCTCTCTCTCTCTCTCTTTGTCACTACCAGGACTAGGAACTCAACTTTCAAGAAACTAAAAACAGAATTTCCTAGGAAACTGAATTCACCACCAGGTTTCTGGCGCTCCTAAGACAGGATGGCAAAACTGTACAGCAGTGGAATCTGGTTTGTTAGAAGCTTGGGTGCTACTGAAGGAATAACCGGTTAATTTCTCAGTACTGAGCATCACTTAGGCTGCATCCCCAAAAGACTTATTTGCCTCTCTAGTCTCCCTCTACTGTCACTCATTCAAGCGGACTTTAAAAGTGCCCTGCACTTCCGGAATAAGCGTCCGCCTGAGGCTCAGAAAAATGCATGTTTAAAATGCACCTTCCGTACCCACGGAAGTGTGTTTTCTTTGCCTGCATTTTTTCTCCCCGCCCCCTCTCTTGTTCAAAGGAAAAATAACCATCGGTTCTCTGTTCGTCTCCCAGATCTCCGTCCCCCGAAATGGCTTCCCGTGCCGGCTGCAGCCATCCGCCTGGCATTGGTTTGCTCATTCACTCTTAGCTCTTTCACAGATCACTGTCTAAATCCACCTGGTAGAGCAGCGGTGACTTTAAACATACCCACTTCATGCCTGATAACAATGTTGCAATCCATCCACTTCACACCTGATTACACTTCACACCTGATAACAATGTTGCAATTCTCCGCAATTCTGGCTCTTTGAAAGTTCTGTGCTTTAGAGAGGGAAGGAGGGAAACTGCAGCAGATGTGTGATTGCTTTATGGCTGTGTGTGCAGCAATCCCCGCCCCTTTTGCCACGGAGCGTCCCCAAGGTAAATGCTGCGAGGAAAACAAGCGACTTCCAAAAAGAGCGATGAAAGTCTTCTTTAAAAGGCAGGTATTTTGTCGCGGGTTTTCCTGCTTTTGTAGCGCTGGAAGTTCGTTCAAAACCCTGGCATGGGGGAGCTCAGAGGCAAAAGAAGAGTTTTAGCACACTTTAAATTGCTTGGGGATGCACCCTTAGTAGCCTGGGGTGGGATAAGAAGTTCCCAGGACTCCTAAGGGCCTTGTACTCTGAGTTGCTGATTCACAGCTGTGACTAGCCCAAGGTCCCCCAGCTGGCTTTGTGGAGGAGTAAGCAATCAAACCTCATAACTGCAAGATATGAGTCTGGCACTGTAGCCACAAGGCCAGGACCACATGGGCTCTTCCACGAGCTCCTCTATGCATTTTTCTTAGCAAAGACGCAGAAGTGTTTCTAGGGAATAACCAGGAATTGAACTTTCAAAGCCTCCGCTTCCCAGGCTGTGTGTTATATTGTTGGGGATTGCCCAGTTCCATGGCTTTAAATCACATTATGGAAATATTTTAGCGGGAAGAACTTTGCTTTTCCTTTCAAAAAAGCAATGACAACAACAATTTAAAAAATCCACTACTTATTTACAAAATAGTGTATGCACCATAGTACTCAAGCAATTACTATACCATACAACCGCAGTATGTATTATTATTTTAAAGTGACCTGCTAGGACCAGAAGACCTGCAAACTGATGCTATTCCAATGTTGAATTTTCTCTTTTTGCATTTGTTAAAAAACAAAAAGGAAAGAAAAGGAACATCAAAGGCTTTTCCCACACTTATCTCATTTAATCTGGATGAAGGAGCGCTGGATCTTTGGGATCCAGTCCTCGGGGAATCCAGTCCTTGAAGTTCCGCATCATGGTGAGGGCCCCGGCATCCACATGGGCCATCTAACGCCCGATGGCAATGGGTGGTAAACACTTCATGCTGATGACGCAGCACCCACCCCAAGGCCTGAGGAGGAAGGTCTGCTGGTGGTGTGGCGTAACTGGCCTGCGTAACTGTCCGTCAGGGATCTCTTCTGGTTACAGTGGGTACGGCGGAGACATGGCTTCGTAGCTGCCTACGTGGCTTCTACGAAGCTTGTGCTCAACTTCATGGACCGCTACGAAGGACATGTGGGCTTCCGTAGCATTTGTGTTGAGGGGCGGAGCCAGAGCCGCCCCGGTGCAAATGGCGGCCTCTAGGCCCGCCCTGGGACCCCATTGGCGCTCTGTGAATCGGTCTTCATAGCAGAAGACTGAATTGAAGACATGATTAAAGGAGTCTGCGGCTAATCTGGATTTAAGGGCCCAAAGACCTCACTAAATCCAGAATTTGAGGGCGCTTGTGCGGTTAACGTGCTCCCAATGGGGTCCTCGTGGGGTCGTCGGTGTGGAAGATAGGCAGAGGATCCGTACCGAATGCATCCCTATCACCTTCCTAATGGGGTCTTCAGGCCCTGTGCAGAAAGGGCCATAAGCTTCTAAAAAGAGCTGACCTCCTTCCCTGTGTGCCACACGGCAATGGGCCATTTGACTCCAAGAAGGCTTGAGTCCTCTGCCCAAATCAGTGCCTTGAGACTCCCCTACACACACCCTACAGGGTGCTGCAGAGTTGCGCAGCTGCGCTTCACCTATGGTTGGTGTCTGTCCCTTCCCCAATGGAAACAAATCCTTTGGTAGGTGTCTCTTTGCAAACAGAACTTGGCAGAATCCTGCCCATTCTGTCCACCTGCAAAAAGAAAAGAAAAAGGAAGAAAGAAAGAAAGAAAGAAAAAAGGAACAGTATTCTCTACAAAGGAGAAAAACTGCATACCAGTCACTGTACAACTCGCCGTTCAAAAGTAACAAGATTTTGCTCAGGGGTTTATTACAACAGAAACAGGTACATGCGTAGAGAGTGCGCCGGAGGAATAAGCTGTTCAAAGAGGCCCAGAAAAAGAAGAAGAAGAAAGGCAGTTTTCACGTGACTCCTTTTGTTTTCCACTGCAGTATTTTCCCTGTAATTCTCTCCCCACCAGCAAGACCCTTAGCGCACAAATGAAATTCTCGGCATTCGATTTGATGCGAACTGAATATCCGAAGATCTGAATCGATTCGAAGGTTTAAAACTCGAATGCATTCACATTTGATTAGAATTGGAGACATTCCAAATCCATTTGCATGAATATTCTATTCGTATTTGAAGATACGGATGTCGACAACATTCAAATGTGTCCGTACACATCCGTACGCCTCCTGTCCTTATCCTGTATGCATCCCGTTTTCGTCCTGTACATATCCGTACAAATGCATACGCACATGAATTAGATGCGTATGGATACGTGTGTAATGTGTCCATATCCGTACACACAGAAATGTCAGAATAACGCATGCAAAAGTTTCAGAAATTCATTCAAATATTAAATTCGAATGTATAGACATTTGATCGAAATTCGAAAGTCGGAATCCAACCGAATGCAATCGAATTTCAAATCTTTCAAATATTCATGCACGTCCTTACTCTTAGCAAGACTCCTTAGAGGAAACTGAGATGATCTTTGCAACAAATAATGCTCATTTATTTTTCCTGATTAGAATTCAAGCTAATGACGTCCCGGAGGACGGAGAGAAGAGCATGCCGGTGGAAAAATACCACCACGATGTGCCATAGCTGTATTTGATGATACGGGGACATTCCTTTGGTGACCTTGGCAACCGTCTCAAGCTTCACACCTGTGTAATGCACACCTGTGAGTCACTTCTCCAGGATTGCCAACAGAGGGCTCCCTCGAGCTACCGTCAATTCTTCCTAAGAAGTTGCACAGGAGCCTCAGCAAGGCATATTTTAATATCCAGCAATATTCTAATAGTTTTACAATTGCCTACCTGCAAATTACAAAATTATTTCTGGGAAATACGGTTATTTAAAGTATCTCAGACTGCCAAAGGAGCCTCACAAGCAAAATACAGCTATTTTATTTATTTATTTATTTATTTGCACTTTTATCCCGCCCTATATCCAAGGGTCTCAGGGCAGGTTACAGCATATAAAATGAACACATTAAAACCGATAACATATTAAACGTATTAAAACCATGGCAGGGACCAAATGTGGGGAGGAAAAGACTGTTCCTTTATTTAGCCAAAGGCCAGGGTAAAGAGCAGGTGTGTCTTCACAGCTCATCTAAACCCATAAAGTGAAGGTGCCTCATGCACCTCAGGAGGGAGACTATTCCACAGTTTGGGAGCCACCACTGAGAGGGCCCTATTCCGGGTGCCCCCCTTTTTTGCTGCTGTGCGTGGCGGTACAACCAGGAGGGCCTCCCCTCCAGGTCTTAGGGCATGGGCAGGTCGATACAGAAGAATGGCGCAAGCGTTTCACTTATACAAAGCTTTCTGGGGCACCTGATGGAAGTTGCAGTGTTACCTCGCCGGCAGTGCGCAGTCAATCCGTTCCTCCCTCCTTGATAAGCTGGCCAAAATTTGGAGAAAATGGCAGGAGGGCAAAGACAGAAAGACCCTTTCTCCTTCTTGTTTGCCCCAAAGTTAGAACCTTCCTTGGAGGGGCATCATGGGCATGAAAGGAGATTTCTGGAGTGTGGCCAAGGTGACCACTTCGTAGCAATGTCGCTGCAGGGAACACCAGATGGGTGTGTGCCCTGCATCCGACTCCAAAATATCTTGGGCACAGAAGTCAAAAGGCGACTTAGGTGGCATCCAGAGAGGGTCAAAACCCCATAATTATTTCATAATTGTACAATGTTTGCCAGGCATGGATGCGATGTTTCTGAGACAGTCTTTGAACACAGACCCAACTGACTGGGTTATCATTTTTCCAGTAAAATTTAGTATCGTAGACCAATATCCTGTTGTTCCACAACTGCTGTTCTCTCTGGATCGCTACACAAGAACTACAGAAAGGCCATGATCACACCTTCCCTGTAATCCTACTTTAGTCCATGTTCAGGTCTGACTGCTCACACCTTGTCATTTCTATCTGTTTTAGTTGTGGAGTTTCCATTCAGGGAAGTCCAAATGGAGGGTGGAAAATCTGCCAAGAACCAGGGAACCAGAGGACCCTTTCCTCACATTCTCCACCCCTTGGAATGAATTGTTCTTCCAAGCAAGAAGAAGAGTTGGCTTTTATATCCCACTTTTTCACACCTTTAAAGGGGACTCAAAAGTGACTGACAAAACTTCTGTTCTTCTCCCCACCACGGACACCCTGTGAGGTAAATGGGGCTGTGGGAGCTTAGAAGAGAGCTGTGACTAGCCCAAGGTTACCTAACTGGCTTCGTGGAGCAGTGTGGAATCAAACTGGGTATTCCCAGATAAGATTCCGGCCCCAAACTGGCTAGAAGTTTCCTGGGAACTCCACTAATTCAAAAGATCTCCTGGTCTGGCAAGAAAACAAAGGAAACTTCCTGTTCCAAATAGCTATAGACCTACAGGTGTAGAGCGGAAGAGAAATACAAACACACAAATAAAAGCTTTACTAAATAAATAAAAGCTTCCTCCCACTTACAATGGTGTCATTTAAGAAAGAATTCTGGGACTCTTTACACCCAGTTTTATCCAGAATTGACTGAGCTGCTCCCCTGGATTCTGAGGGAGAGGTGGAAAGAAGTGTATTTATTTATTTAAGAATTTATTTAAGAATTTATATCCTGCCCTTCACCTGAAGGTCCCAGGGCAAGTCACAACAATGAAAAGATAAAATACATAAAACATAATTTCGTATATCTCTGTGAATCACCACAAGGAACCCAGGGGTCAAGCAACGTGCCTGGTGATTGGTGTGGCTGCTGGTTAACACTCAACCTTCAACTTCTGCAAGCTAAAGGCAAGGCACCTCTTTGCAAAGTCACACAGAGTAGCAGGTACGATCAACGGGTTGTGCGCAAACGGTTCATTTTTTGTATTCGATTTGCATTGAACTGGATGCAAGAAAATTTGTATCCGTTTGAATAATCCCCTTCGAACGTGGTGGGATTCACATTCGATACATACGTTCAATCCCATACGAATGCATATGACTCCCATGGAAATCCCATACAAAGCTTCATACGAATGTATCAAATCATCTGATTAGAATTCAAATGTCAATCTTCGAATGTGCCAACATTCAATTCCAATATGAGTGTCTGAATTCAGCCAAACTGGTATGAATTTTGAATATTACAAATATCCGGGCACATCTCTGGTTAACGACATTTCACACACATGCGCGCGCCCAATAATTTCCTGGTCTTTGGCTTCGCTCTGTTTTTGCTCCAAAAACCCAGTATTCCCTTTGCAGCAGACAGTCTCTCTCTCTCTCCCACTTTCTCAGATCCTTGGGATGCAACCTGTGCAGAGACCAATCTGGGTGGTAAAACAATAGCTGCTTCTGACCGTGGAATGTGGGGGGTCAACAAAGGAAGACCAGACACCCTCCCCAAAGAGCTGCTGGTCCAATCCACAGTGCAAAACTCTTCTGCATCTTTGCCAGGAACATGGCACAGGGGTACCCATGCAGCCCACCGGGAGTCGGACCAAATTGGATAGTAACCACCATCAGAAGCAAACGACTTTGGGTTTTTGAGAAAGGTGAACCTGAAGGAGGAGGAGGAGGAGGAAGAGTTGGCTTTTATACTGTAGCCCACTTTTCTCAACCTTAAGGGGCCTCAAAGCGGCTGACAAACCTTCAGTTCTTCCCCCCACAACAAACACGCTGTGAGGTAGATGTGGGTTGTGAGAGCTCAGAAAGGCAACTGTGGCTAGCCCAAGGCCATCCAGCTGGCTTTGTGGAATCAAACCGGGGGACTACCAGATAAGAATCCAACACTCTAAGCAGAAGACCAGAGCGCCTCCTCCAGAGTTCTCGGCCCAGTCCAGAGACCATAAGGACTGCAGAAAATGTACTTTACTCAATTATAGCCTAAGCTGCCCACGGTGACCACAAGACGAACCTGACAAAGGTCATTCACTGATGCATTAATGATGTTTTAAAAACATTTCAAAATGACTTAGGATGCAAATCCGGCACAACGAATCGCAACAACCACAGAAACACACACACACACACACACACACACCAAAACATTACGGCAAAAAGTAGCAGCTCTCTGAAATATTCGAAATGATATGCTTACTAAACACAAATGCTGGGAAACCAAGTGTCTGGAATCTGTAGAATCTCATATAGCTGTCAGGCATCGATCACAGAAACAAGGCAACAGTGCTTTCCGTCCCTGTATAATAAACGGTTCATTTAATGGCTCATTGAGAGCGAGACACTGAGCGCCAGGGGAGCAACTAATTCTTCACCTGGGGCTTTGAGGGCTTTTGAGCCAGGGCCAGGTGAACCAGACTTAGCATTGGGCATGGGTCCACCTTCATCCTCTTTCTTGCCTCACCTGAAGGGCGAATGCAAGAGGCAACTTCATCCTGAAAAGTCAAGAAGAAGTGAAGCCCAAAAGCAACCCGAGCACTGGTTTTACTCACCACAAATCCCCGTCTTCGATGGTTTTCTCATTGGGTGCTCCAGCATGACCATAGTGCAAAACCGAACTGTTGTGTCCACTGAAATAAAGCAGATCGTGTGTGAATTAGTAGATTTATCACAAAAACGGTAAATGACGTGCACAGATGGGCGGGGGGGGGGGGGGAATAAAGAAAGGTATTTTTGTACACACGTTGGTCAAGAGCTGCCAATATTTTATTTTTTTTCTGCAAAATTCATAATCCTTTCCCTGGAAGGTAAAGGGCGAGGTTGGCAACCATGTGGAGCGCCATTTTTTCCTGGGAGATATCTTGATTTTATTAATGCAACTGCGTCCATAAGAGGTTTCCATTTCTTCAACCAGTTGTCTTTCCTCACAACATACTGCAACCCGTTTCTTTTTTCAGTTTTAGCCCCCTTAAGGCTGAAAAAAGTAGGTAATAAAAGTCAACTCTTCTCCTTCTTCTTCCTCCACAAAGCCAGCTGGGTGACCTTGGGCTAGTCACAGCTCTCTTTCTGAGCTCTCACAGCCCCACCTACCTCACAAGGTGTCTCTTGTGGGGAGAAGAACAGAAGGTTTTTCAGCTCCTTTGAGTCCCCTTAAATGGGTGAGAAAAGCGGGGTGCAAAATCCAACTTTTCTCCTTCCTCCTCCTCCACAAAGCCAGCTGGGTGACCTTGGGCTAGTCCCAGCTCTATTCTAAGCTCTCAAAGCCCCACCGACCTCGCAGGGTGTCTGTTGTGAGGAGACAAACAGAAGGTTTGTCAGCTGCTTTGAGCCAAAGAGAGGCAAGCAGAATTTTTACTTCTAAAACTGAAAGGAAAAAATGGCGGATTCCATCTCAGCCTCCACAGTGGCTGCAACCCCCCAGTTTTCCACCTGTGGCAGTTAAATGCCAGGATGTGGTTTTACACTTCCTGGTGGCTTATGGGATATTCACCATAGAGTTATACAATGAGGAAAAGTACAGACTAGGGATGTGCATAAATGGTTTTTTTGACAACCAATTAGTAACAAATTGAATGTTAGAAAATTTGTATTCGTTCGAATGTAGGATTCTATTTCATACTAATGTATTTGTACAAATTTGTATGACTCTCCAATATGAGTTTCCAATGCGTATCCAATATGTATCCTGTAACCTATCTGCTCTGAAAGTATCAAATCCGATCTGAACCCACTTTTAATCCACTCCTAAACCATGTCGAATGCAATCTGGATCTGTTGCGGGTGTGAATGGCACAGCCGCTTTCCGCATTTGGAAACCAGTCTAACGAATGTCCAGCTTATTCGTACAAATGTCCTAATTATTTGTATGAATGTTAAAAACATTCGTATTCATACAAACATTAATATACAAAGGTTGTACAAACTCATACAAATAACTAATGCTTTGAATATCTGCGCACATTCCGGGAGAGATCCTTTTCAGCGGTGGCCCCGAGACTGTGGAATGGCCTCCCCCTCGAGGTGCGCCATGCCCCCTCCTTGTATTTATTTAGGAGGGCCATAAAGACATACCTGTTTGCCTCGGCCTTTGGCTGAGGTTTTATTCTCCCCCTCCACAATGACACCACTATTAATGCACCAGGGAGTGCGTGGTTTTAAATTTGCTGAAATTTTAAGGTGTTTTTAAACATGCATTTTTTTTAAATCTGTATTTCATTTTAATTGGTATCTGTTTTAATGTGTATCCTGTTTTAATCTGTGTTAATCTGTTGCTACCCGCCCAGAGACCTTCGGGTATGGGGCGGGATAGAAATGTAAATAAATAAATAAATAATAAATAAATAGTACAGACATTTAGAGACCGATGTCATTAGCGCACAAGTACATAAATTCCCTCCGAAACTTGGGAGTTTCACGAGAGATATTGGGTTTCTTAGGAGGGAAGGAGGGAAGCTTATTAGCCCATCAATCTCCCCTGCTGGCGTGTAACACAAGTGGTGACCCTTGGACACAAACATCCTTTGGCCAGACCAGATGTTTAATATTGAAAGGAACCAACTCGCTCATGTGCCGGAACTGGTGTGACTTATTTCCAGCCATGAAAGGTCTGCGCTCTTCTGCTGGCAGGGAGGCATCCCACAAATGAAAGGGTAATTGGGGGGTAGGGGGGGGGAGGGAGGGAGGGTGATGAAGAGAGATTAAAACTCTCTTTTGTGGAAGATCACAAAAGTGGGCGGCTGTGACGTTACCTTGGAGATGCACACACTTTCGGAAAGAAAGCAACCTCAGTTCCGTCTGATTCATAGGACGGCAGAGTGTTAAGGATGAAAAAGGGCTGCAAGACACCCTGTGTCCTTGGAGAAGTGCAGAAGGAAGCACTGTTTGCTTCTTCCTTTTCCAGCACAGGGCACCTGCAATTAATCCGTGTGCCTTTGCAGGATAAGGCCCCTACCCTTCTGGTGGTCAGATCAGACAAGGGGAAGTATTTCGTCACCCGGAAGGTCATCTGTCTATGGAATCTGCTGCCAGAAGAAGAGTGACAGCAACCTGCCTAGATGGCCTTAAGGAAGGGTTGGACAAATTCATGGATGGCAGGGTTATCAATGGCTAGGGGTGATACGTATCCCATAACATATCCGCTCTGAAAGTGTCAAATCCACTTTGAATCTGCTCTCATGCCAAGTCGAATGCACTCTGGATCGGCTGCAGATGTGGCGGGCACGGCCGCTTTCCCACCTCGCCGGTTCTAATGACTACTAGAACGAATGCCTAGGTATATCTTTCAGGCTGGGGGTGGGGGCGGAAGCAGGACGCTTCTAATGCCATTTGCTGGGATTCTAGAGCAGGAGAAGGTTTGTCCTTGTCTCTGTTTGAGATGCCCATGAGCATTTGGCGGGCCACTGTGTGCAACAGGATGCTGGACTAGATGGGCTGTGGCCTGATCCAGCAGGGCTCCTCTTATGTTCTTATGTTCTTATTTGTACGAATATGAACGTCAACGTGTCAATGTCGTAATGTTTGATCTGTACAGTACACGAATGTCCAAACTCATCTGAATCCATACAAATATCGAATGTCACAAATATTCATGCACATCCATATCAACGGCTGCTAGAATGGATGTCTTGGTGGAGAGACTGGAGAGACAGGCAGGATGCCTCTGAAGGCCATTTGAAGGGAATGAAGAGCAGGTGAGGGTTTTGCCTTCATCTTCTGCTTGAGATGCCCAGAAGCAATCGGTGGGCCACTGTGTGAGACAGGATGCTGGACTAGATGGGCTGTGGGCCTGATCCTGCAGGGCTCCTCTTAGTTTCTTAGGATGCCAAGGGACAGGCCAATGATCGCTGCTCTTGAACTACAAAGTCAAGGAAGGGATGTTTGATTCCAGGATGAATACCTGCAGCCACCAGGTGAAGATTTATCTCCTGCCCCAGGCAGAAGGCAAAGACTATCTAAATATCTAAAGGAAAGCCTTCTCCCATACACATTTATTTTTTTTAGTATGTTGAATTTTAGAGGTTGTTACCCACCCTGAGACCTTCAGGTATAGGGTGGGATAGAAACGTACGTACGTATGTATGTATGTATGTATGTATGTATGTATGTATGTATGTATGTATGTATGTATGTATGTATGTATGTATGTATGTATGTATGTATGTATGTATGTATGTATGTATGTATGTACATAAGTACGTAAGTAAGTAAAGACAATGGTGCCACTGAGTTAAGCTGGACTTTTGAGACTGCATCCAAACCAACACAACTCTCTCGGCAAGAATATATAGAAGAGTTGTTATCACTGGCCCCATCTAGGCTATTTTCTCACCTTCTAGTCCTGGTATTCCTAGGTGGTCTCCAAGATCAGTCATGGACCTTTCTGTATGGACCCTTAATACAGATTCAGGGCCCATGTGCCATGGTCAGCCAGGAGGAGGACTCAGAAGATGAGGAGGACTCACTTCCTCAGGTGCAGGAAGAACCTGAGGTGGTGCCAGGCTGGGGTTCAGCAGCCCAGCCTTGCCACAGAAGTGCAAGACGTGGGAGACATGGAACAGCAGAGCACAGAGATCCCTAGCTTTAAGCACAGGAGAGCAGAGAAGGAAGGGTTAAGACGATCGAAGAGACTTGCACAGAAACACGCTGATTATCTACAGCTGTGACTGTAGATAAAACACTGGGCAGACGCCCAGGCCTTTCGTCAGAAACTATTGGTTTTCCTTTAGAGAAGGCTGCCGTTTCTGACCCCCAGACCTTGAATACTAGGCTACCTTGACCTCGGACTGGACTGTTGTGTTGCTCTCGTAAACCCTGGACTTCAGACTGTTTGACTTCTTCTCTGTGGACTTTGTTTAGCTGTGCTGCTGGAAAAACTGCCTTGGCAAGTGAGCTGTCTCTTATCAGCTGCGTGTTTGTGTGTGTGCTGGCAGCTTTCCTGGACACCATGTACTACACATCCAGGCCTCCAGATCTGCACATCAATCCAGTTCTAGGAAGCCACTCTGTCTGCCTTAATTCAGATCACTGGTAAACATGCTTACCAGTGAGCTTTCCAGTGGACTAGCATGTCCTTCCTATGTTCAGGTCTACCAAGATGTGCGTTGCGTTCCGGTTGCCCTTTCTGGCCCTTGATAAAATCAGATCTGTTAAAAACTGAGCGATATCAGGGATAGCTATGAATACATCTGCCGCCATGAGCAACTTGGAGGAATGATCAGTTTTAAGTGCATTTAAGAAGAGGTTTTCTGGACACAGCTCAGAAGCTGAACGTTATCTCTTTCCAATGGTACCTCTTCCGCTTTAAAATGGGTCAGGTTGCTTGTGCTGATTAAGTGTCAGCCGGGAAAAAGCATAGGCAGAGCTGTGAACTTTGAAGAAGAGTGAAATATGGTATATTAGTGGGCCAGCTAAAGCTGTAACAAATAGGCTTAGTATAGGAAGAAAATCCTACAGTGAACATTAAAGTACCATGAAGCAGAACAAACCACTTGAAGTGTGACTCAGAAGAACAGGCTTTGTTCAAAAGGCGTTCTCCTCAGTACCCTGTTCGTGAGAGAGCAACCCTTAGGAAGGAGAAAGGAATTAAGCAAGGTGAGAATCTGCCAGGAAGAACTAGTTTAGGCATCCCTTTATATTTTTGCACTTCAGCCTGATTTGGGGTAGCCTTTATTCTATCAGAAGTCAAGCTGCGTTCCAGAAGCAGCCCCACTTGTGATGGATGGAGAATGTCTACAGCTGCGTCCCCATGGGCTCAATTTAGTCCAGATTGGATTCGGATCAGTCCGAATATGGAGCCGAATTTGAATTGACCCGTCCCCATGTGATTGCCGAAAGCGCGGGCCCAATCTGATTATGCCTGTCCCCATGCAAACCGTGCTAAAACCCTGCATGGGAAAACAGCATCTTTTTCTCTCCACCCCGTCTCTCCTGATAGGAGCGAGGGCAGGGAAATGCCACCCAATGCCCCTTCCCCGATCGCAGCTGCTGGGCATTGAACAGCGATCGAACAGAAATGAGCAGGTGCAGCAATGTGGGGGATCGTCCGGCCCTTGTGGTTCCACAAGACTCCCCCCGCAACCCTTATTCCACCCATTTGAATGAATATGGGGTTTTTTTGCATTGGATTCAATATGAATTAAATAAAAAAAATACTTGCACGTCCCTAGTGACAGGTTATTGAATGAACTGCTTCATGGATAAGTAACCAGGCGACGGCCTGTTCCACAAACACCTGTCCTAGAAATGTCTCTATTTTCCCCATTTACCTCTCTGCTCCCTCTTTCTTATGCAACATGCCTGTTCTTTTGAGCCTGTGAGCCTGAAGGCAGGAGACTGGCCTTGTATTATAATTAGCTTTCTGTAACTTGAGAGGTTTTGTGTTTGGTTCATTCAAGCAAACCACCGCGAGGCTAAATAACCAGATCATGACATTAGGTATGAATTGGAGCATTGGCTTGGGGTAAAATTACATCTCGTTACAAGGAACGTGCACAAATATTTGTCACATTCGAAATTTGCACAAATTTGTCGGAATTCAGACATTCAAATTCAGCTACCAGCCTAGATGGCTTTAAGGAAGGGTTAGAGAAATTTATGGATGGCAGATGTGTCAATGGCTACTAGAATGGATGCCTAGGTACAACTTTCAGGCTGGGGGGGAGGAAGTAGGACACTTCTAAGGCCATTTGCTGGGATTCAAGAGCAGGATGCTTGACTAGATGGGCTGCGGCCTGATCCAGCAGGGCTCCTCTTAGGTTTTTATGGACTAGATGGGTTGTGGCCTGACCCAGCAGGGCTCCTCTTAGGTTCTTATGGACTGGATGGGCTGTGGCCTGATCCAGCAGGGCTCCTCTTAGGTTCTTATGGACTAGATGGGCTGTGGCCTGACCCAGCAGGGCTCCTCTTAGGTTCTCATGGACTGGATGGGCTGTGGCCTGATCCAGCAGGGCTCCTCTGAGGTTCTTAAGGACTAGATGGGCTGTGTCCTGATCCAGCAGGGCTCCTCTTAGGTTCTTATGGACTAGATGGGCTGTGGCCTGACCCAGCAGGGCTCCTCTTAGGTTCTTATGGACTAGATGGGCTGTGGCCTGACCCAGCAGGGCTCCTCTTAGGTTCTTATGGACTAAATGGGCTGCGGCCTGATGCAGCAGGGCTCCCCTTAGGTTCTTATGGACTAGACGGGTTGTGGCCTGACCCAGCAGGGCTCCTCTTAGGTTCTTATGGACTAGATGGGCTGCGGCCTGATCCAGCAGGGCTCCTCTTAGGTTCTTATGGACTAGATGGGCTGTGGCCTGACCCAGCAGGGCTCCTCTTAGGTTCTTATGGACTAGATGGGCTGCGGCCTGATGCAGCAGGGCTCCCCTTAGGTTCTTATGGACTAGACGGGTTGTGGCCTGACCCAGCAGGGCTCCTCTTAGGTTCTTATGGACTAGATGGGCTGTGGCCTGACCCAGCAGGGCTCCTCTTAGGTTCTTATGGACTGGATGGGCTGTGGCCTGATCCAGCAGGGCTCCTCTTAGGTTCTTATGGACTAGATGGGCTGTGGCCTGACCCAGCAGGGCTCCTCTTAGGTTCTCATGGACTGGATGGGCTGTGGCCTGATCCAGCAGGGCTCCTCTGAGGTTCTTAAGGACTAGATGGGCTGTGTCCTGATCCAGCAGGGCTCCTCTTAGGTTCTTATGGACTAGATGGGCTGTGGCCTGACCCAGCAGGGCTCCTCTTAGGTTCTTATGGACTAGATGGGCTGTGGCCTGACCCAGCAGGGCTCCTCTTAGGTTCTTATGGACTAAATGGGCTGCGGCCTGATGCAGCAGGGCTCCCCTTAGGTTCTTATGGACTAGACGGGTTGTGGCCTGACCCAGCAGGGCTCCTCTTAGGTTCTTATGGACTAGATGGGCTGCGGCCTGATCCAGCAGGGCTCCTCTTAGGTTCTTATGGACTAGATGGGCTGTGGCCTGACCCAGCAGGGCTCCTCTTAGGTTCTTATGGACTAGATGGGCTGCGGCCTGATGCAGCAGGGCTCCCCTTAGGTTCTTATGGACTAGACGGGTTGTGGCCTGACCCAGCAGGGCTCCTCTTAGGTTCTTATGGACTAGATGGGCTGCGGCCTGATGCAGCAGGGCTCCCCTTAGGTTCTTATGGACTAGACGGGTTGTGGCCTGATCCAGCAGGGCTCCTCTTAGGTTCTTATGGACTAGATGGGCTGTGGCCTGATCCAGCGGGGCTCCTCTTAGGTTCTTATGGACTAGATGGGTTGTGGCCTGATGCAGCAGGGCTCCTCTTAGGTTCTTATGGACTAGATGGGTTGTGGCCTGATCGAGCAGGGCTCCTCCGAGGTTCTTATGAATTAGATGGGCTGTGGCCTGATCCAGCAGGGCTCCTCTTAGGTTCTTATGGACTAGATGGGCTGTGGCCTGATCCAGCAGGGCTCCTCTTAGGTTCTTATGGACTAGATGGGCTGTGGCCTGATCCAGCAGGGCTTTTCTTAAATCAGATGTTGGTACATTCGTGAAGCTGGAGAGGTGGGAAAGTGGCTGCCCAGTCACATATGTAATGAATCCAGAGTGGAGTCAAAGTAGATTCAGATTCAGGAGTCAAAGTGGATTGAGTATGGATTTGACGCGTTCAGAGATGACACATAGGGGATACGTCGGAGATTTGTAGGGAATACATAAAGGACATGTAGGGGATTCGTAGCAGGGATCTGAATTTGATTAGTATCAAATATTTGTATTTCATCAAATCCTATTACATTTCAAGGGGATCTATTCGAACAAATATGAATTTTCTTGCATTTAATATGAATCAAATGCACACAAAAAAATTTGTGCACACCCCTACCTGTTACAGATCAAGAACCTATATGATTTTTTTGAAACTTCCCAGAATTTGAGCTTTTTATATGGTGGTTTTTTTTGCATAACAATTAAGTTTTTAAAATACAGCCATAATAGGATGTCTGATACAAGCAAGACCTATATAGTATTGTTACTAGGGAAAAAGTCTGAACATGCGCAGAAGAAGCCCCCCAACATCCCTATTTGGGCCAGGAAGGCCTGATATTTGAATTGAATAAATGGGATTAATTGATTGGAATATTACATATATAGTACATATTCCATATTCCCTTTCTAAGAAATCTCCACCTTATCTCTGAAATTACATCCTTCCTTTTTATGGACCTCCATGATAATGAGTTTGAGAGTACTGGGGGGTGTCTGAGGCCTGAAATAGCGCCACCTAATGCTTGCAGGGAGTACTTGCCAGCGCTTGTTTATTCATTTATCTATCATCTGCATTTCTGTCCTGTCCCATACCTGAAGGTCTCTGGGTGGGTTACAGCAACACAAACAAAATATAAAATGGAATGAAGCATAGTTATGTTACTTTCATTGCTGCATTACTCTGCTCAACACCAAACTAGATGTGGGTTTTTGTCATTGCTGGGCCTGAATTTCCTTGCAAACTTCTCCTAATGAGACAGATGTGCTAACAGGGGGAAGAGCCACCACACTGTGACATGTGGACCATTATTTCCATTCTGTTCAAGGACATATCTGGGGCACCTGTCCCCAAAGAACTAGCAGAAAGCTGTGCTCTTTTAGATTGGACTTCTGGAATAGGTGCAGTCAGACAATGGTTAGTTAACATGGATGTAGCCTGGGGTCACTCACCTGCCACAGATACATGTATAGGAAGTGTGTCTCATGCCCCCACGAGTGTAGCAATAGTGCTGGAACAGGCTGCAGAGAAAGGAAGAGACTGTGGTTAATCAGCTGTTCAAGACCACAGCAAAAGCACAGAAAGAACACAGCAGATAATGTACAACGTTTCTCAGCTCATTATGGGGTTTTAGGAAATATATGGGTGGAAGTCAGGCTGCTAAGAGAAGTACTGCAGAGCTTCAGGGAGAACTAAAATAATTCCTTAATCTTCAAAGTTTCCTTGTCTCTAGAGCAAAGGAATAAGCAAAGGGGCCAAAGAGACTAAATGGAGGTGTTGAAATCCTGGCGATATTTCAAGCAAAAA
Source organism: Aspidoscelis tigris stejnegeri (assembly GCA_023333525.1). Taxonomy (NCBI): domain Eukaryota; kingdom Metazoa; phylum Chordata; class Lepidosauria; order Squamata; family Teiidae; genus Aspidoscelis; species Aspidoscelis tigris. Next base: position 5,905,585 of record JALMGA010000013.1, read on the forward strand.
CTCTTACCTTTACATTGAAATACAACACTAACATGCCAACTAACCAATTGAAACACACACACACACCACACACAAATGCACATCAAGTCATTCTGATAAATTCTTTTCTCTGTCACACAACACTAGAACCAGGGCCCCCTCTATTAAGCTGATGGGAAGGAGAGTCAGATCAGACAAGGGGAAGGATTTCTTCACCCAGAGGGTCATTGGTCTATGGAACTGGCTGCCAGAAGAGGTGGTAACAGCTACCAGCTTAGAAGGTTTTAAGAAAGGGTTAGGGAAATTCATAGAGGACCGGAGTGTCACTGGCTACTAGAATGGATGTCTGGGTACATCCTCCAGGCTGGGGGACTGGCAGGATGCCTGTAAGGCCATTTGCTGGGATTCGAGAGCAGGAGAAGGTTTGCCCTTGTCTTCTGCTTGAGATGCCCATGAGCAATAGGTGGGCCACTGTGTGGGACAGGATGCTGGACTAGATGGGCTGTGGCCTGATCCAGCAGAGCTCTTCTTATGTTCTTATAATCCAGAGCAGGAGGCTCCTGGTCTGGCTTTCCAACGGACTTGATTCAAGAGGTATGCAGGTGTATGAACAGGGTGTAATCTGAATATGGAGGCCTGCAGACGGTTTAGCAGGAGCTTAGCAGAAGACCCATTCTGGCAAGGCACCTTATTGTACTGCCAAAACAGGTCCCTCCAGGAGTTCTGGGGCCGGGAATATTCATTCCTGGCTCTCAGAGCCTGCAGAGGTGAGCTCTGAAGCTTGTGTAAGCTTCACGGCTGGTAGAGCAGCTCGACTGAGCCTTGCTGTGACTCAGATCAGAAGAAGTCAGGAGATCCAGATCAAATCCAGTTAAGTGCAAGACACCTCACTGACCAGCAGTGAGAGAGGTGGAAAGCGCCTAACAGTGGAAGCAATGCTCCCTCCTCCTCCAAAAAAATTCCAGTGGTCTTATGCAAACAAACAAGAAGCATCATCACCCCTTCTGTACCCAACCTGATCTTGTCCGGGGCGAGTGTTTCCCTTCCCAAGGGCTCCAGCCTTGTCCCTGTGATGGATGCTGTGAAGTCAGGGCAAGGCCGGCGTACCGCCACCTCAATTAATGCAGGATTAACTGCTTTAAAAGTCAAGCGCATATTAGAGCTCCTTTCCGTCTTATTGAAATATGTTCTAATTACGGCCCAACTCGCATTTCATACTGAAAGGATTGAGGGGGTTGGGGAGCCTCATTTGCCGATGTATTAAGGCCTTTTTATTAACACGGAGTAATGAGGGAAGCTATTCAGGTTGGAGAGACTCTTGGAACACTCCACAGCTGGCAGCAGCTGCGGCAGTTTGAGAGATCAGAAGCAAATTCAATCCATCCTATTCAGTTTAACCACCCAAGAGAGGTTTCAGGACAGATACACCGGTCTAATCATCACCATCTTCTTCTTGGTATTCCAACAGACAAAGTCTTAGTGCATAATAAACCTGATCTGACTATCTTTGTTCAGAAGAAAAAAGCTGTGGCTTATCAGTTTTGCAAAACCTGTTGATAGTAGAGTCAAATGATTCACCACCGAGCCCAATTCAAGGTGTTAACTTTAACTTATAAGGCCCTAAATGACTTGGGGCCCAAATATCTGAAGGAACACCTTCTCCCATATCAACCTGCCGGTGCTTTAAGATCTGGAGGGCAAGCCGTACTGGTTGTCCCATTACCCTTAGCAGCAAAAGGGGTGGGCATCCAGGAGAGGGCCTTCTCAGTGGTGGCCCCTAGGCCATGGAATAGTCTCCTACTTGAGGTGCATCTATCACCTTCACTGTACATGCTTAGGAAGGCAGTGAAGACGCACCTCTTTGCCCTGGCCTTCGGTGAAATGAGGATACACCTTCCCTTCACACTTGCAGATGCTACTGTTTTAATACACACTGATGTTGCTTTAATGTTTGATTTTGGATGTTGTTACCCACCCAGAGACCTTCAGGTACAGGGTAGGATAAAAATGTAACTAAATAAATAAACAGAATAAATAAAGCAGATGCAGCATATAACCAAAAGAAACTATTTCACCATATTTTCCCTTCTTTTCCTCCCTCAGAATAACTGAGAAATATAAAATGGATGGATGGATGGATGGATGGATGGATGGATGGATGGATGGATGGATGGGTGGATGGGTGGATGGGTGGGTGGGTGGATGGATGGATGGATGGATGGGTGGGTGGGTGGGTGGGTGGGTGGGTGGGTGGATGGTTTTTCTTTTCTTTTCCTTCCTAAAACAAGCACCAACCCAAGAGATGTTCCCTGTTCAACAAAGCCTAATTAGACTGCACACAGACACCACAATTTGGGAGGCAGAAGAAAGAAAAAAACCGAAAAGGCAAAGGAGAGTAACGAGGAGTTCATAAATTGAAAGGAAAATAAAACACCTCCCCGCGACATTGTGTCGCATGTGATTTACAGAGAATGAAACAAATGGATCATTTTGGTTTAAGAGCAAGGAGGTTGAGGTGAGGCAATATTGGCATTTTAATTGTGGAATGGGGAGCCGTAAATCATGCTCTCTCTATGCGCAGAGGGGAGGCGCACCCACCAGCCAGCAGAGGACCGGGCTCAACCGATGTTATCAAGTCTTCCCCGTAGACATTTTCTGGGCTCCTTTTTTCCACACCAGACAGCTTAGCAATATGGAGCCTTTCAGGGCATTCTGAAAGGAATTGCTAACAGGGGAGAGAAAGGAATGGCCTGGTAGATAACCTGAAGGAACGCTTGCAACTTGTACATCTATTTGTAGGGAAGCGGATGAATGTTCTAAAGATTCAAAATTCGATCGAATTCGATCCAATGTGGACATTCGAATTCAAATAGAGTTTAAACATTCAAACAAATTTTGAGTGTTCTAAAATATTTGTTCGAATGATTCAAAACATTTGAAAGTACAGATACGTACTTATTACATACGTAGCTGTATGAATATCATACGTATCTGTACGCATTTGTGCTTATAATACGGGACGAAAACAGGATGCGTATGAAATACATACAGATACGTATGACACATACGAACGTTGTCAACATCCGTATCTTCAAGATTTGAATCTAACATTCAAATGAATAGATCTGAATGCATTGGATTCAAATCGGATTTTGTTGCATTTGGATTTTAAACATTCGAACCAAATGGAGTGGTTTGACATACAAATCGACTCAAATTAGAATGCAATATATATATATAAATTGTCACGTAAAAATTGGGCAATTCAAAAGGTGCATTAGAAGGAGATTTGGCTCCTATGTCCTACTCTTCTCACCCTTAAGGGGACTCAAAATAGCTGACAAACCTTCTTCTCCCCACCACAGATACCCTGTGAGGTAGGTGGGGCTGTGAGAACTCAGAAAACAAACTGTGACTAGACGAAGGTCACCCAGCTGGCTTCATGGAGGAGACAAGAATTGAACCAGCAGACTACCACATAAGAATCCGAAGACCAAACTGGCTCACCTGGGAGAGATCCATGGAGTGGTCACAAAAACATGGCGGTACCTCCTCATAGCATGGAGGGCACAGAGAACTGAACCACCGGACCAAACTGGCACACTTTAGAAATTACACCTTCACTCTACTGGCTACATCTTGAGAAAGATACCACTTGTGAAGGTCTATCTTCTCTACTGCCAGGGATTCCATTCCTGCTGGCATCTGGGCACCGTACAATGAATGTTCACGTGACGTGGATTTGTGTAATCTTTTGTCACTGGCACAGACGGCCCAAACCACACGCCGCACGCCACGCTCAGAAAATCCTGCTGGCGTGCCTGGTTTTCCTCTTGTTCTGCTTATTAGCAACGACACAAAAAGCCAATATTAATGCAACTCCACAATTTCACACTCAATTTAGTATTAAATAAGAGAGAACAGATATAAAGTCTTAAGACCTGCTGCTCTGTTTTTATGCTATAATAATTCTGGATCTTAACTGGCATATTTTAAATAGATTTGTGTGTGCGTGTCTGTTTGTAACTATTTATTAACATGTAATTAATGAGGTCTAAATCCTTCGATGACAGAATGATTAAATCGTAACTTAACTAATCCCTTTTTTAATTATGAGGCTGCCAGGAATCTATCCCTGGATATATAAAAAGGAGACATTTATAGGTGCCCATTCTTTAAATATGCATTATGTAAAGCCAATAATTAAAAGAACTTGTGATTTCAATTATATTTTAATTATAGTTACGCATAAAGCTGCCCTTAATAGATGTAGTCCAATACACATTCTCTTTATGAATCACTAATAACCCTATTTGGATGACAACCAAAAAAGTATATTTTAAATATACACCTCAGTGCAGGAAAATAGGATGAACAGACTCAAATCCACACACTACCAAAGGTGGAGCCCCTTGTTCCTCAAATTGAGGGCATATGAAGAAACCCTGAGTGTTGCACCAAGGAAATCCAGAAGAAACAGCGGCCAGCAAGGTGGTCAAAGTGTGAGTTGTTTAGTCTTGGACAGCTGGACCTCTTATTCCTGGCAATGCAGCAGGTGAACAGTAGCTAAGATTCTGAGCTGGGCAGAGGAACATCACAGTTGTTAGGAGGTGAACATAAAGAAGAAGAAGAGTTGGATTTTCTACCCTGCTTTTCTCACCCATTTAAGGGGACTCAAAGTGGCTGACAAACCTTCTGTTCTTCTCCCCACAACAGAACACCCTGTGAGGTAGGCGGGGCTGTGAGAGCTCAGAAGAGAGCTGTGACTAGCCCAAGGTCCCCCAGCTGGCTTCATGGGGGAGGGCAGAATCAAACCCGGTATTCCCAGATAAGAGTCCAGCTCCCTAACCACTAGACCAAACTGTAAGCCCTATTCTGGACCTGCTGGAGATTCAGAACTGTTTTTAAAGGCAGCACCACATAGAACACATTGCAGTAATCTAAACAAGAGGTTATGAGAGCATGAGTAACCGTGGCCAGGCCACCACATTCAGGGTGTTCCAGCTGCAACAGCCAGGCCACGGAAGCCACTGGGGTCTCCAAGAGACAGAACTGGACAACAAGCATCCCAAACCGGAAGCCTGATTCCTCATGGGATGGTCAACCCACTCTGGGACAGACTGAACCTCATTCCCCTGAGCAGAGCCACCACCGTCCAGCAGGCCTTCTGGCCTCGTCTGGATTCATGACCAATACAGGTTGGGGTGAAGGAACAAGCCTGGGAAACGCGGCTCCGATGTAGGAAATTCCTTTGACAAAACACAACTCTTTCTCAATAAAGCAATGCTCAGAATGAAAACCTCTGAGACTTTTCCAACCGCCACAGTAATAATGTTCATTTTAACCTTGATGGAGACTTAACTAATTTATGAGGTAATTTCAGTAATAACTATACATTAATTTTACATCTCTTTTCCTCCTGTTTGGATAGGGTTGGACCGCTAGGAATTATGTAAAGACGGACAATACAGCTGCAAGCGGTTTCAAGTGAGAAATGCACAGTGCTTAAAACCTTTCAATCAAATTAATAACGCGCACGGCTATCCACTGTGTAATTGCCTCTAATATATTAAGATTCAAGAGTCAGCATTAATAGACTGTATAGATGGTATTTTTTTCCTTCAGGAAATTATACTGGTTCAATTTCACATTCTCACTATAAATCCCCAACTGCTATAGACGCCTTGCAACCTCTGGGTCACAATCAGAAATCAGCATTTCACGAGCACAGTCCTCATAAATAATTTTATAATGTCACCCTCTACAGAAGGGAGAGACTCTGGATTCCGAAATTATGAGGCCAGAGGAAAACGTCATCCAAGGAAGCCAGGGTGAAAGCAGGGAAAGTGGTGTCAGGGAAATAAAAAAAACCATGGACTAACTGCCGAAAAAGATGGCGAACTGTGGCAAAGCAGAGGAGACTCTGTGTGTGTGTGTGTGTGTGTATGTGTGTGTGTGTGTGTGTGTGTAAAGAACTGAATATTCAAATATCTGGATTCGTACAAATAAGAAAAACGAAGGTCTAGACATTCAAATCGATACAAATACATCCGTACGTATCTGATGATACAAATTTTTATATGTATCCATATGCATCCCATTTTTATCCTGTACATATCCTGTTTTCATCCTGTATATAACTAAAACCAGACAAAAAAAGGGGTTCTGCCAAAAAGTATAAAATGGGTGTTTTTCCACAGTCACTAGAAGTACCCATTAAGTACCCATTAATGGGTACAACGTACCCATTAATGGGTACTTAATGGGTACTTTTAGTGACAGTGGAAAAACACCCAATAAGTCATAAACAGGGTAAAATAAATCCCTTTTTCAAATATAATACAAAAGAAAATATATAAAGAAATAACTGAATTCAAAAACAGAGAAGCCAATATAATTACTAAAATGGTAACATTGTGAGTTGTGTATATATTTTTTATATATATTATTTTATTTTGAATACCCACAGGCCACTGAGGAAGACTTTTAGTCGAAACGCGTCTGGCCTCTTGCTTGGCAATTTGGAATATTATTTGATTAGATTGTATTAAGTAATTGAAAACTTTTCAGTGGGGTATTGTTACCCTTTTAGTAATTATATTGGCTTCTCTGTTTTAGTAATTATATTGGACTCATGCCAGACACCCTGAAAGCCCCTGATTTCCAAGCTTCAGGACTTGAATACCAAGAACATCAATATCAAGAACTTCAGTATCAAGAACTTCAGTATCAAGAATTTCTATATCAAGAATTTCAGTATCTTCAGTATCAAGAACTTCGGTATCAAGAACATCAGAATCTTCAGAATCAAGAACTTCAATATCAAGAACTTCAGTATCTCCAGTATCAAGAATTTCAGCATCAAGAACTTCAATATCAAGAACTTCAATACCTTCAGAATCAAGAATTTCAATATCAGGAACTTCAGTATCTTCAGTATCAAGATTTGCAGTGTCAAGCACTTCAATATCAAGAACTTCAGTATCTCCAGTATCAAGAATTTCAGCATCAAGAACTTCAATATCAAGAACTTCAATATCTTCAGAATCAAGAATTTCAATACCAGGAACTTCAGTATCTTCAGTATCAAGATTTTCAGTGTCAAGCACTTCAATATCAAGAACTTCAGTATCTCCAGTATCAAGAATTTCAGCATCAAGAACTTCAATATCAAGAAATTCAATATCTTCAGAATCAAGAATTTCAATATCAGGAACTTAAGTAATCTTCAGTATCAATAACTTCAGTGTCAAGAACTTAAGTATCAAGAATTTCAGTATCCAGCTACATATGTTCTTACATCCTAAAACCCTGTGGGGAAAAGAACTGGGTTTGGTACTATTTCGTGCCCAATTTTTCTGAGAAATTATTTTGGGTATTCATCAACAGCTCAGACAACCTCCTTCTTTGCCCAAGAGACATGGGCACAGTCACCGGTCATGCGAGATCCTTTGGTAGCATCCCTCACGAAAGCCATCACCCAGGGCATTTCATCTTACTCTGGTGAATAGTTCTCTGCCTTTGGATACAGTTATAGCTGACAGATATCTTGCTAGACTGATACTTGGAGCAACGCATCACTGAACAAAAGAGGCAAATATTTCAGACCACTAGCCAACTGTTTTGAAAGACAATGCCATCAATATATTGGGGTAATCTCTCTCAAGCACCCTATTCAGTGTAACACAAAGCCGAGGAAGAAGTAAAGATGCTGGAGAGAGAATGATATGGCTGTGGCAATCACATGAAATGGCAGCCGTGTCCAGACTGGAGAACCTGGCTGTGAACAGATTTCTGGTGAAAGAAGGACCGACGACACCAGAAACTGTTCCTGACATGCAAACTGAAACTCAAATATCTTCCAGTGCATCTTTGTTTAGGAGCACACAAAATGCCATTTCAGATGCTTTACAATCCATCCCAAACTGCATTTTGCAGACTCTCTCTGTGTGACAAATATCCGCACAGGCGTGCAGAAGGACCAAACCAGTTGTATGCTGTGCTCTTTGGTGTGCATTATAAGCTATATAGGGATGTGCACGAATATTCAAAAATATTCAATATTTGTACGAATTCGGACATTCATATATTAATAAAATGTCCGGACATTCGGATTTCCGGATTCGAATATGAATATTGCGAGTTATCTGTACGAATAATTCAGACATTTATATCTGCACAGATACATAGCCATCACATACGTACCTGTATGCATCTCATATACATTGGTACAGGATTAAAATGGGATGCATACGGATACAAATGTCTGAATTATTCGTATGAATAAATGTGAATATATTTGTATTGATTCGAACGTCCGGACATTTGTTTCTCCTTATTCGTATGAATTTGGATTTTTGAATATTCGAGTTCTTACAAAATTGCATTCATGCACACCTCTTATGCTATATCCTCCCCTCCCCAGAAAATAATAATAATAATTAAAAAAACACTTATGAATTTAAAACACCCTTCGTTTCAAAATGCCTCTAAAATCTGAAAATCTTATCAGAAACGCTCAGGAAGCTGATCGACAATTGTGGCAAAGTTAACTTTGCAGAGAAAGCAAAACCTGCGCCATTTTGAATTATCACTCACCCCACGCATTACGTATTGCACCAGCCAGGTAAAGCAATAGGCTGGTGGCGGACATTCACACTTCAAGTGCTGGCCAAGTCCCATACGGAGCCAGCAGCACTTAGAAGTGTGGATAGCCAGGGCAGGCCAGATTGCCATGACAACATCCAAGACACCATCCGTTGCACGCACAGGTGTTGCCACGGCAATCTGGATGCTGTATGCAACTGCACAGCTGCTGTTGTGCAACCATGCCCACTCACTGCACCACAACCAGAAGAGGGTGTGAGCACAGTGTCCGGGAGCAATCCAGGTGCTCTGGTCATTGCATGGGCTGATTTTTAGGAGGCCGCAGCTTGATTACTCCTTGGAAGGCTGTGGACACTCCTTGCTCACTAAGAGGTGAGTGCAAACGAGCACACAGATACCCATCCCAATGCAAACAGGCACACTGATACCCATCCCAGCACAGGGGGGGGGGGAGGAGTAGATTCCTATTGAGTTACACACTCCCAAAGTATTAAGCCTCAGCAACAGCTCTGAGCCAATTTGCTGGTGGATAATCCATCTTTTACAAAACTACCCATTGCTATGACGTGTTTCGCCGGCTTCCTTGGACAGCCCTACACACTTTGATAAATTATAGTTATTAGACATACTTGTAAATGCTGGCTGCTCCGGCAAAGTTGCTTATACTGCACTGCAGCTCCAGTGTCAAGATTTTACTGCATTCAGTGATTTGAGACTTGACAGGATGGAAGTAGAACGTTGCCTGCCCACAGCAGAAAACCGCACGCACTGACGCGCGCGCTGGACTTGATGAAGTGCCGGAAGAGATTTCTGCCCACTGTTTACTCTCAGGAGAGGGAGTTTCTGCTCTTCCCAAACCAGCTGGCAAAAGAAAACCCTTAACTAACTGCTCTCATCTGCACTGGCCCTGGTCCTTCCATGTGCCGCCCTGGAGGCCTGACCAGAGGAGTCATTGTACCAGCAGGCCCCAAATTTCCCTAGAATCCCAATCACACAAAACTATCCAGTCATGCCTGGCTTGTCCCAATGTATTTTTGTCCTGGCATCATGTACGAACCTAAGAGGAGCCTTGACAGATCAGGCCACAGCCCATCTAGTCCAGCATCCTGTCCCACACAGTGGCTCACGAAGGGCTCATGGCATCCCAAGGAAAAGAAAAAGGAGTAGGAGAAGGCTTTTCTACCTGGCTTTTATCACCCATTTAAGGGGACTCAAAGTGGCTGACAAACCTTCTGTTCTTCCCCCCACAACAGAACACTCGGTGAGGTGGGTGGGGCTGTGAGAGCTCAGAAGTGAGCTGTGACTAGCCCAAGGTCCCCCAGCTGGCTTCATGGAGGAGGGCAGAATCAAACCCAGTATTCCCAGATAAGAGTCCACCTCCCTAACCACTAGACCAAACTGGCTAATCTGCTCAACCTTCACCTCCTCTCAAATCCCAGCAAATGGCCTCAGAGGCATCCTGCCTGTCCCCCCAGCCTGGAAGATGTACTTAGGCATCCATTCTACTAGCCACTGCTGCATCTGTCATCCACTGATCTGTCTAACGCTTTCCTAAAGCCATCTAGACTGGTTGCTGTATTGGAGGCAAATGTCTTGAAAATAGAAGCAAGTGTGAGTTTAGAAGAGGCTGCAGTTCATTTTCTAGTTTGCCATGCTGAGCTTTTCAGGACGTAGGGGTTGGAGAATAAAATAACAAGAAAATGTTGTTTAAGCTGACCCAACAAGCGTATTCAGCCCGAGCCCTCTGGGTCCGCTGGAAAGGGACCTCTTTTCAAGAGAGGAATCAATTTGGAGCTCCAAGTATAAGATATTCCAACAAAAGATGGTGTCACACCTGATGCTCAAGAACGTATAAGGGAAGAGTGTTCAGATCTCTAAAAATGAAGCTTTGCTCACCAATGGCCAAAGGGATCCAACAATAGGCAGAATGGTTCCTCTTATTTCTCTCCATCTCAGGAAAAAATGTGGAAGCCCCTTAACTTACAAAATAAATATGAAAGGTAAGTACAAATGTCTCCTCTAACCCACGCCATTTGGTGTCAAGGCCCATTGAAATGATGTAGATCTTCATATTGGAATTTACAAGAGAACATATGAATTGCCCCAGGCAGTATATGTCTCCAGAAATTTGCCTTCAAAATGGATTTCTATTATGGTGTTGGTGAATATATTTGGTGAATATATTTGTTTATCTGGGAAACCAGATACCTTTCCATGTAGACCTTGAGGGTATAAATAGATCTTTCCCCTCCTTCTCCTAAAAGCCTGCCAACATTGTCAAGTCTTTTCTTTAGAGCCAAACTCTACACCAAAGTTTCAGTGCCCAGGTAAGAGCACACAGGCCAAGAAAGAGAATCAACACCCTTCCAGGTAAGCAATAAATTGCCGCACGAGGGAGTGAAAAATGAAAGCAGTTCAAGAAAACCACTGGCCCATGAAGTCTTCCTCCATTTCTCTCTCCTCGTGTTTTACTAGTCCTGGACACTAAAATGAGTCAATAGTTGCCTAGAGGATTACACCATTTGCAACAAATTACCTCTTTATAGAAGAATCAATTTTATAGTCTTCTGAATCTCAAACACTTGGTGCTTCAATGCAGCAGAATTACTCTTTAGAGATCCAAGGCCAAGATGGATGACTACAGGAAGCCACCGGTAGGAGTATGGAACTGCCAATTGTGAAGCATATCAGTTTTAGAGGTCTTACACATCCTGGGGAAAATCAGGTGATGGAAAACACATCTCAGCCATCAACATCAGAACGTCATCAAGATACTTAAACACAAGAATTGTGTACTGGTCCAGCTTGGCTTTAAACTATTGGCTCAAATTACCATAAAGGGATCTCATCTTAGAACTTACATCTTTTGGCACTGCACACTGACTTTTTGGTCTGCATCAGGGCCCTTTCCGCACTAGGCCTTATTTCAGATTATATCTCAGGATGGGAACCGACCATCTGCATGCCGATGCAGACTATAGTAGGCCCTGCTATGGCCTACCACAGATAGGACCAGCATGAAGATGGGTGGTCCCTATCCTGAGATATAATCCCGATTAAGGCCCAGTGCGGAAAGGGCCCAGGAGTCTAACCAGGACTCCCATGGTAGCTAGTAAACATGAAGCTTTCTCTATACTGGTAATCCACACTGATATTTAGGGGAAAGAAGCGCTCTACATGGCAATCCAACAAAATATTTTATTTATCTGGGCATGTCTATCCCACTCTTTAACTGAAGGTCCCGGTGCATATAACAATACCTAATCAAGACAAGAAAACACTTTTTAAAAACCTATACATAACCCTTTCATTCTGACAAGGCAATATTCAGAAGCTAGATATCAAAGGTCCCCAAAACTATAGAGCTTAGGTGCCTGGCATACCACAAATGGGAAGCTCTTCTAAAGCCTGGGGGCCACCACAGAAAAGACCTTTTCATAGGCCATCATCTCTAGCACCACTGAGGGGGAGGAAATGACTGCACCAGTGACTGTGGGCCTTTCTGCACTCACCTTGGAAAGATCTAGACTTGACAATCTGGATCTAGTAATCAACCCCGATCAGTGTGTCACTGATTGCTCTTGGCTCAGTCATTTATGACAGTGTATTTAAGGCCGGTTCCTGCACTAGCCCTGCAATTCGAATCAAATACATTCAAATATTTGTATGAATTTTCATATCTGAAGCTACGAATGTTGACAACATTCAAATGTGCCCATACACATTTTTATCCCGTATGTATCCCGTTTTTGTCCTGCATGTATCTCATACAAATACCGAATAAGATGCATATGGATACGTATGTAATGCATATGTATCCAAACACATACGAAGACCCGAATAATGATCTGAAAGATTTAAAACTCATTCAAATGTTAAATGTGAATTTAGAGACATTCGATTGGAATCCAAATGTCCGAATTCGATCAAATTCAATCAAACTTTGAATGTTTCGAATATTGTGTACATGCCTAGTTAGTTGCCAGGTGACCAGCCAGGTGAACCCAGCCGTTTCGACATTCAGGGCGAGGGGCCCCTTACAGAGGGGCCAGGTGTGGGGGCACAGCTGACAGACACAGATGGGGATAGCTCGGATGTCGAGGTCAGTGCACGCCCTTTCCCCGGCCTTCTCAGACATGAGGAAGAGCAGCTGTGGCGATCTAAGTGTCTGCAGCAGAAACACCTGGGCCAAAAGGGGCACAGGTCTTTGTTACCTATTTGAGCTCGCCCCCCACTAGCACAAGTGTTGCAGATAGCAAATGTGTATCCTCGCAACTCCCGACTGTGTAATATGACTCCTCGACCTGTTACTCAACACCTCAGCCTCTCTGGAAACCTGGACTCTCAAACTGTTTTGACTTCGCTTCCTCTTGAACCCCAACAGACTTGGTGGCTTCAGTTTGTGCTTTCTGGGACCAGCACTGAGCCTGAGCGCGTGTGTTTACGTCGCCAACCCGGCTGGCCTGAGACACCGCATTTATATTCTTTCCTCAGGTTGTCTTACTAGTCTGTTTGTTTGTTTTAAAATCATCACACCTAAGGGATGGATACACAGAACTTCTCAATGTTCCACTGGGCCTAATTTTATGCATATTTTGCTCTGCGTGCCAGCTAAAGGATGGTGGCATTCTGCAAAATTAAAAATAAACAGGTATGTTATTGCATCGAACACCGTAATTACATTAGCACTGCCAGGCAGCATGAACACCTATTTATATGTCTGTCACATCAGCTAGGAAAATCCACTTACCCTCACCAGATCTTATGAACTGGATCCGGGTGGTATACCTCAGCGTTCAGAGAAATACATTATAATTAATATTTTAAAATGAGCTTAGCATCACTTGTCTATTTTAAGTAAACAGTAATTAGAATGTTTGCTAATTGAGCTTCCTATGCAATACTCAAGTGGCAATTTGTGCCTGCAAAGTTATAGAAACAAAATTAAGGAAAGAGATTATTAGTTTCTCAATCCTCAACAGCATTTTGAGGGGTTAGAGGGAACAGGAAGTGCCTTATGCATTTTTTTTTGAAAAACAAATCTAAGGGTGCGCTCCCACTTGACTTTTTAAATCCTTGTTGGACTATTTTAGTCCAGATATAGGGCCTGATGATTAATCAGGATGTACCTGAATATTGCTGTTCCCACTCATCAGTACAGAGAACAGGACCTTTTAATTCCCCTCCTCCCCTCCCCCCCTCCCAGTGCAAGCCCTGTAAGCCTGCCCTGGTCAAGCAACTGAATGGAAGAAAGTGATCACACTTTCCCTTTCAGATCGGAGGCTCCTGGTAAGACAGCAAATGTGCGCTGAAGCGGGACAGCGGAAGAACTGAGTGCAAGCAATTTCTCCCTTTCAGCTCACGTGGAGGGGCGGGAGAGAGAGGCTCAGCTAGAGGCTTGGCTTGTTCATTGCTCTCCATCTTGATGCAAATGTATCCCTTGGTAGCAGCTACTTAAATGTACCTCTCATAGGGGAAATCAAGCCTTTGCCTTTCTTGATTGGGGTTCTAGAATCGCAGCCATGGCAAAGCAAGGGGGGGGGAGAACTTTCCCAGTTGTGAAACCCCACCCACATCTGGGGCAGGCATTGGCCAGAAGGAGATCTCTGCCCAAAACAGTCTGGGAGTGTTCCCATTTTGGAGGGGGGGGGAGTGGATTTGACTCCAAAAAGGGGGGGGGGGGAAATGTCCAGTTTTCCTCAGGAATTTTTTTTCTCCGGATTTTCACAGGATAGTCCTCATAAATTCCGGGAATAAAAAACTGGATGGGAATGCTGGATACCGAGTTCAGATTCTATTTGGATTTATAGAAAATTAAACGGGAACTCTGGATACTGAATTCAGATTAAATTCGGATTTAAACGTCTATGGGAACACATCCTTAATGATACAAGAGACGCTTTGAATAGTTCTTTTCTTGATCGCATCAGATGATTTTCGATAAATTCTGCTCCCTCCAATTCCTCACAAGTTTTATTTCCCAAAATAACTGCTGAGGGTAAGAAGGGAATTAAATCTCGCCTACCTTGAGTAAATGAAGTCATTGTAAAGTTCAGTCAAGACAAACAAGCAGGGAAAAACGCTGGGGAAATTTAATTTAAAATAGACTAGACTATGGAACAGTCTCTCCCCTGAGGTCGCCTTTTCACCCTGGCCTATGTCTGAGGAAGAGCCTCTCTTCCCCACCTTCCAGGCATTATTATTGCTTTTTGTGGGTTCTTTCAGTGTGTTTTTATGGTTGTGACCTGCCCTGAGATCTATGGGTGTGGGGTGAGATAAAAATAAGATGAATGAATGAATAAAAATATTAAAAAGCAGAACCTGTGAGATTCAGTGCTGCTAAATTCTGCTAAACCCAAATCCTCACTCTCCACCTTAGCAGAATCAACTATCTGGTCTGGTTTTGCAGCATCACTTCCAGTTCAACCTGAAATAATGCCCCACTGAAGGAGGACTGGTCTGCATGCACTCCAAAATGGGGTGGGGTGGGGGCAGAAATAGTACTGCCTGCCTAAAGCTCCCTGCTTTCTCAAGAGCAGGTAAATTCAGGTGATGGTCAGTTTGCTTCAGGAAGAGTATATAAGAACAAAGAATATAAGAAGAGCCCTGCTGGATCAGGCCACAAGCCATCTACTCCAGCATCCTATCCCACACAGTGGCCCACCAATTGCCCATGGGCATCACAAGCAGAAGACAAGGGCAAAAGCTTCACATGCTCTTGACTCCCTAAAAATGGCCTTTAGAGGCATCCTGCCTCTCTCCCCAACCTGGAGATAGTACCTAGGCATCCATTTTAGTAGCCATTGATACACCTGTCCTCCATGAATTCGTCTACCCCTTCCTTAAAGCCAACCTGGCTGGCTACTGTTACCACCTCTTCTGGCAGCAAATTCCATAGACCGATGACCCTCTGGGTGAAGCAATCCTTCCCCTTGTCTGATCTGACTCTCCTACCCATCAGCTTCCTAGAGGGGTCCCTGGTTCTAGGGTTGTGCGGTAGAGAAAAGAATTATCCTCTATCCACCTTTTCTATACCATGCATGATTTTATATATTTCAATACTGAGGAAGTCTAGGCAACCTGGTGCCCTTGGCAGCTTGATCTGGTGAGTAAGTGGTTGCTCCTAGCCGGGGCCCCTGAATCAATTGGCCCTTCTATCGCTTGCCTGGGAGTGATTTGCTTCAATGAGCTGCAGTCTAAATGACAGAGAAAGGAAGAGTGGCCATGAGTTCAAAGGAGCGGCCCCTAAAAGGGTTGCACTGGCTGTCGATTCGCTACCAAACCCAATTGAAGGTGTTAACTTTAACTTATAAGGCCCTAAATCACTTGGGCCCCAAATATCTGAAGGAACATCTACTCCCATATCGACCTGCCAGTGCTTTAAGATCTGGAGAGGAGGCCCTCCTGGTGGCCCCACCACCTTCAGCAGCAAAAGGGGTGGGCACCCAGGAGAGGGCCTTCTCAGTGATGGCCCCTAGGCTATGGGATAGTCTCCCCCTTGAGGTGCGTCTATCACCCCCACTGTACAAGTGGGGTAGAAAAGCCAACTTTTCTTCTTCTTCTCCTTCTCCTTCTCCTCCTCCATCTTCTCCTTCTCCTTCTCCCTCCTCCTCCTCCTCCCCCACCCACCCACCCACCCTAAGACCTTTGGGTACAGGGCGGGATAGAAATACAAATAATAAATAAAAATAAATAAAAAGAAACCCAGTCTAGCATCCAAATTAGCTCCCGATGTCCCAAGCAGCAAGCCCAGCGCATGGTGCGTCACGGCGCACAGTTACCAGATCTGTGAGAAGAATCTGACCGTCCCCTTTTATCTTCTCGCGAATAAATCACCCTGATCGCACATTGCGAGAGGCAATCAGCACTGA
Organism: Aspidoscelis tigris stejnegeri; assembly: GCA_023333525.1. NCBI lineage: Eukaryota > Metazoa > Chordata > Lepidosauria > Squamata > Teiidae > Aspidoscelis > Aspidoscelis tigris. The sequence continues at coordinate 5,922,042 of JALMGA010000013.1, forward strand.
ATGGCAGTACGGAGCTCTGATTTCGTTACGGTTGTGTTCCACAGAATCAGATTGCAGCATAATTTGTAACTTAAATTAAGGATACGACAGAGTTTGAGATCTAGATCGATAATTTTAACGCGCTGTCGGATTTCTAAACGTGTTTGTCAGCTCTGGAGGGAGGAAGAGGGGATGCTCCGTCGCAGCCCGTTTCTCCCACTGATCTGAGCCCCCTCCCTCTTCCTTGGAACGCCCTTCCCTGCTAGTTATAAACCCCTCAATCGGGGACTGTGGACGTTGGGATGACACCGAACTCCTTAAAAAGACCGAGCTATACGTCAGTGTCGCTGAGATCAAAAGACGTCTGACTCCAGTGAAGTCCGTGCTTCTAGGAGTGGTGGTACAAGTGATGAGAACCAAGCCCTTGTCTAAAGAAGCTCAAACAAATGCTCCCATCGCTTTCCGTCACGCTGCAAAAAATCTGTTAGCGTCAACAATTAAATTAGAACATGAGAACATAAGAGAGGCCCTGCTGGATCAGGCTACAGCCCATCCGGTCCAGCATCCTGTCGCACACAGTGGCCCGCCAAATGCTCGTGGGCATCTCAAGCAGAGACAAGGACAAACCTTCTCCTGCTCTTGAGTCCCAGCAAATGGCATTAGAGGCATCTTGCTTGCGACCCCACCCCTAGCCTGAAAGATACACTTAGGCATTCATTCTAGTAACCATTGATACATCTGTCATCCATAAATTTGTCTAACCCTACCTTGAAGAGATCTAGGACCTATTCGCACTTGGCCTTTTTCTGGAGTATATCTCAGGATAGGGGTCTGTAGTCCATATGCTAATGTAGGCTCTGGCAGACCTCACTTTTGGCCTGCTGAAGCCTGCACTAGCATATGGACAGCAAGTCCCTATTCCAGGATATATTCCAGAATAAAGCCAAGTGCGAATAGGGCCCTAGACTGGTAGCTGTCACCAACTCTTCTGGCAGCAAATTCCATAAACCGATGACACTCTGGGTGAAGAAATCCTTACCTTTGTTGGATCTGACTCTCCTACCCATCAGCTTCATAGATGCCCCCTGGTTCTAATGTTGTGCAATGGAGAAAATAAATGTTCTCTGTCCACCTTTTCTACACCATGCATAATTTTATATACTTCAATCAGGTCCCCTCTTAAACACCATCTCTCCAGACTGAAGAGGCCTAGACGTTGCAGCCTGGTTTCGTAAGGGATTTTGTTCCAGACCCTTAATCATTCTGGTTGCCCTTCTCTGTACCCTCTCTAGTTCCACAATATCCCTTTTGAGGTGTGGTGACCAGAATTGTACACAATATTCACAAATGTGGTCTCATCGTAGATTTATAAAGAGGCAAAATGACACTTGCTGACTTATTTTCTATTCCCTTCCTATTTATTCCCAGCATTGAATTTGCTTTTTTCGCTGCTGCTGCGCACTGGATTGACGCCTTCATTGAACTGTCCACCAAAACCCCGAGATCCCTTTCCTGGTGTGTTGCAGAAAGCTCAGACCCCATAAGTTTATAGACATAATTTGGATTTTTGGTCCCGATGTGCATTACTTTGCACTTGTTAAGATTAAAGCACATTTGCCGCTTGGTTGTTAGAATATGGGCCAGTTTACATCTGTTATGCAAACTTATTTGGCCTGGTTTTCCATGTCTTCTGTTGAAGAAGAAGAGAAGAGGAGGAGGAGGAATTAGCTTTTCTACCCTACTTTTCTCACCCAATTAAGGGGACTCAAAGTTGCTGACAAACATTCTGTTCTTCTCCCCACAAAAGACACTCTGGGAGGTAGGTGGGGCTGTGAGAGCTCAGAAGAGAGCTGCGATGGACCTCTTTGTCATGGCCTTCCCTAGTTCCCTAACGGACGGACAGACAGACAGACAGACAGACAGACAGACAGACAGACAGACAGACAGACAGACAGACAGACAGACAGACAGACAGCAAGCAAGCAAGCAAGCAAGCAAGCAAGCAAGGACCATAATATCTGTTGCTTTTTAGCACTCCCCTCATTAAATGGCAGAAATGATTGCTGAATCTAAACCTCTAATCACGGCTTTTCAATATTTGCTGCTGTTGATTTATTTAGCAGAAGCGCCGCTGACCCACCTTTGTGTCTAATTTACAGCACAAACTTTTATGCCCGTGTTACAGATATTTCACAAAATATGTCATTTTGCAGTCCGCAGGCTTGTAATTTCTCCTAACTGGTTATGACAGCAAAAGGAGCTCTGCTTCGGAGTGGAATTTTTAACGTTATTTATCTGTGGGGTGCCCTCATCCGCTAGGCCCCTCGTAATCCTGCCTAAATCAAGGGGGCTGTTTTCCGCTTTGCACTGTAGCAGCGCTTAAGAGGAGCCATTCTCCATGGTTACCTGCTGGCTATCCATTTCCTGCTTCTGCCTCTGATCAGACGGATCAAAGCGAGTAGTGAGCTCAAAGGGAGGCGGCCGCTTCCAAATGGGTTGGCCACGGCACCTACCGATAGTGACTGTATTCTGAACAGCCTCTCGTTCTATACTAGGCATCATTTACTCAGACTTAGGCCCTGTCCCCAAGCACTTTTGGTATAGTTCCGAGCGCCCAATTGGCGCTGTGCATCCCCATGGGTACCAAATCCCCCCAAAACAGCACCAGGAGGGAGCCAAATTTGATACCTGAAAGAAGTAGTCTTGGTGCTGTTTGGGGAGCCAGCACGCATTGCTCAGCAAGCCAGTAGCGTATCTTTGACATCCCTGCTTTATTTTATGAGTGAAGCTTTATTTTATGAATGAAGCTTTATTTTATGAATGAAACTGTAGTTATTTTTATGAGTGAAGCTTGTTTCCCTGCCTCCCACCCCAGTCCTGGCTGTCCGTGCTGCTAAAGGAGGGGGTGATGCGGCACAGGGGTGGGCTGACGACAATCTGGCTGCGGCTCACGACAGTCCGGCTGACAATGAGGAGAGAGGGCAGAGAGGAGGTGGCGCAGCTCTCCTTACCATGCCCAACCAATGCCTGTCCTGCATTGCTGGGAATGACATAGGGACGCCAAAGATGTGTGCCCGGTCCCACACCTGGCCCATGTGAGCCCAAACAGAGCCCAAAGGGTGCCAAGTGGCTTGCATGGGGACAGGGCCACAGTGGTTTAGAAGAAGAAGAGCCTTCCTTCCTTCCTTCCTTCCTTCCTTCCTTCCTTCCTTCCTTCCTTCCTTCCTTCCTTCCTTCCTTCCTTCCTTCCTTCCTTCCTTCCTTCCACAATGTAGCCAACTACTGTAAGAGGAGACTAAAGGACTAAATGGACAGGCCATTTCTAATGTTCTTATATACACATTTCAGTAGTTTTATTCTTAAAAATCCCTTTGGACTGGATGGTTAGCTCCCTGGCTCAGCTAGCCAACAGCTCACTCTCCCTAGCTCCTCATAACTGTTTCATTTTAGGCTTAGATTATGTTTGATTCGAATTGGAATGTCCGAATTCAGGCAAATTCGGACAAATTTCAAATGTGATGAATATTTGCGCACATCCCTATGTTACAATGCTGGTCTTCGAGGTTTGCCTGGGATTTTGCAGGATGACACCCTTTTCAGCCTCGGCAGATGCTGATGTTAAGGGTGAGGTTGACCGTTCTCTGCAGTGCCCAGTGCTGAGGTCCACTACCGCTCTGCATCCGCTGGGTCAAGTGGCAAGAAAAGACCGGAAGGGGCCTGTCGGTTCACTACCTAAAAGTTACCCAAGGAAATGTCAATCTTGCCTTCTGCAGAAAAATAACCAACTTTGTTCAATAGCGACAATAATTAAATCAAGCCTACCAGGGTGTAACGGAATTGGAATTAAAAGCAGGGAGAAAGAGACGTGGTGAAGCATAAACTCTTTTTTTTTTAGAGTAAGGCTGCATATATACATGCATTAAATTTAAGTCCATCTGGGATAAGGCGCAACGAGTGGGGGACCCCCTGCTCAGATCAAGGGATGCAGAAGAAGAAGAAGAGTTGGCTTTTCTGCCCCACTTTTCTCGCCCGCTTAAGGGGACTCAAAGCGGCTGACAAAGCTTCTGTTCTTCTCCTCACAACAGACACCCTGTGAGGTAGGTGGGGCTATGAGAGCTCAGAAGAGAACTGTGACTAGTCCAAGGTCACCCAGCTGGCTTCATGGAGGAAGAAGAGTTGGCTTTTCTACCCTGCTTTTCTCATCCATTTAAAGGGACTCAAAAAGTGGCTGACAAACCTTCTGTTCTTCTTCCCACAACAGAACACCCTGTGAAGTAGGTGGGGCTGTGAGAGCTCAGAAGAGAGCTGTGACTAGCCCAAGGTCACCCAGCTGGCTTCATGGGGGAGGGTGGAATCGAACACAGTATTTCCAGATAAGAGTCCGGATCCCTAACCACTAGACCCAACGGGCTCATCCACAAAGTGTCAAGCTGTTTCCTTTTAGTGTTATCTAATTCAGAAAATCTGCCATTGGGTTACATTTGCATTTTAAACATTCAAATCGAATCGCATCCCAAAAATTGCATTCATGCACCCCTTACTGCATGGTCACGCCAGGGGGGTCCTGTGAGCGGCCAGTGCGCTTGCACAGCAGCTCCGATGACCTCCCCAGCCGGCAGAGGTGCAAATGATTCCTGACGTGTGGGGAAAGGGTTGGTGAGCATGTGGTGCACAGCTAGTTCACGAGAGGTGAACACCTGGGAAGCCAGGGGGCACTGCAACTGCGGGCGCACAGGTCCAGATGTTCACCCATCGTGAACTACGGGCTGAAATGCGAATTCGCCTCTGGCTAACCCAACCCACCCACCTCGGAAGTCCTTCCTGGGCTGAGTGGCAGGATATAAAGTTTAATAAAAGAGAATGGGAAGAAAGGAGGAAACGCAATACAGCAGGCATAGCTTCCCATGTTATTATCTGAAGCAGAGAGATCCGCAGACTTGTGGCTAATCTTTAAATGCTTTCTTGATTAGAAAGTGGAAGTGTGAAACGCAGCTCATCTATCTGAGTAAGACTGCAGGCTTAGTCCTACAAATCAAAGCTCCCTTTCACCTGTCTGGTGAACTAGGTGGCTTAATGCTCCTTCTGTCTTCGCATTTATGTGACATTCAAAAAGTCTAAAATGAGACTCTGCTTGCTCGCCTACATTAATAAGGACAAAAATTAAGAAATCTCTCCTGGGTAGGCTTTGGCATTTCGAGGCCACCAGGCAGCGTCTGTCCAGCAAGGGTTTTTGGACCACCTTGACTATGGTCATACTTTCACTTGAAACCTTTTTCAGGTGTGACTGCTCCCATCTTTTCATTTCTATCCGTTTTATTTGGGGACTTGTCGCCCTCCATTTGGACTTCCCTGAATGTAAATGCTCAAATGGCAAAAACAGCAAGGAGTTTTGGTGCTGTGGCCAAGGAGGTCTTGCAACCAGAGGTCTCTTTGCACTTAGGCCTCTGGTCCACAAATGAGTGCAGCTCTGGTGAACAGCATAAGCACGCCCCACTAGGCTGCCACAGCCTAGAAGTGTGTGCCCACCCTCACCAGAGGTGCACTAAACCATCTCAAATTGTTCTGCACACCTATCCCTATACCCCAGACTTACTGAAAGGGTCCAATGGTGCAACCATGCACTCTTCATCCATCTTGCTGCGTGCAGTGGATGGGGAGCGCATCGTCTGCACATGTGCAGCCGCGTTACTGGTTGGGATCGGTTCCCGGCATCTGGTGCATGTGTGGCTGTGTTGCTAGCTCTGTGTGTGTCAGGCTGGCAAAGAATAACCACGAGACTCTTTCTTTAAAAAGATGAACAGTGATTTATTTCGGCTCAGCGTAAAGGCAGGTTTTGTTGGGAGCAACTTTGAACAGAAAGCCCAGCATATTTATACGTTCCATAGCTGGGCGGGGTTTGGCCCTCAACCAATGAACAATAATTATTTTTCAAAACTCAGTTTAAACTTGGAGCCAAAATGTATCACTCGACCCCAGCAGGGAGGGGGGAGTCAACTGTCACTTCCAAACAACAGGCAGCTACTATATGCATATATACAGAATCACATAGATGGCAGAGATCTTACATACAAATATTACGGCAGGCAGCTAGCCCTGCCTGACAGTGTGCAGGCGCACCGCAGCCACGACTGGGCAGGTCTCTGCACATCAGGACCGCAGTGGTAGGCTGGCTAGGGACCGATCTGCAGCGGGCGGCAGGGCATGCGCTCCCAAGCACTGCCAAGATTGAGTCCTGCCCCTCTGCATCAGCCTCCCTGCACGTCACAGACCACGTGATGTGGCTGGTGGTGGCTGATTGAGCCAGCGAGGATGCGGGACCCTGATTTTCATGGCAGTGGTGCAGGCCAGACCACAGAGGACCATGCCCATCCTTCACCAGCCAGAAATGCCTAGAGTCCTCCTGTACCCAGAGTATTGCGGCCTCAGTGCATGGCACACTAAGAAGGTAAGTGCAGAAAGGCCTCTGATCTTCAGGGTCTCAAGGAGCTAAGCTCTCCTAGAAGGAATCTTGCAAAAAGACTCTTGCCTCCAGGGAGGAAGAAGGGAGTTGCAAATTCAGCCAAATAATGCGTTTTGTTTTCCTGAATGTACCTAACTTTTTAACACAGGGTGGAGTATTAATACTATTAATGATTAATACCCTTGTTGGCTTGCTTGCAAAACGTATTCCACCTGGGCGAAAAAGTTTGCAGAGGAACCCTCAAAGATTATATCCTGCCACCATCTGCATAGTTCTTAAGCTTCTCAAATTGTCAAAAAAGGTATTAGCAGCAAAGGAAGGGAAAGCAATAATGTGATGCACGACCATTTGCCTGGTAGCAAAAACACTTCATCACTGCGTCTCCCACGTAAACATCTTATTGTGCCGAACAATATTATTTACACTTTAGGGATCTGAATTGGCTGTTAACAGGGTAAACATCGGAACACCCCATATTTCAAGAGTTTACAGTCCATGAATCAAAGATCTGAGAGAATAAACTAACGAAGGGGATTTTGGGCATTTTCCTTGGGTACGTCTGCTCTGCATTAAAACGTACAACCAAAAGAGGAACGAAGGGAACAGAGAAGAAACAGACCATAAAGCACAGTCAAAGGCTCCCCCGCGAATGGGCGCTTGCCGGAATGAAGACGCATGTGCGCTAAAACCAGCTTTTCAGCATTCATGATATTCACACAGATTGGCTCAATGTATACGGAGCCGCTTTGCCGCTCACGAGGCAACCAGTCCTACTTTGAGCATAATTAATTACAGCAGTGTATGAACACAAATAAAGGGAAATAAAACTCAAGGAAAAACTCTTTCAGGCACTGCGGGACGAGCGGCTATTAATATGAGGAAGCGAGATCAAGGCGGAATCCAGGCGCATATGTGAGATTCTGCTGAGCGCCTGAGTGTGTGTGTGGAGGAGAAGACGAGTTGGCTTTTCTACCCTGCTTTTCTCACCCATATAAGGGGACTCGAAGCGGCTGACAAACCGTCTGTTCTTTTCCTCACAACAAACACCCTGTGAGGTGGGTGGGGCTGTGAGAGCTCAGAAAGAGAGCTGTGGCTAGCCCAAGGTCCCCCAGCTGGCTTCATGGAGGAGGAGGAGGGGGGAGGAGGAGAAGAGTTGGCTTTTCTACCTCGCTTTTCTCACCCATATAAAGGGACTCAAAGCAGCTGACAAAATGTCTGTTCTTCTCCTCGCAACAAACACCCTGTGAGGTGGGTGAGGCTGTGAGAGCTCAGAAAGAGAGCTGTGGCTAGCCCAAGGAGGGGAGGGGTGGGGAAAGGAGGTGTCATGCCACGTGCCCTGTTTGACTCCTCAGACAAGGAGTGGACCGCTCCTGCCAGCTCAGGTGAGGGATGCGTGCCGCGCGCCACATGGGCCCAGCTTAGAACCTCCTTCTGTCCCCTCAGATGCAGATGGCTCGGACCCAGGCTCTGAACCACACCCAGAGCCAAGTTCTCTCCGGAGAGAGAGTGCGCCTGTGGTGCTCCACCTGCCTCCATGCCAAATACCTGCGCCAGAGGGGAAGCAACAGTCCCAGTCTGTCTGTGGATAAGGGCATCCACCCAACAGCCTCCGTTGCAAACAAAGGATTTTCCCGGTAACCTCTGGCTCATGTTAACCTCTGGACTCCTGACCCTTGACTGTCTGACTGACAACAGATATCTGGTAACCTGACCCCTGACTTGCTCTGACTACGCCTCCCAAGTATCTCTTTGAACTGACCTGAACCACTTTGGACATAACAGGAAGTGAATGGGAAAGGTAAGGAGAAGGAGAAGGGGAGAGACTTTTGGGGCAGGAAGAAGAAGAAAATGATTACCATAGGAATTAAAGATGTAAGAGCCTTCCCAGTGATATCAGACACAAGATTTATCAGCAGTGGTCTCACATAACGCTGATTAAGAACAGGAGCTTGTTAAAATAATGACGCTACTCAACCAACCCCACGTAGAACAGAAGGAGCTTAGCCCAATATTTCAGTTAGCGACGTGAAAATCAATCTTTGTCAGGTCTGCATCAGTTTTGCATCCGTTCAACAATATGTCTGCACAAAATTTGCATTTAAATGAGTTCAGGAAAAAAATGTTTAAAATACAGCTTTAAATAGTTATTCTCCCTCAAAACATGCGGTTTTAATTGGGGTGGTGGTGGGGGGTGAAGGAGAGAAAGGACTGAGCACACTATTGGGTCAAATATTTGGGAAGCAGAAAAGGCAGAGGATAATCTAGAAACATAATCTGAACCCTTTTTATGCAGAAGTAAGTTTATACACCTTCATCCAAATATGATGATGATGATGATGATGAAGAAGAGTTGGCTTTTCTACCCTGCTTTCCCCATCCATTTGAGGGACTCAAAGCAGCTGACAAACCTTCTGTTCTTCTCCCCACAACAGAGACCCTGTGAGGTAGGTGGGGCTGTGAGAGCTCAGAAGAGACCTGGTTTCATGGAGGAGTGTGGAAGTAAACCTGCTGACGCTGAGATATGAGTCCAGCATTCTAACCACAAGACTAAACTGGCTGCATCTAAATGTGCCTGTCAGGGAGTCAGTTCAATGGAGGAACTTACCCAACAGCACCTTGGCCTTCCTGAAGGCAGCTGGTGAGAGGATTTTTAGGATAACTGTCCATCACAACTGGAAGGCATAAGACTAGTTGTTCCAGTTACAATGAACAAATGGCCACTGGGAAACAACACTATGACAGGGGAGTCCTGAGAATGGGAAAATGGGCGAATTTGATTCTTTAACAACTGACATTTTCCCCCTGAAGTTGCCTTAACCTATGCCAAAGCCTCAGAAAGGTTGAGTCTTTACTATTTGGAATTTTATAGCTCTGGAGGCATCTTTCTTTAAGCCAGGTTAGGCAGGAAAGTGCATAAGCAGCAAGGCGTGGATGTCCCATCCAATGGTGGATCAGCGGGTAGCACCCTCATAGACAGGGTAGGTTGACTGACATGGATGTGAATATAGGTTGCAGTGTGGCAAAAATAAGGTAGGTTCTTTAGCTGTAACTGAAGACACTTTTTATGCATCTGTAGGAGAGATGCTTTTTCTTAAAGGGATGATTTTTTAAATCCCTCTCTGATCACGCCTTTTGATATTCTATGAGAGAGGTATGGAAAGAAAGAAAGAAAATCTCTTTTCTCGGGTGACCTGTCTTGCGATAGCATCTGGAAATTTTGAGTTTCAGACCTATAAACTCAGTCTGAGACTGACAAACGCTGAATTCCTCAAGCAAAACTTAACCACAACAGAGCAACAAAGCAAAGCAAAGCAAAACACTCTCATTCAAACAATGCTACATTCAAATCCGTCTGCTGCTTCTTATTCTCTTCTTATTATTGCTATTATTTTTGCCTTATCTTTTTCCTGAAGGGCTCTGGGATTCTTAATAAATGGCACCTGATAAATATTTCAAATTAGATGGAGAAGGAAATGAATGACTAGCAAGGCCTCACTTTTAATAGGCCAACAAAAAAAAATATCACGAAGCAGTTCTCGAAATTCTTTCTCTGGCTCGGTGGAGGAAAGATGGGGAAAGATAAGGGTGCGCAAAAGACTGTTTTCACACTCACTTTCACAGTAGAGCCTGTTCCTCTCTTAGGGTACTAGGATAGTGGATGAGATCTTTCCTGGGCTTAGCTGCACATGGCACTGTCCAGCAGACGACGGCATCATCTTGACTGCAAAGTACACTGATACCTTGACATACGAGTTTAATTCGTTCCGTAACCTTGCTCTTATGTCAAATCGCTCGTATCTCAAAGCAATTTCCCCATTAATCCATTCCAGCTCCCAAAACACCACCTCAGTTGTTTTTGTTATGTACTGTACTGTATTTACATACTCGTATCTCAAATCTTGCTCTCATCTCAAAGCAAAATATCACTCGCTCGGCGGCTTGTATCTCAAAACACTTGTATGTCAGGGCACTTGTATGTCGAGGTACCACTGTACATTCTCTGGCCTTTTGGAGCTTCCCCAAATTCGCATCAGCTCCAGAAGACAGAAATAATACTTCGCTTATGTGTTATTTGTGTTTCCCAGTGCTGACACAGATCTGGCTGAAGCTCTGAATGGCCCGAAATTCATCTAGCAACAATCCCATTGCTTGCTGTCACGTCATGCGCGTTGGCTTTGCGCTAGGAATGTGCATGAATATTTGTAACACTCGTTACTCGTCCGAATTCGGAAAATTCATACACGAATGAATGTTACGAGATTTGTACATTGACATATGAATAGTTCGGACATTCATTAAACTGGGGGGGGGGGGGGAGAGAAGCAGCAGCGCCAGTCACGTCTAGCAACAGATCCAGACTGCATTCAACATGGATCGAGAGGGGATTCAAAGTGGATTCAGGTCAGATTTGACGCTTTCAGAGCAGATATGTTATGGGATATGCATTGGATACGTACTTGTTCATACCATATACGTATTCATTTGTATTGGATACGTATCAGATATTGGTACGAATCTGTACAAACACCTTTGTATCGAATAGAGTCTTACCACATGCAAAGGGGATCTATTTAAACAAGTACGGATTTTCTAACATTCGGTTCATTACGAACCGAAGGCCAAAAACCCCATTTGTGCATATCCCTACTCCAGTGTTTCCCAAAGTGTGGTTCGTGTACCCTCAGGGGTACGGGAAGAGTTCGGTGGGGGTACGCGTTGCACCGGAGTTTGGTGGGGATCACGTGGGAATATCCACTGCACTGTGCTCAGCTGTGCCCACAGAACAAGGAAAGAAATAGGCGCGTATTGCAGTTTTTACACGGGAACTGGGGCCATCGTACATCGTATCACAACTCATTATGGTGGGAACTTCTGGGCATCCTTCGCGCAGCTTGGGTTCAGCCATTTTTAAACTGCGGGAACAGTAACAGTTGACGTTGAGCCGCGGAGCTGTTTATACGCCGGAGAACTGCGGTGTTATCTGTCTTGTGAGGCGTGACGCGGCATGAATATACTGCACTTCGGTACAGAGACAACTTACTTCTTTAATAGTTAGTTCCGGGCGCCTGTTATCGTGCTTTAGTAAGTTCCACTGATTTTGATTATTTTTTATAAAATACAATTTTTATCCATAATGTTTTTTATGAGGGGTACTCAGCGTTACGAAAATTATAGAAGGGGTACACATACGTCAAAAGTTTGGGAAACACTGCCTTACTCCAACACAAGTTAGGCTAGGTGAGGCTCTTCTTTTGTCTTAGGGACTTAGTAGGATGTGTAACCACGACCAAATACCAGGCCAGAGGCGGAGGGGCTGTTCTGCATGTTCCAACAACAGCCACTGGCGGCCCCCCACCCCCGCCAAGTTTACTGGGCCCCAACGCCACCATGGACGAAGGGAGGAGGGTAGAATCAGTGCTCGGCATTTCCACCTGCGGCAAGGACTACGAAAACTCAGTAGCCAGCTGTCCCACCTGCTTTATAGGGTCCCCCCCCTAATTATTACTATATAATGTACTAGTTGTTATAACATGTAATGTATTTTTGACTCACCTAAACTGCCTTGGGCAAAAATTGTCTTTGATTTGAGCCGTTGATTATACTTATTTGCTGTACTTCTTTGATGTAATGATTGAATTTTGTATTGCATTTTGTTTTTCCATTTATTGCAAACCGCCTTGAGCAACTTTTACATTTGGAGAGGCGGCATATAAATAAAAATGGAAATGGAAATGGAAAATGGAATGAATCAGGTCTTTTCTGAGGTTAAAAAGCGGTCACTTGAGGCCCTTCTAGTCTTGATACGTTCTGTGTACAAAGGCCACATAGAACAATGGGGGACAATTCTAACACCCTGTTTTGGGGAGGGCACTGGGGTTTCCCCCAAAACACCTGGACAATTGCAGGGCTTCAAATTAATTTTTAACAATGTCTTCCTCCTGCTCAGCCAAAAGGGACGGAGAGAAGAATGGAAGAATAGGACTGTAGCTGATTTTTTTTGGGGGGGGGAATGCCCATAAAGGAGCTGTTGAGGCATCTGGAATGTTCTGATTCGGAATGGGCTGAGTTTGCTCCGAGCTCAGAATGGCCCCCTTTCCGAAGGGATGTTTGTTCTACGTTCAGAACGCTCAGGGCGTTCCATTCTTACTGGGATCGCTCCAAATTTGGAACATGATCTACTGCTCTGCCATATCAAGACACTGCTCTAATACGTTTGTTGAATTCCAATGGTATGGAACCGATAAAGGGCATGGAAAGCTACCAGGAGGAGGAGAATTTACTCTTTTAGTACAAAGGGGCTTCGCTGCAGGCCTTTAAATGTTCCTCAACTACAACTCCCAGCATTCCACTCCCCGAATTGGTAATGTTCAGGGTCACCTGGGCAGGTTAACTAAGCACAAGACGGGACCAGATGGGAAGAGGAGTGTTTCTGAGAAAAGGAGTCTGCACTTCAGTGGCAATCTAACCTTTCTTCTTTTTTCTCTTTTTGCTTTCACTGCTTACAAAATTTGATTAAAAACGTCAATTCCTATAATTATGATTAAGGATGCTGGATGGTTCTTCTCCCATGCTCAAAGCAATATAAATGGCACTTTACTTGTTACAAGCCATTTGGTTCGTTATATCCTACTGGTCTTGACAATAAAACATTTGCCGTAATTTAATATTGCAAAATGGGAATAAACGCAAGCCGGAATTGACCTCCAGATTCATGAGATGCTCTGAAGTATGTCTTGTAGTCAGAGCATTTTACGGCAGCAGCGCTTGCCATGGGGACCTCCAGGTGTTCTTGAACAGCTCCCACTGGGGGCCGACACGGAATCGAGTCAGCTGTCCTTCAGGAACATCGGCAGCTGTGTGCCCCACTTTATGGTACGTTTAAGGACTTCACCTGAAACCTCAACAGCTCCTTGGAGAAGATCCAACTGCTTAGTTTCTCAATAGGAGGAGGAGGACTCCACGGCCCACCAGTTTCCTTCATCTTCCAAGCATTCAGAAGAACATAAAAACTGTCCTGATGATTTAGAACATGGCCCACTGGTTGCTCCTGGGCATCTGAAGCAGAAGACAAAGGCAAAACCTTCACCAGCTCTTGACTCCCTGCACATGGCCTTGAGTGGCCTTCTGGCTGTCTCCCAGCTTGGAAGTGGTACCTAGACATCCATTCTAGCAGCCATGGATACACCAGTCCTCCATGAATTCAGAGGAGCCCTCCTAGGTCAGGCCACAGCCCATCTAGTCCAGCATCCTTTCTCACAGGAGGCAGTACCTAGGTATCCATTCTAGCTACCATTGGTATGAATTTATCTAATCTTTTCTTAAAGCTACAAGAGGCTACTGCCTCTTCTAAACTCTATAGTAAATTCCATGGACCGATGACCTACGGGGTGAAAAAAATACGTGTCTTTGTTGGTGCTAACTAGGGATGTGCACAAATGTTTTTTAACATTTTGTTCATAACGAATCAAATGGTAGAAAATTCATGTTCATACGAATAGACCCTTATCAAATGCAATAAAATTCTATTCAATATGCATGCATTTGTACAAATTTGTACAAATATCCGATACGAACAAATACATATTGGATACAACGAATACATATCCGAGATAGGTATCCAGTACATATCCCACAACAAATCCTGTCTGAAAGTGTTAAATCCAACCTGAATCCACTTTTAATACAGATATTCTAGATCCATTGCAGATATGACTGGCGTTGCCATTTTCCCATCTCCCCAATTTAACTAACGTCCAAACTATTTGTACGAACATCCAGAAACATTTGTACGAATGTCAATGTACAAATATTGTAACATTCAATTTGCATACAAATGTCTGAAGATGTCTGAAAAACAAATGTTACAAATACTCCTAACCCTTCTGCCCATCAGCTTCCCAGAGTGCCCCCTGGTTCTAGCATGGGGCAACAGCAAAAATAATTTTTCTCTATCCACCTTTTCCACACCGCTCATGATTTTATATACTTCAATCAAGCTACCTCTTAAATGCCAGGTTGGTCTAGTGCAGTGGTTCTGAACCTTCCTAATGCCGCGACCCCTTAATGGAGTTCCTCATGTTGTGGAGACCCCCAACCACGGGGGCGGAGCAGCTGGGAGGTGGGAGGGAAGGGCGGCGGGTGACTTGTCGCGACCCCTCTGAAAGGGTAGTTCGACCCCCAAAGGGGTCCCGACCCCCAGGTTGAGAACCACTGGTCTAGTGATTAGGGAGCTGGGCTCTTATCTGGGAATACCAGGTTCGATTCCGGTCTGCCCCATGCAGCCAGCTGGGTGACCTTGGGCTAGTCACAGCTCTCTTCTGAGCTCTCACAGCCCCACCTACCTCACAGGGTGTCTGTTGTGGGGAGATGAATAGAAAAGTTTTGTTAACCGCTTTGAGTCCCCTTAAATGGGTGAGAAAAGCGGGGTAGAAAAGCCAACTCTTTAAGGCTGAATGGTAAATGTTGCAGCTTGGTTTTTGTAAGGAAAACGTTCCAGAAGAGTGCCTTAGCTTCCCTCTTCTGAACTTTTGCCAATACCAGCTGCAACGGTTTGTCGCTTGCCTGAGAAAAAATGCAGGATTTCTTAAAAAAAGAAAAAAGAAATGTTGACCGTGAACCAAACAAAAGGTTTGCTCTGTAGCCCACGTAAATTGGATCAAACAAAGTCTTCACAAAAGCAGCTTTTCTCCCACGAACCTGTCAGACTCAGAAGAGGTTTCTTTGCAGTGATCACAGGCGTCGATGTCTGCAAACAGGTAGCTTTCTATTCTCGGATGTGAGCCAACAGGAGAAAGAGATGTAGGTCAAAGCGACAGGGCTACAATTAGCAGCACTGCTCCACTTCATATTGCTAGAGCTTTCCCCGCACCCAGGGACAGACCATAACGTCCTTTATTAGTTTTGTTCCAACAAAGGAAAGGCATCAGAATCTCGAGGAACCCTATAGAGGACTCTCCCACCTTTGGAAGGCCTCTTTTTCAAGCCACAACCTGAAGTACGTGGAATTCTCAGGTGGCTTCTTGCCCCTTTGAGCTTGTCATAGGAATGTGCATGAAGGACCCATTTTGACCGCACGCCTCATTGAGCTGCCAAAATAGGTCCCCCATGGGTTCCAAGGCCAGCAACTTCCGTTCCTGGATTTTAGAGCTTAGGGCCAGTCCAGGGGCTGGTACAGAAGAGATCGGGACCAGCCCCTGCCTTATCCAGATCCTCAGTGCCAGACCTGCCCAGATAAGGACAGGAGGAGGAGGAGGAGGATGAAGAGGAAGAAAAAGAGGAAGAAGAAGAGCTGGCTTTTCCACCCTGCTTTTCTCACCCATCTAAGGGGACTCAAAGTGGCTGACAAAGCTTTTCTATTCTTCTCCCCAGAACAGAACACCCTGTGAAATAGGTGGGGCTGTGAGAGCTCAGCAGAGAGTTGTGACTAGCCCAAGGTCACCCAGCCGGCTTCATGGAGGACGGCGGAATCGAACCCGGTATTCCCACATTAGAGTCTGGCTCCCTAACCACTAGACCAAACTGGCTCACTTAGGAAGGCCCTTAGATCAGGTCTTTGAGACATCCTCCCACTAAACTGCTTCCCATCTCCTTAGACATAGTTCATGCACCCATTCCTCAACTAAGAAGGGGAGCCCGGCATGTCTGCTTTGTCCGAATAAACGAAAATAGAGTCAGCTTAATCAAACCTGCAGATATAAAAGTTGACGTGCTTGCCAGTTATCTATGGAAGCATCATTTTAGAGACACTGGGGTTAAAACTTGATCCTGACACATTTATAATATTCAGTATTGCAAGAGACTCAGGAGCAAGAACTTCTCAGGAAAGAATAATTGCTCCCACAGGGACCAATACATGGGTCGCAGGGGTTCTTCCCCCACCTTTTTTTTTTTGCAATTGACTACAACGGAGTCTTGAAGGGTTTCTTTTTTTAAAGTGAAACCTGAACTTAAGCTTGCAGTATAATCAAAGTCTGCCCTCATCCACAAAATGGAAAGGGAAAAAGAACCACACCGCCGGCTTAGAACAGATGTCCCCACGAGCAAGAGAGGGGAAAACCTAAATAAGAGTGAAAATTAGGAGCTTTCCCTCCCCCCCCTTTCTTTTTTAAAGAAAGAAAACAGATTGTTTTAAATATATATCTCTATATAGGGCGGACTAATTTTCATTTTGGTCACGCAGCGTGTGATGAGACACAGAAGGGGACAGTTTTGCAGTGAGAAATAATTAATTACCTGGAATCGCATTAGCTATGCTTGTGCTTATGAGCAATTTTAGGATTTTAAACACGCGTGTGACGCTAAAAGTCACAGGGCATATGGGTCATCATCTTGGGATCTAAACCAGACAGCGCCAAAGACCCCAGACAGCAATGGGACTCTGAGCACAGAGCAACATGGTGGCATTCTGCAAGTACTTGTCTTAATCCAGAATAAGAAGAGCCAGATCTTTGGTATCCGGTCTTAAAGTTCCACATCATGGTGAGGGCCCCCTGCATCCACATGGGCCATCTAGCACCTGAGGACAACGGGTGCTGAACAGGGTCGCTGTGTAGATGCAGCAGCACCCATCCCGAGGTTCTGTCTAGGCCTGATCCAGCACAGAGGTCAATGGGGTGGCACGATGGGTCAGCATAATGTCAATCACGGCTTACTTTCTGTGCTCAAGTTCATACACAGCTATGAAGGACACGTGGGCCTGCATAGCTGTGAGTGGTGGGCCTCTAAGCCTGCCCTTGGACCCCATTGTCCGGGTATACGTGCGGAAGCGCGGCCTCTGATCCGGTCTTCATGGCGGAAGACCGAATTGAAGACAACGTTAAAGGGGTCCTGCGTTAATCTGGATTTAAGGGCCAAAAGACGCCATTAAATCCAAATTGCGACAGTGTTTGTGTGGACAACATGTTCACAATGGGGTCCCAAGGAGTCCTTAAGGGTATGTGTGCGCGGAAGGTACATAACTGCCATGCGCGGTCACATGGGGTGAGGCGCATGTCACGTGGCATGGGGCAGCCAATGGTAGCTGAGCTGCATTCCCAGCTCTCATTGGCTGTTCTCGCTGACCTGTCCAGACTGGCGGGAAATTTCAAATTTACTTAGCGCTGCACAGTGACTGCTGCTATGTCAGCACTAAGTAAATTCGCAGCGGCATCGCTATGAAGCCACACCACTGTAAAGTATCAGAAGTATGGATGGAGCCTATACCCCACCCGTCACCGGGATATCTCAAGGCGGGTCACAACACTAAAGAACAAAATAAATTCTTTTTCTCATGGAGCATATTCATCCAGGCCTGCCAGGTGATTGCAGGTGGCGGATTTAGAAGATCATCCTTCAACAGCATGAATTGCTAACAAATTTCCTTGTTAAGTTGCACATTAATTAAACTGAGGACCATTAAACCCAGAGTTGTTTGCCGGGGGGGGGGGGAGACTGTGGAGTTTAACGCACAAACACACACACGCATGCACCATGATTCTGTGACTAAATGAGGAAGGCCAGAGCGGAAGAAAAATACCCTTGCTTCAATTTCACCTATCTTTCCCCAGGACGGTTTGAATTTAAAGCTGAAAAATTGGGCAACTTGTTATTAATGGATGAAATTAATATTCTAGACATTCCAACGAAAGCGCCTGGCATTCGTGCCCACAGAGGTCAATCTAGCAGCATTTGCGGTCTTGAGGAGAAGCAGGTCAACGTGTCAGACGGCTCAATTTCCCATGCACTGAGACAGTGAACCTTCAGGCCAAGGGAGACAGGCCGGTTGCACAGCTCCTTGCCTCTTTCTGTCACGCCTCGTATAATCTCTGACTCCTCAGACGCTGAGGGTGCCGTCCCTGCCATCCAAAACGAGGGAGACGTAATGTATGTCGCCTCAGATGTGGAGTCCTCTGACTCAGACACTGGGCAACACCCAGAGCAGAGTTCACTCCAGAGAGAACAAAAGCACCCGCAGTGCTCAGCCGGTGCCATGCTAAACAGCGGTGCCGGCAGGGGCGGGACAGTCCGAGCCCAACATGAGGAGGTCACGCAATGGAGGTCACCTCCGTTGCAAACAAAAGATCTTCTTGGCAACCCCGACTCATGTAACCTTTGGACTCCTGACTCTGGCGGACTGCTGATGGATGATAAATCTCTGATAACCTGACTACATGTAACTCTATATCCTGACTGACTTGGGTGTATGCATGCATGCTTCCTGCTGCTGCCCGCCCTGGACGCAACTTTCTTCAAAAGAATCAGCTGTCTCCAAGTCCACCGTTCATTGGGTACAATCCAGATGCCCTGTGAGGTAGGAGGGGCTGTGAGAGCTCAGAAAGAAAGCTGTGACTAGCCCAAGGTCACTCAGCTGGCTTTGTGGTGGAGTGCCAAATTAAATCTGGTATTCGCAGAGAAGAACCCTATTGACTAACCACAGGACCAAACTGGCCTCCATCACTCTGCCCAGGGCTGGCACAGAATGCTGGGGGCTGTAGTTCTGGGACATCTGGGGACCACAGGGCAAAGGGCAAAACCCAGTTTGGGAAGAGCAGGGAAGGCTCCCCATCAAGGACTCACCGCTCTCACCCCCAACCTGTTGGCTCCTGCTGGTGGTCAAGAGCTCTTCTAGAAATGTTTTGTTCCCGCTACAGAAGACAAGAAAGATCATGTCTCTGCTAACACCTCCTCTTGAGCCACTATAAAAAAAATTATTACTCTAATTTTAACGGAGACCTGGTAATGTTTAAAAATCGGGAAACCCTCCCACTGATGAAATATTGGCCACTAAGTTGAGACAGAAAGCCAGAAATATCTCTCTCTGAATAACTTAAGGCGGCTGCAGTATCTGCAGCAAGACAGTAAGTCGCAAATCCCGGACATAATCGAGAGGGGGGGGGTGTTGGGGGGCTGGTGGCAGCTCCCCCCCCCCCCCGTGGATGTGTGCAATCTTCATTTCCTCTTTGTGCCCTTGAAGAAAGGGACAAATGAAAAAAGGCAAAGCTGTAATCCACGAGAGCTCTGCAGATACAGGAATTTAACACCGACAGATATGACAGCGACTCATTTGATAGCCTAAGCCCTGCATTAGAAATCAGGGCATGCCACAGAATATAAGGCTGAAGGAAGGAAGAAAGAAAGAAAGAAAGAAAGAAAGAAAGAAAGAAAGAAAGAAAGAAAGAAAGAAAGACAGAGTTGGCTTTTCTACCCCGCTTTTCTCACCCATTTAAGGGGACTCAAAGCGGCTGACAAACTTTCTGTTCTTCTCCCCACAACATACAACCCTGTGAGGTAGGTGGGGCCATGAGAGCTCAGAAAGAGAGCTGTGACTAGCCGAAGGCCACCCAGCTGGCTTCATGGAGGAGCATGGAATCAAACCCAGTGACAAGCAGATAGGAACCACAGGACCAAACCGCTGCTCCCCAGAGGGCCAATCCAAAGGCTTCAACGACTGTGTCCTGATTATGGAAAAACCCATGCAGAGTTCCACACTCTGAGGTTGCCTCTAGACATTACTTACTAATTCCACTATATTTGGATAATCCAGAATAAACCTTGGACATTCTGGAAAATCCATGCTTTATTCTGGAATATCCAAATATAGTGGAATAAGTATATTGTGTCTGGATGCAACTTAACCCTGAAGCTTCAGTCCACCTTCAGAGCGAGAAAATACACAGGCAAAATCACCAGTAATTTTCTTTCCACATTATCTATCCCAAAGACGAATTTTCTGAGTTATTTAAAACTGAACGAAAACCGCTTGTCATTTTGTTGATGCATTCTCTCACTTTGAAAGTGGACTGAAGCTGGATTAAACCTTAAGTGTGACCACAGCGCAGATTTCTAGTTCAGTAGCTAAATGCCTCTAATTTTGGGAACAGCATAATGCAAAGAACGAATGTGACGCCATGAAAATTCATTCTATATGGCCGCATTACACCCCTATTTCCCCGAAAATAAGACAGGGCCTTATATTAATTTTTGCTCCAAAAGATGCATTAGGGCTTATTTCCAGGGCATGTCTTATTTTTCCATGCACAACAATCTACATTTATTTTTGAACAAAAAACCAACAATATTTATTCAAATACAGTCATGCTATCACATTCTGGAACATCACCATAACTCTCACGGATACTATTTAAATTGACTTTTTTATGAACTGTAACTAGGGCTTATTTTCGGAGTAGGGCTTATATTTCAAACATCCTCAAAAATCATGAAAAATCACACTAGGTCTTATTTTCGGGGAAGCAGACTATACCAGAACCATTAATGTTTGATTATTATAGAGAGAGGACAAAGAGATATGCCAGACAGAGACTTCAGTTCGTGAGTAAGAGCTGGGTAAAGTGAAAAGATACGCACCATTAATCAAGGGGAAAGTAAAGAATTTAAAACAGTGGGTCATCAGATCCTCCGTATGAAATCAGCAAGATGCTTACTAACTGTCCCATCGGTCTGTCCAGAAAGAGGCAGGGAGGCTGGAGGACTAGACAGTTTGGTCTGGTGGTTAAGGAGCCGGATTCTTATTTGCAAATACGTCCTGGGGCTACGCAGACGGCTGGACAGCTATAAGACAATGGGGTAACTCACCAAGACATTAAGCCAGTCAGTAGCCCATATACCACTCGCCAAGAGGTGTTACTCAAATTCCTTTAGCATTCCAGAGATCCTCACTTTAGCTGTTTACACAATACAGTTGGTGTAAGTGTCAAAGATGCCTCAATTACATGTATTAATATTTAGGTCACACCTTGCTGAAATCATCTGTCTTATTAAGATGCTGGACTCAAAGTGCACTGACCACACCCAACACCTGATCACCCTTTCTCAGTTTGTCTTCAGTTTGGGTCACTCTGCTCCGACCTTTCTGTTCCCATCCTGAGACCCCTTTATGAGACTTTCTGAAATCTCCACCCCTCTCCACCCCCTGCTGGACTCTTATCTGAGAATACTGGGTTTGATTCTGCACTAACCCACGAAGCCAGCTGGGTGACCTTGGGCTAGTCACAGCTCTCTTCTGAGCTCTCACAGCCTCAACTGACTCACAGGGTGTGTGCTGTGGGGAGAAGAACAGGAGGTTTGTCAGCCACTTTGAATCCCCTTAAATGGATGAGAAAAGTAGGGTAGGAAAAGCCAACTCTTCTTCTTCCTCCACGAAGCCATCTAGGTGGCCGTGGGCTAGTCACAGCTTTCCTCTGAGCGCTCACAGCCCCACCCACCTCACAGGGAGTTCTGTTGTGGGGAGAAGAATGGAAAAGCTTTGTCAGCCACTCTGAGTCCCCTTAAATGGGTGAGAAAAGCAGGGTAGAAAAGCCAACTTCTTCTTCGTCTTCTTCTTTATGGCAACACTTTGCTGATGTATTCCTCTTGGTCCCCTCTCTATTATGCATTTATGTATTAGACACGTATTTGTATTACTACACCATACTCATTTTCTGTGTAAAATAAATTTAAAAAGAAAAACAAGAAAAGAAACCATGAAAATTCATACAGTTTAGAATTTCTGCCTGAAATTTTCCAAGGGTGACTCTGGCAGGATGAAAATTTGTCCAGTTAAGAATTCCTGTCTGAATTGCAAACAGGCAAACGAAGGCTTTGTATCATATTAACTTTCGTTTCACGGTCTGCTATTTCTTGGGAGTCAAACCACCTTTCATTAAAGCTGGCCGAGGAAAAGAAGGGGGGAAAAACAAGCAGTAAAATAGAGCCGAGCTGAATGCACACACGGTTAAATCTTATGTTATTCCACTACTCTATTGATTTGGCATTATTTATGACTGCTTTATGGTACAGAATGTTGTCAGCCTCTTCCTAAATCGAGTTTTCAGAGTCTTCAATAAAGAGGATGATCATTTGGAAGGCCTCTTCTTGGATTTAGCTATATTACTGTATCACAGATAAGGGCGGGAGAATTCCCTCAGGGTTCCCCCTTTCTCAGACCACCCTAGAAATGAATCCATTTATTTCTCTTCCAAAATGCAGAAGATACAGTTAGTTTCCCAAACCACTCCGAGTGGCTCCAAAAATAAAAAAAATAAAATGAGTGATCTGTCCCAAACCATGTTCCAATTTTCCTGCTGGTGATTCAAACAATATCATACATCAGACCGTCCTCAAAGCAAAGCAAATTAAAGCTTTAAGGGCCAGTGGTTCCGCAGCTAAAAATGAGAAACAAAAAGGGTTTTCGACCAATACGCTGAACCAATGTTTGACAGGAGTTATTATTATTAAGATCTCTAAGGGAGGCCTCTTATGTTTGAGGCCAGTTTGGTCCATGAGCCAGTTTGGTCTAGTGGTTAGGGAGCCGGACTCTCATCTGGGAATACCAGGTCTGATTTCGCCCTCCTTCACAAAACCAGCTGGGAGACCTTGGGCTAGCCACAGCTCTCTTCTGAGCTCTCACAGCCCCACCTACCTCACAGGGTGTCTGTTGTGGGGAGAAGAACAGAAAGATTTGGCAGTCACTTTGAGTCCCCTTAAATGGGTGAGAAAAGCAGGGTAGAAAAGCCAACTCTTCTTCCTTTTGTTTAAAAAATATTCAATTTAAACTGACAACTGAATAAAATCTCCTGCTGGGTCAACCTAAGATAATATCAGCCTAATATACTGACCCACCCATGTCTTAAGATCCGTAGGGAAGGCCCTCCTGGCTGTTCCACCAACCCCAGGAGCAAAGGTGGGGGCACACAGGATAGGGCCTCCTCAGTGATGGCTCCCAGATTATGAGGTGCACCATAGACCTTCACTTCACACGTTCAGAAGAGCAGTGAAGATGCCCCTCTTTGCCCTGGCCTTTGGCTAAAATAGGAAACAGCTTTTCTTCCCCATTTTCAGGAACTGTTATGGTCTTAGTACGTCCATTTTACCTTTAGTTTTTAAAGCTGTAAACTGCCCTGAGACGTTCTGGGCACAGGGCAGGATAAAAATGCAAATAAAATAAAATAAATAGGATGGCTTTAAAGAGACAGGGTGGATCAACTTGAATATGTCACAATGAATGGAATCTTCCAAGCCAACCCACATCCAAGCAAGACCAGATTCTTCCAAGGGCTAAAGAAGACGACTTGGCTCTTATATCCTGCTTTTCTTGCCCTTAAGGGGACTCAAATCGGCTGACAAACCTGTTCTTCTCCCCACTAGAAACACCCTGTGTGGTAGGCGGGACTGTGAGAGCTCAGATAGAGGGCTGTGACTAGTCCAAGGTCACCCAGCAGGCTTTGTGGAGGAGGAGGAGGAGGAGGAGGAGGAAGAAGAAGAGTTGGCTTTTACACCCCACTTTTCTCACCCTTAAGGGGACACAAAGTGGCTGACAAACCTTCTGTTCTTCTCCCCACAACAGTCACCTTGAGAGCTCAGAAAGACAGCTGTGACCAGCCCAAGGTCACCCATCTGGCTTAATGGAGGAGTGCAGAATCAGACCCAGTGGCTCCAAGGTATGAGTCCGGCACTTTAATCATGAGACCAAACTGACTCCCTGGCTAAAGGGTCCCAGTCATGGGCAAGGGGGGTGATGCTAAGAAGGAACTGGCGTGACAAGCAGAAACTGAAAAACATAAACAAAACTGCTCCGGCTATAGGAAACACGTAACAAAATACTCAGGACACTTTATGGCTGCCATAAACACTCGGGCATGGAGCTGGCATAACTATGAGATTCACACCCATAAAAGCTGCATTAGTGGATCCTATCAAGCAATAATAAAGGCTATTAGGGTATGTTTTCTGTAAATTAAAGTCTGGGAAGAGAATTACAGTCCTCTAAACCCATACCCGAAAGCAATTGGCTTCTAATAACAGGAGGGAAACCGACGGAATGCTTCCCATATAACAAAATATGCTCAATAGAAACTCAAAATGAGCTCATGAAATGGCTATTCAGTCAGTGACACTTGGACCTTACCTGTGGCATCTCCCATAGTTCTACCACAAACGTGGAAAAGGTGCTTACCTCTCCAGCTCATATTCCTTCATGCCCACTCTTACGGCCTTCATAACCTGACGGCAAACAAAAAAGGCACATCCTCAGACACCTGGGCAGCAGTTACAGCAAGGGAGCTTCTTCAAGGGAGCTTCTGTACTGAACATTCATTCACCTACTGCGGTTCGTGTGATGGGAAGAAGGATGATCACAAGACACCCACCTAAAGATTTAGGAATCGGCTCCTGCAGTCAAACTGTCTTACAACACAAAAGATGATGTGGGAGACCTCATACTTAAACCATTTTTTAAAATATCCATCCGTCCATGTCTATGTCTGTCTCTCCATCCATCCATCCATCCATCCATCCATCCATCCATCCACATCTCTGTCAGTCCATCTATGTCTATCTATATCCATCTGTCTGTCTCTATCATCTATCCATCTATCCATCCATATCTCTACGTCTATGTCTATCTCTGTATATCTATATATCTATCTCTCTGTCTATCTAGCACCTATCATCCATCAATATCTATCTATCCATCCATCCATCCATCCATCCATCCATCCATCCATCCATCCATCCATCCATCCATCCATCCATCCATCCATCCATCCATCCATCCATCCATCCATCCATCCATCCATCCATCCATCCATCCATCTGTCCGTCCGTCCATCCATCCACATCTCTGTCAGTCTATTTATATCTATATCTACCTGTATGTCTCTATCATCTATCCATCTATCCATTCCATGTCTATCTGTCTGTCTATCTCTCTCTGTCTATCTCTCTCATCCATCATCCATCAATATCTATCCATCCATGCTTCCATGCATCTGAATAATATCCTATTTTCAGTTACATGCAGTTCATACATTATAGCTTGCCTCTTTCTCTCTTTAACACAAAGCAAAACAAGAGTCCTTCTGAATTCCTATGAACTTCTACTGTAAATTATGAACAGAAGGTAACATTTCAAACATCTGACTGATGAAATGACAACTATGTATGGAAGCGAATCCAAGGACTGGTACTGGAAGAAGAAAATAAGCTCTGCTGATACTCTTGCCTTCTCCCAACCAAATGCTCTGGCTCGTTCCTGCGCCGTATGCGGAGAGCAGTCATTGAAAACCTTCTGGCCTTTTTAAACAATGCATTTAAAAGGGATGGGGAAAGGCAGCTCTCTCGAATTAAAGCACTGATCGTGCACTGTGAGGTTTCCATGTGGCTTACCAGAGAAAAGGGAGGATAAGCAACCTTCACACCCATCCACTAGGCACGAGGACAAACATGAGGTCAATCTGTGCCAGGGTCTCATTTGATGTGTCAAGGCAGCCATTTTGGAAGGAGAGGCCTTAAAGCCACAAGTGAGAGAGATGCATTCCTGTTCCTTCACCACAGGAAGGGGTAGAGCAGTCTGACTGAGGATGAGCTCCAGGCAGACAGAAGGGGTGGGTCCCCATGCACGTTTGTTTGGTACTGAAATCGGGTTCAAAAAGGGGTATCCCCCATGCGTTTTAGATTTGGCCCGATTTAGACGGACCAAATCGCCCAAACCCGTGCCAAACCAGGACAAAATGTGGTACCCGGAAAAACAAGTCTGGGCATGGTTTGGGCAATTTGGTCCGAGCCAAGCCTGAGCATGGGGACGGTCCCGGACTTCGGCTGATGGGAAAGAGGTTTGAGTTTACTTTGGCAGTAAAGCCAAGCCTCTTTCTGGTCAGCAGATCGGAAACAGGGGGTGCTGAGGCTTGAGATTTCTCTCTTTTGCAGGGGGCCAATAAGGTTGCCTCCCTGGAAAAGAGAGAAATCTCAAACCTCTGCATCCCCTTCTCCCTTTCCCTGTGAAAGGGAGCAAGCAAGCCTGTCAGCCACTGACAGTCTTGCTTTTACTCCCTTCGAGGCAAGCAAGACGGCTTGCCTGGGGAAGGGAGTAAAATCATGATCCTGGCGTGGGTTGCATGGGGACAGCTGAATCCACCCCCAGCCCGCCTTATGGGGAATGGCATGGGGATACCGAGATTCGATCTTGGTCCCATACCTGGTCCCATGCAAGCCCAAACGGTGCCCAAATGGTGCCAAAAGGCTTGTATGGGGATGCGGCCAAGAAGAAAAAGGAGCTGGCTTGTATAGCCCACTTTTCTCACCTATTAAAGGGGACTCAAAGCGGCTGTCAAACCTTCTGTTCTTCTCCCCACAGCAGATACCCAGTGATGTACGTGAGGTCGTGAGAGCTCAAAATAAGAGCTGTGACGAGCGCCAGGCTACCCAGCTGGCTTTGTGGAGGAGCGCGGAATTGAACCCGGAGACAAACTGATAAAAGACCGACACCCTAACCACAAGCCCAAACTGGCCCACAAGATAATCTGCAGGCTACCAAATTAAGCATGACCCTTTCAAGAAAATTTCACTCAGAAATCTTACTTGACAACAGAAGCCATTATGGCCCTCAGATATCGACAGCAAATTCAAAGGTGAGGGAAGTTACATTACAGGGCTTTTTTTCAATCGAGACTTTTTGCTAGTTTATTATCACGCAATCGAAGCGGCTGAGAACATTTTTCTGAAAAGTTAGGGTTATACAGGAAGAGAGAGAGAGAGAAAGAAAGAAATTATCAACTGTAAGAGATCCATTACCTCTTTATGAGCTTCACTGGAAATTTTATTGGTGTAGCGGAGCACTTCCAATTCCATGTCCGTCTTAATCACGCGGCTTCAGAAAGGGAAATAGGAAAATCAGGTTAGTAATTCCCCCCTCAGCTCAGTGGTGATTAAGTTGAAGAGCACAAAGAATAACAGGTAACCTAATTGGCAAATCTACTGCAGGACAGATGTGCTTCAAAAGCAAGATGCTATTATGAGTTGCAGAAAATAAAGGACAGGAGGAAATGAAATGTTCGCTCGGCGTTCAATTTGCTCGAAATAGATTGAGCTGATCTCTAAGGCTATAAGAATATTCGGAGTTTGGTCAGCTACGTATCGGCGAGCTCAGGAGCACTCGGCTGTGATATGTCCCTGAAGTGCAACAGAAGGATGGGAAGGCCACGGTGGAGCCCCTCCATTTCAGGCCTTGGCTGTAGCTAAAGGCAAAAGGGGGTCACAACCCCACAGACCCCAACCACTGGCTGTTGCTGGAAATTCTTCCAAAGAATGCTGGATTTGACCAACCGGAGCATGATCCAGACAGGCATTTATGGGGCAGGAGAACACTTCCCAGAGCAATATTTACACTCCAAGGATCCATACAGTCTGGCGAGTGAATTCCTTGGCCCTGTCATTCATGATAGGGTAACATCTGGCAAGGTGCCCCTTTACGACCCAGAAACACCTCCTGCTGTACCTTGTGTGCCACGCGCATCCCAACCTAATGGTGCAGAGGCTATGGGGCACGATCAGGACCTTTCCCGTGCGAGGGATCACCTCAGGTGACCCTAAAAATAGTGCATCATAAAAGCCACAGATAAATAAATGAGCAAGGTTTAAACTGCAGGCTTGATGGGACACCGAGACGTGTCCTCATTTCTGTCCCACATAAAACAAAGAGAGAGGCATACTCCAATATTTATTTATTTATTTATTTATGGATTTGATTGATTAAATGTCCCACCCTTCCCAGAAGGTTGCAGGGCGGGATCCAATGACAAGAAAAATATAAAGGATATAAAATACTCCTAAAACATGCTGAAAACATAAACCTCCTTTCCTCCCTCCCTCCCTGTCAGAACAGGACTCAAAAGAAGCCCCAAAGGCCTGGGTCAAAAGGGATGTTTTAACCAGGTGTAAAAAACCACGTAGGGCGCGTCCCTATGCATGCTTTGGTCCGAAGTGAAATCGGGTTCGGCAAGGGTCGGTCGTCCCCATGCAATTTTGGTTTGGTCCGATTTCCGCGGACCAAATGGCAGAAAGCCATACAAAACCCGTACCAGATTTTGTAGTGGAAAAAACAAGTCTCGTCACGTGTCCTGGCACGCGTTGCTTTGTGAGGCGAGCCTGCGCATGGGGACAGTCCCGGGCTATTTGGGGAGGAGACTGGCACTCGCATCATTGGGAGGTGAGGTTTCCGGTCTTGTGCTCACCATTCCTGCCCTGTGCATTGGAGATCGCAACCGCTGATATTTTTCTGGAGTAAATGGTGTTAAAGCCGAAACAATGAGGGGGTTAAATGGTCTTTGCTGCCCCAAAAGACTCTTTTATACAAGTATTCCACCCCCCTTCCCCGATTGCCAAGGCAGGCAGGATAATGGCTTGATTTTTCTCCCTTTTACACGACAAATATTCCACCCCCGCTTCCCAATCGCCAAGGCAGGCAAGATAATGGCTTGATTTCCCACTTGCCGGGTGTTCTCGTGATTCCCAGGAAGAGTGGAGGTATGCAAAACTGCTCAGCTGCTCACCTGCCGCCAAACCTCATAGCGGCTTTGCTCAAACAGCTGGCATTCACCGTTCAACTGAGAGATGCAACCTGTGGGTCACAATTATCCACAATGACTACTCAGAAACATTCTTAAAGGGATTCTCCTTTTTTCTGACATGATGGGCTTTTCACAAATTCAGGCGCATGTGCTAGCATATGAGAATGGGTCCAGAGGCGCGTCCTTAGCTTTAATGGGGCCACACAAGTGGGTGTCCTGCCCGGCTTCACGATCCCCTTCGCCGGGCGCGAGACATGCTTTAATATGTGGCACCAACTCGAGACAGCGGCTGCTTCTTGCTATTTTTCAAGGTACAGAATTGGAAGTCCAAAGTACAATAATAGAATACGAATGAATCCTTGCCTAAAGCTATCAAATCCTTTGGGTTGTGGCAGAAAAGTAAGGAGACTGAGGAGGAAAAGAATGTCCCGATGCATTGTTTTGGCTTAGAGCTGTATTAAATTTATGAAGCCCTGGATGGAGAGTTTAGGAGGGAGGGAGGGAGGGAGGGAGGAATGAAAGCAACAAAGAAAGTAGGGAAGGAATGAAAGGAAGGAAGGAAGGGAGGGAGGGAGGGAGGAAGGAGGGAGGGAGGAAGGACAGACGGAAGAAAGAAAGAGGGAGGGAGGAATGAAAGCAAGGAAGAAGGAATTAAGGGACGGAGGTAGGTAGGTAGGTAGGAAGGAAGGAAGGAAGGGAGGGAGGGAGGGAGGGAGGAGGGAGGGAGGGAGAGAGGGAGGAATGAAAGCAAGGAAGAAAGTAGGGAAGGAATGAAAGCAAGGAAGGAAGGAAGGAAGTGAAGGAGGAGGAAGGACAGGAAGGGAGGAAGGGATGTAGGAAGGAAGAAGGGAAGCAAGGAAGAAGGAATTAAGGGATGGAGGTAGGTAGGTAGGTAGGTAGGAAGGAAGGAAAGACAGACGGAAGAAAGAAAGAAAGAAAGAAAGAAAGAAAGAAAGAAAGAAAGAAAGAAAGAAAGAAAGAAAGAAAGAAAGAAAGAAAGAAAGAAAGGAGAGAGGGAGGAATGAAAGCAAGGAAGGAAGAGAGTGAAGGAAGAGGAAGGACTGGAAGGGAGAGAGGGATGTAGGAAGGAAGAAGGGAAGCAAGGAATGAATTAAGGGATGGAGGTAGGTAGGAAGGCAGGAAGGAAGGAAGGAAGGAAAGAAGGAAGGAAGGAAGGAAAGAAGGAAGGCAGGAAGGAAAGAAGGAAGGAAGGACAGACGGAAGAAAGAAAGAGGGAGGGAGGAATGAAAGCAAGGAAGAAAGAAGGGAAGGAATGAAAGGAAGGAAGTGAAGGAGGAGGAAGGACAGGGAAGGAGGGACATAGGAAGGAAGAAGGGAAGCAAGGAAGAAGGAATTAAGGGATGGAGCTAGGTAGGTAGGTAGGTAGGTAGGAAGGAAGGCGTGGCATTGGGAGGGTCTGACTATAGACTGGTTTCTGTTGCTCACCCACATCAAACCACGTTTAGCATAGGTTATACACAGTTTGCTTCAGTGCACAGATTACAAGATCTTTACTTAAAGAGAGAATTCTAGGACAGGACCGTGCAAAAGCAATCCTGTGCGGTGCCCCTTCCTTCTTTGTACTCACGACGATCTCAGCCCCACTGCCACTAAATCGCCGTGAGCCAAGAGCTCTGTAGCATTCAGGCCAGATCCGAGCTGACCCGTCTCCGCCCGTAGGCGACTCTTCACACATTTAAGGCCGTAATAAAACAGTGCACCCGGAGACATTAGAAACCGTCAGCCGCTCATATTTCTCCACATTACATTTTGTTCCTGCCGCAACTGCAAATGGAACCGCGCGCGGAGCTCTGCTCCCCCGCTTGCCTTGCCTGCCTGCAGAATTGTTTTGAGATAAATGCTGAGATTTCAACAGGGAGACCATTTATCCTGGTGCCGTCTTCATACCGTGATTATATTTCTACCTGGACAAAATGATTTATGTTGAAAGAGAGTCATTACGGCAGCCGCTTGCGCACACACCGGGGCTAACCAGGGGGCAACCGAGAGGTAGACGGACCCTGGGAGAGGCAGGCAAACAACTTAACTAAATGCTTCCCGACACCTCTTGCGTCTCGAGAGAGAGGGAGGCAGAGGGCGCAGGCAGAAGATCTGGAGTGGGGGGCTTTACCAAGTCATTGTTCACAGCTGAGAAGGATTTTCGACCCTCTGCGAAACAAAAACCGGGAAAGGACGGAAAGGAAAATATTCTAATCTAAAGCTGCCTTATATCCGCAGTCATCCATTCAATACAGCTTTAGGTTCATCCCCATAATCCTCTGCATAAAGGAGAACAGTGCTGGACACATACTTGCCCTCCTATGGCAAGCCAGAAGTTGGGGAAACATGGGGGCCCAATACGGTCATGTAAATAGATGCACCGAAGGCTTGAGGCCCCATCAGCCCATCGCTCCACAAAGAGGAATCCAGACTGTATCAAGACTGTGGGCCAATGGATCTCAGAGGTCAGCCCCAGATGCAGCCTTGGCACCTACTTCTATGCAAAGGCTGTGGGGCGGGGGGCGGGGCGGGCAGCCACAGGCATGAGAACACTGGCCACTGTTCCTGATCTTAGGCCCTTTCACACTTGGGTTGGTAGTGCATGATAGGGAACTTCTGATGAAGGGCACCTGCACTTGGAGGAGGCTGCTACAGCCTCTAAGCGACCCCTGTCTTCCCAGAAGTTCTTTAATCATGCACTAGTGTGGAGCATGAAATCATGCTCCACATCCTTCCCAACCCTCCCCAGTCACTTACCCGTTGCGCCCAGCCGGGGAGCATTTGCATCTCAACTGGGCAAGGAGGTCAACAGGGATGCTGCACAAGCACATTGGTAACCCTGCTGCCCTCCTTTACCTGGGGAGTTATTGGACTTCTCTTCCCCTCCACTGGATGAGGAAGGAGAGCAATCACTGGACGGGGAAGGATGGCAACCACTGGATGGGGAAGGAGCGCAATCACGTTGACTAGCGCTCACACTTGTGAATGCTAGTCACCAACATGCCCCACGTAATTGGTCATTCCCCTGTGATTGACCCAGGGGCCGGTCCCCTTCTGGATGCCGCCATCTTGAGAGGTGCACCCCTGCTTGTGCCTCAGTGCCATTGCCATGATGACGCTGACGTTCTGCACAGTCACACCAGGAGGTCAGCAAGCTCCTAGCACACTTGCATGGCAGCATTGTCGACCTCCCCATCCAGCAGAGGTGTGGATAGTCACTGCTGGACGCTTCAGGTAGGTCTTTAGTAAAGGTTGGTAAGCATGTGAAGAACAATTTCATGCTCCACAACTTGCTCGCTTATTTATTTATTTGTTTATATTTCTATCCTGCCCTCCGTTTTCTGGCAGCAAATTCCACAGACCAATGACTCACGGCCTAAGAAAAACACCAGATAGTCTAAAATTCCAGACACCTGAAACACGTCCTGTGGAATAGGAATCATTTTTTTTTCTGAGAAGACTAAAATAAACGGCTTAAAAATTAACATGCAAGTTCAAACGTCCAAAGATCAGGGGAGAATTGCTTCGCCCTCGCTTCTCTGTCAAACTGTAAATTTTATTTATTGAAGGACCAAGATCGTCCTGGACAGAAGGTGTGGTTATATATAAAAACACAGAGCATTATGTACACAGAGAAAGGCAGAGAAATTCATATACAGGTTCTTCTCCAAGCAGAGAGCCTATTTCATTATCCAGCTGCTGCTTCAGCTCCTGGAAAATTGGTTCACAGCACTGCCATTTTTAAGACGCCAGCTTTTATCTCCCAATTGTGGGAAATAGCTGTAATATCTGCCTTATCGAGGAAGACTCAAAAATTAAGAAATATCACTCGTGTGCAGCACTTTAGGACGTGAATTCTTCTAGGTACACCTTCTGCTAATATAAGACTCCACTGACATTCAACTGTAATTAAAGGGAACATTCATAAATTGCCCATGGAATGCATTAGTATTAATGCTTTTAAAATGAATCCCAAAAGGAGGCAATAATAGTTTGACATTTATATAACATTACCTACTCTGCCAGACATTCAATTAATACTTCTTCAGGTAGTCAGTGCAATAATGTTAATTATAATGAATGCATTTGGATCAGACCCTATGCAACTGCTAACCCTAACAAATTTCGTGAGAAATCATTTCCATCACATTAAATTCGCCTCCTCCACGCTTGTGATATTAAACAATAGCTGAAGTACTCCTGCAAGCTGCAGAAGATTCCATTCCCACCATCTTCACGGAGGGCTGGTAAGACTTAAAATGTAAAAATGTAAGAGGAGCCCTGAAGGATCAGGCCACAGCCCATCTAGCCCAACATCCTGCCTCACACGACGGGCCACAAATTGCTTCTGGGCACCTCAAGCAGAAGGCGAAGGCAAAACCTTCACCTGCTCTTGACCCTCTGCAAATGGCCATAAGAGGCATCCTGCCCATCCCTCCAATGTGGAGATAGTACCTAGGCGTCACTTCTAGTGTCCTTTGATACACCTGCCCTCTGTCAGTTCAGAAGAGCCTTGCTGGATGACGGCACAGCCCATCTAGCCCACCAGTTGCTCCTGGGCATCTCAAGCAGAAGACGAAGGCAAAACCTTCACTTGCTCTTGAGAGGCATCCTGCCTGTCTCTCCAACTCTGAGGTGGTGCCTAGGCACCCATGCTAGATGAGAACATAAGAGGAGCCCTGATCGATTGGGCCACAACCCAACACTTCCATGCAGAAGAAGAGTTGGCTTTTCCACCCTGCTTTTCTCACCCATTTAAGGGGACTCAAAGGTCGCGTCCCCATGCACACCGTTTGGTGTGGAATGGGCGTGCATGCAACCAGAAGCGGGACCGAGATCGATCCCAGACGGTCCCCATGCCATTCCTGATGACACGGGCTGGGCATGGGTTGGGCGCGGATGCAGGCGCCCCCATGCAAACCATGGCACAGGGGAGCCCTGCCACCTCCTCTCCGCCACCTCTCTCCTCACTGGAAGCCGGATTCACGTCAGCCCATCCCTGTGTCGCCAGGTGCAAATGCCGCATCCCCCCCTTCCTTAACAGCACAGAAAGCCAGGCCTGGGCTGGGAGGCATGGGAAAAAAGTTAAAATAAAGCTTAGTAATAATAATATATTCATAGATCATTTTAAAAGACTGAAAGCCGCTACGAAGTTTAGCGGCAGTTAGGCGGGTGAGCAGACTTGCGCACCTCCAATCCACCGGGAACCGTGAGAACGCCCGCCAAGTTTAAAAGGGAGAAAATCAAGCCTTATCATGATCGCCTTGGCGATCGGGAAATGGGGGGGTTGAAAATTTTTGGAATTGGAACAAAAACCAAGACATTATCCTGCCTGTTTTTGCAATCAGGAAACAGGGGGTGGAATATTTTCCATGGAAAATGTACAAAAATCAAGCCATTATCCTGCCTGCCTTGGCAACTGGGATTTTTCCACTCCCCCAAAATGTCAGCGGCTGCTATCTCCAATGCGCAGGGCAGGTACAGCAAGCACATCCCACCTCCAAATGATGTGAGTGCCAATCTCCTCCCCAAATAGCCCAGGACTGTCCCGATGCACAGTCTCAGCTCACTAACCAGTGAATGCCGGGACCCCAAACAGTGCTCAGACTTGTTTTTTCGCGTACCTAATTTAGTCCTGGTCTAGCACAGTTTGGGGGAAACTGGACCAAATAAAAAATGCATGGGGACACCACATGCCAAGCCCGGTTTCGGTACTGGACCAAATGTGCATGGGGACGCAGCCAAAGCGGCTAACAAAGCTTCTGTACTTCTCCCCACAACAGAAACCCTGTGAGGTAGGTGGGGCTGTGAGAGCACAGAAGAGAGCTGTGACAAGCCCAAGGTCACGCAGCTGGGTTCACGGAGGCGGGCAGAAATAAACCCGGTATTCCCAGATAAGAGTCCGTCTCCCTAACCACTAAAGGAAGGTTTGCACACTGTTTCTTTTCTTCAGCCAGTGGCCACAAGAAACCCAAACAAAGGGAAAGGAATGGGCAGGAAGGGGTTTCTGTGCCACACAAGAACTCCTCCATGAAATTTTTCCAGGGAAATAAGATACACACCCACCAACCTCTTGTGTCATGTATGCAGGGGAACCAGCTGAGGAGAGGAGCACCCTTCCTCGTGCCTCCCTGGGCTGTCCTTGGAATGCAGGTGGACCTGGGGAAAAAGACAGGCGGCCATTTTGGCCACCAGGGCACCTTCCGTCCCAGTGTGGCACATTAGCCCAAGGAGATGCCTGAAGAAGGCCAGAGTCTGAAAGCCCCAGGGAGTCCTTCTCTTCCCAGAGACCTGTGAGGGTGCTACAAATTATAAGGGAGATCATTACCTGTTGTAGCAGAAAATGATGTTTAGGAGGGACTTCTCAGTGGTGGGCCCCAGGTTACAGAACAGCATCCCTTACTGAGTTTCTGAGGAGACCATCATTTTGGCAACCAGGTAAGGCATAACCTTTTACCCAAGACTTTGGATAACAAGATTTGTCTTTCAGCCTCTCTTTTTATGGCATGATTTTAAAATGGCATTTTCACTTCTTACATGACTTAATTCACCCCGGAATTGCTTGGGAAACCACAGGTTATAAATGCAAATCGATCAATAAAAATAAGGATAAAGAGATAACATACCACTCGGCGATCTCTGGATGAAGAATGGTGTTGTTTACAGTGAACCTTTTTTTTTTTTAAATAGAGAGAAACAGAAAACAAAAATTAGGTACGCCGTAAACTGGAAATAAATCTGACGGCAGCAAATGGTAATTTGTGCAGTTTGCCAGCTAAAGACACAGCTGCAGTTAAATCTCAAATGCAGCATCTATACACCAGACCGTGGATTTGTGCCCAGCCTCTGAAGGTGATTTTGAAATGACATCTCAGCTCCGCGATTATTTGCACGTGTGATTTTAGTTATATAGCCAGGGCGCAGTAGGAAGATTATCAGTGATGTATGATTATGGAAAAATGAAAATGTAAACTTTTAGCAGCCCTTCTACAATGGAGGATTCAGAATACCCCCATACCGACCTGCCCGTGCCTTAAGATCTGGAGGTGAGGCCCTCCTGGTTGTCCCACCGCGCCCAGTAATGAAACGGGTGGGCACCAGGGAAAGGGCCTTTTCAGTAATGGCCCCCAGATTATGGGATAGTCTCCTCCTTGATGTGCATTATGCCCCTTCTCTGTATATACTGTATTTTCTGGCGTATAAGACTACTTTTTAACCCAGGAAAATCTTCTCAAAAGTCAGGGGTCGTCTTATACGCCGGGTGTTGTTTTCTTATACAGCGAGTATATCCCAAACTCTATATTTTAACTGGAAAGTTGGGGTCGTCTTATACGCCCAGTCGTCTTATACGCCGGAAAATACGGTATTCAGGAAGGCGGTGAAGACACACCTCTTTGCCCTGGCCTTTGGCTAACGTGATTATATTTCCCCCGTACTATACATAATGATATTTTAATATTTAGGATATTGTTTTATGCTGAATATTTTAAGTGTTTTTATGTTTATTATTGTTTTTAATGTAGGCTGATTTGTAATCTGTTGTTTTAAAAGTTGCTACCCACCCTGCGTCCCCCAGGAAAACTGAGGCGAGGAACCTTTGTTCCTAGCCCTTGGAACACTTTGAGCCATGCTTTGAGGTCCGATTGAGGATTGGTCTGGACCAGTGCCTTTCCGTGGTCCAAAGCAGTGGGCCTGGGTGGTCCAATCTCACTTTAAGGGAGGAGGAGGAAGAGGAGAATTAGCTTTTATACTCTGATTGTCTCATCCATTCAAAGGGAGTCAAAGTGGCTGACAAACCTCCTTCTCCTCACCACAGAGGTGGGGGGGGGGGCTGTGAGAGCTCAGAAAAGAACTGTGACCATCCTGAGGTCACCCAACTGGATTCATGGAGGAAGAAGTGGAAGAGTTGGCTTTTTACACCACCCCTTTCTCACCCATTTTAAGGGGACTCAGAGCGGCTGACAAAGCTTCCTATTCTTCTCCCCACAAGAGACTCCCTGTGAGTGGGTGGGGCTGTGAGAGCTCAGAAAGAGAGCTGTGACTAGCCCAAGGTCACCCAGCCGGCTTTGTGAAGGAGTGCAGAATCAAACCTGATGTTCCCAGATAAGAGTCCGGCTCCCTAACCACTAGACCAAACTGGCTCACAGGGACAGCTAAGCGCTGATGGGGCCTGGAGAGAGCAACGTTCCTAAATCAGCACTAAAAGCTTCAAATTCCAGCCCTGGAAAGTCCCAGAGTGATATATTTCAAGTCTATGGTGGGATTTCTCCCCCCAACTCCACTCCCCATCCCTCTGCTTTAACAGGGTCCCATTGTAGCCACACGGCTCATCTCAGCATCTCCCGACACAAGAATATGAAGCCAGCGAGGCAGAAATCCGCACAGCTAATGAGGCTGTCTTCCTTTCAACATGAAACGGAGCCATTCTTTCCAATGGGGAGGCTCTAAGTCTATTATCCCCACCAAAAGGCACGCTTCAGCAGAAGGGGGGGGGGAAGCAAAATAAGGATGCAGAAGCTAGTTAAGCGTAAAGGCAACGTGGCACGGAACCCGTTGATGAGCAAAACGCTACACCTCGCCTGTGAAGTTCGGTGAACAAAAGGCGGCGTTCCGTTCTGAATCAGAGCTCCCCACCACGATCTTAATGAGTGGCGGTGGAAGCGGCGAGGCGCGTGGCCAAGAGGACGGTGAGTGGGATAGCAGGACATCGTAACTCTGGTGTGCGGATCAATACAAAGGACTGAACATCGGCTAGTTCAAGAGGCCAGCGCAACTGGGGGCCAGAAAGAAACTGAAACAGCCATGACCTCAGAGTGGGTGGCCCCCCTTTAGGCGAGGGGACACTTTTGTTGTGGTCAAGATGAAAGCTCAGCGCGGAGAAGGGCAAGTCGGAACGCACAGGGCGCGGAAAGACCAGACTTGCACCTGCGTGAGACTCTCGTACGATTGCTATCTTGCCTTTATTGGCTACGACCAGACTGAGGGTTGGAGTTCTGGGAGATGGAGAGGACGCGGCCTTTTTCTTCCTGTGAGCCAGTCTGGGGTAGTGGTTAAGGAGCCGGACTCTTATCTGGGAATGCTGGGTTTGATTCTGCACTCTTCCATGAAGCTGGCTGGGTGACCTTGGGCGAGTCACAGCTCTCTTTCTGATCTCCCACAGCCCCACCTACCTCACAGGGTGACTGTTGTCGGGAGAAGAATAGAAAAGTTTTGTCAGCCGCTTTGAGTCTCTTTAAATGAGAAGAACAGAAGGTTTGTCAGCTGCTTTGAGTCCCCTTAAAGGAGAAGAACAGAAGGTTTGTCAGACACTTTAAGTCTCCTTAAAGGAGAAGAACA
Organism: Aspidoscelis tigris stejnegeri; assembly: GCA_023333525.1. Taxonomy (NCBI): domain Eukaryota; kingdom Metazoa; phylum Chordata; class Lepidosauria; order Squamata; family Teiidae; genus Aspidoscelis; species Aspidoscelis tigris. The sequence continues at coordinate 5,960,139 of JALMGA010000013.1, forward strand.
GAAGGTTTGTCAGACACTTTGAGGCCCCTTAAATGGGTGAGAAAAATAGGGTAGAAAAGCCAACTCCTCCTCTTCTTAAAGCTATCCAGGCTGGTTGCAGTCACCACCTCTTCTGCCAGCAAATTCTCTGGGTGAAGAAATACTTCTTCCTATCGGTCCCAACTCTCCTGCCCATCTGGTCTGGCGTCCTGGTGGGTAGGCAGGGACGCTGCTATTTACTGTGATGGGGTTAACAACTCAAGTCAAGGAAGACCAGGAGGTCTTGAGGAAGCTGAATGAGCGAAGCACACAGACAGATTTTGGCAGGTGACAGAGAGCCATGTGCCACTCAAGAGGCAGGGAACAGAAGGCAGCTGTGGAGAGGAGCTCTGGAACATGACAAAGACAGAAGGCAAAGGCTGGGAAAGAATGAAAGAAAAGGGCCCTCATCAGTTATTTGTGAAGGGCTTGCAAAGACCAAGGGCATAAATACCTAATTTCTCTATTAATTATTTCAGCAATAACGAGATTGGGTTGAAATGCTGTGCGTGTTTTTGGCCAATACTTGACCATGTACAGTAATATAAGCACCTGTGCAATAGCAACAGCAGCCATTTGATGTGTTTGTCTTTGGACTAATGTAGAAGAAGAGTTGGCTGTTCTACCCCACTTTCCTCACCCATTTAAGGGGACTCAAAGTGGCTGACAATCCTTCTGTCCGTCTCCCCTTAAGACAACTCAAAGCGGCTGACAAACCTTCTGTTCTTCTTCCCACCACAGACACTGTGTGAGGTAGGTGGGGCTGTGAGAGCTCAGAAAGAAAGCTGTGACTAGCCCAAGGTCACCCAGCTGGTTTCACATAGGAGTATGGACTCAAACCCTGTGACTATGAGATATGAGTCTGAGATTCTAAGCACAAGACCAAACTTTTACAGTATAATAAAAACTTTCACCTTAAAAAGCAATAGGGGGAGAGATCCTGTTTTAAGACACTTTGTACATACAGACAATCAGAAGCCTCCACAACTTCCAGAAGCAGAATTAAGAATTCCAGAGACAGACAGACAGACAGACAGATAGATGAAACTGAGAACGCCCCTTAAGCATGGTTCCGTTCCCCCCCCAAAAAAACCTGCTTGCGTTCCCATTGCTAAATAGTGAGGATTATTTCTAAATCCAGAAGCGATTTGAATATAGATAAGCCGTGTTTCCCTTCAAAGAACCTGTAGATTCTTTTAAAACCTTGGGAACAGTCAGCACTCAAAATGATTTCAGAGCTCTTTAAATCTTGAATGGGAACACAGAGTAGCTGCCACCAGAAGCCTGCGAACCAACATGCCTGAGGGGAGCAGAAGGGAGACAGCAGGCTGGGTTGTTCTGCCATCTTGCTCCCAGCGATGGTCCTTTGCCTCTCAAACTGCCACCAGAAATCTATGAAACATCTTTCTTGAGGGGAGGGGAGGGGGAAAAACAGGCTGGGATGCTCTGCCTGCCATCTTGCTCCCTGTGGTGACCGTTCCTCCCTCCATCATTCGAAAGCCAGGGCGATGGATGGATGGATGGATGGATGGATGGATGGATGGATGGATGGATGGATGGATGGATGGATGGATGGATGGATGGATGGATGGATGGACGAATGAACGAATGAACGAATGGACGGACGGACGGACGGAACCAGCCACAACCTTGAGCTAACCATGGAAGAACTTCCTTTTTTCCCATGCCCTTCTGGTGCAAACTCTTTCCTCTCTACCCACCACTGTTTTTAATGATATGTTTATATCACTGATTGTTTTATCTGATTTTATGTTAAACTCCTTCAAGATTTTTCTTACAATGAGAAGTAGTAAATGCATATCTCAGAGCAGGGACTCATAGTCTCAATGCTATTAAGAGTGGTCAAGGAAACCAAGGATTTTTCTCTTTCTACCTTTTCCGCACCATGCATGATTGTATATACTTCAATCAAGTCCCCTCTTAAGCGTCATTTTTCTAGGCTGAAGAGACCTAGGCGTTGCAATCTGATTTTGCAAGCAAGGTGCTAATTCTGGTTGCCATTTCTTGCCCTTTTCCCAGTCCCGTAATATGCTTTCTGAGGTGTGGTGACCAGAATTGCCTCAGAAGTATGCAATTTAAGAGCTTAAGAGGAGTCCTGCTGGATCAGGCCACAGCCCATCTAGTCCAGTATCCTCTCTCACACAGTGGCATCTCAGGTAGCAGACAAAGGCAGAACCATCACCTGCTCCAAAATCCCAGCAAAGGGCCTTCAGAGGCCTCTTGCCTGTCTCTCCAGCCTGGAGGGAATACCTGGGCATCCATTCTAGTAGCCACTGAAACACCTGTCATCCATGATTTAGGTTCTCCTATCAATATTTTATTTCTTAAATTAAAACAATATTTGTGCTTTTCTATGCAAGCACCAGCTGCAGAATATTTTATTAAAGAATTTATATTTCTGGCTTTAATGTTTCCCTCTTCACGCATTATTTCGCGGCAAAAGGGCTCTCTGCTATCCAAAACTGTGTTAAGAAAGAAACCAAATCTGCGGATCTGCTGGGCAGTTATTTTGTATATTGTGCTCCCTGAAAGTGGACTGAAGCTGGATTAAAACTCAGGTGTGAGCACAGCCTTAGCAATGAAGCTCCTGCTTTGCTCACATAGTGGGTAGCAGGTTCCGCCTTAGAATTTACCCCAAAGAATTCAACTACTTCTCTGCTGCTGCCAATAAAACTGCATGCATCCATGTATAACCCTCCCCAGGAGTTGCATTCAATGAAAACCTGTCTCGCAGAGACCTCTACTGATTCAAGGTGCTCCAATCATCAGGTCACTTACTGGCTGATTCCTTCAAAGGAGGCTTCTCTGGTCACTTTCCCGCTGTCGGTATTCACTCCTCGCTAAAAAGGGAAAAAGATGAGTTACTGTATTAAATCACAGAACACTTGATTCTGCTGCTAAGCTGTGGTGGCAGCCACCCTTTGGAATAGTCTCCGCTTAGCAATCAGTCCAACTGGCCTCATCTAAATAAACCTATTTCCCCCAGTTTGAATCGCAGAAATTACTCTCCAATGAATAAGTAAAAAATTCTCAGAGAACAGCTACCAGGAAGCAAAGGCGTGCATGAATTGCTTGCCAGCAGTTCGCCTTGGACTCAAGGGAATTCTGCACAGGCGGAAATCTGGCTGGCCTGGTGCCAGGTCAGATTCAGCCAGTCTAGGCCCAGCTCAGCTGACCTGCAAGCCCAGAGGAGGGGAGAGGGGGAAAGATTTCCCTAGACCCACAGCTAAGTGGTCATGTAATCAGCTGAAATACAAGAGAACCCTTCCCCCCGCCCTTTCTGTGCCTACAGAAGAGGGAAAGGAGACAAGATGGTTCCGTTCCAGTTGTGATATTTGGCAGTCAAGCCAAGCTAGACAAACAGACCTGAGCCAGGGGCCTGCTGCAGAGATTTTGGCTCATCCAGAATGAGCCACCAGCAGGTATCTGCACATGTCTATGGCTGGAGAGATTTTGCGGGGGAATTTTTGCAAGCCTGTTCCAGCTTCCTTTGCACAGAGCTCAGAGCCGCAAACATCCTTGTCACTGTTTTATCCTTGCAACACCTCAGTTGCTTGGCTAAGCTGACCAGCAGTGGCCAGCCCAAAGGTCCCAGTCCCATAGATGGTATTATTTATTTATTTATATTTATATCCCGCCCCATGCCCAAGGGTCTCTGGGCGGCTCACAACATTTAAAAACAAACATATCAAAACTGTATCAAACAATACTATAACCATTACAAGGTTTAAAAATCCAGCATAATGATGATGATAATAATAATAATAATAATAATAATAATAATAATAATAATAATAATAATAATAATAATAATAATAATAATTTTAAATGATACAAAAAGTTTAAAAAAACAGTAGTATTTGCAATGGGGGAAGCGTGGGAGCATTTACCCAAAGGCCTGGGTGAAGAGGTACGTCTTCACCGCCTTCCTGAACATAAACAGAGAAGGGGCCCGACGTCCCTCCAGAGGGAGGCCATTCCATAGCCTGGGGGCCACTACCGAGAAGGCCCTCTCCCGCGTGCCCACCCGCCTAACTGCTGAGGGTGGTGAGACAACCAGGGGGGGCTTTCCTCCAGATCTTAAGACACGGGCAGGTTGATATGGGAGAAGGCACTCCTGTAGATATTTGGGGCCCAAGTCATTTAGGGCCTTGTAGGTCAGAGTTAACACCTTGAATTGGGCTCGGTACATCATCTAATAGTCGTGGCACAACATATGATTGCTAAGAGCTGGAAGTTTGCAACTCTATTAACAACAGAAAAACAATATAATGTGGGCATTTCAACCTCTTTTGCTTGAGATGCTCAGAAGCAATTGGTGGGCCACTGTGTGGGACAGGAAGCTGGACAAGATGGGCTGTGGCCCGATCCAGCAGGGCTTCTCCTATGTTCTTAGGTTCTTAAAGTTCCCCTTTGTGTCACCCATTCCATTTCCCCGACATTTACTACACTGTCTCTAAGATGATAAATCCAAGGAGATTGTGCCTCTTATTTTCGCCCCATTCTTGGACATTGTCTAGGAAATGCTGCACTTAGATAGGAGGAGGATGGTTTTTGTTGCTGTTCTTCTTGTTTTCATTACCATCTAAAGCCAGACTGTAATATTTAGCAAAAAACGCCAGAGAAACCTACTAGATGAAAGCATAAATTTGTTAAGAACAAAATACCACACTTACCAGAGTAAGAAGCAGGGAAGGATTCTTTGAAGCCAAAACACTGGAGAGCTACAAAACAGAAGAGTAATTGTGATCATTTTCACCCATTAAAGTATAGCCATCAACAATGCTGATATAAGTATCTCTGGCTGTACAACTTTTTTCCAACTGCATTACATTCGCCATCATAATGACCCGGCCTCTCCATTAAACAGGCTTAATGTCTTCAACAAACATGGAGTATGAAGAGGCAATTCTGCCACCTCCCAGACCAACACAGATCAGCTGGCTCCAGCTTCTAAAAAAGGCCAGCAAAACTGAAAGTGAGGCAGAGTTGGAAAAAACAAAGCACTGGCAAGCTTTTCTTACAGCCACTAGATGGCGATAAAGCTGGGTATGCCTCAGATGGTAAATGAGCCCTTTTCAAAAGGCTGTGCAATCGCTGGAGGTCACCTTTGGAAAAAACAACAACATGAAGGATGCTAGAATATGAGAACACCTGAGGAATGCTCGCTGTTCATTACATTTGTAGGGCCTCCTGAATAATAGGAGCACAGTGTTTACTGCTTCCATATTAATTTTTAGGTTTTTGCAGGGGTTATGTGTGTGTGCATGCATACAGTATTTGATATACCAGGTAACATAAAAGACTCAAAAATTATGTGGCTTCTGTGATGTCCAGACATGCTTATGATCATTTCTGCTCTCCTGAAGTTAAGCAGAAAGGGAAGACTAAGCCTCCTTAACTAAGGCCTGTGAGATCCCAGCTGTGAAGCCTAGTTGGTGATCTTGGACCAGTCACTGCTGCTCAGATGGATCTCCCTCTAAGATGGTTATGGGAACTCAATGGGCAGCAGGGAAAACGTTCTAAGGTCATCCGAGCAACTTGGAGAAAAGGAAAGATACAAATGTAATAAACGAAGTTGTCTATCCAGCAAGTCCAGTGGCCACCTGGGCCTGCTGAAGAGGGGTGTGAAGGCACCCTGAGTCCGTTCTGGTGCTTTTATTAATATCATCATCACTACCAGTTGAACCAGTTTGGTCTAGTGGTTAAGGAGCCGGACTCTTATCTGGGAATACTGGGTTTCTTTTGGTGCTCCTCCACGAAGCTGGCTGCATGACCTTGGGCTAGCCAAAGCTCTTTGCTGAGCTCTCACAGCCAACCTACCTCAGGGGGTGTTCTGTTGTGGGGAGAAGAACAGAAGCTTCGTCAGCCGCTTTGAGTCCCCTTTAAATGGGTGAAAAAAGCGGGGTGGAAAAGCCAACTCTTCTTCTTCCTCCATGAAGCCAGCTGGGTGACCTTGGGCTAGTCACAGCTCTCTTTCTGAGCAATCACAGCCCCATCTACCTCACAGGGTGTTCTGTTGTGGGGAGAAGAAGAGAAAGTTTGTCAGCCACTTTCGAGTCCCCTTAAATGGGTGAGAAAAGCGGGGTACGAAAGCCAACTCTTTTCTTCTTCTTTTCTCCTTTTCTTCTCTTTTTCCTTCTCCTTCTCCTCCTTTTCCTTCTTCTTTTCCTTCTCCTTCTTAATAGCCATCTGGTTTAAAGCCTGGGCATTGTCTCACCTTCTGTCTCTGGGACAGAAAAATGTTGGTCCCCGTAAGGCCTTCTAAACACACCTGTATGCTGTTATTCATAGAGGAAGAGACAGAGGAATTGCTGATAAACCAGAAAGACAAGGGTTTATGGCCTTCCTGAGCATGGAGAAAGCCCGCTTATCCATCACGTCCCCTTCCAAAGTGTTTTGAGCCCAGAAACCAACTAAGTATTGCACGTGTTGAAGGGCAATCTGACAAATTGTCAATATTTGTGATACCAGGCAACGAGGCACAATTTCTGGCAGAGAATCACTTGTCATCCACTCTTGCAGATAAGAAGTCCTTAACTAGCACTTCTGCGCACGACGTATAAAGGCAGATAAGAAGGAACCACGATTCCAATCCAGATTATGTCACGCCGCTGAAAAAGCTCTTTGCAGCTGGAGAGGAGGGGATGAGCCGTCGGACACAGCCCCATCCCAGAAGGATGTGGTCTCGAGAAGAAAACCCTTTCTCCACTGAACCTTATCCTAGAATATATCTCGGGACAGGAGGATTGTTGTCTGAAGGCTAAACCAGACCACAGTTTAGCACGACCCCACTTTTCTCTCCCATTTAAAGAGGCTTAAAGCAGCTGCCGAACCTTCTTCTCCCCACAACTGCCACCCTGTAAGGTAGGTGAGGCTTTGAGAACTCAGAAAGGGAGCTGTGGCTATCCCAAGGTCACCCAGCTGGTTTCACGGAGGTGTGCAGAACTGAACCAGGAGACTACAAGATAGGAGTCCGACACACTAGCCGAAAGACCAGACCGGCAAATTGCGCGTGCTCACCTCATCCGTGTAATGGACCTCATTGACGGCATATTTCTTCTTGAAGTGCTCAGGGGGATGGATCCTTCAGCATGGAGGAAGAAACAAAAGAAAGATGCACCTGGTTATTTTATGAGGAGGACAACAGGGTTTTAAACATTCACACACTGATCTCTTTTCTACAAGCTGGAAGAATGCAAGGTACAAAATTCCCAAGCCATTCGTAGTATCCAACAGGGAAAACAGCACATTGTTGACAGTTTTAGTTCACATGATGCTAATGCTCAAATAATTAGTGTGGCAAGTGGTGGCCACCTTCAGATCATGGACTCAGGGCAGCCTGGTCATGAGTTAGACTCATGCCTCCCCAGCAGAATCAGAATTTGACCCAGTCCTAAGAGGATCTGAGAACAAGAAAAACAGGGACCGAGAGAAGAACCAGGTACTCAGATTGGTGAAGTCTGTGAGCCAGTTTGGTCTGGTGGTTAGGGAGCCAGATTCTTATCCGGGAATACTGAGTTCGATTCCGCACTCTCCCCATGAAGCCAGCTGGGTGACCTTGGGCTAGTCACAGCTCTCTTCCGAGCTCTCACAGCCCCACCCACCTCTCAGGGTGTCTGTTGTGGGGAGAAGAATAGAAGGTTTGTCAGCCACTTTGAGTCCCCTTAAATGGGTGAGAAAAGCGGGGTAGAAAAGCCAGCTCTTCTTCTTCTTCCCCGATGCAACTGATGATCAGTAAGCGAAAACTTTGATAAGTTGGGCACATGACGCAGCCTGATTATAAACTAGAGCTAATCTTGTCTGTTTGGCAAGGTTGAAGGAGCCGGAAAACAGGTGGAAGGTGGATGGATGGAACCAAGGAGACCGTTGTAAGAGTTATGGAAGCACTGCAGGTCAAGAAAACCAGAAACATCAAAATTGTTGTCAAAATAAGAACCTAAGAGGAGCCCTGCTGGATCAGGCCACAACCCATCTAGTCTAGCATACACATCTCACATAGTGGCCCACTAAATGCTTCTGGGCGCCTCCAGGAGAAGACAGAGAAAAACCCTGACCTGCTCTCAATCCCTGCAAATGGCCTTTAGAAATCTCCTGGGCATCTCAAGCAGAAGATGGAGGCGAAACTTCCACCTGCTCTCGATTCCCAGCAAATGACCTGCAGAGTCATCCTGCCTGTCTCTCCAACCTGGAAGCAATACCTGGGCATCCATTCTGGTAGTTCTTAACTAGCGGCATTCTCTGGAAAACATCGTCAGAAAACCAGGGATCTATTTTGGTAAGAAAAAAGATGGCGGACATGGATCCTGTTGCAAGGGTTTCCAAAGGGGTGACCCATTTTACAGAGATCTGTCAAATATGTCAGGTATGATGGGAGTTTTAGCTATTCCCCCCCAGGCTTTAACTCACCACCTTGTTGTGCAGCGGAGCCGACCAGTTTTGGTCAGTGGTTATTGCTTTCTTCCTAGCAGCAGAGTTTTCTGAGAATAGGCTGAGACCCCTGACACACTCTCCCAGCCTTCTGTCTCTCCTTCTTCCAGACGTCTCCAAATACCATCAGGAAACTGTTGTTTCTTGTATCTTCATCCAAGACACCACCACAACTCAGTAGTCTTAAGTAAACTTTATTCTACTATATACAAATACTATCACTATATGCCCAATACACCACAATATCCTATTTACTCTACAAACTCTACCCACTACTCCACCCCAAACACATCAGCAAATCTTGCAATTATTATAGCAATTGTTAGTTTCCACCCACTAGTCAGTTTCCACCCAGTGGGCGTGTACATTTACTTTTGATTGGCTCAATTTGTTTAACCCATACTTAAGTCCAACCCAACTCAAGACTTCTAAATTACATTATCTTTTACACCTGTGTGCTTTCTTAATTGTTTATGCTTTGTCATTCTGACTCTCACATACATATTTTATTTCTATTACTGCATGTCCCATGTTGCATTTCCTTGACAAAATATGCACCAATATCTGCTCATTTCCGCTGAACGGAAAGCAAATCCAAAGACATTTGTACAGGCAAAGCTACCACAAGTTGAGGGATTATGCAGTGAGAAAAGCCCATTTCGGGTCTTTTTATTCTAAAACACATGACTGAATTTTATTAACACTATCAAATCTCATTTCTGACATTATGAGCTGGATTTTTTTTTTAAAGGCCAAGCTGAAGAACAGTTGGCTTCTTTTAAAAAAATACTAATTATCTGAAAAGTCACTTAAATGTCATCTTCTCAGCCAAACATTTTAGCGGAATAATGCATTGAAAATCAGCTATAAAAGCTGTTGTAGTCAAGCACGATCACAGAATTAAAACAAAAGGAAATCCAAAATAGATTATCTATGTATATGCATTTTTATCATACTCTGTACCCAAATGTCTCAGGGTGGGTTGCAACCCTAAAAACCAAATTTAAAATGAACTCACTAAGACCCAAATAATTGCACCCGAAAGTATAGACGGAGAAACCATTTCCAGGAACACAGACCAGGGTAAATAGGTATGTCTTCAGGATGGCAAGATAAGACAGGATACCTCTAAAGGCCTTTTGCAGGGAACTGAAAGCCGGTGAAGGTTTTTCCTTCTGCTTCCACTTGAGACGCCCAGAAGAAACTGGTGCGACACTGAGTGAGATAGGATGCTGGACTTGATGGGCTGCGGCCTCATCCAGCAGAGCTCCTCTTGTATTCTTATCTAGAGCTGATGTCTAAGTATCACCTTCAAGAGAGACACAGCAATTGTCTCAGCCGTGTCTGTTGCAGAAAAAGTGGATAGAGAAAATGTCTTTTCTCTATCACACAGCACTAGAACCAGGGGGCATCTATGAAGCTGATGGGCAGGAGGGTCAGATCAGAGAAGGGGAAGTATTTCTTCACCCAGAGGGTCATCAGTCTATGGAATTGGCTTCCAGAAGAGATGGTGACAGAAAACAGCCTAGATGGCTTTAAGGAAGGGTTAGAGAATTTCATGGAGGACAGGTGTATCAATGGCTACTAGAATGGATGCCCAGGTACATCCTCCAGGTGCAGGAGACAGGCAGGATGCCTCCAACAGCCATTAGCTGAATCGAATGTCTATTCCTTTGTTTTTTTAACATTCAGATGAAGTTGAATGTTTCAAATCATTCATATCAATTATTCGGATATTTGTATGCGTATGGAGACATACACATTACATAAGCATCCGTATGAATCTTATTCGTATCTGTATGCATTTGTACAGATACGTACAGGATAAAAAACAGGATGCATATGGAATAAACACAGGATGCACCCAGACACATACAAATGTTTGACATTCATATCTTCAAATATGAATTGAAAATTTGTACGAATAGATATGAATGTATTTGCATCAGCTTGAAATTTCAATGTATTTTTTTTCTCTATTCGAATTCAAACATTTCAATACTCAATTCGAATCAAATCAAATCTGAAAATTGCATTCACGCACACCCCTACTCTACTGAGCCCTCACAGGGTGTTCTGTTGCGGAGAGAAGAACAGAAGGTTTGTCAGCCGCTTTGAGTCCCCTTTAAGGGTGAGAAAAGCGGGGTAGAAAAGCCAACTCTTCCTTTACCTGTCATTAAAGCTAATTGAAGGACTAGCCAACGGGCTCCTTGCAGTAAGAGGATGAAAAATGAATGTCCCTTCGAGGAGAACAGAAATTGAAGTCTTCCTGACAGTCTGACCACCTGCATCTTTTTTAATGAATGTGCAATAAGGCCAATTTGACACAGCCGGATGAAATCTTGATTTGATAAAGACTCCCTTGGGCTAGAAGCGACCAATGTTACACGCAGGGTACACCTTAAACACAGTATGACTGTCAGAGGCAGGCTAGCCGCCTACATTACAAACTAAAACAGCATCACAGTTCTAGAAAGTGAGGATGGAGATAAGAACCTAAGAGGAGCCCTGCTGGATCAGGCCACAGCTCATCTAGTCCAGCATCCTGTATCACGCAGTGGCCCACCAATTGCTTCAGGGCATCTCAAGGAGAAGAAAAAGACAAAGCCTTCACTTGCTCTCCATTCCCTGCAAAGGGCTTGTAGAGGCATCTGGCCTGCCTCTCCAAGCTGGAGGCAGTATCTAAGCATCCACTCCAGTAGCCATTGAAACACCTGTAATCTGTGAATGAAAAGGAGCCCTGCAGGATCAGGCCACAGCCCATCTAGTCCATCTCACAGAGTGGCCCACCAGTCTGTTCTGGGCATCTCACAGAGTAGACAAGGGCAAAACCTTCATCTGCTCTCGATTCCCTGAAAGTGGCTTTGAGAGGCATCCTGCTTGCCTCCTTAACTGTGAGGCGGTACCTGGCATCTGTTCTCGTAACCAACCATGCACCTGTTCTCCAGGATGTCCCAAGGCTGTGAGCGCACCTGTACAGAGAGAGTTTTATGGTCTGACCACACTTCTGAACAGGCAAAACAGCCAGAAATCTGAAAACATGGCGTTGGGCCATCAATTAGTGCTCAACATACATACCAGGAAGAAAGAGCATAAGTCTGGAAGGCCTTGGGTCCAAATCCATAACTGTCTAACAGATGCTCTCAGTGGATGGCCATGTGCCTGTCCCTGACTCTGGGGACTGGTGCCAGGTTAAAACGATGGGACAAAGATGTTAACTTTCTTGGAAGAAAGGCAGGGTGTAAACACAGTAGACACAGGAACATTCCAGTTGGCAGGAAGTTACAGTTTAAAGAGAAGGTGGGCTGAAAATGGAAAGGGAGAGAGAGAGATGTATACAGCTACTAATGAACATCCCTGGGAGGAGAGGGAAGGAGAAGATGAAGAAGGAGTTGGCTTTTCTACCCTGCCTATCTCACCCAGTTAAGGGGACTCAAAGCGGCTGACAAACCTTCTGTTCTTCTCCCCACAAGAGAACACCCCGTGAGGTGGGTGGGGCTATGAGAGGTCAGAAGAGAGCTGTGACTAGCTCAAGGTCACTCAGCTGGCTTCATGGAGGAAGAAGAGTTGGCTTTTCTACCCTGGCTTTCTCACCCATTTAAGGGGACTCAAAGCAGCTGACAAACCTTCTGTTCTTCTCCCCACAAGAGAACACCCCATGAGGTGGGTAGGGCTATGAGAGGTCAGAAGAGAGCTGTGACTAGCTCAAGGTCACCCAGCTGGCTTCATGGAGGAAGAAGAAGAGTCGGCTTTTCTACCCTGGCTTTCTCACCTGTTTAAGAGGACTCAAAGCAGCTGACAAACCTTCTGTTCTTCTCCCCACAAGAGAACACCCTGTGAGGTAGGTGGGGCTGTGAGAACTCAGAAAGAGAGCTGTGACTAGCCCAAGGCCACCTAGCTAGCTTTGTGTAGGAGTATGGAATCAAACCCAGCACTCCCAGATAAGAGTCTGGCTCCTTAACCACTAGACCAAACATATACAGAGGATGAAATGGAGAGGAGAAGAACAACGAATTTGCTCTGTGATCTTTGGAAGAAAGGCAGAACAAAAATGCAAAAAGCATGCCCATGAAAATCCCTTCTGCCCAGCCCTGAACCCGCATCCCAGGCTGAACTCCCTCGCCCCTCTGGCCATGAATGAATCTGTTTGCAAAAGCAGATGCTAGCCAAATGACAATGCAAGAGGCCCCCGAGTCTGGTAGGGCTGCTCTTCACTTGGACCACCTCTGGACTGTGGGTTTCTGCCCTCCCGATCAACCCCTAGCCGGAGTCCAGGGCTGCTTTGTCTAAAACTGGGGAAATAAAAGCAATTCATTCCCGGATAGGAGGGAAGACTCAGTTCATTCCTCGCTTCCAGCAGTCTTAGATTTACGGGCTTCCCCCTCACAGAGGATTTATGCTGCAACTTCTTTCCCAAAGGGCATCATCTTTCATTCCTTTGTCTGCCTCGTTCCCGATTCCAGCCCCTCCACCAGGCATTTTCGGATATCAATCAGCTGGTGAGCGGCAGAGGGTGGCGTCGTGGTCCGCAGCTCCCCCTTCTTTCACAGAAAAGCCACCTGCACCATTTTCAGCCACCATCCAGGTGAAATTCCTTTTGACTATATCGTCACTATCCAGCCTATTCTACTGTCAATGCAGACCTACCACAGGTGAGGGGCGCTGGCCAATGGCTGCGCCATCTTGGATTTACCGGGATTTTTATCCTGCTCTATTCCAAGGGTATCCGGGCAGCGAACAACGAAACATAAGCCTGGCTGTGCTGAGGAACCAAAACCTTAATATTGCCCCTTGCCATCAAGCTAATGGGCGGGCGGCCTGTGGGCGCCCCAGAGCACTTCTGTGCACATACGCAACTGGTTGGCCACTGGGCGAGACAGGATACTGGACCAGATGGGCTGTGGCCTGATCCTGCAGGGCTCCTCTTCCTTCACGGATTTACAGGTGTTTCAACGGCTACTAGAATGGACGCCTAGGTACTGCCTCCAGCTTGGAGAGGCAGGTGATATGCCTCCCATTTGCTGGGATCCAAGCACAGGTGGAGGCTTTGCCTTTGTTGCCTGCTTGAGATGCCTAGAAGAAATTGGTAGCCACTGGGTGAGACAGGATGCTGGGCTAGATTGGCGGTTGCCTCATCCAGCAGAGTTCTTATCTGTACCCCACCACAAATTACACCATATCTAGAATATCACTTTTCCGTACAACAATAACCCTCTTTCCCTTCCCCTTAGGAGCTGAGCTGGCATTTTCCTCAATTACCCCCAACACAGTCAATTTGGAGACTATTTCCACAATTCGTTGCTGGACCCTTTCCCCCTTTCTTTGGTCCATAGCATCAGACATACTTTTCCAGTTATCCCCCGCTGAGCTGCCCTGCACACGGCATCTGATGCTGGAGGATCAATTCCAAAATCATTTGATCCCCTAGATACTTATATCAATGTTGCATTGTTCTCTCCTTTGGAATCTACTCATCTTTAACCATTACCTAGCACCACTTCTTTTGTTATAGTTTAATCCTGCATCCTTAGAATTTGAAAATTCACTTTATGCAAACAAGCCTATCTCTTTTGTCCGGACTATACTGCTAGGTAATATTGTGCTAATTTCCACACACTTTCCTGACATAAGTTGCGTCTGCACACAGCATTTTTATCACCTCAGAGCCTAACTGAGAACCCACCTATCTCCATTTTGGCCTTAGAGGCTTAACATCTAAAGTAGAAATCTTATATACCGTATTTTCCGGCGTATAAGACGACTGGGTGTATAAGACGACCCCCAACTTTCCATTTAAAATCTAGAGTTTGGGATATACTAACCATATAAGAAGATGACGCCTGGCGTATAAGACGACCCCTGACTTTTGAGAAGATTTTCCTGGGTTAAAAAGTAGTCTTATACGCCAGAAAATACAGTATCTCTCTTCCCAACATGCTTAGCTGGGCACAGTCACAGAACCCTCTGGACAATCTTGGGACACTCATGGCTGCTCGACTAACCTACCTCACAGCTCTGCTGGTCCCATGGGAGAAAGGCCTAGGATTGGTCAGGCTGACCAGCATGCACAACCCCAGAAAAAGGAGGAGGAGGAAAGTTGGCTTTTATACCCCCCCTTCTCATACTTAAGGGGACTCAAAGCAGCTGACAAACCTTCTGTTCTTCTCCCCACAACAGGTGGGGCTGTGAGAGCTCAGAAAGAAAGCTGTGACTCGCCCAAGGTCATCCAGCTGGCTTTGTGGAGGATCGCGGAAAAGAACTGGGATACTACCAGATAAGGGTCTGGCACTTTAACCACGAGACCAAACTGACTAATTTAATCCTTGGTTTGGTTAGTTTTGCAGCCACATTATTTTGCGTATTTGCTTAACAAAATTCCGGTGCCGGAGAGCTATTGTGCTATACGATACCTTTGGGCTACCACTATAATAAATACCATTCACCGACCGACCGACCGACCGACCGACAGACAGACAGACAGACAGACAGCTGCCATTCTCATTCACTGCCCGGAGATTTGCGTTCAGGGAACGGAAAGAGAATACGATTTTAACCAGTAGCATTAGCCACACAGCATGTGGAGCGGAGTGAAAAGGGACATTTAAAAGCTGTCAAGCTGCTTGCCAGCGCATTCGCTCGCCGTTACAGCTACATCAGACGCGCAGATGGCAAAGTGTTAACTAAACAAGAGGGTGTCAAGACCAGCTAAGAAACGCAACATGGGAGACTTCAGGAGACGCTAACAGATGTTTCTGACGGTGCCAAATTTTCAAATACATTCTTTTTCACGCAGAGCAAGAGAAGTTTCTCTGAAACGTTTTTGAAAGCAGGATGGAAAATAAACGAATAGAAGAGACGCTGCTGGACCAGAGCTGTCCAACAGGGCAGCTAAGAAGGTAAGAACCTAAGAGGAGCCCTGATGGATCAGGCCACAGCCCACCTAGCCCAGCTTGCTGTCCCACCAATTGCTTAAGGGCCTTTCAAACAGAAGACAAGGGCAGAACCTTCACCGGCTCTCGAATCCCAGCAAACGGCCTTCAGAGGCACCCTGCCTCTCTCTCCAATCTGGCAGTAGAACCTAGGAATCCACTCTCTATTAGCATAGGATATTCGTGTCCTCCATGAATTTCATGACCTGATAAGAACATAAGGAAAGCCCTGCTGGATCTGGTCATAGCCCATCTAGTTCAGCGCCCTGTCTCGCCCAGTGGTCCCCCAACTGCTTTTGGGCATCTCAAGCAGAATCCGAGAGCAAAACCTTCACTCGCTCTCAGTTCCTTGCAAATGGCCATCAGAGGCATCACATCTGCCTCTCGAACTTGGAGGCTAGTAGCCACTGACACACCTCTTCTCACTGAATTAAGAGGAGCCCTGCTGCATCAGGCCACAGCCCACCTGGTCCAGCACGCTCTCTCACGCAGTGGCCCACCAGTTGCTTCTGGGCATCCCAAGCAGAAGACGAAGGCAAAACCTTCACCTTTAGCCTGACGGCTGGAGTGCTCTAGGGCTTGTAGACACGGGGGACAGGTTGACATTCACATTGTCCAGTGAGGGAAGTGTTCCAAAACCATCCCTTACCGGCCAAGGTACGAACAGGCATCTCATCGCCCATGATTACCAGCCGGTGCCACCGCCGTGGGACCTTGTCGTGCCAGCTAGCAGTCCGATGCCGGGGGCAGGATCGGACCGGCCTGGTGGCATGTTGGGGTGCTGCCCCCCCCCCACTGCCTGGATCGGGCCCACCCTGGCCTCCTGTAGCGGTGGCAGCTAGTGGGGACCTGCCTGGCACCCGCCATCGCCCAAGAGGGCGTGGAGCCTCCCGCCCCCCTGTGCAGTGCTCACCTGTCTGGATTGCCAGTCTGGTCTGGATCATTCCCCTGTATACTTTTCTTGCACTCAATTCTATACGAACTGAACCCTCCCTCCAAAATTGTGCCCATCCCTAATCTGCTGGCAGCCCAGGGGCTGCTGGGATGGAGGAGGGAGGCCTGCAGAACTGTGGACGTCTCCTTGTCCCAGTTTAGGAAGGGACTCACTGAATTGCCTATAATCCCATCTGGGACCAAATATACTGCTTCCCTGTTAAATCTTCTGTGCAGGAGGACTTGGGACCAACCCAAGTGTCCCGGGAGCTGCTAGTTAACAAGGTAAAGTTGCAGAGCGCCTTCGAAAGGGAGGAAGAGAGAACACACAGTCGCCTGAAAATTCTCCCCGTGCCAGGAAGTGGCAAGTCGAAGACATTCCCCTGCAAGGCAATTACATGGCTTGGCCATATGGGCCACAAAGCCCAGCTGTTGTAGAGTATACCTGGCTTCAGAAAATAACCTTAATCAGAACACTGGCTGCGTCTGTCAGCTATAATTAAGGCAAGGTAAATGGCATCCGCGGAGTTTATCAGCAAAGCCACGCCTCCGAAATCAAGAGACGTGGGGACTCATTTATTTGTTTATTTATTTATATTTATATCCTGCCCCATACCCAAGGGTCTCTAGGCGGCTCACAACATTGAAAAACAAACATATCCGAACTCTATCAATCCTAAAACCAGTACAAAGTTTTAAAATCCATCATTAAAAAAATACAGTGGTACCTCGACATACAAGTGCCCTGACATACAAGCGTTTTGAGATACAAGCCGCCGAGCGAGTGATATTTTGCTTTGAGATGAGAGCAAGATTTGAGATACGAGTATGTAAATACAGTACAGTACATAACAAAAACAACTGAGGTGGTGTTTTGGGAGCTGGAATGGATTAATGGGAAAACTGCTTTGAGATACGAGCGATTTGACATAAGAGCAAGGTTACGGAACGAATTGGACTCGTATGTCAAGGTACCACTGTACAAAAATAGTTTAAAAACGGCAGTGTTTGCAATAGGGGAAGCATAGAGAGCATTTAGCAAAGGCCTCAGTGAAGAGGTGCGTCTTCACCACCTTTCTGAACATAAACAGAGAAGGGGCCTGACGCACCTCCAGGGGGAGACCATTCCACAGCCTGGGGGCCACTCCCGAGAAGGCCCCCTCCCACGTGCTCACCCGCCTAGCTGCTGAAGGCGGTGGGATAACCAGGAGGGCCTCCCCTCCAGATCTTAAGACGCGGGCAGGTCGATAGGGGAGAAGGCGCTCCTTTAGATTAAAATTGGACTTGGATTAAGATTTCCACAGAGGGGCTCCTATCTGCAGGCCCCATCACCGCGGGGCTCTGGCACGGCTGGCAGCAGGCCAGGATCTGCCTAAGGGTGTGGCAGAAGCTGCCCCACCCAGCAGTCCCTCCCAGTGGCAGGCAGACCTTCCACGCCAGTTTCCAACAGAGCAACAGGCAGTCCTCCATGACCCAAGAAGAAGACAAAGGAAAAGGGGACTCAGAGCAGCTGACAAACCTTCCATTCTTCTTTCTACCATAGACACCCTGGGAGGTAGGTGGGGCTGTGAGAGCTCAGAAAGAGAGCTGTGACTAGCCCAAGGTCACCCAGATTGCTTTGTGGTGGTGATGGAGGAGGAGGAGAAAGAAGAAGAATAGCTGGCTTTTCTACCCTGCTTTTCTCACCCTTTAAGGGGACTCAAAGCTGCTGACAAATCTTCTGTTCTTCTCCCCACCACAGACACCCTGTGAGGTAGGTGAGGCTGTGAGAGCTCAGAAAGACAGCCATGACTAGCCCAAAGCCACCCAGCTGGCTTC
Organism: Aspidoscelis tigris stejnegeri; assembly: GCA_023333525.1. Taxonomy (NCBI): domain Eukaryota; kingdom Metazoa; phylum Chordata; class Lepidosauria; order Squamata; family Teiidae; genus Aspidoscelis; species Aspidoscelis tigris. The sequence goes on from JALMGA010000013.1 coordinate 5,978,288, forward strand.
GTGGAAGACTGTTTAATTGAACCAGGAGACTACCAGAGAAGAAGAACTGGCTTTTATAACCCCACTTTTCTCACTCTCAAGGGAACTCAAAGCTGCTGACAAACCGTCTGTTCCTCTCCCCACCACAGACACCCTGGGAGGTGGGTGGGGCTGTATGAGCTCCAAGAGAGAGCTGTGACCAGCCCAAGGCCGCCCAGTTGGCTTTGTGAAGGAGCGTGGAAGTGAACCAGGAGACTACCAGATAGGAGTCCAATACTCTACCAACAAGACCAAAGTGGGTCACACTAGGCAACACTTTGGTTACAGTTAGGACAGTTCACTCAGCAGATAACATTCTTTACAGTTTTTTTGCATGCCACTTTCATCTGACTAAAAAGTTTGCAACAAATGCCCCTCAATTCCCAGGTATTGCTATTTCAATAATTATTTTACATTAGATTAGGGCTTTGAAAACATACTGGCGCAGAGACAAAATGATAAAAAGGAATGCAATGCAGCTGGCGAAGGGAAGATAATTGCCGTATTTCGTAATCAAATTTGTAATCTAGTCCTGGATCCATCTGTAAGGAAGTTCTATTTTAATCCAGACAACTGGTTTTCAAAGGCAACGGAGTACAGCAGGGGGACAGAAAATTTAACACCCCTGCAGCCCGTGAAGCAACATTTAAATAAGCAGCTCAGAGAGATTTTTTGGTTTTATTGTTCCTGGGGCATTGCAAAAACAATTACCCATAAAGCCATCAATTAACAGTGGGCTAAACAACATGAAAAGGCGCTTTAAAGTGTTAACATCATGCCGTATTTAAAATAATAAGTGAAAAAAAACAATACCTAACCCTGACAGTTCTCTTCCCCACCTGGTACAGAATCTGCTGAGATAAAAAGGGTCTCCGGAGCTTCTTCTAAACTCAGTTAAGGTGTCAGGTGAGACCATGACTCACCCTATTCAAGGTTGAGAATCCAGAGAAGAAGAAGAGTTGGCTTGTCTACCCCGCTTTTCTCACCCATTTAAGGGGACTCAAAGTGGCTGACAAACCTTCTGTTCTTCTCCCCACAACAGAACACCCTGTGAGGTAGGTGGGGCTGTGAGAGCTCAGAAGAGAGCTGCGACTCGCCCAAGGTCACCCAACTGGCTTCACAGGGGAGGGCGGAATCGAACCCGGTATTCCCAGATAAGAGTCCGACTCCCTAACCACTCAGCCAAACTGGCTCACTCAGGTATGCTTTGTCTGCCTTAGATTTTTCACTGTTGGTGCTCAGTTTCACAATCTCCAAACGCTCAGGGTCCCCCATGTGAGACAAGACCTTCTAAAGCTGCCCCACAAGGGGCTCCGGACCCACTGGAGCAAAACGGCCACATGCGACTCGTTGTTCTACACATTTTCTCCTCAATCAGTGGTTGTTTTGTGCCCAGGGATGAAGAGACAGATTGTCTGGGCCTCCGACACCATCAAGACATCATGGGCGGGTTATCAAGGTGGGGAGATCTACCTGGCTAGATAGCATCCTGAGCACTATGAATACGGACGGATGGCATTCTCCAAGATAACTAAATCCTTTAGATAGTTGAGACAAGAAACGTTTGAACATCTGGCAACACTGTGAAAAGATTATTTTTTTTCTTTCAGCAGTTTTAGCATATGGACCAATCCATTTGTTACTACAGAGGACTCCTAAATCTGATAGACCATCCATCCATCCATCCATCCATCCATCCATCCATCCATCCATCCATCCATCCATCCATCCATCCATCCATCCATCCATCCATCACCCTGGCTTCCTAATGACAGAGGAGGGAACGGTCACCACAGGGAGCAAGATGGCAGGCAGAGCATCCCAGCCTGTTTTTCCCCCTCCCCTCCCCTCAGGAAAGATGGTTCATAGACTTCTGGTGGCAGTTTGAGAAGCAAAGGACCATCGCTGGGAGCAAGATGGCAGAACAACCCAGCCTGCTATCTCTCTTCTGCTCCCCTCAGGCACGTTGGTTCGCAGGCTTCTGGTGGCAGCTACGGTATGTTCCCATTCAAGACTTAAAGAGCTCTGAAATCGTTTCAAGTGCTGGCTGTTCCCAAAGTTTTAAAAGGATCTACAGTTTCTGGGGAAGGGAAACTCAGATTATCTATATTCAAATCGCTTCTGGATTTAGAAATAATCCTCAATATTTGGCAATGGGAATGCAAGCAGGTTTTTTGGGGGGAACGGAACCATGCTTTAGGGGCGTTCTCCTCAGTTTCCCCTGATCCAATGATAAGCCATGATTTCCCGCCCTTTTCCCTGGGCTCTTGCCATTATGTGCTGAAGATCAGGCTTGTCTGAAAGGGAAGAGTGAGCAGAGCCTGCATTTGCTTACATTGTAACAGGAGATCAGACCATTGCAATGTAATGATCTATCAGACCATCGCTGGAATGAGTAAAAAAATGTCTGCTTTTAGTTAAAGAGGCAGTGATCAGAAAGACTTTGGCCTCAATGCCTTCCATTTTGCAAAGCTGGTGGCTCTTAAAAACTCCCAACCGTAAGGCACAGAATTGCATTTCCTAGTTTCCCACCACAGTGAATCCCCCTTGTTCCCTTGGCTGCTAATGAATGAAATGAAAAATGGAACAGCCCTGTCAGCGCATCTGTCAGTTTTATGATTCACTACACAGCAAAGACTTTTGACGGTGAAGCTACCATTTCCTTTTGCAGAAGCAAAGCTTAAAATCTTGGCGGAAAGACAGGCAGGATGCCTCTAAAGCGCAGAGCAGGTGAAAAGGTTGCCTCCATCCTCTGCCTGAGATGCTCAGAAGCAACTGGTGGACCACTGTATGAGACGGGATGCTGGACTAGGTGGGCTGCGGCCTGGTCCAGCAGGGCTCCTCTTCAAGCCTCCAAAGGCCATTTGCAGGTAGTAGAGAACAGGTGAGGGTTTTGTGCCTTTTGTCTTCTGCTTGAGAAGCCCAGAAGCGATTGGGGGGCCACTTGGTGGACAGGATGCTGGACGCGAGGGGCTGTGTCCTAGTCCTTACCTCCCCTACCGCAATCTTCTGCAACGCTTTCACCTTGACAACGCAAAAGGTTATAAAGTGTAAGCAGGAATCTAAGAAAGGGAGCACTGTGTTAGCACAGGTGTGCTCTTTTTACTGAAAAAAAACGCACATAAAAGCCATCACAAAACCTTTACTGGAGCCAAGGTCCCTTTAAGACAATAACTCGCCGCATGCTGAGGCAGAAACGCTTTCCTGCCATATGGTCTTATCTTACGTACTTTGCCACTTGGGAATGGCTGCAAATGCAACTCCAGTTCAAAATTAGCATTTAAAGAAGAGTAATCGCTTCAATTAGACGCCACCCAATCCGCGAGAAGGAGAAAAATATTAAATTAGAAACAATTCCACATTCTAGAAATGGCGTAGGGGCCAAAAAATTACGACTTGTTAGGCGCAGTGTAAATATAATTACGATTTAGGGGCGATGCAAGACTACTGACACGCAGCCAAGCTTCCAAAGAGCTGAAGGTACTTCTAGTTCAGAAGCAAACAGAAAAATAAAAATTTGGAGGAAGAATTAAACAAGGAAGCTGATGACTGCAGCTAAGGATCCGAGGGTGTCGGTTATGCACTGCGTTTTGGAAAGCATTTCCACACACTGGCCTTGGCAACTCGAAGCATTCCATTATTTTGCCCAGATTTTAATGCACAAACAGGCCTTCCAGTTCTGGGGCTGTGCAACCCCAGAACCGGAAGTGCTTTTCTGGCCTCCAGAAGGCCTAGTTTGGCTTCTGGAGAGCACTGGAATAGGCGTGCGATGCCACTGGACATCTCTCATATGCCCCCTTACATTTTGGGACAGGCTCCAGTGGCGCAATGCTCTGCGGAGGCTGAAATAGACCTTCTGGGGGGCAAAATAGGCCCTATGGTACCCACAGGAAGTGGGAAGGGAGGGACTGATCTGGCAGCCGTGGTTACCGAATCAGTGGATAGGGGGGTCCAACTGTATTCTATGTAACAAACTGCAGCCACTTTCTTATCTTATCACGGAAAAACCATCCTATTCCATCTCTAAAAGGTGTGCTGAACTGGGTTTTAACAGAAATCTCCATTTAAAAGCCCAGGGAAACCCTTACACATTCGGTACTCCGGCCTTCTAAGAAAGTCATGTAGAGCCTCGAACTACGCCGTGAAAGGGAAACCACTTTAAAACAGTCGCCACAAATGATGCTTAGGAGGCTGACCGACGATGCCGACAGGACAAAGCTCAAAACCGCTGAAGGGCATATCAAATTTTACTATTTCCCATGAAAATAAATATGGGACCAATCCTCTTTTGGCCACTAAAGGTAGAAGGGGGACAATTACAGTGCTTTTAAGCGGGGGAGGAAGGTCAGATTCTTGCCGTGAGATACAGTGCAGAAGTTTATACAAGTAGGACCTGCTCATCTTTATGCACCTACACTGGAAAGTTACTGACCACATGATGAGATGAGGCGAACCACGGCTTTAACTGACTTACGTGTTCTTTATCTTTGGACTTCCCTTCAGGGTGTGTTCAGACACATGGTTAGGCATGCCCCTAGGGCAAATTTGAAACCCAAGGGACACACATAAAATGTTGTTTTAAATGCCTTAGCTAGTCCCAGAGTCTCCTTTTGTCCTCTTTCACAGATGGAATTTCCCCACTCTCGGGCCATCTAGCAGTTGGAGATGGATAGATTGAGAACCACTGCTCTGTAGCCTCCCAATCTGTGGGTCGCGACCCCTTTGTGGGTCAATCTATTCTTTCACGGGGTCGTCTAAGACCATCGGAAAAATAATTTTATGCTTGAGGGTAAGGGTTAGGGTTAGGCTGGGGGTCACCACAACATGAGGAACTGTATTAAAGGGTCATGGCATTAGGGAGGTTGAGAATCACTGCTACAGAGGCTCACGGCCTAGAAACAGATGGCCAGACAGTCAAAGCCTGGAAAGACAGGTTAGCCCAGGAGGCGATGAGAATACAGAGAAGCAAAGTAGGAGGCTTCTAAGTGGTTATTTTAAACACCGTGTGACACAGGGGTGGGGTTTTTTTGTGTTGCTGTTGTGTCCACAGATGGGGTGGCCTTATGTAAATAGGAGCCCCCAAAAAGCCCCGTGTGATCGCACTGGATTTGAAAAGGAGTGATAGGAAACCGTGCACCATTTCAAGCCATTTCCTGCCTGTCCCAGGCCTCGGAAGAGCTGAAGGTAGGCCTAATGGTGCCCGCAGTGGGTGTGGCGTGATGGGGCTGATCCGGTCAACTGAAAACTGCAGTTACCAGATCAGTGGATATGGGGGTCCCACTGTATTTAAAGCGCAGAGGAAGCGCTTCCATGGGTTCCCATGTCACTCCGAGCTGCATTCACCAGGTAAGTAGTAAATGTGCGGCGGGAAACAGTCCCATTGGTTGAGCCACGGTGGAGCACTGTCCTTCAGCCAAGATGGAGAAGCTGAGCAAGTGACTTCAGTGGGATGCACCGCTATTTGCAGGGGCTGAATTTATTCCTGCCAATTCGGCAGCCATCACGCTAATGTTTCCCGAGATTACAAAATACAATGAAATGTAAAATACATGAATAGGAGTGAATCAGGTTATCCTTTGGCCAATTGTTTTCGGGTAGTCATTGCCCCAATTGTGGGGCGGGGGGGGGGGGGAATTGCCAGCTTGAAGGTTTTATCTTCAAGGGCTGTTTTTAATTTACTGGAGCTGCTTTTATGGAGCTTTAAATTAAGTTTCAGTTCTGCTTTTATGTTTGCTTTATGCGTGCTTTTATTTTTATTGTGTATACGGCTTTTTACCTTTTATGTCTAAAATTTGTACGCTGCCCGCAAGGCCTTCAGGTGATGAAGTGGGGTGGAAGGGAAACCATTATTAGTATTATTACTGCTACTACTGATAATAATAGGATGGAGGGGGGAGGGGAGAAGAATGGGAGGGGGGAGAGGAAGAAGAAGAGCAGGGAAGGGAGGAGAGAGGAGGGAGGGGAGGAGGAGGAGAATGGGAGGGGAGGAGAAGAGTGTGGGGAAGGAGGGAGAGGGGAAGAATGGGAGAGAGAGGAGGAGAAGAAAGGCAGAAGGAGGGGAAGAAGGATGGGGAGGGAGGGAGGAAAGAGGAGAGGAGAGGAGAAAGGGGAGGGGCAGGGAGAGAGGAGCAAAAGAAGAAAGGGAGAGGGAGGGGAGGAGGAAGAAGATCAGGAGAGGGAGGGGAAGAAGAATGGGGAGGGGAAGAGAGAGGAGAGGGAAGAAAGGGAGAGGGAGGGGAAGAAGAATGAGGAGGGGAGGAGAGAGGAGAGGGAGCGGGGGAAGAAAGGGAGAGGGAGGGGAGAGAGGAGGAAGAAGATCAGGAGAGGGAGGGGAAGAAGAATGGGGAGGGGAAGAGAGAGGAGAGGGAAGAAAGGGAGAGGGAGGGGAAGAAGAATGAGGAGGGGAGGAGAGAGGAGAGGGAGCGGGGGAAGAAAGGGAGAGGGAGGGGAGAGAGGAGGAAGAAGATTGGGAGAGGGAGGGGAAGAAGAATGGGGAGGGGCGGAGAGAGGAGATGGAGCGGGGGAAGAAAGGGAGAGGGAGGGGAGAGAGGAGGAAGAAGATCGGGAGAGGGAGGGGAAGAAGAATGGGGAGGGGCGGAGAGAGGAGATGGAGCGGGGGAAGAAAGGGAGAGGGAGGGGAGAGAGGAGGAAAAAGATCGGGAGAGGGAGGGGAAGAAGAATGGGGAGGGGAGGAGAGAGGAGAGGGAGGGGAGAGAGGAGGAAGAAGATCGGGAGAGGGAGGGGAAGAAGAATGGGGAGGGGAGGAGAGGAGAGGGAGCGGGGGAAGAAAGGGAGAGGGAGGGGAGAGAGGAGGAAGAAGATCGGGAGAGGGAGGGGAAGAAGAATGGGGAGGAGAGAGGAGAGGGAGGGGAGAGAGGAGGAAGAACATTGGGAGAGGGAGGGGAAGAAGAATGGGGAGGGGAGGAGAGGAGAGGGAGCGGGGGAAGAAAGGGAGAGGGAGGGGAGAGAGGAGGAAGAAGATTGGGAGAGGGAGGGGAAGGAGAATGGGGAGGGGAGGAGAGAGGAGAGAGAGCGGGGGAAGAAAGGGAGAGGGAGGGGAGAGAGGAGGAAGAAGATCGGGAGAGGGAGGGGAAGAAGAATGGGGAGGGGAGGAGAGAGGAGAGAGAGCGGGGGAAGAAAGGGAGAGGGAGGGGAGAGAGGAGAAAACAGGGAAGGAGAGGAGAAGAAAAGAATGAGAGAGGAGGGGAAGAAGAAAAATGGGAGAGGGAGTGGAGAGAAGAGCCAGAGGAAGGAGGGAGGGGGAAGAACTGGGAGGGGAGAGGAGAAGAAGAAGGGGAGGGGAAGGGAAGGGGAGAAGGAGAGAGGGAGGGGAAGAAGGGAAGGACAGGGAGGGGAAGGGAGGAGAGAGAGGAGAGGCAGGGAATGGCAGGAGGAGAAGGGAAGAGGGTAGGGGAGAAAGGAAGAAGAACAAGGTGGGGGGAAAGAGGAGAGGAGAAGAAGGGGGGAGGGGAAGAAGGGGAGAGGGAGGGGAGAAGAAGAGAAGCATGGGAGAGGAGAAGACCAGGGGGGGCAGGGAGAAGAAGAACATGGGGAGCCACATCCAGGTTCACACGTCTGCCCTGAGAAAACTGAAACCAACGTTGCTGCACCTGCTGGTGTCCCTGGGTGCCCGCAGGTTCTTTGCCCAGAGGCAGCCCAGCAGACACAGCCGTCCGCCCTCCCGCGGCGCCTTCGCGTGCTGAGTTCCTCCCACCCAGGATGCACTTGGTCACACAACAACCCTATGCCCACCAGCCAGCCAGCCAGCCAGCCAGCCAGCGGGGCCAGGTGGGAACACCCCCACCCACCCACCCCAGACTTCAGCAGAAACGATTCCCATCTCAGCTTCCTGAAACTTGCATCCACCCTGGGAAATCCGGGAATAAACTGCAAGAACTGAGAATACAGGGGGGAGGGGGGTGATCATTTCCCTATACTTTGGCACACACACCAACCCTCCCCCCCCCCACCCCCCCAACTTTCAACAGGTCCCATGCAAAGAGATCAGGATGGCTTGAGCTCCGAGACCTTTAGCCCCGCAGGGAGAGCGAGGCAGGGGGAAAGCGAGGAAGATAGCCAAGCTCCCTCCTCCAGCAAAGCCGGCGTCGGCGCTTTATCTCCTAAGCCGCGAGAGCGCTTCCAGTTTCAAAGGGAGAAGCCTCCGTCCCCTTTCTCAGAAGATTCATCTTCAAAAGCCAAGGGCTCAAAGCAGAAGACTCTGCAAACGCCTCCGCCCCTCACCTTCCCATCCAAACGGCGTAGCTTTCCGGGAGTCTCGGGATGAAGAGGATCGCATTTCCGCTGTCGACTTCCACCGCGCCGTAACAGTCCGATTCGGTGACTCCAAACGTCCAGTGGAAGTAGGACTCCTAGAACCGACAAACAGCGCATCAGGGAGCCCTGTTCTTTGCTGCAGTCAATCCTGATCTTCTTTTTAAAAATAAAATGTATTTAGAAAGAATAACGCAAATTCAATGATTGGAGTTATTTTACATGCAAACATCTGCACAATGCTGCAGCCCAGGCTGCTGATCTTTGGGGACTGGGGAATGTTCGTTCGTTAAATCCGTCCGTCTGTCCACCCATCCATCCACCCACCCACACGTCCATCCATCCATCCATCCGTCCACCCACCCATCCATCCATCCATCCGTCTGTCCATCCACCCATCCACCCACCTGCCCATCCATCCGTCCACCCACCTGCCCATCCATCCATCCATCCATCCATCCATCCATCCATCCATCCATCCATCCAGCCAGCCAGCCAGCCAGCCAGCCAGCCAGCCAGCCAGCCAGCCAGCCAGCCAGCCAGCCAGCCAGCCAGCCAGCCAGCCTCTCCCATCCATCCATCCACCCACCCACCCATCCATCCAGTCAGTCACATTTTTATCTCACCCTATACCTGGGGGTCTCCAGGTGGGTAACTTTTACAATCAAACACCATTAAAACAATAACTGTGTATTAAAACCACAGCATCTGCAAGCAGGAAGAGAAAAGTGTATCCTAATTTAACCAAAGGCCAGGGCAAAAAGGTGCGTCTTCACAGTCTTCTGAAATGTGTATAGTGAAGATAATAGACCCACCTCAAGGGGGAGGCTATTCCATGGACTAGGGGCCATCGCCGAGAAGGCCCTCTCCCAGGTGCCACCCTTTTTGCTGCCAAGCGTGGTGGGACAACCAGGAGGGACTCCCCTCCAGATCTTAAGGCACAGGCAGGTCAGTAGGGGAGCAGGCGTTCCTTTATATACTTGGGGCTCAATTGTTGCTGCTGTTGGATTCACCGGTTGATTAATTCCTTTCTGAACTCACGCTTCACTTTGCTTTCTTCAATGAACTTGGACCAGGAAACAGTATTCTCCTCCCCCTCTCTACTTGATCTTCACAACAACCTTGTAAGGTAGCTCAGATTCAGTGGTAGCCTCCCACCCAAGGTCACCCATGGCCAAGAGGAGATCTGGACCCAGGATGCTTGCCAGGATGCCCAGAAGGGCAGGATAAAGAGCTCCATACAATGAGGCCGCCTGTTGTATCTCAGAGGGGGAGAGTGTTCCATAGCATGGGGGCTGCAGCAGAGAAGGCCCTTCCATGGGTCCCCACCCCTTTTACTCCTGAACGAGGTGGCACCGCCCAGAGGGTATCCTCAGAAGATTTTAGGGCAGGGGCAGGTCTATATGGGAAGAAGTATTCCCTGAGATATTTGGGACTCAAGATCTTTAGGGCCTTATGGGTCAATGTGAACACTTTGAACTGGGCTCGGTAGCCTATAATCAGTGATCGACGTCCAGGCAGCAGTAACCAGTTAGCGTCTTGCTGCTGTGTTCTCCACCAGCTATGGGTTGTTTACCTAAATGGCCGAGAAAAAAAATCACTCAGGAATCAAGAGGGCCTCTAAAAGGTGTTGGAGGCTGAATATGTGCATGCTAGAATTCCCTCCATCGCTCAGACACAAACCTGAGTTGTAATACGGGAGCACTGATGAAGATGGATCATGGAAACGCATTTGGCTTGTATATGGACTGATTTTACAATCCGACAGCGGCAGAGGAGCCCCCTTGGCACCCTACGAGAATGACAGTGGTGCCATTTTTATGCACATGATAAAAAATGTATGGGGTGTTTGGTCCAAGTCAGTATTTCCTGGTTCAGTTCGTGGAAAGCAGCCAGATGTGAATTTAAAAAAGCAAAGCAAAGCAAAGCAAACAGGATGAAATATGAACCAAGCAATCCAGCAAAGTGAGCTATTTGGAAATGCAGAGAAGTTCCATGATAAACAAAGGGAGCCAGGAGATAAGCCCACAATTAGTTCATGTTAAAGCTCACCTGGCGAAAGACGACGTCCGTATCGGTGCAGTATCTGCTGGTCTGCTCTCCGCCCTGCAAGAGGACAACCGATTTTTTGGGCACGTCCTTGTTTGCTCTGAGGCGATCGCACAAGCGAGTTCTATCCCGGGCAAAAAGAGCCGCCGAAACCCTCAAGGTATCCTTGCCCAGCCAAAATGTCGGCCTAGAAAAGAGATGGGAAAGTTAGGCCCTGCGCACGCACGAGGGCGCATGTCACGTTGGCTTGGCCGAGGTTAGAAAGACGGTATCCCATGCAGTTCCAAAGCATCGTGGCTACTTAGGACGCGCAGAGGAGGGCCGCGCATGAATTTCCATGCTATTGGTTGTTTGGCCAAATCTGGACATTCATATTCAAACCGAATGACCGTGCATTCGAAGGCCGACGTTCAGATTTGAATAGAACGCGGCAGAACATTTGTACGAAGCTTCGTCACACCTGCGAACCTGGGGAGCTGGGAAGGTGGCTGGACCAGCCGCATCTGCCATGGATCCAGAATGGGTTGGAGGTGGACTGAGAGCGGATTCAAAGTGGATTCAGGGCAGATTTGACGCATTCCAAGCGGATACGTATGGGATTCGTATCTAACATTGTAGGTGTAGAGGCTCTGAGATGGACTGGAAACTACTAAATCAGGACCACTAGAAGTTCGCGATCTAGGCCATTAACTCCTCAGGCAAGGTTTACAAACAAGAGAAAGGTTTCCACGATACGCTTCAACCTCACCGTAGGAGCAGAAGTTCTATATTGCAACTCTCAGCCTTGGTTTCCTAGGTAGTTAAGACAACAAACAAACAAACAAAACCCTGCGAAGCCATTGAAGAAATAAAACAGTTGTAAAAAAAAAAAAATAGACGTAACGAAAGTAAAAATAGGATGATCCAATCTGGAGGATGCTGTTCCCAACGGGAAACCCCCAGAAGATCTGAGGGAAATGGGTTGGAGGAAGAGGAAGAGGAGGAAGAGGAGGAGAAGAGTTGGCTTTCTCACCCATTTAAGGGGACTCAAAGTGGCTGACAAACCTTCTGTTCTTCTTCCGACATTGTGAGGTAGATGAGGCTGTGAGACCTCAGAAAGAGAGCTGTGACTAGCCCAAAGTCACCCAGATGGCTTTGTGGAGGAGGAAGAGGAAGAAGAAGGGTTGGCTTTTCTACCCCACTCTTCTCACCTATTTAAGGGGATTCAAAGCTGCTGACAAACCTTCTGTTCTCCCCACAACAGACCCCCCTGTGATGTAGGTGGGGCTGTGAAAATCAGAAAGAGAGCTGTGACTAACCCAAGGCCCCCCAGCTAGCTTCATAAGGAGTGCAGAATCAAACCCCGTGACTAGGAGACATGAGTCCGGCACTCACCACAAGACCAAACTGGCCCACAAGAAGAGAAGAGGCCTAGCAAGGGTGGAACAAGCCCCAGTGAAGAAAACTGGTTCCTCAGACGGATCCTGCCCAGGATCTACTGCAGTCTGCACTAACACATGGATGGCAGGTCCCCATGCTGAGATATAATCCAGAATAAGGCCCAGTGCCGAAGTGGCCCAGGTCCGGACTACCCGCCGGATTTTCTGGCTGAAGACCCCATTAATGGGGTCTACAGAAAATCCAGATTAAAGGCTGAGATGTACCCATATGATCCGGATTTCCCCAGCGGCGGTGGAAACAAACGTGTCCCAAATGGGTGCCGTGGTGGAAATGGGGTCATCCGGCTCACACCCAAATGGGTCCTTAATGGGTGCAAAAATGGGTACTTTCTGCCAGGGGAAAAACACCCCTTATCTCCATCCACCAGCACACTTCTTGAGCGCTAGACCCTTTATTATGAATCACGGGTCCCAGGAGAAAACAATACAACGAAAATAAACAAGTCTGGAAACAAGAGTGGTTTCCCCTTCACTGCACACAGTCACACAGCCCAAGGGTTTCTAAGGTGCCTATTCACACTATCAACCCAGGTTAACCTGAACGCGCTCAGTGGAATGTTCCTTCATGTATTAATTATTATATGGCTTTCCTTGAAACCTGAAAAGCATGTGGCAAAGGTAACCTTTGATTTATTGCTGCAGAGAGCAAACTTCAAGGAAACGTGAGCATCAGAAGTCCATACCGCACACCTCACATGCAGGTAACATAGCCCCAAGGGATTATGCATCTTTAATGTCTTCAGCGGCGCCCATAGCTCAGCCGCTGAACACATCCTCAGTAGATGATACTGGCAAACCACTTCTGGATTTGCCAAGGAGACTGGCAAAGGGGTCCATGCGCAGGCAACTTCCAGGCTGGACTACTGTAATGTGGTCTATGTGGGGCTGCCCTTGAAGACAGCGCAAAAGCTGCAGCTGGTGCAGAAAGTGGCAGCTAGACTGCTAACTGGTACCGCTGGCTGGATGCATGTCATACTGGTCCCAAAAGAACGGCACTGGCTGCCTATTTGCTACCAAACCCAATTCAAGGTGTTAACTTTGACTTACAAGGCCCTATAACAGCTTAGGGCCAAAATATCTAAAGTGCCTTCTCCCATATTGACCTGACCATGCTTTAAGATCTGCAGATGAGTTCCTCCTGGTTGTACCAACAACTATAGGAGCTAAATGGCTGAGCAATCAGGACAGAGCCTTCTTGGTGGTAGCTTCCAGACTATGAAATAGCTTCCACCCGTAAGTATGCCAGATATTATCATTATGTACATTCAAAAGACTGGAAAAGGTGTGCCTATGGACACTGGTCTTTGCCATAAGAAACAGCTCCCCCAGCCATATCCCCCAACGATTGAAGTATATAAGAAGATGGACAGACAAACGTCAACAACATTCATACGTCCACGTATGCATCTTGCCCGCATCCGTATACATCCATATGCACCTCATAGTTATCCCGTATTCAACCTGTTTTCATCCCGTTCGGATCCGTACACACGCGTACAGATGCGGATCTTCAAGTGCACATCACGTACACTTACAAATCTTTGGATAATTAGAATGAACAGATCCGAAATCTGAAATCTGATTCGAACGTTTGCATTTGAGTTTCAGGACATTCGATGCGAGTTCAAATGTCGAGATCCGGCACATTCGATTGAATTTCGAACGCCGACGAATATTCGTGCACATGGCCTTCCCCACGGTCTTCCGAAGGGCTTAGGAGAGGCAAACCGATTTGTGGAAATTGCGCAAATAGAACCGGGTCTCTAAGAAGCGACCGCTTTTTCCTTCAGGCCTCTGAATCCAGGATCCACAGGGTGCAGGAGAGGGCAGCCAGGTCTTTTGGAAACGCGCCACCCGGCTCCTTCTTGGCCAAACGCTGCGCAAATCTCGGGCGTGGAGCTCATAAAACTCCTCCGCTATCTTGTTTGGCAAAGAGGCTGAAAAATAATGAGGAGCAGGCAGATGGGAGCTTTGACCTCTGGCCTCCGGAAGAGAAGCTCCGTAAGCACAAGACTCTGATCTTCTGACCCCAGAGGCCGAGGTGTGCCGCCAGCTCCAGAGAACGCCTTGCACAGTACACAGCTTGACTTTCAGACCGGATTCAATAAGCCAGCGTGCCCGCGTCGAGGCGGGCCCCAAGGAAATGCAAATGGAGCTTTAATGGGATTTTGCATGCACATGGCTCGCTTTGAAAATATTCTTAGGATAGATAAACAACAATTTTATTAGGCAGATAAAATTTCACGGATGCAGAAGCCAATGGGTTTGCATGCAAACATCCTCCTGTTACAAGGCACAGATCATTCAAACAGACTGAGGCTTTTTAAAAAATATCCATTCAGTTGGATCTTATTTGCACTTTACACCACCTTTCCCAACCTTCCAGGAGGTTTGAGCTACAATTCTCATCAGTTTCCACCACTTATCGCCTGCACTACCCATGACCAGAGAGCATCTACGCGCACCTTTCAGTGAGTTTTGCCCTGTTGGTCTAACCCAGGGGTGTCAAACTCAAATACACAGCAGGCCAAAATTAAAAACTTGGATAGAGTCGTGGGCTAGCCTTCGTATTTCTTGAAAAAAAATATCTACAATCAAGGAATTGCCTGATATTACGATGAACCTTTTCATGCAGAACTTAAGTACCTACATCTTGGTAAGTAAAATGGGGGGGTGGAATGAATACAAAATGGAAGGAATCTGGCTGAGTAGAAGCACAGGTGAAAAGGATCTGGGTGAACTGGTTGATCACAGGTTGAACATGAGCCAGCAATGTGATGCAGCTGCAAAAATGGCAAACACCATCCTCAGATGTATCAAGAAGAACATAAGAGTATAGATCGTGAGAAGTAATTATTCCTCTTTACTCTACCTTGGTCAGACCTCATCTAGAGTCCTGTGTCCCATTCTGGGCACCCCAATTTAAAAAAGAGAGTGACAAAGAGCAAGTCCAAAGGAGGGCTACCAGAATGGTGAATGGTCTGGAAAGCATGTCCTACAAGGAATGGTTGAAGGATCTAGGAATATTTACGCTGCAGAAGGGAAGACTGAGAGCAGTTAGGATCTTCAGGGCAGAAGGATTGTCCCTATTCTCACTTACACAAGGAAAAAAAACAGCCCAGACTGGTCACGACAAGGACACACCCTAAAGCTGAAGATCAGATACTCTGGCCACCTAGTGACTCATTGCAAAAGATGGAAAGCAAGAGAAGAAGATGATGGCAGAGAATAAGATGGATAGATGGTGTAATGGAAGAATGAACTTGAACCTGAGCAGACCTTGGGAGACAGTGGAGGACAGAGGGACCTGGCCTGCTACGCTCCATGGGGTTGCAGAGAGTAGGGCACAACTGGACAGGTGAACAGCAACATAGGGTGTTTTTCCATTGCAGCCCTTAGATCCAGATTTAAGAAGATCCGGATCTAAGGAATGGGTACATTCCTTAATCCGGATCTAGTAGATCCGGATTAAGGGAAGCACCCAATGTGTTTCCATGGGAGCTGTAGCACCCATTAGCAATGGGTGCTAACACCCTTGCTGTGGAAACAGCTTTGCACCCATGTGGGGAATCCGGATCAACCCCCTAGGAGTCGGTCCGTTACCCCAGGTGTTTCAGGGGGGCAGGGTGGGGGCAGTCTTTGAAGCCACTTCAAATTGACTTCAAAGTCATTTCGAAGTGTGTGCAAAATAGCTCCGGAGTGCCTTTGAAGTCTGTGCTGATCTTTGGAGTGAACTTTGAAATGACTTTGGAGTCTCTTCGGGGTCACTTTGGAGTTACTTCGGAATCACTTCGAAGTCACTCCGAAGTTCACTCCGAAGATCAGCAGAGACTTTAAAGATGCTCTGGAGCTATTTTGCACAGACTTCGAAATGACTTCGAAATGACTCTGAAATGACTTCGAAGTGGCTTCAAAGTGACTTCGAAGCCTAGGTTTAGGGGGTCCCAATGGGTGCATCCCCTTCCCCTAGCCTCCTTTGGACCCCATTGCCTGTTTCCAGTGGAAACAGGCTCCCTTTAATCCAGATTTTCTGGCAGAAGATCCCATTGTAGACCCCATTAATGGGGTCTACAGAAAATCTGGATTAAAGGCCCAAATGTACCCATTAGATCTGGATTTCCCCCACGGCAGTGGAAACAATCGGGTCCCAAATGGGTGCCGTGGTGGAAATGGGATCATCCGGCTCACAGCCAAATGGGTCGTAAATGGGTGCAAAAATGGGTACTTTTTGACAGTGGAAAAACACCCATAAAATGCTTCTAGAAGGTATGAGATCCCTCCTTGGCCAAGGATGTTTGCGGTGTGACGTTGGACCAACCTCTGCCGCTTATCTCATGGTGTTATCACGAAGATAAAGTGGAAAAGCAAAGATTTGAGAGTCAATGTTTGGAGCTCTTAAGAGGGAAAGGGGGGCTATAAATGCAAACCACACACCCCACCCTAGATTCAACCTTCAGGGACAAACCCAAGCCCCCAATAATTTGGTGTCCTCAGATTTTTCCAGTGGTCAAATTTTCTGGGCATTTTGGGGTCACCAAAGGACCACCAACCAGTGTTTCATTTACCAGATTCGAATCTATTTGTTTGAATGTTTAATTCGAATCTCCACATGCAAATGGCGACAACATTTGTACGTGGACGTATGCATCTTCCCCCACTTCCGTACACATCTGTACATGTCCGTATGCATCCCGTAGCTATCCTGTTTGCAACCTGTTTTTGTCCTGTACAGATCCCTACAAATGCGTACAGATGCGGGAAAAATGCGGATACTCAAGTACGCATCGTGTACGAACTCGTACAAATACAAATGTCCAGATAATTTGAATAAATCCGAAATTTGGAATTCAATTCGAATGTTCACATTTGAATTTTGGGACATTCTATTTGAGTTCGAATGTCAAAATTCGGCACGTTCAATCAGATTTCAAATGCCTACAAATATCTGTGCACAGAGCTAAATAAATAAACAAATGCAGTGCAATGCAATGAAGCTAAACTCCAGGACCCAGAGCACAACTAAGCCCTGTTTTGGATATTATTAAATGCTCACAACAGCCAGAGACTAAAATCAAAACAACTTGACTACTGTGCAGATACACACCCGTTGCCTTCTGGAAAACAAAGCCAGAGTCTATCCATCCACAAAGCAAAACAAAGGCAACTGATGTTCTAATAAGATTCCTTCCTTAGAGCTCAGAAGAGAGCCGTGACTCACCCAAGGTCACCCAGCTGGCTTCATGGAGGAAGAAGAAGAAGAGTTGGCTTTTCTACCCCACTTTTCTCACCCGTTTAAGGGGACTGGGCCTTATTTATTCTGGATTATTTACTTACGGAATTTAATGATCCCCAGGCGGGTTACAACAAGAATAAAACATATCAAATATTAAACATAATTTAAAAATATAAGCCCCTCCCTCTCAGCTATTTAAATGGCAAAAGCCTGGGTGAAAAGATATGTTTTCATCAGGTGCCGAAAACTACACAGCATATGTGCCTGGGAAACCTCAAGAGGGAAGCTGTTCCAGAGCCTAGGGGCCACCCCAGAAAAGGCCCTCTTGCATGCCTGTATACTTCATACCTCTGCAAGCGAAAGAACTCCAAGAAGGGCCTCTCCTTGAGCTCTCAGTGCCTGGGCAGGTCTTCAGAGACCCAGGGCCCAAGCCTAATTTATAAGGACCCACCATCCACATGTAGATGCAGACTAGAAATGGCTGGTCATAGTCCAGACCAGCATGCAGATGACAGGGACATAACCGGCCCAGTGTAGAAAGGTTCCCAGCCAGCCCCAGCTACCCCCTCCCTGTTTGGTGCCCCATCCCCCCCCCCAAGGACAGTTCAAGCCAGGAGGGCACAGCCTGAGCCCCACACCCTCCTCGCCCCAGTAAAGGGAGGTCCCTCTGCAACTCTCTGAGCTGCCCCTCTGGGGCCAAACCAGGGCCCGGAGCCCCCCAAGGAGCCCCAAGGCTGCCTGCCTGCCTGCCCCCAAGAGCTGCTGCCACCCACTTGCCCCAGCCCTGCCTGGCAGCGGGGCCTGAGCGGGGGTGGCTCCGTTGCTCTGGGAGTGTGCCAGTTGGGGATCCCACCCAGCTACCCACCCAAGAAGCAGCAGTCTGATTCCGCACTCTTCCAGGAAGCCAGCTGGGTGACCTTGGGCTAGTCACTGCTCTCTTTTCTGAGGTCTCACGGCACCACGGCGGTGGGGGGAAGAACGGAAGGCTTGTCAGCAGCTTTGAGTCCCCTTAAGAGTGAGAAAAGCGGAGTAGAGAAGCCAGCTCTCCTCCTCCTCCTCCTTCTTCCTCCCTCCCTCCTGTAACGCCCCAGGGGCTGCTGGCGCTGCGAGGTTCGCCCTCCCCTGGGTACCAACAGCCCCTGTAGCATCCTCGTCCCGGAGGAGGCGCATCAGCCCCCCCCCCGGGGATGCTCTGGTGCAGGCGGCGTCCAGGCATCTCACCCGCTCCGCTACCCCCCCCCCTCGGTCCGCGGGCGCCCTGTTGCAGCCCGCAGCGCCTTCCGATTACCCCTCGGACGCAGCCATGTTGCTCCTCCGCTCCGGCCGGCCTCCCCGGTCATGTGAGAGCGCGCCTGCCCGTGTCAGCCTCTTAGGAGAAGGGGGGCGGGAAAGGGGCGGGAAAGGGGCGGGGAGCGCGGCAGCTGTGAGCTTCCACGCCGGCCAGGCAGGCTGGTTGTGTTCAATGGGGTAGCCCTGCTGCTGGGGGAGGGGGAGGGGGGGAGAGGGGGAGGGGGATCCGGGAGGGGTCGACACTCATTCACTCACTCACTCACTCAGAGAGACCGAGCTGGTGCTGGTGCAAACACCAGCAATTCTGTGCAATTCTGGTCAGCACACCTGGAAAAGGATATTGTGGCACTGGGAAAGGTGCAGAAAAAAGGGCAACCAGAATGATGGTCTGGAACACCTCCCTTACGAAACCAGGCTGCAACATCTAGGCCTCTTCAGGCTGGAGAGACGGCGTTTAAGAGGGGACCTGATTGAAGTATATAGAATTATGCACGGTATAGAAAAAGTGGATAGGGAACATTTCTTTTCTCTATCACACAACACTAGAACCAGGGGGCATCTATGAGGCTGATGGGTAGGAGAGTCGGATCCGACAAGGGGAAGCATTTCTTCACCCACACAGAGGGTCAGTCTGTGGAATTGGCTGCCAGAAGATGGCTGCAACCAGCCTAGATGGCTTTAATGGTAGGGTTAGACAAATTCATGGAGGACAGGTGTATCAATGGCTACTAGAATGGACGCCATGGAAAGTATATCTTTCAGGCTGGGGGGAACAAGCAGGATGCCTCTAAAGCCATTTGCTGCGATTTGAGAGCAGGAGAAGGTTTGCCCTTGTCTCTGCTTGAGATGCCCATGGGCAATTGGTGGGCCACCGTGTGCAACGGGACGCTGGACTAGATGGGCTATGGCCTGATCCAGCAGGGCTCCTCTTAGGTTCTTATGTTCTTCAACCTGGAGGTGGTACCTTTGCATCAGTCCTGCTTGCCATTGATACACTTGATCTCAGTGAACTAAGAAGAGTCCAGGTGGATCAGGCCACACCCCTTTCACTCCAGCATCCTGTCTCACACAACAGCCTTCCAATTGCTTCTGGCTATCCCAAGCAGAAGACAAGGTCAGAATCTTCACCTGTTCTTGACTCCCTGCAAATGGCCTTTAGAGGGTTCCTGCCTGCTTCTCCAGCCTGGAGGGAATACCTGGGCCTCCATTCTAGTAGGCATTGATACACCTGTCTGTCCTCCATGAACTATGAGAAGCCCTGCTGGATTAGGCCAGAGCCCATCTCCTCCAGCATTCCATCTTACACAGTGGTCCACCAATTGCTTCTGGGCATCTCCAGCAGAAGCCAGGGGCAAAACCTTCACCTGCTTTTGAATCCTTGCAAAGAGTCTTTAGCGTTACAATCCAGTGAAATTAGATACACATGAAGTTCACAAGGGTTCTGCTGAATTCTACATTAAAATGCAAAAGACCAAATAAAACTTGCTATAGAATTTTAAAATATGTTACATTTAGCTAAGATAAAAGCTTGGGAAATCTCAGACAGCAGAGGAAGGAAGGAAGGAAGGAAGGAAGGAAGGAAGGAAGGAAGGAAGGAAGGAAGGAAGGAAGGAAGGAAGGAAGGAAGGAAGGAAGGAAGGAAGGAAGGAAGGAAGGAAGGAAGGAAGGAAGGAAGGAAGGTACATAGAGCAACTTCCAATCTTCCATGCCCCTCCAAACATAATATAATAATTTTAATTCCATTATGAAAAGTCACTTGTTAGTTTGATTTTAAATGTTGTTACCCACCCTGAGATCTTTGGGTACAGGACAGGATAGAAATGCAATCAATCAATCAGTCAATCAATCAATCAATCAATCAATCATGGGCCTTCAAATCCTAATAACATATTGTCATCTATATGCAGAAGGTCAGATCGGGGTTTTGCCAGTTTTTCAAGTACAATGTTAACACATCAAATTGTCCACCTCTGCCAATTCTAACAGGGATCTTGGCCAAGTTTTGATGTCGTTTTCTCTAAGGGCACAAATTGTAAGGTTATGAGCTGAACAATTTAAAAACAAATCAAAGCAATGTGGTGGCAGGGGAGCTCAGATTGAGTCAAATTGGTGATACCAATAGAGTTATTAGGCTCTTTTGGAACTGGGCCTTATTCTGGAATAGGGACCCACCATGAGTATACTGAGGCAGACTGTGGCAGAGCCCTGTACGCGTGGCAGGTCCCTATTCTGAGATATTGACCCTTTCTGCACTAACCTTTCTAGTTCTGTATCTATGGGCCTCTGGTCTGGATCCTGGGCCTCCTGATCCGTGTGTTAAAGTGCATGAGACAGACAGATCTGAATTAAGAGGCCCGTAGATCCGGATCTTTTGTAGACCTGATATATCAAGTCTGCAACCGGACTAAGGGCTGTAATCCGGATCATGGGGGCACGCAGATGGCACAGCTCCATGATCTGGAAGTACTGGAAGCTGTAATTAACAGTGCTGAAAGTCACATCCCCAAGTTCCAAGCTAGGAACTTCCACGCCTAGCTGCTGGATCATGGGGCAGCTGCTGCAAAGGGAATCTGAGCTTAGCAACCTCAGGAGGTTTTAACCAGATCAGCACAGTGATCTGGCCCTTGCCTCCCTATGATCCAGACCAATAAGTCTGGTGAATCTGGATCTAATGATCCAGATCTGAAAGCTGGTAAGAGGCATCCTGAGCTGTCCCTCGTCCTTACCTGGTGTGGATAAGAAAAATGATAAAAACAAATATGGAATGGGAGGGGTGTGGCTGAGTAGAAGCACAAGTGAAAAGGATCTGGGTGTATTGGTTGATCCCAAGTGGAGCATGAGTCAGCAGTGTGATGCGACTGCAAAAAAGGCAAACACAATCCTAGGATATATCAAGAAGAGCATAGATCACGAGAAGTAATTACTCCTCTTTTCTCTACCTTGGTCCGACCTCATCTAGAGTCCTGTGTCCAGTTCTGGGCACCCCAATTTTGAAAAGACATTGACAAAACTAGAGCAAGTTCAAAGGAGGGCCACCAAAATGGTTAGTGGAGGAACAGTTGAAGGATCTAGGAATGTTTAACCTATGGAAGATAAGACTGAGAGGAGACATGGCGGTGGTCTTCAAGTATCTGAAGGGCCGTCACAGTGCAGAGGGATTGTCCCTATTGCACAAGATGGGAGGACTAGAAACAATGGGATGAACCTTCAAGGGAGTCAATACAGATTAGATATTAGGAAAAACTTCCTGACAGTGAGGACAATCAGTCAGTGGACAAGGTTGCCACAGGAGGTAATGGGACCTCCTTCACTGGAGGTCTTCAAGCAGAGGCTGGACCTACATCTGTCCGTGATGGTTTAGGGAATCCTGAATTGAGCAGAGGGTTGGACTCGATGACCCTAGAGGTCCCTTCCAACCCTACAATTCTGTGAAAGAGGTGGGATGTAGAACAGGAAATAGTTGGGCCTCTGCAGGGAAAGCCCCATAACCATCCTGTGTCTTCAGAGTTACTGCCGGACCCCAAGGTTCATCGCACCTTGGAGACAATGGGAACAGCTGGGACGCCCCCTTTTCTTTGCAAAATGCGTTTCAGCTGTACTCCTTTCATTACCAGCTGGTCCTCATGGCTACACCACCAGCAAATAAACAAACACTTTCCCCCAAAATACAGTGTCAGCGTAAAGGAGGGAAAAGGAGAAATGGAAAGTCTTTTAAAAGCTCGGGTTGGTGTTCCGTCTTTCTTTTTCAGGGTGGAAGCATATTTTCTGCCCCAAAGACAGCAAAATCAAAAATAGTGGATGGTGAGCTGGTACAAGAAAGTGGTTTAATCTCTGCCACAGATTCCCCCTTTATAATCTTGCCAATGAAGCAAAAATTACTCTATTTTCTGATCCAGTGGTGTAAGCTGCAGAACAAAAGATGCTGCTCAGAACCCACAAATTTCCTATCCAAACGTTGTGGTTTTCTATCCCTCTCCGTATGTTTATTTATTCTTCTTATTCGTCTTTGACGCTGGAGGGTTTCCGCTTTGCCATTTCTGGGCCAGGGTCCCAGCTTCATTTTAAACCTTCTTCAGATTGCAATGGACACACCTTTTCATTTTCCATCCATTAAACGTGTGGCCCTTCGAGCCTGGCGCAGCTTTGTGGGGAAACCTTTGCGTTAACCCTGACTAGATGTTGTTTACTGAACTGCTCCAAGGTCCCGTTCATCTTAGTTCATCATTTGCCTTGTGGAATCGCCTTGATCGCACCGGAAGGTTTGTAGCGACAAAAAAAAAATGTGCAGTTCACAAGATGGAACAGAAGGACTGAAGCTGTGAACTCCATCCAAGAGGAACTTTGCAGAAACTGTGCCTAGTTCAGCAGAAACATGGCATGCTGGTCTGTCTAGGGATGTGAACAAATGTTCTAAGCATGCAAAATTCGATCGAATTCGATTAAATGTGGACATGTGCATTTGAATAGAATGTCTACACATTCGAATTTAAACATTTGAATGAATTTTGAATGTTCCAAAACATTTGTTCAAATTATTATTATTATTATTAATAATTATTATTATTATTAGTAATTTCTTGAGCGCTATAAATGTACATAGCGCTGTACAAACTACAAATATTTAAAAAACAGTACAGTAAAAAGATAAAGTAAAAATTACTAGAACAATAAAATTAATATAATGCATAATATAATCATAAACACGTTAGAATAAAACAAGTGAAAAGGAAGGGAAATGATCTGAACCATTCGAATGTACAGATACTTCTTCTTCGCATTTGTGGAAGATGCAGTCCATAGGCCTATTCATACGAGGACCTCCAGCACGCAAATAGGACACCCTGGGATGGAGCATTCACTCCGCTGGGCCAGCGGTTCCATTTGGAACTGAGCCAGCCAGTCTCAGGGTGCCCACTCGCGTTCCGGGTGTAGAGCATGAAATCGCGTTCTACACCCGGCCCCGGGCATTCCTGGCTGCCCTGGGCCGTCCCACAGCTGTATGGGAGGCAGATCGTATGGGACCGGAGGCGCTGACGGCGTGGTAGACGGAGCCCAGGCTGTCAGCACTTCGGACCGGAAGTGCTGACAGCGTGAGACCGGTGTACCGCATGGAGGGGTTTGATGCCAGGTGCGGGCAACTGGCCAATCAGAGCTGGTGGCGCACGCAGACGCCCAACGCCGCCAGCGGGGCCCACCAGTTTGAACCTGGCATTGACGAGGTAAGTCATGTGCATGGACACGCATGCCCACTATGCCCCAGCCTGGGATGGGGGCTGCCTGGGGTGGGTCCCCGTGGGCTCTAGGTGACCAAATCGGGTCAGCACGAGCCTGTAGGAACACGGAGAAGGGACGAGACCGGCCTGCCCGCCCCTGGGTCAAATTCAACCCAATGGCGGCAGGCAAGGGAGAAGCATCCGGCCTCCGTGCCGACCTTTTTGGGCTAGGCCACACGGGGACGGATTCCCCTTCCACACCTAGGCAGGAAGGAATGCGTCCCCACACTTCCTGGCCCTTACCTTGCATAGCATTAGCCATTCATATTTACCAATGATTTTCAGAGGCCCGTGAAGTATGGAACCATAACCATAATCTCTTTACGAACATTAGCATTTGTTGCTCACAGACACTCTAGACAGAGCATTCCCTGCCCTTCAGATCCCGTATGCTGGCGGTGATAAAGAATTACGCTCGCTCGTCTCAAAGCCGAGGGACCTTTGGCGTGGCCAAGTCTCTGCGGCAGTTCACAGAAAGGCCTTAGATCAAGGCAGGTGCTCCTTCCGAAGAGGCCGCAGGTGATGGGAAATCACATCTGCACAATTAAAGGGGAAAGAGGCCCGGCAGATGTCATGGCAAGATTAAACTGTTATTCACGTCCTGTCAGTTTTGAAGCTGCCTGGCAATCACAAAGGGAAAATTAATTTGAAGAAGCCCTAAGAGGACTGAACAAATCAGAGCGACACGAAGGTTGAAAGAATGAGGCAGCCGCCCCCTCCTTATCAAGTGCTCTTTCAAAGTCCACAACCCAAGGATCACAAACCAGACGGAGATATACAAACGACACCGCTTCAAATAGAGGCATTCGGCCCCTTTGCTGCCTCCAAACGACACCTGAATATCATCGTAGCAAGCAATATTCCAGAGTTCAGAAATAAGAATGCAAGAGGAGCCCTGCTGGATCAGGCAACAGCCCACCCAGTCCAGCTTCCCATCCCACACAGTAGCCCACCGATTGCCCATGGGCATCTCAAGCAGAGACAAGGGCAAAACCTTCACCTGCTATTAAATCCCTGCAAATGGCCTTTAGAGGCATCCTGCCTGTCTCCCCAGCCTGGAGGATGTACTTAGGCATCCATTCTTTGGGCCTTTCCGCACAGGCTCTAAAAATGAATTTAGAGCCTGTTCAGGGAGGGATTAAGACGTGGCTTCCACAAAGGGAACGGAATTAGGGTCCCTTTGAGGTTTTGCCGCCAAAAATCCTACCCGGATGTAAGACCTGAAAAATCAGGTATTACATCTGGCTTTTCCCCTGAAACCGTTTTGGAAGCGACCGCTTCCGCAGCGGCAGGGGAAAGAGCTGGATTACTGGTGCATGCCTAGCTGTCAAACAGGGAGAGCGCATGCTCTCCCTGTTGGACAGCTGGCCCTGCCCACTGGCGTTCACCATTGGCTCCTTCGGAGCTGCCATGGCGAGGCCAGCAGCCGGCTTCCCTGGGTTCCCCTTCACCTGAGAAGGCATGATGACGCCTTCTTGAGCAAAAGGGAAGACGCAGCCACCCCACGCCACCCTGCCCAGGGTCGCGCGTTCACGACCACACAGGGGTTTCTGCAGAAAATCCGGGGAAACAGACATGGAATGAGAACAGGGCTTGCCGGATTCAGATTACTGGCCAATTTAATGGGAACCCTCGATGGCAAATTTCATTCCAGTCTGGATTTTAGTTCCCATGGGAACGCACCCTATGTGGGAAAACCAAGGTTTGGCTTCTTTGTTCAGCAAAGTGACGAGCTGATTTCCTTCAGAAATATATCGCTCTGAAAATCTACCTTTGGGTTAGTTAAAGTGGAAAGAAAATAACTAGACACTTTGTTGATGGGTTGTCTCATGCTGAAAGTGGGCTGAAATTGGATTAAAATGTGTGTGAACATAGCCTCTGGCTGTGTTCCGACTGGCCATTTAGTCCGGCCTGAATTTGGCTCAAGCCCCCAGCGTCCTGACACCTTTGAGGGGATTCCCCATTTCTGTGGACAAAAGGTCCCAAAATCTGGGGAATCCCTATTCAGATTATACCAGGATTCACTGCAGAATCGTGGAATAATCCAAGTATTTGTCAATGGGAATGCCACCACCAAGCCAGTCTCCACCACCACCCACCATTTGCCTTCCCCGCCCTGTTCCTCTGTCTTTCATCATCTCCTGCCATTTGCCTTCTCCCCCACCCCATTTCTCTGTCTGTTGGAGAACCGCGGGAAAGGCAAATGGGGGAGACGATGAAAGACAGGGGAACGGGGCAAGGGGAAGGCAGACAGTGGGAGATGACGACAGATGGAGGAACGGGGTGCAGAAGACAAATGGCAGATGGTGGTGGAGGAGATTGGTGTGTCTGTTGTTGTCTCCTTCCTGCTATGGAGAGCGACGTTGATGCCGCTTCCCTGCTACCGCAATGCAGTCAGGCCGGCTGCAAGGAGCCCTTGGTGCTGGTTAAAAAATGATGCAATAGAAGCCTTAGAAAAGACTGACAATTGCCCCAATACAATGAACAGTCACAGGCTTGGGTTTTTAAATGCATCTCCATCATGCACTGTAAATTTCAAAAAAGCGCACAACCGCATGCTATAGCAATGCAGAATTTGGTTTGTTGACTTGCCTAGCCGTTTTAGCTGGTCAAAGGGAATGGGGTCAAGTCTTTTCCAAAGGAGGCTAAAAAGTCTCCTCTATTTCCCCCCAACCAAAATTATTCGACGTAGTTTCTTGCCTTTGGCCTCTTCATCATGAAGCAATTTTGCACTAAACGTGTTTGCCTGCATTGATCTCTAGGATCTTGACATTCAACCTGGTTTTCCCCAAAGTCTGAATTATTATAAATTACAAGGCAGGTGGTGTCATGGCTGTCTTATTAATCACCAGCTGGGTTTGGTCTCAGTTTCAAAAATCGAAATTTAAACGTCTGAGAGACAGTTTCTGGGTTCATTGATTCTTTTTTTAAAAATGGATGCTTATTTTTCTTGTCATTGAAACTCTTTATCTTTATAATTTATTGCACTTGGGGTGGGGGCATCTTCTCAGGAGGAGAACATTTCATAAATGATTTCCTAACGTTACTTGGAATCTTTTTGCCCACAACGCCTCTTGTGGCAAAGGTTTCTTTAGCACTATTGGGAATCTTTAAGAAATCAATATTATACAAATTATAATACAAATTATAACTCTATGACTCCCACCAGCAGCCTTTTTTGTAGAGGCAGGATGGCTTTTATCTAGATGAAAGCAGCCACAGCAATTCATGAATCAGCAAGAAAAGTGAAAAACTAAAAAACACGGTTGCATTCAGACGTCCGTAACTTGTTCCACTGAGAGATGTACACAGATTTTTTTTATTCAAATTCGATTTCAGTTGAATGTCAAAACATTCTATTCGACTCGAATGTTTAGAATCTGAATGCGACAAAGGGTGATTTCCACCGCGCTCCTTTAATCCGGATCTAAGAAGATCCGGATCTAGGGAATGGGTACTTCCCTTAATCCGGAAACACACGGTGACTGGCAGTTCCATGCTCCAGTCTCGCAGCTGCAGGGGCAGCGTTGGCGGCACGGGAATCCTGCGACTTCCACACAGCACCTGGGCGATCTGGCCACTCGATCTGGCCTTGCCACAGCTGCCCCACATGTGTGCGGACGCACAGGGCCTCCAAGGATCCGTCCCTATTTGGGACAGATCCTCAGAAAGAACAGTTTGCTGAAAAACTGATCTTTTTAGATCCATTTTTCGGCGGCCAGTGCAAAAAGGCCCTAGGTCAGTGATGGCGAACCTTTTGAGCTCGGTGTGTCAAAATTCGCACGAAAACCTAGCTTAACTCGGGTGCTGTGTCACATCTAGAAATATCCATAATTTTGTGATATTTGTAGCTCTAGCAAAAAAGTTATATTTTTGATATATGTATTTTATTAAAAGCAAAAACAAACAATTCTTTACATTTGCTAAATTTCAATTGAAAGTTGGTATTTTGTACACTTCAAGAACAAGCAAGCACTACATGCCCAGGTGCCAGGGTGACCAGGTGTGTCACCCAAAAGGGCTTGGCGTGTCACCTGTGACATGCGTGTCATAGGTTGGCCATCACCGCCCTAGGTGTCTTCAGAGTGAGAGAACGCATCAGCAAAGTGACCAGTATTTTTTCCCCACATTTTTCTACCTATCTCAAAGGTGAATTTTCTGAGTTATTTAACCCTGAAAGAATACATCTTGTCGCTTTGCTGATGCGTTCCCTCACTCTGAAAGTGAACTGAAGCTGGATTAAACCTTAAGTGTGACCACGGCCTTGGGAGGGGGAGAATCTTCGTTCACATTGGAAGTTTGCTGGCTTGTACACACCAGTTGTCACGTTAGCTCAGGAACTGAAAATGGCACAAGAGTGGCACCATCTCCTTACCTCCCTGCCCATCCGCACTGTCTCGGTAGGCACCGACATAGTGAAGCAATGGTTGCTATGGCTGGCGTGCCATGACGGGCGCAAAGTCTGTGTGCCTCATACACTTCAGGAAGCCACAAATGCTCCAAGCCAAGGTTCATCTCTCAGCTTCAACAGCCTCAAATTAGAACACAGCTTCTCATTAATGTAACACGGACACCTAATCCCCTTTCCATCTGATGGAAAAGTTTCATCCCAGCTGCCTCCCGACTTCAATTTAGAAACAAAGTGGCAAAGCAACTGCCCACATGATGGTCTAATCATATTTTATATTTTCCCTTACCGGAGCAGCCATTGCACTTTGGTGCAAAGCAATTATACTTTGCTGTATCTATCTGCAATTGTCCTCAGAGACCATCTCGGTAATGTAGTAAAGCAGCCGGCGAAGAATAAGAAAGAAAGGTGCCGAGCATCTGTTACAAAGCCCTGTGTCAAGAGAAAATCCTTCTGGAATTGGAAAATCCAATCGTTGTTTTTCTTTCGCCCCTCCACGCCTTTAGCAGATTTCTGTAGGTAACAGACCATTACCTGAGTTAAAATTGCGCAAGTTCCCTATGGGACAAGCAGAACTCTGTCACAAAATGGCCACAAGCCCAGGCTTGTCCGGAGCAAGTTAAGACTTGAAAGTAAGAGTGTGCATGAATATTTGAGGTATTCATTATTCCGACGAATTGGGACATTTGTATGTGAATTTATTTATTTGTTTGTTAGTTTGTTTGCATTTCTATCCCGCCCCATACCCTAAGGTCTCTGGGCGGGTAACAGCAAATTGATCAACAGATTAAAAAACAGTATGAAGATTAAAACAAGATAAACATTAAAAACAAAATACAGATTAAAAACACTTTTAAAAATTCAGCAAATTTAAACAGTACTCTCCGTACTGTGAATGTTGTGCCGGACAATCAATTTTCCAAATTTAAACGAATACAAATATTTTGAGTTATTTGTACGAATAATTCAGACATTCATATCTGTGTGAGCACATGGGCATCACATCCATGCCCCTAAGTACCTGTATGCATCTCCTACGCATCTGGGATGGAAACGGGATGAGAATAGAATGCATACAGGATGCGCCTGTAGCTGTAGAGAAACGAATGTCCAAATTATTCCAACGAATACATACAAATGTATTTGTATAGATTCAAATGTCCAGACATTTGTTTTTCCTTATTCGTAAAAAATCAGATTTTTAAATATTTGATACATTACGAATTGAATGTTGAAAATTGCATTTGTGCACTTCACACATTAATCACAGGCTGCACTTCTCACAAAAAAAACTGTTTGGATGAAGAAGAAGAAATCCTCTACAGCACTCAGAAGCTAGATGGTGGAGTTTGGAATAGATGTGTTAAGTCTTTTGCACCAGCAAACCAATGAGGAACCATTCTGGATGGAAGGTCGCTGTCATGCCTCGTGCCACCAGGGCCTCCTCCTCCGAGGATGAGGAGGCTGTTGCCCAGCCAAACCAAGGTGAGCTTCCCTGGCAGCCAAAGCGAAGAAGAGTCAAACGTGCACAATGATCCTGTCTCCCAAGATGGGGACAGTTCAGATTCAGATGCTGATCAGCGCCCATCACAGAGCACTCTCAGGCAACTACAGGAACACCTGAGATGTTCAGCATGTTTGCATGCCAAACAGCTGCACCGGAGAAGGCGACGCTCGCCAGCCCTGCTTGAGACAGTCCAAACCCAGCAAACTCCGTTGCAGACGACGGATCTTTACCTGCAACCTCGGCTCCCGTACTCTCTGCGTTCCTGAACCTTTGGCTGATTTATGACAATGAATATCCTCTGGAAACTCTGATCTCGCCATTCCTGACCACACATTAATGCTTTCCCCTCTGAGAACTCTGAAACGTGATCCGGCTGCTCGCTGCCATTAGCCTGGCATATGTGCTTGTTTGCTTGCTGAACGCTGCCTGCTTGAGACAGGACAGTCGCTGGGTGTAAGGAAAGGGCAGAAGGGTGGGTAATATGATGGGTTGGATGATGCCACCACAAGTGCCCCATCCCAACAGCCAAACAGCAGCCTTTGTCAAGGTCTGTTCTCCATGTTGGGATTCATGGTTAGGGGTGCCCCCAGGGCTAATTTGAGACCCAAGGGACACACATAAAATATATAGTTTAAAAAATGTTCTTTATCCCAAAGCCTCTTTTTCTTCACCCCTTTCACAGATGGGAGGCTACCCAATACGAATGGTCATAGCCTGAAAATGGCTGGCCAACCAATCAGGGCCCTGGAATAACAGGGTGGCCTTGACCGATGGAAGGTGACCATGGAAGGCAATGAAGAGGAAGAAAACAAGGTAGGAGTCTTTTTGGCACTTATTTAAAAAATTGTGACGCACCTCTTCCCCCCCCCCCCCAAAGTTCACAGATGGGACGATCCTTTGAAAATAGGTGTCCCTCAAAAGTCCTGTGTGATCACACCCTTAATGCCTTGCCTGTTGTCAGCCCAGAGGCCTTTTCACACTACAGCCGAATGGCTGAGGTGCGGTAAGGCTAGGACACATGGGGACCGATTCCCCATTCGCACCTAGTCAGGTAAGGAATGCATGCCTGCCTATGTGCGAAAACAGAACCAATCCTTGCATAGGCCCGTATCCAGGGGGTGCCCAGGGGGGTTCCTGTTGGGGGTACCCAGGGGGTGCTCTAGGGAACCTGATCCAGTCACCTAGAACCCACAGGAACCCGGGGAAGGAACACGACTGGCCTGCCCAATGGGGGTAGCCAGAGGCAGGGCCCACAGCTGTCAAAGAATGCAAGTGAGTGCCCTGGGGCGGGCTGGGGCGGTTCTGAACGGAACCGCCAGCCCAGTGGAGCGAATGCTTCATCGCAGGGCGTCCTACATCCGGTCCTCAGGCCCTTGTGCGAAAAGGCCTCAGATCAGGTTTTGATGTCCTCTCTCCACACTTTTCTTGGTCTTTCTTTTGATCATGGGAATAGATCTTGGATAATTTCTCTCTCTAAACCAGCAGTTTTCAAACTGTGGCCCAAATGTTCCTGAAGATCAGCTGTCAACGTTCCACTGGGGCTGGCACGGAACGCGGAGGTGGAACGCTGGGAGTTGTTGTGGTGCTGACACACAGTACTAGGAGAGGAAGGCAGGCATCTCTTGTTGAGGAACCTCTGGAGAAGCCTTGCTTTAAAAACTACTGCTGTAGACAGATGATGTTACCTAAATAATGGAACTTCTTCTGCATTCCAGAGTCCATTGGATTGTTCCTGCCTTTTTCTGTTGAGATTTATTGATAAGATAGCAGAGTTGCACTTGGTAATCATGCGTTTTTATCTGTGTCCAAGTTCATGAGTTTCCTGGCTCACAAGTTTTAATCTTTGTCCACCTCCTTCTCAAGTTTTGTCCAAGTCTCTTGATTTCAAATGCCCTCGTACTAATTTGATAGCAGATCTTTGTTCCTCTTTCTATAAAAGGACAGTGTTTAAGAGGGGACCTGATTGAAGTATCTAAAACCATGCATGGTATGAAAAAGGTGGATAGCGAAAAATGTTTCTCTGTCACACAACACTAGAACCAGGGGGCATCTATAAAGCTGATGGGTAGGAGAGTTGGGTCAGACAAGAGGAAGGATTTCTTCACCCAGAGGGTCATTAGTCTATTGAATTTGCTGCCCGAAGAGATGATGACAGCAACCAGCCTAGAAGGCTTTAAGGAAGGGTTAGACAATTTCATGGAGGACAGGTGTATCAATGGCTACTAGAACGGATGCCTAAGTACATCTTCCAGGTTGGGGAGACAGGCAGGAGTCCTCTGAAGGCCATTTGCTGTTATATGAGAGCAGGTGAAGGTTTTGCCCTTGTCTTCTGCTTGAGATGCCCATGAGCAATTGGTGGGCCACGTGTGGGGTATGGTGCTGGACTAGATGGGCTGTGGTCTCATCAAGCAAGGCTCCTCTTAGGTTCTTAGGTTCTAACTTCTTCAGGGACAAACTAACCATGTGACCTTAGCCCAAACACACTCATACTTCTTCCCTCCTTTGAGATGCCTTTTTTTTCATGCAGCTTCCCCTAGTCTTCGTCAATGTAGAAACTTTCTTCTTCAGATATCTGGGAACGGCTTTCCCAATGGGCGTGGGGTGTGGGGGAAACCACCCACGGCAAATTAACTCCTCGGCTAGCTCACGCCGAGCAGATCCTACCTAAGCAGTGCGAATCTGTTCCTTAACTCCCTGAGAGGAGGCAGACTTTTCACAGAAAGGCCATAAACTCTTTCAGAGGCAGGGAGAGAAAGAAGAACTTGCATTTCCTGTCTCTGCACATTAGACTGCTTGGATGCAATTCTTATTTGCAGGGTCAGTTGATTTAGAAGGGAGGTCAGCGCACAACGGAATCAGTAGAGGCCGGGAACTGGAGTTAGTGCTCAAAAAGAAAAGGAAAAGGAAAAAAAATGGAATTTATAAGTCCATAATGATGGTGGAAAAGCATCAAAGGAAAAACAGTTGGCAAAGGGGCCCATTGCATCTGCTTTGGGGGCACGAAAGTTCAGCTGCGGCCCACCCTACTGTGAAACAAGCCTCAAAGAGGACCAGGTGCTGGGTATAAATAGCTTACAAGAAATATTCAGTAGCGATTGAGCATGCGTCGTCCTTTCCACCTTCCCCTTCGTCTCTTCTCACCATCTGCAATCTGACCTGCAGCAAGAATGTCAGAGGAGCCCTGCTGGATCAGCCGCAGCCCATCTAGTCCAGCATCCCGTCCCATAGATTGGCCCATCAACTGCTTCTGGGTACCTCAAGCAGAAGACAAGGGCGAACCTTCACCTGCTCCCGAATCCCAGCAAATGGCCTTAGAAATATCCTGCTTGTCTCCCCAGCCTGGAAAATCGACCTAGGCATCCATTTTAGTAGCCATTGATACACTTCTCATGCATACATTTGTCCGCCCCTTTCTTGAAGGCATCATGGAACGAGGGGTGTGTATGAATGCAGTTTTCGACATTCCATTAGAATTCGTGACCTAGCCTCTGGGTTCAGCCCCTGGATAAAGCAAGGTTTTTGGACCAAGAGCGTTAAGGTCAAAATTAATAAGAAGGGAACCAATGTAATTATTGTATTTTCTGGCGTATAAAGACTATTTTTTAACCCAGGAAAATCTTCTCAAAAGTCAAGGGTCGTCTTATACGCCGGGTGTCGTCTTCTTATACGGTGAGTATATCCCAAACTCTATATTTTAACTGGAAAGTTGGGGCTTATCATATACGCCCAGTCGTCTTATACGCCGGAAAATATGGTATGTGTTTTATGTATTTATGGCAAAAGGCACTTAAAGATACAAGAAGAAGAAGAGTTGTCTTTTCTACCCCTCTTTTCTCACCCATTTAAGGGGACTCAAAGTGGCTGACAAAGCTTTCTATTCTTCTCCCCACAACAGACACCCTGTGAGGTTGGTGGGGCTGTGAATGCTCAGAAGAGAGCTGTGACTAGCCCAAGGTCACCCAGCTGGCTTTGTGGAGGAGGGCGGAATTGAATCCGGTATTCCTAGATAAGAGTCTGGCCCCCTAACCACTAGACCGAACTGGCTCCCAAAACAGATGCAAATGTATGATTCAGGAAAAACAAACAAGCAAGCAAACAAGCAAAGGCTTTGCTCCCTAAATTCTGCAGCAGGTCACACAAGTATTTCACCACAAACTACCTACGACCTGCAAAAACCCGGAATACAGAATGCATCTGCCGTGAGAGAGCAGAAAACATTATCATCCTTTGGGAGGCCTGAGAGGAGGGAAAGCAAGGTGTTTACATGAACTTTTGAACTGCATTTCTCCGCTGCGGCGCGCGCCTAGCGAACGATACAACTGGCGCCTTTGACAGCTGCATTTCAAGCATTTCGACACGAGATCCAATTGTGGCAAAGCAATCCTCCCCGTCTAACAGTCTGGAGGTGTTGGGCGGATTATGATGCGGTGGGACTAATAGGCAGCAATTGCAGATGAATCAAGACTTTCAAATTTCAGAGCCGGAAAGCAACAGAAGGCAGGGTGATTAAATGAAAAGTGGTTGGAGCTATGGGGATCGCAATGGGTAGGCTGCGTAGGTTCAGCGGCGAATGAGAAACGCAAACAAGATCATATCGCCAGAGGGTTAGGGTACAAAGGAATAAATGCACTGGCAATTTTACTGAAGGCTACGGACTTTTTCATCAGTACACCTAGAGCTATGGAAGCAAAGCATTTTGAAGATGTCTATCAGCAACAGGAAGCTTAGGCGAGAGAAATTTGCATCCGTCTGTAGAACACATGGGGAGGGGTGTATCACTTTCACTTCCCTGTAATCCCAGAGAACACATAAATGGAAAGGAAGGATTCCCTGCTTCCCCGCTGCAAAGCTAAGATCAGCTTTTTTAGATTCCAACAAAGTCGCCATACTAGGGATGTGGACAGATATTTGTAACGTTCAAAATTCGTGCAAATTTGGCTGACTTTGGGCATTGGTATCCTAATCGAACGTTGGCACATTTGAAGAGTGACATTCGGATTTGAATAGAATGTCTTGATACTAGAGGCGTGCATGAACGCAATTTTGGGGATTCGATCCAGTTGATTCAAATGTTTAAAGTTCAAGTTTAGCCGAATTCGATTCACGTTAAGCAAATTCAAATCTATTTGTTTGGATTTTTCATTGGAATTTGCAGTTATGAATGTCAACAACATTCGTGGATGAGTGTGCGCATCTTCCCCGCATCCATGCACATCTTTATGCAGCCATACACATATGTAGTCATCCCACGTGCAACCCGTTTTCATCCTGTATGGGTCTGTACAAATGCGTACGGGTGTGGGAAAGGTGTGGATCTTCAATCAGTCAATCAATCAATCAGTCAATCAATCAGTCAATCAATCAATCAATCAATCAAGCAAGCAAGCAAGCAAGCAAGCAAGCAAGCAAGCAAGCAAGCAAGCAAGCAAGCATTCATTCATTCATTCATTCATTCATTCATTCAAGGTGTGGGAAAGGTGTGGATCTTCAATCAGTCAATCAATCAAGCAAGCAAGCAAGCAAGCAAGCAAACAAGCATTCATTCATTCATTCATTCAAGGTGTGGGAAAGGTGTGGATCTTCAATCAATCAATCAATCAATCAATCAATCAATCAAGCAAGCAAGCAAGCAAGCAAGCAAGCAAGGAAGCAAGCAAGCAAGCAAGCAAGCATTCATTCATTCATTCATTCATTCATTCAAGGTGTGGGAAAGGTGTGGATCTTCAATCAATCAAGCAAGCAAGCAAGCAAGCAAGCAAGCAAGCAAGCAAGCAAGCAAGCAAGCATTCATTCATTCATTCATTCATTCAAGGTGTGGGAAAGGTGTGGATCTTCAATCAGTCAATCAATCAGTCAATCAAGCAAGCAAGCAAGCAAGCAAGCAAACAAGCATTCATTCATTCATTCATTCAAGGTGT
Organism: Aspidoscelis tigris stejnegeri; assembly: GCA_023333525.1. Lineage (NCBI taxonomy): Eukaryota > Metazoa > Chordata > Lepidosauria > Squamata > Teiidae > Aspidoscelis > Aspidoscelis tigris. Next base: position 6,013,694 of record JALMGA010000013.1, read on the forward strand.
GGGAATGGTGTGGATCTTCAATCAATCAATCAATCAATCAAGCAAGCAAGCAAGCAAGCAAGCAAGCATTCATTCATTCGTTCATTCATTCATTCATTCATTCATTCATTCATCATTCATTCAAGGTTGCATATTCTACTTTGATCAGATGGAATAGACCAGAAAATGCCTGGCGTCTGTACCTATTTCCAGTCTGTCACGGTGGGTCCACGCTGAAAGCTGGTGAGCAAAAACTCCCCAGCAGCTGCATTTGGAGCTTTGCTGCAAAGTTTGGGATGCTTGTCTGAAAGCATCTCACTGCCTCACTGGATTCCTCACCACCTACCCCAGATCCTGCCCTTAACTGGTACCATGCGGGTGGGGGTGGGGGGTAGGGAGCCAGAGTCTGGCCTCTTTTGAACTACAGCTCCAATGATTCTTAACCAAAGTAGTTAAAAGGATTTTTTCCCCTAATCCATTATCAATATCAGCTGAAGAATTTTTTTCTTTTTTTTTCTTTTGCCATTAGGGAAAAAACCTCACAAAGTAGAAAGGTTCAGATTTTTCACATTAATCTTTAGTGTTTCAGGCAAGATAGCAGATCATTAATCCAGAAATCAGAAAACAACAGAGAAGGAGGAGAAGGGTAAATATATCTGCCTCTGCGTCCTTTTCACACAAAACTAAACAAACCTACAGTCAGTTCAAAATCCACATCATGCCTAAAATTAGAAAATAGCAGCTATCCCCGATATAGATGCCTGGACCTTTTCTTTCTTTCCGTGTGGCTTTAGCAAATAAGAACAAGAGTTTGGTTCTTTGGTTAGAGGCAAAGTTGAGGGTAAAGCATTAATATTTGCCCTGCTCCATGTTCCTGCGGTACCTGGCGGTTGCATTTGGAACCCTTTGAATGGGAGAGGGATAGAGTATCTTGCCTGCTCGCAGTTTTGCAACAGCCACCCTTTAGAAACACAGGGCCTTTCCGTATTGGCCACTTAACACTCATTAAGCACCCACTAAAGACGGATTCGTAAAACCTCGTCCGCACTACAACACCCATTAGAGACCCATGCGTCCTCACTGGCTTGCGCGAGATCTGTCTCTAATGGGTATTAAGAGGCCCTTAATCCGGATTAACGGAAGACTACCTTGGAGGTAGTCTTAATGGGTACTTAATGGGTACTTGTCCTGTAAATACACATCCATTTAGGATGCTTCCACACAAGGACAAGGGTACTAAAGTGGGCCCTCCCCCCGGCCCACCCAATTGGCGCCTCTGGACACCCTGTGAGGTTGGTGGGGCTGTGAAAGCTCAGAACAGAGCTGTGACTAGCCCAAAGTCACCCAGCTGGCTTCATGGAGGAGGGCAGAATCAAACCCGGTATTCCCAGGTGAGAGTCTGGCTCCCTAACCCCTAGACCAACCTGGCTTATTAAGGGCCTTATACAGATTCTCCACTTTCTGGGTCCCCCTGCATCTTCAGGGACAAATTTTTGATGGCGGCGGCAGCAGCATCTTAGGCTTTAACATGGATGATTGAAGCAATGTTTGGAAAGAGCCTCATTATGTGGATTCTTTGCCCTTTTGATACATCAGCCCCGGAATGGCTGTGTGTGCAAAGGCACCGCTGCCCAAGTGGTGATTAGAAAAAGGTTATAGACATTAAATCAGGCACTCTCCTGAAAGCCATCATTTTGCTAAGGCCGGTCCTAGCTCAAGGAGTAGCAATTATGTCAGGTTCAAAAGCTAGAAGCCATATAAAAACAGGAATCAAAAGACTACCCTCTTAATTGAAACCGGCCTCTGCTCCATATCCAAAGGGAAAATGTTTTCGCTGAACAGTTGGCTGCGCATGAAATAGCATATCTACGGGCTCTGAACCAGGTGTGCACCTGGCTGAATGTCTTTCCTGCTCAAGATCCTTCCAAGCAGTCGCCGGGAACACATATTTTTACTCTGGGGCCACACGCGTTAAGAAATTCGGTCAAATGTCTATACATTCATTTTTTAACATTTGAACAAATTTTGAATCTTTTGGGTGCTTCCGCATTGACCCTTTAACACCCATTAAGCGCACATTTTAAACACTTGGGAGAACCGCGTCCACACAGCAGCACGCATTAGAGACACATCAGGAAAGCTGCTTCCGCACTGATGTGTCTCTAATGGGTATTAAGCGGCCCTTAAACCGGTTTCCCGGAAGACCACATTGAAGGTAGTCTTAATGGGTACTTGTGCTCTAAATCCGCATTAACGGAGGACGCGTCCGCACACGGGCGGGAGAGAGAACACATGGGGCGGGATGGGAAGCCGCCATGTTGAGAGAGGCAGGAGAAGCCCAGCCCAGCCGTGAAGTCCCTCTCACATGGGCTTTGCATGGGGCGGGCGCCCAGTTATGGCGGCAGAGGGACAGCAAGTCTGAATGTAGCAATTCCATGCACAAAAAGAAGGCTTCGGTGCCAGGTGGGCACTGGATCTCGGGCACGCCGCTGACTGGTCTGTGCACGCAGGAAAGGAGTGGTGACTGATGGCTGAATGCTCCAATCATGCAGCTCCTGGGGCAGCCATCTTGAAATCTGTGCTACTGCGTCCGCACAGCGAAGGCAGAATCTGTTCCTCGCAATCCTTCCTTCCCACGCGTGTGCGGAAGCATGGGGCCTTATTCGATCCGTATTTGTTTGAGACAGATCTTGCTAGAGACACACTTCCTAAAAACGGATTTACTTAATCCGGATTTCAAGCCGTAAGTGCGGAAGCACCCTTTGAATCATTCATATGAATTATTCCTGCCATTCCATGGGGGTGGGGAAAGGGAACTGGGGTGGGTGATTGTCTCCAAAAACAATAAAGCCGTTTCTTAGCCACATCGTTTAAAAGAATCATACAGTGGAGGCCATAGCCATCAAGTAGCTTGGCCCATGTACATTTTTCACTGTCTTGCTCCCACATGATTAAGCTGAAGTACCCATGACAACAGATGCTGCAGAGTTGGATGGAGTTATTCTTTACGCGGTTAGGAGAGAAGAATTATCACACTAAACATCAACACAATGGAAAGGACCTTTTAAATGCTGGAAGACAAAGAGTTCTGGGCTTGCAGTACAAAGGATAACCTTGTTGCAGCATTAAAGTACCTTTCCATCCATCCTCGAAATAAATCACAAAAGTCCATCCTACGGGATGAAAAATCTGGCTCACCCACGTGGCAGGCAGGCAGGCAGGCAGGTGAAATGAAATGCCAGTTGCAGGATCATGATCTTGCTGCTGATTGTGAAATCAGTGCAGTGGCTGTGTGTCCTACGCTTGGGCCACGTAGCATCTGGGGAGAGCAACCCTTGGAAAGCGCAAAATTGCAACTCTGATCCTCAGTTTCATTTCTGCATCTCTCAGTGGCAGGAGAGATGCAGCGCCTGGTCGCACCTAAGTTTCAACCCAGATTTAGTTCGCTTCCAGAGTGAGTGAGAGAACCCATCTACAAAGTATCAAGCTGTTTTCTTTCAGCATTATCCAAGTCAGAAAATCCACCTTTGGTTTAGATAAAGTAAAAAGAAAATGATTAGTGCCTGGGTTTCCTCTCATTCTAAAAGTGGACTACTGAAACTGGATTAAAATTTAGGTGTGAATGCAGCAACAGTAACCAGTGGCATGAATTAAAATACCTCCAGCCTGGCATGGTTTTTACAAGAACATTTTTGAAAGGTACAAAAGATGTGGAAACTCAAATTCTTGTCAATACGAAGGACTGGGAAGGCAGACGCTAAACTGTTTATATTCTGTGTCGGGGCATGCCCCATGAATAGGATCTAAAAGAACTATAGAGTTGGAAATGTCCTCTAGGGTCATCAAGTTCAACCCCCTGTTCCTAAACCATCCCAACAGATGTCTATCCAGCCTCTGCTTGAAGACCTTCAGCGAAGGAGAACCCACGACCTTCCGTGGCAACTTATTCCACTGACTGATCACCCTCACTGTCAGGAAGTTTGTCCTGATATCTAATCCAGTGATGGTGAACCTTTTGAGCTTGGTGCGTTAAAATTCGCCAAAAAAGCCTTCTAGTTTGGGTTCCATGTCACATCTAGAAATATCCATAATTTTACGATATTTGTAGCTCTAGTAAAAAAAAAGTTATAGTCTTTGATATATATATTTACTGAGAGCAAAAACAAATACTGTATTTTCTGGCGTATAAGACTACTTTTTAACCCAGGAAAATCTTCTCAAAAGTTGGGGGTCATCTTATACGCCGGGTGTCGCTGTCTTATATGGCGAGTATATCCCAAACTCTATATTTTAACTGGATAGTTGGAGGTCGTCTTATACACCCAGTCGTCTTATATGCCGGAAAATACGGGTAATTCTTGACATTAGCGACTTTTTTCTTGCTGAATTTCCTTTGCGAAATCTTCAGTTGAAGGTTGGCATTTCGTAAACTTCAAGCCCAAGCAAGCACTACTAATTTCATCCAACAGTCGGTTTCTTTTATTGATTTTAATATTATTTAACGCTGAGAATAAGGGCTCACAAAAGCACCTAGAGGGAAAAATTGTGGGTAAAGTCATCGCTAGATTTTTCAGGGTGCTAAAAGTGTCTGGAAATTGCACTCCATATTTCCTATTCGTAGTGGCACGCTTTTTCACTAAGTCATTCCTTTCCAGATTCTCTAGTTTAGACCTTAAATGCAAATCATTGGCAAAAGGAATATTACACCCCCTTCCCCTTCCCCAAATGCAAATTATTGGTAAAATGAATATAAATAAATAAATAAATAAAGATACTCACCTGCTCTTGGCTGTTGCATACAGATTTTCAGTCCTCTAGCTGCCGGGAGCACAGAGGCACTGTTCTTGACCCAGTGGCACAATGACATGACTCCGTTACGCCTCCTATGCCGGGTGTTGGCAGTGCATCTGTGCTCCTGGTATCTTGTAGGTCACAAGCCAGAAGTGGCCTGTGGCCTACAAGAAACCGAAAGGCAACAATGTGCCCGGGTGCCAGGGTGACACTGCACCGCATCACCTAAAAGGCCTTGGCATGTCATAGGTTCGCCATCATTGATTTAATCCATATCTACCCCCTTGAAGTTTCATCTTGTTATTCCTAGACCTACCTTCCCCTTGATTAGGGAGAGCTTTCACAGAGCTGTAAATGTCTCCAGACCCATCTGCTTGACAAACTGAGTAATAATTTCCAAGATTTGTACATTTGGCTTTCTGTGTGGGGTCTAGGAGAGCATATATTTAACCCAGCAAACAATTTTTCCTCCGAAAACAAGGTCACTACATATGGCTTCCAGGAAATGGAAACTTTGCTGCTAAGAAAAGAAAAGAAAAGCTACGAATTTAAAATAATGAGGGCGGAAAGCTGTAAACCTGATGTGACCCTCAAAACGAAGCACCATATGCCTCTCTATTAATGCCGTAAAAGCTTTAGCATTCATTACCAGCAAATCTAAAGATAATACAGGTGAAGCAATGGAAACAAATACATCGCTACGACTTAGAAAACTGCTATGGTAACGAGAGAATGAATATCCAGCACGAAACTATATCAGAGGCTTTCTGTTCTGGGAATGTATCGTCTCCAGAGGATACACGTCTAGTCATTTCTGAGAAACAAAGTCGTCCGCCCTTATCCGAATGAGTGAGGTAGCTTTCTGTCCTAGCCCGCTGAAGGAGTACTGTGCAAAAATAGTATTATTACCCAGTACTCACGACCACTGGACCCCTTGTTTTGGACATGATCTAGGAGCAAAAGGGTCCTGAAAAGGGATGGGTGAAAAAATATTTGTCAGCTTCGAAATTCGTACAGACTTCAAAGCTTTGAACCTTCACATTTGAATGGGTGTCTCTCCTCTAGAACGGGATTAGCGCAGCGCACGTCCGCATAACGGATGGGAGAGAGAACACATTGGGTGGGACAGGAAGTCGCCATGTTGAGTGGGACAGGAAGTCGCCATGTTGAGAGCCGCCATGTTGAGAAGACAGGGCGAAGCACGGTTCCGCCCTGAAGTCCGACCCCCGAATCAAAGATTGGCTATATTTGAAGCGGATGCTTTTCTGCATTCGTTTGAAGCTTTGTTACAAAGTGGCTGCCCATCTACCTCCGGAGTGAATTCGGAGGGGCAGCTGGTGGTGTGGATTGGAAGAGCATTTGAAGATTATTCAACGCACATTCGAATCTTAGCCCCTTTGACGTGGCTCCATTCACACTAGTGCAAATTTCCTCCTCGTTCGCGCTGATGCAAAAGGTAGAAGGCAGAAAAAATTGTGCATATCCCGCGGGTTCTTCCGTTCTGATGTGAGCACAGAAAACCCGTGTGAACTCAGCTCTTTGTCTGGGGATGTGGCTGCATGAAATGTGATAGGGACCAGCTCCATCTAAAACACCTCTGCCTGTTACAATGATTAATCCTCTGTATTCATCGCAGACATTGCAACAGAGGGGCAAGTGTGATGCCTTTGTCAGTTGGGTCTGCAGTTCTGGGCTTAGATAAGTAAAAATCACAGCCTTGCTTCAAATGAGAGAGAGGAGGTTCCTCTGTTTCCAGAACCGTCTGAGGTACAATAGAAAGACATGAATCCTGAAAAGCCGCTTCCATTAATAATGAGACGTCCGTTCGTCAGCGCAAGCTTTTACAGTTTTCTGTCTCTCCAATAATTAAGGCAAAACAACAAAGAAGTCAATGAGTAAAAAGGAGAGAGTGAGAGAGAACGACAATAAATTTCCCAAGAAGATTTTGAGAGATTGGGGCGGGCGGTGGTGGTGGTGGTGTTAAAGCACAGTGTCTGCTTTGAAAAATCTGCCAAGGGCGTAAATTAAACCAGACATTTCAGGAATGAAATGCAGCACAAATGACGTGCGTCTACTTGAAGGTTGGCAAAACAGTAGATAAAAATGGAGACGTTTTAATGCAAACAGATCTAAACAATTTGCGGCATCCAAGTCGAAAATGTAAGCGATCGGACCCCTCCCCATCCCAAAAGCTCCCACCTCTGCCTGTCTCTCTCTTTGCATGCTACATATTGAAATGAGCTGGAATTGGGGGGGGGGGGGGACGACGACGACGTGGCCTGTGTGCCATCCAGAAATTCTCCAGTACTCTCGCCCCACCAGCTAAGAGATGCAAAAAACACTACTGCACATGAAATATACAAAACATGCCTTGCTTTACCAAAAATGTTATATCTATTCAGGTTATTTTTCCCTGGCTATTCTGTCCCTTGCAAGGTGACGGTGTGGGAATTTTGCCTCTTTGTCTTGTGACTGTGCCCCATCCATGTGCCAGAGGACATTAGAGGTGCTTTAATAAATCCGGATCTACCTCATCCAGATTTAGTAAAGCGGGGTTCCAGTAGACCCGGTTTTACTAAATCCGGATGACCGGTAGATCCGGATTTACGGGGTAGATCCGCATCTAATAGATGCAGATCTACCTTCTCCCCGTTCCTCCGCACATGTGGCGGGAGGACGGATTAAATCCGGATTAGAGGTGAGTGCTGTGCAGATGCACAGCACCCGCCTCCCATCCGTGCTCTGGGACCCTCCCCTGGCCCACCATGATTGGCTCCTTGGAGCCACAGCTGGGGGACCCCACTGTCGCAGCTCGCCCTCGCCCCAGAAGTGGAGGATCGCCGCTTCTGGGGCCAGGGGGAGCTTCCCTAAACCCCTCCCTAGCCCACCTGGGGGGGGGACCCCGCACGATCCCCTCCTTACCTGCTCGGCGTCACCTCGATTCTGGCAGGAGGAACCCAGGATGCAGCGCGCCTGCGTCCTGCGCGCCTCCTGATTGGCCGGGGCTGCTCCTGGCAGCTCCAGCCTTCAGGAGGCGTTCTGCGCAGGCGCGATGCCCTGGCTAGACCACCCATGGAAACACATTGGGTAGTAGATCCGGATTAAGGGAAGTACCCATTCCCTAGATCCGGATCTTCTTAGATCTGGATTAAAGGAGCGCAGTGGAAAAACACCCTATGTCTTCCACATTGCATGGACGCACTCTTGTCACCCATGGAGGCTCCTCTGACTTCTTTTTCTCTCGGTTGTTTATACTGTCATATTTCCTCATTAGGCCCTTCACTGTTAACTCCCGACAGAACCCTCTAAATCTTTCTTCGGAGATTGATGCTTTGCTCCTAACATGTGTCAGATATTGTAACCCTCTCACAATCTTGCCCGACACCCATTTATCGCAGCTCTCCGTGTAATTGTTAGAATAATTTCCTCTCTGTGTCGTCTTCCGCCGTCTTGACACTCGCTCGCCCCGTCAGCCGTTGTGCCCATTATTTCAGCACTCCGCGTCTCAAAGACATTTTTATTCTCCTCAGCTGTATCGCCTCAGATGTGGCAGGCAGATTCTGCTTGTGATGGATCTCCACCGCCCGGGTTGCCCCAGGACATGTGTGTGAACTGGGACAGCCCTTCAGAAAGGCTTCCTCGCTAGATATCGCCGTCGTAGCGTGTCGTGACTGGCATAAAAGACAGGGGCAGGATGGGGCCTCAGTTCTCTCAACAGCAAGCTATGGCAGCCCTACAGCTGTCATGCCTCCTGTTCCCTCCGACTCCTCAGAGGAAGGCCCGCCCCTGCCAGCCAAAGCGAGGGAGGTGCACCTCAGGGGCCAAACTTGTGAACTGCTTCTCTTCCCCCAGATGGGGATAGTTCAGACACAGACAATACGCAACATTCAGAGCTGAGTTCTCTCTAGAGAGAACGACAACAGCTGTGCCACTCGCCTTGCCTCCATGCACAACAGCTGTGCCACCGGGGGCGTGACTCTCCAAGCCCTGCTTAAGAAATGCCCAACTCTCCACCCACCATTGCAAACAAAGAATCTCCTTGGCAACCCCGACTTGTGTGAACCCTGATTCTTCTTGACTCCTGACTGACTTCCCGGCTTATGATGACTCTCTGGTAGCCCGAGTCTTGGCCTGTTTGACTCTGTGTACTCTTTATCTCCAAGAACTGACTTGGCGTCTTTCTGCCACTAGCTGTGCAGGCCTCCTCTTACGTTCTCAAGATACACTTGGGCAGGCTGACACTGGAGTGGGTAAGGGCCACCATTTAGGGTTTCCAGGAGGGCCCTTTCTAATAGTGCTCCACTTCCTGCGCCATTTCCTGGAGAACTGCCAAAAAAGGGTCCCTCAATATCGAGGAAGGGTGCCGCGTTGGGTGTCCTGTTCTATGCTCCATCCAGTGTGGATGGAGTGTTCTAGATGCAGAGTTTCTGCCACCCTTTAGACCCTTTCCTGGGCTGCCTCAGAAGTCGGTGCGGAAACAGCCTTCCACTCAAGCTAGGTAAATGGCCCGCTGTCTACAAGGTAAAAGAAATCCGCAACGTGACAACACCAAGGGCTCATTTATATGACTGCCTCCTTCAAACACATTACGGAGCAAATCAAATGGCCACACTTCTCTTAAATGGGTGTAAGGCACTCATTAAAGATATTATCTTCTTTGATGGCAGCCTCCCTGTCTCTCACTTGACGGCCCATATACATTATCTCATCATGGTCTATTGTCTGCATATCAATGGCTTTTCGAACGCTGTGTTTCGTGTTGATTTGAGGGGAAATGCACGTTGGCAAGGCCGGCCACATTTTGTGCCAAAATATAGACGTCTGGGATCCTAACGTCCCAGCTCCAAGATGCTTTTTGGCTGCTATCTTGTTTTTCCCTTTGGGGGGAGGATTCCCTTCTCCACTCCTTTCCAGAATCCAGAATATCTGTTAGGTTCTAGATTATGCAATACCCTGCAAGTAAAGCAGAAAGCGCCTAATGGTATACAGAGGTGTGCACAAATGCAATTTTCGGGATTCGATTCAATTTAAATTGAATACCCAAAAATTCAATTCTATTCGAATTCAGCAAATTTTAATCCATTTGTTTGAATTTTTCGTTCAAATTTACACTTACAAATGTTGACAACATTCATAGATGCCCATACGCACCTTCCCCGGGTCCGTACACATCTGTACGCATCAGTACACATCCGTATGCATCCTGTAGTTATCCCGTATTCAACCCGTTTTCATCCCATATTGATCCGTACAAATGCGCACACATGCAGGAAAGATGTGAATCTTCAGGTGCGCATCATGTAAGAAACCGTCCACATACAAATGTGTGAATAATTGGAACAAATAGAGCCGAAATTCAGAATTTGGATCAGACCTTAAAAGTTTAAGGGCACTCAATTCAAATTTGAATGTCAAAATTCAGTTGATTCAATCAAATTTCAAATGCATTTGAATATTTGTGCACATTCCTAATAGTATATGGAGAAGACTGGGATAGCTTCTGCATCATGGAAGTGCCTGTACGCATATGCTTGATGTTTACTTTTCCACCTTGCCTTTTGCCATGGATCTTTCCTCTCCCACATTTTCCTTTTTTTAATCTGAAACAGTCCATGGAGGTAGTTTGCTCAATGGAGCCCTGATTGGTCCAAAGCCTTCCTATGTGTGCCACTATGTGGGGATTTCAGTTCAGGTCTCCTAGGCCCAGACTCAACACACTCACTCAGAGGTACTTAAATTAAGGCCTTCCATCCGCCTGAAGTCTGGCCAATAGCAAGGAACAATTGATACAGTAGTTCGGCGAGATCTAAAGGACCTTAATTTAAATATCTTCTCTGGTTCAGGATGTTGACGCTCAGGAAGAATCAGGCCTTCCTGTAGTTCAGGAAGAATCAAGACTTCCTGGAGTTCAGGATGTTGGTGTTCAGGAAGAATCAGGACTTCCTGTAGTTGAGGATGCTGACATTCAGGAAGAATCAGGACTTCCTGTAGTTCAGGATGTTGACATTCAGGAAGAATCAGGACTTCCTGTAGTTCAGGATGTTGATGTTCAGGAAGAATCAAGACTTCCTGTAGTTCAGGATGTTGACGTTCAGGAAGAATCAGGACTTCCTGGACTTCAGGATGTTGGCATTTGGGAAGAATCAGGACTTTCTGTAGTTTAAGATGTTGATGTTCAGGAAGAATTAGGACTTCCTGTAGTTCAGGATGTTGAAGTTCAGGAAGAATCAGGACTTCCTGTAGTTCAGGATGTTGACATTCAGGAAGAATCAGGACTTCCTGTAGTTCAGGATGTTGACATTCAGGAAGAATCAGGACTTCCTGCAGTTCAGGATGTTGACGTTCAGGAGGAATCAGGGCTTCCTGTAGTTCAGGATGTTAACGTTCAGGAAGAATAAGGACTTCCAGTAGTTCAGGATGTTGACATTCAGGAAGAATAAGGACTTCCTGTAGTTCAGGATGTTGACATTTGGGAAGAATCAGGACTTCCTGTAGTTCAGGATATTGACGTTCAGGAAGAATCAGGACTTCCTTTAGTTCAGGACATTGATGTTCAGGAAGGATCAGAACTTCCTGTAGTTCAGGATGTTGATCTTTGGGAAGAATCATGACTTCCTGTAGTTCAGGATGTTGACATTCAGGAAGAATCAGGGCTTTCTATAATTCAGGAATTGTAGTTCAGGAGCAGTTGAGTACCCCTGCTCTACCCCTGCCCTAGAGGGGTGTGATAGGATGGGGAACTCCCCCTCCCACAGCAAAAGTGAGTGCTGCTATCTATTCTCTCATTTCAGTTTCCAAATTTACAGAACCTCGAGCTTCACCCTTCACCCTGTTGTGCCATAATCAGAGACTTTATTCTTTACTTAGAGAAATTCATTTTTCCCCTCAGCCAGGGAACTGTGTGAGGATCACATATTCGGGAAGCGCGCCACTACACAATACATTTTCAAGCGCCGGGAAAGAAGAAGACACAGAAACCTGATGTTTCAATACCTTTGGAGCACTCTGACACTGTGCAAGCTGGCAGAAGCTGAGCAGATTTAAAATTGCCTTATTAGCCACTTTAGCTTGCCTTTTGTTTCCAGGGGATGAGCAAATAATAATTTGAAGATGGAGCCATAATTGTTTGCTTTATGCCAAAGGTTGTATTAGAGGAGCTGATGCAGCTTGCCCTAAGCCTGAAACCACTCTTTGAGGAATGGGAGCATTTTGAGCACTCTATCTGCTAATTCTTGCATGATTCTGCCTGCTATTTGCACAGAGGCGAAGGGAGAGATCTTGGTACCCTATAAATCTATAAATGAGCAAAAGCGCCATACTGCTAAATGGCTAGAATATCTTTTTCCAAATACTCTAATGAGACAGCAGGACAAGGTGACATTTTCAAGGAACGCAAATATATGCAAACTCTTCCTCCAGTTACTTGAGATACTGGGCCGATTTCCATTTCCATTTCCATTTTTATTTATATAACGCCTTTCCAAAAATACATTTTTGCCCAAGGCGGTTCACAACAAATGGAAAAAACAAAGATAACAATAATCATACCATCAAAGAAATATGACAGATAAATATAGTCAGCAACTTAAATCAGAGACAAGATAGTTTACATAAATCAAAAATACATTGCATATTATTTTAAACACACACACACATTATATAATAATAATAAAAACCCAAAAAACCTTATAAAACAGATGAGACAGCCGGTTCTCCTCTTAAGCAGAAAGCAAACAATATATACACTCCAGATAAAACAGTATTAAACAGTTAGCAGTTAAATACAAAAAATACAATACAATACAAAAAACAAAACAGTTCTTTGGCCAACAGTTCTTTACTTGGGATTGTAACTAGGGGTTTGCACAAATTTGCCAATCAATTCCTAACAAATTGAATATTTGTATTGGTACAAATGTGCAATTTCAAATGTCTGGACATCCGATTTTATACAAATGCATTCATACACATTTGTTTGAATATTTGATCCGACAAAGGGAAGTATTTCTTCACCCAGAGGGTCATCGGCTTATGGAATGTGCTGCCGGAAGAGGTGGTGACAGCTACCAGTCTAGATGGCTTTAAGGTAGGGTTAGACAAATTTATGGACGACAGATGTATCAATGGCTACTAGAATGAATGCCTAGGTGCATCTTTCAGGCTGGCGGCGGGGGGGGGGGGGGGACGGGACCGGGGCGCTTCTAAGTCCATTTGCTGGGATTTTAGAGCAGGAATAGGTTTGTCCTTGTCTCTGCTTGAGATGCCCATGAGCATTTGGTGGGCCACTGTGTGCAACAGGATACTGGACTAGACGGGCTGTGGCCTGATCCAGCAGGGCTTCTCTTAGGTTCTTATGTTCTAATGTAATATCTGTGCGCATCATAAGATGTGTAGTCTGAAAAAGACGCTTCCGGGGTCTCTTAGCCTGAGTTATGCCTAACCAAAGGTGACAGTCTGTGCCAGATGTGGGACAGACACAGGGTATTTCTCACACACCGCACCATCAAACTGTGGGCTTTTGTGCGTGTGTGATGGAGAGAGAGAAGGGGTTGTGGAAAGTTTATTTGAAAATATTTTAAACTAATGAGAATGTTCTAGACTTCCCTTTGTTTTCTCCCTTCCCCCATTTCCTTTCTTTTCCTTCTCGCACACTATCCAAAGCAGCGCGCATGCATGTTTAATTTATTATTTTCACCATGGAGACGCACAACACAGCCGATGACCTTTCCCATTTCAATGAAGGTGGGTTCCTCTGCAGGTCTCCGGAGAATAAAGCCTTTCAATGGCCAGAGTTTATGGGTGGTGGGAGGGCACAGAACACAAACCTTGTGGAGAGAGGAAGCAGGCAGGTGCTCATGGAAACATCTTCAAGCAGTGTCAGATCAGTGTGGAGGCAGAAGTGGAAAGCAAATTAGGAAAGGAGAAGTCTCAGTAGTTGGGCACATTGGTGAGGTAGCATCCATGAGACTTTGGAGGGAGCTGAAGAGCTCTTGGCCTGGGACTCCCAGCCTAGAGGGGGGTTTTCTGCCAGATGTTCTCTTTGGAATGAGCAGCCTTCTCATAATCATTTTCATTAACCTCCATCTCCATTTTCTCTTCTTCTTCCTCCTCCTCCTCCATTATCTCTCCCTCCTCCTCCCTTTTCTCATCTTTTCTTTTTCTTCCTCCTCCATTTTCTCCTTTTCTCCTCCTCCTCTTCCTCCATCTTCTACTCTTCCTCTTCCTCCTCCATCTGCTCTTCCTCTCCTCTGTTTTCTCTCCTCCATATTTCATATTTATATTTGCATTTTCACCGGCTTTAGAACTGTATCGATTGCTTTGTTTAAGACTTCTAAACTCCTTGAACATTTTATGGAAAGGTGGCATATACGCAAATGGATAAGAGGAAAATAGCATCTGAAAGTGAAACTTGGGAATGAGAGCAGCCCATCAAAGCCACAAAAATAGCCAAGTCTGCTGCAAAATGCTGGCGTGGTTGCCCAAATAAAGGTACTCTGCTCCACATGTGATGGGATTGTCCAAAGGTCAAGTTATTTTGGAGCAAGATAGGAAAGAAGAAATAGGATTTGCAAAAGGTATTTGGTTATTTGTGACACCAAATCTTGGGCTGTTGCTCTTATTTCGTGGAGAAAACAAAACAAAATTAAGGATAAAGTCAAATTCATGATTCACACTGCGCAAATAATTAAATTACAACACTCGAGTACTGTCACTGACTGTGGGGAAGTGGTACCCAAACTTTCAGAGGTATTGATAGAGGAATATTCTTGGAATAAACGTTAAAAAATCATGGGTCTATTTAAGCAAACCTCACTTGAGAAGTTCTGAAAACTATTGTTAAAGGCGCTGGGAAGAAGAGATTAAAAATATTGCTCAATGAATTCAACAATATGATGAATAAACGCTTGTACATAAAATTGGTTCGAATGTAGAATATTATGTTCAAGTATGTAAACATGGAAGTATCCAGAATGTAACTAATGTAATCACTTTAGTTATTGCATTAAAGAAGAAGATTTGATTATGATTCTAGTGGTTAAGAAGCCAGACCCTTACTTGGGAATACCTGGGTTGATTCCGCCCACCCCCATGAAGCCAGCTGGGTGACCTTGGGCAAGTCACAGCTCTCTTCTGAGTCCTCACAGCCCCGCCTACCTCACAGTGTGTCTGTTGTCGGGAGAAGAACAGAAGATTTGTCAGCCACTTTGAGCCCCCTTAAATGGGTGAGAAAACCAAGCTAGAAAAGCCAACTCTTCTTCTTCTTTTCTCATCCATTTAAGGGGACTCAAAGTGGCTGACAAAGCTTTCTATTCTTCTCCCCACAACAGACACCCTGTGAGGTAGATGGGGCTGTGAGAGCTCAGAAGAGAGATGTGACTTGCCCAGGGTTACCCAGCTGGCTTCGTGGAGGAGTGCAGAACCAAACCCGGCATTCCCAGATAAGTGTCTGGCTCCCTAACTACTAGACCAAACTGGTCCATTAAATTGAGGCAAATTAAAAAGAGAGAGAGAGAATGTGGTCCAGAGGTACAAAGCACAGAATGAGAGTGGGGAGACAAATCATATCAAGACCAAAAAATATTCCAGACATCCCCACTAACCCCAAATGTGGGTCGCCATTTAATAAAACTGGCCGGCTACAGGGAAAGGTCTGTTGGAAGTCATTTTTCAGACAACTGTGGAAATTATCAGAGCCTTTCCCCCCTTTGTCCCTGGCTGCCCTATGAGAAAGCAAGAACCCGCGTCTTTTCAGTGATTCAACACTTTTGTCCCTGGACAAAAAAGATTTTTTAGCATAAAATGCATATTAACAGTGCCAAAGTGTCTCTGTTAAATTGAGTTTCATGACTCGGTTATGAAGTCATGAAACTTATTAAACTTGTTTATTAAGTTTAATGAAGATGTCTTATTAAAAATAGAACAGAAAGGCATCACAGAAGTTTTGGCTGGTTGGAGGAAAATACATCCAGAAAATGAGACCTGTTTAATTTGAGAGATGGGGTGCTCCCACTGGATATTAAAGACGCAGTGGTGTGCCCACCAAGTATGCACACAAATGTTTTTTGGCATTCAATTCAAAGCAAATCGGATGTTTGAAAATCTGTATTCGTATGTGTAGATCGCATTTGAATGTGGTAAAATTCTATTTGATACGTATCTGTTCATACGTATTCATATGAACATTCGATACATATCTGATGTCAAACAGTTTTGAATTCTAATTGTTAGTCAGGAATTTAAATAGTCACAATGAGTCAGCAACTCATGACTCAGTCTTGTGATTCAGTCTCATGCTGTAGCAGTAATTAGATGACATCACTCTGAAACCTCATGATGACTTGCAGTTTGTGGGCTATAAAAGTAGCTCTGTGTTGAACAAGTTTTTTGTCTTTAGTTTGCTGCTTAAAGAGAGGTTCTGAAATAAAGCTGCCGTACCTTCCAGTGAGGAAAGACATATTTTGTCTCTGGATTTATTTGGCTGAATGTCTGTCCAGCTATTCTCTGAGACTGACAAGTGATCTGACTCCAGTCCAAATCCGCTACACTACCTGACATCTGATACGAATGAATACGTACCTGATACAAATGAATACATATCTGATATGTATCTGATATGTACCCATAACATATCCATTTTCTGAAAACATCAAATCCGACCTGAACCCGCTTTTAATACACCGTCAACCCATGTTGAATGCAATCTGGATCCACCACCACCCAATCTAACAAATGTCTTAACTATTCATAGGAATGTTCTGAAACATTCATATTCATTCAAATGTTAGCATTTGAATATCGTAATATTTTATTTGAGTTCAAATGTCTGAATTCAGCCAAATTCAATCAAATTTTGTATGCTGCAAGTATCTGTGCATATCCCTAGTGCCTCCTCCTCAAGAGGTCTTCCTTGGTTCTAGATGAGCTAAACAACTATTGCCCAGTGCCCAATATTCCCTTCCTGAGCAAAAAAAAGATCTGGAGAAGATCATGGCTGCCCAACTGCAAACAAGCTTGGAGGAAGCTGATTATCTAGACCCATTTCAATTTGGCTTCATGCCTGGCTATGGCAATCGAACCACCATGGTTGCCCAGGTTAATGATCTTTTCTGGGAGAAAGATAGGAGAAGTGTGATCCTATTAGTTCTCTTTAGTCTCTCAACAGCTTTTGATACTATTGACCACAGTACCCTTCAGGAAAGTCTGTAGAGTCTCAGACATGGAGGCACTGTGTTGTGATGCTTCTTCTCCTACCTCTAAGGCCAGTACCAGAGAGAGGCTGTGGGAGATGTCAGCTCAATGCCCTGGGAACTCACTTGTGGGGTTCCTCAGGGGTCAATCTTATCCCCCATGCCCTTAATATCTATATGAAGCCACCGGGAGAGGCCATTAGGAGTTTTGGAGTGAGCTGACATCAATATACAGATGACGCCCAGCTCTACCTCTCTATGCCATCTGAATCAGGAGCAGCAGTTGAAGTTATTGATAAGTGATCAGAGGCAGTAATGGGCTGGATGGGGAGCAATAAATTGAACCTGAAACCAGACAAGATGGAGACGCGCTGTGTCACAGGATGTCACATTCATGAAGTAGGGACTGAACCTCAGACTGGAGTCCAGGAACTCAAAAGCCAAAAGCAATAATGCTCAATGTTATTCCAGCAAATAACAACAACGGATGCAAGATAAGAAGGTAGTCCAGTAAAACACAGCTAGAAGACGAAATGCCAGGAAGCCAACAAGGTTACTGACTGCTGGAAGCACAAGGTGAAAGGTCTGGAGATCACAAGGCGATTCCTAGTCAAGCCAAGGCAGGAATTCAGGAGTTCAGAAGGCAACGATACCCAGGAGAAGCAAAAGATCAGGGAGGTCAAGATACTGAGCTGAGGCCTTACCAGATGCCTTTTCATACCTAAACCTTCATTAGAAACAGGTGTGGTCTGGGAGCAGGCATCCATTCACTGCTTGACCTTCCAAGACCTCCAAATGTACCTCTTTGCTGGGGAAAGAACCAGCTCAGTTAATAGTCCAGTTGCATCACAGGGCAGGAGATGGGCTTGATGGCTTCACAGTCCCCTTGTCTGATCTGGCTCTCCCACCCATCAGCTTCATAGACGCCCCCTGTTTCTAGTGTTGTGAGGTAGAGAAAAGAATTTTTCTCTATCCACCTTTTCTATACCGTGCATCATTTTCTATACGAATGTCCAAATTATTCAAACGAAGGATATGAAATATTCATATTCGTTATAATATTAAAACAAATGTCTGGACATTAAATTCACGCCTTCAGTAGTGAGGCTGGTGGGCACCCAGGAGTGGGCCTTTTCGGTGATGGCCCCCAGACTATGGAATAGTCTCCCCCTCGAGGTCCATCACACCCCTTCCTTGTATATATTCAGGAAGGTGGTGAAGACGCACCTCTTTGTGTTGGCCTTTGGCTGAAGTGATTATATTTTCCCCCAGTAGAGACACCATTATTTTAAATACGGAATGTACTGTTTTAAAATTTGTTGCATTTTTAAACTGTTTCTACTGCATATTCTGTTTTTAATCTGTTTTTTTTAACCGTTGTGACCCGCCCAGAGACCTTCTGGTATGGGGCGGGATAGAAATGCAAATAAATAAATAAATAATGAATATTTCGACTATTCCTGTGCATCCCTGCTGGGAAGCAGATGGCTCAGAAAGGCCAAAGTATATAAATATTAGACTCCATATTCTTCCCATTCCCCAGAAGCCTAGACGGAGTCAACAGAAGGAGGGGAAGGACCCATTGTCTGTTCCTAAGCAAAGGTATAATGACTCATGAAGCGAAACCTTCCAATTGCTGAATATGTTTTTATCTCTCTTCCTTGTCATGACTTTTCATTTGCACCCCATTATCTCCTTTTGGGTGCAGATCCTGCCTGTGTTTTTTTTTCTTTTTCCCAAAAGATAATTTCAGAGCATCTTTAAAAGCCGCATCTTAACATTCAGACCTTTGCCCATCTCCTGGCCTTGATTAAAAGTGGATACGGTCGCAGCTGCGGGGGCTCAGCTTGGCTTCCATCCGCCCGGTCTATGAAACTCTTTCCAATCCACCGACACAATTTCCGTGTGCCATGTTGAAGGTCTGTTTGATTCCCACTGGATCCATCTTTGCTGTCGAAAACAGGCAGACGGGTAAGTCACTAGGGGTGTTTCCGCACGTACCTCCTGAAAATCGGATTAAGGGAAACCATTGTTCTCAAATCCGTCTCTGGGAAGATCCATCTGAAATAGGGACGGATCCAAATAAGGCCCCATGCTTCCGCACTCGCGTGGGAAGGCTGGATTCTGGAGAACGGATGGAGTGGGTGCTGTGTGGACGTATCACCACCAATACCACAACTCCTCCGGCTCGCACACCGCCGACGCTGCCCCCGGAGCTGCAGGACTGGAGTGAACTGCCAGTCACTCCGTGTTTCCGGCGGCGCCCGGTGTGCAGGAGAAGGGCTTTGGAAGCAGGCAGTCCTGCTTCCGCCCTTCCCAATATGGTGCCCGGAGGGACAGCAGTGTCCGGGAAAGCTGCCAGCACACTCACAAGCACACAGCTGACAAGAGGTTGCTCAGCAAAGGCACAGCTCAAACGATGTCCGAAAAGAAGAAATCCAGAAACAGTCCAAGTCCAGGGTTAACGAGAGTCATACAAACAGTCCAGTCCAAGGTCAGGGCAGCCAGAAGGATGGTCAACAGGTACATTCCAAGGTCTAGGGTTTCCAAGCAGTTCAGGAGTCAGATACAGCAGCTTTCTCTTAAGGTAGACAAATAGTTTCTGACAAAGGGCTTGGGCGTCTGCCCGGTGTTTTATCTTTACAGATTGAGTTCACAGCTGCAGGTGATCCGCATGTCTCTGGGCAAGTCTTTTTGATCGTCTTAACCCTTCCTTCTCTGCTCTCCTTTGCTTAAAGCTAGGGATCTCTGGGCTCTGCTGTTCCATGTCTCCCACAGCCTGCACTTCTGCTGTGGTAAGGCTGGGCTGCTGAACCCCAGGCTGGGGGGTCAGAACTGGGTCCTGGCATCACCTCAGGTTCCTCCTGTACCTGAGGAAGTGAGTCCTCCTCATCCTCTGAGTCCCCCTCCTGGCTGACCACGACAACCAGTTCCCTTTCCTGTCCGTGTGCGGAAGCGTCCTTCTTTGATGCGGATTTTCCACCCAAGAACGGATTAAGACCTAATTTTTCAGGTCTTTCTGGAAATCGGTTTTAGCGGAAGCGGCGTCCTCGAAGTGTCCCGGATCTGGCCTCCAATGCGGAAGGTAAGTTCCAATGTGCCTTTAGTGTGTTTCTAAATGGGTTCTAGCGGCCTCTGTGGAAACACCCTAGGCCTCCTTAGGACCTCCATGGCTAAAATGAGTGAAAGAGAGAAAGGGAAATGGGTGGCACCCATAGGAGATTGGTAGGAGACGGAGGGGAGCAGAAGAGAAGATAGTTTTGCAGACCACAGTCAGCAAAAGTCCCTTCCTTGCACATGCAGGAACAAAAATCTAATCCAAATTGTTTTTGGGACACTTTGGGCCACACTACAGTTACAGTGTGAGCCCTACACTGCTTCTGCACCTCCCTTGTCCGCATTCTGGGGCAGACCAGAGCGGCCGCAGCCCCTGACCGCATGGTACATCCACACTGAAAAAGAGCAACTTCTCCACATATAATCCAGAAAGGCCCTGGTCACACCTTTAGTTTAGGACAACTTCAAGTCATCCTCAAGTCGCATTTACTCACTATTTTTATCCAGTTCCTTTTCCAAGCCCAGCCTACTCCCTTTTCCGGAGGACTCAGCCCATGCTGGTTTGGCATTCAACCACCTGGCATCCCCGTAGAGGCTAAAAAGTGCAGTTGCAAAGTGAAAAAAAATATTGGTGGGTAGTTGGAGGTGCAAACAGGGAATTTACTGCATTATGATTCATGCTTCGAGGTTTCTGACCTTACTGTCTTGAAAGGAAAAAAAAAAAGGGCCCACAAGGAGTGGCTACGATCCAAGCAGATCTCGGTTTCATGCTTTCTATGTTGAGCCAGCAGGTGGCAGCACTGAGCCAGCTTGGACTGATCTCAGAAAGTTAAGCAAAGTTGAACCCAGCAAGTACTTGGATGGGAGACCACTAGGAAATCCTAGTGAGGCGGACTAGTCCACTGTGGAACCTAGTGTTACAATTAAGTAAATTTTGATTTAAAGATCTTTAAAAATCCTAAATGGGAAAGCTGAGGGCCGGATGGACAAGATGACCTTGGAGATGCACAATAGAAAACCCTGGGGTCACTTTAATCTCACCTCCATCTTACTTCCTGTTTACACTTAAATATTCTAGGCTAGGACAGGCTGCCCTGGCCCAGGTAGGATATGCAAATAGCTCCACGGGATCTCTCAACATGGCGTGAGTGGGAAACAAAGTGGCAAATGCGCTTCAGTCTTAGCATGCACAAGGTGACGCACACTGAAGCAAAGGAGCCCAGTTATACATTTAAACTGACGGAGGCTGAGCTTTCTGTGACAGACCAGGAAAGGGATCTCGGGCCCTTTCCGCACTGGGCCTTATTCTGCCTTATATCTTAGAGCAGCATGCTGGTGCAGACAAGGGGATGGCAGGTCCTGTTCTGCATTATAATCCAGAATAAGGTTCAGTGCAGAAAGGACCTCAGGGTTCCGGTGGACAGCTCCACGAAGGTGCCAGCTCAGTGCAGAGCAACAGCCGTGGATCATGGCTTCTGGAGCAAAAGGGGGTTCACCAACACCCACCCACCCCAGCCCACCCTCCTTACCTTAACACAACCAGGCCAATTCTGGCTGCAGGGTCCCAGTTCGCTTTGCATGTGTGTTCGGCGCACCTCCTGATTGGCCAGGGCCGGCGCCTGTGCAGAGAGCCTCCTGAAGCCAGGCGGGCATAGTAGATCTGTATCTAAATAGATCCAGATTTCGGAGGTCAGTGTGGAAGCACCCAAAATGTTCAAACCCAACCCCAGGCTCACCCCCAGCCAAAGCGCACATGAAGAGTTAACAGATGATAAATCCTGCTTAATATTTTAAACCAAAGTGTTGTCCAGTGTGGGAGACATCAATTAACACGTGGCGCAGGTCTCTGCAGGTCTGCTAAAAACTTTGGGATTCTCTAGAGGCCCAGAAAACATCATCAGTTAAATATAGAAAATGACTGGTCAGGAGCCAGAAAGCTACTTTCCTCTCTCCAGAGGGATTTTTGGTTTTTCTGATGATGGGAGAACAGCAGAACCCAATGCTCTCCTGCTTTCTGGAACAGCTCCAGTTTCAATAATGCTGCACTGTGTGGTTGTATGAGAGAGAAATTAGAGCTACTCCATCTTTCTGGCTTGTTCAGGCTTAAAAGAAGGAGAAGAAGAAGAAGAAGAAGAGTTGGCTTTTCTACCCCACTTTTCTCACCCATTTAAGGGGACTCAAAGTGGCTGACAAACCTTCTGTTCTTCTCCCCACAACAGACACCCTGTGAGGAAGGTGGGGCTGTAAGAGCTCAGAAGAGAGCTGTGACTCACCCAAGGCTACCCATCTGGCTTCATGGAGGAAGAAGAAGAGCTGGCTTTTCTATCCCTTTTCTCACCCATTTAAGTGGACCCAAAGTGGCTGACAAACCTTCTGTTCTTCTCCCCACAACAGACACCCTGTGAGGTAGGTGGGGCTGTGAGGGCTCAGAAGAGAGCTGTGACTAGCCCAAGGTCACCAAGCCCACCTTTGGTTTCCATACAGTGGAAAGAAAACAACCTGTCACTTTGCCGATGTATTGCCTCACTCTGAAAGTGGTCTGAAGCTGGATCAAAACTTAGGTGTGAATGCACATTGCTTGGACGGACCTAGGATACCAACAGGATTTGCAGCATGAAAAGCACTTCCATTCTAAAGTACACGCAGCAACTAGGGAGGTGCAAAATTTGTTATTTTTATTTGTAAGAATTCGGAGATTTCTACATGAATCACACATTATGACATTTGTACACATCTCTATCAGCAATGTGTTGCCACCCTCTTCCCTTTCCCAGCCCCCAGGGTGACGAAACCTCCTAATTTGAACCCCAAGACGTGCAATAGGGCGTCTCTTTGGCTTTCTCCGACGCAACCAGTCCTGAAAGCCTGTAACCTTCCAGTGAATTTAAAGTGGAGGAAGCAATTTTGAAAATAATAAGGCAAGGGAGGCTGATTAGCATTTTATCATGATAATCTCATTAGCCCTTCTGCACTGTGGGGAAAGGGCAGAGAACAGGAGAGGGTTGGAAGGAAACAACAGCTCATTAGTCGAGCCCCCCCCCCCCTTGCTGAAACCCAACAGACACCCTGCCCTTGCAAATCGAAAGGGATGGAAAGAGCAAATCTATGGGCAAGTTTTTGTGTGCAAGGGAGACAGGAAAAGACAAGGACATTATAGAGATGGGCCAGTCCAGTTTGGCTGATTTGCAGTTTGCAACAAACCAGCAAGTTTGCAAATGTTGCCTTCAAACTAAACATCTGGTTGTATATCCAAAAATTCAACTGAGCTGAGTAAAACCTCCACTTGTAAATGTGAAGTGTTTGCATTTGCTGAGGTTTTGCCTTCAAAAAGAGGATTCTTTTTCCCCCCGGTGGGTGTCATGCCCCGTCCTGCCAGTCCAGTCTCCTCGGGGTAGGAGAGTGCGGTTTCAAGGGCACAACAGTCTGGGCAGCAACTGGGGCACAACACTGCGGACGTTGAGGGTCCGGGGCCAGTTCTGGGGACAAGAGCTCTGACAGTCAGCCCCAAGAGCCCCCCTACCCTCTGCTGCTTTGATATCGCAAACAGATGAGGCACAGATCACAGAGGCTGGCACAGCTGCACCAGCAAGGGCGTGGGGCTGCCTCCCCTACTTAACTGAGCAGCATATGCTGGGCTGGCATTGCAGACAAAATCTTGTGCAACTCCTGAACATAAGAACATAAGAGAAGCCTTGCTGGATCAGGCCACAGCCCATCTAGTCCAGCATCCTGTCGCACACAGTGGCCCACCAAATGCTCATGGGCATCTCAAGCAGAGACAAGGACAAACCTTCTCCTGCTCTCGAGTCCCAGCAGATGACCGTAGAAGCACCCCGGTTCCTACCCACCCACCCCCAGCCTGAAAGGTGCACCTAGGCATTCGTTCTAGTAGCCATTGATACATCCGTCGTCCATAAATTTGTCTAACCCGACCTTAAAGCCATCTAGACTGGTAGATGTCACCACCTCTTCCTGTCCACACCTTTGCTTGTAATCCTGACTCTTGGACCCTGCCGTACTTCTGGAACCCCAGCTTGGACTGGCCTGACTCTTGCTGTGACTTTTGCCAAACTTCTGGAACCCTCGCCCGCCTGAGATACGACAGTGGGGTGAAAAGGCATTTCTTGGTTTTGAACCAGTTTATTTTATTTTATTTATTTGTATTTATATCCTGCCCCTACACCCAAAGGTCTCAGGGTGGGTAACAACTTTTAAAAACCAACATATCAATGGAAACAATATTTAAAAATTTTAAAACCAACATGTTAAAAAACAGCAGGATATCACTTAAAACAGTTTGAAATGGAACACAAACATTTGTATGATTAATCAGTTCGCTGTCAAACCAAACACCCGACACCCAGTTTTCATTTGTGCCCATCTCATCTTTATTACACTTGCCTCCAACGCACAGACATTTCCCATGCAATATTCTGTTTCTGTTCCTCTCCCGGAGTCCGCTTTCTTGTTTTAGAAGGTGACCTCATCTGGTCAGATTTATATTTTGCCTTGATCTTAGCTCCTTTCAAAAGGCAGATGCTAAATGGCACGTAGTGGGAGGTCTCTTTGACTCTTTCTACCCTCTTGGCTCCCCCCGGCATCTTCAAGAGGAAGATGGAGTGTGCAAAAATTGCTCCCAGGGACATAGAGCATATGTTTGGGTGTCTACGCTAAGTGATGGGCAGCTAAGAATCCAGAGCGGAAGAAAAGCCATCTAAAATGCATGCATCAGCCAAACACATTGACAGGAGCAGGTTTAGGCGGGAGGAGTATTAATGGGAAAGAAATAGGAGAATTTGGGAGGGAGCGAGGAAAGGGTGTAGGTGATAGAACACCCATGGGAGCCGCTGTGGTTATCTACAAACATCAGCAAAATGGAGAAGCTCAGTCGTCACAAAGGTAGAGCATTGATTGGTACAAAGTCAAACACTAGTCAATGACTAGTGTTGGATGGTGAAAGAAATGTCTCTTTCCCCCATTAATCTAATTCTTCCACATGGGAGTCAACATTTTGCACCACCACCACCACCAATACACAGTGGTTAGGGAGCCGGATTCTTATCTGGGAATACTGGGTTTGATTCCGCACTCCTCCGCAAAGCCAGCTGGGTGACCTTGGTCGAGTCACAGCTCTCTTCTGAGCTCTCACAGCCCCACCCACCTCACAGGGTTTTCTGTTGTGGGTGGAAGAATAGAAAGGTTTGTCAGATGCTTTGAATCCCCTTAAATGCGTGAGGAAAATGGGTTAGGAAAGCCAACTCTTCTTCAACCATGAAGCTAGCTAGGTGACCTTGGGCTAGCCACAGCTGTTTTTCTGAGCTTTCACAGTCCCACCCACCCACCTCTCAGGATGTCTGTTGTGGGGAGAACGGAAGGTTTGTCAGCCACTTTGAGTCCCCTTAAAAGGGTGAGAAAAGCAGGGTAGAAAAGCCAACTCTTTCTTCTCGGTCTCAAGTTCTGGCCTATCCTTAGGAATGTGCTTCTTGCCTCTTGCTGTCACTCTATTTCCAACATGCAGAATACAGATCATCTTGGATGCAGGAACCTAGTTCATCAGGGGATTTGGCTTCAGCCAGGGTCCCTTCTTCCGATACCAGATGTCTCCCTGCATATATATAGCTGCGCATGTAGGAGATCTTTCTGGCCTCTTCAGATGCACCTACAACATCCAGCAAGGATGCTCTTGGGTTTCTTTAATGTTATAAGTAAGCAACTGTTGCACATTTAATTTAAGATGTGGAAATGTGAAGGGGCAATTGAAAAAAAGTGAAGGGGAGGTTGGGAAGAGAGAAACAGAACTCTTAATGGCTTTTTTCTCTCTCTCTTCAAATGACACGAATTAAAATGGATTTTGTCTTTCCCGGTAATTCCCATGGTCTGCCGCCCGCTGGTGCCATGATTACTTCCGTTCAGAAGAATAATGCTCTTTGTTGCGATGACGTTTCCTCAGAGGGAATAGACTTCCATCGTGGTTGGGGAAAGAAAGGGAGGAAGGGCGAGAGAAAGAAAGAAAGAAAAAGAAAGATTTATTTTGCTCTGCAAGTGATCATAGTTCAAGGACTTGGGCTGTGGCCACATTTAAGGTTTAATCCAGCTTCCGTCCACTTTTGGAGTGAGAGAACACATCAGCAAAGTGAAAAGCTGTTTTCTTTCAGTGTTAGATAACTCAGAAAATTCACCTTTGGGGCAGATAATGTGGAAAGAAAATGACTGGTCACTTTGCTGATGTGTTTTCTCACTTTGAAGGTGGACTGAAGTAGTATTAAACCTGAGGTGTGACCACAGCCTCAGTCTCAGGAACCAGCAATGACCATATTTTTTGTGGCGGTACAACAGCTTATTCAACAGCGGCCTATTAACTGGGGCTCTGAAGAGGCCTCTGCTGCTGGACATGGTCCTGCATCTTTTGGGTTTCTGTGTCTCTGAGGGATGAGGAGGCCATGGATGAAGCCACGAGACACGGCCGTCTTCTGCAAGGGCAGATAAAGTGCTGAACAGCCACTGAGACACCTCAGCTCCATGAAATTCCAGCCCCCTGCCTCCATTTTCTTGTGATTATTACCACTGAGTGCCATTGACTTGGTTCTAGCTCTGGGTGGCTCCATAGAACGTCCACGCAACTTTCTTAGCCAAGAAGAAAGTAGCTTCTGATGAGCTTCTGCCAAGGAGAAGCTGGAGACTCACCTTGCTGCTTGCTCTGTAGTTCCCGGGCTCTGCTCATGAACTATGACCGCTTCCCGTTTTGGGAGATGCCCCTGCCAGTCTAGGAGAAGAATCAAGAGTCTGTGGGAGCCTCTGCACCATCTCCTTTTCCCTGATGGTTTTTTGGACCGCGATGCCCACAGCTGCCTGAGGCTGATGGGAATAGAGTGCCCGTTTCTAGGGGGTGGGTGGTGGGACCAGGTTGTGACAGGCTGTTGAAAAGTGAAGGATAAAAGTCGGGACAATGCTGGCCAAAAATAGATCGCCTCGTCTCTTGGTACGCTTTCCTGCCACCCTTGCCCATTAATTACCAGTCAGAGCTGTTACAACACATTCTTGAAAGCCATGTTCATCCTTCACATTTCATTACTTTCCTTCCTGTCAGATCACGATGAGTGACATAGAACTGCTGATGAAATCATGTAGAAGAGCAGAGGGGCGGGGGGGGGGGGGATATACCAGACATTTGCTACATTCTAATGGCCTTGGCAACTTGGATAGTGAGATTCCAAGGAAAGAGCTTCCTTGTCATTCCTCCTCATTCTCAGAGGTGCAAGGGGCAGGGACCCGCAAGAAGGCCTTTTCTGTGGTGGCCCCCAGCAGATTCTGAAACAGCTTCCCTCTGGAGGTTTGTCAAGCCCTCTTCACTCAGGACTTTGATGCTTAGCTTCCTCTGAGGGCCCTCTCGCCTGAATGGGTGAACCTAAGAACCTAAGAGGAGCCCTGCTGAATGGGGCCACAGCCCATCTAGTCCAGCATCCTATCTCTCCCAGTGGCCCACCAATTGATCCTGGCCATCTCAAGCAGAAGATGATGGCAAAACCCTCACCTGGTCTCAGATTACAGCAAATGGCCTCAGAGGCATCCTGTTTGTCCTTCAAGCCTGAAAGATGTACTTAGGCATCTATTCTAGTAGCCATTAATACGTCTGTCCTCCATCCATTTCTCTAATCCTTCTTTAAAGCCATATAGGCTGGCAGCTGTCACCACCTCTTCTGGCAGCAAATTCCATAGACTGATGACCTTCTGGGTGAAGAAATCCTTCCCCTTGTCTGATCTGACTCTCCTACCCATCAGCTTCATAGATGGCCCCCTGTTTCTACGGTTGTGTGACAGAGGGGTTCCTAATATATTTAAATACTTTATATATTTTACGTTTTTATTAACCTACCCTTGGAACTTTTCGTAAACGGTGGGATACAAATTCATAGATAAAT
Source organism: Aspidoscelis tigris stejnegeri (assembly GCA_023333525.1). NCBI lineage: Eukaryota > Metazoa > Chordata > Lepidosauria > Squamata > Teiidae > Aspidoscelis > Aspidoscelis tigris. Next base: position 6,041,628 of record JALMGA010000013.1, read on the forward strand.
GACGGATGGATGGATGGATGGATGGATGGATGGATGGATGGATGGATGGATGGATGGATGGATGGATGGATGGATGGATGGATGGATGGATGGGCGGGCGGGGCGGGTGGGCGGGCGGGCGGGCGGGCAGGTGGATGGATGGATGGATGGGTGGATGGATGGATGGATGGATGGATATACCAAGGAAAGGGGAAGGGCTGCAGTGAAATCCCAGATCCTTGAACTGAACTCAGGATATCAGATCTGTTCTTGTGCGATAAAAATTACTTCTCCCCAAAGGAGGCCAAATTCAGAGTTCCTTCAAAATGTCTGCTTTTTCTCTTTGCAAGAGAACATGTTTCTAAACACTGTACTATCACCTTCATTTTTATATATATTCACGTTTCCATTTTTATTTAATTTTTTTCCTCCACTTGCCGGCTGGCAAAAATATGTTTAGGATTCTCCAGAGGCTGGCCTAGAAGTCCCCTCCCCGGCCCTAGGGAGGGATGAGAAACCTTATCCGAAAGCCTAATATATTATTGTCAAATGTACTGTTGTAAACATGAGTTGCAAACAAAATTAGATATATTGCATTCTGTGCTCTTCAAGGGGAAAATGTAACTTTGAGGTCTTGTCCTCTGCATTGTGACTTGGGAGAATTTACATCCTTTTGGCAGAGATTATTAATATTTTATTTAATTTGATTACATTTCAGTAAGGAACAGTAGCTTGGCTGAAGTCGAGAAAGAGGGCTTGATAAATCAGAAGATGCTAGAAGAGACCTTTGAGATCAATGGAGTAGGTTGAAAATGTTATACGTCTATGGTGAGGCCACACTTGGAATATTGTGTACAATTCTGGTCACCACACATCAAAAAGGATATTGTGGAACTGGAAAAGGTGCAGAAAAGGGCAACCAGAATGATTAAGGGGCTGGAACACCTTCCTTGCAAAAACAGATTGCAACATCTAGGCCTCTTCAGTCTGGAGAGATGGCGTTTAAAGAGGGGACCTGAGTGGAGTATATAAAATCATGTATGGTATAGAAAAGGTGGATAGAGAAAAGTTCTTTTCTCTATCGCACAACACTAGAACCAGGGGGCATCTATGAAGCTGATGGGTAGGAGAGTCGGATCCGACAAGGGGAAGTATTTCTTCACCCAGAGGGTCATCGGTTTATGGAATTTGTTGCCAGAAGAGAACAGCAACCAGCCAAGATGGCTTAAGGAGGGGCTGGACAAATTTATGCATGACAGATGTATCAATGGCTACTAGAATGGATGCCTAAGTACATCCTTCAAGCTGAGGGGACAAACAGGAGACCTCTAAGGGCATTTGCTAGGATCTGAGAGCAGGAGAAGGTTTGTCCTTGTCTCTGCTTGAGATGCCCATGAGCAATTGGTGGGCCACCATGTGCAACGGGATGCTGGACTAGATGGACTGTGGCCTGATCCAGCAGGGCTCCTCTTAGGTTCTTATGGACTAGATGAGCTGTGGCCTGATCCAGCAGGGTTCCTCTTAGGTTCTATTGGATTAGATGGGCTGTAGCCTGATCCAGCAGGGCTCTGCTATAACTAACCAGAAAATAACTGGGATTTTGACAAAATAACCTGGGAAAACTGCTGCTGTGCTGTGGTAAGTGTGGGAGGTAAGTCCTCTGGTTTTTGGACAGTTTTGGGGGACCGCGCGCCTAACGGCGCGCGAAACATAATATAGCATAACCAAAGTTTATCTTAAAGAAAGTGTTTTAGAGGTTTTTTTTAGGTAATTTTTCATAAATAACACAAATCTATTAAATACAATGAAGGTAGAATGCCAGCAGGGGGAGGGGGGCTTCCCAGTGTTTTGCACTGAGTGTCATATGTATGACTACCTGCCCATGGGGCAGCAGTTGTGGGTATGTGTTCGGTGCAATGAGCTCCGGGCTCTCAGGGAACATGTTTCTTCCCTCGAAGCCAAGGTAGCGGACCTGGAGAAGCAGATAGAGAGTAGGAGGGCTGAGGGTGAGGTCTTCAGGGATGCAGTAGGAGCATCCCACTCCATGACAAGCAGCTCTCCAGCTGCCTCGGAGAGTCGAAGCCTCAGGCAGGGAGGACATCAAGCCGAGGAAGAGGGGCAGGCTCCCTTAGTTGGGACCCCTTCCTCAGTGGATGTGCCTGTGTCCTCTTGCACCGAGGATACTCCTCCACGGGTAGTGGGAGGGGGGCTTCTTGTAGTTGGAGATTCGATTATCAGGAATATAGAGAGCCGGGTTTGTGATGGGCGTGTTGACCGCATGGTGACTTGCCTGCCTGGTGCAAAGGTTGCGGACATCACGCGACATCTAGATAGGTTAGTAGACAGTGCTGGGGAGGAGCCAGTCGTCATGGTACATGTCGGTACCAATGATGTTGGGAAGGCAAGACGGAGCGTCCTGGAAGCCAAATTTAGGTTGTTAGGTAGAAGACTAAAGTCCAGGACCTCTAGGGTCGCATTCTCAGAAATGCTACCTGTTCCACGTGCAGGGCCAGCTAGACAGGCAGAGCTCAGGAGCCTCAATGCGTGGATGAGGCAGTGGTGTCGCGAGGAGGGGTTTAGATTTGTAAGGAACTGGGGAACTTTTTGGGACAAGCCAAACCTGTACAAGAGGGACGGGTTACACTTGAACCAGGAGGGAACCAGATTGCTGGCGATTAACATTAAAAAGGTTGCAGAGCAGCTTTTAAACTGACCCCTGGGGGAAAGCCGACAGGAGCTGGGCAGCATCCGGTTCGGGAGAGCGCACCCTCAAGTGAGGAGGGCTGGAAACATGCAGAAAATGCTGAGCCAAGTGCGGGATTAGTTTCACATGTTCCTCGACGGCAGAACTCGGTCAAAAGGAATGAATACAAATGTATATATGCAAACGCCAGGAGCCTTCGAGCCAAAATAGGGGAGCTAGAAAGCTTAGTTATGGAAAATAGGATTGATATTATTGGCATAACTGAAACCTGGTGGACCAGCGAAAACCAATGGGATACAGTCATCCCAGGATACAAACTGTACAGGAAAGACAGGGAAGGGCGACATGGAGGTGGTGTAGCCTTGTATATTAAAGAAGAGATAGAATCTTATGAACTGGAATGTCCAAGTGAGTCTGGCTCTTCCACAGAAGCAGTGTGGATAAAAATACCAAGCCAAAAAGGAAGTCTAACAATAGGGACATGCTACCGTCCTCCCAACCATACGTCCGAAGGAGATGAACAATTGGAGAAGGAGGTAAAGGAGGTAGCCCATAAAGATAGGGTAGTTATAATGGGGGACTTCAATTATCCTCACATAGACTGGGTGAACTCCTGTTCAACTCAGGAAAGAGAGAGAAAATTCCTAGACCTGCTAAATGACTGTTCCATGGAACAAATGGTCATGGAACCAACCAGGGGAAATGCAGTCCTGGACTTGATCCTAAGTAATGCTCAGGACCTGGTAAAGGACGTCACTGTAGCTGATCCAATTGGGAACAGTGACCATAATGCAATAACCTTCAACTTAAATACAGGGAGTAAGTTCTTAATAAAGTCTAACACAGAGACCTTAAACTTTCACAAGGGAAACTTCCCCAAAATGAGGAAATTAGTGAAAAGGAAATTGAAAGGGAAAGTCAAAAGAGTTAAATCACTTCAAAATGCATGGAGACTACTTAAAAACACAATAACGGAAGTGCAACTAGAATGCATTCCTAAAAGAAGAAAGGGGACTTCTAGGTCCAAGAAGAAACCAATGTGGCTCACAAATGCAGTAGATGAAGTCATTAAAAACAAGAAGAGTTCATTTAGGAAATGGAAGGCTTGTCCAAATGAGGAGAACAGGAGGGAACATAGGCACTGGCAACACGAATGCAAGACGGCCATTAGGAAAGCTAAGAAAGATTTTGAGGAGCACATTGCTAAAAACATCAAAAGAAATAACAAGAACTTCTTTAAGTATATCAGAAGTAGGAATCCAACCAGGAGAGCAGTTGGACCACTAGATAGTAAAGGAGAGAAAGGGGTAATTAAAGAAGACACGGAGATTGCAGAGAGACTAAACGAATTTTTTGCTTCCGTATTCACGGAGGAAGACAGAAGACACATGCCAGTAGCTGAGCCTGTGTTTTCTGAAGAGTTAAACTGTACAGAAATAACCAAGGAAGAGGTCCTGGCATGTCTTAATAAACTAAATGTTAACAAGTCACCGGGACCAGATGGTATTCATCCAAGAGTCCTTAAGGAACTCAAATGCGAAATTGCCGAACTTCTAGCAAAAATATATAATCTTTCCCTAACATCAGGCTCCGTACCTGAGGACTGGAGGGTAGCAAATGTAACACCAATATTCAAAAAAGGATCCAGGGGTGATCCAGGCAACTACAGACCAGTTAGCTTAACGTCAGTTCCGTGTAAGGTGATGGAAACCATTATTAAAGACAAAATTAGTGTGCATATGGAGCAGCAGGCATTGCTGAACAAAAGCCAGCATGGCTTCTGCAAAGGTAAATCATGCCTCACAAATTTGTTGGAATTCTTTGAGAGTGTCAATAAACACGTGGATAAAGGTGAACCAGTAGACATTGTCTATCTGGACTTTCAGAAGGCTTTTGACAAAGTCCCACATCAAAGGCTACTGAGTAAACTCACCAGCCATGGAATAAAAGGACAGGTTCTGTCCTGGATTTGTGACTGGCTTAAGGGCAGAAAGCAGAGAGTAGTAGTAAACGGCAATTTCTCAGGGTGGAAAGAAGTAAAAAGTGGGGTCCCTCAAGGCTCAGTACTGGGACCAATGCTTTTTAATTTATTCATCAATGATCTAGAAAAAGGGGTACATAGTAAAATAGCAAAGTTTGCTGATGATACTAAATTATTTAGGGTAGTAAAATCTGAAAGAGATTGCCAAGAGCTCCAGAGGGATCTCTTAGCATTGGGTGAGTGGGCAACCAAGTGGCAAATGTGCTTTAATCTTAACAAGTGTAAAGTAATGCACATTGGGGCCAAGAATCCAAATTACGTCTATAAACTGATGGGGTCTGAGCTTTCTGCAACACGCCAGGAAAGGGATCTCGGGGTTTTGGTGGACAGTTCAATGAAGGTGTCAACCCAGTGTGCGGCAGCAGCGAAAAAAGCAAATTCAATGCTGGGAATAATTAGGAAGGGAATAGAAAATAAGTCAGCAAGTGTCATTTTGCCCCTTTATAAATCTATAGTGAGGCCACATTTGGAATACTGTGTACAATTCTGGTCACCACACCTCAAAAAGGATATTGTGGAACTAGAGAAGGTGCAGAGAAGGGCAACCAGAATGATTAAGGGTCTGGAACACCTCCCTTACGAAACCAGGCTGCAACGTCTAGGCCTCTTCAGTCTGGAGAGACGGCGTTTGAGAGGGGACCTGATTGAAGTATATAAAATTATGCACGGCATAGAAAAGGTGGATAGAGAAAATTTCTTTTCTCTATCGCACAACACTAGAACCAGAGGGCACTCTATGAAGCTGATGGGTAGGAGCGTAAGGTCTGACAGGGGGAAGTATTTCTTCACACAGAGGGTCATCGGCCTATGGAATGTGCTGCCAGAAGAGGTGGTGACAGCTACCAGTCTGGATGGCTTTAAGGTAGGGTTAGACAAATTTATGGATGACAGATGTATCAATGGCTACTAGAACGAATGCCTAGGTGCATCTTTCAGGCTGAGGGGGGGGGAGGAAATGGGGCGCTTCTAGGGCCATCTGCTGGAACTCGAGAGCAGGAGGTTTGTCCTTGTCTCTGCTTGAGATGCCCATGAGCATTTGGTGGGCCACTGTGTGCGACAGGATGCTGGACTAGATGGGCTGTGGCCTGATCCAGCAAGGCTTCTCTTATGTTCTTATGTTCTTATGTTCCTCTTAGGTTCTTATGGGCTAGATGAGCTGTGGCCTCATCCAGCAGGGCTCCTCTTAGGTTCTTTTGTTCTTATCATTCTCCTGTGCTGCTCTGAGGTTCACATGGGCAACAGTCAGCGTGGCAACGCTACAGAACAAGGCAAGAAGGGCTTGAACAAACAAAATCCTGCCTAAAACCGGATGCAAAACCTCACAGATCTCCTCGGCCTCAACTATCCCCCCCCATTCCCGCTCCTCAGCTTCTGTTTGAACATTTTCTGTCTGGATGCCTGAAACAGCCAGGAATCGTTCAGGAGGAACAGGCAGAAAAGTTGAGTCCCATCAATATTTTAAGCTCTGTTATCAAGTTCAGAGGAATCCTCGTCTTTCTGCTCCAGCTTTGCGTTTTCAGATTTCAGATTTCCCTTTGACACTGTTGCCTCTTTCTGTGCATTTCTGAGTGCCTTATGTTTTATTAAGTGCTCCACCAGACAGACGGGTATTTTAATATTTATTAATTTTATGGCAAACTAACCAGCACCCTCTTCCCCCCTCCCTCCCTCCCTCCCTCCCCCCCCCGCCTCTTTTTCCTCCTATTTAGAGAAAGCGTTCACACTTCACGATGGCAGCCCACAAATAGCAAAGAAGTGTGAAGATGATGAGGGGATATTCCATATGTTCTATTCCCTCCTTCCCCAGGGACGCTTTTTAGAGGTGAATGAAGCCCCCAGATGGGATGAATGTCTCTGTCTTTCATTTAAAGAAGGGGAAGGGGAGAAAAAAGAGTCATGCTTTAGCTATCTGCATGTCATGACGGGAAAAGGAGATGCCTCAGCAGAAATGCTGCACCCATTAGAAGCTGCTACCTTTTGAAGGCATATGAGAAGTAGAAGAAGAAGAAGAAGAGGAAGAAGAAGAGGAAGAAGAAGAGGAAGAGGAAGAAGAAGAAGAGGAAGAGGAAGAAGAGGAAGAGGAAGAAGAAGAAGAAGAGGAAGAGGAAGAAGAAGAGGAAGAAGAAGAAGAGTTGGCTTTGCTATCCTGCTTTTCTCACCCATTTAAAGGGACTCAAAGCAGCTGACAAACATTCTGCTCTCCCAGATGGGTGAACCCTTCGTTCTCCCCCAGATGGGTGAAATCACTTCAGTGGCTGTGCCAATTCTGAGTGGGCAAAAGGCGGCTGGAGTACCTGGCACAATGAAGAAGAAGAACCAGGAGGGCCTCTTCTTCTTCTTCTTCTTCTTCTTCATTGTGCCAGGTACTCCAGCTGCCTTTTGCCCACTCGTTCTTGGCAAGGCCATGGAAGTGATTTCACCCATCTGGGGGAGATGGCTGGAATCTATCCATGGCCCCTTATTTCCTAGGCCATTTCCACTTCCAAGCAACCCTGTCCTCTAACCTGTGTGAAGCCTAGCCGAGATCTACGCATCCAAGTTTGGACATACTTATCAAAAATGGTAGCAGGAAGGAATGCTGTCTTGAAGCGGAACTGGAAGCCATTAAGGTGTGTGAGTATTAAAATGAAAACAGATTGTTTTGACTTCCCTATCCCTAGCTGAACGCATCTGGGAAGAGAAGGCAACTGAGCGGTACAAACACATACGCTAAATTCCACTTCAAATTAGTGTTGCGAAATCTCATTAGTGTGCATTATTAATATACTACAGATTCTCAAAAGTTTGCTTACTGCAATCTAATATTCAGATAGATTACATCAGGTAGCTTTTTTCCCTGGCTCTTAATTGACCGCACTGTCCACCCAGCCTTCCGAGGGCTGTGGTGATCACACTTAGGGTTCAATCCAGCTTCAGTCCACTTTCAGAGCGAGAGAACACATCAGCAAAGGGGCAAGCTGTTTTCTTTCAGGGTTAAAAAACTCAGAAATTTCACCTGTGGGACAAATAATGTGAAAAGAAAATTACCGGCCACTTTGCTGATGTGTTCGCTCGCTCTGAAAGTGGACTGGAGCTGGATTAAACCTGAGGTGTGACCACAGCCTCAGTCTCAGGAACCAGCAATGACCATATCTTTTGTGGCGGTACAGCAGCTTATTCAACAGCGGCCTATCGACTGGGGCTCTGAAGAGGCTTCTGCTGCTGGACATGGTCCTGCATCTTTTGGGTGCCTGTGTCTCTGAGGGATGAGGAGCCCATGGATGAAGCCATGGGACATGGAATGGCCCCTTCTTCTCATATGCCGGCCTTATGGGTTTTCCAGTTACCACTGCAGTAAATGGCCATCGGACTGCAGCCATGTGCATTTTCCCTCCATATTTATCCACCTCCTTCCTATAGCCTTGCAGAGCCTAAGGTTGCATCTATCTATCTATCTATCTATCTATCTATCTATCTATCTATCTATCTATCTATCTATCTATCTATCTATCTATCTATCTATCTATCTATCTATCTGTCTGTCTGTCTGTCTGTCTGTCTGTCTGTCTGTCTGTCTGTCTGTCCGTCCGTCCGTCCGTCCGTCCGTCCGTCCGTCCGTCCGTCCGTCCGCCCGCCCGCCCGCCCGCCCGCCCGCGGTGCCCAGATGCAGCTAAATCTGTTTCCGGTCCCTGCCAAAGAATCCCATGATCCCCATCTGCAGAGGAGTTTTACCACCCGGCTGAAGTTTACCTTTTGCACTTTGGGGGCTCTGTGTGAGCTGACCTTAAGATCTGTCAGTGGGATGCATTATGGAAGACAGAGGCAATCCATTTCTTTGGAATGTCCAGGCTGATCATCCAGCTCACCCCGAGCGGAATTGATCCTACAAGGCATATTTCACGGTGTGAGTCCTTGTATTAAAGAAGAGGCATGAATCAAAGTCTCTTTTAAACAAACATATTTACTGTTGGCATGTTTTCCTGACACATTTCCTGCAGTAAAAGTTGATGGGACCTTCCATAATCCAAAGACCAGGTGGGTGACAGCTTCTATTGCTTCGTCAAGGCCGTGGCAAGTGCCGGCTGATCCCATCTGGGCAGGAGCTGAAATGTGCCTTTGTGCTTGGCTCCTCATGCCAACATCACCTGAAAGCATTCAGGGTGGGCAGCAGAGATGGTAGGCACAGGGGGACAGAGGAGGGTTGCAAGTGAATATTCGTAATGTTCAATATTCGTACAAATTTGGACATTCGTATACAAATGGGATGTTACGACCTTTGTACATTGGCATTGGTATGATTGATTGATTGATTGATTGATTGATTGATTTAATTTCGATCCCGCCCTATACCCGAAGGTCTCAGGGTGGGTTACAATATTATATTAATCTTAGACAGGTCCCTGCCCCTCAGGCTTACAGTCTAAAGAGACAAGAAACAAAAGGAAAGTGGTGTGGGAGGGAACAGGGAACAGCAAAAAGCAAGCGCTTGAGGTCTTCAGTTCCAGTTCTTCTGTTTGTTTCTTATTGCTGGAGTTTCCCTGTTCTCTTTACTTTGAATTTTCTCTTCATTGATGACAAACCGGGTGATGGTAGAGATGGTCAGCCGGCATCTTCTCAGCCCCACCTTGCTCGGCCTCAGGACCAGACGATTTCTCAACTGGTGGATTGGCTGCTGTAGTCTCTTTGCCATCTTGTGATGGGAGTAGTTGGAGGAGGGAGGGGCACTGCTGGCGGCAAGATGGCAGAGCAGCCCAGCCTGCTGCCTCTTCTCCACTCCCCTCAGGCAAGATGGTTCCTAGCCTTGTGATGGCAATTGGAGGAGGGAGGGGCACTGGTGGGAGCAAGATGGCGGAGCAGCCCAGCCTGCTGCCTCTTTTCCATTCGTCTCAGGCTAGATGGTTCTCAGCCTCGTGATGGCAGTTGGAGGAGGGAGGGGCACTGCTGGGAGCAAGAATGTTTCAGAATATTTGTGAGCTGGGGAGGTAGGAAAGCAGCTGTGCCAGTCACACATGCAACGGATCCAGAGTGCATTCAATGTGGATTGAGAGCAGATTCAAAGTGGATTCAGGGTGAACTTGACACTTTCAGAGCCTATATGTTATGGGATATATATCAGATACGTATGTGTTTATCCTGGATATTTGCACAATGTGGGTTGGCACTTCCCTGGGCTTTATGGGAGCCAAATCATAGTATTAAACAACAGGAGACCATTATCTCAGAAGTGTCCACAGCAGGGATGTACTATCATGGGTATTTTTCGCATTTGATTTGTATCCATTCCAATAGATCCCCTCCAAATGTGGTAGAATTCTATTCGATACGAATATCCAATACATATCTGGTATGTATCCTGTAACACATCCACTCTGAAAGTGCCGAATCCACTTTGAATCTGCTCCCAAACCATGTCAAATGCATTCTGGACCCATCGCAGATGTGACCGGCGCAGCTTCTTTCCCGCCTCCCCATTTCATGAATGTTCCAAAGCTTCATGCAAATGTTCCGAAACATTCATATTTGCATGAATGTCCGTGTAAAAGTGTGGCAAGATTCGACTCATTTACAAATGTCCGAGTTTGTATGAATCTGTGTGAATAACAAATAACATTCGTTCCCAACCCTAGTCCGTGGCTGATCCGTTGAAACAGGGAACGGAAGCCTGTCACACCGTGACATTTTTGGTAGGCATCACTTTTCATTGTTCCTCTGAAGACTCAAGAGTGACATGGGGCTGTTAATTGATGGTGACACTAAACATATGATGATGATCCCCTGGAGAGCAGGCAGAAATAGAGTGTGAGTAACTCAGAGATGTGGCACACTCTGCTTCTGTAACCCCTGCTTCCAGGAAAAGAGCCACTCCTGTGAGCTCTTAGCTAGGGAAGAAGAAGAAGAAGAAGAAGAAGAAGAAGAAGAAGAAGAAGAAGAAGAAGAAGAAGAAGAAGAAGAGTTAGCTTTCCTACCCCACTTTCCTCACCCATTTAAGGGGACTCAAAGTGGCTGACAAAGCTTCTGTTCTTCCCCCCACAACAGAACACCCTGTGAGGTAGGTGGGGCTGTGAGAACTCAGCAGAGAGCTGTGACTAGCCGAAGGCCACCCAGCTGGCTTCATGGGGGAGGGCAGAATTGAACCCAGTATTCCCAGACACGATGTGACTGCATCTGATCTCCCCCAGGGGAGGAATGACGTCTCTTCTGAGACACCCAGGCTGTGAATGTTACTCATCTTCTGATGCCTTTTTCCTCTGCCGCTGGGTTTTTAAAGATACCTGCTCAGGGCTGTTGTACAGGGTGGGTGTTCTTTGGAACACCTATGCCTTGGTAACAGTTTTGTCAAGTTGTTTTTCTTCCTCTGTCCCTCACCCTTAAAACTCAGGGCCGGAGGAGAGGATAGAAATCTAAATAATAATTAAGATGAAGCTCCCACAAGGGCAGGTGGGGAGGAGCGAGAAGGAACGGCTGCTGCTTTTAGGCGTGTTCGCGAATGCAATTTTGAGGATTCGATGCCAATTAAATATCCAAAGATTCAAATTGATTCGAGTGTTTAAAATTCAAATGTATTCACACTCCATTTGAACTGGATACATTCAAGTCTATTTGTACGAATATTCAGTTCGTATTTGAAGATATAAATGTCGACGACACTCGGATGTGTCCTTATCCATCAGTAGGCATTCGTATGCATCCCGTTTCTATCCCGTACGCATCCCGTTTCTATCCCGTACGCATCCCGTTTCTATCCCGTACGCATCCCGTTTTTGTCACATAGGTATCCGTACAAATGAGTAGGATTACGGGTAATATGCGTACGGATATGTACGTAATGTGTACATATCCGAATAATGTCTGAATAATTCATACAAATGATTCAAAAGATTTGAAAATTCATTTCAATGTTACATTCAAATGTACAGACATTCGATTTTTAATTCAAATGTCCAAATTCAGCTGTCCAAATGTCCAAAAGTGTGTCAGCTATGTGCAGGTGAGGCAGTGAACTTTGCTTAGGCTCAGAGTCATTGTTTCCTTCTGAGAGCCAATGTCTGTCCACAGGCGCACCACTCTCTCCCTCTGATGTTCTGGCCTTTCCTTTGCCCTCCTAAGCAACTTTAGAGCTATACAAACAAAAGCAGCATGGGAAGGTTTTGGTTTCCTCTTCGACTCGAGAAGGTCCATGGTGGGCCAACCTGTGAGAAAGGATGCTGGACTAGATGGGCTGTGGCCTGACCTAGGAGGGCTCCTCTGAATTCATGGAGGACAGGTGTATCCATGGCTGCTAGAATGGATGTCTAGGTACCGCTTCCAAGCTGGGGAGACAGGCAGGAGGTCTCTAAAGGCCACGTGCAGGGAGTCAGGTGAAGGTTTTGCCTTTGTCTTCTGCTTGAGATGCCCAGAAGCCATTGGTGGCTACTGTGTGAGATAGGGTGCTGGACGGGATGAACAGCAGGGCTTCTCTTAGGTTCTTTGGGATAATGGGATTCTAAAAAGCCTCCACCAACCCTTTCTGCTAAAAGGAAGAAACAGGTTGCACAAGGGCTTTGCCATAAATCTTAACTGTGAGCCAGTTTGGTCTAGTAGCTAGGGAACCGGTTTCTTATCTGGGAATACCGGGTACAATTCTGCTCTCCTCCATGAAGCCAGCTGGGTGACCTTGGGCTAGTCACAGCTCTCTTCTGAGCTCTCACAGCCCCACCCACCTCACAGGGTGTCTGTTGTGGGGAGAATGATAGAATGCTTTCTCAGCCTCATTTATTCACTTAGCAGTTATTGTATTTATTCATATCCATGTATATATCCACCATATATTGTGTATCCAGTTTGCAACACTGTAACAAGTAAAGCAATAAAGCCTCCTTTTTGGATGAATTGCCAACTCGTTTCACTTAGCTCTGGAGCTCACGTGCTAAACCAGCATGCTGCGCTTACAGCTGGAGGTTCTATCCCAGTCTGGCACTCAGGAGAAAAGTGGGGTAGAAAAGCCAATTCTTTCTTAACTGCTCTGCTTCTTAGGTATGAGGGCTGTGGTTCACACCTAAGGTTTAATCCAGCTTCAATCCACCTTCAGACTGAGAGAACAGATCAGCAAAGTGACCAATAATTTTCTTTCCACTTTATCTATCCCAAAGGTGATTTTTTTAATATAGTTATTAAACACTGAAAGCAAACAGCTCGTCACTTTGCCGATGTATTTCCTCAGTGCGGTCACACCTAAGTTTTAAGCCAGCTTCAGTCCACTATCAGAACGGGAAAACACATCAGGAAAGCAACGAGCTGTTTTCTTTTGGCATCTTGTTATGCAGAAAAATCCATTTTAGGATTAGATAATGTGGAAAGAAAGTGACCGGGCAGTATGCTGTTGTGTTTTCTCATTCTGAAAGTGGACTGAAAGTGGATTAAAACCTAGGTGTGAACACAGCCAAAAGTGGACCGAAGCTGGATTAAACCTTAAGTGTGACCACAGCCTAGGATGGAGAGGAAAGGAGCCTCCTTATATGCCTCTTCCTTCCACTTCTTCTCAGTTTTGCCCCTTTTCTGCATTTCCTCACAATCCTGAGAAAAGAGTTATGTTGTGGATGAAGCCCAGCCTATTCGCCTAGGTTTTTCTGCTCCCAGTTGGAGCATTTTTTTTTCTGCCCAGGTAACCAGGAGCCAACTTAACCCACCTGGGATTTATCTTTCGTGGGATTGCCTGCACCAACGCTGCCGCCACTGCCGCTGCTGAAGCCGTGAGCGGCGGGCGAGCTGGGTGCCGCTATAGATTTTTCTAAAGCTCCAACTGGTACCACCTCCCATCAAAATTAATTTCCTCCATAGGCAATGAATAATTCAGCAGCTTGTTATATACTGTGTCACGGGGGGACGGCGGAGCCGGCGCGCTACTCCATCAAGGAAGCGTTTCAGATAGTTTATATATATATATTGTTTATATTGTCAACAGCCCTTTGATCAAAATTAATTTTCTTGGCCCAGGACGTGCAGTGCAAGCCCTGTTCCTCTCATCTTTGTCACCAGTGGCCCACCTCTGGTTGGACCCAGGATGGATCGCTTCTTCCCGCCGACGGCGCAGAGGCACGGAGAGCTGTTTGCTCTCGATCCTAAAAGCAAGCTGCGACGCCCCCAAATCCATCTCCATCTCCATCATTCTTCCAGGACCCGCCATCGCTAAGGGGACCAGACCCCGAGGTCAGGACCGGGCGACCGGGACCGGACCCGAGGTCAGCAGTTTGCCATCTGGGCTGGCTCCTTCCTCTCCCGGTTCGCCATCTGGAGCAAGACTGGGAGAAAGTACCATCCGCTGCCCCCCACCACCACCCACCCACTCAGGTGGAGCAGGACAAAGTTTGCGAGGGCTTTAATTGGCTGGGGTTCCTCCCCTCCCCCCTCCCCCTCCCCCTCCCCTCCCCCTTTCGACGTCTGCTAAGTTGCGGGCAACTTTGCGCCGCGCCTGCGAGCAACTTTCGCGCCACCCGAGCGCCACGCTTCTCGCCGGGCGCTGTCCAAGGTACCCAAGCAGGGACCCGGCGGCCGAGCGAGCGAGCGAGCGAGAGCGCGGGGGAGCCAGCCGATCGGGGCAGCCTCGCCGGCGGAGGAGCGCCCGGGCAGCCTCCGGAGCGCCTGATCCTCGGCGGGTGGAGCCCGAGGCGTGTGTGCGCGTGTGCATGTGTGTGTGCATGCGTGTGTGCAGGGTTTTTTTATCCCGCGCTTGGCGCCTTCGGATTTTTGCATGCAGACGAAGAAAGGCGAGCAGCGAGACGCCAAGGCGGCGCCGGCAGCAGCAGCAAGCAGCAGCAGCAGCAGCCTCGGCGGCGCTGGAAGCAGGAGCCTCGGCGGCATCTCGCGGGTCTCCTCCGGAGCAGCCTCCTTCGCGAGGCAGGTGGAAGCGCGCGCGCGGGCGCGTGTGGATGCGCAGGGAGGCTTTCCCGGGGAAGCGCCTTCGTTTGCCCCCCCTCTCCGTGACCCCCCCTCCCGCAGCTTTCCTGCCGTGTTGCTATGGCGGAGGCGAGGAGGAGGAGGAGGAAGGCGGGGAGGCGACCGGCGATCGGCGTCGGCTTGCTCGGGCTCTGCCCTGCGGGCGGGAGGAAGGAAGGAAGGGGCGGCTGGCTTTCTTCGGCAGCCTCGCGGAAAGGGGCGGCGGCGGCAGCGGCGAAAGCGGATCCAGGCGAGGCGGATCGGTTGGGCTCCACTTCCCTGCCGGGCCGCCCCTCCACGGAAGCGGGGCCGGCGGTGCGCGCAGGTCGGTCAGTGAGCGCCCGCGGAACTGCCCGGGATTTGCGCGTCCGTCGTGGCCGGGCAGGGCAGGGCATGGCAGGGCGGGCGGCGCCGGGTGGGCGATCGGGCGATCGGGCGATCCGGCAAGCGGGCGGGCGGGCGGGCGAGCGACAGCCAGCCGGGCGTCTTCTGCGCCTCTCCCACCGGAGGAGGCGCGGATGGTCCGGGCCGGGATGCGGCTCCAAGATGCGCGCCTTCTCGCCGCCGTGCCCTCCATCCCCCTCTTCTTCCCGCTGGAAGGGCGGCGGTGGATGGGAGGAGCGGAGCCACAGGTTGTCCGGAGGGAGGGAGGGAGGGAGGGAGGGGGCGTGGGGCCGCGAGTCTTTCCGTGGGACTCCCATCCACGTGCAACAAAGAATCCGGCCCGAGGGCGAGGCGAGGCGAGGGCGCTTCCGACGCGGAGTCGAGCTGCTTGGGCGCGGAGGAGAGACGGGCGAAAGCGGGAGACGCGCGCGCGCGCGGGAACGGCGTCCGCGGCGGAGAACTGCTGGAAAGAAACTTTGCAAGGACCCGGAGGAAAAGTCCGCGGGAGTGGGTGGGGGGGGGGAGGGAGGGAGGAGGAGGAGCAGGAGAGAGAGAGGTGTGTGGGGTGGGGTGGGTTGATTAGGGACTGCACGGACCTCACCCACCCCACGCACCTGCGCAGCCAGGTGAGGGAGGCCTCATTCGTGCGCTTTTGCGCGCCCTGTCTGAGCAGGGGGGCTTGGAGGCGCCGGGCATCCCGAATGAGGGCTCCGGCTTCCGGGCAAGGCTTGAGCTTCCCGGGAGAGGAGAGACCCCCCACCCACCCCAGCCCCAATTCAGAACTCGCGGGCTTCGCTGCGTGGACTGGGTCGGACCCGCGGCAGCACAGAGAGATCCGTGGCGCGCCCAGCTCCTGGCTCCTGGCACCTGGGATGGTTCCGTGGCGGCGTAGAAGGATGGAAGGGCGGGCGGGGGATGAGCTCGTGCAGAGTGTTTTAGGCAGAGTGGCCCAGCCGAGCCCTTCTTGGTCGGAGCGTGGGAATCCTCAGCATCGCCCACAGCAGTGGTGGCCGTCAGTGCCAATGCTGGGAAGTTCTGCCTTTGACTTCTGTTTTGGGGCACCCTCCTGCCGCCCCGCCCCCCATGTGCAGGGGCACCCACAGGTGTCTGCCAACCTCCTGGTCCCCAGAGTGAACTTTAGGAGCGTGAGGAGCCGTGGAGGGACTCTGTGAGCCGTGGTCGTGGTGAGGGAGTCTGCTCCATTTGGGCGTCTCCGTGGCACAGTCTCTTTGCCACCTCAGCTTATGTTGGCTTTGCTGGAAACCTCCCTGCCTTCTGAAGGGTGCCAAGCCTGTTTTGAACCCCCCCCCTCCCCTGTGGTTGCTCCAAAAGAGACTGGAGATTTGCCAAACAGGTCGGGTGGGTCGCTTCCCAGTTCGCGGCCAACCGGCCAGCTTGCGTGGTTCGGCGTGCAAACTGAACCACCCGGTGGTTTGAAAGAAACTCTGCAGAGTAAACCTGAACCACAGGTAGTTGGTTCGATCCGAGCCAAACCACTGAGACTCAGTTTGTACGCGCCTCTAAAAAAACGGCGGCAGACGGGCAGGGGGCGGCAATGCATGTTTGGCTCGTTTCCCCCACACGTATCAAGGGGATCTCTTTGAGATGGAGTCACTCCAGGTGAGCAGCTGTTGCTAAAGAGAAATGTATCCCCTCCCTATCCCCTGTGGTTGACATGTGTTTCGAAACTGGTGTGTTTTGGCAGCGTGTAGAAGCAGACTGAAACAACAGACAGGATGGGGGTGTTGGTGAGGTGTGGCAGAAGAAGAAGAAGAGTTGACTTTTCTCACCCATTTAAGGGGACTCAAAGCGGCTGACAAAGCTTCTGTTCTCCCCACAACAGAACGCCCTGTGAGGTGGGTGGGGCTGTGAGAGCTCGGAAGAGAGCTGTGACTAGCCCAAGGTCAGCCAGCTGGCTTCATGGGGGAGGGTGGAATCAAGCCCGGTATTCACAGATAAGAGTCCGTCTCCTTTATCACTAGATCAAACTAGAAAAACCACCCTCCACTCCAAAACGGCACATCTTGGCCCTGGACCTTCTGCTGACCATGGGCTCTATCTCCCATCCTTCTGTGGCACCCTGGAGGTCTGCAGTTAAGGGATGGTGCGATTCATGTGGCCATCTGTCCCTCCCAGAAGTCCTTCATCGGTTTTTAATTGGGAACTGTTGTACGAATGAACAGCTCCACGATCGGGAGAGCGTGGGAAGGTTTCTCATCGCCTGATGTGTCCGTCTGCTCTCCCTTCTGGCCACAGGGGCACAAACTGTCGCTTGGCATCCGTTTATAAGGGTTGGCCTCTGGAATCTGTTCCCCTCCATCCTCCTGGAAGGCCTCATGCCCCTGGGGTGTGGGTGTGGCCAAATAGGGGTGTGGCCACCCCAGACCTTCCAGTTTTGGACTACAGCCCCCATCAGCCCTCATGAAAGTGTCCACCAAAAAAGCAGGACTTTTCCAAGGGCTGACCCTTCTACCTGCTAATCTGCTGAGCAGGGGGAGACGATTTCCACCTTTGTCAGGCTGTGGAGAGAGACTTAGGCCCTTTCTGTACTGGGCCTTGTTCCGGATTATATCCTGTAATAAGGGTTTGCCATCCATGTGCTGGTGTAGACTATGGCATGCCCCTGGCACTGTTTTAAACCACAGATATTGTTTTAATACCCATATAAATAACAGATACTGTAGATCTTTGTCTGGGAAGTGCTTATGAACCTGGTACTGTTTTTCTGTGAAGTTAGGCAGCGCTGTGAAGGGATATTGACAATTATACTGAAGACCCAAATGTGTGTGTTTGTTTGTGAGAGAGAAAGAGAGAGAGAGAAAGAGGGAAGGAGAGAGGGAGAGAGAGAGAGAGAGGGATCCCTTGGGACAGTCCTGTGTTTGATCTTGGCGCCTGTGTGGCATGAAGTTATTCTGCCACATCTTTTGGAAACAATGCCCCTGTGTGCGTTTGATGTCTCTTTTGTGTTTTCGCCCATTGTGAATAGTGGCGCGGATGATATGGCAGGCACATAAAAGCCCACAGGATGGCTGCGAGCTTAATCTGCTGTGATAAGAAGCAGACAGAGGTAAGGAAATCGGCAGGTTCAGAAGGGCTGCCCAGAGTGCCAGGATCTGAAACGGTTAGGAGGAAGGTGCCCATTAGAATTTCACTGTTGTTTGCCCGACACTTTTTCCTCCTGAGTCTTCTCTTCTCCTCTCCAGGGTCCAATCTGCATCCTAGGTTGAAGTGCCCAGGTTCCCCCTTAAAAAGATGTCTTTTTTTTTTTGCAATTCCTTTGAAGATAACTCCTGGCCTTTCTTTGATGTTGCTGGATAGGCTGAAGCCCTGAAGTTTTTGATTTGCAGGGGAATAAGAAAGGGGATTTGCTAAAGAAGCTGCCGGGGTTTTGTGCAAGGCAAGGCAAGGCAAAGCTTGCACAGAGATGGCGCAAACTCACTGTTTGTATTTTTTGTGCAAAGCCCGTGTGCGCGGGATCACCTTGGCAGGCAGCTCATACACAACGCACATGGCTTATGCAACGTTTGCTGCTTCCTTTGGAGGCTCTTTGCTTGTATCATCAACCTTCCTGCCACCGAGGGAAACTCCTTCTAAAAAGATCAGAAGAGCCCTGGTGGATCAGGCCACAGCCCATCTAGTCCTGCATCCTGTCCCAACACAGTGGCCCACCAATTGCTCATGGCCATCTCAAGCAGAAGATAAGGGCAAACCTTCACCTGCTTTCGAACCCCAGCAAATGGCCTCAGGGGCCTCCTGCCTGTCTCCCTAGTCTGAAGGATGTACTTGGGCATCCATTGTAGAAGCAATTGGGGCTAGGAATGTGTACGAAAATTCGAAACGTTCAAACTTGGATTGAATTCGAATCGAACGTCTATACTTTCAAATTTAACATTTGAATGAATTTTTGAATCTTTCAAGTCATTCTTACGAATTGCGCGGACATTTGTATGTGTACGGATACGTATATATTACATATATATCCATATGCATCTTATTCGTATCCGTATGCATTTGTACTGATACGTACGGGGCAAAAATGGGATGCATACAGGATGAAAGCAGGATGTAGTTCACATTGAACTGAACATGCGGTTGTTCAGAAATCGGGAGAGTTGATTGAACCAAACCAGCCTGCTCCTTGCAGACACGACGAGCAGTCTGGTCAAACAGTTTGCATTTGCTGTGGTTTTGAAAATGAATGTGAAGAATCCTTTGTTCGATTAACTGGTTTTCCATTGAACCGCTCTTGTGATTTTTTGGTTCCTGCATGCCTTGAGTCCAGGGGCGCTGGCTTCCTCAGAAGAAACTCACTCTGCCTCGTTGTATCTCCATTAGTTTTCAATATCTGTGGTTATTTTGAACGCTGCACTGGCATAGATCTGTTGCTTTGGTTTTAATGATGTGGCTGTCCCATTTATTTCCCCTTTAATATTTTCTGTTCTCCTAAAAGTAATGGATACTCTAGTATGCGCTCTTTCATTCATTAGCTACAGGTTTGCCAATAATTCTAGCTGTGGTCTGCTGTGAGAAGTGAGAATTCCATAATGTTTGAATTCAAATTATCCATATAACTCAACGAATCATTTGGCTGTTTTGGCAAAAACTCATAAGGATGGCTGTAGAAGGAAGAACTTTTCCAAAGTTTGGGTGTGATCACACAAGGCTAGGCATACACACTCACATTCGTACAAATAGTTCGGACGTCCATACAAATAGTTTGGACATTTGTTAAACTGGGGAGGGGGAAAACAGCTGCACCAGTCACATCTGCAATGGATCCAGATTACAGTCGACACAGATCGAGAGTGGATTAAAAGTGGATTCAGGTCGGATTTGACGCCTTCCGAGCGTGGATATGTTACAGGAAATGAATCAGATACACATTCATTCGTATCAGATACATATCAGATATTCGTATTGAATAGAATCCTACCATGTTCGAAGTGGATCAGTCCGAATGAATACGCATTTTCTAACATTAATTTCATTACGAATCAAATTCCAACCCCCCCATTCATGCACATCCCTACATATGGCCAGTTTCGGCCAACAAAGGGTTGCCCCTCTCTATGAATGAAGGAAAAAATAATGTTCACACATTTTTAAGAACAAGCGGCAAAAATCCTCCAACCTCTCTTCTACTTGTTGTCATTATCTTCTGCGTTTGCCTCCCATTGGTCACTGTCAGCCTGACTTTCCATGGTTTTGATGGGTTCCTAGGCTGCTATTGACCACAGGAGCCTCTGTAGCTTCCTGCCTTATCCAGTATAAAGTCGCTCCAGGCGCTATTACTTCCCATCTGTGGAAAGGACGCACAAGCTGCATCTTTAGAACAAGGCGAAGTATTCTTCAAAAAAGAATTCTGTTTGTCCCTGGAATCCTCTTTAATCCTGTGTTCACACCCTCTGTGTATGACTCTTCTTGAAAATGTGGAAGTCCATTTTCTGTCCAGTTCCCAATGCAATTCAGTTTGTGTTAGTCCAGTTATGGGGTGGAGGTGCAGAAAGCTGGATCAGAGTAACTCAGCAATAACACCGCCTGAGTTTGATCCAGAATTTCTTTCTCAGAGTTACAGCAATTCTGGTTGGAAGGAGGATTAGATGACCTTTGGTATCTCTTTAGTTTAGGGTTTCAGGAACAAAGGCTGAATAGTGTGTGCAATTTCCCAGTTGACTTCTTTGAAAATTCAGGGTGCCTACAGGGCGCTTCTAAGGCCATTTGCTGGGATTCGAGAGCAGGAGAAGGTTAGCTTTTATGATGGAAAAGAGAAGGGGGAGAGAGTTTCTCCCCTGCAAGTACACATAATACGCTACCAGTGGGAATCTGAAAAATGAGAGCTCACTGCTGATTGAAAAAGCCTGGATTAAAACCTGGACCAAATTGTGCAATGGAAGCCTACCCTTCCAAATACTTGTACCCGGTATCTTTTTGCTCATGGAGGAAAAAGGAACTAAAGGAGGGGCAATATTCAGGGGATATTGGGCTGGTACAGTTGCATAAAAGAATAGGGGAAAAGCTTCCATACCTGGGCTTCCAGATGTTGTTAAACTACAGTTCCCATCGTTCCTTTATTTCAGCTACACTGATAGGTCTGATGGGACTTGTAGTCCAACTATATCTGGAGACCCAAATTAAGAAGCTGTGAAATAGACAGGTTTCTTTTCTTCTTTTGCTGGTTATTAGGACAGACGTCCATGTTTCAGAAATAGTCCACGTGGAAAAAAACACGGCCTCTCCATGGTCCAATTTCTTTTAACAACTGATTTTTTGAAATGGCTTATCTTAATGTATCTTGGTCCCTAGTTATTGCAATATCTGAGGCAGGTGTTATCATACTATTAGCTGTATTTCCTGTTTTTATGGGCTGTCAGGAGAATTAAGATTGTGCTGCAGCCACATAAATATTGTAATATAAATAAAATCAATAGATGATAGCTGCTGAGGCATTATAGTGACTCCTTTTCTAGGAAGCACTTGTGGTGTATGCATTTGCCTTTGAAGTATCTCTTCAGGTTTCCCTGTTAAATCCCCTTTTTTCACCAATCTTTCTAATCCTGTCTCACAGTCCCAACTTAAATCTTTTAAGTCCAGACTTTGCACTCAGGCATCCACGAGATATTGAGCTAGTTGAGACTTGTTTTTCTAAAGTAAATATCTGGCACGTCGCAGGCTGGTCAGGCAACAGGCAAACACTTGCGCAGCTACTCAGTCCCAAGGGTTCCAGGCGTTCTCAAGGTCAGTTCCGGTCCGGGGTCTAGGAGTCCAGAGTCAGCAAGGGTCAGGCAGTCCAAAGGGTCAGCAAATCACAAGGAGTCCAGGATTTCAAGCTCAGGTAACATGAGGCTGCAAAGATGTTGTCTGCAGCAACATGAGGCAAGGTGAGCTTGTTCTTAAATAGAGGAGTCAGAGCCATGCCCGCGGTGCAGCTGGGCTAATCGCTCTGATCTCCGTCTCATCTGCTTCTGCTGCCTAAGCAGGCGATGAGAGAGCCTTTGATTAGGCTCACTGCTGGTGGATTCATCACCAGAGCTGTCTGGCTGCTCACCTGGACCCGGCCTTAGGTCTTCCATGCCTGCCATGCCCTGCTGTGGCTGCTCCTCAGCCTGTGGTCGCATTGCAGGCATATCCTTCTCTTCTGATGAGGCTGAACAGGGCATGACAATATCACCATTTTCCACTTCTCTCTAAAGATATTTGTCCTTAGAATATGCACCAACTTTTTGTATTTTTTTTAAAATGCTCCCTAGATATCAACTGCCCTTCCCCAATTTGATGAAAAGTGTCTAATTTTTAAAATGGTAATTTTTACTTTTTCTGTGCCATCTTTTTTTCCCCCCAGGCAGCTGTTTTCTATTTTCCTTGAATGGAGGGAGGATGCAGAAAGGAGGTCCACTTGGGCTGTGGTTACATTTAAGGTTTAATCCAGCTTCAGTCCGCTTTCAGAAGAAGAAGAGTTGGCTTTTCTACCCTGCTTTTCTCACCCATTTAAGGGGACTCAAAGCGGCTGGCAAAGCTTTCTATTCTTCTCCCCACAACAGAACACCCTGTGAGGTGAACGGGGCTGTGAGAGCTCAGAAGAGACCTGTGACTAGCCCAAGGTCACCCAGATGGCTTTGTGGAGGAAGAAGAAGAGTTGGCTTTTCTACCCTGCTTTTTTCACCCATTTAAGGGGACTCAAAGCAGCTGGTAAAGTTTTCTATTCTTCTCCCTGTGAGGTGGGTGGGGCTGTGAGAGCTCAGAAAAGATCTGTGACTAGCCCAAGGCTACCCAGATGGCTTTGTGGAGGAGGGCGGAATCAAACCCGGTATTCCTAGATAAGAGTCCGGCTCCCTAACCTCAAGACCAAACTGGCTAGTGAGAGAAGACATCAGCAAAGCGACTGGCTGTTTGTTTTTAGTGTTAAATAACTCAGAAAATTCACCTTTGGGATAGATAATGTGGAAAGAAAATTACCAGTCACTTAGCTGATGTGTTCTCTTGCTCTGAAGGTGGACAGGGGCTGGATTAAAACTTTGGTGGGAATTTCTTCTCTACAATGAATTTTCACACCACTGCACAATGCTGCCTTTCATTGCCTATAAATAAGACAGTGGAAAGAGGGTGTCATTATTTCTGCTCAGGTCTAGATTGATAGAGAATCCAGAGATTTAATTCCAGCACAGTTGTGCCAAGCAGTGAAATATCCATCATAAACCAAGGAGCAGTTTAAAATAGTATGAGAAATAAATAAGTGAATGAATAAATAGGACTAGAAAGGTGTTCTGCAAAGCTAGAGATTTAACTTTGGAAACAAAAAAAGGAAGAGAGCACCCAACCCTCTGCCCAGCACTAGTGATGTCCACAAATCTCTTTTTGTATTTGGTTCATATTGAATCAAATGCAAGAAAATTTGTATTCGTTCGAATAGATCCCCTTCAAGTGTGGCAGGATTTGTATTCTGTACGAATGTTCAATCCCATACGAATCTCATACGGATGATTGGTAGACACCAAGATTGAGGTCTACTAGCAGACCATTGGGCCTTGATCCAGAACCTGGAGGCAGAATGCAGAAGACACACCTTCTCCTGTGTTCTCCTTCTCCTGTACCGGTGGTGGTGGTGGTGGTGGGGCTCATTTCAGCGGTTCACCAAAGTGCACCTCCAAAACAGGTCCCCTGGCACTAAATGGAGCATAATCTGGATTAGGGAGTCCCTGATTGGAATGATCAGTAGACACCAACATCCAGGCCTACTAACAGACCATTGGGTCTTCAACCAGAACCTGGAGGCAGAATGCAGAAGACATACCTCCTCCTGTGTTCCCAACTACTGGTGGGGAACTCATTTCAGCAGTTTACTCAAGTGCACCTCCAACACAGGTCCCCCAGCAGCCCCAAGGCCATGAACCTTCATTTCTAGCCCTTGGAGGCTAGTTCTGAAGCTCATATAAACTTCGGCGCTGTAACCGGGCCTGGTCTCCACCAGGGCTTTTATGCAGACACCACTGTTCCTTGCCTTTCCATAATGCAAACCAGTGGGCCTGATTTCTCAAAAAATGCCCTTTGCTAGGCAAATGAATCCAGCCCCATCTGTCCCAGCACCACAGCCTTTGGACCGCTAAGCATCAAAGGAATCTTTCTCTCTCCTGGGCCAGGCAGCAAAGTTTAATTTGGAAAACCATGAATTCAAAAGAGCCTATTCTCCTGCACAGAGAGTGTTTTTCAAGGCCTTCTCTCGGAATGAAGAGCAAATCCCGCGGACATGAAGGGAATTGATGAGATGGGGGCTGTCAGGCAAAATGAGTTCCTTTCATCCGTAATGGACTTCGCCAGGGCTGCTCTAATTTGGGAAGGGTTTGCTAGACTGCCCAGTTGCTTAGGTGTGGTCAGAGCAATACCATACATACGACACCTGGATGTTGGTGTCGTATATAATGTGTAGGCATCTATGCACCTATGAACGTCCAAATAATCTGTATCAATGATTCAAAAGATTCAAAAATTCATTTGAATGTTACATTCGAATTTAGAGACATTCTATTTGAATTTGAATGTACAAATTCAATCAAATTTTGAATGTTTCAAATTTTCGTGCAAATGCGTAATGAGTTCAGGAGTCAGAAATGGTGTGTGTGTGTGTTGTTGTTGCAGCAATTAACTTGCCAGAAAGCCTTAAGAAAGGAGAGTTAATCAATAGTAAGCCAGTAAGTTAAGCAAAATCAAATGCATTGCAACAAATGTAGGCATGAATGCCAACACACTTTCCATAGTCTTGCCTTCCCATTGTGTACAAATTTAGTGCATGTTAGCTTGGAGCACTGAAAAAAATTAGTTCCAAAACATTAGGTCAAACGCTTCGTTGTTTACAGAGAACTATCTCATGTCTTATGCAGGCACAATTCATTTGTGAAGTGCAACGTGAATTTCACGTGCGCCTTTTCTTCTTTTTCTATCTTTTGAGGCAGAGTGGAGAAGGATCACAGGAGGGATCGCAAAATCCTCGCCCTTTGAAAAACTTTGGCAAATTTGGTAATAGTGAGTGAGTTGGGTCATGTGGCAATCAGATAAGCAAAATCTATATTATCCTTCTACTGTAATCCGCCTTCAGATAGGAATAAAAATATAAATAAATGAGTAAATTAACCAAGAAGAGTGGGGCGTCTTGGGAAAATATTCTGCACAGTTGCTGCCTTTCGTGAATGCATCAGGGTACCTAATATTTCTGAACATAAGAACGTAAGAAGAGTCTTGGGTTCCGGTCACACCTTTAGTGTACGATGAATTCAGGTCGTCTTCCGGTCACATTACATTATTTTTATTCAATTTGTTTTCCAAGCTGGCCTACCCCCATTAGATTGTTCTAAACGGATTCATCTTTTCCAGAGGACTCAATCCACCCTGGCATCCCAGGCCATCTTTGCTTCCTCAGTGTGAGCGGGAGGCGGGCTAAAGGAGGCTGTACCGTGCTGTGGTGGGCGGGGCCCAGTCTTTCCTTTGGCCAATGGGCACACACAGAGTTCATGAGGCGCCTCCCCTTCTCTCCTCAGTTTATGTGTATGATTCTTCTATCTAGCACCTTTCTGCAAATTTGTTATTATTATTTAAAAAATTAATTGCATGGAGAAGAAAAGCATATTGAAAAGGAAGGGGGCATGGAGGTGGGGGAGCAGGCTTAAAAAAGAATTGCAAACACACCCCCTTGCCTCCCTTGAGTGACACAACGGCATCCAATCAGATCTGAAGCAGTATAAGGGGTTGAGAGCCAAGAGCTCCATGGAGGAGGCTCAGGCTGATTGCAGAGAAAGGTGTGAGCGATACAGCCCAGAGTGAGGATGGCCTGAGGACGACCTACTGTATAATGATCTACATGTAAACAGAACTGGTTCGAATTATTGATAGGACATCCTGTCTTATATAGGTGTGACCAGGGCCTTGGTGGATCAGGGGGTACTTCTAGTCCAGCATCCTGTCACACCCAGTGTCCTACAAATAGCTTCTGGGTTTCTCGAGCAGAAGATGAAGGCAAAACCCTTATTTGCTCTCTCTGGCTCAGTCCGACCTCCGTCTAATAGGAGGGATGTATCCTTCTTTGAACTACAACCCCCATCATCCTTTGCCAAGACAGTCAGCCTTCCATCCTTGCTCCTGCTGAAATTTTGATGTACAATTAAGTCACTGATCTTTTTTAAAAGGAAAGAAAAAACAAGTTTCTCTAGGGACAGCCTGCCAACTTGTTTTGGCTCAGGGACAGCCTTGGGATTTCTTCTCCGGTGCCAAGGTTTATTTTGTCTTTCCAAATTACACCTTTGCGTCACCTTTATAAAGAAGGTCTGGGGTCAACAGTACCACATACGCACTACTTGCAGAAGGATCAAGGGGTCTTGCAATAACAAACCACCTCTGAGCTATTGCCAGGATAAATATTAGCTTTGATGAGGGTTTACTGTTGTTTTAATGCTTTTAAGAATGTTAGAACATGAGAGGAACCCTGCTGGATCAGGCCACAGCCTATCTAGTTCAACATCCTGTGAACCAGTTTGCTCTAGTGGTTAAGGAACTTTTCTTTCTCCTCCTCCTCCTCCTCCTCACAGTGGCCCACCAAATGCTCATGGGCATCTCAAACAGACAGGGGAAACCTTCTCCTGTTCTCCAGATGGCAGCAAACGGCCTTAGAGGCATCCTGCTTGTCCCCTCAGCCTGAAGGATCTACTTAGGCGTCCATTCTAGTAGCCGTTGATACATCTGTCATCCATAAATTTGTCCAGCCCTTCCTTAAAGCCATCTAGGCTGGTTACTGTCACCACCTCTTCTGGCAGCCAGTTCCATAGACCGATGACCGTCTGGGTGAAGAAATCCTTCCCCTTGCCTGATCCGACTCTCCTACCCATCTGCTTCATAGATGCCCCCTGGTTCTACTGTTGAGTGAAAGAGAAAAGACATTTTCTGTGTCGACCTTTTCTATACTGTGCATGATTTTATGTACTTCAATCAGGTCCCCTCTTAAATGACATCTTTTCAAGCTGAAGAGGCCTAGACCTTGCAGTCTGATTTCATAAGGGATTTTGTTCCAGCCCCTTAATCATTCTGGTTGCCCATTTCTGCTCCTTTTCCAGTCCCACCATGTCCTTTTTGAGGTGTGGTGACCAGCATTGTACAGGATTTGTATTGCTCTTCTCAGTTTTGAAGCTGAAGTGCTTGAAATGTTGGATGAGAGGAGGCGTGAGCAGTCAGACCAGAAGATGGACTGAAGAAGGTTTAAAGTGAAGGTATGACCATAGCCTTATAGTTACCTGCTGAGGAGACAGCGCTGAAGGAGCCACCTTCAGTTTAGTATTTCTGGAGTAAGAAAAGGCACAGGGCGGCTTTGTACGTACAGACTCATTCCTCTCCATTCCAGAAGTTCATAAACATTGTGTGTGTGTGTTCAGCTCAAACCGAATCGACGGAGTGGTTCAGGACAATTTGAACACCTTTGAGCCACCATCAAACACAGCAGGTTTGCTTGGCTTGTTAGAATGCCCCAAATTCTGTTAGAACATTCAGGCAGGCGGGGTGTTGTTCAATTTGAACTAGGACCGTGAAAGAATATTCAAATGCATTCAAAATTTGATCGAACTGACTGAATTTCGACATTCAAATTCAAATCAAATGTCCTTAAATTCAAGTTTAAAGATTCGATTCGAATTTCAAGTTTCAGATCTATTCATTTGAATTACTCAGACATTTGTGTGTATACGGGTTGATACACCATGTGTACTTGAAGATCCATATCTTTCCCACATCTGTATGCATGTGTACGGACCTGTACGGGATGAAAACGGGTTGCATGTGGGATAACTATGGGATGCATACGGACATGTATAGATGTGTACAAACCCGGGGAAGATGTGTAAGAGCATTTACGAACGTTGATATTCGTAAGTGCAAATTCGAATAAAACATTTGAACGAATTGATTCCAATTTGCTTAATTTGAATCTAATTTAGGGTGTTTTTCCACTGTCAGAAAGTACCCATTTTTGCACCCATTAAGGACCCATTTGGGTGTGAGCCGGATGATCCCATTTCCAGCACGGCACCCATTGGGGACCCGATTGTTTCGACTGCCGGTGGGGAAATCCAGATCAAATGGGTACTTTCTGGCCTTTAATCTGTATTTTCTGTAGACCCCATTAATGGGGTCTACAATGGGGTCTTCTGCCAGAAAATCCGGATTAAAGGGAGCCTGTTTCACGCTTGTGTGGCAATGGGGTCTAGAGCAGGCTGGGGGGAGGGGGCACCCATGGGGGGGGAGCCCCAAAACCTAAGCTTCGACGTCATTTCAAAGTTATTTCAAAGTCACTTCGAAGTCTATGCAAAATAGCTCCGGAGCGTCTTTGAAGTCTGTGCTGATCTTCACTCCGAAGATCAGGGCAGACTTCAGTGGAGCTGTTTTGCACAGACTTCGAAGTGACTTTGAAATGACTTCGAAGCCACTTCAGAGATTGCACCCCCTGTCCCCCCAAACATCTGGGGTGACAAGCAGACCCCTCATGGGTAGATCTGGATTTCCAAATGGGTGCTCCGGTGTTTCCACGGCAGGGAGGCTAGCACCCGTTGCTATTGGGTGCTAGAGCACCCATGGAAACACACTGGTCTACTAGATCTGGATTAAGGAATGTACCCATTCCTTAGATCCGGATCTTCTTAGATCCAGGTTAAAGGAGCATGGTGGAAAAACACCCTTAGTTAAATCTGAACTTTAAACATTCAAATTGAATTGAATTTTTGGGCATTAGATTTGAATGGAACTGAATCCTGAAAATTGCATTCACGCATACCCCAAATTTGAACCCGTCTGAGCCTGAACCAGTTTGGCACATGTCTATTTGCCATTGGCAGAAGTGCCACAGCTTAGTGTATTTTCTACTTTTAACACCGGGGTCCAAGATAGCTGTGTTGGTGGAGAGAAATTCAGTTCCCCCAAAATCTCATCATCTGCTTCAGGTTTTTGAAGCATCATTGTTTATGCTCGTTGCTGCTGTGTTCAGTCACTGGCCCACCTGTCTGTGACTCTGTCAACTTCAGGATGCCTTGCCTGTCTTTTAGCACAAACTCTTCTGAGCTCTGAGCTCCTCTAAGTTCACGTTAATCACTTCTTTAATGGCATCCATCTATTTCAGCTTCTTCCACTTTGTTTTAGGGAGGTGCACGAGTGCATTGTTTGCATTTGAATTTGAGTCGATTTGAATATTTGAATATTCAATTCAATTCAAAAATAAAAATCTGAATTTTCAAAAATCCGATGCGAATCTGGATTATCCGGATCCGAATTTTCAAAAATCCGATGCGAATCCAGATGATCCGGATCCGTATTTTCAAATATCCGATGCGAATCCAGATGATCCGGATCCGAATTTTCAAATATCCGATGCGAATCCAGATGATCCGGATCTGAATTTTCAAAAATCCGATGCGAATCCAGATGATCCGGATCCGTATTTTCAAAAATCCGATGCGAATCCAGATGATCCGGATCCGAATTTTCAAATATCCGATGCGAATCCAGATGATCCGGATCCGAATTTTCAAATATCCAATGCGAATCCAGATGATCCGGATCCGTATTTTCAAAAATCCAGTTCAAATCAAATGATACAAATGTTGGCAACATTCGTATACAATTTTTGAATTTGCACGCATCCTGCTTTCGTCCTGTTTGCGTCCCGTTGGCATCCCATTGCCATCCCGTGTTATAAGCACAAATAGACCCGATATTCGGATGCAATATACGACGTTCTGTTCCGTCGAATTACTCAAAAATCCGTATCGGATTTTCAAACATTCAAAATTCATTCAAGTTCAGAAGTTTGGATTTTCGAAAATCCTATTCGGATTCGCACGTCGATATTTGGCAAATTAGAATCCGATTTTTTAATTTCCGAATATCCATGCACGCCCCTACTTTCTTTCCCGTTTGCCTTTCTTGGCACCAGGGTTTTCTCCACCGAGTCTTTCTTTTGCAATATGTGGCTGAAGGTATTTCAGCTCTAGTTTGTCCTTCCTGTGAAAAATCCAGATAGTTTTCCTTGAGTATTGACAGGTTTGATTTTCTAGCAGCCTCTGAAACTCTCAGTAGGTTTTTCCCCCAACACTATTGTTCAAATTCATCTATTTTCCATCGCTCAGTGTTTCTGATGGATCAGCTCACACTACCATAGATTTCAACTAGGAAGATCATAGATCCAATTATAGGAACCTTTGCTGAGAATGCGGGGTCTCTAGGCTGGCGAGGGGTCCCACCGTGTCCCACCAATTAGAGAAATCCACTGAGTTCAGATGGAGAGGAGGGCCTTCTCAGCTTTGGCACCTCACTTATGGAACACCCTTCCTTTGGATGCCCCATTAGCACCAAATTATTCATACAAATATATATGAATGTATTTGTATTGAATCAAATGTCCAGACATTAGTTTGTTTTGCTATTCGGATACGTTCGGATTTTTTAATATTCTATTGGTTACAAATTGACTTTGAAAATAGCATTTGTGCACACCCATTTCCATTTCTATTTCCATTTTTATTTATATACCGCCTTTCCATCCATGCATGCATGCATCCATCCATCCATAACCTTGGGCATTATTGGCAAAGCTTTTCTCCCCCAAAAGTAAGTGTTTCTTAATTACATGGCTATAGTCATTATCTGCAACGATTGTCAAGGCCAGGTAGTTAAGAGCTGTGACTTCCCCAACAACTTTTCAGTTTCTTTCTAGTGCATTGATGTAGCTGGTTAACATAACATTGGGATGGTGGTAGCTTCGTCCCAGTTTTGGAACCTGCATCTATCTCCTTCATCAAAAGATTACCCGTTAAAGGCGATGGGGCTTTTGTTTCCGCCCAAGCGCGTATCTCATTGGATTGGTGGCCGCCTGGGAAATCCCAGCCGATTGGGAGGGGGGGCCACGCTGAACGCCACATTGCTATGCGTGCAATCCAGATTGGCTCTGGGATGTCGGCGCTCGGGGCAAGTGAAGGCAAATAATGGGGAACCCATGAAAGCGATCGGTGCAGGAAGGCAAGTTTTCCCTTTCTTGAAACAAGGATACAGAAATGTCAGGATCAAAGGGGAAGGATTTGCTGGCATTCTGCTGAAACGTTCATGAAAATTATCCCTGAGTCGTGTAAGCCTTCAGACCTTTTGAAGGCATGGTGGGAAAACATCAAGAGTCATTTCTCTTCACTCGAGATGTTCTCTTTTAGGATTGTCACTGGGTATAATTACAGTATAGGATTCACCCAGCCATCTTCAGTCAAGATGTGAGCTGCGTCTTATTTATTTCCTTGAGCTCTAGAAATGTCAAGACTAAATTAGCTGTAGAGGAGAATGAAATGTGAAGAAAACAGTATCTGCGAAGGAAAAGAGGGAATCGCTGAAGAGCAAATCATGGCATGGAAGACACTCTGCGCAACGTTTCGGAGTATTATGGGAAGGAGTCTGAATTTTGTTTATCCTGGCATCTTGCACCCTGGAAATAGTCTAGTCTGAAATATGGGAACGTTGGGCTATTTTGGTTCAAGATCGTGGAATTTATAACTCTGCAAAGTTTACAGCTTCCCAGACTACTTGAGTTTCAAACATAAACCAAAGCCCACACGAGGTGCCAAGGCCTGTGATGCCCAGTATTTTGTAATGGTGGCGCATTATGCTGCCGCTACTTCGAATTTACCTACTGCAGAAAGATGAGCATTTGCTCAGGAGTCTCAAGTAAATTTGAAGTTTCCCGCCAGTCCGGAGAGGACAACGAGAACAGTGAATGAAAACTGAGCCTGCAGCCAAGGGCTGCCCCATCCCACGTGGTCTCAGTTCTCGCAGCTAACAGGGAGGAAGCTATGTGGGGCTGCTGTAATCTGGACCCTGGGATGTGGCATCGCGGAAGCAGGTACAAAATAAAATAACCAAGGAGTAAAATGAGTAAAAAAGAGTAAAAACCTGCCAATGGCATTCGATCTAAGTGGTGTCTCCGGGCATTTGGATGGGATTCAGCAGACGTTGAGGGTCTCCAAGAACATTTAATTTGTGCATGATCAGTTTTTTGGGAGCAAATTCCTTTCCCGTCTAAGCGGGGGAACCCGGCTATTCTTTGCAGATGCCAATACAACCTGACATGAGCCCAACCTCTCTTGAGAAACATACAGATGGAAGCGCGGAGCTTGATTTTCACACGTTCTGGATGTTGCTATCTAACTCACAGCTCAGAAGACGTGCCAAAATGCATTTACAAATCTATTATTTTGACAGGAAACATGCTGGGAAGTGCTCAACTTGTGACAATATATATGGAGTAAAGATCCGTACATAATTTTCCGCATGGAGCTTTTTGTTTTTGTGTTTTTTTTTAAAATAAGAGAATAAGGTAAGAATAAGGTAGAATTGATGTGCGTCCAAAGTGTGCAGAAGTAACATGGACCGTATATAGCCTGCTTTGGCCAGTACTTCATTCTAAAGAGGGGTTGGGAAGAAACAGGAAAATCTGCTTTTTCTCCATGCTGCGGTTTGGCTGGAGCCCCACTGCTGGAAGCAGGTGTCAGGCAAAGCAAGTCACAAAATGGCGTGTTCGGTGGATTCGTCATGGTCTACGTGAAGGATTTCACACCTCCTGCTGATCAGGCTACGGGATGAGACACCACCAAGTGATTAATGCTGCTCTAATAGGGTGGAATGATAAACGTGTGAGGATTAGTCACCAGGCTGTAGCTGGTGTGTCTTTCAGCCTTCTGATGCACATACAGATGTGGACACGTGCACATTGTGCTCCGCTTAATCCGATTTGGCCAGTTCTGATTCAGATCTTTCAGATCCAGCATTGAGCAGGGGGTTGGACTGGATGAGCCTAGAGGTCCCTTCCAACTCTATGATTCTATGACCGCAGTGAAGAAGGAACATTTCTGGCTTGGCTGAGGCAGGATCCTACACATCAATGGAATTTGTCGCTTGTCTGGGCTCAGGGGAGAGGTCTTCCTTTTCCAAGGTCCCTGGGCACAGGAGAAGACACATCAGGGCCAGAGAAGAAACTCCACAAGAGGGCACACAAGGTAGAAACAAGGGTGCGGGGGAAACCTGAGAATTTCTCTACTCCACTCAGGCCGTGGTTACACCTTTAAACCTTAAGCTAGGCCCTGTCCCCATGCAATTGAAAGTCTGCTGGAACTCTTCTTTTGCCTCTGAGCGGCCCCATTCCAGGCTTTACAAGGCGCTTAGGGAGCTTAGGAAAGTGAGACACCCGCGATAAAATACGTGCACTTTAAAGAAGCGTTCCAGCGCTCTTTCGGCGATTCGCGGGTTTTGCTCGCTATATCTGCCTTGAGGACGCTCCGTGGCAAAAGGGGCGGGGATTGCTTGCCTGCACACACAACCAAAAAGCATTCACACATCTGAGAAATGCAGCAGGTTCGCTTCCTTTCCTTTGTAAAAAGAGCCAGAATTGCTCAGAATTGCAACATTGTTATCAGTGATCTGTGAAAGCCTTAAAAGAGAATGAGCGAAGGATCACGCTGCCGATGGCTGCAGCCGCTGACTTTGCCGGGGCAGAAAGCCTTTTCTAACAGAGAACTGAGTGAAAGTAAGTGCTGAAAGTGAATGAATGAGCAATCATCTGCCTTTGCTAGGGGCGGGAAGCCGTTTCAGGAGACAGAGATCTGGCTAGTTTTCCTTTTAACAAGAGAGGGGGCAGCGGGGGGGGGGGGGGGAAGATGCCCGGAAAGAGAAGACGGCTACCATGGGGATGGAAAGTCCGTTTAGATCGCGGCTACCATGGGGCCGCTTATTCCGGAAGTGGAGGGGACTTTTAAAGTCAGCTATAACAGAGTGACGGCAGAGGAAGCCGAGAGGGGCTAATAAGTCTTTTGGGGACAGGGCCCTAGAGTTTTTTCCTGGATTTTCCTCACTCTATCCGAGTTTTCCTCTATTTGGGCTAACAAAGAATTAAAGTTTTAATCCCCTTTCAACTTGAAGGAGGGGGGAGGGAGATCAGAGCCGAGACTCTGCCCCATCATGGCTTCCGTACCTCAGGGATTTGATGTTTTGTCTTGTCCCTTCCTCCCCACCTCAGATCTGAAGTACGTCAGAATGGGACTCCTTCACACCCACGCCACCCACGCCACCCCGGACCCTCCTGCCACTGTCGCCACAACCCCCTGCTCTTGTCCCTGCCCCTGCCTCTGCCCCTGCCACCCCTCACTCCTCTGTCCTGCCGCCACAGGAAGGTGTAACCAAGCCATTCCAGGCCAAAAACAGCTTGAAGCAGATTTAAATGGCAAGGTGTAACGGTGGCCTAAGAGGCAAAGGAGCTTAAGTAAATAAATCCCTTTTTCCTTGGCCCAGGGGTGTAAGAAGCTTAGAATGGGGTGCAGGGGCAAGGAAGTCAATGGACTTAGGAGAACTCTCAGCATCAGGAAACAACCTGAACATAAGAATGTAACCTAAGAGGAGCCCTGCTGGATTGGGCCCCGAGCCACCTGGCCCAGCATCTTCTCTCACACAGTGGTCCACCAGTTGCTTCTGGGCATCTCAAGCAGAAGACAAAGACAAAACCTTCACCCATTCTCGACTTCCTGCAGATGGCCTCCTGACTCTCTCTCCAATCTAGTAGTAGCACTTAGCAATCCATTCTCTAGTAGCCATGGATACCCACGTCCTTCATGAAGCCATTCTAAAACCTATCCAGTCTAGCCAATGTCACCACCTCTTCCGGCGCCTTGTGGGCTCCTTCCAGCAGCTACATCTTTGTCCCCCCTCTTGGTCGCTTGTCCCAGACAAAGACGCAGCTGCCAGAAGGTGCCCACAAGGTGGCAACCAGTCAGAGGACCAGCTCCCTGCTGCTGAGTAAACCTCAGTGCTGCCCCCTGTCTTCCCTTAGAGGAACTGCCGGATGCTTTCATCCCTAACCTTCCTGTTCCATGCTGGATTTGATCTCTAGAAACTCCCAAGATTCTCTGCCTGAAAGGCTGCCGTTCTCTTTCTTCTTTGAGAAGTTGCCTTGGACCGATCTGAGAACTTGGCATGTTTAACAAGCCTTTCACTACCACTTTTCAGATCAACAGTAATTCAGTGCCCTCGGTGACTGCTTTCATGCCAGAATTGTGTCAGAGCGATATTAACCAGACACAGTTTTGACTTTCTTTGTAGCCAAAGGGCCGTTCGCCGTGCCAGATGGAAGGAAGTTCTACACCTTTCAAAACGCTTGGTGTGAAATGTGTATCTCAAGCTTTTCTCTCGCAAAAGTTAGAAGCATGTCTGTAGAGACTAGAGGGGGGAAAAAAATCGATGTTATTTCTGAAACGAACAAACCTGATCCCCAGGTCTTCCATGCAAAAGGAAACACCTGCTGAATCTAGCACAACCCCAGGTATTGCAACAAGTTTCTCGGGTGTTTTTTAATCCGTAGAAATACTTTTTAAAAATTATTTGAAGGGAAAACGTGGGATTTTAAAAAGTGCAGTGCTAAGCTTCAGGGGGAAATATATTTTAAAATGCATGTTTTTGGAGGGAATGTACCTCAAAAATACATGTTAAAATACAATTGTGTGTGCTTCCCCCCCCCCAAACGCAGTTTGTGGTACTAATTTTTCATAACTTATTTGTTGATGAGAGCATGAAATGGAGTGTCTTTGAGCAGAAGTGAACCTGCCCATCATTTCTAGCTTCTGGGCTCTATTATCGTTGTAAGAATCACACACTGAAGTAGGGAGAGCTGTCTGCACTTATTGTC
Source organism: Aspidoscelis tigris stejnegeri (assembly GCA_023333525.1). NCBI lineage: Eukaryota > Metazoa > Chordata > Lepidosauria > Squamata > Teiidae > Aspidoscelis > Aspidoscelis tigris. Next base: position 6,077,355 of record JALMGA010000013.1, read on the forward strand.
AATCCGGATCTGTTGGTGCCATGATCTCCTTCTGGGCTTCTGCACATTAATGTGGATCAGAGACACCAACCCCCTCTGGCACTCTCCTTCCAGATCGGGCCCTTTTTGCAGAGTTTTAATCTGGATAAAGGTCTATTTAATCCAGAATAAGGGCCAAAGTAGTACACATTCTGTGTGTCCCATCTGCACATGAATATGGGTCAAGGAGTAAGAATTTCCTCCACTATACAAAACTGAGTGCTTAGGAAATATGTCGTAATACAGGACGTTTCTTTTAGAAATGACTGCTTATTCCAAAAGCAAGATAAAGGAAACGTTTTGTTTCTGATGCTGTTACCGGCCCTGAGTTCTCCCTTCTCCCTGCTCTAAACTCCACCTTTGATTATCCTTTTATTTTATGTTAAATATATATCATTGCCATGTTTCAGTTTTAATCTCTTTACCCAGCTTTGGTACATTTGCAGACTGGAACCTGAGCTGACTGTCTCTTTCTTCCTTCCTTTCCTCCTTCCTTCCTTTTTTTCTTTCTCTCTTCCTTCCTTCCTTCTTTCTTTCCCTTCCTTCCCCTTCCCCTTCCTTCCTTCCTTTCTCTTTTTCTTTCTTTCTTCCCCTTCCCCTTCCTTCCCTTTCTTTCCTGATTCTTCCTCCCCCTCCCTCCCTCCCTATCCATCCATCCATCCATCCATCCATCCATCCATCCATCCATCCATCCATCCATCCATCCATCCATCCATCCATCCATCCATCCATCCATCCATCATGTCAATGTCTATGTCTCTCTATCTCTATCCATCCGTCCATCCATCCATCCATATCTCTGTCAGTCTATTTATATCTATATCTACCTGTATGTCTTTATCATCCATCCGTCTGTCCGTCCATCCGTCCATCCATCCATCCACATCTCTGTCAGTCTACTTATATCTATATCTACCTGTATGTCTCTATTATCCATCCATCCATCCATCCATCCATCCATCCATCCATCCATCCATCCATCCATCCATCCATCCATCCATCCATCCATCCATCCCTTCATTTTTCTTTCTTCTTTTTTTCTTTTCCATCCTTTCTTCGTTTTCCTCCCTCCCTCCCTCTCAACTTTTCTTTCTTTCTCCCTCCCACCCACCCACCCACCCATCCTTCTTATAAACTTTAATGGACAGTCGACCACTCAAGACACACAAGCTACAAACAAGAGGAGGGGATAACCGGTGCCGTCTTTCTGTTTCAATGCCCTTTTTAAAACAATCTTCAAGAAGAGAAATTCAGCACCGTGCAGCCGCTGTCTATATTCTATATATTTACTATCAAGTCAGTGCATGGCATAGGCAGCTTGGTGTGGGCCTGATCCAGAACCCTCTGTCACAACTCTGGAAGCATCGCCACCCCCTCTGTCCCTTAAAAGAACTTGGAGTCATTTAATGGAATTTTAGATGACTTTGGCAGGTTCCCACTAATATGCACTATTTATGCAGCACCGCGGAGCAATTTTCCGCACTCCCTCTCTGCTCCTCTCTCTCTTTATTGTCTCTGTCCTCTATATGCCACTGCTGGAAGGTAGATCCATTTGGTGCCTCGTTCTTGCTGTGAATCTGTCACGGTGCCCCCACCCTCAATCCTTCCCTCCATGATTTTCAGCTGCTGCAATGAGCAAATCCTTCCTCCTTCTCCCCAGGTACCTCTGTGAAATTCTGTTGGTGCCCTGGAGCCCTTTGAGGGGAAACGGCCAAGCGATATTTCAGCCAAGAAGTCTCTGCAAGGGACTCCATCTGAATGCTGTCTACGGACCTGCGTGGCCCACCCCCCTCCGTTGGTTTCCCATCAAAGCAAATGGGATGGAACTTTGCATGGCGGTGAATGGGGCCCCTTTAAATGTGCTAGGCTTCAAATTCACCCCGAATTCGCTTCAAATCCCTGCCACCACCAGTGCTGCCACAAAATCTGTTCTGAATCCACTCCAAAGATTCAAACAAAGGCTGAAAAGATTTTGCTTTGCATGCGAAGGCCGGTCCTCAGATTACAGCCAATATTCAATTCAAATTTGACATTTTGGACATTTTTTTTTCTTAAGAAGAAGAGTTGGCTTTTCTACCCCACCTTTCTCATCCATTTAAGGGGACTTAGAGCAGCTGACAAACCTCCTGTTCTTCTCCTCACAAGAGACACCCTGTGAGGTAGGTGGGGCTGTGATAGCTCAGTACAGAGCTGTGACTAGCCCAAGGTCACCCAGCTGGTTTTGTGGAGGAAGAAGAAGAGTTGGCTTTTCTACCCTGCTTTTCTCACCCCTTAAGGGGACTCAAAAGTGCTGACAAACGTTCTGTTCTTCTCTGCACAACAGAACACACTGTGTGGCAGGTGAGGCTGTGATCATTCAGAACAGGGCTGTGACTAGCCCAAGGTCACCCAGCCGGCTTTGTGAAGGGAGAAGAGTTGGTTAACCTGACAAACCTTCTGTGAGGTAGATGGGGCTGTGAGAGCTCAGAAGAGAGCTGTGACTAGCCCAAGGCCACCCAGATGGCTTTGTGGAGGAGGGCAGAATCAAACCTGGTATTCCCACGTAAGACTCCCGGGGTGTTTCCGCACTGGCTGCAGAAACCGGTTTGAACAGAGATTTAAGACACGTACAAGACACTTCAGTCCGTCCCTTCGCCTGGATCCAAGTGGAAGCAGGACGTTTCCGCACATGGCCAGGTGCAGGGACGGATGTCCCAGCGGCCGCCATGTTGGGAGGGGCAGAAGCAGGACAGCCTGCCTCGGAAGCCCCTCCCTCACGCACCACCTCCGCCGGAAACAGGTGGTGACTGGCAGCTGCCTGCTCCAGTCCCGCGGCTCCGGGGGCGGCATCGGCAGTGCGGGAATCTGGCAAACTTTTGGAATGTGCAGAAGCCACAGACCCCAGACCATCCATTTTGCTGGATCCGGCCTCCCTACGCATGCGCAAACGCACAAGGGCCCTTCGGATCACCAAAATACGGATCTTCTTAGATCTGTTTTTTGGCGGCAAATGTGGAAGCCCTCTAACCACTAGACCAAACTGGCTCACAGTTTCTAGCCCATCCTTAATCCTTTCCAAACAGTGAGGCCTCCTCTCTGTCCTCTGTACGCCACTACTTGAAGGTAGATCCATTTGGTCCCTTGTACTGGGAATCTCCTCAAAGGTGCCTTCTCTCGGGGTTGTGCCCTGTCACTCCTGAATAATTTCTACTCCTCTCTTGGCTTTGGGAGAAATGGTCACCCCTACTCGACATGGCTTAAACGGACAACCAACTGAGACCAATTGCATTTCCATCTTCTTTCATGAATCATAATTTGCAAAGACTTTCCTCGCACCTGTTCTTCCCACAGCGATCTAGTACTACACCTCACACGGGGCTGCTGAATGGTTTTGTAAACAATTTTTATTAGATGGCTCATTTAATTTGTAATAACGTTATTATTTATTGTTTTGATAGCGTCTATTGTTTACTGTTTTCATTTTCAAAGTTTAATAAAATAAAATTAATTAAAAAAAATTTCTAGCTCTCCTCAGAGGTTTTGGCTTCCTTCCAGCTTCCCAAGCTCATATCCTGGGCAGAGAATCCTCTTTATTATGCAGATTTTGGCTAATAATTTGTGCCCCCCCCCATTAAATAAACAGCAAACACGCCACACCACATAAGGGGTGTTTTTCCACTGTCACTAGAAGTACCCATTAAGTACCCATTAATGGGTACAAAAATGCCATTTCATACCCATTAATGGGTACTTAATGGGTACTTTTAGTGACAGTGGAAAAACACCCATGGTCTACAAAGAGTCACAGAGGCCAGAAGTATTTGCCTTCACGTCTTCTCTCAACCAGGCCAACCCACTACCACAAGGCCTAAGGTCAGGTAGCCAAATAATGAAGCGTTCTGGTTAAGTGGCAAGAAATTGCGACTTAGCATTGAGTTAGGAAGCACTCCAGTAAAAGAGCATTCAGATTGCGCCAGCCTGATGCATATCTCATTGCGACGGCTACAACAGAGCTATAATTTTGACCTCTCATCAGCTGTCAGGAATGAACAGGTTTGAAAACACTGACAAATGACACCGTGTATATTTATCTTTTCTCCCTCCTTTTTAAACCTCTAACAGTAGATTGTGGCTTTTATGGAGAATTGTAGTCGACACAATAGCTGAATTTTGAAAAGGATTTGGGAATGGGTCTCAGTGCCACGTTTGTGCAAGTGTAGCCAACTAGGGACGTGAATGAATATTTGCCGCATTTGAATTTCGGTTGAGTTTGTTCGGATTCAAATCGAACGTTGGCTGCGTTTGAATGCGAAGCAAATGCGAAGCAAATGCTTCTATACATTTCTTCGAAGCTTCGTTGTATCTGCGAACCTGGGAAGGCAGGAAAGTACAGGGCAGTCACACCTGCAATGGATTCAAAGTGGGTTCAGAGCAGATTTGGTGGGCTCAGAAGGGATTCGTAGGGGATTTGTGGGTGCAGCCGGCAGCAGGGATTTGAATTAGATTCAGCTAGCATTCAAACAGCATTCATATGGAATTTGAATCCTTACCACATCCAAAGGGGTTCTATTTGAACAAATGCAAATTTCATCGCGTTTGATTCAATTCAAATACATTCATGTGCTTCCCTAGTAGTAGCAAAATGCCTGTTAGTAGCAGCACATGACACTTATTTTTGCTGCCCTGGACTTTCCTTTGTCTTTCTGGACTCATTAAATAATGCACTGGGTTTCAAGCCCTGCATGGATTGGGCCTATGCTAGCTAAAGAATAATCTGCACCAGAGGGCAAGATAAAAATGCAACAAACAAACAAACAAATAAACTGTTTAGGTTGTAGCCATGGATGCGTTGTGGGAGAGGAAAGTGACAGAAACATCTCACAGGTAGGATCCATCCCTAAGGTTGCTTCCAGATGGAGAGAGGAAAATGTGAGGTCTTGGTTAGATCCCACAATTGTACCACACTGCCTTTGCCAAATAAAAACTGTGCGGCAAGTGTGACGCACCTCAAGGGGGAGACTATCCCATAGCCTAGGGGCCATCACTGAGAAGGCCCTCTCCCAGGTGCCCACCCTTTTTACTACTGAGGGTGGCAGGACAACCAGGAGGGCCTCCCCTCCAGATCTTAAGGCACAGGCAGGTGTTCCTTTAGATATTTGGGGCCCGAATCATTTAGGGCTTTATAAGTTAACACCTTGAATTGGGCAATGAAATTCTTTTAAGACCAGGCTGGGCTCTGCCATCTTGCTCCCAGCAGTGCCCCTCCCTCCTCCAACTGCCATCACAAGGCTACGAACCATCTTGCCTGAGAGGAGTGGAGAACAGGCAGCAGGCTGGGCTGCTCTGCCATCTTACTCCCAGCAGTGCCCCTCTCTCCTCCAACTGCCATCACAAGGCTAGGAACCATCTTGCCTGAGAGGAGTGGAGAAGAGGCAGCAGGCTGGGCTGCTCTGCCATCTTGCTCCCAGAAGTGCCCCTCCCTCCTCCAACTGCTCCCATCACAAGATGGCAAAGAGACTATGGCAGCTGATCCACCAGTTGAGAAATCGTCTGGTCCTGAGGCCAAGCAAGGTGGGGCTGAGAAGATGCCAGCTGACCATCTCTACCATCACCCGGTTTGTCATCAATGAAGAGAAAATTCAAAGTAAAGAGAACAGGGAAACTCCAGCAATAAGAAACAAACAGAAGAATTGGAGCTGAAGACCTCAAATGGTTGCTTTTTGCTGTTCCCTGTTCCCTCCCACACCATTTTCCTTTTGTTTCTTGTCTCTTAAATTGTAACCCTGAGGGCAGGGACCTGTCTAAGATTAATATAATATTGTACAGCGCTGAGTACATGTACAGCGCTTTAGAAATAAACTATAATCATAATAACAATCATCATCATCATAAAACACCCAGCAGGCCTGCAGGGGTCCCAGAGGAGGAAGCAACAGGGTGTCCCGAGTTATACCCAGATGCATTTGAGGCAGCTGGATTTGTCTTCTATCGATGTCTTGTGGAACTTGAGTGAATTTTCCTACTGTTGCCATCCGCCCGCCTGCAGCCGGCTTCCTGTGCAGCTGTGTGGTGGACAGTGCGATTGTTCTGTGGAACTGGCTGCCTTCCACCCTGTTTCTAAGAAGAGCGGCGACCATTGTGAGAGGATTTGCATCCAGACAGACCCTGGAAGCTGAGATCCACGGACGTTCCTGCCTTGCCCTTTCGCGATTGCGAATGTCCTCAGCAGGAAGGAAGACTCCCTTCTGCTGCTGTTTAGTTTGCATTATTAGGAAGAAATCCTGGATATTTCCCAGAGTGCAGCGGGCTTTTGTGCTCCATACACCTGGTGGCACATCCACAGCTGGCTTTCCTCCTCTCTTGGGTAGAAGGAAAGCCTTTAATATGTGAAAATAAATCATTCTGTGTGTGTAAGAGAGAGAGAAAATCTAGAGTGTCAGAGAGAAAGAAGCGATCCTGGTTTTACTGATTCTTTTGTAGAAAGAATACGGATGGGCACTTTTTTTGTATGAGGTTTGTACTGAATCGAAGGCAAGAAAATTAATATTCGTTTGAAAAGATCCCCTTCGAATGCAGTAGAATTCAAATTCGACACAGATGTTCAATCCCATACGAATCCTTCTGAGCTCTCACAGCCCCACCTGCCTCATAGGGTGTTCTGTTGTGGCGAGAAGAACAGAATGTTTGTCAGCTGCTTTTGAGTCCCCTTAAACGGGTGAGAAAAGTGGGGTAGAAAAGCCAACTCTTCTTCCTCCTCCTCGTCTTCCTCTTCCCCAGTTCTGTTTGACTATATAAATGCATTCAAACACAATTTTGCAATGCTCACCCCAATACTAATGGACATTATTTGTGCAGATCATGTATAGTTGGTGCATATTTTATGCAAAAATGCTATATATGAAAAATATCTACACTCAGAATCTGTGCCATCTTTGCAAAAATGCATTTGCGTGTTTTTATATGCATCTGTTTCAAAAGACATGAACAGATTTGTTCTAATTGAAATTTGTACAGACAAAAGATTCATGTGAAATGGAAATGTGGCCCCTAACGTTGATGCTGAAAATGGAATACACATTTCATTTCTCCTAGGGAAGAACTGTATACCAGCCTTTGAAAGACTGTGAAATGCAGTATTTTGAATTATTAGGGGGGGGGGGGGAAAATATGTAAAACGTATTAGGAAATTATAGAGGAATCAATGGTAGAGGAAAAGTATTACCTCTTATGGAGCCAGGGTATGATGTGCCACTGTTAGTGGACATCACATGTTCCACTTACTGCGATCGGGTCAGCTACAGCCCGCAGGAACCCAGGGACGGGATGGGACCGGCCTGCCCCCCCCCCAGGTTGAACTTGACACAATAGCAGCAGGCCTGGGAGAGGCGTCCCGCCCCCACGCTGGCCTTTTTGGGCTAGGCCACATGGGGGTGGATTACCTATTCACATCTAGGCAGGTAGGGACATATCCCCACATGTTCCTTGCCTACCTAGGTGTGAATGGGGAATCCGACCCCGCGCGTCCTAACCTTCGTGAACTATAACCATTCAGCTGTAGTGCGAAAAGGCCTAGAATCTCCTTCAACCTGGCAAAGCGGATCTGCTTCTTGATCCTTTTTATTGTTTGCATTAACATTGGATTGATTATTGATTAGAAGGTCAGGGGAGTGTGCTTTTCCCATTTAGCCAATGATCCACTAACTTCCCTTTTTTGCATAGCTGACGCACTCCCGCAACTATAACCCCGGTGGTTAAAACTGCCTCATTTTTTAAAATAGCTGCCAACCGATTTCTGTAAATGCTAAAATTGCCCAATTTGAGGATGTTCACATTGATATTATTGCAGGTGGAAGAGAGCTGAATCTTTGCCAGTTTTTATTCAGATTATTCTGCAGATGGAAGGTAGCATTTGATAGCCTTTCTTCCATTCCTGTATAATATCTGCGGAAGACCCGTGTGATGGAAAGTTACATGGCATGTTACTTGGCCCCTTCCAAAGAACGGAGCAAAAGGAGGCTTCTTCATCAGTCTAAAGATCACTTATTATGGCCATCTCCACGCTTGCCTTTGGAATGGTCTAAGAAGGTGTCTAGGACCCCTCCCTTCCGCACACTTGTGTAGTCTGAGTGGAGCATAGATCAGATTAGCTCCTTGGTCTGGTTTACTTGTAGACCTCTTAAAGAGGCCTCCTAATGTACTAGCTGTTGGTTAAAACTGACCATGGGACATGTGGATGTCTCTATGGTCTGGCTTAACAGTGAAGCCATTTGGTGGTGTGCCTTCTGCCAACTGAAAGGGTGCCCAGGTTTGTGAGACCAGGAAGCTTTGCCTGTAACCATCAGTGCCTTTGGAGTTAGCTTTGTAACTGGTCCAGGGGCTGTGGACAGCCTTGTTCTGGGCCACACCAACCCCTTTAGGAGGTAGCGGACCATGCCACCTGGAGTCCAAAGTCCAAAGAAGGTACCGTATTTTTTTGTGTATAAGACGACTGGGTGTATAAGACGACCCCCAACTTTCCAGTTAAAATATAGAGTTTGGGATATACTTGCCGTATAAGAATACAACACCCGGTATATAAGACGGCCCCCAACTTTTGAGAAGATTTTCCTGGGTTAAAAAGTAGTCTTATACGCCAGAAAATACAGTATGTGTAGAAACAGCCTATGGGTGTACAAAATATCATGATTGAGAATTTCAAACTGCTATGCCCTTTGCTATGTGTAGACCAGGAACAAGACAAGACTGAAAGTAAGGGGACTCTCATTACCATGTTAGATCATGCAGTGACATCAGTGGATATGCTGATGCCGTTCTGCCAGGACCCTTCTCCTGCCCAGTAGTAGTGGTGATGGTGGTGGTGGTTTAGAGGTCTGGCAAGAGTTGGAGAAAACTCTGTTCTGGCAGACCTAAAATCACGTCATGTTGGATGGCTTGTTCCAGACCAGCCCTTGTGTTGACCTTGAAGCTCACACAAGCTTTGGAATTATTGTTAGGTTGGCAGTGGAGATGCGTCAATCTTCTTCGGTCAGTTCACAGTTTGCAAATAACTGAGGTCTTTGCATGGTTTGCGTGGGAGCCAAGTCACCCTGTAGTTTTTTAAAAAAAAAAAACCTGGTTCAAATTGAACCTGAACCAAGGGGTGTTGTAACAGATCAATCAAACCATAGCAAGCCAAGGGTGGTTCACTATGGTTCACATGTTTGGGAAAAACACACCTTTGAATCAAACCTGAACCTGAATCAAATCTCTAATTGGCGGTGTGCCGTTGTGTGTGTTCATTCCTGGCTAATGGTCCTGTATGAAGTTGTTGACCGTGATTCATTGGTCCTTTCCCGGTGGATGTCCATCACTGGAGTCCTTGACACTGGAGTTGTTAAGGATGAATCATTGGTTCATTCCTGGCTGTCGTCCATTAGCCTAACTCTTGATGATGTGTTGCTTGGTGGAGCTGCCTGCTGTAATCTGCCCTTCACCTCCAGTTTTGGGTCATCAGGTCATCGCCTCGGTGTCTCCATCCCATGACTGATTGGTCCCCATCCTCCATTTCTCTGTCTGGATTTATGTTATTCTCCACCACCCAGCACTGAGAAAGTTGATTCAAGTAGCCTCAAAAGAAGCTGTGGTCCACCTCACCGTCTTGTGATTGTATGCTGTGCCCAGCCATCAAATTGTCACCCATCTTCTTCTCCTTATCCCTCCAGCTGATTCACGGGGCCCGTGTTCTGTGCCGGTACATGGTTTAAGGCAGGGGAACTCTACCAAAAGCGTTCTCCTAGCTTGTTTGGCTTGCTCATTACATTTCCTGCGTGTTTCCCGGCAAAACGAAATCATTAAAAGCTGCCGCGCAAATTACTTCGTCTGTTCTGTAATCACACACACATAAAACTGAGAGCACGAGGAAATTCAGGCATCGGCAGTACAGAGCACGCAACGTTTCCGGCTCCCTTTCGCCCTTCCCCAACTGCCTTCCCCACCCCCACCCCTTCAGGTTTAAAGGTCAACAAGAATATTTTTCTGTAATTTGACAGGCGCATGAGGAATAATGCAACTGATTTGTGGCCAGGTAATTCACAAAGAAATCTATAAATCAAGCTAAGAGGAATATTAGATCATGTTCGGATCTGAACCCATCTGGCTTGGTTCGTGAGAGAAATCAATATGCGACGCGCTGCTTGGAATTGCCAATGATTTATGCCCTTGTATCCTGGGAAGGGAACATTGGCAGTTTGAAACTTTCATCTACCAAGGGATGTTCTGGTTGCCCGAAAGGTCATCCGGGGAGAAGAAAATCTTTATGAAGGCGCCGGGAAAGGCTTGCGAAGTCATGTGGGGGGCCTTGCATGTATCTGTGAGGTCTTACAAAGTCACCGAGAGAAGGTCAGGTGCCATTTCCACGCATGTGCCGGCATCCTAACCGGGGGGTTGCCCTGATGGATGCAGCCACACAGGTTCCCAGAACCTGAATACGCTCACATTTTAATCCTTCCATCAACCTACTTGCTGGAGTGAGGATGGCACACGCACAAAGGAACAAGCTGACTTCCTTTCTGCCTTAGCTAAGCTTAAGGTGGATCTTCAGTAATAAAAGAAGAAGAAGAGTCGGCTTTTCTATCCCGCTTTTCTCGCCCGTTTAAGGGGACTCAGAGCGGCTGGCAAAGCTTTCTGTTCTTCTCCCCACAACAGAACACCCTGTGAGATAGGTGGGAGTTCAGAAGAGAGCTGTGGCTAGCCCAAGGACACCCAGCCGGCTTCATGGAGGAAGAAGAAGAGTTAGCTTTTCTACCCCACTTTTCTCACCCATTTAAGGGGACTCAAAGCAGCTGACAAACTTTCTATTCTCCCCACAATAGAACACTCTGTGAGGTAGGTGGGGCTCTGAGAGCTCAGAAGAGAGCCTTGGACTCTTGGGATATTTCCAAAATACTCTGTCAAGCAGGAGCGCTCCAAGTGTCTCTTTCTTCAAAGTTTATAGAAATTTCTCAATCCATTTCCAGAGCAATGATTTCTGACCGACGGTAGAAACGGCACTCTGGTCCCCACAACAAGGGAAGAAAAATGATACATCCATATGTACTGCTCATTTCTCTGATCCCAGAAATGGATGTTTGTGCTTTCCCTTCCGTCCCAGTGGCTAAAACAATCTGTACATCTTTATTGCCACAGAAAGGTTGATTTTCTGTTAGGCTGCCAGTTGTATTGGAAGCATGCTGCGATATGACTCTGATAATCTGCCTCGTGTGTGTGTGTGCCTTTGTGTATCTGTGTGTGCGTCTCTGTGTGTGTTTGTGTGTCTTTTTCTGTGTGTGTTTGTGTGTCTTTTTCTGTGTGTGCATGTCTGTGTGCATGTGTGTCTGTGTGTCTGTGTCTGTGTGTATGTGTGTGTGTCTGCGTGTTTATCTCTCTGTGTGTGTCTGTGTGTGCATGTCTGTTTGCATGTGTGTGCATGTATGTCTCTGTGTCTCTGTGTCTGTGCCTTTGTGTGTCTGCATGTGCATGTGTGTCTGTGTGTGTGCCTTTGCATGTCTATCTCTGTGTGTGTGTCTGTGTGTGCATGTCTGTTTGCATGTGTGTGCATGTATGTCTCTGTGCATGTGTGTCTGTGTGTCTGTGCCTTTGTGTGTCTGTGTGTGCGTGTGTTTCTGTGTGCGTGCCTTTGCGTGTTTATCTCTCTGCATGTGTCTGCGTGTGCATGCCAGTTTGCATGTGTGTGTGCATGCATGTCTCTGTGCATGCGTGTCTGTGTGTCCCTTTGTGTGTCTGTCTGTATGAGTGGGTGCATGTCTGTGTGCGTGTCTTTGCAAGTCTCTCTCTCTCTCTCTGTGTCTGTGTGTGCATGTCTGTTTGCATATCTGTGTGCATGTATGTCTTTGTGCATGTGTGTCTGTTTGAGCCTGTGAGCCTGTGAGTGTGTATCAGAGAAAGGAGTATATTTTCACCAATTCAAACTTTTGGGGATCTGACCAGGGCATCCATTTTTATCGGATTTCTGCTTAGGAATATATTCTGGGCACTCATTGAGATTATATTTTTACGAACGCTGTAAGGAGAGTGTCATAAAGATGTAACATTCGTCTCTCCGCCATCTCGCCTTGCTGCTGTTCTGTCAGTTTATGCCAAGGTCACCATCCATCAGGACCAGATATGACTTCTTCTTTTTTTCACACACAATCTGCCCTAAAATGAATGGAGCTCCAGGTCGGTTGGAATCCTCCCATTCATTTGGATGGGCTTGCCCAAGGGAAAGTGCCATAAAATGCATTAATGCCATAGCCATGTTCTTAAATGCTAGGGGACCGTTGCAACTAGAAAGGTATATTTGTAGATTTCTAGGAAATCTGGAATAACAACAACAACAACATGCGATATCTCAGCTACAAGTTCTTTAGCTGGTGTCGGTCTTCATTTTGCATTAAGTTGTTCGCAAGAACTTAGCATGCCATTATGTATGTCATGTGCATCCATACCCATCCTGATTTTATCCTGTACACATCTCGTTTTCATCCTGTATGTATCCGTCCCATGCAAATGTCTGAATTATTCTAATGAATGATTCAAAAGATTCGTGTTCGTTCAAATACTGAAAAACAAAATGTCTGGACACTTGATTCGAATTTGGATGTCCAAATTCGGCCAAATTCGACCGAATAATGAATATTTCAAATGTTCTTGCCCATCCCTAAAAGAAATTGCTAAGTAAAGAAAGCAGAGCGAGAGATTCTTCTTTGATCTAAACGCGCAAAGGATGCCCTGCCCTTGATGGTTTCTTCCATCCCTTTGGCATTGTAACCGAGTAGCCCAAAGAGAACCTTATGGACCATAAAGCTACGGTCTCCATAGCACATTTCCCACGGAGCTTTGAAATGTAGGTTCCCAAGGAGGCTTTTCAGGCGTGTTTTTGCCACTGCTGATAGAGATGCCGCGATGAGCTTTCACGGCTGTCACGCTCACGGAAGAATAATTTGGAGGCCCTTGATTGGAAAGGGATGCCTGTTTTCCCAATGGGAAGGTCACTGCCCCCATCTTGTTTGGCTGGTGGCGTCTGCTCATTGCTGAGAGATTGACAGGCCTTTGGCTAATGACAAGGTCCTTCTGCCCTGGAGGTCAGCGTCATTAATTCTTTGTCAGGCCGCCTGCCGTTTGGCAGAGTTCTGCCCATTTCCAGGGCTCCTGTGTATTAAATGCTCCATAATGAACACGCGGCGGTGACCTCTGGCTTTACCAACAGCAGAGCAATTTTAAGTGGGAAAAGGGAAATGAATTGAAAGGTAGAGAAACATTTTTCCCTCTTAAACCTGAAGGCTTTTAATGCTTTAATCAGCACATTAATTGACTCCGTCACGAACTGATCTGAACTGAGCCGCGGGGATCCCCACAAACCAGTTTGACGTCCCGCGTTCAGTTTAAACCGTTCCTGGTTCAACTTCGTTGGTCCTTTAAAAACAACTATTCAAGAGACAGTCAGACCCCTGCATCCACTGATTTGGTAACCATGGTTTCAGTTAACCACGGTTACCGGATCAGCCCCCCTCCCCCCCCCCCCGGTGGGCACCATAAGAGAAAAACACCCAGAACCGGAAGGCCTATTTCGGCCTCCATAGAGCATTGGAATAGGTGTGTGATTCCACCACAATCAGTCCCAAAATGTATGGGGGCATGTGGGAGGTGGGCAGGAGGTGTCCGGTGGCATCGCTTGCCTATTCCAACACTCTCTGGAGGCCAAAATAGGCCTTCCGGAGGCCAGGAAAGCACTTCTGGTTCTGGGGCTGCATGGCCCCAGAACCAGAAGGCCTGTTTGGGATTATCCACGGTTTCAGGTAACCATGGTAGCAGCTGGAATGTATCCCCAGTGGATAAGGGGGTCTGGCTGTATATTTAATGATACTTTAAAGAGCAAAGAGACTCGAACAGGCTTACACCACTACTCATAAGAACCCAGCCCATCTAGTCTAGCATCCTTCTCACACAGTGGGCCACCATGTGCTTCTGGGCATCTCGAGCAGAAGATAAAGGGAAAACCTCCACCTCTTCTCAACTCCCTACCAAAGGCCTTGAGGGACATCCTGTTGTCTCCTCAGCCTAGGTATCCATTCTAGTAGCCATTGATACACCTGTCCCTCCATGTGGCCAGGCAGAAACACCTATTTGGAGACAGGTTAGTTTTACACTACTGATGGTGTGCTGTTGAGATAATCGTCCTGCTCTCTGAGAGGAACAGCAGGTTCAGAGAAGAGCATTGTGGGAGCCACTGCCCATCCACCTTCAGCTCTCACAAAGGTACAGGCATGTTTAGCTGCATTTCTGCTTGACCCAGCTTTCCCATGGAAGCCTCCTTAGGCTGTTTTTGCATGTACCTCCATTAATCCAGATTTAGAAGATCCAGATCTTTGAGATGCGATCCTTGTTGAATCCGGTCCTTGAAGTTCCGCATCAAGGTGAGGGCCCCATGCATCTGCACTGGGCTGCCATGCGGATGCTGTAGCAGCCATCTTGAGGCTCCAGTTAGATCTGATTAGGCCGAGCAGGAAGGTCCACCAGTAGTGCAGCACGATTGGCTGGCATAGCTGTCAATCAGGGCTCACTTCCTGTTATAGTGGGCGTGGTGGAGACATGGCTTGTGCTCAGCTTTGTAGGCAGCTGTGAAAGATGTGTAGGCCTACGTAGCTGTGAGTGGCAGGGCAGAGCCATAGCCGCCCTGCTGCAAATGGCACCCTCTAAGCCCACCACTGGACCGCCTTGTCCCAGTAGATGTGCGGACATGTGGCCTCTGATCTGGTCTTCACAGCTGAAGACAGGATTGAAGACATCATTAAAGTGGTCTACCATTAATCTGGGTTTAAGGGCCCCAAAACCCCATTAAATCTGGATTTTGCCGGCACCATGGGTAGAGCATGTTCAGAATGTGGTCCTAACAGGGTCATTAATGGGCCTTGTGTGCGGACTTTGTGTAATTAATCCATACCAATCAAGTACCTATTGGGTCCGAATGGGGTCTTCTTTGCTAGTTCAAAACCAGCCCTAGGATTATCATGTTATAGTCTTGGTTCAAGATATGAGGGAATCTCCTTGGGAAAACTGTTCTCCCTTGTCCCTTGAAATAGCCTAGCATGTCCATGTTCCGTGTCTTCTGCTATCAGGCTAATAAATGGAAAAACCAGCTTTTGCAGTGGTCCTGCCTATTGCACTGCCTTATTTGAGCTCTGGGTGGCTGGTGGAGTGATTCTGACAAGTATGTTTGAGTCCAAAGACATAATCTTCTCCATTATCCGTACTATCTTTGATCTAGACTCTAGTTGTGGGTGGGTAACAGAAAAATGCAATTAAAATAAGGTCATGATGGGTGAAATCTGGACTTTAGCCGGCATCCCTGCAGTCCGTGTTCCTGGGTATTTATGTCTCTGTGTAGATTTCTGTATGGGCGTTTATTTTTATCTAGGTTCAAGTTGCTGAGAATGGATACCTTGAAAATGTGGAGGTTCTCTGTCTTGGCCATTTGCTTCCCTAAAAGCTTAAAAATAGAGATTCCTGCTGCCTCAGTTTTAGGCGGTGAGCAAAAATTTGGTAGGAGTTACGCCATGACTCACTTCTGTGATAGGTGAGATTCTGCATCATGAGAAATGTTGGTTTTTTAGGTCAGCTCCTAAATTCTAGCTCTGCTTGCCCAACAGCAACGAAGCAATCTTATCTTAAACCCTGGTCACACCTATATGAGACAGGACGTCCTATTAATAATACGGACTGAGGTCGTACCAGCTCTGTTTACACATAGATGATTATAGGTTATCCTCAGGCTGTCCTCTCTCTAGGCTCCATCGCTCACACCTGTTTCTGTGGTCAACCTGAGCCTCCTCCATGGAGCTCTTGGCTCTCCACCCCTTTTGCTGAATCAAATCTTTCTTCTTTCTTATTAGATGCTGTTGTGTCACTCAAGGGAGGCGTGTGTGTGTGTCTGTGGTTCTGTTTTAAGCCTGCTCTACCTCTTCTATGCCTCCTTCCTTTTTTATGTGCTTTTCTTCTCCGTGTGATTAATTTTAAAAATAATAATAATACATTTGTTGGGAAATGCTAGTGTCACGTCACAGTCTGGTCAGGCAACAGGCAAACACTTGCACAGCTACTCAGTCCCAAGGGTTTCAGGCGTTCTCGAGGTCAGTTCCAGTCCGGGGTCTCGGAGTCCAGAAAGTCAGCAAGGGTCAGGCAGTCCAAAGGGTCAGCAGGTCACAAGGAGTCCAGGATTTCAAGCTCAGGCAACACGAGGCTGCTAAGACGTTGTCTGCAGCAACTTGAGGCAAGGTGAGCTTATTCTTAAATAGAGGAGTCAGAGCCACGTCTACGGTGCAGCTGGGCTAATCGCTCTGATCTCCGTCTCACCTGCTTCTGCTGCCTAAGCAAGCGATGAGAGAGCCTTTGATTAGGCTCATAGCTGGTGGATTCATCACCAGAGCTGCCTGGCTGCTCACCTGGACCCGCCCTTAGCTCTTCCATGCCTGCAATGCCCTACTGTGGCTGCTTCTCAGCCTGTGGTCGCATTGCAGGCATATCTTCCTCTTCTGATGAGGCTGAACAGGGCATGACAGCTAGATAGAATCAATACACCTAAACTGAGAAAGGGAGGTGCCTCACAAACTCTGCATTTGCCACCCTCCCCTAGACATTGGCCAAAAGGAGAGACTGGACCCACCCACCACAGCACAGTTCAGCCTCCTTTAGCCTCCACCCCACCCCGTTCACATTGAGGACCCAAAAACGGCCTGGGATGCCAAGGACGGTCTGTGTCCTTTGGAAAATAGGACTCCGGTTGAAACGGTCTAACGGGGATAATCCGGCTTGGGAAATGAATTGAATAAAAATAATGTGAGCAAGGTGACCTGAAGATGACCTGAAATCATCCTAAACCAAAGGTGTGACCAGGCCTTTCATTCTACACGTGCTTAAAATTCTGTACAGTTTCAAGCAAAGCTGGATTTTGCAAATCCTCAAATTTTCATTTTTCATTTTTCGAGGCTGCATCCCCACGTCAGTAAACAACATCTGGGTGCAGTCTTTGGTCTGGTGCTATCCGACCCAGATGAGCAGCTACATATATGTGCCTGTAAGGCAGAAATAGAGTCCCGCAGCAATCCGGGCCCATTTTTGTTTGGTTGCGAACAGCTACCGGAACTCTTGACGATCGGAAAACACAGCCGGCTAACTAAAGGAGGCTAATTTGCCCCTACCTCCCAGCTGCTGTGTGCATGTGTGAAACTGTTCCTGTTTCCTCCTTCCTTGCAGGAAGAATCCAACTGGATTTGTTCTTCTGCATTTCTAATCTAATTTCCAATCTTTCCATGTCTCCGGTAGTCTGGGGCACTTCTGTTTGCGGAGGATTTGCATATGGCTGTGACTCCGCATCCAGTTGCTAAGCCCTCTATATGCAAAGTCACAGCTCCTTTCGTGCCCTCCTGCAACGTGGATGTTAGATCACCTTCTTCTCTTCCTTGTCCTCCGCCATTAATTAAATCTGTTCTTTCCTCCTGGGGGGCAATTAAACATCTGCGGGATGTGGGGAATTTTAGAGCCGGGCGAGGAAGGAGAACTCTCTGCCTCGTTCCCTTCTTTAGTATAATTGCTTGGTTTTTAATGAGGAAGGTTTTTTTGGTCCCTCCCTCCCTCCCTCCATCTTCTCTCCCCCGCCCCTTCTATTGCAGGTTTTGCTTCCCGGCTTATTTGCATATCACTTTATCAAGTTAAAAAGGGTGTGAAAATGCCAGAGTCTTTTTCTATCCCTCTGCTTGGTTTTAATGAAGGATAAAGTTTCTCACTAATGAAGGTAGAGAAATTAGTTTCAAATCCCCAAGGACTCATGAAAGAAGCACCAAGGATATCAAAAGGACAGAGGAGGGCGGGGTGCCCGGAACGCCAAATATCATGAAGACATTGGGAGACGTTGTCATCTATGCAACCCCTAAGTTCTCTCTCTCATAGACACAGATGGGCCCTGTCTGCACTTGGCTTAATTCTGGACCTGCCATAGGGTGCTTTTCCACTGTCAAAAAGTACCCATTTTTGCACCCATTAAGGACCCATTTGGGTGTGAGCAGGATGATCCCATTTCCACCACGGCACCCATTTGGGACCTGATTGTTTCCACTGCCGTGGGGGAAATCCAGATCTAATGGGTCCATTTTGGCCTTTAATCCGGATTTTCTGTAGACCCCATTAATGGGGTCTACAATGGGGTCTTCTGCCAGAAAATCCAGATTAAAGGGAGCATGTTTCCACTGGAAACAGGCAATGGGGTCCAAAGGAAATCTCAAATCCGGATCTAATTCCATCCCACCCTTGCGGGTGCAGGAGGAAAAGGTGGCAGTAGATCCGGATCTAGTAGATCCAGATCTATGTACCACGGATCTCCGAAATCCAGATCTAAATAGATCCGGCTTTCGGAGGTCAGTGCGGAAGCACCCCAAGTGTCTGAACTATTCTTATGAACGTCTGAAAGATTCGTATTGGTACGAATGGTAATGTATGAATGTCCTAACATTCCGTTTGTGTACGAATGATGAAGTTTGTACGAATTTGTACGAATAACAAACATTATGAATATCCTTTTCTCATCTGTGCTATGGGTTTCCTTTAATTCAGCTGCCTACACCAAGTTACTGAAAATACAGCAGTTGAGATGCTCTTAGTTGCAAAGACACATGGGTTCTGCTCCAGCCGTGTAGCCTGTATCTAGTTATTTGCAGGAATTGCAGCCAGGGGTTGCAAACGTTCCTTGATGGACACCACAAGCTGTTTTGGGGACCAAAGCTGTAATTTGCTCTCTGGATGGGTCTGTCTAACTCCTGTCATTGACACTACATGAAAAGGAGCATTAATATCAGGAGCCATCAGGGGTTCCTATAACAGCTCCTCTGATTTGTGGGATCCAATCTGGGCCATGACGCTTAACACGCCAGTGTAGACATCCAAGATGGGACTCTCTCTCTCTCTTTCGTACATGAAGAAGAAGAGTTGGCTTTTATTGCCTGCTTTTCTCAACCATTTAAGGGGACTCAAAGCAGCTGACAAACCTGCTGTTCTTCTCCCCACCAGAGACACCCTGTGTGGTAGGTGGGGCTGTGAGAGCTCAGCTGTGACTAGCCCAAGATCACCCAGCTGGCTTGATGGAAGAAGAGGAGTAGGCTTTTCTACCCAGCTTTTCTCACCCTTTTAAGGGGACTCAAAGCAGCTGACAAACTTCCTGTTCTTCTCCCCACAACAGAACACCCTGTGAGGTAGGTGGGCTGTGAGAGCTCAGAAGAGAGCTGTGACTAGCCCAAGGTCAGCCAGCTGGCTTCATGGGGAAGGGCGGAATCAAACCCGGTGCTCCCAGATAAGAGTCTGGTTCTGTAACCACTGGACCAACTGGCTCACACTTTGGAGGAAGGCAGAATCAAACCTGGCACTCCCAGATAAGAGTCTGGCTCTGTAACCACTGGGCCAAACTGGCTCACATGACCCAAAGGCTGGCACATAAGTGATCAGCTGGGGTGAGAAGGTCCATGGGATGTCGTGGTGTCTGCAGGCCGTAAGCCAGTGGCCATTTCCTCCTTAGCACTTTGAGCAGGTATCGGCCTAGAAGAGGACGCTTTTATTTTGGGACTGTCCAACCTCAGCAGAATTCATAACTGACCTTTGGATGCAGCTTTGATCTTTTTGCAAAGAAGAATGCATGCCCCATATCTTCGTTGCAAAGTTCATTCAAACATCACACAGCTGCTCCGTGGCTGCTTTCCCTTTTGTAGCTGGAAGATGCTTCTTGTGACAAAATATGAGAATGATGATTTAGTTTTGGGCAAAAAATAAAAAATCCCATTGCATCTCAGAAGGTTTTGCCATTGTATATCTTTAAAAGCAGTCCTGTGGGTTGGATATGATCAAGCAGGTCTAGAGCAACCACATCCTGCAAACTTCCTCCCAGGAAGGAAATTGAGCGTGCAAAGAGTCTTTCATCACAATCACCTTGGTGATGCAAAGTGATTCATAAAAGGAGGAGTAATATATTGAGATCCAATATTGTTTTAGTCCCAATCAATATTAATAATTGTTTGCATTTTTAAGGTGCAAGATTCAGTTGAAAAATGTGCAGAGATAAACTGGAGCCACCAACACTGTAAATCCCCTTGTGTGGTGTAATGGCGTTGTGAAGTTTAACTTTAAAACACATCTTTAAAGGATACAAACAAAGAAACAACACCAGGAGAAGCCATTGATCGCTGCTTTATTTATTTGCAAAATGTTAGGCCCTGCTTTAATTATACATGAGCGGAAAAGGTCAGAAGCTGTTTCATTAAATTCAGCACTACACATCTCCATACAAATAATATTTATATAATTCCTAGCTGGGCAGAGCTGCCAAGACTTTGCTTATGAGACCAGAAAGTTTTCACATATCAGGAAAGGTTAATTTTGGAGTGAAAATATGACAGAGTAAAATCCTTGGCAAAGGAACCCCCTTAGGTTTTTTGTGGGGGAATTTTTCAGTTCTCTGGCATGGAAAAAAAATGTTATTTATTGGAAAATTCAGGAAGGGAATGAATACTGTAGCCGAGTGCATGAATATTCATAGAATTCAAAATACAGACATTTGAATTCAGAGCCAATGTTGGCACATTTGAAGAAGACGACGAGTTGGATTTTTCACCCATTTAAGGGGACTCAAAGCGGCTGACAAAGCTTCTGTTCTTCTCCCCACAACAGACACCCTGTGAGGTACGTGGGGCTATGAGAGCTCAGAAGAGAGCTGTGACTAGCCCAAGGGCACCAAGCTGGCTTCATGGAGGAGGACGGAATCAAACCCGGTATTCCCAGATAAGAGTCCAGCTCCTTAACCACTGGACCAGACTGGCCCACTGAAGATTAACATTTGATTTCAAATAGAATGATTTGGAACATTTGTACGAAGTTTTGTTACATCCGCGAACCTGGGGAGGTGGGAAGGCGGCTGCAACAGATCCAGAGTGGATTTGAAGTGGATTGAGAGCAGATTCAAAATGGATCCAGGGTGGATTTGAGACGTTCAGAGCAGATACGTAGGGGATACATATTGGATATGGAGGAGATTTGTATGAAATTCATATCGAACATTCTTATCAAATTCTTATCAAACATTCCTATTGAATTAGAATCCGACCACATCCGAAGGGGATCTATTGGAATGAATCCAAATTTTCTTGCATACCTACTTCAGTGGTTAAGATGTATCCATGCTCAGTATCTGCTAGAGAAACACATGAATGAAAATTGCATGTTCATTTCACCATCGAACCGAACTCCTGTTTTTTTCAGTTCAACGACAAACCAGTGAATCGAACAAATAGTTGTTTATGTTTCTGCCTAAGCTTCCTTGAAAACAAAAAATATAGAGTTTGCCATTGAAAAGATCCTTTTCAGTGGCCCAGAGTCCAGTGAGCATGAATTATAGAATCAAATTGTTTGTGCTGTGAGCAGGTGACTGGTTCAGTTCAACTGAATTTCTGGATATATGAACAACCTCATGTTCAGTTCAAGGCAAAAATTTGGAAACATCAGTTGTTTTTATTTTTTTATTTTTATTTATATTTATATCTCACCCCGTACCCAAGGGTCTCTGGGCGGCTCACAACATTTAAAAACAAACATATCAAGACGGTATCAAACAATACTAAAACCAGTACAAGGTTTAAAAATCCAGCATAATAATAATAATAATAATTAGGGGAAAAAATGATACAAAAAAGTTTTAAAAACCAGCAGTGTTTGCAATGGGGGAAGCATAGGGAGCATTTAACCAAAGGCCTGAGTGAAAAGATACGTCTTCACTGCCTTCCTGAACATAAACAGAGAAGAGCCCTGGTTCACCTCCAGGGGGAGACCATTCCATAGCCTGGGGGCCACTACCTAGAAGGCCCTCTCCTGGGTGCCCACCCACCTAGCTGCAAAACACAGTGGGATAACCAGGAGGGCCTCCCCTCCAGATCTTAAGACACAGGCAGGTTGATATGGGAGAAGGCGCTCCTTTAGATATCTGGGGCCCAAGTCATTTAGGGCCTTATAAGTCAGAGTTAGCACCTTGAATTGGGCTCGGTAGTGAATTGGCAGCCAATGTGATTCTTTTAGAACCAGCGTGATGTGTGTCCAGCTAATTTTTATCAAATTTTCAAATGCAAACCAAACATTGCATATCTGTCATGCCACTTCTATTGGTGGAGTCTGTATGTTTAAGGTGATCTTTGTAAAGAAAAAAGAAAAAAGTTTGCCTTTTTTCTTTTTTGTAAACTGCCTTTTTATGGGAAACGGTATTGAAATAATTATTAATTAAATACGTAAATAAGTATACTTGGGCACATCCATGCATCAATACAGAACTGGATAAAAAAACAAGCTCCATGTTGATGCTAGAGATTCCAGGTGTAAGAAAGTGAAGGATTTTTATTAGAGACATGCCAAACTGGTTCATGTTTGGACTTGTTCAGATTGTACAGGGATATTCGAAAAGTTGGGGTTTGAATCACCAGACTCCCTGTTCAAAAACTTCAATTGGAACCAAGGGATGTTCCAACAAATCTACCAAATAAACAAGCTCTTTGTTAGTGGTTCAGAGTTGTTATAAAGTGTTCAAAGGTTGGGTGAACCAAACAGAACAACCTGCTTTTCCAAGAAAAATGTTCAAAATCAAACTGTTTAGTTTGATTTGAATAAAACCCTAAAAAATGTTCATGCACCTCTAATTTTTATTTATAATTTTCCTGAATAAATCCCACAAAAAAGTTCATGCACCTCTAATTTTTATTTATATTTTTCCTGAATAAATCCCACAAAAAAGTTCATGCACCTCTAATTTTTACTCATATTTTTCCTGAATAAAACCCACAAAAAAGTTCATGCACCTCTAATTTTTATTCATATTTTTCCTGAATAAAACCCACAAAAAGTTCATGCACCTCTAATTCTTATTTATGTTTTTATTTATATTTTTTCCAGCCTCAAAGCAGCCTCCATGAGACAGAGTCTTTGGAGAGGTACTTGATTTTCCCATGCGGGTATCTGTTTATCCATCTATCTCTCTATCTACTTATTCCTGCAATCTCTACACAATTATTCTACTGAATGTTACCCAAGCAAGGAGAAAATTCACGTGGCTATTCAGGCTTCAAATTGCCAACCGCGGTCCCAGTTTCTTATTAACTCATGGGAAGCTGATGTGTGAAAGGCAGAGTGTGTTTTCCAGCGCTCTTTTTAATTAGAGGTTTCACGTTAACAGCTCAAATCAAGATTAGCAGGGGATAGCTCATCTCAGGATAATGCATATGACTTGAAAATCACCTTGACAAAACAGATGGAGTATTCAGTTGTTAAGGGAAAAGTACTTGTGCTGTTTGGGTGTCGGGCAGATTAATCACCATGACTTTAAAGATTATGAGGACTAGTACTGGGCGAAAACAGTCATGATGCTCTTGGATACAAAAGTTACTGAACTGATGGAGGAATGATGCTTTGCATTTATCCACAGGGTGTACTTTCTTGAGCCTTAAGAAAGCTCTCACTACTTGCAATGCAAAGTAAGTTGTGGTCAAACATGAGTAATTAGATGCTCTCTGGGCAAATTCGAGGCTATAAAGGCAGACATAAAACCCTAAAACCATCTTATCTCATCCTGAAGCCTGGAATTATGTGCCCTTTCCTCATACAGGGTGAAATGACACTAGGAGCAACTCTTTCCTTCAGCTTCATTGGGCGTGAAGCTTTATAAATACAGAGGTCGGAGATCTAGCCAATAACGGCATGGGAAGAGATGCTGTCAGTGAATGACCAATAAGGGCCACAGAAAGCTGTGCAAGTGAGTAGCCAATTAGTGGTGAGCACATGTTGTTAGGAAGGCGCTGCCTGGCATGAAGGTAAAATAAGAGCAACATTAGGAATGTGCACAAGTATTCGTAACATTCAGTATTCATACAGATTTGTACAAATTCAGACATTCTTATATGAATCGAATGTTATGACATTTGTACTCGTACAAATGCTTCAGAACATTTGTGAACTTGAGGAGGTGGGAAAGCAGCTGTGCTAGTCACATCTACAATGGATCCAGATTCATTTGACATGGATTGAAAGTGGATTTGAAGTGGATTCAGGTCAGATTTGATGCTTTCCGAGTGGATATGTTATGGGATATGTATTGGATATGTACATATTGGACTGTGAGAGCTCCGAAGAGAGCTGTGACTAGCCCAAGGTCACCCAGCTGGCTTCATAGGGGAGGGCGGAATCAAACCCGGTATTCCCAGATAAGAGTCTGGCTCCCTAACCACTAGATCAAACTGGCTCACTAGTATTAAAGGCATAGTACAGATCTGAGGCATCAAATAACTAAATTCCGCTCCTGGGCTGTTAACTACCACTGCACATCTGTCGTCAAAATAAGTTTCCACTAAGGAATTCTTCTCTGTGCTTTGCAAGGTTTTTTGTTTGTGTGGCTTGTTTGTTTTACATTCTCCTGACTAATATGGTACTGTAGCAGGTTTTCAAAGAAACTCCTCAGGACACATTTCCTAAAACCATTTTCAGGCACATTTCTGAAAGGCAAACATTTGCATCCTAAAATCCTCTACTTGTTTACTTGGTAGATATTTGCAACTGCCTGATAGGGGGAAATCCTCATGACAACAGGCACATATCTGTACGCTGTGAATTATAGACTATTCTCTCTCTCTTTTTAAAAGAAATCAAAGTATATTAATGGTAATAGTACATGCTACATAAATACATCAAACAAGGCTATACGACAACAAAATCAAAGAACAGCAAACAAATTATAGTCCATAAACAAAAATGATATACTACTCTCAGCATGAAAAACAATACAAAGATAAAAATAAATACAGTATGCTTTTTCCTTGGGGCAATGAAGTTCGTACACAAATGAGCTTATGCCTGTCTGTAATGTTAAAGGCATGCGTTGGTGAAAATTGCCCGGGCTAAGCTATCTGAAAAGTTTAAAGACATTTTATTTTTTTTAAGAAAAGGTTATTTTGAGAAAGAATGGAAATATTGGAAGAAGTACAGAGAGATGCTTATTTTAAAGAGTACTTTACAATCAGTACTTTATTCCACCTGTTCTTTGTTTGTGCTATTCTGGCTTCCGTAGGTTTTAGGGTCACAGATGCAAAATCTATTTGAAGTTAGATATCAGGCTTCCAACCCGGCGAAGCTTCAGGCGGAAGATAGCCGGCTGTGTGATGCAAACTAGGCTGGTAGCTGGTAACAAGCAGGCATTTCAGTACCTTGGAGAGCTCCTGAGAGACAACTGCTCCGGGACTGACAGGCAAATGTAAATAAGGGTGGACAAGTGGGACCTGCGGTCAAATGTGCTTGTTAACTTCCCATCACTCTTGCTTCCAACTGGTGGTGAAGTGAAATTCTGCAGCAGGGGTCCTTTCTGTGTGACAGAATCTTCCCGTGTGTTTCTGAACTCTAGAAAATATAGTGATTTTATTGTGACTTGGCCTGAAACCTTCCAGGATGGAGTGGAATAAAATCTGTCTGTCTGTCTGTCTGTCTGTCTGTCTGTCTGTCTGTCTGTCATCTATGTATCTATGTATCTATGTATCTATGTATCTATGTATGTATCTATGTATCTATGTATCTATGTATCTATGTATCTATGTATGTATGTATGTATGTATGTATGTATCTATCTATCTATCTATCTATCTATCTATCTATCTATCTATCTATCTATCTATCTATCTATCTATCTATCTATCTATCATGTATCATCTATCTATCTATCATCATCACCATCTGTCTGTCTATCTACCTATCTATCATGTATCATATATCATGTATCATCTATCTATGTATCTATCTATGTATCTATCTATGTATCTATGTATCTATGTATCTATCTATCTATCTATCTATCTATCTATCTATCTATCTATCTATCTATCTATCTATCTATCTATCTATCTATCTATCTATCTATCTATCTATCTATCAATCTATCATGTATCTATGTATCTATCTATC
This sequence comes from Aspidoscelis tigris stejnegeri, assembly GCA_023333525.1. Lineage (NCBI taxonomy): Eukaryota > Metazoa > Chordata > Lepidosauria > Squamata > Teiidae > Aspidoscelis > Aspidoscelis tigris. The sequence continues at coordinate 6,103,383 of JALMGA010000013.1, forward strand.
ATCGTCTGTCTGTCTGTCTATCTATCTACCTATCTATCGTATATCATCTATCATCTGTCTGTCTGTCTGTCTGTCTGTCTGTCTGTCATCTATGTATCTATGTATCTATGTATCTATGTATCTATGTATCTCTCTATCTATCTCTCTATCTATCTCTCTATCTATCTATCTATCTATCTATCTATCTATCTATCTATCTATCTATCTATCTATCTATCTATCTATCTATCTATCTATCTATCTATCTATCTATCTATCTATCTATCTATCTATCTATCATCATCACCATCTGTCTGTCTATCTACCTATCTATCATGTATCATATATCATGTATCATCTATCTATCTATGTATCTATCTATGTATCTATCTATCTATCTATCTATCTATCTATCTATCTATCTATCTATCTATCTATCTATCTATCTATCTATCTATCTATCATCTATCTATCAATCTATCATGTATCTATGTATCTATCTATCATCATCTGTCTGTCTGTCTGTCTATCTATCTACCTATCTATCGTATATCATCTATCATCTGTCTGTCTGTCTGTCTGTCTGTCATCTTAGGGATGTGTGCAAATACTCGGGCAAATTTGGAGATTCAAACTCAAATTGAATGTTACGATATTCATATGCTAACATTCAAATGAATACAAATGTTTCTGGATATTTGTATGAATAGTTCAGACATCCGTTAAACTGGGGAAACACCAGAGACGTATCCATTCGTATCAGATATGTATCTGTTTGTATCAGATGCAGATCCATTCGTATCAGATACGCGTTCGTTTGTGTCCATATCTGTTCCTATCAGATGCGTTTCTATTCACATCAGATACGTGTGCATTTGTATCAGACATGTATCCGTTTGTATCAGATGTATATTTATTCGTATCAGATATACGTTTGTTTGTAACAGATGCATATCTGTTTGTATCAGATATGTACCTATCAGTATCAGATATGTATTCATTCATATCTGAAATGTATCAAATGTTCATACAAATAGGCACAAATAGATTCGTATCGAATAGAATTTTACACGATTCGAATGTGGTCGATTCATACAAATGCAGATTTTTGAACATTCAATTCATTTCAAATCAAATGCCAAAAACGAAATTGTGCCCATCCTTACTATCTATCACATTCGTTCCTAACCCTCCTGGCTTCAGCTCAGTATTCTTTTCTAGCAATAACGTAGCTGTCCTACAATGGAAAATAGGCTCAGCTCTCTAACCCATGCAAGACGCTGTCGTAAATTTTAATTCCCATTACATACAGACAACATGCAATAAAACAACATCCCATTTGTATCTGTCTGAGTGAACCTTGTTCCTAATGAATGGAACATTATTGCTTAATGTGGGAATACAAGAACAGTAAGGGTAGTTTTATTGTTTTTATCAAGGGTATAATGTTAAACACAAATGGGCCATAAGTTCTTTCAAAAGCTGTTAATAGACTCCTCGATTTTTTTTAAAAAAAGTTTCAAATGGGAGCTGAAAAATGGTTGAAATGCCCCTGTTTGCCTGACTGGCCAATATGTGAGGCACTTTGGTCTAGTGGTTAGGGAGCCGGTCTCTTATCTGGAAATGCTGGGTTTGATTCTGTGTTCCTCCATGAAGCCAGCTGGGTGATCTTGAGAGAGTCACAGCTCTCTTCTGAGCTCTCACACCTCCATCCACCTCACAGGGTGTCTGTTGTGGGGAGAAGAACAGAAGGTTTGTCAGCAGCTTTGAGTCCCCTTAAAAGGGCGAGAAAAGCAGGTTTTAATAACCAACACTTCTTCTCCCCCCCCCCCAAGGCAGCTGGGTGACCTTGGGCTAGTCACAGCTCTCATTCTGAGCTCTCACAGCCCCAACTACCTTACTGTGTGTACTGTTGTGGAGAAAAGAACAGAAGGTTTGTTAGCAGCTTTGAATCCCTTTAAATGGGTGATAAAAGCAGGGTAGAAAAGCTAACTCTTCAATTTAGGAGGGCAGTGAAAATGCATCTCTTTGCCCTGGCCTTTGGCTGAATGGGGATACAGCTTTCTCCCCCCCCCCACACACACACACTTTCAGACACTTTTATTATTTTAATAGTAGTAGCAGTTTATTTATACAATCTCAGACCAGATATATCAAATGTTAAAAAATACAGATACTTCTTTTAATATGTTTATAGTTGCTTTTAAATGCTGTAACCCGCCCTGAGACATTTTGGGTCCAGGGTGAGATAAAGATATAAATAATAAATAAATAATATTTAGGGCCGTGACTTCAATTTTGCTTCCGTTCCCTGGTAGCCCCCTTTCCCTTGTGAGCTGCAGCAAGCTTTGACATGAACTACAGATGGGACGTAAATTTCCTTAATTTACTTATGCAAATGTGTCACATTTACCTTTGCCTGGATCATTTCATGTGCCAAAATGCAAGGCTTGGTGTAGCCTTTCGCCAGCAAAACTGTGTATTTTAGGAGAGTGTATTTAAGGAGAGCAAGATGTGCATATAAATTAAAACAATGCCCCCCAAAGCATCATATTATGGAGAGCATCATATCATGGAGAGCATCATGTTATGGATTTCACACTTTCAGAGTGGATATGTTATGAGATACGTATCGGATATGTATGCATTCATATCGGATATTCGTATAAATTTGTACAAATATTGCATCGAATAGTATCCCACCACATTCGAAGGGGATCTATTTGAACGAATATGAATTTTCTTACATCCGATTTTATACAAATCAAATGCAGAAAACCCATTCATGCACATCCCTAGAATGTTCCAACATTTGATTCAAATCTGACTGAATTTGAATTTGTACAAATTTCAAATGTGGCAAATATTTGTGCACACCCCCAGTGCTGAGTTTTCTTTCGCCTGTATCGTTCCCTTGTTGTTGTTCAGTTGTGTCTGGCCCCTTTGTGAGCTCATGGACCATAGAATTCCAGGCCTCTCTGTCCTCCACTGCCTCCTGAAGTCCGCCAAGTTCATGTTTGTTGCTTCCGTAGCACCATGTGATCACCTCCTCCTTGTCCCCTCACCCTACTGCCTTTAATCATTTGCAGCATGAGGGTCTTTTGGAGCCCTAAGAGAAGCCCTGCTGGGTCAGGCCACAGCCCATCTAGTTCATAAGAACCTCTGAGGAGCCCTGCTGGATCAGGCCACAGCCCATCTAGTCCATAAGAAGCAAGTAGGAGCCCTGCTGGATCAGGCCACAGCCCATCTAGTTCATAAGAACCTCTGAGGAGCCCTGCTGGATCAGGCCACAGCCCATCTAGTCCATAAGAACCTCTGAGGAGTCCTGCTGGATCAGGCCACAGCCCATCTAGTCCATAAGAACCTAAGGGGAGCCCTGCTGGATCAGGGGTCTATTCGCACTTGGCTTTATTCTGGAATATATCCTGGAATAGGGACTTGCTGTCCATATGCTAGTGCAGGCTTCAGCAGGCCCAACATGAGGTCTGCCAGAGTCTCCATTAGCATTTGGGCCACAGACCCCCTATCCTGAGATATACTCCAGAAAAAGGCCAAGTGCGAATAGGCCCCTGATCCAGCAGGGCTCCCCTTAGGTTCTTATGGAGAGAACGGATTCCGTCACAACCCATCTAGTCCATAAGAACCTAAGAGGAGCCCTGCTGGGTCAGGCCACAGCCCATCTAGTCCATAAGAACCTAAGAGGAGCCCTGCTGGATCAGGCCACAGCCCATCCAGTCCATAAGAACCTCAGAAGAGCCCTGCTGGATCAGGCCACAGTCCATTTAGTCCAGCATCCTGTCTCACAAAGTGGCCCACCAATTGCCCATGGGCATCTCAGCAGAGACAAGGGCAGACCTTCTCCTGCTCTCCAATTCCAGCAAATGGCCTTAGAGCCATCCTGCTCGTGCCCCCCAGCCTGAAAGATGTAATCCTGTCTTTTCCTTATGCGGCCAAAGTATTTGAGCTTCATGTTCAGGGTTTGTCCTTCCAGTGAGCAGTCAGAGTGGATTTCCTTGACTAATTTTCATCTCCTAGCAGTCCAAGCTTTTTCCAGCACCACAATTTCTCCAGCTTTCCTTATGGTCCAACTCTCACTTTTCTTAGTTGGACCATGTAATGTTTGTGAAGATCTTGGCTCTGCAACTTTCCTGGAAAATAAGAATGGGCTAAAGATTCAGCACTTCGCTTGCCTCAAGTCTGGCATTTGTGCCTGCGTTACTTTTTAATTAATAGGATTTGAATGTGTGTGTGTGTGTGTGTGTTTAAATAACAGGGAAAGAAAAAGAACACTAAAACCTTCCCTTCAGTTTCCAGCTAATTTTTAATAAGTTGTTGAGTAAAATTCCATTTGCATGGTGCAATGTTTCTTGATTCCGTTTCAAAAATAAACACAAAAAAACGAGCAAATCTGTATTTAGCCACTTTTGCACTGAAGCAGAGAAAGGAAAAAAAAGATAAGCCAGAGGAATGCAATTCTGTTCAAACAGAAGAAGTACTGAAAAATTCTGGCTAGCAAGCATCCGGATAGAATTCTGTAATGCCTTTACCCAACAAACCATAATTTATCATCAGTTGCCCCTGTAGGAAGTCAGAAGGGGGAAAGGGTGGTCTTCCATTCAAAGCAAAATGGATGCATGGAAAAACTGCAGACATGAAATGCACTCCAAGTGGGTCTGCCCTTGGAGACAGTTTGGAAGCTGCAGCCGGTGCAGAAGTAGTAACTGGTGCTGCTGGCTAGTTGCACATCAGACTGGTCTTAAAGGTGCACTGCCGGCCGATTCACTACTGAACCCAATTCAAGCTCGGGGCCAAGTATCCCCCATACAGACCTGTCCATGTCCTAAAATCTGCTGGTGAGGCCCTCTCGGCTGGGCCAACCTCTTCAGCAGATAAAGGGTGGAGACACATGGGAGGGTCTTCTCAGTGATGGCCCCCAGACTGCTCTCTGAGATGAGTTGGGCACCCTCATTGTATGTAGCAGCATACAAGGGTTCTCAATCTTCCTAACCACAGGGGCGGGGCAGCTGGGAGGGGAGAGGGAGGGGCGGCGGGAGACTCATCGCAACACCTCTGAAAGGGTAGTTCAACCCCAAAACGGGTTGTGACCCACAGGTTGAGAAGCGCTGGTGTGTAGGTAGATAGCTAGTGAACATCCACTTCTTTACCCTGGCCTTTTTTTCCCTGGCATCCCTTTTCCATGCAGGCATGGTAATTGTTTCAGCCAATCTATTTTATCTGCTTTTACGATGATGGATGGATGGATGGATGGATGGATGTCTGACTTTTCCATGCTTCAGGAGGGGTGGTACTTCAGAAGGGGAGGAGCTTCTGGCCACCATTGCACAGATGAGTGAAAGCACATTTGGCTGGTGGAGAAACCTGCTGGGAAATGGGAATGAGGATTTTAGTCCATCTCTGATAGAGGCAACATCTAGTGAACATGTGCTTCTCTACACCAGGTGACAATGGAGTGGAAGGCTAGCTGAGATGTTCTACAAAGCCTGTACTTTGGAGACGGAACCCGTTCTCTCCTTCCTGTTGTCCCAAACTGGACTGATTTGAGGACTTTGATGATGAAGCTCACCTGCATGTTCTCCTTCATCCTGCTGTTTGGAGCAGCTGGACTTGTTGTCTTCATCCATCTGCAGGACCCAGAAGAAATTATCCACCAGCAAGCACCAGGTTAGTCTTTCGTGGTTATCTCCTCCTGATGTCTCACCTAGGGTTGTGTCTGTGGACAAGCTAGGTCTAACTATCATGGAAGGTCCTTTGGGAACAAGATGTTTGCTTTTGTCTGTTGGAAATGATTTCGTGGTCACCATAAAGAACAATTCAGAAAAGTTGCTTTAGGTTCATTCTTGTGGAGAGACCTGTCCCTTGAAAAATGTGTGCTTCAAGCATTTGGCGCTTTTCTCATGCAAGCTAGAAGACCTAAGAGTGGTAGGATAAATGTCTGTTGGAAATTATTGCTTTATCACCATGAAGAATGTTCTGGAAAAGTTGCCTTAGGGTCATTCATGGGAGCTCTGTCTTCTCGTAATGCTGTGCTTCAAGAATGTAGCATTTTCTGATGCAAGCTACAAGGCCCGAGATCAGTGCAGTAAACAAAAATAGAGACACACCTGGGTCCTCCTTTGGACCACACCAGTATGGGGAAGGGAGGTTCCTAGCATGGTTTCTGGTCACGTATGTCAGCCAGTGTGGAATCAACCTCTGTCTTTCCCCATCCTGTCAAGGCCAGTCATGGTGAAATTGTGTTACATTTAGAGAATGACCACTAAGTGTTTATCATGCAAGACTGAATGTGTCCAGCAACCAGGGTGTCCTAAGCTGGATACTATGACTCATTCCACTGCCCGGTGTTTCAGAGATTTGGCATGGCTAGTGATATGTTCACAGCTGCGATAAATAAATGCTTTAAAAATTGGCTGAGCAAAGGAAAAGGACCAGTAGGAAATGGGGGAAGCCGAGGATCCTAAAGTGTTGCCATTCCTACCCGACAGGCAGAAGTCTTTTCCCCCCTGATCTCTCTGCAGTTTGCCAGTTACTGTGTTTTCAGTTCTTCTGCTACACAAGGTCTTGCATTGACGTTTGGCACTTTGGGCTGTCCTGCACTTTGTGAAATTGCAATTTGATTGATTAAATCCGTGTGAGGGAAGAAGCCACTCTAGAGGGTAAAGGGTCCTTCCTTTCCTTTTGGGTCACAGGTATCAACCGGGGTCAATTTCCAGCAAGGTATTTTGCAAAGAGCCCTGAACGTCTCTTTGTCCACAGTTCAGGTAGCGGCTCAAAATAAAGCGCATTAGCAAGCAGCATTCTAGGAAGACACGGGGGCGGGGGGGGGGGGGAGACACACACAAATATTTGCCACATTGGAAATTTGGGATGTTTCCGCACTTACCGCTTGAAATCCAGTACCACAGCTCTGGAAGCGCCGGCGGGCGAGCCGGAGGACAGATTGGAACGGGTGCTGGTGCTGGTGCGCAAGATTCCCTCTGATCTGTCAGAAATAGTGACAGATCTTCGGGAGGATGGATTGCTGAAAAACGAATCTTTTTAGATCTGTTTTTCGGTGCCCAGTGCAGACCTACCCTCTCTGCCTCTCGGAAGGGTCCCCTTTTATTGGAGTTAGAAGAACAAAACTTTCTGCCTCTGCCCAGGAATCGCCTGACATCAGCCATACAGCTGTGTTGAGTTGCATGACTCGGCCCAAAATGGTTACAGCATAGCGCAACATGGAAAGCCTGCAGTGCCGTTCAAGGTTATGCTGTGCAAAATTATGGATCCAAGTTCCGATTCCAGAGCACGCAAGCAAACATAGTTTTGTTAACATATTATTTTTTGTTATGCAGAATACATACTTTACATAACAAAAAGGTGGGATTTGCATTGAAATGTGTCCCTCGTTGTTCCATTTAACAACAAAATAACGTGTAAAGGTAACGTACCTGTAAAGAAAACATATTTAAAAGGAATGATACACAAATCGGCTGGAGTGTACCCAGAAATAAATGACACACAAAAGGGAGGAATTAGACTCTTTTATTCCTCCACGCTGGAAGCAGTTTATGAAGAGGGTAATTTAAAATGCATGGTGTATTTTTGGAATGTTTAGGTTTTAATACTGGTATGAGGTTTTTTTAATATACGATGTTTTTAAATATGCAGTATTTAGACTGCATTGAATCAGGCTTAGAGGACATGGCTGCACTTTTGGTTGCCAGAGGGATCCAGGGGACCAGGTAGTCTAATCTGTCTGCACTATGTAGCAACCAAGAGGGAGATTACCTCTTCCACTGAGAGCATAAGATCAGATGTTCAGCCCGCGGCTGATCTAGTCCAGCATCGTGTTCCACACAGTGACCCACCAATGGTTTCTTGGCATTCCAACCCAAATCCCTTACTTACCTTCAACTCTCTGCAAATCTTGGAAGTAGGAAAGTGCATGGACATTTCTAACATTAATTATTCGTCTGAATTTGGGCATTCGAATGTTAAGACATTGCTACATTAACACTGATGTGAATATAAATATTCTGGACAGTCGTGGGAATAGTTTGGGCATTAGTTAAACTGGGAACGTGGAAAAGCGACTGCACCGGTCACATCTGCATCGGATCCAGATTGCATTCAACATGGATCGAGACTGTGAGAAAGCAGGAAAGGACTGGATCACAATAGGACGTTGGATGAGACAAATTTTGAACAGTAATTTTGAGTTTAAAGCAGAAATGTTTTTGTTGGGCATTGTTGGTGAAGGCCTAAATGATGTAAAGACTTTGATACTATATATGGTAACAGCTGCCAGACTGTTGTATGCACAGAAATGGAAGCAAGAAGAGTTACCTACAGAGGAGGGATGGATAATCAAATTGCTGGAGATGGCAGGAATGGACAAATTGACAAATCTATTAAAAGATAAAACAGTGAGTAAGTTTATGGAAGATTGGGGCCCTTTTCTAGAATTTCTTCTGGAACTGGGTGTTTTGACGGAAGGTTTTGGCCTTTAAAAGAAAGAGTGAAAAGTATATGCAAAAAGACTACAAGAAGAAGAGTCTGAAGAACGGAGGAAGTCACATGGAAAATCTTAAAGCATTGTAATGGAATTTGTCATAGTTATGTGTCAAAGAAATTTCAGACCAGTTCAGCTTCAATTTAGGTCTTCTGTTTATTGTATACAATAAATCTTCGTAACAAATGTAAGAAATGACTCAGCGTTGTATATCTTCCTACTAAAGCATCTTTAGTATCACTGATTAAAACTATATTAATGGCTGGAGTAAAATGGCAGTGCTCTGGTCATCCCAAATTAAACCCAATCCGTTTCCTGTTTCTACATTATGTATTGAAATGTGTTATAAATGCTTAGTGAAAATAAATAAAAAATGGATACAAAAAACAAAACAAAAAAAAAACAACCCACCATGGATCAAGACTGGATTAAAAGTGGATTCAGGCTGGATTTCACACTTTCAGAGAAGATATGTTACAGGATACCTTTATCGGATATGTATGTGTTCATGAGGATACATCTTCATTCATATCGGATACATATTTGTCCGTATTGGGTAGTCATATGAATACATTCATATCAAATAGAATCCTACCACGTTCCAGGAGGATCTATTCAAACAAATACAGATTTTCTAACATTCGATTATTAATCAAATGCCCCAAACCCCATTTATTCACATCCCTAGTTCAAAGGAATCCTACCTGTCTCTCCAACCTGGAAGTGGTACCCAGGCATTCATTCCGGTTACCATTGATACAGCTGTCCTCCATGCTTCCTAGTTTGTCAAAATCTCTCTTGATGAATATGTAGGATTCAGCATGGAAATCAAAAGTGACTTCCATTTGAGGAAAGTATTTTCTCGCTCTCTGAAGTGCATGGTCCATCAGCTGGGTTGCGAAAGAAGGAAACCGGTTGACGCCTGACAAATACTTGACCTAAATTTCATCTTGACAGGTGTATGGAATCCAGGTGTGTTTGTTCCTGCTTGCTCATGCCTTTCTTCCTCCCAAGTAGAAATGTGACCGAATGAAATTTGCATATTCATTTCACTCTTGAAGTAAAGATCCATTTGTTTGTTTTGCCATTGAGTTGTTTATTTATTTATTTAAAGTTTGCATTTGATTTTGTACTGTTTTAGGGATGTGCATGAATTTTTTTTTTTGCATTGAATTGTCAAAACATTTTATACAATTCAAATAATTAGAATCTGAATGCAACAAAATCCGATTCAAATCAAATACATTTGAATCTATTCATTCGAATGTTAGATTCAAATCTGAAGATATGAATGTCAACAACACTCGTATTTGAAGATATGGATGTCAACAACATTCATATGTGTCATACACATCTATACTCATTTCATGCACAAGTGTGCACAGATATGTATGAGATACACACAGATACATATGTGTCATGTCGCAGGCTGGTCAGGCAACAGGCAAACACTTGCACAGCTTACTCAGTCCCAAGGGTTTCAGGAGTTCTTGAGGTCAGTTCCAGTCCGGGGTCTAGGAGTCCAGAAAGTCAGCAAGGGTCAGGCAGTCCAAAGGGTCAGCAAGTCACAAGGAGTCCAGGATCTCAAGCTCAGGTAGCACGAGACTGCAAAGATGTTGTCTGCAATAACTTGAGGCAAGGTGAGCTTGTTCTTAAATAGAGGAGTCAGTGCCACGTCCACGGTGCAGCTGGGCTAATCGCTCTGATCTGCATCTCACCTGCTTCTGCTGCCTAAGCAGGCGATGAGAGAGCCTTTGATTAGGCTCACTGCTGGTGGATTCATCATCAGAGCCGTCTGGCTGCTCACCTGGACCCGGCCTTAAGCCTTCCATGCCTGCAATGCCTTGCTGTGGCTGCTCCTCAGCCTGTGGGGGTATTGCAGGCAGGCATGTATCTGTACATACATATCTGTACATTTGAATGTTTCAAATCGTTCAAACAAATGTTTTGGAGCATTTGAAATCTGTTTGAATGTTTAAATTCAAATGTGTAGACATTCTATTCGAGTTTGAATGTCCACATTCTATTCAATTCGAATTTTGAATGTTTAGAACATTTGCGCATGTCCTTACACTGCTGTGGAAAAAAAAAACTTTCTTTTTATTAAAAAAGTCCTTTTCATGGGTAAAAAAACAGCGAAACACAAATATTCGATCAAATTGTTTGTGTTTACAGGTGGGAGACTGGTTCAATCTGATCTAATTTTTGATCTAATTTTGGACACGTTTGTTCATGGGAATATTTGCAAACATGAGCTATTCAATTGAACTTTCAAATGTTTGAATGCGCATTGGATTCTGTCCATCTCTCCTCCCTAGCAGATGGGAATTATACTGTTGGAGACAGCATGATTGCTCGCTGTTAATGGGTGCAGCCCAGCCTAACTTGAAATGTGTACCTTAAAGAACAAGGCCAGTAAGAATGGTTTTGCCACCTACTTTAGGAAAGGCTCTTGATTGTTTTTAGCTTGAGTAACGCATGATACAAAACTCTTGATGTGCTGCTTAAGCCAGAATAAAACGGGAGTCATAAAACTTTAAGTAATGCTTACATTACTTTTCCTCAGCAAAGTACTCCTGACAGCGGCTGTTTGTGCTGATTTGTTACCATTCATTTATTCTTTCCCTGTGGTTCACACTGCAACCTAATTGTAATCCTGTACTGAGAAAGCAATATCAAAGTAATTTTCCACAACATTAGTTACAATTTTCTTCTGATCTTTCAAGTGAAACAAACCCATCCTGTTGGCTTCTCTGAGCATATAAACTTTGATTACATTTATCTGTTGGAAACAAAGGCTCACTATATATATGCACACACACACACACAGGTATGTACACGGGATACTGGTTGTCATATACCCATCTTATTTTTCTTCTTCTTCTCTTGGTGGTTGACAAATATTCCACCCTGATGTTTAAATGCAGAACAAGATGTTTGACTCTGGATAACCGCAGTTTACCGCAGACAGCTGCTCAGAAGACAAAAAAGATTCGCTGAGCATCTGAATTAGCCAAAGAACATATTTTGCTAGTAATGAAGTGAGATGGTTGCTTTCTCCACTGGAGACTTTTGCAGAGCCGTTACCCGTATAGAATGATGGCGCACTCTCTTCTAGGCTGTGTGCAGGAATGCAGTTTTTGGATTGGATTCAATTTGAATTGAATATTCAAATTTTTGAATTTGTACAAATAGAGAAAAAAACGAATGTATTCAAATTCGAACCGATTCGAATACATTTGCATCTATTCATATGAATATTTATTTATTTATTTATTTATTTATTTATTTATTTATTTATTTATTTATTTATTTATATTTCTATCCCGACCTATACCCGAAGGTCTCAGGGCGGGTTGCAACATTATATTAGACAGGTCCCTGCCCCTCAGGCTTACAGTCTAAAGAGACAAGAAACAAAAGGAAAGTGGTGTGGGAGGGAACAGGGAACAGCAAAAAGCAAGCACTTGAGGTCTTCAGTTCCAATTCTTCTGTTCATTTCTTATTGCTGGGATTTCCCTGTTCTCTTTACTTTGAATTTTCTCTTCATTGATGACAAACAGGATGATGGTAGAGATGGTCAGCTGGCATCTACTCAGCCCCACCTTGCTCCGCCTCAGGACCAGACGATTTCTCAACTGGTGGATCGGCTGCCGTAGTCTCTTTGCCATCTTGTGATGGGAGTAGTTGGAGGAGGGAGGGGCACTGCTGGGAGCAAGATGGCAGAGCAGCCCAGCCTGCTGCCTCTTCTCCACTCCTCTCAGGCAAGATGGTTCCTAGCCTTGTGATGGCAGTTGGAGGAGAGAGGGGCACTGCTGGGAGTAAGATGGCAAAGCAGCCCAGCCTGCTGCCTCTTCTCCACTCCTCTCAGGCAAGATGGTTCCCAGCCTTGTGATGGCAGTTGGAGGAGGGAGGGGCACTGCTGGGAGTAAGATGGCAGAGCAGCCCAGCCTGCTTCCTCTTCTCCACTCCTCTCAGGCAAGATGGTTCCCAGCGTTGTGATGGCAGTTGGAGGAGGGAGGGGCACTGCTGGGAGTAAGATGGCAAAGCAGCCCAGCCTGCTGCCTCTTCTCCACTCCTCTCAGGCAAGATGGTTCCCAGCCTTGTGATGGCAGTTGGAGGAGGGACGGGCACTGCTGGGAGTAAGATGGCAAAGCAGCCCAGCCTGCTGCCTCTTCTCCACTCCTTTCAGGCAAGATGGTTCCCAGCATTGTGATGGCAGTTGGAGGAGGGAGGGGCACTGCTGGGAGTAAGATGGCAAAGCAGCCCAGCCTGCTGCCTCTTCTCCACTCCTCTCAGGCAAGATGGTTCCCAGCCTTGTGATGGCAGTTGGAGGAGGGACGGGCACTGCTGGGAGCAAGATGGCAAAGCAGCCCAGCCTGCTGCCTCTTCTCCACTCTTCTCAGGCAAGATGGTTCCTAGCCTTGTGATGGCAGTTGGAGGAGGGAGGGGCACTGCTGGGAGCAAGATGGCAAAGCAGCCCAGCCTGCTGCCTCTTCTCCACTCCTCTCAGGCAAGATGGTTCCCAGCCTTGTGATGGCAGTTGGAGGAGGGAGGGGCACTGCTGGCGGCAAGATGGCAGAGCAGCCCAGCCTGCTGCCTCTTCTCCACTCCTCTCAGGCAAGATGGTTCACAGCCTTATTTGAAGATATGAATGTTGGCAACATTCGTATGTGCCCATATGCATCCAGTTTTTATTCTGTATGTGTTCTGTTTTCATCCCATACGCATCCCTACAAATGCATATAGATACAAATAAGATGCATACAGATACGTAAGTAATCTGCAGGGGATTCAGAGCGGATTCAGAGCGGATTCAAAACGTTCAAAGCAGATTTGGAGGGGGTTCAGGGGCACGACTGGGAGGCACAAATGCGAATTTTGTTTACATTCACTTTGATGCAAAGCGAACATGAAAAAAAACATGCACAAAACTAAGTGTGCTGGTTCCCTTATCTGCTAACAAGATGTTCACAGCAAAATTCTTGATAATTGCTCACACGGCTCACGCCACAAAGCCAGCAAGCTCTAGACTGGCCATCATTATTGCTCTCAGCAGTGCAATCTCTCCAAATAATGGCTCGTCCTCTAAATAAGGTGAATTTCCAATGAGTCAATCAGGACTTCTCCTGTGCTAACCGTGGCTGACCTCTCGGCAATCACACCCGACCTGATTGTCGCTGGTAGTTAAGGTCATCCAGACAGGTCCCAGCATGGTGCAGGCATGTGCGCGCGCATGAAAGATTGGCTTGGATTTTTAATTAATTAATTTATCTATTAACGCTGATATCCTGCCCAAATGTCTCAGAGTGGTGTATGGGAGTGAAAAGAATACCAATGTTCAATCCCATACGAATCCCATAAGCTTGCACAAAATAGCATATGGATCCTATATACAAATGCAAAGGAATAGCATAGGAATCCCATAGAAATGCATACAAAGCTTCATACGAATGTATCAAAACATTTTATTCAAATTCAAACATCAATCTTCAAATGTACCAACATTTGATTCGAATCCGAATGTCCGAATTTGGCCAAATTTTTTAATTGTAAGAATATTTATGCACATCCCTAGAGAACTGGTTCAGCTGTCCTGTGCTGCTGCTGGTACTGTGCTGAAAAGCGTGCTTGCACCAAAAATTAATTATAAATAGATCAACTTTGCTAATCTCCAATTATACTTGGTAGAGCCCCCTTGGGGAACAACCCTTCTATTTATTGTTTTGTGCACGTTCGTTATGGATCCCGTTTCGCGGGGGTGGTTGGGGGGGTTCTTACCTCTGTCTTCCTCCAGACAGCTGTGGTGTCTTTGTAGCACAAGCCCTTGAAAAAGTCATTTCATATTTCTGTTTGCAGAATTTGTAGGAATGGGGCACAGACAGCGATTCAGTGGAGAAAGCTGCGTGGCTTCATTTTACCCGTTGCATTTCTGAGAAACGGCTTTGCTTAAGATTCTGAAAGGGTAGGTTTTTGCAGAACTGACCATTCATCATAGCCTGGCTATAGGGGTGGAGGTTTTGCCACACTCAAAAATGATGTCAAGAATTCTAGTAGAATTTAAACTGGAACGCATTCTTATTAGGCTCCACTGACTTGACTTCGAATGTGGGGCGAAGGAAGGAAGGCGGAATCTTTTTTGGATCTTTTGCAGTCTTAGGTAGCTTCTTGTTTATAGGTGAGAAATAAACTGAAATTTCACAGGGCATGAAATCTTGTGCGGTTTTATATCTCTTAATTCTGCTCCAGAGAAGGAAAATGACCAGGGTGCTGATGATCAGTTTGGACCGATTTTCATGTCTCAGTTGATGGGGTGGTTTGGAATATTTAAGGCAGCTTTCAGGGCTCCCCCCACAGGGCCTTTTTGCACTTATCTAGCCATGATCTGAACCCATGGATCTGAAATAAAGAGGCTTTCTGTTTTGGACTATGAGAAAACATGGTCTGAAATAGTGCTGTCTGGACAGCGACGCAAGTCAAGACTCAACCCCTGCACCGGCCTTAAAATGGGCACAAGCTTCTGCCTGGGCCTGTGAGGTCTAAGAATGAATGTTCTTCACCTAGGATTCCCCCAGTCACCGAATCTGGTGGCTAGCTTTAGTGTGGGATGGGTGCCCTGGTAGCCCACCACTTGCTGTGCACCGGTGGACCCCTTTAATCATATCTCCTGGTAATCCAGATCAAGAGCATCCATCAGAGCCCCATCAGAGCATACCAGTGGTTTGTGGGCAGCTTGTTTGATCCGTAGTAACATGTAGATCAATGTGAAATTGCTCAAGATCTAAGATAAGCACAGAAAGCTCCCTCCCCCTCGTGTATCTCTCTCCCCCCCCGTGTGTGTCTGTGTGTGTGTGTGTGTGTGTGTGTGTGTGTGTAGCAAACAAATCATCTCAGAGAACAGTGATTAGCAAATATCTTCGAGAAAGAAATGTACACACCTTGTGTTGACCAAACTGCCTTCCAATTAAATTACAGTGCCGAAGTGAAGCGAAACAACTTCCCTGTCTGTCCTCGTTAGTTTTATCAATGTCAGCCTCAATTCAGCCTCCCTGCCCCCCTCCCCCAAGAATCATCTCTCTAAATCACAGGTTTGAACCATGGTCCTATTTGCACGTGACCAACGGACCACCACTCAGTGGAACCCAAAATCACAGGGGTTCAGTAACATCCAGAGAACTAGAAGCAAGTGTGCTCAATTGCAACCTCCCCAGAAAGAAGAAGAAGAAGAAGAGTTGGCTTTTCTACCCTGCTTTTCTCACCCATTTAAGGGGACTCAAAGCGGCTGACAAAGCTTCTGTTCTTCTCCCCACAACAGACACCCTGTGAGTTGGGTGGGGCTGTGAGAGCTCAGAAGAGAGCTGTGACTAGCCCAAGGTCACCCAACAGGCTTCATGGAAGAGGGTGGAATCGAACCCGGTATTCCCAGAGAAGAGTCTGGCTCCTTAACCACTAGACCAAACAGGCTTGTTGCAACCTCAACATAAAGCAGATCGCCGTTAAAATGGGAATCGGAGCTCATGTGCTTGCTGGGCTGCCCAGAATCCTGTAAGCTTCTCAACAAGGAAAACTAAACCGTTAGGTCACCCTGTAGCCAGGTGGTTCTTAACCTTTAACAAGAAGTCCAGCCGCAATGCATGTTGGAAGACTAGCCACCAATCCATGCCATTCCGTTCCTTTCTTGGGCTCAGATTTCTTTGTCTTCTGTAGTTTGGTTGCACTTGTATGAAATATCTTAGAGGTTTTTTGTTTTCGTTTTTAAAGAGAGAGAAAGAGTTCTGTGTTTACCTGGGTTTTTAAATTTGTTTTTGCTTCACATTCTCAGCCAAAACGTATTTTCCTGAATATCATCCCACCTAAGGCTTTTATATGAAATCCTGCTGGAAATAATGAGAAAAAGAATTAAGGGATCCCGCGTTACCCTCAGGAGACATGGCTAGAGACATGGGCTCCTTTTGATGATGATCCCAGGTTACAGGCAAGGATAATTTGTGGATGCTGGACTAGATGGACTGTGGCTTGATGCAGCAGGGCTCCTCTTAGGTTCCCTATAATGGATGCCCAGGTCCAGCTTCTGGGTTGGATAGGCAGGATGCCTCTGAAGACCATTGGCAGGGAATTGAGAGCAGGCAAAGGTTTGCTTTCATTTTCTGCTCAAGGTGCCCAGGATGCTGGACTAGATGGGCTGTGGCTTGATGCAGCAGGGCTCCTCTTAGGTTCTTATGGACCAGATGGGCTGTGGCCTGATCCTGCAGGGCTCCTCTTAGGTTCTTATGGACCAGATGGGCTGTGGCCCGAACCAGCAAGGCTCCTCTTAGGTTCTTATGGACTAGACGGTCTGTGGCCTGATCCAGCAGGGCTCCCCTTAGGTTCTTATGGACCAGATGGGCTGTGGCCTGATCCTGCAGGGCTCCTCTTAGGTTCTTGTGGACTAGATGGGCTGTGGCCTGATCCAGCAGGGCTTCTCTTAGGTTCTTATGGACCAGATGGGCTGTGGCCTGATCCAGCAGGGCTCCCCTTAGGTTCTTATGGACCAGATGGGCTGTGGCCTGATCCTGCAGGGCTCCTCTTAGGTTCTTATGGACTAGAAGGGCTGTGTCCTGATCCAGCAGGGCTCCTCTTACATACTTCCATTACGTTCTTATCAGAGATCTGCGCCTGGATTACAAGAGAAAAAGTGCCAAGGGAATAGTTATGACCACAGTACAGTTTCTTTCTCCTAGTTTCTCTGCCCAGCCTGAGACGCAGTTCTCTGTGATTACTTATTCCAAACACTCGCGCACACACAATGTTAGGTACAAATTACAGACTCGTGTACACAAAGCGATAACTGCTCATCTCCATAATGTACTCCTGCTTTACAATGCACGACTTGTTATTTTTACAAGGATGAGGGGGGGAAAGAAAGAAAAGCAAAACCTTGACACAGCAATCAGGGATAAAGAGAAAGCTCCGTATTGCTTCGAAGAATCTTGTTGCTTTTTCATCTGCAATATACAGAGTGCATATAGGCTGTGAATGGAATGGCTGTCATCTGCAGGGTTCCAAAAAGGCAGAATAAAGGAGAAATTCCACCTGGGGCCTTTTTGCACTTCTGATCCACTGGGCAGGAAAGGAGCGCAATTAACCAAGGTTGGGTAACACACACATTTGGAGTGCTTGTCAACTTTGGCCAACCCCCCCCCCCCCCCGCCACCGCCGCCGCCCTGCAATCGAATACTTACCTGATTCGATCCAGGGAATGGTCCTCCACTGGGCACCGCCATTTTGGTTGTGGCGTCCTCCAACACTGTGTGTGCATCAGCGGCGTGACCCTGACGATGCTGACACTCTGTGCATGCTCAGTCACGTCTATGGTTGTTCCCAGAGCACCGGAAAAGGTGCAAATGCTCTTGCTCCAGACACTTCAGGTAAAAGTCTTGTAAACATTGTTTAATGTGTGAAGCACAATTTCTAGCTCCACACCTAATCAACAATTAGTGAACTTCTGGGGATGGAGAGCATGCTTAGAGGTTGTGGCAGCCTCCTCAAAGTGCAGGTATTCTTCCCCAGAAGTCCACTAAACATGCAATACCAGCTGTAGGGCAAATAGGCCTCTTATTATTCAAGATTTCAGAGATCAAGTGAAGGGATCCAAAACGTTAGAGCCAGAGAGTTCTTCCCTGCCTCCCATTCTGTTTCACGTAGCATGGTTGTTGCAACTTTAGTCCACCCATTGCAAGATATTCCTGGGGGGAGCAAATTATCAACTAGCTAATTTATTCCAATTACCAGCCCAAGAAAAACATTACAAAGCCTTTCTTATACTTATTCCAGTTTTTAAGTCCTTGCACCGCGTTTGAAACCTCAACTAGAAACGTAAATTTTGACGCATGACGATGCATCGTTACAGTATTTAAAATGAGCACAAGTGAGGACAGAGATGGAAAATAGAAAACAGATAAAGTCAATAAAACCTAATGACTCTTAAAAACCCAATTTAAAACAGTAATGTAAGCAGAGGTTTTAAATAGTAAAAAGAATAGAAACCAGTTAAAACACCTAAAAGTATTGCCCAGGAGCAGAACTGAAGAGGATTTAATGGCTTTTGGATGGTCTGAACTTCAATTCAGAGAAGGCCGAAAGAAAAGTTCTTCATGTCCCCTGGGGTATGCCAAACTTTTAAAAATAGTTTGAAAAGAATTGCAGAATACTGTTGAAACAGCAAATATAGTTATGGTGGCCAGTTTATCCATCCAGCCAGCCAGCCAGCCAGCCAGCCGTCCGTCCGTCCGTCCGTCCGTCCGTCCACCCACCCACCCACCCACCCACCCACCCATCCATCCATCCATCCATCCATCCATCCATCCTGCCCTATACCCGAAGATCTCAGGACGAGTAACAACAATCTACCATATCAAACAAAATAATATATATTAAAACAATTAAAAAACATCACAGCATTTAAAATCCAACATGTTAAAAACAATATCAATTAAAACAGTGGTGCTTACAGTGGGGTAAACATGACTGACATTTAGCCAAAGGCCTGAGCAAAGAGGTGAGTCTTAACTCCTTCCTGAACATATACAGTGAAGGGACCTGACACACCTCAAGGAGGAGACTGTTCCATAGCCTGGGGGCCATCACTGAGAAGGCCCTCTCCCAGGTGTCCACCTGCCTCACTATTGAAGGCGGTGGGACAACCAGAAGGGGCTCCCCTATATCTCTTGGTCAGAGCAAGTTAACTGGGATGTCCAAGTTCTCATCTGAAGACATTTCCCTGCTCAGCTAAGCTAAAATAATGCACTGAAGAGAATGCAGAGATGTAGCTGGGTAGCAAAAACTCTGCAAATTTTTATTTATATATTTAATCGGCAAGGTGACTAGAGCCTCGGAAACCACCTGCACTTGGGGGTACAGCACATTCAGAATGGGGTCCTAATGGGGACCTTAAGGGGTCTTGTGTGCAGATGGTAGGTAACAGTTCTGTACCAGTCAAGTACCTATTGGGTTCCTAATGGCACCTTTGTTGCTGGTACAAAAACAGCCTACGAGGGCCAATATGGGGGGAGGGGGTTCCACTAGCGCTAAGTACCCATTAAGTACCCATTAGGCTCAGAGCAGGAAGACTCCATTTCCACTGCAGACCCCATTAGAGACTCATTTGTTTCCACCAGTTCTAGTGAAATCCGGATTGAATGGGTCCTTCAGACCCTATAATCTGGATTTCCTGTAGACTCCATTAAAGGGTTCTACAATCCGGTCTTTAGGCATCAAATCTGGATTAGATGCGTCAGTCCCCTAAAATATGGCGTGATGGGCATCTCCCATTTGGGTACAGATGGATGCTTCACTTGGGGGCTCCGGCGTTCCCACTGCAAGCTTGCCTAGCACCCATAACCTGTGGAGACTCATTGGGTACTTCTTAGATCTGGATATTCTCAATCTGGATTAGTTGAAGGACTCATTTCTTAGATCTGGATCGTCACAGATCCAAATTAAGGGAGGTAAGTGGGGGAAAACCCATGGTGTCTGCTTTGGACCAGCCTCACCAGCAGACAGCTCCATTCCAGACTGAGCCTTGCCCGTGAGTCAGACCCACTGGAATGGCTCACGGCACGCTAAATAAGAGAAGCCTTGCTGGATCAGGCCACAGCCCATCTAGTCCAGCATCCTGTCGCACACAGTGGCCCACCAAATGCTCACGGGCATCTCAAGCAGAGACAAGGACAAACCTTCTCCTGCTCTCGAGTCCCAGCAGATGGCCTTAGGACTCGAGAGCAGGAGAAGGGCCCCCCAAAAGGGCCCCCCAAGCACCCCATTTTGTGGCCTCAGACCACTCGCCATCTGAAGCCCCTTCTCTCTCTTTCTTTCACCAGCATTCCTTCGCTCCTTGGCAGAGATTTGTTAAAGAGGTGTTTGTTTTCTTCAGACAATTCTATTTTTAAAGCCTTCAGCGACTGACACCTCTTCGCTGTCTCTGGCAAAATCAAAAGCCGCGTGCTGTCAAAGAGCTCGATTTCCAGTCGGGCACCAGGCAAGATATCACAGGCAAAAGACACCAGGCCGCTGCAAAGTGTCAGGAAAGATGAACCGATCAACTTAGGGGCTTAAAAGGAACACGCGGCTAAAATACACCCATTTTGCCCTCTCAACCCGGTAGGAAAGACAGCAGAGGGCTACGTCTGTCTGGTTGGAAGCACTTTTAAAAGGATATACTTATTTAAAACCAAAAGGGGAAAAGAGAATTACAAAAGGTCAGCCTGTGCTGAAGGCGGAGTCGGCGATATTTTGCAAATCAGACCTTGGTTTGGCAGCAGTAATTCAAAACCTTTTATTTAAAAAAAAATTAGTTTTGTTACTTTTATTCTTTTTTAAGCTTGTTACTTCTTTAAATTATCCCAGCCCCTTGCTCAGTGTTACGTATTTTGTAGTTTTAAATGGGTCTGTGGCCAGTAAAATTGAGTGAAGGTGATAGTTCTTTCAATCAAAAGTTTATTACAATCCAAAGATTCCTCCTGAGGGGGAAAAAAAAAGAAACAGGTATATAAACAGAATGGGATGAACCTACAAGCATGGGAAGTAGAGATGAGCACAACAGACTCCCTATGAGGTAGGTGGGGCTGTGAGAGCTGAGAAGAGAGCCGTGACTTGCCCAAGGTCACCCAGCTGGCTTCATGGGGGAGGGCGGAATCAAACCCGGTATTCCCAGATAAGAGTCCCGCTCCTTAACCACTAGACCGGTGATGGCCAACCTATGACACGCGTGTCACAGGTGACACACCAAGCCCTTTTGGGTGACACACATGGTCATCCTGACACCTGGGCATGTAGTACTTGCTTGTTCCTGAAGTGTACAAAATGCCAACTTTCGACTGAAGATTTAGCAAATGAAATTCAGCAACAAAAGTAACTAAATTATGGATATTTCTAGATGTGACACAGCACCCAAGTTAAGCTAGGTTTTCTTGCGAATTTTGACACACTGAGCTCAAAAGGTTCACCATCACTGCACTAGACCAAATTGGCTGGTCACAGAGCAACCCTTTTATGATAAATTTATCAGAAACGCTTCAGAGCCCGTGTACTTTACCTGTGTGATTTAGCCACTGGCAGTTCACAAATAAAAGGCATAGATGGTGATCCCTAATTGAGTTATATAAGGAAGGCCCTTTCCACTGAAAAACGGATGCAAACAGATCTGTTTTTTGGCGAGCCATTCTTCTGAGGATCTGTCCCAAATAAGGACAGATCCTCGGAGGCCCTGCGCATCTGCAAACACAGGGCAGCTGCGGTGAGGCCAAGATTGCCCTGGTGCTGCACGGAAGCCGCAGCACCCAGGGCCAAAGGTGGCCGGATTCCCGCGCAGCCAACCCCACCCCCAGAGCCGCAGGACTGGAGCAAGTCGCTGAGAACAGATTGTCTGTCCTTCCCCACACATCAGCTGCCAATAATTCCAGAGAACACATATTTATCTCTCCGCCGAAGCCCGTCCATTTCAATTATGCACCAAGAGTATTCACTTTATTGTGGTGTTATGTTTCCAAAACCACCCTGTGATTCTGGATGAAGAGCAATCCGGTAAACAACAACTCGAGAAGCAATGATAGGGTCGACAGGCTACTTACATGTGGATTTTTTTACCCCTGTAATCACAGCTAAATGAAACCTCCTGCTGCATTTCGTAAATGACCGAGCATTGTCTAGGGATGCTTGAAGATTTCTCCCCGTACATAATTTCAAGTGCTGCCACCTGTACCACACTTCAGATCGTAATAGGCAAATAAGCCGCCATTCTTTTTTTGCCTGGTCCACGATATCCAAATTAAGGAATAGCTCTTGGCTTCCAGCTGAGCGGGTTGAGTTTAAATCTATACAGAAATGTGGACTTTAAAATAAAAATATTGGGGGTATCATCATCACCAAAGAGGAAATTTCCAATCCTGGGTTATAATGTGTATAAATTTTGGGTGCTTCCACACACGCCTTTAAACACCCATTAAGGACACAGCGGCACCTTTTTAAGCCGCTTTTAGCACGGGGCGTCCGCACAGTAACACCCATTAAGCACACATGTGGGAAACCGCGTCCGCACAGCGGCACCCATTAAGAATGGAATGGGCGGACCGTGTCCGCACAGCGGTACCCATTAGAGACAGATAGGGGTGGCTGCGTCCGCACCTATCTGTCTCTAATGTGTGCTTAATGGGTGTTTAAAAAAACACCACATATAATGTGGCCTTAAAGGGTGTTTCACTGGGAAAAGGCATCCATTTAGGATGCGTCTGCACAGCAAAACTGTGCCTACCCAGGGCCCTCCCCCGGCCTGCCATGATTGGCTTCTTGGAGCCAAGCATGCCAAGCCGGGGGACTCTGCTGTTGGGGATTGCCCTCGCCCCAGAAGCGGCAGAATGCCGCTTCTGGAGCCAGGGGGAGCTTCTACGAGGCCCTGCCTAGCCCCCCCAGGGGAGAGCCCATGCAATCCCCTCCTTACCTCTTTGGCGTTGCCCTGATTCTGGCCGGGGAATCCCAGTAAGCTGCGTGCCTATGTGCTGCACACCTCCTGACTGGTCAGGGCTGCTTCTGGTATGCGTACAAATGCATACAAGTTTCATATCATCAAATAGGTATCGAATATTAGCACGAATACATACAAATGTATTCCAAGGGGTTCAAATACATTTGTTTGTTTTTCTCTATTCATACAAATTCAGATATTCGAATATTCCATTCGAATCTAATGCCAAAACACATTCATGCATGTGCGTATTATGGTGCAATCAGACAGTGCTTTTTTTGAGTCATCCTTTTATAAAGATGACCAAAAAAGCCTTCCAAACATTCATTTGAATGTACTGCTGAGAACGTATCTTTATTTTGCCACACTGCAGCCTATATTTGCATCTGTTAGGAAACACATACTGTGACTAATAGATGCTTGCCACTGATTGAGCATTTGGTGGGAAACCTTCACCTCTTTGCTTGGGTGTTTTTCCACTGTCACTAGAAGTACCCGTTAAGCACCCATTAATGGGTACTTAATGGGTACTTCTAGTGACAGTGGGAAAACACCCCTTGTGCACTTTCCTACCTAACCTGTCTTTATTTTGCCACACTGCAGCCTATATTTGCATCTGTTAGGAAACACGTACTTTGACTAATAGATGCTTCTATTATGTCTTCAGAGCTATGAGATCCTGAATGCTGAAAGAGGTGACCCTTCTCCGTCTTCAAGGTGGGGTAAGGTGGATGCAGGGGGCAAATGTGTCTCCTCAGAGATGCAGATTTCCCCAGAGGTCACCTCTTTCAGTGTGTGTGATGGCACCTTTAACTCAGCTCTTAAAGAGAAGTTCAAAATAGAGATTTGCACAGATTTTTTTTTGACATTCTATTCAAATTGAATCAGATACCCCAAAATCTGACTCGAATCTTTTAAATTCAAATTTAACAAGATTCGATCCGAATTTTCCAAATTTGAATCTATTCGTTCACATTTTTTATTCAAATCTGCACATATGAATGTGGACAACATTTGTATGTGCACCTACGCATCTTCCCCACATCCGTACACATCCGTACGCATGTCCATATGCATCCTGTAGTTATCCCATAGGCAACCCGTTTTCATCCCGTACGGATCCGTACAAATGCAGGAAAGATGCAGATCTTCAAGTACGCATCATGTACGAACCCGTACACATACGAATGTCCTGATAATTTGAAACTGCATTCAATGTTTTCATTCAATTCGGACATTCGATGTCAAAATTCGGCACATTCGTTCAGATTTCAAATGCCTACGAATATTCGTACACATCCCTAGTTCAAAATGCTGGCTGGCATTGGTTGGCAAGGATAGGTTTTATTCCCATTCTTTCCCCTTTGGCTTTCCAAAAGCCCTTGGAAACAGAAGCCCTGAAGAAGTTCTTTGGATCAGATAATACATTTTAGGCAAGCGTGTCTCCTGCCACGATCAGGATGAGGCCGGCATAATTAAATTTCAGGCAAGAGAGGAGAAGCAGAAATGGGCCTTTCTTCGTAATTCAAATGTGGTAGGATATTGACAGCACCATGACTAATGTGAGGAGTAAATCAAGTGTGATTCAAGCTTTGAAGTCAGAGATGGGGAAAGACCAAAAATTCAGCTTGGTTTTCTCTAGCATAAATTCTGCAATTTCACGGAAGAAGGCAAGAGCGTGACTGATTTCCCTTCAGAAGATAACCGTGCCTGGCTTTCCCAAGAGCCTGAAATGCTGTTATCCTTCCCGAATAAACAATGAAAAGCACACTTTACTGAAGAGGGAGTGGAATATATTTTCCATACATTAGGTTTATCTGTTTCCTGCTCCCCTAAATTGGGGAGAGAAATTTCGTCTTTCCCAGCAGGTGTATTTTCTTCCCTTCTCCTTTTTCAGAGCATGAGGAGGTTCGAAAGATGAGGGAACACAGAAACACACCCACTTCTCTGTTGCGTTGAAGGGCATTGGGATCCCTTGCGGAGAATTGAAAGTAATAATTATTGATCAGGATTGGCAGCTGCACCAAGCAGGTCCATCGCTTTTGCAGACTCGAAATCTCCCTTTAAGAATTGAGGCATCTGGATGGAAAGAACTGGTGTACAGATGTGGCATGAATGGGGTTTTTTCATGTTCAATTCATATCGAATTGAATACAAAATAAATCATAATTGTTCAAATAGATCCTTTTTAATGTGGTAGGATTTGAATTTGATATGAACATTCGAAACGAATCCACTTCGAATCCCCACTACGAATCACCTACAAATCCCTATGTATCCCCTATGTATTCCCTATGAATCCACTCTAAACACATCAAATCTGGTCTCAATCCACTCTGAATCCATTCTGAATCTGTTGCAGATCTGTCGCTTTCCCACCTTCCCAGGCTCACGAATGTAACGAAGCTTCCT
Source organism: Aspidoscelis tigris stejnegeri (assembly GCA_023333525.1). NCBI lineage: Eukaryota > Metazoa > Chordata > Lepidosauria > Squamata > Teiidae > Aspidoscelis > Aspidoscelis tigris. The sequence continues at coordinate 6,128,783 of JALMGA010000013.1, forward strand.
ACAAATGTATTGAAGCATTCAGTTTGAATTCGAATGTAAACTTTGAATGCACCAACATTTGATTTGAATTCAAATGCCCGAATTCGTAGGAATTTGTACACATATCGAATGTGACAAATATTGACGCACTTCCCTGAACTGGAGCAAAAATCAACAGCTGAAAAATTTACCTGACTCTCAGAGAGGGATGAGATTTCAATGAGACAGGGCTGAGATGGCGAAGATTAGATCTTGAGCTCTGGAGAGCCTCTTTGTGTCTGAGAGATGGATGTTTTCATGGCAGGAAACCACCATTCTGCCAGATCTAAGGCAACAAAAGGGACTTCCGTATGTAGATTTCTATGAAATTTGGGGTTTATTACTGAACACAATGGTAGTTCTTTAGCTGCCGTCGGCCTTCCTGATGTGCCAAGTTCTTCTCAAGAACTTTAGATGGTGCAATGTACTGGCATTTCATCCATACAGATCTGAGCAGTGTGTCCTTTTGGGGTTGACCAATGGAACTTTTGTCACTATGCAGATGTTCTAAGTGCCAACCAAGGTTTTTCTGGTGTGTCAGTAACCACTGGGATCACAACTCCTGGCCTGTGCCACAGCCTTTCACTCCCAAACTTCAAATCTTGATAGGCTGTGATCTTCTCAAGATCTTCGTCTTTTGACTCCAGTATGTAGATGATGTGTTGATAATTCACACCTTCTCCTTCTCAACTACAGTTAGATCTGGTGTACTATGCACCGCAACTTTGTATTCTAAAGTCCCATAGTATTTTGACCTGGTGATGTTCTATCACTTTTTCAATAGTATGCACTCACCAGTTTGTGGTCCAGTGATAATTTTCACAGGTTTCAATGTATCATTTTAGTGGCAACGTTATGGCATTCTTGACCGTCAGTCTGCAAAATCTTTTCCCAGAAGCTTCCCATCAGATTCTTTGTGTCGTGTCCCAAGCAGGTGTTGTCCAGCAAGTACGCGTGAATGCCCTCGCCCACCGGGCCAGCCACAGCAAGCGGCCAGCTCAGGTTTCAGAGTACTTGGAGGATAAAGAGTTAATGCAAGGTCAGGAATGGCAAGGTCAGATTACCAGAGGTTCTTTGCAGTTGTAAAGCCAGTCAAAGTTCAGGAACACAGGAATTACATGGCCGAGGTTGCAAGGAAGATCCACTGTCTGCAACGGCATTTGCAAAGTTGGGCATTTCTTAAGTCAGACTTGGAGAGCTACGCCCCTGGTAGTGCAGGTGGTTGGCATGTAGATGCACTGAACATCTCATGTATTCTCATTCTCAAGTATTCTCATTCTCATCAGAGAGAAGTCTGCTCTGGGCACCGGTCAGCGTCTGAGTCCAAACCGTCCCCATTTTGGGAGCCAGCATCAGTTTCCAGGTTTGGCCCCTGAGGCACACCTCATTTGCTTTGGCTGGGAGGGGATGCTCCCTTGTTTGTGACACCTTGCACAATTGACCTTTTGCTTGTTATTGTTGTTTTTATACAACTTGATATCTTAGCTGCCTGTTCTTTGGCTGACGTTGGCCTCCATTTTGCACCAAGAACTTAGGACAACATCGGGTATCGGCGTAAGACTGCGTGCAGTTCCAAGCAATGTGACCTATTGCGGTTGACCCGTGGAGATGATGTTGATAATGCAGATGTTTTGAGTGCCAACCAACAATTCTTGGTACGGCGCATCACCACCACGACCATCATCATAATGCATGCTAGCATTCCTGCAAAATTAGTAAATATTAATACGTCTGCTGATGATCTCCATTTATTTCCGCTGGGCTTCAATTAAGACACAGAGTGATCACTTTCAAAATAAGCAGCCACAGAAACACTCTGAATATGTAATGCCATCTGAGGATAGCATTCTGAGGTGTTTTTGTCTCTCCAAGATTCACGTGCTACACAGAACATAATTAGATCATTATATTGCCGGCGACACTTATTGCCTGATAAGATTGAAGCCGCCTGTATTTCCATTCAGCAAGGCTTCATATTGCCTACACTTCTCCTCCTCCTGACATCTTTTCATCACCCATGGGAACCTTTAGCTGTACAGGTTTTCTGGCCCCTCAGTCTGTTATGAATAATTTGGGGGTTTCAGTTATCAGACTTCTATGGCCTAATTTAATTAGACTACTTCTCTCTCTCTCTCTCTTTGTGGTTTTAGCCAGCTCTTTAGCTGTCCTTTAAAGATATTTTTATGTGCCTGGAAAAACCTAATCTCTGTGGATGACTTAACACACACACACACACAATCCAATTTTTCTTCATAGAAAACAAACATTTACAAACTTATTCAATTATACGGTAACAAATGTTGTCGCAGTATAATAGGCAGACCTTGAGGCTGGTTCTTGAACCCTGATATTAACTGAACAATTGGAATACTAATACGTTATCATGAACGCCAGGAGAATTGCTTTTTCTTTTATCCGTGGCTGCCATCCAAATGCCACGGAGGTCTCAAATGTGCCTAGCAATGGACCACAGGAAAATATATTTGGGGGTCTGCAGAGGGCTATTCATTTAAAAACAACACCTTTTGTATATGTGTATTAAAAAATAGGTTATTTATCGCGAAGGACTTTTTAGTCCAACAGGTGTCTGTTTAGATACTTCTGAGCTTCTCATTTTCCTCTGTCTTGGGAATAATTATCCCGTTTCTTTCTCACAATAATGGTGCAGGTGTGATGCTTTTGTGCTGTCTGCCAGAGGTAGTAATCAGAGTTTTGCCCGTTTGACTCCCGAGGAATCAGAAAGGGACCTTTAATAAAGAAATGTGCTGTGAATGAAACTTTATTATTGCCTTTGATGGGACTAATATCCATACAAGTGAATCAAGGAAACGAAAGCAAAGGCAAAATCAAACACACACACACATATATATAGGGAAAGAGAATGGATTAAGAAATGGGCACAAATGTTAGACAAATTTATGGATGACAGGTGTATCAATGGCTACTAGAATGAATGCCTAGGTGCATCTTTCAGGCGGGGGGCGGGGGTGAAGGGGGGCACTTCTAAAGCCATTTGCTGGGATTCGAGAGCAGGAGAAGGTTTGCCCTTCTCTCTGCTTGAGATGCCCATGGGCAGTTGGTGGCCGCTGTGTGCGATGGAATGCTGGACTAGATGGGCTGTGGCCTGATCCAGCAGGGCTCCTGTTAGGTTCTTATGGACTAGATGGGCTGTGGCCTGATCCAGCAGGGCTCCTCTGAGGTTCTTATGGACTAGATGGGCTGTGGCCTGATCCAGCAGGGCTCCTCTTAGGTTCTTATGGACTAGAGGGGCTGTGGCCTGATCCAGCAGGGCTCCTCTTAGGTTCTTATGGACCAGATGGGCTGTGGCCTGATCCAGCAGGGCTCCTCTGAGGTTCTTATGGACTAGAGGGGCTGTGGCCTGATCCAGCAGGGCTCCTCTTAGGTTCTTATGGACCAGATGGGCTGTGGCCTGATCCAGCAGGGCTCCTCTGAGGTTCTTATGGCCTAAATGGGCTGTGGCCTGATCCAGCAGGGCTCCTCTTATGTTACGTTCTTATGTTCTTTTGCATTCGATCTGAATGTAAGAAAATTTGTATTCATTCAAATAGATCCCTTTTGAATATGGCAGGATCCTATTCAATACGAATGTTCCATACGGATTCGATACAAATATCCAATATGAACTGCATACGTATCCCCAACATACCCACTCTGAAAGCATCAAATCTGCCCTGAATCCACTTTGAATCTGCTCTCAGTCCACATTGAATGCACTCTGGGTCCACTGCAGGTGTGACCGGCGCAGCTGCTTTCCCACCACTCCAGGTTCACAAACGTCAATGTATGAATGTCCCAATATTCTATTTGTATACAAATGCGTACAAATATTGAATCTTATGAATATTCATGCACATCGCCAGAATAGATATTTATGCCAAATTTGCCTACTTTGAATTTACCTTTGCCTTCATTTTCTTGGTCTGTTTGTAAGCCCATAACGCTACCCTTATTCATCTAGAGAGAGAGAATGTTTATGCCAAGCTTGTCTATTTTGATCCATTAAGGAAAACAAACCTACAAAATTTGTCAGGAAACAACATGGCATTTTTTAAAAAGATTACCATTCTATAGTCCATACACTGTCCACAAACTGCTCTTGAGTTTCTTTGGTACTTTGGTTGCTCTTAGGTAAAGGAAGCCTATGCAGATATGGGGATGAAGGGAACAAAATGGCAGTTTTCCACAGAGTTGGCTTTTCTACCCCACTATTCTCACTCTTTTAAGGGGACTCAAAGCGGCTGACACAGCTTCTGTTCTTCTCCCCACAACAAACACCCTGTGAGGTGGGTGGGCCTGTGAGAGCTCACAAGAGAGCTGTGACTAGCCCAAGGTCACCTAGCTGGCTTCATGGAGGAGTGCGGAATCAAACCCGGTATTCCCAGATAAGAGTCTGGCTCCCTAAGCACTAGACCAAACTGTTGTAATTCCATGTATCTCTTCAGTCATCTTTTTATTTTGACAACAAAATCATTTTCAAGTTTCCCGAGTCCATGTGTATTGATAAGTTTCTTAATTTCTCAGAAGATAATGTTTGATAGGTTCTGGTTGACAAACGGGCTCCAGAATTTAGCTTTCTTACCTGTGCGTTGCAAATAATGTACATTTTCTGGATAGTCGCTGTCAGTTTTATAGCTGTGCCTGTCAGCCTATTACATTTTATTAGCCTGTTTTATATTTAGTGCCTGATATTTGGCTGCACTTGATGGGTTTGTGGTGGCTGATTTTTTTCCCCAGGACACTTGCTGGCCTCTTTGATCTATGTCGCTTCCTTCCATCACACTCAAGACCCCAGTGTAGCATCCTGTGGTAGATCTGGGAGATGAAGCTCATGGAACTGCAGTTGCTAGGAAACCGTAGGACATGTTCTCGCTTATCTCCAAGTCAACCACCGTGGTGGGAGAACATGTCTTGGAAGAGTCTGTTGTGCGCGTTTTCAGCCTCTTCCTCCCCCAGTCAGGTCAGGCTGCTCTGTGGAGAAGTTGCCAGGCATCTGCGTGCTTTGGAAGCCCTACCAGAAACTAATGCCCAGGCTCATCTGCTCAGTAGATAAGACCTGTCTGTAGAGGGTTCCAAGCTAAGGGAGCCTCAACCTTCACTTCCATTGTGACAAGAGCAGCTGCTCTGGCTGGACGCCATCCTAGCAGTAGGAACGCACAAGCCTAAACACCAGGTCATGGCAGTTTCTTCAAAGAGAAGTAAAATAAAAGATGGGGACTGGTGTTGTGAAGGCCACTAGGATTATATTGACAGAAGAAAGTAAAGCTAAGCAGTGGCTTTTGAGAGGCTGATGTTCAAGGTGTTGGAATCACACGTTGGTGCCCTCCTGAAATGGGTGTCTTGGTGTTTGGGAACATGGAGATGTGTTTTATGGATGCCTCTGTGTTCCAGGCTAGGCTGTGATGGTCTGCCAATCCTCCTCCTTCTCCTCTTCCTCTTCTTAATGCAACCTACATTCAGATGGCAGCACAAATGGGTGGCAAAAAGGCTTGGCGGAGCAGTGAGAGAGCGATGCCACACAGAACATAAGAGAAGCCCTGCTGGATCAAGCCACAGCCCATCTAGTCCAGCATCCCGTCACACGCAGTGGCCCACCAAATGCTCATGGGCATCTCAAGCAGAGACAAGGACGAACCTTCTCCTGCTCTCGAGTCCCAGCAGATGGCCTTAGAAGCGCCCCGGTTCTTCCCCCTCCCCAGCCTGAAAGATGCACCTAGGCATTTATTCTAGTAGCCATTGATACATCTGTCATCCATAAATTTGTCTAGCCCTTCCTTAAAGCCATCTAGACTGGCAGCTGTCACCACCTCTTCTGGCAGCACATTCCATAAGCCGATGACCCTCTGGGTGAAGAAATCCTTCCCCTTGTCTGATCCGACTCTCTTGCCCATCAGCTTCATAGATGCCCCCTGGTTCTAGTATTGTGTGATAGAGAAAAGAAATTTTCTCTATCCACCTTTTCTATACCATGCATAATTTTATATACTTCAATCAGGTCCTCTCTTAAACTCCATCTCTCCAGACGGAAGAGGCCTAGACATTGCAGCCTGATTTCCTAAGGGATTTTGTTCCAGCCCTTTAATCATTCTGGTTACCCTTCTCTGCACCTTCTCTAGTTCCACAATATCCTTTTTGAGGTGTGGTGACCAGAACTGTACACAGTATTCCAAATGTGGCCTCACCATAGATTTATAAAGGGGCAAAATGACACTTGCTGACTTGTTTTCTATTCCCTTCCTAATTATTCCCAGCATTGAATTAGCTTTTTTCACTGCTGCTGCACACTGGGTTGATACCTTCATTGAACTGTCCACCAAAACCCCGAGATCCCTTTCCTGGTGTGTTGCAGAAAGCTCAGACCCCATCACAGATGAGGGTGAGACAGATTTCTGCTACCATATCTGGTTCTGATCTTCCAGTCCTTGCCCTGTAATTCAGCAAGATCCAGAAGACCATATTTTGGTCATTCCTTCTCTAGAATGACACCTCCTGTGATAGCTGTACATGAGGAATGGGTCACTCAGTAGTGCTGGGCTACACATCCCATTGCCCTTGGCCACCAGCTCTGCACTAGGGTTGCGCACAATTTTATGTTTGCATTTGATTTATATTCCATCAAATGCAAGAAAATTCATATTTGTTTAAACAGATCTCCTTCGAATGTAGTAGGATTCGTATTCAATACGAATATTCAGTCCCATACGAATCCTGTACAAATGCAAACAAACAGCATACGAATTCCATACAACTCCCATGCAGAGCTTCATACAAATGCATCACAACTTTTTATTCGAATTCGAATGTCAACCTTCAAAGGTGCCAACATTCCATTTGAATTCAAATCTTTGAATTTGGCCAAATTCGTACGAATTTTGAAGGTTACGAATCATGGTGCCCGTCCCTTCTCTGCATTCAGGTTTGGGAACCTGAATCAAAACACTTGGTTCCCATTTGCTCTATGGCTGTGACTCTCCTTTGTGCTTCCTAGTTCTGCCAGCCAAAGCTCAAATCCCTTTGCTGCAAGAGGAAAGGCTGATCATATGCTAATGGCATCGATATAATTATTTCTTGCTATTAAGAAGGAAGGTAATCACAGCAAACACTCTCCAGATATATAGCTCTGTGCTTTCCGCGGTAATCTCCAGTTGTAGCTATTTCCCGAATCCTTCAGATGAAGGGAGAATATTGTGAACATAACAGAAATTCATCTCATTTCTGGGACCGGGAACGGCCTCTGCATCTTGATTGCACAAATACTCACAAATCCACATTTTGCAAATGCCACATCCAAGGAGCGCATGAATGATGCGCCTCCGCTGTGTCAATCATGGCAGCTCATAAACTCTGCAGAGGTGGCGATGATATTAAAAAATCAATTTCAATTAAACTCAAAGGGCTACTTTTGACAGTCCACCTTATAGGTGCAGGAAAACTAAAAGCGGGTTTACTAATACGTTTCTTCCTTTTGAAAAAGGCATTTTCTGCCAATGCACAGGTTGGTCTGTATAATGTATTCTGACAGGTAAGTAAATTGTACAGCCAGAAAGAAATCAGCACAAACACCTTTGCAAGTGACACCATCCCTGGTGCACATTTCAACCAGGAAAGAGAGAGGGAGAGAAAGAAAGAAAGAAAGAAAGAAAGAAAGAAAGAAAGAAAGAAAGAAAGAAAGAAAGAAAGAAAGAAAGAAAGAAAGAGGGAGAGAAAAATGACAGGTGTCTTCTGACACTCCAAAGGTGTGCAATTGAGTGCTGTGTTTATTCATGTATTTATTCTGTCTTAGAATTTTTCTCCAAAATAACTGCAGTGAGCCCAGGTCCCTTGATTTGCCTAAGGGCTTTGGAACTTTATGTGCATTGCACATGCATACAGCCACACCAGTAGAGGCAGCTTCTAACAGGGGTGGGTGGGGGCTACATGATGAACTCCTACATAAGGACCAGTAGGGGCTGGTATGGAGGAAGGCAGTCACATGCCCTCCTGCTGAGACCCAGCTCATGAGTAGGTTGTGCGCCAATGTTCTAATCATTCGAAATTCGATAGAATTCGATCGAATGTGGAGATTCAAATTTCAATAGAATGTCTTCACATTCAAATGAATCTTGAATGTTGCAGAATGCTCGTTCGGACGATTCAAATCATTACATACGTATCTGTACGAATATCATACGCATCTGTACGCACTGGCGCTTATAATACGGAACAAAAACGGGACGTATACGGGATAGAACAGGAGGTGCACGAAATAACTACAGATTCGTATAACACATACGAATGATGTCGACTTTCCTGTCTTCAAATTCAAATCTAACATTCGAACAAATAGATTAGACTGTATTAGATTCAAATTGGTTTTTGTTGCATTGGGATGAATTAGAATGCAAAAACAAAATAACAAAAAACCATTCGTATACACCCCTACCCATGAGCTTCCTGTGAAGTCCAAACAGCTCCGACCCATGGATTTTGGAGGAACTCATGAGGCAGCATCCCGGATGAACTCACTCATGCTGGACACCACAGGAACACGCATAAATACGTATCAGGGGGGTAGGTGAGCAGATGAGGAATTAGGAAATGGCTGTGGGCAAAAGGACACAGCGAAACTTGTGAGTGGGTCTTACTATGATAAGGCATCCTTCCTTGAATAGCACCTTGCTAAAGTTGCGTCCAAATGAAGAACGTTTGTGAACACCGGAGGGACTTTACGGCACTTCAAAGGGACAAAACAACAAGATACAACCCACAGTGAGCATTCATAAGTGTGTGATTAGACATCAGGTGTACGTGTGTTTATTTATTTTATTGGGTATTAACATCCTGCCCATCACCCAAAGGTAACAAGGTAACAAGAAAAAAAAGTTAAACCCCATAAAGCTGTCAGGTTGTTCTGGGGCTATTTGAGATTGGGTTTTCCACCAGGTCTGGATGTAGCCTCGGGAAAGCTAAGCGTCAAAGTCCTGCGTGGAGAGATTTTAAGAAGATGATGAAGAAGAAGGAGGGTTGGCTTTTCTACCCCGCTTTTCTCACCCATTTAAGGGGACTCAAAGCGGCTGACAAAGCTTTTCTATTCTTCTCCCCACAACGGACACCCAGTGAGGTAGGTGCGGCTGTGAGAGCTCAGCAGAGAGCTGTGACTAGCCCAAGGTCACCCAGCTGGCTTCATTGGGGAGGGTAGGATCGAACCCGGTATTCCCAGATAAGAGTCTGGCTCCTTAACCACTAGACCAAACTGGCTTAACCAGGTGCCAAAAGGCATTTAAAGTTGGGGCCTGGCATTCCAGCATTGAGGGACTGTTCCAAAGCCTGGCAGCCACCATAGACACAGGATCCTGCCTGCTGATTACACAAGGCACCCCATTAAGACCCTTTGAACGCACAGTTACCTGGTAAAGTGCTGCACTTGAACTTTCTAAGAGAGAAAGACGTTTCCATCATCTGCCACCTTTGGTTCCTGGGAAACATGAGCTGCAAATTCATTCCCAGCTGAATTCTAAGCTAATTTTAGGGCTTTGCTGAGCAAATTCCCAGGGGGGCGGGGGCGAAATCCCACTGCATAAACTAAATTCTGTTCGCGCAGATTTTTGCTTCCCTATCCTGCGTGACTGCACAAAAGGGGACCGAATATGTTTTTCCAGTTCATGCCCAATGTATGCACCTCAGTGATTTTGCAGTTTGTGTATTTATCCCATACTTACTTAGTTGGCTGGGCAAGTTTAGTTGCTCACACTTTGCACAAATTTATGGATACCATCCCAAAATCCCATGCAAACGAACCATACGCAAAAGTACTGAAAATGAATATTACCTGCACCATTTTCCCATTTTCTAACTTGCATATTGTTATTGTCTCACAATTAGGGATATGCATGAATTTTTTGTTGTTGTTGTATTTAATTCGTATTGAATCCAATGCAAGAAAATTCATATTTGTTCAAATAAATCCCTTCAAATGTGGTAAGATTCAAATTCCATATGAATGTTTCATACAAATTCATAGAATCATAGAATCATAGCATGGTAGAGTTGGAGGGGACCTCCTGGGTCATCGAGTCCAACCCCCTGCTCAAGGCAGGATCTCCTAAACCATCTCAGACAGATGGCCATCCAGTCTCTGCTTGAAGACCTCCATCGAAGGGGAACCAACCACCTCCCGTGGCAGCCTGTTCCACTGGTTGATCACTCTTACTGTTAGAAATTTTTTCCTAACATCTAAACTAAATCTTTTCCCCCGCAGTTTCACCCCATTGTTTCTAGTCCTTCCTTGAGAGAGTGAGAACAGGGCTGATCCCTCTGCCTTGTGACAACCCTTGAGGTATTTGTAGACAGCTATCATGTCTCCTCTCAGTCTTCTTTTTGTTAGACTAAACATTCCTAGTTCCTTAAGCCGTTCCTCATAGGACATGGTTTGCAGACCGTTCACCATCTTGGTAGCTCTCCTTTGAACCTGCTCCAGCTTGTCAGCGTCTTTTTTAAACTGGGGTGACCAGAACTGGACACAGTACTCCAGATGAGGTCTGACCAAGGTAGAGTAGAGGGGGATAATAACTTCACGTGATCTGGACTCTATGCTTCTCCTAATACACCCCAGGATTGCGTTTGCCTTTTTTGCAGCTGCCTCACACTGTTGACTCATGTTCAATTGATGATCTACCAGGACACCCAAGTCTTTTTCACATGTGCTGCTGCTCAGCCGAATTCCTCCCATTGTATATGTGCTTTTTTCATTTTTCTTGCCCAGGTGCAGAACCTTGCATTTTTCTTTGTTAAATACCATTTTATTAGTTGCAGCCCATTGTTCGAGTTTCTCTAAATCTTTTTGAATCCTCTCTCTTCTCTGGTGTTTGCAATCCCCCCTAGCTTTGTGTCATCAGCAAATTTGATCAGTTTCCCTTCAACTCCCTCGTCCAGATCGTTTATAAAAACATTAAACATAACTGGGCCCAGGACAGAACCTTGTGGTACTCCACTTGACACTTCCTTCCGTTTGGATGTGCAGCCATTTAAAGCCACTCTTTGAGTACGATTACTAAGCCAGTTTTGAACCCACCTTATAGTTGCCTTGTCAAACCCATATTTGATCAATTTTTCAATGAGGATCGCATGAGATACTTTGTCAAATGCTTTGCTGAAATCAAGAAATACTATGTCTACTGCATTTCCTTGATCAACCCATTCAGTGATTTTGTCATAAAATGAAATCAAGTTAGTCTGACACGACTTGTTTGATACAAACCCATGTTGACTACTGTTAATTATTGAATTCCTATCCAAATGCTGACATATGTGTTGTTTAATAATTTGTTCGAGAATCTTTCCTGGTATTGAATTCAATACAAAAGTCAGATACGAATCTCATATGAATCCCATACGTATACAAGACGTATGCCATACAAGTCTGTACGAATCCCATATGAATTCCATACAATCAGACACTTGTACACCTATCAAGTGTTTCAGACATCTGTATAAATAGTTCAGACGTTCATTAAACTGGGGAGGTGAAAAAGCGGCTATACCTGTCCCATCTACAATGGATCCAAATTGCATTTGGCATGGATTGGGAGTAGGTTAAAAGTGGGTTCAGGTGGGATTAAAAGTTAAAGGGCCTTCTGGAATAGAAATGGCTTTACCTGCTTACAGGAGGCAAGAAGAGATGGGGCTGCCCTGGCCTCCATGGGGAGGGCATTCCATAGCTTAGGGGCAGCCACTGAGAAGGCCCTCACTCTTCTTCCAAACTTTGTTTTTCAGTATATTCAGAAATCCCAGCAAAGGCTTCCTTCATTTTTGCTTTTCTCCCACACCCTCTTCAGAAATATACCTTGGATGAAGTTTATTTATTTATTTATATTTATATTTATATCCCACCATGTACCCAAGGGTCTCCAGGTGGCTAACAACCGTTAAAATTGAACATATCAAAACTGTATCAAAACTATGATAACCAGTACAAATTTTTTAAAAAACCAACATGATAAAAGCGATGCAAGACCAGTTAAAACAGTAGTGTCTGCAGTGGAGGAAGCGTAAGCATCATTTAACCAAAGGCCTGAGTGAAGAGGTGCGTCTTCACCACCTTTCTGAACACAAACAGGAAAAGGGCCTGATGCACCTCCAGGGCGAGACCATTCCACAGCCTGGGGGCCACTACCGAAAAGGCCCTCTCCCGGGTGCCCACCCGCCTAGCTGCTGAAGGCGGTGGGACAACCAGAAGGGTCTCCCCTCCAGATCTTAAGGCACAGGCAGGTCGATATGGGAGAAGGCGTTCCTTTAGATATTGGGGCACAGAATTTGCCCGACCCTTATCTTTGCTCAGAGTCATGGGAAGTGCTCAAAACCTGAAACTGACAAGAATCCCTTTGCTCAGTTTAGTTGCATTATTTCCACCTCAGCTGGCGAGCCTCTTACTGTATCTGCAAACGCTTTCCCCCCCTTCTCTTTTCATGTCTTCTAAGCTCCAGCCACTGAAAAGTATGTGTACAATGTCTAACAGGTGAGGTAAAACATGTCAGTCTTTCCTCTAGTGGGCAATTACTGCATGGGCAGAATTATTTAGCAGAAGAAAAGATGGGGGGGTGGAAGCACTGTGCGCTGTAAAAATTGAGTTTTTTCCTCCTCGCCATTCTTGCCAGCAACAGAAAAACTAACAATACAAAACAGCCTTTCAGGGATTCAAGAAAGCTTTCAAGGTTACAAGGAATATAGCAGTTGACTGATCAAACTGCCATTTCCGCTCCAGAAGCTCATGAATTCGAGTCTTTCTGAAACTTTCTTCAGATGTTCTTTATTCCAATGTGATTAAAGTTCTGTGAGGCAGAATGAGGGTGTTGCCACAGGCTCTGAAAGGAGCAATTCACACACGCAGACCACTGTCTTTCAGCCTCCCCCCCCCCTTCCCATGCATTGGAATATGTGTCTGATAAGGAAGTGGACAGATATCCGTAACATTCATTATTTGTACAAATTCAAACATTCATACGCAAATCAAATGTTACAATATCTGTACATTAACATTTGTACGAATACGAATGCTCCAGACATTCGTACGGGTAGTTCGGTTCGGACATTTGTTAAATGGGGAGGTGGGAAAGCTGCTGCGCTAGACACACCTGCTGTCCTGGAAAGCTGCTAGCACACCCAACAAACACACGGCTGATAAGAGACTGCTCAGCAAAAGTACTTACTAAGCTGCCTCCAGCAGCACAGGCCAAAGAGGAAGTCCAAAGAGAATAAGCCAAGAGCCAGTCCAAAGTTCAGGATTAAGGAGAGCAATACAAGCAGTCCAGTCCGAGGTCAGGGCAGCCAGAAGAATGGTCAACAGGTACGTTCCGAGATCTAGGAGTTCTAACCAGTCAAGGTCTAGGAGTCAGGTACAGCAGCCTTCTCTTAAGGAAAACCAATAGTCTCTGACAAGAGGACTAGGCATCTGCCCGGTGTTTTATCTTGCAGTTCCAGATCACAGCTGCTAATCAACTAACAAGTGTCTCTGTGCAAGTCTCTTAGAGCGTCTTAACCCTTTTCTGCTCTCCTCTGCTTAAAGCTAGGGATCTCAGTGCTCTGCTGTTCCATGTCTCCCAAGTCTTGCACTTCTGCCGTGGCGAGGCTGGGCTGCTGAACCCCAGGCTCCACTGGGGTTGGGAGGTCAGAACTGGGTCCTGACAAAACCTCAGGTTCCTCCTGCACCTGAGGAAGTGCGTCCTCTGAGTCCTCTGAGTCTTCCTCCTGGCTGACCATGACATCTGCAATGGATCCAGAGTGCATTCGACATGGATCGAGAACAAATTAAAAGTGGATTCAGGTCAGATTTCACACTTTCAGACTGGATTTGTCATGGGATATGGATCGGGTATGTATCGGATACATCGGATATTCATACAAATTTGTACAAAATCAAATAGAATCCTACCACATTCGAAGGGGATCTGTTTGTACAAATTTGGATTTTCTAACATTCGATTAGAAAATAATCGATTAGAGAGAATAATTTTATGATGATTTAGCCAGCGATGGGCCCATTTCCTTTTTGCTAGCACTTCTTGCTAGACGCGTTCCATCCTTGCTTTGTGCCAGATCTTTTAAAAATAAGGCCTGCAGCAAAACTCATAGAAAATAACTGGCGCATCAGAAAACACATACAGCACAGTTCACAGGAGAAAGTGGCTATTTTTATGCTCTTTTGCCTCACCAAAAGTTGAGTGCAAAATATAGAAATTGCAACTAATTGATTTAGTCTTGTTTCCTGAGCCACCGGATGCTGCCTTTGGAGAGGACAGGATCAAAGCAGTACAATGTAAAAAGGGGACAAATTGATCTACCACCACCTCTAACTCCAGGAGGGTGGTTTCTTCTTCCACCCACGAGTGCTGCGTATCCAGGATCCTTATCCAGGAATCCAAGATCTGTATCTGATCTGTATGCATTTGTATCGATTAGAGCCAGTTTGGTCTAGTGGTTGGGGAGCCGGACTCTTATCTGGGAATACCGGGTTCGATTCTGCCCTCCCCCATGAGGCCAGCTGGGTGACCTTGGGCGAGTCACAGCCTTTCCTGAGCTCTCATATCCCTGCCTACCTCACAGGGTGTTCTGTTGGGGAGAAGAACAGAAACCTTTATCAGCCGCTTTGAGTCCCCTTAAGGGGGTGAGAAAAGTGGGTTAGAAAAGCCAACTCTTCTTCTTCTCCTCCTTCTCCTTCTCCTTCGCCTCCTTCTTCTACCACATTCTTCTTCTCCTCCTTCTCCTTCTTCTCCTTCTTCTTCTTTTTCTACCACATTTGAAGGGGATCTATTTGAACGAATACGGATTTTCTAACGTTCAATTCCTTATAAAACCCCATTTGCACACTCCTACTTTGGGCTTCTTCTCTACCTGTTCTCCATGTAGTCAGCTGTTATCCGACAAGTTGAAACGGGCACTTGCTTTTCAGCCAATGCATATCTAGAGTTTAGCGTGGTTGTTGCTAACCACAGAGGGGACGTTTTCATTGTTTTGCCTGCCGCAACATATTTATATCATCATGTCCTACTGTGTGTGCCTTCTGTCTGAGATTAATTTATAGATACAACGCCATTAAGCGTCTGTGCTTCTCCGAAACCCAGTCAGGTAGGAAAATCCCTTGACTGCATAGGAAGAAATCTGCTAGGCAGGAGCAGGGAAGGCAACTATGGCTGGCTCTGATTTTTCATCCCCCCCGCCTCCCCTCCCCTCCCCAATTTTCCCCCTTCATTATGCTGATAGTGTAGGGATGTACACAAATATTCATCACATTTGAAATTCATGCAGATTTGGATATTCAAATTTGAATCGAATGTGGGTACATTAGAACGGCATTTGAATTCGAATCCAGTGCTTTGAATCATTTGTCGAAAGCTTTGTTACACTTGTGAACCAGCGGAGGTGGGAAGGCGGCTGTCCCAGTAACATCCGCAATGGATCCAGAGTGGATTCAAAGTGGATTCAAAGTGGATTCAGAGTGGGTTCAGAATGGATTGAGAGCAGATTTGATGCATTCGGAGCGGATATGTAGGGGATTCGTAGGCAATTCATGGCAGGGATTCAAATTGGATTCATAACACAAATTTGTATTGAATTCCAATCTTTCCACATTTGAAGAGGATCCATTAATTCTTGCATTTGATTTGCTATGCATCAAACACAACAATGACATTTGCACACATCTCTATAATAGTGACATCAGAGGTGTTTCTCTTCATGCCCTTTAAAAAATAAGAGATGTTGTTGATGTTAAAAAATGTTTAAAACCACTGTGTTCTGTGTTTCTATATTGCTGTGTGCAGTTATTGGATTATTGGTTTTTGCAAGACTCGAGTAGACTGTTTTTTCTTGACATCATGACACCAAGAGGCTTCTGGGGCTGGTAGTATCTCAAGGATATTAGGCTGTAGACCACAACTAAGATTTATAGGAATGTTCTTTTGAGTTCTTGTCCCATGGGTGTGACATGTAAGTGTAGGCTGTGGAGCATTTCTTTTGGCTGGGGATATCTAGAGGGACATTTTCTCTTCACCAAAGCACATTTTGGGCTATTGCTGACTTACACATAGCCTGGACTGATTGAAAATGAAGTTTCTGAAGCCACCATGCCCCACTGGTGCAGAGAGCAAACACGTGTGCTTGCACAGAAGAGCAGTCAGCCAGAGTAGCCAGTATAAGCAAAAGCCTGAGTCAAAGTACCTTGGGGGCTTTAAGAGTTAATCTGTAGTCAAGAGTTCCAGGGTCAAAAATACCCAAGAAAGTCAGCAGGGTCATAAATCAAGGAGCAAGGTCATGGGAGGTCTGGGAGTTACAGCTTTGTGAGTCTTTGTCTGCAACACAGCTTTAAGTAGAGGAATCCGAATCATGCCTCCTTCTCTGCAGGTGACTGGCACGGAGTCTCTCAGACCTGTGCAACTGCTGGTGCTCACACCTCAGACCAGTCAGCGAAGCATGCCACCTGGCATCTTCTGACTGTGATCTACTATTGGCTTGAGATATGGGCCGATGCTCTGTCCTAGGCATTTGTGTAGGGCATTCTTTGTCTTGCTCAGCTGGGTAGCCTGCCTGAGCCTGGTTAGGTATCTCGACGGCCCCTTCATCCTCAGAGGAAGGGGCACTGACAACAGGGGACATGACACCCACCCCCAGTGTCTTCGACGTCCTTATCCATAGGAAAATCACTGACCCCAAGGTCCAAGGCTGACTCCAAGGGTGTTTTTCCACTGTCACTAAAAGTACCCATTAAGTACCCATTAATGGGTATGTAATGGTGTTTTTGTACCCGTTAATGGGTACTTAATGGTACTTCTAGTGACAGTGGAAAAACACCCCAAGTCTAGTTGCGGCTTTCATAGGCCCTTGCTTGGAGACTGAAGGTGATCGTTTGTCCTGAGAAATCCCCCTGAATCCACTTTGAATCCACTTTGATTGGTACTTTTGAAATACCCACAGTCACACTAGTGAGCTGTTTTACTTTTTTAAAAAATACATTTTATTACTAATGTGAATAAATACAGGCCACTGAAGAAGACCTAGTTGTCAGGTCGAAACGCGTCTCGTCTTTTTGTCTTTGCATTGTATAAGATTCCTTCATATATTTGCCTTATTATTATTTATTTATTTTTTTAAATTAATACTTATATATTTTTCAGTGGGGTATTTGTACCCTTTGAGTAATTACATTTGTTTTCATTGGTTCATACTTTTGACATTCCTTTATAAACCTATATTTTTAAGCATTTTATATTTCTAGTGGGGTAGATTTTACCCTTTGAGGTGCTACAATTTGGGGGGGACTAAACCCTTTCTGTTTGGATTTTGGTTTCACCTTTGGGTTTTTGTATTAGGGATTGTGTTGGATTGCAGCGACTTTTCCACCTCCCCTGGTTCACGAATGTTCCAAACCATCTGTACAAATATGAGCGTCCAAATGTCGTAACGTTCTATTTGTATTTGAATGTCCAGATTCATTCGAATTTGTACGAATATTGAATGCTACAGATCTTCTTGCACAGCCATAAGCAGGAGGCTTTGTCCTTGAGATTCCCTTTTGCCAACCTTGTTTTCCTCTCCCCCGGATGAAACCAACGGCTGTGGGTCCTTGCCGAACGGAGGATCCAGGGAAGGCGTTTTCCAGAGGCCCCTGCCCGTCCTCTTCTCCCCGTTCCTCATTTCGTGAGCATGGATGTCGTCCGTGGACGAGCTGTCAAGGCAGGGAGCAAACAGCCCTCCTTGGGTCCCTTGATAATCCTCAACTGCTGTTCTCCATGTATCCTGGCTGACAGCAGCAAGATGAAAATCGAAACGAATCGCTCAACAAATGAGGCCCTTCTCAGCTTTGACTTTCCAAATGTGACAGTGGCATTTGTTTTCTCTGTCAGCAACGTTTAAAAAACATTTGCAGGCTCCAACTGGTGTCAGGAAGGGGTTGCTCGGGAGAGGGTGAGATCAGGGGGAGCAGGGGGCTATGCGGTCCATAGAGCAGAGTTAGGCCCCAATGAAAAACCCCTGGCTTAAACCAACAACCATCCCTGCTACTGTTGTTGCTGCTGCTGCTAAGCAAAATACTTCAGCACCTTTGGGTGCTTCTGCATTTGCCGCTAAAAAAACAGATCTAAGAAGGTCTGTTTTGGGGCGATCCGACTTCCCAAGGATCCATCCCAAATAGGGACGGATCTGAAGGGCCCTCATATGTCTGTACATGCACGAGGAGGCCAGATCTGGCAGGACGGTTGGTCCAAAAGTCCCCCAGATTCCCATGCCGCCGCCCCCGCCCCTGGAACCGCGGGACTGCCGTGTGTTTCCAGCAGCGTGTGGTGCCTGAGGGAGGAGCTTCTGAGGAAGGCCATCCTGATTCCACCCCTCCCAACATGGCGGCCGCCAGGACATCCGTCCCTTCGCCTGTCCACATGCGGAAGCGTCCTGCTCCCACATGGATCCAGGTGAAGGGACGGATGAAAGACCTAATTTTCTAGATCTTCATTTTAATCTGGTTTTCGGCGGCGAGACCCGTTTTAGAAACGGATCTCGCGCACCGAAATGTGGAAGCAGCCACCTGGAAGGGTCCTGAATGAGGTCTGCAATGCGGAAGATAAGCGCCAATGTGTCTTATACGTATCTTAAATCTCGGGTTAATCCAGTTTCCACAGCCAGTGCGGAAACACCCATGGTGAATCAATCTTTATCTAGTCTGCAGCCCGGTGCTCACCTGGGTCTTTGCCCCTTTAAGGATCTCGGCTTCTAACGAACAACTCAGATAGAGATGTGCATGAATATTAATAACATTCTATATTTGTACACATTCGTATGAATTTGAACATTTGTATACAAATCAAATGTTACGGCATTTGTGCATTGATATTCGTAATTGTACGAAGCTTTGGAAGATTCATGAACGTCGGAGGTGGGAAAGCAGCTGCACCGGTCACATCTGCGATGCACCCAGAGTGCATTCAGCACGGATTGAGAGCAGATTCAAAGCAGATTCAAGGCGGATTTGACGCTTTCAGAACAGATATGTTACGGATACGTATCGGATACGTATTGGTATGCATGGGATACATCTATATCGAATAGAATCCTACCACATTCGAAGGGGATCTAATGTGACCATTTCCCCCACCACCACCACTGTAGACATTAGTATTTTAATATTTGAATGCTTTTTTTTTTAATAGGCTGGATTTTTTATTTGTTTGCTTGTTGGTTTTTAATGTGTTCTTGTGCATATTACTGTTCTGACCTGTTTTAAAACTGTAACTCGCCCTGAGACCTACGGGTATAGGGCAGGATATAAAAATAAAAATAAAATATATTAGAATGAATACCAATTTTCTTACATTCAATTTGATATGAATTGAATGCAAAAACAAAAAACCATTTGTACACATCTTGAATCCCAGGTTCAGGACATCTCTAGGTTAGCAACCCTCAGGGCAGGGGCCCCCAAGTTGGAAGAATGGCTCCAGGGGACCCTGGAGATTTCTCTTCAGGTCTTCAGCAGGAGACCCAAGACTGGGGTAGACGTACCAACTAACCACCCGTAAGAGATGAGGAAATAATTTATATATAAATCAACCTGATTCCTGTGATCACCACCAAGTACGTTCAGATTAAGGAAAAGAAAATGAAGGGTACAGGCTTCCGTGTCTGTTATGCTCTCAAAAGTTCATTGCTTCCCATTGTCAAGGACATGCGGACAGCACTCCCTGAGTTGTCAAAACGATTTGGGCGCGGCGGCAGGAGCGCAGAGCAAAATATGACAAATAGGCTTAACAGGCAGGGATCCTCAAACAAATGCTGTTCCGGAGACGGTTGGTCGTTTTCAAGGTATACCTTGAGCAGCTAGAGAGAAAAGTCTTTGGGCAGCTTTCCAAAATTCACAGTGGTCACAAAGCTAATTAACTCACCAGTATATTTCTCAATCTGTAACTTGTCCAGGTCTCCAAGCAACTTCGGTGTAGCTTGGTCATTAAAAAAACAAGGGCAGGAAGAAGTTGGATGCAACCAACTTTCTCTTTGGGACCAGAATGCAGAACATTAGAGTCTGGTGTGAAATCTGCTGGAGACCCAGAATAGAATGTGAAACTGGATTTCGATACATTTCTATACATTTCTGTTAAACTCTGAAGACATACAGTAGGGCAAGCTGCGGCAATTACAGTACACAAATGTGAAATGGAAGTGTCATTAGAACAATAGCTAGAGGAGTGATTTGTGGCTCACTGGTAGTGCAAGCAACCTGGAAAGCCTAGAGTTACTAGTATTATCCCCAGCCTCTCCTCAGAAGTAGGCATGGATGGATGGATGGATGGATGGATGGATGGATGGATGGATGGATGGATGGATGGATGGATGGATGGATGGATGGGTGGGTGGGTGGGTGGATGGGTGGATGGATGGATGGATGGATGGATGGATGGATGGATGGATGGATGGATGGATGGATGGATGGGTGGGTGGGTGGGTGGGTGGATGGATGGATGGATGGATGGATAGGTGGGTGGGTGGGTGGGTGGATGGAGGGGTGTAATGAGGGAGGGAGGATGGATGGAAGGAAGGAAGGAAGGAAGGAAGGAAGGAAGGAAGGAAGGAAGGAAGGAAGGAAGGAAGGATAGTGCTAGAAGTTGGCAGGGTAGAGCATTGACATGAACGAAAAAATGAATGAAATGAATAGTGCCATACAGTGGTATGGTGGAATATAGATAGGAATGAGTGAATGAATATATTTTCGATTCTTAAAGAAAAAAATCAGCAGTAATTTCTCCAGATCCTATCAGGAGCATTCTCGCCTGGGGTGTGTCTGTGTGGCAAGCTGCTGCTACAAAGAGGAAACTGCTGCCATCTTGGTAAACTACCACCACCACCACCACCACTTGCACATGGACCTTCAGCCTTGTGACATTTTTCTCACAGATGCTAAATTCTGCCATCTCCCCAATTTTTGAGCTCCACATATCCAAGGGAAAATTCAGCTCAGCCCCTCTTCTCTCCAATCTGGATACTTTTCAAGAATTTTGCATCAGCACAGTTATTGCTGTTGATTCTGGCATCTTGTTCTTTGTTACTAGCGTGTGTGACTCTGTGTGTGTGTGTGTGTGTGTGTGTTTGCATCTCACACACAGAGAGAGATTCTTGAATGAGCTTAACTTCCCCAAAGAAATCCCCTTCTGGTGGCCTGAGCATCTTATCTGTAAAAAGAGTCGGAGCAAAGGCTCATTCCTGGACCAGCATTTTAATATTTTGAAATGGAGCGTTAGTCATACGGGAAACAATTCTTTACCCTGAAAAAGGAGGACACAGCCCTGTACTGGAGAAAATCAGCAGTTTGGGGAGATTTCTAGTCCTCTCCTTTCTGCTTTTTGATCGCTTCCCATCTTTATCCTTTGATGTGCGGCTCCGAAGGAAAATATTTTCTACAAAAAGAAAAAATGAGCTTCTGCTTGAATTCCAAACATCAGACACATTATCATCCTCTTATTTCTTAACGTTCAAAGGAGACTTTTGTATGTTCCTTCCTTCCTTCCTTCCTTCCTTCCTTCCTTCCTTCCTTCCTTCCTTCCTTCCTTCCTTCCTTCCTTCCTTCCTTTACAGAGCTGTGTGTATTTATTTGCAACATTTTTTTCTGTCAACATTGGGAATGATTTAACAAGAGAGCAAAGGCTGCTGGCTTCTGATAGTAAAAATGGCAGGTCACAGGACAACAAGGGGCCTTTCCACACTTATCTACCCTACTCTTCTCACCTTTTTAAGGGGACTCAAAGCGGCTTACAAACCTTCTGTTCTTCTCCCCACAACAGAACACCCTGTGAGGTAGGTGGGACTTTGAGAGCTCAGAAGAGAGCTGTGACTAGCCCAAGGCCACTCAGCTGGCTTCGTGGAGGAGGGCGGAATCAAACCTGGTATTCCCAGGTAAGAGTCCGGCTCGCTAGCCACTGGACCCAGCATCTAAAAGCCCCTGTAGCCACCATATCTGAGGAAACCAGGACTTCATGTGGTTGTCTAGGCAGCCATGGTCTGCCCAATTACCTTAGCAGTCCTCACCCACAGCAGACTGTGTGCTAGCCGTTATTATCTCTGCGATGTTGACGAGAGAATTGTCTACTTATCCGTTTTCTTTTGTTATGATCAGACCATTTCCTGTTGACGTTTTCAGCTAATCGCCACCACTCTGCTTTGGGTGACACGTTTGGGTTTTTCAGAAGCTGATTGTTAAATTCCAGAGAGTTCTGGGGAGCCTTCCAGTTGGTGTGACAGCCAATCTTCCTGCTCAAAGCCCCAGCTGCTCCACGGAAAGTAAATATGACTCATTCAGATGTCACAACTGCTCTCAAACAACATGTCTCGATCTGCCAAGCTTGTGTAGCTCCTGACCTCAAGGTGACGAAGCTGACTAGAAGGCAAAAGGAGCAGAACATAATGAGTTCATTATGAAGTCTATGCAGTAGCAGAGACAATTAAAAAGCAACAATCGCTCCTCTCTCTTCCACCGCGTCAACTGGTGTATCTCCTCCGTGTTGTTCAAAGATACTTTCCGGGCTGGAGGAAGCCCTGCTAAATAGAAGGAACACATTGCCACAAGCTGTTGGAAGGACCCTTGATGGTAAAAGTCACGTCAGTCCATTATAACTCAGATGATAATGCTGATAGTGGAGGTGTCCAGCAACCATCTTGTAGGAACGGCTTGAAAGATGGAAAGGCATCACATTTTGAGCAGGTTTTGGAAAATGTGGGTGTCTAGGTTCTTCATCCATCCAGACTTTGGATCTGTTCTAGATTACATAACGCTTGATCTGTGTGCAAAGGCCCTTGTAGATAATGCTACAATATATCTTTCCATGCATCTATCTGTTCATATAAGCATGCTCTAGCACCTACCTTCAAAGACCATCGAAGACAACTATGGCTGAACAGCATTGGCTGCCATCCATTGCTAAGTACCTTAGAGATGTGCAGAGCTGGGTTCATGTTTGAAAATTCACACAGTCTGTGGACATTCACTTCACAAACCAAACATACAATAGTTTACATATCCTGAAACTTGATCAGACCAAATCATTTTCCTGCTCATGCGCATGAACTATTTCTTTGAACGCTTCATGCTGAGTTTTTGCTCTTAAACGGGGCTTTTTTCAATGGAAATAAAATGTTATTTCTTTTCGAACAAGCAGAATGCAAACCAGGGATGTGCATGAATTTTTTTTTTGTATTGGATTTGTTATATTCAATTGAATGCAAGAATATTTGTATTTGTTCAAATAGGTCTAATGTTGTGGGATTCAAATGAATAAAGAGAAAATAAATGTATTTAAATTTGAACCGATTAGAATCCATTTGTATCTACTTGTATGAATATTTGATTTGTATTTGAGGATACAAATGTCACATTTGTACGCATCTGTACGCATCCTTACACATCCCGTTTTCATCCCGTGCGTATCCATATAGATGCGTACAGATACGAATAAGATGTGTACGGATACGAATTTAATATGAATGTTAAAAAAACAAATGTATAGACATTCCATTCAAATTCAAATGTCAGAATTAGAACAAATTCGATCAAATTTCAAATGTTTCAAATATTCTTTCACATCTCTAATCCGTACAGTGCTTTGCTTTAAAGCAACACTTTGTCATGGTCAGCCAGGAGGAGGACTCAGAAGATGAGGAGGACTCACTTCCTCAGGTGCAGGAGGAACCTGAGGTGGTGCCAGGGCCCAGTTCTGACCTCCCAGCCCCAGTGGAGCCTGGGGTTCAGCAGCCCAGCCTTGCCACAGCAGAAGCGCAAGACGTGGGAGACATGGAACAGCAGAGCACAGAGATCCCTAGTTTTAAGCAGAGGAGAGCGGAGAAGGAAGGGTTAAGAGAGTCGAAGAGACTTGCAGAGAAACACGCTGATAATCTACAGCTGTGACTGTAGATAAAACACCGGGCAGACGCCCAGGCCTTTTGTCAGAAACTATTGGTTTTCCTTTAGAGAAGGCTGCCGTATCTGACCCCCAGACCTTGAATACTTGGCTACCTTGACCTTGGACCGGACTGTTGTGTTGCTTTCGTAAACCCTGGACTTCGGACTGTTTGACTTCTTCTCTGTGGACTTCGTTTGGCTGTGCTGCTGGAGGAACTGCCTTGGCAAGTGAGCTGTCTCTTATCAGCTGTGTGTTTGTGTGTGTGCTGGCAACTTTCCTGGACACACGTCTGCCTGCTTCACCCCATCCCACCCCCTTGAGTGGACGCACATATGGCCTTTCTTTGGGCTCTGGATGGAGCCAAGTTGGTGTTCATTTCGCTATTTAATGCCGAATGATTTATGCTCTTTCCTTTTTGCTTTCTTTTTGAATTACAGCCACAATTCCTAAGATCCCACCTTTTTTTCACTTGCTAAAAATGGGGGAGCATACACCCACGCCCGCCGCCCGCCCTCCAAGCCTTTTGGCTTCCCTTCGGAGCACCACGGGGCCTAATTATGAGCCTGGCCGCCTGTGTATCTCCTGCTAGGGAAGAGAGTTTCACCGTCCTCTATTGATACAACAGCTCTTTGAATTTAGCATGGCCCATTTGGAAACCGTCTTCTAAGCCCTGGTATTTGTGGATATCAAAATGCTAAGTGGATCGATAAGATCTCAGGCCCTGGTCCAAAAGGAATCGGGGAGAAAAGGTGTTCCGGCATTAATTGAGTCATATGATGGACAGATAATTATTGAACAGTTTGTGCTTAGTATTCCACGGATAAGCTCAGCTTTGTTTTTTCCAGATGAACCTAAGAAGAGAGACGCGGCACCAGAAATCACTTCTGAGGTTTCACCTTGACCTCTGGGCCTTTTCGCTCTTCTCCAGTAACCTGGGACAAGTGCATCACTGGAATGCTTCTTCCACAGGTGTGATCCGCTGAAGTGCCCCAGAGGTGACCTTGTCCATGAACCTTTCTGCACTTCGCCTTATTCTGCAACATACCTCAGAACAGGGGTCTATTATCTGCCTGCTAGTGCAACCTGCGGCAGATCCCAGATGCGGCCTGCCATAGTCTGCATTAGCACATGGACAAGAATTTAAATTTTTTCTCTATCCACCTTTTCTATACCCTGCCTGATTCTATATACAGTCAGACCCCCTTATCCACTGGGGATACGTTCCAGCTCTTACCGTGGTTACCTGAAACCGTGGATAATCGTGAAGAGGCCCTCTGGTTCTGGGGTCGTGCAACCCCAGAACTGGAATTGTTTTTTCTATTTTGGCCTCCAAAGAGCTTTGGAATAGATGTGCACCGCCACTGGATGCCCCTTGCCTGCCTCCCAAACGCCCCCTTAAATTTTGGGATGGTCCCCGGTGGCATGACACACATATTCCAATGCTCTACAGAGGCCAAAATAGGCCTTCTGGTTCTGGGTGCTTTTCTCTTATGGCACCTGGCCGGGGTGGGAGGGTGGGGGGCTGATCCAGTAACTGTGGTAACTGAAACTGTGGTTACCGAATCAGTGGATACAGGGGTCCAACTGTACTTAGGCCTAGACATTGCAAAGCCTCTTAAACTTGGGCAAGAGTGAGAAAAATGGAGAGCAAATCCATTCTGCCGCAGGAAAAAGCAGCCAAGGATCCAGGGAAAAAAACCCCTGGCCCTAAGCATTTTTCCCTGCATCAGTTTTTTTAAAAGGAAAACAAAACAAAACAAGGGCATCCATTTTATTCGCCATCAGGCCATAAAGAAGGAAATACGATTCTCCTCCAGCCACATTGCTATAGGTTATACATAATCTTAAATTATTCACTTCCATCCAGGATTTAATAAATAAATAAATAAATAAATAACCCAACCACCACTACCTACCCAAGCACAGTGCAGTTACCATGGCGATAAATTTATTTTTTTGGGGGGGGGGATGCATTTTCTATGAGATCATCGTCAGGAGATTTCCCCTTGATTCTTGGGCAGCTCATTAAATGCAAGTGGAGGAGTTATGGGGCTTAGCTGAGCCACATCTGTCTCAATGCTGACGCACCAGGCAAGGGCACTTCATCTTTGGGTAGCGTCTAAGGGCTGAACAGGGAGCAAGGCGAACTCTCTGGCGCTGTGTGCACGCCACTTGCACGGAAAAGAACCAGGAGTGTCTGAATGAGGTTTCCAGGATGCCGACAACGTCCCGAGGTTGAGAGGAGCACCGAAAGCGGTTGTGGTGCATGGAGAGAGGATGATAAGGGCAAGGAAATGGTGGTGCCAGCTTTACAGGCTGGGAGGATCTGGTCGCCTGCTCCTCTGAAGTATCTGGGTGAGGAGGAGGAGGAGGAGGAGGAAGAGGAGGAAGAAGAAGAGTTGGTTTTTCTACCCCGCTTTTCTCACTCATTTAAGAGGATTCAAAGCAGCTGACAGACCTTCTGTTCTTCTCCCCACAACAGGCACTTTGTGAGGCAGGTGGGGCTGTGAGAACTCAGAAGAGAGCTCTGACTAGCCCAAGGCCACCGTGGGTTTTACCGGAAGGCCTGTATTTAGCCCTTGGAACCCTTTCACGGTTCCACGGGGCTCTAAAAAAGGCCCATGCCACCACTGGAGCGCACTCACCCGCCTCCCCAGGGCCCCCTTGCCTAGGCAGGGCGCTCCAGTGGCAGCGTGGACCTTTTCCAGGGCCCTCTGGAACCACGAACAGGCTCCCGGAAGGTAAATACAGGCCTTCTGATTTTATCAGAAGACCTGTATTTACCTCCCGGGAGCCTGCTCCCCGTTCTAGGGGGCCCTGCAACAGGCCCAGGATGGCTGCGATAGTGGTGACGGCATGGAGAAAGCACTGTGAATGGGGACAGTGGGGAGGGGTATTTGGCCGTAGACAAATTTTTCGTGCACACCCCAACTCCACGTGGAGATGCCCTTCCCCAGAAGTTCGCCAATCATGCACTACCGGCCTAAGTGCAAAAAGGCCTCAGGTCTGCCCTGCAGGGGTGTCGTTGTGGAGATAAAAAACGGGGGAAGGAGAACAGCGTGCCCAGCCTGAAGGAGGCAGGATGCAAATGGCACAGTAAAGAATAAATCAAATTGCAAAGTTTTTTTCCAGGGCAGAGAATTTTGAAGCGCAAAAACATTTTTCTTCCAGAAACCCTGCGGTCATGTTGGTGGTTAAGAGAAGGGCCCTGAGCCACTGGCAATGAGTCGCCTAAATAAACCGATAAATAAAGATGAAGCTTAAGAGGGGAATCCACCATTTATCTTTAATTTATCCCATATTAGCATTTAATACATAGCAACATATTCCCATGAATATTAATGGCTCAGCGTACGCAGGAGTAGAAGGAAATGATTTTTTAAAGAAACTCTTCTGTTGTATTTCTCACTGAAATCTTTCTAAGCCTGGTTCCAAGTGATGAAGTAAGAGGAAGCTACTCTGGGTTTTTCAGTGCGAAGCGTTGCATGGAAGAGTCAGCCAAAGTTTAGGAACAGGAGAGCATTTTTGGCCCTCCTGTATTTAACGTCAGCTCCCTTAAGTGCTTTCCAGACAACTTCTTCTTTTCTCCTCCTCATCCTCCTTACCTAGAAGGAGAAGAAGAGTTGGCTTTTCTACTCCGCTTTTCCCACCCATTTAAGGGGACTCAAAGCGGCTGACAAAGCTTTTCTATTCTTCTCCCCACAACAGACACCCTGTGAGGTAGGTGGGGCTGTGAGAGCTCAGAAGAGAGCTGTGACTAGCCCAAGGTCACCCAGCTGGCTTCATGGGGGAGGGTGGAATCGAACCCGGTGTTCCCAGATAAGAGTCCGGCTCCCTAACCACTAGACCAAACTGGCTCACAAAGATCCACACCTCTTCCAGAAATCAGTTCACACTCCAGCCCTACAGTTTACAATTAGTCAACATCTGGGCAGGTGCATTCTGCACTTACAAGAGGTGCTTACAGCCTACAAGCGCCCCCTGCCTGTCCAGATGTTGCCTAACATGGTGCACCGCAAGCAACCCAACCCGACCGTTTCCATACCTTAAGCATCCAGACAGTGACCATCTGCACTCTGACCGGCTGAGGAGGTCATCTGAGCCGCCGTCCAGGCGCACTGGCAGCTCACACGACACCCTGCTGCGACTGCGCTTGCACAGAGCGTCAGTGTCACCGTAGTGACGGTGCTGGCTCATGCGCAGTTGCACAGGGCGCCACACTCAAGATGGCGGTGCCCTGCGATGGACTGGCCGTGCAAGTGGCAACAGGTAAATGAACGATCGTGCAGGAAGTAGGCTATCGTTGACTAATGCTCGGAAGTGCAAGAGCCAGTCAACCTTAGTGTCTAATAGGGATTCAGCTGAAAATCCAATTTGTTTCAAATCTGTTAACAAGGTTCTATTCATTTTTACCAAATTCAAATCTATTCATTCGAATTTTTTATTCGAATCTGCACATATGATTGCCGGCAACATTCGTATGTGCATGTATGTAGGCGTCTTCCCCACATCCATATTCGCCCATACATGTTCATATGCATCCTGTAGTTATTCTGTATGCAACCCATTTTCATCCTATAAGATTCTGTACAGATGTGTACAGATGTTGGAAAGCTGCAGATCTTCAAGTACACATCATGTACGAACCCGTACACATACGAACGTCTGGATAATTTGAATGGATAGATCCGAAATTTGAAATTCAATTCAAATATTTACATCCGGATTTCGGGACATTCTATTTGAGTTCAGTTGTCGAAATTTGGCACATTCGATCGAATTTCGAATGCATGCGAATATTCGTGCACGTTCCTAGTTTCTAATGCACCTTTCCCGCCCACGGGACAGGAAAGGAAGTGCGAAAGCCTCCCGGGAGTGTAGAAACAATCAATTATTGCATATTGTGAGAGAGTGTTAAAACTGAGTGTATAGTGGGAAGTTTGGGGATTTCCTGGCAGTGACAAAAGGCACATGGTATGTCCAGACTGGGAGATACTGTGCGTTATGGTTTGCAGTTGGCGCATGGACGTCACACGATTCATAGCGGTGGTGCATTATGCCGCCGCTACTTCGAATTTACCTCCTGCGGAACCATGAGCACTCCAGAGTATCAGGTAAATTTGAGCTTTCCCGTGAGAAACAGCCAACTGTGATTCACTACTGGGCCCAATTCAAGGTTTTGACTTTGACTTATAAGGCCCTAAATGACTTGGGCCCCAAATATCTAAAGGAACGCCTTCTCCAATATCGACCTGCCTATGCCTTAAGATCAAGCAGTGAGGCCCTCCTGGTTGTCCCACCACCTTCAGTAGTGAGGCTGGTGGGCACCCGGGAGAGAGCCTTCTCTGTGATGGCCCCTAGACTATGGAATAACCTCCCCCTCGAGGTGCGTCTTGCCCCTTCCTTATATATATTCAGGAGGGCGGTGAAGACGCACCTCTTTTCCCTGGCCTTTGGCTAAGCTGATTATATTTCCCACCCAGGCCACACACTATCATTTTAAACATAATGTGTATTGTTTTAAAGTTGTTGAATTTTTAAAGTCTTTTAACGTACATTCTGTTTTAATCCGTTGTTGAAGGTTGTAACCCGCCCAGAGACCTTCGGGTATGGGGCGGGATATAAATGTAAATAATAAATAATAAATAAATAAGATTGCAGCTCAGCTCCCCTTGGCTGCCCCATCCCATGTGATGCCCCCCCCCTCACCATGCGCGCCACAGAAGTCTCACTGCTGCCAAGGAGGAAGCTACAGACCTCCGTTTTGAGTCCTCCTCAGTCCTGTAAAAATGAGGACTACGGTTAAGGTGAGCTAACAAGGATAAGTGGGCTTGGAAGATGGAATAATTAAAATAATGTGGATAGCAGGACCTGAAGATGTCTGAGGTCATCTAAATGACTTGTGTGACCAGGGCCCAAGTCCAGGAACTTTCATTCCTGGCTGTTGTAGACCTCGCATCAGGTTCTGGGATTCGCATCACTAGGACAGTGAAGAGGGATGGAGCAGCTCTTAAAAACTGTGCGGACAACCGGCCTCAGTTCTCCTCTGCAATCTAACCCTGCGTTTTGGGAAACTGTGAACGAGAAATGTAGGCCCACAGAGAAGGAGTAAAAAGAGAGGGAGAAGAACCATGGCTCACGTTTCCTTTCTCTTTCCCCCATCACTCCACGGACGCCGCTGCAATTTATAGGCAGGAGAGAGCGCATTTGTGACTGCCTGGAAAGTTATGGCTGCCTCAGATGCAAAAACGTCTCCGTTCTGAGCCTGGCCCCTTCCACTCCTTGCATCTCATTTGCTTTTCCGCTGACGCATCCGTGCAAGGGTCCTTTCAAAGGGGCGCTTTGTCTCGGCAGCTGCGGAAGGTTCACGCTTTGATGGCTGCAGTGAACGCAGGCCAAAGACTTTTCGGCAGGCAGGATCTCCGTTGGGGACATGGAACCCTCCATATTGCGCACTACGCAGAAGCCCTATTAACCCTTGGGGGAACTAATGGCCACTTTGGCAGAGCTCCGATGGATTCCCACCTTTCACCTTCCCCAACTAGGGACGTGCGTGAATATTCGTACCAAATTTGGCCAAATTCGGATACTCGTATTCAAACTGAATATTGGCACATTTGAAGATTGACATTCGAATTCAAATGGAAGGTTTGGAGACATTCGTACAAGGTTTGTATGGAATATGTATAGGATTCGTATGGGATTCGTATGGGATTGAAGATTCGAACTGAATTCAAATCGCACTACATTAGAAGGGGATTTATTCAAACCAATGCAAATTTTCTTGCGTTCAATTCAGTACAAACCAAATGCAAAAAAACAAAACATTACACGCATTGTTATCCCCAACCTCCAAGGATAACTGTGGCAGACTGCCTTACCCAGGCTTCAATCCAGGACTGGCCAACATGCACCCAGTCTGCTCTGTCCAGTTTTCATGTGGCTTTTGCACAGAATGCCTCACAGGCCAGTAGCACGACCTATTCTGGCCCAGCCTGTCGCTTCCTGTTAGCTGCTATCTGTCCCCCACCAGCCACAGCTCTGTAGGCAAGCAACTGTAGGCAACCCTGTAGGCAGGCAAGAAAGGTCTTATCCTGATCAGGGCTGGCAGTGGCTCCTTTCCTGCAGCCTTTAAACCATGCAAAAGCAGCCTTCTATCCAAGGGGGCACTGGTGCTGAAATAGCCCCCCCCCTATACCCAACAACTTAAAGCAAGACTCCACAGTATTCAGTTCAGGGTTGGCTCGTGGGTGCATAAATCTACTCTTTTCCTGGGTTAGTTTTCGGAAGTCCATGCCTCTGCAATGGAAATTGGTTCACCTCTGAAGTAGAGCAAGCTGTGAGTTAAAGTCCTGCCGTTCGGCTTCCCTTTGTAACCATGCGAACAGACTGCAGGACTAGATGGGCTATAGGTGAAATCATGCTCCACGCATGAACCAACATCACCCAGACGCTTACCTGAAGCATCCAGGGCAGGAGCATTCGCTCCTCTTCCGCTGCGCCAGGGGGGGGGTGTCATTTGAGGTGGCGCACAAATGCGCAGGCACCTGGGACGACCATAGATGAGACTGCGTGCACAGAGCGTCAGCATCATCAAGGCCCCGCCGTTGACACGCACACAGTCACAGAGGGTGCCGCACCCAAAATGGCAGCCCCAGCGGAGGACAGGCCCCAGGATCGAATCAGATAAGTATCCAAACCCAGGGGGAGGGTACAGCCAAAGTTGACTAGTGCTCCAAGCGCAAGTGCAAATCAATGCGGGTTGATCACACTGCTTTCCGGTCCAGCAGACGGGACGGGAAGTGCAAAAATGTCCCAGGCCTCCTGAAACCGTTTTTGGGCAAGCATCTGTAACAGATGGGAGGGGTGGAGTGAGTTCTACTTCTGTGATGCACACAGACGCACACACACTGTGAGCATAGCCCAAGATGCATCTGTTTGGACTAACGTTTGAGACTTTGGCAGGAAAATACGGGAAAACCTAATTTAATCAGTTTGCTGTTTGTTTTCCCCCTTTCCCTCCTTTTCCTGCTTCCTTTGCCCATGGCAATAAAAGAAAGCAAACCGAGGGGCCAATGGTGACGTTCTAACCATGGTGGCAACACCTTCTCTCCAATCTCCACCTGCGCAGCTTCGCGGCTGACCGAATGAGTTTTGCGTGCAAAATTTATTGCTTTGTCCCGAAAAGATGGTTGAGGTTAAACATTTAAATTCCTTTCTTTTTCTTTCTTTTTCTTTTCTTTTTTTTGCTGCATTATGGCTTTGAAGTTCAGCAATAATGAGTTCAATCTGGTGCCAAGTGATTGAGCTCCTTGGGGAGCCATCAGCCAGCGTATACAGTGGCAAGACTCCAAAGAACTGAAACTATAATACAATTAGTATAAACCCACATTTTTAGCGCAACGTAGTAATTATGCAATTTCCTCTATTGGCTTAGTGGAGGCAGCTTTCCATAAAACATTTTTAAAAGCAGCCTAATTTGATCAAAATTAGAACTGAATTATCTTTGCATGTTGCTGTTTGACATTTGATTTGCTGGAAAAATAAAAATCGCCGCACAAAGAGCTTGGTTATTTGCAATGCATGTTGCCGCAACATGATTTACAAATTGCAGCAAAATAAACAGAGAAATGGTGCAATCTCACTGGCACCTTCTTTCCCTTTGTGTGGGCATACACACACGCACGCATACACCCAATTGCACTGCCTGCCTCCTTTTGGCATCTAATAATAGGCATTAGCAGCAAATTATTACATTGCCAAGCCCTTGTGGAGGCCAAGAAAGAAAAGCCCAGGGAGTAATGGGCATGCAATAGGCTGCAAACTTTGCAACCTTTCCCAATGTTAAAGGAAACCACAAAGAGAAACTGCTTCTGGGTATGGAACATGTAAATATTTATTTATTTATTTATTTATTTATTTATTTATTTATTTATTTATTTATTTATTCTCTTTCCCATCCTATGGCTTAAGATCTCAGAGCAGTTGGTTACAGCAAACTATTTATTTAGTAAATTTATAATCCTGCCCTTCACCAAATTTTACAACATTTGGATGCCCAGTCCCCATCCTGACCAGACTGTGTATTCCTTAAAGCTCTGGATCAGTTCGCCCATCATGTCAGCTGCGCGTAGGGTCTGCTGTAGGATGCCTTGCGCCAAATTCGACCCGCATCCGTCTGTTCCCACATCTCAGCCACCAGTTGCGTTCAAAACATACTGTAGGCAGCCAGGTACAAAAGCCACCATGGTTGCATCCTGTATCAGCCCCTTGCAACACTCCCCTCCCCGCCTTTTAAGGCCTTCCAGTCACCCATTAAAGTCCATCCAGGGTTTTGGAATTTTTATCTTGGATCTTGCTCATCTCTCCTTTTTTTTTTTTTTTTTGCTCAGGTATAACCTGTGATTTGTGTCTGTGCAAAAGAGAGATTGTTCCCTAGAAGTGATATGGCACTTCAAGCACCTCTCCAACCTCCTTTTATATATGTGCATTAAAACCCAACATTATGCAGAGGGGAACTGCAGCAAAATATTGCAGTATGCGCGGCGTCTGTCCAGGATTGCAGCCGTTTTCAGGCTCGCACTCCCTTCATGTTCTGCCTGCCATTTCAACATACAGTCAGCACTGTTTGCACTCGCCCTTGGCTGTCTGTCCTTCTGCCCTCCTTTGAAAGGGTCAATCCTGCTTCCCCCAACCATTTCTGCAGCAAAACTTTGAGTTTCCTCACACTGCAGCAGATGATTCCTGAGGTCTATTCACACTTCGGTCTCTAGTGCACAATTAGCGAACTTCTGGTGAGGAGCACCTGCACTCTGAGGAGGTGTTATAGCCTCCAAGCGTGTTCTGCCTCCCCAGAAGTTCACTAATTGTGCTCCACACCTTCACCAGCGTTGACCAAAAGCTTACCTGAAGCATCTAGTAGCATGGGCATTCGCTCTTCTGGTTCCACCCTATCAGTGGGTGGTGATGTCAGTGTCCACACAGGTGCGGTTGTGGTGGCAGCCATGATTGACCACTTACCGCTGCCATGACCGGACCACCGATCCTCGGGAGGGGCATCTGGTCACAGAGTCTAGAGAGGGGCATTTGATCACAGGTGCTGACATGATCAGCCCCAATACATCTCTGTGTTCAAACAGGCTGCTCTGGAATGGGACCCATGTCTTAGGCCTACGCAAAGAGAAAAAAGAATTCATCAAATGGGATATCGTAATTATATCAATGCTCTATGAAACTCTGGTCCCTACAACCGGCTTATGGAATGTGCTGCCGGAAGAGGTGGTGACAGCTACCAGTCTGGATGGCTTTAAGGTAGGGTTAGACAAATTTATGGATGACAGATGTATCAATGGCTACTAGAACGAATGCCTAGGTGCATCCTTCAGGCTGGGGGGGGGGAGGAACTGGGGAGCTTCTAAGGCCATCTGCTGGGACTCGAGAGCAGGAGAAGGTTTGTCCTTGTCTCTGCTTGAGGTGCCCGTGAGCATTTGGTGGGCCACTGTGTGCGACAGGATGCTGGACTAGATGGGCTGTGGCCTGATCCAGCAAGGCTTCTCTTACGTTCTTATGTTCTTATGTCACATAACGGCCAATTGCAGCAGCGAGGAGGTAGACCTTCCTGCTTTGGAGACAGTGGCGCAGACTGGTTAACGGGAGGACCATTTGCACTTCTGGCCGGCCATGGAAGCTTTGGGGAAGTTTTCCTCATGACAAATGCACATGGTCCACCTTTACCAAAAGTTTACCAGCCCTAGTTCACGGCAGCATAATCAACTAAAGTGCAGAAAGTCTTCTGGTTGGATAATGTCTTTGGTCTTTCTGTTGATGTTTTGGATACCATGGAGCTACAGCCAGCTCCTTGTTGACTGCATGGGCGTGTCCATGAACACCCCTCTGCAGTTTTCTTGGCAGAGATACAGAAGTGGTTTGCCATTGCCCACTGGCAGGGAGAGGCTGGGGGGTTGAAATGGTGACCCCCTGCGTTTTGAATCTATTTGTACAAATTTTCAGTTTGTATTTGAAGATACAAATGTCAACAACATTTGAATGTGTCCATATACATCCATACACCCTGTATTCATCTGCACCCATGCCGTTTTTATCCTGTGTGCATCCTGTTTTCATCCTGTACTTATCCGTACAAATGCATACGGATACGAATAAGATGCGCATGGGTACATATGTAATGCATACGTATCCGTACACATGTGAACGTCCAAATAATTTGTACGAATTATTCAAAAGATTCAAAATTTGTTCAAATGTGTAAATTCAAATGTATAGACATTTGATTCAAATTCAGATGTCCAAATTTGAACAAATTCAATCGAATTTCAAATGTTTCGAATATTCGTGCAGCTTCCCTACCTCTGAGCCACAGTCCCTCCCAGACTCCACGGGCCCTCTGTGCAGTTTTCTTGGCCGAGATACTGTAGTGGTTTGCTATTGCCTACTTCCAGGCAGAGCCTGGGGATTGTATCAGTGACTCTCTTCTTGAGCCAGTTGGGTCTAGTGGTTAGGGAGCTGGACTCTTATCTGGGAATACTGGGTTCGATTCCACCCTCCCCCATGAAGCCAGCTGGACGACCTTGGGCTAGTCACAGCTCTCTACTGAGCTCTCACAGGCCCACCCACCTCATTGTCTGTCTGTTGTGGAAAGAAGATTGAAAGCTTTGTCAGCCGCTTGGAGGCTCCTTAAAAGTCTTCTTCTTCTTCTTCTTCTTCTTCTTCTTCTTCTTCTTCTTCTTCTTCTTCTTCTTCTTCTTCTTCTTCTTCTTCTTCTTCTTCTTCTTCCCATTAGTTCTATACCTGTCCAACACCCCCTCCCATTATCTTTGGTCTGGAGTCTCCTTCCTCCATAACTTAATGAACCTTCTTATCTTTCAAGGTTCACCTTCTAATAGATTTCATCCACGCCTTTGGGAGGAACGTAGAGGCCTGGGGCTGATTGCATAAGTAGTGCACGGCTTTATAAAGTGGGAGGGAGACACACCTTTGCAATTCAGTTTTGCATTCCCTCCATTTAGCCATGCACCGCGCTCTGTTTCCTGAGATATGCCACTTGACAGGCGAAGCCCTGCGCTTTGTGAAGGATGCTTGTTTCCCTGCCTGCCTCCGGTTTCATGTAAAGTTGCACGTAGCACCTGACGGAAAATAATAAGCCCCTCAGCAGGCTGCCTGCCTTGCATATTTGATGCTTCTTTATTTCTTAATGCGCAGATGTGCGCTTTTGCCCACATGGAGACGAAATGTCAGAGAGGATCCGTGTGTGAGCCTTAAAGAGGGGCTGCTGGGGAAGAAGTAGGATACAGCCAACTGTGGGTCGGCCCCAGATTTAGGCAAAGAGGGAAAAGGCAGGATGCCACCTGTGGTCCATGTCATGTGATGGAGCCCAGAGTAAGTGGGCAGGAAGCATTGGGAGGACAGGGCTATCCATGGCTACTAGGGGTGGGCACAAATGCAATTTTCGACATTTTATTCAGAGCAAATCGAATATTCAGATATCCAAATTTGTACCAATAGAGAAAAACTAATGTCTGGACATTTGAACCAATTCAAATACATTAATATCAAGGTTTTGCCCTTGGCTTCTGCTTGAGGTGCCCAGAAACAATTGGTGGCACTTTGTGAGATGGGATGCTGGACTAGATGGGCTGTGGCCTGGTCCAGCAGGGCTCCTCTTAGGCTCTTAGGTTTTTAGGAAGCAAAGTGTGGCTCTTAAGAAATAGTGAATGAATGAATGAATCTGTATGGCCACAGACCAGAATCAAAATATATAAAAAGTATATAAAACACATATTTAAAATCACAAGGTACAGATAAGATAAATAGAGACCGGTCTACAGACTCAGAAGAAAATACATAAAAACAGGTAAATGACAGACTGGAAGATTGCTTAATAATTTGGGTGAAATGGGTTTTTTCCATTAACATATTGGTGTCAGAAAATAACGGGTTGAGGTTTTGTGAATTTGGAAGATCTAATTCTAATCTTGTCCACCACTCCTGTTGTTTGCACTCTATGAGGAATAGATGGCGGATTTTACACATGTTGTAATAAGTGATTATGGGTGTTTTTCCACTGTCACTAGAAGTACCCATTAGGTACCCATTAATGGGTACGTAATGGCATTTTTGTACCCATTAATGGGTACTTAATGGGTACTTCTACTGACAGTGGAAAAACACCCTATATTTGGTAACCCTCAGCCACCATTTTCTTGGTGACGGTATATTAATGACTGTGGGATTTTGTTTCGTTTCCCCTTAACCGCTTCTTTCAATATAGTTTTGGACCACTTAGTTAAAATTTTGAGAGAAACTGCTTCTGCAGTTTGAAATAAGTATAGTAGTTTGGAAATGATAAACATTTTTATGGCAGCGATTTTACTTAATGTTGTTAATTTTTTTGTTTTCCAGGTGGCTATTTCTTTCTTTAAATTTTTTCCAAAGGTTGCCATAATTATATCTGTATGTATATATATATATATATCAATTTTTTGGAATGTATACTCCTAAGTATTTAACTCCATGTACTGCTGTGGTTATACCTGTTGTTTTTAAAATCGTCGTAATGACAGTAGGGTGGGTGTTGATACAATACGTCTTGGATTTGTTTAAATTTACTTTTAATCCTGAGTGCTTTTCAAATTCTTTTAGTTCTTGCTGAAAGGCTTGTAGGGAGGTCTGGGGCTGTATGAGAAATGTAACAATGTCATCCACATATAAATTGATCTTTACTGCTTTTTTACCCACCATATATCCATGCATATCTTTATTTTTATTTATATTATTTGCTAACGGGACCATTGCAAGGGCAAAGAGGAGAGAGGGAGCAGCCTTTTTTTGGTTCCTTTGGATGTGGGAAAGTTTTCTGAAATAGATTTATTAAGAAGAATAGTAGCTTGTGTAGTATTATAAATTTTTGCCAGAATTTTTATAAGGGTCTCTGGGAGACCCATCAAATTCGATTGAACTTGATTGAATGTTGAATGTTTCAAATCCCTAGAAAGTGTTGCGTTCACCATCATCAAAGGCACAATTTTCACACCCAGCCATACCAGGCTTCACTGCATGCATAACAGTTGTGCTCAATGCGCAGTATTTATGTGCACAAATTGCATCTGAGACTCCACGAAGACTGGCTGCAGGCTGTGCTTTGTGTATGGAACTGCATCTGCAGTTATATTTGACTTTCCTTCTGGGGCAAAGCCAGAAGCAGCCCACATCTTTCTCATCTAGGAACTGAACGGTCCAGGCCAATGTAGCTTCTGCAAAAAAGAAGAAGCCAGCATCGATGCTTCCAAACCATTAACAACTTCTAAAACAGGAACTAGCGCGTGCTATATCAGTGTCGGATAAACATTATGATACTTATCTTAGATCTCTCAGTAACTTTCCAGATAGTAAACTGAGTTTTTTAAAAAGAGCAAACTGCCCAAAATACTCTGCGCATGCAAATGACTCACCAGTGTTTTGAATTAGGATCTCTGAGCTTAACACCCTATCTATAACCAAAGAACTTCTCTCGTTCTCAAGTACACAAAATGAATTGCATCTTTGGTGCTCCTTGGAGACTCTTTTCTCACAGGAAGAAGAAGAGTTGGCTTTTCTACCCCACTTTTCTCACCCACTTAAGGGGACTCAAAGCGACTGGCAAACCTTCAGTTCTTCTCCCCACCACAGACACCCTGTGAGGTAGGTGGGGCTGTGAGAGCTCAGAAGAGAGCTGTGACTCACCCAAGGACACCCAGCTGGCTTCATGGAGGAAGAAAAAGAAGAGTTGGCTTTTCTACCCCACTTTTCTCACCCATTTAAGGGGACTCAAAGCAGCTGGCAAACCTTCAGTTCTTCTCCCCACCACAGACACCCTGTGAGGTAGGTGGGGCTGTGAGAGCTCAGAAGAGAGCTGTGACTCACCCAAGGTCACCCAGCTGGCTTCATGGAGGAAGAAAAAGAAGAGTTGGCTTTTCTACCCCACTTTTCTCACCCACTTAAGGGGACTCAAAGCGGCTGGCAAACCTTCAGTTCTTCTCCCCACCAGAGACACCCTGTGAGGTAGGTGGGGCTGTGAGAGCTCAGAAGAGAGCTGTGAGGCTTTCTTAAGGGTGAGAAAAGTGGGGTAGAAAAGCCAACTCTTCTTCTTCACCTCCTCCTTGTCCTCCACCACCACCACCTCCACAAAGCCAGCTGGGTGACCTTGGACTAGTCCCAGCTCTCTTTCTTCACGGTCCTGTGTACTTCACTTCTAGGCCTCCAGACCCACACACTAATGGGAGATCTGGTGGGCCTCTCCCCCTGCTGGTATGCTTGCTGTCACTTTTAGATGGAGCCTGATCCCGATTAAGGAGGCCTTAATCTGGATCACTGGTAGGCCCACTGAATTGGGTCTTACCAGTGGACCCGTAGCATCCCTGATCTGGAACGAGGGAGTCATGCAGACCTTTCATCTGCAATAAGTAGCTGAGCTCCCAAGTAAGTTCACAACACAAAGGACACCTCTTTCTCTCTTGCATGGTAATAGGCAGCTTCCCTGCTTTGGAGAGATAATTAGCGAGAGCCGCGTGGGTCTGTGTTTCTGCTGATAACAAGCGCCGGCAAAGGGGAGACTGAAAGGGTGTCATGGATTAGAGCTGTAAAATCCATGTAGCAGCGTCTCTGTTTTCTTCTCATCTTGAGCTTGCGTTCAGTCATTGTGCGCAAAGACACACGGAGAAGGGCTTTGCTTTCCCCCCCAAGTTTCCGTCGGCACAATTACAAAAGGAATCCTCTTTCTCGAGCCGCAGAAAAGCTGAGACGCTTCCTCGTTATTCCTTTGTGAGGCACGGGAAGCCTTCCTGGGGAGGCGCTCTAATAGCTACGCGGGCCGCCTGGTGAATGGAATGCAACTTACGGAATACAGCGTGGGCACCTGGTCCGGTTTGGTTCACTTGCTGGTGGCCTCAGGTGGGAGCCTTGAAGACCAACTGGCTGGAAAATAGGCTGGGTGATTTTGCTGCGACTCAGGGAGGAGGAGGAGTCCTCCCTGAGACGCCATATATTCTGTTAATAGAGGCCCCAAAGGGAAATCCAGCAAAGACCTTTGCAAAGACCCTCAGTTTCAGAGTTCATGTTCCCCAGATTTGGCTTTATCCAAAGCAGAGCCAATGTCCTTCTGACTTCCTTCCTCCCTTCCTCCCTCCCTCCCTCCCTCCCTCCCTTCCTTCCTTCCTCCCTTCCTCCCTTCCTTCCTCCCTCCCTCCCTCCCTCCCTTTCTTTCTTTCTTTCTTTCTCCCTCCCTCTCTTCCTTCCTTCCTTCCTCCCTCCCTCCCTCCCTCCTCCCTCCCTCCCTCCCTCCCTCTCTTCCTTCCTTCCTTCCTTCCTTCCTTCCTTCCTTCTTCAAACATGAAAGTTGTGTGTGGTAATGGCCATAGCAACTCAACGGCAGGTCAAAAAACTGGAAGCCCAAGAGTTGCAGGTTCTGCGTTCTCACAGATGAAAGTCATGGAAAACCACTTCTGCTTCAGCCAAGAAAACTGCAGGGACTGGAGCTCCCTTTGGAGCCATCAAGAGTTGACCCTGACTTGCGGGAATTTTCGCACTTCCCTTCAGGAGCGCAGTCACTCAACGTTGACTACTTACAGACTAAGCTCCGCCCGGTCGGTCACTCACCTGAGACTGACCCCAAGGCCAGTCCGCTTCGGGGCACTGACATCTTGACTGTGGCACCCTCTGTGACTGCGCATGCATCAGCGCCGTTGCCATGATGACAGTCACATCAGGAGGGCAGCAGAACTGCCAGCGCGCTTGTGCGCCAGCTCTGTTGACCTCATCATCCAGCAGAAGAGCAAATGCTCCCCAGCTGGACACTTCGGCCATGTCTTCACACCAACCTTATCTCAGATTCAAAACGTTTTCAATCCTCGGAGTCCGCACGGCAGTTTGGCTTAACACGCTTTTCCCATGTTAAACCACCCCAAAGCGTGGTGAATCTCAATCCTGATTTCAACAGGTCTCACTCCGGATCATGGGCTTGAAACGTTTTACATTTTTTACTGTGCGGACAGTACCGTTTTAAGGGATGAGAATCCATGTTTAGGGTTTCCCTCTCCCAATAGCTTGCTTCCAAAGACAGTGATTTCAGTGTAAAAGCCCACTTAACAGGGATTGCTACACTGTAGTGCTGGAACCACTTCACACCTTGATGGTTGGAATAACAATGTTGCAATTTTGCGCAATTCTAGCTCTTTGGAGTTCTGACTTTAGAAAGGGAAAGGGAGGAAAGCAGCTGAATGTGAATGTTTAAAGCAAAGGGGCTTTAGTTGCCGCTGCTGCTGTGTGCCCTGAGCAATGGGGAGAGGAGGGGAAAGAATCGCTGGCTGGCTGCCCGCTGCCATTTTTCCTCCATCCAGGCAAGCGGCAGCCACCCAGCCACCCAATTAGGCTCCGTGAAGGGGTCCCTTATGGGTGGCGCGTCCATGCCAGGAGGAAGAGGGCAGGGCAGCCCCGAAAAGTGGCTTTTAAAAAGTAGCCACTTGAGTTCCCCCTTGAGTCACATACACCACGTACGATCCTCAGAATCCGGATGGAACGCGATTAAGTTAAAAGTAATGGGAACAGCCAAATTTGTGTTTGCATCCAGTTCTATCATTTCGGTTTAGGGAAAGCGAAATAAGCTTGCTGTGGGGATTCGCCCTTCAAGTAAGTAACTGGATAAGACTCCCAACACTCTAACCAAACTGCACCTGCTTTCACAGCAAAGTCTCCTTAAAGATCTCCAGCCCTGGCCATTATTGGGTGGAGAAAGATCCAGCCAAGATCTGGCGAGGCCCTTTCTTTCCCTCACCTCCTTGGCAGCGAGTCAGGGTGTGTGTCCAGACTGGGTGATACTGTGCATTCTAATGCGCAGTCAGTGCGTGGGCATCACACTTACTGCCTGATGCTTCATAGCGCCAGCGCATTATGCTGCCGCTACTGCAGATTTACCTGCCATGGAATGATCAACACTCGCTCTGCAGCATCAGGTAATTTTGGAGTTTCCCGCTGTCCTGTCGGTCAACAATGTGATGTGAGCCTCATTGTGCGCAACACAGAAGTCCCACAGCTGCCAAGGAGGAAGCTGCGGACCTCCATTTGGTGTGGGGACGACACGCTGTGATTTCTCAGCCAGGTAAGCTTCAAATTATTTAAAGACTGCGGATTTTTATCCACTAGTCTGGAAGGGACCGGGAAGACATCTCTTCCCAGTCTTGAACCACGAGCTGCTCACCACCACCCTGACACGGAAGTTAAATCGTGGCTCTCTCCGCTGTAATGATCCCTCTGCCAACCCCATAAGGATTCCTGTTTATTAATAAGCAATACGGCAAACGTGGCTTCTGCCGGGGCTTGAAATAAATCTGCTGCTCTCAAAGTGAATCAGGCAGCCTTCCGCTCCCTTGAAACGCACGACTCATTTCCCAGAGGAACAAGTCCTGCTGCTTCTACCTGGCTGGAAATGTGATGGTGATCCATGTTGTCACAGATGGTATTAATGGCAGTCTATTTTTGTAGAAAGACAATGGCTTAGCTTTCCTTACCTCTCACTGGAGGATTTCTCCTTGGCCTCTTCCTCCGCCCCTTCCTTTTTGGATGGAAATAACAAAAGCAGGACACCCCTCCCTGCTCCTCCTCCTAATATACTCCAAGTATATAAAATCATGCATGGTATAGAAAAGGTGGATAGGCAAACTTTCTTTGTCACGCAACACTAGAGCCAGGGGCCATCTATGAAGCTGATGGGTAGGAGAGTCAGGTCAGGCAAGGGGAAGGATTTCTTCACCCAGCGGGTCAGCAGTCTATAGAATTTGCTGCCAGAAGAGGTGATGACACCTCTAGAGGGCTTTAAGGAAGGGTTAGACAAATTCATGGAGGACAGGTGTATCAATGGCTACTAGAATGGATGCTTAAGTACATCTTTCAGGTGGGGGGACAAGCAGAATGCTTCTAAGGCCAAACGCTGGGATTCGAGAGCAGGAGAAGGTTTGCCCTTGTCTCTGCCTGAGATGCCCATGGGCAGTTGGTGGGCCACTGTGTGAGACAGGATGCTGGACTAGATGGGCTGTGGCCTGATCCAGCAGCACTCCTCTTCTGTTCTTTGGTTCTATACTTTCTGTTATCCATCCATCCATCCATCCATCCATCCATCCATCCATCCATCCATCCATCCATCCATCCATTGCAACCTAGGGTGTTTTTCCACTGTCACTAGAAGTACCCATTAATGGGTACAAAAATGCCATTACGTACCCATTAATGGGTACTTAATGGGTACTATTAGTGACAGTGGGAAAACACCCCTAGTGACAATTTGTTCTAATTGGTGTTCACATTAATTTGTACTACCTTTCTCCTCTGCAGCATTTAACAATCTACAGAAGAACATGTAGTCTTAACTTGATCTAGGTGGCACCGCGCTTGGAAACATCCAAGTGCAGTTGCTCCTGGAAGGAAAAGGTTGTCACAAGGGCACAATGTAAAGGGCTGCGTCTCCTGAAGCATCCTTCTGGATACATGCTGAAATTGTCAGGGCCTCCATACCAAAGACTATTCACTGTGACATCTCAGAAGGTTTGGCTCACATGGGACTATACCTTTCTCTTATGGCATGTCCAGACATGTTTT
The DNA here is from genome assembly GCA_023333525.1 of Aspidoscelis tigris stejnegeri. Classification (NCBI taxonomy): domain Eukaryota; kingdom Metazoa; phylum Chordata; class Lepidosauria; order Squamata; family Teiidae; genus Aspidoscelis; species Aspidoscelis tigris. Next base: position 6,172,363 of record JALMGA010000013.1, read on the forward strand.
TTTAATGCCCTTGGGGTGCATTGGGGTCTCAGGGGACAAACATAGAATTTAGCTTGTTTTGAAGATGAGGCTTGGATGCCCGTCCCACAGACAGGAAGTAATAATGATCAGGGTGCCTTGCAGTTTCAGTCCCTGTAACCAATAGGAGCCTGAAAAAAGTGGTTAGAACAAGAAGAGGTGGCTTTACCCCACATTGCTCGCCCGTTTAAGGGGACTCAAAGCAGCTGACAAACCTTCTGTTCTTCTCCCCACAACAGACACCTTGTGAGGCAGGTGGGGCTGTGAGAGCTCAGTAGAGAGCTGTGACTAGCCCAAGGCCACCCAGCTGGCTTTATGGAGGAGTGTGGAATTTTGCATGTTATGAATATTCCTCCACATCCCTAGTTTGAGTTCTGGATCCGAGTTTTACCTCTGCTGATGTTTTCCTCCTTGACTCGGTAACATCTTCAGTGCAAAGGCTTGTTTGTAGCTGGTCGTGGATTATAGAACAGCCTACCTTTGTTTTTCCTTTGTCACAGGAGTCATCATCAGCTTAACCCATCAGGGTTAAGTGCCGCCTTCTAAACGGACAAGCAATGCTATTTTGGTCAAGCTGTACCTAGACAGTGACAGAAATGTCTAGCTGAATCTAAACACTTCAGGAAATCTGAATTCTTCTCCTCAAAATAGAAGGTCCTTTACCAACGTTAACCCATAAGAAACATGGACACATGGATGAAAGGGTGCTCACACCTGCCACATTTTCCACATATTTTCTATTAGGAGTGAATATTTGAATATCCAAATTTGTACGAGGAAAGAAAAAATGAATATCTGGGCATTTGAATCGATACAATTACACTCATATCTATTTGTATGAATATTTGATACGTATTTGATGATACAAATCTCATATGCATCTGTACGCAACCCGTTTTTATCCAGTAGGCATCCCGTTTTCATCCTGTAGGTATCAGTAGGCAGATAAAAATAAGATGTGTGCAGATACGTATGCAATGCATACGTAGGCGTACACCTACGAATGTCTGAATTATTCATACAAATAGTTCAAAATATTCGTATTCGAATACCAAAAAAATGAACGTCTGGATATTCGATTCAAGTTCGAATGGCTGGATTTGTCCGCATTTGGATTGAATAACAAATATCTTGTATCTCTATGCACTAATCATGTTGTATCAGCATCTAGGGCACCTAAAGTAGGAATGTACACAAATTGAAATTTAGTTGTTGAGTTCAAATCGAACCAAACTGCACTCGGTTTGTTTCAATTCGAACAGCTTTTTTTTTTTAATCAGCAGGGAAGTTTGGTTCATACCAAGTAAACCATAATGAGCCATCCTTGGTTCACTATGGTTTGCTTTGTTCGTTACAATACCCCTTTGTTCAATACAGGATCAGACAAGGGAAGTATTCCTTCACCCAGAGGGACATCAGTCTATGGAATTTGCTGCCAGAAGAGGTGGGAACAGAAACCAACCTAGATAGTTCTAAGGAAGGGTTAGACGTCCATTCAATGACTACTAGAATGGATGCCTAGGTACATCCTCCAGGCTGAGGAGACAGGCAGGAGGCCTCCAGTGACCATTTGCTGGGATTCAAGAGCAGGTGAAGGTTTTGCCTTTGTCTTCTGCTTGAGATGCCCAGAAGTATTTGGTGGGCCACGGCGTGGGACAGAACGCTGGACTAGATGGGCTGTGGCTGATCCAGTACGGCTCTTCATATGTTCTTGGCTTGGGTTCAGATCAAACTAGGTTTTCTGAACCTTAGGATGCTTCAGTTCACATTCAATCCATTTGAATCCCCTGCTTTGCTGCTAACCGAAACAGTTCTGCACATCTGTAGCCCAGAGGCTGAGGGTTACAGTTTCCTATAGCCCAAGCCAGCGAGGTGACCTTGGGCGAGTCACAGCTCCCTTCTGAGCTCTCACAGCCCCACCTACCTCACAGGGTGTTCTGTTGAGGGGAGAAGAACAGAAAGCCTTGTCAGCTGCTTTGAGTCCCCTTAAATGAGAAAAGCAGGGTAGAAAAACCAACTCTTCTTCTTCTTCTTCACACCGGATCCTGGTAGCAACATTTTCAGGATTCATTCATTCCTGATCAAAATGAAAGGGAATTAGATCAAGGTGGGCATAGAAGAATGAAAGTGGGTGGTCATTCTCTAACCCAAAACACCTTGAAAGGAATGTGGGTTATGCAGAAGAATGCATAAAGCATAGATATATTTAATGCAAACCCCTTTCTGACTCCTTCTGTTAACAGGGTTGCTATAAGTAAATATCCTGCCTGTATATCATTCCAAAGAGCTGTTTCTTCTTCTTCTTCTCCTTTGCTCAGATGCGTGAGTGAGTGACTAGGTGGTCAAAGATGAAAATGCCTCTTCCCTTGCATGGGGAATTAAGTCTGATCCCTCTTCCTAAAGTGGTTTCCTGTCAATCTCATCCATTTGAAAAAAGGGGTCATGAAAATTCATATCGTCTCAGATATCCTCTGAGCAGGGTGACATTTATCTCCATTGGGTCCGTCAAGAAACGAGTCGATATGAAAGTAAAAGCATGTTATGAGCCTCAGCAAGGGCAAAGGGAAAGGCTGAAGAGGGAATAAGATAACAGGGAGTTCTGTGGGGAAAACAGCGCTCAGATATATCTATAAATTGGAAAATAGGGAATATTGTGTTTTTGAGGAAGGGAGCATCCAAAAATCCACCCCTGGCTCTTTTGAGACTGGAAAGGAGGAATAAAAAGTATTTAAATTGCAGAACAACCCAGTTTCTCTCTCTTTATTGAAGAAGAAGAAGAGTTGGCTTTTCTACCCCACTTTTTTCAGCATTATAAGGGGACTCAGAGCAGTTGACAAACCTTCTGTTCTTCTCCCCACTACAGGAACTCTGTGAGGTAGGTGGGGCTGTGAGGGCTCAGAAGGGAGCTGTGTGACTACCCCAAGGTCACCTGCTTGGCTTTGTGGAGGAAGAGGAAGAAGAAGAGTTGGCTCTTATAAACCACTTTTCTCACCCTTTTAAAGGGACTCAAAGCAGCTGCCAAACCTTCTGTTCTTCTCCCCTCATCAGACACCCTCTGCTCTTCCCCAGTAACAAATTGGACACCTTCCAACCTGGGTTTTTTTTAACCTTTTAGTGTCCTGTTGTGCTTGCTTGTGGGGTTTTCTTGGCAAGGATACTGAAGTGGTTGGCCATTTCCTTTTCCCATGGATCACGTTTGGTCTGAGCTCTCCACCATGACCAGTCCATCTTTGGTGTCCTTGCACAGCTGAGCTCATGGCTTCATTGTGCTACGTGAGCCCCTCCCTGAGAGAAGGAAGGGATCCATATAGCTGAACTACCAGGTATATAGACAAGCATTTATTTTGATCTCTATGAAGGTGGTGTGTCTAATTGTAAAGAAAAAATGGGAGCTGATATGCAACTAGGCACATTTATATACCTTGAGAGTTTTTGCAAAAGAATAGTGAAATTAATTTGATTTCTTTTTTAGCTTCACGTTCCAGTTCCCCCTAAAAACACACAGCCTTTTACACTCAAGTTTGAATTTCATTTTAGATGCTATCCAGAGATAAACCAGGGCAGCATAAAATTTAAGCTGAGGAACTTTTTCTCTGTGTGCATTTGGCTTCTGTTAAGTTTTTTCCTGATGTTTTTACCTGTAAAACAAGCTTAAAATCTGCTTTAAATTTTGCTTTTGGGGAACTTTCCATATCATGAGGGCTTGGAAAGGGCCAAAAACATGTATGTACGTACGTATGTACGTACATACGTATGTATGTATGTATGTATGTATGTATGTATGTATGTATGTATGTATGTATGTATGTATGTATGTGTGTGTGTGTGTGTGTGTGTGTGTGAGAATGTGTGAATGTATGCCGAATATATTCCCTTTCCTTTCCAAACTGACAGTCAAAGAAAGAAAAGAACAAGAAAGAAACCTGATTGCTGCCCTTAACTCGCTTTTCTTCCAAAATGTCCCTCCTTGGAGCCTGATGGCTTTGTTGCCCTAATAAAGGCTTTCAGGTTTGTTTTCACAGTAAAGGTAAAGTCCAGCCGTGGGTTATTAAGACACAAATGCATCAAAGGAAAAGGTTACCCCCAAGCACTTATGGACATTTTAGCAGAAACAAAAATAGGAGAAATCAACATGCCCTAAGGAGGCCAAAAGGGGACCCAGAGTGTGATGGCTGAACATTACTGCCTACTGAACTGCAACGGGATACAACAGTCTACCCACCACATTTGATTTGAATAGAATAGAATACATTTGACTCTATTTGTACAAATTTTCCATTCGTATTTGAAGATACAAATGTCAACAACATTCAAATGGGTCCGTACGTATCCATATGCATCTATATACATTCGTACACATCCCGTTTTTATCCTGTATGCATCCCGTTTTCATTCTGTACGCATCTGTACAAATGTGTAAGGATATGAATGAGATGCCTACGGATACATATGTAATGTGTATGTATCTGTAGATGTACGAATGTTCAAATAAAAAGATCCGTTTTTCGGCGCTCCGACCTCCTGAGGATCTGTCACAAATAGCGATGGATCTGAAGGGCCCTTGCGCATCTGTTCACATGCGGGGAGGTCGGATTCCGGAGAACAGATGGAGTGGGTGTTGTGCGGACGCATCAGTACCCACTCCAAAAGTTCTCTGGCTCAGTATTTCTTTGCTTTTTTTGCATGTCCACCACATACGGTAGAACATTCCTTCCTCTTTCTTGCATTTCCAACATTTGGTTGATATACTTTGGTAAATTTTTCCTAATTTGTGTGGTGTTAAATGCCATCTATACATCATTTTATACATGTTTTCTTTTAATAATGTACAGTTTGTACAATTTTTCCCATTGCTCCACCTGTATGTTATACCCAAGATTTCTAGCCCATGGAATCATACGTTCTTTGAAACTGTTCGTGTTCCATATCAATCTGCAAAAGTGCTTTATGAACATTCATGGACATTCCTATTACAGACTAGGGGTGTGCCAGAATATTCAATTTCAACTGAATTTGTTTGGATTTGGACGTACTTTAAACAAGCGAATTGATTTGAATTTTTGAATATTTTATTTGAATTGAACTGAACGCTGAAAATTGCACTCATGCACACCACTATTACGGACCACGTGTAGCAATTTGGTGCATTTCTAATTATCCATGATCATTTTCCTTCTTCTCTGCGTTAGCGGGGCAGCTGCCTCCACCTCGATCTCCAGAAGAGCCCTTGAGGGCTCCTGGTATGGATTCTGCAGACATTTCTGTTGTGATTGTTTTTCAGAGTCGGGTCATCCTGCGTGACTCGCTAACTCTGACAGTGTCACTTTCCATTACAGGCAACCTACCAAGTGCCTCCTTTTGCACATGTTCCATATGGGTCATTTTAAATAAAAATTGACATCCTCAGCAAATCAAGCCAAGTGACATGAAAACAGTTGCCGAGAGGCCGCGGTTAAAGGCATGAAGCAATTTCAGTCTGCAGGAGGCAAGGAGAAGAAAGTCAGCGAGGGGAAAACACAAAAAGGGAATTTGTTTTTTCTGATGCATGGTCCCCCAGGTGGAACCTACTACTAGGCTGCGTTCACACCCAAGTTTTAATTCCGCTTCAGTCCACTTTCAGAATGGAAGAACACATCAGCAAAGTGAACAGCCGCTTTCTTTCCGCGTTATCTAACTCAGAGGTGGATCTTCTGAGTTAGAGAATGCAGAAAGAAATCAGCCTGTTGCTTTGCTGATGTGTTCTCTCCTTACGAAAGTGGCCTGAAGCTGGATTAAAACTTAGGTGTGAACGCAACTCTAGAGAAACAAAAAGGTCCTCGGGCGGCACTACGGTTGTGCACAGATATCCATAATGTTCGATATTCGTATGAATTTGTACAAATTTGCACATTCGTATATGAATCGAATGTTGTGACATTTGTACAATGACATTCGTATTAGTACGAAAGTTTCTGAACATTTGTGAACCTGGGGAGATGGGAAGGCGGCTGCACCAGGCACATCTGCAACAGATCCAGAGTGAACTCAACATGGATTGAGGGTGGATTCAAAGGGTGTTTCCGCACTTACCTCCAAAATCCAGATCTATTTAGATCCGGATTTCAGAGATCCGTGGTAAGTAGATCTGTATCTACTTACAGATAGATCTGTAGTTCGGTTCGCACACGAGACGGAAGGACGGAATTAGATCTGGATTTGAGGTGGATACAGTGCACAGCACCTACCTCAGTCGGGATCTTCGGAGGCCCTCCCCCGGCCCGCCATGATTGGCTCTGCTGGAGCCGAGCATGGCGAGCCGGGGGACTCTGATTTTGGGGCTCACTCTCACCCCAAAAGCCGTGGATCACGGCTTCTGGAACCAGGGGCGACTTCACCTACCCGCCATCCCACCCTGGGGAGACAAATGCTGGAGAAGGTTTCACTTTTGTCTTCTCCTTGATATGTCAAGAAGTCATTGGGCCCCTACATGAGATGGGTCCTAAAATGGATGGTCTCCTCTTAATTCTTGGAAGGCAGGCATACCAAAGGCTACCGGAATGGATTCCTTGGCACTGCCTCCAAGTTGTAGAGACTTCTCTGTGGAGAATTTCTCTTCTTCTCAGTGTTTGGGCAGCTCATGAGGTACCAGGTTTCCATGGGAAGAGAGTTGAGGGACACAGATATTTTTAAACTTGAGAAGAGAAGTTGGAGGGAGGATATGAAAGCCCTTTTCAAATACCTGAAGGAATGAGTCACAGAAAAAGGTCACGACATGTTCTGACTTTCTCCCAGAATGTAGGAAATAAAATAATAGGATTAAATGGCAAGAAGATTCGGGAGTAATACCATGAGGAACTTCTTTAAAGTACGCCCAGAACTGAGCGTGCAGCCGCTTTCCCACCTCCCCAGGTTCATGAATGTTCTGGAACATTCCTGTATGAATGTCCGAATTCGTCTGAATTCATACGAGTAACGAACGTTAGGAATATTTATTTATTTATTTTATTATTTATATTTATATCCCTCCCTATCCCCATAGGACTCAGGGTGAGTTACAAGTCTAAAACAGCAGTAATATCCATAAAAATATTTTTAAAAGCAAACAAAAAAAAATCTATAGTGGGAGGAAAAAAATGGTCACATTAGCCAAAGGCCAGGGCGAAGAGGTACGTCTTTACTGCCTTCCTAAATGTAAACAGAGAAGGGGCATGACGCACCTCAAGGGGGAGACGATTCCATAACCCGGGGGCCATTACCGAAAAGGCCCTTTCCCGGGTGCCCACCTGCCTTACTATGGAGGGCAGTGGGACAACCAGGAGGGCCTCGCCTCCAGATCTCAAGACATGGGCAGGTCTGTATGGGAGAAGGCGTTCTCCCATATTTGTGCCTATCCCTAGCCAATAACTGAGAGAGGGAGGGAAAGGAGAGAAAAGATTTTCTTCCACAGCTTGAAATCTTTGTTTCCTTTTGTTTTGCAACTCCACAGCAGCGGTAGTCTAAACAGTGCAATTCAGTCCTGCCGGTGGATGGATGGCTGCACCTTGCAGCAGAAAGTTTTGCCGAAATGGCCTTTTTAGCCCTTCCGACCCCGCAATTCTATAAACGGCGCTGAAATATTAATGCAACAGCTCCTGCCTGTTCCTCTTCTTTATTGCACAGTCTGTCAATAGTTGCATATGGAATGGCGGAGATTCTGCTGGGCTAAAAATAGTTTATGGTGAATTATCCTGACCGCAGCATGCAAAGAAGGAAACCCAAGAGGTTTTTATCCAAAAGATCTAAGCGGCACGCTACCTCTCCGTGGCGTCTCCATCCCCAGCAGGTAGGGAGAGCAGATGGCAGGTAGTCAACACACCTCTGGCTGTTGGAAATTAAATGAATCAAGATACCCACTTGCTGCAAGTAAGTGGGTGTTTAATCACCCTCGCCCTTTGTGTTTCTGACAGGTAATGACCGTTTTAGTAAGAAGCCAACAGGAGAAATGCTGCAGGAGATGGAGATCGGATTGAAATTCAGCAGAAGTGGTCAGTCTGGTGTTCGGAAAGTCACCTCTCAGGAGGCGCCGTGTGCAATATACGAGCTCAGAAAGGGAGGGATTTGTGCGGCAAAACCCAGAGGATTTATTTTTATATCCCGCCCTATACCCGTAGGTCTCAGGGCAGGTTACAAGTCTAAAACAGCAGGTTAAGACAGTAATATCCATAAGAACATTTTAATAACAAACAAGCAGACAACAAACAAACAAAATCTACAGCGGGAGGAAAACATGGTCACATTAGCCAAAGGACAGGGCAAAGAGGTGCGTCTTTACCGCCTTCCTAAATGTAAACAGAGAAGGGGCATGACGCACCTCAAGGGGGAGACGATTCCATAACCCGGGGGCCATTACCGAAAAGGCCCTTTCCTGGGTGCCCACCCGCCTCACTATTGAGGGCGGTGGGACAACCAGGAGGGCCTCGCCTCCAGATCTCAGGGCATGGGCAGGTTGGTATGGGAGAGGGTGGGGATTATTTTGAAATCAGTAATGTGGGCGCTGTATGGCAGTGATGCTGAAGGTGACATTGAGTGGTCCTCTTTGCAAACTGCCTCTCAGAAGTCCCAACTAGGGATGTACAAGAATAATCAAACCATTCGAAATTCAAATTCATTCCAATTCAGACGTTCAAATTCAAATCGAATGTCTACGCATTCGTTTTTTAACATTTGAACAAATCTGAATGTTTCAAATCATTCGTACAGATTATTTGGGCATTTGTATGTGTACGTGTCTGTATGCATTACATATATGTATCTGTACGCATCTTCATATCCATACACATTGGTACAGATACATACGGGATGAAAACGGGATGAATACAGGATAAAAATGGGATGTGTATGGATGCATACGGACATATACGGATGTTGTTGACATTCATATCTTCAAATACGAATGGAATATTTGTATGAATAGATACGAATGTATTCAAATCAATCCAAATTTGAATATGCTCATTTTTTTCTCTATTCGTTCAAATTTAAGCATTCGAATATCCAATTTGAATCAAATCAAATCTGAAAATTGCATTTGTGCACAACCCTTAATCCAACCTTACTCATGGGGACAGAAATCTGAGGGAATTCATGGAATTTCTCCAGGGGAGGGGGAGGAGGAAGGAGAGGGAGGAAAAGGAAAAGGGGGAGGAAATAGAAGAGGAGGGAGAGGAGGGGGAGGGGGAGGAAAAGGAAAAGGAAAAGGAAAAGAAGAGGGAGGAAAAGGAAAAGAAGAGGAAGGAGAAGAGGAGGAAGAGGAGGAGGGAGGAGAGGGAGGAAAAGGAAAAGGGGGAGGAAATAGGAGGGAGAGGAGGAGGAGGAAGAGGAGGAAGGAGGAGGAGAGGGAGGAAACGGAAAAGGGGAGGAGGAAATAGAAGAGGAGGAAGAGGAGGGGAGGGGGAGGGAGGAGAGGGAGGAAAAGGAAACAGGGAAGGAAGTAGAAGAGGAGGGAGAGGAGGGGAGGGGAGAAGAGGAGGAGGGGAGGGGGAGAGGGCAGGAGGAGGAATCTTTTGTGCTGAGACTTAAGGGTGATGTGTAAAGCTCGTGTAAAAGAGCCACAACTCGTTCCACAACATTTCCACTGTCCCTGGCAATCACCCCAGCTTGGCAGACCGTGGCCCACTGCGGTTGTAACGTTCCTTGCTCTCATTTCAGTGCCCCCGTCTTTTAGCATTAGAAATATGTAACATTAGTTCCAGCCATATGCTCCTATTAGAAATTATGATACTGTAACATTAGCGGCTGACAGAGACTTCAGTTAAGGGTTAGAAATCTGTAATACAAGTGGCTGTTAACGGGCCCGTGCTTACATTTAGCAAAAGAGATCTGATTAACCATGAGTTATTCTATATCCATGTTTTCTCTTCTTTCGGCCCATTTTATTGAGATGAAAACACCAGTCAGTGGTTTCAGTTCTTGGTACAGTTGGGCCTCCATTTCCACGGGGGGTAGGTGCCTGTTCCTACCGCGGTTACAGGAAACCGCAGATATTTGGGGCACTGGGAAATCTCTTGGGATTTCCTAGGAATCATGGGAAACTGCATGCTATTTCATGCATTTTCCTGCTGTACCAGCGCTGCCAGAGTGGGGCAGAGGCTGGTCCAGTTGACCATGGATAAGTAAAACCACAGTTACCGGACCCGTAGATACAGGTCCCGACTGTATTCCAAAGAGGAAATGAGAATGAATTCAAGTTTTAATTCAATTTTGACAACATTCTCTTATATCCCTGGCAGTAGTTTAGGGCTTCTTTTTCTCCCTTCATCCCATAGACATTTTCTTTTTGGGGGGAGGGGAAGGTGTTGCAAATGTCCAGAGAGATTTATTCCTCATTAAAAGATTTATATACCACTTCTCATTCAAATTCTGCCAAGTGGCCTTCTTCTGCAGGGCTGAAGATGACTAATAAATAAATAAATAAACAGAGAAAGTTTCCAAACTGTGAGAGGAGCAGAGTTTGGTGACATTTCTGAGTGGCAATAGTAGCGCACGGGAGCCATTTTGCGCAAACATTTCTCTCTGCATTGCCAGCGTCACGCGCAAGCTGAAGTGCTACTGAAAACGCTAATTGTCCTAACCAGAGCAGGCGGCCACAGGGTAGCACGCACCACACTCACGCCCGTTCAAGCAGCAGCAACAAAGTAAAGGCAGTTTACCAGGAGATATCAGGTTCCAAGGGTCATTTTCAACCCAAAGGTCCTAAATCACAAGCTGGAATTCAAGGGGTTGCCGGAAGAGGTCTGTTTTTTGCAACAACTGGGAAAGAGTGAGGGCTGATTATAGAGCAGAGCGGCACAGCTGCGCCTTTTCCAGCGGAGCTGATACAACTCTGGCCTACTGCCAGGCAGGTCTAATGCCTGCCTTGCCTGTGCTAGATGAGACGGACTCCAACTGGTGGTCCTGTTGGGGGCTCCACAGCTGGGGGTACCACAGCTGGGGATTCCACAGCTGGCGGTTCAATATCTGGAGCTGCCTCCAGCTGGAATTCCTCATCCAAGGACTCAGACAGGACACTGGGCACAACACCCACTTTTACCCAACCCCACTTACTGTACTACTCTCTGTTGTTGTTGTTGTTGTTTCATGACTTACACAAAGACACCTTTCCAATGACGCTTCTGGGGAATTACAACTGAGTAGGCCCAAGGAATACAGCTGTCCTGACTAGGGATATTCATAACATTCATTATTTGTACGAATCCAGGGTGCATTAGACATGGATCGAGAGCAGATTAAAAGTGAATTCAGGTTGGATTTGACACTTTCGGAGCGGATTTGTTACAGGATACGTATCGGGTACGTATCAGATATGTATGCATTCGTTTAGGCTACATATCAGATATGTATTCATTTGTATTGGATACGAGTACAAATTCATACAAATACATTCGTATCGAATAGAATCCTACCACATTCGAAGGGGATCTATTTGAACGAATAGATTTTTTCCACATTTGATCCGCTATGAATCGGATGTCAAAAAAAGCATTCATGTGCATTTCTGGTCCTGACCCCAGTCACAGAAGTCACCTGCACCACTGACAGCAGTTACAATCCAATTCGTGGACGGATCCTGCATCGCCTTGTGCTTTTGATTTATAACAGCATATCATGCCATGGCCAGAAAGGGGGACGGCCTTTCCACAAAATGGCAATTTATGGACTTTTCTCCCTTTCAGCACCACGGAAAGCTCCTTGGCAGTTGCAGCTGTTTTGTTCATTTGAAATAAGTTACTTTCTCTGTTGCATTATGCATGAATATTACAAGACCCATCAGTGTTAACGGAGCTCCAAGCACCAGTTCACACATCAGATTTATACCAGTGGGGTTTCGTCCTCCCCCACCTGCCCACCCCTCCCTCCCTTCCAAAACCGTGCAACCAGCCAGACTGCTGAGTCATAAAAGTTTCTGCAAGGACAATGCCCAGGCTGATTTAAATCAAATGAAAATAGATACAGTCTACAGCTAAATAATTGTAAATACACTGGGGCTGTGAAACCAGGTACTATTTCCAACACTGTCACCTGCCAAAGGAGAAACCTAGCAACTTGCATCTTCTATTAGGTTAGGGATAAAAGTGTTGGAGGAGGAAGATCAGCTAAAGAGACGGGCTTTTTAAAAATGCAGCATTACCATCTTTTATGCAAACCGGATGCAAACAGTAATTTATGTTGCCTTCGTTCTCTGTAGCATTTATTTTACCTTGAGTGTCTGGCACCTTTAGAGTAAGCAAATAAGTTTCCACCATTCCACTGTCAACAGTTTGGTTCAACATGAATACCAAATGAGAAAACAGCATTCCTGCAAAGCCTGAATAGAAAATTAGGAAATACAGTATGCATTCTTAGAGGTAAGATACCTGCATAAGCCCGGCTGGAATGAGCAGAGTTCTCTGTTGGAGGACTGGTTGGTGGATTCTTTGCAGATTTCATACACACACATGGACACAAGTTGCATAAAATACTGGGCTTTGGAGACAGCCATTTAGGAAGACCACATGGAAACTGCAAACTGGAACAGAGCACGGAAAGGTCTGGTCTGGTCCAGTGCTGTTTATTTATTATTTATTTATTTGTTATTTACATTTCTATCCCGCCCCATACCCGGAGGTCTCTGGGCGGGTAACAACAGATTAAAATAGAATATACATTAAAAGACGTTAAAAATTCAACACATATAAAACAGTATACAATGTGTTTAAAATGATAGTGTCTGTACTGGGGGGCGGGGACATAAACAGCTCAGCCAAAGGCCAGGGCAAATAGGTGCGTCTTCACTGCCTTCCTAAATATATATAAGGAAGGGGCATGACGCACCTCGAGGGGGCGGCTATTCCATAGTCTGGGGGCCATCACAAAAAAGGCTCTCTCCCAGGTGCCCACCAACCTCACCATTGAAGGTGGTGGGACAACCAGGAGGGCCTCACCACTTGATCTTAGGGCACGGGCAGGTCGATATGGGAGAAGGCGTTCCTTTAGATATTTGGGGCCCAAGTCATTTAGAGCCTTATAAGTCAGAGTCAGAACCTTGAATTGGGCTCGGTAGCGAATTGGCAGCCAGTGCAGTGCTTTTAAGACCGGCGTGATGTGCATCCGGCTAGATGTTCCGGTCAGCATTCTGGCAGCTGCATTTTGCACTAACTGCAAATTCCGAACCGTCTTCAAGGGCAGCCCCATGTGGAGTGCATTACAGTAGTCCAATCTAGAGGTTACTAGAGCATGGATAACTGTGGCCAAGTCAACTGTGGTCCTTTCTGCGCTGGGCTTTATTCCAGATTATATCACACAGTAGGAACCTGCTATCTTAGGGGTGTGCACTAATGCAATTTTCAACATTCAATTCAATTCAAATTGAAATTCAAACTGATTCAAACATCTGTCTGCGTTCTCATCCTGTACATATCCATGCGTATGCGTACAGCAAAAGAAAAAGGACGAATCCTGGATGGAGCAGTATCTCAGCCCCGGCTTAATACTGCTCCGTCCAGGATTCGTCCTTTTCCTTTTGCTTCCCCTTATTTTTGGAACCTATTGCCCCCTCCCCTTTGTGTGCCAACTCCTCTTTATCATCCTTTAAATCTGAATTGAAGGCCACGCTCTTTAGGGAAGCATTTCTAGGCTCTCTGTAGATGATCTTTTAACAAGATACTGCCTATTGTTGTTTTATGCTTTTTGTATTTTTTACTTATTTGTTCTTCTTGTTAATTGCTAATTGCTACTATTGTTACTACTATTGTTTTTTAGATTGTACGCCCTCGGCAGGTTTTTATATTTTTATATAAATATATATATATTGTTTCGCATCTGTAAAGCGCTGAGTACATGGACAGCGCTGTAGAAATAAACTAATAATAATAATAATGAACAAGATGCATATGGATACATATGCAATGCATAAGTATCTGTTCACATATGAATGTCTGAATTATTAATACAGAGAATTTGAAATATTTGTATTCATTCGAAGACTAAAAATATGAATGTCTGGACATTCGGTTCGAGTTCAAATTCATCCAAATCCCATTGAATAATGAATATCTTGAATATTTCTGCACATCCTATGTTATCTGCATGCTGGTACAGACTATGGCAGAATCCATCCAGGTCCTAATGTAGTCAAGCATTTCTCTAGACTTTCCAAGGAGGGGAGAGAGGGAAGAGAATTTTCAGTGGCGCCCTTGTTAACTCTTCACACCCTTGCCCATTCTTGGAAGAAATCTACATTGCTCCATCACGGCTTGAGATAAATGCAAGCCTGTGAGAAGGAAGCGTGGTTTGATTCCAAGCCATAAACCGTGTCTCCCCCTGACGTTTCGTGCTCACCAAATCAAAAGATCATGTTGTTAATCATTCACTTTGTAGATGTTCTGAAGGAATTCTAATGCCAGAAATTTGTTCTCGGTGGAGATTCTCAGAGTGCTTTCTCCATATGCGTAGAATTCAGCAGCGCCCACCGCAAGCGAGACAAGGTGTTAGTAGAAACCAAAAAGAGAATGATTGTACAACCTTACACACGTGTAGATGTTTCGCACGGAATTCTGAGCTGGTTTCCTTCCCATTCCTTTTCAGCTGGGCCCATTGCCGCTTAAGTAGAAAGGAATAAAAATGATTGCTGCTGGAAATGGTCGGGGAGAGAAGACCCTGGGCCCTGTCATAGGGAACAAGGGACTCAGAATGGGTCTCCTATTGGCCCTATGTCCAGGATATTCCAAACATCCACGCACTCCATCAGAACAACTAGAGGTTCTGCCTGAATGCTCAGAACCTCTTGAGAGCTTTTAAGATTATCTCCAGGCTGAAATTTAACTCAGAAAGGGTGCATCCCCACTTAGCTTTTTTAGTCCTGTTTGGACTATTTTTAATCCGAATAGAGTGCCTGAAGATTAATCTGAATGCAGCCATTCCCACTCACAAGAGAAAATCTGAATATAGCCATTCCCACCACCTCAGCACAGAGAGCAGGACTTTTACATTTCCCGCCCCAGTGCAAATCCTGCCTCCATGGAAAGCAGCCAAACTTTCCCCTTCATTTGAGCTGAAGCCAGAGAGCTTAAGTTAAAAGTTGGCACTTAAAAAAAAAAATTCTAAACCCTGCCTTTGATCAAAGCAGCCACTTTTACTTTCTCCTTTTCACACCCTCCCTTTCCCAGTTACTGGGAACTGTGCGCTCAAGCAGATCAGTGAAGGAACAGAGCATGATCAGAGGTGAGCTTCTTTGACCTGTGGTTTTGCTTCAAAGCCTTTTTGCTTAAAATGTATCTTTCTGATGATTGTTATCGGCTACTGGGATGTAGCTACATTTCTAGTACCGGATTACAATCATCAGAAAAGATACAAATGTGTCTGGCAAAAAGGTTTTAAAGGAAAAACTGCATCTGAGAGCTTTTTCCCACTTTTCCCCTTTTTTGATCAGGGCTCTAAGCATTGTGGGCATGGGAGTTTGCATCTGTGAAATCCCACCCACAGCTGGCTGGCATTGGCCAGAAGTCTAGACCTCCACCCAATAGCCCAGCGGCATTCCCATTTGGTGGTGGTGGTGGGGAGAAGACTCGGCTCAAAAAAGGGGGCAGAGTCCTGTTTTCATCAGTATGTTTCCCTCCGGATGTTCGCTGGATTGTCCTCATAAAATACAGGAATAAGAAATTGAATGGGGACTCTGGATACCGAATTTGGATTTATTGCATAAGTAAATGGGGACTCTGGATACCGAATTCAGATTCAATTTGGATTTAAATGCCTATGGGGACACAGACATGCGTAAGATGACAGGCAGGCAGAAGGTAGATACGATAGATAGATAGATAGATAGATAGATAGATAGATAGATAGATAGATAGATAGATAGATAGATAGATAGATAGATAGATAGATAGATAGATAGATAGATAGATAGATAGATAGATAGATAGATAGATAGATAGATAGATAGATAGATCATCCTTGTGTCATGAAGCAGAAAGTGTCTTTGGCTCCATGGCAGCAATGTGCCCCATTAGTAATGCCATTCCCAGACTGGCATTATTGAGAATTCTAATAAGAGGCTGATAATCAGAAGCAGCTGGGAAGTCTGTTTTGTAATATGTTGGCACCCACACATTTTTGTGAAGAATTTGTCCTTATTACCATACTGAACAATTTGGTCCCATAAAACTGACTACTCAATTATCTTCCCAGCAAAACACAACTAGCGCGTCTCCCCAAGCAGCAGTGTAATTCAAAGCTGATGGGTGAAGGAGGCCTCATCAAAGGCAGCTCTTTAAATATCATTTTTAGCAGGTTGTACCTTCAAGGGTAGCGTGTCTCTGTCGTCTTTCTCTTTCTCTCCCAATTCTCAGAACTTATTGCTCTTACTAAATCCAGAAGAGCACAAAGCCTCCTTTCCCACCGTGTGAGTGGTGCTTAGCATGGTGGAGCACTTTCCTTTCCTCTGGGCCACGATCTGGCTGCTGCTTCAGGAAGTAGCAGCTGCTATATGGGATGCAGGACCAGCATTGGTAGAGCTGGGCACAAATATTCGTAATATTCAAAATTCGTATGAATTCAGCCGGATTTGGACATTCAGATTTGAATCAAGTGTCGGCGCATTCAAAGATTGACATTCGAATTCAAATTGAGCGTTTCAATATATCCGTAAAAAGCTTCATTATGGATTCCATCTAGTGTTTGCATGAGATTCATATCTAACGTTCCTGTCAAATTTGTACGGAACATTCCTACCAAAATTGTAGGGAACTTTTGTATCAAATTTGGATTCTACCACATTTGAAGGGATTTATTCAAATTAATATGGATTTTCTTGTGTTTGGTGCCTCGATATGAAACACATACAAAAAACAAAACAAAAAAACATTCATACATATCCCTAGTCAGTGGAACGGCGTTGAGACGCACCATTATGCTGCACGCAAGATGATGAAATCTGAAAAGGAGGAAGGTGGGGAGCCCTTCTAGCCAGCCTTGCAGCCATCTCTATGGTATGAGAAGTAATGGAGGGACCTTTCAGACCTACCTATATTATGTATTAAGAGCTCTTATAGTCCACTTCAGGATTGCTTCTGTCTGTATGTTGGTAGAGTTCAGAGAGGCCCTGCCCACTGCTGGTACATTCTGTCTGCAGAAGATGGAGTTTAATCAAGACCAGGAGGCCTCTGATCTGGATTTCCAGTAGTCCTTGACATCAAGGAGTGTTAGTGTACGAGTTGGGCCAATCTGAAGGGTTTTTTTCCACTTACCTCCCTTAATCTGGATCTAAGATGATCTGGATCTAAGGAATAGGTCCTTCAACTAATCCAGATTTAGTAGATCCAGATGTTAGGAGGTACCCGATGCATCTCCATGGGCAGTGTAGCACCCATTGCTATTGGCAGTGGAAACACCAGAGCACCCATGTGGGGAATCCGGATCCACCCGCATGGGGCCTGCACATCCCCCCATGGTTTTTTTTTTTTTGGGGGGGGGGTGCCACGGGTGTGTGTGCAAACTCCGTAGATGCTCCGAAGATTCCTCGAAGATTGTGGCAAATCGCTCTGGAGATTGTCCGGAGCTTTGGATAAAGCTCCATAGAAATGGCATTGCTCTGACAGGTCATCTTCGAAGCCTGTGCCATTCTCTGGAACCATCTTCAGAGATTATGCACAGGCTTCGGGTTTTGGAGCACCCCCCAATGTGTGCCCCCCCCGAAGCCCACCCCTAGACCCCATTGCCTGATCACGATGGAAACACGATCCCCGTATAATCTGGATTTGATGCCTGAAGACCCCATTGTAGACCCCTTTAATGGGGTCTGTAGGAAATCTGGATTATAGGTCCTGAAGGACCCATTTAATCCTGATTTCCCTAGAACAAGTGGAAACAAATGTGGCTCTAATGGGGTCCGCAGTGGAAATGGGATCTTCCTGCTCTAAGCCTAATGGGTCCTTAATGGGTTCTTAGTGCTAGTAGAACCCTCCCCCCCCCCAAATGACAGAAGTATGCAGAAGGCACACCTCCATCATCCAGACTTCCAGGGTACCCATTCTGGCAGGACAGTAAAGTGAACCACCCCAGTGGGTTCTCTGGGGGATCCAAAGCTGGTAACATTCATTCATTCAGAGCTCTGGAAAGGGCTGAGCCTGGAGTCCATGTGATCTTCAAGACCAGTATGTGTTCGTTCATTTGTTTGCTCATTCGTTTGTTTCATTCGTTTGTTCCTATATCCGTTCTCTGGGTGCAGTATAATATTAATATCAAAGCCCATTTAAAAAACAAACCAAAAATGGAAGAAAGTTCTGCAAAGTCCAAAAGAGAACAGTAACAAGGAAAAGCTTTAGACTGCAAAATAATAAGGTTACAGTATTCAAGAAGATTACACAGCTCTTAATCAGTACAAAACAGGATCATATTAACAAGGACAGAATGTTCTTATTTACAGAAAAAGAGAGAATAAAAAAATCAGAGGAAAAATCAGAATCAATGAGTATTAAAAAACAAAAACCTGTCTGTTAAAAGTTCTGTCAACAAGTGAAACTCATACAAATTAACACATTTAACATGGTTGTCTCATCTCTTCAATATTTTCTTAGATGACATCAATAATTCCCCCAAAATAATAAGTAAATAATAATTATTCACCAGCATTTGGTGAGTGAAACTACCATAGCTTGTGGTTGCTAATTTTCTCTGAATTTTCTGGCGGTCCTTTTTATTTGTTTATTTTATTTGTCCTTTTTATTATTATCACTGCGAGCTCCCCTGAGGCGAAGCAAATATAAGAATATTGATGATGATGATGTAAACAAATAAAAACTAAACACCCATTTGTTCTGCTCAACAGCAAATCATTTCATTGAACAAAAGACACCACTTTTTCCATTTAAAAAGCCCTTTTCGAGGGCAAAAACACAGCCAACGTGAGCTGTTTTGATCAAATCGTTTGTGTTTGCAGTCGTGGGACCGGTTTGGTTCAATGGAATTTCTGGATACGTGAACCACAGTAGCTTTGATTCAATATGAATATCCACAAATATAAACTGTTCAATTAAACTGTTTAGCTGGTAAACTGCCTCTAAACATTGTAGAGTCTTTGGTTAGCTTATTCCACGCCTGCTCCCTGACAAGGAGCTTCTACAGTTTGCCAGCTAAAAAGCTAACCAAAGCCAATACGATGTTTAGAGGCAGTTTAACTTTGGTGAACTTCAGAAGCTGCTTGCCTGCCCGCTAAAAAGCTAACCAAAGCCACGACAATGAGGCAGTTTAGCAGAGAAGCGCTCTAACTTCAGAAGCTGCTTGCTGGCAATCGGGGAGAGGGGGTGGAATAAGGGTTGCAGGAAGAGGCTCGTGGGTTAACAAGGGCCAGATGACCCCCCTCATCACTTCATCTTTACCTATCAAACTGGGGTGATCAGTTCCTTTATGCCGTTTGATCTTTAAAAATGGCCAGCCATTGCAATCCCCAATGCACAGGACAAGAACGGAGAGCACAGGACCTGAAACCCGCCTGCTAAAGACGTGAGCGTCAATCTCCTCCCCTAATAACCCGGGAGTGTCCCCGAGCCTCCAAAATAATCCAGGATTTACCATGGATTTGGGTGATTTGTTCCACACGTAGCCCGGTTTGGGGGCTTTGCATGGGGACGCTCTGAGTTGAATTCAGATTCGATTTGGACTATAGAGTGCATGGGGACGCCCCCATAGGGAAGCTCCGGGAATGAATTTCTAGGTAGCTTCTGGGGAGGAATTGTTCAATTATCACCCCGAATGAACAGATTTCTCAATGGATTTCTTTGGTGTCTGAGATTGAATTAAGACGCATCACAAAGAAAAAAGCCGTTTAAAGTCTTCTAGATCCAAAGCATTTTGAAACGCGGCAACAACAGAGGGATAAAGCAAGCAATCATTTCTTTTATGTCCATTGATGTCACAGACAAAGCATCAATGCTTTTTGTGAGTATCTTTCCCCTCTTTCTTCCCAGTTTTAAGTTCTGGGGATTCCCTATCTTACATCAGGCTCCGCTTTCTTTTGTTGTGTGATGGCAAGGAATGCATCACACAATGCTCACTTTCAAAGCCTGTTGTGCTTCCTTTATGATAATTTGCTCTTCAATTTCTTCGCCCTGAGCCACAATGCCTGAGGCAATACTGTATAGGCTTCAATACTTACCAAAAAAAAAAAAAACCAACAAAAAACCTGTCCTTTTTCCTTTGTCAGAAATTCCCCGAGGTTCAAACATTTTCATTTAGTTTTAATCTCTCGCTCCTGATGTATTTTCACTTTGTACTCATTTTGTAACTAGATGCAACAGTGTGACTTCGCCAAGATCCCATTCCCTGCAAGGAATATTCCCAGATAAATGGAACACACTATGTGTTTCTTTTATCATCAGACTTCCACTCACAACCGTCTTAATCCATCTCAGGTTCACCTTCTGTTGTGGGGAGAAGAACAGAAGCTGTGTCAGCCGCTTTGGGTGAGAAAAGTGGGGTAGGAAAGCCAACTCTTCTTCTTCTAGGTTTGGCATATACTGTATGAGCCATGGTCACACCTTGCTAAAATAATCAATCTTATTAAGAAACAGGACTCAACATGCACTAACTCTGACCACACACCCAATACCTGATCACCCCTCCTCAGTTCATCCTCAGTTTGGTTTGCTATGCTCACACCTTTCCCTTCCCCTCCTGAGACTCCTTTATGAGACTTTTTTAGATCTCCACCTCTCTCCACTGTCACGACACCCTCTGTGCCCTGCTAGGATAAAAATTCTGTCACTCAACGGCATGTGATCACACACTGTGCAAAAAGAAATACAAATCCACGCAGTTCAGCCCCCTTTAATCCTCCTCCCCAATCACACCCACAAAATGAGAAGTGATTGACATTCTATAACCTCTTGAGACCTGTAAAAATCAGAACTCAGGAAAGTATCAATGAAGAGAGGAAAGTCCTGTTTAAAGGGCACTTTTTTATCTGCGCATTTCCCTCCTTTGTGGCCCTGGAAGCCCGGATAAAAGCTGTGCATGGAGAAACTCTGTGACAAAAGAAAATTTTTAACTGTCTTTTTTTTTTTTTTGCTTGGGGGCACACCCAAATAAAATGAATAGGACTATTAAAAAGGCGTGAGCGGTGGGTTCCAAAGACAAAACCACGGCCAGGGAGATGAAACCGCAAGCCTCAATCCTGGCTTGGCCAAATAGTGGTACTCTCCAGCTGATGTACAGGAGAGTACCACTTCTTTTGACCCAGAATACAAGAACTCCATCAAACGGAGCTTGCAAGAAGCAGCATAAAGGAAGCACCCCAAGGAATACTAAGGAACAATAAAGAGATGACTTCCGGATGCTGTTCTCATACAGATTTCCTTCTCAGACCAATCCCTTATGTCTAGGGCAGGGCTTCTAAGCCAAGGTGCCCTTCTGTCTGATCCTTCTCATCCACAGAGATTGATCACCATCCTAGCGCATCTCGCAGCTGGTGGAACAGCGTCTGCCTGAGCCTGAACTCCATCTTTACGACTTGGTGGGGACCAGAGGAGACGACACCGCCACGGCCTCTCGTGGTGTCTTTCCTTCCCCCACAGTTGCTCCCTAGGGAGGGGCTAAAAGTTCATTTCCCACCCGCTGAACTCTACTTTAACTTTGAACTTCAGAGAGGGTTCGCTTTTGAATGCAAATGCACTTGTCTGTTCCATTTGGCTTCCAGATGGATGCCGTTTCAAAGCATCTGCTCCCAACGAGACCTTTAAAGCAATTAAAAAGCGGGTCCAAAAGCCAGGGAAGGAAGGAGCAGGCGCTGGGGTATGCCTCCCACATTGGCATCAGGAAATGAATGCAGGATAAGTTCCATTGGGGGGGTTAAAGCTGGCCTCAGAGACCTCAGCAGCTCTTGTTAGGATACCAAAAACTCCAGCGATAAAAAGCCACATCTTTTTTATACTCAATGTGGTCAATTATTCCTACGAAACGGAGCGCTGCGTATAATCTTTTGGCTGGTGCTGTTCAAAATTTATATTTTCTTTTAATTATCACATTTTATCTTTTTGTATATTGCCTTTATGCCATTTGATTTGATCAGCGACTGTAAATAATTTAATCGAAGTGAAGTGAAGCGAATCTAATCAAATCAAATCTGCACAAAAGGAGGAGTGCGAACCTTTATGTATTTGGATCTGGGGTTCCTGTTTTGGACAAAGACTTATTCTCCATGGAAAGTGCCTTAAGGACCCAATGGCCATATCCCATGCATGTTTGGTATGGTTCCGAATGCCGGATCAGCAAGGAGCGTCCCCATGTGATTTGGATTTGGTCTGTGGAAAGCGGACCAAATCCCCCCAAACCATGCCAGAACAGGGCCAAATTTGATATCTGAAAATACAACTCTCAGCACGGTTTGGGGGTCCGGCACACATTGGTTAGTGACCCGAGACCGCGCATGGGGACAACCATGGGCTATCTGGGGAGGAGATTGGTGCTCACGTCATTAGGAGGTGTGGTGTGCTTGCCGTTCCTGCCCTGTGTATTGGAGATCGCAGCCGCTGACATTTTAAAATCCCAATCACCATGGCAGGCAGGATACTGGTTTAATTTCTGTGCATTTTCCATGGAAATATTTCCACCCCCGTTTCCTGATTGCCAAGGCAGGCTAGATGATGGCTTGATGTTTGTTCCAATTCCAAAAATTTTCAACCCCCATTTCCTCGATCGCCAAGGCGATCATGAAATAAAGGCTTTATTTTTCTCCCTTTTAAACTTTGGGGGGGGCGTTCTCACGGTTCCTGGTGGAGCTGAGGTGCGCAAAACTGCTCAAGTGCCTAACTGCCGCTAAACCTCGTAGTAGCTTTTGGTCTTTTAAAATTATTTATAAATTTATTATTATGAAGTAACCTTTATTTTAACTTTTTAAAAACTTTTTTTCCATGCCTCTCAGCCCAGTCCTGGCTTTCAGTGCCACAAAGAGAGGGGAGATTTGGCACAGGGGTGGGCTGACATTAATGGACAAAGTTTGGCTGCAGCCATGAGCATAACTGGTGTTTTCCTGTGGAACCAGCCTCAGCAATCAGTGGTGCAGAGGCAGATGAGAGAGCCTTCTCTGTGGTGGCCCCCAGATGATGAAACTCCCCTTTGAGGTGTGTCGTGTTCCATCACTAGATACCTTTAGCTGTATGATAACCATGCACCTTTTGGCTGAAGGAGGGTAGCTGGTCTTTCCGTTCCTGAGACTGTTATTTATTGCTTAATTTGTGGCTACCGTGGGCCGGCTTTTAACTGTGTAATTCTGCATTGTTTCTACCATAACCTGCTCTGAGGATTTAAGGTACAAGGTGGGATGGAAGTGTCAATGCATAAAACAAAAATCCTATCAGCTCAGCACCTTCTAGAAGCGCCAAGCTCGCCTAGCGTTGGCTGGTCCAACCGTGGAGCCTTGATGGATGTCCTAACCAGCCATTTTGCCTCCGCCGGCCAAGACGTTCATCTCGTTAGCATTGTTTAGCCAAGGAATTCTGATGCCCAATTAACAAACCTCACCTTGACGTGTCTTTTTATTGGTTACACGGCTACCACAATTAGAATCAGAGGGATATCCATCAGCTGGCCCGTGTTAAGGAAAACTGTGCCGTAATTTATGGCCTCCTCCTCGAATACGTAATAATAACCCAGAAATATTTCCAGAAGTGCACCATCTATTATTTTGGCACTAATGCAGCCCACTGATTGCTATAAATCATGGGTCGGTGTTAATGAAACTTTTTGCAGGCCATAAAACTATGTGAAAATAAATGGCTCAGGTATGTTTTCAGGTACATAAACTAATTGCAATAGCTTTTCCTTCCTTCCTTCCTTCTCCCGTCCCCTCCCTGTGCCATCTCTCCTTCGGAGACAAAGTAATGATCCGTGTTATCGCTAAAGCGCCTCCACTAAATCTTTTGAAATGTCAGACGAGAGCTAATATTTACATCAGAATAATAACTACAATTACTTACCCGCTTTCCAATTCATTTGGACTCAATTATTCTTTAGTGCTCTGCAGATTCGAGTCTTACTGGGATACCGGAATGAGTTTAATTAATCGGGCTCCGTATACAGCAGGCTGATAAATGAAATTCAACGGGCAATTGGAAGACTTGGGGGGAAACAATGAGAGGCGAAGAGTCCCCTCCAGTGATTGACAGATTAATTTATTACAGAGAACAGACTTCGCTCCCTTGCTCTGCCATTTATCCCAGTTCGTCAGTTAATGATTTCAAAGTTAGTGGAAGTCTCGCTGTGCCCAGTTTTATGATTCCTTCTCCCTTCTGCTCTTCCTCTTTCATAAATGGAGGGGGAAAGGGGTGGGGGAGAAATGAAGGTGAGGTTGTAAAATCTCAGAAGTTGTGTTGCAAAGTTTTTTAAGGATCTGTGGAATCTGACAGATTTATTGAGTAGATCTGTCCTTTTGTCATAAGGGAGGAGAGAGAGGAAATAATTGCATTTAAATGTCAGGTTGTTCCCTGGGTAGAACAGAAGGTTCATGTCTATTTTCTCAGCTGCTGAAGTGATGGGGGAATGGATTTCAACGTGTTTACGAACGCCACGACCATGTGCTGCACAGGAAGGCAAGAAAGAATCTCCTATGGTTTTTACTAAGTGCTAGTACACCTTAATGATTTCACCTGCAGCTGTCTGGATGCAAAGAAATGTGTTTACGTTGGTTTAAAGGGGACCTGGGTGGAGGTTAAGCAGTTGGTCATAAAAATAGCCTGGAAATCCTTGCCATGGACTCTGGTCACACAAGTGTTAAGACAGGACGTCCTATTCATAATACAAACTGAGGTTGTATTAGTTCTATTCACACCTAGATTGTTATAGGTCGTCCTCAGGTTGTCCACACCTTTCTGCACGATCGACCTGAGCCTCCTCCATGGAACTCTTAACTCAGCCTATCCTGGCATCTCAGGCCATCTTCGCTTCCTCAGTGTGAGTGGGAGACAGGCTAAAGGAGGCTGAACTGTGCTATGGTGGGTGGGTCCAGTCTTTCCTTTCAGCCAATGTGCATGCACGGTGTTCATGAGGCTCCTCCCCTCCTCTCCTCAGTTTTAGGTGTATGATTCCTCTAGCTAGGGCTTTTATGCAAATGTATTATTAATATTTTTTAAAAAAAATTAATCGCAAGGAGAAGAAAAGCACATAAAAAAGGAAGGGGGGCATGGAGGTGGGAGCACAGGCTTAAAAAAGAACCGCAAACACATACCCTCACCTCTCTTGAGTGACACAATGGCATCCAATAAGAAAGGAGGTAGAGGGGTGAGGGGTGGAGAGCCAAGAGTTCCGTGGAGGAGGCTCAGGTCGAGTGCGGAGAAAGGTGTGAGCAATGCCTCAAGGACAACCTGAGGACGGCCTATAACAATCTAGGTGTGAACAGAACTGGTACGACCTCAGTTCGAATTATGAACCAGGATGACCTATCTTATATAGGTGTGACCAGGGCCCAAGTGAGCTCATATATCCTGCACTATGGAACACTGATGGGAACAGAAGGGGTCATGGCTGTAGGGAACTCAAAGCAGCGTCTGATCCGTCTCTTTCCACCCTTTTCTTTCTAGCAGAACTATTTTGCCTGATCACGAACATGGAAAATGACACCTTCCCCCAGATGGTTCCTATACTCGTGGGTTTGCAAAAACAATACACTCACTCCGAGCATGGAAACTAATAATGGGAAAATGTGTCGCAGTTGTTCAGTCACGTCCAACTCTGGCGCGTGACCCTATGGACCACGCAGCCTGCCAGGTCTCTCTGTCCTCCACTGCCTCGTGGAGTCTGCTGAAGCTCACGAGGTCAAACAAACAAACAAATAGAAGATCCAAGTAACAATAAACTCACTGAACTCTAATTCTGCCTTTCCCTTTCCCAGGGACCTCATTAAACAACTTGCAGGCTGCTTTGTTAGCTTACCAATCTGCAAGGCTTAAGATAAAGGTCATTTTGCAGCTGGCTTTGTGGAGCTTTGGATGCAAACACCTGTTCATTCTCTTGTCCTTACTCAGAACGGGTGGCCTTAAAGCTATCGGGTACCTGACTTGCTTGCTTGCTTGTTTTTCTTGCTTCCCGGAATCCCTTCCAAAGTTGTGTGTTACACTTTCATGTTAGGATCACATTGACATGTTGTACAGACATCTTCTGGGTCAATGCACTGGTCATATGCTGCTGCTGCTGCTTTTGCTATTAGTAAGACACCCAGTGAGGATGTGAAATATTTATGCATCTCTGCATTAGCTGCAAATTGCAAAGGATTCCCCCCTAGACCCCGTTTTGGTCTAGTGGTTAGGGAGCCAGACTCTTATCTGGGAATACTGGGTCCGATTCCGCCCTCCTCTATCAAGCCAGCTGGGTGACCTTGGACTAGTCACAGCTCTCTTCTGAGCTCTCACAGCCCCCTCCTACCTCACAAGAGTGTTCTGTTGGGGGAAGAAGAACAGAAGGTTTGTCAGCTGCTTTGAGTCCCCTTAAATGGGTGAGAAAAGCAGGGTAGAAAAGCCAACTCTTCTTCTAATTCTACTACTACTACTACTACTACTACTACTACTACTACTTGATCATAAGCATCATCTCTTGGGCTGTAGTCACACCCAAGATTCAATCCAGCTTCAGTCTACTACTACTACTACTACTACTACTACTACTACTACTACTACTACTACTACTACTACTACTACTACTTGATCATAATCATCATCTCTTGGGCTGTAGTCACACCCAAGATTCAATCCAGCTTCAGTCTACTACTACTACTACTACTACTACTACTACTACTACTTGATCATAATCATCATCTCTTGGGCTGTGGTCACACCCAAGGTTCAATCCAGCTTCAGTCTACTACTACTACTACTACTACTACTACTACTACTACTACTACTACTACTACTACTACTACTACTACTTGATCATAATCATCATCTCTTGGGCTGTAGTCACACCCAAGATTCAATCCAGCTTCAGTCTACTACTACTACTACTACTACTACTACTACTACTACTACTACTACTACTACTACTACTACTACTTGATCATAATCATCATCTCTTGGGCTGTGGTCACACCCAAGGTTCAATCCAGCTTCAGTCTGCCTTCATATCTGTACAAATATCATACGCATCTGTACGCATTTGTGTTTATAATACCGGACAAAGACGGGATGCATACGGCATAAAACAGGGTTCGTACGAAATGCGCACGGATACGTATAACACATATGGATGTTGCCGACATTTGTATCTTCAGATTTGAATCTAACATTTGAACGAATAGATTTGAATGCATTGGATTCGAATCAGATTTTGTTGCATTCAGATTCTAAACATCTGAATTCGAATGCAAAAATAATCATAATTCATGCACGTCCCTAGTCAAGGGTGAGGCCCATGTGCTGATGGTGCATCAGAATGCATGGTATTCCCCAGTCTGGAAGCACTCTTTATCCCAACAAGTGCAACCAGGCAGGGAGCTTCTGTTTTTGTTTTTGCAAGGCAACAGGTTCTGTGCAGCACGAAACTGTTAAACAACAACAACAACAACCCACTGATGATAATGCTTACTCATCAAACCTTTTCCAGAGTAAATGCCTCGGGAAGATTGTACTGATTATATTGCAAACGCAATTACCGTTAAGGTAGATCCTCTTGGAAGAAGTAAAGGTCATTCTCCTGGAATAAGACTGCACTCCATCTGCTCTCAACAGCAGGTCGTGGGGAGCCTGACAGAAGCAGGTGGTTCTTGCTCCTACGGGAGATGATGGATGTCCCACTCTGGGGAAGGTGGTCACGGCAAATGCAAGAGATAGCCTATCACGAGATGTTCTTAAAAATGTAAATTTAGCAAGATCAGCTCCACACACAAAAAAGAGGAAGCAGGCAGCTGGCAGCTGGCAGAGGAATGGTTGTGGGTGGCTATGTCCTATGTGACTCAGCATCCGATACCACTTTCGAGGTGGGGGTGTTTATCTCAAGGTACGGTGAAAGGCCTCCCCAAGTTGCAAGATCCCCCCAAAGCTATGGCACAACGGTAGATCCAGGGGCCAGTCTTTGAAGCTGATGGGCAGGAGAGTTAGGAGAGGGAAGATCAGTCTCTGGGATTTCCTGCCAGAAGAGGTGGTGACAGCAACCAGCCTGGATGGCTTGAAGAAAGGTTGAGAAAAATTGATGAAGGACGAATCTATCAACAGATGCCTACATACAGTCTCCAGGTGCCCTCCAGTGCGCCACTTTGGTCTAGTGGTTAGGGAGCCGGACTCTTATCTGGGAATACCTGGTTTGATTCCTCACTCCCCCACAAATCCAGCTGGGTGACTTTGGGCTAGTCACAGCTATCTTCTGAGCTCTCACAGCCCCATCTACCTCACAGGGTGTCTGTTGCGGGGAGAAGTGTTAGATTTGTAGATCAGGCAAAGTTTGCACACTGCAGAAACCCAGAGGCACGGTGAGCCAACGTTCCCACACAAAGGCAGACAGGAACCTGCTTTTGTTCTAAGAAGGAAGGTTTACTGCTTGTAATGGATGCAGAATAAACACTAGCTAATATACATGGAAGTTGCAGAATAGTTCCATGTGTATAAGAAAATAATACAAGTGAACAACCTAATAGCTATAACAGTGATAAAAGCCAAAATCCTTATATCTCTGCTGGAAGGCAGAGCAGGTCCACAAAGGCTACATCTTGCCAACAGCACAGATTACATGGCATGAGCAGTGATACAGAAGTGGAAGCTGGTGACAATACATAGGGAGACACGTTTGGCCTCTCTTAGGTGAAGGCTTGCCAGGTGTTGCTCAAACCTGTCGTACCCAAAATGTCAAGGACAAATTGCTTGTGATGATTAGCAAATAGATAACGGTACAGGTGCATGGCTGCTAGTCTAATAGCTTGCAGGATATTCCCACACAATGATAATTATCTCAAGAAGAAGAACAGAAGGTTTGTCAGCCGCTTTGAGCCCCCTTAAATGGGTGAGAAAAATGGGGTAGAAAAGCCAACTCTTCTTCTTCTTCTTCTTCTGCACTTGGCTTATCTTCAAATGTATCCCAGAATAAGGGCTTCTTGTCCACATGATAGTACGGACTGTGGCAGGCCACAATTGAGGCCCCTGAAATGGCACATCCCTGAGTACATTCAATGCCAAGTGAATGGTATTTCTCTGCTCATTATCTTCCCACTGTACATGGCTCTAAAAAGAAGAAGAAGAAGCACTTTTGAGTAATGCTTAATGAATTTTTAAAATGTGTTATTGCTGGAAGCTCATACCAATTTATTTTAGTTGCTCCCCCTATTAACATATGTCATGATTTTTCTCCTTCAAACCCACTTTCAGCTGCTTTGACTGGGCTGGTATTCTGGCATCCGTTCAATTGCTCTGATGCAGACAGAAAATGGGGAAACAATTGGATCTAGGTGGC
This sequence comes from Aspidoscelis tigris stejnegeri, assembly GCA_023333525.1. Classification (NCBI taxonomy): domain Eukaryota; kingdom Metazoa; phylum Chordata; class Lepidosauria; order Squamata; family Teiidae; genus Aspidoscelis; species Aspidoscelis tigris. The sequence goes on from JALMGA010000013.1 coordinate 6,201,796, forward strand.
TACAAAGTGCTCTGGAGATCTTAAGGATGGACATACTTAGGGGTGGGGATTTAAAAGCAATCGGGCAGCATTTGTTGAAGAGGGGCCCGAAGGTGGCGTGGGGATTAGCACTCCTGAAGGTGGGTCTGACAGCAAATGGATCGTCTTGTAGTCAGAAATATAGGGAGAGAAAACCAAGCATCTTAAGTATTTGAGTGCAAGATCCCAGCCAAATGCTGAACATACCATAGATTTTATTTTTTATTTTTATGCATGGCGTATGTTTTATCCCTGTGCATTATATGTTTCCATATTTACATTTTAAATACGTCTGTCTCACCGGGAGATGGATGAGCTGTGTTTTCAGTCTGGCTTAATTGTATTAAAGATTCTTTTAATAGCGATAATAAATATGCATACAGAAGGCAATGAGCCGCCATAGGTTATGTTGATTGTGTCTGAATCTTAGTCAGTTTGGTCTAGTGGTTAAGGAGCCGGACTCTGGGAAGACCGGGTTTGATTCTGCCGTCCTTCATGAAGCCAGCTGGGTGACCTTGGGCTAGTCACAGCAATCTTTCTGAGCTCTCACAGCCCCACCTACCTCACAAACCTTCTATTCTCCCTGCGATAGAACACCCTGTGAGTTAGGTGGGGCTGTGAGAGCTCAGAAGAGTGCTGTGACTAGCCCAAGGTCACTCAGCTGGCTTCATGGAGGACGACGATTTGGCTTTTCTACCCCACTTTTCTCACCCATTTAAAAGGACTCAAAAGGCGGCTGACAAACCTTCTGTTGTTCTCCTCACCACAGACACCCTGTAAGGTCAGTGCAGCTGTGAAAATTCAGAAGAGAGCTGTGACTGGCCCAAGGTCACTCAGCTGGCTTCATGGAGGAATGCGGAATCAAACCCAGTCTTCCCAGATAAGAGTCCGGCTCCTCAACCTCTACACCAAACTGGCTAAGATGCAACATGACCAGCATAGCCTTACGGCGGCTCATTGCCCTCCATATGCATATTTATTATTGCTCTTAAAAGGATCTTTAATGCAATTAAGCCAGACTGGAAACACAGCACGTCCATTATCTGATGGGTCAGACATATTTAAAATGCACCCAGATAAACAGCTCCCCAGCACAGCAGGGCAAGGCTCCCATGAGGAAAATCAAAGTTCTTCTGTATTTCTGATCCCCCCTTTTTTGAGCCAGTGATAGAACACCTTCAACCAGCTGGGCCAGTCCTGGAACTCCAGCAACCCTTTCATGAAAACATCTTTACCAGAGTGCGGAGCGTTTTTAACAATGTTAACTGAATCTGTTTGAAAATATTAGAAGCAAGGAGGCCGTTGAGTAATGAGCTGCTGGAACACAGAACTCTGCGTGGGGCTCAGACTAGAGGCAACCCACAAATAGATCCTCGGCAGGAGAGAAGGAATGGACGCTCACAAAGAGGCCCAGCAATCACACACACACACACACACAAATAACACTAACACATACACACACAGAGCCAGGAAACAGATACAATTATTTTAAAGTGAAAACATAAGGACCCAATTACCCAAAGGCTGGGAGCTGTATTTTCCTTACAGGACCAGTCCAGTATAACTGGACCAGACTGGATTAGGGATGTCCACAATTTATTTATTTTTGGGATTTGATTTGGATCAAATTGAATGCAAGAAAATTTGTATTCACTGAAACAGATCCCTTTTGAATGTGGTAGGATTTGTATTCAATATGAGTGTTCAATCCCATATGAATCCCATACAAATGGATATAAATAGCATAAGGATCCTATATACCCAACTTTTGAGAAGATTTTCCTGGGTTAAAAAGTAGTCTCTCTTATACCCCAGAATATACTGTATATAAGATCCGTATGCTATTTGTATACATTTGTATATAGGATCCTTATGCTATTTGTATGCATTTGTATAGAAGAAGAAGAAGAAGAAGAAGAAGAAGAAGAAGAAGAAGAGTTGGCTTTTCTACACCGCTTTTCTCACCCATTTATGGGGACTCAAAGTGGCTGACAAAGCTTCTGTTCTTCTCCCCATAACAGAACACCCTGTGAGGTTGGTGGGGCTGTGACAGCTCAGAAGATAGATGTGACTCGCCCAAGGTCACCCAGCTGGCTTCATGGAGTAAGAAGCGTTGTCTTTTCTACCCCGCTTTTCTCACCCATTTAAGGGGACTCAAAGCGGCTGACAAAGCTTTTCTATTCTTCTCCCCACAACAGACACCCTGTGAGGTGGGTGAGGCTGTAGGAGCTCAGAAGAGAGCTGTGACTAGCCCAAGGTCGCCCAGCTGGCTTCATGGGGGAGGGCGGAATCGAACCCGGTATTCCCAGATAAGAGTCCGGCTCCCTAACCACTAGACCAAACTGTTGTCTTATACGCTGGGTGTCGTCTTCTTACACGGCGAGTATATCCCAAACTCTATATTTTACCTAACTGGAAAGTTGGGGGTCATCTTATATGCCCATCATTTTATACACCAGAATATATGGTACAAATGCATACAAATAGCAAACAGATCCTATATACGAATGCATACAAATAGGATACAAATCCCATATAAATAGGATACAAATCCCATATGAAGCTTCATATGAATATATCAGAACATTTGATTCAAATTTGAATGTCAATCTTCGAATGTGCCAACATTTGATCTGAATTCAAATGTCTGAATTAAGCCAAATTTTGAAAAATTTGAATATTCATCCACATCGCTAGACCGGATCCATTCCAGCAGCAGGAATGACTCTGAAATAGCATAAGCCTTCTGCATTTGGAACCGGAATGTGCTGTGCATGGATTATTCACCTTCACCTATTCTCAGTTCCCTGCAAATGCCCTCAAGAGGCATCCTGCCTGTCTCCCTAACCTGGAGATAATACCTAGACAGGTAGTTCTAGTAGCCACAGATACACCTGTCCTCCATGAATTAAGAGGCGCCCTGCTGGACCAGGCCACAGGCCATCTAGTCCAGCATCCCATCTCACATGGTGGCCCATCAATTGCTTCTGGGCATCTCATGCAGAAGCCAAGGGTGAAGCCCACATCTGCTCTTGAGTCCTTGCCAGTGGCCATCCTGCCTGCCTACCCAACCTGGAGGTCATACCTGGGCATCCATTCTAATAGCCATTGATACACTTGTTTTCCATGAACTTGTCAACATGCATTAGTCTACGGAATGGCAGATGGACAAAAGGTACCCATGTGTCTTAGGTTCAGAGCAGCAGAAATCCCTAAAATCTGGTCAAAATCAAGCCTACCTCGGATTTCTCTCTCATCTTACCTCGTTTCTCATGTCCTCAGCGCCCTGCCAGCAACACACGCCATTCCATGCTTGTAAATTTAGATGTCTCTGGCACTTTTGGTTTAATTAAATTCTTTCACTTACAATTGAACAGGTAGGTGTGAAAGTACAAAGTGTCTCTAAATTAATAACTGAAAGATTTTTATCTCCAAAGTAACCTTTTAAAAAAGTGAAAGAAAGCAGAGGGATGGAGGGCAGACCAAGATAAAGAAGTAAATAGAACTTTTCTTGATTAAGATGGCGTAATATCTTTATGGCAAAAAATGCGGAAAGGGAAGTACATTTATGACACAGTTCGGCGGGGGGGGGGAGAATCTATTCAGTACAAATTCAATACGAATGTTTGATATGCATTGCATACACATATCCATACAAATCCCTACATATCCCCCTACGTATTCGCTCTGAATGCATCAAATCCACCCTGAATCCACTTTGAATCCACTCTGGGTCCATTGCAGGTGTGACTGGCACAGTTGATTTCCCACCTCCCCAGGTCCACGGATGTAACGAAGCTTCGTACGAATGTTCTCAAGCATTCGATTTGAATTTCTCGATCTTTGAATGTGCCAAGATTTGATCCAAGTTTCAATGTCTGAATTTGGATTGATTCGTTCACATTTGAAATGTTGCAAATATTTCTTCACATCCCTACCACCAGTAAGGGGTGTGCACAAATGCAATTTTGGGGGACCTATTTGATTCCAATTGAATATCTGAAAATTCAATTCGATTCGAATCTTTAAAATGTGAATTTAACCAAATTTGATCCTAATTAAGCAAATTCAAACCTATTCATTTGAATTTTCAATTTGAATTTGCAATTGTGACTGTCGACAACACTCGTAGGTGCCCATATACATTGTTAGGCATCCTGTACACATCCAGGTTTGTCCGTATGCATCCTGTACTTATCCTGTATGGAACCCGTTTTCGTCCCGTACGGATCTGTACAAAGGCATACAGATGTGGGAAAATGCGTTATCTGCAAGTACGCATTGTTGACATTCAGTATTTTCCCAAAATACAGGTAAATGTGCTTATCTATCAATCTCAACATGCATCATGTACCAGCCCATGCAGATGTGAATGTCTGGATCAACCAAACAAATAGATCTGAAATTCAAAATTCTTTCAGATCTTTAAATTCAAATTTATGGACATTATCTAAAGGAGCACCTTCTCCCATATCGGCCTGCCCGCTTCTTAAGATCCGGAGGGGAGGCTCTCCTGGTTACCCCACCGCCTTCAGCAGCTAGGCGGGTGGGCACCCCGGAGAGGGCCTTTTCGGTAGCGGCCCCCAGGCTGTGGAATGGTCTCCCCCTGGAGGTGCGTCAGGCCCCTTCTCTGTTTATGTTCACTCAGGCCTTTGGTTAAATGCTCCCTACGCTTCCCCCATTGCAAACACTGCTGTTTTTTGAGCTGTTTTGTATCTTTTTTAAAAATTAATATTATTATTATGCTGGATTTTTAAACCTTGTACTGGTTTAGTATTGTTTGATACAGTTTTGATATGCTTGTTCTTACATGTTGTCAGCCGCCCAGAGACCCCTGGGTATGGGGCGGGATATAAATATAAAAAATTCGATTCAAATTCGAATGTCGAAACTTGGGCAGATTCTATCGAATTTCAAATGCCTTCAAACATTCATGCACACCCCTTTTCCCGGTGCATGGCAATGCGCAGTCACCACGGTTCTAGCTCACTTTTCACATAGCCCAGAGCAGTCACGCTGATCTTGCCATTGCCTGCGATCTGATGAGGCACGTATCCAGACTTCTATGAAAACAATTAAACAGTCGCCATTGGTAACATAGCTGAAATGCTTCCAATTAGAGGTGCTTTTGTGCAACGTGCTTCAAAGCTCTGCATTCATTATGGTACATTAGCCATAATGTCAGGTGGATAGAAAGACGAGGAGTAAGACAAAGAAAACTTCTGGGAGAATAGCCGCTCCCCACCCCCATGTACGATTTCTATTCCGTCCTTCAAGCGTCGTACTTTTTGGGTAGTTGCAAATCCCATTTTCTAATAAAAATGCCCAGTCACTTTTCAAAAGGCATTTTCAAAGTATCTAAGGGTGCAATGAAGCACTGCTTTTCTCAGTCGTCGCTCCAAGAAAATGCACACACACAAAATACCTTCCAAACAAATATCAAGATACATGGCTGAGAACCTAACAAATTCTGCACCTTACACTCAGCTCCAGGTCTGGCAACACCTGGGCCGCATCCCCATTACAAGCTTATTTTGGTTTCAAACTGTTTCCAATCCTCGCAGACCCCACGTCAGTTTGGCTTAACACGCTTTCCGCGTGTTAAATCGCCCCAAAGCGTTGTAAATGTTAACCCTCATTTCAACAGGTCTCACTCCGGATCGTGCGCTTGATACGTGTTAACATTTTTTACTGTGGGGACCATACGGTTTTAAGGGATGAGAATCCATGTTTAGGGTTTCCCTCCCCCAATAGCTTGCTTCCAAAGACAGCGATTTCAGTGTAAAAATCCAACCTTCACAGCAGCCGCTACACTGTAGCAATCCACCCACTTCACACCTGATAACAGTGTTGCAATCTTGCACAATTCTAGCTCTTTGGAGTTCTGACCTTTAAAGGGGAAAGGAAAGCAAGGCAGGTTTTGGGAGATGTGTGAATGTTTAAAGCCCCCTTGCTTGAGTTGCCGCTGCTGCTGTGTGCCCTGGGCAATGGGGAAAATCACTGGCTGCCCGCTGGCGGTTTTCCTCCATTCAGGCAAGCGGCAGCCACCCAGCCAGGCTTGGTGAAGGGGTCTGTTATGGGTGGCGCATTCATGCCAGGAGAAAGAGGGCAGGGCAACCCTGAAAAGCAGCTTTTAGAAAGTAGCCACTTGAGTCCCCCCTTGAGTCACGTACACCACCTTCGATCCTCAGAATCCGGATCGAATGCGATTAAGCTGAAAGAAATGGGAACAGGCAAATTCGCGTTTGCATCCGGTTCTATTATTTCGGTTTAGGGAAACTGGATTAAGCTTGTAATGGGGATGCGGCCCTACACTGACTTATGGGTGCTCACCACGATTGTCCACTTGGTGGGAAACCCCGAGTGCTTTTCCACTGTCCCTAGAAGTACCCATTAAGTACCCATTAATGGGCACTTAATGGGTACCTCTAGTGACAGTGGAAGAACAGCCCCCCTTCTTCTTTGCTTGTGTAGTTTCCTACCCAACCCAGATTAAAGAGACACCTTAAGAGCCATGAAGTCTCCAATCTTGAAGAGATGATGTTTCTGAGACTCTAAACCTGGGTAAGGTGAGTGCAGGGGGGAAAGAACTGTTGCTGGACTCAGATTTGCCCAGAGGTTGCTTCTTTAAGTGTGCCTCATCACACCCAGAGCGTAGGTACCTGAACTTTGCCAATAGTTGTGCTGGAAGCACTTTGATTTGATGTGAATTGAAGGGAAGAATATTTGGCTCTGTGTGAACCCCGCCATGTGAATGTGGGGGGCTTTGGCTTCGTGTGTGAACATTGGTTGAGTGTTTGCGCATGATGGGAACTCTCTACCCTCTCCTCCCATCCTGCCTTGCCCCCCCCCACTCACCTGCGGCCACCACCACTATTACCCATTTCCCATGATTCCTGGATGGGAAAGGTGTACACCAACCTCCAGAAGGCCTACTTGGTCCTCAGAGGAACATACAGTGGGACTAGAGGCCATGGCCACATGTAGGCGTAATGGGGCATGGCCAGGGAGTAGGGGGCCAGGAGTGGGCCTCCAACACCATTCAGACCATTTGATTCACCCACGAATGTTGACATGGCATGAAAATCCACGCATCTCCTTAGCCACAAACAGCCCCTCCCTTGGAGCTACGCCCACGCACCGCTTACCCACGCGAAGCTCTTGCCCACCAAAGATATTCCTGCCCAAAGAAAGGGGCTTGATGGCTTGCACGGTTAGGGCATCTGTCCTCTGGAGCGAAAACAAGCCGCTGCGCTCCCTCGGAAGGCGGCACACTTGTCAGAAGGCACTCAGGGTGATGTCAGGGTTCTGCGAACCTCGAGAAAATTGCCAGTCGCTGAGGAGCAGTTCCCAGAGCCTGCAAATTGCACGCCGCCGACTTATCTTCTATGAAGAGAGTGACTTGCGTGTGCTTTTGATCCCAAGGAGTTCATTTTTATCCCTTGCAGGAGGAGAGGGTGCTTTCAGAGACAGGCAAATCCGTCTTCCTGACTCAATCTCCAAGGTGGCCGCTCCAGTCTTGCCGACGGACGGCTTCCTAACCAGCCAGCAAAAGTCTGCCAGGAGCCAAAATCAGGCCCGATGCAAGCAAAAGCAACCCGTGAAAAATCCAGGCTGTGGCTCCAGGTGTCAGGTGTCATTTCATGTGACAGAGATGGCACAAAAGGCGCATTAGCGGAGCAAAGACTTTTTGGTTAGCACTCAGCTGGGCTCTAGGAAATCTGGAAAATGGACGAAGAAGTCTCCCTGCACCAGGGATCAGATGAAGGTGACGGAGAGGGAAAATAGAATTCCGTTGCTTCACTGAACAGAGAGCTTTTAAAGTGAACTTCCCCTTCCCAAAGCGTGCAATAATTGCGGATTGTTGGGAAGAGGAAGAACAAGGGATAAATTAGAAGTAAGTGCTCTTGCTAAGACCCAAAAATATATATAAAATCTTCCATGCATTAAGTGCTAATGTTTCAGAAAGATAAAAGTTTTATGCCAACGTGATAAAAGGTATAAATGCCCATTACTGAAGTGCTCTTTACATTTGATTTGGTGGCATTCCCAACTTTTTGTGCAAAAGATATTATCATTCTAATTAGTTTGCTCATTGCAGCAAGCGAGCTCAGTGTGGTTTATTCTGCACTGACCATCTGATTCTCATGGCCCTGGGAAATGCAGAAACCTAAGAGGGAAACCCTGTTGACATTCACTAGGGCCATGGTCACACCTTGTTTGTTTGTTTGTTTATTATTTACATTTCTATCCCACCCCATACCCAAAGGTCTCTGTGCGGCAGGTTACAACCTTTAAAACAACAGATTAAAACAAAATATACATTAAAAGATTTTAAAGAAAAATTCAACAACTCTAAAACAATACACATATAGTGTCTGATCTGGGTGGAAAAGGCCAGGGCAAAGAGGTGCATCTTCACTGCCTTCCTAAATATATATAAGGAAGGGGCATGATGCACCTCAAGGGGGAGGCTATTCCATAGTCCAGGGGCCATCACAGAGAAGGCTCTCTCCCAGGTGCCCACCAACCTCACTACTGAAGATGGTGGGACAACCAGGAGGGCCTCACAGCTTGATCTTAAGGCACGGGCAGGTCCTTCACGTTGAACCTTCCCCAGGCCACCTTCAGGCCTGCCTGCTGACATCTTTTCATCTCTATCCGGTTTAAGTGTGTGGACTTTCCATTCAGGAAAGTCCAAATGGAGGGTGGAAAGTCGACCTTTTGCACGGCTAGGGCCTGCCATAGTCCACTCTGGCACGCTAACAACAGGTCCTTATTCCAGTGTATAATCTAGAGGTGTGCAAAAATATTCGAAACATCTGACATTCGACTGAACTCGTTCAAATTCGGACATTCGAATTCGAATCAGATGTCTATCCATTTGTTTTTTAACGTTTGAACAAACTTGAATGTTTCGAATCATTCATATGAGTTATTCAGACATTCAAATCAATGTATTAAAATTCAAACAGATTTGAATACATTTGTATCTATTTGTATGAATATTCAATTCATATTTGAAGATATGCATGTCGACAACATTCATACGCATCTGGACGCATTCCATTTTTATCCCGCATGCGTCCCAGATTTACACTACAGCCCATGGTGCATGATTAGGGAACGTCTGGGGAAGGGCATCCGCACCTTGAGGAGGCTGTTACAGCTTCCAGGTGGCCCCTGCCTCCCCAGAGGTTCCCATACCAACCATAACTGAAAGCTTACCTGGCATGTCCAGGCAACGGCCATTTGCACCTGTTCCAGTGCTCCGGGGTCCGTCTGAGGTGGCCCCTTGGATGACCATAGACGATACTGCACATGCGCAGAGCATCAGCGTTGTCATGGCAACAGCGCTGAGGCACCTGCAGTCGCGCAGGGTACCCTGAAGAGGACCAGCCTCGCCATCGAATCAAGGTAAGTATTCGATCGTGGGGTGAGATGGCTAACATTGACTAGCGTGCCAAGTATGAACACTAGTCGACGTTGGTTCATCACACTCCTTTCATGCGCAGGGGGCAGGAAGGAAAGTGCGAAATCACCCGCGGCCATAAATTGCTTTTTTTATTCTATACATCTGGGTCACATGTGAAGAGGGCGTGTCAGGAGAGACCAGGAAACATGATGAGTGGAAACAATCCTTGCCAACTTTGCTACTTCCATGGAATTTCTGAAAAAGAAGTCTCCAAGGTGAGGAAATGATTATGAGAAACGGGTGCCAGCTCTATAAAACATACAGCACTTGAGGCATTATGTGTGTTGACTTCAAAGCCCAGTGCTGAAAGACAAATGGGGCAGCGGAGGAACCGTTGTGTGGTCTGGACTGCAAAACAGGTAAAGGGTTTAAAGCGGGGCTTTTAGTAAGGTGAAATACTTGGAGGTTCATGACAGATGTTGTGGAAAAGTGCAAACAAGTTCCCAAAGACCATCTGGAGGGGAGAGATACAGGGAGACTCTTTCTTCTCTGAAAGAGACAATATCGTCCTCAGCAAAGGTTTGTTGGGTGTTTGATTAGTGGTTTCAGATGCATTAACAATCAAATACACAGCAATATGTCATTGGGGTTGCTCAGATGACAGGCTCTGCATTTCTCTTTCCACCCAGAAAACAAAATGTGGGTTTTTTTTATGCAGATTCCATATTTTATTATTTTATTATTCGTGTGCCATTTATGAAAAGAATTAGGTTTTCCACATTATTGAAGCTTATCTTCTTGGGCTAGATGTGTCGTCTCCAATGGCAATGATCTTCAGTCCGCTGCTTGATGAAGGTCCTTTGGCCTTGGTCACACCTTTAGGTTTGGACGACTTCAGGTCGTCTTCTGGTCGCGTTACTCACATTATTTTTATTCAATTTTCCAAGCTGGCCTAACCCTGTTAGATTATTCTAACCAGAGTCCTCTTCTCCAGAAGACTCAGCCTGTCCTGGCATTTCAGGCCGTCTTCGGTTGCTCACAAACCTCCAGAAGGTGGGATGGGTGGGGTCCAGACCTCTAGCCAATGTTCACACGTGGAGTTCATGAGGTACCCCCTCTTCCCTCCTCAGTTTATGTGCAAAAGGCAAGTGAAAAATCATCCTGGTCATTTTCTTTCCTCATTACTTATCCCAAAGGTGAATTTTCTGAGCTATTTAACACGGAAAACAAACCACTTGCCACTTTGCTGGTGTATTCTCTCACTGTGAAAGTGGACTGAAGCTGGATTAAGCCTTAAATGTGACCACACCGAGGGAGAAGGCACTGAAATGGCAAGCAGTACTGGCCATATCTTCTTCTGTTTCTATTGTCCACTAAATTGCAAGGTTCAAATCGAGTTCCACAAGTGTTTAGCGTGGTTGCTTTAATTATCCGTTTTTCGCCGTGGCACATCCTGTTCCGTTGTGTTGTGCTACTAATTGTGTTCTGTGATATCCCTGCGTAGCACAAAAACTGATTTCCTTTGCATTCCTGGAGCAGATGGAACGCATATTCTGATTCCATTTATTTCAGCTTAATGAGGAAGGATCAAAGCTTTGATGTATATCTTCCCATAGACGTTCAGCCAGCACTTCCCTGAGCTATATTAAAAAAAAGTTGCTTGCTCACTTGGTTTGCAATTGGATGCCTGTTCGTTTTTGCTAGAAATCACATTCGCCTTAGTATTCCTTTGCTAACAGCATCATTTTGCCACTTTGGTTCAGTTTGTGGTCCTTTATGTTCCCTTTTATAGGACGGAGGGATACTATTTGCACTGGTTTCGACGCACTGGAAAAGTGGCCGAAAAGTAACGTAATGACAACCCAGAACCACCATGTGCAAAGATGCGCCTTGCATCTGATGCTACTCACAAAGTAGGGATTTTGGCCGTGTCTCCCAATGGAGACCAGCTAGCCTGGTCAGAGTAAGGTGCTTTCTTGCATAATGGAGGTGCAGCCATACTGACACACCATCATTTTTGGAAAATACAAGCTCTGCAGCTCCTTGTGCCATGAGCAGGAACTGGACTAAATATTTTTAGGACACCTGATACCTGCAAAGCATCCTGACCCCATTCATCTCATCAATGAAAGCAAAGCAGGGTAATGGTGACAATGGGTGTTTTTCCACTGTCACTAGAAGCACCCATTAAGTACCCATTAATGGGTACTTAATGGCATTAATGTACCCATCAATGGGTACTTCATGGGTACTTCTAGTGACAGTGGAAAAAACACCCTATTCCAGGTGTGTGTTTGGGTCTTTCTGCGCAGGCTCTAAAAATGGATTTAGAGCCAGACGTGGGAAGGATTTGGACGTGGGATCCGCACAAGGAACCCAATTAGGGTCCCTTTGAGGACGCCACGTCCACACATCGGCACACAAATCCGGTTGCTTAAACCGGTTTTGCCGCCAAATCCTACCCTGATGTAAGACCTGAAAAAATCAGGTCTTACATCTGGCTTTTCCCCTTAAACCAGTTTGGAAGTGAATGCTTCCCCACCAGCCGGGGAAAAGCCAGATTGCCAGCACATGCCCAGCTGTCAGAGAGGCAGAGCGCATGCTCTGTGACTCTGACAGGTGGGCGAGTCCAGTGGCCGGCTTCCCGGCCTTCCCACTAGCAAGAGAAGTGGCGATCGGCCATTCTCTGGCCAGGGGAAGGCGAGTCCTACTCCTACTCCCACCCCGCCGAGGGTCCCGCATTTGCGCCATCCGCCTTACCTCGTCGTCTCCGGCCCGATTCTGGGGCACTTTATGAATATAAGAGGGCATTCCAGAGTATAGGCACCACTACAAAGAAGGTCCTGCCGTGAGTAACCACAAGGTGATACTTCATAGTTTGTTATGCCCACAGCCAATGATCTCAGAACTTTTATAGCTCCATAACAAATGAGGGGATCGTTCTCTCTCGCCTAAAGGGTCTAAAAAGCAGTCCTGACATTTTTGGAATTTTTCACAAATCCTCAGTACCTAAAGATGAAATAGGTCTGGAATTTTAAGTGTTCAAACAAGGGAGGAAGAAACTCCAATGCGGTTATCTTCACCCCTCCCTCCCCCACGTCTTTTGTTCACCTTTTATATACTTTTAGTTTATCCTTTTGTCATGGGTGCATCAGAATTTCAGAGAAATAAGCAGCCGCTCCTTTCCAGAACAGCCATGGAATCATATGCACATAGCTGTATTAGTATTTGAAATGCTAATGTAAATAGCAGTTGCAAAAACAGAGTTCTTTAAAACTAATAATAGGTACTATTTCTTCAATCCTAAACCTCTCATTATCCTGATTACAAAATGACACGTTTATCAGTTTCAAGAGGCAGCATTTTCAGCAACCATTTGGAGTTTTTGTTGTCTTATTTTCTCAGCCTCCATCACGGATACCCGAACAATGCTCCAGTTGTCTACCACATGAAAGGGTTTGCCCAGTTCAGCTTCTCCAGAATGACTGGAGAACCATTAGATCTAAAATCTGAGGCCTATTCGCACGACAACTGGTAGTGCATGATTAGAGAACTTCTGGGGAAAGATATCTGCATCTGGAGGAGGCTGCTACAGCCTCCAAGTGCTCCCTGCCTTCCCAGACGTTCCCTCATTGTTGGTAAATCTTTACCAACATTAACTAGAAGCTTACCTGGTGCGTCCTGGCACTGGCCATTTGCACCTTCTCCTGTGCTCCAGGGTCATCTGCGACCTACACAGAGTGTCAGCGTTGTCATGGCAGTCACGGAGGAGGACGCAAACCCAAATGGTGGTGCCCAGAAGCGGACCAGCCCCACAACTGAAGTGTGAGCACCAGTCAACGTTACCCATCCGCGCCACCCCCGCACCCCCGTGATTGAATACTTACCTTGATTCGATTGTGGGGATGGTTCTCTAAAGGGCGCTGCCATTTTGGTTGTGGCGCCCTGGGAAACTGTGCATGCGTCAACACTGTTGCCATGAAGATGTTGATGCTCTGCGCATGCACAGTCATTGTCCTTGCACGGAACCTCAGACAACTCCGGACAGTGTGAATGGCCGCTGCCTGGATGCGCCAGGTAAGCTTTTGGTTAAGGCTGGTAAAGGTGTGGATTTTGTGTTCCATAAATTTGTCTAACCCTTCCTTAAAGCCATCTAGGCTGGTTGCTGCCACCACCTCTTCTGGCAACCAATTCCATAGACCGATGACCCTCTGGGTGAAGAAATCATTCCCCTTGCCTGATCCAACTCTCCTACCCATCAGCTTCATAGGTGCCCCCTGGTTCTAGTGCTGTGTGGTAGAGAAAAGAAGGGACCCTTGTGTTCCTGTCCCAGCGTCTCAGTCCTATGATCATATTAGTGATTCCGTGATGTTAAAAAGTCTCTCTATTCTACTGCCACCACTTTAAAGTGGAGAGCAGGATTTCTATTTGACAAAGTCATCAGTATTCAAAGACTATTGTTTGTAACGTTTTTCAAAATTATTATTTTTTTATATCCTTCACCCTGTAACGATAATCTCGTGTCAGATTTTTAATATCATAAAAGTATATGATAAAAATGTTAATTATTCAACAGCTGCCTCTGCTGAGCCTGTGTGCTGAATTCTGAAAAACTCACGGCGCTGAACATTTTTAAAGAAGCTTATATAGGGCATGGCAGAACGCTCAGAAAACCTACAGAGATGTAGACTCCGATGACTCATTTCAGCACCGAAGTGAGCCAAAAGGTTTTTATTATTCTGGCATTAAAATGTGGACCCCAGTCAGGTTATCACTGGGGTTTGGATCCATAGAAATAAATTCACTCCTTTCTGCGTACGTTGGACTTCCTTCCCTTTCATTGTCACCCCACCCTAGAAAGGATCTGGTGGGAATGGAAAAGGTACGCCTAGGTAGATATTTCAGGCTGGGGGGAACAAGCAGGATGCCTCTAAGGCCATTTGCTGGGCTTCAAGAGTAGGTGAAGGTTTTGCCCTTATTTCTGCTTGCGATGCCCAGGAGGAGGAGTTGGCTTTTCTACCCCACTTTTCTCACCCATTTAAGGGGACATAAAGCAGCTGACAAACCTTCTATTCTTCTCTCCAAAACAGACACCCTGTGAGGTGGGTGGGGCTGGGAGAGCTCAGAAGAAGAGCTGTGACCAGCCCAAGGTCACCCAGCTGGCTTTGTAGAGGAGGGCGGAATCAAACCCGGTATTCCCAGATAAGAATCTGGCTCCTTAACGACTAAGCCAAACTCGCTCAGAAGATATTGGTGGGCCACTGTGTGGGATAGGATGCTGGACTAGATGGGCTGTGGCCTGATCCAGCAGGGCTCCTCTTATGTTCTCTTGGGTGAAGGGTGAAAAAGCAACCAGAATGATTGACGGGCTGGAACCCCTTCCATACCTTGCTGAAACAGGACAAACTATCAAGAATTTAAATCGAGGCCATGCTAAGGGCAAGGTGTGTCACTGTGCGTACCATCTGCAACCAGGCACTAGGCAGAAGGAAAGACTGTATCAACCCATCACAGTTTGGTTCAGCAAACTTTAGACCTCTTCCCCTCACCCCAAAATAGTGAAAAGAGTCTCACATTGACAACGTGGGTGGAGACCTGTGAAACAGGCGGAAAGGTCCAAGCTTCCCAGGCCAGTCCTGGCTTTCTGTGCAGCTAAGGGAGGGGGGATGTGGCATTTGTAGCTGGTGGCACAGGGGTGGGCTGATGTCAATCCGGCTTCCAATGAGGAGAGAGGGGGCGGAGAGGAGGTGGTGCTGCTCCCCGGTGCCAGGGTTTGGCACAGTTGGCATCTGCACCCAGCCCACGTTACTAGGAATGGCATGGCGACAGGCTGGGATCGATCTTGGACCTGCTCCCGGTCCCACGCACGCCCATTCCGAGCCAAACCGCTTGCATGGGGACACGGCCTCAGATGCATAGACTTTTCTTTTTACCCTCTTCCTGCTACGTAAATCCATATTTTTTTAATATATATTTTTCCAATATTTGGGGGGAGAAAAAAATAAAATAAATTGGCAGATGGGACTCAAACAAAAACAAGTGCACAGATCTCTTTTGTTCTCTTCCCCATTATGGGAGAAGGTGCCATTAAGTGCATCTGTCTAAAGCTAGCACAGAAATCTGTTTAAACTTGTGGCAATTTAAAAACTTAGCTATTCGTAGGCAGTTTTTGTTATTATTTAATGAACATTCTTCATTCTCGGAGCCTAAAAAAACCAAACAAGGGAGGCCATTAAATGGGGTGATAAAAGGTTACTTTTGTCTTTGAAGTTGAAATATGTAACCATTATTTCTTATCTGCCTTGCATTCGGGAAGCTTCCATATCATATATTTTAAAGGACTCATTATCAAAATTCCCCAGACTTCATAAAGCAAACAAATGCTTCGCTTCTTGCCCTTGTTTAATTCCCATTCGACAATTTATTTTGTTTCTTTGAAAAAGGGAGGCGGGCGGGGGGGGGGGGGAGGTTTTTCTGATGTTTGACAGGAAAAGATACCTTTTCATTTCAAAATTGCACCAAGAGCGGCAGGAAAACTAACAGCTTCCTTTTCACAGCGAGGAAAATGAGGCCGGTTGGCAGGGATATATTTTAAGAGGATAGCTCATGTATAAAAGGAGATGACAAACAGATTCTGAGTTTGTTTAAACTCCACAGGACTGAGACAGGACGGGGAATTACCAGCAAGGTCAAGCGTCGAGGGCGTCCATTCTCTAAGCCATTCAGATGCCTTTGCTGCAATATTAATTTCCTTCTGCTGCAAAGACCCCCGGAAACAGCTGAGGGTGTGCAAAAATCTAGTGGGTGATTGTGGGTCAACGTCACGACTCTGACCATAGGCCTATTCGCAATAGAGCAGACCATAGTGCAGTGATTCTCAACCTGTGGGTCGCGACCCCTTTGGGGCTCAATCTACTCTTTCAAAGGGGTCGTCTAAGCCCATCGGAAAACACATAGGAACCGAGACACCGCTGCTCTATCCGTCTCCAGGCGCGTTCCACCCACATGCAGATACGCCCACATATGAGTACCTGGCGCGACGACATCATCACGCCAACCCCATCATATACACCCCATACAAATACAACAGAGAGCAGTAGTATTGGAGGTGAAACGACACTTTTACATTGAGCTGTGGTCCATGTGAATACAGTACTATGCTTTTATCATATCCAATTTGTCACAGTGGAAATCCATCCTACATATCAGGATGGTTATTATCCCCCTCTACTCTACCTTGGTCAGACCTCATCTGGAGTACTGTGTCCAGTTCTGGTCACCCCAGTTTAAAAAAGATGCTGACAAGCTGGAGCAGGTTCAAAGGAGAGCTACCAAGATGGTGAACGGTCTGCAAACCATGTCCTATGAGGAACGGCTTAAGGAACTAGGAATGTTTAGTCTATCAAAAAGAAGACTGAGAGGAGACATGATAGCTGTCTACAAATACCTCAAGGGTTGTCACAAGGCAGAGGGATCAGCCCTGTTCTCACTCTCTCAAGGAAGGACTAGAAACAATGGGGTGAAACTGCAGGGGAAAAGATTTAGTTTAGATGTTAGGAAAAAATTTCTAACAGTAAGAGTGATCAACCAGTGGAACAGGCTGCCACGGGAGGTGGTTGGTTCCCCTTCAATGGAGGTCTTCAAGCAGAGACTGAACAGCCATCTGTCTGAGATGGTTTAGGAGATCCTGCCTTGAGCAGGGGGTTGGACTCGATGACCCAGGAGGTCCCCTCCAACTCTACCATTCTATGGTTCTATGATTCTATGATATCAGATATTTACATTAAGATTCATAACAGTAGCAAAATTACAGTTACGAAGTGGTAACGAAAATAATTTTATGGTTGGGGGATAGGGTTAAGTTGGGGGTCACCACTACATGAGGAACTGTAAGAGTAGCGGCATTAGGAAGGTTGAGAACCACTGCCATAGTGCATGATTAGGGAAGTCTGGGGAAGAGCATATATACCTTGAGGAGGCTGTTACAGCATCCAAGCACCCAGAGGAGGACCAGGCCCCAGATCGAATAAAGTAAGTATTCCATTTAAGAGGGAGGGAGGGTACATGGGCGAAGTTGGTTAATCGTGCTCCTTTCTGTTCCAGCAGACTAGAAGGGAAGTGCGAAGAAGCCCCTCGGTTGAGAGTCTCCTCAATCCAAATCTAAAGCAAGTGCAGAAAGCGCAACAGAAGGCCACACTGGGATGCCCCAGGGACAGGTAGTCCTACCAGCTGGGAATTAACTGGCCAATTCTCACGCTGCAGAATTTTAGCACTTTAATGTTCCACGAAGAAATATTCCACTGCCATTAAATTATGCAGATGAAGCCAGATTTGCATAGGCTCGATGCCTTTCCTTATATTTGTGAGCATTCTTCAGTTCTTTAAAGCAGTCAAAATTAAAACAATTTGCAACTCATGTTTTATTGGCACTGGAGTACAGCATTCCTCTTAAATAGACCATTATGGCAAAGATTACAGGATGGCATAGATTTATTTTTTTTTTACAGGAGGCAATGTAAGGCACGCATCTTAATTATTCCCTTTCCATTCTAAAGTACAGAAACTTCTCATATCTCCAATACTTCCTTGGGGAATAACTTCCTCCCCTCTCTAGATAAATTAAACAAATTGGAACCAAAGTGCTTATTTCGAATAAATGTTCCCCACGACCAATTTATTCTGTTCTTGGTTTCCAAATGCTTTTAGAAGCCTCGTGCTGCTGTGAAGCTATTCTTTCCTGTGGACATTTGTGCTGGGTGTGAAATCACACACAAGAAATGTCCTTTAGAAAATCCATGCATATGAGCACCCGCGCACATGGAACGGAAGCAACCAAAGGCTATCAGATTAAAGAAAGAAACTGTGATGCCCTCAGAGCCGAAGAACATAGATATTCAGATAGAATATATAAGGGGTAAGAGGTTGAATTGCTTTCCCATACGAATCAGAGGAGTATGCGTTACCCCCTCCATAAGCCCGGTCCCTAAAGGTCACACAAATCTCATCTTCAGCAACTCAAAGTTACTTATCCGAATGTAGGAGCCCCCATTAATCGCTTTAGGAGCAGGGAAGGAGAAAGGATTCGGCTGGAAATGCCATTTCATTGATGACTCAGTTCATATTATAGGAGTGGAAAATAGATGTGAGGGCTCATTCTATCCTTCAAAGGCAACATGCTTAAGGAGATTATGTTCTTTCCTCTGACACTTCAAAGGAAAATCTGCCTCTAGAGCCTTTGTTTTTCTGACCTGAAGACCCTCATGGATTCCTTCTACTTTCTACCTGCCTCTGAACTGACTTGCAACGGAGCAATTCTGACCTCTGACCTTACGGTGGTTTTGATGAGGACGAAACCGATCAGAAGGGCTAAGCAGGCATATTTTGGGTGAATTGAATTGAATTGGACCATTTGTTTATACAGCGCTATTAATACACATTAATATGCATGGCCCTTTACGGTTTAAGATAAAAACAAGCAATGTAGTAAATCCCGCCAGTGGCTTACAATCTAGTAAAAAGATAAAGAATAGGTTACATTAATAGTAAAATAAAATTAAGGTGGAACACCAAAAGTTAAGAAGCTTTTTAAGTTGAGACTGAAACACAGTGGCTGTGGTCGCACCTTTAGTTGAAGAAGACTTCAGGTTGTCCTCAGGTCATGTTACTCACACTATTTTTATTCAATTCGTTTTCCAATCTGGCTGATTCCCACCAGATTGTTCTAACTGGATTCCTCTTTTCCAGAGGATTCAGCCCATCCTGGCATCTGAGGCCATCTTCTCTTCCTCAGTGTGAGCGTAGGGATGGGCTAAAGGAGGCTGAACCATGCTGTGGTGGGTGGGTAAGTCTTTCCTTTCAGCCAATTGGCATGAGTGGAGTTCATGAGGCACCTCCCCTTCTCTCCTCGGTTTATGTGTATCTTTCCTCTATCTGGCATTTTTGCGCAAATGTATTATTTAAACTAATTGCACAGAGAAGAAGAGCACCTAAAAAGGGAAGAGGGTCGTGGAAATGGGGGAGCAGGCTTTAAAAAGAACCGCAAACACACAACCTCACCTCCCTTGAGTGACACAACGGCATCCAATAAGAAAGGAGGTAGATTTGACGCAGCAAATGCGGGGGACAGCCAAGAGTTCCATGGAGGAGGCTCAGGTCGATTGCAGAGAAAGGTGTGAGCGATGCAGCCCAAAGTGAGGACGGTCTGAGAACACCCTATAACAATCCAGGTGTGAACAGAACTGGTACGACCTCAGCTCGACTTCTTAATAGGACATCCTGTCTTATATCGGTGTGACCAGGGCCTATATGATGAGGACAGGGTTGGATCTTGATGAAAGGGCTGTACAATGAGCCTTTCTACCATGCGGAAGGCTATTATAGCCCTTTCCCAACTCAGAAGATAGATTGGACCATAGAATGCTTTGCTCACACAGTGGACCCATTCCTGGGGCCTTTTTGCAGTTGGTCTTGTTTTGGTCTTGATCCTGGGATAGGAGACTGTTGTCTGCATGCTAGTGCAGACTATGGTAGGCCCTAGGCGAGACTTGCCATTGTCTGCATTACCATGGGAACAGACCCATATCCCATGATATATTCCAAAAAAGGGTCAAGTGTGAAAAGGGTCCTGGAAACCATCCCCACCCCAACCCCCAGTAGAATAGTATGCCTGAACCATACAGTGCTGTGGAGCTATTTGACTTCATTACATGGTAAATCCTTCCCAAAAATGCAGTACACGTCCCACCGTGGTCTTCTCCCTATATGAGATATCTCGCCATCTCAGAAAAACATTCACTCACATCGCCACGGGCCAGATGAATTCCTTCAGAGGCCAATGCTGACCGGCTTGTTTATAGCCAGATTCCAAAGGCTTTGCAAGCCATACTGTATTATTTATGGCCTGGCTTATTGGTTAAGTGTTCTGTCCTTTAAAATGCTTATTAACAAAAATCAAAGCGATATGAAGGCAATAAGGCGATCAATACAGTACAGAAATCTTGATGGTTGACTTGGCTTGGTTCTCCGCTGCAGGAAATGGATGGTATTAAATGCTTATCACAGTGATAGCTAATGGACGCTCTAAACATAACACACACACAAACCTCTGCTTAAGGCAGAATCCTACCATTTGAGTACCTGACAGGTGGCTGAGCCTCTGCGTACCTATCCAGGTAGCATTTTGCGAGCAGCATAAAGGGAAGTGCTGTGATCACCACTGAAAAAGCCTGAGTGGTTTTCAAAAGGGAATTCACAGAGGATAGGTGCATCAGTGGCTACTAGAACGGGTGCCTAGTAGGGATGCGTGTGAATAGTCAAAATATTAGTTATTCAGATGAATTTGGACAAATTTGTACATTCACGTATGAATCAAATCTCCAGACATTCATACTTTAGCATTTGTATGAAAATGAATATTTCGAGGTATATGTATGCGTACATATCTGTACGCATCATGTACGTATCTTGTGCGCATATGCACACCTCTGTGCTGATGCATACGGGATGGAAACAGGATGCGTATGGATACATACGAGATTCGTATCATTAAATACGTATCAAATATTCGAACAAATAGATATCAATGTATTCATATCGGTTTGAATGTCCAGATGTTGGTTTTTTCTTTATTCGTACAAATTCAGATTTTTGAATGTTTGATTTATTATGAATTGAAGGCTGAAAATTGCGTCCTTGAACACCCCTAGTGCCTATTTAATCTGTTGTTACCCGCCCAGAGACCTTCAGGTATGGGGTGGGATAGAAATGTAAACAACTAAATAAGTAAATAAATAAATAAGTAAGTAAGTAAATAAACAAGTAAACAGACAGACAAACAAATAATGTACCATCTCCAGCTTGGACAGACAGGTAGGTTGGCTACTGTGCCTGAAAATTTTTTGTGGCTTGATTGATTCATTCATTCATTCATATAGATCCACTTTGAATGTGGTAGGATTCTATTCAATACGAATGTATTCATATGAATTTATACGAATATCCAATATGAACGCCTACTTATCAGAGACATATCTGATACATATCCCATAACATATCTGCTCTGAAAGAATCAAGTCCGCCCTGAATCCACCCTGAATCTGCTCTCAAACCATGTTGAATGCACTCTGGATCCGTTGCAGATGAGACTGGCACGGCCGCTTTCCCACCTCCCCAGTTCACGAATGTTCCGAAACACTCGTATGAATATGAATGTCAATGTACACAATGTATACAATGTTGATTTGTATACAAATGTCTGAATTTGTCCAAGTATCAAATGTCATAAAAATCCCTGGATTTTTAAAAATAAAAATAAAAACCACCTCTATTGAAACACAACAAAACAGCCAATTTAGAGCGACAGTTTGCGGCTGCGCACTTTCAACTTGTGCCTTTCACGCGGGTCACTTTTGGTGCTTTTAGGTGAAGTCAGGGGAGCTCTGGCAGAAGTCCCTGTCACGTGTATCTTCAATGGCGGAGCTTTACTTTCTTTTGTTTAACTTTCTCTCCCCCCACCCCACGCTTTGTAGCAGCAAATTCAGCATCCCACACACCATTGGTTCAATATCCCTTTGCCAAATGAATGAGGTGGATGCTATTTAGCATCTACAAATATGCAAGAGCTATCTAAAAATTCAATGAACAAACATACTTTGAAAGCTGCTGACTGTCCAACTGCAGAAATGACTAGATGTATCTTTTAAGAAAGCAAAACAGAACATTAAGTATTTATAGGGAGGAAGAAAAGCAAAGTTTACTTTTGCATCACCAACAAATGCATTAAGCAAGTGAACTATACTTCTGAAGGGGCAATTCATCAGAAAGTAAGGCATCAGAGAGCAAAACCATCAGTTATAATTTTTAGAAGTTCACAATCCTAACCAATGATGGTTTGCACAACTGAGGGTGTGATCAGACATGCTTAAAGAGGTGCCCTCTGAGCAAATTTGAGTCTAGAATAACAGACTTTCCCCCCTGCGTTCGCCTTACTCTGCCTTCAAATCTCAGAAAGGTCACCCCTCCAACATTTGGGATATCATAGCTCTGAAGACATTTCTTGCTTTAAGCTGGGTTGGGCAGGAAACTACATAAGCAAAGAGATTGGGGGGGGGTGTTCCACTGAGTGGGCCCACCAGTGGGGAGCACCCGTGGTCAGGATAGATGTTGCCAGAATGGGTTTTGTGGCCTTCAGTTTG
Organism: Aspidoscelis tigris stejnegeri; assembly: GCA_023333525.1. Lineage (NCBI taxonomy): Eukaryota > Metazoa > Chordata > Lepidosauria > Squamata > Teiidae > Aspidoscelis > Aspidoscelis tigris. Next base: position 6,224,422 of record JALMGA010000013.1, read on the forward strand.
TAAGAAATCGAATGTCAGATTTTGCGGAGCGTATTGTTGGAAACATCAGGAGAAATAATAACTCCTTTAAGTGCATCAAAAGTATCAATCCAACCAGGAAAGCACTTGAACCATTAGACAACAGTGAACAGAAAGGGATAATTAAAGATGATATGGAGGTGCAGAAAATGTAAGTGCATTCTTTACTTCTGTTTCCACCGAGAAAGACAGAGGGAATCACAAGAATTAAATTGGTTAGAGGTAAACAGTGAGGAGGTTCTCACGAGTGCTAAGAAACCTGCCAGGACCAAGATGGCTTTCATCCAAGAGCTCTTAAAGAACTCAGATGTGAAATTGCTGATCTTCTAGTCAAAATATATAATTTTTTCCTGAGATCAGGCTCCGTGCCTGAAGGCTGTAAGGTAGCAAATGTAACAGCAATGTGTAAAAAAAGATCCAGGCACAACCTAGGAAATTACAGACCCGTCAGCTTAGTTCCAGGTGAAGTGATAGAAACCATAATTAAGGATGGAATTAGTACGCACATAGAGGGGTAAGCACTGCTGAAGGAAAATCAGCATGGCTTCTGCAGAGGTCAATTATGCTTTACTAACGCGTTATAATTCTGTTATACGCACATGAATAAATGCAATCCCAAGTGACATTGTGTATCTAGACTTTCAAAAATGAAATGAATGGACAGGTCCTGCTCTGGATTGGTAACTGGCTAAAGGACAGGACACAGAGGGCGAATCCCCACAGCAAGCTTATTTCGCTTTCCCTAAACCGAAATAATAGAACTGGATGCAAATGCAAATTTGCCTGTTCCCATTACTTTTAACTTAATCACGTTGGATCCGGCTTCTGAGGATCGTACGTGGCATACGTGACTCAAGCGGGGACTCAAGTGGCTACTTTTTAAAAGCCACTTTTCGGGGCTGCCCTGCCCTCTTCCTCCTGGCATGGATGCACCACCCATAAGGGACCCCTTCACCGAGCCTAACTGGGTGGCTGGGTGGCTGCTGCTTCCATGGATGGAGGAAAAATGGCAGCGGGCAGCCAGCCAGTGATTCTTTCCCCTCCCCTCCCCATTGCTCAGGGCACACAGCAGCAGCGGCAACTAAAGCCCCTTTGCTTTAAACATTCACATTCTGCTGCTTTCCTCCCTTTCCCTTTCTAAAGTCAGAACTCCAAAGAGCTAGAATTGCGCAAAATTGCAACATTGTTATTCCAACCATCAAGGTGTGAAGTGGTTCCATCACTACAGTGTAGCGATCCCTGTTAGTTGGATTTTTACACTGAAATCACTGTCTTTGGAAGCAAGCTATTGGGAGAGGGAAACCCTAAACATGGATTCTCATCTCTTAAAATCAGTAAAAAATGTAAAACGTTTCAAGCGCACGATCTGGAGTGAGACCTGTTGAAATAAGGATTGAGATTCACCACGCTTTGGGGTGGTTTAACACAGGAAAAGCGAGTTAAGCCAAACTGCCGTGCAGACTCCGAGGATTGAAAACGTTTTGAATTCGAGGTAAGGTTGCCGTGAAGACATGGCCAGAGAGTAGGACTAAATTGACAATCCCCAGAGTGGGGGAAGTAAAAAAACAGAGTCCCCCAAGATTCAGTATTGGGACCTTTGTTTTTTTAAATTTATTGATAAATGATCTAGAAGTAGGGGTACGTAGTGAGATAGCAGAATTTGCTGATGTCACAAAATTATTCAGGGTTGTAAAAAGTGAAAAAGACTACAAAGAAGAACTGACAAAGTGTAGGATCTAGATCCTCCCTGCTGGGCCCTTAAATCCATAATCGGGCTATGGTCAGCTTAATCCAGCTTCAGTCCGCTTTCAGAGCGAGTGAATACAACAAGCTGTTTTCTTTCAGTGTTTAAAAACTCAGAAAATTCACCTTTGGGATAGGCAACGTGGAAAGAAAACGACTGGTCACTTGAGCTGATGGGTTCTCTCACTCTGAAGGTGGACTAAAACTGGATTAAAACTTTGGTGTGATCATGGCCCTAGTTTTGCAGACACTAATCTCTCTCTCACACACACTACATTGATGAATATTTCTCTTTGCACAGAAATATCTCTTGATGAATATGCTATGACTGATGGGAAATGTGTCATCTTTCAAAGAAGGGGAGAAAAAAAACCAAGGACTGTATCATGTCATATCTGAAATTCATATTATGACAATCTGACAGCTGTATGTCCATAGAGCTTCAAAGGCAAACTGCAGACTCGCAAACTGCCTCTTATTCAGATTTCTCCTATAATGTGCCTCCTTCTCCTCCCCTCTCTCTCTCCCTCTCTCCTTCCTGCACATAGACCCACACGTTGCTGCAGAGATGTCTCACCATGAAACCAGGTTGACATAATATTTATTGTGTAATCCCTACTTCTAAAGATTTCAGCTGAAAGATTCACAGTCAGAAGCAAAGCAAAAATATGTCTCTCTCTGTCTCTCTCTCTCTCTCTTTCTGGATTGCTGGTCTCAGTACCTAGTGGATGCTCAGACAGTTTGGTATACAAACAGCAGCGCCACTTGGGAAATTCAACAGGTGTAGTGCCAAGGGATACACGTGCTGAATTTCTGCCTAGCATGCAACAGAAATTATACTCAACACTAAATTGTGCTCCACACCTATACCAATGTTTACTCCAAGGCTTACCTGGGGTGCCCGGCAGCACACAGTGTGTGGGGAGCATGTCTCCCTGTGCATGCGCAGCAGTGTTGCCAGCCAAGATTGATTTCTGGCATCCTGCACATGCACAGTGGTGTTGCCAGCACTGATTGGCTGCTGGGTTTGTGTGCAGGCGCAACGCGGCCACCATCGGGCAGGTCCCCACGCACTGGCGCCGCAGCAGCAGGCCGGCCAGGGCCTGATCCAGAGGGGGAGATGGGCCACACACACCCAGATGTCAGCGGGATCGGTCCCGCCCCTCTGCATCAGCCTGCCGGTGCATCATGAACCAGGTGATACAGCTGGTGGTAGCCAATTGGTCCAGCGAGGCGGTGGGACTCCGGCTTTTGCAGCAGCGGTGCCACATGCATATAATCACATGGAGGACCATACGCATTTCTGGCCAGTGAGGAGCATTCTCAGTGGCCAGAAATGTGTACAGTATGGTCCTCCTGTACCCAGAGCATACCGGCCTTAATGCACGGCACACTGCTAAGGTAAGTGCGAAAAGGCCTCAGGTATAGGGAACCAAAAGCAGAGATGTTTTCCTCCTTGGTGTTCCCCTTGCTTAGGGTTTGCCAAAATGGAGACGTGCAGAGAGGATTTTGGGAACTGGGACACTACCACAGCCCAGTTCAGTTGCAAAGGTCTAGACTTTTGGCCTTGAGTCAACAGTGGCACAGGCTGGTCAACGGGAGGACCATTCGCACTTCTGGACGCTTTGGGGAAGCTTTCCTCCTGGCAAGTGCGGATGGTCCACCTTGGCCAGACATTTACCAGCCCTAGTTCATGGCAGCCTAATCAGGTAAGTGAGAAAAGGCCCCTGGACTAAACCTTAGGTGTGATAACATCCTATACCAATAGCACTTGGCCTGTCCCTGTTCTGACCTGCAATTGGTCTTTCTCAGGCGGATTGTTCTTATAGCTTTGCTCCCAGCTCTTTGGATGAAACGTAAAGAAATCACTCTAAATAAATAAAGACGCTGGGAGGAGATCTGGTTGTTGCCAGCTCTTTGCAAAACCCCTATTATTTTCAGGAGGCGCTTAAAAGCACAGGTGTCGAGCAAGCAAAATGTCCCCTGGAATAGAAATTGCCTCTTGCTTTCGCAAAGTGCAAAATGAGGAGCTGGTGCTGGACAAATCTGTGAGAACTGGGGTTGGGGGATAATTATAGTATTTACTTTCCATCAAAATTCCCTCATTGCGGTTTAATGAGCATTTTTACAAAGCCATGAATAAGAAGAAGAAATAATGTCTCCAGTGTTTGGAGATTTGTCTATTATATCTTGTAATAGATTAAATCTGTGCTTTGGTTCTGGTTGAAGCAGTGAAGAAGAAGCTGGCACAGTGAATAGACGGAGAGGCGTGCTTCTTTTCTGCAAAGGCAGGAAATACAAGTAGACCCCTACTTGTGCAGGGATACTCGAAGGTATTTGAAATTCTATTGAATTCATCTGAATCGAGTGTCCATAAATTCAAATTTTAAAATCTGAACAAATTTCAGATCTATTCATTTGAATTATCCGGACATCCACGTGTATATGGGCTCACACACAATGCATGCTTGCAGATCCTCATCCTTCCCACATCCTTATGTTACAAATCTTTGTCCACATCCCTAGTAACCAGTGCAGACCTTTCAAGACTAGCGTGATGTGTGCCTGGCCATCTGCGGTCAAGCTGCCGCATTGTACAGAGCTTGGTACAAAGGTATAGAAACGTTCAATTTGCATTAGAATATCTTTCTTCAAATGTATCAACAGTCTATTTGAATTCAAATGTCCAGATTTGTACATATTTTGAATGCAACAAATATCACACAGCACTAGAGCCAGGGGGCATCTATGAAGCTGATGGGTAGGAGAGTAAGGTCTGACATGGGGAAGTATTTCTTCACCCAGAGGGTCATCGGCTTATGGAATGTGCTGCCAGAAGAGGTGGTGACAGCTACCAGTCTAGATCGCTTCAAGGTAGGGTTAGAGAAATTTATGGACGACAGATGTATCAATGACTACTAGAATAGATGCCTAGGTGCATCTTTCAGGCTGGGGGGGAGGAACTGGGGCGCTTCTAAGGCCATTTGCTGGGACTCGAGAGCAGGAGAAGGTTTGTCCTTGTCTCTGCTTGAGATGCCCGTGAGCATTTGGTGGGCCACTGTGTGCAACAGGATGCTGGACTAGATGGGCTATGGCCTGATCCAGCAAGGCTTCTCTTAGGTTCTTATCCCTAATTTCGGAGGAGAGAATCTTAAACAGTGTGCGCGCACACATGCACGCACACACACCAGTAGCCTGAAATGGTTCTGCCCCCACTGTCATCTTAGCATCTGATTAACTCATGTCATATCAGGTATGAAGGTTATTCCCCCGCTCGCTGACAAAAAGTCCAGAAGGTGAGAAAGGAGGAGGAACTCAACATCTAAGAACCTGGAGTTTGGCACTGATTCAGACCATCCTGCCACCCTCCTAAGCGACCTCAGCACAATGCCTTTCAGGGTACAGCACCTATCGTGTCCCATAAATTGTTTTCTTTTCAAAGCAAGCACCTTGGAAAATAAGCAGGACAACCTTCAGGCGAAAGAACCTTACAAATAGCCTCGCAAAGGGGGATGAGATGCCTGCATGATGAAGAAAAATGGCTTTCTTTTGAGACATGCAGGATAAGCTAATCTCTATTATCCAGCCAGGCCCTTTTCTCCATCAGTTTGCCCCACTTCTTCTGTGCCCATCTTGTTCTTCCTGATGCCTGTCTTGAACCTTAATTTTTTTTTCCCCTGCAGCACAATTCTGAGTTGAGCATGCAGTCACACCGATCTATCATCGCAGGCATTGCACAAGGGATTAGTGTGTGTTGTGAACACTGCCTCCGTCCACAACTCACGTGCAAGCATGCTCAGGGTGCATCCAAACAGACACACACAAACTGGCTCAAAGGTAGTAGCTGCCAAATAAGGAACTATAAGAGGAGCCCTGCTGAATCAGGCCACAGCCCATCTAGTCCATAAGAACCTAAGAGGAGCCCTGCTGGATCAGGCCACAGCCCATTGAGTCCATAAGAACCTAAGAGGAGCCCTGCTTGGTCAGGCCACAGCCCATCTAGTCCATAAGAACGTAAGAGGATCCTTGCTGGATCAGGCCACAGCCCATCTAGTCCATAAAAACCTAAAAGGAGCCCTGCTGGATCAGGCCACAGCTCACTGAGTCCATAAGAACCTAAGAGGAGCCCTGCTGGTTCAGGCCACAGCCCATATAGTCCATAAGAACCTAAGAGGAGCCCTGCTGAATCAGGCCACAGCCCATCGAGTCCATAAGAACCTAAGAGGAGCCCTGCTGGATCAGGCCACAGCCCATTGAGTCCATAAGAACCTAAGAGGAGCCCTGCTTGGTCAGGCCACAGCCCATCTAGTCCATAAGAATGTAAGAGGATCCTTGCTGGATCAGGCCACAGCCCATCTAGTCCATAAAAACCTAAAAGGAGCCCTGCTGGATCAGGCCACAGCCCATCTAGTCCATAAAAACCTAAAAGAAGCCCTGCTTGGTCAGGCCACAGCCCATCTAGTCCATAAGAATGTAAGAGGAGCCCTGCTGGATCAGGCCACAGCCCATATAGTCCATAAGAACCTAAGAGGAGCCCTGCTGGTTCAGGCCACAGCCCATATAGTCCATAAGAACCTAAGAGGAGCCCTGCTGAATCAGGCCACAGCCCATCGAGTACATAAGAACCTAAGAGGAGCCCTGCTGGATCAGGCCACAGCCCATCGAGTACATAAGAACCTAAGAGGAGCCCTGCTTGGTCAGGCCACAGCCCATTGAGTCCATAAGAACCTAAGAGGAGCCCTGCTGGTTCAGGCCACAGCCCATCTAGTCCACAAGAACCTAAGAGGAGCCCTGCTGGATCAGGCCACAGCCCATCTAGTCCAGCTTCCCATCTCACACAGTGGCCCACCAGTTGCTTCTGGGTATCTCAAGCAGAAGACAAAGTCCAAACCTTCCCCTGCTCTGAACAGCCTCTAGAAACATCCTGCCTGTCCAACCCAGAGGCTGGACCTGGGCTTCCATTATAAATAAGAACCTACAAGGAACCTGCTGGATGAGGCCACAGCCTTTCTAGTCCAGCATCCTGTCTCACACACTGGCCCACCAACTTCTTCTGGGCATCTAAGCAGAAGGTGAAAGCAAACCTTCACCTGCTCATGAATCCTTACAAACTCCCTTCTAGTCCAGCATCCCATCTAGTCCAGCAAGCCATCTCACACAGTGACCCACAAATTGCTTCTGAGCATCTAGGCTTGTGGCAACCTCCCAGAGGGCGTTCTCTGTTGTCGCCCCCAAACTCTGGAACGACCTGCCGGATGAGATCCGTCAGTTGACATCATTAGACAGCTTTAAAAAAGCGGTCAAGACGGACCTCTTCCGGCAGGCCTTTCCAGATTAACTTTTCCAGATTACTCATCCCAGCTCGGCCTCTCTGACCCTCTCATTCCTCTCGTGGCCCCATCTTTAGTGATGGTTGAGGAGCTCGAGAGGGTCACTAGGGCTATTAGTCCTTTTAATTAAGTTTATTTTTTTGATACTGTATTTTAATTTGCCATATTGTTTAATACTTTTTAAGGGGGGGAGGGACTATAATGTTTTATTCTTATGTTTTTATTATATTTATTGTTGTTAACCGCCCGGATTGGTTCGCCACAGGGCGGTATACAAATAAATATTATTATTATTATTATGGTCCTGATGGAAGTGAGACCCATTTCAGTCCACATCCCACTCAAAATCTATGCTCTGATACATACTGTATATTTTTGCCTGGCAGTCCAAATGGATCACCTCCTTCTAGCTTAATCATGCTCTCTAAACCATATATGAGGCTTTAATCATTTTAAGAATGACTCTTTCCTGCTCTCAATGGACTTTTAAAAGCTTTTTATGCCGGTTTGTTTTTCGGGGTTACTGCAGAAGAATTATGCTTGACGGGCTCTATGTGTGCAAGTGTTGTACATTTTTCTGAGTCATTACCACTGCAGAAGCAGCCATTAGATGGACCCACGAAGCTATTAAATGAGGTTTATATTTATCCCTTACATCTAAAGGGTTCCAAGTTTGCAGCATTTGTTTATTGCTCGTCCACGCTTTGAGGCCTGATGACCTGGAATGATGCATTTTGCATTCAGACCACTCGCCGCGACTCCTGCGGTTTTTGTATATTTCAGAAAGAGGCCCCAGGCAATTAACACGAGATGATGGATCCAATGGAAAATGCAAACCTGTTACCTCTTTATGCCTGTGCCATCCAGGCTGATGGTCACACCTAAGGTTTAATGCGGCTTCAGTCCACTTTCAGAGAATACATCAACAAAATGAGAAGCTGTTTTCTTTTGGTGTTAAATAACTCAGAAACTTCACCTTTGGGATAATGTGAAATGCAAATGTAATAATGTGATAATGTCAAATGCAAAAAAAAACCCTCAAATTCATTCAAATAGATCCCCATCCAATGTGTTAGGATTCAAATTCAATACGAAAGTTTGATATGAATCTGATTCGTATCCCCACTACGAATCACCTACATATCCCCTACATATTTGCTCTGAGTGCATCAAATCTACTCTCAATCCACTTTTAATCCACACTGAATCTCATTTGAATACACTTTGGATCCATTGCAGATGTGGCTGGGGCAGTCACTTTCCCATCTCCCCAGGTTCACAAGTGTATTGAAACATTTGATTTGAATTCAAAAATGAATCTTCAAATGTACCCAACAGCTGATACGAATTCGAATGTCCAAATTCAGACGAATTTCAAATTTGACAAATATTTATGCACATCCCTACTTATCTCGCTCTGAAGGTGGATTGAAGCTGGATTAAACCCAGACAAAGGAGTCATGGTTTTTTTTCCCTCTAGCACTAAGTACCCATTAAGTACCCATTAGGGACCCATTAAGTACCCATTAGGCTCAGAGCAGGAAGACCCTGTTTCCAGTGCAGACCCCGTTAGGGCCACATTTGTTTCTGCCAGTTCTAGGGAAATCCAGATTGAATGGGTCCTTCAGGAACTATAATCCGGATTTCCTGTAGACCCCATTAAAGGGGTCTACAATGGGGTCTTCAGGCATCAAATCTGGATAACACAGAGCGCATTTCCACCGTGATTGGGCAGTGGGGTCTGGGTGGACACACCCATGGGGCAGCGCCAAAGCCTGTACACAATCTCCAAACCAGCTCCAAAGAATAGCACAGGCTCCGAAGAGGACCCCATGCAAGAGCAATGCCAATCCTACGGACTTTTGTCAAAGGCTCCGGAGAATCTTTGAAAAATCTTCAGAGCATCTACAGAGATTGGACCCCGTCCCCCAAAAAACCTGGGGTGATGGGCGGCCCCAGGTGGGTCGATCTGGATTTGCCACATGGGTGCTCCGGTGTTTCCACTGTGGGCAGGCTAGCACCCATTGCTATTGGGTGCTGCACCACTCGTGGGGACGCATTGGGTACCTCCCTTAATCCAGATCTACTAGATCCAGATTAGTTGAAGGACTCATTCCTTAGATCCAGATCATCTTAGATGCGTATTAAGGGAGGTTAGTGGAAAAAAAACCCTATATCAGTAATTCTTTAATACTTACTTCCCTAACATTTGGGAGATAGGGACACTCGCAACTAAATTACACTATAGACATTTCTGCATTTACCTTACTTGCCCGATCCAATGGGAAAGCTGGTCTGAGACTGTCCCCTCATGGGCTTCAAAGATCACACAATCTCCAGAGCCAACCTCCATGGGGACTCATTTCACCAGTGCAATTTGTGTGCCACCAAAATGGGTCCCTCTGCTATACTACCCCAAGAGAGGCAAGCAACTGGTGGGCCACTGTGTGAGGAAGGATGCTGGCTAGAAGGACTGTGGCTTAATCCAGCAGGTTTCCTCTTAGGTTCTTCTAGACAAATTCATGGAAGACCAGCATATCAATGGTGACAATGGTCACATCGCAGGCCGGCAAGGATGTCTAGCCACTGTCACATCGCAAGCCAGCAAGGCACAGGCAAACACATTCGCAGCTTACTCAGTTCCAGTCCAGGGTCTAGGAGTCCAGAAAGGCAGCAAGGGTCAGTCAATCCAAGGGGTCAGCAAGTCACTAGGAGTCCAAGAATACAGGAACGGAGTAACATGAGGCTGCAAAGATGTTGTCTGCAACACTAAGGCAACATGAGCCTGCTCCTTAAGTAGTCATTGCCTCACCCACGGTGCAGCTGAGCTAATCGCTCTGATATGTGCCTCAGCTGTTTCTGTTGCCTCAGCAGGCAAGGAGAGGGCCTTTGATGAGTAGTAGATTCATTATCAGAGCTGTCTGGCTGCTCACCTGGAACTGGCCTTAACCCTTCAATGTCTGTAATGCCATGTTGTGGTTGCCTCTCAGTCTGTGGTGGCATTGCAGGCAGATCTTCCTCCTCCGTTGAGGCTGAATGGGGCCTGACAACCACCTCTGGGTTGGAGACAGAGACAGGATGCTTCTATGGGCCATTTGCAGGGATTTAGGAGCAGGTGAAGGTTTTTGACTTTGTCTCCTGTTTGAGAAGTGCAGAAGCAGTTGGTGGGAAATTGCCTCAGACAGGATTCTGGGTTAGATGGGCTGTGGCCTGATACAGCGCAGCTCCTCTTAGGTTTTTAATATATTCATACAAATTCTTACCAATTCAGACATTTGTATACTAATCGAACATTATGACATTCGCACATTGACATTCGTACTCGTATGAAGGCTCCAGAACATCTGCAAACTTTGGGGGGTCAGAAAGCAGCCGCACCAGTCACATCTGCAACAGAGCCAGAGTACATTCAACATGGAATGAGAGAGGATTCAATGTGGATTCAGGGCAGATTTGATGCTTTCAGAGCAAATATGTTACGGGATATGTATCAGATACGTATGCATTCATATTGGATATTTGTACAACGTATCAGATAGAATCCTGCCACATTCAAAGGGGATCTATTTGAATGCATATGATTTTTTTTTACATTTGATTAAATTCAAATTGAATACAACAACAACAACAACAACCACAACCATTGTGCATATCCCTAGTTCTTAACTCACCAACCATTCCCCCCCCCCCCCCGCCCTTAGGAAGGAGTTATTTAAGTCTCTTAAACTTTTGCAGTAAATGTTTGGGGAAAAGAAAAGGAGCCCTTTTTAGCTTGGCACATTCGTTTCAGTCCTGAACCTGATCACTGAGCCAAGCAAAGAGTGAGCAGTGGAACTGAAGCTTTGCAATCAGCAATTCCAAAGGTGACGGGATCCCTCCATCCCTCGCCCAGGGAGGAGAATCAGAATGCGCCAAAGCCAGAGTTTGTAATGGGATTTGAGGCCTTTAATCTATCAGGTCATTGGTTCAGATCCAAGCCAGGTCTGCAGTATCAGCCATACCCAGCAGCCATTTCAGGAAGTCATTTCAGTCACTCTGCAGTTACCTCAGGAAGAAATAGGAGCTTCTCTCCTTCTAAGGGAAACTCCACAAGAGTTGCTCTTCCGGCCTTCCATTTTGAAACCTGCCCTTCTGGTTTTGCCTTTGTTCTAAGAACCTTCATTTCTGAACTCGACAGTCACTAGGAAAGGGGCTGATTAACTGCACATTGACTTGCCCCTGCCTTCAGATCTGCCGGGGAAGCCATCCTGGCTGTACCACCTCCTTCAATAGCTGAAAGGATGGGGAGCCGGCAGAGGGCCTTATTGGTAGTGGCCACCGAAAAGCAGCTTAAATGTAAGACCTGAAAAATCAGGTCTTACATCCGTCTCTTCGCCTGGATGTGCGCAGAAGCAGGATGCTCCCACACACAGCCAGGTGAAGGGATGGATGTCGCTCCAGCCGCCATGTTGGGAAGGGCGGAAGCAGGTTTGCCTCCTTCCGCCCTCCCCCGCGCACTGGGCACCGCCAGAAAGCCACAGTGATTAGCAGCTCACCACTCCGGTCCCACGGCTCCGGGGGCGGCATCGCCAGTGCAGGAGGCTGAATGCCTTTTCAAATGGGTGCTGCAGCTTCCGCACAGCACCCAGGTGATCCGGCTGCCTAATCCGGCCATCCCGCAGCCTCCCCACGCGTGTGTGGATGTGTGGGGCCTCTAAGAATCCGTCTCTTTTTTGAGACGGATTCTCAGGAGGACTGGTTGCTGAAAAACAGATCTGGTCCTTTATCAGTATAGTGGGGAAAAGAAAGTAAGAAGTGGTATAATGTCAAACTCTGAATTTGTTGTAATCTTGCTGGGGGGGGGGTCTTCATAGACAGATAGGAAGGATGGAAGGATGGAAGGATGGATGGATGGATGGATGGATGGATGGATGGATGGATGGATACATACATACATACATACATACATACATACATACATACATACATACATACATACATACATACATACATACATACATACATACATACATACATACATACATACATACATACATACATACATACATACATACATACATACATACATACATGAACCAATGCCTCCCAGTTGGACCTGAAGCAATTCCAGTCCAAATAGGGGCATAAATAGGTTAACCTGTGTTGACAGTTCCCTATTTATTTATTTGTATTTTTATCTCACCCTATGTCCAAAGATCTTAACAGCAGCAGTTAAAACATTTAAAATCGACCCCCTAAAGACAATCACAGGGCCTAACTATAGGAAGGGCCAGCTATTTTCTTAGTCAGACCTGCAATTTCCAAATGATGGTTAGTTCCCCCAGAACTGACAAGCGCCATCTAATTACCCTTGTCGCCTTTGAGTTCCTTCTCAAAATCCAGAATTGCGCAGATCTGGCATTGGAAGCGAGCCTGACCCAAAAAAATGCAAATTTTTGTTAATCTTTTTGCAGTCTCATCCTTGTGCCCTTTTAACAACTCTTAGGTGGAGCTGAACACAGGATGGGCCAATAAAACAAAATCTATGTCCCTGTCCATGCGTACTAAAGATATTGCTTCGCTTTCCTTTGCAAGACTGCCTGTAACATCATTGGCCAGAGAAGGTGTTATGTAAGGGTAGACCTGTGTTGCCATAAATTTAGTACTGAAGGGACATAAATCAGAAGAAAGCACTTTTTCTTTTCTTTTTTTCTTTTTTCTTTTTCAAAACACCCAGAACGTAAGCACAGGTGCGACTTGGTTATGTTGCTTTTTTTAGTGAGCAATTGGATTATATTGCTTGATTATATTGCTTCTTAGTCAGCAGCTGAATTCTGCCTCACACTTTCTATTGGATTTTCAGAAATTAAAGCAGTAATGCTCACCGTGTGTATATTTTGGGATTTGGTTTGTTTGTTTTAGTGAGCTGAGCAAAATGGTGGGGCTACGTACCACTGCAAAAGAGACTTGAGTGATAGCTCTCAATAGATCCTTGATCTTACATAGTTTGGATGAGATTCCAGAAATGAAGAGGGGGACTATTTTAATCATGGCGTTCAATCAGACACATTTAAAAATGTGCCCTCTGGGCAAATTTGTGTTTGTAACAACAGACTCCCTCCCCCCCACCCCCCCGCTCCCTGCATTTGCCTTAATACAGTTTGAAGACTCAAAATAGTTACATCTTCAGCAATCTGGATTTCATACCTCTGAAGTGATCTTCTTTAAGCCATTACGGGCAGGAAACTACATAAGCAAACAGATGGGGGCTTCCTATTGAGTGGCCAATCAGTGATGAGTATCTATAGTCAGGGTAGGTGTTGCCTGGCTTGGAGGCAAATGTAGGCTGCAGCGTACAAAAATAACGTAGATTCTCAACCATATATTCAGGCGACGGCTGGGCAGGCATTTTTGCGTGTTAGAGATCAGATGCCTTTTCTTAATAGTGATGCCTGAAAAGAAAGGGAGTTTTGTGGTGAAAATTTTAAATAGAATTTAAATAGAATGTCTGTCTTAGTCAGGACCCTGATTCAAACCGGAGTATCTACTGATAAATCTGGAAAACTTGGAGAAGCACTGGGGGCCAGTCAGAGATAGAAATGGAAGAGAAATCAATTTAAGAGGCATATAAAAGCAGATTTAAACAATTTAAATCATAGGTACATCTCCTTATTTTCTGCACAACAGGGAAGCTGATGGAGACATCCTAGAAACCGCCCCCTTTTCCATCCATCCATCCATCCATCCATCCATCCATCCATCCATCCATCCATCCATCCATCCATCCATCCATCCATCCATCCATCCATCCATCCATCCATCCATCCATCCATCCATCCATCTCACATTTGTACCCTGCCCTTCCCCTGGAGGTTCCAAGGTGTGTCACAGTACACACTAAAACTGACACTCAAAAGCTCTGATAGGATATCATGGCGACATCTGTCATGCGCATAGAGCACATCTGAATTCTCAAGGACAATACGGGATCCAGTTCTATGTTTCCTGGTCGCTTGTCTAGTTCCATAGGGAAAGAAAGCAAAACTCAGGGGCCTGGTGAGTTGAATTCTGCAAATCCCAGTAGACCCTTTGCACTGAACCGGTCCCTGTCACCAGAAGTATGCTTAGTGGCTTCGATACTTCCTTCTGAGGACAGCTCCATGGGGTACCCTTGGGGAAAAGAACAAAGTTAGCTCCGTTTCTCATTGGATCCACTATTTCCATTTCCAAGTATGTCGATGCAGTCCCCTGAGCCGCTGACAGCAACAGCCAAAGAGATGACACTTGAATTTCTCATAAGAAGCAAGATCAATAGCGAAGCTGTGAGTGAAAGCTGAGACACCTAGGAAAAGGGCCTGTCTCAGGCCTGTCAGCCCGAACCATTTCTAGCTGTCCTTTGTAGGAAAGATGACACAAAAGACTTTTAAGGGAACAAATGTAAGGGAATTTGTTTGAGAAGATTACTGTTTTCAGGGACAGCTGCTTATTTTATTTTTTTATTTTTTCCCATAATTACAGAGCATTTTGATGAGGTGCTTACATTGTCAAAACAGCAATTCCTTTCAGGTGATGCACCATACTTAGATCCCCAGAACCGCCACACCAAAGGGTTGTCATTTGTCCTCAAAACTTATCACTCGCTCTTGAATACAATTTCCAAAACAGCATACAGTAAAACCTAAAACTCAATGGGAACGGCAAATAAATCTGGCAGACAGAAATGAAATTAACAGTGACCACAAGACAATAAAAATGACGAAACACCAAGGAAAGCAATGAGTCTAACAGGCTATGTAAGACGTTCCAAGTGTGGCTCACACCAAAGTTCTCAGTAAATGCACTTGAAAGGTCTTAACCTGGCAATTAAGGCTATTTATGCAGGCGGAAGATGAGACCAAAAGGCATTTTTGTCTCGACTCGGCTATCACAAGGTGTATGATATTCCTCTTTGCTGCAGAGTAGTGCATGCCATAGCAACAGCATGTGCGACTGATAGACCTTCCTGCCATAGCAGGAGCAAGAGGCAACCACCAGGGACCAGGGTGCGCATGAATGTTCAAGATATGTGTTATTTCATCTAATTTGGATGAATTCTGTCATTTGAACTCAAATTGAACGCCCAGAAATTTTTTTTTTTAGTTATTTGAATACAAATATTTTGAACTATTAATACAAATAATTCAGACGTTCCAATGTGTACGCTTATGTACGCATCACATATGTATACATATACATCCTATTCATATTTGTTCACATCCATATGAATATGTTCAGGATGAATAAGGGATGCGTAGGAGATAAAAAACGGATGAATATAGATGCATAGAAGATTCATATAATTGGATACGTATTGAATATTCATATAAATAGATACGGATGTGTTCGTATTGATTCAAGTGTCCGGACATTCATTTTTCTTTATTCATACAAATTTGGATATTCAAATATTCTATTCGAATCAAACGGCGAAAACTGCATTCGCGGACACACCTACCCACGGCGCATGGCTGCCCTCCCTTTTCCACTTACACCTTCACACCTGGAAGAGTCGAATCCCCATCAACCTAGGGACAAGTTTTTACTTGTTCACAGATGGCGTAGACAGGGATCCCCAGGACTCTCCAGGATGCAGTTGCGACCCAACATGTGAATACGTTGCCCCAGGAGTGGCTGGAATCACTCTCAGAAGATAAGTTCGGACAGGCCCTTTGTCTCTCGTTCTCTGGTACGGAGAGCATGAAAGCAGCCATTAAGTCGGGTCTCCGATGTGTTATTTTCTGTTTCCTGTTAATTGCACATTGCCTAGATGCATGGCGCATTTAAAATAAAAAGAAAAGAAGGTCAGGACATTCTACGGGGCTTTTATCATTTATGGATCTGCTGTGGATGCGTCAAAAGTCCGATCTCACCCAGGGGAAGGGAGCAAAGTGCATACTGAGCTTCTAGGGGAAATTGCCTTGAAATGTACATAGTGAAAGCCTTTTGTGGTTCCTGTCAGCGGAGCACGGTGCCTGGAGATGTAAATAGGAATTAATTTATGTAACGTGGTCTTTCTGACAACTTGGTGCGGTGCACAATACACAGAGAACTGTTTCCTTGCTCGTAATTACCCCGGCCCCTTCCTTTGGAAACCATGTCAGCGAGGGCTCCATGTTGTGAACGCCCAAACCTTTCATTAAGGGTGACTTTCCCATCACTTTTCATTTTGGGGGGCGGGGGGAAGGGGGAGGTCAGGAAATGACAAAGGCCCTGGTCACACAAGTCGACCTCAGGTCGTGTCAGGTTGTGTTACTCACATTATTTTTATTGAAGTCGTTTTCCAAGCCGGCCTACCCCCCATTAGGTCATCTTAACCGGAATCCTCACTTTTACAGGACTGAGGAGGACTTAGTCTATCTTCACTTCCTCAAAGTGTGAGCAGGAGGACGAGCTACAGGAGACTGAGCTGGGGGAGAAGGAGGGTTCAGTCTTTCCTTCGGGCAATTGGCACCTCCAGAGTTGGTGAGGGACCTCCCCTTCTCTCCTAAGTTTATGTCAAATCTATCTCCTTTCTTACTGGATGACATTCTTATTGGGTGTGTGTTTGCAGTTCTTTTTTAAGCTTGCTCCGTCAGCTCCATGGCCTCCTTTCCTTTTTATGTGCTTTTCTTCCCCATGCAATTAATTCTGAAATAATAATAATAATTAATAATAATAATATTTGTATAAAAACGCTACATAGAGGAATCATGCACATAAACTGGGGAGAGAAGGGGAGGTGCCTCATGAACTCCGTGCGTGAACATTGGCTGAACAGAAAGACTGGACCCACCCACCACAGCACAGTTCAGCCTCCTTTAGCCCGTCCTCCTGCTCACACCGAGGAAGCGAAGACAGCCTGGGATGCCAGGACAGACTGAGTCCTCTGGAAAAGAGGACTCCGGTTAGAACAACCTTTATTCACCTTGGAAAAAAAGGTGAATAAAAATGCGAGTAACACAACCTGAAGACAACCTGTGGTTGACCTAAACTACTTGTGTGACCAGGGCCTTTGTATGTTGATGATAAATGTGGCCCTCAAGGTGGACGAGAACCCAAAATGTCCTGGTCAGCTGATGGATTAAAAATCTTTCCATTTATACATGGGAATTCTGTCATTTTGGGCCATTTTGTCTACCGGAGAGCAGCCCTAGTATCCTGTTTTGTGCTTTCTCTCTCTCTATTCCTATGCCCTCTGATAGGACGATTTTATGTTTTCTTTCAGACAGCTGCAGCAGATAACGTTCATGTCGTCCATTCTCACAAAGTGTTTTTGTAAAAATCCATCCTATTTCAGATCCAGACACGTTTAAATTTATGTTTCATTTCTTTGCTCTTTCTGGATTCTCCTTTCAGCAGCAACAGAATCCTCATAAACAGAAATAACAGATCAGTCACCCTGAACTATTCCGTAACTGGTTGGGGGAACAAAACACCAACGATTTTGACCCCTGCGCCCGGGAGTCCTTTTCTTTTTTTTCCAGTTGCCGGCTTCTCCTTTCAGCCGTTCCCTTGGCATGCCTGCTTGCCCATCTGCTCTTGATCAAAACTGGGGGAGTGTGGGGGCGTCTGTTCTGGGAAGACATACAGTGGCCAGGTGGGGAGGAGAGACTGAGGACCAATTCACACTTCAGTCAACAATTAGGCAACATCTGGGCAGCTGCAGCTGCTAGGGGTGTGCGCAAGTCGAATATCTGAAAATCTGAATTCGTACGAATAAAGAAAAATGAATGTCTGGACATTCAAACCAATACCAATACGTTCGTATCCATTCGTACAAATATTCAATGAATATCCAATGATACGAGTCTCGTACGCTTCAGTATGCATCCATACACATCCTGTTTTCATCCCGTATGCATCCTGTTTTCATCCTGTCCATATCCGTAGGGATGCGTACAGATATGTACCCGATGTGTACGTATCCGTTTACATACGAATGTCCAAATTATTTTTACAAATAACTTAAAATATTCATATTCGTACAAATACTAAAGTCTGAAC
This sequence comes from Aspidoscelis tigris stejnegeri, assembly GCA_023333525.1. Classification (NCBI taxonomy): domain Eukaryota; kingdom Metazoa; phylum Chordata; class Lepidosauria; order Squamata; family Teiidae; genus Aspidoscelis; species Aspidoscelis tigris. The sequence continues at coordinate 6,242,514 of JALMGA010000013.1, forward strand.
TAAAGACATTCAATTTGTACGCCAATGTCCAAATTTGTATAAATTTGTATAAATCCACTTTGAATCTGCTCTCAATCCAAGTCGAATGCACTCTGGATCCATTGCAGAAGTGATTGGCAGGCCCACTTTCCCACGTCCCCAATTTCACGAATGTTCAGAAGCAGATACTATTATTTTAAACATGGAGTGTATTGTTTTAGATTTGTTACCCAACCAGAGACCTTTTGGTACGGGGTGGGATAGCAATGTAAATAATAATAATAAAAAATAATAATTCATATGAGTGCAACCTGTTTACCATAGGCCTGGGGGCCAGGTAGGGCTGGAAATATTGGATTACCTGCCTCCATTATTCTCTGCCCTGCCTGATTCCAAGCCAGAGGATTTTCCCCTTGTTTTTCAGGAGGTCAAAATGCTTCCTCAAGCAGCAGGCAATTATCATACAAGTCAACATTAAGCTGTTTTCACTTACCCTAGGGAACCCTTACCAATATCCAGCTTATTTTCTTTGGGAGCGAAGATGCTTTGGGAGCCAGTGCTATTATATGAATAGAACCAGTGTGTGCTATTAAGCAAGAACCACTTAAATCCTCAGCTGGGCTATGAGCCAAGTTTGGAGTTTTAATCATCACGAACGCACCTGCAGCACATAATAATGAGATGTAAAGTCGCCCCAAACAATAGATGGGAAGCTTCAGGAACTGGGTTTTAGGATCAGTGGGGAGCAGCAATCTGGAAGCCATTGTTTAAAGGCAGCATCTCACCGCTGGAACAGCAGCCCTTCATTTTGCAAGGAGATGTAGCCCTTGGCCAATGAGCTGGATCTCCGTAGGATGCCAAAGAGAAGGTTGTTCTTGCCTTGTATGTGGGCTGAAGGTTAATGGTATTTGCATAGCAGAATTGTTCAGGTAAACCTCTACAATCACAAATGGGATAAACAGAAGCTGGAAGGCATTCATTTGCCCACATCTTCCTGGCAGACATCCCAGAGGCATCTAGTGGCCATGATAAGAAACAACCCAGAAGATTAGATGTGTCCAATCTAGAACAGGGGGCTGAACAGGTGGGTTCTTCGAAATTCAGTTTGTAACAAATCAAAGGATGAAAAATTCATATTCATTCAAATAGATCCCCTTCGAATGTCGTAGGATTCTATCTGATACGAATCTATTCGTAGAAATCTGTATGAATATCTGATACTAACAAATATGTATCGGATACGTATCCAGTATGTATCCAACATGAACGCATATGTATCCAATACGTATCTAATAAGTATCCCCTAACATATCCGCTCTGAAAGCCTCAAATCCGACCTGAATCCACTTTTAATTCACTCTCGATCCATATCAAATGCAATCTTGATCCATTGAAGATGTGACGCTTTCCCACCTCCCCTGTTTGATGAATGTCCGAACTATTCAAATCAATGTCCGAACTATTCGCATGAATGCCCGAAACATTCGCATTCATACAAATGTTAATGTCAAATGTTGTAATGTCCAAATTTGGATGAACTTGAATGAATAACAAGTGTTACAGCCCAGGTATCAATGGAGGATGTTCCATCTAGATCGCCTTTCATACGACTAAACTGGTGTGGCATTTTAATCTGTCAGTACTATATCCCAACGTTTACCATACCATGTCCCTAAGTGTAGTGATGCTTCCTTTTTTCCAGTTTTGTGTAGCTGCTAATCTTGTTGCTAATATTATGTATTGAATTCCTTGTAAAATCGCCAACCGTTCCCAGAAAAAAGTTCAACAGCAAGAGGCTGAAAACAATGAATCCATCAGGTGATAAAAGCAGAAGAGGTCAATAAACACTACGGGAGACCATTAGGATACTCAGCAGGAAGGTTTCCAAAATGTTGGCTTCAACAATCCTTTAGCTGCTGAATTCTATGCAGAATACAAAGGCATGGAAGTGAAAGGGGCTGAGCGAGGGCTGGAGATGCCAGCAGGTGACTTCAGAGGGCCCAGGAATTAAAGGGATCCCACTGAAAACTGGTCCATGGGCCTCTTTGCACTTAGGCTGGTAGTCAACACCTAGTGAACTTCTAGGGAAGGGCATCTGCACTTGGAGGAGGCTGCTACAGCCTTCAAGATTGCCCTGCCTTCCCAGAAGTTCACAATTGTTGACTAGGTGTGTGGAGCACTAAATCGTGCTCCACACTTTTACCAACGTTAACCCTAAGCTTACTTGGAGCATCCGGACAGCGGACAGTGGAACTTCTTCTGGTGGTCCAGGGTCATCTGAGATGCCGTGCAAATGCGCTGGGTCCTCGGACACCTATATACGCAACTGCATATGCACAGAGTGTCAGCCTCATCATGGCAATGGTGCCGATACATGCCACTTGTGGAGAGCGCCGCAGCCAAAATGGCGGTGCCCAGATGAGGACTGGGATAGGTCTCTGGTGAGTGACCGATCACATGGGACTTCAGTTGTCTTTACCTTGGGTCACTGGGCTCCTTTCCTGTCCAGTGGGAAGGGAAGAGCGGAAACACCCCATCTCTTTGCTGAGAAATGGATTTAGTGACTACAGGGATTTATTTGGGGAATCACACCCGGAAGAACCCCACTGTAGCTGAAGGTGGGCTAAAGAATCACATTTCAGAATCATTGCATCCAGTAAGGGCCTCACCACAATCCTAAATTGTGTCCTAGTTTTCCTCTCTCAAATTCTGGGCTTCAGGCATGAGGGTATCGAGGAACATGAAGGGGATTCAGTGTCCCCGGAGGAGCACACTTTACAATATGGGTCTATTTTGATAGGAGGGAAAGTATTCAGAGATGCAGCAGAAAATCAGAGCGCAGCATCATTTCTCTGAGCTCTCAGAAGCCCAGATTCACACTTCAGCCCATAGTTCATGATAGGTGAACATCTGGGTAGGTACCAGGAGGCGCTTACAGCCCACAAGCACCCGCTGCCTTCTCGACACAACCAGAACGTACCTAACAGCATCCAGCCAGCAACCATTCACACCTCTGCCAGCTGGGGAGGTCATCAGAGCCACCACACAAGTGTGCTGGCAGTTCACGTGACCCCCTGTTGGAACATGGCTGCAACTGCGACTGCTCAGAGGTGTCAGCATCGCCACAGCAACGGTGCTGACTTCACACGCCATCACGCAGGGTGCCACATTCACTTGGCGGCGCTCTGTGGAGGAGCAGCCCGGCAACTGAGCACAGGTCAGTGCTCCATCATGTCCAGACTAGGCTCATTGACTAACGTAGTCAACGTTGGCTCATCACATACTTTCTCCACCAACGGGAAGGGAAGCGATGTCTAAAAATGCCTGTGGTCTTGGGAAATAGACCATTTATGGGCACCTAGCAAAAACATCTCTAGGCAACCACGTTTGAGGCCAGGAATGGGGCAGGCTGCTTTGATCTTCACTCAGGTGGCTCAATCCAGGTCAAGACTTGCCAACCTGGTATGAAGCAACACACACCATGTTGAAACTCCCGGGTGTGTGAGTTCGTGCACCACAGCTAGTTCACAATAGGTGAACATCTGGGAAGGCAGTGCCTCCTGGTACTTACCCAGATGTTCACCTATCATCTCCTCTGGAGCTCTACTTGGTTATAAACACTTTTGCTTCCATTTGGAAACAGGCTCCAGCTTCCATGCTAGACGTGGACACTGATTCCTCCAACATCCAGACTTTGATCTTCGGGCAGAAATGCAAATTCCCTGGCAGTTTCAGTAGTAACAGGTCATTTACAATTTGAAGTCAGTATCCAAAACACGTCAGAGAGGGCAGCTACTCTTAGCAACATTCTAGTTTCTGCCTTTAATTGTACTCCGCCAATTTCCCTTTTTCTCCCTCGTGAAATGACAGGAGAGGTAGCAAACATGTCATAACAGCCTTCGCGGCAGAATTAATGAGGACAGTGAGAGAAAAGTACAGAGACACATTTTCAATGATTTATTATTAAATTCTTCAGTAGAAATCTAGTAAGTAGAATTTTCTTATTAACACAATTGAGAACGTAATGAGCTTCTTAATTTATGACTTCAGTAAGTTCTTCTGATTTGAATTATAAAACTATCATGCGCGCTACATTCTAATTGCCCAAGTGTGTCTAAGGATGACAGTTTGTTTAGTTTTCATTCCAGCATCTAATCTAAATAAATTAACAAATAGTAGTCAGTCTCTGCCGCGAGTCATTGTGATATAAACGAATAAATTGATTTTTTTTAATGGATTGAATCTAAGTTATTTAAATAAGTGCGGTAAACTTTAGTCTCCAGCCTCTTCGCCCTCTTTCTCAGGCCTTGCTGTTTGTCTAGAGAACAACTGTATGGTTTTTCTTCCTGAAAACTGTGTCTCTAGGCCAAATTATGAGGTGGCTTTCACAGATTCTGTCACCCATGAAGGAAGAAATGATTCATGCACAGCAGAATTCATAATACCCCCAGAACAACCCACAGGCGGTTCATCGAATCGAGAACCCAGCCACCTCACACCCAAAGGCAAGCATAGCATCATTCTCCCTGCTTGTTAGGTCTCTCTAGTGTAAACAATTTGCTTATTTTTTGCTTATTCTTCCTTAGCAAGGAACTCAGGTTGGTAGAGATCGCATCCCTCTTCTTCATTTAAAATAAGATAGGGTGCGATCAGACATACTTAAGGAGGCACCCTCTGGGTAAATTTGAGTCTAAAATGACAGGTGTTTCCCCCAACTTGAAGACTGAGAAAGGTTGCCTCTTTTATTCCGCCTCCCCACTTGACTATTTTAATTCGGACTGGACTATTTTAATTTGGATTCAGAACCGAGTGCGCATTCTGGCTGTTCCCATTTGCTTGACAATAAGACAGACTCAATTCGAATACTGCAGTTCCCATTCGAACCACCCAAATCCCCAGCACGGAGAAACAGCATCTTTTCATCTCCACCCCTTGTCCAAACCCTGTAAGCCTGCCATACTCAGAATCAGCTGAGCAAAAGAACAGACTGGGCAATCACTCTCCCTTTCAAATCGGACTCTCCCTCCATTCACTAATGTTACTGGGAAGGCAGCAGCTTTGCACAGAATCAGCTGAGTGAAAGAACAGACTGGTCAATCACTCTCCCTTTCAAATTGGACTCTCCCTCCATTCACTATGTTACTGGGAAGGCAGCAGCTTTGCACAGAATCAACTGAGTGAAAGAACAGACAGGGATGGGAGGAGAACAGAGGCTTGTGGTTCCTGCACAGGTTCAAAGAGAGAAGAGGGGATTCCCTTCTTTGCTTTGAATGAGCTGCTCAGGATGGAGTGAGGCTAAAAAAAATATTTCCTCTGCCAACTACTGTAACAATGTAATGTATCTCTCATAATTACAGTGGCATTCACAAAAGGGGAAATCTATGTTCAAAGATCCAACACTTTTTTTGATCTCGGCGACTCTAGCATTGCAGGGGTGGCAAGGACAGGGGGTAGATGTTCCCAGATATGAAATCCCACCCATCTAATGCTGCGCCAACAGCAATGGCAGGCGCTGGCCAGAAGGATATGGAGGTGGGATAGCCCAGAAGACAGATCTCCTCCCTGAATAGTCCAGTAGTGTTCCCATTGAGGGGGGTGAGATAGATGCCAAAACAGGACTGAGAACAATTTTTCCAAGGACTTTTTTTTTCTGTGGACTTCAGCAGTATAGTCCTCATAAAGTCCGGGAATAAAGATTTAAATGGGATGAGATGATCCCGAAAACGGACTGGATTCTCATTTAATCTTGTATGGGAACCCACTACACCCTAACATTCTTTATCTTCAGTCTTTACGATCTTCTGGCATGAGTTTCATCAGATCCTTTGCAGACTCCACATTTTGCACAAGCTGACAATTTTTCAGTCCTGACTTTGACTGCATTTGTCCTTACAGTCTGTTAGCAACTGAGACGGTGACAATTTCTCCGTCTTCCGCAGCTTCTTCCAAAAACCTACAGTCATAAACCTCTACAGTGTCCGACCGCTGCTTCCGAGACCGAACCAAGGGACCTTCCACTGTTCCGAAATTGCTCCATTCTGGTCCTGCTGATCGAGTGCCCCTTAACTTCCTCTAGATGTATTGGAGCCCTTCCTTTGCGGGCAGGATCATGACCCCTGCCAGGCACTAACTGCAGAGAACATCGGGGTCTTCCTGGAGGTTGTGATCCTGCAACCCAGGAAGGCTGAAACCCTCCTTCCTTCTTCCGCCATGGCAGGATTTTATTTTCTTCTTAAATGCTTGGATTTTATTGTGGATTGAATTCCCACATACACGCTTCTAATCACGTGCTGCACTTATCTTGCACACCACTCTGGGACGCAGGTGAAGGCAGTTTAGAAATAAATAAAAATTAGAAAGGAGTGAGAGGACCACTGGGCCCCCGGTGCAATTTGTCACTCGCAAGACTCGCCGCTGATGGGGAATTACAAAAGAAACTATTTGAAAGGTTAAGGATTTGTCTGCAGCCTCTGAAAGCGATATTAAAGTGAGATTTATCACGCACACTTGAGGAAAATAAATGACTGCCTCTATGATGAGAGGAAGCTGGACAAGCGTGCTCGTTGCTACTGCCAGCCACAGTGGGATGCAAGAAGCAGCAGCACCCATGAGCGCACTAACCATGTGCAATAGGGTGAGCATTGGGGGTTAGGGGTAGGAATGTGCACGGATATTTTAAATATTTAAAATTCAATTGAATTCTTTCGAATTTGGACAGTCAAATTCGAACAGAATGTCTGTGTGCCAGTTTGGTCTAGTGGCTAGGGAGCCGGGCTGTTATCTGGGGATCCCAGGTTCGATGCCGCCCTCCCCCATGAAGCCAGCTGGGTGACCTTGGGCTAGTCACAGCTCTCTTCTGAGCTCTCACAGCCCCACCCACCTTACAGGGTGTTCTGTTGTGGGGAGAAGAACAGAACGTTTGTCAGCCGCTTTGAGTCCCCTTAAATGGGTGAGAAAAGCGGGGTAGAAAAGCCAAGTCTCCTCTTCCTCCTCCTCTAAGCCACTCAACAGCATTTGTCCTTCTGCTGTCCTACCCTCTGATCACCTGGAAAAGACCAGACAGAGAGAGAGTACCCGAGCATACAAGACTAGTTAAACCGCTTTCTTTCCGAGTGTATGAAATCATAAAGAAATAAAAATTCAAGCCAAGCAACAATCGATATGAATCAGATAATGCATAAGCCAGTGAGTTGAAATAATTTTACTCCTGGGATACCATCTTGGAAGCACAACGAATGATTGGCTCTCGCTCCTTCACAGAGGCTGTGGTGACACTTAAGGTTTAATCCAGCTCCAGTCCACTTTCAGAGTGACAGACAGAACCCATCAGCAAAGTGACAGGCTGCTTTCTTTCAAGGTTAAATAACTCAGAAAATTCACCTTTGGGATAAGTCATGTGGAAGGAAAATTCATGGTCACTTTGCTGAGGTGTCGTCTCGCCCTGAAGGTGGACTGAAGCTGGATTAAACCTTAGGTGTGGCCACAGCCAGAGGGTAAACCTGATCCCTGGTTTGTCAGGATGAGGGAGAATAAAATGCCATTTTGAATGCTGCATGGAGCATGTGAAATCTCCCCGACCCTCTTGCACAGGCCAAAGTTTGCGAGTTGCGACACCTAGTAAACCTGGTCCTAGAGCAAGAGGGAGCGACTTAACTTCATTCATGACTTCACCTTCCATCCATTTATGGAGCCTGAAGGGGACAGGGCCTCCCATCATCATGTCGGAATGCATAATGACATCACTGACAATGTCATCTGATGTGAGCCAGTTTGGTCTAGTGGTTAGGGAGCTGGACTCTCATCTAGGAATCCCGGGTTTGATTCCGCCTTCCTCCATGAAGCCAGCTGGGTGACCTTGGGCTAGTCACATCTCTCTTCTGAGCTCTCACAGCCCCACCTGCCTCACAGTGTGTCTGTTGTGGGGAGAAGAACAGAAGGTTTGTCAGCCGCTTTGAGTCCCCTTAAACAGGTGAGAAAAGCCAGGTAGAAAAGCCAACTCGTCGTTTTCCTCCATGAAGCCAGCGGGGTGACCTTGGGCTAGTCACATCTGTCTTCTGAGCTCTCACAGCCCCTCCTGCCTCACAGGGCGTCTGTTGTGGGTAGAAGAACAGAAGCTTTATCAGACACTTTGAGTCCCCTTAAATGGGTGAGAAAAGTGGGGTAGAAAAGCCAATACTACTTCTTCTTCTTCTTCTTCTTCTTCATCATCATCATCATCACTCAGCCTGTTATTTTGACCCTGTCAGCCTTTTCTCGTAACAATTGCTTATCATTATCTATTATTTTTGAGACGCACCCAACAGATTGGGTTGAAGCCTCGGCAGGCCCGAAATCCCGCCTCCTCCAAGCTCCCCAAAAAAGCCAGGAAGGGCAGCCAAGCTGAGATAGGTGCTCATCTTTCTCAAGGAACCAATCACGTAAGAGGGGCGTGGCCATGCGGGGTTTCCCGCAAGCATTCAAAACGGCGTTCTGCACACCTCTAAGAAAGCCCCCTTCCCCCGTAGGAGTGCTGCTGGCAGCGAAAATGTCCGCCATCAGAAAGCCAGCGTACAGGCCCGGGTGGCCTCCTATCCTGACAGAATTAAAAAGCAATGTGCTGAGGGTGACGGACTGACAAGCTTCTCTACTTGTAATAGAAAAATTTATAAAAGCTCACGGTTCGCTTTATGGGTAGCCTAGCTGTCGTCAGCATTTTCCTTTTTATACCCACCTAATGACATTTTAAAGAGCTGTAGATCTGCAAAAATCAATAAAGAAATAATGGCCTACAAGTGAAACCATAACCCACTTGGCGCTTTCAGAGGCAAGCCGTTAAAGTAATTTCAGCGCATTACCAAAAGTTAACCGTAACGGAGGATGAAAACCCAACACTATTCATCCAGGCCAGGGGCATGGAGTGGCATTTGTAATTTTGCTTCTGAAGTCTGGTTTCTCCTTGCGCTCCAAATCAAGGGCCATGTCATGTACAAGAAGACATGTCTAAGGGTGGTTGCACTTAAGGTTTAATCCAGCTTCGGTCCACTTTCAGAGCGAGAGGACACATCAGCAGTGACCAGTAATTTTCTTTCCACATTATCTACCCTAAAGGTGAATTTTCTGAGTTATTTAACACTGAAAGAGAACAGCTTCCCATGTGCTGATGCGTTCTCTCACTCTGAAAGCGGACTGAAGCTGGATTAAACCTTTGATGTAACCACAGTCCCTCGGACCACACCAGCGTTCAGAAGGGAAGTTGCTCATGGGCTTGACGGTCCAATATGCTGGCGAGAGAGCAGAATCACCCTCAGAGAGAAAAAGCTGCAGGAGGCTGAGTTGTGCGAAGTTCACAGACGTTCACTTTGGATCAAATATGTGATGGTTCACATATCCAGAATTTCAGTTAAGCTGAACCCATCAACCGGTTCTCCTGCTTGCAAGCTGTGCTCATAGTCTTGAAAATGGCTTTGTTTCAGTGTGAAAATTGTATTTTTTTTCTTTTTGAAAAAGTATGGAGGCAAATGCAAACAACCGTTTGTTCAACTAAACAGTTCACCAACAAACTGAACAAATAGGTGTTTGGTTTGATGGCAAACCCAGTGTGCAATTTCCATTCTCTCTCTGTCTCTCCCTCTGTTAAGAAAAATAAAGAGAGGGACAAAATTTAGCTTTCCAAGCTAGGGTTTTGCACAAATATTTGCAACATTCAAAGTTCATGCAAATTCCAATGCAGACATTCGGAATTCAAATCGAATGTTCGCACGTTTGAAGATTGGCATTCATATTTGAATCGAAAGCTTCGGGACATTTGTATGAAGCTTTGTTATATTCGTGAAGCTGGGGAGGTGGGAAAAATGGATCCAGAGTGGATTTGAAGTGGATTGAGAGCGGATTAAAAGTGGATTCAGGGCAGATTTGATGCGTTCGGAGCAGATATGTAGGGGATACGTCGGGGATTCGTATGTGATTCGTGGTGGGGATCGGAATCATTCCTCCCTTGTCTGACGTTTCTGGGACAGTGAGTCATGTGGATTAGACTTCAAGTGGACAGACAAATTTAGCTACTTAACTAGCAACGCAGACAGGCTGCGTCCTTCACTCAGTGGGGTCAATTTCTTGTGGGTTTGCCCAGAATCGCCAAGATCACTTTCCCAGGCCTCACTCAGCTTAGTCACGCCAGCTAGCTTTATTGGATAAAAAGTCACAAGGAGCGCAATGTATACATCAAAGGCCCTTCCCCACCTAATTCGCACAATCCATCAAATAACCTTGAGGTCTCTTGTTTCCAGCACAGGTCTATCAGCATACATGGGATTCAACCACAACCCAGGGAAAAGGCAGCGTCTTTAAGGACAGCTGGCAGGGAAGGTTGAGAAAGGGAAATAGACAAAGATGGCGGCACAGGGGACAGGGTGGCAAAAATTACACTCATAGGATGACTCAGTCTACCTATGTAGCTCTACTTATTCTTGCCCCTGATGCCACTTCATAAGAATGGTAGGAATAAGAGGGGCCCAGCTGGACCACGCCATGGCCCATCTACTCCACCGTCCCGTCTCACCCAGTGGCCCACCAGTTGCTTCTGGGCATCTCAAGCAGAAGATGGGGGCAAAACCTTCACCTGCTCTCCACTCCCTGCAAACGGACCTTAGAGGTACCCTGCCTGTCTCTGCAAACTTGAGGTGGTATCTGGGCATCCATTCTAGCAGCCACTGGTACACCTGTACTCTGTGAATTAAGAGGAAGCCTGCTGGATCAGGCCAGCATCCCGTCTCACACAGAGGCCCAGCAATTGCTTCTGGGCATCTCAAACAGAAGACAGAGGCAAAACCTCCACCTGCTCTTGACTCCCTGTCAATGGCCTTTAGAAGCATGCTGCCCATGGGTGTTTTCCACTTAATGGGTACATTAAGGACCTTAATGGGTACTCTAGTGCTAAGTGGAAAAAAACCCCATCTCTCCAGCTTGGAGGTCATTCCTAGGCATCTATTCTCATAGCCATTGATACACCTGGACTCCATGAATTAAGAGGAGCCTATCTAGTCCAGCATCCTGTCCCAGAGGTTGGTTGCTGGGCATCCATTCTTTCTAGGGACTTTGCCTTCTGCACCAAGAGCCACAGTCTTAATGAGCCACAGCTTGTTCCTGCTTCTGAATCCAGAAGATTGGCACTTCAGCCATACCCAAAGATCTCCAAGGATCTTCGCCTATAAACACTCTAATTGCCAGAGTATTCCGGCTCTATAATTGACAGCTTGCCCATTAGCAAGGGCTTGGGAAGCAGGCTGAAAGCTACTTAGAGAGAATTTGAAAAAGAACCATAATAAGGAAGTAGGTAGTTAATTAGCACGTAGGCAGAAACCCTGTTTACCTAGCCACTGTCTTTCCAGGAGTCACAAGCTGTATTTCTTTTCTGGGTTCTAATAATGATGTATATATATTTACATATGTGCAGTCAGAAATAAGAATAGGCTTTCTTCATTCTCTCTGGCAAATTAGCATCCACTTTTCCAATCTAATTTGATTGCACATTTGGTGACTAATTGTTGGAAATGGTAAAATAAAAAATAAAAAAAATTGCAGGACCAGAGTCAGGGACAATGGATAGGCAAAGATGAGGCGGCGGCCATGTTAGTCTGAAAATCTATATCTGTGATAGACCAGCGGCCTTTCTGCCTCTGGGAGGCCACTGGGTGAGGCGGGATGGTAGGTGGGCCATGGTCTGGTCCAGCCGGGCCCCTCTTATTTCTCCCATTCTTATGAAGTGGCATCAGGGGCAAGAATAAGTAGAGCTACTGGTAGACTGAGTCATCCTATGACTGTAATTTTTGTCACCTTGTCTCCTGTGCCGCCATCTTTGTCTATTTCCGTGGTGTTCTGTTGTGGGGAGAAAAACAGAAAGCTTTGTCAGCCACTTTGAGTCCCTTTAAATGGATGAGAAAAGCGGTGCAGAAAAGCCAGCTCTTCTTCTTCTTCCTCCAAGAAGCCAGCTGGGGGACCTTGGGCTAGTCACAGTTCTCTTCTGAGTTCTCACAGCCCCACCTACCTCACAGGGTGTCTGTTGTGGAAAGAAGAATGGGAAGCTTTGTCAGCCACTTTTAGTCCCCTTAAAAGGGTGGGGAAAGCGGGGTATGAAAGCCAACTCTTCTTCATCTTCATGACAGCATGGTGGAGGCCTTCCCTGACCTCTTTATCTATTACTTTATTTCACTGAAAATGGTTGCCATGGCCACACATTCACACTGTGGGCAACACATTTCTCCACACAAGTCAGAACATCACTGTCAAACGCAAGCATGGATTCAGTCACAAGCATGGAGGAATGAATGAATGAATGAGGAGTTTATGGGTCAGCCTATCAACTGTACCAATATATAAAATAGGACATGACAAACGATAACAATAAAGCAAAAAGATATTATACAGACATGTGTACAAATACAGCATGAACAAAAAGTGTAGCATCATTCCCGGCGAAAACCACTCCAATCTGCTCTAAGTGAATTTTCTCACGTTGAGATGCCGCACCAATAAATAAGCCAATTCTCCTCATAACAGAAACACTTAAACCCTGAAGAAGGAAAGATGCTCCGGCATTGACTCCCCAGTAATTCCTTTGCCTTAAGAAAGGATCCAAATATTGCTGTCTAGCTAAGGAATAAAGCTGACAATCAAACGTAATGTGGGTAGAAGCTCAATGTCCGGAGCTCCGTAAATGCGTAGCCTGGCATTAAAAGTACCTGATAAAATCTTTCAGATGTAACCATGGAGGCCAGTAATTCAAAATGTGGGCAGGAGAATGCCCTACTTAAATGCCGGTTCGTATCACCAACGCCTTAACAACGGCATCTGTCATCTAGTGAGGTGAATTCTAAGCTGACTATTTCCCTTCCTTCCTCGGCCAAATTCCCCTCATAAAGATGAGACGTCAACTGCTGAGGTATTAACCCACACACCTTGTTTTAAGATCATCGTTTTAACTTGGGACTTCTCTCGGGATCCACATTGGCTATCAATAAAGCTCAAGGTGTAGAAATGTTTTAAATAAATTTAAAACTGGCCAGGACAACCAATGGCCCACTCCAAGAGCCAGGGATGGGCAAGAATATTTGAAATATTCATTATTCGATCAAATTTGGCCAAATTTGGCCATTAGAATTCAAATAGAATGTCCAGACATTTGGTTTTTTAAATATTTGAACAAATACGAATATTTTGAATCATTCGTATGAATAATTCAGATGTCCGCATGTGTACGGACACATACGCATTACATACGTATCTGTATGCATCTGTATGGATACGTACGGGATGAAAACGGGACACATACAGGATGGAAGCAGGATGTGTACAGATGTGTACAGATGTGTACGGATACATACAAATGTTGTTGACGTAAGTATCATCAAATACGTATAGAATACTCGTATGAACAGATTCGAATGTATTCAAATCGGTTCAAAGTTTAATACATTCTTTTTTTCTCTATTCGTATGAATTCAGACATTCGAATATTTGATTCAAATTGACTCGAAGGTCGAAAATTGAATTTGTGCGCACCCTTACCAAGGACTTCTCTTCCTGGCCACTGACTGACATTGAAAACTAGGCCAAGTTTTGAAGACCAAGCTTGGCTTTCACAGATAATTTCTTCACTTGCTGGGACATGATCCAGATCCGGCATGTCAGTACAGCTGAATTAACAGGTCTCAGTCTCAGTTTTTTGGACTACTGAGGGACCCATTTTGGTGGTGAACCAAAGCATGTCACCAAAATGGGTTCCACACCATGGGCATTTTCACACTTCACTTCCCATCCACTGGACGGGAACGGAGTGCAATTAGCCAATGTTGACTAGCGCTCACACTTGGAGCGCTAGTCAACTTTGGCCATTCCCCCCTCCCTGCTGTTGCCTTGACGATGCTGGTGATCTGCGTGCTCAGATGACCCTGGAGCACCAGAAGAAGAAGAAGAAGAGTTGGCTTTTCTACCCCGCTTTTCTCACCCATTTATGGGGACTCAAAGTGGCTGACAAAGCTTTTCAATTCTTCTCCTCGCAACAGAACACCCTGTGAGGTAGGTGGGGCTGTGACAGCTCAGAAGATAGATGTGACTCGCCCAAGGTCACCCAGCTGGCTTCATGGAGGAAGAAGAGTTGTCTTTTCTACCCAACTTTTCTCACCCATTTAAGGGGACTCAAAGCGGCTGACGAAGCTTTCCTATTCTTCTCCCTACAACAGACACCCTATGAGGTAGGTGGAGCTGTGAGAGCTCAGAAGAGAGCTGTGACTAGCCCAAGGTCACCCAGCTGGCTTCATGGGGGAGGGTGGAATCAAACCCGGTATTCCCAGATAAGAGTCCGGCTCCCTAGCCACTAGACCAAATGGACGCCTGAGGTCAGCTTTCGGGTAAGGCTGTTTAACATGTGGGGCACAGTTTTATTCTCCACACTTAATCAACAATTAGTGAACTTCTGGTGGGAGCGGACACGCTTGGAGGCTGTAACAGCCTCCAACGCATGCTGATACTCTTCACCAGAAGTTCACTATTTCTCGCGTAGAGGTCATAGTGTGAATAGGGCACATGACTTGCCATAGTGCAAACCAACAGCCCTCACTGGTCTGGACCTACTGGTTTGAGCCACAGAGAGGCAGCATTGAAAGGCCCACAGTTTCCACCCAAGACCTGTTCGATGGTGCGCTCAGAAGGAGGCCATTCCAGCGCCATTCCCTTGGAAAACTGGGAACTCTTAGGAAACACCCTGAAGGAGAAGAGAAGAACAGAAATAAGAAAAGAGTGAAAGGAAAAATAAACTGTGACTGAAAGGGCAGAAATTCCAAGGCTCAAAAGCGGGACGTTGGATGAGATTATTTAATCACAGCCAATTTAACAATTAACTGACATTACAGGGGAACTAACACTGTTGCCAACTGACATTATTTATTTATGTATTTATTCCACAAATCCTCTGTTGTCAAATTACCAGCCATACTTTGAGCGCTGAGGTACTTGAGTTGCCATCACGGGCTGTCTTAATTGTTCATTAACTGCTATTAATTGCTCATTTAGTGAGATTTTTATACTATTTTAATTTTACCGTATCAGGACATGTTGCTCTCGTCGTCTAGCGTCCAGAACTATCGCCAGGCCCGACTATTAACTCCTGCGGTGCGACACCTTTCCATAGATTTTGGGCAGTACCTGACGCCCTACTGGCTTTCCATCTAGGCCAGCAGTTCTCAACCTTCCTAATGCCGCGACCCCTTAATGGAGTTCCTCATGTTGTGGAGACCCCCAACCACAGGGGCGGAGCAGCTGGGAGGTAGGAGGGAAGGGCAGTGGGAGACTCGTCGCGACCCCTCTGAAAGGGTAGTTCGACCCCCAAAGGGGTCCCGACCCCCAGGTTGAGAACCACTGATCTAGGCTCTAAGGATGTGATCAGTCCTACTATGGCGGGGTACGTCATCTATCTGAGGCAACCCCACCATACCCTTGCTATGTTCCCCCTATAAAGGTCCAGAAACTATTTCTGGAAATCCCACACTAAGACATACTGCTAAAATAGATCCCTCAGGGGCTTGGAGCATTCATTCCCGGACGTTCAGAGTTCTGGTGTGAGCTTTGTGATGGGAACTGTGGCCTATTCGCACAAGTGTGCACGAATGATTGGTGCCACTCGGAATTCAGATGAATGTGCCCAAATTCTGAGATTCGTGGACAAATTGAATAGGTCCCTGTTCATAGGGTCCTATCCGTCCATGAATCGAATAATCCAGTGTCCGTAGAAGCTTCAGTCAAAGCTTCTATGGATACTGGATGCCTCAGGGCCACCCTCCCTTGGCCACCCTCCCTTGGCCACCCTCCCTTGGCCACCCTCCCCCCAACCCTTTCCCCCACGGCTTCCCTGGGGGTTCAGACCATGGAGAGGTGAAGGAAGAAGAAGAAGAAGAAGAAGAAGAAGAAGAAGAAGAAGAAGAAGAAGAAGAAGAAGAAGAAGAAGAAGAAGAAGAAGAAGAAGAAGAAGAAGAAGAAGAAGAGTTGTCTTTTCTACCCCGCTTTTCTCACCCATTTAAGGGGACTCAAAGCGGCTGACAAAGCTTTCTATTCTTCTCCCCACAACAGACACCCTGTGAGGTGAGTAGAGCTGTGATAGGTCAGAGGGGAGCTGTGACTAGCCCAAGGTCACCCAGCTGGCTTCATGGAGGAGGGCAGAATCAAACCCAGTGTTCCCAGATAAGAGTCTGGCTCCTTAACCACTAGACCAAACTGGCTTACTGGCCAGAAAGGCCCCTTAAATGAGCTTGTGTCCAGCTTTTCATCGTATAGCTTCAGTTTATAGAGCTAAGCTCACATGCATCCTGCAAACATAACCACCCAAGCAAATCATCTTAACTGCATTTGTGCACTCAAAGAGAAAAGGAAAGAACCAGTCTGATGGTAGAACTAGGAGCAGAATGGAAGCTATTAAGCATTCTTATGAAAGCAAGAGTTATTTTTAATTTTCCCAGAGCTACTCTGGCACCTGAGTGCTTCCTGCCAGTTCCGGGAAACTGGTTCATAGTGGTCTTTCTCTGCAGAGGCAAGGGACAGTGGTTGCATGTTGAGCTTCATGTGGTTCCAATCAGCCCTAAAGTTTAATCAATATTCCATCATGTGCTGGGGGGAGGCATTAAAAAGAGAAAGGGAGGAAGCACCGTTGGATCAGTCTGTGTAAAATGCATGCTCCATTAATGGAGAGTTTCATCTTTTAAGACGTATCCAAATAGCTGTTTCTCGTATCATGGTATTTCTTCAGACAGACACTTGTTATGTTTGACTCACACAAGATGCAAGTTGCATCCAACAGAAGAAGCTCAAAACAGTGCCTCCATCCGTAGAAATGTAACACTTCTAGAAGAAGAAGAGTTGGCTTTTCTACCCCGCTTTTCCCACCTATTTAAGGGGACTCAAAGCAGCTGACAAAGCTTCTGTTCTTCTCCCTTAAGGGGACTCAAAGTAGCTGACAAAGCTTTCCATTCTTCTCCCCACAACAGACACCCTGTGAGGTGGGTGGGGCTGTGAGAGCTCAGAAGAGAGCTGTGACTAGCCCAAGGTTGCCCAGCTGGCTTCGTGGAGGAGGGCAGAATCGAACCTGGTATTCCCAGATAAGAGTCCGGCTCCCTAACCACTAGACCAAACCGGTTAAGAGAGCTTACAGAGGAATCTGTGATCCAGTGATGTCAAGGAAAGCCCGCGTCTCCCTCCCCAAATGCCCCGGAAGCTGCTGCTTAATCTCTCCATATCCCTGGGCTTCTGTCCAAGGCAGAGTTGCCCCCTTCTGAAGCGAACTGCTCACAGGTAAACGGAGCGAAGACCCCAGGAGGCAAGTACCTGCCTGACCCTTGCCAGGAACAAGCTGGCACGGCATTTGCAAACGCGAGCGGCAGATGCAAAGGGAAAGGCGGCGGTGGGCGAGATGCCTCCAGCTGCCAGCTTGCTGACGGAAGCCTGTGCCTCTTGGTCCTAGCAGATGTTTCAGAACAATAATGATATCTGACTGGTTGGTTTTCCTGCTGGCTGTGCGACTCAAGGACGGCTTCCTCCATGCGGCCCACTTGTACCACTCTTCTCCGTAGTCGGGGCCATGAAAGACCAAGCAGTCTCCGGCATCCTCCGTCGCAGGGAGCCAACAATACTGACAGAAGATGTCGAAACTGACCGAGCGCCTGGCGGGCAGCAGTTCGCTCACTTCTACGGATCAAATCACTACGTAGAGAAGAGGGAGTGGGCTATGTAGGGTGACCTCGTGGTAGCTTTTCCAGTCATGAGGCCAAGTTCACACCTGAATTTTAATCCAGGTTCAGGCCACTTTCAGAGTGAGAGATGACACCAGGAAAGTGTCGAGCTGTTTTCTCTCCACATTAACGTTAACTTATAAGGCCCTAAATGACTTGGGCCCCAAATATCTGAAGGAACGTCTACTCTCCTATCGACCTGCCCATGCCTTAAGATCTGGAGGGGAGGCCCTCCTGGTTGTCCCACCACCCTCAGTGGCAAAAGGGGGGGCACCCAGGAGAGGACCTTCTCAGTGATGGCCCCCAGGCTATGGAATAGTCTGTGCTTTGAGGTGCGTCTATCAGCTTCACTGTACACGTTTAGAAAGGCACTGAAGATTCACCTCTTTGCCTTGGCCTTCAGCGAAACAGGGATACAATTTCCCTTCCCACTTGCAGATGCTACTGTTTAAATACATGCTGCTGTAGTTTTAATGATGTTTTATTTTAGATGTTGTTGCCTGCCTGGAGACCTTTGGGGATAGGATAGGATAGGATAGGATAGGATAGGATAGGATAGGATAGGATAGGATAGGATAGGATAGGATAGGATGGATGGATGGATGGATGGATGGATGGATGGATGGATGGATGGATGGATGGATGGATGGATGGATGGATGGATGGATGGATGGATGGACTCAGACATTCATTTTTGGGAAACTGCACATTTAGGCATTCACACCTAGCTTCAGTCCACCTCCAGAGCAAGAGAACACATCAGCAAAGTGGCCAGTAATTTTCTTTCCACGTTATCTATCCCAAAGGTGAGTTTTCTGAGTTTATTTAATGCTGAAAGAAAGCAGTTTGTCACCTTGCTGATGCATTCTCTAGCTCTAAAAGTGGACTGAAGTCAATTTCCATCCACATTGTCTAACCCCAAAGTGGGCTTTCTGAGTTAGATCATGTTGAAAGGAAACAGCTTGCCATTTTGCTAATGGGTTGTCTCACTTTGAAAGTGGTCCAAAGCTGGATGAAAATTTAGGCGTGAACACAGCCTTGGTTCGTTAAAGTGGAGAGAATATGGCTAGCTTGCTGATGGGTTCCCTTGTTCTGAAAGGGGCCTGAAACTGGATTGAACCTTAGGTGTGACCACAGCCTGAGCGTGGCTTTGGTTTAGCTGCACTGATCGCTGCTCTTCTCTTGCCTGCTAGCAGGGTGGCCTCAAGGCAAACCTGCCTGACATCAGCAGAGATAAAACGAGACTATGGATCAACTTTTGTCCTCTTTTGATGATTTCCTCTGAAAGCACAGCTCAATACGTTCTTTCTTTGTGTTCACTTTCTTCCGTTCTGCCGGTCTCAGGCCATTCTGCATTGCACACCATTTGTGCTCTGCTAACAACGTGCCTATTATATATCTATAGGAAGACTACATGCTGGGTATTATGGGATGCTCTCCTCTGACATTCAAATTTCAATTGAGTTCAAATGTCAAAATTTGGCACATTCAATTTGATTTTGAATATCTATGAATATTCGTACGAATGGCAATGTACGAATGTTGTACCATTCAGTTCATATAAGAGTGTTTTTCCACTGTCAGAAAGTACCCATTAAGGACCCATTTGGGTGTGAGCTGGATGATCCCATTCCCACCACGGCACCCATTGGGGACCCAATTGTTTCGACTGCCGCTGGGGAAATCTGGATCAAATGGGTACTTTCTGGCCTTTAATCCGGATTGGGTCTTCAGGCAGAAAATCCAGATTAAAGGGAGCCTGTTTCCACTCTTGTGTGGCAATGAGGTCTAGAGGAGGCTAGGGGGAAGGGGCACCCATGGGGGGGGGGGGACTCAAAAACCTAAGCTTCAAAGTCATTTCGGAGTCACTCCGAAGTCTGTGCAAAATAGCTCCAGAGCGTCTTTGAAGTCTGTGCTGATCTTCAGAGTGAACTTCGAAGTGACTCCGAAGTGACTCCGAAGTCACTTCAAAGTTCACTCCGAAGATCAGCACAGACTTCAATGGAGCTGTTTTGCACAGACTTTGAAATGACTTCGAAGCCACTTCGGAGATTGCACCCCCTGTCCCCCCAAACACCTGGGGTGATAAGCAGACCCCTCATGGGTAGATCCGGATTTCCAAATGGGTGCTCCAGTTTTGCTATTGCTATTGGGTGCCAGACCACCCATGGAAACACATTGGGTATTTCCCTTAATCCGGATCTACTAGATCCAGATAAAGGAATGTACCCATTCCTTAGATCCAGATCTTCTTAGATCCGGATTAAAGGAGCGCGATGGAAAAACACCCTAAGAATGTCCAAATTTGTACAAATTTGTACAAATCATGAATGTTACAAATATTTCTGCACGTCGCTAATGTCCACAAGTTTTTTCTGCTTCTTTGGCTCCACTTTGTGTTTTTGAGAGAGGTGTGAACTTTTCCTTTGCATCCGCCAAGGGCTGGTTCAGTTCAATTTGAACTTTTGCAGTTTGAGCAGTGGTGTGCTAGGTTCGATTCGAACACCTTTGAGCCACAATCAAGCAGAGACTGCTTGCTCTTTTTTCAGTTCAGTTCTGAATTCTGTTTGCAGATTGGGGTGGGGCGGGGACAAGTAGATGAATGGTTACTAGAAAGGATGTCTAGGTACCACCTCCAAGTTGGCCCCAACGGGGCTCCTCTTACTTCACAGAGGACAGGTGAATCAGTGGCTACCGGAAGAGAAATCTAGATACCATCTCCAAGTTGGACAGACAGGTGGGATGCCTCTAAAGGCCATTTGCAGGAAATCGAAAGCCCAGAAGCAGTTGGTGGGCAATTGGTGAGACGGGATGCTGGACCAGATGGGCTGTGGCCTGATCCAGCAGGGCTCCTCTTAATTCATGGAGGACAGGTGTATCAATGGCTACTGAAATGGATGCCTGGATACCACCTCCCGGTTGGAGAGAGAGGCAGGATGCCTCTAAATATTATTTGCAAGGAATCAGGAAGGTTTTACCTTCATCTTATGCTTCAGAAACCCAGAAGAAGCCATTGACGGCCCACCGTCTGAGACACGATGCCAAACTAGATGTGCCGTGGCCCAATCCAGCAGGGCTCCTCTTATGTTCTTATATTCTAACTTCAATGGGGTGGGGGAAGTGAAACAAATAAAAATATCAAATTGTACTTTCAAATTAGGGATGTGCACGAATATTCGTATCACAAAATCAAACGTTAGGATGTTCGTCAGCGTTGACGTTCATACAAATACGAAAGCTTCAGACATTCGTACAAATAATTTGGGCATGAAAGCAGCTGCGCCGGTCCTATCCGAAATGGATCCAGATTGCATTCGAAAGGGATCTATTCGAACAGATATGGATTTTCTAACATTCATAGAATCATAGAATCATAGAATGGTAGAGTTGGAGGGGACCTCCTGGGTCATCGAGTCCAACCCCCTGCTCAAGGCAGGATCTCCTAAACCATCTCAGACAGATGGCCGTCCAGTCTCTGCTTGAAGACCTCCATTGAAATTCATTATGAATTGAATTGCAAATTTAAAAAACCATCGAAATTCATTACGAATTGAATTGCAAATTAAAAAAACCATAGGTGCTCATCTCTATGTTCCTAACTTTACAATGGAGCTGCCAAGTCAGGAGTCATAGGTCCCTACCCTTCCTTAGACGTTTCCTAAATCTACTCTTATCCCATGTGTTCCTTCCGCCTTGTAAAAGCTGGAATAGAGTGAGAGAGAAAGAGAAAGACTGGAGAGGGATGAGCCAGCGAAGTTGATGCCGTTTTTAGGCTCAGTCACAAGTTTCCGATAACGCACTGAAGGAAAAGGTCAGGGCGTTCTTGCCTTGGATGGTTTTGAAAGATGCCTCTAGCATAGCTGTGGATGTTTTCCCTGCCCTCAGATTATTACCAATGATAAAGAAATCCCATTCAGTGGGAAGGGGGGGAGACGCACATCAAAATGGAAAAGGGCTTTTGTGTGTGTGCTGTGTTGTCCTCTTGTTATTGGGTGGTAAAAGGCAGAACCAGGGCTTCCAGGGCATGTGACAGAAAGTTCATTAAAGGAGTTGATTGCTAATCACTAACGGGGAAAGTTTATTGGCTATAGATTCATCCAGCCCATTGCGTCTGTCCGGTTTTGCACAAGGTGGGCATTGAACGTGGCTTGCTTTGCATCTGTCTCCGAGAATGTCTAAATTTAGCATTCATTAAATGAGACAATTAGAGGTGTCCTTATCCTCATCACCTTTGATTACTGTCCCACAACCTGGGGGGCAGGTGTATATATGTATATGGGCTGTGGTCACACTGAAGGTTTAATCCGGGTTCAGTCCACTTTCAGAGTGAGAGGACACATCAGCAAAGTGACCAGCTGTTTTCCTTCCGTGTTAAATAACTCAGAAAATTCAGCTTTGGGATAGATAAGGTGGAAAGGAAATTACTGGTCACTTTGCTGATGTGTTCTCTCGCTCTGAAAGCGGAGTGAAGCCGGATTAAACCTTAGATGTGACCACAACCTGTGTCACTGAGTATGTAGTTTGTCTCTCTGGCCGTGATCACACTTGAGGGTTAATCCTTTTCCTTCAGTGCGTTATCGGAAACTTGTGACTGAGCCTAAAAACGGCATCAACTTCGCTGGCACAGCAAACGTAGTCCAGAGAGAAGAAGTCAGGAAACAGTCCGAAGTCCAGGATTTATGAGGGCAACACAACAGTCCGGTCCGAGGTCAAGGTATCCAAGGTCTGGGGGTCAGATACGGCAGCCTTCTCTATAGGAAAACCAATAGTTTCTGACAAAAGGCCTGGGCATCTGCCCGGTGTTTTATCTACAGTCACAGCTGTAGATTATTTGCGTGTTTCTCTGCAAGTCTCTTTGATCGTCTTAACCCTTCCTTCTCTGCTCTCCTCTGCTTAAAGCTAGGGATCTCTGGGCTCTGCTGTTCCATGTCTCCCACGACTTGCTCTCCTGCTGTGGCAAGGCTGGGCTGCTGAACCCCAGGCTCCACTGGGGCTGGGAGGTCAGAACTGGGTCCTGGCTGACCATGACAGGTGGGACCACAGCCCTGATGAATAACTGGCCGGGAAAACTCTAGGGGTCAGGTCTAGGGCAGGAAGAGAAATGACAAATATTTGTGGGCTCCAGAACGGCCTTAAAGTCTTGGAGGAAACAGCTTTGACTGGCAAACAGGCCTGCTCTTATCCCTGTGTGTTTATCCCATCCATAATTTCTGGCCAACAGAGCTTCATTTGATTAATAAGAAATGCCTTAGCAACCTAAATCAATTACCAGGGTACTTCCCAGCTTTTGTTGCAAGCGAGGAAATTAATGGAAGGCGCTCAGGAGATGAGGAGGGACTCCGCAAAGGCCGTCCGCTTCCTGCTCAGAATCTGGCCTGGTGGCATTTCAGGCAAGCAGTGACATTTCCTAGGGGAGGCCTCATCATGAGGTGCTCAATGAACCATTGAAACACAATGTCTGGCTTCCTTTGAAAGGAAAGGGAATCATCTGGGTTCCTGCTGCTGCTGCTGCTGCCCTGGTGTGCAGAGCCTGGCTGTTGCAAATTGCTCACGGGCCGGCCTAAGACCTCCTAGGCCTTTTGCTCACTTCCTGCAGGGGTTTCCACCTCATCCTCACAGGGACTAGCACCTTGCATGCCTGGCCAAGGTCAGAGTGTGTGAGGGGTCCCAAGGAGACAAAGGAAACCCTGGGATCATCTAGGGGGTTCGCTGTGGGTGAAGCTACCATGAACCTTAGGAATTTGTATCGAACTGAGTGCAAGAAAATTTGTATTCGTTTGAATTGATCCCCTTTGAATATGGTAGGGTTCGAAATGAATGTTTGATATGAATCTGATTCGAATCCCTGCTACAAACCCCCTAAGTAGCTGCTCTGAATGTCATGTCCAGTTAGGGAGCCAGACTCTAGTGGTTAGGGAGCCAGCCTCTTATCTGGGAATACCAGGTTCGATTCTGCCCTCCTCCATGGAGCCAGCTGGGCGACCTTGGGCTAGTCACAGGTCTCTTCTGAGCTCTCACAGCCCCACCTATCTCACAGGGTGAGTGTTGTGGTGAGAATAGAAGATTTGTCAGCTGCTTTGAGCCCTCTTAAATGGGTGAGACTTGAGTTCTCTCCAGAAACAATGAGAAATCAGCGGACTTCCATGCAGTGGGGCCATGGCTCTCTGAGCACTACTTATTGCAAACAAGGAACGAAAAGGAAATAGAATGCAAACAGGGAAAGGATTGTCCTTGTCTCTGCTTGAGATGCCCATGGGCACTTGGTGGGCCACTGTGTGCAATGGGATTCTGGTCTAGATGCGCTGTGGCCTAATCCAGCAGGGCTTCTCTTATGTTCTTATGTTCTTGAAAACCCCCAACTCATGTGAACTCTGATTCCTGACTCCTGACTGACTTCCCAACTTATGATGACTCTCTGATAACCCAACTCTTGGCTTGTTTGACTAGAACAAGAACTCCAGAAACTGACTTGGCTTCTTGTTGTGCGCATGTGTGCACATGTGCTTGCTGCTGCTGCCCTCCAAACACAATGCTGCATGTGTCAAATCCGCTCTCAGTCCACTTTTAATCCACTCTGAATCTGCTTTGGATCCACTTTGGATCTGTTGCCGGTGTGACTGGGCAGCCGCTTCCCCACCTCCCCAGGTTCACGAATATAACGGAGCTTCATAGAATGTATAGAAACATTAAATTCATATTTGAATATCGATCTTTGAATGTATCAACGCTTGATTCAGATTCGAATGTCCGAATTCAGAAAAATTTGTACGAATTTTGAATGTGAACAAATATTCATGCGCATCCCTAGTGAACGTGGTTTATATGATGCACACATTCAATAAAGGGTCCTTTAAGGTGTATCTTCTCAAACTGTTTCAACACAGCCCGAAAACACCTGTTCTGAAACCAAGCCAGTGACCTTGATTCTTCTTGGGGGGGGGGGGAGAGAAATCATTTATAACGTCCTCATTTTTAATTGCTCGGAAGCAAGTGTTCACAGGTGCGCAACTATGCAGCACTGTGACGCCTGCCTATTTACAGAAATAATGGGCAACTGGGTGGGATGACCCAGGTGACTAATTTAGGGAGGGAAGAGTCTGGACCCTTCAAAACCAAGCATGCAGCCTTAGGTTGAAACTGGAGAAGAGCCTGCAATTTTATTCACAATACAGGACCGAGAGGGAACACTGCAAATATTTTGTAGGTGTGCAAGACTAATTAAAAGTGGCAAAGAAGCTTCCCGGAAGGTAATACTGTTTGTTTACTCTATGAATTTGCTTACCTGCTTCAGCATCCTAATTAGAAAGTGACAAGTCCTTGGTCCAATTGATATTTGCTGAGCATTCTGCATGAACAGCTGAGAAGACAAGGTTGTGGGGGCTTTGGCTCCCAGCGCTTCTAGGGCCCAATGCCTGGGAATAGCATTAAATTAGCCTCATTAGCGTTCAGGCTTTGCCAGTACCTAAGCTGCATTCCTTATCTGACACCTTTCAGGTATCCTCTATCTCATGCGCAGGAAAACAGGATTACGGGAAGAGCATGGTGTGACCAGAACACAGAGGTTCAATGGGGCTTAGAATGATGGGAGGGAAGGAGGGAGGGAGGGAGGGAAGGATGGATGGAGAGATGATAGACAGCTAAGATGGAGGGAGGGAGGGAGGTGGATGGATAGGTAGTTGGGTGGGGATGGATGGATGGATGGATGGATGGATGGATGGATGGATGGATGGATGATAGCTAAAATGGAGGGAAGGATGGAGGGGAGATGATGGAGGGAGGAAGAGAGGGGATGGATGGATGAATGGATGGATGGATGGATGGATGGATGGATGGATGGATGGATGGATGGATGGATGGATGGATGGATGGATGGATGGATGGATGGATGGATGGATGGATAGCTAAAATGGAGGGAAGGAGGGAGGGGAGATGATGGAGGGAGGAAGAGAGGGGATGGATGGATGGATGGATGGATGGATGGATGGATGGATGGATGGATGGATGGATGGATGGATGGATGGATAGCTAAAATGGAGGGAAGGAGGGAGGGGAGATGATGGAGGGAGGAAGAGAGGGGATGGATGGATGGATGGATGGATGGATGGATGGATGGATGGATGGATGGATGGATGGATGGATGGATGGATGGATGGATGGATGGATGGATGGATGGATGGATGGATGATAGCTAAAATGGAGAGAAGGAGGGAGGGGAGATGATGAAGGGAGGAAGAGAGGGGATGGATGGATGGATGGATGGATGGATGGATGGATGGATGGATGGATCAACCAATGGAGAGGGAGGGGGAGGAGAGGGAGAGGGAGAGGGGGAGGAGGGATGAATGGAGAGAGGGAAAGGATAGATTGAGAGCTGATAGACAGCTAGGAGGAAGGGGCAGGTGGAAGGAGAGAGATGATATGATGATAGGTAGGTAGGTAGGTAGATGATGATGACAGACAGACAGACAGACAGATAGATAGATGGGGGTGGATAATCTGTCTTTTCATGTCCTTTGGGGCAAGAGGGGTGTCCACTGACTCAGCAGCATCCCGCAGTCGCGTGCAGGACTTCTTTGGCTTTCACTGAGCAGGCCGTTTAGTCTCTGGCTCGAGGAGGCGCCGGAACAGAGACCAGAAGGAGCCCGACAGCGTTTGAGTGGAGAGCACATTAATCCTCTCCCAGAAATGCAAATCTCGTTTGTCGTTATGGTGCATTTCTGTCCCCCTCCCAGGCCCAGGTTTGTGGAGCCCGAGGAGGATGGCAGAAAGGAACCCCGCCAGCCTGGCAGCGAGGCCAAAGAGGGAGAAGAATGGCACCTCAATTAAAAATTAATTCGGTGGTCCTGAGCCGCACTTTAGCCTGACAGTCAATAGAGAGCCGCGCTGTGGTCGACCTGCCGCTTTCCTTGCCAGAAGAAGCTCAGAGATTGCAAAGGCCCATTAATTAAGCCGAAGCTCTCTCAGGCACCTGGGCCCGCTGTGGAGAAGAGAAGGGGCCTGCTACGTGGCCTAATCCGTGGCCTATCTCACGTGGGCCTCGTCTCTCCTCCCCACCTCCGTACTTCTGAGGCAAAAATAAAGGACATTGCCTTGTTAGTGCGCTCTGCGCACTGGCACACCGCTAGGCAAGTGGCCACTGGAGCAGGAAGCTTCCCGTGACAGACTCTTGAGCGTGCGAGAGGGAAAGTGATTTCCTCTGGGCAGCCTGGGGAGAGGATCCAAAACGGCATGTATACAGGATGCGTACACATGTGTACAGGTTGTATACGGGTACATATGAGATACGTATGTACCCGTACAGATAGGAATGTCTGAATTATCCGTACCAATACATACGAATGTATTCATATTGAATTGAATGTCTGCACATTCAGTTTTTCATTATTCAGATGCATTCGGATTTTTGAATACTCAATTCATTACTAATTGAATTTGAAAACTGCATTCGTGGATGCCCCTAATTGCCATGGTCCCCTCCTTTTGCCTGCTAGGCTGATGCCAGAGTTTTGGGGAGGGGCATTCCTAGGGATCCTAGAAACTCACATGTGAGCCAGTTTGGTCTTCTGGTTAGCGGTTCCTTATCTAGGAGTCGCCAGGTTTTATTCCACACTCCTCCATGAGTTCAGCTGGGTGACCTTGGGCTGGTCACAGCTCCCTTCTGAGCTCTCAGAGCCCCGCCTGCCTCACAGGGTTTGTGTTGTGGGGAGAAGAACAGAAGGCTTGTCAGCTGCTTTGAGTCCCCTGGAATAGGTGAGAAAAGCAGGGTAGGAAAGCCAACTCTTCTTCTTCCTCCATGAAGCCAGCTGGGGGACCTTGGACTAGTCACAGCTCTCTTCTGAGCTCTCACAGCCCCACCTGTCTCACAGGGCGTCTGTTGTGGGGAGAAGAACAGAAGGCTTGTCAGCTGCTTTGAGTCCCCTTATATGGGTGAGAAAAGCAGGCTAGAAAAGCCAACTCTTCTTCTTCTTCTAACATTTGCCTCCTCTTTCTTCTCCCTCCCTCCCTCCCCATCTCCCCTCCCCTCCCTTTCCCTCTCCATCTCCCTTCCTCTCCCACCCCCCACCCCCAGAAGGACTACCTTCCGAGGAAACCATGGAAAATAATACGCTGTGACATTTTGCTACAGGTGTCACTTGCAATAATGCTTCTCTTTCTTTGTTTAGGAATGAGATACAACGTGGAATCGCAGCAACTCAAAAAGGTAAGTGGCTCTTTAAAAAAAAAAAAGCAGAGCGTATTTGGGCAGCGGCATTATCTGTTGCCAGAGCTCAATAAAACAAGGTGGGAGGCAAGCAGAAGCTGAAGAGCAAATTAAATGATTTGAAAATGGGGGGAAAGAGCCGCTCCATCACCGTTTCCTGGAAAGACAAATTTTCTTATTAAATTCTCCCAGTTTCTTATGCCAATGAAATGTCGCTTTTTTGGAACTTTGTTCGACTGAATAAATCTAAAGCCCTTTGCCTGAAAAATATCTTTTGCATATTCCCATTTTGCTTGCATGAAATCAATAAAATCCCACTTTTCAGTGGCTGAAGAATTTCCAGGCATGAAAATCCTTGGTAAGATTGCTCCATCTAGCGGCCACAGAGTTGCAGAGAAAAGCAGGAAGTTTGTTCTCTAAAAAAAAACCACCCTTAAAACACTGGAGAGTGGGGATTTCTTTTTTTGTATTTTATTCATGTTGAATCAGCTTAAGCCTTTTTTCGGACAGAGACGACTTGGCCACAGCCATCCACGCCCTGGTAACCTCTAGACTGGACTACTGTAATGCACTCTACATGGGGCTGCCCTTGAAGACGGTTCGGAAACTACAGCTAGTGCAGAATGCAGCTGCGAGACTGCTTACAGGGATATCAGGCCAGACACACATCACACCGGTCTTAAAAGAGCTGCACTGGCTGCCGATTCGTTACCGAGCCCAATTCAAGGTGTTAACTTTAACCTGTAAGGCCCTAAATGACTCGGGCCCCAAATATCTGAAGGAACGCCTCCTCCCATACCAACCTGCCCATGCCCTAAGATCTGGGGGGGAGGCCCTTCTCGTTGTTCCACCACCCTCTGTAGCAAGACGGGTGGGCACTCGAGGGAGGGCCTTCTCAGTAATGGCCCCCAGGCTGTGGAATAGCCTCCCCGTCGAGGTGTGTCAGGCCCCCTCACTGTATATGTCCAGGAGGGGGGTGAAGACTCATCTCTTTGCTCTGGCCTTTGGCTAAATGTGGCACAGTTTTCCCCTACTGCACATACTGTTGTCTTATACTGTTTTTATATATGGTTTTATTTTAAGTATTTTTGTCTTTTAGATATGCTGTTACCCGTCCTGAGACCCTAGGGTATAGGACAGGATATAAATGTAAATAAATAAATAAAATAATAAATAAATAAATAAATAAATGCAAAAGAAAATCCATATTTGTTTCATAGAATCATAGAATCATAGAATGGTAGAGTTGGAGGGGACCTCCTGGGTCATCGAGTCCAACCCCCTGCTCAAGGCAGGATCTCCTAAACCATCTCAGACAGATGGCCGTCCAGTCTCTGCTTGAAGACCTCCATCGAAGGGGAACCAACCACCTCCCGTGGCAGCCTGTTCCACTGGTTGATCACTCTTACTGTTAGAAATTTTTTCCTAACATCTAAACTAAATCTTTTCCCCTGCAGTTTCACCCCATTGTTTGACCAGATCTCCTTTGAATGTGGTGCCATCTGTTTTCGATACAAGTCCCATACGAATGTATACAAATTGCGTACAGATCCTACATACAAATGCATAGAAATACCATGTGGATCCCATATACGAATCCCATACAAATCCCATACGAAGCTTCATACGAATGTATCGAGACGTTCAATTCAAATTTGAGGGTCAATCTTCAAATGTGCCAACATTCGGTTTGAATTCAAATGCCCAAATAATGAATATTCGTGCCCATCCCTACTATGGAAAGATTTCATTTGCACACGCATTCACCCGCTGGCGTCTCCATCTCCTCAAAGGCTCGCAAGGGGGTTAAAACCTCAGGCGTGGTCTATTCCTAAGCGGCTCAGCTTGAGCCTGTCTACTGATATCCGTGAACTTGTAGCACTCCAATGCCAGTGGGAATAGAATGCTGGGGATTGTAGTTCAGGTATATCTAGAAGCTGAGAAGTGATTGAAGTATATAAAATCATGCCTGGTCCTAGAAAAGGTGGATGGAGAACATTTCTTTCCTTTATCACACGACACTAGAACCAGGGGGCATCTACAAAGCTGATGGGTAGGAGAGTCAGATCACACAGTGGGAAGTATTTCTTCACCCAGAGAGTCATCAGTCTATGGAACTGACTCCCAGAAGAGGTGGTGACAGCAACCAGCCTAGATGGCTTTAAGGAATGGTTAGATAAATGTATGGATGACAGATGTATCAGTGGCTACTAGAATGGATGCCTAAGTACATCTTTCAGGCTGGGGGGACAAGCAGGATGCCTCTAAGGCCATTTGCTGGGATTGGAGAGCAGGAGAAGGTTTGCCTTTGTCTCTGCTTGAGATGCCCATGGGCAATTGGTGGGCCACTATGTAAGACGGGATGCTGGACTGGATGGGCTGTGGTCTGATCCAGCAGGGCTCCTCTTAGGTTCTTATGGACTAGATGGGCCGTGGCCTGATCCAGCAGGGCTCCTTTTAGGTTCTTAAGTGGAGCAGTCCAGGACTATTATAAGTCACGCTGTTCTTGAGTTCTGTTGCCTTCAGTACACCTCCACCCAGTGTTTAGAATATGTGTTTATGTATATAGTAGGGATGCGCAAAAATATTCATAACATTCAAAATTTGTATGAATTCGTAGAAATTTGGACATTCGAATCCAAATCAAATGTTTTTGTACATTTGTGTGAAGCTTTGTATAGGATTAGTAGGGGATCCATATGGGATTTGTATAGGATATGTAAGGGATTCCTATGCATCCATATGGGATTGAACATTTGTATTGCATTTGAATCCTACTACATTCCAAGGGGATCATTCGAATGGATATGAATTTTCTTGCATTGGAATGTCCGAGTCTGAAGAAATCTGATCAAATTTCGAATGTGGCGAATATTCGTGTCTGACCCTGATGTGCAGACACCCTTGAACAGGGGCTCCCACACTCCCACAGGGGTCTCTCTATTCATCTTCAGCCATGCTTTTGGTGTCTCAGCCAGGCGGCAACCCCCAGATTCTCATAGAATCATAGAATCATAGAATGGTAGAGTTGGAGGGGACCTCCTGGGTCATCGAGTCCAACCCCCTGCTCAAGGCAGGATCTCCTAAACCATCTCAGACAGATGGCCGTCCAGTCTCTGCTTGAAGACCTCCATCGAAGGGGAACCAACCACCTCCCGTGGCAGCCTGTTCCACTGGTTGATCACTCTTACTGTTAGAAATTTTTTCCTAACATCTAAACTAAATCTTTTCCCCTGCAGTTTCACCCCATTGTTTCTAGTCCTTCCTTGAGAGAGTGAGAACAGGGCTGATCCCTCTGCCCTGTGACAACCCTTGAGGTATTTGTAGACAGCTATCATGTCTCCTCTCAGTCTTCTTTTTGATAGACTAAACATTCCTAGTTCCTTAAGCCGTTCCTCATAGGACATGGTTTGCAGACCGTTCACCATCTTGGTAGCTCTCCTTTGAACCTGCTCCAGCTTGCTCCAGCTTAGCAGTGGAGGGTGGGAAGGATTTGATGGTGGCAGATCTCAGCCAGTATTTCAGAGAGAATCCCGTCCTGGAATGCAAGCCAACATGTCAGCATTTACATCCACCTCGACTGTGAATCATTGTCCCACGATCACTCATGGCTCAAATGTGAGCCTGCCCTCTTGGATGATGAAAACTTTTTACAATCTTCCATAAACCATGGTACCTTCCTCCCGGCTGGGGCCTTTCAGGTTTATCTATAGAATTGATGTTCAAGTGGGAAAAAAAGAAAAAAGAAACACATTCAGGAACAAATAGGGTTTAAAAAAAAACAAAACCAAAAATCATTACTGCAGTGCAGCAGCCAGGTTGCATGCAAGACAAAGTGTTTTTTCCATAGTTAAGCTGAGCGCAAACAGTACAAATAGGATGAGCCATTAAACTCGGCAAGTTGTCCGCAGTGATGAATGGTCTCTCATTGAGTAATTTCTTGGGCCTTTTTCTTCCATTAGGACTGCACCCCCAGCAACCATCACGACAGGATGAGGCAGGGAAATAGCGCTGATGAGGTCCCAAATGCGAAGCGGTCGGCGCCAGTACACCAGACGCCCAAAGGGGTCCCGAAGCATCAGGTTGTGGACACGGAGCCAAGCACGCCGGGGGCGGTGAAAGTCCATCTCCCCAAAGAACCAGCAGTGACTTCCGCCAGGAGTCATAGATGGAGGAGAAGGTTTGTTCTCAAAAAGGGTCCCATCGTGATCTCCGTGAATGGTTCCTTCCTCAACCAGCCCAGCCTGAAGTTGGAGGGCAGACTCGACACCAAATGGCAAAGCCTTTACAAGACCCAAAGAGAGAGGAAGCGGATTATGAGGGAAACGTGCCTGAAGTACAACAGCAACAGCAAAAGGATTATCACTCCATACCACGTCTCCAGGATCTTTGTGGAGGACAAGTACCGGATTTTGTACTGCGAGGTCCCCAAAGCCGGCTGCTCCAACTGGAAGAGGGTCCTCATGGTCCTCAACGGCTTGGCCTCCTCCACCAGCGCCATACAGCACAACACGGTGCATTATGGGAATTACCTGAAACGGCTCGACGGGTTTGATCGGAAAGGGATCAACCACCGGCTCAGCACGTACACGAAAATGCTCTTCGTCCGGGAGCCGTTCGAGAAGCTGGTCTCGGCATTTCGAGACAAGTTCGAGCACCCCAATAATTACTACCACCCTGTTTTCGGCAGGCCCATTATTTCGAGGTACCGCGCCAACGCCACCAAGGAGGAGCTCAGGACAGGCTCTGGGGTAAAATTTAACGAGTTTATACAGTACCTTTTGGATGTGCACCGCCCCGTGGGCCTGGACATCCACTGGGATCACGTCAACAGGCTCTGTAGCCCCTGTTTGATAGACTACGATTTTATAGGCAAATTTGAAACCATGGAAGAGGACGCCAACTTCTTCCTCCATTTAATAAGCGCGCCACAGAACTTGACTTTCCCCAGGTTCAAAGACAGACACTCCGACGAGGAGCGGACAACGGCGCAGATCATGCAGCAATATTTCACGCAACTTTCTCCTTCTCAAAGGCAGCGTAGCTACGATTTCTATTACATGGATTATCTGATGTTTAACTACTCCAAGCCTTTTCAGGATCTCTATTAACCGCGGAAAGACCGGGGAGACCTTGGGTTCGCTGAGCTTCTCGTATGCCAGTGGGAAGCGGGACCCCAATAAAGGGTACCCAAATTCTGATAAGCTTAGGGCACCCTTAAGCAGTGTGGGATTAGACTGGTTTTAGCCTGATACACATTAGCTGGATTTGACATCCCAGCCACCTTGGGTACCAGGTCTCCCACCCCTTTGAGGTCTTCACTTCCTCCCAAAGACCTCTCCTGCTTTACTCTCCTGCCCTCTCTTTCACATTCACAACAGCCTTGCAAGGTAGACTGGGCAAAGAGGCAATGAGTAGCCCAAGATTGTGCAAGGAGCTTCCAGGGTCAAGGGGAGCCTTGAACCTCACCCTGTTGGTCCTGGTCTGACCTCTTAGCCTTCGGGCATGGAGGGCATGTCTGAACCCTTGTCCCCACTCCCAAGGGCCCCACGAGTGGGGTCGTTCCGGGGCAGGGGAAGAACCCGGATCACTGACAGCACAGGTAGCAAAGTCCATTTCCCAGGATTCCCCTGGCTAGAGCCGCTCTCAATTCGCTCCCCGGTCTCCAGGGAGGGCAGCAATTTCTCTGCACAGCCTGAAAGCAGCAGGGCACACATGGCCCGCTTTTCTCTGCTTCCTGCAGATCGCGGGTGACCTGCAATCAAGCAGTACTACATGCCCATTTTATTTTATTTTTAATGCAAAGTTAACGGTTGTTTGCAATACAGACTAAGCCTTTTACCAGGCCCTCCTGCGGCACGAGAGAGGAAAGACAGTGCGACGTTCGTCAAGAATCCCTGTGCACATTAACTAATTCACATGCTTTTGTTTACACACACACAGCTCCCCTTTGATTTGTGCGTTTGGAATATTTCTAAACCTAATGGCAGGGCTTCTAATAAAGCACTTTTTTTCCCAATGTGCTGTTGGCCTGTGCTTGCACTGAGTAATAGCTAAAAAAAGACTCAGAGGCATGGATACTTCTCACGGATACGCTCCGTAATCTGACAGGCAATCAGAGTTTTACAAAAATATGGTTAGTAAAATGCTGTTTTATGGAACTGCTTCCACTTGCCTTCTGAGAATAGGGGTGGAGGGAATCTTTCCGCACGGAAGCATGGTTTCAAGGAGGCACCAATGGAAAGCAACTAATATTTAATGAACACATGAGTGCAAAATTAAGCCAGATGTTGCAACTTGCAGGATATGAATACATTCTCTCCCATCTACAACTCCCTTATGGCACATTCGTCTGCAGGAAAACGAAACACAGCACATTTACATCTTTATGCACGCTATTAAAATTCTTTTAATCCTTAGCATTAACATAAATCTCTAGTTTAATCTATGTAGGCTCAGGGAATATCAAACGTGGCCTTTAAAGCAGCAAATAAATTTAAAGGCAGCTTCCTGCCCATCAGGGTGGTTTTTTAAAATTTTTATTTTTAATGGTTACAAATGGTTCGCTGCCCCCTTTGCACGCCTCAGACCACAGTTTATCATGCAGCAATTTCCATGAAAGAGCTCTCACGGTGGTCCCTTATCCCGTCAGGGATGCCCACCCATTAAAGCACCTGCTGAGTAGAAAGTAATGCTTTGGGCCAGGATTTTCACTTAGCCAGCATTTTATTGGTTCCGTGTGGATTATTGTATGACGCCTAATCCAAGGCTAAAAAGCAAATAAGTCCAGATTCTACCAAGCTTCAGAAACTATGTGTTCAAGAGGCAGGATTTGGTTGAACTTATACAGCCCTTTGAACACTCTCTGCATTCCCTGGCTGTGTGTTTTGCCTACTTGTGGAAAGATTTCTGGATAACCCAAAGCATTATCAGCCAAATCAAGCAGCATAAAGGTGAAGGTAGAGATGTCCTAATGTCGAGCTAGACGCCTTCATGCGCTTTTCCGTGAGCCAGTTTAGTCTTGTGGTTAAGAGTGAGGTTTGATTCCACACACCTCCACAAAGCCTACTGGGTGACCTTGGGCTAGTCACAGCTATCTTCTGAGCTCTTACACCGCCCCAACTTACCTCTCAGGGTGTCTGTTGTGTGGAGAAGAACAGAAGGTTTGTCAGCAGCTTTCACAAATGGGTGAGAAAAGCAGGTTATAAAAGCCAACTTTTCTTCTTCTTCTTCTTCTTCTTCTTCTTCTTCTTCTTCTTCTTCTTCTTCTTCTTCTTCTTCTTCTTCTTCTCCTCCTCTTTCACTCTCTCTCTCACACACAAAGAGGCTCCAGAGAGCAAGCATGCAAATTTCAGAGTGACTCCTGGGTTGACCAAGACCTAAGAACTAAAGTTACTAGACTTGGTTCCACCTGGGGACCCATTTTGATGGCACCGTTCAGTTGGAACAGTGGCCTTCTGCATGTCTCCTTGGGCCACTCTGACAGCACCTGGGCTTCTGTTAGAGCTGTAAAAACACATCTACCAGTGTAGATGGCCATTTTGGCCACCTGGATGAAACCTCGCTCCATCCCATTGCGGATGGAGTAGCCCAGGAAGGGGAAGGGGTCTCTCTCTTCCACTCCAGGATGCGAAAGGTAGGACCTGGAAGAGGGCTGGCTTCCAGGCTGAACTAAACTCCAGGTTGAAACAAAAAACAATATGAAAATGGTTTGCTGTTTTATTCCAGGGAGATGCTGAGAATTGAACCCAGGGTTCTTTGTATGAATGGCAGATACTCTTTTTTATGTTTCATGAGATTATGCAGGTCCTACAAAAAAAGAGAGAAAGAGCACTTTATCCAGGTAGGATATTTGCATGTTTACAGTAAGAACATGGAAAACACCATCTCAAAAAGCTTCTGGGAGCATCTGAAACAGCCACGCCTCTCTACATGGTGGAAAACCTAACAAAATCATCCCTAGAAACCTTCTCTTTAAGCCTCTTCAGCCCATCTTCAGGTCTGACTGTTCACACCTTTTCACTTCTGTGCATTTTACTTGTGGACTTCCCACCCTCCATTTGGACTTTACTGAATGGAAAGTCCACAAACAAAATGGATAGGAATGAAAAGGTGTGACCAGTCAGAGCTGAAGATGGACCAAAGGAGTGAAGTGAAGGTGCGATCGTGGCCAAAGTAAACCTTCACCTGAGCTCATCCTGCTGCCTGGTTTTCACTGGGGCCTGGAGGGGACAAGGGCCCAGAGGCCTATTCGCACGAGGGTCTCTGGAGCACAGTGAGGACAGCCCTGGGATACAGCATTCACTCTGTGGGCCGGGTGGTTCCGTCTGGAACCGTCCCAGCCCATCCCAGGGTGGCCTAATTGTATCCAGGGTGTGGAGCACACCTGGCCCAAGCCATCCCTAGCCATCCTAGAGCTGTCCAGCGGACAGCTCTGGAGCCCCACCCTGTCGGGACCACTGGCTGGCAGCCCCCTTCAGGGGTGGGGCGAGACTTGGCCGGGCCCAACCATGAGGTTCCACGGGCCCCAATCAGGTTGGCGGGAGCCCATGGGGGGGGGA
Source organism: Aspidoscelis tigris stejnegeri (assembly GCA_023333525.1). Classification (NCBI taxonomy): domain Eukaryota; kingdom Metazoa; phylum Chordata; class Lepidosauria; order Squamata; family Teiidae; genus Aspidoscelis; species Aspidoscelis tigris. Next base: position 6,279,005 of record JALMGA010000013.1, read on the forward strand.
TCCTGGGTGCCCGCCCCCAGCCAGGGGTCGGCACCACCCCGATTCCCATGCGTGTGACTTACCTCTCCCGACGCTGGTATCAGATATGTATCTGTTCATATCAGATACGTATAGAATGTTTATACGAATACATAAGAATAGATTCATATTCAAATGCGATCTATTCGTATGAATACGGGACCTTGAATAATTTATTCATTCCGAATGAAATGCAAAAAACACATTCCTGCACGTCCCTAGGTATGACCAGGGCCAAGATTTCCCATGGCAGTTGACTCCCCCAGTGATATGGTCCCAACTCACCAGTTTCCATGAAAGCCGAGCTAGGCAGAGAGTAGTAAAGAAGGTTCCTTGTTTTAGGTCGTTCGTGGTGACATTTTGCGCCTCCTCTACAGTGTGCCCCTTCTGTGACTCGATTTAGCGTTGTTGGAAGCAATTTTTATTTTATTTTTTTGCAATGATTCTAGCACAAACAGAATTTTGTGATCAGGAATTTCATGATTAGTTAAAAATTGCAATAATACTGCTGACGATTTCTACTGTTGTAATTGTGAGCCATCAGCATAAGAAATAATTTCATTACCAGGAAAGATACGGTCATGATTCAGCCTTATTAGTGGTTTCATTGCTTCTAATCTGCCACAGATGGAAGATTTCTATCCTCATAACTTGGAAACTGTCTATTATATTTCTGATGATCATCCCCGTAACGTTCTTTAGCAAAGGTGGTGATGAGGGCAGAGAAGCTATTCGAAATTGGCACCCGTCCATCCTCACCGCACGAAGCAAATAGTAGAAGAGTAAATTCAGCAAAACTGTTTTAACAACCCTTTTTGTACTCCTGGATGACATCTGGAGCGTTTTCACGTCGAAGTCTGTGCAAAACAGCTCCACTGAAGTCTGTGCTGATCTTCGGAGTGAACTTGGAAGTGACTTCAGAGTCACTTCGAAGTTCACTCCGAAGATCAGCACAGACTTCAAAGACACTCCGGAGCTATTTTGCACAGACTTCAAAGCCAGCTGGGTGACCTTGGGCTAGCCACAGCTCCCTTCTGAGCTCTCACAGCCCCACAGGGTGCTCTGTTGTGGGGAGAAGAAGGCTTGTCAGCAGCTTTGAGTCCCCTTAAAAGAGTAAGAAAGCAAGGTATAAATACCAACTACTACTACTCTTTTTCATCTCCTCTTACGGTTTGAGTGTTGGACTCGTATCTGACAGTCTCCTGGTTTGATTATGCACTCCTCCACAAAGCCATCTGGGTGACCTTGGGCTAGTCACAGCTCTCTTTTTCACAGTCCCACCTACCTCACAAGACACCTGTGGTGGGGAGAAGAACAGAAGATTTGTCAGCCACTTTGAGTCCCCTTGTGGGTGACAAAAGCGTGGTATGAAGCCAACTATGTCTACCACTAGGAGTCTCATTCTGCACACTGACTAGCATGGACTTAGGGGGCCCTCCCCAGGGGGTGATTCCATGGGGTGGAGCCTCTCAGACTCTCCCTGCATGCATCCAGGGGGCGGAGCCTAATGGGGCAGAGCCTGTCTTAGACTCTCCCTGCATGCAGAAGGGAAGCTCCTAGTACACTTGCTGCCCTGGTACACCACCCAGCATGGTAGTGCCCTGAATGCAGTAAGTATAGGAAGGAGAGAACAAAGCCAGCCACAGCCAGAAAGAAAAAGGATCCTTCTTTCTCCTGCATATCTACATGACCCTAGAGCCTTTCACACAGGCCTCATTTTTCCAAAATGTCCTGGTTCTTCGCTTTACCCAGAGTGACAACTGAGCCAAGCTTTGGCCAAGGATTTGCCATGCTTTGGCCAAACGTTCCAAAACTTTAGTACGAATGTGAATGTCAATGTATGAATGTTGTAACATTCAATTCACATGTGATTGTCTGAAGATCTGGTTCTATGAACAGCTTCAGTTTTTCAGTCAAGGTCAAGCCCGCTGGTCAGGCCACAGTTGTCTGTTCTAGACGCTCTTGGGAGCTGCTAAAGAACCACATGGCCACCAGCAGTGCCCATGTCCAGGAAGACGGGCCTTGAGAAGGTCAGGAGGGTGAAGACATGAAGGAGGAACCCAATCATTGTCAATCTGACTTGGGCCCTGGTCACACAAGTCCAAAACAGATCGGCCTATTCATGAGTTCGAACTGAGATCGTACCAATGCTGGTTAGACATGGATCGATATCAGCCATCCTGAGGCCGTCCTACCTTGGGCCAAGTTGGTCACACATTTCTGCAGAGATCAGCCTGGGGTTCTTCCGCAGAGCTCTTGGCTCCCCCCACTTTTGCCACATCACATCTATCTCATTCCCTAATGGATACCATTCATGTCACTCAGGGGAGGTGTTTCCGATTGGATACCATTTACGTCACTCAAGAGAGGTGAGGGGGGGTGTTTGCAGTTCTTTTTGAAGCCTGTTCCCCCACCTCCACACGCCCTTCCTTTTTTATATGCTCTTCTTCTCCTTGCAATTAATTTTTTAAAAAATATAATAAAACTAAATGCTAGAGATAGGAATCATACACACAAACTGAGGAGAGGGGGAGGTGCCACGCAAACTCCATGCATGCCCATTGACTAAAAGGAAATATTTGGCACCACCCACCACAGCACAGTTCTGCCTCCTTTAGCCCCAACCCCGCTCACACATGAGGACATGGAAGACAGATTGGAATTTCAGGCCGGTCTGAGTCCATGGGTGTTTTTCCACTGTCAGAAAGTACCCATTTTTGCACCCATTAAGGACCCATTTGGGTGAGAGCCAGATGATCCCATTTCAACCATGGCAGCCATTTGGGACCTGATTGTTTCCACTGCCGCTGGAGAAATCCGGATCAAATGGGTACTTTCTGGCCTTTAATCCAGATTTTCTGTAGACCCCATTAATGGGGTCTACAATGAGGTCTTCAGGCAGAAAATCCGGATTAAATGGAGCCTGTTTCCACACTTGTGCGGCAATGGGGTCTAGAGGAGGCTAGGGGGAGGGGGCACCCATGGGGGGGAGCCCCAAAACCTAAGCTTCAAAGTGATTTCAAAGTCATTTTGAAGTCACTTCGAAGTCTGTGCAAAATAGCTCCGGAGCGGCTTTGAAGTCTGTGCTGATCTTCAGAGTGAACTTTGAGTGAACTTCAGAGTGAACTTCGAAGTTCACTCCGAAGATAGCACAGACTTCAAAGGAGCTATTTTGCACAGAGTTCGAAGTGACTCTGAAATGACTTTGAAGCCGCCTCAGGTGACAGGCAGACCCCTCATGGGTAGATCCGGATTTCTAAATGGGTGCTCTGGTGTTCCCACGGCAGGGAGGCTAGCATCCATTGCTATTGGGTGCTAGACCACCCATGGAAACACATTGGGTACTTCCCTTAATCCAGATCTTCTAGATCTGGATTAAGGAATGGACCCATTCCTTAGATCCAGATCTTCTTAGATCCGGATTAAAGGAGCGTGATGGAAAAACACCCCATGTCTGTCCTCTAAAAACAGGACTACATTTTGGAAGGTCTAACAGGTGTAGGCCAGCCTAGAATACCACTTCTATAAAATTAATTTGAGTACAGGACTGGGTTGCTGACTCAGTTCAACCTAAAACCCACGCATGATCATGGCCTTAGAATCCACCCCTGGTTTCGTCCCGAAAACAAACCGTTTAATCGAGCTGCTGGAGGGTTTGATTTTAAATCAGAGTATCTGAACCAGACCAGTTTTAACTGAGCCTCAATTTATGGCTGTGGTCACACTTAAGGCTTAATGTGGCTTCATTCCACTTTCAGAGTGAGAAAATACATCAGCAACGTGACAACCTGTTTTCCTTCAGTGTTAAATAACTCAGAAAATTCCCCTTTGGGATAGCTAAAGTGGAAAGAAAATTACTGGCCCCTTTGCTGATGGGTTCTCTCGCTCTGAAGGTGGACTGAAGCTGGATTAAACCTTAGATGTGACCACAGCCTATATAACGGCACCCGCCTGGAGATATGTTCTCACGGAAAAGTCCTGAAACAGGCTCAGCCCCTTAGCTGCTTTGCTGTGCGGAAAGCGAATGCACACCCTGGTCCTCTTTCCTCAAGAGTCTGCAAGGAAGACGCAACCCCTCTGTACAGGCAAGGGAAGCTCTTGTTACTCAAAACCCCGCTGCTAGGATTTCTCCTTCCTAAAACTGCTGCTCATTAGCCAAATGGCATAGATCAAGATCGTTTTAACCAGCAGCATTGGAATATAACTTGAGAAGACGACTAAAGCCGGGGATTGCAATTTTTTTCCAGTAATTACTGCGTAATGAAACTAATTTCTTTTCACCCTGGACGCTTTTCACCTCTCGCCAGCAGCGTTCTTGGAGAATATGAACGTTAATAATGAGGTGGCTGTAGACAGGCAGTGCTTTAAAACTGGGGGCCTGACTTTTTAATCGTGTTCCATGCATAATATATAAATTGAGCGGATCCTGCTACTGTCCCTTGCTAAGCCGTATTCATCAGGACCACATAAAATCAAACCTCACAAGGCACGTGGAAGACTTATATGGGCATTTCCTAACCTCCCTGTCCGTCTAAGGGGATGGCGTTACATTCAACGGTGCCGCTAATTTTAAGGCTTGTGAAATGGCCTTGCTCACGATCAGTGTGCTGTAGGATTGCCTTCCAATGCTGAAGAAGAAGCAGGGGTCTCTGGGTGAAATCCTGCAAGAGTAGAAAAGTCTCTTAGACAAGATTCTTGGAGGATAGAGGTATAAGTAGGGCTGTGCCTGGATGCAATTTCTGGATTCGATTCGATTCGATTGGAATTGAATATTCGAATGTCTGAATAAAAAAAAAATAGAGAAAAACAAATGTATTCAAATTTGAATCTGATCTGAATACATTCTTATCTATTTGTACAAAATTTTGATTCGTATTTGACGATACAGATGTTGGCAACATTCGTATGTGTCCATACACATCCGTACGCATCCCGTTTTTATCCCGTATGCATCCCGTTTTCATCCCGTACATATCCGTACCAATGCAAATAAGATACGAATAAGATGCGTACAGCTATGTATGTAATGCGTATGTATCCGTACAAATACAAATAATGCGTACAAATGATTCGAAACCTTCAAAATTCATTCAAATGTTAAAAGACAAATGTACAGACATTCCCAAATTCACATCCCTGATGGCTGCTAGAATAGATGCCTGGGTACTACCTCCAGGTTGCAGGTGCAAGCATGATGTCTCCAAAGGCCATTTGCAGAAGGATGAGTGCAAGTGAAGGTTTTGCTTTTGCCTTCTGCTTGAGATGCCCAGAAGCAACTGGTGGGCCACTGTGTGAGACGGGGTGCTGGCCCAGAAGGGCTGTGGCCTGATCCAGCTGGCCTGACACCCTTATGTTCTTATGTCGGCTTTTCTGCATGCTCATCTCTGTTTTCCAAAGCACTGGGTCAGGGCCAGCCTCAGCTCCAAAGACTACGTGAGCTTTGAGGCCAAGCTCAGAGCTCACTGAAGGGTTAGGAACCACCATTTAATTGACCCAAAGAGTTATTCAATTTCCATTCCAAACAGTTCTGAAATGCCAATCACTGTACTGTGTGGCCAAATCCAAGCAAGCGTGGGAGAAGCCAGGTGCATTTCAACCATGGAGCAGTGAAGATGATGGGTGTCCACCAACACAATTTTCTACATTCGATTTGTAATGAATGGAATATTTGAAAATCCAAAATTCGTACCAATAAAAGAATCTATGGGCGTTATTCCACCGCGCTCCTTTAATTCGGATCTAAGAAGATCCAGATCTAAGGAATGGGTACATTCCTTAATCCAGATCTAGTAGATCCGGATTAAGGGAACTACCCAATGTGTTTCCATGGGTCGTCTAGCACCCAATAGCAATGGGTGCTAGCCTCCATGCCGTGGAAACACCGGAGCACCCATTTGGAAATCCAGATCTACCCATGAGGGGTCTGCTTGTCATTTCATAGTCATTTCAAAGTCACTTTGAAGTCTGTGCAGAACCTCTCCATTGAAGTCTGTGCTGATCTTCGGAGTGAACTTCGAAGTCACTTTGGAGTCACTTTGGAGTCACTTCGAAGTTCACTCCGAAGATCAGCACAGACTTCAAAGACGCTCTGGAGCTATTTTGCACAGACTTCAAAGTGACTTCAAAATGACTACGAAATGACTTCGAAGCTTAGGTTTTGGGGCTCCCCCCCATGGGTGCCCCTCCCCCTAGCTTCCTCTAGACCCCATTGCCACACAAGCGTGGAAACAGGCTCCATTTAATCCGGATTTTCTGCCTGAAGACCCCATTGTAGAGCCCCTAATGGGGTCTACAAAAAATCCAGATTAAAGGCCAGAAAGTACCCCTTTGATCCGGATTTCCCCAGCGGCAGTGGAAACAATCGGGTCCCAAATGGGTGCCGTGGTGGAAATGGGATCATCCGGTTCACACCCAAATGGGTCCTTAATGGGTGCAAAAATGGGTACTTTCTGACAGTGGAAAAACACCCTATATTAATACATCTGTATGTATACATTTGAATAATTTGGACATTCAGATCTCTACGGGTACCATATGCATCTGGTACCATATGCATCCATGCAGATGCGTACAAGATGCGTACGTACCCATACAGATATGAATGTCCAAATTATTCACACAAATAACTTGAGATATTCATATTCATTCAAATTTGGAAATGAATATACAAATTCGTCCGAATTTGTACGAATAATGAATATTTCGAATCTTTGTGCACATCCCTAGTGTTGATCATTGTTGTGACTTAATTCTGCAGGTCTGGTTCATCTCCTGGGGAGATTTAAAGGAGGAGCTTCCTTTAGGCTCCACCCCTTAGGTTGTTCTTGGGGTGTGGCCTTCCTTAGACCACTCCCAATATGCAAATACGAGGCTCCTACCCTAGTAGGCTGGCTGGTCAGGTGTGGCAGACGGTGGAAAACTGCCTTTTATCTGAAGTTCTTTAGATGCCTCCTCTGAACATCTCTTGGTTCGTGATGCTAAGATGCCGCGCTTAGACTTGCCTCTTTGCTTTAATATTCTTCCCTTACTCTTTTCACATGGTGATTTCTGTCTGTTTTGACTGATTCCTATCAACCACCCACCCATCCACCCACGTAGGCAAACAAAAAAGGAAGTGTTTGCAAGCTCTTTCCTCAAAGAACTGTCATACCTGATCAACGCATCACCAGGCTACGGTTCTCCGGCACGGGAAAGACGCGTTGCGGCAGCTGTATTTCAAACGTGCAATTTGCAAATTTTCATCTCCCCCTATAAATCAAGGGACGTCAATTTTGTGCAAACACCTTTTGTTCTTTAAATGTTTCTTTCCCACAATGAATACGTTGCACACAAGCAAAGCAAAGCAAAGCACTGCTCTTTGCTCTTCTCTCTTCTCTCCCTCCCGTTTCCCCCAACAAATGAATTTCTTTAAAAAAAAAAAAGGAAAAAAGAAAACATAGAGACATACAGATTTTGATTAATATTTTATGCCACAATAGATCTGTTACACTTTTAGTCCTTCGCGGCATCCTCATTGTTTTCACCCTGAGCAACTAAATTGAGAAACGGGGTGAGGAGACAGAGAAGTGAACGCCTTGATTTTAACCTTTCTTCGCTTCCCTGGGAGTCACAAGCTTGCCGCTGTTTCCTGCACTAGACTTCATTGCCTTGGGGGAACGCTGCTCTTCTCGGGGTTTCCATGGCAGTGGAAAAGCTTCTGGTTCAGACCTTGTTGTCTGCAGGGCCTCTGCTTGCCTTCCAGCAGCAAGATAATTTTCTGATTAAATGGCCCTTCCTTTCTTCCTTCCTTCCTTCCTTCCTTCCTTCCTTCCTTCCTTCCTTCCTTCCTTCCGTCCGTCCTTCCTTCCTTCCTTCCTTCCTTTCTTCCTTCCTTCCTTCCTTCCTCTTTCTTTTTTCCCTCCCCTTCCTTCCTTCCTTCCCTCCTTCCTTTATCTATCTATCTATCTATCTATCTATCTATCTATCTATCTATCTATCTATCTATCATCTTCATATATAGGATCTGTAGGCTATTCATATGCATTCATATGGGATTTGTATGGGATTGGACATTTGTATCCAATGCGAATCCTACCACAGAAGAAGAAGAAGAAGAAGAAGAAGAAGAAGAAGAAGAAGAAGAAGAAGAAGAAGAAGAGTTGGCTTTTCTACCCCACTTTTCTCACCCATTTAAGGGGACTCAAAGCAGCTGACAAACCTTCTGTTCTTCTCCCCACAGCAGACACCCTGTGAGGTAGATGGGGCTGTGAGAGCTCAGGAGAGAGCTGTGACCAGCCCAAAGTCACCCGGCTGGCTTCATGGGGGAGGGCGGAATCAAACTCGGTATTCCCAGATAAGAGTCCGGTTCCCTATCCACTAGACCAAACTGGGTCGAAGTGGGTCTATTCAAACAAATACAAATTTTCTTACATTCGATTTGATTTGAATCAAATACAAAAAAAATTCATGCACATCCCTAGTGTAGGCTATGATAAAGATCCAATAAATATATCAATAAGTCAATAAATACTAGCAGACATCGCCACATTTCTATGTATGGAGTGCATTTAAAAAGAAGTCATGCGCCTGAAGGAATTATTTCTATCTTCTTTCTCATCTGTAGCTGGATATTGCCAGGCCTGAAGGGAATGGCCCCTTTCTCTTTTTCTCTTTCTCCTTCTTCATTTACTGACACAACTTGCTACAGGTGTTTTTTCCACCGCTGCGCCAACAAAGAAACGAAGCCCCTTTTTCTGTTGCCATTGAGAGATCTTGAAGAAGAGAGGCCCTTTACAGATTTCAAAGGCTTTTCCACCGAGAAGGAGCCAGGATCCTTGCAGGCTAGACTCTTCTTTGACTCTAAAATAGGGATATTAGGGTCGCGGAGGAAGCAAGTGGCTAAGAAGGCAGCAGAAGTGAGAAGAGGGAAACGTGAACATGAAATTCTGGTGTTCAGCACGAAGCAATACTGGCATCCAGTGGCACGTTGCATTAATAAAAGACCGTATAAAAGCTTTAAAATGATGCATTTTATTGCGCCACTCGTGCTAATGAGGTTACAGGGTCATTGGCTGGCCAAGTATTATGCGCTTAAATCCCTGATGAAGTGTGGCCGAGAGCTTGACAGCTGAGCAGGCTCCAGGGAGTCAAGGAAGGGTGGAGTGGTAAATCAGTGTTGTACAACCTGCCTTCCACACGCTGTAAGGCTCAAAATAAGAGCAGCAGCAGCAGCAGCCTCTTCAGCTAAGATGCACCCATAAAATCAGGGCAATGGTCCTGTATCTCAGGCTGGATGGCCTCCTTCAGAGTGGATGGAGACACATGAGCAAAGACCTGCCCAGGGAGGAAGACAGAAGGAACCATTTGGAGAGGCACCTTTGCTTGCAATGAGGGATGCCCATGAATGCATTTTTTCCATTAAAATTCTATTAGAATCGAATATTCGAATATTCAATTCGAAATTCAAAAATCCAGATTTTTGAAAATTCAATTCGAATTGAATGATACGAATATAGGGAACATTCATATCTGATTATTGAATACTTTCGCATCCCTTTTTTGTGTTTGCACCCTGCTTGCACCCCATATTATAAGTGCAAACAGCCCCAATATTTGGATGTGATATACGGAGACAAATTAAGTCGAATCATTCAGAAATTCGTATCGGATCTTCAAAAATCCGTATTCAAATTCAAAAATCCATATTATCAAAAATCCGCTTCAAATCCGGACTTTCAAATCGGGTTTTTGGATATTTGGATTTTCAAATATCCATGCACACCCCTACTTGCAACATAAGAACCAAAGAGGAGCCATATTGGATGTGGCTACAGCCCATCTAGTCCAACAATCTCATCACATACAGTGGGCCACCAATTGCCTCTGGGCATCTCAAGCAGGAGACAAGGGCAAAACCTTCACCTGCTCTCCACTCCCTGCAAAGGTGGTACCTAGGAATCAATCCACTAGTAGCTTTGGATATACCTGTCCTCCATGAATTTATCTGGCCTAATAAGAACATAAGGGAAGGCCTGCTGGGTCAGGCCACAGCCCATCTACCGCAGTGTCCTGTCTCACACAGTGGCCCACTTCTGCTTCTCTCAAGCAGAGGACAAGGGCAAAACCTTCACGTTCTCTCAGCAACCTGCAATGTGTGTATATGTGTCTCTTAGTAGTTCTCTTAGGAGAACTCAGGCAGATGCAGAGACATTTTAAGTTCCAGGGGCCTAACTGGTGGCTCCTCTTTCTCAAGACCTCCTCTGCATGGGTCTCCCGAGAGCCCTACAGCTTCTGAGATCTCCTGCTACCTTCTGCTAGTCCAGCCATCTCCAGCAGACTCTACTGAAGCCACCAAAATGGCCTCCTGTTTCCAACTGTTTCTAGCACTTCCGGGGCCTATTTGCACTACAGCCCATGGTGCATGATTAGGGAACGTCTGGGGAAGGGCATCCGCACCTTGAGGAGGCTGTTACAGCTTCCAGGTGGCCCCTGCCTCCCCAGAGGTTCCCATACCAACCGTAACTGAAAGCTTACCTGGCATGTCCAGGCAACGGCCATTTGCACCTGATCCCGTGCTCCGGGGTCCGTCTGAGGTGGCCCCTTGGATGACCATAGACGAGACTGCACATGCGCAGAGCATCAGCGTTGTCATGGCAACAGCGCTGAGGCACCTGCAGTCGCGCAGGGTACCCTGAAGAGGACCAGCCTCGCCATCGAATCAAGGTAAGTATTCGATCGTGGGGTGAGATGGCTAACATTGACTAGCATGCCAAGTATGAACACTAGTCAACATTGGTTCATCACACTCCTTTCATGCGCAGGGGGCAGGAAGGAAAGTGCGAAATCACCCGCGGCCATAAATTGCTTTTTTTATTCTATACATCTGGGTCACATGTGAAGAGGGCGTGTCAGGAAAGACCAGGAAACATGATGAATCGAAACAATCCTTGCCAACTTTGCTACTTCCATGGTTGCACATGCACAGAGGATCAGCATCATCATGGCGACGGTACTGATAACACAGTTATGGATGGCACTGGAGCGAAAATGATCATGCCCAGAAAAGGACTGGCCCCAGGACTGGTCTCTGGCAAGTGACCGATTGCGCGGGGCTTAGACTGTTATACTTTGTGCTCACAAGTGTGGGCGCTAGTTAACTTTGGGTCCTCCCAGCTCCTTTTTGCCATTGCAGGTCCTGTGAGGTTAGACCATTAGGGTATTCAAAATTCAATAGAATCTGGCCCAATTTTGGCATTCGAATTTGAATCAAATGTCCGTAAATTCAAATTTAAAGATTCAAATGAATTTTGAGTTTTGGATCTCTTTGCTCAGATTATCCAGACATTTGCATGTGTCCGGGGTCCTACGCAATGTGCACTTTGAGATTTGCATCTTTCCCACATTCGTACACATGTGTACGGATCCGTATGGGATGTAAACTGGTTGCATACGGGATAACTACAGGATGCATCCAGCTGTGTACAGACGTGTACAGATGCGTACGGATGAGGGAAAGCTGCGTACGGGCTTCTATGAATGTTATCGACATCCGTACGGGCAAATTCGAATTGAAAATTTGAACGAACAGATTCGGAATTTCCTTAATTCGAATCTGATTTGGTTTAATTCAGATTTTAAAGACCCACATCAGATTGAAATTTTGGGCATTCAATTTGAATCCGATCCTGGAAATTGCATTTGTGCACACCCCTAGTGAGCATTGTGATGTGATCCACAGTGGAAAAAGTGGAAAGAGGAAATTTCCCAAACCCTGGCAGATTCGCTGTGAAGATCAAGAGCACCTCCATGACACCACAGCCATTTATCTCCGCTAAAGCGGTGGCTAAGGCATAGACTTTAGGGACCTGCATGAATATTTGTAACATTCAAAATTCATACAAAATTTGGACATTCAAATCCAAATAAAATGTTGGCACATTCAAAGACTGACATTCAAATTCAAAGCGAATGTTTTGATACATTCGTATGAAGCTTCGTAGGTGATTCCTATGGGAATTGTATGTGATTTGCATGCTATTTGTATGGGATTCATATGGGATTTCTATATGATTGAACATTCATATGAATCCTACCAGACTCAAAGGGGATCTCTTTGAATGCATGTGAATTTTCTGCATTTGAATAGATACGAATGGAATACAAAAAAATACTTTATTCGACGGTTGCTCCATGATTAACGTTGCTTTTTTCCACTCCCTGATCCCCACCAGATGGCAGCACATGCATTGTCTGTGTGCGTAAGGAAGGCAGCTGAAGAGTTGGAAAAGGGATCAGAAACCATTAGCAATGAAGCCTTCCTAGATTTTCACAACAAGGCGGGAAATGTTTTCCTTTTTTCGGACTCAGTTTCACAGTGTAAGAAAGAAGCCATGGAGGTGGCTGATTCAGTCATCACAATGCAGGCGGCCTGTGGGCTCTTTCCGATCAGATGGGCTTCTCTCTGCCATAGCGCTGAAAAGCAGTTCGGGTAAAGGTTGGTTCTCCCATGTCCCATGTGGAAGCGTCTCCAAAACCACCAAAACTCACCCAGTCACTGCAGCACAATTCCCGCAACTGGCTTTCTGACAACCTTTGGGCCGCCCTTCAGCGATTTTGTCTGATCTCAAAAACCACACCAAGGAGCAACCTCCAAGGGGCCCCTAGCTGTGGGTTAGACTGAGGAGGTTTTAAATGTTCCAGGAAGTGGCAAGGGCAGACCACTTCTGTAGTGTTGCCAAGAAAACTGCATCTATTTGTCTCTGCAGGCACCGAGAGCAATGCCCAACTTGGAGGTATCTTTGGGGGTTTTTTTAGGGTAAATAAAAACCCCTCAGAACCCCAGGAAATTGCTTTTGGGCTTCTACTTAAGAGATCTCTCCATCCACTGTTCTTTCCCACAGGCTGCTTGGAAAACAGACAATAAGGGCAACCAGAATTCCCCATTCACTGTGCCTTTCCAGCAGGGCTGGGAATAGAAAACTTTTTAAAATCTGCAAACAAAAAAAAAAAGCCTTAGGCCACCTTGAAAACAACTTGCCTGTTTTGCAGGCCTTTAAGTACATCCTCAGACCATCTTGGCCTATTACACTTGCATCAGCAGAGATTCGCCTGAACGAAAATTGCGTGTTCAGTTCGCGCGCAAGCCAAACATCTGTGTCATCTCATTCCATTGCACCTGCGAAGTCCAAATGAAGGATGGGCACAGATGTTCTAAACATTCAAAATTCGATCAAATTCAATCAAATGTGGACATTCAAATTTGAATAGAATTGTCGATGCATTTGAATTTAAACATTTGAACAAATTTTGAATGTTCCAAAACATTCACTTGAATGATTCAAAACATTCAAATGTACAGATATGTCTGTATTAGAAGAAGGAGAAGAATTGGCTTTTCTACCCTGCTTTTCTCACCCATTTAAGGGGATTCAAAGCGGCTGACAAACCTTCTGTTCTTCTCCTCACAACAGAACACCCTGTGAGATAGGTGGGGCTGTGTGAGCTCAGAAGAGAACTGTGACTAGCCCAAGGCCACCCAGCTGGCTTTGTGGGGGAGGGAGGAACTGAACCCGGTATTCCCAGGTAAGAGTCCGGCTCCCTAACCACTAGACCAAACTGGCTCACGTATCTGTACAAATCTCATATGTATCTGTATGCATTTGCACTGACAGTACAAGACGAAAACGGGATGCATACGGGATAAAACAGATGCGTACTAAATGTGTACAGGTACGTATAAAACGAATTGTTTGGATATTCAATTTGACTCAAATTCGAATGCAAAAAAAAAGAAAGAAAAATCAGTGCCCATCCTTAGTCCAAATTACTATCATGCTATAGTAGAGCTTTAGCATGCTATTAAGAGGCTAACAAGTTAGCCAGACCTTCCTGTGACTCTGTTATTGTATTACTAAAAGTTAGTTCTTGCTGTTTGTTGTGTTCTTTATCTGGCTTTTGCTGAATATGTTGCAATTTTATATTACCTTTGTATTGTTGACAAAATCAGTCAATTATTTAAGCCTGCAGCTTGCCAGCTTCTTAGAACTTACCATGGGGATAATCATCTATAGATGTTTGATCAGGACCATCTGCCCACCATGACCCCAACAGTGAAAACATAAGGACCTAAGAGGAGTCCTGCTGGATCAGTCCAGCATCCTGTCCCACAAAGTGGCCCACCAATTACCTATGGTCATCTCAAGCACAAGGACAAACCTTCATCTGCTTTCAGGCCCCAGCAAATGGCCTTAGAGGCATCTTGCTTAGGCCAATTTGCACTGAGGCCTCCCTTCTAGTAGCCATTCCATTGGCCCTCCACCCCTATTCTTAAGCACATTTGTCAGGGACATGCTTCACCCATTTAGAAAAAAGAAAAGCACGGGGGAAAAACAGCAGAACACATACTTTCATGGGAAATTACGATCATTAGAAGCCAAACAGAATCAAGGAGGAGATTGCTTTGTGAACTCACACGCCTCCGGGGGTGTAACTCTTGACACTTGGAATGTGGCATGCCCAACACAGCTCGGCAAGGTTACTGGCACTTTTGAACAACTCAGGAAAGTGGAAATAAAAAGGTGTGAACTGGAAGAGATTCTTCTCTCTGCTCCGGTCTGCTTCATCTTGAAAAGTGATGGGAAAGGCATGTTGCAATGGGGAAGCAATGTATTTCCAGGGCCATAGGAACAAACAACCAAAAAACATGTGGGCACCTGTGCCAAGCAGAGCTTGGCACCGGATTGTTATCTTAAGACACAAGGTGGCTGTCCACACTGGAAAAGGTGCGGAAAAGGGCAACCAGAATGATTAAGGGGCTGGAATACCTCCCTTATGAAACCAGGCTGCAACCTCTAGGCCTAGAAGTTAATACGTCAGGGCAGCTATGCACACCTTTTGCAGAAATCTTGCCCGTTATCCAGACCGCTCTTTATGGCACAATAAATCAGACTAAACTGAGTCAAGCGATCTGGCATATACAAGGTCAGGCAGTGCATTGCATCCCAGAATGCAATTTTCACCATCATCTCTGCCCTTTAGTTTAGATGTTGTAACCCACCCTGAAACCTTCAGGTACAGGGCAGGAAAACAAATGCATAATAAGTAAGTAAGTAAGTAAGTAAGTAAGCAAGCAAGCAAGCAAGCAAGCAAGCAAGCAAGCAAGCAAATAAATAAATAAATAAATAAATAAATAAATAAATAAATAAATAAATAAATAAATAAATAAATAAATAAATAAATAAATAAATAAATAAGAAAGAAAGAAAGAAAGAAAGAAAGAAAGAAAGAAAGCAAGCCAGTTTGGTCTTCTGGTTTGTGTGCTGGACTCATATCTCACAGTCATGGGGTTTGATTCCGCAATCCTCCACAAAGCCTGATGGGTGACCTTGAGCTAGTCACAGCTCCCTTCTCAGCTCTCATAGCTCCACTTACCTCACAGGGTGTCTGTTGTGGGGAGAAGAACAGAAGGTTTGTGAGACGCTTTGAGTCCCCTTAAGGGTGAGAAAAGTGGGGTACAAAACCCAACTCTTCTTCCTTCACAAAGCCAGATGGGTGACCTTGGGCTAATCACAGCTCTCTTCTGAGCTCTCACAGCCCCACCTACCTCACAGGGTGTCTGTTGTGGGGAGAGGAACAGAAGATTTGTCAGCAGCTTGGCATCTCCTTAAGTGGGTGGGAAAAGCAGCGTAGAAAAGCCAACTCTTCTTCTTCTTCCTTCAGTCTTTAGGTGCACACAGGTACAATGCTCTCTGCATGTGATGCACCTGGTGAAGTTGACCGAATTCACCGCCATGATCTTTCTGATTTTAGGCTGACGGAACCTGCAGCTGTCTTTGCTGCAAGAGCCCTGCGTGGCTAAACCTTCATCCAAAAATGCCACTGGGGCCCCAGATAAAGGCGCCGGTGCCCTGATAGTAACGGGACGAACCTGGGGCTAAATCGTGGCCCTGGAGTTTGGCTGAACGACCTCAAGGTGAATGTTGAAAACACGCTGTGGCTGGCTCCTTCCTTGCCTTGCCCGCTCCCTGACTTCACATGATTTCCCTTCCCAGTGATTTGACAATGACCTATTTTTAGACACCCTCCTTTATGACAGGGAATGTCACTTGATAGAGAGCCATCCCGGAGATTCACATCTGTCACAAATAAATGCACACGACAATCTGGAAGGGGGAAACTTTCCTCGGAGACCTGCTCTCCTGTCCACTCCAGGAGGAAAGAAACGGAAATCATTTCAAATGAACATCGACTGGTCCCTGTCGCGTGTCCTGGGCAGAGACAGCAGGCAGACAGATGAGATACATTTCAAAATGACAGGCTTAGGAAGACCCATGAGGAGGAAGCGAAAGGGAGGCCCTGGCCTTGGCCTGAAGTGCTCACAGATGCTTCGCCTGCTTCACTTAAGAGACGGAGGGGTCAACGTAAGGTGTGGAATACCATCAGATGCAACCACCGTGGGGTGGGGCACAAATGTATTTGTCGCATTCGGGTCCCATTTGAATCAAATGTTTGAAAATCCAATTTGAATCGAATTTTAAAAATCCGGATTTTCAAAAATCCGATTCGGATCCGGATTACCCGGATCCATACCTTCGTATATTCTATTTGTATCCAGATATACGAATGCCGATAAGATTCGCATCCGAAATACAAATTTGTGCAAATATGTATTCTATATTTTTTTAAAATTTATTTATTTATTTATTTATTTATATTTATATCCCGCCCCATACCCAAGGGCCTCTGGGCGGCTCACAACATTTAAAACAGACATATCAAAACTGTATAAAATACTAAAACCAATACAAAGTTTAAAAGTCCAACATAATAATAATAATTTTTTAAAAATACAAAAACAGTTTAGAAAACAGTAGAGTCTGCAGTGGGGAAAAGCAGAGGGAGCATTTAACCAAAGGCCTGGGTGAAGAGGTGCATCTTCACCGCCTTCCTGAACATAAACAGAGAAGGGGCCTGATGCACCTCCAGGGGGAGACCATTTTACAGCCTGGGGGCCACTACCGAGAAGGCCCCCCCTTTCCCGAGTGCCCACCCGCCTAGCTGCTGATGGTGGTGGGATAACCAGGAGAGCCTCCCCACAAGATCTTAAGACGCGAGCGTATTTAATCCGTATGCAACCCGTTTCCACGCCACATTAAATGCGATAATACGTATAATTTTTGCAGAGATTCATATACGATAGATACGGATCTATACATTCGAATAACTCGTAAATCTGTATCGGATTTTCAAAAATCCGAAATCCGTTCAAACGTGTGACTTTGGATTTTCGAAAATCCGATTCACGTTCAAATATCCACATTCGTTGGATTCGAAACGAATATTCAGGTTTTCAAATATCCGGGGCATATCCCTAAACCCCCGTAGAGGCAGAAAGAGAGAAATTCATTCCTGGCTGCACTAAATATGCCACACCTTACGGAGAAGCTGGTTTGTTTTATTTTTCAAAGGCCAGAAGCGGAGAGGAAAGGTATTGTGATGGTAAGGACCGCCAAGACAATCATGATAAACGCTCCATTTCCCCCGTTTTAAACTTGGCGGCGTGTTCTTGTGGTTCCCGGTGGAGCGGAGGTGTGCAGAACCGTGCAAGTGCCTAACTCCATGCCATGCCCCCTCCTTATATTTATTTAGGAGGGCCTTAAAGACACACCTGTTTACCTTGGCTTTTGGTTAAGGATTTGTTTTCCCTCCCCAGCTATAATGGCATCATTTTAATGCACTACGGAGTGCACGGTTTTAAATTTGTTGAATCTTAAGATGTTTTTAAGTGTGCTTCTTGTTTTATTTGTATTTCATTTTAATCTGTATTGCTTTCAATTTGTATCTTGTTTTAATTTATTTTTACTTGTTGTAACCCGCCCAGAGACCTTCGGGTATGGGCGGGATAGAAATGTAAATAAATAAATAAATAAATAAATAACTGCCGCTCAACCTCGTAGCGGCTTTCGGTCTTTTAAAACTATTTATGAATTTATTATTATTATTATTATTATTATTATTATTATTATTATTATTATTATTATTATTATTATTATTATTATTATTATTATTATTATTATTATTATTATTATTATTATTATTATTATTATTAAGAAAGCTCAGTCCTGGCTTTCTGTGCCGCTAAGGGAGGGAGGGATGCAGCATTTGCAGCTGGCAGCACAGGGGTGGGCTGACGTGAATCTGGCTTCCAAAGACGAGAGAGGGGGCGGAGAGGAGGTGGTGCTCCCCCATGCCCGGTTTTGGCGTGGTCTGCATGGGGACGGCTGCATCCATGCCCAACCTGCCTCCAGCCCACATCATGGAATGGGCTGGGATTGATCTCGGACCTGCTCCCGGTCTCACGTCTGCCCATTCTGCGCCAAACAGCATGCATGAGGTCGCGGCCAGATTAACCTTGGTCCCAGCACCCACACCATGCAGCTTCACCCTTTATGTGCCCGTGTGACACAGAGCCAACCTGGGGCTATAGCATGGGGGAGAAACAGCAGCAAAAGAGAGCCTGTTAGGTGGGGTAAGGTGTAGAAGAAGAAGAAGAGAAAAAGAAGATATCAAGGTATTTCTTCAGACAGACACTTGTTAGGTTTGACTCATGCAAGATGCAAGTTGCATCCAACAGAAGAAGCCCAAAACAGACCTTCTACCCATAGAAATGTAACACTTCTAGAAGAAGAAGAATCGGCTTTTCTACCCCGCTTTTCTCACCCATTTAAGGGGACTCAAAGTGGCTGGCAAACCTTCTGTTCTTCTCCCCACCACCGCGAGGTAGGTGGGGCTGTGAATGCTCGGAAAGAGAGCTGTGACTAGCCCAAGGTCACCCAGCTAGCTTCATGGAGGAGTGCGGAATCAAACCCTGTATTCCCAGATAAGAGTCCGGCTCCCTAACCACTAGACCAAACTGTCCCTCAGGGCCCTCGCGGCCCTCTCCCCCTGGGGCGAAGGCCTTGAATCTCCCAAATGCCGGGTCCCTTAGAACTCGGTGAGTTTCCCATCAGCCAGCTGCTCTCCATTTGCCGCATCCTTGTCCCTGGCTCAAAGGAGGGCTCGGGTTGCCTCCTCCTTCCTCTTCCTGAAGTGCCTTCTAATTAATTAAGGCCAAAAATAGAGTTGTTGCTGTATATTTTAATGAGAGGTCACGGGAAGATGACCCGTTCTGCTGCCGAACAACCGCTCTTATCAATTAAAATAACGAAAATAATAAAAAAGGAGCGGTTCCTCTCCTCCACCCCCCGGAGGCCGATGCCTTGATCAGGAGGAGGAACGCAAAGGAGGACATAGCGGCAGGGGATCCCCGTTCACCGCTGGAGTCGTCACGGTGCAAACTCTGGCTCAATTACTGCCACTGCCAGGTGCACCTGCTTCTGCCGGCCTCTCTCCTTCCCTCCCTGAGCAGGTGAATTAATCCGAGCAAAGCAGCTTGACCTACAAGCAATGCCCTGTATCCACTCTGCCGGCCACTTCCATTGCCACCCAAGTCTCTGCCCCCCCCCCAAGGGGCCGCTGGATGGCCTGCTCTGTATAGCAGACACAGCCTCTCTGCACCCTTGAAAACAGGGCCCAGGGCTGGGTCTCCTCCGTGTGTTCGTAATTCCTGCTTTAAATGCCAGGGTGAACTCTGAGACACATGCCATAAATTATTCACACCCTGGGACTCCCCTAGCTCCGTTCTGAAGTGGGATCAGCAAAGTCAGTTCCTTCGCTCTACGTCACGTTCGCACACGATCCGCGCTCTGATCTCCTCTGCTCGGAAGTCCAGGGAGGAAAATCAGACTCCTGGGAGATTTCACGCTTCCCTTCCCACCCGTTGGGCGGGAAAAGTTGCAATGAACTGATGTTGATCGCCAGGCTGGGCCCCTTCAGGGTGCCGCCATCTTGAGTGTGGCGCCCTCTGTGACCGTGCATGCGCCAGGACGGTGATGATGCTCTGCGCAGTTGCAATCACATCAGGAGGTTAGCAGAGCTGCCAGGGTGTGCAGTTGACTTCCCCATCCAGCTAGACGCCTCAGGTTAGCAGCTAGTTGATCATTAGGGAAATTCTGGGCAGGCAGGAGACATTTCTAGCATGTAAACACCTCCTACAAGTTCAGATGCACTTGCCCTCGTAGAATCATAGAGGTGGAAGGGACCTCTAGGGTCATCAAGCCCAACCCCCTGCTCCATGCAGGGTTTCCTAAGCCATCCCAGACAGATGTAGGTCCAGCCTCTGCATGAAAACCTTTAGCTTTGACTCCCTGGAAGGGTGAGAACAGAAGTTTTGTTAGCAGCTTTGAGTCCCCTGAAGGGTGAGAACAGAAGGTTCGTCAGCTGCTTTGAGTCCCCTTGAATGGGTGAGAAAAGCAGGGCAGAAAAGCCAACTTTTTTATTATTATTCCATGTGTTATTCCAGAATATCCAAATATAAGGAATAAGTAACCAGCACCCGGAGGCAGTCTGAGAACTCCCACCTCCTATCAGCGCTGAACCTTCAAACCGTTTTGGCGTCCACCTGCCCAAAGCCACATAAATGAGGGGAAGGTTAGGAATGATTGAAGGCCAAGAGAGAAAACATTCTAATGTGATACTTAGTCACTTTAAATACACCTTATACATGAAGGAAGCGCTTTGTGTCAGAAAATCAATTTCCATTCCTAGCCAACAGGAGGTCAAAGCGGCAAGATCTTAAACTGAATAATAGTCTGTTGCATATTCAATGCTGCGGCCGCCATAAAGAAGGGACCACGCATAATGTTGCTGGAATAGACATAAACATTCGGCTGCAATTGTTTCCATAAACCTCCCTGAACAAGCGTGTTGTACAGAACCCAGTGGCATCAAATCACTTTTATTCCAAGCTAAATTTGCCTGCTGCATTTATGGCCTTTTCCAGAGTTCCGCCATTCAAGCATTGATTATGATATTAATGAGGGAATATTAAGTTTCTTTGGCTCAGGTCAGCTTCCAGGTGGATAGCTTTGACGGACAAGGATGCCCCGAGTGTGACATTCAGGTAAAGAAGAGATGTAAAGGGCTGGAAAGAAAAGCAGGGGAGAGAATTCATCTACTAGACATGTTGACCTTTAAGGTTTTTCCCCCCCATCCATGCAGTTCCGAAGAATGCCAGGCAAAAGCTGGTACACAGAGAAAGGTGCCCATTTTTGCTTAATGTGCAGGTAAGGAGAAGCAAAAAGCAGGTGCCTTACAGCTCACAAATGTGTTTTTCTGGGTTCAATTTGTATCAAATCGGATGCAAGAAAATGTGTTACTCGTTCAATCCCCTTTGGATGGGTAGGGTTCAAATTTGAGAAGAATGCTTGGCGCACATTAGATATCCACTCTGAATGTATCAAATATGCCCTGAATCCACTTTGAATCCACTCCTAATCTACTTCGAATCCACCCTGGATCTGTTGCAGATGCGACTGGCGCAGCCGCTTTCCCACCTCCCCAGGTTCACGAGTGTAATGAAGCTTCGTATGAATGTTCCAAAGCATCAAACTTGGGTTCGAATGTCAGTCGTTGAATGCGCCAAGATTTCATTCCAATTCGAATGTCCGAATTCAGATGAATTCGTTCACATTTTGAATGTCATGAATATTCATGCACGTTCCTAGATCTGCCCTCAGATCTGCAGACAGTTGCTGAGAAATTCCTGCAACTTCTGCCATTTGCTTGAGGAGACTGGAATGAGAGAGACCCATTTAATCTGAGGTCCTTCCTGCCCTTGTTAATACAGATCAAGAAACTCCTTAGCACACTGTTTATCTATCTATCTATCTATCTATCTATCTATCTATCTATCTATCTATCTATCTATCTATCTATCTATCTATCTATCTATCTATCTATCTATCTATCTATCTATCTATCTATCTATTATCTGTCTGTCTGTCTGTCTGTCTATTATTTACATTTCTATCACGCCCCATACCTGAAGGTCTCTGTGCGGGTTACAACAGATTAAAATAGAATATACATTACAAGACATTAAAAGTTCAACAAATATAAAACAGTATACAATATGTTTAAAATAATAGTGTCTGTACTGAGGGGGAACATAAACAGCTTAGCCAAAGGCCAGGGTAAAGAGGTGCGTCTTCACTGCCCTCCTAAATGTATATAGGGAAGGGGCATGACGCACCTCGAGGGGGAGGCTATTCCATAGTCTGGGGGCCATCACAGAAAAGCCTCTCTCCCAGGGGCCCACCAACCTCACCGTTGAAGGTGGTGGGACAACCAGGAGGGCCTCACCGCTTCATCTTAAGGCACGGGCAGGTCGATACGGGAGAAGGCGTTCCTTGAGATATTAACCAATGTTAATCCAGGTCAGATCCATTTTAAGGGCTCAGTAATCCAGGTTAGTTGTAGATCTGATAAATGGGGTCTACATCCATGCCAGCACCATCTGGATCTGGATCAAGGAGAGGACCCAGGAAGAACATGGGCATGGTTTGACTTCATGCACAGTTACCATGTGGCTGTAAAGATGCCTTCGTAACAGCATTCACATTGAAGGCAACGGTGTCTTCGCAGTGCCTACAAAGATAGCACGCATTCACGGCCAAGGTGTCTTCTTCACATTGCCTTCAAAGGCCCCTCACCCCAATTATCTAGATGCAGTGTCTGATCAACAGAGCGGTGGGCCAATTGGACCAGGCATTGTAGGTGTTGTGTGTCAGCTGCTTTGTGGTTTGGGTTTACTGATGTGGAACAGGAATTAGGTATCTGCATTGCATCACTCCTTAGCACACATTTGCTACACATTTGATGCAGATGGGTGCTTCCACGTTGGACACTTACGACACATTAAGGACACATTAAGCACGGTTGGGAAAGCCCCTTCCGCATGCAACACACATTAGAGACACTTGCTTCCGCACAGGAAGTGCCCCTAATGTGTGTTAACCAGCCGTTAAACCGGTTTAACGCAAGACTACTTCCAAGGTAGTCTTACAAATGTGCTGCCCTGGCTTGTATACCAGACCATCAGGTGTACGCGAAGCCTTCCTTCAACACACTCCAAGGTGGGGTCTCCCTTAGACCACCCCAGCATTCAGAAGAGAAGCTCTTAGCATGCCTGCTGGTCAGGTATTCTAACCAGAGCAGAATCGCCCTTAGTTTTGCTCAAGAACGGAGACCCAGAATTCAGGACAGCTTAACATCCTGTGTGCATTGCTTTCTTCTGAGACATTTCACCTTCTTTTTTTACCCTGGGGTAATGTTCAGCAGAATGGGGACAGACGTGTGGAGGTGTTGTATCAGCTCTGCAGAAAAGCCACAAAATCCCTTTCTGTGACAACCCTAAGGCAGAAGAACGGGAAAGGGGGAAGAACGCCGTAGAAAATGAACAGGTGGAATCCTGAGATCATGTTGGACTGCAAGAGGGGAAAGAAATCACATTTCTGATATTTTTAATTTTTAGTAAATTGATTTTTGTCTGTGTGTGAGAGAGAAAGAGAAAGAGAAACACATATCTAAAACCTATGAGGTCAGATAAGTGCTAAATATAAGTTTACAAACAATGTTATAATAAAATGTGTAAAAAGAAGGGAAAGCAAGAAAAGGGAATGAGAAAAAAGAAGAGGGTAACTTTGATCACTCTTTTGAGGATTATCTTTATTCCTCGCTCTCCCTAATATTATAACCTCTTCTTTTGACAATTCAGAGCTGCTAATCATCAAATAGCAAAGTCAAAATATTATTTTCTTTCTTACTCAGGGTTCCTGATGCCAAGCCTGGCCTCCAACTCCTAAACTCCGTAGCCTCTCCAAAAGGATACCATGGTCAATGGTATCAAAAGCCACTGAGAGGTCCAGGAGAACCAACAGGGTGGCATTTCCCATGTCTCTCTCCCGGAGGAAGTCATCATCCAGAACGACCAAGATGGTTTCTGTGCCACAACCGAGCCTGAAGCCAGATTGAAATGGGTCTAGATAATCAGCTTCATCCAAACGTACCTGTAGTTGAGCAGCAACAGCTCTCTCCAGAACCTTGCCAAGGAAAGGTATGGTTGCCACCAGGCAATAGTTGTTCAAATCTTCTGGGTCCAGGGAGGCCCTCTTCAGGAGGGGGTGTGCCACAGCTGATGGAACTACCCCGTCCCTCAGAGAGGCATTCACTACTCCCTGGATCCACCCGGTCATACCATGCCGGCTTGTTTTTATCAACCAAGAAGGGCAAGAGATGGAGGAGCAGGCTTAAAAAAGGACTCCAAACACACATCCTCGCCTCCCTTGAGTGACACAACAGCATCCAATAAGGAAGTAGATTTGATGCAGCCAAAGAGCTGGAGAACTAAGAGTTCCATGGAGGAGGCTCAGGTTGATCGTGCAGAAAGGTGTGACAGATGCAGGCCAAAGCAAGGACGGCCTGAGGACGACCTATAATGATCTACGTGTAAACAGATCTGGTACGACCTCACTTCTCTCATGTAGGTGTGACCAGGGCCATAGAGACACAGAGCAAAACCAGCTAAACATTTTAAAATCATGCAGAAAACAAGCAGAAACAAGCTGCAGTACTAAGGAGCAGGGAAACAAAAAGGACTGAGAAATGCTGGGCAGCCTGTGACAAGAGCTTCAGGAAGCTTCTATCTAACTAGGAGACTTGGATCTAAGGCAACAAGCAATTGCCGAACTTTAGTTTTCATCTCCTTTTGATTATGATTCTTAGCAGCTGCGGAGAAAGCATTTGAAAAAGAGGCCACTAGGAGGCACTCAAAGACCACTGGTAGGAAAGGATGTCACTATGTAGCTGTACCCAGAGGGGCTCAGGGAAGGCAGAGCGTAGGGCTGTGCACAAATATTCGTCACACTCTAAATTCGAACAAATTTGTCCAGATTTGAACATTCGAATGGGAATCGAATGCTGGTACATTCAAAGACTGTCATTCGAATAGGAATCAAATGTTTCTATACATTTATATGAAGCTTCGTTACATTTGTGAGCCAGGGAGTTGGGAAAGTGGCTGCCCAGTCACATCTGCAACAGATCCAAAGTGGATTCAAAGTGGATTGAGAGCGGATTGGATGCATTCAGACTGGATACCTAGGGAATATGTAAGCGACTCCTAACAGGGATTCTAAATGGATTTGTATTGAATTTTAATCCTGCCATATTTGAAGGGGATGTATTCAAATGAATACAAATTCTCTTGCATTCGGTTCAATACGAATTGAACACAGAAAAAATCTGTTCACATTCCTAGCAGAGGGCTGAAATACAGACGGTGCCCCAAGGTAAGAGCTATGTTTCATGATTAGGGGGCAGTAAAGACATGTTGGCACATCTATATACCAGCCCCCAATTAAGACGCTGAAATGCCTGGCTGTTCTAAATTACCCAGAATACCCCAGGCCAACATATATAACACTGATGGATAGACAGAGCCTGAGTCCATAAGGCTGAGAAGCAACGACAGAAACAATGCATTTGAAAAGGGTGTCAAAGACAAACAAACATAGAAATGCGTTTAGAACAGAGTTCACATCTAAACCGGGTTTATCGTTCAAAGAGGGCTCAAAGTTGTTGTCTATTGTTGTTGTTGTTGTTGTTACTCAAATTTAAAAGAGATCTGAATCTTTAGCTGATCTCTGAAATCTTTCCCCGTGCTCTGGAAGAACCACAAGGTGCAGAAGTGAGAATTATCGACCTGCAGTCTAAACTGAAGTCTCAGGCAAAGAAAACTCGTCTGAATCAAGCTCCCTTTAAAATAAATTTCTCTAAGGCCCCATTCCCACTTGACTTTTTAAATCCTGCTTGGACTATTTTAATCCGGATACAGGGCTGAGTGCATATTTCAGGCTGTTCCCATTTACCTGACGGTAAACCAGGTTGAATCTGAATACTGCTGTTCCCACTCACCGCCCAAATCCCCAGCAAGGAGAAACAGGACCTTTTAATCTCCACCCTGCCCCCCCCCCAGTGCAAACCCTGTAAGCCTGCCCTGGTCAATCAGATGAACGGAAGAACAGACACACACAGGGCAATCACACTTTCCCTTTTTCACACCCTCCCTTTCAGATTGGACGTTCCCTGTAACATTCCCTCTATCCATGTTACCGGGAAGAGCACATTTGCGCTCAAGTAGATCAGCAAAGGAGCAGAGCGCAATCGGAAGGCTGACAGCTCACACAGGGTGGAGGGAAGCGGCTTCACTCGTGGTTTTGCTCTTAAAACCTTTTTGCTTGATACATATGTATTTTTCTGATGATTGTTAGCAGCTACTAGAAACATAGCTACAAAAGATACATTCCTAGTAACTGCTAACAATCAGAGAGGGGTACGTATGTATCAAGCAAAAAGGTCTTAAAAGCAAAACCGTGAGTCAAGCTGCTCTCTCCCGCTCCAGCATTGTGGGCATGGCAAGGGAGGGGGGACCTTCACAGCTGTGAAGTCCCACCCACATCTGGCAGCCACTGGCCAGTAGGCTAGATCTCTGCCCCAAATAGTCCAGGAGCATTCCCATTTGTGTGTTGGGGGGGGGGGGAGTTGGGAAAGCGGGTGCCCAGTCACACACTTGCAATGGATCCAGAGTGGATGCAAAGCAGGTTTGGAGTGGATTAAAAGTGGATTGAGAGCAGATTTGATGTGTTCAGAGCAGATACATGAATATTCGTCACATTTGAAATTCGTATGAATTTGTATGCATTGGGACATTTGTATTTGAACTGAATTCAAATCAAATTTTTCAGTATGAGGCTTCATATGGGATTCATATGCATTCTTTTTCATTATTACTTTTATTTATTAAAATTTTTCCAACATATTAAAAAGAAGAAAAATAATTCACACAATCTTTTCATTATTACATTACCTAAGGTTCCCTAAACTTCCTCGGCTTATCCGACGCCTATATTATATATCCATTATTTATTGTTCTGCATCTTTATCTCTCCTCCGTTTCTGATTTATTCTTGGGATTCATACGCATTCTTATGGGATTCGTGTGGGACTAAACATTTATATCGCATTTGAATACCGTTCAAAGGAAATCTGTTCAAACGAATACGAACTTTCTTGCGTTCGTTTCAATACGAATCGAATTCAAAACAAACATTCGTGCACATCATCAGACTGGCTCTATCACAGCAGAAGGTGATCAGATAACCTGCCGAAAGCCAGGTATCTTGATTTTTGCAGCAAAGTTTTTTAAGGGAACCAGACTTGGAGCTGCCACTTGAGGCCGTTGAAGCTGGTGATCATTTTTAACCACAAATTGAGCACATTTATCCCCAAAACAGGTCTCCATCTTCGGAGCACCAGCCTCGGGGCACAGTGTAGCATTCATAATACATCGCAGAGCATTAAAAATGTATCTAAGAAACTAGGAACACATTCCAGGGTGGGGGAAATCAGAGCCAGGTACAGATTTACAAGACATGCAACAATCCACGCAATTCCTTTAGCTTCAAAGACCCTAACTGGGATGGTGCACCGTTACCTTCTTTACAATTGCAGGATTTAATAACAGACTCTGTGGAGCTTTGTTCATTCCCAATGGCACACTTAATGTGGGTTTTCCAACTGCCCATGGGCTGGAAAATGACCCTGGAGGAGTCGGATTGAATTGGCAAAGAGATGATGCCCCACTCTACTGCACCATCAGGAGTGTGAAGGTCTCTAGTAGGGATCGCAAGAATACAACATTTCTAACGTTCGATCATTACGAATCAAATAACAAAAAACCCATTCATGCCCATCCCTAGATTGGAGACATGAGTCAGACAAGCGCATAATGTGTTCATAATGTGTCCATGCTGATGAAGCCCTTGTGTTTGAACTGAACCCAAATAAAAATTCTGTTGGAACACATGCCATGTGATCAGGAGGGATTATTTGATTCGATGTATTATGGGGAAAAGAAATAGAAGTGAATTTGGGGAGCGGGCCGGGGGGGAGAGTGGCTTGCCTTTTCAGTGGTGGCCCCCAACTCCAGAACAGCCTCCTCACCTGGCTCCATCATCACATCCTATCAGTCACCAGCTGAAGATCTTTGTTTGTTTGTTTGTTTGTTTGTTTGTTTTCCCGGCTGTCTTAAAGCCTTGCAAAGACGTTTTTAAAATATGTTATCGACTTATTAATTCTATTGTTTTGTTTCCTATTGTCATTTATTATAATTCAGTAGAATACAATTGTTGTGGTGGTCCTTCACCTTTGGCCGTGAAAGCTGGCCAGAGAACTTGAGGTGCTCAGTAGCTCCACAAACACAGCAATTAAGGAAGTAAATAGGTAAGCCATAGTACAGAGATTTCCGGTCCTCTGACTACTTGTGATCTTATCAGAGTAACCAGTTCAAATCAGCATAAGGCCTTATCACGCCCAAAGGGAGAGACCAGCATCTTAACTCCGGCACATCAGCTGTCCCAGCAGGAATGTTGAAACCAAAGCGTTGCCAACCAACAAGTTCAAAGAACTTCTCAGGGACTGGGGAAATTCCAGAGGAGGGAGGAGGAGGAGGAGGAGGAGGGTTGGCCCTTATAACCTACTTTTCTCACCTAAGAGGACTCAAAGCGGCTGACGAACCTTCTGTTCTTCTCCCCACAACAACCCTGTGAGATAGGTGGGGCTGTGAGAGCTCAGAAAGAGAACTGTGACTAGCCCAAGGTCACCAAGCTGGCTTTGTGGAAGAAAAAGAAAAAGGGTTGGCTTTTCAAACCCCACTTTTCTCACCCATTTAAGGGGACTCAAAGTAGCTGACAAACTTTCTGTTCTTCTCCGCACAACAGACACCCTGTGAGGTGGGTAGGGCTGTGAGGGCTCAGAGATAGAGCTGTGACAATCCCAAAGTTACCCAGCTGGCTTCATGGAGGAGTGCGGAAGCAAACCCAGGGACTATGAGATATGAGTCCGGCACTCTAACCATTAGGTCAAACTGGCTCTAGGGAGCAAAGTGGTACAAAACTGATTATCCTGCCACCAGACTGGATGCCAAAGAGAATGCAGAGAGGAAGCTGATTTGGATGCACCTCTGGCCTGATCCTCCCCTTAGCGTCCAACCCAGTGCCATCTTCCGCTTACAGCAGCCTCCCTCTTCACTGGGATTCAGGGGTAGCCAAAAATGGAAGCCATAGGTGAAGCCAGTTAAGGAGCTACACTCTTATCTGGGAATACCAGGTTCAATTCTGCCCTCCTCCATGAAGCCAGCTGGGTGACCTTGGGCTAGTCACAGCTCTCTTCTGAGCTCTCACAGCCCCAATTGGAAATGACATAGTTAGTTGCTCACCACAGTGCCAGCGCCTGCCCTGCATTTCAGGAAAGGTACCTGGGCTGTGGTCGGAGTTAAGGTTTAATCCAGCTTCAGTCCACTTTCAGAGGAAGAGAATAGATCAGGAAAGGGACAAGCTGTTTTCTTTCAGTGTTAAATAAGTCAGAAAATTCACCTTTGGGATAGAAAATGCTGAAAGAAAATTACTGGCCACTTTGCTGATGTGTTCTCTCACTCTGAAGGCGGACGGAAGCTGGATTAAACCTTAGGTGTGACCACAGCCCTGGATCTGATCAGTCCCGGGCAACATGGACAACTATCAATTGCAGACACGATAGATGTACAGATGCTCTTTATAAGTGGGGAATAACTCCATCTCCAAAGTGTGACTCCAGGGTGGAAAGACAAACAATCCAGGGTATCTTGAAAGAAAGTCAAAACCAACCATATAGTGGGAAGATTTGTGATTTCTTGAGTAACAAAAGGCGCAGTAGACTGTTTGTGTTTTAGATGTAAGTTTGTGATTCTACCACCTGATTGTTCCTGACTTTTCCTGGGGTTTTTTCATCTCGTGTTTAGCTATTTTATTAATGTATTACAATGCAAATCTGCCATACGCTAGACAAATAAAATTGTCATCCAGAAAAATAAGAAACGGGTCATTAATAAACATATTTTTTCATTTAGTCAAGTTTTTTCTTTCTTTTTTTAAAGACGTTTCACCCAGACGTTAACATTTTGAATGATAATATTTTCTTCCTGAGATCACAACTTTTATCTTAGGAATTAGGTTGTATTTTATAAAGGACACAACACAACGGCTTGGAGTTAGCAACACCTTCCATTTCAAATGATTTCTTTTTTTTTTCTTGGTTGCAGCACCATATTTAATATTTTCCTTTGTAGAGTTTTTAAATAGTCAAGCTTTAAATGAAACTCGAGGAAGGAAGAAGGGGAAAAAAATCCACCATGCTGGTTGAAGATTTTATTTTTCAGGGTCACAAGTACCAACATGATATTTCTTTCTTAAAACAATGACACTTTAGTATCTCTGTAGTTCTATGAGTACTTTTGAAGTGTCATATTAAAACCAATCTCTTGGCCTTCAGGCAAAGAGAAGCAATTAGTCTTCGAGTTGTGAATAAATAAAAATCCATTTATACACCCGCCCTTGACATGTACCTTCTGAATCTTAGAAACTTCATCTAGTGGGAAAAGGATTGTAGTACTGAAAGAAGCAAGACTGAATTGTGTAGCTGTGCTGCTTCGTGATACAATGTCGTTTCTGGTTGTGTCTTTTTAAAAATGAACTCATATGTATGGATCCACAGAAACTGAAACCACAAGAAAGGGCCAAAGAGTATGAACCATCACAGTGAAATTTACCTCTACACTGCAGAAAAACGGCCACCGGTTCTGACTTTCTTCTTTAAAAATATATATTTAGATATAGCAGACATTCGTTTCTTAGGCTGTGGTCACACCTAAGGTTTAATCCAGCTTCCGTCCGCCTTCAGAGTGAGAGAACACATCAGCAAAGTGGCCAGTAATTTTCTTTCAGCATTTTCTATCCCAAAGGTGAATTTTCTGAGTTATTTAACACTGAAAGAAAACTGCTTGTCCCTTTCCTGATCTATTCTCTTCCTCTGAAAGTGGACTGAAGCTGGATTAAACCTTAACTCCGACCACAGCCCAGGTACCTTTCCTGAAATGCAGGGCAGGCGCTGGCATTGTGGTGGGCAACTAACTATGTCATTTCCAATTGGGGCTGTGAGAGTTCAGAAGAGAGCTGTGACTAGCCCAAGGTCACCCAGCTGGCTTCATGGAGGAGGGCAGAATTGAACCTGGTATTCCCAGATAAGAGTATAGCTCCTTAACTGGCTTCACCTATGGCTTCCATTTTTGAGTGAGAGAATACATCAGCAAAATGAAAAGCTGGGGTTTCCCCCCCCCCCATGTTAAATAACCCAGAAAAATCTCACCCTTTGGGATAGATTAAGTGGAAAGAAAATTAGTTTGCTGATGCGTCCTCTCACTCTGAAGGTGGCAGGGACGGGCATGAATATTCGTAGGCATTCGAAATCCGATTGAATGTGCCAAATTTTGACATTTGAACTCAAATAGAATGTCCCAAAATTTGAATGTAAACATGTGAATCGAATTTTGAATTTCAGATCTATTCGTTCGAATTATCCGGACATTTGTATGCGTACTTGAAGATCCTCATCTTTCCCACATCTGTACGCATTTCTACGGATCCACACAGGACGAAAACTGGTTGCATACAGGATAACTATGGGACGTATACAGATGTGTACGGATGTGTACGGATGTGGGGAAGATGCATACATGCACATACGAACGCTGCCGACATTCACAGGTGCAGATGTGAATCAAAAATTCAGACGAATAGATTCGAATTTGCTAAATATGAATCGAATCTTGTTAAATTCGAATTTAAAAGATTTGAATCGAATCAGAATTTTGGGTATTCAGTTAAGTTTAAATAGAATGTCAAAAGAAACATTCGTGTACATCCCTAGAAGGTGGACTGAAGCTGGATTAAACCTTAGGTGTGACCACAGCTTTACAGGCAAGGATAACAATTACCACAAGAATCAGCTTTTACTGTATTAGGACATCATAAAAGGAACTAGGCTGGATCAGGCCACAGCCCATCTAGTCCAGCATCCCATCTCACGCAGTGCCACCAACTGCTTCTGGGCAAAACCTTCACCTGCTCCCAAACCCCTACAAATGGTCTTGAGAGACATTGGTATGTTGCCTCCATTCTAGTTGCCATTGATAGCTCTGTCATCCATGAATTTACCTAACCCATTCAGAATGTAGGAGGAGCCCCGCTGGATCAGGCCACAGCCCATCTAGTCCAGCGTCCTGTCTCACACAGTGGCCCACCAATACCTTCTGGGCATCTCCAGCAGAAGACTTCAAGCCAAACCCTTCACCTTCTCTCAGCTTCCGGGCAAATGGCTTTTAAATGCATCCTGCCTGTCTCTCCAAACTGGGCATCCATTCTAGTAGCAAGGAAAATGACTAAGCCGCTTTGTTGATGGGCTCTCTCATTCCAAAAGTGGGCTGAAAGCGGATTAAAATTTAGGTGTGAGCACAGCAAAAGTCTCACCTCTCCCCCATCTGCCGCCCACCAGCATTCTGTTCAACCTGCCTGTGCCTTAAGGTCCGGAGGAGAGCCTCCCCCCCCCACTAGTTGTCCCATCACCCTCAGCTGCAACATGGGTGGGCACCCAGGGGAGGGCCTTCTCAGTGATGGCCCCCAGGCTATGTAATAGTCTGCGTCAGGCTCCTTCACTGTATATGTTCAGGAAGGCGGTGAAGACGCACCTCTTTGCTCCGGCCTTCGGTTAAATGGGGAAACACTCTGCCTCCCCACTTGTGGACACTGGTGTTTTAATATATGCTCTTATTGTTTTAATATATTTCATTTTAAATGTTGTTACCCGCCCTGAGACCTTCAGGTATAGAGCAGGACAGAAATATAAATAATAAATAAATAAACAGATCCCCTGTCCGCCTGTGCTTCAAAGCCCACCTTTCCTTCAAGCCGGGCAATTCCTGGGTGACCCCAATGCCCATCCAGTGGCCAACATCTGGTGCCAGGAGGAAGAAACTATTTTGACCCAGTTGTGGGGGGAACTGAACCGGGCCCAGCAACTCTTGAGCCGGATGCAAATGTATCCACTGACCTAGTTCTCTTCTTTTTCTTCCCTCTTTCTTGGCACATTCAACCCCCCCCCCTTCTACCATCACCACCATTTCAGAAGCAAGAGCTAAAAAAAAAGAAAAAAAGAAAAGAAAATCCATAAATTAAGGAAATTAACTGATGGAGCCTGGGGCATCTTTGTAAGCTATTTAAATCTTTAAATTTACAACATCTTCTGCATATATCAAGTAATTGAAGTAACTGCAGGGATGTAACTTTAATGAGAAAATTCCCCTCTTCTCCCGTAGTAGTTCGTACTTGGGAAACAAACAAATAAATAAATAAATAGAGCCCCCTTAAGGGTGAAAAAAAATGGGAAGGGGGTGGTGGAAAAGTTTCTGTTTATCCCTGTTCCAGAAGATAACTAAATAAAATAAAATAAAACGAGCCTGGCTTTTAAAGAGGCTCTGCCTGTATTTATTTATTTATTTATTTATTTATTTATTTATTTATTTATTTATTTATTTATTTATCCATCCATCCATCCATCCATCCATCCATCCATCCATCCATTCATTCATTCATTCATTCATTCATTCATTCATTCAATTTTCCTTTTTAAGACTCAGTTGCACAGGAAAATGTTGCAGGAGACTGGTGGTCCTTGTCCAAAATCTTGAGCTCTTTGCTTTATTAAGCCCATCAGTCTAGGAGCAGAAATAATCCTCGGTTTTCCCTTCCAGGGTGGTGGGTGGCATTTCCAGCTAAAATAGAAAAGTGGGGTGGGGGGGCATTACATAACTTTTTCTGCAGTTCCTCCTGTCGGCGGCTAGTGGGCGCTCAAGGCGCAAGCTTTGCTCACTTTCCCCGCTCAGGGAGCCCCTTTTCCTGCACAGACACACACAGGGCCACTTGGAAGGCCTGGAAAGTCAGGGAGCATTGGGGATGGATGGGGTGCAAAGGAATGCAGAGGAGGACCGGATTGCTCAGAACTGAGATCCCAGGGAAGGAGGCTTAAAACAAAGGAATCAGAGGGCGGAGAGACCCACCACATCCCAAGCTTGGAAGCTTTCTGGGATGCAGCACCGTAAACTTAGACAGATGCAATTCTTTGGCAAGCGGAGCGTCTCCACAGGCGGCCTGAATTCGCTCTCTGCAGGAAAGGCTCTGTAAGGCTGCACTCACACTTAAGCTTTAATCCAGTTTCAGTCCACTTTCCGAGTGGGAGAACACTCTGGGTATGGGGTGGGATAGAAATGGGAATAAATAAATATTAATAAATCAGCAAACTGAGAAGGGCTGCGGCCACACCTAAGGTTTGATCCAGTTTCAGTCCACTTTCAGAGTGGAGAGAACACCTCAGCAAAGTGACAAGTGAGTTCCCCCCCCCCCCCCGGTGTTAAATAACCCAGAAAATTCACCTTTGGGATAGATAACGTGGAAAGAATATTACTGGTCTAGTGGTTAGGGAGCCGGACTCCTATCTGGGAATATCAGGTTTGATTCCGCCCTCCTCCACCAAGCCAGCTGGGTGACCTTGGGCTAGTCACGGCTCTCCTTCTGAGCTCTCACAGCCCCATCTACCCCACTGGGTGTTTCTGTCGGTGGGGAGAATAGAAAGTGTCGTCAGCCGCTTTCCTCCCCTTAAAATGGGTGAGAAAAGTGGGGTAGAAAAGCCAACTCTTTTCATTTTATAATGTTCACTTTGCTGATGTGCTCTCTCGCTCTGAAGGTGGACTGAAACTGGATTAAACTTTAGGTGTGACCAAAGCCTACAACAGCAAAGTAACAAGCTGTTTTCTTTCAACATTAAATAACGCAGAAAATTTACCTTTGGGATAGATAACATGGAAGGAAAATCCATGGTCACTTTGCGGATCTGTTCTCTCTGAAAGTGGCATGAAGCTGGATTAAACCTCGTTCGGTAACTGTCCAGGCCTCAAATTTCTGTATGTTGCCCTAAACAAGTGCCTGGTGAAAAGAGACACACTGTGTCTCTTGATGGGGTTACAATTGAAACCAGAATAAAACCTTCCCCTGGGGGTGGGAAGAGGAGGAAAGATTTTGAGCTGGGGGGGGGGGGTCACTTAGGTGAAGGCGGAACAGCGTAGTGCAAATCAGTGAGTGTATGAGATCAGCTTGTGGGAAGTTAAGGAGGCAGGAATGCCAGCTGAAGCATGCAGCCAACCCAGGCTCCCTCACAGCACTGGGTATTCCTCCTCTCTCAGAGATGCAAGGACATGTGAGAGAGCCTTTTCCGTGGTGGCCCCCCAGACTCTGAAGGAGCCTCCTTGCAGAGGTTTGTCAGGCGCAGACATTATACCGTCCTCGGTGCCTGGTTAAAACGTCACCTAGGCCTCTGATGTTCAGCGTGTCCTGTCAGGGAGGGTGGGAGAGAGATAATTTAAAGGTGTGTTAAGAATATTTGATTTTTTTAAAAAAGCTTTTTATTATTGTGACCCAGCCTGGGACATTTTTGGTGAAGTGCTGAGTATAAATTCTTAAGTAAATACATATAAATAAAAAGGTGCGCATTGTAGACACCTTCTCTGGAGAAATCACCTGCTGGGTGTGACCTGCGGACGGCAGCACTGCCTCCAGATCCATAGGTAAGGTGTCACTCTGCACAGGAATGATGCAACCCTAGCCATAGCCCAGGTGTGGCTGAGCAGGTAATTTTCTTGTCCCATTTACGTGACGCTCACCTGCACATTAAAGCTGCGGACAGTCTGGATATCCGGACAAAAATCGAATGTTAGGACACTCATACATTAACATTCACACAAATACGAATTTATTTATTTATTTGTTTACATTTCTATCCCACCCCATACCCGAAGGTCTCTGGGCGGGTAACAACAGATTAACCAACAGATTAAAAAGAAGAGGCACATTAAAAACAAAAGACAGATTTTGAATTAAAATTTCACTGTTGTTTTTAACTATCTTTGTAATTTTTTAAAGCTGCATTTTTAAACTTGTTTCTGGTTTTAGGGTTGATATAATTTTTTAAATGTCTGTTTTTAAATGTTGTGAGCCGCCCAGAGACCCTCGGGTACGGGGCAGCATATAAATGTAAATATAAAATATAAAATAAATAAAAAGATTCAACAAATTTAAAATAGGACATTCTTACGAATAGCTTGGACATTTGTTAAACTGGGGTGGTGGGAAACAGGCTTTGCCAGCCACATATACAACAGATCCAGATTGTATTCCATGTGGACCGAGAGCGGATTAAAAGTGGATTCAGGTCGGATCTGACACCTTCGGAGTGGATATGTTGTATCAGACACGTATTTGTTCATATCGGATATGTATTGGATATTTGTACGAATACGTTCGGAGCGAATAGAATCCAAATGCAATTTTCAAATTCGATTCAAATATCCGATTTTGTACGAATAAAGAAAAAAATGAAACATCTGATATGTATTTGACGATACAAATCTTGTACACATCCTGTCTTTATCTTGTATACATCCCGTCTGTATCTGTATGGATGCGTATAGATACGAATAAGATGGGTACAGATACGTATGTGATACATCGAATAATTCAAAATATCTGTATTCATTTGAATACTAAAAGGACAAATGTCTGGACGTTCGACTTGAGTTTGAACGTCTGAATCCGATCAAATAACGAATACCTCAAATATTTGTGCATATCCCTAATCTTACCGCATTCAAAGGGGATCTATCCAAATGAATGGGGATTTTCTAACATTCGATTCGATGCGAATCCTCACTGAAGGCAGCTTGGCACAACCCTCACAAAATCCCCCCCCCTTCAGGTATGTCTCAGGTACCAACCAGCCCCAAGCTCCATAGCAGGGGTTCCCAACCAGGGAATGTTCCTGTGCGGCAGCTCCCATCACGGCTAGCGAGAGCAGTCAGTGCTGAGGAGCGAGTCGGTTTGAAAACAGCTAGTGTTCTGGCCACATCTGGAGGATATACCGGTCAGGGATCTCTGCCCGGTTTCCTGCTCCATCTTTTGCAACAGGAAGCGCCCACCCTGAAAGGGCCACGGGAACCAGTGCAAGGTGCAGAGTTACCTGGACCATTGGTCTGCAATCAATATACTTGCTAACCGCTCTACTTTGGTCGTGCTGGAGAGAGAAATGCTTCCCAGAAGAAAAATAAGATTTGGCTTTTCTACCCTGCTTTTCCCACCCAATTAAGGGGACTCAAAGCAGCTGACAAACTCTCAGCTCTTCTCCCTTAAAGGGACTCAAAGTGGCCGACAAGCCTTCGGTTCTTCTCCCCGCAACAGAACACCCTGTGAGGTAGGTGGGGCTGTGAGAGCTCAGGAGAGAGCTGTGACTAGCCCAAGGTCACCCAGCTGGCTTCGTGGGGGAAGGCGGAATGAAACCTGGTACTCCCAGATAAGAGTCCAGCTGCTTAACCACTACACCAAACCTTGTGAAATAGCCTTCACCCTGACAGTTCTTCTGAACTGAATAGAGTGGAGCTTTATTGATTAGTCATTTGACCCTATCAAGTTTACAAAAGATAAAATCATATAAAACATACGCGGGCAAAATTGAGAAACAAGGTAAAAATAACATCATTATTTGTCCCCATCACCCTTACGTTCAACTTAATGAATGATTTCCTAAGTCACAGAATCATAGAGTTGGAAGGGACCTCTAGGGTCATGTAGTCCACCACCCCACCAGTCAGATGTAGGTCCAGCCTCTGCCTGAAGAGCTCCAGAGAAGGAAAACTCACTGCAAAACAATGAACACTTGCTCCGCAATATCAGGTAAATTCGAAGTTTCCCACCAGTCCAGAGGCTGACAAAGCTTCTGTTCTTCTCCCCACAACAGTCCTCCTGTGACGTAGGTGGGGCTGTGAGAGCTCAAAAGAGAGCTGTGACTAGCCCAAGGTCACCCAGCTAGCTTTGTGGAGGAAGAAGGGGGGTTGGCTTTTCTACCCTACTTTTCTCACCCATTTAAGGGGACTCAAAGTATCTGACAAACAACAGAACACCCTGTGTGGTAGGTGGGGCTGTGAGAGTTCAGCTGTGACTAGCCCAAGGTCACCCCAGGAGTGCAGA
Organism: Aspidoscelis tigris stejnegeri; assembly: GCA_023333525.1. Classification (NCBI taxonomy): domain Eukaryota; kingdom Metazoa; phylum Chordata; class Lepidosauria; order Squamata; family Teiidae; genus Aspidoscelis; species Aspidoscelis tigris. The sequence continues at coordinate 6,316,936 of JALMGA010000013.1, forward strand.
ATCAAACCTGGTATTCCCAGATAAGAGTCCGGCTCCCTAACCACGAGGCCAAACTGGCTCACCACCTACCCAACAAGTGGGTAGGCCACACAGACTCTCATTCTTGGGAATCTGTTTCCAGACACTGAGAATAAATGTAACCAGAAGTTAAATATTTCGATATTAATGGAGTATTTAATGGCTTGGACTCCAAGCTCGGCTCTGAGCCGTCCGCACCTAGTTAATCTGTCTCAAGAAACGAGTCTGAGTTGGTTCCAGTCAAGAGGAATTGGCGAAACCCAGACTTCTGCCCCATAAGTCAGCACTGGAAGGGGGACCAGAGACCCGGGCTGCCTGTAGCTGACATGAGGTACCACTGGGCTGGAGGGCCTGTGCGCCGTGAACAAGTGCGCATGGTTGACGCAAACAGCTCCTGAAATGTGGGCAGACTGCGCCACTTCAAGTGTCTGATCCATGGCCGCTGGTGTGTGCCCCCACCCCTTGGCAGAAAGCCCGCATGGTAGTGCCAAAGGCTAAGGCGGAAAGAAGGCCGACCATGCCCTCCTCTTCAGCCTGCCTGTGGAGGGGGGGCAGCAAGAAGAGCTGCTGTGTGGGGCACTAACTGGTCAGGGGCAGGGGGGCAGCATGGCCAGAGGGCCCCAGGATGGCAGCCTTTGAGCCGCTTCTGGGCACAGGCAGGAGGGGAGGCCTGGCCGCTCTATGGGGCCAATGCCTCACAAAGCAGTTTGTTCTAGTGGTTAGGGAGATGGGACTCCTATCCGGGAATGCCGGGTTTGATTCTGCACTCCTCCACGAAGCCAGCTGGGTGACCCTGGGCTAGTCACAGCTCTCCTTCCGAGCTCTCACAGCCTCACCTACCTCACTGGGCAGTGGGGAGAACAGAAGGCTTGTCAGCGGCTTTGAGTCCCCTTAAATGGGTGAGAAAAGCGGGGTAGAAAAGCCAACTCTCCTTCTTCTCCTTCTTCCCCATCGCCCTGCCAGGGGGCGGGAAGGAGAAAGCGCCAGGGAAGTGGGTGGGCACCTGTGGGGCACAGCGTGCCCGGGGAAGCCTCCAGCCAGGGCCAGCGTGGCCCCCCAACTTGTTGGGTAGGTGGGCTAAGAGGTCAGCCCAGGGGCACCAAGGGAGGCTGAGGGGGTGCCCTGCTAGGAAAGTGACCCCCTACCGCCCCTACGTCTTGCCTCCAGACGCCTCTCCCCCCCCCCTGCAGCCCCTTCTCACCCTGTCTGCCCTCCACCCCACCCACCCCACCCAAGCCGGGGGAAGCTCTCCCTGCCCTGAGACCTACCCTGTGAGGCGGGGAGGGCGGCGAGGGGGAACCGTCAGGCTCCACACCTACCCTGGACGGGCTGTCGGGTGAGAGGGGGGAGGAGGGGGTCTCCCCTCCCTCTCCCCCCCCCAAGTTCTCTTTACGCGCAGTAGTAGCAGCAGCAGCAGCCGCCATGGCCACCCCTGAGGCGGGAGGGGAGGGGGAGCGGCGTCGGGGCTGCACTCCGGGGGGGGGGATCAAGTCCAAGCGCCCCGTGAGGAGTGGGAGGAAAGGAGCGTTTCCGTTCCCCACACACACACCGTCCTCAGGCGCTCCTCCCCCTCCCCCTCCCCCTCCTCGGCCTCAGCCCAACCCCTCCCCCCGTGCCTCGAGGGGGGGAAGAGAGAGAGGCTGAGGGGGAGAGAGAGAACGAAGCGGCTGAGCTGCGGGCGGCGAGGGGGCGAGGGAGGGCCGCGGGGTACCGCGGGCGAGGAGGCGCCTCCCGGGCAGCCGACGAGGGAGGGAGGGAGGGGGCTGTGGACGCGGTGCCCCTCCCCGCCCCGGGTGGCGAGCGAGGAAGCAAGGATAGACGGAAGGATAGAAGGATAGGGCTCCCCCGGTCCGCCGCGCCTTTCTTGTCGCCCCTCCGTCCGTCCCGTCCGTTCGCCCGCCTCCTCCTCTTCCTGGGCAGCTCCGTCCGGTCCAGTCCGGTCCGTTCCCCGCCGCCGGGCCGGGAGGGCGCAGCGGCGGCGGCAGCGGCGGCAGCAGCAGCAGGAGAAGCCCGAGGGCGGCAGCGGCGGCGGCGGGGCGGAGCGGGGGAGGCGCCCGAGCGGAGGGGGGAGGGAGGGGGGAGGCGCGCGCTGCCTTGCGAGGCCGGGCGGCGGCGGCGGCGGCGGCGGCGCCGGGAAGGATAGCGCTCGCTTGCTCGTTCGCTCGCTCGCTCGCACGGACCGACGGACGGAGGGATACGCGGACCGACGGAGTCGCCGCCGGCAGCGCAGCCGAGGCAAGAGAAGCCGAGCGGGGACGGCGGGGCTCCCTGGCCGCCCGGCCGCCCGCCCCCTCGCCGCCGCCGCCGCCGCCGCCGCCTTCCTCCGGCGCCCGAGGTGAGCAGCAGCAGCAGCAGCGGAGGCAGCGGGACCCGGGGTGGGGTGGGGTGGGGTGGGGGGCGGCGGACGGGCCCCAGAGGGTCGGCTCCCCCCCCTCGCCCTCCCTCACTGCCCTCCTCGCCTCGGCCGGCGGGATGTGTGTGTTTGTGTGGACGTTCCGCTTTCAGGGCGGGGGGGGGGACCGGGACCCCCCTCCTCAGCGCTCTCGCGGGCGCGCGCTTCCCGTCCTTCCCTCCCCCCTTCCCCCCGCTGATGCCCCGCTCACTCCGGCCGCGTGCATGGAGCGGGACGGGGGCGCCTCCTTGACAGCCGACGGGGGCATCCTGGCCCGGTGGACGGAGGGAGGGGCAAGGGGGCAAGGGGAAGCGGGGGGGGAAGGGAGGCCTCCTTCGGGTAGCCCCACCGCTCGCCCGCCCGCGTCTTGGCGCACAAAAGGCTGGAGAGATGCTGTTGGCTGGGAGGGGAGGAGGAGGGGGCGCCCGGGGGCGGGGGGGGGCGAGCGGAGGGGGCGCCGGCCGGGCAGCCCCGGGCAAGTCTGGCGCCAGGGCGAGGAGGAGGAGGAGGAGCGGAGGGCGCCCGCGGGCCAGCGAGCGAGGCAGCGGCGTCGCAGCTCTGTGTGCCGCTGCCCTCGGTCCAGCCCCGGGGCGCTTGGAGGCGGAGGGAGGGAGGGAGGGAGGGAGGGCGGCGCCGCCCGGGATCCTGTGATGCCCTTGCCAGTCGCCGCCTCCGCCTCCTGCCATCTGGGGACCGGTGAGCCCAGCCCCGCCGCCCACCCATCCATCTCGGGCTTCTGCGGGGGGCGGGAGAGAAGGGGGGAGGGCGCCCTGTGGTTCTTGGAAGGGAGGGGTGGTCTTGGCCACTGTGGCGGAGTTGGGGGTGCCAGTGTTGGAGGGGGGGAGCGCTGGACCTTGGTTGCCCCCTATTCCCAGAAAAAGTTTGGACTAACCCTACTGTTGCTAAAGCTGCTGCTAAAGCTGTCCTCAGCCCCCCCCCCTCCCGAGGCTGCGATCCTGATGCTGTCCCTCTTTATTGGGGGGGGGCAGGAGAAGGAATAAGGAATCCCCCCCCCCCGGGGCTTTTCCTTGCTAGACAGGATGCCGAGAAGGAGGGCGGGCAGGCAGGCAGGCAGGGACCACCCCGTCCAGAGAAGCTCTTGGACTGGAGTTGTGCAGCTAGCGGTCCGAGCAGATCCAGAACAAAAGTCTTTCTCTCTCTCTCTCCCCCTCCCTCCCTCTCCCCCTCCCTCCCTCTCCCCCTCCCTCCCTCTCCTCAGTAGCTCTGGGTCCGCAGCCCAGGGAGGAGGAGGAGGCAGCGGCTGAAAAGTTTCCCGCTGCAAACCTCTGGCCTGGATGGATGGATGGATGGATGGATGGAGGCGGAGAGGTTCATTCGCCCTCCTGCTGTTGCTGCTCTTCCTCCCCGGGCTGAGCCCGAGCCTTGGCCCTCCCTGACGGGAAGGTGGCATCTGGCACCGCCAGCCCCGGAGACTCGCCTGGAGCCCAGCCGCTCCTTGCCTAGGAGGGCTGCTACTTAAGCCTGGGGTGGCCCAGTCTCCCCCACCCTTCCCTCACCCTTCTCAAGGCCTGGGAGGTGCTGAGCATCTTTGGGGCGCAGGCACAGCCTAGGGTGAGGAGCTGGGGAGCCCTCACCCCTTTCTTTCCAAAGCCTCCAGGGAGAGAGGCCAGGTGGGTGGAGCATTTTCGGGAGCAGACAAGGCCAGGTTGCCTTTGTGTGTGTGCGTGCTGTGTGTTCTTGCAGGGTAGTCGCTCCTTCCTGCAATCCACTGTGTGCCTGTTGGAAAGACCTGGGTAGTCAGGGCCTCCTTTGCCCATAGGAGTGGCCCCCACAAGGAAACAACCCTCTCCCTGCCCCCAGCTGTGATGGGATGGAGAGAGTTGAGGGGTTTCTCAGCCCAAGCCCTATTGAATGGCAGCAGGGGGGGAGAGGGGAGGACATTTTCACCCTCCCCAAAACACACAGAGGTTCAAAGAGAGATTGCGGTGCCCCCTTTGCTTTGCAGAGAGAGAGAGAGAGTGCCTGGGCGCGCGCGCGCTTGGCACCGTTTGCGGGCATGCCTAGAAAACCCGCCGTTTTCATTTCATCTCTTAAATGGGCATGAAGGAATTAAGCTGTGCCAGTGAATAACAGCATTAGTTTCAATTAATTTTGTTTTTTTTCTCTCTCTCTCTCTCTCTTATTCCGGCAACCATAAACTTTAGAAACAAAAGCGTTTTTACATCCTTAATTAGCAGCGCTTCCCATCTGCAGGCTTTTTAAGTGTCTGCGCGCCTTGATTTAAACTTTCTGCCTCCTTTCCTTCCCCTTCCCGGCTCCCCACCTCTTTATTTATTCTTATTATTATTCTTGCAGCTTCCTTTGTTTTTGTTTTGCTCTTCCCAAGCCCGGCATCCTTGTTCATTCCCCCCACCCCACCCTGCTTTTCTGCAGCCTTCTCTCTCTCTCTCTCTCACACACACACACACACATGCCCCAATATTTGTTTTTTTTCCTGCTTTTTTCTGTCGTCTCCAAACTAAAGATTATTTTAGCTGGTTTCTGGCAAGGAATCAAGGTATTGGTTACTGTTGTTTCTGGGTGTGTGTGGATATATAGATCCACCCCAAACCTCTTTGGCACTTTGGAAAGATGTTTCCCTTTCCTTCCTTCCTTCCTTCCTTCCTTCCTTCCTTCCTTCCTTCCTTCCTTCCTTCCTTCCTTCCTTCCTTCCTTCCTTCCTTCCTTCCTTCCTTCCTTCTCTCTCTAAATCACATTTCCACTTGTATCTTTGGCACTTTGGAAAGATGTTTCCCTTTGGCGCCTTCCTTCCTTTCCTTTCCTTTCCTTTCTCTTTTCCTTCCTTCCTTTTCCTTCTCCCTCTAAATCCCATTTCCAGTTGTATCATCGAGGCTGCCTAGGCAATGAAAGCTTCGTTTCTGTAGGCTTCAGAGGGAACAGAGAGAGAGAGGCAACACCCGGGAAATGTCTGCAGTCTGTCGGCGTCCTCCGCCGCAGGGCTGATGGCCCCGGGCGTGGAGTTGAATGGAGTTCTTCTTACAACCGCCTTCTGTTTACCTTTTATGGTTAAAATAACAGCTTAGCAAAGAGGCAACTTCATGGAGAAACGATTCGGTGAAATCATCTCAATCTGTAGCAGCCTAGCTAGTTTAATCACCCCCAGAGATCTGAACAACTGTGAGCTCAATGGGAGACAAAGTCATTTTCTGTGTAAATGAGCATGCAACGGCGCTTATTGCAACTTCCACGGGCAAATCGCTTTTACAAGCAGCACTCAGGCAGTTAGCTGAGAAGGAAGGGGGCAGGAAGAGAACGGAGCCCGTTGCCGGAGACGCTTGGAGAACGGGCAGCGAGAGAGACGGTACAGGTAGGGGGGCAGTTTGGCCTGAGAAGGTGGGCAAGGTCTCCCGGGAAGCTGTCCTGCCTTGGAATGAAGGGGGATCGGTGCAGGATTTAGCTTACAGAAAGGTCTAAAAGGTTGTGCTCTTGTCTTCTGCAAATGCTTATAATGTATACTTTGGCAGGCAAGTTAAGCCTAGGGATCATTTGAATCAAGGCAAGGTATGTGAGCACCTTCCTCCCTCCCTCCTTCTCTCCCTCCTCTCCTTCCTTCCTTTCTTCCATCCACTCCCTCCCTCCCTCCTTCCCATCCATCCATCCATCCATCCATCCATCCATCATTCCTTCCTTCCTTTCTTCCTTCCTTCCTTCTTTCCTTCCTTCCTTCCTTCCTTTTTTGTTAGTCTGAATATTCAAGCTTATTCCTTCCATAACTGAAAATCAACTTGAGTGTCTTCTTTATTCTTGCTCTTGAGTGAATTTTGTGGGGTACCAAAACGTTTCTACTTAGATGATCTTATGGAGCAGGTGCAGGTTGGTGGTCTTGGGGAACATGCCGTTTTTAATGGACGAGAGCATCACTTGGATGTTTACAGCTATACCCATAGTTGCCAACAGTTGTGGCAGAGCTGAGCACCCCCCGCCTCTTAGCATGATGCCAATGCTTTCATGTCCACTTTGAAGTTAGATCTTGGGGCCCATTAGAGTAACGCTCATCATTCTGGACTCGCTAGCTTGCTGTTTTTCCACACTTCACTTGTAAGAGATGCCAGCATTGCGCAGAATCAGCTCAGAAATGTCCTGCAAGGAACAGGAGGGTTTATTGAGTATACTGAGACTGCAGGGTTAAATCCCAAAGCAGAGTGCAATCGACAGCGTGGGTGGCGTAGCGTGGCATGGCAGCGGCATGGCAGTGGCTCGCAGAAGGTGGATTTTGCTGGAACTGTGTACGTTGGAATACCTGGGCGGTTCTGCTCTCCCTTAAAGCCAATGGGAACTCTGTACCTTGGCTTTGATCAGTTTGCAGCGATTTTTTTGCCAGGACTCTGGATCATGAGATAAAGCAGTGTTGCACAGTCAGGAGTGTTTCCAAGGTCTCTCCCTGCTACTGTCTGCCCGCTGCCACCCTTTTCTCTGTCTTTACCTGCTGGGAGTTCAGCCTTAGAGAGCAAGGCACAGGCGATCCCTTAGCAAAACGAGTGCTGCTCTTCTGTTACGAGGACTTCTAGGCAGTTCCCTGCTTAAGGGTTAGTCAAGCAGGAGGCAGGAGGCGGCGTGCCGGCTACAGAATTTGGCTCAAGAATTCTCCCCGGAGGAGAGTCCGTGGCACTCCTAAGTGTTGCCATGATAGCGGAGCGTCTGTGGAGCTTATCCGCTGGCAGCAGGATCAAGCACTAAGACCTCTGGCTATTTTGTGAGAACGCAAAAGCTTTTCGGTTTCTGTAGCAAAATTCTGTGCAAAAGCTGGCCCCGTAGCAACCACCCATGGGGACCAAGGATAGGTGCGCATACCTCTGGGTGGATTTAGCTTTAATCTTGGAGGGGACACAGAGGTGTTCGCGATGAGTCTCTGCCAGGTTTAGGAGCAGAACTGATTTTTGGGTGCTATGCAAGGAAAGGATGCCTTTCCTACCCTGTCCCTTTTAGTTTAGAAAATGACACTGCAATGAATAAGGTCCGTGGCACATCAGCCTGGTTTTGACCGGGCCAGAATGTGGCTTAAGGGGAGCAGTTGCTGGACCAGCGTTCAAGAGATCTGGACATCTGCTGTGAAGTACTGCGTTGGGGCTTCGCGTTGGGGCGGCTGTCTAAAATGCAAAAAAGCAGTGTTTTGGAAAAGCTTCATTCTTGTTGCGTTTTTGCTTTAACACAAAGGTATCAATGATTGATGGGGTTTGGCACTTGCAGGCTAGTCTAAGACGGTCTTTGGAAGATCTTAACAGGCTGCGGAGTACTCCTAAGTAGATTAAAGCAAAGTGAAGAAGCGTTCCGTATCCTCGATAACAATAAATGACCCTTGTCCTGCTCTCAAAGTGCCGGCAAATATCAAAAGTCTCGGCATTCGCATTTATTATTTATTTATTTTACATGTTCAGCGGCAGTCCTTTTTGTGTCTGTCGGTGAATTTCGTAGGGGGGAAAATCTCTGTCTTTTACGTTTACGTCTTTCATTTTAAATGCATCGAGGATAAGCGAGGCTGCCGTCGGTGCAAGCGTTTATGAGTGATACTTATTCAGGAGGACGTAGCATGCCCCTGTGGCCACAGCCTCATTAGAAATGTGTTTTGAGAAGGACAAGGGACCCCCCCTTACCTATCCCTCTCCCAATCTGCCCAGATTTTCACCTGCTTGTTCTACCGATAAAGGAGATAGGTCTGAGTTGTTTTGCGCGAGCTGCTGTTTTTAAAAATAGCTGTTTGAAAAATAATTCCAAGTATGATGCAAATTCCACTACATGTTTAAATGAAATGCCTTAGGTACTGAGGAAGTCACTAATTTAGAGGTGTCTCGTTACTGCGACAAACTTGCAAAAAAACCCTGAATCCCAATTCACAAATTGGTTATTCGTTTGTCAGGGGATATTTCACATCTAACACTTAAGCCCACGACCTTTAATTAGAATTTTGCAGTTTGTTTTATGCCCCTTGAGGCTGACACCTTGAAAAAGATTCCTCCCTCCCTCCCTAACCCCCTCCCGGTTCCTTATTGCTAATAAGCCTCTTTCCCTTTGCCGCTGGTCCTTTGAAAAGTATGATGCAAATACCGTTAATTACGAAGGTGGCAACAATTTGTCAGCTGAATATGTGATCAGGCAGATGCAAGGATGATCTTATTGGATCTGTGATCACACTGGAATCAAGGCAAAGGATGGCTCCGCTTAAGAGACAACTGTTCTTTTCTGTCTGGCCCGTCTAGGACGAAGGAAGCGCTATGTCCCGGCTGTCCTTAACACGGTCTCCGGTTTCTCCTCTGGCCGCGCAAGGAATCCCTCTCCCGGCTCAGCTCACCAAATCCAATGCCCCCGTGCACATTGATGTAGGGGGTCACATGTACACCAGCAGCCTCGCAACCTTGACGAAGTACCCGGATTCAAGGTAAGCCCAGCATTGCTCCAAGGTCTGTTGCTTTAGTCGCCCAGTCGCGAGAACTGCGTTTCCAGATTCGGGGGTTACAACTAGGGCAGGGAGTGTGTGAAATGGATGGTAGGACTTCCGGAACAGCTCTGATCCTGTCTCTGCCACTGCCTTATGGGAGATACTGCAAAGGTCCACAGATCATTGCGTTGCTGAAAGCGTAGTTTTACATACCATGTAAAAAGCCTCTGTTTTGTCTAGTGGTTAGGGAGTCGGACTCTTATCTGGGTAGCCTTGGGCTAGTCACAGCTCTCTTCTGAGCTCTCACAGCCCCAACTACCTGACGCGGTACCTGTTATGGGGAGAAGAACAGAAGGTTTGTCAGCCGCTTCGAGTCCCCTGAGTGTGAGAAAAGTGGGATAGAAAAGCCAGCTCTTCTTCAGTGATACAGTCGGTCCAATATGAACACATTGGATTGGAGGGTGTGGGGGGATGAACTACTTTAAAATTTTCTGAAAAAATCTGGGTGATTCCAAACCACGGTCCGGTTTACAGGCCACTCTCCAACATGCTGGTGGAGTCTAAAGGTAGAACCCCAGTTTATGAGCCAGTTTGGTCTAGTGGTTATGGAGCCAGCCTCATCTGGGAATACCAGGTTTGATTCCACACTCTTCTGTGAAGCCAGCTGGGTGACCTTGGGCTAGTCACAGCTCTCTTCTGAGCTCTCACAGGCCCATCTACCTCACAGGGAGTCTGTTGTGGAGAGAAGAACAGAACGTTTGTCAGCTGCTTTGAGTCCCCTTAAATGGGTGAGAAAAGCGGGGTAGAAAAGCCAACTGTCCTTCTTCCCAGTATGTTCTATCCGCACAGGACAGGTGTAGAGTGCACCAGCATGGCCGGAGAAGTGTCCTGAACTGCTCTTGCCAGCAGATTGCTTTTTCAAGGTCAACCAGCACACCAAGGGCTGGTGACCCAGACCAGGACAGAATTCGAACAGCACTCCTCCATGATCTGGTATGCCATGCAGGATTCCTTTCCGTGGCACAACCAGGCACCCCTGCCCAGATAAGTCCCTCAGAAGTTCTGAAGCCTAGAAACCTTCATTCCTGGCCTTCAACTTTCAGACCTCACACTCTGCCCCAACTCCAAGGCCGGCATGGGCTTTGAAGCAGGCGTGAGGGCTGGCATGAAACCCGCTGTGCCAGTGCGGATAGCCTTTCCACATGCCATAAGCGATCCATACGAGTTTAGGAAGGATTACACGTACAGTCAGACCGGAACCATGAAGGATAGGCATGGAAAGAGCCTCTGATTGGTTTTAGGACTGCAACTTCTGTTTTATAGTACCCCTTTGAATGACATTGATGTGATCCATTTGGTTCATCAATCAAGTCACGTTTGCACAATTTCCATATACATATAGACAGGCCAGAACTGTCCTGTGAAAGATCATATTCTAAGCCAGCTTTCAATTAAATCTGAAACGGAAGGCCCTCCTGTAAGCTGAGTGTACAATAGGTTCTTGTCCGCTCCAGTTAAGTGAAATGAGTCAGCCATGGGAATCGATCCATTTCGAAACTCATTGTGTTTAATTTGGAACGCCATGTGCCTTCCGTGGTGCTTAATTCCAAGCCGCTTCCATCCACAGCTGCCCTGAATGCAGATGGAAGGACAGGTGAAATGAATTGGATCCATGTGCAAAGCCAAGTGCTTAAGGTTACTGTGTGAGTCCTTAATTTTGCAGACTTGTGTCTCTGTTGCGCATTGATCTTTCCAGCTGGTTGGGAGACCAAGAGTGTTGCACTTCTAATAAGCGTGGTCAATGTTTGCCACAGTGATGCTTGCCGGTTTCTTCCAGGATGCATCTCTCCTGAAAAGGTGAACAGTAGGATGTTTGTTTATTTGCTTGTATGTTTTAATCACACATGTTAACTGTGGGTTTTGCATGCCTTGAGTGTCAGCGTTAGGGGGTTGCTGCGTTCCATAGTTCTGCATTTCAAAACATAGCTGCAAGTGTTCATTTTCAGAAGATAAGACAACTTGGGAGAGTCAAAGACAGCCGATGGTCTCCCAGCCTTGTTGAGTGACTGTTCGGTTGGTGGTGTGCGGTTGTGTTGCTTTGGTGCTCCTGGCGGTTGGTCCTTGGTGTGGCTGTTGACAATGAGTCATTGGCCCTTTGCTGGTTGTCATCCGTTGGCAGAATCCTTGATGATGGGTTGCTGTTTTTCTGTGTAGTTGTGGCCCTTGGGCTGTTGTGGGTTTCCTCAGCCATTCACAGTCGGTTGTGTTCGTTTTTGAAGGATGGCTTCCAGCTGTTGCCCAGGAACAGTCCTTGGTCCCTCTTAAAGTTGTGTTGATGATGTTCTGTCTCTCTGGCTTCTGGCTGTTGCTTCTGTGTGTTCAAACAGAATTTTGTGGTTCCCAGTCCACACCAGTTTGACTTCTGCAGATTTCTCACTTTGCATGAGGCGTCTGTGTGTGTAATGTTCCCGTTTTCCTTTTCCCTGTTGTGTGAGTGGTAGTCACTAGGGAAACCTTTTCACGTTTGCACGGTATTTTGTTAGATGCCTTGGGTATGGAGGAGGTCAAGCCTGTCTTTGACCAGTCACAACATCTGGCCAAGTCTTGCAGCTGGTTTGAAGACTCTTTTCATCCCTTTCCTATATAGCTATTTGCCTATGCAAATTGAATGTAGGGTAATGCTCGGTTGTAGAATAAAGATGCATTCCTTTCCCCTCTTCCTTGTTTCTGTTTTGGTGGCTTCTGGGTTTTGTTGGGTTTTGTAGCCTGGTGGACATCCTTGCTGCGGTTCTATTGGCCATGTGTTCTGAACAGAGGTATTCTTTTTCAGCCATGAGCTATTCCAGTTCTGCAGATTTGTTGAGCCCTCTTTACATGAGCCAGTTTGGTCTAGTGATTAAGGAGCCAGACTCTCACCTGGGAATACTGGGGCTGATTCTGTCCTCCTCCACGAAGCTAGCTGGGTGACCTTGGGCTAGTCACAGCTCTCTTCTGAGCTCTCACAGCCCCACCTACCTCACAGGGTGTTTTATTGTGGGGAGAAGAACAGAAATTTTGCCAGCCGCTTTGTTTCCCCTTAAAGGGGTGAGAAAAGCAGGATAGAAAAGCCAACTCTTCTTCCTCTTCTTCCTCTTCCTCTTCCTATTCTTCCTCTTCCTCTATGGTACTAGCAGGCTCCTGCTCACCTCTTTGGCAATCAGTTTGGTCCCCGACTGGCAGGTTTTCCTTTCTGCAAAACGGACTGGGCTTGCAGCACATGTCAGCATCTAGCAGATAAAGGCAGAAAAGGAATTCAGGTTTGGGGATCGTAGGTGAAACAGATTGTCATTAACCGAGGCTTGATTACCTTTTGCAATAATTCATAGGTTTTACAGTTGAATGAACTCCTGGAACCACTGACTGAATCCTCCGGGCGATACCAGCTATAAGGAACTGGGGCTAGATTCAGGTGTAGGATTCCTTTGCAAGTCCCTGCTCACATTCTGTTCCATCAAGAAAACCCCAGTTGGCTTTAATGAGTTATGTGAGCGGAATGCAGCCGTGGGTTTTCTTCCCAGGTCCACAGAATGGACACAGTGCCTGCCCTCAGTTCTTAGGTGGGTTTTGGCAGCCCTTTCAGATGCCTGACGAATATGTAATGGGAGGATATGATAGAAGCTTAACTTTAAGTCTCATGATTGTTAGTATAATGTACAGGAAAGCAGAATTAATGGAAGGGCCCATCAGGTAACATCCCCTGGGGTCTATTATTGCCCAAGGGATTAAACTTTTCACTGCATGAATGGGAAACCTGAGACCTTCCACACATCATAAGAACATAAGAGAGGCCCTGCTGGATCAGGCCACAGCCCATCTGGTCCAGCATCCCGTCGCACACAGTAGCCCACCAATTGCCCATGGGCATCTCAAGCAGAGACAAGGACAAACCTTCTCCTGCTCTTGAATCCCTGCAAATGGCCTTAGAAGCGTCCTGCTTTCCCACCTCCCAGCCTGAAAGACATACCTAGGTATTCATTCTTGTAGCCATTGATACACCTGTCATCCATAAATTTGTCTAGCCCTTCCTTAAAGCCATCTAGGTTGGTAGCTGTCACCACCTCTTCCGGCAGCAAATTCCATAAACAGATGACCCTCTGGGTGAAGAAATACTTCCCCTTGTCTAATCTGACTCTCCTACCCATCAGCTTCATAGATGCCCCTAGTTCTAGTGTTGTACAACAGAGGAAAGAAATTTTCTCTATCCACCTTTTCTATACTGTGCATGATTTTATATACTTCAGTCAGGTCCCCTCTTAAACGCCGTCTCTCCAGACTGAAGAGGCCTAGATGTTGCAGCCTGGCTTCGTAAGGGAGGTGTTCCAGCCCCTTAATCATTCTGGTTGCCCTTCTCTGCACCTTCTCTAGTTCCACAATATCCTTTTTGAGGTGTGGTGACCAGAATTGTGCACAATATTCCAAATGTGGCCTCACCATAGATTTATAAAGAGGCAAAATGACATTGCTGCCTTGTTTTCTATTCCCTTCCTAATTAATCCCAGCATTGGGTTACAGGTTCCACTCAGCCCTTGGCTGTTAACCATCGTGCAGGAGTGGTTTTCGGGCACTCCTGGGAGGCCCATCTGCATGACACCTCCGCTTCTGTCCAGAACTCCTTTCAGCAGCTCTGGGGCGATTTTGCGCTTCCCTTCCCATCCACTGGATGGGAAAGGAGCGCAATCACCCAACACTGACCGGTGCTCGCCCTTGTCACTAACACCCCACACCCAACGCGATGGGTCACTCACCTGTGACCAATTCTGGGGCCAGTCCTCTCCTGGGCACCACCATTTTGGTTGCATCATCCTCTGCGGCTGTGCGCGCATCAGTGCTGTCGCCGTAACGACACGGGCGCTCTGCGCATGCGTAGTCGCGTCTACGGTTGTCCCAGGTGCCAGGGTGCTTGCTCCGCACCTCGGGACGACCCTGGAGCACCAGAAGAGGTGCGAATGACTGCCGCCTGGACATGCCAGGTAAGCTTTTGGTTAAGGTTGGCAAAGGTGTGGAGCACAATTTCGTGCTCCACCCCTAGTGTATGAATTAGGGAACATCTGGGAAGGCAGGGGGCACCTGGAGGCTGTAGCAGCCTCCTCAAGGTGAAGATGCTCTTCCTTAGAAGTTCCCTAATCATGCACTACGGGCTGTAGTGCGAAGAGACCTCAGGTCTACACGTGTTGTGGACAACTAAAACGTCCACAGGTTGACCAGGAGCAGCCCGGGAACTCCCTGGCAACAGCGTTCCCACCCTCTTCTGGAGATGCTGCTGCGCATGGGCATGGTGGCACAGCTGCACCGTTGCACCCTTGCCCAATGCAACCCGATTACCATGGTAACATCCAGGCATGTACCAGACGTGGCCATAGCCATTGTCGTGGTGATCTGACCTGACCTGCCCAGACTGACCCATCCATGCTTCAGATGCTGATGGTCTGGTTGGAGACTGCACCAGCGCTTGAAGTGTGGATGGCTCCCTCTGCAACTCGTCCCTCCTCACTGGAATAGTATTATGGCACCATTCTAGTGAATGAAGTGTGAACAGGCCCTTGGTTAGAGATGACCGCAGCCTTCATCCGCCAGTGTCTGAAGGGCTAGTTTCCCCACCTGTGCTTGAGCAACTCCTGTTGGTAGGTTTGGTTGTGGGTCTTCCACCTAGGGATGTGCACGGATATTTGAAAATTTGACAATCTGATTCGAATCCAACGGATATCAATATTCGAATTTGAATCTGAGTTTCAAAAATCCGAATTTTCGAATCTGGATCGGATTTGGATTTTCCAAATAATTCGACTGAATTAGTCATTGTTTATCGCATCCAAATATTGGGTCTGTTTGCACTTACAATATGGGATGCAAATGAAATGCAAACGGGATAAAAACAGGATGTGAAGAGATTAGAAAATCAGATACGAATGTACCCGACATTCATATATTCGGATTTTTGAATATCGAATCGAACATTCAAATATTCTATTCGAATCAAATTCGAATGCAAAAAATGCATTTGTGCACATAGCTAGTTCCACCCACAAATGGCCACAGCACAGTTACTGCTGTTTCCTGCCAGAATCGTGTCTTCTGTGGACACCATCGCACCTGGAGCTGCACCTGTGCATCGGTAGTCAGGAAACCCAGATGTGCGGGAGAGGCAGGTGTATGAAACTGGGTGGGCAGTGCCCGCCAGTGGCTGAGAGCACCAGAGACGCTTGTTCACGCTTCCTGCAAAAATTGCAACGTGTTGATTGCCTGCAATTATTCGTTCGCTTGGGGACTGCAAAGCACGTTGCACTGTCTGTCGTCGGAGGGTAAAAGAGAAGATAGGTGATAAAAATATAGTCACTATGTCTAGAACGTATATTATTTTATATATTTTATTCCCAGGACCTGGCCCTGCTAGGGGGGTGGATGAATATTTGTAACATTCGTTATTTGTACAGGTTCATACAAATTTGGATATTTGTACACAAATCAAATGTTACGACATGCGTACATTAAAATTCATAGGAATATGAATGCTTCGAAACATTCATACGGATAATTCGTACATTCGGATACGTACCAGTACATATGCGTTAGTGTAAGACACGTATCCGATACAAATCCAATATGTATGCATTGGTATAGGATACGTATCTGCCGTGTATGCGTTTGTGTAGGATCCGTACGAAGGTTCTGTATCCTGGATCCTTATCCAGGATCCATATGCACTCCTATGGGATATTCATATCAAATAGAATCCTACCACATTCAGAGATCTATTCGAAAGAATACAAATTTCCAGATGTTCATCAGGAACAGCTGCCATCAGCCTAGCAGCTCCGTTTGCAAAGGATGGTGGGAGGTGTAGTTCGGAAACTTCAGAAGGGCCCATCTGTGGCTGAATCTCTGCTGCTATATAATGATCTATCGTTTAGAGCAGTGGTTCTCAACCTTCCTAATGCCGCGACCCCTTAATGGAGTTCCTCATGTTGTGGAGACACCCAACCATGGGCAGCTGGGAGGTGGGAGGGAAGGTCGGTGGGAGACTCGTCGTGACACCTCTGAAAGCATACGTTGACCCCCAAAGGGGTCCCGCCTCCCAGGTTGAGAACCACTGGTTTAGAGGATATTGACATCTCAGAAATGATCCTGCTTTGTCAGGCCCTTACATTTCTATGAGAGTTCTTGAAAGCTGCTGCGTTCCTTAGTGGAAAAGATTGGGGTTTGATTGCAGGGCGTGATAGGATGAAGGATTTTGGTGACCTGTAAGGAAGGAGGGCAGACTGAAATCAATGGATGTTTTATCCAGAGATTATGTGTGTACCTGGAGTTTCTCGAAACAGTAAAGCAAAGCCATTTTTTCAGATGCTCCAACATATTGTATTGGAGGACTCTTTCTTGATTTACCAGGGTGGCCCACATGAGCCCAGGTATATCCATGAACATCCCTAGCCCAGAGGGGAAGGGTCCAGGCTTTTCATGAAAAGCAAATCTATACTCATTTCCTAAAGAACCTTTCCTGACATCCTGAACAGCTCCCAGAATCCTTTGCAACAAAGAATGTCCAGGACCAGCCACAAAAACAGGGTGGACAGAATTCCTTGAAGATAACTGACTTAAAACCCACTAGTATGGTATTGTAGAGAGCTGAGAAAGGGCCATAGTTCCGAACATCTGTTTTGTGATTAAAGTGAAAGAGTGGCAGCATCAGTGAAGGGACAGGGAAAGAGAAGAACCCAACAGGCAGCATTTAAAATGTATTCTCCATCCCTAGAGTTTTTTAAGAGGGGCAGGAAGTATGAAACAGAGAGGAATGGTGCTTTTGAAAAGTGAATTTCTTGGCTTAATTTAGGGGTGGATAAATCTCAAGTCCACGCTGCTGTCGGAGATGGGGCAACCCTTTTCACTCCCGTTGCAAGAATTTTTCTACATGGGCCCATGAAGGCCTAAAGTGTTAAACAGAAATCATACGCTTTTCTGGTGTATGCATTTTTATTTGTTTATTTATTTGCATTTTTCTCCTGCACTGTACACAAAGGTCTCAGCGTGGGTTGAAGTAATAAAAAAAACAAAATAGTGAAACAAATGCGCTGAAAAGTGTGTGAAAGTGGGAAGGGAAGGCCGTTTCCTTAGCCAAAGGCCCGGGAAAATTGATGCATCTTCACTGTAGAGGTGTGTACGAATGCAGTTTTCAGGATTCGATTTGAACTGAATACCCGAAAATTCTATTTGAATCTTTAAAATTCAAATTAAACCAGATTCGATTCGAATTAAGCTAATTTGAATCTATTTGTTTGGATTTTCTATTCAAATTTGCACTCACAAATGTCAACAACATTTGCATCGTTACGCATTCTGTATGCATCCGTACACATGGGTATGCGTCCCGTAGTTATCCTGTTTTCAACCCGTACGGATCTGTACAGATGTGTACGGATGCAGGAAAGGTGCAGCTCTGCAAATATGCATCGTATACGAGCCCGTACACATGCAAATGTCCAGATATTTCGAGCAAATAGATCCAAAATCCGTTCAAATTTTTAAATTGAAATTTATGGACATTCAATTCAGACGTCAAAATTCAAACGAATTCAATCGAATTTTGAATGTCTTCGAATATTCGTGTACACCCCTACTTCGCTGCTCTCCTGAAGGTGCCTGGCTGATGCACCTCAGGAGGGAGACTGTTCCATTGTCTGGGGGCCACCACTGAGAACGTCTAACTTGGATGCCCAGCCCTGTAGCTCCTGAGCGGCGTGGTACAACCACCAACCCCTCCCCTGCTGATCTTAAGGAACAGGCAGATCTCACTTCTATATATTTTCTCCATAACCATCCCTGTGTAATTCTTCAGCTGCCTCAAAACTGAGGCTGTATTTTATGATTAAACAAATCAGCCAACGTTTGTATCTTGAGACGTCTCTTCTGCTGCTTTCGCCCTTTCCAAAGCATAAGAGGCCACATTGCACATTGACAGGTGTGGATGTATGTGGCAGATTTTGATTGCTGTGGAAAGTGAGGGGTGGGGGCTGCCAGCCACAGCGGCACCAAAGGTGGCAACACGTACTATAAACACACTCACACATGCAGTGGCTTTGATTCGCCAGTGTCAGGAACAAAAACAGCTGTGCATGTGTGTGAGATTCTTTTTTAAAAGTTAAAAAAAAACCACGGTGTTTCTAATGTGCTTTAGACGCATGCATAATAGAAGGAAACAAATGAGAGTTAAGAGATGAACACTCTGAGTTGGAAGTCACCAGTGCGCCACCGAGTAACTGGCTGGACTTCTGAACGCTCGCTTTCGAATTGCTCTTCAACTTGCAAGGTTCCAACTCCAGGTGGTTGGTGTTGCTGGAGGGTCCTCACGCCAAGGGCAGAATGGAAGGAGGTTCCTGGAGGAGACAGGAAGGAAAATAGAGCAAAGCTGGTAGAGCGTGAGACTCTTAATCTCAAGGTCGTGGATTCGAGCCCCACGTTGGGCGCCGTACAGAGCAGCAAGACTGGAGAGAGCTGAGTACCAGAAATGCAGGCACTGTAGACGTTGTTGCACCAACCTTCCCATCCGCCGTATGGGAAAGGAGCACAATGACCCAAGCACTAGTGAACTTCACTCGCTTCCTCCCCCAGGATCAGATACTCACATTCAATCCCGGGGCCTGGTCCTCCTCCAGGTGCCGCTGCAGTGCCTCTGTGACTGTGCATGCGTCGGCGCCGTCGCTTTGACGACACTGATGCTCTGTGCACACGCAGTCACATCTACAGTTGTCCAAGGTCCCAGCGTGCTTGCGCGGGACCCTGGAGTGCTGGCAAGAGTGAATGGTCGCACCACTGAACAATTGAGGTAAGTGATTAACTAACGTCAGTTAACGAGTGGAGCACAATTTCGTGCTCCACACCTAATCAGCGATTAGTGCACTTCTGGGGAGGGAGGGCACACTTGGAGGCTGTAGCACCCTACTCGGCATGCATATGCTGATACCCAGTGGCATGCTAATTATGCACTATAGGCCGTAGTGCGAATAGGCTTCGTGTCAGATGTTTAGCAGCATGCACTGCCTGGAAACGTTGAACTGTAGTGTGTAAGAGTGCTGCTAGGAGTAAGGGCAAAAGCCTACGCCAGAGGTGTCAAACTCAATCTGGCCGAGGGCCGGATTAAAAAAAAAATACTGTGAGGGCCAGGGGGCGTGGCCGGGGGCGCGGCCAGGGGCATGACTGGGGCACAGAGGAGGGGCCGGGGCGTGGCCGGGGGCGTGGCTAGGGCACAGAGGAGGGGCTGGGGCATGGCAGGGGCTGGCAGTCCATGCGCCCGCGCACTCGGGCACTCGCCTCGCATCGCTCCTCCTTCAGGCCCAAGGAGGACGGCGGCCGTGGCCGCGGTGGCGGGCGGCGGCAGAAGGTCCTGCCTCGCCTCACCTCGCTCCTCCTTCGGGCCCAAGGAGGACGGCGGCCGCGGCAGTGAAGGGTCCTGCCTCGCCTCGCCTCGCTCCTCCTTCGGGCCCAAGGAGGACAGCGGCGGCGACGGTGGGCGGCGGGGGCGCGTGGCGGCAGGCCGTGGGGGGCGGTGGGGGGCGCGCGGCGGGGGGCCGTAGCGGGCGGCGGGGGCGCGTGGCCGCGGGCGCGTGGCCGCGGGCAGCCGCTGGCCGTATTCATACAGATCAGAACGGGAAAGGAAATGTTTGGAATTGAGCAAAAGAAGTCAAAGGAACCGGGGTCTCTGCAGAAGAGGAAGGACACCAGCGTTGCATCTTAGCAAGCACGCGGCTTGTTCTTGCTTGTTTGTTTTCGCAGTCTTTCCCAGGTGCTTTGGGTGCAGTTGAGGCAAAGTCAAGAAAAGAAGAAAAAGAAGACTTGGCTTTTATACCTTATTTCCCCACCCTTTTAAGGGGACTCAAAGTGGCTGACAAACCTTCTTCTCCTCACTACAGACACCCTGTGAGGTAGGTACAGTTATGAGGGCTCAGAAGAAAGCTGTGACTAGCCCAGGGTCACCCAGCTGAGCTTCATGGAAGAAGAATAGTTGGCTTTCCTACCCCACTTTCCTTACCATTAAGGGGACTCAAAGCAGCTGACAAACCTCCTGTTCTTCTTCCCACAGCAGGCACCCTGTGGTTTGGTCTCATGGTTAGGGAGCTGGACTCTTATCTGGGAATACCGGGTTCGATTCCGCCCTCCCCCATGAAGCCAGCTGGGTGACCTTGGGCTAGTCACAGCTCTCTTCTGAGCTTTCACAGCCCCACACACCTCACAGGGTGTTCTGTTGTGGGGAGAAGAACAGAAGCTTTGTCAGCCACTTTGAGTCCCCTTAAATGGGTGAGAAAAGCGGGGTAGAAAAGCCAACTCTTCTTCTTCTCCTCCTTCTCCTCTTCCTTCTTCTCCTCCTCCTTCTTCTTCTTCGTGGAGGGGTACAGAATCAAACCCAGTGATTATGAGATATGAGTCCCGTGCTCCAACCAGAAGATCAAATGGGCTCCCCGTATCTGCTGAATTCAGACCGGGAAAGGGTTGGCATGAAAATCATACAACGAGGGTCTTTGCTTTGGGGGGGGGGGCTTCTCACTTGCAAATCCCCCTCCCCCCAATATCATTTTACACTTTATTTCTGCAACATCCTTGCAGATGAACCCCATGGCAATTGCTAGTCCTGGAGTTGGACGGGTTGATTTTGAAAGCACCCCGCTCACGTTCAGAACAGAAACGGCAACCTATTGCAACCAGTCGGCTTGGAAGTAAATCTCACAAGTACCTTCGGCCAAAGGCATCCAGGGCCCATTTAGATTTTAATCCGGTTTCAGTCCACTTTCAGACTGAAAGAGCACACCAGCAAAGCCACCAACTTGTTTCCCTTCCACATTATCTAACTCGTGGGGGGGGGGGGGAGATTGCAAGGATTATAAGAGCTGCAGGCTCCAAACCAAACTTTTCCAACCTCCCATAGAGTCTTTGGAACAGATGAAGCACCTAATTGCTGCTCCGTCTCTCAATCTGGACTGCATTTAAATTGTAATTTTCATACCTTAATCCTGTTTAAGAAGAAGGGGCATCTTTGATCTCTGGTTTCCATGGTTTCCAAAAGTTCTGCAACAATTTTATTTTTGGCAAGACTTGTTACCTCTTCCTCTTTCTTATGTGTTTGTTTTTCAAGGACCCAATTAAATAGGCCCTTTCTGTACTGCCCCGCAACATTTTATAGCCCCCACCGGCAGTTTGGTCTAGTGGTTAGAGAGCCGGAACGATGTATCTGAAAGATGCACCTAGGCATTCATTCTAGTAGTTATTGATACATCTGTCATCCATAAATTTGTCTAACCCTACCTTAAAGCCATCTAGACTGGTAGCTATCACCACCTCTTCCAGCAACAAATTCCATAAGCCAATGACCCTCTGGGTGAAGAAATCCTTCCCCTTGTCTGATCTGACTCTCCTACCCATCAGCTTCATAGATGCCCCCTGGTTCTAGTGTTGTGCGATAGAGAAAAGAAATGTTCTCTATCCACCTTTTCTATACCATGCGTAATTTTATATACTTCAGTCAGGTAAAGCCAACTCTTCTTCAAGGGAAATGGCAGCCAGTAAGTCAGGCTTTCTTCCAGTGTGCATTCAGATGGGGAGGGCGGGAAGCAAACCTTGTCTCTTGACACTTTTTCCGGGTGTGCAGGAAAGGAGAGTCTTAAGAAGGTTGCAAAATTTGGGCAGCATGTTCTTGGATCTACCAAAAGATGCAGCCTCTCTACCCATGCAGATGCAAGCAGTATTAAACTCTGGAATTTCCTACGAAGAGATGTTGGCCATCAGGTCAGATGATTTAAAAACAAAAAAGGTTTGGACAAAGGGAGGGAGGATTGCATAACCCAAAGCAGTTAGTGATGATGGCTGTGGGACGGTCCTTGGGATAGGAGGCAATTTCCCTCTAAAGTCCAGCTCAGGGGCCTTTCATGCAACTGGTGGACCATAGAGAAAACTGGCTGTTGGACCTGAAGGACTACTGGCCCAGCACAGCAGAGCGGCTCTTAACGTTTAGTTGACTTTTGGGGAAATCCATTTAGGCTGTGGTCACCCTTAAAGTTTAATCCAGATTCAGTCCACTTTCAGAGTGAGAGAAGGCATCAGCAAAGTGAGAAGGTGTTTTCTTTCAGTGTTAAATAACTCAGAAAATTCACCTTTGGGATAGATAAGGTGGAAAGAAAAATACTGGTCATTTTGCTGATGTGTCCTCTCGCTCTGAAGGTGGACTGAAGCTGGATTAAACCGCAGCCATAGTAAGAGACGTTTGATGAGGACCCATTTGCCTAAGGAGATTGTGCCTTCCCTTGGTGGAATTGGTTTGATTAAAGACTGGTTGGCCAACAGCTGGGAGTGCTTTATTTTAATTCTGGTGTGGGTCCCGGCTCCTCCCAGCACCCCAGTTCTGCAAATAACTAATAGATGTATGAAGGCAGACAGAGGAGTTTTCGCACTACCCTTCCCGTCTGCTGGATGGGAAAGGACCACAATGACCCAGCATTGGATAGCACTCACACTTGAGTGCAAGTCAACTTTACTCGCTCCCTGGCACAAGATAGGATACTCGCCTTATTCAATCCCTGCTGCCACTCCTCCTCAGTGCCATCGCCCTGGTGATGCTGACGCTCTGCACACGCCTCAAACAACTCCGGAACACCCACAAGAGCAAATGGTTGCGCCGCTGGACGCTTCCGATAAGTAATTAGGTAATGTTGGTCGGGTTGTGAAGCACAATTTTGTGCTCCTCTCCTAATCAACGATCCGAGCACTTCTGGGGAAGGAGGGCACGCTTGGGGGCTGTAGCAGCCTCCTCGGCATGGACATGCTCTGGGGATTTGCACAGATTTTTTTTTGACGTTCTGTTCAAATCGAATACCCGAAAATCCGATTCGATTTGAATCTTTTAAATTCAAATTTAATAAGATCCGATTCGTATTTTGCCAAGTTCAAATCTATTCGTCCGAATTTTTTATTCAGATCTGCGCGTGCGAATGTCAGCAAGGTTCGTATGTGCCCGTATGCACCTTCCCAGCATCTATATACATCCGTATGCATCCTGCGGTTATCCCGTATGCGACCCGTTTTCATCCCGTACATATCCATACAAATGCGAACAGATGCAGGAGAGATGTGCATCTTCAAGCACGCAATGTATACGAAAGTCTGGATAATTCTAATGAATAGAAAATTCAAAATTCAATTTGAATGTTTACATTTGAATTTTTGGGACAATGTATTCGAATTCGAATGTCGAAATTCGGCACATTTGATTGAATCTAGAACGCCTACGAATATTCGTGCATATCTCTGGTATGCCCTTCCCCGGAGTTGCACCAGTTATGCGCTAGAGGCCGTAGTGTGAAAAGGTCCCCGGTCTTGAGAACTCCAACTCCCCCAATAGAAGTGACGCTGCTGATGTGGAAACATCTCAGTTTTCAGGTATTTTAGGTAAACCTGGCTGAGAGATGGGTTTCCCCCCACGACCACCACCTCTCCTCCTGGAAGTTCTCTAATAACAATCAGATTTTGCTCTGAAGGAAAGGGCTTCTCCTGTATTGATTTTCTGTTCTAATCCTCTGCGTATGACTTGCTTCTGGAGGGCATTGAGAGAGATAAAGATAAGGTGCACTTCAGTGGAAATCGTATCCTGAGGTCACTGTAAAAATTCAGGAGACACTGTGTTACTTCTTGATCATCGGCCTTTGAATGCATTTGCAGTGAAATGTCTCCACGAGTTCGGTTTTGATATGCGCGGATCCCTCTGACCACAGCGTGGGGACCGTTGGAGGCAGTGCAGCTGTAAGGCTTGTGGGATACTAATTTGTGGGCGCCTGAACGTAAGAGAAGCAGTGCCCGTGTGTTTTGCTTCTGACCACAGCGAGCATGTGCCTCAGAGTGGCACAGGTGCAGGGCAGAGTCAGGAGCAGGCGGCGCCCCATGGCACACGGTGCGTCATAGCCCTGTCCTCTTCGGACTTTTGGACTGGCCCTTTGTCTCTTTTGGAGCCGGTGTCACAACTCATGGCAACCAATTGCTCATGTTTGCTGTTGGTTTATTTATTATTATTATTATTATTAAAGTTTATTTCTTGAGCCCTATAAGTGTACATGGGGCTGTACAAACTACAAAGATTTAAAAAACAGTACGATAAAAGGATACAGATAAGGAAAGGTTAAAATTACTAGAACAGTAAAATTAAAAAAATACATAATATAATCATAAGCGCATTAGAATAAAACAGCTGAAAAGCAAGTTCAGTTATCAGAGCCAAAGTTATTTAATTTTGGTTAGAGTACCAGACTCTTATCTGGTAGTCTAGCAGTGTGATTCCACGCTCCTCCTCAGGCCGTCCTTGCTTTGGGCCACATCGCTCACACCTTTCTCCGCGATCAACCTGAGCCTCCTACGCGGAAATCTTGGCTCTCCACCCCTTTTCTTGCATCAAATCTATCTCCTTTCTTGTTGGATGCTGTTGGGTCACTCAAGGGAGGCGAGGGTCTGTGTTTGCAGTTCTTTTTAAAGCCTGATCCCCCACCTCCACGGCCCCCTTCCTTTTTTATGTGCTTTTCTTCTCCATGCAATTAATTTTTAAAATAATAATAAAAGTGCGGAAAAATATCTAGATAGAGGAATCATTCACATAAACCGAGGAGAGAAGCCTCATGAATTCCACGCGTGCCACCCTCCCCTAGGCTGAAAGGAAAGACTCGGTCCCACCCACCAAAGCGTGGTCCAGCCTCCTTTATCCTGTCCCTCCGCTCACACCGAGGACGCGAAGACGGCCTGGGATGCCACAGCGGGCCAAGTAAGGATGTGCACGAATATTCGTAGGCATTCGAAATTCGAGCGAACGTGCCGAACTTCGACATTCGAACTCAAATAGAATGTTCCGGAATTCAAATGTAAACATTCTAATCGAATTTCGAACTTCCAGATCTCCTTGTTCGAATTATCCGGACATTCGTATGCGTACGGGTTTGTACACGATGCGTACTTGAAGATCCGCATCTTTCCCGCATTTATACGGATCCGTACGGGACAAAAACGGGTTGCATACGGGATAACTACAGGATGCATATGGACGTGTATGGATGCATACAGATGTGGAGAAGATGCATATGTGCACATACAAATTTGGTAAATAAGATTCGCATTTAAAAGATTCTAATTGGGTTTTCGGGTATTTGATTCGATTTGAATAGAATGCAAAAAACCAAACATTTGTGCGCATCACTAGGGCTGAGTCCTCCAGTTAAAGCGATCTAACAGAGGTAGGTCGGCTTGGAAAAGGAATTGAATAAAAATAATGTGAGTAACACAACCAGACGACGACCTGAAGTCGTCTTAAACTGAAGGTGTGATCAGGGCCTTTGGCCACGGGTTCCAAGACTGGATTTCAAACATGGACCCCTTAGGAAGAGAAACGCAGGGCGGATAGGTTTGCTTCTGCTAGCCCCAACAGAGACGAGGAGGTGGGTGTCGCAAAGAGCAAAAGAATGGAAGAAAGAAGACGGGAATGCTGATTTTTAAATGTATGTGTAACGGACAAATCCTTCTGGGCTTTCAGTGCCTTGAAATTCTGGCACTTTGGGAGCGAGGAGACATTCTGCCCCCTGCAGAGATGGGCCCTTAGAGAGGCGAGAGACATCGGCTGGGGGAATTCTTATAATAGGAATCGCTCCCACTCAGACGCTGATTTTTACATCCCAAACCTGTGTAAACTTGAAACATAAAAGAGCCGAGGGATCTTGCTGGCTCTCTACCGTGTGGTTATAAAACAGTATGTTTTATACATGTGGTTTGAAAAGAAAAAATGAAAAGTATATTTAAAAAACATTACCTGCTTGTATTCAGATGGAACTAAACCTTCATGGCTCTTCCATAGATCTTGTAAACGTGACTCAGGTGGGTCAGTCTGAGGAAGGAAAGAGCTTGACCTTTAATTTTATTTATTTAAGAATTTAGAATGTATATCCCATCCTTCGCCCAGAGGTTCCCAAGGTGGGTCGCAATAACAAAAAGAGAAAATATAGAGAATACTCCCAAAACGTGCTTGAAATAGGACCCTCTTATCCTCTCTTGCTGTTAGGGCAGCACTCAGAGGAAGCCAAACACCAAAGAGCCAGTTTGGCCTTGTGGTTAGAGAGCCGGACTCTTATCTGGGAATGCTGGGTTTGATTGCATACTCCTCCACAAAGCCAGCTGGGTGACCTTGGGCTAGTCACATCTCTCTCCTGAGCAATCACAGCCCCACTCACATCACTGGGTGTTCTGTTGAGGGGAGAAGAACAGAAGGCTTGTCAGATGCTTTCAGTTCCCTTAAATGGACAAGAAAGATGGGGTAGAAAAGCCAACTCTTCTTCTTCCTCCACAAAGCCAGCTGGTTGACCTTGAGCTGGTCACAGCTTTCTTCTGAGCTCTCACAGCCCCATCCACTTCACAGGGTCTTCTGTTGTGGTCTGTCAGCCACTTTGAGTCCCCTTAAGCGGGTAAGAAAACTGGGGTAGAAAAGGCAACTCCTCCTTCCTCCTCCTCCTCCTCCTCCTCCTTCTTCTTCAGACCTGGGGGAAGTGGTTTATGTTTTAACCAGGAGGCAAAAATCATATAATGTAGGCCCCTGGGAACCTCCAAAGACCCCCTTTTACAGTGGGAAGGCCACGTTTTCACCTGCAAACTTCTGTGGCACCTTGCTGTCTCCAAAGACAATGTAAAGAGTCTGGCCATGAAGATGGGTGCTCTCTGAGCTACGCAGGCTTCAGGTTTCCCTCTCAGCCTCACCAGTGTGTATAATCTACAAGTTCAAATTATTCAAAAATCAGTATTTAAGTTTGAATGTGCAGATTCGGATTTTCGAAAATCCAATTCGAGTTCGAATGTCGAAACAGGCTCCCTTTAATCTGGATTTTCTGGCTGAAGACCCCATTGTAGACCCCATTAATGGGGTCTACAGAAAATCCAGATTAAAGGAAGAAAAAGGTACCCATTTGATCCGTATTTCCCAACCGGCAGTGGAAACAATTGGGTCCCAAATGGGTGCCATGGTGGAAATGGGGTCATCCAGCTCACACCCAAATGGGTCCTTAATGGGTGCAAAAATGGGTACTTTCTGCCAGTGGGAAAACACCCCAAGTCTTGCATTCCATCTTCCACAGTGGCCCATCTATTCTACCAGCTGTGAGTACACTTGTCCATAGATTAAGAGGAGCCCTGCTGGATCAGGCCACAGCTCATCCTGTCCAGCATCCTCTTTCACCCAGTGGCCCACCAGTTGCTTCTGGGCATTTCAAGCAGAAGCCAAAGGAAGAATCTCAACCTACTGTGAACTCTTTCCAAATGTGCCAACCTCAGAGTGGTTTACAACTTGGTTTTTGTTTTTCCTGGAAGCAACAAGCCGTGAGTGGAGAACATGCCAAATTCTTAGCGCGTACCATCAACACTAGAAATCAATTCCTTTCTCAGCAACCATCGTGAAACCAAATCAAGCCCTTTTCCAAAGAAGTGAAGGAATAAATAAGCTTCCCTGTAGTAAAACAGGACTTAAAGCCTCATAAGTTAGGCTAAGACATTTGCCAACTGATTTGAGGCAAGAAATGGACCCCGTGCTTTTATAATTTTCCATGTATCTAAAACTGAGCCCAAAATGGGCTTGTATAATTCTTTTTTAATTGGGTCATTGGCTTTGATAAAATCATTGAATTGAAAAATGTGTGCCAGCTCCTTTCTCAGCCAGAGAGAGGGGAATAGAAATTAAGGAACCGGCTACATTTCTGCCCTCTTAAGGCCAGCAGGGAAGCCTGAATTCTGCAGAGAGACATCAGGATGCCAAGGTCTGAAGAGGATCTTAGATTCCACCCTTGGTCCAGCAGCTTAATTTCTGGACAGTCCTCATGATGATTGTTTCTGGACAGTGGCACACTGCTTTGCAAATGCACAGCAGGTGTGCTTGCATGTGGCATGGGTGTAAGAGAACTCCCAGAATTAGGCATGTGCACGAATATTGCAAACATTCGAAATTCGATCAAACGTGGACATTCGAATTCGAATATGATGTCTTCACATTCGAATTTAAACATTTGAACGAATTTTAAATGCGGCAAAACATTTGTCGGAATGATTTGAATCATTCGAATGTACACGTATGTATTACATATGTATCTGTACAAATATTGTACGTATCTGTATGCATTCGTGCTTATAATACAGAATGAAAACGGGATGCATATGAAATGCGTACAGATACATATAACACGTACGAGTGTTGTTGACATTCGTTCCTTTAAACACGAAAGTTGTCGACGTTCGTAGCTTCAAATTCGAACCTAACATTCGAATGATGAGATTCGAACATATTGGATTCGAATCGGTTTTTGTTGCATTCGGATTCTAAACGTTCGAATTGAATGGAATGTTTTGACCTTTGATTTAACTCGAATTCGAACTTGTGCACATCCCTACCCAGAATGCTTGTCGCTTGAGGGACAGACTTCATTTCACGGGGGCGCCATTTTACTCACCCAGTATGGATTGGCGGTGGCGGTTCCCTAGTCGTTGCTATGTAGGGAGGGAGTTAAAAGTCTTTCTCCTGGGATGCTTCTGTTCTCCTGGTTCCTGAAACCTCTTGCATGGGCTTTCCTGAGCAATAGTTTGGGGGGAAAAGGGGTGGGTAGGTGTAACTCTAAAATATAAACAAAAAATACCCATGAGCCTTTGGAGTTTGTTGTGGATTCAGCTCTTTCGGTTCCTTCTGCCATCTTGGGATGCAGAATAGGACCCTTTCTGACCCAGAGGAATAGGGAGAGGAAGAGAAGGAAGGAGGAGAAGAGGGGGAAGAGGAGGAGGAGGGTGAGGGGAGGAGGAAGGAGGAGGAGAAGGAAGCAGATGAGAAGAAAGGAAGGAGGAGAGGGGAGGAAGAGGAGGAGGAAGGAGGAGAAGAGGGGGAAGAGGAGGAGGAGGGTGAGGGGAGGAGGAAGGAGGAGGAGAAGGAAGCAGATGAGAAGAAAGGAAGGAGGAGAGGGGGGAAGAGGAGGAGGAAGGAGAGGAAGAGGGGGAAGGAGAGGAGGAAGGAGAAGGAAGAAGGGGGAAGGAGGAGAGGAGGAGGAGGAAGGAGACGAGAAGAAAGGAAGGAGAAGAGGAGGAGGCACCGTGGCCTCTGTTCTAACATTCAGCAAGCGCAAGTTGTCTGCCATGCCTTGCCTTGCCTTGCCTTGCCTTGCCTGTGGAAGTCCAGGCCCCGTGGGCTCTTCTTCAGCCAGGGATGTTAAGGAAGGCCTGATAACTGATCTGTCGAACTGCTGCAGTTTCCTTCCTGCCTCCTCCAGGCCAGCTGCCCGCCCTTGATCAAACTGCCGTGGCGATTTCCCCCCCCCCTGGAGCCACTGGATGTTTCAGATATTGGGGGAAGCATGGAGGAGCGTGCTGGAGGAGGGGAGGCCCTGGCGTTTGCTGATTCGGCACCACTCTTTGCCGGTCCACCGTGGGGCTGCATTTGAGCCCGGTAGGCCGAAGTCTGGAGGACGGCGTGGTTTACAAATGGTTCTCACAGATTTCCCATCCACTCTTAGTAACGTCATTAGCCAGAGAAGGTCTCCTGTGGTGGGGTCAGGCGGTTGTGTGCAGAACGGGTACCTACGACGTCCCACCAGGGAAGACCTGTGAAGGAGAACGTAGGACATCGCTGGTGGCTGTGCGAAGAATGTTGGACCAGGTTTCAGTCCTAAGAGAAGCTCCCTGAACAATCTCCCTGTGAACTAGATCAGTCTAGTGGTTAGGGAGCCAGACTGTTTTCTGGGAATACCAGGTTTGATTTCACCCTCCTCCATGAAGCCAGCTGGGTGACCTTGGGCTAGTCACAGCTCTCTTCTGAGCCTTCAGAGACCAGCCTGCCTCTGTGGCATCACACACCTATTCCAATGCTCTCCAGAGGCCACAATAGGCCTTCTGGAGACCAGAAAAGCACTTCCTGTGCTGGGGTTGCATGACTCCAGAACTGGAAGGCCTGTTTGCGATTATCCACGGTTCCAGGTAACCACGGTAGGAGCCGGAACATATCCCCAGCGGATACAGGGGTCCAACCGCATACCGGATTAAGTAACCAACATCTGGGTGCAGCTTGGCTCTCGGTCATCTGTCAGCCACTATAGCGCAAATTCAGTGGAGCAGAGTAGTCGTTGGGTGCTACTAACTGAAGCTTGCAGTCTCCCTTCTGGACTGGGCTGTCCCCATCCACCCCTTTGAAGGGTTTTTGGGCGGGGGGGGGATGCAAGAATTAGTGTTGGGTGAAAAATGTTCGCCACCTTGGCAATTCGTACAGATAGCGAAGATTCGAAACTTTGCATTCAAATTGAATATTGGCTGTCTTCAAGGTCAGACCTTCATGCGCAAAGCAAAAGCTTTTGTGCCTTGGTTTGAAGCTTCAGGGGGGAAGCTTCGGAGTAGATTTGGGACGCAGTCAGGGGCGCAGTCAGTGGCGGAAGGAATTTGAAGCAGATAGGAAACCAAGCACGTTGGACGTGGCTCCATTCACACAGATGCAAAGTTGTGTCCTGTTCACTTCAGTGCAAAGCGAAACGGAGGGGTGGGGAATGCGCACGTCCGTGAGCAAGAAGCTACTGACTCCTCTTTCCTTTCCTTAAGCCACCTTTAGTCTCTGTGGCTGCAAATTTGCAAAAGGGCCACAGGAAACGTCAAAATTCAAAGAAACCACCTTGGGTAGGAAAAACGCTGCCCGAGCATGCATAGTTTTAGGGGTGTCCCGGTCTCTCCTCGCCCTTTGCGCTGCTGCTTGGCTTGATGAGCCGCACCGCAAGGGAACATGCGCCGCGCCTAAGCCCACCACGCCCACCATCTGCCCCTTTCTGCCTGGGCTTCCTCCTCTCCAGCTTGTCCGCGTCCTGGTTTCCCACCTCTGCCGCTCGCGCTCAGCATCCGAGGGGGAACGAGCAAAACGCAACTGACAGTCTCCATATCAAGAAGGGCCTCGCAGATCTTGTCAGCTTCACTCTGCCCTCCTTGTGGTGTCTGGAATCCAACAGTCTTCCGCGTGGAGAGAAGCTGGCGGTGGGCAGGAGGCAGCAGAGCAGCGCCGGAGCTTGGCCCTTGGGGCAGCCAGACGCATAGAAATCCGAAAGGACACCTTTCAGGGCATATTTTCCATAAACGCACAATTACGGAACAATTTGACACGGGGCAGAGGAACTGTCTACAGCTTCCATTTTTAATGAGGGTAAACAGATAAATTATAAATAGCACAAATATTACCGAAGAGTTAAATATTAATCACATAATTGCTGAAATTAATGTTCTCGGTGTCTCCGGCTCACAACGTCTAGGCACAAGCGTGTCGAGGAAGGGAACAGCCGGGAGGAAAGGTGGAGGGCCTGAACAGGTTGCTGGGCCAAATGTGGAGGAAGGCAGAGAGGGGAAAGGGTTTGGAGGTTGTCCCTCACTGGTCACGTCCAGAGGAGGAGGAGGAGGAGGAGGAGGAAGAAAAAGAGTCAGTTCTTCTACCCTGCTTTCTCAACCATTTAAGGGGACTCAAAGTGGCTGGCAAAGTTTCTGTTCTTCTCCCCACAATAGAACACCCTGTGAGGTAGGTGGGGCTGTGAGAACTCATAAAGAGAGCTGTGACTAGCCCAAGGCCACCCAGCTGGCTTCGTGGCAGAGTGCGGAATCAAACCCGATATTCCCAGGTAAGAGTCTGGCTCCTTAACCCCTAGACCAAACCGGCTCTTGCAGATGCGACATGGAAGAAGGTGGAGGGTGATAGCTTCCCACCCCGTGCTTGGATTCAGAAGTCAAAGGCATGAAGTGCGAAAGGCGCCATCTTGTTTGGGTCCTGCTGGAGAAGGTTAGCAGGGGGTGTCTTGCAAAAGCAGCACTGGGCTCCCAGCTGTGTTGCAGTAACCCTCCATGATTGTTGGCCGGTTTCTTCCTGGCCTCCTTCCAAGCTGGGCCTTAACGCCAGGATATTTCCCAAAATAGGGACCTGCCGTCCACACTAGCATGCGCCCATTGCAGAAGGGGCCATGGAGGTGCCAGTGTGTTGCTGCCACCCTACACAGGGACAGCTGCTGACCAGAGGCCTATTTGCACCTCGGCCTCTCGTGCATGATTAGTGAACCTCTGGGAAGGGGCATATGGACATGGAGTAGGCTGTTAGAGCCTCCAAGCGCGCCCGCCCTCACCAGAAGTGCGGTAATCATTGAGTAGGTGTAGAATATGAAGTCGTGCTTCACATGTTAACCGGCGTTAACCAGAGACTTACCTGAAGCATCCAGGACAGGAGCATTCACTCTGCTGCTGCTGCTGCTCCGGGATTGTTTTGAGGTGCCGCGCAACCATAGACATGACTGTGACTGCACATGCGCAGAGCATCAGCCTTGTCAAGGTGACCGCACTGACAGTTGTGGAGGGTGCCACAGCCAAAATGGCAGCGCCCAGAGGAGGACGGGGGCCCAGATCCAATAAGGCACGTATCCGATCCCGGGTGGTGGTGGTGGTGGTGGCCATAGTTGACTAGCGCTCCAAGTGCGCTAGTCAGCATTGGTTAATGGCGATCCTTTCTCGGATTGCCCGGCCAGAGGGAAGTGTCTCTCCACACCCTGGGGCGCTCTCATGGGTGTCCATCTCCACCTCTGCAGGCCCCACTAGCTCCCCATCGTCGGTGTGGCTTAGAAGCCCGGCTGTGGACACTGGCTGACTCAAAGACCCCTTTTCCAGGATACGTTTGCTCTCCCTTCCTTTTAAAGAGGAGCGTCTCTCTACGATAGCGCCAGTTTTCACACCGTCGGGTGTCATGTTAGTTTTATTTATGTACTCTGCACTGAGCAAAGCAAAGCTGTTGTGCAAAAACAAAACAAACCGCGGAAATGTGCACGCGAGCTCACCGTTTTGCACCATCCGCCGAGCAGCTCTTCATGTTTGCATAGCGGGATTTCTAGTTTTGTTGGCCTCAAGGGCAGAAAGGTTTGCCTGCCGGGCAGCTTGTCCCCGAAAGGTAGAGAAGAAATGTTCAGCCTCAGCGCCAGCTCCTAAGACTCAAAGGGAATCTACCTGTGCTCTGTTCTTAGAATTGGGAGGCCAGAAAATGTGGATTTTCAGCTTTGACAGAGTCGTTCCAAAGTCTGATTTCTATCCAGATTGGGGATCATCATTTCCCAACTACACTCAGACCCACGTATCCACTGGGGATACTTTACAGCTCCTACCGTGGTCACCTGAAACCGTGGATAATCGCCAACTGGCCTTCCGGTTCTGGGGTCATGCAGGTAGGTGGGGCTGTGAGAGCTCAGAAGAGAGCTGTGACTAGCCCAAGGTCACCCAGCTGGCTTCATGAGGAAGGGCAGAATCGAACCCAGTATTCCCAGATAAGAGTCCGGCTCCCTAGCCACTAGACCAAACTGGCTCACCAAAATAGGCCGTCTGGTTCTGAGTGCTTTTCCCTTATGGCGTCCGTGGGGGTGGGCTGATCCGGTAACTGTGGTTAAGCAAAACCGTGGCCACCGAATCAGTGGATACGGGGGTCTGACTGTAGTTGGAAATGTTCCATATTTCATCTTTTCCTTGCCTTTCCCTGCCCTTCATGCAATCGGGCATGAATCATGTCTAACTCCTTCTCTTTGGCTGACCTCTGATTGGCTAGGGGAGGAGGGGAAGACAAATACCAGTGCACCAGATTTTTTGTGACAGCCCAGCTGTGTAGGGCAAAGAAGACACATATTTTACCCTGCTGTGGCTTCAATGTAAGGCTAACCTAGCCGGTGTGTGACAGAGCCTTCTTAGTTTTGGCCCCACATCTTTTACCCTCTTCCTCTTTGGTGGAATTTCGCATTTGGCCAATTCCACTGTGTGCTTAAACCCTTCCTTTGCAACCAAGCTCTCGCCTGGGTTGTCTCTCTGTTTTCCTGATGCTTCATCTGATGTTGCTTTACAGGCTTGTACCTGTTGTGATGTTCTTAATCCTAAACCTTTGTTTTGAAAATGGTCTTGTGAAGGACTAAGGCAATATCTGTGATTGTCCACACTCCGCAACGAGTTAGGTTTTAAGCCCTTTGACCATCTTCCTGGGGAGAAGAGAACATTGATGTGGCAAACCCGGGCTGCCCGGATTTTCATTTTGGCCTAATTTGCGATTCGCTGGACCGTTTTCAGAGGGGAAAGTTTCCCACTTTGCGAAAAGGCTCCGGAGAAGAGCGCAAAGGGAGTCCAAACAAGAGCGCAGGTAGCCGGAAGCCTGGCAAACGGCACGGCTGCAGGAAAGGGAGGGCAAAGGCCCAAAGAGAAGGAGAGCCTGGTGTGCGAAGCTGTATGGGAGTTCCAGCAAACATCTAATCTACTTGCATCGCTGTTGTAAATGTTCTCAGAGCTTCAGCCTTGCTAAATTAATTCACTACAAGATTAAGCACAAGTCTTATCAGTGTATCCCCTTCGCTAATTGATTCCAGTTTTAAGCAAAAGTAATTTTAAAAAAGAGAGTTAAATTGCGCTTATAACCATGCACATAATGCCCACTTGGAATGAACCCACCACTTCTAAGATCCGGCCCAACCTGCTGTGGGAACTCCTGGTCAACAAAGAACAAGATTCGGGAGGCAAATTACCCTCCCCACAGTGCCTGGTCTCAGGTCTCAGTATCTTACCGGGTTCGATTCCGCTGTCCCCCATGAAGCCAGCTGGGTGACCTTGGGCTAGTCACAGCTCTCTCCTGAGCTCTCACAGCCCCACCTACCTCTCAGGGTGTCTGTTGTGGGGAGAAGAACAGAAGGCTTGTCAGCCACTTTGAGTCGCCTGAAATGGGTGAGAAAAATGGGGTAGAAAAGCCAAGTCTTCTTCTTTTTTTGAAAATAGCTACCTCACCTGAGTAGACAAACATTCTTTTCTCTACCACACAATACTAGAACCAGGGGGCATCCTATGAAGTTGATGGCAGGAGAGTGAGGACAGACAAGGGAAGTATTTTTTCATCCAGAGGGTCATCCGTCTATGGAAATTACTTCCAGAAGAGGTAGTGATGGAAACCAGCCTGGATAGCTTTAAGAAAGGGTTAGATAAATTCATGGAGGACAGTTGTATCAATGGCTACTAGAATTGCTGCCTAGGTACCACTTCCAGGTTGGAGAGACAGGCAGGATGCCTCTGAAGGCCATTTGCGGGGAGAGGAGAGAGCAAGCAAAGATTTTGCTTTGGTCTTATAGGTTGAGGCCTGATTCAGTAGAGCCGGTGCTACCTCCAAATTGGACAAACGGAGACAATGCCTCTCTAAAGACAATTTTCAGGGCGACAAAGTAGCAGGTGAACGTTTTTTCTTTGTCTTCTGCTTGAGATGCCCAGAAGCACTGGGTGGGCTACTGTGTGAGGGCAGGATGATGAACTAGATGGGCTGTGGCCTGGTTCAGTAGGGCTCCTCTTATGTTCTGAACCAGTAGCTGGTGTGGTTTAGTGGTTAAGGAGCCGACTTTTATCTGGGAATACTGGATTGGATTCTGCCCTCCTCCATGAAGCCAGCTGGGTGACCTTGGGTGAGTCACAGCCCCCTTCTGAGTTCTCACAGCCCCACCTACCTCACGGGGCGTCTGCTGTGGGGAGAAGAACAGAAGGTTTGTCAGCCGCTTTGAGTCCCTTTAAAGGAGAAGAACGGAAGGTTTGTTAGCAGTTTTGAGTCCCATTAAATGGGTGAGGAAAATGGGCTAGAAAAGCCGACTTCTGCTCCTCCTCCTCCTGTTTGATGGGGCAGTGGACTCCACAATGTGCCCCTTGCTTGGCCTGCCAGCAAAGATTCCACTCCCATCATATCTGCTACTATTTTGTGGTTAAATTAAAGATACGGCATCTCCCAGGGCTTCACGTGATCCCAGGATTCTGGACTAGATGGGCTGTGGCCTGATCCAGCTGGGCTCCTCTTAGCTTCTTATTATAGTCTTCCCTTTCGAGGTCTCCGCACCTTGCACAGGTGTGTGTAGGGTATCACGCAGGTCCAGAGTGGAAGCATTGGATAACCACAGGCTGGTGTGGATGACAGATATGGGGAGATGTCTTGGGAGCCAGCATCTTCAGTCTTTCTACTCCCCAGCCGTTCGCCACCTACATTTCCCGTCTTGGCCTTTGTGGGGTGCCGAATGTCCTCCAAGTGTGAATCCGGAATGGGTGGGGGACGTTCTTCCAGCGTTCCACGGGGAATTTGTGTGCGCGGCAGCAATGTTTAAAATATCTCTGTAATTAATCCAGAAGAGAGTAAATGGCACACGAAATGAAATCTGCAGACGATTGCTAAATTAGAAGGAACTGGAAACACCAGATTTAGGAGCGATAGCGGAAAGGAAATTATACATGAAGTGGGAGATCAACATCAAACGGAGCCTCCTCAATCTGGGCCAGGCACGGAGGGAGGCGGGCAAGCGCCAGTCCCCATACAACCCACGTAGGAGATCACACCCATTCTCCAGTGGTTCTAGTGGGACCGTCTTTGGTCTTGTGGGATGCAAAGGAATTAAGAGAGGATGCTGGAGGGGTGGGGGGTTTTTTTTGCAGGGAAACGACAGAGCCACGGCAAAACGCTGGCTTAAAAGATAATTTTTCATGTGTTGTTGCAGCGGAGAAAGTAGAGAAGTAATGTGTTTTTCAGGACACCCTAGTTGAAAAGTTTGTTCACCCAAGGAATTTGGACATCTTGGCCAAATGGTTTCCTCTCCAAAAGAGAAGTTTTCTTAGAGGCAGGGCCTTTTTTGCGCTTGCCTTCAACGGGCTGGACCACATTAGAAGGGGATCTATTGAAATGAATACAGATTTGCTAACATTCCAATGCCAAAATTACCCATTCATGTGCATCGCTAATCTGGAGGGATCTTTAGAACTGCTTTGCAGGTCTTTTGAAAGAGGTGGAGAAGGAGCTATGCGCACCGTGTTGTAATACGCAGTCTGGCTTATTTTCTAGAGCCACCTGGGTTGCTTTAATAATTTCTTCCTTGAATGAAGCCATCACCTCTGGCATTTGGCACCAGGCTCTGTGGCCCATCACACGACAGGGAATGTGTGTTGTTCTCTCAGGTAAGGGGGGGGAGCAGCTCTCGGTGCACCATAAATTTGGGGAAATGTCTGTAGGCTTCAGTCTGCCTTTTGAGTGCAAGACTGAGCAAGTTTGGTCTCTCCATCAGCCTCAACCTGCTTTGCGCACGTTGGTTGGAGTGGATGGGAGCTGCCCTCCAAAGCCCCATGGTGCTCACAGGTTGGCCAAGGCTAGGCGTAGGCAGACCTCTTTAAGGTGTGACGATAAATCTGCAGAATTTATGCTCCGTGTAAATCGTTGAGACTTTTACAGCGCTGTTGACTTTCCACTCCATTTTCTGCCCATCTTCTTCCTTCTCTTTCCCATCCCAGAATCAGTCGCCTGTTTAATGGAACGGAACCTATTGTCTTGGACAGTTTAAAACAGCACTATTTCATTGATCGGGATGGTGAAATATTCAGATACATCCTAAGCTTTCTCAGAACATCAAAGCTGCTGCTTCCAGAGGACTTTAAGGTAAGAGAGGCATGCACCCGGACACCTGTTTTGTTTTTATTTGTTCGCTGGTTCTAGAGTCCTGTAGGTCGCTTTGAATTTTCTGGCCTGTGGGGCTTTGCATTCACCACTAATGCAATGCAGTCACACCCTCGTATCCATGGGGGATACATTCCAGGCCCCGTGGCAGATAATGTAAACCACGGATAATAGCAAATGTTGGGAAATGCAGTCCCGTTTCCCATAATTCCAATGAAATCCCATGGGATTTCAAAGGCATTATGGGAAATCACGTGCCATTTTCGGGCCATTTCCTGCCTGTCCCAGGCCTCAGAAGAGCTTAAGGTAGACTTCATGGCACCCTCATGGGGTGGGGTGGGGCTGATCCAATCACCATAGGAAACTGAAACCACGGTTACCGGATCAGTGGATACAGGGATCCAACTGTATAGTGAGGTATCCAGGAACCCTCCCTTTCTTCTCCCTACATTGGGTGGACCATATAGAGGACTAGGTGGCCCAAAACTAAACCTGAGATAAATTCATGGAGGACATGTATGCATGGCTACTAGAATGGATTCCTCAGTACTTTCTCCAGATTGGAAGGTCAAGCAGGATGCTTCTCATGGTCATCTTTAGGAACTGGAGAGCAGATGAAAAAGTTTTGCCTTTGCTTTCCGCTTGAGGTGCCCAGGGGCAACTGATGGGCCACTGTGTGAGACAGGATGCCAGATGGGATGGGCTGTGGCCTGATCCAGAAGAGCTCGTCTTAATTCATGGAGGACAGGTATCAATGACTACTAGAATGGATGCCTAGCTGCTACCTCCAGGTTGGAGAGGCAGGCAGGATGCTTCCAAAGGTCATTTCCTTCAAGAGCAGGGGAAGGTTTGAGATACCCAGAAGGAATTGGTGGGCCACTGTGTGAGATGGGATGCTGGACTAGATGGGCTGTGGCCTGATCCGGCAGGGTTCCACTTAGGTTCTTAGGTTCTAGGTATGCATTCTAGTAGCCATTGTTAGACCTGTCTTCACTGGCTCTGAACCACTGATTGCTCCTGGACAAAGGCCTTTTGGCAAGTTTTGGCTTTCTTTGCTGTGTTAAAGAGTTCCAGAGGTCTCTTTATCCTGGCCTCCATTGGCTGCTAGTTAACAGCAATGGGATCCATTTTCCAGGTCCTGCTGCTTCTCCACCCCTGTTTGCTTTCTGCAGAGACTTCAGTGGATATGTGTGTGTGTACGTGTTCTCTTTTGTTCTCAAAAGTGCTTAGGTGCTGCACCAGAGATGCTTGCTATACGGAGCCAGTAGTTGTCATAGATACCAAAACGGAAGGCGAAACAGAAAAGCCCCAAGCTAAACTTGCGCCCCTCTACAAAACTCATTTTTCCTTCTGAAATTTTAACTGGTTTTAGCAGGATGTAGCAATTAAGACGTGACCCCAGAAGCTAGCCACACCCGCCCTTGTGGTGCTTAGGATATATTTTATGTTTCCAGGAACAGTTTTGGAACAAAAGCCCTTCTGTCCTTGTTTGTTGGCTCCGGGACAAGTGTTTCCCTAGTATGGGCTTTCCACGTGGCATTAGCACTGTTCCAGACCAGAACCATCTCTATATTGGATTAGCAGTGGAGATGTTTGAGGCAACCTACATCGATCCCAGCTGCCTTGTACCAATCCAGCTGTCATACAGATACGAATGTTCGAATTATTTGTACGAATAACTCAGAATATTTGTATTCACTCAAATTCGAAAATCCAAATGTCCGGACATTGGATTTGTATACAAATGTCCGAGTTCATCCGAATTTGTACAAATAACGAATATTTGGAATATTCTTGCCCACCCCTACTGAGCACCCAAAGAAGAGCCCTGTTTCCCACTTCTCAAGGCCCAGCCTGAGAAAGTCTAAACAGCTGACCTAGTTGTCAGGGGAACACCGTGTCTGGCAGGAACGTAAGAACATGAGAACATAAGAGAGGCCATGCTGGATCAGGCCACAGCCCATCTAGTCCAGCATCCTGTTGCACTCAGTGGCCCGCCAAATGCTCATGGGCATCTCAGAGACAAAGACAAACCTTCTCCTGCTCTTGAATCCCAGCAAATGGCATTAGAAGCGTCCTGCTTCCACACACACACAGCCTGAAAGATGTACCTAGACATTTATTCTAGTATCCCTTGATACATCTGTCGTCCATAAGTTTGTCTCACCCTACCTGGAAGCGATCCAGACTGGTTGCTGTCACCACCTCTTCCGGCAGCACATTCCATAAACCGATGACCCTCAGGGTGAAGAAATACTTCCCCTTGTCGGATCCGACTCTCCTACCCATCAGCTTCATAGAGTGCCCCCTGGTTCTAGTGTTGTGCGATAGAGAAAAGGAATTTTCTCTATCCACCTTTTCTCAACACCGTGCTAGACATGGTGGGCAAGAAACAGAGCCTGGGCCAATCGCTGACGGGTGGGTGGTTCCTTGCATTGACCAGAACAGCTACAATGCGTCCACATTGCTGCTGAACTTAGCCCAGAACAGGTGGCGGGGTCAACGTCACACTGCAGCCATTGCCTCTCTCTTATCCAAGAACATCTGGATTGCTTCAAAGTCTCTCTAGTTCCTTCAGTTTGATTCTACTCTATTCATCTGGTGGAAGGGAGGGCAAAGAGAAAAGAGTGGCCACCTGCCTTTGGCTCCAACCCCTGACCCCTTTCATGCACTGATTGAGCATCCACTAGGGTAGAAAAACACTATGGTTTCTTGGAAAGATAGTTCGCCAAGCATTTCTCCATGGATGATCTGCTTAAAGTCCAGGGTAGAAGCATTGTGGGTTGTTGCTTTGTCACCCCCTGCTGGCCTGGGGGAGTAAGTTGAGTTGTGTCAGGCTCCTTCTCTGTATATACACTGAATTTTGTTACCTGCTCAAGCGGGCCACAAGAATGGTTAGGAAGTTGGTCCGCTTGGGAGCAGAAATGAGGAGCCAGCATGGCTTCCAAAGTCAGATTGGCTCAGGAGAGTTGCTGAGACATCTTGCTTGCTTTGGGAACTGGTTTTGCTTTCCATCCAAGGCAATCTGATGTGAGTCCATCTCTCCACAGATAATTAAGTCATTCCGGGCAGGGACTGTGGGCTGAACATTTCAAAATCCACAGGAAGAAGGACGCAACAATATATTTTGCCTTCAGTGGGAGACAAGGCAACATAAGTAGGGATGTGCAAAAATATCAAAAACATTCAAAATTCAATCGAATTCTGACATTCGAATTCGCATAAAATGTCTGCACATTCATTTTTTAACATTCGAACGAATTTTGTACGTTTTAAATCATGCCTACGAATTATTCAGGAGTTCATACGTGTACGGCTACTTACACATTACATACGTATCCGTACGCATCTTATTCGTATCCGTACGCATTTGTACAGATACGTATGGGACAAAAACGGGTTGAATCTAATCTGAAAATTGCATTCGCCTACACCCCTAAACGTAAGCCTGGCGTGAAGTTGCCGGTTCTCCTGCCACGCCTTGTGACGTGGTTCCACGGTCTCCAGAAGGGCCGCTGCTGAAACCGCGCCGCTTTGAGCCGTTCTTCCTCAGAGGGTTGCAGTTTTGAGGGTTGTCTTCAGACTGAGCATGGGACCAGGCTTCAAAGGCAACTGTGTAATGCATTCCCAGCTAGCAATTCTCTATTATCGCATCTGACTGGTGTGTTTACGGTGAATATTAAGTACCCTTGCAGTTGCTAATAAGAGAAGACTTGAAAGTGCTGTACCTTTGACAAGCCCCCTCTTGAGAGAGCCTCTCCCTAATAGTTAATATAGTTTTCCTCTGCTTCTGCATTGTAAATACTGCAGCAATTAAACCAGCTCAGAGACTTCCTTCTTGCTTGCCCGTTGTGTCTCTTAGGCCCTGGTCACACCTATATGAGACAGGATGTCCTATTCATCATTTGAACTGAGGTCATACCGGCTCTGATCACACCTAGATCATTATAGGTTGTCCTCAGACTGTCCTCCCTCTGGGCTGCATCGCTCACACCTTTCTCCGCAATTGACCTGAGCCTCCTCCATGGAACTCTTGGCTCTCTGACCCTTTTGCTGTGCCGAATCTTCCTCCTTTCTTATTGGATACCGTTGTGTC
The DNA here is from genome assembly GCA_023333525.1 of Aspidoscelis tigris stejnegeri. Taxonomy (NCBI): domain Eukaryota; kingdom Metazoa; phylum Chordata; class Lepidosauria; order Squamata; family Teiidae; genus Aspidoscelis; species Aspidoscelis tigris. The sequence continues at coordinate 6,358,382 of JALMGA010000013.1, forward strand.
ACTCAATGGAGGCAAGGGACTGTGTTTGTGGTTCTTTTTTAAGCCTGCTCCCCCACCTCCACGGCCCTCTAACATTTTTTATGTGCTTCTCCATGTGATTAATTTTTATAATAATAATAATAATAATAATAATAATAATAATAATAATAATAATAATAACAAATTTGCGTAAAAACGATAGATAGAAAAAGGAATCATACACATAAACTGAGGAGTAAAGGTGAGGTGCCTCATGAACTCTCCGTGTGCTCAATGGCTGAAAGGAAGGAAGGACCCCACCACCACAGCATGGTTCAGCCTCCTTTATCCCGTCCCCCCGCTCACACTTGAGGAAGCGAAGATGGCCTGGTATGCCAGGACAGCCTGAGTTCTCTGGAAAAGAGGACTCCAGTTAGAACGGTGTTATGGGGTTAGGCCGGCTTGGAAAACAAATTGAATAAAAATAATGTAACATGACCTGAAGGCAATCTGAGGTCATCCTAAACTACTAATGTGACCGGGGTCCGGGAGGCCTAATGGCACTGGTAAGGGTGGAGGGTAGGGAGGCTGGTCCGGTTGACCAGGGATAAGTAAAACCACGGCTACCAGACCAGTGGATACAGGGGTATGCCTGTATTACAATTTTTTAGCACAGGCCAGATAGGTAAACAAACAAACAAACAAACAAATATGTGGTGAGCGGACAAGGTGAACGAGGTTGAGAATCTTCGAGTCAGTCTGGCATAGTTGGTGAGTTCTCTCTCTCGGAGACCGTGGGGCAACCCCTGTGAGACCAGGAATGAAAGCCCCTGAACTCAGAACCCCCAGGAGACAGGGATAGTTGCATCAGACATCTGTCCAGGCCTTCATGCTGGATTGAATTTCTACATTACCTGAAGCAAGGCCTATAACATCTGGCTGAGAGTGAGAAGCCAGGGGCCTATTCGCACTTAGGCCTCTGGTATGCAATTAGCACAGCTCTGGTGCAGATATGCGAATTCAGCCCAGGCCTTTTTTCAAACCGGGTTCAGTCAATAGCTATGGCTTTTGCCTGAAACTCTGCCGCTGATATCCCCTGGACCTTGCTAAAATTGAGCCAGTTCTCCCCAGGTATGCCTGCCTACAGCTAAATTGGATGGGTGTGTTTCTTAGGGGCCTGCACGTTGGAGGCCACGTAAGGGTTGCCTTTCCTGGATGCTGCTGCGTGATCCGCACAAGACTTTGTTTTCTTCAGACAGACTTAAGCAGCTTCTCTAGATCCATCCCTGTAGGAAGCCTGCTCTTATTCTGCCTTCCAGGATGTTAGATCTTACTGGGTCCACCTAGGAATGGCCTCTTCCAAAGGCACACAAGGGAAACTTAAGAGCATAGGTATGAGAGACATGATCCTAAGAGGCAAAGATGGGTTTGGGCTTCGTGTCAACATCTTGTGGTTAGAGTGCCGGACTCCTAGCTGGTTGTCACGTGGTTCGATTCCACACTCCTCCATGAAGCCAGTTGGGTGGCTTTGGGCGAGTCACAGCTCTCTTTCTGAGCTCTCGCTGCCCTGCCTACATCGCTGGGTGTCTGTTGTGGGGAGAAGGACTGAAGGTTTGTCAGCCACTTTGAGTCCCCTTAAGGGTGAGAAAAGCAAGGTATGAAAGACAACTCTTTGTTCTACTCCTCCTTTTCCTCCTCCTCTTCTTCTTTTCCTTCTCCTTCTTGTTTTCCAGCCAGGACCAGCTTGGCTGTGATGCAAGCAGGCGCACCTGTCTCAGAGGGCAGAGTAGGAGGCAGATTAGGATCCACCAGATTCAACCCACAGGAAGGATACAGGAAGATCCAGGCTGGCAGAGACTTCCCAGTTGATGTGGCCTGCTCTGCGGAACCTCTTAATCTCAAGCAGGATGTCTTTAGTAGGCGTCTAACTATAGGTCGTCATAGGTGGTTTGGAATGGATGGGTCATTGCTAGGGTATCTTTCGTGCCCATCACCACCTTTAATATCCCCCCCACACACAAAAAAAGCCTTGGATCCTGAGCACCTTTGATCAAATTAGGGCCTTTCAGCACTGGGCCTTATTCTGGATTATATCCTGCCCAGATCCTGTCGTAGTCTGCAACAGGATGAGGATGGTGGGTCCTTATTCCAGGATATAATGCAGAACAAAGCCCAGTGCAGAAAGGGCCTCACCTGCTAGATTCCCTCCAAATGATGCCTGTTCTTTTCCTTGTTTTGGAGACACAACATCATTTAGTTTCTTCTCCCTTTTCCTGTGCTCCAGGGGCCCATCTACACCTAATATTAATCCAGCACCGTCCGTTTTCAGAGTGAGAGAACTCGCCAGCAAAGTGAATAAAAGAACATAAGAACCTAAGAGGAGCCCTGCTGGATCAGGCCACAGCCCATCTAGTCCAGCATCCCGTCTCACACAGTGGCCCATGGGCATCCCAAGCAGAGACAAGGGCAAACCTTCTCCTGCTCTCCAATCCCAGCAAATGGCCCTAGAGGCATCCTGCTTGTCCCCACCCCGCAAAGTGACAAACCTGCTGTCCCTTGACATAAAAAGAAACTCATAAAATCCACATTTGACTTAAATAATGTGGAAAGGAAATGATTAAGCACTTTGCTGATGTGTTTGGTCTAGTGGTTAGGGAGCCGGGCTCTTATCTGGGAATACCAGGTTCGATTCTGCCCTCCTCCACAAAGCCAGCTGGGTGACCTTGGGCTAGTCACAGCTCTCTTCTGAACTCCCACATCCTCACCTAACTCACAGTTTGTCTGGTCTGGGGAGAAGAACCGAAGCTTTGTCAGCTGCTTCAAGTCCCCTTAAATGGGTGAGAAAAGCGGGGTAGAAAAGCCAACTCTTCTTCTTCTTAAGTGGACTGAAGCCTGATTAAAATTTAGGTGTGTAGATTATCCTGTTTTAGAAGAAAGGAAGGAGAGGCATTCAGCTTCGACACCCCTTTGCAGATCAAGATCTAGATTAGTGAGTGAGTGAGTGAGTGAGTGAGTGAGTGAGTGAGTGAGTGAGTGAGTGAGTGAGTGAGTGAGTGAGTGAGTGAGATTGCCTAATGAGGCTTCCCACCCACTCACACTGGGAGGGAGGGACTCCAGGCGGGTCCCCCAGAGGGAACGTTCCACGGGGCATGATTTCCTCTTGTTGTTCAGAAACGCCAACCAGAGTAAAGATGAATTGCAAAATCTGGGGATATATTCTCAAGGAACAAGAGTGTTAAAGAAGCTCCCGTTCCAAATCTGTGGATTGCAAAAATGATAGAAATCAGCAGAAGCAATCTGCAATTTCCTCCCCATTCATTCATTCATTCATTCATTCATTCATTCATTCATTCATTCATTCATTCATTCATATGTAGCCTTTGTTTCTCGCCCTTCCCAGGGTGTGTCACAGCACCTGACAAAACGTTTGCTGAAACATCCTTTCAACCGTGCCCCATCCAGGATGGTGTGTCGGGTGCCACGAAGGGATTACCACACAGAGGTGGAGGCCCCTTTCCAACCCCAAGGAGATCTTCCTCCTGGCCTTGTGGATCTTGCGATGTGACCTCTTTTGTTCTGTGGGTGTGGTTCAGTCAAGCTGCCTTCAGGTTTTCACGGGAGGGCTTCCTGCCAGGTCCTTGAGGAATGTTGCAAAATACGTTGCTTGAACGCTGTTCTGTAGTGGGGAATTCCAAAAGTTGGCTTTAGGAGCCACTTTGCTTGCCAGCATTTTTTGGAAGAACAGAAGTTCCTTTTCATAAGAGGCACTTTGTAGCACAAGATGAGACACACACACACACACAGGCACAAACCTGGAGGTCCAAGGCTGTTTCCACATGGCATGGCTTAGCCGTGCCACACAGGCTCAGGGTAGTGAACCTGTCTCAGGTTGGGATAGGTTGCTGGTGCCCCACAATATGGGCTACCCCCATTACGGACAGCCCACCCCAGCCACTAAGATCAAAAGCTGGACCTGGGAACTTGCTTGGGAACTTAAGTCCTTAGCATTGGCTCTTCCCAAGCAGGGCCTTTTTGGTGGTGCACCCACTTCCAATACCACTTTGGGCATGATTCGAATGAGTCAAAACATTGGAAAGTACATATACGTATCTGTATGAATCTCATATGTATCTGTAGAGCATTTGCACTGATAGTACGGGACAAAAATGGGATGCATACGGGATAAAACGGGATGCGTACGAAATGTCTACGGGTACGTATAACACATACGAGTGTTGTCGACATTCGTATCTTCAGATTCGAACTAATAGTTTAGAATATATTCGTCTCGAATCGGATTTTGTTGCATTCGGGTTCTGAAAATTTGAATCGAATTGGATGTTTGGATATTTGATTCGGCTCACATTCGAATGCAAAAGAAGACATTCGTGCACATCCCTACTTGTTCGTGGGGCTTTTTCAGAGGGTGGGTGCCACCACAAAGAAGGCCACGCCACGCATCCCCTTTAAAAATGGGGGTGGATGCATGTATGCATTCATGCATGTACCTACATGTAGCATGCCGGTTTGGCGAAAGATCCATCAGCGTGTTGAGTCTCTTTCTCTCCTTCCTTTAAGGACTTTAATCTTTTGTATGAGGAGGCCAAGTATTACCAGCTGCAGCCGATGATCAAGGAGCTGGAGCGATGGAAGCAGGACCGAGAACAAAGGAAGCACTTCCAGGCCTGCGATTGCTTGGTTGTAAGGGTGACTCCAGATCTTGGGGAGCGGATTGCACTTAGCGGGGAGAAAGCGTTAATCGAAGAGATCTTCCCGGAGACTGGGGACGTCATGTGCAACTCTGTGAACGCAGGTTGGAACCAAGACCCCACCCACGTCATTAGGTTCCCTTTGAACGGATACTGTCGGTTGAATTCCGTGCAGGTAAGGGGGTCTCACCTGTGCACATTGCGCCTTTCATGTTCAGCCGTATACGTGCAAGCGAGCGGCTCCTACCCAGTCGCCTCCGTCTCGTGCTTAAGCTGGGAGGAGAAATGTGAGCCAGTTTGGTCTAATGGTTAGGGAGCCGGACTCTTATATGGGAATGCAGGGTTTGATTCTGCACTCCTCCACAAAACCAGCTGGGAGACCTTGGGCTAGTCACAGCTCTCTTCTGAGCTCCCACAGCTCCACCTACTTCACAGGGTGTTCTGTTGCGGAGAGAATAACAGAAGGTTTGTCAGCTGCTTTGGGTCCCCTGAAATGGGTGAGAAAAGCGGGGTAGAAAAGCCAACTCTTCTTCCTCCATGAAGCCAGCTGGGTGACCTTGGCCTAGTCACAGCTCTTTTCTGAGCTCTCACAGGCCCACCTAGCTCACAGGGTGTCTGTTGTGGGGAGAACAGACAGTTTGTCAGCCACTTTGAGCCCCTTTTAATGGGTAAGATAAGCAGGTAGAAAAGCCAACTCTTCTTCCTCCACGAAGCCAGCTGGGTGATCTTGGGCTAGTCACAGCTCTCTTCTGAGCTCTCGCAGCCCCACCTACCTCACAGGGTGTCTGTTGTGGGGAGAAGAATAGAAAGCTTTGTCAGCTGCTTTGAGTCCCCTTAAAAATGGGTGAAAAAAGTGGGGTAGAAAAGCCTACTCTTCTTCTTCTTCTTCTTCTTCTTCTTCTTCTTCTTCTGCCTGGTGAGATCATGGGTGTTCTGGAGAGCTCTTTCCCCCTCTTCTCCCTGTCTCTCTCTCTCTCTCTCTGTCCCCCTTTGCCTGTAAGTCTTAAAGCAGAGCAGGGAAGGGGAAAAAAACCCCTTACATTTTGTGTGTGTTAGCACCATGCTGCTCTCATAATGGTGCTAGGCTGACAAATGCTAATTTTTTTTCATCAGCGCGTCCCCCGTAGTCCCTTTCCCCCCTCCAAAGTGCCCCTAGGAAGAGAAAAAGACAGAGCACCAAAACTATACGTAAAATAAAAAAGAGAGAGCGAGCAAAAAAAATTGAAAGGAGGGGGAAAGATAGAGGGGGGGGGAAGCTTCTCCATGCCACTTTATAGAAAATGCAACAATGTGTAAATGCATAATTTATGTCCCACTCATAATTAAATGATAGAGCCTGCGGGGTGGACTTAAAAAAAATGATCTCTGCACTTTTTCCCCTCCTTCTTTTTTTCCAAGAGGATGCTCTTGTCAAAATTGCCCAGAGTATCTTAAAACAAAAAAAATGTGTGCCACTCGGTACTCAGAGCTTCCTCTGAGCATTGATGGAGTTATTAGCCTCCTCGCTCACCCACCTTCTTTGCCTCCCTTAATTTCCTTTCTTTTAAAAGTTTCTTTAATATTAGTAAATGAAAGGAGGATGAAGAAGGATGAGAGCCAGGCTGCAGGAGAAGCCAGAGGTGCTGGCTTACCTTTTGGGGAAACCCTGCTGAATGTTTTGTCCCATGGGGGGAGTTTGCCCGGAGGAAGGTCACCCACTGTGGACCAAGGTGCTGACCTGTTTTGATGGCTCCACGCTAATTAATGAGGAGAGAGAGGCTGAAACCGTAAGGAACTTTGAGGTGGGTGCTCTCTTCCGAGGAAATTGTCCTTCTAGGAAGATCTGACAAGGAGATGGCAAGAGCCCTCCATTGGTGGAGGACGTTCAGCCAGAGCTAGTTGGCTGTAGGCTAGAAGAGCCAACCGGTTTTGTTTTCTTCTCTGTCTCTCGATGCTCTGAAAAAGAACTACTTGTTATTCAGAAATGCCTTTTTTTAACCCTTTTTTTCTTGGAAATGGGTAATTTGTGGAACCAATAGGACTCTTTTTCCTTTGCTGCAGGCTGGGTTACCTTCTAGCAGCCTGAGCGACACTTAGCATTTTAGTATAGTTACTAATTATTGTGCATTCGTTTTATTTCCGATTGTTTTCTTTTTGGTTTTATTTATTTCCTTATATTTACATCCCACCCTATACCCTCATCACTTGGGCAAATGAGAAAATGTCTGGGCCTCCGTGATGTGCCTTCTCCACCTTCTTCAGGTGGGTGGTCAAAAGAGGTCTCAGGGCGGGTAACTGCATTTAAAAACAGACATGTTAAAATAGAGCCATATATTTTTAAAAAAACAGTATAAAACAATAATGTCGGCAGCGGGGGGCGAACAGTACCACATTTAGCCAAAGGCCAGAACAAAGAGGTGCGTCTTCACCTCCTTCCTGAACATATACAGTGAAGGAGCCTGACACACCTCAAGGAGGAAACTAGCCCACAGCCTGGGGGCCATTACCGAGAAGGCCCTCTCTTGAGTGCCCACTCGTCTTACTATTGAGGGTGGTGGGACAACGAGGAGGGCCTTCCCTCCAGATCTTAAGGCATGGGCAGTTCCTTCTGCATTGCTTGATTGGGATCATGAATAAATGTATATGACTGGTTGAATGGATAATCTAATGAATTAATGGAGTGGGGGAATAAATGGCATTCAGTACCTGAGCAAGTCTGAGCCCAGGTAGAATCCCCAAGGTGCAGTCCCAGCCTAGGGCACCCAGATGTTGCTGCCCTGCAGCACCCGTTACAGTCGGACCCCCGTATCCACTGATCCAGTTCCAGTTTCCTGGGTGACCAGATCAGCCCACTCCCACCCCCTCTGGACACCATTAGGCCTACTTTAAGGTCTTCCAAGACCTGGGAGAGGCAGAAAATGGCCTGAAAGGGCATGTGATTTCCCCATAATGCCTTTGAAATCTGTGGGATTTCACCGGAATTATGGGAAATGGAGTGCATCTCAAGTGAGATTTCCCATGATTCTGTGAAATCCTGTGGGTTGGGGTTAGGAATTTCACTGCAAGTATTGGAAATGGAGTACGTTTCCCAGCGTTTGCAATTATCTGCAGTTTACATTATCCACAGTGGGGCGCGGAACATATCCCCTGGGGATAAGTGGGTCTGACTATATTCTTTAGCATGGCTGATGTTTCCTGTAGATAAAAAGGAGTTACTCTTTCAGCTATACCCAGGGAACCGTTTGTTGGATACTCCTGAGAACAAACCAACTCCCTAGTTGAAGATCCTAGAAAGGAAGCCCACATCTTGACTCCGCGGGGCTTCTCGGTTCAGTTGATTGTGCCTTTCCTGTTGCTCCTCACCCCTGACCTGCGACAGCAACCTGAGCTTTCTCCAGCTATTTTCTTTCTTCTGTTTTCTACCAAGGATCTCTAAGACAAGTTCCGCACAATGGCAGATCTGTACTGAAACCAAAGATCGCTTTGTTGGTCATACCGTTGCTTCCAATGGTCAGGCTGTGCAGTTCTCAGTAGAGGGGTGTTTTTCCACTGTCACTAAAAGTACCCATTAAGTACCCATTAATGGGTATGGAATGGCATTTTTGTACCCATTAATGGGTACTTAATGGGTACTTCTAGTGACAGTGGAAAAACACCCGAGATGTGCACAAATGTTTTTTTTGGCATTCAGTTTGGAACAAATTGGATTTTTAAAAACCTGTATTTGTACGAATAGATCACATTCGAATGTGGTAAAATTCTATTTGATATGAAACTATTCGTACAAACATTCTATACGTATCTGATACGAATGAATATGTATCCAATACGTATCTGATACAAACGAATACATATCTGATACAAGCAAATACGTATCTGGTATGAATAGATACATATCTGATACGAACAAATACATATCTGATACAAAGAGATACGTATCTGATATTAATAGATATGTATCGGATACGAATGGATACGTATCTGATACGAACAGATACATATCCGATAGATTTCCCCAGTTTACCAAATGTCCGAACTATTCATACAAATGTCCAGAAACATTCGTATTAGTTCAAATGTTAGCATATGAATATCATAACATTTGGTTGAAGTTTGAACGTCCCAATTGGGCCAAATTTTTGTCTACATCTCTAGTTCTCACTTCTGCCACCACTCCAGAGAACTTTTGTTCTCCAGTTCATTGTTTCCACCCTAGAGTCTTTTTGAAGAGCACAGGAAGAGACTACAGAAGTCAGCCATTTTCCCCTGTTCACTGATGGAGACCTCACTGGACTAAGCAAATCCTAAGCATGGCGCAAGTAAATATCTGCAGAGCACTGTCAGAGCTGTTCCCAGTGTTCTGATGAGAACTAAGAGCACAGAGGGTGCTCCCAGGATGCGAGATCACGCATATTCTGCTCCCTAGGCAACGTTATGGTGAAACAGGGTAAATCCAATGTATGGCCAATGTGCCTTCACTGTAATTCCCTGGTGCCCTTAGCCTGTGTGGATCTAGGCCAAATGGCATCCATAGATCTCTTCCCACAATTCAGTCCTCACCACAGGGGTGCTCAGTTGCAGTCCTCCAGAATACACTGGACTACAACTCCCAATATTCCACTGCCTACACTCAACCTCCTGGGGCTTGCATGGAATGCTGGGAGCTATAGCTCAGGAAGATCTGGAGAGCTGCATCTGATCAGTCCGACCTCTCAGTAATCCTCTGAAACTCATCTCATTAATGCTGTCTCCCATCCAGCTCCCCCTCATCCTGTGCCTTGAGAGGTCAGAGGAAGAGGCGGGCAGGACTTCCCAAGTATCAGATGTCAACATTCACCCGTGACCCTCTTTGAAATGAATTGCATATTAATGGATAGCCCAATGACCCAGGCTGATGACAGCCAATAGTGGTATTTTACTGACATTTTTATAGGCTCTCTCACATTGTCCCATTCTAATTTCTGTAAAAGCTATTGTGATTAGAATTTGAAACTATAATGGTCACTGGTCCTTGGGGCTAGAAATCTGGAGGGAAAAAATTAACTACTTTTGCTTTTTTTTTCAATCAGTGTTTAATGTGATAGTTCATACAATATGATAAACAATAAACTAATTGCCGAACATACAATGAAAGATATAAATGCAAATTGATACAAAATAAAAAGCAGATAATTCACTTCTAGGGATGTGTACAAATGGGGCTTTTCACACTCAATTTGTATCGAATGTAAGAAAATTTGTATTCGTTCGAATAGATCCCCTTCGAATGTGGTAGGATTCTATTAAATACAAAGGTATCCATACGAATTGGTACAAATATCCAATAGGAATGCATACGTATCAACACTTATCCAATATGTACCTGCAACATGTCCACTCTGAAAGCATCAAGTTCGCCCTGAATCCACATTGAATCCATTCTCAATCTGTGTTGAATGCACTCTGGATCTGTTGAAGATGTGACTGGGGCAGCTGCTTTCCCACCTCCCCAGGTTCATAAATATTCCAAAGCACTTGTACGAATTTATACAAATATTGAATCTTACGAATATTTGTGGACATCCCTGTTCACTTTTCCACCATTATAAGTTGTTGGGCATGGAGTGAGAGAGAGTTCAGAGCAGAAGTAAAATTAATGGGCACCTAACCCATTAAGATATGCTTTGGAGCCATAGGCTAATGCAGTGATAGCCAACCTATGACATGCGTGTCACAGGTGACACGCCAAGCCCTTTTGGGTGACACACATGGTCACCCTGGCACCTGGGCGTGTAGTGCTTGCTTATTCTTCAAGTGTACAAAATTCAACTTTCAATTGAAGATTTAGCAACAAAAGTCACTAATGTAAAGAATTATACATTTATCAAAAATATAACTTTTTTACTAGAGCTACAAATATCACAAAATTATGGATATTTCTAGATGTGACATAGCACCTGAGTTAAACTAGATTTTCTTGCGAATAATGACACACCAAGCTCAAAAGGTTCACCATCACTGGGCTAATGGTTCGTCAGTAGTTTCCAAACAGGCATGAACATATTTCAGAGAGGTAGGCCTTACATCCTTTTATTTTGATATATAATAACTTTTAGTTTCATGCTTTTTAATATAGATTGAGGGTGTTTTTCCACTGTCACTAAAAGTACCCATTAAGTACCCATTAATGGGTACTTATTGGGTACTTCTAGTGACAGTAGAAAAACACCCTGAGAACAATTTTTCAGTTCTGTGCTACCGTTAGCCTTGTTGCAGTTAAAAGAAATTTTGGTAGTAATTTGTTTGTTTTAATTATTTCTATCATTGAAAATAAAAAGAAGCCAGAATTCTGGAATAAAAAGTATGTTTTCAGCCAATATGAGTCATATTTCTTCAAGAATAACTATCCAGAAAGGTGTTACAATGGGACAGGACCGTCCAAGTTGAAAGTAAATTAACTTTACATCTCCTCCAACAGAAAAGTAATATAGAAGAGATAAATAAATTATACAGGGTTTTTTTCCTTAAAATTTATTTATAATTTTCAATTTTACATATATCTCCATTGAACATCCCTCCCCACAGGCAAAGATAAATAAATTTTGAAATTGAAACAGAAAATTACAATTGCAAGCATTTCCCCAATAGTTACATTGGAGCAAATTAAAAATAAACATTTCATTACAACATCACAACATTAAATTGTTTAGAATAAACATTACCCCAGGGTCTTAATACACTTATCCCTTAAATGTTTGGGTGATTTCCAAGCTTGTCCTGGTTAATTAAATCTGTAATTGTTTCCATTTTTCTTCAAAATTCTTCTCTTATTCTAATCATTTCTCTTTTGTATACATAACATAATCTACAGAAATTATTCCCCATAGATGTTTATACCAATTCTAAATATCCCAATCATTGGGTTCTTTTCAACCTTTTACAATAACCATTTTAGTAAAATTAGCCACATTACTATAAATTCAAAAAAAAATTCTTTGTCATGAAGGAAAATGTAGTAATATCTGGGTGGGTGAGATCTTTATCTAAAAATTACCCTGTTTATACTTCTTGTCTCATGCCTCTATTGATTTTAATGCTGTTTGATCTGTGTCTATTTATCAGTCCTGTGTATACTGATTGCAAAATTTTCTTTAACATATCTCCCAGTCCTATACTTGAGAATATTACTTTCAAGCACTCATGTGACATAGAGTCAAATGCTTTTTGAATGTCTAAAGAAATTAAGGGAAAAGAAGTCTATGAATTATTGCATGGCATGTAACATTCTATATCAGTTTTACTGAATCTGCATACAAAGGATCAAGCCTAAAATGTTCGTTTTCACTAGCCAATATATCTAACACCTGTAACTTTATTTGTCAAGACTGAAGTAAAAAATTTACAATCCACATTTAGGAGAGATATAGGTCTATAGGAGGCTGTATATCTTTGCCTTTCTTGGTCAGTGGAATAATATGCACCTGTCTCCAAGATTGCAGGATTATGCCAGAATCCAATACAAAGTTGAACAAATAAGTCCCATGGGGTAGTAATCTAAATAAAAAATGTTTTACAGTTAACTGTTATAAAGCCACCTAGACCTTGGATCTTATAGGCTTCATGTTTCTAATAACTTCCATTGTTTCCTTCAAATCCTATAAATCTATTTAGCGACAACAGCTTTTTACCATATAATTCCAAAAAATATTTTTTTCTTATTATTCTCTGAACAGAGAATTTATACAGTATTTTAAGATAAAGTACTTTAATTTTTCTAGTGATGTTCCAATGAACCTTTTTGGTCATTAGATAGTTCACTCGCCATCAGAAAGTTCCATGCCCAAATCTATTTCAAACCAGAAAATGTGCGACTGGGAGATTTAAGCAGAACAGAATATACAACTGCTGCTATTCTCTTCAAACAGTGAATTGAAATATGCATCCATATATAGTTTCCCCTCTGTTATTATTTTTAGCTGAATGTCAGAGTGGCCGAGTATGAATAAATCATAGGATGTGATTGTAAACTAGTTGAAGTCTTGGAATTGTGAACAATGTACAGTCAGACACCCCCCCCCCCCGTATCCACTGATTTGGTAACCATGGTTACATTTAATCACAGTTACTGGATCAGCCCACCCCCTGCAGGCACCATAAAGGAGAAGCACCCAGAACCGGAAGGCCTATTTTGGCCACCAGAAGGCCTATTTCAGCCTCGGTAGAGGGTTGGAATAGACGTGTGAGGCCACTGGAGCCCATCCCAAAATGTAAGGGGGCAGGTGGAAGTTGGGTGAGAGGCATCCAGTGCTCTCCAGAGGCCGAAATAGACCTTCCAGAGGCCAGAAAAGTACTTCTGGTTCTGGGGTTGCATGGTCCCAGAACCAGAAGGCCTCTTCACCTTTCCACAGTTTCAGGTAACCATGGTAGGAGCCAGAACGTATCCCCAGTAGATACGGGGGTCTGACTGTAGTTTAAAAAGATCAGAGGGGATATAGATGGCCTCTTGGGAAGTAGTGATACCTGGAGCATTTGTCCCTCTTCCTAGCCCAGAGCGCCCCACAGTGCCAGGCACATGGTCTGATCACAAGGTGTGCCACCATGTCTCTTCACAGAATTAGAGAAAGCAGTAGCAGCCAACTGTACTGATGTGTGCCTATTTTGGAGGATTCCGGCACAACTTGCGTCTCTGTCAACTAGAGAGGTGCACAAATGGGTTTTTTGCATTTGATTCATATTGAATGTGAGAAAATTTGTATTTGTTAGAATAGATCCCCTTCAAGTATGGTAGGATTCTGTTCAATACAAGTGTATTCATGCAAATTCGTCTGAATATCTGATACAAATACATACGTATCCGATACATGTCTAGTACATATCCAATACATATCCCATAACATATCCTCTCAGAGAGTATCAAATACGCCTTGAATCCACTTTGAATCTGCTCTCAATCCATGTCGAATGCACTCTGGATCCATTGCAGGTGTGACTGGCACAGCCACTTTCCCACCTCCCTGGTTTGCGAGTGTTTCGAAGCATTCATGTGAACGTTCCGAAACATTTGTATGAATACAAACGCCAAGGTACGGGTGTCGTAACATTCTATTCATATAGTAATGTCCAAATTTGTCCGAATATTGAATGTTATGAATATTGGGTGTTTTTCCACCGCGCTCCTTTAATCCAGATCTAAGAAGATCCGGGTCTAGGGAATGGGTACTTCCCTTAATCTGGATCTAGTAGATCCGGATTAAGGGAAGTACCCTATGTGTTTCCATGGGTGGTCTAGCACCCAATAGCAATGGATGCTAGCCTCCCTGCCGTGGGAACACCAGAGCACCCATTTAGAAATCCGGATCTACCCATGAGGGGTCTGCCTGTCACCCCAGGTGTTTGGGGGACAGGGGTGCAATTTCCGAAGTTGCTTCAAAGTCATTTTGAAGTCACTTCGAAGTCTGTGCAAAACAGCTCCATTGACGTCTGTACTGATCTTTGGAGTGAACTTCGAAGTGACTTGGGAGTCACTTCGAAGTTCACTCTGAAGATCAGCACAGACTTCAAAGTTGCTTCGGAGCTATTTTGTACAGACTTCGAAGTGACTTCGAAATGACTTCGAAGCTTAGGCTTTAGGGCTCCTCCCCCCCATGGGTGCCCCCTCCCCCTAGCCTCCGCTAGACCCCATTGCCATACAAGCGTGGAAACAGGCTCCCTTTAATCCGGATTTTCTGCCTGAAGACCCCATTGTAGACCCCATTAATGGGGTCTACAGAAAATCTGGATTAAAGGCCAGAAAGTACCCATTTGATCCGGATTTCCCCAGGGGAGGCAAAACAATCAGGTCCCAAATGGGTGCCGTGGTGGAAATGGGATCATCCGGCTCACACCCAAATGGGTCCTTAATGGGTGCAAAAATGGGTACTTTCTGTCAGTGGAAAAACACCCATTCATGAACGTTCCTTCTGGCAACTCCTGTGGGAAAGAACTTTGTAGAACCTTTATCGCTGCTTCCACTAAGGATCATGGGAGTTTTTAGCGAATAAAAAGAGGGGGGGTTTCAAACTCTATTCATTTCTCTGAGGCATCATGGGAGGTTAAACTGGCAGCTGGATTCAGTTGTTTGGCTCTGGGAAGAGCCCTCATGCTGCATCCTTGGTTCATTTGACCACATGGATTTAATCTAACTCTCTCCTACTGAGGCGTCTATTGAGACTTCCCAAATTCTCCATGGAAAGCGGATCTGGGATCCTGGCTCAGTTCTGAAACCATGACTTGTTCTGGGTAGCAAAAACAAAAAACAAAAACACCGAAAATTAAGACCCTTCAGCTTGCTGAAAACCTGAGGTCTCTTTCCGTATCCACACTGAGTGAAAGAAGCAGCTAATGAGAACTGCATGATGCTCACACATGCTCCCCTTCACCGTTGCCCACACACCTGGGGCCTCCGTTAGACCACATCAGCATGTGGAGAGGAGGCTGCTAGCCCTCTTGCTGGTCTGATATAGTGACCAGTGCAGAATTTCCCTAGCATTCTCTTTGGGATTAGTTTTGGATAGTGGCTAGAGTGCAAGGCTAGAACCTAAGAATTCCTGGGTTCAAATCCCCTCTCGGCCATGAAGTATCACTGAGTATCCTGGATCCAGTCATAATTCTCATCTTTACCTAACTCACCAGGTTGTGGTTGTTGGGATAAAATGGCGGGAGGGCGGGGGGGGGGGGGCAGAATAGTGTGTATTGTCTTGGACTTTCTGAAGGAAAAGCAGCCCACAAATGCCGTAAACAAGCAAATGTGGACATAGGGGACATAGGGGACACTCCACAAACGAGGAAGGTTTCCCTTTGAGCTCTTGTTCTGTTGCACAAAGTTTGCTTTGGTCCTGAAATCATCTATACTTAGTAGGGATGTGCGCACATATTTGTAACATACAAATTTGGACATTCGAATTCAAATAAAATGTTGTTATTATTTTATTATTATTTATTTTATTTATTTATATCCCGCCTTATACCCGAGGGTCTCCGGGCGGCTAACAACCTTTAAAATGAACATATCAAAACAGTGAAAAACAATACAGCATTAAAAAAACATGATAAAAATGATACAAAAATGGTTAAAACAGTAGTGTTTGCAGTGGGGAAATGCAAGCAGTATTTAGCCAAAGGCTGGTTAAAGAGGTGCGTCTTTACCGCCTTCCTAAACACAAATAGAGAAGGGGCCTGATGCACCTCCAGAGGGAGGCCATTCCATAGCCTGGGGGCCACTTCCGAGAAGGCCCTCTCCCAGGTGCCCACCCACCTAACTCCTGAGGGTGGTGGGACAACCAGGAGGGCCTCCCCTCCAGATCTTAAGACACATTCAAAGATTGACATTCAAATTCGAATTGAATGTTTTGATACATTCATTTGAAGCTTCATGTGGGATTTGTGTGAGATTCAGATGGGATTTGTAAGAGGTATGTATGGGATTCATATGCATTCGTATGGGACTAAACATTCGTATGAAATTCGAATCCCACTACATTCAAAGGAGATCAATTCGAACAAATACGAATTTTCTTGCATTCAGTTAAATATGAATTGAATACAGAAAAAATCCCTAATATGTAGGGCTTTTTCTTCAAAGGGAAGGTTGGGCTGGGAGTTGCCCAAGAGAATGAGCCCCATGTCCATACAGCAATGCCACTGACAGCAACACTGGAAGACCCACCATTTCTAAAACTGCTGCCCCAAAACTATCATGGGTCCTCTGTTGCATGCATCTAGGAGGGCAGGCATTTAAATTGCCTGGAATATTTTTAGCCTCAGTAAGCTTTGTTGTTTCTGTCCTTTTGCTGTTTTCCCATGGTGAGGGGCAGGCCCTTCTGGCCTTCTTGGGGAACAAGAGTGGGACATAGATGGTGTCAAGTAAATTAGACAAAGACAGTTAAGGGAGAGACTAGTTGCAATCATGTTTGTCAGTATTGCTGCAAAAGGCAAAATGAAATTAGTGCGTTACTGGTGACGTTCCTTATCAAGTCGCAGCAGCAGCCTCTCGTTTCCCAGTGTCCCACGCTGAGAGAGGGGTGGGGGAATGTAGATTGTACTTGGGTTAAGAAGCCCTTGCTAACTTCCCTTTGCTTTCCAAAGCTCAGGTTTCCTCCTGCAGCTGCTTGCTGTTTGCTTTCCTTTATTAAGAGCACAGTACTTGGGCCAAGCACATAAAATGGGCCTTTTGTTTACCCGCCCTGCAGGCTATCCGCACGCCTTCGTTGTTGTAAAGGTTTTGCGTTTAAGCACGCAAAACAGGATGGGAAACAGACACACAATTGTGGAACGGCCCCTTCTGCACTTACCCGTCTGTGGTTGGAATCAGTGAGTGGCTCTTCTGGAACAGCCAGACTCCTGGTTCTGACCCTGGAATGGTATGATCTGGGGCTGCATCCAGACATCACTTACTTTTTCCAATATATTTGGATATTCTGGAATATCTGTTGAATGCAGCCTGGAATAGAGGTGTCTTGAACAATGGTGCTGGTCCAGGCCAGACCTTGGGAGAAGGTGTGCCCACAGTGATGACTTGGTCCACACTTGACCACAGGCCTACATGCATCTGCTGGGCAGCGTGTACCTCCCCTGATGGAACAGCCTCCCTGCAACTAACAATGGCACCCTGCTGTCTGCAGCACATCATGGAATCCTTCTGCCCTGCCACCATGGTTGGCCAAAAGCCTCCTGCTCCAACCCCATCTGTATCCCTGCAATGGGGATTACCATTGGGACATCCATGTGGCTGCATGGCAGGCGAGGGAGACTGCCAGGTGGTGGAGCAGGGTGGGGGGAGCGTCTTCTAGTTTCCCAGAGATGTCTCTTGCTGTGGCGGCCAAATTGGGTTGGCGGAGTTCATCCACCCCACCCTGGCTGGCCAGTGAATTGTCACAAATGCCCATGCAAGATGCAGCCTGGAAGGCAACACGGATCACAGGGTCTAAAGCACAGAAGAGAGTAACAGAGATGCTGCCTGGGCAACCTTCACAGCATGTCCTCTGGAGTGTCCTCTGGAGTTGCAGCTGAATGCAGGAGGAACAGAGCTTTCTCTTCAGGGGCAGTTGGACTGTTTCCCATGGAGGAAGTAGAGCCACTCAGTTCTGCAATACAAGCTGCAATAGAACAGCCATTGAATTGAGTCGTCTCTGGAAGACGTCAGTCTCGTCTTCTAGAACTGGGGTGTTCTCACGCTTCCCTTCCCGTTTGCTGGATGGGAAAGGAGCACAATTAACCAATGTTGACTAGCACTCACACTTGAGCACTAGTCAACTTTGGCCATTCCCTCCCCCTGAGATTGGATTTTCACCTTATTCAATACGGGGCCTGGTCCTCTGCTGGACGCCGCCATTTTGGTGAACTTCTGGAGAGTGAACTTCTGGAGAGGGCAGGCACGCTTGGAGGCTGAAGCAGCCTCCGCGAAGGGCATATGCTCTTCCCCAGGAGTTCACTAATTATGCACTAGAGGCCGTAGTGCAAATAGGCCTCTGGTCTGTCCCCCAACCCCCCAGCTCTTTCAGGCAAGCAGGGTGGAACGTCTTGCCGCGGTTGTCAGAATGCCAGCACCATTTTGTTCATTGTGGCACCTGCTTCCTTCTCTGCATGCCCGACATCTGCCTTTGCTTTCCAGAAGGGCATGAAATAAGGGGTGTTTTTCTTTTTTAGCAAATGCCAGGAGAGAGTCACAGGAATTTTCTGTTACCCAGTCTTACCTTGCGTTTGCTGCCTCCCAATTCTTCTTAATTAATTCTGTGTCAGATTCCCACTCCCAACTCTCTGGTTCTCACACTTTCTTATTCAGAGAAAGGATACGAGATTCAGGCAGACAGATGTTTTCCTCTTCAGACACCAAGGGTGTCCCAAAGGCAGCAGATGCTTTCTCAGCTGAAATGAGTTTCTGGGGCAGGGGTGCTCAGCTGCAGCCCTCCGGATGTTCCTAAACAACGACTCCCACCCTTCCGGGCCTGCCTTCTCTGGACTTGGCATGGATGTCCCATTCTCAGCACTGCATTTCCAGAAGAGGTGACAGTGTCTTGTCTGGAAGAGGTCAGAGGGGGTTCAGAAGATGCTAACAAAGACACTTACAAGGACCTGAGAACATGCCCCAGGTTGAGAAAATTGGGGATGGTCATTCGTATGAATTTATACAAATATCCAATGCAAACCAATACGTATCCAACACGAACGCATATGTATCTGATAGGTATCCTGTACGTATCCCGTAACAAATCCACTCTGAAAGCGTCAAACTTGACCTGAATCCACGCTAGATTCGTTGCGGATGTAACTGGTGCAGCTGCTGTCTCACCTCCCCAATTTAATGAATTTTCAATCTATGTGTACAAACGTTCCGAAACATTCGTATGAATACTGTAACATCCGGTTTGTGTGTGGATACACGAATTTATGCGAATAACAAATGTTACAAATATTCATACACATCCCTGTTCTCCATCTCTGGGAATCTTTCAGGTAGAGGCTGGGCAGCCACTTCTCCAGAATGATTCCATTTGCTTTCATTGCAACATGGCCCATGCTCAGTTATCCATACCATGTCGACCAGAATAGACCACGTAATATGGAAAGGTCCTAGAGGTCCATATTTTTTTAAAAAAAAATCTGAAACACTCTGCTTCCAAACCTTCTGGTTTAAATTTTTCCAAACCTGCTGAAGCCTGGAGGGGTTCTTGAACTCTGCAGGCTTACAGATTCCAGGTAGGTAGCCACAGAAAGCTTAAATGTGAGGGTTTACGGAGGAGGAATACCTTTCAAAAGCTGGGCTATCAGCGTGTAGCCATTAACTGGGCTTTCAAAACCTCCTTGTTTAATTGGAGGAAAATTCCCATGGGGCCTTCTAGTTTGGTCTTGTGGTTAGTGTGCCAGAGTCATATCTCGTAGTCACAGGGTTTGATTCTGCACTCCTCTGTGAAGCCAGCTGGGTGACCTTGGGCTAGTCACAGCTCTCTTTCTGAGCTCCCACAGCCCCACCTACCCCACAGGGTGTCTGTTGTGGGGAGAAGAACAGAAAGCTTTGTTAGCCACTTTGAGTCCCCTTAAATTGGTGGGAAAGGTGGGGTAGAAAAGCCAACTCTTCCTCCATGAATCCCGCTGGGTGACCTTGGGCTAGTCACAGCTCTCTTTCTGAGCTCCCACAGCCCCACCTACCCCACAGGGTGTCTGTTGTGGGGAGAAGAACAGAAAGCTTTGTTAGCCACTTTGAGTCCCCTTAAATCGGTGGGAAAGGTGGGGTAGAAAAGCCAACTCTTCCTCCATGAATCCCGCTGGGTGACCTTGGGCTAGTCACAGCTCTCTTTCTGAGCTCCCACAGCCCCACCTACCCCACAGGGTGTCTGTTGTGGGGAGAAGAACAGAAAGCTTTGTTAGCCACTTTGAGTCCCCTTAAATCGGTGGGAAAGGTGGGGTAGAAAAGCCAACTCTTCCTCCATGAATCCAGCTGGGTGACCTTGGGCTAGTCACAGCTCTCTTTCTGAGCTCTCACAGCCCCACCCACCGCACAGGGTGTCTGTTGTGGGGAGAAGAACAGAAAGCTTTGTCATGCGCTTTGAGTCCCCTTAAATGAGTAAGAAAAGGGGGGTAGAAAAGCCAAAGCTCCTTCTTCTTCTAGACATTGGTATGAACCCAACTATCACTCCAGCTTCAGCATGGTGCAGTAGATTTCTCACATCAGAATGGCTACCTCGAGAGCTTTGAATCTGGGATAATGACTAGAGTGGTTTTCAGTCTTCTATGTACTACAGTGATTCAGTTCTTCGGTAGGGAAGAGGAAGCGAAGGGCGGCTCTAATAACATGCTGTAAACACCCAGAGCCAATCAAATGTCATAAGTACAGCAGAGCCAATCAACTGCCCTTCTCTTCCAAGAGAGAAGCCAAAGCAAACCTGGATAGGGGAAGCCTAGCTCCAAACCTGCCCCATCTAGAAGGGGTCTTGCAGAGCAAATTAGATACACAAACAAGGAAGATGCTCATGGGACTTTGGGCCTTTCCCCTCCTCTTTACTTTGTGCATTAGTGATGAATTATGGCCTCATTTTATTATGATGGAAGCCCGGTCGCTTTTCCTTAAGAGGTTGCATCAATATCACTATCTGCCTATATTTTACTCTATAACATACTGAGCAACCCTGCAAAAGTGCTTGTTTGTTTGATTAATATTTGGTATTTCTTGAGAGGTTTGCTGTAAGCAAGACTTTAATCACACTGTAGTCATTTAGGAATAAGTTATAGAATTATCGCTGCATAATATGCTAAGAGATCCTAAAAGACCAAAATGCATCATCCAGCTGCTAGTCGGCTTTCATGGGTCTCTTTGCCATTATCGGGATGGAGTACGAGGCCCAATTCTTTGACAGTTGCTTACGAGTAGAGCAGCCTAGATGATATCCAATGGAGCTGGAGATGAAGCCACTTTCTACACTGGGGGTTGACAAATTTTGGAATGTGGGGCTGCTGTCCTCTCCCTCCTTCCCCAAACACACTTCATCTGCACTGGACAAAGTTTGGATGGTGCTAGGGCTCCTAAACTGCCACATTGGCCTGGTCTACTTGTAGATCTCAATATCAAGGGTCAGTATACCATGCTATGGAGGCACATGGCCCTCATTGACAGAGTTGGACATTTCCCCCACAATATAGAAGAATGCCTTTATTTGGAGCCCAAAACACAGAGCAGGAAGGAAACCCTGGCCCATCCCACACTGGGGCTTATTCCAAGATGCATCCCATAATAGGGGCCTGGCTTTCCAAACACAGCAGACTCCGCCCAGGCCTTACAATGTGGGCAACAGGCCCCTATTCTGAGATATATCTCAGGTTAAGGCCAATGTGACGTGGGTATGTATTTGAGTCAGGATCTCTTCCAAATGCGTGAGCACTTTTGCTATGGTGTCTCAATCACTATTAACTGATGGCTTCTTCAAACGCAGGTCCTCGAACGCTTGTTCCAGAAGGGGTTTAATGTCGCGGCGTCCTGTGGCGGAGGTGTGGATTCCTCTCAGTTCAGCGAATACGTGTTATGTCGCGAGGACAGAAGACTGCAGCCCAATACTACGATCAGAATAAAGCAGGAACCCCTGGACTAAGGACATCCCCTCCCCCTCCATTGTAAACGTAGAAGTGTTTTAATAGTCCCTCATGTGGAGACACTACGGATTTTTCAAAGCAGTATTACACAGGTTGACTTGGGTGTGGCCAGTTGGTGGTATTCTGGAAACGGCCTGTTGCATCGTCAGCCAAGAACAGGGGGCGTCAAAAGATACCTTCGTCTGTTTTTACGAGCTAACTGCTGAGCACACTCAACGCCGTGAAGTTTTGTGGGGCTGCCCTGGTGTTGGCGGAACCACGCGTAGAAAGGAGAAAAGAAAGGTTCAGTGAAGACCCGTCCTTTGGTTGGACATCTGTAGAAAGACCAGTTCCTGAAATTTGAATATGTCCATTGAAGGAATACGCCGGCCAGCTTTGCGGAGGCCTAGATCCGCCTTCCTCAACGGGATCCAGGACGCGGGGGTTCCCACATGGAAGATGGTGTCACTCTGAGTGTCTTCCCCCCTGGTTGAACGCCATGTCAGATCGCATCAGAAATGCTTTTGTATCTCCATTTCTTATCTGTTATTATCCTTATGTGATTGCCTTTGCTCACTGTTATCAGATGGCTTATTTTTCTACAACACCTGCAATTGTCTGTGTACAGAGGCTGCTCCAGACAGGGACCAACTGGTAAATTCTTCTGGTGCTGAACTCTTTGTGCCCCCCTCAGGCCCAACGGTCCGCCATTGAGTTGAATGGCGGTTGGGCATGGTGACAATTGAGCTGAAAGACAGTTTGCACAACTCAGTGCAGCAAAGTGCTGAAATGGAGACTCCAAGGGAGCTCTTGAATAAGGTTGCTCAACATTAAACAGGCTCTGTCATGGATCCCAAGTTGAGATTGTGGCGTTCTTTTATTTATCTTAAGAGGTTGAGTTCTCAGGCCCACGTGTTCCTCGCTGAAACCTGATCCCCACTTTGCTTAGAGATCGTGCTTTTATTAACAAACTCGGGACTTCTGAGGGCCTGAGTAGATCAGACCACAATCCCACATTCAGAAGTGAATACAGCTGGCCCATTGCAGCACTTGGTGGTTTTATTCCTGGAAGGCACGGGGTTAATCGAATTTGTAACACCCACTCTCCCTAACAGCCAGTGTCCAAAGGCGGCATGGTCTTCTATGGTGTGGTTGTGTAACACAAGAAAGGGGATAGAGGAGGAAAGGCCATTGTGTAGGAGAAAAACCACACCGTAGGAGACCACACAGTGTGAGGGGTGGCTGTATTATAATCACTTGGGGTTCCGCATTCCTTGAACAAATGCGCTCACCGTTCCATCAGAAATAACATTTAAGCATAAGTGACTTCAGCTTTCTTAGTAGAATGGATGTCCATACGGTCAGCGTGCGGAAGAAGAGAAACATGCCCGCTCCCTTCTTTTGAGCTAAGCACAATGGTGGTAATGAAAGACTTTGCTTCCAGAAGAGCTGGTGACAGCAACCAACCTGGATAGATTTAAGAAAGGGTTGGACAAATGCGTGTAAGACAGGTGAATCAATGGCTGGTAGAACGGATGCCGGAGTACCGCCTCCAGGTTGGAAAGAGGCAGGATGCCCCTCAAGGCCATTTGCAGGGAACTGAGAGCAGGTGAAGGTTTTGCTTTCGTCTTCTGTTTGAGATGCCCAGAAGCAATTGGTGAGGTACCGCGCAAGACACGATGCTGGACTAGATGGGCTGTGGCCTGATCCAGCAGGACGTCTCTTGATTTATGGAGGACAGATGTATCCATGGCTACTAGGATGGATGCCTAGTAGATACCGCCTCCAGGTTGGAGAGACAGACAGGATTCCTCTAAAGGCCATTTGCAGGAATTTGATAGCAGGCAACGGTTTTGCCTTTGTCTTCAGCTTGAGATGCCCAGAAGCAACTGGCGAGCCACTGTGTGAGGCAGGATGCCGGACTAGAAGAGCTATGACCTGATCCAGCATGGCTACTCTTATATTGTTATCTGAAGTGTCAGTGATCACCAAGGAGGCAAAGAGTGATGGAACTGCCACTCACTCTTCCAAATCTTGTTGATCGTATTTATAAAACATGGTGATAAAACAGCAGGATTAAGTCTTACCCCCCCCCTTATTCTGATGGGAAGTTGGAGAGCTTCATTTGAAAATTTTAAACATTAACTCACATTTTATTTCCCTTACCAGCTTTCCGTAGAAATAGCTGTATGAGGGATTACTGCTTCATATAACCTGGACTGAGGTAGAGCTATAAGATGGAAGTGCCAGAACTCTTGGTTCCAACAGGTTTGTCCAGCCCAAAATAATCCAGAGGTAGCAATTGTGTAGCCCCTTAAAAAAGAGAGAGATTTCGACACCCAAGTACCTTTTTAAGACTGCAACCCTACAGGTTATGCTACCGTAACAATCCTATTGCACGGAATCCTGGGAAATGTGTTCTGGCAAGGGTACCACAAACTCTAAACCCGTTCCTCCTTCTCCAGGACTACATTTCCTAAGATGATCCTGCTTCATCATTCCGAGCCTAAGTCCAGCTCTGCCTTCAGCTGGCATAGGCTGATCCAAACGATTCAGAATGAAGAATGTTTGAGGGGTTTGTTCTCTTTGCATAAATCATGGAGGTAATCATCCTGCTGAATTCTATGCAGGCCATCAGGCATGCCAGTTAGGGTGTAGTTAAACCAGAAAGATACCCAGAACTCACTCCAAGGTAGTATCTCAGCAGATGTCTCTCTGCAGAAAAGCACTACTGAGGTGTTATGGTTTCATTCTGGGGCAGGTAGAGTTACGATGGAATCTTGTTACTATGCTTTGTAACGTTCTTGCTGGCATAATCATCTTTATCACCGACCTGTGTGCAAAGCGTTGCTCATGCGTTTCTACAGATACATCCTCTGTTCGAGCCAGGTAACCTGAGCAGCAGGCCTTATTGATGGAGCTTGAATTGAGTCTCCAAACCCCTTGGTGGCTTTTCCTGGTTCTCCCCCAAAGCAATTGGCCTTTGCTGAGGGATTGTGGCTCCAGCAAGGGAAACCTGCCACATTCGATCACATTTAACATCTTTTCTACTTTGATGACATTCTGAACAGAGCAGCGAGGGGCCTAGGGGCTCTGCTTTTGTATGTAAAATACCTGTTGAATTGTATATTACTGTATTCATACAATATTGTACCTTCCTCCACTTCCACTGTGGACTTTGCAAAACGAAAAATCACTCAATGGATTTTATCCGCAAGGTTTCTTTCTGTTGGCCACACCACGGCGCTTTCTGTCCTTTCAGAAGTCAAATGTGCACAACTTTTGTCTTACTTCATACATTTTTTTTTCTTTGTACAATATTTGGAAATCCAGCTTGGCTCCTCTCTGGGCAACAGTCCACTGAGATATCCACCTGTATGAGTATTACTACTTTTTCACAGATCCTGTTCATTTTAATGGTAATATGCATAGAAAAATCTCTTGGTGGATCGTTCTCTACATCTCTTTGCGGAAGTAAGCAATGGCTCAGCTCTGACTAATCTACCCACCCACCCACCCACCCAAAAAAAAATCAAATGGATTCATAATCTTCGGTTCAGGGCTTTTCAGTGCCACCCATGTAGAATTTCTCTGTACACTTCCTGTTTGAATGAAACTGGACACATATGTGACTTATTTTCTGTGGGGCTCTGCCTCTTGGTTTTGCTGATGTTATCATTCTCAAGCATGGGGATTTTGGGGGAGTGGGGAGCCACAGGGCTGCACATTTCACGTTACTCAGTGCAGAAATTTGGGGTTTACTTACAAATTACAATTTTCAGAGGAATCTGTTTTAGCTGGTTGCAACTAATAAGGCGCTTTTCTCCACTGGGCCTTATTCTGGATTATTTTGCATAATGACAGCCTGCTCTCTGCATACTAGCACAGACTATGGGTGTTTTTCCACCGCGCTCCTTTAATCCGGATTTAAGAAGATCCAGATCTAAGGAATGGGTACATTCCTTAATCCGGATCTAGTAGATCTGGATTAAGGGAAGTGCCCAATGTGTTTCCATGGGTGGTCTAGCACCCAATACCAATGGGTGCTAGCCTCCCTGCCGTGGAAACACCGGAGCACCCATTTGGAAATCCAGATCTACCCATGAGGGGTCTGCCTGTCACCCCAGGTGTTTGGGGGGACAGGGGGTGCAATCTCCGAAGCGGCTTTGAAGTCATTTCGAAGTCACTTTGAAGTCTGTGCAAAACAGTTCCTTTGAAGTCTGTGCTGATCTTCGAAGTGAACTTCGAAGTGACCCCATTGCCACACAAGCATGGAAACAGGCTCCCTTTAATCCAGATTTTCTGGATGTAGACCCCATGGGGTCTACAGAAAATCTGGATTAAAGCCCAAAAAGTACCCATATGATCCAGATTTCCCAAGGCGCAGTGGAAACAAATGTGTCCCTAATGGGTGCCGTGGTGGAAATGGGGTCATCTGGCTCTCACCCAAATGGGTCCTTAATGGGTGCTAAAATGGGTACTAAATGACCATGGAAAAACACCCTATGTCAGGTCTGGACAAGAACCCCACCACTCAGATTCTCCAAGCAACTTTATAGGGATGTGCACGAATATTCGTAACATTTGAAATTTGTACAAATTCATCCAAATTCGGATATTTGAATTCAAATTTAATGTCACATTTGAAGATTGACACTCGAATGCGAATTGAATGCTTCAGAACGTTCATATGAGGCTTTGTTGCATTCATGAAATTGGGGAGGTGGGAAAAGGCTGCACCAGTCAGGTCTGCAATGGATCCAAAGTGGATTGAGAGCGGATATGTATCAGATACATATGTATCAGATACATAGGGAATTTGTATGTGATTTGTAGAGGGCATTTGTATTGAATTTGTATCAAACTTTTGTATTGAATTCAAATCCTACCGCATTCAAAGGCGATCTATTTGAATGAATACAAATTTTCTTGTAGTCAATTCTAAACGGATCGAACGCGCACCAATTTGTACATATCCCTACGTCAAACTGATCTAGGGAGCAAAGTTTGCATATTCTGCAAAAAGATTCATCAAAAGAGATCAGAAGGTTTTGTGAACCACAAAATCATTTCACTCCTTAGTGTCTGAGTCTTGGGCACAAAACCTTATTCTAAAAATCTCAAAGAGGTGATTAAAAGACAAGAAATGAAAGTGGATTGTTTGACTAACCAGATCAGAATGAATAAGAGCTAGGTGGACTCTTTATCAGCTCAGATAGGGGTAGAAGTCGAATTGAGAGCCTTTAACCCACCTACCCTGGCAGGCTTTCCAGAAGCTGGAAGTATTGCAGAATGCACCAGTCAGACTCCAGGCAGGAGTCTCTGGCCAGATGTCCATCTGGCCAACTTGGAAAGGATTGCACTGGTTGCCTGTTTACTATCAACCCTGAATCAAGGTGTTAACACTTATTTCTGCATCTCCACATGCTGTTCAAAGTACACTGGAAGGGTACTAAAGCCTGCCTGTCTCCATCTCAACCCACACCAAAGGGACTTGAGAGAACATGGGTGAATTTCAGTCCCCTTCCAAGGAATGTACAATTCAGTGAACAAGAAACACTGAGCTAGGACCTCCCTGCAGCAAAATAAGTGAAGAAGCATCTTTTCCATACAGGCCTACTCAAGAGCATTTTTTGAATGGGGGGAGCTTTCCTTTAGTTCCATCAACCTTAGAGGTCTGAGGAGTGCCAGCATGCGAGAGAGCCTTATTGGTGGTGGCTCTGAGGCTTTGGAACAGCCTCCCAGTGTAAGTGTGCAGGTGTGAACATGATCTGGCTTTCACCTTCTAATAGAGATGTGCACGAATGCATTTTTTGACATTCGATCCGTAATGAATCGAATGTTAGAATATTCATATTTTTTTCAAATAGACCCATTTGAATGCAGTAAAACTATTTGATATGTATCCCATACTGAATCCACTTTTAATACACTCTCAATCTATGTTGAATGCACTCTAGATCTGTTGCAGATGTGACTGGCGCAGCCGCTTTCCCACCTCCCCAATTTAACAAATGTCCGAACTATTTGTAGGAGTGTCCGGAAACATTTGTATTTGTAGGAATGTCAGTGTACAAATATTGTAACATTTGACTTGTGTTACTAGTATACAAATTTGTATAAATAATGAATGTTACAAATATTTGTATACCTCCCTACCTCCTAGTTCAAGCATCCCTCTTTGCCCAGGCCTTTGATGTCCAGCTCTCCCCTAAAGGGTGGGGATATTTAGCATTTTGATTATGGGAGGTGTTTTGTTGATGTCAAGCCAATGTTTTGATAGCTTTTAATGTTTTAGTGAATATTGTGCATTTCCCTCAGACCGCTGGAGATGAGCAGGATACAAATACTGTAAAATAATGAGTGAATCATTTCCATCGGTCCCCTCCATTCCATGCTAACCCTGTACTGAATGAAGGCAGGCATGGGTTGGGCGTTGGAGTTCAGGGCGCAGCTCAGCATCCCTGATTATGGGTGCGCGTGAATGAAGTTGACTTATTTGTCTTCCCATAAAATCAGACACTCATTGTTAGTTTCACCATCGAACCGCTTAATTGAAAATATGGTTGTTTGCATTCAATTTCACACTGGATTAAAAGGAAAAAAATAACATTGGGGTGTGGGTTTTCCATGCGCAAAAAAAACACAGCACAACGTCGGTCAAATTGTTCACATTCACAAACGTGAGACGGATTCGGTTTGATTGAATTTTTCGATATGCGAACAACCACTTGTCAGTTTGATGTGAATATTCGCAGAATGCAGACAGTTTGATCGAATTTTCCGTTGCAGACAAAACTTCGCACATCTCTGTCCCATTGTGCAAAAGTTGTGATCCATCTTCCCCCTGATTGCAGCTTGGTAGCACATGTGTGAAAATAGCAAGCAGTGCTCTGTTTTGCTGGCTGCATAAGTGCAAAGATTCTTCCACTAACTATGGCTCCATGCTGTTGCGCGCACTTCTAGGGTGAGAGACCGGACTGTTCGAGGCCTCGATGCTTTCTCAGAAATTGCCCTTTGTTTGCCCCACCCGGTTTCATTTCATTTTGATGCCTGCAATGTTGTTGTTTTTTCCAAATACATTGAGCAGCTAGGGAAGGTGGCACCGAAAAAGGTTCCAGCAGATAGGAAAGTTTGAACCATGACATCACAACTGACAGGACATGTGGAAGCAATCACCCCATTAGGAGACGCTTAGATGGCCAACTTAATACTGGAGAGAGCATATTTTTTCACTTGGAGATTTCGGGTAGCTGAATGAATCAATTTCATGTGATTTTCATATCAGTGACAGCTGTCTACACAGGTTTTGTTCTCTCTCCTTGGTTGGCATGTGGCAGACTGTATTCTGTGAGACAAAGGGAAAACCCAACAACCTTTTCATTTCTAGCCCAACTGGTGCTCAAAGAGCAAATGTGTCTACTTTGAAGAGGATGGACGATAATTAAACCTGACTGAACCAAGTTATTTGCATGCCTTTTCGCTTCCCTCTTTTTCTTTTCCATTCTAGTGAGCATTCTGCCCAGGATGTTGTAGGGCTCATTCATACTTACTTACTCTTGCGGCCAGAAGAAAGCATTGAAGTCTCCGTTGGGTTCTCTACAGATCTATGTGAGTGGATGTGGGGATTTTTGTTTCTCTTTGCAGGAAAATGCCCATGAGCCATGAAACACATTGTACACATTTCCTGCAAATGTCTGTGGATACTGAGAAATGTGACAGGTTGCTGATGAGGCCATAAGTAAGAGAAGGTTTGAGACAGAGAGAATGATCCTGTCCCATAGGGTGTATTTGCACCCTATGAGCCGTCGAGCCTGGAGTCTTTTCAGTGGCAGGAACAGCTCCAAAGCAACAGCATCAGCCTTCCACATTTGGAAGGCTGTCCTGGCAGAGCACCCCACACTGGCTCCAAAAATCACACAATCTGTGGAGCCACTTCCAGGTTTCTCCTGAGAATGCATTTTGGTAGTGCAATTTAGTGCACAGCTGATATGCACCCGTCTGTTAGACCGGAACAATTCTGCATTCTGTTCTGTGGGCCCCTGGAATGCCTGTAGACCTGAAGGGGGGGGGGAAGCACATCTACTGGTGTACCAGTCAAGATTAGGAGTGGGCACAAATATTTGAAGGTATTCGAAATTCAATTGAATCTGTCCGAATTCCAACATTGGAATTCAAATCAAATGTCCATAAATTCAAATTTAAAAATACAAACGAATTTAGGATCTATTCTTTTGAATTATCTGGACATTCGCACATGTACGGGTTTGTACATGATGCGTACTTGCAGATATGCATCTTTCCCGCATCCGTATGCATTTGTACGGATCCGTACAGGACGAAAACAGGTTGCATACGAGATAACTACGGATGTATACAGATGTGTGCGGGATGCGTAATGATGCATACAGGCACAAACGAATGTTGTCAACATTCGTAAGTGCAAATTAGACTTGAAAATTTGCTTAATTCGAATTGAATTTGCTTAAATTCGAATTTTAAAGATTTGAATCAAATTGGATTTTTGGATATTCAATTCAAAGCGAATCCCAAAAATTGCATTCGTGTCTCCCTTGGTGAAGATGGCAGTCCGAACAAGAATAGAGAGGTCCAGGTAGGTGTCGGGGCCTCTCTCTTTCACATGAGGAAGAAGAAGACCAGGCATCACACCATCTCACTCCCCGGGTAAGTGAGCAAAAAGCCCATGGTTTCTTATCTCTCGTTTACCAAGTTAGCCCAACAGGAAGAGCAGCTCTGAGGATTGCATAGGATCCGAAGGGGGTTTAGGAGGAACCATTCTGATCCCTCTTCATGATGGTGCAAAGGATTCTGGGATACAATTCCATTTACACACAACCAAACAACCTCGGGCAACCCTCAGATAAGATGCAAAGAATTCAGCCATTCTCCCTACATTAATCTCCTCTTAAGAAAAAAAAAATGAAACAGAAGAGGCATAATTTCACTGGGCATATTGAGAAATCAGTTTTAAGCCAGAACTGTTGAGAATTAATCAGCTGCATAGAGAGTCGCAGATTTTGTTGGCAGCTTTATTGACAGTATTTGGTGTGAGCAAGAGATGGTTATGGAGCACCCAAAGCTCTGAATTATGACTGTATCTTTGTGGATAATTCAGTTTATATTTTAAAACATAGTGTTTTTAATCATTGCTTACGAGTACATGACAATGTGAAGTGAAAAGTAATTTTAATTAATTATTTGTCACTCCGATGTGTTATTTCGGTAAATGGTTTTATTTTTTAACTCTCTCTTTTTTTTTCTTTTTTTTTTTGCAAAACCATGTACAAATAAGAACTGTGTTTTGCACACTTGGAGGTATTTGCAATTGTGTAAAGGGAAAAATAATACTAAATGACTTCAATCCAATAAACAGAAGGAGTTTGTAAGCCCAATGTACAAACAATATATTTAAAAAAAAAAAGAATTTTGTATTTCTTGGTCATATGAAGAAACATTTCAGCAAATACAGATTTCTTCTACTTTTCCTCTTTTTCTGTTGTTTGTCATCTTTTTCTTTCAAACTGTCACGAAAATCTCCCGTTCTCCGTTGAAAATGATCATCGGATTGGATCCGTCTGCTGAGCGACCCCACTGGAATTCCAGAAAACCCAAGCAGGCAGCTATTTAAAACCTTATAATCTATTTAGTCTATGTAAATATTTAGAAATCTAGGTGTTTAAACAATTTTAAGTGTCATTCTGCCCACTGCAGATAATACTGTTTCTATTTCCATATCATAGGTTTTGTGCTTGATTTTTCTACCGTTTGATGTCCCAAAATGGTCAGTGTTGGACCAAGGGTTCTACATGGGCTACATAGACCTTTGGACCAAACTAGGGATGTGCACAAAGGGTGTTTTTCCACTGTCACTAGAAGTACCCGTTAAGTACCCATTAATGGGTACAAAAATGCCAAATATTCATAGCATTCGAAATCCATACAAAGTTGGCCAAATTCGGACATTCGTATTTGAAATGTATGTTGGCACATTTGAAGATAAACATTCAAATTCAAATTGAGTGTTTCAATACATTTGTATGAAATATCGTATGGGATTCATATGGGATTGAACATTTGTATTGAATTTGGTACAAACTTGTATCGAACGAATACAAATTTTCTTGGATTTGATTGCGATACAAATGTTTTGATGTCTTCGTATGAAGTTTCATGTCGGGTTCGTATGCTATTCATATGCATTCATATAGGATACATATGGGATTGGACATCTGTATCGAATACAAATCCTACCACAGTCGAAGGGAATTTGCTTGCATTCAGTTCAAAACGAATTAAATACAAAAATCAAATTCAGTACGAATCACATATAAAAAAACATTCATGCGCACTTCTAGTCCAACTCTAGCAGCTCAAGAGAGATCTGCTGGGGTGGACAGCAGGATTCCCAAGCGCCGCACCTAGATTCATGAGTAGGGTTGTGCACAAATTGTGTGTGTGTCCCTGATTCCCAGCGGAGTGAATGCAGACAAATTCGCATTCGTACAAATAAAGCCACTTCGAATGTGGTTGGATTCGAATCCACTGCGAATGTTCTTTGAATGCTGTTTGAATCTGATTCGAATCCCTGCTGCCAGTTGCATCTCCAAAACCACTTTCAGTCCACGCCGAGCACTTCAAATCCGCTCCGAATCCTCTTTTGAGTCTGCCCCAAATCTGCTCCAAATCTGCTCTGAATCGGCTGCAGACGTAACTGGGCAGGCACTTTGTGACTTTCAAGAATATAAGAAAGCTTTAAAGAAATGCACAAAAGCCTTCATTTTGCATTTGAATGTCGATCTTTAAATCTAGCCGACATTCGATCCGAATGCAAATGTTCTGATTTGTTCAAATTCTTACAAATTTTGAATGTAATCAATATTTGTGCACATCCCTATTAGTGAGGAAAGAGGCCTAGGATCCTGACCCAATCTGACAGAGGAGAGGTGTTGGTCCTCTACAGCCCTCTGTGAGCCAGTTTGGTCTAGTGGTTAGGGAGCCAGTCTCTTATCTGGGAATATTGGATTTGATTCCACCCTCCTCCATGAAGCCAGCTGGGTGACCTTGGGCTAGTCACAGCTCTTCTTCTGAGCTCTCATATCCCCACCTATCTCACACGGTGTCTGTTGTGGGGAGAAGAACAGAAGGTTTGTCAGCCGCTTTGAGTCCCATTAAATGGGTGAGAAAAGCGGGGTAGAAAAGCCAACTCTTCTTCTTCCTCCTCCCCCTTCACCACGAAGCCAGCCAGGTGACCTTGGGCTAGTCACAGCTCTTTTTCAGAGCTCTCCCAGCCCACATCTACTTCACAGGTTGTCTGTGGCAGGGAGAAGAACAGAAGGTTTGTCAGCCCCCTTAAAAGGGTGAGAAAAGCGAGGTATAAAAGTCAACTCTTGATCTTCCTCCACAAAGCTCACTAGGTAACCTTGGGGTAGTCACAGCTCTCCTTCTGAGCTCTCACATCCCTGTGGTGCCTCACAGGGTGCCTGTGGTGGGGAGAACAGAAGGTTTGTCAGCTGCTTTGAGTCCCCTTAAAAGGGTGAGAAAAGTGATATATAAAAGCCAACTCTTCTTCACTGTCTGCCAAGATGCTGCCTGGTTTGGAACTGCCTGGAAAACCAAAGGTCACAAGTTCAGCTGCCTGCATCCTTCAGGAAGAAGGCCACTGCAAGGCCCTTCTGCATTTGCCTGGAAAGCTCCAAGGAAGTGGAATGGGACAAAACCAACAACTCGTGCTAGTTTTCATCGGAATAATAAGGACCAAATCTTGCTCACATACAAATCAGCATTCTGTGTTGTCTTCTCCAACTGGAGATCTTTCTGGCTGCATCCAGACATTACTGACTCATTCCGCTATATTCTGGAATAGCTGTCCTTTATTCCAGCATGCCCAAACGACATCAGAATAAGCAAGCAAGGTCTGGACGTGGCATCTGTCTTCTCGGTTTCCACCGGAGCTCGTGTGCTTTCGGCTTTATGGTTGCTTCCCCAAGGATTAGAAAGTAGCAGGAGTCACATTTCGTGATCAATGCCAGCTCCAAATGTCTGCTGGGATTCAGGCCAGCACACTTTTGGAACTGATTCTGGAGTCTGAGGTGGCCCGGGGGTGGGGGGTGGGGGGGGTGAGGGGCAAGGGGGGGGTTGTCCACTGGCACAAATTAACACAAAATCCAAATAAGCAGTGATTGTGCCTTGAGACTATCAAGTGTTTCCAGAGCTGCTTTTGTTTCCTTTTGAGAATCACCCGGGGGCGTATCGTGACCTTAACATTTCGTTTGGAAATATTCTGGTCCACTTCGTGTAATAAAGCGAGACACAAGGCCGCCCTAAATAAATGGAAGGGATATGGATGTGCATGCTGGGTCCTCCCAAGCCCCAGACCGCCTGCCCCCCCAGCCACATCTGCTTCCTCCAGCAGGAAGATCCAAAGGGGGGTTTCTAAGCCCTCCAGCAACCTCCCCCAACTATCCGTGAGATAGAACAGCCCAGCCTGGAGCGTGGAAAAACCAGAGGCACGGGGGTGGAGGTGGGAGGAAATCCCAGCCTACCCCCTGACAATGATCACTCGCCATTTGCTCTTTAGAAGCCTGAGAGCAATCCCCCCCCCCTATTTGTTTTCCTCCCCTGTACAGAACTCTGTGGAATTCCTCCTTTCGGAATTATCCAGAGAGTATTATTTTTATAATCCTATTAGCTGAGCTAGCCAGCTGCTCCGAATTTGCAAAAGGTTGAATAGTTTTAGAGAACAATTGGATGCGAGTCAAGGTAACTCTGCTGGGATTTGGAGGCAAACGGATTCTGCGCGCGGGGCCTTTTCGTTGGGCAAAAGGGAGCGCGGGGTTCTACCTTCGAAGCAAGGACCCTCAGCGCTCTGGAGCTCTTCTGGGGCTTTCCCGTACACCCAAAGCGATCCAGGGCAGATGCAAGAAGCTTTTTGACACAAAGGACAGCGATGAAAGTAGGCCTCGGTTTGGCTGAGCGACAGAATGGCTTGAGGATAAGCGTTGCCATCGTGCGTGGTTCTCCAGGGTAAACCGTTCCAAGGTGGCTCGCATGGATGGAATTCAAAGCAAGAACTCAGTTCAGTGAGCACAAAAGGGCAGCTCATGGGCAGAGAGGCAGGTGAACATGGGGCAGATGGTGTTGCCCTTTATTTAGCCAGAGCATCCTTAGCCCAGTTAATTCCACATTGCACTCCGGGCATGGTCATACCTTGTTGAAATAGTCCAACTTGTTAAGAAACAGGACTCAACATTCACTAACTCCAATAACACCAAATACCTAATCATCCTTCCTGAGTTTGTCCTCAGTTTGGGTCACTCTGTTCACACCTTTCTGAGACCCCTTTATGGCCCCTTTTTAAGTCTCCACCCCTCTCCACTTCTCTCCACCATAGCAACGCCCCCATGTGCTCTGATAGGATAAATGTTCTGTCACTCAACAGCATGTCGTCACACTGTGAAAAGGGTAGCACGTCCATGCAGGATCCACCCACTATAGTATGATTCAGCCCCCTTTAGTCCTTTTCCATAATGGCCCTGTTCCCATTACAAGCTTAAAACGGTTTTCCTAAACTGAAATAAAAGAACCGGATGCAAAGAGAAATTTGCCTGATCCCATTACTTTCAACTTTAATCGTGTTTGATCCCGATTCTGAAAGTGCTTGAAAACTTCATTTGGGAAAGCGTATCTTTTTCTCCCCCACCCCCCACCCGGGCAACCATCCTGAGGTGAGGCCCAAGGGCGGCACGCGACCTCCTCCCTCCCTCCTTCCAGCAGCGGCGGCGACGGGGACCAAGTGAAGGTCAGCCACCGCCATGCGGTCTCTCGTTCTCCTGCCCTCCTTCCAGTGGCAGCAGCAACGGGGACCAAGCGACGGTCAGCCGCCGCCGCCACGCGGTCTCTCATTCTCCTGCCGCTGCCTCCGTTGCTCTGCCGCGTGCCTGCTGCCAACCCCCCTCCCTCACAGACGCGTGCGCGCCCACACAAGGAGAGGCACCCGCCCATTGCCAGTCATGGTGCCCAGCCCCTTTCTCTCATTGCGGTTCCTCCTGCCGCACAATTTTTGACGCAACAAGGGCGAGGAGTTCCTAGAATGCTGTTAGGGGAGGGAAACCCTAAACATGCATTCTCTTATCCCACTACAATGGTACCGTTCCCACAGTAAGAAATGTAAACCATTTCAAATGCAAGAACCGGAGTGAGACCTGTTGAAATGAGTGTTCTATTTACAACACTTTGGGGCAATTTAACACACGAAAAGCGTGTTAACCCAACCTGACATGGGGACTGTGAGGATAGAAACTGTTTCAAAACCGTTTTAAACTTGTAATGGGAACGGCCTCAACGACACCCAAAAATATTAAAATGGATTAACGCTCTATAACGGCTTGAGACCTGTAAAAATCAGGACTTAGGAAAGTCCGATAGAAGGGAGGAAAGTCCATAAATAAAACGGCTAGGACTAAAAAGCTGTGGGTGCTGGGGCCCGAAGATGTATTGGAGAGGGGTTAAAGTGAAGGTGTGACCACAACCTTGGCAATAGACTCTCTCTCAAGAGATTTTATGAGCAAGGGCATTTCTGCACTCACTTTTGTTTTGGAATAAGAGACCTTAGGCCTATTCACATGAGAGCCCATCGAACTTACTGGAAGCAGCCACTTTGCCATCGTGGGAGCAAGGATCCAGACAGGCGAGTGCTCTCGCCTCCCT
This sequence comes from Aspidoscelis tigris stejnegeri, assembly GCA_023333525.1. Classification (NCBI taxonomy): domain Eukaryota; kingdom Metazoa; phylum Chordata; class Lepidosauria; order Squamata; family Teiidae; genus Aspidoscelis; species Aspidoscelis tigris. Next base: position 6,394,831 of record JALMGA010000013.1, read on the forward strand.
TGTGATGTTGCCTGCCATCTTGCAGGGACAGCGCGAGGCAGTTGCAAGATGCAAACAGGCCCTCGCATTCCCCTCGCGGCCCCCTGGAGACAACCGTGGTGGCCACATTGACTACGGGGGATGGGAGCCGAGCTCTGAACCTGAAGCCCCCTTTGCAAAGCCCAACCGGCGGGGGCTGCAGCCGAGTGAGTTCAGGAAGAATCGCCGCGAAAGAGCGGAGCCCCATCAAAATCCTGATTTTCTGGTCAGGGAGGTGGCAACGAGAGAGGCAAAAGGGGGCCGCGCATGAAATGCAGAGGTTTTGATTGCCGTCGCTGTAATAGCTTGGCTGGATGGGTTTATGAGGCCAGAAGAAATCCTGATTTTTGCCCCAGGGCTTCGGAGACAAAAGCCTAATGTGGTGCCAGATTAAAGCAACCTGGCCTGCGGCAGGGAACAATCCACAGCTGGTAGATGGATGGAATATAAAGTGAGGCAGAGAGAGGGGGAGGGAGCCATGGGAGGAATCGCCCAGCATTGAGGCCAAGCTGTTCCAACTTTATTTGCCGGCACTGAACAATGCTTCTGTGCCCAAGAAGGCCTAGAGGGAGGGAGGGAGGGAGGGAGGGAGGGCGGAACAGAGAGTCTGCCTGGTCCTTTGTGCACAAGGTCTGGATTTTCACCCACGAAAGCTCTTGCGCGTAGCTCAGGCCACCATCAATCCACGACAGTACTGTGGCAAGCAATCTTGGGAGCCACAGAATGGAGTGTTTCATTCCTTGGGAGCAGCCAGAGCGTCCCACGCTGGTCTGCAGGATCCATTTGGCCCGCTGATTGTCGGCAAACAAAACCTTTGAACCAATGCACAGCAATGTTTGCACCTGCCATTTTAAGGCCAGATTTTATGGGATCCTGGAGTGAAGAATAAACCCCACTGCACATGAGGGATGCGCACAAATATTTGAATGCATTCGAAATTCGATCTAATCGACCGAAGTTTGGCATTTGAATTCGAATTGAATGTCCTTAAATTCGGATTTAAAGTTCTGCTCAAATTTTGAAATTCGGATCTATTGGTTCGAATTATTCGGACATTCGCATGTGTACAGGCTTGTACGCGATGCGAACTTGAAAATCCTCATCTTTCCCGCATCCGTACGCATTTGGTATGGATGCGTATGGAACAAAAATGGGTTGCATACGGGATAACTACGGGATGCATACAGATGTGTATGGACCTGGGGAAGATGCATACAGGCATCTACCCGTGTTGTCGACATTCCTAAGTGTAAATTTGAATGAAAAATTCAAACAAATAGATTCGAATTTGCTGAATTTGAATCAAATTTGGTTAAATTTGAATTTAACAGATCTGAATCAAATTGAATTTTCGAGTACTGGATTTGAATTGAAGCCCGAAAATTGTATTTGTGCACTCCGCAACTGCACACATCTTCAGCAGCCCAAGGGAAGGTTGTAACAGCAGAGATTTGATCAACGGGATGAGACTGCTAGTAATCTCCAAGCCTGTTTTCCTGCCAGCATCCTTGGCCCTAGCCTCTTCACCCTCAGGACCAGAACACAGCAAAGCACAAACAGAACTATGGTACTGCTTGGGAAATCGTTCAGGTGGAGGTTTTGCCCTTGTCTTCTGCTTGAGATGCCCAGAAGCAACTGGTGATCCACTGTGGGAGGCGGGATGCTGAAGTAGATGGGCTGTGGCCTGATCCAGCAGGGCTCCTCTTAATTCATGGAGGACAGTTGCACCAATGGCTATTAGAATGGATGCTTAGCTACTACCTCTAGGTTGAAAGGTCAAGTAGGATGCCTCCCAAGGCCTTCTTCAGGGCATGGAGAGCAAGTGAAGGTTTTGCCTTCCTCTTCCACTTGATGAGGTCCATGGTGGGCCAACCTGTGAGAAGGGATGCTGGACCAGATGGGCTGTGGCCTAATCCAGCATGGCTCCTTTTAATTCATGAAAAACAGGTATATTGATGACTTCTAGACTGGATGCTTAGGTACCACTTCCAGATACCACCTCCAGAAGGGCTCCTGTCAGAAGTTCAAAGAGTGCAACCAAAGATACTTAACAAAGATCACAGTGTGTCTGAAGCCCATAATAAGCGCTTCTGGCTGCAGAGGTCACTTGAGTCCTTTTGATAGAGAAGAACCCAGATGCACCTCTAAACCTCTAAATCAGGAACTGGGACACACAGACTTCCCGAATGTTCACGTGCACTGCTCTCCTGAGTTCATTTTTGTATCCTACTATAATGGCATTATTGCAAAACCAACATTTCTGGTTTTCCCATGTGCATCCCACGTTCTGCTTAGTTCAGTTCCAAGAACCTGGAAGGCTCCTTCCAATTAGAGGTGAACAGGACTTGGTCTGAGCAGCCATTGATCTGGCTCAGCAGAAGGTAGAAGTGGACAGTGAAATGGTTGTAACTAATGTTTCTGTGACAGGTAGAGGCTGTGCCCACTTCTTCACCGTGTCTTTGTGGGCACCATGAGGGTGCTTGAGGAAAATGTAATCATAATTGCAGGAAGCTTGAATGCATGTTGCAGCCTGCCCGAAATGCACAGCGTCGTCTTTACGGGGAGGAACGCGAAGCGTTCAGTGCGGAAGAAGTAGTAGAAGAAGAAGAGTTGGCTTTTCTACACTGCTTTTCTCACCCTCAAGGGGACTCAAAGCAGCTGACAAACCTCCTATGCTTCTTCCCACAACAGAACACCCTGTGAGGTAGTGGGGCTGTGAGAGCTCAGAAGAGAACTGTGACTAACCCAAGGTCACCCAGCTGGCTTAGTAGAGGAAGAAGAAGTGTTGGCTTTTCTACCCTGCTTTTCTCACCCTTAAGGGGACTTAAAGTGGCTGACAAAGCTTTCTGTTCTTCTCCCCACAACAGAACACCCTGTGAGGTAGGTGGGGCTGTGAGAGCTCAGAAAGAGAGTTGTGACTAGCCCAAGGTCACCCAGCTGACTTCGTGGAGGAGTGTGGGATCAAACCCAGTGACTTTGTGATATGAGCCTGGCACTCTAACCGCAAGACCAAACTGCCTCACAGAGTGCAACATTCAATTCAAATAGAATATTCAAATGTCCAAATTCGTACAAATAGAGAAAAAAACAAATGTATTACAATTCGAACTGAATTGAATACATTCATATCTATTTGTACAAATATTCGATATGAATTTGATGATACAAATGTCAACAACTTTCGTATGTATCGGTACACATCTATACACATCCCGTTTTTAGCCCATACCAGGAAAGGGATCTCGGGGTTCTGGTGGACAGTTCAATGAAGGCCTCAACCCAGTGCGCAGCAGCAGCAAAAAAAGCTAATTCAGTGCTGGGAATAATTAGGAAGGGAATAGAAAATAAGTCAGCAAGTGTCATTTTGCCCCTTTCTAAATCTATGGTGAGGCCACATTGGGAATATTGTGTACAATTCTGGTCACCACACCTCAAAAAGGATATTGTGGAACTAGAGAAGGTGCAGAGAAGGGCAACCAGAATGATTAAGGGTCTGGAACACCTCCCTTAGGAAACCAGTCTGCAACGTCTAGGCCTCTTCAGTCTGGAGAGACAGCGTTTAAGAGGGGACCTGATTGAAGTATATAGAATTATGCATGGTATAGAAAAGGTAGATAGAGAACATTTCTTTTCTCTATCACACAACCCTAGAACCAGGGGGCATCTATGAAGCTGATGGGTAGGAGAGTCGGATCAGACAAGGGGAATCATTTCTTCACCCAGAGGGTCATCGGTTTATGGAATTTGTTGCCGGAAGAGGTGGTCATCTACCAGTCTAGATGGCTTTAAGGTAGGGTTAGACAAATTTATGGATGACAGATGTATCAATGACTACTAGAATGAATGCCTAGGTGCATCTTTCAGGCTGGGGGGGGGGGGGTAGGAACCGGGGCGCTTCTAAGGCCATTTGCAGGGATTCAAGAGCAGGAGAAGGTTTGTCCTTGTCTCTGAGATGCCCATGAGCATTTGGCGGGCCACCGTGTGCGACAGGACGCTGGACTAGATGGGCTGTGGCCTGATCCACAGGGCTTCTCTTATGTTCTTAGGCATCCCATTTTTATCCCATACGTATCCGTTCAGATGTGTATGGATACGAATAAGATGCATACAGATGTGTGCGTAATGTGTATCTATCTGTATACATAAGAATGTCTGATGTATTTGAACAAATGATTCGAAATATTCGTATTCGTTTGAATATTTAAAAATTGAATGTCTGGATATCCTATTCGAATTTGAATGTCCGAATTTGATTGAATAATGAATATTTCAAATATTCTTGCCCATCCCTACTCACAAAGCAAGCCAGCAAGCAGGAGCAGATACTTTATTTTCCTTAAAGGGAGGGGCTGGCTTTTGACTGCTGGAAGTAATAAAGGCCCCATCAAAATTTAATAGGCGTAGACTGATGTTTGGCCTTCTACCAAAAGAAGGTGCTTAACACTGAAAAGAGTCACTCTACTGGCAGTATATATATTTTTCCAAAAAAAGATAACCTACAATTTATCCTTAACAAGGAAAGGCCAAAATGTCTCCGTGCTTTTTAGGTGGAGGGAGCGGGGAACCCAAGTACAGAAACGCCTGACATATGCAGGACATTTTGGATTCCTGCAGAATGGCTGGACTCCTGCCCGTATCTCAGGTAAGGTGGATGGAATTTCTTGTCCTCATCTAAAAGAAAAATGCAGACAACCTATATTTTAAAATAACGATGATGATAGTAATGATAATAAAAGATAATAATAATAATAATATTGCACAAGTGTGGAGCTACATTGCCCAACAAACCGCTGCTGCAGCCCCTGCCGGTTCTTTTTCTTTGGAAAAACAAAGATGAGAGCGCAAACAGAAGGCTGCAGTTAATATTTCATCCCTCCTTTCTTTCCCAGAAAGAAAGTCAGTTTTTGACATCTCTCCTTTGAACACAATCTTCAGCTGAGGCGATTGCTTCTCCGTGACCCAGAGAGGCAAGCCAGTAATGATGAAACGGGCCGGCGTGCTCGGGAGCCGGCGAGGCGGTGGACGTCTCTCACGGCGGAGAAGCCACTTCCAGCAAGAACCCCTCAGCAAAGATGCGCAAGGCGCCTCGCTGGATCCTGGTTGTCATGGAAAGGAGGGCTGAGGCGAAAAGCATTGAAGTGCAGCCCCTGTGCTACCACCTGTGGCAGGAGGCGGCTCTGGTGGGCAGGTGCGGAGAGAGCTTTCTGGAAATGAAGATGGCAGGAAGTAACGGAAAGTAATAACCACTCTGTCTGCTGAACTCTGAGATGAAAGGGGGGAAGCAGGGCTTTTTGGTTTTTTGCTCTTCTCTCTGGACCCCTGTAAGATACACCTAGGTGCACGTGACTTTAGGTAACCTAGAAGTAGTGGTGATGTGCGTGAATGTGTTTTTTTGGTATTCGATTCAGGATGCCTTTAAGGCCATTGGCTGGGATTCGAGAGCAGGAGAAGGTTTGTCCTTGTCTCTGCTTGAGATGCCCATGGGCAACTGGTGGGCCACTGTGTGCGACAGGATGCTGGACTAGATGGGCTGCGGCCAGATCCAGCAGGGCTTGCCTTAGGTTCTTATGGACTGGATGGGTTGTGGCATGATCCAGCCCTTAGGTTCTTATGGACTAGATGGGCCGTGGCCTGATCCAGCAGGGCTCGCCTTAGGTTCTTATGGACTAGATGGGCTGTGGCCTGATCCAGCAGGGCTCGCCTTAGGTTCTTATGGACTGGATGGGCTGTGGCCTGATGCAGCAGGGCTCCCCTTAGGTTCTTATGGACTAGATGGGCCGTGGCCTGATCCAGCAGGGCTCGCCTTAGGTTCTTATGGACTAGATGGGCTGTGGCCTGATCCAGCAGGGCTCGCCTTAGGTTCTTATGGACTGGATGGGCTGTGGCCTGATCCAGCAGGGCTCGCCTTAGGTTCTTATGGACTAGATGGGCTGTGGCCTGATGCAGCAGGGCTCGCCTTAGGTTCTTATGGACTAGATGGGCTGTGGCCTGATCCAGCAGGGCTCGCCTTAGGTTCTTATGGACTGGATGGGCTGTGGCCTGATCCAGCAGGGCTCGCCTTAGGTTCTTATGGACTAGATGGGCTGTGGCCTGATGCAGCAGGGCTCCCCTTAGGTTCTTATGGACTAGATGGGCTGTGGCCTGATGCAGCAGGGCTCCCCTTAGGTTCTTATGGACTAGATGGGCTGTGGCATGATCCAGCAGGGCTCGCCTTAGGTTCTTATGGACTAGATGGGCTGTGGCCTGATCCAGCAGGGCTCCCCTTAGGTTCTTATGGACTAGATGGGCTGTGGCCTGATGCAGCAGGGCTCGCCTTAGGTTCTTATGGACTAGATGGGCTGTGGCCTGATCCGCCAGGGCTCCCCTTAGGTTCTTATGGACTAGATGGGCTGTGGCCTGATCCAGCAGGGCTCCCCTTAGGTTCTTATGGACTAGATGGGCTGTGGCCTGATGCAGCAGGGCTCCCCTTAGGTTCTTATGGACTAGATGGGCTGTGGCCTGATCCAGCAGGGCTCCCCTTAGGTTCTTATGGACTAGATGGGCTGTGGCCTGATCCAGCAGGGCTCCCCTTAGGTTCTTATGGACTAGATGGGCTGTGGCCTGATCCGCCAGGGCTCCTCTTATGCACTTATAATACTTGCCACTGGCTTACAATCTCAGAAAAAGATGGAAATAAGTTACATTCAAAGTGGAATAAAGTTCCAGCAGTGTTGAGACATGCTGCCATTGAGTGGGCCAAGCTCTTGGAAAAGGAGGAGGCGGGAGGGGAGGGTGTCCTGCCAGGTGGGAAACATGCAAGCCTTCTGGGCAGAGGAGGCGAGAACACTTGTGCCTCCTGGCTTGGGTGGCGGGAGTCTGCAGGCCTGCCAGGGCAGCACCAGACTTGCCAGATTCCCGTGGGGTTCCATGGCCCTCATCCTTCCCCAGGCCGGCAGCCACAGAATGAGATTTGAGACCAATAAACTCCGGTGGCCTCGGATTCACTAGATCACTCCTTCCTGGGTGGGGGGCGGCCTCCTCTGTATCCCGTCCATGAACGTTCCGTGGCCTGACGTTTCCCGGCTTTCCAGGGTGAGCGTGTGTTTGCCAGAGACGTACTGGGGAGACTGGTGGCTTCTCCTCCCCTGGAACCTTTCCCGAAATCTCCCTGCGATGCGCACACACACGCGGCCGAGGAAAAGCAGGCAAATGGCAGACGATGGTATGTTAATTAGCAGGCGCTGCAGACAACAGACGTGATTGCAGATATATTTTTGTAACATTTTCTTTTGAAAGGGGGGGGGAGGTGGAAATGCAAATCTCAAATTAGCAGTGTTTATAATATAGGGCTGGTTGAGTCTGCAAGCCTCTGCTTTTCAGCCGCTTCCCCTCTTCCTAATGACTCCATTTTGGCACACGCTCGCCGGCTGCGCCCTCTTGGATGCAAATCGCCTCCACATCCTCTGGGCACAGAAACACACCCATTGCCCCGCAGACAAACATCCAGGGACAAACTGGCTTGCACGAGTACTTACAAGTACCTGAAATACCAACACCATTGCAACATTGCACAGACGGCGTGCAGTCATTTTAAAGCTTGCGAAATACGGCACAGCCTCGGCACGGCGGAGCCATAATGTGAGCGCGGGAGAGACGCGGTCGTCCCTCAGCACGGTTCCTTTCGTACAAGCATGGTCAGGGAGCTGGACTCTTTATCTGGGAATACCGGGTTCGATTCCACACTCCTCTATGAAGCCAGCTGGGTGACCTTGGGCTAGTCACAGTTCTCTTTCTGAGCTCTCACAGCCCCACCCACCTCACGGGGTGTTCTGTTGTGAGGAGGAGAACAGACGGTTTGTCAGCCGCTTTGAGTCTTCTTAAATGGATAAGAAAAGCAGGGTATAAAAGCCAGCTCTTCTTCTTCCTCCTCCATGAAGCCAGTTGGGTAACCTTGGGCTAGTCTCAGCTCTCTTCTGAGCTCTTACAGCCCCACCCAGTTTACAGGGTGTTCTGTTGTGGGGAGAAGAACAGAAGGCTTGTCAGCGGCTTTGAGTCCCCTTAAATGGATGAGAAAAGCGGGGTAGAAAAGCCAACTCTTCTTCCTCCTCCTCCATGAAGCCAGCTGGGTAACCTTGGGCTAGTCTCAGCTCTCTTCTGAGCTCTTACAGCCCCACCCAGTTTACAGGGTGTTCTGTTGTGGGGAGAAGAACAGAAGGCTTGTCAGCCGCTTTGAGTTTCTTTAAATGGATGAGAAAAGCAGTGTAGAAAAGCCAACTCTTCTTCTTCTCCCCATCTTCCTCCTCTGTGAAAATGGATCCCAAATACAATTCCATCCAAGGCAATCTGTTGTGCAAAAGAGCTCCCCAGTGAACTTTCACCTGGAAAGGTTTTCTTGTTCAGGCCTAACCGTTTCTGGCCAAAATAGCCAGAGGCCCTTGGAAAACAAAGCGATACGTAATCCTGTGAATCAAAGCAATATGAACCGGACTAAAATCCTGAATTTGCTGGGGACAGGATAAAGGACTTAAGAAGAGGCAAGAACTGGAGCCAGAGTGTCTCAAGGGGCTGAAACAGACCATACTCCAGAGGACAGGTTTGGAAAGCGTCAAAGGCCAAACCGAGAATCCCAGCTCAGGTTAAGGGACCTTTTTAATTCCCCAGTGTGTAGACGCCTATTTGCACTACAGACTCTAGTGCACGATTAGTGAACCTCTGGTGAAGAGCATCTGTAGGCGGAGTAGGCTATTACAGCCCCCAAGTGTGGCCACCCTCAGCAGAAGTTCACTAATCGTTGATTAGGTGTGGAGCATGAAATTGGTGCCCCCCCCCCATGTTAACCAACGTTAACCAGAGACTCACATTAAGCACCCAGGCAGCGACCATTAGCTCTTCTTCAGGCGCTCCAGGGTTGTGTGAGGTGCCTTGCAAGCACACTAGCACCTTAGACCACCATAGATGTGACTGTATGTTTGCAGAGCGTCTGTGTCATCAAGGTGACAGCACAAAATGGTGGCGCCCCTAGGAGGACCAGGCCCCAGATCAAATAGGATAAATATCCGATCCCAGGGGGAGGGAACAGCCAAAGTTGGCTTGCACTCCAAGTGCAAATCAACCTTGGTTAATCGTGTTCCTTTCCTGTCCAGCGGACGGGAAGGGAAATGCGAAAACGTGCCAGACAAGCCCTGAGGTCACCCCAGGACCTCCCCTTTTGCCACATGTAGATGTAACCTACGGCATAGAATTCTGTTCCGTGGGGCAAATGCACTTCCTGATTTCAGGCAAAATAACCCATGAATCAATGCTCACTGCTTAAAAAGTTAAGAAAATGCCAGACTAAAAGTCATGCTGATTGCTGAAAATAAATGCAATGGCATTGGGTTGCAAGCGGAAAGAAGTCAGAGGCAAGACGGAATTTCCCATCACTCTCTCGCTTGCTCTGGGTGCAATCAGACTGGGCTTTTTCCAGGCGCTCCTTAATAAAGAGGCATCCCATTTATAAATGCATTTAAAAATTAGCATCCAAACACTTACCTGATTAAATATATCAACACCTGACTTCTTCATCCACACTGCTGTCTGTGTCCACCTCAAAGGTAGGCAAGAGCTTTCCTAGGAATGGTGATACTCACTCATTGGCCAGTAAAGTACTATTCTTATGTGCCCGTGATTGGTTGTTATCCAGTAGAAAATGAATCTGTACTGTGATTGGCTAGAATTCCCACTGTTTGCTAGCTTCCTACTTCCCATTCACCCACTGCTCCATTTTCTTGTGATTACCTACGATGAGGCCATTCCTGGAGCCTCCTGTTTTGCTTGCCAGTGCAATTCACGATGCTGCACATCTGGATAAGTTCATGATGCTGCACATCTGGATGCTGATAGTTGCTTGGAGGAAGGGGAGAATTTGAGCGGGTAGAGTGGCTCTTTGAATGCAAGGTCATGACATCACCAGACACCCCACCCCCACCCCCTCTTCTCCCTGCAGGAAATCACCCCTACTCCTTGCATAGCTTCTCACTCAATCCCAACACAAAGAAAAAGGGCGCCCTGAGAGCATTGAGTGTGAGGAAAAGGTGGCCAGAAGCAGGCTTGGAGATGAGAGAAAGCAAATTTAGGGGCAGCGGCGGCCGGGGGGGTGGGGGGGGGTGGGAATGTTGGCATCCTAGGCTCAAATTTGCCCAGGAGGCATCCCAAGGACCATGTATGATTGCACCTCACTTTCTCTTTCATGCACATAACTAACAAAATCACTTAGGAAAGGTAGGAATGAGGGGCGTGCACAAATGTTTGAATATTCGTATTCGTAAGAATGTGCAATTTCGAATGCCTGGACGTTGGATTCAAATGCATTCCTACACATTCATTCAAATATTCAGTATGTCTGGATGCATGTCCAGTGATATGCATCTTGTACACATCCTGTACACATCCCGTATTCATTCCGTTTTCATCCCATATGTCGCCGTATGGATGCATACAGATGGGCGAACTATTCGTTCGAATGTCCAGAACATTCGCATTCGTACAAACGCTAAAGTCCGAATGTCTGAACATCCCCAGTAGGCCATACGACTATCGGAGAATTAGATTGTGCCCAATATGTGTATTAAGCACAACACAGATGTGTGTACATGACACTCTTTGAGCGCAATTTTGTGGCCCGTTTTTACCACTGGCAAAACAACAGGAAAAGATGGGGGCTGGTAGAATTAGGTCCGTGGCAGTCCAAACACGAGTAACATAAACTGCAGGTTGCTTTGCGTGCGCACAGGCGCTTTAAGCACTGCTCCAAATCACAACTCTCGGCTTTCACTTGCATTCTCGGCCACCATTTCGCATGTCTCCCTATTCTGACATTTCTAACCAAATTACATACCCCACTACAGGGTTTTTTTCAGATAGACTAAAACACAAGATTGCTGACTGCGGGCAGGATTCAGAAATATAGTCACTGCTTTGGGTTCCTAAGAGAAACCAGTACCAGGAGGAGGAGGAGGAGGAGGAGGAGGAGGAGGAGGAGGAGGAGAGTTGGCTTTTCTACCCCGCTTTTCTCACCCATTTAAGGGGACACCCTATGAGGTGGGTGAGACTGTGGGAGCTCAGAGAAGAGCTATGACTAGCCCAAGGTCACTCAGCTGACTTCATGGAGGAAGAAGAAGGGTTGTCTTTTCTACCCTGCTTTTCTCACCCATTTAAGGGGACACCCTATGAGGTGGGTGAGACTGTGGGAGCTCAGAGGAGAGCTGTGACTAGCCCAAGGTCACCCAGCTGGCTTCATGGAGGAAGAAGAAGGGTTGTCTTTTCTACCCTGCTTTTCTCACCCATTTAAGGGGACTCAATGTGGCTGACAAAGTTTTCTGTTCTTCTCCCCACAACAGGTCACCCTGTGAGGTAGGTGGGGCTGCGAGAGCTCAGAAGAGAGCTGTGACTAGCCCAAGGTCACCCAGCTGGCTTCAAGGGGGAGGGCAGAATCGAACCCGGTATTCCCAGATAAGAGTCCGTCTCCCTAACCCCTATGTGGTGTGGGTGGGTAGGTGGAGGGATGGAGGGATGGATGGAGAAGGTGCTATAGAATCTTGACATATAAAAATATGTGTATTTACTGCATATCTGACAATTCTTATTTAAAGAGGAATTCTTTCCCTTCCTTCATTGTGATGTCTTCTGCCTCTTTCTCCTCTTCAAGCAGAGGGTAGTAGGATGCTGTAAAAAAAGGGGAATTCAATCAGACACATTTCTGTATAAAGTTTTTCAAGTCTGCAGGATAACCAGTAGTACACCCATTTGCCTGCAGTGGCTGGTTTATGAGTTCCTTGGCTATTTTTATTTGAGTCTTCTTAGTGTAAGTTTCAAAGGCAGAATTATGAGTAACAATCTCCAGCAGTCTGGTGGTGAATGAACTGTGGGAAACATCCAGCCTATCTCATTCTTCTGGCCCTCCCAGGAACAAACAGGAACATCCTTTCCCATCACTATCCGGAGATCTCCTGCCATGTGTCCGCCCAGATTCACGTGTTCCATCAAATCGGAAGACAACAACACTGGTTGGATACATCTCCAGAATGTCCCAGCAATGGCCTAACATGCTGAGTTTCTCAGCGGTGAATGTTGGTCCCTTGCATTCTGACCTGTGTGAAGAAACAGCCCTCCAGGCTGAGTAAAGAAGATCCATCAGAAATCAATAACATATCTATCTCTCTTCTTCTCAGGTGTGTTCACACAAGGTTCCCTGAAGTAATCGGGTCATTCTATATCATGCAGTCCGACGGAGAGGCAGGGGGCCTCGTGAGCCGGTTTAATCTAGTGGTTAGCCAGCCAGACTCTCGTCTGGGAATACCAGGGTTTGATTCCACACTCCTCCAAGAAACAAGCTGGGTGACCTTGGGCTAGTCACAGCTCTCCTCTGAGCTCTCACAGTCCCACCTACCTCACAGGGTGTTCTGTTGTGGGGAGAAGAACAGAAAGCTTTGTCAGCCACTTTGAGTCCCCTGTGAGCCAATTCTTCTTCTTCGTCTTTGTCTTCTTCTTCTTCTTCTTCAAGGCCATTTGCAGAGGGTCAAGACCAGATGGAAGTTTTGCCCTCAACTTCTGCTTGAGATGCCCATAAGCAATTGGTGGTCCATTGAGTGGGATCGCATTCTGAATTAGATGGGCTGTGGCCTCGTCCAGCAGGGCTCCTCCTATGTTCTTATGCACCTCATGTTGAGCAGACCTTTCCCCCCCCCCCATTTTTGCAGGAGTACATCAATGTGTTGGAGTGTTATGGGAGTCTGATACATCAGCTTGCTTTGCATCTGGGCAAATAAAAGCCAAAAGCTAGAAGGAAAAAGGCCTACTAGCATGAAGATGAGGTGGGTGGGTGGGACAAGAAGAAGAAGAAGAGTTGGCTTTTCTACTCCGCTTTTCTCACCCATTTCAGGGGACTCAAAGCGGCTGACAAGCCTTCTGTTCTTCTTCCTACAACAGAATACCCTGTGAGGTAGGTGGGGCTGTAAGAGCTCAGAAGAAAGCTGTGACTAGCCCGGGGTCACTGAGCTGGCTTTGTGGGGGGACTGCGGAATCAAACCCGGTATTCCCAGATAAGAGTCCGGCTCCCTAACCACTAGACCAAGAAGGAAATTAGGCAATCATTGTGCAGAGAGAATGGAGGAGGCCTGAAGGTAGACACAAGACTGCCTTGTGCATAGGACTGTTGAGGTTACCTTAAGAAAAGGGTGGATAACTCCAGAGACACACCTTATCAGAGACATGGGTGGCTGAAGCCTCATTGAGTGTTTATAGGAGAGCAAAGACCCATTGATGACTTTGCCCAGAAGACAAATGAATGAAGATGCTTCCCTGCGTTCTCGGAATGATGGGTGCTTAGATAGATGTCACTTTATAACACTCCACAAGGCTTTTCACCCCCGATTAATCTTCATGGTCCCTGATTAAAACTTACTCACTATGCAGTTCCACAGGTTCTCCAAGGTTGACACCCCAGAGCCTCATCCTGGCACAAAACAAAGCAATTAATTCCCGGTGCTTCAGAAGTTAGTCAATCTATGATGTTATCAGCCTACCTTCATGGAGCCTCATGCTCACAAGAATTACGCTGGCAAAGAGGCTGTAGGAAGTGGAGAGCAGATTCTTCACTGAGCAGATTCTTCAATCACACGTCTTTCCATTGTGAGGACCAAACCAGATGTTCCTCACAGCTGGAAACAAAGATGGGCTTGACTGCAGAGGAGGGAAAACTGGAGAAAACCGCCTTTCCCAAGCTTTGAAATTTGTCTTCATTGAAGGTGGGCAGCATTCAGACATCCAGATTTGGACTCGTTTCCATGCGCAGCTGAGAACACTGTTTTGAGGAGGGTTCGCGCAATTGTGCGCACCTTTATACAAGCAACGCTGAATAAGTAAACAAAACTGTTTCTGAACTAGCAATGTGCACAAATATTTTTTTCTGGTTCGCTTTGCATTGAAGCAACATTGTATTTGATGAAAGTATTACAGTAAGCATTTTTGAATAGAGTTTTAAGATGATTAAAAAATAAAAATAAAAAGACACAAATTGCCTAGTTCCACTACTGAAACCCACAAGTCTGTAGGTGGGTCAATTGCTGGAGAAATATCAGATGTGACCTCTTTCTTGCAGGAAACCAGCTGACTAGTGATGGATGTGCTTTGTCCAGAGATGTGGCGTGTATGGAGGTCCACAAATTTTCGGAACATTCATTATTTGTACAAATTTGTCAGAATTTGGATATTAGTACACAAATCGAATGTTAGGACATTCGTACATTAACATTAGTACTAATACGAATAAGAACATAGGAACATAAGAGAGGCCCTGCTGGATCAGACCACAGCCCATCTAGTTCATGAGAACCTCAGAGGAGCCCTGCTGGATCAGGCCACAGCCCATCTAGTCCATAAGAGCGTAAGAGGAGCCCTGCTGGATCATGCCACAACCCATCCAGTCCATAAGAACCTAAGGCGAGCCCTGCTGGATCAGCCCATCTAGTCCAGCATCCCATCGCACACAGTGGCCCACCAAATGCTCATGGGCATCTCAAGCAGAGACAAGGGCAAACCTTTTCCTGCTCTTGAATCTTGAAACCTGGGGAGGTGGGAAACGCACTGCGCCAGTCACACCTGCAGCGGATCCAGATTGCATTCAACATGAATCAAGAGCAGTTTAAAAGTGGATTCAGGTTGGATTTGATGCTTTCAGAGCAGATATGGTGTTACCGGATATGTCTATCAGATATGTATTGGATACGTATGCATTCATGTTGGAAACATATGTATTCATGTAGGATATGTATTCGTTTGTATCAGATACGTATCAGATATCTGTACAAGTTTCTACAAATACATTCGTATCTAATAGAATTGTACCACATTCAAAGGGGATCTATTCCAACAAACACAGATTTTCTCACATTCGATTTGAATCATAGAATCATAGAATGGTAGAGTTGGAGGGGACCTCCTGGGTCATCGAGTCCAACCCCCTGCTCAAGGCAGGATCTCCTAAACCATCTCAGACAGATGGCCGTCCAGTCTCTGCTTGAAGACCTCCATCGAAGGGGAACCAACCACCTCCCGTGGCAGCCTGTTCCACTGGTTGATCACTCTTACTGTTAGAAATTTTTTCCTAACATCTAAACTAAATCTTTTCCCCTGCAGTTTCACCCCATTGTTTCTAGTCCTTCCTTGGGAGAGTGAGAACAGGGCTGATCCCTCTGCCCTGTGACAACCCTTGAGGTATTTGTAGACAGCTATCATGTCTCCTCTCAGTCTTCTTTTTGATAGACTAAACATTTCTAGTTCCTTAAGCCGTTCCTCATAGGACATGGTTTGCAGACCGTTCACCATCTTGGTAGCTCTCCTTTGAACCTGCTCCAGCTTGTCAGTGTCTCTTTTAAACTTATTTGTTACTTATCGAACTCCATTTGTGCGCATCCCTCGTGGTGGGACATTTGCCCACAGGTAAGTCCCTTTGGCTTTTCGCCAGGGGTCCTTCTAAGGTTAGGGTTTCTTGATCATCGCACTGTAGTTTTGCCGTAGCCCGGATGGTATGAAGATCTCATCCTGCAATCCTTGCCAGCTGGATGTGGCAGAATGGTTTTATTTTATTTATTTTTTCACTGCGCATAAGCAGGATTTGACGGAACTTGGATTTTTTCCAAAGCTAACACCACACCAGAAAATGCTGAGGAGAAGTCCAAATTTTTTTCATTACAGATATTTTCCAGGCTTGCCTTCATAAATGTACAGAATCAAGAAGCTCTTGAGGTTTCCCAGGAAGTGGTAGAAACGGTGCCACCAATCTTCCGACAGATGTGCTCCCAAAGACCAGCAGAAATGTTATTGATGTGCCATTGAGGCCCTTTCCAGATGGGGGGAACGGAACCCCAATATTGTACCTCTATGGGGGAGGTTGCCACATGCACCTGTCTTAATCTGACCATAGTCCCATTGCTAGAAAACCCCGCATTCTCACCCATTTTCTTGCAATATTGGATTTACTCACTTTTGGGGGCTTTCTTTAAATATATATGTATATATTATTGGGTTTTTTTTCAGAAGAACATAAAACATACAGTGTAAGAAAATGACGTGTGAATTACAGGTTTCTCAGATTAACCTGAATAAGACAAAATGGAAGAATGAAGGGAGGAGGAGAACTTGGGAAGCTGATTATCAGACTGGGAGTCGTCACTTATGCAACTTTTATTCACCTTTGGGGCTGTGGCCACACTTAAGGTTTAATCCAGCTTCGGTCCACTTTCAGAATGAGGGAACACATCAGCAAAGTAACAGGCTCTTTTTTTCAGTGTTGAATAACTCAGAAAATTTGGCTTTGGGATAGATAACGTGGAAAGAAAATTACTGGTCACTTTGCCGATGGGTTCTCTCGCTCTGAAGGCAGACTGAAGCTGGATTAAACCTTAGGTGTGACCACAGCCTTGGGCAGCTGCGTCGTTGCTCGATCCACCATGCCTGCACGGGGGCTGAAGATGGTGTCGCACGTGGGCCGTGGTGGTGAGGCACACTTCAAGGCATTCAGTGCCGGTTGAGTACCTGGAATAGCTTCACTTTAAGTGTGCAAAGAGCATCGTGGCCGGTGTGTTTGGCTAAGAAACGATAATAGCAGGCAGTGATACCCCTTGTTTCCTCCTAGCAGGTTATCTGGCTGCCTTCAGGAGGAGGGCTTCTGCATCTGTACTGGGCTAACCTAAATTCTAGGGATGTATTAGGGGTTCGCTTTGTATCAAATTGAATGCAAGAAAATGCACTTTCGTTCGAATAGATCCCCTTCCAATGTGGTAGGATTCAAATTCGCTGTGAGTGTTCGATACAAAATTGATACAAATGTTGGGTAAGAATCCCATATGTATCTCCTACATATCCACTCTGAACGCATCAAATCCACCCTGGATCCATTTCGGATCTGCTCTCGATCCACTTTGAACCCACTTTGGATCCGTTGTGGATGTGACCGGCTCAGCCACTTTCCTACCTCCCAAGGTTCACAAATGTAAGGAAGCTTCATACGAATGTTCCGAAGTATTTGATTCAAATTTGGATGTCAATCTTGGAATGTGCCAAGGTTTTATTCGAATTTGAAGAGCCGAATTTGGCTGAATTTTGAATGTTACAAATAGTTGTGCACATGCCCAGGACATTCCACACTTGGAAAACCACCAGTACAGGTCAGCAATTCTGATGGGTAGAAGAAGAAGAAGAAGAAGAAGAAGAAGAAGAAGAAGAAGAAGAAGAAGAAGAAGAGTTGGCTTTTCTACCCCACTTTTCTCACCCATTTTAGGGGACTCAAAGCGGCTGACCAACCTTCTGTTCTTCTCCCCACAACAAAACACCCTGTGAGGTAGGTCGGGCTGAGAGAGCTCAGAAGAGATCTGTGACTAGCCCAAGGTCACCCAGCTGGCTTCATGGGGGAGTGCCGAATCGAACCCAGATAAGAGTCCATTTCCTTAACCACTAGACCAAACTGGCTCATAAAAAGACATGTGCTGGCTCCTCTCATTTGGAGTCAGATGAAAGGGGTGTGTCAAAAAGGAATAGGTTGGTTTAAAAAAAAATAGAATAATACCCTGAGAAGTCTGGCACAGGAACTGGGTTATGGGCAGTGATGCTGCTCCAAAGCAGGCCTCTCTTTAGAAGTCCATCTCCAGTGCGTTTTTCATATACTTCAAGGAGTAATTAACAACAGAGACGCTTGGAGTAAGGAGAGGGCATTTGAAAAAGAGTTAACAGATGTCCTTCAAATTGCTCCTGGCCTAATAGCGGAGCTGCAGTAATTTACTTGATGTGGTGTTTATTTTGCTTCTGCAGACAGAGAGAGTTATCATAATCATAAGCAGACAGCATTAGGTACCAGGAACGCCAGATAATTGGGTGCAAGGCACCCTGGGAGGAATGCATTAAAGGGCTTCCCAAACCTTGCCTTTTAACCACGCACACGAAGAAGGTGCATTCTCACTAGGGGCGCACATGAATGCAGTTTTAGAATTCAATTCGTAAGGAATCCGGTCTGCAAAAATCCGCATGTATCCAAATAAGGAAAGAACTAATGTCCAAACATTCGATTCAATATGAATACATTTGTATTCATCCGTACGAATATCTTGGACATTCTTATCTGTGTGAGTAGATACACGTCTCGTGGGCATCCCGTATGCATTCCATATGGACGCGTATGAGATGCGTATGTACCTGTACAAATATGAATATCTAAATTATCCGTATGAATAACTTGAGATAATCATATTCAGGTCCGGGAATCTGCAATTCCGGACATTGGATTCATATACGAATGTCCAACTCTGTCCAAAATCATCCGAATAACGACTATTTCGAATATTTGAACTGGGGAATATTTTATTGCAGGCACCAAAAAAGAAAAGGCGGTTTTATTTGGAGTTTTAAGGGTCTCAAAGAAAGACTGCCCCCTCGCACCAAACCCTGCCTGAGCTCTGTTAGAAATTGGCACTGCGGCAGCATTTTCCCCAGGAAAAAAAAAGAAAAGAAAAGAAATAGGAAGGATTACATTTAAAAAACAAACAACGTCAATTTAACACCCAAACTAGAGCAGCACCCATCTTAAAAATGTCAGATTGTAATGGATCTTAATATCCATATATATTTATATATATAAATATATATGGATATTAAGAAACCCACACACAAAAGTCCATTGCATTGTTCCTTGGTAATCTATAGCAACCTTACAGAATTTCAGTGAAGGAGAAAGCAGGGGGAAAACACCTTATTACTTCTAACTCCTGCGAGCCATTTTGGTCTCCAAAGGTTTTAGGCTGCCGCGGGGTATATGTCTGCAGTGTTTCGGGAAATGACTTGCCTTCGCACGAACACGGCTCTGTCTGAAGCGCTCTGCCCCCCAGCGTCCCCGCTCCATTTAGGGTTAACTCTTCCTTACCTGCAATTGAAGCCAGGAGTTGCCTTGTTGGTTTGAGGCTTTCCGTGGGGTTTAAAATACAAGGCAAGAAAGGAAGAGGGGGAGGGGAGGGAGGGGGAGGATGAGGGAGGGGGAGAGGGGAGGGGAGGGGTGAAGAAGAAGAGTTGGCTTTTCTACCCCGCTTTTCTCACCCATTTAAGGGAACTCAAAGCGACTGACGACGCTTATTGCTATTCTCCCCTGTGAGGTAGGTGGGGCTGTGAGAGCTCAGAAGAGAGCCGTGACTAGCCCAAGGTCACCCAGCTGGCTTCGTAAGGGAGTGCGGGATCGAACTCGTTATTCCCAGATAAGAGTCCAGCTCCCTAACCACTACACCAGACTGGCTCACAGGGGAAGGAAGAAGGGTTAAAAGAAAGACAAAACAAAACAAAACCTGCCTCTTTTCCCATTTCTCAATTTAGGCACACAAGGGTTGTGTTCCCACTGGACTATTTTAAACCGGATTGAATTGCCTTCAGAACCGAGTGCACGTTCTGACTGTTCCCACTTGCTTCACGATCAAATGGCCTCTATTCGAATTCGAATGCTGCCATCCCCACTGAAATCGCTCAAGTCCCCGTCATGGGGAAACTGGGTCTTTTCTTCTCCTTCCCTTATCCATTGATCCTCCCACGCCTGTCCCTGATTGGCTTCTCACCCGCCACTCAAACATGATGTAACCCAGACTGGGGAGTCCCAGTTCCACCCTTTCATCAGGGTGGGACTTTTGCACCCCTACTAGCTTTCCCAAGTGTGAATGCTGGTGCATATTAGTGTTTAACACACTTTTTCCCATCCGGTAGGTGGGAAGCCAAGTGCAGGAATACCTCAGCTCTTCCATCTCAGCCACAGACTCAGTAAGAACCAGCCTAGCTACCTCAGATCTACCAAAAAGTATTTTGAACTTCTCTGCCCTGCACAGGGAAGTATTTTCCACCACACCAACCCCCAGCACGTTCTGGGGGTCATTCCTAGCCCCATGGAAAACCACCCCCATGCGTCATCTTTGAGGGTAATGGAGTGTGGCGTGTAGCACAGAAGAGCATTTGGTCACATGCACTTGGATCCCACATTGTGTGAATCCAGCCTTTGCTTCCACGCAACTGGAGCAGCCATAACAACAACAACAAAAACATGAAACCATTCAAAATAAAACAACAACAACAACAACCCCAAAACAGCAGAGAAAAGAAAGGAATGGGCAGAGCGGCTATGCGGTTAATGCAATTTGTAAGTGTTCAGCAATCGTTCCAATTTAGTGCCATTTCGATTATTACACAATAAACAGACCACGTTGTCTGGAAGCAAATTTTTATGGGAATAGCTGAAGGGGGTTGCGACTTATTTAGCTGCTGAAACTCCGAGGGACGGAACAATTCCAGGTGCTAATGGTGCAGATCAGAAACATTCAGGTACAAGAAGGAGGTTATAGGAGGGTCACTACTATGGTAACTAGCCACAGTAAAGCTTTTGAAAATTAAGTGGGCAGTTCGAAATGCCCTTTGCCAGGATCATTGAAACAAACGACTTTGCACACCCTGTGGAGTGAACTATAGCACAAGCCCTCAAAGCTGGGAGCTTTTTGGAAAGAGCGTCATGAACGATTCAACCTACGGAAAACGAGTAAACAATGTGAAGTTCTCTGGTTCTCGCCGCGACAAAAGGGCACGTCTTGAAGGAAAACTTTGAACCTTTTACTTACACTGGGTAAAGGAAACTAAGGCCTTTTCGCACGAGGGGTTTTAGAACCCATGGAAAGCACACTGGGAGGCAGCATTCGCTCTTGCGGGCAGCCAGATCCGTTCCAGGCCGCCCCCAAGTGTCCCAGCTTGCTCTCCACGCGTTCGAGTTTCAGAGCACTAAAAAGTGCTCTGAAACCGTCTCCGCGCATTCAGCGCGTTCCGAACTGTCACAGAGAGAAAGCATTCGCACGCTCGCTCGCTCGCTCTGACAGCTCAGCCCCTCCCCCGGGCTGCTCCCATTGGCTCCCATGGTCCCAGTTTGGGCAGCCCGGGCGCCTTCTTTCCCTGGGTTCCTGCTCACTCCCGAACCCCAGATCGGGCTCTGGGGGCAGGCAGGAACCCTAGCCAACACCCACCCAACCCACCCCTGGGTCGCACGCGCATGTGAATAGGCCTTACCTTCTCTTCCCGGCCTGATTCTGCTAGAATAGGCTGGGCCATTCTGAGCGTGCTCGAGGGGGTGGCCCCTCATTGGCTGGGCACCCGCCTGGCATCAACTGGCCATATGAGCATGTGCGGATGCCTGGCATATCCCTAGTTTGGAGGATATGTGATGAAGTTCAGGAGGTTCTTGGATGGAGAAGTGTTTCGAGGACCTACCTAAGCCTGCTGTTCAGAATGCCATCACACAGCAAAATCAAGACAGAAATCTAGTAAACACACGACACAAATAATAAATTCATGCATTCCTTAGTAACAGAAAACAGCCAGTGAACCGTTGGGACCAATGTGAGCAATTTCGTATTATTATCTGATGACTGCAATTATCATCAGAAAACTAGAAGTTGTTCATCAGCCAACAGAAATTTCCTTCAATCAAGATGGCGTTTAACAAACTCTGCTTAGGACCAGTAGACTGTAGTTACGTTTGAGGGTTGCACAAAATAATCTGGACCCTTCAAACGGCGTTGGCACCACAGGTGGCAAAAGCCCCAGTCTGTCCCACATTGGTCACTGGCTAGGAATGCAGGCACTGCTGCTACTTTTCTCCTGTGATCCAGTCTCCTGGAACATAGGCAGTAAGGTTTACAACCCAAAGCATTTCTCCTAAGGCCCTGGTCACACAAGTCTAAGACATGACGTCCTATTCATTAATTCAATCTGAGGTCATACAAGTGCTGGTCACACCTAGAATGTTATAAGTCATCCTCAGACCGTCCTCACTTTCGGCTGCATTGCTCACACCTTTCTTCATGATCAACCTGAGCCTCCTCCACGGAACGCTTGGCTCTCCTCCCCTTTTGCTGTGTCAAATAAATCTCCTTTCTTATTGGATGCCATTGTGTCACTCAAGTGAGGTGAGGGTGTGTGTTTGCTGTTCTTTTTAAAGCCTGCGCCCCCATCTCCATGCCCCCCTTCCTTTTGTATGTGCTTTTCTTCTCTGTGAAGTTAATATTAATATTAATAATAAATTTGCAGAAAAATGCTAGATATAAAGAGAAATCATACACATTCCTCTGAGGAAATACGAACTCAACACATGCACATTGGTTGAAAGGAAAGACTGGGCCCCACCCACCACAGCACAGTTCAGCCACCTTTAGCCTGCCACCACCACCACCACCACCACCACCCCGCTCACACTGAGGAAGAGAAGATGTCTTGAGATGCCAGGACAGGATGGGTCCTCTGGAAATGAGGACTCCAGTTTGAATGGTCCAGTCTGGCTTCAAAAATGAATTGAATAAAACTAACATGAGTAACACAACCTGAAGATAACCTGAGGTCATCCTAGTGTGACCAGGGCCTAAGAGTTGGAGTGTGTGGACAGCAATGAGAACTACAAGCTAACAGATCAAGAAATCTATGGTGAGGCCATATTTGGAATGATGCGTACAGTTCTGGTGGTCACCACATCTCAAAAAGGATATTGTGGAACTGGAAAAGGTGCAGGAAATGGCAACTAAGATGATTAAGGGGCTGGAACAAAATCCCTTAGGAAACCAGACTGCAATGACTAGGCCTCTTTGGACTTGAAAGGCAATGAACTTGAAAGTTGGCGCCTAAAAGGGGACCTGAGTGAAGTAGGTAAAATCATGCATGATACAGAAAAGATGAACAAAGAAAAAGTATTTTCTCTATCACACAACACTAGAACCAGGGGGTATATGTGAAGCTGATGGATAAGAGTCAGACAAAGGGAAGGTTTTTTTCATCTAGAGGGTCATCGATCTATGGAATTTGCTGCTAAAGGATGTGGTAACAGCAACCAGTCTAGATGACTTTAAGGAAGGGTTAGAGAAATTCATGGATGGATTCCTAGGCAATATCTCCAGTTTGGAAAGACAGGCAGGAGACCTGTCATTTGCAGGAATTCGAGAGCAGGTGAAGGTTTTGCCTACGTCTTCTGCTTGAGATGCCCAGAAGCAATTGATGGGGCACTTTGTGAGATGGGATGGACTAGATGGATTGTGGCCTGATCCAGCAGGGCTCTTCTTATGTTCTAAGAACATCCTGGTTAGCTTAGGGCAAGGGGCTTTATTTGACCAATAGCCATTACTTATATACATTATCTTTGTATTTAAAGCATTTCTAAGCCATTTCTTCATTTTAAAATCCCAAAGCAGTTTACAATATAACATAAAAGCAGGCTTAAAACCAATTAAAAACAGAATCATAAAACAGTTATAAAAACAGCAGTAAAACAGGTGAGGTATGGAGAAAGACATCCGTTCACAATAGGAGCCCCTGGGTGAACAAATCATGGTGAACTGGCTCTTCACAAACATATCATGATGATGTCATGGGTGTTCATATATCTGAATATATGTATCTACTGTACCTACACTGCAAAAATCTGGATGACCACTAGATGCCAGCAAAGACACAGAGATATATGTAACTCTTTGTTGCCTTCTAGTGGGCATTTGGAAAACTAATACTGCAGCCGTAAAATGATAGTCTTCTCTATTCTTTGAATAATTTCTCTTAGGTAACTAGTCTGTTTTACTTTTTTTTTAATAGTAAAAAAAATACTACCATTCCTATTGTCTCCAAATAGAGCTATAGATCAGGGCATACTTCTACTTTACTAATGATCATTTTATTCTATTTTATTTTGTTAAACCCTTGGGACCCTTTGGTGTTATATAAATCAAACAAGCAAATTCCTTTTGTCAGTCAGGAAGTGGAGGTCAAATTCATAATGAGCAAATGGGTCTAGAAATCATGGACCATCCCATTATTTATTAATACACATGGAAGGCGTGGTGTGCTATTGGACCTTGCTGAACTGATTCAGGACAAAACAGGAGGGCTCAAATGGTTCAGATTCAAACCAGGTTCCTTACAGGGTCTAAGCTTCAGTTCAAATTCAAACTCAATCAACGAGGCTTCAGATAGAATCCCATGAACCACCCCAGTTCATGCTAAACCAGCTCTAAGTGGTACCAGTTCAGCAGTAATTTGGCCCTTTTTGCAGGGCTTTTAACAAACCAGTTGGATGAACCAATGAACAAAGTCTCAGGTTTGAATCCAAGCAGTTTTGTTGCTTTTATGGCTTGGTTCAGTTTGAACCGAACTGCAAAAATTAGGTTTGTGCACATCCCCACTGTACCAGACTCATTCAGTTTTCAAGCACCCATGTACCTCTCATATGAATACCATGTTTGCTGAACAGAACACCTAAATTCAACCTTGCTTTCCCTGAGCATACTTCTGGACCTCCTCCCACCCGTGTTTCCTCACTGCTTCGGATTCATCATGGAGCCTCAGGCGAAGCCTGTACATTGGTTTTCCCTTTCATTTTAGAGGCCTTGCAGGGGCCGGAGACACGAGAGGTGAGCTAAGAAGTCAGTTTTGCTCGGATGCTCCATTCAGCAAACATGTAAGAGAGCCGTAGGTGGCTTGAAAGGTTTACATCTTCCACATGCTTACACGGAAACCCACGTGTGCTGCTAGGTGCACAAGAAACTCAGAATAATGCAGACTCTAAGGAAAGACCAAGGAACTGCTGAAGCTCCCAGTCCTATGACATTTTCCCTAAGCCTCAAATAGGGTTCATAAATGCAAATTTTGAGAGAAAATGAATGAGCCATCCACGCTTTCGGAAATGCAAAATCTTATTCTGCATTATGTCCTGGAACAGGGACCTGGGGACATTTCCCAGTTCCCTTCCCATCCGCTGGACAGGAAAGGGGCGCAATGAACCCTCGTTGGCTAGCGCCCACACTTAGAGTGCTAGTCAACTCCGATCCTCTTCAGGATGCCACCATTTTGGCTGCAGCACCCTGCAGGGCCTCACTTGTGTCAGCACCATCACCATGATGACACTGATGGTCTTGCGCGGCACCTCAGGCCACCCCGGAGCACTGGAAGGGGTGGGAATGGCCACTGCCTGGATGCGCCAGGTAAAGCTTTTGGTTAAGGTTGGTAAAGGTGTGGAGCACAATTTCATGCTACACACCTAGTGCACAATTAGGGAACTTCCGTGAAGGCCGGGAGCACCTGGAGGCTGTAACAGTCTCCGCAAGGTGTGGAGGCTCTTCACCAGATGTTCACTAATCATGCACTGCGGGTTGTGGTGCGAATAGGCCTTTGATCTCTGCATGCTAGTTCAGATTCTCCACCCAGGGCCTGACGTCTGCACCAGCAAGCCCTTATTCCAGGATAAAACCCAATGCAGAAAGGGTGAAAGTTTGCACAGGAATTTACCGCAACAATGGCTTCATCCCCACAGTCGTGGGTGGGGTGTAGTATTGATTCTGCGAGTGACATGTTTCCTTTCTTCTGAGGCATGAAATAGACGTATTCAGTATATATTCTGAGGGTGCATCTTAAGGGGCAATATGGCTTTTAGTTTCTGCATTTGGTTGGTGCATCTGCGATGGACAGACCATGCAATCCTGTCTGGCCTTGGGTAAAAGGAGCTACATAATTGCTTTTGGCACATAGCATCACTTTTCTTGGCATGGCTTTCAAATTAGTGGCCGGCACATGGATGACGTAAGCAGTGTAGCCTACACTTTCGACCCTGGGAAAAGTGCTTTTCTACCCCACTTTTCTCACCCATTTAAGGGCAGTCAAAGTGGCTGACAAAGCTTCTGTTCTTCTCCCCACAGCAGAACACCCTGTGAGGTAGGTGGGGCTGTGAGAGCTCAGAAGAGAGCTGTGACTAGCCCAAGGTCACCCAGCTGGCTTCATGGGGGAGTATGGAATCGAACACAGTATTCCCAGATAAGAGTCTGGCTTCTTAACCACTAGACCAAACTGGCTCATGTCAGAAGAGGGAAACGTTGGAAGAAACGCCAGTTAAGTAGAGAAAAGGTGTCCTGTGAGTGACCTGAGCTATCTATAAAATGTGATCCTGAGACGGTCCACCTCAGGATACATACAGATGCGTGTGAGAGTCATATCATTGGATACGTATCTGTTTGAGTGACCAGACATTCATTCTTCTTCATTCATACAAATTCGGATATTTGAATATTTTAATCAAATTGCATGTTGAAAATTGCATTTTTGCACACACCCCTAGTGTAGAATACATTAAAAGTCAGCTAATTTAATTTGCAAGTAGCTTTGCGTGTTGATGTTTTACCTAATTTATTTATGGGTTCCACAAAATCACTTCCTCGATTTCATCTTTTTTCAAAACTGACTTTAAAAACATTAAATCATGTGCCAAAAATACTCAGTGCTTTCCACAGATCCTTAGTCCAATTTTGAAAAAGAAAACAATGTATATTGGGGGGAAAGTAAGATATCCAACAATTAAAACATCTGCCAGATGAATGGAAACAAGAACTTAAAAATATAATTTACACCTTCCAAAATGAGTATTAGAAATAATTATTTGAAAAATGCTCAACAAAAAAGGCTACAGTAACAGATTAGCATATCTTTTGAAAGTAGATATGAAGCAATAAAATACATGAAGCTTAAAAGGATTGTCAAACGAACAAACTTTTTCACTATGCAGAATTTTTATTTTATTTTATTTCATTTCACTTTATTTTATTATTAGATGTTCCTCCTAACTTGTTAGGATTGATCAAATAGAAAGCTCTGAATAGCAAAAAAAAAAAAAAAAAAATTAAGCCAACTAGAAAAGTGTGACTTGGATTTAATATTTTATAATTGCCAAGGGACATAGTGAGATCAATGAATTTTTGCCCAAGATGAACGTCAGAAAGAGAAGTACTTCAGTCTTTCAGGGAACATTGGTCTATTTAATTCTTCTGTCTGGTGCATGTGAAATATGCAGGCTTTGGCCTTCTTTCTCACCCACAGGCAATGCCCAAGGTAGACATTATCACTTTTAATAGGCTGCCATCTGAGGAATACTGAGAGATCCAATAACCCATCGACTTTAATGGATTTTCCTGTTTATTCACTTTCACCTTTTTTTTCCCTTTGCAGCTAATTTTAGTTTTGCATGCTGAGTTGCTTCGCTTTAAATTAAATGAATAGAAACAAAGAGGGAAAGACTGTGCAACTAATAAACCATGATTATTTGTGAAGTTCTTCGCAACAGGATTCCCCATATACCAAGGTATATCATTTGTGAATAGAAGCACTGCTGTGCGTTTCCACTTGTTGTCAAAATTAACCTAGCTGCTTTCAAATTGAGTGCAAAAAAGTAGGTTATTGTAAACTCCCTTTTATTTTGTGCTGAGATTAGGAACGCTGTTGATCTTCCCTGCAATGTTTCTAAACCTTAAACAAAAACATAAAAAGAATGAACATTAAAATATATACGGTCACACTCCCTTTAGCACATACAGACTCATATGTTGGTGAGTATATTCCCTATTAAATGTAATTGCAAATGCATTGTTTTATTTTGGCATTTGCCTGAATGTTTTTGTTTAAGAAGAAGAAGAGTTGGCTTTTCTACCCCACTTTTCTCACCCATTTAAGGGGACTCAAAGAGGCTGACAACGCTTCTGTTCTTCTCCCCACAACAGAACACCCTGTGAGGTAGGTGGGGCTATGAGAGCTCAGAAGAGAGCTGTGACTAGCCCAAGGTCACCCAGCTGGCTTTTTGGGTAAGGGCAGAATCGAACCCAGTATTCCCAGATAAGAGTCTGGCTCCATAACCACTAGGCCAAACTGGCTCACAGATCTATGTGTGAACAGAGCAGGTATGACCTCAGTTTGAGTTATGAATAGGACATCCTGTCTCATATAGGTGTGACCAGGGCCCAAGTCTGTTCTTCCCCTTAAGCCCAAACAAATGCAAATTCATCCATAAGTCCTTCTGAAGTGTGAGGTAAGGTTTGTGGCTAGGGCCTTGGGTAATTCACGATGCTTGCATTCCCAATACAGTCCCAAGTTAGCGAGGCAATAACCAATAATATCAAATGTTGCAGAAACTATGGCAGCCATGTTGGCCCATTTTGTTATTATTTCACTTGGAGCTATCCAGACGCCAAGCGAGCATGCAGAAAGCAACAAAAGAAAGTGGGCGCATGCTTGGCTGATGTCCAGGTTTCCTCAAACAGAAGCACATCCAAGATGAGCCAGCGGACGCTAAGTGAGCCCACAACTGCCTCCCACATCTGGCGAGAGCTGGCAGAAGGCAACTGCGAGATCTTCTTTAGATACCACAACTGCCACTTACCATCTGGAGGCACCCCAAGAGGGATAGGAGAGCTTATCAAGAGGAAAGGGGCAGCAATGGTTGGAAATAGGGATATGCACAAATATTCATAGGCATTCGAAATCTGACCGAATGTGCTGAATTTCGACACTCGGACTCAAATCTAATGCCCCAAAATTTGAATGTAAACATTCAAATTGAATTTCGAATTTCAGATCTCTTCGTTCAAATTAGCCGGACATTCGTATGTACGTGCGGGTTCGTACACAACGCGTACTTGAAGATCCGCAACTTTCCCGCATCCGTACGCGTTTGTACGGATCCGTACGGGATGAAAACGGGTTGCATACGGGATAACTACAGGATGCATATGGAGGTGTACAGATGTAGGGGAGGTGCGTACATGCACATTTGAATGTTGTTGCCATTCGTATGTGCAGATCCGAATGAAAAATTCGAACAAATAGATTCAAATTTGGTAAATACGCATCGAATCTTGTTCAATTCAAATTTAAAAGATTCGAATTGGACTGGATTTTCGGGGATTTGATTCGTTTCGAATAGAATGTCAAAAAACCATATATGTGCATCCCTAGTTGGAAATCTCAATTTCACAGACCCGGACATCTGTGCACCCTAGTCCGCTGCTTATCCAAAAGGCATTCGCTTGGATAGATGAATGCTGGGCTTTGAGTAGCCACTGATTCGCCTCAACTACCACCCCACCCCTTTTGTTATGATCCCCCGCAGAATAAAGTACATACGGATGCCTGCAACAGATGTGGGAGCAACCAAATTGTTTTCAGGCGGAAAAAATATATATATATGGAATCCCTCGCTTCTGATTTTGCTTTCAGGTATCCCTGAAGCGAGGGAAAGACGAGGCACCAAATAAATACATCAGTGAACAGCATCCATCTATGATAAAAACTTCCCAAGTGGGTTAAAGCTGAAGGCACGGTGCATCTGCAAAATTAGAGAAGCCAACGCCAGACTGTAAAATAACTTTCTCTTTCTCTCTCTCTCTCTTTCTCTCATATGTTTATAGTCTCGAATGCTCAATTGCAGATACCAGTGAGCAGAGAGAAATGGGAACAACACTCTGAAGTTGGGATTGATTTACTTCATTAGCTGGGATTACAAGTTTAACTTACAAACCAGAGGTCAAAATTTCTCATTAACAAGGGGCCCATGGATCGCTGCAGGGCCTGGTTCAAGAAGAGACCACTCTTATTACTAACTACACATTTCAATCTCCCTTTGATGTCCTGCTTCTACCCTCCTCCCTTTATTTTTTGGCAGAGGAGTTGATTTTAATTGTAGCGATACAACGCAGCTCTGTATGCCTGAAAGCCACCTTCCACATTGGCAGCGGAGGCTTCTCTGGTGATATTGGGTGCTGTCCATTCGCCCAGGGCTAATTTTAATGGCTACCTTTCTCATACAAGGCTCAAATTGTTTTCTTTCTTTTCTTTTCTTTTCTTTCTTTCTTTCTTTCCACGTGATTTCAGTTAATTTAGCTGCAGGAAAGGGCATCAGTTTTCCTTCTGAGTTTCTGATTCGTAGTCCTCAGCTAGGGGAAATGTAATATATTAAAAGAAAAGGGAACAGTTAAAAATTGAGAAAGGTTTGCTTCTATGTTTTAAGAAGCAGGGGGTTGGATTGGGGTGTGTGGGTGAAGCAAATCTATCCCAACTCCTTAACAGTCTGAAGAGAAATAGGTTTACATAGCTTGGGCATTTATTTATTTATTTATTTATTTATTTATTTATTTATTTATTTATTTATTTATTTATTTATTTATTTATTTATTTATTTATTTATTTATTTATTTATTTATTTATTTATTGCATTACCAGCTTATATTTTTATTTCTCTTTTTTTTAAACCCATGCACCCACCTCGGGTGAAATGCTGGAGCAAAGCTCTTTAATGGTCCTTGGGGGGCCCCCAACAGAAATTCAAGGAGGAAGGGAGAATGAAAAGTTGCTGGGGCAGCTGTTTTTCATAACCTCCGGACCCAAGCTGTGACTCCAGAGGGCATCTGATGAAATAACAACAAATCATTTCCACAGGGTAAAAGTACAGCCCCTACATATCTTCCCAGAAGTGTGCCCCACAGATTTCAACAGCACAGATTTGCAGCTGAAATGGGTATCAGACCCGCTGCCACCGCTCCCCCCCCCCCGCCCCAGCCTAAAGATTCTTTTAATCATGATGCGAAGCAAAACAAAGCTAGCAAGGGTTTCTCCCTCTGGCGCAGGCATTTTAATGCGCCCCTAAGGGCAGCGCAAGGAAGAATTGCCCTGTATTTCTGGCGGTGGAATGGCGACAGCTGCAGCATCGAACCCGCCGTCTAGTAAGAGCAGGCGGACGGGGGGGGGCTCTTCGCACATGGGCCGCTGGTCAAGAATTAGTGAACCTCTGCTGAAGGGCATGTGCACCACGAGGAGGCTGCTACAGTTCACGAATGGTTGATTCGGCGTGGAGCGCGAAATCGTGCTTCACACCTTAACCAGCGTTTACCAGGAACTTCCCTGGAGCGTCCAGCAGCGTGACCATCCGCACCTCTTCCGGTGCTCTGGGGTCATCTGAGGTGCAGACGGCCATAGACGCAACCGGGCATGCGCAGAGTATCAGCATTGTCAGGGCGACGGCGCTGACGCACACGCAGTCGCGGAGGGTGCCGCGGCCAAAATGGTGGCACCCAGGACAGCCCCCACAATCGAATCAGGTAAGTATTCAATTACGGGGGGAGGGAAGGGCCAAAGTCGACTAGAGCTCAAAGTGCAAGCAATAGTCAACGCTGGTTCGCCGTGCAAAATTGCCCAGGGTGGCAGACTGCAGCCGCGGCTTGCGCATTTTATTTTGTTGCTTGCTCTTGCAACATCTGATCTAACAAGAATCCTATGGCCGTTCCTTACGCCTCTGGCTGCCTCATGCCCTGCTGGCCTGCTTCAGGTAACCAGGCCCATGACGGTATGCTGTCAGGGCCACCTGCTTTATGGGCAGACCAGACCAGCTTGAGGAAGTTCCAACCTCCAAAGCTCTGGCCAGGGCTGTTTTACATGTGGGTGTAGACGCGGCTTAACATCCGGTGCTGCTTCCGGGCAGCTGGCAAAATGGCTCCAGGCATGGCATGCAGGTCCACAGCTCACAGGATGTCCGCATGGCGGCAGCTGGTCTGGTATTCCAGCTAGAGCACGGCGTGGACTGCTTACTAGCCATTGTGATCCAAAGCAGTGCCATGTGTGGACGAAGCAGCCAGTGGGGGGCATGGGCCTCCAGCACATGGCTCTATAGTGTGGATAAAGCAGTGTAGATGACCCCTGGGAAGGCCCATATACCCCAGCAGCCAAATCTAGGGGTGAGTCAAGCCTTCACCTCTTGATAAACCAGAGGAAAATAAGAGCAATTGTAGCTGTCCCGTTCTTTAGCATCCTTTTGCCCCCTTTGGGTAATAATTTAACTGATATTATTGATATTAAGAGTTAGTTTCCATTGGCCATATGTGACAATGTGGGAGACAGAAGCAGCCATTCGAGAGAAGAGTTGGCTTTTCTATCCTGCTTTTCTCACCCATTTAAGGGGTCTCAAAGCTGCTGGCAAACCTTCTGTTCTTCTCCCCACAGCAGACATCTTGTGAGGTAGGTGGAGCTGTGAGAGCTCAGAAAGAAGGCTGTGACTGGCCCAAGGTCACCCAGCTGGCTTCATGTAGGAAGGAGAAGGAAGAAGAGAAACGTTGGCTTTTCTACCCCGCTTTTCTCACCCATTCAAGGGGCCTCAAAGCTGCTGACAAACCCTCTGTTCTTCTCCCCACAACAGACATCTTGTGAGGCAGGTGGGGCTGTGAGAGCTCAGAAGAGAGCTGTGACCAGCCCAAGGTCACCCAACTGGCTTCATGGAGGAGAGGGGAATCACACTGCAATACCAAACCACTAGACCAAACTGGGAGCCACCCGAACATTAACTCTCTGGCGGAGCGGTGTTCCTCCTTGGTTGGTGACAGCTTCCACATCCTTCTTTCCTCGCAGACTGGAGTCCCTGAGATTTCTAAAGCTGCCTTTGGGATCCGGAGGCACTGGCGGGCGGCGGCGGGTGGCCCGCGACTTACCTACCCCTTTGCTTCGGTTTTAGCCCAGGTAGGTTTTCTCGCCCCCGGTGCCGCCAGCACCTTTTCGGTGAGCTAAAAAGTAGCAGCTTCGGCGACCATGTGGTGCGGGCACCTTACCTTTCCTCATCGGCAGAAATTGCTTCCTTAACAAGGAGGCATCTTAGAAAGGTCACTCCTTCAATCTCATTTCAGAGAAAAGCCGCACCAGAGTGAAGGGTTGTCTTTGTGCAGGATTAATTTTAAAAGCTCAGGATCTGATGTCAGTGGCACAGAGGCGGCAGCGTGGGGTTCACAGTGCCGCGGCTGCTTTCTCCTCCTCCCAGCCATGGCCTGGAGTGAAGATATCGGGAGCTGGAAAGGAAGACAGGCTGAAAAGGAGGGCAGGCGTCCAGCGTGTGTGTCCCCCCCAGGCCTCAGAGGCATCCCGTGACCCCCTTAGAAAAGTCACATTCACTTTGCTCTTGAGAAAGGAAAAACGGCGCTACGGGCGTTTTGTTTTAAATCATGTGAAATAAGGAAATGTGAGGATGTGAAAATGAAGTGAAAAAACTTGGAATTCATTTCCTCTCTTTGCAGCCCCTCAGAAGCAGCAGAAGCAGAAGGGAAGGATAAAATAAAAAATGGAAAAAAAATAATAAAAAAATAATAAAGGCTTCGGTTTGAAAGCTGTGTGTAAAAAGAAAAAGAAAAAAAAACACCAAACCCGGATACATTCACCAGTAGGCAGTAACTACAAAATGCTTAAGGTAAAATATGTAAATATGTAAAAAATAATCTCTTAAAAGGCATCTTCTTTTTTTGTGCCTGCGCCTGAATGTGTTTTTGTTGAAGCACCTTATTCCTCCACAGCATTAATGGGAAAGTTATTCCCCAGAAAAAAACAAAACAATAACAGAAGTTGTGATGCATTTGAGGAGAAGAAAGGATGCCTGGTAAGGAAGGAAGGAAGAAAGGCATCTTTGTGGAGATAAAGGAAAACAAAAGCGGATTTACAACTTCCTTGTTCCTCTTCAGCTGCCTTTTTTCAGTATAATCTGAATAATAAGAATGCAACATGTAAATGATGGAATTCACATTTTAAACAGGGTTATTTTCCCCAAGACGGAAAGACAAAGCTGCTGAGACAGGCTCCTTATTTAAATCTGGAATGGAGTGACACTTTCTTGTTGCAATTGTGCCTTTCAACTTAGACGTGCTTTTTTTTACCTCTTAGCAAAACAGATCCAACCCAATTCTCCTACGACGGAGGGATTTACACACAGCCACGCACTCCGGTTTAAGGATATCACCGCTAATCCTCTGCAAAATCCTCCGCCATTAATAAAAATGTCCTACCTTGGGAACCCAGTAGAACGTTCCTTCGTTCAGGTGAAAACATCTGTACGCCTCCTCGTTCGGATGGCAATATTAAAAACCTTTCCAAATCATCAACACTTGGCATGAATTGCCATCATTAGAGTTCAAAGAATATGTATCTCGTACCAGATTTGCGCTCGCTTTTTTAAAAATTGGACGTCACTGTTAAAAAAACATTTAACAGAAAAAGCCTTATATATACGTTATTCCAAAGAGGAAAGAGAAAGGAAAGGGGGAAAAGGGCGGGGGAGTCAAAAACAAAGACAGAAATCTGGGGATTCAAAGAAGGAAGTGGCCCAAAGGGGAGACATTGTGCTGTTTGAAATTTGATATTTTCAGCAACAACTAAAGGTACAATCATACAGGACTTATATTAGGCACCCTTTTTCAATGGATTGCCCTATCTCCAGAGGCCTAAAAAATGTATCAGTTTCAAAAATTGGCACCTAAAAAAGCCCTGTGTGATCACACCCTTTACCACTAGACCAATTTGGTCTAGTGGTTAGGGAGCCAGACTCTTATCTGGAAATACCGAGTTTCATTCCACCCTCTTCCACTAAGCCAGCTGGGTGACCTTGGGCTAGTCACAGCTCTCTTCTGAGCTCTCACAGCCCCACCTACCTCACAGGGTGTTCTGTTGTGGGGAGAAGAACAGAAAGTTTGTCAGGCACTTTGAGCTGCCTTACATGGGTGAGAAAAGCAGTGTAGAAAAGCCAACTCTTCTTCCTCCTCCATGAAGCCAGCTGGGTAACCTTGAGCTAGTCACAGCTCTCTTGTGAGCTCTCACAGCCCCACCTACCTCCCAGGGTGTTCTTTTATAGGGAGAAGAATAGAAAGCTTCATCAGCTGCTTTGAGTCCCCATAAATAGGTGAAAAAAGTGGGGTAGAAAAACCAACTCTTCTTCTTCTTCTTCTTCTTCTTCTTCTTCTTCTTCTTCTTCTTCTTGTGCTCATCACTGATTGACAATTGCCAGCCTGGGATTCTGTGTCCTTGATTGATTGGCCAGTATTGCCTAATGGAGTCTCTGTAGCTTCCCACCCAATCCATCCCAAACAATAAGTCACCCTGAGCGTTATTATTTCCCATTTGTGGAAGGGGCTAATAATCAGAGGCTTGGGAACATGGTAAGTGATTTGCTTAAGGTCCACCCTTTTTAGCAAGTGTGATTGCAGCCTCAACTATCTCTATACAAGTGCCATTGAAATGGCCAAAATTAATGAATGGTTCACTAAATAGCACCACTACTTTCAATCCAAACTATCTCTTGCATAGTATAGATTAAGCCTAGGACTGCATTTGCCTTGCTTGCAGCCAGTTAATACTGCAAGATCATTTGTGGCACGTAATCAACCACAGTTCCACCATCTTCCTCCAACTTCCACATCCATTTCTGGCTCATCAGGCATACCGGGCAGAAACTTCCAAGCTGCAAAACCTTTGCGCAGACCTGAAAGGCCTATTTGGGCCTACAAGGAGCAGGTGGTAGTAGCATGGCCAAAGATAAGGGGGGTACAGGAGGCTGCGGGAGGGGGATCCAGCCTTAATCAAAGCGTCGGCAAATGCCGGATCTATTCGATTCACGGACAAATAGGGCCTACGAATGTAGGCTCCTTTCGATTCATTCACGAATGTTGGAATTCATAAGAATTTGTACAGATTCCGAATGTGATGAATACGTGGGCACATCCTTGCCCAATACATTGAATTGTTCCATGGAAAGAAATGGTATAAGCACACATTTGTGAAAAGAGAGTATGGCAAAGAAGCAGGACTGAAAAAGGCAGAAGGAGGGAAATGGAAGGGAGGTGAGAGGTGGTATGCCTCCAAAGGCCGGTGGCTGGGAGTCTGTGAGCAGAGCAAAGTGTGTGCTCACGACCTGTTGGTGGGTGTCCTTAGTTAGCTGACCACTAGGAGAACAGGCTACTGGACTAGGTGGGCCATGGGTCAGGGCCAGTAGAGCATTCTTTATGTTCTTATATTCATGGAATTCTGGCCAATCAATGACTATTATCCTTGATAGCAGTGCAACTGCCTTTGGTCAGAAGAGGCAGGGTCTGCCTTTGAAGGTCACCTGCTGGGGCCTTTGAGAAGAGCATCGTGTCCTGCTAGTGGGCTTTCTTATGCAGCTGGTGGTCTAAGATGGAAAGTAGGCCGTGGTCTGCCTCTGGGGGATTTGCCTTTGCCTCCTGCTTGAGATGCCCTGAAGCAATTGGTGGGCCACTGTGTAAGAAGGGATGATGGACTAGATGGGCTGTGGCCTGATCCAGCAGTTCTCCTACTTGATTCTTATGGACCAGATGGGCTGTGGCCTGATCCGGCAGGGCTCCTCTTAGGTTCTTATGGACTAGATGGGCCGTGGCCTGATCCAGCAGGGCTCCTACTTGCTTCTTATTGACTAGATGGGCTGTGGCCTGATCCAGCAGGGCTCCCCTTGGGTTCTTATGGACTAGATGGGCTGTGGCCTGATCCAGCAGGGCTCCTCTAAGGAGAGTTGGCTTTTCTACCCCACATTCCTCACCCATCTAAGGGGACTCAAAGCAGCTGACAAACCTTCTGTTCTTCTCCCCACAACAGAACACCCAGTGAGGTACGTAGGGCTGTGAGAGGTCAGAAAGACAGCTGTGACTAGCACAAAACCATCTAGCTGACTTTGTTGAAGAGTGCGGAATCAAACCCAGTATCCCCAGATAAGAATTCAACCCCCTAACCACTACACCAAACTAGGTTACACAAATTTATGGCTGACAGATATATCAATGGCTACTACAATGGATACCTAAGTACATCTTTCAGGCTGGGGGGGGGGGCAAGCAGGATGCCTCTAAGGCCATTTGCTGGGATTTGAGAGCAGGTAAAGGTTTTCCCTTGTCTTCTGCTTGAGATGCCCATGGGCAATT
Source organism: Aspidoscelis tigris stejnegeri (assembly GCA_023333525.1). Lineage (NCBI taxonomy): Eukaryota > Metazoa > Chordata > Lepidosauria > Squamata > Teiidae > Aspidoscelis > Aspidoscelis tigris. The sequence continues at coordinate 6,431,448 of JALMGA010000013.1, forward strand.
GGTGGGCCACTGTGTGAGACGGGATGCTGGACTAGAAGGGCTGAGGCCTGGTCCAATACAGCTCCTCTTACGTTCTTATGCACAATCAGAAGACGAGTGGGAAAAATAATTTCTGGCACAAGAAAAAAAATCTTGGAATTTTGGTGCGGAACTATGGAAAACTGAAACTGCAGGGCCATGTAAACTGGGGAGAAGGGGTCACAAATTACAATCTTCACTTACAGTGAAACTATTGCTAATTGAAACTGCATAAATTAAGGGATTGCTTCTATAAAATAATTCATTTATGCAGCTGTTTTATTACCTTGGGGGTTGGGTCATTTGCCTGTTCCCAGCTTGACTTCAGATTCAAAAATGCGGAAGAACTAATAAGTACTAAATATCCCAAAGCATGCGAAAACATCTTAAAGACTGGACAGTCACTTGAAAAGATCAAACACATGGATTCTGGCTGAAAAATCTAGCCAATTTACACCCATCTTTAGTAGAACAGCTTAATGTGTTTTCGGAAAAGCCTGCATTAGATTGTACCTGCGAGAATTCAGTAATCATAGGGCCCGTCTCCATGCAATGTTTATTCCGAATTTAACCCTGCTTTACCCCAGGAGCGTCTCCTTGCAAAGCCCTAATACGGGCTACATGCAAGACAATGGGTGTTTTCCCACTGTCACTAAAAGTACCCGTTAAGTACGCATTAATGGGTACGTAATGGCATTTTTGTACCCGTTAATGGGTACTTAATGGGTACTTCTAGTGACAGTGGAAAAACACCCATGATGTGTTTAAAAAAACCCCACTTTGCAAGTGTACTACATCCAAAACAAGGGGCTAGCCCGTATTGTCCTGGGGTCATGCGGACGCTCCCGGGTTATCATTCACTAGGGCTGCCATTAGGAGGTTGTCATTTGTGCTGTTATTTGCCTTCTCCCACATGCACAGATACGAGCACTCACGGGGCTGCAGAACGGGAGAACTAAAGGATTCAAGCTGCCTGTTGCCTCCAAGCCTTGAAGAAGTAGATATTAATTTCTCCTTGCTGGCCAGGCTGGTTGGAGGCGGAGCTCACAGATAGAGAGGTACATGTTAATTAGCTCCTTGCCGGAGCTCACCGTTGAGTTGGAAAGAGGTGCATATTTAATTAGCTCCTTGCTGGCGATCTGTCGGAACTTACTGGCACAGGGAAGCTAAAGCTGCCTCGACATTTTAGGTCGGTTGTCTGGCTCCCCTCTCGTTCTCTGGTTGGCTGCCATGTTTCAAGGGTGGAGGGGGAGGGGGGAATCCCTCCAGCCCGAGCCCTTCTTCTCCAAACACACATGCTTGCTGTCATGCGGACATGCAAATGTCTGCTAAAAGCTTCCAATCAGGACAAAGGGAGTGGAGAAAAAAGGATGCAGTTTCCCCGAAGCTGGGGTTTACTGTGTTTGCTTGGGGATGGGCGAATTCAAACTGTACCCGCGCTCTCCTCCACCTCATGGGGACATCTTAATCCAAACTACGATTCGGATTAAGGATGGCCCGATTCTGCAGCACAATAGTCGGAGTCCATGGGGATGAGCCCATAGTCAATCTAATTCCACAGCTTTTCTCCCAAAATGAACAGAAACTGCTGAGATTCTTGAGGAACAGAAAGATCAATTTCTAATTGATAGGATTTTTAATTTTTTTTTATTTCAAAAGTTGAGGAATACATTTATAAACGGCACGGACTGATTACCCCTCTAAAAAAAGAAATTCTTTTCGTCCCTTGCCACATACCTTGGGAAATATTTTAAAAATCCTCAAAATCAGCAACAATATCAGAAAATTATTGCTATTTTGGATGGCACAGTCCATCAGATAAAATGCCAGATTTTACCAAAAACTTAGGAATCAACATTGTTGAAGAACAGAGTTAGGCTGCAAGCCATGTTGTTTTCTGAAATTGTGTGGCTGTTCCTACATCTGTTCTAACTTCTTCCAAATATCTCTATCCTCTTCGGCCTAATGCACCAGTAACCACTTGGGAATACTGTCTTTTTCTTCTAGCCGTATGGAATTGCAATGTTTAGATCTCCGTATTTCATGGTCTTTCCCCTCTGATCTCCTGACCCCAGGCAAACCAACCTGTATTATCATAACTTCTCTCTCGTGTGTGTGTCACCATCATGTTATGACTCAGCCATCTATCTTTCTGAATGTTAAAATTCTCTAATGTTTTCCATTCCTTTTTGTGTGTTTCATTTTATTCATAGTTTCAAAATAAAGTGGTTACAACAGTTTATAGAAAATGCAATATTTGCGCATGAAGATTCATACAGTTACCCATCAATGCAAAAAAAGGAATTTATTTTTGTTCTTTCTAGGTTCCCAAGTGTGATCTTACTTAATATTTTTTTAAAAGCTTTTCCTGGAATAGAAACTCTCTATAAATTTGGAGCTGCTTTCTCAGAATGACTATCCAGTCATCCAAACCTTTATCACCATTCACAGCTGCTTGCTGAGAAGATGTTTGTCAGTCAGGGTGGCCTGATACTGTCTTATATATATGCATACAAAAAAATAATAATCCCTGAACAAGGATGGACCCAAAAACTACAGAGAGGGAACCAAAAAAGATCTATATATGGAAAGATACAGCACGTTTCAGAATTGTTGAGAGTAAAAAATTATATATAGTAATCATGGGAGCAGGGTGTGAGTATGGAAGAAAGGCGTGCGTCAGGAAAGGGACAGAGAGCAGGGATGGTTGTAACCACTTTATTTTGAAACTATTAATAAAATGAAACACATTCCATTGGCATTCAATTCCTAACGAACTGAATGTTGGAAAATCCGTATTCATCCAAATAGATCCCCTTCGAATGTAGTAGGATTCTATTCGATACAAATGCATTCCTATGGATTCCTATGAATATCCTATAAGTATCCACTACAAATGAATACGTATCCAATATGAACAAATACTCATCCTCACGAATGCATACGTATCCGATACGTATCTGATTCATGTGTCCTGTAACCTATCCGCTCTGAAAGTATCAAATCTCACCTGAATCCACTTTTAATCCACTCTTGGTCCATGTCAAATGCAATCTGGATCCGTGGCAGATGTGGCTATGACAGCTGCTTTCCCATATCCCCAGTTTCACAAATGTCCACAATATTTGTACAAATGTCCGGAACATTTGTGTTTGTATGAATGTTAATGTATGGATGTCCTAGCATTGGTGTATGAATGTCTGAATTTGGATAAATTCATATGAATAACGAATGTTACAGATATTTGCACACATCCCTAACAGAGAGAGATGCCCAAACAAGGAAGTCATTCTTCCAAGGAGGGAGCCAGGTTTAATTAAATCTTAACACCTGAAATTATTATTTCCAAGTTGCACAGCCAGGCCAGGATCAAAGCCAGCCTTCGGTCAAGGATGCGTTGCGGAAAATAGCCACAGGCTGTGCTGTTTTGTTTTTGTTTTCCATTCTAATACATCCAAACAATACAAGGACCCATATCTCCAAAGGAGACAGGGACCTCAAGATTCTTTCTGCATTCAAGTTGGGCACGGATATTCGTCACATTCGAAATTCATACGAATTTGTCCGAATTCAGACATTCGAATTTGAATCAAAGGTTGCTACATTCAAAGAGTGACATTCAAACGCAAATCAAATGTTCCTATACATTAGTACAAAGCTTCATTACATATACGTGAACCCGGGGAGGTTGGGAAAGAGGCTGCCCAGTCACCTCTGCGATGGATCCAAAGGGGATTCAAAGAGGATTCAGTGTGGATTCAAAGGGTGTTTTCCCACTAGCACTAGAGGACCCATTAAGGACCCATTAGGGGCCCTTGATGGGTCCTTAATGGGTACTCTAGTGCTAAGTGGAAAAACACCCAGAGTAGATTGAGAGCAGAACTGATATGTTCAGAGAGATTCATAGGGGATACGTAGGGGATTTGCAGGCAATTTGTAGCAGGGATTCTAATCAGATTCGTATCAAACATTAGTATTGAACTGGAATCCTGCCGCATTCAAAGGAGAGCTATCCAAACAAATACAAATTTTCTTACATTCAATTTGATATGAATCAAACACGAAAAGACATCTGTCCACAACCTTACTTACAAGTGAGACCGCTGATGGTCCAGCCCTATGGAACCACTATAGTCCACTACTGTAGAGATTCCTCCTCCACCAGGCCACTAGTTCGGTGACCTTCAGGTATGGGGCGGGATAGAAATTTAAATAAATAAATAAATAAATAAATAAATAAATAAATAAATAAATAAATAAATAAATAAATAAATAAATAAATATCCTCTGGACTCCCCAGTATAGCCCCACTTCCTGAACATGGAGGTAGGCAGTGTATTTTGGGCTCACGGCAGGCAGAAATTAGTAGGAGAGAGACAATCTTTTCCTGCTAAGGAAGCAAGACGGTATAAAATTCAAACTTTGAATCCTGCTGGTAACCTGGACAGCAAAGACAGCGTTAAGCCAAATCCTCTCAATCTTTAAATCATTGCAATCTAGACACTGCTTTCTCCATCGGTCAATTCTTAGAAGCTGGGTCAACGAGTGTAATACTTTGTTACAATTGTTCTATCGTTTTTTATTTATTTCATGCATACTAATATAGAGAACTAATTGACATGGAGCGAATAGGAGCAAATGTATTTCAGGCTGTTGAGGGTTTTTATATTGTGGCAAATTTGGTTGTTTCTGTAGCTTTAAGATATTATCAAGTTGTTTATCTTTGCACTTATATTGGCTACTGTGTCGGGATTCCTGATTATCTAAAGGCTTGTCGAGGCTAAATTTAACTTTTCTTTTTCGGAATAGATGCCATTTAATCTTTTCATACAGATTGATCAAAACCTCTGTTGATAGGACAGTCTGTTTGGCAAGGATTTTTAAGGTATTGGTAGTCTCTCCATCTAAAACCTTACATGCATTTCAGTAATACTTACATGATAGTCAGTGGAGTAGGGACGCGCATGAATACTCAAGACATTCATTATTTGAACAAATTTGGACAATCATATATGAATGAGAGGTCCAAACATTCATTTTTTAGTATCCGTACACAAATATTTTGACTTATTCGTACAAATAATTTGAACATTCGTACGCGTATGGATACGTGTGCATCACATCTGTATCCGTATGCATCTGTATGGATACGTATGGGATAAAAATGGGATGTATACAGGTGCACGGGGGTTTGGTGGACAGTTCAATGAAGGTGTCAACCCAGTGCGCGGCAGGAGCGAAAAAAGCTAATTCAGTGCTGGGAATAATTAGGAAGGGAATAGAAAATAAGTCAGCAAGTGTCATTTTGCCCCTTTCTAAATCTATGGTGAGGCCACATTGGGAATATTGTGTACAATTCTGGTCACCACGACCTCAAAAAGGATATTGTGGAACTAGAGAAGGTGCAGAGAAGGGCAACCAGAATGATTAAGGGGCTGGAACACCTCCCTTAGGAAACCAGGCTGCAACGTCTAGGCCTCTTCAGTCTGGAGAGACGGCGTTTAAGAGGGGACCTGATTGAAGTGTATAAAATTATGCATGGTGTAGAAAAGGTGGATAGAGAAAATTTCTTTTCTCTATCGCACAACCCTAGAACCAGGGGGCACTCTATGAAGCTGATGGGTAGGAGAGTCGGATCAGACAAGGGGAATCATTTCTTCACCCAGAGGGTCATCGGTTTATGGAATTTGTTGCCAGAAGAGGTGGTGACAGCTACCAGTCTAGATGGCTTCAAGGTAGGGTTAGACAAATTTATGGATGACAGATGTATCAATGACTACTAGAATGAATACCTAGGTGCATCTTTCAGGCTGGGGGGGGGAGCGGGGCGCTTCTAAGGCCACTTGCTGGGATTCTAGAGCAGGAAAAGGTTTGTCCTTGTCTCTGCTTGAGATGCCCATGAGCATTTGGTGGGCCACTGTGTGTGATGGGATGCTGGACTAGATGGGCTGTGGCCTGATCCAGCAAGGCTTCTCTTATGTTCTTATGTTCTTATGCATACAAGATTTGTATCATCAGATATGTGTTGAATATCTGTATTAATAGATACGGATGTATTCATATTGGTTCAAATGTCCAAACATTTGTTTTTACTTATTTATATGAATTTGGATATTCAAATATTTGATTCAAATCAGATGTCAAAAATTGCATTCATGCACAACCCTACAATGGAGATCTCACAGCAAAAACTGCTCCTCTTTTCAAACAGTCCTCTCCTGCATATTTGCTACTGCATAATTAAGATATTTTTCCAGTTTAAAGATGATAATTCTAGGCCAAACATCCAACTTTCAGCCGGAATGTGCCCTGTCCAAAACATTAGCAAAAGTGACCCTCTATTGCCAGCGCAGACACAAGTACTTAGAATGCAGCCTTCGTAATCGGGTCTAATCACGACCCTATTTCCAGTTCAGATTTCAAACTGTTCTTAAAAGTTTTTTTTTTCTTTTTTTCTGGAGGTTACAAACCGGTAGCACCTGAGATCATTATAGCCTCATTAATTATGCCTCTTATATAAAGGGACGGAAACTTCAGTCAGATGCTGTAACCTGCTAAAGTACCTGGGCTAGTCACTTCTTAGAAATCAACCCCAAGAGTCGCGCATTTTCTCTGCTCTTAGAAATTGCTGTTCAATTATTTAGCATAAATGAACAAAACTGCATCTGATTAGGAACCCTAAACATTGCTAGGCTCGGTTTTGATGTGGCAAAGGCATCCACGCTTTGCAAAGGGAATACGCCTCATGAAAGGATCCTCAGTGATGCCGTTCTGTTGTTTGAGGCGAGAGCGTTTTTCTCTTAACGAGGAAAATACTTATTACAGAATTTCTCTCCGGGACTTATGTCTAAACGCTAGACATGCGCAATTTTTATGGGCCTGTGCATTTAGGGGCCTGAGAGTACCAATATCAGGGGTCACCAGTAAGGATGTTCACAAATATTTGTAACATTTGAAATTCATACGATTTCATACGAGTTCGGACATCCGAATTCAAATCGAATGTTGGTGCGTCTGAAGATCAACGTTCAAATTCAAATTGAAGGTTTTGATACATTCGTATGAAGCTTCGTATGGGATTCGCATGGGATTCATATCTAACATCTGTATCCAATTCATGGGAAACATATCAAATTCAAATCCTACCACATTCAAAGGGCTTTATTCAAATGAATACAAATTTTCCTGTGATTAATTCTATACGAATCGAATACAAAAAATAAATTCACGCTAGTTACCGGATACGGTAGGACCTGCCGATAATATCAAGAGAACCAGTATTTAAGACAGAAGGAACACTTTGCCATGACGATAGGAAAAGCATTAATGGACATAGTTGTTATATTCTAGAACTTCACATTTTCAGAGTTTAGGTCCTCTCCTTGGACACTGTAAAATCTGCTTAAGACAGGGACACAAATATTCTACGTCCCTGATGTGTGAATTCGAGGAACGAGGGATAAGATGGAGAAATCAGAACACATCTAAAATGTCACATTTACATTTTAATTTTAAAAAAATCTAGGGGGATGGATTTCTCTCTGGTAGAAACACTACACATAGCCGAAGCCAGAACCACATCTCACATGGCGAGTATACCGATCTAGGAATCTCTTGCAATCCACCCACTCTCTTTCAGGGACTGACCCACCCAGTTGGATCCACTCAATCAGTCCGGTACATTTCTATAATGACTTCTCGAGTTTAGATTGTCTGTCTGCACGTTCCTTCTGCCAGCATGAATTATTCCCTGTGATGTGATTTCCCCATCAACGGAGACAAAGTCTGACGGTTGCGGAGACTCTGTTAACATGACTGGCTTCTCAATATATCTGTATTCCAAATGTCAAGATGATACGGTACAGTCGGCCAGAATGGTTCCATTATCAAGATTTAGGAGGACAATTCACTCTGAAGGAGTAGCCAGGTGAAACCTCTTTCTTTGATCCGCCACCTCCGGTTCGGTGTCAGCTCTGAATAAGGCCCTTGTGGGACTTTAAGTGTTCCTCGAAAGCAGAGGCTGAGCGATTTCGGAGGATTTATCTGAGGCAGTTTGACTGGTCTATTGAGAGTGATAATTCATTTCATCACAAGCAGGCATCTCGGAGGGGGGGAAGCATGGGCAACGCATGCGACGGCAAACATTTTTATAAGGGGGGTAAAAAACTGCTACTGGGTGAAACATTTAAATCGGTGGAGCAGGAAAAAGGAGTAGAGGTTCACAGCTGATTATAAGGATGTGCAGGAATATTTGAAATATTTGTTATCCAATCGAATTCGGCCGAATTCGGACATTCGAATTCGAACCAAATGTCCAGACATTTGTTTTAATATTTGACCGAACACGAATATTTTATTTATTTATTTATTTATTTTATTATTTATATTTATATCCTGCCCTATACCCATAGGTCTCAGGGTGGATTACAAGTTTTAAAACAACAAATTAAAACAATGCTATCCATACAAAGACTTAAAAAATCCAGCATATTTAAGAACATATACGAAATATTAAATACTAAGACCTACCGGGTTGGGGGGGGGGGGTAATGGTCACATTAGCCAAAGGCCAAGGCAAAGAGGTGTGTCTTCACCGCCTTCCTAAATGTGTACAGAGAAGGGGCATGACTAACCTCAAGGGGGGGACTGTTCCATTACCTGGGGCCCATTACCAAAAAGGCCCTTTACTGGGTGCCCACCCGCCTCACTACTGAGAGTGGTGGGAAAACTATGGGTGTTTTTCCACTGTCACTAGAAATACCCATTAAGTACCCATTAATGGGTACAAAAATGCCATTACGTACCCATTAATGGGTACTTAATGGGTACTTCTAGTGACAGTGGGAAAACACCCACGTACGCATTACATACGTATCTGTACACTTCTTATTCGTTTCCATGCGCATCTGTATGGATACTTACGGGATGCATATGGAATAAAAACAGGATGTATACGGACAGTTACGAACGTTGTCAACATTCATATCCTCAAATACGAATCAAATATTCATACGAATAGATACGAATGCATTCGACCCGGCTCGAATTTTAATACTGTCAGTTTTTTCTCTATTTGTGCAAATTTGGGCATTCGAATATTCAATTCAGATTGAATCGAATGCCAAAAATTGCATCTGTGCGCACTCCTAGCCTCAACTCTTCCCAAGACCTCAAAGCTGGTCCTTGAGCAGAGGACAACAGGCCCCTTCTGGGGAGATTGACCGGCGTGGTGCCTTTGGACACATGTGAGCGTAAATAAAGAACAAATAAGCCAGATCCTGCTTTCGCTCGCTCTAGAAGGAAGGAAGGAAGGAAGGAAGGAAGGAAGGAAGGAAGGAAGGAAGGAAGGAAGGAAGGAAGGAAGGAAGGAAGGAAGGAAGGAAGGACAGCCATTATTTTTCCACCTGGAGATGTGAAACTGCGCATTAGACTGATAGGCTGGGGGAAAGGAGGCGCCCTCCTTGCCTGACTCCACTTAGCCGCATGCAGCCGTCCGCTGGTGCTGCTGTCTGTTTGATCAGGGCAAGGGGGGAATCCCACGCCGATGACAGACGGATCTTCATCTTTCCTAATGCTACATGAGAGCACCAGTCTGCGTTTCGTTCCCCTCGGAGCCAGGGCTGCTGATTAAAGAAGCTGGTCTGCCTGGGGGAAGTCACTTCCTTGGCTGAAGCCGTTTTCCCTGTCAGGATCCCTTTCCCTTCCTTCCCTGCCCTTTCCACCTTCTCCTTTTCAGGCAGCGACTGGGTGCTTTTGCACGGCGCCCCCACCGTTGGCTGATCCTTTAGAAGCAGGGCTCCAGCCTAGCCTGTGCCAGAAAGTGGCACCCCAACGTCCGCTGCGGTGCCCCTCCAGGTCTCCAAGCGGAGATCATCTGCCCAACCAGCCTTCAGTTCATCAATGGGCGATTCCACACTGGCTGGTATACACGGACAGCAGGTGTATTAAGAACCTCCCTTCTGCATGCTGGTGCAGTCTAAGGGAGATCCCGCCCCTAGGGAGTCATGTAGGGGAGCCCCCCCAGGGAGTGGTCTGGGGGAGGCCCCCCCCCAGGGAGTGGTCCAAGGGGCACAATCTAAGGGGGCAGGGCCTTCCTTCAACCACACCAGCATGCAGGTCAACTAGCCATTCTGATATACCAGCTGGTGCAGAACCATCCTTTCACCTTTTCTGCACACACGTTGCACGGTCTTTGTGCCACGCTGCATTGCATGCTGTTTGCCCCCAAGATTTGTGGAAATCGGGGGTGGCATTTGCAGTGCACTGTGGCACGTTATCTTCATCCACGCTGTCTGTGCAACCTGTTGTCCCAGCAGCTCTTTCCAAGATGGTTGTTATGCCCCAGGCTCTACCTCCTGTTCTGTGAAACGGGCATAAGGATATCCTGAGTCACGTGACAGTGAATGAGGTGCTTCCCGTTTCTGATCTGATATGCAGGAAAGGAAAAAAGAAGGGAGGGAGGGAGGGAGGAAAGAAGGGAGGGAGGGAGGGAGGGAGGAAAGAAGGAAGGGAGGGAGGGAGGGAGGAGAGAGGGAGGGAGGGAGGAAGGAAGGAAGGGAGGAGAGAGGGAGGAAGGAAAGAAGGAAGGGAGGGAGGGAGGAAGGAAGGAAGGAGAGAGGGAGGGAGGGAGGAAAGAAGGAAGGAAGGAGGGAGGGAAGGAGGGAGGGAGGAAAGAAGGAAGGGAGGGAGGAAGGGAAGGAGGGAGGGAAGGAGGAAGGAAGGAAGGAAGGAAGGAGAAAGGGAGGGAGGAAAGAAGGAAGGAGGGAGGGAGGGAGGGAGGAAAGAAGGGAGGGAGGGAGGGAGGAAGGGAAGGAGGGAGGGAGGGAGGATGGAAGGAAGGAAGGAAGGAGGGAGGGAGGGAGGGAGGAAGGAAAGAAGGGAGGGAGGGAGGGAGTGTGCCTCCCAAATTTGTTTCAGCATATTTGTAAACATGTATGTTGGTCTGTACTTTCAAAGGAAACCCTCATTACACTAATAAGTTTATTCTTTCTTTAAATCAGCCTTTCAAAATGGTTACAATGCTCTCGATGAAGCCAAACTACAAAATTCAGAGAAAAATGAAAAATAGCCACACTGGCATCAGAGGCATCCTCACTTCAGAATCTGCCAGAAGTCAGATTCCGCTAACATCGCAAGTGAAGACCTCAAATGGCCTTCAGACTTCCAAGCAGCTTTCCTGGCAAGAATACACAAGGGGTTGCTCTTGCCTTCATCTAGAGAGACATCGGGGATTGAAAATGCAGTTTTGATTCCACACTCCTTCACAAAGCCAGCTGGGTGACCTTGGGCTAGTCTCAGCTCCTGTCTGAACTCTCACAGCCCCACCTACCTCACAGGTTGTCTGTTGTGGGGAGAAGAACAGAAGGCTTGTCAGCTGCATTGAGTCCCTGTAAATGGGGGAGACATGCGGGGTAGAAAAGCCAACTCTTCTTCCTTCTTGTTCTTATTCCTTAGACCACTCCCATGTGGAAGGGAGGTTCTTAATACGCCTGCTGTCCTTGTATACCAGCCAGTGTGGAATCGCCCATAGCTGAACTGAAGGCTGGTTGGGCAGATGACCTCCGCTTGGAGACCTGGAGCTGGGTGGGTGCCAGGCTCATCCTGGGCTTGTCTCCCACCTGGAGGGGCACCACAGGGGAAGTTGGGGTGCCACTTTCAGGCTGGAGCCCTGCTTCTAAAGGATCAGCCAACGGTGGGGGCACAGTGCAAAAGCCTGAAAAGGAGACGGTGCAAAGGAAAGGAAAGGAAAGGAAAGGGACCCTGACTTGGAAAACTGCTTCAGCCAAGGAAGTGATTTTGCTCGTAGTGTGAAGCCAGGTCTTGAATGTAGTTTTAACCGGTTTAGGAGGACAGATGTCAGGACCATTTAGCAGCTTCCAGACAGAAATTATTGCAGACATCGGGCCAATACTGCAGATGATTTGACTTCAGTGATTAAGAGCAAGCGGCATATAAAAGAAATAACTCTGCTATCCAGAAATTGCAGAATTGCTCACTCGTTGCATGGGGGGTTTGAGGAATCCTTCCTAAATGAGGGGAATATACATGAAAGGGTAGCTATTTCCCAAGGGCACGTGTAGGCCTTTGGAGAATAAGGAAATACAGCATTATCTGCCCTGCCTTACCACGCCAAAAGTCATCGTACAGGTTTCACTTTGCAAATCTTCCAGTCCAAAAGCGGCCTGCTCTTTGTTTCCTTATCTCTCCTCCCCCTTCCATTGGATCCTAGGAAAATTAATAGAGCTAAACAGGGTACAAATCGTGTTAATCAACTGCAGAACTAGTTGAATGTCTGACGACAGTGAATATGAACCTGTGAGAGCAAAATTCAATCACCATCAGGGTGCAACGTAAGGGCAGGCATTTATCACTTACGGTTATTGGGAGCCTGATGAATGAGGGTACTAGGAAATAGGGCTATACATCCCTCTCCGCTTTAATAAATGAGCTGACGTTCCCTGATCTCAAAAAGCTAAGCAGGGTTGGATCTAGCGGCTACTTGGATGGGAGACCCACTTGAGAATGGCGGGGGCTACAGGAAAGGCTGGAAGTAAAGGAAACAAACAGACAGACAGACTACCCAAATCCCTGAAAAAAGAGCCAATGGTGAACCACATTTGTAGTGATGCCACGAGAACTCAACAGATGTACCTCTGGAATTGCTTGAGTCAAAGGCCCAGTTGGTCACACCTTGCCTTTAAACTTTCTTAAACTGTGAGCCAGTTTGGTCCAGTGGTTTAAGGAGCCGGACTCTTATCTGGGAATACTGGGTTTGATTCCGCACTCCTCCACAAAGCCAGCTGGGTGACTTTGGGCTAGTCACAGCTCTCCTTCTGAGCTCTCACAGCCTCACCTACCTCACTGGGTGTAGTGCTATGGGGAGAAGAACAGAAGGTTGTCAGCCACTTTGAGTCCCCTTGAATGGGTGAGAAAAGTGGGGTAGAAAAGCCAAGTCGTAGTCTTCTTCTTCTTCTTCTTCTTCTTCTTCTTCTTCAGTCCATCTTCAAGTCTGACAGCTCTTACACCTTTTCATTTCATCTGTTTTATTTGCTGTTTAAATCTTATCATTGTGACCTGCCTTGGACAACTTTTGGGTGAAGGATAGGATATAAATACTACATAGGTAGGTGGGATGAATGGACGGACGGACGGACGGACGGATGGATGGATGGATGGATGGATGGATGGATGGATGGATGGATGGATGGATGGATGGATGGATGGATGGATGGATGGATGGATGGAGAGAGAGAGATCCTTTGTTCCTAAAATCAGCAAGTAGAAATAAGGAGCCATCAGGGGAGTGGTTCTTCACAAGACATTTCCTCTCCCATCTCCAGTCCTGGTTGTACAGTTAGGAAGCCATGGATGCTGTCTCAGGGTGAGGCCATGGAAGTGGGTGGGGGGAGAGATTAAAAGAACTCGAGAGGGGGTAGTTGTACAAAAAAAGAAGAGCATAGCGTAATAGCACTGTGGTGTGCCACAGGCAAGGTGGTTGGCATCTCTGTGTTTACTCAGCCGCTCTGCTAGAGGGGAAGAGAAATTATTTGCACTTGTAGATTCATGTTCTTTCAGTGCTAGAGGAGAAAGGTGAGAAGGACGTGTGGGAATGCCCTTGTTCTTTGGGACAGGCAGGGTCAAACTGCCGGAGTAGGGGCGAGATGGGTAAGCCAGATGCCCAGGCCATCCTGGCAAATGAAAGCCCTTCAGCTCTGTGAAATCCATCTGTCCAATGTGACCTGCCTCTGGGGCGAGGAAGCGGACAATGGCAGATGAAGCTCTATCGGTAGGACTGGGGTTCGATTCACTGGGGTGGTTGATTCAGAATGGGTGTTTTTCCACTGTCAGAAAGTACCCATTTTTGCACCCATTAAAGACCCATTTGGGTGTGAGCCGGATGATCCCATTTCCACCACGGCACCCACTGGGAACACATTTGTTTCCACTGCCGCTGGGGAAATCTGGATCATATGGGTACTTTTCTGCCTTCCGGATTTTCTGTAGACCCCATTAATGGGGTCTACAATGGGGTCTTCAGCCAGAAAATCCAGATTAAAGGGAGCCTGTTTCCACGAGAAACAGGCAATGGGGTCAAGAGGAGGCTAGGTGGAGGGAATGCACCCGTGGGGGGGGGGAGCCCCGAAATCCCATCTTCGAAGGGATTTCGGAGTCATTTCGAAATCATTCCGACATGACTCCAAAGTCATTCCGAAGAGATTGGGAAACACTTCGTAGAGGCTCCAGAGCTGTCAGCGCGGTCCGTTCGCTATTAGCGCAAACCACGCAGACTTCCCTCTGAAATCCCTCCAAAGCAATCAGCAAAGACTTCGGAGTCTCGCCGCCGGTCTCTCCGAAGATCAGCACAGACTTCGGAGGCGCTCCAGAGCGATTTCCCGCTGACACCGCAGGCACTCCGGTGCTGTCTTGCACTGACTTCGGAGATGATCCGAAGGGACTCCGGAGCGGCTTCGAAGTCTATGCTGGTCTCTTCAGAGGGACTTCAAAGAGTTCACCTCCCTGTCTCCCGAAGCACCTGGGGTGACAGACAGACCCCTTGGGGGTCGATCCTGATTCCCCACATGGGTGCAAAGGACACACCCCCATAGTCTGATAGTCTATTATCCTTTTCAGTGGCTTCCAAGTGCCCCAAAACCATCTAAGCCAGAAACCCTGAAAGCCAGAAAATGTTCCCAGCTTTCCCCGAGGGCCCTTATTTCTGCCGGTTCCAAGAACTTAGTTAACCAATCTTCCATAGCAGGTCATGACAAAGGCTTCCATTCCCGCAAGCATAATATGCTTGCTGTGGTAAACAAACGTTGCAATATTGTCCCATAACATGCCTGACAGGCAATTTTGCGCATGCAGCTATAAAGCGCCACTGCAGCCTAGCACAAGGCTCCGTTGGACCGGATCGTTGAACCCAGTGCGTTTCAGCTTGCCGGAAATTCAGATCCTGGATCTTCAGAGCCTGGAGTGATTTCACACTTCCCTTCCTGTCTGCTGGATTGGAAGTCAAGGCAATGAACCAATGTTAACTGGCGCTCACGCTTGGAGCCCTAATCAACGTTACCTGTCCCCACCCACCTCCACCCCTGTGATCCAATACTTACCTTGATTCGATTGTGGGGCCGGGTCCTCTTCTAGGCGCCGCCATTTTGGCTGTGGTGCCCTGCGTGACTGCGTGTGTGTCAGTGCCATCGCTGTGACGACGCTGACGCTCCGCTCTTGCGCCGTTGTGTCTACGGCCATCTTGAGGTGCCGTGCAATCGCGCAAGATAACCCTGGAGCACCAGAAGAGGTGCGGATGGCCACAACCTGGACGCATCAGGTAAGCTTCTAGTTAAGGTTTATTTATTTATTTACATTTCTATCCCTCCCCATACCCGAAGGTCTCTGGGCAGGTAACAACAGATTAGCACAGATTAAAACAGATTAAACTAATCAACAGTCAGGGAACTTCTGGGAGGCAGGGGGGGCTTGGAGGTTGAAGCAGAACTTCACTAATTATGCACCTCTTCACCAGACGTTCACTAATCGTGCACTACCGGCTGTAGTGCAAATAGGCCCCAGCTTAACACGTCTCTACCATTGGCAACACTGAGCCAGACAACTGGGCTTCTGGGAGAAGGCAGGGCAGGTACGCAGGGCGTTCAGGGCATCTCAGGGCATGTTTCTCCTCCACCTGGGAGGAATTCCTCCCCGCAAGCCCCCGGGAGCCACGGTGAGAATGCCAAATAATAATAATAAAAAAAATGCTGTTTGAACAAGAGAAAGAAGGCTGGCTCATCTCTAAACTCCGGCAGAAGCTCCTTGGCAGCTAACCACACAGATCCAGTCTGGGAACCCGGGTAGCCCTTTCCTGTGGTATCCTAGCAACCCAAACTGCCTGCAGGCGAGAGGTGCTGCTCTCCCAGCTGCCTCCCTCAGCCCCTCCGGGGAAGCGACGGGACGCTGCTGAATCCACCCACAGCCTCCCACTCGACTGCAGTCCGACGTGTTTGCAAACAGGGAGGCGTTGCTCCAAAGAACCTTCCTGCCGCCCAGAGCACAGGGACTTTGAGCATACGAGGCGGGCTCCGCAAGGCTGCTCCAAACCTCACGCGCGCAAATTTGGTCCGCATCCATTCATGGCCGTGCCATGAGGCAGGAAGCACGAGGGCAAATCTTGCCTTCATCTCCTGGGGGGGCCGTAGGTCAGTTCCCCTCCACAGCCGGGAAAGAGTCAAGACCGTCCTCTGGCCGAATGTCTCGGGGCTGAAATGTCCACCCAGAGTACGAAAGGGCATCCCTGGCTTAGACTGCCTTGAAGGACACTTGCCACGGTCCAGTCCAGGAACCGGACCGTAGGTCTATCCGCACTATGGACTCTAGTGCACAATTAGAAGGGATGTGCATTAATTTTTTATTTTATTTTTTTTGACATTCTATTCAAATTGAATCGAATACCCAAAAATCCGACTTGGTTCGAATCTTTTAAATTCGAACTTAACAAGATTCGACTCATATTTACCAAATTCGAATCTATTCGTTTGAATGTTTTATTCAAATCTGCACATATGAATGTCAATGACATTTGTATGTGCACATGCACATCTTCCCCACATCCATACACATCTGTACACATCCATATGCATCCCGTAGTTATCCCGTATGCAACCTGTTTTTGTCCCATACGGATCCTTACCAATGCAATCGGATGTGGGAAAGATGCGGATCTTCAAGTACGCATCCTGTATGAACCCGTACAGATACCAATGTTCAGATAATTTGAACGAATAGATCTGAAGTTCGAAATTCGATTCGAATGTCAGAATTCACCACACTTGATCGGATTTTGAATGCCTAGGAATATGCGTGAACATTCCTCACGATTAGTGAACCTCTGGTGAAGAGCATCTACAAGTGGAGTAGGCTGTTACGGCCTCCACGCATGCCTGCCCTCACCAGAAGTTCACTAATTGTTGATTAAATGTGGAGCACGAAATCGCGTCCCACACGTTGGATGTTTTCCCACTGTCACTAGAAGTACCCATTAAGTACCCATTAATGGGTACAAAAATGCAGTTTTGTACCCATTAATGGGTACTTAATGGGTACTTTTAGTGACAGTGGGAAAACACCCGTTAACCAACGTTTACCAGAACTTCCCTGAAGCGTCCAGGCAGTGACTTCTTGCTCTTACTCCGGTGGGTCGGGGTCATCTGAGGTGCTTTGCAAACGCCGAACGAATTTGTATGGAACATTTGTAGCAAATTTTAATGCTACCACATTGAAAGGGATTTATTTGGACGAATACTAATTTTCTTGCATTTGATTTTATATGAATCAAATACAGAAAAAAACCACATTTGCGCACATCGCTAGGTACAAGCAGATTTTGGGACGTAGCGCAGGCGTGCTGAGAAGCAGGGTTCCTGTATTCCTCCTCCTCCTCCCTCTCCTCTTCCTCTTCCTCCTCCTTCTACAATCACAAAATCAAGTCATCTGTCTATGGGAAGTCTGGGACAGAGATCCGAGAGAGAGAAGAGGCCTCGCCCCCGTTATGTCAAAGGTGCCTCCTGTTTGTAACCTTGATGGCTGTCTTCGGCAGACGGCAATTCAATGAACTCTCCCCGGAGCGCAAATTACCGCTCAGTATTCAGAAGCCATCTGTGTGCTGGCAAGTACCAGAGGCGGAACTTATCTTCTGGTCGCCTTCACATGAGACTTCGGCTCAGCCATGCCGGTGTCTTGGAGACCCTCTGCATAGGCTGAATTCAGGATCGGTCTCCTGCTCCCACCAGGCTGCTCCTTCACCCACGCAAGGAGGCTACGGTTTTAACCACAGCCTTTGCCAGTGCTTCGCTGGGAACATCCTCAAGGCCGGGAGGGATGTGAAGCCAGCACGACGGAGGCCTTTCCGAAAGGTGAAGTGGGTGTGAAGAGGCAGAAAAGAACAACAATCCCCCCAGGATACAGAGGAGAAAGTAACAACAAGAAAAATGCTGTCACCGGTGAATGAAAAATGAAGGGGTAGAACAATGAAAGGTAAAAGAAAAAGAAAGGAAGGAAAGGTTTGCCATGGAGATGCGAGAAGGCAAGAGCTGCTGGTGGGGTTCAGGAAGGAGAGGAGATCCCAACCAGATCCCATGGGATCCTTTCAAGCAATTGTCAGAGGGCCACAATGACATAAGAGCCTAAAACACCCTGCGGAGCTGGACCCATGGCTAAGGATATGCGCAAATGCAATTTTTGGGATTCAGTTTTGATTCAAACCGAATATCTGAAGATTCACATCGATTCGAATGTTTAAAATTTGAATGTATTCACAGTCGATTCAAGCCGAATGCATTCTAATCTTTTTGTTTGAATATTTGATTCTTATCTGAAGATTCAAATCAAATATTGTATCAAATATTTGTATCTGAAGATACAAATCGAATCTGAAGATACGAATGTTGACAACATTAGATTGTGTCCGTACGCAGTCAAATTCAAATGTCCGAATTCAGTTGAATTTTGAATGTTTTGAATATTCAGGCATATCCCTACCCATGGCCTATCGAGTCACAGAGAAGGAGGAGGAAGAGGAGGAGGAGGAAGAGAAAAAAGAAAGATAAAGATGGAAGAAGGGAGAAAGAAGAAGAAAAAGTGTTGTCTTTTCTACCCCTTTACTCCCCCTTTACGGGTACTCAAAGTGGCTGACAAACCTTCTGTTCTTCTCCCCATAACAGTCACCTGTGAGGTAGGTGGGACTGTGAGAGCTCCAAAAGAGGACTGTGACTAGCTCAAGGTCATCCAGCTGGCTTGTGGAGGGGTGAGGAATCAAACCCAGTATTCCCAGAGAAGAGTCCGGCTCCCTAAGCACTTCACCAAACTGGCTCTTTCCAGTATTCCACCCTTGTCTGAAGGTGCCCTTATAAACCACAACCCCACACGTATTGGAACAAGGCATCACAGCGGACATGTTTCCTTAAACCTGTTTGTGATGGACGAACCATACAGGTCTGCTAGAACTGAAAGCACGTGTCTCATAGTATTTTAAGTACAGGAACCGCTTAGATGTTCATTAAAAGCTCTGGTTTGCTGCTCTGAATGGTGGAGCATTTTAGCACATATGTGCGCACGCATGCATGTATGCAAAGGCAGAGGCGTGGGAAGGGTCTGCTCCTAGGCCGAATGGGGTGCTCACTTGTCCCTCCCACCCAGGCCTTTGCAAAGTTCAAGGCTCGGGAGGGAAAATTCCCCGGCCTTGAAGGTCACATCTAGGACCTTGAAGTGAAGCGCCAGAGATGGGCCCAGAGTTTGGCCATTTTCAGCACTTCTGTGTCAAGGCTCTGAGCAGGGACACTGGACAGTCCTTGGGTCCAGCGTCTGTCCATGTGGCAGCTTCAGGCCAGGAGTGAACCAGGACATTTCCATGCTGCAAAAAGTGTGTTCCCACAAGCCGGTTCCACCCTTGGGAGGAGGAGGAGGCTGGGTGCCTTTCAGGCGCAGTGCCGCCGGTCAATGCTCAGGTGGATCCCTTCCATCTCAGCCTCACTTGGATCTTGCCACAGGTACACGCCAACCAGAGACTTAGCGAGCGGGATTAAAAAGTGCCGCTTAATTCCCTTGCTGAAGCTCTTTCTGCTGCTCAGAGGACCAAAAATCAGCAGCGGTATTTGATTTTTGGTTTTTTTGGTTTTTTGCTGCTGGTATTTACTTGTGTACATGTAAGTGTTTTTTGAGATGCTTACATTAGCGGCGTGTTTTGCCGATGATGTATAACAGCAGGGTTTAGGTGAGAATCTTCAGTGCAAAGATCTGTTGCTCCTGGGAAGGCAGAAAATACTCCGTATTCGCAGGAGGTTATGATAATTGATTCCATCGCCAGCGAACAGGAGGGCTGGTGCTCCTGTCTTCCAAGAATTCCTCCTTGCTTTGCAAGGAATTGCACGCAAGGAATTTGTACAAAAGACAAGCACTTTTCACGTTTTCAGCTGGATCTTTGCGTGCTATGAATGTGAATGTGGCAATCATTGTGCTTGTCTCACCTTTGCTGTGGGAGACGGAAGGCTACCTAAGGGTGGATTGTCACACAAGAAAGAAAAAAGTGCTATCCCCAAATGCTGCCACCCCTGACTACTAATGTTAAGCAGATTCACTGTGATGTTTTTGGGGAACTTTGATCTGGAAGTTAACTTCTAACTTCTTTCTTTCTTTCTTTCTTTCTTTCTTTCTTTCTTTCTTTCTTTCTTTCTTTCTTTCTTTCTTTCTTTCAATCCTCCACGAATCCAACTGGGTGACCTTTGGCTAGTCACAGCTCTCCTTCTGAGCTCACACAGCCCCATCACCTACCACACAGGGTGTCTGTTGTGGGGAGAAGAACAGAAGGTTTGTCAGCTGCTTTGAGTCCCCTTGGTGAGAAAAGCAGGGTATTAAAGCCAACTCTTCTTCTTCCTCCTCCACAAAGCCAGCTGCGTGACCTCAGGCTAGTCACAGTTGCCTTCTGAGCTCTCACAGCCCCACCTACCTCACAGGGTGTTCTATTGTGGAGAGGAGAACAGGAGGCTTGTCAGCTGCTTTGAGTCCCCTTAAATGGGTGAGAAAAGCAGGGTAGAAAAGCCAACTCTTCTTCTTCCTCCATGAAGCTAGCTGGGTGGCCTTGGGCTAATCACAGCTCTCTTCTGAGCTCTCACAGCCCCACCTAACTCACAGGGTGTTCTGTTGTGGGGAGAAGAACAGAAGGTTTGTCAGCCGCTTTGAGTCCCCTTAAATGGGTGAGAAAAGTGGGAATAAAAGCCAACTCTTCTATAACAGATCCAGTAGAACAGCACCCCCCTTGTCATTATGCTGACACAAACCCCCTACCATAGTGACCAAAACGGTCTCCATCCGGTGGCCAAATGGAAGAAGATTTTGACATCATTTACTTCTGCGCTTTTGCGCACCTACTTGTATCGGTTTTGACATGAAATATGCTGACATTATGGCAAAAACAAAAGCAACCCAAGAAGCCACAGGGAATAAAATAACAAAAATTGAATACATCTAAAGAAAGAATGGGCAGACCCCAGCATATAAATCACTGTTGGCTAGCAGGAACGTTTTAAGAAATTAAACAAGAATGGTATTACGAGGCTGTGGTGTACACAGAGGCAGAGTTAAGCCAAAATGTGTCTTTCTTTCCTTAAAAATGGCTCCCTCAGACACCCAGCAAGCAAACTGGGCTGAGGCTTGGCCTGGCGACATACAGTTTCACCAGTACTTACCCCAAGCGGTGGGTCCATCGTATTTCAGTCTGGGGGTGCGATCATACAGGGATCATTTTGGGCGCCCATTTTCAGACCATCGCCCTATTTGCAAACACACACACACACACAAAAATCCTGCATCAGACAGTTTTGAAAATCTACCTTGAAAACAGCCCTGTTTGTCTTCTGGGCTCACCACTGATTGGATGCCGCCAGCCCGGGATTCCATGTGCCCAACTGAGCAACTGGCAGTTCCAGGAATTTCCAGATTACGATTAGCCACAGGGACTCCCAGTGGGCCAGTTTGGTTTAGCGGTTAGGGAGTCGGACTCTTATCTGGGAAAACCGGGTTCAGTTCCGCCCTCCCCCACGAAGCCAGCTGGGTGACCTTGGGCTAGTCCCAGCAGCTCTCTTCTGGGCTCTCACTGCACCACCTACCCCACAGGGTCTTCTGTTGTGGGGAGAAAAATAGAAGCTTTGTCAGCCACTTTTAGACCCCTTAAATGGGTGAGAAAAGCAGGGTAGAAAAGCCAACTCTTCTTCTTCTTCTTCGGCCGTGTCTTCACGGCAACCTTATCTCAGATTCAAAACGTTTTCAGTCCTCGAAGTCCGCACGGTAGTTTGGCTTAACACGCTTTTCCCGTATTAAACCACCCCAAAGCATGGTGAATCTCAATCCTGATTTCAACAGGTCTCACTCCGGATCGTGTGCTTGAAACGTTTTACATTTTTTACTGTGTGGACAGTACCATTTTAAGGGATGAGAATCCATGTTTAGGGTTTCCCTCTCCCAATAGCTTGCTTCCAAAGACAGTGATTTCAGTGTAAAAATCCAACTAACAGGGATCGCTACACTGTAGTGATGGAACCACTTCACACCTTGATGGTTGGAATAACAATGTTGCAATTTTGCGCAATTCTAGCTCTTTGGAGTTCTGACTTTAGAAAGGGAAAGGGAGGAAAGCAGCTGAATGTGAATGTTTAAAGCAAAGGGGCTTTAGTTGCCGCTGCTGCTGTGTGCCCTGAGCAATGGGGAGAGGAGGGGAAAGAATCGCTAGCTGGCTGCCCGCTGCCATTTTTCCTCCATCCATGGAAGCGGCAGCCACCCAGCCATCCATTTAGGCTCGGTGAAGGGGTTCCTTATGGGTGGCGCGTCCATGCCAGGAGGAAGAGGGCAGGGCAGCCCTGAAAAGCGGCTTTTAAAAAGTAGCCACTTGAGTTCCCCCTTGAGTCACGTACATCCTCAGAATCCGCATCCAACGCGATTAAGTTAAAAGTAATGGGAACAGGCAAATTCGCATTTGCATCCAGTTCTATTATTTCAGTTTAGGGAAAGCGAAATAAGCTTGCTGTGGGGATTCGCCCTTCTTCTTCTTCCTCCCACCTAATTCGCCCCCAACAGTGACTTCAGAATCTTGTTCCAAGATCTATCCAGAAGCAACACTAAATGAAGAAAGGGCCCATGTTACCTAGCAAGGTTCTATTTTATCCCTATTTTTGTATTTATCCTTCCGTTTTCTCTAATTGATTTTTATGTTGCCCTACTCTGAGACAATGATAATCAGGTGGTATAGAAATCTAATACATAAACAAACAAGTAAATAGATTTCTCTCCAATTGATTTTTTATGGTGTACTTCTCGGAGACAATGGCAATAGCTTGAGATGGGATCCAATGAATCAATTAACAAATAAATAAATTGATTTTCCTCCAACTGATTTTCATGGCTCGCCACTCTGAGGCAATGGTAATAGGTTGGTACAGAATTTTTTTCATTTCCATTTCCATTGTATTTGTATATCGCCTTTCCAAAAGAAAATTTGCCCAAGGCGGTTTACAGCAAATAGAAAAGAGACGGTGCAAAGTAAAGATCAAAACATTATAATAAAAATGCATTATAAAAATTGCATGTCATGCAAAATATTGGAAAATAAGCCAAAACACACACACACCACAAAAAAAAAAATTAAGGCAGCTGAGGCCAAGTGGAGTCTAAAGCAGATGACCAAAGGCCCCAGTCCCACAAAGAATCATCTCCACCAAGACAACAGTGCCCAACCGGGCTGGAGAGTCATCCAGAGGACAGAGTTGTCTAGGCTACCACCACTAGACCACCACCCCTGGAGGGATGGCATAAGCAACTGTGCTTTGTGGTCTCTGGTGCAGCTGAGACCAAGTGGAGTCCAGAGCAGCTAAAAGAAGGACCCAGTCCCACAAAGAATCCACCTCCTCTAGGATGTCCATGCCCAGCCAGGCTGGAGAGTCACCCAGAGGGCAGAGGGGTCTAGGCTGCCACCGCTAGAGGGATGGCATAAGCGGCTGTCCTTTGTGGTCTCTGGTGCAGCTGAGACCCGGTGGAGTTCAGAGCAGCCGACGAGAGGGACCCAGTCCTGCAAGGAAGCAGCTCCAAATTCTCAGGGCCCAGCCCGGCTGGAGAGTCAGCCAGAGGGCAGAGAGGTCTAGGTGGCCACCACTAGGTCACCACCCCTGTAGGGATGGCATGGTTCTCCTCCTCCCAGGCAGGGCTTCCAAAAGACAAATGAACAAAGGAATCCAAAAAACAAAGGAGTAAAAGGAATGGATAATCTGGGATCCCACGAGAAGGGAACCAAAACAGGGGAGGTAAATGATGGTGAAAGGGCAACAGGAGGAAGGAAAAGGTGCTGGAATGGGAAAGGGGGGAAATCTTTTCCGCTGTGTCTCCGGCATTCCAGCTGCAACACACGTGGTTCTCTAGTGCTCTCTCGGGCAGTGCAAAGGTCTGTGCATTGTATTAGGTTTTGAACTCCAGCATCTTTGGCTCTTTTCCAGATTAAATGCCAGCTCGGCGGACCTGCCCGCTTACCCTTTCAAAGGAGATAGCCGCAGTGGCGAGGCGCAATCATTTACAAAGGTCATGATCGGAAGCTCCCCCTAAAGCGGTCATTTAAAATTCGATTGATCCCTATTTGTAGACAGGGGAGGGAAATGGACATTTCGGCTCCATTGTAATGATGAGGCTTCGAGGCAGCTGTAAATAGATGTGTGGATCCCGGCTTTGTCCAGCACCTATGAGAAGGAATTATT
Organism: Aspidoscelis tigris stejnegeri; assembly: GCA_023333525.1. Classification (NCBI taxonomy): domain Eukaryota; kingdom Metazoa; phylum Chordata; class Lepidosauria; order Squamata; family Teiidae; genus Aspidoscelis; species Aspidoscelis tigris. The sequence continues at coordinate 6,455,747 of JALMGA010000013.1, forward strand.
GCTGTAGTCTAGCACCGAGCTGAGAAAGGTTGGAGATAAAAAAACGCATATAAAAAAGATGAATCGTCCCTTCCGCTCATTTGCTGTGGTCACCAGCCTACGAGGGTTATCACAATTATCCCGCGTCCGCTGGGGCCAAGCGCTTCGGTGCCACCCCCGGTGGGAGGGGGGGCTGCTATGAAGGATGTTAAACTTTGCATAGAGAAAGAGTTTTTAATTTCCTGAGAGGTAAGGGTCAGAGATACAGTTTGACAAGAAGAACATTTATGGACCTAAGGAGCAAAGATTCTGGGCAGCCTCATCAGTTCTCCTACAACTCTAGTTGCGCCCAAATGCAAACATCAAAATTGGGGTGACACAGCACATAAGAACCTAAGAGGAGCCCTGCTGGATCAGGCCACAGCCCATCTAGTCCAGCGTCCTGTGGCACACAGTGGCCCACCAATTGCCCATGGGCATCTCAAGCAGAGACAAGGGCAAACCTTCTCCTGCTCTCAAACCCCAGCAAATGGCCTTGAGGGACATCCTGCTTGTCTCTCCAACCTGGAGGTGCTACCTAGGCATCATAAGAACCAAAGAACCTAAGAGGTGCTGATCAGGCCACAGCCCATCTAGTCCAGCATCCTGGCTCACACAGTGGCCCACCAATTGCCCATGGGCATCTCAAGCAGAGACAAGGGCAAACCTTCTCCTGCTCTCAAACCCCAGCAAATGGCCTTAGAAGCATCCTGCTTGTCCCCCCAGCCTGAAAGATGTACTTAGCCATCCATTCTAGCAGCCATTGATACATCTGTCATCCATAAACTTGTCTAAGCCTTCCTAGGCTGGTAGCTGGTATCACCCTAGCACAGGATAAGAGGTTTAGGGAAGGCCTAAGAGGTTTAGGGAAGGTCCATCTTTGCTCTCAATATCACCCAGAGCAGAAGAATGGCACCCTCAGAGGAGGGGCTGCCCTAGAACGTGGTCCACGGGTTTAGCATGTTCAGTTTGAATCAAACTGAACAGGGGCAGTTGGGTTCAAGTTTGAACTTTTCCCTTCATACAGCAGGGTGTTTGGTTTGATTTGAACATCTCTGGACACCTTTGGACCATGACAGAACAGGGTGTGTTTGCTACGTTCATTAGAACATTTCTTAGAATCATAGAATTGTAGAGTTGGAAGGGACCTCTAGGGTCATCGAGTCCAACCCCCTGCCCAATGAAGGTTTCCCTAAACCATTCCAAACAGATGTATGCCCAGCCTCTGCTTGAAGACCTCCAGCAAAGGAGAACCCACTACCTCCCATGGCAACCTATTCCATGGACTGATTGTCCTTACTGTCAGGACGTTTTTCCTAATATCTAATCTGTATTGCCTTCCTTGGAGCCAGATTCTTATCTGGAATCCTGGGTTTAATTCCGCCCTCCTCCACAAAGCCAGCTGGGTGGCCTTGGGGTAGTAACAGCTCTCTTCAGAGCTCTCACAGCCCCACCTACCTCACAGGGTGTCTGCTGTGGGGAGAAGAACAGAAGATTTGTCAGCTGCTTTGAGTCCCCTTAAATGGGTGAGAAAAGCGGGGTAGAAAAGCCAACTCTCTTCTTCTTCTTCTTCTTCTTCTTCTTCTTCTTCTTCTTCTTCTTCTTCTTCTTCTTCTTCTTTTTCATCATCATCATCATCTACAAAGTGTGGATGCCCAACTCACTCCTCGTCTTGCTTCCCTGGGACAATTCCCAGGGAAGTAAAGTTGTAAAATGGCCCTCAGTTTCAACCTTTCCATTGGCTTTTCCATCGACTCCCTCCCTTTTTGTGCTGCTTTTTGCACAATTGTGGCACACGTTTATAACGCAAGCACCGACTAAATCCTCTTCCGAATATGTTTTCACAGCAAGAATTAATAGATTGACCTGTGAAAGGAATACACCTATTAGAACACATTTACCAAACTGAAGCAGGTAACTAATTGGAAGAACCCTCGTAGATAAATGTAGTATCTGTTAAGAACACACAACAGAATAAATTATCTGTGCAGTGACGTTCTGTAATTAGCACGTTTAACTATTAAAACGAGACGTACTACATTAGCCAGCAGGACAGAGTGATTTGACGACCAACTTGACTAGAGGAGTTTGATTTTTCACGCCTTTGGCTTCCGCGAAGGGTCAGCTGTAAAGTGAAAACCACCACCATTGGGATTCATAAGGACAGAACCATTAAGCACGGAAATCATCACCTATTGGAAAGCTCAGAGTGACATCTTGAGTATCTACCAGGTTTCTAGGCTGGTCCTGACCAAGGGCATGTTTTAAAATGGAGCTGATTCTGCCCCTTGTTTGGAACTACCCATCCTGGCTGTTCCAGTGCCACTGATTTCAAACACAGGATAATCCCATCAGCTAGTCCCTGGTTTGCCTCCGGAGTAAGAACGTGCACAAATGTATTTTTCATGTTCGATTTATATCAAATCGAATGCAAAATTCATATTCGTTCAAACAGGCCCCCTTTGGATGTGGTAGGATTCGAATTCACTGCAAATGTTCAATATGAATCCAGTTTGAATCCCCGCTACAAGTCGCCTATGGATCACCTAAGTATCCCCTATAAATCCCCTGCACGGCCACTCTGAAAGAGTCACATCTGCTCTCAGTCCACTCTGAATCCACTCTGAACCCGCTTGGAACCCGCTTTGGATCCTTTGCAGGTGGGACTGGGAAGCCTCTTTCCCCCCTCTCCAAGTTTCATATGAATGTATAGAAACATTCAATTTGAATTCAAATGTCAGCTTTTGCATGTGCCAACATTCAACTGGATCAAATGTCCAAATGTGGACAAATTCATACGAATTTCAAATGTGATGAATATCCGTGAACTTCCCTGCTCCTGATGTGTATCAGGTATGTCTTTGCCTTGGGCAGAGTAGCTTTGTTTGTTTGTTTGTATTTGTGTTTGTGTTTGTGTTTATGTTTACGTCCTGCCCTACACCCAAAGGTCTCAGGGTGGGTTACAACATTTAAAATCCAATACATTAAAACAGTAAACAATCTATTTTAAAATGATAAAATCCAAGACATAAAAGCAGTGAACAGTTTATATTAAAACGATAATATCTACTATATATATAAACGTGAAACCACTCTCTCTAATGTTTATTGATTGTTTAAGGAAGTATAAAATATTATCATTTGAAATCTTTTAAGACTGACAGACTGAAGGTTGTTTGTTTTGTTTTGGAGAGAAATCACATTTTATTCTGCAACGTGAAGTATTTTTACGAATACTTTTAAATACTTTATGACACTGACCGTACATCTGAAGCCTCATCAATAAACACACACGCAGGTGCTTCCTCCAAAATCATGGCATCTGCTGAAATCTGCAGATTTGGTTTTCCAAATCTGCAGGGAAAACCATCAGGGCTGGTTTTCCTCTTCAGGGAAAAGGGAAGGTTAGTACGTACCATTGCAGAGGATTTCAATTTAACAATCAATTCTAGAGTATTTTTTCTCTCTCACGCGCAAGCACATTAAAGTGCATCTTTTGTTTTTTTCAAAGTGCTACATAATTCTAATTCTGCACATGATGACTGCATAAAGGGAACCTCTTCAGAAGAAGCACAGTGGCATCCTTGGTTGTCCTGCAACCAAACAGACACTTGCTATTACATCTGGGCCCAGATGTTTCATGAGAAACATATAAGTCCATTGAGGACATTTTGGAAAGTATTTTGTCTTCTCTTCCTTCCTCTTCTCCCTCAACAAATTTGGTCTTAAACTGTTTCTTAGCATCCGTTCTCGTTTGACAGCAAATTGATCCTTCCTGTAGGTTTTTTGTGTTTAAATTACGCCTTGCAACATTCCCCATGGAAGCTACAAAGCTGAAGATGGTTTTTCCCAAAAATGCTCCCCGGTGCCTCCAAATAATTACAGAAGCAGCCTCGCCGGAGCAGCCCTTATTGTCATGCTAAACAAATGTTCGGATCATGTCGGCATCAGCTTGCACACCCACGGCGTTAGCGTGTTGGCAGAGTTGGCTTTGCAGTGCAGCAACTTTGCTTTCTGCGCAAATGCACCATCAGACATCCTGATCTCAAATGGCTTGAGAGTTTGGGAAAGGGCACATCTGGATGGCCACTGGAACCAAAGGGTAACTGCTGAGACCAACCACCTGGTTTGGTTAATCTTTCTACACAGGCACTTTGTAGCCCGTTTGGTCTATTGGTTACGGAGCCGGACTCTTATCTAGGAATACCGGATTCGATTCCGCCCTCCTCCATGAAGCCAGTTGGGTGACCTTGGGCTAGTCACAGCTCTCTTCTGAGCTCTCACAGCCCCACTTACCTCACAAGGTGTCTGTTGTGGGGAGAAGAATAGAAAAGATTTTTCAGACACTTTTTGAGTCCTCTTAAATGGATGAGAAAAGCAGGGTAGAAAAGCCAACTCTTCTTCTTCTTCCTATTATATCTGATGCAGTTTGGTGTTGTGGTTAGGGTGCCAGACTCTTATCTGGGAATACTGGGTTTGATTCCGCATTCTTCCACAAAGCCAGCTGGGTGGCCATGGGCTAGTCACAGCTGTCTTCTGAGCTCTCACAGCCCTACCAACCTCACAGGGTGTTCTGTTGTGGGGAGAAGAACAGAAGGTTTGTCAGCCGCATTAAGTCCCCTTGAATGTGTGAGAAAAGCAGGATATAAAAGCCAACTCTTCTTCTTCAGTGTGACAGTGCTGGCCCGGCCCAGACCCAGACTCAGACCAAACTTGTTGGTCATGACCAACTCCTGGTTGACAGCATGGGTACTTCTGTGGGCACCTCTGTGGAGTTTCCTTGGCAGTGATACAGAAGTGGTTTGCCACTGCCCACTTCTGGAGAAGGACTGGGGATTGAACCGGCAACCTTCTTCCAGGCAGATTGCTACAGCCACTTCCAGACTCCGTGGGCCCCTGTATGCAGTTTTCTTGGCAGTCATACAGAAGTGGTTTGCCATGATCTACTTCTGTGTAGACGCTGGGAATCAAACTCACCACCCTCTGCTTTCCATGCAGTACCACTGAACTACTGGCCTTCCCACATTCCACGGGCATCTCTATGCAGTTTTCTTGGCAGTCATACAGAAGTGGTTTGCCATTCCCTGCTTCCGGGGAGAGGCTGGGGATCGAACCAGAAACCCTCTGCTCTCCAGACGGTCTGTTCTAACTGAGCTACACCCACCGACGTAGATAAAGATGCCGATGTCAAACGAATCCCTCAGCCGGGACCCTCCCTGCCAAGGGGTGCCTTGCCTAACACTCGCTAGGCGGTTTCCCACGGCAAATGAGAAGTTCTCAAACTTTTGCGAAGGACGGCGGTGCTGAAAACATCCAGCTGCCTGGAGTTTTGCCTGGGTGGAGGTCATTCTCCCTGCTAGCCTTGGAACTGAGGCAGCGCACACCTCCAGTCGAGCTCTAAAAATATTATTGCTCTTTCTTTCTAAAAAAGAAAAAAAACCCACCTTCGGGCAGAGAACACGCCGGGAACATCTGAGCCCCCAGGTGAATGTTTCACCAGGTAATGAGCATCTGAATATTGTTTTGGAACCTCGGCATGCACAGCGGCTCTTGTTCACGCAGCCGGAGAGCTGCCTGCCCCTTTCCTCCCTGCACTGTGCTTAAAATATAAGGTTTTTGGGGCTTTACCAGGTACGGCCGCCTGCCTTTCTGCTTTGGAAGCAGGGAGGGGAGAGACGGCTGCCACCACAAGGGGGTCAGATGCTCCATTGGGCTATTTGTGGAGCTCTTTCTTCCAAATAACAGGGAAAGAAAGACGCCATTCTGGTAAATTAGGTCATCCCCTTAGCCAGAGTGTTTTATATTTCTCACCTGGCTGCCTTTTTCAAGTCATACCCCGCGCTGGAGTTGTGTTACTGCTTAGCTATAAAGGGGCTTGGGAATACAGCATCACCCCAGACCTGCCAGTCTGGAGGCCTGGGGTCCGTAGATTAACCTGTTCTTGGTGGGTTTTAGATCAGGGTCCGCGTATTTTAATCAGAGGAGCCAAGTCTGAATGGGAACAGATATTCTCACAAGCTACAAGGCAACCTGGTGGTGACGGGGAGGAAAGAATCGTTAGTTTTATCCTGAGTAGGGACATGCACGGATATTCGAAAATCGGAATATTCCATCTGAATCTGGCAAATGCCAACATTCAAACTGGATTCGGATTTTGGAAAATCCAAATTTGAGCATTTGAACTCAAACTGGATTTTCAAAAATCCGATACGGACTTTCAAATAATTTGCATGTACAGATTTGTATCTGTCGTATACAAATCTGCTCGAAAATTATAGGTATTATTGTATTTAATACGGGATGAAAACGGGTTGCATATGGATTAAATATGTGATAAATGCACATTTGCGCAGATTTGTATTTCGGATACGAATCAACACAACATTCGCATATCCGAATACGAATCAAATTTACAAATGTGCGGATCTGGATAATCTGGATCCAAATCGTATTTTTGAAAATCCGGATTCTAGAAATTCGAATCGGATTTTTGAATATTCGATTCAAATTGGATAAAACAGCCATAAAAACTGTGGCTGCTTCTGGCTGGGGTGAGAGGAGAAACAACCAAGTTTTGTGCTGCACCTGTGAGATTGGAGCCTTTGCCACGGCCTCCTCTAGGTGCGGTTCCTTCCTACAATTGAATCTTTTGAGGCTGGCTGGTGCTTTAAATTTTTTTCTTTCTCTTCTTGCGATCGTGCTCAGAGCAGGAGGGAAGGGGAGAGAATTTCCTTGCTACAATTGAATCTTTTGAGGCTGGTTGGTGCTTTAATTTTTTTTCTTTCTCCTCTTGCAATCATGTTCAGAGCAGGAGGGAAGGGGAGAGAATTTCCTTGCTACAATTGAATCTTTTGAGGCTGGTTGGTGCTTTAATTTTTTTTTTTCTTTCTCCTCTTGCGATTGTGTTCAGAGCAGGAGGGAAGGGGAGAGAATTTCCTTGCTACAATTGAATCTTTTGAGGCTGGCTGGTGCAACCTAAGAGATCTGCCCCGCTGTGATGAGTTGAGGTGGAAATAAAAGAATAATTTTCCAACATAAACTGGTATAGCTGCCCTGTATCTTGGCTTACTTGATTTTAATGGCTCTGAGTGTACCATTATTCAAACTTTTAGTGATTTTCAACTGTAAATCTTCATGAGTTTTGTTGTGAGAAAATAATTTTTTAAAACTAACAACACTAATAGGAGGTCTAGTGGTTAGTCATATCCCACAGTCACTGGGTTTGATTCTGTACTCCTCCATGAAGCCAGCGGATACTTCACCAGCAGACACTTCATCAGCAAGCACTACTGACCTTGAGCTAGTCACAGCTTTCTTTCTGAGCTCTAACAGCCCCACCTGCCTCACAGGGTGTCTGTGCTGGAGAGAAGAACAGAAGGTTTGTCAGCAGCTTTGAGTCCCTTTAAATGGGTGAGAAAAGCAGGGTAAAAAAGCCAATTCTTCTTCTTCCCCTCTCCACCCTGGAATACAAGGAAACCACCAATCCCACTTGTCTTCATGGTTTGAGATGGAAAAAAGCAGTAGTCATAATTTCATCAGCAAGCACCACTGTATTTTGCTGCTGGATAAGCATCTGTCCATGCTTCTTCCACACACACCTGCCCTGAGCAGCTCTTTTCAATTATTCCCTGGTGCCTCCCCCAAGTTATTTTTCTGGTCTCTTGGTATCCAAGTTGAGTATTTTCTCTGCCCACCAAATGCATTTTCGTCAGGCATCTAATGGAAGACAGTGGTGGCGCTTGGTGCAGTTGGGAGAGGAGGTTCTGCCACATGGGAGCCACCACGCAGAAGGCCCTCCCGTGTGACCCCACGTGGGCGCTGATGGTCATGACACTTCCAAAAGGGCCTCTGCCACAGCTGTTGTTTTTTAAACTGACAGAAGGCAAGTCTATAGGGGAGAGGGCACCCCAGGGAGACTAGCGAACAAGGGAGAACCCTTCCACTGGCTCTCTTTCACAAGATGTATTACAGGAAATGCAACCAATGTTTCAACCGATGTTTCAAACGCTACTTGAATGGCAAGAAGCTAAATGTGAATTGAAGCAGATCTTGGTCTCTCCCTGAAATCTCTGGCCTGTGATTTCAAGAAGAGCTGGTTTATCTGGGATCTCTTTAAAACATCTACGCAATATATCCCTGACACATTAAAGGCACAGAAACGAGCCAGAAAGCGTCTCAAGAAGCCCTGAAAGCAGATGTTTGTTCTGCTCCAGACAGGAGAGTGTTTTATAAAAAAATAAAAATAAAATAAGCACGGAGAGGCGCGTGGGCATGGATTCGCCGGCTAAGTTGCATTTGGGGTCCTCGGTTTATTGCGCCATTATTTACGCCTGCAAATAAATGAGGCATCAAGTAAAAAGATTGAGGGGCGGAGGGGAAATTGGGTCCCACTCTGGCTCCTGTAGTTTCTGTCCTTTATTTACACAGCGTGCCCTGCGCATGCCTGCGCGCCCATGTGCGCCCGTGACGCGGGCCTCCGCCTCTGTTGACCGCCTCTGTCAGTCGGCTCTGGCTGCCTGTTCCCACTGGCTTGTCATGTTCACTAATTACAGAGCTGCTGCATGATTCACCTTGTTAATTAGAGGGACTTGCACAGAAAGCCCCTTCGGGCAGTGCGAAAAAACCGTGCCTCACACCAGTGCCCTGAGAAAGCTTCAGCCTGTGAAGTAATTCTTCTCATCTACCTTCTATTTTTTTATTTGAAATGAATAAATCATTGAGATGTTCCTTGTGGAGTGAGAATGCAAGAATTCACATCTTTGTAAGATGTAAATTATATGTGATCAATAGAGGGGCGGCTTCTATATTGTACTTAACAAGCCTCCCTAATTTGCTGCTTGTCAGTCTGTGAAAAATTACTTGAAATATTTTGTCCCCATGCTGAGGGTGATTTCCCCCCCCCTCCCTTTGGCGCCCACCCACCCCCTTCCTTGCCCTTGATGTATAGAAATGACTGATAGCCGGTTTCAGATCCTTTAAAAAAAAAACAACCTGAACTAGAAATTATGTAGATTATTTAAATCCTAGAGACTTCTTCTCTCCCAGCAAGAAGTGGCATTTTCCTAACCAGAATCCTCCCTGCCGAGTGTCCCTGTTTGAAACCCTCAGCATGGGTGAGCCACTTTGGTCTAGTGGTTAAGGAGTCAGACTCTTATCTGGGAATACCGGGTTTGATTCCGCATTCCTCCATGAAGCCAGCTGGGTGGCCTTGGGCTAGTCACTAGCTCTCTTCTGAGCTCTCACAGCCCCACCCACCTCACAGGGTGTCTGTTGTGGGGAGAAGAACAGAAGGTTTGTCAGCTGCCTTGAGTCCCCTTAAATGGGTGAGAAAAGCGGGGTAGAAAAGCCAACTCTCCTCCTCCTCCTCCTCCTTCTTCTTCTTTGGCTGGGAATGCGACTTTGTTTTGCCCCTCTTCCTATTAATAATAAATAAATAAATATTGGTTTGTCGTTGCAGATATTGCTGTTTTAATATATATAGTTTTGTTTTAATTTGATTAATTTTAAGCGTTGTTACCCGACCTGACTCCTTCGGCTATAGGCCCGGGTAGAAGTACAAATAATAAATATATAAAATAAAAATAAAATCCCTCTCTAGCCTCCTCCACGCAAGCCATTCCCCAACTGTTTGGAATGAGTGGAGAAATTAGCTCCAGTGACATTCCGGATTACTGTTTGATTAAAATTGCTTATTAAAGCCAAATGCATTTTGCATTTATGCAAATAACGCCCACCGTGTAAAGGTACATACTTGCATGTATGTATCTTTCCTGCTTCCATACGCATTTGTGTGGATCTGGACAGGACGAAAGCGGGATGAACACAGAATAAATACAGGATGTGTACGGATGCATACGGGATCCGTAATGATGTGTATGGGCACGTACGAGTATTGTTGACATTCGTACATGCAAATTCAAATGGAAAATTCAAACGAATAGATTTGAATCTATTTGAATTTTAAAGATCTGAATTGATTTGAATTTTCAGGTATTCTAATGGAACCAAATCCCAAAAATTGCATTCATGTGCACCCTTATTTCTGGAACAGGTCCCTGGATCACCCAGCCCCAACCCAGGAAACAGCTGCCCAGGGCTGTGGTCACACCTAAGTTGTAATCCAACTTCAGCCCACCTTCAGAGTGAGAGAAAGAACATCATCAGCAAAATGACCGTTAATTTTCTTTCCACATTTTCTATCCCAAAAGGTGAATTTTCTGAGTTATTTAACACTGAAAGAAAACAGCTTCACACGTTGCTGATGTGTTCTCTCACTCTGAAAGTGGACTGAAGCTGGGTTAAGCCTTAGGTGTGGCCACGGCCAAGGTTTCAAATACCTGCAACTCCTCTGAGGGCTGTCTTTCTCAGAAAATTTGCCCAAACCCTCATTCAAAGCCATCAAAATCAGTATATATATGTTTTAATTAAATAGGCCTCCATTCTCGTCCTTTTTCTCTTTTTCTCTCTTCTTTTTAATCATCCCAGCTCCAGATTCCTCCTTACCTCCAGGATGACGGTGGATCAAAGACAAAACAGCTGGAAAAAGTCACCTAGATACAAAGATCTGCAAATTAAGAGGTGACCTGATTGAACAATATAAAATCATACACAGTGTGGGAAAAGTAGATGGGGAAAAATTCTTTCCACAATCATACAGCAGTAGAACCAGGCGACACTCTATGGCTGTGGTCACACAAGTCTGAGACAGTACAGCCTGTACATTAATTTGGTCTGAGGTCGTACCAGTGCTGGTCACACCTAAATCATTACAGGTCGATCTCAGGCCGTCCCCGCCTTGGGCCACATCAGTAATACCTTTCTCTGAGATCAACCTGAGCCTCCTCTTGGCTTCCCATCCCCTTTTGGTGCAGTAAATCTACCTTCTTTCTGATTGGATGACGTTGTGTCACTCAAGGGAGGCGAGGGAGTATGTTTGCGGTTCTTTTTTAAGCTTCCTCCACCACCTCCATGCCCCCTTCCTTTTTTATGTGCTTTTCTTCCCCATGCAATTCATTTTTAAAAAATTGCAGTAAAACGCTAGGTAGAGGAATCATACGCATAAAGTGAGGAGAGGAAGGGAGGTGCCCCACAAACTTCACGTATGCCACCCTCCCCTAGACATTGGATGAAAGGAAAGACTGGAGCCCACCCATCACAGCACGGTTTGGCCTCCTTTAGCCCATCCTCCTGCTCACACTGAGGAAGCAAAGATGTCCTGATGTAGCAAGGAAATTCTCTCCCCTTCCTTCCTGCTCTGAACATGATCGCAAGAGGAGAAAGAAAAAAAATTTAAAGCACCAGCCAGCCTCAAAAGATTCAATTGTAGCAAGGAAATTCTCTCCCCTTCCCTCCTGCTCTGAACACGATTGCAAGAGGAGAAAAAAAAATTTAAAGCACCAGCCAGCCTCAAAAGATTCAATTGTAGCAAGGAAATTCTCTCCCCTTCCCTCCTGCTCTGAACACGATCGCAAGAGGAGAAAGAAAAAAAATTAAAGCATCAGCCAGCCTCAAAAGATTCAATTGCAGCAGGGAAATTCTTGTGATTGGGAGAGAAGTTTTTAAAGACTCTAGCAATGCATTGTTGCAAAGACTGCACAGCAGCTGGCAGCGTGCTTTTTGCACAGAAGAAAACTGAAGGGAGATTAACAGGGGCTGAGATTAAAAGGTCCTGCTTCTCCGTGCTGGTTTTTTTTTTTTTTTTTTTTTTGCGGTTTGAATGTGAATGTCAGTCATATTCAGCCTGTGTTGTCCTCAAGGAAGTGGGAACGCCCAGAATGTGCACTCTGTCCTGAATCTGGATTTAAAAGTCCAACCTGGATTTGAAAAGTTAAGTGGGAACAAGACGTTTACTAATTTTCCAATATCTTTCCATAACCAAAAATCAAACAACACATAATACAAAGTAATTAATGGTGGGATACACAAGTGTCTTCATAAATTCTACAATTGGGCCAACTCCTTAAAACCATCAAAGCTAGTGACTGTCACCCTTTTGGTAGAAATCTCTGTATACCACTGACACACTGGACGAAAAAAAAAACCCTTCCTTTTATTCATCCTCACTTTTCTGCCCATCTGCACCATGGACATCTATGAACATATGGACTTTTGTATTTCCCTGTTCTACCCACTTTCCTTTGCTTTACAAATGCAACTTTTCAAACCTGCAACACTTCCCAAGGAAGTGAGAAACAAGAGAGATCTACACAAATAATTCCATCTGAGCCAGTTTGGTCTAGTGGTTAGGGAGCCGGACTCTTATCTGGGAATACCGGGTTGGATTCTGCACTCTTCCATGAAGCCAGTTGGGTGGCTTTGGGCTAGTTACAGATCTCTTCTTAGCTCTCACAGCCCCACCTACTTCACAGGATGTCTGTTGTGGGGAGAAGAACAAAAGGTTTGTCAGCCTCTTTGAGTCCACTTAAATGGGTAAGAAAAGCGGGGTAGAAAAGCCAACTCCTCTTCCTCCATGAAGCCAGATGGGTGGCCTTGGGCTAGTCACAGCTCTCTTTTGAGCTCTCACAGCCCCACCCACTTCACAGGGTGTTCTGTTGTGGGGAGAAGAACAGAAGGTTTGTCAGCTGCTTTGAGTCCCCTTAAATGGGTGAGAAAACCGGAGTAGAAAAGTCAACTCTTCTTCTTCTTCTTCTTCTTCTTCTTCTTCTTCTTCTTCCAGAAAATAAATCCTGGATCCAATTCCGATGCAATAATATATGCTTAAAAAGAAATTTAAAATTCACACATACACCCCAGTCTGTCCCAAGCTGTATTTTAAAACAATGCAGTTATATCTAATTTGTTTCGAGGAGCATTGGGTCAAAGTTCTCACACAACAAAAAGATCCAGTTCAGCCTCAGCCATCCCAGCAGACAATGCTTGGTGCCTTTCAGCCTTCCCTTAAAATCAGATGACAAAGTAAGCAGTTGAACGTTAGAAAGGGAATAATCTGAAAGCTAAATGATATGGAATATAATTTGCAATGGCCCTATCAATCTCACCTTTATTTCATACATATTTCTTATTAACAGAACATTTTCTATCCCAACTGTCATCCTGAATACAATTAGCACCTGATTTCAGATTTATGTTCTGCACAATTTCCCATTTTGTATCTCTGACACCTCCCTAAAGCCTATTTGACTTGTCTGACACATTTGCCAGATATTATGAGCACTTTTTTTCCCCCCCTGCAAGATGAACATTTCTTAATTTTCCCTTTTGGGGAGTCAATAGATTTTCATGAGATTCTTCATGCGGATACAGCCTTCAGATACTCCAAGAGTTGAGAGAGGGGCCAGTTAAGGTGCATAAACCCCAACAGCAGGTCAGAAAGATGGAGCTAAGCCCTTCAGGGTGCCCCTGGGTCCCCTAGTACTATGGGGAAACAGACATGAGGGTTTAGTCAAAGTTCAAAACCCTGAAGGACTGTAGCATCTGGAAGAAGAAAACTCACATCTTCTCAGTGAGTGAGAGTTGATTTTAAGTTGCAGAAGTTACGACCCCAGGGGCCTCTTCGCACGAGGGCCGATGGAACGCGCATCAGACACCCTGGGACGCAGCATTCGCTCTGCTGGGCCGGTGGTTCCGTTCGGAACCGCCGCAGCCCCTCCCAGGGTGCCCACTTGCATTCAGGGTGTAGAGAACGGAATTGTGCTCTACACCCTACCCAGGGCGTTCCTAGCCATCCCACAGCTGTTGAGGAAGTAGAGTGTTCGCATGGTCCCCCCGACAGCTCTGGGGCCCACCTCCAGCTGCCCCCATTGGGCAGGCCAGTTGTGTTCCTTCCCCGGTTCCCATGGGCCCTAGGGGACCGGATTGGGTCTCCTAGAGCCCACAGGAAGTGCCCCCAGGCAACAACCCACCCTCATGCTCACCGGGTTCTGCAGTGGCCGGTGCGGCCGGTGGCGCTGTGCCTCTGCGCATGCCACCAGCTCTGATTGGCTAGTTGCATGGGTTGTGACTGGCTAGCTACCTCATCCTTGGGTGAAGGCCATGGAGAGGAAGAGATTAGGCTGGCCTCATCTGCCGGCAACAGGAGCCGCTGCAGGAAGCTTTGTTCCCCCTTCCTGCCAGCCAGAAAGCCCCTGGCATTGCATTCTGGAAGAAGCATTCCCTGGCACCCTTCTGTAGGCAGAGCACGACCTTCAGAGCTGCAATTACTCCAAAGGCAAGGTCATGTCCGTATGTCCGAAGGAACAAAGGAAAGCTGGTTTGGGGACATCTGTCTCCAGAGCTGAACCAAGGCACAAGGCTGGGCATGAATGCCATTTCCGACATTCGGTTCATAATGAATCGAATATTTGAAAATCCGAATCTGTACGAATAAGGAAAAACAAATCTCTGGACATTCAAATCTATACGAATATATTTGTATCTATTCATTGAAACAATTCAGACATTTGTATCTCTACAGATACATATCTGTACGCATCAAAGGACCGAATTTTGACATTTGAATTAGAAGTGAATATCCTTAAATTTGAATTTAAGGTTTTGATTCAAATTTCAAATTTTGGATCTATTTGTTTGAATTATTTGGACATTCGCGTGTGTACGGGTTCGTACACGATGTGTACTTGAAGATCTGCATCTTTCCCGCATCTGTACACATCTGTACGGGATGAAAACAGGTTGAATACGGCATAACTATGGGATGCATACAGATGTGTACAGATGTGTATGGACCCAGGGAAGATGCGTACTGGCATCTACAGATGTTGTCAACATTCGTAAGTGCAAATCTGAATGAAAAATTCAATCGAATAGATTTGAATTTGCGTAATTCAAATCAAATTTGGTTAAATTCGAATATAACAGGTTTGAATCAAATTGAATTTTTGAGTCGTCGATTCTGATTGAATTGAGTCCCAAAAATTGCATTCGTGCACATATTTGTATTCATTTGAATTCATTTGTACAAATTCGTATGAATAACAAATATTTGAATATTCACATACCTCCCTAGGAGGGGCTGAGAGCAAGTGACCGTTTTGTCCTTGTCTTCTGCTTGAGAAGCCCAGAAGCAACTGGTGGGCCACTGTGTGAGACGGGATGCTGGACTAGATGGGCAGTAGCCTGATCCAGCATGGTTTCCTCTATGTTCTTCTCCAGATTGGATCTAGAACAAATCTAGAATGGATGCTTAGGTACCACTTCCAGGCTGGAGAGACAAGCAGGATTCCTCAAAAGCCCTTCAACAGCAAGTGAAAGTTTTGCCCTTGTCTTCTGCTTGAGAAGCCCAGAAGCAACTGGTGGGCCACTGTGTGAGACGGGATGCTGGACTAGATGGGCAGTGGCCTGATCCAGCATGGTTTCCTCTATGTTCTTCTCCAGATTGGATCTAGAACAAATCTAGAATGGATGCTTAGGTACCACTTCCAGGCTGGAGAGACAAGCAGGATTCCTCAACAGCCCTTCAACAGCAAGTGAAAGTTTTGCCCTTGTCTTCTGCTTGAGAAGCCCAGAAGCAACTGGTGGACCACTGTGTGAGACGGGATGCTGGACTAGATGGTCTGAGGCCTAACCCAGCAGGGTTCTTCTTATGTTCTTACATTCTTAAGCAAGGTTCCGTTCTCTCTCCCGTTTTCTGATGGAAACTTTGAAATCTGGCAGCTGGATCAAGGGAGAGAAGAGCCAGCTGACGGTCACTGACTACATGGCGTGCCCTTCCCAGGCTGAGTGGGCAGGCGAAGAGGAGGCGAGCAGGGTGTGTCTCAGCACCCCAGGTGACATCAGCTGATTCAGAGCATGGGAGGCAGCCGGGGGCAGAAGGAAGCTGGCAGCTGCATGCCGCCTGAAGCAAAACCAGATTTCCAGACAGGGCGAATAGTTGTGGCAGCTTCATTTCAGAATAAAGGTCCCCAGCATCTGTACCAAGGTTTATCTCTCCCTCTCCTGGATCTCTGTAGGACGTGAAGCGGAGGGGTGACAAGATGGAAGAAACTAGGCTCTCTCCCTGGTGCCCACCCGCCTCATTACTGAAGGTGGTGGGACAACTAGGAGGGCCTCGCCGCTAGATCTTAAGGCATGGGTAGGTCAGTATGGGAGAAGGCATTCCTTTGGATATTTGGGGCCCAAGTTATTTAGGGCCTTATAAATCAGAGTCAATACCTTGAATTGGACTTGGTAGTAAATTGGCAGCCAATGCAACCCTTTTAAAACCGGCATGATGTGCGTCCGGCTAGCTGTTCTGATCAGCAATCTAGAAGCTCCATTTTGCACTATCTGCAACTTCCAGGCTGTCTTCAAGGGCAGCCCCATGTAGAGTGCATTACAGTAGTCCAATCTAGAGGGTACCAGAGCTTGTTATTGCAGATTACAGCACAGGTTCTAAAGCCAAGTGCAGAAAAGGCCTTAGAAAAAGGGAAAGAAAATCCCGCATAGGAGCCAAGAATCACAGCAATGAAATAAGCAGATTTTTTTTAAAAATGGTGGTAAGAATTAATTTTAAAAAGCTAAGTATTCGGAGGGCAGAGCACACTAACAGCACCTCAACCTCTGTTTTCACTTTTATTGTTCCAGATGTTATCCTGTGAAGAGATACAACTTATTTATTCATAAATAATTTTATTCAGAGCAAAAATATGGGTAATCAGATCCGATTTGCTTTTCTGCCAAGGAAATCGTTGTGGGTTTTTTAAAAGTTTTTTTTTAAAAAAAAATTAAGTATAAAACATCCTTAAACATGGAAAAGCCTCTAAAAGGGCAAAGGTACAGCGTATACTTCAGAAATCTAATTGACGACTTCTGAACTTCTTCTGAAGGATTATTTATCTGTGACTTTTCACTCCTCTTATTTATTTATTTGTTTGTTTACATTTCTCCTTAATTCCTTTTATCACCCCAGTGACTATGACTGCGTCCAGACTTGTCAGCACCGCGCATCAGAATACTACGCAGTCGCGGTGGGTTCATCACACACCGTAGTGGCAACACAGGATCCCCCCACTACTGTGAGATTATCTTAATGCTGCTTGGAGAACACTCGCTCCGCAGCATAGGGTAAGTCCGAAGCTTCCTGCCAGTCTGGACAGGACAGTGAGAATTGCCAGTGACAAGAGGAACTGCAGCACAACTGCATTTGGCTGCTTTGTCCCATGTGACGCATGCGCCAACGCAAACGTCCACAATTTCCTCCTTGGAAGCTGCAGTGCTGTAGTCCGGATACTGGATCCCCACTTTGCAGCACGTAAGCTGCAAATATTTTTATAACTGCATAGTTAATCCACTAATCTGGAAAGGGTCCTCTGTCTCTCTTATTTTTTTAAGAGTGTGGTCACACTCCTTCGGGTCTAAGGCTAAGAAGCAGCCTTTGTCTTTTTTCTCTTGTTTACACTACCCCACAATATTTTTGAAAGTTTTAGAAATGGCGAAACTAAGGCTAGACTATCCTTTTGCCTTTGTTTTTGGAAGGGTGTATCCTACTGCTAAGGTAAGTAGATACGGACCAATCCCTGTGTGTTTAATGAAAAGCTTTTCAAAATCCTAATTATGGAAAGCAACCGTCTTATCTCTGATGACATATTGTCTTCAGATCTGAAAGCTCAGCTTCAGACTCAAGCTACCAGCCAGCAAATTGTGCACTTTTATTAGGCAGGTGGAAGGAAAGGTAGGGCCTGCGTACAAAAGAGAATTAGGTGTGGCTTTCTAAAATCTTGATTCTCAAAGCTACTTTGCTACATCAGACAAGGCAAAAAGACATGAAAGGGCACCAACTAAAAGTTGCACAGTTGCCCAATCAAGACACCTGTAGTAAGATGCAGTGTGTGGGAGTGCCAATAGCTCAGTGGTAGAGCAAACTTTCTGGGAAGCAGAGGGCCACAGGTTCGATTCTCAGTCTCTCCCTGGAAATAGGCAACTTCGAACCACTTCTGTATTCCTGTCAAGAAAACAGGATAGAGATGCCCATGCAGTCTGGCAGGAGTCAGCCAAAACTCCACTTTACAATAGCTACGTGCTTCCCAGAATCCGTCACTCTGACTGCCAGGCCAAGCCAAGCCAGGGCTCTGCTAAGGCACAGACAGCTTCAGATCGGATATGATGATTGGCATATTATTATTGGTATCTAGGGAGGAAGTACAGAATTATAATCATGAGCTATGAGATTCTGTGTCAGGTTATATTAAAAGACATCGAAACAGCCTCTGTTTTGGCTGAAGGAGGCAAAGATTGCAAAATAATTTGTTTTCAGGAAGTAAATATTGCTCCTGGCTAGATACTAGTGTGGGGTGTTGCTAGGAAAAGGGCCTTTTGTTTTCTTTACCATCCTTTTACTCTAATTGCCAAAGTTTGCCGCAGATTCCCTTTTCTTGTATTTTCCTGTGTACGAGCTACTGTTCCTTATTTGGTCAGTCATGTGCCTATGTCATTGTTGGGATTCCCTTCTGCTTGTATTTTTTATCCATTTTGATAGCAGTCTCTGCTGTGCCCTTCCGAAATTATCATTTTTCTCTTTTTACTGCTGCTCTCTTAATAAAACATGGACCTTTATTATCTCTGAAGTCTATCTTGCTTGCAGAGCACATGCCAATTTACTGATATTAAAGCCAAGAAGTGCTAAAGTTCTCTTTTCAGTTCACGGATGAACTAGGCTAATTTCCCCACACAAGACACATGTCCAGATCACGTCTTGTAAAAGTGCCCAACAAGAACGACAATCATGAGATACAGCATCAGCCAGAATCTGTGGGTTTGATTTGTATTTACCAAATTCGAATCTATTCGTTCTAATTTTGTATTTGAATCTTCACATGAATGTCAGCAACGTTCGTATGTGCACGTACACATCTTTCCCACATCTGTACACATCTGTACATGTTCGTATGCACCCTCTAGTTATCCTGCATGCAACCCATTTTCGTCCTGTACATATTCATACAAATGCAGACAGATGCGGGAAAGATGCGAATCTTCATGTACACTATGGGTGTTTTCCCACTGTCACTAAAAGTACCCATTAAGTACCCATTAACGGGTACATAATGTCATTACGTACACATTAATGGGTACTTAATGGGTACTTTTAGTGACAGTGGGAAAACACCCATTGTGTACAAACCCATCCACAATACGAATGTCCGGATAATTTGAACAAATAGATCCAAAGTTTGAAATTCGATTTGAATGTTTACATTCAAATTTCACGACATTCTATTTGAGTTTGCATGTTGAAATTCTGCGGATTCGATCGGATTCCGAATGCCTACGAATATTCGTGCACAACCCTAATATAAATCCTGAAAATAGCTGGTGGTCTGGGTGCTCAGAGAGAAATAGGACACTAAGAGGATACTAATAATAATTCAGATATTCTTTCATCATTAGCCTCGCATTATAAAGTTGGTGAAAGAGTGTTGAATCTTCTAAAAAAGAAAGGAAATTAAAAACAGCTAAAATATCATAATTAGCGACCCCAACTGCCGCGGCGTGTTTAGCTTTTTAAAAGCAGGCGCGCCTCTCTTGGAAACGACATTTTGCAAGACAAAGACAAAAAAAGCTCACGGATTGCACCCAAAACCAAGGGCCGCCGCCATCCACGACTCAACAAAAGCGGGAAAGCTACCTCAAATGGAAATGAAAACATAATGTATGGAAATACGCTCTCATAAAACCTCCTTAGGCTCCACATGTATTAATGTATTAGTTTGCAAACATTAAGATCAAAGGCACGGCAACAAATACATCCTAAAAAGTTTTTAGTCAGATTTTTATTAACGATATACAAGTAGCGAAGGCATAAAAAATTAATATGTTCGAGCCTTGAAATGTCAGCTGTAACGATCGCTGGCGCTGCTTACCTCCTTTGCTTTTTTGTTCTAGCCTGGCTTGCCCTGGGTCTTCTTGCCTTCAGCAACTCCACATTGAGAGGGAGACAGGAGAAAGGAGAAAAAGGTTAACAGATGGTTAAAGAACCCCTCATCTGTTGCGGCAAGTTTTTTAAAAATACCAATGAGAAGTGAACAGGATAAAGGGTGTCAAAGATGGGATAGTTAAATTCATAGACGTGCAATTTTAAGCCTGCAGGCCTTACCCCATACACTGTTAAATATTCAGCTGGAAATAAAATCTACGAAAGGAGCGAAGGCTGGGGTTATTATTACTAATGCTAACGTTTCGAAACTAGATTGGATTCCAGTTACTAAATAATCACCCACACACACTTTGCCCCGTATTTGCCTGTCTCTAGAAGAATAATCTAACCAATAATATGATTAAGGGTAGATCAGTCTGTGCATTTTGGGGGCCACTGTTTACAAAGAATTGCCCTCCATCTGTAGACACAAATGGGGGAAAGCCCTGTGTCACACAGTTTTTAAAATAAGCACCTAAAAAGCCTCCTGCCTTGTTTCTCTTCCACATTGTTGCTTTCCGGGTTCCTGTTTGATCTAGTGGTAATGGAGCTGGAATCTTATCTGGGAATACCGGGTTTGATTCTGCCCTCCCCCACGAATCCAGCTGGGTGACCTTGGGCTAGTCACAGCTCTCTTCCTGAGTTGTCACAGCCCCACCTACATCACAGGGTGTTTGTTGTGGGGAGAAGAACAGAAGGTTTGTCAGCCACTTTGTGTTCCCATAAATGGGTGAGAAAAGCAGGGAAGAAAAGCCAACTCTTCTTCTTCTTCTTCTTCTCCTTCTCCTTCTCCTTCTTCTTCTTCCAAAGTTCCCAGCCAGGACTTCTTTAGCCTGGTGCCCAGAAGAGACACTGGTTCCAGGCTTCCAGGTTCCGAGGACTTTTTAAAATTTATTTAATTTAGCAACATAGTCCTCGTAAAGTCCAGGAATAAAAATTTAAATGGGATTGCACGAGGCCAAAAGCGGACTGGATTCACATTTAATCTTGTATGGAAACGCACCCTGGGGGGGTCTTTGTGGCACTAGGCACAATCGGATTAGTCCTTGTCTCTGCTGAGGGTGGATTTGTTATTCAACAGCTCAGCGTGTCCAAAGCAGGTTGGAGGGACGAACAAGGAGAAAACTATCAGAAAGAAAGAAAGTGTCAAAAAACACAGGATATGTCAATAAAAACTCATGTCTTGAACAATCCATAGTGTTGATCTGGAGTGTTGATCCAAAGCATTGATAACAACATAAGAAAAGCCCTGCTGGATCAGGCCACAGCCCATCTACGCCAGCATCCTGCCCCACACAGCGGCCCACCGAATGCTTCTGGGCACCTCAAGCAGAAGACAAAGGCAAAACTTTCACCTGCTCTTGAGTCCCAGCAAATGGCCTTTGGAGGCCTCCTGCCTGTCCTCCCAGCCTGGAGGATCTACGAGGCATTCATCCTAGGAGCCATTGATACACCTGTCCTCCCTGAATCCACCCTGGATCCATTGCAGATGTGACCAGAACAGCTGCTTTCCTACCTCCCCAGGTTCACAAATGTATAGGAACTTTCTATCCGTATTCAAATGTCAAAGCTCTGAATTGAACCCACATTTGGTTCTAATTTAAATTCGGACCAATTTCAAATGAGACATTCATACACGTCCCTGACTCTTAGCTAAGCATCAGATATATACATTGCATAGATGAAATGGAAGTCTGGTGTATGGACAGCAATGGGAGTCTGCTAGGCAGGAAAAAAATTAAATACGCTTCTTGAGATTTGAAAATCTTTTCTGCTGGAAGCAAAGAAGGTGTGCGTAAGGGGTGGGGGGTGGGGGGACGGCATTTGGGCTGCCAGACAGTAATACCTCAAGGTTGAGTTATATTAAGTTGTGCTCAGGTAAGAATCCAAGGAGAAGTGGGGGGTTGTGAAGAAGAACACACTCACACCCAAAGAAAGGTGTTAACAAGCTTTCAGACCCAAAGTGACTGCACGTGTATAATCATGCAGATGAAAACTGAGCAAAGGATGAAGTATTAAAAGAGCGTGGTGGGATATAAAGAGTCTTATAACTATCATGAAATAAATATTTTTGGAACAAAATGAGCAGCTTATAGATCATTCAACCTGAAGGTGGCCTTATTATGGCTCCATCGTAAATAAATAACAATAAAAACGCAACGTTTAAATGCAACGCACGCCATTCCTCTAGAGCAGTTCTCTGAAAGGGGTTTATTTGCATCTGACCACATTCGACAACAAAGCAGCTCAGAGGCCTCTAACGCAGAATCGGGATATACTGAATTTATTCCGTCAGTTCGCAGTTCACAGCAAAAAAGGAGCGTTTGGATGTTTGTGATCGCGTCGGAGAGACCCGGGCCCTTTCTGCACTTGGCCTTACTCTGGAACATATCTTGGGATATGAGTCTGTTGTCTGCAGGCTAATGCAGGCTATCTCAGACCTTGCCTGGTGCATGCCATAGCCTTTACAAGCATGTGAATATCAGGTCCCTAATTTGAGATATTTTCCAGAATAAGGCTAAGTGCGGAAAGGCCCCCAGTGTTTGCATTATGTGTTCATATTCGGGCTGAACTCGGGTGTTTCTCCACTGTCAGAAAGTACCCATTTTTGCACCCATTAAGGACCCATTTGGGTGTGAGCCGGATGACCCCATTTCCACCACGGCACCCATTTGAGACCCGACTGTTTCCACTGCCGGCCAGGAAATCTGAATCAAATGGGTACTTTATGGACTTTAATCCGGATTTTCTGTAGACCCCATTAATGGGGGTCTACGATGGGGTCTTCTGCCAGAAAATCCGGATTAAAGGGAGCCTGTTTCCACAAGAAACAGGCAATGGAGTCCAAAGGAAGCTAGGAGAATGGGGCACCCTTGGGGGCCTCCCCCACCCCAAGTTTGGCTTCAAAGTCACTTCAAAGTCACTTCAAAGGCTGCACCCCCCAGTCCCCCAAACTGCCTGGGGTGATGGGCAGACCCCTCATGGGTAGATCTTGATTCCCCAGACGGGTGCAAAGGTCTTTCCACGGTGCGAGGTGCTACACCTCCCGTGGAAACACATTGGGTGCTTCCCTCAATCCGGATCTACTAGATCCGGATCAAGGAAAGTACCCATTCCTTAGATCCGGATCTTCTTAGGTGTGCCATTAGCACGGTGATGCTCTGAGAAGTGCGCTATGACCACAGCATCCTTGCCATGCTGCAAAGCAGCTTCCTTGCTTCTCGTGGATGCAGACCAAGGAGGGGTGTTGCGGGGAGGGAGATGGAGCGACAATGTTTGCTGTGCATTGTAGTTGTCGCCACTGTGGCATTGATACTGCACAAGGCACAACAACGTTTCAAAAGGAAAGTGTGCCTTCTTTGTGTAATGGACGCGCTCTGTGAGGAGGCCGCCTTGTATCCTGCTTGGTTTCAGTTTGTTCAAGGCTGTCAGAGGAAAGCAAGGAAAGATACGTGCTTGAGTAGGGGACATACAAGTACAGTGGCAAACGTATCCTCGGGGAACTGTGAGTAACTCGTAATAACACAAATTATTTGGCAGGTGCCACAAAGCGGAGGATCATGCTTCTTCAGGAGGATTGCTTTCTCCCTGGATGCTGTTCATGCGCTGGAGAGAAAAGATGTTGGGCAGATGAGAAGAGATAAACGTGGGAGGCAGAGATACCCAGAACCGCCAGGTATACAGGCTTCTCGCCCAAGGAGAACCAACACGAGTACCTGGAAGGATCGTTCCTTTCCATCCCATGCAGAGAATGTCTCAAGAGCTTTCTAGGATTGATAACACTGGGTGCTCCAGATGTTGCTGAGCCTCCATCATGCCTTAAGAATGTAAGGGTGCTTCCACACAGGCCCTAATAAATCTGGATCTACCTCATCCGGATTTAGTAAAACCGGGTTCTAGTAGACCCGGTTTTACTAAATCCGGACGACCAGAAGATCTGGATTTACGGGGTAGATCCGCATCTAATAGACGCGGATCTACCCCCTCCCCATCCCTCTGCACACGCGGCGGGAGGACGGATTAAATCCGGATTGGAGGTGGGTGCTATGTGGACGCACAGCACCCACCTCCCATCCGTGCTCCAGGGCCCTCCCCCGGCCCACCATGATTGGCTCCTCGGAGCCAAGCATGGCGAGCTGGGGGGCTCCTACCTTGCGGCTCACCCTCGCCCCAGAAGCGGCGGATCTCCGCTTCTGGAGCCAGGGGGAGCTTCCCTAAACCCCTCTCTAGCCCACCCGGGGGGGGAGCCCGCACGATCCCCTCCTTACCTGCTCGGCGTCGCCCTGATTCTGGCAGGAGGAACCCAGGATGCAGCATGCCTGCGTCCTGCGCGCCTCCTGATTGGCCAGCTGGGTGGCCTTGGTGTAGCTCTCACAGCCCCGCCTACCTCACAGGGTGCCTGTTGTGGGGAGAAGAACAGAAGGTTTATCAGCTGCTTTGAGTCCCCTTAAATGGTTGAGAAAAGCAGGCTAGAAACGCCAACTCCTCTTCTTCTTAAAATCATTTCATTAGGCACACATGCCGAATGTGGAAAATCTTCTGTGCGGAAGAACATCTTTCTTGAAGGACGTTCTCATGTGAGCCACTTTGAAAAAAGAAGGATAAATATGTAGCCCCTGGGCGCCCACCCCTCTTTTTGACCCCTCTGTTATTTGCTCTGTGCGATGCCGCTTTCCCTCTAATAAAGAGGTGGTGAAATGAATGTCTTAACTTCTGGAAACAACAAACTTTACTCTGCTTGAAAGATCTTTCCAATGACAACAAAAAAAACAAGCCCTCCCTTCGAAACTTTTGAAAAACAAGATGAAAGGTATCTCACATTCGGGAGGAGGTGTGTGTCTGGGTCCAATTAAATTAAAAGTGGAATTAAAAATGGTTTTATTCTAGACCAAAGATCTGACACAATTCAGCCAATGATTCCTGAAGCCGTTATTTGTAAAACGACAAACGGCATCTAAAAATCTATCCGGCGCTGGTTAGAGCAGAATACACTTTATTTAATTTTCCAATTGGTTGGTGCTATTGATTTGGACATGGGAGGGTAAGAATATATGGCTGTCATTTTATTTTAAATCATTTTAAGGGGGGAAAAAAAAGAACTCTGGAGAGACTCTCCTTTTCATAAGAACATAAGACGAGCCCGGCTGGATCATTTCCATTTTTTTCAATTTCCATTTTTATTTGTAAACTGACTTTTCGAGAAAATCGCTCAAGGCAGTTTGCTGCAAACAGGTGGGGAAAAGAAAACACACAAGACAAAGTAACACATTATAAAATCGCATATAATGCAAAATTACGTGTTATAGAATTATACAGGAGGTTGGAGAGGGTGAGGCAGAGGAAACAAAGACCTTCTAGATGCACCAAGGAGGCAAGGTCTTCTCCATCCTCCAAGCCAAGGGCAAAGTAGGACCTTGTTGTACCTTGGAAGACGGCAATGCAGATGCGACGAACACCAAGGATCGGGCCACAGACCTTCTAGGCCAGCATCCCGTCTCACACAGTGGCCCAGCAGTTCCTTCTGGCCATCTCAAGCAGAAGACAAAGGCAAAGCCTTCACCTGCTCTTCACCACCTGCAAATGGCCTTGAGAGGCCTCCTAGCTGTCTCTCCATTCTGAATGCAGTACCTGGGCATCTATTTTAGAAGCCATTGATACACCTGTCCTCCATGAATTTGGAGAAACGCTGCTGGATCAGGCTACAGCCTATCTAGCCCTGCATCCCACCTTGAATGTGGACCCACTAATTGCTTCTGGACATCACAAGAAGAAGACAAGGTTGAACCCCTCACCTCCTTTCAACATCCTACAACTGGTCTGTACAGGCATCCTGCCAGTCTCTCCAACCTGGAGGTGCTACCTAGACCTCCATTCTACTAGCTATGGACACACCTGTCCTCCAAGAATTAAGAGGAACCCTGCTGGATCAAGCCACAGCCCATCTAGTCCAGCATCCTGTCTCACACAATAACCCATCAATTGCTTCTGGGCAACCCAAGCAGAAGACAAAGGCAAAACCCTCACCTGCTCTTGACTCCCTGCAGATGGGCAACAGAGCCATACCGCCTACCTCTCCAACGTAGAGGCAGCACCTAAGCATCTATTCTAGCATCTAGAATGGATGCTTAGAACTGGGGTGGTAACAGAACTGGGATTCAGCCCAGTTCTGGATGCTTGATTGTGCAGCTGCAGTTACATGGGTCGGCCACACGGGGCAGGATTCAGCATGTAGGGTTAAAGCTAATGTAAATATGGTCCTAAACAGAGTTATTATTTTAACTGTGAGCCAGTTTGGTCTAGTGGTTAGGGAGCAGGACTCTTAGCTGGGAATACCGGAGTTGATTCCGCACTTCCCCATGAAGCCAGCAGGGTGACCTTGGGCTAGTCACAGCTCTCTTTTGAGCTCTCCCAGCCCCACCGACCTCACAGGGTGTCTGTTGTGAGGAGAAGAACAGAAGATTTGTCAGCCTCTTTAAGTCCCCTTAAATGAGTGAGAAAAGGAGGCTAGAAAAGCCCACTCTTCTTCCTCCTCCATGAAGCCAGCTGGGAGACTTTGGGCTATTCATAGCTCTCTTCTGAGCTCTCGTGGCTCCACCAACCTCACATGGTGTCTGTGATGGGGAGAAGAACAGAACATTTGTCAGCTGCTTTGAGTCCCCTTAAGGGAGAGGAACAGAAGGTTTGTCAGCCGCTTTGAGTCCCCTTAAATGGGTGAGAAAAGCAGAGTAGAAAAGCCAACTCATTATTATTATTATTATTATTATTATTATTATTATTATTATTATTATTATTATTATTATTATTATTATTATTATTATTATTATTATTATTATTATTATTATTATTATTATTATTATTTTAAAGAAAGGTGGGGAGGGTGGACTGCCCAGTAGATCTCTCCCATTTCCCCCACCGAGGACATGAGAACGGCACCCACGGCTGAGGCAGTTTATGATTTTTCACTTTTAATTAAAGAAGTTAAATTGGCAACATGAAACACTTTGCTTTCACATGGCTTTGTTAATAAAAAGTGCAAGTTGAAAGCAACATCGCTGAAGGTCGCAGCCTGTGTTCAAAGTCTCAGCCCCACGAAAGCGCCAGTGCCCAGAGGACACGGGGGAGCTCAGGTGCCTCCTCGCCTCTTCTCTTTTACAGCATTGCGACTGAGGGGAAATAATTAAAATACTGAGAAAGTCACGGACGCGCCCAGTGTCTGCAAAAGCACTTCAGGATCATTTGCCATCCTCTTTGACAGCCAAGAATTAAGTGAGCAGGGAAGTTACTCGCTCCTTCTCACAGCAATGAACGCAGAACCCTTTTGGAGTGCCAATCTCATGCCATTTCATATGTTTCTTTCTTCTTTTTTTGGGTATACATTTTGTATTTATTTTCAGTAAACATTTATATCACATTTCAATACATTCCATTACAATGCGCTAAAATTTTCCATGTGACTTCCTCCGTTCTTCGGACACTCCTTCTAGTAGTCTTTTTTGTTCTTTGCCCCTTAAATATACCTGTTGCTCTTTGTTTTGGAGGCCAGAACCTCCCATCAGAATACCCAGTCCCTGAAGAAATTCTATAAAAATTCTCCGGTCCTCTATAAACTTATTCACTGTTTTATCTTTTGATAGGTTTTTCAGTTTCTTTCTGTTT
Source organism: Aspidoscelis tigris stejnegeri (assembly GCA_023333525.1). Lineage (NCBI taxonomy): Eukaryota > Metazoa > Chordata > Lepidosauria > Squamata > Teiidae > Aspidoscelis > Aspidoscelis tigris. The sequence goes on from JALMGA010000013.1 coordinate 6,483,270, forward strand.
CACACGTAAGGTTTAATCCAGCTTCAGTCCACTTTCAGAGAGAGAGATTATATCAGCAAAGAGACAAGGGCTGTGGTGACACTTAAGGTTTATTCCAGCTTCAGTCCACTTTCAGAGTGAGCAAACACATCAGCAGAGTGACCAGTAATTTTCTTTCCAAATTCTCTGTCCCAAAGGTGGATTTTCTGAGTTATTTAACCCTGAAAGAAAATCACTTGTCGTGCTGCTGATGTATTCTCTCAGTCTGAAAGTGGACTGAAGCTGGACTAAGCCTTAGGTGTGACCACAGCCCAAATCAGGGAAGATTTTCCTGGCAGCTTGAACACTCATTGACTTATTTTAGCAGAACTTATTGCAGTCTAAAGCATCAGCCACTGCATAATAATTTTTAAAATCGGACGAACGGCAAAGCACATTATTTCCTCCTGGTCCCAGAACACGATACCAGTCAGGTACCTTTAACCCTTGGGGAGATGCCACCTTCAAAGGCACCCAGAAATGCTCCTCAGAATTGTGCTGCACAAACCCCTGGTAAATATGAGCACCCAGGATTCTTAGTTGTGTCTGTCTCCAGAATTGCAGTGTTCAACTTGAGGCACATTTCTGTTGAGACTCTAGCACCTCTTGTGATAGCTTAACCAGAGGCCCTCGCTTCCTAGAAAAGCACACACAGGCTCTTGTCTCTAATAACACAATTATGCTAATCATCCTATTAATAGCAACTCTGTTGTAAAGGAGTAACTCTGTCCTGCCGTTGTAGGATTCAGGGTGAGAAACTTCACGTGTTAGAACGAAAACTTGGTGTTTAGGAAGAGGGGTGAAGGTGGGCTTTGAATGCACCACTTTGCCCAGCAGGTTTGCTCCTTGGGTTTTGCACTGTCCACCAACCAGGATAAAGTTTTGGCTTAGAAGGAACCAATACATTAGAGGCCTATTTGCACTTCGGCCAGTAGTCAACAATTGGAGAACTTCCGGTGAAGAGCATCCACGCTCTGATAGGCTGTTACACCCTCCCCAGAAGTTCACTAATTGTTGATTAGGGGTGTTTTTCCACTGTCAAAAAGTACCCATTTTTGCACCCATTTAGGACCCATTTCAGTGTGAACCAGATGATCCCATTTCCACCACAGCACCCATTTGGGACCCGATTGTTTCCACTGCCGTGGGGGAAATCTGGATCTAATGGGTACATTTTGACCTTTAATCCGGATTTTCAGTAGACCCCATTAATGGGGTCTACATTGGGGTCTTCTGCTAGAAAATCCGGATTAAAGAGAGCCTGTTTCCACTGGAAACAGGCAATGGGGTCCAAAGGAGGCTAGGGGGAGGGGATGCACCCATTGGGCTCCCCCTAAACCTAGGCTCCGAAGTCACTTCAAAGCCACTTCAAAGTCATTTCAAAGTCATTTCAAAGTCTGTGCAAAATAGCTCTGGAGTGCCTTTGAAGTCTGTGCTGATCTTCGGAGTGAACTTTGGAGTGACTTCGAAGTGACTCCAAATTGACTCTGAAGTGACTCCGAAGTGACTCTGAAGATCAGCACAGACTTCAAAGGCACTCCGGAGCTATTTTGCACAGACTTTGAAATGACTTCGAAATGACTTCAAAGTCAATTCGAAGTGGGTTCGAAGACTGTACCCCCCTGCCCCCTGAAACACCTGGGGTAACAGACCGACCCCTTGGGGGGTTGATCCGGATTCCCCACATGGGTGCAAAGCTGTTTCCACAGCAGGGGTGTTAGCACCTATTGCTAATGGGTGCTACACCTCCCGTGGAAACACATTGGGTGCTTCCCTTAATCCGGAACTACTAGATCCGGATTAAGGAATGTACTCATTCCTTAGATTCAGATCTTCTTAGATCCAGATCTAAGGGCTGCAGTGGAAAAACCCCCTATGTGTAGAGCATGAAAACCTGCTCCACATCTTTACCTGTATTGACCAAAAGCTTAGCTGAAGCGTCCAGCTGCAAAACCATTCGCTCTTCTTCCAGTTCCCCGCGGTCGGTGGGTGGGGTACGTGGCATCCGCGCAGGCGTGTTGGCGTTGGTGGCCATGACTGATCACTGACCTCTGATGTGACTGGACCATAGGGCGAATCCCCATGGGGCTGCCAATGCCCTGCGATGGATTCAGGGGAGCCTTAATGAGAATCTTAATTCGCATTAAGGAGTTCCCATGGCAATGGAGGACAGGCCGGGTTCAAGGCCCGTCCCCATGAAGACCACGGCAAATCCCTGCATCGGGGATGCCACGGTTTTTCTCCACCCCACCCCCCTTGCCTGAGTGCTTATTCGCCCAGGTAAGGACTTGATTTACCCCAAACAACCACCTGACAGCTGTCCTGCAGTCAGCTGAGCAACTGTCAGGCAGGTATAGGGGCTGTCAAGAGCAGGGCAGACGTAGGGCCAAATCCCAACATTCGAATTCAAATTGAATCTTGGCACATATGAAGATTGACATTCGAGTTTGAATCCAATATTTTGATACACTCGTATGAAGCTTCGTATGGCATTCGTATAGGATACGCATGGGAGCCGTATGGGGTTGAACATTCATATCGGATACAGATCCTACCACATTCAAAGGGGATCTATTCGAACAAATACAAATTTTCTTGCATTCGATTTGATATGAATCAAATACAAAAGAAAATTCGTGCCTATCCCTACATCACAACCCGCACAGGTACCTGGTTTCAAAACCAATTCGCCGGAGAAGAGGTTTGCCCGGAATAACCAGTTTCAAACCATCAAATGCATCTGATTGCATGGGGAGGGGGGAGCATAAAACACAAGTTTAAGAAAAACGGGAGGCCTCAAAGAAGGAATATTTGTGCAATGAAGCATGGTGGCATTAGGGTTGTTTCCCCTCTGCCAAGGATGCTGATATAATAGTTGTTCAAAGAAGAATCCCATGCAAAGGTTTCTTGGGCAACCTCTTTTCCCTCTGTATCTGCCGAAAGGCCACTCTGGGTATGGTTTTTTTAAAAGATATGGCTTGGAAACTCTTGCGCAGTGCTCGTAAGCAGAGGTTAAGGCTATGAAAGGTCAAAAGCCACGCTGAAGAAGTTAGATAGAGCTGGGCAGGTTTTCCGAGAGGAGAAGAGCAAAAGGTTTCCTTGGTAATTCCTTTGTTCCTCAGGAACCAGGCGACCGGTATAGATAAGAGGGCTGTTTGGTCATCTCCGTAGCACTTTCCCCCTGCAAACTAGACCATGTATGCAATTAAGGCAATTTTCGCAGGGTTTGCTCCCAGGAAGTCCCTGATCCTGTCCTTCAAAGGGCACAAGGGAAAGAGCAAAGACAAGAAATAATTAGGAAGGGAATAGAAAACAAGATAGCCAAGTGCCATTTTGCCTCTTTATGAATCTGCGATGAGGCCACATTTGGAATATTGTGTACAATTCTGGTCACCACATCTCAGAAAGGATATTAGGAACTGGGAAAGGTGCAGAAAAGGGCAACCAAAATGTTGAAGGGGCTGGAACACCTCCCTTACGAAATCAGCCTGCAGCATCTAGGCGTCTTCAGCCTTGAAAGGCGGCATTTAAGATTGAAGTATGGAAAAATCACACGTGGTGTAGAAAAGGTGGACAGAGAAAAATAATTCTCTCCATTGCAGGACACTAGAATTTTCTGTAAATCCAAATCGAATCTGAATTCGGTATCCAGAGTTCCCCTTTAATTTTCTATAAATCTGAATAGAATCTGAATTCGGTATCCGGTGTTCCCATTCACTTTTTAATTCCTGGATTTTATGAGGACTATCCCGCAAAAATCCAGGGAAAAAAAGTCCTGAGGAAAACTCCTCTTAATTCCCATTTGGAGCTGAGTCCGCTTTTCCCCGCCGCAAAATGGGAACGCTCCCAGACTATTCAGAGCGGAGATCCAGCCTTCTGGCCAGTGGCTGCCAGATGTGGGTGGGATTTCATAGCTGCAAAGGTTCTGCCCTCCTTGCCATGCCCACAATGCTGGAGCCCCGATCAAGAGAAGGCAAAGGCTTGGATTTCCCCTAAATGTGGTGGGGAATGGCTTGACTTGTTGCTTTGCTTTTAAAAGCTTTTTGCTTGATACATACGTACCGCTCTCTGATTGTTAGCAGTTACTAGGAATGTATCTTTTGTAGCTACGTTTCTAGTAGCTGCTAACAATCATCAGAAAAATACATATGTGTCAAGGCCGGTCCCGCCACCAAAGACCCGACACATGCTGACTGGAGTTACCACACTTTATTCGGCGTGTGTCACTGTGTGACCAGCTAAAGCTGGCAAGCAGAGTCGGGGTAGTCTGGAAATGGGTCAGTGGACACGAGCAGATCGGGGAGACCAAATACCTTTCCGGGAACCAGAGCTACATGTAGCAAGAGTCGTCAAAGGGGCAGTCCAAGAGTCAAAGGCACAGGTAAACAAACGTAGTCCGAAGGCAGTCCTAGGGTCAAAGGCACAGGCAAACAAACGTAGTCCGAAGGCAGTCCAAGGGTCAAAGGCACAGGCAAACAAACGTAGTCCGAAGGCAGTCCAAGGGTCAAAGGCACGTCAGGATACTGAGCCGAAAACAAGCCGAGGCAGAAGCAGAACCAGCAAGAGACGCTTTGCTACCTGCAAAGAGTCCACTGACCCTGCAACTCCTTTTCAAGGAGTTGGAGGCCCTCCTTCCAGGTGTCGCCCCTGAAGCCGATGCCTGAGCCGCACCTCTCTGCACCTTTGCTGCAGCTGCTGTCTCCTGACAACCCTGGTGGCCTCCCCAGGGTCCTGCTGCTCCCCCAGCATCTCTGGCTCACGAGAAGCCTCTTCCAGCACAGGCTCCACAACTGGAGTCTCTACCGGAGTCTCTTCAGACTCAGGGCCAGCCCTGGCTTGGCCCTGATCCCCACCTAACTCCGACTCCTGGAAGCCGTACCAGGAGCTTTCAGAATCAGAGTCTGATTCAAACACCTCCTCAAGAGAAGGACAGCCCTGTCGTGACTCTCGAGGAGGTTCCTGAGGCTCTGCTGCAGGCTCGCCCATGACACATATGTATCAAGCAAAAAGGTTTTAAGAGCAAAACCACGAGTGAAGCCGCTTCCCTCCACCCTGTGTGAGCTGTCAGCCTTCCGATTGCGCTCTGCTCCTTTGCTGATCTACTTGAGCGCAAATGTGCTCTTCCCGGTAACATGGATAGAGGGAATGTTACAGGGAACGTCCAATCTGAAAGGGAGGGTGAGAAAAAGGGAAAGTGTGATTGCCCTGTGTGTGTCTGTTCTTCCGCTCAGCTGACTGACCAGGGCAGGCTTACAGGGTTTGCACTGGGGTGCGCGGAGATTAAAAGGTCCTGTTTCTCCTTGCTGGGTATTTGGGCAGTGAGTGGGAACAGCAGTATTCAGATTCAGCCTGGTTTACCATCAGGTAAATGGGAACAGCCTGAAATATGCACTCAGCCCTGTATCCGGATTAAAACAGTCCAACCAGGACTAAAAATGTCAAGTGGGAACAGGGCCTCAGTACAATGTCACATGCCACTTTCCAGCATTGTTTGATTGCCTTTTTCAGACACTGCAAAGGGTTAGACTAGATGGTCTTTGTGGCTCCTGCAACTCCACAGTTCTATGATTGTGTGATTCTGTGATAAGATACTGGATGAGATGTGATATTCCAGATTTACAGACACAGCTCCCTCTAAGGCTTCTTGATGATGCCTGCCTTGCTGTTTTCCATCCTCTTTTCTTATCCTCCTTACCTTTTTGCCAGACACACGACACGCAGATCCCCCTCTGGCGAGTTGCTGCCACTTCCAGACAAGAGCAAGCCGGCGTCTGTTTCCTGCTTCCGTCCTGCGATGCCCCTTCCTCTGGATTTCTGCAGCTGGGATTTTATTTTTCAATGCCGGATGGAACTCCTTGCAAGCCAGTTTTAACTACCGTGTTCAGTTTAATTCTTCTCGCAGACAAATCGTTTGATTTATTTTTTTTAAATTGTTTCCAAAGGTCGGCGGCGGTGCTCCTACGAGCAGTTTCACTCTCATCCGTACAGACCAGCTGAAATGTAAGAAAGGGCGTGTTTGCACTTCCTGCCCTATCCGTGGGATGGGAGATGAGAACAGCGTACGCCATCTCTCCTCCTATGCGCCTGCAAACCTACCTGTGGTGCAGATGCGTGACCAGGCACCGCCATTAGCACACTTCCATGTGCACCATCGTCATCACGAGGATGATGGTGATAAGCTGTACACGCTCACTTGCTTTTGGGGTCATCTGAGGTGCCAGTGAGGTGCTATTCTATAATCTGGGAGCCACCACTGAAAAGGCCCTATTCCAGGTGCCCACCCCTTGTGCTCCTGGGACTGGTAGTCCAAGCAGGAGGGCCTCCCCTGTAGATCTTGAGGTGCAGGGCAGGCTGATATGGAAGAAGGTGTTCCTTTAGCTAGTTGGTGTCCAAGTCAATTAGGGCCTTATAAGTTAAGATTAGACAAGTGGGTACATGCGTGCAGACCAAAATCTGTGGTACCCCTGTGTGCTGCATCTTCCACTGTTTAGAAAGAAGGGAAGGCTGAGGTTGAGGTTACCCATGGACTGAAGCAGCTCATTTCACATCTAGGTGGCCGTGGTCACACCTAAGGTTTAATCCAGCTTCAGTCCACTTTCAGAGTGGAAGAAGAAGACATCAGCAAACGTGACTGGTAATTTTCTTTCCACATTATCTATCCCAAAGGTGAATTTTCTGAGATACTTAACACTGAAATAAAACAGCTTGTCACTTTGCTGATGTATTCCCCAAATCTGAAAGTGGACTGAAGCTGGATTAAACCTTCAGTGTGACCACAGCCGGTGATTCTTGTAGCCATCAAAAGTTTCTTTTGTGGGCGGGGGGGGGAGGGGAGCCCCACATTCCATCAATGAACATGTGCTCCCTGGTCTGAGATGGAAACATGGCATGAAAATAAATATATGGAGCATTTAAAAACAAATATCTCTTTTAAAAAAAATAATAATCTGGGATGGCCACATTTCTTCCATGCGGCGTGGCGGCAGCAAAGCATCGCATGTCTAAAAAATAAAGAGGAATTGGTGAACAGTGGTTTTAAATGGATATATACTTCTGTTATTTTAATGATGTGATTTAAAATGAACTGGCACTCTTCGGGATCACCCTTGGCTTGATGTCAGCAACGTGTTCGCTTCAGTCAATCAATGACATGACTGAAAGAATGAGCTGCCATTCACCAGCAGGGGGCACTGCAGGGATTTTTTTTCTCTAGGCTAGAACACAAAGGAAAGCCTCTTGATTGGAAAATAATGCATATTTCAAACATGCTTGCCACAGTTTAGAGCTCACAACAGCAACCATCTCTTAGCAAAGAAGGCTTCCAAGGAGCAAAGGGTGCTTCCGCATTTGCCGCCGAAAAACGGATCTAAGAAGATCCGTTTTTCGGCAAGCAGTCCTCCAGAGGATCCGTCCCACATAGGGACGGATCCGGGGAGGCCTCCCTGTGTCTGCACATGCACGGGGAGACCAGATTGGGGGGCCGGATCGACTTCCGCGCAGCACCCATTCGAAAAGTCCGCTGGATTCCCATGCCGCCGCCGCTGCCACCCCCGGAGCCGCGGGCGTGGAGCAGGCAGCTGCCAGTCACTACGTGTTTCCGGCGGTGCATGGCACGTGAGGGAGGGGCTCCCGAGGCAGGCTGTCCTCTTTCCGCCCCTCCCAACATGGCGGCCACCAGGACATCTGTCCCTTCACCTGGCCATGTGCGGAAGCGTCCTGCTTCCACACGGATCCAGGCGAAAGGATGGACTGAAGACCTAATTTTTTAGGTCTTCACTTTAAACCGGTTTTCGCCGGCGAGACCCGTTTTAGAAATGGATCTCGCCCGCCGAAATGCGGAAGTATCCGCCTGGAAGGGTACCAAAAGAGGCCTCCACTGCAGAAGGTAAGTAGGGAAGGGTCCAAAATGGGTCTTAACCACCCAGTGCGGAAGCACCCAAAGACTTCAGATTTGACACCCAAGTATTGCGGGGGGGAGGGGGATTGCATCTTTAACCTCACTCTATGCATACATGTATATTTTTATTATATTGTATGCAAACATGGGATCTACATTCCATGTGCCACATATCACAAACTTGCTTGCTTGCTTGCTTGCTTGCTTGCTTGCTTGCTTGCTTGCTTGCTTGCTTGCTTGCTTGCTTGTCAGATTTATATCCCGCCCTTCACCAAATGGGCTCAGGGCCGGTTACAATAAGAATAAAACATACCAAATATTAGAACATAATTAAAAATATAGCCTCTGCCCTCTCTCCCTAACAGGACTGCACCCTGAGGAAGCTATTTAAATAGGCATTCCCACTGTTAGCTTATGATGCGGACTAGTGGAGAAGAACCCCCCCCCCCCCCGCTCACTCCTCCATCAAACCCTGACTACATCCAGGTGGGCAATTCAGACCCCACCCCCTATATAAGCCTGTCCCCAATTCAATGGAATCCTTTGGCAGCCCAACATAGCACAGCTTCTTAGGTTAAAGATCACTTTAACCGGCCCCCGCAATCAAATCAAGGTAACCAAGTGCGAGCGCTAGTCAAGTTTGGTTCATTACGCTCTTTTACCGTCAGTGGAAGTGCAAAATCCCCCCCCCCCATTTTTATTTGGGGAAATGCCCTAAACCCCAAGTTCCAAAGCTGAGGAATTTCTCTCCCAGGAGCCCAAATGTCTCCAGAGCTCAAGCAGGAGTGTAGCCAGAATACACTACGTGGAGGGATCCTCCAAGCCAGGAATTATTTGGTCAACACAAACAGGAAGCAGCTTGTCTTCATACATATGCCACTATTGACAAAGCAGAGAAGCAAAACGTCAGTGGCAGGGTTTGTCTCTTTATTATTTATTAAACTAATAGCAACTGTTAGGGAAAATGAGACAGAAGGTGCTCAGATTCTCCTGGAACCGTTCGTGGAGTTGGGCCAGTCAAAACTGAAGGCCTCTGCCAACATGTTGCTGTTTCCCTATTGATGTACAGTTCCATTCCTACACTGCTGCTTCCAAAATGCAGGCTCTTAAAAAAACTCAACGCATCTTCCCTCCTGGTGCCTCCAAAGGCGCAGGCTCCGAGAAAGGTGGAATTTTAGAACCACAGGCCTATTCTCACTACAGTCTATAGTGCGTGATTAAGGAACTTCTGGGGAAGAGAATCCACACTTTGAGGAAGACAGAACAATTTAATGCAAGTTTTGCCCACCCCCATCTCAGCCTCCATTTAGTTAGGTCGCTGGGCACAAGGTCCCTTCCATGATGCCAAGTAGAGGAAGGCCATGAGCTTGCCAGTGGCCGGAGTAACAATAACCAAAACTGGCTTGGGAAGAGACAAGAATCCCCACATTTGCCCTCCTTTGATCAATACATCTTCACTCTATGAAGCTGATGGGTAGGAGAGTCAGATCCGACAAAGGGAAGCATTTCTTCACCCAGAGGGTCATCGGTTTATGGAATGTGCTGCCGGAAGAGGTGGTGACAGCTACCAGTCTAGATGGCTTTAAGGTAGGGTTAGACAAATTTATGGATGACAGATGTATCAATGGCTACTAGAACGAATGCCTAGGTGCATCTTTCAGGCTGGGGGGGGGGGAGAGGAACCGGGGCGCTTCTAAGGCCATCTGCTGGGATGCGAGAGCAGGCGAAGGTTTGTCCTTGTCTCTGCTTGAGATGCCCATGAGCATTTGGTGGGCCACTGTGTGCGACAGGATGCTGGACTAGATGGGCTGTGGCCTGATCCAGCAAGGCTTCTCTTATGTTCTTATCTTCCCAGTGGGACAGGATGGGTCCTCCTTACGCCTTTGACACGGGAAGGAAACTTTGGACTTCGGTGCTTTCCAGGGTTTCTCTGCATCTAAGAACGCAGGACATCTTACGAGCAAACCTCTTTCCCAATAACTTCAAGGCATTTGGCTGGTGAGAACTGCCAAAAGAGAAAAAGAGCATCTGCTCCTAGTTTAGCAGTTTATATTCCGAACCTGTGGGGAACGTGCCTGAGTCTCTCCACAGAGCACTCAGAAATACAATAAAGTCAAATTTGTAAAATAAATAAATAAATAAAATAAAAAGGGAGAGGGCTGAAAATTATAGGAAACCTGAACGCCCCAGTTTCGGCAAAATCGGCAAGCATCTTCCAAACGCTGAATGGGTTGAAAACCTTTAACTAAAAAATTAAAGTGGCTCTCTTAAAACTGGAGCCATTAAAGACAGAATTTAAAAGACAGAATGCAAGCCAGACTTCTGGTTTATCGCTCACTTGATACCCTGAGTAAAAAATACATAAATGTTCTGCTCTCTCCCATTTCCAGCCAGCGGATGGAAACAGAGGGTTTTAGTGAAAGTAAACGATGCTAATAGAGACATTTTATAAAGACTTAATCCAGTTCAAGACAGGGCTAAGAAATTATTCTTGAAATTGCTAGGATTGTTACACGGTTGCTATAAGGCCGGTTTTCTATTTAGTTCCCATTTTCAAAAAGGGTGGGAGGCAGCAGCCAGGCTTCTGAAACATTATTTTTGTTCACAGAAGTAGAGAGTTGGGTTTTTTTTACATTGCTGACAATAAAATCCAAATGTAGGTTTTCGGGGACATGGAAGAAACTGAGGAATCTAGTTATTCTTAACTAGGGATGAACACAAATATTCATAGGCATTTGAAATCCGATCAAATGTGCCGCATTTTGACATTTGAACTCAAATAGAATGTCCCAAAATTCGAACGTAAACATTCAAATTGAATTTCGGATCCATTCGTTTGAATTATCCGGACATTCGTATGTGTACGGGTTCGTACACGATGCATACTTGAAGATCGGCATCTTTCCCGCCTTTGAACAGATCCGTACAGGATGAAAACGGGTTGCGCACGGGATAACTACGGGATGCATACCAAGGTGTACGGATGCGTACAGATGTGTACGGATTTGGGGAAGATGCGATGGATGTGGGGAAGATGTGCAGATTCGAGTCAAAAATTCAAACAAATAGATTCAAATTTGGTAAATATGGATCGAATCTTGCTAAATTCAAATTTAAAAGATTCTAAACGGATCAGATTTTCAGGTATTCGATTCGATTCAGATAGAATAGAATGGCAAAAAAAAAAAACACATTTGTGCACATCCCTATTCATAACTTTCTGAATTCTGATGCTTGAATTGCAATTGAATGTTTGCATATCTGAATGTTTGCACTAGAAGGGGCTGTTTTCAACTCCATGCCCAAGCGCGCTAGAAGCAAACAACGTCTGGAACATAATTTTGTGCTCCACATATGCACTTAGCTTGTCCGGTCATGTCCTGGCACATCCTGCAGTGAGCCCATCTACACCTCTATGGTGTACAGAGGAGCGCAAGGCTTGCTGTGCAAGGGCACTGGTGCATCACGAGACTGCCAGCACCAGTGTGTGGCACGGCACGCCACCGTTGTTCCAGTGATGGCACATGCACAGTGGCACCAGCATCAGGAAGCAAGATGGTGGTGCCCGGACCATGGGTGTTTTTCCACTGCGCTCCTTTAATCCAGATCTAAGAAGACCCGGATATAAGGAATGGGTACATTCCTTAATCTGGATCTAGTAGATCCGGATTAAGAGAAGTACCCAATGTGTTTCCATGGGTGGTCTAGCACCCAATAGCAACGGGTGCTAGCCTCCCTGCCGTGGAAACACTGGAGCACCCATTTGGAAATCCAGATCTACCCATGAGGTGTCTGCTTGTCACCCCAGGTGTTTGGGGGGACAGGGGGTGCAATCTCCGAAGTGGCTTCAAAGTCATTTCGAAGTCATTTCAAAATCATTTCGAAGTCACTTCTAAGTCTATGCAAAACAGCTCCATTGAAGTCCGTGCTGATCTTTGGAGTGAACTTCGAAGTTCACTCTGAAGATCAGCACAGACTTCAAAGACACTCCGGAGCTATTCTGCACAGACTTCGAAGTGACTTCGAAATGACTTTGAAGCTTAGGTTTTGGGGCTCCCCCCCCATGGGTGCCCCCTCCCCCTAGCCTCCTCTAGACCCCATTGCCACACAAGCGTGGAAACAGGCTCCCTTTAATCCGGATTTTCTGCCTGAAGACCCCATTGTAGACCCCATTAATGGGGTCTACAGAAAATCCAGATTAAAGGCCATAAAGTACCCATTTGATCCTGATTTCCCCAGTGGCAGTCAAAACAATCGGGTCCCAAATGGGTGCCATGGTGGAAATGGGATCATCTGGCTCACACCCAAATGGGTCCTTAATGGGTGCAAAAACAGGTACTTTCTGACAGTGGAAAAACACCCTAAATCCGCCATGATATAAAAATTTGCTGCTTACCTGCTGCAAAGCGGTGGTCCGACACCCAGATTTCTGCAGCCCCCGTAGCTTCCTCCTCGGGGAGCTGCGATAGTTCCGTGGCGCATGCAGTGATGCGCGCATCACATGGGAAGGGGCAGCCAATGGGAGCTAAACTGCAAGGTTTGGCTCTCATTCACTGTTCTCACCATCTGTCCAGACTGGCGGGAACATCTAATTTACCTGATACTGCAGAGTGAGTGTAGATTGTCCCACAGTAGGGCCGCATCCCCATTACAAGCTTATTTCAGTTTCAAACCGTTTTCAATCCTGGCAGACCCCATGTCAGTTTGGCTTAACATGCTTTCCGCGTGTTAAATCGCCCCAAAGCGTTGTAAATGTTAATCCTCATTTCAACAGGTCTCACTCCGGTTCGTGTGCTTGAAACGTTTGACATTTTTTACTGTGGGAACCCTTTCGTGTTAAGGGATGAGAGTTTCCCTCCCACAATGGCTTGCTTCCAAAGCAAGCTGAAAAATCCACCCCTTAAAGCAGCAGCCCTAGTAGCAATCCAAGCAATCCACTGTAGCAATCCAACACTTCACACCTGATAACGATCTTGCCATTGAAAGTGCTGACCTTCAAAAAAGGGAAAAGAAACAAAAGCAGCTGCAGGTTTGGGGAGATGTGTGAATGTTTGACGGTGACGGTGACGGGCGAAGGGGGCTTGAGTTGCTGCTGCTGCTGCTTCATGCCCTGAGCAATGAGGAGAGGAGGGGAAAGAATTGCTGGCTGTCCGCTGCCGTTTTTCTTCTATCCAGGCAAGCAGCAGCCATCCAGCCAGGTTCCCTGAAGGGGTCCCTTTTGGGTGGCACGTTCACGCCAGGAAGAAGAGGGCAGGGCAGCCCCAAAAAGCAGCTTTTAAAAAGTAGCCACTGGAGTCCCCCCTTGAGTCACGTACGTCCTCAGAATCCGGATTGAATGCGATTCTGGCTGAAAGTAATGGGATCAGGCAAATTCGCGTTTGCATCCGGTTCTGTTATTTCGGTTTAGGGAAACTGGATTAAGCTTCTAATGGGGATGCGGCCAAAGTGAATTGGAAGTAGCGGCTGCACCCATGCCTTGGCTGTGCATTGCAGTGCACAGTTTTCCTAACTCTGGACACCTCCTGAGTCCCAGGATGGGAACAGAAAGGTGTGAGCAAAGCGACCCAACCTGAGAATGAAGTGAGGAAGGATAATCAGGTATTGGCGGTGGTCGCAGTTGGATGAGGGAGCTTTGAGTCCTATTATATAAGACGGATTATTTCAGCAAGGTCTAACCGTGGCTGTAGGCAGAAGCCTCTTCCACCCCAGCACTGGGACCACCACTGGAACTTCAAAGGAGCCCATGTGCCAGCACTGACTAAGGGGGAGCACTTAGGCCTGCATGAACAAAATCCTCACGGGGGGGGGGGGGTCGGGTGTCCCTCCCTAACCATGCTGGCTTTTCCCAAGAATCCTCCTGCCCTTTGCCTTCAATCCCTTACGTCTTGGCTTTATCTTCAGGTTGGAAAGCCCAGAGGCTGCGCCTGCTGGAATTTCTGTACAGAATAGTGCTGCGTTAGGCCTAATCATAATAATTATGCCCCTGAGTGCCAATGGCTTTGGAAGGAAAACAGAGATAAGCAAAAATAAGTGGTGGTTTCGACGTACTTAGGGGATTCCCTGGATCGGCAGAAATGTACTAGTTTGCAAATTCAAAGGGAGAAAGTTTTCTGTTGCGTTTCCAAAAGGCAACCAAAGAATTCACCCACAAAGCTCCGTGGATTATGAGATGCATTTGGGGCAGAAGGTGAATCCAGCTAAGGGGCAGAATAACCAAAGGGAGGGTGGTCTTCAGTTCCCAGCGGCTGCCCAGGAGGAGGGCTGGCACACCACTTTTGGAATCCAGCAGGGCTCCTCCTGATGCATGGAAGGCAGGTGTATCAGTACTTCCTCCAGGTTGGAGAGAGGGGCAGGATGCCTCTAAAGGCCAGTTACTAGGATGAAAGAGCAGTTGAAGGTTTTGCCTTTGTCTTCTGCTTGACATGCCCAGAAGCAATTGGTGGGACACCCAATGAGATGGATGTCGGACTAGTACCAGTTTGGTCTTGTGGTTAGAATGCTGGACTTATATCTCAAAGTCACCAGGTTTGATTCCACACTCCTCCATGAAGCCAGCTGGGTGACCTTAGGCTAGTCACAGCTCTCTTCTGAGCTCTCACAGCCCCACCTACCTCACAGGATGTCTGTTGTGGGGAGAAGAACAGAAGGTTTGTCAGAGCTTAATGGGTTAGAAAAGTGGGGTAGAAAAGCCAACTCTTCTTCTTCTAGATGGGTTGTGGCCTGATCCAGCAAGGCTTCTCTCAATTCATGGAGCATGGGTATATCCATGGCTACTGGAATGGATACCTAGACAGTGCCCCTGGGTTAGAAAGACAGACCGGATACCTCTGAAGGCCATTTGAAGGGAGTGGAGAGCAGAGTCCTGTTCACACTACCTCTTCTAGTACACAATTAGTGCATGTCTAGGAAAGAGGATACGCACATGGAGTAGGCTGTTCCAGCCCCCACGCATGCCCTCTCTCCCAAGAAGTGCACCAACCATTTATTAGGCGTGGAGCATGAAATCCTGCTCCACACCTTAACCAATGTTACTTAATTACTTACCTGAAGCATCTAATGGCACAACCATTCACTCCTGCCAGCACTCTGGGGTCATTTGAGGTGCCACACAAGCACACTGACACTTTGGACGACCATAGATTCGACTGCATGTGTGCAGAGCACCTGTGTCACCAAGGTAAGGTGCTGACACATGGGCAGTCGCGGAGGCCGCCACAGCCAAAATGGCAGCACCCAACAGAGGACCAGGACCTGGATCCAATATGGTAAGCATCCGATCCCAGGAGGAGGGAATGGGTAAAGTTGACTAGCGCTCAGGTGACAGCGCTAGTCAAAGTCGGATCATCTCTCCTTTCCTGTCTGGCGGATGGGAAGGATAGTGTGAAAACAGCCCAGGTGAAGTTGCCCCCTCTGGCTCCATTGCCTCCAGGACAACTGCCTTGCATGGCAACTGCAGACACCATCTCCATCCAAGGGTCCTTCAGACTGTGGAGTTGACCATGGTAACAGGACCATTAAGTGCTCCAGGTAGCACCTTAGCAGAAGCACTGAACTGTAGGTCTCTTTACAGCCTCCCAAGGTGTTAGTGATTTTCCCCAGATGCGTCAGCATGGAAATCACACTTAGCTGACCTGGGTGGAGACCCAATGTGGAGATGCTTCCTTTGAGTATTTTTAGAACATAAGAACCTAAGAGGAGCCCTGCTGGATCAGGCCACAGCCCATCTAGTCCAGCATCCCGTCTCACACAGTGGACCACCTATTGCCCATGGGCATCTCAAGCAGAGACAAGGGCAAACCTTCTCCTGCTCTCCAATCCCAGCAAATGGCCTTAGAGGCATCCTGCTTGCCACCACCACCACCACCACCCAGCCTGGAAGATGTACTTAGGCATCCATTCTAGTAGCCACTGATACATCTGTCATCCATAAATTTGTCCAACCCTTCCTTAAGGCCATCTAGGGTGTTTTTCCACTGTCACTAGAAGTACCCATTAAGTACCCATTAATGGGTACATAATGGCATTTTTGTACCCATTAATGGGTACTTAATGGGCACTTCCAGTGACAGTGGAAAAACACCCCTAGACTGGTTGCTGTTACCACCTTTTCTGGCAGCAAATTCCATAAACCGATGACCCTCTGGGTGAAGAAATACTTCCCCTTGTCGGATCCGACTCTCCTACCCATCAGCTTCATAGAACACCCCTGGTTCTAATGCTGTATGATAGAGAAAATAAATTTTAAGTGTTGTGATGGTTATTGTAGTTTTAATGTAGGTTTTTTGATATGCTGGATTTTAAGGTTGTTACCCACCCTGAGATCTTTGGGTATGGGGCGGGATAGAAATATAAATAAATAAATAAATAAATAAATAAATAAATAAATAAATAAATAAATAAATAAATAAATAAATAAATAAATAAATAAATAAATAAATAAATAAATAATATTGGGGCGTTCTTAACTTATAATCTTTTAAGGCACATTTTTCTGAAAACCTCTCACCCTGAATTTGGCTTGGCAGAACGCAAAGCTCAATGGGCAGACAGGATGAGACAATAATTTCAGAAGTGCAAATCATTTGGAGGTAGCACATCTGCTTTATTGGTGTGAAAGATGAACGTAAGGCCTAACATCCGCTTCTGAAGCCCCCCCCCCCCCCCTTGAAGAACAGGCTCTGAGCCAGGAGGACACCAAAAGGTCTTTATTGTCTTGTCGAAGAAGGAAGAACCATACAATCCCGTCCAGGAGATTCACATCAGAACCATCAGCTGCTCTGCTTTTCGGCAGGAATTGTGTGGAGCCAAGATGCCATCCAGTGGCCAGCAAGACTGGAAGTTCTGCGCCGGTGTTTTGTCAGAGCCTGGTGCAGCTGGCCAGACTTTTGGTTCCAGCTTCAGGTTGGCAAAGCAACGCTCCTAGATCTGCACCAGCTTCAAGCAGCTATGAAGCAGGAGGCAAGGTCAGTTTTAAGGTCAGAGTTGTGAACAAAGCTAAACCTTCACGCAGACACACACAAGACCCCTCAGCCAGAGTTCTGATATGGAAA
This sequence comes from Aspidoscelis tigris stejnegeri, assembly GCA_023333525.1. Classification (NCBI taxonomy): domain Eukaryota; kingdom Metazoa; phylum Chordata; class Lepidosauria; order Squamata; family Teiidae; genus Aspidoscelis; species Aspidoscelis tigris. The sequence goes on from JALMGA010000013.1 coordinate 6,500,235, forward strand.
AGAGGGCAGAGTCTGTCATGCTGCCAACACTTCATGGAAAAATACTCTTTCCCATGCAGCTACTAAAGGTAGGAATCAAATCGAATGTAAGAAAATTCTTATTCGTTCAAATAGTGGCAGGATTCTATTCGATAACGAATTTATTCGTACAAATTCATACAGATATCCAATATGAACACATACATATCCAATAGGTATCCCATAACATCTTCTCTGAAAGCGTCAAATCCACCCTGAATCCACCCTGAATCCACTCTCAAACCATATCGAATGCACTCTGGATGGGACTGGTCCAGCCGCTTTCCTACCTCCGCGTTTCACAAATGTTCCAAAGCATTCGTAGGAATATTCCGAATAGTCCCCATGCAACATTTGGTTTGGTACCAAACGTGGTCTCGGCAAGGGGCGTCCCCATGCGTTTTAGATTTGGTCCGCAGAAAGAGGACCAAATCACCCCAAAACGTGCCAGGACCAAAGATGGTACTTGCAAAAACAAGTCTCAGCACGGTTTGGGGTCCTGGCATGCATTGCCAAGCAAGCCAAGTCCGCGCATGGGGACGGTGCCGGACTTGACCATCTTGGCTGATGGGAAAGAGGTTTGAGTCTTAAAGCCAAGCCTCTGTCCTGTCGGCCAAGATCGTGAACAGGGGTTGCAGAGGCTTGAGATTTCTCACTTTTCCAGGGGGGCAATAAAGGGTGTCTGTTGTGGGGGGGAACAACAGAAGGTTTGCCAGCTGCTTTGAATCCCCTTAAATGGGTGAGAAAAGCAGGATAAGAAAGCCAACTCCTCTTCTTCTTCCTCCTCCACAAAGCCAGCTGAATTGCCTTGGGCTAGTCACAGCTTTCTTTCTGAGCTCTCACAGCCCCATCTGCTTCACGGGGTATCTGTTGCTGGGAGAAGAACAGAAGGGTTGCCAGATGCTTTGAGTCCCCTTAAAAGGGTGAGAAAAGCAGGATAGAAAAGCCAACTCTTCTTCTTCTTTCTTCAGATGATGGGGGAGACCTCCAGTGAGAGAGCCCAGACACGGCCTGGATCCCATCTCTCGCAGTTTGCTTCTGAGCGGGCCCATAAAGCAAGAGCAGCCTCCCCAACGTGCAACACAACATTTGCAGGTTGGTCAGCCCCTCCGTCAGGTAGCGAAATGATCCCGAACCGCTTCTGAGCCAACACAAAAACAAAACAAAACAAATCCAGCAATGGAGCAATGAAGAAAATATGCCATAATAAAACACTACGGGCGAAATAAATTTATACACAACACTTCTATTTTTCAAAATCCTTGCTCGGCTTTAGATGCCAGTTTGGCTCCCGGCTAGAAATGCATTCTTCACACACGCTGGGAATGTCGGGGAAAAGTAGTTGGCGTTCAGAGGCTTAATACAGATTTCTACCTCTCTGCCCACAGGCAGCCCTCATTCAGGCATCCATTTGTCCTCAGGAGAGGTTAGGGGTCGAGATGCAAATTGGCAAACAACGGAAAGCTTTGTTAGGATTATCAAGGCAAAGTTTGATCTCCATTGCGGCTTAATCATTCCCTGCCATTTTATGGACTTATTCAAATGCTATAGAATCACTTCTAAGGGTTTGGAAGGAGGGAAAGGGAAAGAAAAAAGCAAGGGAAGCCAGGCGACTGCATTGCTCACGGAAATCTGTCTGGGGGGTGGGTGGGAATGACACACACACACACACACAAATACACACACACACACCACACACAAACTTGTGTGCACACAACACGCTTGGCAGCTTATTTACCAAACTCACTAAAGATTTATTGATTTGTCAATCAGTGCCTTGAGCATTTTCTTTCCCCACAGGAAAATTAATAATTTCTGCTGGCACAATAAATATCCTACATCTAAACTAAGCAAATGCAAGAATCAATTTGGGCTATGTTGAAAGCATCCGGGTTGGGGGCGGGGGACCTGCTCACGCTTCAGCCTGGGGTGGAGGAGGAAGCGGAGGAGGAGGAGGAGGAGGAAGAAGAAGAAGAAGAAGAAGAAGAAGAAGAAGAAGAAGAGTTGGCTTTTCTACCCCACTTTTCTCACCCATTTAAGGGGACTCAAAGCGGCTGACAAACCTTCTGTTCTTCTCCCCACAACAGATACCCTGTGAGGTAGGTGGGGCTGTGAGAGCTCAGAAGAGAGCTGTGACTAGCCCAAGGTCACCCAGCTGGCTTTATGGGGGAGGGCGGAATCGAAGCCGGTATTCCCAGATAAGAGTCCGACTCCCTAACCACTAGACCACTAATGAAGAATGGACACTTGGTGGGGTTTGCCCAGAGCCCAAAGTTATTAAGGCAGAGCAAGTGAACTCAGCAGACAATAAGCCAATTTGCACTTGGCCTGCTAGTAAGAATATAAGAACCTAAGAGGGGCCCTGCTGGATCAGGCCACAGCCCATCTAGTCCAGCAACCTGTCCCACACAGTGGCCCACCAATTGCCCATGGGCATCTCAAGCAGAGACAAGAAGAAGAGTTGGCTTTTCTACCCTGCTTTCCTCACCCATTCAAAGACTAAAAGCAGCTGACAGACCTTCTGTTCTTCTCCCCGCAACAGAAAACCCTGTGGGGCTGTGAGATCCCAGAAGAGAGCTGTGACTAGCCCAAGGTCACCCAACTAGTTTCATGGGGGAAGGCAGAATCAAACCCGGAGTTCCCAGATAAGAGTTTGGCTCCCTAACCACTAGACCAAACTGCCAAACCTTCTCCTGTTCTCAAATCCCAGCAAATGGCCTCAGAAGCATCCTGCTTGTCCCCACCCCACCCCCAGCCTGAAAGATGTACTTGGGCATCCATTCTTGTAGCCAATGATCCATCTGTCATCCATACATTTGACTAACCTTTTCTTAAAACCATCTAGGCTGGTTGCTGTCACCACCTCTTCTGGCAGCCAATTCCATAGACCGATGGCCCTCTGGGTGATGGGGTAGCTTCTGGGAAGGCCCACCTGCACTTGCAGGAGGCATTTGCACATCAGCAACATCTCCTTCCACCCCAGCAGCTACCACTGGTGTTGCACAAAATCACGCACCACACGCATCTGCAACCTTACCTGTTCCAGCCAGCGGAGCGACCCTTTGCCCCTCTGCCGGTGCCCAGGGTTGTCTGAGGTGCCACGCAAAGTACACTGGCACCTCAAGGGACCAGAAATGCAACTGCCCATACACAGCGTGTCACGGTGACGGCACTGGCACGTGCACAGTTGCACCAGGATCCACACAGAAGGTGGTTCTCCCTGTACACGCACCTGGACCCAGGTGAGTGTGGCATGCACTAGCGTTTTCACCCAGAAGGCCATCAGACTATGAAATTTACTTTCAGAACAGCTAGAGACAGCAGCCAGCCTAGACGGCTTTAAGAAAGGGCTAGACAAGTTCCTGGGGGACAAATGTATCAATGGCTATTACAGTGGATCCCTTGGTACCACCTCCTGGTTGGAGAGACAGGCGGCAGGATGCCTCTCAAGGCCATTTGCAGGGAGTTGAGAGCAAGTGGGAAATGTGCCTTTGTCTTCTCCTAGAGATGCCCAGAAGCAAATGGTGGGCTACACTGAGAGACAGGAAGCTGGACTGGCTGGGACTGTGACCTGATCCAGCAGGGATCCTCTTATATTCTTATAGGATTAGGCAAATCCAAGGAAGGCCGGAGTATCAATGGCTACAATCTCCCTTTTCACTACAGGAAGAGTCTCTTTACTTAGAAGGTGTTTTAAAAGAACAGAAGGAAAGCCGTGAAGAGGGGACAAGAGGCAGCTAACTTTGGGAAGGAAGGGAGTATACCTTTCCTAAGGTTTCTCTTGCTCAGAGATGCTGCTCTCAGTGGCTGTCCAAATTATCAAGACACAAGCACATAAATTGTTGTGGGAACTGCTCTATAGATACTTTAAGGACTTATCTCCATGTTTGTGCAGGATCTTAAGGGCTAAGAGTTTGGTTTTACTGATAAGAGTATAGCACCAGTCCCAAGGGAGAGGAAACACTTGCCTGATCTTAGTACAAAGTTGCTTTACTGAAAACATAGGAGGCATGCAGGCCATAACTATGTTACAATACAAGTGTTAACTAAACAATGTGCAAGCAGTAACATTAGTCAAATTGTTGGCAGAAACTCCGCTCACAACTATAAGCGAAGGGAGGGAGGCTTCCTAACACTTTACATGTCTAGAGAGGAGAAGGAGAAGAGTTGGCTTTTCTACCCCGCTTTTCTCACCCATTACAGGGGACTCAACGCGACTGACAAAGCTTCTGTTCTTCTCCCCACAACAGAACACCCTGTGAGGCAGGTGGAGCTGTGAGAGCTCAGAAGAGAGCTGTGACTCGCCCAAGGTCACCCAGATAGCTTTGTGCGGGAAGAAGAGTTGGCATTTATACCCTGCTTTTCTCACCCTTAAGGGGACTCACAGTGGCTGACAAACTTTCTGTTCTCCTCACAACAGACCCCTTTGAGAGCTCAGAAAGAGTGCTGTGACTTTCCGTAGGCCACCGCACTGGCTTCATGGGGGGCAGAATCAAATTCAGTATTTCCAGATAAGAGACCGGCTCCCTAACCACTAGAACAAACTGGCTCAGAAACTGGGACACAAGAAACCACTGGAAACTGGCAATGGCTGGGACACGAGGTTTTCTTGTCAGCCAGAGACAGAGAGTTGCCTTTTATCTCCAGCTAACAATGCAGCACTGACTCTTAGGCTTAAAGCTGGGCAAAGGAGCACCCAATCAGGTGAACGAGGAAGAGGAAGATTGAGAATAAAGGAACGAAGAGGAGAAAACAGGCAACTAGCTTCAGGAAGCAAGGGAGGTATACCTTTCTCCAGGTCTTCTGCATTCTGAGATGGCCTCTTCAGTGATTAGCAGATGTATTAAGGGACAAGCACACGCACAGAGCTAATCTAGCAGGAGGATCTTAAAGCTCAGAATGACAGACTTATAGGGAAGGCAGAAGCACTAACACTTTGGATAATTCCTCACCTTTCGGTACCAGCGAAACGAGGTACTGGGTCAAAGTGCGCTAATCAGTATAGTTTGCCCCTGTGACTCAGCCTCATAGGACATGAGAACAAGACACACTCCTCTATACATCCATTAAAAATGTAGCGCGCCCCCCCATCCCTGTTTTCATATGACAACCCTGCAGCTGCTGTTCTCAGTCAAATCTTCTCCTTGGAGTTACATTGCAGGTTTGGTCTTAGAAAGACAAGAGGAAGGGCAGAAGGTACATTAACATTCATACTAGATAATGACTGATCACTTCAGCAATCCTTCTTGAAGGGTGAAAATCTGCCCATGTGTGTCTGTTTAAAGTAAACCAATGCATATCTTATAATTTCTGTAAAAACACTGCCCTCTGGCGTTGCCTGCTTAAAACTGAGGGTCTGGGAGAAGAAAGAGGAAGAAGGTGCATTCCTCTTTTTCTTTCTTTCTTTCTTTCTTTCTTTCTTTCTTTCTTTCTTTCTTTCTTTCTTTCTTTCTTTCTTAATGATCTTCTCTTTTACCTGAGAGCCTCCCCTGCAGGGTCATTGGTTTTTCTCTCCCTTCCCTCATTTGCACCAAAGTCCCCAGTGCTTTTGTGAGCTTGGATTGCCGATGCCTGAAAAACACCAAACCATGTTATTATGAACCGCCTGGGGAAATATAGATCAAAAAGGAAAAAAAAGGGGAACTTCGGCCCAGGAAGGAAATTTAACTAGCTCTTAATTGCAGGCAAAAGCAAGTGACAGTTACTACCATTAGTAGTTTGGCTGAACAAAAAAGCTGCCACTCTTGAAATGGTGGGCGTTTCCTGTGCTTTATCTGAAAATATATATTTACTTCTAAATTGAAAAGTGCGCGCAAAGACCAAAGCGTGATTCTGACTACATCATGCAATCAACACTCGTGTTGATTTCTGCTTTTAGATGATAGATTATAGGCTTTAGTACCAGCTATAGTTTTGTGAACAGCTGGAAATATTTGACTGGAGGGGAAATGCATCAACTCCCCCCCCCCTTTATGGACCTATGAAGTTCAGTGACAACTAACGGTTCCATGTCACATTCAAAGACAAGGCTGGATCAGACCTCAACAAACATGCTTCCCAGGGTCGTCTCGCACGAGGGGCAACAGGGCTGCACTTTTTGGCACCATCTGTTTTGCCGATAAAGTTTAAGCAATCTATTAAAAAAAAAAAAAAAACCAAACCTTGTCTGCCAGCTTAGAAGGGAAGAATCAGACCCCAAGCTGGTATCGCCCCCAAGCGGCAAAGGGTGGCCAAGCCCCAGGGTCAGGAGGGGCTGCCCCCATGGGAGTGTAGACACACCCATTTAATGATGTGCCCAGAATACGGTCAGCCATTGGGTAGAGTGCGATTGGAGAAGGGAAACCCTGAACACAGATTCTCATCCCTTAAAACAGTACTGTCCACACAGTAAAAAATGAAACACGTATCGAGCGCACGATCCGGAGTGAGACCTGTTGAAATCAGGATTGAGATTCATCACGCTTTGGGGTGGTTTAACACGGGGAAATCGTGTTAAGCCAAACTGCTGTCTGGACTCCGAGGATTCAAAACATTTTGAATTCGAGATAAGGTTGCCGTGAAGACACGGCCTATGGCTGCTGTAAAATGTCTTGGTAGGGAGAGGCCTCCGGACTGGAGAGACAGACAGAGTGCCCCTAAAGGCCATTTTCATGGAGTGAAGAGCGGGTGAACATAAGAACATAAGAGAGGCCCTGCTGGATCAAACCCGGTATTCTTAATCTCCTTGCAAGCCTTTAAATCTCAACTAAAAACATTTTTATTCTCTATGGCCGTTGGCCCCAACGATTGAACTTCTTCTTCACCTGGTTTATTCTAATGTGTTTATGATTATATTGTGTATTATTTTAATCTTACTCTTCTAGTAATTTTAACTTTTCTTTATGTTTCCTGTTACTGTACTGTTCTTCAATTGTATAGTCTGTACAGCGCTATGTACATTAATAGCGCTCAAGAAATAAACTTTAATAATAATAATAATATTCCCAGATAAGAGTTTGGTCCCTAACTACTAGACCAAACTGTCTCTAATATAATTTGGTGAAGTACCGGATGAATTGGAGGTTCAAAATGCAAGCACCTACTCCCTTCCAGATCACCACTTTCCTGGGATGATTTCCCACAGAAGTAAAGTTGCAAATGCTCTCTCAGAAATAATCAGAACCGGGATATTAGATAAACATTATAAGTATCTAATGGAATAACATAGATTTGAAAAATAAATGCAGGAAATAAGATTTAAAAGCCAAGGACTGAAACTATGTTCCAAGACAGAGGTCAGTTGGAAATAATTATTGATCTATTGAACCCCAGTAGCAGAATTTTTGAGAGTTGAAACAGCAAGGCTTTTTCTCTGGTCCAACTAAAGTAGAAGAAAATCAGAAGAATTAGAAGATGTCAGCTGAGTGCACTGAGGGTAAAGGGACACGTGTGTTGGCCAATTCATACTTTTGCAAATATGCAATTAGTATGCAATTAGTTAGCATCTGGGCAGGTGCATCTGCCCAGATGTTAGCTAATTTTTTGAAATAAATAAATAAATAAATAAATAAATACCAGCTGTGTTGCATGTAATTGTGCACCACAAGCATATTAGCCCTTACTAAACATGAATGTAATCTTACCTGTTGCATCTACGTTGTGACCATTTGCACTATTTCCAGCGCAAGGGGGGCATCTGGGGTGGTGTGCAAGTACACCAGCACGTCACATGACCCCTGACGCAACTGTGTATGCTCAGAGCATTGTCATCACTGCAACAATGGTAACGGCACATGCCGTATCGCGCAGGGCACCACAGTCAAAATAGTGCGATCCTGCAGAGGATCAGACACCTGACCGGACCCAGGTGAATGTCTGGGCACACTCGGATTATTAGACTAACATGTACTAACATTGCCTTGTGCAATCGCTAGTACATGGTAGTTTGTTCAGCACCTTTCCCATCCACCGGACAGGAAGGCAAGTGCAGAAACACCCTGTGTTTAGTTATTTCTGTATAGTCACTTTTTTTTAATTTGGTTGTATTGATATTTCTTTATTATGTGTTTATGGAAAATCAATAAAAAATGTTTTTCGAAAGAAAGAAAGAAAGAAAGAAAGAAAGAAAGAAAGAATTAGTTTCATGTGAAAAAGTTACTTTCAATTATTATGTTTATGTTTTCTACATATTTCTTTTGTATTTTTCTTCCTTTTCTCATTTGGATTTACTGTTGTATTTTGCATTTTTCAATGCCTTTTAAAAACTTTAACAAAACTTCTAAAAGAGTGTATGATTGTCTATTTTAACATAAATATGACTGATTATGAGTCCTAGGTAAACCTGAACAAACCATTTTCCTCCGAGACTGAATTCACCCCTACGTTTTAATCCTGATTGTCTACCTTCGGAGTGAGAGAACCTAACAGCGAAGAGACTTATGATTTTCTTTCCGTGTTATCTAATCCAAAGGTGTATTTTCTGAGTTGTATAAAGCCAAATGCAAACAACTTGTCACTTTGCCAATACATTATTTCACTCTGAAAGTGGACTGAAACTGCATTAAAATTTACGTGTGAACACAGCCTGAAATTGCTTCTCTAGCTAGATGTACCCAGCTTTTTAATGTGTTTTCATTTGTTGGGGTGGTTTTCTGTTTGTGATTGTTTTTTTTACCCTTATTTTTAATCCTTCTTGTAGGCCGATTAGAGATTTTCAATGAGAAGCTGCAAGTAAATGCTTTAAAGAAATAGTAAATAAATAAGTAGGAGAACTGATTAGATCCACCGTCTTTCATCCTGTATAGGTTACACCTTGACAGCAAAAGGAACATAGTAGGGATTGCGCAGAAATATTTGAAATATTCATTATTCGTACAAATTCAGACAAATTCAGACATTCATATACTCATCAAATGTCCAGACATTCATATTACGAAGATGAATATTTTGAGTTATTCGTACAAATAATTCAGACATTCGTATTTATTTATTTATTTGTTTGTTTGTTTGTTTGTTTGTTTGTTTACATTTCTATCCCGCCCCATACCCTAAGTCTCTGGGCGGGTAACAGCAGATTAATTAACAAATTAAAAACAAATAGACATTAAAACCAGATACACATTAAAAACGAAATACAGATTAAAAACTTTTAAAAATTCAGCAAATTTAAAACAGTGCACTCCATCTCTATGCATCCATGTGGATGAGTACAGGATCAAAACGGAACATATATGGATGCGTACAGATGCATATATATCCATATATATACCCGTAGAGATACAAATGTCTGAATTATTCATACGAATACATACAAATATATTTGTATCAAATCGAATGTCTTATGCCTGTAAGAGATGCAGATGTCCAAATTATTCGTATGAATACGTACAAATGTATCTGTACCAAGTCGATACAATTTTTTTAAATAAATGAATAAAACATTCATTTTTTTCATTAATCAATTGCATTCAAATTTTTGAATATTCGATTCGTTATTAACTGAATTTGAAAACTGCATTCGCGCACAACCCTATAACAGAGGGCTTCAATGGAAAGCACAGCATTTAGTACTGGATATTCTAATCTGCTCCTATAAATAAAGAAACTATACTGGTAACACAACACAGTGAAGGCAGCAATTACATTGTACGCACAGGATGACCCAGGAATGATATGACATTTATCTTCACTCATGAGTAAACACTTGCTAACTCAGTAGTGGCCATGCCACTTCTGTGATTTATCAAGAGACTCACTCCTGAAGATAAATGCCGTATCAAACTTGAGTCATCATGGAAACTGGCAGCATTAACTGAAAATGTTCTTCCCCTTGTAGGTTCAGATTTCAGCTGCAAGTATTAAAATTGTCTCCCGGTATCTGCCTGAAAGGATACTTCAGGCTCGCGTGGTCACAACCAGGGTCAGGCAAGCTGGCAAAGATGCCCCCTGTCTTAGGATGCAGAGTGAGGCCAACAACATACACTGAGTGCAATAGTAATTAAACAGGAGGCTCAGGCAGACATGGAAACCAGATGTGCATTGGCTGCCAAGCTGAAATGGGGGTGCCTCCCTCCGCCCAGTCAAAAGCTGGTCTTGCCTGAAGGTAGTACAGCTCCCAGAGCAATGAACTTCAAATTATCCATGAGATGCCCCAGGGGTCCTCAAGTTTGGACTTGTGGTTAGACTCTAATCTGGTAGTTTCCCAATTCAAGTACACACTAGGGCAGTTTGATCTAGTGGTTACAGAGCTGGACTCTTATCTGGGAATGCTGGGTTGGATTCCACCCTCCCCCATGAAGCCAGCTGGGTGACCTTGGGCTAGTCACAGCTCTTTTCTGAGTTTTCACAGCCCTACCTACCTCACAAGGTGTCTGTTGTGGGGAGAAGAACAGAAGGTTTGTCAGCCACTTGGGGTCCCCTTGAGAGTGAGAAAAGCGGGGTAGAAAACCAACAACTCCAACTCCTACTGCTACTACTACTCTTCAATGGCAGCCCTCCAGATGTTCCTGGACTACAATTCCCAGCATCCACTGTGCTGGAGGCTGATGTCCATGAAGTTGTAACTCAGGAACATCTGGCGGGCCCCATTGGAGCATTCCCTGAGATACAGCAGGGACACCCAGCAGCAGCCCCATGAGCACTTGGTGGGCCACCATGTCCAATGGGATGCTGGACTAGATGGGCTGTGGCCTGATCCAGCAGGGCTTCCCTTATAATGTTCTTAAATGCTTAAACTGCAACTCCCAGCATCCTGTGCTAGCCAAGATGTCGAATGCTGTGAGATGTAGTTTAGGGCACTGTAGCTCAGGAACATCTGGAGGGCCACATCTGAGTACCTCTAAAAACATGGAGGTAAAATGTTCTTCTAAGGGTGCGTTCCCATGGTACTAATTTGTATCTCTATTGCCCCTCCACTGAAGTGGATTAAAGAAAAGCGGGTTCAATCCAGATTTAAGCATTCCCAAGGGAGTAAGCAAAACACGCATTTAAAATGAACAGACTGTCCCCAAGGAAGCGTGTTTTGTTTACCCGCATCTTTTTCTCCCTGCCCCTCACTGTTTCATTGGGTGATCGGCCGGAAGGAATTTCCAGCTGCCGAAACGCCTCCCCGCCAGCCAGCAATCCTGCAATCCTTACCTTCAAAAAGACCAAAAGAAAAATTTAAAACTTCTCTGTTCGTCTCCCCTGCTTGCGAAGACTGCAGCCGGCACTCTTTACAAGATCTCCACCCAGCCAGCTCTTTTACACTTTCACTTTTGCGGAAGCAATTCATCACAATGTATCTTTGCTGTTTCTCTTTGGGATTGGAAAGAGAAACAGCAAAGAGAAAATGCCTGCCTAGATCGCTGTTTGCATAGATCGCTGGCTGGATGACAGGCAAAAGAGAGAAAGAGAGAGAGAGAGATGATCTCTCCGGCTGGCAATTCCCACCTGAGAGAGAATCCCCGCCCCTTGTGCCACGGAGCGATCCCATGGAAAACGTTGCGCTGAAAACCCACATCTTCCAGAAGATACTGCTTTAAACAGGTATTTTTTTAAAGCGGGTTTTCCCCATTAGCGGTGCTGGAAACCCGGATTAAAGCCGTGCATGGGACCGCTCCATGGCAAAAGAAGATTTTCAGCAGACTTATTATTGCATGGGAACGCAGCCTAAGCCAACCAGCTTTTAATTGTTTCAAGGAACTAGAAGGGTTTTTCTCCACTTCCCTCGAGAGTCAGTTCCACATTTAGCCAGAGAAGCCACAACTCCCATCTCGCCTCTGTTATACTTCCCTTAATTTTATTTTACTCTTCCTACACATGCCCCTTTGGACCGCTCTAAATAATTTATCTCCCCACTTTGAAGTTTAAGCGCCTTAAAATATTTGCCATGTTTCCTGCTCCCTCTTCAACCTTTGTTTGGCCAAGCTGTGTGCATTTAATTCCCATAAACCTCCTTCCCTCTTTAACAGCTCCTGTAATTTTCTGCATTATTGAAATTTGTATGAATGCTTAAGGAAATGAAGACTAGGCCCAAGCTGCATAGATACAATGCATAAAGGGCATTCCGTGGGCACCTCTGGAGCCCATAGGTTATCTCCAAGGTGCCCTCAACACAGGACACAAGGAACACCTCTGACAGTGTCCATCTTTGTGGAGTGACAGCGACAAGGGAGGCGAATTACCCAGGGCCATTTCCAGTACGATAGTCAGTGAAGAAGTTCAGAAACCTCGCTGCTGTGGAACTTCAATAGAGAGGAAAGGTTGTCTCCAAGCAATAGGCCTCCTTGGGCATCCAAATACCTGTATCGAGCTGTTGCAAGGACAACTGGACCAGAAGAAGAAGATTTGGCTTTTCTACCCCACTTGTTTCACTCTTTTAAGGGGACTCAAAGTGGCTGACAAAGCTTTCTGTTCTTCTCCCCACAACGGAGCACCCTGAGGTAGGTGGGGCTGTGAGAGCTCAGAAGAGAGCTGTGACTAGCCCAAGGTCACCCAGATGGCTTCATGGAGGAGAGTTGGTGGGGTGGGTGGGGTGGTCGGTTGGTCGGTCAGTTGGTCTTTCAAGGAAATAGATATTTCTATCATTCCTGTTTGACTACAACACCCTTGAACCATATCCTTGACCTCCTGATCACAATCACAGTGCATGGCCACACTTTGTACAGCAACGGCCGGCTGAGCGGGTAGCAGCCAGCAGCTCTTCTACTACCACCACCACCCCATGCTGGTTCACCAGTGTTTTTCACGGTCCCACGTTGGTGGTGCTGTGGGAGCTTCACAAAAGCCAGCAGACCAGCACGGAAGCGGTGGGCGCCCCCACTTGCCGGCCTTCCCTGCTTTCATAGAAAGCCATGGGGAGTTTTCCATTAAATCTAAGCACTGTTCCACAAAGCGGCTTCTATTTCTTTATGGCCTGGGAGATGCTGTTTTTTGGAGAGTTGGCTTCCAGGTGGCTTGATGTGTTGCTTTCGTGCCTTGATTGAAGGCGTGCCCAAGGGGTGCCCCGGGTGAGCCCTGGAAGAAAAGACAGCTAGGCTAGATGGGCTGCCTTTGTTCCTCCACGCCTCCTCTCCAGTCCTCTCTCTCCCACTTTGACAGATGATCTGCAGCATGACCTTCGTTCCCCTTGCCACCGGCTCTGGTGCTTCCCGCACTGTCTATATTGTTTACCTGGCTACCAGTTTGATAACTCCTGTCCTTGGCTGGTGCTCTTCCCAATGTTTGCTGTCCTCGTTTGGCTCCTTACCCAGGTCCAGATGTTGGTGTGGAAGTTGTTCTGCTTCCCAGCTTCCGGAGATCTGCAGATCACAAGGCAGATCCAACTCTGCTACTCCGACCCAAAGCAGACTGGGTTCTCTTCTCCCTCCATCAGCCTCCCCTTCATCTTTCAGCCAGCAACCCATTTCTTTCATTTGCAGAAAGACAACGGAAAACCCCTGCAAGGCTGCAATCAGGCACAGCAAAAGAAGGAAAGCCACCTTGGAGGTGGCTTAGGCCGCATCCAGCCATCCCTTCCTTATTAGGACACTCCAGAATAAAGCATGGATACTCCGGAATATCCATGCTTTATTCCAGAATATCCAAATATAGAAGAATAAATGACATCTGGATGCAGCCTTAGATAAGACTTGGAGGTGGGATTGCTCAAACACACCAGGCTGCCCTTCCCGCTTTTCCTGAACATTCTCATCTACAAATAATGGATTCAATTGAAATTACATCACACAATAAAATATTACTACATTTTATGTTTACAGCGGCCAAAAAAATCATCGCAAAGAACCCATGATACGTTAAATGTGTCAGAGTGGTACCTTAAACTGGCAGAACTGGCGGTAAATGAACTAATTACGTCACAATATAGAAACTTAAAAGACTTCAAACCCTATATGAATATAAAGAAGTGTGGTCCCCGTTTATAACAAAACTCAGTGATCTGAATGGAAACAAAAAGATTCCACTCTATATTGTGAAATTCCTGCTTGACTAAAGTAATATATATATTTTTGTATTATATCCTGCCTCAGAACTAAAGACAAATGAAGTTTAAGTGATCAAAATGATGTACAACAAAATATTGCTGCCATTATGTAAATAGTTCACGTTTGTTTGTAGTTATATACATTATTTGTATATGTTTTTATGAGAGAAAGATGTATTACTTTGTAATGGCTTAACAAAAATAAAAGTTTATTTTGGGAAAAAAAGAAAAAAGAAAAGAAGGACTTGGAATATAGGGGGCACACACTGTCTCTTGGAGGCACAATAAGAGGACCACACACTGTCTCTCTGAGGCGCAATGCGAGGGACACACACTGTCTCTCTGAGGTGCAATGCGACGGACACACATTGTCTCTGAGGCGCAATCCAAGGAACACACATTGTCTCTCTGAGGCACAATGCGAGGGACACACACTGTCTCTCTGAGGCGCAATGCGAGGGACACACACTATCTCTCTGAGGTGCAATGCAAGGAACACACATTGTCTCTCTGAGGCACAATGCGAGGGACACACGCTGTCTCTCTGAGGCGCAATGCGAGGGACACACATTGTCTCTCTGAGGCACAATGCGAGGGACACACACTGTCTCTCTAAGGTGCAATGCGACGGACACACATTGTCTCTGAGGCGCAATCCGAGGAACACACATTGTCTCTCTGAGGCACAATGCGAGGGACACACACTGTCTCTCTGAGGCGCAATGCGAGGGACACACATTGTCTCTCTGAGGCGCAATGCGAGGGACACACACTGTCTCTCTGAGGCGCAATGCGAGGGACACACACTGTCTCTCTGAGGCGCAATGCGAGGGACACACATTGTCTCTCTGAGGCACAATGCGAGGGACACACATTGTCTCTCTGAGGCGCAATGCGAGGGACACACACTGTCTCTCTGAGGCGCAATGCGAGGGACACACACTGTCTCTCTGAGGCGCAATGCGAGGGACACACACTGTCTCTCTGAGGCGCAATGCGAGGGACACACATTGTCTCTCTGAGGCGCAATGCGAGGGACACACACTGTCTCTCTGAGGCACAATGCGAGGGACACACATTGTCTCTCTGAGGCGCAATGCGAGGGACACACATTGTCTCTCTGAGGCGCAATGCGAGGGACACACACTGTCTCTCTGAGGCGCAATGTGAGGGACACATTGTCTCTCTGAGGCGCAATGTGAGGGACACACATTGTCTCTCTGAGGCGCAATGTGAGGGACACACATTGTCTCTCTGAGGCACAATGTGAGGGACACATATTGTCTCTCTGAGGCACAATGTGAGGGGCACACACTGTCTCTCTGAGGCGCCTCTAAGGTGCCCCTTTTGTTATGTCTGAACGCAGCCTTAGAAGAGGGCTTGAGGTCTCCTCCTCCCCCTTCTCCTGAACATTCAGAGCTAGAAAAGGTGCATTAGAGAAGGGCTGGGAACACAAGGGCCACTCACTGCCCCTCTGAGGTGTCTCTGGGCCAACCCTTTTATCACCTCTGAACGCAGCCCAGGTCTAAACAGCTCGTCCCATAGGAAGGAAGAACTAAACTTTGTCTGCAGCACCCCCTTTGCGTGAGGCCAAACACCCACAGTGCCAGCTGCTTCAAGAGGTTCCGATGTAAAATCAGGGATCTCATGTTTTTATTTGTGATACATCTCCCTTATCAGCCATGTGGTGAAAGCAGGCTTGGCTGTCTCAACGATATGGCAAGGAGCTTTGCTTAATTAGGACACTCCACACCTGGCAGAAAAGGAAGCCCAAATACTGTTGATTGGAATGGCTCGCTCCAAGTTCCTTCCGCCTTGACTGTTATATAACCCCCTGTAAAACATTTCTTCAAAGATCTGACCACATATTAAAGCACTCTCACAAAGACAGAGGAACCCAAACAAGCATTCATTCAGGCCCTCAAGCGTCCTTCGCCAATGAGTGTAGCCATGGCATCAACAAGATATCAATCTTCTGTTCTTCAGGATGGAGAATTAGGAACTTTTTTTTTTACCTGGCATCTGCACAAAACCTCTGCGCTCGCTATTTTTAGCTGTTTTGTTTTTCTGGCTTTCAAGTTGTATAAAAGCCCTTGAGTCAGGATGCCTTCCATGCATAAAAAGCCAAAAGGCCATAAGCAGCGTGAGCATGAAAAAGCAGCCGTCTCTTGCCTGCGTCTCTGGAAGGAGGTATAAGCGCACGTTGAGCTCCGTTCCCTTTCCTTTCAATTAAAGATTTCTCACATCCTTCTGTGAAGAAAATGAAGACTTCAATGAAGAAACCTCATGCTATATTTATGTGGCGGCAATGGGAGGCTCTTTGCATTAAATATAGGGGAAAACAATGGAAATTTGGTTTTAAATAAATGTGTAAAAGAAGAAATGTTTTCTTTTTTTCTCTTTAATTGTTATTGTATTGCTAAACAGTTTGGATGAATAGAAAATTATTTGCTTGGTTCCTGAAGGACCAATCCAAACAGTCAATCCTCTCTGGAAGGTTGCTCAGCAGCAAAGACACCATTTTTCTTGGGGCCACCAACATCAAGGCCATGATGTGGGTGAAACACTGGGAGCTTTGAAGTGGACAAACCAGATTCTATCCAGAGCTGGAAGGAGGAGGAGGAGGAGGAGGAGGAGGAGAGATGGCTCCTTCCATTATAGTTCTTCTTGTATATCGCTGGCAGTCAGCCAAGCACATGGGGGCGGGGAAGGAAGTGCGTGGGGGGGGGGGAGAATAGCTGGATTCCAAATACTTGCAAGAGGAATTATAACAAAAGGAGGCAACAGACCTGCAATTGCCTCTTGCAAGGGTAGCAAGTGCCATTCATGGGATCTCTTTATTCTTACTGCCTGGAGACAGCCTAAGGGTGTGTCCAGATGGGGAATAATGTCCATTCTGATGCACAGGTGACACCTGACGCCCAATACTTCGTAGTGGTGGGACGCTGTGGATTTACCTGCTGCGGAACAATCAACACTCGCTCTGCAGTATCAGGTAATTTCGGAGTTTCGTGCCGTCCTAAGAGGACAGCGAGAAACAGCCAACGAGAGCTGAGCCTGCAGCTCAGCTTCCGTTGGCTGCCTGATCCTCACCGCATGCGCCACAGAAGTCTGGCAGCTGCCAAGGAAGAAGCTGCGGACATCGGTTTCGAGTGTGGACAACGCATCGTGACTTCGCAGCCAAATAAGCTGCAAAGGTACTAACGACTGTGGATTTTTATCCGCTAGTCTGGAAGGGACCTAAGTTGCTTCCGATCAGCAATAGCAGCAGGTGGGAATTGTTGCCTGAAGGGATGGAAGCACAGCTTTGACCTTTGCTTCTGTACCACCACCACCAGCATTCTAAGGTCTCCGTTCCCAGGGTGATACTCTTGTCACAGGTCATACCTGGGTTTGAGCAGTTGCAGTGGCTGCTACTTAGGCCAGCTTCAAGGATCTCCGTTTGGTGACCAAGGTCCTTTGGAACCAGGAACATGAGAGCTCAGTCTCCTGCTCCAGACTCCCAAGATCATCTGGAGAAAATCCTGGATCCTACTATGGATGCGACCAGTTCATGTGGAGTTAGTTAGTGGGATTCCTCCCCTCTCCATATGTCTGCCTCTTGGCACAATCCTGTACCTGTGCATATTTTTTAATCTTATGTTTCTCATGAGTTTTAAGGTATTTATATCCTTTTGTTTGCTCAAATTTCATCTATAATCTTCTGTACCACCCGAGACTTATGTGATAGGGTACTATAGCACTAAACATGAACACGTGTGCCATCTTATCACAGATGTATCAATGGCTGCTAGAATGGATGCCTGAGTACATCCTTCTAAGGCCATTTGCTGGGAAGTGAGAGCAGGAGGTTTGCCCTTGTCTCTGCCTGAGATGCCCATAGGCAATTGGTGGGCCACTGTGTGAGACAGGATGCTGGACTAGATGGGCTGTGGCCTGACCCAATATGGCTACACTTATGTTATGTTCTTGTGGTTACCTGCAGCTTGGCCTTCTCTGTGGTGCTATGAAGGGTTAATAATAGATAAAAGATTAGATAAGAGATTTGCAATAGAGATATGTGTTAAAGAGCAAGAAGTTGTTGTTTAGAAGCAATGTGGTAATGGCTGCATTAGGAGAAGTATGGTAATGAAATGCAATGGTTGAAAGTGCTGATATGCAGGAATTTTATGACATGCGTATTGTAACTTAGGCTAATGCTCCGCCTTCCTATAAAAGCTGTCTTTTCTGTGAATCCGGGGGCAGTTTCTGCAGTCTATGATTCAATGGTGCAGTTTGGAGAACTAATTCCTCTGCTACCATTTGCATGCAAATAAAGACTCTCTTTCTGGAAGATTCCTTTGACATTGATTCCTTGCGTAGTGCGTAGTGCGTAATTTGACCGTAACAGTGCCACCTATCTTTTGGAATGTTCTTCTCTCTGATATTGATGGGGCACCTATGTTTCTAACTTTCAGACACCTGTTGAAGGCGTTTTTCTTCACTCTGCCCTTTCCAGTATGACTGGTTCCTTCCCACCTAATGTTTACAGTTGTTTCTTAATGGAAGATAATCAAAGAACTGATGGATCCTCCCTATGAGGAAAGGTTGCCACATCTGGGGGTTTTTTAGTGAGAGGAGACGCAATAGAGGTGTATAAGATTATGCAGAGGGCAGACACAGTGGAAAGGAAAATGTTCTTTTCCCTTTCCCAAAATACTAGAACCAGATAGGGATGTGCACAAATATTCAAATGCATTTGAAATTTGATCAAATCGACTGAGTTTCGACATTCAAATTTGAATCATAGGTCCTTAAATTTGAATTCAAAGTTTGCATTCAAATTTCGGATCTATTAGTTGGAATTATTCAGACATTCATATGTGTGCGGTTTCGTACACGATGCGTACTTGAAGATTCACATCTTTCCTGCATCCATATGCATTTGAAAAGATCCGTACAGGATAAAAATGAGTTGCATACAGGATAACTACGGGATGCATATAGACGTGTACGGATGTGTACAGATATGCACGGACCTGGGGAAGATGCATGCAGGCATCTCCGAATGTTGTTGACATTCGTAAGTGCAAATTCGAATTAAAAATTCCAACAAATAGTTTCAAATTTGCTTAATTTGAATCGAATTTGGTTGAATTCAAAGATCCGAATCAAATCGAGTCCCAATAATTACATTTGTGCACACGCCTAGAACCAGAGGACACCCAGTGATGCGGGTCAGACAGAAGGGGAAATGTTTTATGCAACACATAGTTAAAAATCTGGCATTTGCTCCTACAGGATGTGGTGTTGGCCCACCATTTTCAATGATCCCAGGAAAGGTTGGGATCAGTTCATGGAAGGCAGGGTTACCAACTGGTGGAGGTGGTTTGCTGCTGGGAGATTGTGAGCAGAACATGCTATGAGCTCTTGTCCTGCTAGTCCGCTTCCCTATCCAGCTGGACACTGAGGCTGTGGTCACACCTAAGGCTTAATCCAGCTTCGGCCCACCTTTGGAGCAAGAGAACACATCAGCAAAGTGACCAGTAATTTTCCTTCCACATTATGCATCACAAAGGTGAATTTTCTGAGTTTTTAAACACTGAAAGAAAACAGCTTGTCACTCTGCTGATGTGTTCTCTCACTCTGAAGCTGAATTAAACCTTAAGTGTGACCACAGGCTGCTGCAGCACCAGATGGACCACTGCTCTGGTTCAGTGGGGTACATCCTACGTTCTCTATCACACACCCTTCCAACTTCCGAATTTCAGATGTTCTGGGATACAAAAACTCTTCTCATTCTCCTAATAAGCAAAAATGTCCCTGCTTTTTTTCTTTTCAATCTTAAATCTTTTCAAGCCTAAAACTATAACTGCAGATTGGATGAAGTGGCAACTTTAATTCGATCCTTCCTGCATTTCAACACCTTCTCCCAATTGACAGGTGCCATTTAGAGACTACAACTCCCAGAACCCTCTGCCTCCTTTCTAGACCCTCATGGGAGCTGTAGTGCAAAGAAGAAACATGACTGAAATCTGCCCAGGCAGGCTGCTGCTCTCCTTGCTTTTAGCTGTAATAAGTTGAAGCCTCCCTCTTTTTGCTTGCCAGGCGCCTACATTGTATAGTTTTTGGCATCTGGTGATAACCTACTTTTTTAGCCATGCTTTTGCTTCTTAAACAGTTTCCTCAGGGCACTGTCCTGTTAGGGAGGGAGGGAGAGGGTTACATTTTTATGTTTTACTATTTGATATGTTTTAATTTCACAATAACCCACCCTGGGACCATTTGTCGTAGGGTGGGATATAAATTTTCTTAATGATGATGATGATGATGATAATAATAATAATAACAGGAAACAGAGGGACTAATTTTCATTGCACAAGAACAAGCCATCAAAACAAATGTCAGCAAAGTAAAGAGAATAAGAAAATTTGGAATATGGGTACTTAATGGGCACTTCTAATGACAGTGGAAAAACACCCATACATACATACATATGCATATGCATATACATATACGTATATGTACATACATACACACACACACATATATACACACATATATATTTGCCCTCTTCAATAACAATGACCAAAACCAGCATAAATATCGTTTGCTGTGTGTTACTATTGTTTTATGTCAATAATAATAATGATGATGATGATAGCAATAATAATAGCTTGGGGGAAAAGTGAGTAGCAGGGAAAGGAATATTATATCCTATATTTAAGGAACATTTCTTAATTTTAAGCCATTTTACCAAGGCGTGTGTCGCATTTCACTGAACATTAAATAAGCTTTATTTATTAACAATACTGGAAAGAAGAATCAGCAGCCCTTTGGCACCCCATGATACATTCACTATGGGAGTTGTAGTCTCTCGAAAAAATCAATTTCCTTTCAAAAAAAAAATCTGAACACTATGGAGCCTGCTAATGATGAGCTGAAAGACAGGAAGGCAGAATTTAGAAGCCTTCGAAATTTAGCTACGCTTTACAAGGATTTTTTTGAAGACCACAACTCCCATGATCCTCAGCCACAGCCCAGCCGGAACGGAAGGAGCCTTCGTCGTCGGCCTCTTCCGCCGCCTGCCCTCCCCTCCCTTCCCTTCTCCTCCCGACTCGAGTCCGTGTGTTGTGTTCTCGCGAGGCTTGCCCTCCTTGTTCCCGGCATCCATTTCGTGGCTGGCTGGCTGGCTGGCTCTGAGGTGGTGGTGGTGGTGGAGAAAGTGACGGGAGCGCGCGCGCGCGGCCGCGGCGGAGGCAGCCGCCATGTTGGGAGCGTCGGTCGGAGCGAGCAGGGCCGTGAGGGAAGAGTAGCGAGTGGCTGGTCGGAGGAGGCGAAGGCGTCTTCGTTGCCGGGCGGGCAGGCGACCTCTCGGAGGAGTCGGCCGGCGGAGGAGCCGCTGAGAGGGGGAAGGCGGAAGAGGAGAAGGACCCGCTCCCGTCGGCGGCGGCGGCGGGCAGGCCTGACGGAGGAGGAGAAAGGAAGGGGGCGTGAGGCGGAGGCGGCCTGTGGGCCCGGCCGGCCGGCGCCATGAGCGGGGGGACGCCGTACATCGGCAGCAAGATCAGCCTCATCTCCAAGGCCGAGATCCGCTATGAGGGCATCCTCTACACCATCGACACCGAGAACTCTACCGTGGCGCTGGCCAAGGGTAAGGCGAATGGGGAGCGGCGGGGAAGCGGCACACACACGCCCGCCCGGCCAGGTAGGCCGCCCGACGGCTCGCCTGCCTGCTGCCTGCCCCCGGGCGTCCCTTCCTGCCGGCCTGGTCGGTGGGGGTGGTGGGTGGCTGCTGTTGCTGCTGCTACTCTGGGTGACCCCGCAAGACCACCGTCCGAGATCTTCAGCAAGCGGGGAAGGAGGGAGCAGCGCGGGAAGAAGAAGACGCCCCCTCGGCTCGCGGTTGCCGATATTAGGCATAGGGTCTTGCAAGAGGGCCTTTTCTGTGGTGGCCCCTAGACTCTGGAACAGCCTCCCTCTTGACGCTAGCCAGGCGCCTACATTGTATAGTTTCCGGCGCCTGGTGAAAACTTATCTTTTTACCTAGGCTTTGGCTTCTTAAACAGCTTCCTCTGGTGCTGTCCTGGGGTGGGTGGGAGGGGGCTATATTTTTTAATTATGTTTTACATGTTTAACTTCATTGTAGCCCACCCGGGGACCATTTGGTGAAGGGCTGGATATACATTTTCTAAATAAATAATTAAATAATATAATTGGCTTGGGTAGATTTCGGTTCTGGAACCCACATCCCCAAAGGTGTGGGGAAAGAGAACGAGATAAAAGCTAGAAGGTGTAAACAAGCATTATTTTATTTGTTTGTTTGTTTTAAAAAATTAATATCCCGCCCTTCACCACATGGTTCCAGGGCAGGTTTCAATAAAAATAAAACATAGTTAAAAATATTACCTCCCTCCTTGAGGAAGCACCCTGAGGAAGCTAATTAAGCAGCAAAAGCCTGCGTGAAAAGATATGCTTTCACCAGGTGCCAAAAAGTATACAGTGTAGGTGCCTGGCAAACGTCGAGAGGGAGGCTGGTCTAGAGTCCAAGGGCCACCACAGAGAAGGCCCTCTCCTTGAGGTCTCAGTGCATGGGGAGGTCTATGTGGGAGAAGGTGCTCCTTCAGATACCCAGGGCCCAAGCTTTTTAGGGCTTGAACTGGGCTTGGTAGCGAATAGGTAACCAGTGCAGATCCTTTAAGACCGGTGTGATATGAGTCCAGCCAGAGACTCCTTTCAGCAGTTGAGCTGCTGCCTTCTGCACTAGTTCCAGCTAACAAACCGTTTTCAAGGTAGCCCCATGTAGAGTGCATTACAGTAGTCTAATCTGAAGGTTACCGGAATATGGATCACCGTGGCCAGGTTATCCCTATCCAGGTAAGGCTTAAGTTGGTGGACATGGGACCCAGTGACACACAGTGCCTCCATCTTGTTTGGATTCAGTTTCAATTTATTTGTCCACATGTGATGGTTTTCTTGCCATGTGGGGTGGGCTCACTCACTTAGGGACTTGGGTGGAAATATTTTAACCCCCTGCACAGGGTAAAAAAAATTGGGTGGAGGATGCAAGGAGGAGAGTGAGAGGTGCCCCCTCCCCTCTTGAAGAACTCTGCTGTGGTTTAGCCATCATGTCTCCAATTCACATCCGATCCCACCACTCTGGGCTTGGCTTGATGGAGGGGGCAGTTGCCCCTTCTTCTCTCCACCCCCCTACCCCTAGAACTCTGGGTGGTTCATCCGCCATAACCCCAGTTCTCACCCCATCCTGCAACTCTGAGCAGTGAAAATCCCCTGGGGTGGATAGCTCCAAAGATTGGTGCACCAGAGAAGTCAGTTTCACCAGGAGGAAGAGAGGGAACAAGAGCCATAGAATATCTTGAGTGTGAGAAGATAATGAGATGCAGAAAGTTTAGGAAGTTGTTGTTGAACTTCGAGAGGCAAGATCTGCTGAAATGCTTTTCCGCTAATATGTGTTGGTCAGCTGAAGAAAGAAACTTCCTGCAGGATAAAACACTCCAAACGCAATGTGACTTGAACAGCATTCTGAAATGGTCTTATTTGTTTCTGAGAATTCAGCAACCCATTTCTTCCTCATTACGCCCTCCAGTCAGTTACATGCAAATACACCAAGAGCTGTGTAAATGGGAAACAATTCAGTATTTTCAAGAATTATGGAGGCTTTGCTTTATGCAAAGACAGTTATATGCGGCACATAGGGGCTTTGAAAGGCAGCTGTTGATGTGCTTAGCTACCACTTGTTAGTTTTGATAGGAATTTTGACCTTTTAAAACTAATGAAACATGAGTGGTTTTAAAGACTTCTTTTCATCCTACCAATTAATTGTTCTTTACCAAATACTGCATTGAAACTGTATCGCAGGTGGTTTTGCTACATAGTTGAATGAAAACAATCCCATTTACAAACTCCACCTTTTGTTTTAGTTCTCCAGTGTTTTCATAATACCGCAAGTGTTAAATGTATCTCCAGCTTATTTTCAGTTTGGGAGATAAAGAATATGCCAGAATCATAATGAAACATAATATTGTATTGAAAAAAATGTAAAATTTATTACTGGACGTTGGCAAAAGTGATTAAACTGACAATGGTAGTTAAATTATGCATTGTTTATGCTGGATTTTTTTATTTTGTGTTAAAAGCATTGCATTCAGCCAAACAAGCTGCAAAAGGAACAAACATAATGTATAAATGAGTTTAAAAACAACATTCAGATCAATAAAACATTAAAAAAAATTGATAAAATAGTACTGATAATAAGAAAAAGATAAAATCGGTTTATGCTGGTAAGTGCCCATCTAAACGTTGAGTTTGAACAGCAGGATGAAGGATAGTGAAATACATGAGGGAAAGAAGCCTATAAGATCCTAAAGCCTGCAAACACCTCTTCCCCTCTCCTGTGTAAACCTTTTTTGGTTAATGACACTTTAGAGTGGCCATTGTTCCTTCTGTTCCACAATTTTGTTCTGCAAAATGTTGTAACACAATCACCCAAGTGATATATAGTTTGTATAATGAAGTTGTTTCCAGATAAAGAACAGCTGTATATTCTAATCTTCAGTGAATCTTAAACTTCGTGGCCTGATACCTTCTTTATATCCTTTACTCTCATGTTGTAATGACATTTGTACTGTGATCATTCAACCCATTTAGTGAGTTTCTCAGCTGCATTTAAAATTAAAAACTTTTTTTTAAGGTAACCTCAAACCACCTCCATTCTTGGTTTGGAAATCGTTGCTCACAAGTTTCCATCCAGCAGCTGGAACCAGCTCATTGGCACTTCCTACCCCCAACCAAACAATTGTCAACCCAAATTTTGAGATTTTTACTGGATCTTGTCATGAGCAATTGTCCGTTATCCATATAACATCAAATTAACTGAACTAATTTTCGTGATGGGAACATTTAGATCGCTCTGATTTGGCTATCCAGCCTGGGACTGATGTGAGTTGTAGGCCGACAACATCTAGAAGCAAAGATCTGATAACTTCTGTTTTCCATTATTTCCACTAAAATAACACCCACAGTAAACTGGATAAACTTGGTGAAGCTACTCTTTTTTACTTGATGCACGTACACCATTTTTTTGTCTGGTTGGTTAATTCTTTTAGGCTAACTTGTTCTGTCCTTCCGCTTTGTTTCCTGTGAGATTTGCTGATTGCACATCTGCAAGAGGCCTTACACTGGCTGCTTTCCAGTAATTGAAGAATGGGAAAGGATTGGTAGCCAAGCTTTATCTGGAGTGCATTGAACCTCCAGTTTGCTCAGAGACATACAATTCCAACAAAAAACTGTTCAAGTTGCAAACTTTTTTCCCATTTCTTTCCTAAGAGCTTGACTTCGTTGGGTGTCTTTGTACATCCTCCTGTGCAGTTATCTGGATTCTTTGCCCTTTTCTGCTTTGCCCTTGTCTTCTTTACGTTTAGTATTCCCCAATTTCATGACGTGCTTTGCTTATCAATAAGCTGATTTAAAATATGTCTCTCTGTATAAAATTAGAGCTGTCAGGTTGATCGGCCAAATGGTTAGGGTATAAATTGCAACAGCATAGTTAGAACTGTATCATTCTACTGTGACAAATATTCCAAATGTCAGCATTCGTAAGACTAGTCTAGACCCTCTGATATTCAGGTGCTGCATTCTGGTCAAAGTGCAGATAGAACTACAGGGGGGAAACCAGCTGAGTTACTCCTCATTATAACTGGTGATAACATCAGACATGCAGTGACTGTAAATTTTTTTAACACTTCAGTAATTGATTTTGAACAGAGCCAACCTGCACTTAAAAGATTGTTTAATCAGTGCTGAGTTTAACCTCTTCCTTTCATTTGTTAGCTTAACCCAGTGTTTCCCAAACCTTTGACATAAGTGTACCCCTTCTATAATTTTTGTAACGCTGAGTACCCCTCATAAAAAACAGGGATAAAAATTGTATTTTATAAAAATAATCAAAATCAGTGGAACTTACTAAAGCACGATAACAGGCGCCCGGAACTAACTATTAAAGAAGTAAGTTGTCTCTGTAACGAAGTGCAGTATATTCATGCCGTGTCACGCCTCACAAGATCGTTAGATAACACCGCAATTCTCCGGTGTTTAAACAGCTCCGCGGCTCAGCGTCAACTGTTAATGTTCCCGCAGTTTAAAAATGGCCGAACCCGAGCTGCGCGAAGGATGCACAGAAGTTCCCGCCATAACGAGTTGCGATACGATGTACGATGGCCCAAGTTCCGGTGTAAAAACTGCGATACGCGCCTATTTCTTTCCTTGTTCTGTGGGCACAGCTGAGCACAGTGCAGTGGATATTCCCACGTGATCCCCACCAAACTCTTCCCATACCCTTGGGGGTACGCGTACCACACTTTGGGAAACACTGGCTTAACCTGTTAGCCTCTCTATCTTAGTTCTTCATCAAGTTCACTTTTCAAAGTCTGGGTTTAGTCACAGGTAGGAATGTGCACGAATATTCAAAGAGATTCGAAATTTGATCAAATTTGTGCAAATGTTGACATTCAAATTCAAATAGAATGTCCATAAATTTGAATTCAGTCATTTGAATGAATTTTGAATTTTTTAATCTATTCGTTTGAATTATTCGGACATTCGTATGTGTACAGGTTCATACACAATGAGTATTGTACTTATGCATCTTTCCCACATCTGGGAAATACAGGCCAGAATGCTTTCTTTTCCTTTCTGTTCATGTGACTATTCCCAGGTTGTGTCACCTGGCTATTTTAGTAGCACTGGGCAGTGACAACCACAGTCACTTATTTGCATATTTGGCAGCAGGCTTGGGAGGGAGGGGTTTTCTGTTCTAGTTTCTGTCTCCTGTGCTATGGTATTCACAAGTCTCAATATTTACACCATTTTGGCTGAACTGAACCTCAGGATGACCGTACTATATATATTTTTAAAAACCTTTCTTCTCAAAGGCTACCTTGCAAGAATTGTCTTCATGTGGTCACCCAGGGAATTTACTGTTCATCTGTCTTTTTACTCCTGACCAAGACAAGTGTTTTGCTGACCTTCGCCTCAAACTAAGTAGTAGCTTTTGCGCTCTTTTATAAATTTGTGTATTTTTTACTTTTGCAGTTCGTTCCTTTGGTACTGAAGACAGACCAACTGACCGCCCAATTCCACCTCGTGATGAAGTATTTGAATACATCATCTTCCGCGGCAGTGATATCAAGGATTTAACAGTCTGTGAACCACCGAAACCACAGTGTTCTCTGCCCCAGGACCCAGCTATTGTTCAGGTAAAGTCTGTGTAAATCAAGCATACGCCTTTAGCTATATCTAACCGGGTGCTCCCTGTGTGTTCTTGATATTGAACTATTTTTGGCAAATCTCTAAATACGCTGGTTGTATTGCTACCTCTTTTAACATAAGAGGAGCTCTGCTGGATTAGGCCATAGCCCATCTTGTCCAGCATCCACAGTGGCCCACCACTTGCTTCTGGACATCTCAAGCAGAAGACAGAACCCTCACCTGCTCTCGAATCCCAGCAAATGGTCTTCAGAGGTATCCTGCCTGTCTCCCTCGCCTGAGATAGTATCAGGGCGTCCATTCTAGTAGCCATTGATACACCTATCATCCATGGATTTGTCTAACCCTTCCTTAAAGCCATCTAGGCTCGTTGCTGTTACCTACCTCTCCAGCAGCCAGTTCCATAGACCAATGACCCTCTGGGTGGAGAAATCCTTCCCCTTGCCTGATCTGACTCTCCTAACCATCAGCTTCATAGAGGGGCCCCTGGTTCTAGTGTTGTGTGATAGAGAAAATAATTTTATAAGTTCTTACAAATTATACACAATGATGCAGAATGCTTCTTTTGTCTGTTTACTTCATTCCCCTTCACCCCCCCGGCCGCTTAGGTTGAGTTTCACACGTGTTCCTTTCTTCAGTCCTCTCTAGGGTCCTCTTCGACTTCGTCATTCCAGTCCGTGGGTTCCTATGGACCTTTTGGCCGCATGCCAGCCTACAGTCAGTTTAGCCCCAGTCCACTAGTGGGCCAGCAGTTTGGTGCAGTTGGAGTTGGTACGCTTGCGCTTTCGTTTTCCTTAACCAACCACTGAATGTTAGAACGGTTGAGATGCGTGCGGTTCCCTTTCCGTCGTTTGAAATAGAAGATCACGTGTTCGGTGAGATCCCTTCAGTCGAGGTGATCTTCCAGAGGATTGCGCATGAGTTCTAGGTTCAACATCCAACACTCGGCACCCCTCTTTGCTTCCCCTGAGCGAGCCCTGTTCAAGTGAGCCATCACTTATCCAGAGTAGCCCAGACTATGGTAGCCAGAACATGTGCGCAGTGTGTCTCTTCCGCTGTGTTGAAGGAGAAATTCCAGCAGATGGCGCTTGTTCTGGCGTTCCTTATACATTTAATGAAAGATGCAGGACATCAGTTTGTTATGGGTCTCACCTTAATCCGGCTACTGAAGGCCTCATTTACTGTGCTTAATACTGGAGGGTGGTTATTGTTTTTTTAAAAAAGCAAAAGCAGTCCTGTAACCAGAGCAGGAGGAAAGACCATTAGGGATTCTGCTCCCCCAGTATCCTTGGAACTCTGCTCCAACCAAGCTCTGTTTATTTTTTGTCTGTCTTTTGTTCTTATTGTTTAGTTTGCAAGCTGTGTAGATTCATTTGAAACCTGCACTATGGGATCCAAATAAATAAATAGTTTTGCTTTTATTGGTCACTCAAAGAATTCATAGCTTTTTTGCTGGGGTGCCAGAGAAAAGGCTATTAGTTGAGCAAAATGACCTGTAGTTGGTGCTCATATGACCATACATGCATTTGAGGAATCACTCCCTTCAGTCTCTTATGGCTGCATCAATACTATCGGCAGCAGTGTGGCATTTTCCAGAGAGTACAGAGGCCTTTTTATTTCTGGCTGGCAGGCAGCATTTACCAATGGAGAATTCTCAGACTTTGGAGGCGGGGGTGGGTGGGTGTTATTTTTAATTACATGTTAAAATTTCATTAATTTTTTTTTTAAAAAAGATCTGTTTGTTACTTACCATCTTATGAAGACGAGTTACAGATGCGATCAGTCTGTATGATTGGAACAGAGCAAAGCAGAGGAACATCTCAGCTGGTTAAAAACCCCTCCATTTAATACACGCACACCTTTATGCTTTGGGCATTAGGTAAACCTGCCCTCCGTTTTCTTGCAGGAAGTTCACTGACGTCTTTTGGAAGCGAAACACCGGCCAATGCTAATTTGTCCCAAGGCAACGCTGTTGGTTCTACGTTCACAACAGATGCACGCTCATTAAAAACGCAGCTTTCGCAAGGTAGAGTCGGAGGTGTCAGATACTTGTGGTTACATTAAATGTTTAGGTTCTCAAAAGAAACCTGGAACATGGCATAATAGTCCCCAAAATGCTACAAATAAGATTGAAATCGGCCATGAAAGCCTACATAGAACCATTGTTTAAAGTGTATAGGTAGACTTTGGAAACAACTGTTGTTGTATCAGGACTGGAATGTCCCACATTCTAATTTCTGGTTCTGTTTCAGGCCGGTCAAGCCCCTCGTTAGACCATTTGAGGAAAAGCCCAACTTTGGAACAAGCTGTGCAGACGGCCTCAGCCCATTTACCTGCCTCAGCCTCAGTTGGGAGAAGGAGCCCTATTTCCACCAGATCCCTTGGGCCAGCTAGCCAAAAACTCTTGGAAAATCAGGAACATAGAAGAGGTAAAAGTTCAGCTGTACTCACGGCTTTATGTTTTGTTGAATATTCGCTACCAAACCCAGTTCAAGGTGTTAACTTCTGACACTCTAAATGGCTTGGGTCCTAAACGTCTAAAGGAACACCTCCCATATCAACCTGCCTTTGCCTTGAAATCTGCAGGGGAGGCCCTCCTGCTTGTACCACCTCCTTCAGTAACTGAGGGGGCGGAGACCCGGGATAGGGCCTTCTTGGTGGTGACTACCAACAGGCCAAGTTCAGGTGCTGAGTATAGGGATGCAACATATCTTAGCATGTGTTCACAAACATGATTAAAGCATGATAAATAAAAGTTATGCTTCATTTTTAGCTGAACCTCACAAAATTTCAAGATCAGAAGCAGAGCATCTCAGAAATGAAAGCAAGCGTCAGATGGGTAAATGCCTTATGTTTCTGAAAGCTAAAGCAGTATTTTGGTGTACCTTTATGGTTTTTAAAACAGCTATAGTTTCCAGTATTTGGTCAGAGCTATTTGTTTACCTTAGCTTTCGGTAATTAATTTACTGTATTTCATTTGTTTTTCTTTTAAACGTCTTTTAATTTTTACTGTAAAACACCCAGGTATTGTGGTGTAGGGTGGTTTATAAATTCCCTAGATAAATAAATACTCAGCTTTTCAGTGTTCACCTAGAATAGAAGTCATTAGGGCAGGAGGAAGTTCTGTGTGTTTTCTTTCTCAGTCCTATCCGGCAATCCCTGACCAAAACACAATGTTAGTCACAATGTTGTAGAAACAGTAGCTATAGTATCAGTTTAAAAACAGTAATTTAAAATACTTGACTTGTTAAAAGAATAGAACGAGGTCAGAAAGCCAACCCTGATCTCAAACCGTCAAGAAGTGTGCTTACTTAAAAGTTTTACACCAAGGCCATTTGCAAAGTGTGGGTGAAATTACCTTATCTGGCGTCTCACAGACGTGAGTCACTGTTGACTAGGGATGTGCACAGATATTTGTAACATTTGTTATTCGTACAAATTTGTGTGAATTCAGACATGAATCGAATGTTACAACGTGTGCGCATTAATATTGGTGCGAATAGTTTGTACATTCATTAAACTGGGGGTACATATCGGATATGTATCGATACATAGGTATTCGTACAGAATATCGTATAGGATCATGCCACACACAGCTGGCCTTTGGTTGCCTATAAGAAGGGGAAGGTTTTGCCCTTGTCTTTTGTCTGAGATGCCCAGAAGGAATTGGTGGGCCACTGTGTGGGACTAGATGCTGGTCTAGATGGGCTGTGACCTCATCCAGCTGTGGTTCTCTTACATTTTTATGTCAAGCATCCTCTTTTGGGCATCTCCTTCAATATTTGGCCTTCATCAGTTCCAGGTGCACCTGCGGTGCGAAGGGGCCGCGGCGGTCACCGAGGAGGTAGAGGAAGATTTGGCATTAGACGCGACGTTCCAATGAAGTTTGAGAAGGATTTCGACTTTGAAAGCGCCAATGCACAGTTCAATAAAGAGGAAATAGACCGCGAATTTCACAATAAGCTAAAGCTGAAAGGTAAGCAATAGGTTCCTGGTTATCTGTCAAGGAAGCAAGAGGCGAAAGCCTCTTGCCTGTGAAGAACCAGGTTGGCAGGTAGTTGATGAAAATTGGCTGCTTTTGAGATTCATTTATTCATTTATTTATATATTTTAGAAAACGGTTTTGAAGTCTGCGTGCCTTTCTTTTGCTTTTCCGCCATGGGGTAATCTTAAGTGTTTGCAAAGTGTTTGACCTGACAGTTTTATAGAATCATATACCATAGTGACCATTGGCTGGGACAGAAGTGCTGCACACAGGTTCATTTGTCTTTTCTGAAGTCCAAAATTTGTGGCAGGTCCCCTTCAGTGTGATATGTCATACTAGATTTCAAGAAACCCAAGAAAATCTATGCACAGTGGTTCTGGGTGTAGAAAACACAGCCTGGGACCGTGCCATAGGGAATGGGCAAGTTAACGGAGAAAAGTAGCACAGAAAAAGAGAGGCTTTTATTGCCGAGAAGGTGTTTTTCTGCATGCACAGAATCATTTCTCCCATCTGTCTTTTCCCCTAAAATGCATTTTCCTAGATGGTTAATGGTGCTTGTCTTTCCTTGTTCCCTCTCCTGCCCACCCGTATTCCTCTAGAAGATAAGCCAGAGAAACCCGTGAATGGGGAAGATAAAGGCGACTCAGGTGTTGACACCCAAAACAGTGAAGGCAACGCAGATGAAGAGGATCTTCTTGGACCCAACTGCTACTATGACAAAACCAAGTCTTTCTTTGATAACATTTCCTGTGATGACAACAGGTACCTGATTTTGGGTTGATCGGTCAAGGGCGAACCCTCTTCTCCAGCTGTTCAATGCAGAGTTGGCTCGTATTCATGCCCCAGTGTGGTAGTGCAGTATTTCGGATCATCATCATTTTCTTTTGCAATTCTGAATGTCTGTGACACGTGTAGAAGTAAGGAAAGATCAGGCAGCATGCTGATGCTGTGATAAACCACGTATCAGTTTTTACAGTATTCAGCAGGATGGTTTTGGTTTGATAGCCTCTAACAAGCCAGAATCCCTCCTCGGTGTGTTAAGCAGATCGTCATCATATATGATCATTCAAGGACCACTCTCTGGTAGCCGTGTGAGTTTTTAAAAGCTCGAAAGAAAACCAAGGATAAATAACTCCAAAACCTCACATCTATTTTGTTGTTCTCTTTATATGCTGCAGAGGCCCAGTTTATCTGAACATAGATTTTTAGTTTTGTGTTTGGGAAGATACTTGCTATGGCCACAGGGCAGGTGATGTACTTGGTTTGATGGTGCTACAGTATTGATGAAATAATTCAGTGCTAGAGCTGTGTGTGGCATTATTGCAGGATATCAACAAACTTTCAAACAGCTTTAGAAATTGAAATAATTAGGAATGGGGTTTAGTATGGAGCCATGCACCTCTAGAAGTTGTCCTTGAAACTGCTCACACATAGGAGCGAGCGTTTTTCTTTTTGTTCCTTGTGCGTTTCAGAGAACGAAGACCAACATGGGCTGAAGAAAGGCGGCTAAACGCAGAGACATTTGGAATTCCATTGCGTCCCAACCGTGGCCGTGGAGGCTTCCGAGGCAGAGGGGCAGGGGGAAGCGGAGGAGTTGGCGCCTTCCGGGGCGCTCGGGGGCGTGGAGGCATAAGAGGAAATTACAGTGCTCCTCGAGGGTTTCGTGGCGGATTCAGAGGCGGACGTGGCGGCAGAGAATTTGCAGATTTTGAATACAGGGTAATACCTGCTTTCCAAATGTTCTGTATGAGTTGTTCTGATCAGCCTTGGTCTTGCAAGAGTTTCAGGTGACCTTTAGGTAAAGTATAGGGTGGGATAGAAATACAAAAGATGGATGGATGGATGGATGGATGGATGGATGGATGGATGGATGGATGGATGGATGGATGGATGGATTCAGCTAAAAGGAGCTGCTTCATTACAATGGTTATGAAGGAAGGAAAATGGCAGTTTGCTGACAAGTTTTGTGATGGGCATAGTTCAGAGAAAACAACTTGAAATCCTATTAACCTCAGGACTGCCTTTTCTTGAACAGTTTCTCCTCAGACCAAGTTGAAAATAATGATAATCTTTTCTTTTGTTTTTTAGAAAGACAACAAAGTTGCTGCATAGCCTACAAAGAAGTCAAAAGCAGGTAGACCTGTAGATCTTTCTGATCCGGAGAATGTGTCGGTCTTTGCAAAGAATGGCGTTAATTTGCTATAAAACGCGTCACCAGCACTGGGGTTGTTTTTAATTTCAAAAGGGTGTGGAGCAGTAACCTTTTTGGGGGGTGGGGAGGGGGAAATGGCTATGTTCAGAAACGATGAGCATTAAATATATTTGAGATAGAAGACTTAAGTAATTTCTTACATATAGTGAAAATATCAAGCAGTACTTCAGTAGAGTTTTAAGTATTTTTTTTTTCATCACAGAAAGGATTTTTCTTAAACTAAAACTGCATTTGATGACAGCCACAGGCTGCAAAGTTGTATACAGAAGGCCGTCAGTACTGTGAGCGTGTTGATTCAGTGAAGGTTGTTTTTCGGAAACTCTTCAATTTCCCTTTGAAATAGTTGTAACGTTTTGTCAAATAGGATGCT
The DNA here is from genome assembly GCA_023333525.1 of Aspidoscelis tigris stejnegeri. Classification (NCBI taxonomy): domain Eukaryota; kingdom Metazoa; phylum Chordata; class Lepidosauria; order Squamata; family Teiidae; genus Aspidoscelis; species Aspidoscelis tigris. Next base: position 6,534,025 of record JALMGA010000013.1, read on the forward strand.
GGGCAGTAGAAAACCTGGGTTGGACAGTCAAAAAATGTAAACACACTGAATCCGGTTTCTTAGGCAAAGGAAGACTTTTTATAGTTGTAAAATTCCATGATTATCCCATTGCCAAAGAAACATAGAGACTTTGTATAGCTGTATAAAAAGGAACTAATTTTGTAAGAATAAACATTTTTAAGTCAAAAACCTGTGTTGAAATGCTACAAACACACACAGACAAGACTCACTCTTACCTAGTTTGAGGGTTTTTTCTTTGTAGTTTTTCAGCTTTAAACCTGTTTGATTTTTATATTTTGACTATAAATAAACGTTTTGAATGCTCTTCCACTATACAAAAACCTGTCCCACAAGAAACTGATTTTGTAGTTTTTGGCGTCTTGCAAGATTTGACCAAATTAAGGGGCTTTTACAAACGAAGAGAGACCTCAACACTTATTTCACAATTTACAGCTTGTGTTCGAGATGGCTTGGATTTTTTTTAAAAAAATGGCCCTGGCACACATGTTCTGGTGTGCCTGAAATAAACATGAAATGTCTCCATGTGTCAATTCTTAGAATGTTGGTTTCATTTTAATATTGTTGACATACTCAATTACAAGTGACTTTTTAGTGTTTGCAACTGTTTGGCTTTTGATGGACTGTAGCTCAGAGACACTGGGCACTCGTGCCTAGACCAGTAATCCTACAGCGATTTGGTATGGAGTAAACCTTGATGCCAATTTTGAATTACTCGTCACGACTTCTTTTCTTATTAAGTTATGATTAGAAACAGTAATCTGGTAACTTGTATTTTGTATGTGTATATGAAAGCCACAGGAATAAAGGGATCCAAAGATTAAAACATTTTATCTAATTTGCTGATCTTCTTTTGCTTCTCTTTTATGTTCAGTAGTGAGAAAAATGTGGATGACAGCACTGCTAGAAAATGAGAATATTTAAGTGATAGAATCATAATTTTATATCTTTTCATATAGCACTATAAGGTGTTTTGTAATTGGTTTGTTTGTTTTTTATCAGGTCAAGTATCTGGCAGGTGTAGAAGACATTGTCTCTTGTTTTAGAAGTATTTTGCATGTTTTAACAAAATATTTTGGGGATCCACAAATCATGATGCCGAACAATTTTTGAGGTTTTTTTTTGGGGGGGGGGGTTCAGGCAAAAGGCAAGTGCTGTACTGTTATAATAACAATGTGTATTGTATGCTGTGTCCCAAGTTTATTTAAACCAGACAACTTGTAAAGACCAATGAGAGACGCTGCAAAGGGATGAATTGGTTTTCTTTTCCACCAGTCCTGTGGGTTTACCAGCTGGGGAGTGTTTTACCCCCAAATCCATACCTTCAGTGTACCTTGCTACAGAGAAGTGAGGCTTTTATTTTGAGCCGGAATAAAGCAGTTCGATTAAAAAAAACTACAACATAGTCTTTGTGAAAGTTTTTTTCTGGCCTATCCATTTTTTGCCTTGGGTGTGGGCAGGAAAGTTTTCATATATCCTTTTGCTCTGAGAGGGCAGATTTAAAGGTAAAGATGCTTCTGAGTCATGCTCAGTGCTTGGTGACTGCATGGACTTGGTTGTGGAAAAGCAGTTTAGTGCTGCTGTCTTTGGGGGAGATTGAATGGATCGGGCCTGTGGCCCTGTTTTCCAGGCACTTGCTTTCTGGCGGAGCTACGGTCACTCCTGAATATTCAGTGCCGTTGTAATTTTGCGTGCATGTCAAAATGACCTACTTGTATTTAACAAAAAATGGCTGAGTTTAATAGCATTGTAGACAAAAGTCCTTTTTTTTTAAGACACAGATCCAAATACCTGCTATTGAAAAACCCTTCCTGCTTTCCATAAAACTCCAAAGGTGAATTACAGACAACAATTAAAACAAGAACGTATTAGAAAATACTATTTTTCAGAAATTCCAAATACCTAGAAATAAAACATCTGCTATGCCACTATCTGATGTCACTGCTAGATAAGAACTCTTAAATCAGTTAAATGCCATTGAGGGGAGAAAGTCACCTGACCCATTAGTTGGGCTTTAAAGGTTAATGCCAGCCCTTTGCAGTGGACCTCTGAAGTGTATCTGTAACCAGGACAGCAGCTTTCTTGGGGATCTCAAGGTTGAAAGGAGTAGCTGAAAGAAAAAGAGGAAACTACTGTAGTGTGATTTGCATCACATTTACTTATTTTTTTCCCCATTTATTTATGCCTTTAACGTACAGCCTTTTCTTCCAGGTTCCTTAATGCTGCACATGCCATTCTGCTCCCTTTTGTTGTTGTTAGGTACCTCTGGATTGTGACCGGCCTCTGGCTGACTACACGTGCAGGTCTATGCCCTTTTCTTGCAGAGATTCAGAAGTGGTTTGCCGTTTCCTACTTCTGGGGAGAGACTGAGGATTGAACCAGCCACCCTCAGCTTTCCAGCAGTTTGCTCTCTTCCTGACTTAAAGTTACTCCCTGACTCCAATCCCCTGCTTTCCGGCCTGCTCGCCTTACGATTGGGTTGTAGCCACGTCCCTGCTCCCTTCACAGTAATTCCAGGAATATTTCTAAATAGGACTGTAGGTCACAAATGGACGGTGTTTCTTTGCCCTTTAGTAATTTTTAGTTATTCAGAGAGAGAAAATTATTTCCAAGAGTTGCTTAAAGCACAAACGTTCTGGTTGCCACAACTGTCTTCCTGCTTCTCCAGGTCTAGGGCTGAGATATGAGAAGCCTTCCTCCGGAAACTCGCCAGCCTGGATGACGTCATGGAAATGACTGAGTCGTTCCCAATTGTCTGAAATTCTCAGTTCTCCATGTTGGTCTATTTCAGTGTAAACAACCCTCTGGAGGGGGCTTTAAAAGGAGGATAATAATTCCATCACCAGATTTCCACGGTCACAGGATGCTACCCCATTGACTAAACAAAGCTAACAAGCAAAGGACCTAAACGACCTGCAAGAGGATCCAAGAAGCCCCAGCAGAGCCGTACAAAGCATTGCCAGAGTGCTGTTTGCATTAGTTTAGCACACCAGAGAGGTGTTCCAGTTTAGGCCTTCACTCCTTGCCCTTTTCTAGAAAGGAAGGTTCAAAAGGAGTCACCATGCACTTCACACCTAGGTCAGGGCTAACCTCCATACGACACCCACCCACCTGACAGGGAGATCCCAAAAGTGCAATGACCCATGATCTTATGACCTCCAGATCAGATGAATGTGCCTGTGATCACACTGAAGATTTAATCCAGCTTCAGTCTACCTTCAAAGCGAGATAACACATCAACGTGACCAGTAATTTTCTTTCCACCTTATCTATCCCAAAGGTGAATTTTCTGAGTTATTCAACATGGAAAGAAAATGGCTTGTCACTTGCTGAGGTGTTCTCTCATTCTGAAAGTGGACTGAAGCTGGATTAAACTTTAGGTGTGACCACAGCCCTTGTCACTTTGCTGATGTACTCTCTCGCTCTGAAAGCGGACTGAAACTGGGTTAAACCTTAAGTGTGACCACAGCCATTTCTGATTCAGTTTCGTCATCGAAAATGTTTTGAGCGAGACCGCAGAGCTTAAAAATCCTTTGCAGCTGTTAGGATTCCTCTACGCACAATCTCACTTGTTTAGAAGGAAGGGCCACCACTTAGCTTCACTATCCCAGGCAGGCAGGGAGAAGTTTGCCTTGTATTGCTGCTTGGAAGTAAGGAGCAGAGCAGGCAGTGAGCGGAATGGCAGGCGGTGACACGCCGCCGCAGTTATAACTCCAAAAGAAAACCTTGTGACTTACTGATGTATTCTGTCACCCCGAAAGTGGGCTGGATTCAACCAGAGCCCGTAAACCACAAACTCTGTGCCAGGCTACTACGGCAGAAAGCCCTGCAAAGATGAACCTTGAGGTTGCCCAGTTGCATTTAGGCCATTGGGACTGCTGCCAAGGTTTGCGTGCTAAATGGCCCAGCCGTGCAAGTTTTCCAGGTGGCTTCCGAACATAGAAAGCATGACCTATTATAGGTTATAATGAATAGCAGTCATGGCAGCCATGCATTGTGCAAAAGGAGGAAGAGCTGGCTTTTCTAGCTCGCTTTTTATCACATTATATATATATATGTGTGTGTATGTATTTATATATATGCATATGTATGTATGTATTTAAGGGGGCTCAAAGCGGCTGATGATAAAGCTTTCTGTTCTCCCCACAACAGAACACCCTGTGAGGCAGGTGGGGCTGTGAGAGCTTAGAACAGTGATGGTGAACCTTTTGAGCTCGGTGTGTCAAAATTCGCAAGAAAACCTAGCTTAACTTGGGTGCTGTGTCACATCTAGAAATACCCATAATTTTGTGATATTTGTAGCTCTAGTAAAAAAGTTATATTTTTGATGTATGTATTTTATTAAAAAGCAAAAACAAATAATTCTTTACATTTGCTAAATCTTCAAATGAAAGTTGGTATTTCATACACTTCAAAGACAAGCAAGCACTACATTCCCAGGTGCCAGGATGACCATGTGTGTCACCCAAAAGGGCTTGGTGTGTCACCTGTGACACGCGTGTCATAGGTTGGCCATCACCGGCTTAGAAAGGGAGCTGTGACTCGCCCAAGGTCACCCAGCTGGCTTCGTGGAGGAGGGCGGAATCGAACCGATTCCCAGATAAGAGTCCGGTTCCCTAACCACTAGCCCAAAGAGGACCCTTCCGTCCACATAAAAATAATAGGCGATGATGCAGGCATATCCCACCCGTTCCCCGGCCCTGACCGCTCCCTCCTTGGCAGCTGGTCCCCTGCTCTCTTAACTCCGCGAGCCCAGGTGGTTTGACCCTCCGCGCCCACCGTCCGTCGCCGTCGTTTCTGATGATGTCACGTCGCTCTGCTATTCACTTCCGGGTCGCAGCTCATCATGGCTTCCTCCGCCTCCTCCTTCGTGCTGCTGGGTCTCCGCGATGTTGCTGTCCCGCCGGGTTCTTCCTTCAGCCAGGACGGCCCGGCGGCGAACAGGCTTGGGGGCGTTGCGGTGAGAAGCGGGGCGGCTTCGACTTTCCCGTGTGGGGCCACAAAAGTGAAGCTCCTGCTCCTCTCTCCCTGTTGTTGGGTCACGGGAAGGGTCGGGGGAGCCACCACCAAGTAGACCCCGACGTAGGGTGTAGCGCTGCTGACCTCACGGGAGGCCGCTTTCTGCTCGGACGGAGGCGGCTGGAGCGACGGGCCATTGCCCCGCTTCCTTTCGGGATATTCCTAGACTTCCAAACCTGCAGGCTGCATCCCTGGGATTTCCCGGTGGTCTCCTGTCCAAAGGCTAAGGAGTTTTGGCTCTGCTTGGGTGTCAAGATGAGATCGGCAAAGCTGTGGAGTAATTGAGTAATCTAAAAAAGGAGTATAATTTTTTACAGAATTACAACAGTTCTCGTTGTCCGGTTTCAGAATAAATGACGTTGGGTACTTATTAAGCTATATTTGGGTATTCTGGAATATCCAAGCTTGGCAGAATTAAGTATCTTGAGTATTGGTCCACCCAGCTTAATATTCACTAAACTAAAGGTGTCAGACTAAGGATTTCCAGATGTTGCTCCTAGACTTTCCATCATTTATTGCTTTTGGATAAGCTGGAAGGTTCACAGGTGGCCACAGTTTGGCCACAGTTTCCATAGAGACAGGCAGCAGCATCCTGTCATCTCCATCTGGCAGTGCCTCACCCACCATTACTTCTGACCTGTTTACTTTTAGCTGCCCTGTTCTCTCCCAATGGGCGCCAAATAGCACCGGATTAAAAGCCAGTTTTAACATCCAGTCTTTGGGGGGGGGGTGAAATCAGAGCCTCTGAGCTGTTCTTCAAAAGTGTTATTTTACTGAGATGGCTTTTGTTTGTTTCATTGATTGCCATAGAATAGCATTCCCTCGGTCACCCTGGTTCATCCCACCTGTGGGCTTTGCAGAGCTGCCTTGGCACATGTGCTTCAGATCTCCTGTCCCCTTGAGGGTTTGCCATTTCACCGCATCATTAACGTCTTTGCTTGCGTTACTAAAAGCTGCTGGGGAAATTCAGACAGGTATGACTTTTACCAGTTGACTATGTAACTTCTGTATTGTCCTCCGTTAAACGTATCAACAGCTTCCAATAGATCTATTCATTAAAAAACAGCCACACAATAAATGGTGCAGCAGAATTTAGGAATGATGAATAAGTAAAGGAAGCATCAAACTTTGAGACCAGAGGTTGTTTTCCACATGGCTTGGGGACAGTAGCAGCTAGTGCAGGTGAGCATGGACAAGAGCCCCTCCCCCTGCTGAAACCCAGTTTCAGCTGAAACCCAGCAAGCCCCTGTCCCAGGATATATTCCAGAATAATCCAGGTTCGGAAAGGGCCCTGGTCTCTCTTTCCACAGTCCAGCAATCTAGCCTCTCCGCTGGACCTACTCGGTCTCATATTTGTGTCACCTATATCATAGGTTGCAGTGAGATAGGCTATGTTAGACAGAACATCTGACAGGTGGTAGATCAAGTTTGCCAAGTCAGAACCTTGGTGGTTCTAATTGCACTTCTGAGCACCTGCACTTTGCTAGCAGAAATACCATGGAACACTAAACTTCCTTGACAGACTTCTCTTACTTTCCTTTTGTGTGGATTCTCTAAAGCTGGAAAGTGTTACGATCCCAGTATTTGCAAGAACAAGGAAAAAGAACACAAGACTGCATCTTGAAGCAGGTACTTTGTGAATTACTGCTGTTTGAGTGTAAAAAGATTTTACGTTTGCTTATTTATTGGTGTTCTGCAAGCGAAAACATTTTCTTGAAGCAATACTGGTTTTGTGAGCTGAAGAGTCAGTTAACTTAAGAGTAGTTCTGCTGGATCAGGCCACAGCCCATCTAGTCCAAAATCCCATCTCGTACAGTAAATGAGGCCACACAGTGGGTCAGCCCACAGTCCATCTAGTCCAGCATCCCAGCCCACCAACTGCTTCTGGTCATCTCAAGCAGAAGATGAGGGCAGGACTTCCACTTAGAAATGGCCTTTAGAGGCATCCTGCCTGTCTCTCCAACTCAGAAGTAGTACTCTCCAAACTAAACCTAGGTTGGCCTGGGTTCCATGGTGGGGGTTTTTCCCTTTTAAATAATGAAATTAATGGAACTTGCTTTAAGTAAATATGTATTGGTATGTGCTTACAAAATGTTAAATCAGGGGTAGCCAGATTTTCATCCTGCAGATGCGCGTTGACAAAACCTCCCATGAGCTCCAACCGTCTGGCTCACAGCAAAGAATTTTGGGAGCTGCCATTCACCTGTACCTTGGAGAGTTGGAGTTTGGTTGGCCACCCCAGGTTTAAATCAGGGCTTAGCTTGAAGAATCTTTTAGCTGCTTGTCTGTTTGTAGCATAACCAATAGTCTTTTGTGGCACTTTTAAGAAACAGCAGTCCCGTGGTGCTTTTGTAGACTGGCATCCCTGAATGGCTTTTGTGGGTGTCCATTGAAATATGCCTTCATGTAGTGTCTTTGTTTGCAGAATGAACAGCGTCCCCTTGCAGCGAAGGATTGGTGCGAAGGCGCAGATGTCTGGGACGACGAAGTGGAATCGGCGTGTTTGGAATCCACCATGGGTGAGAGTCTTGGCTTGCTTTCCGCCTCGCCCTCTTTGACTGGAGAAATGGACTGTGCGGACCAGATCCAGCGGCTTGCCCTAAGCGAAGCCCCAAACAGGCCCCATCCCTCGCATTCCAGACGTTCCTCTAGGGAAGAGCAACAGGTCCCCACCTGTGTTCCCATATTCAAGCCCTATTACATCTGTGTGGTGGAAGAAGGAGACTGTTGTGGCTTTGAGGATATGGAGCACGTTGAAAAACTCTTGCAAGAGTATCAGCGGAAAGAGGGGGTCGACTTGGAGCAGCTGATGTCCGAAAGGTAGGACCCTGGAGCAGGGCTTGGCCAAAACACCTGGGGCGGCCGGCAGATGGCGCTGCTGGGTCAGCAACATTATCACCACAGTCTTGTAACATGAACGCATTGTTTCTCCCAACGCTTAGTATTGCACCCGATGGTTGCGCTGAAAGGTATGAGAAGTGTGGAGCCGGAAGGAGGGATCGAGTATTTCATAAGTTCATGAAAAGAATTTCTGCCTGCCGGGAACAGATCCTAAGGCAAGTTGGACTGTTTCTGCCTTTTCTCCATCAGGAAGCAGGAATAGAAGTATTGAAAGGAAGGGTGATCAACTGCAGCCCTCCAGATGTCCATGAACTACAATCCCCAGGATTCTCTGCCAGCCCAGCATCCTGGGAGTTGTAATTCAGAAGCAAAAAGCAGCCATGAAGCGGTAGCACGGTTCTGCTGCAGGGAATGTCAACCCATCATCCTCAAGGTGCTACCAGAGCCCTACTGTTGTCAGGGCTGCCACCATTCCCCGTCCTGGCCCTGATTTAGGTATGGTCAACAATCCAGTGCAGTGGGGCTGTCTGTTTGTTTGCTTATTTGTTTGTTTGCTGCTTTAAGAATTTATATTATACCTTTCACCAAAAGGTCCCAGACCAGGTCACAGTAATAAAAAGACTTGTTTTAATCAGACACTAAGAACTGTGGAATGTAGGTGCCTGTGGCATACTTCCAGAGGGAGACTGTTCCAAAGTCTGGGGCCACCACACAAAAGGCCCTTTTGCATGTCCTTGCCCCTCTGGGAGAAGAGGAACTACAAGAAGTCCAATTAGTTCTGACTTCCTTGACAAAGGCAAATATGTGGGCTCCTTTCATCATTAGGTACTCCTGGGGTGGGCAGCCTCTGTTCATCACACGCCCTTCAACAGACGTCACGGCTGCTGTCCCGCCTTGTAATAACTGCGGCAGCCAGAGAATCTTCGAATTCCAACTGATGCCAGCATTGGTCAGCGAGCTCAAGAGCAAGGAGAAAGGTATGAACCTTTTGTCCAGGGGTGCTCAGCTGTGGCCACCCAGCTGTCCCTGGACTACGGCTGCCGTCATTCTGACTTGCTTTTATTAATGTTGCTTTTTTCTATAGTTTTACAAAGGTGAAAATTATTGTGCACTGATCTTGTATTTTTATATTCTGTAAAACAATGCTTTTTAAATGTTTAAACTGTTGAGACAAGCACCTGAGGAGGTAATTCCATTCCTGAGGAGGTAACTCTGCCTTTTACTTGCTCAGCATCCTCTGCATTTCTTGGACTACAATTCCCAGAATCCCCATCTGACAAAGATGAGGGTTCATATCCAAAATTATTTATGTTTGTGTTTATACCTTCTTCTTCTTCTAAAAGTCCAAGTCAGTGGGCATGATTCTGTTGACCTCCATTTTATCCTGACAAAAACTCTGGGCCTGTTTGCGCTTGGCCATACTCTGGAATATATCTCAGGATAGGGGTGTGCAGTCCTCATGCTAATGCAGACTCTGTCAGGCTTCACCCTGCTGTAGCCTGCCCCAGCATGTGGACAGCAGGTCTCTCTGTCCGGATATATCCCAGAATAAAGCCAAGTGCAAACAGGCCCTCTGTTAGCAGGTTAGACAAAGAAACACTGACAGGCCTAATATTCTTGAGCAAGCTTCTGATGGCTGCTATACAACGTTTGATGAAACAGGTTTAAATAAAACAGTGCATACAATTGTGTGAGAGGTGGGAGTAACGTAACAACAGCTTCTGCCATCTTGGAAATGGTTTCTTTTCTTCTTCACCAGATGTATCTGTGGAATTTGGAACAGCACTCATATATACCTGTGAGAAGAGCTGTTGGCCAAGAGATCAACCAACCCCCTTGGAAGAATTTATTTTTGTACAAGAAGATCCAGATCAGCAACTATTTAAATAAAGTTTAATTCCTTGTATAAAATAAGTTCACTTAATCTGAAAGCAACAACAACAACCATATACAAAAAAACCCTTACTTGAAATACCAGTCAAGTTTCATGATGGGTTAAACTCCATTGGATTGGCTTCTGCTAGTAATTGCTCACTTCTTAAGTCTTTTCTAAAATTCTTAAGTAGAATTTTAACAGGCTGCTTTGACCTAACAGTGATGCTACTCACCTAATTTTAGTTTATATTTACTAGTGGAAAGAGCAATAGGGCTTAGAGTCTGTTGTGGGGGTGTGCACCAAATATTCAAAGGTATTCAAAATTTGATCCAATTCATCCAAATTTTGACATTTGAATTCAAATCAAGGGCTTTAATTCCACTTACCTCCCTGAATCCAGATCTAAGATGATCCAAATCTAAGGAATGGGTCCTTCAACTGATCCAGATTTGATAAATCCGGATCTACAGAGGTACTCCATGCACTTACATGGGCGGTGTAGTACCCAATAGCAATGGGTGCTAGCATGCTTGCAGTGGAAACACTGAAGCACCCATGTGGCGAATCTGGATCTAACCACATGGGACCTGCCAGTCACCCCACTTTTTTTGGGGGGTACAAACTCCGTAGATACTCTGGAGCATCTTCGATGACTCTTGTCTGGGAATACCAGGTTTGATTCTGCACTCCTCCATGAGGCAAGCTGGGTGACCTTGATCTCTTCTGTGCTCTCACATCCCCACTGAACTCACAGCATGTTTGTGGAGAGGAGAAGAACAGGAGGTTTGTCAGCCATTTTCAGTCCCCTTAAACGGGTGAGAAAAGCGTGGTAGAAAAGCCAACTCTTCTTTTTTGCTGCTTCCTGTTTCTGCCTCCCATTCACTCAGTGCACTTGCTTATTGGCCCAGGCTGCATCTGCACACATGGAAGAAGTGGCTTAGAGGTGGAAGCGTGCGGATAGTAGTGTTCCCATCCAAACTCTAATCCATATTAAAATCCTTTCTCTCCTTTCTCTGACTGGTTTACTTGCTATGGCCTTTCCTGGTTACACTGATCCCGGTTCGACGACTGTAATGCACTCTTATGTGGGGCTTCCCTTGAAGATGATGCGGAAGCTGGAATCGGTGCAGAACGCAGCAGCCTGACTGCGGATGGCAGTCTCTGGCCAGAAAGACACATTAGGTGGCCCTTAAAAGATCTGCACTGGTTGTCTATGTGCTTTTGGGCTTAATCCAAGGTGTTAGGTTTTAGCACATAAAAACCTAAATGCCTTGGACCCTGTATAGACCTGCCAGGCTATTCGAGTCCATTTAGGAGAAGGCCACAGCTCTTGCAGAAGTTAAGGGGGCAACAGCAAGGGAGAAGGCCTTCTCCACGGCAGCCCTCAAGTTTTGGATAGCCTTCCATTGGAGGCACACCAAGCACCTGTTTAGACACCTGGCAAAACCTCCCTTATTCTCCCAGGCCTTTGGAGCATAGCTCCTTTACATGGACTTGATGTGCAACTTGCAATGGGCAGCAGTGGGAGCATAGCTTCTGTTTCGTGTGTTGCATTTCGATGTTTTTATTTATTCATTGCCCTCCTCCAAACTCGATGCAAGATCATCATCCTTTTGAAAAGTCCACTCAGACTCCTCCCACTCCCGGACTGGGCGTGCCCTCCTCCTAGGTGATTCTCGCCACGCCCCCTCGGCCTCCAGCCTGCTGCCTGCGCACGCTCCGCCCGGCCGCTAGAGGCCGCCGCCCCACTCCCTGCGAGAGGCTCTCCTTGCGCCTGCGCAAGGGACGGAGGCGGGAGGGAGGGAGACGGGCCATCATCTTGCGCGCGCCGGGCGGCAGGGGGAGGAGAGGTCGCGCATGCGCGTCGCCCTCACGCCAGGCAGCAGCAGCAGCCTCCGCCGCCGCCAGTGTGCGCGAGAGACCCAGCAGCGCCTCCTCGTTCGCTCGCTCGCTCGCTCCCTCCGTCGTCAGCCGGCCCCTCAGCGATGGCGGCGGAGGCGGCGGGGGCCCTGCGCGGGGAGCTGGCCCAGGCCGTGGCCGGCGCGCGCCTGCTGGTGGTCGGCGCCGGCGGCATCGGCTGCGAGCTCCTCAAGGACCTCGTCCTGACCGGATTCAGCCACATCGACGTGGTGCGTGAGAGGCCCGAGGGGGGAGGGGAGGCGGCCGGGAGGGTCGGACGGAGCGGAGGGGGGGAAGAAGAACAGCAGCAGGATTGACTGGCTGGCTCTTATTTTTGCGCCCCTCCGCGGCGGCGGCGGCGGCGGCGGCGGCTCTTCCTCCTCCTCCTCAATCTCCATCCGGCTCTTTCGGGCCGCCGGCGCGCGTGCGCGTGCGCGCCCTCGCGCGCCGGCTCAGTCCGTCCGTCCGTCCGCCCGCCCGTCCGCAGCAGCAGCCTTACTTCCCCTCCCCCATTTGGGGGCGGGGCGCGCGCGCTCGGCCTGGCGCGTGACGTCACGCCCCTTTGGAAGCGGCGACGTTTGTCTTGAGAAGGCGCGAACGAACCGCGAATGCTTGGGGGGGGGGGGAGGGGAAACAGGCGTGGGGAGTCTGCGCACTAGAAGAGACTGGAGCCCCCCCTCCCCTTTCTCTCTGCTGCCCAAACCAGCAGCTTTTGAGGCCAGGCCAGTCAGTGCCAAAAAGGACTTCAGGAGGTCATCGGTTCGGGCCTGGTGGTCTCCAGGAGGTTGTATATGTGGGATGTTGGGGGGGAGAGACATTGCCTGGTGCTGGTTTAAAGAGAAGGAAACTCCCTGTTTGCTTTCCCGTTTGCACTTGTTTATTTGTTTACTTACGTTTTTATCCCGCCCTGTACCCAGAGGTCTCCGGGCGGGTAACGACATTTAAAAACAAACCTCATGAAAACAATAACAGTGTGTATTAAAACAATAGCATCTGCAAGTGGGGAGGGAAAAGCGTATCCCCATTTAACCGAAGGCCAGGGCAGAGAGGGGCCTCTTCACTGCCTTCCGAAATGTGTACAGTGAGGGTGATTGACACATCTCAAGGGAGAGACTATTCTATAGCCTAGGGGGCCATCACTGAGAAGGCCCTCTCCCAGGTGCCCACCCCTTTTACTACTGAGAGTTGTGGGACAACCAGGAGGGCCTCCCCTCCAGATCTTAAGGCACCTGGCAGGTTGATATGGAAGAAGATGTTCCTTCAGATATTTGGGGCCCAGGTCATTTAGGGCCTTATAAGCCAGAGTTAACATCTTGAATTGGGCTCAGTAGCAAATCAGCATCCAGTGCGACTTTTTAAAGACTGGTTTGATGTGGATTTGGCCAGCTGTTCCAGTCAGCAATCTAGCAACTGCATTCTGCACTAGCTACAGGTTCTGAACTGTCTTCGAGGGCAGCCCCACGTAGAGCAAATGACCAATAGTCTGGTGTGGAGGTTATCAGAGCATGGATAGCTGTGACCAAGTCACCTCTGTCCAGAAAATACTTCAACTGGCTCACAAGCCATAGTTGGGAATAGGCACTCTTTTAGGCTGAGGAAGGGTCAGTTACCAGGGGCAGATTCCCTGGCAGTTGTCTGTGTTGTCTTATTTCATCGTTGGGATTTAGAAGGCCACTCTGGACCACTAGGGGAGCAGCTGGGCCCTTCCTGCACTTAGCCTTATTCCGGAATATATCTTGGGGTAGGGTTCTGTTGTTTGTATGCTATTTGAGACTATGGCAGGTCTAGTGGTTAGGGAGCTGGACACTCATCTAGGAATACCGGGTTTGATTCCGCACTCCTCCACGAAGCCAGCTGGGTGACCTTGGACTAGTCACAGCTCTCTTCTGAGCTCTCACAGCCCTACCTACCTCACAGGATGTCTGTTGTGTGGAGAAGAACAGAAGGTTTGTCAGCTGCTTTGAGTCCCCTTAAATGAGCGAGAAAAGTGGGGTAGAAAAGCCCTAAAATTAAACCTTTTTGGTGAAAAGGTGAGATACGCAAAAGCTGTTGGGAAAATGATGCATCTCATTAATCAACAAAGTAGCTCTAGAATACTTCTAACCGCTCTGTTGTCCTTTTGTCACACTTAAATTTAACCCAAACTTTGTACATCTGGATCCCATATGTTTGGAAGCGTATAAGCTTGGTCAGCTCTTTTTCTTGAAAAGCCTTATTATAGTGTTGGGATTTCTTAAAAATAATTTGAAGAGATATGTAGGTTTAGGTTGTTGACATTGGCTAACTCTTCTAGTCATAAGGGAGTGGGCTGGAAAGAGACTAAAAATCAAAGCAGTTTAATACTTTAGCCCTAAATATAGTATAGATTAATATGTATAAAAGACAGTACAGTTGTCATTATCTAAGTCCCCAGTACCCACCAATGAAAATTGGTCATTTTAAAAAAAATTAATTACCACCATTCTCTTCTATAAAGGTTTTTGATGCTTTTAAAGTATTTTGACAAAACTTCCTTGCAAGCAGCTTTTCTGAAGTGGGAAACACAGACTGGCAGGATACAGCCAGTATCTGCAAATCCATGTTCAGAAGAGAGGAATGTAGAGACCGTGGAAGTCCATTGTTTAAAGTTTTCACAGAAAAGGGAAAGGGAGAGTTTGTGATGGCCTAGTACAAACTTTTGCCTGGTAAAGAGAAGCTGATAGAGTGAAAATGTCAAGTAAATGTCTAATTTGTGTAGCAAATTAGAACCTGGTGTCTTCCAGTGAATCCAGATGTTGGAAATGTCAGGGCAGAAGGCTATACAGTGCATACTTCACCTGTGGAATTCACTAGCACCAAAATCTAGTAAAAGAAACAACTGCAGCTGTATTTATCAATTTATTTATTTACCATTTACATTTATGTTCTGCCCCAAATCCTAAGGTTTTAGAATACTTTGAGGAACTGCCTCTGAATATCAGCGGCTGACAAACAGGAGTAGGTAGAGTGCTATGGTCCCCAGGCTGCATTCAGGCTTCCCATGGTTATCTGGTCAGTCTCTCTGAAGACGAGTTGGTTCAGGATGTTAGGCTCCTTTAAGTAATCTATTTTGTCTGATTTTATTTTGACCTGCCTTGAAACCTAGTTTGGTGTAGTGGTTAGGGAGCCAGACCCTTATCTAGGAATACTGGGTTTGATTCTGCAGTCCTCCACAAAATCATTTGGGTGATCTTGGGCTAGTTATAGCTCTCTTCTGATCTCCCACAGCCCCACCTACCTCACAGGCTGTCTGTTGTGGGGAGAAGAACAGAAGGTTTGTCAGCCGCTTTGAGTCCCCTTAAATGTGTGAGAAAAGTGGGCTAGAGAAGCCAACTCTTCTTCTATAGGGTGGGATAGACAACAAATTAATAAGTAAATTCCCAGCAAAGTTTTCCCAGTTCTTAGTCAGAGTAAGAATGCGGTTGTCAGCAATGCAAGTTACATCCAGTTACCTTGACAGACAGCTTATTCTGCAAATCAAACTAGTTATTATTGCAAGGAAGAAGCTGGCAAATTGGATGTCTCAATAAACCCTGCTCTTGAGTAGTAAAAAGCAGCAAACCTCGTTTTAGAGGGGTTGCTGTTGTGTTGCTTTTACCTTTTTGCAGCATCAGATAAGGTGCATGCATTTAGATAATTAAGCAGCCAGCCAGCCATAAGGAAAACCGTAAATAGGTGTACAGGTGTGTTGTGCTTGACATCAGTCTGCTTCTCCCAACCCCAGAAGCTAGCTAACAAGTATGATATTCCCCTGTCATGAGCAAAGCAATTTCAGTTCCTTGCCCAGGAAGATCCTTGGTAGTAAACATTTCAGGGGCTGACTTGGTTGATATTGAAATTTATTCCTGATCTGAGCCCTGTTATCTCTTCCTGGTGTGCTAGAGAGTTATTGTGAATGTTGACGAATTGTTGCACCTGCTGGGGGTTTTCCAGTTGTTGTTTTTGCCTTTATGTGCTTTGTTTATGATAAATAGTCACATTTGTAACTGTCTCCTAACCCAAGTCTGTAAGCTTGAGGATAATTTTTAAAGTCAAATAAAAGCATTCTTCAGAGAGAGCTGTAGTGCTGTAGACACTTGGCTAGTTAAACTTCTTTTGCTTAAAGTTGGCTTGTATGTTGACTGAAACTATTTACGGTCTCTCTGCTCTTGTGAGCTACAGTTGGACCTCTGTATCCATGAGGAATACATACCAGGTCCTACAGCAGTTAATGAAAAAACATGGATATTTCAAATGCAGTGAAATGCACTCAATTCCCCATAATTCCTGTGAAATCCTGTGAGATTTCGCAAATGATGGGAAATCTTGCATCATGTCCTGAGTGCCCCACTGCCCCATGCCTCTTGAAAAGCTCCAGATAGGCCTAATGACACTGGCAGGGGTGGTGGTGGACGCTGATCTGGTCACCATGGAAAACAAACCACGGTTACCGGATCTATGGGTACAGAGGTCCGACTGTAATTCATGCATGCCTGGTAATGGTGGGTTTAGGCGTTTGCATTTGCAGAGCTCAAAAACCCCATTAATAGTAGAATTACGTTATTTTGGCTCTCCTGAATATTGTAAAAGAATAGGTGGCAAATTCAGAGAACAATTTCAGAGAAGAACAAGCAAGAAGTCAGCACTCTGGGGAAATGACTGGGCTCTTTTGTGACACACTGTTAACTTTGTTTGGGGTAATCCTTCACACATTATGTCCACCTGTCTCTGTTCTGCACTGTTCCAGTTCAGAGAGTTAGTGGTGGCCTATAGATGGTGAGGAGAAAAAGCGCTTCTGTAGAATTTATGAGACTAATTTCTGATACAGAGAAGATTTCTTCTTATTGCTTGTTACTTAATTTATATTCCTAGATTGATCTGGATACCATTGATGTCAGTAACCTCAACAGGCAATTCTTGTTTCAGAAGAAGCATGTTGGAAGATCTAAAGCACAGGTAAAGAATGTCCAGGTTCAGGGGTCACATGTTGATATTGCTTTAGACAAAAGCTCATCTGTTAGGTATTTTGCTGGAAGTTACTTTTGTATGACTTCAGGCAGTTCAGCTTTGAATTTATTTTAAATATATTGTATACAGTAGAATCTCATTGCTCATAAAGGTTAATTTCCTAGAAAGATCTTGGGTGTTTTTCCGCTGTCACTAAAAGTACCCATTAAGTACCCATTAATGGGTACGTAATGGCATTTTTGTACCCATTAATGGGTACGTAATGGCATTTTTGTACCCATTAATGGGTACTTAATGAGTACTTCTAGTGACAGTAGAAAAACACCCCTTGTGTATTTCACGTGTGTGTGTAAAGCTTAACACTAAGAGTAAACAAAAATATTAAACCGTACATAAAATACAATAAAGAACAAATCAAAAACCTCAAAATACATCATCAGCATAATGAAATAGAAAATGCAGCAGCCATATCAAAGCATTCCAGTTTCTCCCTGTCTTCACTAAGAAGTCTCCAAGAGTTAGGACGCCTCCAGACATGGCCAAAAATGCAGTTTTCCCAGGACTATAGTGAGAATGCATTCCCAATACAGTCCCAGGATAATGAGCTTGATATCCTATAAATTATGGGAATCCAGCAACAGTTTTCCAATATTAGCATTGTGCTTTTGGAGAAATGAGTGTTAGAGAGAGTCATCTCTGAAAAAAAAATAGGCAGCTTTTATCTTATGGCTACCACTGCCTTAGGAATTATTACTCCCAACATGCAAGTCTTCCAGATGTCTCTGGGTCTCTCAGGAGTGCCACAGTCAGCAGAACGGATACTCAGAAGTACCACGATTCTGAACCAATCAAAGTCAGCAGTTTTAAAAACTCCCCCCCTCCCCCCCCTCACACACACACCACATTATGAGGCACAAAATGGTCTGAGCTTTAACTGGATAATTATACCTTTTAGAGGAAATAATTTGTTATTTTGGAAGACTAAGAGTGAGACCAGATATAGTATATACCAGCTAAAAGCCAAAAGTCTAAGGGTACAATGGCCAATTGCCTACCCCTTCAGCCTTTGATTTACAGTATATTCTGGCATATAAGACTAATTTTTAACCCAGGAAAATCTTCTCAAAAGTCGGGGGTTGTCTTATACGACGGGAGTCGTCTTCTTATACGGTGAGTATATCGCAAACTTTATATTTTAAGTTGGGGATCATCTTATACGCCCAGTCGTCTTATACGCCGGAATATATTAGTCATCCTCAGTCTTACTTGTTCAGAGGCGCATAATAGGTGGGAGCAACCTCCTTTCTGTCTGACTAGCTCCGTTAAACACAGGAAGGAGAAAGCGAGAAGGAAAGGATAGCTCACCTCTTGCAGGAAGCAGGGAGACTGAGTGGAAATCAGCAAAGGAGAGGAGGTCTTTAGTATGCCTAGTGGCATTTTTTATAAAAAATTAAATTCATTAAACTGAATCATGTTATTCCGAGTTTCTTGCAATGCAAGATCAAACACGAGTGAGATCAAAGCCATGTTTTACAAAAACATGTAATGTGAGGGCTGATTGTAAAAAAACCTTAAATTTAAAAAGTTCTTAGCTGGCTTAGTAAAAAAAAATTGAGATATCTGTCAATCATTTATTTCGGTTCAAAACCCCACAGAAAAAAAATGTTTCCGTTCTGTTGCAGGTCGCCAAGGAAAGTGTGTTACAGTTTCATTCTGGAGCGAATATTACAGCTTATCATGACAGCATTATGAAGTATGTCTGGGTTTTTGGTTGTTTCTAAAGCTTATTTCTGAAAAAGTCAAGAAATAACTGTGTTGAATACAATTGTATAAAAACTATAAGATAATTTTAAAATATATTAACAATTAAAAAGCAAATAACAGACATTAAAAGCTTTTAAAAGTCTGCATCCATGTGCAAAAAGAGCCAATAGAATGGATACATTTCTGTGTGCTCTCCTGCATTAAGTGGCCATTAGCAGTTATTGATACTTTGGTGGCAAAAGGGGAGGAAACCTTTTTCTTTACTCTTTTTTAATTGTTTATGAGTGGCAAACAGTAAAGGTTTGCAAATTCAGGAGAGATAGAACCCAAACTGATCTGCCTCCAGCTCCATCCAAGCTTCAGGGAGTCTGAACCAAATTGTCTCCAGTTTGCCTTGAGATGGATTGAACCACAGGACAGCAGCGGATCAAAATCTTTGCCTACAACACCTAACTGGGGTGTCCTGAGTGGTGGTGGCAGCAAATATACTTTTTCCTTACCTGTGCCAAAGTAAAAAAAAAAATGGTTAGGGAAAAAAAGTTTATCAGCATGGGGAATTTCTTTCTCTGATGTGATCCTGTGATGTCTGGGTTGTATCATACAGAGGGGAGAACTGTCCTTATGTGAGGCAGTTTGGTATTCTCTTATCTGGGAATACCAGGTTTGATTCCACACTCCTCCATGAAGCCAGCTGGGTGACCTTAGGTTAGTCACAGCTCTCTTCTGAGCTCTCACAGCTCCACCTACCTCACAGGGTGTTGTTGTGGGGAGAAGAACAGAAAGCTTTGTCAGCTGCTTTGAGGCCCTTTAAATGGGTGAGAAAATGGGGTAGAAAAGCCAACTCTTCGTTCTTCTTCCTTATAGAAGTCAAGATTGTGGCAGTACCACCATTAATATGGTCCCTGAAAATATAATATTCTGTTAAACAGAAAAGTGGGCTATTTCAGGTTTTTTTCTTAAGACTTCTTGTTGGTAGAAATTGATTAGAGGAATGAACCAGATTTCTAGACAACTAATTAGTCCAGAAATGTTTTATTTTACACAGAAATCATTTATCTGCAGATCGAAGTTAGAGCGGGTTGTTTAACAGAGTCATCTATTTCTTGTACTCTGTGTAACCAGGACAACTGAAAAATACTGTAGTATCGGAAGAAGTGTGTGCATACATTTGTCATGTTAAAGCTAAGGTATTTTTATTTCCTGAGCCTTTTGAAAATGCTGATCTTTATTTTCCTGCAGCCCAGACTATAATGTGGAATTTTTCCGTCAATTTACCCTTGTTATGAACGCCCTGGATAACAGAGGTGAGATTTTGTTGTGTTAATATGAAGAACTGCCATTAAAACTTTGGAACTGCAGAATTTGTCTTTTGCAGTACAAATCCACTTCTGGCCTTGCAGAATGTTTCAGTCTCTTATCAGTCTCCGACTTCCTAAAAATTCAAACGTAGAACCTCATAGCCAACTCATCTGCCTTCTTCTTAGGCTGTGATTTTTAGCATAGGCTCAGTTGTGCTACAGTTCCGGACTTCTCCCCTCTTCCCAGAGATCGGCTGCAATGCTGAACCCACCTTAGCTGAATAGTCTGAAATGTTGCAGATGTCATGAGAGACCTTACTTGGATTAGAGCCCAAATAACTGATCGGTGACTAATTCTTTCACTTTCAGCGGCCCGCAACCACGTAAACAGGATGTGTCTGGCAGCTGACATCCCCTTGATTGAGAGCGGAACTGCAGGGTACCTTGGCCAGGTGACAGTGATCAAAAAGGTATAAAAGAGCCTTCCTTTTTTTCTTGCACTGATCTTAAAGTGTAGCTTCCAGCTGAGGAAAAGAACTCATAGAAAGCTATCTGTGCTGGCCTTTTTCCCCTACAGGGAGTGACAGAGTGTTACGAATGCCAGCCAAAGCCAACCCAGAAAACTTTTCCGGGGTGCACTATTCGAAATACTCCTTCTGAACCAATCCACTGCATTGTTTGGGCAAAGTATTTGTTCAAGTAAGCTGTTTTATTCATTGATCCTACTGTTTTGTGTTTTTTGTTTTGCTTTGGTACCTAGATACAGAATGATCTGATACTACCTATGGGTTATGACACTACTTATATGCCTATTAAAGAATTACATTATCAGGCCTAGAGGCATACAGTAGCCTGCCTTGAGTTGTTGATCAGCATAGTTCCTGCAGGATAGTTCATTGCCTAAATATTGCTATGTGAAGTCTAGCAAATCAGGAAGGACTGTTTTATTATTTGTGGATTCCTAATGAAAGATGTCTAGTTATGTTCAGGTGCACAAATCCTCAGTTTAGAAGACTCGGGTGCCCAGTGAGAACCAGCAAGATTGTGGAGTCTCTATGAAATGGGAAGAATGTTTCAACAATTCCAAAATGATGCTAGGTCTGAAATTGACCCTGGAATAATAATCTGTCTCCTTGAAAAGCCCTGTGAGGGTTGAACCTCCTCCTGAACCAGTTTGGTCAAGTGGTTAGGGAGCCAGTTCTTAGCTGGGAATACTGGGTTTGATTCCACACTCCCTCATGAAGCCAGCTGGGTGACCTTGGGCTAGTCACAGCCCTCTTCTGAGCTCTCACAGCCCCACCTAACTCATAGGATGTCTGTTGTGGGGAGAAGAATAGAAAAGCTTTGTCAGCCGCTTTGAGTCCCCTTAAATGGGTGAGAAAAACAGGGTAGAAAAGCCAACTCTTCTTGTTAACCTATGGAAGATGGTGGCAGTATAAAAGAAAATATGAAGGGAGTGAAATTCTTGCCTGGAGCAGGTGGCTGGTGAGAAGAGAGAAGTAGGGCTGTTGGAAAAGAGGAAAATCCTGGTGAAATTTGTTCTAGTCTTAATGTTAGGAGCTAATTTGGAAATTGAAAATATGGGCTCTTTTAGGACAACACAGACTTGACTTTCCCCAGTCTTATCCTCTTTGTCATCCCAAAAAAATTCAGAAGAGGTGTTTATATTTTTTGTATACATAAATTCAAAACTGAAACGAAGCCTGTATGTTGATATGGTACCTAAACCTGAACAAAGCACAAATCGTTCCTTCAGAATTGACCCCATAAAGAGCCATTGTTGCCTCTAACCAAGCGAATCTGTATCTTTCTGTGTGTAGCCAGCTATTTGGAGAAGAAGATGCTGATCAAGAAGTATCTCCTGACAGAGCTGATCCTGAAGCTGCTTGTAAGTATGAAGCTGATCAGCCCTGCACCGTTCAGATTTCCAAATTGTAATCCTGGTACCTCTGTTCCGAAAAAGACTGAATGTTTGATTTATACATTGTAGATTACAGAACCTACAGTCACTGGTTCTGGAACATCTGCCCCTTAATCCTTCTCTTACCTTAAACACTTCCTATCAGTACTGTAGCGGCCTTCCTAAGAGCACGTGTTTAATTTATGAGGCTGCCATAACCTTTGGGAAAAACTCTAGTTCTGTAATAACCCAGTTACTGCTGGAATCTCTGATGAGGTTTCTCTGTATCACAGAATGGTCTGAAAACTTAATAATAGTGTATCTTTTAATTGATAGGGGAACCAGCTGAAGCAGAGGCCAGAGCGAGAGCATCAAATGAAGATGGTGGCATAAAACGTGTTTCCACGAAGGAATGGGCGAAATCAACAGGATATGATTCAGTTAAACTCTTCACTAAGGTATTGGTCTTAAACAAGTGGCATCTAGGGAAATATCTGTATGCGTCTCTAAAAAGGATCAGTGACATAGAAAGAAACATTGGGGGCAGAATCCTATCTCATTACCACTTGTATCCATTATGGACATTATAATACAAAGGTCCTTCTACACTTATTATTTATTATTTGTATTTCTATCCTACCCTATACCCGAAGGTCTCAGGGCAGGTAACAACATTCAAAATCAGACATATACTAAAACAAACAGTATACGGTATATTAAAATAGTAATAGTGTCTGTAAAGTGGGAAGAGTCAGTTTATTCCCATTTAGCCAAAGTCCAGGGTTTCACTGCCTTCCTAAACGTATACAGTGAAGGAGCCTGACGCACCTCAAGGGGAAGACTATTCCATAGCCTAGGGGCCATCACTGAGAAGGCCCTCTCCCAGGTGCCCACCCCTTTTACTGCTGAGGGTGACAGGACAACTAGGAGGGCCTCCTCTCCAGATCTTAAGGCATAGGCAGGTCTATATGGAGGAAGGTGTCCCTTTAGATATTTGGGCCCCAAGTCATTTGGGCCTTTATAAAGATAATACCTTGAATTGAGCTTGGTAGCAGATCAGCAGCCAATGCAACTCTTTTAAGACCGGCATGATGTGCGTCCGGCCAGCTGGCCCAGCCAGCAATCTAGCAGCTGCAGCTTCCAAACAGTCTTCAATATTGTTGGAGAATGTAGAGAGGGGGACTCAAGACCATGGCTAGTAAATGATTAGATGAATGTTAGGACTGCTATGGAGTGTCACAGAAGTCAACAAATAAAAGAAGCAGCATATGGAAGTGGGAGAGGTTTTAAGCATGTGATCTGGGCAAAATTTCCACTGCATTCACCTTACTCTATCTTGAAGTCTTAGAACAGTCACATATTCAGCATTTGGGATTTCATAACTCCAAAGGCATCTCTTTTAAGCCAGGTTGGCAGGAAACTACATAAGCAAAGAGGTGGGAGTTTCCTGCTCAGTGGATAGCACCTATAGTCAGGGTAGGTGTTGCCTGACGTGGAAGCAAATATAGACTGCAGTGTGACAAAGTAAGGTAGGTTCTCAGCCACATATTTGGACAACCATTTGTAAAGCAGGTTTTTTTTGTGTCAAGATGGGGCATTTATTTTTGAAGGAATGACTTTAAAAAGCCACAGCTGATAGCACCCTGAAGTGTGGATTTTGAATGTGAAAAGTTCTCCGGCTGTTCATAGCCCTCTTCAGTAAGCTGGAATCAATTCATAACTCATTATGGGAGGACACGGATTATTAAATTATTAACTTGAATCTTTTTATCATCAGCTTGATAATCCATGCGTTGCATTTTAGCTTTTCAAAGACGACATCAGATATCTTTTAACTATGGATAAGCTGTGGAGGAAAAGGAAACCTCCAATTCCCCTCGACTGGCATGAAATACAGAAACAAGGTAAGTGTCTTTGTTTTGGTGGGGAGTGGGGGTGGAAAGAGCAGTGTTTAGGGTTTGTGCCTTTCAGTGATTTGATTGTGACCCCACAACCACCCCAAAACCTTTGGGTATAGGCCAGGATATACATAAATGTACTGTGGCACTAAACCAGAAGCATGTGGAAGCTACCTATAAAAGCAGGAGAGGTTACTCTGTGCTCTTTGATCTGTGTCTGGTATAGTGTGATTATCAAAATGATGCCCCTTGGCTTATTGCTGCATCTGGACTTGGACAGGCTCCCTCTCAATACTGACAAGCGTGCCTGGGTCACAAACTGAGCCAAACTGCTGTCTGGGCTCATATATCATATAAAATGCAGAAGGAAATAGCTAGTCATTTCCTTAATGTGTTTTCACTCTGTAGGTGGATTGAAAATAAATAAAAAAATAGGTGTAGCTGAGTCATTTGCCTTTTTGTATTATACTATTTCAGAATGTTCATGTGAAAATTTGTGTATAAAACAATTTAAGTCAACAACACCCATTAGTAGAAGTTTATTCTTCCAAAGTGCTCCACTGGTGACATGAAAGTCACCCTCCCCCATTCAAATAGAAAACTCCACATAAAATGCTAGAATAAAATTTACCAAAAGGCTGCTGTTGGTGCCTCACTTAAGAAAATGGATGTTTTCTTCCTCTTACAGCCTTTTCCTTCCCACATTCGGGCATTCCAATGGTTTTAATATGCTCTGGTTTTAATATGTTCACTTTATATGTTGTAACCCACCCTGAGAGCCTTGGGTAGGATAAAAATACAAATAAGTAAATAAATAAATAAATGCTGACCATTCAAGAATGTATTTTTTAATACATGGATAGCACTGCGTTGCATAAAATGATATTGTAGGAAAATAAGCTTCATTTTGGAAACGATTTTCACGACCAATTTTCTCAGTAATGGGTATCATAATCTTTTCTTTCCTTTGAAGAGAACAGCACAGCTGATCAGCAGAATGAGTCTCCCTCGGGCCTAAAAGACCAACAGGTTCTAGATGTTAAGAGCTATGCACATCTGTTCTCTAAGAGCGTAGAAACTCTAAGGGCGCAACTGGCAGAAAAAGGTGATGGAGCTGAACTTGTTTGGGATAAGGTTAGTTCAGTAAAGGCTGGAGGTGAGGTGTTTTATGCAGAGAAGTAAATCTGTCTGGATTCTAGCACTGTTTGGTTATTGATTGGCTTTATATACTACACACCACGTTCATCAGTCTTGTGTTTGAGCTTTATGAAAGGGTCTTCAAATATCTAACGCTGTTGAGAGTGGCCTCTTCAATTTCATGGCTCTTAAGCAAGAACGGTACCTCTACTCGCTTCCGTACTAATTCAGATTGGGAAGGATAAAAAGCAACAGCCATTGGGTGAAGTGTCCTCAACAGGAGTTCTACAGGAATAAACTGGAGTTACAGAGCCCTCGAAGCGGAAGGGCCATCTAAGCTGTTCAGTCCAGTTCCCTGCAGTAAACCAGTCAAACCGTCTCAAAGCATGTCGTATCCCAGGTGTTCCTGAGCAATTCCCAGCATCCCATGCTAGGCCCAATGGGAGTGGCATCCTGGAAGTTATTGTTCGGGAACAGGTGGGGCGGACCAACATCCGACAGATGTCTGCACGGCATTCCTTTGGCATTCCCCTACCGCAGACATTATTGTTTTGTATTGTTTATACTTTATTTTAACATATCTGTTTTTAAATGCCGTTACCCGCCCTGAGACCTTAGGGTATAGGGCGGGATAGAAATGTCGATACAAATAAATAAAATATCCAGGCTGCCAACCTTTGTCTTGGTAATCTGTCACTCAGTTTGCCGGTTTAAGTGATGGTGTCTCTGGTGGATCAGTTTTTCATAAGTGAGAACATAAAAGAAAACGGAACTTAAGCCAGAACAGATGAATAACAGGAAATATTCCCTGTGAGCCTTTCCAACAACGAAATGGCTGGAAAAGCTACTGCTACGGCTTGCTTCACTTCTGAAGTTTGCAGGTTACTCGAGCCGCAGTGTGACATATGGGAACCCAGCTGTTAAGTGGGGCCATTGACTCTCTAATACTCACAGTGTTGGTTCAGGGCAGCAGGAAGACCCTCTCCTGGCATAAGCAGGAGTCAAGATCAGCACTCATCATAGGATGTGATATCTCTTGTTGGCTTCTTACTGAGAAAGAAAGGCAGAATTTCAGTTTTCTGGGCTAAGAGTTGCAAAATATCTCCATCTTTTTACCGGGCTGTACTGCATTTTAAGACCGTACGATGAAACTTGATGTTACGTTTTACATTTGAGCTGAAGGAAGAACACTCTCTTTAATTTAAAAATGTGGGGGTTTTTTTTGACAGGACGATCCTTCAGCCATGGACTTCGTTACCTCTGCTGCAAACCTCAGAATGCATATCTTCAGTATGAATATGAAAAGCAGGTTCGATGTAAAATGTAAGACTAAAATAGCGCTGTGTCTACTTTCAAGAAATTGCTGCCACTTTTCTTTCTCTCTTTTTTCCCCCCAGATAAACATCTTCTCTCTGCTTCTTTTTCAGCAATGGCGGGCAATATTATCCCTGCTATAGCCACCACTAATGCTATCATAGCTGGACTGATTGTGCTGGAAGGGTTAAAGATTCTCTCAGGAAAAATAGAGCAGTGCAGAGCGGTAAGTGTGGCGCTGCTTTCTCTCTCGGGCTCGGATGGGGTCGGTTGGTTGCTTATTCTGGATATTTGATTCCTGTTTTCTTTTCTTTCTTAAGATCTTCCTTAACAAACAACCAAACCCTCGAAAGAAGCTGCTGGTTCCCTGTGCTTTGGACCCTCCAAATCCCAACTGCTACGTCTGTGCCAGTAAACCGGAGGTGACCGTGAAACTCAATGTCCATAAAGTCACAGTTTTGACATTGCAAGATAAGGTGAGTGAGCAGCTCCTTGTATCAAAGGCCTGAATAACAAATGACAAGAATGTCCCACGTTTGTCGCACACATAAGAATATAAAAAGCCCTTGCTGCTCTCAGTGTGCCCATTTTCTATCCCCCTGTCACCTTACATTAGGATATGGGGGGGGAGGGTACTTCTGTCATTGAAAAGATTGTGGTTGAAATATTCAGTTGAACTCTAGCATGTTTTGGAGCAGCAAAAGGGCATTTTGGGCTTAGGGTTTTCTCCTTGCAGTCTGATTTTTGCCTTGGGCAAGAAATATATCATTTGAGGGACTCTCCTGAATGTGTGTGATTTTTTAAAAAAAGTGCCTAACTAATACCTAGATAGAGGCAGCCGCACGATTCTTTGATCAGAGCTAAATGATGGTATGTTTTTGAGGTGTACAGCATTTTCCTCAAAGAGGAGCAGCGGGGAAGCGTTTTTAAAATATATAATAGGCTGTAGCTGCTATTTTCAATAGGTCGCATTTTAGTTTTGTGGAGCCATGTTTGATAGCTTTAGAGTGACAGCAGGACATATGGGACCGAGGAACAAAGGCCAATCTTTGGAAATAGAGATGCCAGGAAACCTGTAAAGTAGCGGTTCTCAACCTGTGGATTGCGACACCTTTGGAGGTTGAACTACCCTTTCAGAGGGCTTGCGAAGAGTCTCCCGCCTTCCCGCCCCATCTTCACCCAAGCTGCCCTGCCTCTGTGGTTGGGGGTCTCCACAACATGAAGAACTACATTAAGGGGTTGCAACATTAGGGAGGTTGAGAACCGCTGCTTAAAGCCAGGTTAATCAGAGCACCCATGGATGGTAATCTGAAGTCTGTAGCAATTAACGTGAGCAGAAATAAGAAAAAGCAGCTCATTTGTTCCTGACTAAAGCATAACAGTAGTGTTTAGTTTGCTTCTCATCACTAGGTTGGGCTTCCATGATTACCCGCTTAATGTGAGCCAGTTTGGAATAGTGGTTAAAGAGCCAGACTCTTATCTGGGAGTACCAGGTTTGATTCCACCCTCCTCCATGAAGCCAGCTGGGTGACTTTGGGCTAGCCACAGCTCCCTTCTGAGCTTTTGTAGCCCCACCTGACTCACAGAGTGTTCTTTTGTAGAGAGAAGAACAGAAGGTTTGTCAGCCGCTTTGAGTCCCCTTAAATGGGTGAGAAAGGCAGGGTAAAAAAGCCAACTCTTCTTCTTAATCTGGCTTCCCGGGAGCTGAGGTTTATGTGCTGCAGAGCAGAGCATCTAAACCTTTCCTTGCAACAACATAAAATGTGGACACCGTTCTATCAGGATGCAAAAAGTGGTGCATGATTGTGAGATCTAGAGAACAGTTAAAAGTTTATTTCTGTATGTTTTTGTCCTTGCAGATAGTGAAAGAAAAATTTAACATGGTAGCACCAGATGTCCAGATAGAAGACGGAAAGGGGACGATTCTCATTTCTTCAGAGGAGGGAGAAACTGAAGGTAGGGGAACGAAACCTGTGTGAGCCAACCTTCTGCCCAAACCCATCCTCGGTGTAGTTCATGCTGTTGGTTCCTATGCCAGCTGGAGGGGCCGGGGGGGGGGGGGGTTCAGTTGTCCTGAGCCAGAAAACAAAGAACTGGGAGGCACACTCCTCCCTACTAGCTCCCTTGGAGCTGAATGGCTCAAAATCTCCAGTCTTACCTCCACTGATATAGGGAGAGGAGCCCAAACATGGTTTAAGGCCTGGTGTTGCTCCTGTCTGCTCCTCCTCGCGTTGATCTAGGGCAGTGTGCTCCTTCCAAGACACTTTGATTTTGGTTTTGCTCCAACTCAGTCCGGCCAAAGTGATGACTGAATTGAAACTTGGCAGCCGTCATAAACCTCTGCACTGGCGGCACCTCCTGCCAACTGTGCCCAATTGGCCCAATTGACTCTTCTGGATGGGCCTCACCTTAAAGCAGTCAAACACCCTTGCCCTCTCTCAGTGCCCCCTCCCCCATGCCCAGTGGCATCTGAGCTGGTGATCCCACTGATCAGCTGGTAGGGCTGGCCCTGGTAGCAGGTGCCCAGAGAGAACACAGGAGACTCTCTGCGTTGGGAGCACCCGGAATAACACATAAAGATATTCTCCACAATATAGGAGGCCACTCACTTACTGCCCTTTATGGATTTCAGAATCTTGACTCAAGTTAGACAATAGAATCATGGCTGCAGTTTTGTAAGGTTGGAATTTCCGGAGTTGCTAGTGCTAGTTGTAGCAAAAGGGAAAATGCCAACAGGCAGTGAAAAAGATTGTCTTGCTAAGCTTCCAGAAGACTGAACGTTCTGTCATGTATATTTTTCCTTGGTTTTAACATCTATAATCCTTCCTTTTTTCTGTGTTTGCTTGTAAGAGAAGCCTTGTAGGCAACCACTTATATTTCCACAGGTCCCTCATGTCAGATTTTCTCACCCCTTTCTCCTCCTTAGCCAACAACCCTAGAAAGCTGTCGGACTTCGGCATCCGAAATGGTTCTCGGCTGCAAGCAGATGACTTTCTGCAGGACTACACCCTCCTGATCAACATCCTGCACAGGTAAAGGCTGTCAAAACCGCTTTTCACGGGTGCCATTTTAACCCAAAGCAGCCATTTTGGGGAAGGAACCTTCAGATTGCAACACAAAAATGATCCACATCTCTGTCGCACAGGGAATCGGACCTGCTGCCCTGAGAAGTTCAGAACAGTGAGTTCTTTAGAGCAGAGAGGAATAATATTCAAGGCTGCCTTTTGCAGCGCTGGGCTTAACTTCTTCTGAAGGTAGATTGCTCCTTGGGAAAACGAAGGCAGCCACCAGCGACGAAAATGCTTCTCTTCTTGTTGATTGTGCCGGTGTACACATTTCAGTGTGTTTTGTGCATTTATTTTATTTTTTAATCAGTGAAGAGCTAGAGAAAGACGTAGAATTTGAAATTGTCGGTGATGATAACGTTGGTCCCAAACTATCTGGAGAGCCCACCAAGAACATCACCAACGGGAGCGATGATGGAGCGCAGCCATCCACATCCACAGGTATTGGCACGCAGTCCCCACTGTTGCATATGAGAGGTTTGAAGAGCTGAAGGCTACAGTCCTTGCCTGGCTCCCCTGGGACTCAGGGCCTTTCTGGACAGACCCTTAATACGAATTAAGGATCCATGTAGTACACTTCTAGGCCTCGCAGATGGGCCCATGGATGTACGTCTATGAGATCGCCCCCACTGATGCTTTCTGTCTGCATTAGACAGAGCATGGTCTAGATGAAGAGAGGACTTAATCTGGATCACTACTGGACCCATTTTAAGACCTTGAAGTCCCCAAAGCCCTTCACTGCCATGACCTTTTCTTTGCCAGCCCAAGATGAAGAAGATGATGATGTGCTGATCGTTGAGATGGAAGAAAGTCCTGCCAGCAACGCAGATGTGACAGCGACAAAAAGCCGCAAGCGGAAACAAGATGACGAGGAACACGCTGGCCTGAAACGGATGCGTGTCGGGGTGCCGGCCGAACAGCAGGACGATGTGATAGCGCTGGATTGAATTCTAGACTGTTCAGCCAGCCGGCCGTGCCAGGTGGGAGGTGGGGAGAATGCGAAACGTTTCCAGCTGGACCCTGCCTTTGCTCCGGGGTGGGGTGGGGGAGAGAGAGAGAGAGAGAGAGAGGTTTCCTGGCTTGCAGCTTATCTACCCTTTCTCATTCGGTAGGACTTAGAACTTCTCCCATATGAATTAGTGGATGTCTATACCTTATAAACGTCAAGCAGTCCTGAGAAACCAAGCATGTATTTTTGTATATAATGTTTGCAGGACACATTGGTATGGCAAAACAAGGGGTGAGGAGGTCGGTGGGTACCTTGCAAGAGGTTTTTAATCCTGGGTACAATACCAATAAGCATTTCTTAGCCTAGTTCTCACCATTTTTCACGCCCTCAAAGCAACATTTTTCGAGCAAAGACGTGTTGCATTTCAGAGGTTCAACCGGCACAATGTACATTACTGTAAAAGAATTAAGAATTTGTCAGCTAGTACTGCCTGATGTCCTTGTCAGATCTCGGTGAACTGTTACAATTTCAGGTTATTTATATGGGATGTTTTGTAAAATGTATTACCTAACTCTACCATGCATCTGATGGACCAAATAAAGACACTGTTTGCTAGAATCCTTTGCGCAACCCATGGTCAGTGTGCTGACCGGAGCTCTTCTCCTCAAGGCTATGCGGTCTTCATAACCTCAAGACAGACTTTGGTAAGAAACATCCCATGAGCATAAAACGAGACTTCTGATAATATCCTTTGTGTGATTAATTGGGAAGGAAGGGTTTTTTTAAAAAATAAAACATTTTGTCAGGATTTTCTTTAACAGTCTTCATTGATCTTCTGCCTTCATTGATCATTTGTGCACAGCAACCACTTCATGGCCCTTGCAGACCGGTGTGGGAGATACAAACTTGACCAGCTGCATCTGAAGTATGTTTCATTGAGATTTATGCAGGACGGGGCAGGGCAGGGCAGGGATTTTGCCAGGTGTTGCCTGCATAATGCAGGCATCTAACAAAATGACTTCTTCTTTGCAAATCAAACAGCATGATGCCCTGCAAAAATTCTGTCCTAGTGCCCTCCAACATGGTTATCCATGCTCAAATCGTTAAATGTACAGATTGCCTAAGCAGCTCTGCAGATCGACCCAAAATTGGGTGAGGTAGTTGGTACTCCAGAAGAGAGAAGGAAAATTCAGAAGACCCTGGTAGTTTAGGAAACTCCCAGTAACAATAAAATTCCAAGTGCCTCAGTAATGGCGCATGTTGAAACTGCCTGGACGTCAGCAGGGTAACCCAGCTGTAAGCCAAGGCAAGCGCGGCGGCAGGCTGCCTTATTAGAGGATCCATTTCTCCCATGTGGGTCCCACATTGAGTATTGTGTGGAACTCTGGGCACATCACTTGAGGATTTGGGCACATTGGAATAAGCACAGATAGGAGCCACAAAGCTGTTCTTCATCCAACCAAGATATCAGGGCAGAGGGCATTTCCCAACAGGCCCTAGCAGGATAGCTGCTTCTACCCTTAGGAAGCGACTGGTATATCCCTGCTCTCCACCTTTTCTGCTCCATTTATTGCATTTTTGTGTTTCATATTTGAGTGTTTTTCCGTACCCCATTTTAAAATATTTTAAATTTCTCTACCTCCTTGCGCATATCATGAGTTAGGAGGGCCCAGCTTGAATGGTAACACACCTAACAAGGTGTCACAAAAGAAGGATACGTTGTCTGTTTTCATGGTTCCCGGTGTACAGATAAAGGAAGGGAGATTCCAGTTCACCATCAGGAAAAAGAAAATTGCAATGAATCTTTCCAACTTTGCAACAGAAAAATATTTTACCCGTGGACTAGTGGCATTGAATTCAGTGGCCTAGTGGAACGCTACTTAGTTGGGTTAGCAGTCAGCTCCCATGGCATAGAACCTTTTGGGTATAGAAAATGGACCTGCCAGAGATCTTATGAATTGATACAGCCCTGTAAGGCCACAGGTTCTCCGAAGACAGAACAGGAAAGGAATGCCCGTGAAGAGTCATCTTCCTGCCATTCTGCAGAAAAGTGACAGGTGGTACACTCGGGCAAGATCCTGTCCCATTATGCGCAGCTTCTTTCCCTTGTCCCAACACCACAGTGCCAGGCATTGTCGGTCTCTTGACAGAAACCTAGAACCCAGTCATCTGGTGCGCTTGAATTGCGCATCATAAAAATCTCAAGAAGAGACGTCGCAACCGTATGCTCCAAATGTTCTTAGGTTCCCTTTCTCGCTCTTCGCTCTTACCCAGCATGCTTATAGTTTAGCTATTGTATGTGCATAAACAGAACACGATGAAGAAGGCAATATGGCAGCCGCAGAAGCTAACAGGACCTGGCAACAGCGGTACCATGAAGAGGCTCCTCTTCAACAGATCTTAATCCACAGGCAAGTCTGAATGGGAGAGGACAGCTCTAATGCTCTTCAGATAGAGCAATCATCCAACGCAGGACCAGTTCCTGTCGAGTCGGGGAACAGCAGGGGTTGTCATTTGGGAACATGAGCGCCAGAGTCTACCCATGCTATGGAGGAAACTGGGCCTTTTTTTGAGATTCTGGGACATGAAACTCTATCCTCTGGGTTTGTTTTCCTGCATGACTCCTATCCAAAGCCCTAAATCCAGGTGAAAATGTTTTTTGGCTCCCTGATCTAATCTGAGGTATTTATGAAGCGTCTATCGTGCCGATATCTTACGAGCCTTGTGGATGGAGCTTAACCCTATCAGCATGCTGATACCAAAGGAATGGCAGCAATTTGAATTGTGTCGACGTTCGGTTGGAAATCAAACAGTATGCAAGTTATTCCTGCAGGGTCAGTAAAATAATTATTTTTAAAGGTTTTTCATACCTACATCTAGTTTGTGTCTATGCTCAAGATACTTATATTTTGGGGGTGGGTGGTGGTGGCGGAGAATGGATCTCCATAGGATCACAAGCACCTTGCTGCCATCTTGGGTTGGTCCAGCTGAACTTAGTGTCTGCTAAATTATGGATACGCTGAAACAAGCTCCCAAAAAATTGATTTTGGGTTCATTCTCTTGTATGTGTTTTTCAAGAAGTTCCACACCATCCATCCATCCATCAATATTCCATCTGAACAAAATTACTGTCCTTTAGGGGCGTGCACCATTTTTTAATTTTTTTGGCATTCGAATTCAAGTTGAATCAAACATCCAAAACTTCGATTTATTCATTTGAATGTTTGATTCCTATTTAAGGATACGAATGCCAACAACATTAGTATCTGTAATACGAATCGGTGTGCATTCCATATGCATCCTGTTTTATCCCATATGCATCCCGTTTTCATCCCGCATTATAAGTGCAAATGCATATAATATTTGCACAGATTCGTATGTAAGACATACAAATCCGTACATTCAAATCATTCCAATATTAAGAACATAAGAACATAAGAGAAGCCTTGCTGGATCAGGCCACAGCCCATCTAGTCCAGCATCCTGTCGCACACAGTGGCCCACCAAATGCTCATGGGCATCTCAAGCAGAGACAAGGACAAACCTTCTCCTGCTCTTGAGTCCCAGCAGATGGCCCTAGAAGCGCCCCATTTCCTCTCCCCCCCCCCCTCAGCCTGAAAGATGCACCTAGGCATTCGTTCTAGTAGCCATTGATACATCTGTCATCCATAAATTTGTCTAACCCTACCTTAAAGCCATCCAGACTGGTAGCTGTCACCACCTCTTCTGGCAGCACATTCCATAGGCCGATGACCCTCTGTGTGAAGAAATACTTCCCCCTGTCAGACCTTATGCTCCTACCCATCAGCTTCATAGAGTGCCCCCTGGTTCTAGTGTTGTGCGATAGAGAAAAGAAATTTTCTCTATCCATCTTTTCTATGCCGTGCATAATTTTATATACTTCAATCAGGTCCCCTCTCAAACGCCGTCTCTCCAGACTGAAGAGGCCTAGACGTTGCAGCCTGGTTTCGTAAGGGAGGTGTTCCAGACCCTTAATCATTCTGGTTGCCCTTCTCTGCACCTTCTCTAGTTCCACAATATCCTTTTTGAGGTGTGGTGACCAGAATTGTACACAGTATTCCAAATGTGGCCTCACTATAGATTTATAAAGGGGCAAAATGACACTTGCTGACTTATTTTCTATTCCCTTCCTAATTATTCCCAGCATTGAATTTGCTTTTTTTGCTGCTGCCGCACACTGGGTTGACACCTTCATTGAACTGTCCACCAAAACCCCGAGATCCCTTTCCTGGCGTGTTGCAGAAAGCTCAGACCCCATCAGTTTATAGACGTAATTTGGATTCTTGGCCCCAATGTGCATTACTTTACACTTGTTAAGATTAAAGCACATTTGCCACTTGGTTGCCCACTCACCCAATGCTAAGAGATCCCTCTGGAGCTCTTGGCAATCTCTTTCAGATTTTACTACCCTAAATAATTTAGTATCATCAGCAAACTTTGCTATTTTACTATGTACCCCTTTTTCTAGATCATTGATGAATAAATTAAAAAGCATTGGTCCCAGTACTGAGCCTTGAGGGACCCCACTTTTTACTTCTTTCCACCCTGAGAAATTGCCGTTTACTACTACTCTCTGCTTTCTGCCCTTAAGCCAGTCACAAATCCAGGACAGAACCTGTCCTTTTATTCCATGGCTGGTGAGTTTACTCAGTAGCCTTTGATGTGGGACTTTGTCAAAAGCCTTCTGAAAGTCCAGATAGACAATGTCCACTGGTTCACCTTTATCCACGTGTTTATTGACACTCTCAAAGAATTCCAACAAATTTGTGAGGCATGATTTACCTTTGCAGAAGCCATGCTGGCTTTTGTTCAGCAATGCCTGCTGCTCCATATGCACACTAATTTTGTCTTTAATAATGGTTTCCATCACCTTACACGGAACTGACATTAAGCTAACTGGTCTGTAGTTGCCTGGATCACCCCTGGATCCTTTTTTGAATATTGGTGTTACATTTGCTACCCTCCAGTCCTCAGGTACGGAGCCTGATGTTAGGGAAAGATTATATATTTTTGCTAGAAGTTCGGCAATTTCGCATTTGAGTTCCTTAAGGACTCTTGGATGAATACCATCTGGTCCCGGTGACTTGTTAACATTTAGTTTATTAAGACATGCCAGGACCTCTTCCTTGGTTATTTCTGTACAGTTTAACTCTTCAGAAAACACAGGCTCAGCTACTGGCATCCGAAATCCGTTTGAATGTCTAAATTGGAATGTTATTAAATCCGATTCGAATTAGAATGTTGACACTTGTCGGATTAGAATCGGATTTTTGAATTTTGAAATATTCGTGCACATCCCTGCTGGTCTTTCTACCACACCGGCGGCCCTTAAGCAGCAGACTTGGAGCCTCCAAATGCAGTTCATGCAGACATGCTTTTTATAGGGTTGCAATTTGCACACAACTGTCGTCTTCATCCGCCACTGTGTTGTACAGAGGAGGCCATACGCTGGCACTAGCAGCATCCCAGTGGAAGGAAATTGGAGATATATTTGCAATTAGGACTCTGGTATCCGATTAGGACAGCTCTGGTACAGATGCTCTGTACCAGAGTTATCATAATTAGGGGTTTGCACAAATTGATTTGAATTTAGGCAAATTCTATTCGAATTAAGCAAATTTGAATCTCCTCTTTTGCATTTTTCATTCGAATTTGCACTTACGACATTCGTAGATGCCCGTACGCATCTTCCCCGGGTCCATGCGCATCCGTACGGATCCGTACACATCTGTAGGCATCCCGTTGTTATCCCGTTTTCATCCCTTACGGATGCGGGAAAGGTGTGGACCTTCAAGTACGCATCGTGTACGAACCTGTACACATACGAATATCCAAATAATTCAGACGAATAGATGCGAAATTCAAAATTCTAATCAAAACTTTACATTTGAATTTAAGGACATTCGGTTCAAATTCGAATGTCAAAGTTCGGTCAATTCGATCGTATTTTGAATGGACTTGAATATTTGTGCTCATCCCTAGTCCTAATACCAGCTTTGCAGACCAGATCAATGTAGGAAGCAGGCTTACCAGAGGCTCAGCTTTGGTGACTTTCTGGCCCAACCAAGGCAGGAAGGGGAATCTGAAAGACTTGGACCGGAGATGCCCAAATTCCTTTTCTTCCCCCTGGGACGATTCCAAATCACAGGCTTGATTTTACATGCATGCAACAGCAGGACCTGTGTGTTTTCCGCAAATTATTTCGCCCTCCTCGGATCTGTGTTTATTTTTGGGAAACTACCAGCTTTCGCTCCTTTGCAACGAGCTTCATTGCGGCTGGCAAGAATCCCTTTCCCCCACCCAGCAGCCTGCGTAATCCTCAAATCAAACCCTCCAAAGCGAAGTCCAAAATATAACTGGACTTAGGAAGCCATGGGAATTTAGAGCGTGCTGCAGAGCACCAGAGAAAGACCTCTCTGAGCTTTACAAGGCAAACGACCGCATCTTTATTGCTTTTGCTCCTAACCCTGAGATCTCCTGTATCAGAGAGAGAAAATATCACATTTTGTACCCAAAACACAGCTGGATTAAAGCGACGGGCGCTTGACATCCGCCAGTGTCCCTACCAGGTTCTATCAAGTGATTGTTATTTATTTCAACCATGCTTGGACATTGTCTACGCACAAAAAAGGCTTTCAGTCTGCTCAGCCATGTTCAGGTTGCTTGACCAGAATAGGATATATTCGCTAAATTTAAGCTGTCACGTTCTGGAAAGCTCTGTCTGCCACCTTTCATTCCTGCCTTGGATCCGGATCTGCTTATAAACAGCCTTTCTGGAAGCTTTGGGGAATTTTGCAAGGATCAGACCTGTAGAAACCTGTAGAAACTTTGCGCATGCCTGGGCACAGCTTCCTTTAACTGCACCCTTACAGACTGTTGGATCTAAACATTGTATGGGGACACCTTTGCCCGTGTTTCAGCTCTCTAGACCCTCGGATGCCTTCAGAGACGTCTCTGTGGAATGTCCAAGGAGGGGAATGCCACAAGTTTGTTTTGTCCATGCAAAGACCAGAGGCCTATTTGCATGAGGGCCTCTCGGCCGCGTGTAGGATATCCTGGGATGGAGAATTCGCACAGCTGGCCTGGCAGTTCTGTTCAGAACCTTCCCAGCCTGTCCCAGGGTGTCCTACGTCCATTCCCGGATGTCCCAGGATGTCCCAGAGCTGTTTGGGAAGGAGAGCATTCGCACGCTTCCTCTAGAACACTTGTGGGCATTGCCCCCGCCTGCTGACATTGGGTGAGGTTCGACCCAGGGATGGGCAGGCCTGTCTTATCCCTTCCCTGGGTTCCTGCGTGCTCTAGGTGATGCAATCGGGTCTCCTAGAGTCCGCAGGACCGCCCCCCCCCGGGCACCCACCCCCAGGGCCATGGGCCTATAGTTCTGGGCAGGTGTGGATAGCTGGCGAATAAGAGCCAGCAGTGTGCACAGGTGCACACCACCGCTGCCTGGGCCCACCACTTTGAACCCAGCAACGAAGAGGTTAGTGGCATGTGTTCACGTCCCCGGGTAGGCCCATGACCAGTGGGGGGGGTGCCCGGGGGGGGGGGGAGGATCCTGTGGGCTCTAGGATATCCAATTGTGTCACCTAGAGCCTGCAGGAACCGGGGAAGGGACGAGACAGGCCTGCCCGCCCCTGGGTCAAAACTGACCCAATGGCAGCAGGCCTGGGAGGGGCGCCCTGCCCCTGTGCCGGCCTTTTCGGCCTAGGCCATGTGGGGACAGGTTCCACGCTCTCACCTAGGGAGAATGTGGAACCTACCTGGTGTGAATGGGGAATACATCCCCACGTGGCGTAGCCTTCATGCACTGCAGCCGTTCAGATGTAGTGCGAAAAGGCCTCTGGATCCTCCAACCTTTTCTCTCCAGAGTAGTTGCCCACTGGCTGGTGCACCAGACCAGCGACTGTTACCAGGATCCTCCCATCCACACCTTGGTCTGGTCTGAGGGAGGTCCTGCTCCCAGGAGCCAATCTAAGGGTCTGGGGCCTCCCTTGGACCGTGCCAGCCAGCGGAAAGGAAGCTCTAAGGACACTCAATGGGCCAGTATGCCAGCCAGTAAGGAACCGTCCTCATTTTCTCTCCATGCCTTTTCCAAGACGCTCAGGAGGCAAAGCACCAAAGCGAGCGCAGTTGAACACATTGCCTGGCGAAAGTCAAGCACTTGAGCAAAGAAAATAAAATGTCAATTTTGGAAAGGCCTGTTAAACACGGACCCATTAAAAAAAGTCCAGAGTTGAAACAATAGTTAGAAGACGTTTAAAACTGGGGTGAAAACAAGTGAAAATGAAATGGCCTCTGGTACTGATGTCCTCTAGTAAATGACTATATTACTTCCAGTAAGGGTTTAATAACAGGTTAAATAGGTTTGTCCCAATGTCCGTTCTAAAAGGAGCATCTCCGAAGGACATATTGAATGGACTAACGAAATGAAATGTACCATCCTCTCCCAGAAGAGGGCTTTCTACAATACAGCCAAGAGAGGCAGATATATATATATAAAAGGAAGATCTGCTGTATTTAAGTCTTTTTATGCCCTTTTCCGTGTGATCTGAGAGCCAGATTAGGTTCTGAAGTTATATCGAATAGCAGCCTAGAGAAAGGCAATAGCTCACAATCTTGTACGCATGGATTTGTTTGCACAGGGGTCAGTGTTTCAGTTTATTGATTCTGTATGTATGTATTAGAAAGGGATACAATTTCAACCACTGACTAAAAAGTAGTTTGGAATTTGGCTTGTAACTGAACAGCAAAACTCAAAATATGTGTTATTCATACAAATTCAGATATTCGTATACAAATAAAATGCCCAGACATTCCTACGAATATTTTGAGTTATTCGTAGGAATAATTCGGACATTCGTACGTGTACGGATACGAACACATCTTGTGCGTATACTTTTCTTCCTCCATGAAGCCAACTGGGTGACCTTGGGCTAGTCACAGCCTCTCTTTCTGAGCTCTCACAGCCCCACCTACCTCACAGTGTGTCTGTTGGGGGGAGAAGGACAGAAGGTTTGACAGCTGCTTTGAGTTCCCTTTAATGGGTGAAAAAAGCAGGGTAGAAAACCTACCTACCCAGCTAGGTAGCCTTGGGCTAGTCACAGGTCTCTTCCGAGCTCTCACAGCCCCACCCACCTCACAGGGTGTTCTGTTGTGGGGAGAAGAACAGAAAGTTTGTCAGCTGCTTTGAGTCCTCAAAGGGTGAGAAAAGCAGGTTATAAAAGCCGCTACCGCCACCTCTTCATCATCATCATATTAAAATGCACTATGGCCTAAAAACTGAGTAAGATCAGTGTTCTATTCTGGACCAAACCAGGGTGATGGTGAAGTAAGTTTTAATTAATGAAGCCAAGTTCTAGTTATCCAATAAGTTACCTTTTGCTTAGGTTCTTACAGGGACAGAAGACCAACATGGCCTTCAAAAAACCTTTGAGCCGTGCGTGGGGCGGCTAGAGCTAAAGACATATTTAG
This sequence comes from Aspidoscelis tigris stejnegeri, assembly GCA_023333525.1. Lineage (NCBI taxonomy): Eukaryota > Metazoa > Chordata > Lepidosauria > Squamata > Teiidae > Aspidoscelis > Aspidoscelis tigris. The sequence continues at coordinate 6,573,460 of JALMGA010000013.1, forward strand.
AGAAGAGCAGGAGGCCGTTTACTTTTGTGGATCTCAAGAATGTTGTTCACCCTGAGGAATGTTTACTATAAGTAGTAAGCTTGCACTGACTGAGCATAGGAGATGGAGCGGTTCAGAGAGGGAGGCATGGGCAAACATTGTCTCCGTATCTGCTTAACTTGCGCAGGAAATACGTCACAAGAGTGTCAGGATCTGAGGAGCGGTTGGAAAAGTGGTATAAACCGATGGACCGCTTTCTCTCCCTGCCCTTGGGGACCTGAGAGCAAGGCACTTCGAGAGCTGAGTTCTGCCCAATGTTTAATTTCCAATGATAACCAGAACAAATGTTCTCTCCTGCCTGGGCACAGGGCTGTCCCCTTGGCACGGCTCCTAAGCACCCGTGAGGAGCTGAGATTCTGCAGCCACTAAGGGGCAGAATTTTGCACAAGGTCCTGTTCCCAAGGGCAGAAGAACCTAAGAGGAGCCCTGCTGGATCTGGCCGCAGCCCATCTAGTCTGGTGTCCCTTCACACAGTGGCCCACCGACTGCCCATGGGCATCCCAAGCAGAAGACACGGGCAAAACCTTCACCTGCTCTCGATTCCCTGCAAATGGCTTTTAGAGGTATCCTGCCCAGAGGCAGTTGCAAAGCATCCATTCCAGTAGCCATCAAGGAAGAAGAAGAATTGGTTTTTCTACCCCGTTTTTCTCACCCATTTAAGGGGGGGCTCAAAGCGGCTGGCAAACCTTCTGTTCTTCTCCCCACAATGGGAGCTGTGACTAGCCCAAGGTCACCCAGCTGGCTTCATGGAGGAGTGTGGAATCAAACCCAGTATTCCCAGACAAGAGTCCGGCTCCCTAACCACTAGACCAAACTGGCTGGACTGGAGCAGCCCTGCCGCAATGGAGGTACATGACTCCTCAGATCCAGCAGGCCATGGAGCTGTAGGGGCCCTTTTGGTTCCTCCCAGAGGAAGGAGCAGTTTAGGTTTCAGACATTCGGTTGAAAATGGTTCTGAGGACTCCAGTTCACCTTGGGGGGGGCGAGGTGTAGGCATGAACAAGTGAATGTGGGAAGCAAACATTCTGGCTGGACATCCAAGGCTGGGAGAAGAAAGGAACGGTGGGGAACGGAGGCTCCTCTGTGGTGGCCTCCCAATAAAAGCCAGCCTCGGGCACAGGAAAAGGAAAAAGAGTTGGCTTTTCTACCCAGCTTTTCTCACCCATTTAAGGGGACTCAAAGCGGCTGACAAACCTTCTGTTCTCCCCACAAGACACCCTGTGAGAGCTCAGAAGAGAGCTGTGACTAGCCCAAGGCCACCCAGGTGGCTTCATGGAGGAGTGAGGAATCAAACCGGTATTCCCAGATAAGAGCCCGGCTCCCTGACCACTAGACCGAACTGTCTGGACTGGAGAACCTCCAAGGCATCGTGTAGCTCAAAGATCTTCTGGGCTCCATCGCAACACAATCTGAGCGGCCGGAGGGGGGCCGGCGCGACTCCCTGCTCTCTGGCTTCCCCTCCCTGGACAACGACCCTGCAGGGGAGCGTGGAAGGCGACCGACTGTCCCCCCCCCCCAGCTCCCCTCCGTCTCCGGACCACACGGAGTGGCGGAGCTCCCACTCAGCCCCCCGGTCTCGGCGGCGGCGGTAGCCGGGCTGGGCGAAGTGCGCTCCTCCTTCCGCCAAGTCGCTCTCTTCACATGCGCAGGAGCCACCCGTGAACACACAGCCAGGCGAGGCGAGGCGAGGCGGCGGTAGGGGTTTCCCCCTCCCCAGACGAGGGCGCCCAGGCCCGGCAGGAGTGGCGCTTCGCTCCGGGCCCCGGGGATTCCGAGGGCGCGCCGTCGGGCTTCCCGGACTCCCCTTCCAGCCAAGCAGCCGACAGCAGCGAGAGGCGGCGGCGCTGGGCGCTCGGTGGGCGCATCAGGTCCGGTCTCGTCCCGTCCCGTCGCCGCTGTGCACCGCCCCGGACTGGCTGCAGAGTCCCGTCGGCGTCGGCCCCTTCGAAGGAGCGGGCGGGCGGTAGCATTGTTCCCCCGGCGCGGCCCCCTCCCTCCAGCCTGCGCCGCATTCCAGAGGGACGCAGCGCCCCGTCTCCTTCCTCCTCGCATTCCTGCCCCACACAAAGAAGTCCCGCCCGCCGCCGCCGCCGCCGCCGGCCGCGAGGGGGACCCGTCGGGGGGGAGAGGAGGAGGAGGAGGAGGAAGAGGCAGCGAAGCGCGAGAGGCGGAGCAGAGCGGAGGTGCGCAACGCCGGGCAGGAGCCGCCCGCGGGGGGACCCTCTCTCGCCCGCCCGCCCCCAGGCGCCGCCTCTCTCCCTCCCTCCCTCGCCCGCCCCGTCCGCCCACCGGGGCCGCGAGAGGCAGGCAGGCAGGCAGGGAGGCAGGGAGGCGGGACGGCCGGGACGGGGCGAGGCGAGCAAATTCCTCCGCGCCGACGGACGGACGGACGGACGGAGCCGCGCTGGCGGGAACTGGGCGACGGCAGAGGCAGGGGAGCACGTCCAGCTTCAGCGGCGGCGGCGGCGGCGGGAGGACGACGGGGCGGACGAGCCCTCCCCAGCAGCCGTCGGCGCCGCCCCCGAGGAGGAGGAGGAGGAGGAAGCAGCCCTGCCCGCCGCCCGCTGCCGGCTGAGACTGAGAGGAGGGCTGGAGGAGGAGGAGGAGGAGGAGGCGCTGGCGGCGGCGGCGCCATGGAGAGGGGCTCCGAGGGCGGCTTGGCCCAAACCGGCAAGCTCCTGGCCGAGCTGGCGCTTTCCGCCGACGGGATGGGCCGCCGGCGTCGCCGGGAGCCGGCGTCCCCGTCGGAAGCGGAGCAGCAGCAGCAGCAGCAGGCGCGCGGGCAGAAGCAGCCCAACGGCGTCCCCCTTGCCGCCGCCGCCGCGCTCGGGCCTCCGCCCTACCCGTCGGGGGAGCCGCCGGCCTCGTCGCCCGCCCCGCCGCCGCCGCCGCCGCTGCTGCTGCTTCGCCCGCTGAACGGCGGCGAGGAGGCGGGCCTGGCCTGCCTGGCGCTGTCGGCGCGCTCCGAAGTGGCGCTGCCCTGCTACAAGCGCGCCTCGGCCGAGGGCTTCTTCCCCCCGCCGGTGGCGGCGGCGGCGGCGACGCGGGGCCCCTCGACGGCCGGCCTGGCCAGCCCTCGGGGCAGCCTGACGGAGGCGCCGCCGCTGCTCAGCCCGCGCTCCAGCTACGCCAGCAGCACGGCCGGCAGCGACACGAGCAAGCACTCCAGCCCGCGCGCCAGCCTCACCGGCGGCGGCGGCGGCTCCTCGTCGTCCGACGGCAGCAAGGCGAGCAGCAACCGCACCAGCGGCATCAGCCTGGGCTACGACCAGCGCCACGCCAGCCCGCGATCCTCGTCGGCCGCCGGCGCCGGCGCGGGGCCGGGCGCCGCCGCCGTCGAGCTGGAGGTGGCCATGGCCATGGCGGCGGCGGCGGCGGCTGGAGGGGGCGCGCGGCACGGGGCGGCGCCCGTCGGGGCGGCGATGCTGCTGGGCAGCCCCCGCTCCAGCATCTCCAGCCACAGCTCGCGCAGCTCGCGCAGCTCCCGGGGCTCCATGGGCGCCTACCCGGAGCTGCAGCTGCCGTCGCCGCGCGCCTCCGCCCTGGGGATGCCCGAGGAAGGCGCGACGGCGCCCGCGGGGGGCACCGAGGCCGCCGCCGCCGGGCCCTCCTTCGCCCGCCTGCAGCTGCACCCGCCGCCGGAGCCGTCGGGCGGCGGCCCTCCGTCCTCCTCGTCCTCGTCCCCGTACGCGCCGTCGGGGAAGTTTTGCCTGCCCCTGCAGGTGACGCCGTCGCGGGAGAGCGGCCCGAGCCAGGTGGAGCGGCGGCTGGAGGCGCTCGCGCTGGAGCTCGAAAGGGAGCTGGAGCTGCACGTCAAGAAGGAGTATTTCGGTAAGGGGGGGGGGGGCGCCGCTCGGGCTGGCTGCTGACATTTGGGGTGGAGGGAGGAGGACTCAGGTCGGCGCAAGACGGTTTCTGCCTGGGTCGGGACCAACCTCGGGGGGGAGGGGGGAGGGGGATATTATTCTGACCTGCCCCTGCTTCTGCGTTTGGTTCGCGGTCTCCGAGCCAGTTTGGTCTAGAGCGGTTAGGGAGCCAGACTCTTATCTGGGAATAGGGGGGTAGATTCCGCCCTCCCCCATGAAGCCAGCTGGGTGGCCTTGGGAGAGTCACAGCTCTCTTCTGAGCTCTGGCAGCTCCACACACCTCAGAGGGTGTCTGTTGTGGGGAGAAGAACAGAAGGTTTGTCAGCTGCTTTGAGTCCCCTTAAATGGGTGAAAAAAACAGGGTAGAAAATTATTATTATTATTATTTACATTTATATCCCACCCCATACCCTTCTTTTTCCTCCATGAAGCCAGCTAGGTAGCCTTGGGCTAGTCACAGGTCTCTTCTGAGCTCTCGCAGCCCCACCCACCTCACAGGGTGTTCTCTTTTGGGGAGAAGAACAGAAAGTTTGTCAGCCACTTTGAGTCCCCTTAAGTGAGTTAGAAAAGCAGGTAGAAATGCCAACTCTTCTTTTTCTTCCTCAGTTTTGAATTTGGTTTTAATTTTTGAAAGACTTCTCTCCCAGAAGCCCCCCAGCCCCAAGGATGAGAAATAAAAGGCAACATTTATTTATTTGCTTGTCTATTTTGGTAAGCCAGTTGGTCTAGTGGTTAGGGAGCCAGCGGGCTCTTATCTGGGAGAACTGGGTTTGATTCTACATTCCTCCACGAAGCCGCCTGGGTGACCTTGGGCTAGTCACAGCTTTCTTCCGAGCTCTCTCAGCCCCACCTGCCTCACAGGGTGTTCTGTTGTGGGGAGAAGAACAGAAGCCTTGTCAGCCGCTTTGAGTCCCTTTAAATGGATGAGAAAAGCAGGGTAGAAAAGCCAACTCTTCTTCTTCTATTTACATTTGTATCCTGCCCTAAAACCAAAGGTCTCTCAGGGCAGGTTACAGCAATAAAAACTGAAGCAGACAAACTCAAAACAAGTAACAGTGCCTGAAAGGGGCCTCAGCCAACGGCCATGGTGAATATTAAGTGCCTCTTCACAGATTTCCTGAACCTATGAAGATGCCTTCTGCATCTCAGGGAGAGGCTATTCCATAGTCACTCTGGGGCTATCACAGAGAAGGCCCTGTCTCAGGTGTCCAGCCCTTTAACGATTGAAGGAGGCAGTACAAACTGGAGAGCCTTCCTTAGTGCAGATCTTAAGGGGGGGGGGCAGGTCAATTTACAGAAATCCTCAAACCTGTTTAGAATACCACCTCTCCTCCTTTCTGGCCACTCGGCACTCAGGGGAAGCTGAACAGGAAAGGGCCTTCCTTCCTCCAGTGCTGGAGGTGGCAAATGTCCCCCCCCCCACCCGGTTGCCCTTCCTCTTGTCCTCACAATCGTCTTGGGAGGTAGGCCAGCTTGCTCTTTTGCTCATCTCGCCCTGGTCCCCTCTGGTCTGCTCCAAAGCTGGCTAGGCCTGGCCTTTTGCAGGCCCGGGCACTGGGATGCGTGTGGGCGTCTGGCCAACCGTTTGCCTAACAAAAACCCAACCTGAGTTTTCACGGGTTTGCTTTTCAAAGGCAAGTCTCCAGCAGCCGCCTGCCCACCCTTGGGGGCTTTCGTCCAGGCAGCGATGGAGAGGGCAGGTGGGGGTGGGTGACAAAGTTATTGCCAGGCGGTAAACAGCAAACAGCATCAACCGGCCCTCGCAGTCACTTTTGGATCAGCGTATAAGAGGATCAGGCCGCAAGCCCATCTAGTCCAGCATCTGGGCCATGGTCTTCACCCTCTGTCCGCCACAGGACTTTCCTGCAGGGCTGGAACACTTGGGTTCTACCTCCAAAGTGGAACCTTTACTGCTGGCTGCATCTTCAGGGGGTTATTAATTAATTAATTGTCCATCCATCCATCCATCCATCCATCCATCCATCCATCCATCCATCCATCCATCCATCCATCCATCTATCTATCTAATCTATTTAGAAAGAAAGAAAGAAAAAGATATCCCACCCTTCAGCAAATGGTCCCAGGGTGGGTTACAATGAAATTAAAACATACCAAATGGTAAAACATAATTAAAAATATAACTCTTTCACTCGCTCCTTTCCTATCAGGACAGCACCCTGAGGAAGCTATTTAAACAGTAAAAGCCTGGCAGATCTCAAGAGGGAGGCTGTTCCAGAGTCTAGGGGCCACCACAGAGAAGGCCCTCTTGCATGTCTGTATACTTCATACCTTTGCAAGTGAAAGAACTCTATGAAGAAGGCCCCTTCCTTGAGATCTCAGTGCCCAGGCAGGTCTTTATGGGAGAAAGGACTCCTTCAGATACCCAGGGCCCAAGCCATTTGGGGCTTTATATGTTAGTGTCAACACCTTGAATTGGGCTTGATAGCGAATAGGTAATCAGTGGAGATCCTTTAAGACTGGTGTGATGTGAATCCAGCCAGAGACTCCCATCAGCAGTCGAGTTGCTCCATTCTGTATCAGTTGCAACTTGCAAACTGTTTTCAAGGGTAGCCCCCATGTAGAGTGTGAATTACAGTAGTCTAATCTGATTTGGCTTCTGGTTATACACCCAGAAGTGAAGCCTGCCTGCCCTGTCTCTCTCCCCCCGCCCCCAGAATGTATCTTCTCAGTCCAGCAATTCTTATTAAACTCAGCAGCCATTAATTCCCGGGGAGCTGTGTTAGGAAACCTGCTCCCAGGGTCAAAATGCATGCAGCAGTGCCCTAATTTTGGATCGATCTGCAATTCCTGGCAAAGTTGTTTCTTTTATTTGCTCTTTTGCTGTTATTTTGTAATGATTGTCAACATTGTTGCTAACGCGCTTTGCTCCCTTTGTTACTATTTTCATCTTCTTTTAACTTTGTAATATTGTCACCCTTAGACTTTGGTTCGCGTTGCCCTGGAACTTTTGCGTTTTGCTTCCCGTGGTCTTGAGGCCAAGGGCGATTGGCTGTTGTTTGCAAAGGATTCTGGGTCAGTGCCGCAGTCCAAAGTTATCCCAGACTTTGGTAGCTGCCGTTTCTCTGCTGAGCTACTGACTTTCCTAAGGGTTTCTCAGAAATCCGGGTAAAATGGCTGGATTTTTCCTGGGATAAAGGAGCAGGACTTGGGAAAGGGAAACGGTGAATCCAACAGCAGGCATCCCTTGTGTCAGCCGAAGACAAGACAGAAGTCAAGGGAGCGTTAGAATAATGGAAAACTGCAAAGAACCAACTAGACGGCAGGGACTGCAGGAGCAGCAAGATGGGTCGCAAGTGGCCATTCACCTGCTCGCGTCTAGTGGCTGAGAAATTTGTCTTTTTAAGCGCCCAGGACCTTGGTCATCTGGAAGCAGCTTACTTGGCGAGAACCATGCGAGCGTGTTTGCAGCCATGTGGCTGAGCGCAGCCTGCAGGCCAAGGGGCAGTTCTTCCTGCGTCCGGTTGGGTTGCGTCCCTTTCAGGGATGGGGCGGAATCAGCAGGGGGTGCGGCAGGGACTCTGAAGCCCACGCCCGGAGTCTTTGTCCTCCGCTGGCCGGGCCGCCGGGCCCTGTTATTTGCAGCGAAGCAACGCAGGGCTGGTTTTGTAGGGCAGCCGAGGGAAGGTCAGGCCCCGCGCCTTCCCTTGAAGTGAATGGGCAGCGTGCCTTGGCGGGGGGGGGGGGAAGCTTTGTGCCTGGCGTTAACATATTTGCCTGGCTCCACCGCAGTTTCAATTTCCCACGGTGACTGGATCAGTCCCACCCCCCATGGGTACCATTAGGCCTATTTTAAGGTCTTTGAGCCCTGGGACAGGCAGGAAGTGGCTGCCTACTCAGCAGCTACTCAGCATTTCCTACAAGAGGGCCTTTTCTGTGGTGGCCCCTAGACTCTGGAACAGCCTCCCTCTTGATGCTTGCCAGGCGCCTACACTGCAGTTTTCGGTGCCTGGTTACCGAAGCTTTTCCTTCTTAAACAAGCCTCCCCAGGGTGCTGTCCTGTTAGGGAGGGAGGAGGAAGGGGGTTGTATTTTTCATTGTAACCCGCCCTAGGATCATTGGGTGATGAATGAATGAATGAATGAATGAATGAAGCCTTTGAAATTCAGTAGGATTTCACAGAGATGATGGCAAATGGAGTGCATCTTGAGCAAGATTTCCTGTGATTCCTGTGAAATCTCACAGGATTTCATTCCCCAGCGTTCGAATTATACGTAGTTTTACATCATCCGCAGTGGGGCCTGGAGTGTACCGCCTACGGGTACAGGGGTCTGACTGTATTTAAAATATAAGCTAGAGATGGACAGAGTCTTGGGTTATGAACGGCTGTACGGTGCGAGACTCCGTCCTTTTCACGTTTGGCCATGGACTCCCTCCCAGTAAGAGAGTGAAACTGGGTCCCCCATCCACACCAGGGTGGAGCCTCTGAATAATGAATGTGCCCATCCCTAACTGTTGGTGTTGGGTACCACTCCGTTGTGGCTGACCCCCGGTTGACTGGATGGGCATCTCAGTAGGTACGTCTGTGCAGCTTTCTTGGCAGAGATACAGAAGTGGTTTGCCATTGCCTTCTTCTGGGGAGAGGCTGAGGATTGAACCAGCCACCCTCTGCTTTCCAGGCACTTGTCCCTACCACTGAGCTGCAGCCCCTTCCAGACTCCACAGGTCCCTCTTCACAGCTTTCTTGGCAGAGATACAGAAGTGGTTTGCCATTGCAACCCCCTACCTTCCAGGCCGTTTGCTCTGTCACTGAGCTACAGGCAGCCCCTCCCACCTGTCCTCTGCTGTTTGACCTGGGAGCTGGGTCTGGAGGCGTTGTTACTGCTTTCGGATGAATGTAGCGGAACCCACAACCTTCCAGATGTCGCCATCAAGCTTCGCAGCCATCTGTGCTGCAAGATATAAACCAGCAGCCTCCGAAAGGCCACCCGTTGCCCATCCCTGGCTTAAAAGGTTAGCCCCATAGTTTAAGGGTGCTACTGCATCTCCTTAGGTGGCCAAGCAGAGCTCCAGATAGGAAGAAGGTTCGTCTTTGCTTTGACCGCTGACTTGCCTGTGATGTTGCCTGGTTTTTAAATACTCTGTAGGTCAGCTGGACATTTGGGTGGGCCGGACTCCGGTGACTTTGCGGACGATAAAGAAATAAAATTCCCTCTTTGGGGTTTCGTTTTCTGTTTTGCCCACCCATCGTCAGCGTTTCCTGTGGGTCAGAAACGGTGTCTTTTGCTGTCTGGGCTTTATCTAGACTTTCAGTGTTATTGGAGGATTTATTAAATAATCTGAATTTTGTCGTTTCATCCAGTATGGGTTGTTTCTGAGATAAGGATTGCGTATCGGTGATGAAAGCAGCTGTTCTCCCTTTTCCATAAGTGAACGCTGTTAAAAAATCTGATCATTTGACTTTTCCTCTTAGGGCTGCGTTCACACCTAAGTTTTAATTCAGCTTCAGTCCGCTTTCGGAGTGAGATGATGCATTGGCTGGCTTTTTGCTTTTGGCATTGTCTCGCCCAGAAAATCAATCTTTGGGTTAGATAAAGTGAAAAGAATATGATGGGCCGCTTTGTGCATGAATGCAGTTTTTGGGATTTGGTTCAAATCGAATATCCAAAAATTTGAATCTGTTCGAATCCTTAAAATTCAAATGTATTCACATTCACTTGCACATACACATTTCCCCCTCCTCCCCATCCGTACAGGATGAAAACGAGTTGCATATGGGATAACTATGGGATGAATACGGATGTGTATGGACGCGTACTGGATGCATAACGGGCACGTACGAACGTTGTCAGCACTCGTAAGTGAAAATTCAAACGAATAGATTTGAATGTGCTTTATTCAAATCAAATTTGGTTAAATTCAGATTTGAAAGATTTGAAATGAATTTTCAGAGATTCGATTGGAATCGAATGCCAAAAATTGCATTCGTCCCAACCCCTGCTGGAGAGATAAGGCCAAGCTCTTTTTTTGTGTTCAGAAAGAAAGAAAATAAAATCAATATTTAGCCCTAAGTGTTGCCAGGGGAGGAAAGGACTTCCCCTCCCCTTTCTGGTCTTTCTGTCCAGGCAGCAGCTGGAAAGGAAGCTGGAGATCCAGGAAGTCACTGTGGGTGGGCTGTCCTACTTCAGAATGCAGGTGTAGACCTGTTGGAGGGGAATTCCTCCAGTAGAAAACTGGCATGCAAGAGAGGGCATGTTTGTGGATTTCAATGGCACCACCAGAGCAGCATTCCATGATTTGGGCTCAGAATCTTGGACTGTAGAGCACTCTGCTCCTGTTCGTAGGGATCATCACGGACGCTCCCACAAGCAAGGCACAGTGGAAGCCAGCGGTCTGTAACAGCCGTTTACATTGGTTATGGGAGCCTCCTTAGCTTCCCACCCCATCCAGCCCAAACAGTGAGTCGCCACAAGAGTCATTATTTCCCTTCTGGGAAAGAGGCGCAGAGACAGGGGGCTCAGTTCACAGTAAGTCTCATTTTTGGATTTTATGTTTGCCCCTTGAGCCTCGGATTTGCCCCGGGGCCACCCTTTCTACCAAGCCTGATCGCACTATCTGGCCACGTTAACGCACGGTTCCCCAGTTGGAATCGCGTGATGACTTTTCCCACCCAGGTTCTACTGTAACTTTTAAGTTGGAATTTAGGAATACCTGCAACTTTGTGTTAATAGTTCTGCAGATTTCGAGGCCGTGATGGATGGAAATCGGTCACAGTCCCACTGAGTTTCTCTGTGTGATCGAACTTCTGCTGGCACTCCTTCCTGAAAACGCTGGAGGCATCTTTTGACCCTTTGCTAATGCTGAGGTGTATATCTTTGGCAGTTTTCCAAGGGTGTTTTTCCACTTAGCACTAGAGTACCCTTTAAGGACCCATTAAGGACCCTTAATGGGTACTCTGGTGCTGGGGGGGGGGTTCCACCAGCTCTAGAGTACCCGTTAAGGACCTTTAATGGGTCCTTTAGTGCTAAGTGGAAAAACACCCCACGAGTCCCACAGGTTCAAAGACATGCGTCGTGGGCTGTAATGGTGAGGGCTGATCCGGACTGCGCCATGGGGAAAGTGTGGTGCTCATAAGTCATGCAAGATAATCATGAGGAACGTAGGGGGTAGGTTTTGTGAACAGCCTATCATTCTGATATCTGGATTTGGGTTACTTGGGTAGTTTTAGTAAGGACAGATGAGACAATAGATGGGACAGGTTGCAACTCTCAGCTTGATCAGGATGTTTATCTACTGTTTCAGTATATCCTTCATCTGTCACAAAATTGCATGTTGTCCTCAAATGAAACCAATCTCATTGCCCTTTCTTGGGTTCTTCTCCCAGTTTGGTCCAGTGGTTAAGGAGTCGGACTCTTATTTGGGAATACTGGGTTTGATTCCGCCCTCCCCCACAAAGCCAGATGGGTGACCTTGGGCGAGTCACAGCTCTCTTCTTAGCTCTCACAGCCCCACCTACCTCACAGGGTGTCCGTTACGGGAAGGGAGAACAGGAGGTTTGTCAGCCACTTTGAGTCCCCTTAAATGGGTGAGAAGAAAAGTGGTGTAGAAAAGCCAACTCCTCCTCCTCCTCCTCTTCTAGGGTATTGTATATTCCTTAACCCACACACACACACTTGTTTTTGTGGATCTGGAATTAATCAAGTGATGCCATTGCTCCTCTTGGCCCACAAGGACAGGTCTTCTTTCTACCCAGGAGAGCCTTTCCATCTCTGCACGGGTCTCATCACCTGCACTTTGGAACATCTGGATTGTGATCAATGAAACATTCAGAGATGCTGAAGCAGCCCTGCGGTCTCTGAGCAAGATTTATTTTGGACGCAACAGTGACCAAGATTTCTTCATGCGTTTCTGCAGTTCTCTATCCAGTCAGCCATAGAATCAGCAGCAGCAACAGCAGCAGCCAGAGACTTTGGAAAAGAGGCTGTAACTCATCAAAACAGTACAAAATACATAAATAAATAAAAAATTCCAACCCTCCCCTAACTTTCAGCTTGGTTGCATTTAGCAGGCAGCCAAAAGCTACTGTGTTCCTCTTCTGCCTTGGGAGATTGCAAACACTGGACGGCCTAGAAGAAAGCTGACTGCGGTCATTTGATTTCCTCGTCTTGGTGGGAGCAAAAAAACATTTCTGGAATCTGGGAGCCCTGGGAAGCCAAGAGGATGCCTGAGTCGCCGTTTGCTTGGAATCTACTTCTGGGAAAACAGAGCTGCCGTGAAAGGATTTGGGGGAGAACAAAACTGATGTGGGAGTTTGACTGGACAGGGGTGAATAGTGCAGGAATCCAGGGCAAAAGCCCCTCTGGCCTTGGGGATCAGGGCACAGGAGGCAACAGCTGGCACTGGTAACGTATTACATTTTATAAATATATATATTCGTGGAATAGAATTCCTCCGCACAGATGTACAACAGCATTCCAGTTGCAGAGGTAGATGGTGAGAGTGGGTACCTTGTCCTTTCCTTGAAGCCTATACCTCTTAAATTCCACTCTGTCTGCCCAAAAACAAACTGCCCTGGTTTGGGCCAGGTGTTCCAGCAGCAGGTAACCAACCCATCCTTAGTTGGCATGAATTCCCCCTGGCACCAAACAAGGGTTTTGCCATTGCATTAGCTTCAGGGCCGGTACAGGCTACCTCTGGACTCTTTGAAGGCCAAGAACAGAGGTCTTGCCCATTGGAGGTCCTGCAAGGGGGGGGGGCATTTTGACAGCATGTCTTGCTCTGCCACAGAACTGGTGTACCAGATCATTCATGTTGTCTGCATGGCCTTAATGGTCCAATATACCACCCCTTAGTGCGCCTTTCAACCTTGCTTTTTCTCTCCCATTCAAGGGGACTCAAAGTGGCTGACAAACCTTCTGTTCTCCCCACCAAGCAGGCTCCCTGTGAAGCGGTGGGACTGTGAGAGCTCAGAAGAGAGCTGTGACTAGCCCAAGGTCAACCAGCTGGCTTCATGGAGGAGTGCGGAATCAAATCTGGTACTCCCAGATAAGAGTCCAGCACCTTACCAGAAGACCTAGAAATTTTCTCTGTCTACCTTTTCTATACTATGTAAAATTTTATCTACTCCAAACAGGCCCCCTCTTAAATGCCATCTTTCCAGACTGAAGAGGCCTAGATATTGCAGTCTGGTTTCCTAAGGGATTTTGTTCCAGACCCTTCATCATTCTGGTTGCCCTTTTCTGCACCTTTTCCAGTTCCACAATATCCTTTTTGAGGTGTGGTGACCAGAATTGTACACAATATTCCAAAGGCTTCAGACCTTGTATCTTTCTAGTGTTTCCTTTTATTATATATTTGCCATTCTGAATCATTTCAGCCATCGTGATGGGCTGCTAGTGTGGATGAATGGGCGTTCGGGTTGGAATTGTTGCGGTTTCTGAAGGAGGGGAAATTCAGCTGCCGCAGTGACTCATGACACCGTGTTTCCTAGGAGACAGGGCCCTGTGGATGGATTTGCAGAAGGCCGGGCAGCATCTCTAACAGGGTTTGTGAATGAGTTCTGAAAGGCAAGAAAATGGACTTTGGCCATCCCTGGAAGGCAGGCAGGGAATCAGGGTAGTTGCTTGCCATTACCAGTTTGAAATGTTAGCCATTTGGCCAGTGATGATCCTGGATGCCGGAAGGGGCAGACGATGCCCGTGAAGTGTCAGGGGTCTCCGAAAGAGCTGTTTGCATTGTCAGAAATAAACTTTGCAAATGGGGCAGAAACCTCAGCGAAGGTGACGTCAGCCAAGGCTGGTTGTGCGAAGGTGTGCCTGAGTGCAGATGTACAGTGGCATTTTCCCGGGTGGTTTTGCACTAGACGAGGAGGCGACAATCTTTGGAGATCGCTAAGGCCAAACTATGGGAAATCTCACTGGCGTGTTTCCCAAACTGTGGCTCTCTTCAAGCATTTATGGTAGATGGTGTTTGTAAGGCATCCGGAGGTTCTGCTGCGGTTTCCACTTCTGGCTCATTTGTGATTTCTAGACATGCATTGGTAAAAGTTCTATTCCAGGTGTGTTTCCATTCTTCTCGTTGAACTGAGAAGGCTTCCCATCTGGCAGGCAGCGGTGGGGGTATCTGAAGCAAGGGCAACCCAGGGGGGTCACTTTAGCAACCTTTGAAACCATTTTAGCATGAGGTTGTCAGTCCTCTGTTGCCCGTGGCGGGACCTGGGGACAAGACTGGTAGGAGTTTATCTCAAGAAAGATGTTCGTTGGTATGTAGGAATTGAGTTCGGTTGAGGTAGCCCAGTTGACTACATTGTACAGTCGGACCCTGGTATCCACTGGGGATACGTTCCGGCTCCTACCGTCGTTACCTGAAACAGTGCATAATCGTGAACAGGCCTTCCGGTTCTGGGCTCATGCAACCCCAGAACCAGAAGTGCTTTTCTGGCCTCCGGAAGGCCTATTTTGGCCTCTGGAGACCATTGGAATAGACATACGACACCACCGGACACCTCCTACCCACCTCTCACATCCCCCTGAACATTTTGGGATGGTTCCAGTGGCGTCACGTGTCTATGCCAGAACTCTACGGAGGCCAAAATAGGCCTTCTGGAGTCCCAAATAGGCCTTCCGGTTCTGGGTGCTTTTTCCTTATGGCATCCTTGGGGGGAGGGGGGATTGATCCGGTAACCGTGGTTAACCACGGTTACGGGATCAGTCCCCCCACTAAGGGTGCCATAAGGAAAAAGGAAAAACCAATTCAGTTTTGTGGTTACCGAATCAGTGGATACAGGGGTGAAGGGCGGGATATAAATTCTTAAATAAAATAATTAAACTTTTGTGGGTGTGAAGAAGATAAGCTGGTAGACCTGCATTGAAAGAAACCACTTTTCCTTCTCCTGCTTTGCATTCACACCTAAGTTTTAATCCAGCTTCAGTCCACTTTTAGAATGAAGGAGCGCGCCAGGTAAAGTGACAAAGCTGGGGGGGGTTTTCCCCCAGCATTATCCAACTCAGAAAATGTATTATTTATTTATTTAATTATTTAATTTATATCCCGCCTTTTCCCCAAAAAGGGACTCAAGGCGGTGCACAGAAAATCCACCGTTGGGATCAGTAAAATGGAAATATAATGACTAATCACCTTTTTGATGTGTTCTGACGCTCTGGATGTGGACTGAAGGTGGACTGGAGCTTGAAGCTTCGGTGTAGATGCAGCTGTAGGAGGTTATTCTGCCATCCCTAGGGTTGCTGGCTGCAACAGCCGCTTCCACACTGGAGCTGTTTCCCACTTTTGGTGTCTGCCGCCTCCGCCTCCATCAGCATGCTGCGTGCTGGGTGCAGGAATGGGGAAACCCACATTTTTTTGTTTCCGCCCAGTTGCCAACAATTGTGTCTAGAATAGATGCTGCCTTAGGGATTGTAAGCGTCTCCAAACAAGAGCAAACGTGCCCCTGTCTGTTTATGAACCTGCAGAGCTTCCTACCTGGGTGGCGTTGGAGAAATAGCAGAACTCTAACTCAGCCCCCAACGCTGCCCGTCACAGTGGCGGTTTGCAAACAGCGGTTTGAGCCGAGGCCAGGCGGCTTCGGATACGTGCCGTGCCTGTTCTACAGTTAGGAACTGTATATGCCCCGGATGTGCCTTCAGCCATGGTTATTTGCAAAGCCCCTGGGGTGTTTCTGGGGCCTAATGTTCTCTCTGTCTCTTCTCTCTAGGTATCTGTGTCAAGTGTGGAAAAGGGGTCTATGGGGCCAGCCAAGCGTGCCAAGCCATGGGGAACCTCTATCACACCAACTGTTTCACCTGCTGCTCTTGTGGTAAGTAGCTTGCTCTCAGCCTGTGGCCCATTTGGACAGCATCTTTCCATGAAATGGTCCTTCCGTGAATGGCATCCAGTCAGAGTCGGCGAGAGGGGCGTTGGATCACGGGCGCTGATGTGGTCAATACGCCCCTGCTCGAACACGCTCCTCTGCAACAGCGGCAAATCGCGGCGTTGGCGAGGTGGAACTTCCGGCTTCCGATGCAGCGGCACGGGCTGGTGAACGGGAGGACCATTCGCACTTCTGCCCGGTAATGGACGCTTTGGGGGAGCTTTCCTTGTGCGCATGGTCTACCTTGACCAGAGGTTTACCAGCCCTAGCTCATGGCCGCCTAATGAGCTAAGTGTGGAAAGGCCCCGGGTCTTGCTAGCTTTGCGCTTTTGGTAGTCAAATAATTCAAGAGATCAGTGATTGCTGTTTTTATTCAGAGGGCGCTTGACTTCTGGGAAGGGGGCATGAGAAATGGCTAAGATAGCAGGCAGCACCTTATCCGAGGAATTTACAGAGGAAGATCCAAAGAAGATTATTTGGGCTGCCTTCCCGCCCACCCCCTGTATCCGCTTGCAGGGTTTTGGAATGCAATGCCTCCCTTTCCTGCCATCTCACAATATGTTTTTCTTTTTCTTTTCTTTTCTTTTTTCCGTGCGGTTACAGCAATAATTGTCCTAAATCTTTTTTTAAAAAAAGAAAGAAAAGGATCTGCCCATGTTTTTGCCAGGCTCATTGCATTGAGACTGCCGCTTCAAAGGACACCATCTTCCGTACTGCTGCTTTCGGCACTTAATAATTCCTCCCTGTAGTTCCAACAGATGTTTACTTGGAGTAAATCTTGCACAGAAATGGTCCTTCGCGAGTTGAGAATTGTCCCACACGTGGGCTTGTGTGCCTTTTGCCCCCCTAGTTCTGAGACGCAGAAATGTCTTGGGTTGAGACACGATTGCGGCTGCTGTTTGGTTTGACAAAATTCCTCACTGGCTTTGTCTTTTGTCCCGTGAGCAAAACCAAGACAAATGGAAGCAAGGATGTTGGGGTCTCCTTCTCCCTCCAAACGGTGAGAAAACGGTTGCTGTCGTTTTGATCTCGGTCCTGGAGGGGAGGGGAAAGTAGGCAAACAGCAGCAAGCGTGGGTCGGATGAATTAATAAAGGTGAATATTTCGTACCCTGCCGTCCTTGGATTTTCACAAGTTTAAAGGCAGTGAGTTTGGCATATTTGCAGGGGAAGATTGGCAGCATCTGTGCACATTTGTCTTTAAATGGGCCAGTTTGGTCTAGTGGTTAGGGAGCCAGACTCCTATCTGGGAATACCGGGTTCGATTCCACCCTCCCCCATGAAGCCAGCTGGGTGACCTTGGGCTAGTCACAGCTCTTTTCTGAGCTCTCACAGCCCCACCTACCTCACTGTGTGTTCTGTTGTGGGGGGAAGAACAGAAAAGCTTTGTCAGCTGCTTTGAGTCCCCGTAAATGGGTGAGAAAAGTGGGGTAGAAAAGCCAACTCTTCTTCTCCTCCTTCTTCTCCTTCTCCTTCTTCCTTCTTCTTCTTCTCCTCCTTCCTCCTTCCTTCTTCTTCTTCTCCTCCTTCTTCTTTCTTCTTCTTCTTTTCCTCCTTCTTCTCCTTCTCCTCCTTCCTTCTTCTTCTTCTCCTCCTTCTCCTTCTTTCTTCTTCTTTTCCTCCTTCTTCTCCTTCTCCTTCCTTCTTCTTTCGCTCCTCAGGCTGGTTTCTGGGAACCTAACCGGAGTGACAACCGTCTCTGTGTTCAGGCATGTGATATCTAGACTACAGAAATGGGGAAATGCCTCCGGTCTGTTCTGTTCTTGTTTCCTTGGGTTTCTTCTCCTGGCCCTCAGAACGGCACGCTAGGAAAATCGTATATTCTGTTCGCTGTCGAACCAAACACTCGTTTGTTTGGCTCAGTGGCAAAAACCGTTCAGTCAAACAAAAGGGCTGTCTGCATTCAGTTCCAAATTTGTCCAAAACCCCACAGTTTTTTTCCACTGGGGGAAAAAAAAAGCCTTTTTTGAGGGCAAAAATCCAGCAAACACGAGCTGACAGACTAGGCCGGGCTGTGCTAAACCGGATGTAAATAACAACTTGAAGGAAATAATAAATAAGTTTCTTATAGTGTCTGAGGTTAAATGATATTTAGGTTGGTGTAAATAGTGGGTGTAAGGGTGTTTTTTGTTTGTATCTAGTTTTGTTTTGAGTGTTTCTGCGCCAGTCACATCTGCAACAGATTCAGAGCGAAATCGACACGGTTTCAGGGCAGATTTGACGCTTTCAGAGCAGATACGTATGCGTTTGTGTTGGATATTCATATGAATTTGTACGAATACATTCTGTACTATTGCCTATGGATGCAGGAAAATGTGGATCTTCAAGTACGCATCGTGAACAAAGCCGTACACATACGAATGGCCAGATAATTCGAACGAATAGATCCGAAGTTTGAAATTCAGTTCGAATGTTTACCTTTATTTATATATATTTACATCCCGCCCCGTACCCAAGGGTCTCTGAGCGGCTCACAGCATTAAAAAACAAACATATTAAAACTGTATCAGACTATACTAAAACAGTACAAGGTTTAAAATCTAGCATAATAATAGTAATAATAATTATTATTATACAAAAACAGTTTAAAAAAACAGTAGTGTTTGCAATGGGGGAAGCGTAGGGAGCATTTAACCAAAGGCCTGGGTGAAGAGGTGCATCTTCACCATCTTCCTGAACATAAACAGAGAAGGGGCCTGACGCACCTCCAAGGGGAGACCATTCCAGAGCCTGGGGGCCACTACTGAGAAGGCCCTCTCCCGGGTGCCCACCCGCCTAACCGCTGAAGGCGGTGGGATAACCAAGAGGGCCTCTCCTACAGATCTTAAGACCTTTGTATTTCAGGACTTTCTGTTGAATGTCGAAATTCAGCACATTCAATCCGATTTTGAATGCCTATGAATATTTGTGCGCGTCCCTATCCGGGGCCATGGTATAAGCATCCCGTTTTGGGAAGGCAGCAGGAAGAAACCCTCTTGTTTATCTCGTGTGGATGTAAGCCACCAAATCCCCAGGCAGCACCGTTATCCTTTGGAAACTGAGTCAGCAGGGCTGTTAGCATTAGGTCCCCGAGTGTGGAAAAGGCCAGCTTGAGGATTTGCAGGTTTTCGCCTCCAGGGTGGCGGCAGGAAGTGGTTTTGAGGTCTGTAGGAAAGCGTTTTCCCGGATTCAGTCATACCCAGAGTTCCTTTTACTTTGCGTCATCCAGTAAGCAACAGTGTTGCCTTGAACCCAGGTGTTTGTAGCTCCATCCGCACCTCAGATTCCCCACTTCCTAGAATGTGTTGCAGAGGTTTATTATTGTTAATACGTAACAGATTATGGGAAGGTGTTTCCTTGTAGGTTACCTGGGCATTCTGGCCTTAGCTGACCCAGTTTCAGTGGTTGAGGAACTGCGTAATGTGGTGGGAAGTCCAGCCCAGCCTCGCGCCTGAGAGCTGATATTCAGGTGAGGGTCTGTGTTGACGTATTTCCAGTGTTGGCAGGTGATGGAAAAGTTTGGCCTTGCATGGCGCACGTCAGCGCAGGCGTCCCAGACAGAACAGACACTGGGCTCCACATCCGGCTTCCTTCCCGTTCCCTCTTTGGTCTAGCGGGTGAGCCTCACAGGATGTCCGTGGTGGGGAGAAGAACAGAAGGTCTTTCAGCCGCTTTGAGGCTCCTTAAATGGGTGAGAAAGCGGAGTAGAAAAGCCAACTCTTCTTCCATGAAGCCAGCTGGGTGACCTTGGGCTAGTCACAGCTCTCTTCTGAGCTCTCCCAGCCTCACCTACCTCACAGGGTGTTCTGTTGTGGGGAGAAGAACAGAAGCTTTGTCAGCCACTTTGAGTCCCCTTAAATTGGTGAGAAAAGCGGGGTAGAAAAGCCAACTCTTCTTCTTGATTGTAGCTAAGTCCTGTCTGACAGCAATTAAACCAAGAACAAGCATTGGATTTTAAACGTTACTATTATACTGTTTTAAATCTCACCATTATATACTATTTTAAATCTTGCCAATTTTACTATTGCACAGCAAAACACTCTTTTTGAGCTATTTATGTCGATTTGAAATATGGTAAGGAATTCTTATGTATTTTTATATTTTGATTTTGCTCTGTGACCGTAAACGAAATTCAGTTCCGTCCATCGTGGCCAGAAAGCCAGAGGCTTCTAGGGCAATGTTGAGAATTGCTGAGCCTTCAGCCACCAGAGAAACGTGTTTAAAAAGAGAGGCCTCGTTTTTAACAGCAGTCAGACTTAGTCCCAGGGCAGGAAGAAACAAATTTAGCAAGCATAATAAAGTAACTATGTAGACGTACAGTGCAAACCTATCTTCCCTTTTTCCCCTTTTCGGTTGTCACAGATGAACGGCGGTGCTGTTTCTGGTTTTGCACGCTTTTGATATATTTTTTGGTTGTCGTTCAGAGTATCTGCATGTGCTACTTTTGTGAGAGGCCCATTGGATGCTTTCAAACTTTTCAAATAAAGCAGCTTCAAATATATCCCCCAATAGTTAGCAGCAGCAGCAGGAGCATTTCTAGTGTGTGTGTTTTGGAAGGGGGGCGCATGGGGCTGGCGAGAGCGAAGTGATGCCTTCCCCTCCAGTACTTAAATTGTCAAATTCCAGACTAGGGTGAAATAGAATAGAGCCAAGTCAGTGACCTCAGCCAAGAAGAATGTTGCTTATTTACGGAGTTCCTGCTATTTTACCAGCAAGCCTTTTGTTCAGCAAGGACAATGTATTTTGTGTTTATTGGCTAAGTGAGGGCTTGTAGGTTTTGAGATTTGCATCCTAATAGTTCTGGTCACAGAATACATGCAGACCCTTCAAAAGACAGTGCTGGGGGGGGAGAGGTTTCTGCTTTGTGTCTCCCTGTATGTTTGCTTCAAAAGGTTTGTGGCAAATATTGGAGATATTCTTCTGTTGTGGCGCTCACAGACCCCACTGCGGTAGCAGGGGAAACGGTTTTTGTGACTCTACCCAGTGCCCAGGAGTCTTTGCAGAACCATGCCTGGGATTCAACAGCCGCTTCGTTTTTATGTTTGTTCTTAAATAGCAACTTTTGTTGGCAGTTTCGGTCTTTACAAGGCAGCGACAAAGACGGTTCTGAAATATTTTAGTGCCTTTGGATGCGCTGGGGAGCCCCGGGTGTGCGCAGTCCATTTCAGATCCAGAAAATGTTAGCGTGTTTGCATAACTTACGCTGCAGACATTCTTGCCTTCTGTAACAAAAGACCTTTTCAGCTTTCCCTGGCCTGGGCAGATGAAGCCACAGTTCCATTTCAAAGAAAGTGTGCGTGTGTGCGTGCGTGCGTGCGCTCACGAGTGTCACCACAGGAAGTGCAAGGGGGCAGGGCACGTTATGGAGTTAAGACCAGGGGTACACTTCTGCAGATGGTAGGGAGTCCGGGTGTCAAAGGAGGGTCACCATCGGAGTCACTTTTAGAGTAAAATAACTCTCTGGATGGAAAGGGGTGAATACTCGGATTATTTAAAGTGGATTTTTTAAAGTTTTTAATCTGTATTCTGTTTTTAATGTGTATCTTGTTTTTATGCCTATATTTTTTTTTTCTTAATCTGTTGATCAATCTGCTGTTACCCGCCCAGAGACCTTAGGCTTTGGGGCGGGATAGAAATGTAAACAAATAAATAAATAATAAATTAGGGCCTTTTCGCTGTTGGCCCCAGACTGTGGAAGTCTCTCCCCCGAGAGACATGAGGGACCTTCACTATATACATTCAGAAGTCTGGTAAAGGCCTGGTTTTTAGCTAAGGAAGCAATTCCACACGCAGACTTTCAAGCACCGCTGTTGTTTTTAGTGGATTATTTTATGATCTGTTTTTACTTTTGTAATCCACACCAAGACCTTCGGGTAAAGAGGATGGATGGATGGACGGACGGACAGATGGATTAGATAGGCAGGCAGGCTAGGGTAGGGTAGGCTCATCCAGGCTCTCAACTACGCAGCCATTTGGATTTCAGACACCTTCTGTAGCCTGTGAATAGGATCTCCGGCCAAGATGTACTGGAGCATCTTCTTTGGAAAGGAATTTTGGCACCATTCTTCTTTTCTATCCCCCCCTCCCCACGCCTTTTCTGAAAACCTCCCCTCTCCACGAACGCTTAAGCCATCAACCTTTGTCTCTGGGGGTGGGAAGGGGACACTGAATGTACGGGGGCACTTGGCTTCCTGCAGAAAACACCACTTTGGGGTCATTCTGAGAAGTTCTTTCCTCTTTCGGCCGGAGCGGTTGCTCCTCCATTCTCCATCTTCTCTTGCAGCTTTGTAGATTCTGGTGGGTTCTGATAAAGGTCTGGAGGTCTGTTAGCTGTGACTGCTTTCTTTGCTGTTTGTGTGTTTGTTTTTTAATGTGTACATCCTAGGGATGGGCATGAATATTTGCAAGATTCGATATTCCTACAAGGAGGTGGGAAAGCGGTCGTACCAGTCACATATGCAATGGATCCAGGGTGCATTCAGGGCGGATTTGACGCTTTATGTTACGAGATCCATATCGGAGACTTACTGGAAAACACATAGGAACCAAGACTGCGCTCCTCTATCCGTCTCTATCTGCCCACATACAGATATGCCCACATATGAGTACCTGGCGTGATGGCATCATCACGCCAACCCCATCACCTACACCCCATACAAATACAGTAGAGAGCAGCTACTGTGTAGAAAGCAGCAGTATTGGAGATGAAACGACACTTTTATATTCAGGTGTGGTTGATGTGAATACTAGGCTTTAATTATGTTCAATTTGTAACAATGGAAATACATCCTCCATATCAGATATTTACATTACGCTTCA
The DNA here is from genome assembly GCA_023333525.1 of Aspidoscelis tigris stejnegeri. NCBI lineage: Eukaryota > Metazoa > Chordata > Lepidosauria > Squamata > Teiidae > Aspidoscelis > Aspidoscelis tigris. The sequence continues at coordinate 6,595,986 of JALMGA010000013.1, forward strand.
CAACAGTAGCAAAATTACAGTTATGAAGTAGCAACGAAAATAATTTTATGGTTGGAGGTTAGGGTTAGGTTGGGAGTCACCACAACGTGAGGAACTGTATTAAAGGGTCACGGCATTAGGAAGGTTGAGAACCATTGTTCTAGTGGTTACTTTCAAGTATCCCAATGGCGTTGAATACCCCAAACCTGTGCAGGGAGTCATTTTCGGCTCGGTTTCCTGGAGCAACTACCCAGACGAGGTTAATGTTATCACTATTTTGGGAAAGCTCAGGTTGGTCTTGTGGTTAGGGTGCTGGATTCATATCTTGTAGTCACTTGGTTCGGTTCTGCAATCGTCCATGAAGCCAGCTGGGTGGCCTTGGGCTAGTCACAGCTCTGTTTCTGAACCCTTACAGGGTGTCTGTTGTGGGGAGAAGAACAGAAGGTTTGTCAGAAGCTTTGAGTCTCCTTGAATGGGTGAGAAAAGCGGGGTAGAAAAACCAACACTTCTCCTTTTCCCCAGAATAACAATATTCCTGGACTTCACCTCTGTATCCCAGGGCTGTGTTAGGATTGCCGTGGGTATGTGTAGCAATCCCGGTATTGTACTGGGATCATCCCGGGTTTTAGGCCCTGGTAGTCTTCCTTTGCAGTTCAAATGCCAGCTTGGGTCCTCATCTTGCTCCTTCCACCCCCTGTAAGATAAGGGGCTGCACGGTGCAGGCCTCTTTATCCTGCTCTCCCTGCAGGCATGCTTTGCTGGCACGGGCAGAAAATGGCCACAGCTCGGTCATATTTCCAGCGCTTGTGGTTGGGACCTGGGCTGGACCGTCCTTTATTTCTGTCCCATTCCAGGCATGGAATTTCCCTCGTCATCTGGCGGGCTCCCTCGGGGCCTCCGCTTCCTGCCTGAGCTCCCTCCGGAGCACGGCTGGCCACACGAGAATCCGCCGCCTGCTCTTTCCCACAGTCCAGAAATGTTCCTCCTGAGGTTGGAGGGGTAAAGCATGCTGGGATATCCTCAAAATCCTGGTACAAACCGTTGCTGCCGGCAAGCCCCAGACGCCGGCTGCATCGTAAACGGCTGGCGCAGGTTAAAAGCTCGACATTTGTGAGATTCAGAAGAAATGCTTTTCTCCTGGAAGTGTGTGTAGTTGTGCATGCGTGTGTGGTTGGGCGGGCGGGCGTGTGTTTATCTACAGTCCTAAAAAAGCTGGAAGGAGGAGAAGGGAATTTCAGCAGTCCTTTGTTTATGGAGGGAGGGGAGTTTAAAAAAAAAAAGGTCTGATCCTTAAATTTCTAGGATGCCTTTATGAACCTGACGGCCCCCAGCTATTTTAAGACTTTCCCATCCTCCTCATCCGGAATAAAAAGGGCTTGGGAATGTTGGGAACCAGAGGCCATAAACACAGAGTGCATGAGCCACTCCCCCCCCCCCAGGTCACGTGTCGGAACTGGAGATCCATCCCCATTCAGACTGGCGTATTTGCCTTGGCCGAAAGGGGTCCCTGAAGTCCAGATGTTTGTCTTTCCCTGTTTGCTAAAAACGTACAGAGGCTGTACGTCACAGGCCACTTGGTCCAGCTGCGTGCAAAATCCCGTCGTCGTCGTCGTCGTCCCCCCCCCCCGCCTTGGCTGCCTTTTTCCACAGCTCATGTGAGATTAGATGGCACCTCTTAATTCTTTGATGACAGATGTATTAATGGCTACTAGAATGGACGCCCGAGTGCCGCCTTCCAGGCCAGAGAAACAGGCAGGATGCTCCTCAGGGCCACTTTCAGGGGGTCAAGAGCAGATGAAAGTTTTGCGTTTGTCTTCTGTTTGAGATGCCCATTGGTAAAGGCGTAAAAGACATGGGCTGCCTGTGGTCCAGTTAACAGAAGTAGTTTGCCTTTTCCTATTTTCCTTGAACACCAGAACCAGGGGTTGCCTGGGAAAAAAAGCATGAGATGAAAAGAAATATTTCTTCCTACTGAGCAAGGTTAAACTGTGGAACTTTCTGCCAAAAAACGGGGTGTTTGCCATTGCCTTGGATGGCTTCCAAGGTGGTCTGAGCAGTTCATGGAAGACAGGGCTTTTGTTGGCTAAAGGTGTGTCCAGACAGGGGGATACTGCGCATTCTGGTGTACAGTCGGTGCATGGGTGTCACACCTAATGCCCGATGCGTCATAGCAATGGCACATTATGATGCTGCCACTGTGGATTTACCTGCTGCGGGATGGTCAATGCTCACTCCGGAGTATCAGGTAAATTCAAAATTTCCCGCTGTCCTGATGTGATGCACACTTCACCACAGGTGCCTGGAAAATTTCTCAGCTGCCGAGGAGGAAGCTGTGGGCCTCTGTTTGGAGTGTGGAGCTAAGTAAGCTGCAAATTTTTTACTAACTGCGGATTTTTGTCCGCTAGTTTGTAGGGGACCAAATCTTGTTTCTTGGAGGCAGTTGCTGGGAGATTATGATGAGAACAACAGGCTGAGGGGCTAGATCGGCCAGTCTCCTATTCAAGGTCTTTCTTCCGTTCACATGTGGCAAGCATGTCAAGAAGTTTTTTAACCTGGGGAGGATCCAACCCCCACTGCAAAGCGCATAATGACCCACTTCTCCCCATTGCTAATTTTGTTATCTGCGCAAAACCATTGAGGTTTTAGCCACGTAAGGGGTTAATGCCTGCGCTTCTTAATTCCCCGGTTATGTGTGTGATCTTCTTGAAAGGAATTTTGCAGCCTGGCATTGCAGAATGGGCTATTGTTCTTTAGATACCTGGGCTGGTGTGAAATAAGAAAGATACATCCTGCCTGTTCCTGAAAACCCGTCGAGCAAGGTTGCAGGCAAAACCACAAGAGGAGGAAGGAATCTCTTTCCGGGGAGTTCTTTGGACCGTCATGTGGCAGAGGAAGGTCTACAAGACGTTTTTGGTGTTACAACAACGCTAAGAACCTTGCCAGGAAGCCGTTCTGGTTTTGAGGTATCTGATTTTCAAAAAAGGCAAATGGAGTCATAATCCCTGCAAGGCATAATCTCTTCCCCCCACGCCTTCTAAGTAGCATTGGAACAACAAAGTTCAGACATACTGATCTCCCCATGGACATCTTCACCATTTGTGACTTCCAGAAATGTTCTGCAGCCTGTCTGTGGCATCGGAGATTCTCCTTCCAGATGTTCAAGGGTTTGTTAGCACTGCTTTCACCCCAAATATCTAGCCATCGTTGTGCAGATCTATAGAGGGGCGCAAAAATTTGGTTTCGAGGTGGTGGTCTTTTGTGGCCTGGCAAGGGGCTGGAGGAAGACAGGTCAAGCCCAAAGTTGCACTGAGCTACACAGTGGCGCAATTGCTCAGCCAGATGTGGCGATGACTGGCCCATTCACCGCCCTGGAGTTCACCAAGGGGACAGCCAGGAGCCAAGAGAGCTAAGAAGAGCATTTCTCACTGCTCATCTTGCTCTGCCACCAGGCTTGCTAAAAGTTAGTTTCACTTTGGAAACTTAGATGTTTTAGGAAGCCTTTAAAACAGTGTTTTGCGCATCCATGTGTTGTTTTGAGGGTTTTCCTCCCCTTAAACAGGGCAATATTGTATATTCCAGCTTTGGCCAGCTGTGTGAACTGAGAATGTCCCCAGAACGTCTCTTAGTACATGGACTAACTTAACGTCTCTGTTGTTTGTACTGAAATACTGAAACTTCAGGGTGAAGGCAGTTGTACTCTTAAGTGTCCGTGGGTTTTGGATAAGAACCTGCACTTGTACCTAAAAGCTGGACTTCAGATTTGGACAGCAAATATCCCCCCGCTAAAGTCTTGTCTGGTTCCTAGTGTGGGTTCATTGTCTCCGGTCATCTGCAGAGGCAAAAAGGAAACCAGACTCCTAAAGTTTTCAGAATTTTCTTTGAAAGAGATTGGGCTGGAAACTTCTATGGTCTAGTGGTTAGGGAGACGGATTCTAATCTGGGAATACCGGGTTCGATTCCGCCCTCCTCCATGAAGCCAGCTGGGCAACCTTGGGCTAGTCACAGCTCTCTTCTAAGCTCTCACGGCCCCACCTGCCTCGCAGGGTGTCTGTTGTGGGGGGAAGAAAAGAAAAGCTTTGTCAGCCACTTTGAGTCCTCTTAAATGGGTGAGAAAAGCGGGGTAGAAAAGCCAACTCCTCCTCCTCCTCCTCCTCCTCTTCTTCTTCTTCTTCTATGCTCTGCTATGATTGAGCCAGTTTGGTCTAGTGGTTAGGGAGCCAGACTCTTATCTGGGAATACTGGGTTCAATTCCACCCTCCCCCATGAAGCCAGCTGGGTGACCTTGGGCTAGTTACAGCTCTCTTCTGAGCTCTAACAGCCCAACCCACCCTTGAGTTTCCCACACCCTTTTCTGGTTCGTAATGCGCCCAAATGCACTTTGCCACAGTTTGCACTACAGACTAGGGATGTACACAAAAAAAATTTGGCATTCTGTTCAAATCGAATCGGATACATGAAAATCCGATTTGATTTGAATCTTCTAAATTCGAATTTAACAAGATTCGATTCGTATTTACCAAATTCAAATCTGTTTGTTTGAGTTTTTTATTCGAATCTGCACATACGAATGTCGACAACATTCGTATGTGCAAATACACATCTACCCCACATTTGTATGAATCAGTACATGTCCGTATGCATCCCGTAGTTATCCTGTATGCAACCTGTTTTCATCCCATATGGATCCAAATGCCTACAGATACGGGAAAGATGTGGATCTTCAAGTAGGCATTGTGTACGAACCAATACTCATCTGAATGTCCAGATAATTCGAACGAATAGATCCAAAGTTTGAAATTTGATTCAAATGTTTGCATTCAAATGTCAGGACATTCTGTTTGAGTCCGAATGTCGAAATTCGGCGCATTTGATCGGATTTCGATCAGCTTGAGCCTTCGGTTTCTCCAGCCCCACCTGCAGTCATCTTTGCTTCGTTTTGGAAAACTTAAAACCAGCAAGACACAGGAGAAATGGCTTGTTCTGGCTTGTTTATTAAATCATCGCCTTTCCTTTAATCGCTGCGATTTCTTTTAAGGCAAAAAAGATCAGCAGAGAATATTTCCCTTGCTTCGTCTAACCCGGCTTTTCTTTTTGTGCAAGCAATCCCAGCTTTCATTTCAAGAGAGAATATTGCAGTTTCCAAGTTTGGTCTAGTGGTTAGGGAGCCGGACTCTTATTTGGGAATACTGGGTTTCATTCCGCCCTCCTCCATGAAGCCAGCTGGGTGACCTTGGGGGAGTCACAGCTCTCCTTCTGAGCTCTCACAGCCCCCACCTACCTCACAGGGTGTCCTGTTGTGGGGAGAAGAACAGAAGGTTTATCAGCTGCTTTGAGTCTCCTTAAATGAGTCTTTGGCCCTGGTCACACCTGTATGAGACAGAATGTCCTGTTCATAATTCAAACTGAGGTTGTACCAGTTCTGTTTACACCTAGATCATTATAGGTCATCTTCAGGCCATCCCCATTTTGGGCTGCATCGCTCACAACTTTCTCCACCATTGACCTGAGCCTCCTTCACAGAACCCCTTGGCTGTAAAGCCCTTTTGCCGCGTCAAATCTACCTCCTTTCTTATTGGATGCCCTTGTGTCACTCAAGGGAGGCGAGGGGGTGTGATTGTGGTTCTGTTTTAAGCCTGCTTTACCACCTCCACGCCCCTCTTCCTTTTTTATGTGCTTTTCTTCTCTGTGCGATTAATTTTTAAAATAGTAATAATAATAATAATAATAAATTTGCGTAAAAACACTAGATAGAGGAATATACATACAAACGGAGGAGAGAAGGGAAGGTGCCTCACGAACTCCGCACGTGAACGTTGGCGGAAAGGAAAGACTGGTGTCACCACCACCATCACCATGGCATGGTTCAGCTTCCTTTAGCCTGCGACCCCACTCACACTAAGGGAGACAAGACAGCCTGGGATACCAGGGCAGGATGAGTCCTCTGGAAAAGAGGATTCCGGTTAGAACAATCTTAACGGGGATAGGCCAGCTTGGAAAATGAACTGAATAAAAATAATGTAAGTAATACAATCTGAAGTCGTCCTAAAATACTAGTGAGCCAGTTTGGTCTAGTGGTTAGGGAGCCGAACTCTTACCTTGGAATACTGGGTTCGATTCTGCCCTCCCCCATGAAGCCAGCTGGGTGACCTTGGGCGAGTCACAGCTCTCTTCTGAGCTCTTACAGCCCCACCTACCTCACAGGGTGTCTGTTGTGGGGAGAAGAACAGAAGCTTTGTCAGCCACTTTGAGTCTTCTTAAACGGGTGAGAAAAGTGGGGTAGAAAAGCCAACTCTTCTTCTTCTTCTTCTTCTAGTGTGACCAGGGTCCTTGTAGCTTCCCACTCCAAAGGGGATTCACCCAAAGAGTTATTATTTCCCATTTGTGGGAGGAATGAATAATGAGAAGCTTGGGGACCCAGCAAGTGCTCTTTTTAAGTTTTCTGCCTGTCCCTTAGGTCTCAAATTCGCCCCAGGGGCATCCTGAATCACCAGTCTGAACGCACCCTTAGTTGCGTGCTAGAGCTGGGATGCTTTAAATGTTCCCAGCACAGCTGCCATCAAGCCATCCTTGGGCCACAACTCCCAGAGGACGGGCGTGGAATTATGGGATCCGGAGGGCTTCAGTTGAGCACATCCAGGATAGGGGAGAGGGGCAAATGGCTTATCTTCTACAGCAGGAAAAGCAACAGAGCATAGTGTACAGTTCAAGGTGGGGAACATGGGATGGTCCCCCACCTTCCTGCAATCCTATTCCAGGCAGCTTGCTCCTGGGACTTGCGGCTTTCCCAGTAGAATCACCCCCTGCACCCTCCAAACTAACAGCAGCGTCTTGTGGACAGTTACGACGACTCCCAAACTGCGCGGATGGAATTTCTGCAGAGGATGGGCCATTCCTCCATCTGACTTGCGTGTCTGGTGGCAGATGGCAGAAAATTGCAAGGAAAAGTTTGCCTCCCCCACCCTGTCTCGCAAGAACCTTCTGCCTTAGTTGTCTCTTCATTGTGTTTTCTAAAAGTGCAGACTAGCACCGAGTCGCAATCCCCTGCTTTTGTCTATAAATGGAGGCAGCCCACAATCTCGCTTCCCTCCTCCTCGCCCTTGACATCAGGGCTCGGCTGACCTCCATCGGAGTGTAGAAACTCAACAAGCCGCTACAAGCCACGTGAGCTTCAGGGCATAGCAGAGCCTGGGAAAAGAGCCGATGCTCAAGTGAGCAAAAGGGATGTATTAGTTGAACTTCCATTTCCCTTCTCCCTACCCTGCAAGCCGAGAAGAAAAGTCTTTGATCTATCCCAAATTGCAGCCACTTCTGTGATTGTCGGCGGAAGATTTATAGTATGAGAGGGATGGCAAAAGGCTTTTGGGAGCTGCCGTGGCCGGCTGGAGAATTAGGACTTCACCTTGGCCTTTTGGGGAGAAAGTCCCCCTTCCTTACCACCACCACCAGCAGCAGCAGCCCTGCCCATGCTGGATATAGGAGATACTGGGTCAGGATTGTTCTGTATGCCTTGCGGCAACTTGCTCAGATTCAGAGTTGCGCAGGATGGCCAGGTTGATCATCTTCCAACTGGGGGTCTTGAGCTTGACCTTGTATGAGATTCTGGGAAGGCTACCAAGCCAGAACAGGCCAGGCTGAGCCTGCAGGTGATGTCCACCAACCTAGATGTCTCACCCAGACTTTCTTCAGGGATGGAGCTGACAAGGAGGAAATAAATAAATGTTGTGAGCATATTGTCGACGGTTTTAAATCATGAGATTAGGAGCTTGTCCAGTGGCTCAGATGCTGCTTAAAACAGCCCCGGTATGCGCCTGTCATTCTTCTGGAACTGTTGTGGCTCATTTGTGATCTTTGTATGAGAACCTAAGGGGAGCCCTGCTGGATCAGACCACAGCTTATTTGTTTTACATTTTTATCCCAGCCTATACCCAAGGGTCTCAGGGCGGGTGACATACAAAATGAGTGCATTAAAACCAGTAACATATTAAACATGTTAAAACCATGGCAGTGTCTGAATGGGGGGGGGGGAGGCTGTTCCTTTACGTAGCCAAAGGCTAGGGTAAAGAGGTACACAGCTCGTCTAAACACATAGAGTGAAGGTGCCTGATGCATCTCAGGAGGGAGACTGTTCCACAGTCTGGGAGCCACCACTGAAAAGGCCCTATCTCGGGTGCCCACCCTTTTTGTTGTTGTGAGTGGTGGTACAACCAGGAGGGCCTCCCCTTCAGATCTTAGGGCATGGGCAGGTAGACATGCATCCCAGTTTATCTGATGGTGTTCAAGACTCTGAAAAATGAAATTACCCAATTCTGGAGAGAAATCTGGGAAATACTCGTCCAGCATCCTGTTTCACACCAATTACAGTATTGCTGTTGTTGTTACTTTTCTCTCATATACTTACTGTGGATGTTTTTTGTCAGCGCCTGTTAATCTCTGCCATGCGATTCTATGTTTCTGTTGTTGTTGTTGTTGTTGTTCAGGAGTTTAGGTGAGTTTGACTCTTCATGACTCCGTGGACCATAGTATGCCAGACTCTTGCTTTATGTTAGTCTCTGCTATATCGTACTGTATTTGCGTGTATATAACAATAGCTGTAGCATACTGTGCGCATGCTGGGTAATGATGAAGGGGAGGGAAGGACTGTGGGATTGCTTCAGATAAGGCTGGGATGCCTCAGTTTTTTATGGTGCACAATTCAAGGACGCCAGATGCCTGGGTATTACTGTTGCGCTAAGAGATAAGGAGGATACAATGCACTTTGATGTAGAGGCGGGGAAAGTGAGCTGGGTTTAACTGCAGTGAATTTTGAAAAGTGGATTGCTTTTCTAATTATTAAGTCTCCTTGCCAGTGCTGTCTGAATAAAGAATAGGATCTTGCACCAGAAAAGTGCCATTTTTCTGCCTGAGATTCTGGCTATTCTGGCTGTACAAAGTGACCTTTGCTGCATAATGGAGACACAGTCTAAATAGTAGATCATTTCTCCCCCTCATGGCCTTGTAATTCCCCCAGACCCTTCTGATACACCTAAGGGAGCAAAGGCAGCCTAGGTCAAAGATGAGCATCTCCATTAGCCCAGAAAAGTAGGTTTGGCCCATCTTACTTGGCAGGTTGCCTACCCTTGTACCTGCCTATTCAAACCCTAAGATCACCCCTGGAGGCACTTCAGGTGGTATGCCACTAACCTAAGCAGGTCATAATCACAGAAGACATCTTTAGTGGTGGCTCCCCATAACAGAATAGTTAGGGAAGAGCACCTGAAATCCCCTTTATTCCAGTAGTGCTCTCCAACGCACTCCTGTTATTTCCTATTCTTCTTGTTACCATTGAAATCCATTTTTTGTACCTATAAACCACTCAAATTAATAGCGAAGCCAGGTAAGTGATTCCAAAAACAGCCTCTGAGCAGCTTAACGTATGTATTAAAGGGTTGCAGCCAAAGCATTCCAGGATTCCTCTGTCTAAACAAGTGCTGTCAGATAGTAACAGTCCTGTAGGTAACCTCTGCGTTGCGCAGCAAAACGGCAGTTTGTTTTGCAAAAATGACTTGGAAGGGTGGAAGGACTTATTGGGGGATGCTGTGGTCTGGCACCCTTCGCGTTTATGGGCAGCTCTGTGAAGTATGGGGCGTCTGACCTTGCGCTGTTTCCAACAGGAAGAAGATTACGGGGGAAGGCCTTCTACAACGTCAACGGCAAAGTCTACTGCGAAGAAGACTTTCTAGTAAGTAAGGTGTCAGGGACTGTCAGGGGTATTTTTTGAGGATAAGATGCAGGACATGAAGGGAAATTGCATTTCTGTAGACGGCGAGAAAGTATAGTTTTGGGAGGCTGGGATAGATCCATTGTTCTCGGCAGAAGCAAACATCCTTGGCAGATCCCAGTGTTGATCCTACTGGCTGTGGTTGATCCTTTGAAGATGCATTTCCAAGTCTTTAGTGTGGATTAGAGGTGGGATGGGAACACCAGAGTGTACAAGTTGCACCTTCCCAGCCAGCTTTGAGCTGCTGTTTTTATCTGCCAGCTCTCCATAAAGGATTTTAGGTATGAACAGAGGAGAAAAATGGTGGCACATCTCTCTCAGTCATGGTACCTTCAGAGCAGCAGGTACTGAAGCTCACAAAGAACCTAAGAGGAGCCCTACTGGATCAGGCCACAGCCCATCTAGTCCAGCATCCTGTTTCACACAGTGGCCCACCAATTGCTCATGGGCATCTCAAGCAGAGACAAGGACAAACCTTCACCAGCTCTCAAATCTCAGCAAATGGCCTTAGAGGCATCCTGCTTGTCCCCCAACCTGGAAGATGTACTTAGGCCTCCATTCTAGTAGCCATTGGTTCATCTGTCATCCATAAATTTGCCCAACCCTTCCTTAAAGCCATCTAGACTGGTAGCTGTTACCACCTCCGGCAGCAAATTCCATAGACCAATGCCCCTCACACTTAATTTTGTTCAGTGGTAGGCGCTGCAAATCAGAAAGAACAGAAAATGGCAGAATAACAGCAAGCTTAAAGTAAATTCTTGGTCTTAATAAAATGCTTGTGACAAACTAACAAAAGCTATTTTCCTGGGAAAGTTTGGGTCTTGACTTTAAAGGAAATAACCAATCGCCTACTGTTCTTGCGTGTTCATGTATATTCATGCATGTTTATGGTATGGATGCCAAACATACTGTACATAGTTTAGGAATTTAACCTGCAGACTCTAGGATCAGGTGCAAACTAACTGAAGTCTGTTTGCTAGTGTTTCTTGCACCTGAATGGAACCAGAAGAAGAGTTGGCTTTTATACCCCTCTTTTCTTACCCATTTAAGGGGACTCAAAGCAGCTGACAAGCCTTCTGTTTGTCTCTACACAACAGAAACACTGTATGGTAGGTGGGGCTGTGAGAGCTCAGAAGAGAGCTGTGACTCGCCCAAGGTCACCCAGCTGGCTTCATGGAGGAGTGTGGAATCAAACTCGATATTCCCAGATAAGAGTCCAGCTCCCTAACCAGTAGACCAAAAAGGCTAATTTTCACACATACGAGGAAAAATCCATTAAAGCAGAAGTCTATTTGGTGTATCCCTTAAAATGGTGCCCAAAGTCAAGCAGGGTCATTATTTTCATTCATCCTTGCTTAGTAATTGTATCTCAGAATTTTGAACTCATTGGCCACAGAAAGTCATCTTGAAACTGGAGAAGAAAGCCTGGGAGTGGCTACTTGTGAAGCTCTATAGCGCCGCCACCAGGACAGGTGAACCAATAGCTTGTCTCTGCATAAGGCAGCTCTATCAGTTAAACGTCCTCTGCCTACTCTGGTATTTAGGGAGGTCGATAACGCACAGGTTTGCATGTAAATCTCATTGAATACCTGGAATCACCAGAAAAAGGCTCAGGGGACGGACATCCTTCTGGCTGACCCCAAGGAGATCCATACCTTCTGGTATTTGAATGTAAGAAATCTCAGGTAGGACAGATAGGATGAAAGAAATGACTTTGAATTCATAGAGCTGTGACTAGCCCAAGGTCACCAGCAGTGGCAGGAAAAAATGAGGGAGGCAAAAGAAATGCTCCAGTACCATGTTTTTTCTTTACTCTGCCTGGAGGGACTCCTCTCTGCCATAGAGTAGAGTTGGCATTTCTACCCTGCTTTTCTCACCCATTTAAGGGGACTCAAAGCAGCTGACAAGCCTTCTGTTCTTCTCCCCACAACAGACACCCTGTGAGGTGGGTAGGGCTGTGAGAGCTCAGGAGGGAGCTGTGACTCGCCCAAGGTCACCCAGCTGGCTTCGTGGAGGAGTGCAGAATCGAACCCAGTATTCCCAGATAAGAGTCCGGCCCCCTAACCACTGGACAAAACTGGGAACGGGAAGCAGTATCTAAATAATTTAAATAAGTAATAAACACAAGAATGTCTTTCTGGAACACACACTGGCCACTTACTCACATTTGGGATCACAGGAAAGTGATTGTGATGCTGAATCTTTGATGCACAGCCAGAACTAATCCCCCAGTAGTCCTAAACATGGAGGCTTGCCTTCTGCACACCTGCCTTTTCTCAGCCAGAACCCACGAGTTGATCTTGATCTTGATCACATTCCATCCTATGTGGATGGAGCATAGTAGAATATGGAGCCTAAACGCAGAAGAGAGGCCCTGGCTAAAATGATGAGTGGTATAGAATAGGTCCCCCGCAGAGAAAATATTTTGGGAATGCGCAGTGTGAGGAAAGCAGATCAAGGGAAGCGACCTGATTGAAGTATATAAAATCAGGCATGGTCTAGAAAAGGTGGATAGAGAAAAATCGAGGGCTATTTGGGCACTCTTTGCCCATTTGCCCTTCGAGTCAAGTAAACCCTTGTTGATACTTCCAGAAGATGCTTTTTGTAGATTTGCCTCTTGTTGCACCTGGCCACAAGGTCTGCCCTGAAAGCACATCTAAAGCTGGAGGGCTAAGAGAGACTTGTGGGTTTAGCTCTTGAGTTTGACTCCTCTTTGCATTTGGAACTGACTTAAAAAGGAACCATGTAGTCCACACGCAGGACTCAGATCCGCATGTTAATCCAGAACTGAGGCCATACATCCCACTGGCCTGCCCTGTCTGCATTCAGGTGTGATCCTAATTAAAGAAGCTTTAATCTGGATCCCTGGTAGGCCTGTTTTATTGGGTCTACCAGCAGACCAGTGGAGCTGATCCAGGACACAGAAAACACTAGGGGTGTGGACAAATGCAATCTTCCGTGTCAAATCAAATATCCGAAAATTTGAATCAATTTGAATGCTTAAAATACAAATGTATTCACGTTCAATTTAATTCGAATACATTCTTATCTATTTGTACAAATATTCAATTCGTGTTTGAAGATACGAGTGTTGTTGACATGTGTATCTTCAAATATGAATCAAATATTCATACGAATAGATACAAATGTTTATCTGTACTCATCCCGTTTTTATCTGGTATGAATCCCTTTTTTGTCCCGTATGTATCTGTACAAACGCGCACAGATATAAATAAGACGCGGACGGATACGCATGTAATGTCTGAATACAGTGTCTGAATACATATGTACACATAGGAATGTCTGAATACAGTGGTACCTTGACATACGAGTTTAATTCGTTCCGTAACCTTGCTCTTATGTCAAATCGCTCGTATCTCAAAGCAATTTTCCCATTAATCCATTCCAGCTCCCAAAACACCACCTCAGTTGTTTTTGTTATGTACTGTACTGTATTTACATACTCGTATCTCAAATCTTGCTCTCATCTCAAAGCAAAATATCACTCGCTCGGCGGCTTGTATCTCAAAACACTTGTATGTCAGGGCACTTGTATGTCGAGGTACCACTGTAATTAATACAAATGGTTAGAAACATTCAAAATTCATTTGAAGGTTAAAAATTGAATATATAGAATTCTATATACCGTATATTCCGGCATATAAGACAACCGGGCGTATAATTTTAAAAAAAATTCTTTTTATTAGTTTTTTTGACAATTGCTTTAAACCCCCCTCCCCCCACGGGTAATACATAATTCCAAATTTTTATACCATACATTGAAAAGGCTACACAATTCATAATACTACACTGAGAAAATTAAACGTAACTTCAATTTCTCGCTTTCACTCCTAAGCTTATTATCTAAATATATTTTAACTATCATCCATTTTTGTTTACATATTCTAACCCTATCTAAATTACTTACATTATTCATACGACTATTCGATATTTCTGCTCCTATCACATTAATTATATGACCGGGCGTATAAGACGACCCCCAACTTTCCAGTTAAAATAAGAGTTTGGGATATACTTGCCATATAAGAAGATGACACCCGGCATATAAGATGACCCCCAACTTTTGAGAAGTTTTTCCTAGGTTAAAAAGTAGTCTTATACGCCAGAATATACAGTATGTCCGAATTCGAATGAATTCAATTGAATTTTGAATGTTTCAAATAGTCTTGGGCATCCCTAGATGGCATGTTTGGGACTGGTCAAGGGCGCCTTTCGGTTCGGCTCTGGTGAAAAGCACCCCCAGAACCACGGATGGGCGCATTAGCTACCACATTCAAGACACAGAGGAGCTCTAAAGTCTCTAAGCACCGCTCTAGGAGCAGCTCACAGAAGCCGTATTTTGGAAGGGGAAGAAGAGAGTGATTGAACTTCCGTGATTGAGCATGTAGCTGTAAATTTCTCCCCCTTTTCCCATCAGGTTTTTAACAAATATAATTTGCAAGGTAGTGTGAAATACGGTCTCAGAATAATTGCTTTAGTCCCATAGAAATGAGATTTGGCCTCAGCTTGTTGCTACTCTCCGCTAAGGAGCATAATTTACAGCCAGCTGGAGAGCAACAAATAGCTAAAACTTGGGCCATTAGGCTGCTCGCATCTGCGAGGGCTTTGCCCCCTGTTAATCAATAAGTGGTACCCTGCGTCCTTTATCGGATGACGGCCAGATGGTTCCGTTAAATCAATTGTGTCAGGGCCCAAGAATTAGCTGGGTTTTGCCATTGATAATCCTTCCACCATCTGTCCGGCTTGGGTCTCCCCACCTGTTTCCATGTCGGACTCAAAGGTCGTGGCCTTCCGAGACGTAGGAACCAGATGGCGGCCGCACTGGCCTTCTGTTGACCAGGGTGACTTTGCTTTCTTTGCTGGAATACAGAGAAGGAAAGACCTCATCTAGAGTATAGTCAGACTCCGGTATCTGCTGCGGGTACGTTCCAGCTCCTACTGTGGTTACCTGAAACCGTGGATAATCGTGAGCAGGCCTTCCGGTTCTGGGATTGTGCGACCCAGAAACTGAAGTGCTTTTCTGGCCTCCAGAAGGCCTATTTCGACCTCCAAAGATCGTTGGAATAGGCATGTAATGCCTCCGGACGCCTCCTGTCCACCTCCCAGGTGCCCATGGGCTCCGGTGGCATCAGGCCCCTATTCCAACACTCTAAAGAGGCCGAAATAGGCCCTCCGGGTTTCGGTGCTTTTCCGTTCTGGCACCCACGGGGGGTGGGATGGGGTGGGGTGGGGCTGATCCCATAACCGTGGTTAACTGAAACCATGTTTACTGAAACAGTGGATACAGGGGTCTGACTGTACTGTGTCCAGTTTAGGGAACCCCAGTTTGAAAAAGACTTTGACAAACTAGAGCAAGTCCAAAGGAGGGCTACCAAAATGGTTAGTGTTCTGGAAAGCATGTCCGACGAGGAAAGGCTGAAGGATCTGGGAACCTTTAGCCTACAGAAGAGGAGACTGAGAGGAGACGTGATAGCAGTCTTCAGGTATCAGAAGGGCTGTCACACTGCAGAGGAACTGTCCCTATTCTCACTGGCACAAGATGGGAGGACTAGAAACAACGGGATGAAACTTCAAGGGAGTCCGTACAGATTAGATATTAGGAAGAACTCCCTGACAGTGAGGGTGATCAGTCAATGAAACAGGTTGCCACAGGAGGTAGTGGGTTCTCCTTCGCTGGAGGTCTTCAAGCAGAGGCTGGACCTCCATCTGTCTGGGATGGTTTAGGGAATCCTGCATTGAGCAGGGGGTTGGACTCCATGACCCTATAGGTCCCTTCCAACTCTGATTCTTTGAGTAGACAAGAGCAGAGGTGGCTGAAAAATAGCTTTCAGGTTCAGATCCCAAGAAAAATCTTTTGAATTAACTCTTCTCCTGAGGCACCTGATGGGCTTTTCTGGAGATCTGCTCAGCCTTTACAGCTCCATCCTCAGATCTGCTGAGCTTCACAGTAGTAAAACTCTGTCCCTTGTTTGAAATGACTTGTCTTAGGTTATACTTATCAGACCATACTCCTCCATGAAGCCAGCTGGGTGACCTTGAGCTAGTCACAGCTCTCCTTCTAAGCTCTCACAGCCCCACCTACCTTACAGGGTGTATGTCGTGGGGGGAAGAGCAGAAGGTTTGTCAGCGGCTTTGGCTGAGAAAAGGAGGGTAGAAAAGCCAACTCTTTTTCTTCTTCCTCCACGGAGCCAGCTCGGTGACCTTGGGCAGGCCACAGCTCTCTTTCTGAGCTCTCACAGCCTCGCCTACCTCACAGGGTGTCTCTTGTTTGGGGAAGAAGAGAAGGTTTATCAGCGGCTTTGAGTCCTCTTATACGGGTGAGAAAAGTGGGTAGAAAAGCCAACTCTTCCCCTGCTCCATATGCGTTCTCACCTGCCCATTGGATCCCTGCATTTGGGTCCTGGGCTTTTGGGGCTCAGAGCCACTGAAGCAGCCCCAGTGAGTTTGGATATGCAGATGTGAGCCTGGACTCAGACACTGTTGACACAACTATAAATGTCAACAGCAGGGCAGCCATTCTGCACAGGGGCAGAGGACAGGTGGCGGCCATTGTATTTATACTGGCTTGGAGTGGGTTGCGGTAAAGTCCGTCCTCTGACAAATAAGTATTTAAATATTAACTTGCTGGAGTTGCATGGAGCAAGGTTAAGAACATAAGAACATAAGAGAATCCTTGCTGGATCAAGCCACAGCCCATCTAGTCCAGCATCCTGTCGCACACAGTGGCCCACCAAATGCTCACGGGCATCTCAAGCAGAGACAAGGATGAACCTCTGCCTGCTCTTGAGTCCCAGCAGATGGCCTTAGAAGCTCCCCAGTTCCTCTCCCCGCCCCCTCAGCCTGAAGGATGCACCTAGGCATTCATTCTAGGTTCCTCTGCTGTGGCCCCCCAGATGTTCTCAAGCTCCAGGTCCCACCATTTGCCCCTGTTGTGGTTTCAGGAACATCTCAGTTGCCCCTGACAGAGAAACTAGCGTGGGCACTACTGTTTATTGTGCAAAACAGACCTGGCCCTAAATACCAACCTAGTTTTGCAGAGGTTGGGAAATCTTTCCAGACTATTTCAAAAGCTGGCGATTGTCAGGCAGCTTTAGAAATGTAAAATATAAGTAAACAATAAAGTAAATAAAACTAGCCTCTCCCCTCCTTGCAGTATTGGCAGCTGAACTGCTAGCGTTTTAACCAGTCACAAATGGAAAACCTTGGTCTTTCAGGAAAAAAAACTGGGTGCCTCCACCCACCCCTCTCCTTGATAGACTAAAAAGCTTTTCCATCTAGAAAGAAGACAAGTGAGAGCAGACACCATCGAGGCGTATAAGATTATGCCCGGGGAGGACAGAATAGAAAGACAGAGGTGCTGTGTGTCACAGAGTCTTGGGTCCGTGTAGTTGGGAGGCACCCTGTCCTCCCTGGGGTTGTAATGCCCTGGAAGGGACAGGTGCCAAGTTTGGGGGTGCTCCTGGACTCTGCGTTGACACTTGAAGCTCAGTGGAGCCGGTGGGCAGGAGTGCCTAATACCAACTACGGCTGCTGTGCCAGTTGAAGCCTTTTCTGGACAGAGATGATTTGGCCACAGATATCCATGCTCTGGTAACCACTAGATTGGACTATTGCAGTGATGGCCAACCTATGACACGCGTGTCACAGGTGACACGCCAAGCCCTTTTGGGTGACACACATGGTCACCCTAGCACCTGGGCATGTAGTGCTTGCTTGTTCTTGAAGTGTGCGAAATGCCAACTTTCAATTGAAGATTTAGCAAACGAAATTCAGCAACGAGTCACTAATGTCAAGAATTATTCGTTTTTGCCCTTCATAAATATATCAAAAAATATAACTTTTTTACTAGAGCTACCAATATCACAGAATTATGGATATTTCTAGAAGTGACACAGCACCTGAATTAAACTACATTTTCTTGCGAATTTTGACACACTGAGCTTAAAAGGTTAGCCATCACTGGACTATTGCAATGCGCTCTATATGGGGCTGCCCTTGAAGACCGTTCAGAAGCTACAGCTAGTGCAGAATTCAGCTGCTAGGTTGCTGACCAGGACAGCTGGCCGGATGCACATCACGCCGGTCTTAAAAGAGTTGCACTGGCTGCTGATTTGCTACTGAGCCCAATTCAAGTTGTTAACTTTAACTTATAAGGCCCTAAATGACTTGGGCCCCAAGTATCTGAAGCAACACCTACTTCCATATCGACCTACCCAGGCCTTAAGAACTGGAGGGGAGGCCCTCCTGGTTGCCCCAGCACCCTCAGCAGCAAAAGGGGTGGGCACTCAGGACAGGGCCTTCTCAGTGATGGCCCCTTGGCTGTGGAATAGTTTCCCCCTTAAGGTGTGTGTATCTCCTTCACTGTACATGTTTAGGAAGGCAGTGAAGACACACCTTTTCCCCCGGCCTTCAGTTAAATGGGGATACGCTTTCCCTTCCGACTTGCAGACACTGTTGTTTTAATATATATTATTGTTTAATAGGTTTGAATGAATGAATGAATGAATGAATGAATGAATAAAATAAATAAATAAATAAATAAATAAATAAATAAATAAATAAATAAATAAATAAATAAATAAATAAATAAATAAATAGGGCAAATTTCTTCTCCCTTCCCCAGAATTCTAGAAGCTAAATCTTGGGGCCGGTTTGCACTTCGTCCCATAGTTTATAATTAGGCAACATCTGGGCAATTATATCTACAGGAGATGCTTTATTTATTTATTTCATGTCAAAAGCATTGCGTTCAGCCAAACAAGATGCAAAAAGGAACAAACACAATGTATAAATGAGTTTTTTAAAAAAAACATTCAGATCAGTAAAACATTAAAAATTGGATAGAATAGTATCCAATAAAATAAGAAGGGGCCAAATAAAGATAAAATTAAATAATTTTGGACCAGAAATGAGCACCAGCGACTGCATTATCTGTGGCCTTGAGCAGATCATACATCCATCATACATGAGACAGGACATTTTGGGCAGGAATACAGATGTTGGGTTGTCTATCCAGCATCACATTCACATAAAATGGAAGAGTCGTCTAAATCATTCCATTTAGCAAGATTATCTTTTGTTCTACCAACGCCACTTCTAAGCCTATTTAGGGATTTCTGTATTACCCATTCTTGGTTTGCACCAGGGGAAAGAGCTTCACGGGGAGTCGTCTAGTTTGAGCTACTGGATTTTGCTTACAGCCTACAAGCACCACCTGCCTGTCCAGATGTTGTCTAATTGTCAACTAGCTGTGGTGGACAGCATTGTGCATGGCTAGCAACCCAACCCTCCCCAGTCCTGATTGAAAACTGACCTTATGTGTCCAGCTGGTGACCATCTGCACTCTGGCTGGCTGAGGAGGTCATTAGAGTTGCTGCACAAGCGCGCTAGCAGCTCATATGACCCCTTGATGAGACTGCACAGAGCGTCGGCATCACCATAGCAACGGCGCTGCACTCAAGATGGCGGTGCTTGGGGGTGGAACGGCCGTGCGGGGGCCAGGCTGTGGCTGACTGGGGCTCGCAAGTGTGAACACTAGCCAACATTGGTCTATCTCACACCTTTCCCGTCCACCTTTGCCTCTGGACAAATGTGGACAAGGAAAAGGAAATGCATTTTTGCGCAACACATGTGGTGTTGGCTACCAGCCTAAATGGTTCCACAAACAAAGGGGTTGGACAAATCCAGGGAAGTCAGGGCTACCAATTGCTGGGAGATGCGGAGCAGGACTCACTGTGAACTCCTGTCCTGCTAGTGGGCTTTTCTTGGACAGCTGGTTGGACTACTGGGAGGGCAGGGTGCTGGATTAGATGGGTGAGGGTCCAGTCCAGTGGGGGACTTCATATGTTCTTATATTCATTGAACTCGAGTGGCCATTAGCCCTGATTGCATAGGATGTGGTCTGTGTCCAAAGTCCAGCTGCTGGGTTTTCTGATAGTTATTTGGCCACTGGGCTGGTGGAGCAGGCTGATGGACTAGATGGGCTGTGGGTCGGATCCAATGGGCACTACTCATGTTCTTATATTCACTGATGTTAAGGCCGCTGAAGGCTATTAGCACTAAAGGTAGCGTATGGCCACCTCTGGACATACGAGGCCATGATCTACCTCTGAAGGCCAGCTTCTGGGAGCAGGGCAGTCTGTGTGTCCATGTTCTACTGGTTGGATTTCTTGGTGCATCTAGTTGGCCACAGTGAGAACGGACTACTGGCCTAGCTGGACTGTGGCTCCGATTGAGTGGGGAGCTGGTTCTGTTTCTGTGTGTCCCCTGGTCATCTGATTCTGTTTTTGTGTGTCCCCTTGGTTTCTTGCAAGTTGGCATGAGAACTTCATGATCTATATATGCTTTGGTTGTGGCCATAGGTGGCCCAACACGTCTGCTTTATGGTGGTTGTGTCATTCATGGCGACAGTTATTCCCAGCTTGAGGGCTTTACTTCTCTTCTGGCTCTTGGGCTTCGTGATCAGGCCTCCTTCTGATGTCTCTCCTGTTGAGCTGCATCACCTACCTGTGGGGTTGTTGTCTGCTGCTTTTGAAAGTCAACCTCTGTCCAACCATGTTCACAGGGAAGGGTGAGATTATGTGGGTGATAAAATCAAAGGGCAGAACAATCCTTTCCCTGATGTCCTACCTGGTGGCGTTTTCATTGAGGCTTCCAAGGTGCATCACCTTCAGAAAGAGTCGGCAGCTTCACCTTGTCTTTATTGCAGGGAAAGCTTGCGTGGCAGAGGAGCGAGCTGAAGCAAGAGGAACGAAAAAGGACAATGCCGTCATTCACACACCTTTCCCTTCTTCTCCCCTAACAGTATTCAGGCTTTCAGCAAACCGCAGACAAGTGCTTCATTTGTGGACACCTCATAATGGAAATGGTAAGCTGTGTGTGTGCGTGTCCCACTTTGGCTTCATGTGAAGGCAGGAAACTGTCTTCAGTTGCATCTACATGGTCCTCAAAAGGGTAGTGGGTCATTTGCTCCAACATGGTACCCAGAATGCAGCTGGAAACAGGATCTGTCGTATTTCTGCATTGGGCTCTTCTCCAGCGGACCCAAAATGGCTGACTTCTGGCCATACTTCTGGCCTAGCAGAGGACCGCCCAGTAATGAAAATGGCCTCTGTTGAGTCAAGTGTTCCACTCAATGCTTCCATGTGGGCAGAGGGGAGGCGAAACACTGCAATCCAACAGTCACTTGTGGTGTTTTGTCCACCCTGGAAGGGAAATGACCCTCAGGGCTCTTGGGTTGGCTAAGGAGCAGGAGTGAGTTCTGTGTGCTGCCCCAAGGTTTTGAGTGAAAATCCTTTTGTCTGGGAATGGTACTTTGAAGAGGAAGGCAGGATGCCTCCCAAGGCTGTTTGTACAGAATTGGGAGCAAGTGAAGGTTTTGCCTTCATCTTTTGCTTGAGTTGGCCAGACACACTTGATGGGCAACTATGGTGTGGCAGATAGGATGATGGGCTAGGTGGGCTGTGGCTCAATCCAGGAAGGCTCCACTTACATTCTTCTCTAGAACGGGTGCCTAGGTACTTCCTTTGAGGTGGGGAAATGGGAAAGATGCCTCTAAAGGCCTTTTGGAAGGAGACAGGAGCAGGTGAAGGTTTTGCCTTAGTCTTCTACTTGAGATGCCCAGGAGCAAAAGGTGGGCCACTGTGTGAGATAGGATGCTGGACTTGATGGGCCATGGCCTGATCCAGCAGAGCTTCTCTTATGCTCTTATGATTCTCACAGAGCTTGGTTTGTTTTTGTTTTTCCAGATTTTGCAGGCCCTTGGGAAGTCTTATCACCCTGGCTGTTTCCGCTGCGTAGTTTGCAATGAATGTCTGGATGGTGTTCCATTCACCGTGGACGTGGAGAACAACATTTACTGTGTAAAAGACTATCACACGTGAGAAATGCAGAGGTCTTATGGCGGGAGGGGAGGAAAGAAGCCTGTGTGGAGTAAAAGGATGTCCCCACCCCACCCCCACCCCCGGTTACAAAGCATTGCATCAAGCGACTGAGGTCCAAGGGCCCTGATGCACCTAAGTTTTAATCCACATTCGATGCGTCTTCAGAACGAGAGAACACACCAGCAGGTTGGCAAACACTTTTCCTTCTACATTATCCAGCCCAGAAAATCCCACGTTTGAGTTAGACAACAGGGAAAGAAAATGGCTAGTGATTTTGCGTTTGTATTCTCTCCCTCTGAAGGTGGATTGAAAGTGGATTAATACCACTTAGGCGTAGTTGGGACCCAGAAATCTCCCAGCAGTTCTGAACATCCTAGAAACTTCTCTTCGTGTCATTCTAAAATAATCAGGTCACTATTCTGGATTTTGGAAGAATGACAGCTAGGTTCAAATCTGTTGGGACCATAGTCATCTTCTGGACCTCTTTTGTCTACACAGTAGTGCAGTTTAGAGAGACCCTGCCACCCTGGCGTGCCCTGTCTGCATGAAAAGGAGCCTATTCTGGATCAGGAGGCCCCAGATGGCCTTCTGGTTCAGAATACTGGTAGATTTTGATAGCATGTCCTGCTGGTGTACTTGGTTCAGTGTTGAGGACAACCGAAATGAGTCCGCTGGAGACGCCGCTGTGGCCGTCAGGGCTGGTGGTGAAACTCTTATGGAGACTGGCCCAGAACAGTTTGCAGTCCGCCTTTACCTAACGCAGATCTTACACAGCTAAGTGCAGAAAGCAATGCCAACAGCAAGAAAGGGCAGGAGAGGCACTTTCCTGTGTTTGAAACTATTAATAATAATATTACTATTAACAATAATAATAATAAATTTTTTTAAAAAAAAAAGCAAGTTTGGTCAAGTGGCTAGGGAGCCAAAATCTTATCTGGGAATACCTGGTTTGATTCCACACTCCCTCCATGAAGCCAGATGGATGATCTTGGGCTAGTCACAGCTCTCTTCTGAGCTCTCACAGTCCCGCCTACCTCACAGGGTTTCAGTTGTGGGGAGAAGAACGGCGTATAACGTGTGCAGAACCAAGCAGGTGGCCTTTTGCAACTGAGAGATTGTGATTTTGTCAGCGCCAATGGTTAATTGCTGGCCAAGGTCTTTGGGTACAGCACCCAATGTGCCAACTATTATTATTATTTTGCTGAGCTTCAAAGCGCTCATTCAGTCTGGCTTACAAAGCTGGTGGTGGATTGGGCCCGCAGAAATCCGTGTCCTGGGAAAGAAGGTGGTCAGGGATGTGGCTTCCTTCCAGTCTGTGCTTAAACTTAGTTGAGCAACCTCTGGAGAGTTTGATCTGGATTTATTGATAAGGGCAACAGTGTCTTCTGTGTAGCATATTTGGAAGGGGAGATGGCGATCCCATAGTGTCCCTTTGGGCAGACGCCTAATCCATCACACAGATCAGCCTTTCATTTAGGTATTTCCATCTTCCCTTCTGCCCAGCGTGTGACATGAACTTCTCATCCCTTTTAGGGTTTTCGCACCGAAGTGCGCCTCCTGTAACCAGCCAATTTTGCCAGCACAGGTATGAAATTTTATGTCAGCTACCTGCATTTATTGGGTATTTATCCTGCCCTGTTCCTTAAGGCTCTTTCTGCCTGTGCCTTCGTGTGGCACTGCGGGACCACAGATTCCACTTCTGGGACGGATGGGCGGATCTGTGAGGCTCCAGATGGAGCATAATCCACATCTGGATCATGGGTAGGCTTCCATATCAAGATCTGCTGGTGGAACAGCATGGACGTACCTCCGTGTTCCTAACTACTGAGGAGGGGCGCATTTCCCATCCGCCCCCTGGGCCTACCGGCACTCCAGCAGTGGGCCACTTTGGAGTGCCAGGGAAGGCTACATCCTGGCATTTGGACAGCTGGTAAGAATGGCTCAGGTCCTGCTTTTGAGCCTGGTGACATTCTGCTGGACTCCGCCTGTTTCTGGCGGCACAGGGAAGTGTCCCTTGGCCTGGGAAGTTTTGGTTGCCTGACTTCGAATCTGGGTTTGTTCAGAATAGCCACCACATGGACGCCCACTGGCGCACTCACCCTGCCCACTACAATTCTGGCCCGGAATGCCAGTTTGGTCTAGTGGTTAAGGAACTAGACTCTTATCTGGGAATACCGGGTTCGGTTCTGCCCTCCTCCATGAAGCCAGCTGGGTGACCTTGGGCTAGTCACAGCTCTCCTCTGAGCTCTCATAGCCCCACCTACCTCACAGGGTGTCTGGTGTGGGGTGAAGAACAGAAGGTTTGTCAGCCGCTTTGAGTCCCCTTAAATGGGTGAGAAAAGCAGGGTAGAAAAGCCAACTCTTCTTCTTCTTTCCTGGGCCGCATCATGCGCCTATGGAGCGTGTGCAGATGTTGTTAGGGTGTCTCTGAGGGTGTGTTTTACCTTAAAGGGAAGGAGTTGGGATATTGCTAGTCTGACATACTTCTCTTGTCACCCACCAGGGTTCTGAGGAGACCATTCGCGTGGTTTCGATGGACAGAGACTACCATGTAGAATGTTACCACTGTGAGGTAAATAGCGGAATCATTCATTCTCTCATTGGACTGTTTTCTGGTGTTGGGCTGAACCTGCCTTTTCCCTCTTGCTCTGGGACCCAGGCAAGGGACGGCAATATGGCTGCAGAGTATTCTGAGGACAACCACAAAGCTCTGGGTCCATTTTCGTGCCCAAGAGGAAAGACCTAAACGGAAAGGGTTTTCTCTCACAGTTGGTTGGAGTTCTGCAGCAGTGCTGTCTGATGAGAAGGCCTGGACATTTTGTGGCCATCAGGGGGCACTGTTGTCCTTTGGACATCTGGCTAGTTGAAAGAAGCCAGATGTGTTTGTAGCACGGAGTTTTTTTGCTATTGCAATTTTCTAAAAAGAAAAGACAACCTCGTATTTTTAATCATTTCAGTGTTGTTTTCAAGTTAGAACTTCTGGGGTGCCTTGTGATAGAACACATTAAGGGCAGGAGAGCTAAGCAGACCCAAAGCAGGAGAGGCAGGCTTCATCAGCAATACTATATAGGGTCAGGTCATTGCTTCTCTTACTAACTAGTTCCTTTTTGCAGCAACGTGGACCTGGAACTCCCCAGCAGTCACTTGCGTGCGCTCACTCCTGGAGGGTGCATTCCGTTGGACAGGCCCCTAGGGGCATGGGTCTAGAAACATACCTGCCCACTCCTCATTCATTGCACTGTTGCTAGCAGAAGCACCCCTTCTTCTGGTTATCCTTATCCTCACCCTTAACTTGTATGCCAACTCAAA
Source organism: Aspidoscelis tigris stejnegeri (assembly GCA_023333525.1). Taxonomy (NCBI): domain Eukaryota; kingdom Metazoa; phylum Chordata; class Lepidosauria; order Squamata; family Teiidae; genus Aspidoscelis; species Aspidoscelis tigris. The sequence goes on from JALMGA010000013.1 coordinate 6,620,934, forward strand.
AGAGTTGCTCTGGCTGCCAATTCACTACCGAGCCCAGTTCAAGGTGTTAACTTTTAACTGATAAGGCCCTAAATGACTTGGGCCCCAAATATCTAAAGGAAGGCCTTCTTCCATATCAACCTGCCCGTGCCTTAAGAGCTGGAGGGGAGGCCCTCCTGGATGTCCCATCACCTTCAGTAATAAAAGGGGTGGGCACCCAGGAGAGGGCCTTCTCAGTGATGACCCCTAGGTTACGGAACAGTCTCCCCCTGGAGGTGCATCAGGCTCCTTCAGTATATATGTTCAGGAAGGCAGTGAAGATGCAGCTCTTTGCCCGGGCCTTTGTTTAAATGGGAATATACTTTCTTTTTCCACTTTCCACTGTTACTGTTTTAATATATACTGTTGTTGTTTTATTATGTTTGATTTTAAATGTTACCCGCCCTGAGACCTTCGGGTATAGGGCAGGACTGAAATATAAATAATTAACAAACAAACAAACCTCTTCCTTGCAGGACTGTGGACTTCAGCTCAACGACGAGGAAGGCCGCCGTTGCTACCCTTTAGAGGGCCACCTACTCTGCCACAGCTGTCACATGAGGCGCCTCGGGATGAAGGGGCCGCCGCATCCTCCTCCGGGGTACCCAATGCACATTACAGAACTGTAAGAGGTTTCCTTCGCCATCCGGAGGGGGAAGTTGTCAGTGGGCAAGAAGAGGCGATTTGTCAGTCCCTCTTGGAAGACAGAGCAGCTGAGTTTATTTATTGCTTCTGAGACTGAAAGGAGAGGAATACCTCTCCGAGGAGCTGCCTGCGTCCCATTTGCCGACATGTTCTTCCCATGCTACTGGGTACTTGAAACGATGGCGTGCCGTGGGGACGCAGAGGTCTGTCGGCACTGCGTGTACGGAGCCAACGCTGTGCCTTCCTTTCCCTCTGTTGCGCTCGCAGTCTCCACCAGGACTGTTAACATTTTTACAGCAGAGGTGGAGGGGGAATGGCTCTCTTTCCTTACAGTGGGTTTCATACGGTCCCTGCCCCGAGGCGTTTCAAGCAAGGGCCTCACAAAGTGCAGGAAGCGAGTAGGTTGATTTCTGAAGGTAGTAATATTCAAACTGAATTAAACAGAGGAAATGATCCTGTGTTTGAAGCCTTTTTGCCCTGTTCTCTTGGGGTTCCCTATAGACCAGCACTGAAGAAATGGAAGAAAGTCACTTGTGCTGGTGGGTCCATTATAAACAAGATTAGACAAAGAAAACCCATGGAGAATTTGAGGGTGTTCTTGGATATTTGGAGTCCCTTTTCAATGAACGGCTCACGAGCTATGCTTCCTGGCCTGGGGATGGACGTGGGGCATACGCTTAACAAAGTTACAAAGCAAGGGGCTCCATCTGTGGCCTGCCAGAAATTCCTAGTCTAGAATTTTCAGCTCTCCAGACCAGGAATTATTGAGGCTGCCTCCAGACTTGCGGAATAAATCTGCAGTTAAAGGTAAAAGCGCAGCTTACCTGCTGCGCAGCAACTACCGCCCATCCCGACTTAAAAAGCAGCTCCATAGCTTCCCACTGGAAGCTGCAAGAGCTGAGTTGGCACATGCTGTCATGTGGGTTGAGGCAGCCAATCACATTTGAGCTGCCCTCCTGCTCTCGCCATTCTGCCTGGACGGGTGGGAAAATTTGAATTTCCTTTATACTACGCAGCGAGTGTCCTTAGATCAGCATGAAGGTAAGTGCGCAGCAACGATCGGATAGTGCAACACCACAGTGATGCATCGATCATCGTGTGTGAGGCTCTGATCGCAACTGTGCATTCCGCTGCGCAGTATAAACACGTCTGGACGCAGCCAGGATCCTGGGAGTTGCAGGTCAGGAGGAACATCTGGAGAGCCATAGTTAAGCACCATGTTACGAGGTTTCAAGACCAACGCAGAAGTTCTAATAGCTCATAGCCTTCTGGTACCTGGCACCGCAAGTGCTTAATGTGCACAGAGGAACTTGTTTGGAAAAAGAAAAAAAAACATGTCATTCCTTGGCAGGTTGGAAATCTCTGCATGCACTGTGAGCAGCTTCTGAAAGCCTGTGGGTCATGATTAGCAGCACAAGGAAGGTGAGGCAGGCCTCCTTTTCGTCTTGTTCGTCTTCTGTTTTGGTCCCTGTGGATCCAAGGGCCCTTTGGCAGGATAGATGTATGGTTTTCAATCCCCACTTCCTCGTGATGACCCACAAACTGTCAGGGAGCCTCCTGTTTTCCTAGTTTGGTTCTGTTGACCCTTCTCTCAAGGAATTCACTTTTAAGATTCCTCTGTCCTGATAGCTTTGGCTATCCTGGCGAGGCAAAATTATGGTTGTTTTGCAGTTCTGGCAGATGCCTTTGTTCCAAAGCACACCAGATGTCGACTGTGGGTTAGCTGCAGGCAGCGGACATGCCCACACCGAATTCCTCTCCTCCGTGTTGCATTTTGTATAAGTCACCTCTTGGTAAGCCCTACCTGGAGTGTAAATTAACCATTTCTAAAGAAACAGCATTTCCCTGCCTAGCACAGGGCAGTGTGTTTACTCTTGGTTCTCTTCCAAGCACCCCATGACCTTTTCATTTGGGCTGAATCTCTCGGTCTCCCCATGGGCCATTTCTGCTGTGCCAACTGAGGCCTGCAAAGATAGCATTGCTTTGCTTGTATGTTCCCTCCCTAGGAGGCCTTCCAGGGGCTCCATGTGAGGCTAGGCTGGGTTAAACGTACTTCTCAAGAAACACACTCAGGGCGCTAGTGAGTAGGGATATGCACAAATGGGTTTTGTTTTTTTGCATTTGACTCGTATCAAACTGAATGTAAGAATTTGTATTTGTTCAAATAGATCCCCTTCAAATGTGGCAGGATTCTGTCCGATACGAACGTATTCGTATGAATATCGGATACGGATGCATACGTATCCCATATGTATCCTGTAACGTATCTGCTCTGAAAGGGTCAAATCTGCCCTGAATCCACTTTGAATCCATGTTGAATGCACTCTGGATCTGTTGCAGGTGTGGCTGGCGCAGTCGCTTTCCCATCTCTCTGGTTCACAAATGTTCCAAAACGCCCGTACGAATGTCACAATATATTTTTGCACGCCCCTACGAGAGATTAGCTCGTGAAAACCCGTCTGGCGTGGAAGGTAAATGGCAGGATGGTTTTTCAGGCAAGATGGGATTCAGATTTTACAATCTCACGTAATTCCCTTTGTAAGCTCTCTGGAGATAAAGAAAAAAACAAAGAAAACCAGGCTCAGGTGAAGAGTTTGTATTTGTTAATAAGCATCATTGGTCCAGAGAATGGACACCATTTCCTGTTTGCCCAACTTCAGAAGTTGGAGGCAGGTCAGTCCTTCTTGCAGAAATTCACGTTAATTTATCTCAATGACCTGGTTGTCAGGCCATCTAATCTGCACTGGAACGACGTATGGCTACATTCGGTTTGCTGCTATTCTCTGCAGCCTCATAGGTATTGACAGGCCTTATGCGCAATTTTTCTAGTTCCTTGTGGAAACAGATTTTACGTCCTTCCAGAAGAGAGTCATCTGCAGTTTTTGTCCACCACCACCACCACCCCATTGGCTGGGGGTGAAGAGGGCAGATTCCTCATCTGTGTTTTAAATTTAATTTTGTTCTTTGGATATGCAGGCCCAGATTTTCATCCGGGCTTTGTGTTCACACCTAAGCTTTAATTCAGCTTCAGTCCACTTTCAGAATGGAAGAGCACATCAGCAAAGTGAAATCAGTCAATTTCTTTCTGCATTATCCAACTCAAAACGTGACTCTTCTGAGTTAGAGAATGCTGAAAGAAATCACGTTGTTGCTTTGTTGAGGAATGCTCTCATTCTGAAAGTGGAGTGAAGCTGGAACAAAACTTAGGTGTGAACGCAGCCCTGGTGTACACCATTGTGCAGCCACAAGACCAAGTGAGAATCCAGTGGTTTCTTTTCGTGTGTCAGGAGCAATTTGTGCTGAAACCTTTTTTTAAAAAAAAAATGTTGAAATTACATAGGGCTACGTTGTATTAAGCATTTCCACACAGAGGGTTTTTGCTATTAAATGATTTACAAATTGTGACCATCCTCTTTTAGCGCGATCCCTTTTTCCATTATTATCTGTTCTGGTGCCTTCTGAAATTACATGTGAGGACCGAGGGGGTGTAGGAAGAGAACTGTGGGAAAGGGAAGGTTGCCCAAGGACAGTCTCAACCAGAGGAAGCTGGAGGTGACAGTGGTTACAGCGTGAGACACCAAAGACTGAAAAGCAAAGACACCAAAAACACAGAGCTTGTTTGGTAGAATGCTCTCATACGGCAAACTCTGTTGTTGCATTGAAGCCCCTTCAGGGTTGCCTCCTCCAGTGCCTGCTTCTTTTTCCACTTTCTTAACAGGCATGAGGGGAGGCAACCCTGAAGGGTCCTTTGTTTTTCTCTTTAGCGCATCCTTCAGGCTGTCATTGCCCCCTCCGCCCATAGAAGAAGAAGAGGAGGAGTTGACTTTTCTATCCCGCTTTTCTCATCCATTTAAGGGGACTCAAAGCAGCTGACAAACCTTCTGCTCTTCTCCCCACAATGGAACATCCTGTATACGGACCCGGGGAAGATGCCTACGGGCATCTACGAATGTTCACGTTCGTAAGAGCAAATTCGAATGAAAAATTCAAACACATAGATTCGAATTTGTTTAATTCAAATTGAATTTGGTTAAATTCGAATTTAACAGATTCAAATCAAATTTTCCGAGTATTGGATTCGAATTGTATCCCGGAAATTGCATTCATGCTCACCCCTAGACCTGACAGGTTGAGACAATCTCCAGTGTTTGCTTCATACTCCAGAGGGATGAACTTCTAAAGTTTGTACCGCATTCTGATTCTTTACATGGGTCACATAGGTAACCATTGGGTTGTCCAGGGTCTTCAGAATATTTTAGTGGCAAAACCTCATTCCTATTTTTGCCTCAATTTTTCTGAATAGCACAACATCTAGATCTGTACATACACGGCCATAGTTGTTTGTTTTCAGACTGTTATCTTATAAAACAGAGTATTTAATTTCACTTCTTAAAAAACCCTAGGGACCTGTTCTCCTCTCCCGCCAGGTTCTGAGTATTTTATTTCAAGCAAAACCAAGTTTGTCCCAAACACAAGTAAGCTTTTGTTTTTATACTGATTTTTTTAAATTATTTATTCCATAGAAAGCAAAGTTTAATTGCAGGTGAAAGGGTTCTTATCTCATCAACTCGTAGTATATTTTGAGTGAGAAAGAAAGGTGACTTTTGTGGGGTGTCTTTTATTACTCTTCAAGAAAGAAAGTAACCAGAAAGCCTCATGGAGCCCTGCTGGAGCAGTGTGTGTTGCCGATAGAGCAAACTGCTTTGACTTCTGTCCTTGGAATGGACAAAAATAAACATCTTCAGGATGAGGGAGAAGCCACTGACCTTTAATCAAGCCTCACAAATTCTGCATTTCAGTCCTTCTGCCCTTTATAAAGGATCAGCCTCATATTCAGCCAGGGAGGTCCGACTAGGGATGAGCGTGAATATTCAAATGCATCCGAAACTCAATCAAATCAACCAAATTTTGACATTTGAATTTGAAAGTCCTTAAATTCAGATTTAAAGTCTTGATCTGGATTTCGGATTTCGGATCTATTCGAATTATTCAGACATTTGCATGCGTACAGGTTCATTCACGGTGCGCGCTTGAAGATCTGCGTCTTTCCTGCATCCGTATGCATTTGTATAGATCCGTATGGGATAAAAACGGGTTGCATACGGGATAACTACAGGATGCAAATGGATATGAACGCATGTGTACGGAAGAAGATGCCTACGGGCATGTACGAATATTGATGTTTGTAAGAGCAAATTCAGATGGAAAAGTCAAACACATAGATTCAAATTTATATAATTCAAATTGAATTTGGTTAAATTTGAATTTAACAGATTCAAATCAAATTTTCAAGGATAGGATTCAAATTGTATCCCAAAAATTGCATTCATGCACAACCCTAGACCTGACAGGTTGAGACAATCTCCAGTGTTTTCCTCAAACTCCAGAGGGATGAACTGCTTCTAAACTATTTGCCACATTCTGATTCTTTATTGGAGCTTTTTCATTTTGCATTCTGTGAATGGGATTTAAATCAATGAACAAAGCAGGAATTCATCCTCTGTGTTTTGTTATTGTGGGGTGTAGACTTAAAGCAAAAGGGAAATGCAGAAGATGCATAACAACTCTTAATAGTCTTAAGAAGAAGAGTTTGCTTTTCTACCCCCTTTTCTCACCCATTTAAGGGGACTCAAAGCAGCTGACAAAGCTTCTGTTCTTCTCCCCACAACGGACTAGCCCAAGGTCACCCAGCTGGCTTCATAGAGGAAGGCAGAATCAAATCCAGCATTCCCAGATAAGAGTCCAGCTCCTTAACCACTAGACCAAACTGGCTCGCCTTTCAGAAAAGGCCGTTTCTGCACTGCGAGCAGTAGATCTGAGACGTTTTCGCACACGGGGGTTTGGAACGCGCGGGAGACAGCTCCAGGCGCAGCATTCGCTTTGCTGCGGCCGAGTTTGCGTCCCGGCATGTCCGGAGCTGTCTTCCGCGCGTTCCAAATGTAGAGCACTTTAAACTGCTCTACATGCGTTCGGGCGCGCACGAACTGCCCGCAGGCGTTCGGGAGGAGAAGCGTTCGCGCATGCTTCTCTCTCCCTAACAGCCGCGGGCTTGCCTCCCCCGCCGGCGCAGCTTTGACAATCAGCTGTTTTCAGCCAGCGCCGGCTGCGGGAGCCTCCTCAGCTGTCTCCCCGCCCCTTGCCGTCGTTTGCCGGCTAAGACAGCTCACGACGCTTTGAGCATTCGCACACGGGCGCTCCGGAATGCGTTTACACGCATCCCTGCGCCCCTCTGTGTGAATGCTCAAAGCGTCGTGAGCTGTCTTAGGCTTCCCGTCCTACTCCCGTTCCAAATGGAACGGGAGTAATGCGAAAATCCCTCTGGATTTACCAGATCTCTTGATCTGGATCATGGGGAGGTGAGGAACAGATCAGCACCGCCTGCCCTCACAGTGCGAATCTGGTTCAAGCCTCCTTGAGTCTGTGAAGCTCACCTACGGCTAGGAGTGGAAGGTCGTATCCCCTGAGTGTGGTGGTGGGGGTGACTTTTTGGTAATTCCAGATCATGGTTGTGTGCCTAACGGGAGTGGAGCCCTCCTTGATCTGGATGAACGTGGATCAGGAAGCCCAGGTTCTGAATCAGGGTTCCTTTGATCTGGATCTAAGGGCTAGTCCAGAGAGGGCTCCAAAGGGAGAGGAGGCCAAAGTACAGGAAAAGGTCCCATGACTTGAAGATTCTGTTCCCAGGAAACGACACAAAACATGCTATGTAGCAGTTGAAAATAATGAGAAGTTGGAGGTTAGGAGACCCTCTCTCCCAAGGATCCATGCCTGAGGGAAAGGGGGGTGTGTGCCCAAATGGGATCACTCCCCTGGCGGGTTCTCACCCAGTGTAAAAGTCTCAGGAACTCCAAGAAGAAGCTGGAACTTGGTAGAGATTTAAGGCACAGAAGATGGACTAGAAGGCTTCCTTTGCATCCAGGACCCGCACAGTCGCCTCCTTTGGTCTTCGATCTCTTGTGCCCCTTTGGTACTATGGAACACCGCCCAGGTAGCTTTTTGCAGTGGAGAGGTTCAGGGCAGTGGCCCCTTTTGGCGAGTGCCCTCTTCTGCCACTCCTCAAAGTGAGGTCTTTGCTCCGCAGTGCCAGCTGACATTGGGCACTGCAAGTTGCTTGCTGCCACCTTTAGCTTCTTTCTGGAGATGGTGAGGCTTTTACACCAGGTAAGATCCCTCTGGGACGACTGGTCCTTTTGGGTCTGCTCCGCTCTGTTCAACCCTGTTCTGTTCCGCTTCCCAATTCTGCCAAAGCATCATAGCAGAAACTGTTCACGATACAAGACAGTTCACAGGCTGTTGAATATCAAAAATGCTCTATAAATCCCAAACGTGGAGGGTTTTATTATAGTAGAATTTGGGTTAAAAAGATCCATGGTGTGTGCTTTGAGGTCTCAGTGGGTGTTTTTCCGCTGTCACTAGAAGTACCCATTAGGTACCCATTAATGGGTACTTAATGGGTACTTCTAGTGACAGCGGAAAAACACCCAATAATTCAAAATAAATCCAAGGACAAAGAGTGGAGCGCAGTTAAATTAAACCAAAGCTCTAAAGAACGCCGTTTTCAGATGCCCTAAGAAAAGTTTTGTTGTTCCTTGTACAACTAATGCCATAACTAGAGTGTATCATTTGACTTAAATTAAGTTTTTTTTTTCTTGAGAAATATTTTCATTTTCTTTAAAAGAATATAGTGTGTGTTTTTTCCAAGAACTTGGACCAATGTTGATTTTTTTTTGTAGGAAATTTGCAAACGCCCAATTTGTATATCATGCGTCTAGTTTACATACTGCAAATGTGTTAGTTAACCATGATTGTACATATTTCTGAATCTTCTGGCCTTTTAGGTTAGTACGTAGGTTAAGTTGTCGGGATTTTGTGTTGTCGTTTGGTGTCTTTTGATTGTTGAAGAATAAAAATTGGGAAATGTAGATTTATTTATCTAAAGAAGCTGCTTGCCATCATCCTAAGTTATTTTTTAATATTAAAAGTCAGAATTTTCATTTAACCTTAGATGTTATAATCTGCTTTTTTTTTCCAATAAAGACATTTTGTAGTTACCTCTGATTTAAGATTGTATTATCTAGAAGAAACGGGTATATGGCCTGCTTTGTTGGCCCATAACTTTGGGTCACCATCACTCAGCCAAATAAGCCAAGACAAAACAAAATGGATTTTTATTGTTATTTGTTTAGTGTTTATACTAAACAATACATACTACTTAGACCTCTGCCCTAATACCTACCAAGGATGCCCTCTTCAGCAGCTAAGGTGACTGGGGCACTTGTAGGAGAGACTTCTCAGTGGTAGCCCCAGGTTACAAAATAGCCTTCATAGTTCAGTTCTTGCCTCAAGTAGTTCATTCCGGTTGGTTTTTTCGCTTCCTGTTCTATGTTCTTCCCACACCTCAACTGGCAGTTGCCGGTGATCGTGAAGCTTATTATGAAATTGTGGCAGTCCTGAAAGAGATGGGAACACCCAAACCTCATCCCTGTCTCCTCAGGAACTTGTACATGGGTCAAGAAGCGACAGTTAGAACCAAACCCAGAGGCACTGATTAGGTCAGGACTGGGAAAGGCGTATGACATGGCTATATGTTATCACTCATTTATTTATTTGCAGAGTATATTATGCGAAATACAGGGCTGGATGAATCAAAATGCCTCAGATATGCAGACGATGACAGAAAGTGAAGGTGTAGATGAGGGCGAAAGCTGGCTTGAAGCCCAACCGTAACAAAACTGAGGTCGTGCCATCTGGCCCCATCCCTTCTTGGCAAACAGCAGGAAGAAATGGAAGCTGTCTCCAATTTTATTTCCTTGGACTCGAAGATCACAGTCGACGGTGGCTGCAGCTGCGGAATTAAAAGGCTCTCACTCCTTTGGAGGAAGAAGAAGAAGAGTTGGCTTTGATACCCTGCTTTTCTCTCCCTTGAGGGGACTCAACACTGCTGACAAGCCTTCTGTTCTTCTCCCAACCACAGACACTCTGTGAAGTTGGCGGGGCTGTTGGGGCTGTGACTAGCCCAAAGTCACCCAGCTGGCTTCATGGAGGAATGGGGAACCGAGCAGTCCCAGAACCGACATCAAGTGATGCTTTTCATTTATTGTGTTTATTTTAGACTTCAGTTGCTGGCTACCACTTTAGTCCAAGCTCAAGGGAGCTGCATTCCTAAAGAGAACGTTTTCCAGGCTCTTCAACTGTGCTGAAGATCTCAAAATGTTCCTGAACTCCCTCTGACTTCATTCTATCAGGATTCATGTAGTTAATGCCATTGTGCTAATAACTACAAAGGCAGAAGCTGCTTAGCCCCTTCCTCTGCACTTTGTACATGTTTGCAAATCATGGAAGAGGGAATTCCCGACCTGAGAGGCTACGCCGCGTCAAATTCCCTGTTCTTGCAACTCTTAGAGAAGCAGGAATTCTGTGCCCTCTTATACATACGGTAACCCTATTTTATGCTTTTTTGTGAGGAAGTACAAAATGGGGATGAGCCTCAGTGGGTGGAAATCTATGCAGTGTAAACTGCCCCACCTCCGAAAGAAAGATCCACTCAAAATTGAATTTTCTTCCCATTTGATTCTGGGGTGTTTTTCCACCGCGCTCCTTTAATCTGGATCTAGTAGATCCAGATTAAGGGAAGTACCCAATGTCTTTCCATGGGTGACCTAGCACCCAATAGCAATGGGTGCTAGACTCCCTGCCGTGGAAACACCGGAGCACCCATTTGGAAATCCAGATCTACCCATGAGGGGTTTGCTTGTCACCCCAGGTGTTTGGGAGGACAGGGGGTGCAATCTCCGAAGTGTCTTTGGAGTCATTTTGAAGTCGTTTCGAAGTCACTTCAAAGTCTGTGCAAAACAGCTCCATTGACGTCTGTGCTGATCTTTGGAGTGAACTTCAAAGTGATTTGGGAGTCACTTCAGAGTCCCTTCGGAGTCCCTTCGAAGTTCACTCTGAAGATCAGCACAGCCTTCAAAGACGCTCCGAAGCTATTTTGAACAGACTTCGAAATGACTTCGAAGCTTAGGTTTTGGGGCTCCCCCCCATGGTTGCCCCCTCCCCCTAGGCTCCTCTAGACCCCATTGCCACACAAGCGTGGAAACAGGCTCCCTTTAATCCAGATTTTCTGCCTGAAGACCCTATTAATGGGGTCTACAGAAAATCTGGATTAAAGGGCAGAAAGTACCCATTTGATCTGGATTTTCCCCACGGCAGTGGAAACAATTGGGTCCCAAATGGGTGCCATGGTGGAAATGGGATCATCCGGCTCACACCCAAATGGGTCCTTAATGGGTGCAAAAATGGGTACTTTTTGACAGTGGAAAAGCACCTGTGGTGTGCCAATTGCCTGTTGCACGAGAGTGCCACCTAGAGGTCTTGCAATGAGGCCACTCAACACATGCACCTTTTTCCTACATCAGGAGAACACCATGCTTCAGTCGTCTGAATCCGTCTCCCACACCTCTTTCTCAAGGCAGTCTCGATCCTAAGAGTGCTGCATTCCTGACCCTTTTAATTCCTGCTTTCTGATCCTGCCTTGGATACCTGTTTGCCTCCCGTGGATTCTTCCCTGACCAGAGAGCGACTGACCCAACAGCGGCCTTCTCCGCCTTATCCCAAAGAGCGGCGAGTTGCCTCTGTCTCCATTTCCCCGTTCCAGCTCTTGGCCTGTTTTCAACCTATTTTCCCTGGCATGTGTATGGACTTCTTTTATTGGTTTATAAAAAGTAATAGTAACTCAGCCCCTAAGACGCTCTGTGGATCTAGGGATGTTCAGCCTACAAAAGAGAAGACTGAGAGGAGACATGATGGTGGTCTTCAAGTATCTGAAGGGCTGTCAGAGTGCAGAGGGGTCGTCCCTATTCCCACTTTCACAAGATGGGAGGACTGGAAACAACAGGATGAAACTTCAAGGGAGTCGGTGCAGGTGAGATAATAGGAAAAAGTTCCTGATGGTGAGGGCAATCAGTCAATGGAATAGGTTGCCATAGGAGGAAGTGGGTTCTCCTTGGCTGGAGGTCTTCAAGCAGATGCTGGACCTACATCTATCTGGGATGGTTTAGGAGATCTTGCATGGAGCAGGGGGTTGGACTCCATGACCCTGGAGGTCCCTTCCAACTATGACTCTGTGTGCAACTCCCAGAGAGCATTTTGCTTCCTCCTGTGGAGAGGGCCTGGAGGAAATCGACACTTTGCCTCTGTGGATGGCAAAGGTTGAAATTCCCCAGGCATGGACTAGTAACTTGCACCAGTGCATGCTAGTATATGCGGCCCCTGCTCCCATGCGTCCGCAGATTTGCCTCAAGTGGGGACAGGTGGTCTGGGTGCTCCCCTTTTGCCTCCCGATGCGGTCGCCAGCACCAGGACAACGGGGATGCACCCTGCACCCACAATGGTGCTGGCATTCATGTGACGCCCCAGCGCCCCAGTGCGTTGCTTCCTTGCACCATAGAAACACGGATGGGCTTGTTGGAGAACGTGTTAGGATACGGAGGACAGAGTGAATCCTTTCCGTCAGGTCTTGCCTTTCCGTCCACTTGGAGAGACCCAAGCCTACTGGAGCGAGGCGAGTAGGAATTGCACTTCCCTTCCCGTCCGCTGGATAGGAAAGGAGTGCGATGAATCAACTTTGGCTCCATGATCGAATACTTATTCCTTATTCGATCCTGGGCCGGTCCTCCTCTGGGCGCCACCATTTTGGCTGCGGTGCCCTCCACGACTGTGCGTCCGGCCGTGCCATCGCCTTGACAACGTTAATGCTCTGTGCAAGCGCGTCTGTGGTCGTCCGGGGTGCCAATATGCTTGTGTGGTGTCCCAGACGACCCCACAGCACTGGAAGAGGTGCAGATGGCTGTGCCACTGGAGGCCCGAGGTGTGAAGTTTTGGTCAAGGCGTGGTTAATCAACAATTAATGAACTTCTGGTGAGGCAGGGGGCGCTTGCAGGCTGTGATTGCCTCCTCCACAGGCAGATGCTCTTCACCGGAAGTCCACTAATTCTTCACTAGAGGCCATAGCGCGCATAGGCCTCAGGCTTCCTGCGCATGAAATGGGCTGTCTCTGGGCTGGAAACAGCAGATGCTCTGCCTGGGAGCGCACTGGAAACAAATTACAAGCCAAAGTGCAGGTAGGCTCCTGGTCTCCCCTTTCTGCCTCTGCTCTCTTGCCCATCCTGGCAAAGTTCTACTGCCCTCTTGGCGTCCATTGGCTCCTGATGCCACCTGAGGTGCCTGCCTGCCTGCTTCTTTCCCTTCCATAATCTGAACATCTGCCAAGGTCCCAGGGTACCAACCTCCTGTGTTCCAGCGCAGTGCCCATGTTCTATGCTCTAGGGCAGTGATGGCTAACCTTTTGAGCTCGGTGTGTCAAAATTCGCAAGAAAACCTAGCTTAACTCGGGTGCTGTGTCACTTCTAGAAATATCCATAATTTTGTGATATTTGTGGCTCTAGTAAAAAAGTTATATTTTTGATATATGTATTCTATTAAAAGCAAAAACAAATAATTCTTTACATTTGCTAAATCTTCAATTGAAAGTTGGTATTTCGTACACTTCAAGAACAAGCAAGCACTACACGCCCAGGTGCCAGGGTGACCAGGTGTGTCACCCAAAAGGGCTTGGTGTGTCACTTGTGACACGCGTGTCATAGGTTGGCCATCACCGCTCTAGGGGCTGCTGTGCGCACATTTTCCTCTGCCAGCCAGGGGGCAGCAGCCCTTCAATATTCCCCCTGGTTTTCCCACTGTCTCTGGCGACACCCAGTGGACCATCCACTAACTGCTAAGAGTCATTGGCAGTTTTTTGCATTTGATTTGAATTGAACTGAATTCATATTTGTTTGAATAGGTCCCCTTCGAATGTGGTGGGATTCTACTCGGTACAAATGTATTCGTGCAAATTCATATGAATATCCAATATGAATGCATATGTATCCTGCAACATATCTGCTCTGAAAGCGTCAAATTCGCCCTGAATCCACTTTGAATCCGCTCTTAATCCATATCAGATGCACTCTGGATCCGTTGCTGATGTGGCTGGCACAGCCGCTTTCCCACCTCCCCGGTTCATGAAGGCTCTGAAACATCTGTACAAACACGAAGGCCAATGTACAAATGCCGCAACATTCAATTTGTATATTGAATGTACGAATTTATATGAATATTGAATGTTAAAGACATTCATGCACATCCCTACAGGCAATGCATCTGAGGCTCCTTTATGTTACCTCTTTGTGGTTGGGGGCTTTCTGCGGACGCTTGGATCTATGGCTGCTTTTGGAAATATCTGCAGCAAGCCAGAGCTGAACAGTCCACAGAGCTGAATGAAGGCAGTGCGTCTCACGTGAGCCTAGCAGAGATGCCCTACCAAAGCCAGGGGTTAAGCAAGTCCCTTTTAAGTTCTGGTTCAGAGCCTGAGGTCCCACAGAGCAGAAGGTGTGTTGTTTTTCTCTCAAAGGCTCTGGAAAGCAGACCAAGCTGCACAGAGCTAGAAAGACCAAACTGGTCCAGTTACTTATGGGCAAAGGTGATGCCCCAGAACGGAGCTGGATTCATAGACACATCTAAGCTTTCCAGCGAAATAGAAGGGGTTTTGCCTTCTCCAGGAATATTTCTTGATTTCTTAGACTAGCCTAGAATATGTGTGATTTCCAGGTGGTCTCCTATCCAAAGAAGAAGAGTGGGTTTTTTCTGCCCTGCTTTTCTCACCCATTTGACTCAAAGCAGCTTACAAACCTTCTGCTCCTCTCCCCACAAGATACCCTCTATGAGGTAGGTGGGGCTGTGAGAGCTCAGAAGAGAGCTGTGACTAGCCCAAGGTCACCCAGCTGGCTTTGTGGAGGAAGAAGTTGGCTTTTCTAGCCTGCTTTTCTCACCCATTTTAGGGGACTCAAACCAGCTGACAAGCTTTCTGTTCTTCTCCCCACAACAGACACCCTGTGAGGTAGGTTGTTCTACAAGAGCTGTGACTAGCCCAAAGTCACCCGGGTAGCTTCATGGAGGAGTGTGGAATCAAACCCCATGACTGCTGGCTTGCTAAACACAAGACCAAACTGGTTCCCCATTTTATCCCATATGCATCCCGTATTATAAGCGCAAATGCGTACAGGTGCATATAATATTTGTACAGATACGTATGTAATACGTCCAAATGTCTAGACGTGCGAATGAATTCTATCGGATTTCGAATGTTTAGAATACTCAAGCACATCCCTACTTTGGAAACCTTTCGGCAGGATACCCGTTAGGATCTTCAGAAAGTATCACCGGAGAGATCAACGCAACCAGTGTGGCGTTTACGAATTTCGCAACTGCGCTTCAAAAACCAGAGACCAAGAGATGCTTTTCAGGTGAACCGTGGTATATTGGTGTGTACATCAGGCTGGGTCTTCACACTTGCAATGGCTTCACAAGGGAGAACGGTTTGGGGGAGAAGAGGTTCATCCCTCCCCCCCCCAACGTGCCACTTCCAAGGGGGCGTTACAGAGTGCAGCGGGCGCAACAGGTAGAAGGTGAGGGACACGGTACCCAAGATACAACTCAGCTGCCACAAATGGCCACGGAAGAAGGTCCCACGAGATTTTTTTTTCTTTACAAAAAAAAAAAAATCTGCAACACTGCCTCAGAAATGCAACGGGGCTATAACCATCAACAACTAACAAGTGAAAAGAGGCCCAAAGTGGTGAAAAGTGCTAGTTTTGGTTAGAAACGGCTAACAAGCAGCAACTACAACACGGATCTGGGTGGCCGGTGGCTGGACGGCGGGCGTCCTGGTCTTCCTCCTTTCCCAGGGCTCCGTCAGGCCCGGTGCTTCTTGATGAAGTTGATCAGCCCGTTGGTGGAAGAGTCGTGAGAGGTCACGGCGGCGTCAGACTCCAGTTCGGGCTCGATCTTCTTGGCCAGCTGCTTTCCCAGTTCCACACTGAGGAAGGAGAAAGGGGGCGGCAGTTTTAACCTCTGGAGTTCTGGGGAGCATTGGGGCAAGGGGCTGGATTTTATAATGTATGTTAACTGTGTTTTACTTTTAATAATTTTTTTATCTTTTTGCTGTTGTGAACTACGCTGGGATCTCCAGCTGAAGGGCAGGATAACTAACCAAGTAACTAAATTTGGTAGGTCTTGCCACACCAATACTCCACGTGTGGTTTTTCTCAACGATGGCTACCTCTAGATCAGTGGTTCTCAACCTTCCTAATGCCGCGACCCCTTAATGGAGTTCCTCATGTTGTGGAGACCCCCAACCATGGGGGTAGAGCAACTGGGAGGTGGGAGGGAAGGGTGGCGGGAGACTTGTCACGACCCCTCTGAAAGGGTAGTTCGACCCCCAAAGGGGTCCCGACCCCAGCAATAACCCCAAACCCCGGCAATACCCCAAAGCATTAAACCAAACCACAAATTTAAGAAGAAACATGTAAGGAAGAAAAAGAAACCTGAACAAACCAAAAAAACTTCCTCTCAAAAGCCAAGCTGTACAGGGTGGTGTTTTCTTCTGAGAGTCGCCCATCCTGAGTGGCAAAGCATGCTGGGTAATGCCCAGTCCATGACAGAACTGGCCAAAATGGGCACATAATGAATCAGTCCCCCCCGCCCACCTCCAGTGGACTGGAATAAATAAAACACACTGAAAACAGCTGCAACTTCCACTCTAGGGGTGAAGGTATTCGAAATCTGAACAAATCTGCTGAATTTTGACATCTGAATTCGAATCAAATGTCCATAAATTCAAATTTAACGATTCAGTTCGAATTTTGAATCTATCCGTTCAGATAGTCCATTCACATTTGTGCCTGCGATTGTCGACAACATTCGTAGATGCCCCGCATACAGTACTTCTTTCCAGCATCCGTACAGGATGCAAACAGGTTGCATTCAGGGTAACTATGAGATGCATTCAGATGTCTTCAGATGCAGGAAAGATGCCTACAGGCATCTACAGATGTTGCTCATATTTGTAAGCAGAAATTTGAATCGAAAATTCAAACAAATAGATTCAAATTTGCTTAATTCAAATTTGGTTTAATTTGAATTTAAAAGATTTGAATCGAATTGAATTTTTGGGAATTCTAGAACAGACTCCCCCCCATTGGTCATAGCTGACCATCCTCATAAACACACACACGCCAACCAAACCAGAAGAGACTCACCCCCACTGGTCATAGCTGTTAATGTCCCACACAACGCCTTGAACAAAGATCTTATGCTCATACATTGCTGCAAAGAGAGAAAGAGGAGCAGGGATTTAATGGCAGAATATACCAAACACAACCACAAATACCATCCCAAAGCAGAGGAAGATATTCACCAATTAAGGCTCCGAGCATAAATGGGGTGAGTTTAGTAAACACAATGGAATTGGTTGGGCGGTTTCCTTCGAAGACCTTCAAAGGAAAACAAAAGAAGTGTTAAGTTTACTACTCCATGTTTCTTGGTTTTGTCCTGCCCCCACGCAGACAGGCTACAGGCCCTGCGGCCACACTGCTAGGAGACCCACACCACTCCCTTTCTATCACCCCCTTCCCCCCCCCAAATACCCCAAAACACCACTGAGCACCCACAGACAAGAGGTATGGTTTGCACCAGCCATTCACAGACCAGGTTCCATCTGTGATCTTCTAGTCACGGACAAAATCCCCCTCACCCCTTTTTTAGCACCCACCATATTGGATAACGGTCTTTTTTTACATTTCCGGACTATTATGCGGTTAGGGTAATAAGGGAAGCATCTTCCATTTTGGATCACAACCAATGGATTTTTTAAGTGTTGGAGCTTTTCTCATCCTGCTCCGTGACCCAAACAAGCCGGCAGGACCATACAAAGGCTAATAATAAGGCAGGCACCTCCATATAACATTGGTGTCTGGGCATACCTCCACTGGGAGGCTAATTCCAAAGTGAGGGGGCCACCACAGAGAAGACCCTCGTGCGTGCCCAAGGCCCTCACATCTCCAAGGGGTAGCAAAACTACCAGAAGGCCCTCACTTTGTGATCTTAAAAGCGCAGGTGTGTCTGTACGGGAAAAGGATCTGCCCTTCTTAATCGCTTCCCTGCGGCCCCCGAGATCCTGCCCCACGGATACCTTGTGCGGGAGGAGCTTCTCCAAAGCGTCGCCGCTCAGCCCACCGGCCTGCAACTCCTTCCGGGCCTCATCCGGCGTCTTCCCTTTCATCAAGGCCTCAGTCTGAGCGAGGAAGTTGGCCAGAAGGATCTAAGGCACAGGGAGCAGATGTTAAGAAGCGACACCCATGTCTCACTCTCTTCACTCAGCCTGTGGGCCCTCCAGTTGCTCTTGAACTACAACTCCCAGCATTCCATGCCAGTGAAGTCCAGGAACTGCAGGAAACTCCTTGCAAAGAATTTGCACCTTTGTGTGTTCAGTCTACTTAATACAGGCTGCTGAATTTCCAAGCATGTGTTCAGGGTGGTGTTCCTTAAAAAATAGTTCAGAAATTCGTTAAACTGAGGAGGTGGGAAGGCGGCTACACCGGTCACATCTGCAACGGACCCAGACTGCATTCGGCATGGATCGAGAGCGGATTAAAAGCGGATTCAGGGCAGATTTGACGCTTTCAGAGCAGGTAAATTATGGGACATGTATCAGGTACATATTGGATACAAATACATTTCTGTAGGATACATATCAGATACGTATTTGTACTGGATATTGGTACGAATACATTCGTATTGAATAGAATCCTACCACATTCAAAGGGGATCTAATTAAACAAACAGGAATTTTCTAAAATTCAATTTGTTACGAATAGAAAGCCCAAAAGCCCATTCATGCCCATTCCTAGTTTGGAGCAGGGAAGCCCTCTGGTTCAGACCACCGCAAGGCATAGACTGGACTGGCACTATTTGAACACCGATGCTGGTCTGTTATCAGCTGCTCATCGGACCCCAAAACCTGCAGAACTTCAACCCTGAACATCTTTACCAGGGCAGTTCTGGCACTTTGGTGCAAAGCTTGATCACTTTTTTTAAAAAATAAAGTAGAGGTTACTGTTTGTTACCAACCTTGTGGTGTAGGCCATTTCTGATTGGATGCTGTGTCTGCACCGGAATCAGGAAATCACAAGGGATCATACGAGTTCCTTGAGAAATACAGAAGCAAACTCTGGTGAGCACAGACATCCCTGGACAATTGGGGCAACCAGGCAAGTAGTAAAGCTTGCTGAACATCTTCTACCATGTTCTTTTTTTAATTCCACAGCTCTGGAAGGCACTTCTAATGCTAGAGGACCAGCAGTTGCCTGTCTCAATTCGAGGGGTAGGCTACGTCCATTGGAGTATCATCATCCGTAACTTGAGATTATCTCAATTGACTTTCTGTTAGTCCAGAGTCCAACGGGTTGAATCTATCGGGACTTTCCCCTGAGTGTAAGGGGAAACCATTTGCTAATGGGACAGGGTGCCCCAGAAGACTGTTGGGGTGCTGGGGCAGTAGCTGGACAGCTACCTCTTGGGGGCGCTATTGCTGCTTTTTAAGCAGGTACTAGGTGGCCATACCTTGATGAATCAGCTGGTAGAAGGCATGCTGGCCGTTGGTGCCAGGTTCACCCCAGACAATCGGGCCGGTGTTATAATTCACGCGGGTTCCATTCTTGGTGATGTATTTCCCATTGGACTCCATGTCCCCCTAGCATGAGAGCAGACAATGAGATTTTGGATTAGTCTTTCCTCTACAGCAGTGGTACCCAAATTTCTCCTCTGTGGAGCCTCCTAAACCCCCACCCAAAGGATCCTCACCTGCTGGAAATAAGCAGCAAAGCGGTGCATGTATTGATCGTACGGGAGCAGCGCATGAGTCTCCGTGCCGTAGCAGTTGATGTACCAGACGCCGAGCATGGCCAGGATCACAGGAACGTTCTTCTCCAGGGGAGTGGTGCGGAAGTGGTTGTCCTTCACGGAAAGGATATAAAAAGTTCCTATCCGATCGCAACTCACAATATCAATGAAAACTCCCATTATTCCCCAAGCAAACTGCGCGTTACATGGATTTATTTATATATCACTCTACACACAAAGTCTCAGAGTAAAATGGAGTCATGAGTGGTTGCTGCTGCTGGTCCCAATCTCTCCATCCCCCTGCGGAGTCCCTCCAAGTCCTGCCTTCACAACTCAGGCACCATGCCAGGTTTTTGGCCACTGATGGACACTTCATCCCTGCAACAATCCAGTCCCTGGCTGAGAAAATCTCTGCCCGGATCCCTCGAGGAGAGAAACCAGATACTCACCATCCAGTGAGCTCCGGCCAGCAGTTTCTCAAAGTTGTCAAAACCTGGACACAATTTATTTGGAAAAACAAAAAGAAGTGAGTTATTTATTTATTTGCATTTTTATCCCACCCTATACCATTTAAGGGGACTACAAGCGGCTGACAAACCTTCTGTTCTTCCCACCACAGACACCTTGTGAGATAGGTGTGGCTGTGAGAGCTCAGAAAAGAGCTGTGACTATCCCAAAGTCACCCAGCTGGCTTCATGGAGGAGTGTGGAATCAAGTCCAGTGACTACAAGATATGAGTCCAGCACTCTTAACCCCGAGACCCATAATATAAAAATATATCAACCTGCCACAACTTTATACAATGCTGCTATAATGCTATACATATTGCCACTAAGTTACATACCAATATGAAGTGCAATGGAGAGACCAATGGCTGACCATAATGAGTAACGGCCACCAACCCACTGCAAAGAAATAAAGCAAGGCAGAGTTACGTGGGCTGCAGTTAATAAATCCCTCACCAACTCAACCCTGATCCTTCCCAAATGCTCTGTAATAACAGGGCTCTGTAAACTCAAAACTTAACATGCAACCTAGGAGAAAAAAGCACCGGCAAGTATTTCTTGCCACCACTAGATGGTGCAAAAAGCAGGTGCCAGCATCTTCAGAAATTTCCCAGCCACTTCAGAGATCAAGGTTGTTTGTTGTTGTTTTTCCAGAACTGCATGTTAGTTTTGGTTTTACAAGGCTTCATTAAACAAAAAGCCCAATCTTCGAAGATCAACATGCCTAAAAAGGCATACAAACTGACCCATCTTCCTGAGTTCTCAAACGGACAAGGACCTCTTGCCAAGAAGATCTTCATTATACAACCACCATTCCAGCAGCTCGCAGAAATACTGTCTTAAGTACAAGGCAGTTCTAAACCACTTCCCCCTTGGTCTACAAGCCTAAGAGAAAATCAGGCTTTGAGCTTTACTGGTGCTTAAATCCAAATTACAAGTGATATCTCTTTTATACGAAAACGGAGAGGAAAATGGCTGAAAAAGGGTAGTAAAAGAGATCTTAGGGAAGAAGCTCACAAGCAAGGCAGCTCTGGTATCCTAAGGCATTTGGCATTTAAGGTCCACCTAGATGGCAGGACTTGCATTCTCCCAGAAATGCAAAGGTCAGGTAGAGATATCCAAAGCAAACAGCTGCTTCTAGCAGAATTGTTGACTGCTGAATCCTGCAGGTGTGGGAAAGGGAAGCGGGGCAACTTTGATCCAAGCACCAGCTGAACAGAAAGGGTGCAGAATCCAGCCCAATGGAAAGGGTCCAGGATCAGATGCGCTGATGCTTGAGGGTAGGCCTCGCAAGCACATCTGTGGCCTATCGAGACGGAATAAGCAACCCCTTCCTTTGCTTGCGAGAGGAGGGGAGGAAGGAAAGATCCTTCTTCGTGCAAGTGAATCCCTTGGCTTCCAGGCCAAACCTTCTGAGTTCACGGCAAGCCATTTCCAGAGGCTGAAATTCAACCTCTGCACTTTGCTTGAACCACTGCGGGCTGACTCCTGACCTTCACAGACCTAGTTTATGTACAGTAGGCAAATGTCACAGCTTATTATAGCTTTCGAAGGCCAAACTTGGGAACAGTGAACTATCTCCTATTACCCAGCAGCTGTCTGGAGTATGTCTGAAGATCTCCCTGGAAGACATCTTGCCATTCAGATAGAGTGGCGATCCCAAAATGAGGCCTTGGTGTAGACGCCACCACCAAGGGAGGGAGAACATGGACTCGGAAGTTCTACATAAAGGATTGTAGGCCAAAGCGTGGAACAGCGTGATCTAGTAGGGCTCCTCTTAGGAAGGAGCTAAATTTAAACACAAAGGGGATTTGGGGTTCTTCTGGGGCCACTGGAACAAGGCCCTGGGACATGGGAAGCTAGCTGTTGTGGTCCCAAGATGGCTGGAAGGAGCGTGAAGACATCTTTCCTTCCTTCCTTCCTTCCCAGGCTGACAGATGAGAACTCCCATAGAGCTCCCACACTGGGCCATCAGAGTTAAAAAGGTTTAGAAGCCCAGCCTGGGCTGGTTTCCCCCAAAGTTCAGGGCACATAATTCTTACTTACATCCCAAAATTCAAACATGTTATTCGTGTCAATTCCAAAGTCTTTCACTTTAGGCTAAAAAAAAAGGGTGGGGGGGGGAGGAAAAAGAGAATTAGAAATTCTTGATTCCAAAACAACAACCCTAAAGAACACCATGCAGCTCTATGGAACTGAAGCTCATTCTGAAAACCAAGTTATTTCCTAGGAAGGTAAAACATGGAGCTGAGGGTGAAGCTCATGAGCGATCCTGGGTGGTTTTTAATGTTTATGTAGAGTATTTCAACCAATGCAACCCACTCCGGGACCCCAGGGCATCGGCTGAGGTACAAATGCAAAAATTAAGTTGCCCGTTGGTTGAGACGGAGCTCACGATGGAGGCCCTGCCTAAACGCCGCCATGACTTTGCCTCTTGCCCCCCAGCCCCTAGCCCCTTTGGCCCTAACCAAAGTCCCATGGGATGTCTTCAAGCCCCGTAGAAGGCCAGGCAGCTCCAGGTGGGTGGGGCACCCTTTTCCTTCCATCACATCATTTCCCTGAAGTTCTTAATCTGCTCCGGGTTGTGCTACTTTGACCCTGAAATTGGGGCACGGCTGAGCTGCACCCCAAAGGAAAATCCGACTCACCCCATTAGTTGACAAGGCAACAAAGTGCTTGGCCACAGCAGCAGTCTTGGAAGGAAAAGAGAGAGAAAGAGACAATGAGACAACAAACTTTTCTCTATCACACATTAGGACCAGGGGGCATCTATGAAGCTGATGGGTAGGAGAGTCAGATCAGACAAGGGGAAGGATTTCTTCACCCAGAGGGCCATCGGTCTATGGAACTGGCTTCCAGATGAGGTGGTGACAGCAACCAGCCTAGATGGCTTTATGGAAGGGTTAGACTAATTTATGGATGATGGACGTATCCATTGCTACTAGAATAGATGCCTATGTACATCTCTCAGGCTGTGGAGGCAAGCAGGATGCTTCTAGGGCCGTTTGCTGGGATTCAAGAGCAGGAGAAGGTTTGCCCTTGTCTCTGCTTGAGATGCCCATGGGCAGTTGGTGGGCCAGTGTGTGAGACAGGATGCTGGACTAGATGGGCTGTGGCCTGATCCAGCAGGGCTCCTCTTAGGTTCTTATGGACTAGATGGACTGTGGCCTGATCCAGCAGGGCTCCTCTGAGGTTCTTATGGACTAGATGGGCTGTGGCCTGATCCAGCAGGGCTCCTCTGAGGTTCTTATGGACTAGATGGGCTGTGGCCTGATCCAGCAGGGCTCCTTTGATGTCCTTATGTAAACCCTGGAAGCATCCTCATCAAACACAAAATTTTCATATCCACCAGGGGAAACAACCAGTTCCTGAAGGGCGGGGGCCTTCCTCAGACCACTCCCAGGGACAGGGCCTTCCTTAGACTACTCCCCAGGGGTGGGGCTTCCCTTTAGATGACCCCAGCATGCAGACCAGAAGCTCCTAGGGTGTTTGTGGGTCCAACATCCCATCCCGCCACCTTCCTATTCTCCTATAGCTACAAGTTCCTTGTGTACTAACATCTTGTCTCCAGCACGATCCTGAGACTGGAAGAATAACTCAACAGCCAGTTTTCCAAACCTTTGGAAGGAAGAGGACCTTGCTCAGCAAAAAGACAGGGAGTCAGGGTTTTGGCCAACCAGAGACGCCCAGTGATGGCACAGCCATCACTGGGCGTCTCTGGTTGGCCAAAACCCTGACTCCCAGTCCTTTTGCTGAGCAAAAGGCCTTAAAAATCAAGCAAAATGTTCATAGTGCTGGAGAATTTCTGTACTAGAAATGGGCCAACCTTGTCAGAATTCAGCCCCTAGGAAGTCTCTGGAACACAGCATGCCTTTTGGAGACTTAGGGGTCGGGGATCCACTAGAACCATTGCCTCTCTGTCCTCCTCGATCCCTTTAGATCCCCTTTAGTCCTTCACAAGGAGGAGAAGCAGGCAAACATGCATCACTTTTGCAGAGCCACTTATCTGCACCGATGCAAACCGAGCACGCAGCCGCCTCACCCATAGGTACTTACATCTTTAGCAGCTTTGAGAAACCACTCTTTCGCTGTTTCAGCATTTGTGATGGTTTCTTGGGTAGTAAACGTCTGCGTGCAAAAGAGGGAAGGGAAGGAAATAAGAAGTCTGAGCTTTTCCAATTGCCCTTGAGGAACAGGAGATGCAGTGTGGCGAAATCGATGCCAAGTCGTTCAAACTGGCACAGGGGACTGCTTGGGTTGCAGATCATGAGTTGAAGGATCTCCAAGCCAGGGTAAACTGCAGCACCCCTGGGTCTCAGCCACTTTGGCCGAGCGTGAGGAATGATGGGAGCTGTAGTCCAGCCATATCCGGAAGACCAGAGGCGATACTTTGGGTTGGAACTCCAAAGTATCACCTTTTGGGGTGAATCCAGAGGCAGATTTATTTTATTTATTTTTATTTTATTTATATTTATATCCCACCCCATACCCAAGAGTCTCTGGGCGGCTCACAACATTTAAAAACAAACATATCAAAACTGTATCAAACAATACTAAAACCAGTACCAGGTTTAAAAATCCAGCATAATAATAATAATTTTTTAAAAAGATTTAAAAAAAACAGTTTAAAAAACAGTAGTGTTTGCAATGGGGGAAATGTAGGGAACATTTAACCAAAGGCCTGAGTGAAGAGGTACGTCTTCACTGCCTTCCTGAACATAAACAGAGAAGGGGCCTGATGAACCTCCAGAGGGAGAGCATTCCACAGCCTTGGGGCCACTACTGAGAAGGCCCTCTCCCGGGTGCCCACCCGCCTATCTGCGGGTTATCTGCGGTGGGATAACCAGGAGGGCCTCCCCTCCACATCTTAAGACGCGGGCAGGTCGATATGGGGGAAGGCGGTCCTTTAGATGTGAGTCTCTTGGAAGTCCCACACACTTCAGCATCTTTTGTGCACCCTTTCTGCTCCCCAAATATAACTTTGCCACCCGAAGACTGGAGAAACACCTGAATTTTTGAAGCACTCACAAAGCTTAGAGAGCTATTTTAAGGATTGCCCCAAGTATAATCAAAAATAAGGAATTGATCAAATGCAATATTAACCAGGGCAAAGGCAGAAATTGCCCTAAATTGGAAAAATTCTCATTTACTCTCCCATACCCATCGTTAGAACCAACGTGGTAATTAATTATCAATGACCTTATCACAGCGCAGCAGCAGCAGAAAATGCAGGCGGCCGAAGATCAAGAACGGGTTATAAACAAATGGTCCCCAATGGTAAATTTGGCCTCCAAGCACCCTCCCTTCCGTCCACATATACAATATCCCTTTGGTCTTACAAGGGACAGGATTCAATCCATTTTTCCACACTGGTCATAACTGGTACTTTAATAAGTATACTTTGGAGTGCTTATTTGACTTGCAAGTTTGTTTTTGGTGACCCTGTTATGTATTATATTTTCTACTTGACAAGTTTACTGTTTTTATTTGCTGGTTTACATATTGTATTGAAATTTGTTATGGTCTATTTATTTATTGGTTTATTTATTTATTTACATTTCTATCCCACCCCATACCCGAAAGACTCTGGGCGGGGTAACAACAGATTAAAACAAATTAAAACAGGATACAAATTAAAACAGATACAGATTAAAACAAGATGCACATTTAAAAACACCTTAAAAATGGTTGTGTTAAATAAACGTCTTTAAGTAAATAAATAAAGCTTAAAGAGCTACCAACGTCACAAATGGAAGTATTAAAATGGCCATCAATGTACCTTCTGCAGCAATTATAGAACCAGGCTCATAATTGCACCCTTTGGGCACCCTAGTTGGCATCATCCACTGAAATGATAATTATGCCAAAATGCCACACACCACCAAAGGTCTCCTCGCCAGACCTCCCGGATGCAAGAGCTTGCCAGGTGTTTCTACAACCATCCAAGCGGGTTTTTACGAGTTTCTTGCTCCTGGGAGCTTTAAATAGCAGATCTCTCAGGTGTTTTCTATCCCTTCCTGCCTCTCTTGAAGAACAGGCGACAAATCAAGTGAGCGGTTTTAGCCATTTGAACATGACACAGAGTCCTTTCGCTTGCTGTGGAAACCACCAGTTCAGATCACGCACGTTCTTTCCCAAAGGGCACATAAACTTGGGGGGAAAGCCCTCCTTGATCTGCCAAGCCCTATTCTTTGTGGCATTTTGGGGGGCACCACTCCAGTTGGCCTGGCACTTCGGGCAGTGGCTGGTTTTCAATGCCACTTCCAGGGACATCGGCATCCCATGCCAAGGAATTCGTTCGCTCGCCTTCCTTCACACCAAAACGTGCCCCCCTTTTGTTCCCCTTGATTTTCAGGCAATTTAATTTGCTCATTAAGCAATAAAAATATTGCCTCCTTTGAGAAAGGCAAAGGCTTAATCAGCCATGCGGTTCTGCCCAGTTTGCCCACTCTTTTGGAGTGCATTCGACCACTGAATGCAGGCTTACGAGCCAACATCACGTTTGCCACCTTCGCCCAGCCATCCTCCAAAATGGTTTCATTAAAAAAACCACACACACACACACACACACACACACACATGGATCTGGGCACAAAAGGCTGATTTATAAAGCAAACTGTAAAAAATGCTATTCATCTCTTTCCAAGTCTGCCCAATTACCCAAGAGAAGCCAGGAGAAAAGACAGCTAAGAGATGGACACTCGTCCCAGTGGAGATTTTAGGCTATCAGCAAGGTATTTCAAGGTGTTTTGCTTTATTGTTGTTATTTTTAAAAGGACCAATAGAGCCTAAACCCTAAATATGGAATCCAGGAAGAAGAGGAGTTGGCTTTTCTACCCCGCTTTTCTCACCCATTTAAGGGGACTCAAAGTGGCTGACAAAGCTTCTATTCTTCGCCCCACAACAGAATACCCTGTGAGGTGAATGGGGCTGTGAGGACTCAGAAGAGATCTGTGACTAGCCCAAGGTCACCCAGCTGGCTTTGTGGAGGAGTGCGGAATCAAACCCGGTATTCCCAGATAGGAGTCTGGCTCCCTAACCACTAGACCAAACTGTCTCAAGCGAGATATCAGATGGCAAGGTAACAATGCAGAATTATCCAGTGAAAACATGCCTGAAGTGGGAAAGCAGGGCACACCTTTCCTCCCCCACCCCCACCCACCCACTTGCTGTAATACTGAGCAGCACATTTGGGAATTCACTCTGCTCCCACAACCCCTGAACATCATTGAGGAATCAGGTGTCATCTTAAAACTCAGTCGGTGGCATTCTGGGAAACTAGAGTAACCAGTCATGGCTGGACGTGTGTGTGTGTGTGTCACAAGTGAAGGCTCCTCTCCCATGGGACACTGGTCAGGAGTATGCAATTTTCGGGATTCAATTCAATTCAATTCGAATCTTTAAAATTCAAATTTACTCACATTTCTATTCAAATTAAGCAAATTTGAATCTGTTTGATTTCTTATTCAGATTCGCACTTACTAATGTCGACAACATTCCTATGTTTCCGTACGCATCATTACACATCCATGTACATCCCACATTCAGTATGCAACCCGTTTTCATCCCGTACGGATCCGTAGAAATGCGTACAGATGCGGGAAAGACGCGTACGTGCCCATATGCATCGGGTACGAACCCGTACAGATAGGAATGTCTGAATAATCCGAACAAACAGGTTCAAAAACTCAAAATTCATCTGGATGTTTAAATTTGAATTTATGGACATTCAATTCGAATGTCAAAATTCTGACGAACCCGATCGAATTTCGAATGCCTTCGAATATCGGTGCCGAACCCTCTGCTGCTGCTTGCCAGCATCTCCTTGAAGTCACTGCAAGGGGAAGAGCAACCAGCGTGCCCACCAGTCTCTAACCCAGCAGGCCTGTTCTCACCTGCGGACCCTCTCACCTTGGATGCAATGATGAACAGAGTTGTCTCAGGGTTGAGTTCAGCCAGAGTTTTGGCAACGTGGGTCCCATCGATGTTGGACACAAACCAGACGCGAGGGCCTCCCTTGGAATAAGGCTTCAGCGCTTCCGTCACCATGAGGGGGCCCTGCGGAAAGGCGGAAGTTAAGCCCAGCTGCTCCGCCCATGGGTCCCCACCCCACCCCACCACACCCACCCACGCGGCAATCTGCCAGAACCGCTCACCAGGTCTGATCCGCCAATTCCGACGTTCACCACATCTGTGATGGCTTTTCCAGTGTAGCCTTTCCAGTCACCGCTGCGAACTTTCTGCAAATCACACAAGAGCACTGCCCTTACTATTAGTAGTAGAGAACATTTCCCTACTCAGACCAGAGGCCTCTAACTGCAGGCACATAGATGTTTCCAGGCTATGATCCCAGCATTTTGCATCAGCCCAAGCAGGATCTGGGAGACAAATCTTGAGAGCTGCAGCCCAGGGACTACAAGGCCTCACCTTAAAGAACTTCAAATTTGAAAGATAAAGAAAAAGGCATTAAAATGATAAAGAGGAGGAGGAGAAGAGTTGGCTTTTCTACCCCGCTTTTTTCACCCATTTAAGGGGACTCGAGGAGGCTGACAAACCTTCTGTTCTTCTCCCCACAACAGAAACACCCTGTGAGGTAGGTGGGGCTGTGAGAGCTGAGAGCTGTGACTCGCCCAAGGTTACCCAGCTGGCTTCATGTAGGAGGGCGGAATCAAACCCGCTATTCCCAGATAAAGAGTCCAGCTCCTTAACCACTAGACCAAACTGGCTGACAGAGTTACAGATACCTGAAGACAGTGTTCCGGCCAAAATATATAGGTGATCTCTTAAGACACCTCCATATTACTATTGACTCCCACTGACAAAAGGGTAGGTCTTCAAGCAGCTTTGCTTAGCTTGAGCAGACCTGCAAAGCCAACGGATAGACGTAATAGATGGAACTGGCAAAACTGCCTTACGCAATCGCTCCTCATTGTGTAACTATTTTGTAAGGTGGTTATTTTTGCCTCACAGGAAAGGCAGTTGTGCCATGGACACACGAGCCCTCAGAGCTATTCCTGCTCACGGAAGCCAAGAAGAGCCGCGACGGGCAGGAAAGGCTTTGTACCTGGCAGAAATTCTTCATCTTCTCCAGCACTTTGTTCACGTCCGGCGTGACATCTTTGCCGTCCACCAGGATCGGAGTATTGGAGCGGTTGCGCAGAGCAATGTGCAGCACAGCACGGTTCTGAAAGACAAGAGGGGCAAAAGGCTTCACAAAACACGCCACACCCATCCCGCCACGGCGAGGATTAATTTCCAAGCTGAGAAACGCAGCCAGGAAAATGGCGCTGCGACTTCAGATTGGCCGCAATTGGCACACAACCGCTCCCTGGCTCTCCTGCAGAATCTTATGCTCCAGAACCCAATTCAGCGAATGGTTTTTCTTGCTGGGTCCATGTCCTATCCACGCTCCGTAAGCTGATGGTTTCCTCATCACGGCAACCAAACCAAAGGCGCCATCAGCAGAAATTTCTTCCACCCTGTCCCTCAGCCAGGCTTGCATCCAAATATGGGAGATGATGGCACCAGTTGGCTCAGAGTGTCTCCTCTGGCCCCAGAGGTGGGAAGCATGGTGTCCCCATCCACAACCCATCCACTCACAAACTCCAAAGCCAGAGAACCAAAGACCTCGGCTTCAAAGCAACAGCATGGCCCTGTTCTGGAATGCAGAGGAAGTAGCCCCGGAAGTCAGCCATTTTCTATGTGTCATGAAACAGAGCTCTACAGATTGCAGGACAGGTATGCTGCTGGAACCAGCACGTTGCTTGCACGAGCCCCTGAGCTTGGTGCAAGTTTGGCCAGTGTTTATTTGCACACCCTTGCACCCCTGGCAGAGTAGGGACGTGCCAAATGCAGTTACAGGTCCACAGCACATGGACAGAGACACATTGCGGCTCTCTCTGCGCATGCACACTGACATCACGTATCTGCGCGCCTGCCTTGAAGGACCCTATAATGGTTGCAATGGCAAGTGCAGAAAGCAGTTAAGTTCCCAACTCTGGTTATACTCATGAGCAACCAAGTGCAACCAATTATAGCCAGGATGGTTTGTAAGTGGTTCTGGTGCTCGAAACCCTGTCCTCATTTGTGGAACGCGCATTTGGCGCAACGGGGCTGTCAAATTTCGTGAAATCACAGCCTTGCTATGTGCAGGTGACTGTGGGCTGGTGAGGCGGGGGTTAGCTCGAGCAATTCCTTTCTCAAAGGAAATCCATGCAGAGCCAAAGGGGTTTTGAGTCCAGAGCCTGCAGGAGGGGAAATGTCCCTTCCAGCCCCACTATGACTTGTTGGAGCTGGAATGTATAACGTTACCTGTCTCTAGCATTTGGGAAATCGAAAGCAAGAAAATTCTTATTCGTTCAAACAGATCCCCCTCCGAATGGAGTGGGATTCGAATTTGATATATTTCCTCATTCTGCTAGAGATGGCGACATGACACACCTTCCGCCCTTTGGCCTCACGTTCTCCAAAATGCCTTCAGAAGCCTCAGAAAGGGGAAGCAGAGAATGTCTTAAGAGGACAAAACCAACTTCCTGCGATGGGCAGGCCAAGGCAAGTTTGACATGTTTCCGTTCTTAGACCGTCAACTTAAAAGGTTATTATATGAGGTGTATTCAACACACAATCTTACCTCAAAACAATTAAAGTACAATTCCAGAAACAGAAACAGCAACTAAAATATACTCAAAAGCAAGTGAAGACCAAGGAGGAGAAGAAGTGTCTTATGGAGTAAACAGATCTCCTTGCAGCTGAAGAAGAGAACATTAGCCCCAAATGGCTCCCTGGTGGTACCCCAGTTTTGGAGGTTTCATTATGATCATTTAGGCTGCAGATCAGAACAAATCTGTCTACACTGGTATTTCTGAGCATTTATTCCCTCCAGAATGACTGAAATCTGGGGGAAATTCTGCACTAGCAAACACACTAAGAGACTCCTTTCCACCTCCAGGTGGGAAGAGGCGTGCAGGCAGAGCCTCCCCTGGATTGGCCCCGCAGGCAGAAGGGAGGCTGCTATTACACTCGCTGGCCCAGTATACCAGCCAGTGCGGATTCGCCTCTTATTATTCCCCTTTGGCCCTGTGACCCAGCAATTGATCAATTACATTAGCTATTGTTAACTTTCTGGCTGATTCACCAGCACGCCTCATCAGCCTGGCACACAAAGTCAACAGCTAGTTTTTCTATCGGAGAAACCCCACCCCACTCTTCAACAGCAGCCACAGATTTTTAGAAGGAAGGGAAGTCTTGCCTCAGTGAAGTTGATCTTCTGGCCGCTGAACATTTGCTCCCGGGCTTTTTCAATACCCCTGGATTTTGCCTGAAAGTGAAAGTTGGATGGATCAGTCAAACCCTTCTCCAAACCCAGCCAATACTCCGGAGAGTTCATTCCCAGTTCGACCCATTCAGTTTGATGGCAATGGCTTTCTTTCCGTTAGAAGAAGAAGAGTTGGCCTTTCATGCCCCGCTTTTCTCATCCATTTAAGGGGACTCAAAGCGGCTGACAAACCTTCTGTTCTTTTCCCCATAGCAGACACCTGTGGGGCAGGTGGGGCTGTGAGAGCTCAGAGAGAGAGTTGTGACTAGCCTAAGGTCACCCAGCTAGCTTTGTGGAGGAATGCGGCTCAAACTCTGTGACTGCAAGATACAAGTCTGGCACGCTAACCATAAGATCTAGAGCCAGTGAACCAGATGAAACTCGGGAGCAACCATTTTCCAAACCCACGGCCCAACCTCCTACCCACAACACCAACACAAACTCTCCAGAACGATAACCCAGGAAAAAAGTAAGTCAATGGCTTACTCTCTCTGTGCTTCCACCCAAAGAGCCTGAATCTCACGGCAAGGGAGTTCCATGTTTGCCATGAAGCCAAGCTGATAAAAGCCTGCATTTCATAAAACCATGACACCTGTTACCTTCTTAAAGCCTACATCCTGTTGTGCATTGACTTCTACCAATGCAGCGCTGTGTGTCAGGGGTATGCACAAATGCAAATTTTAGAATTCAATTCGTAACGAATCCAATATACAAAAATTCGAATGAATCCGTATAACAATAAAATGAATGTCTGGACATTCAATGTGAATACATTTGTATATATCCGTACAAATAATTCAGACATCTGTATACAAATCAAGTATCAAGATGTTTGGATTCCCAAATTTGAACCGACATGGAATATCCCAAGCTATTTTATGCAAATAATTCGGACATTCATATCCGTACAAATACGAATGTCCAAATTGTTCGTATAAATAGCTTTGAGATATTCGCGTTCGTTCAAATTCGGGAATCCGAACATCCAAACATTTGATTTGTATACAAATGTCTGGATTCATACAAATAACGAATATTTCGAATATTTGTGCATATCCCTACCGTGGTAAAGGTTTACTCGCCCTTGATGTTTAAGATTAAGAGGTTTCTCACTTAGCATCCTTAGCCAAGGCAGCTCTGTGTCAAAAACCTTTGGTAAAATCCTGCAAAGACCCTGCGCCACGTGGCCTCAATTACCAGTTCTATCAGGAGTTTCATCGTCTCTTCCGTGACAAGGTTCTTTGAATAGTCCACCAAGATGTCGCCATGGTCGGTGTTCAGTGTCAGGCTGTGAAAACAAGCACAGAAAGGCTTTATGGCAGGGATGTCAAACATGCGGCCCGCGGGCTGTATGAATACTGCCCGCCGCCGCCCGCCACCGCCACCGCTGTCCTCCTTGGGCGCGAAGGAGGCGAGGTGAGGCAAGGGCGAGCGTGCCCGCGGCGGGACCCTCCACTTCCCGAGTGCGCGGGCGCCGCCATGGACAGCCAGCCCCGCCTCGGTGCCCTAGTCATGCCCCGGCCACGCCCCAGCCCGTCCTCTGTACCCTGGCCACGCCCCCAGCCCCTCCTCTGTGCCCTGGTCACACCCCCGGCCACGCCCCCTGGCCCTGACAGTTTTTTTTTTAATCCGGCCCTCGGCAAAATTGAGTTTGACACCTCTGCTTTATGGTATACAAAGGATTTCAAAACACTGCTTTGCTTGGTGAGCTTCTTGAAGAAACGAAACACCAGCAAATCAAGATATATTTTTCTATTTACACCCACGAGTCACCGTGAGAGCGAGCGGCTGTTCTGTGCACAACCTCTCCCTTGGTCATCTACGTGTCGGCGCTGATCTTGGAAGCTGCGCGAACTTTTGTCTGACTTTTCTATTGAAAAGCGCTGGAGAAAACCTGGGCAGTGCCCGCTCCTTGTGACTCGTTGGGTTGGCCATAACAAAGGAAAAGGAATTAGCCAACAGGGCTGGAACACACTGAAAAACACAGGGAGCATAAAAGGAAAGCCAGAAGCCTGAAAACAAAACAAACCCACTATCCGCCCAAACATGTAAAGCAGGGCAAAACCAAGCTGGTTGAATTAAAGAAATCATCAGACCACATGGGCAATGCCCGCTAATCCTGCGTCAACCTTGTATAATCTAATCCCTGCAAGTTTATCTAGTCTACCCATCCAAGTCCCCTCCTTCTCTTTTGAGAGGCTTGTAGGAACTCGCGAGAGAACAAGGAAGCAGCCAACAGCCAAGACCGGATCAGATCTTTAGTCAAACCTTGGTGCACAGTTTTCTGGGCAAAGTGACAGAAGAGGTTTGCTGCCTTCTGGGGAAGAGTGCAAAGCATATGGGCTGTGGGCTGGGCTATGACAGCCCTAAAAGCACTAAAGAGGCATCTATCTATCTATCTATCTATCTATCTATCTGTCCGTCCGTCCGTCCGTCCGTCCGTCCGTCCTGCCCTATCTATACCCAGGGGTCTCCAGGCGGGTAACAATATTTAAAATCAAACATTATTAAAACAATAACAGTATGTCTTTAAAAGAATAGCATCTGCAAGTGAGAAGAGAAAGCGTACCCCCATTTAACCTAAACGTGGACAGCAGTGGTTCTCAACCTGGGGGTCGGGACCCCTTTGGGGGTCAAACTACCCTTTCAGAGGGGTCGCGACAAGCCTCCCGCCGCCCTTCCCTCCTACCTCCCAGCTGATCCGCCCCCATGGTTGGGGGTCTCCACAACATGAGGAACTCCATTAAGGGGTCGCGGCATTAGGAAGGTTGAGAACCACTGGTGTACAGTGAAGGTGATAGATGCACCTCAAGGGGGAGACTATTCCACAGCCTAGGGGACATCACTAAGAAGGCCCTCTCCCGGGTGCCCACCCCTTTTGCTGCTGAGGGTGGTTGGACAATCAAGAGGGCCTCTCTTCCAGATCTTAAGCCACCCACCTTCTGCCTTGAGTGCCCATTCTCCAGTAAGGAACCCAAGGAAAAGAAGGAACACCATGAAGGAGCATCATGGGGGGTGGTGGTGGTTCATGGATAGAAGCATAGTTTTGCATACACCCTGTGGGCATCCCTCCTCCTCAATGTCTATCTCCTGGAACCTAAATGGGGAAGGGGGCTCAGTTGGGTGGGCAGACACCAGACAAAGTCCTCTGGGTACCCCTGGAACCCAGAAAGGAACCCATGCCTGGTGGAACACCGCTTCCCAAACTGGAGGGTGCCAGAAACTGCTGGCGTTATGGGCATGACACTCAGCAAACAGCACTACATTGGTAAAATAATTACAGATTAGTCGACCGCGAACAACGTACAACAACGGTAGAAATGAACTGCCAAGTACACTATAAGCCTCAAGATACAATGGGTTGTACAAAGCGCTTCATAACCCCCCCCCCTCTGCATTTAAAACCCAGGGAGCATCACATGCACCCTAAGGGCTTCGCCCAGGCTAGAAACTTCACACAGCTTCCCAGAGACCCTTCCACACTTAGGCCCGTAGTCAAGAATTAGGCAACATCTGGGGAAGAGCATCTGAACCTAGAGGAGGCCGGTACAGCCTCCAGACGCCCCCTGCCTTCCCAGATGTTGCCTAAAATCATGCTCCACACCTTTCCCAACTCTCGCCCCAACCTATCTGGTCGTGTCCAGCCAGGGAGCATTTGCTCTTCAGCCGGACAAGGAGGACAACCCAGCTGCCCTCCCGACGCGACTGTGACTGCATTGTAATGGCGATGATGCATGCGCAGCCACATAGGGCGCCGCACTCAAGATGGCGGCGCCCTGAAGAGGACCAGCTCTGGGATTGGTCACAGGTGAGCGGCCGATAACATGGTGTGTAAGCAACCAGCCCTCACAAGTGCGAGCACTAGTCAACGGTGGCCGATTGCGCTCCTTTCCCATCCAGCGGACAGGAAGGGGAGTGCGAAATCGCCCCGGGTTTTTTTCTGGGATCTACCCTTCCGGACTGGCAGCGGGCAACCGGCCCGGCCCAGCGCCCACTGCTATCACCTGGTTCTCGCTGACCCTCTGAACTGGATGACCCCAGCCTGGCTCGGCCCACACAGCGGAACTCCTTCCCCCTATTTTGCCATGTGAGCCACAGTCCCTTCTTCGTAGCTACTTCGAGCCAAATTTCGTATCCCTCCAGTGTCCAGACAGGACAGCCCCATTTCCGGCTGCCAGTTTTAAGCAGCTGTGTCCTGTGGTCTCCCTACAGGAAGAGGCTTGAGGGCAGATCTGCCCCCCCTCCCCCGGCCTGGCTGTTCTCTGCCATCCAGACAGCCCAGGACAGCTATTATTAAAGGGGAACTTCACAGAGGCCTCAAGATCACTCACGTCACATTGAGCAGCGGCTAATCCCAAGGGCAGCAGCTTAGCCAGCACTCTCGCCTGTCCACAGGCGCCCAGGGTGGACATCTGGCAGAGACAGGTTAAAGTGCAGGGAGGACGACCCCAAATCATTTCGCCTTCCCAGGAGGAGAAACCCAGAAGCCCATTAAGAAGCCAGCTGGTGATTTCATTCCGCGGGTCGTTAAAGACGAACCTAAAGCTGCTTCCAAAGCATTTATTTATGTATTTAGTGAAGTATTTGCACCCTCCTGCCCTTCAGCAGAACATCCTAGCAAGCAGGGATGTGGATTAATCTTCGGCATTCGATTCATTTTGAATCGAATATTTCGAAAAATCTGTATTCGTGCAAATAGATTGCATTCGAATGTGGTAAAATTCTATTTGATGCAAGTCTATTCATATGCATTTGTACGAACATTCAATACGTATCCAATACGAATCTATATGTATCCGATAGGAACAGATACGTATCGAATATGAACCGATACTTATCCGATACAAAGATACATATCCAATACAAACTGTTACAAACAGATACATATCTGATAGAAATAGATACATATCTGATACATTTCCCCAGCTTAACAAATGTCCACACTATTTGTCCAGAAACATTCATATTCATACGCAAACATTTGAATGAATACCATTCAAGTTCATAGTAGCGAGGATATCAGATCCTCTGTAAAAGCACCGATTAAAGAAATCTAGCACACTCATGAAGCCCAAGAGGACAGCAGTCAGAGGAGGCTGAACCTCAAAGCCCTGAGTGAAGATGTATGTTGTAGCCAAGCACTAAAAGCCATTATCAACACTGGCTCCCAGTGTTCCTTTGCTGGTTTGTTCCAAAGCCTGGGGGCCAACACAGGAAAGGCTCTCTCACACGCCGCCCCCCCCCCAACAACCATTTCTCAGAACTCCAAGAAGGGCCGCCCCTAAGATTCAGCCACCGTGTCGGGGCGCTGGGTGCAAAAGGCGAGCAACAATGGAAAACCCACCCTGCACATGTGTGAACAACGCCCAAAGCCATAAGTTCCTTTGACCATTTTGGCACCAGCTTCTCCTGACCTTTGAAACGGGACCAATTTCCTGTGGTTTTCTTTCTGCCCCCCACCCCCAACTGGATCCAGCGGTGGCAAAGTACTTTGGGCTTTTGGGTGGAGCACATTCTAGAAATTTCAATCTCATGGGTGAGCCTGCCTTTAGGCTAAAGGTGAAAAGGAGACACGTGGCTTCTGCCTGACACACCTGTCTGCCAGCATCCTTCTCAGAGGAGTAAGAGACATGTGTAGCTCCTAATAAGCGCCCATGCACACACTGGAGGAGCCGATACCCCCTGCCCCAAGCAATATACTTCCACATGGCTTCAGCGCAGGCCCTGGAGGCCCAAGAAAGGAGCCAAGGTAAAACCTTTTGCACCTGTCTGGTTGTGCTTTCTGGGAGAAGTCTCAACGTGCAGCCCTCTAGACATTCCTGGACTGCAACTCCCAGCATTCCATGCCAGACCCACTGGAATGCTGGGTGTGGCAGTCCAGGAGCCAGCCACAGGACTTCTGCAAGGAGACCACGGATGTAGCTTTAGGACCACACTGAGGTCCCAAAAGAAGGGGGAGCCTAGCCCACCCCCTTGCCAAGGCCCAGCCACAAGCATCCAGACCCTACCTAGAAGGGCACAAACCCCAGCACCAAATAATGTGGATACCCCCATGCTGTGCTGCATTAACCTCACTGTTGTAGAACATGACCCCAGAGTGGTCATAAGGCTACTGTTTCACCTACTGTGATTTTAAAAGGTTCATTTAAACATATTTCACCAAAAAGTTGGTTGTGTACTCCATAAAGATCTTCAGATCTGGAGGGGAGGCCCTCTTGGTTGTCCTACCACCTTCAGTAGTAAGACAGGTGGGCACAGTGGTAAAATGGGTGGGCACTGAGAGGGCTTTCTCAGTGATGGCCCCTAGTTTATGGAATAGTCTCCCCCTTGAAGTGCGTCAGGCCCCTTCTCTGTATATGTTTCGGAGGGAAGTGAAGACGCCCCTCTTTGCCCTGGCTCTTTGGCTAAATGGGAATACACTTTCTCTTCCCACTTTTCAGACACGGCTACTGTTTAACATATACTGTTGTTGTTTTAATATACGTCTGATTTTAGGGGTGTTTTTCCACGGGCAGTAAGTACCCATTTTAGCACCCATTAAGGACCCATTTGGCTGAGAGCTGGATGACCCCATTTCCACTACAGACCCCATTAGGGACACATCTCTTTCCACCACAGCTAGGGAAATCCGGATCATATGGGTCCTTCAGGACCTATAATCCAGATTTCGTGCAGACCCCATTAAAGGGGTCTACAATGGGGTCTTCAGCCATCAAATCTGGATTATAGGGAGCCTGTTTCCACTGCAATTGGGCAATTGGGTCTAGAGGAGGCTCAGGAGAGGGGGCACACATGGGGGGGGTGTCCCAAAATCAAAACTCCAAAGTCCCCCCCCCGAAGTCATTCTGATGTTGCCTTTGGAGATTAGCAAAGGCTCCGAAGGGGTTTTTCTGCAGAGCTTCTGCTAATCTCCAAAGGCAACTTCGGAGATTGTACCCCCTGTCCCCCAAACACCTGGGGTGACAGGCGGACCCCTTGTGGGTAGATCCGGATTTGCAAATGCGTGCTCCGGTGTTTCCACAGCAGGTAGGCTAGCACCCATTGCTACTGGGTGCTAGCCCACCCATGGAAACACACCGGGTACTTCCCTTTATCTGGATTAAAGGAGCTCAGTGGAAAAACACCCTAAATGTTGTTACCCCCCCTGAGACCTTCAGGTATAGGGTGGGATAGAAATATAAACAAACAAACAAAGAGGTGATAGGTAGGTAGGGAGGTAGGTAGATGTGACAGTAGCAAATTGTTTTGTTTGTCTGCACTGATAAAACCCTGCAGTTTGGGTTTCAGTATTTTTAGGAACACTTAGAAACACTTGACTCTTTATTATTATTATTAGTTTATTTCTACAGCGCTGTCCATGTACTCAGCGCTTTACAGACTCTTCCGTTTCAGAAGGACAGATTTAAAGGACAATAACACTTTTAGGCCTAGCAAGATTTTTGTTCTTCTCTGGCAGGGGAAAGGAAGCACCCTCAAGTCTAGCCTGATTTGGGGGCAAACCCAAAAGCCTGCAAGCAAGGGAACATGGGGACTTTTGAGTGGGAGGAACAGAGCTAATCGAAGTCTGGAAGATTCATTATTTACGAGACTTGCTGGGCGCCATGTTCTCAAAATAAAAAATCCACAGCGATGTGCAATTTCAGTGGCCGCGCATTCACAGCTGATGCTTCTCGACAACCCCACAAAAAGGGTCAAGGGAGACAGGCATGGCCACCCCATTCCCCTGGCACTGCCCACCTCCTCTGAAAGCCAACCAAAGCTTGAGCCACAGTTTCCTTCCGCTGCAAACCGTGTAGGGCAGGAGCCTGCGGCATTGCCCTGCGCAACGACCCATCTGCCTGCCATGCGCTCTGCAGGCCTGAAAGGAAGTGGAGCAGAAGGGAGACGCAGCAACGGGCAGGCTGAGCGAGGCCGCCTTCTCCCTAGTGAGAGTTTGCAGAAGGGCACCGAGGGGGCACCCAGACAGTGCCTTCCACAGCCCGATCCAGATTTCCTTTGGCTGCACAGTGGCACAAAATGCTCACCTGCAAAGGTACTTCTATCTCAGGGCATGTGCAGGCCTGGAAATGGTTTGAATACAGAGGGAGGGGGGCTGTTCTGTCCCTAGCAAACAGGCCCCCTTCTATCTCTTCTCCCTCCACCTGAATGCAGCTCCTGCTGCCCCATATCAGTCAGGGAAAGAGAAAAAGAAGAGTTGGCTTTTCTACCCCACTTTTCTCACCCATTTAAGGGGACGCAAAGCAGCTGGCAAACCTTCTGTTCTTCTCCCCACAGCAGCCATCCTGAGAGGCAGGTGGGACTGTGAGAGCTCAAAAGAGAGCTGTGACTAACCCAAAGTCACCCAGGTGGCTTCATGGAGGAGGAGTTGGCATTTATGCCCTGCTTTTCTCACCTTAAGGCGACTCAAAGCAGCTGACAAACCTTCTGTTCTTCTCCCAACAACAGACATCCTGAGAGGCAGGTGGGACTAGCCCAAGGTCACCCAGCTCACTTTTTGGAGGAAGAAGAAGAGATAGCTTTTATACCCTGCTTTTCTCACCCTTAAGGTGACTCAAAGCCGCTGACAAACCTTCCATCCTTCTCCCCACCACAGATACCCTTGAGGTAGGTGGGGCTGTGAGATCTCAGAAGAGAGCTGTGAGTAGCCCAAGGTCACCCAGCTGGCCTCATGCAGGAGTGTGGAATCAAACCCGGTATTCCCAGATAAGAGTCCAGCTCCATAACCACTAGACCACACTGACTCAACTAAATTAAGGTGAATCTTTACCATTAAACTAGGGGGAGAGTGAGGGATAAAAATGCAAATAAATCAATAAATAAGGGCCTAGGGAACATCCCCATCTACTCAGAGCTGGAAGCATTTTTAGTGACCAATGTGCGTCTATGGCTTAAAAAAGCAGCCCCGGCTGGATCCGCACCCAGGGGTCAAGCGGCTTTAAGTTACAAGCCCTGCCTGGAGGGTGCGAAGTGAGTCCCGGCTTTGCTCCCACCCAGAGATCCAGGCCCTCGGAAGCTTGGAAATGGCCACCCACACACAAAAAGAGCCTCCATGTCCATAACTGAGCATGTCTACCTCTGAGAGAGCCAAGATCTCCCAAAGCAAGATCAATTTCTGCATTTAGCGGTTGCACCAACTGACCTGCCCTCCATTAGCCAGGTTTCAGCCCACGAGCCAGCCCAGAACTGGCGACAGGGAGAGCCTATAACTGTTTGTGGAGAAGAGGGCGCAGGGCATCGGCGAGGGCACAGGGACACCCCAGGCTCTCGATCCTCCTCTCGTCCACCTTTTGGGTGGGAGGGACCCCATCCACAACGCCACAGGCTGCTTTCCCTCTGCACCGCCTGGAGCCAAGCGCTACTGAGGCGGAAGGAAAAGCGCAGGTCACAAGCGGCATCGAAGGTGGATTAAAACTTCAGTGTAGCCGGGGCCTGTCTGGCATTGGCTTCTTGGGTAAACAGCACACAGCAGGCAAAGGCCTGGTTTTTTCTACGTGCACCCACCAAACCTAGAAATGATTCCCCCCCCCCCCCCGGCACACTGGACCTAGTCAGTTCTTTCCTGATAAGGGTGACCCCTCCCTGGCCGTGGTTTGTGGACAAATTCCTTGCATGAATAAAGCATCGCCTGGGCCTTTGGGAGAAGAAGAAGGGCTGGCTTTCCTGGCCTGCTTTTCTCACCCATTTAAGGGGACTCAGCGTGGCTGACAAGCCTTCTGTTCTTCTCCCCACAACAGAACACCCTGAGAAGTGAGTGGGGCTGTGAGAGCTCAAAAGGGAGCTGTGACTAGCCCAAGGTCACCCAGCTGCCTTTGTGGAGGAAGAAGTTGGCTTTTCTACCCCGCTTTTCTCACCCATTTAAGGGGACTCAACACGGCTGACAAACCTTCTGTTCTCCTCCCCACAACATAACACACTGTGAAGTAGGTGAGGCTGTGAGAGCTGTGACTAGCCCAAGGTCACCCAGCCGGCTTCATGGAGGACAGGGGAAGCAAAACTGGTATTCCCAGATAAGAGTCCGGCTCTCTAACCACTAGGCCAAACTGGCTGCAGGCTCGAAGAGGCACCTGGTCTGCAAGGCGTGGAGATGCCAGTCCAAGGGGGCCCTCTGCCTTTCCTGCCCCGATTTCTTTCAAAGCGCCTCTTCCCCATTTAGAGTCCACACGTGGTTCGATTACGGGTTTAGAACAAGGTTTAGAACAGGATCCAACCCCTGGCCGGGCGCGGACAGGAAGAGCCAAGAGACCCCATTGCGCCCTGAACCCCTGGGAGGGCTGGGTCGGGCACTTCCCTGGGTCAAGGGGGGGGGCTCGTACCTGCCCACCCACCCGGAGTTACTGATCAGGGGAGGATGCGGTGGTGCTTCCCCTTTTTGGGGGGTCCGCCTCCGGAAAGCGGCGAAGGGGCCCTTTGGGAAGACCCCGCCAGGTCCCCTTCCCTCCGAGGCAGCGGCGTGCAACAGGTGGCTCCAGGCGCCCGCCCGCCCGCCCGGGGTCCCCGATGGCCGAGCGGCGGGCAAGACGGGTCCGTGTCCAGCAGCCGCGCCGGAGGGGAGCGAGGAGGGCCACAATCCGGGACAGAGGCGCCTTTCCCTCCCTTCCCGTCGGGGCAGCGCCTGATTTTAAGCTCCGCCGCAGACGTTTGCAGCAGCCCTGCGAGCTTACCCCGCCCCGGGAAAGCGGCGAGGACAGAGGGGCGCCACCACCCGGAAGGCCCCTGCTACCCGCTGCGCCCTGGGAGGCGCGTTTGATGGGGGTCTTGGGGGGGGGGGCGGGCTGCCCCGGCCAAGGGTGTGGGGGGGGGGGAAGAGAAGCGGCGCGTGACTCAGCAGTCGGCGGGCGGGCGGGCAGACGGGCAACCTCCCCCCCCCGTTCGCCCTTCTGCTCGCCGTGCCCGTCTGCACGTAGCCAGGAGGAGGCGCCAAGGGGGCATCGCCATCAGCCGGCACGGAGGGGGCGG
The DNA here is from genome assembly GCA_023333525.1 of Aspidoscelis tigris stejnegeri. Lineage (NCBI taxonomy): Eukaryota > Metazoa > Chordata > Lepidosauria > Squamata > Teiidae > Aspidoscelis > Aspidoscelis tigris. The sequence continues at coordinate 6,663,147 of JALMGA010000013.1, forward strand.
GCGCGCGGCAAGGGCGCACAGCGGGCACCGGCGTCGGCCTGGGGCGCGGGTCGGGTGTGTATGTGTGTGGGATTGGGGGGGGGGGGCTCGCTGATCTCCCACCCCCGACGGCCCCCCGACCTGAACTTGGCGAAGCGCTCGGGATCGGCCTCGAAGAGCTGTCGCAGCACCAGCGGGTGCGCCTTGTGCCACTCGGAGAGCTTCTGGAAGGCCGCGTCCGACGAGAGCGCCATGGCCGGGCACGGGCAGCGGGCAGACGGTTGGCGGGCGGGCGGGCGGGCGAGCGGCGGCGGCGCGAGTCGACAGCGGGCGGGCGGGCAGACGGGGCGGGCGGAGGCGCCTTTTGAGCGGCCGGCGGGGGAGGTGTCCAGCCAGGCTCCGCCCCCCCCCGAGTTGGACCGCCCCGACGTGTCTCTCCCGGCTCGGTGCTGCCTACGCGGTGGACGAGCGAGCGAGCGGGAGGCGCCCCCGACCCTCCAAGTCCCGCTGCCCGTCGGGGCTCTGGGGCGAGCGGTGCCTCCCTCTGGAACCAATGGGCAGGTGGAGATCGCGGGGGTGGGGGGCAGATCCACGTCCAGCCAGCCCTGGCTTCCTCGCCCCCTCCCCGAGGAGAACAGAAACCAGTGCTGTGGCCACACCTAAGGTTTAATCCGCCTTCAGAGCGAGAGGACACAGCAGCAAAGTGGCCAGGAATTTTCTTTCCATGTTATCTGTCCCAAAGGAGAATTTTCTGAGTTTTAACACTGAGAGTAAATCACTGGTCACTTTGCTGATGTATTCTCTCGCTCTGAAAGTGGACTGAAGCTGGATTGAACCTTAAGTGTGACCGCAGCCTGAAAACAGCTTGTCACTTTGCTGATGTGTTCTCTCACTCCTGAAGTGGATTGAAGCTGGATTAAACCTTGGCTGTGGTCACACCTAAGGTTTAATCCAGCTTCGGTCCGCCTTCAGAGCCAGAATACCGGTCATTTTCTTTCCACATTATCTATCCCAAAGGTGAATTTTCTGAGTTACTTAACACTGAAAGAAAACAGCTTCTTGTCACTTTGCTGATGGGTTCTCTCGCTCTGAAAGTGGACTGAAGCTGGATTAAACCTTTACTGTGACCGCAGCCTGCATTGGCAATGTGGCAAGCTGTTTTCTTTCAGCGTTAAATAACTCAGAATGTTCACCTTTGGGATAGATAATGTGGAAAGGAAATTACTGGCCACTTTGCCAATGTGTTCTCTCGCTCTGAAAGTGGACTGAAGCTGGATTAAACGTTAAAGTGTGACCACAGCCAAGAACGCCCCTTTGCTCCGGGAGCGGGGTGGGCTCTCCGCTGCCCCCACCCAGTTGCTGGTGCGGCGGTGGGCAAAAGAGGTGGAAAAACTGACTGCCCTGCCTCATATTAACTAAGTCTTCATTCATTTTTAAAGTGGATTTGTTCTGTCTGAGACTTCCGTGTAGATGGGGGCGCAGGAAGAAATAAAAATGAGTGAGTAAATGGATGGACGGATGGATGGATGGATGGACGGATGTTTCTGAACGGAGGAAGACGGAGCGGCCTGCAATTAATTCTTTTCGTTAATTGATCCTTTTCCCCTCTAGGTTCCCCCTATAGCTTCTAGGCAGATTAGTAGTTATTCGCAGACACTGTTGTTTTAAAATAGGTTGTTTATTGTTTAATGCATTGAATTTTAAATGTTGTTACCTGCCCTGAGACCTTCGGGTATAGGGCGGGATAGAAATATAAATAAATAAATACGTCAAGGTGTTATTTCCATAATAAAAAAAGATATTCAAAAATACACAAATATCTGTCAAAGCCACAAGATATAAACCAAATACAGCCAGCCAAACAGGCAGCTGGCCAACTGTCATACAGATCAAGAACCTGAAAGGGTTCCAAACAATGGACCAGAAGTAGAAAACCTGTGACCAGGCAGTGGGCTCCATACATCGAAGGAAGAAACATTAATATTGCGTCTCCATGATATGTCATCAGTTCTAGGATAGCCACATCCCAGGCTGAGTTCACATCTAAGGTTTAATCCAGTTTCAGTCCACCTTCAGAACGAGAAGTGTTGGCTTTTCTACCCTGCTTTTCTCACCCATTTAAGGGGGCTGAAAGCCGCTGACAAACCTGTTCTTCTCCCCACCACAGACCCCCTGTGAGGTAGGTGGGGCTGTCAGAGCTCAGAAAGAGAGCTGTGACTAGCCCAAGGTCACCCAGCTGGCTTCAGGGAGGAGTGTGGAATCAAACCCAGTATTCCCAGATAGGAGGCCAGCTCCTTAGCCACTAGACCAAACTGAGCCAAGGGAGAGGGAAGAGGAAATCTTGTATTATTTCTGCAGTGAAAATCACCGGATGTTCCTAGGCTGCACCAAGGTGCGTTTTTGAGCACCTGAGGTTAATTCCACACTGATGTGAGAGCCCAGCTGTGACTAGCCCAAGGTAACCCAGCTGATTTTATGGAGGAGTGTGGAATCAAACCCAGTATTCCCAGTGTTGTGTGAGTCACTTTGGCCTAATGACTAGGGAACTGGCCTCTTATCTGTGTAGGATTTGAGGGGCAAATGGGATCTGAATGGCCTGAAATCCTTGCCATAAAGCTTCTCTGCCAAGACGGAAGAGATTTTCAGGGCTACCTGCCCGGCGAGGATGCGGTGCCCTGCCATGAAGGCCAAACCGGACGAGCGCGTTTGCTGCCACCTGCTGGATCCCGCTTGCCAAGCGCCCTGATTGCGCATCTCCTGGTGAAGGAAGCGGAAGGCACTGTCTGGACCAGCAAAGCGGACTCCTTGAATCACTGTGGTCAAGGTCAAAGGGTCATCGTCCGGAGACCTGCTTCCGTGCAGGGCAGGGAAGTTCCCCAAAATGCGGGGAGCTCCAAAGTCCAATATGGGAAAGAGTGTATGGAAAATTAAGATTCGGCTGTGGACTCTTGAGATTTTTCAAGGCAGTGCATGCAACCAACCCTTGTATAATCTGGTTCCCATAAGGGTTTGCATGTAATTGGTACCTATCCTTACCCCAAAATGTGTGTGTGTGTGGTGGGGGTAGTGGAAACATGGAGGCCAAGTTATTCAACATTTATTTGTTTGTTTGTTTACATACATTTTTATCCCGCCCTATACCCGGAGGTCTCTGGATGGGTAACAACATTTAAAACCAAACATTATTCAAACAATAACAGTATGTATGAATACAATAAAATGTATCCCCATTCAACCGAAGGCCAGGGCAAAGAGGTGCGTCTTCACTGCCTTCCGAAATGCGCACAATGAAGGTGACAGACACACCTCAAGGGGGGGGGACTATTCCATAGCCTAGGGGCCATCACTGAGAAGGCCCTCTCCTGGGTGTCCACCCATTTTGCTGCTGTGGGTGGTGGGACAACCAGGAGGGCCTCCCCTCCAGATCTTAAGGCAGGTCGATATGGGAGAAGGTGTTCCTTTAGATCAGTGGTTCTCAACCTGTGGGTCAGGACCCCTTTGGGGGTCGAACTACCCTTTCAGAAGGGTCGCGACAAGTCTCCCACCACCCTTCCCTCCCCTCTCCCAGCTGCCCTGTCCACGTGGTTGGGGGTCTCCACAACATGAGGAACTCCATTAAGGGGTCGCGGCATTAGGAAGGTTGAGAACCACTGCTTCAGATACTTGGGGTCCAAGTCATTTAGGACCTTCTAAGTTAAAATTAACACCTTGAATTGGGCTCGGTAGCAAATTGGCAGCCAATGCAATTCTTTTAAGACCGGCATTATGTGCATCTGGCCAGCTGTTCCAGTCAGCAGTCTAGCAGCTGTGTTTTGCGTTAGCTGCAGTGTCCAAAGCGTTTTCAAGGGCAGCCCCATACAGAGCGCATTATAATTGTCTAGAAGCCAATAGCCCCATTGCGGGGGGGGGGCAGCAGTGTGGATGGCGTTCAGCTAGGAAACTACCATCTCTGGGACATTTAAGCATTCCGTATAGGTTTTCTCTTCAAAGTATGATTTTCTGCTTCCCTCCCTCTCTTCCCCTTTTGGAGGGGATGAGGGCAAGACAGTGTGGAACGCACACGACATTTGCACACTCAAAGAGGTAGGTGGGGGTGTCACACACACACACACCTAACTACCTGGGAGCCATAAATGTGGTGGGAGGGCACTGCCTTGCCATGCTCAAAGCTTGCCCCCCAGTCCTCAGGAAGTGGTGGAAGGGTGCCCGCCACATGCCCCTCTGGTTCCACAAGCAAGCTGCTGAGGGGGGGGGGGGCTTTGCCGCTCTTTATCCTGTTCCCCCTCAGAGATGTTTTCACCCTCAAAGGCCCACAGTTTGGAGGCCTCCAAGGAGAGGCCTCCAGGGCTACCTGATGGAAAGAGACGTTGCAGGATCTGAGCAAGGTTGCCCGGTCGCTCCTCGCTTTCCTCCCCACCAGGTGCAAAGAGCAACCCCTGGCTTGGCTTCACATCCGGTGTGCACTTTGCACCATCAGCTTTACTAGGTCTACCTGTATACTTCCTTCTGTTGTTTCTCGAACACTTTGCTGCCTTTCCAGTAGCCAAATGGGCCTGACTCTGAAAGCTGCTCTCCAGAGGTAACGGTCGGCAGAGCTATTACGGGGAAACGCAGCATCGTGGCTGGATTCCCACAGCAAGCCCGCAATGCGTTCCTTGCAATGGGCGTTATATTAGGAATTGCCAGATATATCGGGCATCCTCAGTATAGTGTCCAGAAGAACTTGGAGCATCTCTTGTATTGGGAGGAGCCGGAAAACACCCAGAATCCAGTTGCAGGGAGGGGAGACCTAAGTTGTTGCTGCTATTCTGGGCAACCACTCTCACCTAGGGGGCATGTTTCTCACAAAAGGGTTGTTTGAATGGCTGCTTCCATGGTCAACTTTCTGGGGGAGAGGGAGGGAAGAAGGGGCACTATTATCCCCACTCGATATTATTAAGGAGAAGAAACCCTAGGCAAGGAGGTCTCAGTGACCCGGAGTCCCTCCCCACCTCCTTGCTACAGAGCCGCACTAGATTCGCCCAAAGGACCCAGAAAACATGGCGCTGGTGATGTCAGCAGCCCAACCTGGAACTAACCGGAGTCAGATGGTTGGCGGCAGGCAGGTGACTTCCCAGGTCAGAGAACTTTGTTTACACCTGTTCACCTACCCTGAGGACTCCTCGTCCGGCTTTCGTGAGTGCTGGCAGAGCAAATGTGAAGCGGAACTTCCCTGAGTCCAACATAGACCAGACTGGACTGACTGGTCCTTTGGATGTTTCTGTGGGAACTGGATTGGGTGAGGCGATTCTGTGTTCCTTTTTTGTACATTTCCTCAAGTCCCTGGTCCTGGGGCCTTTCTGTGCTTGGCTGAATATTCTACGTGCAGCAGGCTTCCGGATGGAGGATCTATACTTGGAGGGGCCGTTTCCAGCTCAAAAACAGCCCCTACGTGTGGACCACGATTTTGTGCTCCTCACCACAGACTTATCTTTTTTTAATTTATAAATTTTTATTTTTATTTAATTCTAACAAACATTACAAGCGTCCCATGAACTGATTACAGGACAAATAATTCAGAAGATTGCAGCTGGTTAACAATACAGTTAAAAACACAACACTAGACTTCATGCTCAACTCATAAAGTAAGGGAGTTATGCATACGAGACTATAATGAGCAGGTGGGCCAGGTGTGGAAAAGAAGTACGCTCAAAGCCCCATATCCAGTGGGGATACGTTCCAGCTCCGACCGTGGTTACCTGAAACCGTGGATAATCGCGAACAAGACTTCCAGTTCTGGGGGCATGCAACCCCAAAACTGGAAATGCTTTTCTGGCCTCCTGAAGGCCTATTTCGGCCTCTGGAGAGCATTGGAAAAGGCACGTGATACCTCCAGATGCCTCCCACCTGCATCCCACAACACGGCCCTACATTTTTGGACAGGCTTCTGTGGCGTCATGCTCCAATTTCAACGCTCTACGGAGGCCAAAATAGGCTTTCCGGTTCTGGAAAACCCTTATGGCACCCACAGGGGGGTGGGGGGGCTGATCAGGTAACCGCGGTTAACTGAAAGCGTGGTTACTGAATCAGTGGATACTGGTTGTTGTTAAGGAAGATCGGAAGCGTTGACCATTTGTCCAGAAACCAGATATGTTCAGAAGAGTCAAGCGTAACGTTCTCATAAGGTCATTGAGGATCTTTGTCCAAACCTTCTGAAGCCGAAGTTCTATTGAAAGCGACGGGGATTGTTTCCAGAACTGCGCAATAATCACCTTAGCATTTCTCAGCAAAGCTTTGATAAGCGATCCGTTTGTAAATTCAGAATCCTTCCCCCACAAATGAAAATAAGAAAATCAAAGAAGAAGGTGTTCGCTTTTCTACCGGGCTTTTCTCACCCATTTAAGTGGACTCAAAGCAGCTGGGGAAGCTGTCTATTCTTCTCCCCACAACAGGCACAACAGAAAATGGACTGAATTCGCATTTAATCCTGTATGGGAACGCACCCTGAATGGCTGGCATTGGCGCAAGGAGCCAGATTTCATGCTGCAGGAAACCGCTGCCGTCCTTAAGTTAGGGTGATGCTTTTACTTTATTTGGAATAGGAAAATTTCCATGGTGTAATGCTCCATTTCAACCAGCAGAGGTTAGTGCAGACCAATCAGTTTCCTTTGGTTTTCCATTAGTCGGGGTTCCGTCTGACTGTACCATAGGATGTTATAATAATTTTTCCTTAATTGTAGGATTATAGCTTTATCTATCTGTATATTTTTTCCCCTAAATGCCCAAGCTGGTTCACAAGACAAGTCATATCAGTAGGAGTTCTGTAAGCATAATAATTGTTAAATACAAGATCAAAACACAGAATACAGATCAAAATATTAGCAACAGAATGTCCAATATATGGTGTAGGGGGCAGAATACAATTAAAATAATAATAATGTATAGGAGAGAGGATAGGGGTGGTCAGAAAAACCAAGGGGTTCTCTTTGTCGGCTCCAACCAAATCCAGAATAGCGTGTACAGTTTGGGTCACAGGCTGCCTCCAAACTTGTGGAATAAATCCACAGTTCAACATTAAAGCGCAGAATACTTAGTGTGCAGTGACGACCATCCGTACCAATTTGAAAGGCAGCTCCAAAGCTTCTCTTACAGAGCTGCGAGAGCTAAGGAGGGGCACATCGTCACATGGGTTGAGGCAGCCAATCAGAGTTGAGCTGCCCTTCCTGCTCTTGTCCCTCTTGTTCTTGCCATCCTGCAAGCACGGAGGGAAACTTCAGATTTTTGTTTTTACTGCGCAGCGAGTGTCCTCTTACAAACATTACGGTGAGCGCGCAGCCTCGATCGGATAGTGCAACTCCACGGCGATCCATTGATTGCCTCGTGTGTGGCACTTCGGTTGCAACTGTGCATTCCGCTGCACAGTATAAACGTGTGTGGATGCAGCCATGGTATCTCAAAAAGGATATAGCAGAGCTGGGGAAGTTTTAGACGAAGGCAGCGAAGATGATCAAGGAGCTAGAGGAGACAATGAATTGGAGGAGGAGGAGGAGAGTAGCCTGATCTTCACAGCATGTTTCTCAGGGAAGGATTGTATTTTTTAAAGAGTAGCTGATGAGCAGAATGGATGCCTAAGTACACTTTTCAGGCCGGGGGGGGGGGGAGGACGGGGGGGGGGACAAGCAGGAATCGAATCCCAAAAATTGCATTTGTGCACACCCGTAGTCTCTAGCACCATCCAGTCCAGATCCCAGGGCTCTGATGAGGGCAGTGAACTTTCTATGCAGTCAAATTCACACCCCAAGCCCTCCCTCCTCATTAACCTCCCTGCCCTAAAGCAGATCAGAGAAATTCTTGATGATGAATCATTTGCCATTCATATCCCTAGGGGAGCAAGGGTGGGTTAGTAGTTTTGCCTGGCAACAAATAAAGCCACTTATTTGAAAGAGGATGTGAGCTGGCCGGGACAGCAGAACAATGGGACATTTCCTGCCCTGATGGCTGGAAGAGATTATATGTGACATTTATTTTTAAAAGACCCATCGGGTTTCGCTGTGTCCTGATGTTGTCAAGTACTATTGTTCAGCTAGAGAGCAGGACTTTGGTTCAGTAGATCCAAAATCCCTAAACAGAGAATGGCAAACCACACATTAATCCCAACACATTCATTCCAGAATTGCCTACCCATCATCCAACTTCAGTATTTTTCTGCATATATCACAAGGGCTTGGTTCTGTGCCTCCCAAGTCACTTAGGCTGTGTTCACACACCTAAGTTTTAATCCAGCTTCAGCCCACTTTTAGAGTAAGAGAAAATGGGTGTTTTTCCACTGTCACAAGTACCCATTAAGTACCCATTAATGGGTACAAAAATGCCATTATGTACCCATTAATGGGTACTTAATGGGTACTTTTAGTGACAGTGGAAAAACACCCAATATCAGCATAGTGACTAGTCAGTGTTTCCCGACATTATTTAGCCCAAAGGTGTGGGTTTTTTTTTCTGAGCTGAAGGGAAACAATTTGTCACTTTACAGATGGGTTCTCTTAATTCTGAAAGTAGACTGAAGCTGGATTAAAACTTCAAGGTGTGGGCACAGCCCTAAAGCCCTTCATGGACAGGTTGTGGAGTGCTCAGATTGCCGGGCTTTTGTGCAGAGTTTATATTTCGCAGCCCCAAAATGCAACTGCACTCCCCATATTGCCAAACCTGTATTTTGCACAACTACATGAGAATGGCCCTTTGTCTTCCTTCTCTACCGTAGGTGGATTGGTGGGAGGGAAGAACATGGGTACAGATGATATCAGCCTGGCCCCTGCATAGCCATCTTGGGCCTGTGCAATACACATCCTTTTTTCTTGGGTTTCCTTGGGTTTCCTGCTGTAATGAGTAACCTGTTGGTGAGAACTATATAGGAAGCAAAGGGAGCAGACGTAGTTGATGTTCTAAAGGGGTGTGTGTGTGACCCAGGTGTGAAAATGCTCGGAATATATGTAACAGCTGGTGTTTTGCTCAAGTGGGTTCTTTAAAGCGCTGAGTGCCGAAACTGCACTGCTAATCTTGTTGTCTGTCCGCTGAATTCGATGGTGGCGAGTCCAACGCCAACGTTGACCTAGGGCCAGAAGAATGCTCTAACAAGGCCTCACTCTGGGATGATTTTATTGAGAAGAAGGAATTCCAGGAAGACATCCTCTGGGCCTTCTTCTCAAATGCTAGCGGCTGGGACATCTGCCTTGCAGTTGGGTTCTCTGTTGCTCTCCTTCAAAGCTAGTTGCCACTTCACCCATCTCTTGGAGTGCCTCTGTGTCCATGATGTTACCGCTGCAGCGAGAAATAAGGAGGGAGGGGAAAAATGGAACCCAATTCACACCAGGAAAAATACTGCTGTATTCCCACCCCTTCAGTTTATCACCCCCTTTTTCTCCAAAATCTCTACTAGGGTTCTTCTTTCAGAAAGGCTGTTCTTGCACTTAATCCAAATTTTCAACGATCTTTGAGATGCGGTCCTCGTTGGAATCTGGTCCTTGCAACGAAGACCCCATTAGGAACCCAATAGGCACGCAATTTGTATGGACCAGCTGCATAAGTTCTGCACACCTAATCCCTTAAGGATCCCATTAGGACCCCATCCTGAACATGCTGAACCCACGAGCACCAGCGAAATCCAGATTTAGCGGGGTCTTCGGGCCCTTAAATCCAGATTAACGCTAGACCCCTTTAGCTCTGGAGCTGCGGGATGGTGCCATGGTGTCCCTGTTCAGCATCCATTGCCAGCAGGTGCTAGACAGGCCGTGCCATGACGTGGAACTTCAAGGACCAGATTCCATGAGGACTGGATACCAAAGATCAGGATCTTCTAAATCAGGATTAAGGGGGATATGTGTAAAAAGGCCCCGGTGCTCCAGGTTAATTAATAAACTGCACTTGGCTTTGATTTCCTAGTTGAAAGGCCTGTCTAGTTCTGCCACAGGGTCCCCTCTATAGGCTGAGAGGGCTGAAGCCAGACTATGCTCCAGCCTGGCTGTCCAGGGGGCTTGGCACAACCCCTTTTTTCCAGGGTGACCAGGGACTGATTCCTTAGAACGGTGGCTCTATTGAAGCAACTTGTCCACTCCCCGGTCCGTCCTGGTCCGTCCTTCCACAGCAATTGGAAGGTCGGCTGCTCGTCCCCAGGTCCCCTCCTAGCAACTGTTTCTAGGCTGTGATTGGCTGCTCCGGCCACCCTTCCTGCCCTTGCCATTGGCTCGCCTGCCTTGTCCATCCCTTTCTCTCTCTCTCTCTCTCTCTCTCTCTCACACACACACACAGTTTCCTGCGCATTGATCGCCCATCACTGTGGAATTGACTGCAGGTGCTGAAAAACGCACCTTGGTGCAGCCGAGGGACATCCGGTGATTTTCACTGCAGAAATAATACAAGATTTCCTCTTCCCTCCCCCTTGGCTCAGTTTGGTCTAGTGACCAAGGTGCTGGCCTCTTATCTGGGAATACCGGGTTTGATTCCACACTCCTCCATGAAGCCCGCTGGGTGACCTTGGGCTAGTCACAGCTCTCTTTCTGAGCTCTCACAGCCCCACCTACCTCACAGGGGGTCCGTGATGGGGAGAAGAACAGAAGGTTTGTCAGCTGTTTTGAGTCCCCTTAAGTGGGTGAGAAAAGCAGGGTAGAGAACCCAACTGTTCTTCTTCCTCCTCCTTGAAGCCAGCTGGGTGACCTTGGGCAAGTCACAGCTCTCTTTTTGAGCTCTCACAGCCCCACCTACCTCACAGGGTGCCTGTTGTGGTTAGAACTGCATGTACACCCACTCATCCACCTATCTATCCACTGACCCACCTCTTCTCTTCCACCCCAATGCTTCTTTCACTCAGATGGTGCAAGGAGAGCAAGAGAGGAAGGGAGAACTCAAGGGAGCGCGTGGATTTCAAAGTGAAGGAGGAGAATGTTGCTTGGCAGGACCATGCCAACGTTTTGTATCAAAACAGTATTGTTTCAATATGGGCAGCAGGTCTTCCGATTTGGCTGGCGTAAAGACTTTCTCATCATCTGCTAACTGGAGCTTTTCAACTAGAGCTGCACAAATTCCCCCCAAAACACAGACACCCCCCCACCCCAGTCTCCCCCAAAAGTGTCCAGCCCCTCCAGCCCCCCTTCCTAGGTTCCCACCTTTGGAAAGAGACGGCTATCTTCTCTTGGGGGGGGGCATTGGGGCATCTAGGTTCTCCCAGGTTCTCCTGGCTACCTTGAGCTGGATGTTGATTTTATGGGCCTTCAGCTCCATCCATTTCCTTGGGTTGCCTCATGGCAGAGGTAGCCATCGCTGGGCCCTGAACCCATTGCCTGGCCCAAGCTGGGATTGGCCTTCCCGAGCTACACCATGGATGATCTATCACCTCCAAGCCAACTGAGGCTGCAAGGAGATGGATCTCTCCTCCTAGAGGTTTCCTATGATGTCACAACATACGTTTCTACTCCTGCCTCCAGGCACTTCAACAACAACCTCAGTAGAGATGAGACTTTTTTCATATGTGCTTTTAAGGAGTCTTGAAAGGTCACCATTTGTGAAGAGAAAAGGGCAATTCACAGAAGGCTGAAGAGTTTTCATTCACAGAGATCATGTTTGCACTCATAGACACTGGGATTTAACCAGTGAAGGGGATGGAATCTGTTTTCTTTATCACAGAATGGAAGAATAGCCATAGCAATTTTTAAAGCAGGAGAAACAGCTGAGCTTCAGGCCTGTACATGGTAGATCCCACATTAAGTATCTGGCCCTTCCAGAAAGGACCTCTGAAGCGATGCTACCATTTAGTTTAGTGAAAATAATAGCCAGAAGCACCTTGATCACAGGAAGGGTGCATCTCCTGGTGTCTCTGTGAGAGTTTCAGCATTTCATACTGCAAAGAGCAGAGAAATGATCTTCCGCACTTATAGTTCATATGGTGTTTTCATTAAAAAATTAGCAAACAGCAGGTGAGAGAGCCCTCATCACCTCCTCCAGTTGCCATCTTGCCTGAGGGGAGTGGAGGAGAGTCAGCAGGCTGGGTTGCTCTGCCCTCTTGCTCCCAGAGATGCCCCCCTCCCTCCTTGGATTTCTACCTTATCCTCACTGGACCAGTTTGGTCTAGTGGTTAAGGAGCTGGACTCTTATCTGGGAATACTGGGCTTGATTCCATGCTCCTCCACAAAGCCAGCTGAGTGACCTTGGGCAAGTTGCAGCTCTCTTTCTGAGCTCTCACAGCCCCACCTATCTCACAGGGGTTCTGTGGTGGAGAGAAGAACAGAAGGTTTGTCAGCCGCTTTGAGTCCCCTTAAATGGGTGAGAAAAGCGGGATAGAAAAGCCAACTCTTCTTCGTCTCGTCCTCCAGACCTAGGAACATTTTGCCATCACTTTCACAGTCTCAGCATCCTAAGTCTAACTGGTCTTCCTTTGACCTGTTCTACACAGAACTAGTCTGGTTAAATCCCGAAATGGGTCGCCTTAAATTCTGGAAAATGATACGAGGTGGGAGGGGCGCTGCTGGGAGCGAGGTGGTAGAGCAACCCAGCCTGGGACCCTCCTCCGCAGATCCGATGGGGAAGGAAAGGGGCTGGCGGGCGACCGAGCACGGAGCTACTGCGGATCGAAGCCTCCTCGGACACGAAGCAACGCCCGACCTGAAGGGCGACTAGGCAGGCAGCAGAGTTATATTCACTCTGGATTGATGGGTGGAGCAGCAGCAGCGGCAGGTGCTACTGGACTACAAGTCCCACCTTTCCCTGCCAGCGACCGGCATGCTAGAGCCTCACGGGAACTGTAGGCTCCAGGCAGGAGGCTCCGTCAGTCCCTCCTCATTGGGCGCTCCGGGCCTTCCGCGCTGCGACCTGCGTCACACGTTCCCTTCAAGGCCTCGGGGCTCCTCCCCCTCCCGCCCCCCACAGAGGCGCTGGCTCCGCCCCTTTCCTGTCATTCCCTGCCGAGGCCCCGCCCCCGGCGCGCTCTACTCCTCCTCCTCGGTGGCGCCCGGCTGAAGAGCCGCCGCTGAGGCCGCCGCCGCCGCTCCTGCGCCGCCGTTTCCGGACCGAGGCCGCCGCCGCCGCCCGCCCGTCCTCGTCGACGCCCCCTCTCGCCTTCCTCCTCCTCCTCCTCCGCTTGGTGCGGCCGACAGGTGAGGAGCAGCCGCCGCCGCCTCGTCTCCGTCCCTCCCTCAGGGCCTCCGGTTCTCCTCAGGGCGCAGCAGTGGGGGTGGGGCGGGGGACGGCGGGGGACGTTCCCGTCGGCTGGGCGGGCAGGGGGCGGCGGCGGGGAAGGGAGCCCGCGTGGGAGGGGCGGAGGGGAGGGGAGGGTCCGGTGGGGGGAGGGAGAGGCTGGCCCTGCGGAGGGGTGCAGGGGGCGCCATTCAAGGAGGGGCTGCTGAGGGGGGGGTCCTGAGAGAAGGTCCTTCCCCCCCCCTTGGGGCGCTGGCTGAGGGAAGGGGCCGTGGGTGGGGAGGGGGCTGCAGCGGGGAGGGGCGGGCCAGTCCTGCTGCTCTGGCCCTCTTGCCCGTCGGGCTGCTGGGAGCCTGGAGGGGCTTGACCCCCCCCACTGGCTTGCGCGGAGTCGCCAAGGGGGGGTGTCTTCCCGTGCCCCCCCCCCCGCATTCCTGCTGCCCTGCTCCGTCGAGGTGAGCAGCCGCGAAGGGGCCGAGCGAGCGGGGCCCTGCCTGCCTGCTCGCCTGCCTGCTCCGGGCGGCGAGTGCGCCTGCGCGGCAACATTCCGATGCCTCTTCCTCCTGGGTCGGAGGGAGCCGATGCCCCCCCACCCCCACCCCACGGGCTCCAGGGCCCAAGGAGGGCGTCGAGGATGGGGCGCCGCCGGAGGGAAGGCCCTGACTTCGCCCCGCCCGCCTCCCTTGGCCAGCCAGCGCCGTCCCGAGCCTAGAAGGCCCGAAATGAAGCTTTCCTGCGGGGCGATAGGTCGGGGCAATCTCTCCTGGCCTCTGCTGGTACGGCGGGGGTGGGGTGGGGGCTGCGAAACCCTCGAGAGCCGCTGGCGCTTTCTGGAGGAGGCGGTCCGAGCCGTGGAGCCTTGCCCCCTTGCTTCATGCGAACATCCCCAGGGCTTGAAGCTCCTGCATGCGCTCATCTGGATGTCTCGAATCCGACCCCGAGGCTTATGCAGCAGCTTTGCGTGCTGCCGGATCCCTGGCTGAGGTGAACCCCCTCTGGCTGGCAGCGGCGTGTGCCACCCTGCCTCCTTTCTTTGGCTGAAGGTTTGGAGGGCTACAGGCATCTGAAGAACCGCCCCACCCTATGGGGTTCCCTTGGCATGCCCTCTTGTGACCTGTGGCCTCTGCTGAGAGAATGCCACCGAGCAACATCTCACCTGCACCTCCTGGGTTTTGAGTCCTTCTGAACTGTTGGTGGGGATCCTGTTAAAAAGTATGAGTTTGCAGGTAAAATATAAAGTCTCCAAGTGCATCTTTGTATTAAAAGCAGATCCTGGAACTCAAAAGGTTGCACAGTAATCTGGATTTGTGGGTGATGTGCATTCTGGATTATACTGAATTAAGCAGTGTGATTTAATCTGGGTCCAGGTCGTCTGCGTGTTGATCGCAGCAGGGAATGATGATTGTATTCTGTCTGGGATCGCTTGGCTGAACTTCAGAAACTTCACTCCCCTGAGAAGTCAGGTTTCTATAGAGAGGGATGCTTGAGGTTGTGTTTGAAGCACCAGTTTTGAATCTGAGGTCAACCTTCCTACATCATAGTTCTGCTGGGTTCTTTTCCTTTTTTCTTAATCCTAGTGCCTGTGCCCCAGGGTCTTTTTCTTTGGCAGTCTGTGAACTTGGTGCTCAGTAAATGGACTAACATCAGTATTTTACAGACTGTTAAATACTTTTTCGACAGGCTTAGGCTTTTACTGGCTGGGAGGCTGATCTGGTGATGGCTTTGTTGTGGTATTGTCTGGACTGTTTTGTAGGTTGAAGGGAGATGATCTTTAAGATGAGAAGAGCCTTTTTACAATTTTTTACTGTTTATATGGCATTTCTTTCCTCTGATTTTGTGAGTAACGCATTCTGTGCTGTAGCTGAAAAGACTGCCTGTAAATGTTTTGAATAAATAAATGTGGGGTCATCCTAATGTTAACACTGCTCATTGTCTAGGGATATGGCTTCAGTGATAAGATTTTTAATCCAAAAGCACTTTATTTTAGCAAGGGTTTAATTAATTCTTGTTTGATGTACTGCTCTGTGATTGTAATAAATATATTATCTGCATAATGTGATTCACAGCTGCCAGTTCTTTAGCTGGTGTTGGCTTTCATTTCATGTTGAGTTCTTCTCAAGACCTTAGGATGACGGTGTGTATTTGTGTAAAGATGTGTATGACTCTGAAGAGTGTGGCCTTTTGCAACTGACCAGTGGAGATTTAGTCACTATGCAAATGTTCTAGACACCAGGCAAGGTTTGGCACCCAGCATGCCCGTAACCATTAGGACCACTGCTGGCTTGTGCCACAGTCTTTCAGTTCTGATTTACAATGATGTTGTTTGTTTGTTGTATGTTATGAGTGACTTGTGAATTTGAGTCAGTAGTGATGTACAAAAACTACCAATGTGTGAAAAAAATTAGTTCTGGCTTCTAAGTTATTAAGGGTGATTGTAGCTATAAATACCAAAATTAGTAAATAAAGTAACATAAAACAAGAGGTTCATGCAGATATTGTGTTAATTTTGCAGCTAAATAAAAATATATATGTTGGAGCATTGTTTGAAAGTGTTCTCTTATGGTTGTGCTTTGAGATCCATAAGTCGAATTCTGTTAACAGAAATTATTCTGGGAATACTAGTTTCTAAAAAAGAAGCTGTATTTTCTGAATCTTTTTTTTTTTGCTTGAGTACTTGGTCTTCTATTTTCCAAGCAAGTTATCTCTCTAAACATGATTTCTGCAAAGTATCCATACTAGTAAAATACTTTTTAAAACAATTTTAAAAAATCAAGAGAAGAGACAATGTATCACAGTTTTTCATCTAGATTGAAAAGCTCTGATGTATAAGCCCCATTCAAAAAATAGCATCCAAGGAAGGGGCTAGAAACACATCCTGGGATAGATACATCCACAAGTGTGAATTTGGCACTGATCATATGTCTTGTATCTTCTTGCCTGATTGGTCTCTCCATAGACCTAGCCTAAGTTAGTGTATAGAGATGCAAGTTGTCCATCTGCCCCACTTGTACCTGACAGAACCTAAGGAGAGGAGGATGGTTTTAGGTGGTATGATGATGCCATTGTTGGGATGGGGTGGCATCTTTCCCTCCCAGCTGCAAGGCCAGCTTGGAAAGATCCCAGACACTGGGAGGGCCACCAAGAGGGCAGGTGAGTCTTGCCTCATCCTTAAAAGGCTCCCAGGATGTTCACCTTCCACTCACCTTCCCCCTCTCCCCTTTTCTGATGGCTGGAGAGATTTGGGGTTAAATTCCTTCCACACCCTCTTTGCATGGTTCAGATCTATCAAGCAGGAATCAGGCACTTTTATCTCTCAATACTTTCATTATCATCGAGTGTGCTAATCTTCCATAGTTGCTCTCAGAGTTGGAGGCTTCTGGCTTTGCAATGCTTTGCTCCTGTCTGACTAGGCAAATTCAGAAGTTGGAGCTGGGAGACCTGCTAAGGCCTGTGAAGTTTACGTTGTGGAATTCCAAAGTTTTCTGTTTCATTCTTTTTAATACCTACATAAAACCACTGAGCAGCACTTTAGAATGGACTGTTGTTGGTGTGCTAGCCATACTTGAACCTATTTCTTCTTTACATCTTGAGCATGGCTGTAAATGTGCTGAACAGGTGTCTGGTCTCATTAGTGGACTTGTATAAGACCTTACAAACTCAAGCTTAATCTAAATGGTGCAGAGATTGTTAGTGGATGATACATCTGTTAGACTAATGAGACTTAGCAGGTCCCCACTGGGATTACCCTCTCTGAGGCATCAGGTGTGCAGCTTAGAGATTCGCTCTAATATCACAGGTAGCCTCCATAGTACAGAATACCTTTTGCAAGCAGTGGCTGGTGGTTTTCCTTGGACTTTGAATGAATATAAGCTGGCTGAGACTACATGGAAAACTTATCTTCCTAGAATCTTGTAGAGGTTTATTAATGAAAGGATTCAAGAAGCTTCTATGTATCCTATTAAAAATGTATTATACTCTGAATCTTCTTGAAAATTCCATGTAGAATACAGAATAAGACCAAGAGGTGTTTTACTTTAACAGTAAAAGTATTGCCATCTTCACCTTTCAGCATTGAGTCGAGAAACCCCAGCCAAAATGGCTTGGGGGATCTCTTGAGGATTTGTCATTTGTGAATTCTTTGAAAATTGTCTTCTTGTAAACACGGCTCCAGTTTGATCCTTGGCTTTTCCCCTCTTCAGTATCTCTCCCAAAAAAGCTGCATAGAGGTGCCCATGGAGGCATCCATGCAGCCAGCCAGGAGTCCGTCACAACTCTGTGGTTCCTAAAAACAACAGAAGACAACCTTACTCTTACGGCTTTCCTATTCACAAATATAATTGCTTCTCTGCAATGGAAAAACAGGGGATTCAGCATCTCAGCTCAAGTGTTAATTCTTTTGGTAATACTGCTTTACTAACGGGTGTTTTTCCACTGTCATTAAACATACCCATTAAGTACTCATTAATGGGTACGTAATGGCATTTTTGTACCCATTAATGGGTACTTAATGGGTACTTCTAGTGACAGTGGAAAAACACCCAATATTACTCAGTATCCCTAATACTGAGATCTTAGGGTATAGGGCAGGGTAGGAACACAAATGAATAAACAAATAATCGAATTACCATAACAGGTTGCGTTTGGGATTGCACATGAAGACAGTTTGGAAACGTCAGCTGATACAAAATTCTCCAGCTGAGTTCCTAAGTAAGACTCATCAATGTATGCATATAATGCAGATTCTGGTTTAAAATGATCTATTTTATATGGGACAGAGCTTTAAAGCATATGCAGAAACTACTAACAGTAGATGTATGATGATGTTGCCACCATCTTTAAAGGATGGTCTGTAACAGTAAGTGGTGCAATGTTTTCTTTGTAGTCTAGTGCTAGACAGGGTTCAGTCATACCTCAGTTTGTACAAAGGTTTGGTCCTGGGATGAAGCACAGGCTCTAGCAGAAAGCAGCTCACTCACTAGATGCCTGGTCCTGGACCACTGATTTTATTGGAGGAAGGCCGTTGTAGGGATGCATCACTCATTACCTGTTCCAGCTATAAAAAGTAGTTGTAGGGATATGCACGAATATATTTTTTTACATTCAGTTCATATTGAATCGAATGTAAGAAAATTTGTATTCGTTCAAATAGATCTCCTTCAAATGTGGTAGGATTTTATTTGATAAAATGTATTCATGCGAATTTGTTCAAATATCTGATATGAACGCATACATATCCGATAATTATCCCGTAACATACCTGTAATGCATCCATACATAACCGATACGTATCCCATAACATATCTGACCTGAAAGTGTCAAATCTGTCCTGAATCTACTTCGAATCTGCTCTCAAACCATAACACATTTACTCTGAATCCATTGCAGATGTGGCTGATGCAGCCACTTTCCCACCTCCCCATTTCATGAATGTTCCAAAACATTTGTACGAATATGAATGTCCATGTATGAATGTCATAACATTCAATTCATATATCAAATGTTACAGATATTCATGGAGATTCTACATCCCTAGTCTGTTGTTCTGTCCTCTTGCAACTTCAGGTAAAATCAGCCAGAGCAACAAATAAAGCAATATGGTGCAGTTTCTTTCATAAATGAAGATAAATAAATAATTTTTGAGAGTAATATGGATGTGGATGAAGGAAAACTGCAAGAGACTGCCTAGGAATGAATTCATATGGTACCTGTTAGGATGGAGAAGATAACAAGAAAGATTTCTTAAACCTGATACCAGTAAAATTCTCTGTAGCTGAGGATTCCAGACTCCCTTTATGGATTGGAATGCACGGCTTAATTAGTTCCATACTGATTACCTTGGTTCCTACACACGGACACAGTTCCTATAGGCAAATCATGTTTATTGTAAGGGATTGATAATAGCCATGGCATTAAAAAAAACCCCCACAAATGCTGTGAACTGGGCATCTGACTCATGGGACTCTTCATATAGCTAGCAAACTCTGGACCATGTGTATGATGATGTATAGCATGAATGCCTTTCTCTTGGCTGAATTAGTGGAGGGACTTCAAAGTGCAAACATCTAGATACTAAACCTTCAAGTGTGCATTGTGTTGCACAGTGAGGGATAATTTTAGGGAAGTGAAATGACCTTAGGTAAACTGTTGTAATGAATTGAGGCTCACACGCAGAATGGTTGCCAGGTGAAAGGAGTCGTTCTTTACTGAAGATTTAGGGGCTTTTTATGCCCAGTTGCAAAATACATTAACATGGAAATTTCCCCCCGGTGTGCCCATATTTGGCATCACCGGATAAGATGTTGTCATCCTTGAGTGCTGTACATTATTTATCATACACAGTGGATGTTATATAAATGATAAGAGGTGTTATACAAATGATAAGAAGTGTTATGCCTTTTCTGAGACCTTGTTTCAGGGAGATATTAAGAAAGTTACAGTGACCCGGAATGTACCCTTTGTCCTACTTGTTTTCAGCTTAGCAAGAGTTGCTTTAGCTGAGATGGGCAAATTGCACCCCCACATTTCCTCTCTCTTTTCTTACTTTATGAAGGGGGGTCAATTTGAGGAAGCTCATGTGGCCAGGGAAAGCTGAGATGTCATTTAGCTTAGAGCAAAAAGTCTCCATGAATCAATTTTACAAGCAACCAAATTTATGTGTCTTTAACTGTGATGCATGTTTACATTTAAGGAAAACTAGGGTCAAAGGCCACACACAAAAGCGCCCTCCAGTGGGGTTTTCTCGCCGTTTGGTCAGGAGCCAGTCTGTGTGCCCATTATTTTCCCCGTCTTTTCCCTTAATAAAATGTGAACCTAAAAATATGTGAACCCCAATTTGTTACTAACCCCTTCTAACCAATTTTTGAGGTCTAATTATGGTGTATGGTTTTCTTTTTTCTTAATTCCAATTCTCCTACATATGTTCATGGAAGACACCAAGCCCCAGCTTTATAACACCCAGTCTATCCCTTTTACTGGCCAAAATTTACTTTGCTTCCTTGGTAAACCAAATTTATAAATGTCATGAGTGAAAACTTGTTGCAACAACATCTATGTGTATGTATGTGTGTTCCCTTTTGGGAAACTTTTTGAAATGACCAAATTATGAAGCAGAATCAAATTCAGTGTGTGTAACTGTGTGAAACATATGCATAAACTCTTAGGCTTCTTATATCAAGCATAGACACTTATGGACATTGTCTTTGCTTACTTATGCAAGATTTCAAAGTTCAGAAGCCATTGAGGATCTTTTTTAACTAAATTGAACAGCAATCAATTTTATGCTGGAAAAATGGCATTATGTTCAATAATCCAGGCCTTAGTTTCTTAATAAGGAGTGATATGCTGTTGTGTATATAGGACTGGTGTTCAAACTTGTGTTTTGTAGGCCTAAATGAATGTATGATGCCACAATTGACATATTAAGATGAAACATGGACAAATGTGTGTGCTTCAATGGCATGAATTTTCTAAAGCCCATTTTTTTGAGGACTTATGGTGTTTGCAATGACTTATCAATGTGGGATCAATATGTGAAACATACAAACATTTGAATGACAATTATAACAACCCAAAATCCAATTACAATAAGAACCCACATTAGCAATATTACAATTATGCAAAAAAGGAATAAGACAACCATTATAAAACCTCAATTAGCATTGGTAAAAATGACACAAGCAATGCTTGCTAAGAATTAAACTTCCAAAGTCTTTTTCAGTGACCAAATGATGGATTTTTTAGTCACAGGCTCAAAGCTTAAAAGTTCATGTGACCAAAAGCTGGATCTTGGCACAGGTACAGTTCTTAAATCTTGGCCTTCACGATGACTGTAGCCAGGCGCTGGAATCTTGTCACAGATCTTCTTTTCAGAAAAAAGGCAGGTTAAAGTTTCAGCTCAGGTGCAAAAGTCCTTTGATCTCCAAAAGGATGAGGCAACACTGCTGCTTCCATGTTGACTGTTGCCTGGTGCAGATTCTTGACACAGGCACAGGTGAATCCTTGTGTGACTGGAACCCCAGGTACAATTCTTAAGTCTTGGATCTTTCTTCCTCGATGGCTGTTGCACCTCGTCCAGGTGTTTCAGGCACATCTGTGGTTTTTGCTCAGGAAAAAAGGAAAACTGACAAAATATAACTAAAACAGATTAATTATCAATACCTTTAGAAAATTACAGTACAGGACCAATGTGGAGATTTCATTCATGCCTTTTGATCACAAAGGAAGCTGATTTAATTTTTCCTTTACACAGGAAGGTTAAGCAGCCTTATTTAAGAATGCTGCTTAAGGAAATGTTTTTTGTTTTCTCATGAGGTGCATGTCAGATTGGCAACTGTCAGTCAATATAACTTTCTCACTGCTTGGATATATAATAAGAATGTTCCATTGATAAATTTGCAATGAGTTTGCTCAGAAAGCACCTGGTTCAGATTTTTAAAAAACCATCTTGTTGGTAATGGAATATGAGCATAATTAATGCACATTAAATTCAGGGGAGCAATTCAACTCCATAGGTTCTTCCCAAAGCTGTAGGAAGCAACTTTTGCATGAAAGTGCAGGGTTACTGAAAATGGAAAAGAATCTTAAACTTTTAGCCAAGTGCTAAGAAACCTGAAATTAAATTTTTTGTTGTTAACCAAAAGATATGCTATTATAACTTAAACATCTTAAGCATTTGTCTTCAGAAGGAAAAGACTCAATTTGTTAGAATCTTGCAAAAATGCATGTTTCAAAACAATAATTCTAAATTTCTGAAGATAAACCTGAAATTAAATATTAAGGTTAGAATTACAGCCATTAGCTTAAATCCAAAATATAGAACCAATAATTATAGAAAACCATAAGATTGTGACATAAGCAATGAGTTATTTGCAAAACAAAATCAATATTGATGTATGATTCCAATTCTTCTTAGACTTTTTCTGGACTCCATTTTGTCTGGAATTCTGTAGGGACCTAATTAAAAGTTTTTTCCATAATAAAAGAAGAAAAAGCAAAACTTCTACAAACCAAGAATTATAAAAGATAAGATAACAAGTCTATATGCTGAAATAGAAATCTTGCATTCTTAAAGACACAGTAAGAAATCTGCAATTGAAATTTAAACCCAGTTGTTCTTGCTATTTGTTGAGCTGAGGAGAAAATCCCAAAATTTTAAGTTCATGACTGCCAATAAATGAATGAACTTGCTATGATGCTGCTTAAAAAGAAAAATGTTAGAAATGAATGTTCCTGCAAAACTTTTTAAACTTAAACTATTAAAACAAACATCAAAATTGCTGAAAGAAAAATAAAATTATGTTGTCAAAGAAAATACAGTTTGTTCATTCACCAATGAAACCTCTGGGCCCTTTGAAATCCCATGGGAGAATAAACATTGCACTTTCTCTGGACCTATAGGATTTTAATTTTTTCTCTTACAAGAAGTGCACTATTAAACATCAAAACTGCTGCAAAGAAGATCATAAATTATAACCAATGAAACAAAGAACTTCAATTTCTGAAAACAGTGAAATATAAAACAAGGTAAATCTCAATTCTTTCCAAGACCGGCTGTGGCCAAAAGCCAATCTCAAATCAAATTGAAATTCATTTCTCAGTGTAGCTCTGACCAGGAACTACTCTGAAAAAGGCTAAGGTGTGGAAGAAAAAGCATTTTTTTTCCTTGCTTTCTTCAAGCAAGACCTGTAAAGCAAAACTTAATTAAAGCAAATGCTGTTAAAAATTGAGAGGGAAAGGAATGTAACATAAATGGTTAAAAACCTTCAAGTTATACCCAGTCAGGCAATTGTGTGCCTGCTAGCTCTGAGGCATATGAAGAGTTCTCAAAGTTACAAACACAGTTTTTTATGTTTTTCAGAACAATTCCAAGAATGATAAACAAAAGCTTTCAGCAAGAATCACATTAATGAAGATTTGCAGCTGAAGAGTCAGAAAAGCAGACTTCCTGATGCTGCAAGAGTTAACTTTTAACATGCAGCGTTCAGAAGCCAAGAGACAATGACAATCATAGAGTTTTCAAAACCGGGACCCCTAGAGAGGCATTTTCACGCCAAGCCGAAGGAGAAACTTTTACATTTCAGAACAGAGTTAAACTCAGAACACACACACAGAGAGAGGAGTAGACAAAAACCTTAACTTTCACCTTTCAGTACTACTAGAAAAGAGAAAGTTAAAATCATTGCTCAGCTGCTAACTTTGCAATGAAACTTAAAGACAGTTAGACCACTCAAAACAAAGCGAGGAAAGGACAGGAAAACTCTAAGTAACTTCATGACATAGATGAAAGAAAACAAACTCAGAACAGACTAAGTGCCAAATTCAAACAGATTAAATTGCTGAAAAACTGTAAGAGACAATTTGAACTTTCACATTCAAGGGGGTTGGAACGGTTCAGTTCCCAAAGATACCAACTGTTTGAAAGGCAGCTCTTTCTCGGCTCCAGGAAGGTCACAGATGCTACACTGTCCCACTGTAGCCCAAACAGCTGGAGGCTTTGTGATTGGACAGAAGTCTCCTTCCATTGTTTTTGCAGGCTTTGCCGAATTTTGCTTGCCACTAGTGAAGAGACAGGTCTGATTTACGTACTGTCTCCTGGATTGGAGAAATGTTTCTCCTAGGGAAAGTATTTGTTGTTCTTCCCTGGAATGCAACACTATCTCCTGCTCGGTGGGAGTGAAATTCCTTTGAAAGGAAGGTTCTTGCTGAATTTGAGCTGATTCAACAATTGTAAATTCTTCTGAATGCCTTGTCGGCTGGCATCTGCTTGAAGCAGAGGTTTGGCTTAAAGAAAGATCAGAAAACTCTGCCTTAGTTTCAAGGGGGTGATCAGACCCCTTTCCAACCAAGTCAAAGCATGAAGCAGGAGGAGGTATTGACTCAGTACATTTCTCTATGGTATAGCGAACTTGATGCCAGGTTTGCAATATAGGAATCTGAGATCTAGGTTCTGCATGCAAATCAATGCCAATTCTCTCCCAGTCTTGTAGACGCAGGGAGCCATTTTTTGGATACCATGGGCATTTTTCAAATATCTCTTTGACCAGCCTAGGGACTTGCCCTTTAGAGGGAAAGTAACCATTTCTTTTTAAAAGTACTTCTATTTCCTCTGAGTGTCTCTTCTCTCTTGAGGCACTCGCTCCCATAGCTGCCTTGAAGCCTGTTTATACTCACGCATTCCTCAGGCCGAAATGTGGTGCACCTTTGATCCTTGCCGGACGAACAGCTTGGGACGAATCTTCATGCATTCTCCTTTAGGCCATAGGCTGCAGAGGCTCCCACGTTGGTCGTCACTTGTTGTAATGAATTGAGGCTCACACGCAGAATGGTTGCCAGGTGAAAGGAGTCGTTCTTTACTGAAGATTTAGGGGCTTTTTATGCCCAGTTGCAAAATACATTAACATGGAAATTTCCCCCCGGTGTGCCCATATTTGGCATCACCGGATAAGATGTTGTCATCCTTGAGTGCTGTACATTATTTATCATACACAGTGGATGTTATATAAATGATAAGAGGTGTTATACAAATGATAAGAAGTGTTATGCCTTTTCTGAGACCTTGTTTCAGGGAGATATTAAGAAAGTTACAGTGACCCGGAATGTACCCTTTGTCCTACTTGTTTTCAGCTTAGCAAGAGTTGCTTTAGCTGAGATGGGCAAATTGCACCCCCACAGTAAACTTCTTTTTATAGCCTGCTGCTGAGTTCTGGCCTTGATATCATAGTATATTGTGATAGACTGGTGTTGGTTTTAGGACCTCAGTATCCCTGTGTTCGCATCTTCATGGAATTCCATTCAGAAATTTGAAAATCCGATTCGAATCCAATGAATATTGACCTTTGAATTTGAATTGGATTTAATAACATTTGAATCTAGACATTTGAACAGATTTCTGATGTTCCAAAACATTTGTTTGAATGATATGAATGTGGAGATACGCATATCTGCACATTCGAATCATTCAAATGAATGAATGTATTACATACGTATCTGTACAAAATTATATGGATCTTGCACTTAAAGGATTATAACAGGATGCATACGGAATGTGCACACATATGTATAACAGATACGAATGTTGTTGACATTTGTATCTTTAAATACAAATCTAACGTTTGAACGAATAGATTTGAATGTTACAGATTCGAATCGGATTTTTTGACATTTGAATCGAATAGAATATTTTGACATCCAATTCTACTCGACTTCAAATGCAAAAAATACATTAATGCACACCCCTTGTCCCTTCATCTGTGTCTGCCCTTCCTCACAATGTGTTTGCGAAAATAAAGTGTACTGTCTTTAATTTTTTGAAATGCAGGATATATGGTAAATGCCACAAAGAGGAGATGCTAATAATAATAGTAGTGATAAAATATAAAAATGCTGGCCTTAGTTCATAAGGCAGTTGGTCTGGCTTAGGCTTGGCAGAGTATATTTTAAAATTTAATCTAGTGGGACACTTTAGTTCTATTTTACAAGAACTTCTGCCTGTCGGTTTATGACAAGTCCTGATTGATAGCTATGTACCTGTGCTTTTAGGTTACATAAGAACATAAGAGGAGCCCTGCTGGATCAGGCAACAGCCCATCTAGTCCAGCATCCTGTTACACACAGTGGCCCACCAATTCCCCATGGGCATCTCAGAGACAAGGGCAAACCTTTTCCTGCTCTCGAATCCCAGCAAATGGCCTTAGAAGCATCCTGCTTGTCCCCCCAGCCTGAAAGATGTACTCAGGCATCCACTGTAGTAGCCATTGATACATCTGCCATCCATAAATTTGTCCAACCTTGCTAAGTGTATTACTGAATCAGCACTTTGCTTTGGAAAAAAATGAACAGTGTTTTTCCACTGTCAGAAAATACCCATTTTTGGACCCATTTGGGTGTGAGCCGGATGATCCCATTTCCACCACGGCACCCATTTGGGACCCAGTTGTTTCGACTGCCGCTGGGGAAATCCAGATCAAATGGGTACTTTCTGGCCTTTAATCCGGATTTTCTTGTACAATGGGGTCTTCAGGCAGAAAATCCGGATTAAAGGGAGCCTGTTTCCACGCTTGTGTGGCAATGGGGTCTAGAGGAGGCTAGGGGGAGGGGGTACGCATGGGGGGGAGCCCTAAAACCTAAGCTTCAAAGTCATTTCGAAGTCACTTCGAAGTCTGTGCAAAATAGCTCTGGAGCGTCTTTGAAGTCTGTGCTGATCTTCAGAGTGAACTTCGAAGCCAGTCCAAAGTCACTCTGAAGTCACTTCGAAGTTCACTCCGAAGATCAGCACAGACTTCAATGGAGCTGTTTTGCACAGACTTCGAAGTGACTTCGAAATGACTTTGAAGTGGCTTCGAAATGACTTTGAAGCCCCTTCGGAGATTGCACCCCCTGTCCCCCCAAACACCTGAGGCGACAAGCAGACCCCTCATGGGTAGATCCGGATTTCCAAATGGGTGCTCTGGTGTTTCCATGGCAGGGAGGCTAGCACCCATTTCTATTGGGTGCTAGAGCACCCATGGGGACACATTGGGTACTTCCCTTAATCCGGATCTACCAGATCCGGATTAAGGAATGTACCCGTTCCTTAGATCCGGATCTTCTTAGATCTGGATTAAAGGAGCACAGTGGAAAAACACCCTATTTCTAACTAAACGTAAAGAAAGCATTCATGTTTAATCTCTTCATTTTAAGAAGTAATGATGTCTACAAAAATTGTGACATGATCTGCAAGTTGTGTTAACAAAAATGTGGTGTCGAAAGGAAAAATGCATACAGGCTCCATCAGTGTGCTCACTTTTAATATTCAAAGAAAAGCGATATATAAATGCTTCAAGGTAGCATAATTTTCTTGTCCTGTCCCTTTCTATTATACCCAGAAATGGCTTGCGTTCTGTTTAAATGTCTGTAACTGAACTCTTGGATTGTACATGTTACCTACAGTAATCCCTTAGTAATCTGTGAGCGTTGGGCTCCTCCAAACTTTTGTAAATATGAAATTTGAGAATTGTAAGTAATGGGCCCTATAAGAAGAGGATGGGTCAGAAGCCCTTTCTGTCATAGATGGAAAATATAGATAAAACATCTCTCATGCCAATTATAATTGATTTTTAGGGTCCCAAGTGAGAACACCTCCTTTATTTGTGGCTGATTGTTTCGCTACATCGTCTACCAAAGGATTGTCTTGTCAGGCTTTAAAATTTGTTGGTTTTATAGCTGATAATTTTCAATCTTTTTTTAAAAAAATAATTTATATGCACTGTTCTAAAGGTGTTTTAAAAAAAATACTGCACCTTTATTTTGTCTCGGGCATACAATAAAGCTTGTTCTGTTATGGACACCTGTGCCCTCACAGTCAGTTAAGGAGCCAGAATCATTCACACATTTCCCATCTGTTCAAAGTCTGGGAAACAAACAGCACATTGCTATTCACTGTTGTGGGTATTTCTTCCTCCCATGTAAGCATTCAACTTCTGAATGCTCATGTGCTCTGGAGGTCTGGTCAGCACACTTGCCAGCCAAGTTATGTTGCTATGGTACGTGGCAGGGCACTGCCTGAGCACTGCTCAGTCTTAATTGTCCTGCCTTCCCTGGCTAGTTTCCCATATCTGCTTCTAATATTAATACTGCTTGCTAGATCCAAGCACTAGATGTTGGGATAATGTTCAAACATTTCTCTTCCCTGTCCCTTCTGAACATGGAGGCAAGATGGGTAATCATAGCTTCTGACCTTGCCTTTTGCCTCTGAAGAGCAGCATAACACATGGCCCCTGCTGTAGTGTGGACCAGGAAGAGGGATGAAGGATTTTATGAAGGTAGAAGCAGGACCACGGGAGCAGCAGCAATGGGAGCTCAGCGGACAACAGTGGAACCGGAATAAAACACAGTTCCATAGCTTTTTGCCCTCGTGCGATAATATTTTGAAGACTTACTTTATTATATTGAAACAGCTTGTAAAGATAAAGAAGTTTAATTGTTCACCTTATTTGGAACTCTAGCTGAAATGTGAGTGGACTCCTGTGCAAATGAGATTAAAATGACCAGATATAGTGCAAGTAATTGCCTCTGATATAATCTCTATGCTGGATTTGCTTTGTCATTTTCTCCTTAAGTGTTCTCCATTCTGTTCTTTGTGGCTCAGTGCATCCTATTTATTGTAGAGGAGAGAGTAAACTGGTAGGTTTTTCAAAAGCAGTTGTATAAACAATACCCCATGGAAATGCTAATGGGGAATAGTTTAGGAATGGGGGTGCTTGAGTGCTTGTTGGAATATTTCTCTGAATAGCAGAAATACAGATGCAAGTCCATTATGGCTTTTTCTTCCCATTGTATTGTTGCAGCAGGAATATCACTTCTTTACTACTTTGCCTATTTAAGGAATGCTGGGAGCTGTTCACGAGTAATCCCTCTAAACATCTTAGGCCCAGGGAAAAAGTGTAAAGCACCTGTGCCACCTGTAGAGGCTTCATTTGAAGTGAATGGCAGGAATACTTTGCATAACATTCATGGCTCATTAAAATTTGAAGTTTATGGAGATGGGTTGAATTAACCTATAGTAACTTTACATCTTTCATTATTAAATGCCCTTGCTAGAGAGTTAGCTCATTGAATGCATTTTGAGGGGAAATATATGATTTAGGTTTTTTAGTAAAATTGCTCCTGAGTATGCTACCAGGCATTCCAATAACTGAAAATGACATTTCCCCTGTCCATAAAACCACACTGAAGACCATGCAACATGGTGGTTGCTTTTGAGAGCTATGTGCTCAAAAATAATTTTTTTCAATGTTCTTTGGACAAAAATAGACGTGCCTTTGACAAATAGAGTTTATGTATTGCAAAACCTGGCACTTGAAAACTGTAAAAGAAAAATGCTTATTTCATGCCCTTATGGCCTCATTGCCAACATTAAATTTTGGTAAGAATATCCATGTACAGTCATAGTTAATTACACTGGGAAATTCCTGAAAGTGTCTACAAAAGATGAAGCAGAAGATCTGGCAAAATGCTTGATCATCTCATTCCAGCTGATCCCGGGGGCTTTTCAAAGCAATCAAACTCACAAAGTTGATCTCAAAAATAATAAAATTGGACAGGTTTTGACCACTGCTTCAAGAAATATAAAGATGGAAGGTATGTCTTTATCAGTGTAGGTTCTCAGGCTTGCTTCTTAACTAAAGCCTTCAGTGATCACAGCAGATTTACTGCTGGGGATCTACTGAATGGTGGAGATAGGAAAATTGTCTTAAATCTGGATTTTGATTTTTAAAAATTAACAGTAAAGCCTCAAAGCCTCAATAAAACCAAGGTAACACGTCAGTCAGTATAAGCCAGTGAACTGAAGAGTTCCATCTGGTGGACAGGTTCAGCCATTGCTATGATAGTAGTAAGGAATTTTCCTTTTTCTTGAAACAGCATAATTCTTTATCTATTATTTGCTACATTTTGTCCTCCAAACAATTACTGAAGAAAATAACCTCAACTCACATAGGCCCAATAGCAGACTGTGTCTCCATTATTACCAAAATATTTCTAATTTTAATAATCTAATCCCTCTCTGGATACTGAGACCGGAAAAACTTATCTAAACTTGTTAAGTTCAGGAACTAGAAAAGGAATTAAATTTATATTTTCAGAATAACTTTGCCAGATATAAATGTGAGCTTTGGATAGGAGGCAATGAAACTAGTGATAAGGGGTGTCCTCATTTCACATAACCATTGACACGAAAAACTCAACAAGGCAAACCTCACTTACCAAACTTCAGGGGTTAAAAAAGAAACAGGAAAAGTGGATCCCACAATGTGTACAAACAATTACATTGCCAAGGCCCAACTTTATCTCAAGCACAAACTTTATACGTATGGCAGTTGCAATTTCCAAGTTACTGCCAAGCTTATTAAAGGGTGACAAAATAGAAAAATAATGTTTTAGGTATAAAGCCAAATTCTGAGGGAGATAAGGCTACAGGTAATGATAAGGTTGTAAGCTCATTAAGGCATTTTTATGAGAAATTGTATTTAAGTTAAAATAATACTCATAACCGAGTATTACGTTAATACAAATAAGAATATTGCTCCTCTTATTTACAGCAAGTAAACTTTTCCATAATCAATACAGAACAGCAGGAAAACATATGGAAATCTGTTGTATCAGAAGAAATCTCAAGCACCACAAGGCGGCAGGTCCAGATGGACTCCCTCCCTTATTCTACAAGCAATTTGCAGATGGGAACGTGTTTAAACATATCCAGCAAGGTGAAGACATCCCAGAATCCTGGAGCCAGTTGTACATTATCACGTTTCAAACTCAGAAAGCTGCCTGAACTACCCGATTCATATAGACCAATCTGTCTTCTTAATCAAGACTATAAATAGAATAGAATATTGTATTTTATGTAATAGAATAAAAGACTTTGTGTTACAATTGGTGAGCAAAGAACAGTATGATTTTATGCCCAATAGAATAATCTCCAATCCCATAAGAATCATATTCAGTTTGCTTCACCATAGCAAACTTATAAAATCACCATTAGGTATTTCTTTGTTACACACATTTAAAACTTTTGATTTCATCAGTCGTTCTTTTCTCTCAAACTTCAGTAAAAATGCAATTTCCAGAAAAAAATCCTGCAAGTCATGAAACAGGTGTAAAATACCACTATAGCAATTTATTTTTGTAAAGAATGACTCAAACATAGGGTGTTTTCCCACTGTCACTAGAAGTACCCATTAATGGGTACAAAAATGCCATTAACTACCCATTAATGGGTACTTAATGGGTACTTTTAGTGACAGTAGAAAAACACTCATAGAGGGATACCAACTAGATAAACCTTGTTAAGTGTTATTTTCCAGTGGAAACCGTTAACCATCTACATCAGGGACTCCCAGACTTCCATTCTGCCTCAGGACTTTAAATCAACCTCAAATCCCTAGCAATATATAAGACTGTCCTTCTTAATGTTATTTTATACATCTTTAGCATAACAAGCCTTCTCAGTGGTAGCCCATAGCCTTCCCTCCTGAGGTCTGCCAGGCATCTTCTTTTGTGTATATTTAGAAGACTGAGAAAGACGCATCTATTCATTTGGTTGATGAAACAGCTTCCTGTCCCCACTTCCAGGCAGTGTTATTGTTTTCGGTGGGTTCATTTAATTTGTTTTTACTATTATAATTTGTCCTGAGACTTTTGAGTATAGAGTGGGATAAACATAGAAATAAAGAACTAAAACAGTAAAAACAGGAGTAGGTATTTGTTTCACTTAATTTGGACAAGCCTATCAAACTGAACTATATGACAGTTTTTGGGAAAAAGTTAAATGGGAACTTTTCCATATCCATTCCCACAGATGCCTTTCAGATATCAGAGGGCATAGATTCTTTACCAACCAATGAAGATCAGAAAACTTTGAAGATTCTCAGAGATTTTTATGACTCATACTCTAACCCAAAACCCTTAAACATGTTTACCTCACTCCTCCAACCCAATTCAAACACTGACTGGCAATCTGTAGTACAGTTGCATGTTGGAAATCCATTGACTTAATTGAAGTAATGTGCCCACAAACACAATTTGAAAAGATATCCTACTTTATTAAGGTCGACTTGAAGAAGTTTAGTAGCCTTTATAAATTGTAAAACCCTGAAGGTCTCAAGATGGTGTGGGAGACTGATCAGGCTTCAGAGTAATTGAAAGAAACTTCAGAAGAAATGCTTTCTGACCTTCAGTGTCCATATAGACCGCCCACCCTGCTGTCTGACCAGTTGATGCCATTTTCTTGATTAGATAGGCCCTTGTGAAGAGCTTCTCAGTCCTTTAGATTTGTTTCCTGTTCTTCACTACGCCGGAGGCTTAAAGATGAGAGTGAGCCATACGTTCTGTTTTTCTGTAGCAAATCTGGATGAAACTGCCCAACTGGCTGTGCTTAGAAGATTCTGTGACTCATTACATTTGCTTTGTCTTTGTGGGAAGGTAACATAGTTGACCAGTGCTGTTTTAATCTGGTTGGTTTTGGAGTTTTAGGAAGATTTTGGCTAGATAAAGGAAACCTCTTTTCTTACAGATGCTCTGTTGGATGTGCAAGCTAATCTAGTTACAAGTGATTTACTTCTGTTTTTAAGGGTGGGGGGAAGAACTGGATTTTTGTGGTGATAGTTTGAATATAGCAGATTGGTACTCAACTCATGGGAAGTTTGGAGAAGTACAGTGTTTTTCCTGTGATGTCTGATCTAGACAAAAAACTAATTTCTGAGCATTTCCTGAAGTGACTCAGGTCTTACTCATGCACAGTGCAAGTCTAGGTCTTTGTTGGGTTTGGGGCAGTAGGAGACTGGGGTTCTTTCTTGTTTCAGGAGGGAAGCTTAAGACGTTACTGCATTTTGTGTGTGTAAATTCCTTTAAATTCCACTTCCAAGATGACTTTACTCACTTTGTTGTAGAGCTGTCACAGAATCTCAGAATAGATCAAGATACAGCTTTGAGAATTGGCCTTTGGCTTTTTTGAAGCAACTGATGTATTTGTTAGCTCCTACTTATAAATTTGTTCTGCTGACATTTGCATCAGCTTATACATAATAATTAGATTGTTGGAGCCAGGCTTAAAGTTAGATCCTACTAATTTCAGTGGGATCTAATTTAAGTCAGGATTAACTTTGATTCTAGGCCCTGTCTGCTCCCTGTTTAAGTGTGTCTGCATCGTGCCTCTGCTGCTATCCTGGACCACACTAAGCCCTCCCTGATCCTAACTAGTTGTAGAAAGCTATAACGCTATCCATAGCTTGACCAGGTATGGCTAGGTGGCTCCTGAGCAGCAGCGTCTGCACCCCTTCTGGGTGTAGCACTGAGAGTGGGCATGGTGGCACAGTGACAATCCTGATTGCCATGGCTCTGCCAGGCTTGATCTTTACCTGACTGGCATGGTAGTATTATACCAGTTAGGTGTTTGCAAACAGACCCTTTGTTGGACTATCTGGAACTAATTGATTGGGTCCTATGTTGCTAATATTTGTTTCAGTCTCAGTGGATTCATAACATGCTTCTTGGTGCTCTGTGTCACAGTAGTGGTTTATTCAGATGTTGCTGGAAACATTGGTGGATGAATTAGGGCTCAGTATTATGTAGATAAATTGTAAAGAAACAAATCCTTCCTATATTTTGTTTTAATTGCTTTTACAGTTTACTGCCAAACTGTTTTGAAAACTGTTCCCACCACATATTGGGTTTTTTTAAATGGTGCTTTTCAACCCTGGTCTGATGTTTTGATTCTTTGCCCCTTGCCTTTCTACCTTACCACATTAGTCTGTGTTGGCTCATTTTCCCAAGGAAGCCTGTAGAAAGAAGCTGTGAATCGTAGAAGATAATTGGAAGGAAATAGAAAATAATGGATAGTAACGTTTGCTGGTCTAGTTACAAGGCCTGAAATAATGACCTCTCCCCTCCTGTTCTTAATGGGGAGCAGGACGAAGTTGAAGATGAATAAGAAGCATCTTTGTAAAGGACACTGAGGATTAGTTGTCAAGTAGGGTATGCCTTTTCTCTGCAGAACTGCATAGTACGCAGTGTCTCAGAGTGACTGATTTTCGGAGAAATGAGCATCAGTAAAGGCTGCCACGCCAGGGTCTCAGGAGCTTTTCTGCCAACGTTCTTTAGAAATGGAGGAAGGCTGAGCAGTGCAATCTAACCATCCTCCTCAGAAGCTAAACTCAGCGTGCCCTTCTTTTGCTTCTTAAATGGCTACCTGCCACTCTTTGTGTTATTCAGTGCTTTAGTCATTGTATTACGCCAGAGGCATTACTAGGAATAACTCAGATTTGCATCTTCAATTTAAAACATCTCCATACATCTGTTCCAGAATCCTCAAAGCTATTCATGGTGTAAAAAAAAGGTGCTAAAATGATGCTCCTGTGGGAAGTATGCCTGATAAATCCCTTTGATGCATGAGGTGCATTCTAGCTCAGGATGTACCACTATACTATCTTAGGTGCAAACAGGCTTTTATGATGCCTGTGAATCATTCAGAGTTGAATGGAGGATACTCTTTAAGTCCCCTTTTTAAAAGACACAATTTTAAAAGTAACTGGGTTGTAAAAACAACAGTTTTTTTAATTGGGATATGTCTGCTGTGGAAAACGCCAAGAAGAAACTTTTTGTTTTTGCCTTTCTGTGGACAAAGATAGGACTGGATGGGCGGTGGCCCACTGTTTCCTGCCCTGCACCCTGTCCTTGGCTGTCCCTCAGGGCTCTTGACAAAGCATCACAAGGGTCCTAAGCATTTGCTTTGAAAATATTAGCATGCGCAACAAGCAATCTGGTTGCAGAATTCTGGCAGGACTCCAGTTCTGTTTTGTTAGGTTTTGGAGAGAGATGGTGATGGGAGGTGAAATTCTTGGCCTGTTGTAAGACAAACCAGAGCAGAAGCATTTCCAACAATGTTGTCGGATCCAGGACAAAAGTCAGAGCTTTCAAGAATATAAGAAACATATTTTTATTTACTTATTTATTTATTTATTTGCATTAAGGAGGGAATCACATTCCAGTATCTTGGGGTGGGTGGGTTCCACTAGAACTAATTACCCATTAGGGACCCATTAGGCTCAGAGCAGGAAGACCACATTTCCACTGCAGACACCATTAGAGCCACATTTGTTTCCACTAGCTCTAGGGAAATCCAGATTGAATGGGTCCTTCAGAATTTATAATCTGGATTTCCTATAGACCCCATTAAAGGAGTCTTCAGACATCAAATCCAGATTATACGGACTGTGTTTCCACCGCAGTCGGTCAATGGGGGCTGGGGGGGGCTCTGGGGGGGCACACCCATGAGGGGGGTACCCCCAAACCCAAAGCTCTGAAGCCTGTGCACAATCTCTGAAGCCAGCTCCGAAGAATAGTACAGGCTCTGAAGAGGACCCCACGCAAGAGCAGTGCCAGTCCTATGGATCCGGATTAGTTGAAGGACCCATTCCTTAGATCCAGATCATCTTAGATCTGGATTAAGGGAGGTCAGTGGGAAAAAATCTTGGTTTTCAGTGTTAAAAAGGTTTTTTTTGTTTACATTTCCACCATAATTTTGGACTTAAAGACAATTCCACCCTGGTTGGGATAATAAACCAGCAAGCATACTAAAAGATTGATTTCATCATAATCTTCAGGGTTACTTGATTTTTTAGTACATTATTTTTAATGATTTTAGATGAACTAATGTTAGTGACATTAGGTTGTGTATAGACAGTTCTAGATCATAAAGCCTAACAGATGTTAGTTCAGCAGTTTGTTGTAATCTACACTGATAACCAGGTGCCCATTTATTTTATGACAGAGCTGCTGCTTCTCAAACATACTGTATGTGGGAGACTATGGGAACAGTGCAAAAACCTACTGTTAACCAGAGTTGAAAACCAGATGTGCAAGCAGTTGAAACGCTGTTGTCTCTTCAGAACTAATTTCTCCAGCTTTTGATTCAGTGTTGAGGAATGGTTGTTCCAGGGTAATGGAGCACGCAAGCAAGATCATGGCTTCACCCATTGCTGTGGAACAATGGACATATTGTGAGTGGATAAAAAAAGTAGGCTGCTAGTGCAGCATAACAAAGCTAATTGAAACAAGGGATCATGATGCCTACCATTAGACTGCGTTCCAGCAACAGGTCTAAGGGATTAATACTAGGAGCGTGCAAAAATGTAATTTTTGACATTCGATTAGTAACCAGTCGAATATTCAAAAATCTAAATTTGTACGAATAAAGAAAAACAAATGTTTGGACATTCGGACTGATAGGAATACATTTGTATCTATTCGTAAGGATATTCAGTAGGTATCCAATGACATAAATCTCATACGCATCCTGTTTTCATCCTGTACATATCCCTACGGATACACACAAGATTCATATGTATCTGTACACATACAAATGTCCGAATTATTTGTATAAATAACTCAAAATATTCATATTTGTATGAATACTGAAGTACAAAAGTCTGGCCATTTGAGTCATATAACAAATATTACCTGCACATCCCTAATTAATATTACAGCCCTAGGTGTGTTTACTTGGAAGTAAAGGGCTTTTTTAACCAGGCCTGTCTTTCAGCTGTGCACTAAAAATAATTGCCCAAAGCCAAGAATAACAACCATTGAGTCAGATTAAGTACTAGTGGCAGTTTTCCTCTTTAAAGCAGTCCTGTGGATCTCTTCACAGTACAAGGTGTGAGGGTTTTTTACACTCCAGATCTGGTACACTTGTTGTCGTCAATTATATATTTATTTATGCCTGCATTTATTTGTCATTAAGATGTTGCATCGTTCTTTTCTTCTCAAAGTTGCTGTCCTTTTTTAAATTATTGTGCCAATCGGCCATCTTTTCTCTGATTTGCTTATATACTACTTTTCCAAAGCAATACAATGCTCAAATCAGCCTATACCATCGATTATATTCCCCCTTGCAACATACGGGATACTGCAATCTTTTATGTAGTGTAAAATACATGCAGACCCATTTAGGTTCACAGAGGAAGGAACAAGAACAGGAAGCAGTTCTCCTTCCAAACAAAGCATCTCCATGCCATAACTTGACAGTTTTCAGATTAGCGTGACCTGCAGAAGCGAGAACAAGACTTCCGCTAGGTAACAGTACCTGATGCAGTAGCCCCTTAAAAGCATTATTCTTGAAAATAACTGAAGCATTGCATTTCAGACACTTCTAAACAATTGTCAGGTTTTGGTTTTTCACTTAGCTTTGGCAGGAAGCTCTGGAGATAAGTAGGGTGTTTGCTGAAGCTTCAGCTTAGCCCTTTTGACATGAAAGTTACACCGCTGCTCATCTCTGCTTCACATACAGTTATGGTATAGCATGGAAGAACTTCACTAGGTTTCATGTGCTGTGTTGTGTGTTTATTATTTCCAAACATTTCTATGTCACATTTCACCAGAAGGTCACAGCATTCCATAAAACACCATAAGACTTGGATAAAAAACATTATTCAATGAAAACATAGTTAAAATGTAGCCTTCCCACTCTAGCAAGACATTTTCCTTATGCCCACAGATTGCTGTGCAAGCTTGTAGACATTGCTCTGTTTAGACATTGGCACTATTAGTGTTTTTAATACCTATAAAGCAGGCAGAGAGCTTATAAGTGTAGACAGGTTTAGGGCTACGAAAACTGGAGGTGGAGTAGGGTTGGGAGACCCAAGTAAGCCTGAATGGAAAGGGTTTCTTAGCAGTCCCGAGTATGAGATTTCACTGCCTAGTCAGCCAGCACGCCTCGCAAAAGGCAGCTATTCTGGGATATCTCAAGTAATTTCAGTTTTTCGTTTTACCATTCTTCAGGCCCAGGCAAAATCTCTGAAGTGCCTGGTTAATGCAAGTACCGTCTTGGGGGATAAAATATTCAAATAAGATTGTAGAATTTGAATTGTACAATGCCAAAGGATAGATTCAGGAAATGTGCAGTGGATGCAGTCTTGGTTAAAGTGCATCTGTGAAATTGAAGCCTCTAGCCTCAGTGTCTGTACATCCTTGGTTGGCACCTAATTTTAGAAAGGGGATGTGTTTTGCACTGGACAACAGCTGAAGGGCCGTCAACATTGTCTTTGCGCACTGACAATATGCCCAGTTGGAGGGCAGGCAAAAGGCTGCTTGTTTTTTTTGTGAGAAGAACCGGAGACTTTGGTGGAGGCCTCCCTTTATTGTACTTATAACGTGTGAAACATGGGTAAACATATCTTTTCTTCTCTAGAAGACCTTACCAATAGGAGTTGCTGGACTAGGCAGCTTTAGGTGCCCGTTAGGAATGCCTTTTTGAATGTCTCATATACAGTAGCACCACGTCCCCTATCGAAAGCTGGTGCTCAGTTAGTTAGGGGGTGTGATCTGTAGGGGCTCTCAGTTATCAGCTGTGTATTCTCCCCATAGCCGTATTTCCCTCTGGGCGCACTTTGAGGACTCCCAGGAAGGACTGCTTCCCTCATAGCTCTTCCAGGTAAAAGTATTCTAAGAAGCTATTCCCAATTCATAGCTGTCAGGTTGGATTTCAGGGCTTATATTCTTATCAAAAATTCACAATCTTCTTGGATCCTGTCTTGATTTAGAGGCTTGTTGCAGTCTGGTGAAGGATATTTTATTTATTTAAAAATTTATATCCCACCCTTCACCAAAAGGTCCTTAGGCGGATCACAATAACAAGATAAAATATATAAAATATTCTTAAAACGTATTTAAAATATGATCCTTCCTTCCACCCTCCCTGGCAGGACAGGAAGCCATTTGACTCAGTGATACATACTTTTTGCCCTTCTGCTTTTTTTCTCCTTGTTCTGGATTATAATTTGTAAGAGGTCCTCTAGATGTACAGTATTTCAGGTGCTTCTTGGAAAAATGGAAAATTATGGGATTTTTACAGGATTTGCCTGCTGTGCGTGAACGATAAAGGCCCATTACCCTGTATCTGTGAAAATAAGACTGATTTATTGCACATGTCCCTTATTGGAGTTTTCTGCTGTTGCTCCCTCACCCTTCACTTGATTTAAATGTATAAGAATGCCAAAGAGAGCATTCGATTGAACATTTCCCTTATGGTGCGCGGGATAGAGATGGCCAGTGATGCTGGCAAGCTGAAGAAAAGAACAGCAACTTGCAGATACACATGTGAGCCACCCAAATGTTTCTTAACGTTACTTCCTTTGATTTTCATGTCCCTGGCTCTTACCGGCTGCATCATGCGTTGAGATGGACTTTAGGGTAAATATGTCCCACTTCTGTTGTTCAGTACAACTTCTGTGTCTCTGCCAAGAAAACGGCTTAGAGGGCAAATTCAGCCCTGGTTGTCTGAATGGGTACCTTGATGGGGACCTCTAAGCAGTTTTCTTGGCAGAGGTACAGAAGTGGTTTGCCACAGCTTACTTACCTGTCTTTTTTAAAGCAGGGGGCTTGAGCCTCCCATAAAATTGCTTCCCACATTTCCTGCAGAGCCACTCCAGGTTGTGTGGCAAGCAGTGGCATAAATTCCATTATTTTTCAAGAGAGAAAAGGAGAAAAACAGTTATTAGCTGCTACTTGTTATATTTAAAATGAAATCACAGGGGAAATGGGGTTAGGGTGGGAATAGCAAGAAGGTGGGCTATTAGAGTTTTAGGGTGCTTGAGGATGGAAGTGTTCATGTCTTTTGAGATGCTGATACTTTCTTAGTCTTTTGTCAAAGTTCTCTCACATTTTCCCTTGCTGATTTTGTTTTGAGATTTCTCTTAAGGACGTTATGCGGAAGTATTATTTTGAAGGTCTGAATTATTTCATTCTGGAGTGGCTTAATTAAAATAAATGCCAGACTTGAGAAGAAACCTTCCTTCCAAGATATTTTCTGACTTAAATGTTGTTTAAAAAAATCTGTCCAAATGACAGAGTTGAAATTCCCTTCAGCCACTGAGCATAATGGAGCCCTTTGAGAGAGCCTTGTGTTATGGTGACAGCATTGCTCAGCCTTCTCAAAAAGTGGAATGTCAGTTCTATAGAGCAAACACTTGCAACCAAACGTCTTCCGAATTCCCATTATTGTGAATAAAAATATGCTGCTTTTTTATATGCATACTGGTGTCACAGTATTCCCATTAAGCCCCTCCAGCTTTCCTGCACTTATAGGTTTCTCCAGATACTTTAACAGATTTGACTGTATATTATTATTATTATTGTTGTTGTTGTTGTTGTTGTTGTTGTTGTTGTTGTTGTTGTTACTACTACTACTACTACTACTACTAGATTTTTTCTGTTTCAATTTGTTTTGTTTTTTTCAGTGTTCCCTAGGGCATTTAAGCTTTGGGCAGGCAATATAAAAAATTAATGAATAAATAATAAAATATATCTTCACATATTTTTCTTTTCTTCTCCCCCCCCCGTTAAAACTGCAGTGGGGCCAAGTGCAGAAAGGCTCCAGGTGCCTGTCCCAGAGGCCTGGTTGTATTGGTTGGGGCTAAGTGGCTAAACATCTGGTGGGTGCCAGCTGGCAAAGGCTGCTGAGACACAAGCAGCAGTGTTATTGTCATTTTTCTATTTGTTTTTTTAATGTTGTACACATCTCTGATACCCTTGGGCATAGGGTGGGATCAAACAAGCCAGCAGACAAACACCTGGGAGAGTCCTAAGACCAGCCTCAGGTGGAAGCAGAAGGTTGAGCGTTCCCTTTCCAAGGTCTCTCAAAAGAGGTAGATAGAAAAGGCAGAACTGCTGGAAGGTGTGGCTCATAGGTAGCGCATGCGCTCAGGTAGGATGCCCTTTTGTGCTTGGGGGAGCCCACCTGGTTCCGTCTTCATCAGGCCTGCTGAAAGACACTTGGTGGGTGCTTCATGGTGGGCATCCCCTCCCCTTGAGCAGCCTCAGACTTGGCAGTACCAGCAAGCACAGGGGAGTGGGTGATAGGAGCCTACTAATCCACATGGTGGCTGGCTTAGGAGAGGCAGCTCCTGAGGTGTTTTTTGTTCCCAACTCTCCATCTTCATGGCTCAAATAATGTGGCTGGGGGTGGGATCTAGTCCAGACTAATTCCTAATGAGAACATGGGCTCTGCTCTTGCACAGCTCTCATTTACCTTGGCAAGTCTGCCGAAAAGGAAAATGGCACTCTTTGTGTTACTTCCAAATCCTTCATTCCCTACGTTGTTTTCTGTCGTGTCTGGAAAGTGAAGACAGGGATGCTTATGTGGAGCAGTAAGCCGGGAGGGCGGGAGGAAGCTGAGGCCTTATTGGCAGATGGTTTTCTATAACACTAGAATGGGAGGAGCTTTGCTCTGGCTTGGAGAACCATTAGGTACTTGTGAGGCCATCCTGTCCCAGACATATTGCCTAAAAAGGCTGGCTGGGGAGGGGGGGGATCAGCAGCCCGTTCTCCCTCTCTAGAAATGCTTCCAACCCATGTTTTCCCACCTTTCCTCTCTCTGCATTCCAGAAGCGCTTTAGAAAATCTTTCCATGCATTTCAGCGTACAGTAATCCAATGTTACAAAACCTGAGAATATCCTTCTAAGTCTATTTTGTTAATTCTTGGCAGTGGCACTTTGGTCTTGCTAAAGTTTATTCTGTAAAAAAGAAAAATGAATTGCCTGTATTGGAAGAGGAAAAGAGAATGTAGAAATGCCTTAGATTGGTTGGAATGCAAGGCAGGGAAAACTCTTGCTCAGTTTGGACTCTGTGCTCTCCAGACCATCATGATTATATTCATGGTCTTTATTATAGCAAAAGCATTATTTAGTCAGCTTGGTCTAGTGGTTAGGAAGCCGGGATCTTATCTGGGAATACCAGGTTTGATTCCACTCTCCTCCATGAAACCAGCTGGGTGACCTTGGGCGAATCACAGCCCCACCTTCCTCACAGGGTGTTCTGTTGTGGGGAGGAGAATAGAAAGCTTTGGCAGCCGCTTTAAGTTCCCTTAAATGGGTGAGAAAAGTGGGGAAGAAAAGCCAATTCTTCTTCTATTGGTAGCAAGCCTTTTTCCACGCTCCAGGATTCAGTCTTCTTCTTGCCCTTATTTCAGTAGGACAAGCAACCTTTCTAGAAAAGTATATGTCTGCTGATTAAACTGTCTTTAAAATTCGCAGTGGACAAAACTGTTTGAGCATTTGTCAGTCCTTGCTGGCATCATGAATCTAGGCAATTTAGCTTGATTTCTGTTAGTGTAGAAAATAATGAAATCTAGAGTGTTTAAGGTGGGTGGATTCAAGTCCTTTACATTCAGGCAGTCAAAGCTAAGTTTAAACAGAAAATGTACTAAATATCTAAGGGGGGGCTGAGGTGTTAAATGGAAAAGATTGCATAGGGACCTCTATAATCTATGATTTCTGAGGCAAAGTAGAATAAGTCTCTTAAACGTTCAGGTAGATCCCCCCCCCCCCCACCTAAATTACATTTTGAGAGTAAGGAATTAAACATTCTGTTAAAAAGCTCACTTAACTCACTCTGGTCTTCTACTTTTTGTGCCCATCCCAG
The DNA here is from genome assembly GCA_023333525.1 of Aspidoscelis tigris stejnegeri. Taxonomy (NCBI): domain Eukaryota; kingdom Metazoa; phylum Chordata; class Lepidosauria; order Squamata; family Teiidae; genus Aspidoscelis; species Aspidoscelis tigris. The sequence continues at coordinate 6,705,238 of JALMGA010000013.1, forward strand.
GAAATGACCTAGAGGCCTTAGAAATACGTTTTGGCATCCTTGAGATTCTACAATCAAGAGAACCTTATTCTGAAAGCACCATTTACTAATGCTTAAAGGAAACTACCTCAGCACACAGAAGGAAATGTGGAAACACTTGCAATAAAAAAGCGAAGACTTTTTCTGAATACTGTCCACTTGCAAAGTCTCCCGGAAACAAACCTGCATTTCCACCCCAGTGTTAAGATAGGACACTCCCAACGGATTTGACCGACAGGCTCCGTCAAACCAGCGCTTGATCTGCTGATGAGAAGAATCGGTGGAAAGACCTGCTCTTTATTCACGTTCACTGTTGAGCAGTGATTTTTGATCTTTCTCTTCTAATATTAACTGAAGAAGGTTTGTACTTACGACACTCCTTCTGAAAGATTAAATTTTTCAGTGTACATTAACGTTAACATCAGGTGTCAAGAATGCATTGGCTGGATTCTGCAGCAGGTAGCTTTTTTTGCCCTGACGTTGAAATCGCAACCTAGGTGCACACAATAGAATGCAAAGCTGGAAATATACAGTATTTCTAAAAAAAGAAAATCTTCCACAGTTTGCTTTTATGACTATAACACGTAATCGCAGCTGTGCTGCATATGAACTCTGAATAATATAAGGACAGCAAGCCCTGCTGCCTTTTTCTCTCCTGATACAAATTACCTACCTTTTTTGTGTATTTTTGAAATGCCTCCTAAGAAAATTATGTGCATACTCCTCTCTTGCTACTACACATAGAGTCCCAAGAAAGAAGCTCATGAGAGGAAAGGACTGTTAGTTCAAGCAGCTCTGTTCAAGTACTTCCTTATGTATTGCTGCAGTGCCCAAGAAAGTAAAATGGACTACAAGCGGCGCTTTTTGCTTGGCGGGTCCAAGCAAAAGGTGCAGCCACACCAGCAGTATCAAGTGCCGGAACTCGGCAAGACCCTGAGCAGCACTCCATTGGCCTCTCCGGGCACAGCGCCCCCTCTTGTCCCCCCGGTTGCTGCGGGCAGCTGCAGTCAGGCCACGCCCATTGCAGACATCCAGCAGGGAATCTCCAAATATCTGGATGCACTTAATGTTTTTTGCCGCGCCAGCGCTTTCCTCACAGACCTTTTCAGCAGTGTATTTCGGAACTCGCAGTACTCAAAGGCAGCTATGCAACTGAAAGACGTGCAGGAACATGTCATGGACGTAGCAAGTCGACTCACAGCAGCAATAAAACCAGAAATAGCAAAAATGCTCATGGAACTAAGTGCTGGGGCAGCAAACTTTAAAGATCAAAAGGAGTTCAGCCTACAGGACATTGAGGTAAGTTAGCTCTGTGGCACTTTGGGGCTGCTCTCCGTTTATTTCAGCGGTCCATTATTTGGTTAAGAATGGGGAGCTTTTGAGTTTTCCGTACTAAGCCAAGCCTGCTTGGCCCAGTGGTCAAGGATCTTGGGAGTTGTAGTCTAATGCTGGATCCGCACTCACTAACTGGGCTGGTCCTGCTGGACTGTTGCAGCGTTGAGCCATTCTGGCAGCAGGAGCAGCTTCAGAATACCAGGATAAGCCTTCTGTATTTGGAAGGCTGTCCTGTTACAGCAAAAACTCATGAGTTTGTTGAGTACTAGAAACTGAAGTTCATGGCCTTTGTTCCCTGTGGAGATGTGTTTAGGCAGTACAATTTGTTGTGCTGTCGAAACGTGGTCCCCTATTTGACCAGAACAGGGAATCCTTCCTTCTTCTAAACACTTCCTGGGACCACTCTTGCCACCCTTGCAATGCTGGTAGAGTTGAAAAAAGAGATTTGCCGGTGTCCCAGTATATGCTGCCATGTTGGCCACCTGGACCGGAACATGCTCCATCTCAGTGTGGATGGAGTGCCCTGCTGTAGTGTGTGGAAGGGCGAGACCTGAAGAGGATTAGACTTCATGTTGAACTGTTCTGCAGGTAAGTGTGAAAATGTAGACCAACAATTCTCCTTCCTTACTTAGGAAAGGTTGAGGGGAGTGGTATAATTAACATGGTTACCCCCGGGTTTTGCTGTTTACCTGTCTGAGGCTGCCTCAAGCAGAAATTTGGATGTTGTGGTGATTAATATTGCACAAAGAAAGGAATAATTCAAAGTAAGAAATCACTTTTGAAGGCCTAAAGACTCATCCCTGTGTTCTGGCACCTCATCAGTTAAGTAGAATTTCATTCATTTAGGAAACAGTGAGGTCAGGGTGAGTGCAGCACAAACAGCATCTGACAGTTTCATATATGTGTAAATGTAGCAAGCGGAGACCCTGTTTACAAAATCTATTCAGTAAATCAAAGTTTAGAAGGATCGTATAGTGGGCTTTAAGGTGGCCCTATAGATTTAGACCAGTGGTTCTCAAACTGTGGTCCTTCAGATGTTTTCCCAGTGGGTTTGGCATGGAATATTGAGAGTCGTTGAAGAATATCTGGAGGGGCCACTGTTTGAGAGAAGCACTGATTTAGACCAAAGAGCACTGGTTCAAGGAGACACGGATCTTTAAATCTTGACAATTATAATAAAGTATGTTGCTTCTGATATCTGAGATAGTGCACATTTGATCATGTTGCTTTGGGTAGGTTTGAAGGAACACAGGTTAATAGGAATTCACATGATTCAGAATTCTTATTTCTTGTTTTGCTAGCTTTTAGGCTACTAACGTACTCTATTGTGACTGTTTTAATCTCCTCTGTTTTGTATATTGCTTTGAAATGCTAAAGAAATAGAAACCCATGGCAGTAATATTCTGTCAAATTTCAAATGCCATGGAGGGTGGGTTTTTCTTCAAGGTTTAAGAAATGATACAAAAGTGAAAGGATGCATTTGATTTCTCTCCTGAACCCTCTGCTGCTAATTATGTTTCATATGCCTCATTCCACTAACATTCTGATGCTCTTGGTTGTTAGGGAACAATTCTTTTAGAAACCCTGGTAGGTTTGTCCTCCATTCCTGGCCGGCTGCCTTTTGTAGCTTCAAAGAGGCCAAGTGTTCATTTCACCAAAGTTCCTTCCTTGCTTTTTCTGCAGCCGTCTTATTACCATGTCCCTGACGTAATGCACGTGCACCCGCACACACACACGTGTGTGTGTGTGTGTGTGTGTGTTTCTGCATAAACAACAGAGCTGTGTTTTAGGATCCTGGGTGGGAGGCTGAGACTGAATGCTTCATTGTGAAGGGCCTGTACATTTCTCTTTGAAGAGATCTGGATCATTCCTAGGCAAGCACAAAGACCAGGGGAAGTCAGTTTGAGACATTATAAATTCAGTAAATAAAATGTAGCGAAGCAATAAATAAGATAATTTACTGCTGGTTGATAGACAGAGAGGAGACTTCCTTGGGAGTTGTCATTTTGAGGGTTTTAAAGGAAAGATCTGTGCTTTTCCTTCAGAGGTTGCAGTTGATGCACTTAGCCCTAGATATCTCCTCTTCTGTAGTGGATGTCCAAGGAAACATATTGTTATTTACAGAATCAGACCTTCCTTTCACCCCAGACACAGCCACAACTAGCATTCTTTTGCCTTTGGCCTAGCAGCTTCCCTGTTTCTGCGGCTACTTGCAATTGCCCTCTGCTCTTCCCCAGTAGCATATTGGACACCTTTCAACCTGGGGGTCTCATCGTCCGGTGTCATATCATTTTTCACCTGGTGGTTTTCTTGGCGAGGATGCTGGAATACCATGCCATTTCCTTCTCCATTTTTGGTCTGAGCTTTCCATACGACCTGTCCGTGTATGGCTCATAGCTTCAAGCTCCTCTGCCATGATAAGGCAGTGGTCCGTGAAGGGACAAAAACTATATAATGTATTGCAAGTTTATAGTGCAACTTGTGCAGTGGAAGTGTCTGATACAAGCAGAAAGCCGTTTCCTCTGACAAAGTCCCTCTTCCAGTGCTTGCTTGTGGTCCCCATACTTCTGTGATAAGATCAGGATGGCCCATCCTTTCCTCCAGTGTTGCAGTAGGTGCTGATCACCAAAGCTGGTCCTCCAGCCAAGTCTTTCTCCACATCCCATCATTATCTTCATCATCGTGAACTACTACTACTACTACTTTTTATATCAGCATACCAGCTTTCCAGGAAAACTGCTTGAGGGAGTTTACAACAACAGAACACACACATTACAATAGAAATTAGGGTGAGATTTCTCAAGAGCAATTAACGTAGTAGATCTGAATGTGCCACCTTGGACTATTTTTATCTTGTGCAGCTGCTGCTGTAAAGCAACATTTTGCTGTTTGCTTTGGCTGGCATCTCTCCTTTCCTTTGTTTTGACGAGGGTTATGAGCTCCCATCAGTATGAAATTTTTGAATAAGCTTTGTAATAATTTAGGAGTGGCAAATCTTCCAAAGAGTCCTGGTATATTCCACCACAAACAAACAAACAAAAAAACACCCTACTGTGAAACTGTTGTACAGTGTGTGTTTTCATGTTTGCTGGCTTGGTATTTTGTAAAATAAGGAAACGGCTTTTGAGATGTCAGTCGGCATACCTAAACTATTAAGCTTAAACTTTATACAAAGAAGGGAAATGATTGAATCACAAAGGAATGTTAGAGGAAGAGTGGAAGGAGTTGGACAGTGGGGGTAACTTCTCTCAGAGCAGTTACACTTAAGCAAATTTAGCCATCACTTGTGATCAACCCTTGCAAATAAATAAATCTGGTGAATATACAGTCTTGTGCAAACAATCAGAATGAACCTGTGTTTCATTGTTGCACTTACTTCTTTTATACGTATCTATATCAGTTTCTTTCTTTCCAAGTTGGAAAAGGCTTTTGGAGCAGCTTGCAAATATTGCCTAAGAAAGAAGTTCATTCCCCAAGCTTATGGTCTTTAAGTTAAGATGCACAAACAAATACTTGGAGGAAGTGGAAGACAAATGGTTTTAAGTTGCAGGTTTCTGGCATGGATTAGCTGAAAGATCTGCAAAAGAATTTGCCTTCCCCTTAAAGCTCCAAGAGGGGGCTCTAATCTCCCCTCCCCCCAGTTTGATTAACTTTTATATAAATCCTGAAAATGAGATCCTAACAGGTCCTGTTTTGCAGCAGTTGTGCTGAACCTTTCTTACTATGAACTCTCAGGAGTATTATGTTTTGGCAAGGAGACAACCTTCTGGAAGTAAATTCTGAATGAACCACTAGAAAATCCTGCTCATAGAACTAGTTTTTTTTTCATTTGAAATGGTTTTTATCCAACTCTTTCCCTCAGCAAAATTAAAATTACATCAAGTTGCAATAAAAGACTGCAGAGTTACAGCAAATATTACAAAGTGACAACAGCCAATAATAACAAAATTTAAATATAAAAGCTTTCTCGCTGAGACGTGTTATGGTTGCTATTTGTAGAGGCTGTACAATATCTTGAAAAGCTAAGCAGTGAGTATTTATGGTCTGCCAAAGTATTAAACTTCTGCTCTTGTTATAACTTCTAAGTTTAGTGTTGCCACAAATAAGAACATAAGAGGAGCCTTGCTGGATAAGGCCACAGCCCATCTCATCCAGCATCCTGTCTCACACAGTGGCCCACCTTCAGTTGTATTTGCCTCCCTTCAAATGGCCTTTAGAAGCATCCTGCCTGTCTCTCCAACCTTCCTTGGTGAGAAAAGTAGTTCCAGAGATGCAGATTTCCACAATATTATGGTACCAAGAAGTCCAGTGTAAGAGTAGATTGAATTTTTAGTTCCTGGAAATCTGCGGCTTTGCTGCGGCAAATATGGATTGAGGCAGTATTTTATGCATACATTTTTAAATCAGAACCCTTGAAAAGACTAAGAAGATGAAATTTGCTCGAGGACTCAATGGGGATTTGAATTACATTTCTGATTTCGTTGCAGACCACAGCCCCAAAATGTGAAATTATATTGCACATCCACCATCTGGTGGTTAGGGAGCCAGACTCGTATCTGGGAATACTGGGTTTGATTCTGCTCTCCTCATGAAATCAGCTGGGTGACCTTGGGCTGGTCATAGCTCTCTTCCAAGCTCTTACAGCCCCACCTACCTCACAGGGTGTTCTGTTGTGGGGAGAAGAACAAAAAGGTTTCTCAGCTGCCTTGACTCCCCTTAAATGGGTGAGAAAAGCAGGGTAGAAAAGCCAGCTCTTCTTCTGTCCTGCTTGCAGTGCCAACAAATAGTTGCTAAGTTCTGTTGACATGTGAGAGCTTTATCAGTGTCATGTGCCACCTTAAAACTTTTGCGCACGCTCTTTGGGGCTGGCACTTGAACTGAAGTTTTTATGATTTAGAATGAATAGCCAGTCTTACACCATGAGTGATGTGCTCAAATCTGCAGCCCATTGGTTGTTCTAGATGCCCAAGTTGATTATTATTATTTTTTTGTGAGTAGGATTTAGTATATCACTCCTGTCTTATCTCCAGTATTTGGGAATGAGGCAACAAGAGCTTGCTTGAATTTTGTCACTGGTCATTTGATATTTGTCCTTTTGAGAGATTGTAAAAGAATAAAGAACTGATATTGATGAAGCCAATTAAATGGTTGTGAGGAGAACATAGTTTGAAGCCTGTCTTTGCATTATGAAATTCCCTGAGGAATCAAAAAACATCTTTCAGTTTATGAAAAAAACCACTAGGAGCTTTTTACATTGTTGGCCATTGAGCACTGGATACAAGAGCTGAAAAGAAACTATTGAGGCTGCAAGAGACGGGTGTGGGAACAGGGCCGCCTTCCACCTTTTCCATATTTTTTTAATGTGACAAGAAGTTGCTAGAGCAGGCTCCAGTAGCTAAGAGGCAAAAATACTATAACCTGGATTGACTAAAGTCTTTATGCTTGGATTAGTTTCCAAAGCTTTCCACAAGGGACTGGATGGTGAAGCCATCCTGAGCCATTGTTTCAGCTGGAATGTTTCAAAGCATAATTCCATCTGTGGGAGTCCCCGGCCTCCTTTCCTTGTATGTCTCCGCAAAATCAACATAGCTAGTTGTGACAGAAAGCCCCAGGGCCCCCGAGCGTTCCCCCACGCTCCTCCAGGAACCCCGTGCCTTCTGTGGTACGTGCCGAGCGATTTCACACGAAAACCTCTGTGGAGTTTTGTGGTTTATTTTTAAAATAAAGTTCAAAAGTTGAGCAGAGGTACAGGAAAAACACAGGCTTCCAGCAAATAAAGGTTCCTTCATGCATCAGCATGAGTCACAGCCTTAGTTACAAAAGCATCAAAGCATATACGAGCATGTACAGAGTTCAATCTCAAGTAAAGCATAAGGAAAGTCAGATAGAATAAGACATAAGACATAAGAATACATTCATGCTATATTCCCTTCAAACAAAATCACATGGTATGCGTAAGCCAATAAGCGATATACAAGCTGAGGTCACTTTCGATAGTTAATTGTTTTGAGAACTCGCCCTCTCACCTTCGATTGGGCTCATACTCCCAATTAGCGTTATCTCGTCCTTGGAATACCAGGTGTCTCTCTGGCTCTGGGCAGAATTTACGGTTAAGGCTCCAGGCATAATTCATGGTTGGGGTAAAAGTGCTCTTCTGTTTCTAGGCAGGATTTATGGTTGGGGTAGATAACGCCACCTCGAGACATCTCTTACAGTTTTAGGTGTTACTAGCTAATTCCAAAATGGAAGCGGTTCGGCTCTTTTCTTTTACACATTACAATTGGGTGTTTTTGGGGTTCCCGTCACACTAGTCTTGGTCTGTTGTTGCTAAAAATAAATTTTGTTAATTTAGTCTATTTATATTTGAAAATATGCCCAGGAGAGGTAGTGGGAGCATTTGAAATAAAAAGTAGAATTTTGGCATTAGAAACATTTTTTTCTGCTGGTATGGTTAAGCATTTTGATTTCCAGGCAAATAAATTCAAAGTAATACTTTTGATGGCCGGAGAGAATGTGACTTAAATTTTTGTGTATGTAAATTCCTAGATATTTCAGCTCCTTAGGCTGTAATTTAAATCTAGTAATTTTTTTGTGGTTTGAGTTGTAAACAAGGATTAATGTTGCAGTATATCAACTCTGATTTGTCTGAATTGCTTTTGACACACAAGCAAAGAAGCTGAAGAAGTCCATAGTTTTATCACCTCAAGAATAAGATGTAGCTATTAAAATGTCATCAGCATATATAATTTTCAGGATCTCCTGCTATTTTGTTTCATATTCCTTTATATTGGGGTCTACATTTAGAGACAAATCAGTGATTCAGTGGCCTGTATAAAAAGTAGTAGTGATAGCGGACACCCTGTCTGGTGTTTGTTCCAACAGTAAAAGGGTTGGACGTTCTCCTGAGGCAGGGTTGTACATGTTCTCCAGCCACAGAGCCTGACCTTAGGGAAAGATTATATATTTTGACTGGAAGAATAGCAGGTTTATATCTGTGTTCCTTATGAACTCTCAGAGGAATGGCGTCTGGTCCCAGAGACTTGTTACCATTTTGTTTATTAAAATACACAAGAACTTCCTTTCTGGTTACCTTTATCCAATTTGATTCTCCTGACTTCCTCCTGGAAAATACAGGCCCTCTTTCTTCCTCAGTGAAAACAGAGGCGAATGGTCCAACTGCTTTCCTGAATGGATTCCTACCTCTGATGTACTTACAGAATTTATTATTATTTCTTCACATGAGAAACAACTGAGAGCAAGTTCATGACAAAAAGCAGTGTTAGGCATAGATGAAGCCATTAAAAGTAGTACAGCTTAGCTATCATGGATGCTTTTGAGAAACAGGTTTACATTTGAGAAACTGTGTTTACAGAGTAGTCCTTTGCAGGTTCACCTGCTGGTTGAGCTAAGTTGGGCGTCTAGGTTGAGTGTGTGTGGAATTTTCCAATGTGTAACATTGCAGTATAGGTGAAAGAGTTGTACATTCTCTCCTTTGGTATGGGATCTAGGGTTTGAAATGCATCTCGCTTGGAAGGCAAAAAAATGATGAACTTTTAATTCATGTGGTCATTTCTTTCTGTGTCACATTGCTGTCTAGTGCTTTCTTGTCTTTGCTTGAAGTATGGACAGCTTTCTTGTCCTGTCTGCTGAATGTTTGCATTTGGCCCCTGGACTTCTCTGTTATCCTTCTGCCTGCTTTGTTCTCCTTTAGGAGACAAGAATGCTACATTCCTTTCTCTTCTCCTTCTGATCCTACTCCAGCTTTTTTTTTTTTTTGCTTGTGAACGTCTCAGTCAGGGAATTGTTTGGCTCTAAGTTTTGCATATCAGGCCAAAACATATTGGAATAATAAGGACAAAGATTGCTGCATCCACTCCATTGAAAAGACACTGTCCACAATTCAGCTCCGAACATCTTAATTGCAGCCTGTCCCTTGCAGCTAGGCCAGTGGTTCTCAACCTGGGGGTCGGGACCCCTTTGGGGGTCAAACTACCCTTTCAGAGGGGTCGCGACGAGTCACCCACCTTCCAGCTGTTCCGCCCCCGAGGTTGGGGGTCTTCACAACATGAGGAACTCCATTAAGGGGTCGCGGCATTAGGAAGGTTGAGAACCACTGAGCTAGGCAATCCCTTTGGACAGACCCTAACAGATTGTCTCTGGAAGCAGATGATCCACACATGGGCCAGTCAGCTGCCTGTTTCCCTGTCCATAGTAAAGCAGGTTTGTATCCCACTCCCAACTCATAAAACAGATTAATGAGACCTGGTACCTCTTGCTCGCAGTGGAATCACACGTGCTATAATTAAGAGGAGAAAGGACACTTTTAGAGAGTTCCCTGACAGAGGGAAATGCCTGGATTTCCTGTCAGCAAGGGTGAGGCTGGGTCCTGAACCAGATAAGTGGAGGATATCTGAGTATTGTATTTGATTTTTGTTTACCTAAGGAGCAAGGGATCCAGCCACCGGAATTTGCCCCCTACTCAAGGGCTTTCTTTACGGCTCTTGGTCACCTACAGGTCCTATAGTCTTTCTTCAGCAGTTTTTTGTCTGTTATCCCTCAAGGCAGTTTTTCTCTAAACACTGTTGCTGTCACTTCAGCAAGGAGAATGTTGGAACTCAGGTCTTCCTCCATGCCTAAAAGGAGATCTTTCAGATAATGCAAGGGTTCATCCAAACACGTTTTGCTTCAAACGTTCCCTAAGGTAGATCCCAGATACTGTATATCCACTGCTATGAGGTTTTCTGGCAAGCAACCTACTAATTTCTATCTTTCTGCTACTTACAGTGGGGGCTAAAGTCTCAAAATCCATTCTGGCAAGTTAAGGAAAGTAATTGTATTTTTATTTTTTTACCTTCAAGACCCAACGTTTTCCTGCTCTGCTGCACATTACAGTTGATTCTATAAGAGATCGTTGTGATCACAGTCCTGACTGCCAGCATTTCCAAATAAAAATTCTCACATGGGGTTTGACAAACAATCTCGTGACAAACCCGCGCCTCCACTGGGTTCAAATTTGGGCTTAGGCTCCTTGAGCCCCATTAGTTAGCATGTAATGGCCTGCTTGACTGTCTCCTGTGCCGATGAAGGGTCGGCCATGCCTAGGCACCCTTGGCTGCCCCCTAAGCTTTCCTTCTGCCACTTTTAATGCCGTTCACTGTTGTCAAACCATGGTTCTGCGCACGGGAATTGGAGCACAGCCACAGCAGTATAGCAGCGGGATAAGTCCCATATTATTTTGTCTCCTGAGTAGGGATGTGCACAAATTATACAAACATGAATAGACCCTTTCAAATGTGGTAAAATTCTATTTGATATGAATGTATTTGTATGAATATCTGATATGAATGAATACGTCTCCGATATTTATCTGAGATATGTATCTGATACATATTGTAACAAATCTGCTCTGAAAGCATCAAATCCGACCTGAACCCGCTTTTAATACGCTCTCAGTCCATGTCAAACACATTCTAGAGCTATTGCAGATGTGACTGGCACAGCTGCTTTCCCACCTCTCTAGTATTAACAAATGTCTGAACTATTCGTACGAATGTCTGGAAACATTCATATTCGTACGAATGCCAATGTATGAATATCGTAACATTTGATTTGTGTCCAAATACATGCGAATAACGACTATTACAACTATTTGTGCACATCCCTACTCCTGAGTAACTGGGAAGAGCTGTGAGCTAAATGGAAGCCCCTGCATGCCAAACACAAAGAAGCCTTCTTGGTTAGTTCACCTATGTTTACTTAAACCATGTGACATATTTGTTGTTTTCTGCCAAACTGGTTGCCTTGGGTGTCTGAAGGTTCAGCTTAAATACTAGCGCAACCAGATGGGTTATTCCTGACCTGTGTTTTTCTGGTTTGTTTGTTTTCCCCAAAGGTACTTGGAAGATGTTTCTTGACGGTGATGCAGGTTCATTTTCAGTTTTTATCCCAGGCCTTGCAGAAGGTCCAGCCAGTGGCTCATTCCTGTTTTACAGAAGCAGTAGCTCAGGAGAGAAAGAACTCTAATGTGTCTGAGCTGTCCGGCACAAGCCCTGCAGCTGAGCTAGAAGAAGCTGTGCGGTCGTGGAGGGGAGCAACCGAGGTAAGGATGGGATCAGGCTGACAGGCCTAAGTCTTGTCTGCTTCTCAGGAGCTCACAAAAAGGCTTGTGGTGGCCTTGTTGGCATCCCACGCTGCTGCTGTTTTGCGGACGAATATCCTGTAGCCTATTATATGAATTCAAACTGCAACAAACAAGATTGAAACCCGCTGTGAAAAAAAGCCTACATGCAACCTCTGGATTCTGTAGCTACAGAAGGTGAAAAATTGCAGGAAGGGTTTCTTGTGACGAGAATGACAAGTATGGGTGCCAGCCCCCTGCTTTTGCGCTGGGAACTAGAAAGGTTCATTGCGTTGTGTTTCCTTCCTCTGTGAAATGCTGAAAATAGCACCACACTGAGCTCTGGATTCTAACAGAGTTATAAACTGGGATTGGAAAGGGGTGAATGGATGATGTGAGCATTATGGGCATTTATGAAGACCCTGTTCACAGGAGGGCATGACTAGGAATGCACAGCAAGGCGGGGAGAGTCAGATACTCTATCAAGCAATTTAAGAATGCTTGGGCTCCAGCTGAAAAGGGTGGGATGGAAAAAGGGAAGGCTAGGTTGCCATTTTGACTCTTTTGGGAAGGACGCATGAACAAACGGTCTTAGGTAATTTTGGACTGGTTTTCTTATTGTAAATTTAGCACTGTGGAATCATGCATGAGTTGAATATGAGATAGTATCAGCCCTGGTCGTAGTCCTTGCATTCAGGTTAGACAAATGTTACACAGATTATACAAACCTTTATGTGAAAACTTGAGTGCAATTGCTGGATAGCCTTATAAAATTTATCAGGTGTTCTCTGATTTCTATCATTTCAATATATTGAAAAGAATAGGAGTTTTGAAATGTGAAACTCCATGCGTGATAAAAAACATAATGAATACATAAAAGTAGAAGAGAATTTTCTGCAAGGCTAGGTAGCAGCTATCCTTGGAAACCCATCTCATGCCTTCTGGCCTATAACCTAAACTATAAATGGGGCCTCTGTTCATTAAAAAAATTAACCCTGAAAACTATAAACTTATTATTTATTTCAATAATGATTTTATAGTTTGTATAAACATCTGTGTTTATCTGCATAGAATAAAAAGCAAAGATTCATTCTTAAGTTTCAATCTGGAAAACTGTTTTAGGTTTTGGGGTTTTCTCCCTTAGAAATTGACTAGTGTATAAATGTGATGGGTAAAGCGTGAAGTCTAACAAATACTCTATATCCCTGTGTGTCTCCAAATGTGATATCTACTCATTTTTCTTTTTCTATATATTATGTATTGTCCTGAAGGCTACATCACGGCTTAGAGAGCGGGTGTGTGATGGCTGCTTAGCTGGCCTCGAAGTCCAGCAGCTGTTTTGCTCCCAGAGTGTGGCCATTCCTGACCACCAGCTAAAAGAACTGAACTTGAAGATCGATAGCGCTTTGCAGGTCAGTTACCTTGCTAGTTTGCAGTTCTTTGAATGACCTCTTCTGGGGATTGAATAAAACATGTTGGGAATTTGCTAAAAGAATTTGTAGACGGAATGAATGAAGGAGCAGGATTTCTTGCTGTTCTTTTTTGGAAGCTGGGGTTGGTGGGAATGAAGGCAGAACAGGCAGCTGATTGAGTGGGAAGCCCAGGAGATGACGAGGGTTCGGTAAAATTAACTTTATTGTAGCTCCTCATTGAATTCAGTTTTATGACAAGGTCTTCCTTAAAAAAAACCAGGCATACAAAGTTGCGTTGGAAAGTTTGGGTCACTGTGAATATGCGATGAAGGCTGGTTTCCACTTGAATCCAAAAGCTATTGAAGCAAGTTTGCAGGTAAGACAAGGCAAGGGCTTCTCTCACTTTTCCAGAAAATGTTTCTCTTTACAAGCTGAACTATTTGCAGATTTTCATCTCCTCACATGTTGCTTTGGTGTTGTGTCCCACAAGGGCTGTTGCAGTGATGCTGAAGCCCAGCAGTCTGGAAGGAGGCAAACTCCTTCTCAGCCAATTCAGTGTGAGCTCCCAACAGTTCCTGTTCAAATCGGTGCCCACTTCCTGAAAGGAATCTCTTTTAATGAGTCTGCGGCAGATAACCTAAAGCTGAAAACGGTAAGCTCACTAAACAAAAGCCTGTCGCTCTCCTTATCATGTGCTGGGCTAGGGGCTGGAAGTGGCTGTGAATTTTGTAAATGGCTAAATTGGAATCACAGTGGTAAAATCAAGAGTACATCAGATAACCATTATATAGAAAGCAAACCCAGTATAAAACGTGTGCGGCTTCCACAGTTGCAGGAAAGAAATAATATTTAGCGTATTTAGATAGCATTGGTTTACAAGAATGGCCGTTCAAAGGTGATTGTGGGTTTAACCACTGGTTTAACTAAAGGGTAACCCCTTCAGACTGCTGTTTTTCTGGAATGCACACACACATCCCACCTCCAATAAAAGCCTTGAGATAACCAGGAATATAAGGTTTTGTTTGCAGGTTGTTTTTTTTTCTGGCTCTATTTCAAGCTTTGGCACTTCTAAACTTCAGTAACAATTATAATCAACAATAGTAGGAAAGTATCATCTGGATGTATGAGCAATGTATGCATCTGTGTGCGAAAGAGGAAGTAGGGGACGCTCGTTGCAATTAGCTTAATCCGCAGTATGATTTGATTTTTGCCTGGATATCTTTGCAGCACACAATGATACAACTGATCAAAGAGGCTGGATGCCACAACGGAGTGACTCCAAGGGATGATTCCCCTGTGACTGAAGTGCTCAACCAAGTCTGCCCTTCTACCTGGCGGGGAGCCTGTAAGACTGCTGTGCAGCTGCTCTTTGGCCAGGCTGGGCTGGTAAGTGAGTAGCCATATATGAGCAGCTACTTACTTTGGGGTGTTTTATGTCTCGCGTTAGAGCCCTAGAATGCTTTACGATGGTTCATGGTTACGTTCTTCTGATACTAGGAGTTTCTAGTGCTCCATTCCCTCTCCTTAGTCTGCGGAAGCAGCTTGCTTATTGCTTCTGGCAGCAGGGTTCCATTGGCTACTGCTGTGTGGCTGAGAAGGGATGGAGGAAACATCTGTAAAACGAGAACAATGGTGCTCGGGAGTCATTTCCGAGACAGAGTGTGAGAAAATGTTTCCTTGGCTGGGCTTTATGTTTTATTTATTCAAATATTTGTAATATAAATAGTTCCTCATTCATTAGCGATGCTGGTAGCCTATGCAGCTTGAAATCAGTAATTCTCAAAAGTGTGGGGTGACTTTCAGGAACTTTGAGGCCTCAGAACTTCTCTGGGTGTTGAAGAGGGCCTAGAACAGGGGTATAATGTCAGCATCCCATGTCAGATCTACGGTCTGAGGGCCCGGAATCAAAGCCCTGGACTTTACCCTGGCCTTTGACTGAAGAAGAAGCATTGCCTACCAATGCAGGCACTGTCACTGTTTTAGGTCCCTTCTAGACCAGCCGATAAAAATCCGCAGTTAGTAGAAAAATCACAGCTTACGTGGCTACACAGTCACAACACGCTGTCCACACTTGAAACAGAGGCCCACAGCTTCCTCCTTGGCAGCTGTGAGACTTCCGTGGTGTGCGCGCTGAGGCACGTGTCATGTGGTATCGAGCAGCCAAAGGGAGCTGAGCTGCAGGCTCAGCTCTCGTTGGCTGTTCTCGCCGTCCTATAAGGATGCCAGGAAACTCCTCAGGAAACTAGCAGATAAATCTTTAGTAGTGGCGGCATAATGCGCCACCCCTATGAAGTATCAGGCATCAGGTGTGGTGCTCATGTACCGACTGAACATCAGAATGCACAGTATTCCCCAGTCTGGACACACCCTTAAAGATTTTATTTTATAGTGATTTTATTGTGACTTGCACTGAGACCTTTGGGTATAGGGTGGGATAGAAATATATATCTAATGCTGATGGGTTTTGACTGGGTTAGAGATCAGAGCTCTGAACACAGTATTGCTCTTTTTCCTGAGACCTCATCACTTCTTTCCTGGCAGCAAAATCTCCCAGTTTTACAGTATTTAACTCTGTTGTCAAAGCCAAATAATCCTTATTATGAAAACTGATTTTAAAGTCTTACACAGCAAATTGTCACATGAGTGGGTCTAAACTTGCTTCCTCAAACTGGGGGATGGACTTTTCAAAAGGTCCTGTCCGTGGAAAATGCCAAACCTAGCTGAAGTGAAAAACTCTGCCATTTAAAGATGGATGGTGCCCTTTTACATTCCATAGATAAACATTTCAAAATTCTGTTTCCTTATGGTATCAGTTTTAAACGTATGGAGAATTGTAACATCAGAGTTCTGAATGCTTCCTGCTTTTTCTGCACGACTAGGTCGTTGTGGATACAGCGCAGATTGAAAACAAAGAAGCATACGCACCACAAATCAGCTTAGAAGGTTCTAAAATTGTGGTTCAAGTCCCATCCACTTGGTAACTATGACAACTGCTATAGATAATCCAAACAAGCTTTTGAAAAATGGCAGAATTGACTTATTAGTCCGATAGCTCCTGAAAGCTTGTTAAACTGTGTTCTTAGGTGCTTGAAAGAAGATCCTGCAACAATGTCCTTGCTGCAGAGAAGCTTGGATCCAGAGAAGACTTTAGGACTGGTTGATGTCCTTTATACTGCAGTGTTTGACTTAAATCGCTGGAAGGAGGGAAGGTAGGTAGCTGTGGCTCCTGGCTGCACTCTGTCTTGCTAGATACCAACACAGCTATGTCCTGAAGCAAAACAGCACTCTACGTGGTTCCTAATGGGAAGAGAAGATGGCTGGCAGAAAAGATCCATTTAGGAAGCAGGCTTGTACACCTGGGAGAAGTGGGGGAACAGAGGGATACTTTGCTGAGAGACTCTAGCTACCTATGCCAACCTAGATGGAGCAAAGCTGTAGTGGCAAGATGGTCGCTAGGTGGTTTTCCTACGCAAATTGCCCGGAAGCTGATTATGAGGCCTGCCAATAGCTGAGAAATTTGCTTTAAAACCCTGGCTGGTTAATGGATCAAGGAACACAGTGCTGAGAAGCAGAGTGCAGCACTGTTTCCTGTTGGAAAGCCGATTTGAAAACTGGGCGGCTTTAAGTTTCTCAGAACTTGACATGTAATCGGACCAAATCACCAGATAGCTTTTAAAAGCAACGTGAGCTCATTTACACTTGAATCTGTTCTGGAATCAGGTTTACTCTAAACTACCTCGATTTTCTTCTTTCTTTTTTTTTTATGAAGTTACTGGTTCGAAGCACGTTGATTATGATAAATTCAATCAGCTCTGATTTTGATTGTGCTATGTTTGGGAGAGATGGCTTTCAGAAGAATGCGGTGTGGCTAGAAATACAACTTGACTGAAAAGCAGCGTACAGGCGTAAACCGGAATGAAGGCGTGTTCAAATAGCCGTGTCGTCATGACACATTTTGCACATTTTGCATAAATGACACTGGATATATTGGGCACTAGAGACCATATTTCAGCTGTCATTTTCTCTAGTTCTGAAACCCAGTTGGCCCCAGATGCCAGAGTGCTGGTTTTGTAGAAGCAAAGATTTGTAGGCCTCATTGTCTGCATTCTTCTGTCTCAGCTGGGACTTGGAGAAGCACAATATGTGACTAGCCACATCATTCAGATGTATCTTTCCACCACACCATCTTCTGTCTGTTCCCTCCACTTCTTGGTCCTGAAATTTATTGATGTCCAAAGGAGCGCAACTAAAATCAGCCATAGCTCCCCAGCAGTAGGAACTAATTGATTTGGGAGCCATTCTGGTATTTTCCAGCATCGTCACATAGGAAAGCCAAGGACGCCCCTTGCTGTTGGCTGACCTTTCCCTCATGGGCCCGCCTCAAGAATGTAGATTCTGCAGGTTTTTCAGCCAAGTGGCCCCCAAATCACCAATAGAAGCTTAGCCTTGAGCTTGTTCGATCTTTTATATCCAATATTTCTCAAGTCTATTGACTGCATTCTGTTGTTCGGTGTCTTCCCGCCCCCCTTTTGATACGTCTGGAGGTCTTCTGTTGGCAAGGCTGATGCTAGACAGTTTGACCCCATATCTGCTAATCCGGTAACCACGGTTTCAATTATCTGCAGCGACTGAACCAGCCTCCCTGCTCCTGCCCCCGCATTAGGCCTACCTGAGGCTTCCTGGAGGCCTGGGGCAGTGAAAATACAGTGTGAAATCACACAAGATTTCCCGTGATTCCTGTGAAATCTTCTGGGATTTCCGAGGAATCGTGGGAAACTGAGCGCACAAAACAAACAAACAGTTTGAAATATCCACCGTTTTCAATAATCGCAGCAAGTCCTATAACCTGTCCCCCACGGATATGGGGGTCCGACTGTATTTTCACAGTCTCACAGCAGAGCTGCTTAATAATCTATATGAGAAAATAATATGAGGAGACAACGGATGCATACAAAATCAGCCCAGCACTTTTTGCTTTTATTTTTCTTCAGTTTTTTTCTTCCTAACATACATTGTCATGCCTTCCTAAAATTCCCGCTTTTGGTTTTAGCCTTGTAAAGATAGCGAAAGGACTTTGAGCTTGAAATGTGGGGTTTATTTTCCTAACCAGGGAGCAAGCTTTGCCATGCATCCAGCTCCAGCTCCAGCGTGACATCGGGGACTTTGGCCCTCACATCGACTTGCCATCTGGAAACGGAAGCAAATCAACCGGCGGGTTGCAGAAGACTTTCTCCAAGCTGACGTCGCGCTTCACCAAGAAGACTTCCTGCGCAAGCTCCAGCCACAGCGGAAGTTACTCCATTCCTAGCACACCTTCCAAAACCTTTTTTGTAGCTAACAACTCAGAGGATAAAGCAAAAACACCCCACAGTGGTGATGCCCGGCTTCAGAGTATTCTGAACATCGGTAACTTCCCCAGGGCGCTGGAGTCAGCCCAGCTGATGTCCAGCTCAGGCAACCCAGTCACCAATGGGTTTCTTCTCGACAGACACGAAGGTAGCAAAGCAGATGACAGCAAGGATGCCAAAGGCATGAATCTACCGACAGACCAAGAAATGCAAGAGGTCATCGATTTCCTCTCTGGCTTCAACATGGGCAAGTCCCAGCAAGCCTCTCCCCTGGTCAAAAGGAGAAACTCTGTTGCGTCCTCCTCAGCTGCAGCGGAGCAGAAGGTGGCCTCAGCCCAGCCACAGTCCCAGTCCCAATCCCATACTCCTTTGCACCACCTCCAGCAGGGCTTGTGCCAGCAACAGCAGCCGCAGAAGCCTCAACAGCAGCCGCAGCCGCAGCAACCACCGCCGATGCCCTACTACCCGCATCTGCTTCAACCCATTGGGTCCCAGCAGCAACCACAGCAGCGTCCTCCCGGCAAGTGGCCAAGCAGCTCCGGCCAGCCATCGGCCCAAACGGTGGGGCCGGGATTATCTCACCTGACCCAGTGGAACAGCCACGCCTTCTCTGACCTGAGCTCTGACCTGTATAGCTTGGGCCTGGTCAACAGTTACATGGACAGTATGATGTCAGAGATGCTGGGGCAGAAAACCCAAGGACCGAGAAACAACACTTGGCCAAATCGTGACCAGAGTGATGGGATCTTTGGGATGCTAGGAGAGTTTTTACCTTTTGATCCTGCAGGTAAGTTTGTTCTCCAGAACTGTTTGGAGGATCTCATAATTGATTGTAGATTTATTGAATGGCATCGGAATGGGTGGGATGCTGTGTGCCCAGCGCAACTGAGGGAGAAGGTTGCAGTGTTTAATTTAGGGAACAGGGTGGGAAGAACGCTGAAAAGATAAACATTCCACAGAGCAGAGAGAATGGATAAGGAGTTTTTCTTCCTCTTGAAATGCACTAGAAGTAAGAATTTGTTTTAGACTGATGCTAACGCTCTACCATCTGTCTTGGGAGTGGTATTTTGGATTTTCTGAGATCAGGCTGCTGGGGCCATTGGTCCACTCCAGCAACAGGTCCTTGTTATATTTTTAACTAGGTATTTTGAATCAGGATGCCACCAACGACTATTTGCAGGGAGTGGAGAGAATATGGTTTTTTTCCCTTTTGTCTTCTGCTTGAGATGCCCAGAAGTTATCAGTGGGCCACTACGTGAGATAGGATACTGGACTAGATGCACTCTGGCCCTATCCAGCAGGGCTTCTCTTAATTTATGGAGGACAGGTGTATTAATGGATACTAGAATGGATGCCTAGATACTGCCTCCAGGTTGGAGGAACAGGCAGGTTGTCGCTGAAGGTTATTTGCAGGGTGTCAAAAACGGGTGAAGATTTTACCCTTGTCTTCTGCTTGAGATGCCCAGAAGTAGTTGGGATGCTGGACTAGATGGGCTGTGGCCTGATCCAGCAGGGCTTCTTTTACGAGATGTTGTTTTCTGTAACCTTCAATTAAATACAGATTGATGATAAAGTCCCACACAGAGATCTCACCTTTTAGAAAGGAAACTTTCCAAAAAGTGAGGAAACTAATCAAAAGGAAATTGAAAAGGAAAGTTAGAAGCGTCCAGCCACTCCAAATGCACATAGACTTTTTGCAGGTTCGAGCATGGAGGCTCAGATAGAAGGTTCAGTTCTTGACCCTGCCTGCTTTGGAGGCATTGTCTGAATGCCCCTGTAACCTACTCTATTTTGTGTGGAAGTGAAACTTTCTTCAGCCATATTTGCTTTGCCTGGATTCCTCAGGGCATGATGGGAGGAAGAAAAATAATAAAATGATTTCATTAGGAATCAGTAGAGAGAGCGAAAGTGATCTAGGCCGAGCGGTTTTTGCTCGCCTTGCATTCTTGGATCTGCTTTTCCCAGACATTCTTCAGTCTGTTCAGTCTTCTGATTCAGAGCGCAGTCCCTTAACAATAGGAATGCACTTGTGAAATTAGTTTTTCCATAGCTCTGAAGGGGCCTGCCAAGTTCCGTAGCAGCATTTGCGAAGGAATTGCTCGCCTAGCCGTCGGTGGGTGGAGGGAGGCCCACTTTGTCCCTTTAGCCCCCTAGTGGTTGCAGATCGTGCGTGGCTGCAGTTTTGGGGATTCCTTTGCACAGCATGTTTAACCTGCTTCTGCATAAGCTGCTTCTGGACGCCTGCACGTTATTCAGCCCTTGAATAGTGGCCATTAACTGGCCTCCCGGGATGGGGAAGGCATGCACACTGAAGAAAGTACAGCTTAGGCTTTCAGGATTAAGGAGGTAATAATGGCGGTCAAACAATCAAGTGTGTCAGCAGTTCACTGCCTGGTTTCTTTTTGTTTGTTTCAAGTTGGCTCTGATCCCGAGTTTGCCCGCTATGTGGCTGGGGTCAGCCAGGCCATGCAACAGAAAAGGCAAGCCCAGCACTTCCGTCGCCCAGGCAACACGCGTAGCAACTGGCCTCATCCTGAGGACCCACCCAGAACCTGGCCGTTTCCAGAGTATTTCACAGAAGGGTAAGGGGCTGGCTGCCTGTCCGTCCATCTACATTTCTGTGCCACTTTTCACCTTGATTGCTTAGGGGGCTTTCACTTTGTTGAAGAGTATTACAATAAGCAAATTCACACCTGCACATGAACACAGAGATGTGGAGTATGGGCACTGCTAGAAGTCCATGGAGGAAGCTGGTTTGCTTTCTCCGCCACTCAGGCATCATAGCTGCTGTAGTGCCAGTTGAACATTCAATCTTTTATTTTCACATTACTTGTCTTCCAAACTGTGTCATCAGATCTGTTCCAATTCACTTTGCTCTCCTAAGGAGAAGACTAGAACAGTGTGTCTTGAAAAATAAAATCATAATCCCTCCCTGTATTTTTCATTCTGGTATTGTTGTTTACAGCTATTACAGGGCAATTGGGAGCCTTTGTTTTTAACTGCACGGTAAATATGCACCTCTTTGTGTATCCAGTTTTGCAGTTTGGGTTAGGTTAACTACAACAAGGCTTTAGAGGGGCTGTTGAAACTTAAGGGATTCTGCAACTTGGAATCACTGGTGGTTTGTTTGATTCTGGCTTCTACCATCCTTGACCAGTGGTCATGTTGTCCAGAGCTGCTGGGAGCTGGAATCTGTGGCAGTGCCCATATTGGACTGCTGACTTGGGCCTGCCAGGAGGCCAGGCCTTCTGTGGCCTGCCACATCCTTATGAGATGAGGTGCTGAAGCAACCTATGTTTGAGCTGGCAGAAGCATGCTGCTAATTGGTGCCTGGATAAAACAGCTTAGGGCATAGATGTTGGAGGTTCCCAGCCTCTGAAGTTGAACTGCAATTGGCCGCGAGCATGTGGATGGCCCTTGTTGTGGTCAGCGGGCTGCTTAATCCAGCCAAGGACAAATCCTACTACGGCACAGAATAACGCTGCATGCTGTGTGGAAACAGTTGAACAGCCTCAAGAAAGTACCATGGAGTTTAGAGAACATTCATTTCAAAAAGCCTTTAAATCAACACACCTTGGGGGGTGTTAGAATTACCCCTGGGCCCAGAAAAGTCCTTAACAAGTCAAGAGTTGGTTTGTAGCAGATTTCCTCTGTTTATTGTTTATAACAGAAGATATGCAGGTTTGCGGAGAGTACATTAAACAGGCAACCAAACAAAGCTGTCCTACAGTCCCATCAGCGCTCAGGGTTCCTCCAGCAGCACCATGACCAAGATAACAGTCCCCATGGGCTCACTGTCTATGCTGAGACTAAAGGAATCACAGGGTCCGTTAGGCATGGAAGCAGGCAAGGCTGAGCTCTAGCAAGGGAACAACATGGATGCACAGTGGCTCTAGCCACAGTCCATACAGGGGCAAATCAGTGAACCTAGAATTGATTCATCTGGAGGCCTTTTTTGGCATAGAAAATTCCTCGGGAAGATTTTGCCACGGGTCGTGTGAATTCTTATCCTAAATGCAAGCTGGGAGGATGTTCCGTATCAATCTAAACTCATAACGTTTAAGAAGACCTGTTTTCGCACCTGCGTCGCCATCTTGGCCTCACACTTCTCTCTCTCGTGGTTCCCTGTGGCCTTTCTAGGGAGATGGCAAACAGCTGGTCCGGTGCTCAGGGAGATTCGGCCAGCTCCAGTGACGAGACATCCTCCGCCAATGGTGATAGCCTGTTTTCCATGTTCTCAGGGCCAGACATCATTGCTGCGGTCAAACAAAGAAGGTGAGTGCTGGGGCACTTGGAATTCCTGGGCAGAGCCTGATTCTGGCTTGCAAGCTTCTTTACCTGAAAGGGACTTGCTCACTGATCCAGAGTTCTCTGTATGCAGCATAAGCAACCAGGAAGGGCTAATGCTGGAGGTCTCCTCGGGCGGTTGTCTTAGAAAACATCTCTTGGATGAAAATGTCCTCTAACCTTCCATTACCGGTCCTGGTTTTGACTACTTTTGCCTTGGCATCTTTCTGGGATCTTTCCCTCGTTTGTCCAAAGCAGCAGGAGACAATGAATCTGCCCAGCTGTCCTGACACTTTCCATTGTTTTCTTTTTAAAAATAGGTTTCTTACTAGAGTTCCTATTATTTGGCTAACAGAACATTTTACGTTATTCAATATTTCTGCAGGAAACACAGCAGTGGGGAACAAGAGCCAAGCACAATTCCTTCACCTCCTCATCTTTCCACCATGGATGATCATAATCAGGCAAGTATCCAATGGCATTTGGCCTCTTGGCTCATAGGATAGCCTCTCAGATAGGATTCCCCCCCCCCCCCCCATTAACAAGAACCTGCAGAGGAAAAAATACCCTTTTCCTGAATTCTGGTGTAATTCTTCACTTTTAATGAAGTCCAGTTTTGTAGCCACAGAGCAACACTCCTTCGCCCCTGAATTCGATAGTGTGAGGTGTGGCAGAAATAGAAGTTATTGGGCCCCGCTCAGGGTCTTTCAGCAGGGCTTCTCTTCAGGTTTAAACCTTTGTCATCTCATTAGAGAACACGAAGCATTGCACCATAAGTCCATCTTGTTTTCTAGTTTGAGGGTGTCCTTTGGGGATGTCAGGGGGAATTCCTTTTAAAAAGAAATTTGGCTCTGCTTTGGGACGTTGAGTGGAGAGCGATTAAGGGTGTGTTCAAACACATGTTTAGAGATGCTTCTGGAGAGAATTTGAAACTCAGTGGGCAGACAGAAAATGTTTAACTACTACTTAGTACAGTCAGACCCCCGTATCCGCTGGGGATACGTTCCAGCTCCTACTGTGGTTACCTGAAACCGCGGATAATCACAAACAGGTTGTGCAACCCCAGAACCATAAATGCTTTTTCTGGCCTCCAGAAGGCCTATTTCAGACTCCAGAGAGCGTTGGAAATGGACGTGCGACACCACCAGATGCCTCCTGCCCACCTCCCAGGTGCCCTCTTATATTTTGGGATGGGCTCCAGTGCTTCATGCGCCTATTCCAACGCTCTACAGAGGCCAAAATGGGCCTTCCGGTTCTGGGTGCTTTTCCCTTATGGTGCCTGCGGGGGGTGCAGGGGGCTGATCTGGTAACCGTGATTACTGAATTAGTGAATATGGGGGTCTGACTGCATTCACAACGTCTCTGAACATCGTCCCCTTCAGCAGATAGGAAATAACTCTTGGGACAACCTGTTGCTTGGATGCTACTACTGGCCAGCAAGTCAAAAACAGGGAATTCTGGGCTGGTGGCGGTGAGCACAGAAGGAAGAGGCATACAGTGTGGTCACACACAGGCTGTTTTTTTAGGTGCCAAATCTGATGTACTTTTTAAATGTACCTACAGAAGAGGTGATCGTTTGCAAATGAGCATGCAAAATAACCCCTGCGTGATTGCACCCTATGCCAGGCATTTTGCGGTGAAGGGTGCAGATGAAGAAACTTTTGTCAGAGAGGGTGATGACCAGAGAATCAGCAGAAAGGGAGCCCCCAAAGCCCCATCTCGTGTATAGGCAGTAACTTGGTTAAATATGCATAGCAAACCACATTTACTGGATTCTGTGGCTTGACGGGGTTTTCAAGTCTTTAACAGAAATGGTTCGCGGTGGGGTAAAGCTGTGTTTGCTTCTGGTTTGGTTGAGTTTAGTTCCTGTGAACCTTGGCCACAATGGGGACATTTCCAAACATAGGAGTTAAGCAGATGGGCAGTACCTGTTGCAGATGGGCCTGCCAGGGCACCTTGGGAGTCAAACATGTGCGCACATCTCTGTGGACTTGATCAGCTGAAATTTGGGGGAAGGGGGAGTCTAGTTCATGCCCTGATAATGTCCCTGCATGCCTGCTGTTTGCTGCTTTGGGGGAGAAAGTGACGCGCTGATACCAGCAGCAGCTCCTGGTTTAGCGGATGACAGGAAGGAAGCTCAGCTGTCGCCATGGGTCTCTTGCAGGACAATAAAACCAAAACCTGGCCCCCTAAAGCTCCCTGGCAGCACACACTGCCCAGTCAAAGCCTCTCTTTGTACCAGATGAGCAGCCCTGCCAGCCAGTGGAACGACTCAATGCAGATCCTGCCGTCACCAGTTTGGTCCACAGCCAATGACTGCACTCCATCGACAGGGATTTCCTCCTCCACTTTTGCCTATGCGCCGCCACAGCAGTCGCCGCCTCCTCCTCCTCCTCCTCCTCCTCAGCACAAATCGATGAATAAGGGCTTTAAACCTTTTCCCGTCAAGCACGAGCGCCGGCCAACCTACATGCACCAGTACTGACGGTTTTGTCTCTCGAGAGATTCAGCAGAGGACCAAAGTTGCCGGAGTGACGGGCGTTGGCTTTGTTTTACAGTTCTGCAGTGGTTGCTGTCTTCTGGTTGTTCTGTGGGTGATTCTTTCTTTGCAGTGCTGAAACATGGTGCCAAGGTGTTTGGTGTGTAGACACAACAGCCCTCAACTGTGATGCTTTTAGGGGCAGGACGACTCCCTGGCTAACAAAACGGCTACATTTTAGTCACGGAAAAACACTGTATTTTATAGCTATTTTTTCATATAGATTTATAGTTACCATTTCTTGCTAAAACAAATTTGAGTATTTTTTAGCAAATCTAGCAGTTTTGCTCAACGCTCCTTTTGTTTAGTATTTCTAACTGACGAGATACGAACCGTCACTCGGATTATATAGGCTGTGGTAGCTTTTCTAATGCGTCAGTTGTAACGTGCCACACAATATTTGTCACAGCAGTGGTGTTGGAGGGAAAAAAAAATACGAGAAGAAGCCCTGCAAAAGTCATTTCCAGCTATTTTTTTCATTAACAAATAGCTGGAACCCGCAACCAGGTGACTTGTGACGTAACTGATCAACGGGCCCAGTTCACCATGCTTCAAGCTCCATAAAGCAATTTTTTTTTGGTGGATTGGGCTTAACTGTGGCTGACGCTCCATTTCAGAATGGAATTTGATATTTTTACATTCGGCCAAAGGCATTATCCATGCAGTGCTCTTTAAACATATGAAAGAATAGTTAGGACTATGTGGAAATAATCTAAGGTCTTATTTCAGTGCTAGACATATAGTAGCTTGGAAAAACATGAGCTGGCTCAGAAGAGAGAGAACTTAAAAACACTATTTTTTTTGTAGTGCTAAGGGTTAAAGGAACGACTTTCAGTCAATATGTGCCATTAACTAAGTGAACCTGTGGAATTAGAAAATATCTTCCAACCAAAGTGGATCTGGAGTTGTGACTGGTGCTTAAATTGAAAGAATTAAAAAGTAAATATGTATAGTTCTCCCATTGTATATTAATTGAGGTCAAAGAAGTCTTTATAAAAACTATTTAAATTTTCATATTTCATCTTTGAAAGAGTAATTATAAACCACAATATTTTCTGGTATAAAGGTTTTTGACAGTATTAATATTATTTTTATATTTTCTTAAATCATATCATTCTAATACATTGACAAGTAAAATGGGTTATTAGTTATAAATGCATATAGTTTTTTGATGAAGATAAAAGCACATTTAAGTTCCCATTTTCTACAAACTAAGTACATGTATATATTAAAAATACCAAATTATATATAAAAATATAAATATATATATAAAAATAAAAATACACAACACTAAACGTTGGGGAGGGTGAAGTGGAGGTGTGTATCCCCCCCCCCCCGCCTTCTGCTTGTGTGACTCAGTGGGTCCCTCGGCGGGCCCAGAATGTTACTCTTTGTGCTGGTTGAAGATGCCAATGTTGCCTGTATTTATGATATTGTCACCTTGTTCCCCGATATCCCCTCCTTACCATGTTTACAGAGTTGTGTGTTGTGCATAATTTTAGTCCTGTGCTTTGCACAATCAGTGTGGCTTTTGTCTGTAAATTGTTAATGTTCTGTACCTTCTGCTAAAACGTTGGTGAATTTAACAAGTGGTTTTGAGTTTCTTCAAGTACACTGTTCAGAGCGTATACTGGACCCTAAACTCTCTCTCTCGCCGTTGAATGCCACCATAATTCCAGGTCAAAAGTACAGGCGTTTGTTGTGTCGCGAGTTCCCTGTAGGCCATCTTGAGTGGCTGAATGCGAGCGTCGGCCGTCCCTAAAGCCGGCGCGAGGCGTGGAAATGCGGGTGGCATCGGTGTCTGTGTAGTAGGTGCTACGTCATCCTCTGCTTCCAAGTATTCTGAACACTGGTAAATTCTCTCAAGTGGTTTTTGCACTTGGCAGCTAAATCTTGCCATAGAATATGTTCACACTGCCAGGTGCAAGGGGTTTGGTGCTTTGTTTGACTTAACCCTGATTGCAGTTCTTCTGTGAATAGCTCATGCTCTGGAACTGTATATTTTGTATTTTAATTTTAAAGCTCCTGTAAGTAAAAACAGCCCTCTTTGCTTTATTAAAGATATACCTTTAATAATAGGTTATATCTTCTTAAAAATCAGGTTTCATCATCAAAGCGCAAGTGGATTTCAGGGGAGCTTTTTCTTTCGCTTATCCGGAAATTGCGTTCGTCCGGGATTCAAAACTCGCAGGGTCGCATTCGCGGTCCTTGGGTCTGCTCCATACACAGGACGACCCACAACTGGGGTAGCTGGAAAGAAGGTGGCGTCGCCCTCAACGGGGGATAGCCTGTCTGCATTGGGGGACCAAGACCACAAGATGGTTTCAGGACCTTTAAATCTCTAGTGTTCCAGCAGCAGGACGAACAGAGAGGTCTTTCAGAGCCAGCCTTAGGTAGGAAGGAGGAATCTGCTTGATACCAGGAGTGGGGGAAAAGCTGGAACACAAGACTCAATAGAGCAAAGTCCTTTTAAATCAACTGGTCTCTGAAAAGCAGCTCAGCCAAATCTGCTTGTTTTTGGTGCAAATGACCTGGCCCGCGTCATCTTCGCATGGCGACCAGCGTTTCTGGCGGGGGCACCTCAGACTGGAGCAGCAGATGATTTGGACTGGACTTCCCATTGTGCCTGACTGGGACTGTAGGGGAGGCACAGGGTACTGTAAGAAGCTCCAATAACAGGAAAACCTTTGACATAACTCTGTACAGTATATGGAGTTCCGGGAACAAGGAAAAATCTCTCCTAGCTGCTATAGAGAAACTTATTTACTCGTTCTTTTTGCATTGATATCCTTCCTTTACTCTGAGCACTCTGGGCAGAGCAGAACAATCCAAAAGAATAAAATGACAAACACATACAGGTAGTGGTCCAGGGAGGAGGAAGCCATCTTCCTTGGAAGGCCCAGGTAAAGAAGTGTGTCTGGATGCCTAGAGGGCGTGTGCTTGGCTCGCCTTGGAATGGAGGCCATCCCACAGTCTGGGGAACATTTCAGGCTCCTGCTCCTTTAACTTCCCACTGTGGTGGGCAGTTCCATAAGGGATGTGGTTCTCCTTTAGGTATTTTAAATGGACTTTTCATCTGTCCTTATCTGTGCCTTCGTACATCCTGCATTTGTAGACAGTGTTTCTTTCTGGGGGTTGAGGACAAGCTGGTCTCAACCAGGGCCCCAAGAACCAGACGTCAGGGTTTTGCCTTTCCTCTGAGGGAGCACCGAGCAGACACAAGACATGTTAAAAACACGCCACTGTATCTTAGCTGCCGGAGTAGGAGCTGAACACCCCAGGTGCCAGGGTCATGGCTCACACAGGGGAGAGTATAGATGCTGCCGGTCTTGCCTCCATTGGCAGTCGGGGCCAGATCTGGCTCAGCTGGAGTTGGTCCCCCAGCCTAAAGGAATGTTGGTTGCGATGGCTGACCCTCCCCTAATTTTAAAGAACCGGGCTGGCAAGGGATCCATTTTTGCAGTGAAACATGTTGGTCTGGGTCAAGGTGCAAGACATCGCGAGGGGACTTTTAACAGCCACCGTGTCACCAAAGCAAAGCTATACAGCATCGTTTTATCATTGTTGGCTGGTGCCACCTGTTGCACAGGGGTGGAATAGCACTTGTGCCTTCATTCCTTGCCGTCTTCCGAGGGCGACAACTTCACAGTTATTTTTACCAATTTGTCTTTCTAAGTGCTCCAGTTGTCCAGCCATCAGTTGTTCCTTGCCAGGAAAGAAAATCATCTCCATCTAAAGCAGTGGGCCTCCAGCTGACATGGGAAAGAAGTTCTGCCCACCTTGCATAAAGCTAGCAACACGCTCAGGGTCTTGCCTCCAAGATAAAGCTCTCTTAGTTATACGGCAGCTTCCCAGAGATGCTACCAAGGGCCTTTCATCTGCTGCTGGCCAGAATATTAATCTTTTGGTCAGAAGAGGGGAGAAAATAATTCTCATTAAAATACACTGGGGCTGAAATGTAGCAGTGAAACTGTGTAAACAGCAAGTCAGAAGCTGGGCTTTATTTGCAGTGCTGATAGCCAAGGCAGGGAAAGACCAGGGAAGCTCTTAGAACCACTCCTTGAAGCCCAGCACTGCCACCTATAGATGAGAATTAAAACACCAGAACAACACAGAACACACTCGCCAGTAATCCTCGCTTTACTGAAAGTTTCTGAAAGGTCTCGGTACTGCATCCAAGTGACCACATACACCAGCATCGCGTGGTTATTACTGAATTTGCAATAGACAGATATAATCAGGTGCTCTTCTGCAAACTTTCCTAAATAGCTGGAATAAAATATAAAGTTGCAATCAGACAATGGCGTGTTGTACAGCTCAGAAGCCCATTCTGCCTAGAGACCAAAGCTGCACAGATCAAGGAATCACAAATGAAAATTCATGGGCTGGGAAAACGTGTTCAGAACATCCCCCGACTTGCATAGGTAACTGGGCCTCCTATGGGCAGCGATTCCTTGGACAATGCACCTTTGGGCTTCAGCTTGGATTTCATGGAATCAAGCCGCCGCGTAAGAGGTGGGAGAAGTACACCAGCCCCCTGAACCATGCCCCTTCGGGCAGAATTTGCTTCCAAGTGCAATAGCTCAGGGATACTCAGCTGTTGCCTTCCAGATATCCCTGAACTACAACTCCCAACATTCCATGCTGGCCCCAGCCTTCCCTGGTGTTGCAGTTCAGGAACAGCTGGGGGAGGACTTGGGCTATGAAAGTGATGCATGCTGCGTGATTCCTCCTGTGCAAAAACGCAGGAACAAAGAAAATGCCGCTTGTTTGCTGGACTTCCACTGGTCAAGACGACTTCCAGCCCCTGGAAGTTCCAGGTCCCTCAAGGTAAGGCAAACCTGCCACAAGAGACATCATCATTCGGGCGTGGCCTTGTCTGTTTCCGGAGACGCATCCGCAATAGTCGCTAAATAAATCAAATTCCTATGCAGCGTGTGCTGATGTCTGGAAGAGAAAAGGCACCGAAAAATATTCTTGATTTTATGTTCTTTCACCTTCTTTCCTGGGATTCTGAGTTAGGGTGGCATAAAAATCCAGTAATAAATAGGAACTGACAGTTTCCTTAGTTGCTGAAACAGACGTTGGAATCTAAATTTTACAGATCCATCAGGAGAAGCAGCAGAACACCTGGTTACTATAAAATAATAGTTCAGAAGGAAAGTTGGTATTTTTCCTTCAGGTGAGGGTTCTTTCTGTGTTGGCCCCAGGCTTTGGAACAATCCTCTCCAAAAGGGTATGCTAGGCAGAAACCAGAGACGTTTTCTGGCAACTCCTTAAAAACTTCTTACATGGTTTGCCCTACAGACACCTGGCAACTGTCTATGCTTACCCTACACCTATGTGGGGCCGGCGAACACTTGGACGTATTCGGGAATTTATCTCAGGATAGAGGTCTGTTGTCCACACGTGGGCGCAGACTCCAGCAGGCCTCACCTGGGACCTGCTGTAGCCTGTACTAGGGTGTAGACAGCAGGTCCCTATTCCAGAATATACTTCAGAATAAAACCATGTGCAAACAGCCCCGTGGTCTCAAGCAACTGCGTGTCTCGGGAGAGGATTTCCAAGCTGCCACATGTAGCAGCAGGGCCAAAACCCGGGTGGCCTTCAACTAGTTCCTGCCTCTCACCTTCACTCATTTTGCAGAGTGGTGGAAGGATAAAATAGGCGACTAGAGGATAGTGGATACGATGGGCGCCGTTAATAAATTTGATTCTAACACAGGAATGGCTGGGAAGGAGGGCGGTGGGCCCTTCCCCTGATATCCTCTTAGGACAGGGTCGTGGGAAGTACATTGGGGCTTGGGATTTCAAGCCGCCTTAAGGACATGTAGGAGGGCCTTTTCTGTGGTGGCCCCGACCTAGCCTCTGGAACAGCCTCCCTGCTGAGCTTCGCCAGGCGTCTACTTGGTGTGTTTTATTCTTATTGTAACCCGCCCCGAGGGACCACTTGGGGAAGGGCGGGGATATAAATTTCATAAATAAATGAATAAAAGTAAGCGAGAGGGGCAACTCACTGCAGGCATTCCGCTGCCCTTCCTTTACTCTGATATTCCACAATGCACCGGATCAGCTGATCGTTTTCTTCCAGCAGCTGAAAGTCACAAGAAAGTTAATCATTGCAGGCTCTTGACACCTGGTCGAGGTGCCCCTCCTTCGGCCCACCTGCCCAAGGCTGCTGCAAAAGGTCGCCCAGCCAGGGAGTCCTGGGCAAAGGGAGCAGCAGCAGCCTCCTCTGACGGAGCATGCGCACAAAGGAAATCCTCGGCTCGGCCACCCGGGTGTTTCTTTCTTAGCATTGCGCGCCACTTACACCCTCTAAACACTTCCGGTTCCCCGTCGACCGAGGCGCATGATCCAATCAGGCTACCGTAGAAGCTGAGAACGGAAATAAGAGACCCACCTTCCACCCCTAACATGGCGCCACGCAGAGGGGCAAGGAGGAAGTCCAAGCCGTGAGGGGCGCTCGTTCGTTTTTCTCCCCCACCCCTCCCGGAGGCTTCTCTTTTCCCCTACCCTCCCACTCCGTCCTTCCCTGGGCGCTCACCCGCCGCAGCGTCTCCTGATTCACCTCCGCCTTGCCCCGCAGCTTCTCCGGCACGAAGACGACCGACATGGCCGGTAGCAGCGCGGAGCCTACGCAAAGGCGGCTTCTTGTTCCCGGCCCGAAGATGGCTGCGGCGCAAGGGATGCCGGGAGAAAAGGGGCCAGGAGGCCGGCCTAGCACGCCAACCCCCAGCGGGAGCGGTCGCACGACGACTTCGTCTCGGCACCACAGAGATAGGAAGAGTTAGAGTCGCCCACGGGGCTGAGAGTCTTAATTTTAAACTGGAGCTGCGGCGGTTTATTATTCCTTCAAAACATTTATAGGCCGCTTCGCATTAAAGTGCTGTTTCCAAAGAGTAAAGAAGAGTAAAAAAGCAAAATATATAAATACATAAGACTGAAGGATGGGGGAAGGGCCGAGTAGAAAGATAGGCCCTTCCTGCACTGGGCCTTATTCCAGATTATTATTTTTAATCAGTTTTATTATATTTTCCATTTACAACTTAATGCACAAATTTACATATATTGAAATAAGCTAATAAACAATAATTTCCGAGCAGGTGGATTTGGGGCCGCGTTGTTTGATGTCTCTCCATCACCACCACCCAAATTCCCCACATTCTGGATAACTGTAGGCAATCAGGAGTCACAAAATAGCCTTGGAAAGTCTTAATTTTGAACTGAGCGAATTCAGTGGCCTGGAAATGGAGCCCTCCAAGCACACCATTATCATTCCCGTCTTTCAGAGACACCTCGCCCCTCTAACTTCTCAGTCTACGGACACAAAGGAGCTGTAGCCCCATTGGACGGCTGGAGCGGAGCGGACGGTGCTCGGAAAAGACGACAGTTCCGGTGGCGAGATGACGCCGCCCGTCTCATTGGCCGACCGCAAAGAGGCGGAGAGAAGAACGCGATTGGCCAGGCGGCGGAAGGGGCGGAAGGGGCGGGGCCCGGCGCGAGGTTTGTTGTCAGGGTCCCCGTTGTCAAGCAGCACAGCAGCCAATCGGAGTGGGGGATGGGAGCGGGCCTGGCGGCGGCCCGGAGCCAACGGGGCCACACATCCCGAGGAGGCCGCCGCGGCGGGTAAGGTCGGCGGCGTCCGCAGCGGGGTCGGATGGAGGGAAGCAGCCTCCGGGTCTGGCCGGCCTGCGCTCCGAGGCCCGGGGCGGGCGAGTCGGCGGCCGGGGCAGGAGTGCGCCTTCGTTCGCCGGGAGGGAGGGGGCAGCCCCCGCTTTCCCTCCAGGGAGGCCGAGGGGACGGCGGAACTCCCTGCCTCGCGGTGGGCGGTGGGCGGGCTGCGGGGGAGGGGGAGCGTGGGGAGGAGTGGGGAGGGGCAGGGGCTGCTGCCGAGCTGAGGGGGAGCCCGAGGGGGCGGGGGGGGGGAATTTGGTTATTTATTTAAATGTTCACCTTACTGGCGTGACTCCCCTGCCCAGAACCCCCCCCCCGTATGTATGTGTGTGTATGTACATATGTATACACGTACTTACGTACGTACGTATGTGTGTCTACATATATATATGTGTGCGTACGTATATATGTATATGTGTGTGTGTTTGTATATATGCATGTGTGTGTATGTGTGTGTACATATATATGTATATATGTATGTGTGTATATATGTATGTGGTGTGTGTGTGTGTTCTTGTCCCCCCAGCCTGTAAGATATACTTAGGCATCCTTTCTAATAGCCATTGATACACCTGTCATCCATAAATTTGTCTAGCCCTTCCTTAAAGCCATCTAGCCTGGTAGCTGTCACCACCTCTTCTGGCAGCCAGTTCCATAGACCGATGACCCTCTGGTTGAAGAAATCCTTCCCCTTGTCTGATCCAGCTCTCCTACCCATCAGCTTCATAGATGCCCCCTGGTTCTAGTGTTGTGTGATAGACAAAAGACTTTTCTCAAAATGCCGTCTTTCCAGGCTGAAGAGGCCTAGACATAGTCTGATTTCATAATGAAGGTGTTCCAGCCCTTTAATTGTGTGTCGTCGTCCCCATGAACCCCCTGCCCAGAATTCCCCTCCCTCGTATTTATTCATCCCACACCTTCACAGTCCATGGTGCCTTCGAGGCACAGGTGAAAGCATGGACCTAGTCACTCACTCCAGTCAGAGGGTCAGACAGTTTAGTTCAGACAGTTTTAACACCACCTGCCCCCCCAAAAAGCCATAGGTTGTCGGAATAATGACAGAGCAGAAAAATGAAAGGGCTGGTTATAATATCAGGCCCTGAAAGCCACAGAACAGCGGTGGTGGTGACCCAGCACGAGAGGAAGGACATTTCAGTATTGCCTTGAACTCTTCTGATCCCTTTCCACCTTAAAGGTATATTCACAGAATAGCAGGAGATGCTACTATTTCCCAGAATGGAGAAGATGGTGTGCTGCTCACAACCTCAGTTTTCCTGAAGTTTGAAAAGCGGGGGCTGCCATTGCCAGTTTTCATCTGTGTCCTGCCATGTTCCATAGTTTTTGGGTTTGGGTATGATATCCATCTTCCCAGGATCTGACGGCTTAGACAAATCAGATGCAACCAAAGGTCTCATGACCTTGCCGTCCTTCTTACAAACTTTGGTGAATGACTGTTCGGTATGTAGTTGTGCTGCTTCGCTCTTGGCAGTTGGTCCTTTGTGTGATTGTTGACAATGAGTCATGGGCCCTTTCCTGGTTGTTGCCCATTAGCCTGATGATGAGTTGCTGTTTTTCTGTGTGGTTGCTGGCCTTGGGCTGTTGTGGGTTTACTCTGCCATTCATGGTCTGTCGTGTTTGTTTTTGAAGAATGGCTTCCAAGTATTGTTGGGGAACAATCCTTGGTCACTGTTAAAGTTATGCGGATGTTCTTTCTCTCTGTCTTTCCTCGCAGCCAGTTCATGGAGCCACTGGACTCTGGCTGTTGATTTTGTGTGTTCAAACAGAATTTTGTGGTTTCCAGTCCACTCGTGGTTGACTTCTGCAGAATTGTCCATTTGCTTGAGCCATCTGTGTCTATAATGCTTGCACTTTCCTTTTTCCTATTGTGTGAGTGGTCATCCATAGGGCAGTCTTTGCACATTTGCACAGTATTTTGTAGATGCCTGGGGTATATTTTTATTATGTATTCATTTAATAAATTTACATCCAGCCCTTCACCAAATGGTCCCAGGTGGCTTACAATAGGAATAAAACATATAAAAAGAAAAATAATAAAAATATCACCCCTCCCTCCCTTTACAGGACAGCACCCTGAGGAAGCTATTTAGATGGGAAAAGCCTGGTTGAAAAGATGCATTTTCGCCAGGCACCAAAAGGTATACAGTGTAGCCACCTGGTGAACCTCAAGAGGGAGGCTGTTCCAAAGTCTAGGGCTACTGCAGAGAAGGCCCACTTCTATGTCACTATGCCTCTGCAAAAGAAGGAACTAAAAGAAAGCTTAAGTCCTGTCTTATACCCAAAGGTCTCAGGGCAGGTTACAGCATTAAAAACCAGTGAACATATGAAATGAACATTAAAACCATAACAATGCCTGAATGTGGGGAGGAAGGCCATTTCCTTGTTTAGCCAAATGCCAGAGCAAAGAGATGCGCTCTCCAAAATCCATTATCTGGGAGCCACCACTGAAAAGGCCCTGTCCCTATCTGGCTGCTCTCAACATCATCCCTTTCCAGCTTAGTCATTTGTCTGTGCAAATTAGATGTAGGGTAAAAATGCTTGGATGTAGAATAAAAAAATACTTTCCTTTCACTTTTTCCTCACTTCTGTTTTGGTGGCTTCTGGGTTTTGTTGGCTTGATGGACATCCTTGCTGTGGTAGCCTT
This sequence comes from Aspidoscelis tigris stejnegeri, assembly GCA_023333525.1. NCBI lineage: Eukaryota > Metazoa > Chordata > Lepidosauria > Squamata > Teiidae > Aspidoscelis > Aspidoscelis tigris. The sequence goes on from JALMGA010000013.1 coordinate 6,740,632, forward strand.
TGCTCAAACCTATCCAACTCTTGAGTCATGGGATTTAAATTGTACTGTATTGATGTGGGAAGCCATGCAACCCTCTAGCGTTAGATCGAACCACAGTGAGATCAAATGGGGGCAGTTGAATGGGCTTTTATCTGACCAGGCAGTTAAAAGGTCCTAAACCTGCAAAAATTCACCCATTTCTGCCAGCAATAAGAACCTGACAGTAACCTGGTCCACCCTTGTGGCCCTGAGATCACTTTCCACATAATAGACTTCCTAACTGCTTGCAGCTATTTCTACTGTCTCTTTTTCTTATACTTGATGCGGTCTGTCTATGTTCTTTTACTGTGCGGGACCCTTTCTCTTTGATCTGAAAACAGCATGTGGAATGCTAACTTCTTTGCTTCCTGCTCCCATGACTTGCAGAAAAACCCTCAGGCAATGTTTGAATTTGAATGCAAAAATGCATTTGTGCACATCCCTACTTCTGTTAGATAGTTGTCCTGTGCTGTTTTGCGTTGTCCTGTAACCTTGGGGTTTGATCTTAGACTGCAGTAAATATTATCTTTCTGTGTCCATCGGTCAGATCTGAAAAAAACAGCCTTTCTCATTAGGGATGTGAACGAATATTTGTAACATTGTTATTTGTATGAATTCGTCTGAATTCGGACATTCAGACACAAATCTAATGTTATGACATCCCTATGTTAATATTCGTATGAATAAGAATATTTCAGACATTCGTACAAATAATTCAGACATTAGTTAAATGGGGAGATTTAACAGATTCAGATTGCATTCAACATGTATTGAGAGCCGATTAAAAGTGGGTTCAGGTCAGATTTGACGCTTTCAGAGGGTGGATATGTTGCAGGATAAGTATAAGATATATATCAAATACATACCCCATTTGAAGGGGATCTATTCAAACGAATATGGATTTTCTGACAGTTGAATCATTACAAATTGAATGCCAAAAAAAACCATTTGTTTACATCTCTATTTCTGATCAAAAAGCTGAATGTGAGTAACTCTATTCTCAGTGTTGTTTGAGAATATAAGACTCCTCCGTATCCGGCCTGAAGCTGTTGTTTCCCTTTCTTCTTCTAGATGATGGTAGCAGTCGCTCCCTGCTCCCCCGCTCCCCCTTTGGAAGGGCATTGCCACCGGATGCAAGAGGAGACATCGCTGTAATATGTGCTTTGAACGGAAGAGCTTCACCAGCTTGACTGTGGCAGGACAGTCCAGACATTAGAATCCGTTATCTGGCGGCCCAGCCCCATACATGCTGATGACATTGGAGCATCGTGTCAGGAGAGACCACCGTCCTACTGTCCTGTAGCTGTGTGAAATCTCCTGGGATGGCGGCTGCAGTCGTCACCAAGACCGCTTGGAAGCTGCGTAAGTGATGTCCGTGGTCTCCGTCCCTTGGGCATCAGGGTCACTCGGTAGGCCAAACTGGGCCACAGCTGGTTTGCATAAGCAAATAGTTTGTCAGTTATTAATTGGCGTTATTGCTAGCAGTTTGTTGTGTAGGGCTTGGGCTTTTAAATATTGTTTACATTTTTGCCACGCCCTAACCCCCAAAGGCCTAAGGGTAGGTCGCAATAAAATCACCATAAAATTAGATAAAATAAAATGACACCCATGGTATCTTTGCTTTCTGATTCAGAGGAAATCACTGCCCACAGCAGCAATGTTTCTTCCCTGGTTTTGGGGAAAAGTTCTGGCCGGCTTCTAGCAACTGGCGGAGATGACTGTCGCGTGAACATTTGGTCAGTTAACAAGCCCAACTGCATTATGGTAAGAAACAGTCTGTTTTTCTTTTCCCTAGGGGAAGATTTGCTGAGGCATAATGTTTCACACTTGCTTTAGCTGTTGGAGGGTGGAAAACGTATTTAAATCATAAGAACTTAAGAGGAGCCCTGCTGGATCAGGCCACAGCCCATCTAGTCCAGCATCTTGTCATACACAGTGGCCCACCAATGGCATCTCAAGCATAGACAAGGACAAACCTTCTCCTGCTCTCAAATCCCAGCAAAGTATCCATGGCCTGAAAGATGTACCTAGGCATCCATTCTAGTAACCATTGATACATCTGTCATCCATAAATTTGTCTAGTCCTTCCCTTAAAGCCATCTAGGCTGGTTGCTGTCACCACCTCTTCTGGCAGCAAATTCCATAGTCCAGTTACCCACTGAGTGAAGGTATCCCCCTTGGAGGAAGTATTTGTTTCCTATGTTACTATTGCTACCCAATAACCACAGATTTTCTAGGCCACTCAAAGTGACAAATGCGTGAAAATATGCAGAACTTGCATAATATATGAAAACAACGATGTATAGAAACATTTCCTGAAAATAAAACAATACAGTTAAGACCAGAAGCGTCAACCAGAATATTCATCTGTCGTTCATTTCACCTGACAAGCATCAGATGCAGATTTTTTTTCTAGAAGCTTAATTTAAATAATAAAAATTAAGGTCTCACCCAGGAGTACTTCCCCTTGTTTTACTTTGCTGACACTCAGCATCTTCCCCAGAGAGAAGGTTGGAGGCTCCTCTGGATTTTGTAGGATCTAACTGGCTGATCAAAAGCTGCTTTCCATGATCTTTGATGAAAAAGGTTGGACCAGAATGTTGATAGTTTTAGTTCAGAAACACCAGTTTTGAGAACTACTACTGATAGACTTTGGAAAGGCACATAGATGAATAATTACGCTGTTTATTTTCTGGCAGCTGCTGAAGCCTCCTAACATCATATAACAAGCCAAAAAAAAAATCTAGTTTGTTAGTAACACAAATTATCCACCTGTTGGTAAGACAAAGGAATTAGTAACAAGTGAAGCAACCAAACCCTTCAACTTTCCTGCAGCAAATTCCAAGTTCAGATAATTAGTCCAGTAAAATGAACAGTGAGAAAAAATAAGCTAAATGCCTAAGGAAAATTAGAAAGGACTCTCATTGCTGTTTTTTCAGGGTGTTTTTCCACTGTCACTAGAAGTACCCATTAATCACCCATTAATGGGTACAAAAATGCCGTTACGTACCCATTAATGGGTAATTAATGGGTACTTCTAGTGACAGTGGAAAAACACCCTCAGGGTCTTCCATACCTGTGAGCTTGGAGTTGCTCTAATCCCGGGTTTCTCAACTGCAGCTCTCTAGATATTCCAAAATTGCAAATTCTAGGCTGGCACAGAATGATGGAAGTTCAGGATCATCTGAAGATCTGCAGTTGAGCCGCCTGGTCCCTTCGCTATAATGCTGCTGGTGCTCAGAATTATAGTGTGATTATTCTGAATTCTGTGGAGTCACTGTCTTAGGTCTTCTTCAGCTAACCCAGTGTTGTTGTTCTTTCATTTTACCCAGAGTTTGACGGGTCATACAACGCCTGTGGAAAGCGTGAAGATTAATCCCAGCGAGGAACTGATTGCGGCGGGCTCCCAGTCAGGCTCCATCCGCATCTGGGACTTGGAGGCGGCCAAAAGTAGGTTCCGAGCTGGTTTCCGTGTTGTTAGAAGTGGAATTGCACCCCTTTGCTCGTGAACGGAACATAAAGCCTTTCAGCGCTGCAGCTGATGGAGCTGCCCGTTCCTTGCTGTCTCCAAGGTCCCGTTGCAGAACTATATTTTGGTCCCTGTGAGGGTGGAGGCCCTTGGGTGGACCAGCCTGTTTCCTTTCCATGCTCCCTGTGGTTCTGGATTGGTTATTCTCAGTCTGAGAATGAGATTGACAAGCAATCCGGAAGCGATGCTCAGGCCCAGATGTTGTTCTGTTGTTTAAACCGAGATAGTGCAAAAGAGGGTGAGCACTTGGGACAAAAGGCCCCTACAGAACAGGCTATGGGTACAATATTTGTTTTTAAAAAACATTGAGATGTTACGCACAAATATCTCCTTGGTCAGAAACATAAAGACTGTCTTCAGCAGCAGCCATGTTACTCCCAAAACCCAACCATCTTCTTTTGCTGGCTGGATGCTTTACTTTCATCTCTCCAAAACCGTCTTTCAAACCACAACAGACCTCGACAAGCCGGTCTTGCTTATTTAGATTGTATTAATTACTGTGGCTGAGGGACCTTGGAATGATTTATGTGCTAAAATAATGGTTTCCAGTAAAAAGAAAAAAAAAAGTTTAGACTGTTCCCCAAGATCAGACAACCTGGCTTTAAGACAATAGATACTTTCGTGGGCCAGAAGTTTTGAATAAATCTGTTTTCCCTACATTTCCTTTTCCATTTTTATTTGTATACCGCCTTTCCAAATTTTGCCTAAGGAAGGTTTTGCACAGCCTAGGAGCGCATTTAAAAGGGACTGTCAGCCAGGTCTTGGATATTCAGGGTTAACTGAGAGAAGGATCAGCACAAAGACCTGCTATGTGAAGATTTTTGCAATCTGCATTCATTCTAAAAATTTAGCTTCCAAAAGTCAATCTAAAATTGTACTGATTAAGAATTTTTTAATCGTATTTAACGTAAAAGAAAGGCCCATGCTGCAGGCGAACATTTGTAATGCTTGATTTGCCTCCTTGCCAAATGAATTGACCCATCCTTTTATCAGCTTTAACAGCCTGACAGCTTGAAGAATATATAATCTGTAGGCTAATTATTCACTATTGCTTGATTTTTAATTACTAATGTCATTCGTTATGACTGTTTGATTGAAAGAAAACATTTCTTTCGTTAAGTAAAGCACTTGACTAATTTAAACGGATGCTTTGGAAAATCTTCTTAAGTGTGAGGACTGATTTGCGGGCATCCCGCTATCATATTAGATTTATACCAAAGTTTGGCTTTCCCAGAATCCTCCTGTCTTTTCATTCTCACACTGTGGTTTGCTTCCCTTAAACCAAGATATAATGCAAAAGCCTCCCCTGTATATGTTTAGGAAGGCAGTGAAGACACACCTCTTTACCCTGGCCTTTGGTTAAATGGGAACATACTGTCTCTTCCCACTTTACAGACACTGTTATTGTTTTAATATATGTCTGATTTTAAATGTTGTTACCTGCCCTGAGACCTTCAGGTATAGGGCGGGCTAGAAATACAAATAATAAATAACTAATAAAAAAGGGTGCTATGCAAGAAATTGCCACCCCTGGAGAACGTGAGGTTGGGACTCCCATCTGTCAGTCTGGGGCCCTTTCCAACTGGGCCATATTCTGAGATAACCTGCACAACTGATGTGCGCCACAGTCAACCAGAGCAGGTCAGAGGCAGGGTGGAGGGTGGAGGGTGGGCCCAGGCAGGGCAAATCCAGTGTGCCATTGGTGGCGTGAGGGTTAGCATAATCTATCTGTGTAAGCCTGGATTTTCCCTGACACTTGAAATAACGAAGTGGAAAAAACCTAACAGGTTGCTGCCTCTGGAGGAATTGCTCATGCTCTTACGATGGTCCGTCTGTCTCAATTTTTCCTCTTCCTCGCTTCTCTGCCTAGTCCTCCGTACGTTAATGGGCCACAAAGCAAACATCTGCAGCCTGGACTTCCATCCTTTTGGGGGCTTTGTGGCTTCGGGATCCATGGACACCAACATCAAGGTGAGGCATCTCCGCTCCTCGGTTTGGGGAAACAGCAGGGTCCGCGGAGAAGTGTGGTAGCACTCACCTCCCAGTTTGGTGAACGTCATTGGGATGGGAATGTCTGCTTGCTGCATTTGGAGCACGCTGATACTTAGTTCTTCTGCTGGGCTGGTTGACACTGGTGTGGGGAGTTTGCCTGCTCTGATGTTACATTATAGTCCATAAGCTCACACCAAAGGAACTGCCAGCGTCAGGCTGTGCCGTTGGATCCGTCCCTTATCCAGATTTACCTGGAGGAAACACGCTTGCATGGTTTGCTCATGTTTGCAGAGTTGGTGATTTTAACTGGACTGTTCCAACATCATGTTGCATGTCCCTGTGGGATTCGTGCACGGATATGAACTTACTTTTACCTTCAGGAAAACCATTCTGCCTCTGCAGATGAAAGAATGTCATCGGTTTCAAGAAATCAGACTGCCCATATCTGAATGGATTCTTTAGATGGCAAATGGTTTATTCCATGCCACGTGTAGCTGAACAGTCCACACCCCTCAGCTCCCAGCTGCAGGGTCATCACCCAGGAAGGTTGTGACTCAGGAATATCTGGAAAAGTCCAGTTGGTCATCCTCGTGGGGCATATCAAATGAGCGCCTCTGCTAGTAATTATTAGCTGGTTGAAAAAATGGCTGGCAGATGTTTCAAACACCCCTGAAGCGTTCCTGAACTTAGCGTCCCGTCCGCTGGATGGATAAAGTACATTTCCCACCGGTGTGTACTAACATTCACACTTGAGAACACTAGTGCCAAACCAAGCCCCACGTGCCTGAGGCTTACCTGGGTCTGGGTGCCTGCCCAGGTGCTGGCAGCGTGTGTCTGGGCGCCGCCATCTTCTTCACGGAGGCCGGCGTGACTGCGAGTGCGCCGGCGCAACAGTGGCGCTCCATGGACCCACAGTCACATCTGAGGCACCTCAGACAATCCAGAGCCTGGCAGAGATGCCAGTGGTTGCTCCACTAGCTGGGAAAGGTAGGGCTTAGGACGGTGATGGCCAACCTATGACACGCGTGTCACAGGTGACACGCCAAGCCCTTTTGGGTGACACACATGGTCACCCTGACACCTGGACACATAGTGCTTGCTTGTTCTTGAAGTGTATGAAATACCAACTTTCAATGGAAGATTTAACAACAAAAGTCACTAATGTAAAGAATTATTTGTTTTTGCTTTTAATAAAATACATATATCAAAAATATTACCTTTTTACTAGAGCTACAAATATCACAAAATTATGGATATTTCTAGGTGTGACACAGCACCCGAGTTAAGCTAGGTTTTCTTGCGAATTTTGACACGCCGAGCTCAAAAGGTTCGCCATCCCTGGCTTAGGATGCGCGTATTGCACAATTTTGTACACCACCACTAGTAGGCGATAGGTTAACACCTGGGCAGGCAGGCAGGTGTTTCTAGGTTGTAAACCCTTCCTGCAAGTGCTGATGCTCCTTACCAGAAGCTGCCCCTGGGTGTACTTAAGGGGCCAAGTACCAATGGGCCTCTGGATTGTATTTTAAAAGAAGACGTGGTCGATGTAGGCTGTTTTTTCAGCTTAGTAGATGTAAGTCTCATGGGGTTTCCGAAAGGGCCTGCTGTATCAGCTGACACCAGGAACTGTTGTGTGGGGTCAGGATTGGGCAGCCCAGTCTTGCCCTTGCAGCTGCTTACCGGTCAGGTTAAGGTCAAGTGTGTAAGAGCTTTTCCAACATTTCTCCTTGAGCATGCCCAGACCAATTGGTGGGCCGCTGCGTGAGACAGGATGCTGGACTAAAGGGCTGTGGCCTGGTTCCAGCAGGGCTCTGCTTAATTCACAGAGGACAAGGTGGCTGTTAGAATGGATGCCCATGTCCTGCCCCCAGGTTGGAGAGTTGGGCTGTGGCCTGATCCAGCAGAGCTCCCCTTCTTAACACTCCCACTGGAGGTCTTTGAACTGGTGATGCGTTCAAGGCCTCATTAATGCAAAGCTGCCACTTCCATGTTTGGTTTATCTTTATTGTTTGAATAAATTCACCCCTTAATTCACGCTATGAAGACAGACGGTGAAGTGAAATTTCTTGCTCCTGTTGCTTACACTGCCATTGACTGTGCAGCGAGAATCACCTCTTATAGCAGCTGCTTTTGTAGTGGCTCTGGAAAAGTCCCTGGGAGCTGAGGCCGGAAGTCAGAGCAATCTCCAAGGCGTGTAAAATGCCCATTTTCAAGCGTCTTGTCTTGTTTCCTTTGTGCAGCTATGGGACGTGAGAAGAAAAGGCTGCGTCTTTAGGTACAAGGTAAGCGCCTTCTACCTCCAGCAGAGATATCCCTGTGAGGTGATTCCGCCACTTAAGCTCCAGAGGTCCATTTCGAAGAACTGCATATTGTTTTAGAAGAAGAAGAAGGAAGAAGAGCTGGCTTTTCTACCCCGCTTTTCTCACCCATTTATGGGGACTCAAAGCGGCTGACAAACCTTCTGTTCTTCTCCCCACAATGGAACACCCTGTGAGGTGGGTGGGGCTGTGAGAGCTCAGAAGTGAACTGTGACTAGCCCAAGATCACCCAGCTGGCTTCGTGGAGGAGGGTGGAATCAAACCCGATATTCCCAGATGAGAGTCCAGCTCCTTAACCACTAGACCAAACGGTTTCTTCTGGAGTGCATGCTGGTTCTTGGTCAGTCTCCCACAAGGGCCTCAACCTTGTTTGCTCAACGAGGTGGAACCTTCAGGCTGTGCTCCTTGGCCAATCCTGTAGGCCAGGGAGGGGCAAGGGATGCTGGGAGATTAGATCCAGGGGTATCTCGAGTACCCTTGACCTAGCTACTTTATTCTTGCAAAATACTGGTTTGCTGACTTTGTCCGTCTTTGTATACTTTATTGGCCCTATTTCTTCTGGATGGTTCCCTTAGCCTGACGCTACCCAGTGCCTCAATAGACTGTGGTGTTTGGCAGGACTTGCTGGCCAGTCCAGAAGCGGGACCTGTTCACCCCCATGTCCAGGAAACCCTGCACTTCCTAACTGTTCACAAAGGGGTCTCCTCAAAGAGAGAGAGAGAGACCCACTGGGCCTTGCTTCACCAGGGCTCCGGCAGAGAGAAGCCCTCAGCTTTCCTCAGCCCAGCAGGTGCCCCAGTACCTGGAGGGCCACAGGATGGTATTTGTGGATTTGGCCTCTGCATGGCTGAAGGAGTTTCTCAGCAGCCTCTGGCTTCCTTTGTCGCTGGAGCTGTTGAATCGGTGGCCAGGGGTCGTGTTGGGGAGCTTTGCCTGTCTCTCAGCTTCAAAAGTGGAGTTGCCTGCAGCGATTGCTTCGAAGCATTCAGACAGATGCTATAACCTGCTTTAGCTGGATATAGAAAAGCAGACCTTTTCGTTGTAGGATTTTGTCTGGAGTCCACTGTCTGCCGATTTGCTCTGTTTTGAACAACGTCTCGAGGCCACAAGCACTGTGAGCTGCATCTGGCTTCCGCAGTGGCCCCACAAGTCTTTCTGATCTGCCCCTGGGCTGATAGGCCCGGGCTTCGCTCACGAGGCCTGCTTTGACTTTTCAGGGCCACACGCAAGCCGTCCGCTGCCTCCGGTTCAGTCCTGATGGGAAATGGCTGGCTTCTTCCGCAGATGACCACACCGTGAAGGTGCGAGCCTAGTTTTCCAATCCTCTTGGCTGGTGCTTTCGGCTGCTTGCCGCCCTAAGGATTAACTCAGAACGGAGCTGGTTTGGGGGGGTGGGGGGTCCCCACCAATTCAACGCTGAAGCTTCTTTCTCTGCCTAGCTGTGGGACCTGGCGGCCGGAAAGATCATGTTTGAGTTCACAGGGCACGCAGGGCCTGTCAACGTCGTTGAATTCCATCCCAACGAATACCTCTTGGCCTCTGGAAGCTCCGATCGGTAGGGACTTGCTGGGGGAGCGGGGAGGGGGCTTGATGGCAAGCCATGGTGCTTTGTCTTGGTGGGAGGCTGGCAGCAAACGGATCCCTTACCCGTTCCCAGTACAGATTTGCTAGCAGTACTCGCCCTTTTGTAAGAGTGGATGTGGGTGACTGGAATCTTCCCCTTTGGGGAGAACCCCTGACTACCTCCGGGTATCCTGGTTTGGCGAAAGAGCAGCCTTCTCTGTCTCCTGAGATCCCAGGATGCTCTCCGTGTTGTTTCAGTCTATGGGAAGAACCTCCAAGATCTGAGTTAACATATCGGACTTTGGAGTTTAAAACGATGCTCTGGTTTCCCCTCCCCCCCCCCCAATGAATGAATAGGTTTATTGCAGTCATAGACATGTTTAAAATATGTCAACGGTAGTGAGTTCTTTAGTTCTGAAAACTCAGTGGTATTGTAGACCCCCAATTAGTGTCCGGAATCTCATTGGCAGTTTGGATGATCTTCCCGTAGGCTGAAAGAACATGGAGAGCATCCTGGAATCTCAGGAGGTCGGAGGCTGGGAGCTCATCCAGAGGAAGGATGGGCCGTTGGGCAGGCAGGGTTCCTGGTGGCTTTGCTCTGGGGTCAGCGTGGGACTTTTTTGATCCAAAGCTGCTGCAGTTGGCGCCTGTTTGCACAAAATTGCACACCCCTCTACTGCGCCTCTTCTGTTTCTTAGCAGACCATCCCAGGTTCTAGCGGTACCACAGATTGTCACTGGCTGCTGTATGTTTTGGAGCCTGGAGGTGGTTACCTAGTTTTGCATATGCATGACTTTGCTTTTCCTTTCTTTCTTTTTTTTGCAGAACTGTCCGATTCTGGGATCTGGAGAAGTTCCAGGTGGTGAGCTGTATTGAGGAGGAGGCCACACCGGTCAGGTATGTGTGACCCGAGTGCTGACAGTTTGCTCCTCCTTGATGGGATTCCCAGGCTCTTAAAGCGGAAACACTTTTAGTGAATCTCTGGTTCAAGAAGGGAAGCGATGGGCGTTTTTCAGGGGGCGAGAGATGCCTGCCGTTAGAGATTCCGACTTGTGCACCGTCTGTCTGACTTGACGCTCCGCTTGCCCTCCTCCTAGTGTCTGGCACAATTTGCATGCGCCCTGCTTTCCTTCTTCCCCTCTCCCTCAGGTGTGTGCTCTTCAACCCCGACGGCTGCTGCCTGTACGCCGGCTGCCACGACTCCCTGCGCGTGTATGGCTGGGAACCCGAGCGCTGCTTCGACGTGGTCCTAGTGAACTGGGGAAAGGTGGCTGACCTGTCCATTTGCAACAATCAGCTGGTGAGTGATGCGAGCTTCAGCCACCCTGCATCAGCTGGCGCCTGTTTGCACTTGACTTCATTCTGCAACGTGTGCCAGAATAGGGGCCTGCTGTCCACATGATTGTGCAGCCTACGGCAGGCCCCAGGTTAATGTTATCTGCACTAACATGCGGATAACAGAACCCCTGTCCTGAGATATATTCCAGAATGTGGCCAGGTGTGGCCAGAGGCCCGTTCTCCTCTGGTCTAGCAGCAGGACTCCACAGGGCTCATTCCCACCTTCTGGCTCCACAGCCATGATTGGCAGTGCATCACTTGTGCTTAGCCACCCTTTGAGCTTGCAAATCTCTCTCCCCCTCCCCCCCCCCCCCGGGCCACATGTCTTTTCCACCAGCTTTCCCCAGAATGGACTGCTGCTATCCATTCCCTCTCATGATCACCACAGTCCATTGTTCTCCAGAGTGGATTCTTAACCGCTTCCTGTTGAGATGCCGGCATTTCATAGAATCATGGAGTTAGAAGGGACCTCTAAGGTCATCTAGTCTAACCCCCAGCCCAGTGCAGGGTTTCCTAAACCATCCCAGACAGATGTGGGTCCAGCATCTGCTTGAAGACTTCCAGCGAAGGAGAACTCACTACCTCCTGTGGCAACCTATTCCACTGACTGATCGCCCTCACTGTCAGGAAGTTCTTCCTAATATCTAATCTGTATTGACTCCCTTGAAGTTTCATACTGTTTAGTTTCTAGTTCTTCCGTCTTATGTAAGTGAAAATAGAGACAATCCCTCTGCACTGTGACAGCCCTTCAGATATCTGAAGACTGCTATCATGCCTCCTCTCAGTCTTCTCTTCTGCAGGTTGAACATTCCTAGATCCTTCAAACTTTCCTCGTAGGACATGGTTTCCAGACCACTAACCCTTTTGGTAGCCCTCCTTTGGACTTGCTCTAGTTTGTCAATGTCTTTTTTATATTGGGCTGTCCAGAACTGGACACAGGACTCTAGATGAGGTCTGACCAAGGTAGACTTCTCTGAGACGACCGGTGCCCTGAAATGCTCCGTCTGTGGCTTTTCTCCCTCCGCAGATTGGGGTGTCCTTCGCCCAAAGCATTGTCTCGTCGTTTGTTGTGGACCTCAGCAGAGTCACCAAATCTGGCTCTGGCCTCCACGGACGGATTAAGGACGACAGGCCTCTGGCACAGGATGCCCCCGTGGGATCTTCCCTCCGGCGCATCTACGACAGGCCCTCAACGACCTGTAGTAAGCCTCAAAGGTAGGGGAGCAGGTGGAGGTTTTCTCATACCAGAGCGCAAAGCAATGCTCTTTCCTGATCTCTGTCCCTGGCCAAAGCTCTGCCGTCCCTAGAGCGAGGGAAAGAACCTGGGGGCTTTTCGCACGTCCTTGATTAGGCTGCCGTAAAATTCTGGTAAAGATGGACCATTTGCACTTGTCATCAGGAAAGCTTCTCCCTAGCACCTGTTACTGGCCAGAAGTGCGAATGGTCCTCCCTGAAGCTGGAAGTTCCTCCTCCTCGCTGCCATGATGGGCCACCATCAGCTGCAGCGTCCCATTATGTGACGTACTCGGATGCCGTTGCGAGGGGGGCGTTTTTGAGCAGAGGGGCGTGTTGCGGCCAGTCACATCAGCGCCCGTGATCAAACGCGCAGTGCCCACTACTCCGTTGCTGATTGAGTGCCCCTCTTGTGAATCTCTGACCGGACGCCATTCCCACCACAGCTGTGGGTGGTCCCAGGGACCGGAGGTCCAGGCATGTCAGAGGTCAGCGATTGAACATGGCCACCACTGTGCCTGCACGGTCGATGCATTCCCCGCCCACCAAACGCAGGGAGCCGGAAATAAGAGCAAATGGTTGTGCCACTGGACACTCCAGATATGCTTTTAGTTAACAGTTTTAGGCAACTTCTGCGAAGGCAGGGCATGTTCGGAGGCTGTAACAGCCTCTCCTAAGTCCAGATGCTCTTCCCCAGACATTGCCTAATGGTTGACTACAGGCCAGAGTGTGGATAGGCCTCTGGCACGGCTACCCCTTGCCACTCCCTTCCTATAGCTGCTGAGCCAGTAACACTGGCAGGTCCAGTGCCCAGGTGGTCCTTGTCTCAATCCACAGGCATGGAGGGCAGTTTAGTCCCGGAGTCTATAGTACTGAGTGACTTTTTAACAAGCTTTGGAACGGGATTGAAACCCCCATTGTTCCTGGGCAGGTGATGGAGCAGACGGACCCTTGGCCCGCTTTTCTTACTGATGCGTGTGATTGGCTAACAGGATGAAGCGTAACTCGGAGAGCGAGAGGCGGAGCCCCAGCAGTGAGGATGACAAGGAGGATAAGGAATCCACCGCAGAGATCCAGAATCAGGAAGACTACAAGGAGATCTTCCAGCCAAAGAATTCCATTAGTGAGCATCAGTAAAATAAGTGGGGGGTGGGGGGTGGGGTGGGTTCAAAGAGGAAGGGCCTCTCCTATCCAGGGATGTTTCTTCACCCTTCCACAGTGCAGAAGCCACAGGCAGGTGACTCCGCTGATTAATCCACTAGTTTTAACTGTGCAAAAGAAGGCCACCCTATCCGGCCTCATCCCTGGTTACCTCAAAGGTCTCCTCCCATATAGACCTACCTGGGTATTGAGATCTCAAGGAGAGAGAGCCTTTTTGTAGTCCCCCCTCTTTCAGAGGTGTGAGGGGCAAGGACATGCCTTTTCGGTGGTGGCCCCCAGACTCTGAAACAGCTTTGCCAGATGCCTATTTTATAGGATTTCCAGCACCTGGTTAAAACATACCTCTTCACCCAGGCCTTTGAGGTTTAGCTTCCTCTGGGAGAGAGAGGGTGGGATACATTTTGAGTCATTGTATGTTTTTATCTTTTTATTATTGCAACCTGCCCTGTGACCTTTTGGTGAAGGATGGGAGATGGATGGATGGATGGATGGATGGATGGATGGATGGATGGATGGATGGATGGATGGATGGATGGATGGATAGATGGATGGATGGATGGATGGATGGATGGGAGAGTGGGAGATGGGTGGATGGATGGATGGATGGATGGATGGATATAGAAGTAAAAGTAAGCAAGTAAGTTGGGTCTTCTGACTTTTCCAGCTCGAACTCCTCCCCACAAAAGTGAGCCTTTTCCTGCCCCTCCAGAGGATGGTGAGTTGAGATCTGTTCATCTGGGGATAGGGAGGTGGACAAAGGAGAGGAATTTAGTGTACCAACCTTATCACTGGTTTTGCATGGGTGCTGGCAGGTGAGCCTTGTATCTGGTGCCACCAAAGGGCAGTAACTCCTTTGACCATCCTTGGTGGCCACAGAGAGGCATGTTCTGCTGCTTCCTTTTTTGGTGTCACGTAGGACAGTTGCCCCCCTCCCCCCAGTTTCAGCAGCCCTTGTCTGATGGGCGTGTTGTTTTCTTCCCTTCCAGAGCCGACACTTGCCAAAGAAGCCACTAGACCCAGCCAAGCTGTGGATATCCAGACTCCGCTGCCAAGCCAAGAGATCGTACGTGCCGTGGGCTTCCTGGCGTCCCCTTGCCCTCCGTTTAGCCGTGGTGCCACCTGCTAATCTGAAAACGAAGCAGAGGCCCTTGGCTCTGTAGCTCTGAGCCGGGCCTGGCAAGTCAGGCAGAGGGATGGGAGGCCTTGGGTGGGGTGATGGGGCTTCAGCCGCGCTCTTTGGCTCATTTCCTAAGGCGAGGCATTGTGGGTAAGCTGAAACGCGCCCTATCCCTTTTGCTTGGGGTGCAGGTGTTGCTGGGGCCGAGTGGGCCTGAGAAAGGGCAGGGAGAGGACAAGGGAGGGCATCGGTCCTGGCGCCCCAGAGCTTGCAGCCTGAGTTACATCCTCCGTGACCTGTCTCTGCTTCCCCTGCAGCCTGACCCTGTTCAGAGGCCGCCCGTGGCCTCTTCAACGCCCGCAGCCAGGGCTGAGCCCTCGGTGATCCCTGCTGCCAGGAACGAGCCCATCGGCCTGAAAGCCTCCGACTTCCTGCCGGTACGTCTCTCGGCGGTTCTGAGACGAAACCTGATCAGTCTCCAGGAGGACACTTGATTGGCTGATAAAGAGAAGGGATCAACCCCAGACATAAAAGCAGAATGCGATTGGCTAATGAAATCGAACCCCCTCATTGGTAGTTGAGACAATGGGAGTGGCTGTGGCTGTGGCTGAGTGGTAGAGCAAAGTGTCTGGAGAGCAGAGGGTTGCTGGTTCAATCCTGGGCCTCTCCCCAGAAGTAGGCAATGGCAAACCACTTCTGTATCTCGGCCAAGAAACCAACTTAGTGCTGTCCATGGAGGTGATCATGCAATCCAGAAGGAATCGCAACTTGGATCCCCTCCTTTTCTCTCTGCCCTTGCAGGCGGTGAAGAATCAAAGCCTAGCTGAAATGGTGGACGAGGAGGCCATGTCTCAAATCCGGAAGGGCCACGAGACCATGTGCGTCGTGCTGACGAGCCGGCATAAGAATCTGGAGACCGTGAGGGCCGTGTGGAATACCGGAGACATCAAGGCAAGCTCTTTGTTGGCGTGGGGGCAGGCGTGTCTTGCAGGGCGTGAAGCTTCTCAGAAGCTCATCTCTGTGGGCTTTGGTCAAGAAGACAGTGGAAAGGCTTAGGGCCCGTTCACACTTGGCTTTATTCTGGATCATATCCCGGAATAGGGGCCTGCTGCCCAGGCAGAGTCTGCATTGGCGGACCACAAGGCCATATCCTGAGATACATTTCAGAATTTGGCTAAGCGTGAAGCGGCCCTTAGCCTCTGTCTGGCTGCTCATGCAGGAACCTGTCTTGAGCCAGACTATCTGAAATGGAGGAAGCTGAACCTCTTGGCAGCCCCCAGGAAGCACTTATGTTCCCTCCTTTAGCATCAGAGGCAGCCTCAGTGCCTTCTCCTAAAAGGAACATTTCTATTGATGCCCCAGTGAGGAAACGGTGCTAATTTGGTAACATTAAGTCCCATAAAGGACTGTACTGATTTCTGGTGGCTGACAGCGGTTCCTCTGTAGTTTTGCGCTAATGCTTTCCCTCAAGACCTCCAAGGGCCATTGTCCGCCTTTGCTAGCCATCCTTCTTCCCCTTAGGTACAGCCTTGATCTTAGCAGCTGCTTCTGCTGCTCGCAGGCTTGGCTCTTCCGGCTTCCCAGGCAGGGTTGCTCTTACTTAGGAGACCAGGGTGGTCTCATCTGTCAGAGCCCGGAGCTGTGGGTGAAGATGAGTGGCGGGCAGTTGGGTGTGGGCCGACGTGAGGCATAACCCTTTCCCTGCTTCTCTTCCCTCTTGACAGACGTCTGTGGACTCTGCTGTTGCCATCAATGACCTCTCCGTTGTGGTGGATCTCCTGAACATCATCAACCAGAAGGCGTGAGTCCCGTTCTCTTCTCCTGCCACAAGGAACGGGCAGGCCGTCGGGTCTTCGGGTGGCACCTTGAGGCCACAAGCATCAAGGTTCCCTCCGGAATAACGATTAGCCTGACCTAGAGGATTTTGGTCTTTTTGGTCTTTTTTTGGCATCTGGATCTTGTCTCCGTTCTGCCATGGAGTCCACACCACGGCCCACCTGGTCAGGGAGTAAGGTCCACTGCTTGCTGAGCTTCAGCAGGGTTCAAAGCCTTGCTGGCCTGCGCCTGTGATGGACCCTGCGCTATGTGCTGCAGAGAGCCGTGGATTTGCTGGCCTGCACCGGGGTTGTCTTCTGGCTCCCCTCTGGCTGGCGGTGGACAGGGTGGAGGGAGTTATCAGGGACTTAGCATGCGGAGAGGCAGAAGATGCTGAGCTTGGATACAGTGAGTTCCCGCATTAGGGTTCTTCATGGAGTTGTGGGCTTGGCCCTTACAACAGTTCTCCTGTATCTTGGCCTCCAGCGAAGGCTTCCAGGGGCTTCCCCTGGCCCTGGGATGGCTCCTCCCTGGAACCTCGGTTCTTTTCCAGGTCTCTTTGGAAGCTGGATCTCTGTACTGTCGTCTTGCCCCAGGTAGAGAAACTTCTGCAAAGCAAGTACGAAAGGTGGGTGTCCCAGGAAACATCCATGGCGCACCGTTGAACCGCTGTGGTTGGCAGCTTGTGAGGAGAGCATCCTTTGAGCCATCACGGCGCTTGTGTTCCCACCAGACCAAGGAGGAAGTGAAAGCCTCCAGCTTGACCAGGCCAGAAAGGCTTGAAGGCAGCCCCAGAGCATTGTGGGAAGGGATGGGCAGCAAGGATGGGGACTTGATCACTAGACTGGGAGGAGGAGGAAGGAGTTGCTCTTGTGCCGTTTCAACCCTCTAGTCCTGGAAGGCCGCCTCCTCTGTTCCGTTTGAGAAACATTGGTTCGAATGATTCAAAAGTACAGATACCTATGTATTACGTACGTATCTACGAATCTCATATGTATCTGTACGCATTTGCGCTAATGGTACGGGACGGAAACGGGATGCATATGAAATGCGTACAGGTACGTATAACACACATGAATGTTGTCAGCATTCGTATCTTCAGATTTGAATCTCCGATTCGAACGAATAGTTTTGAATGCATTTGATTAGAGTTGGATTTTGCTGCATTCGGATTCTGAACATTTGAATTGAACTGAATGTTTGGATATTCGATTCGACTCAGTTTCGAATGCAAAAAAAACATCTGTGCCCATCGCTAGTCCTAATACCCAGCAGAACCTCGGGGCATTCCTAGCCTGTTTCCCTCCTAGCAGACATCTTGAGCAGATTTCTGTGCCACGTTCTTGATTTTGCTTAAAAGATAAACAAGGGTTAGGACTAGGGACATGCACAGATGTTTGTAACATTCCATATTCATACGAATTCGGCCATTTATATTTGTACGAATGTTTCAGAACATTCGTATGAAGCTTCAGAACAGCCTGAGGTCGCATTCACAGTGGATCCAGAGTGCATTTGACACGGTTTGAGAGCAGATGCAAAATGGATTCAGGACAGATTGGACACTTTCAGGCTGGATATGTTATGGGATACGTATCAGATCAGCGTGCGTTCGTATCGGATATTTGTACGAATTACCACGAGTACATTCGTATTGAATAGAATCCTACCACATTCGAAGGGGATCTGTTTGAATGAATGCAAATTTTCTTACATTTGATACAAATCAAATGCAAAAACCCTGTTCATGTCTATCCCTAGTTTGGACTGAAATGGAAAATGGGTGATTTGCTGAGTTGCTCTCTGAATTTCCGCCCTCACTGACCACAGTTAGTAGGAAGGAGCGTGAGGCCGAGAGGGGCCCGGGAGGCAGCTCCTCACACCCCATCTGGCAGGCCCAAGGCTATCATGAAAGAAGGCCTTTGCCTATGTGAGCTTCAGTAGGAGGGTTTGGAAGGCCAGCTGAACAGGTGAGGGTCTCTTCTCCTTTCCCTGTTTTGTCACATTTGGAAATGGTTTATGTACTTCTCTCTCTTATCAGTTACGTCCAAACAGGCTGCACTTCTCTGAAGTTGATCCTGCAGCGGTTTCTGCCACTGATCACAGACATTCTTGCTGCGCCACCTTCCGTCGGGGTTGATATCAGCAGAGAGGAAAGGTACAGCAGCACACATTCCCCTTCTCAGCATCGCCAGAGTGTTGACCCTTTGCGGATCTAAAGCCAGCAGATAATTTCTAGCCAGCCTTACTGAAAAAAGGAAGAACCCCTGGGATGTTTAAACTCTGGCCTCCACTGTAGATTTTTTATTATTATAATATTATTATTATTATTATTATTATAGCTTATTTCTAAAGCGCTGTACGTGTACTCAGCGCTGGGCAATATTATATTAATCTTAAAACAGGTCCCTACCCTCAGGCTTACAATCTAAAGAGACAAGAAACAAAAGGAAAATGGTGTGGGAGGGAAGAGGGAACAGCAAAATGCAAGCGCTTGAGGTCTTCAGTTCCAATCCTTCTGTCCGCTTCTTATTGCTGGAATTTTCCTATTCTCTTTGCTGCTCCAGTTCAAAGTAATGGGGTATTCCGGGGGGCGGGGGCGGGGGGGGACATTTCTGGCCAAGAAATCTTAGTGGTGTAATTCACGCGTTCAAGGTGACTTAAACCAGATGGACTGAGTGAACTTGTAGATACAACACGACCTCTCCTGTACAAACTCCCAGAATCCTCTTCAAAAATCAATTTTGGCTTCACAACCCTGACACTGTCCCTTCAACTATGGGACATAAATATCTTAGGAACTGAGCTCCTGGGGCACCCATCTATTTGTGTTTTTATCATCATCATCATTATTATTATTATGTAAAAATAGTAACACACAGCCAACGAGATCACTATGCTGGATTTTGTATTATATCAGTAGTCGGGCACTTATTATTATATGGCCTATCGATGCCAACTCAGCCTTTGGGACTCAGTTAAAGGGCATCCTCTGTTCAGGAGAGTCAAGCTGATCCCTTTTATTTTCACGTGAAAAACCTGCAGGTGGCCATGAGTTTAAGAACGAACCCTATTAGAGATGCGAAATGCTAAATGCCAGACCTCTTAGCAGTCTGCAGGGGAGGGAGGGAGGCAATATGGGGCAAAGCAGGCATTTTTCCTGTCCCCTAGGTCCCTGATTTTTGCCTGTAGGGCAGCTCAGCTCAGAGCTCCTTAGCTAGACCGTGACTGCAGTGGAATGGGCAGGCCACCGCATATCCGCAGCGGCGTTTGCTCTAAAAAGGTATATACATTGTGTGTGTCTCTCTCTCTTTCCTCCCCTGCAGGCTTCACAAGTGTCGTTTGTGTTACAAGCAGCTGAAAAACATCAGCAACATCATCAAGAACAAATCTGGACTCAGCGGCCGCCACGGCAGCGCCTTCCGCGAGCTGCACCTCCTGATGGCTGTTCTCGAGTGACGGCGGCTGCGCCTCTCCTGGCTGCACGTCTCTCCGCGAGGGGCTCAGCTACCCCGGCAAGGCCTCTTCCTCCAGCCCGCCTCAAGTATTTTCGTTTGGCCTCCATTTCTTCATCTCTGCCGGGAGGCAGGGACCGGCAGATTCTGGTGCCTTGTAGGCTAGATCACAAACCAGGCTGTCCGGCTGCAGCCCAGACCACCTTTGTTTGCCCATACCGCCATCTATAGGTGGAGGACTGGAAGCGCAGGGGAAGGATTCGTTTGTGGACAGCATCGCTTGTCCCAGGCACCCAGCAGGGCTTGGGACCCATTTGTTTTAAGCATGAGTCCTGTCGTGCCCTTTCCGGCCTCATCCGCTGTGTGACTCAAGCAAGGACGGGGGGGGGGGTGGGGGTGGGGGTGGGCAGAGGGAGGCTGGCACCTCGTGCGGAGGGCGATATGGCGGCACAGCGGCCCTTCACTCTCCCTGCTGTGCCAGGGGTGCCGAACTGAGCGTTGCCGGAACCCGAGGGTGGCCGCTGACCCATTGCTTTTCTCCGTGATGGGAGCTTCCGTACGGGGTCTGTGACACCCAGTACCCTGAGCCTCCTGTTAATAAGCTGCTGCCTGCTGTTCATAAACTGATAACTTATAACAAATTCTATTAAAACATTTGTAACTTTTGTTTTGGGAAAGTCCCTGAACCACTTTTATTGCTCTCCTCCGTCACCAAAAGTTTGCGGATTAACGGCCTCATTTTAACCCACTCGGGAAGAAATCTTTGAAGAAGAGCTGGCTTTTCTACCCCACTTTTCTCACTCATTTAAGGGGACTCAGAGCAGCTGACAAACTTTCTGTTCTTCTGCCCACAAGAGAACACCCTGTGAGGTAGATGGGACTGTGAGAGCTCAGAAGAGGGCTGTGACTAGCCCAAGGTCACCCAGTTGGCTTCATGGAGGAGTGCGGAATCAAACCGGGCATTCCCAGATAAAAAGTCCGGCTCCTTAACCACTAGACCACACTTCGCTTGTTTCTGGGCTGCATCCCAACCTTTTCATCCTGAAAATGAAAGCGTTTCGCTACATCTCCAACAGCAAAGCTCCTTAGAAATGTTTGTTTCTTCTTTGAGGTTCCCCAAAAGGAGTTTGAAGATGCTGGGCACCCACCATGGCATAAAGGCAAGCTGGGGGTGCCTTTCCCCCTAAAACAATAAGCCTGTTCAAGCCAGGGGGCCCTGGTGGGGCTTGTAGAGCCCACGTGGCCAGGCTGTCCCTGGCAATGGTGGCCCCTTTCTCTGCTGAGGGCATTTTGACCCTGCCTCAGGTAGGTAGGAGGAGCTGAGCTTCCTTTCCCAACTGAGCAGAGGCCTGAACGACGAACGTCTCTGGTTTCTTGCTACCTGGAGCTGGGCTTGATCCTGTGGCTCAGATAAACACAAGACCAGAGACCACAGCGATCCAGGATGACTCCTGACCATACAGATGAGTTCCTCTACCTTGGAGCTGGAGAAATTGCAACAGGTGTCAGGAAAGTGGCAAGGGGCAGGAACACCCTGGGCCACCAGACAGTTCACCTGCGAGACACCCGCTAGGAACAGGTGCTACCTGTTGGTGTCACTTTCGCTTGTTCCTACTGGTTAAGTGCTAAATTTGGTTGTGAAACCAGCAGAGACCACTGACTCTCCTGCCCAGACTCTTCAAGGCTGCTTCTGGTACGTTTTCAGTGCCCTTCAATTTCTCCCCAGGACTTTTTCTGCCTCTTTAGCTCGTGTTCAGCCAGCTCGATGTATCCTATTAATTTGGTTGATCTAACCAACTAGCCCTCATCTGGGGCCTATTCGCACTTGGCCTTTTTCTGGAGTATATCTCAGGATAGGGGTCAGTGGTCCACATGCTAATGCAGACTCTGTCAGACCTCACTTTGGGCCTGCTGAAGCCGGCACTAGCATATGGACAGCAAGTCCCTATTCCAGGATATATTCCAGAATAAAGCCAAGTGCGAATAGGCCCCTGGTCAGCGACTTCAGGATCAGCCCGGAGCTGCATTTCAACAAAATTTTAACGCCCCTTGGTGTCAGGATGGTGGGTGTTGCGTGAAAGCTCTGGGGATTCCCCCTAAGACCCTGATGACTGTGGCAATTGAGGGGGTGGCATGGGGCATGCTCACCCATGGGTGGGCGAGGAGTCTTCAAGACAGGGTACCGCTGCCCTTGCCACCATGGCAGCTGCTGGCGCAGTCCCAGGGAGATGGGTGTTGATAATGTGCAGAGATTCACAGGGCCATGGCCTGGCTGGGGAGTAGCATACGTGCCTGCCAGCCAAAAGCGGCAGCAAGAGAACGCAGCCGTTGACCTGTCCAGGCAGGAAGTGCCCTGGGCGTAGCCAGCGGAAGACGGGGCAGGGCAGGGCAAGCCCCAGCTGGTAAGCGAAGCAGGCCGGCTTCCACCTCATTCCACTTAGGTTTGGCGATTTAAGTATTTTCGTGTTTAAAAAGCAGGAGGGCACAGCGCCTGGCATCGACATCTTGGTGCAAAGAGTTTTTATTAAACTTAAAAACCAAAGGAACGGGCCAAAACCCTGGGAGTTTGGCCTCCTTTTTAAAATGCACTGAAGTTTGTCCTGCGTTAAAACAGGCCAACGGCCCAAGTCCCGGAGTTCCCTGGTATCCCAGCTGCATCCATTGCCAGCAACAGATGAGGCGCGTCCGGGGACAGGTAGGCAGCACTGTGAATCTGTGAAGGAGACCCTCGGTTGCTCAGTGGGCGAGAACACCAGCAGCCATGTGGGTTTCTGCCGCGGCCGCCATTTCAAGAGACGCTTTCGCGCATCCCGTGATTGTGCTTATGGGCTTCTGAGGTGAGGAGGAGGACGAACAGGACGAACAGGAAGAAGGCGGCTTCTTTTGAAAAACGTGGGGGTTCCTGGACGCCTCAAAGCGTCGTCTTCCGCAGGTGGGTGGCAGCTTACACGGGGATTGGCTTCAGCTTCCCTAGAAACACAAAAGGGCATGAGAGAAGAATCACAAGGCGCAACGTGCTTCTGCCCACGGCTCTGCAGAGTCTCGAGAGCGGCAGCTGCCCAGACCTTTTTTGGGCAGAACGCGCAAATGAGACAACCGGGCAGCTTTTGCGCCACTTTGAAACACTAACAACTCGGACTTTGTTCTGACCCTGAAAAAAAAATATTTTTTAAAAAGTCACAAGCCGTGTTCTATTACCGATTGCAAACTGAAATATATAAGAGAATTGCAAGTGGGGAACTTTGCAATGACGAAGTGGTGTGCAGTGTGAAGGGTGAAGCCGCTGGCACCCCTGGGTCCCAGAAGCAGACTGAGATGGGAACCCACCTCCACACCAGGCATGTCCAAAGAGCACCACCGTGCATGGAAGCATCTTTAGGACAGGATACGGACGGACAAACATCCTCTACCAATGGAACCATCGCTCTGCAGCCGTTCTAGTTCCATAGCCTAATAAATGCTGTCAGGCGTTCAGTGCGCAGGCATTGTTAGCGTGCTTTTGTCCCGTCGACTTCTCGGCAGGTGTATTTTACTTTTTGCTTGCAGTAGCAAGCGCTGATGGGAGCCATGGAAGTGCAAGGCTGTGGCTAAGGGTCCCGGCATTTTGGAAACGCACTTTCCTAAAGGATAAAGGCATGCTTCAAGAACAGCACCAGGTGCCAGATTTTGCCGGTGCCAAACAGACAAGACGTGGAAATGCAAAAAAAGCCCCCAGCCCTGCTGAAGCTGGAAAGCGCTCAGAGGAGAGGTTGCGCCACCCTGACCAAAGCAGACGCCTCCACCTTCCCTGGCTTAAGCTGAGCGCACCTGGCCCATGTGCACACTCACCTGGAGGCAGGTAGCGCACCAATCAATTCCTGTCTGGAATGGAGAAACGAAGAGACAAAGATGTGCTTCACAACCCACCTGCACTGGAGTTGAAACTATGCACATTTGGAGTCGTTGGCAGCATCAGTGAAAGACGAAAGGCCCCCACCCTGGACATCTGCCCACCCACCCCAGCCCTGCAGGTGAGTTTCTCCTAAGCGTCTGGCTGGTAAGCATGACCAGACAGCCCAGTGGTTTGAGCAACCAGAGAGCCCAGATGCTTGCCTCTTGCCAACACGAAGCCTCTGCTCAGGTTTAGGGCTGCCACAAAGAGTCCTGACCACAAAACGTGGAGTGTGGCTGCTCCCCCAGGGAAGGAGGGTGCGGAGAGGTAGGTGGTGTGGTTGAGACTGGGGAGACACTTCCCCATCCTGTACAACTCCTGGAGTGAGGCCGGTATTCCCATCTTCAAGCCTGGTGTGTGCTTTCTGAATCTTATGTCTCTTCCTTACTTACTGCCTCCAGACCAGCGGAATGAATCCGCAGTTAAATGTAAAAGCGCAGAATACTTTCAGTCCCAACTCGAAAGGCAGCTCCACAGCTTCCCCTAATGGAGCTACGAGAGCTGAGGAGGCACACACCATCACATGGGTCGAGACAGCCAATCGGATTTGAGCTGCCCTTCCTGCTCTCATCTCGATCTTCTCGCTGTTCTGCCTTCACTGAGGGAAACTTCGGATTTTGTTTATGCTGCGCAGCGAGCATCCTCTTACCAGTGTAAAGGTAAGTGCGCAGGCCTGATCAGATAATGCGACGCCGTGACGATTCATTGACTGTCTGGGCGCAGCCTTGGTCAGAGTTGATATTTTGTTGTTTCACATCTGTTCAAAATGCACACACACAGGGCTGTATTCTCTCTCTGCAGCACCATAGCTCCAGGATCAGAGAGGCCACCATATGCATTAAAGTTTCCAGTGGTTCTCAACCTGTGGATCGCGACCCCATTTGGGGTCGAGCACCCATTTCGGCGGGGTCGCCAAAGGCTCCTCAGGCCCCCCCGCGTCCCCCCCGCGCCGCCGCTGCTTTAAGGAGAGATCGGCGGCGGCAGGCGGCGATGGCGGTGAAGGGCGCCGGACTGGTGCCTCGCCGCCAGCGCCCTTCGCCCGCTAAAATCCGGCGTTGCGGGAGGACTTCCGGGTCGGGGGGGAGCGAAAACGATGCCAGCGGCCCTGGCCCCGCCCGAGCTCTGCCCCAGCCCCGCCCCACCCCTGGCCCCGCCCCTGGGGTCGCGGAGGCTTGGGGAATCTCATTTTGGGGTCGTGGCTCTCAAAAGGTTGAGAGCCACTGCATTAAACACTAACATGAACTAGCGTTCACACTTGGGAACGCTGGTACATGCCACACCAAGCCCCGCATGCCCGCAGAGGGCCTTATGTCCGGGCACATGTCTGGCCACCACCATCTTCTTTGCAGAGCTTGGCACGCACGACGGTGCACATGCCGTCAACAACACTGCAACAGTGACACTCCATGCACGCGCAGTCGCATTTGGGGTCATCTGAGGTGCTAGTCCACTTGTGAGGCACCTCAGATGACCCTAGGTACCAAAATGGTGCAAATGGTTGCGGGCTGGACGACAAAGGTAAGCTCCCAGTAAGGGTTGGGTTGCACGCGGTGCACAATTTCATGCACCACCACTAGCAGATGGTATAGGCTAAATCTGGTAAGGAAGGAGGCGCTTCTGGCTGGAAAAGGCCTCCTGAAAGCGCAGATGCTCCGTACCAGATGTTACCCCATGGTGTACTACAGGGCCCAGTATGAATTGGCCCCTGGTCTTTCCCCAACTTGGCCTTGGGATGGTTTTCTCATCCTTTGCTCCTGCTCTTTCTTCGATGACCCCAGAACATCTGGCTGTGAGGGGACGGTCTAGGAGCCCTACCCTGCTGAGGTCAACCCCATCATCTGCCGGCTTCTGATCCTTCAGGGAGACACACGGGCTCTTCCAGTCTCCCCACGTTTCACCAGGACCCCGAAACAGCCCCTGAGAGTACATGGAGAACCCGTGGGCTCAAAATAAGCGCATCGGCCAGAGGGTGGGACTGAGGCCAGCTCTGTACAGTGGCCTATGGGCGTGGGTGTCCTCCTCGTGTCCCAGAGTGGGCCAAAGCAAGGCCTGCCCAGGGCAACCTGAGAAGGTCAGGGAGCACCAGGACCCTTTGCCGTTCTTACCTGAAGTCTGCAGTCTCGCCCGGAGAGAACTCGATCGCTGGCGTGTGCGCGGAGAAGACTGCGCTCGGATGCACGGCTGCGCTCCCGGCGACTCTGTCTGGAGACAAAAGGGCCCCTAGGAGTTGGAGAGTGGAGGAGGCACCTGGCCACCAGGGGGCAGAGTTTGCTGGGGGGGGAGTACGAGAATCAAGAGAGGTATCCGCCATGACCTTCTGGCCTCCAAAGGGTTTGTGAACCCCAGGAGATCCCAAGGGGAGGGCAAAGGGCAAGACAGAAACTTCTCCCTGCAGAGTGTGAGCTTTTCGACATGAGCCAGTTTGGTCTAGTGGTTAGGGAGCCGGACTCTTATCTGGGAATACCGGGTTCGATTCCGCCCTCCCCCATGAAACCAACTGGGTGACCTTGGGCTAGTCACAGTTCTCTTCTGAGCTCTCACAGCCCCACCCACCTCACAGGGTGTTCCGTTGTGGGGAGAAAAATAGAAAAGCTTTGTCAGCTGCTTTGAGTCCCCTTAAATGGGTGAGAAAAGTGGGGTAGAAAAGCCAACTCTTCTTCTTTTCTCACCCACTTAAGGGGGCTCAAAGCATCTGACAAAGCTTTCTGTTCTCCCCACAACAGAACACCCTGTGAGGTAGGTGAGGCTGTGAGTGCTCTGAAGAGAGCTGGGACTAGACCAAGGTCACCCAGCTGGCTTCATGGGGGAAGGCGGAATCGAACCTGCTATTCCCAGATAAGAGTCTGGCTGTAGGTCTGGCTCAGCTTCTTCCTTCTGTTTACAGGCAGAACTTCTTTCGCTAGACGTGAATTTTCCTGTGGACCTTCCTGCCCAAGAGCAATCCATCCTGCGCTGTTCTCCAGTGTGAACCTCTTTCAAAGGACCAACCCCACGGAAAGGCCGCATGGCGACCAACGTGCCCCCCCCCCCCGTCCCACAGTACCCACCTCTAGGTGTTCCTGGCTGGTCCAAGAGCCCAGCTCTGCCCTCCGGAAGCTGTGGCCCAGTTCCACAGAGCGGACCCTCTCGGCAAACTTGAGGGAGCAGAGGGTCTCGCAGGTGTTCTTCTCAGCAGGAGAGACCTGGGGAAGGAGGAGGAGAAGGTGGTGTGAGCAAGGGCAGGAACCTCAAGCAGCCAGTACCTTTCAGCACACACAGGAGAGCTGGGGAAGGAGCATTGAACCTCCTTGGCTTCAGCGGTGGGATGTTTCCATCTGGCTCCACAAGGAGTTCCCATTTGTCACGCGGGTAACAACCTCCCGAGGCCTGCACAAGAGGCATCCTCCACAACTGCCCTGCTTACTATTTTGTTACTCCATAATGCTGAATTCCTAAAAATAATGCAACCAACTTAAAGCAGAAGTAAGAAGAACATAACCTTTGGCAGTCCCACCAGACTAAAAGCACCTTTAAATGCCTGTTATTTGTGAGTCAATGTGGTCTAGTGGTTAGGGAGCCGGACTCTTATCCAGAAATATCAGGTTTGATTCCGTACTCCTCCATGAAGCCAGC
Source organism: Aspidoscelis tigris stejnegeri (assembly GCA_023333525.1). Taxonomy (NCBI): domain Eukaryota; kingdom Metazoa; phylum Chordata; class Lepidosauria; order Squamata; family Teiidae; genus Aspidoscelis; species Aspidoscelis tigris. The sequence continues at coordinate 6,767,714 of JALMGA010000013.1, forward strand.
TGGGTGACCTTGGGCTAGTCCCAGCTCTCTTTCTGAGCTGTCACAGCCTCACCTACCTCACAGGGTGTTCTGCTGTGGGGAGAACAGAAAGCTTTGTCAGATGCTTTGAGTCCCCTTAAATGGGTGAAAAAAGCCCTGTATAAAAGCCAACTCTTCTTCTTCCTCCACAAAGCCAGCTGGGTGACCTTGGGCTAGTCACAACTGTCTTGTGAGCTCTCACAGCCCCGCCTACCTCACAGGGTGTTCTGTTGTGGGGAGAACAGAAAGCTTTGTCAGCTGCTCTGAGTCCCCTTAAATGGGTGAAAAAAAGCGCTATATAAAAGCCAACTCTTCTTTTTCCTCCTCAAAGCCAGCTGGGTGACCTTGGGCTAGTCACAGCTCTCTTTCTGAGCTCTCACAGCCCCTCCTAGCTCACAAGGTGAGAACAGAAAGCTTTGTCAGCCGCTTTGAGTCCCCTTAAATGGTTGAAAAAAGCGCTGTATAAAAGCCAACTCTTCTTCTTCTTCTATTTGCTAAGCTTATCAGACGGATCACGTCCAAAGGCTCAGGGTGTGACTTCATGAATCACATGGAGGCTTCACTGAATCACTGGATTCAATGCTCCAAAGGCCACAAGCATAAAACAGCCAAGACGTGCTCTTCAGCTAGAATACATTTTTACAAGTCACAGTGAGTAAAGACGCGCCACGTAATAATGGTTTAAGCAGAGGAGCTACGTCCACACGGCAGCCTCTGGTGCTGGTAGAAGCAAAACCCCTGTGCCGCTTCCAATGAAAAGCACCAAGCCCTGAGGTCGGCTGTCCACACACCCACCTGGACCATCATGAGCGTCTTGCTGTCGCCGCTGAGGGAGTCTTGGAGGAGGTAGGTGAGCTTCGAGTTGCGGAAGGGCACGTGGTTCAGGCGGGCGCGCAGCGCGTAGATCACGTCTCCCAAAGCTGAGAGGGATTTATTGATATACTGCGCTTCCCGCAGCCTGCTCCCCTCCGCGCCGGATCTTCCCACACGCTCAGACCCCGCCAGGTCCACCAAATTGAGCTTCCCTAGGGAAAGCGCAGGACGGGGGATGAAAAGGATGCCATATGCCTTCAGGTCCACGGAAAGAGGAAAGGGTAGCCGGGCAGGAGAACTGCCGCGCATGATGTTGCTTTTATGCGTCTAGCTAGGACCACCGCACATGAGCTGCTAGGAAACTACCAGCCGGACACTACACCCTCAGAGTCACAATCACACTGCTACTACAAGGGCCACACAGCATTCCCGTAAGGGTCCCCCTACCTTTGGACTCCTCCCCTGATCTAGCACAGGTGCAATTTGTCAGCTTGGACAAGCCTTAACTGCATCCATGATGGCACCCCATGCGGAGTTCTGAGGCCCTTTCTTGACGTTCCCTGATCTAGTCCTTACGTGCAATTGGAATGTGGAACCCATCCAGGCCCTACACCTTCGGCTTTCCCTCCCCTCTTGCAAACACCACTATTGTTTTGAATATTTTGCTGTAACCCACCCTGAGAGTTTTGGGTATCGGGCAGGACAAAAATGCAAAAGATAAATAACAGCAATTTTTTAGTTACTGGGTAAAATGATTACATCTTGATTTTCACTATGTACCTGGATTATTAATTGTTTTTACAGGTTTATGTGTGCGTAATTTGCAGGCATGTGGTAGTTGTTCCCAGTATCTGATGGTCCGAGTTATAGGTTATGGTGACGTGTTATGTTCACCCATATTCTCCAGGAACCGGCCTGACCAACAGATCCATGATTCACTCACAACCCAGTTTGTGAGATGAAGCTGGTTGGGTCACAGCCATTGCTGACCTGATAACTTCCAGACTGGACTGCTACAATATGCTCTACGTGGGGCTGCCCTTGAAGATGGTTCAGAAGCTGCAGCTGGCGCAGAATGCAGCAGCTGAACTGCCCACAAACTAAGGCCCTGCCAGAACCACCACTGGTCCTAAAAGAAAGGCTGCCTGGCTGCTACTGAATCCACTTAAAAAATATTAGATTTTTAAACCTTATAAGCTCCTAAACGCCTTGGGGCCCCACATACTCTTGTCCTTTAATTTGTTTTGACTCACTCTGAAACCCCGTAGCGTAGGGCAGAAATGTGACTATGTAAATGAGTGAATGAATGAATCCCCCCCTTACCTTTGACCCGCAGAAGACAAACCCACCTGTGGTCTTTATCCCTGTGCTATAATCTACTCCCCTCACTGTGATAATGAGGAGAGCGTGGGACCGAGAGCTGTGCTCATTCAGGTAGGTACTTTCAGTGGCTCGGTTGAGGTGACCAAATTCAAAGACCTGGAACAGAGAGAGACGGGAAGTTTCATTCTGCCTTTGGCGTTGGTGAACTGAAGCTCAGCATTGGCGAACCACAGAAAGAAGGTGCAGACAGCCTGGCGCCCTCCCCTCTAAATCCAACCTCTCTACGGGGATGCGGGAAAGGTGAATGGCAGGCGGGCACAATGGGAACGTATTCTCCATCACCTTCCTGGCTTTCAGCTGGCCGTGCAGCCAGGAGCAGCCAGGGCCATGGATGAACAGGCCACGTCAATTCCCATGATGCTCCTCTGCCTCTCATCACTGCAAAGAGGCTGGGCTCACAAGACAGAGCACCATTTGAATGGTGCTGGTTCTTTTTTATATGGATTGCCAACATTGAATTTTGGTCCAGTAGAAGCCTAGCGGTCAATCGCCAAGTCATGCAGAGGGCGACCTGAAGATGGATTGTCCTTGCGCTCAGTCATGAAAAGATTTACTAACACCGAATCGTAAACTTTAGACCCCCTTCTCCCAGAAAATTAAGGGGAAAGAGGCAAAAGACACACTCAATCTGGGTTTTTCTCAGTGGTAAAAAAATATCTAGTGCCCACAAGTCCTATTTTGAGTCCTGTTTGGTGCCGGTGTGGCATAACAAGGAAATCTCTGATTTCCCCCCTTTATGCAGGATTACTCAGAGCCGGTCAAAAAGCACAGGATCTCACCCTGGTTCTTGCAAACTGTTGTCTGTGGGGTCCCAAGAAGAAAGCTACTCCACCCAGCCCGCTCACCTGGTTGATGTCTTCCACACAGTGTACGGGGAACTCCGTCAGGCCTGGCACGTACAGCTGGCCACTGCGATCCGGACACAGCTTGATGTCCAGCTTTTCCTGAGGCTCCTTTCCCAGCAGATCTCTGAAAGAGAAGAGTGGGCCCAGGTGAGACCACCGAAAGGATTCTGTTGCCGCAAACCCAGAAACCGGCCTTTCTTGCCTTCAGTTCAGATCAGAGTAAGGAGGTATATCAGGAACCCCATAAAAGAGGATTGCGCCCGCTGTGCTCCAGAGGCCTCGTCCGCCCCACTGGGCCAATGGAAATTGTCACTTAGATGCCAGCAGGGCACAACAAAGTTGTCTGCCCAAGAGGGCAGCAGTCAGGTGGAATTCAGACCTGCGTGAAGGATGAGGCCTGGCCAGAGGTTAACCTCCACCCCTGGAAGCCACTTCCTGAGGATCTGTGGTTTGTCTGGCAACACAGTCCCTGCCTTTCACTCCCCACCACTGGCACCAAGAATCACTGGTGTTTGGGGGCAGATAAGCCTGCGAAAGAGGGCAAAGCTCTGAGGAAGCCACTCTGGCAGGAAATGGACTTGGGATAACCACTATCAAATTTCTTGCCCAAGGTCCTGCGGAGTTCCAAATGCATCTTGCACCCTTCTGAAACTCCAAGCACCGCCATCTAGCAGCCTGCCCAGCGCTCCGCTCCATGGGTCTGGCTACCTGGCTGGCGTCCAGGTACCACCTGATGTTCTGTTTCCGTGGAGGAAGGGACAGCTGGGCAGACACTCTGGTGGGCAGCTGGCTGTAGAAAAATGTCCCATCCCTGCTGCTGCTTCCCCCACCAAGGGCATGGGTGCCACTGGGGAAAGGTTCTTGTGTGGCAACGTGGCCCCGTAGGCAGGAAAGGGTTCCTCGGCACGGACCCCCCATTCTCTGGACGCCCCAACGTCACCTGAGGGCCTCATTGTAGATTTCTGCCACGCTGACCGTGATGCTATAGTTCCAGTCTGCAGCTTTGGCCTGGACTTCCGAGAAAAGGAGCTGCAGCGCCCGTTGGTTGATGCCCGGGTTTTCAGAAGTACCCTGGCAAACAAGAAGATTTATGTTCCTTCCGCCAGGACTGAGAGAGAGAGCAATGAGCAGTTACAACTTCGGAATTTACTACCACAGAGGGCAGCTGCCTGGAGACCCTGAGCAGGGATGGCTGTATTCTCTTCGCGTCCTGCCAGTGGGCTTCTCTGTGGTTGCCCACTGGGAGAGCAGCTAGAGGACCAGAGGCCTATTTGCACTTTGGCTGGTAGTCAACAATTAGTGAACATCTGGTGAAGATCTTCCAGATGTGGAGGAGGCTGTTACAGCCTCCAAGTGTGCCCTGCCTTCCCAAAAGTTCACTAGTTGGTGAGGAGTGCTCCACACCTTTACCAACGTTAACCAGAAGCTTACCTGGAGCATCCAGGCAGCGGCCATTCACACCTCTTCCAGTGCCCCAAGGTCATCTGAGGTGCCATGCAAGCGCGCTGGCACTTCAAACAACCATAGACATGAGTGCATGTGCCCAGAGCGTCAGTGTTGTCATGGTGACAGTGCCGATGCACGCACAGTCATGGAGGGCGCTGGAGCCAAAATGGCGGCGATGGAAGAGGACCGGCCCTGGATCAGTCTCAGGCGAGGGTCCGATCAAGTGGGGCTTTGTTAGTGACTAGCACTGTCAATGTTGGTTAATTGTGCTCCTTTCCCGTCCAGCGGATGGGAAGGGAAGTACGAAATTGCCCCAGATGGGCCACGGATCCGAGCCAGTGGGGCCCTTCTCGTGGTCTTGTCTTCATGGAAGTCAGGGCTATGAATGGCTCCCAGCTCTGATGGCGGCAAGAAGAGGTCTGCCTCTGAAAGGCATCAGCTGGGAAGCTATAAGCAGAGAAAGCGTTGAGCTCAGGCCCTGCTGGTGGGCTCTCCTTATGGTCTCGTCTCTTCCTGTTAGTGGGTTCCCTGGTCCAGCTGGTGGGCCACTCTGGGAACCGAAAGCTGGACTAGATGGGCCACAGGTTCAAGGAAGCGGGGCATTTCTTACGTTTGTAATAATGCATCCACGCAAACAAAAGATAAACGGCAGAAAATGTATTTGTTCAAGCAAGGTCGCCCAGCAGGGGCAATGAAAAGGCCTCCAGGGGTGCTGCAGTCTGGATCAGGCCACACTGTCCACCTGGCTCAGGAAGATCTTCCCTGTGAGCCAGTTTGGCCTTGTAGCTAGAGTGCCGGATTCATATCTTGTAGTCACTGGGTTTGATCCTGCACTCCTCCACAAAGCCAGCTGGGTTGACCTTGGGCTAGCCTCAGCTCTCTTTCTGAGCTCCCACAGGCCCACCTGCCTCACAGGGTGTCTCTTGTGGGGAGAAGAACAGAAGGTTTGTCAGTAGCCTTGAGCCCCCTTAAATGGGCGAGAAGAGCGGGATATAAAAGCCAGCTCTTTTTCTTCCCATGGTTCCCGTCAAAGGTTGTGGGGCTGCGCACACCTTCCTTCTGCCTCAGTCCACAAATCCTGCTCAAAGCCCCCGCAGGAGCAGCCCAGAGAACATAATGTGGCACCGTTTCTTGCTGTCTGCAGAAGCAGCTTGGGGAATAGTGGTTAGAGTTAGGGAGAGACAACCCTGCCTTTCAATACTGTAATTAGCTGAGTTTGTGTCAAAAACTGCCACCTTGCAGGAAATCATTACCAGCAGTGCTTACTAGAATGCTCACTAGAAGGTGCAGAGAGATATATGCTTGTTTAAAACATTTATGCGCCATACTCTCATGAAAGTGTAATGGTAAAATGGATATTATTCTAAGATATTAACGCACCATTAAATCCAATTAGAATCCACAAAGCTGCTGTAAGCAACATGAAGAGAACAAAAGTAAAATATGCCCTGGCATAAACAGCAGCAAGGAGGCAAAGAAGAAGGAAGAAGAAGAAGAGTTGGCTTTTTCTACCCCACTTTTCTCACCCATTTAAGGACTCAAAGCGGCTGACAAACCTTCTGTTCTTCTCCCCACAACAGAACACCCTGTGAGGTAGGTGGGGCTGTGAGAGCTCAGAAGAGAGCTGTGACTAGCCCAAGGTCACCCAGCTGGCTTCATGGGGGAAGGCGGAATCGAACCTGCTATTCCCAGATAAGAGTCTGGCTCCCTAACCACTAGACCAAACACCCTCTTGGTCCAGACATAATTCTTCAAGCTACTTAATACTAATAAAGTTGGGACCTGGAAGGCTTCTGGCAGAACAGAGTTTGACAAGTTCAGGACCACCTTTCAAAACTGGGCCCTATCCCCACTTTGATGTATTCTGGAGTATACCCTGGAATAGGGGGCTGCTGTCCACATGCTAGTGCAGGCTACTGCAGGCCACAGGTGAGACCTGCCAGAGTCTGAATTAGCATGGGGACAACAGGCCCAAATCCTGTGATACACCCCGGCAAAAGGCCAAGGGCAAACAAGCCCCTGGTGAGAGGAAGTTCTTGAGGTATGGGAAGCATATGTACCTGTAGAGATACGAACGTCCGAATTATTCTAACGAATACGTATGAATGTATTCTTACAGATTTGAATGTCCAGACCTTTGTTTTTCCTTATTTGTACCAATCTGGATTTTCAAACATTAAATTCGTTACGAACCAAATGTCAAAAACTGCATTCATGCACGCTTCCTTGTTCCTAACTTCCTGATTCCTCTGACCACTTTTCCATGCCCGCCACCTTGCAACATCCAACCCACGTATCTTCTCCTGGCTGAAACCCACCCACCGTTCCCCAGCAGGCAAGGTGGGATCCGGAGCCTGTGGGACACCATCCAGTCTCAGGCAGTCCTAAGGTCTCACCTCCATCGTATATGTTTTTCCAGCACCTGTTTGTCCGTAGGCAAAAATGCAAACATTGTAGCCGTCAATGCAAGATGTGACCAGGGCCTGGACTTCCCGGAAGACCTTCAGATAGAAAACATCTCGTAAGGCATTGGTGTGGAGACTCTGTTTCCTTCCCAAGAGGCACTCATGAGACTTGTCATTTCAGATTAAGAAATTTTCAGCCTATTTACATATCATCGGCTGGTAAACAGGAAACCTCCATCCCCGTGAATTCTCCAATCAGCTTAATTTGCTCCTGTCTGAGCACACCCTGGCGGCCCTTACGTCTTCCTGAGTGGCTTCTGGCGGGAAGACCTTATCTAGCTCAAATGATATCAGTTTCCCCTTGTGCGTCAGGTGCAGGATGGCATCGTCATCGGGGTCGAAGGTCACGGCGTTCGCAGCTTCTGGACCACTCCCGTCCTCTTTACAGATCGGCCGCACGCGGCCAAAAACGCGGATGTTCCCTTTGAAAAGAAACGACCGGGTGTGAAAACCTGGGCCCAACTGTCTTCGGACAACCCTAAGAAGGTGGCCACCGGGCACCAAGGACTTTCCAGTTCCCAGGCTGGGGCATCTTCGGGCCCACATCTGTCAGAGAGACTCTAGAGCTGCCCCAAGCACTTCCAAGGGGATTCTCTTTCCAGATGGGACTGAGAAGGGCCCATGGTAAAGAGGAAGGCATATGTGCCCATCTTTTGGGCACCAGAGAGACTCAGGCTAAGGTCTTCTGGGAGTTCCCTGGGGGCATCTCAGCAGGGAGCCCAAGGGAGGCATGGCAAAGGGCACAGACCTTTCAGACGCACAAGTTCATTGTGGCATTTCTTCCGCAGCTGGAGCTCTCTGCGATATTTCCTCAGGAGCTCCTGGTTCGTGCTGTTCACCTCCTCGATGGCCTGCCCGATCTTTAAAAGAGGGCAAAGGAGTTAATGGGCCCCGTAAATGAATCTGCTCTCCCATAAAACACGTCCCTCGGGCCTGCCTCTGCCATGACCCTTACATATCCTTGCTAGCAATGCGCACAAATGGTTTTTTTGACATTCGATTCGTGACGAACCGAATGTTAAGAAAATCCAGATTCTTTCGAATAGATCAGTGGTTCTCAACCTGGGGGTCGGGACCCCTTTGGGGGTCGAATTACCCTTTCAGAGGGGTCACGACAAGTCTCCTGCAGCCCTTCCCTCCCACCTCCCAGCTGCTCTGCCCCCATGGTTGGGGGTCTCCACAACATGAGGAACTCCATTAAGGGGTCACGGCATTAGGAAGGTTGAGAACCACTGGAATAGATCCCCTTCAATACGAATGTATTCTTACGAATTTGTACGAATATCCGATACGTATCCAATATGAACGAATACGTATCCGACACAATCGCGTATGTATTCGAATGTTTTCCTACTGTTTTCCACGGTGTCTTAAACGCTCTTTGGACCTCATTTTTCTAGGGGCCTAGAGCATCTTTCTGGTGCCCCACAGCTCCCATCATCCCACTTGGATCAAACTGTAGGATTTGGTCCTGAGGTAAACTGAGGTAAACTCGCTGCCGCCGCCGCCGCCACTGCCGCACTGACCTCGGCCCTTGCGCTCTGTAGAGCTTCCTGGAGGAGTACTGGAAAGTCCTTGACTTGTCGCTTCAGGTTGTTGTAGTCACTGGTGAGAGTTCGAAGAGCCGGCTGGAGCGTGAGGAGGTTTGTCCTCACCCCTGAGGGAGACAGAATTGCGCGACTCCGTCAGCAGGAAGCTCTGGGCTTCATCCGCCTTTTCAGACAAAGCTGGGGTAAAGGAGACCCTGACGGGCAGCCGCGGGGCGGGAGAGACGTGCCAACAACCAAGCCGAAGGACGGCCGTCTACTTGGGAACATTTCGACCGGCCGGACGGGACTCACCGGCCAGGTTCTCGTGAACGGCCTTCATTTCCACTTGCGCTCGCGCAAACGCTTCCTCGATGGCTCGGTTCTTGTCCTCCTCCATGTTCTGCACCTCCTCCAGCATCTGCTCGTGCGCCCGTTCCAGCTCAGACTCGTACATTGCCACCTAGGCCAGGGGCGGAGGGAAGACTCAACGCAGGGCGGCCGCATCGCGCGCGAGGAAGCCGGGACGGCTTGCGCACCACCTCTAGGGAAGCCAAGCCTGGAAGCTTTGGGGTTCAAGCCACGCAAGCCCCAGCAGAGAAGATCGCATGGCGGGGAAAGAGCCCCGAGAGCAATGTGCCAAAGCAATGTGGGGCAGATGGGCATGAACATGAGCGAAAAGGAGCACCATGACCAAGCATTCCCCACAGACTTCAAACTCTGCCTCTCCCCCAGGAGACCTTGGGACATTTGCCACTCTGTCCACACGCGAGGTCTCTGTCAGACTGACCAAGCCAGGGCTCGCTTCTCCATCCCTCCTCTGGCCACACAGCCTACCTGGGCCTTCAGCTGAGATGCCGCTTTCTGGGAGTTCTGCAACTGCTGCTCCATCTCCTTCAGCACTTGCCTCTGCATCCCGACTTGGTCCTGCAGGTACTGGTTCCGGGACTGGGCCTCACAGAGGGCCTGCTTGTTCTTGGAGGACTCCACTTCCACAGTCCTGATGACATACTGAGGAGGAGGAAGGGGAACAACTCAGCGGGCGAAGGCCCAGCGGCCGCCCACCCCTCGCCACCAGGCCCCCTGAACGCTCTGTGGGATTCAGAGAGACGCGACCGCTCTAGAACGTGCCCCACCTGCCCCACTGGAAAGCATGGCCTCTGCCTGTTGGTCTGGCCCACCTTGATCTGCTGCGGCTGGGCCCTGAGGCCGGCGATGGTCTCCTGACAGTCCCTCAGCCGGCGGCTCAGCCGCTCCTCCTCTTCAGCCTTCTCAGCCAGGGAGTCCTTCAGGCGCAGCTCCACCTCTGCCAGGCGGTTGGTCTTCTGCTCCACCTCCAGGTCCAACTCGGCCAGCCGCCCCTTCACGTCTTCTGCCTCCTGCTTCAGCTGGGCCAGCTTTTCCCTCAGCTTCACATTCTCCTGAGCAGCGGGCGAAGAAGAAGAAGAAGAAGAAGTTGGCTCTTCTACCCTGCTTTCCTCACCCATTTAAGGGGACTCAAAGCAGCTGACAAACCTTCTGTTCTTCTCCCCACAGCAGACACCCCGTGAGGCAGGTGGGGCTGAGAGAGCTCAGGAGAGAGCTGTGACTGGCTGAAGGTCACCCAGCTGGCTTCATGGAGGAGGGCAGAATCAAACCCAGTATTCCCAGATAAGAGTCCAGCTCCCTAACCACTAGACCAAACTGGGAGCAACAGGGTCCCAGCCATGGGACCCCCATGGCAAGCCCCCCCCCACGCCTCCCCAGCAGAAGGTCCCACCTGCTCACCTGGCTATGCTCACAGTCCACACACTTCACAGCCTGCTTCCGTAGCTCCTGAAGTTGCGCCTCGCAGCCCTTCATCTCCTGCTTCAGGCGCACGTTCTCTGCCACCAACAGGTCGCGATGTTTCTCAAGGTCCGTGCCGCCCTGGCAAAGACAAAGGGGTACAAGGGCTCCACTCTGCTCCCGTGATGGCCAAGCGACCTGCCAGGGACCCGGGAGAAGCTATGCCCAAAACCACAAGGCAGCCACAGCCATGGGAAAGATGCCCACATTGAGAAGAGTTTCAACCACACCTGCCTGGCGCTGCGATCGTTTTAAGTTCCCAAAGGATGTGTGATCAAAACATGTTGCTCACGCTAGGAGAACGAGCCGGCACACGTGCTCCGCTCCGGTCCCAACGCCAACGCCGCTCGTCTCCAGTGCAGACCTATTAAGCTCCCAAATTCCTTTACCTCGACTCAAAGCCAGAGTCACCTGCGTGAGGCCAAGGTCTGGATGTGGAGGCGGCGCCCAGGTTCGCCCCCGCATCGACGGCGTCTAATTCCCAGTGATTCAGGAAGGGCAATTAAATTAGTAAGTTAATGAGGGAACGAGGCAAGGCCTCAGCCCAGTATAGGAAGTCTTTAAAGCTGCGATCCCAGCGCCCTTTGCAGAGGTCGTGAGAGCAGCCGGGGACCTCCGGGAAATCCCAGACAATAAAGGAACGAGAAAAGACTTCGCCGAGACGCATCACAGACGCTGCTTTGTTATCGTAATAAATTAGCGATATTAATCTAGCAGGCCCAACTCTTTGTGGGTTAATTACCATCTTGCCTTTGTGCGAAGGAAGTCTGTAATTTGCTGGGTTGACGTTTTCCACAAGGAACAGGGCGGCTTTCCACCTGCCATGATTAACGTGGCACGGGGCACTGGCGTCGTCCAAATATTCACTGGCATCTCCTGGGTGCGTTTTCCCGTCAGGGAGGGTTTTTAATTGGGGGGGGGCGTTGCTGGGGGGGTGGGGTGTTGCTGGCATCCCTCTTCAACCTTCTGGCCAGATATTTATTTACAGGGATGTGCACAAATGGGGGTCTTTTTGCATCAATTCGTACCGAATGTACGAAAATTCATATTAATTCAAACAGATCCCCTTCGAATCTGATAGGATTCTATTCGATACGAGCGCATTCATACAGATTCGTCTGAATATCCAATACGAACGCACACATAATCCGATACGTAACCCATAACGTATCCGCTCCGAAGGTGTCAAATCTGCCCTGGATCCACTTTGAATCCAGTCTCAATCCATGTCGAGTGCACTTTGGATTCATTGCAGATGTGCCTGGTGCAGACGCTTTCCAGCCTCTCCATGATTCGTATAAGAATGTCCAAATATGAATATCGAATATTCATGCACATCCCTATTTATTTATTTATTTATTCATTCATTCATTTATTTAATGCATTTGTAGATTGAAGACACAGAACTTGCATAGCCACGTGGAAACCATAAAGTCAGCATCCCGATCTTGATGATTCAGCGACGGCAGCCGCTGCAAAATGCCACCTTTCCCAGATCAGCCACCACCAGAGGTTCCTGGACCAACCACCAGAGCCTGCTGGCATAAAGAAAGCCTCATTCCTGCATCACCTGAGACCGGCCGGGCGCTCTGCTTGGGAAAGTCCTCCTGCGGCGTGTGTGCGACGCGCAGGGTTCGGCTTGCCCGCGTTAATTCCCAGGCGCCACCCCTTCAGGCGCTTGGCTCTCAGCCAGGCAGAGTTTGCTCTGCACATCTTGAACGGGGCCTGCAGGAAATCAGCTGACGGTGCAACTTCTTGGAAGGCACATTCCAAAGAACTCCTCCGTGCAACGCCAGCCGGCAGCCAGGCGGCACCAAGCACTCCTCAAGGGCAGCACATGGTTCAATGGGCACCCATGCGCACTACTGCGGTTACCGCCGTCCCTTGCTTAGGAGAGGCTGCGAGCAGCCAGCTAGGACAAGAGGCCCATATGACTCCCTGAGCCTTGGAGGAGGAGGAGGAGGAGGAGAAGAAGAAGAGTTGGCTTTTCCACCCTGCTTTTCTCACCTATTCAAGGGGACTCAAGTGGCTGATAAACCTTCTGTTCTTCTCCCCACAACAGAACACGCTGTGAGGTAGGTGAGGCTGTGAGAGCTCAGAAGAGAGCTGTGACTAGCCCAAGGTCACCCAGCTGGCTTCATGGAGGAGGACAGAATCAAACTAGAGCCTTTGGTCAGCTGCTCTGGACTCCCCTTGGCCTCAGCTGCCTCAGTTTGTGTGTGTGTGTGTGTGTGTTTTGGCTTATTTTGCAATGTTTTGTGTGATGTGCAATTTTTATAATATATTTTTATTTTAATGTTTTGATCATTGCATTGCATATTTTCCACTTGTTGCAAACTGCCTCGGGCAAATTTTCTTTTGGAAAGACGGTATACGACTAAAATGGAAATGAAACGAAATAAAAAACGAAACAAGCCTTCCCACAAGAAAGGGAGGGCAGCTCACCGGCCTGGAATGACACCCACTCTCCTCCAGGGCCTGCAAGATCCGAGAGGCTGCAGGACTGCGGGCTCTGTCTTGGGGATGTGCATGAATATTTAGAGGCATTCGAAATCCGATAGAATGTGCCGAATTTCGCCATTCGAACCCGAACAGAATGTCCCAAAATTTGAATGTAAACATTCGAATCGAATTTCGAACTTCAGATCTATTTGTTTGAATTATCTGGACACTCGTATGTGTGCGGGTTCGTACACGATGCGTACTTGAAGATCCGCATCTGTGAGCATTTGTACGGATCCGTACGGGATAAAAAGGGGTTGCATACGGGACAGCTACGGGACGCGTACGGATGTGGGGAAGATGCGTACGTGCACATATGTTGTCGACATTCGTATGTGCAGATTCGAATCGAAAATTCAAACAAATAGATTCAAATTTGCTAAAGATGAACTGAATCTTGCTAAATTCGAATTTAGAAGGTTTGAACCGAATCGGATTTTCAGGTATCCGATTCGAAAAGAGTTTCAAAAGAACATTAGTGCATATCCTTACACTGTATTATTCCGGGTGCATTTTGACTGTGCCAAATGCACCTGGGCACCAAAATGCACCAAGCACGCCCTGTTTTCTCCCTCTCCAGGGGTTACCTAAGGAGACACAGATTCTGGCCTAACCAGACCTGGAGAGGGAGCCGCCATACGGGCCGCCATCCAAGATGAAATCAAGCCTCCACAGGCTGTTTCCCGGAGGGCGACTACGATGGGCGGCGGCGGCAGCCCATTGCGGGGCCCCTGGAGGCACCCTACCTGGCTCTGCAGCTGAAGCGCTTGGCTGAACATGCTGCTCTCCTGCTGGGACAGTTTCTCCTCCAGCATCCGGACCTCCTTCTGCAGCTGGAGCTTCTCGTCTTGAAGCTGGGCCAGGGAGTCCACCAGCTTCTGCACCACGGGGAGCTGATGCGCCCTTGGCACACCGGGCAGAGGCGGCGTCGGCGGCTTCCCACTGAGGAATCTCCCCCCTGGAAGGAGGCAGGAGGTTAGCATCCAGCAGGCAGGCAGGCAGGCCAGAGCAGGACTGAGGGTGGGGTGGGTGGGTGGGATCTGATGTGGGTGGGGGAGAACAGGACGCCATGAAGCCACGAAAGAAGGCCACGAAGTAGCGGCGCGCACGAATGTATTTTCGACACCCGATTCGTAACGAATCGAATATCTGAAAATCCATATTTGTTTGAATAGATCACATTCAAATGTGGTAAAATTCTATATAATACAAAACTATTTGTACGTATTCATGTGAATATTTGATACGGATCGGATACGAATGAATACATATCCGATATGAATAAGTATCTGATACGTATCCAATATGTGCCCAATACGTATCCAAAAACCAAACAAAAAAAAAGGGTCTGTCAAATAAAATAAGTCATAAACAGGGTAAAATAAGTCCCTTTTTACAAATATAATACAAAAGCAAATATGTAAAGAAATAACTGAATTCAAACGCAGAGAAGCCAATATAATTACTAGAAGGGTACAATACCCCACTGAAAAGTTAAAATTACTGAATACAATTTAATCAGTTAATATTCCAAATTGCCAAGCAAGAGGCCAGACGCGTTTCAACTAAATGTCTTCCTCAGAGGCCTGTGGGTATTCAAAATAAAATAATATATACACAGCTCACAATGTGACTCTGTACGATTCAGAAATAGCAATGCTTCTCTGCTGCTCACAGCATATCTGCCCTCTGAAAACATCAAATCCAACCTGAAGTCGATTTATCAAATACTGTGGAGATAACCATCTTCCACAGCCAGTTCTTACACGTGAACTGCTGACATGTCTGTTTGTACCTGGTCTTCTGCCCTGTCTACAGGGCATTCTGCAATAAACGGTCATGAGGACACGTCCTGAGCCTCCATAAAACAACAGGAAAGGTAGGGATGTGTTTTAACAGCCACCAAACCCAGCGATTGAATTTTGCGTTGGCTTAGGATCAAAAGGCTTGAAGATCAATAAAGGAGCGTCCCAAAAGCTTCTCTCTGCAAGCCAGTATCTGAACTGGCATTTTGAGGTAAGCAGTAAAGAAGCTGAATGCGATGCCAACCCTAGATGCTGCGCATGGGAAGTGCCTCCTCTTCTGATCTCTGGTTTATTTCTTCAAAGATTCCTCGCCCACCCCCAGCCATCTTGGCTACCTGTCTTTTTTAGAATCCAGGCTATACATGCCTTTGGGTTGGAAACTTGTGCTCACCCTGCTGGATCAGGCCACAGGCCATCTGGTCCAGCATCCTGTCTCACACAGTGGCCCACCAGTTGCTCCTGGAAATCTCAAGGAAAAGACAAAGACAAAAGCTTCACTGGCTTTCAGCTCTCTGCAGATTGTCTTTAGGGGCATCCTGCCTGTCTCTCCAGCCCAGAGGTGGTACTTGGGCATCCATTCAAGTACGCACTGATATACCTGTCCTCCATGAACTTGTCTATAAGAACCTAAGGTGGCCCTGCTGGATCAGGCCACAGTCCACCTAGTCCAGCATCTCAAACAGTGGTCCCCAATGGCTTCTGAGCATCTCAAGCAGGAGATGAAGGCAAAATGGCCTTCGAAGGCATCCCAGTGGCTCCCAATTGCATTGGGTATTTGCAAGGAGAAGACAAAGGTGAAACCATGACTTGCTCTTGACTGCCCGGCATCCTGCCTGCTTCTCTAACCTGGAAATAATACCTAGGCATCCATTCTAGCAAGCATTGATGTACCAGTCCTCTATGAATTAGAAGGAGCCCTGCTGGATCAGGCCACACCCCATCCAGCCCAGCATCTGATCTCACATAATGGCCCACCAGTTGCTTCTGGACATCTCAAAGGCAAAACCCTCACCTGCTCCTGGCTCCCAGCAAAGGGCCTTGAGTTGCATCCTGTCTGTCTCCCCAACCTGGAGGTCCACCAAGACACCCATGCTAGTAGCCATTGACACACCTGTCCTCCATGAACTTGTCTATAAGAACCTAAGGGGGCCCTGCTGGACCAGGCCACAGCCCACCTAGTCCAGCATCCTGTCTCACATAGTGGTCCCCAATGGCTTTTGGGCATCTCAAGCAGGAGATGAAGGCAAAACCTTGACCTGCCCCCAACTCCCTGCAGATGGCCTTCAAAGCCATCCTGGTGGCCTAACTGTCCACATCTCCAGAGGATTCAAAAAGCACAGGGCATATCCTTGTGCAGAAAATGACCTGCAGACCACCGAGTTGTGTCTGTGTGGACAATCAAATTCCCATGAATAAACCAGCTTTTGAGAATGCATCTATCCTTAGTATAGGATTTGCATTTGTGGATTTTCCCAGTGGGTGATAAACCGCCAACCAAGGGAGTCGGCCGCCCATGACATTCCAATGCGAAGCATTTAATGCAAAATACCTTTTGTTATCTTTTCCCTTCTAGAAGGAGGGACAGGCTGACCAGACAACTGACCCCAGGAATGTGGTCTGATCCTGACAAGCAGGTTGTCCGCGAAGGCTGATGGGGCTTCCTACACCCAAGAGATCCAGAATGAATCCTTGCAGCTCTTCAAAGACTCTGTTTTGCCCTATGGGGCCTTCCTGCGTGGGTACGAAGGGCCCCAAGTCGAGATGAGGGTGGGGTCTGTTCTTCAGTTTTTTGAATTTGAACGAACATGAGTTATTTGTATGAATAATTTGGACACGCGTATGTACCTGTACAGATATGAATTTCCAAATTATTCATACATATACATATGAATATATTCATTTGAATCTATTGTCCGGACATTCATTTTTCATTATTTGGATACGTCTGGATTTTCGAATATTCAGTTCTTTATTAATCCAGTTTGGAAACTGTATTCGTGAACACCCCTGGCACAGGAACAAAACGCACAGAGGAGCAATTGTCCTAGAAGACAGCCAACTAACTGGGGGAGAGGGTGGCAAGGGCAAAGCTACTGCTTCTGACTTCCTACAGGGTTATTCCTCATCCTACTGCAAGGCTCAGAGAAGCTAAACATTCTGGCTTCCTCTTTTCCTTTATAAATCCATATTTTCCAACCCTTCCTTGTACTCCAGATCTGTTTCTTCAGGGATGTAATTTTACAGCAGTTATTGTTAACTGTTGCTTGCCTGCGGCTCTTGATTTTAAATTCGAATTTTAAAAGATTCGATTCAAAGTGACCAAACTTGAATCTATTCGTTTGAATTTTTGATTCGAATCCGCACATCTGCACACCTACGCATCATCCCCACATCCGTATACAGCCGTACACATCAGTACGCGTCCTGTAGTTATCCCGTATGCAATCCGTTTTCATCCTGTACAGATCTGTACAAATGCATACAGACGCGGGAGAGACGCGGATCTTAACGCACGCATTGTGTACGAACCCGTCCACGTAAAAATGTCTGGAAGATTTGAATTAATAGATCCATAATTCAAAATCCGATTTGAATGTTTACATTTGAATTTTGGGACATTCAATTTGAGTTTGAATGTTGAAATTTGGCTCATTTGATCGGACTTCGAATGCCTACAAATATTCATGTACATCCCTAATCCAAACTGAATCATAAAATAAATCTGAATATCCAGGTGCTGCCTCACTTGGGCTTCCCATTCTATCCAATCAGGGCAATGGAATGGAAAGCCTGAATTTGCCCAAAGAGAGCCAGCGGGTTGCATTACCCAGAGAGGATGCAGAGATGGGATTTGCAATTCCTCCCTCACTAGACCTCACCAGCTTTCAGACATCTGACGGAATATAGAGGTGGGTTTAGGGCAGCTGGTGTACCTGAGTCCTCCATGTTTATATCTTCTCTGTGTTGCTTATACAGAGCTGGAGCTTCAAACAGCTGCCAGAGTCTTTTCTATGCCCAGCTGAGGTGTAGATGCCAAGATTTCCTGCTGTCCTTGGCTGACAGCCGCCCTGGAACACTCCGGTTCGTAGACCCTGCAAGAAAAACAGAATTCCTTAAACGGAAGAGCAACCGCCCTACCTTGTCATTTCGCCAGTTTAATTCTGGGCACGCTGAAAGGAAGCATCGCACACAAACACACAGACAAAGTCCTGGAAATACTGAAGACAGGGCCTGCCGATTAAAGGAGACAAAACACGATTCCTGTACGTTTTCAAAAACTTCACCTAGTAAGAATCTTTGGCCACAGACACAGCACTGTTTGCAGCCACTCCGAACTGTTTGTCATGGCTGAAGGGCAAAATCCCCGATAAACTGTGGGGGCAGAACAGAGCTATCGCCAATTCTCCTATGCGCGGCCGCTGGTAACTCCAAAGGCACCGAGCAAGGGCATCTGGTTTTCAAACATACCACGAAGGTCCTGCTATATGAAAGCTTAATTCTGACAAAGCCAAGACCGTGGGTGCCTGGACCCATTTAAAAACCAACTGAACTGCAAAAGATAAAAGTCCAATGAGCCTGTTTTTATCAATCCCCCGTTCAGAGACACAGCATAGCGGCGGGGTGGGATGGGGGACGCTGCAATTTCCTGTCCGTTGTGTTAGAAGAAATTAATTGATCTGTGGAAACTCACATGACCCCGAGGGAGGGAGAAAGCAAACATTCCTGCTGTATTTTAAAAAGAAACTCTAGTAAAAAGAGACACGATAAAAAAGTAAATATTCTCCAGCTTTGGCACCTAGAGTTTCAGCCTTTAAAACAGCAAATGAAGGGCTGTGGTCACACTAAAGGTTTAATCCAGTTTCAGTCCACTTTCAGAGAAAGAGAGAATACGTCAGCAAAGTGACAAGGACTGTGGTCACACCTAAGGTTGAAACCAGCTTCAGTCCACTTTCAGAGAGAGAGAGAATACATCAGCCAAGTGACAAGGGCTGTGGTCACACCTAAGGTTGAATCCAGTTTCAGTCCACTTTTGGAGTGGGCGAATACATCAGCAAAGTGACAAGGTGTTTCCTTTCAGTGTTAAATAACTCATTTCAGGTTACCTTGGCTGTGGTCACACCTAAGGTTGAATCCAGCTTCAGAGCAAGAGAACACATCAGCAAAGCGACCAGCAATTTCCTTTCTACATCATTTATTCCAAAGGTGAATTTTCTAACCCTGAAAATAAGCAGCTTGTCACTTTGCTGATGTGTTCTCTCACTCTGAAAGTGGACTGAAGCTGGATTCAACCTTAAGCCCAAGTCTCTCTTTTAGCCTGAGCTTCTCTGTACTTCAGACACAGTCAAGGCTCTGAATGCTCACCATCATCACCCAGAAGAACAGAAGCTTTGTCAGCCGCTTTGAGTCCCCTTAAATGGGTGAGAAAAGTGGGGTAGAAAAGCCAGCTCTTCTTCTTCTTCTTCAAAGGTTCTCCATTCCCAATTGGCCTCCCTTGGTGCCCCATTCCCACCGGGACCCAAGGAACAAAAGTCTAGACCTTCTGGGGAACACAATCCACACAGCTGGCTGCCATACAGCAGGACACTGCCCCCCCAGGGTACCCGCCTTATACCCATAGGCTCCTCAGCAGGGAAAGCCAGGCCAGGCCAGGCCTCCAGCCCCCAGAGAGAAGCACCACATTAGCTTCATCTCACCAGATTCCGGCCTGGCCTACAGCGCCTCTTTTTCCCACCACTGCGCATAGCGCAGGATCACCAGTACCGTTTCCCCATCGCTAGCTAAGCTGCAACAGCCATGCGAAGCAGCAGAGTCCCTGAGCAAGAGCAGAAATGCCACGGATGGGCGTTCCTCTGCACACACACTCGTGTGCGCGCATGGACCAGGTGTCCTCAAGCAGCTATGTACACGTCTGCAAAAAGCATTGCTTGCTGCTGCTTGCGGAAGCCACAAGCCTGGTGATGCTGAAGGCGGGAGCAACATGCAAAGAGGGAAACAGAAGCATGGGCCCAATCACTGCCCTACATCTGGCCTTCCTGCCAGGCGGCAGTGAATGGGTACAGGGCCAGGGACTTAAATGTTGTAATCAAGTTAAACCAGAAGCCACAGTGTTACCAAAACTAGCAACAATCCCTGTCTACAAGCCACGTGGAATCCAGGCGGCTCCTGGTAATTTCTGTACGCTCCTCCCTCCCTCTCTCCCTCCCTGTCTTCCTCCCTTCTTTCCTTCCTTCCTTCCCTCTATCTCTGCCCCCCAATTGCTCCTTGCAATGTCCCCTGGAATTTATTTATTTATTTATTTACTTTAATAAATTTATATCCCGCCTTTCACCAAATGTCCCAGGGCAGATGACAATAAGAAGAAAACATATCAGAAAAATAATAATAATTAATAATCAATAAAAAATATCACCCCCCTCCCTCCCTCCCACATCCACCACCCCCTCCCTAACAGGACAGCACCCGGAGGAAGCTATTTAGATGGCAAAAGCCTGGTTGCAAAGATATGTTTTCACCAGGTGCCGAAAAGTATACCAGGTATACAAGGCGCCTGGCGAACCTCAAGAGGAAGGCTGTTCCAAAGTTTAGGGGCCACCACAGAGAAGGCCCTTTTGCAAGTCCTTATGCCTTGTACCTCTGCAAGAGAAGGGACGACAAGAAGGCCTCTCCTTGAGGTCTCAGTGCTCGGGCAGGGAGAATTTGCAGAGTTAAAAGGGTAACAGCTACCTCCTTGTCCCCCTTTCTTTGCCCCACTGGTTGCAGGGGTGGACTGTGGCCGTTTAATTTTCAAAGAGGCCCGCTTGTGGCTTTAGCGTGAGGCACCCTGGCGGCTTCACAGGTCACGCCAGTAGCTCTGCTGCTGATTTTCTCACTGATCTTAAGGTGCAAAGAGAATTGCTCTCTTTGATCTGATCGTCCTAATCCTTATTAAAGATTATTCTGAGGGGAAAAGAGAAGCATGGTTGATCCCTTCGTCGGCACCACCTGTGAGGTCTTACAGGTGTGATAAAAGCCGCGGCATCCCTCCAGCAACCCAGAGGAGCAGGCAGGCACCTTCAGGGCCAGGCTGGCGCATTGCAAATGCTCCCAGCCACAGGGCTGGGATTCAGCAAGGGAAAGACGCCCTGCCCTCTCTGAGCATCTTTGGCTAGTTGATGGGAAATCCACGCCTGGAGAATCCACGCCCAGACTTACCTGAGGTGCTGACATGTGGGCTGGGCGCTGTCACCTTGCTTCCTGATGCTGGCGCGAATGCGCCATCACCAGAACAAAACCGATGCGCCATGCACACGCATTGGCGCCAGCAGTTCTGTGAGGCACCAGCACACTTGCACAGTGCATCTAATGCCTCTCCATGTGCCACGGAAGCGCAGATGGGCCTCTGCTGAGCGGCTGGACAGAGTAACTCTAGATACGGAGCACGAAATTGTGGCCCACACCTAGTCAGCTGGAAATGCGCTCCTGAACCGAAGGGGCCGTTTTTGAGCTGGCGTCTTCACCGTGTGGTCTGGAGGGCCTTGAATGTTCAGGCCTTAGTTTTTCTTTATTCATTCGAATTTGGATTTTTGAACATTCGGTTCGTTACAAATCGAATGTCGAAAACGGCATTCATGCACACTGCTAGATCTCAGTGCCCGGGCAAGTCGATATGGGCGAAGGTGCGCCAACTGCCCCGCAAGGTTCTCAGATAAGCAAGAGGCGTGGTTCTCAACATGGGGCACACACGCCCCATAGGGGGGCAATTTGATTTTTTAAAGGGGGCACTTTGAGAGTGAGCTATTAGCAGCAAATTTTGTTGAAGCAAATGTAATGGCCTTTTGGGCTTCCTCCGTGTAGACAGGAGTTCAATGCTTGAATTAGAAGAATTATGGGCCGTGGGGTGGCGGGAATTTGCTACCGAGCCCAATTCAAGGTTTTGACTTTGACTTACAAGGCCCTAAATGACTTGGGCCCCAAATATCTAAAGGAATGCCTTCTCCCATATCAACCTGCCCGTGCCCTAAGATCAAGTGGTGAGGCCCTCCTGGTTGTCCCATCATCTTCAGCGGTGAGGTTGGTGGGCACCCGGGAGAGAGCCTTTTCTGTGATGGCCCCCAGACTATGGAATAGCCTCCCCCTCGAGGTGCGTCATGCCCCTTCCTTATATATATTTAGGAAGGCGGTGAAGACGCACCTCTTTGCCCTGGCCTTTGGCCGAGCTGTTCATGGGTGTTTTTCCACTGTCACTAAAAGTACCCATTAAGTACCCATTAATGGGTACATAATGGCATTTTTGTACCCATTAATGGGTACTTAATGGGTACTTCTAGTGACAGTGGGAAAACACCCTATGTCCCCCCCCCAGTACAGACACTATCATTTTAAACATATTGTATACTGTTTTATATGTGTTGAATTTTTAACGTCTTTTAATGTATATTCTATTTTAATCTGTTGTTACCCGCCCAGAGACCTTTGGGTATGGGGCGGGATAGAAATGTAATAAATAAATAAATAAATCAGGATTTTAGAGATGCTGGGGGGTAGGGGGGGAGGCCAAAAAAGGGTTGAGAACCACTGAGCTAGAGTCATGCTGAAGCTAAACAGCAGGCTCAGAGTTTTCCACATGAGCAAATGTTGCCTGTTCCTTACTCAGAGATCGTTTATAAATAGAAAACAAACGAATAAATGAACATCTGGGCAAATCTCATCAGAGGCAACATTTGGGACTCTACTGCCCCCCCCCCCCTTGGTGCTGGCAGGCCAAATTGCTGGGAGCCTCCCCTCACCCCCCCCCCCACCACACTCTGGTTCCCTGCTAACATTGCCCTGAAGTCTGCAAACCCTGCGCCCAAAATAATCTGCAAACGGAGGAACAACAGGTTTCACGCTGAAACTCAAGACACCAGCAGTCCCATAAAGTGGGAAGAAAAAAAAGAACCAGCAAGCCTTTTGCCTCCGCACTGGGGTTAGGTTTCAACTGACGGGCCCCCGCTTGGGAAAGCTTTCTAGCATAGCTTCTCCAGCCACACGGCACCGGGCAGCGCAGGGTCGGGAAACAGGAGGTGTCAGAAAGCAAGGCTGTGGTCACACCGAAGGTTTAATCCAGCTTCAGTCCACTTTCAGAGTGAGAGAACACACCATCAAAGTGAGAAGCTGTTTTCTTTCGGGGTTAAGTAACTCAGGAAATTCCCCTTTGGGACAGATAACGTGGAAAGAAAATTACTGGTCGCTTTGCTGATGGTGGATTAAGCTGGATTACACCGTAGGTGTGCAGGCTTAGGTTGCCCATTTCTTAGTTTAAGCAGAATAAAAGCCCCTCAATATTCTCAGCATTAAACAAAAAACCTGAGTGGACGAAAGGGGTTTTCTTTCCATCCAACCTTGGAGGAATGAATGAACCGCTAACCTTAGCACTGCATTTTCCCTCCCCGGCGGCACCAGCACGGGAGAACAGAACATAAAAACCTAAGACTGGATTGGGCCCCAGCCATCTTACATAGTGGCTCCCAATTGCTTTGAGTATTTTGCAAGGAGAAGACAAAGGCAAAACCTCAACTTGCTCTTGACTCCCTGCAAATGACCTTTGGAGTCATCCTGGCTGCTTCTCCAACCTGGAGATAGTACCTAGGCATCCATTCTAGTAGGCGCTGACATACCTGTCCTCCATGAAGCCCTGCTGGATCAAGCCACATCCCATCCAGCCCTGCATCTGATCTCACAAAGAGGTCCACCAGTTCTGGGCATCTCAAGCAGAAGACAAAGGCAAAACCCTCACCTGCTCTTGCTTCCCTGCAAAGGCCCTTGAGAGCTATCCCGCCTGCCTCTCCAACCAAGACACCCATTCTAGTAGCCATCGATACACCTGTCCTCCACGAAGTGAGGAGCCCTGCTGGATCAGGCCACAGCCCATCTAGTCCAGCATCTCATGTCTCACCTAGTGGCCCACAAATTACTTCCGGGCATCTTAAACAGAAGACAAACGCAAAACCCTCACCTGCTCTCAGCTGCCTGCGAAGGGGAGAAATCTGGACCGCTTGACCCTCACGCTGGGCCAAACCGCAGTCTGCCTGGTTTACGCAAGATGGGCCAAACCCACCAAGCTGAGCAGATACCAGCTTAGCAGCACCCAAGATCTGCAGCGTGACTCTGGAATGACAAAAATCCTGACGGCCAGGATGCCAAACAGAACTCTCATAGTTTCCAGATTTCTACAACTGGGTACTATAGTTTCCAAAGAAACTCATGTCCAAATGGAATCAAAATCTATGCCCTGTTATTTCCCACCGGTGCCCTTCCACGGGTACACGGCTGCTCAAATGGAAAAGGTCTGCAAGCTCATTTGGGGGGACAGTTCCAAGACTTTTAAAAAATATTCTTGCTACACTCGTGACCAAGTCTCTACAGCATATTTCCACAAGAGAGAACACCTTCCCAACAGTCACATTTTAAAAACAAAAACACAAAATCCTTTGGAAATGAAAACATCTCGCATTGCATAATTCTATCGTCAGCACCTTGAGCTCCCTGTACAAAGTTCAGCTCAGCTGGAAGATTTCGAATTGCAACTTGTAAAGTGTTATATATGTATAACAGTTACTAGCTAAATGGCCACAAATCCAAGCTTCTAAAGGTAACAGTCCAATATTCAACACCTAGGTGTAACTTCTAGGGGAATTATCTAGCCTAAATTTTGGATGGAAAACTTTTGGGCTTTTCTGCACTTACCAGGATCGATTAGGATCAGTTTTTTAAAAAATATATAAGTATGTAAACAAATATTAAACAACAACCAAATACACAAAGCAGAACACAAACCATAGAGATCATACAGAACATACAAACAAAAGAAAAGAAAAATCACCCTAATCCAAGTGTCCCCTTCTACCTGGTCACCTGTACCCTTTTAAAAAAAAACAAAAAACTTAAATTAGGGCCTTAAACACCATCCTTATGTTAACCATCAGTTTAAAAATATCTTTTCAGCCTAATCGAGGGAAGATCTGCTGTTCGGTTCTTCAATGCACGGGTTCCAGATCAGTCTAAATTGTTGGATGTTATCAGCTCCCTCCAGTCTCAAATATTTCACTGAAAGATATTGGTTCATCATGAGTCTCCATACTGTTCATAGCATTCTGCTTTAGTCAGATTCAAGGCATATTTCCAATTACGCGCTATACATTGTTGGGCTACCAACACTCAAAGGGTGTTTTTCCACTGTCACTAGAAGTACCCATTAAGTACCCATTAATGGGTACAAAAATGCTATTACATACCCATTAATGGGTACTTAATGGGTACTTTTAGTGACAGTGGGAAAACACCCAAAGAGGTAATCGTTTCTGTTCTTCTGTTCCAATATTCAAACCTGAGAGATCAGGTAGTAAGAATATTTTGGGAATTCGTGGGATGCGTATTTGGAACATACGCCTCAAAATTCTATGAATTTTTTCCCAAAAACTTTTAGTTACGGGGCAATCCCAACACATATGGTAATAAGTCCCTCTATTTTCACATTCCCTCCAGCATCCAGACATCCTGATGCTACGCATTGAAATGCGCAACCAAGATCCATTTCAGAGATGCAATATGGCACACTGCCAGAATGGGTCACCCGTGGCCGTAGTACGCAAGCAGACCTCATTACTGCGGTCTACCAGTATTCACAAGAGTGTGTGGCCAAAGCACGCCAGAAGAGGATTAGGGCACCAGCTGATCCAGTTTGGGCTAGTGGTTAGGGAGCCAGATTCTTATCTGGGAATACCATGTTTGATTGCACACTCCTCCTCGAAGCCATCTGGGTGACTTTGGGCTAGTCACAGCCCTCTTCTGAGTTCTCAGAGCCTCACCTACCTCACAGGGTGTTCTGTGGTGGAGAGAAGAACAGAAGGCTTGTCAGCCACTCTGAGTCCCCTTAAATGGGTGAGAAAAGCGGGATAGAAAAGCCGACTCTTCTTCTAAAGTGCATGCAGAAAGAGACTTTGAAAAATCTGCCTGAGATCTGAAGCTGTTTCATCAGAAGCATTTGACAAGGGTGTTGTGGGAGTCTTTTAGCTGGAGGCCAGGGCTAAAACAGACCAGGGGCCTGTTCACACTTGGCTTTATTCTGGAATATATCCCAGAAAAGGGGCTTGCTGCTATCCACATGCTAGTTCAAGCTACAGCAATCCTGAAATATATTCCAAAATATGACCAAGTGCCAACAGGCCCCAAGTCAGAGACACAAACGGTTTCCTGTGACCAGAACAATTTAGAAAAATAACTAAAGGAAAGAGATATTTTTTTTTAAGCAACTGAAGGTAAACGTAGGTGCAACAGAACTGACGACACTAGTTTTAATATTGGGTGGGTAGATGTGCCAAGGCTTGAGAAAAGCTGATTTAGGAAGAAAACAAGTTAATTTTCCAAGATGCCCCCAGACAAAATAATGGGGCACTGTGCTTTAAAAATGAGCTTTATAATTAACAACAAAGAAGCTGCCAGAAGTGAAGGAAGCAGCAAGTGACAGAGCAGAGAAGGTGCAGACACACAACTAAAATGTGAAATAAAGCCCAAAACGTCTTGCTGCGGATCATGAAGATGACGCAGGTGAGGCAGAAGGAAAGGAAAGGTCAGGTCAGGTGGAGCTTCAGGAAACGGGACTCAATTTGGCTCTCGTCAAAAGCCTCAGTGATGATTCCCCAGACTTGCGTTTCAAACGTATTTGTGACAACATAAATTGATACTATTATATTTATGAAATGTTATAATTCTTGCCATTCCTGTGGTCACACCTAAGGTTTAGTCCAGCGGCAATCTGCCTTCAGAGCAAGAGAATCAGCAAAGGGGCCAGTAATTTTCTTTCCAAATCATCTATCCCAAAGGTGAATTTTCTGAATTATTTAACACTGAAAGAAAGCAGCGTGTTGCTTTGCTGATGTGTTCTCTCACTCTGAAAGTGGACTGAAGCTGGATTAAACCTTAGGTGTGACCACAGCTCTTGTCCCTTCGCTGATATTTCGCTCACTCTGAAAGTGGACTGAAGCTGGATTAAACCCTAAGTGTGACCACAGCTCTTGTCATTTTGCTGATATGTTCTCTCAATTTGAAAGTGGACTGAAGCTGGATTAAGCCTTAAGTGTGACCATAGCCCTTGTCACTTTGCTGACGTGTTCTCTCACTCTAAAAGTGGACCGAAGCTGGATTAAACCCTAAGTGTGACCACAGCTCTTATCACTTTGCTGATATATTCTCTCACTCTGAAAGTGGACTGAAGCTGGATTAAGCCTTAAGTGCGACCACAGCCATTGTCTCCGAACAGAAAGCAATGAAATTGCTTTGCTAAGCACTCAGTGGCAGAAACCCAAACTGGAATCCAGCCCTGCTCTTCAGGATGCCGTGATATGATCTGGATCACTGAACTCCAGCCACAAGCGTGCCTGACAACTGCATTTCGGTTTCTAAACCTTCTTGCAATGGCGTAACAGGGAGACGCAGGCAAGCGTTCCAAGACCCATAATTACGCAGCTGTAAACAGACCTGCCTCCAGCACACGCCCTTCCTCTATGAGACTCAGTGCCTGGCTCTCCCCAAAGGTGCTTTTCACTGCACCCACCAAGGGCCCCAAAAGGATCTTCCACAGCTCCTTCAAACAGCAGCAAAAGACCCTGCCATTGTGCCCACAAAGGGCAGCATTCAAAGGGCACAATAGGGTGAGAGCATGAAGGTCCAGCTAATATCTTATCTGCATTAAGATGCATTTTCATTGGAAGCAAAGAAGAAGAAGAAGAGTTGGCTTTTCTACCCTGTTTTTCTCACCCATTTAAGGGGACTCAGAGTGGCTGACAAACATTCTGTTCTTCTCCTCACAACAGAACACCCAGTGAGGTGGGGGGGGAGGGCTGTGGGAGCTCAGAAGGGGAGCTGTGACTAGCCCAAGGTCACTCAGCTGGCTTCATGGAGGAAGAAAGAAGAAGAGTTGGCTTTTCTAACCCATTTTCCTCACCCATTTAAGGGGATTCAAAAGCATCCGACAAACATTCTGTTCTTCTCCCCACAACAAGGGAAGCAAGTGGGGCTGTGAGAGTTCAGAAAGAGAGCTGTGACCAGCCCAAGGCCACCCAGCTGGCTTCGTGGAGGAGTGCGGAATCAAACCTGGTATTCCGAGATAAGAGTCCGGCTCCCTTAGCGCTAGACCAAACTGGCATGACCGATAGAGACATGAAAGGGACACAGAGCCAGCCCAGGAAAAAGAGTTTCTTCCTCCTCTGTAGCAACTGATTTCCGGGCTGCTCCTATCAGCCCCCCCCCCCAGTGGGGACCCTGAGAGCGCCTGGGCAGCAAAACCAGCCCACTGGGTTCAGAAAGACAAAGGCACGCCGGCATGCAGGCCGACAAAGGGAGCCAAAAGGATTCACACCATCTCGTCTCTCCCTCTGGAATCGGCCAGCTGCTGAGCCCCCATTTCTATCCCAGCACTGGACCAAGCTGCCTTCTCAAATTCCAGTAGCCCTTGAAGTACAGAAGCGAGTACCAGACTCTGGAGGAGAGTTTCCACCGTTCAGGGTGGATTTGATCTGGCCCACTGGCTTGGATGGATAAGACCCTCCTCTACCATGATGTCCGCCAGCCATCACAGTTTGGCCCATCGGGCGACTCCTGGGAAATTCTGACCATCCTCTCTGAATTACTCCACCAACTTGTTCCTCCGGATGTTCCTGAACTACAACTCCCAACATTCCATTCTCAGCATTTGAGCTACAAATCCCAACATTCCATTCCCGAGATGGGCCCCTTGCCAGTACCAGGATCCCCTTACTTGGTGAAGAAGAAGAGGTGGGTTTTCTCACCCATTTAAGGGAACTCAAAAGTGGCCGACAAACCTTCTGTTCTTCTCCCCACAACAGACGCCCTGGGAGGCAGGTGGGGCTGTGAGAGCTCAGAAGAGAGCTGTGACTAGCCCAAGATCACCCAGCTGGCTTCATGGAGGAAGAAGAAGAGTTGGCTTTTCTACCCTGCTTTTCTCACCCATGTAAGGGGACTCAAAAGGGGCTAACACGCCTTCTGTTCTTCTCCCCACAACAGACGCCCTGGGAGGCAGGTGGGGCTGTGAGAGCTCAGAAGAGAGCTGTGACTAGCCCAAAGTCACCCAGCTGCCTTTGTGGAGGAAGAAATTGGCTTTTCTACTCTGCTTTTCTCACCCATTTAAGGGAACTCCAAAGCAGCTGACAAAGCTTCTGTTCTTCTCCCCACAACAGATGCCCTGTGAGGCGGGCGGGGCTGTGGTAGCCCTGAAGAGAGCTGTGACTAGCCCAAGGTCACCCAGCTGGCTTCACAGAGGAGGGAGGAATCAAACCCGGTACTCCCAGATAAGAGTCCGGCTCCTCAACCACTAGGCCAACCTGGCTCACAGAAAAGAGCTGCTTGGATAGAAACCCGGTGGGATGGGAAACCCACTTACTGCTAGATCTTTCATTGGGGGGGGGCATCTTTAGTGAGGAGGGTGGCCCTCTGACGATCTGCAGAAGTTCCCTGAGATTTTCTGAATTAAAAACTGACTCACAGATTCAGACATTCGCTTATGAATCAAACGTTAGGACATTCTTACATTGACATTCATATCTGTAACAAATGCTTTGGAACATTTGTGAACCTGGAGAGGTGGGAAAGCGGCTGCGGCAGTCACACCTACAACGGATCCAGAGTGAATTCGACATGGTTTGTAAGCAGATTCAAAGTGGATTCAGGCAGATTTGACGCTATCAGCGCAGATATGTTACGGGATACATATCGGATACATATCAGATGCATATGTGTTTGTATCGGATATTCCTAGAAAATTCATATGAATACATTTGTATCAAACAGAATCCCAGCAGATTTGAAGGGGATCTATTCGAACGAATATGAATTTTCTTACATTTGATTTGATACAAATCTAATGCAAAAAAACCCATTTACACACTTCCCTAGTTTTGGCGGAGGGAGCAGGCAGCATTAAAGAGCCCTCCGTACGAGACGCAGTCAACATCCAACAGTAGGTCTGAGTGTTTAGGATCTAGGTGACCTGAAAGGACCAATGGCACAAGCTGAGATGGCGCAAGCTGAAAGACTACAGTCTAAATCAGTGATGGCCAACCTATGACACGCGTGTCACAGGTGACACGCCAAGCCCTTATGGGTGACACACATGGTCACCCTGGCACCTGGGTGTGTAGTGCTTGCTTGTTCTTGAAGTGTATGAAATACCAACTTTCAATTGACGATTTAGCAACAAAAGTCACTAATGTAAAGAATTATTTGTTTTTGCTTTTAATAAAATGTGTACATCAAAAATATAACTTTTTTACTAGATCTACAAATATCACAAAATTATGGATATTTCCAGAAGTGACACAGCACCCGAGTTAAGCTAGGTTTTCTTGCGAATTTTGACACACCGAGCTCAAAAGGTTAGCCATCACTGGTCTAAATAATACTGATATTAATAATGAAAATCGCTGCCTGGATCCACAAACACCTAGGCGGACAGATTACATCCTTGTAAGCCCTTGTAAGCAAAACAAAGGCTGACACCAGCAAAAGAGCCGCTGAGATCCCACTGTGTATATAATAAATACAGCACTGGTATCTCTGATGATCCCAAAGGTTTGGGAAGCATCCTAGGGATCTACCGGGTGGTGTGATGGTGAAGATGAGGATGATAAGCACTTGATGTGTGATTTAACACAAAGGCCAGCATAGTGATCTTGTTTCCTGTGTATTACTGTTGTAATATAATAATAATAACATTGGAAGGAACACCTACTCCCATATCGACCTGCCCATACCTTAAGACCTGGAGGGGAGGCCCTCCTGGTTGCCCCACCACCCTCAGCAGCAAAAGGTGTGGGCACCCGGGAGAGGGCCTTCTCAGTGATGGCCCCTAGGCTATGGAATAGTCTCCCCCTTGAGGTACGTCTGTTTCCTTCAACATAAACATTAGGAAGGCAGGGAAGACTTTGCCCTGGCCTTAAGTTAAATGGGATACACCTTGCCTTCCCACTTGCAGAAGCTACTGTTTTAATACATACTGTTGTTTTAATAACATTTGCTCTTAGATGTTGTTACCTTCCCAGAGACCTTCGGGTATAGGGTGGCGTAAAAATGTAAATAAATTAATGGGTCACTGGCTGATCAGCAGGATAAATCTAAAAAGGGAAAGCAACCCAAGCAAGTATTCTGTCCCTAATTCCGACTACTATTTGTGATTTTTTTCTCACTCCAAAGAAACTTGGCCCCCAAGGGCCTTGTCTCAGACTGGGGCCCTAAAAACATCTTCTCTGCTGCTCTGTCCACTGTCCACGGCCGACACGCAACTAAAGAAACACCAGTTTGGTCTGGTGAGCCAGTTTGGACTAGTGGCTGGGGAGCCGGACTCTTATTTGGGAATACCGGGTTCGATTCCGCACTCCTCCATGAAGCCAGCTGGGTGACCCTGGGCTAGTCACAGCTCTCTTCTGAGCTCTCACAGCCCCACAGGGTATTCTGTTGTGGGGAGAAGAACAGAAGCTTTGTCAGCCGCTTTGAGTCCCGTTAAATGGGTGAGGAAAGCAGGGTAGAAAAGCCAATTTCTTCCTCCACGCTAGCTGGGTGGCCTTGGGCTAGTCACAGCTCCCTTTTGAGCTCTCACGGCCCCACCTACCACACAGGGTGTCTGTTGTGGGGTGAAGAACAGAAGCTCTGTCAGCCACTTTGAGTCCCCTTAAATAGGTGAGGAAAGCAGGGTAGAAAAGCCAATTTCTTCCTCCACGCAGCTAGCTGGGTGGCCTCCGGCTAGTCACAGCTCCCTTCTGAGCTCTCACAGCCCCACCTACCGCACAGGGTGTCTGTTGTGGGGTGAAGAATAGAAGCTTTGTCAGCCGCTTTGAGCCCCCTTAAATGGGTGAGAAAAGTGGGGTAGGAAAGCCAACTCTTCTTCTAATTCTCAGCACCCTCCCCACTCCTGACATTCCGCAGCCCTGATGTTGGTCGCTTCTATAACAATGCCTGTTGTTCCAGTGCATGGCAGGGCACACCCCTCCCCAAAAAGCGGACACCCCCTTGGCAAGATTTTCCCCTCTGCAGGGGTTTTATAGGGTTTCCCCTTACGCTGCCTTTTGTGTTAAATCACAGGTCCAGTGCTTCTCATCATCATCATCTTCATCACCATCAAACCTTCCGGGGATCTCCCCACGAACTAAGCTCCCCCCCCTCCCCGGCGCAATTCCTCGCCTCCCCTCCGGAGGAAAGACCCTCCAAGGGCGCCTCTGCCCGTCCCCTGCGCGCGACCCTGCAAAGCGCTCCCGGGACCGACGCGCGCAAAGCCGGAGCGGACGCCTCCTGCGCTCGGCCGGCTTGCTTCGTTCCCACGGCGGGGGTCTCGGGTCAAGGCGTCCGTGCGCCCCCCTCCCGGGACCGAGAGAGCGAGATCGACCCCGCGCGATGCAGACAACGAAAGGTCTCCGTCCACACACACCGGCCTGAAGACTGTTCTTCCCACGGGCGCTGCCCGGGAAGGGCTCGCGACGAGAGAAAGGGGCGCAGGAGAGGAGATTCCCCGTGGAGCCCGGGGCCACCGCAGAGAAAGCCCTCCCGCCGCCCAGGGAGGGGATCCTGGCGGGGTGTGTGTGTGGGGGGGGGGGGTGTCTCAGCCCGGAGCAGGACCGGACGGGTGGGGAAGCCCTCCTCCGGAGAGATTAGGGGAAGGGGAGTCTCTGCTCTCACCCCCCTTAGGGCACTCTTCGTATGCTCGGGAGCGTGCCCTCCGATGGGTGCCCGTCCAAGGCGGGGGGCGCTGGCCGGGCTCTGCTTCCCACCCACCCCTCTCCGCAGCCTCTACCCGGGACGGCAGCGACTCACCCGCCTTCGCCTTCGCCGCCTGCGGAATGCGGGCGATGCGGCCGCGCCGGTTCCTCCGACGAGGCTCCGCAGGGACGGGCGGGGCGGGGCGCGGCGGCGAAGGAGGAGGAACGTGCGCACCGGCAGACACGTGTCCCCGCCCGGCCTCCCTCCGGAGCTGCTTGGCCGCGGCGGGGCCCCCGCTGCTCTCCCTGCCCGCCTGTCTGCCCGGCCGCCCGGGCGTGGCCGCCTTGCTGGCTCGTCGGAATGCCTCGCACGCGTGTCGCCGCCCCTCACCCCTCCCTTGCCGAGCGCGCGATCCCGCCGGAGGGGAGGGGAGGGGAGGGGAGGGAAGGGAGGGGAAGTGGGAAGCGCGCCCCCGCCACGGAACGGGGACGGCCCCCTCCCTCCGCGGGCCCGGTTGCCAGGGCAACGCCCGTCTGCCTCCGCCGCCGCGCGACCTCGCTCAAGGAGGCGGAGGGAGGAGGCCGGAGCGCGCAGGCGGGCACGTGACTCCTCCTCGGCGGTGGGGGGGGGGCTCGGATCTTCCCTCAAGAGCGGGGAAGGGGGGCGTGGCAGGCAGTCCGGATCACCCGGTGGTCCCCAATCCCTGGACCCGATCGGCGCCCTGGCTGCTCTCCTGCTGCTGCCCGGGCCAGGCGTCGGATTAAGGGCTTCTGCAAATGCCCCTCGGGCACCGATGCCCCCGGCTGCCCTGCGCTCAAGGTCGCTCGTCCCCCAGGGGAGGCGCCGGGCCGGTCGCTGCCTTCTCTCTGCGCCCCCCAGGCCCGTGACCAGCTCCACATATGGGGGGGGGGCTCACAGATTGGGGGTGAATGAGTAATATGCCCCTTTGGTGGATTAAAAATTAAAGGTCTGGGGTGGGCTGCCCCTACCCCCCCTCCCATGGCCCAGCCAGTGAGGAGGTGCCGCTGGCTACCAGGGCCTCCTGGGTGGTGGCCCAGCAGAGGGCGAAACAATGATTAAAACAGTCTTTAAAAGACCCCCCCCCCCCATCCGACGACCTCCTTCCCTTCCGCCCTGGAACCAAGACTCAAAAAGCCCAGGTGAGCAGGCACCTATGTTCCATCACCTTGGAACGCTGGTACCTGGTGAATCTCCTGCGCTGGGACGCTATTCCAAAGCTGGGGGCCAGCGCAAAGAAGGCCCTCACGCCTCCAAGGGCAGCAGAACCACAAGGAGGCTCTCATTTTGCGATCTTAAGGTCCACACACACACACACACACCAAGTGGCATTGATATTAAGTTGTCCGAACTCTCTTAAGGGTGTATTTTTAAGTCGGGGAAGTATTTTGGCAATTGTAAGCTACAGATCTGCCCGGGGCAGCATCCCATGAAAACTCTCTAGCCCCGGGGGAGCCACAAAGTAACACAACCCAAGCTATTAGTGGGGTCATTTATTCAATAATAAATGTGTGTTTTTGGAAAGAGCCGGATTCCATTAGTTGAACGATATGGAGTGTCAGCTAAAAGATTCAAACTAAGGAGGTGCACACTGTAACATTTGTTACTCATAAGAATTTGGACGAATTTGGACATCCGCACATTAATCAAAAGTTATGATATTGGTGCATGATGCTCATACGAATATGAATGTTTCTGGACGTTTGTTAAACTGGGGAGGTGGGAAAGCAGCCATGCCGGTCGCATCTGCAGCGGATAAGGGGTGTTTTTCCACTGCGCTCCTTTAATCCGGATCTAAGAAGTTCTGGATCTAGGGAAGGGGTACTTCCCTTAATCCGGATCTAGTAGATGCGGATTAAGGGAAGTACCCAGTGTGTTTCCATGGGTGGTCTAGCACCCAATAGCCATGGGTGCTAGCCTCCCTGCCGTGGAAACAGCAGAGCACCCATTTGGAAATCCAGATCTACCCACGAGGGGTCTGCCTGTCACCCCAGGTGTTTGGGGGGACAGGGGTGCAATCTCCGAAGCGGCTCCGAAGTCACTTCGAAGTCACTTCGAAGTCTGTGCAAAATAGCTCCGGAGCATCTTTGAAGTCTGTGCTGATCTTCGGAGTAAACTTCAAAGTGACTTCGGAGTGACTTTGAAGTTCACTCCGAACATCAGCACAGACTTCAAAGATGCTCCGGAGCTATTTTGCACAGACGTTGAAGTGATTTCAAAATGACTTCGAAGCTTAGGTTTTGGGGCTCCCCCCCCAAGGGTGCCCCCTCCCCCTAGCCGCCTCTAGACCCCATTGCCAAACTAACGTAGAAACAGGCTCCCTTTAATCTGGATTTTCTGGCTGAAGACCCCATTGTAGACCCCATTAATGGGGTCTACAGAAAATCCGGATTAAAGGCTAAGATGTACCCATATGATCCGGATTTCCCCAGCAGTGGTGGAAACAAATGTGTCCCCAATGGGTGCCGTGGTGGAAATGGGGTCATCCGGCTCACACCCAAATGGGTCCTTAATGGGTGCAAAAATGGGTACTTTCTGCCCGGGGAAAAACACCC
The DNA here is from genome assembly GCA_023333525.1 of Aspidoscelis tigris stejnegeri. Classification (NCBI taxonomy): domain Eukaryota; kingdom Metazoa; phylum Chordata; class Lepidosauria; order Squamata; family Teiidae; genus Aspidoscelis; species Aspidoscelis tigris. The sequence continues at coordinate 6,802,638 of JALMGA010000013.1, forward strand.
CTGGAGTGAATTCAACATGGATCAGGAGCAGATTAAAAGTGGATCCGGGTTGGATTTACCACTTTTGGAGCAGATTTGTTATGGGATACGTATTGGATATGTATCTCTGATACGTATCAGATACATAGTCTTTTGTATCGGATATGTATTCGTTTGTATCGGATATTCATACGAATTAGTGCAAATACATTCGTATTGAATAGAATTTTACCATGTTCAGAAGGGTGTATTCATTATTAATCAAATGCCAAAACACACATTTGTGCAGACAGGATAACAATCCCATATCCTGTCATGGGATCTGGTAACATCCATTTCCTTGACGAATTGGGTTCGTCACGGACAAAATACATTTGTTCCCATTTCTCAGTCCTGAAGGTGCTGCTGTTTTCTCTTGTTGCAATAACACCCAGCAGCCCCCTTGGGAAGCCATTTAGTTTATTGCTACAATTAAGGACTGCGTTAAAACACTTTGAGCATCTCTGTGATTATATTTCCTCTGATATTTCACAAATTGGAGTAGAAATAGGCTCGTGAGTGGGTGAGAGCGATAGAACAGTCTGCTAGGGAACTGAATAATTCCCCATTAAAACTCTCTAGCCAATTTATAAATTAATATATTTATTTATTATTTGTATTTCTACCCCGCCTTAAAAGTCTCAGGGGCAGGTAATAACACTTAAAATCAACATATTAAAGCAATAACAATATGTATTAAAACAATAGCATTTAACCAATCTCTATTTAGCCAAAGGCCAGGGCAAAGAGGTGTGTCTTTACTGCCTTCCTAAATGTGTACAATGAAGGTGATTGACGCACCTCAAAGGGGAGACTATTCCACAGCCTAGGGGCCATCACTGAAAAGGCCCTCTCCCTGGTGCCCACCTCCTTTTCTGCTGAGGGTAGTGGGTTCCCTTCTCCCCTCTGGCCTCCCTTCCAGATCATAAGGCCCAGGCAGGTCAATATGGGAGATATTTTTGAGTGTGTCTAATAGAGATCCTTCAGTTTTTGTGGAAGAAGCGCCTTCCACAAAAGTGTGGAAGTGTATTATTTGCAGAGATAAGTGTTCCTTCGCCTGCCATTTGCAGGTGAATAAAGATGATAAAATCACGGAAGCTAATTAGAGATCATAAATACAATGGAACAATATAATAAACCGACCTTATGTACATCAGGAATGTAGATTTCCTGTTTTTATTACCGCACAGTTTATTTCTACCGAAGAATTGATGATCTACCAGCCTTGAATCTATACAAGGACATTCCTGGACTAAAATAACCCCGTGTTGAAAGGAGTGTTCTGGGCATGTGCAAAGTACTTCTCCTGGGCATGTGATGCTTTTTCTCTTCCCAGGCCCTTAGCTAAAGAAAGGAGCCACATGCAGCAAAAACACATTCACTGAGGAACTCTTTGGAAATGATGCTGTGTGACCCTATTTCTTTGCCAGGAAATAGAATAGATCTGTCCTGTTCCACTTCACTTAACAACCAGCTCCTTGTTCCCCGAGTCCCTCACTCTCTGTCCACTAACAGAAAGAAAGAAAGAAAGAAAGAAAGAAAGAAAGAAAGAAAGAAAGAAAGAAAGAAAGAAAGCTCTGCTTGTCACAGTTTTCTCATCTCTGCCTCTTGCCTGAGTCAAACCCACTTTCTGCCACAGATTAGCCAGCTCTGGAAAGAAAAATACCTCTGAGCACCCGTAAACAGAGATTCTGGGCCCATCCACATGTCAACTTTTAATCCACATTCAATCTAGAATGGGAGAGCACATCAGCACGTCCACAAGCCATTTTCTCTCTGCCTCATCTAACACAAAGGTGGGTTTTCTGGCCACTTTGGTTTTAACAGGCCTGAATAAAGCTAACAAATGGACAATGTCCCCTCCAAAATGGCGAGCTGGTGATGGACACTTCAGATTCCCACTTCATGGCTGGGCTACTGTGTGCTCCTTGTGAATATCAGTCGCTGCATTTTTGGGGGCACTTCAGGAGCAGAGGATCATGGGAACATGCACTTCCACATCCAGGAAGGCCTCGCATGTGATTGGCTGTGCTTGAGGTCTTCCAAGAAGTGGAGACGCGCATGTCTTTCCACTTGGCTTTCTTGGGCGACTTGTAGATCTCCACACTGGACGGTCTACTAGTTTTGTCTGTTTTTATTCTGACTTACTGATGTGGGATTTCTTGGTGGTCTCCTATCCAAACATTAGCCAGATTTGAGCCAGCGTAATCTGTAGAGATCATCCAAGGTTGCCTAGGTGCTGCCATCTGCTAAGCCACTTCCTCCTTCTCCCTTGGTAGAATAGGGGAGAAGGGAACCCAAATATTGTTCTCGCCCAACAACTCCAACTTCCCGACTCATTGACTCATTCATTTATGCATCACACATTCACACTCTAGTTTCAGTGTGACTCACAATACAAACAAATAATATAATAAGCAGATACACATGGGTTGCAACAATTAAAAACCCTAAGCCATGGTGACAAAAAAAAGGCTCAGTGTTAAAGAAAACAGATATTGCAGCGAGGAGGACACTGTCCTCTGGAAAGTGCCCTGAAAGGGAAGTTGGCTACGTTCCCACTGGGCAATTTTAACCAATTTTAAATCTGGTTTTTGAAACACAAGGTCCGTTTTTTGCATTCCCACTGCGGGCATATAATGTGGACTCACTCTCTATTCTTCAGTGCCTGGCAGGGGAGGAACCTTCTCCCATCTCCTCCCCTCAGCAGAACCCCAACCCCATGCAGTCAGCAATTGAGCACCGTCATACCATGACTTCATTGGGGTGGGCAATGAAAACCCCACCCTCTATATAAACCTTTCCCAGATCAGATCATGGATCAAAAAAGTTCTCAGCTTTTGTTCACCGCTGGTCCCCCACCATCTTGTTTCCAACAGGGCACAATTTCTTTCTCCTGTTAACAAGGCATTAAATTAAAATTAAATATCACTTCCCCTTTTTCCTTATAATGGCAGAATGTGATCACAATGGAGACGGGAGGGAGGGAGGAGGCACGAAGTAGGCAGGCTTTTAAGAGCCACCAGCCTTGTGCTGTATAGGCACAGCAGATCAATGCGAAATGGCAAGCGTCGAGGCCAGAGTCTTTCTGATCGCTGCCTCTTTAAGTAAAATCAGACACTTTTGACTCACTCCCCTCCTATGGTCTGATCTCTCATTACATTGTAATGGTCTGATCTCTCATTACATTGTAATGGTCTGATCTCTTGTTACATTGTAATAGTCTGATCTCTTGTTACATTGTAATGGTCTGATCTCTCATTACATTGTAAGCTGCAGTAGGCTTTGCTCACTCTTCCCTTTCACCTAAGCCTGATATCCTTAGAACATAATGGCGAGAGCCTGGGGAAAAGGGGAGGAAATCATGGCTTATCATTTGGGGGGGGGAGATTGAGGAAAACACCCCTAAAGTATGGTTCCCTCCCCGCCCAAACTGTTTGCATTCCCATTGCTAAATAGTGAGGATTATTTCTAAATCCAGCAGTGAGACCGCTTTTGATTTGAATATAGATAATCTGCATTTCTGGACCTTTAATTCTCAGAAAATGCAGATTCTTTTAAAACTTTGGGAACGGTGAGCGCTCAAAATGATTTCAAAGCTCTTTAAATCTTGAATGGGAACACACCCATGCTGTCGTGAAAGCGGACTGAAGCTGGATTAAAGCAGGTAAGTAAAGCATTTTATTGAAAGCTGGATTAAAGCAGATGTGAACACCACCCAAATGGGGACAAATTTGAGGCCAGTGTCATCACCGTAAGTGAACAACTGACACAAGGGACACTATAATGTGTTAAGCTCATAACGCTCATTTTGTTTAAAATCTCCAAAGCCTTGTGTTTGACATATTGCTTATCTCTTGCAATCTTTAATTTTGGTCCTTCTTCAATTCCCTTTTTCAAATTCAAGGCTGATTTCCTTACCACAAATCACGGAACTATAGAAGACTATGCGTGAGGTGGTCAAAGTGGATAAGGAAAGGTTGTGCTCCCTTATCCAAAGTTCTGGAACCGATCAGGAAAGACCGGGTGAAAAGGTTGTTTTTGGAGATTCCAGCTCCCATAATCCTCAGCCACAGGGACCCATGAGCCTTTGTGAGCCAGTTTGGTCTAGTGTTTAGAGAGCTGGACTCTTATCTAGGAGTGCCAGGTTTGATTACGCTCTCCCCCATGAAGCCAGCTGGGTGACCTTGGGCTAGTCACAGCTTTCTTTCTGAGCTCTCACAGCCCCACCTACCTCACAGGGTTTTCTGTTGCGGGGAGACGAACAGAAGGTTTGTCAGCAACCTTGAGACCCCTTAAATGGATGAGAAAGTTGGGGGGGGGAAGCCAACTCTCCTCCTTTTTCTTCTTCTTCTCTTTCGTGTGGTCTGAAGGGGGAGAGGAGTTCTTGCGAACGGCTCTTCTTCTGCCTCACACTGCTCCTATTGTATCTTTGCCGCAATTCATCTTGTGGGTTATTTGGCAGTTGGAGGCATTCCTCCATGCCAAGCATAATTAGAAAGCTCCCTTTGAGGAAGGAGGTGCTGCCACCATCCCAAACGGAGGAGTTCAGGATTCCTTTCATCTGCTGCGCCATAAATCAGAAGCGTCACATGAGGTTCCAGCCTGGTCGGCTGCCCTAGTTAATCCAAGCATCCGTTAGGCTCCAGACGCATTGCTCCCGTGAGGAGGAGGCGCTTCCAAATTTAGGGGGATTGCCATTCCGGGACCCACACTCCATTCTGTGTCTCTCCCCCCCCCCCACACACACACACATTTGCACAAATGGCAAGCAGGGAGTCTTGATGCGCCCTTTGAGTTGCTTTGGTGTGACAGTTTTCCAGCCCAACATCAGTTCCACGTGCCGCCCACACTAGCAACGCACGCCATGGCCTTTTGGGTCAGAACCAAGGCCTACCTGCAAAGCCTCAGCCTGTCAGGACGGGCATGAATGCCTTTTTTTTTTCCCATTCGGATTCGATTCAAATATTCAATTCAAATCGAAATGTGAAAATCCGTATTTTCGAAAATCAGATTCTAATCCGGATTATCCAGATCCGTATTTTCAAAAATCTGATTCAAACTCGAATATGCGAATGTTGGGAACACTCATAGCCGATTTTTGAATCCATTCGCATGCCATCTTTATTGTGTTTGTGTTTCGTTTGCATCCCGTATTATAAGCGCAAATAGACCCGATATTCGGATGCGATATACGATGGCGAATTCAGTTGAATTATTCAAAATCCATATTGGATTTTTGAAAAACCAAATTGGGTCCGGATTTGAAAATCTGGATTTTTGAAAATCCGATTCACATTTGAATGTGGATATACACTGAATTCGAATCAGATTTTTGGATTTTTTAATATCTGTGCCCAACCCTATCAGCCTACTGCGGAAATGGGACTGGTCCATCAGCTTCCCTGGCACCGTCCTTTCTCCCACCAGCATTTCCACCAGCATTTTGCCGCTTCAAAGGAGTGAGCGGTCTGTGCCTGACAGCGCCAACTTTGCTTGAACTGTTCTTATTTTGCTGTATATGTGCATGTTCAATAACTAATCTCATAGTAAAATCTCCTCCCTGCTATGAATAAATTAGATGCAAATTAGCTTCAAAGACTGTGAGGAGGCACTTCGGGAAGTCTGTAACCTGGAGTTTCTTCTAAACCAACGAAGTCTCACTGTTGAGGGCTTTGTCCAAAGGTCAGCTTCTCTTTGTTGCAATAAAGAAGAGAGGGGAAATCCTTTGTCTCTAGCTTGTTTATTTGCTCAAACCCCCTTGGGGGGAAGAAAGCTGATAGAGCAGCAGTTTTCCTAACAACCAGGAGCAGGACAAGAAGTCAGCCATTCTGAGTGCTTCAGAAGGCGGCCCAGGCAGGAACTAAGCTCCTTGAGTCGTTCTTCACCCCTCCCTGTGCATCCACACGGGAGGGGAAGTAACACAAGGCCAGGGATCCCACTCCTGGGAGGGCATGAACATGGCTTACAGGGAATCCATGTCCAAGGGTGTCCCTCTGGGGAACCAGGGGCCAGAGTGTCTGACCACTCGGCCGCCCGGCACTCTGGCCTACAGGCTCCCACCAGCAGGCCACGAGAGGAATGATTTCTCTGCCTTGGCAACCCTTTGCCTTTTGCTTCTATGGAGGCAACGGGACGGGAAGAATTTGCTTCCAGCTGCGGCAGCCAAGCAGAAGTTGCGGCGTGGGAAGAGCTCCTCCTTCCCATAATCCCCCATCTGTTCCGAAGAATTGGATTGACGGCCTGCTCCTTCCTTGGGCTGCCTTGGCTTAAGCTGCTTAGGTACCTTGTTGTCTGGTTTAAATTTATAGCCAGCCCAGCCCTGATAATTCCCCTTGAGCTCTCAGGACCGTAAACTATTGTATCTGGCTGGTCTCTTGGTTTAGGTAGGCAAAGTTAAAGGCACAGAAGAATAGGGGAATGGATGGGTTTTGCAGCAGGGCCAGCAGCAGGGCCAGCAAAATCCCCTGGAGGAAGCAGGTAAGGAGCAGAAAGGGCCAGGGCCCTGGACAGAAGGGCCCAGATGTTGTGGGGATTCCTTTGACCAAGAATCACGGGAACTGTAGTCCTAAAAAGGAAGATTCTTCTAAGTAGGGCACCAAGGATCGCAATATGAAGGGCTCTTAGCGGTAAACCGTACGGATGTCCACAAATGTTTTTTTGGGACTCGATTTGTAACGAACCGAACGTTAGAACATTCCTATTTGCTCGAATAGATCCCCTTCAAGTGTGGTGGGATTCTATTCGGTACGAGTGTATTTGTACAAATTTGTATGAATATCTGCTACGAATGCTTTGCGTCTGCCAATAAACCCACCCACAGCTGGCTGCCATTGGCCAGAAGGCTAGACCTCCACCCCGGTGTGGTCCTCATGTAAGGGCAAATAAGCAGACTGGGCTCCAAAAAGGGGACTCACTCCTGTTTTTAATCAGGACTTTTTTTTCCCTCTGGATTTAGGAAGGATAGTCGTCATAAAATCCGGGAAGAAGGAATTGCATGGGCACGCTGGGCGCTCAGTTCAGATTCTATTCGGATTAATTATAGAAGCCATGGGGACGGTCCTTCCCAAATCCGAATTGAATTCGGATTAAAGTGCCCATGGGGATGCACCCTGAGTGTGTGAACATGGCGTTTCCAGTACGGAGATTTTGCAGGACGAATCCAGGATAGGCTCCTTTTTTTTGCAGGCTTGTGAGAAGAGCCCAAGTGGTCCCCCCCCCCCTTGCATTGTGTAGCAGCAGATTCTCTTACTGCCCCCTACTGGATCGTGAAAAGACTGCCCCCTTCAATAGATATATCCATCCTCTTCCTCCTAATTTCTCCAGCTACATTTAAATCCCATCTTTCTGCCACGGAATCCGCTAACTCTTTGGGCAACGAATACATCTTTGTGGCAGGAATTATTTTAAGAGCTATCGATTGGTAGAAGAATACAAGAATGCTTTTGAGGGACAATTAAACGCCCCTCGAAATCTTGGCCCAAAATCTAATAACACAAGAACCAAAGAGAAGCCCTGCTGGATCAGACCGTAGCCCGTCGCATGCAGCACTGTGTTCCACACAGTGACCCACCAATTGCTTCTGGGCATCTCAAGCAGACCAGGGCAAAACCTTCCCCTGCTCTTGGATTCCTTTGCAGGGATCCTGCCTGTCTTCCTAGCTTGGAGGATGCACCAAGGCATCCAATCCAGTAGCCATGGATCCACCTGTCCTCCATGAATTTGTCTAAACCTTTCTTAAAGTCATCAAGGCTGGGACCTATTCGCCCTTTTCTCTTCTGGAGAAGGGCATCCGCCTTCCCAGAAGTTCCCTTATTGCTGATCAACACCTATTGTTGATTAGATATGGAGCACGAAATGGTGCCCCACACCTTTACCAGCGTTAATTAGATTCTGACCTGGTGCGTCCAAGCAGGGGCTATTCATACCTCTTCCGGTGCTCTGGGGTCACCTGAGGTACTTACACAAGCATGCTGGCACCTCAGATGACCACAGACACATGTGCGCAGAGCGCCAGCCTTGTCATCACAATGTTGCTGGCGCAGGCACAGGTACCGAGGCTGCCACAACCAAACTGGTGGCGCCCAGAAGAGGACCAGCCCCAGGATCGGTCACAAAGGAGTGACCAATCACGAGGGGCTTAGCAGTTGTATTTGCAAACGCTAGTTAACGTTGGGTGGATCGAGCAAAACAAATGCCTAGGTGCATCTTTCAGGCTGGGGGGGGGGGAGGAACCGGGGCGCTTCTAAAGCCATCTGCTGGGACTCGAGAGCAGGAGAAGGTTTGTCCTTGTCTCTGCTTGAGATGCCCATGAGCATTTGGTGGGCCACTGTGTGCGACAGGATGCTGGACTAGATGGGCTGTGGCCTGATCCAGCAAGGATTCTCTTATGTTCTTATGTTCTTTCCCGTCCAGTGGAAGGGAAGTTTGAAAACGTCCCTGGTTCCTGTTAGCACCTCTTCTGGCAGCCAGTTCCATAATGCGATGACCCTCTGGGTGAGGAAATCCTGATCTGACCCTCCTAACCCATCATCTTCACAGAGGGCCCCCTGGTTCTAGGGTTGTGTGTTAGAGAAAATATTTTTCCTCTATCCGCCTTTTCTATCCCACGCATGATTTTATGCACTTCAGTCAGGTCCCCTCTTAAGCACCGTCTTTCAAGGCTGAAGAGTAATAATATTATTCTTATTCTCATGAAATGACCGAAAACATTTGGGCCCGTGTGGGGCACGTGACGACCAAGGGGCTTTGAACCAAAACGGGGCTCCTTTCCGTTTGTGGCTGTGAGCGCAGCGCAATGCTGTTTTCTCATGTGCAGCGATTTCTCACCCATCCCTTGGGTGGACTTCCCAGGACCGCCCTTCAGCCTACATTGACAGTAAGAAATTACACAGAGACATTCTGTAGAGACTTTAAAAGCCAGCTCTTAGCAACTGCAGGCAAGCGTCATGTACCGTGAGGCCCCCTGGATACTTGCTCTTGATGTGAGCTGCAAGCATTTCTCCTAAAGTTTAAATGCCTCAGGGTGTAAAACCTCCTAACAGGAGTTCTAAAGTGATGGATTTGCAGGTTCAGAGGGTGCGCTTTGGACAGCAGAGCACACTGCCTTTAACTCCTTTCCTGGTCAGTTACTAGGAGGATTTCTAGCCAGTTTGGTCTAGCGGTTAGGGAGCCGGACTCTTATCTGGGAATACCGGGTTTGAGTCCACGCTCCTCCTTGAAGCCAACTGGGTGTCCTTGGGCTAGTCGCAGCTCTCTTCTGAGCTCTCACAGCCCTACCTACCTCACATAGGAGAAGAACAGAAGGTTTGTCAGCTGCCTTGAGTCCCCTTAAGGGTGAGAAAAGCAGGGTATAAATGTCAACGCTTCTTTTTCCTCTATGAAGGCAGCTGGGTGACCTTGGGCAAGTCACAACTCTCCTCTGAGCTCTCACAGCCCTACCTCACATGGGAGAAGAACAGAAGGTTTGTCAGCTGCCTTGAGTCCCCTTAAGGGTGAGAAAAGCAGGGTATAAATGCCAACGCTTCTTTTTCCTCTATGAAGCCAGCTGGGTGACCATGGGCAAGTCACCCCTCCCCATCCTATGAACCAGCGTGGCATGGGGAGTGATTTCCGCTTCAGCCCCACCCACCAATGTCCACTATGGGATATAGGAGGGTTTCCTTAAGCAGGGTCGTCCTCTTCTTCCTTGTCTGACGTTTCTGCAGAGAAAATCTGATCTTCGCCTTTTGCTCCTGGGCTCATGCTCACCTGGACCGAAGCATCTGGGGTCTTTGAGGCCACCATCCCAGCTCTGCCCTCATCCCGCTTCTGGGAGCCGGTTGGGGAAGAATGGCTGGCGGGCGACTTTGGTGGCACCGGTGTGGCCGAAGTGACGGCAGCGGCGGCAGCCTGAAAGAGAAAAGGCGTCGGGTTTGCATTCATCTGGCATCGTTTGCTAGAAAGAGCGACGTCTGAGAACAACGCAGAGCCTCTGCCACGCTCTGTGGTGGTCATTGCTGGCGCCATCAGGGCTGCGGTCACACTGAAGGTTTAATCCGTCTTCCGTCCACTTTCAGAGTGAGAGAAGCTGTCTTCTTTCGGGGTTAAATAACACAGGAAATTCACCTTTGAGATAGATAACGTGGAAAAAATGTTACTGTTCACTTTGCTGATGTGTTATCTCGCTCTGAAGGCAGACTGAAGCTGGATTAAACCGTAGGTGTGACCGCATCCCAGGTTGGGTTGGAGTCCCAGGGACTTTATGAACCAATGTCCAATGTTTGCTCAGGTATAAGGTAGGACATAAGCGCAAGCACACAAACCACCAAAATGGGGAGAGGGCGAAAGGGGCCCCTTTCCAAATGACACCCAACCATCGGTGCTCCACATATCCATCAAAGTCTCCTGGGATAGTTTTAGAGGTGGGTAGGTTGCCTCACGTTTCCTCCCAAGGTACAACGCCCAGGTGTGGCAAGAGAATGCTGGGAGTTGTAGTTGAGCAGTGCCTGGTGGGGGGAGTAATTTGAGACCCCCACTGGCTTAATATGATCACCCGTTTCTCAGAATGGGGCCCCAACTGACAGTGGCAGCCATTTTACCTGCATTGCTTTGATCTCCTTCAGTTTCCACCTAATGTGAGCCAATTGCCCCTTGCCGCCCATTCTTCCTGCGGCCGCCAGAGCAGCCTGGAAGAGTCTGGGGGTCGCAGCTCTTGGGGGAATGATGAGCACATCCTTGCCTTTCTCTTCCTTTGGTTTGTTGTGGTTTCTCAGCATCCTCCTAAAACAATCAAAGGGAGAAAGGGAAGAAATAAGGAAGAGGCTGAAGATCTTGTGACGATGGAAGGAATTATAGGCCTCAGGTCTCCATAGAAGATGAAGAGTTGCCTTTCATACCCCGCTTTTCTCACCCATTTAAGGGGACTCAAAGCTGCTGACAAGCCTTCTGTTCTTCTCCCTTAAGGGGACTCAAAGCTGCTGACAAACCTCCCGTCACTTTGCTACTGTATTCTTCCACTCTGAAAGTGGACTGAAGCTGGGTTAAAATATAGGTGTGGACACAGCCTTTGTGGCGGCAACATGAGATCCTGTCCCCCCCCCTCCGTAGCCTTCCTGCCTTATGGAATACAGTCAGACCCCTGTATCCACTGATTTGGTAACCATGGTTTCAGTTAACCATGGTTACCGGATCAGCACCCTCCCACGGATGCCATAGGGGAAATGCAGCCAGAACTGGAAGGCCTATTTCGGCCTTCGTAGAGCATTGGAATAGGCACGTGATGCCATCGGAGCCTGTCCCAAAATGTGTCCTGTGGTGTTACAAGCCTATTCCAACGCTCTCCGGTTCTGGGGTTGCGTGACCCTGGAACTAGAAGGCCTGTTCGCGATTATCCACGGTTTCAGGTAACCACAGAATGTCTAGCGGGTCTGTGTTGTAGGAACACCCACCCACACCACGGCTTCCTTCCCACACATCACCTCCCATGCCAGTGTGGGAGCCCAGCACCTCACCTGGCCTTCTTCCTCAGCAGTTTCTGAGACTCTGGGTAATGCACCAAAATTTCATTCAGATCTTTCTTGTCCAAGATGAAAAGATTAGTAAAGCCGTGAGCCACAACATTGGCCGTGCGCCGGTTTCCACCTCCTACAGCCAGTAAGCTAAGAGGAAGAGCAGAACCCATCATCTGGTAACACAATATGGTTCCCCCAACGCAACATCTGCTCCGTCACAGAGCCGGAGCCGAGCCCAACTCCGGTAGCTTTCCCCTCCAGGGTGAACATTTTTCTGACCTTATTTCTCCAAACACAGAACCGGCTTTCAAAGTCACCAGCACTTTTTTCCCATCGGGTCCTCCAAGCACCTGCACCTGCCCAGCTTGAATGATGTACATCTCCCGGCCAATTTCCCCCTGAAAGAGAAGGGAGGAGAAAACGTTACAGTCTGGGTCACTCTGTTGCCCTTCAGGCCATCTGGTGAGGTCTATGGGCATCACAAAACCAGGCTGCAACGTCTAGGCCTCTTCAGTCTGGAGAGACGGCGTTTAAGAGGGGACCTGATTGAAGTATATCAAATTATGCACGGTATAGAAAAGGTGGATACATTTCTTTTCTCTATCGCACAACACTAGAACCAGGGGGCATCTCTGAAGCTGATGGGTAGGAGAGTCAGGTCTGACATGGGGAAGTATTTCTTCACCCAGAGGGTCATTGGCTTATGGAATGTGCTGCCGGAAGAGGTGGTGACAGCTACCAGTCTGGATGGCTTTAAGGTAGGGTTAGACAAATTTATGGACGACAGATGTATCAATGGCTACTAGAACGAATGCCTAGGTGCATCTTTCAGGCTGGGGGGGGGGGAGGAACCGGGGCGCTTCCAAGGCCATCTGCTGGGACTCGAGAGCAGGAGAAGGTTTGTCCTTGTCTCTGCTTGAGATGCCCATGAGCATTTGGTGGGCCACTGTGTGCGACAGGATGCTGGACTAGAAGGGTTGTGGCCTGATCCAGCAGGGCTCCTCTTATGTTATGTTCTTATGTCTCAGTGAGATAATACTGCATGGATCTCACCAGGCATCTGGGTAAACGCATCTATCCTGAGGGAGCCCACATGGCACTGGCTGGCCACGGCGAAGGAGGGGGAGGACAGTTGGCTTTTATATCCTACTTTTCTCACCCTTTTAAGGGGACTCAAAGTGGCTGACAAACCTTCTGTTCTTCTCCCTTAAGGGGACTCAAAAGTGGCCGACAAGCCTTCTGTTCTTCTCCCTTAAGGGGACTCAAAAGTGGCTGACAAACCTTCTGTTCTTCTCCCATGTGAGGTAGGTGGGGCTGTGAGAGCTCAGAAGAGAGCTGTGACTAGCCCAAGATCACCTCAGCTGGCTTCATGGAGGAGAGCGGAATCAAACCCGGTATTCTCAGATAAGAGTCCAGCCTCCTTAACCACTAGACCAAACTGGCTCAGTGCCAGTTAATATTTAGCATTTCCCCATATCGTCTGGATGTAGCCTAAGTCAATGTCTCAGATCTGAATAGCACATTCAGCTATGGGGTGATGCCAGTTAGCAAATCCATCTCACCCACTTTCCTTCCAATAAACTGCTGCTCAAAGAGATTCTTATGTGGAATTCCCTCATTTCCATACGTTATGTCTGCCCTGTTCCAGCGTGGACAGAGATCTTGGAACCCTCCAATGGCTTCACGTTTCAACCACTACGGATGGAGCATGCAAGCCGTGGGCATGGCCTTCTGGGCCACACACCAGGAGTGTGGAAGAGAGCCACCGGCAAGCAGACCATGCGGGGGACTCTTCCGAGATACTGGGAAGGCCCTTTGTCTTTGCACAAATCCAGAGATCGAAACTATGTAACATGTTTTGTTAACATGTTGCTTTTATAATGAAGCGGCCATCAGCTGATTTACCCAAGCATTCTGCCTTGCCTGGAAATTCCAAGCCATATGATGCAAAATAGCTATTATCAAACACCTTCCCCAAGGAGACAGGAGCTGTTCCTGAGCTTCTGATTTATTGCTGTTATGGGTAAGAACAAGATATTGGCAGACTCTTAGGATATTGATTTAAAATGGTTATATCTGGAAGTTCTGTACTGCTTGTCCCTTGTACCCAGCTAGCCCATTTGAAGTTTTCTGCTGTTATTGTATCCTAATAGTTGGTCGGGCTGTAATAAATGGATGGATGGATGGATGGATGGATGGATGGATGGATGGATGGATGGATGGATGGATGGATGGATGGATGGGTGGGTGGGTGGGTGGGTGGGTGGGTGGGTGATGGATGGATGGATGGATGGATGGATGGATGGATGGATGGATGGGTGGGTGGGTGGGTGGGTGATGGATGGATGGATGGATGGATGGATGGGCGGGTGGATGGATGGATGGGCGGGTGGGCGGATGGATGGGCGGGTGGGCGGATGGATGGATGGACGGATGGATAGTATCATTTAGGGATTTGCACAAAGGGAATGTAGAATATCTGTATTCATTTGAATAGATCCCCTTTGAATGTGGTAGGATTCTATTTGATATGAATGTACAAATTCATACAAATATCCAATATATATCCAATATAAATGAATACGTATCCGATACGAACAAATATCCCGTAACAAATCTATGCTCTGAAAGCATCCAATCTGACCTGAATCCACTTTTAATCTGCTCTCAATCCATGCTGAATGCAATCTGGATCCAGTGCAGATCGGTGGACCAGCTGCTTTCCCACCGCCCTAGTTTAACAAATGTCCAAACTATTCCTACGAACGTGCAAAACATTTGTACGAATGTCTGGACCATTTGTATTTGTATGAATATTAATGCACGAATGTTGCATCGTTCAATTCCTGTACGAATACACGGATTCAAATGAATTCGGATGGATAATGGATGTTAACGAATATTCGTGCCCATCCCTAGTGTCCTTGTGTTACACAGCAAGGGCCCCTTGTGGGAGGTCAGTTTGCACTACTCCCAGTGGTGACCAAGGGCTGCAGAAGGTGCCTCTCCTGCCTAATGGAGGAGACTTACCTTCTTGCAGACATAGTCGCCAGGCAGGTAGACAACCGACCGGAGCCGTTTCAGCATGTCAAAGATCATCTGGCGGTCGCAGCCCTGCACGGAAGGAAAGCGTCAGCCGGTTTGCAACAAGCGTGCGGCTCAGGGGTGACGGACGACAGGGGTGACGGACGACGGTACCTGGAAGAGGGGCACTTTGCTAACAATCTCGTAGTTGACGTCAATTGCGATATCCAGCCTCATCGTGTCTGGCAGCTGCATCAGCAGCTCTGATTCGTCTGTGGCAAGGGAAGCAAAACAGAAAAATATTGTCCTTCTGGAAGCCGCGAGGGACCAGGGACCCATCAACACCCGACGAAGGACAGACGCTGCATTTGGGTGCCTTGCCTCCAGAAAAAGCCTGCAAAAATCCCTCCCCCCCTTTTTTTTTACAGATAATAAAGTGATAATGAAAAAAAAACCCACAAGGAAAATATTTTAAATAATACAAAACAAGACAGTAAAGAAATATAGGAAATAAAGGAAATAATAAAGGAAATGCAAAAGAGAAAAAAGATACCACAAAAATCCCCACCCTACTTCATCAAGCTATCCCTATTCTCTGCTGGTAGAGTTTCCGGGCATGTCATATTCCGTCTTTTAATACTTGTGGGACAGAAACGTTTCCTTCATCGGTCAGTTTCTTCCATCCACCTTCCATGCAAGGAGGCAAAGTTCCTCCCACGTACATTTGGCATGCCTCCCGAAAAGTTTCAAATGCCTACAGTTCAATAATCTTTAGATTCAATCTAAATCTTTAGATTCAGTTCAATCTTTAGATTGTAAGCCTGAGGGCAGGGACCTGTCCAAGATGAATATAATATTGTAACCCGCCCTGAGACCTTCGGGTATAGGGTGGGATAGAAATACAAATAAATAAATAAATAAATAAATAAATAATCTTATCATACAATCTGCCTGTTGGCTATTTGTTTTTATTTTTCTTTTACAGAAATGTGAGTGAGGCATTGTGTTCTCCTGGCCTGCTGACAGTATGGTTTCCACAGCTAACGGCCTGGGGTAAAATGGTTGGGCACTTGGGATAGGGCTTTTTCAGTGGTGGCTCCCCAAAATGCTGGCAGTACGGTTTCCACAGCTAACGGCCTGGGGTTCAGCCTTACCCAGCATGCCTTGGGAGTGCCAGGTGTACTCGTACCACGTCTTAACCCTGTTCTGAACGGAACGGGGGATTTTATAAAGCGTCATGTACTTGACGGTGTTGTCCATGCAGTTCCGATAGTACGTTTGCCCCGCCGTGGCCGCTCCAACTACGTCTCTCATCTGGAAGAAAAGGCAGACAGACTCAGAGGGCTGTAACTTAGTGGCCCTGCTATTGTAAGGTATTGTCTTAAGGTCTGGAGGGGAGGCCCTCCTGGTTGCCCCACCACCCTCAGCAGCTAGGTGGGTGGGCACCTGAGAGAGTGCCTTCTTGGTGGTGGCCCCTAGGCTGTGGAATGGTCTCCCCCTGGAGGTGCATCAGGCCCCTTCTCTGGTTGTGTTCGGGAAGACGGTGAAGAGGCACCTCTTCACTCAGGCCTTTGGTTAAATGTTCCTTACGTTTCCCCCACTGCAAACACCTCTGTTTTAACCGATTCTGCGTTGTTTTTATCATGTTGGTTTTTAAATGTTGTATTGGTTATTGTTGTTTTGATATAGTTTTTGTTAATGATCAATTTTAAAGGTTGTTACCTGCCCGGAGACCCTCGGGTATAGGGTGGGATATAAACATAAATCTAAAATAAATAAAATATAACGTTCGGAGCTTGGCTGTTCCCTCACCTGTCCTATCATCACTGAGAAAGCAAAGACGCCAGTGAAGTAATTGAGGAGCTGGAAGATGATCTCAAAGAGCGTCTCTGGGTCTGGGAGGCCCCCAATGGTGATCAGCGTCTTGACCGCCCAGTAATAGCAGCGGATATAACTTGGAAAACGGAAGAAATGAGGGGGAGAGAGACGGTTTGAGGTCCAAGTGATTAAATCCTCCTCAGTCAAGAGATTCACTAGTGCAGAAAGCAAGCACAGAGCCGGTACCTGTTTCCTTCTCCGTCATAGACCCATGGGGTGGATCGCAGACCCTCAAACGAGGACGCCCAGTAGTAGAGACAGGAGTTCACATGTAAGCTGAAGAGCAGGTAGGCTGTGATCCTGATGACCCTATAGAGGGGAAATGGAAACCAGCCTCAGAAAGGCCTGAAACTGAAATTCGCTACCGAGTCCAATTCAAAGTGTTAACTTTGCCTTATATAATGCCATGAATAACTTGGACCCCAAATATCTAAGGAACACCTTCTTCTATATCGACCTGCCTGTGCCTTCAGATCTGGAGGGGAGGCCCTCCTGGTTGTCCCACCACCCTCAGTAGTAAAAAGGGTGGGCACCCGGGATAGGGCTTTTTCAGTGGTGGCTCCCAGACTGGAATAGTCTCCCTCCTGAGGTGCCTCAGGCACCTTCACTCTATGTGTTTAAGATGATCTGTGAAGACGCACCTCGCCCTGGGCTCTGGCTAAGTAAAGAACAGCCTTTTCTTCCCCACATTCAGACACCGCCATGGTTTTAATATGTTTAATATGTTATTGGTTTTAATGTATTCATTTTACATGTTGAGACCCTTAGGAATAGGGTGGGATAAAAATGCAAATAAATAAATAAATAAAAATCAACAGAAAATTAAATTTAAATAAGAAATTGTTAAGGCAAATGACAAACCAGTGCATAGAAGAAAAGAAAAAGGTTAGACAAGTTTATGGATGACAGATGTATCAATGGCTGCTAGAATGGATGCCTAGGTACATCTTTCAGGCTGTGGGGACAAACAGGATGCTTCTAAGGCCATTTGCTGGGATTCGAGAGCAGGAGAAGGTTTGTCCTTGTCTCTGCTTGAGATGCCCATGGGCCGTTGGTGGACCACTGTGTGCAACAGGATGCTGGACTAGATGGGCTGTGGTGTGATCCAGCAGGGCTCCTCTTACGTTCTTATGCTCTAAAAGAAAAGGTGGCAAGCCCTCACCTGTAAACATAAGCTTTGCTCAGAATAGCTTCAAGCCGGTTGTTGAATTCAAAGAAAGCCAAGATCTGTGGAACAGAAAGGATGAAGTTCTGAGAAGAGGCAAACCAGCAGTTTGGGAAGAAAGCGAGTCACGGTGTAGCCATTTCCTGATTAAGTGGAAGCAAAGCAATTGTTTTGACATTTCTGATAAAGTCTGCCCAAGAGCTATAGGACACGGAACCTCATTGGCTCCCCTCACATATTTTCGGTTGCAGAAGTGTTTGCTTTTTCTTTGCAAAAGTTCCTACTTTTGTAGAAAAGTGCAATTTTGCACAAGAGCGCAACAGACCACTGTTTTTGGAAAGGTGGATTTGCTCATGTCTACATCCTAAGGAGTGGAGGAAGCGCAGTCAGTGTTTAGAAGCAACAAATTCCAGATGAGTTGGTTTTTATATCCCATTTTTCTCACCCATTTAAGGGGACTCAAAGCAGCTGACAAACCTTCCGTTCTTCTCCCTACCCTATGAGGTAGGTGGGGCTGTGAGAGCTCAGAAAGAGAGCTGCGACTAGCCCAAGGTCACCCAGCTGGCTTCATGGAGGAGTGCAGAATTAAACCCGGTGACTACAAAATATGAGTCCAACCCTCTAAGCACGGGACCAAACTGGTTCATTCGTTTAATTAGATCCTGCAGTCACCCCTTGCCATCTGGGTTAGGTCCCTAGAATAAGGAAAAGATTTTTGCCTTTGCCCCTTCGACTGGACTTCAGACAAACAATGCCACGGCACTGTCAGCAAGCTCTGCTCTTTTTGCCCTTTCAGAAATCGGTCCTACACCTCCCCTTGACTTACCTTTAAACACCGTGGCAACCGCAAGAGCGAATGCACCCCAACTTTGAGGTAAAGCAAATCCAAGGGAAGGAGGCAGACCACGTCCATCTGTAAAAGACCAGCCCAAAGTGTTATGAGCGATGCTTTGATGCTGCTCCAAAACCTAAGGTTTAATCCAGCTTCAGTCCGCAGTCTCTGTGGTCACACCTAAGATTTAATCCAGCTTCAGTCCACAATCTCTGTGGTCACACCTAAGGTTTAATCCAGCTTCAGTCTACCTTCAGAGCAAGTCAACACATCAGCAAAGTGATCAATACTTTTCTCTCCACATTATCTATCCCACAGGTGAATTTTCACTTTGCTGATGTGTTCTCTCACTCTGAAAGTGGACTGAAGCTGGATTAAATCGTAGCTGTGACCACAGCCATATTTTTCCCCCTCAAGAGCTTAACTGGTAGACCCTTTTGAGGTTTTTGGATCTATCCAAGAGACATTTGGTTTTCAGTCAAAGAAAACTGGACCACACATTCCTTACCACCAAGGACATGTCTTGCTACTTGGAATACTATACAATATCGGACATCATGCAGTAGAGAGTTAACCATGCTGGGTCCTTCAGAGGGCTTGACAAAAAACAAACGTCAGTTGCCAATTACCCAGCGTTTGTGCAAAAGGTACAGCTAAGCCCAGGAAGTATCTCGCAGGAAAGCAAAGGCTGCGATGAACACCTGCATACCAGAAGCTACAAAGCGAGAAGGGACAGAAATCTAACAGAAACTTGCTAAGTATTTATGTGCACGCAGGTACATGCCTATGCAGTTGCAATGCATGCTTTATAAGAAAGGTAAAGTCCTTTCACCACTTAACCCTTACAAGTCAAAGATCAGAACATCGTCTAAGTAGGGTTATATAACTCTCACATATTTTCACGCACTGATCATTTTGCACAAAGAAGGAAAATGGCACAGACCTTGAAGCGTCGTGACTTCAGATAATTTCTCCTCATGGCCTTTTTATCCATCTATGAGAGAAAGGATAAGGCGAGAGCATTAGCTGCTGGTTCACACAAGCAGAAAATCCATCTTTCATATGAGTCCTTCCAGAAAGAGTTGTATAACTTTCCTCTTCAGCTGTATCTTTAATAGCTTTGACACCCTCCTTGATATGCTGTAAGGAACTACCTAAATTAAATGCTCAGAGCACTGCGTGGGCTGTTCAGATTCCCAAGAGCTCATGGGCAGCAGAGAGAAAGGGAAAAATTAAGTGCCATAAAGCAGATATCATTCTTACACTGGTGAAACTGGGAGATAATATGGCATTGGGGGGGGGGGTGTTTTTAGCCCTCTCTGTATCTTGGTGGGATTGATCCGGCAGGCAGACTGTTATAGAGCCAAAAGGGATCAGACATAAGACTTGAGTCTTGGCTGACAAACACAGGGTGAATTCCCATTACAAGCTTAAAATGGTTTTGAAACTGTTTCGATCCTCACAGTCCCCACGTCAGGTTGGCTTAACACGCTTTCCGTGTGTTAAATCGCCCCAAAGCTTTGTAAATGTTAACGCTCATTTCAGCAGGTCTTGCTCCGGATCCTGTGCTTGCTACGTGTTACATTTTTTACTGTGGGAACGGTACCGTGTTAAGGGATGAGAATGAGTGTGTAGGGTTTCCCTCCCCAAATAGCTTGCTTCCAAAGATAGTGATTTCAGTGTAAAAATCCACCCTTTACAGCAGCCGCTACACTGTAGCAATCCACGCACTTCACACCTGATAACAATGTTGCAATTTTGCACAATTCTAGCTCTTTGGAGTTCTGACCTTTAAGGGGGAAAGGAAAGCAGGGGCAGGTTCTCATCCCTTAAAACGGTATGGTCCCCACAGTAAAAAATGTAACACGTATCAAGCACACGATCCGGAGTGAGACCTGTTGAAATGAGGGTTAACATTTACAACGCTTTGGGGCGATTTAACATGCGGAAAGAGTGTTAAGCCAAACTGACGTGGGGTCTGCGAGGATTGAACCAGTATTGAATCCGAAATAAGCTTGCCGTGGGGATTCGCCCTTAGAGTGCTTTCTCTTACCCAGACCAAGGAAAGAGATTTGTGAACTAAAATCCTGGTCTGCATTGTCAGGCCAAATGGCCTCTGGAGTGACCGGGGGCGGGGGGGGGGGGGCGCAGGACACAGTAGGAGAACACACCACGGTTTAGTTCGCCACTTACTATAATATCTCCTTTTTCAACGTACTGTAGCCGGACCTGAAAGACGGCAATGTCCAAAATATAGATGAGGTCACACAGGTAGTCCATGACCATCCAGTAATAAATGTTTTGCGGTGTTTGGTAAGGGAAGGCCCACCGGACGGGAATCAGCCAGCAGTTCCAGTTCCACGCAAGGACGACAACAAAAAGCCAGGAGACGTACATCAAATCTAGAGAAAAAGCAAAGTAAGAGCCAGGAGTTCTGCTGCTATTGCAGAGTTTGGGGTTCCATGCACCAGGTGGGTCACAATGGGATTAGGGGTGTGGGGAAATAAGAACGAAAGAACATAAGAGAATCCCTGCTGAATCAGGCCATAGCCCATGTAGCTCAGCGTCCTGTCGCACATGGTGGCCCACCAAATGCTCATGGGCATCTCAAGCAGAGACAAGGACAAACATTTTCCTGCTCTCGAATCCCAGCAAATGACCTTAGAGGCGTCCTGCTTCCAGCCTGAAAGATGTACCTAGGCTTTCATTTTAGTAGCCATTGATACATCTGCCGTCCATAAACCTGTCTAACTCTACCTTAAAGCCATCTAGACTGGTAGCTGTTACCACTTCTTCCGGCAGCAAATTCCATAAACTGACTCTCTGAATATCCAAATTTGTACAAATAAAGAAAAAATGAACCTCTGGACATTCGAACTGATACCCTTCTGGGATATGATATTTAAAGAAATAAAGAAAATAATGGGTATAGAGGTAAAAGAGTATCCAGAGATTGCATTATTACAGCTGTAATAAGGGCCAAAGCATACATGAAAGTAAGAGGTATATGTGAGATCAATTGTTTATGGCGGCATTATCAACCATAGCTGCATCATGGGAAAATATTGATAAGTATACAATTGATACATGGTATTATTATATATCTGGGCAGTTTAAATATGATACAATCAGGCAAAGAAGAATCAGGATCTTGGGGGAGAGGATGTTAAAACTTTAATTGAAGATAAACGGAAAGGCTTATATTGCTAAACCGGAAGTAAATAACACCTTGAAGGAAATAATAAGTTTCTTATAAGTCTGAGGTAAAGGATATTTAGTGGATATAAGGGTGTTTTTTGTTTTAGTTTTAGTAAGTATTGGTGGTTGTATTTTGTCTGGATCTTGTTTTGTCTTGTTTGCATCTTGTTCTGTTTTGAATGTTTGCATCTGTATATTTTGAAATTAATTTTTTTTAAAGAATGTCTGGATTCGTCGGAATTCGAATAACGAATATCTCAAATATTCATGCACATCGCTAAATGGGATGCACACCTTGCATTGCTGTCTGTCCTCCGTGCCTCAGCTGCCTCTGGAATTGTGCTGTAGCCCAATAGGAACAGGGGGCAATAGTAGAAGAGACAAGGGGTGTTTTTCCACTGCGCTCCTTTAATCCAGATCTAGATCCGGATTAAGGGAAGTACCCAGTGTGTTTCCATGGGTGGTCTAGCACCCAATAGCAATGGGTGCTAGCCTCCCTGCCATGGAAACACCGGAGCACCCATTTGGAAATCCGGATCTACCCACGAGGGGTCTGCCTGTCACCCCAGGTGTTTGGGGGGACAGGGGTGCAATCTCCAAAGCGACTCAGAAGTCACTTTGAAGTCATTTCAAAGTCACTTCAAAGTCTGTGCAAAATAGCTCCGGAGCATCTTTGAAGTCTGTGCTGATCTTCGGAGTAAACTCCAAAGTGACTTCAGAGTCACTCCAAAGTTCACTCCGAAGATCAGCACAGACTTCAAAGATGCTCCAGAGCTATTTTGCACAGACGGTGAAGTGATTTCAAAATGACTTCGAAGCTTAGGTTTGGGGGCTCCCCCCCCAAGGGTGCCCCCTCCCCCTAGCCTCCTCTAAACCCCATTGCCAAACTAACATGGAAACAGGCTCCCTTTAATCCAGATTTTCTGGCTGAATACCCCATTGTAGACCCCATTAATGGGGTCAACAGAAAATCCGGATTAAAGGCTGAGATGTACCCATATGATCCGGATTTCCTGAGGCGCGGTGGAAACAAATGTGTCCCTAATGGGTGCCATGGTAGAAATGGGGTCATCCGGCTCTCACCCAAATGGGTCCTTAATGGGTGCTAAAATGGGTACTAAGTGACCGTGGAAAAACACCCAAGAACACCACCGATGGATATCAAATGTCCTCGGTTGTGGCCAAACTAGCTGCCTGGTTGGTCAGCCTTCTTCTTCATTAGATGCTCCTGCAATCAAAAGTCCTTTCTGGCTACTTACTAGTCAGGGGGTCAATGCTGCTAGGGAATTGGCATCTCTTCAGGTGGCATAAAAGTGGTCGATGCTTGAATTTGCAGCAAAGCATTTCACAGTAATGCTCCTCTCCTTCGTCCTTCTCTTCTTCCACTTTTTCCTCTGGGGGTTTTTCCTTGGAAGGTGCTGCAGCAGGGGCAGTTCAAAAATGCACTTCCGTTTAAAAAGCAAACTTGCAATCAAGCTACTGCTTTAAGCAGATCTTCTCAGCAGAAGCGGATGCCAGGCTTGGTCCTTGTGGGATGGCAGAGAAGAGGAGGGGCATTTTCGCACTTCCTTTCCCGCCTGCTGGATTGACCAATGTCGACTAGCGCTTGCACTTGGAGCGCCAGTCATCTTTGGCCTCAGGGGTTGGATACTTACATTATTCAATCTTGGGGCCTGTCCTCTTCCGGGCACCACCAATTTGGCTGTGGCACCCTCTGCATCAGCACTGTCGCCCTGGTGCCACAAGCCGCCCAACCCTCCCCAATCCTGGCCAAAAGTTTACCTGTAATGTCCACGCAGCAACCATCTGCATCTGCACTATTTCTGGTGCAAGGCAGCTCAGATGACCATGATGCGACTGTGCATGCACAGAGCACTGTCACTGTGATGGCGGCATCAGCAGATGCACAGTCGTGCAGGGCGCCATGAACAAAATAGCAGATCCCTGCAGAGGATTGGACGCTCAACTGGATCCAGATAAGCGTCCAATCACACAGAGCTTAGGCTATCATGTACTAGTGTTCTGTCGTGTGAACACTACTACATGTTAGTCCCTTCTGCACTCTTCCCATCAAGGAGCAGAAAGAAAATGCAAAAGGATGATGATGAACATAACTAATGGCAAGCCCAATGCAGAATCAGGGCCAACGATTTGCTAATAAACGCTGCTATTCTGACCACATACATGCGACGGGTGTTTCGTCATCAGAGGAGGCGTCGGGGTCAATGAGTTTCTCTTTCACTTTCTCCGTCCGGTCCTTAAAGAGACGAACCAGTTCTTGCAGACGGTCATTGATAACGGCACTGTTTTGACTGGCTGTGGAGCTGCTACGCTCCGGCAAGCTGCGGAGGAACCAAATCAGAGATGATCAATGAAAACGTTATCGCTTGTCACCCTGGGACTCAGATTGTGATCTTTCAGGCAGCCGAGCGGTAAATTCTACAGTTCTGAGGTTAATATGTGTGGTAGGGATGGGCATGAATTTTTTATTTATTTTTGCATTCAAATTTGAGTCGAATAAAATATCCAAACATTCGATTCAATCCGAAGCTTTAGAATCCAAATGCAACCAAATCCGATTTGAATGGAATACGTTCGAATCTGAAGATACGGATGTCGAAACATTCAGATGTGTTATACAGATATGTGTGCATTCTGTACGTTTCCCATTTTATCCTGTATGCATCCCGTTTTTCGTATTGTACTATCAGCACTAAAACCTACAGATACGTATGAGAGATGTACATCTGCACAGAACGAATGTTTTGGAACATTCAAAACTTGTTTGAGTATTTAAATTCGAATGTGAAGACATTCTATTCAAATTCGAATGTCCACATTCGATTGAATCCGATCGAATTCCAAATGTTTACAACATTTGTGCCGATCCCTAATGTGTGGATCTAGGGCACCCATTTATGTCACCGTACAGGATATGTACAATTTTTCTGTGGAAGCAAGTTGGGTTTATGTAAGCAAGTTGCGAAAACTGGCTTCAAAACCCTTTGAAGTGACTTTAGAAGAACCTGGCTTGTGAGCTATGTAGCTACATCACACTGAAGGAAGACACAAAACGCCCCACTTATCTGGTCTAAAGAAGACACAGTATCAACCCTTCGTAGCAATTCTCAGTGCCCAAGAGGCTGATTGTATCTACTCAGCCTTGCAAATAGAAAATGGAAAATTCCCATTTCGTACAGCAAAGGCCACCTAAGAGGAAGTATTGGTTAATGCAAGTGGCTTAAGCAGATTTTACCCTGGCCACTCTTCTTCTTGAGGACTCAACTGGTCTGACCAAGCTTTCACTGGAGAGTGACTTGGTGATGGCACTGTCAACTCCTCCACATGGTCCTCTTGGGAATGGCGTTTCTTCCTACAGAAAAGAAAGAACTCACTGAAGCCTGGCACGTTAAACTGAATGGATTTCCATTTTTAAAAATAATGCAGAAACAACCAACTGAACCATGTAGTTCAGCTCGTCACAAGGAAAAAGGGCATAGGATGAAAACATAAAACAGTTCCGTAGCAGGGAACAAAAAATAATTGATGAATGTATACCTTTTAGGAACCTTTGGTACATCTGGCACAGTGAGAGTCTGGAACTTCTTCTGAGGTGAGGGGTGAACATGGTGGGCAGGTTTAGGTGAGCCTAAAGTGCCACTCTGAGGGTCCATGTTACGGAGAGTCACCGTGGGGTTTCTCCTGGACCGCCATCCTTGGGCAAGAAAAGAAACAAATAACCCAGAAACAGACCTGAAGGATGACAAACATGCTTTATCCCATAATGAACAGGATGATCAAAGGTCTCCTGAAATATTTCCCTCGACCATTTTTTCACAGTCAGTTCCTTATTTTAGCACTTTCTTTGCAAATCCTCTCCGCATTGCTAGAATTTCAAGACTCAGAATGTACTGATATCAAACTATGTGAGAGGTTTAGCTTGAAGTATGTTCTGAAAGATTACATTAATCTGTCTAAGTTAGCCCTTAACAATTATTTAGGTCTGAGAGCATTGTAATGATGTCTGTTTTTAGGTCATCTTGTTTAATGATTTATAGCAACCACTTAGGTATTAAAGTTCTTGCTAAAAATTGCATTTTAATTCTTTGAATGTATGGTGATTTCTGGTTGAAGCCTCTTTCTACTTTTCTTTCTTCTTATTATTACGGCCTCCACATCTAGAGAGCACCTAAGAACCAGATCTTCAGCGTTTCCTCACTGCATGGCCAAGCGGAGTTTGCACCACCATGACAAAAGCCGAGGGCAAACAAAGCTCCCCGTCCTCACAGGTGCCCAGTTGCTGCTGCTCTTTAGAGACAGATCGCCTCCTTCTTGGAAGGAGCTCGTCAATGGCAGATGTGGGTAGGTTGACGGCGATGGTGGAGCAAACACCATCCTAGGATACATCAAGAGGAGCATAGAGTCTTGATCACAAGAAGTAATGATTCCTCTTTACTCTACTTTGGTCAGATCTCATCTAAAGTCCTGTGTCCAGGTCTGGGCACCTCAATTTAAAAAAGACATTGACAAACTAGAGCAAGTCCAAAGGAGGGATACCAAAATGGCTAGTGGTCTGGAAACCATGTCCTACGAGGAATGGTTGAAGGATCTAGGAATGTTTAGCCTACAGAAGAGGAGGGGAGACACGATCACAGTCTTCAAGTATACCAACCTCTCTGCACCTATTATGCACCCACGGCTTTCAGGGATAACCGCGGCATTCAGGGCTCTGTGCCTTAGCAATCTTCAGTCATGAGCCCTGTTGGTCTTGAGGAAATGCAACCATTTGCACGATTTCCAGTGCTACAGATCACCTGAGGTGCTGTGCAACTGCGCATACATGGAGTGTTACTGTCATCATGGCGATGCTGGTGCGAAGAAGATGGCGGCAAATGGACACGCACCTGGACACAGGTAAGACTTTGGGTGTGTGAGGTTTAGTATACGTTAGTGGGTTCTGCACTTTCCCCATCCAACAGACGGGAAGCTAAGTGCAGGAACGTCATCGATCAATCCCTACAGCGAGGACAATTCCTCCTTCAGGCCAGAACTCTTAAAATCTCGCTTTTGTGCTTCTGCGCATGCACCAATTACACGCAATCACGTACACGAAAGCATCTGCCACCCACAACACAGACAGGAGGATGCCACCAGAACCTCTATTGCTTCTGCAGTAATGCAAGCGGCCCTCTGGAAAACTGTGACCTCTAGGCGCGTGCAGACTCAAAAGCCACACCGAGAAGGCAAAGCGAAGGCAAGCCGTTGACACAGAGCCATGGCGAGCGTACGTTACCCCGGAGACGGGAGCGGGTTGCTTCCTCCTTCAGAAAACGAGGGTTTCTCACCCCCACCTTTTGCTTTCTGGAGATAAGGATGGGGATGCGGGAGCTAGGAGCAGGGCGGGAGCTGGGGACGTTGGGCAGTTGATCGGCTATGCTCAGGTGGGGAGGGGAGGCCTTCGGGCGGCCAAAGGGCTTGTCATGGACCAGGCGCGCTAGCTCAAGGTCTCGGCTTGGCTTAGACATGGCGCTAGGCAGTTAAGGCGGCCTCAAGCGGAGGTCAGAGGGGATCTGAAGCTGCAATGAAAAGAACACAGAATGCCATGAGAAAGGGGCAGGCACTGCTGTCCACCTGAAACATTTCTTGGAGGGAAAGGCGCGCAGGATCTATCACCATTATGGGTAGGGGCCGGCTCCTGCAATGTACTCAGAAGTGTTGGAAAGTACTTGGGCTAAGGTTTAATTCAGCTTCAGTCCACCTTCAGAGGGAGAGAGAACACCTTAGCAAAGTTGCTGGTCATTTTCTTTCCACCTGATTGATCCCAAGGGTGAATTCTCTTGAGTTATTTAACCCTGAAAGAAAGCTGTTTCTCACTTTGCTGATGTGTTCGTTCACTCCGAAAGTGGGCTGAAGCTGGATTAAACTTTAAGTATGACCACAACCCAGGCGGAGATTCGTCAGGCTTCTTTCAAGCTCGCATCTGGTCCAGCATTGCATTGTAGAGGGACCTGCGGCAGCCTTTGGCCTTCAGCAACGCCCAACCAATCTCCATGTGGCTCTTCTGGCCACTTTGAGCGCAGCTATTGTCAAATGCTAGTGGTGGATCTTAAAAAGACTCCGTTGCTTAAACCCGGCTCCTGTTGTTAGGGGTGGCAGAAGGAGAGATTACACAAAAGAGGTTTCTCAGCAGCAATTGCCAGCCATGGAAGCAGCTGGTTTGCGCATACAAGTCCGGACCGCATGGGGATGTGCCATGCAGCGTGTGGAAACATTATGCGAACACCCCACACGGTCTGTGCAGGGATTTGCCTCTTTCACAAACATCAGCATCAACACGTCAACATCAAGGCGTGCCACTGGTTCCATCCCAAACTACGGAGAGCATTTTGACCGTGCGCTGAGTTATACATGTGCGCAAAGTGGCCCTCTTCAATTGCTCCATGTACACTGCACAGAAGATGATGCAGGGAGGAGATGATGCAACCTGTTGTGGATCTGCAACGTTACCCAGCCACACTTGGAACCAGATCCGCTTTGCATGATCACAGTACCTTCAGAAGGCGTCCCCGGAGCTCTTTCAGCTTCTGGGTCTTCTTCCTTTGTGAATGAAATAAAAAATCAAAAAGATGACTAGGAAGAACGCTTCTGGGGAGGGAGGAAATTTTTGCACATGAAACTAGGCCTGCTGGGTTTTAGATGGCTTAGAAGTACAATACCTGTTTACTGAGGAAAAGACGGTAAATTATTTTGCAGTTAATTGTCAGAACAATTTACCATGCACCTACCTATTAGAAAAGGAAGAAGCCTTCCTTTGTACACAGATTTAATGTTTCAAAATTCATATGTTAACACTCGTACAAACACTGCTTTGGAACCTTTGTACAAATAGTTGGTACATTCATTAAACTGGGGATAAGTATCAGATACGAATCGATGCATTTATAAGTATGCATTTTATAGAATATGTATCCGACACCTATGCATTGGTATATTGCAAATCCGGCCACATTCAAAGGGGATCTATTCAAACGAATATGAATCCCTGCATTCAATTCAATACGAATCGAATACAAAAAAATAAAATAAAATTGCGCCCATCCCTAGAAATCAGTTTTCAAATGATGCTCTGAGCAACCAACCTGTGAGAAACCGCCTAGGGCAGAACCAGGTGCCTTGACTTTTTCATCCAAAGCGCCAACTCCAACCTCATGGCTTGCCAATGGCTTTCTGTCAAGGACACGAAAACAGAAACTTAGGAAAATGCATTGAGCTGCTTTAAAGCACATTTTAAAAAGCCGAAACGCAAGGTCCCTTTTTGCCATAATGTGGCTAATCTGTGTTCCTTCTTCCTGTCCTTAATGGGATTTCACTCCCTTAGAATGGCAGAAATGAACAGTCTAAAACCACAATTGTGCCAGAAACTGCTGAGGAGAAATCGTTTCCTTCTTCAGCCAAATGCCACGGCAAAGTGGTGCGTCGTCTGTTCTTCTGGACATGTGAAGTGAAGGTGTCTGATCCACCTCTGAGGAGAGACTTTTCCGGGGGCCACCACTGGGAAGGCCCTATCCCAGGTAGCCCCCTTTTTTGATACTGAGGGTGGTGGTACAACCAGGAGGGCAGCAACTTAAAAAGCCCTCAAATATCTAGGGAAATGCCACATCCCATACAGATGTGCTCATGTGGCCTTGTGTCTTAATTCGGATAATGAGGTTCTTGGTTTAGGGAGACAGAACATTTGAACCACCCTGGAGAAAACTGGGCTATGAATCAAAAGTAGTTTATCTTATGCCGCAACATCTTTATTTGAAAGTGCCCAGGGACAAGAGGTGGAACGTGAAGAAAAGAGGTTTCTCTCCTGCGAGTGAGCATTATATGCTAGCAGTGGCAACACAAAAAAGGAGACCTTGCTGCTGATTTTTTTTTTTAAAAAAATTGGTTTAAATCCAGATTAAATTGCCCAGTGGGAACCTGACTTAAAAGTCCAGAGAAAGCTAGCTGATTTGTGGTTTCGATACTTCCAGGGTCTCTCCCTCTTTCTCCCTTTCTCCCTTTCACACAATGAAGTGCAGAGCAGGGGCTGGTCGGGGTGGGGGTGGGTGGGAGGGTGGGCTTGTTATTAACAGAAGCCCCTCCCCTGCCCCCCACAGGTTCACCAGCATTCCTGAACCTTCTGTGGAGAGCCAGGATGGTGCAAGGTGTGGCAATGATGCCTACAGCCTCACTTGTGCAGTGTGGAAGCATATAATCTGCTTTCTCCTTTCTTCTTCTGTTGTTTCCCTGCTGTGGGAATCACCCCCTTTGGCCTTGCAGACGCAGCAGGAGAGAAAATACCGAATCACAAACTCTTTCTTCTTCTGATCTGGAAGACCGCTCCACTACCTTGAAGCTTGAGGATGGAATGCGGGATGCCATTACCTTTTCGCTGTGCATGCAACTAAACCCCTTCTTGCAATACTCTTACTCTTTCCATTCCAAAACCCTGTGACGCCTGCGACTGCTTCTGACGTGCAAATATCACCCTTTCCTAGAATGCATCATCAGATCTCTGAACCCCAGCGTTGCTGGCGCAGGTCCTGGTGCCCACAATGCCCACACTGTGCACAGCTTCGGTTATCCTCGCAGGAATAATAAGAAAGCATCAGAGTTCAAAATGGGCAGGCACCGTTGCGCCTCCTGTCTCTTTCCGCTCTTCCAGATCAGATGACAACCGGCGTCGCTTTCCTGGAGGTAAACACAGCACAACTTTGGAAGCTGCTGCGGTCATGGAGGGAAAATCTCCCATTTGTGGTTTGCTGATGGATCTCCCTGCCTCTCACCAAGATAAACTGGTTGTATGGATGTGCCAGAATGGTTTTTTCTTCGATTTGTATTGAACCAAATGCAAGAAAATTTGCATTCATTCAAATAGATCCCCTTTGAACGCAGTAGGATTCCAGTCCGATACGGTTGTTCAATCCCATATGAATGCATACAAATCCCATGTGAATCTTCATTATGAATGTATCAAAACATTCCGTTTGAATTAAAATGTCAGGCTTTGAATGTGCCAAGGTTCGATTTGAATTCGAAAGTCTGAATTTGGCCAAATTCCTATACATTTTGAATGCTACGAATACTCATACGTATCCTGAGCTGGTTGCTAATAGCTTGATAAACAAACAAATGAATAAACAAACAAATATCACCCCTCTCTTCCCTCCTGGCTCCAGTCACCAGCTTTTTTTGCTAAGTCTGATAGGCAGCGCAAGGCAGATTTTACACGGCTTCAAGGTAACCAGATTCAACCGGACGCAGATTTGTTCTGTGGCTTCCTCAGCTTGAAGCCCCTTCGTTCCGGCTTTGACTGATGCAGGAATATTCCACGAGAGAAAAGGACAAACTCACCTGCTTGTACTGTGTTTCCTAGGGGGACGGAGGGCCTCATTTTGCACTTCTAGTTCCGGTACCCCTCAAAAATCCTCAAACAACCAGGGTAGTTGCTGGAAGATCACAATTTCCGATGCTCGCCCTCCAGCCTTGAGACAGAAGCCTGAAAGCTGCTGCTCCTTGACCAAATGGATTTTCAGAGGATGCTGTTTGCTAAGATTAGCAAGCAGCCCCTACACGGGGCGGGGGGGAGGCGAGGACCTTTGGGACCAAAGGGCTGCCGTTGCCTGGAGAAGCAGAACGGTTGCTAGGAGGGCAAGCGGGTCGCTAAGAGATTTAGGCTTGTTACTAGGCACCGCAGATAACTGACAGGCCCTTGAAGGCATTACGCTTCTGCTTCAAAGCAGGCAGGGGAGGAAAGAAGCACCGTCGGTTCCTGGCACCCCAATCCCGTTAAAGACTGAGGTTCCTTCCAGACTAGCGGAAATAAATCCGCAGTTAGATAAAAATGTGCAGCTCATCCGGCCACGAAGTCATGGCGCATTGTCCCCACTCGAAGCGGAGGTCCGCAGCTTCCTCCTCGGCACCTGTGGGACTTCTGTGGCATGCGCGGTGAGGCGCGCATCACATGGGATCGTGCAGCCGACGGGAGCTGAGCCGCAGGCTCAACTCTCGTCGGCTGTATCTCGCCATCCTATCAGGACGGCAGGAAACTCCAAAATTCGTAACATTGGAAATTCGTTCAAATTCGGCTGAATTTGGACATTGGAACTCAAAAGTAAATACAAATGTTTCTGGACATTTGAATGAATAGTTTGGACATTTCTTAAGCTGGGGAAACGTATCAAATATGTATCTATTTGCATCAAATATGTATCTATTTGTATCAAATATATATCTATTTGTATCAAATATGTATCTATTTGTATCAAATATGTATCTATTTGTATCAAATATGTATCTATTTGCATCAAATAAGCATCTGTTTGTATCAAATATGTATCTATTTGTATCAAATAAGTATCTATTTGTATCAAATAAGTATCTATTTGTATCAAATATGTATCTATTTGTATCAAATATGTATCTATTTGTATCAAATAAGTATCTATTTGTATCAAATATGTATCTATTTGTATCAAATATGTATCTATTCGTATCAAATATGTATCTATTCATACCCAATACATATCTGTTCATATCAGATACATATTGAATGTTTGTACAAATACGTACGAATAGTTTTGCATTGAATAGAATTTTACCACATTCAGGTGTGATCTGCTTCCCCAATGCCTGCTGTGTCCCCATAGCTTGCTCTCCTACCTCTTTTCCTCTTGGTCTCTTGCACGGGGCCTGGGAGGATCCGGGGGAGAGCCAAGATCCCCTTCTGGCTCACCCTGCCAATGCCGCACTTCCACTTGGACACCAGGGGAGTCTTCTTCCCATGATTCCGCCCTTCTCTGCCTCTTGGGAAAGATGCAGACTGAAATAAAGATGTAAGAAACAGATACATCATCCTGAGCTGGAGAACAGCACCTTTCATTTCCAGTATTAAAAGCCAGTCCTATCAGTTTATGTAGCCTAGGAAATTCTACAGATCATCCTTGGCCCAGATACTAAATGACAGAAGGTGACCAGCCAATGCTTGACTGTGTTCACACCTAAGTTTTAATCCGGCTTCAGTCCACTTTCAGAGCGAGAGAACAAATAAGCAAAAACTGTCGAGCTGTTTTCTTTCAGCATTCTCTAACTCAGAAAATCCACCTTTGGGTTAGATAAAGTGGAAGGAAAATAACTGGTTTCTTTCATAGAATCACAGGATCATAGAGCTGGAAGGGACCTCTAGGGTCATCAAGTCCAACGCCCTGCTCAATGCAGGATTCCCTAAACCATCTCAGACAGATGAAGGAACTTAAAGGGTCATCGAGTCCAAAGGAGGGCTACCAAAATGGTTAGTTGTCTGGAAACCTACAAAAGAATGGTTGAAGGATCTAGGAAGGTTTAGCCTTCAGAAGAGAAGACTGAGAGGAGACATGATGGTGGTCTTCAAGTATCTGAAGGGCTGTCACAGTGCAGAGGGACTGTCCCTATTCTCACTAGCACAAGATGGGAGGACTAGAAAGAACGGGATGAAACTTCAAGGGAGTCAATACAGATTAGATATTAGGAAGAACTTCCTGACGGTGAGGGTGATCAGTCCATGGAATAGGCTGCCACAGGAGGTAGTGAGCTCTCCTTCACTGGAGGTCTTCAAGCAGAGGCTGGACCTACATCTGTCTGGGATGGCTTAGGAAATCCTGCATTGAGCAGGGGTTGGATTGATTGACCTTCATCCACACCTGTACGTATTCATATTTGTCCTGTACATATCCATACAAATGCATATTGATATGAATAAGATGCATACAGATACATATGTCTGAATAATTCACACAAATAAAAGATTCAAGATTCTTTCGAACGTTTAAATTCAAAAGCATAGACATTCGATTTGGATTCAAATGTCCAAATTCAAACCAGTTCGATCGAATTTTGAATGTTTCAAATATTCACAGACATCCCTAATGGCAAACCAGTTTAATTCATTTTCTGCATTCACCGAGGTTAGATGTGGCAGGAAATGTCACGGCCAGCGGCATTTTCCCGCTTTGCAGGCCAATTCTCCTTCCTGTGATGCTTAAGGAAACAGCAGGGCTGCAAGTTTTTCAGGTCCGTTCGCACCCTGAGCCTGGTGATTGAAGGGGTGAGCCCTGAACTGGTGGGCATACAAGTTCCCCCATTCTCCAACTACACCTGTGGCCTCAGAAAGAAAGAAAGAAAGAAAGAAAGAAAGAAAGAAAGAAAGAAAGAAAGAAAGAAAGAAAGAAAGAAAGAAAGAAAGAAGAGTTGGCTTTTCTATCCTGCTTTTCTCACCCGTTCAAGGGGACTCAAAGCAGCTGACAAACCTTCTGTTCTTCTCCCCACAACAGACACCCTGTGAGGTAGATAGGGCTGTGAGAGCTCAGAAGAGAGCTGTGACTAGCCCAAGGTCACCCAGCTGGCTTCATGGGGGAGGGTGGAATCGAACCTGGTATTCCCAGATAAGAGTCCGGCCACTTAACCACTAGACCAAACAGAAAAGTGCACCTAAGCTGGGAAATGCATCCCTCCAGAACTTCTAAAGGTTATCTTTGTCTCCAAACTGACCGAAAAGTCAATCCCGTTATCCCTATTGTCTCTAATTACGCTCTCGTTACTATCTAAATAATCAGTAGTCATTTGATCCGATGGACAAATGGTTTAAATTGATAATATACATTCAACAATACAGGGTGGGGGGCATGAACTATTAAATGTTATAAAATTGGTCTTATGACAATGAGAAAATAGATATAACGGTACCATCTATCCAAGGGGGGAGGGAAGGATGGGTGGATGCAATAATGTGAAAATAAACACCAGGATACATTGATCATGAGAATGGTATATTAATGTAAATAGTATTAACCGGTTTGAATTCTTGGTTTGTATTTATGTGATAATCTATGCGTTAATCTATGTGAAAATGTGAATAATTTTTTTTTAAAGTCAATTCCATTAAAATCAGTGTAACTACTGGATAAAGCAGCTTAAGGACACTGTATCAGATTCCCAACATGTTTTGATCTTTTGTTGATATGTGATGGTGATGCATGAAAACAGCAATACTGAAACTGACTTGCAGATGCAGGGCGTTTTAAAGTGACAAATGGCTGCATTTTTCTAGGTTTATTTCAGTTATTTGACTTAATCTAAATGAATGAACATCAACGTGATCTTTGTAGCCAGGATCTGTTACATTTACTCAACTCCAGAAACGTTGAAAAGATGCTTTAACACCCAAGATCATAAACAGGACGAAGAGAAATAAGTCCCTGTCAATTTTATTTAAAGACGAAAATACTTTATGGATTATTGTCTTACGTAAAATCTGTTACCACATCCACTGTCTGGCTTGTTCTTTGAATAATAATTTATCTCCTACTTCAGGTTTTGTTATTTTGTGTTTAGCCCCAATGAATCAAAGGCTGCATCCAGACTTCAGTTACTTATTCCATTATATTTGGATATTCTGAAATAAAGCATGGATATTGCAAACATAGCAGAACTATTTTGAATTTGTACCTTTTTTGTTATTTTATGTATTTGCTCAGTTTTTGTCTTTTCATTTGAATAAACCAAATTATTCTATAATTTTCCTCTGGGTCACTGTGCAACTTGAAACAAGAAGGCGCATTTTGGCAGGGAAAGCCTTGTTTTGCCTAGCCCTACTGTGACAATATCTCAGGATAGGGGTCTGTGGTCCACATGCTAAGGCAGACTCTGGCATGTCTCACTTGCGTCCTGCTGTAGCCTGCAGTAGCACCATGGACAGCAGACCCCTATTCCAGGATATATTCCAGAATAAAGCCAAGTGAGAATAGGCCCTGATCTCCACCCCAAGGTCCGGCCGAAGAGATGGTTTAAGAGATCCTGCCTTGAGCAGGGGGTTGGACTCGATGACCCAGGAGGTCCCCTCCAACTCTACCATTCTATGATTCTATGATTCTATGACATGTCGTGTGGTCTGTTCTGCTCTGACCTTGCTGAAGACGGACTTGGCACCAAGGAAAGAGGTCTGGCAATGAGGGACTCAGGGGACCAAAGGATACACTCATGGCTTGTGGAGGCAGATCTAAGGAATCCCCTTCCTAAGGTCTTGTCTGCCCACAAGTAGAAAGGCTGCCATTGGGTCAGGCAGGAGCCTAAGCAGCTCAAAGGCTGCTTGCGAGAAGCCTTCAAAGTTTACGGCTTCCTATTCAAGCATCACGCATCCTCTGAAAGGCTGGCTTCTGGTTGCTGCCTCTATTGTGGGAGGGTTAACACGCAGCCTGTTTAAAACCAATGATTCAAGCACCCGTGTGGACAGAAGGGCTCCTTCCATCTTTCTTTAAGCTTTCCTTTGGCTGGATAGGGCAGGGGTGGCCCATCTGCAGCTCTCCAGTTGGCCCTCAGATGTTCTTGACCCGCCGCAACCTTCATTCCATTCCTGAACTATGGCTCCCAGGGGCCTGGCATGGATGCTGAGAGTTGTAGTCCAGCAACACAGCCCCAGAACAGGCGATTTGGACAGCAGCCAACCAGCCTTCCACACCAGTGAAAGGAAAGGCGTAGGACAGGGGGCATGATGCCCACCTAATCAACATCATAAGATCCTGTCTCATTCCAAATTTCTCCTGCTTGGGTGATAGCAATAATCCCAGAGGCAGGTGGATCCAGGTGTGTCACGGATATTGTGAGATGCTGCCCACCCAATACACCACCATGAATATATTGTTTGGTGGGCGTCTCTGTTACAGCCATCCAGGCATCCCTCAGGCCTGGTTAGACTCAGGGATATTGCTGGGTTCTGCAAGAACTGAAGATGAGAGTCCAGACTGCTCTCACTACCCCCAGGGCTGGATCATTTCCACATAGTGCCTCTTGGTCTGAGTGATGGGCAGGAGCCATCTTGCAAGAGGGGCTTGCTTGGAATGCTGGGAGTTGTAGTTTAGGAAGAAAGGGAGGACCACAGCGTGAGAAGGACCTACCTACAATGACATCCTTCTTCAGCCCCATCCAAGCCTGTACTGAACACATGCAGCCGTAGTAGTAGCTGATGGGTGCAGTTCTTCTCCTTTCTATGTGGGGAAGTTGCACCCAGCCACCCATTCCTGTCCTCCCTGCCTCCTACAACCTTCGAAGGGATTGAAAAAGCCCTCCTTTCAAGGTCCTTTCCTGGTGGATCCTTTTTTCACCTGCATTTTGCTTCAGTAGGGCCTCAACATCCAGGTGTGGGAAAGTACATTCAGCCGTAAGGGCGCCGCTGTTAAGGCACATGAATGTGCTGCTTTAATCTCATAGGGCAGCACCGCTGAAGTTGATTCCAGAGGCAATGATCTCACCAGCATGTGTTGCTTGATAATGATCATTCTGCAGGTATTAAAGGCTCTGTGTTCAGGACTTCAGTAGCCCTTCAACTGGCTTCTTGGCAGCTCTGACAAGCATAGGCTTGACCTCAGAGCCTTTAGTTTTGGTAGCCACAACACGAGAGATAAAGTCACAATCCACTTGGTGGGCCTTCTTTGCAGGCAGAAGTTCACAGGCTGAGGAAGGCTGGGAAATAACCCAGATGAAAATGCTGAGGGACATCTGCCTTTCTCTGTAGATAATACTGAGCTAAACCGGGGTGCTCAGCTGAGCTTCCCTGAACTACAATCCCCAGCATTCCTGCCAGGATTTGGAATGCTGGGATTTGTAGTTTAGGAGCATCTGTAGGACCACAAGCGGGCAGCCCTGTCCTAGAGGGACCAAAAGTTGAGTTCCACCTCCCAATGTTCTCATGGACTTCATGGTTTCTCTCCTTGTGTTGCTTTGCCAATAAAAGGGTCTCTGTGTCATGCTCAGGTTATGCTTTAAACTAAGGTTTATTTAATTTGGCCGGGGTGGGGTGGGGTGAGGAATTGAGTCTTTTGTCCTGGTGTCTCAGAGTATCCCCAGTCCATCCTGCTTTCACTTGGCTTGAGAAAGGAGGCGGGTCAGGATCTTCCGGTCCATTTGTTTCAGAGGCACTAAGATCCTTTGCTCCCTGAAACAAAAGGAGAAGGGAAAGTAAGGAAAAAGAAATTGTTCTGATGAGGAAGAGGGGGCACCACGAATCTCTCACATGGGGTCGGGGACAAGGAAACCATTTAAAACGCCACGTCAAAGCAAGACACATCAACTTCAGCTGGGCATTCCATCCAACTCTGTGCCCTTTCAGCGTCTGAAGCAGCAACATGTAAAAAAAAGAAGAAGAAGATCTAACCCATTTTTTTTCCCAGCAAGATTGTGCAAACATCCCATATGACTTTCAATCTGGCATTTGTATTTTCCCCTCATGATCGGCATGGGCTGCATTTCTGATGCCTCTTTATGAGTTTTGTTAGTCACAAAGATCACGGGATACCAAATATAATATATTGCAGCCCGTCAACTATTTGCATGATGTTCCAACAATTTATTCATTCATTTATTCATTAGATTTATATACATGCAGATTTCTAGAGACCCTATTTATTTATTTATTTATTTATTTATTTATTTATTTGTTTGTTTGTTTGTTTGTTTGTTTGTTTAACGTGTTTATATCCCACCCCATATCCTAAGATCTCTGGCCAACATACAATAAAAACCCATACTCGAACAAAACATTAAATACATTCCCCATTAAACAGTATCAAAGAGCATAGTTAAAAAGTTAAGATTGAGTGGATTAGTGCCCAAAGGCTTTAATAAAGAGCCAGGTCTTTACTTGGCGCCTAAAAGTTAGAAGAGTTGGCGCAGAGAAGGCTCTCCCCCATGTCCCAACACAGCGGATTCTCTAACTGGTGGGGAACGGAGGAGCCCCCCGCCAGCGGATCTTAAAAGAAAGATGAACAATAAATAAATATAAAAAATAAAACAATCTCTTCTCATGCCTACAAACGCATCCTTTGATATTATTCTCAGGCTCAAAATCAGAAGAGTCAAAAATTCTCAAGAACATCCTGAATTCATAAGTAATAATGTTGCGAATAACCATGTGCATCCCTGCTAGAGAGATTTGGTCCTTCTAAACACTGAAATGAACCAGCATCCAGCATGGAGGCTCCATCCACAAGTCTCTGAAGGGCCATCACAGTGCAGAGGGATCGTCCCTATTCTCACTTGCACAAGATGGGAGGACTAGAAACAACGGGATGAAACTTCAAGGGAATCAATACAGATTGGATATTAGGAAAAACTTCCTGACAGTGAGGGCGATCAGTCAATGGAACAGGTTGCCAACAGTGTAGTGGGTTCTCCTTTGGTGAAGGTCTTCAAGCAGAGGCTGGGATGGTTCAGGAAATCCTGCATTGAGCAGGGGGTTGGACCCGATGGCCCTAGAGGTCCCTTCCAACTCTATGATTCTTTGGTCATTTCAGGCCAACATAAGTGCACCCCAGGGCAGGGAGTGCCAACAGGTCCCTGGCAGATGCCACAAACACACACATGCATGCACACACGCACACACCTATTCAGCATTGGGTGACCACTGGATTTCGTGTCTCTCCCCCAACGCTGACCACAAACCCAGGGCTGCAGGCCACAGAGAAGACATAGGGAAGGACTGAGTTTCTGGACACCCTCCGTAGTCAAAGAGTTCATCTCTCCGGAGGAGAAGCCTCAACCATCTACCCAAGTCCTCTGCCCCTTTGCCAGATGCCCTGGCTCGTATCCCCACCCATTCTCAAAAGGGATTTCATCTGGGTGAAGCTTGCGCGTCTCAGAACTGACTTCAAATGCAAGAAGCAGCCTTGGCTGGAATCCGTGTCTGCTCTGTCCACTCAAGCGGACTGAATGATTTATTTTTGTTTTATTTACAGATTGCTTCTCATTCAAAAGGAAACCTTCCAGATGTTTATAGAAACAGACATCGAACTAAAGGTGAAAAACACTTGAAAACCATGCAGTGAATTGAAAACATATTCAGACCAGCTGGGTGTTTGATCAGTTGGCCACAGAACCCCCAGCTCAGTCAGGAGTTTCCTTATCAATATCAACTGCACTATTGTTGAGAGACTTTATATGGTATATTTTCCTATATATACCAGGAGGGAACCATTCAGACACCGATATGACTGGCATCAGAATCGATCTCCTACGAAGACCGACCAAACAAGGCTGCTGCCAATTTTCCTGAGCGGCTTAAAGACAAGTTTCACTTTGAAAATAAAGTACCAATAAGAAGAACATCTATCGCAACTTACTTTCTTGCCCTGGGCACATACGCGCAACTTCTACGCTCTGTGGAGACAAAACATAAAAAGCATTGTTAAGTAGAGGAGAAGGAGGAGGAAGAGAAGAGTTGGCTTTTATACCCCACTTTTCTCGCCATTTTAAGGGGACTCAAAGCGGCTGGCAAACCTTCTGTTCTTCTCCCCATGACAGACACCCTGTGAGGTTGGTGGGGCTGTGAGAGCTCAGAAAGAGAGCTGTGACTAGCCCAGGATCACCCAGTTGGCTTTGTGGAGGAGTGCAGAATAGAATTTGGTGACTACAAGATATGAGTCTGGCCCTCTAACCACAAGACCAAACCCTCCTCTCTCTTGCCTGTTTATCCTGGAAGCTCCCAAATGCAGTTTGCTTATGACTGTATTCATTTTCAGCCATCAGCCCAGTGGGATTTCACATTCCTACCCACCAGAGGGCTTCTCTCCACAGAGCCAGGCCTTCCACCAGTTCAAGAATGGTATCTATTCTGCCAAACAAGTTATGGGCCCAAGGATTCTCAGTGTCAAGTCATGTCCCCATTCAGTTTGCAAAGGCCAGTTGGGTCACTGAGACAACTAAAGGACACAAATAGGACATCTCCATCTGCTATCCATAGGCTCTTCTGAATGTAAGGCAAAAACACTATGTCAGACTCATCTACACTTGGCCACCACATGGGAAAGAGTTCACAACCAAACCGACCTCCGATTTTTCAGATCCCTTTGGGCAATTTGCTTCTCTCCCTGTGTAAGGCAGGATGCTGGACTAGATGGGCTCTGGCCTGATCCAGCAGAGCTCCCCTTAGGGACTTATCTTCCTATGCCCTTGCCACATGCTTCAGCCATCTTTGTGGGACCGTATCAGACCTTGGCATTTGTTCTCATGCTACCTAGGCAAAGCAAAGCCTTTTGTTGGAATCAGATTTTTTTTGATTTTTGATTTATTTATTTATTTATTTATTTATTTATTTATTTGCAAAAGGTGGTGGAAACAGCACAGAACATCCACATGATGTTCTAGGCCATTTCCGAGATATACTAGCATCCTGCCTGAGCAAGGACTTTGGCAGGAGTGCAGAAATACTCAGCTGCCACCACACAACTGGGACCGCCATATTAAAGGAAGCCATTTTGGAAAATCTCCAGGATCAGACTTCATACCTGACCATCTTGCTTTGCATGCATCACAGGTTGTGGCATCACCTTCTCCAGTCCCTGAACAAGCCACTTGAAGACACTGATGGACAGAAAAGCTTTGTCAGAACTACCTCTGAGTCCTTCCCAGATATAAAGAGGGTATCCCAAGCTCCCTTAGGGTGCATCCCCATGGGCATTTAAATCTGAATTGAGTCCACATTCGGGAAGGACCGTTCCCAAGACTTCTGTAATTAATCCGAATTCGGCACCCAGGCGTCCCCATGCAATTCCTTATTCCCAGATTTATGAGGACTATCCTGCCTAAATCTGAGGGGAAAAAGTCCTGATGAACACACAACTGAGTCCCCTTTTTGGAGCCAAGTCCACTTATTTTCCCCCACATGGGCATGATACTGGGCTATTTGGGGTGGGGGTCTAGTTTTCTGGCCAATGGCAGCCAGCTGTGGGTGTTTTTTTACAGACGCAAAGCTCATCTCCTCCTTTGCCAGGCTCGCAATGCTAGAGCCCTGTTTGAAAAAAGGCAGAAAGTGGGGAAAGCTGCTTGCCTTTTAAAACATTTTTGCCAGAAACATTTGTATCTTTTTGTATTGTTATCAGAAAAGATACATTTGAGAAGCTTTGCAATGCTTTTAAATACTTTAAATACTTTGAAATGCTTTGCAAAGATACATGTCACTCTGTGCTTGGTCCTTCACTGATCTACTTGAGCGCACATTTGCCGGTAATGTCAAAAGGGAGAGGTGTGATATAGAAAGTAATTTGTTGTTTTAAAGGTTTGGGTATAGGGCAGGATAGAAATATAAATGTATGTATGTATGTATGTATGTATGTATGTATGTATGTATGGATGGATGGATGGATGGATGGATGGATGGATGGATGGATGGATGGATGGATGGATGGATGGATGGATGGATGGATATTTGCAGCAAAGAGCCCACCAGGGTCAAGGGACCCAGTCTCAGACAGCCTGAGGAGGACGGTCTGGCCACTCACCCGCTGCCATCGCCACCCAGTGTCTGGGGGAAGAGGGAGGTGCTGGAAGGGCTGGAAGGGAAATTTCCTTTCTGCGGAGTGTCTCTGTCCAGGGGTTGGGAGTGGCCTGGAGTTAGCAGGGAGAGAAGAGGAAAAAAAGTTTTATTCCACACACAGAACTATGTGAGCTGGAATCACCAAGAACGGATTTCCACAATTCAGATCTAATAAATCTGGATTTCAAAGGCCACACGCAGAGATGCCTGTGTGGCATTCCCCAAAAGGTGCCAGGAGAACAACTTTCATTCATGTCTGGAGGCACCCTTCACATTGTGACATTTAGAGCTTTTTGAATAGCTGAGGTCTGGCTTGCTTGTTTCTGTTACCACTTACAGTGCGGTCAGCCTGATATGGCTCGTTCTGTTTCACTGGGTCTGATGATGGTTTCAGAAAGGCAGTTCTAGAGTTCTTAATCCTAGAGCATCAGTTTATGCCCCAAATCATTATCTGTCCCACAGAAACCAAGCAGTAGAGCGCTGTAGTCACTTACTCTGCTCCACGACTTGGTCTTCTGATGTCCCTTCCTGGGGCAAAAGAGGAAGAAAGAATAAAAAGAGATACCAAGTTCCTAACTGACTCCATATGAAGGTTGTGGAAGGGGACAAATAACAGTCAATATTCGTACAAATTTGTATGAATTTGGACATTTGTACACGAAGACCAAGGAGGAGGAGGAGGAGGAGGAGAGTTGGCTTTTCTACCCCACTTTTCTCACCCATTTAAGGGAACTCAAAGCGGCTGTCAAACCTTCTGTTCTTCTCCCCACAACAGACACCCTGTGAGGCAGGTGCAGCTGTAAGGGCTCAGAAGGGAGCTGTGACTAGCCCAGGGTCACCCAGCTGGCTTCACAGAGGGAAGAGGAGGAGAGTTGGTTTTTCTACCCCACTTTTCTCACCCATTTAAGGGAACTCAAAGCGGCTGACAAAGCTTCTGTTCTTCTCCCCACAACAGACACCCAGTGAGGTAGGTGGGGCTGTGAGAGCTCAGAAGAGAGCTGTGACTAGCCCAAGGTCTCCCAGCTGGCTTCATGGAGGAGAGCAGAATCAAAGCATAAGCACACACTTTACTCCTTCTGTCCTTACCTGGTGCTTTTTAAGGTTTTCTGGCTGAGGAATCATTTTTCCAAATCCCTCCACGAGCCAAGTGAACACTTTTTTCCCTCCACTGGGAAGAAATAAAGAGAAGAGGAACAATGCTGCATTTTGCACAAAGAGTTCGGAAGCCTTAGTTGTTCTATTATTTTTCCCCAAATGCTAATTCAAAGCATAAAGGGTCTAAAGAAACAGCTATATCGATGCAGGCCAAATGCCACCCCACTCGCAGGAAGGCAACCCAATGTGAAGTTTCATCTCAACTCCGTCTGTATTTTTTGCAGAAACAATGTCTTCTCTAATCACCCAAGAAAGGGACTCTCCGTTGCAGTCCCAAGGGATCGTGAACTACAACGCCCATCTTGCCATCTTAGACCTCAGCTCCTAAGGATCTGGCTTGGAGGGTGCGGTAGAGACCCCCAGATAGAATAAGTCACCTCTTCCTTGCTCTAAGTGCGAACAAGCGATGTGCAGGAATGTTTGTTGGTTTTTGTATTTGATTCATATCAATGCTTGCTTGCATTTCCATGCTGCCCTATACCCAAGGGTCTCAGGGCGGGTTACAACATATACAACGAGCACATTAAAACCAATAAGATTGTAAGCCTGAAGGCAGGGACCTGTCTAAGATTATAATATTGTAACCCGCCCTGAGACCTTTGGGTATAGGGCGGGATAGAAATACAAATAACTAAATAATATTAACAATAACAGACATATTAGAACCATGGCAGTGTCTGAATGTGGAGATGAAAAGGCTGTTCCTTTATTTGGCCAAAGGTAAGTACTTTCACAGCTCATCTAAACACACACAGTGAAGGTGCCTGGCACACCCCAGGAGGAAGACTATTCTGCAGTCTAGGAGCCACCACTGAAAAGGCCCTATCCCGGGTGCCCACCCTTTTTTGCTGTTGTCAGTGGTAGCACACAACCAGGAGGGCCTCCCCTCCAGATCTTAGGGCACAGGCAGGTCAACATGGAAGAAGGTGTTCCTTAAGATGTCGTGGGTTGGGAATAATTTACCTTTTCTCTGGAGCATTATTGTCGGAGCTTGACTGCACCACGCTGTCCTCTTCATCGTCGTCCTGAAGCGCTGTGATTTCTGGAAGGGGAATGTGAAGGAGACACCAATGGCCACAAGAACCCACTGGGGTGGCTCTAGGGCTCTGGAGCTGAGGGCCCCATCTTAAGGCAGCTTCTACCTTGAAGTACAAGCAAGATCCAAGAGCTTTTGCGTGGCCCTTTGGTACCTAAATGGTACGGATCAGTTCCCCAGAGATCAAAATTAATCCTCTTTTTTTTTGGGGGGGGGGCAACTCTGTGTTGCTGCTGGGGACCGTCCCAGCAATCTTGGAGAGAAGGGCAACCAAGCAGGAGGGTGAAAATCAACATCACGGGTCCTTTTTAACGTATCCATTTCTCTCCATCTTACCCTCCAAACTCTGTGACAAGAGACGGACATGTCTGAAAGGGGCTTTCCTCTCCCAGGGGCGAAGCACACACAAAGAAGCATACAGGAAACATGAAAGGGCACCTTCTCTCCTGTCCCCATCTAAGCAGACCAGGTTGAAAGTGTCCTGGTCATGTTCCAGGACAACCTGTTTTATGAGCCTAGAATTCTGTCCCTGCTCTGGGCAGCTCTCAAGTATCCGTCTGCCGGATCGTGACGTTGGGGCTCCAGAGAGACACCATGT
This sequence comes from Aspidoscelis tigris stejnegeri, assembly GCA_023333525.1. Taxonomy (NCBI): domain Eukaryota; kingdom Metazoa; phylum Chordata; class Lepidosauria; order Squamata; family Teiidae; genus Aspidoscelis; species Aspidoscelis tigris. Next base: position 6,847,402 of record JALMGA010000013.1, read on the forward strand.
CGTGGATTGTGGCAAGAGAAATGCATCTATTTGGTAGCAGGGCTCTTTCTTGGCGTTTCAATACAATAGAGGCCAAAGGGGAGCAGGGCTTCTTTGGGTGGTCATGGGGACACACACGTGAGGGGAAGGCGGGATGATGGAGCCCAACGTGCAACCACAGGCCACGAGAGGTCCATATTCAAGCCAGGAGCTCTCAAACAGCAGCACCATCCAGGAAGAAACACAAAAAAGATGACAAACAGGGGTGACGGACCCCAAGAGGTTGGTGGGTTCCGGGGTCAGAGTTCCAGGGTATCAGAACACAGGAACTTCCCTGTACTAGAGGTGACCTGCTGGAGTCCGGAGCTTGCATGGAGTCCGGAGCTTGTAAGGCGTTGACCCTTTGGGGTAGCACCATCTGCACTTGCAGGAAGCGTTTCAGGCATCACACAGGTCTGAAACCTTACCTGTCCCAGCTGCCAGAGAGGCCATTCGTATCTCTTCTGAGTGCTGGGGGGGGGGGTCATCTGAGGTGCTGCCCTGTTGTCCTGGTGACGGCGCTGGTTTACATGCAGTGGCGCCAATGTCCGGACCCAAGATGGCGGCGTCAGACCCAAGAGGATGGTGCCTGAACACGCATCTCCACTTGGGGTAAATATCCAGACATGACTGGGGCGAGTTGGTGTGTACTAGCATTCGTGAATGTGAATGCTAGTGCACGCCGGAGGAAATGCGCTATTCCCATGCTCTGGATGGAAGTGCAGAAAGGCCCCTGGTCTCTTCCCACATACCATGCACAATCCTATAGGCCAACATGAAAAGTCCCAATGGCTGAGACCCATGACCAAACCTGAAGGATGCTATTTGAGCCTGAAAAATTACCTGGACATCTTCAGAGGCTCATTTCACTTTCCATGATCATCCCAGGAGAGAGGGTTCCCTGCTCTGCAGCATTGTACCTTTGCAATGCTGCCCCCATCTGAGCTCACCTGGCACTTCGATACCCAGGTAAGAGGATCTTTGGAGATCAGCAGAGAGTAGCTCCTTTGGCCCTGAATGACGGCCTTCTAGCACTGGCCGTTACAAGGCAGAAAATGCTCTATGCACACAGCCAGGATACGCACAAACAAACTGTCTTTTTACCTAGCTCTGGCTCTTCTTCTTCCTGTTCCTCCACGATGCTTTGGATTTCTGTCTGAACACAGGTAATAAGAAAGAAATAAGACCCACAGTTGAAAACAAGGCTGCAAATCCCACATGAAACCGTTTCCTCCTCACTCACCACGTCTGGGACATCCATGCTGGCCTCAAAGCTCCTTTCAGCCATTTGTAGCATTGGCGGAGGGCTCTGAGCGGGCTGCGGCATCACCTTCTCCAGACCCTGGGAGATCCAGGTAAGCACACCTTGGCCAGCACTGCAAGGGTGCAAGAGAAAGTCTGTGCCAAGGGAACGCTGGGGGCAAAGAGGCAAAGCTTCCCAATGCTCTTGGATCTGCCAACGGGTCCCTCAAGTTTGCAGTCAGCAAATTGCTTCCCAGGTCCCCAGGTTCTAAAACAGACACTGTGGTCACGCTTAAGGTTTAATCCAGCTTCAGTCCGCTTTCAGAGCGAGATAACACATCAGCAAAGTGACAAGCTGCTTTCTTTCAGGGTTAAATAACTCAGAAAATTCACCTCTGGGATAAATAATGTGGAAAGGAAATTACTGGTCACTTTGCTGATGTGTTCTCTTGCTCTGAAGGTGGACTGAAGCTGGATTAAGCCTTAAGTGTGGTCACAGCCTAGAAGCTTCAGTTAGGTCAGGAAGTTATCAGCCAGGTATACTAGCCAAGGTAAAAATGATATTCTTGGAACATTTCTTTCAGGAGCTCATAGCTATACTGTTTCCCCAGGCATTTTAAAAATTTAATTATTTTTCCTGCCTAATTTTTAAAATTCACTTTGGGAAGATTATGGGAGACTATTTCCTTCCAGACAAGTAGAAAAAGTAACTAAGGACTTCTTTTAATTTCCCATGCTATCCAGAGGAATGCCAAGTATGCACCCAAAATATTAATGAGATAAAAAGTTCAGCTTCTTTCCCGGGACTTGGTGGTACCAGTAAACAACAATATATCCCATAATAACCATCCTGGTCCTGCTCCTGGGCCTAGAACAGAGATGAGTTGAGCCTCCCCATCCTTGGACCCAGCGCTGAAGACCCTTATAGGCTTGACCGTAGCAGGAAACCTCTGTCCAGTCTTCTAAGTGGGTCAAGTGGAGAAATCTCAGAGGCTTTGGTTGTGGGTCACGACCCCAGTGCAGATGGTTCTTTATCTAGAGAGGAATTTGGGCTAGGACAGGGACCACCACCACCATCCATGGAAACAGCGTCAGTCAAATGGGAAGTCTGGTACCTCTCTGTGGTTGATCCAGGATCATGGCTCCCACTGGTGCTTTCTACGTTGGACCCTGAATGGAGAAAGATCTGAATGAGCTTCTGGCTGGCCTCTGGGGAACTTTTTCATTGCAGATGACAATTTTGGCTTCTCCTGAAGGAGCAGGGCCCTGCAGATTTTTCTGCAGCAGATTCAGAGATCTGGATTCTGGAATTCTCCTTTTCTCCTGCACTTTATCACCATCACTCTGTACTCAACCCTCTGATAATGATGGCGAGAACAGCAAGCAGAGATGCCCAACACTGAGGCATTTGTGGAACAGGAAGCAGAGCAAGTCAGGTGGTAAAGGCCAAGGAATCCAAAAAACATCATCTTCCTAATCCAAAGTGTTTGTCCTTCCACAAATATCTGCTCCACATTTTGCAAGTCTGATGGGGTCCAAATGACTCAGACTGGACATCTCAACCAAGTGGAAGCTTCTTTCCTAATGCTAGCAGCAGAAAGCAGCACTAGCCAGTCCAGGGAACCCACCAGCACCATCAGCAGTTTGGTCCAAATATCCCTACCCAAGCTCTTACCTTCTGTTCCACGTCCTGGACTTCCTTCTGCCAGCTTGACCATTGACAAGAGACACAAAAGGAGACACAGAATACATACCCCATTAAAACAGTATTAAACAGTGCAGTTAGTTAAAAGCTAAACTTGAAATTAAAATAGTGTTTGAGTGAATTAATGTCCAAAGGCTTTAATAAAGAGTCAAGTCTTTACTTGGCGCCTAAAAGTTAGCAGAGTTGGCGCTAATCGGCCTCCAAGGGAAGGGCATTCCATAAGTGAGGTGCCATGACGGAGAAGGCCTTCCCGCATGTCCTAACACTGTGGATTTCTCCAACTGGTGGGACATGGAGCGCCCCTTCAGCAGATCTTAAACTATGGGTAGATCTGTATGACAGGAGGCGTTCCCTCAAGTACTGAGGTCCCAAGCCATTTAGGGCTCTGAAGGTCATTACCAGCACCAGATTGGAAGCCTATAGGTAGCCAATGCAGCTCTCTCAAAGCATGGCATCTGGTCCCATCACTTCTCGGCAAACACCAGCTTTTATTTTCTTGGGCACAAAGACCCCTGAAGATTGTGTGTGAAGCTACAAAATTAAAGGATGGTTGCTCTTGAAGTCAGGAAGGAGGAGGTCAGCTTGACCTCCAACCTTGTGTCTTCTGGAGATGTTTTCAGTGAAGTTCTAACAAACTTCAGAAGATGTAGATAAAATGGATGCCTAGAATAGGACACCCCTGTGTGCTGCTACACACTTTCTGGCCTTTCCTGTTCTTGAAAGCTTTGGAAGCAAGATGGGGCTTAAATACAAAGATGGAAAAGAATCCAGTGACCACAGAGCTTGGCCAAAGCAGACGATGCTATTTTAGACCTTAAGGAGAAGCCAGATGTTACTCTTGCAGCTGGAATACGGGATATTCCACAGGCATCAAGTATGGCTCTGTGCCATGATGTACGCCCACATGGTCCAGTTGGACTTGTTATTTCCAGCTGCACACAAAAAATTTCCCCACTCCAGGATTCCCAAAGATTTCCAAAGGCCCCGCAAACTAGAGGCATCTCATTATTTGTACGAATCTGGACATTCATATATGAATTGAACATTATGACATTTGTACATTGACATGCATATGAATACAGATGTTTCAGACCATTCGTACGAAGCTTCGGGACATTCGTGAAATGGGGAGGTGGGAAAGCGGCTGTGCCAGTCACATCTGCAACGGATCCAGAGTGCATTCAGCATAGATTCAAGCCGGATTGGATGCTTTCAGAGCAGATATGTTACGGAATACATTTCGGATATGTATATGTCCGCACTGGATATTTGTATGAATCCGTAGAAATATATTCTATCAAATATAATCCTACCACATTCCAAGGGGATCTATTCAAACGAATACAAATTTTCTTACGTTCGATTCAATCCAAATTGAATGCAAACAAACCCAGCTGTGTGCACGCCTGATCTCAAGTGCTCGCTCACCTGCCTTGCTTCCAGCTTCTCTGCATCTTTCTCCACAATCACGAGGACGGGAGGCTGCGGGATGACCCTCTCAATCCAGCCCAGCATGCTGCACCTGCAGGAGGCAGAATTTAATCAGGGGGAAGAATTGTAGCATGAGGGGAAGCCAGGAGCCGAAATCATAGCCTAGAAACCCTCTGACCTGAAGGCCCCAGGAGGCAATGCAGTCTACAATATCATCAAGCCACATGGGGATTATTGTGGCTGTTATTTCCACTCTGTATTTACATTGCAACTGTATTCCCTGAAGGAGAGAAGCAGCTGATGTAGCCGAAAGGGCCCTGTTTTGTAATAAAGTGGCACTCTGAGCTTCGAAGTGGCCCAGGCGATGCTGTCAGCCCATGTGCCGCTGCATTGAAAAATAAATTTCATGTTGCAGACCATGTTGCCTGCCAAGAAAGTGTATTTACCATGGGGGATTTTGGCATCTGATCAAATGTTTGAAAATTAGTATTTGTTTGAATAGATCCTCATCAAACGTGGCAGGATTCTATTCGATACAAATGTACTCATACACATTCGTATGAATATCTGATATAAATGCATACGCATTGCATATCCATCCTGGATATGTATCCTATACCAATGCATACTTATTGGATACGTATCCTATATGAACGCGCACATATTGATATATATCCAATACTTATCCCCAGTTTAACAAATGTACAAACTATGCATACGAATGTTGCAAAACATTTGTATTCATATGAATAGGAACATAAGAGAGGCCCTGCTGGATCAGGCCACGGCCCATCTAGTCCAGCATCCTGTTGCACACAGTGGCCCACCAAATGCTCATGGGCATCTCAAGCAGAGACAAGGACAAACCTTCTCCTGCTCTCGAGTCCCAGCAGATGGCCTTAGAAGCGCCCCAGTTCCTCCCCCCCCCCTCAGCCTGAAGGATGCACTTAGGCATTCGTTCTAGTAGCCATTGATACATCTGTCGTCCATAAATTTGTCTAACCCTACCTTGAAGTGATCTAGACTGGCAGCTGTCACCACCTCTTCTGGCAGCACATTCCATAAGCCGATGACCCTCTGGGTGAAGAAATCCTTACCCTTGTTGGATCTGACTCTCCTACCCATCAGCTTCGTAGATGCCCCCTGGTTCTAGTGTTATGCAATAGAGAAAAGAAATTTTCTCTATCCACCTTTTCTATACCATGCATAATTTTATATACTTCAATCAGGTCCCCTCTCAAACGACATCTCTCCAGACTGAGAGATGGACGGCCATCTGTCTGAGATGGTTTAGGAGATCCTGCCTTGAGCAGGGGGTTGGACTCGATGACCCAGGAGGTCCCCTCCAACTCTACCATTCTATGATTCTATGATTCTATGAAGAGGCCTAGACGATGCAGCCTGGTTTTGTAAGGGATTTTGTTCCAGACCTTTAATCATTCTGGTTGCCCTTCTCTGCACCTTCTCTAGTGCCACAATATCCTTTTTGAGGTGTGGTGACCAGAATTGTACACTAGGGGTGTTTTTCCACTGTCAAAAAGTACCCATTTTTGTACCCATTTAGGACCCATTTGGGTGTGAGCCGGATGATCCCATTTCCACCACGGCACCCATTTGGGACCCGATTGTTTCCACTGCCGTGAAACACACACTTGTTTCAAGGCTGAGCAGCATTGGGGTTCCAAGAAACTTTCGCAAGCCCTTCCACCCTCCTTTATTCTGCAGAAATCCCTTTGACGCTCCCTTGGGTCCAGCCAACCGAAAACAGAACTCACCAGCAGCAGAGTCAGCGAGGCATCGGACGCCCTGCACTTATCTGGTCCCAGGCTAGAATCAACATTTGCACGTTGCCGCTGCCTCTGTGAGCATCACTTGCAAGACGCTTGTGATATCAACATCCATCCAGGGCTCTCTTGTGCCATAATCCCCTGAGAACCTGGGCGAGGGATTACTGGGCCACACCGCATACAGATGGGATTAAAGAGAGTGGGTTGGCCCACCCAGGGTGAGGCATCCAAGGGAAGAGTCATCTGCCCTATAGGAGGAAGGAGACCCTGATGGGAGCAGAACCATCTCGCCAGCCCAGGCAAAGGGGCATCATGGGTCTCCAAAATGTGAATCCTGGACGCCTCCCGCTGCTGTTAGCAAAGGGTTCCGTTCACCAGGAGCAAACTGGCAGGGCTAGAGGCCAGCTGAGTTAACTGTGCTATGGCAGATGCTATCAATTAAAGGATTATCCCTTTGCCCACAGACACAGTTGGTTCCGCTAACAGGATTTCTCCTGGCCCTAATCGCTTTGTCCCAAACAAAAGCTGATTCACAACTGGAAAAGGCACAGAGCCTTTCGCTGGATCATCTCAATGTCCTCTGAAGAGCCAATTCCTTGGATGAAAGTATCTTTTCCCCCCTAGCATTCATTGTGTTTATTTTGTTCATTTATTTGCATAAATAAAATGAAGGCAATGTACAAAAACCAAGGAGAAACCCGCACACATGCCCAGTCGCTTGTTCGCTTCACTCGCCCCAGCTGCCGGCTGGGCCTAAAATCCAAACCGGACCGGAAAAGTCCTCGGTAATGAGATGGTTATTTTCTCAGAATTTCTGCAGGGGTTTCTGCAGAAAATCCGGGGAAAAGGAGAAGGCATGGGGACGACCTGGATTTGGACAGCTTGGGAATATATAGTGGCTTTGGGAATGCACCCTGGGTGTGACGCAGCAAATTCAGAGAAAGCCTTAGAGCAGAGGTGTCAAACTCAATTTTGCCGAGGGCCGGATTAAAGAAAAAAAATACTGTCAGGGCCAGGGGGCGTGGCCGGGGGCGTGGCCAGGGCACAGAGGAGGGCTGGGGTGTGGCCGGGGGGCATGGCTGGGGGTGTGGCTAGGGCACCGAGGAGGGGCTGGCTGTCCATGGCGGCGCCCGCGCACTCGGGCAGTGGAGGGTCCCGCCGCGTGCTCGCTCGCCCTCACCTCGCCTCGCCTCGCCTCCTTCGCGCCCAAGGAGGACAGTGGCGGCGGCGGCAGCGGGCCGTATCTTTGACATCCCTGCCTTAGAGGGTCTTCATTGGGGAAATGCTGTAATAGGGCCTTGCTCTTTTGGAACCAGTTTTACCGCTACTGGGATGCTTCAGGGCTTCATTCTGTGAGCCATTCTGCCTTTGACCCCGTGGTTCCCTTCCAGTGCGCTTCCAGACAGAGCACCTGGACTTGAAGGAGCCATTTACGACTCAGAAACAGCTCCTTCATTGCAAGAGGACATTGGAAGGCAATGATGTGCGGAGCATGATTTAGCACTCCGCACATGACTCCTTCTTTTGATACATTCGTATGAAGCTTCATATGGGATTCATACGGGATTTGCATGCCATTTGTTTGCATTTGTATGGGACTCATGAGCGATTCGCCTGGGACTGAACGTTCGTATTCAATATGAATCCTATCACATTCAAAGGGGATCTGTTCGAACAAATACCAATTTTCTTGCGTTTGATTCTATACGAATCGAATAATTAAAAAAAATTGTGCACATGCCTCTATGTACCTCTGTGTTGCTGGGCAGGTCAGCTGATGTGTCACGCAAATGTGCTGGCGCGTCAGGTGACCCGGGACAGAAGCGTGCATAAGTGGTGCGCCATCGTTGTTCCAGTAATGGCGCTGGCGCCGGCACACTGGTGCCAATATCGGGACTCAAAATGGTGGCACCCAGATATGTGTCTGTACTTCACGTAAGTCTGCGGACACATAGGGGTAAGAGAACGCATGCACTAGCAAGTTCACCTTTCCTATCCCCTGGATAGGATGGAAAGTGCACATCTGCCTACTTCAGTGGAAGGCATTACAAGGGTCCAATAAATTCCAGCAGGTTAACACAGTCCAAGGATAGCGTCACTGGCAGAGGATTAAAAACACACACAATCCTATCGCTTCCCTAGAGAAGGGCCTAGTTGCAAGCGCTGCAGGGTGACCTTTGCTTCTGATTGGGCCGCTGAGAACATCAGTCATTCAACTTAACGCCCTCCTAGAACGGCCTGTTCTTGTGAGCAGCAGCAATGCATCCCTCTGCTGGGGAAAACGGTGAAGGGACCATAGTGGTGAAGTGGGAACAGAAGGCCTTTCTAAGCCTGGAAGGCTCTGGTCACACTATGGGTGTTTTTCCACTGTCAGAAAGTACCCATTTTTGCACCCATTAAGGACCCATTTGCGTGTGAGCCGGATGACTCCATTTCTACCATGGCACCCATTTGGGACACATTTGTTTCCACTGCTGCTGGGGAAATCCGGATCATATGGGTACTTTTCTGCCTTTAATCCAGATTTTCTGTAGAACCCATTAATGGGGTCTACAATGGGGTCTTCAGCCAGAAAATCCAGATTAAAGGGAGCCTGTTTCCACGAGAAACAGGCAATGGGGTCAAGAGGAGACTAGGGGGAGGGGATGCACCCATGGGGGGAAGCCCCGAAATCCCAGCTTCGAAGTAATTTCAGAGTCATTTCGAAATCATTCCGAAATTACTCCGAAGAGATTGGGAAAGACTTCGGAGCTGTCAGCACGATCCATTCGCTATTAGCACAGACCGCGTGGACTTCCCTCCAAAATCCCTCCAAAGTGAAGAGACTTTGGAGTCTTGCCGCCGGTCTCTCCGAAGAGATCAGCGCTGACCTCGGAGATGTTCTGAAGGGACTCCAGAGCGGCTCCAAAGTCTGTGCTGATCTCTTCAAAGGGACTTCGGAGAGTGGATCCCCCTGTCCCCTGAGACACCTGGGGTGACAGACAGACTCCTTGGGGGTCAATCCAGATTCCCCAGGTGGGTGCAAAGGTGTTTCCACAGCAGGGAGGTTAGCACCCATTGCTAATGGGTGCTACACCTCCCATGGAAACACATTGGGTGCTTCTCTTAATCCGGATCTACTAGATCCGGATTAAGGAATGTACCCATTTCTTAGATCCGGATCTAAGGAGGGCAGTGGAAAAACACCCTATATGAGACAGGACTAGGGATGCTCACAAATGTTCTACACATTTGAAATTCAGTCGGAATTCTAATTCGAATATAATATCCTCACATTCGAATTTAAACATTCGAACGAATTTTGGATGTTCCAAAGTATTTGTTCAAATTATTCAACATTCGAAAGTACAGATACGTAAGTATCATATACGTATCTGTACGAAACTCATATGTATCTTTACGCATTTGCGCTTATAATACAGGACAAAAATGGGATGTATACAAAATGCATACGGATACGTATAACACCTACGAACGTTGTCAACATTCGTATCTTACGATTCGAATCTAACATTTGAACGAATAGTTTTGAATGTATTCGATTCGAATTGGATTTTGTTGTATTGGGATTCTGAACATTTGAATTGCATCAAATGTTTTGACATTTGATTTGACTCAAATTCGAATGCAAAAATAAACATTTGGGCACATCCCTAGAGAGGACGCCCTGATTCATAATTCAAACTGAGGTCGTACCAGTTCTATTCACACTGGATCATTAGAGATCCTCCTCAGACCGCCCTCAATCTGGGCCGCATCACTCTCACCTTTCTCTGCGATTGACCTCCTTTCGTATTGGATACTGTTGTATCACTCAAGGGAGGCAAGGGTGTACGTTTGCTGTTCTTTTAAAAGTTTTTCTTCTCTGTGCAATTAATTTAAATGATAACAATAAATTTGCATAAAAACACTAGAGTAACCATACACATAAACTGAGAAGGGTAGGTCCTTCATGGACTCCGTGCGTGCCACATTGGCTGAAAGACGGGCTCCCCCCACTGCAGCAAAGTTCAGCCTCCTTTAGCCCGTCGCCCTGCTCACACGGAGGAAAAGAAGACAGCCTGGGATACCAGGATAGGCTGAGTCCTCTAGAAAAGAAGGCTTGGGTTTAAACGATCTAACGGGGATAAGCCGGCGTGGAAAACAAATTGAATCAAAATAATGTGAGTAACGCGACCGGGAGATGACTTGAAGTTGTCTTAAACTAAAGGTGTGATCAGGGCCTAAGAGGAGTATCTGGTACTTGTCTGGCAGAAAAAGCAGGTAGGCTGGGAAGCTGGAGCAGCCATGGCCCATGTGGTGTCAGATCCGGATGGAACAATTAAAAATGGCAGCATACACAATTTTTTTCACTAGGTTCTATTCACACAGATTGTTTTTTTGGATGCATTTTATTAATATTATTTCTGGTCTACTGTATTGGCCCAAATCCGTTTTTCGTAGTTTGCATCCAGCTGAGTAAAACAGAACAGCGGTTCCACTTTGCATGAATTCCTGCTAACAGATCCATGCCCAGAGCAACACTCAACGCTCTGTTTTTCCCTCCTCCCAGGCACTGAGACAACTGTGTTCCTGACTGTGCAGCCATAGCTTTGCATCGCGAAGAAGCATCATAGAGGCGAAAGCAAGCAAGCAAGCAACGTGCATTAAGGGTCTGGGATGCCACAAAGCCCTCCCCCCTCCAAAAAAAGGTGTCACAAGCAGCCAGAAAAGAAACCAGTCTTAAGAGTTCATTTGCAACATTTGTGATACCTTTGCATAAAATTTAAGTGAGAATAAATAATTCTAGGGACTCTTTAAAATGCGCTTGACACTCACGCTGCACTGACATGATAAGGCCATTGGGTCTGTTCAATGGTAGGGAACAGAAACATCCAAGTAAAAGACTAAACAGCTGTTTCTAAATGCACCAGAAATGCCCACAACATGGTAGCATTGTGTTAAGACAAGTAGAAAGAGCGCCGCCTGCCTATCACCCTAAAGCGCTGACTGATCCCCAGGCTGAGATATCCCATGCTTTCTTTAATGTCCTGGGATCCTATCACTTGACCTGGGCCCCATTCCAACACAGGATTTAGTCATGCTTGAAATCATCTTGAGTTCTCCCCGTCCCAACAGTTTCCAAGGGAACTCCCGTTTCTACGGATTAAAGGTCCCAAAATGCAGAGAATCCCTATTTGGATTAAAAGGGGTCTTGCTACTGGATTTAGAAACAATCCTAACTATTTAGCAATGGGAATGCAAACAGTTTTGGGGGGAAGGGAACCATGCTTTAGGGGCGTTCTCATTAGTTTCCCCTGACCCAATGAGAAGCTTTGATTTCTCCTACCCTCTTCCCTGGGCTGTCTGCCATTACATGCTAAGGGGATCAGGCTGGCTGAAAGGGAGGTGGGGTGGAGAATGAAGCGCCTGCTGCAACTAACAAGAGATAAATGTATACAGGAGTGAGATGCATGTATCAGGGGGGTAGGGGTGAGATGCAATAAGAGATCAGATGTATCAGGTGAAGGGTCTAATTTTACAAAGAGATCAGTGAGCAATCATGAAAGACACAAAGCTGTGGGCTCTTGTATAAAAGCCTGCCTGATCTCTCCCTTCCAGCACTGCCTCTTCAATCACCCCCTTTTGCCTTAAGCCCTGCCATTTTGCACTATTCTGATCTAGCAATCTCATGCAAAACAAAGTGATCTTTAATCTTCTACTGCCTTTTTAACATGAAGGAGAGGCTGTGCTGCGGTGGATGATGAAATGGTGAACAAAGACTGCTGCCAAAGAACTCCATGATCTCCGGGAACAGGTTTATATAGAGGGGCGGGGTTTGAATTGCCTGCCCTGATGAAGTCAGGGTATGACGGTGTCCAACTGCTGACTGCATGAGGAGGGGGTTCTGCTGAGGGGAGGAGAGAGGGGAGGAGGTTCCTCCCCTGCCGGGCACTGAAGAATGGAGAGTGAGTCCGCATTAGTGGGAACGCAAAAAAACAGACCTCACTGTTGATTTAAAACCAGATTAAATTGCCTAGTGGGAACCTGGCCCTGGAATCTGTTCAGGGGTCCTCCCCTGCTAAACCCATGCCAAAATCAGTCCTGGGTTAACGCAGTCACAACAGCAAAGGGGCTGATGTTGGCACGTTCCTAGAAGTCAATTCCGCACGGTGCTGAAGGAGCCCTTGCCAGGGAAATGCCAGCACTCTGGACAGCTCCAGCATCCCCCTGTGCCATCTGGTAAGTCCAGAAAAGATGGAAAGGAAGGCAGGAGGGATCGCAGGCAGACAGGCAGCCTGGGGGTAGGATGGCAAATGTGACTTAGATGAGGTGGTCAATAGAGAAGAAGAGTTGGCTTTTCTACTCCACTTTTCTCACCTATTTAAGGGGACTCAAAGCGGCTGACAAAGCTTCTCTTCTTCTGCCCGCAACAGAACACCCTGTGACATGGGCGGGGCTGTGAGAGCTCAGAAGAGAGCTGTGGCTGACCCAAGGTCACCCAGCTGGCTTTGTGGAGGAGGGCAGAATCAAACCCGGTATTCCCAGATAAGAGTCCGGCTACCTAACCACTAGATCAACCGAAGAAAGCCCCCACCCCGCTCCAGTCTCAGCTTGTGCTGGGTAGTTTCTGGTGTCTCCTTCCTTCCTGGAATCCTGCCCCTCTTTGCAAGGACTGAAGGAGGATCTGCTGAGAGAGACGAGGGGTGAGTGTGTTTTTGTTCCTTGCGTTTCAGCCCTTAGGCCAGGAGGAGGACGGTCTTTGTCCTCCTGGTCTTCTCTTGCTTCCCCCTGGGCTCAGAGACTGCCCATGTCCTCCCTCTGAGCACTGCTCAGTTTCCAGGGAGCTCCAGTGAGCTGGCTGCATCTCCTAGCAACCTCACCCTCATCATCATATTGCACTTTGCAGGCTATTGGCTTCCAGTCACCATGGAGGATTAGGGATCAGGGCACAGGCCAAGGTCGGCCCGAACCCTGCAAGGTGAAGCCAGCGGAGAAAAGGCCTCCTTTCCAGTGAGTGTGGCTTCTTCCCTTCCCCTGTGTGCGCGTGTGTTTTGAGGTCAGGAGTGGGATCACGTACATGCACCTGCCAAAAAGGGACAAAGCTCTGCAGGCGTCAGATGCAATGCTTGGAATGGCTGCTATTTGGATAAGCAAACGACAGAATCTTCCCCAAAAAGGGAAGACAATTGTGGCCAGACTGAAGAAGACCTGTTCGATCCCTTGGCAGGCCGAATGCTGAGTGCCGATGGAAACGTCCAGGCAGTGTTTTCTTTAATCACGTCTTCGTGGGCGTTCAAAAGACCTTGGAGTGGCATCCAAGTCCATCCACCTCTGTGACATCCCATGCCAAAGACTGGCGAGGGCGTGTGGAGCAACAAAAATGCCCCTCCAGGTTGCAAAAGCTGCAGAGGGCAAAAGGAAGCTCCGCAGCGGGTTCACACCAGCAGAGTTAGATAAGGGTCAGATTAAGTCATAGAGGACAGATGCATCTCTGCCTAGGTGCCAGGTGCAGGGAGTCAAGGGCAGGTAAAGGTTCTGCCCTCATCTTCTGCTTGGGACACCCAGAAGCCACTGTGGGAGACAGAATGCCGGATTAGATGGACTCTTGCCGGACCCAGCAGGGCTTCTCTTAATTCATGGAGGGCAGATGTATCAATGGCTACTAGAGATGGATGCCTAGGCGCCTTCTGCAGGTTGGAAAGACAGGAGGCCATTTGCAGGGCATCAATTGCAGGTCAGGGTTTTGCCCACACCTTGGGCTTGAGAATCTCGGGAGGAATTGGTGGGCCACCAACCATTCAAGGAAGCTTCAAGTTAAACCCATAATTTCTGTTCCTAATATTTGTAGCTATGGAGAACCCTTCCTGGTGGTCTTCTCTATGATGACATTCTTTGATGTCCCATAACATTGGCATGAGTTCGCCCTTCAGTCTTGTCTTGGATGACCATCCCCAGTGTATATTAGTTTGGTCTTGTGGTTTCTTAACTCAGAATAAAGGGTCTGATTCCACACTCCTCCATGAAGCCAGCCGGGTGACCCTGGGCGAGTCATAGCTCTCTCTCTGAGCATTCACAGCACCACCTACCTCACAGGATGTCTGTTGTGGGGAGAAGAACAGGTTTGTTGGCCACTTTGAGTCCCCTTAAGAGAGAAGAACAGGTTTGTCAGCCACTTTGAGTGCCCTTAAGGGAGAAGATCAGAAGATTTGTCAGCTGCTCTGAATCCCCTTAAGGGAGAAGAATAGGTTTGTTGGCCTCTTTGAGTCCCCTTAAGGGAGAAGAACAGAAGGTTTGTCGGCCACTTTGAGTCCCCTTAAGGGAGAAGAACAGAAGGTTTGTTGGCCACTTCGAGTGCCCTTAAGGGAGAAGAACAGAAGGTTTGTCAGCTGCTCTGAATCCCCTTAAGGGAAAAGAACAGGTTTGTCAGCCACTTTGAGTCCCCTTAAGGGAGAAGAATGAAGGTTTGTCAGCCACATTGAGTCCCCTTAAGGGAGAAGATCAGAAGGTTTGTCAGTCACTCTGAGTCCCCCTTAAATCAATATGTTTTTATTGCAATTTGTCATTTTCACAACAATAAAAAGATGTATAAAGCTGCCTTTGGAAGGTCTGTGAGCTGAGGCCAGAAAGACAACCGCGGAGAGCCTCGGAGGCCTCCTTCCTTCTCAGCCTCATTCATGAGGGGAGGAAGGAGATGGCAGGAACCTCCCATGCGGCACTTTGAAGAAGCCCCACGTTGCAAGGCCCTTTTTCCTGAGGAAATGGGAGCTCCTCTTCCTCCATGCCTTGGGGGGCCTTGGTGGGAAGGAGGCCGCCAGCCAATGCAGGAGAAAAGATTTTCAACTGATGTGAAGTTCAGGCAGGCAGGCAGGGTGGCTCTTCCCGGGGCGGCTCCCTTCCTCTCCAAGCTGTCCCTAAAGACCGCAGAGCCTTTGGTTTCCGCCCTTGCAGGTCACAGAAGGCGAAGGCGACGTTAGCACTGAGCAGCATCCTGTCGTCCTGCCCGCCTTGGCACGCCAGAAAGAGATTCCGAGTTGGATTGTTCAGGCCAAGCATTGGAATCTGGCTTGTTTCCAGCCTGCTTCCTGGCACGTTCCTCCAGCTCTTAGGAGATGCTGATATTCTAGCAAAGGGTAAGCTGGCGGCGTTCACACCTGAGATTTAATCCAGCTTCAGCACGTTTTCAAGATGGAACAATGCAACAGCAAAGTGACCGGCCGTTTCCTTTTCATATTATCTATCGCAAAAGTAGATTTTCTGAGTTAAAGTATGCCAAAGGGAAAGAGGTTTCTCAGTTGGCTGACAGGCATCTCTCACTCTGAAAGTGGGCTGAAGCTGGATTAAATCTTAGGTGTGAACACAGTTAATGACTAACAATTAATATACTAAGATCTGTTAAGACAAATTACGAATAGGGAAGTTACACAGATAACTGTTTTCATAATGGGGCTGTGATTTGGGGTTGTAACCTCAAAATGCAATTTTCAGGATTTGATTTGAATGTTTAAAATTCAAATTTAACTAAATTTGAATCTATCTGTTTGGATTTTTTATTTGAATTTGCACTTACAAATGTTGACAATATTCATAGATGCCTGTATGCATCTTCCCTGGGTCCGTACACATCTGTATAGATCCTGTAGTTATCCCATATGCAACCCGTTTTCATCCTGTGGGGATCAGTACAAATGGGTACGGATGCGGGAAAGGTGTGAATCTTCAGGTACGCATCATGTATGAACCCGTACACGTACGAATGTCCAAATAATTTGAACGAATAGATCCGAAATTTGAATTTTGAATCAAATCTTTAAATCCGAATTTAAGAAGAGTTGGCTTTTCTATCCCGCTTTTCTCAGCCATTTACGGTGACTCAAAGTGGCTGACAAACCTTCTGTTCTTCTCCCCGCAACAGAACACCCTGTGAGGTAGGTGGGGCTGTAAGAGCTCAGAATAGAGCTGTGACTAGCCCAAGGTCACCCAGCAGGCTTCATGGGGGAAGGCGGAACAGAACCCAGTATTCCCAGATAAGAATCAGGCTCCCTAACCACTAGACCAAACTGGCTCACAAATCACAAATTAAGGACATTCCATTCAAATTCAGATGTTGAAATTCGGTCAATTTGATCAAATTTCGAATACATTTGAACATTCAGGCATATCCCTATTCCTGGGTACCCCTGGCACAGCTTCTCAGAGGCTCCAGGGAGGCACATGGGTTAAGATGGCAAGATGGGTAGACCTGTTAACGTCCCTCTTCTTATTTTCAGGAATGGCCCAAGCGCTGGACTTGGTGCCCTGGCTCCAGGATGCCAGCCCTGTCTGTGCCGCCCCCGCTGTCCTGATCCCCATGGAGCCCAAGAGAGTCATGCTGGCTGGAGTGAAGAGCCACCTGTACCACCCCCTCCTGCCCACCTTGAGGCAAATGGATATGGACACTGTGGCCAACAGGCTCTCGGATGAGCACTCTAGGACCACCACCTGGTGCTCGAAAGGTAATGGGCAGAGCCAGCTTCTATCCCTACAGGGGAGGTGGTGGTCTTGCGGTCAGTGTGCCAGACTCTTTACCTGGAGGTCTCCCAGTTCAATTCCACACTGCTCCATGAAGCCAGTTGGGTGACCTTTAGCGAGTCTCAGCTCTCTATCTGAGCTCATACAGCCCCACCGACCTCACAGGGTATCTGTGGTGGGGAGAAGAACAGGTTTGTCAGCAGCTTTGAGTTCCCTTAAATGGGTGAGAAAAGTGGGGTATAAAAGCCAACCTCTTCTTGCGAGCCAGGCTGGCCTTGTGGTTAGAGGGTCAGACTCTTATCTGATAGTCTCCTGGTTCAATTCCGCACTCCTCCACAAAGCCAGCTGGGTAACCTTGGGTTTGCCACAGCTCTCTCCTGAGCTCTCACAGTCCCACCAACCTCACAGGGAGTCTGTTGTGTGTCAAAGAAAATTCTGGCCACAGTGGAACAGAAGGTTTGTCAACCACTCTGAGTCCCCTTAAAGGGCGAGAAAAGCAGGGTAGAAAAGCCAACTGTTCTTCTTCTACATGAAGCCAGCTGGGTGACCTTGGGCTAGTCGCAGCTCTCTTCTGAGCTCTCATGGGCCCACCTACCTCACAAGGTGTCTGTTGTGGGGAGAAGAACAGAAGGTTTGCCAGCTGATTTGAGTCCCCTTAGAAGGGCAAGAAAAGCACTGTATAAAAGACAACTCTCCTCCTCTACCTCCTCTGTGTATGAAGTCTCTAGTGCCAGTGACTTCTATCTCTGACTTGCTGGTGATCAGCTTTATTACTGGGACCAAAGTTCTTTCCCCCAGCCTTCAAGAGAACTTCAGGGCAAGGATGCCTGGCTGCATACGGGCCCCAAATGGGCGTTTCTGCCACCAGTGCGGTTGGCCTTGGAGTGGGACTTAGTTCTGCAGTTAGTTCTCCCTCAGCACAGCGAAATAAAACTTGCTGCTCAGCAGAGAGAATTGTATAAGCTATCAAAGGTTGTGCAGATGGGCTTCTGAGGTTGTTCTTCAACAGTGGTCCTCACATGGAGGTCTTCCAGATGTTCCTGGACTACAACTCCAGGAGCACCTAGAGGAGGAGGAGAAGAAGACGAGTTGGCCTTTCTACCCTGCTTTTCTCACCCATTTAAGAGAACTCAAAGTGGCTGACCAACTTTCTGTTCTTCTCCTCACCACTGTGAGGTACGTGGGGCTGTGAGAGCTCAGAAGAGAGCCGTGAGTGGCCCAAGGCCACCCAGCTGGCTTCGTGGAGGAGTGCAGAATCAAACCCGGTATTCCCAGATAAGAGTCCGGCTCCCGAACCATTAGACCAACTGGCTCACTGTTTGAGACCATTTTCCTCAACACACATTGAATCTCTGAGCCCCCAAGTGCCTGAAAGGCGCATCACAGCTGCGGGAATGAAGCCACAACTGTGGGAATGTCAGCATGGGCTTCAAGAAATCCAGCAAGCGTGGAACCCCTTGATGAATTCCCTGTATATTTACTTGAACAAACTAAAACGAAAGCCCTTGGGCCCGGTCTACAAGGCTGGAACATCTGGTGCTTTTGCTCAGAAGCAGCCCCAAAGGCCATTGCTTTAAAACAACAACAGCTCTGTGAGCAAGAATTCAGGGTTGGGAGCCGCGCATGGGACAGGATGCTGGACTAGATGGGCTGTGGCCTGATCCAGCAGGAAGGCTGTTATGTTCTTATGCAGAATGGATGCCTAGGCACTGCCTTTAGCAGGATGCCTCTGAAGGCCATTTGCAGGGACTTGAGAGCAGGTGAAGGTTTTGCCTTTGTCTTCTGCTTGAGATGCCCAGGAGCGGTTGGTGGGCCACTGTGTGGGGGACAGGATGCTGGACTAGATGGGCTGTGGCCTGATCCAGCAGGACTCCTCTTTGGCTCTTACCAGAGGGCTGCAAGGGCTGCTGTTAATCCTTTCTGTTTTCTGTTTTTCACAGACGATTTTGACAATGCAACGTTCACCTTGGCAGGAGTGCCCAGCAGGCGTTTCCCATCCCTGGTAAGTCTTACCGCCTCCCATCCAGCGCGGAGGGGCTGCTGCAAACACTCTGTGAACCTTCTCTGCTGAGCACAGCGGCTGCTGGGCATGAATGCGGAAGGCAAAGGGGAAGGCAGGGTCTGAACCAGCCAACAGGGGGCGCTCCAGCACAGAAACCTGTGCAAAGGGTGGAGATGAGCCTTGCCCAAGCAGGAAACACACGCATTCTGAACAGATGGCTTTTAGAGAGAAGATCCCAAAATCAGAGGCTTGTTTCCCCCAGCAAAGGTTCAGCTATCTGTTATAGATGTGCTGCTCCTGTTGGGCATTTCAAAATTGAAAGAAGCGTCTAGGCTGCCTCCAGACTAGCGGGATGAACCCGCAGTTAAAAGTAAAAGCGCAGTATACTTACTGCGCAGCGACAACCAGGTGTCGCGACTGGAAAGGCAGCTCCATATCTTCCCCCACTGGAGCTGCTAGAGCTGAGTCGGCACACACTAGCACATGGGCTGAGGCAGCCAATCAGATTTGAGCTGCCCTTCCTGATCTCATCTCGCTCTTCTTGCTGTTCTGCCTGCACCGGAGGGAAACTTCGGATTTTGTTTACACTGCGCAGCGAGTGCCCTTTATTCAGCATTAAGGTAAGTGCGCAGCCGCCACGACGATCCATTGATTTCCATGTGTGGTGCCTCAACCATGGCTGCGCATTCCACTGTGCAATGCACACATGTCTGGATGCAGCCCTAGACAGAAGTGGGCCCTGATGCCTCCTAGGAACCCCAAATGGCCTTGATCTCCTTCACAAGAGGAATAGGGGGAGTGAGAAAGAGGGAACTCTGCCCTGGCTGCCATTTGCACCTTGTCCCCATTGGCTATGGCCTTCCACGCCCTGCTGAGCCACAGCTCCCACGAGCCACAGCCAGCCTGACCGGTGGCCAGGAAGGGATGGACTGGCAAGCTCAGAAACGCCTGGAGTTCGGCTCCCTGCTCCTCCGTCCATTTCTTTCGATAGAGTGAGGCGGGTGCCAGCTGCCCTTCAGCCATGGGCGCAAAAAAGGAGAAGGCTGCTTGGCTTAACAGGGGCAAGGTGCTGACCGCCTTTGTTGCTCAGGGAATGACCGAGCTGGGCAAGTCGCTGACCGCGCGCCACAGGGCAGGCAAGATGGCGCCAGTCTTGCCCAGCACAAACCAAGAAGAATGGCCCAGCTACACCCGAGCCATGGATGACTGGTCTCGCTTCGTCTCCGGCGCGGGAGAATTCAAGCTGCCCAGTTTGGGCAAAAAAGGTACGATGTGCAGCTCCTGGGATCTTCTCAAAGGAAGACACAGCATCCGCTGCCGTGAAAGCTCCAGACTTATTTTGGCCAGCAGGCTCTGGACCTACTGGCTCAGGCCCTGTTACCCTGTGGCTTCCTTCCAAAATGACCTGGAAGCTTCAGGTGGGCCGAAACGCCGTGGCCACACACTGACCAACCGCTGGAAGTCCAACAGGGTGACTCCCCTGCTTCTGTCTGGTCTTCTCTGCTTCCAAGCCTACTGAAAGCACCAGCTTGCCATGATAACAGCTCTCCAGGGCTCAGTACACCTGGGCATACCTGGGCCTGTTTCTTCTGCCCAACTGGTGCCCCTCCTGTGCACTTGGCTCATTTGTTAGATCTTAAGCTTCATGCCCACAGGAGGTAATGGGAACCATGGCCAGGAGAAGAGCCTTTGGGTGGCACCCATCTCTTGGGAACTCGCTTGGCCACGAGATCTGGGCAAGTGCCTTGATGTGCATATTTGAAAACATTTTCAAACCTCCATCACCCCTCAATGCAGTGGGGAGACCGGGTGGGGCTTTGTAGGCTGGATTCTCCCCCAGGGCACCCCTGGCATTGCTGGCTTCCTCCCTGAGCCTCTGTGCAGGAAGTTTGGGCATTTCTGAGTGAGGCCACTGGGAAAACGCTGCTTCGCCAAATCGTCTCTTCTCTTTCTTCTCCAGTTCTCGGGTTCAGCTGTTATGCTGTGAGATACTTAAAGCCTGATGTCACACAAACCTGGCGGGTAAGAGATTTCACACACACACCCAAAATAAACCACTCCTGGGGGAGCAGGAGAGGGGACAGGACAGGATGCTTTCGGATGGAGACTGTTGAGAGAACAGTTTTGCCTTCTAAAAACCTTTCTGCAGGACAGGAGGGTCAGGAGCTGCATTAGATCACAGCAAAAAAGAAGGGTTACCAAGGATTGTGTTTGCTTTAGCAAGATGTTTGGAGGCACAGTGGAATCCCACCAGATTCCAGCAACAGCGAGCCCCAAAGGATGCACAATGATTTACCAGATAGGTCATACCTGGATAAACGTGACTGTCTGAACAGTCGTCTGCTGTAGAAGGTCATCCTGGAAGTGTTTTTTCAGCAAGGCCCTAAGAGCAAATGGGGATCCCACTGCAGGACCAACACTTGGAGCCAGTGAGCCAGCTTGGTCTTGTGGTTAGAGGGTCAGGATCTTACCTGACAGTCGCCTGGTTCAATTCCACCCTCCTCCACAAAGCCAATTGGGTGACCTTGGGCTAGTCACAGCTCCCTTTCTGAGCTCTCACAGCCCCACCTACCTCACAGGGTGTCTGTTGTGGGGGGAAGAACTGAAGGTTTGTCAGCCACTTTGAGTCCCCTTAAGTGGTTGGGAAAAGCAGGGCAGGAAAGCCAACTCTTCTTCTTCTCCCTCCACGAAGCCAGCTGTGTGACCTTGGGCTAGCCATAGCTCTCTGAGCTCTCACAGCCCCACCTACCTCACACAGTCTCTGTAGTGGGGAGAAGAACAGAAGGTTTTCAACTGCTTTGAGTCCCCTTAAATGGGTGAGAAAAGTGGGGTAGAAAAGCCAACTCTTCTTCTTCTTCAGCATCCTCAAAGAATTGCACCTCCCTGGTTCTTACTATTCTTGAGGACTGTGAGAAGAAAATCAAAAGCCAAAACTCTTCTCTGCTGCTACCAGCTAGATAGCATAGCCTCAGGCACCACTAGGGAAACGATGGATTATTTTGCTTTCATCATAGATTCGATTCTCCCAGTCCTCGTTTCGGACAGGGGACACCACACAGTCCAACCCACACATAACCTGAAATACGTGTGGGGGAACATGGCCGCCCCCAAATGAAACATGGGATATAAATGTAAAAATAAAGGAACATGGAAATGTAAAATGTGCTACCCAGAGTAGGATCTCCCTGTTTTTGCACTTACCTTCAAAGAGCCAGATCTAGTAGATCCGGATCATTGAGATGGGGTCTTCCCTGGAATTGGGTCCTGAAAGATCCGGATCTTGGGGTGGAGCCCATGCAACCCACACAGGCCCTCTAGCACCTGATTGCAATGGGTGCTGAGCCAGGGCACTATGCGGACATGATAGCACCCATCACAACACTCTGTATCGCCAGATCCAGAAGGGCCACCGGTAGCATGGCATGACTGGCCAGTGCCACAGTGAATAGCACACTCCTGCTGACAGAGGGTGGGGCGGTGAGGCGCAGCTTTGTAGCTCCTTATGCAGCAACTACGAAGCCTGTGCTCAACTCCATGGACGCTTCCGTAGCTGCGAATGGCAGGGTGGAGTCGGAGCCGCCCTGGTGCGAATTGTGCCCGCCCCTGGACCCCATCAGCCCAGTAAGTCCTGTGGTCACACATCCTCTGTTCTGGTCTTCGTGGCTGAAGACCAGATTGTGGACACCATTAAAGGAGTCCACAGTAAATCTGGATTTAAGGGCCCAAAGGACCCATGAAGTCTGGATTTCACTAGCACTCATGGGGACAGAGGCTTCAGGATGGGATCTAATGGGGCCCTAAAAGGGTCTTGTGTGGTACCAATTGGGTTCCTAAAAGGCTCCTAATAGAGTCTTAATCCCTAGTACAAAACAGACTCTGTGACTTTAACCCTTTCTGCTTGTCTGCCATTTCCCACCAGTACTGCCTCAACCAGAATCCCAGCCTGGACAGATATGGACCCAAACCCATCCCTTATAACACTGTGTAAGTGGCATCACCTATTCCTGGGGGTCCTCAAGTTCCCTCGGGCAAGCCTGCAGGTTCATTTTGCATCATCTGTCTTTATGCTTTGTTTCAGCAATACCTACAGGAGCTTTGGATCGGCACACTGGTAAGTGACACCCAAAATACCCAAAAGGGGCAAATCCCAGATCAGCAGAGGCCAGCCGGGCATCTTGTCCTCCCAGAGAGCTGGAAAAGTGACTCATGAGCCGTGCATGATCTGAGAAGGGCAGAATTGCTCTTTTCAGGACCAAGCCCTCATGTCTTGGGTCACCTGACTGCCAAAAGATGTGTAATACTGGATTAAAAACAGCATCCGCGTTTCCTTTCACAGACTGCTAGGGGGTTGAGCTACCTGTTCCCATCAACTCAGGCTGGCGCCGCCAACAGCAAGGGATGATGGGAGTTTTAAAGACTTGGTGGGCCCACCCATTAGGAGGGACGCGCAGGAATATTCGAAACATTCAACATTCGATCGAATTCGGACATTCGAATCGAATGTCTATACGTGTGCCTTTTTAACGTTCGAATGAATTTGAACGCTTTGAATCATTCATATGAATTATTTGGACATTCATATGTGTACGGATACGTACGCATTACACGCGTATCTGCACACATCTTATTTGAATCTGTTCGCATTTGCATGGATACATACGGGATAAAAACGGGATGCAAACAGGATAGAAACGGGATGCGTACAGATGCGTACAGACACATATGAATGTTGTCGACATATCAAATTTGTATTGAATATTTGTACGAATAGATACGAATGTACTCTAATTGGTTCAGATTTTAATACATTCGTTTTTTCTCTATTCATGCAAATTCACATATTGGAATATTTGATTCTAATTGAATTGAAATTCAAAAATTACATTTCTGCACGCCCCAGCCCATTAGCCACGTTGCTTTCAGGATAGCAGGGGGGACAGAACACGCACCATTTCCCCTGGGGTCAGAGCAGGAGACAGGAAGGTGATCCAGTTCCTCCGGGAGCCTGTTGAACAACCAGGACAGCAAAGTGTTTTTATCCTGAAATAATAGAACCGGATGCAAATGCGAATTTGCCTGTTCCCATTACTTTTAACTTAATCGCGTTTGATCCGGATTCTGAGGATCGTACGTGGCGTACGTGACTCAAGGGGGGACTCAAGTGGCTACTTTTTAAAAGCCGCTTTGCAGGGCTGCCCTGCCCTCTTCCTCCTGGCATGGACGTGCCACCCATAACAGACCCCTTCACGGAGCCTAGCTGGGTGGCTGGGTGGGTGGCTGCCGCTTGCCTGAATGGATGAAAATCAGGCACCTGCAGCCAGAGATTCTTTGCCCTCCTCTCCCCATTTCCCAGGGCACACAGCAGCAGCAGCAGCAGCAACTCAAACCCCCTTCACAGCCACAGCCTTTAAAACAGAACCTCCAGGGCTTTCCTTTCCCTTTTTTAAAGGTCAGAACTTTCAAAGAGCTAGAATTGTGCAAAACTGCAACATTGTTATTAAGGTGTGAAGAGGCTACATCGCTACAGTGTAGCTTTAAGGACTGGATTTTTATAGTGGCTGTTTTGAGGGTGGATTTTTTCAATGAAATCACTATCTTTGGAAGCAAGCTATTGGGGGAAGGAAACCCTAAACATAGATTCTCATCCTTTAACACGATAGGGTCCCCACAGTAAAAAATGTAAAACGTTTCAAGCACACGATCCGGAATGAGGATTGAGATTCACCATGCTTTGGTGTGGTTTAACACGGAGAAAGTGTGTTAAGCCAAACTGCCGTGCGGACTCCGAGGATTGAAAACGTTTTGAATCTGAGATAAGGTTGCCGTGAAGACACAGCCTATGTAAGCTGAATCACAGCCACAGAGATTAAGGCAGTGGTCACACCTAAAGTTTAATCCAGCTTCAGCCCACCTTCAGAGAGAGAGAAGACATCAGCAAAGTGACCGGTAATTTTCTTTCCACATCATCTATCCCACAGGTGAATTTTCTGAGTTATTTAACACTGCAAGAAAGCAGCCTGTCACTCTGCAGATGTATTCTCTCGCTCAGAAAGTGGACTGAAGCTGGATTAAACCTTAGGTGTGACCGCAGCCTAAGAACTCAGGCGGGCCCTTTTCAGACCAAACTGAGACAGCCATTTATACACCGCACCAGCTAAGAGTGCACAAAGGCAGCTCCTCCAAGGAGACCCAGCTGTGTGATTTCAACTGGGGAGAAAATACGGAGCAAGTCAGGGAAGGGTTGATCTGTCTGACGGAGGTTTCTCGCCCTTTCCAGCCGCTCCCACTATCTGCAACCTTGGCGCTAAGAGACTGTGATGGAAAAGAGCTACACGACAACTTCTCTTTCTGCTTTTTAACCTTTGCAAACAATAAAGGCTTTTAGCTGCCTTGGCAATAGAGGGTGGAAATTAACTCGCTCCTGGGTCAAGGAAAACAGGCATTTGGGGGGCAGAGGAGGGAGAGTGACTGAGCAGACCGGTCTTGCCCCAATGAGGACTTTGCCCTCTCTTCCCTACCTGCTGCAGTCAGGGGCGCAGAGTCACCCACGTAGCAGACCAGATGCCCCAAATCAGCCCCAGATGGCCCAGGGATCCAGCCCACCTGATTGATGCAGAGATGTAGGAAAATGCAAGGACTGGAAGGAGATGCAGGATCTGGCCCCCGTTTCAGAGCCCCTCAGGAGCAGCCTCCACATTGCCGTGGAAGAGAGGTGAAGAAGGGGCTGTTTCATGGCTGCTGGTGTCCCAGTGAAGCCATGGGAAAGCCTTCCTGCCCATCACGCCAGCTCTGCCTTCACAGGCTGCTGCGGACAGGTGGGCGCATCGCCTTGATGGAGGCTGATTTTGCAGTGCTCTGGCTCACAGAGGGAAAGGTTTTCTGCTGGCTCTGCATGTCCCTCGCCCTTAACAAGAAGATTCACTTCCGCCCATTTTACAGCAAGAGTGGAAGGGGAGAAGAAATTCCAAGCTGCCCTCTGCCTGGGTTCCAGCTGTGATCTTAGGGTAGCACCATCTGCCCCTCTAGCGGTATGCGCTCATGCTATGGCAGTCAAGGCAGCATCAGGAAGAAGAACTGGCTTTCCTACCCCCTTTTTCTCACTCATTTAAGGGGACTCAAAGCTGCTGACAAACCTTCTGTTCTTCTCCCTACAACAGACACCCTGTGAGGCAGGTGGGGCTGTGAGAGCTCAGGAAGTGAGCTGTGACTAGCCCAAGGTCACCCAGCTGACTTCATGGAGGAGTGCGGAATCATACCCAGTATTCCCAGATAAGAGTCCGGCTTACTAACCACTAGACCAAACTGGCTCACAGCGGCCTTTAGGCAGAGACAAAGCTTTGCCAAAGGCACAGGCAAAAACATCCACAAGGTCTTGCTCAGGCCAACTGCCTGTTATGATTCTCTAACTGGGGGCGAGGGAGACCCCACATTGGCAGCATCGGGCCCAAAGGTAAAACCTGGACGGTTTGGTCCAGTGGTTAAGGAGCCGGAGTCTTATCTGGGAATACCAGGTTTGATTCCGCACTCCTCCACGAAAGCAACTGGGTGGCCTTGGGCCAGTCACAGCTCTCTTCTGAGCTCTCATAGCCCCACCTACCTCACAGGGTGACTGTTGCGGGAAGAACAGAAGGTTTGTCAGCCTCATTGAGTCCCCTAAAATGGTGAGAAAAGTGGGGTAGAAAAGCCAACTTTTTTTTTTTCAAACCCCACAGGCTGAGACGTGGGGCAAATTCAAACTTTTCCACTTGTCTACTAGCATTCACAGTAGCGGATGCTAGTACACACCAAACCACCCCCACCCCCCATGTTTGGACACTTACCTTGGTTCGGATGCGTGTTGGGGACTGCCATTTTTGCTTCCTATGCCGGCGCCAGTGCGCGTATACCAGTGCCATTACCGGGACAGTGATGATGCGCCACATGCGCGCTTCTGCAGTGTGTCATGTGCTCCTCCATAAACCACATCGGTGCAGATGGCTTGCCAGGGGACGGGACTGGTTGGGTAAGCGCCAGCTTGGGGCATTTTATCATTCTCCACACGTAGTCGACCTGCAGTCCACTCCTGCATGGAAGGAGCCATTCCTAAGTCAGAATGGCTCCTGGTAGTGCAGATGCTGTCAGGAGCGCACTGTGGGTCAACTAGTGGCCTGAGTGCAGAAAGGCCCACGGTTTTGAAATCTCTCCTTCGGTTTTGCTTGGCCGGTGTGCCATGTGGGAAGGCCCTGA
Source organism: Aspidoscelis tigris stejnegeri (assembly GCA_023333525.1). Lineage (NCBI taxonomy): Eukaryota > Metazoa > Chordata > Lepidosauria > Squamata > Teiidae > Aspidoscelis > Aspidoscelis tigris. The sequence goes on from JALMGA010000013.1 coordinate 6,874,304, forward strand.
GGCAGGATCCGCTGGGCTTGTGAGTGGCAGTGAATTCATGGGAGTGCAGACATGACCACAATGACAGCTGCTGCTGCCTCTGAAAATGGAGCCATGTCAGTGACTTCACGCTGTGAATGCTCTTCACACCCAATGCTATCACGCTGCGGTCGAACCCATGGGGTAGGGGTGCTCATCATTTAGGACATCAAATTCATCTGGCTGAGGCCCAGAGTCCATTCTGGCAGACAGGATGGAACACAAACCATCAATCACAGAAACCTACACACAGAGGTAGGTTTTAGGTCTCCAACCTTCTTTGGTTTTGCCCAGTTGCTTCAAAACCCCAAGAGGATTCTTATTCCTAACAGCCAATCTGGGGACCATAAGGATTGCTTGCTTCATCTTTAGAAGGATCAGAGCCCCCAAGGAGACACCGTAGGGCCAAAGGACTATGTCCTCTCTGCTGTAATCGCTTCTGGGTCCCCATGGAGCTGGTCACCAGCAGACATACGCACACCCCGACTCTGGCCACCACCCTCCCCCCCCCCCCACCAAGGTGGCATCCGGAGATTCAAGAGGCCACACCTGACACACAGCTATGGCCTCTGGGTGGCGATTTCCACTGTACAAAGCGCCCTGGGCCACCTGTACAGAACGCAAACCAACCTGTGTGCAACTCTATAGTGTAAAGCTGACGCACCCCGCTTTACATACAGTAAGCCAATCTTTTGGTTGAAAGGTGGTGTATGAACAAACTGGATAAACAAGCAAAAGCTGTTTTACCAGCCCCCCAACCCCAACCCCATTCCTCACCCCCATCTGTCAGAGAAACATTTCCTGGAAGTGCTGCCTACACACCATGATGGCCATTGCTCAAATGCCATCCTGGGTAGTGCAGAGAAGGGCAGAAAAAAGAAAAAGGGCAGCCAAGAACCCCCAACGCTGCTCTCCATGCTGCTGGGTCTGCGAGCTGGGACTGCCTGAACCCCCAGGCTGTGTTCACACCTAGGTTTTAATCCAGCTTCAGTCGACCTTTGGAATGGACGAGCACATCAGCAAAGGGAACAGTCATTTTCCTTCTTCATTATCTAACTCGAAGGTGGGTTTTCTTGGAGTTAGATAACTTTGATTTATAAGGCCCTAAATGACTCGGGCCGCAAATCTCTGAAGGAATGCCTTCTCCCATATTGACCTGCCCGTGCCTTAAGATCTGGAGGGAAGGCCCTCCTGGTTGTCCCATCACCCTCAGCAGCAAATTGGGTGGGCACCTGGGAGAGGGCCTTCTCAGGGATGGCCCCCGGCTATAGAATAGCCTCCCCCTCAAGGTGAGTCCGGCTCTTTCGTTGTATACATTCATACATTAATATATGCTTTTATTATTTTAATATATTTGATTTTAAATGTTGTTAACTGCCCTGAGACCTTCAGGTAGGTAGGTAGGCAGGCATCAATAAATAAATACAGTATCACTGGAATAAATCAGCAAAGTGGCAAGCTGTTTTAGCGTTTACTCAGAAAATTAACCTTTGGGATAGATCATGTAGAAAGTAAATGACTGGTCACTTTGCTGATGTGTTCTCTCGCTCTGAAGGTGGACTGAAGCTGGATTAAACCTTAGGTGTGACCACAACCAAAGAGTCTTCCTTGCAACTCGGGGGGGGGGGGGGGAGAGGCATGAAGGGACCTTCCTATCCCAGCAGCCCCAGTGGAGGCATTGTGACTCCCAGTCCCTCCCTGACTGACCAACCAGGCTGCACCCAACCCAACTGGCCATTCCCACCAGAAGATGCTCACGCCTTTCCTCCTGTTTGACGGAGGGAAGGGGCCATCCTTCCCAGCTCTCCTCCACAGCCGTTTCCAGGCACAGAAAGGGACGTCCAAGGGCGCTACACAGATTTTTAATGAATATTAAACTGCTTTTTAAAAAAAGCAATATGAAAAATAATGGAGACAAACGCCATAAAAGTTAGTTCTGTACATCGGAGGTGCTTGGAAGGACCAGGCCAGCTGTGGGATTCTCTGTGCGGTGGAGAGAGGAGGCAGCTGGCTCAGACATTTCGGACAGGCAGGGTTCTGGAAGATCTGCCGTGTTGCCTCCTCCAGGCGGGAGCCGGAAGCCAAGCTGGGCAGGGACCTCCCGGGGCCAAGGGCCCATGAGAACACAAGGACAGCACACTGCCAGGGCAGCCTGGCATAGCCCTCCTTGTCCTGGCTGCAGAAATCTTCCAATTCAAGAGGGCTTGGGAGCAGGACATGTGAAGGTGACCACCTCTGTCTACAGGCACAAAGGAACCTACACGTGCTGGTCCCTGGAGAAGAAGGACCCGGGGGCCTTGACTCTCCCAACTCCGCCCTTCCTGACTGGTAACCCCACCACTGTAACAACCCAGTGCCAGGGATCCAGCTATTCCAGGGCAATGCAGACCTCATGCTCTTGCTTGAATTCTTCAGCTGTACCTGAACAAGAACGCATCCCTCTGTACCTAGGTGACTCAGAACAAGGATGGTGGGAGAGGGGAGAGGTGGCAGCCCTATTCTGCCTTGAGAAAGCTCCTAAACAACCATGCGCCACCACACCCTGCCAACTCTTCTGCCCTGGGCCCACACTGTGCTTGGCTGGAGTTTAAAGACAAGCCCCCTACCCCGGCCTTCCTGAATGGGAGGGTGTGCCAGGAATAGAACTGTAAGGCAAATTCCTCAGAACATCTGCTGCAGGGAACCCTCCAGCCAGACTTTTTGGACACCTCGAGTGAAGCCAGATCCACCAGATTTCTCCCTCAGCACAAAGAGAGGCCTCGCTGTGCCATTTCCAGCAGCCGAGCTTTTTTACGTGGCCAAAGTGCTTTCAGGCGGCCCGCGTCCTTTTGGAAACATTAACGAACGGTAGCCAGAGAGCACCCCGGGTTAGCCAGCGAGCTCAAGGAACGCTTGTTACAGTAGGAAGCAGACACCGTGCCCAGGGCCGCAAGGGAGACCGCTGGGTCTCCTGCGCCGGCATCCACCCTTCTCTTCAAAGGGCAGGAGCAGGAGATCGGTCCGGAGAGTCCGGAGATCGGTCCGGGGACTCTGCCTGGTTCCGCCGGTTTGTCCGTTGCTCCCCATATCACCCCTATGTCAGAGCACTTAGGAGCAAATCCTCACTTGGCACAGGATCAGCAGGCCCTGGAGGCTCCGGCCGCTCACGGCAGGCAGGGGGCCACGGGGTAGGTGCTTTCGGTGGCCGTGTGCTGCGCGCTGTGTTCCTGCAGCAGGCCCAGGTCCAGGAAGCGCTCCCCGCACCACATGCACTTGTAGTGCTGCTCCCGCGTGTGGACGCCCTGGTGCTTGTTGAGGTGTTCCCGCTGCTTGAAGGCCTTTTCGCAGGCCGGGCACTTGTAGGGTTTCTCCCCCGTGTGCACCCGCCGGTGGCGCTGCAAGTCCGAAGCGTACTTGAAGCGCTTCTGGCAGTCCGGGCACTTGAGGGGCCGCTCGCGGGCCGGGTCGCAGCGGTGCTGGACGAACTCCGAGGAGGAGAAGAAGCGCCGCTCGCACAGCGTGCACCGGAGGGGCTTCTCGGCGCAGTGCGAGGCCAGCTGGTGCTTCTGCAGGGCCGAGGCTCGCTTGTAGGCCTTGCTGCAGGCGGCGCACTTGAAGGGCCGCTCGGCGCTCTGGACGCAGCGGTGGCGCAGCAGCTCCGAGGACTGGCTGAAGCCCTTCTGGCAGGCGTTGCACTTGAAGAGGTTCTCGATGCCGTGGACGTGCTGGTGGTAGAGCAGGTGCGCCGGCTGCACGAAGCCCTTCTCGCACAGGGAGCACTTGAAGGGGGGCGCCTGCAGCTCCTGCTCCGCGGAGGGGGCGGAGGCGACCGTCTTGTGAGTCCGGCGGTGGCGCATGAGCGCGTACTGCTGCTTGAAACTCATCTGGCAGAGGTCGCACTGGAAGGGGCGCTCGGTGCTGTGCGTGCGCTCGTGCTGCCGCAGGTCGGAGGGCCGGCGGAAGGCCTTGTGGCAGGCGCCGCACCGGAAGGGCCGCTCGCCGCTGGGCGTGCAGGGGTGCTGCAGCAGCTCCGAGGACTCCTTGAAGTGCAGCTCGCAGACGTTGCAGCGGAAGAGGTGCGCCTCGCCGGAGTGGGCGTACATGTGGCGCACCAGGTGCGAGCGGTGCTTGAAGGCCTTCTCGCACACGGTGCACTTGTAGGGGCGCTCGGCGCTGTGCGTGCGCTTGTGGTGCACCAGGTGCGAGGACTGGCTGAAGCTCTTGTCGCAGAGGCTGCACTTGTACGGCTTCTCGCCCGTGTGCACGCGCTCGTGCCGCGACAGCTCCGAGAGGTGCTTGAAGGGCTTCTGGCAGATGGAGCAGCTGTAGGGCTTCTCCGCCGGCGCCCGGTTGAGCGCGGCCGGCTGCTGCGGCGGGGCAGGCTCCTCCGGGGTGGCCGCCGTGGCCGCGGCCGCCTTGTAAGTCTTTTCGCAGATGGAACACTTGACGGCCGTGTTGCCGTTGTGGACGTTGTGGTGCTGAGCCAGCGAGGTGAGCAGCGAGAAGCCCATCTTGCACACGCCGCAGACGAAGGGCTTCTGCTCCACTTGCAGGCACTGGTGCTCCAGGAGATCCGTGGCCTGGTGGAAGATCTTCAGGCACTGGGAGCAGTGGAAAGAGCGGTCGTGGCCGCCCTGCAGACACTGGTGCTCTTGGGGGTTGGACAGGTGCGACAGGTCGTGCCCGCACACGCCACACTTGGTCGAGGCCTCCCCTCCCCCGCTGGTGGGGACGGGCGGGTGGTGCTGCAGAGCGCTGGGCTCTGGCTGCAGCAGGATGCCGTAGACCGCGCAGCCCAAGGCATTCTCCGCCACGGCGCCGGACGGGATGGGGTGCTCAGGGAGGGCCGCTGTCCCGGCATGGTGAGGGGGCGGCTGCGGGGGCGGCGGCTGCGGCGGCTGCGGGGGCGGCGGTTGCTGCTGCCAGCCCTCCGACATGCTGGGGAAGAGAAAGCGAGGCTTCCACAGTAGCGGCTTCAGCTTCCCGACTGAAACAAATCAATTTGGCAGACGGAACAGAATCCCAGGCTGAGGTGGGGCGCAGAGGCTGCAGCGCCGGGGCCAGAGATTTCCCAGCGCGATTAGATTTAAACAAAGCCGGATCCCAGCGGACAGGACATCCTGAGAAACAGGAGGCTCCAACTTGCCTTGCTCCAGAACGAACATCAAGGAAAGGAATCTGAAACAGCAACCACAACAACAAAGAGCACGTCGGTTAGATCCTTGCCCCAATCGGGACCCTTTAAATAACGCTTTTGAAGCGAGACGGTTTAGGTGATCCTCTGTGTCCCCCACCCCGATCGTGGGTGTAGCCAAACAGCACTGGAGCTAAAGCAGAAGCCTTAAAATTCAAGGCACTAAGGCAAAACTGAACTACCCAAAGGAGCGAGTGGGAAGGAGGTTACCGATTTCTCCTGGGGGTCCCGGCCAGCATCCTGTCATTTCAAGACGGGCCACTTGATGTTCCAGAATCTATTTCTGTAGACAGCGGGAGCAGTTTTTCATCGTCGAGTGGAGCATGGAAGGAAACCTCCTCTACCACTAGTAATTTTGCCATCAAGGAGAAGAGAGCTATTTCTGCTACTTAAGGGACAAGCCAGCCAGCTCCCAATTAAAAGCAGTTGTACAAGAAATACTGTGCAGAGCAGAGTTGCACTGGCTGCCAATTTGCTACTGAGTCCGATTCAAGGTTTTAACTCTGACTTATTAGGCCCTAAATGACTTGGGCCCCAAGTATCTCAAGGAAGGCCTACGCCCACATCTATCTGCCCATGCCTTAAGATCTGGAGGGGAGGCCCTCCTGGTTGCCCCACCACCCTCAGCAGCAAAAGGGATGGGCACCCGGGAGAGGGCCTTCTCAGTGATGGCCCCTAGGCTACGGAACAGTCTCCCCCTTGAGGTGCGCCAATCACCTTCATTGTACCCATTTTGAAAGGTAGTGAAGAGGCACCTCTTTGCCCAGCCTCTGCTTAGATGGGGACACACTTTTCCCTTCCTGCTTGCAGATGCTACTGTTTTAATACATTCTGTTGTTGTTTTAATAATGTTTGATTTTAAATGTTGTTACCCGCCCGGTGACCTTCGGGTACTGGCTGGGGGGGGGGGGGGAAATGTAAATAAATAAATAAATAAAATAATAAATCTGGAATATTCCCCTCTGCATAAGTTCTAAGGCAGGGATGTTCAAGTGTAGCCCTCCAGAGGTTTGTGAACTACAACTCCCAGCATCCATCTCCTGGCACTTTGTGCAAGCACAGACTGCTGGGAATTGGGTGCTGGTAGCTGTAGTTCAGGAACTCAGAAGGGAACAGCTGAGCACCATTGGTCTACAGCCTGGTTCCAAGGTCATCCACAGCCATCCCCAGACCACTGAAGGGCACTGAGGAGAGAGGTTGCTCTCTCTTACATTTGTTTCCCTCAGAAGAGGCTAGTCCTGACAGAGATCTGAAAGATGCCAGAGATGCCAACAGTGCAACCACCCAGCCATTCTAATCTTCCATACGTGTGGGGAGGAGCCAAAACCAGACCCCAGAGGAACATAGTAGCCAAGCAACACTTGTTCTCTGCCCTGTTTATCGCAGCCCAGCCTAAATGATCAGCACCAGAAGGGACTTTCAGCAGCATGAAAGACAGCAGACCGAACACGGGCCTAACAATTAGCAAAGTTCCATCGGCTCAGTTAATGGCCATCGCGTGAAACTCACTGACTTGCTGAAACCACGGCGTGGCACTTTTTTGTCGTGTCTCAGGGGTACTTCAAGATCAGAGGCAGGCTGTTCAAGGAAAGGGAACCAGAATAACAAGCAGCGAGCATGAAGAACCTAAGAGGAGCCCTGCTGGATCAGGCCACAGCCCATCTAATCCAGCATCCTGCCTCACACAGTGGCCCACATATTGCCCATGGGCATCTCAAGCAGAGACAAGGGCAAACCTCCTCCTGCTCTCCAATCCCAGCAAATGGCCTTTCAAGTCTGTGGCACTGCAGAATAAAAGCAGCACTTGGCTCCTGGTATTCATCAATTTATTAGTGTGACCATGGGTTGTGACAATGAATAAAAAGAGGAAATTAAAATGTAAAAGGCCATTGTCCTGCACATCATATAAAGCAGGCAAGGCCTCTCATTGTATATGCCCTGCTCAGGTTTCCCAATAGAGTTCTTGCGGCCTCTTATCTTGCCTGAAACATACCTGACCCTTTGCCTTGGAAGCAAATTCCACTTTCCTGCTGCCACCCAAGCCCACCAACGATGCTGTTCTGCCTGGGCTTCTCTGGCAACTCAGGTTCTGCATGATCTGTCTGTTTCTCCGCTGGCAACTCCAAGAGGAAAAAGGGCCCTAGGAAGGGAGGGTCCACCGGAAATATCAGCACTAGGGGCGTGCACAAATGCAATTTTCAACATTCCATTCGAGTCAAATATTCAAATGTCCAAATTTGTACGAAGAGAGAAAAAAATGAATGTATTAAAATTTGAACTGATTTGAATACATTCATATCTATTCATACAAAAATTCAATATGTATTTGATGATACAAATGTTGACAACATTTATATGTATCCGTACACATTTGTATTCAACACCCCTAGGTAACTGTCCCTGGTTGCCTGAGTCTGTCCATTCTTCACCTGCATGATTCACTGGTCAAGCCCAGCTTCTTCACTCCCTGCAGCCAGGGTGGCAAAACTAGGCATGTGTTAAGAGGAATCTGTGTCACCTAAGGCTGCCTGCAATTCTAGCTGCCCCTTCCTGAAGGAGAGGGAAACATTTCCACAAACACACAGCTACCACAGAGATAACTTTGCGCTCCAGACGCACCATGCGCAGAACAGAAAGGACGCAGCTTGCCCGTTACCAGGCTCGCTGCCTTCCAAATTGCTGGAACAAAGGAAACAAAAATTGTAAAATAATCTAAAGGGAGAATGAGGATGAACAATTTATTATCATTGGGGGAGCAGGAGAAAAAGAGACTGATCTGTAAGTTGGAAAGAAGCTGCTTTTAAGTGGAACAGGACTCACTTCTAATGGCAAAGAGCAGGAAGTAAAAAATAAAGAATAAAGTGAACATTGTCTCTAAACACCTCGGTGTTGGGATCTAGCACAGCCCTGCATGTAGTTCTGTCTGTACAGAAAATCTACTGTTATGCAGCTGCTTATTCTGTCAGAGAAAACTCAGCCCTGCCAGATCCTATTGACCTACAACTACCATAATCGCAACACTTTGCCAATGGCAAAGATCTATGGGAGATGTAGTTCACTGGGTACAGCCATAGCTGAATGGTAGAGGAACTGCCTGGAAGGCAGAGTGTTGCAGGTTCAACCCCCAGCATCCTCCCAGAAGAAAATCATAGCAAAGCACCTCTGTGTCTGCAGAGAAAACTGCATGGAGGTGACCCCATGAGTCGGCCCAGAGTCCCTAACATCAACATCCAGAGGGCCATGCTCTGAGCAGCCCTAAACAGGGATGTATCTTTCAATTATCCTTGTGCACCGAAGACCCAGACAGCCGGATCAGACCACAGGCCCATCCAGCCTAGCAGCTCTGTTTCACAGGGGCAACTAGGTGCATAGGGAAGTCCTCAAGCAGGCCGTCAGTAGGCCGCCCAGCTGCCTATAGCCTCTCAAGCGGCCGCCCTCACGATGCATGTCACCTCGAGTCTGTTCCCTATTCCTGCTTGAAATCTCAGGGTTCTTCTCAGCTGGTGATGTTGCTGAACTCCAATTCCTGCCTCTTCTAGCCAGCTTGACTATTTGCTAGAGAAGCCGCAGAAGCCAAAATCTGGATGAAGCTACTCTAAGCAGAGAAACCGATCAAAGTACCCTGAAGATGGGGATGGGGCAGTTGCCCCTGCTTCATCATCCAACAAATAAGAAAGGTGTGTGCTGTGCTTGAATGCACGATCACAGCTGCCACTTGTATGCAACTGACTGGTTTCCTCCCAGGCCAGTCTGGCTCTGGCTGGTCGTCTTACCGGCATGCAACTGAGCGAAACAGCTGGGAAGTCCAAGCAGGCTCCTTAGCAAGAGATACGTGTTTCCACTACTGTCATCTCAGCCTTGGTATACCATACAAGTAACTGATCTCCCCCATCACTGCTACAACTCCAGAACGGTGAGCTCACGCAATCTAGGCATCATGCAAAGGACACAAACAGCGAAGGTCCCCATCTCACTTGGCACAGCATCTGGTTTATCGTGCTATGTTCTCATCTGATGGTGAGAAGAGTTGCACGTAGCAATATCCCAAAGCTGAACTACGAAAGTTAACAACCCCAAATGCGTGACAAGTGAGACCAAAACCAGCTGCGGAAACCTCCATTCTTCCAAAAGGCCTGCATGAAACTTGCTTATTGAGCTCTATGCCCAAAGAGAACCACGAAAGAGGAAGAAGAAGAAGAGTTGGCTTTTCTATCCCGCTTTTCTCACCCATTTAAGGGGACTCAAAGCGGCCGACAAACCTTCTGTTCTTCTCCCCACAACGGACACTCTGTGAGGTAGGTAGAGCTGTGAGTGCCCAGAAAGAGGCTGTGACTAGACCAAGGTCTCCCAGCTGGCTTCGTGAAGGAGTGCAGAATTAAACTAGGTGATTCCCCAATAAGAATCCAGTTCCCTAACCACTAGGCCAAATTGGCTCACAGAAGGGAAGGGGAATGGTCCAGGAGGGGGAAAGGTGAAGACTTTGGGCAAACTGGGCAGCAGGCAAACTTTCAGGAAAGGACCTCCCGGTTTGGCAAAGCAAAGACCCCTTGAACGGCCCTTCCGGCAGGGACGAGGCTTCACCAGGGGAACTTCTGCCCAGTTCCCACAGTGGCTTCCTTGGCAATTCAGAGCAGCCGGCCAGTCTGGGATCCCAAACGTTCCTGGGCGGCCCCTTTCAGCCAGCCACTGCCTCAAACTGTCCTACCTCGCAGGGCTGTGGGTGGGAGGCCCAGATGATGGGGAAGAGAATCGTGCTCGCCGCTCAGCCCTTTATTCCGGAGCCCCGCTGGCTGCAAACCCCCTAAGCCCGGGGTCGGGAAGGGGAATGGGTGGATAGCGAAGAACGAGGGGGCAGGCACCCACCCCGTCGCCCCCGCCTCGAGGCCAGCCGGCCGCCCAGCTGCACCTCCCACGGGGCCCCATCTGCACGCTTGGCGTGACGGATGCCGTAGTTCTGCGACGTCCCGTTCGGTCCCTCCTCACGGCCAGTCCAGGGCCAGCTCCGGCCCCGGACTACAACTCCCATAACTCCCGGCGCGCGCTCGGGCCGGCGAGCTCTGAGGGGATTTGTAGTTCCCCGGCCGGCGGCGTCTAGCCAGGCCCTGCCCTGCCCTGCCCTGCCCGTGGCGGAGCCTCCGACCGACGCCCGCCCGCCCGGCCACCGCGCTCAGCCCTGCCCGCTCTCGGACGTCCCATCCATCCATCCATTCCAGGCCCGGGTTCGCGCGGAGCGGCCCGCCTTGGACGCCGCCGGCCGGCCGGCCGGGCTTCACTTGGGCTCCCTCAGGAGGCGGACGCGGAGGAGCCGGAGGCCCGTACGGGCGCCTTCCAGCGGGCCTCGACAGGCCGGTCCGGCTATTCCCCGCGCGGACGAGCGAGCGGTGGCGCCCGGCTGGCTCACCTGGGGGCCCGCGGCCTAGTCCCCGCCTGCGATCCCCGGCCTCGAGTAGTGCGCAGCCCCGGCACCGCGGAGGAGGCGAGGCGTGGGAGGCGACGCGGCCCGGGCGGGGAAGGAGGAGGAGAGAGAGAGAGGGAGCAGCGAGCGGGCGAGCGAGCGAGGGAGGAGCGCAGGGGGAGGAGCCTCCGCGTAAAGGGGCGGGGCCGAGGGGATTCGGACCGCCCCCGCCGGACCGCTGTGAGACTGTGTGATCGGCGCCGGCAGCTGCCTGTTGGGCGGGGCGAGTAGGGGAGGAAAAGAGTGAAGGCGGAATGGGGGCGCGCAGGTGTAGACGCTTCGTAGTCGGTGCTGCTGCTACTGCAGCTGTCACCGCATTCTACATTTTAAAAAAAGAGCGAGATGATTTTATTATTCAATTTTGTAAATTTATTTATTTATTTATTATTTGTATTTCTAAATTAAATCGTTAATTGGTTGCAAATTAAGGTTGAAAAATTACAGATTTTTAAAGGCCGGTGGTTTTGCTCATCGTTTTTACTCTCCTCCCTTTGGTGCTGAAGCTGAGAGCTAACCAAGGTTGCCTTCTTTGACTGTGGTCACACATCTCAGGTATAATCCAGCTTCAGTCCACTTTCAGAGCGAGAGAAGACATCAGCAAAGTGACAAGAAGGGAATTTTTCAGGGGTAAATAAGTCAGAAAATTCACCTTTGGGACAGATAACGTGGAAAGAAAATTACCGGCCACTTTGCTGATGTGTCCCCTCGTTCTGAAGGTGGATCGAAGCTGGATTAAACCAGCTTGGTCTAGTGGTTTAGGGAGCTGGACTCTTATCTGGGAATACCAGGTTTGATTCCACCCTCCTCCATGAAGCCAGCTGGGTGACCTTGGGCTAGTCACAGATTTCTTCTGAGCTCTCACAGCCCACCTATCTCACAGGGTGTCTGTTGTGGGGAGAAGAATAGAAAAGCTTTGTCAGCCACTTTGAGATCCCTTAAATGGGTGAAAAAAGCAGGGTAGAAAAGCTTCTTCTTAAGTGTGGCCACAGCCTTTATGGCTTTTTTGGGCCAAAAATGGCTCTTAACAAAGTCCAAGAAAGCCCAAAAGAAGTCAGGTGACCCTCATTCCTTCTCCGCTTGGGTCTGTTGTGATTCATTTTTAAAACAACATTTCACTCACTTTTGAGATTAAGATTTTTGCTTTGTGACCCAGCCTGAGCTGTTTAGATCCCTCTCCCAGTCAACCCAGATTGAGTATCCTCGGTTCCTCTCTTTGTCCTTGTGACTTAACTCGCTCCCTTGGCCAGGTACTGCCCGTTAAAGATTGCTTTCAATACTTTTATATTCTGTTTGAATAGTTGTGACCTGCCCCTGAGACCATAGGGCAGAGAGTTATAAAGGCAAATTATAATGGGAATGAACAAATGAATGAAATGTAAAATTAAATAAATAAACAGTAAAGAGTCTGCACTTCTGTTTTTTTAGGGGAGGGTGTGAAATGACATAGAAAAGTAGAGTAAAATTCCAATCAACCATAAAATTACGGTATGAAATTGTATGAGAATTTGCCTTACAAGAATTGATCTTTAGCAAATCAACTTAACGCAAGGCATGAACCCCAAGGTTTCATTTATAGAGACTTGGGTCTCCACTGATCCTGCATTCAAAGCCCTCCACACCAAGCCCAATTACCTCAGATCCCCTATTCCAAACCTTGTTAACTTAATTATGTTCAATCACAAATTTTTCATGGAATGAACCATTTTTATACTTACCTAAATGATTGGATAGATGCTTCTAGGTTGTATGTTGAGATGTTCTGTTTGATGATATGATTATTTGTTTATGTTTTCGCTAGAGTTTGTTCCTGTTGTAGGTTAAAATGAAAGAATTTTTTTTTTTAAGTGACAGCATGTGAAAAAGAAAAACAGTATATTTCCTTACATTTTCAAACCTGCTCCTTGGCGCAAAAAGGATAGCACTCCTGTTTATTTGTTTATATTTTTAACCCACCACATGCCTGAAGGTCTCAGAGTGGTTCACTGCAATGAAAAACAAAATGTAAAATGAACACACTATAAACCAGCGATGGCAAACCTTTTGAGCTCGGTGTGTCAAAATTTCGCAAGAAAACCTAGCTTAACTCGGGTGCTGTGTCACATCTAGAAATATCCATAATTTTGTGGTATTTGTAGCTCTAGTAAAAAAGTTATATTTTTGATATATGCATTTTATGAAAAGCAAAAATAAATCATTATTTACATTAGTGGCTTTTGTTGCTGAATTTAATTTGCTAAATCTTCAACTGAAAGTTGGTATTTTGTACACATCAGGAACAAGCAAGCACTTACATGCCCAGGTGCCAGGGTGACCATGTGGGTCACGTGTCATAGGTTGGCCATCACTGCTATAAACAATCCCTGAAGCTGAGGAGGGGAAGCTGTTTCCTCAGCTTCAGGCCAGGGTGAATATGGGTACATCAGTCTTCACTGCTTTCCTGAGCATGCAAAGTGAAGATGCCTAACCAGGCTGGCGGATTCAGGGAGAAGACAATTCCATGGTCAGCAACAGCTGCCCTTTTACAGGCACCAGACTCCTTATGCACCCTGAAAACAACACTGGCGATGTGCAGAATAAGGCCTTCAGGTCTTTGCGGCAAGCGAGGTTTACCTTGGGTCCCAGGTAAGATGGAGAAAAGCAGAGGAATTTGGTACTTTGAGGGTTTGCAGCTTTAAGGAAGCTGGCGACTGCCCATTGAGGGCTGGCAAAGTCTGTATTTTGAACTCCTGTCCTCATAGGCTGTGGTCACACTTGAGGTTTAATCCAGCTTCACTCCACTTTCAGAGTGGGAGAATACATCAGCAAAGTGGCAAGCGGTTTTCTTTCCATGTTAAATAACTCAGAAAATTCACCTTTGGGATAGATAATGTGGTAAGAAAATTACTGGCCACTTTGCTGATGTGTTCTCTCGCTCTGAAAGTGGACTGAAGCCGGATTAAACCTGAGGTGTGACTACAGCCATATTCTCCAATCCCCATGGGAGTTTTTTGAGGCCAAAGCAATAGCTGGCCCTCCTTAAAGCCTGCAATGAGCCCGGAAGCACGTGCCCCGCATCCGAGTCTACACTTTGAAAGTCTATGGGCAGCGAGAGCCTCCATTGGCGCAGACGTTCGAGTTAGTTCTCCTTCCGGCGGATGTGCTGGTCTCTAGGTGGCGGCCATGAGCGGAGTGGCGGCAGCAGCGGCCTCCACTCTCGTGGGTTATAGCAGCTCCGGCTCAGAGGAGGAATCGGAGCGCGAAGATGATGCGCGGACGAGGGAAGCTTCAGCCTGCTCCTCCTCCCCGGCTAGGTGGGCTCTGCGGTAACTGGTCTGCCCTGGACGCTTACAATCAGGCAGGCAACGCAAGGGAGGAAAAGTGGACGAGGAGGGAGGAGGAAAGAAATCCAAGCTGCTGAACTACAGTTCCCGTGAGCCCCCAATCAGTCTGGCTAATGGCAAGGAGTACATGGGAGTTGTAGTTCACTCAACTGGAGGACAGCACTGTTTGTTAAGCGCGTGGCATGGAAACCCAGTGACTGCACCTCCAGGAAGGGCCAATGCTCTTCCTTTCTGTCATTAGGCTCACTGAAATGGTTTCTGGACTATTGCTCTTATCTCTCAGTGCCAAGGCGGCCATCCTCACCAGGGGTTCATAATGCCTTCCCAGCCCCCTCAGTTATGGGCTGTGCCTTATCACTGGTGGCTCCCTGGTTGTGAATTCCATGTCCCACAGAGGTTCCGCAACCTTAACATCATGGAATCGTAGAGTTGGAAGGGACCTCCAGGGTCATCAAGTCCAACCCCCCTGCTCAATGCAGAATTTCCTAAACCACCCAGACTGACGGAGGTCCAGCCTCTGCTCCAACACCTCCAGTGAAGGAGCAGCCTGCCCCACAAAAAGATCTTGCCAGACTTGCAGATCTTTTGCAGTCACCGGCTTAATAGAATTAAATTCCTAAAGATTGTGAAGTTTGTCTACCAGCTATGGTCTGTGAGAAGCAGGTAGGAGGGTGTTTGAATTTTTCCAGGAGCTCAAAAGGCCAAGGCAGTTCTGGGCTGCAGAAATGGAAGGCTTGTGTCCAGATCACTGGAGGATTTGTTCCATCTGTCAGGCAGTGCTTGGGGTCCTGGTGACCATAAGCCAAGGCAGACGTTAATATTCTGGAGAACAGCCACCAGGATGGAACAGGAGTCCAGTGAGCAGTGGTGGAAGTAACCAGGTGCATTTTGCTTAAAAGAGTTGCACTGGCTGCCAATTTGCTACTGAGCCCGATTCAAGATGCCAACTCTAACCTAAAAGGCCCTAAATGACTTGGGCCCCAAATATCTAAAGGAACTTCTTACATATTTACCTGCCCATGCCCTAAGATCTGCAGAGGAGGCCCTCCTGGTTATACCACCACCTTCAGCAGTAAAAGCGGTGGGCACCCAGGGTAGGGCCTTTTCAGTGGTGGCCTCTCAGGCTATGGAATAGTCTCCCCCTTGAGGTGCATCAGGCACCCGTACTCTAATTGTTCAAAAAGAGCTGTGAAGACCGTCTTCTTTACCCGGCCCTTTGGCTAAGTAAAGGAACAGCTTTCCCCCCCCCACTTCCAGGCACTGTTATGGTATGAATATGTTTAATATGGTTTAAATGTGTTCATTTTATATGTTGTAACCCAAGACATTTGGGTATAGGGAGGGAGGGAGGGGTGGGTGGGTGGGTGGGTGGGTGGGTGGGTAGGTAGATAGATAGATAGATAGATAGATAGATAGATAGATAGATAGATAGATAGATAGATGAAAACAGTCCTAGGGCCCATGAGTTGGTGTGAAAGGTTAGAAGATTCAGTCTAGACAATGGAAGAACTGACCCAATCGCCATGCTGTTCAGGGCCAGAAGCGTCTCTGTCACTCAGGCTTTTCAAGTGGAAACTGGATATTCATGGTCTGGGGCTAATTTAGCAGATTTCCTCACTGAAAAGGGGGGTGGACAGGGGTCGAGCACAGTGCCTGAGAAGTAGAAGCCAGCAGCATTTTTCTCTCCATTTCCTACAGCGTCCCGGCTCCTCGTCTCCCGGTACCAGACTGCATACGAAGCATGTTCAAGGACCAAGAAGAGAAAGAGCTGGTGGTAGATGACAGCAGCAAACATGGAGGCCGGCTGCGGACCTTCCCCCACGAGCGAGGCAACTGGGCAACCCATGTCTATGTACCTTGTAAGTCTTTGGGCCTTTTCGCACTTAGCTGATTAGGCTGCCGTGAATTAGGGCTGGGAAACGTCTGGTAAAGGTGGACCCTTTGCACTTGTCATGAGGAAACTTCCCCAAAGCGACCATTACCGGCCAGAAGTGTGAACGGTCCTCCCGTTTACCAGCCCGCACCACTGCATCTGAAGCTGGAAGTTCCGCTTCCTCGCTGCCGGGATTAGCCGCAATTGCAGAGGAGCATGTTCGATTGCGGCTGATCACGTCAGCACCCATGATCGGACACCCCTCTCACCCTCTATGGCTGGACACCACTTCCAGGGATTGGTGGTCTAGTCACGTTCCTGTGCGGACACCGCCTCCCCAGCCCACCTACCGCAGGGAATTGGATACAGAGCAAATGGTCACGCTGCCGAATGCTTCAGGTAATCAACGATTAGTGAATTTCTGGGGAGGCAGGGCACGCTTGGAGGTCGTAACAGCCTCCACTAAGTGCAAATGTTCTTCCCCAGAAGTTGACTACTGGCCAAAGTGCAAATAGGCCTCTCGTGGGGACAGGAAGAGAGAAATAGTTGGCCATGGGCAGGTTCTAGGTGATGGTGCAGCCTGTGCAATGAGATTGATCCTGCTGACAGTTGCATGCCCAGTTTCTGCCCGGAGCTTTTCACAGAGCACAGGAAAGTGGCTATGGAAATCAGCCATTTTCCTATCCTCTGCAAAACAGGGAAAGCCATACCGGGGAGCTGTAGACGGCACGGGAGTCGGGGAGAGGAATGGGAATATGGGGCTTTAAGGTTTTGTGGCTAGTAATATCAGCTTCAGCTATCCTACAGGCCTCTGTTAATTTCACTCAATGCAGCTAGCCATGCCAGACAAGTATGTGCCCCACTGTTTAAAACCTCTAGGCTTTGCCTTGTGTCCTGGTCCCTTAGCCAAAGTCCTGGGTTTGTAACTAAACAGAATGTTTTGAGCCCACCCGGCCCACCTTCATTACTTGGACTCTGTCCCAACCCCAGAGAACCCCTGCCTGCTTGTGAAGAAGAAGAATTGGCTTTTTTACCCTGCTTTTCTCACCCATTTAAGGGGACTCAAAGCGGCTGACAAACCTTCTGTTCTTCTCCCCACAACAGGCACCCTGTGAGGTAGGTGGGGCTGTGAGAGCTCAGAAGAGAGCTGTGTCTAGCCCAAGATCACCCAGATGGCTTTGTGGGGGAGTGCAAAATCAAACCCGGTATTCCCAGATAACAGTCTGGCGCCCTAACCACTAGACCAGATAACTCCAAGGTTGTTGCAGAATGCAGTTGCACCATCTCTTTCCCCAGATGAGCCCCCAGAGGATTTTCTGGACTTGCTGGAGCTTCTGTTCTCGCACGCGCGCACCTACGTGCCTTCGCTGACAGCTATGGCGGAATTCCACATCAGCCTCTCTCAGAGTGTGATCTTGCGCTACCACTGGATAAACCCTTTTGTGCAGTCTCTCAAGGAAAGACTGGCCAGCTTTCAGAGGTAGCGCTTCCTCTTTTTCGTATGGATCGTTCTCATTTGGAAAGAAATAGCTTCCTCAGGGTGCCGTCCTGTTAGGGAGGGAGGGGGTGATATTTTTAATTATTATTTTTCTTTTTACTATTATTATTTTTCTTTCTATATGTTTTATTATTGTAAGCTGCCTGGGTCCATTTGGTGAAGGGCAGGTGATAGATAGATAGATAGATAGATAGATAGATAGATAGATAGATAGATAGATAGATAGATAGATAGATAGATAGATAGATAGATAGATAGATAGATAGATAGATAGATAGATGTTTCCCCAAAAAACCCTACTGAAGAATGAACTATAGAAAACCCAATGCTGTCCCTAAATTAGGGTACCATATTGCAGAAGACCCTAAGCTAGGCCTAATGGCGCCTGTGGGGATGGGGCTGACCTGGCCACTGTGGGAAACTGAAACCGTGGTTACTGGATCCGTGGATATGGGGGTCCGACTGTAATTAGATGGGTTTCTGGGGAAAGCAGCAATTGGAACTTTAGAAAATACCTGAGAGAGGAGCCCCTGGGTTTAGATGCGAGCGCTGTGCATCTCTGAAGCTCCCATGGACCAGTTGCTCCAGATGTTTGGGCTAGTGGTTAGGGAGCCGGACTCTTATCTGGGAATACCGGGTTCGATTCCGCCCTCCCCCATGAAGCCGGCTAGGTGATCTTGGGCTAATCACTGCTCTCTTCTGAGCTCTCACGGCCCCACCTACCCCACAGGGAGTCTGTTGTGGAGAGAAGAACAGAAGGTTTGTCAGCTGCTTTGAGTCCCCTTAAATGGATGAGAAAAGCAGGGTAAAAAAACCAACTCTTCTTCTTCTTCTCTCTTCTAATTTCCCTCCTCCTCTTCCTAGACTGAGTGCATGCTCTGTCACATTTCAGGTTTGTCTCCAGAGCAGACCAAGTCAAGATTTACACCAACCACACCAAAACTAGGTGAGTGGAGCAGCTCCGTCAACTTAGGAACAACAAAGAGTAAATCATAAAGCAAATTTTAAAACACAAGAAAAGTGTAGAGGGTGGCTTGTAATATGTTGCTTTTGAACATGCCTTCATTGTGCATTATAATTCTTGTATTTTATTCCCGTCTCTGGTTTATTAAAGAAAGGAAATCGAGAAATGCATCAGCGTTTTCAAAGACATTGATTGCAAGTCTTAATTCAGATGAATGCAGATGTTTGTCCTAGTTCTGCATAGGACGTTGGTTTTCTTTGCTTGTTATTTCTTATTTACCTATTTAAGACATATTTTTACTACTTTCTGCTAAAAAAAAAATTGAAAGAGCTTTTCAGAGTGTTAAAAACAAGGGTAAAAGAATGAAAAAGGGTTAAAACACTCAGAAGAGGAGGCATGATAGCTGTCTTCAAGTCTCTGAAGTGCCATCACAGTGCAGAGGGATCGTCCCTATTCTCACTTGCACAAGATGGGAGGACTAGAAACAAGGGTATGAAACCTCAAGGGAGTCAATACAGATTAGATATTAGGAAAAACTCCCTGACGGTGAGGGCGATCAGTCAGTGGAATAAGTTGCCACAGAAGTTTTGTGAGTTTTCCTTCGCTGGAGGTCTTCAAGCAGAGGCTGGACCTACATCCATCTGGGATGGTTTGGGAAATCCTGCATTGAGCAGGGGGTTGAACTGGATGACCCTCAGGGTCTCTTCCAACTCTGTGATTCTATGAAAAGCTGAGGGGGAAAGACCTTTTGTGGAAAAGCCAGGGGGATGCTCTGAGATTCCCTGTCAACCTCTCTTTGCAGGACTTTCCTTGGCTTGGAGGTCTCCTCGGGCCAAGCTCAGCTCTTGGATCTGGTCTCTCAAGTGGATGGGGTCATGGAGGAATTCAACCTCCCGTCCTTTTACAAGGTGAGGCCTCTCACGTTTTCTCACGGCGAGAGTCAAGGAGAGGGATGTGTGTGTAGGGGTAAAATAAGCATTTAAGACTCCCTCCTAACAGCTTTATTTCTTACAAGTTATCCTGAGGTTGCTCAGACTCTGCCAGAAGGATGAGGTTTCATAAGCTTGTTCTTTTCAAAGCCCCTTCCATGGATACGGGTAAATCAGGAATGCCCACAATGGTGCTTTGAATGCTTTGAAATTCATTCAAACCAGCCACATCTCTTTGGGGGTTGGGGTCTAGAGCAAGAGGAGCATTACGTGATTTCACCTGGCTCCTGGCTGCCCCTCCTGGCCTTCAGGGATGGAAAGCAAGTGGTTCCGGACCCAACCAGATGGCTTCAGGCTGAAATGCCAGAGTAAAGCCAGGGTCCATATTCACAACATGAGGCACTCCAACCAGGGATACAGTTCAAGAGCACCATCTGCTCAAGACATGGAGGAGAATCAGAAAGTAGGAAGCAGGCTAAAAGTCAGAACTTTGAGTTCGTGAAGTTGGACGAGAATGGAAGTACAGTCGGACCTCCATATCCACTGATTCAGTAACCATGGTTTCAGTTAACCATGGTTACCGGATCAGCGCAGCCCCACCATAAAAGAAAAGCACCCAGAAGCGGAAGGCCTATTTCAGCCTCTAGAGCACTGGAACAGGTGCATGACACCACTGGAGCCTGTCCCAAAATGTAAGGGGATGCTTGGAAGGCGGGCGAGAGGTGTCTAGTGGCATTGCACACCTATTCCAGAGGCTGAAATAAGCACTTTTGGTTCTGGGGTTGCATGATTTTGCAATTAACCACGGTAGGAGCCGGAACGTAACCCCAGCGGATACGGGGTCCGACTGTAACTGAGTAAGGTATCTAGGGGGCCACTGTGACAGAAATCCAGGAGATTCAAGACAGAGCTCCGAAATGCTGGAACAAAATGTTTTCCTCGCATCCCAGGTGAGAAGACGCTGAGGCCGAGCTGTGAAGTTTTCAGCCGCCTTTTATATCCCTGGTGATGGAGCAAATAGCTAAAACTGTGACTCCACAGTCACCAGTGGCTATTTTCCCGTAAGGCCACTAGATGGAACCTGGGACCAGGGAACTGACCAGCTCCAGCCAGGGTGTCCTCAGCATCCAGTTGAGCAGATCAGTTCGAAGGCAAACCTTGTTTCTTGCATTTTTCATTTGGAGTCATTCTAGAGTTTCAGAAGGGTTCAACCATACTGTGTCTTGTCAACTAATTTCCCTTGATATGCCACCGCTATAAAAATTTGGCAGGCGAACTACCCACCCCAAAACGGCTCCCTGCCCTCGCTTTTCAGCTCTGTATCAATCTGAGAAACAGGAGGATCCTGCTTTCCACCTGGAGGTACCAGAGGAAGCAATGATCAGCTGGCTTGAGATACCCCACAGGGCGCGTTTGTGCCTGGCCTCGGGTTCAACCCTTTCTGAGCCTCTGCTTTTTCCCTTGCTTCTGCACAGAATCCCTCCTTCCATCTGAGCCTTGCGTGGTGTGTCGGAAACCAGTCTGCGGAGCTCGAAGGCCGCTGCCTCCAGGAACTGCAGGTAACCACCTCAGATGCTGTCTGCTCGCCTGGGAGAAAGCAAACGCCCAGACAGCTTGGGCAGGTGACCTTTCAGAGGCAGGAGGCTGGAGGCCCCAGGCTTACTGCAAGCTTCCCTTGAGATTTCATTGCAAAGTGAGGGTGTTTGTGGGGAGCGACTTGGCCTCTCTCCAATCAGAGCTCCAAAATGGGCACTGCGGCACTTTTGTTTATTATTGTGTTTATTTATTATTTATATTTCTATCCCGCCCTATACCCGAAGGTCTCAATGCATTAAAACAATATATTAAAAATCCAACACATTAAAACAATAAACAAGCTATATTAAAACAATAGTATCTGCAAATAACTACCGGTGGTTACGAGTGGGAAGGGAAAGGTGTCTCCATTTAGCCAAAGGCCAGGGCAAAGAGGTGCGTCTTCACTGCCTTCCTGAACCTATAGTGAGGGAGCCTGACACACCTCCAGGGGGAGATTATTCCATAGTGCAGGGGCCACCGCTGAGAAGGCCCTCTCCCGCCTGCCCACCCATTGTACTGCTGAAGGTGGTGGGACAACCAGGAGGGCCTCCCCTCCAGATCTTAAGGCACGGGCAGGTCAATATGTTCCCTGGAAACAGCCTTTCCTGGCCTTCTGGTGGCAGCTGATGATAGTTATCTGTGCACAGCCCCTCAAGGGAAAGTGGCTCTGAAAGATGGAAGGCAGAGCAGGGCCCTGGGCGGTCTGCAAAGCAAGAAATTTCCCCCCGGGCATGGGATGGAGAGCAGGCAGGCTAGATGGTAGGTCCAGCGCTCTCCCTTCTCCAGCTTCTAGCCACTAAAATGTCCCACTTGCTGAGCTCTCAGGCAAAGGAGGAGGCCTGTGGAACTTGAAGGTATGGGGCTCCAACTCCCAGCAGCCTTAGCCAGCCTCGCCCGTAGCCAGGGCAAGGATCCCTCTGGGTCTATCAGGTCTGTGGCCCAAAGTGAGGCCTGTTGCACACACACCTGTAGTATATGAACACAGATGTGGCTGTGCGCTGGCTCCTTATCTTCTGGCGCACTCCCTTTTCAAATCCTCTGGAGATTTCATGTGAGTAGTGCTCGGAGGGCACACAGAGGGCGCTGCATGGCAGGTGCGCACGCTTTGAGGCTATGCGCCAAAGACCTTGTTGTGAAAGAGAACACAAACGTGCTTTAGATGGAGACTGGGTTGGGGGTGAGTGGGCGTACGGAGCCCCCACATCTGGAGTCACCACCAGAACCCGTCCTAGCCCTCCTCTAAACACCCCCAAGGTCTCACCTGTTCCTGGGGGACTCATTCACGCTCCCTTCCTGCCTCGTCAGCCAGTTTGGTCTAATGGTTAGGGAGCGGGACTCTTATCTGTGAATACCGGGTTTGATTGCGCCCTCCTCCACGAAGCCAGCTGGGTGACCTTGGGCTAGTCACAGCTCTCTTCTGAGCTCTCACAGCACCACCTACTTCACAGGGTGTCTGTTGTGGGGAGAAGAACAGAACGTTTGTCAGCCGCTTTGAGTCCCCTTAAGGGAGAAGAACAGAAAGTTTTGTCAGCCGCTTTGAGCCCCCTTAAATTGGGTGCGAAAAGCGGAGTAGAAAAGTCATCTTCTTCTTGTTGTTGTTTTTTCTAGGAGATTGTGGATGGCTTTGAGGATTCAGCCCGCGCCCATACGCTGCGCATTCCTGGCACCGAGGTCCGTTGCAAGTCTGGCAAAAAGTGTTTCTCCTTCCCGCTGCGGTAGCTGCAGGAGCAGCAGGACTGTCCCGCTTACTGCAGGGCAAAGGGTGGCCAGAAGTTGCCACAGTGAAGTTCTCAACTGCTGCCTCCGCCAGGTCCCCTGCCAAGGCCTGGGCAGCCCTTTTGGATGCTGCACGTACTCCAAGGTACCTGTCAGAATGGCGGCTCATGCCAATGCTTCAGTGCGTGTTGGCAGAGGGGCAGATGACCATGGCCACGAATGCTGTGCAGCCCTGGGTAGAAGCTCTTGTAACAGGGAGGGCAGCTGAGTCAAATCTCCCTTGACCCGCTGGACCCAGGGAGAAGCTCTCAGGGGCAAGGAGACCTAGATCAGCCCGGATGAGATCAGAATGACAGGAGCAACTTGTTTTCGTCTGTTCTGATGAAGAGGCCTTGAAGAAACCACAAGTGTGCACAAGAGGGACAAGAGAGGCTGGATCTCGGCCGGGATGGATTGGAGGAAAAACCAGGGACTGCCCTCGCTGCTTCTGACCCTGGCAACCCATGCCAGCCACGGCTTTAGAGCACCTTGCGGGTGGCCACAGTGGTCCACAGCCACCCCTGCTAGATATCCTGAGCAGTGGCATCTCCTGGACCCCCATATCTGCCACTGTGGAGATACTTCCTGACTTCTATGGGAAAAGCAGGTCACACAGTTCCTGCCAGCAGTGTCTCTGTGCCATCTTGGAACTTCGGGTTTGGGGGCTTACCATCTTCTGCATGACCACCAGGGGGCAGGATCGGCTTGGCTTTCATCCCATCTCTTTGGGCAACCAAGTGAGTTGTCCCATTTACTGCCCTGACCCTCTGCCTCCCCAGAAGGTGTTTAAGGGTCTCCCTGGAGGGACTCTTAGGATGCCGAAGGGTCACAGGTTCTAGAAAGTGTGTAGGAAGCCAGGACAGCTGAACTCGCTCTCCCGGACCGAGAGGGAGAAATGTAAGGCATCCAATTCGGTGTTAACAAAGTCTGGCTTTCTTTGACCAAAGTCCCAAAACTACCGCCTAACACTTCATCAAAAAAGGGTTTTCAGGTCGTGCTAAGAAAGGAGCATTGGGCTGGCTCCATATTGTCACAAAGCTGAAATCGGTTTGTGGGTTCTTTGACGAGGTGATGTGTCTGAAATCCAACCTGCCTCGCTGACCAGTGTAGGCTAGGAAAGTGAATTTTGTGATGAGTTCCGCCTGTACTCTAACTCTATGGAGATTATCATAAAATTAAAATTTTGGACGGTGTCACTGCAAAGTCTGCTAGACGCAAATTGTTTAACGCAAGTTTAACAGCAGCTGCCGAAGTCGTTCCCAGAACGTTTTGACCGAACCTAAGAGGATCCCTGCTGGATCCGGCCACAGCACATCTCGTCCAGCATCCTGTCCCACACAGTGGGCCACCGATTGCCCATGGGCATCTCAAGCAGAGACAAGGGCAAACCTCCTCCTGCTCGCGAATCCCAGCAAATGGCCTTAGAGGCATCCTGCTTGTCCCGCCAGCCTGAAAGATGTACTTAGGCATCCATTCTAGTAGTCACTGATACACCTGCCCTCCATGAATTTGTCTAACCCTTCCTTAAAGCTATCTAGGCTGGTTGCTGTCACCCCCTCTTCTGGCAGCCAATTCCATTTCCTCTGGGTGAAGAAATCCTTCCCCTTCTCTGATCTGACTCTCCTGCCCATCAGCCTATTCATAGATGCCCCCTGGTTCTAGTGTTGTGGGATAGAGAAAAGACATTTTCTCTGTCCACCTTTTCTATACCATGCAGGACTGGATCGGCTGTTTAAAAGAGGGCCATTCGGGTTTCGAGGGGCATCTGTGTCAACCCTTCAGCAGAGAAGGCGCTCCATCCGTGACGGAGCTTCAGAGTCCCTCTGATGGCCTATCATTGCCACGATCCTTAGCCACAACAAACTATGGCCACTTCATCTTCTGAGTATCCTGAGAGTTGTAGCCAAGAAGAGACTTGGCCTTTTTTGAAGCATTAGGCTCTTGTGCAAGCCGGTAAGCAAGTTTATGCGGGACGCTCAGGGCTTGCCTCCCTTGGACCGTAGGGCTGCGGACATCAGCTAACGCCTTGCCAACCAGATGGTCTGATGTGCGGCAAGCAAAGGGAATGGTTTGATCTCCCCCGCCCCATCAGGCATAGTGGCTGCTTATTTTTCACCGCGTGATCTGGCAGGGTGTTGCAGTCTGCTTATATATATATATACAGTCCTTCACCTGAGGTTGCTTTCAGCAGCTGCTAAGCCTCAGAGGAGCGGTTTTATTTGGTTATCATAAAATCCATTGGCCTTAAGAAATAAACCAGAGGCCCTGCCCAGTTTACATAAAAAGCAACCATAAAATCCAGGCAAAGCAACACAGAGACATTTGTCCGTGCCACACAGAAGAAAAGCATCTAGTCTGGTTGGTTGGTTGGTTGGTGCCATCCTGGGCCTTATGTGGAAACCAATGGATGTCAGGATGGGCTGTTTGTAACAAGTGTCTGCTATAAATCCCACAAGGCTCTGTGTGCGCCAGACTCTGCAGAAATGAAGAGCGACCAAAACCACGAGTCAGGGCGACCTTTGTATGGTACGCAGAGGCACCAAAATGCTTGGGAGTCTTTTTAGAGGGATGGGGAGGGAACAGATTAATAAAACAACTAATAGGGCAGGGAGCGTTTTCCACAGGCAGGATCCTCCAGGTGAAATCCTGCCTCACCCCCAAACAAGGCCAAGGAAGAAGGAGGAGGAGTTGGCTTTTCTACCCATTTAAGGGGACTCAAAGCGGCTGACAAGCCTTCTGTTCTCGCCACAATTGACACCCTGTGAGGTAGGTGGGGCTGTGAGAACTCAGAAAGAGAGCTGTGACTCGCCCAAGGTCACCCAGTTGGCTTCATGTAGGAGGAAGAAGAGTTGGCTTGTCTACCCCCCCCTTTTCTCACCCTTTAAGGGGACTCAAAGCGGCTGACAAACCTTCTGTTCTGCTCCTCACAACAGAACACCCTGCATGGTATAGGTGGGGCTGTGAGAGCTCAGAAGAGAGCTGTGACTCGCCCAAGGTCACCCAGCTGGCTTCATGGAGGAGTGTAGAATCAAACCTGGTATTCCCTGATAAGAGTCCAGCTCCCTAACCACTAGACCAAACTGGCTCAGTAGAGGAGCAGTAGATGGACCAAAGGGACCAGCTTGGGGCACATCTAGCAAAGGGCCTGATACTGAGGTGACACTGCTTGACCACATCAGTGACCCTTGCTTCTGGCCCACTGTATGCCATTGATTGGCTACACTTCCGAGAGAATTTGGAGAAGGTATTTTGGCAACCCTTGTGGAATGGCAACCTGCCATTTCTGCATTCTTGCCCTGGGACCTGCAAGCTGATGGGCAGCCCTCCATCCCAGAGCAGAGCCCTGCCGCCATCCTGGAGGGAGAGACCCTGGCCCTTTCCGCACTTGGCCTTATTCTGGGATATATCCTGGAATATGGACCTGCTGTCCACATGTGAGGGCAGGCAGTGGCAAGCCCCAACTGAAGCCTGCTGTAGGCTACATTAGCATGTGGACAACGGACCCCTATCCTGAGATACGTTCCAGAATATGTCCAAGTGCAGAAAGCGCCTGAATCGCGAGCCTTTCTGCTGTGGAAAGTATTTGCCACATGGGCTAAAGGCTGCCTCTGCCTTCGGCAGCCGCTGCTTCGGGTCCACTTTCCAGGCCTCTCCAGATGTCCCTGGACTGAAACCCCAGCCTGCCACTTCCAGCATTCTGAGTTGGACCCGCTGGGATGCTGGGAACGACCATAAGAGAACATCGGGGAGGGGGGCTGCCCTCCAAGTCCTCTTTCCCTCTGCCCTTGAGGCAGGCAGTGCTAGGTTCAAACCCCACCAAAACCTATTAAAGCAAGCTGGTCCCTCCTGCCTCAGGCAGCTGCTGCCCGACTATCCTGTTTCTGCCACAAGGAGGGACAAAGTCCAGCCCAGCTGAGGACTGAGATCAGCAACGGGCCAGGGTTGGGCTCCGCTGGGTTGGGCTTTGGCCCAGCGGGCACCGCGTCCAAGAACAACTTCTGCCCCCTTCCCACCAACTCGCTTCCCAGCTGCCTAGGGGAGGATCCTTGTGGCCCTAGGGAAATTGGCTCCAGCAGCGCAAGCTTTGTCCCGATACAGAAGGGGCCACCTCTGGCCAGGCCCTGAGGTCTGTGAAGGCATTCCTTGGAGACTTCGCACAGATGGGACGGTGCCAGGGGGCCAAGAGGCCCCTGGCAGCGATAGGAAGCCCGTCTCCTTCGGATGCGCCCGCCCACCCCCGTGCCAGGCCTTGGAGCCCCGAAAATGATGCCATAGCCCACCGTTTCACCAGTGCTTGGCAGGAGAGCGAAGGAAGGACCAGGGCTGGGGCGCATTCGGCCTCCCGATTGTTAGCACAGCGCAGCAGACGGTTCCCAAACTTGGAGCCCCGGACAGCGGCGGCTCGAGCGTGTGAACGCGGCGCCCTCTGCCCGGCGAGCAGCAGGTGTCGCTGGCAGCGCGGCGTTCGGAGGGACGGGATCGCCTCGTGGCCGCCGCCGCCGCCGCCGGCTGCCCCTTTCGCGATCGAGGCGGGGGCGGGCCGTGGGCGGGCGGGCGTCCAGTCCCAGGCCAGCCAGCCAACGACCCGGCCCAGCCGCCTGCCCGGAGGCGCCGCCAGCCAGCAGAGGGAAGCCCAGCCCAGCCCAGCCCCTCGCCAGCGGCGCAGCGCGGCGGGCGGAGCGGAGGAGGCGCAGCCCAGCCCGGGCCCAAGCGAGGCCGGAGCAAGTCCGGAGCCGCGAGCCGCCCGCGGACCAGGAGGCGGCGGCGGCGGCCGATGGGGGCGCCCGGGCGGGCCTGAGCAGCGCCGGAGCCGGAACGGGATCGAGGCGCCCGGCATGGGAGGCGAGGGCGGCGGCGGCGGCGGGCGGCGGCGGCTGCTCTGGCTGTCCGGGGCGCTGGCGCTGCTGGCGGCGGCGGCGGCGGCGGCGGGCGGCGAGCTGGACGCCGAGGTAGGCGGCTGGAGGGGCTCTGCGGACCCCCGAGGGCGCGGCCGACGCTCCACCGGTCGGCGGCAGGTGGTTCCTGGCGGCGCCGGCGGCGCCGGCTCTGTCCGAGGGGCCCTGGCAGCCCGGGGCGGCGATCGGGGCTCCTTTTCAGGTTCGTCGCGGCCGAGGTTGCCTTGTCGTCCGCGCCCGCCCGCCTAGTGTGAGTCCAGCCCGTCGTCGGGGCGAGGCGGAGGCGGAGGCAGCGTCGCTCTCCGGGGCCGGCGGATCCCCGTCCGCTTCGAGGCCCGTCCGGCTGGCTCGTCCTGCCGCTCCGCCGCCGCCTGTGCGCCCTCCCGACGAGCGCGCGTCGCTCCGCAGGGACGGGCGGCGACGAAGCGCGCAGAAGGTTCCGCCTGGCACGGCCGGGACAGATGCCCGGGAAGGGGATCGTCGTGGGTGGGAAAGCGAGGCTCTCGGGGTCACCTTGGGCCCCTTCCGCGTGGGGGAGGGGGGCTGGGCTGGAGGCCCCGAAGGGTCTTCCCCGCTCGGACGCTCCCGATCTCCTTCGGGGCGCCCCGAAGGCTTGGGGGGGGGGGCGACGCGGGCTCTGCGCCTTAACGCCGGGCTCTGCTGCCTCCTCCCCAGGCCTGGCTCCAGCTCTACGGCTACCTGCCCCAGCCCGGGCCGCAGATGTCCACTCTGCGGTCCGCTCAGATCCTCTCCTCGGCCCTCTCGGAGATGCAGAGCTTCTACGGGATCCCCGTGACCGGCGTCTTGGACGAAGAGACCAGAGCGTAAGTGGCCCTTCGGGGGTAAAGCGAGGCGATCCGCGGCTTGGGCTGATGCTGGCTCCTCCGTGACGGACGGGGGAGGGGGCGGAGTAGGGTGCGGTGGGCACGGACCCAGGGGTGCCGGGGAGGGGGAACCCTTCGCTTCCCTGCGCCCTTCGCCGCTAGCCGCTCATCAGACGATCCGCGCCCCCGGTGCGTCCTAGCGAGATCGGCTCCGGAGGTCCATTCCTTAGCCACGAAAGGCTACCGGGACGCGGAGTCGGAGCCGCTGCGGATCGCGAGTAGGCGAGCAAAGCCCGAGGCTTCCTCGACAGCCGAACAAAAGCCGCAACGAGCGGTTTAGGGGCGCCCAGGGAGCAAACAAAAGCCACGGCAAAGACAATGGCGGGAAGCACAAACCTTCGCCATCAAAGACGGCCCGATAAAAATCGAATCACCTACTATTTGGGGTTAAAACACCATTATTACGCGTCTCACTCGATTCGAATCAAATCCCTGCTGCTCGAAACGAGGCTAAAGCGGAAAGCGCACAGTAGGGGATTTCCTGCCCCATGAGATGCTCTTGTAATTTGCCCAGAAAATATCTAGGAAAACGAAGCTTTTGCAAAATAGGGTGCAGGATGGTATTTAGGGGAAATTATTAGGACTGAAAAAAAAAATACTCTGGGGTCTGATCTCCGGAGCGCTTTGCTCCGGCTGGCCTTCCGAAAGAGGCGGGGCGCCCTGCCTTCCGCGCAGGCCTCCCTTGCCCTCTGCGTCCCACATTCTTTTCCGCACCCTCAGGGCCCAGAAAGTCCAGCTGGCAGGAACAGGCGTGGGCTTTGTGCCCCTCACAGCTGCTCACACACAACACTTTGCCGATTGTGCGATGGCGCATCGCTGTGCCGTTTCTTGAAGGGGGGGGGGGGCGGCGGCTGCCTGTTTCTGGCCGTTGCCTTTTCCTTCCGTCTGTTTTTGTCCTACTCTGTGAAAGTTTTGGATGCGTTTGGGACAGCCTGAAGTTTGGAGATTGATTTTCGCTTGGATCGATGTGGCTGTTGGGACAATGACATTTGTGGGCTGCTTGAGTTCCTTTTGAAAGTGAGACCGGAGGCCTGTTTGCACGGTGGCCTCTAGCCAAGAATTAGTGAACCTCTGGTGAAGAGCATCCGCACGGTGCCCGCCCTCACCCGAAGTTCACTAATGGTTGATTAGGTGTGGAGCCAACGTTACCCAAAAGCGTACCTGAAGCGTTTGGGGCAGGAGCATTTGGTGCTCCGGGGTCATTTGAGGCGCCACCCAAGTGTGCCGGCACTTCAGACAACTATAGATGCAACTGAGCATGCGCAGAGTGTCATCGTCATCAAGGTGACAGCGCTGACGCATGTGCAGTTGCCAAGGGCGCCACAGCCAAAATGTCAGCACCCAGAAGAGGACTGGCCGTGAGATGAAATAAGTATTAAATCATGGGGCGAGCACTAGTGTGAGCATAATCAACGCTGGTTAATTGTCCTCCTTTCTCATCCACCGGACAGGAAGTACAAACATGCCCCCGATCTAAGTTTTTAGGACAAATGCTGCCATGTATATTGGCGCGTCCAGTGAAAGACGTCTGGAAGGCTGGAGGAGGTAGAATGACACACGTCACCAGCCCAGCACCCCAAAATTTCCCAGTTTTGCATATTCTGTGCAAGCAAGAACCAGTGACTTTCCCTGTTGAGCTGTTTTGTTATCATTGGGTGCCACTAAGTTGCGGCTGATACCCAGTTGACTGTGTGGGCGCCTTTGTGGCCACCTCTAGGCAGGGATACAGAAGTGCTTCGCCATTGCCTGCTACCAGGGAGGGGCTGGGGAATCGAACTGGTGACCCTCTGCTTTTCAGGCTGTTTGCTCTACCCCTGAGCCACAGCCCCTCCCAGATTCCATGGGTACCTCTGAGCAGCTTTATTGGCAGCGATACAGAAGTGGTTTGCCATTGCCTATTTCTGGGGGGGGGAGGCTGGGGATCGAACTGCTAAGCCCTGCTTTCCAGGCAGTTTGCTCTCCCACTGAGTAACAGGCCCTTCCTATTTATTGGTGCGTAGGATTATTTTACTTATTGCTTCGCATCCTAAAGACACTGCAGGTGATTTACAAAAGGTAGAAGGTGCAATACAGCACAAACTGAGCACCATTAATTTCAATGCACAGTACCTTGGCAGTCTCAAAGGCCAAACAGGATCAGACTGGGTTAGAGCGTCGATAAGAGACCACGTGGGCCCGGAAAGTTGAAAAATATCCCAGAGGGAGAAGGGGCGAAAGGACTGAACACTTTTGTAAATTCTCCAAGAAAACTGCGGGGGGGCGTGACCATACTGTGCCACGAAGTTGAGCTCCATCTGTTGGCACCTGAGCAAAGAGCCCAGAGAGGCGAGTAATATTATTCTCCTCTCCATCTTACTCTCACAACAACCCTGAGAGGTGGGTGAGTTGGAAGGCAGGGACTGCCCCAAGGTTGCCCAATACAGAGAGGATCTGCACCCAGATTTTGGAAGTCCTCCTCTGATTCCACGACATTTTGGTTTGTCCTTGGTGGTGGCTGCCGGTCAGAGACGCAGATTCACGTGGTTTCTTTGAAGGCCAGGACGCGCGGCCGGTCCCGCATTGATCTCTCACAGAGCCCACTAGATCAGAGAGAGATTTGCCACACAATTCGGAGCCCCAAGAAACCCCGAAGATTCTTTTGCCACGTTTCCCAGGATGCCTGGTGCCTCCCCATGTGCTTCAAATACATCTGGAGACCCAGAAGGGCTGCGTGTTCCTCTCTTGCCCCTGGTCACTGGCGCTTCTAACCCGCAGGTGGATGAAGCGACCCCGCTGTGGCGTCCCTGACAAGATCGGAGCGCAACTGAAGGCAAATATGCGCCGAAAGCGATACGCCCTGACAGGGCGCAGATGGAGCCAGGCCCACCTGACCTTTAGGTAGGTGCTTTCCCCGGAGCTTGAAAGGGGCTGATCTTGGTCAGCGGTGTCTCAGGTTGAAGGACGGTTGTCAGTGGGGCATCTCGCGGCCTTCAAGGCCAGATGATAAAATCTTGGGACTACAAAAGTAGGCATGGGAACAGATGAGCTTATCTGCATTCGATTTGTATCGAATCGAATGTAAGAAAATTCATATTTGTTTGAACCGATCCCCTTCTAATGTGGTAGGATTCTATTTGATACAAATGTATATATACAAATTCGTATGAATATTTGGTACGGAGACATACGTATCCGTAACATATCCACTCTGAAAGTGTCAAATCCGACCTGGATCCACTTTGAAACTGCACCCTGGATCCGTGGCAGATGTGATTGGTCTAGCTGTTTTCCCACCCCTCGGCTTCATGAATGTTCTCAAGCACAAATACGAATGTCAATGTAGGAACGTCGTAACATATATTTGTATATGAATGTTCAAATTTGTACAAATACTACAGGTTGTAAATGTTCCTGCACATCCCTAACTATAAGTGTTTGAGAACTTGTAATAGTTTTTTTCATGGTGGTATTTGGATTGCCTTGAACTCAGGGGTCTTTGACAGACAGGGCAGGCAGAAGGAAAGATGGTGCCCTGGTGGAAATGGGTGAGGAGAGGGGCAGAGAGCTGTAACATCACTTGCTGTACCAACAGCACCACTGCCACCGGATAGAACGCTTCTGGAGCACATGAAGCTTTCACTTAGGTACTTCCAGAACTTTTCTGTGCAGCCTGGAGGGCTGGAACGAGCTTTGCAGGGTAGGAATGTATCCAAACGTGGCTTCATTATTCCACTGTATTTGGGTATTATGGAATAAAACGTGGATATTCCCAAATATCCGTCCTTTATTCTGAAATATTCAAATCCAAGCTCTATTGTGGAATATTCAAATACAGCAGAATGGGCAAGTGATCTCTGGATGCAGCTTCAATGTAGACAACTTTGCGTTTTCGCCTGGGGGATATATGCCATTCCAGGCAGCGAGGCACTTTGCCGGTCTATTCACATGTTTGGGCCCTGGCGATTTTCCAGAAATAGCGTCCTAGAGTTGTCCGGATTCCCTGGGACAAAGGCTCTTCCTGTAGATGCCCTAGGCTGACCACTTTTTTTTTGAGGCAAGAGACTTCATAGCACATGGGGCTGTTTCATCAGGTGCGCCACGTGTCCCAAGCAGGAAGGTGGCATTGGCCACACGTGGGCTGAGGTACAGTGGCGGAAAACGCGAGGCAACTGAGGTGAGGCCCGAGGGCAAAATGCAACACTGTCTCCTGCGGGGCAGAGTATGGAGCGAAGGCGCGTACTCCTGTCTGCCCTTTCTGGAGTCTTCGTGCCTCAAATGCTAAGTGACTCTCGCTAGGATGGCAGGAAAGAAAGCTCTTTCGTCTTTTCTATAAGCCTTCCTGGAGCAAGCCTTCGGCCCCCAAACTTTGCCTTTCTGCCGCAGCTGACTTTCAGAAGCCTTTGGGGTCTTTGATCCCGATTCCTTGGGGATGGACGGATAGGTAGGTTGGGTGGGTGGGTGGAGTTGGGCCGGGCTGTGCCTTCCTGTTGAGCCGCCATTTCTTCGCCCCATGGCAGTGAGATCCACTTCCTTCCCTTCTTTTCTCTCCCCAGCATCCAGAACTACACGGAGAAGCTGGGAGTCTTCCATTCATACGACGCCATCCGCCGTGCGTTCCAAGTGTGGGAACGAGCGACCCCCCTTGTCTTCCAGGAGATCCCCTACGAGGAAATCCGACGGAGGAGGAAGGAGGCCGACATCATGGTGCTCTTTGCCTCCGGGTTCCACGGAGACAGCTCCCCTTTCGATGGTGGTGGGGGCTTCCTGGCGCACGCCTACTTTCCCGGGCCAGGAATGGGGGGTGATGCCCACTTTGATTTGGATGAGCCCTGGACCCTCGAGAACGCGGATGTGACCGGTAAGGACGCCTCCTGGCTTTGTTATTCCCAGAGAAAGGAGGGCAAAGGCACGACGTGCGGCCCTGAACACAGTCTGGCGCCAACACCATTAATAAATTGTACTCTTCCCCAGTACAGTGTGGATTTCTGCTGTACTGCAAATCTTTGCCTGGAACTGAAGAGCTGGTAGGTGCGTCAGTTTCCCTAAGGGGATTCCCCTTATGCCAGGGAATCCAGAAAGAGAACCACTGCCTTTTACGGGGAGCAAATGTAAGACCGGGCTGACTGCTGGAACAGCATAGTTTGCTCCCCAGAGCCTACTTAATGCCTCCTAGGCCCTGTGGAGAGAGACTAGCCTGTGGGACCTCCTGCCACAGGGTTCCTGCAGAGACCTCTGGAGGGCGTTCTCAGTTCTAGCTGCCTGAACGGCACAAGAGTAACTCATCCAGGGAAAACCTTCAGGCCACTCAGTAGCCTTAGAACCTAAGAGGAGCCCTGCTGGATCAGGCCACAGCCCATCTAGTCCATAAGAACCTAAGAGGAGCCCTGCTGGACCAGGCCATGGCCCATCAGGTCCATAAGAACCTCAGAGGAGCCCTGCTGGATCAGGCCACAGCCCATCTGGTCCAGCATCCTGTCCCACACAGTGGCCCACCAATGGCTCCTGGGCATTTCAAGCAGAGACCAGGGCAAACTTTCTCCTGTTCTCAAATCCCAGCAAATGCCCTTAGAGCCCTCCTGCTTGTCCTTACAGCCTGAAAGATCTACTTAGGCATCCATTCTAGTAGCCACTGACACAGCTGTCCTCTGTGAATTTCCCTAACCCTTCATTGAAGCCATCTAGGGTGGTTGCTGTTACCACCTCTCCTGGCAGCAAATTCCACAGACCAATGACCCTCTGAGTGAAGGAATCCTTCCTCTTGCTGCCTCTTCATCAGCTTCCTAGAGGGCTCGTGGTTCTAGCGTGTGATAGAGAAAAGACATTTTCTCTATCCACCTTTTCTATACTGTGCATGATTTTATATACTATCAGGTTCCCTCTTAAACGCCATCTTTCCAGGCCGAAGAGGCCTAGACGTTGCTGTCTGATTTTGTAAGGGAGGTGTTCCAGCCCCTTAATCATCCTGGTCGCCCTTTTCAGCCTTCTTTGTTGCCAACAGGGAACAACCTTTTCCTGGTAGCCATCCATGAGTTGGGCCACTCGCTGGGCCTGGAGCACTCCAGCAACCCCGATGCCATCATGGCACCTTTCTACCAGTGGATGGACACAGAGAACTTCCAGCTGCCGGAAGATGACCTCCGGGGCATCCAGCAGCTGTATGGTGAGTATGAGCTGGGCAAGAGATGAGGTGAGATGGTCAGTTTGGGTCTGGGCTGTGGAACAATTCACCAGGCAGAAAGACTTGGACCTCAGTCAAAAGCTCTCCTGCCTTTAGCAGCCTCAGCACGAACTGGTCTTTTCTTCCTCTCCCCAGGGACTCCGGGGCAGAATCCTCAGCCCACCAAGCCCCTCCCAACTGCATTTCCCAGAAGGCCTGGCCCCAGGCCTCCCAGGCCCCCTCCCCCTGGTAAGCCAGAGGGTCCGTCGCAGCCGGGCAAACCTGACCAACGCGAACCAAATATCTGTGATGGAGACTTTGATACGGTGACAATCCTGCGTGGGGAGATGTTTGTCTTCAAGGTAACTTGCTTGCCTCCTTCTGCCACTGTTACTGCTGGGGGGGGGGGGAGGGCTCAGAAATTCTGTCTGATTACTGCTATCAAGGAGCTCTGGGAGGATTGGGCCCCCGATTCTAGATGGGGTGCGATCAGAAGCTTTCTCCAAGCTTTTGTGTAAGAGAAAGCCGTCCACCCTCTGCCCAAGGGAGCCTTGGCTGGCATTTTCTAGTCCTTGTGTCTGGAAACAACAGTGTGGACTTGTGCTGTGCAAGGGGGGGGGCAGATCCAGATTCTCCTTCCCCCCTCAAGCCCCCAGTTCTGACCCTACTAGAGTCCACATGAAGTTGTGCAGGTGAAAACACACAAGAACCTGCTCTCTGCCAGATTCTTCTCCATATTAGGGATGTGCATGAATATTATAATGCATTTGAAATTTGATCGAATTGACCGAATTTCGACATTTGAATTCGAACCGGATGTCCTTAAATTCGAATTTAAAGATTCAGTTCCAATGTTAAATTTCAGATCTATTCATTCAAATTATTCGGACATTCTTATGCGTACAGATTAGGACCCGGAGAAGATGCGTATGGGCATCTATGAATGTTGTTGATGTTCACAGGTGCAAATTCGAATACAAAATTCAAATGAATAGATTTGAATTTGCTTAATTCGAATCAAATTTGGTTAAGTTCAAACTTTAAACTTTCAAATTAAA
This sequence comes from Aspidoscelis tigris stejnegeri, assembly GCA_023333525.1. NCBI lineage: Eukaryota > Metazoa > Chordata > Lepidosauria > Squamata > Teiidae > Aspidoscelis > Aspidoscelis tigris. The sequence continues at coordinate 6,909,840 of JALMGA010000013.1, forward strand.
TCGAATTTTTGAGTATTCCGTTCGAATCAAATCAAATCCCGAAAATTGCATTCATGCACACCCACCATGGACTTCCCACCATCTGAACCACAAAAGGATTGGGGAGAGTTTAAAAGATTTCCTCACTCCCTAAAGCGTGCTTTGGCTCTTTCAGAGAACACAGGGAAATTCTATAGAAATCACGCCGCAAGCCAAACTCTTGCCTCTCGCACTGCCATCCAAAGCAGTGAGCCAGTTTGGCCTAGTGGTTAGGGAGCCAGACTCTTATGTGGGAATACCGGGTTTGATTCCACAGTCCTCCAGGAAGCCAGTTGGGTGACCCTGGGCTAGTCACAGCTCTTCTGAGCTCTCACAGCCCCACCTACCCCACAGGATGTCTGTTGTGGGGAGAAGAATGGAACGTTTGTCAGCCGCTTGGAGTCCCCTTAAATGAATGAGAAAAGTGGGGTAGAAAAGCCAACTCTTCTTCAAAACACAACCATGCCTGCCACATCCCAGGACTGTGAAATGAAATGACAGCAGGAGAATAGACTGTCGAATGAGGGTTTCTGGGGGGGGGAGACTGAGGGCTTCCAGCCTCTTTCTAGATGCCAAATCAGCCCATGGTCAAAAGGGAAAATACTCGCCCCTGACTCCAGTGAGTTTCAATCATGGGCTGAAGCGATCACTAGCCAGCCAGGACTCTGTTCCTTCCAAAAGGGGCTGTTGGAACTACTTGGGAAGGGACCTACAGTAGTTGTGTTACAAGAAAAAGCTCATTTTTAGCAGAGTATTTTCTTTCTGCAGAGCACCATATTTTAACTGTCCTGTTTTAACTGAGACGATTCCAGATTGGAACATTTTTCACGCCTTTTGTTATTCGTTGATTTGTAGAGCTTGGATTATTGAGGTGGATTTAATTGCTTCAGACACTAACCTGAGCCCTTCGGCAAAAGGGCAAGGTAGATAATTGAGGTTTTTCTTCGTTTTTTTCCATTTATTTCTTTGCTTTTTTATTTAAGAAATGTATATCTTGCCCATCAACGAAAAACAAAATATTAAAGCATAATGAAAAAGGTAACCCTCCCTCCCACTCACCCCCTCCCAAATGTGTAACACTGTGTGGATTCAAGAATGTAGGCTTTCTGGGACGCTTGCATGTGAGCGCACCGCCCTGCTAGGTCCTGGACTGGTTGTGAGCATAGGGACCCTAGCTGATGCCCTGAAACAGCGGGTGAAGCCTGGTGGGGTGAATGCGTGGGCAACGGCAAGAGAAGACAGACACAGACCTGTTCCACGTGCACGGAAAGAAGCCTGAGCTGCTTCTTTCTTTCCAGGGCCGCTGGTTCTGGAGGGTGCGCCACAACCGCGTGCTGGACAACTACCCCATGCTCATTGGACACTTCTGGAGGGGCCTTCCTGGAAACATTGACGCTGCCTACGAAAGACAAGACGGGCGCTTTGCTTTCTTTAAAGGTGAGGGGCTTCCGATGGGGCAAGGAAGGCTGGTGGCCAAGGTCCTGGCGGCTGCCCTCCCGCCGCAGGCGCTTTGTCACGGGTGTTGACAGCACGCACGAGCGGGTCTCTGGTCTCCTTGTCAAAGTCCTTCTCTTTGCCTTGGTGCCAGCAAAGCAAGATTTCTGTGGCCTCCTCGAGAGGTCACATCTTCTCAAATGGAGCAGAGCCGAGGGGTGTTCCTAGAGGCTGTTCCTGGTTCCAGAGGGGAATAGATAGCGCAAGGTGGAACTCTGGCTCCTAATTCATGTCGGCGTTCTCCGGCAGGAGGAGGTCCAAGCCCTGGGGCCAGGAGCAGTCCACTGCGCCCTGTTCTTGCGTCCTCACGAAGGAAGACCCAGGACAACAGGAAGGAGCTGGTGGAGGACAGGGCATTATCTGAGGGGACCTGAGTCCTGCTCAGGATTTAACCCTCGGCCTGTTCTTTTTTTCCTCTTCCCCCCTTTCTCCAGGGGATCGCTACTGGCTGTTCCGAGAAGCAAATCTGGAACCAGGCTACCCTCAACCCCTGACCACGTACGGACTGGGGGTTCCTTATGACAAGGTGGATGCCGCCATCTGGTGGGAACCCACAGGGCAGACCTTCTTCTTCCGGGGGGACAGGTAAGTATCTGCACTGAGAGGGAGCATCTAGCTGATCCCAACCAAAACAGGAAAGAAAACCTGTGAGGTAGGGGGACAAAGGGTCTCATGACTGAAGAAATGGGACAGAGGTAGGCAAAAGACAGGTAGCTCGACGTTCGCTCTCAAGAAGCCAAAGGCAGGAGGTTGCGTTGTTGTAGAGGCTGTGGTGTGTAGACACTCCACCTTTTGCCTCTGCTCGCAGTGGCAGGCCCAGTCTGCACTGCTTGGCAGCACTTGAAGGAGGGCAGGAACCCTGCCTGAGACCCAGAGGTGGGACCCAGTGGCTTTTGCCCATGTGATGTCTCACTCCATGCGCCACTACATAAGAGTAAACCGCAAGAGCCTGCGGAAGAGAAGCCAGACTCAGGGGAACTGGAAGCAGAGGACCATTCAGCACCATGGCATCTCTGAGAAAGAGGCCTGAGGCCAAAATGGGCATTACATTGGGCACGCTCCTTAGGGTTGGAGAGTGATCCTGAGGTGGCAGTTGGCGGATGGAACGATCATCTCCACGAGTGGCGAGAGTGAGAATTATGTTATGATCTCAGCTCCCAAGGGTGGCTGGAGACGCCTCTGGGCAGGGGTGTTCCTTGTGCTGTGCCAACGGCTATTAACCGCATTCGCTTTCGCAGATACTGGCGCTTCAATGAGAACAGCCGTGCGGTGGACCCTGGCTACCCGAGGACAATCAGTGTGTGGGCTGGAGTCCCTCAGGCACCCAAGGGGGCCTTTCTCAGCGCCGACGCAAGTAAGCGCAGCCAGGGGGGGTGGGGGTGGAAGAAAGAATCGCTTTGGAAAGAGATGGCTTGACACCCGGCCAGTGAGAGAGTGGTGTGGACTAGAATTCACTGCTAGTCTGGCTGTTCTTTTCACTCTAGGCCTGGGCATGGTTTTTTTCATGTTCAATTTACAGTTCTGTGAATGTGAATGAAATTTACCTTCGTGCAAACAGAGCCACTTCAAATGCGCTAGAACTCAAATCTGCTGTGAATGCTTTTCAAATCCGATTTGAATCCATGCTGCCAATTGTGCCTCCAAATCCTCTGAATCCACTTTGAATCCACTTTGAATTCACTCTGAATCCTCCCCATGTTTGCAAATATAGCAAAACTTAAAACAGAAAAGGAGAGGGAGTTCCTTCTCTTGCAGAGGTATGCGGCACAGGGACATGCAGGAGGGCCTTTTCTGGGGTGGCCCCTAGACTCTGGAACAGCCTCCCTCTTGAGGTTTGTCAGGCGCCTACGCTGTATAGTTTGTGGTGCTGGGTGAAAACGTCTCTTTTCACCCAGGCTTTTGCCTTTTAAATAGCTTCCTCAGGGTGCTGAATGAATGAATGAATGGTCCCTCCTGTTCTCACCTGTTTCTCCAGCCTACACTTATTTCTACAAAGGCCGGCTGTACTGGAAGTTCGACAACGAGCGGCTGAAAACGGAGCCTGGATACCCAAAGTCCATTTTGCGAGACTTCATGGGATGCCACGAAGAGGTGGCTGCAAAGCCGGACCCTGGGCCCCGTCAGCCTGATGTGCGCAAGATCCCCTTCAACCCCAATAGCCCAGGGGAAGGCAAAGAGGAAGAGGAGGAGGAGGAGGAGGAAGAAGAACAAGCAACAGAGGAGGAAGGCAGAGCCGATGCTCACCCCGGGCAGGGGGAGGAAGAGGAGACGGTTGTGGAAGATTACAGCCACGGTGCAGACGGGGGTGAGGGACAGGGCCGTAGCGGCAGTGGCGGCGATGTGGACATTGTGGTGCACATCAGCGACTATCCCCTGACCATGAGCATCGTGATGGCGAGCCTGCTGTTGCTGCTGCTGATCTGCATTCTAGGCCTCGTCTACGTCATTGTGCAGCTGCAGCGGAAAGGCCCGCCCCGCGTCCTTCTTTACTGCAAGAGGTCCCTGCAGGACTGGGTCTGACCGGTGGCCGTCCCTGCAGGACCGGGACGTCTTGGTCACCTCCAGCACAGCCTCCCAAGAGGGCTGGAGTCCTGGGAGACGGCCTGCCTTCCCCTCCTGCCTCGCACGGGGAAGAGACTCTCGAGAGCGTTCCAAGTTGGCTGCCTTTTCACCTCCCCGGCCCCAAGGGGACCTCTGGGGCCTCCTCCAGAAGCTTCTGTGTCCGCACCAGCAATGTGCCTCGTCCTGACTGGCTGCAGGTATTTGCTGAGGGGCTGGGCCAGGGGCAGGTCTCTGCCTTTGACCCCTTTGTTGTTGCCTCTACGTCCGGTGTGTGTGTGCGTGCTCCCCATGTGTCTGCCAATTAACCCGGGAAGACTGATTTCTCCACTCTGGGAAGCAGTGGCGCGTGGTGGCCCGGCTTCACGTGCTCACGGGCAGAGGGAGGGCGCGGAAGATGGAGTCGCTTTGCCAGCCCGGCCCTGTTCTGCCCTTTTCCGTGCATGCACAGTAGCCACCGCTGTTCATTCTAGGCTGGGGAGGGATGTCTCAAGGGGCAGTTGGCTGCTCCCTGGAACTAACCAAGAAGCAACATTCAACACCTTCCCAGCGTCGCCCTGCAGAAGGCGGAGGGCACCGGTGTTTCCTGCTACTGACCTCCTAAAAACCGTGACCTTCTTTTGTAAGGTTTTACTTTTCTTAGCCTCTTGGGTTGCAAAGTGCGGCAAGGCTTTTCTACTGTAAGTTGTTGGGGGTTATTTTGGGGATGGGTAGGTTGTGCTGCTGAGAACTTTGATGTCAGGATAGGGGAGGGCGAGGAGGCCTCTTTGGAGGGGACCCAGCTCTCTCCCGTTCCTGGACCGTGACTACTGTTCCTTGGCTACCTCTCCTGGCCAGCTACACCCCTTCTGTGCTGGCCCTCACCGCAGGCTGTGAACACTTTTGTGGCCAGGATGTCTTGCACTTGCACGCGTGCCTGTGTCTCCTGGCCCGGCCCCAGAGAAGGCCACAACACTACTGATCTATCACTGCTGCAAAGGAGGCGCGGGGGGGGGGGGGGGGCGCTATCCGTGGTTCTACTCTGTGTGGTGCTGGAAGACTGGTGGGGCTTGCAAGGACCTGCTGTGTGGAGTTAGCAACAGTTATGGATGAGCACAGCAGAGAGCCCTGCCCCCTGCTGAAGGCTGGCTCGGACGCTTCCTTTTTGCGCGGTCGTTGGACGAGCCAAATTTCCGCAGGCCGAGGGCGTCCAGCCGTGCTCCCAGATGTTGGCTATCACTGCCCTCCTTTTGCCTGAATATCACGGGTCATCCTTCCCTTTTCCTTTGTATATAAATCAATCTTTCTTTCCTTCATTAGAAGAGAGCAGTTGGATGCCCAGTCAGGCTCCAGTGTGGGTTTCTGTTGCTCACTTCAGCCTCCCTGCCGTGATTAAAATTCTCACTTGTAGTTTGGAAAGTTGGGATTTCTGAAACCGAAGGACTGGAAGTAGTTGCAGGTATTTTGCAGGTAACAGGAAGGCCTCAGCTACCTGGCCAAAATACAGAGCTGGCACCAAACATTGCCTTCAGCTGCTTGCGGAGGGTTCTTTCCCATTCAAGTCCACCATAGGTTGTCTTGAAGGTTTTTGTAGAATACAGTTTCCTGATCGTTAAAGATGAGCCATTCTGCCTTTCTGAAAAGTTAACCAGGTTGTGTCCTCAGAAGATCTTTCTGGCAACAGCAACTCTTTGTAAGTTCTCCCTTGCTCTGGGTCAGCATCCTGGCCATTCTCTGTGGTCCTTGCTTGGTGTGGCAGAAGCCTCCAATGCTCAGGTTGACTGACTGATGTTATGTCATTGATTGTGAGGCTTCTCTGTCATGGACCGAAGGGAACTATTGCTAACAGCAGCAGTGTTCAAACTGCTGCTCAGTGCATCATGCCTTTGCTCAGACGGTTGTACGCAGATTCCAATGGAAGCTGCTTTGGCGTCCATTGCTGATGCTCCATTGGAAATCCACCATGAGCCAGTTCCTTCAGCTTGCTTTGGCATTCCAGTAGGGTGGGCGCCATGTGCCAAGAATTCTGTGACAATGCTAGGCCTCATCCGAGACCTGGCTTTGCAGGCGGGGTCTTATAAGGGTCATCGCACGGTGAGCTCTTAGCAGATTGTGCTGTCTGTTCCTTGGCTGAATTTGTCACTGCATAATCTAACTGCAAAGCCTGAAAGCCAGTTCATTTCCTATACCAAGAGATTTGAAAAAAAAAAAAAGAAGAAGAAGACAGTTTGGTCTTTCACAGCCTGCCAATAAAGCGACATTTGTGCTGACGCTGAAATCATGCAGTGTGTGGAATTCATTCTTCTTCCCGTGTGGGTGAAACACTTGGCCATAGGGCTTGGTATGGAATACATCTCTGGTTTTGTGGGTTCCTCCTCTTCTTCCTGGGTTTGAGTGCTTGTCCCTTGGTGCCCATGGAGATGGGAGAAAGGCCCCTCCATCCTGTACCCGACTGAACATAGTAGCCGCCGCGGCATCTGTGTGGAGATGGGTCTCCAAAAGAGCTCAGCTGTTCCCATTCTGCATAGAGTACCATAGTCTCCTATGGAGCATTCCACATGGTGGGAGGACAAAATTCAGCCGCAGGAGGCAGGGTAGCGATGCGTCCTGATGAGGTTACACTTCCAGCGCACTTTCTCATACAGATAATTTTGGGGATCCAGAAAGGAGCCCATCTGTGCATCATTACCCGGGGCACCCAGTGTTTTTGTACAATGTCAGGCTAATCCAGGCCCGGAAGGCTCACGACGGCTCTCATTCATTCCCCCCTAGAAGCCCCTTTCTCCCATTTCGGCTTCTGGGGCTTGCAGAGAACACAGCACACATGATTTGCTCGCTCAGCTGCCACCCACCTGGACGGGACCAAGATGAGCCCCTAAGGGCATGTCCCCATGCACATTTTGGTCTGAATTGAAACCAGGTTTGGCAAGGGTTGTCCCCATGCACTTTTGATTTGGTCTGATTTCCATTGACCAAATCACCCAAACCCATACCAGATTTGGTGCTGGAAAAAACAAGTCTCATCACTGTTTGGTGTCCTGGCACACATTGCTTAGCGAGCCGAGCCTGCACATGGGGACGGTCCCAGGCTATTTGGGGAGGCGATTGGCACTCATGTCAGTGGGAGGTGGGGTTTCACGTCCTGTGCTTGCTGTTCCTGCCCTGTGCATTGGAGATTGCAACCGCTGAGATTTTTGGGGAGTAAATGGTGTTAAAACCAAAATGACGAGGGGGTTGAATGGCCTTCACTGCCCCATGAGACTCTCATGCAAGTATTCCACTCCCCATTTCCCAATTGCTGGATAATGGCTTGATTTTTCTCCCTTTTACATGGAAAATATTCCACCTCCGTTCCCGATCGCCAAGGCAGCCATGATTGATTTTCCACTTGCTGGGTGTTCTTGGGGTTCCCGGGTGGAGCGGAAGTGCGCAAAAACACTCAACTGTTGCCAAACCTTGTAGCGGCTTTGGTTTTTAAAAATTATTTTTTCCGTTCGTTCCTGCTAAAGGGGGGGGATGTGGCATTTGCAGCGGGCAGCACAGGGGTGAGGTGACGTCAAACCAGCTTCCAGTGAGGGGGCGGAGAGGAGGTGGCGCTGCTCCCCTGTGCCGAGGTTTGGCGCAGTTTGCATGGGGACAGCTGAATCCGCGCCCAGCCCACATTGCTGGGAATGGCATGGGGACGGGCAACATCTGTTCTCGGACCCGCGCCCAGTGACATGCATGCCAAATCAGAGCCAAACGGTTTGCATGGGGATGCAGCCTAAGAGTCCTTCCTCCCACAGAATGCCCAAGGGTGCTGCCAGTGTGAAGGTGTGGGCCTTTGCTGGGCACCCAATTCCGCCTGTGCCGATGCAACCGAAGGAGGGCAAGACGTTCCTCGTTTGGCCCTTTTCCATCCTGGACGCTCGCAGTGGGCTTGTGGTTTCTGACCGGCCGGCTCTCTTCATCCTCCCCCATCCCACCCCAGTGTTTGCAGACCTTCCATCCTATTACAAAGACTTGACACGTCCTTGTTAAGTTCTGTCTCCCAGACAGCACAGGACATATCAGCGGCAAATAGGCCATTGTGGGAGGAGCTTGGCACCATTATCGGAAGAGGCCCGGCAATGCCAAGGACCATTCATTTTCGGAGCCGGGGCCTGGGAAAGTCTGCAAGTGGTGGAGGTTGCTATGGCAATGAAAAGGGGCAAGTGATACCTGGGTGAAGAAGGGACAGTCCCCTTGCTATACAATTAAGAGTGGAAGCCGTAAGGGCTTTGTGAATCTGCAGTATATATCCTAGCACAGCGGCTAAGGGGATCCTGGAGATCTCTGGGGCTGGCTGTCATAAGAGGCAGGGAGCAAAAAGGCCCTTCATCTCGTCCAACATGGGTCTCCCTTCTCATCCCCAGCAAAGTGTTCCAAATGGTTTTCGCTGCCCAGGCAGGACCTCTAGTGTAGCCATGGCCAGCTTTCAGAGGCCGGACCCCAAACCAGCTCAGCTTTTCCCTCCTCCTCCTCCTCCTCCTCCTTCCCGAATAGTTCTCTTGCCTGCCCAGATTCAAAGTTGTGAGTACACTAGTCACTGCCAAGCAACGGTTCTATAAGGATCAGCTGCCTAGTGAGCAGCTGAGGAAGCACGTGACTGTTCAAGCATGCCGGCCTCTTTCCAGGCAGGTGGCAGCCACAGCTAAGCAAAGCAGACATTGCCAGGCAGCTTCTGTGCTCCACAGCTCATGTGCTCATGCTCTAAGGAACCAGGGCTCCTTCCCTCTCCAGGGAAACCAGAGGCCAATTCGCACTGGGCCTGCCAGTAGACACTGGCGTGGCTTCTGGGAAGCCCCATCTGCACTTGCAGGAGGCGTTTCCACATCAGAAACGCCTCCCGCCATTCCGGAAGCTACCCCCATGGCTACTAGTGGCGGTGCACAAAATTGTGCACACACGCATCTGCAACCTTAGTTGCTCTGCTCAGAGGAGCGACGATTTGCACCTCAGCCAGTACCGGGGGTTGCGCCTGCCAGTACAGGTGATCCCAAACGTGACTGCGCATGCATGGCGTATCAGCATTGTGGTGGCCGCACATATGCATGCGCTGGGCTCTGCGCAGAAGATGTTAGTACCTGTGCACGCATCGAGGCCCAGTTATATCAACAAACGCATTGGGGGTTGGTTTGGCGTGCACTAGCGTTTGCACGTGTGAATCCTAGTGCATACTAGTGGGGATGCACTTTTTCCATCCCACAGACAGGAAGCAAACTGCAGAAACACCTCAGAGCACAGCAGAGCACCAGCTGTTCCTACCTCTATAATATCTAGAGGAAAGGCTTTCTCTCGTGCCCCCTTTTATCTCGTGCCCCCTTTCCCAGCAGCATCTCAAGGTCACGTATCTGCTGACAAATTTAGGACTCATTTTGAATTGCTTCTGACTGCAAGCCACGTGCCTGAGGGTCAAACGGGAGGTGTGTTCGCTCGGAACGAGACCGTCACGAAGCTGCCAGTAAGCAAACCGAACCCAAGAACATTTTGCGAGGCAGGAGGAAGCGGTCTTGGGGGAGGACGCGGGGATTATGGGCCGCTGCCTTGAACCTCTATCTCCCGCCACCAATCAAGCAGGAATCCAAGTCGCCACACAGCTACAAGAGCAGGAAATCGCATTACTTAGTGCAAAGAGGGTCTAAACAAAGCACAGACAGGACGGCGGTCAGGTTCCAATCTCCTGGCAGGGAAAATGAGAGACAGAGATGCATCTGCGCACCTTCACACTTGAGAGGCTGTTTGTTTCCTTAAAGAAGGGCGACTGAGCTCCGGTCAAGAGCATCCGCGCAGCACCTGGAGACACGCAGCGATGCAGAAGGGACACTTTCGGGTGTGTTCAAAAGGAAGGTGGCTGGGAGTAGCCTGAAGACTCCTTTTGGCCTAGACTGCGTGTGAACCAGCCATGAACACGCTTTCCTGTTTGTGCAGAAGGGCCTCCGGTCTGTATCGCAGGTGGTTCGGCTTCTCAGTACACTCGGCTCACCCCGCAGGTCTCTTTCTTTGCAGAAGCAGGGTGGTCCTTTGCTCGTGCTGAAAAACTGCACATGAGTGCATGTATGTGATGCGTGCGCGCGCGCACACACACACACACACACACACACACACACACACAGACAAAGCTCAATCAGGCAAAGGCCTCATCTTTATTCCGTCCACTAGGACACTGTTTCCATCTATCCCAGGGCCAGTAATTTACAGCTCTCCTGAAAACCCTCTCAGTAACCTTCACATCAGTCTTCCAGGCTCCTCCCACTGCTCTTCCCTCTCCTAGGTCGGATGCAGATTTTTCATTCCGTTCTCACACGTTTCCTGTCCCTTTCACAGCCCATTTCTGCAGCTCACTCCGTCCCAGCCCTGGCCTGCACCCTCCTAAGAGATTCATTCAGACCCATCAAAAGTAGGCACACAAATTCAAAGAAAATGCAAAGAATCATACCTTAGGTACTCTATTCAGACCATTTGCCTCCAGAGAGCACAGGAAGAGCATTTTGCACTTGGCCGGCAGTGACCCTTTGACGGATCTCCAAGACTTTGGTTCCGGAATGGGCTCCAGCATCCAGAGAGGAAGACAGAGGCTTCTGCAGGCAGCCACGGTGTGCCTCTGAAGGCCAGCTGCTGGGAGCCTTTGAGCAGGCAAAGGCCGTGGGCTTCCCTGTGCTTCCGGTTGACCGTTGAGAGAATAGACTGTTGGACAAGGGGCTGCTTCTCTGACCCAGCAGGGCAGTATCACGTGAACCGGTTTGGTCTTGTGGTTAGGGAGCCAGACTCTTATCTGGGAATATGGGGCTTGATTCTGCACTCCTCTACAAAGCCAGCTGGGTGACCTTGGGCTAGTCACAGTTCTTTTTGAGCTCTGACAGGCCCACCTACGTTACCAGGTGTCTGTTGTGGGGCGAGGAACAGAAGGTTCCTCTGCTGCTTTGAGTCCCCTTAAACGGGTGAGAAAACGGGTGAGAAAAGCCAACTCTTTTTCCTCCACAAAGCTAGCTGGGTGACCTTGGGCTAGTCACAGTTCTCTTTCTGAGCCCTCACAGCCTCATCTACCTCAAAGGGTGTCTGTTGTGGGGAGAAGAACAGAGTCCCCTTAAATGGATGAGAAAAGCAGCATAAAAGACAACTACTGCTACCCTTCATCTTCATCATCATACATGAAGCCAGCTGGGTGACCTTGGTCTAGTCCAGTGATGGCTAACCTTTTGAGCCTGGTGTGTCAAAATTCACAAGAAAACCTAGCTTAACTCGGGTGCTGTGTCACTTCCAGAAATATCCATAATTTTGTAATATTTGTAGCTCTAGTAAGAAAGTTATATTTTTGATATATGTATTTTATTAAAAGCAAAAATGAATAATTCTTTACATTTGCTAAATCTTCAATTGAAAGTTGGTATTTCGTATACTTCAAGAACAAGCAAGCAGTACATGCCCAGGTGCCAGGGTGACCAGGTGTGTCACCTAAAAGGGCTTGGCGTGTCACCTGTGACACGCGTGTCATAGGTTGGCCATCACCGGTCTAGTCACAGCTCTTTTTCTAAGCTCTCACAGCCCCACCTACCTCACAGGGTGTTCTGTTGTGGGAAGAAGAATAGAAAGCTTTTTTTTTCCCCTTTGAGGATACTTTTATTGGAAAAATTGTGCAAAAATAAAATAAGTAATCTTTAAACAAGGGCAAAAGGCTTCTGGAAGAGTTTTGTACTTTGCAACATTGTCTGACTATTCAATAGTAATTCACCATCATCAGATTTTCTCCCAAGTTGAGTGGCAAAAGCAAGTCTTAGGTTTTGTTTTAGCAAAGAAAGAAAACAAACACTCAGGACTGACAAATCTTCCTTCTGCTCAGTTTTTGTTTTCCCTCCTTTTGGTTTGTAAACAAAGGCAAAATAAACAAAGGAAAACAAACAGAGGTTGGAGTCCCCTTAATTGGGTGAGAAAAGCAGAGTAGAAAAGCCAACTCCTCCTCCTTTTTTTCCCAAAGAGGAACACTTAACAGGCAGAAATCCCCAGAGTTTTTGTGACCTTACCACGAAGTTTCCTTTCTACCCTCCAGAGCCTAATTCACACTCAGCTCACTGTAGATCAGCCCTGGTTTGGCTTTGGTACCCAAAGAGCCCACCGTATCCCTGTCCTTGGCTACCTACTGGGCCTAGGCTCAATCCAGCAGGCACTTACATTTCGATGGCCATCCTCAGTTGCTTTGCTGCTGCTGCTGCTTTGATAAAACTACGCTGAATGTTTTTGCTATCATGTCTTTTCCTGCTGCAGGAAACTACTCTGGAATAAGGGTGAGCATGAATGCAATTTTTGGGATTTGGATTCGAATCAAATATCAGAAAATTAAAATCGATTTGAATCTTTAAAATTTGAATGTATTCACATTCGATTCAAATAGAATAGATTTGAATCTATTTGTCCAAATTTTCAATTCGGATTCGCAAATACGAATGTTGACATTCGTATGTGCCCGTAGGCATCTGCACACATCTGTACGCATCCCATATTCGTCCTATTTTCATCCCATAATGATCTGTACAAATGCGTACAGATGTGGAAAAGATGCGTACAAGCTAGTATGCATCATGTACATATCCGCACGCATACAACTGTCTGAATAATTCGCATGAATAGATTTGAAAATTTGAAATTTGTTCGAATGTTTAAATTTGAATTTATAGACATTTGATTTTAGTTCAAATGTCCCAATTTGAACGAGTTTGATTGAATGTTTTGAATATTCATTCAGATCCCTACTCTGGAACCTAGATAGGCAAAGAAAACTACAGTACATAATCAAACACACTATTGTGAGGTTGGAGAGGCCAGCCTTGGCACCTGAATCCTGAGGAAGGTGCTTAGATTTATAGTTACCGAAGTCCAAGGAGGTTGGGGTGTGTGTGTGCAACCAGAAACAACTACCAATGCAGGTTCTGATGGTCTTAATAGGGGCAGAGAAAGGGCATCTTCCCAAATCTTGTATGCAGCAGAATGTGGGCTGAAGCCAAATGGATTCACAGCAGGGCAATGGAAACTGGCTGAAGTGTGCAAATCAGGAAATGGCCTGGAAAGCTGAGGGCTGCAGGCTTGACCCCCAAATTCCCCCAGAAGAAGGTCATGACAAACCACTCCCACCTCCGCCAAGAAAACTGCATGGATATTTCCACGGTGTCAGCAGGACAACAATAACATCAAAGAGATGATGAAACCAGGCACGTTTTTGCCCGACATTGCCGAAAACAGAAAACATCCAGACTATGAAGGGACAAACTGTTGCCCTGTACTGCCTGAGGATGGGTGGAGGAGACCGGACCTAAGACAGGGTTTACTTAAAACTCGGGAGCAACATCTGGGTGGGGTCCTTAAAGAACTTGTCCTTTATGGCATCATTGTCTTCTGCTTGAGACGCCCAGAAGCAATCGGTGGGCCACCGTGTGGGACAGGACGCTGGACTAGATGGGCTGCAGCCTGATCCAGCAGGGCTCCCCTCAGGTGCATTACAGCTGCAGCAGTTACAGAGGGCAGTAGCAGTTGTCCAAAAGTTCTGGAGGGTCCCTGGGGCAGCAGGTCTGAGCTAACAGGACTGCAGGGGGAATCCCTGAAGAAGGGCTTTGAGCAGTAGGCAGCAGTTTGGTCTAGTGGTTAGGGAGCTGGACTCTTATCTGGGAATACCAGGTTTGATTCTGCACTCTTCCATGAAGCCAACAGGGTGACCTTGGGCTAGTCACAGGTCTCTTCTGAGCTCTCACAGCCCCACCTACCTCACAGGGTGTTCTGTTGTGGGGAGAAGAACAGACGGTTTGTCAGCTACTTTGAGTGTGGCTTTTGCTCCGAGTGCGGGCAAAGTGTGGAGCCTGTCTGGATGGCCTCCAGGAATTCCGGCACTCCCAGTCTCTGCATTTTTTGCCTGCTGCTATCTTGTGGGTGCTAATAACCCCCCGGGCCTTGTGGCTGACTGCCGCCTCTCCCTTGCTGAGGTTTCTCCTGTGCCAGCAGCAAGCTGTGGGCTTTTGGAAGCAAATTTGCAAAATCCTCACATTCTGCAGGTTATCTCCATAGAAACGCTCCGCAGGGATGGAAAGCGACATGCCTTGTTTTGGAGGGCAAACGGAGTCCGTCTGCCGTCAGTGACAAAGCTTTTCCTGTTGCGAGCGGAGCCGCCCCCGTCTTCGTCCGCCCTCGCTCTGCCTTTTCCATCAGCCTCATCGTAATTGTCGCTTCCTCTCGTTTCCTTTCAGAAGGAAGAAAGAGAGGCAGGTGGACATCCTCCTCCGTGATGCCGGACTGCCGTTGGCCATGTGTTGCACTTGAAGACCCAGAGTGGTCTTTCCGTTTTGGACCAGAATTTTGCTCCCTGTGCAGATCCAGTTGCTCTGGATGTTCCTTCATGATGCTTTTCATGACGCAATACTGATGCTCCCCCTAAAAAATGCACCCAGGTTCAGGTGCTGCACTGGGTGTTCTCTGCTAAGGGGGTTGCAGCTTTGTCTAGATGGAAACCCCTGGGGAACAGCTTAGGGTGAAGGTGTCAGCCTTCTGCATTTTGCAGCCGTGGAGGCAACCTATGAAGGGCACATTGTGGCCTGAAATTTCTCCTATCAGATGTGAACCTACAAACCGGTGTGCTTTTCCTTCCTTCCCTTCTACTTCTGCACTGCGAGCCCCCCAGAAAAGCGCACAAGCTGTTTGCTCCTCTGAGTAAAAGCGGAGAAAGGAGAGGCCCAACTCAACAGAGCTGGTGATTTATCAGCGCTTAATCCATGTGTCTCGTTACTAGCATTTGCTTCAGCTCCTCCATGTCCCTTCCTGAAACAGAGAGCTTAACGCTCAAGACCTGCCAAAATCTTTCACCGCGAGGACAGCGGGGGACGGAAAGAAAGCATTTATTTATCTTTCCCGAGATTTCCTTTTCCTCTTCTGCTCTGTCGTGATTAAATCTCATTCGCTGCTGCTGCTCGCAGCTGCTAATGGCCTTGGAAGGGCCAAGCAAATTAGATTTTTCCTTCCATCCGGGAAGGCGCTCAGGCTACTAGCAGGGGAACGCATTAGAGGAGATCAGATACTGTAAGTCCGTCCGTTATTGATTCTTCCTCCTCAGATGGGACTTGCGTTGTTCCGTGAACTCTGACCGGCTGAAGAAAAGGATGTGAATCACAGTCTCCTCTTTGATAGCTAGGCCATCTATTCCCGCGGAGGGAGCCAGTGGCGTGGGAACAAACGCTCCTGGGAGCAAAGGCATTCGCTGGGTGCTCCAGGGACTTCCCAACTGCCCTGCAGGGATGGCCTCACACAGCCAAAAGTGAGTGCTTGCCCCTGCATTAGGGATGTTCAGAAATGGGGGGGGGGGGGGGTTGCATTTGATTTGTATCACATCAAATTTAAGAAAATTCTTATTTGTTCAAATAGATCCCCTTCAAAAGTGGCAGGATGCTATTCGATACTAGGGACGCGCACAAATGTTTAAACACTCGAAATTTGATTGAATGCGGACGTTTGAAGTCAAATGTCTACACATACAAATTTAAACATCTGAATGAATTTCGGATGTTCCAAAACATTCGTTTGAATGATTCGAAGCATTCAAGGTTCTCAGGATCATTCAAAAATCATACGCATCTGGACGCATTCGCGGTGATAGTATGGGACAAAAACGAGATGCATACAGATACGTATAACACATACGAATATTGTCGACATTTGGATCTTCAGACTCGAACCTAACATTTGAACGAATGGATTCAAATATATTCGATTCGAATCGGATTTTGCTGCATTCGGATTCTGAACATTTGAATAGAATCGAATGTTTGGATATTCTATTCGACTCAAATTTGAATTTAAAAAAATTTGTTCACATCCTTATTCCATACGAATGTGTGTGTGTGAATTTGTACGAATATCCGATACATACATACATACATACATACATACATACATACATACATACATACATACATACATACATACATACATACATACAACTTACACCGATTACGCTGACCAGATGGAATGTTTATCCGATTCTCGACCAGAAAGTGTAGCGGTGTTGTGACTTAAATCTATACTGGGATGACGGAGAGCTGCTCATGAATCCCTCTCTTATTTTGAGAGTGGGCACACATTGATTGCTTGTCTACCAACTTAGTTACAGTGGTACCTCGACATACAAGTGCCCTGACATACAAGTGTTTTGAGATACAAGCCGCCGAGCGAGTGATATTTTGCTTTGAGATGAGAGCAAGATTTGAGATACGAGTATGTAAATACAGTACAGTACATAACAAAAACAACTGAGGTGGTGTTTTGGGAGCTGGAATGGATTAATGGGAAAACTGCTTTGAGATACGAGCGATTTGACATAAGAGCAAGGTTACGGAACGAATTAAACTCGTATGACAAGGTACCACTGTACATAGATACATACATACATACACACACACACACACACACACATATATATATACATACACACACACACACGCTTACAAACGTCCAAATTTATACAAATATTCATGCACATCCCTACACTGCACCTTGTGCCTTTGGCAGGACCTGCCCAGGTCGTGGTTCCCTTCTTCAGCCTGAGCTGCTTTCTTCCAAGTGGCCAGAAGAGCAAGTCAACCACAGCAGGCTTGGATGAGGGCCAGGAAGAGGTTTTTCTTGATCTGACCACAATGTAATTTTCTCAAAAGCCTTTTCTGCAAAGGCCACGGAGTCGATTGCAAGACTGCATTAGGCAATTGGCTCCTACTCCATCTCAGCTCCCCCCCCCACTTGAAATTTCATGGCTGCTGCTGCTGCTGCTGGAGAGGTTTTCTCAGCATGTGGTGTGATGCGTTTTTTGCCTGCAAGGAAGGCCCTTCGACCTCTGAAAAGTGGTATTCAGGGCTTGCGGGACGAAGCTGAACCACACCTGCTTCTTGGCACAGATCGGCTGACTGGCAGCAACTGAGGCCTCCAGAGGTATCAGCGCCAAAGCCCTTTACCAACTGCAGCAAAGTAAACTCTGCAGCAGAGGATCCCGGACAGCAATCAGAAAACAGTGAGGAAAGATTCTCTGGGGCTCTCACTGGCTTAATGCTTCAGGCTTTGCTGTGGGCTTTCTGCAGCATCGTGGGACTTTATCAAGCCAAACAGAACAAATCCTAAGGAAAAGGCAGGAGGTTCCAAATACTATAGAGAAACCCAAACAATTTCTCCTATTAGTGGCAAAGTTATTCCCTTGTCTCCTATCTTTATTATATGTAAATGGCTATACTTAATCGGTGTAAGTTGTAGTTATAAACTGATTGTTAAGCTGTTACGTTCCTTTTCATAAACGCTGAATATAAACTATCTTTGTTCTATTTTTCATAAAGCTGACCTGGCTAATTTCAATCTTTCTCTTTTAGGATCTTCTTTTCTCAGGACCATTATAAAAAAAAAATACTACTTTTGTTTCTGAGTGCTATTGACAAATATCACTTAATTGCTAAGGTATAGCTCAATCCTTTTCACGTCCTCTTTTTCTTTGATCTGTAAGAGCTACTCTAAGTTAACGAAGGCCTTATCCATTCCTGTATAATGCACTTGTTTCCCGGCTTATAAAAAGAAATAAATCAAAACAATTTCAAGGGACTTTCAGCTTGCAACTTATCTGCCTCTTTGCCACACAACGGAATGGACTTTTGGGGGGTTGACTTGGTAGAGATTGAACCTGGGTAAGTGTTTTAAGGGACGGGCTTGGATGTATTTTCCTAGAACCAGGCTTCTCCAGCCATGGTGCCCCAAATGTTCTGGGGCTGGCACAGAATATGGGCAGTGCAGGGACATCTGAAGGGCCACAGTTTGAGAGTAATTAAATTCTCCCTGTCTCTACCCTTCATGCTATTTAATAATGAAAAAACAGATTGCATGTGTGGTCTTTTGGGCAACGCTGCCAAACCAGGAAAGTACAACAGGACCCAATCTGGGTGTGCAGGAAATCATAGTTTTCCCTTTCTCAATCAGCTGTTGAAAGAAACCCAAGCAGGCTTTGCCAAGGATGCCAAAAACTATTTGGCTAGATCTGCTTAAAAGGGTTATTCAAGATTTGGTGCTGTTGTTCTTAAGACACTTATCTGGCACAGCCCCGTTCGGTTTCCGATGGCGTCCAGCACTGAAAACAATCAAGGAGGGCACCTCCACACGCCCCCAACTGAGAGGACTTTCTATTGGGAACACAGACTTTTCACAGTCTGTAAACGGTGCATCTTCTGGGAATGTGTAATTTTCAAAAATGTAACTCTGAAGGGAGTACAGTAAGTTACATGGGACTTTAAGTTCTCCCAGCATCTGCTTCAAAGACAAACGGCACAAAGGGCTCATTGTTTTGTCCTGCAGACCCACAGTGATGTAAAAAGCTGAGAATCTCCCAAAGATGGAAATGTTTAAGAACATCGCATCCAACTTTCGGCAGCGTGAAAAGTTTGCGGGCCGCTAAAACGCAGGACAAGTCTGGTCGCCAGAGATCAGCTCCCCAACTGAAAAGGTTGGGACGCCCGCTTAGGACCCCTTTCCGCATCCTTTGGGAGAAAAAACTCTGCCCATTTTAGCACCACTTGAACAAACACACAGCCGATAAAATCTCTCTCTGCACAACTTGCTGATCTTGGGCTACCTCTACTCTGTCTTGTACCAAAATTTTACCCAGAAGAACATTGTGCTTGTTCCCTCTGACTCATCACTAGTGCAAGTCAGCAAATGCGAGGCCAAGTGGCTGAGTGTCTCTCCTGGAACAGTATCCAAGGCCATTGCTAACTAGGCCACAACTTTGGCCCAAGAGCGTCGGATGCTCCAGGGAGGCAGCCGCTTGCTGGATAGACCCCCGCATCACCATCTCCCAGAGTTGGGCAAGGCTATGGCACCTGAGAGCTGTGGAGAGTACTGGCAATAGCAGTGACCCTGAGGATGGGGTTCAGCTCGCAACTCAGCTGGAAAGGGGCCTTGGGTTCCCAGTCACCTCTAAGATCTCAGCTTAGCTAGGCAGAGAGCAATCTTCCCCTCTTGGTCTTTGTTTCTTTCCACCTGTTTGGCAATTTCCCTGGGAGAAGCAAGCAACTGTAGCAGCAGCAGGTGAGCCCAGGGAGCCCTTTTTCCTGGCTTTGACAGGGAAGCCCATTGTGATCCACGCCTTCTTGCTAAGGCCCAGTCCCCACAAGCAGAGAAAGGCCCCTTTTATTCCCGCACTCTGGCTTGCTCTTCAAAGGGCCCTTATCCAGCAGGCACGGCCTTGCCTTTTCAAGTGCGGCCTATGTTGCCAAGGCCTTCAAGGGCCAGTCCTGTCTGGCTTTCCATCTGGGCCTGGCTGGCATCCAGTGGGCAGGAGGGATGGGTGGGCAGGAGGCGCCAGGAAGAAAGAAGTCCTGAGATCTCAGCAGAGATGCTGTGGGACAATTAAGGCCTTGTGCAGCAGGCACGAATCTTTGCTCCACTTGTTCAGCCAGACAAGAGCGCTGGGGAAGCGATCTGTCCACTTGCTGCACGGAGAGTGCGCAGGGGAGGCTGGCACATGAGCAGTGAGTTGGGCTAGAGTACCGGCAGCAGGCTCAGGGAGCTCCGCTGTGGCTGTGGGACAAGCACATCACTGTCTTTTTGACCCCAGGCAGGATGGCTAGACACAGAGCTCTGAGCTACAGTGCCCTCCAAAGACGGAGCAGAGTTCTCAGGGCAAGGGGCGGGGGGCTGGTTCTGCAGGAAGCCTGGCTGTGAGGGGCAGTGATTAATGGGCACACCATATACCACACACACACACACACACAAAGGGATGCAACCACAGATGCCCAATCAAAAAGCCTGGAAGATCAAGAACCAAAGACCCCTAGTGCACAGCTGATGTCTTTAGGAATCCTCTTTCAGTTCTTCGCTATGTTTGGCTATAGGAGCTGGGATTTGCAGAAAGGCAAAGTGCACCCTTCTTTGAGCAGCGGAGGCCTGCAAGAAAACGGGTTCCCTGGGAAGATTTCCTGCCCGTTCCCCTGGATGCGTTTGGGCGCACCTGTCCTAGCAGGAGCTAAGAGCTGCCTTGTGCTTCCCAGTGGCCCAGCAAGATAATGCAACAGCAGCCCCTGCTGGATATTTTAAGAATGACAGGCATTGGACCCCGGATGCCTCTTCCCCTGAGGTTCTATATCAAGGGCAGCAGCCAAGGGCAAATCAGAGACGCTATTTTGCAGGACACTTTTAGAAGGAAAGCGCTGGCTGCGTCTCCAGGCTTGACCGGCAACACAGCTTTCGGCTCTGACTCTGGAAACTAGCCATTTTCAGCAGTTCTGGTTGCCAAGCCAAATGCATTATTTTGGAAAGTCCTTTTTGAGGTGAAGGTGGAAAGAGGAAACATGCACAGCGGAGTCTTTATCCTGAGATTCCTGCCTGCAGCCTCTTTGGTTGGGAACTGTGCCCAGGGATGCCACAAATGATCCATAGCAATGTCAAAGCTTCCTCTGTGCCTGCAATAACTACTGCAAAGCCCACCAATACATGCACTGCCTCCTGACATTCTGTGGTTGCGGTTTCTCTTTCTGGATCTCCAACAGGAGGCGTCCCTTGGCTCCTGCTGGTGAATCAGCCCAGGGGCACCAAGCTCACAGGGGCAGACCTTCTTGCAGGGATTTTATAGTGTTGGCCCCGCTGCCCTTCACAGAAGAAGAAGAGTTGGCTTTTCTACCCCGCTTTTCTCACAGATGTAAGGGGACTCAAAGCAGCTGAGAAAGCTCTCTGTTGTTCTCCCCACAACAGAACACCTTGTGAGGCAGGTGGGGCTGTGAGAGCTCAGAAGAGAGTTGCGACTAGCCCAAGGTCACCCTGCTAGCTTCATGGAGGAGTGTGGAATCAGACCTAGTATTCCCAGGTAAGAGTCCCGCTTCTTAACCACTAGACCAAAATGGCTCGCAACAGGTAGTTGCGAGGATGCCACAGGGTCCGTTTCACCTTCTATCAACATTATGAGGAAGAGAGTCTTACAAAGAAAATCAAACCTTTAATAGCAGCTTCCAGAGGGGGAGGCGCCCACACATATGGAGAGATACATCAAAATAGGCTATGGAGGAGCAAGGAAGCAAAACTATTGGCGTCCGGAGGGCTGAAGGATCTGGGAGGTGGTCCTGCAGAGCGCCCTCCACGTGCTCAGGATTGACACCCCCACCACCACCACTGCAAGGTCTCCCTGGGGCTGACCTTCAAAGTCGAGCTCAGTCAGACACCATCTCTCATACAGAGCAAAGACAAGGTTAACCGGGTGCTGCCCAATGGGTCAAATCCCAGGTTTTATTAAATAAAGTTACCCTATGTAAATCAACATTTCCTTTAATTAAAAAAAAAAAAAAGCACACCTCTTCCCCTTGTCTTCACAGCGCACCTCGGAGGACCTCCTGACGTGGTGTCATTGCTGCAGAAGGGGGGAAAAGGCACAGAAAGAATACATTGCAGAGTTCTTGAGCAGGAAAAGCATCTCCTCCAGCACTAGCCATGTGCAGGCAGGAGGGCTGTTTAAGAAAAACCCATCTAAATAAAGGTCCCTTTGTATGATCAGTATAAATGAAGTCATGGCAAAGAGAAACTCCCCTGCGTGCTCTCAGACAGCCCCTCTGGGGCAGAGATGTGCACAAGTGTGTTTGTTTGGAGTACAGGAACCCCTCTCCCCCAAAAGGGGACAAGGTATGTGCGTGGGGCCTTATCCCCTCTGGAGCCTAGCAAGAGAAGGCGAGAGTGAAGGTAGAAAGTGGCAGAACTTGCCTCTTCTTCCTCCTCTCACAGGATTTGGTGCACCTGGGAGGGACAGGAGCACGCGGGGCTGGCCACAGCGTTACTGCAACCTCATGGTTATTTCCACACCTTTCACCAGTCCCTTGTAAGCCAGAACAGGGCAGAAAAAAACAAGCTTCTGTCCTGATGGACTTGGCAGGGACCAGAAAAAGGACGTACGGACCTAAGAGGAGCCCTGCTGGATCAGGCCACAGCTCATCCAGTCCAGCATCCTATCTCACACAGTGGCCCACCAGTTGCTTCTCAGCATCTCCACGATGTACCAACAATCGGACCCTGTAAGGCGCATGGGGATGACAGCCCTGTCAACTCACAGCTGCGAAGGATGCTGTGGGGGAAGCATCCTTTGCGAATCACCTTCATCACCTCAGAATCGCATTAATAGTGGGTTGGGCTTGAACAGGGCAGGACTCCATATTCCTGGGCCCTTTGGGGGGTGGGGGTTAAATGCTTCGAATAAACACGTCTGCACGTATCTCAACTCTGTGGCTTTCTTCATCTTAAATCCCACAGGAGAGGTTCAGGAACATGTGCCAAATGCTCCACCCGCCCAGAAGCAGATCCTCAAAAGCGACTCCAAAATGCTGTTCTCTCCACCTGCTGCTCACCTTAGCCTTGTTCTGGACAGGGATGTAAAGCTTGAACTCAGCCGGAAGCTCATCCTCTGAGTAAAGGCGGTCAGAGAAGTAAATTCTACGGATGCGACAATTTGCATGGATCTAAAAAAAAAAGGAAAATAAAAAGCAGATGGAAGGTGGAAATTGCAGGAGGAGCCTTGCAAGGTGCCCTGCTGGGATTCACAGCCACCTGTCTGCCACCTTCCAATCCATTCAACTCAAAAGGAACCCAAGCTCAGATCTTGCTAACTGTCAGAGGTACAAGGCGTAGGGACTTACAAGAGGGCCTTTTCTGTGGTGGCTCCTAGAATCTGGAACAGCCTCCCTCTTGAGGCACCTTTACATTGTATACTTTTCAGGACCTGGTGAAAATGTATCTTTTTACTCAGCCTTTTGCTGTTTAAATAGCTTCCTCAGAGTGCTGTCCCATTAGGGAGGGGGTTATATTTTTAATTATATTTTACTATTTGATATGGTTTAATCTCATGGTAACCCGCCCTGGGACCATTCGGTGGAGGGCGGAATATAAGTTTTCTAAATAATAAATAATCCAGTCACGCATGGAAGGAAGGCCCTGGTGGCCTTAGAATCCAAATGCAACAAAATCCAATTTGAATCTAATACAAAATCCAATTTGTGTACATTCATATCTGTACATTCGTCTCTGTATATTCGAATGTTTCAAATCATTTGAACGAATGCTTCGGAGCATTTGGAATTCGAACGTTTGGAACATTTCTGCATATCCCTACTGCATCCCTTTGGTGTTTCTAGCCATAAAGTAAGAAACATCCTGTTGGATCCCATCAAGACTGGTCCAGCTTCCAGTTGATGACGTGGCACCTCCGTGGGCATCTCTATGCAGGTTTCTTTTGAACAATACAAAAGCAACTGGCCACTCCCTGCTTTTGAGGGGCAGCTGGGGATCGAACCGGTAACCCTCTACTTTCCAGCAGTTTCCTCCACCATTATGGAGCTACAGAAACCAAGAGGGCCTTGTCCTAGTCCCATATATTCAATGATGCTTGCCCTAAAGCAAGCCGAGCTGTGCAAAATCTGACCCAACAGGACCCTAAGAACGCAGAGCGCCTACCTGGACCCGGAGCGTTTCTATGTAGTTGGTGCCGTACGCTCGTCGCGTGAAGTCAGAAAGATTGAACTGAATCTGGTTCCAGCCGTCGTCAAGGCGCATTGGCATGGTGCAGATGAACGGCTTGACGCGGGTGGTGCTCTGGTAGTTACTGGCCCGGAACCGCCGGCGCACATTTTTGTCATCTAGTACCTAGCAGAGACAAGCCAGCTCTGATCAGAAGGTGTTCTCATGGTGTTTTTCTCAGTCATTTCTTTTTAAACACGCTTATATTTCATTGATATCTTCATAGTTTGCTCTTGTGGTAGCACACTGCCTTTCCCCCCCAGGATTATTAATAAGCAAAGAAACATCCCCACCTTTTGTCTGTTCAAGGTGCCACCAGCTGCACTCACCTGCACTTCAAAGGTAAAATATTTCTTCAGGTTCTTGATGATCATCACCAAAAAGGGCAGCTTGATCCCCAGGGTCTTCTTTGGATCAGCAGGACATGTGATATACGTGGTACTGGGGGAGACAAGGCCGGGTTAAAGGGAAGGGAAAGTCAGCTGCTGCCACAGAAATCCCTTGCAGACAACGTGTGACCCTAACATGGTCTCATCTCCAGAGACCATAAACCCAAAGGGACTCAGAACACATGGTTTGTCCTGGATGCCTTTGGAAATTAGCTACAAGGCCTATTTACACTATGGCTTCTAGTGCACGATTAGTGAACCTCTTCGGAAGAGCACAGCCTCCAAGCGTGCCTGCCCTCACCAGCAGTGCACTGACTGTTGATTAGGCGTGGAGCATGAAGCTTTATTCAATCTTGTGCGCCGCTTCAAACAACCCGAGAGCATGCTGGCACCTCAAACAACCCCAGAGCATGCTGGCACCTGAGACAACCATAGAAGCAACTGCACAGTTGCAGAGGGCACTGCAGCCAAAATGGTGGTGGCCAGAGAAGGGCCAGGCCCCGGATCAAATAAGGTAAGTATTCAATTGGGGGGTGGGGGTGGGGGGGGGGCAGCAGCCAAAATTGACTAGCACTCCAAGTCTGGCCATGGACTTCATGGGCTGAAAGGTGTTTTTTTGGGAAGCAAATCATGGCCACAGGAAGTCATTTGTCTGGCCTGTCCAAGAAGAAATCTACTGCATTTTGACGAAGGGGAGACTATCAGGACGATGTTTTAGGATGCCACAGAAAAGATCCTTCCACAGCTGTTTTACGAGCCTAGAGGAAAAGGGACTTGCATGCCATTAGCTGTTCATCCATTTTTCAAAGGTTGATTTATTTCAATCCCATCTCAGCTGTCCCTCAAGCGTCTCCTGCCACCTGTTCAACCTCACAACAGACAGTCTCCAGGGCAGGCCAAGCTACTAAACAGCAACTGAAGTCTGGATTACTCCAAAGCTGTGACTGGACCTCCAGGGAGCACATGGAACCCTCCTCAGTCTTTTTACACGTGTCAATGGCTAGGCTAGACTATTGTAACGCACTCTACATGGGGCTCCCCTTGAAGACAGTTTGGAAGCTGCAGCTAGTGCAGTATGTAGCTGCTAGACTGCTGTCTGGGTCAGCTGTCTGGATGCACATCATGCCAGTCTTAAAAAGGTTGCACTGGCTGCCAGTTCGCTACCAAGTCCAATTCAAGGTGTTAACTCTGACTCATAAGGCCTTAAATGAGTATCTAAAGGAACGCCTTCTCCCATATTGTACCTAAAGGAACGCCTGTGCTTTAAGATCTGGAGGGGAGGCCCTCCTGATTGTCCCACCACTCTCAGGAACAAAAGGGGTGGGCACCCGGGAGAGGGCCTTCTCAGTGATGGCCCCTAAAATATGGAATAGTCTCCTCCCTGAGATGCATCAATCATCTTCATTGTACACATTTCGGAAGGCAGTGACGACACATGTCTTTGCCCTGGACTTTGGTTAAATGGGGATACGCTTTTCCCTTCCCACTTGCAGATGCTATTATTTTAATACATACTGTTATTGTTTTAATAATGTTTGATTCTAAATGTTGTTACCCACCCAAAGATGGTATAGGGCAAGATAAAATTGTAAGTAAGTAAATAAATAAAATTAAAGCTCCCTTTTGCTTCGCAGGCTTAGGCTGAGTTCTCACTGCTGGAATTTTTCAAATCAAGACACAGTAGCTCATCCTGCCCATTCAGTGTGGCGATGATGAAAGTCAAGGTTTGTTCCAGTGGCGTTTGGACCATCCAAAGGCCACTGCTAAAGCTGCTGTTGGCAGGTCCAGTTCTAATGGTCCTTGCACAGGGAAGGTCTCTGACCTTGGGGAAGAAAGTATGCATGGGAAGGACACAAGAGCTCACCCAAATCTTTCTGAAATACAAGGTCTTCTCAAGAGAACAGAAAGAAAGCATTGCCAAAGGTCCCCTCCTACCTGACATTGGTTCCTTCAATCTCCAGAACCAGTGACTGAATATCGTTATCCGTGATTCTTTTGATGTGGCCATTCCGCACCTAAAAGAGGACAAAAGCACCCCATCACAGGCTTCTTTGAGGAAGAGTGTGTTTGTTTACATATTAAAAAATTAAAGCATGCTCAAATAATGACTAAGTGCTCCTCAGTCAAAGGCCAGGGTACATGTGTATCTTCTGAACGTATGGAGTATGAAGGCTTTGCCAGCCAGGAAGGCACATTAAAATGGAGGCTTTCAAATGAAGAAGAAGACAACAAGCTCTGGCCTTCAGAAAGAAAGAAAAAGCATCCACTTTGAATCCTTTCCACAGGTCTGGCTTAGCCACGGTGTCTCAGTCTAGTTCAGTGGTTCTCAACCTGTGGGTCGTGACCCCTTTGGGGGTCGATCTACTCTTTCACAGGGGTCATTATAAAATCATTTTATGGTTGGGGGTTAGGGTTAGGTTGGGGGGACACCACAACATGAGGAACTGTATTAAAGGGGTCGCGGCATTAGGAGGGTTGAGAACCACTGGTTTAGCAGAATCACCAACACGAACTGCTTTCAAAGGGTACCAGATCAAGTCCATGAACAACATTAAGAGCTCCTGTCCAAATTTAGTTCCTTGCTTATGCCTAAAATTTGCAAGTAGGAATTGCATTGGAACAGTGGTTAGGAGTGGAGGCTTTGTGCTAGTTACCACCTGCCAGTTTAAGGATCCCCTCCAGGGGTAGCCAAAAGTACCTGGGGACGGACGGACAGGGACGGTGTTGGCCAAGGTTGAGCTCCAGGCACCTAGCTAGCAAGGGGGTTGCTTAGCCTCCTATAATAGGCCCTGCTTGTCCTGTAGAGCAGAAAATAAAGCAACGCGCCCCCCCCCCACCCACCAGAAGCCAGCAGCCTATGCTGTTCTCCCCTTCAGCCAGCAACGCTGCCAGGGACAGCGTTGCCCGGGCAGCATGATGAGAGCTTTTTATGGGGGGGGGCGCTCTCATTCTCTCTCTCTCTACCGCCCCCTCCCCCCGCGTTCGGGCAGGAACCTGTGAGGTGAAAATGGGCCCGTGGCGCCCCGGAAAGCAGCGCTGGTGAGGAGCTGAAACTGAGGTGGTCTGTAGGGCGGGGGCGCTGGAGAAAGTCTATCGTTTTATTAGCCGTCAGAAGCGCTATTTCTCCCCTCCACGGAGAGCAGGCGGAGTGAAGCCAGGCTGCCCCTCCCTCCCTCCTACCCACCCACCCACCGGAGGGCAGGGGGCCCCTGAGCATGTGCAGGGCGCCCACAGTCCCCGGCCGCCCCTAGGCCCGCCGGGAAGGCCGAGCAGGGCCGGGCCGACGGAGGGACTCGGGCAGCGGCCCCGGCAACCCCGCCTCCCGCACCTTTTTGTCCCAAATCTGCAGCGGCTTGCTCCCGATGCTGTAGAGGATCGACAGGAAGCCGCTCTGGAAGGTGTTCTTGAACATCCCGCCGCCGCCGCCGCCGCCGCCGCCTCAGGTGCGCCGGAAAAGGGCAGCAGCAGCAGCTGCTCTCCGGACTCGCTCGGCCGCGCGCCGGGGTTCCGGAGCCGCGCGCGCCGCCTCCTCAGCAGCCCGTCGCCGCCGCCGCCGCCGCCGCCGCGGGCTGGCTGAGGGGCGGAGGGAGAACAGACGCTCCGAGCGGAAGGAGACACACGCGTCCACGGCGGCACAACACTTCGCGACGCAGCGCAGTACAGTGAAGGAGCGCTCCGCCCGCCCGCTCTCGAAAAGGGTCGATCCCGCCTCCGCTCCCCACCTCCCCGTCCGCCGTCGCCAAGGGACGAACTACTTTTCCGACCGGACTCGTTCGCGCGCGCGCTGAGCTCCTTCCGTCTGTTGTGCGCGGCGCGTGCGTGTTGCTCAGGCAACCATACGGGCGGGGCGTAATCCGGCAAGGGGAAGGACGGGGTCTGACTGGCGGAGTCCGATTGCCACATAGAGCTAGAAAGGGTTAGAGGGGCGACTTTGGAGGAAGGCGGCGGCGGCGGCGGCGGCTGAAAGACTTTAGGTGCAGCACTGAGGCCTCCTGGGCGGGGCAAACTACAACTCCCATGAGCATTACTGATTGAGGAGAGAATGCCCCAGGGGAGGGGCGAAGAGGGAGAGCGGGGCGCCGTTCCCGTCGCCACAGATGCTGCACTCTCCGCAGTCCACCACTGCGACAGGCCACTGGGAGTTGTAGTTCTGGAGCCGTGGCGTGGCCTTGCAAGTTGTGGCCCCTCGAGAAGGCACAAGGAAGCCGCGGCCACTGGTTTCTCACATCAGGGGCTGTGAATGCCCGTTGCCCGGGCTAGCTGATGCCCATCACGCAGTGCATGTCAAGGATGAGGCTCAGAGTTAATAGAAGTGACACTGAATACACTCCTCGCCAGTTTAGTCTAGTGGTTAAGGAGCCGGACTGTTATCTGGGACTACAGGGTTCGATTCCGCCTTCCCCAACGAAGCCAGCTGGGTGACTTTGGGCTCGTCACAGCTCTCTTCTGAGCTCTCATAGCCCCACCTGCCTCACAGGGCATTCTGTGGTGGGGAGAAGAACAGAAGGTTTGTCAGCTGCTTTGAGTCCCCTTGAATGGGTGAAAAAAGCAGGGTAGAAAAGCCAACTCTTCTTCTCGCCCTGTTTTAGTTAAGGCAGCATTGCTTTTTGCAGTGTCCTTAGCCTTAGGAACGTTCTTCAGAGACAAGAGCCTCGTTATATCACACACACTGTGAGCACACAGACTGCACTCTTTCTAGCAACCGCAGTATATGGGGACCCTAAAGGTCATCCAGCCCAGCCCCCCAGTCTGTTAAACCATCCCACAGGGTTGGTGGCACAATCAGAATGAAAAATGCCCGTAAGGGAGAGTCCAGTGTAATGAAGCGACTGTCTGGAAATCCTCTCCTGGTTTCCAGCCTAAACCACAAAATGTCCACAGGACATGTCCCAAGAAACCCTTTTGCCCAGCACCAGTGCTGTTGTCAACTGATGTGGCATGTAACTCAGCCACAAGCGGCAGACAAGGCGATCTAGAGAGGAATCACCGCTAGGATGCTTGAACAAAATTGGAAAAGAGAGATTCTGGGTGTGGAGCTAGCACAAACCAGTTCCACAAAGCCACTTCCTTATTTGATTGGTCACCCATCCATGGCAAGCATCAGTGGGGGGGGGGGGCAGGGGGCAAAAAACAGGAAGGGGTGGGAGCAGACAGACGCGCTGCAGTTCAGTGTAAATGTTTTTGATTATAAAGGAAGACATCAATGAGCATGGAGTTGCTTGCTTTTGGAACCTGCAGGATTTTTCTTTTTTTAAATGTGCAAATCCATCAAGGCAGAATGAAAGAACTGTGGAGCCTGCAAAGTGGCTGGTCTTTCTTCCCATTTCAGATCAGGGGCTTCCGTTACACTATTTCTTCCATTTTTTTGAGACCTCCTGTGCATTTCGTTCTTTCTAGAAATTTTATTCAGTATATAATTTTAACATAGACCGGTCCATCATGCCACGGAATGTCCCCAGCCTGTTAACGAGCCCGTCTGCCGGAATGCCATGGGATGGGATGGGCTGCAACCCACCTGAGTCAAAACCAGTCCTCCGTACGCTTCACTTTGTTGGCGATCGCTTGGTCAGAAAGGTCACCAGGTTTGTGTGTTTATGTGTTGCTGGATTCTGTCCGCGGCTGCAGCCCCTGCTCCCATGACCTGTTCCTAGGCTGACACTCCACCACTTCTGTACACAAGGGGACTGAGGCATTTGGTTGGTTCTTGTTCTGTTTATGGGGAAGGAACAGCGTCGCACCTGGAAAAAGACGGGAAGCAGGCATCAAATGGAAAGGCAGAGTGTGGGAAGGCAGCATAGAGCTAGAAAGGTTAGTACTAACAGAAAACAACAACAACACAGGAGTAACCTAACATTCAGCCAAAGGTCAAAACTGCCCTGGCTGTTCTAAGAATCTAGTCTTCTCACAAATGACAGGACCTTGAGGAACCAACAGGGAGGGAAGGAATTCCAGGTGTTTGTCCCAGGGATGCTTTCTCCTGGGTTACAGGATCCGTGGGAAGCAACATAGTTCTCCCAACTCACCTGAGCAGGCCATAGCCTGGGAATTAAGAGGGAGCATTTGTGCATTAAGCTCACAGGACTTCTGAGCTTGTTCTATAAGGTACACATTGCCAGCTCACTGCCTTTAAGAAATTCCATGAGTCTGTATAGAAGAGACAGACTTGAGGAGGCAGGGTGACAGTTACTGTGCATTTAGAAAGGCTAAATAACTGCAGGTCACCAATGCAAACTGATGGTCCCAGGAAGAAAAGCCACTCTTAAGGTATAGGGCAAATATTATTCCATTTTGGTGCCAAAATCTGAGCCCAAGAAGTGTAGAGAGGAGGGGTCACCAAAGCAGCTCACATGGTGGTCCAGGTTTCACTCTTTGGGTTTTTTTTTTTTAAGTTATCCTTCGAGAGAGTTCAGATCCGGCTAAAGTCTTCCTCTGCAGCTCCAAGCATCCAAACTGTGCTAAGTCAAATTGTGTCCAAGAATGCTCTACGTAAGTCTACACTTTGAAGGATATGTAAGAAATAAGAAAGTCAAAAGTGACTCCTGGTAGCTGCACAGGCTGATCTATTTGGTTTTCTTGGAACAATACCAAAGTTGTTTGTCATTAAAATCTTCTGGGATATTTTTCAGCTTTCCACTCTGGCTCTATTTATTATTTGCATTTTTATCCTGCCCTATACCTGAAGGTCTCAGGTCAGGTTACAACGTTTAAAACCAAATATAAACATATTAAAACAATAAAAGTGTCTAAAAATGGGGAGAACTATATCCTCATTTAGCAAAGAGGTGGGTCTTCACTGCCCTCCTGAACATGTAAAGTGAGAGTGTCTGCCACACCTCAAAAGGGAGACTATTCCATAGCCTGGGGGCCATCACTGAGAAGGTACTATCCTGGGTTCCCACCCCTTTACCTGCAGAGGGTGGTGGTACCTGCAGTAACTGTGTGGTTCCATCCAAAGACTAGACTGCTTGGCTTCAGCCAGATTAACACATACATTGAAACCATGCAGAATGCGGAAGGTATTATATAAAACAAGGTGCAATGCTGCTAGAGCAGATAACACTTCTGTTGTGCATTGCAAAAGGCTCTGCAAACTAGCAAACAAGGTTCTGTACCAAAATAAATTCTTAACGTCTATAATATAGGTACTGGTATTTTCTGTGATGTTCTGAAAGCTAAATTTAGAAAGCAACACCCTACATTTTTCTCCAAAGAAGAACAGTGAAGCAGCCAGTATAAGCATTCAGTAAAGACAGGCATGCAATTTCCAGGGAACAGAAAAGAGATGCTATAAGAAAACTCTCGCTCTTTAATGGAGCAAAATAATTTAGCTCCACAATCTGCCAGACAGTATGGTGAAGTTTTACTCCAAATACAGACACAACTAAGCAGTCAAGAGGTACCTCAAGGTGCGGCTGAGGCTGTGCCATCAAAGTTCTGCACCACATCTATGTGGTCCTTTCCAAGCCCAGCCATCCCACTGGGCATAAAAAAGGTCTTCCCCATCAGTCCTTTAGCATCAGATGATGGAAGCCAATAAGATGTTTCTCTTAACCCCCAAAGGAGGTTAAGTTCCCCAGCCAAGTACCTGCTCTCGAGGAATGCCCAGAAACTAGACAGAGGACACCACATGTTTGTACATAGAGAAATTTATTGGTTCCAGTGAATTGTACAAATGTATCTGACCTGATACCAATGCTAACATATCGTTATTGGGATATGGAATGTAAACAGATGCTTCAAATAGAAACAGTCTAACTTTATTACTTAAAATTAAATATTTGACAATGTAATAGAACAAAAAAAAACCCTGCATTTCGGCATGGTGATAAAAATGTGTGGATTTAGGTATACGAAGCCACCAGAATCACACAATATAATCCCCCCCAAAGTGGGGTTGAACGGTGGGCTGACAGGAGACCCACTGGAAAAAACTAAAAGGAGCATCACACCCACCCACCCCTCGAAGAAGAGGGTTCTACCCTGACAGCTCCAACACCGGACCGAGTACATAAAAATGCAATCGGGATCTGAACCCTTGGCAAGCTGGCGCACGCCAATTCTGAACAGCTCCCTTTCTGGCTTCCAAAATTTCCCCCCAACTGGCCTCTTTGCCCCAAGGCCTCCTCTTTGCTGCTTCTTCACACAGTCAAAGAGGCTGTAGTCAAAGCAATTCTAGATTTTGCACACAGTATTGATGAAAACAACCGGATTGGCATTTCCAGCGAAATGAACATGCTTCACCAGGGGAAAATTCCCCCCTGCCCAAGATCACATCCTTTCCTCCCACGTTTAAGGCAGGGACTTACCCAGGAGTTTCCCCCACCCCCACCCCCACCCCCACCCCAAGGCCGCCTGTGTGGAGTAGCCTGACGGAGTCAAACCACTTCCAAGGCTCCCTGGCGGAACTGAAGGACAAGAAAATACCAGTCAGACAGGAGACGGCCAGGGTGCCATCGTTTTGTTTACACCTTAAGCTGAATCTGACCCCAGGAGAATTGGTGGCTCTGCGGCCCATGCTACATTCCAATATGGGGAGGGGAGGGGAGGGGAGGGGAGGGGAGGGGAGGGGGAACCAAAGAACTGTGCACTGGAAGAACATAGAAAATGGCAATTAGGAAAGGCAGCGTAGGAAACTGCAGAATCAACCCAGAGTCAGTTGTGCAAACCTTGGGCGACACCCTTTATATCCATGTAAATCTTGCACAACCATTTGGATCAGGACTTTGGTAACACACAGAGAATATTGGGGGAGCCATAAGTGCTGGAGAGAGAGGGAGGCGACGCCCTAACTCCCTTCAAGACGAGGCTTCTGCTGAGCATATAGGGGGTTTGGTTCATCCCTTCCCTGGGTGACAGAAGGGCAGGTCTGTATCCGTAAACCCTTGGAATTACCCATGGTTTCCCAAACTTCATCGTGCTGCTGTGAGGCCACTGGAGAGCACAGGGCTGTCGGAGTTGGGCTGGGCCTGCTCCTTCACCACAGGATCTGCAAGAGAAGGAAGAGAGAGGCTGCTAGAATACAAATGCTCCAGGGGGACTATGGCCCGGCCCTCCACGACACCGGACAGAAACCCGGAAGACCCACCCGCTACCAGTTCTGCCCTCCTTAAACCCCCCAGCCCCTGAAGACCTGCTGCCTTCTGTATGAAAGGAAGTTTGGTACCAGCAGGATGTGGATTACATCTGAGCTTTCCCTGCTCCCCAGAAGCTGCAGCTCACCCCATTAGAGTAGCTGCTGGGAAGAACAGCAGGCAGGCATGGGAGTGAGGCTAGAGGAAGGATATACTGGGCAACACTCCAAAGCCAAGACCCCAAAGGCACAAAGCCTGCCTACCATTTCTCAGCAAGAGAGCAAAAGGGAGCGTAGCAAAGCAGAGAGTTAGGAGTATGTTTGGTTGATCCTGGAATCCCTTAATTCCGCAAAGAGGAGCAGGCAGCACTCCCTAATATTATATGGCATGGATAGTGGAACTCTGAGGACCACAGACTGCCCCTCACATGTTTTGGTTCTGCTCAGCTTCCTGATGCTCAGTAGAAAACACACAGGAGAGTGTGGTGTTCTTCCACACACTTCAGCATGCTGCTTGACTCTTGGTGCCCTCTTGACTTTTTGAGTCTCCCTCCACTCTGTAAGAATCATAGAGTTGGAAGGGACCTCTAGGGTCATCTAGTCCAACCCCCTGCTCAATGCAGCTCACTACCTCCCATGACAACGTATTCTACTGACCGATTCCCCTCACCCTCAGGAAGCTTTTCCTAATATCTAATCTGTATCGACTCCCTTGAAGGTTCATCCCGTTGTTTCAAGTTCTCCCATCTTGTGCAAGTGAGAATAGGTACGATCCCTCTGCACTGTGATGGCCCTTCAGAGACTTGAAGACTGTGATCATGTCTCCTCTCAGTGTTCTCTTCTGAAGGCTGAACATTCCTAGATCCTTCAACCTTTCCTCATAGGACATGCTTTCCAGACCACTAACCATTTTGGTAGCCCTTCTTTGGACTTGCTCTAGACGGAAGGCAGGTTGGTGAACAAATTAAAGCACTGCAGAGAAGTGGCTGTCCGGCCCCAACTTTTGTGGGCAGGGGGACAGAATCTCAGAACTGCAGATCTGGAAGAGACCACAAGGTTCACCCAGTCCAACCCTCTGCAGTGCCTGAGAGGCTGACTGATGCCCTGCACCTAACTAGCACCGCAGCTAACTGGCAATGTAAGACCTAGAAATGCAGCCTCACCTAAGGAGGGAACACCTGCATTCTACTCATGGCATTCCCACCAAGTGCTTGTCAAATGCAGTATTATACCCATTAAGCCTCATGGATTTTCAGGCAAGTATAAAAAAAAAATCTGTGTTAAACTCTAAAAGCTGGCTGTTTTGTCTTGTAACTCAAGAGAATATTGGGACTGTGTCAGTCTTTAAGATGCTAAGAAAGATTTGCTTTCGGAAATTTAGCTTCACAAAGCTCTTCTGAAACCTCAGCCCCTCTCTTATATTTATTTTAAAATATTTCTGTACTGCTTCCCACTAAGATCAAAGCAATGGACAAAGAATAAAAACAGCTAAAGTTACAATAATTATATAAAAAACTAACTAAAATCAAGGATGGGTGGAAATGACACATTTATTATCAGCTTCTTGAATAGAATAATAGTAATAAAAAGATAGGGGAAACGAGCAAAGATTCACTTGGGAAAGGCCTGGGTCAAAAGGCAAGTCTTCAGTTGGCACCCAAAGGCCGGGAGGGTAGGTTTCTTACAAGTATCAGAGGGGAGTTTCCCAAAACTCACAGAAATAGGGGTGCTCCATAGCTTCTTTGGCTGTCAACCTCTGTTGATGGTCATATCGCAGGAGCTTGTCCAGAAGATCCAGGACTTCAGGGCTGACCAAATGTCTGTTTTCACTATGGATGAAGTTTTCCCAGCGCTTCCGTGAATGCCTGCAAAGAGAGAAGCCCGAAGATGCAATGAACACCTTCCAGCAGGATTCCTGCTGAAGTCTGGGCTTCACCTGATCCTGCTCAAAAGAAGTCCGCCGCACCCATGTCCTCCAAGAGATGCTGGAAAATATACTGTTCAGAACAACTTAAAGTAACCAGACCAGGCTGCGAGTGGAAGCAGAACTGTGACGCCACCCTCAAAACCAGGGCACCCTCAGATAGATGTCTGTGTTTTGCCCCCATGATGGAATGTTCTCAAAGCTGGAACCTTGTGCTGCCAAGGAGAGGGACATCCCACAGCTGGTCACTCGGTCAAGAGTGGAGTCTTTATTTCATATTGTTTTTCTTTTCAGTGTAGCTAAATAAACAGTGTCACACTTACTGTCCCAATATATCATTGAAGTGAGGGTCCAGTTCTATGTGGTATTTCTTCAGATAGCCATATAATTCATCTGTACCCAGGACTTTTGCGATGCGAACCAACTGCAAGAGAGGTCAGGCAAGAAATGCAAATGGCTCCATCAGGATTAAGCCAGGACTTGTGAGCACAAGGAAGATAAACAGAAGCCAGACAAAGGCAGCACGTTTTCCCTATGGAAGGGTCATAACTCAAGGGGTGTTATGGCCACAGTCAAGGCCCCTCCTTTGACCACATGCTGTCCCTCCCCAAAGCCACACGCACGGTCTCCTGAGCTGCAGATCCTGGGCAGCCTTGCTGCTCCCATGTAGAGTGGACCAGAATACAAATATGGCTGTATGTAAGCTTTCATGGCTGGTTTCAATCTTATTTGTAGCGGTTTTTTTAGTTGTTATGCCATGGTCCAGGTTTCTTCCGAGAACCTAAGATTCTGTGCAAGCCGGAGCCAGAGCAAAATCCTCTGAAGATGATTCCTAAACACGCACTAATGAGATCTCAGCAAACCATGACTGATCAATGTACATAAGAGCCTAAGAGGGACCCTGCTGGATCAGGTCGCAGCCCATCTACTCCAGCATCCTGTCTCACACAGTGGCCCACCGAATGCTTCTGGGCATCTCAAGCAGAAGACAAAGGCAAAACCTTCATCTCCTCTCAAATCCCTGCTAATGGCCTTTGGAGGCATCCTGCCTGTCCCCCACCCCACCCCACCCCACCCCAGCCAGGAAGATGTACCTAGGCATTCATTCTAGTAGCCATTGATACATCTGTCATCCATTAATTTGTTTAACCCTGTCTTAAGCCCATTTAGGCTGGCTGCTGTTACCACCTCTTCTGGCAGCAAATTCCACAGACCGATAGTATGAAGAAAAAACTATAATGGGTGAAGAAACCATGCACTAAATGTACTAAAGTGTCAACACCGTGTTTATTGTTGTAAGAAAAGACCAATGGCATATCAAGGAGAGTAAAAATAGGAACACAAAAAATAAAACTGCTGCTACTATGATGGCCTTAAGTAAATTTACACTGTGAATGCATCTGAAGTCTTGTCAAACTCTTCAGAAAGGATGCTACATAGTTTGAAAAGGTCAATTAACAAGAGGTAACTGAAGCCCTTTTGTGAGGAAAAGCTATGTTTGTTTTAGAAAGGTGGTAAGTGAGGGTGTATATTTGAGGGATGCTTAAAAAATGCTAATACGCATGCTCCAGTAGTCTCACAATGATGCTGAACCTTGGAAGAATTCCTTCTCAGGATGTGCAGCAGAATGGTGAGATTCATCACCCTGAGGCAAAGCACTGACCACCGGCTTGGATGGTTTAATAAAACCTTTGGAGAAACCGCTGGCAGGCAAAGCGTGGACAGAGGGGTGATGAACTCCCATGAAGAAAATCAAAACGTACCTCACGGTCAGTTCGGTGAGAGGCCGCAAGTCAGGCTACAACAGTTATTGTGACCTGCCTGTAGTCCTCCACCTATGACAGGTTGTGACACGCAAAACACCATCTTGAATGCTTCCTGAAACATGTGGGGCAGCTGCGCTTCTTTCATATTGGGGGCCAAATTGAGCCCGTAGCAAACTGGGCAGCAGAGCAAGGTAGGCACCTTTGGCTGCCCCTCCCTCCTTCAAATCTGGCTGTTTGGGATCACATTTATGCTATTCCCTCTACCCTCAGATGCTGTCTGGCCAATGTCTGCAATGTTTTCACAGAACTGGAAGTGGGTGCCCACATTCACAAAGGCTAGGGAACTTGGCTCAATGCTCTGTTGTCTTACCTGGTCATAGTTGTCTTGACCATGAAAAAATGGCTCTTTCCGGAAGATCATGCTGGCCAGCATACAGCCTAAACTCCACATATCTAAACTATAGTCATACATCTGGAGGGAGGAAGCAGAAGAGACAAATTAGCAAAAGAGGGGCAACGCATCTTGTTCTCAAGTTGCCACAGACAGTCCTGCCCCTTCAAAGGCCAACCCCAGCCTGGATTTTGGAGTCCCAGCCACTTATAAGCTACGTGGCAGTCCCATATCGTAATTCTGTACCAGTGTTTAGTGAATAAAAATGTTCAAATGAATCCTCCACACAAATCAAGCCACTGTGCTGTTACTCTTTCCTTTAAAAAAGACACTGACAAACTAGGGCCTAAAAAAGACACTGACTAGAGCAAGTTCAAAAAAGAGCTACCAAAATGGTTAGTGGTCTGGAAACCACGTCCTACGGGGAACAGTTGAAGAATCTAGGAATGTTTAGCCTGCAGAAGAGAAGACTGAGAGGAAACATGATATCGGTCGTCAAGTCACAATGCAGAGGGATCGTCCCTATTCTCACTTACACAAGATGGGAGGACTAGAAACAATGGGATGAAACTTCAAGGGTGTCAATACAGATCAGATATTAGGAAAAACTCCCTGACAGTGAGGACAACCTGTCAATGAAATAGCTGCTACGGGACGTAGTGAGCTCTCCTTCACTGACAGTCTTCAAGCAGAGGCAGAACAAACATCTGTCTGGGAAAGTTTAGGAAATCCTGCACTGAGCAGGGGGTTGGACTAAATGACACTAGAGGTACCTTCCATCCATCTCTTTAATTCTCTGAATTGCAGAAAACCAGCACTGTTTACCATTATTCATGATTTCCAAAACAGCCCAAATGCATTTTGGATGAGAACTAAAACTCTTTCCTCTCCTAAATTAGGAGCCCCATCTCTGTACACTTTTAGATATGGGTAAAACTGCACCTCTTTATCCTGGCCTTTGGCAGAAGACCAGGTTGCCTTCTATTAGCTGCGGTTTTAAAGAAACACAGTTCTGTAACCTGCCCTGAGACCTTAGGGTACAGGGCAGGATGGGAAGGAAACAAACAAACAAACAAGAAAGCAGGCTGCTCTCAAATAAGTAAACAAGATGGAAAGGAAAATAAATAAATAAGGGAGTCAAGGGCTGCTCTCAGTAAGAAGTAACTCAGTTGGTAGACAAGCAATCAATGTGTGCCCACTCTCAATCAATCAAGAAGAGAGGGATTCATGAGCAGCTCTCCGTCATCCCAGTATAGATTTAAGTCACAACACCGCTACACTTTCTGGTCGAGAATCGGATAAACATTCCATCTGGTCAGCGTAACCTGATAGTGGACCTGACGGCCTGAAGGCGTGGTGACCTCTTCTTCACTGGATGAGTCTCAAGTAGATGTCTGACGGCTGCCTATCACAGCTTCTTTGATTTACATTCCTGCACAAAGTCAGGGGCCAGACATGGCAGTCCGGAGGCTTCCTGCCAACACCATTATTTGGTGCCCTGACCCACCCTGGATATTGGCTTCCGAAAGTTTTGGTAAAGGCACATTCTTCAAGCAAGAATATGACTGCATTTTTGCTTCCCTCCTGCCCAGCTCCATTAAAAGGGAATTTCTCCTGAATGGACTATTTCTGCCCCATAACAAGGCTTCCCACTGGAAAAGATTCCTATGTGAACAAGCTCTCTGGAGGCCCCATATTCCTCCCTCCATGCCCCAAGAGCCAAGGTGTTTCCCTCCGAAGGCACAAACCCCTTAAAATTGCACCAGGAAGGATGCCGGCATGGTGAAAAACTGCAATCCTCAACCTTACACCCCTCCTCGTACCCTTTTGGCACTAAGGCAACTTTAAAAAGAAACAAACAAATCACGAATGCTTGAAACTCCCAGCCTCAAATTCTAGGAAATCCATGTGGAGGTTTGTAGAAATGTCTGGGAAGTTGCTGATTTTTGCGGAGCAGGGAAACAAACCAGAGGATGTCTTACTTGGTAGTCCACGAGGAGCTCCGGCCCCTTGAAGTACCTCGAGGCGACCCGGACGTTGTATTCCTGAGCTGGATGGTAGAATTCTGCCAAGCCCCAATCGATGAGCCGCAGCTGTGGACACACAAGACGATCTGTGGGGCTGTCGGACACTCCTTCCTAACCGAGGGATGCCCAGAGCAGAGGCTTGGCTGCTGCCATCCACCACGCTCTGGAAAACGGCTCCCGCCTGACTAGTCCTGTGTGATTCTTACACTAACTCTCAAGTTGCCAACCAGCTGAGAGAAAAATGAACTGTGTCCTACCCAAAAAATAATAAAAATCATCTTCATGCCTCTCTGGGAGAGCACGGCCTGGCAGGATCAGATACAGCCCTCTGTCAACGCCCAGGGACAGCTGCAAGACTGCAAGCAGCTGCTCCTGCACTCATTATCACAGACCCCGAAGAGTGTGAAGAAGAAGAAGAAGAAGAAGAGTTGGCTTTTCTAACCCGCTTTTCTCACCCATTTAAGGGGACTCAAAGCGGCTGACAAAGCTTCTGTTCTTCTCCCCACAGCAGATCACCGTGTGAGGTAGGTGGGGCTGTGAGAGCTCAGAAGAGAGCTGTGACTAGCCCAAGGTCACCCTGCTGACTTCATGGGGGAGGGTGGAATCAAACCCGGTATTCCCAGATAAGAGTCCGGCTCCCTAACCACTCGACCAAACTGGTGTGAAGGTCACCCTCAGCGACACGCTTTAACGCAAACATGTTTCTGAAGATTTTATTAAATTCCCTGCTTGCAGAAAGCAAAATCCTTCTAGTGAAGACCGCAAAGGCTGCCCATGTTCGACCTTCATGAAGCCGGCAGGTGGACGGAGCAAATCCATGCGAGGACAAGGCGTCTCAGCAGAAAGGAATGCAGAGAAAAGCTTGGACAGGAAATGCAAGCCCCAAGGAAACCTTGCCCGGTTGCTGACTGTGTTTATGGACCCAGAGCAAGCTTAAGAAAGGTGGATAGGGGAAGAAGTAGGCTGGCAAACCTGGCTTAGGAATGAATCTGGTTGCCAACCTGACTGGAACTATAATAGGTGCATACAAGGCACAGGACCTCCTTGGTGGTGGCACAAAGATACCAGGATATCCTGAAGCAGATTGGGTTACCTCTGCTTTTTCCCCCCACACAACTAGGTTCCAGCACACTATTAGCAGCTAATATATTGTTTTTATGAATGCGGTTGAGGACTATACAGGTGTCTTCTGCAGGATTTTAAACTTCATAACTGCTGTCTTACACAGAGTGGAGCTCAGCTCCTCCTTCCGAGAAAAATGCAGAGCGAAGACAGAGGCAACATGCTCAAGGTATTCCCCATCTGCTCCTGCAGGGCAAGGTGTTCAAACCCAGGGCTCCTCCCATGGGGCAAAGGCAGAGGACCCAGCCACAGCAGGACAGAAAGCCTCCCACCCAAGGCTTGGGGAGTTTACCTTTTTCTGCTGATGGTCTATCATGACGTTATGAGGTTTGA
Organism: Aspidoscelis tigris stejnegeri; assembly: GCA_023333525.1. NCBI lineage: Eukaryota > Metazoa > Chordata > Lepidosauria > Squamata > Teiidae > Aspidoscelis > Aspidoscelis tigris. The sequence continues at coordinate 6,950,475 of JALMGA010000013.1, forward strand.
CATCTCTGTGCATGATCCCCATGCTGTGGCAGTAATCCAAGGCCTGCCAGAGAGATGTGGAAGTTAATTCCCAATGCGAGAGAAGATTAAGTGGTTTTCATGACTGAAATTGTAACGACGGAGCGGCTGCACTGTCTCTCCCCAGGTTAATGTAAACCCAACATGGATGCCAATGGGAAGGAAAGGAGCTGGCTGACGGGTTTGTCTGACCAGATTGGTACTGATGAAGATGGCTACATCTCTACAAGGTCCTATAAGGCAGGACCCTGACCAAAGGACCCAACACCTCCTAAGCATCTGATGAGGACAGAATGAGCAATGGTCACTTCTCTTGCATCATCCACTTGGGCTCAAGCAGTCACCCTCACTGCCCTCTGTTGGTGTTTGCCCCGTCAGTTTGGAAGCTGCTTCATGGCTGAGAATCAGGAAAGGGAGAGAACAGCAGCAACCATCAGCTGATTCATATGGGGTGCAGTAGGAGCAGAAGGTCAAAGGACAAAGAGTAGAATCTACTTGAATGTTGAGAGCCAAACGGATGTATCGCCTCTGCTTTCCAAAGCTATGTGTTGCACAAGCCATTTCTATCCCTAGTTCCCCAGGCTCCTCTCCTCCTCTGGACAGAGGAAGGAGGATTTGAAGGGCGTGAAGGGAGTCTCCACAGATTCAGGGAGGCACAACTGGGAAGGATGGACACCAAGGACATTAATCTTGCCTTTAGCCCTATTCAAAGAGAGCAACGAGTGCCAAGATGTTGCAGGGGGTTTGGGGACAACCATGTAAATGTGGTCAAGGTTCAGTGTTGTCCACAAAGCAGGTGTCAGGCCTGGAAGCAATGCAGCTGTCCTCCCTTCTGCCCAAAAAATGTAACCTTTTTTGGGGGGGGGGTCACATCTTTTGCTCTGACACAGATTCATCTCTTTTAGCCATTATCAAATTAGACACACATGGGAAACATGCCTTTGTAAACACCCTGTGGGCGGGAATTTTAAAAAAATATATATCCACCAACACCACTGCAGCTTTAGCAATATCTAATGTAGACACCGAGTCCTCAAGGGTTCTGATTAGACACAGGACAGATCAAAGGGGACAGCAGACCCTGGTTGCACGAAATGCTGCTGGTTAACTCTGAACCTCGATAAGGGAAGACAATAATCCCCACGGACAAAATCAAAAACCCAAGCAGGAGGATGCTACCTGCGTACTCACCTTCAGCAATTCATACATATAAAACCGAATATCAAAGTCTGTCAGGATCTGATACAGTTGCTGAAATCAATTCAAAAACACAAAAGAAACAGTCAGGATTGTGCATTTCATGTCTTTCTTCCACTTTCCTCCTACATATTGCTTGGCCAGGCCTTCAGGCGCTGCAAAAACTTCTGCCCTATTGAAAAGAAAGCCTACAGTCTAGAAACCCGGATGTAACAGGAGCAGAAAAATCTCTGAAACAGGAAACAATGAAAAGCATAACTGATTCTGGCCCCCTCCTGAGTATGAATGCCTGGCAACTGTTGACAGGGACCCTAAGGAGAGCAGGACCTCAAGAGAACCCAAAAAGTCTCAGGTCACCCCTACCCAACAGGCTGAGTCTTGCCTCCAGTTGGGAAGCATCCAAAGACATTTAAAAAGCCCATCAGAACAGGGACATGAGAGCAACGCAGACCATATTTGCTCCTCTCCCACTGCCCATCGGTTTCAGTGATGCAAAAATACCCAGTGAGCAGGAAAATCCACTCTCTGCCTGGTTTAAGCACCTTTGCAGCGGGAGCAGCCTTTGTTGTGTTAATCCAGAAGCAAGGAGGGCAAGGGAGTTGGAACATTGCAGCAGTTCACCAAACAGAGTGTGCCATGCAGCTGATTTGACAGCTGGAGCAGGAAATGCAGGGCTAACCCCTTCTCCCCCCCCCCCCCAAGTATCTCCCAAATCAACTTCAATGAGCTGCTCCAGAAGGTGGAAGGAGATAGGAGCTTCTTCTTCTTCTTTTTTTTTTTGCTGCAATTTTTGTCAGGAATTTTTCTCACTTCCTCCTTGGTTGGTTAGAACAGAAGCAGGACTAGACAAATGGACAACTGACCGATGCCTGTATGGCAACAGCAAGTATGGAAGTGAAAGGGGGCAAAGGAGGTGTGCCAAAAACTGTGTATTTCAGAGCTCTGTACAAGAGCGAAAACAGAACCACGGGCACAAATCTTTCCCTGTTATGTGGACCGTCCTTTTACAGAGCAGAGGGAAAGGAGGACCGCCTTCACCGCAGATCTGATTGATTAATGTTAAGTCTGGACCGTGCCCAAATGAAATACCAAGTACGTTCTGAATGGTTCACAGAAAAGAGCATGACGGCAAGATGGTTCCGGAAGGAGGAAATAGTTAAACAGCTCTTGCCAGGAGAAAGAAGTGTTAAAATGGCTCTTGCCAGGGAAGCACTGGCAGGACCCTCTTCGTGTAGTTCGCCAACAGGACAGTGGCAAATAGGTGTGCAGGAGGGGACAGACCAGGTCAATACGCAGCAGAAATGGCTGTCTGTACTTTGTCTTCAGCAGCAGCCCCCTATTAGAATTTCCTGTTGTCTTATTTTTCAAAGAAAGCTGTGTCAGCTTCCAGTGGGTGGGTGGGGGTGTATGAATGGGTGAGTAGGTGGGTGGGGGTGGAACAGATTTACCTTCCCCCATTAGCCTGCCAGAATTCTCCCTGCTCACTATTTTGCAGACAAGAATGGCATTTGCCTTCTTCTGTTCTTCTTGCCTTTCAAACTGCCCCTCAGGATTTCTCCAAGGCCCCAGATGAAGGTGCTGGCTGACCATCACCAGCTTCCTTCAGTACCACAGGAGTCAATTCTCCCAGCCCAGGAAACCAGAGCTCATTCTAAGGTTACAAGGAGGGTCCTGTTCCTATATATTTTTTCAGAATCCAAAAACCGGCAAGTGTCGTTTCTCGTGAAGATGAAAGCTGCGGCCATACAAGATTCTCAGAATTTTTACAAAGCATCCCCATTTACGCCCTCAATTAATTAAAAGCAACAGCAATTATGGGTTGTGCTACACTGATCTGGTTAAAAAATGAAGCAGCTCAGTTGTCACAGAGCATGGGACAAGGGTCTCCATGTGCTTTCGTGTCAGTGACATGCACATCACCAGCGTAATCACCATCAGCTTTAACTCCCAGGCAGCTAAGCAGGAGAAAAGTGCCCTGTAAGAACTCCCACCAGTCATTCTCTCATGTTGATCCCTCAAACATGTTACTCGAAGGCTGGGATGCTCTTCTCTAGATTTTATGGCGCACAATTCAAGGATGCCAGATGGCTGGGTATTGTGTTATTGTTGTGTTAAGAGACAAGGGCACTACCAAGCTGTGATTTAGGGGCAGGGATCAGAGGAATCAGAGTATAATTAGAGAGGATTTTGAGAACCAAATTCTGCAGTTGATAATATATACTCTTGTAACTGAGGAGTCCTTTGTTTCTGCCAGAGTTTCTGTCAGAGTCTCACAGGATCCATCCTCCTGACTACACTTGCCAGTAGCGGCCTGCCTTTTTAAAAAAAAAATACTGTTCAGGCTGTGCAGAAGACACGTTTAGGGGTTCCTTTGGGGAAATTTTATGCAAAAGAAGTCAGATAACTGACTGTTGGCTACTATCGTATCCTTTTGAAGGTTTAGAACATTCAGAGTACACACAAACAATCTAAAAGGGTTTTATAATGTTCCCAATGTTAAGTTTGAATTCTCAGGCTCCATTAATGTTCTCACTCATTTTCAAATTTTCTCCCAGCCTTTGGCAGTCCTAAACACTTCTTCCTAACTCCACTTTCACCCCTAGAGCTTTCTCTCTCTTGAAATCAAGCAACCCTGCCCCTACCAAAATCTCCTGTAAACAGAGTATCATAGCAGAGAGATTAGCATGGAATGAAAAGCTGCAGGGCAACAGTTGCTATATTGAGACAGAGCTGCTAGGAAATGCACTAACCTTCTCTTGCGCCACTCCCGGTGAATCGGTACCACATAAACCACAGAAGCGGTTTGCTGGCTGCATCTATTACGCTTATGAAGTGTTCAGAGGCCTGCGTAATTAAATCCTCGCCACTCCACCCCCCCAATAACAAATCCTTGCATGTTGCTTTATGCTTTCCATCCCAAGCACTCACGGGAAATCCACTTTATGGGGACAGGAAGAAAGACTCACCTTGAAATCTGTGTTGTTGATGTATTCAAAGACCAGAGCAGGAGTTTTTGACTGCAAAAAGAGAAACATTGATGGTGTAACCACTTGTTTCCAGGAACTGCTCCCCTTATAACTCACAGGTGCTTGGGGGTAATGCAGATACTGGGCCCAAGACTCAAAAATAAACCTTCTCTTCCATCTACAAGTCTAGGGTGCCTGAAAGCACACAACTATAACAGAAGTACAAGCACTCTTTAACTACTGAGAAGACCAAAACATGTTTTCCAAAATCCCAAGTCTGCATCATCTGTCACAGACAGCAGAACTGTCAAATGGGCGAAAGGGAACGGGTGGCTGAATTGCCCAGTTTTGAAAATACGGCTCAATGTCCCCATCTGAGCACTTACCACGGGGTCCTTGACGGTGTCGATCAGTTTAATGATGTTAGTTCCACCTCGCAGGTTCTCCAAAATCTTAACTTCTCGTTTTATCTTCTTTTTCTTCACTGGCTTAAATATACAAAAGTGAGTAGAAGTGAGACTTCTTGAAATACTACTTTGCACTGATTAAGCAATTTGATAGGCTGTTCTGATGCAGAGCTGGCGACTTTCTTAGGAAACCATTAGAACAGCTTGCTAACAGAAAAGTCATCTCGGGGCAAAAGGGAAAGACAGCAACAGAAAACTACTGCCTAGCAATTTTCAAGTTTTCTGTGGCATCTTTTCCCTGTATCAGGTGGATTGGTGCATACAAAGAGGCTGCAACTATTTCACAAGTTCTATCCTTCAGGCATGAGGCACAAAAAGAATCCATGTTTCAGCATTCACCATCTCTAGACAGCATCAGAGAAAAATACCTTTCCTGAAACTAAGAGGGGCAGCCCCTTCCTTTATTCCGTTTTATAATGTCTTTACTGCTTTTTACTGAATTTTGAAATGGTCATAAGACTGATCAAATAAAACTATTATATATATGTTAAGGCTGCCCAATGCAGGAGATCATTTACTGAGTTGAATGGGCTGCCTTGTAAGGGTGATGGGGGCAAATAACGATGATACTATATTTTGGTTTTTAGGTTTATCCTTGTATGTTCTATATAATTTTATCTTTTGTAAACTTGATATGGTCAAATGACTAATCAATAAAGCTCATCATCCTAAGAGGGGCAGCCAGACCTGGGCAGGAAAGATTTACCAAAAGGTAACCAAGTTTAGTTCTTTGAGCATAAATTGGGGAGAGGTGTTCAATTGCCCTGTCCAGCACTCACTCTTTATGTACATCATCAGCTGGATGGAGGCAAATGGGATTATACCAAAGGCGAACTTGGAACTTAGTTTAAATATCTCTGCTCAGAACCTGGACCAAGTTTGGAGACCATCTCCCTGTCCCTCCGTATCCCACAGGGAGAGATCACAAGAAAGCCAGTGGGTAATAGTGAAAGAGGCAATGGAAAGTAGGGGTATATATTTACATATTGGCCTGGTTCAAAGAATGCATACACTAGGGATATGCACCAAAATTTGTAACATTTGTTATGCGTATGAATACAGATGAATTTGGACATTCATATATGAATTGGATGTTATGACATTCGCACGCTGATATTCATATTAATACGAATGTTTCAGATGTACATACAAATAGTTTGCACATTTGTTAAATGGGGAGGTGGGAAAGCGGCTGCGCCTGTCACATCTGCAATGGATCCAAAGTGCATTGGACGTGCATCGAGAGCAGATTAAAAGTGGATTCAGGTCGGATTTGACGCTTTCAGAGCAGATATGTTATGGGATACGTATCGGATACGTATGTGTTCGTGTCGGATACAGATGCACTCACGTTGGATACTTCTTAGATACATATGCGTTTGTATCGAATATTTGTACAAATTCATACGAATCCCACCACATTCGAAAGCAGGATGGATTTGATTTAAATCACGATTTAAATCATTAGTCAGTAAGGCTTGATTTAAATCATAGTTTCTACATAAACTAATTCTTGCTACTTTAATATGGAAGTAGTAGAAGATTTTAAGAATAACAACTTTTCATATTAGTTTTTTTATCCCGTTTAATAGGTTAATCATTCATATTTGGACACAACTTTTATGTTGTACTTAGGAAGGAGAAAAATAATCATTACCTTAATAATAACAATTTAAATAGATTTATTCAACTGAAACAATAACATTACAGCATATGTTATTTGCTTAGACCAGTGATGGCTATCCTTTTGAGCTCTGTGTGTCAAAATTTGCAAGAAAACCTAGCTTAACTCGGGTGCTGTGTCACATCTAGAAATATCCATAATTTTGTGATATTTGTGGCTCTAGTAAAAAAGTTATATTTTTGATATATGTATTTTATTAAAAGCAAAAACAAATAATTCTTTACGTTAGTGACTTTTGTTGCTAAATCTTCAATTGAAAGTTGGCATTTTGTACACTTCAAGAACCAGCAAGCACTACATGCCCAGGTGCCAGGATGGCCATGTGTGTCACCCAAAAGGGCTTGGCGTGTCACTTGTGACACGCGTGTCATAGGTTGGCCATCACCGGCTTAGACAAACATCCCTGTTTGTTAACTAATTTGGCTAAACTATATATATATTAGGAAACTTAGACTGTCAGCCCAGCCTATACATGAAAAACTGAAATACAGGCAGAGAAACTGCCCAATAATCTTACAAAAACCTCTGGAAGAGCATAACGTGAATGGATTAATTACCACAAAAAAATTAAACATTTACAGCCTTATTCTACATAATTAAAAAATTAATCTTTATTTCATGATGGCATAACCTTTGGATGGTAATGCATTTTCCTCAAAAAGCATTTTATTTCTAAAAAATCTGATTTAAATTAAAAAATCCAATTTTTAAATTTTTTAAAATCATTTATTTTTATCCACCCTGTTCGAAAGGGATCTATTCGTATGAATACGGATTTTCTAACATTCGATTCGTTACAAACTGAATGTCAAAAAAACCCATTCCTGCACATTCCTAGCCTAGCGTACGCTCAGGCATGTACGATAAAAAACAACATGGCCTGCACAACCTAACTGCAAATCCAGACTGAAGCCAGATCACTTCACCTTACTAAACCACCAGGAATAGGAAAGTCATTAGAAAAGTTTGCACTGTTTTATCTTTAAAGTTAGGTCTGGATGTACAATAGGGTTGGGTTCCTAGAAAATCCCACCCAGTTCACATTTGCAAATATTAAGCCACTGTGCCTAAAGGAAAATGGAGATTTAAGAGGAGTCGCACTTCAAATCTTCTTGAAAAATTGTTAAGAGAGACACAGCTTCCTTGTGTCACTTCTGTGGCAGATATTGCCTGATCGCGGCAACTGAGTCCTCTCCAAAGAGACAGATGGAGATGTACTGGCTGCAGCAAACATATTTACAGATATAGGCTGCCGTTCTTGGGAATAATGTTGATTAAGTTTTTTTATATAGTGAAGTCAGAGGAAATGTATGCAAGGGTTGCCATTTGGTAGGATTTCTTCTCCTTCCACTCTTGGGAAAGCAAGAATTATGTAAGAAACTGAAGTTACCCATAGCTGCTAGAAAGCCAATTCTTGTTATTCTTAACAGCCTTGCATATGGCTCGTTTCCTTCTGTCTTGAAAGAGAATGGAAACAGCCTGGGCTTAAAAGTACAGAAACTCTGAGTTATCCAGGCATCAGCGTTTTCCTCTCGGCCTTGCCAGTGTGATCCAGGAGTGTAAACATGACATTTGGCATTGCTGGAGAAGTGGCCTGTGGCCCATCCAGCCACCTTGGGAGCTCCCCTCTCTGGATTTTCTGGGGTTTAGGCTTTTCCTTTCCTGAGGGAACCAAAAGGCAGGGAGGCCATTTTACCCATAGCTAGGAAGACCCAATGGGTTTGCCTGGCGGAGTGGGGATTAAAAGGCCGTAAGCTTTTCTATCCAATAGTCTCCACTAGCTTACAACAGGCCTAGTGTTCTGCCTCACTTGCATCAGCTTATAGCATGCTCCACCAGGAGGTTGCCTGGAAAGGGAGTCAGTCCAAGCACTTCCCATTACCCATAAGCCCCTACCCTGCCATGGGCTGGTTCAGCGCCAGCCATCTCACATAGGTAAATGTTCAAATCATCCGCAGCGCCTAACACACAAGAGATGAAAAGGCAAAGCAAAGTACCTCAAGCCCCATTTTTGCACAGAGCTACAAAGATCCAGATCTTTGAGATGGGGTCCTCCCAGAGATCCAGACCTTCAAGATCCGGATCTCCGGGAGGACCCCATACATCCGCACAGACCCAATAGCACCCTATTTGAATGGGTGCTAAGCAGGGTGCTGTGCGGATGCCGCAGGATGCCTCCTGAAGGAGGGAGTCCTGTGGTTCTGCAGCTGCATGGGTGGGGGAGTGGTGACTGTGGCTCCCCACTTTGGCTCGCAGGCATGACAGTCAGCCCACTGCTCCCCCTGTCATTGCCTCCTCCCGCCGCCGCCTCCCCAGTGCTGAAGCAGCCGTGTGGGGCGGGCGTGGGGCTGGCGGCAGTGACAACAGTGGTGGCCCCACTGAAAGATGTGGCTGCAATTGCCTCCTCTGCCAGCTCCGCCGCCCTTGATGCCTCAATGACATTGTTGTCATCGCCACTGCCACTGCCAGCCCCCACAGTACCCCAGGAGGCTGCTTTGGTGCTGGGAAGGAGGAGGCGGTGATAGCGGGGGGAGCATTGGGGTGACGATCATGCCCTCCAGCCAAAGCAGGCAGCCACAATTGCCACTCCGCCCGGGCAGAGACGCCGCTTGCAGCTGCAGAGCCTGTGAAGCCTCCGCAGCTTCCTCTCCTGATAAGCCCGCCCCTGGACCCCCATCAAGCAGGTAAGTGGTGCAGACATGTGTCCACTAATCCGGTCTTCACTGCTGAATACCAGATTGTAGACATCTTTAAACTGGTCCACACAAAATCTGGGTTTAAGGGCCCAAAGGACCCATTAGATCCGGATTTCCCCTGCATGGGGACAAGTCCTGCCAGATGGGGCGTTAAACAGGTTCTGCATGGGGACAGGGCCTTCCCGATCGGAACCAATCAGATACCGACTGAGGTCTTAACTTCTCGTGCAAAAAACGCCAAAGTCACAGAAAGTGTGACAGCAATGACTGATGTCAAAAATGAGCAAATATAAACCCTCACTGTAGCCACATTTTTAATCACATTTTAAGCACAGCCTTTAATTAATTTTCCAATCCTTCCTTGGGAGTCAGGAAACCCTGCAAAGACTCTGTTCACTGGAGTGAGAGGCGGCAAAGCTGAATTTGTTTTCTTCCAAGGGAATAGCAAGGGATGGTGGTCCTAAAAGGTGGTCCTGGGTGCTGCTTCCCTCTCTGTTTCTCTCTACCACACTCTTCACCAGGCGCACAGAAGGGAAACCATATCAGGCGCTGTTTTTGATCCTGCTTTGTTTTATATAGATGGCATTACGTTACTGTTACTATTCCATTATTACAGTTTATATTGCTTATAAAGGGTTTCAGGTTTTCTTGTTACGTTGTTAACTACCTTGAGCAATATTTGGAAAGGCAGTATATAAATAAACCGATTGACTGATTCAGCTACAAGGTTGGGAGAAAAAACAGGTCCCTAAATGCGGGTGGAAAGTCAGGCATAGAATGGTGAGGTTTAAGAAGTAATATTCAGACTGACCTTTCTTTTCTTAGGTACTTGAAGGTCTTGAACCCTGGATGATTCAGGTACCTGTATGTATGTGTATTCTTTCTATTTCACCTGTAAATCTATTTGAGTTTCACTTTGGAAAGAAGAGTTGTTTTGATACCCCACTTTTCTCACCCTTAAAAGGACTCAAAGCAGCTGACAAACCTTCTGTTCTTCTCCCCACAACAGACACTGTGTGAGGTAGGTGTGGCCATGAGAGCTCAGAGGCAATTCATGAATGGAATGGTGGTATTTGGGGCTGCTCTTGGCCAGTCAGATTAAAATCCTGTAGATTCTTGCAGGGACAAAAACAAGCCAATCCAGGCTCAAGAGAGGAGGGCCGAGACCTGATACTTTCTGCTCCTCCAAAATGCTTCAGGGACTCATGGTTAACACTTATCTTCTCATCCCGGTTTTTACAGATTCCTCCCCGTGTTTCCTGCACGAGAGAAGCACTTTGTTTTGAACTGTTGTGTAGGTTTCTATTCATTTCTCATTCTGAACTACCCTGAGATCCCTAGGCCAAGGGGGGAGGGGAATTTCAATTTAAAGGACACCTACTCAGCCCCTACCTTTTAAAGTATAAAAGTGCAACCTGAAGATATGAGGCAGTAACATCACGTCTTGCATCTTCAGAACATGCACCCAAAACCAAGAAAATTAATGGAAGTTCAAAAGATTTAAAAATGGTCAGAGTCTCCTTGAAAATGTGAGCAGCGCTGCAGTAAAACTGGAGATAATCGCGTAACAAGGAAAAAACTGCAGCACATTTACGAAAATGAAAGTATTATTAATTACCGAAGTGGCATTTCACATCAGCATCCAATAATAAGCCTTAGAACTACTAGCCAAGAATGAAAAGGTAATCTGCCTCATCTTTAAAGAGAGATTTCTAGTAGGGACTTCTTTAATCATCGCTTCACCCTAGGGATGTGCATGAATATTCGTAACATTGAAAATTTGGCCAAATTCAGCCATTCGAATCTGAAGCAAATGTTAGCACATTCGAAGGCTGACATTCAGATTTGAATAAAATGTTTTGATACATTCGTATGAAGCTTTGTATGGGATTCATACTGAACATTCGTATCGAATATGAATCCTACCACGTTCAAAGGGGGTCAACTCAAACAAATACGAACTTTCTTGCATTAAATTCGATACAAATGAAATTTTAAAAAACATTTGTGCGCGTCCCTACTTCACCCCTACGTTGGCAGTAACCTTTTGCTGCTTATGGAAGGTTTAACAAAGTTTTGTTTTGCTTTAGCTGAACAACAAAACCAGTCCAGGTGTCACCTTGGGTCTTTTTCCACTGTCACTAGAAGTACCCATTAATGGGTACAAAAATCCCATTAATGGGTACTTAATGGGTACTTCTAGTGACAGTGGAAAAACACCCCTTGTGTAACTGAAGAAGCCAACCTTTTAAATTAAGGGGGAAAGCAGTAAAAGGCTCTGGAAATGGCACACTGGATCTAGAAGAAGGGAATTAATAAGCCTGTCTGCTGCTGTTAAGAGGCACAGAAAACGAATCTCACTTTGGCATATATTTTTAATCATGGCAAATACCGTATATTCCGGCGTATAAGACGACGGGATATATAAGACGACCCACAACTTTTCCAGTTAAAATATAGAGTTTGGGATATATGTGCCATATAAGAAGACTCCTGGAGTATAAGACGACCCCAGACTTTTGAGAAGATTTTCCTGGGTTAAAAAGTAGTCTTATACACCAGAATATAGAGTACTGACAAAGTCACCCACTACTTCCAGTCACCACAGTCTGAAACATTCAGGAGTGGAACAGGGGAAGCCCCCAGTCAGGAAGAGGAGAGCATGGTCACTCCAAGTCTGAGTGTGTATTACTAGCCAGCATTTCCATGCAGACACTCCTACGCCAGAAAATACAGTACAAGACTACTTTTTAAGCCAGGAAAATCTTCTCAAAAGTTGGGGGTCGTCTTATACGCTGGATATCGTCTTTTTATACGGTGAGTATATCCCAAACTCTATATTTTAACTTATACGCCCAGTTGTCTTATACGTCGGGAAATATTATAATTCAAATCTCTTCATCCAGTGGTATCTAATGATAAGCCTGTTGGTAGTGGGCAAAAGGTTCTGCCAAACAACGCCAGAGGTCCACATTCCCATTTGGGATCCCACTCTTTGTGGGCTTGCCCGCCTTCAGAGGGGTTCCCAGGAGGGGGGAAGATTTACAGCGTTCTCCAGTTGTTGTTGTTGGGAACCACTGACTCGTGGACAATTCTTGGTTATCCACACAGGCACCTCCATATGGTTTTCGTGATAGAGATACACAAGGAGGGTTGCTATTGCCTGTTATTGCCTGGGAGAGGCTGTGGATCAAACCAGTGCCCCTCTGTTTTCCAAGCCATTTGCTCTCCCACTGAGCTACAGCTGCTCTGAGACTCCATGGGCACCTCTATGCAGTTTTCTCAGCAGAGATACAGAAGCGGTTTGCTGTGCCTACTTTCAGGGAGAGACTGGAGAATCGAGAAGAAGAAGAGTTTGCTTTTCTACCCCACCCATTTAAGGGGACTCAAAGCAGCTGACAAAGCTTTTCTATTCTTCTCCCCACAAAAGAAACCCTGTGTGATAGGTGGGGCTGTGAGAGCTCAGAAGAGAGCTGTGACTAGCCCAAGGTCACCCAGCTGGCTTCGTGGGGGAGTGCAGAATCAAACCCGGTATTCCCAGATAAGAGTATGGCTCCCTAACCACTAACCAGGCAGTTTGCGCTACTACTGAGTTAATGACACTCCCAGTTAAAGCACTAAAATCACCTGCGAAGTTGAGCAACTGATCTCAGAGAAAGAATACAGTTACATGTCACCTCCTCTGCATTAACCTCTCACCAGTGCTGTATTGGGGTTCATTGCACAAACTTATGAGTAACAAAACAAAATGGATGAGAAAGAGTTGCAAAGTCCACCAGTCAAAGAAGCCGCCGGCAACCTTAAGAGGACGCGGGTGGATTTTCATCTGCTCTTCAGATTGGCAAAACATTCAGCCTGAAAACTGAACTTCTGAGATTCCCTAAACACAACCAAAATTAAGTAGCTCAAACCAGCACTGAGGTATGTTTGCTGCTGCTGATCCCGCTGCCAATAACGTGAAGAATTCAAAACGGTTCTGGGAAGTGGCATTAATGAGGCTGCTTGCTTCTAATTATGAAGGGGAGGCTTCCCTGGTCACCTCTGTACAAATGAATGATGCCGGTTGTCTCTTCTTTGGGCAATAAACCAGGACCAAGCGCTTAAATGGCTGACCGGTGCAAAAACAACTGTACAGCAGAACACACGCAAGCAACTATTAAAATAAGGATTTAACATCCTTATGTGAAGTACGACAATCGGACCACTGTAGCCCCATTATCAATGTCTCCTGATGGTCCAAAATCCATCTGTTCCCATTTAAAAGCTGAAATTCAAAGCATACTTTTCTAGAGACGGCATGGTGATGAACACGGTTTAATATCTATCTTAATTAATGACCTGTTTGATGTTATTTACAAATGGCACCAGTATATGCAATGCAATTCCAACTGAGAGGCTAATAACCCTTCATAAAAGGCTTGTAGTGGCAATTTTACCTGTCTGAAACAGGTGAGAACATCCATTATCAAACACTGCTACCAGACACAAAGTCATAATTCACCATCTCAATGCCCATTCCAAATATAACATTCAAATGGTTGATACCACAAAGACTTAGACTTAGATCCAACAACAGCCCATTAGAGAAAGTTAACCCAGTTTGTTGCCAGACAGTGGTTATGACCGCTGAAATCTATCATAATCACCCAACATAAACTCACCTTAAGAATTTTTACGACCACTCGCTCGTTGTTCGTGATGTTTATAGCCTCAAAAACTTCACTATATTTCCCCCGGCCGAGTTTCCGAACCAGTTGATAATCATCTTGATTACTGTAGACAATGAAGAGGAAAATCGCTGAAAAGTGACCAGGCTCAAACAGATCCCCTGGACCCACTGCTCAGAACTCCAGAGAACACGCACAACCTTTCAAGTCAGGGGGCAGAAGCCATCCCATTCTGCACCACTCTGCTTTGCACAGGCTGCTGCTGAAGCTAAGAAGATTCTCAGCTCCTGCATCTCAGCATTCCATAATTAAGAAAGAAAACAGGTACTACGTTACCCTCATGGCTTGATAGTCAGCTAAAAGTACCACTTGCTGCAAAAATCCCTTACTTCTGGAAAGCTCTTCTGGATTTTAGCCACAGAATTGTTCTAATGTTCATTGCTGGTTAGGGATGTACACGAATATTTGTAATGAATTCGGCCAAAATTGGACATTCGTACACAAATAGAATGTTATGACATTTGTATCTTAATATGAATGTTTCCAGACATTTGTGCAAAGAGTTCAGACATTCATTAAACTGGGGAGGTGGGAAAGCAGCTGTGCCGGTTACATCTCAAATGCCAAAAGACCTATTCATGCTGTGCCAGTTACATCTATTCATACACATCCCTAGGCAAGATACATTTAATCATACACATTCTCTCAGGATCACTCCATATTCCCCAAACTTGTTTTCTTCCTCACCCACCAGCTCTCTTCTCACAGACCTTCACAGTAGCATTAATAGGAGATTTTGGGACTTCGCAGTTTTTGCTTCTACTGAAGTTTAATCATACCAGGTATGTCTGGAATTTTGCTATGCATGAAACTAAACAGCAACTACTGCGATCCTGAAGGCATTGTGATAAAGCATCAACCCCTAAGTGAGCCAGTCACCCCCACATACCAAATACTGTACTGGCAATTTCACTCTAGCCAGGAAAGAGCAACTTCCCTTATTCCATATGCAAAACAGATTTGCCACTTTTCAGAGAAGAACAAGATAAAAGCAAAGGGGGAACTGAGATTCTTAGCACCTTCCTTAAACATAGCCAAGATTGTAAAATTAACACTGTCTGCTTTAAAAGGCAGTCCCTATGAACCCAGGTGTTTCCTGGCCACACCATCCTGTACAGCACAGTCGTGTTACCACTGAATGCCCCAGTATCTTGTCTGGTATGACACCCATTCTCATTACAGTCTCCGAAGCCAAAGTCACCAGCTTGATCTTCATCCCAAAAATTCAGACTACTAACTCAGACTAAGGATTTTATTTTTCCTACTCATTCATTCAATACTACTATGAAGGCTCTGCCAAGGACAGGGGCGGAGGAATCCATCCTAGTGAGCAGAGTACTGATTTAAGGCCAAGAGGCTCAGATGCAAGTTTTCACGCAGTTAAAAAAGCCTCACTAGGTAATGCTAAACCACATGCATACCAAGTTTAAGCTCTCCTAGAGCTCTAAGAGGATAAAATGGTGGGGAGGAGACTCTGGTTTACATTTCTGAGCTGCTGCTGGAGGAAAGGATATATATATATATAACACATATAATGAAACTTAACACGTTTTTTGCAACAGCATAATTGTTGCAAAATGAATGCAATTTATCTTTTTGCACTCTAGGCAGAAAACCCTGCCCTGTGTGAGGTATGCCCCTCTGACCTTCACAGATGCACCTGTCTGAGCCCCACTCAACACTTCCACTTGCGCATTTCTGCCAAAAATCAGTAACAGTAGAGCCCTGCACTTGTTATTCCGAACCTCCATGTGGAGTACAAGATCGCACCTTTGTGCCTCTTGCTTCCGAAATGTGAGCACACAGACAGAGCAGCAGAAGAATACCCATTAGCCCTGCCTGCTGCTTGGCTTTCCAAATGGGAGACAACAGATGTGTGTCTGTGGGCGTGTGTGTGCACGGACCTCGGCAAGCAAACCAGGAGCAGCAGCAGCAGCAGGCAGGGTGAGTGAAGATGCCAAAAGGGCACAATTTGCCCAATCGCACATCTCCTTCTTTGCCTGCCAGGTGTTGCCTCCTCCTCTCCTGCAAACAGGGAGCAGCAGCAGCAGAGTCACCTCATAGCAAGGAAGAATGAAGAGTTGGTTTTTCTACTCGGCTTTTCTCACCCATTTGAAGGGACTCAAAGCAGCTGACAAACCTTCTGTTCTTCTCCCCACAACATACTCCTTGTGAGGAAGGTGGCGGCATGAAATCTCCGAAGAGAGCTGTGACTAGCCCAAGGCCACCTAGCTGGCTTCATGGAGGAAGAAGAGTTGGTTTTTCCACCCCGCTTTTCTCACCCATTTGAGGGGCCTCAAAGCGACTGACAAACCTTCTGTTCTTCTCCGCACAACTGACGCCCTGCGAGGTAGGTGGAGTTGCGAGAGCCCAGAAGAGAGCTGTGACTAGCCCAAGGCCACCTAGCTGGCTTCCTGGAGGAGCTCAGGATCAAACCCGAGATTCCCAGGTTAGAGGCCAGCTCGTCAACCACTAGACCGAACTGGCTCACGGGCTAGGCTAGGGGTCCCCGCTGGTCCCTCAGTTCAGCCCCGTCATCCCCGCGGGCGGGCTCCACAGCCACCGGCCGGCCTCCGCTCCTGACCAGGCCCTCCCCCGGGGCGGCCAGGCGCGAGAAGGGGCCCCAGCAAGGAGGAGGGCCCGGTGGGGGCCCAGGGCCGGCCAGGAGGAGCGAGCAGCCGCCCCTAGCGACGAGGCCAGCCGACGGTGAGGGACGGCGGGTTCCCTCAGCAGCGACGGAGGATCCCCTCAGTCCGGCGGGGGTCCCCTGAGGAGGCCTGACGGGGCTGCCCTGCCCTGCCCTGCCCTGCGCCGCTTACCCCCAGGTAGGCACGTGAGCCTCGTAGTCCCAGTACTCGCGGCTCCTCAGGCTGTTCACTTCGGCGTAGACGCGGGCCCTGCTGCCGGCGGCCGGGCCGGGCATGGCGGGGACGGCGGGGCGCGGCAGCGGCGGCGGCGGCGTGAGGAAGAGGCCGCGTCGTGGCCGGGCCGCGCAGGCCGGCGAGCCGCGGCAGGAGCCCCACCGGCGCCGGCGGCCCAGCAGAAGCGGCGGCGGCGGCGGCACGAAGCAGGAGGAGGAGGAGGAGGGCGGGAGGCGCCGCAGCAACAGCAGGAGCGGGCGGGCGGGCAGCGGCGCCAGGCCGGCCGGCCGGCCGGCCGCAAAAACGGGCGGGCGGAAGCCGCCCTCGCTCGAGGCCTTCGGAGCGCCGCTCGCCGCCGCCGCAGCACGAGCACCACGAGCACCAGCGCACCCCGAAAAGGCGGCGGCCTCGGCGGCGGCGGCCTCGACGACGACGCGCCCACCACCACCAGCCCGGCTCCGTCTGTGCGCGGCGGCGACGAGAGGGTTGGCGCGGCGGCGGCGGCGGCGGCGGCGCGGCGGCCAGTGCCGCTCGCTTGGCTTGGCGCTGGCGGCGCAACAGCGACCCCTGCGGCGCGGAGGCTTCGGCGACGCTGCTGCCGAGCTCCCGCTGCGCCTCGCTCGAGTTCTTTCCTGTCACGTGAGGTACTTCTCGGGAGGGTCACGTGAGGCCCGGGCCGCAAGGGTGTTTGGGAGACCGAGTAGATAGGCGCGCCGCGGTCTGCCTTGGCCAACGCAGCAGAAGCAGGCTACAAAATGCGGCTTTTGCGCACTTTTACTGCGGCGGCGCCGGCGGCTGGATGATCCTGGCTCGAGGGAAGCTCGCCTCGTGTCTCTCAATGCTCGCCCGAGGCGGGCGGGCTCTGCCTGCTTCCGGAATGGGGTCCTGCTTGCTGTAGTCTGTACCAGCGGAATAAGACCCAATGCAGAAAGGGTCTCTGTTTTCAGCTGAACGATTTCGGAAGGGAAGAAGAGGGTGGCTGTAGAATTGACTTAACGGAAGGAGAACGTATCTGGAAAGGTTTTCCTCGCATATAAAACAACGCATTTTATTTATGTTTGCACGTGTCTGCTCGAAGGTGTCAAGGCGGCTGCCAAGAATTTAAAAAAGAATAAGACGAACCCATTAGAAACAATTACAGGGCCTGAAAGAGGGCAGGAGGGGGAAGCCGTTTCCTCCCGAATGTAGCGAGGGTGCCGGGCTCAGAAGGGAGGCTATTCCTTAGCCTGGGAGCCGACACCAAGAAGGCCCTATCTTGGGTCTCCAGCCCTCTGTCTACTGAAAGTCGTGGCACAACCGGGAGATCCTCCCTTCATTGTAGATGTTAAGGTACCGGGGCAGCAGTCCGACTCTTATCTGGAAGGAGGCGTCGCCCAGAAAAGCCTGCGCCCGGCCCGCAAGGCCTCGCTGGGGGTTGTCCTCTGACATACCCGGGGTGTGTGTGAAACACACATCTCTCTCTCACGCACTCACACTCACACACACTGTCTCTCACACACCTTTCTCACACTCATACACCCTCTCTCAAACACACACCCTCTCACACTCACCTCTCACACACCTGTCTCACTCACACCTGTCTCACACACACACCTCTCTCTGTCACACACACCCTCTGTCACACCCCTCTCACACTCACACACCCCCTCTCACACACATACACCTTTCTCTCACAGACACACACGTCTCACACATACCTGTCTCACACATACCTATCTCACACACACACCTATCTCACTCTCACACACACCCTCTGTCACACACCCTCTCACTCTCACACACCCTCTCTCACACACATACACCTTTCTCTCACACATACACCTTTCTCTCTGACACACACGTCTCACACATACCTGTCTCACACTCTCTCTCTCTCGGGGGGTGGGAAAAATCTCAACTTGGCCCCCGTCCGCAGCCGAGGATGCTGGGCTCTGTAGTCCAAAAGAGTTGACCCCTCCCTCCCAGACCCCCCTGGGCTGCTGCTGCGGCCACTTTGCACGTATCCTGCACGTAGCAAGGCCCTTGGTTGGTCCCAACCGGCCGACCGACCGAGCTTGTGGTGGGGGGGGGGCAGTCAGAAGCGCTCCTCTCGCCCGACACCCCGCCGCCGCCGCCGCCGCCGCCGGGTATGGCGCTCCCCCGCCTCCCTCTGAGGGCTTTCGGCTCAGCTGTGCGAGAGAGGCGGCCGCCACGCGTTGCCATGGTGACGGCGTAGTAGCGGCGGCTATGGCGGCGGCAGCGGTCATAGCGGCGTCGGCGGCGGACGAGGAATCGGAGCGCGACAGCGTCCAGACGGGCGAGTCGCGGGAGGAGGCGCAGCAGGACCTGGCCAAGCTCACCCTGCCTCAGCTGCGCAGCCTGGTCGACGAAATCAGGTGCGGCGCAGACCCTCTGGTGTAGTGGTTAAGGAGCCGGGCTCTTACCTGGGAGCCCATGGTGTGATTCCGCGGTCCTCCACGAAGCCAGCTGGGTGACCTTGGGCTAGTCACAGCTCTCTTTCTGAGCTCTCACAGCCCCCGCCTACCTCACAGGGTGTTCTGTTGAGGGGGAGAGGAACAGAAGGCTTGTCAGCCGCTTTGAGTCCCCTTAAATGGGTGAGAAAAGCGGGGTAGAAAAGGGGCCCACCAGCCAGTCTCTCTCTCTCGCTGTGGCCCCTTCCTCCTCTCTCCACCCCTCCATCACCACCACCCCATCCTGGGCAAAGGAGCCTCTAAATGGCTGGATCTGCCTCACGATAAAGGCACGGAAAAAACAATTGCCCAGAGATTACCAGGTGGTCTCCCATTCAAGGACAGCCAGGCCCTCTCCTTCCATCCTTCCTTCCTTCCTGCCCGCCCTCCCCCCCCCCCTCCCAATCTGAGAACTCACTGCCAAGGCTCAGCCTTTGTAAGGCAGGAACAAACCACATTTGCCAGGCCAGTGATGGGAGCTGAACCCAGCAGCCAGTGGAGGCCAAGGGTCCCACTTTTCCAGTATGGCAGCAGGGCACAGGCAGAAGGCTGGTGCTGCCTTGTCAAAACTAAAGTCCCCAAGCATGTTGGGGTGACCTAAAGCGATGGATCGGACATCATGGGAATCTGGCCTTTCTCCTGTCCCTGAGAAGGCTACACACTGAATCTCACAGCTTCTATGGATAAAAAACATCCCATTGGGGAACAAAGTTGGGGAAAGGAGTTCAAAACACTCAGGTGTTTTGCCTGCCTAAATCTCTAGTCTGTTTTTGTGTGTGTGTCAGTACCAACATTCCTGGAGCTTCCTCCCCTGTTAGGAAGGTAAGGAAAGCTAGGCTTTTCCACCACACGACCTCCTCCTCCTCCCCAGCCTGGAAGGAAGAACTTCAGGGATTAAACAGAGAAAACAAAGGAAAAATTGCAATGTAATGCCAACCAGTGGTTAACACTGATTATTACTTGCCTTGGCAGTTCACTGTGATTTGCACATTCACTAGGAAGGACACATTTTTGGATGGCTAGGCTCATCCACTGTAGAGCAAACAGAAGTAAGACTGGTACCTTTGCTGTACTGCTGCCATTGTATGCCAATAATTTTTCAAGTAAAAATTATAGAACTGTACTCTGTTCCGTCAGGTGTCAGATAAATGATAGTCCCAGGAGTGTGAATATACTTGCTAATAGTAACATACATACATATTCCATATACGTACTCCCAACTAGTACGTCAGCTGAAGCCTCTTCTGGATAGAGATGACTTGGCCATAGTTATCCATGCTCTGGTAACTTCTAGATTGGACTACTGTAATGCACTTTACATGGGACTGCCCTTGAAGACGGTTCAGAAGTTGCAGCTAGTGCAAAATGCAGCTGCTAGAGTGCTGACCGGAACATCTAGCCGGATGCACATCACGCTGGCCTTAAAAGAATTGCAATGGCTGCCAATTCGCTACCGAGCCCAATTCAAGGTTTTGACTCTGACTTATAAGGCTTTAAATAACTTGGGCCCCAAATATCTAAAGGAACGCCTTCTCCCATATCGACCTGCCCGTTCCTTAAGATCAAGTGGTGAGGCCCTCCTGGTTGTCCCACCACCTTCAACAGTGAGGTTGGTGGGCACCCGGGAGAGAGCCTTTTCTGTGATGGCACCCAGACTATGGACTAGCCTCCCCCTCGAGGTGCGTCAGGCTCCTTCCTTATATATATTTAGGAGGGCAGTGAAGATGCACCTCTTTGCCCTGGCCTTTGGCTGAGCTGTTAATGTTCCCTTGCCCAATACAGACACTATCATTTTAAACATATTGTATATTGTTTTATATGTGCTGAATTTTTAATGTCTTTCAATGTACAGTGGTACCTCGACATACAAGTGCCCTGACATACAAGTGTTTTGAGATACAAGCCGCCAAGCGAGTGATATTTTGCTTTGAGATGAGAGCAAGATTTGAGATACGAGTATGTAAATACAGTACAGTACATAACAAAAACAACTGAGGTGGTGTTTTGGGAGCTGGAATGGATTAATGGGAAAATTGCTTTGAGATACGAGCGATTTGACGTAAGAGCAAGGTTACGGAACGAATTAAACTCGTATGTCAAGGTACCACTGTATGTCTTTCAATTTTAATCTGCTGTTGCCCGCCCAGAGACCTTCGGGTATGGAGTGGGATAGAAATGTAAATAATAGATAAAGAAATAAACTTTTGTGGGGGAATTGTGGGACGTTTTATCACACCGTCTAGGAAGGACATCAGAGAAGATTGCTTGAGCATTTGTAGCTCTGGGATTTTAGATGGACCCTAAACAGAGGAGCAGGTTTCTCTGGACGGCCTAATGAGGGGTTTCTTCTTCCTCTGAGTGAGCGCAACAGGCGCGCTTGGTGTCCCATGGGTTTTGCAACAGGCATCCTTTAGTGAACAACTCCGTTTGCTCATGAACTCTTTCATCTCCACTCAGCCATGACTACGTCAAGCTTAAACTTGAGACGACAATGTTTGAGAAGTTTTTCAATCGAATCGAGCCAAGGGATGCGGCGGATAAGCGTGGCTCTTCACTGGACCTGGGACCAGCGCAATTTGTGAGCGTGAATAGTTTTATTAGGGTTTAGTTTTGTGGTTATGACCATAGTTTTGGTTTCTAAATATTGAATGGTGGTAGCTGTGGGTTGAAATTGGGGCACATTTCAGATGGCCAAGGTGCCCTTGAAGTGTGGGTTGGTGGCCGTGCCTGCTTACTTCCCTTGCCAGCTTGCTGAAAATGAGACAAGGAAGGCTAGCAAAATGGTTGGTGGTCCTACAGGGAACGGTTGAAGGATCTAGGTGTGTTCAGCCTGCAGAAGGAAAGCGTGAAAGGAGACGCCGCGGTGGTCTTCAAGTATCTGAATGGCTGTCACAGTGCAGAGGAATTGGCCCTGTTCTCAGACAAGAAGAAAGGACTAGAAACAATGGGTTGAAACTTCAAGGGAGTCAATACAGATTAGATATTAGGGAAAAACTTACTGACAGTGAGGGCGGTCAGTCAGTGGAATAGGTTGCCATGGGAGGTGGTGGGTTCTCCTTCCCTGGAGGTCTTCTAGCAGAGGCTGGACCTACATCTGTCTGGGATGGTTTAAGAAATCCTGCACTGAGCAGGGGGTTGGACTCCACGGCCCTAGAGGTCCCTTCCAACTCTTATAATTCTATGATGCTATGAGATGCTCCTCCAGGGCCTATACTGTGCTGCTGTTAGAAGCAATGTGGTGCTGAGAGTTTACCACTTATGTTTACCACTTTTGGAAACCATACTTTCCCTGGTGATTCTTAACATCAATAAAGAAATCAATTGACTCCATAGCAGGGTCTACCGTTTAAACTATGTTATTGTTTATGTTACATGAAAGATTTAATAAAATTCAAAACCAAAAAAACCAGGGTCTGTTGCAAGCTTATAATAGTAAACTAATTTAAAGAACTATAGATGCAACCCACTACTGTTAGATGCTGTGGAGCCTCAGTAGGATACTGAAGGATTCTGCAAGCATTTTCCAGGTTCCCTAAAGTTTTTGTCAGGGTTGTAATGGAAAGAAGATGTTCATTCCTTGGAGAAAAAATTTTAAGAAGTAACAGCTCAAATCATAGGCACCAGGCCTTCCACAAAATCAGCTTTGTAAACACCGGTGTACTTCCAACTTGTAAACCGTTTACTTAAGAAATAATTTATATCTTTATGTAATTGAAACAAAAACAAAAAGATGTCTGTTTTCTTGGAACTGAGAGCAATGCTCCTTTTTTTTAAGAGGGCAGATGGCTCCCAGTCCAAATTGGTGTCCTGTGCTGGTTTTCAAGCTTAATGTGTCAAGCCAATGTGCTTTCACCCTAAGGAACCTATTAACTGCAAAAAGCTTCTTTGGGAACAGCGGGATAACTTTTGGTGGAAAGTTTGTGCAACCATTTAGGCTGCAATCCTGTACTGACTTTTTTAAGAGTAGAGGCTGGTTCACGCTTGGCCCCCTAGTATGCAATAGGATAACATCTGGTAAGGAGCATCTACCCTAGCGATGTGCACAAATGTGGGTTTTTGCATTCGAATTTGAGTTGAATCGAATATCCAAACATTCTATTTGATTCGAATATTTAGAATCCGAATGCAACAAAGTCTGATTTGAATTGAATACATTCAAAACTATGTTTGAATGTTAGATTCAGATCTGAAGATATGAATAGCGACATTTGTGCGTGTTATACGTATCTGTGTGCATTTCGTACGTATCCCGTATGCATCCCATTTTTGTCCTGTACTATAAGCACAAACGCATACAGATACGTATGAGATGCATACAGATAGGTATGTAATATATACATATCTGTACTTTTGAATGTTTCGATTCAAACAAATGTTTTGAAACATTCGAAATACATTTGAATTTTTAAATTCGAATGGGAAGACATTCTATTTGAATTCAAATGTCCACATTCCGTCGAATTCAATCAAATTTTGAATGTTTAGAACATTTGTACACATTCCTAATCTACAGTTGCAAGAGGTATGTGCGACCCAGAAATGCCTCCTGCTCTACCAGATGTGGTGCACCAAATCATACATCACATCCCTTACCCCAGGCTTATCTGTAGTCCAGCGCCACACCAATTCTAGCGCATTGGGTCATTTGAGGAGCTGGCACCTCAGATGGCATGACTGTACATGCACGGTGCGTCAATGTAGCAATGGTGCACGCACCATTGCGCTGGGCTATGAAATCAAAATGGTGACACCCTGCTGCCGATCGGACATGCGCCTGGACACAGGTAAGTCTCTAGGGGTGTTTTTCCACTGTCACTAGAAGTACCCATTAAGTACCCATTAATGGGTACAAAAATGCCATTAAATACCCATTAATGGGGCTTAGTGTAATGTATACTAGCATTCCGAAGTGCAAACACTAGCACATGTTAGTCTGTCATGAACTTTTCCCATGCAGGGAACAGGAAGCCAAGTGGAGAAAGATCCTCGGTTCCAATGGAACTTATTTCTGAGCAAAAAATAGTCAGATCAGGCTGTTGTATCCAAACAGCCTCAAATTTCACCCAGCATCTAACAGTGTAGGCATTTATTCCATCAGAAGAAAAAAAATACAGATTAAAAGCAGCTTAAGCTCAGGAGCAACTTTGGTGGCTTCTGGGTCAAATGAAACAGTTTTCTCTTTTGGATTCCAGCAACGAGGGAGACGCAAATCCAAGTCCCGGATGACGGCAGAGCGTCTGGTATGTCTGACAGTGGAACAGAAATGTGACATAGCCCAGCGGGAGCTGGAGGAGACCAGAGAAGACATTAAGCGGGTGAAGGAGAGCTCAGACAGGATCTTGCAAAACTACTTGGTACTGCTGCCCATCTTTAATGGGATATAAATAGGCCTGTGTGAAGAAATGCGTCCCTTTAACTGTGTGTTTTGTACCCCTGCGGAATTAAGATATCTCTGGGGATAGCATGGCTAAATCCACCCAGTTTCTTGCCAGTGGTACTGAAGCTGTTTGCCATTGCCTTCTTCTGGGAGGTTTTCAACTTCCCAAGGCTTCTGCTAGCCATGGTGTTCCCACATGGGCTGCCTCTAGACTTGCGGAATAATTCCTCAGTTAAAGGTAAAAGCTCAGCTCAGCTTACCTACTGTGCAGCAACGACCGACCGTCCTGACCTGAAACACAGCTCCATAAGCTTCCGATCGGAAGCTGCAAAAGCTCAGTCGGTGCACGCCATCATGTGGGTTGAGATAGCCAATCACATTTGAGCTGCCTCCCTGCTCTCGTTGTGCTGCTTTCACCATTCTCCCCATACTGGCAGGAAAATTAGAATTTACTTTATATGGCACAGCAAGGCCGCATCCCATTAGAAGCTTAATCCAGTTTCCCTAAACCGAAGTAACATAACCGGATGCAAACGCGAATTTGCCTGATCCCATTACTTTCAGCCAGAATCGCGTTCAATCTGGATTCTGAGGACGTACGTGATTCAAGGGGGGACGCCAGTGGCTACTGTTTAAAAACCGCTTTTCGGGGCTGCCCTGCCCTCTTCCTCCTGGCGTGAACGCGCCACCCATAAGGGACCCCTTCACGGAGCCTGGCTGGGTGGCTGCTGCTTGCCTGGATGGAAGAAAAATGGCAGCAGACAGCCAGCAATTCTTTCCCCTCTTCTCCTCATTGCTCAGCGCACGCAGCAGCAGCAACAGCAACTCAAGCCCCCTTCGCCCGTCACATTCACACATCTCCCCAAACCTGCATCTGCTTTCCTTTCTTTTCCCTTTTTTAAAGGTCAGAACTTCCAATGGCAAGATCGTTATCAGGTGTGAAGTGCTTGGATTGCTACAGTGGATTGCTTGGGTTGCTACTAGGGCTGCTGCTTTAAGGGGTGAATTTTACAGTTTGCTTTGGAAGCAAGCTATTGGGGGAGGGAAACTCTCATCCCTTAACACGGAAGGGTTCCCACAGTAAAAAATGTAAAACGTTTCAAGCGCACAGACCGGAGTGAGACCTGTTGAAATGAGGATTAACATTTACAACGCTTTGGGGCGATTTAACACACGGAAAGCGTGGTAAGCCAAACTGACGTGGGGTCTAGAAGGATTGAAAACGTTTTGAAACCGAAATAAGGTTGTAATGGGGAGGCGGCCCAAGTGTCCTTAGATCAGCATTAAGGTAACCCATTTAGGTCAGATAATTGCATCCAGCAGCTGTGGGCTGGAGTTGTCCCTGGTGGCCCACGCTGTGGCAAGGGCTTTGCTTTTCCTTTGGGCCAGGCTAGACTCTTTGCTACCAAAGGAGGCTTAGTTATTTTGCTTCTAAATGTTTATTTCCACCGACAGGAAGAAGGAAATGCTAGGACTTTAACATCCATTTGGTTTGGAGACTCTCTGAACAGTTCCAAGCTTCAATAAAAAGCTTGTTGTACCTTCCAAGAGGAAAAAGGATGGCATTGATGTGGAAGATGCTAGTTTTTGTTTGTTCTTTTTTCTGTGTGTACATTAAAGTCAGATGTGTGATTGTGGTGATGCTGCAGAGCTAGAAACTGGAACAAAGACCTGGCTGTAGTGGGGGGTCGCTTAATTTGTTGAACTGTCACCCTTTCATTCAAGGAACCCACTTAATACAGTAATTTTCTAAATTGCCACTTCCAAAACTGCAGCCAGGTTTGGAACATTTTTCCAAGGAAGATGGACTAATTACCAGATATCGGTACTCATTACAGTCAACTCAACGTTGACCTATTAATAGATATAATGGCCACCCTGGCTGTGGAGTCCAGCTGTGGCCCAGTTCAAGCAACTGATCTTTTTGGTCTGGGTTTTTGTTCCTGTTTCTTCTGGCTTCCAATTAATGCAGCTCTGAGGAACGCCACACACACACCCCTTTACTTATAATGTGATTTGGGTTTTGTAGGCTATGATGGAAGAAGCAGACATCCGCATGGCTGACATAAAGAAGGCAGTGGCGGACTTTGACAAGGAAATCGTCAAGACCATAACCAAGAAGAAAGGGAGCGTCATTGCTTCCGATAAAGTGCTGAGATACATGGAGGACAAGATCCGTGCCAGGGTTAGTAAGGCCTTCGTTATCTGTGCTCTCGTAAACTGGCCCTTAACCTGCTAAGCCTGAAGGTAACTTGACCCCACAATGCTGTTACCTGCTTCTTCTGAGGCCTGAGGTGACTGTGGCCCATCTCTTCCTTGGGAAGTTCAGAGAAATTCTGATCTTTAAGCAACCTGGTTTATGAAGATCAGGGGCAGCAATACCAGTGAACGGTTGTCCTTCTTTCTGCATGAATGGTTAAGTGCCTTCCTTTTCCAGGATGTACTGAAAGAAAAAATCCGCTTGAAAAATGACTCCTTGAAAGTCCAGAAGAAGAAAATGCAGATGCAACTCAAGCAGGTACATAATTGCTTGTGTCAGGTTCCTACAGCTTAGCAGGGAAATTAGTTGGCATACTCCTGGCAGGTATTCAAAGACAATTTCATGGGATGCCTCCATGGTGCTCAGATCCTCCACAGGACGGAAGAAAATTAAGTAAGTGAAAAATATGTCTGGATTTTAGAATGAGTCACAACAACATCAGGTCAGAAGCTTCAAAGGTTTATCTCCCAATTGCCCCGAAACTCTCTCTGAGCTGTACTCTCCAGCTTCTTACTAGATCTCACCGCAAGCCCTCCAAGGCAGGGTGGTGAGTTCCAAATACCTGGAGGCTTAGCAAATGAGGTTTAGCAAAATCTTAGCAATCTAGTGAGGCTCCGAGTTTCTCTGCTCCCACGGGAGGGGAAAAGCAACTTTGCACGAATGTTTTACTGGGTGAAAGTCCCAGGTGACTTGCAGGTTTTGCCCTAATCATCCTCATAAGCCTTTGGAGGTGACTCCGCTTTGCACTCTACAGCCCAAGGCTCCCATAAGCTCTAGAGCTGCAAAGACCCTAACCCAGTGGTTCTCAACCTGTGGGTCACGACCCCTTTGGGGGTCGAACTACCCTTTCAGAGGGGTCATGACGAGTCTCTCACCTTCCCACCCCATCCTCACCCAAGCTGCCTGGCCCCCATGGTTGGGGGTCTCCACACATGAGGAACTGCATTAAGGGGTCGCAGCATTAGGAAGTTTAGGACCGCCGCCCTATCCCATAACCCACTCAGTAGTGACCATGGAACAGCACTGCTTCCCAGTTCTCACGGCTTCTCTCAGAAGCCTCTCCCCCCAGCCCCAGCTTCTTTCCCTGAAGCCACTTAAAGAATGTCTTTGAAACAGGCTAACCGTGGCCTCCATCAGCCTGCTGTCAGAGTAGAGAGAAGCGTGGTTGGCACTAGTTTAATCATTGCTGTACTGAAATATCCTGCTCTACCATCTTCGGGCATTCACACTTCCCCAACTAGGGTTATTTTCTCCCTCTGCCAGCTCAGGTTAATGGAAAGTAACCTTTGTCTCTCAGTGCCTGCCCACTGAGTGGTTGTTGGAATCTCTGTGGAAGGCAAGCCCCTCATGGGTCAACAGGATCACCTGGGGGAACCCTGTAGAGAACCCAATCAACATTCTGTGAAGACGTTGCAGGCTGTGCCTTGTTTCCTGCAATCATGGCAGGACTGGGCACCAGCCATCTTGTCAAAGGCCGGGAGCCACCTGTCCCGTGCGCGAGACGCCACCCCAGCCAATCACTGGTTCTCTTATTGGTCGCTCTGCAGAAGGAAGAGCTGGGGGAAGCCCTTCACGAGGTCGACTTCCAGCAGCTGAAGATCGAGAACGCCCAATTTCTGGAGAAGATTGATGAGCGGAACCAAGAACTTCTCCAGCTGAAGGTTACGGTGGGCAGTGCCCTCCAGGTCCTTAATTTCTACAGGGTAAGTGGGGGGGGGGCACAGCTCCCTCCTGCCCAGTGGTTCAACAGAGATAGCCTAAGACCATAGAGGCATGGAAGCCATGGCCCCACAGCCCAACCTGTCCCTCACATTCACCTCCTGAAGAAACTGTTCTGGTGTTAGCCTACCTTGGTCACCAGAGCATCTTTTGGTCACAAGAGAGGTGACGACGCCCACAAGGCCAAAAACAGTAGCCCAAGCCCTGATTCTTTCTGCACCTAGTTTTTGCTTCATGTTGTAGCCACAGTGGAATCACAGAGCTGCTTCCAGACGCTTTGCAGTCAGCGCTTTTATTCAAGCCAGGCAGGGATGGTGGTGAGATTTAAAGTGGTGCTGTGGCGTGAGCATAGCATCTTCAAGGCTGCCCACCTCTACACACTGATACACAGGCTGATACTTAAGTAGGAAGAAAGGCCGTCCTGTTTCCAGAAGGAGCAGATGAAGGGTTCTAATCAAGTCATAAAATAGCGAGAGCGCACAGAAAGGAATATGAGCAAAGCATGATGGGCAGTTGCACAGTCATCCATTATTATATAGGCAATTATATCACTGAATTTTGCTGACTTCTAAGGAAGAAATTGAGAAAACACCTATCTGTCCGTTTTTCATTGAGAAAACACCTATCTGTCCGTATGTCTGTTTGTCTAGTTTAGTGAGTCCTGCATTGAGCAGGGGTTGATGGCCCTGGAGGTCCCTTCCAGCTCTGTGATTCTGTCCAGGTAACAAGTGTTTGTCACAAGCTCTACTTTAGCAATTACCTTTTCCATTTAATATTAAAGGGAAAAGGCATTGGCCAAAAGGACGGCTCTTTCTAAGCCTATCCACAAGGGTACAATGCTTATTTTTGACTGAAGAGTTTTTGCAAATGCACGTGCCTAAAAGAATCCTGTTTGGGATTTTACAGAAGGCAACAGCAGCGGCACCCAGGGGCATCAGAGGAAGCGTTTTGTAAAAGCTCTTTTTTCTGCACCTGCCCAGTCTATTTGGCAATATGACCTGCCTGCTATATCCTGAGCTGATAGGAATTATTCCAAAATTCCCAGAGATGTGGTGGGCCGGTATCCAGGCAAGCAGCCGCTGCTGCAGGAACTGGGACCCCCTAAGGGCCCCTTCTGCTTCGGTAGGCAGAGACAGGCCCATCTTTCCTTCCAAAAAAACCTAGAACTGCCCTGTGGCATCAGACCTATGACCTGTCTCGTCCAGCAGCCTGTTCCAAGGGCGGCCAGGCAGTTGCACAAGGAAGACCCGGTCGCACAACCGACCTGATTTTCCTTTTGGTCCGAACCGTGTTGTTGCTGCATTTCAGAAGAAACTGCAAAATGCGATGGCCGTGGCGACTCACCTGGTGAAAGACATCGCCCAGAGAAAGGAGTCCCTAGAGAAACTTAACCGTGAAGCCACACTGGTTGAGGAGGTAGGATTCCTGCAAACGCAGCTCTAGCAGTGACCAGCGGGTGGATGGTGGATTTTGGGGGCAGATATGCGCGGCATCCAGCTAAATGGCTTCTAACATATTTTACAGTTGATTCCTGTGATTTCTGCATCCACAACTCAAAACTATCCAAGTAGGGAAAAAGACCTACTTTAAGAAGGGATGCCTTGTATTCCTTAGAAACCAATTTCTTTGCTTTTATTGGTATGCAAACATCATGTTGAAAACCTTAGGAGCTGAAAAACATTTCTGGACCATCAACGTTCTTTCATACTTTGAGAAAGAGTAATGTAAGTTGTTGCAAATAACAAAAGGCCAGTTTGGGTAGTAAAAGAGAGCTGCCACTGCCGCCCTTGGATCAAGACCTATAGGGCAGAAGAGGTTGTATCAGGAAGATTCCATTCTGCAGGCCATAGGGGAAGAGAGGGGCTCCTATCAATGGTCCTTCCCCTTTAGGGGTCATAGAAGGGCCCTGCTGGAACAGGCCACAGCCCATCTAGTCCAGCGTCCTGTCCCACACAGTGGTCCACTAGATTATTTGGAGGAGAAGGAGAGTTGGCTTTTATACCCTGCTTTTCTCACCCATTCAAGGGGACTCAAAGCAGCTGACAAACCTTCTGTTCTTCTCCCCACAACAGACACCCCATGAGGTAAGTGGGGCTGTGAGAGCTCAGAAAAGAGCTTTGACTAGCCCAAGGTCACTCAGCAGCCTTCATGGAGGAGTGCAGGATCAAACTGGTATTCCTAGATAAATGTCTGGCACCCTTAACCACAAGACCAAAACTGGCTCACGTATTTAGCTGTGACTCCTTCCATTGCATTCAGGGGTCATCAGCTGAAGGCTCTTCCCAAAGACAAAAGGCTTGAAATTTTCTGCATAATGCCAAGAAAGTGGTTCTTAGCCATCCCACTAAAGTGACCCTGCTATAGATCCATCTCCATGCCTGGAAGTTGCTTTTCTCTCTGCAACTGATAAACATAAAGTGTACTTCTTTCAAGAGGCTCCTCCTCTGCTTCTTCCACAGGAACGGGGAACAGCGGAGGTCTTGAACAAAAAGCTTCGGAGGCAGCTGGCAATATACAAAGTGCCACCGGTCCTCAACTACGTCCACGAGAAGATGGCCATCCATGAGCTAGAAAGCATCGTTAAGATCTGGGAGAGGAAGGTGGAAATTGCAGAGGTGTGGCCATAGGGGCATGGCTGGGTTGGGGAGATTCCCCATGTCTGGTTGGAGCGAGAGGCCATTCCCTTTCCCTCCATGATGGTGGTGCTGATGTGGGAACAAAGTAACTAGCCAATATGAAGAGGGGCAGCTTTCCCCATTAGGGTCTAGGGACAAGAGCTTTCCCCATTAGGGTCTAGGGACCCATAGGAGCTGCCTTTACAAGTCCTTTTGGTCTTCTTTGCTGGAGTTTTATTTAAACTTCTCAAGATCTTGAAGGGGCTACCAGGGTATGGGACTCTGGCCTTGCCGGCTTTTTTGATCAGGGGTTGAAATGTTTAATTATTGAGTGTGCTTTGGAATTACATTGCTGCCCACCACATAGGGACAGATCCAGAAGGAAAAGAGCACTCAGTAGGGAGAACAGGGGGTGGTGCTGTGTTTTCCCCCTTGGCCAGGCCAAGAACAGTTTGCTCTGGATAAGGTCCCCAGTGAT
This sequence comes from Aspidoscelis tigris stejnegeri, assembly GCA_023333525.1. Classification (NCBI taxonomy): domain Eukaryota; kingdom Metazoa; phylum Chordata; class Lepidosauria; order Squamata; family Teiidae; genus Aspidoscelis; species Aspidoscelis tigris. Next base: position 6,981,990 of record JALMGA010000013.1, read on the forward strand.
CTCCCAGTCAGCCTCCATCCGAGGTTGGACAGAGGGCAACTTTAGCAGAGAAGGGGCAGGCAGCTAAGATTTGGACCCACCCAGGGGCGCCTTGCGGTTATGAAAGATGAGCTTGCGTCTCTTTCCCACTTCTCGCTCTCTCTCTTACAGAGCCACAGGCAAGCCAGCCCCACAAAGATGGACACCTGTTCCTGTAGGGCTGGGCATCACCTTCTGTCCCTGGCTACACAGACCAGTTGGGCCACCAGAGCAAGCCCTAGATACCCAGTAGCAAGACAGAATAGCTGGTGAAGCCAGGGGAGCCTAAGGGCCACCAAGAACTTTCCTTAAGGTCACAAGGGGATGACAGGCTGCCCACAAATACATTGGGGAAGGTTTTCCTCTGCAGTTTGCATCACTATTTTGTATTCTCTCGTCTTGGCCCTCTGCCTAAGGTCAAGCGTGCTTTTATGCCCTTGGGCCTGCTCTTTCAGGGGCTTGCGCTTCCTTGCTTTGGAAGGAATCCTATCCTCAAACCAGGCCCTGTTCTCCTTTTTCAGAAGCCCCATTTTTGCGCGGTGGCCTCCTTGTGTTATATAGAGGTAGCGGGATGGTGAACCTCACTACAAGCGGAACGAGGTCACCGTTTGTAGGAGCAGGTGTAGAATCTCCTCCCTGTGGACCATCTCTTTTACGCTTCTGTCTTGCAGATGGCGTTGCGGAGTTACCGCAGTCTCTGGCATAAGGCAAAAGTGGCCAGTCATCAGCTGCAGGCCATGATCCCAGAACAAGGAAGCCACTGAACGCCCCAGAGGAAGAGGACTGGTAGGTAGAGCAGCAAGTGGCCCCGGAAGAGAACAAGGGCGGCGGCCATGTTGGCCCATCTTCTTCTGCCTCTTCTTGGCAAAACAGCTGCAGCTCCGGCTGTTACCCTTTGCTTTTCCCGGCGTGAGGAGATACTTTATAGGAAATGTGTTGGCTTTTATTTGTCTTTTTAGCGATTTCAGAGCAAGTAAACTAGGAATGTTATATAAAGGAGGTTTGGAGTTTAATTATGCAAGGGAAAAAGGGGACAGACAAGTGGTTAAATGCAAGCCAGTCACAAGGGTGGAGAAAAGCAGCGGTAGTTCTTCTAAATTGACCCCCGGGGCACCGGCAGCCAGAGTGGCTCCTCAGCGGGTCAGAAGGCAGAAGAGGAGAGTGGCAAAGATGGCACCTCTTAGGCTTTCGGGCTGACCTAACTCAGCTGTAGAAATGGGCATCAGTTCTCCGCTGTAGTAGTCATAGTAAATAGCCTCAGGTTTGTGCACAGACATTGCCCGTCCTTGGGGGAATCCCTGGCCGTTTTCCAGGGGGTCCTGTGTGTCGTTAAAGGCCAGATAGTCTCCTGAAGAGTGGTATGCCCCCTCCTCCAGAATGCCTTCCAGAACACCTCCGTCATCTTCTGCCGGGATCCAAAAAGCAAAATGTGTTCCACAGTGGGGGGGAAAGACTGGCCCTCCCCATTTGGTCATGGTCTTCACAATCCAGTCACTGTAATGAGAGACAATGGTGTACAGAAATGGTCCGAAGCATCTGGTGCCCCCCTCTGTCAGCACTCCCTTCAGCACCCACTGCCCTGTTTCCTCTGCTTGGCACATGACCGGGTTGCCCACGTAGCCCTTTGAAAGAGAAAAAAACATCATTAGAAGATGCCGTCCTGCCCAGCTCCATTTCGGCAAAGGCAGCGAACAGGAACATAAGATACCAGAGTTGCCCCCAAGAGAGAAATAATGGGGCCCAGGGACTTAGCAAAAGGAATAGAAAACCCTTCCCTAGAGTTTGGCATCACAGTGTACCCGCAGGTCCTGTGAAACCACTTTGACCAAAGAAGAAGGAGAGTTGGCTTTTATACTCCACTTTTCTCACCCTTTAAGGGGATTCAAAGCGGCTGATAAACTTTCTGTTCTTCTCTCCACCACAGACACCCTGTGAGGTAGGTGGCAGTGTGAGACTTCAGAGAGAGAGAGAGAGAGAGCTATGACTAGCCCAAGACCACCCAGCTGGCTTTGTGGAGGAGTGCAGCCTACAAGATACGAGTCCGGCACACTAACCACAAGACCATACTGGCTCACAAAATGGTGTCACAGTGGCTCATTAGATACCAACATAGATTCCCACAAGGAGACAAACTGGAATTCACTTCAGTCACAAGACTGTGGAACATTCTTATTCATCATGCCCCTGGGGGGTCAGCATCCAGACTCCATAGCTCTGGCTTGCAAGTACATATTCAGATATTAGAAGGGCTGCAGTCCTTGCAAAGTTTTCGGAAGCCCTTTGCAAACCATTGTTTGCTCTCTAAAATTAGGGCCTAAACCTAGCTAGTAATTTAGAAGGTCAGAGGATGCATCAGTTTAATTCCCCAAGGCTGACATGACATTGTGGGATAATTTATAATGTAATCTGGAAGGCTAGGAATGCAAATAAACTCACTAGTGGAGCAGGAAGTTAAAGAAAGAGAAATGCTTTCACATCAGGTCCAATGGAATGGTCTGTTTTGCAAGAACATTTCTTCAGTGCTTTTTAGCACATCTTGGCCCCAAAAACCTATCTCCAAGGCAACAGATCCTTACAGGCCCTGGTAATTAAAAAAAAAAATGCCCAAGAATTGCCATAAAATCACAGGACACCTCTATACCCACAAATGCAAAGTCATGATTTGCTGGTGGTTTGTCATCCTCTTAATAAAATATCTTGAAGACCCACAAGAATCCAGGCCTTTGTCTGGCAGACATCAAAGATGTATCCATCACTGTCCAGTCTACTGCAGGTTTTCATTCTGGTTTGGAAAGCTGTTAGGTAAAACCATTCAGCAGTTGGACCCAGTCTAAGGAAACCGTTTCGTGTTACCTTGCCTGCTTGAGACGGGCTCCTAGTTGGCCGAGAGGAGATATGAATTTTGGAGAAGCTAGGACATTAATCCAGGGTCTTTTCGTACCCACGTGAAGATGTGGGATGGATCAGGCGTCCCCATGTTGCCATGTCAGTGCAATCACTGCTATAGTAGGGTTGCTTGCTCTGCTGGGGCAATGGCCATGCGCACTGGCTCTTGCCACAGTAACCAGGCAATGCAGTGCACAACTGCGCCTGCCCTGCCCCACACACCCTTTGCCTGCCCAGAAGGGGTTTGAGGAGTGCGTCCTGAGCTGTACTAGCCACATCTAGTAGGTGGGAAAGCAGCAGAAAGGTTTTGACAGAGTGGCTGTGTGATCCTTTGGATGTTGTTGAACTACATCACCCATCACTCCTTGCCACTTTCCGGGTCTTTGAGCCTCCTGAGTCCTCTAGTCCTGCAACCCTTGAAGAACCACAACACTGCTTTGAAACAGGCTGTGTGTCTCACTGGTTACTGCAAGTTCACCCATGCACTGGGCTCCTTTACCAGGCATCCAGACACGTTGCCACCTTCCCTGTGGCCACAACACTCGGTAGTCACTGTTCTCCCCAAAGGACAAGGGTCAACATCCACCACTGTGAGTGTGTGCAGAGATGCTCGGCCTGTCTGGAGCAAAGGGAAAGGCGTAAGAACAACAGACTGGTCTAGACACACACTTATTACAAGAAGAGTTGGCTTTTTTAGCCCGCTTTTCTCACCCATTTAAGGGGACTCAAAGCGGCTGACAAACCTTCTGTTCATCTCCCCGCAACAGACACCCTGTGAGGTAGGTGGGTCTGTGAGTGCTTAGAGAGCTGTGACTAGCCCAAGGTCACCCAGATGGCTTCATGGAAGAGTGCAGAAATAAACCTGGTATTCCCAGATAAGAGCCCGGCTCTGTAACCACTAGACCAAACTGACACACAGGACATTCCCCCATCTCCTCAGAGGTCACTCGTGGTTATAGCAATAGCTGCACGTTGCATTTTGGATCCAAAGGAGGGGAACTGTTTCCTTTTCCCTAGAGTCAGGTTTGGGTAAAACAAAACACCAGCTTGTTTTTGGAATTCCCTTTTTTTTATATAATGCCTCAGTCCCTTGATCATCACGCGTAGCGCCTTGAGCCCTGGCATGAAATACAGAATGTAAATGCCAGAGGGAAATAAAATGTCAGTTGATCTAGAAAGATTTCTCAGTCTGCTAAAATCATCTGATCTGCTAGGAATTTATCTCCAGTCCATGCCAGGAGACATCTGGAAAACTTCCCACAGGAGGAGACTCAGGATGCGGGTTATCTGCAGAGATTCCTGTTCTCATTCTGTGGGCAAAACATCAAATGTGCCACCCTGAGGACAGAAGTAGCATAAAAGGGAAGGGACCTTTGAATCACGTTTGCCCGCTGGCGACGCTCACGTCACTTCCTCGGCAAAATGCAGGAGTGGTTTTGCCTTGATAGATGAGCAGGATGCAGCCTGAGACGCCCTCAGCAGCGTCTTTAAGTCTGCCCTTGCTTGCCAGAGGACCCCAGTCCAAGAATGGCTTACCATGCTGTGGGTCCAGCCAGCCTGCAATCAGGCAGGCCCCCAGAGTTGGCGCAGGGAGATTCTGCCACGGGAAGCAGATGGGTTGCACCGTTGTGCCGAACTGGAGTGGGGCAGCTGTTCTGAGAAGAGCAAGATTGTGGACAAAAGTAACTTCGTCAAAAGCTTCATGGGAGATGATTTTGCTGATGGAAAACGAGTGTTTCTCAAGACTCTTCCAGTTTGCGCCGCCAACCAGGGCTACGATCGGACTTCTGGAGGCAGAGACAGAACGAAACCAGAGATGAGATTGATCAGCCCTGACCAGCGCCAACAGAGCTCCTGGACTCAGAGGCCCTTTCTGCACTGGACCAAATTCTAGATTATTTTTCTCAGAATAGGAACCGACCACCTGTATGCTGGTACAGACTCTATGCTGGTACAGCAGGTCCTGAAGCATTCTGCACCAACACGCAGGTGACAGGTCCCTATTCCAGATCATAATCTGAGATAAGGCCCTGTGCAGAAAAGGCCAAACACTTCCCACCTTCTTTAGCAGATGCAAAAAGGAACAGAAAAAGCTAGAATGCTTTGAAGGCCAAAATAAATAAGCTGATAAATCTGTCAGTTAAGGCTTAAAAAAAAAAAGCTGGTGTGAAGTACATAATTACAAAATACATTCTGAAAAATTATCCACCTAAAGGATCATTATATACTGAGCAATGATTATCGTTTTTTCCTCTGAAATACCCAACACAAATATTTTCCTAGATCCCCTGGTGACATTTTCATGGACTGGAACAAACCAGCTGTACAAAACTACTCGTGTGCAAAGGAAGAAGAGTTGGCGTTTCTACCCCGCTTTTCTCATCCCTTTAGGGGACTCAAAGCTGCTGACAAACCTTCTGTTCTTCTCCTCACAACAGACACCCTGTGAGGTAGGTGCTGTGAGAGCTCAGAAGAGAGCTGTGACTAGCCCAAGGTCACCCAGCTGGCTTCATGGAGGCGTGCAGAATCAAACCCAGTATTCCCAGATAAGAATCCGGCTCCCTAACCACTAGACCAAACTGGCAAGCAATTTCCCTGAGGATATTATGAAGTACTTCTCACTTAAATCTTTCATGAGGTAATTAAGTACTTCCCTTTTTTTTGGTTTTTATACAACTTCAAATCCTGTTACTCAATTATGGTCACAAAGGGTTTTTCTTTCTTCAAGAATTCCTAATAAATCAATTCCTGGCAAACTCGCACCCCAATTATGCTTAATTCTTCTTGACCCTGGCTCCTGTCCTGTGCTTTGATAGTAGTTTTCTCTGCCACCATTTCTACCCTGTGAAAAGCTTTAGCCAGCAAAGCATAGAATAAAATCCTGCACGGTATATAGAAAAAATTATTTTCTCTACCGCCTAACACTAGAACCAGGAGGTATCGATGAAGCAGGTGGATAGGAGAGTCCGATCAAAAAAGGAGAAGTATTTCTTCACCCAGAGGGTCATCGGTCTATGGAATTGGCTGCCAGAAAATGTAGCGACAGCAACCAGTCTGGAAAGCATTGAGAAATGGTTAGACCAGTGGTTCTCAACCTGTGGGTTGCGACCCCTTTGGGGGGTCAATCTACTCTTTCACAAGGGCCGTTATGAAGTAGCAATGAAAATAATTTTCTGGTTGGGAGTTAGGGTTAGGTTGGGGGGTCACCACACCATGAGGAACTGTATTAAAGGGTCGCAGCATTAGGAAGGTTGAGAACCACTGGGTTAGACAAATTCATGGAGAACAGGTGTATCAATGGCTACTAGAATGGATGCCTTGGTACATCCTCCAGGCTGGGGAGACAGTCAGGATGCCTCTAAAGGCCATTTGCAGGGATTTGAGAGCAGATGAAGGTTTTGCCCTTGTCTTCAACTTGAGATGCCCATAATGTTCATTTATGTTCTGACTATGGCAAAGATGACGCCCTCTGGGGCAAAAACGTTACTGAGATTAGGGCTAGAAGATTAGTTGATTTTTTAATTTCTTGTGTTTGGGGAGGGTGGTGAAGTTGGAGTTCTGACGATGCCATGTGCCTGTGAATAAGGTCCTGGCAGTTCGCCCCTAACTATTTCAGTTTAGGTCCTCCAAGACGCTCAGCTTCCACCTGTAGCCAGAATCCTGGTTCTGCTCACGGTCTGGCAACCAGCCTCCTGGGGCTGCAAGCACTGAGTATTGCCTAGGGAGGCAGGTCTTGGCACACCTCCAGTCATCTCACAGACTCCAGAAAAGAGTCCACCTTGCCAGGATCCCTGACCTATGAGGCTGGAAAGTTCTCACCACCCATAATAGATCCAGACTTCACCTTTACAGCTAGGGAGTTCAGGGCTTTTCTGCTGCTTTACCATGTACCTGCCAACAGAGGACCCCCTGAGACCTGAGCGTGCTGTAGTGACTAGTGAATCACATTTCCTCTTGCCCTTGAAGCCAAGGACTATGTTGTCCACCCTGGTGGATGAATGGACTCCTCCCGCTTGGCACCTACGCGTGCTGGAAGCTGGAAGCCGCACTAAGTATCCAGTGTTTGTTCAGGATGGCACCAAAGGCCACGTGGGTGTTGGGAAGCTTCTGCAGAGAGACCATCCAAGGAGGTTCACCTGCTTCATCCTGCACCAAGCTCCTGAGAGCTAAATCTGCCCGCTTTTCACATTCTGGAGAAAAAGAGAAGAAGAGTTGGCTTTTCTACCCTGCTTTTCTCACCCATTTAAAGGGACTCAAAGTGGCTGACAAACCTTCTGTTCTTCTCCCCGCAACAAGCACCCTGTGACGTAGGTGGGGCTGTGTGAGCTCAGAAGAGAGCTGTGACTAGCCCAAGATCACCCAGCTGGCTTCATGTAGGTGGGCGGAATCAAGCCAGGTATCGGAGAAGTCATTCAGTGAGGGCTTTCTCCCTTGCTATCTCCCTTGCTTCTCCGGCTTGGGTACAAGAGGGCCAATGCGAGGAGGAAAGGTCTGCCAGAGTGAGAAAAACCAGTATTGGGGCCCAAAGCATCCCCAGCAATTAAAGACAGCAGATGAGATCTCACAGCTAAGCCAGCTTCCTACATTCAAAGAGGGGATGGTCTAGGCTCTGGTTCCACCACACTGGAGGACCACAGCACCTAACATGTTGACCCTTGGGCCCCACAGGTACTGGATGTCCAACAGCATCCCTCCCTGTGATGCATATTCGCTGCTGAATGATGTATTTCCATTCACAAGAAAATAAACAGTCTGCAAAAGGCGCTTCAGAAGAACCTGCCTGAAGGTCTTGGCAACCTTGCTGTCTGTGGTTGCAGCCAATAAGAAAAGCCGAGTACCTTTGAATCTGTTCTGAAAAACCACTTTGGCAGTGGCAAAGGAAACTGGGGACAAGCCTCTCAGTTTCCCTAACTCGGTACTGTTTGTTTGCTACCTAATCTGGCACTGTGGCCAGAGGGCAGCCAAACCTAAGCCATGTCTTCCTGCACCCCAGGAGTCAGTAGGGTATTTGCTGCTTCCTCCGAGGAACGCTTTGCTGACAAGGCCTGTTCCAGAAGGCCTGTTCCACTCACCAGCCAGGACAGAGAGTAGGAAAGACAAGCACAGAAGCACTTTGACCACACAGCATCCCTGCAGAAAGGAGAGAGAGGTTAAGTAGGGTGACGGTTTTGCCTTTGCCTTCTTCCTGAGATGCCTAGAAGGAATTGGTGTGCCATTGTGTGAGAGAGGATGCCGGACTACGAGGGCTGTGGCTTGATCAGGCAGGGCTCTCCTTAATTCATGGAGAACAAGCAGGTGTAGCAATGGGAACTAGGATGTATGCCTAGGTACCTTCTGCAGGTTGGAAAGACAGGCCATTCGCAGGGAGTCAGACAGAGCAAGTGAAGGGTTTGTCTCAGCTTCTGTCTGAGATGCCCAGAAGCAATGGGTGAGCCACTGTGTGAGACAGGATGCTGGATGAGGTGGGCTGTGGTTGGATCTAGCTGGGTTCCTCTTAATTCAAGGAGGGCAAGTCCTTGAACGGATACCTAGGCGCTGCCTCTGGAGAGACATGTAGAATGCCTCCTTAATTAGAAGAAGAGTTGGCTTTTCTATCTCACTTTTCTCACCCATTTAAAGGGACCCAAAGTGGCTGACAAAGCTTTCTATTCTCCCCACAAGAGAACACCCTGTGAAGTGGGTGGGACTGTGAGAGCACAGAAGACAGCTGTGACTAGCCCAAGGTCACCCAGCTGGCTTCATGCAAACCCAGTATTCCCAGATAAGAGTCTGGTTCCTTAACCACTAGACCAAACTGGCTCATATTACCATTGGCAGGGAGTTGAGAGCAGGTGAAGATTTTGCCTTCATCTTCTGCTTGAAATGCCCAGAAGTAACTGGTGGACTAGTGTGTGAGATGGGATGCTGGACTAGATGGGCTGTGGCCTCATCTAGCAGAGGTTCTCTCTTATGTTCTCTTAAAATTGTCCATGTGTCTCTCTGAATCCCACTTAGCTTTCCCATCATTTCCAGCAGCAGGCTGCCTAACCAGTCCTCCATCAAGCCTGATCCCCTTTTTCATGTGCCTGTGAGCATCAGGTGAAGACCTTTTCATTCACCCACCACTTTCAGAGATTTGGCTGAAAGTATTGGTTTTTAAATCTAATTTTAGGATATCTTAGGCGCATGTTTTTGATTTTTTAAAATAAAGATTGCCTATTTGATATATGCATTTCTAAATGTGCTAAACCGGTGTCTGGCAGTTGTAATGGACTGGATAAGAGTAAACAGATTGAAGCTTAATGCAGACAAGACCGAGATGCTCCTGGTCAGTCAAAAGGCAGATCAGGGATTAGAGATTCAACCTGTGCTTGATGGGGTTGCACTCCCCCTGAAAGCATAGGTTCGCAGCTTGGGCATGCCCCTGGACTCAGAACTGAGCCTGAATGCCCAGGTCTCAGCCATGGCCAGGAGTGCATTTGCCCAGTTACAACTTGGGATGCCAGCTGCTCCTGTTCCTTGAGATGTAAAATCTGGCAGTGGTGACACATGTCTTGATTACATCCCGTTTGGACTACTGTAATGCACTCTATGTGGGGCTGCCTTTGGAAACTACTCGGAAACTTCAACGGGTCCAAAATGCTGCGGCCAGGCTCTTGACTGGGGCTGGCTGCAGGGAGCATGGTGACCCCCCAGTTAGAACAGCTGCGATTCGTTCCTAGGTGGAATTCAAAGTGCAGATTTTGACCTATAAGGCCCTAAACAGCTTGGGTCCAGGTTATTTGAAGGATTGTATCTCCATCTATAACCCAGTGAGGGCTTTAAGATCTGCTGGGGAAGGCCTTCTATCAGTCCCACCACCTTCTCAGGTTCGGTTGGTGAGAACTCGGGATAAGGTCTTCTCTGCGGCTGCCCCCAAAGTGTGGAACTCCCTTCCATCGGTAGTCCACTCGGCCCCCTCTCTGCTCTTTTCGTCAGCAGGTTTAGGCAGGCTCTTTTATTTAATTCTAATAATTTTTTTAGCTGTATTGTTTAGATGATTATATTGATTATAACTGTAACGGCTGTTAAATTTAATTTTGATGTTTGTATCACAGGGTTTTGTTTTTAATGGAATTCTAGTGTTGTGAGCTGCTCTGGGTCCCATCTTGGGAGAAGGGCAGGATATTAAATAATAAATAAATAAATAAATAAATAAATAAATAAATAAATAAATAAATAAATAAATAAATAAATAAATAAATAAATAAATAAATAAATAAATAAATAAATACTTGTGCATGCTTCTGGTTGTAATCTGCCCAAACAAGTGTTGGTTATTAGTTAGCCAGAAATATAGTACCCAGTAACTACAGTAAAATAATATATTCAAATCAACCAACTAACACCTGCCCTATTTGCCTGGTCTTTCCTTCTGTTGGGCTTCCTAGAGACCGCATTGCGGTTCTTCTCTTGTTTTTTTATTTAAAGTATCTTTTTGCTCCCATCCCACCTGCAAGCTGATAACTAGAGCAGACAATGGTTTTCTTGTGTTCTTTTACCAAATAATTCTTGGGTTGATTTTGCAAGCTCTGGGATCCTACTAATTTGGACAGGATCCAATAGTGGCTTCTTGCCATATTTGCTCCAATGCCTTAAAGCTGTGGAATCTTTCACTGTTAAATTGTGGTTGCCGTGACATTTGAGTTCTTTCACGCTGACCTCAAGGTTCTCATCATGAGTTCGTACACTTGTCCTCTTTTCCCGTACTCGCTGATGTATTCCAGGACTAACCCTATTTGTCTAAACGGCTTTGCAATGTCAGAAGATACCATTTTTTGCTTTCAATCATTGAGGAAGATTTGGGGACTGCCTTGTTTTCCCAGATGATCCAGCCACCCACCAAAACTAGGATCCTTCCTTCCCTCCATTATTCTTTTACAGATAAGAGGATCATTGGGCCCAGAGATGGGTGAATTGTGGAGTAGCAGAACCTAGTAGTAGCGACAATAGTAGTAGTCACCCCAATTTTGAGCTTTGTGTTCCTTTGTCCTATATTTATTTATTTGCATTTCTATCCTGCCCTATACCCAAAGGTCTCAGGACGGGTAACAACTTTTAAATTAAAAAATACTACTGTTAGTGCTTTATTATATATATCAAAATAATAGCAGTGACTGAAAGCGGTAAGAGAAGTATATCCCCATTTAACCAAAGGCCAGGGCAAAGGGGTGCGCCCTCTTCACTGCTTCACTATGTACAGTGAAGTTCCCTGACACACCTCAAGGGGGAGGCTCTTCCACAGCCTAGGGGCCACCACTCAGAAGGCCTCTCCCGGGGGCCCTGCCCACCTCTTTTGTTATTGAAGGTAGTGGTGCAACCAGGAGGGCCGCCCCTAAGGCAGGGGCAGGTCGGTATGGAGGAAAGCGCTCCTTTAGATATAATTAGAGATTAGGGCAGGGACCTGTCTAAGATTAATATAATATTGTAACCCGCCCAGAGACCTTCGTGTATAGGGCGGGATAGAAATATGAATGAATGAATGATCAGAACTATAGAACAAACTGCATTCAGATTCGTTTCAGTGCCTCCAAAGCGTACCATAAAATCAAACAAATACCAGGGATGGACTTTCCCAAACGACAGAAATGATTGCAACAAAACTGCAATTTCAATATAAACAAGAAAACTAGAGCTTTGGACCACAACTCCCATAAATCTCAGTGAGCACTGCGCAAGCGCGGCAGCCCTGGTTGTTTCGGCGAGCGAGAAACACGTCTGCGACTGCGCGCACTCGACTGCGCATGCGTCGACTTTGCGCGGGCTCCGCAATGGCTGAGAGTTACTCGCCGGTGGAGCCCGGACTGGGAGCCGAGCAGAATTTCCTCTCCTTGGCGGACATCCTCATGTCGCAGGAGAGGCTGCCGTGCAGGGCCGAGACCGCGCTCCCTCGACTGGCGTCTGTGCTGAGCAAGGGGGCCGCCGGCTCCACCGCGCCTGACAACACGCTGCCCGAGGTGAGGAGAAGGAACCAGCGGGGAGGAGGAGCAGGGATGGTCTTGTTTGTACGCTTCCGGAAGTGACGTTATGAGGGCAGCTACTTCCGCTCAACCTGGCTTGCCCGTAGATCTATAGCACACGTTTGAGTACAGAACAACTTCCGTCTTTCTGGCACTGAAGGTTCCAAGTCGACGTTTGTTTGGTTTTTAATGAACATTTTATTTTATAACATATTCTTCTTTCCGATATATTAAAGAACTTGGAAAATTTTCAGATTTAAAAAAATTACCAAAAAAAAAAAAGCAGGCGTGCACATTTCGTATACTACTAATAATTTCTAGTACATCAATAATAACTTGAGTAATTCCAAACTTTATGTCAGGTTTCAATTCGACATTTAGGTGACTGCGGCAGCAACACAACACAGTCAGGAACTTGCTTTGGGGGAGCCACAACTGTGAGCCCTTGCTCAAGCGGCATTCATGGGAACAGTAGTCTCCAAAAAGGAACTTTTCGAAATTCTGCTTTGGATTGGAAGAAGAAGAAGAAGAGTTGGCTTTTCTACCCTGCTTTTCTCACCCATTTAAGAGGACTCAAAGTGGCTGACAAACCTTCTGTTCTTCTCCCCACAACAGAACCACCCTGTGAGGTGGGTGGGGCTGTGAGAGCTCAGACTCACCCAAGGTCACCCAGCTGGCTTCATGGGGGAGGGCGGAATTGAATCCGGTAGTCCCAGTTAAGAGTCCGGCTCCCTAACCACTAGACCAAACTGGCTCACAAAGGGGAACCACTGTGCCCGAATAAGGAAAAATGGGTGATTTTTTCACATCAGCAGCATCTGCTTCACTTAGTCTCCTTGCTTCCCTTTAGGTTTGCCTGCACAGAATTCTCCTCCTCTCCCTGATGCCTCTTGCTGCCCAGTGGATCAGAATAAATTAGCTGTCTTGTGGTTGAGGAGCCAGACTCTTATCTGGGAATGCCAGGTTCGATTCCGCCCTCCTCCATGAAGCCAGCTGGGTGACCCTGGGCTAGTCACAGCTCTCCTCTGAGCTATCGCAGCCCAACCTACCTTGCAGGGTGTCTGTTGTGGGGAGAAGAACAGAAAGCTTTGTTGCCTGCTTTGAGAAAATTGGGGTACAAAAGCCAACTCTTCTTATTCTTCTTTTCTCACCCACAGTTTCCATTTCTGTTTTTTGCTGCTTTTGCAAAAGTTGCTCAAAGCAGTTCACAACAAAGAGGTTTTCACATACAGACCATGTTGATGCTTTGCTCTTTTTCCCTGTTTGTCTTTTTGCGCAGGGCTCAAAGCTGGAGATCCCCATCTGGTTAGCCAAAGGCCTGTATGACACCAAGAGGAGGATCCTGTCTGTCGAATTGCCAAAGATCTACAAGGAGAGCTGGAGAACGGTGCTCAGTGCGGATGCCAATGTGGTCGACCTCCACAAATTAGGACCCTATTACTACGCTTTTGGCTCCCAGCTGCTCAGTTTTGACTCACCTGAGAATGCTGAACTTGCCCAGACGATACTGCAGGTAAAATGTCGGACTCAGCAGAGAATTCCCATCCTCTGCTGCTCTGGATTTTCTCTTGGTGTGCTTTTCTACCATGGAAGACCCTGCATTGCTAACCATATTCTATGTCTGTTATAGAGTTGGACTTCTGTATCCACGAGGGATACATTCCGTGCCCCGCTGCAGATAACATAAACTGCAGATAATAGCAAATGCTGGGAAATGCAGTCCGTTTCCCATAATTCCTGTGAAATGCCATGGGACTTCAAAGGCATTATGGGAAACTGTGCTCCATTTCAGGCCATTTTCTGCCTGTCCCAGGCCTTGGAAGACCTTAAGGTAGACCTAATGGGGCACGTGGGAGGTTACAGGACCAAAGTGCCTCAGAGCCCCTTGTGTGCTTTGAAATGAAAAGGGACCCACTGTCCATTCTGAGTAATGGTTCTGTTTCTCTCCTTAGACTTTCATTAGCCGCTTCCGTCGCATCATGGACTCTTCGCAGAATGCTTTCAACGAAGACACCTCAGTGCTGGTGGCGAGGTTTGATGAGCTGGAACGTGCCTTGTTCCAAGCCGGCCAGAAAGGACTGAATGACTTTCAGGGCTGGGAAATGGGTCAGGCTGCCCAGATCACGGCTTCCAGCCTGATCCAGAACTACAAGAAGAGGAAATTCAGTGACCTGGACAGCTGAGAGCATAAAATGCACCCAGGATCTTGCACAGGGGACATTGCAGTGCCTAACACCAAAAAGCAGACAAGTTTAAACGCCTGGAGACGGGCCTGGGCATCTCTCTGTGGTTCTGACTGGTGTCCCCCAGGGTTTGTACCTGTGAACTCTCGTCTTCTGTGGAGCTCCAAGACTCTTGTGGTGCTGTGGTCGAGTGGACCTGAGAAGCAGAGACAAAGTCAGCCATGTTTTACCCGTTCTAATGCATCTGCATTTTAATCTTTCAAGGAACAACTGCAGAAGTGGAGAGCAAAAGGTTGGATTATTTCCAGGCAGTGTGGAGTTTGCCACTGGAAAGTACATGAACTGGTTGAAACGCTGGGGAATAATTCTCCTGTATCTCTGTTCTGTTTTAATTGTGAATAAAGTGGGCCCTGTTACATAGGAAAGACTTCCAGGTTCCTCTGATTTGGCTCTTAGGGCTTCTTGAATGATATCAGAATTTTTTTTTTTTAAATCCCATCATCACAAAGCAAGATGCTAGTTTTACAAACTGTACTTTAGCTATCACGGATTAATTGGAGCTTTCTTGAGATTAACTGGGGCCTTTCTCACATAATTCTGTAATCTTACAAAACCACTTCTCTAAGGCTACACCCAGAAGCCCAGTACTTATTCTGCAATATTTGGAGAAGCCATGATGTTGACTAGTATAACTTATTTTATCCTTGGGCCTATTTCCGCTACAGACAGTGGTGCATAATTAGTGAACCTCTGGTGAAGAGCATTTGCACTTCAAGGAGGCTGCTACAGCTTCCAAGTGTGCCCTTCCTTACCAGAAGTTCACCAATTAGGTGTGCAGCAACGTTACCCGAAAACGTACCCGGAGGGTCCGGGGCAGTGGCCATCTGAACCTCTTCCAGTGCTCCGTGGTCATCTGCTGCACAAACGCGCTGGCACCTCAAATGGCCGTAGATGCGACTGCGTGCGCAGAGCATCGGTGGCGTGCTAACATATGTGCCATTGTGGAGGGCACCACAGCCAAAATGGCAGCGCCCTGAGGAGGACCGGCCCTGAGATTGAATCAGGTAAGTATTTGATTACGGGGAGGCTGGGGGGAATGGCCAAAGTTTACTAGTGCTCCAAGTGCGAGCTCTAGTCAACGTTGGTTAATCGTGCTCCTTTCCCATCCAGCGGATGGGAAGGTAAGTGCGAAAACGCCCCTTGACTTTGCTGCTTTTTGCTTATTTAGGGCAGTGCTGGTCCCTCGGAGGTTCCCAGACAACAATACCCAGCATTCCATTCTTTTCGACCGGGCCTGGAATGCTGGGAGCAGGATGGTGGGCATTCTTGTTCAGGGACATCCAGAGGACCGCAGTGTGAGAGCCACTGATTTAGAGGAGGAGGGTTAAGCTCCATCATCTATTTGCCTTTTTTTTTCCCAGCATGCAAAGTTGGTGACAAGCTGAGCAGCGTTCCTAACCTGGCATCCTCAAGTCTGGCATTTCTTCAGGTTCAGCTGCCTGCAATAATGGAGGGGAAAACCTGCATTAAGATCTGCTGAAGACGCCCAATGCCAGGCTCAAGTCCGTCAAGAATGTACATGCACACCCAGTCCAAGATAGGTGATCCTGTACAACCTGACTGGCTGCGGGGACTCGTGACAGGGCCTTCTCAGTGCCAGCCCCCAGGCGGAAGATTGGCCTCCACTGTGAGAGTGTCAAGTGCCATGGTGGGATTGTGAAGCTGCATCTCTTTATCCTTCTGAATGAAGAGACAGTTCCCTGCTCCTCTGTGTACTGTACTGTTCCCAAGAGTTTTAATCTTGTCATTTGTGTTTCACTGCTCTAAGATGCCCTGAGATCTTGGGGTCGGGGCTGGGATTTAAGGGCAACAAGCAAAGGGCAGCCAGTGCCCCTCTGAGTGGAGTCAGAGGCTGCCACTACCCCAGCTGAAAGCTGGTTCAAAGAAAGAAGAGGTGGTTTTTCTACCCTGCTTTTCTCACCCATTTAAGGGAACTGAAAGCAGCTGACAAAGCTTTCTATTCTCCCCACACCAGACAGCCTGCGAGGTAGGTGGAGCTGTGAGAGCTCAGAAGAGAGCTGTGACTAGCCCAAGGTCATCCAGCTGGGTTCATGGAGGAGAGTGGAATCAAACCCAGCATTCCCAGATAAGAGTCTGGCTCCCTAAACACTAGGTCCCTCTCCAACCAGAGTTCATGGGTGCTTCTAATAAGGGAGACCGGTGGCACATCTGTCCTTGGGCCGTTCCCCTCTTAATACATTCATAAACGGCCTGGATTCAGGCGTCAGCACCAGCGGAAGCACCAAGGTCACCAAATTATTTAGATCAAAACTATGCCAGGCTGGGGGTGTTCTTCAGCTTGTCCCATGCTTGTGGGCATCCCAGTGGGTGGAGGGTCACAGGGAGGGGACGCAGGCCTGGGACAGGTCCTGTGGTCTCAAACGTTCCTTCTGCCTGTCTGCCCAGGTTGTCTGTGGGATTCTTCCCACTTATGGGGCCAGATGGATGAAGCCGCCCTGGAACACCCTGAAACAGCTCTGCTCTTGCACGGGGGTTCTCCCAGGGGCCTGCCCCTGTTTTTCCCAGAATGCCTTGCATTGCCCCACCTCCCTTGTTTGACTTTGGCCCTCGCATCCCAAGGAGAGCCGGAGGGCGAGAGCCAGAGAGAGTTGCTGGCTAGGCCGGCACCTCTTTGTGGCGCTGAAAGCCCCAGCAGCTGCTGAAGGCCGGCGTGTTAATTGCCTGCGACAGCTCATTTGGTTAGATCGCATGCGGGTATTGATGCCCGGGCATGTGACGCGCGGCAAAGTGAAGGTCAAAGCCAGCCCAGGGCAGCTTGGACTCCCTTGTACCCCTTCCTGGCAGCTTCTGCTGAAGGTGCGGCTGCTGTCACCAAGCCCAGGGAAAGGGCACTGAGGGTGCAGGGGTCCAGGGCGGGGCACCCACAAGGATCCAACCTGTGGGGCGCAGGGGAGGGTAGCCCTTGCATCCACCTACTCTGCCCACCCAGGGGCAGGAGGCTTGAAGGTGTAGGAAGGAGCAAGGGAACAGAATGCAGGGGAAGATCTTCCTCCTAGCGGAGCCTGGCATGACTCCTCCGGCCCAGGGCAGCTTCTCCAGGCGCACGGGTGTTGGATCTCTGGGAAGCAAGGCAGGGTACCATGTTGTGAAAAGAAGAAGAGTTTGCTTTCTGCCTCGCTTTTCTCACTCATGTAAGGGGACTCAAAGTGGCTGACAAACTTTCTGTTCTTCTCCCCACCACAGACACCCTGTGAGGTAGCTGGGACTGTGAAAGGTCAGAAGACAGCTGTGCCTTGCCCAAGGTCACCCAGCTGGCTCTGTGAAGGAAGAAGAGTTGGTTTTTATACCCCGCTTTGCTCATCGTTAAGGGGACTCAAAGCGGCTGACAAACCTCCTCTTCTTCTTCCCACCACAGACACCCTGTGAGGTAGCTGGGGCTGTGAGAGCTCAGAAGAGAGCTGTGGCTCACCCAAGGTCACCCAGCTGGCTTCATAGGGGAGTGCGGAATCAAACTTGGTATTCCCAGATAAAGAATCCGGCTTCCTAACCGCTAGACTAAACCGAGGCAAGGAGGAAAGATGCTTCAGCCCCAAGGAAAGCCGGCATGGGGTACTTCTGAGAAGTTTGACTTCAATGCACTTTAGCACAACAATTTTTAACACTGAGATGTGCGAGACGCAGAATGAACCGAGATGGAATATTTTTAGCACCTTGTAGGTGTTAATTAGCTTAGCAGCACCTGAATACGTTTGTTTTAATTTTTATCAGCGCAACTGTGATTGCCACTGTCTGCATTTGGTTGTCCTCGGGACTTTCTGTTTACAGCCTCCTGTGCGGGTGTATCTACAACGTTGGCGATGAAATCCAGTTGTAGTCCCCCATATACATTCCTGGGCCTTCCCTGGGCCTCCAAGCGGTTCGTTTTTTGTAACGTTATGGGCTTCCCAACTTTCCTCCAGTGGAACCTAAATCTGGGGTTTTGAGAGGCAAACGCAAAGGGGAGCAATTTGTTACGGAATTCTACCTGAGGCTCCATTTTGTTACCAGATGATTCATAGACTGTGGCAGACAGAAGGCAGTTAAGGTGCGTCCGCTTTTCTTTCTGATGATTTCCCCCCCCCCTAATTTGTGTTAGCCTCAGAAATGCTGCACAAAGAGCCATATCTCTGGCTCCAGAAAAGGAATCAAGCAAGATGAGGGACACAGAGAGAGGCATGACTTGAAAACGCTTGGCAAAATTCAGAGCATGGGTGGAAACTGGAGATCCATTCGCCCCAAAAGCGCCAGTGGAATTTGCCTTGTTACCTGTGAATCTTAAGGGATCATTCTTCCAGGGAGGGAGTGAAACTGCCTGACATAACAACATCTAGATTTTCCAGCCAAATGAACCCAGCGGGGATCAAGCTCTTATGGCGGTTCACCCTGCAAAGCGCCTGCTCCTAAAAGGTCCTGAACCACATTCAGCCCTCTGGCTCGCCTGCCTTCTGTGCCATTGATCTCCTGCTGAGCAGCAGGGGATGGACTGCGGGAGGGAGGGAGGGAGTGTGACCAGAGAGGCTTTTAGTCCACTGACGGGAAGGTTTGAGCCTCAGGGGTAATAAAACAGAGGCTGTGTTCACACTTGAGGTTTAATCCAGCTTCTGTCCACTTTCAGAGCGAGAGAACACATCAGCAAAGTGGCCAGGAATTTTCTTTCCACATTGTCTAACCCAAAGGTGAATTTTCTGAGTTGTTTAACATTGAAAGAAAACATTTTGTCACTTTGATGACGTATCCTCTCTCTCTGAAAGTGGACTGAAGCTGGATTCAAGCTTAAGTGTGACCACAGCCAAATTCACTCTGAAAGTGGACTGAAGCTGGATTAAACCTTAAGTGTGACCGCAGCCCAAGTGGCCGCCCAGCCTCCTCCTGAAACCCTCCGGAGATGGAGAACCTGCATCCTCCACAGGGAGGCTGTTCCACCACTGCACAGGCCTTATCACCAGGAGGAGATCAACGGAGACCTTTTTCTGGGCCACCTGAGCTCAGCCTCCCAGCAGGCCTCACCCTGACCGGAAGATGGGATTATCTGAGATGCCCAGAAGCAGTTTGTGGGCCACTGTGCAAGGCGGGATGCTGGACTAGATGGGCTGTGGCCTGATCCAGCAGGACTCCGCTTGTGTTCCTGTGGTCTTACATGTAAGCCGCCCCCCCTCACCCCAGCTATCACTTGGCCTCACTGACCGGCACTGACCCAGGCATGAGGAGAGACGCCCTTCATTGCTTCAGCCACAGTGAGGATCTGGTCTCTCTTCGAAGGACAAACGCGTCCCTGTTAACAAGGGAAAAGCATGTCCCTGGGAGCGCCACACACACTAAAGATGGGCAACCTCAGGCTGAGTAACTGTCCTTAATTAATTTTCTAGGCTTCCTTATCTTTTAATTACATCATTTAAAACCGCCATATCAACCGGCTGTTAGTTCTCTGCAATCTTGGGTAATATGATTAAAGAAACCGTGACAGAAGGAGAGGAGAGAAAAATATCTCCAGGCTGGATAGTAGAGGATGAGGGTCATTTAAAGCAACTGGACATCTGGAAGCCACCAAAGGTTGTCTTAGCCACTTTCCCCAGACCCAATGGGAAGGTGTGATTTCCTCTGCTGTAGACCCCTCTTCACCGGGCTTTTCATTAAGGAAATCCACCACTGGCTGAAAGGGAAGGAGAAGGAAGTAAATAATGAACAAAGCCTGCAGTAGCTAAGGGACACACAAGCATGTATGCACAACGCTCAGACAAATGTAGCAGGGATAGGAATAAGTGAAATGCCTGTGAAATAGGTGGGGCTGTGAGAGCTCAGAAGAGAGCTGTGACTAGCTGAAGGCCACCCAGCTGGCCTTGTGGAGGAAGAATTGGCCAAAAGTGATGAACAGAATAAAATTGGCAAAGAGCAATTAACAGCTTCTTTTAATCAAATCTAAGGTAGACCCTGAAGGGTCTGGGAGGGACTCTGTTGGATCAGGCCACAGCCCATCTAGTCCAGCATCCTTTTAGACACAGTGGCCCAACAATTGCCCATGGACATCTCAATCAGAGACAAGGACAAACCTTCTCCTGCTCTCAAATGCCAGCAAATGGCCATAGAGACATCCTGCTTGGCCCCCCAGCCTGAAAGATGTACTTAGGCATCCACTCTAGTAGCCATTGAAACATCTGTCATCCATAAATGTGCCTAACCCTTCCTTAAAGCCATCTAGGCTGGATGCTGTTTCCAACTCTTCTGGCAGCAAATTCCATAGACCGATGACCCTCTGGGTGAAGAAATCCTTCCCCTTGCCTGATCCAGCTCTCTTACCCATCAGCTTCATAGATGCCCCCCGGTTCTAGCGTTGTGTGATAGAGAAAACAAATGTTCTCTATCCACCTTTTCTACACTGTGCCTGATGATGGGTGGTTTCAGACACCTGGCCCCATCCAGCACCTGGGCAGATGCAACTGTGGACCCTTAAGCCGAATTCTGTGGCTCGGTAGTGTTTTCAGACATGGCTGCTGCTGCCCCAACCTTGCCACCTGAGCAACGGATCCGTTCCTGCACACGGCGACGGCTGCGTCCCGCCTTTGTCACTGAAGTCTGTTGCGTGAAGTTGCGTGCCCAATGTCACGATGGTTTTAAATGGTACTTTTCCCTTCCTTACTGTTTCCCCAGGAAACCTAAATCTTATTTTGAAGGAGCAAGATACCCATTATATCCATGCATGCCTTTGCCTGTAATTATGATAGACAAAGCCTTTCACAGCGCATCACATTCGGTCCGGTGTTATACAAAGGCTTCCCAGTATTGGGCTCTGCAGGGTCCTGCCTGGAATGGAGTTTCCCCCCCCTCCCCCAGGGTTAGGCAGGATACTTTCCCCTTGAGCAGGACACCCACTGTCCTCTGGGGAAGCCAAGAAAAGAAGAAAGGCAACAGCATCAATGGCATTCTTGGGGTGAAGTGAGCATCTGCGAAAAAAGCCCAACAGAGTTACAGAGGCAGCAGCTCAGAGCCTGGCTGTATAGATTTCTTTTGCACATATTCTCAGTGCGCTGTTACAATCCCAATCAGTGTGGTTTTCCCACACTGCTTTTAGTTCAGCCAAACAAAGCTAATCTAATTAGGCCCGGGATTACATAAGCGTTTCCTTTGTCTCCGGCACCTCATGGTCAAATCATCCCTCTGGAGTTCAGCTACGTAGATGAAGAAGCAGGTGGAAGGGAAACCCATCCAGATGGAGAAATCCAGGCTTTAGGTCTGTCTGTCTGTCTGTCCTTTTCCACACAGAGATTTACCATCTGCCCCCCCCCCAAAAAAAGTGTGCTAGTTTTAGCTCTGGAGGGGCTGTGCAACCAGTGGCATGGCTTGCAAATGAATGGTCTCACAATGAGACGTGATGGGTTAGAACGGGAATTACGGGCGTCTACACAGTGGGCGTCCGTTTCCCAGCTCAGGAGTCCAAATAGATCCAGAGAGAGGCAGTTTGGTCTAGTGGTTAGGGAGCTGGACTCTTTTATCTGGGAATACCGGGTTTGGTTCCGCCCTCCTCCATGAAGCCAGCTGGGTGGCCTTGGGCTAGTCACAGCTCTCTTCTGAGCTCTCACAGCCCTGCCTACCACACAGGGGGTCTGTGGTGGGGAGAAGAACAGAAGGTTTGTCAGCCGCTTTGAGTCCTCTTAAATGGGTGAAAAAAGTGGGGTAGAAAATCCAACTTTCCTCCTCCTCCTCCAACCACCCATATATTTGAAATTTAAGAGCAATTTCCTTGGGGTGACAGATGCTCTAAAGCTGTGGTACTCAACTGTGGCCCACCTGGTTAAAATATACCTGTCTATCCAGGTCTGTGGGGCTTATCTTCCGCTGAGGGCTATAGTTTAAATAGGTTTTAGGTGTATTTTGTAGATCCATGGTTGTGATCCACCCTGAGATCTGTGAGGGGAGGGCAGGATATAAATACTGTACTTAAATAAGAACTGACATAGCCGGCTGTGGGGTGGATGCTAAGCGCTATAACTCTGTGGGCGCACAGTTGAGCATCGCTCCACTGCAGGGTTAGCATGAGTAACAGGGACACAGATGCCCTCAGCACCTTCTCATGACTCTTCCCTTTGGCACTGGAGTCTCAGGTGGTAATGGACCCCCTGAACCCAAGCGTTCCTAATCCGCTTTCTGGCCACCGGGCCCATTAGTGGTCGATGGCATTGAAAGCCACTGAGAGGCCCAGAGAATCGATTGTCAAGGATAGTCCCCAGCCGGGCAAAGGTCATCCAACAGAGATCCTCCCAGCCCTCAAAGTGACCAAAAGGGTTCTAATTCGTCTTTAGCCCAGGAATCTTGGAGCTGAATCTGGGGTGAAGTCTAGGGGCCTTTTTTGTGACCTGCCAGCAGGACGCGTCTTTCACGACCGCCGGAGCACGCAGGCGCTCTGGACTCCCGACAAACGAAGGGCTCCCTCGGATGGAGGCACCCCCTGCGCAGACGATGCTTGCAGGCTGGCATGGACGTTGCCACGAGCCCTGTGTGAGGCCTTCATTTGGGGCCCTGCAATGCCAGGGCAAACAGGGTGTCCCGCTGGAGCCTGGTGGCTTTTCCCCACATTTCTAGACTGTTCCTATCGCTGACTATCTGCACTGGGCCAAAGGCCATAGTGAGGCACAGGGGGACGGGGTGGGGTGGGGTGGGGTGAGGGTGCGGAGGTCGCTGCTGCTCTTTGGATACATGGGGGACCCACACAGGAGGACCATCAGCACCGTGCAGTGGATTGTGTTGAGGATGCTGGAGCCAGAGACTTTGCTGCCTCCGCTGACCCTCCTCAGGAGCAGAGTGGGGCTGGACCTGGCTAATGCTGGGATAGGAGACCACCAGGGAAGCCCTGAAGTATCCCAGCAGTACTTCTGCTATCATTGATGGTGCTGGGGGAGGGGGCGGCGGCCGAAGCAAGCGCCCTGGCAAAGAGCAATGCCCCATGGGGCGCAGATACCCAGGGCACTGCCCCTGTGCTGCCCGCCCGGGAGGGGCATCCGTGCCCAGCTGGCTGGCTGGCTGGCTGGCTGGCTGGCAAGTGCCTCCGCCCCCGCCCGGGCGACTCCCCCTCCCCCGCCCTGACGCAGCGGCGCCGCCTCCCCATTTAACCCAGGCGGCCTCCCCCCACCCAGCTCAGCCCAGCCGCCGCCGCCAGGAGAGGGATCCGGGCAGGCGGGCGGCGCTGCGTTCAGTTCCCGCAGGATCGCGGCCAGCAGACGCGCAGGTAGGCACGCAGCGCGGCCGGACCGCCGCCGGCGGCGCCTCCTCCCTAGGGCCGAGCGGAGTCCCGGTGTGGCTGGGGGAGGGTGGGCGTCCGGATGCCCACCCCCCGAGGGGGGGGAGGGAGGAACGAGCGGGGAGGGCGCCCCTGGAGCCAGCCACGGCCAAGGATGCGCCGCCGGGGGCGGCCTCGGCTCGGCGGCGCCTTCTTCTCCCCGCCCGCCCCGCCTCGCTGGAGGGGTGCCCGATCTCCCGCCCCCCCCCCGCCCTGCTGAGCCGCATTGAGCTGCCGCCCGCCGGAGCCTCCGCCACGCCGCTCCCGCCCCCGCCGCGGTGCAGGGCTCTCTTGCGCGCGGCGCCATGAAGCTCTGGGGACACAAGATCGAGGCGCTGACAGGTAACGCGGGCGCCACCTCGGGGACCCCCCCGCCGGGCGGGGGGGGACCCCCCCCGCCGGGCGGACGGACGGACGGACGGACGGACGCGGGTCTGCGGGCGCGTGTGAACGCCCCTGGCGCGCGTCCCGCCCTTCCACCATGACTCAGGGGCCCCTAGCCGGGGCGCGGCAGATCCTCTGGGCGAGGCGGCGCGAAAGCAATACGGAGGGGGCGCCGAAGCACCCCCCCTCATCGCCCCCCTCTGCAGCCTCACGGAAGGCGCCCCCTGGCCAGCCGGACCGAGCCGGACCAGAGTGCCCGGCCGGGGGCGCACCGTCGGGGATCCAGCGCGGGGTGGGCCGGTTCACGAGGAGGAGGGGGGTGGAGATCTGGGCGACCCCGTTGCCCCTCGCCCGGTGGGCTCCTCGCCGGCAGTGACGAGGACGGATCCTGCGTCGGGGGCCAGTGCGGAGGGTGCCCTGCTGCTGCTGCTGCTGCTGCTCGAGCCGCGTCTTTTCGGGGGAAGCCGGCGGGGGGCGCGGTCGGGGCTCCGCCGCAGGGCTCGCTGCTCGCTCGGCCAGGCTGCCGCCGCCGCCGCAGGGGCCGGGAGGGGTGCGCCTTCTTCGTGCCCCCTCCAGCCGGGCGCGGGCAGGTGACCGCAGCCCGTCGCCCTGCGGCTCCCTGCTCTTCCCTGGCCGACTCCGCGGGGCTGGTGGCGCGGTCGGAGCATCGGGAGCGGAGGGCGAGGCTGGCGGGGCCCTTTCCGGAGGAAGGCTGCCGCTCAGTCCCGGGGCAGGGGCCGCGCGGCGCAAGCAGAGCCGCCCTTGGCATTGCAGCCGCGGCTTGTCCGCAGACGGGAGACGATGCCCAGCCGAGTGCCAGGCGGCGGCGGCGGCGGCGGCACCTGCGCCGCTTTCCAGCCCTGACGGTCGAGCATCGGGGCTCGTGTTGCGCAGGAACGGTGCCTCGTCCCAGCGCCTCCGGGGGGGGGGGGGAACGGCTGGCCGGCCGCTCTGCTCCTGATCGGTCCCTGGGCAGAGACGCATCTGTAGGCGGACAGGGGCTGCAGGCCACCTGCCGCTGGCCAGGTGTGCCCGCACTAGGGCTCCCAGCTCCAGTGTCGCTGCTCGGGAACATCCGGAGAGCTGCAGGTTCAGCAGCCCGGGAACAGCTGGAGGGGGGGGGGGAGAAACGCTGGCCTTCCTGGCTGAGCGGACCCCGTGAAAGGGGCAGCGCGGCTGTGATGCCCAGGGAGAGCAGGCCGGCGTGGAATTCTGCTTCCCACTGCAACCTACTGCTGTGGTTTGATCCTGGCTTGCCTCAAGCGGATGCCCGGATGCCCGAGGTTCCTTGGCTCCTAAGGGGAGTTGGAAAGTGCCAGCGTGGAAAGGGCAGCTGCTGCTCCTGGTCAGCTGTGAGGCGGGACAGAGGGGGGAGACCTCTCTCTTGCAGGTTTCAGGGAAAGGCAGCTGGGAAATTGTTCTTTAGGAGATCTGGCCTTGTGAGCCTCTATCCTTCAGCCAGGGTCATTCATTCATTCATTCATTCATTCATTCATTCATTCATTCATTCATTCATTCATTCATTCGATAATTTGTATTTCTATACCATCCTATACCTGGAGGTCTCCAGGCGGGTAACAGCATTTAAAATCGGACATATATTAACCCAATAACAGTGTCTGAAAAGTGGCAATAGAAAGTGTCTCCCCATTTAGCCAAAGGCCACAGCAAAGAGGTGTGTCTTCGTCGCCTTCCTGAACATACAATATATACAGTGGAGTAGCCTGACACACCTCAAGGGGGAGACTATTCCACAGCCTGGGGGCCATCCCTGAGAAGGCCCTCTCCAGGGTGCCCACAGGAGGGCCTCCCCTCCAGATCTTAAAGCCCTGGCAGGATGATATGGGAGAAGGCGTTCCTTTAGATATTTGGGCCCTAAGTCATTTAGGGCCTTATGGGTTAAAGTTAACACCTTGAATTGGGCTCGGTAGCGAATCGGCAGCCAGTGCAACTCTTTTAAGACTGGCGTGATGTGCGCCTGGCCAGCTGTCCCGCTCAGCAACCTAGGAGCTGCATTCTGCACCAGCTGCAGCTTCTGAACCGTCTTCAAGGGCAGCCCCATGTAGAGCGCATTACAGTAGTCCAATCTGGAGGTTACCAGAGCATGGATAACTGTGGCCAAGCCATCAAGCGCTTCAGCCCTCTGCTGTGACACTTTTGCTTGTCTTCTGGCTGAAAAGCGCCGTCTGTGAGCTCCATTCCACCTTGAACCCTTCCTAGAATCCAGGTGAAGCTGGGGGAGGGGCTTATGGTCCCTGGCAGGTGCCAGTCTTGGGCGGCTGTGGTTCCCTTTGAGAAAGTTCGCAGGGTGTTGCTGCTAGGTGTGGCCTTGCGTCCTCTTCCTGTTCTCCCAGCCCCGGGAGGGGGGGGGGGCTTGTGGAGCCATGGCTTCTTAGGGTGAATTGGGATGGGAGGGGGTTTGATTTTGCCCAAGCATCCGGTTGCCTTCTGCCA
Source organism: Aspidoscelis tigris stejnegeri (assembly GCA_023333525.1). Classification (NCBI taxonomy): domain Eukaryota; kingdom Metazoa; phylum Chordata; class Lepidosauria; order Squamata; family Teiidae; genus Aspidoscelis; species Aspidoscelis tigris. The sequence continues at coordinate 7,008,221 of JALMGA010000013.1, forward strand.
GACAAAGAGGAGCTGCAGGCGTCTCAGACTAAGTCCGGTAGCCCAGGCTCCGAGGCCTCTCTCTGCCTTCCTCTCCCGGCTCCCAGGAGGCTCCGACGACAGCTCTGGTTTGGCTCCTGGACCATTAGCATCACTCACTTTGGCTCCATGGCAACAGGCCTGGGGAACCTCGCAAGGACGGCGTTGGCTCTGATTGGACGCCTCTCGGGAGCACGGAGTCCCCAGGCGGCTCTGATCACAGCTGCCTCTGAGCATCCCTGTGGGCCAGAGTTGTGGGGCTCAGGTGGTCGGAAAGAATCACAGCCAAGCGCTTCCTGTGGGACGCTCTTGGGCTCTCAAGGGGGGACACCTGGCCCTGGCTGAGTGGGGGTTGGATGTGAGCTGCAGGGAGGGACCAGGAGCATCTTTGAATCACTTCGGCGTCCTTCCAGGAGGGAGTTGCAGGCGGCCAAATCCGTCTGGATGTAGGAGACCAACTGATTTGCCCCCGGTGGCCAACTGATTGCCCTTGGAGGGCTCAGAGCCCCCTTCCTAGCCATTGGTCTAGTGGTTAGGGAGCCGGACCCTTATCTGGGAATACCGGGTTTGATTTCGCCCTCCTCTGCACAGCTCTCCTCTGAGCTCTCACAGCCCCACCTACCTCACAGGGTGTCAGTTGTGGGGAGAAGAACAGAAGGTTTGTCAGCTGCTTTGAATCCCTTTAAATGGGTGAGAAAAGCAGGGTAGAAAAACTACCTTTTCTTCTTCCTCCACGAAGCCATCTGGGTGACCTTGGGCTAGTCACAGCTCTCTTTCCGAGCTCTCACAGCCCCACCTACCTCACAGGGTGTTCTGTTGTTGGGAGAAGAACAGAAGGTTTGTCAGCTGCTTTGAGTCCCCTTAAATGGGTGAGAAAAGCGGGTTAGAAAAGCCAACTCTTCTTCTTCTTCCTGCTTGGTTTTCCTGGCTACTGACACTTTGTGACTGTCCAAGACAGGTTCAGTTTTGCTTTCCGCATCTGTACCCCACTACCTCTTCTTTCCGCCCTAGAAGGTCTTGCAGCCAAGTTGACCGTTTGACCACGTTCCGCCACCCTTGAATGGTGAAGTGCAGATCCGTGGCACTGGGAATTTCCCAGGTCCCAGCGCTGCCCTTGACGCGACAAAGCAGCCTGGCTTGGGCCTTCATCCCTCGGAGGCCGCATCCTTCTCCATCGGTCCCTCTGCCAACGAAAGCTGGCGAATCAGAACGGGCTTTGCGTTCCTTGCCACCCCTGTGCGCGCCAGGAGAACTGTCACCGCTGCAAGTGGGAGGCTTTAAATTAATTGCCTCCAGGTTTAGCCTGACCTTCCCTGGCGGAAGCAATGGAGGCAGCAGCCCCTCCCCCCTTTTCATTTCGGGCGTCGGGTCTGATGGCTTGTTTGGCTGCCCCTTTCAAAATGGCTGCAAAAGATGCACCGTCTAGTATTTTAATAGTAGTAGTATTGTTTTTAAGAACTTGCGGTGATCTTTATTTTTGTAACCTGCTGAGCTGCAGTTTGAAGCTCCTGAGTTGTGATTTCTACCTACCTATCCCTGACTCTTTCTTTTGCTCCCTCTTTTTGTAATTAAATAGTCCCCTTAGCATCTTTTAGCCGTTTCTGATTCCGCAAATTCCTCATTTTCAGCCCTTATTCCTTTGCTCTTCCAATTTCATGCTCAGTTTTCCATCCTGAGCTATGGCCACACCGAAGGTTTAATCCGGCTTCAGTCTACCTTCAGAGCGGGAGAACACAGCAGCAAAGAGACCAGTAATCTTCTTTCCACATCGTCTATCCCAAAGGTGAATTTTCTGAGTTATTTAGCGCTGAAAGAAACACAGCTTGTCAGAGTGATGTATTCTCTCACTCTGATAGTGGATTGAAGCTGGATTAAACCTTAAGTGTGACCACAGCCAAGGTTATGAGTGAGGGTGACCAACAGCTAAGCAAAAAGGACATTTTAAAATATTTATTTATTTTTATTTATGTTTATATTTATATCCCGCCCTGTACCCGAGGGTCTCCGGGCGGCTTAACAACCTTTAAAATCGAACATATCAAAACTATATCAAAACAATAATAACCAGTGCCACATTTTAAAAATCCAACATGATAAAAGCAATGCAAAAACAGTTAAAACAGTAGTGTTTGCATTGGGGGAAACGTAAGCAGGATCTAACCAAAGTCCTGAGTGAAGAGGTGCGTCTTCACTGCCTTCCTGAAGGGGCCTGACAGACCTCCAGGGGAAGATCATTCCATAGCCTGGGGGCCACTACTGAGAAGGCCCTCTCCTGGGTGCCCACCCGCCTAGCTGCTGAAGGTGGTGGGACGACCAAGAGGGCCTCCCCTCCAGATCTTAAGACACGGGCAGGTCGACGATATATCCTATAGCTCATTTCTTCCTGGATGGAATATGCTGTTAGACTTCAGAAATGGGATTTGGGAGGCGCAAAAGATGAGTCGCTGATCTGTCTGGCTGATTTTTCTGCATTCTTAATGGAAAACGAGGTGCTTGTTTCCCTGAAGCAGGTGCCCCAAAGGACAAGGGCTTAGGGGTGGTGGCCCCCATGTTGCGAGAGTCCCTGCCTGGTCTCTCTGCTGTGCTCTTTCAAGGATCATTTGCCCAGTCTCCTTAAAAAGCACAAGGCTGTTTAAGATGCCAGTCTTCTGGGTGAGCTTCCTAGAGAGCACAGCTTGTAGGATACCTGTACAAATATAGCAATCAAATAGATAAGTGCTCTTGTGTGAGAGAATTGCAGGATCTTTCTTCAGACCCTGCAATCTCCTCTTGCTACCCCTGACAAATAGCAGGAAGGCTCGCCTGCCATTTCATTGTGCAATCACCGCTCTAGCAAAAGTACCAGGATGTAGAAAGCACCCACCCACTCCCTGTTGTTGTTGTTGTTGTCGTCGGGGAGGTTGCACTTCCTGTATCCAGGTACTTTTCCAAAAGCAGCAATTTCACAAGGAAGAAACAAGAATCATCTCCCTCTCGAAGTGCTTACATTCAGGAAGGCAGTGAAGCCGCATCTCTTTGCGTTGACCTTTGGCTAAACTGAGACACCTTTTCCCTTCCCACTTGTAGCCATTACTAGTTATTTGCAGGCACTGTTGTTTTAAAATAGATTGTTTATTGTTTTAATGTATTGGATTTAATGCATTTAATGTTGTTACCCACCCTGAGACCTTCGGGCATAGGGCAGGATAGAAACATAAACAAATCAACAAACAAATAAATAAATAACCGGCCGAGTTAGTGATCCTGTGTCAGAGCTGGATTTTCCATCATGCCTATATTGCGCTTCTTCCGTGCCCTGTCCCAGGAGTATATTGGGATTGCCCATGGGTAGGCTGAGGCTTTTGGAGTGGGAAGGCGCCTCCCACTGGTGTGTGACCAGTGAGCAGAAATGGATGCTCTTTTGCTCTGGTTCTGGTCCCAGGAAAGAAGACAAGAACTACAGTGGTACCTCGACATACAAGTGCCCTGACATACAAGTGTTTTGAGATACAAGCCGCCGAGCGAGTGATATTTTGCTTTGAGATGAGAGCAAGATTTGAGATACGAGTATGTAAATACAGTACAGTACATAACAAACGCAACTGAGGAGGTGTTTGGGGAGCTGGAATGGATTAATGGGAAAACTGCTTTGAGATACGAGCGATTTGACATAAGAGCAAGGTTACGGAACGAATTAAACTCGTATGTCAAGGTACCACTGTACCTCATGAGTCCATAAACATTCTGTGTTAAATCATGATGGGAAAAGCTCCTCACTGGACTTTTTTTTTTCATTTCTCTCTCTTTTTTTTTAGATATACGACCACATCTTCTCATTTTACATCTGCGTTTATAATGACAAATTCCAAGTATATTTCCAATTTTTCATTTTCCCTCCCACCCAATGTGGATCTTATAATTCAGTTATTTATCACATTCCTTATTTCTTCAGTTTGGTCTAGCAGTTAGGGTGCCAGACTCATATCTCGCAGTCATGGGGTTTGATTCTGCCTTCCTCCACAAGGCCAGCTGGGTGACCTTGGGCTAGTCACAGCTCTCTTCTGAGCTCTCACAGCCCCACCCACCTCACAGGGTGTTCTCTTGTGGGGAGAAGAACAGAAGGTTTGTCAGCTGCTTTGAGTCCCCTTAAATGGGCGAGAAAAGCGGGGTAGAAAAGCCAGCTCTTCTTCTTCTTCACTCAATTCATTTGTCATTCCCGGTCTATTAACAAAACTGAATAAGTATTTCCATTACTCTTTGACTGACACTCTACTCTCCCATAGAATCTCATCTCCTGATGTCTATAAAGATCAAATTTAAAATGGTCAACCATAAAATTATGCCACATCTCAACTTTACATTTCCCCACATCCTTCCATGCTCTTGCAGCCACCAGCAACTGATTTAATATATATTTCTGATCCTTCCTTACATTTTGCCCTTTATAATTAAGCTCCTCACTGGACTTGCTCTTTCATACAATCCTGGGGCCTTTCTGCACTTTGCCTTATTCTGGAATATATTTCAGAACAGGGACCTGCTATCTGTACGGTAGTGCTGATTGTGGAAGGCCCCAGGTAAGTCCCGCCGCTATAGTCAGCATTAGCTGGTGGCCAGCAGGCCCCTGTCCTGAAATACATTCCAGAATAAGGCCAAGTGCAGAAAGGACCCTGTTTCAGAAATGCTGTTGTGCCTGCCTTGGCAGCCTTAGATGCTAAGCCATAGATATAGGGCTGCCCCATTTTCCTCCCCACTGTCTCTACCAGCTGCAGACTCCCGTGGCTCTCAGGTTGTCCCGTTAGGCTGCCGTGGGCCCAGGTGGAAGCAAATCTTTTCCTGTCCTTTTGCCCCGCTTCCTTCCTTTGCTAACTCATCCACACTGTGGGGCTTGGCTGGTCTGTCCTCTGCTGGGTCATGTGCCGATAGGACACTGGAGCCCCCCCTTTTTCAACTGATCATCTGAAAAAGATGCTGATCCCTTTGGTTCTTCCAGGTGTGCAAGATCTGAGACTTCCAAAGTGTGTTTCTGGCTTTTGATGTGGAATAGCGGTGAGAGGAACACGAGGGGCCATCTGCTTCCACCTCTGGGGTGCTTTTGCACTTTTAGAAAAATGTGCATTGAGCCAGTTTGGTCTTGTGGTTAGGGAGCTGGTCTCTTATCTGGGAATACGGGTTTGATTCTGCACTCCTGTGTGAAGCCAGCTGGGTGACCTTGGGCTAGTCACAGCTCTCTTCTGAACTCTCACAGCACCCCTTACTTCAAAGGGTTTTGCGTTGTTGGGAGAAGAACAGAAGGTTTGTCAGCAGCTTTGAGTCCTCTGAAATTGATGAGAAAAGCAAGTTAGAAAAGCCAACTCTTCCTCTTCTTCCCCAATTCCTCTAGCAGGGACACTCAACAGCAGCCCTCTAGATGCTCTTGAATTGGGTTCCGGGTACCTACAGAGGTGGGGAATTGCTGCAGACCCCTGTTGCTGTTGCTTTCCAGACTCCTAAATGGGCAAAGAGATGAAGTGTGTGTTGGAGACCCCTCAGCTTTCTTCTCCGGCCTGTTAGTTTTTTCAGAGGCCCTTGCTTAAAGGCCTTCTGAAAGAAAGCAGCTGGTCCAGTCTTGGGGTCCTCCAGACAGGCACTCAGAAGGAGAGCACACTGTGTTACCCTGGGGTAACTGACCAAGGTGGAAGCCATCTTGGAAAAGGACTTTCCCTCCTGTGGCCCAAATCCTGAAAGTCTCTTCCTCCCTCCCTCCCTTCAGCAAGCTAAAAAGCTACAGATGGCAAACACACAAAGCATAATTGCTGTGGGGTTCAGATCTGGTCCAGGGATTCAGTTCCCTTTCTCCATACTTCCCTGTGAGCCAAATGAAGTAACGTGGGTGTCCGCAAAGGACGGGGGCTTTTCAGTGGTGGCACTGGGCTGGAGATATTCTAATTACCGCTTTTGCTTTCTTCTCTGTGCAGGACTCTTGCTGCAGGAGGTGACCATGGCTGGACTGCACGAGCAGCGATTCACGGAAGAGAAGCCACTGCTCCGGGGACAGGATACGGAACTGGTGAGTGCATTTGCGTTCCGGACGGGTTTGCCAGGCATTTCACGAGTCTTGCCTGGCTGTGCAGCGTTAAAGTCTGTGTGCATCTTCAGCTTGCTGGAGGAAAGAAGAAACTTTCAGGCCAAAAGGTTGCAGGTTTGATCCCTGGTGTCTCCCTGGAAGAAGGTCATGGCCAGCCGCGGAGTCAGCCATGACTCAGTGGTGCCAACACTAGCAAAGTGTTTGCTGCCCCATCATTAGATGCCTAGGTGGTTACAGGTTGCTTCTCTGTCTTGATGGTACTGCAAGAGTGACCTCCAGTGGTCAGGTGGAGGAACAGCAGCCTATCTTGCCTCTCCTCCTCACCCATTTCCTGGGCTGCTGCACTCACACTGCAAATGACTATATGCCAGAAGCTTTTGTGGGAGGGGAGGCGCTGTAGACCCCTCCCTCTCCCAAAATAGGCAGCTTATGCAAACTTTTGTGTGCATCATACAAAGTGCAGGTGGCTTAGTGGAGATTTTCTTTGGGCCACACAGCAAATACCATGATAGGGCAGCATAAAGACTGTGTCAGCAGTATCCCACAGATTTGGACCATGAAGGTCACGGGTGGGTGGGTGGGAGTGCAGGGATCTGGTTGGAAGCCCCACCCAACCACACCAGACCCTATGAGAGCTCAGAAAGAGAGCTGTGACTAGCCTAAGGTCACCCAGCTGGCTTTGTGGGGGAAGAGGAAGAGTTGGCTTTCATACCCCGCTTTTCACCCCCATTTAAGGGGACTCAAAGCGGCTGACGAACCTTCTGTTCTTCTCTTCACAATAGACACCCTGTGAGGTAGGTGGGGCTGTGAGAGCTCAGAAAGAGAGCTGTGACTAACCCAAGGTCACCCAGCTGGCTTCGTGGAGGAGTGCAGAATCAAACCCAGTGACTCCCAGATAAGAAACTGGCACTCTAACCACAAAATCAAACTGGCTCACTACATTTCTGGCCTCCCACAGTCACTTGTAGGCAAGGCGTTCAAATCCAACTTGAGCCAGAGTCAAAAGCTAGAAGAATCCACCCACCTGTGTAAACTGTGACTGAGCTATCAAGTTCTATTCAGTGCTCTGGACAAAGAGCTTTTGGCAACTTCCTCCCCCCCCCACCCCCAGGAGAGGAGAGATACCTGACCCAAGGGTGTCTCCAGATGGGAATTATGTGCCAGGACCTTTCTTTCTTGAGTCCTCAAGCTCAGAAGCAGCAGGTCTCAGCCACTGAGCAAGCAGTAACAGGAGAACTTTCCTGCTTGTCTTCTGATCTTCTTTCCCAAGTTGCACCTCTGGTCTGATCCAGCAGAGACCTGAGTGCTGGATCCCTTAGAGGTGCAGTCTTTCCATTCCAGAAACTCCCCCTGTGGCAGGCATGTTTGCGCCTACGTTCAGCCCACACCCCCAAACCTTTCATTACAGGTCAATGGGTGGGAAGATTCTGTCTGCACCCTATTCTGGATAGGGCAATGTGCCAGCCAAGCAAGGAATCCCAGCTTGCAGAAATCCAGGACCCAAGTCTCTGACCCTCCCCTGAGACTTTAGCAAGGTGACCCAGAGACAAGGTGGCTGCCTGGGCTACAGACATGGAACTGGACGCAGTAGTTTTTCAGGCAGCTGTGAGTTCTGCCTGAGCAAGCGCGCCATGTACCCCTGGTAGCCCCTGTTTGCGCCAGGGTTCTTCACAGACCTGTGGAGCCACAGCCAAGGGTCATGGGTGCCGGTGGGGCTCAGACCCCTTTCAGATGAGGGCTCAGGAATAGCAGATTCATGGAGAGAATGAGCATGGGTCCCATGGACTGCGGGGTCACAGTGGGGCATTGATGGGGATCCTCTCTAATCCATCTGTAGAAGAAGGAAGGAACCTCTGGCCAGGTGGGTGTTGCTGAACTCCAGCCCTCACTAGATTGAGATTTGGAGTTGCGAGAGATGATGGGAGTCACTGCCGTGAGAGTGAACTTGCTAGATCTCTTTCCAGGAATAGCTGGCTGGCTGAGGTGCCTTGCCTGAGATGACTGAGTGGGCGAGGAAGAAAGTCATGAGGTGAAATGAGGAATCATGTCTTGACTGTTTCCTTTCCAGGAAAATTCGGATACTTTCTTGACTGCAGTGGACACAGACTGGAAGGTAAGCAAGTCTCTTCATTGGCTTTCTTTCTCTTTATTTCTTTACGTTTTGGCCAAGGATCTCAAGGTGGTGGGCATCAGTTCCTCTCTCCATTTGCAAAAGTGCTCTCAGGTAGATCAGGTTTAGGTAGTTTTTGGCTCAGGGCTATCCAGTGAGGTTTGTAGTCAAACTGAACCCAGTTTTCCCAGGATCCTAACAACTACACCATTCAAACTCCCTCAGTGCGGTGGCCAGAGTTTCCACTGTAGGCTTGGCTTCTGCTTGAAAACTCTGGAAGTGAAGAAGTCATGAGAAGGAGATTCTTTTTATAGAAAAAACCCTGTGAGCCAGTTTGGTCTAGTGGTTAAGGAGCTGGACTCTTATCTGGGAATACCGGGTTTGATTCCACATTCCTCGACAAAACCAACTGGGTGATCTTGGGCTAGTCACAGCTCTCACGGCCCCACCCACCTCACAGGGTGTTCAGTTGTGGGGAGAAGAACAGAAAGCTTAGTCAGATGCTTTGAGTCCCTTTAAATGGGTGAGAAAAGCTGGGTAGAAAAGCCAACTCTTCTTCTTCTTCTTAGTAGCTTTTCTGGTGGTGCCGTATCCCAAGTGGCACCAAAGTTGCTCTCTTCTGGAAATGCCACTTTGCGCTAAGGCTGTTCAAGCTGGGGATGATCAGTTGGCTCAGATCAGTGTGTGTGTGTGTGCGTGTGTGTGCGCGTGTGTGTAGCAGCAAAAAGGGTGGGCACCCGGGATAGGGCCTTTTCATTGGTGGCTCCCTGACTATGGAATAGTCTCCCTCCTGAGGTGCATCAGGCACCTTCACTCTATGTGTTCAGATGAGCTGTGAAGATGCATCTCTTTACCCTGGCCTTTAGCTAAGTAAAGGAACAGCCTTTTCCTCCCCACATTCAGACACTGCCATGGTTTTAATGTGTTCATTTTATATCATGTAACCCGCCCTGAGGCCCTTGGGTATAGGATGTCAAGAGCAGAAAATCCTGGAAGTTTGCTATGTTTAAAATCAGGTTTGTCCTGAATTATATTATTCTTGCTTAGTCTGCAGTTCAGTAAGAACATATAATCAACACCTGTCTTATCATAGTCCTTGCAATGTAGACTCAACAGTGTTATTGCTAAATGAGGCCACTAGTTTTAGCCATGAGAATCTTCCATTGTTGATGTTCAGAGTACCGGGAACCATATATGGTCATGTCAAAGTACAGCATATTCCCTGCTGGTGTCAGAGCATCAGACGAGTATAATTTGGCGATGGTGCCTTCTTGAGCGAGAGGGAAGCTGCAGCCGCAGCCGCCACCCCCCACCCCGCCGTGGGTCGTGCGCTCGCGATCCGGTCCATTGGCCAGCCACCCTTGTGAGTGAGGCTGGCCAATGGCGGCCGCGGCGCACACATGCACAGTGGACGCCGGTCCTCCCGCTGCCAGAAGCCGCCGCGCCGCAACCAGGTAAGGACTGGATTGCGGGTGCACAACCCCCGGTGGGGTGGCGGCTGCAGCTTCCCTCTTGCTCGAGAAGGCGCCATTGCACCTTCTCGGGTGAAGGGGAACCCGGGGAAGCACTGAAGGAGCCAATGGCGGAGGCTGAGGGGAGAGCCAGCTGTCAAACAGGGAGAGCATGCGCTCTCCCTCTTTGACAGCTGGGCAGGGCCTCCAATCCGGCCCTGCGGATGCGCGGGGCCTTCAAGAATCTGCCCCTCTTTGGGGCAGATTCTTTTAAAAAACGTTTCGCCGGAAAATGGATCTTTCAGATCTGTTTTCTGGCAGCATGTGTGGAAAGGCCCTTAGTGTTGGGTGGTTACTTGTGATTACTTGGACTACCTGGTCAGATGATTCCAGTTTGTGTGTAAGGACCTTTGCCATCATGTAACCATATAATCATGGATAGTTTAAGTTGTGTACCTGCATTTATTTCCATATTTGCCGTTGAGCAGGGAGGCAGATCAAGAAACAGTATCCGTACCTCCCGGTGAAACTCTGGAGTCCTAAGAATGGTACAAACCCTCCTCCAGGTTCCTTACAAGCTGAGAATTGCTGTACGGGTCAGCACAGAATCCACGGAGAGAATGCGAATGGAAGTGGAGGTCTGATCAGCTGTGAGCTATGAGGAACGAGTCTTGTTGCCATGGCAGAGGTTGCCTTGGTAACACTGTTCTTTTGGCATGTCACATCTCGAATAGCATCCTTCCCCCTCTGGCCCCATGGATCCCCCTTCTGTGTTTGGTTGAAAACAAGGCAGGAACCTGCAGTTTTCCATCCTTATGAGTTCACATCTCCTCCCAGACTTCTCTTCTGCAGGCTAAACATTCCTAGATCCTTCAACTGTTCCTTGTAGGATGTGGATCCCAGACTGCTAACCATTTTGGTCGCCCTCCTTTGAACTTGCTCTAGTTTGTCAATGTCTTTTTTTAACCGGGGTGGCCCAGAACTGGATGCAGTACTCCAAATGAGGTCTGACCAAGGTAAAGAAGAATATCTACTTCTTGTGATCTAGACTCAGTACTCTTACTGATACATCCTAGGATGGTGTTTGCCTTTTTTGCTGCTGCATCACATTGCTGACTCGTGTTCATCCTGTGATCAACAAGAACACCCAGATCCTTTTCAGTTGTGCTACTACTCAGCCTAATTCCTCCCATTCTGTATTCATTTTTACCATTTTTCTTACCCAGATGTAGGACTTTGCATTAGTCCCTATTAAATATAATTCTCCTAGTTTCAGCCCACTGTTCAGGCTTGTCTAGATCTTTCTGAACCCTCTCCTTCTCCTGCCTAGTATTGGCAAACCCCTATCTTTGCTTCATCTGCAAACTTGATCACCATCCCTTTGATTCCCTCATCCAGATCATTTATAAAAATGTCGAATAGCACTGGGGCCAGGACAGAGCCCTGTGGCTCTCCACTTGAAACCTTCCTCCAATTGGGAGAGCTATGGTGTATGCCAACAGAAGAGAACGGTTATTGGATTATGGATAATGGATTGTGGTCAACCTCGCTTTCCAGCTAAGCGCTCACACTAGGTTCTCCATTGCTGGAGGTTTCCGGGAAGAGTCCAGCCTGGAATCTGGTTTCTCAATCCCTCAGCTAGAAGGTCTTTGGGATCCCTTCCATCTCCACCATATATGATTCTATAATTCTAAGACTCCCACAGGAAAGAGCAAAGTCACCTTGCTTGTGCTGCCCAATTTTAAGATTTATGTGGCCAGCTTTCCCCACCCTACCAAGACACCCCTTGACAATCTAGAAGGGGGCTATGAGTGGTAGTGAGGCAGACCTTGACTTTGAGTTGTGAGCAGCCTCTGCAACATGGCCACAGAGCATACAAGTCCCCATCTGCTTTGGTCAGTTTGGTCTAGTGGTTAAGGAGCTGGACTCTTATCTGGGAATAGGGGGTTTGATTCTGCACTCCTCCATGAAGCCAGCTGGGTGAACTTGGGCTAGTCACAGCTCTCCTTCTGATCTCTCACAGACCCACCCACCTCACAGGGTGTTCTGTTGTGGGGAGAAGAACAGAAGGTTTGTCAGTAGCTTTGAGTCCCCTTAAGTGGGAGAAAAGTGGGGTAGAAAAGCCAACTCTTTCTTCTTCTTCTAAGAGGTTCCCGAGGCTTCCCTACTGATGCGCTACCAGAACAATCAGTCTGGAATTGTGGCCATGGAAAAATTTGATTCATCTACCACACAAGCTTCTCAGATTCTAGCAACTCCTTCCACCTCCACAAAAAATATTTCCGAATGTCCTTTGAGCCACAGCTGTGAGAAGGCTGCTATCAGAAATGAGGCATAAAGCAGGAAGATCTAAAATTCTATGACAGCTGAAAATTCTGTGTGCCCGGAAATGCACATCTGGTGTTTGGCCCATTCTTTTCTACAGTGGAGATACCTGGGCCGTCCTGACCATATCAGTCGAAATCACTTTGACGCGTCCCTGTGGGCTGGAGGCTGAGGGATTTGGGTGGAGGACCCAACCCAAAATTGCAAACCGGTGGCCATCTGCGTGGGTCTTCTCGCCCCAAAACATTCGAATGAAGGACCAGACAGAAGCACGCTTGTTCCCCACGCAGGGAACATTCTTTGGCCCAAATGGCAGGAACAAGCTGTTCCTCTCCTCCGGAGCCGTGAGCACCACCTCCAGAAGGAGAACTTCCTCCCGCTGGTGCCTGGCAGGAAACTGTGCCTTCCCCGGCACAGTGCCCTACTTCTTTCTTCTGCTGCACAGCTCTCAGAAGGAGCACTGCTGTTTTGCGCGGAGACAGACTCATGCGCCAAAGCTACTCTCAAGTGTTGGCCCTGCCTAACTGCCACTAGGAGGCCACATGCGCAAGGCAGAAACGGTGCAGGCACTTTGCACAACACCAGTGGGCCTGGCACTGGAGCTGTTCCAAAGGGCCATCCAAAGTGTCTCTTTCAAGGTGCCTGGAAAGGACCGTTTTGCATGACAGTTTGGGGCCGCTGGGTGTCAGTGAAAAGGGCACTGGCCCACCTTCACAATGGGTGGAGTGTTTCATGCTCCCTGCTTTTTGATTTGTTTTTTTAAGAAGTGCTGCTGTGCCATTGTGAAGGTGTGCAAGCGCACACTCTTCCTTGGTCCTTCCCAGCAAGAAGCAAAGCAGCTGGAAGCAGGAAGGTGCCCTTGCTGTTCCTGGCTTTGTTAAAGAAAATGGCTTTTCTTTGGCTTTTTTTGCCCCTGGGGAATTGCACTGAATGAAGAGAAGGAGGAAGTGAGCAGAACATAAATTCCTCCCCAGGTGTCTCCTTTTGCATGAGGGTGGGAGGAAGAGAGAGTTATCAGTCTGGAAAATTTCCTGTTTCTACTTTCCTTTTAAAACCTGAATATTTAATGCAAGTCCATAAGAGCATTATCTATCCATCCATCCATCCATCCATCCATCTATCTATCTATCCTGCCCTATACCCGTAGGTCTCAGGGCAGGTTACAAATTTTAAAACAACAAATTCCAACCAATATATAATTAAAAAAAAAATCCATTAAAAACACTTAAGAGATCAAACATATTCAAAAGCGTCTACTAAATCTTAAAATAGTAATATCTACGGTGGGGAGAGAAATATATTCACATTAGCCAATGGGCAGGGCAAAGAGATGCATCTTCACCGGCTTCCTAAATGTATACAGAGAAGGGGTATGACACACCTCAAGTGGGAGACTGTTCCATAACTTGGGGGCCATTACCGAAAAGGCCCCTTTCTGGGTGCTCACCTGCCTCACTGCTGAGGGACAACCAGGAGGGCCTCACCTCCAGATCTCAGGGCATGGGCAGGTTGGTATGGGAAAAGGCGTTCCTTTAGATATTTGGGGTCCGAGTCATTTAGGGCCTTGTAAGTCAGAGTTAACACCTTGAATTGGGCTCGGTAGTGAATTGGCAGCCAATGCAACTCTTTGAAGACCAGCGTGATGTGCATCAGGCTAGCTGTTCTGGTCAGCACCCTGGTGGCTGCATTTTGCACTTGCTGCAACTTCTGAACCGCCTTCAAGGGCAGCCCCATGTGGAGTGCATTACAGTAGTCCAGTCTAAAGGTTATCAGAGCACGGATAACTGTGGCCAAGTTGTCCCTGTCCAAAAGCAGCCCTGCTGGATCAGGCAACAGCCCATCTAGCGTACACGGTCGCCCACCAATTCTTTCTTGGCATCTCAAGCAGATGATAATGGCAAAGCCTTCACTTGCTCTCAGTTCCCTACCAATGGCCTTTAAGAAGAAGAGAGTTGGCTTTTCTACCCCACTTTCCCACCCTTTTAAGGGGACCCAAAGCATCTGGCAAATGTTCTGTTCTTCTCCCTACGACAGACACACTGTGAGGTAGAGGTGGGGCTGTGAGAGCTCAGGAAGAGAGCTGTGACTTGCCGAAGGGCACGCAGATGGCTTTGTGGAGGGGTGTGGAATCAAACCCAGTGACTCTCAGATAGGAAACTGGCACTCAAACCCAAGACCAAACTAGCTCACATCCTGCCTACCTCTCCGACCTGAAGTACCTAGGCATCCATTCTGGATAAGAACACAAGGGAAACCCTGCCGGATCAGGCCAACTCACAGAGTGGCCCACCTTTTGCTCCTGGGCTTTTTTAAGCAGAAGGCAAAGGCAATACCCTCACCTGCTCTTGACTCCCTGCAAATGGCCCTTGGACGTGTCCTCCTGCCTGTCTCTCCAATTCAAAGGTGGTACTGAGGCATCCATCTTAGTAGCCAGCGATGCACTTATTTTACATGAATGTATCTAATCCTTTCTTAAAGCAATCCAGGCTGAGTGCCATCACTACCGGGTTAAGATGAATGTGGTTTTAAAGTCCAGACATTCTGTGGATAAACGTATACATCCTTTGGGCAGAAGCAACCAAATAAAGTAGAATCCAGATTGCAGTTTTTATAGCCAGTTCCGGATTGGGGCTGAAATGAGTCCTGCAAAATGAATATGCTGGGGTCCTTTCAGCACCATGGACAGTAGAATGATTTGGCTTGCTTTGGCGGGAGCCGTTTCGCAAAGCTTAGATTCTCATCCATTCTTCAAGTTCCATCCTCCTGCCCGCTCCCCTTCTTTCCTCTTTTGCTCACCCTTTTATATTCTGGGATGTCGGCTTCTTCCAGTCTAGTTTCTGTATCGTCAGACAGCTTGGATTTTTATTTTCAAGAGCAAGAAACGAAGCTTTCCTCCCTATGAAAGTGCTGGCAACCGGAGTCTAGCGTGCAAATCCTTAAGCTGTGCCGGTTCAGGATTGTCATCTTGGCCGCTGTGCCGCCATCTTTGAAGCTCTGTGATACCAGGCCGTGCTTGCTTGTATACTTCACTGACTTTGCTTTTCCTTTGCTGTAGAGATCAGCTTGAAGGGTTGGAAAGTAAGTGGCTTTGTTGGCGTCTCAAGGCCATTTAGAGTCCATGAGAACATGGGCAGTGCACGTGGTTGAGGGATAGATGTGCAGGCTGGTGCTGTTTTCTGTCTGAATGCTTATCCAGGAATGTGGACGGGCTATAAACGCTGAAGGCATGTCTCCACGTCGGCCCTTTGAGTGGTGATCTTGGCAGGACAGAGATCAGCAGCAGCTATGGCTAGGGCTGGAGCACCCATAGGAGGCTACATCGCCGCAGCCTGCCTTTCCTAGTGCTCAAGACACTGTGCTCTGGATTGGTCCCAAGCTGAGATTATGCAAGAGTGGGAGGAGAATGGGGCCTTGAAAGTGGGCTACTCCTATGGGACCTGTACACTGTCTTGCCAGTCGTGAGCATGGCCTGGGGCGGGGGGGGAAGTGAGCTGTATCTTGACACTGGGTCCTTGGCAATGGATATGAGTGTCGTGTTCAGAGTGGGCAGCAGCAGCAAGCACACGGACACACACAGCTAGCAGAGCCAAGTCAGTTTCAAGAGTCAGACAGGATATACAGTTACACGAAATCAAACAGGCCAGGGTCAGCTTGCCAGAGATTTGTTGTCAGTTAGGAGTCCGTCAGAGTCAGGAGTCCAGAGGCTGCACAAGCAGCGAGTTGCCAAGAAGATCCTTTGTTTGCAACGGAGGCGGCTAGGTGGGCTTATGTTAGGCTCAGGCTGCCCTGCCCCCGTTGGTGCAGCTGTTTGGCATGTAGGCAGGCTGACCATCTCAGGTGTTCCCGTTCTGTCTGGAGAGAATTCGGCTCTGGGCGTTGCTCAGCATCTGAGTCCATGCTGTCCCCCTCTGGGGGGACAGAATTAGTTTCCCAGTTTGGCCCCTGAGATGCGGGTCCCCTGTCTTGGCTGGCATGGACGTGGACCTCACCATCCGAGGTGTCCGAGGAGTCAGGGAGTGTACAAGGCGTGACAATGAGAGCAAGTCAGCATTTGGGCCCCAAATCTGGCTATCAGGCAACACCGGGACCAGTGTGGGGCCATCTGCTCCTGTGACTCTATCGTGCCACTTGCAGAGACAAAACATCAGGCCTTGACCAGCACACCTCAGGACCTCTGCATGCAGACTGACCAGTGGTGTGCATACCTCAGAAGCTCAGAGCTGACCCTAGACTTTCGACCTTGTTCTTAGAAGGGGAAGTTCAGGGAAAACTCAATCAGAATTCTTGAGTGATGGAAAATCCCAAACCAAGGCACCCATGCCCAGACCTAATCACTCATAGTCAGGCTCCATATTGCAAGAGCAGCTAGCTGAACGAACTTGGGTTGGTAGATTACTTTGGGGGATCAGCTACCTAAACAATCTGGAGCCCCAAGATGACCCACCATGCTGAATCAGCTCACCCATCAGAAGCCTTGGCGCCTCAGTCCAGTGGAGCTCTGCAGGGCTCAATGTCAAGCTCCCAAATTGGGATGAGGTCTGGGTAACCCTCATGGCGTGGCTGTGTCAGGGAAGAGAAAGGATTTGCCAGAGCTTTGATCCACCACTTCAAGCCATGAGGCAGTTGTACGTCCAGGCTGTTCGAGGACCTCATGCGACACAGTCCTAGTTTGCTGTCTGTGAGCCTCCTTAGCCCTTTACAGCACCCCAAGAGAAAATCTCACGTGGGTTGGTTCAAGATCAGGCCTTTGGGCCAAATCCACTCTTGATATGTGCTAACAGCGCCCAACTCAGCCCTTTCAAGTCCTCACCAAGAAGCCTGGAGGAGCTGCAATCCGAGAACCCTTGTCTGGGGTTCTTACAAGACATTTCTAATTATTCTGCAGTTGCTAATTAAGCAAAGGGGACATGTCTTTCCCCACATCATCTTCTTCTCTTATAGCAGCCACTTTCCGCACACAGAGATGAGCTTAGGATTAAAAGAGAGGAAAGTAAGTTAAATTTATTTTTAAAACCTTTTGCAAATAAGAGATCCATTCCATAGGATGTCCCCAGTGTGTGGGACAATCCGCATTTCTGGTTTGATCGTTATTAGATCCAGAAATCAAGAAAAGGGAACATTTGGTACCAGGCAGTTAGGGAAACAGATGCCAGCAGACATTCAGAGATGACGAAATACAGGGAAGAAATTCCCTGCTGTCTTCTTTCAAAGGGAGGAAGGATTATACGTGGGCGCACTACCTGGGAAAAATTACCATATACTCTACTGTATTTATATGAAGTATTTAAACATATTTAAAACACAATCTCCAGAGGAAGCTAAGCATCAAAGGTCAGGCAAAGTGGTATGTTTTAGCCAGGTGCCGAAAAACATATAATGTAGGCAACCAGAGGGAGGTTGTTCCAGAGTCTGGGGGCCACCCCAGAAAAGACCCTGTTGCATGTCCCTGACTTTGTATTCTGAGAGAGAAGGAACTGCAAGAAGAACTTCTCTTAGCTGGTGAGTTGCAGTTAGATGTGTCACGGGGCTGATCCAGTGGGGCTTGTCTTGCATTCATGGAAGTCAGGGCTATCAAAGGCCAGTAGCTCTGATGGCCTTATGGCTGCCCGTGGTCTGCCTGTGACAAGCAGTGGCTGGGAGCATGATCCAGCATGGCATTTCTTGCATTCTTGCCTTTTCATCAGTCAGAGAAAAATACCCAATATCCAACCAAGGAGCTCATGTCGGCCTTCGCTGGCTGGAATGTCCATTGTGGTGGTGCAGTGTGTGGCCTTTGGACCATGCTGGAAATCCCAGAGCTGTATCCTTTAGCCCTCCAAACTGGGAGGGGCATCACTTGAGTCTTTCTGAGCTTCGCTTGTAAGGTTGGCTAAAGGCCTCTGTGGCTGACAAAGCAGGAAGGCAACGGTCGTCAGAATCTTGCCCAACGTTTGTGTCTTGACGCCCCACCCATCGCCCTGGCCAAAATCTGGCTCCACAGCAGGGAAGAGAGGACATTCCTCTGTCGAAGGGGCGTTCCTCGATTTGTCCTCTCTTGGCTTCCTTAGCCCCGTGAAGATCTTGCTTTAACAATCCCTTTCCCAGAAATATTCCGTGCTGGTTTCCTGCCTCGACTCGGAGCTTTGTTTGGAGGTTCCTCCTGCTGCTGCTGGTTTTGTTTCTCTGCGGCTGAGGCAGTGTCGGAATTTGCAGGTTGCCCTGGCTCTGGCGCTCCACGTCTCGCAAGGACTGGGGAGCAAAGCGTTAGTAAACAACTTCTGTGCATTCCTAGCTGAGAAGCGCCGCCCAGTCCTTCGTGCTTCTGATCAGAATTTGGAGCAGCAGGCCTCCTAGCACAGGGGCAAAACAAAGCTTCCACTGCTTCCACTGGGGGAAGCAGCAAGTCCCCTGTGGCTGGGATGGGGTGGAGAAGCGACAGACATGTAGTGTTGGTTATTCGGGCCTTGGGCATTTATTTTTCCAGGCCTTGCTTGGCTGCATCACCTCCCCTGCTGTCTTTCTTTTACTCCGCCTCTACTCTGGGATAGCTTCCTCCTCCTCCTCCTCCTCTGCTGTTAGACAGGGGGAAGATATCATCCTTGCCACCTTGAGCTCTGGCAAAGTGAGATATCAAAACCAAATGAGATCTTCTCACTCGGAGGCTCTGGGGAGGTTTCCACACTTCCCAGAGTGTGGTCAGCTTCAAGAAACGGCTGTCCTCTTCCACAGATGGCCCCTCTTCCGCAGAAGTTTCAGAGTAATCAGGGGAGAGGGAGCCTGCGTTCACACCTCGGATTTAATCCAGCTTCAGCCCACTTTCAGAATGGAACAATACAGTTAGAGAATGCCAAAGGGAGACACATTCACATTTTTGAAAAAGTGCTGGCCAGCGGATACAACATCTGTTTTTGTTTCCTGTGACTACCCCATGGTTTAGACCCAGTTTGCACACACGACTGCAAATCTGGAGAATTTTAGCAAACACTGAAGATTGGCCCTGGAATGTCCCACTGAATCCTGATATCCTAAGAATTACAGTATAGAGAACAGTGCAGGATTTTTCCAGAAAATTGGACCAGTGTGGCTAGGACCATTCTGCAGGGATCCTCTGCTGCAGCCCTCCGGATGTTCCTGAACTACAACTCCCAGCCTTCAGCCCTAAGCCTTCTTGCCCAAGCCCTTCTTGGCATGGAGTTCAGGAAGGTTTGAAGGATGCAGGTGATCACCTCAGAACACAGGCTTCTGAGCTTCCTTGGCCCATATTAACGGCTTCATGCCAGAGGCCCCTACCTCCATGGTGACCGTACCAGGCGTCTCTTTCTCTGCCAAAAGAACACATGGAGAGCACAGGATGTGCCAGTGATTTGAACGTAGTAAATTTCCTTATAAAGCCCAGGCTACGCACTTCAAGGCCTTCCGTGTTCTCTTGCAAATCTCTCGGGCCATGTGGGGTTTGGTGGTCAAGTGGCGCTTGTGGAGCTGAGAGTGAACGGATCCCTCAAAATGCCCACATT
Source organism: Aspidoscelis tigris stejnegeri (assembly GCA_023333525.1). Taxonomy (NCBI): domain Eukaryota; kingdom Metazoa; phylum Chordata; class Lepidosauria; order Squamata; family Teiidae; genus Aspidoscelis; species Aspidoscelis tigris. The sequence continues at coordinate 7,027,664 of JALMGA010000013.1, forward strand.
GGTGAAAATGGGCAGGGATGTGGCCCGTGCCCTGAGGCCATTTGGGACAGAGTCCTGCTAAATAAAGTACAGATTTTCAGGATTGTCTCCATGATGTGAAACTCACCAAACTGCCAGGCTGCGCTTCTATCTAATTGAACTTTCCTTGTGCTGGGGTCACCCCTAAAGTCTAATCCAGCCTCAGTCCATCTTCAGAGGGAGAGAACACCGTAGCAAAGTGACTGGTAATTTTCTTTACACATTGTCTATCCCAAAGGTGAATTTTCTGAGCTATTTAACAGTGAAAGAAAACAGCTTGTCACTTTGCTGATGCGTTCTTTCCCTCTGAAAGTGGACTGAAGCTAGATTAAGCCGTAAGTGTGACCACAACCTTGACTGCAAAAATCCAGCGAATGACATGAATGCATTTCTCTTCCTCCCCTTTGCCTGGAGAGCTGCCAACCTGGTGATGAGGGGGAGGACGGAGGGCCTGCAGCCCCCATCCTCCGGGAACTCCGAGGGGGCCACCCTAACCCACCACCTCCCCAAAGGACATGCAATCATCGGCCCGCCTGTCGCTCGTCTCCTGGCTTTGGGTTGGTGGGGAAGTTGCTTCCTTCGGCCCTATGCCCTATAATGGCTCCCAAAAGCTCCTTTGGGGGGTCAGGAAGGGACCCTTGGCTTGGTTGCTCTTGCCTCCTTCTGCCCAGATGGGGAGAGGCTGATGGATGGGAGGGGACGGGACAGGGCATCGCTTATGCCCCCCTCCAGGCTGCTCTGCACATGATGGCTATCTCTGTCCTTGAAAGAGATTGTCCTTTTGCCCTGGGGGATTTCTCCAAAGGGGGCAGGAAAGCCTTGGCCGCACAGAGATGCGTGTTCCTAGCATTCCCCAGTTAAGCGTTCCGTCCTCCTCCAGAGGTGGTTGGCGGAGACTGCACTGCAGCACGGCTGGGGAGGAAGGGAGGCAGGCAGGCAGCTGTTCTTCCTAGCGGCATCCCTCCTCCCTCCCTGTTTCGGAAGGTGACCCCACTCAGGGAGCAGTATTATCAGCGCCCCCCCCCCCCGGCATGCCTGATGGTTCCTGTGGCATATTTGCTGGCCGGCTGGCACCCTTCTCCCTCCACCTGCATGCGTGTGCCATCCTTTATTTGCTAGACTAAAATGGAGATCAGGGCTGTATGGACTAGGGCTTGTTGTCCTCTCCTTCCTCTTCACTCCACCCCCACCAAGGGCTTCGGGATCAGGTGGATTTTCATCCAGTGGCGGCGCGACTCATCCTAGCTGAGCAATTGGTAGTGCCGCGTTCAGGCTGGGGAAGAGGAGGTGCCGGCGAGGGAGGGGTTAAGCGGGAGGGTCTGGCCCCTGTATAAATGCCAGGGGAAGGAGTCCAGCCCACTGCAGAAAGAGCTGTGTGGATCATCTGGCAACGGCACAGCCGTGAACCTCTTGGAGCTCGGAGTGCGAAGACGCCTGCTTGCGTGCTGCTTTTTCGTTTGCTCCGGACCGAAGACCACTCAAGATGCCAGAGTGTTGGGACGGGGTAGGTACCAGGCAGCCCACCAGGGTTGGGGTGGTGGTGCTACACCCCTTGGCTGGCAAGGGCACCTGCCAGTGGGAGCTCCAGGAAGCCCTAGTGGGACCGGGCTGCTCTTGGACTGGGCACTTCCTCTCCTTTGCTTGGCTGGAGCTCCACAGCCTAGGACCAGGGGGTAGTGGACTCCTCTGCTCGGGACCATGGGCCTTTGTCCCAGGCGGGTGCTTTGAAGGGCATCGTAAGGCCTTGCGGCTCATCTCTGCTGGAGCTGCCATGCTTTTCTTTGCAAAGGGAAAGGAGGGGGGAGAGCCGGGATTGTCTTCTGGGTTGCCCTGGAGGTCTGGCTGGCTAACTGGATAGAGAAGGTGTCGCTTGGGGGCAAAAGGTGAGCGTGGTTAGTCCTGCCAGAATGCCAGCGGCTCAGGTAATGCTATCAAGGCTTTGCTTCGGAGGCTGAGGCGGACATCATGGGAGCAAGGGGGCAGCCTACCTGGGGAGGGGTGCTTTGGGGAAACTCTGTATCCAGAGTGTCTCTGTTTGGGGGTGCAGTGGCGGCACCCCGGATGGTGTGCTGAGCACCTCTGTCTGACCCCTGCAGCGAAGTCAGCAAAGCCCCCTAAAGGAGGCATTGGCGTTGTGCTCAGGAAGCAGCTCGGCTGGGCACCTGCTCCTGCCGCCCTGCACAGAGATGCTGTTCTGCCATGTCAAGGACATGCGCCTGGCAGAAAGTTGTGCTCTCTGCCCATCCACTGCTCTCCCCCCCCCTCTCCCCGGGATGCGTGTGCAGTCGCTTGGCTCTTCCTTGCTCATTGGCAGCCTCCATCTTGAGCTGATCTTACTCCCTGCCATGCCATCCGGGCATGGATTTGTTGACAGGCTGCTCTTCCCCTGCCAGGGACCTTGGCGACTTCTGCCCAGGCGGGCCTTGCTCTGTCCTGCTGTTTGACCTTGACTGACCGGTATCTGCTCCTTCTACCCCATGAGCTGAGATGCTGTCGGGGACTGAAGCCCTGCGCTAAACGTGCCGTGGTGCAGGGGAGCCTGAAGGGCAGCAGGCCTGTCCTCGAGAAGGCAGACAGTGGCATTCACTCGGGCAGTTTGCCCTTTGAGGTGCTGGCCTTCTCCAAAGGGAAGGGCTTGGGAGCAAGTTTGCAGCTTCTGCCTCTGCTGGTTCCCTCTGTCGTCTCAAGGGCCAGAACTACAGACACTGCTGGAGTGGAAAACATTTGATATTTTCTCAGCCTTAAATTCTACCCACCTCCTCTTCAGCTTTTTCTTCCAGCCCTCCGTTGGAAGGACAGGGAAACCAAGGCCATCTATTTGCCTACTTTTCTGCATTGCTGTTGGAGTTGCTGCCATCCGGTCAGGCCTGATCCTGATTGACTCGGCTGATGGCTCTGGGGTGCCTACTGTTTATAAATACAGACGTGGTTTGCCATTGCCTACCTTCTGGGGAGGGGCTGAGCCTGCAGCCATCTACCTTCCAGGCTGTTTGTCCTGCCTCTGAGCTATGGCCACGTCCAAGACGTGTGTTCAGAAGTAATGGGACAAGCGCACTCTGCGTTCTGTATCCAAAAGGTCATTCAGCCAGTTAACAACTGTGCCTTTCTAAACGGAAGATGGAGGCGCCTGGTGCTGATTCCCACATTGTGATAGATAGATTGAGGAGCCCTGGAGTAGATCAAGGCTGCACACTTCCCAGGCAAGACAAGACACAGCTCACTTACTGGTAAAAGCATTGGTAATTTCTAGGCTTGATTATTGTAATAGCCTCTTAGCCGGCCTTCCTCGATGTTCTTCATTACCATTAACCTTGATCCAGAACTCTGCGGTTAGAATAGTGCTGAGCTTGCCAAAATATTCTATCTCGGCCCCTAAGTGGCTCCCGCATTGGCTCTCAATGCAGCCCAGAATTCATTTCAAACTACTGTTCCTCAAACTCACAATGCAGCTTCTACACTGTGAGCCTTCCAAGACTTAGTTCCTCACCTTTGGAATAACCTCCCACAAGTCCTTTGGTTAGAAGATTTGGTTCATTTCCAGAAGGGGCTGAAGACATTTCTTTTTAATACCCCTGCGTAAGTTTAAATTGACTTATTTAAGTAGATAATATTTATCTATGACTGATAAATTGATGTTTTCAGAATTTATTACTGTTATTTTATTAGATTGATTTTAATATTGTTCCGATGATTATAAGACTGTTTTATTGGTATGTTATTATTCTTGTAATTTAAAACCCTGTACATCCCTTGGTGGAAGGGACAAACATTACTATTACTAAACAAACATTACTATTAGTAGTAGTAAGGTGGACTTTGTTGTGGAGAAAGGGGCAGATTCCCCTTAACACCATTTCTACAGGCTTGTTTCCAACATATGGTCTGTGTCTCAAGTAACTGTCAGCTTAGCCACAGCACTGACATCTTTGGGAGCCTGTAGTACCAGGCCGTCTGCTTGCATATTTCACTGGCTTTGCTTTTACTTTGCTTTGTCTTGAGGGCCCTTAAGAACCTAAGAGAATATGGGGGGTGAATGCAGGTGTTTGACGCAAGGGCTGCCCATGCCAACATGAACGGGAAAGTGTTGTCTGCTGGTGCTGTTTTCTGTGTTGATCTTTTATCAGTAAGTGCTGACCTGCTGCAGTGAAGGCAGATGGCTTTGCCCTTAAACCTGGGCTTGTGTGTGTGTGTGTGATCTTGACAGTAATATTCTGCCATGGCTTCATATCCTGCTCATGGGTTCCATGTGCAACCAACCTTGTCAGTGACAGTGAGAACAAGCTGCTGGCCTAGTTGGACCACTGTCTCTATCCAGCAGGACATTTTGCATGCTGTTATACTGCAGCTTCAAGGCAGTTTGAAACCTGAGGTGTGGCAGCCATGCCAGAGTGATGGAATAGCTATCATAGTATCCAGCAACTTCACAAAGAACCTCTCCTCTCCTCTAATCCCAGGGTCTAGAGTCTTTGGTCTTCAAAGCTTTCAGACACCACCACTACCAACCTGGCTCAAAAGCTGGTGGGAGCTTTGGAGCTGGTGCAGGGGCTGGAGTGGAACAGGCAATCCCAGTGTGCAGGCCATGTTTCAGTCCAGGAGCCAATCTGTCCATCCATCCAGGCCAGACCAGTTGAACTGTTCCAGATGAGGTCTGTGCAAAAAGGCCCAATTGGTTCAGTCCTCCTGCATTCCGTTAGTACTCTATGGAACCCTTTTAAAGAGCAACTCTTTCACAGCCTGCCTCTTTTCTGCTTTTGCAAAGGCAGGCACATGAGCTAGATGGGCATCCCCCTTTTCCAAAAGGGGACTTGAGGCAGAGAAGCGATGTTTGAAGGACCAGGTTTCCTCTCTGCTGAGTGTCAACAGCTCAGCCATCCCGGCCACCATTCGGGGACAGATGTGCCCCTGTTGGCATGGTGCAGGGGCTCTGGGGATTGTGTGTGTGTGTGTGTGTGGGGGGTGAGTCTGGAGAGAGATGACTGGCCGGGCTTCCTTCATATGAGGAGGCTGGTTCACGGCAGCTCAGATGGGCTAGGCTGACAACGGGGAATGGTTGTCAGGTGCCAGGCAAGGGGGAAGACAGAAAGGGCAGCCCTTCTTTGCATGCTCTGTCTTGCTCCCTCACCTCTGTCCTGCCAGATACTGATCTGATACTATTGCATTTGCTCAATTTCCCCCCCAGGAGCATGACATCGAGACACCCTATGGGCTGCTGCATGTTGTTATCCGTGGCTCCCCAAAAGGAAATCGCCCGGCCCTCCTGACGTACCACGATGTGGGACTCAACCGTAAGTAAGCCCCGTGAATTTTGACACCGACAAAGGCCAGGGTGAACTTCACGCAGGTCGGATGTTACTTCCCTGCTGCTGCTGCTGCTGCTGCTGCTGCTAACAGCAGAAAAGCTTCAGCTCCTGCCTTTCTGGGCCCCATCCAGATTTTGAGATGCTCTAAGAAATGCCCCCCCCCCCCACCAAGGATGTACAGAATGGTGCTGGAAAGATTTGGTTTTGTGGGAAACGAGTAGCATCTTCTGGGTAGCATCTTACTGCTGTTTTACACAAAGGTCAGTTTTGCTGTCTATAAAAAGCTGAGGAAAGACGTGCTGGATCAGACCAGTGGCCCACTAAGTCTAGCAGTCTATTGTCCTCCATCCACCCCACACCCTCACCCCCTTGGCCAGGCAGCTGCATATGTGATCCATGGGCAAGACACAAGAGCCACGGCCTCCCAGCAGCTGGCCTTTGAGGTTCCCCGTTGCCAGCAGCCAGGTCTTCACATTCCCCTCTGGATCAGGACCAAAGATTATAGAGAGGAGGTCACCACAGAGAAGAAAAAAAAGGCACATCCTGTCTTCATTCCTAGAAACAGGCACAGGGTTACTCCGCAAAGGGATGGCACCTGCCCTTGGCAAGTCAGTTTAATGCACCATCATGATTTGGTGAAGCTAGTGGGCACAGAGGCCTCGCCGAAACATACATCTATCCCTGTGGGAGTCTCCTGTTAGAAAATTAGTCACCTCGGCTCCTTCTTCCCTGATTTTCTTTACTTCGATAGCTCTCTGGCACACAGCTGGCAGATTGGCACCAGATCCGTCTTTCTGGCCTGATTGAGGTGCTGATAATGACTGGCTCAGTACCAACCACCTAGCCTGCAGTCTCTCCCTCCACGAAGCTTCCAGAGTGGACATTATGCTGAGGAAACATCACCCTTTCCTTCCAAGGAAATGAACTTAAGGCATCTGTCTTTCAGTGAGCCTTTTCCTCGCTTGCTTTAAGATGCTGTAGAGAAAGGGAAAATTCTGAGGCCCCTCAGTTGCTTTCTCTCAGGGTTACAATAGAAGAAGAAGAGTTGGCTTTTCTACCCTGCTTTTCTCACCCATTTAAGGGGACTCAAAGCAGCTGACAAACCTTCTGTTCTTCTCCCCACCACAGACCCCCTGTGAAGTAGGTGGGGCTGTGAGAGTTCAGAAGAGAGCTGTGACTAGCCCAAGGTCACCCAGCTGGCTTCATGGGGGAGGGCGGAATCAAACCCGGTATTCCCAGATAAGAGTCCAACTCCCTAACCACTAGACCAAACTGGCTCAACAATAGAGCCAACATCTGTTTCAGGGCTGATCCATTCTTCAGTCTTACAACTAGTTGCCCTACATTGGAGAACTGCCAGATGTTTCATGGCGACACATGTCCTGACTTCTGGGAGGAAGGGTCATGGAGGATGAGGAACCAGGAAAGACCTTCCCATGCTCAGGATGTTTTAGACGTTCTTCTAGCGGGTGCCCAGTTGTCCTCTGTGGGTGAAGACAGTGAAAGGGCCCTTGGGTCCATCCCAGGAGCTTCCATCTTGCCAACTTAGGACAGGAGTAACGGGAAGGAGAGAAGTACAAGGAGAAAGGGGCAGATTCATACTTCCTGCCATGTAACTTCAACTGAACAGGCCCTACCACCCAAAGTGAAATTTGGTGGGGCGGAGGAACCCTGACTGGGTGGACTGTAGGAATCGTGAGCTGTACAGAGCACAGAGTTTGCCCAAAGGGAAGGTGTGAACCTGCACCTGAGGACATTCGAACGCCGGGCTAGTTTGCGCCATACTGGGACAGAACCTGTAAAGAACGAATGGAGCTAAGAAGCACCAGCTGTCATCTCTGCAGGGAAGAGCTGAAAGGCTTTCTAAAGAAAAGTCACGTGTGGGAAGGATATTAAGGTGTACCTTCTTTGCATTTTTTAGACCAGAGGCATTTCCGCACTGAATCGCGTTCGAAACCGAACGCGTTCAGGCGGAAAGCTTAAGCCAGCTTCGGGCGCTTTCCCCGTTCACACACAGACGCTCCGGAACGCGTGTAAACGCGTTCCGGAGCGTCTGGGTGCGAATGGTCAAAGCGCCCGAAGCTGGCTTAGCCGGCAAACGCCGGCCAGGGGTGCGCCGGCGGCCGCGGAGGCAGATCGACAATCAGCTGTTTGAAAAACAGCTGATTGTCAAAGCCGCGCGGCGTCGGAGGCGAGCCGGCAGGCGATCGGGAGACAGAAGCGGCGCGAACGCTTCTTCTCCCGAACGCCTGCGGGCGGCTCGTCCGCGTTGGAACGCGTGTAGAGCACTTCGAAGTGCTCTACATTTCGAACGCGAAAGAGGCAGCTGCGGACACGTCGGGACGCAAGCCGCGCGCGGCCAATGCGGATGACGTGTCCGCAGCTGCCTTTTTCGCGTTCCGTTTTCGCCCGTGCGAAAACGTCTCTGGTGGGGGTGCCAAATGCCACCGTGGTGCCAGGACAGAACCCCAGTACAGGGACGCAAGATACTTTGGGGCCTTTTTGGAACTAAGAACATAAGAACATAAGAGAAGCCCAGCTGGATCAGGCCACAGCCCATCTAGTCCAGCATCCTGTCGCACACAGTGGCCCACCAAATGCTCATGGGCATCTCAAGCAGAGACAAGGACAAACCTTCTCCTGCTCTCGAGTCCCAGCAGATGGCCCTAGAAGCGCCCCATTTCCTCCCCCCCCCCCCAGCCTGAAAGATGCACCTAGGAACTCCTGAGCCTTGAAGGAGGCATGGGGTCGATGTGTTCTGTCTTATTAGCCACCCTTGCAAGGGAGGGTGTGGTCAAAGCAGGTGTAGCCCTGGCATAGAATGAGTGCCAAAGGGGCATCTCAGGCTTCCAGGGAAAACCAGCCCAGGGGAAAAAGGGCTTTGCATTGATAAATGCACACAATTCATCTGGGAGACTATGTCTCCTTGTTTCCACTTCAAGTTTCACGTGTTCACCCTTGGTTTGCTCTTTCTGGTGTCTTGCAGATAAGCTTTGCTTCAACACTTTCTTCAACTTTGAGGACATGCAGGAGATCACGAAGCACTTTGTGGTGTGCCATGTGGACGCTCCAGGGCAGCAGACGGGCGCCTCACAGTTTCCTCAGGGGTAGGTGCCCCCCAGAAGGGACTGATGCTATTCTGCCCCACCGAGAGCAGGGCAAGGGCAGGGAGTTGGGGGAAGGTCTATTTAGCAGCCCTTTCTCCTCATAGCTGCCAGTTCTTCTTGAAGCTCCCACCATCCACTTCTGGAAGCCAAGAGATCTTCCCTCCTAGGTGCCCACATCCATGGGTGCTCTGAAATGGAGGCCTCAACTTGGCTATGGGCAAGATTAGCGGGTGTGGCAGCCGTGGGGTGGTCTGGAGATGCTGTGACTATTGCAACCTGTGGCAGCCCTACAAATCGGCACCTTCTCACTGCATGATGAGATCAATTTGAACTTAGACGAGTGTTTGCTGTGGTCCATCATTGGGACAGATATAAAAACATGCCAACTCTGTGAACCCATTGTGACATGGATGAGGCTGGTGTTGATTCAGGGGACAGAAAGATACCCCAAGGAGTATTTGTGGGTGTCTCTCTGCTGGGGGGTGTCTATCTTCCTTTGGTCCCAGGCATACTCAGGCCTCTCCACCCCAAGACAAGGTATAACCGTCTGCTCTGCATTTACAGGTACCAGTACCCTTCTATGGACCAGCTAGCTGCTATGCTACCCAGCGTGGTCCAGCACTTTGGGTGAGCCTCATGTGCCTTCCTCTTCCTTGCTGTGATGTGAAAAAGCAGAGCAGGTTTGTCAGAGGGGCTAGGAGGGTGAAGATTGGTGAGCTGATGACCGTCTGGGTAGCATTTGGGGAGACAACCAAAGGGGATACGGGACCTATGGATCTTGGCTCTTTTGTGTGTGAGGGTTAGATGCATGGATCGGGGCATTTGCCCTTAAGAATCTGTGAGTAAAGCACTTGGAGCCAAATGAGTTTGCAGATGAGGCGCCTGCCGTGGTCTGCATGAGTGTGCAGATGACAGGCCTCTATTCTGAGATAAAATCCAGAATAAGGCCCAGTGCAGAAAGGGTCATAATGTCTGAAGAACTATGGGCCAGAGGTTCATAACGTTGTAAAGGAGGCATCATCATCATCATCAACAACAATAATAATAAAATTTCCAGAGAATATCAAGGAGAGATAACTTCCATAAATGAGCAATGCAAAGAAATAGGAGAAAACAACTGAATGGGAAGGACAAGAGATCTCTTTGAGAAAATTGGAGATACCAAAGAAACATTTCATGGCTTCTTGGCAGATAGAGGGGGAAGAAACAGAAGCAGAGTCATATTTGATTTTCTTGAGCTCAAAGCTCACTGCAGATAGTGCCTGGAGCCATGAAGTTAAAAGACACTTGCTCCTTGGGAGGAAGGCTATTGCAAACCTGGACAGCACATCAAAAAGCAGAGGCATCACTTTTCTGACAAGGCACATATAATCAAACCTCTGGTTTTCCCAATAGCAGTGTATGGCTGTGGGAGCTGGACCATAAGGAAGGCTAAGCACAAAAGAACTGATGCTTTAGAATTGTGGGGAAGGAGTGGACTTCTGAGAGTCCCTTGGACTGAAAGGAGGTCAAATTGGTCAACACCAAAGGAAATCAACCCTGGACGGGTGATTTCGGGAGAAGAAATATTGAAGCTCACGTCCTTTGGCCACATAACGAGAAGGCAGAACTCATTGGAAGAGACCCTGAAGCTGGGAAATACTAAAGGCAAAAGGAAAAGGGGACGGCAGATGGAACAGATAATGTCACAGAAGCAACAAACATGAGCTTAAGCAGACTTTGAGAGGCAGTGCAGGACAGATGGACCTGGCATGGTGCGTCCAGGGAGTCACGAAGAGTTAGGCATGGCTGGACTACCATCAGCACCACATGGGATGAAGGCTGGAGCTGAGAGGCACTATAAACACCACTCATGATGGAGCCCACCTCAGCTTCAGCCACTGAATTTGGGAATATGCCCGTCCATTCATTCATTCATTTCATTTATAGCCTGCCCTATACCCTAAAGTCTCAGGGCGGGTTAGAACAATTAAGAGACATCAAGGCAGAGTTAAACCAGTTACAAACAAGGTAATACACCGAAAAGGAGCAGCGCTTCTTTAGCCAAAGTCCCAGTAGACTTTGGGGTATAATCTGTGAAAGTGAAGTAGGTCCTTGCAAGACCTATAGACGATTTCACGAGTTCAGGAGGAATAAAAGAAACTGAGGGGTATTTTTCAGCTGGTAGCTTTTCTGTTGTAAAACTTAATGTCTCTGCAAGCACCAGGTACCAGAGATTAGGTGATCCTTGGGCTGAAAAAGTAGGATTTTGAAGAGAAGTCGTAAACAGCTGCTGGGTGTGGGAGGGAAGCCAGGCAGGGGCTGCAGGCGAGTGCTGGGCGATGCTTCTCTTCCCAGGTTCAAGTATGTGATCGGCATCGGAGTGGGAGCCGGCGCCTACGTCCTGGCCAAGTTTGCCGTAAGTGACTTCTGACCCTGTGGAACCCAGCAGGGCTCGTGTTGGGGGTTGCTGCGGGCAACTGATCTACCTCTGGCCTTGTGAGAAATGGTTGGGGTTTCACACGCAGCTTGAAGCCTGACCTTGGCTTGGGCCGCATGAAGCAGGTCCTTGTCTCTGCCGTTGCAAACATGGTTTGATCGATGGGAGACCCGTCTGATCAGATTCCTCTGGGGTGCTCGCCTCCTGATTCTGATGCTCAGTGACTGCTCCTCTGTCCTTGTGGGGGCATCTGTAAGCCAGAATAATCCCCACCTGGCTGTCTTTCCGTCTTGCTGCAGCTGATCTTCCCGGATCTAGTCGAAGGACTTGTTCTGGTCAACGTTGACCCCAATGGCAAAGGCTGGATTGACTGGGCAGCCACCAAGGTGAGTGGGCTCCCCACTGCCGGTACAGGCCCTACAAAATCCTGTCAGGCCAGCGGGCGTGACTGTGCAGCAGAGAAGTGGCATTCACTGCGCACAGTATCTGTGCAAGGGGAGAGCACCGTCTGCAAGCAGTAGTGGGCAGTACAGCTGAGCCAGAAGCCCTTCCTCCTTCTGGAAACTGGCAAGTGGGCTTCCTCTGATAGCCACATGGAATGGCGCAAATCCTCCTTTCATCTGAGTCGCGTCAAAATCAGATTTACTCATGCTGTGTGGAAGCTCATGAACAGCCTTCCAGCAGGGGAAGGGGCTCCTGGCTGCTATCCAAATAAGTATGTTAAACAAACAAAGCACATGCTCCGAAATGGTGGGTCTGGAGGGATTCATCCTGCATTGTCTCTCCCACCCTGGCTCCCAGCCCTTGGGAAGCAACATCCTCAATGCAGGACACTTGCCCTCTCTCACTCTGTTTTCTTTCCTCAGCTCTCTGGCCTGACCAGCACATTGCCTGAAACAGTGCTCTCTCACCTGTTCAGCCAGGTAAGAAGCACAAAGCAGTCACATAGAAAGGAGAGAGTGAGAAAGGGGGGGGGGCACCATCTCGTGCTCTCCTACACGGTGGAGACTCCTTGATGTTTCAGGGTGGCCAGGACGGAGAAGATTGCCAGGGGACACTGAAAATGACCACTCTGGCCCAGGGTCACACCTGCTCATGGGATTTCCAGGCATCAGTGGCCGGGGCAGGCGAGGGCAGCTGGGAGACTCCCCCTCTGGTCCATGCTCTTCCTTTGATGTCCCCCTGCGCCTGGCAAATCCCTCCAACTGGCATGCATGAAGGGAGTGCTAGCCAGTACCACTCAAGAACTGGCTTTCAGCAGGGGGCAGGTTTCTCCCGGCATGGCAAAGAGCTCCCTGGGGACTGTGTGCAAATGGTAGGTGCTGCAGGCCAGCGGAAGAGGGACTCCTCTCAGAAGCCAAGCTCAGGGAAGAGAGTGACCTACAGGGGTTCAGATGTTCCTCAATCAAGGTGCCTTTGGATCCTAGATTACAACTCTCATCATCCTCAGAGTTTCTGCTGAATACTGACCCTGTTGACTAGGTGGGAGGGGGAACCTGCAATGAAGAAGGAGAGTTGGCTTTTCTACCCCACTTTTCTCACCCATTTAAAGGGACTCAAAGTAGCTGACAAACCTTCTGTTCTTCTCCCCACAACAGAACACCCTGTGAGGCAAGTGGGGCTGTGAGAGCTGAGAAAGAGAGCTGTGGCTAGCCCAAGGTCACCCAGCTTCATACATGCATACGTACCCTGTGGCTAGGGATGCTGCCTAATGTGAAGGCTCTTTGGCACAGAGAAGGAAAACCGATGCCCAAGAGACTTTGGTTGCTCTTTTACCACAAAGGACTCTTTTTCAAAGTGTGATCCAAGTGCCAGAACCACACTGACATGCCATAGAGGCACCTTTGAGGGACTACGCTGCCATTGGGGGGGGGGAGGGAGTGCAATGCCTTCCCCATTGCTGCTACCAGCTGGTCTTCTTAGCAAACATGGAATCCAAGAAGTGGGTAGGCGCTCAGGTTTGCCCTAGTCCAAGGGAAGAGCCAAATTGGACTTGCTTTAATCTGCCAGTTGGCCTAGGGTTGCTCTGACTGCCTTCCCTTTGCCCAGGAGGAGTTGGTGAGCAACACGGAGCTGGTGCAGAGCTATCGGCAGCAGATTGGAAGCATGATAAACCAATACAACCTGCAGCTCTTCTGGAACATGTATAACAGGTAGGCAACCGCAGAGCCTGCATTCATTGGAGATGATGTTTGGGGCAGGTGCAGACAGCTGCTCCCAAACCCATTCTTGGTATTGCTTGGCAAGGCGCCTGGTGCCACAAATCAGGAGGGGGGTGTGCAAAATAGTGTGGGAGTCCCTAGAAACATCCATTTGTCCACACCGATTGTCTTAAGAAGGTAGGCACAGCTGCAAGACGTGGTGATATCACAGACATGTGAACCTGACCTGAGGCCATCTTCACTACCTTGTGTTTTACTCTCACTTCCTTGAATTATATGCAAAAGGCTCGTTCTGGTCAGCTGAGAGTCCTGGCTCTGGTGCTGCCCCACTGCCCAGGTCAGGCAGTCACTGCTTGCCCAGCAAGGGCCTAGAATTATTCAGCATTATCCCTGTGACCTTAAGGCTAGAAGAGGGCAGGTAGGTGTCAATTGCTGGTAGCTAGATCTTGGGACCCCCCCACACACACACTTTTGCTTTGGCCATACAACAATATCCATGTTTCATTTCAACAATCCACGTTTCCATTATACACCCCTATTGCATTCAGTTTTCACATACACTCCTATTTAATTTTGAAATAGTGGGCAGGTTACTTCAAATTCCTCATACATCTTCTCACTCCTCTTGTTTTCTTTAGTATATCCTATAACTTGAGTCCACTTTGGTTTCCCTAATCGTATCTCTTTTTTGTCCCATATATAATTCCCTTTGTTCCTCTACAGTTTCAAGTTTCCTTTAATCCAGTTTTGGATACTCCATTTTGCAGTTTTCCTGACCCCAGACAATTATCAGCTGAGCTTCCTGAATTAATTGCACCATTACCTTGTTCTCCTCCCGATTTAAGATTTATTCCTTCCACTTTTTGCCCAAAGGCACCTTTCTTTGCTCACTGATTTTATCTGTTTCTCCTGTTCTCTTTTCTAAGAGCCAACAGCAGGGATTGCAAGTCCCAGAAGCCCACATCTTGGGGCCTGTGCCCAAGAGCCACCCACCCCAGGCACATCCTGTAGCAACCCAGCAGGCATTGTGGGAAGCTAAGGTGGCCGGCTAAGGTCCCCACCCAGACATTCACACCGTCTCTCGTGCAAACCTCAGGCCCTGGCATCTTCTCTTGTTGCTCAGGAGGATTTGGCGGCCAAAGAGTAATGGGCAGCAGCATCTATTCCCAGAGTGGAATCTCTTGCAATGTTGAACCTTCTAGTCTGAGATATTCTTCGCCCTTCAAGGGAAAGCCCTGCTGGACTTTCCACAAGCATTTATGACTGTCAGCCCTTGGGCTTTATTTGCTTTTCCCTCCCACTTTATTTGGAGTGGCGTTGAGATAGAAGTGGTGATTCAGTTGGAAGCCAGTCGGGTCCTAGAGGTTCACTCATCTTTTAGTATGAGGAGGTTGCAGGGTTTGTGTTTATATGTCTGCTCAGTTGCAGTGGTACAGTGAGTACTGCCGGAAGTGCCTCCCATCCTCCTGCTAGAAGCCAGTTTATGAGCTTCCTATGCAATCCATGCCACAGGTGTTCACACACAGGAAGCTTCCAGAAGGGAGAGGAGCTTCCAGCTGTGCTCACCTATGCTGTCCGCCACTACAGCTGCCTTCTTAGGTCTTCCCATGTGCTGCAGCAAATCCTTGGCTCCTTGCATCACCTCTGTTTCAGTGAACCACAGAATCGTTTCCTTTTTCTTGCAGCCGCAGAGACCTGGACATTAACCGGCCTGGCAGCATCCCAAATGCCAAAACACTCCGGTAAGCTATCAACTTGCACGCCTTGTTGGGATGTACTGATGCCCTGCAGGGGAAAATGTCTCTGCTAATCTCAGTTCCCCCTTGGCCTTTGCAGTTGTCCAGTGATGCTAGTCGTGGGTGACAATGCCCCTGCTGAAGATGGCGTGGTGAGTAGTAAGGGGCAAAGGCTCCAGGTGACCAGAATCCCAATGACTACTTCTCCCTTCCTTACAAAAGCAAACACTGCTGGAAACATTCTAGGCTCTCCCTCCTCTGGCTGACCTCTTGCCAGGATGGTTTTGGTTGTTATTCAAATCAGTTAGTGAAAAAGGAGAAGCAAATAAACCTGCCAGAAGGGAACCACAATCTCCAGCGCTTTGCGTCTGCTGAACCAAGATACCACTGCATTAACCTTACTTGCAACATTTATAGCCCAAAGCTCATCCACAGGTCCTCAGTTTGCAAAAAAGCCTGATAACTTTTTTTTATAACTAGAAACATCTCTGATTTTTATTTTGGCAGACTGTTACCTTCTATTGGGGCTGAACCCAAACTGCAGTTCTCTGTTCTTCTGCCGTTTTCACAGGTGGCTCATGCCATGCAGAGATCACACGCCATCTTCATTTTGTTTTGTCATTGTGTAGGTTGACTGCAACTCTAAACTGGATCCAACCACCACCACTTTTCTGAAGGTGAGCGCAAGGCCAAGAATTCAGGGTCTACCTTGCTGATGGTAGGAGGAGAATGGCACCTGTTTTCTGGTGAAACACACCTAGACCTAGAATAGGTGGGCCAGAAGGACATACCACAAGTGTTTGCTTCCAAAGGCGTCTCTTTCCCCACTTTTTTCTCCCAATGGGACTCTGAGGCTGGAGGCCAGCTGCGCTCCCCTCACTCAGTCTATGGGAGCTTAGCACCAAGGTGGCCAGCCATCCTGATAAGACAAGAGGTCTCTCGGTAGGCCTGATTGGAGCTGATACTGACCAGTGTAAGGGACAGCAGTGGCTCTGTGCTTGTGCCCATGCTCAGAAGCCAAACTTTGGGCGTGAGAGAAGGAAGGAGATGCACAGTGAAGGCCCCTTTCTGACCCAAACTCTCTTTTTCCATCCAGATGGCCGATTCTGGTGGGCTCCCCCAGGTCACACAGGTAGGTTGCTCCGTTTCCTTTCCGCTTCGTGGTTCACTCCTTCTACCTGTAGAAACCTACAGAGTGATGTAGTCTGCTGTGGCTGGAAGTCTCTCTTCTGCCCTCATTCAAAAAAATAAAAATAAAAAAAAAATCAGGGCTGAATCTGTTGTTTGGAGGAGGGTGTCTTTAATTTGGACTCTGGCATCACTGGAAGCAGTTCAGACACATGCCTGGGTTTGCTTGTTGTTGACACCCGTAACATAATACAGCAAGACCAAAACATAACAAGGGAGGCAAGCAATATGATTTAACTGTCATCGGTTTTTCAGTGTTGTTTTCATTTAGATCTTTGTGCTGTGGACACAACTTGCTATACCTGAGTAATTAAGTATAAAAGTAGACTGAAAGTTTAAAAACTGGGAGTTCATCTCTGAAATCTCATGGAATGTGAAGTTCAAATATCCAGGTTCAAAGCCTCTTAATGAATGTAAAGATACAAGCGGTCTTTTTTTCCATTCAGCCACGTTCTCTTCATCTTTTCTCCCAACAGCCTGGAAAACTGACGGAAGCTTTCAAGTATTTTCTTCAAGGCATGGGCTACAGTAAGTATTGGCCAGTGAGGAGGGCTGGGCTGGGCTGGACTGGGCAGGAGGTGTGACTGAAAAAATGTAACTGGAGGTTTGGGCAGTGCCCAGATGTGGGCAGCTAGAGAATGCAGGGCCCAGGAAGGTTGTGGAAACAGCAGACAGCTTCAGTCTTAGATAAAATGGAATGAGGCATGTGTGGATGCCTTTCCTAGACTGAAAAATCTTTTCCTGGAACCCGTGGATGTGCAGTCAGCCAGACTGCTAGTCTGGAGGTGATGGATGCCAGTGGTGTGGAACGGTGGTTGCCCTCGGTCAAGCAAATGGAGAGTGCTGCACGTCCCACAATTAGCTGTATCTGGTTACAGGCAAGGAAATGCATGCATCTGGATTGCCATGACTATTTCCCAGCTGTGCCATTGTGGGAACTGATTACTGATGTTCTGGGAAGTGGTGGGAGGGTGCTAAGATTCCGCAGCAATGCAATGGATGAAGTCTTTAAAAAACAGAAGGGCAAGAGCCAAGTCGTATCTTGGCTTTCCCAACTACTAGTAAAGTAACAGCAGAAACCTGCTGGGAGTTGACTTCTTTTCAGCGGGCTCTATTCTCCTGCGTCTCTTGCCACAAGGCAAAAGCTCCACTTGGCTTTCGACCTGCATTTGGGGAGCAGGTTTCTTTGCAGCCTTTCTCACATTCTAATGCCCACAGGAGCAACAATGCCAAAGTAAATGGCAGCAGTGATGGAGTGGAATTATTCCCCGCATACCATGCCTCTGCACGTAAATCTGCTGAAATTCTGTTCTACAACAGAACAATGAGGCAGGCCGTTTTGTAGATGGGATACAGAGGCTGCGGAGCATGGAATAGTCCTGGTGGCTGGTCATGTTTACCCTTGTATAACACAAGTGTCTTCTTTGGGAGCTCTCGGAGGACAAAGCAGCTCATGTGCTCTTTGCCCCCGGTTGATTCAAACAGCATGCAAAGGGTGCGTCCTGTTGGGTGCCAGTTGAGTAAGCGCTGCGCAGGTGGTGTGCAATTCCCTGGGCCCGCGTCTGCTTCCAGGGCTGCCCCACTTCAAAGACAGAAGTGGTTCCCACAACCAACAGATACTTCCCAGGATAATGTAGCCAGAGGGTTGGTGTGACCAGGCCCTGCTGTCCGGAACCTTTTTGTCCTGTCTCCTTCCCTGGTGGATGGTTGTGGTACTCTTCTGTTCTCCTGTGGTTGATTGGTCCATCTGGGCCTATGTTAGAGTCCCCGAGGCTCCTCTCTTGCCCACCTTCTGTCTCCTACTCAACCCGTCCGTCTCTTTCTAGTTGCTTACCTGAAGGACCGAAGGCTGAGTGGAGGATCAGGTACCCTCCAGCCCTGCTGCTGTGCTCCCTTTCACTCCCCTCTGCTGCATGGCACCTGCTTTCTCCTAGCGCTTCCGTACTTGGTCTTGCGAGAGAGCGCCCTGGATTAGAGAGGGGTATAGCAGAGGGGAACAAGGCCCAGGAGAAATACCAGCCTTGGTGGAGAAGTCTCTGGTTGAGAAGGTGGGGGAAAGGTCTGAGCCGCCAGCTGTGGGACATGTCCCTGAAAGCCTAGTCAGCCTTCTAGTGGCCAGAAGATCTCCTTCCCTGAAAAAAAATAATCTGCCTGCATTTCGATGGAGGAGGCTCCGTTCCCACTTGCCTGGAAGGTTTTCTGC
This sequence comes from Aspidoscelis tigris stejnegeri, assembly GCA_023333525.1. Classification (NCBI taxonomy): domain Eukaryota; kingdom Metazoa; phylum Chordata; class Lepidosauria; order Squamata; family Teiidae; genus Aspidoscelis; species Aspidoscelis tigris. The sequence goes on from JALMGA010000013.1 coordinate 7,045,797, forward strand.
ACAGAAGCTGCTTTGCCTTCTCTGCTGCACCCACTCAGAAATCAGCTGGTAATCCCTGGGCTGCAGTTCCCCAAATTTCTTAGCGCTGGCTCTTGATTTGCCTTCCCTGACCCTTGAGGAAAGAGTTCCTGCCTGGCCCTTCCCCAGGGCTGCTCTTCAGGTGGGTTTGGACAAGTTCCCAGGCTTAATGCCATGTTGCTCACTGGACCTCTGCCCAACTCATTTGCCCTACCTGGTTTGATGGTGATGTCCTCTAGTGGCTCAGAGGAGGCCCTCTTATGGGCTACGGGTGTGTGCCATGGATCTCTTGGGGGAGCCCCTCACGGTGGGGCGCCAAATACCTTGGTTCGGTAAGAAAAACACCAAGGAGGAGGGCCTGTCCACATTGCTGCTTATTTGATGTGCTATGCAAGCTTTTATTTGTACTGTAGCTTTCTTACCAATTGAGAATGTTTTCAGCTGCCTTTTACAATGGTACCCATTAATGATGATGGACAGTAGGAGCAGCTTTGCCCTGAGCCTGCATATATAGAGCAGGGTGTGAGTGAACAGGGGGGCATGTTTCTGCCCCTGGGAAGCAGGCAAAACAGCTATTGCCTTCTCTCACTTGCTGAACTGAAATGCGCTTTAAGCCTGATGCTCAGCACATTGTCCTTGTCTTCCTCGTCTCCAGCACAACTGGAGCCTTTCAGAGCTCAAACCCATCAAAGGCTGCAGGAGTGGGCCAAGCTGTTTTGCCTCCTGATGGGGAACATGGGGAGGAATATCCCCCCCCCCCCGGTCCCTCAATGGTCCGGGTGCCTTTATCCTATGGCTTCAAGAGGACACATCTTGGCCCAGTACAAAGTCTGATCATCCCTGAGATACATGCGGATGAGCTGGAAGGGGACTGGTCCAGAGGATCTCCATGGACTCCGCAGGTCTGGCTCCGGCAAATGTCTCTTCGTGCTCAGAAGTGGGGATGAACTCTGGTGCCCCCTTGTCAGCAGTTTTAGGCTCTGTCCTGCCAGTGCTGGCCATTAAGAGCAACGCAGGTTGCTGAGACACGCTGGAAGAAAGTTGCCGGTCATTGAGCAGCTGACTGAATAAGAAGCTGCTGTCACCATCCAGGGAATGTCCTCTGCTTCCTGCCCCCATCATGCCCAAGTTCTCTTAGTTGCCCACCTCCGGCCAGGGCAGCCAAGCAGAAAAGCATTTCTCTTACTCTGCAGAGGTGGGGAAAGGGGGCAGACTCCTCATTTGCCCCCCCCCCGCTGCAAGTGATGGTGCATGCTTTACGCTTGAGCAATGGAAGGCTGGATTCCTGGTGCCTTTGGGGGGGCTTAGCGCCGCTTCATTCCTGTGTCAAGCTTTGCTTGTCTTTGTGGTGCTTCCTCCATGTACGCCGTTGTCCTGCGTGCTCCCGAGAGGAAAGTCCATCAATGCTTCTTCTTTCTCTCCCTAGTGCCCTCGGCCAGCATGACCCGCCTGGCACGCTCCCGCACAGCGTCCCTCACCAGCGCCAGCTCCGTGGATGGCAGCCGTCCCAGAGCCTGCACCCACTCAGAAAGCAGCGAGGCCATGGGCCAGATCAACCACACCATGGAGGTCTCCTGCTGAGCATCTCCTCCCTCCTCTTCCTCCTTTGTGCCATGGGCAGCTCCGCCCACTTGTCAAGTCATTCTCCAGCTGGCTCCACCCCTGCGGCTTTCTGTGGCTTCCGTTTTTAATTTTATCTTTGCTCAGTCATTTACTTCCCATTACAGCCTACGCAGCTGGGTGGCAGCTAAGGCCCAGTGTTGACAGATGCTTCCAGCACTGGGCCCATGAAAGCTCTTTTGGGCTAGCAAAGAGCCTTCTTCATGCTTTCTCAGTTAGGGCCCTGGGTCCTTTAGGGCACGCAGAAGAGATGGTGTGAAGCAATCTAACATTTTCCCCAGCACCTGGGGAGGCAAGCCAAGTCAAAAGGTGATCTTTGAAATCGATGCCACAAAGATTTCTACCTACGAATTAGCATCCCCTTTTCTTTCAACTTGGATGCAAGTTCTAGCCCTTCAGCTCTGAAATCATAGTTTTAGAAATCACTTGAAAATCCTTGATTTCCACTGGTTGTCCATCAGAAGCTTTCATCCAGGGTTTCCTCTGTACATTGATGCTGCAGGATCTGTCCCCCCCCCCCACAGTTCTTGCTTTAAAGTCACTCATGAGCATTTCATCTACATTGAGTACACAAGGGGCCTGAAGCCATTGTGGCCCAAGAAGAAAGGAAACTTCTTGAGAATCTGGTACGACAGGTATCCATCCTCCTGTTACCCTTCCGTGAGCGCTGTGTTAGAAGCTCTCATCTGTTAACGAAGTACCATAGATCTATTGTAGATTAGTCACCTGTCCGTGTACCCTTATTCAATCTTCCATGCCAGTTTTTTTTAATTAGCTGGCCAGGCCCCCAGCCTTGGTGGTCCCTGAGAAAATGCATCCTGTGGGCTTTGTCTGTGTACCACAGGTAGCAGGGCTGGCCATCTGGATCACCAAATCAGAGGGAAGCCTGTCTTCCTTAAGTGCGTAGTCTTGGCAAATGAAAAAGATTCTCTCAAGTAGCCCCTGCAGAACTGTGTAAACCATGATAGAGGGATTAAAAGCAGTTAGAATTCACCATCCCCGGGTCTGCTTGCCCAAAGTGACTAATGAGGGGGTGGGAACCACTAAGTCTTTGTCCAAGGTACCCTTTGGTGGTCCTGGCTTAACAGGAATCCAGAGGTAAGTCCTCTGTGGCTCTCCGGGCATTTTGGGTATATTGACTTTTCTGCATTTCTGAGAAATGTATCAAACTACAAAATGCCGGTTGCAAACCTGGCCACCTGATCCTCATGCCTTTAAAGAGGCAATGTCCTCATCAAGCCACTATTGCTGTCGGTCAGCTTTCTGCTGCTGTGACCCAGAAAAAATGTCTGCCCCTGCTGGTTCTTGAGCAACTGAGTGGAGCTGAACTTTCCCTTGCCCAAAGGCATCCCAGGGCCACTCAGGCTCTCCTTGTTGCTGATCTTCAGTGTGTTCCTAGTTTGATGCACCTTCATCTCACAAACCCTTTCTGATGATGCCCCCCAGAGGATTTTTCCCTCCTAGCTCAAGATACTGAACTGAAGCCCTCTAGAATGTTCCTGAATGACACTGCCAAGACCTGTGGTTCAGAAACCCTGAGGGCTGCAGCTGAGCCCCCACCCCCAAAGGGCTTGGACAGCAAACATTAAGCCCCTCCTGTTTCAGTTCCCTGCTGCTCGGCTGGCTCTTCGGCTGGTGTGTGCATTTTGCCAGGGGAGAGCCAGAAGGGGCACATATGTTTGCATCCATCTGCACATTGCAATGGTTTGACATTGCCACAAGAGGCCCCACACACTCCAGTGTATCTTTTGCTCTCAAGACTTCCGTGTGCTTCCTTCTGAACTTTTACGTATGAATGTTCAAAAGCCGTTAGGACTCTGTTTTACTGTAGATACCATTGCATTGTTTTTCTTGATGTGTTCTTTCAGATGAAATAGATTATATAAATACCTATATATAATGTTTATGTTGGTTCCCCCCATTTACTTGTAAAATTGGCACCCAACGTGCAGTTTTTCATTTGAAGGTGGTGTAGCTGTTATCTGTGGGTGGGTGGGTGGACTAGATTTTTTTAAAAATCCTGATTAAGGTGGTATTTAATGGATTTCTTTTTCTGTACAAGGTGAAATGTAATATTTTTGTGCATGATGATTCTTAATGCTCTCTGGTTGCGTTGATGCCACAATATCTAAAAAATGTAAAACAATGCAAACCCCCTGCCCCCAGCTCCACTGCTGTAGAGAGGATTACTGTGTTGAGAAAAACAATAAAGATATTAAGATCAAGCAGATTTTCTCTAGTGTGAAATTACTGCTCATTTATAATAAACACAAAAAAAGGGGAACTTCAGTATCACCAGCATTGGGATGGCAGGGAATTGGTCCTCACCATAGGAGAAAATCCAAGAAAACAAGCTTAATATAAGGGACATGCTATCATTCTCTTAAGCAAGCTCCTGAAGGAGACAGGTATTTGGGAAATAAGGCCAAGGAGACATCAAAAAGGAACAGGGTGTTAGATTGGAGAACTTCAACTACCAACCCTCATATAGACTGGGTGAACTCATATTCAGTTTATGAGAGAGAGATCAGGTCCTGGACATGCTGAATAACTGTTCCCTAGAGCAGATGGCTGTGGAAACAGCTAGCAAAATGAACAATGATTAACACTATTGAGCTACTCTAGAACTAGAGCACTTTATGAAGCTGATGGGCAGGAGAGTTAGGATCAGCAAGGGAAACTATTTTTTCACCCAAAGGGTCTATGGAATTTAATACTTGAGTGGGTGGTGATAGCAATCAGCCTGAATATCTTTAAGGATTAAAATTCAAGAAGGATGGCTATCAACGGCTACTAGAACGGATGCCTAGGTACTGCCTCCAGGGTAGGCAGGTCAGACACTGGGTGAAGACTTTCCCTTTTACTTGACATGCCCAGAAACAACTGGCAGGTCACTGCATGAGATGGATGCTCAACTAGATGGGCTGTGGCCTGATCCATCAGGGCTCCCCTTGGGTTCTTCTAGACAAAATCCATGGAGAACAGGGGTATCAGTGGCTACTAGAATGGATGCCTGGATGAGACAGGCAGGAGGCGTCCAAGAGCCACTGGCAGGGAAAGACGCAGAAGCAATTAGTGGGCCACTCAGTAGCCGCTGCTTCGCATCCAGGATGAACGGGGGACGTTACTGCACCCCTCCAGGCTGAGGACCTAAAACACTTATAAAACTGTTCCTAAAGGGCGCCGCCGCCGCCGCCCCTCCCTCTCCCCCCCATCAGAGATGCTCTCGGACCAGACCGGGAAGCACAGCTGCATTGCAGCAGCAGCTGCGCTGCAGGAACGCGTGGGGAGGGGCGGCGTGCCTCCTCACGCGCCGCACTCCCATCACGCTTTGCGCCCGCCGCGCGGCTTCTCGGGACTCGTAGTCCGGGAGCAGCCTCTCTTTCTCTCAGCCTGGACGGGCAGGAGGCCTGCCTGGGCGGCCGAGGAGGAGCGGCAGCTGCCGCCGCAGGGCCTCCTCCTGAAGCGGGCCGAGGAGAACTCCCCGTCCGGCGGGCCATGGCGAGCGCCGCCAAACGGGCCAAGGTAAAGGGCCTGAGGCGGGCCAAGGCGAGGCGGCGGCGGCCCCTCCCGTGCCCCCCGCCCACCTCAGCTCTCCTCCTCACCCGCGCTTCCCCCTCTCTCCCTCAGGTGCGGCTCGAAGCGGAGGAGGCCGTCGCGGCCTTCTTGGCCTGGTGCGCGGAAGCCGGCTTGGTACTCAGCCCCAAGGTACGGCCAGCACCCGCCCGTGCTGTAGTAGCTGGAGACGGGCGAGCGCTCTCGGGCCTGGGCCGCGTCTCACTCTCCGGTCCCTCAGGCGGCGGCGGTTGAGGGAGGGAGGGAAGAAGCTCCCCGCCCTGGCGAAGGGCATGATGGGAGTTCAGCCAGCGGGGTGGGACTTGGGCGGCCTACAGCTCCCGTGAGCCACCGGGCGCATGCTAATCTGATAGCCCCGGGCGGCTGCTGCTAGTGCGGAGGAGCCAGGAGAAGAGCCTCCCCCGCCCCCCGGGCAAGAGGCAGGGGTCTCCGGCCCCTTCCCCTTCCGAAGGGGGGGTTGTTCACACGGTCTATCTATCCCGGAGTGTTAATGCCCCATCGCCTGCTGCTGCCCCTCGTGCAGTCCCGAGCAAGCAGCGCACAGACTGGGCTGGGAGGCAATCGGACGGGGTGGGGTGGGGTGGGGTTGGGGTCGGGCCTTCTTCGCGGTGACCCCCCCCTTACCGTCCCCGTCCCCCTCATTGCAGGTCTCCGTGAGCCGGGAAGGCACCGTGTCGGATTACGGGCTGGTGGCCAAGTGCGCGATCGAGACGGGCGAGGTGCTGTTCACCGTCCCGCGATCGGCGCTTCTTTCGCAGCACACGAGCCGCCTGGCGCCCCTGCTGGAGAAAGGTGCGGGGGAGGGGCTGCTGCTGTCCTGGGTGGGGGGGTTGCAAACTCCCCCCTCCCCCCCCAAGTGTGCATCCGTGTAACCCCAGTTTGTGAGCCAGTTTGGTCTAGTGGGAATACCGGGTTCGATTCCGCATTCCTCCACGAAGCCAGCTGGGTGACCTTGGGCTAGTCACAGCTCTCCTCTGAGCTCTCACAGCCCCATCTACCTGTTGTGGGGAGAGGAACAGAAAGCTTTGTCAGCCGCTTTGCGTCCCCTTGAATGGGTGAGAAAAGCGGAGTAGAAAAGCCAACTCATTCTTATTCTTATTCTTCTTCCCCGCAACCCAGACGGCGCTCGCCTGGAGACCCCCTCCGGCTGGGTCCCGCTGCTGCTCTCGCTTCTCTACGAGTCCGCAGGTGGCGGCAGCTCGGCCTCACGCTGGCGGCCCTACCTCTCCCTTTGGCCGGGCTTTAGGCAGCTGGACGCTCTGCCCATGTTCTGGTAAGCAGGTAGGAGGCCGTTTGCAATCCCTGCCCCTGGCTCCGGCGGCGCAGAAACACCCGGCTGCCTCTGGATGTAACGAGGGAGTCCTTGCAGGACCTCGGGCAGCCTTCGCGAGCGGGCAGAGACGAGCTCCGCTGCAGCCCGCGAGGCTCCCGGGCCGTTTGATGGTGGCGCTCCGTTTGCTCGAGAAGCAACTTCGGAGCTTCTACGACCTGGGCCTGGGGTGGGGTGGGGTGTGAGTGCGCGACGTGGCCTGCCGTGGAGACGAGGTGCTTCGGTGCGCTTCCAAGGTGGTTTGAACGTTTTGCGGAGAGGCGGCCTCCAGATGCTCGGGCTTTGGAAGGGTTCCGAAAGGAACTGCAGGGCCGGCCTTGGTTTTCAAGGGTGCCCAGCGAGCAGATCTTCATGTCTGCGGGCTCATGGTCGCTTGTTTCTGTTCCTTCCTTCCTTTTAGAAGGTTGTCAGCTTGACAGCATTTAAGAGATCCTGAGAGATTCTCATTATCAAAATAATAAGTTTGTAGCTCTGTCTTGCACGCTTTTTGGTGCCTGCTTAAAAATATTTCAGTGACCCTTTGCAACAATTAAGCAGGTGTGGCGAAAGTTTCTTTGTAGAAGGTGAAGAGGGGATGCAGATAAAGAGGGGAAGGAAGAATATTTTCCATAGAGCACCTGAGAGGGCCTGGAAGCCTTGGCCTTCACCTCTGGGATCAGAAGATGGGTGGTTAGAGATCTTAAGGGCAGGGGGTCGGGGACACAGCTTGTTTACCTACTCTCCTGCACACCCTTCCCCCAGTGAGAGAGCAAATGATGAACAGGGTTGGATGAAGGGGAGGAAAGGTGGGAGGACAAGCCCGTGGGAGCAGGGGGTCTTGTTTGCTTTTGGTTGTGGTGTTGCTTTGCACCCCATGGGATGAGGCATTTCTTTGGTTCAAAAAAATGGCTCTGGCTGAACTGGCGCCTTGCTGTTTTGGACAGGAGTCAAGAGGAGCGGGTGGCGCTCCTACAAGGGACGGGGATCCCGGAAGCCGTGGACAAAGACTTGGCCAGTATTCAGGCGGAGTATTCCTCAGTCGTCCTGCCCTTCCTTCGGGAACACCCAGATATCTTTGACCCGAAGGTGCACAGCCTGGACCTATACATGAAGCTGGTGGCCTTTGTCATGGCCTACAGGTGAGGCAGGGGACAGTCTCGAGGAGCCAAGGGCGCAAGGGGTCCTTTGCTGGTGGGGCTCGTTCCTGGTGGGCTGTGATCTTGGTGAGTGAAGGCGACGGGAAGGCAAAGAGGACGTGGGACTTCCACAGGGCCACTGCTGTGTTGCTCTTTCTTTTCAAGAGCAGCAGCCGAGCACTAAGCCTCTAGCCTGCACCATGAAAACATTCCAGAGGCTGTATCGTGCAAATGAACTGGAAAAGGCCTATTGGAAGTAGGGCAACAGCCAAAAAACAGCCTCAGAGGGTCATTGGTCTGTGGAATTTGCTGCCAGAAGAGGTGGTGACAGCAACCAGACTAGACGGCTTTAAGGAAAGGTTAGACAAATTTATGGATGGCAGATGTATCAATGGCTACTGGAATGGATGCCTAAGTCCATCTTTCAGGCTAGGGGGACAAGCAGGATGCCTCTAAGGCCATTTGCTGGGATTCGAGAGCAGGTGATGTTTTGTCCTTGTCTCTGTTTGTGATGCCCATGGGCAATTGCTGGCCCACTGTGTGGGACAGGATGCTGAACTAGATGGGCTGTGGCCTGATCAAGCAGGAATCCTCTTATGTTCAGAGATGCTCCAACCACAGTGCTTCCTATTGCTGCTCCAGTAATTGCTGTGAGGAGGAAGTTCTCCTGAATGGCAGCACAGAGTCTTGGCTTCTGCAAATGGCTCTCAGGTTGCCTTGGGCAGGTTCAAATCCTGCACCAGCTGCCCAGAGGAAGCCCAGCATGCATTGCTTCCATCTTCAACAAGATTGGGCACCAGAGAAAAGTACACAAAATGAAACAAACAGGCAGGAAGAAGTGTGGAATAAAGTTTGCACTGGGAGTTTGACTCACCCAGCGTGTTTCAGCGCCAAAGCCTCAAGGGATCACAGTCCCAGGCAACCTTTGGGATCTTTAAAAGAACTGGGGATCCTACACCAAATAGGAATAAATTTTGGTGCAGTTGGGCCCTTTGGAATTGTGTCTCTGGGTTTGGGTGTTTCTTTAAAAGGACACCACTCTTATTCCACTGCCATTCGAAATTAGTTTCCAGGAACCCTTGGATGAGGAAGATGAAGGGGAACCAAACCCTCCACTGATGGTGCCTCTTGCAGATCTTTTGAACCACAAAGCCAATCACAACGCGAATCTGGAGTATTCCCCTGTGAGTAGAGCATGTGGGGAGCAGATGCCGTTCTCTGTCCGCTGAGGGCCAAGGGCTGCTTTTCCCCCACTCAGAGCAACTGAGGCACAGGCTGTACACCTTGAGCTGGTTGGGTGGAGTTAGAAATGACTGAAAAACAACTGGGATGGGCAGGCTGCTGTGCTAGGAAATAGGAGAGGCTCTTGGCTGTCCATTTCTGCGTTGCTGGGGCAGCTGACTTCTTTCCAGCTCCTGAACCCTTTCAGTCCCTCCATTTATTTGCCATTTGCTTGAACTTGGAAGTGAGACTGTCCTGGAATTGGGTTTTGTGTGGCATGCTGGTTATCACGAGGCTTCAAGAAGGACCGTTAGGGTGAGCAAAGACAGACATGCACACCAAGTAAGTCCTGCCTCTTTCAGGACTGGCAGAAAAGGTGAGCCAGTTTGGTCTAGTGCAGTGATGGCGAACCTTTTGAGCTTGGTGTGTCAAAATTCGCAAGAAAACCTAGCTTAACTCGTGTGCTGTGTCACTTCTAGAAATATCCATAATTTTGTGATATTTGTGGCTCTAGTAAAAAAATTATATTTTTGATATATGTATTTTATTAAAGGCAAAAACAAATAATTCTTTACATTAGTGACTTTTGTTGCTAAATCTTCAGTTGAAAGTTGGTATTTCGTACACTTCAAGAACAAGCAAGCACTACACGTCCAGGTGCCAGGGCGGCCATGTGTGTCACCCAAAAGGGCTTGGTGTGTCACTTGTGACACGCGTGTCATAGGTTGGCCATCACCGGTCTAGTGGTTTAGGGAGCCAGGCTCTTATCTGGGAATACCAGATTTGATTCCGCATGAAGCCAGCTGGGTGACCTTGGGCTAGTCACACCTCTCTTCTGAGCTCTCACAGCCCCACCTACCTCACAGGGTGTCTGTTGTCAGCCACTTTAAGTCCCCATAAATGGGTGAAGAAAGCAGGGTAGAAAAACAAACTCTTCTTCCAAGTCCCTTCTGGAAAGGAGAATCGAGCTTTACGCCCATAATTTGCAGATTTGCAACTTGCAATTATAGTCGAAATTTTTATTGTTTGGTATTCAGATTTAATACAAAACTAAGTTAATGATTGTTAAGACCCCCCCCCCCCCCCCCGCTGTGCACCTTGGGGCTGCAGATCTACATCTCCTCCATGGCTCTGGATGCTTTCAGAGAAGTGCCTGGCTGTGTGTTACCCTGAAAGGAATTCCTCCAAGCAGAGCAGTCTGCAAGAGGTGCCTGAACACTCCGCTATGGTCATTCCATGCAGGGTCCTCACAGCAAAGGTCCAGGGTTCATTATTGAGGGACCCAGAAAAGAAAACTGCAAGGGAGGATAAAAGCCTCCTTGAATTTCAGCCAAAGATTATTTTTTTCTTTGGGTTTTGCAGGAGTCCTTGAAAATGGTTGCAACTCAGCCCATTTGTAAAGGCCAAGAGATCTTCAATACTTATGGGGAGATGGCAAACTGGCAGCTCCTCCACATGTATGGCTTTGCTGAACCGTATCCTGGCAACACAAACGATACTGCCGACATCCAGATGTTGACACTATACAAAGCAGCATTGCAAGGCAGGTGACTTAGTGGGCCGGGCGTTTCAGCCAAGTGAGAAGGCACCTGTGGTTTGATACTTGTCACGCTTAGTCCCTGCACTTGTGGCTCTGAGCACTGCTACTGCGTGAGCCAGAACAGAATGGCTTCAGAACAACAGTCCAGAGGCAGAAAGCTTCCTCCACTGATGGATGCTTGGTCAGTTGGAAGGGTCCCTCTGATCCAGCCTTTCCTTGCAAGTCTGGTTTGCTGGCCAGGGCTTCTGGCCCACCTCAGCTCCTCCCCTCCCTGCATGCACCAAGAGAGGCCATGATGCCGCCCTTGGGGTGCCTGCTGACTTCTTTCTCCTCTGTATAGCTTCCAAGACAGAGGCAGAGCGGCAGCTGGTCTTAGAGGAGTGGGACCACCTTTGCGAGATGGAAATGGTGGGAGAAGAAGGGGCCTTTGTGATTGGCTGGGAGAGTGTCTTGACAGAAGAGGAGCTTGCCATGGCGCTGAAGGTCAGTCTCTGGAAAACACAATGCCTGGGTGGCAAGCTCACTTTTCAGTGGAGGGTCTGCTAGACTTCCTGTGGATTTGTGGAAGATTATGAGCCCCCTAGGAGAATTCAGCTACTGAAATGCACCCACACTTTAAATGCAAACTGCAAACAATGTGACTGAGGGGGGAGGGAAAGGGGTTACCCTTATGGCCCAATCGAGAGGTGGTAGGTAGGGAACAGACCAAATCCTTGGATGCTTACAGCTCCTAGACAGGGTGTGTTCCTGTTACTCTTGAGCCCAGCCAAAGTTCCAGTTTTGACTGCTGCAGACCAGAAAAATGTCTTTTTATCCACCTTCAAACCCAGCTGCTTGAGGAACAACCCTGGGAGGGACTGAGCTGAGTCGCCTCCCGCATCCAGGAGCTGAGGTGGGCCAGAAACCCGGGCCCTACCTGGTTGGTAGGGCTTGCTTTGTTTCTCTGTAAGTCGTGGCCCACTGGAGTAAATTCATACTCTGTTCTTCTAAGGCTAGGTGGCTGGCAGAGGGCAACTTTGAACACAGCAGTTGCTAACAGTTGTGCATTGGCAGTAGTTTAGGGAGTATAAGACCGACCCAGCAAACCTTTGGCAATGGTAGCTGGAACAGGCAGAAACAACTACGACAAAGCTTGTGTCTCTGCTGCAGTGGTGGAAGGTGGTCATGGCTTTGTCAAGCAGCTGAATGGGTCCATGGCTACAGCTGCTGTTTTGCCGTGGGGGGGGGGGGGGTCAGTACTTGAAGTGGGACATAAATTTGTTTCTTGGCTGTCTTTGGTGGCTGTAGGTGCTAAGTATGTCTTCGGAGGAGTTCCAGGAGTTTAAGAAGCGTGACAGCCCTGTGGCGGAGATGGGCCCTGCAGAACTCGTACTCTCAAAAGCTACAATACCAAGGCTTAAGGCCTCCTGGAAAAAGCTCCTTCTTGATGCTACTCTGCTGACTCTGAAGATGTACAGTTCAGACTTGAAAGAAGAAGAACTCCTCCTCAGGGACCCACAGGCCTATGCAGAACTCAGCTGTCGAGAGCAGTTTGCCCTGCAGGTGCGCTATGGCCAGAAGAAGATTCTTTACCAGCTGCTTGAGCTGGCAAGCTAATGCCAGTTCTCTAAGCAAATGCTGATAAAGCTGGACTTACCTGACAGGGTCCTCGACTTTTGTAAATTAATTGTGGTCATTGCGTGGCCAAAAAGTGGTTGAATTTCAAGAATGTTTAATACACATCATGTTACAAGAGAGGGTAGAAGCTGCTCTCTGTACCACATTGACCATATGGACCTTTGGATGCCTCTGCTTTTCAGAATGCAGTCCAGGTTTGCCATGGCTTTCCTCCCAAGGAGCAAGCATCTTTCATGGCTGTAGGAAATGTATGCAGCAATCTTTGAGCCCCCCAAAACTAAAATCTGAATCTGTTTCCATTTCTTTACCCTCTATTTGCTGGGACGTGATGGGACCAGATGCTGTGATATGAGTCTTTTTTTTAATGCTGAGCTTCTGGTCAGCTTTCAGGACCTAGCAGATCTGTGTCTGCTGCATATTGGTGGCCACTACAGATAGCAATAAATGCCACTGCCCTCTTCTCAATGTCTGGTAGAGGGAGACAGCTAAAAACTATCACTGCGAGCGCATGTGCGTGCACACACAGTAAGCTCAAGAAACTTTTTTATACTGTCCAAGAGACATTTAGAAAGTCGCACAGCGTGTTTCTTGCTAGAGAACATCAGGCGCTCTTGCTGCTTGTCATGACTTTAATGTTTTAACTACAGAATGCAAGAAGTGGGAGAACTAAAGCGCAAGAGAACTAGAAAGGCTACAAAATACAACACATGGACCAATACATTTACAAAACATTCAAAATCCTTACAAAATGGGCTGTATTGGTCCTTTTTTTGTTCTTTTTACAAACTCAAACTTCGTGGCCACTGGGGAGCAGTTAATAGATTCACAACCTCCCCATCCCAAAATGTACAAGTGTCAAGAAAGAAAATCTACAGGCCTGCTCACAGTATCTGCCCTCTCCCACAGGACTGGACCGAAGCAAGGATGCCTTCCCCTCTTCTGTCCCAACATCCCTGCCTCTTGCCAGGAGCACCTGACCCCGGGGAACGGAACACACTGGACCCTAACCCAACCTCTCCCTGGACTCCCATAGGATACATTGGTTTCCTTTGACAATTTGGTGATTTATAATGTCTCCCACTTACAAGAAAAATAACTTACATAATATTTAAACTGGCATTTCCATATTCTTTGGGAGCCTGGGAATGTCAGGTGAGCAGACCAGGCCCAGACAAACACTTGGCGTCAGCTGCCGCCATTTTTATGACCAGCCAGTCAGGCACGGCCCATGTGCCTCTCTGGAAACACAATTTGCGCATACCCAAAGTCCAGACAAGGATTCCCGTTCTGCGTATTTACAAGAGTATGAAATTACTATTCACAGCATCTGAAATTTGGCCAAGAGTCAAAACTGAGTTTGAAACTTTGGAACATGCCCACATAGGAGATTTCTCACAAAAAAAATCTGCGATGTCAGCCCAACCTGGGGGAGGGGGGTAGGCAGCCTCACTGGGCTGGACAGACCACACGGCGTTGCTGTCAGTCTGATGGGATAGAGGCCTCAAGCCTGGCAGTCTTTATGCACTGGTCACGCCCTTTAACTAGCTCCTGTTCCTTCCATTACTTGCTGTGCCTGTTTCTGCCCCATGCAACACTGAGCAACCGACTGGAAGAGCCTAGAATGAGAAGAAACAACATCCTGTCAGAACTATTTTCCTCTGGGGTTCCCGAGTTCCTCGGTTCAAACTCTGGAACAGGGCAAAATATTAAGAGCTTAAAATCACTCACTTTTCAATTTCTGGAGCACAATGAACAAACTCGTGATTCCAGAACTTAAATGCTGGGTTTTTAATGAGCTCAATGAAGGTAATTAAGAGACCCCATGGGTGCGGCCTATTTACAATCAGTCTTTCTAAGAGAACTCTGAAAAAGAACAAGAGACAGATTAAGGTGGGGGGAATCTGTGCAGCAAGACAAGGCAAACATTCCGTCAAAAGAAAAACGGGCTGCTGGGAACTTCCACTCCATGGCCACTGGCCTATGGAACAGCTTAAGGCTTGTTTCTGCTCCCCATGGGAAGAAGCCAGCCAGGTGGTTGGGCTGAAAATCCTCTAGCAGACCTTCAGCTGTACCTTCCCACCTACCTGAGAGAGTCCTGTCCTGTGGTCTGGGAACTTTGGGACAGCTAAGCTTGAACAATCCAAAATGGACTCTTAGCAGGAGAATGGGAGAAGCAATGGCAACTAAGGGGCCTGGCTGTTCTCTCATATGCCTTACCTAGTGATCTGTTCTTGAATAGCTTCAGTGTTGGCCTCTGCAAATAAGTAAAGCATGGTGCAGCTGAAATAGTGCGTATGACTGTTTGGGTACCGTAACTGATTGGCAATTGCATTTAAGAAGAGGTATCGCCCTGGAAAGAAAAAGAAAACGTTAGAAGCAGTTGGGTTTGCTTAAGCATCAGGGAATGACTGTCACCCTTGGTATGGATAATTTGATAAACCCAATGGGAGCAACATTAATTTTGCAGCAAACGAGTTTAAGATGCCACATGGCCAGGATTAGGCTACAAACAGCAAAAAGCTAGCAGTTCACAAAGCCCTCGGGCACTGCCAGTTTCTCTGCATAGGGGTCCCAAGCCAAGGAGGATCTACATCCAGGCATAGAGACAAAGCTGGTTTTTGTCTGATGCTGTGAGTCCGAGGTGCCAGCTTGGAGAGTCTGGGCGGGCCGCTACCAGGGCTGAAATGCCACCTCCCTGACCGCACCAAGGTGAGAGGCTGCACTGGTGCCCTCTGCCTTGTCAGCTCACCCTTGAAACAACCGTTCTGAAAGATACCTCCACCAGAGGCAGAGGAGAAAATGGGTGTGTGAAGGCTGGTGAGACTAACTTGTGCTCTGTGCTACTGGGAACTATGGGTGCTACAGCAGTACTCTGCAGCCACTGGAAATACAAAGCATCTGCCTATTGGAAAAGAGAGCTTTTAATGTCTGGCTGGCCATGTGAGAGACCGTTCAGCTTCTGTTTTCACCTTCTGTGTCCAGATCAACAGCCAGGTTCTGGAAGATATCCATGTGAGCTGAATGGGTGATGGTGCTCATGGAGGGGGTGCTGCCTTTGTTGTGAATGTGTGCAATCGCCTGAGTCCCCACATACAACACAAGAGCATTAATCAGCTGGATATTATAGCGATTGCCAGGCTCGTTGGACACCTACAGGGCAAAGAGAAAGGAAGAAAATCACTGCTGTGGAACCTGTGAGCAGAGGACTGAAGGATGATGGTTCACGCGGCCTCTATGCCAAGTGCCAGGAGTCTCTAGCATGGGCCCACTGGTTCCATGCTGCCAAGACCAAATGGATCAAAAGAACTTTGTTCAGCAAAGACAAACCAGAAAACGGCTTTGGTCTAATCAAATCCATCCCGCTTTGTAATCACCTCTCTTTCTTTTCTCTCTGTGGGAGGGGGACTCAGCTCTTGCTCTTAACTGGAGCAAAGGCAAGTTCATTTCCTCAGAGAACCCAAAGCCCCCTCCCTCTCAAAGCTGATCACGAACAGCGGCCCTCACCTGCAAGTTGCTGCGCAAATCTGAGAGGAACGTGACTGGAGAGCGGGTTTTCAGGTAGGAGTCCAGATCCTTCTTGAACTGCGGGGGCATGACGCCTGTGAAGTTGGTGAGGATCCGTGGAGCTATATTTATTTCGCTCAGCATATCCACCTGCCACAAACACAAGTCAGTCTCAGGGTTATTTGAGAAGCTCTACAGGATTCTCTGGGCAAGAAAGCCGCGCAACTCATGGGCAGGAAAATGCAAGGTAAGAACAGCCCCACTGTTGGCTTTCTTTCAGCTTCCTTTATTATCTGTTACTGAGGATCATCAACTCTCCTCCCATGGGAAATATTGGAAAGTCCAAATTACAGTATCAAGCCATTCTAAAGGAATGTTTGTGTCTTCAGCAAACCCAAACCCAAATGATGGAGACACAAAGCAGTGGTATGAAAAGAGCAGCTGGGGGCAGCAGCACCTCTGGAGGTTTATGGCAACAGGATAGTATTTGTAGCAACTTGGTAAGCCAGAAAGCCAAAAATCCCCATCTCTAACTATCTTCAGAGCAGAAATAACAGCGAGCTGTTCATGCGAGCTGGACTCTTGTTCTGTTCAAAGCTTTTGGAAAGAAGAAAATCTAGCATCGTTTAGCAGACTTTTGCCCAAATCACTAAGTCCCCTGTAAGGCAAGTGTCCTCTTCCTGTTTGGGCCTTGTGCCAAAGACTCTGCATGCATGACCTCAGGGCAAGCACCACTAAGAGGCCTGGGGAGAGGATGTGGGGCAAAAGGCCCTTGGTTTTCATCCCCACTAGGATCAGCTCTTCAGAGGATAGCTCTTTTCAAGTGGATAGCAGGTCCAGGTGTGCTTTGTGGACCTCTATAGTCAAGCCTTTTGAGCGATGGACACCAGTTCCCTAGATGCAACAGATGATATTCAGTTTAACTGGATGAACTCTAGGACATTCCTGTGAGCTGTGCTAAAGTCCAGAGGCACTGCCTCTCTTCCAGTTTTGTAACCTCCTTAGGGAGGAGATTCCTGCTGACTCTGGGGTTAGAGCTATTCTTAAACTAAGAACAGTCCCAGACACTTCAGAACGAAAATCCCACAAAAGGCAGAACAGATTTTCTTTTCCATTTCCCCTGCTTCAATGCTGCTGTCTCTAAACCTCCACCTCGGTAGGATTCTCCCCACTTTGTTTAGCTATGAGCACCTTTGACTTGATTTCCCCCCTTGAGTTATCTACATGGAAAGGCTGGATGAATCTCGAGGATGGACATTCACTCATTCAGACCAGCATTTTCCCAACAATTCTTGGAAAGATGTTGTACTAATGAAACCTCATTCAAAGAGATATTAGAGATTGTGGGTCTCTTGTCTGCCATCCACAGACAAAAAGGAACCAGACACTGAAGAGAATATTACTGACTCAGGGTATTTGCACACACTGAGCTTCTTTAAGGAAGCCAAGACAGGAGAGAAGTCTGGATTTATTTTGTGCAAGGGCCCTTCTGACTAACAATATTTATTTCTAGAGTTCATAAGACACAGTTCTGATTTATTCCACATTTGTTACCTTAAGGTTGGGAGTGAAGGGATCTGGAAGCCTCATGTTCCGTGGAAAGGCACTCAGGATCAAATTCCGTAGCTGAATACAGTTTGGAGGAATCACATCACAGAATCCATAGTGGTAATCACAGAGGAACTCTGGGAAATCATGCAAGAGGACCAGCAACACACGCAAAGTACCCTATCAATCAACAAATAAAATCAAGGATTAACCATACGAAACTTCTCATCAGTGGTTTGGGACAACACAGCAAGATGAATACAGCGAGGAGAAGCCAACTTTCGCCAACCGGAGGTCCTTCAGCTGTTCTCAACTGTTATTTCAGACCAGCCCCAAACATCTGAAGGGCGCCAATTTGCCAAAAGCTGTGTTAAGAGTCCCAATTTCAAAACAAGCCCTCTTTTCTACATTGCTTCAGCATTTAAAGAAATCCTGGTGGTTTACAATGTGACTTAAAAACAAGACAGAAATAAATTTAAAAATTGAAAAATTACAACAAAAAGCTGGGTGGATGCGGAGGGCAGGAAACAGACATTTATTCTGGTCACGCTCAGGTGAGTTGATAAGATGCCTAAAAATACAACAGCAGGCACCTGAGGGAAGAGCACTCCAAGGGGCTGTCAAACTGCCACTGAATGGTCCCCTAACAAGCGTGTTCCAAACATCAGTCCGCCAATGTCAGGCTGCCCAGAAAGAACCAAGACTTTGCTTAATGTGTCTGTTCTGGAAGAGGGCTAAAGCATTTGGCAGTCCTGGTCTTTTTTGGGCAGTCTGATCCTAAATATTGTGTAGAATGCACAAAAATATCGAAGGTTTCTGTCAAATTACCCCTTTTAAGAGCTAAAAGGTAGGCACATGGAAGATAAAAGCAACACAGTATATTTTCACAAGGAGAAAAAAGTGGGGAAAACAGGGCCTTTGGCAGGCTCAATATTTGTGCTTGTTTTTATTACAGGAAACATTGTTCATTCCTTTTTGCACCTTTAGTCTCATCTTTAAAAAGCACCCATTTACCTTGTATAGAATTTGCATAGGTTTGGCAAGCTCCACATTTCTCAGGAAAGGGGCCAAATATTTAAACAGATCTATCAGCAGCTGAGCATACATAGGCCAACCCTAAAAGAGAGAAATTACAAAGAGCCCAGTGGTTAATGCATTTTACTACAAGTTCAAATCGACTTCTGGTGCAGCAGAATTAACCACATCACAGTAAACTCCCACAGCCTTGCAAGATATTAAAAAAGACTGTTGAACAAATGTGGCAGATAAGAATGGACTGATTCTAATCATGATTTTACATAAAAAAAACCCAATAAAGGCCCCCACTGTTTCTTTCTTTATGCATTTCCTGACAAAATAAATGTACACAAAACAAAATCAGACATTCAGTAACATTAAATGGCCCCTAGTCACTCTAGTTAAGCAAACCAAGATGCAGCATTAATCCATAAGACGATGAACTGCAACCACACCTTTTGCTGTGGGGTATGCGCTAGCATTCGTGCGATAAAGATCCGATGGGAGATCAATTCTAGCCATGCGTAAACAAAACCTGGAGCTTTTGTAGGTCGCAGGATGTGAAATGTGTTACTGAAATTAAAGCAAGAGCAAACATACTTTTGTCAGATCTTCAATGCAGGCCCCAAATAGGCAAAATGACACAGGATGCATTACGGGATTCCTTCCCGTTTAATCTGCAGCATCTTTAAATTTAATAGAGCAGTAGAAACTGAACAACAAGGAAGGAATGTTAAAAACTAAACACATTTTACTTTTTAAAAGGACATGTCAATCCTCCTTTGCAGGACCACTGATCCAAAAGTTTTAAGTAAAAAATAATTTAATCAAAAATAATAATTTAATCGAGGGGCATCATGCCCCTTCCTTACATATATTTAGGAAAGCGGTGAAAACACACCTTTTTATCCTGGCCTTTGGCTGAGATGATTATATTTCCCCTCCCGGTACAGATACCACCATTTAAAACATTTTGTGCATTGTTGAATTTTAAAAGGACTTTTAATGTATATTCTGTTTTTAATCTGTGGTTTTAATGGTTGTTACCCACCCAGAGACCTTTGGGTATGGGGTGGGATAGAAATGTAAGTAAATAAACAAATAAATAACCAACCAAGTCTTACATGATAATCAATTCATCCTCTCAAGCGTGGATGAACCACAGGGACAAAAGAGGTGACTAATAATCTGATTTCCACTTGGGCTACCATTCCAATAGAACAAAAACACCCAATTTCAGGGGCATTTTCTGTCCTTTATAACGAGGCCTGTGATGAGCCCTCTCCCCCTCATGGAGCCCCACCTGGGTGCAGCCAGTGTTCAGGTCCAACCATGAGGACCTCTCTGAAACACAATAAAATGTTACTGCTGTGATTAAACTGGTTAAAATAAATTCCGAAGCCTGTAACACCTACCAGAAGGCTGTGAGTGTCTGAAAGTTTATGGTTTCAAGCACATGTTCAGGCGCATTTAATTCTAGCAGCAACATGATGAAAATGCGGTGGTAGGGGAGCTGCTGAAATTCACTCTGACGAACATCATGATCTTGCAAGAGGACTCCCACCACTATCCCAAGAACCTAGGGAGGAAGAAATCAGGACACTCAAATGCTGTTTTTATGGCATCTGGATTGCAGATAACTCCCCAGTGCTTTCCTGTCTGAACTAAAATTTATTCCCCTTAGCTCCAGCAGGAAATGGAATCTGCACAGAGTTTACTGCGCTTTCACTCTGCCGAATGACCAGGCGAATGGACTCAGTGGGGGAAAAGGAGGCTCCCCACCTTGTTGAGCAGGTTGATTTTCGTGACCGTGTTGGTGGCCTCTCCCGAGTGCTTCACTAGTAGTGCAATAAGGCGCACAAAGGCATCCAGGTTATGGTAACACTTGGCACGGATCATTGTGGGATTTGCAGCAGGATTGTGCTGCTGCTCAGCCTGCGCACGATAGCTGATCTCTACACACATTTCAGTGCAAAGACGAAAGAACCGTGTGATCAAGTCATCTGTTTTCAGAATTCCTTGCTGATGCATCTGTTTTGGAGACAAAGGGAAGTTGTTCTGATTAAAAAAGCAAACTACCAGTGTTTCAGCTGGGCATGCTGGAAAGCAAATGGATTAAATCTCAAGCCTGAAATTCTGTGCAATGAAACATTTTTAGATGCATCTTATAGCCAAATTCTACATCATCACAGCATTGATGAAATTGCTTCTTCTGCTTTACTAATTATAAGGAATGCAGTGCAAAAAACCACCACTCCCAAAATGCAGTGCAAAAAAACCACCACTTCTTAACTGCAGCTAAGACTGAGTATTCTGGCACCATCATATATGAAAGATCCAAATTTGAAACAAGGCAGCCAAACAACTTTTATTCTAAGGAATGTGGAGATTTCTTTAAAGGTACGAGTGTGCTGACAGAAAGTATCAGGCCAAATTCGAGACAGTTCTGGACCAAGACACCTAAAATATCATCTGATTCCAAAGCAGCCACAGCAGCATTTGAGGACCCTTGGAGGAGGCAGGCTGATAATTCGTTCTGGCCAAGGTGCCACAAGGGACTGGGGCTTGCTAGAGGGCCTTCTCTACAGCAGCACCAATAGTGTGGAATAAACATCCACCTGATGCTAGGAAAAGCCTCCTTCCTATCTGCCTTTAGTATAACTGGAAATGTTTTTGATCTCCCTTGCAGTTCCTGCTGAACAGTTCCCCTAAATTTAGTTTGTATTAATATTTTAATATTGTTTAATATGGAGGGAGGAAGAAAAAAACAGAAAAGGGCTAAGCAAAGCCTTAATCTGACAGAAAAGGAACAGGAGAGGGCCCAACGGCAAAGCTACCTGGGAGGCACGACCCTCAAGGCAAGAGGCCAGCTATACAAAGGAGGCTCCTATTAAAGTCAGGAGTGCTTTCAGAATTAACACACACGCTCCTGTTTAGTAACACATGTGCATCAGAATTCCCAATAATGGATTCGTTAGTCTGAGATTTGGGCTTAATGTGCCTAAGCACATTGGCGCTTATGGTCCAAATGGTGTTGACACAGAAAAGGCCCCAAAGGCATCAAGAGAACAAGAAGAAAGATGGGAGCTCTGAAGTTTGGACTCCAGTTATTTTAGATGGTAATCCTGGGGATCCGTTGTTTGGCCTGCTGCAGACTCACAAAATTTGTTTCCCTTGTCACAATGCAACTTTCACAACATCCCACCCTTGTATTTCAAACTCCTCTCAACAAGCAAAGCATGCACCTCTATACGACAGTATCATCTACAAAGAGATGTTAGTCATCTCAACAAGAAAGGACAGCAACATATTCAAAATAAACTCAAGGAAATTTCAGTTGCATCAAGCTTGATAACCATGCATTATTCTTGATCTCGTTTCCAAAAGCATATTGAACCTTTTTTTTTTTTTGCAGTAAGGCTACATAAATGTGGCTACTGAGATAGTAATATGAGCACATATATGTTGACTTGATTATCATTTTCCATACCAATGATGCTGTTTGTTGTCAAATGACAAGATGCTTTAAATTGAAGGCTACAATCAATTCTAAACTACAATAAAGGCTGGAATTTGGATGGTCAGTAACTGGCTAAAGACAACCAGCAAACTCAAAGTTTTAATACAGTATTTGCTTAATTTGCTATTTCTGGAATACAAATGAATATTTTAGTCCCTTGCAAGATTTGTTATTCAAAACAAAATCCTTTTCCTCAAAGTGTTTGGAAAATGAACGTTTCTCTCACTTAGCCTGCCGAATCTGCCCGACTGCACGTTGCCATTTTGGCAGTAAGACCCGACTGGCTTTCCATCAGGGTTATATGATTCTGTTTGATTTTCTGTCTCTTAATCAGATTGTTCTTGCTTTATCTAACTGCTTTGTATGTTTAATTCTAGGGACCGCTATTGATGGCATTCCCTTTCCCCACATAACCATCGCTTCTTGTTGCTCAAGATGGCCAGGAGCAGGAAGGGTAATCAACTGTCATCTTTGATGCCCTAGCCCGTGGGGCAATGGCCGCGTCTCTTATGAGCCAGGCACATTTGCCTTTCATTCAATTTCTCCTATTCTCTGATGATACTCAGAAACTTCCTAGCAAATGTCTTAGCCACGCCTTTTGCTAAGTCAATCCTGACTCAGGAACTACCTGTGTTACTGCAATTTGGCTATACTACTCTTGCACTCATTTCCAGGGTGCAAACACTGGCTAGAGGAAATCAACCAAGTACTTAATGCATGTTTCAGTAGATGGGCATGATACGACAGGTTGCGAGTGTTGCTGTCCTGCAAACAGTGAGAAAAATTAGAAAATCAAGACTACACAGCATTTCACTTGATCCAAGGGGATCATAGCCTACTTATGTTGAATAAAAAGCACCTTTCTTTCCCCAAGCTCTACCTGTCCAACAAATGCAGAGAATGCTTTGGTGCTGTCACGCCCAGCTGCAGCAGAATGGTAGAGATTCACCCACTCTCGCAATAAATATTCTGCCTTCTCTCTTAACCCTGGAGGATCATCATACTCAGAGGCCTGAGAAATCCCAGAATGCATCATGAAGTTTGGCCCTCCGTGAGCACGGTCAATCATGGCTTCATAGTTGGACCGCACCACTTCCATCAGCTGTGGCAGCCTGTAAAAGATCCAAAACACACATGCATTCTAGACCAATTTAGGACACAGGGATTCAGAGATTAGAACACTGAGATTAACAGGGCACATGCTATATTCCTCATTCACACACAGACTGGAGAGCTGGTGCTGCACAGCACACAGAATGCCAGGCAAGGAGCTAGGAAAGACCTATGGGTGACCCTGGGCCAGTGAGTGCCTCCCAGCCTTGAGCACAGGGGAAGAACAATGCATCAGAAAAGCTGTAAAGACATATAAATCTGCTGCCCTGCTCTCATGCAACATCATCTGAGCGGGAGCTGTGCAGCAGCTGAAGTTTGCCTTTTAGCTCAACTGCCAGAGGCACGGCTGCGTTCCCCTTTTAAGCAAAGAAAACAGAACAGAGGAGGATTGTCCCAATCACGCTTTATTCCAACCCAAGGAATCCTGAACGTGCTACTGGGATAAGAGGACCTGTCAGCAAAACTCGCATGTGGACCCACCACGCGGGGAGAGGATGGAACACTAAACTATACGTTCTTTTAAAAAAACAACAGGAAGAAAGCAAGATGAGGAAGTAATGTGCCGTAGTACGAAACCTATCTTACACTCATATAAAATGCTGTGCAATTCTCCTCACACTCTGAAAGTGCAGGTCAGCCTCACCTATCAGCCTGAGAAAGCTACGTGAAACATCAGGGCCTCAGAAATTCTAGGCATGCTGGGTTTTTGGACCAGCATGCACGGCACACTCTGTGTGGCAACCCCATGGTTTCTACAACAAAGACAGGGGAGTGTCACACCAGGAACTCATTCCTTGAATATTATGCCCAGAACTGCAGCGAATGCAAGACATCTGAAATAAACTTATGGTTTAATCTGCCCACTAAAGCAATTAAGCAGCAACACTAGTAGCGGAGGATGCTGTATGCTCCTCCACAGCATAAGCTGTCGCAGTGCTGAAAAAGTGCAACGGTTGTGGTTTGGCTTTTCCCTAAGACAACAAGTATCTGGGAAATTTCTGATCTGGAAAAACATATAAACACCCAAAGAGTCCAATCTGCACACTGATGTGGATATGCTTCTGAAGATACATTACACTCAGCTGGAATTGCTGCAAGATTGTATTCTGCGCATGGCAACCCTACGTTGTCTGCCTTAAAATGTGAACATTTAGACCCAAAGGGATGAAAGCTCTAAAGGACGTAACACACTACAGAATGACACCCAACACAGAAAGAATGAATCACAGAAAAGTTGGTTTGTTAAAAACAGTATCCACTCTTAGCATTACCCTTCTGGCGCATTCCCCCTGGAGTGCGCGTTAATCCTCATGAGCGTCTCAATTGTGTGGAACAGATCTGCTTCGGTTATGTGCGCTACGCTTCTCTCGTCCACCAGGAGGATCTTCACCAGCTGCATTGCAAATGCCACGGCCATATAGTTCAAGCCATTCTCCATTGACTGAAAGTTAAGGACGGCAGGAAGTCAACCTTTCTCATTCCGTGGTATCAACAAAAAGCTGAGCAGGAAGTCATTGTCAGCATCTCACCTGAGCTAGATGAAGGTCATACTGCTGCATGTTTACGAGGTGGTTACGGATCAGGAGCTCCACTGCATCTACGTTGTATTTATACTCGTCTCGACACTCTATCAGGCATCTGGAAAAGTTAGTCATTTTCTTGCGTTAGCTTGCTTTTCCTCTCCATCCCAATAACCAGAGCAGAGAGATGTGGAGCGTTTATCCCCTCTTGAAATGTTCCACATGTTCAAGCACACATTTTAGTAACTGCATAGGACCATAAGCGGACCATGGTAAGAAAGGTTTTGTGGCTGAATAGGAAATTGCAGTAGATTAAATCCAAGTGCCCCATTCAGAAGGTCCTGAGCCACCCATGACTCCAGCAAAGCCCTCCTGGGAAGGGCAGCAGGTCTGAAGCCTGTTCTAGTACACCTCAGGCCTGCAAGCATATGAAGCAAAAGACAGCAGCATTGTGCTTGCAAGCCACAGGCTAAAATAATATCCTGAAGTACATTAATACAGGCTGAGGAAAGCTAACTGAGGCCTGATGACCTTTCCAGATTCTGAAGCTTCAAGAAGTCCTTCAAGACTGAGCGCACGTGCGCTTTTGAAATGTCCTCAGATCCAAGTCTGTTTTTCTATCTAGTCAGAGAGGATTATTATGCTTCTAAAACAGTGGTGGAGCTTTTGGAAGCAGCAATGAGGAAATGCAGACCCTAGCATGACTGGGTGACAGCTACCAGTCTAGATGGCTTTAAGGTAGGGTTAGGCAAATTTATGGATGACAGATGTATCAATGGCTACTAGAATGAATGTGTAGGTGCATCTTTCAGGCTGGGGGGCGGGGGATTTGCTGGGATTCTAGAGCAGGAGAAGGTTTGTCCTTTGTTTGAGATGCCCTTGAGCATTTGGTGGGCCACTGTGTGCAACAGGATGCTGGACTAGATGGGCTGTGGCCTGATCCAGCAAGGCTTCTCTTATATTCTTATGGCTCTGCACCCACAGACCTGAAAGCCAAGCAGGGCACCTGCAATGGCCCTGAGCATCCACCGTCTCCCCTTCACCCACTGCCATTACTGACCTTGTGATCTGTTTATTACACCAGGGAGACCCATAGGCACGACCATCTTGTAGTGCTTTTAACACAAGCAAGTGGCATTCTCGGTAACGGAGGAGGAGGTCGGCATCTGCGCCGCTGGTGGCATCTAAAAGGCCTTCGACCGCCTGCAGATAAAGCAGCACATGCTTAAGGAGGATGGGGAAAGTCCCACTGCTCTGTGTTTGGACAGGTGTACCGCGATCACAGTGATGCTCATTCTGAAACAATTCCGCAGCTCTTGGCACTGTAACTGCAAAATTGTCTGAATTCGTACAAATAGGGAAAAAAAGAATGTATTCAAATTTGAACCGATTCGAATACCTTTGTATCTATTCGTATGAATATTCAATTCGTGTTTGGTGATACGAATGTCAACAACATTTGCATGTATCCGCATGCATCCCGTTTTTGTCCCGTGTCTGTAGAAATGCAGACGGATACGAATAAGATCCATATGGATATGTATGTAATGTTTACGTATCTGTACACATATGACTGAGTAATTTGTATGAATGATTAAAAGCATATACGAATTCGTTTGAATGTTAAAAAATAAATGTATAGACATTCGATTTGAATTTGGATGTCCGAATTGGAACGAATCTTGAATGTTTCAAATATTCTTGCCCATCCCTACTTGGGGACCCTCAACAATCTGTCTTTCGCCTTCATCACTGAGGAGGAACCCACAGCAGTGCCACTCCACTTTACAACCCGGCTGCCGCACACAGATGGCTTTCAGATTTCAAAAGAATGAGCACCAGCTAAAGATTCTAATAAAGCAAGCTGATTCCAAGCACAGACCTTCTGTAGGAGCCCAAGGGCTGCAATGGCATCACGTGAGTTACGGGCCACAACCACAGCTTCCAAGAGGCTCCGTAAGGCTTGAGTCTGCGGGTTCATGGCCAGGGTGTGAGGGATTGACTGCAGGTGCTGCTCCAGTTCCGTCATGCACTTATCGTAGATCTGGGCCACGTCGTCCGTTGCCCAGGCTTGCTGAGATAAGAGACACCAAGAGCACCATCATGTATCTGCATATCATGTTACTGTCAAATACTCAACAATGCTCACAGAAAAGCAACTAACAACAAAAAAACTCCACAAAAACTGAAATACAAATATACCATTTAAAAAACCTTTCACAGTGGACAGGGTCTCCAGTCATTATGCAAGGATCCATATTCCAAAGGGCAATCACTAGCTCACACTACTTGGAAGAGAGACCTTTTCCACACTGAGCCTTATTACGGATTATATTCTGGAACAGGGACCTGCCATCTGCATGCTGGTGCTGGCTGGACCAGGACCAGGACCAGGACCAGGACCAGGACCAGGACCAGGACCAGGACCAGTGCAGAAAGAGCCAACAACTATCATCATTACAGTTCTCAGAAGTCTTCAATAAGTTGGTAAATTGCAATCGGACCTCTGTACCTGCTGATCTGGTAACTGAGTGTCACAGCCAACGTATCCTGAAACCAGAAAGCCTAATTACCTCCATCTTGGCCCTGATGTCCTTGGCAGTCATACCATGCTAAACTAGTTGAACCTGTGAATTAACTCCCTAAATTGAAATAGTGTTAATTGGCAAGAAGCAAACATGCAACTGCACAGGTCTGTAATGGAGGCCTAGTCGCTCACATTCGAAAGTACTGTCAGATTGTACATATCCCACTGGTTGTTATTTATCATGTGATGTCTTATGATTTAGGATATAGTGTCCTTTGTATTAGCTTGAGTTATCCTGTTAGATTCTGATGCTTATTCTGACGTATTCAGGGTCAACCCTGACTGACGCCAGAGTTATGGAACTTTGCTTTTGAAACTTAAGGCCCTCCACTCCATGTCTTTAAATGGAGAAATCTTTTTATTTGCTTGAATCTTTTGAGACTGTATTCTTTTGCTGTTTTGTGTATTTGCTCATTTTTGCCTTTTTATTTTAATAAACCAAATAATCCTAATGTTTATTCTGGTTCATTTTGCTTTTGAAGCCAGAAGAGGAACTTTTTGTAAGTTCAGCTTACCTGGTCTCAGCACAGAACCATGACACTGTGGTTTCGCCTTTCCGTGGCGACCAGACCAGCCTCCCCCTCCCCCCACTGGTGCCATTAGGTCTACCGGAGGTTTCTCAGAGGCTTGGGGCAGGCAGGAAATTATGTGAAATCGTGCAGGATTTCCCATCATTCCTGTGAAATTGAGTGGATTTCTCCTGTGTTTGAAATATCAGCAGTTTTTCAATGGCAGGACCTGGAATGCATCCCCTGCAGATATGGAGCTCCGACTGTATTAAAGTTGCCACAAACTAGCTTCTGTATTGTCAGATGGATGCTTACCTTCATGGGCTGAGCAAGGATTCCAGTAGGTTGGGTTGAGTCATTGGTTGGTAAGAAACCAGGGACATTTCGTGCAAATTCTTCATAAACAGCAAGCTGCTTTGGGTCAACTCCACCAACCTTACACAAAAATGATGTTACGTCAAGCATTACTTATTCATAAGACCATCGCACACAATGTCATGAACACCCGATAATTTATTTTTATACCCTGCCCTTACAGCACTATGGTATGCAGTTCAAGTGACTGAGCAAAGGCAAAACAGAGGAGCAGCCTCGAAGACCAGAGCCACGCAGACCCTAGCTCTAAAGAATCCCTCTGCTAGTTACCAAAAGGAGGCTGGCAGCTGCATACAACTAAGAACCACTTTCCAGTCAAAAGCGGACAGAGGATTGTCTGATGATCAGAAATAAATCCCTTCTGTTAATTTCCATCTTCAATTAACTATTAGGTGAACTGGCAGCCAATGAATTCTTAAACAAGTAATGTCTATTGTTCTGGAGCAGAGTGGAGGTCACTAGAACCAGAAAGTCTGCTGGAGTACTTTTGGGCCAAGGGAACAGCCTGAAGAAAAGACTCTCAACCTGGAGCACCTCAGGGCACAGAGAGGAGGTGCAAAGGCCTGGGGGGGTGCAGTACAAAATGATTTACTGATGCCCAGACTGCAGACAATTCCCAGGCCCTATGAGAATACTATTTGAGACAGCTGTTTCACCTGAACCAAAAAGCCTTCAACAGCATCAAGTGCAACTGCTTGATAAATGAACCCAAGCGGTTTTTTTAGCAACTGGTTATCAGAAGGCCTTCAATAAGGTCTTCTCCTGGTATTCTGAAATGCATATAAGTTCTGGAACAAAGCACTGACTTACCTTCAGCCGGATCTGTTCTGGCATCCGTTCAGCCTGGTAGGTCAACACTACAGGATCACAATATCTCCGGCCCTCTTGTCTGGCATGTTTCCTGAGTTCAAATTCCTGCCCAGTGCAAAAAGATTATGGGAAACATGGTGGAAATGAAAATCTACTGAGTAAAGTGACTGAAAAAAGCAATCTACCTAGAGGGATGGGCTGCCAAAGGACAAAACACTCATTTGTGTGGTTCAAGAACCAAAAATTTTTTTGGAATCAGTGAAAGCACTTCCCTTTTCAAAATATACCTCCAGATTCAAAGAAAATTCTGTTTATATCCAATGGTTTTTTCACAGGGGATGCTAGCAGAGGGGTTTATTGTTTTTAGCATCATTAAAATGATAAAATGGCACACGATAAGAGGGGAATAATTATTCTTCTGAAACAATGTAACCCCTATTCCTTATCTTGGTTTGGATTTGTAGAAATAAAATTCAAGAAACGTGATAAAATCTGTAACCTGCTTCTTGTTAAAACAGATTTTGTAAAGTATGGAAGTTATTTAATAGTTAATAATCGCATGGACTTCTTGATAAACCATGAATCTTGATATGCTGGACAGGGCTAGATGCATATAATACAGTATGATTCAAGTCTCTGGAGCAGGATTTTTTTTCCTAATTATAGAAAATGGAAATGACACCACTGGAATTTTCCGTTTTGTTTCACCAATAATTTTCCTTTGTTTAGTGTTGTAGTTAGGATTAGAAAGAATAATTAGCAATATGCCGTTAGATACGTAACTTTTCATATTTTGGGTTTTGTTTTGGTAATTTTTGTACACGAGGTTTTTAATATAATAAGGTACTGGGGGCATTGCATTCCAAGCAAAATTCTGCGGCTTGATTAACAACATGCCACATCACTTTTAAACCCTAAATCCAGAGTGTGCTTACCGTGGCCAGCCTCTTGTCCATCTCTGGTCCTGCCTTCTCCACCGCCGTCTTCTGAATGAAGCAGCATGCCAGCTCGCAGTTATCCTGGGCCAGCTGGGCTGCCGCTTGCTCCATCATCTCCCGCTGTTGTGGTGAGGCTGCCTATTAAAAATGGCCGCACTGATCAAATGCACATGCCAGACGCAGTGGCTACAAAATGTTACTGCCCCGCACAGTCCAAGTTTCAAATGCAGTGTGCTAACAAGAAGCATGCTGCACAGGCAGAAGCATTACATTATTTTCTGTTTTTAGAAGAGATACTGGGGTGTGTGTGTGTGTGTCTAAAACCCCCCACTGGCAGACAGTGGTGGGGACTGATTTGCAAGTCCAGGCCAATCTGCCCTGAACTGAATGCCACAGAACTTATTACAAAGTATAAGCACCTTGCCCTCACATAAACTCTTATGTGTGTCATATTGACACATACAGAAGATTAAGTTTGTTCTAACTTCAATGCAAGTGTATGGAGAATAATCACCTTATAAGACTATGTATCTTGCCTGATTCCATATCTTTCCTGGAAAAACTGCAAGCTATTAGCCATAGTTTTTATTAATTTCCAGTCAAACTGCCTGGATCCACAGAGGTTGCTCCATGGTGGTGCCTAATAGTTACCAGGTCTCTATTCACGACATTATGCTTTAGTAGGATGCCTCTAAAGGCCATTTGCAGGGAGATGAGAATTTTGCCTCTCTCTTCTGTTCTTGGGATGCCCATAAGCAACTGGTGGACTACTGTGTGAGATGGGATACTGGACTAGATGGGCTGTGCCCCAATCCAGCAGGGCTCCTCTTACATAAATATAAACTATTTTTATAAAAACTGCTTTTGTTGGTTTTGCTTTTTGCACATTTAAAGGTTTCAAACATCCAATGCTAACTCAGACATCATTCATCACCTTGTCAAAATGTACAGGGAATTAAGATACATTACAAAAGAAAACGCCAAATGTCTTAGCCACAGCACCAGAAGAGTACTATCAAACTCTGGCAGACTATGTTGCAATGAAGTATAATTTCAGTTTCTTTTATTTCAAGGAGCCTATGTATGGACTGCACACATACCCGCAATGCAGTGGCGAAGCTGTTCTTCAGGTTGGTGGCGATGCTCATCAGCAAGGGCTCCCGACAGGTGATCATAGCCATCCCGGCTGTCAGGTTTCTCATCATATGATGTGCTGCTACACGCATGCGTGACTCTTCTGAATCTAGTGCAAAATCCTTCCTTACAATCTGCTCACAGGTAGTCATGGCAATTTTAATGGACCGATCCACCACAGGGTGCACGAGTTCCTGGACCGCACGCTCTATGGCTTGGCGTACACACTGCTTTAACTGTGGGTGAGCCTGAAATAGTGGAATCTAGAAAAGGAGAACCACAACTGTCAACCTTAACTTGTTCACCGTCATTACAAATACAGAACTGTCACTGCATGGCGGTCTTCTCAAAGAGATCAAGCCAATACTCACAGTTGGATTTAGAGTTATGTGTGGCGCCAGCCCTCCCAGGGAGTAAACGTTGATGTCATGGTAGCTATACTGTGGTTGTGGAGGAACAGTAGCTGTACAGGTAGCACTGGTTGCTGGTGTGGTAGAAGCCGCTGAAAAGTGCAAAAGGAGAAAGGTTTTCAGAACCAATGGCGTACTTCCACTGGTGTACAGATAAACACTTCCAACCCAGTTTCAGAACAGTTTGAAAGGCAAACAAGCCAACCAACAAAATCCACAGACGTGTGCGACTGTTTTCTGCAAAAACCACAGAAGCACAGTAAATGAACTGTTTCCTGATTGTCCTCAATAAGGATTTCATTAAGTGACACCAGTGAATCCTCTCTTACACTGGATATCCCAGGAGCTACTCGTGACAAAGTATATAGAATGCTGAAGCTTACCGAAAAACAAGCTGCTGAGGTTCAGGAATCTTATGATGGGTTACATTGTGTGTTAATTCATGGACTGAGCTAACTATGGTAAATTTTCCCATTCAAAACTAGGTGCAGCAGTAGTAATAAGTACGAGCAAGAGGAGCAGATATTAAAATTACTGAGACTTCTTTGGTTCCTGAAGAAGGTAGAAAAATTTGCTATTTGTCTTAAATATCCTGCCACCAGCACTTACATTACGCAAGAGATAAGCAAGAAGTCTAGATAGCTTTGCTCTCCACTATACACTGAATGATACTTTAACCCACAGGATCCTCCACCGACCTGGGGTCCAGTCTGAGGCTTTTTTCCCCCCAAAAAGGAAGACAACAGCTTCCATATGGGATGTTTTAAGAAAAAAGTGGCTGGTAGTGCCACAGACAAAATAGACTGAGGTGGAATATCTTCAGGGGGAAAAGGTCAGTGTGAAAAGATTAAAGCTAATGGCAAATGCTATGGCTGAGTTTGGAATGCTCTTGAGCTGCTAATGGCACAAGGAGGCGAATAGATATGATTGTTCTAAAAAGGTAACGATCTTAACTGCCCTCCTTACTTCCAAGAATACAAAAATATCTCCAGCAGATGTTAAGAACAGAGCAAAAGAAGGGAAGAGATAAATTTTTATTGGGGTAAGAAGTTAAGTGCATCCTAAGGCAAACAGACAATTCCAGAATGAAAGGGCCCAGTAAGTGGCATCTACCTGAGTATAGGCCACAGCAAACAGTAAAAGCGCATTTAGAGGCAATTTGTTTTAAAGTTTTAAAACTCTATGGGTTTTAAAGAGGACTGTACTCAGGCCAAGACAGGAGCCTGTCAGAAATTTAGGGAAAACCTACTATGTCATCATCAACCCTAAAGAACCTGGGTTTTCTCACTACAGTCTTGGAAGTGACCTTAAAAGATATGTTACTGGTCAAAAGAAGAACACAGAAATTTTGAATTACAGGGAGAAAATTATCAGGCCCCCCAAAAATCAAAACAAGAGGCAGTTCATGACTGGTTTCATCCTTACTGGAACTCGACAAGTGCAAACAGCCACTTTAAGCCTTTACAGGAAACTGAACTCATAACCTTGGGCACAGATGCTGTTTTACAGTTAACAATGAACTTGAGCTGTTGAGCCTTAGTGGCCCTGGGGATTTCAAGCTCTTAAGAAGTAAAGATATAGTGCACTCTTGGCTGTATCAAAAATTAAGTCCTATGCCTCTTTTAGAAGACAGCTTGATCAAAAGTAACATTTGTGTCTCTAAGCAATCGAGAGCTTAATTCACATACAGAAGAAAACCTGAAAAATTATCAAAATGCAAAATGTACAATATAACAAGAAACCAGAGTGCAATGAAGATACTTCCAAATATGCAAAGAGCGACATGCCATACAGCCAAATAATCTCTTCAGATGGCTACCAGAACCTTGGCAAAAGCCCTGGGAACAGAGGCCAGGTGAAAAGGCAGAGCAAATAACTGAAAATAAATGCTTCTGAATCAAATCTGAAGTAACTGCAGGAGTTTGGATCTACAGGTATAAGAGGATATCCTGTGTGATGTGTGTGGCTAAGATATCTTCCTCATTTAGGATGATGAAATTGGAAGATAAAAGTCTCACATTTTGAATCTCAGCACTTTCTGGATTTCTTTATGCAACAAAATTCAAGAACATTACTCTAAGATCCTCCCTTTTTTAAAGTCAGAACAGAATGCTGAGCCTTTCTGAGGGAATGGAACAGAGTCTGGTGCACTTATTCTTCAAAAGTTCTGTATAATATCTTTCATTATTGTTCTTACAGAAGGAGTCCACCATGCTGTTGACCAGGATGGTCTGAGCAGAAAATGCCCAAACATGTCTAAAAGGTTGATTGCTGGAGATAGTAAGAACGTGACTGCTGTCAAGTAGCAGAGACTTGACAGGGAATGATTCTTTGGCATGCATTTGAATCAAGGAAGGAGAACTGCTTCTGGATTAGCTATTTCTGAAGGTCTGAAGGACTGATAGAAAAAGGCCTGGCAGCATACTGATATATCCTAACATGATTTTCATGTTATCCTTTCTCTCTGCAAAGTCATCATTCAGTACCTTTTTATCAAGCAAAGATTACTTTTTAAAGGGGACTCATGTTAAATTACTGCAGGAAGCTGTGTTGAGTCTCCTGGTGTTTGAGGGACACAGGTTTATTAGCCATTTCAAACAGGACATTGAAATAGCAATCATGTAAATGGAGTCCACCACTGCATTTGCTGCAGGAACCTGAGAGCCAGACAATTTTTGGCAAGAGATCTGAACTTGGGGTCTGATAAAAGATTCTGAGTAAAGAGGAACAACCCCCGAAAGAAGAATATAACTCAAGATTATTTTTAAGGTGAGTGTTATCTGCCTCAAATCCTTTTAAGCTTAGACTCAACTTTTCTTTGATATTCTGTGAAACACCTGAGAATTTGGTTATCATCTCTAGTGACTGGGACATCAGAGACCAGAGTGGCCAGTGGCCTATCTATGAAAGAGATAAATGTCTTTTCTTTGAACCATAACACTCCTTTTTTAACCAATTTGGGAACTGTTTTTGATTGGACCAGAATGCTTCTGTTCTTTATTAAGATCACCCAAGATTCTAGCAGATGAAGGAAAGACACAGTTCACTCTCTAAGCAGAAGGAGAAGTTACAGAAACTTTGTCCTGAAGACCTAATACTGATGTCACACTGAATGGAGAAAATCATTAGGAATGAACAGATGATTAAAGACAGAACATGGTTTATCTTTACATGTGGAGAAACCTGGCTATTCGCCCTCTTTATTGCAAGGGAAGGAAGGAAAAAAGTAACTATAGAGATTTGAGTCTTTTAAATTTATTTTTCTACAAAGAGTGAGATTAGTTACCTCAGAAGCAGAGCAAAAATCCTGATCTGATGAGAGTCTTGCTGGAAAGCCCCTCCCTGGTGGAATGGAAGTTGATCTAGGCCTTTTGGGTAAGGGAAGTTCCTCCTGCGAAGAGGAGGCAGAAGGTAAGGGGTTCTTCTCTTTGGGCTTGTTGTACCTTTCAGCAAAAAGCTACTTGACATCTCCCAAGTGAGTACTGTTAACATCAAAGGTGATATCTTGGCCCAAATGCCTGTGTATTGTACTTCTTGGGGAAAACTGTCCGACCTGCCTATTGAGGAAGCTCCATGCTTCTTTCTGATCAGGATGGCAATGACCATCCCTGATTGGAAAGCAACAGAAAATGGCTGTTAATTCTATGGCTAAAAGGAATAAGTAGACTCTTCACGACTAGTGCTAGGAGCAGCAGAAAGAGGCTTTCTCAACTGCAGCACCAACAGGATAGCTTTCCTAAACCCAGAAGTGAATAAGCCTGAGAGTTCTTGTGCCTTTCTGAATTTTTATGTGTCTCTTTGCAATAGCCTATCAGACATGCCCCTGGATGGATATAGCTGTCTTTCTATTTATTTAAAAACCATGTTCTCCACTTGTTCGGTTGCTAACTGGGCAACAATAAGAAGGAACTAGACCTTAGGAATGGGGGTACACTTCTATAAGCAGTATGAAAAGCTTGGAAAGCCTTGCATCATTGAAAGGGAAGGTCAGAAGGCTAACCCATGGTTCACTGGAGTTGTGAAGCCTCTTATTATAAATATGTCTGAAAATTTGGATTACTACTCATTTTCTTAGAAGTTAGAATCACCTGTAATCAGGTTACGCCTAAGAGATGTAAGCAAAGACTCTGAGACAATAAGCTAAGCCCCTGTATGAGCCCTTGAAGAAATGCCATGAAATGTCTCACCTTTCAAGACCCATTCTGCTGCCAACAGAAGAGACCACTGAACATCGTTCACCTACCTCTCTGGATTCACATTACTATGGAAAATGCACAATTAATACAATGCGGTGTAAAAACTATCCTTGATGCTTACTGGTGGTTGTAATTGGTGGTAGTTCTTCTGGCTGTTTTACATCTTTTTTCGGAGCCGATAACTGTTCGTTCAGATTTTTCAGCCGATCCTTGTCTTTCAGGAGGTTCCCAGGTTTCAGTTCATTGATGTCTAGTGCAAGATTCTTGCAGAGGACTTCAATTTCAAACTTCAGGTTCAGCTGTGCAATATTTAATCATTTCAGGTTTAATAAAGTAATTATTTCAAGCTATAATGACAGTGAATTTTCACACCTAAGTCTATTTGCCTACACGGCAATGTTGACTGCCCTGTTGTAAGAAGGCAGCGCCCTCTAAAGGCTGGCTGCTGGGTTGCTGCAAACAAAGCATGTGATTTGTATTCATGGGTTTAACCACAAATAATTGATAACTACAACCTGGCAGCCTATATGGGTCATGGGTGAAATTCAACAGGGCATCTCTTAGCTATCTACAGTTCCAAATCTTCAGTTCTGCATACTGTATGTTTAAAAGGTGTTTTCTATAAGAAAAAAGTGCCTCAGACCCAGAAGATTTTTAAAGAAAGAGAAAATCGCCACGAGTCACACTATTTTCAAATACACTGTGAGATCATCTGAACAAAAAAAAACATTAAGATGAACACACACAAAGGCAAAAAAAACTAATATAATTTACTTTTAAGTCATGCTCTTGGTGCAGCTCCGCCAATACATTCATAATTGCCATGGTCCAAGGATTTGGAGGCCTGAAAACCTACAAGGAAAGAAGAGGAAAGAGGAAGTTTTGTTGCAAAACAACACCAGACATACAATGATGCAATAAAACTGAACACAAGGCTTCAATAGGAAAGGCAGTGAAAAGGAAAGGAAGTCTATGTCCCTCTAGAAGCTCTTGGACAACCATGTCCATGGGGCACTGGCAGCCCCATAACATCAGGAGGGCCAAAGGTTCTTTCCTCTCCTTGAACATAACCCATTGCATTTATTTGTTTGTTTGTGTTTGTTTGTTTGTTTGTTTGCATTTCTATCCTGCCCTATACTTGAAGATTTCAGAGCGGCTAACATTTAAAATCAACTATATATTAAAACAACAACAGTATAAATTAAAACAATGTCTGTAAAGTGGGAAGAGACAGTATCTTCTCATTTAACGAAAGACCAGGGCAAAGAGGTGTGTCTTCACCACCTTCCTAAACTTATATAGTGAAGGAGCCCGAGGCACCTCAAGGGGGAGACTATTCCATAGCCTGGGGGCCATCACTGAGAAGGCCCTCACCCAGGTGTCCACCCATCTTACTACTGAAGGTTCTTGGACAACCAGGAGGGCCTCCCCTCCAGATCTTAAGGCATGGGTAGGTCGATATGGGAGAAGGCGTTCCTTTAGATATTTGGGGCTCAAATCATTTAGGGGTCCAAGTCATAACACCTTGAATTGGGCTCGGTAGCAAATCAGCAGCCAATGCAACTCTTTTAAGACTGGCATGATATGCATCTGGCCAGCTGTCCTAGTCAGCAATCTAACTTAAACTCATTTCCCTGCCCACACTTGCTGTTAAAGGAGCTGCAAGTACTTTTCCAAACAGCCGACTTGAGTGCCACATTAAACAATCACTGCCTGTCACACAGCATTTCTGTCACCTTCCATTCCTTTTTATCACACTTTCCAGATCCAGCTGTAACCCACGGCTGGAGAAGCATCAGACAGAAGTCGCCATGGAGCATCTTTAACTGTCAGTGGAGGAGGAGAGGGAGTGGGCTGAAGATATAGCCACCCCCACCGGAAGGATAAACTACTCCAAGGATTGGACTAATTCTACACAGAACTTTTTCTTCAGAGCGCATGGGCAGCAAGGAATGGCATGTCTCCCTCCTAGATCAACATTCCAGCAGTCAAATGCATACCGTGGAACATTTCTGCTTCGCAAAGAGACTCAGAGAACTACTTTTTACTACAAGTTGATCTCGATTTTTATGGTTCTGTATTGAAATGTTAGGAGGTACTTGAAGCTTTAAAATAGGAATGAGGAAACTATGTCCTTCATGATGCTGCTTTCCAGCTCCAAGCTTTTACAATTCCTGATCAAGAGATTAAGTTAAGAAACCTCCACTTTGCAATCACTGTACATCAGCTTTGCACTTGAATATTCTGCTTTGATTCCCAGAGGGTAATGTATGTCAGACTTACCACACTTCTTACACTAGATTCCAAGACTTTGGCAACAAATGGTACAACATACAACAGTTCTTGCTGTCCCTTAACGTAAGCTTCCAGCAGCAAAGATTTCACATCCAAGTCCTAAAATGCAAGTAGCAGAAGTTAAGCCTAGAGATGGGCAAAGTCTCAACTATAAAACTTTATTACTTCTTTTTCAAGTTCAATTAAAAAAACTGAGGAAGCACGGTAAGGCTTTGAGTTCATAGTCACTTCGAACTGTTCTGCATCTACCCTCACCGTGTGCAAGATGGGTTTGTTCTTAGCCAGTGTGATCATGCCCAACCAGTGGCCCAGGTTTTTCAGCAAGGAGCGGTCTGAAAAGTTGGCAGCAGCTTTATCCGAGGTCAACAGGACCTGGAAGTTTGTCAGACAAATTGAGTCAAGTCAGAACCCTGTGCGTGTATCAAAGGCCACAGCAAGTCATACAAAATAAGCAAACAATAATTAAGTGACTGATACGTGGTATCATGGCTTCAGATTAGTTATTACAGTCTAGTTATTATATTAATGTTCTAACATAGGCAGCAATCAAGCATTTTACCCCACATTGAATCGCAAAAAGAATAATACAAAATGAATGAGACAGACAGCTACACAAGTTTGGGCAGTAATGGCAGAAGCTGTCCATTTTCTCTTAAGTCACTCTCGAGAGGAATGCATCTCAGGGTTATTCTCGCTCAGCAATATTAGCAAGAACAAGGGAACAGGTCTTGACACTTCAACCACCTTTTCATTAACCATCAACCTCTAAAATATTGTCAACCACTTTCAGTCCTTGCGCCTGCTTGCACTGTGATGGGTGTTGGTGTCACTGCAAGCTTTGTGTGGTCCCACCACCTCCCAGCTACAAAGCCTGCTGGGAGTGAGGGAGAGCAAAGAGGCCAGGGAGATCAACGAAGGAGGTGAGTTTACCTCTAATTTCTATGAGCGTTCACCTGATCCCCACCTTTGTAAGGGCCAAGCTTGCAAGGTGTTGGACCCTGCAAACCTGGTCCTTCTTCATGGGTTGCAAAGCTGCCAAATCTATGCTTTGACAGCATATGAACCTGTTCAAGTCCCAATGCACAACCATGGCCACCAAACCTGGCTAACAGAGGCTGCATTTTATTTAGTTACATTTAATCAACTGTGTCTGATGAAACTCATGGCATAATCCAGCCAGAAATCCATATTCAACTGGCATCCTTTCAACCACTGAAGGTAATTAATAAGGTGTATTTCAAATGAAGTTTCAGTGAGAAAGTTAAATCAATACATTGCAATTATATTTCAGTTCCGTTCCAGGGCTACAAGCTACTAGAGAGGTGACTGAAGAGCACCCACCTTAATGTTTCTGTAGGTCTCGTTCAGAACCATTTTGTTGAATTCTGGATTCTTAAGAGTGTCAAGGAAATTTGAATAGAGACTGTGGAAGTTTGGTTCAATGCTGACCCTCTTCATCACAAGATACTGTGAAACCCATGGCATGAACTCCTCCTTCACCGTTTCCTTCAGTTCCTCAACCTGAATCCAGAAATACAAATAAAACAAGATGCTGAGAGACTTATCTACCCTAACTGACCTGCTGGTTTCTATTTTAATTCATTTAGTTTCATTTATAATCCATCCATCATTCTACATTCTATGGTCACACAGCAGGTAACAAAATAAAAACTAATGTCATGCAGTAGCAGGATAACAAAATTCCAAAGCTCTCTGAGCAGGAAAACAGAACATTGCCAGCCAGCATAGAGGCTCTAGCATTTAATCTCAGCATTGTATGCAACTTGATGGAATCTGCGAGGGGAAAAATGGGAATTCAAGAAAAGTGTCCTGCCATACTTGCCTTCTGAGTCATGTTGGATTGAGACAAGTTATTAAAGATGAAAGCAATCTTCTCCTGCACATTTTCAGGGGGCTCAACAATTCTCTCTGTTTGATCTGTGGCCACTAGCAGAGTATCAATGTTGGTTGTATTAATAGAAGGCTGCAGAACAAGAACAACTCATTAAATTAGGGTGCAACAGACTATAACTTAAGATACACAGATACAGCATGCTTAACGAAAGATAGAGGAGCAGACATGATAGCCTGCCTGCTTAAGCTCTGTTGTTCATGAGTCAACTGAAAGCTGGGAGTCTTGTATTTCTCTGAAGCTGGAAATGGGAAGGACTGCCCACTCTGGTAATCTTCGAGTTACTCTAAAAGAAAGCAGCTATGGGCCATATCAGTAAACAAAGCAAATAAAGTGGTTGGCAAAATCTTGACAAACAGGGAGAGTCTTCAGGTGAGATACAGTAATCCAGAGGAAGTGTCAGAAGGCAATTAATCATCAGAGTAGAAGAAGCCCAACAGACAACTTAAGGCATGAAGTGAAGCCAAGAATAAAATAAATACTAAAACTAATAATCTGGGTAAAACAGAGGGAAACTAGGAGCAACAAATGAGTTTGAAACTAGGTTGACAATAAAGAGATATTTAACAAGGTAAGAGAAGACTGACAAGAGCTTGGAGGGACTAAAAATGAAAATGCAAAGCACAGGAAAACAAGAAATACTTAGATACTTAATAGCCAAAGGCTTAAAACTCAAGAAGATAAATGGGAAGCAACTATCTGGATGCATAACACACAGCAGGCAGAGACCAAACACAGTTCAAATGACAGTTCTGTCACAAATAAAAAGCAAGATAAATGCATTCATCCTAAGCAAATCCTACAAACGGCTAATTGTAGCCAGCTGACATGGTTTTATTTGGAGTCTTACTCCCAAGAACTCATCCCTGTGCAATTCCATTATGCCCCCTCTTCTGAACCTTCTTATTTACTCACTGGAACATCCTTCTTAAAGCTGACGCGTCCCACAGGCGTGATTGGAGTCTTTGCCACAGTAGTGGTGGTGGTGGAGGTGGTTACTATAGTGCTAACTTGACCAGCAAGAGGCGTTTTTGCTGGAACCTGGGCCTGGGCCTGGGCCTGGGCAAGTGCAATACTTCCAGGGGTGGTAATTGACCCCTGCATCTTCACAGGAGGGTCTCTGGATTGCTGTCCGTATTCAATGTACTAAACAGATAAAATGCAGAATGTGTTTAAAACTCACAGGGAACTAAAGGCAAATTGCAAATCCTCTAACAGCTCCATCCCCTAAAATCCTTCAGTTTTAATAACACCAGCATGCAGATTCACAAAACTACATAACACATGCACACAAAGTTCTATGTTGTTTGTGCTGCCCTCTTAAGCCACAGGTGAAAAATGGTTTTGATCCAATTCTAAGAGGTTGGCTAAAGCCTCCTTAAAGCATCTAAAGGATCCGTACTGCACTTAGCCTAGGAGCATAACAATTCTAAATCACACATCAATTTATGGATATCAATGAAATTTGCTCCTCAGTTGTCACCAGAAGGATCAGGAGCTGGGAAAGAAGCATTCCTTCAGAGCCTCTACACCTCTGTATTAATCATGACTACCACAGCAAGACAGATACAATTGGAACCAGTACCACCCTCAACAGCAGTCCTCCAAATCCAGTTGTCCAATTCATTCAGCCAAACATTAATGATGCCCCTAGAGTTGGAGGTAGGCTGTCCAACATTGTATCCCTTCTAACTCAGACACTTGGGTGTTACAAGTCATTAACCAGGGTTACTTTACAGAATTCCATGATGTTCCCCCTGACAAGTTCACAATATTCATTGGTTGCTCACAATCCATCCAAGAAACTCTGTGTCCCGAACTATCTGTCACTTACTAGCTATTGGGGTCAATGAAATGGGGCTGAACTGTCTATTCAACCTTTTCTGTACTGTCCAAGAATGGTGATTG
Organism: Aspidoscelis tigris stejnegeri; assembly: GCA_023333525.1. Taxonomy (NCBI): domain Eukaryota; kingdom Metazoa; phylum Chordata; class Lepidosauria; order Squamata; family Teiidae; genus Aspidoscelis; species Aspidoscelis tigris. The sequence continues at coordinate 7,087,130 of JALMGA010000013.1, forward strand.
GAGGTCGATCCTGAACCCCAAATTTTTCAACTGGTTCTTGTGTGGGATCTGTTTAAAGATGAAGATTTTATACTCCGCAAGGTTGGTGGCCCAGGAGGGGGACTTTTGTGCTTGTCGGGCTTGACAGAAGCATAGCTTCGCATTATGATACACCCCTGCTGTAGTTGATTTCTCCACTTTGTCATCGAGAACCACCTCTGTCAGTTCAGGGCCCTTCCATTTGGACTGGCCCTTGCTCCCAAGGCATTCACTGAAGTGTTAGCTGGTTATCTGGACAATGTTTTAGTGAGGGCTCCATCTCGTCTCCATTCCCTAGTCATCTTGACCATATCATGGTGGTCCTAGAAGAGCATGGATTTTTTATGAATAGGGAGAAGAGTTATTTGTCCCCTTCCCATTCTGTGGTCCACTTAGGGGCCTTGTTTAACACTTCCTTGTTAAGACTTTCTTCTCCTGAGTCTCTTTTTTCAGGAGCCACTCAACTGTCTTCCTTGGAAGTTCTGGATGCCCTGCACCTATCCACTCTCTTGAGGAAGATTATTTCAATTATAGATTTATATTCTTGGCCTTGTTCTCATGCACGACCTTCTGTGGTTTCTTGTTCCTTTCACTGAGACCAGTGATGCTAGATGTCATGTTAGCGTTCTTCTACCTTCAAGTGTGAGATCATCTAAAGACATGCTTCTTCTCTGGCTTCTGATCCTTTTGATGGGTGCATTCCTCCCTTGACAACTTATAGAAATACTGTTTCAAAATAAGTGCTAAACCATCTATTTCTACAACCCTCATGGAAGCGTACAATACAGAAATCCCAACTGACTTATGTACCACTGATAAAAAGACTATACCCAAATAACAGCTCAAGAGCTATATGTACCCCTCAAAGGGCCCTTTTGACACTCACAAGGAGTTGCTTGTTCTGTTCCAGTTCAATTCTGCACATAGTGAAAAAGATTCAGCTTTGAATTTCTGCCCCGTTACTAATCACACGTTCTGTCTCCCATGTACAGAAATATATGCCCCCTCGATCTAAATCAACATTGCCTGTAGAATATGGACTACCATCCATGGATCAGACCCTCAGAATCCCAACTCTACTGTTACTTTCAGATAGTCTGGGAAGGCTGTTGTGCCTAGCAATAGAGTTATATGCTAGAAAAGACATTTTATAACACACTTTGGTAGGAAGCTTCTCCCATATAAGCTCCCAGTTCCAAACGGCTGCCAATCCCCATTAAAGAAGGGGCCTGGAAAGTTTTAATGCCTGGGATACTTCCGTGAAAGATATGAAGAGATTCTTGTAATGCAAGATGGAAATTTTTAAATACACAAATGAATCAAAATGAATTCAGGTTCTCTCCTTACTAAACAACTTCTCCAAACCAGAACACTTACCTCCTGCAAGTGATGAGGAAACTGTATAAAGTGAGAAATAGAAGCCAAGTGCTGACAATACTGTGGATAGTCCTTCAACCTGTCAACATTAAAACTATCCATTAGCATGGCAAATAAGACACCCTAAAATGCAGTATCTTCACCCACAAAACTGGTACAAGGTCCTTCCAATTCTATGAAATCTTTGCCTACATGGCTGCTATCACAAGTGGCACAGTGCAAAACAGTCAACCTATCAAGATTATAAGATCTACGTCATTATCAAAGCAATTGCAGGTGTTTACGTACATGGTAGCATTAACCTTTTACTGCAAACCTGAAATAAGCACATTGTTTAAAGAGCATCACCACCCCACTACATCTAATGTGCATTTTTAGAAAGATTATAAGCACACACTTACCTATTTTTAAATCTATCTAGCGCAGCTATACCAAAATAGTACATTTTGGAAGTAAAAGGTTTTCGTAAGGCTTCAAGAACATAGCGCAATGCCAGGCCAAGGGCCATGTATGTAACCAGTCCTTTCTCTATAATTCCCCCAAAGAGGCAAGCTGTTATGTGTAGTTCTTTATCAGGATACTGGGGGAAAAAACGGTACTCTTCAAACAGGTTCCTCAGCATACAGTTAAATACTTCACGTTCACGTTTAATGTTGGAATCTTTAAACCTCTGCAGCATTTCTAACACCTGTAAAGAAAAAAATCAGAACACGATGTTTATGTTTCGCTAGAGTTTTATAGCATTTACACCAAGTAAAATTAATTGGGCAAACTATCCTAATTTTCATTCTCTTTCTTCATTTTATATATGATGTGCTATGGTCCATATTCACAAGGGATCTGATGCTCGTGAATCTGTATTTTCATGTGCATCACACAGTCCTTATACAATTAGATGCTGCACATTTTTATAATACAATCATTTTCAAATTTTCTGGAAGTATGAGACTTTTGATTAAGTGTTGAAAAATTCTTCAAAAAACCAAAGAAAAATAGAATTTTAAAGGATGTTCGTCCAATATATTCTCTTGAATGACACAACTTTTCCTTTTAGTCCTGTTCATTTGCCACCCTCTTCCCGATAGGGAAATCTGCTTCCCAAGCAAGAGGTGAGCTACCAAGGCAAGGCAGAAAGCCGCCATGCCTTGACATCAAATGGCCTTTTGTTTTCCAAATAATTCATACAAAAGTCTGCAACTGTGGATGCAGCATTTTGGAATGTTAGTCGTTTTAAAATTCTCTTGAACTGTAATAAACAAAAAGCAAATATCCCAAGTACCTACTGACTAATTTCTTTCACACGGTTGCAAAAAGACCACAGGGAAAGGAGAATGCCAAGGAGAAAGAGTCGTGTGGCGTATTCAGAACTCACCTCATCTACAGACATTGTTGGGTGTGGTGGGTGATTATAAATACGCTGAAAATAACTGTTGGCTTCATCGTCTATCTCCTTGCTAAAGTGCTGATTTGCCTCTGGCCATACCTGAGATAAGTCAGCTGTTGAAAAATGCACATATTAATTAAAATAATTCCACATACAAGAGGGGGGAAAGTTTTGGTTTCATCAAGGGAAACAGTGTCAGTTTGGTAGCTTTCACAACAACATAACCTATACATCAACCAACATCCCACTCCCATAAGACACAGAGTTATAATACGTAGTGACTTGTTCAGTTCCTTGCATAGGTTCTGAGGTGATACAGAACAAGCTAACTACTGAGATACCCTGGCTAGTAACTGAAGTGTAACCTACAGTGGCATGGTTGATAACCTCCTCCTTGGGACGCAAAGGACTCCTGTGCCTGCCCCAAAGTAGGCACAGACACACACAGCAATCCTTGCCAAAGCAACGGAAATCTAGTCAGAAAGAGACTTAACAGAGTAACCACAGAATACTCTTCCTTCCCTGCCCAAAATGAAGACGCAAGTGAGAGGGATCAGGTAGGGCTGTATAGTCTCTTGATCAGTTATCAACCAAAAAATTTGAAGGAATCCCCAGGACTATGTATTGTCAGCTTCCACACTGGGGGCATTTTCAGCTTGCTAAATGCTGTAACATTTTCATCTACAACAGTGGTTCTCAACCTGGGGGTCGGGACCCCTTTGGGGGTCGAATTACCCTTTCAAAGGGGTCGCGCCGAGTCTCCTGCCACCCTTCCCTTCCACCTCCCAGCTGCTTCGCCCCCGTGGTTGGGGGTCTCCACAACATGAGGAACTCCATTAAGGGGTCACGGCATTAGGAAGGTTGAGAACCGCTGATCTACAAGGATACAGTGGCTTCTATAAGAGAAATAAACAGAACCCTGATAGACCTTGGAGAGAAAAGTAAACTTTACTATAGGTTTCCACCATACTTCACAATCAGACAACATGACCACTTACAAGGTTTCATCTTACTCTGCTGGAATGTCGGCTGGTTCAGTCCTGACGTACTGAGTTTTCTTGGCACAAATGGATCATTATTCACTGCCGGGAGACCAAGGGCACCAGTTCCTATACCCAGACTACTTGTTGTAAGACCACCTACTGAGGGCGAATAAAAAAGGTTAAATGCTTCATGGTTATTTTCAACTGTGGCTACAAAAGATGTTTGTTCTTTTCCTGAAGGTACTCAATGCAATAAAATTACAGACAAGTCTAGGCACAGAGATATGGCTGCTTGGAACATACAGATGCCAAACCTTAGAGCCCTAAAGCTTTCTTGCACACCATTACTCCATTTTTTGGTGTCCCAGTACGAATACTACTAGAGTAGGGCCCATTTGCAGAACCTGTCTCTTTCCTTCCTTCTGTACCCTCTTGCACTTCTGGAAACCTCCCAAGGGAGTACTGAGAAAAACGCATGCCTCTCCCACTATGAACAAGGATGCAACTAAAGATATAAGCAACGGTGTTTAATGTATTCCAAAGAGAGCCATTCTTTCCCAGAGAACCAGTTTCCTCCCTCAACCGTACCTGGAAGCTGTGAAGAGAGTCCACCAATTCCACTGAAAGGCGTATTCTGGTTTTGTGTGGAAAGCGGCGGAAACGTTTTTGCTGGTGACTGTGGGGTACTGAAAGCTGAACCTAAGTTCGGAGGGAAACCAGGCATGCTTTGTGTGTGTGGAACTGCTGAACCAACCATAGTGAGAGATGACATGCCAGCAACAATGGGATCAATCTGAAGACAAAATATAGTATTTAAAGAAGTGAGGCAGACAGTTATCTTCTTTATCTATCAGTTGTAACTTTCTTTCAAATCTCCCTTGTAAAATCAGACATTAAGTATTTGCATTTTCAGACTGCAAACTCAGGTTTCACCTGTCTTCAACTATGTATGTCCAGCAATCCAAGAGATTTCTGCACTATTTTTACTAAGTGTGGACAATTATGCCTTTGCAGGTCACACAGAGCAAAATCTGGCCTGAAGTCTCAGCAGTTAATCCCTGCTGAAGAGGAAATGATATTCTCCAAACTTACAGATGCTTAGAAAATTCATTTTCAAAACACCCAAGTTGTCCCGCTTCCACTTTAGTTTTAATTTTTAATCTGTCCAATAATGATCTGTCTGGGTTCTCAAAAACTATTGGTGAAAAGGTCACTAAATTTAACAGTGAATTTACTTTGTAGAAGCAAATTCTGAAGCGACAATAGCAGTACGTGGCTAAGATTAACTTAAATGTGCCTTATTTTTAAAAGAGCAGATCAGTCAGCACCTGAAAAGCCCCAGTTATAACAGGTTCTTATAATCTAGCACTGCTGCTTAACCCAAAAGGCTATCAAAAAGTCATCCTGGGTTCAAAGGCAGTGCTTTTTATTAATCACCTTATATACCTGAAATGAATAAACCAAAGATAAGACTGTATATGTCAGCAATTCACAGCTGGGCAATAGTTCAAATCGGCATGGCTCCGACCAGTCTCTCCACAAAGTTTTTATAAGAGAGGGTCTTCTCATGGGGGGGGGGGCGCGACTCAGAGCACGCAGCGATCCTTTTGGTAGGGAGCTGACAGGAGTTGTTCCCCTGCTTGAGATCAGAGCCCTCTTGGGTCGAATTCTCAAGTCTGACAAAGACTTCACAGGCCTCAAGTCCATACTCCGAGAAGGAAGTCCATGCTATCTTGCAGAAGGGTGCAAAACAGGAGTTTTTATACTCTGGGGTGCCTTCTGTCGCTTTCTTGCAGAATAGCATGGAGATAACCCATTGGTAGGCATTCCCTCTCAGTTCCGTCTTCTGAGAATAAAGTGATTACTGACAAGTCTCTTCACAGGTCCACCCACAGGACCTCCTGCTATCCGAACCCCATAATCAGCTTCACGTGTCACTTACCTGGACAGGTGAGATGGCATCCAGACTGCTAGCACTGGGTGGGCGTCCTTTGGGCATAACCCCAGGGGGCGGCTGTCTGGCTTTGTTCATGACATTACTGCAGTTAGCGACCATAGTCAGAATGGTTTCCGACAGCTCTTGAGACACACTCCTACGAGGAAACGTGTTTTGTTTAACAATAAAAGGTATGTTTCATTTAACTAGATGTTTCTCCAGTCTCATATTATTAGTCCCAATCTGGGTAAACTATCTCATTCTCCTGAATAAATGTTATTTCAACTCCTTTGTTCTTTATAAATTGTGTAAATCTTGTTTTATTACCGTTCACACCACTGATATTTAAAGATGGGCAGAGAAACAAAAATCCTATTTATTGCCATGTAATTTTCCCTTTTCTTGTTCTACACATTCTTTGCCCCAGTTTATTTACTGAGTGCTAGCATACGCTCCCTAACCCTTCCACTGACACACACACACGTGTTCCCCTAACTATCTAAGTGAACATCAGGCCAACAAAATGGTCCAGCTGGCATTCCTATGGACTCTCTCTTGGCATCTGACTGCTGTACGCTACTTCTTGCCCTTGCCATCCTTCCCTCTCCCCCTCCATCCATCTTATCCGTAATTCATTTCCCTATATTTGGGCCTAATAAGCTATAAATTAGATTGGAAAAACAATCTATTTTGCCAACTATTTATTTCCTGGTCTATACTCTGTTTCACTCTACAATATTGAACCTATTCTTCTTCTTTGTCCTTTGTTTAAATTCTCACAATATGCTTTATTCTTCTGAACCCACAATCACACTCCTCTCTATAGAACTTTTGTCTTTTTTCATTATCCTGCATTCCTATATTTACAATGCTTATCTGTTTCACTATTCTGGATTCCAGAATTTATGAAGGCTATGAGTCTTGATTTATATCTTCCCTCTCCCCGTCTTCTCTACTACAGCAATATCCTAAGGGAGACCAGAGGAGCGAGGCTGCTGCATCTTATGTCCTCACAGCTGAGACGGCAACTGCCCTGGCTGAAAGCCTGCCTTCCAAACCCATCACTTTAACTGCCTTGTCACAGAAGAGAGCCTTACCCTGCGCATGCCTGCAAACATGCCAGCATGGTCGCCAGAGTCTCTGGAGGAAGTTGGGCACTTTTAGGCTGGTCTTTCTCTGGGGCAAGGCCACCCAAAATGGACGGGCAGCGTCTCTTTAAGAAAGTCATGCAGGCTTGAATGAAGGGCTCCTGGGAAAGCAAGTATGCAAAACTTTCAGCTCTAGTTCAGCTTCCTAACAACATTAAAAGTAGCACATTACAAAAGTATGCATCCTGACAGCAGTTATCATTAGCTCCTGGGCAGAGTCTGCCAAAGTGGCACCCTTAACCTTGCTTGCCACTTTGGCAGGAAGGGGAAGGGGAAGGGGAAAGAGGTGAGCTGTCACCGTCCACCAATAGCACCATCTCAAAATTCCACAAGTACCAAAAGGATCAAATACGCACTGGCAACCAGTGCTCCAGGGCAGAAACAACTTTTTTATAGAAAAAGCAACTGCTACCGCCAAACATCTAGAAAATGAAGAAAGTCCTCCTTTACCCCATGCTCCCGAATTTTATCTGTGAGCCATTTGTCTAGTTTGAGGTATTCCCGTCGAGAGGCAAGTGCAGCAAGGTCAATAACAAAGGCAAATGGAGTACCATTCAGCAGCATTGACAAAGCCTAGAGAAAAAGAGTTAGAAAACTACTGGTCAATGTAGAACCCAAAAGGAACCTCCCCTTCTAGTATTCGTCAATTCCCAACATTCCTTCTGTCACCCAATACGTTGCTGATGTTGAAGTCACCAGTGCAGCCATGTGTCATGTAACAAAATGGTTCCCCTCTCCTAGAATCACCACACTCTGAAAATACTGAGGACTGGAAGTGAACGCCACTTACTGCACATTTTACCATGCCTGGTAATAGGCTTCTAACACAGTTTTCCCTAATTACACCATTATACAAGGTAAGTCACAGTTCCCTCATGTGTAAAACCAGAACCGTGCTCAGCAAAGCCATGCGCTATGAGGAATTTAACTTCATGAAAGGAGCGAATGCACCAGCATACGGCCGTTTCCTTCCAGGATTTGGCCTGCTGCCTCTTTGCTCAGAATGACAACATTTTAATTCTCCAAGAGTAAAAGGGGAGCAGAGCTGGGTCTCAAGGACCAGCCAGCTTTACCATCTGATTGCCTGACAGTGACTGTTAAAAAACTGTACTGCTGCTGGAAGTCCATGAGCCCCTGCCCGCGAATTGTCAAAGGACAACATTTAGTGACAGTCCTGCTGGTATGAAACACAGAAGTGACTGAAGATCTGAACTTCAGCCCAGATGACTCCTCTGGAGCTTATCAAGAAGGCTGATCTAGTTTTCCCCAACAAAGCTACAGGGTTACAACACCTCACCACAAAAATTCTGCATTCACTATGAGCAAAGCCAGCAGGTGCCGAGACGTCACCTTGTACCAACATCCAAGCCCATTAGCAGTCTTGTGGATAAATATGAACTACTTCAAATTCACAAGTTAGCAACCTTTGATTGTCACTTACAGCTATCAAGCCCTGTGGTTGGGCTGTTGGTTGACACACACACACACCCCACTCCAAAAAACTGCAGGCCTGGCACAAGCACCAGGCCAGGCTTTGAAACTCACCTTCAAGTCTTGAGCAACGTCCAGAATACGTGATAACTTTGCTTGGTCGTACTGCTCCCCTCTCATGTACCATTCAGCCATGGCGTGCATGATGAGCTGCCGGATTGATGGAGACTGGCCCTAAGGAAACACCAGCCACATTTCATTTCATTTCAAATGCTTAAAGGAGCAGCTTCAGGGACAGAGGTCAAGTCCTTTGAGGCTCTATAACACTACAGCCACAGGCCCAAAACCTAGTTAAAAAAGAAATCAAGGAGAAGATTGCAGCGTCTTCTCCCTCTACTCTAGCCCCCATGCCATAACGCCAACCTATCCCTGACCCTCACTCCGCCCATGGCATTTGTTTGTGTCCTCACTCAGGGGCCACTGCAGTAAACGACAGTCAAAGCAGCAACCAATGAAGCAGAGGGACAATTCTAAACCTATTCCACTTCAGCTCCTCCACTCACTACCCAAAAGGAGCCATGAGGAAGAGGAAGAGGAAGGCAAAACCAACTCTCAGTCAGCACTACTGGAAAGGGGACGCCAGGAAGATTTGAAGAAAGGTATTTATTCCCTGATTTCCCATTAGCTAAGAGAAACCTAACACCCAACCCCCCCTTCCCTGCAATCTTATCAGACACCAGATCAAAACAGGAACTGTACCTAACCACCTGCAGACATAGGTGTCACTAATAAAATACCACTCACTTGTCACTCTTGGGTTCAGCTATAATTCCTTGAAAGTATTTGGTCTGTCAAAGCCAGGGATTAGTACTGGTGGCAATCTATGTAGCCAAAGGGCAACTCTTGTGAAGAAAACCCTAACTGCAGAGTTGCAATATGGGCCCCCACATTAAGACTCTGCTATCAAGACAAAACCTCTGTGATGCTCTTACCTGTCCGTGCCACGCGTAATGTAAGATGATGGCAGAGTTGGGGTGGTTGCCAAGGAAAATGGGCATAAGGGTGGAGATGAGTTCATGCCGCAAAGTATGCCAGGAAGTGTTGATCTGGAGCAAAGCCAACACCAGCATATCTGGACAATGCTTGATAGGGAAGTTGAAAAGCTGTTTCACCTGCTCATACTGGCCCACCTCCGCCAATCGCAACAGAGACTCAATCAAGTCCAGACTCTTCCTAACAACAAAAAAAAAACAGGGAAGTTAACTGACTAATAGGCTACAATCGGTATTGAGAATTGAATCACAGCGGAAAGAACCAAAACTTCCACGAATGCTTCTGTTAGGGAAATCTGAAGTAACAGAACTCCACCAGGAAGGTACTGCTGGCCTCTGAGGCACATGGCACCTACAAGCCAAATACCGCAAAGTTCAACTAAAGCTTCTTCTGATAGGGCAGCAAAACACTGTCAGGTAACACTAGGTTTGATTCACAAGCTACATGGATGTGTATAATACAACTTAAAAGCTGTGGTCTCCAGACGGCTATTGTCTTTTATACCGATCCGCACTAGCTCTCCAGCTAGAAATACAAAAGAGGACAAGATGCTGAATTTACACTAGATTTTTACAGTGACTAAGAATATGGAAACCAACAGAGAAATGCCCACCTGAAGTAACTTCTTTCAGGTGGCAGGCATATTACAGCAGAACTGGGAGAGAGCATCAGGTTACCTGGTTCAAGGCAGAACCTTCCATGCATCACATAAAAACGCATGCTAATCAACCCTCCTTTGGAGCAAATCAGCACACAGTTAATTCTGAATTTTGTTCTCAAATGGGGGAACACAGATTGATCACTGGCTACCCTGTGCCTGTGCTGCTGCTGCTGCAGACAGTTTTATATAGTGGGAAGTGCTTGGCGACTTGAGGATTCTTATCAAAGAGCAATAAAGGAAGTTCTCAGCTAGGACCCCCATTGCTGAAGAAGGTACATTCCAAAAAGCCATACAGTTGCTTACCATGTGGCAATTTCTCGATTGTCATCTTCTGGCGGTGCTTTCAAAATATCTGTGGCAACGGTATGACAGGGGTAGTCAGCAAAACAGAAGATCTCTGGGTTAATGAGGGAATGCTGGATGAATGAGAGCTGAAACAAAATCACATCATTGGAAGAGTCACCTGAGGCCTGGACACATAATTTCTCCTTAAGCATTTACCCTCCACCCACTCCTATGTAGTTAAGACTGCTTTTCAGAGAGCTTTTTATACTGTGTGCTGTAACAGATAAAATCTCAAGTACACAAAACGTTATGTGACTATAACTGGCATAGAAGGGATGTAAACCCGTTCTGACCTAGAACAAAGGGTTTTTTCCCACTAACACTAAGTACCCATTGAAGCACCCATTAAGGAACCATTTGGCTCAGAGCAGGATGACCCCGTTCCCACTACAGACCCCATTATTTATTTATTTATTTATTTGTATTTCTATCCCGCCCTATACCCGAAGGTCTCAGGGCGGGTTACAATAATATATTAATCTTAGACAGGTCCCTGCCCTCAGGCTTACAATCTAAAGAGACAAGAAACAAAAGGAAAATGGTGTGGGAGGGAACAGGCAACAGCCAAAAGCAAGCACTCGAGCTACATCTGTTTCCACCAGAGCTAGGGAAATCTGGATCATATGGGTCCTTCAGGAACTATAATCCAGATTTCCTGCAGACCCCATTAAAGGGGTCTAAAATGGGGTCTTCAGGCATCAGATCTGGATTATAGGGAGCCTGTTTCCACTACAATTGGGCAATGGGGTCTAGAGGAGGCTCAGGGGGGCTCCCCATGGGGGGTGAGCCAAACTCAAAACTTCGAAGTCCCTCTGAAGTTGCCTTTGGAGATTAGCACAGGCTCCAAAGAAAACCCCTTGTGAGAGCAATGCCACTGTCAAAGGCTTTGTAGGATCTTCAAAGAGAGTGTCAGATCACTCCGGAGATTCTACCAAGCCGCTCCGTAGGAAGAGTCTTCAGAGCGTCTACAGAGATTGCACCCCGTCCCCCAAAACACCTGGGGTGACAAGCAGACCCCTGTGGGTAGATCTGGATTTGCACATGGGTGCTCCGGCATTTCCACAGCAGGCAGGCTAGCACCCATTGCTATTGGGTGCTAGACCATCCAGGGAAACACACTGGGTACTTCCCTTAATCCGGACCTACTAGATCCAGATTAAGGGAAGTACCCATTCCTTAGATCCGGATCTTCTTAGATCCGGATTAAAGGAGCTCAGTGGAAAGGCAACGCTAACACAGAGATCAGAACGCAGCGTGGGGTGAGCGTCTGCATTCGTTCTATGATTTCTTTGAATTTTTATCCCACCCTGCACCTCCAAGGTCTCAGGGTAGGTTACAACATTAAAAACCAGGGAACATATAAAATGAACATGTTGAACCATAACAGTGCTGGAAGGTAGAAAGGAAAAGTCATTTCCTTGCCTAGCCAAAGGGCAGGGCAAATAGGTGCGTCTTCACAGCTCTCCTGAATGCATCAAGTGAAGGTGCCTGACACACCTCAGGAGGGAGACTATTCCACAATCTATATTGTGGAATATATTCCTTTTTACTATTTTTTTGCTGTTTCTATATTCTGACCATGACACAGCAAAAGAACATTAGTTAACTTGGTTGCCCAACTTTTTCTGATTTTCAAAACTGTACACCAACTTATACAAGCCTCAGAGCTAAATCCTAAAAAATAGCTGAAAGATCTCATTGGTTTTTCCAGGGACTGAAGAGTCATTTAGAAAAAAAAAATGAGCAGGAAGGCTTAGTAGCAGTTCTTTTACCTGTCCTTCTGCATGCTTCCAAGGTCTGTATATGAGATCAACTGGGAAGACATCTCGTCCTAGTCCCCTCTGGACTCCGAATACTACAATATGCAAGCCTTTACTGTCACGAATTTGAAAGCCAGGATGGTCCAGTTCATAGGTTACTTCCTTAAAATTCAAACTTGGGTTCTGCAAAGAGCAAGGAAATTGTTCTGTATTACTGCCTGCTGCTTCCTCCAACACCAAACAAGAGATAATACGGAAGAACATATTTGCACACTCAGGAAAAGGTAAGCTGACTGCACTGCCACTCTCTAGGAATAGCAATGGCCCAAACAAGGAAGTTATAGTTCACATAAGGTGGCCTGAGACAAAAATGGTTCCAGTTTATCCTACATAGTTAACATTTCCTCAAATGCAGTTAAGTCTGTTCTTCTCTAAAGCAATGTTTCTAAAAAGCCTCTGAAAGTATTTGTATGTCACTGAGAAAGAGAGAATAATGAACAGTTTTATTATACTTGTATCATACGCCTACGAATGGAGAAAGGACAATATTCCATCTGGGCATAAAATCTTTAAAAGCAAGTCTTAAGATTTTTTTAAAAAATAAAGATTATGCTCCATGGTGGTTTTCTCAACATATCCAAATGCCTTTCTTTAATCAAAATTATTCAAATAAATAAATTAAAATTTGTCTGCCTTCCTTAAAAGCCACAATGTGCAGACACACTGCCTGCTTGTGCAATTTAGTCTTCCAAAAATAAGTAAACCACATCATATATTAAAAGCAAATGTATCAGAATTCATCACCAAAGAGCACTTTCACTTTGCAGGTACAGAAGGCAAAATAAGCACATCCTCAGTATGACTTCCAGGCTCTTTCACTGAAATTACAGCCATGTTCAGAGATTCTGTTCTTGGATCAACGTACCAACTCCTTAAGCACATCAATCAGAACTTCCACGTTCCACGTATGAGTTTGTGTTCCATCATTTTTATCTCTTCCATCACTCCAAATCCCACTTCCAGGAGCAGAGATAGACTGCAAGGTAAAAATAAAGTCACCAGTTTAGGATCACTTCTGTTCCAACGATAGTAGTGGAACACCTGTTAAAAAAGCATTACTGGGCTCCGAATATTTGTGTTCCCACCAATTTGCTATCATCAACTGGTAGCTGAAACTATGTCCAAAAAACAGAAATCATCGGTGAGAAGTTAAGATCAGTCAGAACCAAAATCCTTCCCCTCTTGAGCTCATCTAGCTTTACTGAGCATACAGAATGAAGGAAAGGCAAAGATTCTTAGATGTTGAACTAGAACAGATCTGTGAATCCCTCATGGTTCTACATGCTGCTTCGGAAGACATGGAGCAGGGTTTTAATATTCAGAAGTCTTTCATAAAGTAACTAATGCACCCATTAGACTGCCTGGCATTGTGAGAAGTCTTCACTGTGCAGCCTGCAGTGTTACCATATGGTGCTACATCAGGTGACCAACAAATCTTTAAGACTTATGGCATCCCTCAGCTATGCTGGCACAGCTTTTAGGCATTTTTTTCCTAGGCAATTTGAGACATTACATTGTGCACATTATTAGCACCTTCTCTGTCTCCACTTCAGGGCAAACAGACTTAAGTCCTGCATCTGTGAACCCTGGTAGCTCATGCAAGCTCTCCACAGGGTGCCAAATCTCCAAGCAGCACAGAATCTCCACAGGGAATACTGGGAAGCTCCCACTAGCAGCTTTTATGCTTCCCATCAGAAGTCTGCTAAGGGCCTTCACATATTTTGCCCCACAGTCACATAACCTATGTCGAAAAAGTTCCAAGGAAAGCATTATCACATAATCAATTCTGCAAATTGCAATTAAAAAAAAAAATCTACACTTCCAGGTGGTTGGGATACAAAGGTACCCCAAGCTGCAACAGCAATGGTCCCTCTGGTCACCCACCTGTAAAGGAATGCCATCGGCCAATCCTGAGTGCGTCCGAGCCATCATCCCCAAAACTCTGGCAACTTGGGCAGCTGTGACCTCTCCAGCACCAAACTGTGTGATTATATTGCGACATTCTTCCACACTGAAAGTACAAGACACATTGACTTCCCACCACTAGGCCTGGTGTAATATGTTTGTGTTAGATGTAGGTCAAATCTAGTACAAAGAACCCCAGTTATAACATTTAAAATAATCTCCCATTAGATACCAATTCTATTTCCCCAAAGAAGTGAACCAGACCAACTCTCATATTACCTGTTGGATGGAATATGGAAACACAAGCAAGTAAGTTTCTTGCTTCTATAACTTTTTTTCAACTATCAATGTAACTGCTAACAATGACAGTTGGGGATGGTACAAAAATCTCCCAAATGGAATTTGAATTTATGAAAAACTAAGGCTTGAACACCATCCAGGATTCTTATTCAGTACAAATACAATCCATGTTCAAGTTGAGTCTACTTGAACGGCTCAAGTGCAAAGACTCTGGATCAGGGGTCCTCAAACTACGGCCCGCAGGCCACATTTATCCTTCGAGGACATTTATCCAGCCCGCTGGGTGTTTTTGCCGCTGCTGCCTGTCCTGCTATGAATTTATTCATAATTTTTTCAAAACTATATTCCGGCCCTCCAGTGGTCTGAGGGACAGTGAACTGGCCCCCTGTTCAAAAAGTTTGAGGACTTCTGCTCTGGACAGACCCTGTGGCATCCGTTTCTTTCCAGACAACTGCTAAGTGATTGCTAGGGTGGAGATGGGCAGCCTGATAACTTCAAAGTTTGAAGGTTTGATATAGATTTTAAAATAACTTAACTTTTCGCCCTGGAATAATACTAGCGGATACTACACATTTCTCATGAAATTGCCTGACATTTCCAAGGTTTCCTTCATCAGGAGAAAATGTGGGTTATGAAGGTTAAACTTTTTTTTTTTCACATAAAGAGTTCTTCTTAAAAATTAAGTCTGACATCCTAAATACAGTTATCTCCAAGGAAGCATCTTGAAAATATTTTTGTACAGAATTACACTGCAAACCCCTTCATCAAAAACAGGGATGCTATTTCTGAAGGCTTTCACTGCCAGTCTTATTGGCTTTCTACCTCTTTTATTTAAATAAAATTTTAACCAGAAGGTGACGTGTTCTGGTTTTGTCTTACGTCCCGAATGGCTCCTCTCGTACCTCGTACAAAAGCCGTAGCCTACTTCCTGCATGAAGTCCGCAAGAGAACTCTCCATCATGGTTTTTGCTATCCCTCCAGAATCAGGCAGGATCCTGTCCATTAGGATGTCCCGTTTTTCAGGGTAGAGAAGTGGTGCAAGCACCACCGGGCAACGTTCCTGGGGAAAATCTAAGAACACAGAGCACTCCTCACAATCAGGCCACAAAGCACTCAACATCTGACCAGAAAAAAAAAAAATGCACTATATGCTTGGCACTTAGAATTATGAAGACAAAAGCAATCAAAGGAAAAGGAAAAGCAGGGACCCCACAATACCTGGCTTAGAAGGCACCGTACTCCCTTTCTGACGGCACCTGCACTTCACATTTAATTGCAACATTTTATCATAAATATATAGATCTTGGTCACTATTCAACCTTCTTCCTTATGGGAAGGAAGCATTTCTGAACAAGCATTTCTTGCTCAGTATCCCTTCTGAAGCTTGATTTTTAAGTTAAAGTCTTCAGCCAAAACTCTGATTTACTAACTGACATCAGAAGCACCGGGAAACCCTTGGAAAAGTTCAGAGGTGCCAAATATATCCACTTCTTTGCAAGTCTTCCTTCACAATATGCATGTCTTGAAAGAACAAATGTGAGCAGCAAAGCAGTTCACAATAATTAACAGTATGTGAAGAAGGGACTGTAAAAATCAGCACTTCAGACCATACAAATGCCTCTGGGTCCTCCATACTTTCTAAAATGGATTCCCTTTGTATACCTAGAGACAATTGTTACTTCTGCTCTGCATTAAGGAGGAGATATTCTACATATTGTTTTCTTTTAAAACGGGACTCAAATGGATGCCCCACATACATGCTTACCTCTACGTAATGTTTTGAGAAAGGCGTCAATCTGTTCCTGTCCAACTCCAAAAGCTCCCTTCTGTCCAAAAAGCAGATGGGAAAGGAGGAGGTGCAAGACCTCTATTGCAATATCTTGGAAGCCACCTTCTTGATTTCCACTGACGTCTGCGTCAATGTATGAACGCAGAAGATCCGGGAGCTTCTGTTTAATAAACTGAGCAGCTGAAATAAGAAAGGCAAGAACATTTTGTTTGCTTATTTAAAACAAAATACCAGGCATTCAAAAACAACAGGGCTTCCCAATGCAGCTGGTTGGCCACTGCTGGACTGGATGGGTCAGGCATCCAATTCAGTGGGGTATTTTTTGTGGCCTTTAACTGTGTCAAGTCCAGGAAAGCAAATTTAAATGCCCCAAAGGGAAGAAAAACTCGTAACAGAATAAGGAGGCTGTCCAAAGGCAAGCAATCCTATTAAAGAGCGCAGAGGTTGAAGGTGACCAAGAAGGTCTGGGGAAGGTGATGCTGGAGTTCTGCTCTTGTATTCTTGGACTTGTGCCAACTATTGTGGCATTGGGACTGGGCACAAATGCAACCTATAGGTGCATTCATTCTGTGGTGACCAATGAGAAAACTTAAACTCATGCCTGTAGCTACCACAGCTGAATATCTAATTGCTGAAGCACTTTATGCGATTATCTTACCAAATCCTCGTAGGTCTGGATTGAAGGAATTCAGCAAAGCAAGTCCAAAAATAACCTGCAACAAACAAAGAAAAGTTATGAATGCAGATTTGCATCTGGGGGGAGAGGGAGGATGAAGGAAGTATTAATGACCCGAGACCAGGAGTTGGGGATTTTGCCAGTTCTAGAAGGAGTTCCTTTAGAAGCAGCAGACATGTAGCTTATGTAGCTCAATCTCCCACTGTGATAAGAAGTGCCTACCAGCAGCTTTGGCTGATAGACTAACTAGGGTACATGGCCCACAGCCTATGCCCTGGTAAGCTCATGTATGGTTTACTATAATGCTCCACCCTTGTATCCCGAGTGCAAACTATGACTGGTGCAAAATGTAATTGCCAGGCTGGTAAGTAAAGCTCGTGCTCACACAAACATAAATCTGTGCTTAAGCAACTGCATGCTGCTTGTCAATTAGCTACCAGGTCAGATTCAAAGTCTTACGCGTGGTAGCATGGTATAGAAGGCCTTAAACAACATGTGGGACCGGAGTTTGCGTGAACGCTTGCACTGATACAAGTCTTTCTGATCTCATAGGCCTCTTTGTGCATTCCAGGGACATAAGGTTAAAATCAGAACAAACTCACTCACCTCTTGTACTTTACTTAATTTGATAACTTTGCTCAGTTGAGTGAATAGATGGGGTGACGGCTTAAGACTCTGAAAGAAAAGCAGGCCCTTTGTTAATTACACTCACAGTTTCATCATGGGAAAGGATTATACAGCCACGAAATACATAAGGTATAGCACAGCATTAACACAGAAAAATCTAGAACTACTGGCAGCTATCAGTGGTACTTTCTAGCTTCCTTCAGCTAAGCCATTACAGAGGTTCCAGTGTCAATTGGAGGTCAAAGACACAAGAGAACTACAAATCTTTCAAGAAAGAGCATTTAGTTGGCAGGAATCTTAAATATTGAGTTACTGTGATGCACACAGTTTATTTTTGTTAATATTCCCTCAGTGCAGTCTGGATTGTTCTTCAGTAATGCAGTAAGACACTAGCTTCTCACAAAATGGTTACAAACCTTCTGATAGTGCAATGGATTTTCAATAGCATAAGATAGTGTTGAAATAAAGTTTGGCTTTGTAATCAATGATGCACACTCCTGGATCAGAAACTGAGTCTGAAAGAAAGAAGACGGTAAGAGCAAATGTTTTAATTTGTTTGGGAGAGGAAAAAAAAAGACCTACGATGCACTAATTTCAGCATGTTGCTTCTCAGGCTACCATAAGTGTTCTTACCACAGAGTATTCAACCAATATTTTTATCTCTTACTTGAGGCTAGACAGCTCACAAAACTAGTCTGCTAATCTTGCAGAAAGCTGAACAGCATATACAGGTCTTAGTCCTGCCTGGATAGAGGCAACTTAAGACTCACTGCTGTCGGGACAGTGTTCAAATAAGTCAGCAAAGAAAATGCTTGGAGGATCAGGAATCCAAGGACCATTAGCTGGAGGCCTTTGGAACCGCAATCCAACAAGGAATACAACATTTGAGCATGTGAGACTTTAGAAACGTTAACCCTCGCTTGCTAGAAAACACTCAACATTTCCTGTGCTGTGAGAAGGAGAAAAAAACCCAATATTCAACATTTACACATCACCTTTTTATTGCAGCAGACTAAGACAGGATGAAAAAATGCTTCCTCCAATGCTACTAGCGTATGGATTTATCATTTGTTGAAGCACAAAAAAGGGTGGTTAGCTGAAAGCCCCCCTAGAAGCTTCCTCTTCTGGAACTTCCCTAGGAAGGGATGCTTGCTCAACCCTTTTCCAAAGTTGTATAATTTGGAAAGACAATTAAATTGTGGTGTTCTGCTATGTTTTGAAATCTGGCAAGAAGTTTCACCTCTTATTAATACTTTTATAGCACTGCAGTAGATTTTGAGACAGATGGAGCACAATGGAGTAAATAACTAAAAACTAGATATTCGAGGGACATAATTTTACCTGATGGAAATCTTTGCCACTACTTTTACCATCGCCACTGAAATCCACATGTGAGAAGAGACAGCGTAGTAAATGCCTGTCTGCCTCGGGGCCGTGCCGGTTCACAATCTAGATGCGAGAAAAAATAAGAATGTGTATGAACGTATCCTTCATTTGGACTGTGGCGTTTGCCTTTCAGCTGCATAACTTAAGCAAGAATGTCCATCTTTCCTGCTTATTGACCTGCTGGGCTGAAGAAAATACTACCTGGAGGCAAGTCGTCCACTGTTTGTAACTAAATATCGGTACGGTATAAGGCAAAGCTGAAACTCTAACACTATAATCAACAAACATACACATTTTAGATTTTCTTTTTTTTAAAAAGGGCAACCTATGATAGAAAGCGTTCTGGTTTTAAATGGCATTGTTTTTTAAAAAAAATTAATATGCATCCAAGAAAAGCAATGAATTCAATATAAAAGCACCTATAAACAAATACACATTAGGCAGTCACAACTGCCAGTTGAGGGGAAATATGTGAATCTGCAAACTGTGCAGTTTTAAAGGGAGCTTCCTTTGTTCCTGGCCTGGACTCCTATTTGGCCCAGGCAGTACTACACAACCACAGTTCAGCATTATACCAAAGGCCACAAGATCAACAGCCCCAAAAGTTTCTCCAACATGCTTCTTTTTTAAGCACGGCACTCATGGTTCCTCTCACTTTCCAACATCACTATTACACTTTGAAAAAGGCAGGAAGGAGGAGAAAACATTGCAAGAAGTAAAAATTTCCTAATACCCAATACAGACATAAGGAAAGGACCTCTAAGTGCCTAAAAGTGCTGATCAATATTATTCAGAACAAAGGCTACTTAATATGGTGAAGCTGGGCATTCAGGAAGATATGCTTAGCATAAGTGCTGAAAGGCAATGGGTGGCCCCCAAAATAACTGGTCTGCCATACAAGCCAAGAGGTGTGGGCCTATTATTTTATCTTGCATTGGGATTTTTTTTTTAAAAAAAAGCACTGAGCAAGGCCTCATCTGAAGCCAGTAAGTCACCCAAGAGGGTCCAGGCAACTGGGCAGGGTTCAAGAGGGGAAAGTGCCTGATCCTATTGCAGCCCACAGACAACAGAAAACAGCCAACGATATATTATTTTGTACTTCCCTGGGGCAGAACCAGAAACTGGAGAATAATTGCATCAACAGTTTGTGCTTTTTTAAAATCCTTTTAGCACCATCTGTAACTTGGCTGCGAATTGACAGGCCAGGAAGTTAACCCACTCTAGGCATTTTTCCAGTTCCGGTCTTCCAAAGATATACAAATGCCCACGACTCGTGCAAAGCTTTCTAAATGACTTCACTCAACTTTTAAGACGATTGAAGGGAAAAAGAAAGGTGAATCAACTTGGTTCTCAATTAAAGGCGGTGAAGCGTATGTTTCCATTTGTCTATTTGGCCTAGAGCAAGTGCTTCTGGGCCATAACCATGCAATGGCCACTGTGGCCATATACATGCCTTAAGGGATCTGTGTAGACACCTGACATGCCTTTCAAAAATTACGAACATGTGACTTTCTAAAATTCAGCCACACTCATCTGTAAAGTGCCACTGCAAGAGGCATTTCAATTTTTTAAACGATATATTTTTGTATATATGTTCATTCTCAATGCTGTTTTCCATCCCCAGGAAACACGTATATTAATTGAAGGCACTGCATGACCCCAGCTTCCTATAACCTGCTTGAAGGCCGTTTCTAACCATTATTTTTCCTAATGCATCTGCGCTCAGCAGGCTTCACATCAGGCAAGGTTAGCTGTATTTGGCCTCCTGGTTTATTGGAAGCCCTCAGAGAATCAAAGGTTTTTCACTCTTTCAGATTTGTGAAACAAAGATGGTAGGTGAAATTTATACTAACAAATAAGGCAAGTGTGAATGCAAACTTTTCTTAATGTATATCTTGGACTTCACTAGGCGTTGTCCTCCTATGTTATATAAAGTTTCCAGAAAACTAATGAATTGGTAGATGAATTGCTTTAGTACACATAGTAAGACCACATAACAAGCACGGAAATTACATTCCACAATGTCACAGCCAACAGAGCCAGGATATCTACACCCATTGGCCTCACCCCACATAATACTAAGCCATGATGTGCTTAACCACAGATGATCTAACAAGCCCAGGAATTTTCTCCAGGTACTCCTGACCAACAATGTTGAAGCTTAGCAAATGTGTAGTACAGACACCAGGGCAATTAAAAGCAGTCAATTAAAAGCTGCCCCTTCAAAAATACACAACTGGTCTCCCAAAACAGATCTGTTTCTTCAAAGAAACCAAAGTTAGGATAAACACTGTGCTACTGCTCTGAAGAGAGAGTGCTGCCAAAATGGCATCTGTCAATCTCTGGAACTCAGATCACTCCATGCTAGCCAGGGACAAAGGTGAGGTGGCAGAGGAGGCAGTATAAAACCCACAGCCTCCCCCTGAGCCAGGGTGGAGAGAGGCAAAGGTGAGAGATCAAATGAAGGAAAAGAAGAATGAAAACCTTTGCTACAAGAGTGAAGGTTCACTGAAGCTCAGAAGACGACAAAAATAAACAATGGACACCACTTTTAGAAGCAGCCAAACTACACACCGATCTACAGATTAATGAATTTCCCATCTATTTTTCTGAACTCATGACTGAAGAACTCTCTCCCTCACCTTGTCTTTCTATAATTCACATTTAATACTTTGATAGAGACAATTTACACCTCTTTGTAATCTTTTTAGCAGCACATGGTTAGTTGAATTTCTTCACTTTGAATTGCTTAAATGTTTTCATTGTTATGGATTGCCAAATTATTAACTTTATTATCTTTAAACAAACAAACAAAAAAGATGACAAGTAAACTTGGGAGGTTTTGGCAGCTTTTTCTCAACGTATTGAGGCTAGTGCCAAAAGACACTGTCTGGGTTGAAGCAAGGAAGGTACGAACTTGAAGGTGCATTTCTCCTGACAGAGACTTGGGAAGAAAACATGACTAGTCTCCCAAAATAGATCTACATGTTCAGAGAAACCAAAGTTGAGCTGAACAACATATTACTATGATGTTTGAAGCAGGATATTCAGGAATGTGCCCCAAAAGACAGATGTGTTAAGAGCACAAGAGAAAACTGCTCTGATGCTGGACAAAGCAAATTCAATATAAAGCCACAGAAATGTTCACAACTCAACAGCAGTCTACATTTTTAAAAAATACAGTACTGAAGCTTGTTTTTGTTTCGTTTTACTTACATGTTGTATTTCCTGCTGGCTTGCTCGATAGTTTTTCTTGGTTAAATTGTCCACCAGGTAGCTGATTTGAGACAAGGCCAGCGAGAGCGAGTCAAGATTCATTG
This sequence comes from Aspidoscelis tigris stejnegeri, assembly GCA_023333525.1. Taxonomy (NCBI): domain Eukaryota; kingdom Metazoa; phylum Chordata; class Lepidosauria; order Squamata; family Teiidae; genus Aspidoscelis; species Aspidoscelis tigris. The sequence goes on from JALMGA010000013.1 coordinate 7,109,289, forward strand.
CTGGTTGGGGCGGAAGCAGGCGGCCGAGCCCGGCGCAAAATCACCATTATTCCCCTTTAGTCACCTCAGAGACAGGTTAATTTTTTTTCCACTTAGCCTATGTCTTGGTATATGCTGTATCTCAGCTCTTCTTTCGTAGAATTCTTGCACTGTTCTGAATCATGGCACCTGTAAGATGATAAAGCACAGTTTCATTCAGCATAAAGTTAAACTAACACGGAGTTTCCAGGAATGGAACCTCCAAGAATAGAGGAGTGATGTTCTTTGCTCACAAAATCGACAGAAGTTCAAATTGAATAGTTTCCCGGGTTGAAATTTCAGAAACAGGTCCACCACCAAGAATATTCTCCCTTGTGTTATTATGTTCAATGTCACCCCCTACTGATGGGATTGCAAGGATAGCCTCTTCCCTAAATTTCAGCATCCAATGATAAAAAATAAACACCGTCCTGAGGTATTTACAGCTTTGTGTGCAGCACAAACACCCTTAATTGAGCCTACAGGCCTGTGGGCATCTCCTCCAGCTACTCCATGAAGTGGTCAAAGACATCATTCTGTGCCACCAATAGATTCCAGACTACTATGGAGAGTGTACAATCTATACAGGTGGATTAATTATCAACATATGAGCTACTGAGGTCACACTATATTAAGTTCAGAAGAGCTCGTAACCATTCAAAGGTAAACAGGACATCCCTTATACTCAAAGCTGTCTGGCCTTTCAGCAAAAGCTTGAAACCACTGTGGAAGAACAGTCAAACTAGAAAATCCATATTCAAAGGGAGCACAAGGCACAACTAAATGAGACCAGCTCCCTGATCCTAGGATCCAAGCTGGATTCTATTTCAGTGGGTCTCGGCCCACTGCCATCAGACGCTTTTTGAGTAGCAGCACAAGATTTTCCAATGCCAACAAAATTAAAATTAAAAGTAAATACTGGGGACATTTTACCCTCAAGGCATAAACACCAGCTGCCTTATATTAAACATTCTCATGCACTTAACTATGTGTGACACAAGCTACAACTCTGCAGAAGTACCCAGTATGGGCCCTGTGCTATATGTTAGGAACAAACCTGTAGATATGTTAAACAGAAAAGCTGTGTCAGCAACCCTAAATCTGGAGTCAGTCAAATAAAACCACACTCACTGTTGAGATTATTCACAAAAATCTATGCATCACACAAGATAACTGGCTATGCCTACACAGGTGATGTTCTGAAGAAGTGGAAGAGGATACAGACATGTTATCTACAGGTTTTATTGCATTTCCCATATTCTGAATTTGAAGTTCTTTAAATGACAGGAAACTGCTCTTCCAGCACGAGATCATGTTTGATATAAACAATGCCTTTCCAGAATTGGACAAAAAATACTTAACTCCTATGTTCAGCCATATACACTTACCAGAGCATTTAAATCAACATCTCTTCTGAAAACTCTTAACTACGAATAACAAGATTCTTTTTGTGAAAACAACAGATGTGAAACTGCTTTAAGAGCAATCTGTACAACTTTTGACAGACAGTAAAACTGTATCCAGGACAAATGTAAAGCAAAGTAAGCTACTTTGTGCACAAAGCGAGCTTTAAGACAGAGCAAATATTTGTTTGCATATAAAACATTGGAATTAGTAAAAAGGACACATCTGCCACAATAACAACTAAACACTGTAAAATGGATAGTAAAACATTAAGAACGTTTGCTTACACCAACGATCTGCAAACATATTAAGCCAAATACAGTTCAACACTCAATTCTTCACTCCATCACTAAGATCCATCTTTACTGAGACATCCTGTCTGTACTCAAGTTTTAGTCCAGCCAGGGTCCACTTTCAGAGGTAGAAAAATCACCTGCAGAGTGACAAGCTGTATCCCTTTGGTATTATCAATACTCAGAAGATCCACTTTTGAGTTAGATAAAGTGGAAAGGAAATGTCTAGTTGCTTTGCTGATAGTTCTGTTGCTCTGAAGGTGGACTGATGGTGGATCAAAATTCAGGTATAGATGGGCCCTTACAGCATTCGGTTCTAATAATCAGTTTGTCAATCTGCCCAAACTTGGAACTGCTGTCTGACTTAATTATTTATTTGAACATGCCAAAAATACAAACACTGGTTAAGTCTACTTATTCAGAAAACCACCTGTTAAACACTAAAATTATTCATTTGGGAGGTAGGGACAGACTGAATAAACTGAAACAGAAACAGACAATTCCGTGTCCTCTCCTCGTTTGTGGAAGGAGATAGAGGTCAAAACAATCCTGGACTAGATTACAATCATAGTTTAGTGTCTCGTCCACGTGAGCAAAACATGACTAATCAGGATCTGTGCAATTATGACTACACTAATGATAACACAGGACAAACAGCATGAAATTCCAGGTACAAAATAAGATACCTGCGTGTGCTCAACCCACATCATTATTAAATAAGCCTACAATTAAAACATTTCAGACCTACATTTGCTTGCCACATGGGGAGTTTCTTAAGAGGCCATTATCTGCCAGTCTAGAATCTAAACTTCAGAATGGCTACCGCACCTTCTGTTTAGAAGATGTTTTATAACTCAAATGTGTTGTTCGAACAAATTTAGATAATGAACAAAGGGCCACCAGATATGAATAAAACAAAATCCTTCAGAAGGGGCTTTTGGTTTTGTTCTTTATATTTCCAACCAACTTTTCCCAAAAGGGTCCCAAGGTATCCTATAAGGTACAAAAGCCTTAAGGCAATGATCACAGAAAAGTTAAAATAGGAATTATTCTATAAGGAGAACATGCAGAAGTTGTGAAGTGCAAATAAATTCTAGCCGCACCTAATACATAAAACAAGCGCAGCATAGGAGTATAGGTACCCTCAAGTGAAAGGGCTTCCTGCACTAGTTTCCCACTGTTCCTGCTCTTGAAATAGCAGGGGACAAACACTGCTGCTCTCAGGGTCACCATCTAACACGCACATTGGAGCAGGACCTAGATGGGGAATGCAGGCACTGAAACTGCTCCCCTTCGACCATCCAATAGAAGAGGTCTACTTTTCTGAGACTCTTGCAAAATGCAGAGTTAGGGTTTTATTTCCACTCAAGCATGTCCAGGACAGTGACCCTGCATGTGCAATATTGGAATTGGATTGTCCCAAAGCCCAAGGATTGATACTTCCTTTATGGCTCTCGATATCAAAAGGGGCTTCTTAGAGAACTTGTGCCTCTGAGAGATTTCAGACATTATTAGGATTCAACCAGAGATTATCCGAGGTTTCATTTTAGGTAAGGTTATCTGGACAAGTTTTCTATTTGTACCTGGTGTGCTTTGTAACTAGTCTTGAGCAGGGATGTGCATGAATATTCACAACATTCAAAATTTGTACAAACTCATCTGGATTCAGACATTCGAATTCAAGTCAAATGTTGGCACACTCAAAGATTAACATTCAAATCAAATGCTTCAGAACATTCATATGAAGCTTTCATACATTCGTGAACCTGGGGAGGTGGGAAAGCGGCTTCGTCAGTCTTATCTGCAGAGGCCGAACATCCGTTCCGGTGCGCTGGCAGCTGGGGTGGCCCAGATCAGGCTGCCCCAGCTGCCAGGGCCCCCCTAGGTGCCCACCGGCAACCAGGGGGTTGGCCCCCTCCCCCCAGCCACTTATCTTGTCATGGTGGTCATGCGGACGGCCGTGGCAATGTGCCACTCCATGTGGTACACCAGCCCCACACTGTCAGCACCTCCGGTCTGAAGCGCTGACAGCTTGGCCCCCATCTACCAATAGCAGCAGCTGGGAGTGGGACCCGCAGCTGTTCGGGAGGGAGTCTGCAAATCCTCTCCCTCCCTGTACAGCTGTGGAACAGCTGGAAATGCCCTGGGCTGGTTGTAGAGTGTGATTTTGTGCTCTACACCCGAAACGCAAGCAGAGTGTCCTGGGACGGGCTGGGGCGGTTCCAAACGGAACCGTTGGCCCAGCAGAGCGAATGCTCTGTCCCAGGGTGTTCTACTCAAGTTCGGGAGGCCCTCGTGTGAATAGGCCTAAGCTGTCCTCTAGAAACACGAGATCACCCACAACAACACTGCTACACATGCCACAAATTTGTGTGCCATCTTATAGGTGCTTTCAGGGCCTCCTCTATAGTGGCATCTACAGCTATAAGGGCTTAGGTGACTGCTGAATATACTTATCACCCAGGCCTTCTTAAACGGACCGACACTTCTCCTACACCTTATTTTTCACTATTTTCATGGGCGTTGATTGTTTATATCTGTATGTACTTGGAATCACGCTGCTTCCTTTTCTAAAATCTCAATGTAATTTTTAAAAATACAAATATTCTGTTCTGATTAAATGGCCTAGGGACATGTCATTTTAAAAACTTCAAAGAACCGATGCATGTGTGGTCGCTCAATGCCCCCATCCCTACCCAAATGGCTGGATTTTCTGGTCACCTATTAGATGTTCTGCCAGATAGCAGGTGGGAGCTCTGGCACATCCATCAGACCAAGGCACTATCTTAGCATCCCCAGCTCAGCCATTTCCAGCTGGCGGAGAGCAAATTTTGGAGCTGGTATCATAATCCATTGTACACTCTTAGCATGTGAGATTGGTGTGAGGCACATTCATTTGTTCCTTGGAGAGCCTGGGACACTCTATTGACTGGTCAGCTAGAAGCCTAGCAGATCAATTCTACCAGAATAAGATGACCTGCTTCGCCTGTCTCCTGATCACTGATGCTATCAAGCACACGGTGACCTAAACATGGCTACTTTATTCCTGTTCCCTATCAGGCAAATTTGAGGTATTTGATTTCTTTGCAGTAACAATGGTCACATTTTAAAAATTAGAATGTTTTGAAATGCTTTGGCATGCCAGGCATAAAATTAATGTATTATGCTTGCAGATTCTTATTTCAGTAGCTTTTTGTTACTTTGTTACGATTTTCTTATGTCTGGTAGCCTATGTTTTGTAGTATAGCAGTACCTAAATGCTGTTATTAATAAAGTCATTGTAGTCTGATTTGGAGTGCCTGAAGTGCTACTGCCAGAAAAAAAAGCAGAAATCGCATAAAATGAGTACAGAGTAACTTCAACATTATTTGAGAAGAGATATAGTCTGTAATATAGTCAAAATGACAGTTAAATGGTGAGCACAAGACACATTGCTTAGGACACATAGACAGTAACTGTGTAAGGTTATAATAAAGCAGCAAAAATTACACTTCTGGACAAAGAAGAAAATGAAACCAAGAAAGACCGGGGAGTTCATACCAATGCTGCGAATGATGAGACTGATTGGGGGGTGGGACAGTATACAATGGAAGACGAAAATTTCAGACACTGAAGATTTAATTTAAAACGAAAAATTCCATGGGAGTATTAGGGAGGCACTACTCAAGCAGGTAACTGGATAAAGATTTCTTTAAAAAGAAAGACAGTGGTGAGGGGCATTCTGAATTATCTGTATCAACCAATCACCGCTTACACAGAGGTATTTGCATTTCTATCCAATTGTATAACTTACATTGAGGCTTATAATACAACAATAACACATGGTTAAAACTAGATTCATTAAAACCAAAACAGTACTTGAAAAGGAATGGCAGCTCCCTTTCCACCCAAAGGCTGGAATAAAGTGTAGAAAGGCAGGGCTAAATGAGCAGCCTCACTCTGTAACCTGCTGGCTGCCTGCCACAGAGAAGATCTAAAGACCCAACTCTTTACCCTGGCTTTGGTTAAACAAGGAAATAGCCTTTCTTCCCTACATCCAGGCACTGTTATGGCTTTAATATATTTAATATGTTATGGTTTTAATACATTAATTTTCTACATCCATTGGTTTTTAATGTTGCAACCCGCCCTGAGACCTTTAAGTATAGGTTAAAAACTCAAATAAATAAACATATTAGAACACCTTCTTCCATATCGACCTACCCATGACTTAAGATCTGGAGGGGAGGCCCTCTTGGTTGTCCCACCACCTTCAGTAGTAAAAGGGGTGGGCACCCAGGAGAGAGCCTTCTCAGAGATGGCCCTCAAGCTATGGAATAGTCTCCCCCTTGAGGTGTGTCTATCACCTTCATTGTACACATTCAGGAAGACAGTGAAGATCCACCTCTTTGCCCTGGCCTTTGATTTCTCTTCCCACTTTTCAGACTATGGGTGTTTTTCCACTTTCACTAAAAGTACCCATTAAGTACCCATAAATGGGTATGTAATGGCATTTTTGTACCCATTAATGGGTACTTAATGGGTACTTCTAGTGACAGTAGAAAAACAACCTGTGTTAGCGTTTCAATATATACTGCTATTGTTTTAATATATGCTTGATTTTAAATGTTGTTACCCATCCGGAGACCTTTGGGTATAGGGCAGGATAGAAATACAGCTCCCAGACAACACTTTGTCCTTTAGGTGTGGGCCTGACATGGACTAGGGGAAGATCCAACTGGCCTCAAGTCATGCACTGCAGTACTGTGACATTTGCTCTGCCTCCTTAGGTTCCAAAAAAGTAATGATATGATGGATGAACAGATATGCCCAAGTAAGGGCTTTGCCTTGCTCTTAGGATCCCAGTAAAGGTATACTGACACACCTGAGTCCGAATTCCCACATCAAGGGTGGGTGGTCATTCCAAGTAAGTTGGAATAAAGTTTTGCAAATACTGAAGTCAAGGAATCTTAACAGAAAGCTTCCCTGGGAAAATGATTTGGCCAAAGGGAAAAGAATTGACTGAAAACAGAACCACAAATCACAGGCTGACTCAAGCAGGAGACTGTACAGTTATGGTAGAAAGATCAAGGACTACACAGAACTTGGATTTGGCAACTAAACAAGTATTTACAAGATGAGCATGAATAGTTGAGAAATACGCAGTGAGTCACACAAGTCTCTCAAGGTTACCACCAATTCAAGATTTCCAATATATATTGCAGCAAGGACTAAGGAAATGAGAAATGATTACAGTTTCAAAAAAGTAATCAGAAAAACACTCAACCACTGAGGACTACCTCTCAATCAACTTTGTGACATGCAAGGCACAGTATCTAACTATACATCAGAAACTCAGAATTACGATGGTCAGCAACTCCTAAGGCACATGAAGGAAACAGAGAGCCACTAACAGAAAACCAAGTAAAGGCAACAGCATATTAAAGTAGCTTCCGAGTGAGCAAGTTGCAACTCTCTGCCCAGTAAAACTAGGAAGCACATTTGAAGCAGCATTAAGGTCACAAAAATGTTGTTACTTTTCAGGCATATGCTTTTTTAAAAAGTCACGGCACCACTAGTAGATGTTCTCATGTGGGCCATCTGGCTCCAGCACCTCTCTCTCATTCAACTTGCCATGGAGTATTCAAAATTCAGCTCATAAACTGTTCAGTTGTATTTGTTGTATTAGAAATGTTGGCTTTTATACCCCACTTTTCTCATCCAATTATGGGGAGTCAAAGTGGCTGACAAAGCTTTCTATTCTTCTCCCCACAACAGACACCCAGTGAGGTAGGTGGAGTGGTAAGAGCTCAGAAGAGAGCTGTGATTAGCCCAAGGCCCCCCAGCTGGCTTTGTGAAGGAGTACAGAATCAGGAATACAGTTTTTTTTACTGCTCAACCCTAAAAGAAACAAAACTCTCTACAGTACCTTCACAACAAAAGGTAAAAAGACAATATTAAACACAATGGAAGGAAACAACTGACAAAACCCCCTACTATTTAAACTTACAAAATTCTCCTGATTAATAAGCCTGTGTCTTTTTACACTGATATTGTGGGTTTCAGTCTATCTTTGACAGTCCCTTAGCAGATGCATAACAAATGGCATAAAGTCAGGGCCTACAAATATAAGTTTGATTATCTAACCAGCTGCCATTTATGTCTATCATAAGCACACACTTCTATGACCTTCTCTCATAATAGAGGGCCATAGGTTCAAACCCTTGTACCTTCTTCAATGTGGACAGTGACAAATCACTTCTGCCATAAACTCCTGCATCAATTTGTGAATGCAATCACCAGAAGTTAACCTCAACTAGCTTTTTTTACCTTTTCAATTCTTCAAGATAAACACAAATGCAAACAGGTGGACACACTTCCTGCCCAATACCATGGAAGGTTTGCTCTTGGTGAGCACTTTGCTTAACAAGGTTCAGATCACTGATTAACCTAGAAAAGGGTGTATACAGTACTGCTTAGAGAGCAGAGAAGGTAAAAAAAGGACTCATTCACTCACAGGAACTGACAAGCAGTACAAAGTTGGCTTAACTATATGTCAAAACCTAAAACTACAGAAAGGACTGGAAAAGCAAGATATGAACCAGAAACCTCTCAGTTTACAGCTCACTCAAGGGTAACTAAGTGCTACATTGAAAATTTACTTTCTGTGCCTCATTTCTTTCCCTCAAACCCATCAAACGGCAGCAAATTCAACAGAAACAAAACCTTTCACAAAATATCAACACCTACAGTACTGAATTCATTGTTGCAAAATGTTGCAAACTCACAGAAGACACAATTGTTTTGCATTTTTTAAATAGAACTCTTCATAAATAACAGGGGAAATCCCAGGAAGAAATACAAGGAAAGTATTCAAAACCTGCTCTGGCAAGATTCCTATCTTTTACACACAGAGTGCTATCTGCCATCAACTCCGCCTATGGATTGAATTCCAGCAAATATAGGAGGAAACTAATAGCAGTCTTAGTTTACTGTGGCAAGTCTGTCCTCCCACACAAGACCCTTTGGGAAAGAATTCCCACCACTGTTTGTTTATTTCATTTATTTTTAAGAATGTATACCCCACCCTTCACCAGGAGGTTCTAGGGCAGGTCACAACAACAAAAAGATCATATAAAATGCATACAATATTTAAAATAGAATACTTCCTCCCTGGCAGGACAACACCCAGAGGAAAATAAACATCAAAGGAGTATGTTTCAACCAGGCACTGAAAGTCAATATAATGTAGGCACCCAGCGGACCTTCAAAGGGAGGCTGTCCCTGAGTCTGGGGCCCACTACAGAAAAGGCCCTCTTGCTTGTGTCTGCCCCTTACACTTCTGAGAGAGAAGGAAGCACAAGAAGGCCGTAAACCAAGTGTTCAGGGTTAGTTATAAGGATACAATGTGTCCATAGAAAGCAAAATGTCAATACGTGTAATAAATACTACACGCCAAGCTTTTCAGCATTAGCAATGTCTCTCTTATCAGACGACAGACCCATACTGTAGGGCTTGTCTTTCAGCTCTCCAGCACAGTATTCATTCTTCAGATATATTAGCACAGGTGGGGAACAGAAAGGCGAATCCCTAGCTAGCAAACGTGCAGCACAAGTGAAGTGAGAAAAGTCACTAAGACCCATTTTAGAGGTACAAACAAACCCCGTCCTCACCAGACACGTGAAAGCGCGCTCTCACACAAAGATCTACCAACTCTCGCAGCGTCACTTGGGAAACAGAAGGCCACGGAACCACTCCAGAGGCGAATGAGAAGGCGAAGGAAGGGAGGAAGGGAAGGGCCGTCAACTCTGCCCTGCTCCGGCCGGCCTGCCAGAGGCGCCGTCCCGCACAGGATTCCGAAAGCGGCGGCGCGGCGCCACCCTGGCCCCTGAAGTCGCCTGGCCGCTGGTGGGCCACGGCCTTTCCCTGAGCTGCAGCCCCGGGTGGGGTGGGGTGAGGGGTCTCAGCTACGGAAGCCCTCGCAAAGGACCGCGACACGGAAGCCTGGCAGCAGCTCTCCAGCCAAGCCAGGCCGAGCGAGAGGAAGAGGCCAGGCGGGCGGAGCGGGGATTACAGCAACTTCCCAGCCGGGCTGAGGGAAGGAGAGCGGGGCCCAAAGGGCGGCGGCGGGGTGGGGGTGAGGGTGGAGGTCAGTCCTCCCTTCTTCGGCGACGGGGTGGCCCGCCGGGGGCCTCCCCCTGGGGCAGGTGGGGCAGGCTCGGGGGAAATCGCGTCAGGCAGCCCGCCTGGCCCCTCAGCAGCAGCAGCAGCAGCGGCGGGAGGCGAGGGAAGGCCGCCGTCGCCCCTCGCGCCGTTACGGCTCCGCTTTCAACGCCGGAGCGCAGGCCGCGCTTCTCACCTTCAGGCGGGCCTGGCCGGGCGGGGCGAGACTCTCGGGGCCGGGTCGGGCGCCTGGCTGAACCGCTCGCGCTACTCGGCTCGCCTCCTCCGCTGCTTCCAAAACAAAATGGCGCCGGGAGTCGCGCGCTCACGTCGCGGCCTTTCTCTTCCCGTCCTGCTCTGCGGCGGAAGAAGCCAGGCGAGGCGGCGCTGGCGGTGGTGATGGAGGAGGAGGAGGCGACGGGCGAAAAGGGCTCTCGCGGCCAGCTGCCTGCTGCGCCGCCGGGAAAGTCTCCCTCCGCCCAATCAAAACCTGCGACCGTGAGCCCGCCTCCCGCCGGCAGCCCAATCACGGTCGTCCCCAAGCGTTACAGGGCTACCGCTGGTGGGATGTGGGAGAACGTCTTGAAGAGGAGAAGAGAAGGGACGACGAGGAATTGAGGACGGCTTCGCTTTTGCGCTTGCGTAGAGGCGAGAGCGGGCTGTCCAATCACGGAGAAGTGGCTAGGGAGAGGGAGGGGGGAAGAAGGAGCGGCTGCCCGGGTGAAGGATTGGCTAGAGATAACACGGAGCTCAACTTGGCCAATGAAAAGGCGGCGCCGTGAAGGGAGCAACCAATCACGGCAGAGGGCGCGTGCGAAAGAGGAGGAGGAGCCAGGTAGGTTCCCCACTCGTGACGCCTGGTGGCGCCGGGGGGGGAGGGGTTTTTGGGGCACGTAGATAAGATAAGCAGGGCAAGATAACTACAGTTCCCTTCGAGTTTATCGAGGAAGTCAACGGTCAAGGCTCATGGGAGTTGTAGTCCGCAGGACAATAACGAAGGACTTCATCTCTCCCCGCTTGAACCACCTGGCTTCCCGAGTCTCCCCACCCCCGGCGTCGCAGAAGAACCCGCGACAAAGAAAAGGCAGCGCTGCTTCTTCTGATCTCGCCCCCCTCCCCATCATCATCATATCGTCTTTGGAACGGGGAGGGGGGGTCTGGGTTCGAATCCGGCAAGGCTCACCTTGACCGCCTCGCCTCCCCACAGGTACCACGACTGTGGGCACAGACTGCTGGACTGAATGGGCCCTGCGTGTTCTGCTACTGCAGCAGTTTGGTCTAGTAGTGGTTAGGGAGCCGGGCTCTTATATGGGAATACCAGGTTTGATTCCGCACTCCTCCATGCTGGGTGGACCTTGGGCGAGCCACAGTTCTCTGTCTGAGCTCTCACAGCCCTACCCACGCCACAGAGTGTTCTGTTGTGGGGAGAACAGAAGCTTTGTCAGCTGCTTTGAGTCCCCTTAAATGGTCTGCGATACAATTTAGAACTACGACTACTTTGCCAGTTTGGTCTAGTGGTTAGGGAGCCAGACTCTTATCAGGGAATACCGGGTTTGATTCCACACTCCTCGATGCTGGGTGGACCTTGGGCTAGTCACAGTTCTCTGTCCGAGCCACTTGTTCTGGCCGGTAACAATTTTCACGGGTCTTTCCAAACCTGCCAGTTTTTAAAGTGTGTGTTGGGTGTATTTGCCTGGAAAAGCCTCCTGTGAGTTCTAGGCCCCAGTGTGAGGAGCAATGGAAAGGGCCATTAAACAAAAGTGCAGAGGATTATGCAGTGGTATTCTCTCTTACCTGGGAACAATACTTTGCCAAGGGGGATGGTATCTAGGCTGTTAACAGGGGCGGAGATGGAGCAGCCATTAGGAGCTAACTTATGGCTGCTTTCCACACACTAAAAATAAACTACAGGACCAAGTATGTTGCTTTTGGGTTGCAGAAGTTACAGCTACTAGTTACAGCAGTAAGATCTGTATGGTAAGTCTGTATAATGAAGACTCTACATAAGGAAGATCAGTTCATTTGACTCCCCCATGGTTTTGTGAAGGCTCTTCTCCATCTTCTGTGGACAAGCAAAAGCCCTCTAATCTCCCCATATCATTCCTTCCCAGTCTATCTTGGGCTCCTGGTTGTAAGCCTAAGGGCCTACAATATTGACTCGAATATGGGATAAAAATGATAGCAAATTAAATTATTTTGCAACTAGCATAGAGCACTATTAAATCCATCTTTCCCTCTAGAGCTATGGGCCCCCAACATCAGTGGGATACTGACAAATTAGAACTACAAATCATTTTTTGACTTTGGATTTAACATCACACAAATCATATACTGATCAATATAGTTTAATCCTTTTCAAGTATCATACATAATTACATGAATACAGTATGTACAGAGATTCAATTTATACTACAGAGTTTTTGTTGATGTTATTACAAAACTGGATGGAAGACAATTTCCTCTTCCTTTTGTTTTTCAGAGCTTTACACAACCAAGAGTAGCAGATCAGATATAGCTGATGTTAGAAAGGAAGCATTCAAACATCTTCTGTGCCTGTTCTGGTTTATACTGTGGAACCATGTGACCTGCACCCTAGATGTAAGAAGGTAAAATATAATCAGATAAAGCGTCTCAAATGTTTGCTGCCTCAGATCATCAAAAAGAACACCAGAAGCCTACCGAGCGTATCTGCACTAAACCAGACATAGCTGGGAAGCTGAGATGGCCCTAAGCCCTATTTTTAACTATGAGTCGCTCCCACCAGCTCGGCCAGTCTCTGCAATTCTGGAGCGAGCATTTTGTAGGACACTCTACATTGCGCTTGTAGAATGGGGTGGACAAAATGGCTGCCTCTGAGGAGATGTGAAATGGCTTCAAGTTCTGGGATTGGTAAGAATTCATTTTTTCAGGTACAGCTTACTGTAAAACACATTAGGAAAGGAAAGGAGAGAAGGATTTTGGGGAAAATGTGCAGAAGGTCCATCTGAGTCCTATGTCCCTTCCTTCAGTGCTTGATGAGGGCTTTAAAAAAGCCTCCCATCGTGGACTAGAAATGGCATCTTGCTTGCTCCAGCTGTCAGTGCAGTGAGACACTGAAGCTTTTCTAAGCAACCCAATATTCGTGTGGGGGTACGACTGACTAGTCTGGCAAAATCCTGGTTGAGCGCATGGGCCCCTCCATGGAGTTTTCTTGGCAGGGATACAGAAGTGTTTCTCCTTGCCTACTTCTGGGGAGAGCCTGGAGATCAAGCTGGTGACCCTCTGCTTTCCGGACAGTTTGTCTCTAACACTGAACTATAGTCCCTTCTGCTTCAGCATTTGGTTTCGTAGCAAAGATGAGATACTGGAGGACTTTTCCTGTTAACAGGATGGAATTGGACGACTGACCTTGACTGTGAGGAACGTGATCTTCTCATATTCCTTGAAAAATCCAGCAACCTGGTCGTTGAAGTACCAGGCTTGATATTCACTGAGGACCTGTGGGAGAGAGAATAGCTGAGGACCAGAGCTGGCCATAGACAGCCGCTGTCAAAGGCTGTTTTTGCACTAGCAACAAAGACCCCATTAGGAAACTGATAGGTACACAATTGATGCAGACCAGTTGCATACCTTCTGCACGCAAGACTCTATTAGGGCCTCATTCTGAACGTGACAGCAAAATCTGGATTAAATGAAGTCTTTGGGCCCTTAAATCTGGATTAATGCAAGACCCCTTATGATCAATCCGGTCTTCTGCTGTGAAGACCAGATCAGAGGCTGCACGTCTGATCCAGGGGTGGGCTTGGAGGCCGCCATTTGCAGCAGGGGGACTAGCTTTGCCCCCTCAACGCACACGCTCCGTAGGCCTGCACGTACTTCGTAGCAGCTAGGTAGGCAGCTACAAAGCCATGTCTCTCCGCCATGCCCACTGTAACCAGAAGTGCCCCCTGATTGATGGCTAAGTGCCACCAGCAGACCTTCCTGATTGGGCCTAATTGGATGGGTGCTACGGTGGCCGTGTTTAGCGCCCATTGCGAGTCGACTCGTGCGGATGTATGGGGCCCTCACTGAGATGTGGATCGTCAAGACTGGATTCAACAAGGACTGGAGATCAAAGATCCAAATCTTCTAATCTGGATTAACGGTGGCAAAGACACCCAAAGTTTTGTTCTGTTTTGGAACAAAATAGGGGCAAGAGCATTTCTTTCCATGAGTACAAAGTCAAAAATAAGCTACTTACAGTCCGGTTTAAAGCTTCAACAAACTTTTCGACTCCAAGAAAATTACAGGCCATGTCCACGTCACCGTTATAAACCAAAGCACGCAGATCCTGTGCTAGCAGAGTCATATAGAAGGGGGTCATGTCCATGTACACCCTTTGGTATTGAGCCCGTACCTGCGAACTGAGTGTCAGAAGAAAGGGTTAATTCCTAGTCTGAAGCGGCCTCCATCCCACATTTTTTCTCCCTTTCGTTTCACAAAAACCAAAAAACTAGTGCTTCTAGTCCAGGCCTCAAAGTGCTCCTGGTTGGCTGAGCCATAAGTATGGAATTTCTCTTTTGCCCTGCCTTGCCCAGAGAATCAGTGACTACCAGACTCATCCTAGGGTACAAAGCAGTTCCTGATACCCAAAGGAAGGAGAAAGCAGAAAATCTGTTTATCTCAATGAAGCCCAACTGAGTCAAAGAAGAAGAAGAGTTGGCTTTTCTGTTCTCCCCACAACAGACACCCTGTGAGGTGGGTGGGTCTGTGAAAGCTCAAAAGAGCTGTGACTAGCCCAAGGTCACCCAGCTAGCTTCATGGAGGAGGGCGGAATCAAACCCGGTATTCCCAGATAAGAGTCCGGCTCCCTAACCACTAGACCATCCTTTATACAGCAATCTGGTGGTGCCCAAAGGCAGTTGTTTCTTTTTTGACCTATTTGATAGCTACGGTTTATCCTAGAATCACCAAGCAAGGCTTGTATGCAGAATGACAGGTGCATTTCAGAGACTCACCTGCAGAGCTCCCAGTTTGGAAGGAAGCTGGGAATGTGGAGGGCCTGCCGGACGTCATCCCTGTTTAGCCAGACATACATTGCTGTGGCATTGACACATTTTGGAGCCCCTGGGATGGAGCCGACTTTCTGAAGGCAGAAGGAAAGGGAAAGCAGAATGAGCATTGGGCACTTTGAGGGGGAAAGTGTTCTGCAAAACTAAAATGATTTAAAGGAGGAATGTGGAATTGAACCAGGAGACTACCGAATAGGAATCCAACACTCTTAACCACAGAACCAAACTGGCTCTCAAGGACTTGCTTCAATGCAGTTAACACTTGGCGTTAATCCGTAAAAGTAGTTTTAAGTTCTCCACATTGGCAGTCACCAAAAGTAGCCCAGGAAAGTAGATCTGATGCCGATCTCCCCGCAACTCACTGGTACTGGGACATCAAACTGGTAGCTGCGGAAGAGGTTGGACCAGTCGGCTTCATAGCGTTCCTGGTAATGGGCACCACCCCAGCATGATGCGTAGAGGTTGTACATGTTGAGACCAATGGAGTACAGCTGGTCATAAGCTTCAGAGATCTTGAATGGAGAGGAAAGGAAGAAGTAGCTGTGTATCCAGTTGCAAGGGAAGAAGAAGAATTGGCTTTTCTACCCTGCTTTTCTTACCCTTTAAGGGGACTCAAAGCAGCTGACAAACCTTCTGTTCTTCTCCCCACAACTGACACCCTGTGAGGTAGGTGGGGCTGTGAGAGCTCAGAAAGAGAGCTGTAACTAGCCCAAGTTCACCCAGCTGGCTTCATGGAGAAGTGCCCAGCCTCACCCTCTCTTCCTTGGCCATGCTGCGGTGTGTGGACTGCCTAATCAGTTGGCCTTTAAAAAAATCCCCTAACCTAAACCTCATGGCCGAAGAGGACAGAGTGATGCCATTCCGGACTGTGTGCCAAGCTCACACCAGGCCACAAGGGTTTCAGCTTCACTCACCGCTGTGATACAATTGTCGTCGTTGCTGTTGGAAAAGTTACAGCTTTCCTCGCTGCAGCAGTTTTCTTGCAAGGAAGCCCACAAGCTGCAGACAGAAGCACAAAGAGAGTGTCCCGGACTGGCAGACGGAACTGGGCACCCAGAAAGCCTCGGAGCCACCAAGGTAACGGCTCTGAGCAAGACCACCCGAGCTTCAAACACGCAACAGCTTCCTGGCTAGCAATGCCAGACTTTTGAATAGCCTGGATCCCTGCATGGGCAGAGCGCGAGAGAGTCCTGTCTCTGTTTTCTTCAACCAGTTCCTGTTGAGGAAAAGATTCTCCCCTCTTGTGCCATGACTGCTACAACTTTGGCAGAGGCTGTTGATAATGGACGTCACAGAAAAGCGATCTGGAAAGTTTTTTGTGGGGTTGCCCCGTCTATCATTTATATACATCTTTCTCTCAGCCCCCAGCCTCTAAAAAGCTCTTAGAGCGAGGCCCTGTTTGCATTTGGCCGTATTCTGTAATATACCTCAGAATAGGGGTCTTGCTGTCCTCACCTGTGGCCTACTGTAGCTTGCACTAGCATGTGGACAGCAGGCCTCTATTCCGGGATTATTCCAGAATCAAGCCAGAGTGAATGGGCCCCAGTTCTCACCTTCAGCCTTACAATCTAAGAAAGCAGCGCTGATGCACGAGAGGGGAACATGAAGGGAGAATGGAAAGGAAGCCTCTCCTCTCCTGCTCAGGCAAAATGGCAGAGTGTTCATGACCGACCCTAACCCTGCTCCCTTGTGCATTCCTGACTAGGGATGTTGCATGAATGCCATTTTCGGCATTCGATTAGAATGGAATATCCAAAGATTTGAATCGATTCAAGTGTTTAAAATTTGAATGTATTCTCACTTGAATCGAATAAAATACATTTGTATCTATTCCTACGAATATTCCATTTGCATTTGAAGATAGAAATGTCAACAACATCTGTAGGCGTCCGTATGCATCCCGTTTTTATCCCGTCATATCCGGTACAAATGTGTACGGATACGAACAAAATGCATATGTAATGCGTACATATCCATACGCCTACGAATGTCTGAATAATTTGTACCAGTGATTCAGAAGATTCAAAATTAGTTGAAATGTTTAAATTCAAATGTAGAGACATTTGAATCGAATTCGAACGTCCAAATTTGAACAAATTCAATTTCAAATGTTTCAAATATTCATGCAGATCTGTTTCTGACTAGCTCACCCTAACCTCACTTTATTTGGCATTCACTTGAGCAGTTTCCGATTGAAGAATCTAATCTTGGGGACAATTTGAAAGAATTGAAGAGCTCCCTCTCCAGCCTATCAGGGCCCCTTTCTGTTTGCTTAGAAATTTCCTTGGCCAATACTTTGCTCAACTTCTCTCCGTTCTCTACCTTAAACTCTCTTATCTGGTCATCCAGTTACCTCTCGGGCCAGTTTCCTGCTTCCTGTGCCTCCAAGTGATGTATTATGGGGGCAAGTCCGGGTTGTCCCTGTTTCTTTTTGGGCAGCTGAGCTGCCCAAGGCTGGAAGCTGTTGGCCCTGAGATGTAGGAGGACGGTTGGGAGATCTGGCCTACAGCAGCTTCCCGTACTTACTCATCTCCAAGCACTCCATGAGAATAACCAAATTCCAGCAGGGTTGCCTCGTTGAGGGAGTAGCTCAGCATCCCATTGCCGACGCCAAACCCCTAGGGAATCAAGGCAGCACAAGGAAATATCACCTGGAGATGCACTGTAGCGTGGGAAGATGAAAGGAGCTGAGGAAAGCCATCTCTGGGGTCAACTCTGGACTTGTGGGAGGGAAGCCATGGTACCCAGCATCCTTCGCAAAAACTTTGATTTGGGAGAATGGCCCTCAGTCTTCAGGAAGGCCTTCAAAATGGCCCTCCTTCCTTTGTACCTGCAGCCCCTACACTCACATCCCTCCTGACTGGCCCCTTACAGCTGAAATTGTTAGGAGCCCACCCCCCACCCCATAAGAACACAAGAGAAGCCCTACTGGAACCGGCCACAGCCCATCTAGTTCAGCATCCTGTCCCACACAGTGGGCCAGCAATTGCCCATGGGCATCACAAACAGAGACAAGGACAAAACATCACCTGCTCTCGAATCCCAGCAAATGGCCTTAGAGGCATCCTGCTTGTCCCCCTAGCCTGAAAGATGGACTTAGGCATCCATTCCAGTAGCCATTGATACATATGCCATCCATAACTTTGCCTAACCCTTCCTTAAAGCCATCTATGCTGGTTGCTGTCACCACCTCTTCTGGCAGCAAATTCCATTGACCTCTGGGTGAAGAAATCCTTCCCCTTGTCTGATCTCTTCCCCCCCTGCCCCAAGTCCTTTGGCCGTCCACCTGGGCTGCCCTAGAGAACATCACACCACATTGGCTGTTTTTTGTTGAGACACATAAGGGGAAATATGAGCCAGGCCATGGAACTCCCGGGAAAGTGTTGCCGAGATCCTGTAACGTCCTTCCTGCTTGGAATTCCAGTGTCTTTCCTTCTGTTGCTGCTTACCTTCAGGTTGATGCTGGCGGATCCTTCTGCAATCTTGGCGGTCAGAGTGGGGACGTAAACTCCTCCATAGCTCTCCCCAAAAACATAGAAGTCGTTGCTGACGAAGTCTGGAAATTTGGCAAAGAAGCTCTGGAGGGCCTGGTAGTTCTCCTCAGCCACCTGGAAGGGGGAAGAAACCCTCAGTCCCAACACCTGGCTGGCAAGAGACTCAGCCTGAGCCCCCGGGCATGAAAAAGCCTCTCCCAAGCACTGGACGGATGGACAGACGGAAGGAAGGATGGACGGAAGGAAGGAAGGAGCTTTTTTGCTGGGTGATAGATGATGAAGGGAGGCTGCAACGCACCTCGTTGTCATTAATGGGGTCACTTTCGGCCGTGGTGTAGGAGTACCCCACCCCAGCAGGCGACTCCACGTACAGCATGTTGGCGACCTTGTTCCAGCTGTGGGGGTTGAGGTAGAGCGTTCCGTCGTCATTCAGCTGCGCAAGACAGAAAGAGAGTTCCATTTGGGACGAGAGCAAGACGTGGGTGTCAAAAGGACATTTGTGGGTTGCTGCATTCTGGGCCTCCCGGGCACCCCTGGAGAAGTCAGCAGGGCCAGAGGGGCAGTTGGCAATCATGTGGGCGATAGTGGCTACCCCAGAGGCCTGCTAGTTCCCCTCAGGGGTGGGGAGACACCAGCGAGTCCCTCTCAATGAGCCAGGCTTAGGTTCTCCACAGCCCACACTGCCTGCAACTAAGGACACTTGGGATTATGGGAAAGAGAGCGAGAGAGCCTGGGATTATGGGAAAGAGAGCAACAGCCCCCTCCATGGCTCATCTGTTGGCTGTGTAGGGGGACTGCCAGAGTGGAGTAGGTCGGGCAGCCGCCCTCTTCTCTGTATGTCAGCCCAAAGCCAGACTCACGTGAAGGGGTCCATTCTCAGCCAGGAGGCCTTCCATGGAACTGCAGCCGGGTCCCCCATTCAGCCAGAGCACCACTGGGTCCGTTGCTGGGTTGCTCTGGGACTCTGCAAACCTGTAGGGAGGGAAAGAAGTGACTCAGGCCCTGCTCTGGAGGACAGCGGAAGAGGCTCTCATGAGGAGGGCAGGGCTATTGGAGGCATCAAGTCATTTCCCATCAATGACAGCCTTTGTTTTCCTCCTCCCAAGGTAATGGGGTCCTCCTCCCTTCCGGCATCTTGACTCCCCTGCCTGCCACTTTCCGTCTCCTGGAACTTTTGGACCATGAGCCAGTTTGGTCTAGTGCCAAGTGAGCCGGACTCTGATCTGGGAATACTGGGTTTGATTCCACACTCCTCCATGGAGCCAGCTGAATGACCTTGGGCTAGTTACAGCTCTCTTTCTGAGCTCTCACAACCCCACCTACCTCACAGCATGTGTGTTGCGAGGAGAGGAACAGAAGGTTTGTCAGCTGCTTTCAGTCAACTTAAATGGGTTGGGAAAGCAACGTATAAAAACCAACTCTTCTCCTTCCTCCATGAAGTCAGCTGAGTGACCTTGGAATGGTCACAGGTCTCCTTCTGAGCTCTCACAGCCCCACCTACCTCACAGGGTGTCAGTTGTTTATCAGCTGCTTTGAGTCCCCTTAAATGGGTGAGAAAAGCAGGGTAGAAAAGCCAACTCTTCTTCTTCTTATTGAGGTATTTGCACATCTCACTAGATGGACCTGGAGCTTCAAGGGTGCATGGGAAGGCCCTAGCTCCGCCATGATGCCCTACACCCAGTTCTCCCTTTGCCATGTCACTTCCTGTGACCACCAGGGCAAAGGCAGCCCTAACCCCTTTGCTCCCCATGAGCTGAGCAGAATGACCTGTCCAGCTGCACTTGGGGAGCAGCTGCAAAAACCAACCAGTGGTCCTCAAGGGTGGAGGCACCAGGAGGAGCAAGCAATCACGTAATGCCCCCCCCCCCCCACGTCGTCTTCTGCTTACCAGTAGTGCAGATATCGTCCATTGCCTGCTTGGAGGTAGCCAGACCACTGCTGGAAGGGGGGCATCTCTGGCAGTCCTGGGAGGGAAGTGATTAAGTCCGCTGGGGGCCCCAAGCAGAGGCTAAGGGGGGCGCTGCATGCAGCCAGCAAGCTGAGCAAGAGGAACATGCTGAGTCCTGGGCACCAGTGGCTCTGGAGCCCTTCATCCTGGGCCACCTTATATGACAAGCTCTCCCTGTTTGCTTTCCTGATAACCCACTTTGCAAACTTTTCCCTTGGTCTCTAGAGATAACGGAAAGATTGGTGCAGCTTTGTGCAAAGCACACATGTAGATGTTTTGATGGAAATTTCACCCGAGAAATGTCACCTTCGACTTGCCAGGTTGGCAAAACTGGGGTCGGGTGCAGTGGCTAAGACATGGTGGCATCTAAATCTGAGGTTACAAGTAGGATTACTGTATCCTTTTTCTTTCAGACTCTCTCCATTTCTTACTCAGATTTTGGGGGGAAAGGCAGAAAATAATGAATTCTTCAGACAAAACATCCTGCCCTGTTTCTCCATCGGCCTACAGCCCTTTAAGTCCAGCATCCCTTCTCATACAGTGGCCCACCAATGGCTTCTGGGCACCTCAAGCAGAAGACAAGGGCAAAGCCATCACCTGTAGGGATGTGTGCAAATATTTGTAACATTTGTTTTTTGTATAAATTTGTCTGAATTGTTACGACATCCATACATACCGTATTTTCCGGCGTATAAGACAACTGGGTGTATAAGATGACCCCCAACTTTCCAGTTAAAATATAGAGTTTGGGATATACTCGACGTATAAGAAGACAACACCCGGCGTATAAGACGACCCCTGACTTTTGAGAAGATTTTCCTGGGTTAAAAAGTAGTCTTATACGCCAGAAAATACAGTACTAATGTTTCAGACATTTGTACGACTACTTTGGACATTCGTTAATAATTTTCACACAGATTCGTATACGACAGATACGAATCTACACGTTTGAATTATTCAAAAATCTCCCTAATCTATATCATTTATGGATACAGCATGGGTCCTAATACTGAACCTTGGGAGACCCTACTTTTTGGTTCCTTCCACTCTGAGAACTGTCCACATCCTGTCTTTTAGCAAGGGTGTGTCCAGACTTATAAATATTGCATATTCTGATGTGCAATCTGAGCATGGGTGTCACATCTGACACTCAGTACTGTGTAGTGGTGCAGAAATATCCCCCAGTTACTTAGAGACTTGACTCCATTTGAATTTTTCTTATCACACACTAACTCAGAAAAGGCATCTCCTCTAGAATTTATAGCACAGGCATGTCAAACATACGGCCCGCGGGCTGGACCCAGCCCGCGAGGCGTTTCAATCCGGCCCGCGGCTGCCCGCCGCAGCAGCGGCGGCGGCCCGCCTGTGGCTGCGGCCCGCCACCGCGCAACGCCGCCGCCACCACCGCCAAAGCGGCCCGCCTGCGGCTGAGGCCCGCCGCTGCGCGACGCCGACGACGTGGCCGGCCTGCCGACGCACGCCGCCCTCCTTGGGCCGGAAGGAGGCGAGGCGAGCGAGCGCGTGCGCGGGCGCCGCCATGAACAGCCAGCCCCTCCCTAGCCACGCCACGGCCACGCCCCTAACCCTCCTCTTTGCCCTAGCCATGCCCCCAACCACGCCCCAGCCCCTCCTCTTTGCCCTAGCCCCGCCCACAACCACGCCCCCAGCCCCTCCTCTGTGTCCCGGTCACGCCCCCGCCGCCACGCCCCCCCCCGCCACGCCCCCCCCGCCACGCCCCCTGGCCCTCACTTTTTTTGTGTGTTGAATCCGGCCCTCAGCCGGATTGAGTTTGACACCTCTGTTATAGCACCTTATTAGAACACAAACTTTCACCCCTGATTGGGCTAAAATCAATCTGGGAGGATGACACACTTCTTCCATATGAAACAGAAAATTGGGAAAAAATACCTCTAAAACTGTATCAGGCTTCAAAATCTTAGAAGGAAAGAGAAATATCCTTAAAAATATTTTATCATTGGTATCTGACTCCTCTAAAGCTCCACCTTTATGCTGGCATAACTGTAAACTAGTTGGAAACTATATTCATATGTGGTGGACCTGTCCAGTTATTTCAAATTTTTGGTTGATGATTCAAAATAACCTCAAAGTAATTATACAACAAAGAATTATTTTAACATCCACTTTGGTTTTTCTTTTTTTATTCATTGGTGAACATGAAAATCTTGATCATAAAGACCTAATTAAATCATTACTTACTGCTGTTAAAGCAGAGATAGCCATGAATTGGAAGTGAGCCCAGAGTCTAAGTAAGGAAAAATGGTTATCTAGGGTTTGGAATATGTTGATCAATGATTTTATTTCTTAGCAGATGGACAATGTCTTATGAAAACTCTAAAGATTTGTTCACTAAATGCTGGTCCCCATTCTTAAAGGCAGCCAAATGTCACGCAGATCTTCAAATAGCTGAAGCATTCCCCCCAATTTTCTTGAATTCCCGTTTGAAAATCTCATTTCCCCACTTGGTATTTATCTAATTGTTACTGTTATTGAAATTATCTTATTGTGCTCCTTACCTTCTGCAGTTCATTGCTTATTGTTCCTATTCTTTTGTCTGAATCGTTCAAGTTGTTAAGAAGTTAATACTGTATTTATAATTACAATAAATAAATACATATACCGTGTAGTGGCAACACATTATGCCACCGCTACTTTGAATTTACCTACTGCAGAATGATCAACACTTGCTCCGCAGTTTCAGGTAAATTCGAATGTTCCCACCAGTCTGGACAGGATGGCGAGAACAGCAAACGAGAGCTTGAGCCTGCAGCTCAGCTCCCTTTGGCTGCCCCATCCCACAGGATGCCCATCTCACCGTGTGCACCACGGAAGTATCCCAGCTTTCTCTCAGAAAGCTGCAGGGAGACTGCTTGGATCCAGACGGCACATCGTGGCTTCGCAGCAGGTAAGCTGCATTATTTTCTTCTAACAGCGAATTTTAGTCTGCCAATCTGGATACGACCCGTTACCAATCCAGGGTCCTTTCTGCACTTAGCCTGTTTATAGAATATATCTCAGGATAGGGCTCTGTGGCCTGCATGCTTATTGCTGTCATGCCTCGTGCCATCAGCCCCTCCTCCTCTGAGGATGAGGAGGGTGTCGAACATGTTAGCCAAACCGAGACAAGCTTCCCAGGCAGCCAGGGTGACGAAGGAGCGCCTCAAGAGTAAAACATGACTGAGGAGTTTATACAGAAGAAGAAGAGTTGGGTTTTCTACCCCACTTTTCTCACCCATTCAAGGGGACTCAAAGTGGCTGACAAACCTTCTGTTCTTCTCCCCACACTGAACACCCTGTGAGGAAGGCGGGGCTGTGAGAGCTCAGAAGAGAACTGTGATGAGCCCAAGGTCACCCAGCTGGCTTCATGGGGGACTGTGGAATCAAAGCCAGTATTCCCAGATAAGAGTCCAGCTCCCTAACCACTAGACCAAACTGGCTCAGGAGCCTTTGATGAGGGACTTTATTGGATCACCTTTATCCATGTGCTTATTATTAACACGTGGGTATGGTATTTGGAGTTAGGGGCACATTCTTTAATAGCCAAACAAAGGAGGGAAACGTGGCAACACCAGCTCTCAGCTGGGCACACGTTTAACCTTTGGAAATTTTTCTTCAGTGTGAGGTGGAGCAAATACTCAAAACAAGATAAGAAAGCTCAGAACTGGTCCACCAAACACAGACACCACAGCTTGCAAAATATTTTCAGTCAGTACAATACCTTACCTACCCTTGAGAAAGGGTCACGCCAAGCCAAATGACAACCACCCATAGGAGCACTCTCAATTCAGGTGCACTGAATAGTCCTGCAGCTTCCAGAAAGAATAGGTGGTCGGGCACCAGGTCCCATGAAGGAGAAGGAAGCTGGAATCCTGGAACAGGAGCTCTTATTTATTTTTACTAAAATGTATGTAAGGCTCAGCCGGAATGCACATTTTTAAAAGATTAAACATTCGACCTACCCATGCCTTAAGTTCTGGAGGAGAGGCCCTCCTGGTTATCCCACTGCCTTCAGTAGTGAGGTGGGTGGGCACCCGGGAGAGGGCCTTCTCAGTAATGGCCCCCAGGCTATGGAACAGTTTCCACCTTGAGGTGTGTCAGGCTCCTTCTCTGATTCTCCTTCTCTGGGATTCCAGAATTCTTGCTGTTTAGGAGCAGGGGCCAGCTCTCACATTTGGGACACTCCAGATTTGCTCTCACACACACACCCTACCAAAAGCTTTACAATTTAAGGCTATTGTGTATCTTGTTGTTTTGCTTAATGACAAGATGATTAACTATGGGTGACTCTTGTGCAAAAGCCGGCTGGGCCAGGGTCAGATTCTGAAGGGTGCTGGCCAGGCCCAGCTTGCCCTTCTGCACAACCTCCTAGATCCTGGAGAAGATACAACCACTTTCCTACCATGGCAGAACTCTTCTTCAACCTCAGAAATGCCAGGAGGAAAATCAAAGGAAAGACAAACTGTGATTGTGGCTCCTGAGTTACAAGGACCTTGGAAGACTGTCTCCCACTGTCTTCCCGGAGGCCCGTGCAAGAGGTGTTCAGCTACCTCCCAAATCCTGTATAATGGCAGGGCTCCGTGTGCAGCGAAATCTAGTAGAAGCGAAGCTTAGAAGGAAAAATGGTTCCAGCCACCACTAGATGGTGCTAAAATCACACTCCACATTGAAAGGTATCCGGACCAGTTCTGAAGACTGCCTGTATAGCAGTGGTTCTCAACCTGTGGGTCGGGACTTCTTTGGGGGTCAATCTACTCTTCCATGGGGGTCGTTATGAAGTAGCAACGAAAATAATTTTATGGTTGGGGTTTAGGGTTAGGTTGGGGGTCACCACAGCGTGAGGAACTGTATTAAAGGGTCGCGGCATTAGGAAGGTTGAGAACCACTGCTGTATAGTGTAGCGTAGAAGTGGCAAATGCCCTTTGGTCCAAATTTGGGCCTGAGAACACATGAGTAACCTTGGGTCAGTTATTCCTGCGAAGGTAAAAGAGATGAACAATCTTGGGCTCTTCAGAAGAAAGGTGGGCAGTACATTCAATGTATAAATGAATAATAAACTTTACAAGACGCCAACAGCTGCGTTTTCTCCCTTTTTGTTCCTTTAATTGTGACTCAGGCTCTCTAAAACCGAGACATCACCTTGTTCCCTACTGGTTAAATATGACACAGAGGAAAAAAAATAGCACCCCACAGAGTCTAAAAATTAATAAATTACTGACAGGACAGCACCAGATCACGCCTCATCTCCCCCATCATGACGTAAACATTGGAGAACAGCTCAAAAGGCCCCATCACAGCACTTGAATCAGGCCAAGTCCAAAACCCAGGACCCGGTTCTGTCAAAATACGATAGGAAAAAGTCAGTGGTGCTTCTGTTTGAGACAGGAAACCCAGTGCGCAGTGATCAGCTGGATAAAAACGGAGTTAAAACGTGAATGGACCATAATGGAGCCATGAGGAGGGTCTCTTCCAGGGCCCCAGAATCTCACCACAGTGGATGCGCTGGAAGAGTCAGAAAAAGATGGAATTGGGTGGGTTGGGAATGAAAGCGGTGTGCCAATCCAATGCCATGGAAAGCCCTCGTGGCGCGCTCAAATAGGTATCCCTTCTTCCCATATACCTGGGCATCCACTGAAGAATTTTCCTCCAAGGTACATTCTTTAGCATTGAAGTTACACAGATCCCTTTCTCAGGCAAGCGAAATGGCATAATCGCCACAGTCCGATCTTGAGCACCGGTTCCTTAAAGCAATTCAGCTCTAGTGTTGCAAAATTCATGCTTCCCTTATAGTAGTAATGCCACCTGCAAGTGAGGAGCTCAGTCCCACGGCCGGTAGCGATACAGAAGTCGAGTCTGTACCTACCGGGATCCTCTTCCACAGTTCTGTGCAAGATCAGGCTCAGGGGTGTCCTCAAAAGGGTGAAGTGCCCAGAGGCAAGCAGGGAGTCGCCCTGCATCCAGCATACAGAGCCACAAGCCCAATGGGTGCCTCCCTGCGGCCACCAAGGATTCCTTGCAAGGCAAAGTGACCTTTTGCTGAACCAGGGAGGTCGCTGAGGAACTGAGCCCTGTTGGATTTCCACTGGAGGAAGGGAGCGGGGCGGGAAGGGTCACTTGCTGAGATCCATGAAGGCAGCGTTTGTAGTTGTCTGTCCAAAGACAAAGGCTCCCAGGACAACCATGAACACGCCGTAGCTGGTCATTGCCCACCAGCTGCAAACAGGAGAGAGAAACGTGCCTTAAATGCTGGCCAGTTGTGCATCACGCTAGGGATCCTCAGAAACAGCTTTTTGGCATTTGATTAGTATCAAATCAAATGTAAGAAAATTCGTATTTGTTTGAATAGCTCCCCTTTGAATGTGGTAGTATTCTATTCTACAAAAATGCCTTTGTACGAATTCATATGAATATCCGATACGAATGCATATGTATCCCATACATACCGATGCCTATCCTATAACATATCCACGCTGAAAGCATCAAATCTGGCCTGAATCCACTTTGAATCCACTCTCAATCCATGTCAAATACAGTCTGGATCTACTGCAGATGTGACTAGCAAAGCCACTTTCCCACCTCCCGGGTTCACAAATGTTGTGAAAAATTTGCACGAATGCAAATGTCTATGTACAAATGTTGTAACTTTCGATTCGTATACGAATATCCGAATTCATACGAATTGAGGGTATGATGAATATTTGTGCATGCCCCTACTTCACCCACAACCAGGTGTCAAGCGAAGGGAGGGGGGCTGCAGGAACAGCAGAAGGCCCAGCGCTTACCTGGCTCGCCTAGTTTCTTGAATTTCAGACAGTTTCGTGTGGATGAGGCACAGTCCTGGACAGAAAGAAAACACAGAAAGACTTGAAGGAGCCCCAAAGGAACAACTGAGGCAAGGGCCTGAGAACTTAAGGGATCTCACTGCCACCTATAACGTCAGAAAACAACCTTCTGAGAGCCAAATGCAAATGAATCACCTCAAGGCTAAGGCAATGTGATCTGTGTGGCCTGGCCTTGAGGTGAGAATTTGTGAGGTAAATTTAATGAGGAAAAGTTAAGTCTGTGCACACATGACAGAGGAAAAACAACCAGGTTAATATACAAGCACCTATTCGGTGATCAGTTCTTTCCATTGGAGAGGAAACTGTTCCTCCACAGGGTTGAAATTTGGGCCTTTCTAGAATATTAACCATGGCTAAGGGATTAGCAAGCCAGTCACAGAGCTGGTATGCCCACTCCATGGATTTTGGGCTCTGTGGTCACGGGGAAGGAAAGCCGGAGGCCACCGAGAGGATTTCTGTGGAAGATCCAAGGCGGCTGAAAGAAGAGCTTTTCACAGTCTTCGCCCGCCATTTTCCACCCACAGAACCGGAGGCAAAGCATCTCCTGACCCAAGCAGATATGTGCTCTTTCAGCTGGTCAGAGAAACCTGTCCCACACGGCCCCCACCTGGAAAGACGAAGATAAAGCAGGCGGCCAGGCCCCCGATCAGAGAGATGACCTTCCCAATATCCGGGATGAAGAGGGCCAACAGGAGGGTGAGGAGGAACCAGCTGACCGTCTGGAAGAGGCGCCGGCGAGTTTCCCGTACCACATCTTCCTCCATGGCCTCCCCTTTGTATCGCAGCCAGAGACCTTCCAAGACAGCCCTGGGAGAAGACAAACATGGCCGTAAGGCCCATTTCAAGACCCCTAAAGGACCCTCCCCCAGGCAAACTCTCTGGCCGTTCAGGGGCTGCTTCCCACCTGCCGCAGAAGTGAAGGATGGGGTAGGAGGTCAGCACGCAGATGATGATGAAGACTCGGGCAATGGCCACCGGAATGTCATTGGAGGGGTAAGACATAAGCACGTCCTGTTCCACACCAGAGCCAAATGTCAGGAAACCACAGACTCCTATCGGGAAACAAAGGTGGAGAGGGTTCCCCATGGCCCCGAGAAAAGAGCGAGACCCCCAACCCAATCAACTTCTCCCATCCCAGGAGAGGGAAGCTGGGAGAAGTCATGCCAGGCCCCATTCTCACAGAGGAGAGAGTTCTTCCTGTCCTTTTCTGCCCAGGTGAAGCCAGAAAGAACAGTGCAAGCCATGAAGGAGAAGGCTTGGGGGTCACCGGCCTGGCTCCCTACCTGTGCCAGTGTAGACAAACAGAGCGATCAGCATGGCCACGGTCACCACGGCCCCCCAAGGCTTCACCTCTGGTCGCTTCATGCTGTTGAAGACGGGCACGCTGCTCACGTGGCACTGGGGGGCGGGGGAGAGACAGGAAGAAGTCATGAGCTGGGAAAGAACCAATCAAGTTGCCCCCATCCAAACCTAAGGCACTCTGCCCTGCCCTGGGTCCCACCCCAGGACCACCAAGCCTGCTCCTTTGCCTCAGCAGACAACATGGGGACAAGCGGAAGGAAGCCTGGCAAGGACCATCAAGGGGGACTTTCCCCCTCAACCAAGGTGCCCTGAACTTTAGGCCCATCTTACCTGGAAGCCGAAGCAAATGGTGGGCATGGCGTTGAACACCGACATCCAGGAGGAGGGACTGTGGAGAAGAACACAGAGCAGCACAGGTCTCTTTCAGCAAGGCAGCCACAGAGGGGGCTAATACTGGAGGGGCCCTGCAGCGTTCTGCCTGACCCCGAAGAGATGGAGAGCGACTACCAATCTCCTCAGTGCAGAACGAACTCATCTCAAAGAGTCCAGCAAGGGAGTTAGTAGCACATGGAGACTAACAGGAGAAGGGTTGGTGGCATGAGCTTTCGTAGACACGTCTACTTCTTCAGATGCTTGGAGGCCCAATGGGCATGTCAACTTCTTCAGATGCTCGGGGTCCCCCTAGCATCTGAAGAAGTAGATGTGTCTACGAAAGCTCATGCCACCAACCCTTCTCCTGTTAGTCTCCAAGCACTACTTAACTACCTTGCTGGACTTTTCAAATTAGACTAACATGGCTATTTCTCTGATATCATCTCAAAAGAGTGAATCCCATTTTACAGAGCAAAATCCCACCGCTGCTGAGAGCTGCACCACTTTCTGATGAAAAGCTGAGGAGGAATGGGAAGGACCCTAGCCAGAAGTCGACTTGGGCCAGGGTGGGAGGGAGTCCCTTTGCTCAGAGGCGTCTCTAAGACCGAAATCCGAACGTCGCCTCTTCAAAGCGAATGAAACGCTCTGAACCAGCTAGAATTGCCTTTCTCATCTACTTCCTTCTGGGCAAATCAGGGCCTCATCCTGTTACTTAACTGTCCCTTCAGCTTTGCTTCACTGGCCAGGTTGCACAAAGGAGACACTGACCTGAGACTCCGGGGTTTCTCACATGCTTGAATCTGTCACACCACCCCCTGTTTAATGGGCTGGCCCTTCTACGTACCTGTACGAGGTCTCCCCAGGTGGGCTTTCTTCGTCGCGCCAAATGTACCTGATGATAATGATGGCCGTGACGTACCAGGTCCCGATGACACTAAGGCAGCTGGGAAGGAGAGGGTTGGAGGGGGCGGTTAGCAGGCGGCACCTTCTGCCTCCCCTCCCATGATTCCCTGCTCTGGGGGAAGCAGAGTGGTTGCACCTTGCCTGGATCAGCAGCTTTCTCCTGGGGACCGAACATGGGGCTTAGGCCTGATCCTAAGGGCAGCGCAGCTACAGTTGCCGCCCGTTCTGAGTCTGGGTTGACCATCGCTAGCGGGGGGGGGGGGGGAGCAGCAATTGCTTGCCCTGAGTGGGACAGTGAAGGACCTTGGGGCCAGACGGCCTGTAGTCCTGCTCCACCATCAGCCGCCCCCTCCAGACTAGCCCCCTCCCAGCACATGTCTCCTGCCCTTTCCTCCTCCCTTCCCCACCCTGTCCTGCAAGCACCTGGCGTATTTCTGGAAGCCGATCTCTTTGGGAACCGACAGCGGAAGAATGAGAAGGAAAGCCGTGATGCTGATGGTGAATTTGCGGTCGGTGTACCAGTGGCCGCTTTCTGACCCTGAGGGGTCCTTCATTAACGCTGCGATGACTGGGAAAGGGAAGATGGAGAGTGTTACCTGTTACCTGCACCTGGTCAGAGACAAAGCCAGAAGCCAGCAGAACCAAAATATGCAGTGGGTTGTGTGGGAGGCCTGCAGCAGATCCTGACCCGCTCACCCTGACCGCACCACGAACGCCAGCAGAAGGACCATCTTGCAGGCTCCCCTCCCCAGGTGAAGGTCTCCATCCCCACCCAAAAGGGAGGGCGTGTCAGGCTGGCATGCTAGCAGTTGCTCCAGAAACAGTTTGGCACAGGCTCCGATGCCTGGATTATTCTCCCTTGCCTTGAGGAGCACTGAGCCTGCTTTGTTCAAATGCTCAGGAACATCTGGTGGACGTGGGGCCCCCAGGAGAGAACCAAGAGGCTGCACAGCTGGCAAGGGGAGCAGCAAGCCTGTGCGATGAAAGCTCAGGTGAGATGCTGTGGAGGGAAGGGCCGCCAGAAGAAGGCCAGCTTGACCTTTTTGGGGGACTTAACAGGTTTAAAAGTAGATCGGGTTTGAAGCCTCCCCCCCAAATCCTAGCTCTCCTGGAGGTCAGAAGTCTGCTGCACCCCACAATTTCTGTTCATCCCACAGTGGAGCCCCCTTCCTCCCTCTCAGCACGTACTCTTGTCCTGCTGGTCTCCTATGATGATCAGGAAGGCGATGCAGGTGCCAAACGTGTAGACGGCAATGGCCACCTCACACAGCACGCCGGCCACCTTGCCGCACACGGCCCACACGACCTCCTGGTAGGTGCGCTCGTTGCTGGCCTGAGAGCAGTAGGCCAAGACCACAAGGCCACCGATGATGAAGACCAGCATGCACTGCAGCAGAGCAAGAGAGAGGCCATGTTAGACGAGAGCAAAGGACAATGGGAAATGGAAGCCCCAAACGAGCTGCAACTGAGTAGATTTTGAGTGGTTAAGGAGCCGGACTCTTTACCAGGTTTGATTCCACTCTCCTACATGAAGCCAGCTGCATGACCTTGGGCTAGTCACAGCTCTCTTCTGAGCTCTCACAGCCCAACCTACCTCACAGGGTGTTCTGTTATGGGGAGAAGGAACAGAAGGTTTGTCAGCTGCTTTGAGTCCCCTTAAATGCGTGAGAAAAGTGGGGTAGAAAAGCCAACTCTTCTTCTTCTTCTTCTTCTTCACCCTGCTCTGTCTTGCTCTGTACTGCAGAACAGGACACCCATGGCAGCTTTTTGGCTAATCTTTTAGCTCCATCTTTACTTTCAGCACAAGGCAGGATTTTGATTCGAGAGTCTTTCGCCATGTGACACAAAGGACTTGGAAGAGCCAGTGCCCAACCATGCTCCTACACTGCCAACCAGAGAAGTGGCGTGTGAGAGAGGAGCAACCGTTCCAAGCAGACGTCTTCCCACCCCCAGGACCAGCGCAAACCTCCCCGCATCCCCACGTTTACCATCTGCAGAGAGATTCCTGCGGCCACTCCGCCGGCCATGCTGAAAGCTGCCGGGAAGTTGAGCAGCCCCGCGCCCAGCGCAGCATTCACGACGATGAAGACGGCGCCCAGTATGGAGGTCGGGGCCGGCGTTTGCGCTCCACTGCGGCTCTTGGGTGCCGTTTCCACAATGGGGCTCTGCAGCAGCCTGGCTCGCTCCCCGGCATCCGTGCTCCAGTCCCAGGCGCCATACTCGCTATTGATTCCCACATGGGACTGCGCCATCTCCCAGCCCACGGGAAAGGCTGCTCAGCGGCACAGAAACGCTTATTCCCCAAGGCACTTTTTGCATGCCCAGGAAACCATCGGCATTCCGGAGGCAGGCGTCGAGGCGCAGCATGCGCGAGCGGAGGGTCTGGGCTCAAGGTGACATCACTGGCAAGGCCGAGCACACGGCATGGGCTCCAAAGTTTCTCCACCCTAAAAGAAACAAAAGGCAAAGTGCCAACTCTGAGCCGACCCCATCAAATTGCTTATTAGCTGAAAAGCCAGCAGGACTCCCAGGGAAACTGGAAACCGCCTCCAAAAGGCTTCTGTTACACAGCAGGCTATTCACTGCTGAGGAGATGGACCAATGGTCTCTTTGCCTAGTTTAATACTATTATCATTATCATCATTAGTAGTAATATTAGCATTAGCAATAGTAGTAGTACTAATAGTAGCAGCAGCAGTATCAGTATTTCTATCCTGCCCTATACCCAAAGGTCTCAGGGTGGGTAACAACATTTAAAATCAGACATATATTAAAACAGCATTTCTCAACCTTCCTAATGCCGCGACCCCTTAATGGAGTTCCTCATGTTGTAGGGACCCCCAACCATGGGGGTGGAGCAACTGGGAGGTGGGAGGGAAGAGCGGCAGAAGGCTCGTCGCGACCCCTCTGAAAGGGTAATTCGACCCCCAGGTTGAGAACCACTGTATTAAAACAACAACAGCATATATAAAAACAGTAACAGTGTCTGTAAAATGGGAAGAGACAGGACATTCCCATTTAGCCCAAGGGCCAGGGCAAAGAGGTACATTTTCACTGCCTTCCTAAATATATACAGTGAAGGGGCCTGATCTACCTCAAGGAGGAGACTATTCCATAACCAAGGGGCCATCACTGAGAAGGCCCTCTCCCGGGTGCCCACCCCTTTTACTACGGACGGTGGTGGGACAACCGAGTGGGCCTCCCCTCCACATCTTAAAGTACAGGCAGGTCAGCAGGGGAGAAGGCGGTCCTTTAGTTCTCTTGACCTGAGAGCTTTGGTGCTCACTTTCTCAGAAAGTGCCTCCATGACCGACTTCTGATTTCAAAGTTTATTTGCTGGGCCTTTTCCCTTCTCCTCTTTGGGGACTGCGGTCCCTCGGTAGGGGCCAGAGCAGAGACACATCTGCTGCGGCTCTTTTTGACTGATGATCATCTGTCCGTGAAACGGCTTTTTTCACTGACAAAAGTTATTGACTAACTTGTGTGGCGTCCCCAGAGTGATCATTATCAGAACCGATAACCAAAAGGAGTCAGAGCACACAGGCTTCTCGGCTGTCACGGGACAGAGCCACTAACTTATATCAAGGGGACGGCAGAGCTTCCTTGATGGCCGTAAGTCCATCAACAGCCCATTCAGAAAGGTGCCTCTAGAAGGTAATGTCTCCCTTTGTGGACTCTGACCTAGGAAGCCCCAGGAAACTCTGCCACGTGCAAAGCACAAGACCACACAGAGCTGACGAGGACCCCGAGAGGCAGGCAGGGTGGACAACGTGAGCAAACTGTCTAGTATTGGTGTGTGGGTGTGTGTTTAAAAAAAACCAGACTCAAGTTGAACTCAGATGACTCTGCAAAGCAAAGCAATATTTTGCAATGCTTAAAAAACAGATGTGTTTTGCCACTTCCTTTATTTTATGGCCAGAATACAGCTGTGCAGCCAGTTTTGACGAGTCAGCACAAAGCTGTCTGGCTCACTGAGGACAAAGTGCGGGAGGAGCCTAGATTTCAGCAGGGGGCCTTTTTTGGGTGGGGTGGGGAGAAGCAGAGGCAGTTGGTGGTGCTTTGAGGCTGCGGCTTTTCTGCCCTTGTTCTCAGACTCGCTTCTGCCACTGAAGCAGCACCGGGATAAGACAGATTTCCTGTTCAGGTTGCAGCTTCTCTGGCCCTCACGGAACTCCTCTTGGCAAGCAAACGCAGGGGGTGCCCGAAAAGGGCAACAGGGACCCTGGAGAATGAACTCACCGAGCATTTTAGGGAGCCACTTATGAAAGACGGAAGGTCGGGGTTTGGGGTCCAAGCACTGGCTGAGGATGCTCTGCTGGGCTGTGAGTGCAAAGGGGCCCTCCTCCAAGGGTGCTGCTGGGACACTCTCTTGCTGGGCCCATTCATTCATTCATTCATTCACTCACTCACTCACCCTATATCCAAGCATCTCAGGGCAGGTTACAACATGGAAAATGAGCGCATTAAAACCAATAACATATTAAATATGTTAAAATCATGGCAGTGTCTGAATGTGGGGAGGAAAAGGCTGTTCCTTTACTTAGCCCAGGGGTAGGCAAACCACAGCTCAAGAGCCACATGCGGCTCTTTGGCCCCTTGAGTGTGGCTCTTCCAGCTTAGGAGTACCCTAATTAAGTTAATAACAATGTACCTAGCTATATAGTTTAAGTTTTAAAAATTTGGCTCTCAAAAGAAATTTCAATCATTGTACTGTTGATATTTGGCTCTTTTGACTAATGAGTTTGCCAACCACTGACTTAGCCAAAGGCCAGGGAGAAGAGCGGCGTCTTCACAGCTTTTCAGCGGCATTGCTCAAGCAGTGTCCAGGGGCCTGTTCGCACTTGGCCATATCTTGGGATGTATCGCAGGATAGGGGGTCTGCGGTCTTCATGTTAATGCAGACTCTGGCAGATCTCACCCGGGGGCCGCTGTGACCTGCACTAGAATGGGGATAGCAGGCCTTATTCTGGGATATATTTCAGAATAAAGCCAAGTGCGAATAGGTCCCAAGTCTTGGGGGGGGGGGGGCTTGAGATCCACGCAGGGCGCTGGTTGGCAAACCTTTTCCACCCAGTCCAAGGACAATGGCTCGTTTCTGGTCATCCAGAAAGAGCAGGAGACGCAGGGGCGACTCCGATGACCCCTGGCAAACCCAAGAAGCCACCCGCAGAATGCTGTTTTCCTTGTTCGGTTAATTAGAAAGCCCACCGAGGGTGGGGGGTGTTCCCTCCGCCTCTCCCTTCCTCCCTCCTGCCCAAGATGCTGCTGCTGCTGCCACGCGGCATTTTGGGAGCTCCGCTCGGCGCGCCCCTTGCCGGCCTATGGGGGAATATTCCCCCTCCCCCGAGCTCCAGAAGAAGACCCTTCCCCGCTGGGGGCCTTTGGGCGGGGGTGGTGATCTGTGGCCTGCCGTTGCTGCCGCCCTCCAAGGCCCAGGAGGCCCAAGCAGGCTGGCGGGGGGTGGGGGTGGCATCGTAGGGGAAGGGGGGCGGCTAGCCTTTCCGTCGCCCCTTTGCCGCCCCCACCCCAAAGGCAATGCTGCACTAACCCTGCCCCGGTCCTTGCCGGGCCGGAGAGGCCCTGTTCTCCCTCCCGCCTTCCGCGATCGGGGCGAGAGAGACGGGGGGTGGGCTTCTGGCTGTCTCTGCTGCTCGACTGACCCTCCCAGGGGGTGGGGTGGGATGGGATGAGACGGAGAACAGACCGGGGAAGCCCCCGCTCCAGCCGATTCCCGCTTTCTTTTTGCTCCCCGAAGCCCCCGACCTACCTGCGCGCCTCCTGATGCCGCTGCCGCTGCTGCCCACCTGGCGCCTTCTTCGCCAGCCTGTTCATCAGCTGATCGGCGTCACGTGCCGCAGGGAGCGCAGGGAGCGCCGGGAAGTGGAGTCCTTGGTGCCGGCCGGCTTCGTCCGCTCAACCGAAGACTTTGGGTGGAACCATTCGCATAGTGATGAGGGGGAACTCTCGCTCCCCTCAACCCAGTCTGGCCGAAATGAGACGCCCGTTCCGACTGAGCCAGGGAGGGTGCGCGGCGCGTCTCTGCATGAGAGGCCCAGGGCAGGGAGCACTTCCACTGAAGAATTGGCTTTTCTACCTTGATTTTCTCAACCATTTAAGGGGACTCTTATCTGGGAATACTGGGTTCGATTCCACCCTCCTCCATGAAGCCTGCTGGGTGACCGTGGGCTAGTCACAAGTCTCTTCTGAGCTCTCACAGCCCCACCTACCTCACAGGGTGTTCTGTTGTGGGGAGAACAGAAGGTTTGTCAGCCACTTTGAGTCCCCTTAAATGGGTGAGAAAAGAGGGGTAGAAAAGCCGATTCTTCTTCTCATAAGTATCTCCTCTGCAGGAGGGAGGACTTGCAGAGAGCGGAGGTAAAATTAGTCTCTAGGCTGGCATCGTGGAAATCTGCCTTGCACAGAATCAGCTTACCTTAAGGGGGAAATTGTCTTAGTTACATAGTTGCACTGGATGCATCAACTCTGGCCTCCCCGGACCTTGGGGCTTGACACCCACCTTGAAGGCAGGACGCTGGGCTAGCTGGCTGGAGCCTTTTGGCAATTAGCTGCTTCCCACACACATTTGCTCCTGCCATTTGCTGGGATCTGAGAGCAGGAGGGGGTTTGCCCTTGTCTCTGCTTGAGACGCCAATGGGCAATTGCTGGGCCACTGTGTGTCGCAGGATGCTGGACTAGATGGGCTGTGGCCCGATCCTGCAGGGCTCCTGTTATGTTCTCACAGAAGCTGTTCTCAAACTGGGCTGCTGCTTCAGGTGCTCTTGAACTCCCAGCATTCCATGCCAGGTGGAAGAGCGTGGAATGCTGGGAACTGTTGTCCCAGGTTGGGAACTGTTGCTTGAAAGGGCATCTAGCAGCCTTTCAGGCGACGGAATCTGGCCTGACAAGAGGTCCCCACAGATCATAATAATGTAAAACGCTCAGACTCGCAACACTCGGATGTACAGCAACTTTATTTTTCAACGGGAAACAACATAAAGGCCAACATGATTGGTATTGAAAGGCAGTAGATTTTCACGGAAAAGGTCAGAGGTTTTGAGGCAGCAATCAAACTAAAAGTGGCCTGAGGCCACAGCTGAGGTCAAGGAGGATCTCCCAGGGGACAGCAATAGCACGAATGATGGAGAAAAGCATAGAGAAACGGGCTCCTTCTGCCCTGAAAGAGGGTGGCTCCTTGGGCTCTTTCTCTGCCAGTAAAGACACCGGCACGGAACGGCAGGCCCACGACTTCCTTGTGGCGTCCTGAACATTCCGTGACCGTTTTTTAAGGGAGTGCTACTATTAATAACCAGGCGAATGGCCCAGGAGACGGAAGGCAGAGGAGAAGCAGGCGGCCAAAGTCAAGAGAGGTCCAGCTTCTTGGAAGAAGCTTTGAAGTTTGTTCTGCAACCCCACCCGCTCGCCCACCCAGCCGAGGCATCCAATTTCACCCAGCAGGCGGTGAAAGCACTTTCTCAGTTCTCCCGCCACCGGCCTGCTTTGGCACTGCGTCGTCCGCTCTGACCGCCAAGGTCATTAGAAGGTGTCCAGCTGTCAGGCCGCCTCCTGCTCCAAAGGTTAACTCGTCTGAGAGAAGGAGCCTGCTATCAGAGTTCCTTGTGATCAGAGCACTGTCAGGCTTGGGCTACCAAAGCAAAAAGCCCCCTACTCTCACACATGCCCGGAGAGGCGTCCACCACCTCCCTTCTCCAGGGTCAGTTACTGCAGCCCAGTGGCAGCCAGTGCGCCACCTGGGCTGACTGGTAGCACAGAGGCGAACTGCCTCGCTCGTGGCCTTTCCAGAAACAGCCGCAATCTGAAGATGCACAAACCCGCTGGAGTTGTTGCAGAGATAACATGCTCAGTTTTGGCTTTCTCTGGGCCTCCGCACAGATGGCCACTCTCCTGGACTACCCAACTTGCCAGGGGAGGATGAAAGGACCCACAGAAAGCAGAAGAGTGGAACGGCAAAGAGGGTGTTTCAGCCCTGCGTGAGATCAGCTAGAGGCGTTTTAAGATGTGCCAGTCGCACCAAGCTGCGTTGGCTAAGCTGGCAGAGCCATCTAAAAAAGAAAAGATTTGGGGGAACAGAGGCCCAACGTGGACCGGAGCAGGGTCACAAGTCCCGAAGCAAGTGCAGCTGAATGTATTGCTCTTGGTCAGATCCAAGACATCGGAGAACGCTGGAACAACTATCCCACTACCATTTGGTACTGTAGCAAAATGCTAGAGCCAGTATTATAACCCGTCTGGTGGGGAGTGGGTGGCCGGGATGGGTGGGTGGATAAAGGTGTTTCCGGCAAGGAAGAATAAATCTTTGCATTTCAAGGGTCATGAGTTCCTGATTAAAGTGACAAACAAATGTTTTCAGAATACCCAGCTTTGTCTGCCTTAACAGAACTGGGTAGAAATCTGACTTGAAAGACAGGCCCAGCAGAACTCACAGCACCCAAATTCAGCAGGAAACCGCCGCCATGCTTACTTGGCACAGAGAAGAGAAACCTGCACCCCCTGCCATCAGCAAAGCCGACCGAGGGTAGAGGTTCCCCACCACCCTGAAGGATACCTAGGAACATTGCTTTACGCAGGAGTAGCACTTACGCCACCACATCCTTAAGAAGCATCAGACCTCCTTCCAAATACCCTTGCTGATAGATGCTTCTAAAGTCAGGAGCGGAGCATGCATCCCTGCGGTAAGCCAAGCGGCCCTGGAGAGGAAGGCCAAGGAGGCGAGAGAAACACATTCAGTGGCATGTACAAGGTGAGGAAGGGTCCATCTGTTGCTGTCGCTGCCATCACCGCCACCTCTCCCCGCCACTCTCAGGCAAGTCAAAAGTGTCCAAAGAACGCCGAGGGTGGGGAGGCCGCCTGAGCGATCCAGTGTTAGCATTTACTTGGTGACTTGGTGAATGGCGTGGGCGAGGTAAGCGACGTTGCCCGAGGTGACCCCGGCCACGGAGATGCGTCCGTCTTTCGTCATGTAGATGGAGAACTCCTTGGTCAACCGTTCGACCTGGGGAACATTGTAAGATGGCTAATTTAGAAAAAGGTTCAGGAGCTCCAAGTTTCAGCAGGGTGGTTGACCCTCTAGACAGGGGTGAATCCTCCAAGGGCGTCTGGCTTGCAGAGCAGTAGCAATGCACATTTCCCTTCATGCATATTTTGGTTCAGAATTGGCCCAGATGTACGTCAGCCCCCTGTGCAGCAGGGACCTTTTTCACGGCGCTCTACAACTGCAGCCACATCCTGCCTTGCCTGCCCTTAGAACGACTCCTCCGTCAACCCACCTTGCTTTCCCCAGTGGTGCCCCAAGGATGTTCTAACATTCCCCAAACAACATCAGCTTTGGCTAGCCTTTGCAATGCTCTAAGGACAAATTCTGCATTGCTTTGGGGTTTGAGTTGCTGTAGATGTAGCTCTGGGGAGGGGGGGGGGTTGTATTGTCAAGACGGCTCTCTTCCGGCAGGCCTTTCCAGATTAATTTTCCCCAGATCAACCATCCCGTCTCGGGCTTCCTGACCCCCTTATTCCCCTTGTGGACCCATAATAAATGTTGGTT
Organism: Aspidoscelis tigris stejnegeri; assembly: GCA_023333525.1. NCBI lineage: Eukaryota > Metazoa > Chordata > Lepidosauria > Squamata > Teiidae > Aspidoscelis > Aspidoscelis tigris. The sequence continues at coordinate 7,148,608 of JALMGA010000013.1, forward strand.
GAGGAGCTCCGGAGGGATATTAGGGCTGTTAGTCCATTTAATTATGTTTTATATTTTGTTTTATATTTTTGACACTATTTTAATTTGTCATATTGTTTAATACTTTTTAAGGGGGGGAGGGACCATAATGTTTTATTCTTACATGATGTTTTTATATTTATTGTTGTCAACCACCCGGATTGGTTCACCACAGGGCGGTATACAAATAAATATTATTATTAAATATTATTATTAAATATTATTATTAAATATTATTATTATTATTATTATTATTATTATTATTATTATTATTATTATTATTATTATTATTATTATTATTATTATTGCTTATGGTCAAGTGCACCTGTTAACCCTGCAGCCCTTCAGATCTGGACTTCAGGGGAATTAAGGACCTGTGGGCCAGAACCCAGGCATCCCATCGAGGACACTCTGCCCATAGCTTCTAACGGTCTGCAACTCACAAGAGTGACAATAACTCCTTTGATGTGCCATGCCTATCTCTTGGCAAACCTGCAAGCCTTTAAATCTCTTGAGATGGACCCATAATGGACCACGGGAGGAGAAGCCGAGGTTCCAAGGTTCGTTTGCCAGCCGCTCATTCTGCCTCCTCCAAGGTCCCTCTGCCTCCCGCTCACTCACTCACCTGCTCCGGTTTCAGTCCCGTGAAGCAGAACATGCCAATCTGGTCAGTGATGTGCTGCCAGTTGTGGGAGGAGCCCTCCTTCTTCAGGTTTGCTACCAACTGAGTGCGCATGCCGATGATGCGGTCAGCCATGCTCTTCACCTCCACCAACCTGTGCCGGGGAAGCAGAGGCAGACAGTTCAGCACAAGCAGCAGCTGACGGGACAAGAGAACTATAACCCAGTCCAGACCAGGAAGTGGCTAGAAGTCATCCTGCAGGAAAGCTATTAGATCAGGTGCAGCTTTGCTGCAAAGAATGAAAAACCCAGAATCCTCACCTACTAGACCTGCCAACATACTAAAATTCCAGGTTTTAAAATATCTCTTTCTCACCAGAAAAAAGGTGAAGAATCGCACAGATATTTTGGACTGGGCTGCCAACTGCTTATCCGGGAATACCGGGTTTGATTGAGCCAGTTTGGTCTAGTGGTTACTCTTAACTAGGAATACCGGGTTTGATTCCGCACTCCTCCATGAAGCCTGCTGGGTGACCTTGGGCTAGTCACAGCTCTCTTCTGAGCTCTCACAGCCCCACCCAGCTCACAGGGTGTTCTGTTGTGGGGAGAAGAACAGAAGGTTTGTCAGCCGCTTTGAGTCCCCTTAAGTGGGTGAGAAAAGAAGGGTAGAAAAGCCAAACCTCCTTCTTCAGATATTAATAATCCATTAAACGAAGCTTGCTTCTCACAGCAGATCATCTTCCCCCAACTCTACCTACTCCAATTAGGAAATTATGTTCAGACATTTTCCCTCCTCATTCTTTGTTGCCAAAAAGAAAAAATATATACTGTTTATTTTCTGGCGTATAAGACTACTTTTTAACCCAGGAAAATCTTCTCAAGAGTCGGGGGTTGTCTTATACGCCGGGTGTTTTCTTCTTATACGGCGAGTATATCCCAAACTCTATATTTAACTGGAAAGTTGGGGGTCGTCTTATACGACCAGTCGTCTTATACGCCGGAAAATACGGGTAGCAACCAGCTGGGAGCGTAGCCAGCCTCCAACAGAAACCACAGGCAAACTGTTAATTCACATTTGCGTGTAGTGAGCTTCACAGTGTCGTTTCTATTTATTTTAAGTGTTGAAGAGCACGTCATAAAATGACCATGCACTGCCTGCGTGCAATTTCTATGAAGATATAAACATGATGCCTTCTGAAACCCACGTCAAAAGGTCCCCACGAGAGCGTCTCAGCAATCTCCAAGTGTTTACATGATGGAACCGCTGACTTGGAAGAGTCAAAACACGCTTTATGCAAGATCTTTTTATTTGCAAAGGGACCATTTCTGATGCAAATGGGCTATTTGCAAGCAACTCTCTTCCACAGATCCCTGGGAACTGGTGCCTGCTGGTAGATCTCCTACTTGGGGCAGGAAGGGAGGGGTGGAAAGACTACAACCGCTTGGTCTCGTTTGTCAGACATCAGCGTTGCTACCCACTGCACCAGCTCAGCAGGATTGAACCCTTGCAAGTACGCAGGCAGGTTGCGACTACTAACTGGAATATTGTTAACACTATGTTGTACTCACGAGCTTTAAGCTGATGTTAATTTGTACCAAATGGCATAACGATGAACTAGTGTTGTACAAAGAGGTTTTATTCTGTAATCGATAGCTCATATGGATAAAGAAAGGTGCAAAAGTGATTTGGGTGCTGTCCTTCTAGAAACCTTTCTTTAATACACCTGTACAAGGGCAGGATGGATCCTCCTTCCTAAGGCGTTATTTTGGATAAGAAAATCCAACCGACTGTTGGTAACCTGGGTCTAGAGTGTGGTAAAAGCAGCTAGGTGTTAAAAGGCACTTCTGCAAAACATTTCTCAGAAGACAATTAGCTGCTGATTTCACAAATGAAGAGCAAGATAATTGCTGCCTTTGAAGCAAAGCCCGGCTCCAAGTTGGAGCAGATAAAGCTTGCTTGGCGCGGCTGCTCCGTTTGAAATCCACCTGCTGCCTAAACCACAAAGGGCCAGGGCCTAACCATGTTCTTCGCCCCTTGTGTCGCTCAGGGACGGACTCACCATTCCTTCCGCAGGTCCGGCGTGTTCAGGATAGTGGAGGCTATCCGTGCCCCGTTGATGGGAGGGTTGGAATACATGGGACGGATCAGGATCTTCAGCTGCGACTCCACTCTTTTAGCCTCCTCCGCATCTTTGCAGACCACAGTGAAGGCACCCACGCGCTCCCCTGCAAGGCAAAGGCCACGGATCAGGGCAGGCCCACGTCTCTCTTGAGCTCAGCCCGGATCAGCGTCAATATGGCCGATATTTCCTGTCTCCTCGCAAAGCCACAACTGGCTGCTTCCCTTCACACCTTCCGCCCTTCCTTTCCATCTTTGCCACAGCAAAGAAGGGACCACGGGACCTCTTGCGGGAAAGGGGGATGGGGAGCAGGTCCCTGTCTGCCTCCCACAGAGATGACAGGGAGCCTTGCAATCACAGAGCCTCTCTCTGAGCCCTAATCCTCAGGAACCAAAAGGACAGGAGCAGCAGGACACAGCGGACTTCAACACCCAGAGAAAAGACCATCTTCCTACCCCTTAGCATCCGGGACGACCTTCATTCATTCATTCCCATGCTCCCACTTTGAGGAGCTCCAAGCCCAGGCAAGCTGCACACTGTGCAGCCACAGATCTGTACTTTCCTGTGACTTGTGACTCCCTTCTTTGTGGACAAACAACCACGCAGTGTCTTCTGATGCCTTTCCACTTCCACTCTTGACTTGAGGCACCTCAATAGGAGAAATCAGCCACGCCATGCGTGCCTCTTGCTTCATGCCACACGGAACACCTCCCAGTAATCAAAACAGGAAGTGGGATGCACACACACAGGGCACCCTCACCCTCCCAGGACTTACCATAGAGGCCCATGTTCTTTGCGTACGACTGGGACAGCACAACGTTGATGCCTTGCTCAATGAAGTGACGGACAGCCCAGGAGTCCCTGTTGATGTCACCACTGGCAAACCCTTGGTAAGCCATGTCAAAAAAGGCAAAGAGGTTTCTTTTCTGCAAGAGAGCAGAGGCTGTGTCAGCAATCACTGCATCCGAAGAGGAAGACCGTGTGGGTTTCCTGGATACAACAGTTAGCAAGGAAAGCAGTTAGTAATCCCCACCGGCACTTAGTCTAGGGGGCAGTGCAGAAAGACCTGCAATAGGCAAGGTTTCGGCAGACATGGAAGGATCCTCAGGAAGCAAGGCTGTAGCCCTGCTGGATCGGGCCACAGCCCATCTAATCCAGCATCCTGTCTCACACAGGGGCCCACCAATTGCTTCTGGGAATCTCATAGCACATGGTCTTGTAGCTGTTGATACACCTGTCCTCCATAAATTCCTCTAACTCTTCCTAAAAGCTATCTAGGCTGGTTGCTGTTGCCACCTCTTCCATAGACCAATGCCTCCACCCGCTTACCAACCACAATAAATTGCATGCCCGAATAATGTGTATTAGGGTTTGCACTTGGAAAGGCCAGTACCCGTTCTGCTAAGTCCCACAAGCCCAGAGACTTGCCTGTGTCAGGGCGTGTGTCCGATCGCTGGCAGCGCACCACCATCTTGAGTTCAAAGTCTGGCCTGCATGCGCAGTCGCGTTTGGGGTCATTTGAGTTGCCAACGCACTTGCACAGCACCTCAAATGACCCCCTCGCACCAGAAATTGTGAGAATGGTTGCGGCGCTGGACGACACAGGTAAGCTTGGGATAAAGATTTCATGCACCTATGTTATTGTAAGTGTGAATTGGCCTTGCGTTTCCAAACATATGAAGTCCGTCAAAGACGCCAATTTTGCATAACGTGCCTCGACGCAACCACACCTTGGCCTTGCAAGCCCATCACAAGCATTATGACCTGTTCTGCGCTGAGAGTATGAAGAGAGCTAACGGGCCTGTATCCACAGTGGTGGACAAACCACCTTCTGTTTATTTTCCACGATTCACTGGGGCAATACCCTAAAAGGCCCAAATCCACCTTATTCCACTTCTCCCTCAAATATTAACTGTTAACCTCTCGAGTTAAGAACAAGAGCTCCCAAACCATTGTTTCTTAACTTACGTGGAGCTTTAATGGAATTACACAAACTCTACATCCCGGGAACAAAGCTGATCAAGGATTAGCTGGTTAGGCGAGAAGGAAGCAGAATGCTAATCCAGTCACTTGGCTGGGATTAGTTAGATAAGAGTCTCTAAGATGGGCCAGGTTCTCACCACACAAAGAAACAGATTAGGAAGCAGGCGGCTGCACCTTTCTGTAGAGGCTGGCCTCAACCTGATCAGGAAGAAGAAGAGTTGGCTTTTCTACCCTGCGTTTCTCACTCATTTAAGGGGATTCAAAGCAGCTGACAAACCTTCTGTTCTTCTCCTCACAACAGTCACTCTGTGAGGTAGGCAGGGCTGTGAGAGCGCAGAAAGAGACCTTGACTAGCCCAAGGTCACCCAGCTGGCTTCATGGAGGAATGCGGAATCAAACTCAGTGACTTTGAGATATGAGTCCGGCTCTCTAACCACAAGACTAAACTGGATGTGTTGTCATTAGTTTCTGAGTCCCTTTGACCCAGACAGCCAAACCAAGGAACCATTTAGCGGGTGGCTGTGGGCAGAACCACCAGAACCATCACTGGATCCAATGAAGGAGATTTGCCTGGTTGGCATGATGGTCCAACCAAAGAGAGAAGGCCTGAACCTGCCCCTCCTGCCCTAAGGGTAGGATGGAAATGGTTGCAAACAGGACCTGTAGCCGCTTCGTTTGGCTAAAACCCCTGACAGCTACTTTAGGGAAACCAGAATCCTCTCACTTTGCTTTCTGGTTTTCCCACCGCTTGGTCTCACCTTCACGACTGCTGCAATTTCCTTCCACTGCTCCTGCCGAGGGTCAACTCCGGTGGGATTGTGCGCGCAGGCATGGAAGAGGACCACACTCTTCTCCGGAATTTTCTTTGTGAAAAGGAAAGAAGGGATTTGGGCATGATCATAGAAGACTCTTCTAGGTAAAAGACAGTGGGAAGGATCCCCCCCCCCCCCCCTGCTCAGTGTCCCTTTCTCTCCTGCAGACACTCCTGAGTTCAGGTCAAAGGCGAAGCATGTGGAGCAAAATAAGCTACATTTGGTCAGACCAAAGCCAGGGTTTTGCATGCCCACCTTTCTATACCCATGGGAGATCACCTTAGTTCAATGACACATTCTCAGCCAGCCAGCCACCCCGCTCTATACCTGGAGTTTCCTGGGCGGGTAACAACATTTAAAATCAAACGTTATTAAAACAATAACAGTGCGTATTAAAATAACAGCATCTGCCAAGTGGGAAGGGAAAAGTGTATCCCCATTTAACCAAAAGCCAGGGCAAAGAGGTGCATCTTCACTGCCTTCCAAAATGGGTATGATGAAGGTGACTGACGCACCTCAAGGGGGAGACCATTCCATAGCCTAGGGGCCATTACTGAGAAGGCCCTCTCCCAGGTGCCTACCCCTTTTGCTGCTGAGGGTGGTGGGGCAACCAGGAGGGCCTCCCCTCCAGATCTTAAGGCATTGGCAGATCGATACGGGAGTAGACGTTCCTTTAGATACTTGGGGCCTAAGTCATTCAGGGCCTTCTAGGTCAGAGTTAACACCTTGAATTGGGCTCGGTAGCGAATAGGCAACCAATGCAACTGTTTTAAGACCGGTATGATGTGCGTCCAGCCAGCTGTTCCATTCAGTAATCTAGCAGCTGCATTCTGCACAAGCTGCAGCTTCTAAACTGTCTTCAAGGGCAGCCCCATGTACAGTGTGTTAGAATAGCCTAGTCTGGAGGTTACCAGAGCATGGACAACTGTGCTCCAGAGGTACCTAGACCTGCCATCTCCATTTCCCAAAATGAGCCAGGGTCTACGGTCCGTTGCCACTCACTCCCACTCAGCTGAAAAAAGATTCTTGCCTATAAAAACTCTTATTGCAACGGAGAAACTGGTTTTCGAACCTGTTTTGCACCGTTTGCAATGCTCCTCACCTAAGGCTGGCTACCCAAACCGGATTCCATCAAAACGGCTCCCCAAGAGGTCCTGCAAACCCATCACGCCTTTGCCCCGCGCAACTTCCAAAGCCTGTCCTCTCTCCCCTTGCAGGTTCCAATGGTAGGTCTTACCGATATGTCCTCCAGGGCTCCTGTGAAGTCAAAGCCACAGGTTTTGGGATCATAATACCGATAGCTTTGGAGCTGCATCCCAGCATCCCTGAAGATGGGGGTGTGGTTTCCCCAGGATGGCTTGGGAAGATACACATCGCGGCTGAACTTGAAGAACCGTTGCTGTATCAAAAAGAGGAGAAAGCACACTGGATTTGTCTCATAGCTGGAGACCATACCCAACTTCTCCTGCATTTGTCACATAAGAATGGAAGATGTACTCACCAAGAAATTGGCTCCAACTCTTAAAGACCCTGTTCCAGAAATCGTTTGCACAGTAACATACTGGAAGGGCAAAGAACCAGTTTCAGAAGATGCAACCAAGAAATATCCCAGAATTGGAGCAAAAGACTATAAGAACATGAAAGGAGCCGTGCTGGATCAGGCCATAGCCCATCTAGTCCAGCACCCTGTCCCACACAGTGGCCCACCCATTGTTTACGGGCATCTAAAGCAGAAGACACCTGCTCTCAAATCCTGGCAAACGGCCTTTAGAGGCATCCTGCCTATCTCCTGGAGGGTATATCTAGGCAGCCTGCACGTGACCATCAACCCACACACACATGATGCTACTCTATCAACATTTTATGGGCAGGAAGAAAAACTAGTGACACATAATAGGGTCAACAATTCAAGAACCAAAAGAGAAAAAAATAATATCAGTCTAACCGATGGTCAAGGCACAGCAATGAGGAGAACAGTGGCATTTAACATTATTTTAAATCCATAATGATGCTTTAACTTTTAGAGGATCATCCATACCTTTTTTAAAAAAGATGGTGTTACTACTGTCCTATTGCTTAGTACTTACTGACTGACGTACATATGTTTGTACGTATTTATATTTCTCTCCTGCCCTATACCCAAAGGTCTCAGGCAGGTAACAACATTTAAAATCAAACATATATTAAAACAATAACAGCTTTTGAAAGTGGGAAGAGGTGTGTCTTCACTGCCTTCCTGAACATATACAGTGAAGGGCCTGATGCCCCTCAAGGGGGAGACTACTCCGTAACCTAGGGGCCATCACTGAGAAGGCCCTCTCCTGGGTGCCCACCCCTTTAAATACTGAGGGTGTCATTGTCACACCAGTAATGTTGCATTACCAGGTCCAGTATGCATTACTGCGTAGTCACTGGTATCAAAACAAGACCACTGAGCACAGCAGCAGAAATTTGCTCCCTGGACAAGCCCTTTCGCCCTCCATCACGCCCATTTGGGCCCTTACCCGGCCACTCTGCACAACTTCATTTGTTTCTCCCAGGGCCAGCTCGGCTGATGCCTTGTTGAACTCTGCCAGGCCAGCAATGGGCAGGTACTCCTTGTCCATCTTCTTAGCAGCCATCTGGGCTTCCGCCTAGACAAAGAATATATATCATTTATTTATTTCCCCCGTGCATCGAAAGGAAGAACTACCACCACTCACCCAACAGACTGGCCTAAATTAAAACTGCAAATGAGAGGAGACATAAGAAAAAGGAACATCCTGCATTACTGTAATGCCCCCCGCCGTGTCTCCTGACTCCAGCTCCTCGGAAGGGGAGGAGGAGGAGGCAGGCACACCCACACCCACACCCACGCCTGCACCCCCGACATTGACAGGGGCAGACGATGCCGGCCCAAGCACCAAGGACCCTGCCCGTGAGGAGCGTGTGAACTCCTCCCCAGGTGAGAGCGATGAGGGAGCGGCTCGCCCCCTCCCACAGGTGTTGCGCAGGGAGAAGCAAGTCACGCGCCGCTCATCTAGGCTTAGACACCTGCAGAGGAGAGGGCGTGACACAGCTTCCCCTTCTTAAGGAATCGGGCGGCGCCCAGACTCTGTTGCAGACAACGCCGTGCAACCTCGCCGTGTTTCCCTGAGCTGTGTTTGACCCTGGACTGACCGGACTTCCCCGACCTCTGGACCGCCTCACCGACCTGCCGAAATCTGTACCCCCCCCCCGAACTTGGACCGGACATTGACCCTGAGCAAGCCATTCCCGTAGGGCAGAGCTGCGTGCGTGTGTCTGCCTCCGCACCCTGGCCCCCCAGGACACGACAATTACTTTTGCTTCCAAGGAAAAGCACGCAGACCAAGTGATCAACATCTAGAAATGCTTTGGGGTCCCAGTTTTACCCCACTTCGTATTCACTGATCAAGATGCCCCTGCAGTAGGGATGTGCACAAATGTATTTTTTACATTCGAATCCGATTCGAATCGTATTACAAAAATCCGGATTTTCAAAAATCCGATTTGAGTTCGAACGTTGGCATTTCTTGGATTTGAATCGAATATTCGGATTTTTAACTATCCATGCACACTCCCTACCTGAATGCAAGAAAATTTATATTCGTTCGAATAGATCCCCTCCGAATGTGGCAGGATTCGTATTTGATACGAATGTTCAATCCCACATGAATAGCATATGGATCCTACAAATGCATATGAACAACATACGGATCCCATATAAATGCGTACAAATAGCATACAGGTCCCATACAAATGTATCAAAACATTCCATTCGAATTCAAATGTCATTCTTTGAATGTGACAACATTCAATTAGAATACGAATGTCCAAATTCCACCAAATTTTGAATGTTACGAATATCTGTGGACATCTCTACAATATTCCTATGCCTGCCATTCAGCCATCGACCAGTGACCTGCTCTTGACCACTGGAGACACCCAGCCACAGTATTTTGAAAGACGTGAAACTGGACTGGTGCTAATACTTCAATACTAACACAACTGTTTGCTAGAGCTTTCCCCGGGCTGCTTCCTCGAGTAACCACATCTAGCACCATAATGAAGGATCAGACCCAAACCTATAGCCAGTACATCACGTTCTGCTTATGGAACGGAGGTGGAGGCCCACAGCTCCAGGCCTTTCCTTACACCCACACTCCACAAGCAGATATACAGTGGTACCTCGACATACAAGTGCCCTGACATACAAGTGTTTTGAGATACAAGCCGCCGAGCGAGTGATATTTTGGTCTGAGATGAGAGCAAGATTTGAGATACGAGTATGTAAATACAGTACATAACAAAAACAACTGAGGTGGTGTTTTGGGAGCTGGAATGGATTAATGGGAAAATTGCTTTGAGATACAAGCGATTTGACATAAGAGCAAGGTTATGGAACGAATTAAACTCGTATGTCAAGGTACCACTGTATTTGAAACATGATTAGACACCTAGGAGTTGGTGTGAAAAGCAAGAAACATCCAGAACACAATTTGCTGCTTGCCACTGACTTAACGCTGAGAGGCATCTATCTTAGAATTCCTCAGTATTCCCAGCTTTAGGAGGAACTCCTGTTGCCTGACAGCAAACAGCCTGTGAAGGGAGCTGCCCGAGTTCAGGACAAAGAGACAGACAGGCAGCTAAAGGTCTATTGTCTTTTGGGCAGACGCTAAGCTTTTGGGGAACTGCAGGTACTTTACATATGTGTACCTGCTTCTTTGAACCTGAAAACTTTATTCTTCTGAATGCCCATTGATGTACTTAAACAATGAGACTGATCCAAGACTCGTAACTTGGGTGCAGGATCTGTTTCTGCCTCAAGGAGCAGGATGAGAGTTTATAGAAAGCCGCAGCTGGTGCCCAGGCTTACTTTACGGACGCAGTTCAACACGTAGGGCTTCCCAGCGTCGTCCCGGTAAGCACCAACTCCCAGGTTCATCTTCTTGCTGTTTGTGTCTCGCTTGAAGGCCTCTGTCACTCCCAGGATAGGGTCAGGAGGTCCCATCTCCACGTGAGCCCACCAGGAGCTGCAACGTCAACAGGAAGGGTTGATTCATCAGCTTCCAGCCAAAAGGCCGCAAAACCTCAGGCCTCCGTGCCAGAACATAGTGCGCTTGCATCCCAAGACATTCAGCAAACAACGTTTTGCACGTAAAGGTTGAAAACATCCCATCTTCTGACACTTATGTGGCGGTATTGGTAGCTTTCATTGAAGCTTTGCCGTGGAACACTGCCTGTAATCAAATCAGCCATGAGCATTCCGCTGGAATTCAGCTTTCATGGCCTCCCACCATCATAACAAATCACCCAAAACATCAAGGCAGAAATTTCACCTCTTAACTTAGGATGCCTTTATCTTGCCAAAAGTTATGAGCTGTATCCGCATTTGGCATTTTGGTCCTGTTGCCACACACATTGGCTGAACCATCAGGGATTAGAGCGGAATCTCTCTCAATGCTTGATACAGAAATCACTATCTGATAACAATATATGATAAATCCTGGAAAAAGGACTCAAAAGGAATTATTTTTATGAGCACACATGATATTTTGCACATCCCCTTCATTTGACCCATCTGAAGCCTTTTATCCAAAGGGCACAGGAAACAGAAGCTCTTCCCTCCTAAGTTACTCTGAGAGACAAGAGACATCCGAAGACAAGCTGAGAACTTTCTTTGGTACACTTTCTATCACTTAACACGTTTCATACACCCAGCTCGGGCACCCAGCCCAACGCCCTAACACCATTATGGACAAGGGGAGGAGGGAGACTCAGTGTGCAGCTAATTCTACCAGTTGTAAGGACTACAAAAACTTATTAGCCAGCCGTCCCACCTGTTTATAGGGTTTTTTTTCCTTTTAATTATTATTATTACTGCATAATGTATTAGTGGTTATAACATGTAATGTAATTTTGATGTATGTAAACTGCCTTGGCAAGTGTTTTCAATTTGAGTTATTAATTATTCTTATTTGTTGTATTTCTTTGATTTAATTGATTGAATTTGTATTGTACCTTGTTCTTCCATTTGTTGTAAACCGCCTTGAGCAAATTTTGTTTGGAAAGGCGGTATATAAATAAAAATGGAAATGGAAAATGGAAAAATTAAGAGACCAATCCAGGACACTGTCCTCAGCTCTGTTTAGGTCTCCTCCAGTAATTATACCCCCTCATCATGCTCAGGGTATATCTAAAACAAAACGCAGGAAGTTGCGCTGCATGCTCTCTCTTATCCTATCACCAAAACCTGCTCTGTGCCAGAGTCCAATTAGAAACAACAACAGGAGGCAGCCTGCATGCTCTTCTGAACCGTTTTAAGTCCTCGGCGGCTAAAAAAGTTACCCTAATGCTGTTCTGTGGTACAAAAGAAGATTACGTAACTGCAATGTGAAAATACCTTCTAATAGTACTTATGGCAATTAAATCACAGCAATTATTTGTGCTTTAAAGGCTTTTAATACATAATAGGATTTACCTCATTATCTGTAAAGTTTTATGCCTGCTATTCGGCACCCTGCAAGGTGCTCTAGGGAGGGTTATGGGGCAGGGCTATGGGGAGCCATGTGGACAGGCAGCCTTTGCCTCCAGAGGCACGGAAACCTCTGGTGGAAGAGGGACGCCTAGAGAAGCCCCATTAAGTGAGTGGAGGCAACTCTAATCCTCCTGGCTGCGCCAGAGCAGGGAGGCAACATCTGGCACAGGATTTGGGACGTGCCAGCAGGCAAGAGCCCTGTGGCCGTGACTCAGAGCAAACCACCAGGCCAGCCTCAGCCAACAGCGTCGCCCTCGCAAGGCTCCAGAAGGAGGAGACCTGCACGGCCAGCAGGTCACACTTGAGGTTTAATCCGGCTTCAGTCCACTTCCAGAGCGAGAGAAAGCAAAGCGTCAGCAAAGCGACAAGCTGTTTTCTTTCAGGGTTAAACAACCCAGAAAATTCACCTTTGGGATAGAGAATGTGGAAAGGAAATCACTGGTCACTTTGCTGATGAGGTTATCCTGCTCTGAAAGTGGACCGAAGCTGGATTAAACCTTAGGTGTGGCCATAGCCGTCGTGGAAACGCCGTCCCGGGCCAGCGGGGTCTGCCAAGCGAAGCCTCCCAGGGCAGCCAGGTCGAAAGAGGCCCGTCTGTCCCAGGGCTCCGTGGCACGACGGTAGCCTGATTTCGGCTTGCAGCGAGCCCGCCGCCCACAGGGACGCCGGCCGATCGCGTTCGCTGAGGCAGCCCGGGAGAGAAGTGGTGCTATATGGCAACCTGCCCCGCCCCCCCCGGCAAACAGGTCGGTCGCGCCGGGGGCGGCTCAGACAAAACACGCGGCTAACGTGTTAAGCACCATGGGAGTTGTAGTCCCCCGTTCTTCCCATGCGGCGGGGAAAGGCAGTCAGCAGCCTCCCTCAGCGCGCCCTCCAAACCTCATTCCAAGGGCGGCACCGCCCCTCGCCCGGCAGCCAATGGGAGGCGCTCCTGCTCCCTCGCCCTTTCCGGCCGCCAATGGCGGGCCGCCTTTCGCGCTCCGACAGCATGCTGGCCGCGTGCCTGCGCCGGCCGGCCGGCCGGCGGCCTAAGTTGCGAGGGGGGGGGGTGCTGGAGAGAAGGGACGGCGGCCGCCGGTGGACAAACCTAGTCACTGGTGCCCGAGCGGGAAGTGCTATACCCTAGCCCCCCCCCCCCCCCCGGCAAGGCCTAACCGCAGGGGACCACAGCGCGCATGCAGGCACGCATTCACACGTGACGCAGCAGACGCATCTCGGGAGACCCGTCCCGGCGGGCGCCCTTTACCTGGCGCGGGCGGCCCCGGAGGGCGAGGCGGCGAGGACGAGGCGGCGGAGGCCGGCGGCGGAGGAGTGCAGGAGGAGCGCCATGGCGACGACGAGGAGGGCGAGAGCGCGCGGCCTTCGCCAGTCAGCCCGGTCGGGTCGAGGACTCTGGAGCGGCGGACCCGGAAGCGGGGCGGAGCTCGTGGCGAGGAAGGAGGGGACTGAGGGGGAGGAGGGGGGCTCTCTGCACATGCTCTGGAGCGCCCTCAGCTGTCGACTCCACGCTTAGCAGCAGCGCCTCTAGCTGACCCGAGAATTGCTGAGGGGTGGGGCGGGGCTCGGAGACGGGAGGGGGAGCGTGATGTAATCGGGGGAGGGGGGCTTAGGCTTTCCTTGCGGCGTGGGGGGGGGGGGCGCCACCTGTAAAGCCTTGGTCGCTTGGCCGCGCTCGTTCGGTGGACAAGAAGAAGGAGAGTTGCCTTTTCTACACCGCTTTTCTCACCCGTTTTAAGGGGCCTCAAAGCGGCTGACAAGCCTTCTGTTCTTCTTCACACAACGGACACCCTGTGTGGTAGGTGGGGCTGTGGGAGCTCAGAAGGCAGCTGTGACTAGCCCAGGGTCACCCAGCTGGCTTTGTAGAGGAAGAAGAGTTGGTTTTTCTACCCCGCTTTCCTCACCCATTTAAAGGGACTCAAAGTGGCTGACAAACCTTCTGTTCACCCCACAACAGACACTGTGAGGTAGGTGGGGCTGTGAGAGCTCAGAAGAGAGCTGTGACTAGCCCAAGGTCACCTAGCTGGCTTCTTGAAGGAGTGTGGAATCAAACCCGGTATTCTCAGATAAGAGTCCGGCTTCTTATCCACTAGACCACACTGCCTCCTCATCGCTCGCCTTCCCTCCTCGTTGACCACAGACCGTGGACAGTCTTGGACGCCAGTCGGAAGGAGCGTCATTCAGAGGGAAGCACCGTAGCTGCGATGCCCACTGGCCAGCATTTGGGCTGCTGTGAATTTCTGGAAGATGCGACCAGGAATCTGCCCTGGATCCAGTGCCTGCACTTGTGGCACTAAGGGGAAGTCATGGGACGATGCTAAAATCTCAGCCAATATTTTGGGGATCCTCTCTCTGCCTCTGAAATTCTGTTATCAGGTGACCACCCCAAGGCCTCATACTCCCCCCCCCTCCCCAGCTAAGGTCCTTCATTGTGCCCTGCTAGTCTGGGCAGAGAATCCCAATCCGCCCTTATTGAAAGTAGTTAGGCAATATAGGGTCTTTTAAGGCAGCTCCAGTCCTGGGCAGTGATGCCAAGGGATTCCAACCCTTTAGTTAATGCCTTTAGACTTTTTTTTTTAAGGAACCTTGGCAGTGAAATGAAGCTGCTGCAAAAAGGATTATTGCACAGGATGGAAAGAGAACTTTTGTGCAGGAGCGCAGTTGAGCAGAGGCAAGTTTTGTGCACCAGTCGTTTTCAGATTGTGGTGAGAAGGAATTTCAGAGGGGTGGTAAGAGCAGCACTTCCTTTCTTTTGACAAGCTAGACTAGAGCAAGTCCAAAGGAGGGCTACCAAAATGGTTAGTGGTCTGGAAAGCATGTTCTACGAGGAAAGGTTGAAGGATCCAGGAATGTTCAACCTGCAGAAGAGAAGGCTGAGAGGAGACATGATCGCGGTCTTCAAGTCTCTGAAGGGATCGTCCCTATTCTCACTTGCACAAGATGGGAGGACTAGAAACAATGGGATGAAACTTCAAGGGAGTCAATACAGACTGGATATTTGGAAAAACTTCCTGACAGTGAGGGCGATCAGTCAGTGGAATAGGTTGCCCCTGGAGGTAGTGGGTTCTCCTTCATTGGAGGTCTTCAAGCAGAGGCTGGACCTACATCTGTCTGGGATGGTTTAGGTAATCCTGCATTGAGCAGGGGGTTGAACTAGATGACCCAATAGGTCCCTTCCAACTCTGATTCTACGATGGGAGAGCAAAAACACTGGAAATTCAAGTTTGATTGTAGGTCTTGTTTGGTCTGCTCACATTAATGTCGATTTCCTTTTGTACCTGGAGCAAAGTCTTTTGCACAGCTGAAAACAGCAAAATGAGAGCCAATATTTTTGGCTTAAAAAGTAGGAAGGAATGCAGAGAAGCTGAAAAGGAGATTCCTGGCTCTGCAGTAGCATATGCAAAAGGCCACCTTGATACTCTGTTTGCTTACAGGATTAATGGGTGATGATGTAGCTTTTGGAAAGGTAAATGCAGGTCGGACTTAATCAGTGAATGCCTAAGTCTCCAGATCATGGGAAGCAACAATTCTGTTTAAACAAACAGAGTCAGGAAAGAAGAAAAATTATGAAGAAACTGATCTACGTTTAGCTTTGAGGCAGAGGGAAAGGTCTGTTAGCAATATTATACAGGACCCAGATCATGAGACTTGTTTTCATTATTCCAGGGCCAGTGAATAAAGGGCTTTAATTACAAGAAGGGATATTTTGGTGACCAGGGTAGCTGCTCCATGAGGCCTCTGTGATTAATGCAACCTATCAGCTCTTCCTTTCCTCTTCTTCTGATGCCAGAATCTCAGCTTAATCTGGGTGAAGGGCTTGTCCTGGGGACTGTTCACACTTGATTTTATTCTGGAATATTTCCTGGAATAGGGCAAGCGGTCCACATGCTAGTTCAAGTTACAGCAGGTCCCAAGGGAGACCTGCCAGAGTCTGAAATAGCATGCGAACAACAGGCCTCTGTCTTGAGATATATTCCATAATATTATTTTTATTTCTATCCTGCCCTATACCTAAAGGTCTCAAGGCAGGTAACAACATTTAAAATCAAACATATTAAAACAATATCAGTATACATTAAAACAGCAGTGCCTGCAAGTGGGAAGAGAAAGTGTATCCCCATTTAACCCAAGGCCAGGGCAAAGAGATGCATCTTCACTGCCTTCCTGAACATGTACAGTGACGGTGATAGATGCAACTCAAGGGGGAGACCATTCCACCACCTAGAGGCCATCACTGAGAAGGCCCTCTCCTGGGTGCCCACCCTCCTTGCTGCTGACGGTGGTGGTACAACCAGGAGGGCCTCCCCTCCAGATCTTAAGGCACGGGCAGGTCGATACGGGTGTAGACGTTCCTTCAGACATTTGGGGCCCAAGTCATTTAGGGCCAAGTGCAAACAGGCCCCTGGTTTTTCTCCCCTGTACCTCCTACCATATAAGCCACAAATAGCCCCTCTGTTATGACAGCATCTATCAGTTCACTGACTGGACAACATTCCTTGCAGCTTTCTTTACAACTGCCCAGTTAATTAGGAGATCCTTCTGTTTCATTCCTCCCAGGGCAAAGCTGCGTACAAGCACAGCGGAGGCGAAATCGTGCAGATCTGTTCAATAGGCTCTGCAAAAGGGGAAGATCGTAGGAGATGGTCAGGACTCTTCCTGTCTGGGGTTTGTGGGGTGGTTGAGATGCCAGTAGCCGGTATTAAGTACCTGACATTCCCCTGGAGTGGACAGTGGTGTGTGGGTGGGTGTGTCACAAATGGAAGTCTTCCCGCTCACCGAAATGTTCTGTCAGCTTTTTTTTTTTTTTTTTTGCTGTGGGCGCTCCAAACGAGCAGGTAAATTGGCACGTCTGCCCTCTCCTTTGCCCACCACTGCAGCACCAGCTAGGAAGGGCAAAATGCCTTTTGCCTGTTCCAGGGAGGCAATGTTCTACCTTGTAATTGGGCTTCTGCTTTGGCCTGCCCCATTTCAGTCCCAACATCGACTACCGGCGCGTTGCAATTAAGACGGGTGTAGCAGATGCTCCCTGTCTGATCTTGTTTGTTCTTGCACTGAAGATCAGAACCTCTTTGTGTTCTGCGGAAATTTGCTCGGAGCGCCTGCCTGCGAGTTTGGCAATTAGAGCGAACGGAGCCGAGCGCCACAAATAAGAATTCCATCATGGAGTCAATGTCAGTTGCTCTTTAAAAAGATGGCATTCACTGTAATTGAATGTTTTCCCTCTCTTCTGACATGCTATTCCTATTTCTGCGTGACTCCCACCCTGTGACCATCAGCCGCTTCCAGCTGTGCCCGTTCAGAAGGATCCCTGCGTTCTCCTGGAAATATCCTACTGAATACACCCAGCCGGACATTCTGGAAGGGCACCTGCAGGCATCCAGATGTCCCCACTAGGTGGGGGCCAGGTGTGGCCCCATACTTAAGTCTGTGACTCCCCCCAACCCCCCCCCCCCCGACTAAGACTCTTGGCTCTACTAGCTGATGGTAACAAAGGCTTCTCAAAATGCATGTCTTTCAGCAAAGCACAATGTGTTGCCCAAGTTAAAGGATGGAAATGTTGACCATCTTAGCAACACCATGCTGCAGGGGTACCTATAGTGGAAGACCTTCCCTGTTCTGATTGGGGGGGGGGCTGTATGCCTTTCTATGACCAGGGTGGGGCTACTCCTGGGCCTCTGAGTTGCGGGTGGCCTTCTCCTTCCTAATGGCTCTTCCAGAGCTGGGAAGGATTTCACTGAGGTGCTCATGTATGCCCCACCCCCAAGTGTTTCTGAACTTTGACTCCTGACATGGAAGTTTTACTTACTTATTTATTTGTTAGTTTATTATTTGCATTTCTATCCAGCCCTATACCCAGAGGTCTCAGGGCAGGTAACAGCTCCATCTTTGTTCATTTTGAGTTAACATTCTAATCTCAAAAGGAGGAATTCTACGTGAATCTTGGCTCTGTCCGTCAGCCTGACCTTGGGACCTCTATGAAGGTGTACAGCTCTTGTTAGCTGTCGTTGCAAACCAGCAAAAGCTAATTGGTACTTCTAATTGGGGTTGGGGAAGATGGGATATGCTCACCTTCTAAAAGATTCTCAGTGTGTAGTGAAACAATTTGTTTCGGTGGTTTCTATTTATTTATTTACATTTTTATCCCGCTCTATACTCAAAGGTCTCCGGGCGGGTAACAACATCTAAAATCAAACATCATTAAAACAACAATGGTATGTATTAGGATAGTGGTATCTGCAGATGGGAAGGGGAAAGTGTATCCCCATTTAACCGAAGGCCATGTACAGTGAAGGTGATTGACACACCTCAAGGGGGAGAATATTCTATAGCCTGGGGGCCACCACTGAAAAGGCCCTCTCCCGGGTGCCCACCCCTTTTGTTACTGAAGGTGGTGATACAACCAAGAGGACCTCCCCTCCAGATCTTAACGCACGGGGCAGGTCGTGTTGTACTGAAGTTGTACTTCAGGAACATTCGTTGGGGGCTAAAGGAAGCCAATCTCTCCCTGCCGTAAATGGTGTAAGGAGCATAAACCTGGTGCTTCAGAGCTACACCGGTAGAATTTTGCACGTGGACAAGTATCCTTTGCAGCTGCTGGATCTGCTTCCAATTGTGGAGCGGTTCAGCCTAAAACTGTACTTAAAATCAGATCTGCGTCTGGTTACTTTCTTGTGATTGCAGAGAAAGTCTTGAGAATACAGTATCTGGGTGCTTATCTGCGCCTGCTCCAGATCTAAATTATTTGGAAGTGAAGGGAACCCAGTTTCCGTAAAGCTAACTAGGCGAGGCAAATGTATTTGGAGTTGGTTCCTTGGTCAAAAAATACCAGTGCCCCAAGTTTTTAGGCTTATTTTGGAGAAGGTGTAGCTCGTCAGTATATCAGATGGC
Organism: Aspidoscelis tigris stejnegeri; assembly: GCA_023333525.1. Classification (NCBI taxonomy): domain Eukaryota; kingdom Metazoa; phylum Chordata; class Lepidosauria; order Squamata; family Teiidae; genus Aspidoscelis; species Aspidoscelis tigris. The sequence continues at coordinate 7,167,585 of JALMGA010000013.1, forward strand.
TGGTAGGCTAAGAGGGGAGGCAGTGTCATGGCTCATGCCGCTCTCTGACTCCTCGGGTGATGAGGTCCCCGCCTATGCCAGCCAAGACAAGGGACCCATGCTGCTGCGGCCCGCCTTGGAAACTGATTCTATCCCCCCAGATGCAGATGGCTCTGATGTTGATGCTGAGCCATGCCCAGAGCCAAGGTCTCTCTGGAGAGAGAGGGAACACCTGTGCCACTCCACCCGCCTCCATGCCAAACAGCTGCGGTGGAGGGGGATGGACAGTCTGAGCCCTTCATAAGGAACTCCCACCCAGCCACCTCTGTTGCAAACAAAGGATTTTCCTGGCAACCCCCAGCTCGTGTAACCCTCTGGACTCTTGACCCTTGACTGACTGACTGATGACGAATATCTGGTAACCCTGACCCTTGGCTTGTCTGACTATGTTTGAATCTATATCCTGACTAACTCTTGGAAGTGACTTGGCTCCTTGCTACCTCTAGCCTTGCGCTTGTGGATTGCTTTGGCTGCCTGCTCCGAACACAACAGGAGTGTACTAGCATTTACTTCCCATGCGCAGAGTGCTGGTGTTGAGGCTCTTTGCCCTCAGTACAGGGCCCATGACTGCCCCATCATCAGCTTGGCTGTGGGTCTCATGAAGATCCCAGCCTTGGAACCCTTTGAGCTCCTGATGGAGCATGATTTCTGACCACTGAGAGTGAATCAGCTAAACAGGTGGACATAAATGTCCACAGAGGCAATAGAAGAAGAAGAAGACTTGGCTTTTCTACCCCGCTTTTCTCACCCATTTAAGGGGACTCAAAGCAGCTGACAAAGCTTTCTATTCTTCTTCCTACAACAGTCACCCTGTGAGGTAGATGGGGCTGTGAGAGCTCAGAAGAGAGCTGTAACTAACCCAAGGTCACCCTGCTGACTTTGTGGAGGAGGGTGGAATCAAACCTGGTATTCCCAGATAAAAGTCCAGCTCTTCAGCATATGGAAATTGCTCTAAATATCCAAGGAGGATCAGAAGAGAAGGGATCCTCTTAATATCCGCTGCCTGAGGACACACCTGACAGGTAATGGGTCCAAGAACCACTGCCAGCCAGTCTTTCTGTCCTGAAAGGTGCAGTAATTCTGTCAGTCCAAAGGGATTATATAGATTTTTTTCTCCTTTTACACTGAAAGAGAGAAATTCCACCATAGGTGGGCACCAAGGTTCTGTTTCTTTCAATATTTAAGGAAACAAAAGATTTGACTCCAAGATCCTGTGGTAGAACATCCTTTTTATTTGTAAACTCTTCTTTGGTAAACAAGAAGGCCAGAGATAAAAATGAAGAGCCAAAAGGAAATTCACTCCAGATTCTGGGATCTATGAGACACAGGCAAAATGGCTAGACAGGAAGGGAGACAAGCAGGAAGAGAAATCTGACTGCACTCAGCCTTGATCAGAACCCCCTATGGAGGGGGGGGGGCAAGCAGCAGTGCCCCCACCCCCCTTCTGGCAAAAGACCCAAGCAGAGGAGTAGGTGGAACCTGGCAGCATCCGGAGGGTCCTGCAAGCGCTGCCCAAGCAACTGTCTTCTGACCTCCCTCCTCCTCCTCCTCCTCCTCCTCTTGGGACAGGGTGGAGGTAAGAGGTCCAGGGGCAGCAGCCCTCACAGCGGGGGGTCACTGCACAGCACAATTTCCAGCTCCTTGCGGTGAAGTCTTCCGCCATCTGACAGCTTCATGACGCTCTCTCTGTAGCTGGTGACGTTCTGGATGCTCATTTCCTGGCAAAGACAGAGGGCAGAGGAGGAAGGCACCATTACAAGGGAAAGGAAGGGAATCCCAGTTCTGGTCTTAGGAGAACCACCTAGCATTTTGTTCTCCCCTCTGCTTCCCTTTGGAGGGCTGGTTTATCTGGCAAACGACACCAAAGAGCTTCCTCTGGTCCTCCGGAACACAAAGAGCAGAGGTGAACAGCTGATGGCAGACAGAATGATATTTGTGCCTCCAAAGCTGGACACACAAACATCAAAAATGAACCAAAGTAGCCATTCTTTAAATGCAAAACAAATATCTTGCTTCACTGGCCCTTATTCCAGGGTATATCCCAGAATAGAGGCTTCTTGTCCACTCACCTGGGCCCTACAGTCGTCTGCAGTAGCATGCAGATAGCAGGTCCCTATTCTAGAATACATCTCAGAAGTCCAAGTGCGGATAGGGGCTAATATTTCTGTGTAGGGTTTCTTAAAATCAAGATTTAAAGTGATAATAGAAAAACCTTCACAAATCTAGGACTAATTTCCAAAAGAAGTAGCACAAAAATCATTTTCCTTTGTTTGCTTATTGGATTTTCATAGCCATCAGAAGACCAAAGGTTCTCTAGGTAGCAAATTGTGCCAGGTGGGTAAGAGATAAGATAAGTTGAATGGGCTCCTCTTCTGGTCCAGATGTGTGCTCATAAAAGAGCCACAGATGTTTGCTACATTCTCAGATTCCAGCAAATTTACTTCCAGAGAGGGGATGGTGGTGGCCGCAAACCTAGGGCCTTTCTGCACTTTTCCTTATTCTGGTATATATCTCGGGATAGCAGTCTTCTGGCCACAAGCTAATGTAAGCTATGGCGGGCCTCACCTGGGGCCTTCCATTGTCTGCAATAGCATGCAGATAGCAGGCCCCCTTTCTGGGATATATTCCAGAATAAGGCCAAGTGCAGAAAGGGCCCCGGTTGGCTCTAAGAAGGAGTTGGAGACATTCATGGAGGACAGGTGTATCAGTGGCTAGTAGAAGGATGCTTAAGTACCACTTCCTGGTTGGAGAGGAAGGCTGGGACCTGATCCAGCAGGGCTCCCCTTAGGTTCTGATGTTCTAAGGCCTTGAAGCAGCCTAGTCGCTCTTGGCTTGCAATAAGCAAGTGCCACAGGCAACCAAGGCAAAAACTGTCCTGGACCTGCTGGGAAGGGATCTGGAGGCAGCAGAGCAGGAGCCCACAGCTGTGGTTCACAGAGAGCCGTGGCTTCCCATCTTTCTGCCACGCAAGCCCACGTTCCTTCACACTTCTCTGAACTCCCTTACCTTCTTGTTCTTCTCATAGAGGTCTCTGAGCAAAGCATCCAGCTCGTTCTCGTCGATGTATCCGTTGCCATCCTAGATATTCATGACGAAGGAAAGCCATGAGTTTTGTTTTTACCCGTGAACCAAATCCCAGCACTGATGCTGCTTCGCATGCAACGTCTTATCCTAATTTCACACCAACCTCGTGCTCAACCTCGTATGTGTGGAATCCCCACGTAACTGTAACAAAAGGCCAACCCATGGGATCAGGTGAAGCAAGATGCTTCCCTGAGGTCTCCACAGCTGGAGTTGAACCCGAGCAGGCTTCCCAAGCTGTGAGGACAGGGACAGCCAGTGGCATTGTCCTGGGCCATCAGCACTGGTGGAGGACCAAAGGGAAAACCATTACCTTTTCTTTCCTTCCCCATAGAAGAATGTTCTTCATTTTGTCGTCACAAATTTGGTAGACGGAACTGAGATTCCAGGACATTGGGCTCTGGGCTTGATAGCAAAGTCTGCCAAAAGCATTCCTAACAACGATGCTTAGATGGAGGTTACCTCCTTCTGGGAAGCGCACCTCCTCCCCGGTGTGGCTGGCAGAGTGTTTTCCAGGCAGCGTAGATCTTGCTTTGGCCTCATACCCTGCAGCCCTTTAGTACCTGTGCCATTGCCAGTGACTCTGTGGCATTTTCCTCTCCACAGTGTCTATTATCAGTTCAAGGGGAGAGTGGGAGGCTGGGAGGCTTTGACAACAAATCAAGGCTATGTTTCCGCTGGTCAGAAAAATCCAGGTGCCCCGACTGCACTGGGGTGCCTTTTCCCTCCCCTGCCCCATTCCTCCATCTTTCATCGTCATACCACTGCTTGCCTTCCCCACCCCCCCCATTCTCCAACAGATGGAGGAAAGGTGTAGGGAGGAAAGGCAAGCTCTGGGGGAGACGAGGAAAGATGGAGGAACTGTGCAGGTAGAAGCTAAATGGCGGGTGGCCATGGAAGAGACCGGCACTGGTGCTATTCCCATTAATAAATATTCAGATTTTAGCAGGATTCCGCAGTGAGTCCTGTTAAAATCCAAACAGAGATTCCCCAGATTATCGGACATACAGTCTCCAGAAATCGGGAATCCCATCAAAGCGTCAGGATATTGTATCCTCAAGCTGGATTCAGGCCGGACTGAAGGGCCGGTGGAAATGTGCCCCAAGATTTTAACCTGCTTAAGGAGGAATCTCTGGGGGGAACTGGGGCTTCTTTAACCAGGAAGGGACTTTTAGAGCAGAGGAGCCATGATTTCTGTGTCCTGGTAAAGGCCCAGCAGGTGAGGGCAGGAAATCACCCACCTATTTTACTTGTTGATTAAGCAAAATACCATTCTGACAGGTAAATCGCCCTCCTTTTGTGAGGCCACTGTCCTTGGTTTTGGGATTTGCCTCAACTGTGCTGGCACCATTCTCTGGGTCAGGAGTACCATTTCTCACTGCTCTTCTGCTTCCTAAAATGAAGCATCACCTGGGACAGACTTGTCCACCTGGGCCCCAGTCCCTGCTGAACCATGAGCTTCTCCAAGCCAAGGAGACTGTGAAAACCCTTCATCCCTTCTAACTTTGTTTTCGGCTTCCCATCCCAGGTCCCGTACCTTGTCGTAAAATGCAAATATAGCGTTGAATTCATCTGAATCAAGCTTCATTCCCTGTCCAGATGAAAGAAAAAAGGATGAGAAGGAAAGGTGAATTTAAAAAAAGGAGTCCAGAGAAGATAGCCTGCCCCATGCTTGGCTTGGCTTTACCTGGAATTTAAGGAGGAAGTTCTCTTGCACAGGCAATAATCTGCAATGTGAAAGGGAAAGGTGTCAGGTGAAAGGTGCTCAGTTACCGCACATCCACCTGAGGAATGTCATTGTCCACTCAAGCAGAGCCCACGGCCCAATCCTCCCATCACTGTGCTGGAAGAAGGGACAGTTATACCCAGGGACAGAAGGAATGCCTACTCCCACATTGACCTGCCCGGAATCAAACCCGGTATTCCCAAATAAGAGTCCGGCTCCCTAACAAAAAATTCTAATCTTAATCAAACCAATGCTTGATTTTTCTGTTATTTAATTTGGGAAAAGTGTTAAGATGAATTGGATTTGGAGGGTTCAGTATTGTGTACCCCCAAAAAGCCATGATAAAAACTTTAAGCTTCTCTAGGTATGATTTTTCCCTGGAGGTAACGACATTACAAACAATTCACAAAGGTGATCCTACTTCAAAATTACTCAGCTGCCATGGACTGGAGAAACATGCCAAAGGGAATAATTTGCAAAGGAAGCTATAACTTTTTTTCCAGAAGAACCCTTGAATAATGGACTTTCACCTTTTTTGCTTCATTCTGTTCATTAAATCAAAATCCATTTTGCTTGATAACGTTTAGGTGAATTGTAATTCTTCTCCAAGAGAGAACAATTTATAGGTTGGGGTATTATTCAGTTGGATAAAGGGGATTAAAATAATATTGAAATCCCAGCAAAATGAAGCTCTTTCCTCAAAGATATTGAGCAAATTTAATCTTGAGGGATAGTCATGATGAATTCAATTCTCCAAATGGAAATTATTCCAAAATGGATAATATTCTCATTTTGGACTCTTCACTACAAAAGTAAATTAAATTAGAGGTAAGTAAAGAATTCATCGGAAAGGGTTTTTAACCCAAGGACAGCCTCCAGCAAGTCATGTTAAAAAGATCCATGCACTTATTGTTGTTGTTGTTGTTTGTTTATATAGCACCATCAGTGTACCTGCATTGTTACTCTTTTATTAAATAATAATTTTTTTAAAAAAAAATGGAAGTCAGTTTTCTAAAAGTTCCCTCGACTGCTTGCTGACTTTGATCTAAAGAGAAGATGACCAGAAATGTGCAGGAAATGATGAATGCCACTGAGATGTTCTTGCTGAATTAATATGCCCTCTGGCCCTTGTGGGCCTCTCTCAGCATCAGCTAATGCGCTGATTAAACGGATACAGTCTTCTGAGCGCAACCTCCAAGACGGGTCTTGCCCAGAATTGGGTCGCCTGGTTTGCGCTGCCAAGTGCACGTGAAACTGCCGCACCCTGAGAAGACTTTCCTTCGCCTGCTTTCTGCCAGTAGGAGTGAAAGGGATGGGGTGGTTGGCTAGTTGCTGCTGTTGGAAAGAGAGCCCAGAGCTACAAGGATATGCCTGGCTTTTGCGGCTTGGGCGGGGTAGCGAGGGGCAAACCTTACCGTGCCATTTCAGAGAGGCAGAGCTTCCCGTCTCCATTCAAGTCAAACATGCGCAGCTGCGTGGGATCACAAAATGGCAGCCATGAGAACGATCCTGTGCAATGCCCACGCCTCCACGTGGCCCCTGTGGGCTTCATTTTCCTCTGGCCCCACAGCCCTCAGTGGATTCCTCATTGTCTCCCTCTCTCTTTGAAGCATAAAGGGCTCCTGGAGGAAACTTTGGAGAGGCAGGACCAAGGAGCTGGATGGAAGGGCATCTGGGCAAGTGGCTGTTGGAAGGGAAGGGTTCCCCTCTGAGCCAAAGCGGTCCTAATTGCCCCCCTGTGTTGACTTCTGGGTTGAGGTAGCGGGGAGAGGGGAGAGGGCCTGGAGTCAGGGCAGCTGCTTGGCTGTCCTCCTTGCTGTAGCCAACGCTGATGGGCAAAGCCACCATCACAGAGCTCAACCACCTGCCGCCCTCCAGGAGGACTGAATCCCCTCCACTTGCTGGGCCCCTGTGCACTTACAATGGTCTGCGTGTATTCTTGCAGCTTTGGTTCATCATAGGGCCGGCTGGCTTTCTCTAGCAGGTCTGATAGAAATCCCTACAAGAGAGGGGACTTATGAGAAGGCACATAGGAGTGTTTAGCCCGGGCAGGAAGCACAAGCGTGTCTGCTCAGAAGTAAACTCCCAACATATTGGGGTGGGTGGGTTACGGCTATATGATCGGGGTGCAAGATCACGGCATAAAAGAAGAGCACAACACTCTATGGCTTGGCACCTGTGCGCTGCAAAAAACCTGCCACAGTGGATTTCTTTCCAACCAGGGACACTGGATCTTAATCTGTTTCCCTGCTCTGCCTCTCTGGGTGCCAAAACAAGACAGGAAGGAGATAGGCAGTGAAACAGAAGAGGCATTGGGCATTTCTCAAAGCCAAGAGGCCTGCCTTTTCAGTAAACTCCATCTTTCCTTGTTCCATACCTGCCTTAGGCAGAACTCCCCCCACCCCATTCAACCAAAATGATTTCTCTGTAGTAAACAAGTGGTTTCCTCTCTACCATTCTGGTGCTGCACACACTTTGTCCCCATCCTCCCCCCCCCCCGGCATCTTCATTTTAGAATTTTAAATTGTGATGTTTTATTTGGAAATACCTCCATAGGGATGCCCCCGAATAATTCTCCACATTTGAAATTCAGTCGAATTTGTTCAAATCCGTACATTCAGATTCGAACCAAATGTTGCCTACATCAGAAGACTGATGTTCAAATCCGAATCGAATGCTTTTATAAATTCATCCAAAGCTCTGTTATATTAATGAATGTGGGGAGGCGGAAGAGTGTCCGCCCAGTCACCTTGGCAGCGGATCCAGGGCGGATTCAAGGCGGATTCAGAGCAGATTCAGTTTCCGTTAGCTATAATAAGGCAGTATAAAAATGTCATAAACAAAGTGAAGTAAAAGCTCAATGGAAAAAGGCCAGGACTGCTATACTGTAAAGCGAAGATGCAGAGATAGATCAACTAGCCACACATCTTAGCCATTTTGCTTGCCCTGGGCTGTCGGGGAGAAAGACCATTTGGCTCACCTTCAGCTCATTCGCTTCAATGTATCCACTCCGATCCGTGTCATATTTTCTCCAAGCCTGCAATGAAAACAGCCACATTATGGTTAGGAATAAGGAAAGACAAGTAACAAATAATCACAAGGTTTGTGTATCTGCATGGGCTGAACTGGAGGTTATTGTCATGCCTCGACTCCTCGGAGGAAGGCCCCACTCCTGCCAGCCAAAGCAAGGGAGGCGCGGCTCAGAGGCCAAACTTGCAAACTGCTTCTGTCCCCCCAAATGGGGATACTTCGGACACAGACAATATACAATGCCCAGAGCTGAGTTCTCTCCGGAGAGAACTCCAAAAGCTGTGCCGCTTGGCTTGCCACCATGCAAAACAGCTGTGCCACCAGGGTGTAACTCTCTGAGTCCTACATAAGAAATGCCCAACTCTGTACCCGCCATTGCAAACAACGAATCTCATTGGCACCCCCTGACTCGTGTGAACCCTGGTTTTTGCCTCTGACTGATTTCCCAAACTTAGAATGACTCTTTGGTAACCCGACACTTGGCCTGACTCTGCGTGCTCTATATCCCTAAGAACTCTGGCAACTGACTTGGCATCTTGCCGTCACTGGGTACGTATGTGTGAGAGCGCTTCACTGTGACTGCTTGCTCTGGACATGACAATTTTGGTGTCTGCCACCCGTGTGGCTTAAATATTTCGAAACTGGCACCAAGAACGACCAGTTTGCCACATATTTTTCAGATGAGGAATTTGAAACTTGTTTTTGATCAGCTGCAGCATCACTTCGGAGTGATTTTGAGACACTTGGACATCAGGCGCAAATATTTGCCCGTAATTCCTACGGTCTTGAGAGGCGGTAGGAGCAAGTGGCATCTTTATTCTTTTTATTTCTGTGGAACTATCGGGCCTGACTTCCCTAACCGCTATTTTCTCATAGGCAAAATGATTTCATATTTGCAAGTTTAAAGTTCACAAGGTTTTTGGGAAGCCCAAGCCTTGTGAATAATGAGATATGGCTATACATGTATTTATTGCAGTGATTATGCATTTGTGAATTTGATTTTCATCTTCTCCAAAATGTTTCAGCATGACAAGTAGCAATGACTCAGCTACCGCAAAAAAAAAAAAAACCTGAGAAAATAAGAAAAATGAATCTGCAGATTTTAAAAACACACAAACACCAAGAAGCAATAATAAGCTTGCAGCTAAAACTGCACAGTACAGCATGATCGACTCCATTAAAAAGATTTCCTGTACATATGGAACAGCCCCCTTTTTGTCTGGAGAAGGGCCTGCTTAGCGGAAAATGTTGTGTCAAGGGTTCACCCTCATTATTGAAAGGATGAATATTTTAAGTCCAGATTATTATAATCAGACAAGTGTTAATATTTAATTGCATGCGCTTGTCACACAACTTAATTTGCCCATTAGCCATCAACAGATGGACTCCAGTTTCACGTAGGCACAGGATTGGTTTCCTATTATTCCTTCTAATTGCTTGGGTGGGTTGCTGCTTCACAGCTGTCGGAAGGACGTCTCAAGGCAGCTTAGCATCAATCTTTCATTTCTTCCCAGATCTCCGGAGCGGGAGGGGACCCGGAGGTTAGTTCCAGGGGCAGAATTTCTTGACCTGCCCTGGGCCATCTTGCATTTCAGCCGGATTGCTTGGCAAGCCTGGAACGGCTCCGTCCCCCATCTGAGCAGAGGTGCTACTCATGAGAAATCCTGTGGCAGAGCCAGGGGGACAGATTCTCATCCTTCCTCCAGACTGTTGCTGCCGCTTCTGGAACCAAGCAGTTTCCCTAGGAGCCAAAATAATGGGACTTCGCATGGGTGGACGGTGGATGTGGGGAGGGATGTGTGTGGTTTTTTAAAAATTTGGTCCTTATCAAATTGAATGCAAGAAAATTGGTATTCATTCAAATGAATCCCTTAGAATGTGGTCGGATTCGAATTCGATACGAACGTTCCATACGAATTCAGTATGAATGTTAGATACAAATCCCGTATGAATCCGCAACGAAGCTTCGTAGAAATGTATAAAAACATTCCATTCGAATCTTTGAATGAGCCAAGATTTGATTCAAATTCATACAAATTTCAAATGTTGTGAATATTCATGCACATTCCTAGGTGAGGGAGTTGAGGCTTCTCCAGCGGGGGCTCCGGCGGCTTCCTCCAAGGAAATTCAGCGGGGACTATCTGGGGCATCAGCTTCAGGGAGCAGAATGGCAAGCCCTCCCCTCCATTCTTAACTCAGACTTGGAAGGTGGGATGCTTGCCTGGGCCCATTGCCTTATGAGGTTGGCCTTAAGATAGCTGCGAACTGAGATTTAGCTCACTCCAGGCTTCAGCCCTTTGGGGCGTGAGAAAGAGCACTCTTTGCGCCCACAGGCATCTCCTAAAACGGGGATGCAGTGACGGCCCTTGAGCAATTCTCCTGTGCCCTTAAGCGAATCTGTTTCCCTGAGACTCTCCCAGCACACAGCATGGCTGCAAGGATGCAGCAAGGAAAGTGGCCTCAAAACTGGCCATAAGAGAGAGGCTGGCAGGCTGCTCCCAGGCCAGACAGGGAAAGAAGGCAGAGAGACCTTCAGGTTGGGGTCAGAAGAAGAAGAAGAAGAAGAAGAAGAAGAAGAAGAAGAAGAAGAAGAAGAGTTAGCTTTTATACCCCTCTTTCCCCATCCATTAAAGTGGACTCAGAGCTGCTGGCAAACCTTCGGTTCTTCTCCCTGCATTAGACCTCCTATGACAGAGGTGTCAAACTCAATCCGGCCGAGGGCCGGATTAAAAAAAAATACTGTGAGGGCCAGGGGGCGCGGCCGGGGGCACGGCTGGGGGTGTGGCCAGGGCACAGAGGAGGGGCTGGGGGCATGGCGTGGCCGGGGCTGGCTGTCCATGGTGGCGCCCGCGCACTTGGGCACTCACCTCGCCTCGCTCCTCCTTCGTGCCGAAGGAGGACTGCAGCCGCGGCGGCGGGTGGCGGCGGCGGGTCCCGCCTCGCCTCGCCTCACCTCACTCCTCCTTCGGGCCCAAGGAGGACGGCGGCGGCGGTGGGCGGTGGCGGAGGGTCCCACCTCGCCTCGCCTCGCCTCGCCTCGCTCCTCCTTCGGGCCCAAGGAGGACAGCGGCGGCGATGGCGGGTGGCGGGGGCGCGCAGCGGTGGGTGGCGGCGGGCGTGTGCGGCAGCGGCGGCGGGCTGTGGGCCGTATTCATACAGCCCGCGGGCCGCATCCGGCCCGCGGGCCGTATGTTTGACATCCCTGCCCTATGAGATAGGTGGGGCTGTGAGAGCTCAGAATGAGAGCTGTGACTAGCCCAAAGCCACCCAGCTGGCTTCGTGGAGGAAGAAGCAGAGTTGGCTTTTCTACCCCACTTTTCTCACCAATTTAAGGGGAGACTCAAAGCGGCTGACAAATCTTCTGTTCTTCTCCCCACAACAGAACACCCTGTGAGGTAGGTGGGGCTATGAGAGCTCAGAAGAGAGCTGTGACTAGGCCAAGGTCGCCCAGAGGCCGTCTGGGAGATGAAAGCAAGGCTTCCCATTGGAACCCCCTGTCCTGGCCCTGATCTGGTCCTTCAGCAGCCCACCCAGAGGGCATGCCAGGAAGAGAGGAATCAAGCCCTTACCTCCATGAATTCAGCGCTGGAGCTGACGTGCTGTCGGAAGCACAGCAGAAAATTCTCCTCCGTGGGCAGGATCTGTGCCAGCTTTGGAGACGTAGGAGAGAAGATCATGGGTACATCACAGAGGAAATGTCTCCATGTGCAATGACCTGTTAAAGAGCTCCAGCCAGAGTCTGGTTGGCAACCACCACCAACCCCTCTTGCCCTCTCTCTGCCTTTTCCTGGAGAAGGAGACACGCACATACATGGCACGTGGCATGCTCCCTCCACTCACTGCCAGTGATCGAGGCATAAAGACCAAATGCCAGGTGCCAATGCCAGGGCCTGGCTTGGTCTGGAAAATCACCACAGAACCCCCTGAATTTCTGCTTTGGGGTCGTGCAGCCTACCTCAGACATCTCAATTCTCCCATCCGCATTCTTATCATATTTCTGCATGAACTCCTGCATCTTCTCCGCAAAGTTGACACTTCTTGATTCCTGTGGGATAGGAAAGGCAGCTCACTCCACCTAGCCTTTGGATGCAGAACCAACCAAATCTCTGTTGCCCCCTTTGCCTTGCATTCCCCGCCATACAAGACTCCCTCTTCTTCCAATAACATTTCTCCTAAAATCGTCCCGCAGCCTATTTTTCATTTATTCCTCCTGAAAATCCCTTGCCGAATTATAGGAGCGTCGTATACGGCAGGAGATAACAGAGGAGGCTTTGAATGCTGCTGCCTTCCCTCTCTCTCCCATCTGCAGCCCTTGCTCTTAAAATCCTGGGGATTCCTGGCGTCTGTCCCTTTCAGAACCCTTGGAACCAAAGATCCCTGTGAGAACTGGCACCGAGCACACAAGCTTCCCTATGTCAAAGGCTGTCCAGTCGCAGCCTCACCCTTCCCTTGGAGAAACGCCGTGTAAGTTTCTCCTTGATGGCTGTGTTCACACCTAAGTTTTAATCCAGCTTCAGTCCACTTTCAGAATGAGATAACACACTGGCAAAGTACCTATCTGTTTGCCTTTGGCATTACCTAACTCAGATAATACACCTTTGGGTTAGATAACCTGGAAAGAAAATGACAGGCCCCTTGGCTGGGTGTCTCACCCTGAAAGTGGACTGAAGCTGGATTAAAACTTAGGTGTTAATACAGCCAATGTCACAGGGAAGAGGTTCACACGGCCTGTTTGCTGTCCCCAAAGAGGCATGGCTTTAATCAGGGTCAGAGCTGCAGAATGGATTGCTAGAGGGCTTTGGGCATGCCTGTCCCTCAAAAGACATCTGTTGGAGACTCTCTGGCTTGGATTCCTGCATGAGGCAGAAGATCAAATGTTTCTCCCACCACTAAGACCTCCCACTCCTGGCTTACTGGACAGCCTTTCCCTTGTGGTGGGGAGAGGGCAGACAGTGGCCTGGTTGCATCTAGATTCCAGTGAGGCCAACCCAACTGAGGAAGCCCGCCTTCTTCCCAAAGAGCTAAGAAACAAAGGGGGACCTTTTGGAAGCCTTGTCCAGTCACAGAGACTTGGCAACTGTAAACCACTTTCTGACCTCCCCTTCAGACCAAAATGGGGTTCAGGGGGACACAATCAAGCTCTTCCACACCACCATGGCTCTCTTGATCCACGGCTGCCTCCTGATGGCATCTCAAGTACTTGAAGAGTGTTTCCACCCAATTCTCAGCCCTGGCGCCTCCTCTTCTGAAGGCCAGATGCTCTGATCTCGGGGCTTTAACACACGGTTTCAAATCAACAGATGATACAATAGGTTTAGTAGCCATTGTCCCTCCCTGTCCCTCATTTTATGAAGGTGCAGCAGGCCAGAGCTAAGGCAAAAATAATGTGGAAGTAACTTATGCTTGGCACCTCACTTGGGAGCCCAACTGCTCTGCAATCCATTCACCATAAGCATTTTGGCCACCAGAGATTCAGAAAAGAGGTGCCTGAGGACGGGTCATGTATGGATGATAAAATCAAGATCCCCAGAAATGATCAATGTAAAGCCATATTAATCTAAGCCATAATAGCCTTATATTATAGAGATTTTGTAATCTGACCTTTAAGAGGAATCTGACTGTTATAGGAAGGTCCTGTAATCTCAAGAATGTACAAGAAACAGGGCAATAGGAAGAATGAAAACCACAACAGTAAAAATTGTTTGCTGCAAATACAAGGTCCTTCTCTTGCTGTGGTGGCAGAGTTGTTCGGTTAGCCTTTAGTAAACTCTTGTGGGTGGAGACAAGCGACACTATATTAACTCTGGGGTTATCTCTAAGAGAGGAAGGGGGTCCTTTCTCTCCTTCCCTTGCGTGCATTGTATTTGTGTCACAAAATAAAGGGAGATTTTGCTGCAAGCTACGTCGTGGTCCAGGATTTATTTGACACATGTAATGTGCCATAAGGAAACCCAGCCTGCCACTCTGTTTCACCCCAAGACGTCATCTCAATGGGCAGCTTGACCCTAGGTGCCAATTTACTTAGAAGCTGAAGCTCATTCCCCAAGGAATGGGAATAGGAGAACAGTGTGAAGAAAGCAGGAACGTTTACTAGGGGGGTAAAGGAGAAAAGAACTAGACGAGTCCTTACCACTCCGGCTCCCTTCCTGGCACTTTCCAGCTCTCGGAAGAAGTTCTCCAGTTCTTTGCCTTCAATAAAGCCATTTCCTGAAAGAGAAAACATGAACAGAGGACTAAGAAGGGACCAAGACCACAGAAGGTCTCAAGGAAGAGTGAAGAAGGCAGGGGTGGTGTTTCTATGCAAGGCTGCCGTTTCCTCCACCTGTACCTTCCTCTTCCTGCTAAACACTTCCAGACCAGGGGCCAATTCACAGCAGTTAGACAACCTCTGGGCAGGTGGATCTGTACTTGCAGGAGGTGTTTATATGCTAGAAATGCTCCCTGCCTGCCCAGAGGTTGCCTGAAATTGTGCTCTACAACCTTACCAACCCTTACTCCGACTTATTTGCAAGCGTCCAGATGGTAACCATTCGTACCTCTGCTGGCTGGGGAGGTCATCAGAGCAGCCACGCAAGTCTGCTGGCAATGCTGCTGGCCTCCTGACATGACTGCACCTGCACAGAGCACCAGGGTCATCCTAGCAACAGCGCTGACACGCACACAGTTGTGGACGGTGCCGCACACAAGATGGCGGTGCCAAGAAGAGGACCCCCCACCTGCTTCTGAATTCCTGCAAATGGCCTTTGGAGGCCCTTCTGCCTGTCTCTCCAACCTGGAGGCAGTACCTAGGTATCCATTCTAGCAACCAATGGCACACCTGTCCTCCATGGATTTGTCCAACCCTTTCTTAAAGGCATCTGGGCTGGTTGCTGTCACTACCACCTTTTCTGGTAGTAAAAATACATCCCTTTACAGAAATACCTGAGAATGCCAAAGTTGTATAGAATTTGGTTCAGTTAGGAGCCCGAACTTTAAAAAGCCGTTCTTTTCCTTGGCATATAAGAACCCTCTATGTTTTCCCAGCTGCGAGCAAAACAAAACTGGCCCAGCAGGCTGATGGATTGTCCCTTCCTTCTAGAACCCCAGACTTCTTTCTCCTTCTCCTCTCTAGAGAGACTAATGAGGAATCCGATTCTTTTCTTCTATGCTTTCAAATTGCTCAACAGTGTGACCAGGATCTGTTTGTACATCAAAGAGTTAAGAAGAGGAAAAGCACGACTCTCATCTTTTGGGGGTCTCATCCTGAAAAACCAGGAGATTCTAGCAGCCCTTCAAGAGTGTGTGTGGATGAGGGACTTTAAAAGCAGGCAGGAATACTTTGACGCTCCCAGCACAGAAGCAACTATTTCTGTCTGCCCAGCGAAAGCCTGTCAAACGGCGCCGTCAGAAGCAGGGTCCTTTCATGTCTATTTCCTCTCTCTATAGCTCTTGATAAAGGGCAGGGGCCTTTCCTGCAGACACTCCAATTAAGGGCCCCTATTTGCAGCGTTTGGAGTTATTTTCCTGTCGTTGGACGTCACCTGCGAGGCAGGATCCTTAACCAAAGCAGGGTGGGGTACCGAACTTCCTCGGGATATATATGGGCAATGGTTGTATGTAGGCTGCGTGTATCCGAAAGCTTAAGTTCTCAGAAGAAACCTGGAACATGGAATAATAGCCTTAAAAAATGCCACAAATAAGAAATGTGGGCAGCTTGCGTTCTGGGTGGCGTGCTTCCCAAATGCTGAATTACGCAGCTCCTTGCTAATCTGCAATCACCTGTGGGCAACAGACTGGAAACGGACTGCCCCACACCATTTGGTGTCAAGGGAAAAGCCGCCTGTTTTGGCGTTTGCTCCTGACTCTCTCTAGAACGGCATTGGCTGACCAAGCAAGGAAGGTGAACCAGACTTACTCCGTTTTGGGTATACTGTAACTCCATCTTAGAGGCTTGGAGATTCTTTCCCTTGGGGAGGACTATTTTACATCTACAGTAAAAGGAAGTGTTGTAGGGGTGTACCCTATGGGAAGTCCTTAGGTGATTTATGCAACGGGGATTGAGTGGGGTACTTTGGGGCTGCCCCCAAATAGTACACAATCCTTCTGAAAGCTCTAGTGCACCTTCAAAGGAACAAGACCCTTCAGAATTATGCTATAAAGCTTAAATTGACCTTCAGAGGTTTCAGTCCTGGTAGTAACCAGCATATTGCACTTTTCAAGCACAGGGGCATGAAGGAGAGAGATCCATTAAAAAGATCTGATTTGGTCCTCATATCTTTTTTTTGCAGTGATGCTCCCAGTGTCTTTGTGACTGTTTGCAACTTTCTAGCCACATAAATCTGGAGAAAGAAACCTATCTGTGTTCCCACTGAGCATTTTAATCTGGTTTTAAAGCAGGGTTCTTAAAATCAGCAGCACTGATTTGCGTCCCACTGTTAGCATATAATGCAGACTCTTAGGGGAGAAACATTCAATATCACTTTCCCTTTTGTCTTATAACGATCAAGATGGGGAAGGGAGGAGGGAAAAACCAGGCAGGCTTTTACAAAAGAGCTGACATTGTGCCGGATTGGCAAAGCAGTTCAGCGTGAAATGGAGGCAAAAGGCGTGGGTCTGATCTCTTTCGTCTGATCTCTTTTTTGTTACATTGTGTTCTGATCTCCTGTTACATGTGTTCAGATCTCTTTTTTAGTTACATAATGGTCTGATCCCTCTCATTCTTCGCCTCCTCCCCCACTTTCAGCCAAGCCTGATATCCTTAGTGTGTAACGGTGAGAGCACGTGGAAAAGGGGATGAAATCATGGCTTATCGATTGGATCAGGGGAAACTGAGGAGAACACCCCTAAAGTATGGTTCCCTCCCCCCCAAACCCACATGTGTTCCCGTTGCTAAATAGTGAGGATTGTTTCTAAATCCAGCAGTGAGACCTCTTTTAATGCGAATAGGGATTCTTCACGTTTCAGGACCTTTAATCCTCAGAAACTGCAGATTCTTTTAAAACTTTGGGAATGGTCAGTACTTAAAATTATTTCAAAGCTCTTTACATCTTGAAGGGGAACACAACCATAGAATCTTGTAGCAAGAGATTCCTCCTCCATTCACATTGCCCCAGATGAATAAGCAAGCCCTGTGCAAGGCTCTCCTTCCATTCTTGTCCTTCTCAACTCACAGGGACCCACCCCATTAACACAATGCCTGCCGAGTCAATGAAAGAAGCCCCCATGAACTTTGCCAGGGACCGGCCCTTAGGAGCTCTTTCAGTTGCCTTTTCAGTGGTGACCCCACCCCACCCCAGAATAAGGAAAAGCCTTCCTACTGAGGTTTGCCAGGTGCCTACGTTGTATGCTTTTCGGTGACTGGTTAAAACCTACCACTTCCCCCAGGCCTTTGATGTTTAGCTTCCTCTGAGCACTGTCCTGCCAGGAAGGGGTGTATTTTAAGTACATTTTAAGGTTATTGTATGTATGTTATCTATTTTTTAACTGTTGTGACCTGCCTTGGGATCTTTGGTGAAGGGCAGATATAAATTCTGAAAGGAAATCAAACAAAACCACCACTCAAGTGCATTAACAGCTGCTAAAACTGCTGTTGAAAATCTTGGTGCCCTCTCCTGCAGAACGTCTAGAAAGATGAACACACAAGGGGTGCGTCTTCATGGCATGTGTTATTTCGGTTTAAAGAATTCGAAATAAAAGAAACGGAACAAAGCTGTCCAGACGACTTGCAAGTTGATCCGGTTCCGATGGCAGCCTTAACGCGGGATCAATACTCGGAGTCCACATGGCAGCATTGTCCTCCTGCCCATTGCCCGCACTCTCTCCTGTGATTGGTTTTCCCTGCCAGGATCCCACCCTCCCTTCTCTTTGCGTCATGCTCCGCCGTGAATTTCCTGCCCAATCCACCCTCCCCCTTCCCAGCAGCAGCAGCAGCAGCATCCATCCATCCATCCATCCATCCATCCTTCCATCCTTCCGTCCGTCCATTCTGGCGCTGCAGAGAGCGGGGAGAAAGTTCCCCAGGCTGCGAAAGTTCCCGGGGGACGGGCTTTCCTTTCCGTTACACTGTAGCAAAGGAACCAGCTCACTCTCTTAAAAAATGTTGCGAATTTCCGCAATTTTAATGAAAGGAAGTAATACAGCTGAGGGGCTTTAAATATTAAAGAGGCATATGGCTGTGGTTCCTTCTTTCCTCCCTCCTTCCCTCCCCCACCATCCCCAGGCGCCCTTCTGCCGCTCATCAGCTGGGGGTAGACCCCCTCTGCTCCGGGGATTCCTGCCATCGGGGTGCCCAGCAAGCGGGCGCAGAGGGGAAGGCTCTCCATCCATCCATCCATCCATCCATCCATCCATCCATCCATCCATCCATCCATCCATCCATTCCTCCAGGCGCTGCGGCGCTGCGGCGCTAGCGGCTTCTCCCTGGGGCTCCACCGCCGCTTTTCCCCCGCTTTGCCGCCACTTTGCCCCGCAGAGGAGAGCCAAGGGGTGGACAAGAGGGCGAAGGGGGCTCCTCGCTTGCTCTCCCCCCCCCCGTGGCCGGGAGGGAACTCCGCCCCCCCCCACCTCACAGGGACCGAAGCTGGATTAAAACCTTGGCTTGTGGTCACACCTAAGGTTTAATCTAGCTTCACTCCACCTTCAGAGTGAGAGAACACATCAGCAAAGTGACCAGTAGTTTTCTTTCCACATTATCTAGTCTAAAGGTGGATTTTCTGAGTTATTAACCCTGAAAGAAAACCAACTTGTCAGTTTGCTGGTGTATTCTCTCACTCTGAAAGTGAACTGAAACTGGATTAAACCTTAGGTGTGACCACAGGCAGAGGCAAAGTAGCATAGAGGGGGCTCAAAGCAGTTGACATTCTGTTCTCACCCTTCAGGGGACTAAGTGGCTGACAAGCCTCCCTTAAGGGGGCTGAAAGCCACTGTTCCGAACCTTCAAAGGTCTGAAATTGCGCAAATTGCAACATTTTTTTTAAGGTGTGAAGTGCTTAGATTGATACAGTGTTTCAGCTTTAAGGACTGGAGGTTTATAGTGGGTGTTTGAGGGTGGATTTTTTCAATGAAGGAAACCCTAAACATGACGTGCTTCTAATACGTTCAGCCATTGGTTACAGTGCGATTGGGGGGGCAGGACAGCCTTAACACGGAATCTCATCCCGGAACGATACTGTCCACACAGTTAAAAAGGAAACACGTATTGACACACGATCCGGAGTGAGACCTGTTGAGATCAGGATTTATTTCTAATCGGGATAACGTCCTTTAACACGGAAATACCGTGTTAATCCGAAGTGCCGTCTGAACTGCGCGAACTCAAAACGTTTTGAATTCGAGATAACTATGCCATGAAGACGCACGCAAGGGTTCTATGGAGGCCTGAGGCCATTGAACCATTGCACAATAAAACCTCAGCCTGCCATCTCACCTAGAACCAAATGCAACCGTCCCCAGGCCTGTTAAAGCATCAACATGAGGACCACCAGCCAGACAGACAGGCTCTGTTCACAAAGAGGCCGGTCTGATCCATTTTACACCCTGCACTTTGGGCAGCAGGTGCCCGTTGGGCGAGCTGGCACCACCTGCTAGGCCTGTGGGCAGGAACAGGCAGATGGGTGGCCCCTTCAGAGCAGCCTCTGGTGGGTGCCAGAGGGAGAGACATTCCTCAGGGGAGTCTGGTCCCAAGGGTGAGCCAAAGCTAAGGGAAACAGCGGGGAATCGACCGGGGAAGGCTAAGCAACAAGAAAGCTGCCATGGCAGGGGAAACAACAGTCTGGGGGGGAATGATTCTACTAACCACTTGAGCGGAGCAGCATTTCTAGCCTTTTTTTTAACCTAAAGGTGTCAGGATTTGGCCGCAGCTACTCCCCATAGCTCAATATAAGAATGACAATAGACTAATAGTGCTAAGAATTAGAGGTGCACCTGAATGTATTTTTTTGACGTTCTATTTGAATCTAATCTAATACCCGAAAACCCAGTTCAGTTTGAATCTTTTACATTCAAATTTAACAAGATTCGATTTGTTATTTACCAACCTTGAATCTATTCGTTCAAATTTTTTATTCGAATCCGCACATACGAATACTGACAACATTCATATGTGCATGTATGCCTCTTCGCCACATTCGTATACATCTGTACGAATCTGTACATGTCTGTATGCATCCCATAATTATCCTGTATGCAACCTGTTTTTGTCCCATACCTGTCTGTACAAATGCAAGTACGCATCTTGTATGAACCCATACACATACAAATGTCCAGATAATTCAAACAAATAGATCCAAAGTGTGAAATTCCATTTGAATGTTTACATTCAAATTTCAGGACATTCGATTTGAGTTTGAATGTCAACATTTGGCACATTTGATCAGATTTTGAAGGCCTATAAATCTTTGTGCACATCCATGCAGAGAATACAGTCTCTTGACTTTTGCAGGTTTCGTTGGCCCAGAAAGGAGACAGCTGTCCAACCCCGTCTTGGGAAGGTGTGGATACTCCTCTTCAGCTGCCCTGGAGGCTGAGCCTTGCAGGAGGGTTGAGAGATCCTAAATATCCAGAGTCTTGCGGATTCTCTCTGGAAAGGGCCTGTGGAGAAGGTTTAGGGAGATGGACCGCTGAAAGCACCCGTCCTTATGAGGCCTCCACCTCCCCTCTCCTTCCAAGAGCACCAGGAAGTGGTGGCTGGCAGATTCCCTTGACGGCCCCAGCACTCCCGGTTCTTTGGCCCATCAGACCATTGCAGGGGGCTCAGATAATACAAGTCAAGGATCACTAAGCAGCCCGGGGGCGCCAATTTCGGGTGAGTGCCAAGGACCTCCTTTCTACTCCAGTAGCTGCCAGCAAGGTGATGTAACCGAACAGTGGCGCTTAACGATCATCTGCCAAATGATTATTTTAATAACAGGTTGGGTTATCCTTGGATCCCCTGGGAAGCCCTCCCCCTCCCCTTAAGCACATTGAATCACTCTGAAATCACACGGCCACAATGTATAATTTGCTCCAGCGTCTGTTGGTGGGGGCCTCCTCAGGTCTGTTTTTAAACTGTGCTTCTGGGAAGCGATGAGATGGCGCCATTGCCCCAGCCTACGATGCAAAAGCCCCAACGTTTTCAAAGAAGAAATCCAGCGCTGCTGAAAAGACTGTGGCCCGGCTGACCAATTCAGAAGTTTCTTTCTCTGTGGCACGTGTACTTTGATAATCTCCTGTCGTTCAGTCCAGATAGAAAAGTCCAAAATATAACATTTTATCCCAGGAGAGTCAGGTTGGTTTGACATTCTCAACCAATTGGGCCCATCACCTGCAGTTCTTTGCCCTGTTAGGTTCCTCCAGTCCCTCTGTATGTGAGCCTCATTTGCCAATTGGATGGCCATATGCCCAGAAGATCAAAGTTGGGTTGGGTGTGTGTGTTTTTGTGGTCCTCTTTTGTTTTAACTACCTTGCACAATTCGGAAGCCACAGGAAAGCAGGTCCCTTTGCTGCAATAGGTTGCTGGATGCGGGTTCTTCCGTCTCCTCCATGTGGGAACTGTCCTACGTCTCTTGTTCTCTGCTTCCTATTCTTTACCCTTGGATGAGTTGCCTGTTTTATTCCACAGCCTCTGAGCTTACTGAGGGGTCCTGGATGACAAATCGTATCCATCATTCTGCAAAGTAAACTAGGACTTCTTTCTGCAGATGCTTTTTTGGATGTTTTTCAGTCTGCTGGGTGGTTTTATCTCCAGTAATGTTTTCTACCATGTCCACAGTGTTAAGTTAACACACCTATCCTTTTTCATCCCTGAGCCTGACCCCTTCTAAAACCTGGACATTACAATGTCTTCTTTTCAATTGGTAATTTGGTCTTGCAGTTAGAATGTCAGATTTTTATTTAGTAGTTTCCCAGTTTGATTCCACACTCTTCCATGAAGCCAGCTGGGTGGCCTTGGGCTAGTCACAGCTCTCTTTCTGAGCCCTCACAGCACCACCCACCTCAAAGGGTGTCTGTGGTGGGGAGAAGAACAGAAGGTTTGCCAGCCGCCTTGAGTCCCCTTCAATGGGTGAGAAAAGTGGAGTAGAAAAGCCAACTCTTCTTCTTCTTCCTCTTCCTCTTCTTCTTCATGTTTTTGTAAGAAATCGGCAATATCGCTTTTAAGTTGTTATAGCAACCCTTGGACAGAAGCATGATGTCCGGTCTCCGTGATATGTCAGCATCTATCAGTTAGACCTACCTTTGGCCACTATTGATTTACCTAACCTTCTCAAGCACTTTTCTTAAAGAATGTCATTCGGGCTTGGATCATCCAGAGCAGATAGAAATGTCAGGAATTCATGCAGTTTCTCTGTCATTTGGCTTCCCTCCTTTAGTATGTCTTTGCTTTCCTTATCATTTCTCTCCAACCAGCCGGCTGCTCTTGGGGTGAGGTTTTTCTAATGAACTGGTTACCACGTAAAGGAATGCCCAGGCTCCTTTCTCCTCCCAGCATTCCTTTATTGCCTTTTTTTCTAGGATAAAGAAGTTTAGGATATGCAGATGGCACTTCTACATTCATGCTGAAGCATTTCCCCAGTCTAAGCCAGGATGGGGAATCTGTCTACTGACTGAGAGCTCAGAAGAGAGCTGTGACTAGCCCAAGGTCACCCAGTTGGCTTCATGAAGAAGGGTGGAATCAAACCTGTTATTCCCAGATAACAACAACAACAACAACAACAAGAACAACAACAACAATAATAACAATAACAATAACAATAACAATAACAATAACAATAACAATAACAATAACAATAATAATAATAATAATAATAATAATAATAATAATAATAATAATAATAATAATAATAATAATAATAATAATAATAATAATAATAATAATAATAATAATAATAATAGCTGGCTTTTCTACCCCACTTTTCTCACCCATTTAAGGGGACTCAAAGCAGCTGACAAAGTTTCTGTTCTTCTCCCCACAACAGGACACCCTGTGAGGTGGGTGGGGCTGTGAGAGCTCAGAAGAGAGCCGTGACTAGGCCAAGGTCACCCAGCTGGCTTTGTGAAGGAGGGCGGAATCAAACCTAGTATTCCCAGATAAGTGTCCGGCTGCCTAACCACTGGACGAGACTGCCTCGTTTTATGGGGCAAAATGTTCCAGGGCTGCTGAACCCATCAGAGCCCAAAGTGCCTGGCCTTTGCAATGCTACGCAAGAGCGCTTCTCGGCGTGGGTCCATTCAGACTTCAGTGTTGTCCCGTAAACACCGTGCAAGCAAACTGTGTGTAGCTTTCAGGATGTGCCGCACACTTTCTTCCCAGGCTGGGCACCGATTCTCCAGTGTTCACGCCCAGCTAGACGCAGGCTGGCTGCAAGCTCTTCTGAGAAGCCTCCTTCAGGCAGTCTGGGACATCGCTCAACATCAAGGGAAACGCTTTCCAGCCCAATTCCTAATTGAGTCAGCCTGAAGTTTTGCCTAGATGCTCCGGTGAGAAATTAAGTGGTAGAGAGAAGGGTCCGAGTGCTTCCCAGAGGGCCACAGGGTCTTGTGCAACTGCCAGTCTTGTGTGGAAAAGAGGCATGAAATGTTCATATCGGCAGCTGTTCCTTCCAGCTCCTTCTTCCTCGGTTCTGCTGCATTTCTCTGGCTTAGGAGTGGCTGTGGGTCTGCCGCTTGCCAAGCTGGCCCGATCGGCATGCGCCAACCTTCGTGGGTCCCAGTTCATCTAGATGGCACAGATAAAAACTCCCAACTTGGAAATGGGAATCCTGCTGGTCCAGGGGTGGGGTGGGGGTTCCAGAGGACCAGGCAGTGCCATCCCACAGTTTGTGCCATCCACCCCACTGCTTTCACCTGCCGATTTATCTCCAAAGAGGAACCCATCCTTGCCGCAACCTCACCGATACCCCGACATCGCAGGAAGGGGCGATAGGCGAGGTGCACAAGTCCCTTTTGGTGCATGTGGAATGTTTACCAAGCCAGGATGAGACCTTCAATACATCTCTCCCTTCCTTTCAATGTAGGGAATCTCTTTCTCTCACACTGGCTCTATGGAGGGACCAAAGAGAGTCTAGATCGGACAAGGGGAAGGGTCTCTTCACCCAGAGGGTCATCGGTCTATGGAATTCACTGCCAGAAGAGGCGGTGACGGCAAGCACCCTAGATGGCTTTAAGGAAGGGTTGGAGAAATTTATGAATGACAGATATATCAATGGCTATAGAATGGATGCCTAAGTCCATCTTTCAAGCTGGGGGGACAAGCAGGATGCTTCTAAGGCCATTTTCTGGGATTTGGGAGCAGGAGAAGGTTTGCCCTTGCTTCTGCTTGAGATGCCCATGGGCAATTGGTGGGCCACTGTGTGAGATGGGATGCTGGACTAGAAGATGGGCTGTGGCCTGATCCAGCAAGGCTCTGCTTATCTTCTTATATCCAAGGAGGACAGCTTTGGTTCATAACCCCCTCCTGGTTCAGCTTCATCTGCCCTTCCTGGCCAGAGAGGTGCCCTGAGGGATCCTGGAATTGCACCCATCCACTCCCTACCCTGTCTGCACAACCCTTTCTACATGAGCATCTTGGTAGTAGTCACTTGCCCCCATCTTGCATCGGCAGTAGCCATCAAGGGGAACCTAGGTTCTAACCTCTGGGGACCATTTATGGCTACTAAAGTAAGTCTCTTACACAGCCTCTGGGAAACTCAGGGTGGGTGTGAGGCTTGGAAGCTGCTGCTGGTGCCCAGCTGTACCACAGGCTGATGAGCCCCCCAGGAACACCTTGTGATCCTGCCAGCAGGTGGAACAAGACCTCATACTTAGTGCCTGGTTGGATCGCGAGGCGGCAGCGGCACTGGCAAAGTTTATGGGGATCAGGATTAGAAAGAAACCAAAAGCTGAGACTGCATCCTTAATTGTTCTGAATTCCAGGAAGGAAAGCGGTTTTCTGCTGACCCACCACCCTCGTCCTGCCTTTTCCCTCTATCCTGACCATAGCTGGCGGTGCGCCCGGGGCCCCTGGCAGAGAAAGCGAGATCCCAACTGCTTGTTCCATGCAATGCAGACAGAGACCCAAGCTGGGCACACGGGTGGTCAGCCCAGCGGTCATCCTCAGCGGGAGCCCCTGGGTAACCCCAGTGGTTTCTGCTCCCCTGGCAAACATCTGTCCTGCCCCCTGGCAGCGAAGTCCTGCCTCTGCTCTAACAATCCTCTTCTGCTACCGTCTACGACTAGGGATGTGGGGAACAGCTCCCGCACTTCTACCACCTGTCTTTAAAGCAGCGCATTGGAGACGCTTCTTGGGCCGCTTGGCGCAACTTGGGCGTGGGAAGAAGTCCATTTGCCCCCCCCCCCCCGCTGGCCCCAGCTGCGCCCCGGGTCAAGGCGCAGAAGTTTGTGCGCCTCCCTGGAAAGCTCGCGCTCACTGACCGTCCACGTCGTAGTGCTTCCAGATGTCCAGGAACTGGGACGCCGTCAGCTCGGCCAGGTGCAGGTAAGGGGGCTGCTGTCCTGCCATGGGCGGGCGGGCGGGTGGGCGGGCTGGCTGGCTTGCGGGGCGGCTTGCGGGCGCGGCGTCGAGCGAGTCGCTCTCGTTCCGTTCAGCACCGGGCGCTGTTCCTTCTGCCGCCTCTCGCTGCCCTTATAAACCCGCCGCGTTTGCAGGGGGCGCCCGTGCCCGCCAGAGGGCGCACGGCCGCCGGTGCGGACGGGGCGCGGGACAGAAGCCGGCGATTGGGGTGGGGTGGGGTCGTCTCTAAGGCAGTTTAAGAACAGTCCTTGGGCAAAAGAGGGAGGGAGGAGGAGGAGGAGGAGAAGTGGCTTTTCTACCTCGCTTTTCTCACCTATTTAAGGGGACTCAAAGCGGCTGACAAACCTGTTTCTTCTCCCCGCAACAGAACGCCCTGTGAAGTGGGTGGGGCTGTGAGACCTCAGAAGAGAGCTGTGACTAGCCCAGGGCCACCCATCTGGCTTCATGGAGGAAGAAGAGTTGGCTTTTCTACCTCGCTTTTCTCACCTATTTAAGGGAACTCAAAGCGGCTGACAAACCTTATGTTCTTCTCCCCGCAACAGGCACCCTATGAGGTAGGTGGGGCTGTGGGAGCTCAGAAGAGAGCTGTGACTAGCCCAAGGCCACCCATCTGGCTTCATGGAGGTCGGAGGAGAAGAAGAGTTGGCTTTTCTACTTCTCTTTTCTCACCCATTTAAGTGGACTCAGGATGACAAAGCTTTCTATTCAAAGATGGTGATTATTCTGTTGTGTCCTCAGATATTTAATCATTCATGTCAATGGAAGCTGAGCAAGTACAGTACCTAATTTGAACTTTTTTTCAGTCTTTGCATGCATTTTTTATTTATTTCTATTTATTTATTTATGTTTATTTCAGAATTTATATCCTGGCCTTCACCTTGATCGGTGCTGTCTGAGGCATTTTCAGATTTACAGGTGAGGACCAACCCCTTCAAATTAGTCCCCAAACCAAGGCCTTCAAAGTGTCTGCCTTCCCCTGACTTCCCCATTTGGAACCAGCTGCAGCTTCCGGACTGTCTTCAAGGGTTGCCCCACACAGAAAGCATTGCAGCAGTCCCTTCCTCTGTCCGTGTCGTTTAGTTTAATACTATAGGGCCAAATACATTAGTCACCAGAAGGGCTCATTGAGCCAAAGCATCAAGTGTCTGAAGTAAGCAGATCTAGATCATGAGGAATTGGTTCATGAGTTCTGTCCAAGTGCAGCCTCATGGGCCAGAGGACTGGACTCCACAGGGATACCATTAGGGCACTCAGCCTTGCAAAGTGGGAAATCAACACAACGCCCTCCGCCCTCTCCTGAAAAAGCATGTGTGGAGGAAGGAACGCTCAGCTTGAACCTGTTCTGCTTGGCGGGCCAAAACAACTCCCTCTCTTCCAGAAGATTCGTACAGCTTCCAGGAGACAGTCCCCGGTCCTTGCGGCGACGGCATTGCAGGGAAAACCTCCTTTGCCACACATCCCCCTGAGTTGCTCTCGTTGCACCATCTTGCTTCCTTCTCACGCACGCTAAGCATCACTTGACCCCACCAGCCCTGCCAGCTGTCTCGTTTTTCACAGAGCCACGTCCTGCTTCTGCTAACTCAGAGGTCGCTGCCGGATCTTGCAGAAGGTGCTCTGTTAGCACGGAAGGAAGCATCGGCCTCTCCAGAGGCAGCGCCGGAAAGGCAGGTGCAGGGACATCCTGCTGGCATTCAGGTGTGGAGGCGAACACTTGGCCCGAGTAGCTTCCTCCTCTGTGACCAAGCCAGGCAAAGGAAAGCAGAATGTGTTGTGAGCCCTGGCTGATCCAGAGTTAAAGACAGAAAATGGCTGGTGAAAAGACCAGGGTGCTCCTGCCCCAATGGATTTGATTCTAAGCAGAGGCCCAGGGCCTGTGTGTGCTCGTCACACTTCACCCTGACTCTGACTCTAACTCAGGACACCTTGACTATGGTCACACTTAAGGTTTAATACAGCTTCAGAGCGAGAGAACACATGAGCAAAATGACCAGTAATTTTATTTCCACATTATCTATCCCAAAGGGGAATTTTCTGAGTTATTTAACACTGAAAGAAAACAGCTTGTCACTTTGCTGGATTTTCTGAATTACATAAAGCCAAAAACAATCAGTTTGTTGCTTTGCCAATGTGCTATCTCACTCTGAAAGTGGAGTGAAGCTAGATTAAAATGTAGGTGTGAACATGACTTGGGTCTCTGCCTAAAAAAGCCCATAAAGGCCTCAGCTTTGGATTTGGCAGGCCTGACTACTTTGCTGGCCACTGTAGCAAGATTCCTGCTCAGTGTGAATAAAGCTTAGACTGCATCCAGATGTCAAATTTTAAGGTATTCCAGAATAAAGCATAGATAGTCTAGAATATCCAAATACAGAATAAATAACTGATGTCTGGACACAGTCCATGTCTACTGTCACTGTCTACCTTCACCTGTGCAGAGATTCCTTAAAGAACAACTTTGTACCAGGAATTTGTCTCAGTATTTTCTGCACAGGTCTATTTCCCAACACTCCAGTTCAACTTTTTAAAATGTAGCTTTATAAAGCTATAAAAAGAAGATTGGAAGGAAAAACACTTCACTTTAGAAGACAAATCTTGGAGCACTCCACAGGTACCATACAAAAGCCTGCTGGTTAAGGGGGGAAACTCTCTTTCCCCTCTTAACCAACAGGTTTAGACCACTTGAAACATCCAAAGACACCTTGAAGTCTCCATGTCTCCTTGCTTTGCATCCAGTCATTTCTTGCTGTCTGGAGGGAGCAGATCAAAGAGGGGCTCAGCAGCATCCAAATTGGTTGTCAGGGGAGAAGAAATGGAAGAGATCCAATAAAATTAAAGGACCTGCAGCCCCATGAAAGGGAACGGAGAGCAGGGAAGAGAGAGCACCATCCTGAGATAGTCCTCTTTGTTCACCTGGGAAATTGTTTATGGATTTATTTATCTGCTTGGCTTTGCAGAGGAATGAAAACCGTTCAATACAATGTCCCAAAGCATCCGGTAACTCCTTGCCATGGATGGCTCTGAGCCCCAAAGAGTAACCAGGCTGACATGGGCCTCCTTGGCTTCAGGTGGGGGGCAAATAAAGCCAGGAAACATACAAGAGAAGAGATTCCAACACATAGGCCTCTTGGGCTCCTTGGCTTATATCACTTCACACTCAAGGAAGATCTCAGGAAGGTTTGCTTTCCTTCCAGTCTCTGTCGCAGGTCCAGGCATCTTAGACTAGCCAAAGGGCTGTGCATGAGGAGTAACTCCAAGATCCAACCTTCACACATGCTGGAGAAACCAGTCACCTGACACAGCTTGGGGAAATGGGACTTAGGGGCTACACTGGCCTCCATGGGAAGATATGAAGGACTCCCCATGTGGCCTGGCCTACCAGAAATTGAGGCAGGAGGAGTCTTAGCTGTCGCCACCAAGACCAAGAAGCGCCCCACTGCCTTCTCTGCAACCGTAGTGGCCCGGCCTGTGACTGCCCTGTCATGTCTGCAAAGATGGAAGGAATGCCATTTTGCCCCAAAAGGCAAAGCGAGACCTTCTGCTTCCTGTCACCTGCTCTGACAGCTCTCCTCCGGAGGCCGTGCGTTGCCATGGATACCGGAACGAGAAAGTGGTTCCAAAAGGAAGGTTTGTCAGACAGAAGTGGTTAATTAAAGATGAAAGGAATTCTGGAAAGTTCCAGGCTGCTCTGAAAAGAAGAAAAACCACCAGCTGTGAGATGAGCAGCGAACAAACTCAGCATCTCTGTCTGGAACATGTTCTTTGGCGCCTTCAGCTGAGAGAAAAAACATAAAGGAAGGTGATAGGGCCTAATCACTATTATATTTCTATACCACTTTCCATGAGGATATCTCCAAGAAGGGTACAAAACTAAAATGGAAACAAGGAGTCTAAGTCAGTGCTAAAATCAGGACTATGAACAAGGCATACAGCAGTACTAACTGATGGGTGGGAAGAGCAACCTAACCAACAGTCTGAGAGCCTGAGTGAAAAGATGGGTCTTCACTGGGGGTATGAAGAGCACAGAATCACAGAATTCTGGAGCTGAAAGGGCCCAACAAGGATAATCTAGCACAACCCTCTGTGATTTATGGAAATTGTCCAGAAGCAGCTGTCTGGCCTTTTCTTGGAAGCCTCCAGAGATGGAGAACCCACAACCTTCCTCAGCAGAACTATGCAGTTGGAAGTGACCACAAAGATCACGTAGTCCAACCCTTTGCTACGTTCAGGAAATCAAACGAAACCACTGTTGAGAAGCATCAGTTGGCCTCTTCTTGAGAACCTTGAGTGATGGAGAACTCACAATCTCCATTATTTCTGGTTCTAGTACTGTATTTGAGGACAATTCCTGATTAGCCTGACTTTAGGTTCCTGAAGATAGATACATCTTGTCTCTCCTCAGCCTTCTCCAGGATGGATGTCCCCAGGATGAACTGCTACCTCATGGGCATGTTCTCAGATCCCTATACCATCTGTTTTCTCCACTTCTGAACCACTTTCAACCTGCCCATATCCTTCTGGAAGTGTGGTGCCCATTCCAGGCAAGATCCTAATTTTGTGGAGGATAGCCACCACCATCAACAAAAGACCTGTTCACCCAGTATGTCTAGCATTAAAGTATGTAACTAAAGGTCCAGAGAAGCTCAGGAAACAGGAGTTAGGCCCTTCTGGCTGCTGATATCTGCTTAAAGCCTTGAGGATATCAGCGCCTGGTCAAGCAGATGGCAGGAGAACCAAGGTGCTTGAAATTTGGGGCCAACCCAAGGCTCCCATTCATCCAGGATTGGAAGAAGACCTGGGTGAGGGAGTCTGACATCCATCCCAGAAATGCAGGTCAAGGCAGACTGGTCAGGCTGTGTGGAACTGGCGATACAAATACAGTTCCAGGAAAAGATTTAAAAAGGAAAAGAAAAGGCAATGAAATGAAAGAAAAATAAATAGCCAACGGGATCTTTCATTCTGAGAATGGATCAAAATGGATTAAAGCTTAGTTGGGCTCTTTGTTGCTCAATCTGAAGTCTGAATCCGAGTCTATCGCATCCTAAACGGATCAACACAACATCCCACGGCGCACTCTCTGGGGCCCTGATTGGGCTCAACCACCCGTGGCCCTCTTAGAACCACAGCCAACAGTAAACCTCCCAGAACCAGGAAGAAGCCTGAGGGAGCGTCTGACTTTCCTCCTCCCTTGGGCCAAGGCTTCCTTGCAGCCAGTGGTTGCCATGGCACCGAAAGGCCGGCAGCCGCATTCTGTGTACACACCAGGCTGAGCCAGAAGAAGGCCCGGTTGCTATGGGAACCAGGCTAACAGCTGCCACGGGCCAGGAGTCGGCAGGTGCCACTCATCCACCTGCTGCAGCACCGTTCAACTAAGGAAGAAAGGAAGGAAGGAAGGAAAGGAGGAAGGAAGGAAGGAGACCCCAAAGTAAGTCTTCATCCAGGACTGGCCCAGAGGTGCAGGGAGACGGGAAGGAGGGAGCAGGAAAGTATCTCTGGAAAAAGTTCTGGCTGGCAACCATGACTTGTGCATTTTAATGCGCATCAATGGCTTCTGGAGTCAAGAAGAAAGGGAAGGTTTCCTCTGTAGTGAGCAGCATGGTAGCAGCAACAAGAATCACGTCACTGTGGAAATTTGGGGTCCCTCCAGGAGGCCGTGGGGTGGCCACCGATTCAAGGCTGCTCTGCCCCACAGGGCTGCTGTGGGGATGAAAGGGAGAGGTAGAGAGGATAGGAAATGGAGGATAGAAGC
This sequence comes from Aspidoscelis tigris stejnegeri, assembly GCA_023333525.1. Lineage (NCBI taxonomy): Eukaryota > Metazoa > Chordata > Lepidosauria > Squamata > Teiidae > Aspidoscelis > Aspidoscelis tigris. The sequence goes on from JALMGA010000013.1 coordinate 7,198,668, forward strand.
CCATAAACAACAGTCAGTGGGAAGGACGGTGCCAGCAATCCAACCCCAACACCTGAGCAGCAAGTTCAGTGTAACGTGGCAAATTTCTCTGTAAAACCGACTGGGAAAGCGCTCCCTAGATATTTCTTCGAAAGACCAGCCAGCATGACCAGGGAGTTAGAACCCCTTCCCTAGGAGATCAGCCTCTAAAGTTTATACGTGAGGTAGAAAAGATGTATAGAGAAAAAATATTTCCCCTACCACACTACACTAGAACTGGAGGTCATTCTATGAAGCTGATGGGCAGGAAAGTTAGGACCGAGGGGGAAGCAGTTTTTTCACCCAAAGGGTCATCAGTCTATGGAATTTATCACCAAAAGAGGTGTTGATGGAAACCAGGTTGGATAGCTTTGAGAAGATAAATTCATGGAGTACAGGTGTATCAATGGCTGCTAGAACGGACACCTAAGTACTCCCTCCAGACAGGAGGGACAGGCAGGATGCTTCTAAAGTCCAATTGCGGAAAGTCAAGAGCAGGTGATGGTTTTGCCCTCGTCTTCTGTTTGAAGCCCAAAAGCAATTGGTGAGCCATGGTATGAGACAGGATGCTGGCCAAGTTGTGCTGTGGCCTGATCCAGCATGGCTCCTCTCAATTCATAGGGAACAGGCGTATCAATGGTTACTAGAATGCATGCCCAGATACTGCCTCTAGGTTGGAGAGACAGGCAGGATTTGCCAATCTTCTTCCAGGAAAATGCTGGGAATCAAACTGTGGGCACTTTCTTTTTTCAAGCAGCTGCTTTATTTCTGCACAAGGGGCATTCAAATACATAATGACTTTATAAGGCAAGTATCCAGGAGAAAGGTGCATGTTAACCCCCCCCAGATGACAAGGGGCCTGGGGTGAAGTTTGGATGAGGTTGATTAAACCATTTTTACAAGGCAAGCACATAAAATTGTGGAGCTAGTTTTTCCTTGCAAAACACCGGACTGCCTGTTTCTGATGGTTTCTTGCTCGTCAGTTATGCTGATTCAGGGCATGGCTGGCAGTGATCAGTGACCTTCTCAGAAGTTGTCTCCGAATATCTTCACTCAAAAACCATGTGCAAGGAAGACGACCCCGGAAGCCTTCCTTCCCCCTGCCCCTTCCTCCATGCATATTTCCTCTGCAAAAGGTTGCATTAAGAACTCAGAGCAAGACGACCTTCAGAGGCCCTAAGAGCCCTACCAGGTGCTTTCACGTCTTCAAATCTTAAAGAGATGAAGCACCCTGCTTTGCTTTTTGCAGCCAATTCCATCCTAAATCCGTCTTTAGAGTGTTTGGAGCAAAGGGCCCCTTCCCTGGTTCTGAAATGGGCTGTTGAGAACACCTGCTTTTGTTCTCCTAAGGATGCATCCAAGATAACCCATGCTTGCCTCCCAATTCACAGTAAAAACAGTTTGCAAGGGTGTGTGTGTGTGTTACCGTGGATTTGAGCGATTTGTTCCGCATGTAGCCCGGATTAGAACCTTTGCATGGGAATGCTCCGAGTTGAACTCAGGTTTACTTCGGAGTATATGCTGCATGGGGACAAGTCCTAAGTCTTTATTCCCTCTTTACTGCCCTGTGTCTGACCAGCACAAGGTCAGATTGGTCATCAGGAACTCACTGCCTCATACCATTTTTTTCACACCAGCAGCAAGTTCCTAGATAAGCTACTTGACACTGTTCCGGTCAGACTCAGGGCAGCAAAGAAGGAAGCCAAGGCTTTTAAGAAAGTGCTGCATTTAGAGGGTTGACCTCAGCAGGATGCCAGCATTTAGAACATCTCGGGTGAGTTCTTTTTTTCCTTTTCCAGGGTCTCCAAAAAGTGAAGATGCCTACAGATGGAGCCCAGAAATGCTCGGCTCTGCCCAAACTCCCAGAAGGATTTCAGAGCAAAGTTGTCGCACCTCGTAATCCCAAACTGGTTAAACATGAAACAAAGAAAGATTCCTGGGTCTGTTTTTATGGCAAAAAAAAATAAAAATCAATCTAATTGTTGAGCAAGTTGTGGAAATAACCTCAGGTCCTCTTTGCTACACATACTACCACACTTTTTGAGGATAATATCTATCATCTATCTATCATCTTACTTACTTACTCTTACTTACTTACTCTTACTTACTTACTCTTACTTACTTACTCTTACTTACTTACTCTTACTTACTTACTTACTTACTTACTTACTTACTTACTTACTTACTTACTTACTTACTTACTTACTTACTTACTTACTTACTTACTTACTTACTTACTTACTTACTTACTTACTTACTTACTTACTTACTTACTTACTTACTTACTTACTTACTTACTTACTTACTTACTTTTACCCTATACCCTGAATATGGGAGAGGCGGTACTACCATACTGTTGGTACTACTACAGAGAAGGCCCACCTGTGGCCCATCATGAGTGCCACCTTCTCCACCCAAGAATAGCCACCCAGCCTCTCACCAGCTTCAGTCCACTTTCAGAGTGAGAGAACACATCAGCAGTGGCAAGCTGCTTTCTTTCAGTGCTAAATAACTCAGAAATTTCACCTTTGGGGTAGTTAATGTCGAAAGAAAATTTTACTGGTCGCTCTGGTGAGCCAGTTTGATGTAGTGATTAAGGAGCCAGACTCTTATCTGGGAATACTGGGTTTGATTTCACACTCCTACATGAAGCCAGCTGGGTCACCTTGGGCTAGTCACAGCTCTCTTCTGAGCTCTCACAGCCCCACCTACCTCACAGGAGGACTGTTGTGCGGAGAAGAACAGAAAGCGTTGTCATCCACATTGAGTCCCCTTAAATGGGTGAGAAAAGCAGGGTAGAAAAGCCGACTCTTCTTCTGAAAGTGGATTGAAGTTGGATTAAACTTTAAGTGTGACCATGGCATTTTGTACTTTCTGGAACTCACAGCAAGACCTCCAGATGCTCTTGGGTTCTTCCACGTTTAGAACGGGAGGGTGATGGCTGCTGTCCTTCACACTCTTGACATTTAATTGTGTCCAGGAGCAACCTTGAGCCCTTTGCTGACATCTCTGCCTTGCCCCTGCAGGCTGCCTTTTCCTTTTTAAAAAGAGGGGGGAAAACGACGAATCCCAGCCCCCAGCATACATACCCAGAAAATCATGCTGGGGCTATTGCCTTCATGGGCAATGTTTCCTCTCTGGAGACTGAGCCGGCTGGCCTCCCATGCTGTCTTTGGATGGGACTCCTCATTTCTACAGACTAAATGTAGAAAATCTGGGGAATCCCTGTTTGGACTCACTGTGGAGTCCTGTTAAAATTTGAATATTTATTAATGGGAACGCTGCCAAAACGATCTCCTCCACCACCACCCACTGTTTACCTTCTGCCCCATTCTGTCATTGTCTCCTGCCGTTTGACTACCCCAACCCACCCGTTCATCGTCTCCCACCCATCCCCGTTCCTCCGTCTTTCATCATCTCCCAGTGTTTGCTTTCCCTCTGCCCCTTTCCTCCGTCTGCCATCATCTCCTGCCGTTTCCTTCCCCCCTTTTCCTCCATCTGTTGGAGAACAGTGGGGAAGGCAAGCAGCGGGATGATGACGAAAGACGGAGGAACGGGACAGGACAGGACAGGGGGGAAACGGTGCCCCAGTGCAGTCGGGATGGCTGCAAGGGGCCCTCAGCACTGGTAAAAAAAACCTGCGGGTTAAAACCTGGACTTTTTTGACCAGTTGGACCGTAGCCTATATTGTGTCTTGAACAATGAAAGGAGAAATACCCAGACATTAAAAATGTTTGCAAGCCTGTGCCATTTCCAAGAAACAGGTGGATGGAAGCCTGAGCTATTTTGTGTTTGAATTGTCCCGGTAATGATATCAGTGTGGGATTTAGGCTTTAGTAGCAAGTATTTCTTAGTGCCCACAGTGATGTGGTCTTGGTGTCTACTTGCAGCTGACGCCATCTGCTTTCCTGAAGGAGATGTCTCTGACCACGGAACAGAGGCTGGCCAGCATCCATGAGGTGCACTTGCCTCGCATCGTCCAGCTTCTAGACATGAGTGAAACCTCCCACCAGAAGGTAGGTCTGTCCATCCATCCGTCTGTCCGTCCTTCTTCCTTCCTTCCTGGACAGGCAAAAAGCAGAGTTTCTCTGCACTCAGAATTAACTATGGAACTTGGTACTAGAACATAACCAGTGATGATTACTTAACCAGAGGCCTTTCTGCACTTACCTGATTAGGCTGCTGTGAACTAAGGCTAGTAAACTTCAGGTACAGGTGGCTCATCCACATTTGCCTGAAGGGAAGCTTACCCAAAGAGTCCCTTACTGGCCAGAAATGCAAATGGTCCTCCCGTTTACCAGCCCGCGCTGCCCCCTCTGAAGCAGGAAGTCCCGCCTCCTTGCTGCCGCAATTGGTTGCCATCAGCTGAGTGTTCAAACACAGGGATGTGTGGTGGCCAATCATGTCAGCACCCATGATCAAACACACAGCAGGGGGAGAGAATGGCCAAAGTTGACTAGCGCTCCAAGTGTGAGCGCTAGTCAACGTCGGTTAATTGCGCTCCTTTCCTGTCCAGCGGACGAGAAGGGAAGTGTGAAAAGGCCCCTTGTCTGAGGATCAGGGGATGCTACAGCTGCTGGCTAGTAATCTCTCCTAAACCTTTGTCTGAGGGGAGATTGTTTCTCTCACCACCATGTTCTGCATCTGCTTGAAGGGTTCAGACAGTGACTTACTGGGGCCCCTAGGCCAGTCCCTCCTCTTGGCCCCGGCAATGGCTTCTTCCATGGCAACTTGGCTGTGTAGGCCTCCCAGGCTGTGGTCACACTTAAGGTTTAATTCAGCTTTGGTTCACTTTTAGAGTGAGAGAACACATCGCCGAAGTGACAAGCTGCTTTCTTTGTGATAGATAATGTGTGTGTGGGGGGGGGAATTACCGGTCACTTCGCCGATGTATTCTCTCACTCTAAAGGTGGATTGTGCCCAAATATTTGTAGCATTCAAAATTTGTACAAATTTGTATGAATTGAGACGTTCGGATTCGAATCTAGTTTTGGGACATCCGAAGATTAACATTTACATTCAAATAGAATGTTTTGATACATTCGTATGAAGTTTTGTTACAGATTCATATGGGATTCATATCGAATTCATGTGTATGGGATACATATCAGACACTTATGGGATTTGTATGAGATTTATATCTAACATCCATATCGAAGCTGTATGAAACATCTGTATAGAATTTGAATCCTACCACATTTGAAGGGATTTATTTGAACAAATACAAACTTTCTTGCATTTGATTCAATACGAATTTAATACAAAAAAAAGAATTGTGCACGCCCCTAGTCCTGAATAGCTCACAAGGGGCATGGTCACACCTTCTCTTTAAACCTTCTTCAGCCCATCTTCAGGTCTACCTGCTCCCATCCATTTTCTTTATCCAAGGGGCAGTGGAAAGTCCTCAAGTCAAACAGATAGAAATGGAAAGGTGTGAGCAGTCAGGCCTGAAGATGGACTGAAGAAGGTTTAAAGGGAAGGTGCGGCCACAGCCAAGGGTCCAGGGCTGTTGTTCCCTTCTGGCCACCCCTCCAGCCCCTCCATATCTTTCAGATAAGGTTTGCCTGCCACAAGTTGCTGCCCTGCCTGCAGCACCATTCTGTTTGCCTCGGCAGCACCTCGGCCACCTGGCTGAGATACAGCCTCTCTCCCTGGTCCTGCCACTCAGAGGCAGGGGACCATGTGGTTGCTGTCTCCTCTTTGCAGGATCCATACAATGAGTTCCCTTGCTCTCTGAATGAGTGGAGATGCCCTCCCTAGACTTCTAAATTTTACCTGAGTCTCTTTCTGTCTCCAGTTCTGCTCCCTTGATCTGGACCAGACCCTGTTTCAGCCGTTCCCATCAGAAGTGGTTTTCCAAAATTACGTCCCTTGTGAGATCTACGAGGTGCCGCTCGTCCTGCGGAACAATGACAAGGTAGGCGGCATCTGGCAAGGGCAAAAGCAGGACAGAGGCAGAAGGTACTGATCCGATGTATGCGTGGGGTGGGGGGCTGGAGCCCTTCCCTTGGCCTGCACATGAACCCTTGATGCTAGCATCATCTCCTCTTCAAGGCCCCGGCTGCTCTCACCCCAGAGGCCTGAGGACAGAGGGGGCTGACTGGGAAATTGCTGTGCCAGTTTGTGAGCCAGTTTGGTCTAGTGGTTAGGGAGCCAGGCTCTCATCTGGGAATACCGGGTTTGGTTCCACCCTCCCCCATAAAGCCAGCTGGGTGACCTTGGGCTAGCCACAGCTCTCATCTGAGATCTCACAGCCCCACCTAGCTCACAAGGTGTTCTGTTATGGGGAGAAGAATAGAAAGGTTTGCCAGCTGTTTGAGTGCCCTTAAATGGGTGAGAAAAGCAGGGTAGAAAAGACAACTCTTCTTCTTCTTCTTCTTCTTCTTCTTCTTCTTCTTCTTCTTCTTCTTCTTCTTCTTCTTCTTCTTCTTCTTCTTCTTCTTCTTCAGCTACAGTTGCTTCCCTCCTGCTGTTAGTAATGCATGGTTGTAGCTTTGCACTTCAAGCTATTGCATAGCAACCCAGGCTTCAGACTGGCATTCCCGGAGGCTTTTTCACAGATAGCAGTTGTAATGGCAGCTTCTGTGTGACATTGGTGTCTTAATAAGAACCAAGTGTCAAAAGAGCTCTTTGGGGGAAAACAGGGTGCTTGCTGTCAGGACAAAGTATCCTTGGATTTGCTGTTCTGGGAGGTGTTGCAGAGTCCAAAGAGAGAGGTTGTTTCCACAGGGCAAACAAAGGCCGTGGTCACACCTTCCCTTTAAACCTTCTTCAGTCCATCTTCAGGTCTGACTGCTCACACCTTTCCATTTCTATTTGTGGACTTTCCCTTCAGGAAAGTGGAAATGGGGGGTGGGAAGTCCACAAATTAAACTGGCAAAAATGAAAAGGACTGAGCAGTCAGACCTGAAGATGGCTGGAAGGTTTAAAGTGAACGTCTGACCATAGCCAGAGTCCTTGGTGAAGATTTGGTTACGTATGGGGCCCTTGGGAAGCTCATGATGCTGGCAATTCTTCAAGGCTTTGCCCTGCGATCATTGTATTCTTTTATTTTATACTGCATTCCTGCTCTTATACCTTAAAGCAGTTTGGTCTAGTGGTTAGGGAGCCGGACTCTTATCTGGGAATACCGGATTTGATTCCGCCCTCCCCCATGAAGCCAGCTGGGTGACTTTAGGCTAGTCGCAGCTCTCCTTTGAGCTCTCACAGCCCCACCCACCCCACAGGGTGTTCTGTTATGGGGAGAAGAATAGAAAAGCTTTGTCAGTTGCTTTGAGTCCCCTGAAATGGGTGAGAAAAGTGGGGTAGAAGAGCCAACTCTTCTTCTTCTTCTTCTTCTTCTTCTTCTTCTTCTTCTTCTTCTTCTTCTTCTTCTTCTTCTTCTTCTTCTTCTTCTTCTTCTTCTTCTTCTTTTTCTTTGTCTTAGACTAGGACACAACAAATAGCTTAGCTAAAGCAGTCATGAGGCTTTTCTTGGAGGGGAGAGGGGATGCCAGAGCAAAGAGGTGAGCCCCCACCAGACATCTGCTTGGCAAAGACTCCTACATGGAGGCCAAGAGGGAGAACCTGGGGGAAAGGGGAAGGGGGTTACCTGTGTCTGCACCAAGTGACCTAGGTTACAGAGAGTCTTGGAAGGGGACCAGATTTGGGTGCAGGGATAAAAAAAAAGGAGGGGGGAATTTAGTCATTGCCAGGTGAAATTGTGAAGGATGTACATTTTGTGTTGTATATTAAAGTTCATCAAGGTATTTGAAACAGCTAAAGGATGCTGGGCGTTAACTTCACTGAAGAAAGCCAAAGGGAATGCTTTGCCTTAGGTGCCGGGTAGATGCTGCTGAGCCCAGTCTTGGTGAATACAACTCCCCCTTTTTGACTCCTGCCCATTTGCAGCATGCTGAGGTGGGAGAGTGCGTGACACACACACATGCACACCCCGTGGTTGATCAAGGGAGGGGGGACATGATGGGGAGATTCCTTGCCAGGGCATTTTGGCGAGGGAAGGTTTTAAAAAGTGTCATAGGGTGCAACCTTCACACTCCTTTGTTTCTTTTTATGGATGTGCATCTGCCTGCCTCCAGCAAAGGTATCCAGTGTGGCTGAACTCTACAGCAATCCCAAACACCCCTGTCAAAGCAGAGGTTTCCAGGCTACGTTCAGTGGTCCCACCAATCGTATCAACCTGCCCCTGTCTTAAGATCTGGAAAGGAGGTCCTCCTGGTTGTCCCACCACCCTCAGTAGTAAAAGGGGTGGGCACCCGGGAGAGGGCCTTCTCAGTGATGGCCCCTAGACTATGGAATAGTCTCCCCCTTGAGGTGCATTAGTCACCTTCACTGTAGATGTTTAGGAAGGCACTGAAGAGACACCTCTTTACTCTGGCCTTCGTTTAAATGGGGGTACAAGTTCTCTCCCCACTTTTCAGACACTGTTACTGTTTTATTATATACTGTCATTGTTTTAGCGTATGTTTGATTTTAAAGGTTGTTATGTGCCCTGAGACCTTCAGGTTTAGGGCGGGATAGAAATACAAATAATAAATAAAATAATAAAAAGGCTCACCCTGTCACCCAACCCCAAAGGGCCCTGGATTTCCTCAACTGGAAGCCCCTGGAATCCAGCGAGCCGCCCCTTTCTGGTCCTCAGCCGGCAGTGGTTGAGTTCAGGACTTGAAGGCTCCGTGCCTGACAGCCCTTTCCTTAGGGTGGCCTTGGCGTCTTGCTTGTGTACTCTTGCTTAACTGAGCAATCATGATGAGATTACATGCCTTCTGCATCCCTTATGCTCCTTGTCCGTCAAGTGCCTCCAACCGCCTGGAATGTCTTCGCTGTCCCGCAGCTGCCAAATTCTATTTACTTTCCCTCCAGTGTCTTCCTTAAAGCTGTAATTTAAAGAAACAGCTGGGCACTCAGTTCTCGTGTGGAACTTGACCCAAATGGGCAAATGTGGGGTTTGCCTATTTATTCTAGTTTAGTTGAGGTCCGTTTTCCCATCATTTCTGCCCCTGCCATGCGAAGGACTTGAATTCTGGAATTATTTGGCCTATAAATCACTGCCGTAAGGTACTTTTATGGCTGAAAACACATCCACCCCATCTGAAATAAGTACACCTTTTGCATGTGCCGTGAAATTGTTTCCACATGTGAGCCATTGCGGCTCCAGAATCAAGTGCATGCTTTGTGGAAGAACTCTCAGGCTTTTAGAAGAGCCAGTCTTAGAAGAGATGCTTTTAGAAGAGCCAGTCTTAGAAGAGATGCTTTTAGAAGAGGCAGTCTGGAAGGGCAAGATTCTCTTCTGGGCATTGGGACCTACTTCCAGATGAGGCAGAGTTAAAGATCTCCCGTGTTGCCATCTGTACTTTCCTGAGAATGTTGAACAGAACAGCTCTAAATCTCTTTGCACCATTGACGTCTCTTGTGGCAACTTTCTTTCCGCTCTGGAGAGCTTTTTGATTGTCTCTTAGAATGTAAAGGTTTTCTTCTTGCACCTCCTGTAGATCCCCCGGCTGGTGAAGGTTGTCCTGGAGAGTTCACCATACTTCCGAGTCGTCAGCCCCAATGATGTCTGCAATAAAGTTGCGCCTGGAATGCCGTCAACGTTCCGCATCTTCTTCACTCCTGAAGAGAACAAGGTAAAAGCTTTGCTTCTACCACTGGAAAAGTGCTCTTCCTCTTCAGGGCTGTGCTTGCAAGTATTAATAATAACCCACCATTTTCCCCTGACAGAAACTAGAAACAGAGATGGGAGAGAAAATGCCCCCTCAGTCCTCCTGTTCATGTTAGTGTCCTGTTTGCCTTCTCCAGGAAATCCACCATGAGAACTCACCAGTTGATGGAGCACAAGCGTGCTGCTAGAATGGATGCCTAAATACTTCCTCCAGGCTGGAGAGACTGGCAGGATTCCTCTGAAGACCATTGGCAGGGAGTTGAGAGCAAGTGAAGGTTTTGCCTTCATCTTCTGCTTGAGATGCCCAGAAGCAATTGGTGGGCCACAATGTGAGGCAGATACTGGACTAGGTTGGGCCCAATGCTCCAAGGTTCCTCTTATGTACTTGTCTAGAATAGATTATCAGGTGCCACCTCCAGGCTGGAGAGACAAGCAGGATGCCTCAAAAGGCATTTGCAGGGAGTCCAGAGCAAGTGAAGGTTTTGCCTTTGTCTTCTCCTTGAGATGCTCAGAAGCAATTAGTGGGCCACTGGGTGAGAGAGGATGCCAAAGGGCTGTGAACTGATCCAGCAGGGCAACTCTTAGGTTCTTGCACTGAAGATAAGGGGAAAGCAGTTATTTTTAACAAGACTGGTTCTGCCTTCCAAGGTCAGGCGTCCGGGAAGAACTGGGAGTGAACTGGAATGTTTTGGACTGATCTGTGTGACAGGATCTTGGAGGTCAGGGGCGGAAGTATATACCTGTTTACGTCTTTGTTATATTTTATTGATAAACTCTGACATGCCGCTAGAGCTGCATCAGTGCCTGAGAAAGGTGATCTTGTCAGAAAAGGAAATTTCAAAGCTCCAAAAGATTCCATAATATTCCATGAATTTCAGAATAAAAATAAAACTACTTCTTCAGGAGCTTTCTAAAAAAATGTTCACCTTGGCCATGATCACACTTTGCTGAAATAATCTGTTTTTTGGTTTTGTTTTTTTTAGAAACTAGACTCAACACACACTAACTCCGACTACACCATGATAATCCTTCCATCCTCAGTTTGGGTAGATCTGCTCACACCTTTCTGCTCCCGTCCTGAGACTCCTTTACGAGACTTTTTTAGTCTCTACCCTCACAACACCCCCTACGCTCTGATAGGATAAAAGTTCTGTCAATCAATAGCGTGTCATCACACATTGGGCATAAGGGAAAGCAAATTGATGCAGGATCCGCCCTCTATAGTACAGTTCAGCCTCCTTCAGCCTTCTTCCCTGATCGCACCCAAAAAATGAATATGAATTAACACTAACAGTTTGAGACCTGTAAAAATCAGGATTCAGGAAAATATGCCTGAAGGGAGTAAAGTCCACAAATAAAATGGTTAGGACTAAAAAGGTGTGAGTGGTGGGATCTGAAGATGGGCTGAAGAAGGATTAAAGTAAAGGTGGGTTCACAGCTCTTGGTTTCCCTCCGATTTAGGGCCACAATCCCTCCCTCTTGGTGCTGCCTCTCTTCCAGAGATGTGCTAGTCTGGTTTTTTGCATCTTTTCTGAATGAATTATGTTATTTCCTAACTCCTTGGTCAGAATGATAACCCAGACTGTTCTTGAAGCTGTGCTGTTTGGGAGCAATACATTGGAAGATTATTTCCTCTTCCCAGTCTGTTCCGCTGAAAAAAGCCTCCTTTGGACATTGAAAGAGGGACAACATTTGTGGGAGTTGCTCCAGCCAGGAAGGCACCTTTTTGTTCTTCTCTGAGCCAGTTTAATCTGGTGGTTAAGGAGCTGGACTCCCATCTGGGAATACTGGGTTTGAGTCCACACTCCTCCACAAAGCCAGTAGGGTGACCTTGGACCAGTTTCAGCTCTCTTCCGAGCTGCCACAGCTCCACCTACCCCTCAGGGTGCCTGTTGTGGGGAGAAGAACAGAAAGTTTGTCAGCAGCTTTGAGTCCCTTTTTAAATGGGTGAGAAAAGTTGGGTAGAAAAGCCAACTCTTCTTCTTCTTTTTCTTCCTGTTCTGCATCCTCCTCAGGATTATGTCCACGAGGTGACCTGCATTACGGAAAGGGAGAAGTTTATTGTTCCTATTCGAGCCATTGGTGCCCGAGGGATTCTGGATTTCCCAGACGAGCTGAATTTCTCCACCTGCCCCGTCAAGTACAATACTCAGAAAACTCTCCTTGTCTGCAACATCGGCAACAGAGAGGCCCGCTACCACATCACCACCCAAAGGTAAGAGCTTGTGCAGGTTCACGGTTGCAGAGTTGGACCAGGCCGCAGCCTGGCACAAAAGGGTAGCAGGCTGAAACCAGCCTCTTTTGGCAATTCAGAGGCCTTTCCGCACTATGGCCTCTAGTGCATGATTAGTGCACCTCTGGGGAAGAGCCTCCAAGCATGCCCTCCCCCCCCCAGAAGTGCACTAATCATTGATTAGGTGTGGAGCATGAAATCGTGCCTGAAGTGTCCAGCGTCCGGAGGTAATAAAATGTGCATAGGGGGTAGTAGACATACGGGTTACTCCTGGACTGCTCTTAAGGAGGTATATGGAGCTGAAACATAAGGCCAATTCACACTCGGACATGCAGTTTACAATTAGCCCACAACTGGCCATGTACATCTGCACTTACAGGAGCTGCTTACAGCCTACATGTGCCCTCTGCCTGGCCAGATGTTGACTAATTGTAAACTAGCTGTGCACCACAAGCTACTTAACCTTTATCCCACATGAGTGGGAACCTACCTGGAAGCATCCAGCTGGCAAGCATCTGCAGATTGGTCTAATGTTTAGGGAGCCTGACTCTTATCTGGGAGTACCAGGTTCGATTCCACGCTCCCTATGGAGCCAGCTGGGTGACCTTGGGCTAGTCACAGCTCTCTTCTGAGCTCTCACAGCCCCACCTACTTCACAGGGAGTCTGTTATGGGGCGAAGAACAGAAGGTTTGTTGCCCACTTTGAGTCCCCTTAAATGGGTGAACATAGTGGGTTAAAAAGCCAACTCTTCTTCTTCTTCTTCTTCTTCTTCTTCTTCTTCTTCTTCTTCTTCTTCTCCTTCTCCTTCTCCTTCTCCTTCTCCTTCTCCTTCTCCTTCTCCTCCTCCTCCTCCTCCTCCTCCTCCTCCTTCTTCTTCTTCCTTCTCCTCCTCCTCTGTCTGGGAAGGTCATCTGAGTTGCCAGGGAAGCATGCTGGCAGCTCACAAGAACCCATGACACAACTGTGCTTGCACATAGCGTCAGTGTCGCCCTAGGCACAACGCTGGTGCATGCAGTCGCACAGGGTGCTGCACGCAAGATGGTGGTGCCCAGGAGTGGATTGGCTGCACGATCGATCATCTGGGGGCTCTTGCACGCCTTGCCCATCCATGGGACAGGAAGTGCAAAATCCTCTATGGAGTGCTCATGGCTCTTTCCTGTTCTGCAGACCTTTCTCTGTGGAACCCTCCATCGGGACCCTTGGAATAGGAGAGACCACGCAGTTCACAGTGGAATTTCACCCGGAGAAAAGTGGGAACCACTGTGAGGATCTTGTGGTACATTACGACACAGGTGAATATGTCTCCCACCCACAACTTGAGGTTAGGGCTGAGGGTTTGTTTGGTCTTGTTATGGAATAAAAACGGGGCAAGGAAATCACCTTTAAGAGTTCCAGGGCATTCCAGGCCGGGGGGTCTCTTGCTAATCCAGCTTTGCCGCTTTCGTAAGGGGGTTGATAAATCGCACGAGAAGGAATGTTTATGCTGAAACCACGAAGAAGTCCTAATCTCATTTTTGTAATGTGGGGAAATGCTGGGAAGCCTTTTTTTTTTTTGTAAATAGCGTGCAAACTGTGTGTTGTAGGGGGGTTCTGCAAGCCATGGGTGAGCCAATAAGATCTCCACATGCGCCATGCAAAGGAGGAGGAGGAGGAGAAGAGAAGATGAGGAGAGCAATAATCAGGAGAACAGCCAGTGTGAACCAGCCCTACAGCCATTTCCATGGATTTTACTCGCTGGGGTGGCCTTGCACGGCTTCATCATAGCTTTGCATCTGATGTATTTTTAGATAAATCACTCTAGAGGAGTGGGGCATGAATAAATTATTGCAGACTTTCCTGGTGGATTCTCTCTCTTCCCAGTCTAGCTGCGCTCTGGAGCAAAGCAGGCCACTTAACCCAACCTTGGCTGGCATCCTGATGCTTCCTAGGTCAGCAGAGTTACTAAGGAAACTGTTATGTTCCTTATGAACTTCAAGGCTTTCATTTCTGAGGGAATGCTACATTCTGTCTGGCACTCCACTTGCAACATTTATGTGCTGTGTAAACCTATTTTGCTCTGGTTTCGCAAAGAGTGCTGCATACTAGAGATACAGTGGCCCTGGTCACACAAGTCTAAGATAGGACGGTCTATTCACTCATCTGAATTGAGGTCATATCAGTGCTGGTCACACCTAGGTCATCCTCAGGCCGTCCTCACCTTGGGTTGCCTTGCTCACAGCTTTCTCTGTGATCAATCTGAGCCTCCTCCATGGAACTCTTGGCTCTCCACCCCTTTTGTTGCATCAAATTTACCTCCTTTCTGATTGGATGTTGTTGTGTCACTCAAGGGAAGCGAGGGTGTGTGTTCACAGGGTTATTTTAAGCCTGCTTCCCTACCCCCATGCCCCCCCTTTTTATGTGCTTTTCTTCTCTGTGTGATTAATTAAAATAATAATAAATTTGTGTAAAAATGGTAGATAGATGAATCATACACATAAACTGAGGAGAGACGGGGAGGTGCTTCATGAACCCCACCCACCACAACACAGTTCAGCCTCCTTTAGCACATCCCCCTGCTTACAGTTAAGGAAATGAAGACCTCCTTAGATGCCAGGATAGGCTGAGTCCTCCTCAGTCCTGCAATAATTAGGGCTGTGGTTAAGATGATCTAATGGTTATGGGTGTAGTCCGGCTTGGAAAATAAATTAAAATAATGTGAGTAACATGACCTGAAGATGATCTGAGGTTGTCCTAAACTACTTGTGTGAGCAGGGCCAGAGACTCCTTCATGGAATCATGCCATTCCCTCCCATCCCCAATACATGCCAATGTTTGGCACAAGGTGTAAAAAAAAACCACAGGGGTTTGCCCTGGTTGGGTTTGCTCTCCACTGAAATCAGTACCACCACCATGCTCCATCCTTCATCAACTTCACTGCAGACCTAATAGTTATGGACTAAAAGAACAGGCCCTATTATGGATAAGGAACTGGCTGAGGGAGAGGAAGCAGAGAGCAGGACATTTCTCATGGAGGAGAGTTGTAATAAATAGGATTCTCCACGATTCTGTCCCCAAACCAGTGGATTTTAACATATTCATAAAGGATCTGGAATCGGGCATGACCAGCAGAACAGTCATAGTTGCTGATGACACTTTGATTATGTGGCCGCTTTCCCAGCCTCAGCTACAGAATCCAAGTGTGAGGAGAAAGTTGCTCT
The DNA here is from genome assembly GCA_023333525.1 of Aspidoscelis tigris stejnegeri. Lineage (NCBI taxonomy): Eukaryota > Metazoa > Chordata > Lepidosauria > Squamata > Teiidae > Aspidoscelis > Aspidoscelis tigris. Next base: position 7,213,778 of record JALMGA010000013.1, read on the forward strand.
TTGCTGATGTGTTCTCTCGCTCTGAAAGTGGACTGAAGCTGGATTAAACCTTAGGTGTGGCCACAGCCTTGGTGCCGTTGGGGGTGGGCACTTTCTCTGGAAACACCTTGCAAAAAAGGAGGGCAGGTCTGCGTAACACATGTGCTAGTCCAGAAATTATGACAACTAGCTAGATAATCGCGTGACCTCAGCAGAGAAGCCAGTGATCAGGACTGCTGTGAATTTTGGATGATCGTCTACTTCCAACTAGTGGGCAAAATTTAACCAGCAAACAGAGGCCTCCCTTCTGCTCCCTCTCAATCTGAGGAAGTTCCCAGTAGCCGATTTTTCAGTTCTAGGCTTTCAAAGCAGAAGACAGTCTTGGTAAAGTCTCTTCTGTACTTTAACTCTGTTGCTTTCGTTCTTAGGAGAGAACATTCACGTCCGCTTGTATGGAGCAGCGACAGACGTGAATGTGAGACTGGATAAGAACTCGGTGATTGTTGAAAAAACATATATTACTTTAGCAAACCAGAGATCCGTAGTTATTCACAACCGCAGTGATATTATTGCACATTTCCAGTGGAAGGCCTTCGCCACCCAGGAAGAGGAAGAACAGAAAAAGCAAAAGTAAGTCCAAAGGCTTCATTGACAGGGTTTCTCTTGGTTTCAGTGGCGTTTGCTTTTAGCATTTTCTATCTTGGCCAGTTTGCCAGTCCAGAAGTCATCTTGTTGTGATGTGAAGATAATGGGTAGCTACTGTGGGATAGCTTGCACTATCACGCCAAACACGGGCCCTTGCTTGCTTCTTGACTTCATAGATCCACGTACTAAGGCCAGAGGCCTATTCACACTACAGCCTCTAGTGAACAATTAGGCCCTGTCCCCATGCAATTGAAAGTCTGCTGGAACTCTTCTTTTGCCTCTGAGCGGCCCCATTCCAGACTTTACAAGGCGCTTAGGGAGCTTAGGAAAGTGAGACACCCGCGATAAAATACGTGCACTTTAAAGAAGAGTTCCAGCGCTCTTTCGGCGATTCACGGGTTTTGCTCGCTATATCTGCCTTGAGGACACTCCGTGGCAAAAGGGGTGGGGATTGCTTGCCTGCACACACAGCCAAAAAGCATTCACACATCTGAGAAATGCAGCAGGTTTGCTTCCTTTCCTTTGTAAAAAGAGCCAGAATTGCTCAGAATTGCAACATTGTTATCAGTGATCTGTGAAAGCCTTAAAAGAGAATGAGAGAAGGATCGCGCTGCTGATGCCTGCAGCCGCTGACTTTCCTGGGGCAGAAAGCCTTTTCTAACAGAGAACTGAGGGAAAGTAAGTGCTGAAAGTGAATGAATGAGCGATCATCTGCCTTTGCTAGGGGCGGGAAGCCGTTTCAGGAGACGGAGATCTGGCTATTTTTCCTTTTAAAAAGAGAGGGGGCGGGGGGGGGAAGATGCGGGGAAAGGAAACAGGCTTCCTTGGGGACGGAAAGTCCGTTTAGATCGCGGCTACCATGGGGGCGCTTATTCCGGAAGTGGAGGGGACTTTTAAAGTCAGCTATAACAGAGTGACAGCAGAGGAAGCCAAGAGGGGCTAATAAGTCTTTTGGGGATTGGGCCCTAGTGAACTTCTGCACTTCAAGGAGGCTGCTACACCCCCATCCCTGGGACCCAATGAGGAATAGGAGGTCACAACCAAAGGCTTTGCTGAATACAGCTCTGGCCTTCTTCAGCAACGGCCGTTCAGACTGTCCAAATGCCAAGCCTCTCTTTTGCTACGGTTCCGGTTTCCCTGTTTGAACTCAACAGCCTTTGGCTACAATGTGCCCGTCCTGCAAGCCATTTCTTTCGTTTCTCTCTGCTGCAACTTCAGGCTGTGCCACACACTGCAGGAGGAAGAAGAGAGCGTGATGGACCAGCTGCTGGCAGAATGTAGCATGAATCCTGCTCTCCGGGAGAACCTGACACTCGTCACCCGCACCTTTCGGAACCGCCAGGCGGTTGTGCAGGAAGACGCCATGCTTTTCAACAACCACATCTTCACCATTGAACCTCTGGTAAGCTTCAGAGCCTGCAAACGGTGGTCAGGCTAGGAGCAAAAAGAGTGAACAGCGCGCTTCCCGGGAACCCAGAAAAATGCCCATGTGTTATGGAAATAGTCTTCCTGCAAACCCTGCAAGCAAGCTTTCCCTCCCAATCAGTCTGAGAAGCAACACATGTTTTTGTGAGCTATTTGCCCCCCCCCTTCCCCATGGCAGATTTCTGTAAAGCATGTGCTGGCTGAGCATGATGCCAGATTCTGACTTCCATGGACAGCTATGGCAAAATGTGCCAAAGGCATGGAGGCCATATACATGGCTCTTCTACCCTGCTTTTCTCACCCATTTAAGGGGACTCAAAGCGGCTGACAAGGCATTCTATTCTTCTCCCCACAACAGACACCCTGTGAGGTGTGTGGGGCTGTGAGAGCTCAGAAGAGAGCTGTGACTAGCCCAAGGTCACCCAGCTGGCTTCATGGGGGAGGGTGGAATCAAACCCGGTATTCCCGGATGAGAGTCTGGCTCCCTAAATACTAGACCAAACTGGATCATACAAGGCCGGCTTTGTCTTCTGCTGGCACCTGTGTGGTAGGAAAAGCAGGTTGATTTTCCAAAATTAAAATTCTAGGATGAGACCAACTCAGAACCAGCAAGTGATGGAGGGAGGCATGTAGTCTGACCCTGCACAATGTGGGGCAGACCTAACCCTAACTCCAAGAATGATTGCCAATGCTCCCCTTAACGGCTCAGGGTGAAGGGTGCTTCTGTTCTCCATGCCCTTAATTAGGGCAGCCAGATGTTCTGCTATACAGAGGCAAAGCTGCAGGTCAGCGAGAGAAGGAGGACCTTGAAGAAGTCTGCATGCAGTTCATCTGCTTAAGGCCAGAGCTTTGCCCATGCACCGAACTGCCAAAATGAGACTCAAATCAAAGAGCACAGAAGTCCAAAGAAGTTTAATGACTGCTCAGTGAATTTGCTTAATTTGAAGCATTTCCATGTCACTTCCAATTTACAGGAAAAGAAAAAAGGAAGTAAACATTAAAAGCAAGGGTAAAAACAGATTAAAATACACAGACAACTACAAACACATTAAGAATTGGGTGAGTGCGAACATACAGATGTCCTGTTAGAAAATGTGGACAATGGGCAGACACCCCTGTGGAGGAAATACCAAGCATGGCTTCCTAGCCCTCCTGGCAGTGCTGTTGGGGTGGATATCATATACCTGGGAAGCTAGTCAGGTCAGCACTAGAACCAGGGGGCATCTATGAAGCTGACGGGTAGGAGAGTCAGATCAGACAAGGGGAAGGATTCTTTACCCAGAGGGTCATTGGTCTATGGACTTTGCTGCCAGAAGAGGTGGTGACAGCTACCAGCCTAGAAAGGGTTAGACAAATTCATGGGTGACAGATGGCTACTAGAGTGGATTCCTAGGTACATCTTCCATGCTGGGGGTACAGGCAAGTTGCTTCTAAAGGTCATTTGCTGGGCTTTGAGAGCTTTTGCCTTTGTCTTCAGCTTGAGATGGCCAGCAGCCATTGATGGGCCACTGTGTGGGATAGGATGCTGGGTTGGATGGGTTGTGGCCTGATCCAGCAGGGCTCCTCTTAGGTTCTTATGTGGTTTTCTTTAGCTGGTAGCAGAACCTCAGGGTCCCTCAGGTTAACACAGGTGAATTGGAGAACAAAGTACAACAGATAGGCAAAGTAGAGTCCCTGGGCTGTGATCTGGCTGGATCTCGTAACTAGAGAGCAAATCTCATAATAAAGGGTTAAGGAAAACAAAAGGATCTGACTAAAGATGAGCAAAGAAACGGAACTGGTGGAGGGGGGAGGGAAGGACATATGGTTGTGGAGAATCACAACCATTTGAGCAGGCTTCCAATCCCATAGGAAATAAGTGATTATGTAACTCCTGACTTCCTGAGTGCATCTCAAATTTAGCTTTGAGTTTAGTTTTGCAAAGAAGATGTGCAGAGTCACCAAAATGAGGCTGTAGGGGAAGCCCAGGTGGCTACCAGAGGACAGTGTTCCTGCTTCTGAGTGCTGAGTAGCTCTGATCAGCCCATTTGCAGCTCTCCCAGCCAGTCACATTGCAATGACAAGCAAGCTGACTCCTTGGAAATGGAAACCAGTAGCCAAGGATGGGACGGTGTGTCCTGACCCTGCGCTGTCCTTGACAGGACATCACTGCCCGCTGCGTCCTGCTTCTGCTCCATTGTGCCGCTGATCTGTGCAGAATCTTAGTTTGAAAGCGTGTGCAGATAAAGGACCGCACTTATCTGTGGGCACCACGGGGATAATCTGACAGGTGAAGCTGAGAAGATCCAGTTCAACCAGGTTTGGGCCTACTTTGAGCACAGAAATTGCTCTTCTTTGTGGGTAGGGGAAGCGTAACTCCACTGATTCCTTCCAGAATATTTGCCTTATAGTCCCATTGGCTATTTGACTGGAAAGATCACCTTATGATATTGTTGTTCCTGTGTCGTCCTAGACTTCCATTTTGGGGAACTTGCTAGCTCATTTGTGGCATTTCTCTTAAGGGCAGGGGGCTGCAGCTGAAGGCTGTGGTCACACCTAAGGTTTAATCCGGCTTCAGTCCAGTTTCAGAGCAAGAGGGCACATTAGCAAAGTGACCAGTAATTTTCTTTCCACATTTATCTACCCGCAAAGGTGAATTTTCTGAGTTACTTAACACTGAAAGAAAACAGCTTGTCACTTTCACGTTCAGCATTTCATGTTTTATAGGTTTGGGTTTGTTCTGGACTTTCTTTTTCACCGTGCTGAGATTTTAATAAAGGGCAGTATAGAAATTCAAGTAAATACAGTTGCAGGATACTTTCAACTTGAAGACAAGCTTTCCACACCTGCCCCATTCTTCTACCATAGTGCTGGAGAAAGTCCCATGTTTTTGTCACAAAGGTTGGAGTGACAGATGTTCTCAGATGTTTCTGAGAAACATCACTTGCCTTTTGTCTTCATTTTTAGGAGGGAGAAGTGTGGCCCAATTCCACGGCTGAAATCAGTGTGATCTTCAGGCCGCAAGAAGCTGGGGTTTATCATCGAACCGTATATTGTGACATCTCAGGTAGGGCATGTGAACACCTTGGGAATTACAGGTGCAGCCGGACTTTGCAGGTGTTGGAGCACAGGAGGCCCTTTGCCTGCTGTAGAGATGGGCAAAATATTTGTAACATTCGAAATTCGGCCAAATTCGAACATGTGATGCTCTATTGCTCTTTGGCTCTGCATAAATTTCAACAGTTGCACCCATTTAAGGGGACTCAAAGTGCCCCCCCTCCCCCATTTGTGGAAATAGCCCCTGAAGTTTGCCTATAGGTGGACAGATTTGTGTAAAACATATGCTGGCTGAGCATGATGCCAGATTCTGACTTCCATGGACAGCTATGGCAAAATGTGCCAAAGGCATGGAGGCCATATACATGGCTTTTCTACCCCACTTTTCTTACCCATTTAAGGGGACTCAAAGTGGCTGACAAGGCATTCTATTCTTCTTCCCACAACAGACACCCTGTGAGGTGGGTGGGGCTGTGAGAGCTCAGAGGAGAGCTGTGACTAGCCCAAGGTCACCCAGGTGGCTTCATGGGGGAGGGTGGAATCGAATCCAGTATTCCCAGATAAGACTCCAGCTTCCTAACCACTAGACCAATTGCTCTCTGGGCTTGTCCTTCCTCCCTTGGGCCGTGATCATACCAATAGTTCAAGCCGTCTTCCAGCCGTCTTCTCTTTGCATCACTCACCTTCCCCCCCCCCCCAGTATTGTCTTGGGGTGGGCTGTAGTGTCATCAATAGTGACATTCGAACTCAAATAGAAAGTTACAATATTTTTATGCTAACATTTGAACGAATACAAATGTTTCCGGACATTCCTACGAATAATTCAGACGTTTGTTAAGCTGGGGAAATGTATCTATTCGTATCAGATACATATCTGTTCGTATCAAATACTGACAAATACAGATTTTTGAGCATTCGATTTGTTTCGAATAGAATGCCAAAAAAAACATTCATGCAAATCCCTAGTCGCATGGCATCTGCTATGGTCGGGAGGAGGAAAGAAACCAGGCCTGAATGTCCACGTTTGTCTTTTGCAAAGCGCCAAAAGGTCACTACGGCTGGTCTAAGCAACATGAGGTTTCCCTGCTTGCTGATTATTTAGTGGAGACGTCATTCAATTGGTAGGAAGAGGAACTTACCATGGCTGAGACGTCCGCTGGCAAAAGCCTGGCTTTTTAAAATGTGTGCAGTGACAGATGGTGGCGTGATTTGTGGACAAGGGCCATGGGGCAGACAGGCAGTGGCACAATGGAAACACTTGAGTTCTTTGGCCCAGATCAGTTATTGGTGTGCCTTTCTCCCTGAACTGCTAGGCCAGTGATGGTGAACCTATGACAGGCGTGTCACAGGTGACACGCCAAGCCCTTTGGGTGTCTCCTTGGCACTTGGGCATGTTGTTGCTGTTCAGTATCTTGTAGGCCACAGGCCACTTGAGGCTTGCAGCCTACAAGATACCAGGAGCATAGAGGCACTGTCTGTGCCTGGCATAGGAAGTACGATGGAGTCATATCTTCACATCGCCGGGTCACGTACAAGTGCGTCTGTGCTCTCGGCAGCTAGAGGACTGAAGCTCTGTGTGGAGCCGCAGTGGCTTTACTCACTATTTTTCCCTCTACGTACTTTTGTGAGACCTTATTCTCAGCATTAAATAATATTAAAACCAATAAGAGAAATGACGGACAGATGACGTTAGTAGCACTTGCCTGGGCTTGAAGTGTACGAAATACCAACGTTCAATTGAAGATTTAGCAAATGAAATTCAGCAATAAACAGTCACTAATGTAAAGAATTATTTGTTTTTACTTTCAATAAATACATATGTCCAAAACCATGCAGAACGCAGTGCAGAGATTCTGTATGTTCAGGGCAGATCCTTGCAGTGGAACAGTCTAGGGGTGTTCACGAATGTATTTTTTTGCATTCAAATTCAATTTGAATAGAATATTTGAAAATTCATTTCGAATCAAATATTTGAAAATTCCATTCAAATTGAATTTAAAAAAACCCGGATTTTTGAAAATCCGGTTCGAATCTGGATTATCCGAATCCATACACTTGAAAATTCGACTCGAATTTGAAAATACTCATGTCTACAACATTCATATTCGTCATGTGAATTTGTGCAATTCCGTATTCCGTTTTCTTCCCGTATTATAAGCCCAAATTCACGTAATTTTCTCAGTGTATACCTTATACAGTGTTCATTCAAATTATTTGAGTATCTGTGTTGGATTTTCAAAAACCCCAAATTCATCTGAATATGCAAATTCGAATGTTTGAAAATCCGATTCGAATTCTAATGCCGCTATTTGTCGGATTCGAATTGGATTTTTGAATTTTAAAATATTCGTGCACATCCCTAGAACAGTCACACGGATTATCAAGAGGCACACAGGTGAGGGAGAGAATTTGAGGTTGAAGCTGACTGTGAAGGAATTCAGCAGTATGGAATGTCTAGAAAGGATAATCAAGAAAGAACAAACCGATATAATGTAGAACAACATTAGGAAACGGAGCCGTCATGGCTGAACGAGCTGCGTGGGATCCTCACAGAAGAAGAACCAGGCTGTAAGGGGGCTTGCAGACTCGGAAAGGAAGGAACGTGTGGACTCAGGTGAGATGTGGGACGTCTGTGGGCGACTCTGTTGCAGCCGCATCGTCTTCAGTGGGAAATAAAAGGACAAAGAGCACATGCAGATGTCTCGAGCACCAGCCAGGCGGCCATTTCTGGCGCCAAAGAAACCTATGAAGCATTTCAAAGGCCCTCCAGCGCACGAAGCAACATCGCTGAATCACATCTGCAATAAAATAAAATAAATGCACCCGTCTTGGATTTGGAACCAAGGATGGACCAGAGCTCCAGTCATTGCAACTGGCGTGTCCCTATCATCATCTTTCCCAAGAGTCTCTGCAAAAGTGTGGCAAGGACAAGATGTGGCGTCAATAGGGGAGCATGTTGGGAGAAGGTCCAGTGCTGGATTTTCAGCTGCCAGGCACAAAGGCGGCGTGTTGGCACAAAATGTGTAGAAATTACTGTGTATGGTTGTTGCCAAGCAATTTAAAGAGAAGGAGAAAGAGAGAACGAGGTCTGGGACCGCGTGTTCCCTGCATTCACCCTTTGGGCTCAAGCAAGCTGTTCAGCAAATGGATGCCCCACACAGACTGCCAATTAAGACCTCCACTCAGGGAGACTTTAGCCTCCATATCATGATGCCCAGAAGCCCCTTTATGGATCACTGCCTTTTTGTGGCGGAGGGGATTGTGCATCTCAGTGAAGCAATGAACTCTGCCATGAAAGGCCAGCTGCAGTGGAGAGCTCAGACCAAAAATGGGGAAGAAAATGGCAATGGAAGGTGAGCTCCTCAGTCGGAAGATGTCCTGTATGTTACAGGGAAAGAGCAGAGGGCAATTAGAAGTAGCCCCAGAAGGAGGGAATTGGTTGGCCCAAGCCAAAAAGGACTCTCAGCTGTTGCTGTGACTGAGGAAGAAAGGAACTTCTGATGCAGTAAAGAACAATATAGCATAGAAACCTGGAATGTTAGATCTATGGACCAAGCTAAGCTGGATGTGGTCACCAAAATCAGATCCAAAGATGGAGAGGCTTTCTGCGGACCAAATCCCAAACCCATGGGGACGCCCCTTGCCGAGCCCGCGTTTGGTACCATACCAAACATGCATGGGGACGCGGCCATAGAGTCAGTAGAAACAAGACCTGCCGCTGTCTGTAGCTCAGATCATGCAAAATTCAGGCTTATATTGAAGAAAGCAGGGAAAGCACAATCCCTGATGAATAAGCGGTGGAGATAATGCATAGGTCTGAGGGACTGGGTCTGGGAGACAGAGCATCTAAAGAACTAGGGACCCAGGTTCATAACATTATACAGGAGGCAGCAAATACTGTATTTCCCTGAAAACAAGACAGGCTCTTATATTAATTTTTGCTCCTAAAGATGCACTAGGGCTTATTTTCAGGGGATGTTTTATATAGGGCTTATATTTTGAGCATCCTGAAAAATCATGCTAGGGCTCTTATATCCTGTTCCACCGATCCAGATGTGCTTAGTTTGTGGGCATCTCAGGACGGTTTCTGATCTCTGCAGGGCGAGAGATGAGGCTCCCACTGCGCATTAAAGGAGAGGCTCTGCCCCCCCAGCTGATCTTCAGCTTTGACCAGCTAGACGTTGGGAAAATATTTGTCGGATCGATCCACAGTTATGAGGTGAGTCTTGTAGTGGGTCAGAGCTGATTAGAGGAGCACTCAAATAATTTTTAAAAAACTGAATTGTTCTATATCGGTCCCAGTACTGGAGTTAGTTCACTGTGAAGCTAAAGATGACAGAAAATGTTAAACCTAAAATAAACTGCATTTGCCTTAACAAAAGGCATCAGATCGGTGACACAACAGGTGAAAACATTTAACTAAAATATAAAAGGTGTATGTATGCTTGATTTATGTATGTTGCAAGGGAAAGCACATTTTCTTTTAAATACTTTTATTAGTGATGTGACCTCTGGGAAGGCAGAGGATTTCAGGCTCAGAGGCACAAAAGAATAAACTCAATGTGCTTCAAGACCTGAGGTTTAATCCAGCTTCAGTCCACTTTCAGAGGAAGAGAACACATCAGCAAAGTGACTATTAATTTGCTTTCCACATTGTCCATCCTAAAAGTGAATTTTGTGAGCTACTTAACACTGAAAGAAAACAGCTTGTTACTTTGCTGATGTATTCTCTCACTCTGAAAGTAGACTGAAGCTGGATTAAACCTTACGTGTGACCACAACCTGAGGAAACCCAGGGCCACATAAGGAGTAGCCCCCATCCTCCACAGCTCTTGCCAATAGCACTGAAACAGCATCTGAGCATTTTTAACTTCCTGTCCAAACAGTGGGACCCGTTTGAACCGGAGTCTATAAATCTGTTGACTTGGAAAAGAGGTTGCTGTCTTCTGACCTTCTCCCGTTCACCCCTACAGGCTGTTCTTTCCAACAGAGGAGCTATTGATGCCCTTTTCAGCCTGATTCGGTCTTCGACGCCCCTCGGTTCCTGCTTCACCTTTCAGCCCAGTGAAGGGATCATTGAGCCAGGTTCCCATCAGGCCATTCGGATTACCTTCAGCTCCACCATCCTTGGACATTTCTTTGAGGAATTCAAATTCAATGTAAACGGGTCTCCCCAGCCTGTCAGTCTCGTGATTAGGTATGGCAGAGGGCACCATCTATTCGTGTTTATATTCAAATTGTATACTTCCATATGTATGGAAGACCCTGATGACACCTGGCTGATCTAAGGTCGTCCTAGAACTGAAGCTGTCCTAATCTTGTTGACACCCAATCCCTGATATATCGGTCTTCATATTGTCCTCAATTTTATGTTATCTTCCTGAGTCTCCTTTACACAACTCTTTAGTTCTCCACCTCTATTGATTACATCAACCCCACGTGCATTCTAACAGGATAAAATTCTGTCAATCAATAGTCTTGAACTATGGGTGTGAGCACGGCCCAAGTTAAAACACACAACCTCAAAAAGTTATATAAAATTCCTCTTTTGTATTTCCCTTGACATATAAGACACCCTTTATTCGTTGTGCTTTCTTCCCCAGGGGCTGTGTCATTGGACCGACATTCCATTTCAGTGTGCCTTCCCTTGATTTTGGGGATGTTTCCTTTGGTAAGCTGATGCCATTTGGGAGTTCTCCTTCTAGTCTGGCCTGAGCTAAAAGACATCAGGAGGACACTGTGGTCCGAGAGTGAGGCCGCCCCCCATTGAGCACCCTATTTCCACCCACCCAGGGCCCCACTAGTAGCAACATGGAAAGATCGCCAAATCTTTCCTGGTGATGTGCTCCAGAGTTCTGAATCCCCCTCAGAACTTGACTGATGGGTTGACCCTTGCTTCCCCCACTGGCGCCGAAGATGGCACATGCCAAAGATATAAACCAGACTTTGGAGGCCCAGCACCTTCTCAGCACCTTTAGGGCTGCATTCACACCTAAATTTCAATCCAGCTTCAGTTCACTTTCAGAATGAGAGAACGTGTTGGCAAAGCAGCAAGCTGTTTTTTGGCTTTATCTAAACCAGAAAACACACCTTTGGGTTAGAGAGTGTGGAAATAAAATGACAAGACACTTTGCTGAAGTGTTCTTTCACCCTGAAAGTGGATTAAAGCTGGTTTAAAATGTAGGTGTGAACACAGGCTAGGTGACTCGCAAGGAGGCGTCCTAAATCAAAATGATCTCGGCTTCTTTCTCCAGATACCAAACCAATTCCAGATGGCTTCCCCTTGGAATGGGTCAAAGTTTGTGCAATGTTTCCTGACATTAGGATTAGTATTACTGCTTCCAATTCTCTCACCTAGGGGTATGCACCAATGCAATTTTCAACATTCGATTCAATTTGAATCGAATATTCGAATGTCCGAATTCGTATGAATAGAGAAAAAATGAATGTATTAAAATTCGAACAGATTAGAATAAATTCGTATCTATTCGTACGAATATTCGATACCAATTTGATGATACGAATGCCGACAACATTTGCATCTGTACACATCTGTACGCATCTGTATGCATCGCACACATATCCGTACAGATGCATACGGATACAAATAAGATGTGTACGGATACATATGCATTGCGTACATATTTGCACACGTACGAATGTCCAAATTATTTGTACAAATGATTCAAAATATTCATATTCATTCAAATATTTTAAAAAACCAAATGTCTGGACGTTGTATTCGAATTCAATCGAATAACGAATATTTTGGGTATTCTTGCAAATTGCTACTCACATCTTTATTCTGAATATCGATACCTCTGGACAGAAAAGAGGTATCATACAAGGGTGAAACAGGCTCCTTGCTGTGCTGCTGTTAAGTGAGAAGGGCTGGCTGGGCTGGACTTAAGTTCACGGCTGCCGAATCCTCCCTTGTAGGCTTTCCTCACTCTCTCTCCTGCTGCCTCAACAACACATCTTTGGTCCCGATGACCTTCACGCTCCGCGTCCCAGGTGACGGCAATGGGCAGCCAAGTACTACGAGTGAAGAGCAAGTGTCTGGTCCCTCAAAGTCCTGGAGGAAGGGAAGCCTGAGCAGCACGAAGCCCAGGGAGTTTGCCATCACCCCTAGCCGAGGGGTCGTCCGCGCACAAGGACTCATGGACATACAGGTGCCTTGGCTAATCCAGGGGAACCACAGGTGTCTTCTAAAGTTCTGCTGTTTCCTCCTAATGTGAGAACAGTAAGAGAATGTCCTTGTTGGACCTCTTCCTTTGCCCTTATCTGTTCACGAGTGTGTGGTCCTCACCTGCTTCCTGCCACCGCTGTCCTCGTGGGGTGAAGTTGGTTGAGATGTGAGCCTGGAAAGGATGCTGGTTTCCTTTTCGCAGGTGACTCTGTGCTCCAACACTTTGAAGACATACGAGACAGCGCTGGTGGTGGACGTGAAGGGCAGTGGTGAAGATGTGCTCGCCCTCCCAATCACAGGCAGGTAGGAACTGCTTCCAACCCAACTGGCTGGAATGCAAGGGGCCTTGGCATCAGGAGTGCACTACAGGGTGCAAAAGAGCTCAGAAGATGCCAGCAGCAAGCTTCCTTGCTCTGCTGGAACCCATGCCTCCTTCCCCCCTGTGGCCTCTTTCCAGCATCTGGGTAAACTGGGGGCCTTTCTGTGTTAAAGGCCCACCCTTGGGAACTCAAGATAGGGCAAAACGTATGCCAGCTTCACAGCTGGAAATGTCATTCCTCTGTCACCATTTAAGGCCAAGGGGTGCATAAGCAAACGAAAGTACAGGTGGCCCTTTTGTGGTCATGCTAACAGTTTCATCAGCTCCTCATCCCTAGCTGAGTTAAGCAAGCCCATCTGCATTTAGATAGCTTTGGGCTGGAATAAATTTGGTAGAATAACTGGAATTATAATGTAGCAAGCGGGTGCAGTGATAGGAACGTGGTTTCGCGCGCACAAGTGGCCCTGCTGGTGAGTGAAGCTCAGGGCTGAGAAGAATCTCATGATCTCTATCAGTCACTCAGGCTCTCTTTACATGGAGGCCTCAGAGGCTCCCCAGGGGCCTCGGGGTTCAGAAGTGACCAGCTTCGGAGCTACCCCAACTGCCCTCCAAAGTGACCTCACTGCAATCCAATCCAAAGTACCCCGAGGCAACTCAAAGGCTGAGGATCCTGCCAGGGGTCAGGTGCCCTTTCTTTTCTGTCCCAGCTCTGTCCTGGCTGCTAAATTCAGGGTTACAGGAGTTGTGCTGAAGTGTGCAGGGTTTCCTTGATGCTTCCGTCCAGCAACCCAGACCGCCCTGCCCAGGATCCTCAGCAGTTCCAGGCTCTGTACAGATGGAGCCCTAGTCTGGTTTGACTCCGTCCCACCAGGAAGAACCCGGAGCCAGGAGGTGCTCAGTTCTTTCCCAGAATTCAGTCTTGCACCCCTTGACCTATCATGGTTGCCAAACTGAGAGGAATTTCTGGAGAAGGGCTTGAGGGGTGCCAAAGGGGGCACTATACTGGCAAGGAAGACTGACCTTGCACCATGCCACACCCAGGGAAGGAAGGACACAGGGGCTCCCATTGTCCTAAAAAGTAGCAGAATCTGCAGGGCTCCTTTGAGCACCAACATCTGCAATCCAAGCCATTTGGTAGGGCCAGTTGGAAGTCTATGGATATGTGCTGACAAGCTACCTCCCCCCCGCCCCCCCAGGTTGCAATATCAACACTAGGGGTGTGCATGAATGCCATTTTCTGGATTCGATTTGTTTCGAATTGAATACCCAAAATTTAGATTTGATTTGAATGTTTGAAGTTCAAATTTAACCAAATTCGATTTGAATTAAGCAAATTTGAATCTATTCGTTTGAATTTTTTATTTGAATTTGCACTTGCGAAGATACCTGTACGCATCTTCCCCGAGTCCGTACACATCCGTACACATCTGTACACTGTCCGTATGAATCCCGTAGTTATCCCGTATGCAACCCGTTTCCATCCCATACGGATCCGTACAGATGCGGGAAAGATGTGGATCTTCAAGTACGCATCATGTACAAACCTGTATACATACAAATGTCCGGATAATTTGAGCAAATAGATCCAAAATTTGAAATGCGAATCGAACCTTTAAATTCGAATTTAAGGACATTCGATTCGAATCCGGATGTCGAAATTTGGCCGATTCGATCGACTTTCGAATGCATTCGAATATCCGTGCGCATCCCGGATGCCAACAAGCCCTGTGGCTTATTTAATTTCTAGATGCCTGGTGCCCCCACTGCGTGTGCCCAACCCCGTTGTGAATTTTGGACGGTGCTTCCTGAAGTTCCCATACCATCAGACGGTGACACTAGTCAACGACAGCAGTCTTCCTGGGTGCTATGGCCTTCTTCCTCAGGTCGGTCCTGTTGTTCCTGATGCCCTGGGTTTTGGGGGAACAGGTTGTTGTTGGAGAAGGGCGTCTGCCATGCACTGTGAGGCCACTTCCTACCGAGATGAATTCTTTATGGTTGGCCACTCAGGTGGAAATAAAGAGTGGGTGAGTGGGGAGACATTTGTAAGAGATAGGTAAGCGTTTTGGGTGTCTCCTCCTCACTGACCAGTAAGGGTTCTTGTAGGAGCCTCTCTTCCATATACAGGTGTGATCTTAGAGAGGCTAAGGGGCGGGGCCTAAGGGGTGGGGCCTCTCTTAGACCATAACAGGATGCAGGAGCCACTCAGTAGACTTGTGTGGGTGCAGTGTGCACTTTTCATTGCATTTCTATCCCGGCTTTTTTCCTGAAGAGTCCAAGGAACTGCAAGTTGTTTGCCTTCCCTCCATTTACTCCTACAAGCTCCCTGCCAGGTAGGGTAGGATGAGGGGCAGGGACCACCCAGTTTGTTCCTGTGGTTGGGTGCCAGATGGTATTTCCTGCTGTTCGGGGTTAGACATTGTCCGTTCTCAGAATGGGCAAATAGCAGAATGCACGGTTTGCCCTGCTCACAGTCTGTGGCCTGCCTCCCTTCAGGGGCAAATCTTGAGGAGCCTTTGGAATTTCCATGAATCTTGACTTCAGACCTTTCTTGGTCAGAAAAGTAGTTCGAAGGGATAAGGAACCAAAAGCCAAAACTAAAACAAAAAATGAACCAAAATGGAATTTGGTCTAGTGGTTGAGGAGCTGGACTCTTATCTGGGAATACTGGGTTGGATTCTGCACTCCTCCATGAAGCCAGCTGGGTGACCTTGGGCGAGTTACAGCTCTCTTCTGAGCTCCCACAGCCCCACCTACTTCACAGGGTGTGTGTTGTGGGGAGAATAGAAAGCTTTGTCAGTGGCTTTGAGTCCCCTTAAATGGGTGAGAAAAGCAGTGTAGAAAAGCCAACTTCTTCCTCCACAAAGGCATCTGGGTGACCTTGGGCTGGTCACAGCTCTCTTCTGAGCTCTCACAGCCCTGCCTACCTCACAGGATGTGTGTTGTGGGGAGAACAGAAAGCTTTGTCAGTGGCTTTGAGTCCTCTTGAATAGGTGAGAAAAGTAGGGTAGAAAAGCCAACTCTTCCTCTTCCTCTTCCTCTTCCTCTTCTAGTGCACAGTCACCAGGGAGCTCGTGTGCCTGAAGCACTCCTTAGCCCTATTACAGCAGTCCATATACTTCCCTACGTTGGGTCTCGTCTGCACACTTTGTGACCCTTTTCGTTTATAGGGAACTACTATAAACATTGTGTGCTAAGAGACATGCTTTGAAAGGAAACCTTTGGCAGCATTCTAAGCAGGGCTCCGTCTTCAGAGCAGTTCTGTCACTAGACGCATGTCAGGCTCCATTCGTGTCTGGCCAAATTATGTGTAAAAGACACTTAGTGGCCACCTGTGGATTGCTCAGCACTTGTACAAATGGCACCCTTAGCCTGCATATTATTGAACACAGTTTGTGCAATTGTTTTACCCATCCATTTGTGTGTGTTTGTGTCATCTCCGGTTAGTCTCCACCATCTTGCTTTATGCTTGTTTCAGGCATGTTTTATAGTACTCTGTCTTTATCTACAGTATATTCCTTAAGATATTATAACTTTAGGCATAGTATTTATGCATGCTGAGTAGTTATAAATGGGGAGGAGGAGCATGGAAATATTTGGGATAAGGCTGGGAATGCTTTATGATGTGCAGCTCCAGGACACCAGATGGCTGTGTGCTACTGTTCAGTTAAGAGAAGGAATAACACCAGGGCCTTTGATGTAAGGGAGGGGAAGGTTAGCTGGGTATAACTTGAGAAAGTCTTGAAAGTGAATTGCTTCTGAAATTATTTGCCAATATGCATGCCTGAGCATGACACCTCTCTTTAGGTGGGCCCCAAACATACTCAGCGGGAAGAAGTGAGCACTATTCTTCTAGAAGATGTTAGATGTGGCCTAATATTTTTTATCCCTGTGCAGGATTGCGAAAAGTCCCCTGCAGTTTTGTATTCCAGCCCTGGGCCTTGTGGCATTATTGCACCCCACTCTGCAGTTGAAATCCCCTTGGGCCTGGAAGTGCAAGAGAGAGGAGCTCAGGAGACACCGGCCTATATAGCTGTCTTTGGGAATGAGGATTTCCCCCTGGTGAGTGGATTGAACAGGCTTGACTTGCACATTGCAGAACATGTAGAAAAGAAAAAGGTCTCGTCTTGCTGTGGGACACAGAAAGGGGCCTTGCAGAATTGGGGCAAATGTAGACGGAATAGCCGAGGACGCGGCACGCGCCACCTTCATATTTGGCAGGAGGGCGAACTGGATTAGTGACTTTTCAAGACAAACTGGAAAAATAATCTAGGATAGAAAATAAGGCTCATGGTTCTGGACCAGGAGTATTTCATCGCTTCTTCTGTACTTTCTTAAAATGTGCAGGTGAGTGAATTCTGCCACCTGCATTCAGCTCACACTGATCCAGAACATAGTACTGTAGCATAAATATGCCTTGGAATAATCACAGAGATCATCTGGTAGTCAATGACCCAGTCCTGGCTTTCTCTTTGCATTTTCTCTTGTGATCCGGAACAGGCCATCCGGCTGGTGACCATTGGGGAAGGCCCCGTTGTCTATGTGCATCCAGCTCAGCTAGACTTTGGCTCCATCCAGGTCCTCAGGGACGTTTCTAGGACGCTCCACCTATCCAACCAATCTGTGATTCCGGCAGTATTTGAAGCATATATGGTAAGTAGATCCTGCCAGGAACAGATTCTCTGTGGCTTGACTGTGTCTCTCATTTGCATTTTGCATTTATATCCTGCTTTTGTGCAGAAATGCTCCAGGACACCAACCTGGTTCTGTTCCATTCAATTCTATCCACACATACACACAACCCTCTGGGGTTAGATTGGTCTGAGAGGCAGGGAGCGGCTCAAGGTCACCCAGGGAGTCCCCGTGGCCAAGAAGGCATCCAAACCCAGAGGCCCCTAGACCCCCACCCATCTTGCGAGGTTTTCCCCTTCACCCATGGATAACCTGGGCCAAATGCCTGTTTTATATGCACAAAGCCTTGGATCCAGTTCCTGGCATCCCTAGGGTCTCCCTGGGGCTACGGCCATCTCTCATGATCAGGCCTGGAATAGCGGGATTCTCCGGCCAGTCTCGGTCGGTGGTGGATGCCTGTCCTGAGCCAGAAGGGATGCCCAATGGGACCACAGAAAGGTTAGCATGGGCCCATTCCAGGAGGCGATAGGAATGTGGAACCATGGAGGGTCTCCCAAGCTGTCTCACAAAAAGCCCTCTTCTCCACTCAAGGAAGACTGGGGTTTTGTGTTCAGATCCCTTTCCTGGGAGTTCAGTAGGATGTCAAACACTCTGAGTATGTGCAGAGTGCACTTTCCTCTGCCAGGGGGTGCTCTGCAGCCGATGTTCTTATGAATAAATTTTCTTTGTCTCTACTGATAATTTGACAACATTACACTGACTCTATGGTATGGTCTTAGGGTGATTTTTTTTTACCATGCTCTGCTCTGAGTGCAAACTGTAGAAGCGCAGATTATAAGTACATAAAGAAAGCCAATATCTAGAGATGACCTTCAAGGCACAGGCAAGTGTTCCTTGACCCTCTTGTCCTTCAGCAACCTCTTGGTTCAGCCTTGCTGGCATCTCAGGAGAGGCTGGAAAAAGCCCCGCCGGGAATCCCAAAAAGACAGGCCTAGCAGGACCAGTGTGGTCACACCTAAGGTTTAATCCAGCTTCAGTCCACCTTCAGAGCGAGAGAACACATCAGCAAAGTGGCCGGTAGGGATGTGCATGAATGGGGATTTTTGCATTCAGTTTATATCAAATTGAAGGTAAGAAAATTCGTATTCATTCGAATAGATCGCCTTCAAATGCGGCACGATTCCATTCAATACGAATGTATTCGTACGAGTTGGTATGGATATCCGATACGAACGCATACGTGTCCGATTTGTATCCAACACATATCCTGTAACATATCCGTTCTCAAAGCGTCAAATCCGCCCTGAATCCACTTTGAATCCGCCCTCAAACCCATGTCGATGCACTCTGGATCCAATGCAGGTGTGATTGGAGCAGCCGCTTTCCCACCTCCCCAGGTTCACAAATGTTCCGAAACATTGGTATAAAAACAAATGTCAATGTACGGATGTCGTAACATTTAATTTGTGTTCAGATGTCCAAATTTGTACGAACATCTAATGTTACGAATATCCATGCACATCCCTAGTGGCCAGTAATTTTCTTTCCACATTATCTACCCCAAAGGTAAGCTTTCAGAGTTATTTAACGCTGAGAGAAAACAGCTTGTCACTTTGCAGATGCATTCTCTCACTCCGAAAGTAGACTGAAGCTGGATTAAGCCTTAAGTGTGACCACAGCCCAGCTGTTGGAACAGCTGATCTGGGCCCATAGAGCAGCAGCTGCCTTGGTGGCTGGGGGTGGCTGGGCAGGTAGGCTAGAGCCGTGGTATCTACGGCTCACGGTCAGCAGGTGTGGACTCTCCTCCCAGCTTTGCTCTTGAGACTATAAGCCCTTTGGGCAGAAAGGTGCAATAATCCCGTGCAATGTGCCTTTGGAAGTTGGAATTAAGTGTGGGGAAGGAGGGGAAAGAGAACGGCGCTTCCAGCTGCGCTCCGAACAGCTGCGCTCTGCCGCTTCTCCCCTGCTGGGATCCCTGCAGCCCCGTTTCAAGAGCGACGCCTCGTCTCCTTTAATTACCGCTGACATTTACGCCGAAGAGCAGTGGTGCAACCAATCAGGCGCTCACAGGAGAGACGCCCATTGCTGTGGCCGTGGTCTGTTTTCACAAAGAGGGTCGGGTTCATAGCCCGGAGCCTGGTTACTGGGTGGCAGCAGAGTGAATGCTGCAGGCCCAGAAGCGGCCAGAGGCGCTGGACACCAGCCAGTATCTGGGGTGGGTGTCACTGTCACGCTGTCAGGAGGACGTTCAAATCCAAACTGAGAAGCAGATGAGAGGAGAAGGCAGGAAAAAAGGCGGCAGAAGCAACAGCCTTTGATTTTGGCAAAGGTCCTGGCCGTGGGCGCTTTGCTTTGCAAGGGTGGCAGGATGAAACTGTGGCCAGCTCGGACCCTGAAAGCTGGGCCACTGCTGCTCAAAATCTCCATTGCGCTTGAGGTGCATGGCACAAACACCGCAACCTGTCCAGGAAAAGCTGCTAGGCAGGTGTGGTCCTCATGTGGATTTGTGAAAGGCAGCAGAACGGCTTGAGAGAGCGGAAGCTTTTAAGGTGTCCGGAAAAGTAGCCTCTGTGCTCAGCTCTTTCCCAGCCTTGCCTTGCAACGCGTCTTTAGCAGACCTCAGCTGTCCTTGGCAGCGGAAGGACAAGAGCAGGCTGACTTAAGCAGGCATGGCTCTCTGCGAGGCTCAGCAAGGACACCGAAAAGGGCGCCACGGCAGAGAAGAGCCGCTCTTGCAGTGCAGCACAAGTTCTGACCCAAAGGCCTCCTGTCGGTGGTTCTGACATCTATGGCTTCCCAAGCCAGTGACTGTTGTGCAGATTATCAGTACTGCTGAAATGGATCTCCACACACCCTTTGGGGAGAGCTGTGGAAATTGTGAGCTGCCTGGGTGCTGATGGTTACATGCCTTGGCCCAGTCATGTGAAATATTTTGTCTAACAGGCTTTGTCTGCGCAGCCGGTCAGCATGGGAGGAGCTGAGGGCACAGGGGCAGCTCCCCCAAGTGCCTCTTTGCTGCCTGAGCAGCAGTGAACAGCAAGGGAGGGCGTGAGCTGGTGGGCCACTGGTACAGCGCCATGCCGCACTCACATTCTTCAGGGCCTGTGTCCAGCAGGGCTCATGCTCTTTGCTGCCCAAGGCTGCGTCCCCATGCAAGCCATTAGTGTTGTTTGGGTGCCAATTGGGCTCGCATGGGACCGGGTGCGGGACCAAGATCAAATCTGGGCATCTCCATGCTATTCGCCCTGACGCAGGCTGGGGGTGGGCTGGGGGCAGATTCGGCTGTCCCCAAAACAAACTGCGCCAGGATCGTGATTTTGCTCCCTTTCCCAGGCAAGCCGCTTGCTTGCCTTGAAAGAGGAGTAAAATCAAGGGAGTAAGGGGGTGCAGAGGCTTGAGTTTCCTCTCTTTTCCAGGGAGTCAACCTTATTGCCCCCCTGGAAAAGAGAGAAATATGAAGCCTCTGCACCCCGTCTTTCCAATCTGCTGACAGAAAGAGGCTTGGCTTTACTTTGCTGTTTTAGGAAGAAGCAGCCTTTCTCGAAGATCCCAAAACACTGCAATTAACAAAAATGTTACCCATAGAAAGAGATTCGTATGGGGCTGAAGGTTTAATCCAGCTTCAGTGCACTTTCAGAGTGGGAGAATACATCAGCAAAGTAACAAGCTGTTTCCTTTCAGTGTTAAATAACTCAGGAAATTCACCTTTGGGGGTAGATATGTGGAAAGGAAATTACTGGTCACTTTGCTGATGTGTTCTTTTGCTCTGAAAGTGGACTGAAGCTGGATTAAACCTTAGGTGTGATCACAGCCAGGGAAAGAAGGAATGGGCTAAGGGAAGGAAGCCAAAGGCCAAATAATCTGATTTAAAAAATAAAAAAGGCTTGGCTGTCCACCCTGAGAGTATGCTATGAAGAAGAGGCTATAAATTCAATAAAAAATCAGTACTTCAGGGCAGTGGCATCACCTGGTCTAGCTTCAGCCAGAGTTGGCAGTCTGTCTGCATTCCAGATTATTTTTCCTTCCTGAGCTCGTCCTTTGCTATTCCTCAGCTTTAATTTCTTGCCCTGCATATCTCTGATCTCCATATCGAGTGCCAGTCAATGCTCTGAGCCAGACAGGCCAGAGAAAAGCTGCCAGACGTCCAGCTGGTGCAAATCCTATGAGAGGCACAGGTGCATTATTGTCCCTCCTCCTCCCCCGCCAGTGTGGAAGGGATGGGGTGATGCCACCTCCATCTGGTGCTACCAACCAATGGCAAACCTTTGCTGTTAAGTATACCTGAAAGGGTTGTCAGGAGTTGCCTGATTCCCAAACTCTTTGATGAGGACAGTAAGGTCTCGACTCCACTGTTTGGTTTTCCTTGTGGCAACTTTCTGGCTAGAATAAACAGGTGGTCAGGTGGTGATGTAGGGATTGGCAGCCTCTGCTTGTAGATAGTGCCAGCTGATTGATTTGCCACACCTGGAGGAGGGAGAGAGGGGGCCAAAAGAGGTAGGCTAGCACTTGGTTGCAACCCCAAACATGAGGCCCAGCAGTGAAATGAGTGTACCTGAACTTTAGCATGACTGAGTGAACGGGACTTACTTCAGTCTTTGCAATCCGAGGTGTGCAAAACTGAATTTTGGTTGATCTGAATGTTTTGAAACAGCTCTGTGACTTCTAAGGGCATGTCCTGGGGAAAGGTTGACAGGAGCAGCATCCGGTTTGAGAAAGTGCACATTTGAGTGGGGAGGGATGGAATTATGCACTTAAGTCATGAGATAGCAAAGTTTGCTGATGATACTAAATTTTGGGGGGTAAAAAAAGGGCTCTCATGATATGAGTGGGCAACCATATGGCAAATGGACTTCAGTCTTAGCAAGTGCAAAGAGATGCACATTGGTTGCAAAGCATTCTAATTGCACCTATAAATTGATGGGGTCTGACCTTTCAGTGACGAACCAGGAAGGGGACCTTGCATTTCTGGTGGACAGCTGAGTGGAGTTGTCAACCCAGTGTGCAGCAGCAGTGAAGAAAGCAAATTCGGTGCTGAAGGGAATTAGGAAGGGACTAGAAAACAAGCTGTGAAGCGTCATTTTGCCTCCTTATAAATCTGTGGCGAGGCCACATTTGGAATAGTGTGTACAATTCTGGTTCAATATCAGTAACCTCAGGAAGGATATTGTGGAACTGGAAAAGGTGCAGAAGGGGGCAGCCAGATTGATCATGGGTAGGGGTGTGCACAAATGCGATTTTCGGGATTTGATTCAATTCAAATACTTAAAAATTTGATTCAATTTGAATCTGTTAAATTCAAATTTAACCAAATTCAATTTGAATTAAGCAAATTTTTCATTCAAATTTGCACTTACGAATGTCAACAACATTTGCAGATGCCTGTACGCATCTTCCACGGGTCCATACACATCCGTACGCATCCCTACACAATCGTATGCATCCCGTAGTTATCCCGTATGCAACCTGTTTTTGTCTCATATGGATCCGTACAAATGCGTACGGGTGCGAGAAAGATGCGGATCTTCAAGTATGCATCGTTGTACGAACCTGTACGCATGTGAATGTCCGAATAATTTGAACACACAGATCCGAAATTCAAAATTCGCATCAAAACTTTAAATTCGAATTTAAGGATGCTTGCTTTGAACTCGAATGTCAAAGTTCGGTCAATTCGATCGAATTTTGAATGCATCTGAATATTTGTGCACATCCCTAACCATGGGGCTGGAACACCTCCCTTACGAAGTCAGTCTAGACCTCTTCAGCCTGGAAAGATGGTGTTTAAGAGGTGACCTGATCGAAGTGTATAAAATCATGTATGGTGTAGAAAAGGTGGATAGAGGGAAATTATTTTCTCTGTCACACAACAGTAGAACCAGGAACACTTGATGGAGCTGATGGGCAGGAGAGTTAGGACCGATAAGGGAAATTATTTTTTTTAATCAGAGAGGGGCATCGGTCTATGGAATTTCCTACTAGAAGAGATGGTGACATCAACCAGCCTGGATAGCTTTAAGAAAGGATTAGACAAATCCATGGGGGACAGGTATATCAAAAGCTACTAGAATGGATGCCTAGATTTTGCCTTCAGGTTGGAGACACAAGCAGGATCCCTCTAAGGCCATTTGCTGGGATTCGAGAACAGGAGAAGGTTTGCCCTTGTCTCTGCTTGAGATGTCCAGGAGCAATTGGTGTGCCACTGTGTGAGACAGGATGCTGACATAGTTGGGCTGTGGCCTGATCCAGCAGGGTTCCTCTTAGGTTCGTATCCACATTCCAGTGGTGGTGGTGATGATGGAAGCAGTAAAGGGATGTAGCCTGGTCATTCTGCCCCATGTGTTCTCATTCTACTCCCAATCCATGTGAAAGGCCAGAAAATGCCCCTTGTGGTTATTATGGGATGTCCCCTTTTAAAAAAAAAAATTCTTTGCTTTAAGCACTTTGGGTGCATTGTGGGACCGAGGGAGAAAATGTACTTCCTGTGGGCAGTTCTGCCAGCCCATGAGATTTATTTTTAAAAAGTGTATTAGATGAATCCAACACTTTGATTAAAAGTGTAAGATCTGTCTGTCCAAAACTTCCCAGGCAGGCAAGGAAAAGGGGGTGTGAAGTGCAAGGAGTGGCAGGGAACCGAACTAATGGATAGGAGGAATACCTGGCGGAGGTGAGCTGACAGGATGAGCCATTGGCTCAAGAGGAGGCCTCATTATCTGCAGCCATCTGCACAGTTTCAGCTGGACATCCGTCTCTGTGGCATTTGCCCTCAGGGTGGTGGGGGGTCCACATAGGGGACAGGATGAGAAATTGGCGTGAGACCTTCCGCAGGAGCAGGCAGCCTGCAGATCATCAAGGTGCGTTGTGAACAAGAACAAAAAGCTGCTTTAGGGGAAAGGTAATAGGGAAGTCTAAAGGTACCTGCATCACCTGCGTGTGGTTGTACCGTAGAAGAAGCCCTGTGTTTAGGAGGTGGGCAGGAGCCCTGACCTGTCCTCACCTGTGCTGAGTAGCATAATCTTGGCATTCCAGAGGTTGTACTGTGGGCAAAGCTTCATTAGGACCATAGGGGCTTGCAAAGGTGCCATCAGGGCCTTTTCTGCACTTGGCCTTATTCTGACAACCCAAAAGGAATTTGGGATAAAACAGGCTCAGTGGTGTGGTCCGTGGCCTGTTCCATTTACGTTGGGCTGTTTTGAGGATATTTTATGTATGTTGTGATGCTTTACAACTATGCACTTGCTCTGGAAGAAGAAGAAGAAGAAAAGGAGGCTTTTCTACCCCACTTTTCTCACCCATTTAAGGGGACTCAAAGTGTCTGACAAACCTTCTGTTCTTCTTCCCATGACAGGCACCCTGTGAGCTAGGCGGGGCTGTGAGAGCTCAGAAGAGAGCTGTGGCTAGCCCAAGGTCACCCAGCTGGCTTCATGGGGGAGGGCGGAATCAAATCCAGCATTCCCAGATAAGAGTCTGGCTCCCTAACCACTAGACCAAACTGGCTCATGGAGAAAAACTATGGAGTCAGGCCATCCATTGGCTGCTGAAAAAGTTGTCTCCTTACAAGGACATCAGACTTACATTATGTATCTGATTAAGTGGACTTTGGTTTCCTTTTTGCATTACTGTGTACACTTATTTATGGATTTATCCTCCATGTTTTCTTGAACGCTTAAATCTTTCCATGAAGTCTTGCTTTACTGTCTCTTGCACCGCTAGGGGCCTTTCTGCACCTACCTGAGGTGCAGACTCATATCTGGGTGCCGCCACCTTCTTCCTGGTCACTGGGACTATGGTGACATGACACACATGAGCACTCGTGTTTGGGGTGATCTGAGGTGCCCGACCTGCCCAGCACCATAGAGCTGCGAATGGGCTTTATCGAAGACAGCAAAGGCAAGCAGTGTGCTCCTGCTTTGAAGGGGTCGTTTCTGAGTTGGAAATGGCACATCAAATGCAGATGCAGTGCCTGGGGGCATGCTGCGTGCAAACGAGGGATGTGGAAGAAGATTAGAAAAATTCAAAATCCGATATAATTCATTTGAATTCAAATTGGATGTCTATAACATCAAATTTAAACATTCAAACGAATGTTGAATTGTCGGATCTATTTGTTTGAATTATTTGAACATTCGTATGTATGCGGGTACGTACACGATGCCTACTTGCAGGTACGAACCTTTCCCGCATTTGTTTGGATCCATACCGGACGGAAATGGGTTGCATATGAGATAAATCTGGGATGGGTACAGATGTGTACAGATGCGTAATGATGCTTACCCGCACATAGAAATGTTGTTGACATTTGTAAGTGCAAGTTCGAATAGAAAAGTCAAATGAATAGATTTGAATTTGCTTAATTCGAATCGAATTTGGATAAATTCGAATTTTAAAGATTCAAATCAAATTGAATTTTTGGATATTCCATTCGAATCGAACCCCCAAAATTGCATTTGTGCACACCACTAATGCAAACTAATGCAAACTATGGGGTGAAGTGCAGAAAGGCCCTTGGTGCCCCTTTGATCTGTGGCTAAAGGCAGTCCTCTCGCACTGTGTTCCAGGCCCGCTGTAACTCCCTGTGGGAGATTGAGCCCAGAGAAGGCATCGTCCCACCAGAGGGTGAGGTGTCACTCACCCTAACAGCTAACCTGGATGACACCGTCCTCTTCCAGGACAAAGTCAACCTCGCTATAGAGAACAGCAGTTCCTACATCATTCCGGTACGGGCTACCGGCATTGGCACCACCATAGTCACAGATAAACCTTTCGCTCCAGTCCTCAACCTCGGACCTCACTTTAGGTAGGTCATCTCTGTGCTTTTGATGTCCTCCACTGAAAAGCTCCTCTGGCCTTTGTGCATCGTTCAGGTGTTGGGTCTGGTACGCGGGGCGGCCGGCAGGTCAAAGGTGATGGGAGCAGCTCAGCCATAAGCACCCAGCAGCATGCTTGCATTTGTCCTTGAACAAAGCCCAATCTGGTGTGGTCAAGGGGCCACTCCATCACTCTCCTGGCTCACTGTTTCTGTAGATGCGAATTTCTGCAAACCTTAATTGCATGAGCGGCTTCCCAGTCAAAAATGGACCCAGTTTCCAAAGCACTGAGCTGGTTGTTGGTGACAGAAGACCCCTTTGTCACATAACTCCAGGGGGTGGGAGGAATCCTTTTTGGAAGCAGTGGCTGGGGAGGAGACATTCTCTTCCCTGGAGACTGGCACACTGAGCCATGGTGGGAAAGCCAGAGAGAGAGAGAGATGCCTTTAAAGCCAAAGCATTTGGAGACCGCAGGGCTGATAAGAAGAGCCTGGAAGATTATGCTGGGCACCTTCTCCAAGAAGAGCTCAGCAGAAGGGGGCTGTGGACGCAGAGAGAGAAGGCTGCCGCTGCTAAACCCTACTGGCTGCCCGGGAGCCATCTTGGCTCTAGGGATGTGCACAGATATTCATTATTCAGATGAATTCAGACATTCGTATACGAATAGAATGCCCAGACGTTTGTTTTTTTAGCATTTGTACAAATACAAATATTTCAAGTTATTCTTATGAATAATTTGGACATTTGCATGCATATGGATACATACGTATCGCATACGTATCCGTACACATCTTGTGCGTATCTGCATGAATCAGTACGGATATGTACAGGATGAAAATGGGACGCATATGGGATAAAAACGGGATGCGTACGGATGCATATGAGATTCATCTCATCGGATATGTATCGAATATTCAAAGGAATAGATACGAATGTATTCGTATCGGTTAAAATGTCCAGACATTCATTTTTCTTTATTTGTATGAATTCAGATATTCGAATATTCAGTTCGAATCGAATGTCAAAAATTGCATTTGTGCACACCCCTGCTTGGCTCACTTACCCAAGACCTGCCTGCTTTCGTTACTCGGAGCCTTGCAGGACCCGGATTCTGCCGCCCTCCGTATCCCTTGCCCAGACTGGGCTGTTGGGTGTTGAATACCTGCGCAGGTGATGACATCCCAGGGCCGCATTCTGCCTCCTTAAGCTAAGCAGGGAAACGTAACATCATTGGCCGTCTTCGCTTTTGCTGCGTTGACCTTCTGACACCACTCTGTTCCTCCTCTTTTCAGTTTGGAACCCTGCTGCTATCGCTTAAAAATTACCAACTGTGGGCGACGCACCCATCAGCTCTACTGGATGACCGAAGGCTTCGCCCCCTTTCGCCCACAGAACAAGTCCTCTGCTTCTGGCACGCAGGCGAAGGGCAAGGCTTCCCCGCCCGAGGCGGAGTTCAAGCGGCCCGTGTTCAAGCTTCAGCCACTGCGGATGGAGCTGAACCCTGGAAGGAGCATGGAGATGGTCCTTGAAGGCTCTTCTGACACTCCTAAGGTAGAGGAGCAGGGAAGCCACCTCAGGTTCTCTTCTTGCCTGCTTTAGCTTTTCCTTCATGCCATTGCAGAATATTTTGCCTCTCCCATTTGGAAGCGATCACAGTATCTCCTACCTCAGTAATACTGTGGTGGAGAAAAGATGAGACCCTTCCGTCTGGACAAGGTCACCCAGCCACAATGGACTGCAGTGGACCTTAAGGAGCCCAAGTCTTCCCTGTATAAAACTGTCTCTGTTATTCGTCAGTTAGACAGAATATGAGAGACTTTGGATCAGAACAGCAGGGAATTCCAGGTATTCATTGAACTACATTCGAAAACATTAGAGAGGTTGTCCCAAGAGCCACCCATGCCGTTTTCCAGGGAGGTAGTCAAAGTGCCTAATAATAATAATAATATTTATTTGTATACCGCCCTGTGGCGGTATCCAGATTAAAATAGTCCAACTAGAACTAAAATAGTCCAAGCAGGACTAAAAAAACTCAAGTGGGAATGGGGCCTAGAAAGAGGCCACTTGGGGGGCATCCCAAGCTCTATGACCTGGACCATGGTCACCCCTTCACTTCAAACCTTCTTCAGTCCATAGCCAGGTCTGACTGTTCACACCTTTTCATTTCTATCCATTTTATCTGTGGACCTTCCATTCAGTAAAGCCCAAACTGAAGGTGGAAAGCCGACAAATAAAATGCATAGAAATGAAAAAGGGCAAGTGGTTAGACTGAAGATGGACTGAAGAAGGTCTAACGTGAAGGTGTAACCATAACCTAGGACATTTTTCCCTTCTGTGCTGGCCTCGCAGAGTCCCACCCTGAGCAGGGGGCTGGACTACGTGACCTTCAGGCTCTCTTCCAGAGAATAAACTTAATGATCCCCATCAGGTGGTAAAGGAAAGGATCCTCTGCCATGCCATCATTGGGAAGCAGTCTGGGAAGGAGCTCATCATGACGGTTGACATCATCTGTGAGTTCATCGCACCTGTTCTACAGATTTCCCCCAGAAAGATCGTCTTCCAGGTGGAGAAGGTTAGTGCTTTGCTACCCTACTTTGCTGCTTGAGGTTTCAGAGATGCATAGAAACATCTTTGCCCTTGTATTGCCACTCACCTTTTGAGGCAGGTGACCCCTCCTCCTTCCCCTTCATTTTCGTCTTCATAGCAGCTCTGAAGAAAGGTGAGTTCCTTCACACTGGGGCTGGAGGGAAGAAGGACCCAGGAATGCAGACTGAGGCACGCTTTCCAGCTGAGTAAAATATAAGCCAATGACAGGGTCAGCTGACAATGGGATCCTAGGCTGTGGTGAAACCTAAGGTTAAAAATCCAGCTTCATTCCACCTTCAGAGTGAGAGAACACATTGGCAAAGGTGACCTGTAATTTTCTTTCCACGTTACTTAGTCCAAAGAAAACAACTTGTCACTTTGCTGGTGTATTTTCACTGAAGCTGGATTAAACCTTAAGTGTGACTACAAGTGAAAACTCAGAACCCCTGCTCCCATCCTCCTTGATCCAGGCTGTGTTCACACCTGTTTTAATCCAGCTTCAGTCCACTTTCAGAATAAGAGAACTGATCAGCAAAGTGACAAGCTGATGTTTTTCAGCATTATCTAACTCAGAAGATCCATCTTTGGGTTAGATAATGCAGAAAGAAAATGACTGTTCACTTTGCTGATGTGTTCTTCCATTCTGAATGTGGACTGAAGCTGAATTAAAATGTACATGTGGACACAGCCACAGAGAAGAGCTTCATGCTCCAGACCCAGCCAGTTCCTGCTTTAGGAGGCCAAGGAATAATAATAATAATAATAATAATAATAATAATAATAATAATAATAATAATAATAATAATAATAATAATAATAATAATAATAATAATAATAATAATAATAATAATAATAATAATAATAATAATAATAATAATAATATTTATTTGTATACCGACCTATAGCAAACCAATCCAGGCGGTTAACAACAGTAAATTGTATAATATAACAATTAAAAACACCTTATCCCTCCCCCCCTTAAGACAGTATTAAACAGTATAACATATTAAAACATAATATCAATGCATAAACAATAATTTAAAAACTAAAAACCCTGATGTCCCTCTGTTGATCCTCAACCATCACTAAGATGGGGCCACGGGAGGAATCGGGGAATCTGGGCCGGAATGGTTAATCTGGAAAGGCCTGCCGGAAGAGATCCGTCTTGACCGCCTTTTTAAAGCTGTCTAATGATGTTATCTGACGGATCTCTTTGCACCCAATAGCTGACCATCACCTATAACAACATTTCCCCAAAATGGCCAGTTCTTCCTACTGTATTGGACAGGTCTGGTGTCTTACCTAGGATGATTATAAACGGCCTTGAAGAAAGGGTATTAAGGGCAGCTATAGCAGATGGAGGTGGTGGCAGCATCCAGGGGAGGCGAATGACTTTGCCCCAGCGGGTCACCCGGTGCGATTATGCCAGTGGTTGCACGGATAAGTTGCACACAGTATGGTGACACTGTCGATCCGTATCAGAGCATTTTGATACAGCAATCTGTTTGTCAGGCCCTTAGCTAACCACATGTACTGCTGTGTGTCAAAACTTGCAGTTGGCTAGTTTGCCTGATATTGTAAGCCAGTTTGAAATTGATATAATTGCCAGTGCAATCCTACCGGTGTTAGGGGTGCATCCCCTGGTACTTCAGGACCACTGTTCTCCTCACAAGTGGCCACCTGGCTCCCAATGGGGGCCAAACATGGTGAGAACAAAGGCACACAGGACTTGCTTCACTGGATGCCCTCTCTCCTGTGGCTGCTGTGGGGCAGAGGCACCAAATAAACATGGGGAGAACACGACAGGAAACGTCTGATTGGTTCTTTCTCTTTGGGTCTCAGAGGGCAACAGCTGCCAACTGTCCCTGAGCAGCACAGCAGGTTTTCCCGCAAGGAGCTTTAAGGAATACTTCAGATACCTGCAGTGCTGCACTCCGTACAGGCCACGATCAGACTTTCACTTTAGATCTTCTTCAGCCCATCTTCAGGTCTGACCGCTCACACCTCCTCATTTCTGTCTATTTTATTTGTGGACTTTCCTGAGCAGAAGATGGACTGAAGAAGGTTTCAAGAGAAGGTGTGACCATGGTCACTGTGTGTCCTTTCTCATTGTCCAGTGTGGAATGGACTGAATAGAGTTCCTCATCTGAGCACTTTGCTCTCTGGTTGTATCCAAGGATAGGCTGGATTCTGCCTTCCCGGCTTTTGTGTCGGCAAGATTTTTGCTTCTTCCCCAGAACCCAACTGATGTCCTGGTGGCCCAGTATGAGCCTCTGACCTTGAAGAATGTCTCCTCATTGCCACTGAGCGTCCTCCTTTCCCTGCAAGAACCCTTCGCCCTCTGTGAGAGCGATCACAAAGTGCTGCTGCCGTCCAGCCAGGTAGGAGGAACTTTTGGTTTTCCCTGGAAACTTGGTAACATTCCAGCTTGCTAAATGCAATCCGACCAACCTCGGTTGAAGAGGCAGTTCTCCTGCTGGTTTTCACACTTTAGTTCATGTTTTAATGTATTTTAATTGTTACAAACTGCCTTGAATCAGAGACAGGATATAAATAGAGCAGACAAATAAATAAAACAGGTGCACCCTCCGCAGAAAACTCAAGGGATGGGAAAGTACAAGTGGCTTTGATTTTATTTTATTTTTAATTATTCCTTCCTTCCTTCCTTCCTTCCTTCCTTCCTTCCTTCCTTCCTTCCTTCCTTCCTTCCTTCCTTCCTTCCTTCCTTCCTTCCTTCCTTCCCAAATGCAGCCTTTGAAGATGGATGTAGGGGAGGCCTATCACCTTTCTATCAGGTTCAACCCCTTGTATAAAGACGACCTGTACACTCGGGTAGCCGAGGAAATTCTGACCATCTGTTACCTTGAGCATCCCCACATGGACAAGGTCAGGCTGCGAGGAGAAGTGCATTTCCCAAATCTCTGCTTCCAAACGATGGATGTGAATTTTGGCTGCATTTTGAATGACACGGAAGCCAGCCGCGATGTCAGTATGACCAACTGCAGCCCCCTGGTTATCAAGTACCGGTGGTCCTTTCTGACTGACGACTACGAGTCCTTCATCAGGTGAGAGCCGTTGGCCCCACTGGGACCCCGCTGGGTGTTTCAGGTGTATCCTTTGTGCATGGGGGCAGCACGGAGAGGGCAGCTGCCTTGCATTAAGGGCTCTGAGGTCGAGGGGCTACACAGAAAGCAAGCCATTGTTTGTGCTTGTCATTTGAGTACTTATTAACACATGTGCTGGTGCTGCTTCATCATCTTAAAAACCTGTAGAGTTTAGAATATGACAACAGGACAAAGACAGCAAAGCATTAAAACAAAAACAATACCAAATAGGGCAGGAACAGAAACTCATTCACACTGGCAGGGCTTGAATAAGGAGCCTAAATATGTGATAGGAGGGACCTTAGTAACATGCAGGTGGAGAGTGTTCCAGAGTGTAGGTGCCACCACAAAGAAAGTCCTGCTGAGGGATCCTACAAGATGACATCTGATGATTGATGGTACCCACAGCAAGGCTTTCATAAATGATCACAGCGGTCCATTGCCCTGTCACAAGGAAGGGGACTTAGCAAATTGTTCAGGGGCTTGTATGCTAGGCATAAAACCTTGATCCTGCACAGTATATACAGGCCAGAATATCGTATTTAAATTGCACAGTGTTGCAGAGGAGGCTTTATTTTGCTTCTCTTTTTGACTGTGGGACTTTCTGGTATCAGTCCTGCGCCCCATTAGCAGATGCAAAAAGGGGCAAAAGGAACAGATCTTTTTCTGCCCACTGTATCTTCAGCCCCCGTGTCCTCAGGCCGTGAGGTGGTGTGTCCACATGACAACACAGTTTTTCAAGCCTCTAAGGGATCCCCAGCTCTGGAGAGCTGGTACAGGCTGAGAGAAGTCCCGTGAGCCTGAAAATGCAGGTGGTGGGGTGATCAGGAGCACCTGTGGCCCCGGGCCCAGAAAAGATCAGGAGGCTGAAAATAACACCAAGTGGTGTTCCAGGTAAGGAACGCACAGGGTCTTTAGGGGGGCTGGCAAAGGGACTCGCCAGCATGTCTGTGCAGTATCCCGGTCCACCCTTGGGATGGTGTGTGGCTATTCCAAATCGTGTGGACCAACCTTCTGCTCATCTGTCGCCCCCTGGAGGTTCCTTGTGGAATAAAAGCAAGGATAGATGTACTGCTGAAGCACATGCAGTTTGGCTGCCCCTCATTATGCATCCAGGGCCCCTCAGGGGACACCAGCTGCCTTCAGGGGTCTCGCTGCATCATGGAGACATGCAAAGCCAAGAAGAGACTCTGAAGTAGCCTGGCTAGCAAGACTCTCAGTTCCCGTTCAGCTTGTTTGGCCACTTTCGTTCCCCCAAATGGCCTTTCCATTGGTGTTCTTGGTGTTTTAGCAGCTGGACCTCTTGCTGGATTAAAATCAAAAGAGCCTCCTGAATAGGGATCTGCACAAATATTCGCAACATTTCAAAATTCGTACGGCATTCATATTCGAACCAAATATTGACACGTTCAAAGACTAACATTTGAACTTGAATCAAATGTTTCGATACATTCGTATGAAGCTTTGTATGGGATCCGTGTGGGAAACACATGGGATTTGTATGGGATACATATGGGATTTCTATTCATTTGTATGGGATTTGTATGGGATTCATATGCATTAGTATGGTATTCGTATTGGATTGAATGTTCATATCGAATTTGAATCCCGCTACATTTGAAGGAGATGTGTTTGAATGAATACAAATTTTCTTGCATTCAATTCAGTACAAATCGAACACCAAAAAAGTATTTGCACACATCCTTACTCCAGAACCATCCCTAAGAGTAAAACCACAAGGGCCCTTGCCCTGGAAAACCTTTTTCTAAGCCTTCTTGGACTGGGTGAATTCCAGCCCGGCTGCATCCTGGACTTTCTGGCCTCTCCCTTCCTCCTGGACTCCCCGGAACTGCTCTGCCATGTGGCAATGGTTCTTCATTTGACTGCGCAAAATGAAGGAGGAAAGGAGAAAGCAGAACTAGACCAGGCATCGTTCCAGGGCCAACGCTGCTGCTTCACCAATAGATGCTGCAATGCTGCATCTTCCCCAAAGTTGACTTGGTGCAGTTATTTTAATTACAGCTCAAACGGATTTTCCACAGTGCCCCAGGGATCCCAGCCAGGATCACTGTGGCATCGATGGGCTGCCACTCTGGATCACATCAGTGCGTAATTTCCCCAGGAGAGCCAAAGCTGGCTCGGTGGAAAGGCGGAGAAGGGCACCCACATCTCTTCATCAAGGAGTGTGAGCCTGGACAGCTCCAAGCTGGGGCAGGCGACCCCCAGAGTGCCATCTGCAGCAGCTGGGGAAGTTGCCTTGTGGATGTGAAGATGCCACAGCAAAGGGGGCCTTTCTAATAATACAGAACATCTCAGACGCCTCTGGATCTGATGTAAATCGTGGGTGTGCAAGAGCCTCGATGGGGACCACCAGCCAACAAATTATCCCATTTCAGAGAGAAGAAGAAGAGTTGGTTTTTCTGTCTCGCTTTTCTCACCTATTTAAAGGGACTCAAAGTGGCTGACAAAGCTTTCTATTCTTCTCCCCACACCAGACACCCTGTGAGGTAGGTGGGGCTGTGAGAGCTCAGAAGGAGAGCTGTGACTAGCCCAAGGTCACCCAGCTGGCTTTGTGGAGAAGTGCGGAATCAAACCCGGTATTCCCAGATAAGAGTCTGGCTCCCTAACCACTAGAGCAAACTCTGTTTTGGTTCATCTTTTGTTGTAGTTCTGTTGGTTATCCATTTGAGCAACTTTTCTGACCAAGAAAGGTCTGAAGTCATGGAAATTTCAAAGGCTCCTAAATATTTGCCCCTGAAGCGGGACAGGCCACAGACTGTGAGCAGGGCAAACTGTGCATTCTACTATTTGCCCACTCTGAGAACAGACGATGTCTAACCCCCGACAGCAGGAAATATCATCTTCTGCCTCATGGTCCTCATTCTTCTGTGTAATAAAAGAAAGAGATACTAGGGCTGAAGGTCCTTTCAGAAATGTCCCAAAGGCTTGCCAAAGAGCACTCGTGAAGAATTGAGCAAGGGAAGATCTACAGCAGACCAGTTCTTGCAGAGTAATCAGGAATCTGGGATTATGCAGGGGAACCTGCGTTGTTTAATGTTTGTCATCCTTGCACATTTGGTGGGCTGCAAAAATCTGGACAGCCACTGGAGGGCAGCAAAGAGAGTCAAGGTGCAAAGATAAAGCACAGCATTTGGCTTCAGAACAGAAAGCTGCTCAGCATTGGTGACTTGTCCAGTGAAACAAAGAAGAAAGAGGTGTATTTTCTACCCTCCTTTTCTCACCCATTTAAGAGGACTCAAAGCGGCTGACAAAGCTTTCTATTCTTCTCCTCACAACAGAACACCGTGTGAGGTAGGTGGGGCTGCGAAACCTCAGAAGAGAGCTGTGACTAGCCCAAGGTCACCTAGTTGCTTCGTGGAGGAGGGTGGAATCGAACCAGGTATTCCCAGATAAGGTATCAGGTGCATGGAAGGGAGGCGCACTAAAGGCTGCACCAAATCTTCTTCTTCTTTGCCACGGTCCTGCTGCCCTTGGAACCACGTTCTGAGCTGTTAGCAGCATCGTCTGGCCCTTGGAACCATGTTCTGAGCTGTTAGGAGCATCGTCTGGCCCTTGGAACCATGTTCTGAGCTGTTAGCAGCATCGTCTGGCCCTTGGAACCATGTTCTGAGCTGTTAGCAGCATCGTCTGGCCATCAGCAACCAGGAAAGGGCCCAGCTTGCCTAATGTGCGTTTCCTTTTCATACCGTGGCGCATCTTAGATAATTACGTATAGCTAACACCGCCTGACAGTTTGGTAGCTAAAAATTAGGTCACTGCTGTTTCCTCTCTTCCAAGGCTTTTAAGATGGGAATTTACGGCCATTCCGATGAACATATGTTGTTCAGCTAGGAGTGAAGAAGATGGTAGCTTGTAGCTTTGTTTTTTGTTTTTTTTTACTGGCTGTGCATTAGAGCAGTGACTTTTATGGGTTTCCTCTAATTATGCAGTCTTAACCTTTCATTCTCCACCCCCACCCCCTCTGGGAGTGTCCACATGAAAGCACTTTTTCCTTCTGCACAGATGACCTCTGAAACGGTTCTCTCAACACAGACATCACATGCAGACTTCCAAGATAACAGCACAGGCTGCCGAAAAGGTGAAAGTCACTCTGTCTTCTGTTAGCAGACGTGTCGCCCAAGAAGTGAATCTGGGGGGCTGTGGAGCCTCCCCTTTGGGGTAATTATTTTGCCAAACTCGGAAAGAAGTGTGCAGAAGGGCCACACAAGCATTGGCTGTCTGTGATTGACACATTGGGCCTGACCTTTGGTTATTTGTGATGCTAGGAAGTAAAGAACGTACTAGCCAGTTGGTATTTTAGCCAATGGCTTTCCACAGACTTTGAGGTTCTCCTGATATCCGCATCACCTCCACTGCGGAGAGGGGCTGTAATGTTTGTCAGTGGTTTCAGATCTAGTAAAATAAATAACTTTCTCTCCCCTGTCCACGTGTACTTTGCAAGTCTCGAGGAACCACACGTTGCTGGCAATCAGATGTATATTATTCCATCTTCCAACAAGCCAGGCTTTGAGCTGCTTTGGTCTAGTGGTTAGGAAGTGGGACTCTTATCTGGGAATACCGGGTTTGATTTCACACTCCCCCATGAAGCCAGCTGGGTGATCTTGGGTGAGTCACAGCTCTCTTCTAAGCTCTCACAGCCCTACCTACCTTACAGGATGTTCTGTTTTGGGGAGAAGAACAGAAGGTTGTCAGCAGCTTTGAGTCCCCTCAAATGGGCGAGAAAAGTGGGGTAGAGAAGCCGGCTCCTCTTCTTCTTCCCACTAGAGTTCTCCAGCACTAAATTGTTCCTGCCTGCACTCTCTGTCTTGTCAGTCATGGTTACCGTCTGTGTTATGTGTTGGGCTGGGCAATCCTTGAGGCAAGGATGTTCATTGTCCTGAAAGCTGCATGGACACCTGGAGTTTTGCAGAAGTAATGGGAGTAACAAGGGGAGGAACAGAGGAGGCAGCCAAGTGCCCAGATCAGACCAGATGTGATCCTTCAGCAGTGTTTGTTTTTCCCATCATTTGCCCCCTAAATCTCAGCGAAAGCCATTTGACAGGTTGGAGACTGATTGTGTCTTCAGCTTTGTAAAGCTAACATGGGTTAAGTCTGTGATCACACTTAAGGTTTAATCCAGCTTCAGTCCACTTTCGGAATGAGCGAATGTATCAGCAAAGTGACTAGGGGCTCGTCCCCATGGGGCTGCCACTGCCTTACGGTGGATTCAGGGCAGCCTTAATGCGAATCTTAATTCACATTAAGGAGTCCCCATGGCAGTGGAGGACAGGACGGGTTCAAGGCGAACCTGCCCGTCCCCATGAAAACCATGGTAAATCCTTGCATTTACGATTGCCCGACAGCTGCCCTGCAGTCAGCTGAGCGGCTGTCAGGTGGGTATAGGGGCTGTCAAGAGCACCAGCAGAGCTCCGGTAAGATGATTAAAACAGATGCGAAAGCCGCGTGGCATGTGGCACCCTTCTGGTGGCAAACCTGGCACCGAGTGGTGTGCCTGCAACCCTCTGTGTCAGACTGAAGAGGCTGATGGGGCAACACGAAGTCTGCAAAGCCACTGCGCCTTCTGGAGCCACAGCTTCCTGCAATGACAACTCAGGAGCAGCAGCTATGGGGACGTTGATGGCAGGAGGGACCGTTAAGTCCCCCTGGTTGACTGCTGCCCACCTTGCCACCGTCCGCCTCTTCATTGGGTTCCATGATGACCACTTTGCCCCCTAAATCTCAACAAAATTCTGCTGCACACAGGCCACAGGGAGAAACATCACTGCAGACAGTGGCAGGTGCAGCGTTCGCAGGTACAAACTGCAGAAAGTCATGGCAACCCAGGGTTGGACCATCAGGTGTCTACAGTCCAGTAATCCTGAAGAACACCCCTTGTCTCAAAAAGAATGCCAACCAGCTTTGCCTCTCTCCCTCACCCCAGATACCTGAGACTCTGCAGGGCCTGTGCCTGTCTGTCCAGGACAGTCTAGACGCCTTCTGATGTTCCTGACCTCATGCAAAAGGCACAGCTGGTCTGATCCCGCTGACATCATCCTGGGAGTCAGAGGGAGGCTCTGATGTTATTGGCTGTTGATGAGCCTTTGATTTCGGATACTTGAGGCGTGCGTGTCTGGACTGAGCAGACCAGACTTGTCAATACCAAATGCTCTGCTGCTAACCTCTTGCTCTCTCTGACGGATGGGGTTGCCATAATCCAGCACAGCGCAGGGGCCCTGCCCTTTTGCACTCTTTACGCGCCTCTTCCTTGCTGGCCGCAGGGCATGTCCGGTTTTCAGGACGGGAGGAGGAATGTGGGTTTGTCCATGGGGTTTGGTACAGCCTGTGGCCACGATCAGCTTTGGTGCCAGGCACCAGGTGCCTGGGAGGGAGGCGCATTAAAGGCAGCATGCAGGCAGTGGGGCAAAGATTTTGCCACATCCTCGGGGACCTCATACAGCACCCAGCATCTCTCTCAGCCACCCCAGATCTGCTCCCACGTCACCAGCTTCCTTCCCTCTTTCTGGGGCGACCATTTGTGATTTATGTCCCATGCCACTCAGTTCCATGCACTGGACACCCTTGCGTGTGGCCGTCTCCCCTCCTGATTTGAGTAATTGATGGTGTGTCTGCTGGGCAAGCAACGGCAATTTGTTACCTTCCAAGGGAGGCTGAAGTTCCAGGTCTCGCCGCCTCCTGCTCCAAAATCTGCTGCTGGATCCCCTTGAGCTTGACTGTGCTCCCAATGGCCCAGTATGTTGGGGGGGGGGTCCCCCTCCCCCTCCCCCAGTCCAAATCCATTTTTAAAAATTTAATTTTATTAAATAGTATACAACAATAGATGCCTCAGGGTGCTGTCCTGTTAGGGAGCAATGGTGGGGGTGGGAGGGGGATATTCTAAATTATGTTTTATTATTTGACATGTGTTATTCTTATTGTAACCCACCCTGGGACCATTTGATGAAGGGTGGGGTATAAATTTATTAAATAAATAACGAAAAAATACATTAATATCACATATCTCAATTGTTCATCAGTTACAAAAATATAACAAACGGACAAATAAACACACCCTCCCTCTTCCCCTGCGCAGAATAGCAAAACATGAATAACCTTTAATTAATGTTGTTTAAATGACAAATTGAACTTATTTTTCCTCTCAGTGCCTGGTTTCCCCCGATGCCCAAACCATATTTATACATTTTTCCCAATTGCTGAACCGATTATATTCAAGTTTTATTCCCCTCAGAAACAACCTCGTTTGTCTGATAAGATCATATAACTTAAATTCCGACATATAGGCCTCCCGGTTATTTCCATAGGCTGGAGTCTTTCCATCCCTTTGCTAACACTATCTGAGCAGCTCTCATTGATTGTTTCATAAGATATTTGTCATTTCCAGACTCAAACATCATTTTCAGTCATGTTTATTTGTTGCATAATACACATTTCTTTCCCCAGTCTAAATCCCTTCAACTCTCTGGGTGCGTTCCCACTTGACTTTTTAAAAATGGAATTAACCTAACTCCGATGCAAACACGCATTCTGCCTGTTCCCATTTTTTAAAACTATAAATCACAGTCAACCCCGATTCTTGCTGTTCCCACTGAAAACACTCCAAAACCGCATTGGGGAAAGCGCATTATCTCCTCCCCGCCCTTTGCCAGTTTAGGGGTTCCCGCCCCTCTCTCTGATTCCCGCCCCTCTGTCTTCTTTAGTATAAAAGTCATTTGGAAGTCCGGAAGACGCCAATAGAGACCTTCCCAGTTCCAGTTCTCTCGCTAACAAAAGGAAACTGGGTTTTTCAGGTTCAGCCCGAGAGAAGTAAAGTCTGTTCCTGCTCAAGAGACGCCAGATGAGCATGAAATCCACCTGCCAGATCAAGTGTTTGCAAGCCAAAGTGACAGCAGAATCTCCGACAGGTTTGCCCGGGGGAGCCCGTCTCTTCCCCACCTGTTATTTGGCAGGGGTGGTGTGGGTCAGGGAGGCGGAGTGACATGGCATCACCCCGGGGCCCTACCCGGGCAGCTGGTGACTCTGCCAACTTACTCTGCTCTCAATGGATGCAGTGGAAGGTTAGCGGGGAGATGAGGTGTAGCTGCTGCTCCCGTTGCTCTTGCTCATGGCTGAGCAGGGATCCCTTCCCAGGCCCCGGAAGACTGAAGGTTATAAAGCTCTTCTAAAGAGCAGCAGGAAACAGCCAGGGCTGTGGTCACACCTAAAGTTTAATCCAGCTTCAGTCCACCTTCAGAGCGATAGAACACATGAGCAAGGGGGCCGGTGATTTCCTTTCCACGTTATCTATCCCAAAGGTGAACTTTCTGAGTTATTTATTGCTCATGTGTTCTCTTGCTCTGAAAATGGAGTGAAGTTGAATTAAACCTTAAGTGTGACCACAGCCCAGGAGAGGAGGAGGATGAGAGGGACCCTACCTACCTCCCATCTCTTGCTGCAGCTGCTGCCAGGTGTTCTCCTATTGAACAGGCGCTTGTGCCGTTCCTTGCATCTGGCACATTTCCTGTCTTTTCAATATTACTCCTTCAGAGAACCAGCTGCTAATGGAGGCCTTGATGGGGCAAGCGAAGAAGAGTTTTCTCTCAAGGAGCCTTTGGATGCTGAAGAGAGCAGCCCGGAAACCAAGGTAACCACAAACCCTTCCCCTGGCTCCAAGGGTCCCTTCCTGTTTGAATGCCCACTTAGGGCCTGGGGAGTAACACAGGGCACCCAAGGGCAGTTCCACTCAAGCGGACGGTGCTGCCTGCTGAATGGTCACCCTCATCCCAGACAACCCCCCCCCCTGCATCGCTTCTTCTGTCTGTGACATTTAGAAAGACCTCTGTGGCCATTTATCATGGGTTGTCTGTGCAGCTGGCATGTCAGAGAAGTTATTCTGCTTCTTCCTAAAGGGCACGTTGCCAGCATCCAACCAGGTGGAAGACACGGGTCTAAAGAAGAGGCAGGCATCCAAGGAAGTATTGTGGTACACAGACCCTCAGGAGTGTCACATGATGGGTGTGGAAGAGGTGAGCAGAAGGTCCTTGGACAACCGTCCTCTGTCAACTGGCTACTCCTCTAGGTTTGGGACCTGGGGATGAGGGTGATTGTCCTCCGGCTCAAGATCCCAAGAGTCTCAGGGCTTGTCTCTGGGATTATCTCTGGGGGTCAGGAGGCCATGATGCCAGGACTTGGCATCCCTTGCCAACCACCGTGGCCAAGAGCCCAAGTTCACTCCTTGGTTTTCTGCATGTGGGTTGACTAAGTCCAGGAATAACAACAACAACAAGAAGAGTTGGCTTTCCTACCCCACTTTTCTCACCCATTTAAGGGGACTCAAATCAGCTGACAAAGCTTTCTATTCCTCTCCCCACAGTAGACACCCTGTGAGGTAGGTGGGGCTGTGAGAGCTCAGAAGAGAGCTGTGACTAGCCCAAGGTCACCCAGCTGGATTTGTGGGGGAGGGCGGAATCAAACCTGGGAATCCTAGATAAGAGTCCTGCTCCCTAACCACTAGACCAAAATGGCCTGGGTAAAGGCGGCGATTCTCTCCCTCAAACATGCCGTAGCTCTTCTAGAGTCCTGCAGCGGCCACCTCGCCTGGGAACAGATCATGTGACTCCTGTGCTTCCCAGACTGCAGGTGCCTTCCTCTGCCCCAAACAGGTCTTTGACATCCTGCCGCTCTATGGGGTGCTGCAGCCAAAGGAGACCCAGTGCGTGTCGTTCACGTTCTACGGCCATGCCAACATTGTGGCCCGTGTGAAAGCGCTCTGTGAAGTCGAAGGGGGCCCTACCTATGAGATCCTGCTGAGAGGCGAGGCCTCCCTTGTAAGCTACGCGTTTGACAGGAAGGAGGTGGACTACGGGCTCCAGGTATGGGTG
Organism: Aspidoscelis tigris stejnegeri; assembly: GCA_023333525.1. Lineage (NCBI taxonomy): Eukaryota > Metazoa > Chordata > Lepidosauria > Squamata > Teiidae > Aspidoscelis > Aspidoscelis tigris. The sequence continues at coordinate 7,255,369 of JALMGA010000013.1, forward strand.
GCAGCAGCTGGGCCTTTAACCCTCTTTCGATCACACCTTGCCTCATTCTTCAACTGTACAGTCCCTGTAAGAGTCAGCCGTTGGGGTTAAATGTGCAGGGCTGTGCCTCTTTCTGGTTAGAAGACACTTTTGAGGGGGGCAGTACCTGACTGACAGACTGACAATTTTTTATTTTTATTTTTTGCATTCAGTTCATATCCAATGGAATGTAAGAAAATTCATATTCATTCAAATAGATTCCCTTCAAATGTGGTATAATTCTATTCAATACAAATACATTCGTACAAATATCCAATACGAATGCATATGTATCTGATACGTATCCAATACATATCCAAAAACATATTTGCTCTGAAAGCATCAAATCCGCCCTGAATCCACTTTGAATCCACGCTCAATCCATGTCGAATGCACTCTGGATCCATTGCAGATGTGAGCCGCTTTCCCACCTCTCTTTGTTCAGGAATATTCCAAAGCATTTGTATCTGATATGAACAGATACATGTCTGATACAAATAGATACGTATCTGATATGGGCAGATACGTATCTGATACAAATAGACGCATCTCTGATATGGACAGATACGTATCTGATACAAATAGACGCGTATCTGATATGGACAGATACGTATCTGATACAAATAGACGCATCTCTGATATGGACAGATACGTATCTGATACAAATAGACGCGTATCTGATATGGACAGATACGTATCTGATACAAATAGACGCATCTCTGATATGGACAGATACGTATCTGATACAAATAGACGCGTCTCTGATATGGACAGATACGTATCTGATACAAATAGACGCATATCTGATATGGACAGATACGTATCTGATACAAATAGACGCGTCTCTGATATGGACAGATACGTATCTGATACAAATAGACGCATATCTGATATGGACAGATACGTATCTGATACAAATAGACGCATATCTGATATGGACAGATACGTATCTGATACAAATAGACGCGTATCTGATATGGACAGATACGTATCTGATACAAATAGACGCGTATCTGATATGGACAGATACGTATCTGATACAAATAGACGCATCTCTGATATGGACAGATACGTATCTGATACAAATAGACGTGTATCTGATATGGACAGATATGTATCTGATACAAATAGACGCATCTCTGATATGGACAGATATGTATCTGATACAAATAGACGCATCTCTGATATGGACAGATACGTATCTGATACAAATAGACGTGTATCTGATATGGACAGATACGTATCTGATACAAATAGACGCGTATCTGATATGGACAGATACGTATCTGATACAAATAGATGTGTATCTGATATGGACAGATACGTATCTGATACAAATAGACGCGTATCTGATATGGACAGATACGTATCTGATACAAATAGACGTGTATCTGATATGGACAGATACGTATCTGATACAAATAGACGCGTATCTGATATGGACAGATACGTATCTGATACAAATAGACGCATCTCTGATATGGACAGATATGTATCTGATACAAATAGACGCGTATCTGATATGGACAGATACGTATCTGATACAAATAGACGCATCTCTGATATGGACAGATACGTATCTGATACAAATAGACGTGTATCTGATATGGACAGATACGTATCTGATACAAATAGACGCATCTCTGATATGGACAGATATGTATCTGATACAAATAGACGCGTATCTGATATGGACAGATACGTATCTGATACAAATAGACGCGTATCTGATATGGACAGATACGTATCTGATACAAATAGACGCATCTCTGATATGGACAGATATGTATCTGATACAAATAGACGCGTATCTGATATGGACAGATACGTATCTGATACAAATAGACGCATATCTGATATGGACAGATACGTATCTGATACAAATAGACGCGTATCTGATATGGACAGATACGTATCTGATACAAATAGATGCGTATCTGATATGGACAGATACGTATCTGATACAAATAGACGCGTATCTGATATGGACAGATACGTATCTGATACAAATAGATGCGTATCTGATATGGACAGATACGTATCTGATACAAATAGACGCGTATCTGATATGGACAGATACGTATCTGATATGTTTCACCAACTTAACTAATGCCCAAACTGTTTGTACGAATGTCCAGAAACATTCATATTCATTTGAATGTTAGCATACGGACATTGTAACATTTGCATGTCCAAATTCAACCGAATTTGGCCAAATTTCGAATGTTATCAATATTCGTGGACATCCCTAGTATGAAGATTAAATGTTACAAATGTTCATGGCATCCTTCATACAAATCCATGAATCCAGGCTGGCCCACTATTGATCTATCTCATCCTGGTCAACCTGTAAAAGTCTGAATGGTTGCTTTCCATAAAGTCTAGCTGGTCCACAGTGAGACTGGGCTTCATGGGGAGCTCAGACGTGCGGCTTTTCCAGACCCTGCTGAGGTGGGGTATGGTCGAGACAGAGGCAAGAGAGTGAACTTATCATCTCCTTATTGTCTCCTTTCAAGCTTTTTGATCATGTGAGTGTGGCTGAGATCACACTGAAGAACACAGGAAAGGTTGGGTTCGATTATTTGGTGATTGACGCCACGCTAGCTTCGGCCAGTAACCCTCCACCTGGTGTGCCACTGACTCTGCCAACTGCGGTAAGTATCAGCAGCCGACTTGCCTTGTGAGCTTGAGTTTTATGCGCAATGCCTCAAAGAAAGGCGGGTGCTTTGAACTGTGGCCTTAGAATCCAGGTTTAGAAAAGGCTGAAGAACTGGTGCCTTCCAGCTGCAGCTCCCAATGGCAGGGGGAAAGAGTCCCAGGGGAGAGGCTTCTTTACTTCCTGGCCCATCGGTAGCAGCTTTGGAACAATGAGCAGTGGAAAAATGGCAGCTGTGCCCATTAGGGCCAGCAATGTCCACCTGCCCCAGGGCCAGAGAAGAGCAAAGGCATCAGCACTGCCCACCCAAAGCGTATGGTGCCGTCCAAGCAGGGCTTTAGATCCCTGTGGTCACAGTGAGCAGCTGGGGAGGGGGAAGAGAAGATTCACCTTGCAGCCCCTCCTCCCCCCAAGACTATTGCCCACAGGGGCTCAAGGCTGCCTCGTGGGGACGGCGCAGAGCACACCTGGTTTTTTAAAAACAGCCATCCAAGCATGCATCTATCTGCTCAGCCTCCATCCAGGGCCCAGAAGCAAAATTACGGTCTCAGTGGAATGCAATTTCCTGTACTGCTTACTTCTGGAGTAGTGATGCTCACAAATATTGGTAACATTCATTATTCGTATGAATTTGTATGAATTCAGACATTTATACAGATAGATCCCCTTCGAATGTGGAAGGATTCTATTCGATACAAATGTATTTGTATGAATTCATGTGGATATCCAAAATGTAGGGGACAAGTGTTAATGTATGAGTGTCGTAACGATACACATACGAATGTCATGAATATTCATGGGCATCTCTAGTCTAGAGGCCTGAGAAGGATGCTTGATGCCCTCTAGAAAGTGCAGGATTGATCAGCTCGGATAACAGCCGGCCTGTTCTGCCTCCTGCATCTTCCAGAGTTACATTGCGTCTGGGAATGAGCAGGTGCTGAAGATCTATTACTTGCCGGGCGTTCCTGAGGTTTTCCAAAGAACCTTCTGGATCCAAGTAGCGCACCTGGAGCCAGATAGCATCACCCTGAAGGGAGAAGGGATCTTCCCCAGAATCTGCCTGGATCTACCCAGGAACCTCAGAGGTAGGGCCAGTGGCTTCCTTGCCTCCCCTTCCTCTTGTCGGCTCCCAAAGGGGCAGCTGGCAGAGAGTCCTGTAGGAGCCCAGACTGATTCTGGGTTCCTGTGTGCCTTCCCCCAGGAAACGAGCAATACAGTAGCATCCTGAAAGAGGCACGTCAGCGACTGGAGCAGGATTTGCAGAAGGATGAGGGCAGCAGCTCAGAGGCAGGGGCCACAGAGGTGCCGCTGGATGAGTCCAGCCCCACAGGAGTAAGAATCAAAGTGTGCCTGGAATGCAGAGCTTGGTGCGGGGGGGGGGGGTGACCTGGGGTGTGGGGGTTGGGGGAGACCAGGCAGGACCCTTTTAGTCCTCCTGTCCTGCAGGCTGTGTGTTGCTGCACTGTCTGGGGCTCAAGGGAGCATCTTCTGCTGCCGCCCAGGTGGCCTGGTCGCCCTTTTGGCCGCCTTGGGTGGGGCAGATGGGAGAGGGGCCGGCAGAGAGAGGAGAGGTCCTTCAGCCCGGAGCACCAGCTTCCAGCCGCCTCTCTCCTTGGTCTCTGCAGTTCGACACGCAGCTGCAGATGGAAATGGAGCGGCTGCTGGTTCGAGAGCATGCCCTTGAGCAGCAGAGGCTGCTCGTCTTCGACCGGATGGAGGACTCGGCTGCCAGCCAGCGAACCCGTCGCAAGCTTGTCAAGTGTGTCTGTGGCCGCTAACCTGGACGGCAGCAGGGTTTGACCCACTGCTGAGAAATGGGGGGAGGGAGGGGAGAGCCTCCCAAAGACCCCTTGCCGCTGCCAGCGTGGCTGGTGGTCAGGGGTGGTGAAGGGAGCTGAACCCAGCAGGGTTTGCAAAGGGTCACATTGATGGTCCTGGTAATACATACAGGATAAAAACAGGATGCCTACAAGATTCTGATCATCAGATACGTATAGAATATTTGTACAAATAGATACAAATGTAGTCATATAAGTTTGAATATCCAAACATTTGTTTTTCTTTATTCGTACAAATTTGGATATTCGAATATTCAATTCAGATTCAATTCAATTCAATTGAATACTAAAAACTGCATTTGGGCACACCCCTACTGGGCACTCCGATGCCCAGGTGGCTGGAGGCACATGTAATTTTAAACACGCAAAGACAGCGGCAGCCACAGTACTGTCTAGAAACCCACTAGAAGGGATATCCCTCAGTCAATGCCCATCCAATAAGGATTAATTAAAGCTGAAGATTGGGCAAAGATTCCCCCAAGCTCATCTTGACCCCTGGAAACACCATGTGCCCCCGCCCCAGTGGAGATTTCTTGGTAAATTGAGGGAGGTGGTTTACCCTGGCCCTCATTTATGCGAATACTTATTTAAACCCAAGCACTGTTGCTTTTCCAGGGCACAACTTCCAGAGTACATCTTGGATTTCAGCTACATCATTCTTGGTACCATACGGACCCACATCATCAAAATCACCAACACCTGTCAGTTCCCTGTGTCTTTCTATGCGGACAGACAGGTACTGCGAGACACCGGTAAGATAGGCCGTTTCCTTTCCGTCTTCTTAGCTAGAGGTAAAATTTCAAGACCACCATTTCCTGGCCCAGTTCAGTGGATAGTCTGTCCTTCTTGCAGGGACCCAGACTTTGCAGGCAAGACCAAATCCCTCCAGCACTTGTCTTCTGCCTAAAGTCACCTTTGGACCTCCCACTGCTCTAAAACCCCAGAAGAAAACCTACCCGGCCCCCAAACCCCGGTCAGCCTGTGCTGAGAAAGATGCAGCTGTAGACTGAAAAGTCCCCTGGTTTCGGGGTTCCACTAGGCCATTCAGAATTCAGTCAGAAATTCAGTCAGTGGTAGAGTAGCTCCAAAGGCTGACAAACAGCAATATCATTACTTTCTTGCTAATGTATAGGAACCAATCATTGGATGTAAGAGAAATCCTGCCTAGGGATATGCATGAATTTTTTTTATGTTCACTTCACATCAAAGTGAAGGAAATTTGCATTCTTGCAAATAGAGCCGCTTTCAATGTGATAGGATTCCAATCAGCTTCAGATGCTCTTCGAATCAGCTTTGAATGCCCGCTGCCAATCGCACCTCTGAATCCCCTCCAAAATTCTTTCCAAATTCACTTTGAATATTTGTAACGTTTGTTATGGATACAATTTCATTTGAATTCGGACATTCGTACCCGAATCGAATGTTACAACATTCGTACATTAACATCTGTACAAATACAAAAGTTTGGGACGTTGGTACTGATAGTTCAGACATTTGTTAAACTGGGGAGGTGGGAAAGCAGGGCGCCAGTCACATCTGCAACAGATCCAGATTGCATTCGACATGCTTTGAGAGCAGATTAAAAGTGGATTCAGGTTGGATTTGAAGAGTGTGGATATGTTACAGATACGTATCAGATATGTATGCATTCGTGGTAAGATACCTATCGGATAGGTATCCATCCATATCAGATACGTATCGGATATTCAAACCAATTCATATGAATACATTTGTATCGAATAGAATGCTACCACATTCGAAGGGGATCTATTAGAACGAATAGGGATTTTCGAACATTCGATTCGTTACAAATCAAATGTCAAAAAGCCCATTCATGTGCATGCCTAGTCTGCTCTGAATCTGCCACAGGTGTGACTGGGCAGCTGCTTTGCCACCTCCCCACCTTCACGTATATAACGAAGCATTGAATGAAGGCACAAAAGCATTTTGCTTCACAATCGAATGTCAATCTTTGAATATAGCCAGTATTTGACCTGAATGCAGATGCACAAATTTGCACGAATTTTGTATGTGATGAATCTTTGTGCACATCCTTAATTCCACCTGTTTGTTCATGTATTTCATTAGAACAGGAAATGGCAGAGGGAAGGAGGCAGGTGGTGGCTTCCAGCTTTGACATGGAGCCTCAGACCTGTGCAACACTTATGCATGGGGCTCAACAGGGTGGATGCAAAGATAAACTTGGTGGGGAGCGGGCCTGTGGTCAGCACCCTCTGTAATGACTTAATCCCAAATTAAAAGGTGTTGACAAGTGGTTCTGTTGCTGTTTGGAGCCAGGTTTCACTACAGAACTGGACCGGGTGAAGAACCTACCCTTCTGCGAGACGGAGACCTTTGAAGTGTGCTTTGATCCCCAGAGTGCGAACTGCCCTCTTGGAGAAGTGGAAGTGCTGCTGCCCATCAAGGTGATAAGATACCCACCCCCCCGACCCCTGGCAGCTGGTGCATCCCCCAGAGGGGCACTTCGAAGGGCACCTGGACCTCATGCACAACCACTGGAAAAGAGTAGAACGAACTGTGGTCATAAGAGGTACCACGGAAGCCCCTTTCAGTGGTTGTTACAAGTGAGATCCGATTGTCTACTGTGGGTTCTTTTTGTGACATTAGGGACAAGGCTGGCCCACTTAGGAGCTTAGGTTCTTGAATCTGGTTGCTCTAGGAGAGCCATTTACTAAAGGGCTTTGTGACCCAGGATCCCTCTGTACTTTTCCTCTCTGCAAATGCACAGTCTGCTTCTGATGAGATGCAACCATGGATACATGGGGCTCCCTTAGGTTTCATTCTGGGTTCCGTTAAGGGGAGTTCTATTTCCTGTCCCTGGGAGTCAGGAGCGTTTTCTGCTTTTCCTCCAGGTTGTGGGTGGACCCACCGTCCATGTCTCCCTCCGGGCCATAGTGATTATGCCATCCCTCTGCATGTCCAATGATAGCCTGGAATTCTCCGCCGTCCAGTGCGGGCAATGCCAAGTGGAGACCATTCAGCTGCATAATCAGCTGCAGGTCATGTGCGAGTGGTTTGCAACCAGCAGTGAACAAATGAAGAAGGTAAAGCCATCACGCTCCTCTGTGCCCTTTCCTGGGTACCAGGCATTTTCACCTTTGCTTCCATGTTATCAGCTAACAGGCAGAAAGCGTTCTCCCCTGCCCTTAAGCTCCAGACAGCAGCTTGATCTGCAGGAATAATTACAAGGAGGCTTTTCACACGTGATGGGTCTTTTAAAGATCCCGCTGCATGCTGATATTGACATAGGAAAACCGAAATGGCTTGGCCTCCAAGGGTCTGAAGGAGGCCCTTCTCCCGCACACACCTGCCCATGTGTTGAGACCGCAATGTGAGGGCCTTTTTGTAGTTCTGCTACTGTTGGAGGCATGCAGCACACGAGAGGGCCTTCTCTGTGGTGGCCTCCTTGCTTTGGAATTCGCCTCCCAGGGCAGATACCTGGTGCTAACACCAGGTGCTAATTTCATATGGTTTTCAGTATCTGGTTAAAATGCCACCAGGGCCTTTGTGGAAAGGGGATAGATAGGGGGGCTGGATGGGTTATATTTTTAAATATGTTTTATCATGTTTTGTGAAGATCAGGACACAAAGGTTATAAATAAAATAAAACGGGCAGGCAGCTCGGTTCTTCCCTTCCAGTTTCCCAGAGTGCTTAGGGGCTAAAGCCTTGCCTGATGCCTGGCTTCAGACCCCATATAATTCATGTGCAATTGCCCGGTGTTTCTCTGAAGTGTTGGGAGACCAGTGTGACCCCTGCATCTCAGCCTTGCAGGGTGCAGTGACATTGTTTTGTTTTTTTGCTGAGCTCAGGTGGACAAGCACATGCCAGCGCCTTTGCGCCGGAAGATGCACCACGAGCTAAAAAGCAAGCCCAACGTCTTTGAGATGATCCCTCCCTACGGAATCCTGGCTCCAGGAGACCGGCTCAATGTGCAGGTCAAGTTTGCGCCACGGGAAGAGGTAGGTAGTAGGAGGAGAAGCTTTTGTCTTGGGAGCCCAGTAGGGCACAGGGCGACTGAGCAGAGAAGAACAGGGAAAGCACCACATCCTAACTTGGACACATGAGCCCCCCCCCCCCCCCCCCGTCAGGCGGCCTTCGCACAACCTGCCGAGAGTAACAAAAGTGTGACTATCAGGTAGCGGTGGTGCACTATTTCCATAGCACAGTCTCCTGAAGTTCTCTCGTTATTTGCCTGAACTTTTTAGTGCTCTACAGTGTTCCATACAGCATGTATAGAAGAGGCTCCATGCAGTGTGGATGCACCTGAGCCAGTGTGAAAAGGTGCTGTATGTGTGTGGGTTGCTCCGGCCTTTCTTCCTAATGACCAATTTTATTCCTCAGAACAGCCAGTTTTACCCCTGTCTGGAGCCCTTTTGAGAGACTTACAAATAGGGTTGCTTGACTACGCAGAAATTTTTTGATAGATCAGAGACAGATATGCTTAACATTGTGCTCTTCTTTGTTTGATTTTGTATTTTAGTGCTTTGATTTTGTCACTGCTTATTTTTACTGTTCATTGATACATTTATTATGAGTGCAAAGTTCCTATGTAGATAACGGCCAGTTTGACTGACCAATAACATCTTGGTCATTCATTCCTATAGACCAGATGGGGAGATTGCTTGGGCTAGGCAGACTCAGGCTGATCCTGTCTGAATGTGTTCCCTTCTTTTGCTGCTTTCATGCTTTGCGTTTTAATTTGTCTCAACGTTCGTCTACATGGACGATTGACTAGTCAATACATTCCAAATACTGGAGAGAAGGCGAAGGCCTGCAGCACCAGATGCTGGCCTGCCTCCTACTGTCTTATCTCAAGGGAAGCTTCCTTTAAACGATACTAAATATTTATATAATAGACAATCAGACAAGTGAGGTCACTGCTGAGAGGGAAGAGACTGAAGCCAGAGTGGCCTGGCGGTGCAGACACGCCAGGGCTGACCTGTATGCTGCATTGGCTCAGCCCTGCTGGCTCAAGAAGATTCAGGGCAATTACTAACCGTTGCTCCTTTCCCCTGTTTTATTTTCCTTTTTTGTTTTGGAGAGGGCTCCGAGTAATCTATCTTGCCGTCCCCTAGAAATTCTACCGCAACTATCTGATCCTGAGCATTTCCCAGAGCACCCAGCAGCTGATGCTGAACGTCTCTGGACAAGGCCTGGAGCCGCGGCTGGAATTCACCCCTTCCATTCTGGAACTGGGCCCCCTCCTGCCTTACGCTGCTGGGGACGAGGCTGAAGTGGTGGTGAGGAACCCGTGCAGCTTCCCCATTGAGTTCTACTCATTGGAGTTTGACCAGCAGTATCTCCTAGAGGAGCGGGTAAGAGGAAGGCAGCTCTGCAGACGTGCTCCCCTGTTGTCCTCCCTTTGGCCTGTCCAGGATTCACAGCGCCCCAGGGGAGATTGCTTCAAGGGGGTAAATTTGTAACACAGACTTGGGCTGCATTCACATTACTTCGGTCCACTTTCAGGCTGAGATAACACACTGGCAAAGTGGCAAGTTGTTTGCTTTCGGCTTTATCCAACTTAGAAGCCTCACCTTTGGATTAGATCAGAGGTGTCAAACTCAATTTTGCAGAGGGCCGGATTCAAAAAAGAAAAATTACTGTCAGGGCCAGGGGGCGTGACTGGGGGCGTGGCTAGGGCACAGAGGAGGGGCTGGGGCGTGGCCGGGGGTGTGACCAGGGGCATGGCTAGGGCACAGAGGAGGGGCTGGGGGCATGGCTGGGGTGTGGCCGGGGCGTGGCTAGGGCACAGAGGAGGAGCTGGCTGTCCATGGCGGCGCCTGTGCACTCGGGCAGTGGAGGGTCCCGCCGCGCGCTCGCTCGCCTTGCCTCGCCTCGCCTCCTTTGCGCCCAAGGAGGACAGCGGCGGCGGGCGGCGGCGGCGGGCGGTGGGCGGTGGGCGGCGGGCGGCGGGCGGCGGGCGGCGGGCGGCGGGCGGCGGCCGGCCGTATTAATACAGCCCGCGGGCCGCATCTGGCCCGCGGGCCGTATCTTTGACATGACTGGATTAGATAATGTGGAAAGAAAATAATGAGTCACTTTGCTAATCTGTTCTCTCGTTCTGAAGGTGGACTGAAGCTGGATTAGACTTAGGAGTGACCACAGCCTTGGAGTGAAATGGGCTTCCTGGTCTGGAGGACTAGGCACATGGGTCTTACTGCAGACACTCTGTGTTCTCACTGTGAAACACTCAGATAACCTGTTTGTGCAAAGAACACTGGAGAGTGCACATCACCTTTAGCATCAGGAGGCTCTTGGATGCGGAGATTAGGCAGGAGTTCAGAAGGGAGGGAGGCATCCACATCACACAGTCGAGAAGCCCCAGAACTTGGTGGCTTCTCCCCTCTTGAAGCATCCTCTGCTGTAATGTCTGCTTCCCAGAGGACAGTGGGTCCAGGCTCCGGGGCCCGGAGCCCCTTGAAGAAGGGGGTCTGTGGGACAAAGACAGAGCTAACCGTCCTCTAGCATAAGCCCTGGGCAACTACAGTGTGCTTCCCGACCCACCTGGTGGGAGAACCTGATGTCTCCCTCAGAGGAATCTGGCCTTCTGGTGCCATCAGAGCTGCTGGAATTGAGGCTGGAGATCCGGCCTAAGGGGGAACGGGAATTGCACATGCAACCTTGGACAACAGTCTTGGTAGATTTGGATATGAATACAGTGAAAGCAAGGAGGGGAGGGACTGACGCGGCCATCGACTGACCACCCCATGCCAGTCTAACGCTCCCGCCATCGCAGCCCCATGCTGGCTCTCCGTTGTCACAAAGCAAACAGCTTCTTCCTCTTGGCCAGAGGTGTCAAACTCAATTTTGCAGAGGGCCAGATTCAAAAAAAAAAGTACTGTCAGGGTCAGGGGGTGTGGCCGGGGGCGTGGCCGGGGGCATGGCTAGGGCACAGAGGACGGGCTGGGGGCATGGCCGGGGCATGGCTAGGGCACAGAGGAGGGGCTGGCTGTCCATGGCGGCGCCCACGCACTCGGGCAGTGGAGGGTCCCGCCGTGCGCTCACTCACCTCGCCTCGCCTCACCTCGCCTCCTTCGCGCCCAAGGAGGACAGCGGCGGCGGCAGGGGCGGGCGGCAGCGGGCGGTGGCGGCGGGGGGCGGTATCTTTGACATCCCTGCTCTTGGCTTTAGATTCTGCGCATGCTGAAGGGCTACGACTCCCACAACATCCTCCTGCTGCCTCCCCGTGTCCCTGGGGAGAAGTTGCCTCCCGAAGTGCTGGAGTTTTATGAGCAGCAGAAGGTGCTCCAGGGCGATCAGGAGGCCCTGGCTCAGGAGAACGCAGGTGAGAGAGCGGGCCCAGGGCCTGCTGCGGCCAACACGCCTGCAGGTGCCGCACTTCCTTTTCTGCCTTCCTTCTGAGATGCGTTGGCTGGCACGCGTGGGGATAGCCTCTTGGTTCTTCACAAAGGAATGGGAGCCAAAGGAGATCTTCTGATGAGCATAACCCCGCTCCCGGTCCTGAGTCAGGCTCAACTCCTGGGGACAGCAGTTCCATCCACACAGGCTGCTTGCAAGGGGTTGCTGTTTCCTTCCTCTGGGGAGATACTGTGGATCGACCTCATGACCCTGTTTTCCAGGGAATTGTTCTGCCTGCAGAACCGGGGGGGGGGGAGTCTTCTCTTCCAAAGGGGTCCCTTGTTCTCCCTCCCCAGGATCCATTCCTCTGGGCCTCCTTTCCCTTCAGTGAAGGGCATCTTCTGGGGCCAGTTTGCCGGTCCTCTCTGCCAACACTGTATTCTCTGAATCCCCCTTGGAACTTGACGGGTGCCGGATCGCCTCTCCCGTCTGTGGGGGACGCATCTGCTGGCAATGTGGCACTCTCAGGGCTACTAGGGATCCATGCAGCCCCACCATTATCTCTTGGCACTCAGTTGGTGCCGGCGGGAGTTACAGTGGTGCACACCTCTCCCCCACCCCCACCCCGCTGGTGTGTTTTTTTACCTTCACACAACGCACCGCTGAGCAGCTTGGAACAAGAGATAATGGTGGGGCTGCATGGAAGCCTAGTAGCCGTGAGAGTGCCACGTTGTCAGCAGATGCATCCCCCACGGACGGGAGAGGCGATCCAACACCGGTCAAGTTCCTCATGGGATTCAAGAATGAGCATTTCCTGTGGAAGAAGCAAAGATCGCTGTGGGGCAACCAGGGCCTGAAGCCCCTGAAAGGCCAGCCATAGTTGGGGCCCTTCTTGGGTTCCTCCTGGGCACTGGGCTGCTCTCTCCTTTTCCTGCAGCAGCAGCAGCAGCAGCAGTGCCAACAGCAGCAGAAGAGAGCATGCACCTGTCCGAACATGGGATTAAGCTACACCCCTCTAGCAATGGGCCAACCACATCCACGGGGACCTCCATTCTTCCTTCCCTTTCGCTTTACGAGGACAACCGAAGCCTGAGGGTGGAATCCAAGTTCGATCAGGAGGAAGAAGAGGAAGAGGAAGGAGGAACTGAGAAAGGGCCAGGTGAGCGGCAACTTGGCCACCCAGAGGAGGCGCACAAGGCACGGATTAGCAAAGGAAGGTTAAGGTGGTGTGGATGGAGCCACCCAGTGGTGTTTGCTGCCATCTTGAGGGGAGAGCATGTAATGACTGGATCAGGCGAACTTTTTGCCAAAGCTACAAATGTTCGCTTAATGCGGTGATGGCCAACCTATGACACGTGTGTCACAGATGACACGCCAAGCCCTTTTGGGTGACACACCTGGTCACCCTGGCACCTGGGCATGTAGTGCTTGCTTGTTCTTGAAGTGTACAAAATACCAACTTTCAATTGAAATTCAGCAAATGTAAAGAATTGTTTGTTTTTGCTTTTAATAAAATACATATATCAAAAATGTAACTTTTTTACTAGAGCTACAAATATCACAAAATTATGGATATTTCTAGATGTGACACAGCACCCGAGTTAAGCTAGGTTTTCTTGCGAATTTTGACACACCGAGCTCAAAAGGTTCGCCATCACTGGCTTAATGGGGTCTCTGTGCAGAAATGAAAGTGCTCGTCTCCAGAAACTGTAAAACCCCCAGGGGCAGGATTTGCTCTTACACCTCTGCTTTCTCCCCACAGGTAGTCAGCAAAGCCTCACAAAGCCCAAGGAGACAGTTGGAGAGCTGGACAACAACCCTGTGTCCAAAGCCATTGCTCGGCACCTTGGCATTGACATCTCTCCCGAGGGGCGAGCTGCCAGGAATCGCCGGGGCATTGCTATCATCATTCATGGTGCTCCCCTGACAGGTACGGAGGGAGGAGGTACTGCCGAGCGTTAAAAATGTGACACCGTCAGTCCTTGGGGTGGCTGCTGATCACCCCAAAGCCACATGTCCTGGGCACTGGGTTGGCTTCTGACCCTTTCTTTGAGCTGAAGTCTCCAGGTGCCCACTGAGCTCTCTGCTCCCTGAGAATGGTCCCACCTACAGACCATCTCTGGGCAACCCCAAAGGGTTGGGGAGGGTTACTAGGTGTGAATGCAGAAAATATAATTTGCGTGCAGTCTGTCTGGGTATGGAGCTAGAAGGCTTTTGGGGGTTCCCTTCAAATGATGCCTCAGAGGCCGTCCTGTGGGGCTCCCATACTTTTCACCTAACCACTCCCAGCGGGACCAACCTTGAGCTGGCCAGTTTGTGTCCATCTGTACAGATCTGGCAAGTGAAACTCCTGCTCACGGGTTTTGTGCAAATAGAAATCCGCTCAGTGTACCTCCCTATGATGGGTGGGAATATCCCAAAATTATCATAAGAAAGAGGAATAGGTAAAAAGTTAACAATAGTGTTATTGCCGTAAATAGGTAAAACATTTTCCTGTACGAAATTTGACCTTATAGGTTTAGCGTAACTGGACTGAGTTAGTATTCCATTGAAGGAGGCTTGTTGGATAACTTTCTGTATCCTGGAATGATTAAAATTGTAAAATATTTTGCGGTATTAAGAGGGCAATGGAAAGTCAAGTGAGTTTTTTCAGTGGCTACTCTTTGGACCACAAATGCCCTGTTGGTCTGGAAATCGGATGGATGGGTGGGTGGGTGGATGGTTGGATGGTTGGTTGGTTGGATGGATGGATGGGTGGGTGGGTGGGTGGGTGGATGGATGGATGGATGGATGGATGGATGGATGGATGGATGGATGGATGGATGGATGGATGGATGGATGGATGGATGGATGGATATATTTATGCACTGTGTTGTTACGTCTTTTGCCTCATTTGGCCCTTAAGTAGTGAGGAAATCTACTGATGGTCTAAGATGTTTCCGGTGTTTTAGTGTGTTTGTGATGTAGAGATGTGCACACATTTTTTGTGTGCATTGAAGCGAATGCAAAGGAAATTCACATTTGTTTGAGTGGAGCCACTTTGAGTATGGTAGGATTAGAGTCCACTTTCACGCTCTTTGATTCCGTCTCAAATCCCTGCCACTGGTTGTGCCTTCGAATTTTCTCTGAATCTGTTCTAAATCCGCTTTGAGTCTGCTCTGAATGCACTGTAGATGTGACTGGGCACCAGCTTTACCACTTTGCAAACATAACGAAGCACTGAACGAATGCAACAAAGCATTCGCTTCGCATTCAAATGTCAGTCTTTGAATACAGCCAGTATTCAGTTTGAATGCGAATTTTTGCACCTCACTATTGTGATGACAATATCCATGGTTGTACATCTTGCTTTTCCTTCCGGGGTGCTGACAGCCACCGGCCCAGTTTTCCCTGCTTTGTCCTCACAGTGCCGTCATAATTGCAGGCTAGTCTGCAGGGCTGTGCTTGCCCCACAGTCAGAGCTCTGGCGCCTAGCGCGAACAGGCAGAAACGTGGGCTGATCGCCTCTCTCCCGTGTCCCTAGGGAAGACCAGCGCAGCCACATTTCTGGCCAAGCACTACAGTGCCGCCTGCTTGTCCATCGACTCTGTGGTCCTCGAAGCCATCTCTGATGGCAGCACTTCTGCAGGACTTCGCGCCCGAGAAATCTGCATCCGGGCAGCCATCGAGCAGACACAGCGGGAGAACGAAGAAGCAGGTGCGTATGACTGACAACCTGTGGGCGTCCCCAGAATAGGGGTCCCCAACTAGGGGTGTGCACAAATGCTATTTTCGGGATTTGATTCGATTCGAACCGAATATCCGAAGATTTGAATTGATTCGAATATTTAAAATTTGAATGTATTCGCATTTGATTCGAATTGTGAATACGTTGGAATCTGTTTCTAGGAATACAGTGGTACCTTGACATACGAGTTTAATTCGTTCCGTAACCTTGCTCTTATGTCAAATCGCTCGTATCTCAAAGCAGTTTCCCCATTAATCCATTCCAGCTCCCAAAACACCACCTCAGTTGTTTTTGTTATGTACTGTACTGTATTTACATACTCGTATCTCAAATCTTGCTCTCATCTCAAAGCAAAATATCACTCGCTCGGCGGCTTGTATCTCAAAACCCTTGTATGTCAGGGCACTTGTATGTCGAGGTACCACTGTATTCAATTAGTATTTGAAGATGCGAATGTTGACGACATTCATATGTGTCCGTACGCATCCCGTTTTTATCCCGTATGTATCCCGTTTTCATCACGTTCGCATCCGTACAAATGTGTATGAATATGAATAAGATGATGTAACATTCAAACAAATTCTGAACACTGCGATGGTTCTTTGGCCTCTTAACCATTTTCCCACCCTCCCAGCTTCTCCAGGCAATGACCTGTCACTGGTCTGAGCTGGGAGCAAGTTTTTGGGTACTGCTTCACCACCTGCCCTCCCCACATGGCTGTTTGGGAGCAGTTTAAGCAGCTGCTTGGAAGGGTGAACAAAGAGACATCCTCTGAAGGTCCTCTGAATTAGCTTTGTATAGGTCATAGCAAACACCAACAGTCAGGGATCAGAGGGGCAAGCTGAGTTTGGCCCATGTTGTCCTGGTTTTCTTGGAGGATCCTCAAGAACAAATCTTCACATCAGTACAACTGTGGAACTGGAAAAGGTGCAGAAAAGGGCAACCAGAATGATTAAGGAGCTGGAACACCTCCCTTATGAAATCAGGCTGCAACATCTAAGCCTCTTCAGCCTGGAAAGACGGCGTTTAAGGGGGACCTGATTGGAGCATAGAGTCTAGATACGAGAAGTAATTATTCCTCTTTACTCTACCTTGGTTGGACCTTATCCTGTGTCCAGTTCTGGGCACCCCAGTTTAAAAAAGACATTGACAAACTAGAGCAGGTCCAAAGGAGGGCTACCAAAATGGTTAATGGTTTGGAAAGCATGTCCTACGAGGAAAGGTTGACGGATCTAGGAATGTTTAGCCTGCAGAAGAGAAGACTGAGAGGAGACATGGTAGAGGTCTTCAAGTATCAGAAGGGCTGTCACACTACAGAGGAACTGTCTCTATTCTCACTGGCACAAGATGGGAGGACTAGAAACAATGGTCTAAAACTTCAGTGGAGTCAATATAGATTAGATATTAGGAAAAATGTCCTCACAGTGAGGGTGATCAGTCAATGGAATAGATTGCCACAGGAGGTGGTTAGCTCTCCTTCACTGGAGTTCTTCAAGCAGAGGCTGGACCTACATCTGTCTGGGATGGTTTAGGAAATCCTGCATGGAACAGGGGGTTGGACTTGATGACCCTAGAGGTCCCTTCCAACGCTAATATTCTATGATACTATGAAGTATATCAAATCATGCCTGGTATAGAAAAGGTGGAAGGAAAAAAATATTTTCTGTATCACACAACACTAGAACCAGGGCTCCCTCTATGAAGCTGTCAGGCAGGAGAGTCAGATCAGAAAAGGGGAAGGATTTCTTCACTCAGAGGGCCATCGGTCTATGGAGTTTGCTGCCAGAAGAGATGATGACAGCAATCAGCCTAGATGGCTTTAAGAAAGGGTTAGACAAATCCATGGATGGTAAATATATCAGTGGCTACTAAATCGGATGCCTAGGTACATCTTCCAGGATGCAGGGACAAGCAGGGTGCCTCTAAGGCCGTTGGCTAGGATGTGAGAGCAGGGGAAGGTTTGTCCTTGTCTTCTGCTTCAGATGACCATGAGCAATTGGTGGGCCACAGGATGCTGGCCTAGATGGGCTGTGGCCCAATCCAGCAGGAGTCCTCTTATGTTCTTACAATTGTTCATTCCAGAGTAGGAGACTGAGCGGGGTTACTAGTACAGTACTAGCGAAATACCCATTGCCTGGTCAGCAAACTGGATGAAAAAGACCCACCTGAGACACCGAGGGGCCCATTTCTCAAATTCACATCAGAGCCCCATCCCATGCAACCAATTGATCTTACATGAAAATCACACCCCTTGCAGAATGCTGCTTTGGGGTGCTTGTCTCAACTGAAGCGCTGAACCAGGTGCTAGTGGATTCCTCTCTCAGATGGCTTCTTCACGTCTTGTGCCACTTACCTCCTTCACCCTCTGCCTCTCCTTCTCATCACACAGGGGAGGGGCAGCCCACTTTGGCACTCGGCACCAAGCTGAGCGCAGAGGCTCTGGCCAAGCACACCTCCGACGGCAGCCAGCAGAGCTCAGAGTCCAAAACGGGGCCACTGTCCACAGTCTCAAGGGCCTACCGGGGAAGCACTGCAACCACAAAGGCCAAGTCAGAAGGCCATGCCTCTCAAAAGCAGCAGCAGCAGCAGCAGCAGCAACACCAGCCGCCTGAGCAGCCTGGGTCCCAGGTGAGGGGCGTAACGGCATCCTTTCATGCTCTAAGGCAGGTCACTTGTCCAGGGCATTCATGGCTCTGCACCAGTGGGATTCTCCTATGTCTCAAAGGCGTCTACCTGCAGGTCTGGACCAAGGGGGGGCGGGCTCTCGGGACCACCAGGCTCCCCATCTGGGCAGAGCTGAGGACATCTCCAAGCCATCGTCTATGGTTTCTGTTCTCCTCGTCCACTCCCTCCCTTATGTTTCCCATAACTGATCCTTTCAAAAAGGGGGAGATGGTTTAGGGATGAAATCCAGCAGGTGGAATGGAGCAGCTGGGAGAGGGGAGGCGCCTTACCGCTGGTGGGTTTCTAATCAGTACCTCCTTCTCATCCTGGTGCTTCTCCTCAGGTTCTCTCCAGCCCAATTCCCAGTGCTCCAGTTCCTCGCCGCCTGAGCATGTGTACCAGTGTGGCCGGAGATTACGGCATGATGAGCTGTGTGCTTCCAGAGGAGCTCCTGGTGGAGATTCTTTCAGAAAGGATGCAGGTAGGGACAGCCAGGGGGAGATGGCGGTCTTGTGTCCACGGGCATGAGGACCAGGTGGGAACAACATGAGCTTTTCAAGGATGCCGTACATTGGTCTACATGATGCTCCTTCCTAGAAGGCACTGTTGTCCAAAGCTTGCTTTTTTGCTCTTGTGAAAATGGTGGTGCCCCGTTTTTACATCTGCAGCATCCAGGATCAGACAGATGTTGGACTGAGCACTCAACAGCTGCATCCCCATTGCATGCTTATATCGAATTCAATACGGTCTCAATCCTCGCAGACCTCACGTCAGTTTGGCTTAACACGCTTTCCACGTGTCAAATCGCCCCAAAGCGTTGTAATTGTTAACCCTCATTTCAACAGGTCTCGCTCCGGATCCTGCGCTTGATACGTGTTACATTTTTTACTGTGGGGACCCTACCGTTTTAAGGGATGAGAATCCATGTTTAGGGTTTCCCTCTTCCAATAGCTTGCTTCCAAAGACAGTGATTTCAGTGTAAAAATCCACCCTTAACAGCAGCGCTACACCGTAGCGATCGAACCACTTCACACCTGATAACAATGTTGCAATTTTGCACAATTCTAAAAGTTCTGACCTTTAGAAAGGGAAAGGGAGGGAGGAAAGCAGCTGAGGTTCTGTGTGAATGTTTAAAGCAAAGGGGCTTTAGTTGCCACTACTGCTGTGTGCCCTGAGCAATGGGGAGAGGAGGCGAAAGAATCTCTGGCTGCCCACTGCCATTTTTCCTCCATCCAGGCAAGTGGCAGCCACCCAGCTAGGCTCCCTGAAGGGGTTCCTTATGGGTGGCGCGGCCATGCCAGGAGGAAGAGGGCAGGGCAGCCCCGAAAAGCGGCTTTTAAAAAGTAGCCACTTGAGTCCCCCCTTGAGTCACGTACTCCACGAACGATCCTCAGAATCCGGATCGAACGTGATTAAGTTAAAAGTAATGGGAACAGGCAAATTCGCGTTTGCATCCGGTTCTATTATTTCGATTTAGGGAAAGCGAAATAAGCTTGTAATGGGGATACGGCCAACGTGTTCCTCATCTGTAGGGCCTTATCAGTCCAGAGCCACAAATGACAGCATAGGGGATTTCCTCTGTCCAAATGGCACAAAACATTGGCCACCCTGGAACATACCTCAAGGGGGGGGGGGTCCTTGGAAAGGAGACCTCTTGGAAGTGGTGGGATTTTCTAGGCATTGATATCCCTGTCCTCCGTGAATGAGGATCAGGCCCCAGTCTAACTAGTCCAGCCTCCTGTCTCACATGGTGGCCCACCAATTGCTTCTGGGGATCTCAAGCAGAGGATGAAGACAAAACCTTGATTTGCTCTCACCTTCCTGCGGATGGCCTTCAGAGAGGCATCCTGCCTGCCTCTCCAGTCTGGAGTGGTACCCAAGGCAGATTCCAGATTAGCGGATTAAATCTGCAGATATATAAAAAAAACGCATCTTACCTGCTGCGGAGCAACGACTCCTTGTCCCCACTCCCAACAGAGGTCCACAGCTTCCTCCCTGGCACCTGCAAAAACCCCCAGGGCGCGCATCACATGGGAAGGGGCAGCCAATGAGCAGTGTTGATTGATCCGCAGTAGGTAAATTCGCAGTAGCGGTGGCATAATGCGCTGCCACTACTCAGGACTGGGTCTGGGTGTTGAGGCTCCTGTGTTTCCCTGCTCGACATGAAGAATAAGCAGCCTTATGGGGGCGGAGGGGGGGAGAAAAGGTCAGTTGGGCTGCCCTCGCCTTATAGTGGTTTGGCTGAGCTCTGCTTCCTCTGAATCCACGAGCGAGGCTTGCAGCCGCAGGGCCTGTATGTGGCGGAGGCCCTTGCCTCGCCGCTCTGGTCCTCACAGGCCTCCTTCGTTTCTGGGCAGCTCAGCGACTGTTACCGCGGCATGGTCTTTGACGGCCTGGAAACGCTGTTTGCCCGCTCCACGGCCTCAGCGCTGGTCTGCCTGCTCAAAGCCATCAACAACAGGCGCTACATTTACTTTGTGAACCTGGTCCAGGATTTTGCAGCCATGAAGGCCCTAGAGAAAGCCAAACAGGAGCAGGAAGGTAAGGGGGATTGTGGGAAGAGGCGCAACCGTGAGCAGCGTTGTTTGTTTTGGCCCAGGGCGGGTCCAAGCCCTGCTCCCTCTCACCCTCACCTACACACACTTGCATGGTGTAAGAGAAAGGCCCCCCCAAGGCCCCCCAGTATCCATCAGGGACTCCAGATGTGCCTTCATCCCAGGCACTTCCCTCTAAGGCAGTGCTTCTCAACCTTCCTAATGCCGCGACCCCTTAATGGAGTCCGTCATGTTGTGGAGACCCCCAACCACGGGGGCGGAGCAGCTGGGAGGTGGGAGGGAAGGGCAGCGGGAGGCTCGTCACAACCCCTCTGAAAGGGTAATTCGACCCCCAAAGGGGTCCCGACCCCCAGGTTGAGAACCACTGCTCTAAGGAATAAAGACTAGTGGGTCGGGACACCAGCGCCCAAGATGGCTGCATTGCCCCTGGGGCAGATCTGGCTCATACAACATCTATCTTATCCTTTCTCTGCTTGGAAGAACGGGAGCAGCAGGAGGCCCTGGCACGGGAGAAAGCACGCCAGCAGGAACTGGATGAAGAGCAATATGATGCTCTCACGGAAGAACAGAAGATCCAGTTTGATGGTGAACTGCTGCAGGCTCTACGTGAGAGGAAGAAGAAGTAAGGAGGCTGGATCTGGGCTGGCTTGGGAGTCTGCTAGGCCTCAAAGCAAAGGGCGCCATAATGGGGGATGCGATCAGGGATGGCGGCAACTGTCCACAGTGACTCTGGCTGTACTGCTCACTGTATCACAGCACTGATGCTTTCCTGGTCCTCTGGGAAACATCTGGCCCCTTAGAGGTCTGGGATGGGTAAAGTGTAAGAAGTAGGGATGCGCCCGAATATTAGTTAATCGTACAAATTTGTATGAATTTGGATATTTGTACATGAATCGAATGTTACAATATTCATACATTAACATTCGCACGAATACAAATGTTTTGGACGTTCGTACGAATAGTTCAGACATTCGAACAAATAGCTCAGGCGCTCGTTAAACTGGGGAGGTGGGCAAGCGTCACATCTGCAATGGATCCAGAGTGCATTTGACATGGATCGAGAGCAGATTAAAAGTGGATTCAGGTCGGATTTGATGCTTTCAGAGTGGATATGTTTATGGGATATGTATCGGATATCGTATTTTATTTTATTTTATTTTTTTGCATTCAAATTCGACTCTGAATGTCAAAATATTCTATTCTATTTAAATGTTTAAAATCCAAATGCAACAAAAACCGATTCGAATCCGATACATTCAAATCTATTCGTTTGAACGTTTGATACAAATTTGAAGATACAAATGTCGACAACATTCATATGCGCTATATGTATCTGTACGCATTTTGTATGCATCCCATTTTACCCCCTATGCATCCTGTTTTTGTTCCGTATTATAAGCGCAAATGTGTATAGATACGTATGATATTCGTACAGATATGTATGTAATACATATGCATCTGTACATTTGAGTCATTTGAAGGAATTTTTCAGAACATTCAAAATTTGTTTGAATGTTTAAATTCAAATGTGAAGACATTCTATTTAGGTTTGAATGTCCGCATTCTATTGAATTCGATCGAATTTCGAATGTTTAGAAGACTCGCGCACATCCCTACCCTGGGCTGTTCAGACGGCATTTGGTTAACTGGGGCTCATTCTCATCCAAGGGAGATGGAGAAATTGGCCCGTGAGCTGGAGGAGAAGAAGCACCAGCAAGAACTGGAGCGCCTGCGGGAAGAGGAAGAGATGAGGAAGAAGAGCAAGCGGTATAAAAGGGAGGCGCCAAAGGAGAAAGAGGAGGTTGCTGGGAAGAAGGGCCAACAAGCAGGCAAGCCGGTACGTGCCAGAAGAGCATTGGTGGCCGCTTTGGCCACAGCTGTTTGTGCCCTAGCCAGGGCCTGGCAAGTGGCCCTTTTGGCAGCCTTGAGGCGACTGTTGGGGAACTGGTTCTCCTGAGCCTTTAGCTAGTGGTTCTCAACCTGGGGGTCGGGACCCCTTTGGGAGTCAAATTACCCTTTCAGAGGGGTCGCGACGAGCCTCCTGCCGCCCTTCCCTCCCACCTCCCAGCTGCTCCACCCCTGTGGTTGGGGGTCCCCACAACATGAGGAACACCATTAAGGGGTCGCAGCATTAGGAAGGTTGAGGACCGCTGAGCTAGGAGGAGGAATGCATGTCCCAAAGGATCAGAAGGTGGAAAGCAATCCAGAAGTGATTTCAGTCCCAGGGTGGGAGGCACAAAGGACCTGTTTAGATGGCCTGTTGGCAACAGGGTGGGTGGAAAGGTTGAAAACTCAGTGCTCTCGCTAAGCTGCGGTGGTGCTCCCTGAAGCCAGAAGGTCTTCTCCCTGGCATACGGCAGCAGGCCTGCAACTGAGGGTCAGCCTCCCCTCCATAAACCAAAGTGGGAGAGATGTCTCCAGGAGACACCTTATTTACCAGTTGATCCACAGGTGATCTCGGTACGAGGCCTTAGCATTATTATCCTCACCACCGCCATTGCCACAATGCTTGCCAACTTGGACGTCAACTCTTTGCTTGGCTTGGAGATTCTGGGTCAGCAAACTGGGGCGGGGTGATGGGGGTGGCCCCTCTGAAGTGACTAGATGGACCCCTTTCTTTTCCTTGGTCCTCCCCTTCCAGAACGCCCCCGTATCCTCCTTGAAGTCTGATGGGAAGCTGAACGAAGGGGTAGAGCGGAAATCGTCAACGAAGGAGCGTGGGGAACTGAATGTCAACGACAAGGAGGAGAAGAAGAAGAAGGGCAAAGCGGGGGCCCAGAACGGGCAGCAGGCAGCAGCTCCCCCTGTAACCCAGGAGGAGGAAGACGCCGAGAAAGAAGGGCTCAGTGAGAGCGAGAAGCTCCTGGCCCAGAGGTTCAAGCTCTTTGAGGCGGGGCAGAAGGACATTGCCCAGATCCTCATCTTCTGGGACCGAATCCAGCTGACCCAGCTGCAGCTCCCAGGTCCAGAAGAGAAGCAGGAGGAGGCCGAGGACCAGCGCCAGGCCCCGTCTGGACGCAAGGGCAGGAAGGACAGGGAGCGGGAGCGGCAGGAGCGGGCGGAGAAGGAACGGCTGGAGAAGGAGCGGCTGGAGAAGGAGAAGTTGGAGAGGGAGCGTCTGGAGCGTCTGAGGGCCCTGGAAGAGCAGGAGGGGGAAGGGGGCGAAGGGTTCGAGAGGGACATTGGCATCCCGTGCGTGGAGCTTCACGTGCTGAGCTCGGAGGAGTCCAGCGGCAAACGGATCCTGGAGAGCGGCAAGCTGCCAGATGTAGTCCAGGTGGGCCAAGAAGCAGGCTGGACGCTGCTTGCCAGAGCCCGGGCGTCAGGGGAAGTTTTTGAATTGAGCTGAGTCTCCTCGAGCTGAGGCTCTAATCTACCTTTTCTTCTTGCCCAAGGTCTTGAATAGTTTGGGGCTGGGTCCTTCCGGGCCACCAATCCCCCCGACGGCTTTTTTCTCGGTGATCCCATACCCAGAGAAACGAACAGCACCGGTCACAGGAGAGGCTCTTAAGCACTTCACCTTCATTGGGCAGGAAGAACCAGTTCTGGAGGAAGATAAGAGAGATGCTGAAAGTAGCATAGAGACTGTAAACAACGCACCTGTAGCAAAGGTACAAAAACGCTCACTGGGGAACAGAAGGCAGGTGGCTAATAAAGTAGTTTCTTGTTCTGTGAGTGGAGGCCTCAAGAACCTAAGAGGAGCCCTTCTGGATGTGGCCACAGCCCACCCAGTCCAGTGTCCTGTCTCACACAGCGGCCCACCAATTGCTTCTGGACATCTCAAGCAGAAGACAAAGACAGAACCCTCACCTGTTCTCGAATCCCAGAAAATAGTCTTTAGGGGTATCCCACCTGCCTCTCCAACCTGGAGGTGGTACTTAGGCATCCCTTCTAGCCATCAATACACC
This sequence comes from Aspidoscelis tigris stejnegeri, assembly GCA_023333525.1. Taxonomy (NCBI): domain Eukaryota; kingdom Metazoa; phylum Chordata; class Lepidosauria; order Squamata; family Teiidae; genus Aspidoscelis; species Aspidoscelis tigris. Next base: position 7,280,056 of record JALMGA010000013.1, read on the forward strand.
GTCCTCCATGCATTAAGAGGAAACCTGAAGGATGAGGCCACAGCCCATCTAGTCCTGCATCCCATTTCACACAGTAGCCCACTAGTTGTTTCTGGGTATCTCAACCAGAATACCCAGAAGGCGAAACCTTCACCTGCTCTCAGCTACCTGCAAACAGCCTTTGTCAGTTGTTTTGAGTCCCATTAAATGGGTGAGAAAAGCATGGTAGAAAGCCAACTCTCCTTCAACTAGCTACCTTGGGCTAGTCATGGCTCTCTTCTGAGCTCTTACAGCCCCACCTACCTCACAAGGTATCTGTTGTGGGGAGAAGAACAGAAGGTTTGTCAGCCACTTTGAGTCCCCTTAAATGGGTGAGAAAAGCAGGATAGAAAAGCCAACTCTTCTTATCAATCCTAATTTTATCCACTTATGTTTTGCCTCTGCCCGTCAGGAGGAACCAGCCACTCCAACCCGAGGGAAGTCCAAGAAGGAAAAGTCCGAGACACCGCGTGATTCAAAGGAAAAGAAGGGCACACCTCGTGGCCGGAAGGGTCCCCAGCCTTCGCCTGGCACGATAGCGACCCTCTCTGAAATTGACCAGAGTGGCCTAGCGGGTCAGCCGTCCAGCGAAAAGCTAATCAGGTGCGATGCAAGGAGGAAAGGGGCGTTTGGACCTGGACTGATGTTAAAGGGACTGTATGGGGCTTTGATTGGTTCAAATTTCCTTTGAGACTGGAGGCCACTGAGTATAAAACCAGCCAGTTTGGTCTAGTGGTTAAGGAGCCAGGGGTGGAAAACTAAAGAATCATGTAAAGGAGACTCGGGGAGATAACATAAAGGTGTGAGCATAGCAGCCCAATCTGAGGAAAATCTGGAATTGGATTCTGAATCTGAAAAGGATTAGGACAGCTTCAATTCATTTTCTTTACAGGACGGCCTATTTCAGCCAGGTATGATCACAGTCTCTGTAACGGATTGAGACCTGTAAAAATCAGGACTCGGGAAAGTATGGTTGGAAGGAGGAAAGTCCACAAATAAAACAGATTAGATTTAAAAAGTGTGAGCGGTTGGGATCCAAAGAAGGGCTGACGAAGGATGAAAGTGAAGATGTGGCCACAGCCTGCTAGAGCAACGCAGATGGTGAAGGCGGATCCTTTGTGTCTTGCATTCTGCAGGCTGAACAATTTCCGTTGGGTCGTCCCCGCTAACGGAGAAGTTTCAATGCGGCTTCATTTCTCCTCCGACTACACCGGGCTGTTTGACCAAGTCCTGAACTTTGAGATCGTGGGGACACGCCGCCAGTACCAGGTTTACTGCCGGGGTACCTGCACCTACCCAGGCATCTGCCAGGATCCCACGTGAGTGCAGAGGGACGGGTCCTTTCTGGCCAGCACCTTGGCCAGCACCGGGAAGGCGCAGGTGCCAGCTGTTCTCATCAGTTCTCCAGAAGCCCAGCAGAGGTGGACAGCATCCGGGCACTTTGCCTGACCTCTCGCTGGTGGGGCAGCTAATCCTTATGGGCAGGCATGCCTCCGAGCTTCTCTGGGCCCATTTGTGGCTTGGTTCCTTGCGTTCTGAGTTAAGGAAAAATGCAGTGAAATGTGAATCTGGAAAGGAAATATCAGAATGCTTCTGGATAGGACCTGATGTCTACTTGTGCTATTTATTTAGTTATTTGTGTCCTTTCTGTCCCACTTTCCGTCCAATTCACCTCTCTTCTGATTTGTCCCTCAAAAGTACATCCTGAGGAAAGGAGGCTCAGAGACAAGGGCTGGATGAAGCTCAGCGCTGTACCCAATGGATCCAAAAAGCTCTTCCTGATAGGCAGAACACATTGGGCCTGGGCTGCAACCTAGCGAATTGGTTTATTTTTGTTGTCATTTATAAGACAAGCTCTCCTTGATGTCTTTCAAGCTATTTCTTTGAAGCCGTTTGCTGTGGTCACACCTAAGGTTTAATCCGGCTTCAGTCCACCTTCAGAGCAAGCGAACACATCAGCAAAGAGACCAGTAATTTTCTTTCGATGTTATCTATCCCAAAGGTGAATTTTCTGAATTATTTAACACTGAAAGAAAACAGCTTGTCACTTTGCTGATACATTCTCCCACTCTGGAAGTGGACTGAAGCTGGATTACACCTTAAGTGTGACCACAGACGTAGTTCAAGTCCTGAAAGCCTATAAGCACCCCGAAGCCTGGGAGATATGTGGAGGCTAAGGATGAACATTCTTGGTCATCAGGACAAGTTCCAGTGAGTCAATTTAGTCTAGTGGTTAGGAAGCCAGACTTATCTGGGACTACCAGCTCTGATTCCACACTCCTCCATGAAGCCAGCTGGGTGACCTTGGACTAGTCACAACTCTCTTCTGAGCTCTCACAGCCCCACCTACCTCACAGGGTGTTCTGTTGTGGGGAGAAGAACAGAAAGCTTGTCAGCCGCTTTGAGTCCCCTTAAATGGGTGAGAAAAGCGGGGTAGAAAAGCCAACTCTTCTTCTTCTTCTTCTTCTTCTTCTTCCTCCTCCTCCTCCTCCTCCTCCTCCTTGGCCCATTAGGCAGCTTAAGAAAAAAACAGGAGACATTTTCTCCTGAGAAAGTGGGCAAAGGGCTCTTCGCTCAGATGGAAGAACAAATTGGTTACAGAGGACTGGCTCCCTTCTGCTTCTCATCAGCCGATTTCTTATTCTGATTCAGAGTTGTGTTCCCCCGGCATAAGAAGAACCTCAAACCTGACGAAATCATCTACAGAAAGTACATCATGAGTCTGGGCCTCTTCCATTTTGGCCCTTTACTCTGTGGAAAGTCAAGGGACAGGTATGTGCCTCTTAATTCCACACAAAAGGCCACAAGAGCGCCAGAGATTCTTTCCAGGCGAAGCATCAGAGATATCACATTCTCTCCCTGTCTCTCTGCTGCTCTCAGATAACCTCAGGGCAAGCCCCCATGCACATTTGGTTTCAGCTAACCACGGTTAGCGAATCAGCCGCCACACCCCTGCGGGCGCCATAAAAAAAAAAAAGCACCCAGAATTGGAAGGCCTATTTTGGCCTCCGTAGAATGTTGGAACAGGGATGTGATGGAACAAGAGCCCATCCCAAACTGTAAGAGGGCACGTGGGAGGCATGTGAGAGGTGTCTGGTGGTGTCACATGCCTATCCCAACACTCTCCAGAGGCCAAAATAGGCCTTCCGGAGGCCAGAAAAGCACTTCCGGTTCTGGGGTTGCACAACCCCAGAACCGGAACGCCTGCTTGCAGTTATCCACGATAGGAGCCAGAACATATCCCCAGTGGATACAGGGCTCTGCCTATATGTCCTTTTAAAATTTTATTTATGTTCTTGAGTAAATGTGTACTTGGATCCGGATCTTTATAGACCTGAGGCTTGAGGCCTGTTGTGTATCTTGTTCCGACAGAGCCATTTGTTAGTGTGAGACTGATCCCAGTACCTCCCTTTGATGCTCAGTTCTTGTGCTCCTGGCAGCAGTGTGGTCATAGTATGTGGTGGAGCATTCAGAACTCCCTTGGACACAAATTGCATAGCCTCAGGACACACCACAAGCACAATGGAGCCCGGGCTGGGGAAGGCAAGAACTGCTGCTCTTCTGCCAGGTGGTCTTGTCTTCTGCACAGCCATTCATGCTCACCTCCCTATGCACCCAGGTACAAGGCTGCTCGATATCCCAATCACTTGGAAAAGCTCACCATCTTGAACATCTCCCCTATGGATGCCGAAGTGCATTTCTTCTTCCAGTATGATTCCAAGGCAGTCACTTACCTGCTGGATCCACCCAGCATGACACTTAAGCCTGGCGAGAAACAGGTAACAAGGGGAGATAATTATTGGTTCCACAGCACACGCGCGCGCGCACACACACACACACACACGCACACACACACCAGTTGAGCGTCTCTCCGCTGAATGTGCATCTCCTTACTTCCCAGATCCTGACTATCTGGGCATATCCAACAGGCAGTGGTATATTTGAGGACAACGTGGTCTGTTGCATTAAGGAGAACCCTGAACCTGTCACCTTCAAGATCTGCTGCCAAGGGGTTCGCCCAGAACTGGACCTGGATCGCCGCCTCTTGCATTTCGAGAAAGTGCTGCTGCACAGGTTCGGTGGTAATGCTTTGCGTCCCAGCGCTTCGTGCTTTTTCCTTTTTAATGCCAAAGAGTTCAGGATGGACAGAATAGACCTTTGTACTCATGGGAAAATGCAAGGACCATAAAATGGGGAGCATTTATTATTCAGTTTGGAATATATTTCCTTCCTTCCTTCCTTCCTTCCTTCCTTCCTTCCTTCCTTCCTTCCACCCACCCACCCACCCATTCATCCATCAATATCTATCTATCTATCTATCTATCTATCTATCTATCTATCTATCTATCTATCTATCTATCTATCTATCTATCTGTCTGTCTGTCTGTCTGTCTGTCTGTCTGTCTGTCTGTCTGTCTGTCTGTCTGTCCGTCCGTCCGTCCGTCCGTCCGTCCGTCCGTCCGTCCGTACGTACGTACGTACGTACGTACGTACGTACATCCATCCATCCATCCATCCATCCATCCATCCATCCATCCATCCATCCATCCATCCATCCATCCATCCATCCATCCATCCATCCATCCATCCATCCATCCATCCATCCATCCATACATACATACATACATACATACATACATACATACATACATACATACATACATACATACATACATACATACATACATACATACATACAACCTGTTCCATATAAGTAAGTGGTCTCTACCGGTACAGCAAAGTGTTTTAGGAGTGAGGGGCTCTGCTGACAAGACAGGTACGATGCACTTTGCTCAAAGTGTGAGCCAGTTTGGTCTTATGATTAGGGAGCCAGAATCTTACCTGGGAATACCAGGTTTGATTCCGCACTCCTCCACAAAGCCAGCTAGGTGACCTTGGGCTTGTCACAGCTCTCTTCTGAGTATTCACAGCCCCACAGGGTGTTCTATTATGTGGAGAAGAACAGAAAGCTTTGTTGGCCAGCTCTAGAGGAGCCCTGTGGCACTAGAAAACCACAGCTGTTCTGTTTTCTTTCTTTGGAGCAGAAAGGATACCAAGACTCTCTTCCTTAAGAACTTCACTCCCTTGCCAGTGGCGTGGCGTATCAGTGGCATGGAGACTATTGGTGAAGACTTTAGTCTTTCGGATGACTTTGGCATTGTAGAACCGTTCTCAGAGCATTGTTTGCTGGTGAGCTTCAAGGCTACGAAGGCGCTCAACATTAAAAAGTTCATTCGTCTGGAGGTGAGTTCTTAGTTAAGTAGTGACTGGTTTATTTGTTTGGTTTATTGAAAGGGACGTGCAAGAATATTTAGAAAATTCAAAATTCAGTTGAATTCATTCAAATGTGTATACATTCATTTTTTAACATTCAAACACATTTTGAATCTTTCAAATCATTTGTACAGATTATTCGGACATTCGTGTGTGTACGGGTATGTACGCATTACGTATGTATCCACAGGCATCTTATTTGTATCCGTACACATTTGTACGGATACGTACGGGACAGAAACGGGATGCATATGGGATAAAAATGGGATGTGTACAGATGCGTACAGACAAATATGAATGTTGTCCTGGGGAGAAGAACAGAAGGCTTGTCAGTTGCTTTGAGTCCCCTTAAAAGGGTGACTTCTTCTTCTGAAGTCTCCTTGTGTGTATTCTTTGGTTTTCAGAACTAAAAAAATGCCAAGTTAAACATTTAATATTATTTTCTTACAGCCCATGGTGCTTTTTGAAACCATAATTTGAAAGCATTTATGTTTTTTTCTCTCGCTGATTCTCAGCGTACAAAATTCACAGCCCTATCTTTTCATGTTTTTTATTCCTTTCCCACAGTCCTCTTGCTGAAGTCTTGTACTAGTGTAGGAAATCCCGCTGTCTGGTGACACATTTTTGAAAGATTGAATGTGAGATATTTTGAACAGCAGCTCTAGGATACGTAAGGGAGGGGTGGAAAGAAGGATTGCAGAAGGAGAGAAGGAGAGAAGGAGAACCTGAAAGAAAGTGAATTCTTCCATAGGAAATTCACTGTGGAGACAACGGTTCTCGTTTCAGGTTTCCGATGCAGAAAACATTCTGGGAATCGTCCAGATTGAAAACATTCAGATCATTGCAGAGGCCTACGATGTGGCCCTGGACATCAGCTTCCCGAAAGGTAGGTTAGACATTCCCCAGCCCCTAGTGGTCTTCATGAATTTACTCATGAAGCTTTCCTGCAGCCTAGATGGTGAAAGGGCAAGAAAGCTAAGTTGTCCCCCAGGAGAAGATCCCCTTGTGCTGCATCCTACGAGTTCAGTTCTCCTCTGTCCACACAGGTACAAATGGGGGCTTGGAGTTTGGGGCTGTGAGGGTCCTGGATGAAGCAAAGCAAGTTCTGTCCCTGAAGAACAAAGGCAAATATGAGATTGCATACAGGTGGGTTTGTTCTCCCTGACCACAAACTCTTCCTGTCCTTTTTCTCCTCCAATGTCTTCATTTATGTGCTCTGAGGATGCACCTAGAAAGCCTTTGCACCATCTATGTCCTATGGGTATCCAGGCCAATTTTTGTGCAGTTCTATATATAGAGTGTGTTTCTGTCTGCTCGCCCCACGGGTCCCAGCCTGCAAAAATGTCAAGGCTGGGGAACAAGAATGGGTCAGCAGTTCCCAAGTGGGGCTGTTACATGAACCCCGCAAGCGGCCAGAAGTGGGTTGCTCTACTGGCCTCTCGCCCTCAGCGTGCTGGTCATGGATGTGGACCAGCCCCACACTTCCTTTTGCACTACAGTTTTTAATGCCACGCAAGAGGAGCACTCTCGGGAGTGGGCTTCATCCTCTGGAGCAGGTAGGTGCCTTGTGGTTGTCTCTTTTGGCGTGGCCTAAAGAGGCCATGGATATTTCCAAATTGGTCCAGTGGTTAGGGAGCTGGACTCTTATCTGGGAACACCAGGTTTGATTCTGCACTCCTCCATGAAGCCAGCTGGGTGACCTTGGGCTAGTCACAGCTTTCTTTCTGAGCTATCACAGCTCCACCCACCTCACAGGGTGTTCTGTTGTGGGGAGAAGAACAGAAGGTTTGTCAGCTGCTTTGAGTTCCCTTAAATGGGTGAGAAAAGCTGGGTAGAAAAGCTGACTCTTCTTCTTCTTCTTCTCCACTTCTTCTTCCTTTGGTCTTTCCTCTGTAGCTTTGCCGTGGAGTCCCCAGACCACGGGACACCCAACCTGAGTCCACTGTTCACGATCCAGCCTCAGAAGGGCAATCTGAATCCCACCGACCGCCCTGCGCAGGTCCTGATCCTGTTTCGCTCCAGGAGGGAAGTCAAGGTTGATGACAAGCCTATCTTGCAGTGCCACGTAAGAAACCTGGTTGCAGTGAAGCTGCCGGGCATGCTGAGCTCCGTGCGTGTACGGACGGCGACCAGAAGCAGCTGATTCAGAAAGGGGCGCTTGGCGTTCCGGTCGGTGGGGCTAATTCAGACGTCTCTCCCACCACTTGTTCTCCACAAAGGTGATTGAGCCCAACATCTGCGAGGGGGGCGAGATCATTGCCACCATCCCCATAAGGGTGTCGGTGCAGTCCATGTTTGCCAAGTACAGCATCACGCCGCCATCGCTCATCAACTTTGGGCCGCTGATGTATGGTTCCCGCAAGAGTAACAGCTTCGTCATTGAGAACAAAGGAGCCCTCGACTTCAAATTCATCATCTTCAAGCAAGTCCGAGATATGGCCATTCCCCTGAGAAAAGGGTGAGAAGATCTTTTCTGTTCCATTTCCCCCCCCCCTCCCCTTTTAATGGCACCCGTGAGGCCCTGGCTGCGCAGTGCAGCTTTATTCATGGACATAATTGCAGCCAAATCTGGAGAAATGAATATGTCTCCCTGCTGATATTTTCAGAGGGCATCTAAGCACACTTTCTCTTGCGGTCTCCTTGCAGTGTGTCACACCACAAAACCTCTAGCTCCCGCGAAGCGGACCTCAGCCGGCAGAACTTCCCAACAGGGCGACAGAGCAAACAGGCCGAATCTCTGCAAAGGGATGTCAACCTGGTGGCGCAGGTGGGGAGCTGACGCTTCTTACTCAGCAGAAGAAGGGGAAAGGGGGTTCCCTTTCGTTTAGAAGGCAGGGTCAATCCTAGAAGAACTGTTTATCCCTGCTTGGCTCCGGGGAAACTGCCCATTCTGTGCTTTCGCCACATTCATGTACATGGTTCTTGCCATAGTTTCTGCTCCCGCTTCAGAATTAGGTTTATATGGGGTGGGTGATGATGGAGCCCCTGCTGGCCAGGATGAGGCCCTCTTTGTAGCAATGGGTGAGTGAAGCAAATGTGCAACGGAGATCTTTTCACACTTTGCCAAGAGGCCAAACAAACAAATAGTGTCAAGGTTGCTACCTGTCCAGGGAAGTGAATGAAGAAGCAACAGCTATATGAAGGAAGGCCTCAGAAGAAGCACCGAGTTATAGTTCTCTGTGAAGAAATCTCTGGAAAGGGGAAGTGATGGGTTCTTTTGTCAGGTGGGACACAGGTGCTAGCTAAATAGGGTGGGGTGTATATTGCAACAACATCAACAGATTTTCATCAGCCGAGGCTACGGTGCTCAGCACAAAAATCCTATAGCAAAGTTGTGGTCACACCTAAGGTTTAATCCAGCTTCAGTCCACCTTCAGAGCGAGAGAACACATCAGCAAAGTGACCAGTAATTTTCTGTCTACGTTATTTATCCCAAAGATGAATTTTCTGAGTTATTTAACACTGAAAGAAAACAGCTTCTCACTTTGCTGATGTATTTGCTCACTCTGAAAGCGGACTGAAGCTGGATTACACCTTAAGTGTGACCACAGCCCAAGTGTCTTTTTTCATCGAAAAGAGTGAAATGTCTTTTGGACACCCCAGAGTGAACGCAGGACTCACTCTAAAAAGTTCTTCTAGGATATACAACTATAGCAGATGACTCCCTCTTTGCTGGTTTTTTCTCTTTGGTCTCTGCATGCTTGCATCCTGGCCCACTTGTTATGTTTCCTGCTGGTGTCCCCGTTGTATTGTTTTTGCCCCATTTTCTTGGTTGCTTCTAGTTTCTCACTTGCATAAAGCCTTCTGGTCCTCTTTGAAATAATGGACTCAAAATACCACTGCAGGTACACAGTGGCCACGTCTCCATGAAAGGCTTTTGGTCCAAATTGGGCTCGTTTTAGTCCGGGTGCAGAGCCAAATTAGAGTTGTCCCCGTCCCCATGCCATTGGCATTAACGTGGGCCGTGCGCGAATTTGGCCGTCCCCGAACAAACCGCGCTAAGCCCTTGCATGGGGAAGCAGCATCATTTCATCTCCGACCCCTCTGTCCTGATAGGAAGCCAGATTGACGTTATCCCACCCCTGTGCTGCCCGCTGGCGATGTACAATGGCACCGCCACAGGAAGAAAACAAGCAATGCCCCCAAAATTGGGGTGGGAACACCAGGGAAATTATTGGGAGGGAAACTGATCTCCGCAGCATGGGTGGGAAAGATCTAGGGACTGAGACGGAATCACCTGTGACTGCCACAGGCACAGGCATGTTGCCCAGTAAGGCGGTGCAGCGCTTGTGCGCAAAAACACCCTGGAATCAAGCCATTATCATGCCTGGCTTGGTAACTGGGGAAGGAGGGTGGTATAATGGCCACGGAAAAGAGATTCGTGGGACAGCAAAGGCTGTTTGACCCCCTCATCATGTATGTTTGTCACAATTTATTCCCCCCAAATCCCAACAGTTAATGATCCCCAACGTGCGGGGCAGGAATGGCGAGCTTAGGGTGTGAAACCCTACCCCCAATGATGCAAGCACCAATCTTCTCCCCATATAGTCTGGGACTGTCCCCGTGCATGGACTCAACTACTCAACCATGCTGAGAACAATTTTTCCCCTGACCAAATTTGGTCCGGATTTAGGCGATTTGGTCCGCCGAAAGTGCGGTAAGGGGGCTTTGCATGGGGACAGCCCATAACGAATCTGATTTCTATTCAGACCAAAACCTGCATGGGGACAGGACCGGTCTGATGTGTCTGCATGTGTACGGGACGAGGCATGATAGCAGAAGATAGCGAGGATGGTAGATCAGATTGTGCTAGCCTCTTTTGCTCTGGTCAAGACAACTTTTAGCAGGCCCAGTGAAGAAAGGAGGAAAACTGCCAAGGGCAGATTCTGGAAGAGTTGGAAGAGGCTCCAGGGGCCGTTTCCACAAAGGCAGTCTCCTGTTCGCCTTCCCTCCAAAGGCTCGGTTTTCCCTCGGAATGTTCAGCGTCTCTCCTGGATTCGGAAGCGTTCCATCAGGAGGCCAGCAAGTTGTCAATGTAGACTGCAATGCAGACTCACTGGGGAAATGCGAGGAGTACATGACAATTGAGATCACGGACAGAGATCCTGAAGACAACTTTGGCGGGATCCCATATACTCTGGTTGCAGAATCGTGCATTCCAGGTAAGACACAGGAGGCAGAGAACTCTCTCAGTTAAAAAGGTAAAGTCCTGAGCACCGACCATGTTTCTTTGATTAGTGCTGCTTTTTTTAAGTTGAATAATTATAGTTTTAAGTTATATCATTTTTCTATTACTCCAGTGATGGCCAACCTATGACACGCATGTCACAGGTGACATGCCAAGCCCTTTTGGGTGACACACATGGTCACCCTGGCACCTGGCCTGTAGTGTTTGCTTGTTCTTGAAGTGTACGAAATACCAGCTTTCAATTGAAGATCTGGTAAATGAAATTCAGCAACAAAAGTCACTAATGTAAGGAATTATTTGTTTTTGCTTTTAATAAAATATATATATCAAAAACATAACTTTTTTACTAGAGCTACAAATATCACAAAATTATGGATATTTCTAGATGTGACACAGCACCCAAGTTAAACTAGGTTTGCTTGCAAATTTTGACACACCGAGCTCAAAAGCTTCACCATCACTGTATTACTCTTAAGGGTATAAATAAGAGCAGATAAATGATTAAGGCCATGGTCACACCTTCACTTTAAACCTTCTTCAGTTCACCTTCAGGTCTGACTGCTCACTCATTTCCATTTCTATCTGTTTTATTTGTGGACTTTCCACCCACCATTTGGAGTCCCCTCCCCTCTCAGAAATTGTTCCTGGGGCCAGAATTTGGTGACAACGGTGCTGTTTCCCTCACTCGGACCCTTTCCCAGTGCTTTCCTGTGCTCCAGTTTGGTCTAGCGGTTAGGGAACTGGACTCTTTTTCTGGGAATACCAGGTTTTATTCCACCACCCTCCATGAAGCCAGCTGGGTGACCTTGGGTGAGTCACCACTCCCTTCTGAGCTCTCACAGCCCCATCTACCTCACAGGGTGTCTGTTGTGGGGAAAAGTACAGAAGGTTTGTCAGCTGCTTTGAGTCTGCTTAAGGGAGAAGAACAGAAGGTTTGTCAGCAGCTTTGGGTCCCCTTACATGGGTGAGGAAAGTGTGGTAGAAAAGCCAACTCTTCTTCTTTTTCTTCCTTCAGTGGGTGATGTGAGGAATGCTCATGGGGCGGCTGAAGGAGCCGTCCCATTGGCATCCCTGATCCTACTCGCTGTCCTTTCAGGCTTTGTGACTGATGATGCCGGAATCATTTTCGAGGAGCATCGGATCTGTAACAGTGGCAACCTCAGCCAGGTGCTAAAGACCGTGGGCTGTGAAGGTGTGTTTGTGACGGACGAGAACAAATTCATCTTCAATAACGTTCTAATCGGGCACCAGGCATCAGCTCGCTTCAAGATCTGCAACACTGGCCGCATCCCCTGTGATCTTCTCTTTGTTGTGAAACCAATTTCTGCAAAGGTAAGGGAATCAGGTTCAAAACTGCATAGGATTGCTGCTGCTAATTATTATTGTTGTTGTTATAGGTCTCAATATTTAATGAGAAAATGTAGCCCCATTTAACCAAAGGCCAGGGAAAAGAGGTGCATCTTCACTCCCTTCCTCAATGCAAGGGGGAGATTATTCCCTAAACTAGGGGCCATCCCTGAGAAGGCCCTCTCCCAGGTGCCCAACCCTTTAGTTACTGAAAGTGGTGGCACAACCAGGAGGGCTTCCCCTCCCGGTCTCAAAGCATGGGCAGGTCGGTACGAGAAAAGCCATTCCTTTAGATCTTTTAGGCATTTGGGAAGGTTGTAGAACAGCACTGTTGAGCCTCCAGTGCCCATTGATGAGCTCCTTCCGCCAGACTGCATGGGCAGCCATGGAAGGAAGAGGGAACCACAGTGCCAGGCGTGTGTCATAGCAAGAGGGGGACCCTGCTGAAAAGTCCTTGCTTGTGTTGCCGTAGTGGTGAGATATCACTCATCCAACACAGGAAATATTAGCTCTTCTTCCACGGAAGGTTCACTGCTTTTGAATTGCGGTGTGTTGTCGTGCCATAAAGGTGGCCTTTGTAACTATTAGGTTCCTCTTCCATCTCCTGAGATGGCAAACTTTGGCTGTGTTTGCCCTTGGGCGACTGTTGTGCAACACAGCCAAAAACTGCAGTTGGCAGGACAGGAAAGAGGTTGCACAGGCTCCTCTTTCCAGTTATGGAAGAGCTCCACATCCGGAAACTGCTGAGGATATTACTGAGGTAAAGCACAGGAGACCAGCAAGCGTTGACCTTCGTGCGCCGTTCACACAGTCTGCTGCCGGTAGGAGAGAAGCCAGGCTCCTCTGAGCTTTGACTGCAGGCTTAAAGCTCCAGGGTAATGGTGCTAAATGAAGCTCCTCTCCTTGGGAGCACTTCCCAGATGGCGGGAAGAAGAAGAAGAAGTAGAAGAAAGTTGGCTTTTCTACCCTGCTTTTCTCACCCATTTTAAGGGGCCTCAAAGCGGCTGACAAACCTTCTGTTCTTCTCCCCACAACAGAACACCTTGTGAGGCAGGTGGGGCTGGGAGAGCTTAGAAGAGAGCTGTGACTACTCTAAGGTTACCCAGCTGGCTTTGTGGAGGAGGGCAGAATCGAACCCGGTATTCCCAGATAAGAGTCTCTAACCTCTAAACCAAACTGGCTCATGTCCTTAGGTTGCTGGGATGAGGAGAACCCTAGAGCTTACTACGCTGAAAAAGCAGCCAGAAGGGCTCACATGCCCATGGGAAGGGGCTTGACTGGGACCTCTTGCTTGTGCCACTACCTGTGCTTTATTTCCTCAGGCCACCATTCGAGTCAGCGACATCTTTGAGCTCCACCCTGTGCGGATGTGCATCGCTAGCCGTTCACATGCCTTTGTGACCCTGACATTTTCACCACAGACCATGCAAAACTACCAATGCATCTTTGAGGGATCGGTTGACGCACAGCCAAGGTACTCCTGGTGTGGCTGGCGGGTGAGGGCTCCTTAGGGCTAGGCTTCCGTACCTGGGATCAGCTGCCACGCTCTCTTCTTTCCAGCGTGGCAGCTAAATCAAAAAACCTATCCTTCGAAGTCACTGGAGACGGCAACCTGCCCCAGATCACCATTTTGCGCCCCATTCTCCGCAACAAGAAAGGGAACCCCCTTCTTCTGTTCAGGAAGCTGCTGCTGGGACATACGGAGACCCTTCCTCTTGTGCTTAAGAACTGCGGCAGCGTTCTGGTACAGGTAGGTGCAGGAACCCTCCGTGAGTTCAAGCTGCTCTCCTTGGGATGCTTCAGAGAAGCTCTGGTTTGGGAAAAAAAGGTCTCCAGGGGTGTGTATCCATAGAAGATTAAATGCAAACACTACCAGACTATTCAGGGAGGAGATCTTCCTTTCAGCCTGTCCCCATCATATCCTTCTGGCCAATGCCTGCCGCTGCTGTCAATGTGGCATTAGATGGGTGGGATTTCACATCTGGGAAGGTCTACCCCCTGTTCTTCCCATCCCTGCAATGCTAAGAGTCCCAGAGATAAAAAAAAGTGTTGGATTTTTGAACACAGATTTCCCCTTTCTGTGAATGCCACTGTAATTACTAGAGATACATTACATTGTTGCAACAATTGGCAAAGGAATTTTTTTTAGCCTTGCTCCATCCTTAGCAGCTCATTCAAAGCAAAGAAGGAGGAAGGGAATCCCCTTTTCTCTCTTTGAACCTGTGCAGGAACCACGATCGTTCTCCTCACACCCCTCGCTGGTTTGAAAGGGAGCAATCACTTTGTCCTGTCTGTTCGTTCGCTCAGCTCATTCTGTGCAAAGCTGCTGCCTTCCCAGTAACATAGTGAATGGAGGAAGAGTCTGATTTGAAAGGGAGAGTGATCGCCCTGTCTGTTCTTTCGCTCAGCTGATTCTGAGCAGGGCAGGCTTACAGGGTTTGGACAAGGGGCGGAGATGAAAACATCCTGTTTCTCTGTGCTGGGGATTTGGGCGGTTTGAATGGGAACTGCAGTATTTGAACTGAGTCTGCATTATTGTCGAGCAAATGGGAACAGCCAGAATGTGCACTTGGTTCTGAATCCAGATTAAAATAGTCCAATTCGGATTAAAATAGTCAAGTGGGGACGCAGCCTAGGAGAAGAGAAGGCTCTTGAATCTGTAGCATTCTGAGGTGTCCCTTGGATCCAGAAAAAAAAAACATTTTTCATCCCTGCGGCTGTTTCTGTTTTCTTTCTTTCCCCAGCTATACCTTGACATGCCTGATGAAACCGGTGCCTTCACTCTGAAACCACATCCTTCCACACAGTGTGTTTACACATCTTTTCAAAACGAGGAGATGGAGCCCAGCGAGGGGGGTAAGGCCTCCAGGAATGGCTTCTGTGGCACAGCTATTTCCAGCAAAAGAGCCACACTCAGGTTTCTAGCCTGTGGACAGGCAGGGAAAAGATTCCCCCGCGGGCCATGATTTCCCTGTCGTCTTTGTGCCTTCACAGCCAAGAAACCTCACATGGTCTCCTTGATCCTGCGCAATGGGGAATCCGCTGAGTTTGATGTTGTTTTCCAACCCAGCGTGGCCCAGCGCACCGAGGGCCAGATCCACCTCTCCATCGTAGACAACCAGTACGAGGAGACAAGTATTCAGATGGTAGGCGAAGGATATCAGGATGACATCACACTGGACAACATCCATGGCTTGGTGTCCGAAGGTGGTGTGGAAAGTGTGGAGGGACAACTGGATGAGGGTAAGAGAAGACAGAGAAGCAAAGTGGGGTCCTTTGCGAGAAGGGCAGCTGGATTACATAGCCCCTTGGTCCTGTGGCATTTCTGTGCTCTTAAGCCATGGTGTATCAACAGCCTCCCAGATGTTCTTAACCTAACATAACATTGCAACGCCCCTTCCACCAAAGGGCAGCACAAAATAACTTATACAATCATCACATCAAAGGGATACAGCAAGTAAAGAAATCCATTTCAATAAATAAAACATCATACATCATAAGCAATGTACAGGATTCTAATAATAAGCCATGTAATCTAAGAAATGACACTACACAATATCAAATCAGAAAATAATAGGAGCAATTAATACAAGACAACTCAAAAATGTCAAAAGAGAAGCTAAACAAATTGCAGCAAAGTGGCAGCAACAACCAACTTGGGAGATTTTCTGTTCTTCCGTCTTCACCTGGAACTTACACCCAGAGGAGGCCATGGCAAAGGCTCCAATCTCACACTCGTAACATGGGACTCAATTGTCTCGCTTATCACTCCAGCTAGAAGCAGCTACAGTTTTTATGGATGGAATGGTGGGAGTTATAGCACAGGAACATTTCTGGAGGGCTGCAGGTGAGCTCACCTTATGCCATCTTAGATATGTCTCTGCCCTCAGGCCTATAAACCTGTGGCAAAGGACAAGGAAGACTCCAGGTGGTCTGACTGCCCTATTCCCACTGGCAAGGGTGCAGCTCATCCTCTACAGCAGGGATGTCAAAGATACGGCCCGCGGGCCAGATGCGGCCCGCGAGCTGTATTAATACGGCCCGCCACCGCCGCCTGCCGCCCGCCGCCCGCCGCCCGCCACCCGCCGCCGCTGTCCTCCTTGGGCATGAAGGAGGCAAGGTGAGGCGAGGCAGCACGCGGTGGGACCCTCCACTGCCCGAGTGCATGGGTGCCGCCATGGACAGCCAACCCCTCCTCTGTGCCCTAGCCACGCCCTGGCCACGCCCCAGCCATGCCCCCAGCCCCTCCTCTGTACCCTAACCACACCCCTGGCCACACCCCTGGCCATGCCCCAGCCCCTCCTCTGTGCCCTAGCCACACCCCCTGTCACGCCCCTGGCCCTGACAGTACTTTTTTTTTAGTCCGGCCCTCTGCAAAATTTAGTTTGACACCTCTGCTCTACAGGACCAGCGCCAGATAGATGGCCTGACCAAAAGCAACTTGGGATATAGCCAAGCAACCTTTCATGGACTCGCCAGTCTGTCCTCCGGAATCCCAGGGTGATCGAGATAAGAACCAAGAGATAAAGCTTAAACACATTAACACCCAAAGAAAGCTCCTAAGGGAACCATATTTAAAAATACTATCACGTTGGTATTCGACACCGGTCTGGCTTTCACATATGACTTCTCAATATTTGAAACTGTGCTGGCACAGGTGCGGAAAAGTAGGTACATATGCCCACCTTTGGTGGGAATGCCATACCATTGATGATTTTTGGCTTAAAACAGAAACAGAGATAAAAAATATCATAAACATACAACTTGATATAATAGCAAGAATGGCTCTCCTACAAATAATAGATTCAATTGAAATTACATAACACAATAAGATATTGCTACATTTTATGTTTATTGCAGCCAAAAAAATCATTGCAAAGAATTCGAGAAGCCATGATACGTTAAATATGCCAGAGTGGTACCTTAAACTGGCAGAATTGGCGGCAAATGAACTAATTACATCACAATATAGAAACTTAAAAGACTTTAAACCCCTATACAAATACAAAGAAGTGTGGTCCCCATTTATAATAAAACTCAATGACCTGAATGGAAACAAAAATATTCCACTCCATATTGTGAAATGACATTTAAGTGATCAAAACGATGTACAACAAAATACTGCTGCCATTATGTAAATAGTTCGTGTTTGTTTATGATTTATTACTTTGTAACAGTTTAACAAAAATAAAAGTTTATTTTGAGAGAGAAAACAGCACCAAGAGATAAAACTAAAACCCACAATTCTCCTGGAGCTACACTGGGAATGTCATATGCAATTCTGGCATTCCCAGAGTCACATTTTTGTAATGTGATGCATTAAAACTTCATAAAAGTGATTGACACAAGCTAAAATTTTGCAAAACAAGAGTGTCAGTGCAAGTGATGATAAATGCCATCATTTGCACCAGCTGAAGGGCACGTCTTGTCTGCTTCTTGTTGGCCAAAATATGTCTGCTCATTTCTCTGCTCATATGATAATCTGAAAAATGACTATGGAGAGTCCCTTACCCTTCTCAAACTGGTGTAATTCCTCCTGCCAAACCTTTATAACAATGCATGAAGGGGCATTTTGGATAAAGAGTCGGGGGATAGAGGGCCCCCCCTTGCCAGGGCCATTAGGACTCTTGCTTCCACAGTACCCCGTCCAAATTCCTGCCTCATATCCTAAGATCTCAGGGCGGCTTACAATAAAAACCCATATTCATCAAAACATTAAATACATACCCTATTAAACAGTATTAAACAGCATCGTTAGTTAAAAAGTTAAAATTAAAATAATGCTTGAGTGAATTAGTGCCCAAAGGTTTTCATAAAGAGCCAGGTCTTTACTTGGTGCCTAAAAGTTAGAAGAGTTGGCACTAAACGGGCTTCCAAGGGGTGGGCATTCCATAAGCAAGGTGCCGCAGCTGAGAAGGCCCTCAACCATGTCCCAACACTGAGGATTTCTCTAACTGGTGGGACACAGATCTTAAACCTCAGGCTGATCTATATAAGAGGAGACACTTTCATGGCAGACCCATTCCGCAGAATCCACATTTGTTTGTTTTTGCCACAGTTGCCAGAGTTGATCACATCCAGTTTGGGCACTGTCACATTGGGAAGCCCTACCAGGCAACCTTCACCATCACTAACCACAGCAAATCGGAAGCAATGAGATTTGAATGGCCCAGTACAGCCACTCTTCAATTCTCCCCACAGGTATGTCCTGGCCCAGCCGTCACCTACCCTTCCTTGATACAGCTGGTTCAAATGTTTCCTTTCTATTTACACTCGACTGCAAAAATGTTCATGACTTGGGCCAAGGGTGCACTGAGCATGGAGAGGGACCCAAGAGACGACCTTCTGGAGTGACTGGTTGACTGGTTGGGGTTCATTTTGTAAACCCTTCGGAATTTTTGGAGAAAGTCCTTTGGTTTTCTCTTGCTCAGTTTCACTGTTTCCAGCTGCAGTGGTGGCTATGGTCACACTTGAGGTTTAATCCAGCTTCAGTCCACTTTCAGAGTGCAAGGATACATCAGCAAAGTGACAAAGTGTTTCCTTTCAGTGTTAAATAATTCATAAAATTCACCTTTGGTCAGTCATACTTTGCTGATGCATTCTCTTGCTCTGAAGGTGGACTGAAGTTGGATTAAACCTTAGGTATGACCACAGCCGGTGTCTTTCCCTGTACTACATGTATGGTATTTCAAGCTCTTAGCAACACCCTTCTGTAAACATGCTATTATGTGCTGTGACACCGTATGAAAAGCATCCAATACCTTTTGAATTTTTCATTGCTTAAATTCTGGTGGTAGAAGGCCCCATATCCTGTAATGTTGCCACAGCATTCTTGGAATATCCTATGCCTGTTAACCATTGGCTTTGAGCCTCAGTGCTGAGAGGGAACAGGACTCCCTTCCACTGTGGAATGGCTAAGAGGGACCCTGGCCGGTGCTTGGGTTTCTGCAAACCATGGTTGTCTGGGCCAAAAAAGTGCGGCAGTCTCCACATCTGCCCTCCCCACCAAATCTTTGCTAAAAATCTAAGAATCTGGGGGAAAGAAGGCAAGACACAGGGGTGGCCCCTCGGGCAAATTTATTTATACCCCACGTGCCATACATAATCAGGCTCCTGAGAAATGTTGCTTTTGATGGCTCCACTGTAGACCCCTCAGTTGTCCCAGCAAAGACCTTAACCTGGGCACCTGAGAGGCTGGTATGGCAGCACCCAGTCAATCCATGGGAACTGTCAACATCTGGAGCAGCCACTGCTCCAGCTGTGCTGACACCATGGTTAGCTCTGCGGCTGATGCTCCTTTTCACTCAACCACGGAGCTTGGAGGGTTAGAGGCAACTGTTGGAGCCATCAAAGCCAGGATGGCTGCCGTTCAGCTCCTTGTGGCTGTGGCCCGATCTCCTGCTAGAAGCTCCACGAAAACGAGTTTTCTTCTGGTTCTGTGCACCCTTCCTCAGGTCGGTCACCTCCATGCCGGGTGCACCAAAAACATCACGCTGACTTTGAAGTGCAGCAGCCCCACGACCTTGAAAGATCTCCTGCTCAAGTGCAAGGTGACCAAGATTACTTTCCCACTGCCCAGTGAGCAGATACCCGACTGGGATGACCGCCTCCACACCGTCAAGTGGGTGGACGTCCCCAAGAGCGCCACAACCACACGCCCGACCAAGAAAAAGGTGAGAAACAGACATGAGGCCTTTATGAAGCTAAACCAAACAAGGGGCACGCAGGAGTGATGGAGTGAGGGCAAAAGTCTGCACCAGGACTGTGACAGTGCTTTCAAAAAGGGGCTGAGACGGACAAAGACAGCACAGGAAGAGCAGAGATGCCTCCTTTGTCCTTGGTATCTCCTTTTTCTTGCCTGAACCTGTTTTCCCAGGGGAGTGTAACATGGAGAACCTCTTGCCTGTTAAAACATCAAAGGCCCAGCTAATTCACCTTCAGAGCCAGAGAAACCACCAGCCAAGAAACAAGCAGTTTTCCTTCCAGCTCTGGGTTAGAAAGGAATTGATGGAACGTGGCCAGTGGGGTCTTCTCATTCTGTCCCCGGGCAGCTTGGTTCTCCTGGAGGCTTCTAGATCTTCAGTTGGCAACCATCAGTCAACGCTTCTGGATTGTTTCATATTTTAAATGTCAGTCTCCTGTTTTTACAAATTAGCCAGCACAAATCTGCATTAAATCCTAAACATGATATCCTGAAGCGTTAAAAGCAACACTCAGCCCTAATGACCTGGGTCCCTTGTCTTCTGAGACAGCAGGACCTTGGTTGCCTGGCCTGAAAGACTATGTTGGCTGTAGGTTTGATCACCTCACCTGCTTTGGACTATCTCTGCCCCCCCCCCCCCGCCCGCCACATCCCAGTGGAGATCCTCTCTGGCCGGAGCTGAGACTCGCCCATCATCCACTGGTTTCTGGGTACAGCAGGTGCATACTATGCGGAGATTCCATAGAAGAGTGATTTCAGTGCCCTTGGTAATGAATTGACATGCATCATAGTTGAGATTGGCCACTTCATTTCCTTCTATGCTTCCTCCTAGTCCGTGGCTCCTTCTTGCAGAGCCTGCTTGGGCGAATGCCTGGAGCCCACGGCTGACTCTGGAGTCCCAAGTTGCCTCTGTGCCCATTGGGGGATCCCACATCTCCTTTGGTGGCTCTTACGGCTCTCCTCCGTCTTGTCCTGCTGTTGGCGTAGGTGGTAGAAACGGATCCAGAGCCTGCTCACAGCACTGTGGAGGACAGCAGCCAGGAGTTGGAGCTGTGGGTGAACGCCATCGCTGACTACGCCCAGTATAAGATGGAAGTGGATGTGGTGCGCTTCAAGGACACGCTGCTCTTCCAGACCAGGGTGTTCAGGTGAGGAGCGGGCAGGCAGGGCCTGGATCCGAGGCTGCAGTTCATTTCTGCAGATTTTCCACCATCTCCAAAACCTCTCTCCTCTGAAGGGCTCATGGATAGAGCTCTTGGGCTCGGCTCCAGCCTTCCCACTCAGATGGCTGCCGTCAAAAGGCCTTGCTTTCCCCTGCATTCAACTAAGGGGCGGCAGGGTAGCCCTGACCAAACCGCCAGTGCTGCTACTTCTGACTGCTCAAAGACTGCACCTCCCTTTTCTCTTCTGCCCTCAGAGTAGAGCTGGTCAACACAGGGAGCGTCCGGTTGGAATACTCCTGGAAAGTGGTCATGGAGGACAACGTGAGGGCTGTCAACTTTGCTGCAGACCCCCTGTCCACAAGCCCAGAAGGTACTGCAGGCCCTTGGCCCAATTCCCAGGCATGATGACCCCCTTGCCTCCTGCTTCGCAACAATGAAAATATAAAGAATCCTCTGACGACAAATTTAAAATACAGGCCTCTCTCTCTCATATGGCAGTGGTGCCCAGGAATGCCCGTTCCCTCTGCAGAAGCGACTTGGTTGCAGCGAACAATGCCAGTTGCAGCCTTCAGGCTGGTTTACTGCAGGCCACGGAGTGTGGAGCTGCCCTTGAAGGTGGTTTGGGGGTTGGAGCTAGTGCAGACCCTGGCAGACCCTGTGACTAGATGCGAGGAATATGCACTGCCCCCAAACTCTAATCACCTTGGGCCTGAATATCTGGGGGCCAAACCCCTCCCAGATGGTCTCGCTTGTCAGTGAAGATCCTCTGGGAAAAGCCTTCTTCTGGATTCCTTTCCCAGGAGATGAATGTGGAATGCCAGCTGGCTGCTGGTGGTGGTCTTCCTCTTTGGTGGCCCCTGGGCTGTGAATCATAGAATCATGGAGTTGGAAGGGACTTCCAGGGTCATCAGGTCCAGCCCCCTGCTCAATGCAGGATTTCCTAAACCATCCCAGACAGATGTAGGCCCAACCTCTGCTTGAAACAGACTCAGTTTGGGAAATAACACAGGCTCCAGCACGTAAGTGCCTTTGAGCACCACTTTAGCTTGATCTTCCAAACATGGCCATTACAATCACCTCTGGAATGTCCAAGGAAAGGACACTAGGGCCATGTCCCCATGCACTTGGTTTAGTGCGGATCGGAACATTTTTAATCCAGGTGCAGGGCCGAATGTGAATTGAGCCAGCCCCATGCATTTGCTGATAACATGGGCTCAATCACACTACAGGTGACCCCATGCAAACTGCACTAAGCCCCTGCATGGGGGAACAGCATCTTTTTCTCTCCACCCCCGCTCTCCCGATTGGAAGCCAGGCTGACATCGCCACCCCCTGTGCTGCCTGCTGTAGTGATGGCAGGGAAATGCCACCCAACACCTCCTTCCCCGATTGTGGCACATAGGGCTGAAAGGCAATAAAATATAATATTAAAAAAGAAAAAAGAGAAAAAGCCAGATCGTTCTGCGAAGCCGCTACAGGTTTTGGCGGCAGTTTACCTGAGGTGCGCACCTCCACTCCACCCAGTACAGCAGTTTACTGCGCATGCGCTAAATTAAGCCATTTAAATTCAATTATCATGCCTGACTGGGCAATCGGGGAGGGTGGTGGTGGAATAAACGGTCACGGAAAGAGACTCGTGGGACGGCGATCGCATCTTCTGCTGTAAAACTGGGGCGCTGAAGCTTCTGTTTGTCTTGCTGACTTGGCAATCAGGGAAGGGGGGTGGAGTAATGGTCGCGGAAAGAGACTTGTTTCTGTTCAGTCACCCTTTATTGCCAAAAATGCCCAAATCTCCAACGCACAGGACAGGAATGGTGAGCACCTGCTAATGGCGGGACTCATGGACAGGACCCATGTATGGACTCAGCCTCCAAAATAATGCGGGCTTGCCTCCTGAACAGTAGCGAGAGCAGTTTTCTTCAGTATTAAATTTACCGTGGATTTGGGCGGTTTGGTCCGCATGTTTGCATGGGGACGCTCCTTGCCAAATTCGGATTTGGTTTGGACTATAGAGTGCAAGGCCAGGGAATGCTTCCTATAGGAGACTCTTAACACACACACACACATGCCCTGTTAGGGGCTGGAAAACAATGGAACTTCATGGAGTCACGTGGACCAAAGTCTCAACAAAGTCTCCCTTTGGTACAGGAGAACCTCCATCCGGAACATCAGGGGCGTCCATCAAGGCCCAGTCCAGCCGACGGTTCAGCCAGCCAACCAGCATGGACAGCTTCTCTTCCTACGTGCCCCCAGCGGTCAGCCGCCCTGCCTTCTCCATGGACCCCAGTATTGGAAGCATCCCCCCTGGGCAGTCCCAGTGGCTCCAAGTGAAATTCTGCCCCCAGGAAGTGGGAGAGTTTGAGGGCCGTCTGATCTGCAGGTTAGAGGAACTGGGGAACCAATCCAGCCAGTTGCCTAGTCTGAGCTCCCCAGAGTGGCCAGGTAGGCTTGTGAAAACGGGCTGAAACCAGCGCTTTCTGAATGGTTGCCATCGGATAAATTAAGATTTGGGTGAAAAAAAAGGATCCCACAGTAATGCTAAAAACAAATCATTTGAGGAAAGCAAAGATAACGGTGAAAAAGGATTCCACTCATCAAATACAGAAATAAAGAACGTCAACAAATATTCATTAAACATTTTAATTCTTTTAGAGAAAGTAGAATGATGAAAGAGACAAAGCGGTTAAACTGGAGTGGCCTAGAGACTGAGCTAGATGAAGTTTATAGAACTCATTTTATGCAGAGCATTATTTCAAAGGAGATCAATAATTATCATTATTTACTTATTAGTATTTCTATCCTTCCCCATACCCAAATGTTTTAGGGCGGGTGACAATAAAGTGGTCACACCTAAGGTTTAATCCCGCTTCAGTCCACTTTCTTCTTCTCTGTCCCTTCAGCATCTCCAACCTGAAGCTTCAGGATTCGGGGCCAGTGGTGGTGGTGAAAGGCAAGAGCCTGCTGCCGTACTGCCACTTCGAACTGGAAGACTCTGACTACATTACTGCAAACAGGCGCAGTCCAGATTTGCGGGGACTTGGAGGGGTGAACCTGGACCCTAACACCAAAGTCATTGAATTCTTCTCTGTCGGCGTCCACATCAGAAACACCCGGTGAGCATCCAGCAAGTCCATTGCCCTGGCCACTTGCAGGCCTTCCGGTCCAGGTGGGACTGACCATTCCAGCCCTCCTGTATCACTGGCGTCTTTCCGAAGGGCCTGTCCAGGATGGAGAGAACTCTGAGCCCAGGTGGACCCCCATGCTACAAAATTTACTCACAAGAAAGGGAAGAGTCCACATGTCAAGAGACTGCCTGTTGGAGGGTCTCATGCAGTTAACCTGGTTTGGTTGGCAGTGCAGCTCTAGCTTCTGAATACCTTATGTGTGGCTTTGAGGAAGCAACAGGCCACACTGGGGAAACTGGGCATCACTGCAGGCATTAAACTGGCACCGTTTTGAAAAATACAGCCAGAATCAGAGGGAATGCCAAGAAATACCTAAGGAACAGCAGCAGTTGACGATATCAGCATAAAAGCACAAAGCAGGTTGATTTCAGTATCCCCTAAAAATCAAGAGTGCCTCAAAAGTGTAATTGTCATTAGTGAGTGAGAGCATATCAGCAAAATGCCTGCTAAACTGTGTGAAAGAATTAAATGAACATAAAAATATAAGAGGAGCCCTTCTGAATTCAGCCACAGCCCATCTAGTCTAGCATCCTGTCTCACACAGTGGCCCACCAATTGCTTATGGGCATTTCGAGCAGAAGACGAAGGTAAAAACCATCACCTGCTCTTGAATTCCTTTAGAGGCATCCTGCCTGCCTCCTCAGCCTGGAGGATGTACCTAGGCACCCATTCTGATAGCCATTGATACACCTGTCCTCCATGAATTTGTCTAACCCTTTCTTAGAGCCATCTAGGCTGGTTGCTGTTACCACCTCTTCTGGCAGCAAATTCCACAGACTGATGACCCTCTAGGTGAAGA
Organism: Aspidoscelis tigris stejnegeri; assembly: GCA_023333525.1. Classification (NCBI taxonomy): domain Eukaryota; kingdom Metazoa; phylum Chordata; class Lepidosauria; order Squamata; family Teiidae; genus Aspidoscelis; species Aspidoscelis tigris. The sequence continues at coordinate 7,304,732 of JALMGA010000013.1, forward strand.
AATTGTACCCCTTGTCTCATTTAGCCTCACCTGCCTGTCAGCTTCATAGTCTGTGGTCACACTTAAGGTTTAATCTAGCTTCAGTCCACTTTCAGAGTGGGAGAATACATCAACAAAGTGACAAGCTGTTTTCTTTCAGTGTTAAGTGACTCAGAATATTCACCTTTGGGATAGATAATGTGGAAAGAAAATTACTGGTCACTTTGCTGATGTGTTCTCTCACTCTGAAGGTGGACTGAAGCTGGATTAAACCTTAGGTGTGACCACAGCCATAGAGGGCCTCTGGTTCTAGTGTTGCTGTTGGGCATCTCAAGTAGAAGACAAAACCTTCACCTGCTCTCAGAGGCATCCTGCCTGTCTTATGCAAGCGTGATAAGTCTGGGCAAAAAAGAAAATATTTGCATTCTTCTTTGATACACAGCACTGGGCTGTGCTAGTAATAAAGTCTATATACACCTATTATTTATTTATTTATTTATTTATTTAATTTGTGTTTCTATCCTGCCCTATACCTGGAGGTCTCAGGGCAGGTTACACTATTGATCAAATAGCCCATGATAAGGAAGGCCGGTGCTTAGCTGACTTACAGGGGATACACGTGTCGGCAGCCCTGTTGATGAGGCGTCTGCTTTCCTTCTCTTGTCGGCCAGGAGTTTCATCATCATGAACCCTACAAACACCCCCTACTCTTTTCAGTGGACCTGTGAGACGCAGGAGAAGGATCCGGACCGGGCGGCCTTCATCTGCTTTACTGAGCGGGGCCAGCTACGGCCAGAGAAGACCATGGAGGTGAGCGCGCAGAGGGCGTCTCTGCTGAAGTCCCAGTTTCCTGTTTTGCTTGTCTCAACCTTCTCTTTACCGTAAATGGCCAGGTGACCATACGAGTGCATTATCACTTTTTTCTCTGCCACCTGTGGCACTTAGGATTAGATATATGGGTGGTACACATTCCAGTTTGGTCTTGTGGTTAGGGTGCCAGACTCATATCTCACAGTCATGGGGTTCCATTCTGCACTCCTCCACAAAACCAGCTGGGTGGCCTTGGGCTAGTCACAGCTCTCCTTCTGAGCTCTCACAGCCCCACTACCGCACAGGGTGTCTGTTGTGGGAGAAGAACAGAAGGTTTGTCAGCAGCCTGACAAGTGAGAAAAGTGGGGTAGAAAAGCCAACTCCTCCTCCTCTTCCTCCTCCACCCCTTTCACCCAACCCATTTGCAGCTGAACAGAAAGGCCACACAGCTGGAATGACAGAGCTTTCAGAGGGAAAATGCCGCAAGCTGTCGGTTACAGCTGTCTTGGGGAAGGGCTGGGCCATGGGCCAAAATGGCCGTGCAAACATTATTCCTGGGGGCAAGACAAACTACACTTGTGGGTGGGTAGAAATGGAAAATGGAGAGATGGAAAAATGGTATTGGTGAGTTAATTTATATTTGATATGACTAAGCATCAGAGGATATGAAAGGAAGGGACCATGATGAAGAAAGAAATAGGACACATTATTATTGTTATTATAGTTTATTTCTATAGCGCTGTACATGTACTCAATGCTTTAAATGTTTTTAATTCTGTTTTTATATTGGTTTTATTGTCACCCACTTTGAGAGGGTGCACATGTGTGCATGTCTTTGTGTGTACACACCTTATGCATGATGAACTGACCAGAAGATGCTCCAGAAGCTGTACACCATGTCTGGAGGATTCTACCCAATTCAGGCCTGAAGGAGGGAGGACTAGGGCTTACCATGGTCAAGGCCGCTGTCCTAGGGGAAGAGACACAGTTCCTGCAGATGAGCCACTAGAAAATGTCTCAGACAACTGCAAGAAAGAAGCAAGAAAACGGGGCAGCTCCTTTCATCTAAGACCCTCCACATAATGCACCATTGGCAGATCACAGAAAGGGCTGATACTAGAAAATCCTATCCGTGGCTGGAAAAGGCAGGACTGAAAGGCATTGCTGAGGCACTAAGGCTGTGTTCACACCCAAGTTTTAATCCAGTTTCACTCCACTTTCACAGCAAAAACACATCAGTACTCATTTTCTTTTCACTTTATCTAAACCAGAGGTGCATTTCAGCTTTTCACTTTTCTGATGTGTTCTCTCAGTCTGAAAGTGGACTGAAGCTGGATTAAAACTTAGGTGTGAACACAGCCTAATATTGGCTGGATGGGGACAAGCCCTGGAAACAAGTTCAACAGGAGCAGGGCTCTCAGGGTCGACATGCCAGGCAGGGCCCCAGGGCAGAATGTGCACAGAATCCTCCTGAGATACGTAGTCCAGCTCATCGAGTTTCACCAAGGTATTGCAGTCCAGGATTAGAAAATGTGTCTTCTTGCCTGCAGATTATATTTGAATTCATCCCCCAACATCTGGATGTCACAGAATCCTTCTGGACCTTTACCATCCCTGAAAATAATATTTCTGTCCCGTTCCTTCTGGTGGGCCACACAACCGACCCAGCTGTGTATCTGGAGAGACCTCACCTGAACTTCCGCTCGGTTTTGATCGGTAAGAACAGGTGTGGGAAACACTGATTTCGGTGCTTCATCTAATTTGGAGATCACAGGTTCAGAGGGTGTGGGAAGATTTTTAGGGAAAAAAAATACAGCAAACAGTTCAGTGGGGTTCGGAGCTTTCTCTTTGTCTTGTGTTTAGTCAAAACTGCTGCCAGTATTCTGTCCCACTTGGGTATCTTTCTCTTTCCTTAAGGGCACGAAGTTCGTGACAGCTTCAATATTGTCAACAATGAGAATCAGACCTACCATTTCTCCTTCCGGGACAGCTCCCGCTTCTCAGAGGGGCGAATCAACTGCCTGAATCTGCAGCCCATAGAGGGCTCAATCCCAGCTCACTCCAGGTAAAGAAAGAAAGAAAGAAAGAAAGAAGTCCGCCTGGGTCAAGGATCTTGAGATTCTCTTGGTAATTTGGACTTCCTGGGAGGTGTCAGTTTCCCCAGACATTATGCCCACAGTTTGAAAAGGAATTTTATTTTTGGATTCTGTGATGCATAGCAGTTGGTCACTGCATTAGCTGAAGGATGTGGTTTAGACAGGCACCGGTAGGATCTCCGCCTGGTTTCTCACAATTCCCCCCCCCTCATTTTTTCATGGATCATCAACATTCGAAGAGAACATAACCAGTAATAAAACCACAAATTTTCAGTGCAATAATGAAACCAATCACCTCCTTGATAAGCACTGCAGACCTCTTGGGTTTGGCCACTTTCAACAGCCCCCTCCCAGGTTTAAGGTGTGCTCAGTGTCCTACAGGATGTGTTTCTTGTATCTTCTTTTCTCCATCCATCTGACCCTCACTGAAAAAAGTGGCATTGTCTCCCCAGGGTTCCTATTAACATCTTCTTCACACCAACACTGGAAGGGGAAATAAACTTTAATTTGATCTGCGATATCAAGACAAAAAGCCAGCCTCTTACCATGAATGTCAAAGCCATTGGCCAAACTATGAATGTGTCCGTGAAATGTGAGGAAAGTGATGGTTCAGTTGTTGAGTTGGATCCTGATCAGCCTCACAGGCTCCACTTCCGAGAGGTACAAGAGCTGAGAGCCCACAGCCAGGAAAGCCCTGGGGGAGGTGGTAGAACATTCTCTGGGTTTTATTGTTATTATTATTGTTGTTGTTGTTGTTGTTAATATGAAGAAACACAGCAATATAACACAAATCTAAACATGTCGGCTTTGATATTCCATAATACATGGGGATCTTCCCAAAATCCTAAGATGATATGTACCGGTGGATCATGTGAGCAGAACCCAGCAGGGTGGCCATTTGCGGTTGACAGATGGTAACCTAGTCAATGTTAAGCTGCCTTAAATGCCATCTAAGGTCTTTGGGAATGGTACCCAGTGTGCCAGTCACCACTGGGACCACCACTGCTGGCTTGTGCCAGAGTCTTTGAACTTCGATCTTTAAGTCCTTGTATTTTGTAGTTTTCTTTGTTTCACATCATCATCATCATCATTAATTTCTGTCCTGTCCTATACCCGAAGGTCTCAGGATGGGTAACAACATTTAAAATCAAACATATATATTAAAACAATGTTTGAAAGTGGGAAGAGAAAGTGCATCCCCATGTAACCAAAGGCCATGGCAAAGAGGAGCATCTTCACTGCCTTCCTAAACACGTACAGTGAAGGTGCCTGACGCACCTCAAGGGCAAGTCTATTCCATAGCTTAGGGGCCATCACAGAGAAGGCCCTCTCTGGAGTGCCCAGCCCTTTTACTGAAGGTGGTCCCTACGTAGTAATTGGTTGAGGAATGGTAGGTAAAGCAAGAGCCCTGTGGATAATCCAAGGGTGGAAATGTTTGTGAGCATAGGCCAATCCCCAAGACAGGTGCTCTCGAGTCTGCGATTTTGGGAAGAATCCTTTCTTGCCCCTTCCCTTCCCCCTCCCACATATTTTGGGGTGTGGTTCTAGGACTGTCTCTGAGCACTAAGCACTTCTGCCCTGCCTCCCTTCCCCTCTGTTCTGGACAGATGCAAGTGAATGATTACGCTCAGTGTCACTTTTCCCTTCTGAACACGGGCAAATTCAACACGGCTTTCTTGTGGGTCCTCAACGCCTCCAAAGCTCTGCAGCAATACTTTACCATCACCCCGAATAACGGCGTAGTGGAGGCTGGGGAGAGGGTGGAAGTCGACATGTCATTCCATCCGCTGAAGAGCTGCAAGCTCAAAGACGTTGAGCTCAAGCTGCAGGTAAGAATAAAGCCTTGCCAAGGATGGAGCCTCTTTAAGCGCCAACGGCAGAGAAGGCGTGAGAGAGGCTTAATCCAGACAGCCCTGGAATGCATCCTGCTTCCCTCGCCTTCTAGGGGGTAACCAGGGCCCTCTGGCCTTCGGTGCTCAGCTACGGCTGGAAGACAAGTTTATTTATTTATTTATTTATATTTATATTTATATCCTGCCCCGTACCCAAGGGTCTCTGGGCGGCTCACAACATTTAAAAACAAACATATCTAAAACTATAGCAATCCTAAAACCAGTACAAAGTTTAAAAGAAAAACAGCATTTAAAAAATACAGAAACAGTTTAAAAACAGCAGTGTTTACAACGGGGGAAGCGTAGGGAACATTTAACCAAAGGCCTGACTGAAGAGGTACGTCTTCACGGACTTCCTGAACATAAACAGAGAAGGGGCCTGATGCACCTCCAGGGGGAGACCATTCCACAGCCTGGGGGCCACCACCGAGAAGGCCCTCTCCCGGGTGCCCACCCGCCTAGCCGCTGATGGCGGTGGGATCACCAGGAGGGCCTCCCCTCCAGATTTTAAGATGCGGGCAGGTCGATATGGGAGAAGGCGCTCCTTTAGATATCTGGGGCCCAAGTCCTTCAGGGCCTTATAAGTCAAAGTTAGCACCTTGAATTGGGCTCAGTAGTGAATTCTGGAGAACGCGGCCCTGATGATGTCTCCACCTGTCTCACAGGAGAGTCCCATGACGCAGAGATGGAAGGTCTCCTGGGTGGGGAAGGCTCAGCTCTGTGCTTCAAAGCAAAGGTGTGGCCAGCCCCTAGAAATGGGTGCACACCTGGGACACTGGAAAGTAAACATGGCAATGTAGAAATCATCAGAAAAACAGGTGAACGTGGGAGGGAAAGACAAAACTGAGAAGAAGAAGAGAGTGTGGGATTGCCAGAGCACCATGTACTTGGTCATGAGCAAAATAAAACCCCTTCAATATACATTTTTTCAAAATTGGATTTGTTGGGGCGACGGGTTGAGGAGGAAGCCAAATCACCAATGTGAATATCACAACTCAGGGAATAAATATCAAACCGATAATTTGAGAGAAGGTATCATTGCACTGAAGAGGGACGCAGAAATAGGCACATGAGGTCCTTAAAGTTGCCTTCCCCTCCCTCCTCTTTGCTCTCAGCGGCCTTCCTTGCAGGACAGGTCTGCTTCTCTGGTGTCTTATGTCTTACTTCTCTCTTCCATAACCTTGCATTGTAATTGGATGCTTTTGCTGTAGCAGCAGCATTAGTAGCAACCCATGCAATGGAACAGGGCCAAGGCAGCACCGGAGGGCAGATCTCCAAGTAGGACATCAGCCTTGACCTCGCTGACTTATTTTGATCCATAGCTGCGGGAGATCAAAGGCTTGAGCTTCCCTGGCAAACGTCCACAGTTTGCTACTAAGCACCAGCAGCGTTCCCTAAGTACTTTGGAAATGTGACAGGATATTAAAAAATTCAAAGGACTTAGTCCTGATCAAGCAAACTTGTCTGGTCTCTCCATTGACAGATCACTCACGGCTCCACATTTACTTGCCTTCTGTACGGCTCAGTTTTGACTCCCAGCATCCATTTCTCTCACACGAAAGTGGACTTTGGAAGCTGTTTCATCTATCAACTCGGGATGCCAATTCCCAAGCGGATTCTGACTGTAACAAATAAAAGTGACAAAACTGTGAGGTAAGCTGGACCCACGGCTGCGTCCGCACACGGCGGACGGGGCGGAGACTGGGTTGTTAAAATGTATTACTTGGCCATTTGACCGTATCATTGAAAATGAAAATAACAGAGTAAGAATGGGCAGAGTCGTAAAATACGACAGAATAGAAATAATTTGATGAAATAAAATTGTCAGGGATGTGCACTAAGGGTTTTTTAGCATTCGATTTGAAACAAATTGAGTGTTCAAAAATCCATATTCGAATGTGGTAAAGTTCTAATTTGGTATGAATCTATTCGTACATATTCGTATGAACATTCTATACATATCTGATGTATCCAGGTATAGGGAGGGATATAAATGTAAATAAATGAAATATCTGATACATTTCCCCAGCCTAATGAATGTCTGAACTATTTGTATGAATGTCCGGAAACATTTATATTGGTTTGAATGTTAGCATATGAATATTGTAACATTCGATTCGAGTTTGATTGTCCCAATTCGGCTGAATTTTGTAAGTTACGAATATTCGTACCCATCCCTAAAAATTATATAACTTTGTCACGTACCGTCATGTGTGTTCATCATGTCCTATTTTCATTCTGGGGATCCCACAGGAACCAGCTTGAATTTTTGAATGCGTTTGTTCTTGGGGATCTGTCCTTGTGCCGGCTTTTTTTGGCTAAACCTGTGGATGGGTTTTCTGAAAGCAACTTTGGAGCAGTGCAGATGATTACAGGGAGACTCCGTTTTGGAGCTGTGGGTGGATCCAGCCTCAGAGGGATGTAGAGTCACGTAGAGCACTTTGGCCAAACAGCCGAGAGCACAGAACCTTATAGGAGATGAGGGGACGAACTTAGAATGGGCTTAGAATGAATTAGAACCTTCCCCACTGAGGCTGCGGTTAATTCTCCTTCAGCCTGAATTCCAGCCCATTCAGGTATATCTTTAAATGCCAAGCCAGTTTTTTGTTTATTTTCCTCCCTCTGTTCAGGTTTTCCTTCATTCAGGTCAACAGAGCATTAAAGTTTTAATCCAGTTCCAGGAGGCCACTGTTCCAGCTCCCTGCTGCCGGGAAAATGATGACTTGCCCCTCCCCCTGACAGCCCTTCCTTTGCCCCGTCATCACAATCTCCCTCCCTCTTGCTGGGATTTCCTTTCCCTGTTGCTTGATCTCCCTCCCACCCCCTTGCCTTAATTTCCTTTCCTTGTTGCTGCTGACATTGCAATCAGTGATCTCCCTCCCCTCTCCCTCTTGCCCTGAGTTTCTCTCCCCACCCTGTCACCGCTGCCCCCAAACCTCGATCTCCCTCCTGCAGGCCCCACCTGTCGTCTCACCCCCCCCTTTACCCTCCCAAAATGCCTCCCCATCAAGCACAGGGACAGCAGCAAGAAAGTGTAAGCAAGCTGTTCCTGGCTGAAAACTGCTTGGATACTGCTGCCTTCCTGATGCGGATTTAAATGGTAAATTGTAACCGCAGCCTTAAACTGATGAGGTTTGTATTTGTGGTCATAAGCCGGTGATGGCCAACCTATGACACGCGTGTCACCTGTGACACACCAAGCCCTTTTGGGTGACACATCTGGTCACCCTGACACCTGGGTGTGTAGTGCTTGCTTGTTCTTGAAGTGTACGAAATACCAACTTTTAATTGAAGATTTAGCAAATGAAATTCAGCAACAAAAGTCACTATATAAAGAACTATTTGTTTTTGCTTTTAATAAAATGCATATATCAAAAATATAACATTTTTACTAGAGCTACAAATATCACTAAATTATGGAAATTTCTAGATGTGACACAGCACCCGAGTTAAGCTAGGTTTTCTTGCGAATTTTGACACACTGAGCTCAAAAGGTTCGCCATCACTGTCATAAGCTGTGGTCGCACTTAAGGTTTAATCCAGCTTCAGTCCACTTTCTGAGTGAGAGATTATATCAGCAAAGCTGACAAGTGCTTTTCTCTCAAGTAACTCAGAGAATTAACCTTTGGGATAATGTGGAAAGAAAATTACTGATCACTTTGTTGATGGTTCTATCGCTCTGAAGGTGGATTAAAGCTGGATTAAACCCTAGGTGTGAACACAACTGCAATGGAGCACTCAATCTAAATCTCCTCTGAGTGCAGAGATACATGGGCCAAACTGCTGTTCCACAAAGCCAGGGGGATCACACCTTCATCACCTCATCCATAGGCCAGATACTTGTGGCAGCTAATTCTCTTCTCCTAGAAGGGGCTTCGATGGTTCTCACCCTGGATGGGGGAAGGTTGGCTCGCCGGTCCTTGATTTCCTGTTCTTTTTGACCACAGCCTGAACTGCCTGTTCACCAACACAGCTTACCTGGAGCTGGACTTCCGCAGCGAAGTGCTGGGGCCTCGAGGAAAGAGGGAGATTCCCATCTTCTTCTACCCCCGAGAAGCTGTTTCGTACCGTGAAGTTGTCACCTTTGAAATAAATGGGCTCTTGCAGAGAAGCATTGAAGTCCTTGGAAAGGGCATTGAGATGAAGGTAAAGTTCCAAAAAGTTTGCCAACTTGGACCTTCCAGATCAAAAAATATTTCTGATTTGGTGGGAGACGATTCCCTTTGCCAGGACCATTTACTTAGGTTTACACACTAAAGAACTCAAGATGGCATAAAAGACTAAAATGTTCACTACCAATCAGGGCTGTGCCCTGGGTTCTTGTGGCAGAAAGGCCTGCCCTGCACATCATTGGCACAACACGCAGACCTGCTGATCCCTCTATCTGCTTCACTTCTGCCTGTTTGCAGCTACTGCCAGCCAGGGACATGCCAGAGTTCCCCCAAAACACCAGCTTTGAAGCATAAGAGGCTCCATCCGGCATAGGAGTGAAAACCTGTCTCTGACCCGCTTTTTACCCACTTGTCAAAAAGTGCTGAAAAAAACGTAACAGTCGCTTCTTTTTTGCTGGCTCTGGCGCTGTGTCCACACCTTAAGTTTTAATCTAGCTTCAGTCCACTTCCAGAATGAGAGAACCCATCTATAAAGTGTTCCCCTTCAGCATGATCCAGCTCAGAAAAAACACACACCTGTGGGCTAAATAATGTGGGGGGAAACATCCTGACCTTGTCCTGTTTCCCAAACCTGACATAATCCTGTTCCTGCCTCGAATCTTCCCTTTGGGCCTCTTTGTTCTGTAACTCTGGCCTGCATTCTCTTCCTGCCTTGTTGCAACCTTGGCGGCATCTTTTCCTCACCTGTAGATAGATGTTGTGGAGCCTCACAACAAAATGCTGAAGTTTGGAGCCGTCCCTCCAGGCTACACAGTGAAGAAGACGGCCACCATAGTCAACCACAGCATCACAGCCGTCACCTTTAACCTCAGCTTTATGTGTTCTGTGCCAGAGTTACTGGAATCAAAGGTAAGGCTTTGCCTCCCATCCCCTTACCTAGGGGAGGTGTGTTCTGTTGCCCACCCACCCCCACCCCCACCCGTTATAAGCTGCTCATAACCAGTCAGCCGCTGCAGACTGAAAGGCTACCTGTGTGTGTGTGAGACGCATCAGTAGTGAAATGGGTGGGCACCTGGGAAAGGGCCTTTTCAGTAATGGCCCCCAGGTTTATGGAATAGTCTCACCACCTTCCTGAATATATTCAGGGAAGAGGTGTGATGCACCTCTTTGCCCTGGCCTTTGGCTAATGTGATTATACCCCCCCCCCCCCCGCAGTTACTTTCATTTTAATATTTAGGATATTGTTTTAAATATGTTGAATCCTTTAAGTGATTTTGTGTATATTATTGTTTTTTATATATTGGTTTGTTATCTGTTGTTTTAAAGGTTGTTACCCAGCCTGAGACCTTTGAGTATGGGGCGGGATAGAAATATAAATAATAAATAAAAATAAATAAATAAAATAAATCTTTCTCCGCTTTGCTGGGAGCGGTCCTCTAAAACAGGGGTGGGATCCAGGGCAAAGTGAGTGCCCACCTCTCTCTCCTTGGGCAGGTGCTCACCATGTCTCCGCTCACCGACGTCACCCTGAAGCCCAAAGACGGCACCTGCCACGTGGAGGTGACCTTTTCCCCCAAGAGCCGCATCCGGCAGTTCACGGAGGAGGTCCTGCTGGAGTGCCAGGGCGTGGTGCGCTCCCTCTTTGGCGTGCGAGGCTGCAGCCCCGGCATCGAAATCAGCCTGGATCAGGAGCACGTCCCTTTTGGAGCGGTGGTGCTGAGGAGCCAGGCGTCCCGGCGCATCACCATGCACAACACGGGAGACGTCGGGCTTGGGTAACGAGAAGGAAGGGCCCTGCTGGGGGGTGGGGGGTGGGGGGGCGCTGCTCCACCAGCTGAGGGCCCCTCCCACGCCACCCTGCCACTTGTGCTCCACAGAGATGCTAAGGATGTTGCAGCCCAGATGTGAAGAGCATCAAAAGCTGAGCGAGCATGAGAGCAACCAGTTGACGCTCCTGTAGCACCCTGCTGCGGGGTGCTTTTGAGCCAGCCACAGCCCTTCCTGGCCTAGAAGGAGGGCACGGGGGCAAGGCAGAGGCACAGATTGGCTGGGCTCTCCCAGTTCCATCCACACAGACTGCCCATGAGCCAGTTTGGTCTAGTGGTTAGGGAACCAGTCTCTTATCTGGGAATACTGGGTTTGATTCCGCCAGCTGGGCGACCTTGGACGAGTCACAACTCCCTTCTGAGCTCTCACAGCCCCACCTATCTCACAGGGTGTTCTGTTGTGGGGAGAATAGGAAGCTTTGTCAGCCACTCTGAGCCCCCTTAAATGGGTGAGAAAAGTGGGGTAGAAAAGCCAACTCATTCCTATTCTTATCTGGGAATTCTGGGCTTGATTCTGCCCTCCTCCACAAAGCCAGCTGGGTGACCTTGGGCTAGTCACAGCTCTCTTCTGAGCTCTCACAGCCCCACCTACCTCACAGGGTGCTCTGTTGTGGGAAGAAGAACAGAAGCTTTGTCAGCAACTTTGAGTCCCTAGATGGGCGAGAAAAGCAGGGTAGAAAAACCAATTCTTCTTCTTCTTCTTCTTCCCAGCCCTTCAGCTCTTCCTATCCCTGTAACCCCCATCCAAGACACTCCCCTCTTCTCCCAAATGCAGCGCCTGCCCCTTGCAGGCTGCGTACCTGGCGCCCGTGGAGGCTTCACGAGGCAGAATGTCTCTGACTAGTCAACAACGGCAGCTGGTTGGCTTCATCTGCTCCCCCCTCCCTTTTACTGCCAGGGACAGGGATGGTGGGGGCAGGCGCAGAACATGCAAAATGCACAAAATCTGCCTGTTTGTGCTGTTCTTTAAAATATCCATGCGCTGCTTCCTATTGTCTTGCAATAAAAAGTCAATTGCCCGGAGAGGCGACTGGCAGGAGCAGGCGAGGCTGGTCTTAGAGAGAGAACTGTGTGCGCTGCCAGGGCCTGGGGGGGAACGGGCATCCAAGAAGTCCTTACAGAATGTGCAATTAATTGTAAGGACCCAATTAATCTCAGTGGAGAAAGAGGGGCATTTCCGCCTCCCTGCTTATTTGTAACCCTCCCAGGAGGGTCATTCTGAAACCCGTCTTCCCTTTCCTCGAGAAGGTTTAAATGGGACGCCAAGCGCTTCAAGCCGGACTTCTCCATCAAGCCAGTCGAGGGCTACATTTCCGCCGGGATGGACGTCTCCTTCGAAGTGACCTTCCACCCCTGCGAGCAGAGCCAGAATATCTGCTACGAAAACCTGCAGTGTCAGATCCAAGGGAAAGAGCCGCTGAGGCTCACCCTGAGCGGCTGCTGCGTGGGCGTCCCCCCGGTCAAGGAGGTGAGGACGTGGGGCCTGGACGGGCGTGCCCAAAGCCTTCCCAAGGGGTCCCTCGCGTTGGCTATGGCGCCCCGAGACTGCATCTCCACAGCTCATTAGGCCTGTGCGGGGAGCCGGCTAGACCCACGGCTGCCTGGTCCCAGCTGATGGGGAGGACACCTTGATTTTGAGACGCTTTGGCAACTGAGGGCCTTTTTCACATCACGGAGGGTTAGGGGAGCCACAGCGACACCTGGGATTTCAAAGGCAGCGAAAACCGAACTTCTGTTAACTTGGGGCCCACTAAGTTCACACCTTGTGCTCCCTTAGGGCCATGCGAGCCCTCTGCACACAGGTGGCTCCCTTGCACATGGCCCACCCCACAAACCCAGCAAGGGGCCCTTCTGGTGACCCCACCCCATCCCGGGGAGTGCAGCAACGTTGTTTGCAGGCCTGCAGTGCCTTATATATGCTCACGATATACACGCATTAAGGGCTGCTGTGATCTTGACTAGCGAACCAGGGGCCTTTTCGCACTTCCCTTCCCGTCCTCTGGCACAATTAACCAACGTTGACTAGCACTCACACTTGGAGCGCTAGTCAACTTTGGCCATTCCCTCCTCCCAGACTGGATACTCACTTTATTCGATCCGGGCCCCGGTCCTCTCCTGGGCGCCGCCATTTTGGCCGCAGCGCCCTCCACGACTGCGCATGCGTCAGCAACGTCGCCTTGCTGACGCTGACACTCTGCACACCCGCAGTCGCGTCTAAGGTCATTTGAGGTGCCAGCGCGCTTGCGCGGCACTGCTATCAACCCAGGAGCACTGGCAGGAATCCAGACAAGATGGGTGTGCTGTGTGACAGGGTCTCATTAGAAGAGATGTATCCTGTCCTTTATGGGGTCTCTTTGCCCCCGAAGGGACAGCCTTGTAATTCAGGGGGTGCTTTGGGGCTCTCAACTGACACTTCAAGCTCAAATGAAGGTGGTGGTCAGGCATACTTTTTCCAATTAATACCGCCTGAGGGGGTTAGGTATCGGGGGCACTGCTTTGCAGTGGTTCCGGTCCTTCCTCTCGGGTCGGTCCCAGAGGGTGCTCCTCGGGGACTGTAGCTCCAGTAAGAGGAACCTCACTTGCGGGGTTCCCCAGGGGGCTATTTTGTCCCCGATGTTATTCAATATCTATATGAAGCCGCTGGGTGAGATAATATGGAGTTATGGTGCTGGGTGTTATCAGTACGCTGATGACACCCAAATCTATTTCTCCATGTCTCGCTCGTCGGCCTCGAATTCCAATGGCATCTCTTCGCTCAATGAATGTCTTCAAGCGGTAATGAGCTGGATGAGGAAAAACAGATTGAAACTGAATCCAGACAAGACGGAGGTGCTCACGGTAGCGGCCCCGAAACCAAGAACTGGGTTGCAACTTCCAGTCCTGGATGGGGTCACGCTCTCCTCCAGTGACTGCGTTCGCAGTCTGGGGGTGCTCCTTGACTCGTCGCTCCTGATGATAAATCAGGTAAATGCGACGGTCAGGAGCGCCTGCTATCAGCTTCGGCTGATACGCCAACTGCGCCCTTTCCTGGAAGTAAGGGACCTCGAAACTGTTGTGCACGCACTGGTAACCTCACGTCTGGACTTCTGTAACGCACTCTACTTGGGGCTACCCCTGTACTTGGTTCGGAAGCTTCAGCTGGTACAAAATATGGCGGCCAGGCTCATTTCTGGTACATCTAGAAGGGACCACATTACCCCAGTTCTTAGGTCCTTACACTGGCTGCCTATTAGCTTCCAGTCCCGGTACAAGGTGTTGGTTATTACCTTTAAAGCCCTAAATGGCTTGGGTCCAAGCTATCTCAGGGACCGCCTTCTCCCGTACAATCCTCCCCGCGCTCTCCGCTCCTCTGGGAGGAATTTACTGCATCCTGTAAAATCCAGGCTTGCGGCAACCTCCCAGAGGGCGTTCTCTGCTGTCGCCCCCAAACTCTGGAATGACCTGCCAGATGAGATCCGTCAGTTGACATCACTAGACAGCTTTAAAAAAGCTGTCAAGACGGTTCTCTTCCGGCAGGCCTTTCCAGATTAATTTTCTCCAGATCAACCATCCTAGCTCGGGCTCCCTGACCCCCTCATTCCCCTTGTGGCCCCATCATAAGTATTGGTTGAGGAGCTCTGGAGCAACACTCGGGCTGTTAGTCCGTTTAATTATGTTTTATATTTTTGATACTGTATTTTAATTTGTTTAATTATTTTTTAAGGGGGGGGAGGGACTATAATGTTTTATTCTTATATGATGTTTTTATTACATTTATTGTTGTTAACCGCCCGGATTGGTTCGCCACAGGGCGGTATACAAATAAATATTATTATTATTATTATTATTATTATTATTATTATTATTATTATTATTATTATTATTATTATTATTATTATTATTATTATTATTATTATTATTATTATTATTATTATTAATGGTCGCACCACTGGATGCTTCATGTGAGTCCCTGGTTAAAGTTGGTTAACATGTGGAACACGACTTCATGCTCCACGCCTAATCAACAACTAGTGAACTTCTGGGGAGGGAGGACACGTAGCAGCCTCCACAGTGTCTGTATGCTCTTCCCCAGGAGTTCACTAATGATGCACTAGAGGCTGTAGTGCAAATAGCCCTCAGGCCCAAGCACTTTGGGGTGCCAACTTCCTTTGCTCCTGCCTTGAGAAGGTGCAGTAACACTTGGAGACACTCCCGGCTGCCACCCCTTTGTCTTTGACTGGCAACTGTGTGAGAAACTATCCAGGTGCTACTGGGCCTGCAGTGGTTTCCCTTCTCTGTAGGGAATCATCACGCTGCTTTGAGAGAGGGGAAATTTGAGCGTGAATGCCCTGACAACCTCTGCGGTGCTCAGAACTTTGGCCTTTGTTGCAGGTGGTGAATTTCACCTGTCAGGTGCGCACTACGCACAAACAAACCATCATGCTTTCAAACCGGACCAACCAGCCCTGGACTCTGCGACCCATCATTGAAGGAGAACAGTGGAAGGGGGCGGAATTTGTCAGGGTGGAAGCCCATCAGCAAAACAAGCCCTATGAAATCACTTACCGGCCCCTGGCAATGAACGCCGAGAACAAGAAAGATCAGGTATGACACAGTGGGGAAACCAATGTGGCCGAGACGACCATCACTGCCAGGAAGCCTGGACGTTGGGGCCTCCAGCCTGTAGCTGAAGATCATATTGCCTCAAGCTTCCTCCATCTCGTGTGCTGAATAAAGCAGATTATTTAGAGAGGTAGCACACCCACCAAGGCTGAATCCCCAAAAGACTTATTTGCCTCTCTGAGTTCCCTCTGCTGCCACTCTAATCAAGCGGACTTTAAAAGCGCCATGCACTTCCGCAATAAGCGTCCCCACGAGGCTCAGCAAAACACGTGTTTTTAACGTACCTTCCGTCCCCACGGAAGCCTGTTTTCTTTCCCTGCATCTTTTTCCCCCCGCCCCCTCTCTTGTTCAAAGGAAAAATGGCCAGATCTCCATCCCCTGAAATGGCTTCCCGTCCTGGCAAAGGCAGCGATTGCTCACTCATTCACTTTCAGCACTTACTTTCACTCTGTTCTCTGTTAGAAAAGGCTTCCCGTCCCTGCAAAGTCAGCGGCTGCAGCCATGGGCAGCGCGATCCTTCGCTCATTCACTCGTTTAACACTTTCACAGATCACCTGATAACAATGTTGCAATTCTGAGCAATTCCGGCTCTTTTTACAAAGGAAAGGAAGGGAACCTGCTGCATTTCTGAGATGTGTGAATGCTTTTTGGCTGTGTGTGCTTGCAGCAATCACCCCCCTCCCCTTTTGCCACGGAGCGTCCCCGAGGTAAATGTTGCGAGGAAAACCCGCGACTTCCAAATAGAGCGCTGAAAGTCATCTTTAAAGGGCATGTATTTTGTCGCTGATTTTCCTCGTTTTGTAGCGCCGGAAGCTCATTGGAAAGCCTGGCGTGGGGGCGCTCAGAGGCAAAAGAAGAGTTTTAGCAGACTTTAAATTGCATGGGGACAGGGCTCAAGTCCAGCTGCAGGAATGAAAAGGCGTCTCTTGTGCTCCAGAAGAGGAACAGATGCTTCCCAGGTCTGGGGGGCCCACGCTGCATTCACAGTAGAGTTCTGTGCTGGCCTTTCCCTCCTGCATCCGGTCAGGCTTGGGATGTCACTGCAGTAGATTTAGTTCTCAAATGCTGTGAACCTTTAGAGCGGGGAGACCCCACCATGCAGGGACCCCACTGAATCTAGGAGTCTGAGAACTGAGACCCCAAACGTGACCCATCTGTCTCTTCTGCCTGCAGGGATCCATTTTCTTCCCACTTCCAGATGGAACAGGACTGCTGTATCTTCTTCAAGGCACTGCAGAACCTCCCAAGTCTGCAGGGAACATCATGAGAGAAGTGCCGTGCAAAACATCCTACACAGAACTTCTGCCCGTCGCCAACTGGCTAAACAAGCCACAGCGGTAAACAGGAGCAAGGAAGGTGTCATGGGGTGGGACTGGCAGAGATTTCCCATCACCACCAGCAATTAACCAGAATTCCAAGGTGTACTTTGGAGTCCATTTTTAGCACGTCCTGATTGAAACGGAGATGCCTATTAAGGAAACACCTTCCTTACAAAATCAGACTGCAGTGTCTGGGCCTCTTCAGCCGTGAAAGATGGCATTTAAGAGGGAACCTGATTGAAGTATATAAAATCATGCCTGGTATAGAAAAGGTGGACAGAGAAAATTTCTTTTCTCTATCATACAGCACTAGGACGGGGGTGAGGGCACTTGCCACGGTGCCCAGCAATCCAGTTTAAGTGCCTGCCCTCTCTGGGAGTAGCTTGGCCCTGTTAGGATGCCGGGTTCGTGCAATGGCCAAGTGAATACTACAGTGTGGACACAAAACACTGGTAGCAAGCGTTTCAACAGTAAACAAAAACAAGTTTATTATTATACACAAGCAATACTAAAAAGATTATAAGGTTCAGGTAGTTGTTGGTTTAAATTTGCAAGTCTCTTAAGGCTAGGAGCTACCCCTTTCTCTAAAGGAAAATAGTTCCCCTTTTAAAAGACAAACCTCTCCACGTTCCTCTCCCCCTCTGACTTGCTCGGCCACAGCTCAAGCCAAGCCAGTGTACCAGAACGTGGCCCTAGATGATCACAAGGCCCAGTCCGTCCTTGCTTCTCCGATCATCCAGACTGGTCAGTTGCTAGCGAAGTCTCCCTCGGAGCCCCAATCTTCCTTGATTGTCCCCTTCAGAAATCGCTCAGCCAACAGCCCAATGGTCAGCCACTGGTTCCAGCTCCCTCAGGATTCAGCTCTTTTCCCTTCAGCCCTTGTCCCAGCACGAAGACATAGTCTGCTGTGTTCTCAGTTCCTTTATACACACATCCCTGACCCTGATTGGCTGTAACCGCAATAAAATGCTGCTGGAGATTCCTAACAAAGGTTGCTGTCCCTCCAGCCTGATTGGTGGGAACTCCTTCTCTAGCCCCTCCAGCACTCAGATCCCCGGACAGCTTTTCCCTCCAAAATCTTACTCCAGCCAATCACTGCAACAGGGCCTGCACAGGATTTCCCGCTCTTTTTGCAGCCCAAATCCCAGGGTTTGCAAAAGGCTGTTTGCACCAAGGCTGGCTATTGCAGCTAGCTAGAAGCCTGCAAAGCCAGAAAGCAAAACAGTTTGCAGCCTGTACCCAGAAACCGTCACAGCACTCTATGAAGCTGATGGGTAGGAGAGTCAGATTAGACCTTCTTCACCCATAGGGTCATCTGTCTATGGCATGTGCTGCCAGACAAGGTGGTGACAGCAGCCAGCCTAGATGGCTTTAAGGAAGGGTTAGAGAAATTTATGGATGACAAATGTATCAATGGCTACTAGAATGGATGGCTCAGTACATCTTTCAGCCTGGGGAGGGCAAGCAGGATGCCTCTAAGGCCATTTGCTGGGATTGGAGAGCAGGAGGTTTGTCCTACTCTGCTTGAGATGCCCATGGGCAATTGGTGGGCCACTGTGTGGACTAGATGGGCTGTGGCCTGATCCAGCAGGGCTCCTCTTACGTTGTTATGAAAATGTTCTGCTACAGTCTTTTATCCTATTTGCTAGCTGGGTGAATCAAAACTAAGATACAGGCTGTGGATCACAATGGAATACAAACTTTTAAAGATTTCAGTTTAGCGTACAAGCAGAGCCATCCACACAGGGCGTCTCGTGCAATTTGCCACCTTTGTCTCTGCCAGTTTCCGTGTGACGGTTGACATGCTGAAGCCAGAGAAGCTGGAAGTCACCACCACATTGAAAACCCTGGACTATGTGGAGGTGCCTGCGGCTGCCAAGAAAGAACACAAGCTGACCTTCTACTCTTACAAGGAGGGCATGTACACTGCCAAGGTAAGTCTTCCCCCCATGACGAGGAGCCTGGAATCTGTGTGGTCTCTGAGGCTGCTTTCCGTGTCTCCAGGGAGGCCGGTCTGTTGGCCCGCTGAGCCCTAGGCACTGTGGGTCTTCAGGAAAGATCCCTTTGCTCAAGTTTTCCAAAGGCCTTTGCAAAGGCTTGATTTGCCTGCTGAAAACTGTTGAGATTTATTGATAAGATAGCAGAACTGCACTAGGCAGGTAGAGCAGCGTAACCTGGGATGAACTCTGGAACCACAAGCAGAGTTGTAGAGGCGTGACTGCATTCCAAACAGAAGGCACTTTATTCTTAGTGAGTGTAAGTAAGATCTACATAAACGTGAGATGTTGCATGCATGTAAGAAATAAAACACAGGTATACAACTTATCTAATGCGAATACAAGGATACAGGTTGTTTGCAAGCAGTGGAAATACAAAGCAAATTTATTGGTAAATGGCTGCCGTTTATCGAGAAAGCACAATCTAATTCAAGCTATAGGATTGCTGACTCTTATTCTTTGCAATTCTTGAAGAACAAAATTCAAGCTCTATCTCTGGAGATAACTTGGGAATAAAACATTGAATTGTCATCAAATGGAGCAAGTTTTGTTATGACTGATGATTGATGGTAAATCCAGTGGTTGAAATGTGTAGATGTTAATTATAATTGTAAGTTAAGTTTTAAAATAAAATGGGGGGAAAAAAGGATACAGCTTGTTATATCTTAGCTAATATAAAAGCAGGTAACGGAAGCATACATCTTCTGGATCTGTCAGCATGATGGCTATTATAAGCCTTAGCATAACTTGGCCTAACTGGCTACTGCTGTTCTCTAAGCTACAATATCACACACGTTAAGATGAATGCATAGAGCAACCTTCAGTGAAACAATTTTGTAGCCTGTTCTTGTTTCACTGAAGCAGAGCTGTAAGGGCAGCTTGATTACTCTTTGTTGGATGCTTAAGAGCTCTAAATATCAAGATGGGCTAATTCTTGCAGTAAGAGTTAGGGTTCCGAGGAAGCTGCCCAGGATGGGTGCTTTCCATTTTGATCTGGTTCCAGCCAGGTAGATTTGCCATAGCCTCCTAATTCGGTGTGTTCCACGACCGCAGGTGACTTTCCGCAATGAGGCGACGCAAGAATTCCTGTTCTACCTGATCACTTTTAAGGCGGTTCCCTGCGGCCCACTGGGCACCATAGAGCTGACGACTCCCGTCCGGCAAAGCACCACCTCTTCAGTGAAGGTGGAAAACCCTCTACATAATCCCGTCACGTTCAACACGGACTGCAAAGTGCCCGACATCAACATGCCCCCCCAGTTTGTGGTTCCTGCGCAGTCGGAGGTAGGCCCTGGCCCTTGACGTAGCCAACCAGAGGGCTAACAGGAGGAGGGATCGTGGGCGTTACTTTCAGCTTGGTGGTTCTTCTGCAAACAGCAGGATCTCTGCCTTTCCATGAATGGTTTTGCCTTTGATCTTCTTCACCTCTTGTAGTTTGCTGTACATCAGCCTCAGCCATCCGTCTGGCCCATCTCAGCCCTTCTCCCTGCCTGGCTGCATGGATGGGGCTGACAGAGGATGGACCATCTAGAACAGTGGTTCTCAACCTTCTTAATGCTGCAACCCCTTAATGGAGTTCCTCATGTTGTGGGGACCCCCAACCACGGGGGCAGAGCAGCTGGGAGGTGGGAGGGAAGGGCAGTGGGAGACTCGTCGCGACCCCTCTGAAAGGGTAATTCGACACCAAAAGGGGTCCCGACCCCCAGGTTGAGAACCACTGATCTAGAAGGCCTTTCTGCCCTTAGCTTAAGCCGGTCCAGGAAGGGGTCCAGCTGCACTGGCTTAAGGGGAGGCACCCCCTACTGGCTTGGAAGACTGCTGAGACCAGATCACGGTCGACCTGTTTTAAACCTGCTGAGCTTGTAATTGCTTTTACCCTCTCCATCTTCAACCTATAAAAGCCCCATGTCGCCTCCTTTGCCAAGGACCAATCCCACCCTGATGGACTTCATTTCTGGAATGAAAGCAGACATGCCGAGCGGTCATTTCTCATTCCTCTATGGCCCTTTATCCCGCAGAGTGGACGCCCCGCGGCAAGAAGGGAGGTTTCTTTATGGCTTCTTTATCAGTGAGAGCACTGATTCTGTTCCTCCTCTTCTTAGAAAGAGCCCCCCTCACTCCACAGAGACACCCAGCACCAAAGAAGAGCAGGACGCTGGCCGTAGCCAGTAGTGGGTTTCCAGGCCCTGGTTCCACCTTTAGCATCTGGTCCTCTGGCATTCTTCGCTTCCTTCCAAGCCCTTGTGGCACCAGCAAATCCCCCTTTGACCTGACCAAGGGAAGGAGAAATAGATTACAAAAATGAGGTGGAGGAATGCCAGTCTCCACAGATCCACAGCAGTGCTGAGGGTTGCGGATGGAGATACCAGTGGTAGGGATTTGTGCACGGATGTTTTTATTGTATTCCATTTGTACTGAATTGAATGCAAGAAGATTTGCATTTGTTTAAATAGATACCTTCAAACATGGGGGGATTTGAAATCGATAGGAATGTTCAATCCCATGCGAAGCTTCATATGGATGTATGAAAACATTCTATTTGAATTCGAATCACGACGACAAATTCGAATGTCCGAATTTGGGCAAATTTGTACGTTTGAATATTCGAATGCATTTGAATATCAAAAAAATGAATGTACTCACACTCGATTTGATACAAATACATTCGTACATATTTGAATAATCCGTACATTCGTATCTGTGCGGGTACATACGCATCCTGTACGCATCTAAACGTATTGTATGCATCTATATGCATCCTGCATGCATACCATTTTCATCCCATATGGATGCGTACAGATACTTACAAGATGGGTACGGATACGTATGAGGTGTGCACGGATAGATATGCGATGAGTATGTATCCGTCCGCATCCGAATATCCAAATTATTGGTATGAATAATCAAAAGTATTTGTATTCGTCCAAATACTAAAAAACGAATTTATCCGCATTTGAACGAATAACCAATATTTCGAATATTCGTGCACAGCCTTAGCCCAAAGTGTTGCTTTTAGAGTAAGTGCTTTTGGATTGCTTGAGAGGCCCTGAGAAGTAACGTATCCAAAGACGTGAGGATGGATCCTGCCTGGGTCCTTGGCCTGCCCACACCCCTGCCTCAGCCTCCCTGGCTCCCTGTTGGCTCCCGGCCTTCCATGCTTGTTCCAACTGGGTTCCCTTCTGTGAACCTGCTATCCAAGGCCTGGCAGGTGAGGCTCCCCTGCTAGCTGATGCCAGGGAGGCTCATTCCGGGCATGAGCTATGTGCATCTTCTTCCATGGGTGCAGACTGGGGTGGAGGGAGATTTCAGGAGGTCTTCGCCATTCCGTCTTGATCCACTAGATCTTCTGTGCCTCCTCTTAGGGAACGCTAGTCTTTGAGTTCCAACCCATGAGGCCTGGAGAAAGTGGCGGTCGTCTGAGTCTCAACAGCAACGAGCTGGGCTCCTTCCAGTACGACTTGATCCTCAAGGCCACTGCCCCCCGGCCAGAGAAAGCCCTCTCCTTCTGCACCATGCTGGGTAGCAGCCAGAGCATCATCACCAAGTTCCTCAATTACACCCGCCAGAAGACAGAGTATTCCACCAAGGTGAGTCCCACAAGGTCTTCAACCCATAAATGGAAGATAACATAAGAGCAGCCCTGCTCCTAGACCCCCACAGCTCATCTAGTTCAGCATCCTGTGCCACATGGTGGCCCACCAGCTGCTTCTGAGCATCTCAAGTGGAAGACAAGTACTCGAATCCCTGTAAATGGCCTTTAGGGGCACCCTGCCTTTCTCCCCAGCCTGGAGGACGTCGCTAGGCATCCCTTCTAGCAGCCATTGATAAAACCTCCTCAGACCTCTAACCGCCTGTCCCACGACTTTCTCTCTTTAGATTGACTGCCCAGACTTCCACGTGGACAAAGTCATCAATGCGCCTGTGGGGTCGCAGGCCGGCACAGATGTGAGTGTGGAGATCACCTTTGAGCCCTGCCAGCTGGGAGAGTCCAGGGGGACCCTCCTCCTTTCATCCCCGCTCGGCGGCGACTACCTCATCCCGCTCTGCGGCACGGCGGTCCCACCCAAGCCACAAGGGCCCATTCAGATTAAGGCCGGCACCAGCACGACCATCTCCTTCAAGAACGTGTTCCTGCAGCCCATGGCCTTCAGCTACATCGTAGAGAACCCCGCCTTCACGGTTAGGGGCACAGAGACGATTCGGCCAAAGAAATCGGCCGTGATCTCCGTCTCCTTCGAAGGGAACCCCAGCGGCAGCAAAGCGGCCGTCACCAGCAAGCTGGTCATCTCTTGCCCTCGGGCCGCCGGGCTGAGCTCTGCCGTGTCCTGGGTCTACTACCTCAAGGGCATCACACCTGACAAATGAGCCTCGAGAGCACTGCTGCCGTCTGGTCCTGGCGCCTCTGGTGACACTCGGGCGTGGCTCCCTCCGTGGCTCTGGGGCTCCACGCAAACCCACGCTTTGCTTTTTTAAACTGAAGGGAGCTTCGCAAGCCCTCTGTGGCACTGCAAGGGGGGGGGGCTGAGGGCTGCCCAAAGGTCCCTCAGGTGGCATAAGGAGGGGCGGCACATGCGACCTCTCTGCCTTGGATCTGACTTTTAATTAAGAACTTGTCCAGTGAGCAAATAAAGACTAACTCAGCCCTGGAAATGAGGAGGCTGCCCCCGTGCCTTAAACCCACCACTGGAGCATTTCCCCACCAGAACACGCTCTTTTGCAATAAAGCTGTTAAATGCCACTCTTGTGTGCTGCTTCTGCGGCGTCTGTGTGCTCCGCGCGGCGCAAACCCCCAGCTAGCTCAGCATTTGCCCAGCCAAACTCAGCACAGCGAGCAGGGCCTTAGACGTGGTGGCCCCTCCTCCGGTGCAAAGGTCTCTCCAGCGGAGAGGGAGGGAGACACTCCACCGGGCGGGAGGATGCCTGAGCGGTGGCCACACACAGCCGCAGGGAAGGCTATCTTCACCCGGCTGCGGCTAGTGGAGGATGCCGCGGGGGGGAGGAGGAGGAGACAGCGAGCGGGGCCAGACCGGACAGCACACCTTGTTCCATGAGATTTGGATCCCCGGGGGCTCATGGGAGTCGTAGTCCGCAAAGCTAACTTCCTAGTACTACCGGCGCTAGCGCCACGTGACGAAGCGGAAGCGATCGGCGTGTGTCATGTGACCGGGCACAAAATGTCTGCCGCCAACGCAGGCGCCTGGTAGCGGGAGCGCCGCCAACGCCGCCGCCGCCGCCGCCTCCTGTCAACCAGAGTCGGCCTCCCGCCCCGCTTCTCCTTCCCGGCCCGGAGCAGCAGCGCCGCCGCCGCCGCCCGCGGGCGCCATGAACCCCGAGAAAGACTTCTCCCCGCTGACGCCCAGCATCGTGCGGGCACTGAACGACAAGCTGTACGAGAAGCGGAAGGTGGCGGCGCTGGAGATCGAGAAGTGAGCGGAGGAGGGCGCCCGGTCGGGGCTCGCTGCGCTGGGAAAGGGGGGCGGGGGGGCTGGAGGAGGAGGTCCGGCCGTCCTCCGAGCGAGGGACTGCGAATAGCCCGAGGGACTTGGCACTCGCCCGCCCATCCTCCTGGCCGTGCCCTAGAGGGAGGCGGGGTGTCGGCGGGGGCTGCTATGAAAAGCGGCTCTCCTCCTCCTCGCCGGGCTGGCGGGCGACCTGCTGTCCTCGGCCTCTCGGGAGCTTGCTTGCCTGGGATGCCGTCGCCGCCGCCTCCCGGGCAGGGTCGCGTGGCTTCTGATTGCTTTGGGCAGGGAAACCAGAGGAAACACCACCACCTCGTTTCTTCTTTTAGCTTTCCTCCCTCCCTGCCTCCCTCCCTCTCTTTCGTCAGCTCACCTGACTTTGCAGGGTGGTTGCTGTGGCTGCCAGTTCTGGGGCGACGCAACTGTGCTGTCTGGACCGAACTGGCGGCCCTCCCTGGCCAAGCCTTGCGGCAAAAAAGGGCAGCTGGCTACCCAATGCGCTTCACTTCCCCAGGTGTCATCAACCTGCAACTCCCATCCTCCCCTGTTGTTCGCCAAGCAGCCTGCAGTGCAAAAATGTAACTCTGCAAACTTTTCGACAGCCAGAGTTTGCTAAAATTGTCAGAGGCAAGCCCTTTAAGCTTGCACATAGAAGCAAGCACAGGGGCCGGCTTGCAGCAAGGTATATCCTGGGTGGTCCTTGCTGAGAAACGTCATTCTCCCCCCCCCCTCTTCTCTTAGGCTCGTGCGCGAATTTGTAGCACAGCACAGCACGGCGCAGATCAAACATGTGATTCAGATTCTCTCCCAAGAGTTTGCTCTTTCTCAGCATCCTCACAGTCGGAAAGGAGGCCTCATTGGTCTAGCGGCTTGCTCCATCGCTCTTGGGAAGGTGAGGAGGGGTTTGCAGATGAGGACGTGGGTTTCAGTGGGCTGGGGTGGCTTGTGGGCAGGTGGAGAGAGTGTGAGCATGTGTGCATTGATGTGCAAGCACAGGCAGCTTCCTGTCTCTGAGAAACAACAAGGGCAAGGAGGCTATTGTTCCACTCCTGTTCTCTTGAGCTTTCCCATCAGGTTGGCCATTTGGAGAACAGGCCACCGGATCACAACTTCTCCACGAGCTGAGTGGGTGATCCCTATGCTCTTGTGGAGCCAATATCTGGCAGAACTCGCCCGTAGTTATTGGGAGACTCCTGTGTTTATTTAGAAGGAAGAAATGCTTTTTTGTCTGATTTTGTTTCCCTTGTAAAATACGTGGCTGCTTCCTTTTCTCCCTCGTGGATTGATTGCCAGGACTCTGGGCTGTACCTGAAGGAGCTCATTGAGCCAGTGCTCACCTGCTTCAATGACGCAGACAGCCGTCTCCGCTACTACGCCTGCGAGGCCCTGTACAACATTGTGAAGGTGGCCAGGGGGGCCGTCCTCCCCCACTTTAATGTGCTATTTGACGGCCTTAGCAAGGTAAGACGTTTGCTCTGCAGAGATGAGCTTTGCTCACATCAAAGCTTTCTATCCGGGCGCATGCCTGCTTTGGCATTGTGGCATCGTGCTTAACCTTTTAGATGGCAGGAGGTGGGCTGGAGTTTTCCCAGAGTGCTCCCTTGAAGAAAACACTGCTTCTTGCCTGTAATTTCTGTTACCTTCCTAAAATTGACTTTGATCCAGGCGGGGAATCTTTGCCAGCCAGAATCCTTGGAGATGCTTGGCATACCCTGCCAGGAACTACAGTGGAGACTGCTTGGGGCAGTGCAGGGGGCAGGGGAGGGCTTCCCTTGCTCTTTTCCAAGTGTCTCTCTTGCTCAGAGTGTTGCCGAAACACCTTTGCTCCCCTAGGATGGCGGGTTCAATTGTTGGCCCTTCGCAGGAAGCTCGTTCACCTAGTGAATCCTGATGGTTTCCTCCTTTGGTTTCTTATTTCCCTAGCTGGCTGCAGATCCAGACCCAAATGTAAAAAGTGGCTCTGAACTTCTGGACCGGCTTCTAAAGGTACTTTGTTGCTTGTAGGTTGCACTTGCTTGTCGGCTAGGAATGCCTTGAGAATTGAGGGAATTCTTACACTTTAGTGTGGATGAGAGGAGGGATTTACGGCTTTTCTTTATTGTTTTTGGGAGGCCAGAGCAAAACCAAAAGCCAATTGCCCAGGTGGCAGTGGGGGTGCCCTTTGGCTACTTCTCCAGACCTGTTATTCCCATAGGGACTGCCCGTGTGATGAGCCCTGCTGAGCGCCACCACGTGGAGATCCTGCGGCCTTGTCCTTCTGGCCTCTTGCTCATTTTGGAGAGTTTGGAAATAGGCACGTGGGTGTGCAGATGAGGGAACCAGTGGATGAGGGAAGATGAGCCAGGAGAACTCAGTGGGCCATGCCACACAGCGCCTGCAGGTGCAGCTGCGTGCTGTGGAGGAAGCACTCCGTTTTCTTGTTCTGTATGGAAAGTTCTTAATAGCGTGGTTGCTCAGGCTGTCTGTCATGGGACCCAGGCAGCAAAGCTGTGGTTCCCAATGGTCACTCATCTGTGACTAACCTGCTCAAGACCCACCAGTCAGTGGCATCTTGTGCCTCCAGGGGTTAGGGTTACCATAAAAATAGAGCTGGAAAGATGTGTTAACTTCTGTAGAAACATGTGCCAGGTAGAAAAAGTTTTCAGAGGGAACAGGATGATTAGAAACACTGATGGGTTCCTTTGGATGTTTGCCTTCACTCATCCAGTGCAAATATGATCAGATTAGATATAAGGAAAATCTTCCTGGCAGGGAGGGCAATCAGTCAGCGGAATAGGTTGCTACAGGAGGTAGTGAGCTGTCCTTCACTGGAGGTCTTCAAGCAGAGGCTGAACCTACATCTGTCCAGGTTGGTTTAGGAAATCCTGCACTGAGCAGAGGGTTGGACTGGATGACCCTAGAGGTCCCTTCCAACTCTATGATTCTAAGTACAAGGCAGGATGTAAAATACTTGCGTTCATATTTGTTTTGTTATTTCTTCTTTGCAGAAGAGAATTGGTCTGGATGTTAACTGATTCATTTGCGACTTGCAACAGTCATGAGATATACTTGCAAGAGTTGCAATACATTGTTGCTATACAGGCAGGATGCCTCTAAGGCAGTTTGCTGGGATTCGAGAGCAGGAGAAGGGTTGCGCGTGTCTCTGCTTGAGAGGCCCACGGGCAATTGGTGGGCCACTGTGTGCAACAGGATGCTGGACTAGATGGGCTGTAGGCTGGCCCAGCAGGGCTCCTCTTAGGTTCTTATTTCATACGTAGGTTATCTTGCTCAGCTAGGAGTCAGTAGCTTTATTTTTGAAGAGCTTGGGAAAAGCCTGGTCTTCGGTACGATTTTGCCAACTGGTGTGGAACTGATAGATGGTTAGAAATTAGTTTCTCCTTTCTTAAGTTGGATTTTTCTTTTTTAACATTCAAACGCGGATCGTTTGTGGAGGCTCACATTTGCCTTCCTTGGCTTTGACTTTCTAGGACATTGTGACTGAGAGCAACAAATTTGACCTGGTGAGCTTCATTCCACTGCTGCGTGAGAGAATCTACTCCAACAACCAATACGCTCGGCAGTTTATTATTTCCTGGGTAAGTGTCTCGGATGCCAAGGGACCTTGCAAAGGCATTTCCAACAGAATGTGCTATGCTTTCAGAATGGAAGCAGCTCTGAAGCCTAGAGACCTATGCCAACGCTGCGCGTTCATCTTACTAGGGCCACAGTGTGTCTGCAATATAAGTTAACTTGGTTGAAATTATTCAGAATGGCTGCACTTCACCCCATCCTATCTGACCATTCCTTGCCAAAGTTGGCTGGGTAATGATAGTGTTGTGTTCGGAGGGGGCCGCAGCAGCAAGCACACGCATTTGCACGCCAACAGCTAGCAGACCCAAGTCAGTTTCAGGAGTCAGTTGGGATACAGAGTTACACGGAGTCAAGCAGGCCAGGGTCAGGTTACCAGAGATTTGTCATCAGTCAGGAGTCCGTCAGGGTCAGGAGCCCAGAGGTTGCACAAGCCGTGGGTTGCCAAGAAGATCCTTGGTTTGCAACGGAGGCGGTTGGGTGGGACTTCCTTATGTTGGGCTCAGAATGCCCTCTCCTTGTCGGCACGGCTCTTAGGCATGGAGGCCTGCTGAGAGTCTCAGGTGTTGCCGTTCTCTCTGGAGAGAACTCAGCTCTGGGTGTTGCTCAGCCTCTGAGTCCAAACAGTCTCCATCTGGGGGGACAGAATCAGTTTCCAAGTTTGGCCCCTGAGGCGCGCCTCCCTCGCTTTGGCTGGCAAGGGCATCACCCTCAGCATCTGAAGAGTCAGTGAGGGCATGAGGCACAACAGGTAGTCTGTATAAACTCTAAGTCCCCTAGCTTGTTCTTTCTCTCTCCAGTAGCTCCTAGAGGTGGCTGTTGGATTCATTACCTGACTGACTGATACAGTTCAGGTCTCAGGACAGGCCTGCTCCTTCCCACACTGGCATTTGCTTCTTTTTGTTTTGTGTCCCTTTTTCCACTGAGCCAGATTTTGGTGCTAGAGTCCGTTCCTGATATTAATCTTCTGGATTACCTGCCTGAGATTCTAGATGGGCTCTTCCAGATCCTGGGTGATAACAGCAAAGAGATCCGCAAAATGTGAGTGCGAGGGAGGGGAGGGGAGGGGCACTGGGGTCGGTGGCTGAGTGCCAGGGTGTGATGTCTGCTCCTGGGCCTGTGCTCGTCCTTCCATTCCAGCCCAGAGAAACGATCTGGTGAGGAGGAAGAGGCAGAGGAGTCCTCTCTTCCACCCAGTATGGCCACGATTGGGATTAGTGGTTGGGCCGCAAGGGCAAAGATTTGACAAGAGTTTTAGAGAGAACTGGGCTGGAATACGAGGGAAACAGGAGCTGCCATCTTGGCTACTGGTGCACCGGTCCGGTTGGTCAGAACTAGGGGTGTGCACGAATGCAATTTTCAGGATTTAATTTGCATCGAATATCCAAAAATTCAAATTGATTTGAATGTTTAAAATTCAAATGTGTTCACATTCAATTCTATTCAAATACATTTGAATCTATTCATGCAAATTTTCTATCCGTATTTACAAATACAAATGTCGACGACATCCATATATGCCCGTATGCATCCTGCATTTATCCCGTACGCGTCCCGTTCTCGTTCTGTTCTGATCTGTGCAAATGTGTTTGAATGTTTAACATTTGTTTGAATGTTTAAATTTGAATTTATAGACGTTCAGTTCGAATTCAGATGTCCAAATTTGAACACATTCTATCGAATTTTGAATGTTTCTAATATTCATGCACATCCCTAGTCAGAACAACTGCGCTTCACCTGAACATTTCCAGGAAGTTCCCAGGCCTGTGTTGTGCGCTCTGTAAGTGTCTTCCTGCAGATCTTCTGCCTTCCATCTCCACAGTTAGGCAAGGGGAACATAGCCTGGTCTCCGTTTCTCCTTTCCAAAAGTGGAAGTTGATTGGGAAGGCCACGTCTCAGGTGCCGTCCGGGGTCCCTAAACCACTGGCCATGTGCATCATGTACAGGTGTGAAGTTGCCCTTGGTGAATTCCTGAAAGAGATCAAGAAAAACCCTTCCAGTGTCAAGTTTGCAGAAATGGCCAATATCCTGGTAATTCACTGCCAGGCCTCTGGTGAGTTCATATTTTTACTTCTTTGTGTGAGGAACTGCAAACGTGTCACATGTGACCAGAAGGCCAGAGGGCCTGCAGAGGCTTCGGCTGCCTCAGATTGAGTTAATTTCATGAAACTTGACTGACAGAGAGGAGTGGACTTATCCCTCTGACTTTTTCCTGTTTGCGTGTCCAAGACAGAGGCAGGTGGGAAAGAGTCCACGTGTCTCCCTTCGGCCATTTCCCAGTTGCTCAGGGTGCAGATTTGGGGCCAGGATCTGCCACCAAGCCCTAGTTTGCATGGAGCTTTTTGAATGCAGCTGCCCTTGTGGCCTCAGAACCAGGCTGCCTCAGATGTTACAGATGCGTCCCATCCCATCTCCTTCCTCTGGTTTGCTGGCAAATGGGCCGTGGGATATTTGGGATCGAGCTTCCTCTTCCAGGGTGTGTAACTCAATCCCCTCAGGAGCTGTGAACCTGTTGGCCAGAGGAACGTTTCATCTTACCCTAAGATCTGTGGGTCCATAAGCCACCTTGGGTGTTCCTTGTAGATCCTGTGTGCTCAGGTTCATGGTGGCTGCTAACAGCAATGTCTTTCACCTGCTTCCTCGATTCCAGACGACGTGATCCAGCTGACCGCCATGTGCTGGATGCGGGAGTTCATCCAGCTTGCCGGACGGGTCATGCTGCCTTACTCCTCAGGGATCCTGACGACGGTCCTGCCCTGCCTCTCCTACGATGACCGGAAGAAGAGTATCCTCTTGCCCTGGTGGGGTGTTCTTTGCGGGGGAGAGCTTCTGTGGCTCCAGTGGCCGGCAGGTAGTCCAGTGTCTCACACAGCCAGGGCAGTTGAGCTAATGGGTGGCAGAAATGACTTTCCCATTACCGCCAGGGCCTTTTGAGCCAGTTTGGTCTAGTGGTTAGGGAGCCTGACTCTTATCTGGGAGTAGCGGGTTTGATTCCACACTCCTCCAGAAAGCCAGCTGGGTGACCTTGGGCGAGTCACAGCTCTCTTCTCAGCTCTCACAGCCCCACCCACCTTACAGGATGTCTGTGGTGGGGAGAAGAACAAAACGTTTGTCAGCTGCTTTGAGTCCCCTTGAATTGATGAGAA
Organism: Aspidoscelis tigris stejnegeri; assembly: GCA_023333525.1. NCBI lineage: Eukaryota > Metazoa > Chordata > Lepidosauria > Squamata > Teiidae > Aspidoscelis > Aspidoscelis tigris. The sequence continues at coordinate 7,335,537 of JALMGA010000013.1, forward strand.
AAGCAGGTTAGAAAAGCCCACTCTTCTTCTTTTTTTCTGGTGTTGGAGTGAAGATCCAGGGCTGTTGTGTCTCAGGCAGGCGAGGGCAGCGAGGCAAACACACGCGCACGCTTATGGCAGTACCATTAGGGGCTCAAGAGTAGTCAGGGTCAGGTTCCGGAAGTTTGGCAAAAGTCACGGCAAGAGTCAGGTCAGTCCAAGTTGGGGTTCCAGAAGTACAGCAGAGTCATAGCAGGGTCCAAGAGTCAAGATTACGGGTGAAGGCGTGAACAGGAGTTGCACAAGATTTTGTCTGCAGTGCCAGCCCAGCGCATGCTGCTCAGTTAGGGGAGGCAGCACCACGCCCTTGCTGGTGCAGCTGCGCCTCACCTGTTCCTGCTGTCGAAGCAGCAGAGGGTAGGGGCGCTCTTGGGACTGTCTGAGCTCTTGTCCCCAGAGCTGTCTGTGTGCTCCCCCAAAACTGGCCCCTGACTCTCAATGTCCACGCTGCTGCGCCCCGGTGGCTGCCCAGACTGTTGTGCCCTTGAAACCGCACTCCCATCCCCCGAGGAGACTGGACTGGCAGGACGGGGCATGACAAGGGCTGCCTTCGTGCTCCCCAGAGCCAGGCCCACTTTTTCAAGCTGGCGGGTCAGGAGCCACTTTTCAGCGAGTTGCATCCTCCCAGTGATGTTGGTCCTGAAGCCCCCGTGGGAGTGACCAGGTGCCAGGATTGCTTTTCTCTTGTGGGCAAAGAGGTAAAGGGCCTCCATGTGGTTCTCTGAGGTGGGCATGGCGTGGTGTCCTTGGCTTCTGTGGATCAGGTAGCTTGGGCTTAGGCCTGACCTATTGTCCCCCATGTCCTTTTTGGGTGTGTAATGCTCTCTGCCTTTCAAGAGCTGCTCTTACCTGGATGCTCTGCAGGTAAGGTGCCCCAGCTGCTTTTACAGGCCTGCTCAGTTGCCTCGGTGCTTCCTAGAGATGGATGTTTATGGGGGGGGGGGGATCCACTGGGGCTGCTGGGGGCAAGGAGGAAATTTCCCCACCCAGCTTATGTAGGGAGGGGTGGCTCTGGGCTGATGTTCTCACCTGAAATGAACCGCGTGTCCTTGATTAGCTGGATCAAATCTCCCCAGGCTTAACAGGCCCCCACTGCCTCCAGAGTCCCTGTGAAGCTCTTGGAGGCTCCCCTTCAGTCCCTGTTGCCCCCCTGGTGTGCCTCTGCCAAACCCGGGGCTGGGGGGGGGGGCAGCTTGCAGACGAACCTTCCTTACTTCAGCGGCTTGCAGGCATCAAAGAGGTGGCCAACGTTTGCAACCAGAGCCTGATGAAACTGGTCACACCTGAGGATGATGAGGCAGGTGAGAGCCAGCCGAACGTGGCGGCAGCCCCCCGCCTGGAGGCGGAGCAGGACGAATCTCTTTCCAAGCTGGAAGGGGCCGTGAGCGGTGAGTGCAGATTTTCAAAGCAAACATATACAATTGTTGGAGGCTGCATCTGACGCCAAATGGGAAAACCACCTTCCAGCCAATGCGGGAGTTGCAGTTGACCGCATGGCTGGCCTGACATGGAAGGAGGTGGGCATTCGGTTGTGTGGTCTGCAAACCATGTAGATCAGGTTGCAAGGGAGCCAGGCTGATATTTTGTCTGGGCGATAGGCTTTGAAGCTGTGCCCCATAGACAGCGCTAGACTAACTCTGGGGTTCTCTCCTAGGTTCCCTGGATGCTTCTGGTGATTCTAACCTTAGCGGCAGCAGCACCGTCTTTATGTCAGCCAGGTAACAAAAGAGGGAAGGAACCAGTGGTTGCTAATCAGAATGTTTAAAAGAATCAGAGGGACCCCTTGGGTGCTCCAGAGCTAGGTTTATGATTAACAAGAGTCACCAAAAACAACAAGGGAGAACGTGAAATAGAATTTAAGCTAATAAAAGGCTAAAAATCTGGTAGATATTGAGAATGGAAGGTCTGTCCATCCATCTGGTCCGTCCGTCCGTCCGTCCGTCCGTCCGTTTGTCTGTCTGTCTGTCTGTCTATCTATCTATCTATCTATCTATCTATCTATCTATCTATCTATCTATCTATCTATCTATCTATCTATCTATCTATCTATCTATCTATCTATCTATCAACAAATGTATATCTGGCCCTTCACCAAATGGTCACAGGGCAGGTTCCAATAAGAATAAAGCATATCAGATATTCAAAATGAATTAAAAATGTAACCCTTCCTCCCTAACAGCGGATTAAAAGTGGATTCAGGTCGATTTTGATGCTTTCAGAGCAAATTTGTTATGGGATACGTATTGGATATGTATCGGATATGTATGAGTTTGTGTCGGATACATATTGGATAAATATTGGATACATATGTGTTTGTGTCTGATACATATTTGTTTATATAAGATGTTTGTATGAATATGGATTTTCAAAAACCCCATCCGTACACATCCCTAGATCCATATCCCTGGGAGCCTGGGTGTATGTCAGTGGGTCATATCTGCCTAATTCTGTACATTTAATCAGTTTCTCTTGCATCGTCCAGACCTCCGCCTTGTTTGCGTTTTTCTTTCCCTGCAGTGCCGAAAGGATTCCGGTGACCCTGAACCTGGATGGGATTGTGCAAGTCTTGGATTCGCACCTCCACGATTCGGCCATCGGGATGATGACACGCATTGCGGTCCTGAAGTGGCTCTATCACCTGTACATCAAGACTCCCCACAAGGTAAGTCTTTCCACCTGCCAGAACCTCTCTGCCTCTGGCAGAATCTAACTGGCCAGTGAGCTTGGAGGGAGTCAGGAGAGAGATGGAAGCGTTCACGTCTCTTTCTGGCTGAGCCAGTTTGGCCTAGTGGTTAGGGAGCCGGACTCTTATCTGGGAATACCGAGTTCGATTCAGCCCTCTCCCTTGAAGCCAGCTGGGTGACCTTGGGCTAGTCACAGCTCTCTTCTGAGCTCTCACAGCCCCACCCACCTCATCTGCTGTGGGGAGAAGAACAGAAGGTTTGTCAGCCACTTTGAGTCCCTTAGATGGGTGAGAAAAGCAGGGTAGAAAAGCCAACTCTTCTTCTTCTTCTTCTTCTTCCTCCTCCTCCTCTTCCTCCTCCTCCTGGGTGCCTCCTGTAGGTGCTGTTTGGCCATAACCACAGCTGTGCTTTTCCATACTTGGGAAAAAAGTCTTTTTCTTTGCCCTGGCCTTCTGTTTCTGTCTTGGCTCAAATTAGCCGTTGTTGGGATTTGCTATTGCTGGGGGTGCTGACAGCCCTAAGAGGGGGTGAGGCAAATGGCTGCTGGATCCCCTGGCAACCAGGCCTGAGTCTTGTGTTCTTTACTTGAGCGGAATGCCTCAGCGGGGCGCTGGAGTGGCTGGCAGACATCATTTCCAAGTCGATCTCTGGTAGGGTTGTCCACAAACGCAATTTTCAACATTTGATTCTATTCATAAATCTGAATTCGTATGAATAAGGAAAAACCAATGTCTGGGCATTCAAATCTAAATGGATACATTCGTATTTGCTCGAATAATTTGGACATTCATACCTCCACTGGGACGTATGCATCCCGTAAGCATCTTATTTTCATTCCATACAGATGTGTACAGAATGCGTACAAGGACATACACGATATATATGTACAGACGTACAGATACGAATGTCCAGATTATTGATACGAATAACTCAGAATATTCATATTCGTTCAAATTTGGAAATTTGAGTATCTGCACATTTCATTTGTATATGAATATCTGAATTCGTCCAAATTTGTTCAAATAACAAATATTTCGAATATGTCTCTGTGTCTCAGAGAATTCTCAGAGGGGTGTTAGAAGGCATTCGAAGGAGCGCCTTCTCCCATTTAGACCAGCCCAGGCGCTGAGATCTCAAAGAGAGCACCTTCTTGGAGTTCCTTCTCTTTCAGAGGTACGAGGCATAGGGACTAGCGAGGTGGCCTTTTCTGTGGTGGCCCCTAGACTCTGGAGCAGCCTCCCTCTTGAGGTTCGCCAGGTGCCTACATAGTATAATTTTTCGCACCTGGTGAAAACAGGGTAAAAAAACAGGATAAAAATGGGATGCATATGAGATTCATATCATTGGATACTTATTGAATATTCGTACAAATAGGTACAAATGTATTCATATTGGTTCAAATGTCGAGACATTTGTTTTTCTTTGTTCATATGAATTTGGATATTTGACTATTTGATTCGAACTGAATGTCGAAAATCGCATTCTTAGTTTTTTTTTCCCATCGGAAGAAATGGGAGCTGCTCTTCAGCTGCCGGCCGCCTTTGCCCTCACCGCCTTCTCTTTTTGACTTTCAGATGTTCCGGCACACGGATAGCCTCTTCCCTGTCCTGTTAAAGACCCTGTCTGATGAGTCTGATGAAGTGAGTATCAGCGCGAAGCTCAAACGTACTCAGCCGGTTACGTCACTGGGGCAGCGGCTGCAGAATGCCGGTTGTGCGTTTGTACAGGTCTCCTGCTGGTAATGGTGGAACTGTGCCAATATGGAGGAGGGCAGCTGAGCCAGGCTTTGCCGCTTGCTAGGAGTAGGGCTGGGATTCAGGAGGGATGGGTGCTGAATGGAGACCCCCCCCCCTCCCTTTGCTTACAAAGATGGCGCTTGGGGTCACCCTGTGCTCACCAAAGGGAGCTCTGGCTGGTTTGGCTGAAGAGGTTTTTTCCCACCCCAGCCAGAAGTCTGAGTCCCCTGGTCCAGGATTTCAGCACACAGCCATCAGGGTCCTTTTCGGAACAAAGTAGGGCGGGAGGCCGGCAGCATCCAAGTTTGTCTACCTTGGATGTGGTGCTCAGAGGTTCTGGGTGTGGCTTTGAGGTGGATCTCCATGACCTTTTCTTACTGCTTCTGATGCATCCAAGACACCATTGCTTCTTGCCCCTACCCCCGGAAGAGGGGTCCTGAGTAGCTTCCCAGGTTAGAGACAGAGAGAGGAGGGTCTTTGACTTGCTGGCATCAGGGTCAGTGAGCATAGCCCCCTGTCCAGCCTCAGCTTTTCAGCCTTGACCCTTCAAAGTTGAGGTTCAAGGGTATCTGCCAAACAGCTGTGGGCATTAGCCAACCTCTGGATTGCCCTGAAGTTCTTCCTTGGAAAGTTTCCTGTGGGGTGGCAGGTCTTCTTCTGCCAGCATGAGCTGCTTCAGAGCCCTGCTCAGGTCTGGCTGTGGGGTTCTCAGGGTGGAGATGTTCCAGCTGCCTGGACATGTGGAGGCTGAAGGGAGGGAGGTTGGTTCTCCAGGCTCATTCCGTGCGGGCAGCATGGGGCTTCTGCACAAGGACTAGAGCAGGAGTATGCTGCTAAGAAAACCCATCTTCATTTGAATAGATCCCCTCCGAATGTGGTAAGATTCTATGCCATGTGAATGTGTTTGTATGAATTTGTACAATGATCCGATACATGTCCGGTGAACAAATACGTATCTGATAGTAATGACTACGTATCTGATAATGTATCCTGTAACATATCTGCACTCTGAGAGCGTCAAATCTGACCCGAATCCACTTTTAATCTGCTCTCGATCTAAGACAAATGCAATCTGGATCCAATGCGGATGTGTGGCACAGCTGCTTTCCCACCTCCCCAGTTTAATGGATGTTCAAACTATTTATATAAATGTCATAACATTCAGTTTGTGTGCAAATTCGGACCTGTGTGCGCATCCTTAGAAAAGACTACTGAGCAGGCTGTGTGTGCGTGTGTCTGTGTGCAAAACAAAGCTCCCCCCTTTGCTTTTCTCTTTTCATGGGAGAGCCTTCATGCTGCCAGGGGGAGGCTTGGGAAAGGGGGTCATGTTTCCAGCTCTCGCTGCGTTCCTGGGGGGTCGACGGGGGGGGAAGCTGCCTTCCTTTGCGCAGGGGTTTCCCCTTTCCCTTCTGCACCCTTGGAAGCCCTGGGGAATCCCTCTGTGGGGTCAGGAATGGACTGCCTGTTGCTACAGAGCGATCAAATCTCCGTGCCCCCGCTGGCCTTTATGGAGCGCAGAGCCTGGTGAAGCTCCCGAGCTTCTCAGCTACTGCCCCCCCACCCCCAAGCCTGGACTTGCAGCTGTGCTGATAGATCCTCACCACTAGGTGGCCTGGTCATCCCTCCCAATCGTCTGAGTCACATGACTGTCTTTTGGTACTTGATGGATCTGGGCCCGGGAGGCCCGGATTGCGCTCTGCTCGTCCCCCATTTCAAAATCTCCACTGTCGTATCAGCCACAGAAAAATAATGAAATGAAAACATGATGCACACGTTGCTGAGTCCACAGGGATCCCAGCCGTCGTCAGCCCTGGGACGTGGGCCTTAATAACCGACAGAACTGGGCTGAGATCTGGTTTTGCAAGGGTGCAGATGGACGTGAAAGTGCAATTCTGTCTCCTGTTGGGAAGGAGGGAAGGGCATTCAGCCCTGGTGGGGGCAGAGCACCGATAGTGGACTGCAGGGTGCTGGCCTTCTGGCCTTTGCCCCCCTTCCCTGCCTGTTCTCCTTCCATCTCTGTTTGACTTTCTCCCTGCTAGTTTGTTTGGGCGGGGGAGCTGAGGCAGATGGGTTGGTGCCCCGGGCTGCCTGGGCATAAAGGCTTGTGTGGGCGATCCCTGCGGGCTGGAAGAAAGCTGGTGGCAGGCTTCATGTCCTTGGAAGCAGGGGGCCTTGGGCGTCCGATCGGGTGGCCTGAGCCCATTGCGTCCTAAATCACACTTCCCTGCTCAGTGGCCCAGGGTCAGTGCAGATACTGCTCCCAGCCCACTCCTTAAAGAGAAACTTGGGAGCTGCGGGGGCTCAGTGGAGCAGGGCGGCGCTATTTGGAATGGGAGGGGGGGCAGGCCCTTGTGAGCCAGGGGAGGAAAGCAAAGGCCGTCACTCGGTGCTTGTCCCTTGAAGCCGCGTGCTCCCCTGCTGGTTCTGCTGGGTGAAGGCTGTGTGGAAGATGAACTGTGGTTTCCCTCTCATGGCTCCCCTTAGTCATGTGCTGATGTCAAAGCAGCTTTGTTACCAGGCCCACAGAGAGCGCAAGAGGGACGTTTTCTGGCCCCGGGGCTGGAAGAAACTATCTGGAGAGAGTTTAAGCCCACTTCATGGCCGGCCAGAGATTGTGGTGCTCGGTGCCAGTCCGGCCCCGGCGCTCTCACCTCTTCTGTGAGGCACGTTGGACCAATGAACTCGTCTGGCAAGGAATTAAAGCAGACGTTGAGGTGACCTAGATCTTGCACCATGCCTGCGTGTGCAAACCGGGCAGCTGGGATTTACACGAACATTCTTAACATTAGTTATTTGTCGACATTCGGACATTCGGACATGAATTGAACATTACGATATTCGTTCATTGACATTCGTATGAATACAAATGTTTTGGACATTCATAAGAATAGTTCTGACATCGGTTAAACCGGTGATGTGGGAAGGCGGCCGCGCCAGACATCTGCAACAGATCTAGAGTGCGTTTGGCACGGATTGAGAGCGCATTGAAAGTGAATTCAGGTCGGATTTGACACTTTCAGAGCGGATTTGTTACGGGTTGTGCATTGGATAAATATCTTGTATACGTATCAGATACATATTTGTCCGTATCCAATACATAGTAGTTCATATCGGATGTTCATACCAAATAGAACTTTGCCACATTCAAAAAGGTCTGTTTGTACAACTACGAATGTTGGAACATTTGGTTCGTTACGAACTGAATGTCAAAAGAACAGCTGTACTGGGAAAACTGGTCTTCTGAATCCGGAGTTTCCATTCCAGGCCTGGAGAATCTCTCTTGCTTTTGCCTTTATCCAGCTGCTTTTTGCCTCCTCTAAGCTGAATCCCTTTGCCTTCCCTTTTTCATCTTCTCTGCCAGCTGATGCGTTCGTCCCTAATGCCCGCGTTCCGCAGTGCTTTTTCACGCTTGCTCTGCTCCACTTTGCTCCAGGAAGGGGCGGGGTGGGAGGGCGGGTGCCTCTCTGGCGTCGGCCCTTTCATGCCCGGTGACGGGTGCTCGGTCGCCGCCGCTGCCCGCTGATGAGGGGGCCCATTTGAAGTACCTCCCTGGCACCCGACTGGTTGCCATGGAAACTGAGCAGGGCCCGCACCAGAGGCTCTTGCTTTTCTCACCCCCTTTGAGTTTCATTCTGCTCGCACAAAAGGGAGCAGGAGAGAGAAGAGAGAGGCTGGCCCCCGAGGCGCCTTCGGCAGGGAGAGATACCCGGTGCACGCAAACTGCGGGCCGCTTCCTCCCCCCCCCCCGGTTGAATTCTTCCATGGCAGGATGTCCTGTTTAGAATCGCCAGAGGCTGCCTTGCATCTCCGATCATCAGGCCCAGAGGGGCTCGGATGGATCCAGCAGCTTTCAAAATGCAGATGTTAAATCCTGGGCGAAATATGCGCTCTGCAGGGCAGCGGTGCCCGTGCGTGTGTGAGGGAGAAGGGCGTGCGTGGTCTCCTGTGCCCAGACGTAGTGCTTTCACAAACGCTGTTGCTCTCACTGCATGGCGGTGCCACCTTCAGCTGAAGTCCCTCCTGGGGCAAAGGAGAGGGACCCTTGCTGCAGAGCAGGGGTGGGTGGGCCGCTCCCATCTCTGTCGGCCTCGTCCAGCATCAATGCAAAAGGCTAGGATGGCAGAGATGCCCACTGCAGGTTGTGGAGCTGTGGCCGCCAGGCAGGTGGCTGAGCTGGTGTTCCGCGTGCAAGCGGGCCTGCTGTAGGTGTGGCTTTGTCACCCAAGGGCTGCCTCTCAGGGCTGGCAGGGCAGGGCAGGTCTTGGCCTAAGGGAGCCCTGGAGAGGCTGGCAATCCCACAGGACGGCTGGCCAGACCTTTTGCCACGGGGACACTTCACCCACTGACAGGTCCTGCACTTGCTCTCTTGGCCATCAGTGTCCATTTGGGGAGGCCAGAGGTGGGTGTGGCCCTGCAGTGTCATTAAGGCCCCTGTGGGGTAGGGTGGCGTGGGGTTCCACCGGGCAGGTGGATCTCTGCACTAGATGGGCACTTGGCCAGGAAGCAACAAGCAGAGCTGGGCTGTCCGGTGTTCCTTCAGAGGAAAGTTCGGGTCCTGAGGTCTTGAGGCTTGGCCAGAGGAGGGAGGCCAGGCCCTAAAACGTTCCCTTGTTGAAGCTGTACCCAGGTGGCCAGGGATTGTGGTGGGGCAGCGAGTGAGCTTGGGGCTATCACCAACGCTGTGGCCCAGCTGACTTTGCAGGCCTGGTGAGAAGGCAGACATGGGTGCAAAGGGCAGCAGAGTGTGGGCGTCGCTTGTCCTTCTCGCAAGGAGCAGGATGCATATGCGGCAAGAACAAGAGACACTGCACTGTTTTCCTTGCTTGAGGCAGCTTCTGTGAGGTGTTGGGCCAACCCATGACTCCCGCTGAAACAGATGAGGCCAGGAGGCTGGCGGTGGAGGAGGGTAGGGCTCTCACTCCATATGCTCAAGGGCATTGAGACCAAGATTGTCCCATGGTAGACCTTTGGGGCTTCTGGCCACCTGCTTGCCTTTTGCCACCTTCTTTGTTCCCACTTGCTTACCTGCTCAGGGCCAGACAGGTAACCCTTGTGGCAATGGGGCTGGGCTTGAAGCTGAAGCAGCCCAGAGCACCCGGTGGTTCCTTAAGGCACCTCTGCAGGGCCCAGAGTGCCAGAGGGTGGGGCATAAAAGTACAGATCAGGGTCCCCAAGAGAGCACTTGGTTTTCCTTTAGAGCCAGAAACAGTTTGGCTCTTCCTCATAGAATCATAGAGTTGGAAGGGACCTCCAGGGTCATTGAGTCTGACCCTGCTCAACGCAGGATTTCCTAAACCATCTCAAACAGATGTCTGTCCAGCCTCTGCTTGGAGACCTCCATCAAAGAAGAGCTCACTACCTTCCATGGCAACCTATTCCACTGACTGATCGCCCTCAATGTCAGGAAGTTTTTCCTAATATTTAATCTGTATTGACTCCCTTGAAGTTTCATCCCGTTGTTTCTAGTCCTCCGTTCTTATGCAAGTGAGAATAGGGACGATCCCTCTGCACTGTGATGGTCCTTCAAAATAGAATCCCATATTCTTAAGCCTAGCTTGCCAAGGCCCAGTTGTCTTTCTTAAAAAAGCCCCTCAAGTACTTGAGCCTATACTAATGTTCCATAATCAGAACAATTGTCTGGATCTCAGTGGCCTCTGCTTGTCCCTGCCCAAATCTGTAATTACACCAGAGTTGTTTCGTGTGAACAGAGATGTTTGGGTTATATGCAGAAGTCGGTGTGGGTGTCCTGGCATGCGTGTCTCTTTCTCAGTTGGTGTCTGTGGTCACTTATTTGCAGAAAAAGACCCCATGGTCAGTGCAGACCTAAGGGTGCTTAAGTGCCCCCCAAATACCGTTCATGTATGCAGGCATTGGAGTGATGCTCAGTGATTCCAAATTTAGGATGCGTACTGTTGCGTACTTGTTGGAGGATCACAAGTATAGTTTTGGTTGTTGCTTGTGGATATTCTTTGGTCATTGCTACCTGTTTTGGAGGCAATGTCCACGTGTAATGTCCACCCCTTGGCCTGACCACCTCGTGTCGCTTGCTCTCACCAATCCAGGTCATCCTGAAAGACCTTGAAGTCTTGGCCGAGATTGCATCCTCTCCAGCCGGTCAGACAGAAAGTCCGGGGCTGTTGGATGCCTCAACGTTACGTTCTGGGCAGCTGGAACTCTCCGCTCCCCCCTCAGGGAAATCCAGCCATACCAGCCCTTGCGGTGAGTGCCCGGATTCCGGCATTGGCTAACGGATTAGGCAGCCTGCTTGAGAGCTGAAGGGTTTTTTTTTTCCTAATACAAAGTTGCAGTTATAGGGATCCACTCAATTTTTGTCTCTCTTTGGTCTTCCACTTTTATTTCTCAAACTCACGCATACAAGTGGATGACAGGCGTATCAATGGCTACTAGAATGGATGCCTAGGTACATCCTCCAGGCTGGGGAGACAGGCAGGATGCCTCCAAAGAACATTTGCAGGGATTCGAGAACAGGAGAAGGTTTTGCCTTTGTCTTCTGCTTGAGTTGCCCAGGAGCATTTGGTGTGTCACTGTGTGGACAGGACGATGGACTAGATGGTCTGTGGCCTGATCCAACAGGGCTCTTACAATCCTGCGTAGAATGGATGCCTAGGTACTGCCTTCAGGTTGCAGAGACAAGCAGGATGCCTCTACAGACCATTTGCAGGGACTTGAGAGCAGGTGAAGGTTTTGCCCTTGTTTTCTGCTTGAGATGCTCAGAAGCCATTGGTGAGCCGCTGTGTGGGACAGGATGCTGGACTGGATGGGCTGTGGGCTGATCCAACAGGACTCCTCTTTTGTTCTTAAATGAGGGCAAACACATCCCTGTGGTGTTTGTATCTAATGCAAACGGATACATTTTGTGAAGGAATGCACATGTGCAACTACATAACATTGTCTGGTAAATATTTACTTTGTGCGTATGCAAATCAGATGCGTAAATGCAAACTATGCAATTCAAAGGGACAGAACTGTCTTGACACTTGCCCCTGTGTACTTATGGGATGGAACTCACAACACAGAATGAGAAGCCACTGAAAATCTTTCCCTCTGCAAAGCCTGAGCATGCGCCTGAGTCTTTACAGAGTGCATGAGCGCATGAGGCAGCACATTACCTGCCCGGAGCCCTGAAAGGGATCCTCTGAGACTTACACAGATTAACTCTTAACAGCCGCCCAGCCTCGCCCATGTGCGTTTTGTGTGCCAACAGCCAGTTGCCCACTTGTGAGACTCCCAGCCTGCGAGTCGTCTCAGTGTGAGTTAATTAGTTCAGCTGTGTTTTCCTAACACCTCCTTCTGTCTTCCTCAAATTCCTGCCCCCACAGATAGGAAGCACATTTCCCTGTAGCATCTCACGGCACCTGAGTGGGTGAGGCGCTATCAGTGGCAGAAACGTGAACTGGGAAACCGAGCGGCGTGGGCAGGTTGCCTGGGAGCCTCCTTGCTTCTTGGCACTTCCCACAAGGGGAAATGTTTAGGTTCCTTGCGGAATGCCTCGTGTGCTGCGAAGAGGAAAAGACAGTCGCCCGCGGTTCGTCGGTCATGGTTTTGCCTTCTCTGCCGCCATGTTTGTTGGCTGCTGTAACACATCCGGCTCTGAATCATTTGGTGGCTTATATTGACTTTTTCCCGAGGAATACTTGAGACAGACGTGGCGCTCCGATTCCCTACGGTGGCTTTCGAACTGCTGCCTGAGCAAGAGGCCCCTGTGCTCGGGACACCTGTTGTAGGGTGTGCACGAATGCCGTTTTTCTATTCGATCCGGTTTGAATCAAATAGTCAAATTTTTGAATTCAAACCAATAGAGAAAAAAAGAATGTGTTCAAATTCGAACCGATTCGAATACATTTGTATATTCGTACGAATATTTGATTCTTATTTGAAGATACGAACGTCAACAACATTCGTATGTGTCCGTACGCACCCGTACGCATCCCGTTTTTATCTCGTATGCATCCCGTTTTCGTCCTGTACGTATCCGTACGAATGCGTACGGATACAAATAAGATGCGTATAGATACATATGTAATGCGTGCGTATTCATACACGTACGAATGTTCAAATAATTCATACAAACTACTCAAAACATTCACATTCGTTCAAATTTTTAAAAAGAAATGTATAGACATTTGATCAGAATTCGAATGTCCAAATTCAAATGTCCAAATTCGATCGAACTTTGAATGTTTTGAATATTCTTCCACATCCCTAACCTGTTGCGCCTACATAGGCCAGAGGTGGCATGGCTGCGTCTAGGGCAAAGGCCGTGCAAGAGTAGCTGGGCAGCCATGTTTTATGAGCAGAAGCATTCTGGGTACAGCTGAAGAATTTACATTGTAATCAACAAATCCTTCCTGCCTGTTTTAAAAGACCTTCAGGACTCTAGTTTGTGGCGCTTGCCTAGGCCGAAGCCCTTCAGTTTCCTGTGAAGAGGGTATAGCAGGGGAGAAAGTCCATCGGTGGCTTACCAGTGATGAGGGTTGGAGGGGAGCCTATTTCCTGAGGCCTGGTGGTTGGCTTAAGAGGGTCTAGAGGAGGAGTGGGGGTTCCCAGGCCCATAGTCATCAGCACGCTGCTTGGTTCTGGTGTCTCCTTGGTCTGCTCCATGGCCTGGCACCTGCTTTGGCCCACAGCTGACCTAGATGAGGGTTCCCAATGTGGTCTCCTTAGGGAGTAGACCTGAACCCGTTGAAAACAAAATGGGCACATGGAGGATCCGTTTTTGGTTCCTGTTTGCTAACCTCTGTGTAAACTTTAGAAGCATTCCTCTTTCCTTCTCAAAGCCAGCCACGGAGACAGAGGATTCTTTTCTGACCTAACATTCTTGTCCATTTCCATGCCCCAAAGCAGCCATCTTGTGCTAGGAGGGGCAATGCACAGTCAGAAATCTGTGCCTACAAGACACCCAAAGGTGGTCGATCCTTGTAATGGGAGAGACAAAGGGTGTGTCTAGACTTAAAGCTGCCCATCGGAATGCGTAACTGAGGCACAGACATCACATCTGATGCCCGATCCTGTGTGGTGTTGGCACATTACGCTGCCGCTATGGCGAATCTACCTCACTGTGGAACGATCAACACTCATGCCACAATATAAGGTTGATTTGAATTTTCCCGCAAGTCCGGACAGGACTGCAGCTCATCTCTCATTGGTTGCCCCTTCCTTCCCCTGTACGCTTCATCACACACACCATGGAAGTCTCGAAGAGAAAGCTGCAGGCTTCCATTGGGACTGGGGACAAACAGTCATGGTGTCCTAGCAGGTAAGCTGCGGATTTTTTAATAGCTGCGGACTTAATCCACTAAGCTGGAAGCTGCCAAAGAATGCAAGGTCATCTTTAGCATCTCAGCAGGGTATCCTCCCCTCAATGTGATCTGGTCATTAGTTTGTTCTGCATGTGCAAGGTTGAGTTCTTTTAAGGTATTGAAAAGGTCATATGGAAATACTAGCACTGAAGTGACAAGAACCCACTATGAAATTGTCACTTGGGTGTGTGAATCCCCTTAGACTCCAGGCTGAATACTCTGCGGGGTTTGTCCCAGTTGCTTAGAAAGAAATGGACTGTATCTCCCTCCTCAGTCAGGAAGTATCTCAGCACCTTCCTTGCTTTCTTCTCCATGGAGCCACAAAGGTCCTGAGCTTTTGTGGCTGTGTAAAATTCAGGGCCAAATTAAGAGGTGGAGTACCCACTTGACTTCGCAGAGAGCAGCCCCTGTTAGGAGATCAGGACAAGGATTGACTTGTGACGTCAACCGCCATGACTTATGGAGGCAGTTGAAATCAAATCCTGCATGTTCACACCTCCTTCTTTCCTCATTAAAAACTTTCTCCTTTCCAGGTTCCAGAGGCCTGGAGCGTTCCTCCTCAACGCCGACCATGAACTCCTACTTCCACAAGTTCATGGTCAACTTGCTCAAGAGATTCAGCAGTGAGCGGAAGCTGCTGGAAACACGAGGTGCCTTTGTCATCAGGTGAGACCAATCACATGCCACTTTGCCTGCTTGGGATAGACGCTTCTGTGTGGCCTCCAGGATTGGAAATGCCCCGGAGCCTTGAGAGAAAGTTTTCCTGCCCTATTCAGGCCTCAGAAGCTGGGAAATGCTTTCCTCCCTGGTGTCCACAGCCGTGTTTCACCTAGTGGGCCTTTTTTGAGGGGCCCTAATTTTTGGGCCCCTGAAGACCAAGTGGCTTCTGTAGGGGGTCATTTTTAGAGCTGTTGTGGCCTTTCCTAGGATGCTGGCCTTGCGTTGCTCAGGGGCTTCTCTATAATTGATTCTCATGCGCTTTGTGCTGCCTTTCTGAAGATGGTTCCCTTCAGGTACTTTGGACTGAAACTCACAGTGACCAACCTGACTGAGACACTTATCAACTCATATTTTTTTTCGGGGGGCCCAGAGGGCAGGTTGTGCCAATGCAGTCCACATCCTGGGCCAGAGAAGGTGGAACTTTTAGCAAGCCAGTCCAGACTGTTCTTCTGGAAGAGTTTAGTATATTCTAGTCCTGATCCTGCTGCTCCTGCCCTTCTAGATGTGAGATTGCACAGGGACCCCAGAGAGGGCGAAATAGGTGGCTTCTCTAAAAGTGCTGTTGGGATGTGCAGAGCTTCCTTCTCTAGTAGGTGCCCTGGTGGTTCAAAGCGGGCAGAGGGCACACAACTCCCCCCATTCCTTAGGGCATATACTGGGGGGGGGGGGGGAGGGAGAGAGACGTGCCTTGGGGGGGGGGATGGAGGGACACTTTCTCCCAGACTGAAATGTGAAGTGGTCATGAAGTAACCCACCGCCACCCCAGTCCGTGGGACCACATGGGGACCACTGAAGTCTTCCCTTTCCCTTCTTCTCGTCACGATGCAGTTACATAAAGATCCACGTACTAATAACTGGAATGGGAAGTAAGCCAGTATGCCTAGCTGTCTGAGGGATCTTCAGGCGATCTCTTATGGCACTGGCAGAATCTTCCAGTCTCTTAAGTTCAGGACAGAAGGGTGCACACAGGAGCATGTTCGAAACAGGTGGACCAACTGCTTCATAACCTACTTTGTGTGAAAGAGTCACATACTGGATCTGCAGAAGTTTTCCTCTGCCTGTGCAAAGCCTTGCCGGTCCCTCGCGTTCCACCTGTCTCCAGGAGCAGCATCTGTAGTTGGCACAGCCCTGGTCTGCTCACCTCTTAATTCAGATAGTGGCTCATCAGGGCCAGAGAACACCTTTCTTACTTTCCTATGCATTTGGAACAAAATACCGTCTTGTTTCCATTCACGCTTATCCAGTTTTTGCTCAGTGGGGCCTGTGGAGCTAGTAGAGGCTCCGGCCTTTGACAGTGAGGAGTGAACCGACGGCTGTGAGCCTGGCTCCTGCTGTGAGGAGACGTGCATCCTGAACCCGGGGCTATGTTGGCTGGGTGCTCCTTTCCTCAGAGTGGCTTTGAGATGCGGAAAGGAGCATGCCAGCGGGGGGCTGAGTTGCATTCCCTTGTCACAGCCGGCCTGCGTTTTCTGTGTCCGCCTGCTGGGTTTTAGCCACAGGAGTTTAAGCAGCAGGTGATTGCGAAGCCCAGAAAGGCCTTGGGCAGAGACGAGCCGCTTCCTAGGCCAGAGTGGCAGAATTTCTGCGCTGTCCCGCCTTCCTCCTGCAGGTCGGGTTATGAGTAGGTCAACAACTCCCCTGACTCCTCTTACATAAGAGCCATTAGGATGTGTGGGAGCCCTTCTCCCTGGCCTTTGTCCATTTGGCATCCAGGACTGGTGGCAACTCGTGCGTTACTTTGCAGTTGTTAGAAATGTGATTTGTTTTTAATTGCTCTTGTGATGAGTGACTCAAAAGAACTCGCCCTTTTGTGCAGTGAATTGAATTCCCTTGTTCCATGAATGGCCTGTTCCGAGCGTGAATGGGTGTCCTTGTTTGCTGGGGCCGTCTTCAACATGTTCAGATTGTTAAGATGGGGGAAATCACAGGCCAATATTTCACTGATTCCTCAGTTCCTCAAGTTATTCTAGTTGGGGCCATTGTGGGCGCCTCCTTTACAAGCGTCCCTTACTGTGTTTCTCCTGCTGGCCTCCTCATCACAAACTTGTTCAGTCTGTACCTCACGACGACTCTGAGGAGAAATTACAATTCCGTTCTCTTGAGCTACCTGCTCTTGTTTTCTGCAACCATGTTGGCGGAGGTTGGAAACTTTCCCATGCTCCTTAACTAAAGGGCTTTGGCTAAAGAGAAGGCAAGCTAAGAGAGGAGTTTCCCCAGAGTGCCCTTTCTGAGGAGCCAAGTGTCCCTGAGGGCCAGTGGCCAGTTTCCTCACGGCTTTGGAGCTTGACAGAGATGCTCCTGGGCTAAAGCCAGGTTCACGTTGTTTATTCTTCCAGAGATCTTCAAGAAATCTGTAGCAACCTCTCTCCTCTACATCCTTAGTTGGAGACGCAGCCACAGTGGGATGTTCAAACCACATTAAACGGAATTTATTCTGTCCTTGACTAGAACAGATGACTGCATACGGTGTTAGAGGAACAAAAATTACAATATCCGTCCAAAACAATTACACTTAAAAGATTTAGCACGTGAAAGGAAAAGAAAACCCTGATGGAAAGCCAAAACTCCATGAAAAAGGGACCTTATTCAAACCAAACATTGGGCTGGCTGAACACTGGTTTTCTAGTTGGCACAGGCTCAGATTTTTACTGCGTTCCTCCAAGATGTGGTATTTGCGCCTGACAGCAGCTTGTGCGCATGAAAATCATCTGACCTCCCAGAAATTGATTTTCATCGGGTAATATAGTGATATCTCACCCCCTTCCAGAATGGCGTATGGGATGGCCCTCAGCTGCATGGGAGGCTTTGCGCTCGCCGACATGGCCGAGCAAAATGGCAAAGGTTAGGCCTCGTGTGTTCTGGAGCGGAAAAGCGCGGCGACCAGCAGACATTTATTTTGGAGATTGTATAAACAGCAGCACGTTCTGACAGTGTGCGGGGGCGGTTCAGTTCTTAGACCCGAGGCTCATTTTTGGCTTCGTGGCCCAGCCTGGCAGGCTGGCGGAGTCTCCTCGCAAGGGTCTGCATAGCTGAGGTTTGGATGCAGCCGTTAGCTGTAGCTCATTAAATTGCGCAACCGACTTCTAGGGGACAAGCAAACTCTCCTCAGCAGGAATTTCCCAGCTGTCTCCAAAAGTCACAATAATTTGATAGATAACCGGCCTGTTCTCTACTGCCCCCCCCCTTTTCTCCAACAGTAAGCCGAAATGTCACATGATGCCCTCGAGAAGCCGTTCTGTTTTCAGGGTGACTGCCTGTCTCTAAAATACTGGGCGAAAAGCGAAGCAGAATGCTTGCCGCTGCTGCTGCCCATCACGTGGTCGTGCTTGCGGTCGCCCTCCCCTCCTCTGCCTCCTTCCGTCGGCGGGCAGAGCTGAGGATCCCAGGCGTTCGGCCAGGGGAGGGAACCCATGCCAAGTGGAGGCCGGTTTCTTCCTCCTCTGTGTCTAAAGGGCCGCCGAGTTGCCCATGTGAGGAAGAAAGGCACTTCAGAACGCAGGTGCTACTCTGGGGAGGTGATTGCTTTTGGGAAACCCCAGCGTTTGTGTTTCCCAGGGTCTTTCTGAGCGCTCTGCCTGCCAAGTGAGATTTGCCTCCTTTCTTGCCCGTCAGCGGCTCTGCGGCTCTCGTCCTTTCCTCCAGTCTTCCGCCTCTCTTAGGCCTGCTGTGGCCTGTTCCCTCAGGCGGCTTCTTAACTGGCCCTGCTGTGGCAATGGCCAGATCCAGCAAAGACTGGGGAGTTGCCAGATCAGATGCAAGTGTCATTTTTGCCCCTTTATAAATCTATGGTGAGGCCGCATTTGGAATATTGTGTACAATTCTGGTCACCACACCTCAAAAAGGATATTGTGGAACTAGAGAAGGTGCAGAGAAGGGCAACCAGAAGGATTAAGGGGCTGGAACACCTCCCTTACGAAACCAGGCTGCAACGTCTAGGCCTCTTCAGTCTGGAGAGATGGAGTTTAAGAGGGGACCTGATTGAAGTATATAGAATTATGCATGGTATAGAAAAGGTGGATAGAGAAAATTTCTTTTCTCTATCACACAACACTAGAACCAGGGGGCATCTATGAAGCTGACGGGTAGGAGAGTCAGGTCTGACAGGGGGAAGGATTTCTTCACCCAGAGGGTCATGGGCTTATGGAATGTGCTGCTGGAAGAGGTGGTAACAGCTACCAGTCTAGATGGCTTTAAGGAAGGGTTAGACAAATTTATGGACGACAGATGTATCAATGGCTACTAGAACGAATGCTTAGGTGCATCCTTCAGGCTGGGGGGGGGGAGGAGGAACCGGGGCGCTTCTGAAGCCATCTCCTGGGACTCAAGAGCAGGAGACGATCTGTCCTTGTCTCTGTTTGAGATGCCCGTGAGCATTTGGTGGGCCACTGTGTGCAACAGGATGCTGGACTAGATGGGCTGTGGCCTGATCCAGCAAGGCTTCCCTTATGTTCTTATGTAAAGTTAGATGTTAGGGCAAAACACCAGTTGGGTCCTGCCATGAGAATCCATTCATGGTGCGTAAAAATGTTGCTGGGCCTGAGGGCAGAAGGCATCCCCTCCCCTCTGACTTGTGTTTTGGTTTTGGGGTGTCCATCATCACGTAGATCTAAGGACAGTTTAGAACAGGCCAAGGCAAACGCAGGAGGGTACGGCAAGGAGACCACTAATCAAACCCTCATGGAGGCTTCTAAGGGAGTAAACCAAAAATCCAAACAAAATAAGGCAACCTAGAAAAGCAAACAACATGAGATTTATGCAGACAGCCCGAGTGCCAGAGGATGAAAATATAACAAAGGACCAAATTGTATAAATGTCTGCAAGTTTATTAGCATAAAAACCAATATCTTATATAATAAATATTAAAAATGAGTCTATATAAAAGAAACAGGTGTGCAGTAACACTGTGAGGAAGATAACGAAAACATATACTGTATTCCAAAGAGACTTAATAACACAATAATGGATGAGATACTCTAGATGCCTATACTAGATGTATCTCCTTATAGCTCAACAATCATAATGCATAATAATAAGGGGAACTGAAAAGCCAGGCGCGTTTCGGCTTGGTCTTCTTCAGCTACCTGAATAGGTAGTTCCCAATATGGCTATACAATGTTTCATTCCTATATGATTATACACAGCAATGCAAAATTAACAATTACATACAAGACTATCAAAATTTGTGTGGTTATAAATCTCAATATATGTACAAAATGTATAGTACTTACACTCCCCAAAATACTATACACCGTATAATAACAGGTAAAAGTCTTGTGTTGTTTGCTTCTCAGGCAGTAAACCATGGTTAGCTGTAAATGCTAAACCAAGCCATGGTTTCCCAGTGTCACCCAATATTAATTAACTGCCATTAGAGTTTGGTCACGAAGACCAATGGCTTCTGGCTGCATTTCTGAAGCTAATGCAGATGTTTTAGAAGCACAGTCGAAATCCTTGCAATGCTCCGAGAGGCCCTGGAAGCTAAATTTAGGCTGCTAGGCAGGTGGCTGAAGGCCAGGATCTCCAAGGTGTCTTTTCTCTGAAATGTTTCCCATTCCGCTTGCGGGGCCAGCTGGGCAGGCAGAGCTGAACTGCCTCAATGTGTAGAGGAGGGAGGGGTGCTGGGGGGGCGGGTCGGGTCCTGGAACACTTGCATCGCTTAGGCCCTGGAACACGTCTGGAAATATGTAGAGCCTGTATGGGAAGGATCAGCCAGCTGCCAGTCAGATTTGGACAAAGCTCTTGGCCCTTCTGTCTCATTCAAGGCTACTTGCCAGAAGAACAAGTTCCCTTTCCCTCCCTCCCTCCCTAAAATGATTTCTCCTATTTCCTTCTCTCTGAGCTTCCCAGGGATGGAGAAGGAGGCCGAAGCAGGCAAGGGGTTTCCTTTGGGGAACCGTTTTCTAAAAAAAACCACGTGAAGCATGGCTGCTGTTTCTTAGAGTGCTGATGTTCTGGCTGAGGTAGCCAAGAGCCGATCGGAGGCGGCAGCCTGGGGCCACTATAGACCCCCTTGCCAGTCCAAACTGAGGGGGGAACTAGCACCTGAACACCCCTGCCAGTGGCCACGAATATGAAGCAGTGCCCGGAGACCCCCAAGTTGGCTCCAGGCACCGGTGGTTCAGATGGCATCTTGGAAGGGCCGTGGAAGGTTGACTGGAGGGATAGTAGAGAAAATCAAAAGAGTTCTAAATTCAGGAAATAGGGAGCAGCAGAACATGGTTACTTTGGCTACGGAACACGGGCACTGTGGTTTTAGGAAAGAAAACTGTTTCAACACTGACACTTCACTTTGGATCCTCCTAGCCACATGCTCTGGGGAAAGGTCCCAACTAAGGGCACCTGTCCCTCCCTCAACTGGACGCCCTTCCTGCCCAAGACCCCCCACTCCCCAAGACAGCTGGAGGGCTGCATACTAGGGGTGCTCACAAATGCAGTTTTTGACATTTGATTCGTAACAAATAAAATATTAGAAAATCTGAATTTGTACGAATAAAGAAAAATGAGTGTCCGGACAATCAAGACAATACGAATACATTCGTATGTATTTGTACGAATATTTGATACATATTCAGTGATATGAATCTCGTATGCATTCATATGCATCCTGTTTTCATCCCATATGCATCCTGTTCTCATCCCATATGCATCCCATTTTCATCCTGTACTTATCCTTACAGATGCCCAGAAATACAGGCAAGGTATTTGTCCAAATAACTCATAATATTTGTATTCATATGAATACTAAAGTACAAATGTCTGGTCATCCCATTCGTATACGAATGTCCGAATTCATCTGAATTTGTATGAATAACAAATAATACGAATATTCACGCACTGTGAAGGCCTCATGCTTGTGCCTCTCTCTCTGCTGTCTGCCTTCATGACGCTTAATTTATTTTTGCTGCTGTTTCAATTATTGTTCTTTTAAAAATTATTTAAATTGTTGTTTTATCCTTTTTGCAGTTTAAAGTATTTTACTTTATTTTTTTTAAAAAAAATTCAATTAGTTTTACTTTTTCTTCCTGCATATACTTTGCTCACAGGGCGTCCCTCGGATGATGAGCAACTATAAGTCCCTCTGTGCTCAGGCCATGTGTTCAGGCTTGCTTAGAAAGCAGCCCCTTTGTAGTAGCTAAACCAGCCACAGGACAAGTGCCCGGCAAACTCTGGAAAGCCCAGAAAATCCGCCCCACAAACCTACCAGAGCACCAGGGGTTATTCTTCCACATTCCTCTGCCCAACTCCTGTTACCTTCCCTTGGTCTCAGGAAAGCGGCTATCTTCCACTTGAGTGCCCACTCACACCGAGCCTGCTGCTACTTCTCCTGGGTGAGTGGCTCCTTCCCCTAGGTCCTCCCCCTGGCTCCCGGAATCAGCCGCCATGCAAGCCCCTCCTCCCTCAGGCCAGGTACTTAGGCTAGCTTAGAAGTTAGCCTCCCTCTAGCAGTGTAACCAGGCACACACCAAGTGCCCAACAGATTCTGCAAAGCCCAGAAGAGCCACAGATCTATCAGAGGCTTTTTTACTTGTGGCTGTACCTTCTCTTCTTCCCAATCTTGAATCAAAAACGTAGCCTAGGAAAGAATACCTGCCAGTCAGGGCATTTGAGAAAGTGTGTGTGAGAGACAGCGAGAGGGAGAGAATCCAAGAACCTAAGAACCTAAGAGAAGCCCTGCTGGATCAGGCCACGGCCCATCTAGTCCAGCATTCTGTCGCACACAGTGGCCCACCAAATGCTCATGGGCATCTCAAGCAGAGACAAGGACAAACCTTCTCCTGCTCTCCAATCCCAGCAAATGGCCTTAGAAGCGCCCCGGTTCCCCACCCACCCAGCCCCGCCCCCAGCCTGAAAGATGCACCTAGGCATTCGTTCTAGGTGCAAATCCCTTCTGTGCAAACTGTTTTTAGATTTAAGCAAGGCCACCAATCCCCCTGAAACAACCAGGAGGAAGAGAGAGAGAGAGAGAAGGAAGACGGAACCGCCTCCCACTGCTAATCGAAAGCAGGCCTCCCCTTAGCCAGCAGTTTCCTTTCAGGCTCCCGCATGATCGGCGCAAGACGCAATGCCAGTGAAATGTCAACGCTTCTATTTCTGGAAACCTTCTTCCCCTGCTCCTCCTCCTCCTGCCTTGCCAGCAGCTGCCTTTTCCTCCCTCTTTGTGCTGTAAATGTAGGAGGGGTCGCTGCTGGGTGGTGGGAGGCACCAGAGGGAGGAAGTTTTCCTGGCTCACCCTCCACACTGATGTTGTTGCAGGTGTCGTGTCTGCCCCGCTATCCACCTGGAGGTCCCAGAGCGGTTTGGTGGGGTTCATTTTAAAAACGATAGGAGCAGCGAGGGCAGCACTGGGAGCTGATGGAGGCAGAGGGGAGCCCAGGTGGGGGCCTTGCTCTGTACCAGTTGAATAGCAGGTCTGCTTCTCTCCAACCTACTCTGGAGAAAGGGCACCTCCTTAACTGGGTTTCTTAGCAATAAAGATTTTAGAAGAGCTCCTCAACTCTGATTATGTTCAGAAGAGGCATCTTGATTGTTCAGGCTTATAACTTCGATTCCAGCATTACTGGATTATTAAAATCCAGTAATAAGAGTTTTGCAATCCCAGTTATTTCCATTTTAAGCAAAATGGATCAGAAGTAGGGATGTGCTAGAATATTCAAAATATTCGTTATTCGATCGAATTCGGTCATTTGAATTTGGATTGGATGTCAACATTTGTTTTTTAATATTTGAACGAATACTAATATTTTGAGTCATTTGTTCGAATTATCCGGACATTCACATCATCAAATTCGTATCGAGTATTCGTATGAATAGATACAAATGTATTTGAATCAGTTTGAATTTTAATTCATTCATTTTTTCTCTATTTGTACAAATTCGGACGTTCAAATATTTGATTTGAATTGAATCGAATGTCGAAAATTGCATTTGTGCATGCCCCTAATCAGAAGCATAGCAGGCAACTCAGGGAATTGTCCATAAAGTTCTGCAAAGTCTTGCCAGCCAATTCAACCTAGTAAATTCCACACGTCTAGCAGCGTTACTCAAAACCTGCTGCTTGGACAGTAAGGCCTCAGCGTGTGCTCTGCACGCAGGGGTGAATGACTGGGAAAATTTAATCCCTCCAGATATGTGAGATCTCTTTTAGGACCCAGAGGAAGCCAACAAGTGTCTTCAGAACGTCTTCCTCCAGCCGTTAAGAGGTTCACTGATCCGTTCAGATTTCCAAAGGACCCACCTGAACATCACACAGAGAAGCAGGTCTTGGCCATTCTAGCCGTTGAGGCAGCCTGAAGAGCTTAAGTTGAGGCAAACTGCATTTTCTAGCTCAGCTGGATTCTGTGGAAGATCAGTCTGACTCCGGACAAAGCAAGCAGACCTGTGGGAATCAACAGTCCCATTCTCCTTCCACATCTTTTCTGTCTAGAGTTTCCATGTCCTTTCTGGGATGTCATGGAAAGATGAAATAGTGACATGCCACAACCTTTCTGAGGTCTGCTTGTTCCATCACAATTGGTGTTACCTTGGTCCTGGAACAGCTGGCCAAAGAGGAAGCTGGTCCATGCCCTGGTCTGCCTAGGAGACAGAAGCTCGGGTTTTGGTGTTCCCTTCCAGCAGGAAGGTGAGCTTGACCCAACTGACACTAAAGGCTTTCCTGCAACTGATCTCTTTGTCTTGGCATAGGGCAGTGATGGCCAACCTATGACACGTGTGTCACAGGTGACACGCCAAGCACTTTTGGGTGACACACGTGGTCACCCTGGCACCTGGGCATGTAGTGCTTGCTTGTTCTTGAGGTGTACGAAATACTAACTTTCAATTGAAGATTTAGCAAACGAAATTCAGCAACAAAAGTCACTAAGCTCAAAAGGTTCACCATCACTGGCATAGGGGAATGGCCTCCCCTTTGTGGCTGTAGGCTCCATCACCCCTCACGGCTGCTTGTCAGTTTCTTAGCTGAGGGTTGGATGCGTGTTTTACTCTAGAGTTGTTCCTGGAGATATCGAACTGAAAAATGAAATGGGAAGTAGTTGCAGTTAGAGTCTAGAGAAGATGCGGAGCACATGGTCACCGTGGTCCCTTTGGGTGGGTTTTGTTTCATGCTTGGGGATCTACCAGCCTTTGGAAGTTCTCCCCAGGAATCTGCCCACCTTTCAGAGGACTTTTGGACGTGGTTGCATCCTTCTGGTATTGATATCCTTCTTGACGGAACGAGGATGCTCTGAAGCTGTACGGTGTTTCAGGAGCATGCTCCGAGGTGATCCTAGGGTCTCACAGGCTAGACGGTGGAGGGGGGCACATGGGAAAGGCAGGCTCCTGTGCAGGGAAGCACCTTGAATTGGCATTGTCTTTGATTGAACTGAGGGCCTTTGGGGCTGAATCGTCCCTTTGAAGAGCTGAGGCCACCTGTCTGCTGTGGTCTGCAGGGTGCTGACTCTGGGCGTCTTTGCACAACAGCTACTGGCAAATTGGCCCCCAGAACTGGGGAGTTAGAGCATCACGTGGGTGGTGCCATTAGCAGCTTTCTGGTGCAGGATCCCCTTAGCTGGGGGGGGGGGGCGAGGTGAGGTGGGGGGGGGCTCCATTTTAAATGCCCCAACAATGAATTCTTAATGGGTGTCAGTGTACTTGGAAATGGTTTCCCCCTAGTTTCTGCTTCAAGCTGATTGAATGGCTATTCTTGGACTTCAAGAGAGGCCCTGAAGAATGAATTATTATTCTCTGCTGGAAATAGATCAAAACCAGCGCTTGGAGCCTTTAGAGGGGCTGAAAGAGAAAATTCAGCAAGGCTTGCCTGGGGTAACTTGAGGGCACTTTGCTCCCTCGGGCTGCTGTTTCCCATGTCTTTTGAAAGGCTTGTGAAAGGCAGCGGCAGCAGCGTTGGGCTCCGTGTCAGGTGTCCTCAGGCAAACCCGGTGGAGTCACAGCAGGCCTGGCGAGGGGTGACAGAGCAGCACCAGAAGCATTCTGGTCTCCTCCGGCACCGGTGTAGAAACCTTTGGGGGGCGGGGTCAGCAGTGTGTTCTTGCCCCATGGATCACCTTGCAGCTTCAGAGGAGGCATCACATTGGGATCGAAGAGTCAATGTGAAATGGGCTGGGGGCTGGGGGGCAGTGGGATACATCGCCTTAGGGAATGGGGACAGAGGGAAGCCTGGGTTTCCGGCCATGTAGGGCGGCCACAACCACCATCACCCCCAGTAGTGAGAACCAGGAAGGTGGTCCCCTTGGTCATCTACCCAGCCTCTGGGCCTCTTGGTGTGCCTGGTTGTCAGGGCTGTGAGGTCAGATGTCAGGAGGGTAACTCCCATCTAGCTCCTTCTGCTCCTAGAAGAAGAGGAGGAATAGGAATGTGGAATGTAAACTCAAGATAGGTCTCGATGCAGGTTACGACCACAAAAATGTACAAAGTGAACACGGTGGGAACAATAACAGCACCTGGGAGATGGATGGGGGGTTAGACAACCCCAGTGCTACCTTGCCTTGCTGTGGGCAGGATTCAGAGAGGCTGAACCAACTCCACTAGGATGTGGGGAGCAGGTGGCGGGTGCTCTGTTGAGAAGTTACAGCTGGTCAAGTCCCCAGTGTGAACATGAGGAACTACGAAGTGGCCCTGCTGTGTGGGACCAGTGGCCCATCTTGTCCAGCAGCCCCCGTTCACTGTGGCCACCAGATCCGTTTGAAAGCCCCAAGCAGGACTTGGATGCCATCACTTGCCCAGCAGGCCAGGGGTAGCCAGCCATCCGAGCTTGAGGTCCTGAGCCCTTTCAGGACACACTGCTGTCTTTCAATATGGAGGAAGAAACTGGCATCAGGCAGGTTGTTGCTGTGCTTGTCCGGCCGCAGCCTCGTAGCTGTGCGGCAGCCTGTGGCTCCCCTGTGGCTGCTGCCCTTTGGCTGCTGGAGCCTGGCTGACCAGGGAGGAGGAGCAGGAGGTGGAGGTGTGAGTGATGGAGCAGCTCCCTGTCCTGGGCTCTGCATGGAGCTCGTTGGGTTAAACCAGTTTTGCACTGGGTGGGCCTTGCCCTGTCCTCCTCCATTCACAGCCAGCCTGGGCTGAACTGTACAGATCTACTTTCCACACTCACATTTTTCACCATTTTTAAAAATAGTAATAATTCTGCAAGTCATAGACTTTTGCTAAACATGCTAGTAAACCCATGAGCGTGCAAATCTCTCAGAAAATTAACATTTAGTGTGCGTAGGTGGTGGTGGTTAAACACTGACACTCCATATGCTGCTTAACTGTAGCTCCCATCAGCCCCTGGCAGGCTGCCCATTGTCCAGAGACCCAGATATGTTGGACTTGGTAGCCTGTAGCCCTCAGAGGGAAATGTTCAGGTCTGTGACAGCAGAGTATTGGATCTATTTGCCAAGTCAGGGCTTTATTGGCTCTCAGGTTTTGTTTTTTTCCAAGCATTCACAGCCACCGCCTTTTTCATCAGCTCCTAATCTCCATTTCTTGGTGCTGTGCAGACAACTCTGTCTGCTCCTGAATGCAGAGAACATCTTCCACTCCATGGCGGACATCCTGTTGCGGGAGGAGGACCTCAAGTTTGCCTCCACCATGGTGCACACCCTCAACACGATCCTCCTGACCTCCTCTGAGCTCTTCCAGCTGAGGAACCAGCTCAAAGATCTGAAGACGCCGGTACGTGCTCAACGGGGTGGTGGGTGACATGCCCAGGGTTGGCAGCTCCCTTTGTCCTGCCCTCTAGCAGGGCTGAGTTCTGAGCATAGTGCACTTCCTGTTCCTGAGCGTTCATTCCAGGACTTTGGGAAGGGGCACCATGAATGCTTCCAGCTGACTTCTCCCCCTCGCATTTAGGAGCTTGTTTCTGTGGTGGGTTTCTTCAGTGGTTCGGGAGCATGAGAACAGAATATGCCAAACCTCCGGTTGATTTATCTTGTCTTGAGCAACTGGAACTGACTGTCCTGTTTGGACAAAATGACCAAAGGCTATGACTCAGGGCGAGAGAATCAGGTGGGGAGCAGATCTGTGGTTCTAGGAGGTTGGACAGTCCTGGGATTGAATGATGGTGGGGGTTGGGAGTGGGGGCGATTCTGGACCAGAGCTGTGTCCATAATTTCAAGGTTCTGCCTTGACTCTGCTCCTGCTGGCATGGGATGGAGACACACACACAAGCAGGAATGGGAAAGACCTGGCGATGTTGCACTGAAGGTTTTGGAGGTCTCCTTTCATTCACGGTGGATTTGCACTTATCCTGCTCCAAGGCAGAAGTAAACAAACAATCTAGTCTGTTATTCTAAAGCAGCTTCTACCCTGATCCCATGAAGGTAGATATAATTGCAAACAACCCTGGTAGAAGAGCAGACGTGAAAACCTCGTGGCCCTCTTCTCCTTCTAGGGATTAGAGACATGCATGAATGTTTTTTTGACATTCTATTAGAATCGAATACCCAGAAATCCAATTAGATTTGAATCTTTTAAATTCGAATTTAACAAGATTTGATTCGAATCTGCACATACGAATGTCGACATCATTTGTATATACCCATACGCATCTTCCCCACATGTATGCGTCCATACATGTCCATATGCATCCCGTCTGCAACCTGTTTTCGTCCTGTACGGATCCGTACAAATGCCCACGGATGCAGGAAAGATCCGGATCTTGAAGTACGCATCGTGTATGAACCCATACGCACATGAATGTCAAGATAATTTGAACGAATAGATCCAAAATTTGAAATTCAATTCGAATGAGTTGGAGGAATGGAGGCTTTGGGGTCCAAGGGTAGCCATTGCTGGGCAGCACTGACTAGGGGTATTTGCATTTGAATTTGAGTCGAATCGATTGTCAAAACATTCGATTCGATTCGAATGTTTAAAATCCAAATGTTAAAAAAATGCAATTCAAATCCGTAACATTTGAATCTATTCGTTCAAATGTTAGATTTGTATTTAAAGATACGAATGTTGGCAACATTTATATCTGTTATACGTATCTGTGTGCATTTCGTATGCATCCCGTATTATAAGCGCAAATACGTATAATATTTGTACAGGTATCTGTACATTTGAATCATTCGAATGAATGTTTCAGAACATCCGAAATCCATTTGAATGTCTAAATTCTGATGTTATTAAATCCGATTTGAGTTCGAATGTCGACATTCGTCGGATTCGAACCGAATGTTCAAATGTTCGTGCCCTGAGTAAATGCCTCTTGTTTTGTGTCCCCAGGAAAGCCGCAACTTGTTCTGCTGCCTCTACCGTTCCTGGTGTCACAACCCCGTCACCACCGTCTCCCTCTGCTTCCTGACGCAGAACTACAGGCACGCCTATGACCTTATCCAGAAGTTGTATCCTTCTAGCATGCTGGGGACCGGTGGGGGGGCAAGTAGTGAAGCAGACTGGGCCGGAAGGCGCTGCTCTTGGATTGAACAAACAGTGGTTTTCTCAAATGGTGATTGCCAGAGGCCTCTGTCTTTAAAGGGTTTTCTGTTCCAGGAGTCCTGAAGGATATTGCCTGGCCAGTATTTGGAAAGCTTTATGGGTGATACTTGCACATTGTGACCATAATCTGTGGCTCACAGCTCTCTTGTGAAGCCTTTGAGTTCCACTTCTGATACTAGGAAGAAGAAGCAAGTAATTTGCATGGAGGTTTAGGGTTGGCTTGAAGCAGAAATTGCACCTTGAACAATGAGTCAACAAGATGAACACCAATCTAGGATGTATCAAGAGGAGCATAAAGTCTAGGTCACGGGAAGTAAATTATTCCTCTTTACTCCATCTTGGTCAGACCTCATTTAGGGTACTGTGTCCAGTTCTGGGCACCCCAATTTAAGGAAGACATTGACAAACGAGAGCAAGTCCAAAGGAGGGCGACCAAGATGGTGAGTGGTCTGGAAACCATGTCCTACAAGGAAAGGTTGAAGGATCTAGAAATGTTTAGCCTACAGAAGAGAAGATACAGAGGAGACATGATAGCAGTATCTGAAGGGCTGTCACAGTGCAGAGGGGTCATCCCTATTCTCACTGGCACAAGATGGGAGGACTAGAAACCATGGTATGAAATTAGGGAGTCAATACAGATTAGATATTAGGAAAAACATCCTGACAGTGAGGGCAATCAGTCAGTGGAATAGGTTGCCACGGGAGGTAGGTGGTTTTCCTTCGCTTGAGGTCTTCAAGCAGAGGCTAGACCTACATCTGTCTGCGATAGTTTAGGAAATCTTGCATTGAGCAGGGGGTTGGACTTGATGACCCCAGAGGTCCCTTCCCTCTCTATGATTCTATGCCTCCAGAGCATGAGAATGCTTTCTTATCTTTCCACTTACGGTTTGAATGAGCAGAACAAACCATGATTCTCAGTTTGAGCGAGAAACTTAGCCAAAGCTTTTGATTTCTTCCTTCCTGGTGCCGCTGGGAAGAGTGAGCAAAGTGTTGATCTGTGTGATGTGGCAGTTTTCTGGGTCACTATAGGGGTGAACCTGCTGCGTGACCCCTCTGAACTTGCTGCATTTGGCTCTTTGGAGAGCCAGGAAGGTTCAGTGACAAAGAGGATGATGGAGCGGGAGAATCCCCTTTCAGTGTGGCAGCTGTGGGCAGAGTTTGTACCCTGGAAGACTGATCAACGTGGCTTAGATTTAAGCTGCATGAATGTATTGACAACCCAGCAGATAGTATTCATACTAATACACAGAAGCCCCCTGAGAAAGGGAGGTGGAAATAGGGTCACAGGTTCAACCCCTGGCATCGCCTTGGAGAAAGGTCATGGCAAACCGCTTTGAGACCCTTGCCAAGAAAACTGCAGGGAAACATCCTTTGCTTCTGAGGACAGTCATTTTTTTTCCTTTATTATTCCTTCCCCTTCAATCCACCATCAGTTCCATTCAGCCCAGTGGAGACCAGAGGGTCTACCACACAGGAGCTGGCAACAAAACCTAACCTTGTTCGACTTGGAACTCCTGGGAAAGAGAGACCCAGGTGCTTTTGCTCTGCTGCTTTCGCAAGCACAGCCTCTGCCTTTCTTCCCAGGGAACAGCTTGCAGCAGTAGCTCCCTTGTCCCTTCTGTTCTCATGTGGCTCCTGCTTGGCTCCAGGAAATCTTAGAAAGGGCAACAGGTTTGCCTAAATGTTCTTGAGCTTTTCCTTTTGTGCCGAATGTATGAGGCCTTGTAAACAAAGGGTTTGCCAGGTCCTGTTCCCAGAAGAGAGGGCTTTCTGCCCTTGGCCTTATTCTGGATTGTATCTCAGAACAGGGGACTGCTATCCACATGCTGGTGAAGACTGGAGCAGACCCCAGATGAGGCCTGCATTAGTCTTTATTAGCATGCGGATAGCAGTCCCCTGTTCCAGAATAAGGCCAAGTGCAGAAAGCCCTCTCTTCTGGGAACAGGATCCGGCAAACCCTTTGTTTGCCATTGGGAAACAGACAGGGTGCAAAAAAACAGAATGGACAGACGAGTAATGAAAAATGACATGGTCTTAGTTGTATGAAGTTTGGCTTTGCTGCATTAGGAGATACTCAGTGAACCAGTTTGGCCTAGTAGTTAGGGAGCTGGACTGTTATCTGGGAATACTGGGTTTGATTCTGCACTCCACGAAGCCAGCTGGGTGACTTTGGGCTAGTCTCTGAGCTCTCTCAGCCCCACCTACTACCTCACTGGGGGCTCTGTGGTGGGAAGAACAGGAGGTTTGTCAGCCGCTTTGAGTCACCTTAAATGGGTGAGAAAAGTGGGTTATAAAGCCAACTCCTCCTTCTTCATTTATTCAGAGGATTCATCTGAAGGGCGTGAGGGGTTGCTGGACGGCATCACAGAAGTGAAGAGACCAGACCCTTGGGGACTATTTCCATAACACCCCTAGGACTTCTGGGAAAAGGTGCATTGTGCTAGCGCCTGGTTGAAGTCCGCTAAGACCTCCTCAGAGCTTATGCCTGTGGTTTTGTTTAGAAAGTAAGCTTCCAGCACATCTGTCTGTGGTTTACTTTTTGTCTCACTGTCCACCACTGTCCTTGGAGAAGAGATGGTCAGTTTAACACCGGTCCAGCCTGCTCAGGTATTTTCTCTGTTAATGTAGTTTCTGTTCTCTGCAAATCCCCTCTCACCCATATCCATGCACAGATTGTCACTCGGTAGCAGTGGGACAAGTGTCAGTGTGGTACAGCCCAGGAGAGGGGAAATTCTGTTTGGTCCCTGTGAGTGGACTGCTTGGCAGAGGTTTCCGGCTGCAAAGTGGATCCACAAGCAGCCACTGTCAGCTGAGCGGTAGAGGGACAGTGCAGCCAAAGGAGCTTCCATAGCTTTTTGCTATAACTTTTTCCTTTTTCATTTGCAGCATCAGAAGCGTATGCTGGTTGCTAAGTCCTAAGACCAGGGATGCAGGCAAGGAAGGAGGATCTTACCCTGGGCCTACTCTAGTGCTTCATCTGTCCTGTCGCTGATGGAAAACCTATGCCGGCTGAATAGTGCCTTTTGACAGCTTCATTTGGCCACAGCTACGCTGTTTCCAAACCAAGGCCACAGACACACATATTCCTGGTTTAAGAATAGACCATTTCTGTTTCTAGCTGAAAACAGCACTTGGGCTTTCACCTAACCACTTAATTTGTAACTTCAGGCTTTTTTAGCTGCTTGCCTCTTATGTTTTTGCCGGTAATTTTGACCTAGTCCTTCCACAGAGTTTCTGGGTTTGGACTAAATTCCCAGAAGCTGCTGGATGTTTCTTGAACCCTGAGGATTGAACTGTTTCTCTCCTCAAACTGTTTGAGCCGGACTCTTAACCTGGGAATACTGGGTTTGCTTCCACCCTCCTCCATGAAGCCAGCTGGGTGGCCTTGGGCTAGTCACAGCAATCTTCTGTGCTCTCACAGCCCCATCCACCTCACAGGGCATCTGTTGTGGGGAGAAGATCAGAAGGTTTGTCAGCTGCTTTGAGTCCCCTTAAACGGGTGAGAAACGCAGGATAGAAAAGCCAACTTTCAATTGTCTTGGGTCCCAGACTGAAGGGGAACTGTCAGATTAGCTGCACAGTTGTAGGTTCTTGGGGGTCTGGAATCTGGGCACCTGAGCAGTAGCTGAATGGAACAGGAACAGGGTTTGGCGCGGCTACTCCACCATGGTGTCTCTTCCTTTTCTGGCAGATGGAATAGTTTCCTTAACAGGGTGTCCAGTGGAGACCTGGAGGTCACGGTTGATTTCCTGATTGAGGTTGACAAGCTAGTCCAGCTGATAGAGTGTCCAATTTTTACATGTAGGTTTCCTTGCCTTTTAGTTTTTTTCCCTCAGAGTCCGTGTGCATGCATGCATGTGTGAGCATGGGATTGTTCCTGGCCACATTCTCTGTCGCCATCTTCACACAAACAAGCACACCGCAGATAATCTGTGCCTCTTTCCTTGGGGCTGACAGGAGCAGCTCCAGCCATGGCGAAATCCTGTGTTGGGTAGGACTGACGTAGGTTAGTCCTGCAACCTGCATTTGCACAGGGGAGGCGGCTGTGAAGATCATTGGTGAGAGGAAAATAAATCAAGGCCAAGGGGAAATGGGGTGTCTCTCTTCAAAGCCTCCCCCTCTGGGCAGAGGCTGGTTTTGCATTGCCCAGGGGGCAGGAGGGCAGCTTTTGTTTGAGAAGAGGCTGCAGAAGGAAAAGGGCAACACCCTGTCTCTTCTTGCCACTGATCTGGCCAAACTGGGATGGGGAAGTGGTGAGCAGTGAACTGCTTGTGAATCTGTGTAGAAGTCATGGAGGGGGGACCAGACCTTGAGCTTCCAGTGAGGAACAGGTGGGTGAGGCTTCTGCCCAGGGCAGAACATCTCCTTCCCAAGGACAGATGGACAAGGCTTCTTCCCTGGGCAGAACATCTCCTTCCCAAGGACAGATGGACAAGGCTTCTTTCCTGGGCAGAACATCTCCTTCCCAAGGACAGATGGACAAGGCTTCTTCCCTGGGCAGAGCTTTTCCTTCCCGAGGACAGATGGATAAGGCTTCTGCTCTGGACGGAGCTTCTCCTTCACACAGTGCTCCCATTTGGCTGAGGGGGCTCCTTGCTCCTCAACTGGCTGCCCTGCTCCCTGGCTTCTTCCCTGGGCAGAGCTTTTCCTTCCCGAGGACAGATGGATAAGGCTTCTTTCCTGGGCAGAGCTTCTCCTTCCCAAGTCTCGATGAACAAGGCTTCTGCTCTGGACGGAGCTTCTCCTTCACACAGTGCTCCCATTTGGCTGAGGGGGCTCCTTGCTCCTCAACTGGCTGCCCTGCTCCCTGGGGCACCAGTGGAACAGAACCAGAGACCCACGTCCGCCTTCCACAACTCCTCTTTCCCTCTAGGCCAAGTCATTGCTGGCCACCTGCACTGGCTCCCAGGTGCAAATCCCTCTCCCCTGCTCTGCTTGTCCAAGGGAGTCCTGGGCGATGCCCCATGGAAGATGTTCTCCTCAGTGTTGCTCTCCTGTGCTTGGTTTGGTTCCAGATCTCCGCCTGCAGCTTTTGGATGTGAAGAACAACCCTTATCTCATCAAGGCACTCTATGGGCTGCTGATGCTTCTGCCACAGAGCAGCGCCTTCCAGCTCCTTTCCCATCGGCTCCAGTGTGTGCCCAACCCGGAACTCATGCAAGCCTCGTAAGTTGGGCCAAGCGCTCCCCCCCCCTCCATCTCCCACTCTGCAGCTGCTGCGCACCTGAGCTTCTCTCATGAGCATGGCCCATCTGTCTCTCTATCTGCCAGTCTACCTACAGATATTCCTACTTAGCACATTTATATGCCCCTTCACCCAAAGGTCCCAGGTGTGGGCCACAGTTTTACAGTACCACACAGAAAGCAGCAAGTGTAACCATTTCCAAGGGGTTTGCTTCCCAGCAGAACAGCCTAACTGTATCCTGTGGCCTTAGCCATAGGGTCCTCACAGGTTGTGACTAGGGATGAGCGTGCATTGTGGGGTTTTTTTGTTTTTTTGCGTTCAGTCCGTATTGAATCGATTGGAAGAAAAATACATATTAGTTCGTATGGATTCCCTCCGAATGTGGTAGGATTCTATTCAGTACGAAGGCTATTCCTACAGATTCGTACGAATTAGGGATGCGCAGGAATATTCAAATCGTTCGAAATTCGGTCAAATTTGTTTGAATTCGTACATTCGAATTCTAATCGAATGTCTATACATTTGTTTTTTTAACATTTGAACGAATCTTTGGTACCTGCTCCACAGCTAGGCTGGCAGCAGTAGCACCTACGACACTCCTAGTGCAGCCCCAGGGACAGTCTTCGTATCTTATTTCCGTGCGAAGGCTGCATGGGGATGGGCCAGATGTGGCTGCGCAGCTGCGTGCTGTACCCTCTGATCGCAGTAGCAACAACCAGCAGCGCATGGCCGCCCCTGTGATGAGGCAGACACTGCCAGACATCCATAATCATGCTTATCCTGCTGCAGGATAAGTTCCAGGTAGGTTTGGGACAGGGCAAAAGCACTCCCAGTCTAGTGCCCATGAAGGCACCTGGGGGAGAAGAGCGTGGGCTATGCCAAGGCTGCAGCCTCACATCTGTCAGGTTCTGCCCTCTCCTGTGCCATGCTCATGCCTTTCAGACTGGGACGGGAAGCAGTTTGGTCTAATGGTTAGGGAGCTGGACTCTTATCTGGGAATACCGGGTTTGATTACGCTCTCGTTCACGAAGCCAGCTGGGTGACCTTGGGCGAGTCACAACACTCTTCTGAGCTCTCACAGCTCCACCTACCTCACTGGGTGTCTGTTGTGGGGACAAGAACAGAAGGTTTGTCAGCTGCTTTGAGTCCCCTTAAATGGGTGAGAAAAGCAGGGTAGAAAAGCCAACTCTTCTTCTTGCACCATTCTGCAGGCATTGGCAGGGAGGGGGTGAGCCTCTGCTTAGCCCTCTGCATTGCTAGCTTGGCCGTCCAGCGGAGGAAGGTCCGGGCTGCTTGCAGTCCCTGAGCCGCAGAAGATGATACTTGGCATCCTGAGGAGTTTGAGCCCGGGCCTGCCTGTTGGCGTTCTTTTGGGTTTTGTCTATATTTGGTAACCCTCTTGAACGCTGTGCCGCACCCACAGGCACTTGGCGTCCAGGCTGGAAACTTTTGCTTGTGGCGTCGCCATGGAAACTGGCCCAGCCTCGGAGGGGAAGGCAAGGCAAGGCCCTTCCTCCTGCTGGCCTGACGGGGTTTGCTTGGGTGTCCTTGGGGAGACTCCAGGGAGGGAGAAGGCCAGGCCTGGAGCTCCTTGCCTGTCCTGCTGATGGCCGGAGGGTCCGGCGTGGCTCTGTGCCCGGTGCGTCCAGGAGGCTCTTGCGTGTATAGCCTGCAGAGGCATTGCCTTCTTGTCCGAGGGTCAAACCCTGACCTGGTGGCCCTGTAGATACTGCAAGGCTCTGGTTCCCTAGAGGCTGGGGATGTTGGGAGTTCTGCCACAGGGGCTCCAGACGTCCCTCATCCAAGCTCAGGTGCCGCCATCGGCACAGGACCAAGCCCTAAAGCACCTCCTAGAGTCACACGATGCTCTCGGTGCTCAGGAGAAACAACCATGGTCTGGCTTGTGGCCTCTGATGGCCTTTTGTTTTGGATCCCCTAGGCCACGAGCCCTTGGCTGTAGGGGCTGCTAAGAGGTCCTCTTTCCACGTGGCTCTGCTCCACTGGAAGCAATGGGAGGGCAAGGGGGGGCTCCTTAAGCCCATGTGCTGCAAGAAATTATGCGCCCCTCTTTCAAAACTGGAAGAAGGTGACCTTGGTCCGTCTGGGAAGGATTCGGTCCTCATGGGATGAGCTTTCCAGGGCCAGCTTCTGGGGTGCTAGTATCCATGCACATGCGGACATCTGCCCGTTGTTTTCTCTCCCCCCCCCCCCCCAGCTGCTGAATATTTGGAGCTGTCAGACAGACTGAACATCTGATTAACTGTGACCTACATTCCGCTGAATGCTGGCAGGGGCTTTCATAACAAATGTGGCAGGACGGTCGATGTTCTCTCTGGCCCCTTCCCCGAGTCAACTGGGGGTGTGGGCAGCCAGGGGCATCTCTCCCTTCTTCCTCATGGGAGGGGTCCCTTTCAGTCCATTTTGGCCTAGGGATAAATCAGAACATTTCCTGGGTGGGATGGGGAGCTCCCATGCCCTGGCTCAAGACCTGATCAGCAGATAAGCACCCTCCGTTACCTCATGTGGGGGGGGGGGGGAACAGCTTCAGGGGGCTAACATGGAGATATGTGGGGTGGGGGCCTTGCAGCAGCCTCCAGGTTCTTTCAGAAGCCCCATCAGAGAATCCAACGGCCCAGAAGTCCCAGCCAGTGTGCCGATGTTTGGCTTCTTTGATTCTGTTTTGGAGCAAAGTTTGCCCTTTCGGTTTGCTCCATGATCCCGCTGTGATCTCGGGGGGGGGGGGGGGGGCAAGCCCTAAAAGGTGGGAGGGCAGGTTTAATACCTTGGCTTGCCTGTATTGCACGATCCCCTGGTTGGAGCTTCCCTGGGGCCCTTGAGGTCAGAGTGCAGCCATGTTGTGATTTCTTCCTCTAGGAGGATTGCTGTGTGTGGAA
Organism: Aspidoscelis tigris stejnegeri; assembly: GCA_023333525.1. Taxonomy (NCBI): domain Eukaryota; kingdom Metazoa; phylum Chordata; class Lepidosauria; order Squamata; family Teiidae; genus Aspidoscelis; species Aspidoscelis tigris. Next base: position 7,372,533 of record JALMGA010000013.1, read on the forward strand.
GGAGAGAATCCTTTCCAGGCAGGCAGCATAGTTCTAACAGGAGCAGAAATGAATAGAGATGGGTGGAAAGCACAAGGCCATGCAACTCTGCTACCATGCAGCTCTGGGTGTTGATCATTCCACAGTAAGGTAAATGCGAAGTAGCGGCGGCATAATGCGCCACCACTACGCCACCCGCATCCCCCAGGTGGCAGAAGAGCTAGAATTCTGCCTCAGCTTCTTTGAGGAGGCTTCTGGCAGGGATCCAGCCGCCTGAAGATGGGCTTTGAAAAGAAGGTGGGGTTGATCCCTGGGGGCCCTCAGGGGCATGGCGTCTGGACCCTCTCCGGACTTTGGATGTGGTGTTTTGGAGAAGGGGGCCTGGGCAGGCCTTTGCTTTCCCTGTTTTCCAGAGCTTTGTGGAGCTGACCGTGCAGGCTGAACACCCATGGGACAGGCCCCCACTGCTCTTTGGCGACGGCCCCTTTGAGCAAGCTGATGCTTCCCGTCCCCTGACTTTGGTTTGGAGCCTTGGCGTGCGCAAGACTTGGATTCCTCTAAGACTTTCCACTGCCCTGGAAACCGCTCATCTCTGGCCACCCCTCCCCAATTTGTGATGGCCTTGTAGTGGTTGCCAAGGCCTGAGTCGTTCCGTGATGATTCTCTCTGTGTAGAAAATGAGTTTCCAAGATGTTTGCTATAGAGGTTGCTCCTGTATTAGGTCCAGGGAAGGAAATGGACGAAACAGGGAGAGCCACACTTTTGCTCGATGTCTACGGGAGCTTTGCCTGTTGTCTTCTGGCCAAACGTGGTTGAGGAGTTGCCGGCTTTGTCTTGAGATCTGGCCCTGCAGAGAGAGAGAGAGTGTGTGGGCACACGGGTTTATTTATTTGTTTTATTTAATAAATTTATATCCCGCCCTTCACCAAATCGTCCCAGGGCAGGTTACAATAAGAATAAAACATATCTTGGGCCCCAAATATCTGAAGGAATGTCTACTCCCATATCAACCTGCCCGTGCCTTAAGATCTGGAGGGGAGGCCCTCCTGGTTGTCCCACCACCCTCAGCAGCAAAAGGAGTAGGAACTCAGGAGAGGGCCTTCTCAGTGATGGCCCCTAGGCTATGGAATAGTCTCCCCCTTAAGGTGTGTCTATCTCCTTCACTGTACATGTTTAGAAAGGCAGTGAAGAGGCTCCTCTTTGCCCTGCCCTTCGGCTAAATGGGGACGCACTTTTCTCTCCACTGGCAGATGCTGTTATTGTTTTAAATGTTTGATTTTAAGTGTTGTTACCTGCCTGGAGACCTCTGGGTATAGGGTGGGATAAAAATGTAAATAAACAATATCAAATATTAAAACACTATAACCTCCTCCCTCCCAGCCCTACCCTAACAGGACAGCACTCTGAGGAAGCTATTTAAAAGGCAAAAGCCTGGGTGAAAAGACACGTTTTCACCAAACGTCGAAAACTATACAGCGCAGGTGCCTGGCGAACCTCAAGAGGGAGGTTGTTCCAAAGTCTAGGGGCCACCACAGAAAAGGCCCTCTTGTACGTCCATATACCTCATACCTCTGCAAGAGTAGGAGCTCTAAGAAAGCCCTCTCCCTGAGATCCCAGTGCCCAGGCAAGTCTATATGGGAGAAAGGCCCTCCTTCAGATACCCAGGGCCCAAGCTGTTTAGGGCTTTATATGTTAGTGTCAACACCTTGAACTGGGCTTGGTAGCGAATAGGCAACCCGTGCAGATCCTTTAAGACAGGCATCGTATGAGTCCGGCCAGAGACTCGCGTCAGCAGTTTGTGCATTTATGTCTCCTCCAGTAAGCAGACCACAGCTCAAAGCAGGGGAAGCCCACCTCTGGCTGAGCTGGGTCGGTCTCCTTCCAGATGCGTGGTGCTGCATGAGAATGAGCCTGCATCTCCTTTGCATCACAAGCAACTGTATTCCAATTCCTGCAGCCTTTCAGATGATAGCAAGCAGGATCCACACCTAGGGCCAGCTGGGCTGATGGGGGTTGCAAGGCAACGGGGGCTCTGCTCTGCTCTAGAGCTTCTGCGCTGGAGCAAGCAAAGTGCCAGCCGTCTCCCTGGGAGGTGGTGGGCAAGCAAGGCCGGAGCTTTGGTTTGTCTAGCCAACTGCAGGCCTCTCAGGTTGTAGTCAGGCACACGTGGCTGGCAGTGCCCCCCCCCCAAGGCAACTGGGCATCCCCAAAGCTTCCCTGGCAGCCACAGAAGTGCTCTACCATCTGTGCATTATCTGAGGAAGAGAAACGCGGGAATGTATGAATGCCTGCATGTCATAAAATTCTAAGAAGCAGAAAGGCTGCTTGGCTACGACGACCCGTCGTTTCGGTTCTTTCCTCCTGTGTGCACTTGGGCCCTTTGCTATAGTCCAGCTGTAGCACACAGGAGGCCTGTGGTACCAGGAACCACAGTTGGGGTTTGCATTGTGGCAGGAGCGCGCGCCCCCCCCCCCTTGACATGCACCTTCTCCCATGACTTTGCAAGCCTGTTTGAACCATAAACTGAGTCCCTGTGAGTCTTCAGATCCGATGTAGTTCCAGCGTCTGCTTCCAAGAATGTGTTCTCTCAGTTCAGCTCTCTTCCTCGTTTCCTCTTGGTAATGTTTGGGAACATTCCATGGCATCTGAGTGCTGGCTCTCCGCGGCTTCCTTTGCCTGGCCGTTCCAGAGGGCTGACCCACAGGCAGCCCGCTCAGCAGGCCTGCCGCTGCTGAGACATTCACAAACAGGAAATGCTTTGCAGTTTGAGCAGAACCCAGGCCCTGGACTTTGTCTCCGAAGTTTCCCCGGATTAGTCATACCAAAGACAGGCAGGGGACAAAAAGCCCTTCTCGCCCTGTTAGGACGCAGAGCATGCTGATCTCGGTGGCCAGGTTTTGGTGGGTTGCTGATGGCAGATTGTAGGGAGGGAGGGAGGGGGGAGGAGAGTGCCCAGCACCGAAGTACCCCTAAATTGCATCCAGGGAGCCTTTAGGGTAGTAGTGGGTAGATGGGGGGTGGCCGGCTTGTGCGCCAGGCCCTCGAGTACTGGACGTGTGCTTTGTACACTGTGCATGGCTCAATGTAAGCTGGTTCCTTGTGTTTGAAAAGCCATGGATTAGAACCAGGAATGCATTGCCGAACGAGAAATCCTGTGGGGGTCAAGAGAGCAAAGGGCAGGTCATTTGGAGAGACCCCGAAAGGCCTGGGCTGAGCAGGGAAGCTCTGTGTCCACCCAGCGGGGCTTGTCTCTCCCTGGGGCAAGTGCCACTTTGAAATCCAAGGAAATCACCTTGGCCTCTGCTCTTCCTAGGGGGCACCAGGAAGCGTCCCAAGCAGACGTCCCCTTCCTACTGACCACCGTCGGCTAAATCCTGACGACTCTTGTTTGTCTTGTCCACAAGAACCACTTTCTCGAACTCTAGTCTGCGTGCAGTAAGATGCCATTGCGCTGACACACGCCCCGATGGGGCAGAAATCCCATTAAATTGGATCTCCATTTTTGCAAGTCTTTTCCTTTCTGTTTCTGCCACTAAAGGCCTGTGTTGCTTGGCAGAGAACTATCTCGACGCACCTTCCAGTTCAGTCCTGTTAACGTTTATTATTTACATTTTATTACTTTTTGTCTTACATGAGAGAGACCCTCTGTATGCTTTGAAGAGAGCGTTCAATGTCATTTGTTTGAAGCAATTTTATAGGAACTCAGATACGAAGTATTAGTTGCTAAAACATCAGAAGAAGTGCAAGAATGTTCTTTTCCTCCCCTTCCCAGGCAAGGGGAACCGTTGAATGACCTAAAAAGAGTTCGGCATTTTGGGCAGCAGATAGGCTGCCGATGCCCAAAAATCTCCGGTCACTTGCCGGGGTTCCCTGCTTCTTGTTTTCCCAAAGGCCTCGGGCTCTTTGTCATGGGTCACCGAAGGTGGACTGCAGCCAGATGTTGCCAGCGTGCGGTGCCAGGGCTGCGTCTGCCAGGGCAAGGGGTGGTTTTGCAGCGCCTGACCGTCCTGCCCTCTCTCCTCAGGGACGGTCCAAAGGGCAACCTTGGCTCCAACAAGAAGGCCGCAGGTCCGGCTCCGCCCATCGACTACGCGGAGCTGCTTCAGCACTTTGAGAAGGTCCAGAGCAAGCACATCCAGGTCCGGCACCAGCGCGCCAACCGCGGCGACAACTTGGACAGGAGAACTCTCTTCTGAAGGCTGGACCTCAGGGCGGCAGCTGGACAGTGGGATGAATGGACGGGAAGGCGGCCGTCCGTGCGGCCGGAGGGAGGGAGGGAGGGAGGCAGCTGGACAGGCTTCCCTCCCCCTCCTCATCACCTTCGCCGGCAGCAGGGAAGGAGATGGGCTCCTTGCTCCTGGCCCCTGCCTGCTTCTCCCCTCTTTGGCCTCCCCCCACCTGACCCCTGGCTGCACGGACACTGTAGGCAATGCGAGAGCAGCAGCAGCAGCCTGGTGGCCCTTCCAGACTGAGTGATGGGGTGGTGGTGTTTGTCTGCCCTCGGGGAGGGGTGGGGCTCCCATCCCAGACCCTACCCAGGACAGTGGGGGGGGGCAGCCCCGTCTTAGCGCCTGATCCCCCCCCCCTTGTGTATATTACCCCGCCCGGCTGGAGATGGGGACCCGACTCGCGAGTCCGCACGGAATCTTGTACTGGGGTGAATTTGCAATAAAAAGATCATGGACCACGAGCGGCTTCTGTGTCTTTGCGTGACAGCAACCGGAGCGCAGTGCCCTGTGCGGTTCGTCGGGGCAGCCACGAACGGAGCCCGCCCGGCCACTCCGCCCTCCCCAGCTGGACTCCCCTGCGCTGGGGGCCTCGCCGGTGGTGGCCCCGCGAGCGCGGGGAAGAGGGGGAGCAGCGTCCAGACGGACCCAGGGACAGGGGAGGAGCGGAGCTAGAGAGTCCTGAAGGGCAGCACGGGGATTCCTTGGAAGGGGGGGGGCGCTGAGGCTCCTCTCCCCCTACCCGCGCAGACGGACGGCAGGCGGGAGGGCGCCCGAGAGGGGCGGGGCGGGGGTCGCCTCTTCCCCTGGCTCTCCTCCCTCCCTCCCTCCCTCCGCCGCGCGGTCACGTGAGTGGAAGGCGCCCCTTCCCCCGTCGGCGCCGTTGCTACGCGCAGCCGAAAGGGGCGGGGGGAGGGGGAGGAGCCGCGTCGCTCCCTCCTCGCCCGGCCGTCGGTCTTGGCGGCCCCCGTTGCCCGTTCGCGAGCGGCGGCGGCGGCGGCGGTGACGGCGGGCGATGTGGGGCGGCGGCGGCGAGCTGGACGTCGCCTCCTGCTGCTGCTGCTGCTGCTGCCGCCTCAGGGCCGCCCGAGGAGGCGCGAAGTGAGGAAGAGGAGGAGCTGCCCCCCCCCGCCCCGTAGCCTGAGGTGCCTCCTCAGCCGCCGCCGCCGCCGCCGCCGCCGCCATGGAGACGGCCGAGAAGGAGTGCGGCGCGCTCGGCGGCCTCTTCCAGGCCATCGTCAACGACATGAAGGTAAGGTTGGGGGGGGGGAGGCGGGAGCCGAGCATGTGCAGAGGGCGCCGCGCCCCAGGGCTGGGAAGAGGACCCGCCCCCCTCCTCCTCCCCCCCTTCCCCCTCCCTCAGCAGCTGCCCCCTGTGCTCCCCACGGGGGTCCTCCTCCCCCTCCTGTCGCCGCCCCTCCCCCGCCCGGACGGTGCCCCCCCCCCGCGCATCAGTGCCGAGCAAGGAGTCCCTCCACCGGCCGCCGCCCCGCCCTCCTCGGCCAAGGGAGGGGCGACCGTGCGGCCCCGGGGGGGGCAGGTGGAGGAGCCCAGCGGTGGTGCGACGGCAGCTGCTCTCGGCTCCCTGGACCGGGGTGGAAGGAACGGGAGCAGCAGCAGAGGAGGCCCGAGGCGAGGGGGCAGGAAGGCGCCGCCGCTGCGCAGGCCCTGATGCCGGGAGGAGAGGCAGCTGGTGGTCCGGGGCAGATAATATAAGCCTCGCCCCCCCCCCTCCCCGGTTGCAGCACTTCTACGCGCCCTGCTTCTCCCTCGCAGCGGGGGAAATCGTGGGCAAGCGCGGAGTCTCTGCAGCTGCTCCCCCGGTTTGGAAGGCAGGGCAGGCGCCCACCGCATCTCGAGCCCTCCTCTCCGGCCAGGGTTCGGGGGCGCCTCGGACGGGCCTGGGAAACCCACGCCGCCGCCGTCGGCGCCCCTCACTGGGCAGAAGCAGCCTGGCGCCGCTGCTGGTGCCTCCTGCGCTGAGCGCAGCGAGTGGGCAGCGCCGCCAGGCCGCTTGCTGGGCTCTCATCGCCTGCTAAGGGCACCCGCTTCCCGCACATGCCCTGGGACCTCTGAAGGCGGGGAAAGGGGTGGGCACCCGGGATAGGGCCTTTTCAGTGATGGCTCCCAGACTGTGAAGTAGTCTCCCTCCTGAGATGCGCCAGGTACCTTCACTCTTAGGTGTCCGGAAGAGCTGTGAAGACGCACCTCTTTACCCTGGCCTTTGGCTAAGTGAGAGAACAGCTGATCTCTCCACATCCAGACACTGTTATGGTTTGAAGAAGTTTAATACGTTATGGTTTTGCTAAGGTCATTTTAGGTGTTGTAACCCACCCTGAGACCTCTGGGTATAGGGTGGGGTAAAAATTTAAATAAATAAACAAGTGGGAACACATGCCCTTTTTGTCCCTGAAGCTGCCTCTGGGCAGCAGTAGCCTGCTGGCTTAGGAGACCGGGACTGACTAAGGTTGCCCTGTGAGTGGGCATTTGTCCTTGGGTCTCCAGGTCCATATGCCTCATGTCTGCCCTGCTCCTCCTGCCAGCCTCTGAGCTGCAGTGGAAAAGCAAAGGGCCGAGCCCATTGCTGCCTCCGTTCTCCCTCCGCTTGTCTAGTTCAGCTGCCCCAGGGCTGACTCCTCCTTGGCCTTGTTCTTCCAGGTGTTGCAATTCTGCACAGAGGCCGAACCCTGGAGGGCAGAGTGGCCAAGGGCGAGGTATCTGGTGGCGGGCCTTTTCCTCTGGGGAATCTGCCAGGCCTTCAGTGCTGCCGTGGCATTGGGGGGTAATATGCTGCTCCTGTGGGGAAAGCCATCTTGGGTGGGGGTACCGCTTGGTTGAGCGTTCCAGGGAGAGGGGGACCTGCCCAATCCTAGGCGTGCCAGGGGGATTGCCAGTGAGGGCCACCTCGGTTTCTATCTCCTGTTGATGCCACCGAGCCCCGGTTTGCCATGCGGGGTGGTGGAGGATCATGCCTGGCTCCTGCTGCTGCTCTTGGATTTCTGCTTCAGAAACTCGGGAGGAGTTGATCCAAACAGTTTGCCTCCTTTTATCGGATAAGCAAGTGTTCGAGATACTATTATTCCTTTGGATGCGCTTTGAATTGCCTCTCTGAGGCACAGGCTCCTGTTCATTATTTTATGCCTCCAGATGTGGGCCAGATGTCTGTGCTGTTCAGTTTGCTCTTTATCTCTTGCAGCCTCCCCCATCTGGCTGGGGTTGTTCCCAAATGGGGGGGGGGCAGATAATTAAGGCCAAACGTGGGTGTCCAGGCTGCCTGTCTCTGCTCAGTCACGGTCAAGGGCTGGGATAGTTCGGGTTAAGCTGCTATTGCTACCCGAAGCAATTGTGCCGGAGCCTCTCTGTGGGCTTTGGCAGGGGCAGCTGCTGGTTTATAAATGGCCCGTCAGGAGAATCCTTTTTATTTGTGTTCCTCTACATGCCAGTGGCATAAGTATTCTTGCAGGGATATATTTAGGCACTGGGTTGAGGAAATGGAAAGTCTGTGCTCATTCTTTTTTTCTTTCCTCCTTTCTTTCTTCTTTGTGGGTAACTAGCAATTCTAAATTGCAGTGTGTGTTTCCCAGAGAGGACCAAATGGGACAGTAGGGTGAAATTTGTGAGCTGCAGCGTGAACGCAGGAGAAGAGAACTATAGGTTTGCTTTCTATTCCTCTGAATTAGGACTTTAAACTTCCATTTCTCGTACTAGGTTCGGTGACCACAGAACGATGCATAAAAAGTGCCCCATTTATGCCCTGAGTCAAATGTGCTGATAGGGAAGGAAACCCTTAAGGACGCGCTTTGCTTGGCTGCCCTGCAAGGGGGAGGCAAGATAACCTGATCTTTGCAAGGGAAGACAGATGTAAAGAAAACCCTGAGGGATCCCTGAGACCATCCAGCCCAGCCCTCTCTTCTGTGCAAGGACCCCAACGCAAGCACTTCCAAGAAATGCCTGCCTAGCCTTCTAGGCATTATTCTAGGAAGGACCCTGCGCTCCCCTGCACTTTTGTGCTGAGCTGAAAACGTCCACAGCAACCTTCTTCCCTGCAACATTCTCTCTGGCACCTGAAACAGGGGCATTCTCTGCTGGGCTTCTCAAGGCTGAGGCCGCCCATATCTCCATGCTTCCCCTGCTAGGCCTGGGTGTCCAGTGCCCTCAGCATATTATTTGCCCTTGGGCTTCCATGCTGCTCCTGCATGGGGATCGGGGTTCACCCATCTTTCTCTTTAGGCACATCTGTTCACCTGAGGAGGCTTCATCTCAAAAAGCCCTGACTGTGGCAGAGATCACCTTTCAGATGTGTGTGGGAGGGTAGATGCCCTTTTCTGACCTGTGCCTCAGCGGCCCTTGCCTGAACCTGCCTCAGGGTTGGGCCTTGCTCTGCCCGGACCCTCCAAAGCCTCTCACGTTCTAGACCAGCCAGCTGGTCCAGCAGAGGGGGGGGGGGTGCTTCTGGCACCAGCTTGAGGCACTTCCTTGATCGAGGTTTGCAAACAATGTGAATGGCTGAAGACCTTGCTGCCTTCCGTTTGTGCCCAGCTTGCAGGGTGGCAGGAGTCTGGCTGTTCTCACTGTGGACCATTGGCTTTTTGTGCAAGGAGCAGCAAATGTTGTCCAGAATGGCTTTGACTGAGGCCCTTTGGACACACCCAAACTGGCACCCATAATGCCCAGGCCAGGGCTGATCTAGAGCGGTCAATCAGCTGGCACAGAAGGGTTGGTTTTGTGACAGTGTCATGGAATGCAGGAAACCTTTTCTATGGGCAGTGGAGCTCTTTGGCATGCAAAGAGGCACTGTGGAGCTCAATGTGGCTTTTGCCAGCTGTGCGGGGACCCTCTGTGTGGCCTCAGGGCCCGCTTCTCCCTTGCCATTGTTTCTTCTGGGAACTTAAAGGTATGAGGCTGTAGGCTTGCAAAAGCAGCTTGCTCCCGGCTGTGATGGCCCATCTGCTTGAGGTAAGCAGACAGAGGGAAGCTGTGGGTGGCTGAGGCTGAAGGATCTGTGGCTGGGGCAGCTGTGTGTTGCGCGGCCCGGGGGCTCCTGGGCAGACAGCTGTGGGCAAGCAAAGGCTGGGTGTGTGGAGTTGCACTGGGAGGGGGGGGCGTGCTCCGCAGGAGGGGCATCTGCTGAGTCATGCAACTGGCCGCACACAATTTGCCGAGACTCCTAGCCGGCCTGAGTCACCTTCGTGCCGCATCCGCTGGGTCTGCCTTTTCTCCTCCAGCTGTTTCACAGCAGACCCGGATATTCGCACACAGGGCACCTGAGTGCTTCCTGTCTCACCCTGCTGCAGACACCAAGGCTTCTGCTAGCACCCGCACAGAGCCTGTGGCTGCCACAGGATTCAGGAGTTGAATGGTTCCGCTCCACCCCCAGTTGCCAGACGGGCAGAGCTGACATCGCGTGCATTTGCCGGAGCTCCTTCAAAATGGCTCTTCTTCCATGAGCTGCCAGCCTGTTCCCTGGCGCTCTTCCACTCCCCCCCCCCCCCAGTGGGCCTGACGTGGGTGCTGAGACTGGGGAGGAGCAGTGGTGGCGAATGCCATTGATCACCTCATTGTCTTCCTGCTCGTCATCCCTTTGTAAGTGCTAAGATGCTGCTCTGGGTGTAGTTCTTGTGAATACTGATGAAGTTCCCTTTTAACCGGGATGCTCAGCCCTGTGGGGCCAATGAGTTGTTTTCAACAGGACAGCAGGAGGGCCTTTTAGCTCTGGAGCAAAACTTTCCAGGCTAGATGGTGGATGGACTGTGGGAATACTGCCCCCTTGCTCCAGAGCAAGGCTTCCACTGCTGGGCTTCCTTCACTGTACCTGAGCTATGTTACTCTGGGAGTTTGGGGCAGTTAAGTGTAGGACTCATTCCAGGCACCCGGACCACAGCTCCAGGGCTTGCAACTTCTCAGCAACACTGGCTTAGGTTCCGGTTCTTGCCTCACCCACGGAGGGAGGCCTGCTTGAGAAGGGTTAAGGGCAGGCTCTCTGGCTGTCTCAGGGCATCAGCGCCTATCCCCAGACACTGGCAGGGGGAGATGTCCCGAGAGGGCATCTCCACCGTGTAATGGAGAGGAGCTTGTGAAGCCAAGCTGAATTCTGAGCCAGACGAGCCAGATGTCTGGTGCACAGTCAGGCAAGATTCTAAAACTGACTAGAAATAGCAAGTTTTATGGACTCTTCTTCCTCAAGAGTCCCTGTGATGCGCTCCTCTGCCTGCAGCCGTCACTGCTGTGGTGATGGCGGGTTGGGAGGCAGGTGGAGCTCCGAGCCCCGTGCAGTGTGCCACCTCCTGGCACAGGGGCCGCTCAGCCTCTGCCAGCTTTGTGGTCTTCAGCAGCAGGACGAAGAAACGGTTGTAGCAGCAGGAACTCCAAGGGAACTGTTGGGAGGTTTCAGGCCTGCTGGTGGCCGGGCAAGGCAGAGGGAGGGTGGCCAGCACCCTCCTGGCGTCGCTTCACGTGGGGGTGTGGTTTGAGGGGTGTTTCTAGGCAGCAGGCAGTTTATCTCAAGAGGGCAAAGAGCACAATGATCTAATCCCCTCAGCAAACTGCAGCCTGGACACAGATGCTTGGGTCAGCGGGCATCTCTTCTCCCTAAGAGTCTAATCATGGGAGCCTTGCTCTGCCGAGACAGAAATGGTAGATGAGCTTTCCAAAAAGACACGGGATTTAGCTGCTCTGGAAGGTGCTCCAGGGCGTGCCCTGGGTGACATCTTTTGCAATACCATCCTCAGCAGGCCTGGCATGCGTGCTGCCCCCATAATAATTGCACAAGAATCTTTTTTTTTCTGTGCATAGGAGAGACAAGAGTGACCAGAGAACAACAGATGCTGACTTCCTGCTGTTTTCTGTTGTCCTTCTTTCTCCTGTTTTTGAGTGTAATTCATGAGGTGGTTCTTAAACCTTTTAATAACATTTAAAATACGGAACGGTGTTTTTTGACTTTTGGGAGCTGCTGTGAATTTTTGTGGAAAGGCATCATAGAGATACAATTCACCACCATGATCACCGTTGCTATCTTGGACTCTGGCATCTGGGTCCCTTTGCAGGTGCACAGTTGCATTTCCTTTGAGGAAGATTTGGGAGCAGGCAGGTTTTTGGATGCCATCAGTGGCAGCAGCTGTCAAGGGAGGGTCTGGGCCTGCTTACTTCCAAAGAAGTACCCCAAAGATTTGATCTGGATGGTGGTGCCAGTCACCCCTGGCTGCTGATAGTGGGCGTGTGAGGCAGGTTGAGTTGCGCACTGGCCTTTGGAGTCTGCCCCATAATCAGGGAGGGACCTGCCAGGCGTCCCTGTGTCTTGCTCCTTGGGGCACAAGCTCTGATGGGCAAGGCTCTGTGATCAGAGAGGCTGCCATTGTAATGTGTGTATGGAGGGGGTCTTCACTGGGGGCACTACAGCTTCCCTTATAAGAACATAAGAGGAACCCTTCTGGATCCAGCCGCAGCCATCTCGTCCAGCATCCTGTCCCACACAGTGGCCCACCAGTTGCTTCCGAGCATCTCAAGCAGAAGATAAGGGTAAACCTCCCACTTACTCTCGAATCCCAGCAAACGGCCTTTAGAGGTATCCTGCCTGTCTCTCCGGCCTGGAGGGAGCACCAGGGCATCCATTCTAGCAGCCATACATTTGTCTAACCCTTTCTTAAAGCCATCTAGGCTAGTAGCTGTTACCACCTCTTCTGGCAGCAAATTCCATAGACCGATGACCCTCTGGGTGAAAAAATCCTTCCACTTGTCTGAACTGACCTCTACTGCCCTCCCTTTTTGAGGCTTCCTTGGAAAGAAGATGCTGGGCTGATCATAAAGGGTTTGCAGTAGACTTCCTTTGCAGCCCTGATGACTTGGGAAATTATCCCTAGTATCTCGTTTCATAGGGTCAGACAAATTCATGGAGGACAGATGTTATCAGTGGCTACCGGAATGGATGCCTAGATACATCTTCCAGGCTAGGGAAACAGGCAAGATGCCTATAAGGCCATTTGCAGGGATTCGAGAGCAGGAGAAGGTTTGCCCTTGTGTTCTGCTTGGGATACCCATGGGTAGTTGGTGGGCCACTGTGTGGGACAGGATGCTGGACTAGATGGGCTGCTTTCTCCTGGCAGCTGGAAGTGGGTGAGCCGACAGAACGTCGGTCAAATCTAATGGTCTGGTGGTGGCAATGGGCTGACCGACTCACCTGGCAGTCAGCCTTCAAGAGAGCGCAAGGTTGGGGAAATGGTCCAGGCAGGCCCTGCAGTTCATGGCGGTGGGTGCCCACTAAGCCACCAAAGAAGGAACCATGGGAGAGAGTGGGCTACCCATCAACTCACATAGATTCTGGATTCCATCTGTGAGCCGGAGTTTGGGGCTGCGGAGGAGGGCTGAGGCAAGTGCTGCAGCTAAAGATGGTCCTGGGGGGCACAGCCTGAACAAACCTGGCCCTGGGGCAGGGCAAATGCTTCCCCTAGCTCACCTAACTCCTGGCTGCCCTTCCTAAACATTTTGGGGACCCGGAGGAGGCAGGCAGGCAGGGTTGGTTGGCCCCAGGGTCAGCATCTCATGGCTGGTGTGATTTCCAAGCTCCCAGGCTTCTGAACAGGAGCTGGAGGAAACCTCAGCAGTCTAGACATGGTGATGGGGGCTTCTACACCCTAAAGGCTCCAAAAAAGCCCAGGAGGGGCAGCGAGTAAGACGGGCTGAGGTGAAGAGTCACCATGCTCCTGGATTACGTTTGGTGGGTGATCCACCAAGGAAATGTGCCCCCCCCACCCCCTGTTGGCAGGCTGTTAAGAGTGTTTTGTGAAACATCATTCATGAAACCCTTGTGCTCCTGTTCTTTCTGGTACGATGCAGAGGACCACCTCCCCTGCCCCTCCTTTTGGGCAGAGGTTAGGTTCTGGAGCAGTGCATTAACAGCCGGTTCACCATGTTTCCCAGAAGTTGAGTCAGCGGCACTCTCCTCCTTTCCATAAAAATTACAGATTTTTAAGGACAGAGCAAGCGTTTTCCTTCTTGACTTGCAACCGAAGGAAAACACCTTCGTTGCCTGTCGTGCAAAGGGCGAGCTCAGCAACTTGGCGTGCAACTATTTTCTGCCTGGAAGTCCTCCCAAGGGGAATCCGGTGTAATGGAAGGGTGCAGGAAAGCTGCTCTCTCTGCCTTGCTGCTTAAATGAAAGGCTTTCAGCCACTTGGAGACATTAATGAGGGCTTTAAAAGGCAAGCGGACAATTCAGGAAAGATATTTTTGCAGTTCACCGTAGCCCTTATAATCAACTCTCTCACTTCTGACTTACTGGCCAAGGAAAGAACAAAAGCCAAAAGGCAGGCAGGCCAGCGTTCTAGTGTGCAATCCTTCCTGAGTGTAGCAAAATACCTCCCATGTTCTCGACAGGGGGAGCTGCACAGATGTGTTCGCGCAGCCAGCCGACGCTGAGTTCCAAGAATGCTGCAAGCAAGCGTCTGTTTTGATGTTACTGCTCTGCAGGAGGTGTTTTGTCATCTGAAGGGACCAGGATGAAAAGCCTCTCTGTGCACTGAAGGAGACCTTGAGCATTTGAGGGCCTGCAGGTTTTCCTTCCCAAAGCAGATGAGCTCTCGGGGCAGGGGCTGTTGCTGCTGGACTCTGTCATGGCCATGAGCTTCCAGGAACAGAAGGAAGGCAGACACGGTTGCGTTCAGGGTGCCAAGGTCTGCCTGCATTTTTATTTTCCTGGAAAGTTGGCCAGAACAAAACAGAAAGCAACATTGCTTTGGGCCCCCTCCCAGGTGAACCTCCCTGGCTGACCCTGGTCCATGTAATCCAGGGGCAAGAGTGTCCTGTTTTGAATCTGGTCCCTGCCTCTCAGCCTAACCCTACCTCACAGGGCTGTTGTGAAGATAATGCCGAGGAGGGAACCGGTGTGCGCTGATGCTGGAAATAAACACACAGACTGAGCAGCTGAGGAGAAGGGGTTCTGCAAAGGCTGGCTGCTGCCCATCAGGTGCAGATGCTGGCCACCATTCAGGACGGGCGAGGTTGCCCACTTGCCGGCCTGATATTTGTTTTGGTCTGAGTCGGAAACCATGCTGTATCTCCTCACACTGCGGCAAACCATCGCTCTGGATATAATGGGGATGGATTTTGTCTTCAGGGCAGAGGGAATTGCTTCTTTGGATGAATATCCACATGTGCTGGCATGTGTGTGCAACTTGAATTAAAAGGAGCATAGGTGATTCTCTGCCTGGTAGTCCTTCTTGCGTCTGAATTCCCATACTGAGCTGTGGCAAGCCGCTCACTGAAATCCAAGGTGCCTGAATTGTTTCCCTGGGACAGCAGTTACCAAAAGGGGCAAAACTGACAGCTTGCAAGTTTCTGCAACACAATAATTTCTGGCTTCTCACCGGGAAGTGAGACAGTTTGGTCTAGTGGTTAAGGAGCCGTACTCTTATCTGGGAATACCGGGTTTGATTCTGTACTAGTCACAGCTCTCTTCTGAGCTCTTTCAGCCCCACCCACCTCACAGGGTGTCTGTTGTGGGGAGAAGAATAGAAAGTTTGTCAGCCGCTTTGAGTCCCCTTCAGTGGGTGAGAAAAGTAGGATAGGAAAGCCAACTCTCCTTCTTCCTCCTCCATGAAGCCAGCTGGCTGACCTTGGGCTAATTACAGCTCTCTTCTGAGCTCTCTCAGCCCCACTCACCTCACAGGGTGTCTGTTGAGGGGAGAACAGAAGGTCTGTCAGCTACTTTGAGTCCCCTTAAATGGGTGAGAAAAGTGGGGTAAAAAGCCAATTTTTCTTCTTATTAATTATTTCCTGACAGGCAAAATCTTCCTTCCTTCCCTCCCTCCCTCCCTCATTATTGCTGGGATGTCTTACAATCGAAGCCAACATTGGTCACATTTTTTGGACCCATGATGGAGGAAGTCTGTCTTTTCGGTGGCAGCCTTTGAGGGTTTTCAGTGCTTGCTGAGGGCGGGGCAGGGCTGCAAGCGTTATAACATGGAGGCCTTTCCTCTTTGCTCACCCATTGCTTGTGTCTGTTTCAGAGTTCCTACCCCATCTGGGAAGATTTCAACTCCAAGGCAACTAAACTTCACTCCCAACTGCGGTGAGTTTCTCTCTTTTACTCCTGGGGGTGGGGGTGGGGGTGGGGGTCAACACTGTGGATGGAGGCTCCAGATTGTCTGCTTACGGTGAAAACCTCTGCTTTTGTACATAACGTCATCTTAGACAGCCCAGACAATGGAGAGGAAACCGTTTGGAAAATGATGCCTGGTCCAAAAACAGGCAACACTGGTTCTTTGTCAACAGCTGGCCATCCAGGGGTGTTTTCAGGACTAACGCCCCCCCCCCCCCCCGGCATGTGCAAAATAGTTGAGCTTCTGGGTTTGATGGGGGCCTGTCTGTCATTGTGGTTCTTTTTAATTTGTTGTAATTTCAAATACATCCACACATACTACATAAATATATTATTACCCAATTAACCACCCTCTTCCCATATCCTACCCTCTCTGGACACTTATTTATTTATTTATTTATTTATTTATTTATTTATTTATATTTCTATCCCTCCCCATATTCAGAGGTCTGGGGGTGGGTAACAGCTTTTAAAATCCAGCCTATCAAAAAACCTATATTAAAACAATAATAGCCATCACAATATTTAAAATCCAACATTTTAAAAAACATCACAATATCAGTTAAAGCAGTAGTATTTGCAGTGGGGGAAAAACATAACCAACATTTAGCAGAAGGCCAGAGCGAAGAGATGTGTCTTCACTGCCTTCCTGAACATGATCAAAGAAGGCGCCTGACACACCTCAAGGGGAGAGACTATTCCATAACCTGGGGGCCATTACTGAGAAGGCCATCTCCCGGGTGCCCACCTGCCTCACTGCTGAAGTTGGTGGGACAACCAGGAGGGCCTCCCCTCCAGATCTTAAAATATGGGCAGGTCGATATGGTAGAAGGTGGTTCTTTAGATATTTGGGGCCCAAGTCATTTTAGGGCCATTTAGAGCCTTCTTTCCATCCCCAGACAATTAGTGTTACCCCGTTATAAACAATTCATCACCTCCTTATTATCTTCCGTACCCCTCTCTCTCATCGTCTGTAAATATGCATTGGATATCACACGTTAGTTACAGTTATTTAACCATTTAACCTTCTCTTCGTGCATTTCTCAGCCAACATTTTCCAGACATTTCAAATGTGTTCTCCTTTAGTTTCCTAACTGCAGCCGGACCACCGCATGCGCCCATGAAGACCATTTTTAGCTCTCTCCCTCTGTCCCTCCCTCAACCCATATGGGGAGCTAAAATCCACCACCAGGAGATTCCTAAGCCCTGAAAAAGTAGAGGCAGGACTCTGCAGAGATGAGCAAATTTGTTGTCTGTGCTTGCCCAGGCATTCCGAAAGTGATTTGCAGAGCCACGTTTTGGCAGTTCTGCAAGGCGCCGGGAAGCAGCTGGGGAAGATATTTGCACAGCACCTGTTGTTTGTACTCACACAGCGTCTTCCCCTTGTCTCCACCATAAGGTACCCTTCCTGCTGAGCACATGTTTTTCTGTTAGCGTTCAGCTCTTGCCTTCCTTTCTGGCACGTGGAGAGCAGGGAACACAGATGTCTCCCACCTTAGTTGCTGCTGGGTTGCCCTTCTGCCGAAGTCGTTTGGGTCAAGAGATATTTCTGGGTGATCTCTTGCCCTGCTTCATGCATGAGCCAGACAAGAGAGCACCCAGAAACATTTCTTGGAGGTGCTTGGATCTTTCCCGTTTTAATTAAATGGGGCTTGTCCAAAGCCTAACCTGATTTCTCACAATCTGATGAGCTCTGAGGGATGCATAATCTCTTCATTTCCCTGAATAGCCAACCGGTTTTCAGTGCCCTGGTATCTATTGCTGGGGGGGGGGGGTGTCTAATTACACCTGTCCTCTTAACATTTATTTTCATCAGTGCTGTAACCTACTTTGGGGTGAGTTTCATCACAAGCAGAAATATATCCTTTCAGTAAAAGAATCGAGTTTTGGGCTGTAGGGAGATAAAACATTTTTTCTATAGAAAAGAGGAAACGAGTTGGAAAAGAAGAAATCACTAATGAAACTTCTTGCCCTATGGAAACATCAGTCAGTGCTGGGTCACTTAAGGAATTGCCTTTCAGGTCACTTAATGACCTTTGTGGAACAGGGCTTGCTTATAAATAAGTGCTCAGAAGCCACATATTTGGAGGAAAGAGACTGAGACGTCGAATCAGTTGGCATTTGCTAATCTTAACAGACAAGTGTGGTTTATTTCTTTAAACTAGTCACGAATCATGCAAAAATAATGTTTAAAACATTGGTGAGGAAGAGGTGGGCTTAGGAAGCAAAACAGGCCAACCAGGCAGCCACCTGCATAAAGTTAAAGCCGTTTCCAAAAAATGAAGGATCTGAATGTTCTGTTTTTTCTCTCCCCCCCCCCCCCCCCAGCATCATGGTGTGGTAGAAATGCCCCAAAAATGATTTTTGTTCTTGCTTCAAGTGCTTCCCAAAGTACAAGGGCTGCTTCACGCTAAAGGGCCATTGTGCCAAGGTTTTAAGAGTAACGGAAACTCTGAATGCTGGTAGGAATTGGAGGAAGCCAAAGGATCTGACATGTTACTGGTGTCAGACAGTGGCATGCATCTTCATGCTGCAGGCCTCTCGTGGCAAGGGTTGCCGGTGTGCGAGAGAGAACAGGGTGAAGTGGCTTCTGCTTCACTTGGGGAAAGAGGAAACGAATGTGGAGGTACAGCCGGGCCTTTTCAACTGCTTGGTCCTTGAATTGGGGACAGGTGTGGTGGTTGCAGACGAGGTGTTGAAAGTGAAGCTGTTCCAAACCAGCAAGAGAGAGAGAGAGAGAGATCTCTTACGTATCTGCTGCAGTCTCATTGCCTTGGTTCACCACCTTGGCTCCCAGCTGTCGTGATGCCCAGGACTGGCGCCAAGAGTGGCTTAAGTGGTCTCCTACCTGGGCAGGTATGGGCTAGCTGAGCCTTTTGGCAAAGCAGCATGCAGGCTGGTCCATTGGCTAGAGGACCCCAAAGGAGAGTCTGGCCTAGGCAGTTAGGCTAAAGCCATGTCTGTGTGGAGAGCAGCCTGTTCTCCCTCTCGTCAGGGGCACGTTTTGCTTGAGGGCTCCAGCCCTGATTCCATGTGAGGTTAAGGCCCTGAGACAGGTTTGGTTGCCCTGATAGATGGATGACGGTTATAGGAGAGGGACAGGGGCAGCAGAGCCCTGTTTGTTCTCCTGGATCCCTTGGTGGCCTTCAGTGCTGTCGACCGTGCTATCTTGCAGGAGTGGCTCTGGAGACTGAGGCTGGCTTGTGAGCTCCAGAGAGCGGCACTAGGGACTCTGCTTTTCCGTGTGCATGTAAAACCATTAGGAGAGTCACCGGAGGCTTGGAGTGGGAGGCTGTCAGTATCCTAATGTCCATCTCTCTTTTCCCTTGTGAGTCAGGTGAGGTGTTCAGACGCTGAGTTGTCCGGAGGCAGGAATGCTCTGGATTTGGACCAACAAACTGAAACTCAGTCCAGACTGACTCTGTCCAGGACATGAGGCGGCAGCCAGTTCTGGATGAGGTTGTCATGCTCCAGAAGGTAGTAGTACACACCATGGCCTTGAGGCTCACATGGCAGCAGGGCCAGGAGTGCTTACTTCTCTCTCTGGCTGGTGTGCCAGCTCTATCCTTTCCTGGATAGGGACAACTTGGCTAGAGTGATTGATGCTCTGGTTACGTCCAGGTTCGTCTACCATAGGGCTACTTGTGAGGATGTTCCAGAAATTGGTACTAGTGCAGAATGAAGCAGCTTGACTGCTGACAAGAATTTCTGACTGGACACATCATGCCGCTCTTGTTTGTTACCCAGACCAAAATATCTTGGGGGGGGGGGCTTTTCCATACTGACCTGCCCGTGTCTTAAGATCACAAATTGAAGGCCGTCATGGAGTTCCACTCCTCTCAGAAGTGCCTTTTCTGTGGTGGCCCCCCAGACTTTAGAACAGCCGCCCAGCTGAGGTTTACCAAGGTCGTCACCCAGCCCTTCAGTGGTTAGCTTCCCTGAAGGAGGGCCATGGGCTATTCCTAAGGGGCTTGTAGTGGCAGTGAAAAGAGACGGGCTGTTTCGGGCATAGAAATTCTCTCTCCTGTCCTTTGGTCTGTGCAAGTCTTATTTCTTCAAGGACGTTTGCATCCTGCCTTCTTTTCAAATTGCCCAGGGAGGCAGCAGCATCTTCCTGCTCTCTGCTTTGTCCTCAGGAGTCTGAGGAGAGCAGATGGCCAGAGATGGCTCATGGGCTCTCTGGGCCAGGAGAGATTTGAGCCTCATGCAATGCCAAACGTTCTCAGCCACAGTTCCAGCCCTCAAGTTACCACGGGGTAAAATCAGGGTGCAGAGCACTTCCTTTTGGGAGGCGGACAAACTTGACAGGAGAATCACTCTTTCTAGGCTTTTCTTGAGAAGAAAAGCTGTGCTGCCCCACCCATCTTAATGCAGAAATAAAGAAACCCTCCTTTCTGGAGGCAGGAGCATGGCGCCTTGAGCAGGACTTGCGGCCTCACTCCCCTTGTGCCAGCTGCCCCGTCCCACTTCACGCTGGAGCAGTGAAAAGGCAAGTCCTGTGCCCCTGCTGCCTCCCAGGCCACCTATGCACCAGGGACAGCGGAGCCTTCCCGTGCATCCAGAGGGCAAAGGGCAGAATTGCCACTCCCCCCCTCCCCTTGCACACACCAGAGTGCTCACTCATCCACTTGCCAGGCACACTTCTTTGCTTGCTCTTCCCTAGGAAATGTTGCAGGCTTTCGTGTTCTGCCGGCCAGCCTCCTCCTCCTCCTCCTCCTCCTATCACACGTTGCTATAAAGGGCCTTTTCAGCCTGTCCACCATGGCTGTCAGCCCGCCGGATATTCCTGGCATGGCTGCCCTGTTCACGCTGCCTGGTTCCCCTTGTGCTTCTCAGCCCTCCGCTGAGTTGAAAGGCTCCCTTGTGTGAGTCTCACGGCACCCTTGGCACTTAAGTGTGGCTCTGTTCTCACTGCGCTCTCCCAGGGCCGCTCCAGGGAGAGGGAGAGCCGCCCTACGCGCATTTCCTCCGCTTTGGCGCAGGCAGAGGAACTCTGGGAGGTCTTGGTTCTGCCACTATCAGGGGCCCTCAGTTCAGCCCCCTCCTATGGCCGGCAACTGGGGAAGTCCATCTCTGCTGGCCCTTTCCCTCCCCCAGCCTCGGGCTATGTGCAGGACGAGAAGGGGACAGGGAGCGAGAGGAGAGGCAGGAAAGAGCCGAGGGAGCATGGAAGGCCGAGGCCTGAGTGGGCAGAAGGCGGCTACAGGAGCAGGGCTGAGCAGGCGACCGCGGGAAGACAAGCCCCCCACCCCATCCCTTGCCATCCATCTGCACTAGTAGAGTTGCTCCTGGCTGCAGAATCGGCACGCTCTGCATTTGCCGCCTCCCGTGGCCTGCTCTTGCTAGAAGGAGAAGCCGTGATTGTTTCTGAGTTCCGCCCTGTCCAAGAGGAGCCGGGTTGGAAGGGTCTGTAAGCTGGAAGTCAGACATACTCCAAGGCAGTGCCTGCAACCACCAGAGGATGCTGGGAACTGCTCCAGGGACAGGGGTCTTCTCTACTGGGGGCATTTGCCCCGCTGAGGTGTCTGGCTTCTTGTAGCTCATCTACCTGCTTTTTGGTAAAAGGAGTCTACCACTTGCAGAGTCTAGTAGGGATGTGCATGAATATTCAAAATATTAGTTATTCGTACGAATTTGTAGGAATTTGGACAGTCGTATACGAGCCAAATATCCAGACATTTGCACTTTAGTATTCGTACAGATATGAATATTTTGAGTTATTCATACGAATAATTCGGACATTTGTGTGTGTACACCGTGTCTGTACATATCTTGCGCATATCTGTATGCGTCTGTACAGATGGCTATGGGATGAAAAGAGGATGCGTATGAGATTCATACCATTGGATACGTATCAAATATTTGAACGAATGTACTCGTTGGTTCGAATGTCTAGATGTTCATTTTTCTTTATTCGTACGAATTCGGATTTTCAAATATTCAATTTGTTAAGCATCAAATGTCAAAAATTTCATTCATGCGCACCCCTGGTTTGTAGAGAACTGCTTGCCGTCGTGCACTGTCCTTGCATAAAGAGGTTCAACACTGCCTCCTCTCTTTCTCTTCTCCCTTAGGACCACCGTCCTGGCTGCAGTCGCCTTCCTGGATGCCTTCCAGAAAGTGGCAGACATGGCCACCAACACCCGAGGTAAGAATACGACTGAGGAGCCCCTGGGGCAGAAGCCAAAGATGCGGAGCAAGTTGGTCCCAAAATCAGTTGTGCTTTTCCTGGAGACACACAGTCAGCAGCAGAATGCAAAACTGCTCACAGAGCTGAAAGCCCTGAGTGCCATCCCTTGGGGCACATAGCTCAGAGGTGCTTGAGAACATGCCTCCTGGACCCCTCAGTTTCGGCCCATCACTGCCTGCCACGCTGCACATGCAGGGCTGTTGGATGCCAATCACCTTGGCACAAAGCCTTTCTTGGCCCTCAGGATAAAATGACAGGATTGCGCCTGCCCTGAGCTTCCGGGAGAGGGAAGAGAAAACAAATGTGGCAACCTGGCGGAAAAACTTCTGGGAATCTAAGGTGACGGTCAGCTGTCCTTGCCTGCACATGGCAGGGCTGGAATCCCTGGTTGGGGGCTGAGGTGGACTTCCAGCAGCCAGCTTGAGATCCACTGCTTTGGGCAGAAGCAGCTGTTCATGATGTGCGGGGTGAGCAAAGAGATTGCTCAGAGTCCGGCACCATCAGGGGGTGCACGCTGAGCCCTGCCCAGGTGATCAGACCGATGGGAAGAGAGGCTCTGCCCGCTTTTTGCCTTCTGCAGCAGTCGGCATGGGTCGCTTCTGTGTCCGATGAACCGAGATATGTGATGTGCCGCAGTAAAACCCAGCAGGGCTTAGAATAACCAAATGAGCTTCCTGCAGATGTGGAGGGAATAGTGTCTGTGCACAGCATTCCCATTGGGCCAAGTCTGTAGCGGGGGCCAGGAGGGCGGGGCAGTAGATGCAGAGAGGCAGAAGAGGCTGAAAACCAGGGGAAGGAGGGAGGGAGAAAGGGAGCCAGGTAAAACCTAGGGATGTAGATTAGGGGTAGCAGCAAGATCTGCAAAGTCTTGGCCAGTCCCTCTTTAAGCCTTCTTATATGCTGCTGGATTTCCCTGGGTTAAGGTGTTGGAGCTAAGGCATCAGCCCCTCTCCCCCTGCCCAAAAGAAGCCATGAAGACCACGGGGGAGCGAAGAAGGATGAGGAGTTGGTATGGGAAGGCTGAGCGAGGCAGAACCCAGAGTCATGTATTTAGGGCCTAAGGTCACAAGTTAACTATTGCAGTGCTGGAAAAAGACATAGAAAAGAACATGGGATTCCTGAGATTCTCATATGTTTGTCTCCTTATTATGTCAATCATTGCTAACAGAGATACTTTGTCAGTAGTATGGAGGTACTGGTTTCCCCTAAAAAGAAACAGGATAATGACATTGGGAGGAAAACCCCTCCTGTCTTTGGTTTCAGAACATATAATGAATTAATTTTGCAAAATGGCTTTAAGAAAGCCAGGATATTTTGGGAGATGCATTTTTTACAATATAAGGCAGGTTTTTTACGACATATGAGCCACCATTGTGATGTGGCAGTGAAAAAAGCAAAGGCGATTCTGGATTGACTTGACTAGGAGTGCCATGTGTAAATTGGACGTCATAGTTGCATCCTTTTTCTTTGGGCTGGCTGGATGCTGCCTTGTGTTCTGTGAGCCTCGCTTTGAGAAAGATTCAGGAGAGACCGTTAAGCATGCTAGGTCCATTTGTGCTTATGAAAAGGAGACCGATGAAGATACGATCATGCGCAAATTGCTGTTGTGGGAGCTTTCGTGCGTCTGGCTCTGAAGTTCAGCCTGAAAATCAGTGCTGTAAACTGCCTCTTTCCTGCTTTGAGGCTCAGGATGTCTGTGGGCCTTGCTCGCGGGCTAACTGGGCAAAAGCTTTCCTTTGGGAACAGTTGGGAAAGCCGGTGGCCCCCATCCCCAAGGTCTGCTCTGTGGTGGCAGCCCTTGATTGTGTACTTGCTACAGGATTTAAGTGCCCACTTCACAGTCTCAGTCGGTCCATTTCTTTGTTGCTGTAGCTTCCCAGATCCTGCAAGGAAAGCTTTTGCTGCAAAGTGTTGCTTTCTTTTTCAGTCAGGAGTGGACGACCAGCGGCTGATGGGATCCCAGCTGTCGTCATTTTTGACACCTGAGCACGGGGGGAGGGGGGGGGAGTTCCCAAAATATCCAGCAAGCCACACACCCCTTGCCTTCCCCTGAGATTCAGCTGCTGGGGAGGGGGCCAAGCAGGGCCAAAGTGGGTGGAGTACAGGCCTGGGGGGGTCTTGTGTGGATGTTTCTCATCTCCGCTCAACACAGTCTTGCATTCTGGCTTTTGAATGCTGGCCTGCCATTGGGGCTGGGGGGGGGGGGGGGAGTGGCTGCCGAAGCCATGAGATGCATTGACTGCCAGGCTCCCTCCCCGCCGCTGCCTTGGCCGTAGAGGCGGCTGGCTGGCTTCTATCCCTTCCCCCATCGCGGCATAATTCCTGTTGCAGCCCAGGGAATTAAGCGTGGCCGTGGACAGATGTGCAGCGCGATTACCCGGGGCTGAACCAGCGGAAAGAGGAAAGTCGGGCAAGCGAGGCGGCTCTTTGGAAAAGAGGTCAGGAGGGGGAGGGGGCTGGACAGTGCAGACTGGGATGGATGGAAGCAAGTGAGAGGGTGGAGGTCCTTGAAGGGGACCCTTGCGCTCCAGGGTCAGTTTGCTGGTTCCTTGAGTGGGAGGACGGAGGGTTTGCTCACGCAAAAGCCCATATGTTGGCAGTCCAGTTTGCTCGCTCGCAAGCCTCTCCGTCAGAGTAGAGGTCTGTCCTCCATGGAGCAGCCTAAGACCCCTGCATGGCGCCTCTTTTTGTGTGTGTTTGCCCATCCACACACATCCATCCACATAGATTGTATGCCCTCGGCAGGTTTTTATACTTTTATATAAATATATATATATTTTGTTTCGCATCTGTAAAGCGCTGAGTACATGGACAGCGCTGTAGAAATAAACTAATAATAATCCAGAGCAGGACTAGGGAGGCCTGCCGGAGGGAACCCTTTCAGATGCTCTTGCGCTGTGTTTGCATATGGTGCAAGTCTTCCATGTGATGGTAAGGCCTTGGGGTACCCCCATCCCGATTGCAGGCACCCTACTTGGAAGATTGGGGGGTTAGGGGAAACCCAGAGGCTCTATTGATCCCTGACTCAGCTGTATAGCAGAGATCCAGCCTAGCAATGTCTGCCAGGGCTGCCCTGGAAGTGCCAGCCAGTCCAGGTGCGTAGTAGGGCATCCTTGTGGGTAGCAGAGTGGCAGACGGTGGCCCAGACTGCCAGGGCCCATCAGTTGTGGCATTACTGAACGGTTCTCGGTTTGCATGAAACATGTTTGGCCAACCACGCAAAAGCAAGATCGTGCTTGGGAAAAAAAGTATTATTGCAAGATCAAGCCTTTTACGCAAAATAGGGTCACACAGTATTTGCTCCGTTGTGAAAGTTACTCTTAGAAATACTTGGGCTGAAAAGGAACAGAGTGGAATAGGAGTGGCTAAATGCCTGTCCGTATGAGAAAGAAGCACGCTGGGACTGGCTGCAGGGCTGTCTCTTTCACTGCCCCCCGCCTGCTGCCAGGGGAGAGTCCTGACCTCGCTCGGAAGATTAAATGGAAGGGATGTGGGGATGCAAGGGGAAACTGCTTGCCAAGGGTGTGGCTGAAGGCGAGCAAATCTCCCCTTGGCAGCCCGGTGCCAGCACAGGAGAAACTGGGTCACAAGGGCAGAGGCGGGACAGGATGGCCGAAAGCCAAGTGGCAGCAGGAAGCGGCTGCTCTGGGCAGCGACAGGGAATCCTCGCGGGGGTGGGGGCAGGATGGGCAGAGTGGAACCCCAGAAGGTGAAGCCACTCTCGAGGTGGGTGGGTGTCTGTTTAGATGTCTTCCTCAGGAACCTCTCTACTTGCAAAGGATTTCTCTCCTGCCTCTGTCTCTGTCTGTGCTTCCGGACTCCATCCCCTGCCCCCTGAGACCTTTTCTCCCCATCTAGATGCGGGTTTGTTCTCAGAGCTGGCAGGAACTCCTGGTGACCTTCCCCAGCACAGCAGTTTGGCCAGGGGCCTCTGAAGCAGGGCCTTTGCCAGGCCCCCAAAGCGGCAGGGAACATGGAAATGGAGGCTGGAAGGAGGTGCCAAGCCCACCTTGGGTGTTTGGCTCTTCAAACCACGCTACTGCAGCCTGGCAGATGGGCAGGGTATCCTGTGAGGGAAAGCAAGGCCAGTTTCCTGGATCAGGTGACGTAAACATCCTTGGAGAGAATTGCTCTTCTCAGCAGACTGCATCCCCTCATGAATGGCTGCCGTTTATTGAGTGCCGAGATGCTCCATAAGCCACGGAGGAGAGACGTTCAACGCCTGCCTTCCGCGCGAGACCGTTCCATCCGCCCAGACCGCTGTTGCTCACATACTGCGGTTCTGATCACTCTGATGTCGCTGGCTCCCCCTGAGAGGTTGATCCCGTTTTCCACGGGCACCGAGTGCTCTTGGGAAATGATTTTGCAGCGCATGGTGGTTGGTTGAGAGGAGAGAATTGTTGAAGGGATGGCTGTTTTTCCTGGCTGAGGAGGCACATGTTTCACCCTGTGTGTATTGCAATGTATGTGGTGTAAAATTGGAATTTCTTGGCTCCCCAAAGAGCCCCAGAGGCGAGCGTTTGACTCCAGGAGCAGCAGCGATTTTGGTGTAGCATACGGGGTTCGGAATACCTTTCTAGGCTTCACAGAGTTGTAAAAAATGGTTTCTTAGGCTTTTAGGTTTCCAAAGACAAAACAGGGCTGTGCAAAAAAAATATTTCAGGGCCTCAGGCTTATTCCTTTTTAAACCTGAAGGTTAATCCAGGTCTCGTCTCCTGCTTCCAGTGGATTATTTGGTCTTTTTAATCGAGGATTTGTTTGGCGTTGTGGAAGGGATTCCCTGCCTGGCCACCTGTACTTAAGGTGACATTAGGGCCCTGATGTGTGAAATGCTTGGAGGACTCTCAGCATGCCACCCCCAAACCCTGCGGTGCCCCAGGCTGCACTCGGATGCAGCAGTGAAGGCGCAACGCCTGTGGGTCTCTCAGTGTGCTTGGGGGCTGCAGAGGGAAAGGCCTTCTGCAGCTGATCTGCAGAGCTGTGCTTGGTGCTGATGCTCCGGGATAGGAGGGAAGGAGGTTCCTCCATTAGTGATAATTTGGCCTTTTTTGGTCCAGGCCAGGGGAGGACCAGGGTCAGGGAATAATGTGCAGGGGTCAAACGTGGTGCATAACAACGTGCCCGCGGTCGGCTTACTGAGCCTTATGCCTGTGTTCATGGGCCCTGCAGTCCCGTTACTGTGGGAGCTGCTTATGTTCAGGGAAGAGCAGCTCCCTATTGGATGGAGGCAAGAGTAGTGGCTAAGCTGAGCTGATGCCTGTGGATAGGTGACGCTGAGAACAGCCCTGGGCAGGGAGGGTGCAAGGCCTCTGTTTGCCAGACTGAGCAAGGCCCCGGTCTGACAGTCACTCCTGCAGCATGAGAAGGGCTCCGGTCACCTGCTCTGCGTAATGGCTGCAGAAACAAGATCTTGCCCGTCGGTGGGGGCTTAATATGGCTTTCTCTCCCACACAGGAGCCACAAGAGACATCGGCTCAGCCCTGACTCGGATGTGCATGCGCCACCGGAGCATTGAGGCCAAACTGAGGCAGTTTACCAAGTAAGTACACCGTGCTGTGCTCGTCAGGCCCAGGTAACGGGCATTCTGGTGTCCTGAAGATCCAGTGGGAAAGGAAGGAGCTCAATACAAAGTCTTTGCGATCATCATAAAAGGGAACATGTGGAAACAATGCACATCGCAGAAGATTAAGGGTCCTACCTGCCCATAAGCAGGGCAACTCCAAGCTTTTATCCCCACGTTCTACTGTATTCCATCCTCCAGGTTTCTGTTCTGTTCAGGCATAGTTGTTCCCCTAGTAGGGCTTGCGGCAGTGCTTAGGGTTGCAGAGCCTCCCAAACAGTCCCCTTTGGGCCAAGATGCATCCTTCCAAACAAGGGGCAGCTGAGAGGGAATTGTGGGGCACAGAAGTGGCAGCTGTGGCAGTTGCTCCTCAAAGCACTCGTTGCTGGCTCTGGGGACCTCTTAGCAAGGCAAGAGCAATAGCCAAAGAACTGTCCAGAGCCTGGACCTTTGTTGCTGGTCCAACCCAGATGTGTGATGCAGAGCTTTTGAAAGAAGTGTAATCCTGCCCAGTTTGGTCTAGTGCAGTGGTTCTCAGCCTGTGGGTCGGGACCCCTTTGGGGGTCGAACTACCCTTTCAGAGGGGTCGCGACGAGTCTCCTGCTGCCCCTCCCTTCCCCTTCCCAGCTGCCCCTCCCCCATGGTTGGGGGTCTCCACAACATGAGGAACTGCATCATGGGGTCGCGCCATTAGGAAGGTTGAGAACTGCTGGTCTAGTGGTTAAGGAGCCAGACTCTTATCTGGGAATAACGGGTTTGATTCCGCACTCCTCCATGAAGCCAGCTGGGTGAGCCTGGGCTAATTCCAGCTCTCTTCTGAGCTCTCACAGCCCCACCTACCTCACAGGGTGTTCTGTTGTGGGGAGAAGAACAGAAGGTTTGTCAGCCACTTTGAGTCCCCTTAAATGGGTGAGAAAAGCAGGGTAGAAAAGCCAACTCTTCTTCTTTGAAAGGAGTGCTGCTTCATGGAAGAAGGGCCTTGAAAAGGGGCTTAGTGAAACACGAGACAAATAAAAGGCAATAGTTCCTTCATCTAAGTGTGAAGACAAATCTTTGTGTCTTAAATCATTATTTGGGAACGCCGCCCCCCCCCCCCAACAGCCACTCTTGGAGAGGCCATGGCTCCCACCCTCCCCTCTGAGAGAGGCTCAGGCAGCATTCCAACATGGGAAACCTAGTTTGTTGTGGACAGGGAAGTCGCTAGTGAAACGACTCCAGAGATCTGAAGGCAGGCCATTCTCAGGCTGTGTCCATAGATGAGGCTGCCTCCCTTCTCTAACCCTGCCTCCCTGCCTTCCTTCCTAGCGCCCTGATGGAGAGTCTGATCAACCCCCTGCAGGACAGGATAGAGGATTGGAAGAAGACCGCGAACCAGCTGGACAAAGACCATGCAAAAGGTCGGACATTGCAGGAGCCCAGGGGAAGCCGCAGGGTCTGGGAGGAGCAGCAGCCAGCAGCTCCTTTGCCGGCCCTTGGAGCTGCTCTTTGCCCTCCCTACTCCTGCATCTGTGTGAGGGCTGCGTATTTTTAACTCGGGCAGGGAGGGTGTACCTGAGGGAGCACAGAAGATGACTCCGCGGCTTCCCTCCTGCTTCTGTCCTCCTCAGAATATAAACGAGCTCGCCATGAGATCAAGAAGAAGTCCTCTGACACCCTGAAGCTTCAGAAGAAAGCGCGCAAGGGTAAGCAGCCTGTTGGGGACATTGGTCCCTGGGTGGGCCTGACTTGGACAGGGTGAGGACCTCAGGGTTCTTAGGGCGATTGCTGCATTTTGATATGCACAGTGCTGGTTCAATTGGAATCAGAGCCTCTTCAGAAAAAGTGCTCAGAATTCCCGAGGCCCCCACAGAGTCCCTTACAGAGGTCTGTTCCCTGAGCGGATGGGCAACATCCAGGCCCATATACACAATACCGAGAGAGAGAGAGAGACAGACAGTGGAACCTTGAATCCAGTTTCCTGAGCAATCCTGGCTTCCACTAAGTGCCCCGTGGTCAGCCTCACCTTATGGAGGGAGATGCTGCAGGACAGGGCACCGTGAAGACCTCTTCCAGGCTGTGCCCTGGACCCTCTGGGATGCGCCTTCAAGCGGAGGATGCAGAGGGAGACTTCCTGCTGTTTTCAGGCACCCTCTGCCTCGGTTCCATGCCCCCCGCCCCTTGCAGTGCAGCCCGAGATAGGTGGCCTTTGGTTCGGGCCCAGGTCCTGTCCCTGGAGGGTGGCAGAGCAGCCTCTGCTTTCCCTTCTGGCCCAGGCTTTGCAACTGCCTGACTCCTGGGGAAGGAAAGGGGAGCCTCGCCATTCTTGCCCTAAGCAGACATGGCAGGTGGGAGCGTTGCTTTTCCGGGGTGGGAGGGGGCTGGCGATGGGCTTTACGGGGGTCCCGTTCTGGGCGAGGAAGGGGCTCTGTACATCTGCCTGCCTTTCACACATTCTCTTCTCTCTCCCTCCCTCTGTGTCCCTTTCTTTTTCTCTTTTTTACCCTCCTTTCCACATCTTTCCTGTAGAACTACTTGGTAAGTCAAATATTGCCAACCCAGCTTCATCCAGGCCTTCTGCACACCCTTTCCACTGCCTTTGCTCTCACTTCCCTGTAGCCCTCTCCATCTTCCCCTGTCTCACTTGAGATGGTGATACGGAAGCGGTCCTCTGGGTGTAGAAAGGGTGTGGGCTTTGGGCCGAGGGACGGACTGGGAACAGCTCCTTCTGCTCCCATACCTAACCTAATGTGCTCCTGCCCCATGCCCCACAGGCCTCAACCAGGGAGCCCAGCAAAGAGGTTCAGAGGCCTCCAGAGATGTTACCTGAGCCTGGCCACTAGGCCGTGTGACACCTTGCAGATGAGCTCAGCGGGGCAAACTGGGCGAGCCCCGTAGGTGCAAATATCACAGCGTCTCTTGCAATTTTTAGCGAAGGCTCTGGAGGACAGACTGTTACAGTTGTAGCTCCATATCCACTGATTCCATAACCATGGTTTCACTTCACCATGGTTACTGGATCACCCTCACCCCCGGAGGTGCCATAAGGGTTAAGCACCCAGAACCAGAAGGCCTATTTTGGCCTCTGTAGAGCGTTGGAATAGGTGCGTGATGCCACTGGAGCCCATCCCAAAATGTAAGAGGGCACGTGGGAGGCAGGCGGGGGAGGTGTCTGGTGGCATCGCACGCCTATTCCAATGCTCTCCAGAGGCCAAAGTAGGCCTTCCGGAGGCCAGAAAAGCACTTCCGGTTCTGGGTTGCATGAGCCCAAAATCAGAAGGCTTGTTTGCAGTTATTCACAGTTTCAGGTAACCACGATAGGAGCTGGAACGTATCCCCAGCGGATACAGGGGTCTGACTGTATCCTGTGGGCCCTGATGCAGGGAGGGGGGCAGATGGTTCGTTCTCTGCTTCAGCAACTTTGAGGTAGAAATGCTGACACTGAACAGATTCTAGACAGGAAAGAAAAAGGAGGGTTAGTCACTGAGGAACTGAGGCTTCCATGGCTAGTTTTCATCTTACTTGAATTTGGGGCTCTCCTCCATGTCCCGTAGTTCTGCTCTGAACCTGAGCTTTTGGATTTGGTTGTGAGATCCATAACACTAATGAGGGGCTGGTCAGCTTTTGGCCAGTTAGCATGAAAAAATCTACTTAAAAAACCTCTCTGAAGACCTTGCTCCTTTCTGCACTTGGCCTTATTCTGGAATATATCTGTGTATAACAGTCTGCTGGCCAGAAGCTAACGGAGATTGTAGCAGGCCTCACTTGGGGACTTCTATAGTCCGCATTAGGATGCAGATAGCATGTCCCTGTTCTGGGATATATCCCAGAATAAGGCCAAGTGCGGAAGGGACCCTGGTCCTTCCCCTGTGCAGACTTGTTCCAGGTTTCTCGTGAGGAATTTGAGTGGTAGCAATGTAGGCCACTGTGGGCCTCCCCTGGCTGACCAGGGAAAGGCAGGCTGCATCCAAACTGGCCTGACAGTTCCTGCCAGCGTCTCCCTAAGACCACAGCATCTAACCAGCCAAGCAGTCTGCCAAAAGGATGCCCTGTCCCTTTGGGACCAGGCTTCATTGTGGCCTACGGTGCAAGCCTCACGCCTCAGCCCTCTCCTAGGGGAGACGATTTTGAAGTGGCTGCCTGCGCAGTCCCACCAGGGGCCCCAGCAGCTGGTTCAGCCTACCGGGCATGCGGAGCTGGGACAGCAGCTGCCAGCCTCTGCCCCAGCCTTGGCCAGATTGCTCAATCTAGCCCAAGACAAGGCTGCGCGGTGGTCTCCAGAGGCACCTCCCACCTGTCCTGCAGGTGATAAATTCCCCTCACAAAGAGCTCAACTGAAGACAGAATTGGCTGAAATGCCTGTGCTCTTTGTGCAGCCTCCTAGTGTTGCCCAACCATCTCCTGGGGACCTGTGTCTTCACTATGCAACTGGATTCTTCAATAGAAATAGGCCGTTCTGCTCGGCTTCACCGTTCCTCCCCATACTGGTAGCTCACCTGGCTGCTTGGGCACCTCACTGTATCTCCTCTGCATGTGGGCAGCTGGTGTTGGTGGGAGGCCAGGCGGAATGCCAGCAGGACCCACCAGCCCGGGGCCTTCTTCTGTGCTTGCGTAGGACTCCTTGGGGCGAGAATGAGGGCGCCTCCACTAGCACCGCTGCTCTGCTTTGGCACTTGTTAGCGCAGGTGCGCCAGAGGCAACTTCACCGAGGGGGCTTCTTGCTTCTGTATCTTTGCAAAGTGTTGCGTGTAAATTTGGGCAAACCTTTTGCCTCCAGATGACTTGTGGTGAAGCCTTCAAGCAGCTCCAATCACCCTGTTCGACACTGAGCTAAAAATAAAAATAAAAATGAGTGTCTTGCATTGCACACAGCTAGAAATAGGGCTCATCTCAAGACAGAAACTGCCTGACCTCACCTGGGGGTTCTCACAAATTCCAGGCCGGCTGGATTTTCTTCTTACATTCTAGCGAGAAGAGCTTGTGTCTTGCTTGATGTGCAGTGTGAGAGTCAGCCAGGAATTAGCAGAAATAATAAGCCTTCTGTGAAGCGAAGAAGATTATTTTATTACAACATCATAACTGGAGAAACTGAAAATTCCTAAAGCCCAGCTATCCCCACCAGCACAAACTGGACCTTCCGTTTTCCCACCTAAGTCCTACAGCCCAAGTACTCTGTAAGAACCCTTATCGCAGTCACAAGCAGAGCCAGGGCTAGATGGTTGCCATCCCTAGATGGTGCCACCTCCTTGCTTCTCCGCCCATCTCCCGTCAGTTCCATCAGCCCGGCACGCAAGCAGTCTCAGAAAGACCTAAATATATGGGCAAGAAGTAACACGGCATAGAAATACATAACATTTCCATGTGTCACTTTGCCAGAACTGCTGCACTCTAGAGCATGAATAACATGAAAACCACGTGAATAACTCCAGAGTAGGGATGGGCACGAATATTCGAGACATTCGTTATTCGGTCGAATTCAGACATTGGAATCGAACATCCAGATATTAATTTTTAAGCATTCTAATGAATACGAATATTTTGAATT
Source organism: Aspidoscelis tigris stejnegeri (assembly GCA_023333525.1). Lineage (NCBI taxonomy): Eukaryota > Metazoa > Chordata > Lepidosauria > Squamata > Teiidae > Aspidoscelis > Aspidoscelis tigris. The sequence goes on from JALMGA010000013.1 coordinate 7,405,101, forward strand.
ATTTGTACGCGTATATGATTCGTATTATCAAGCATGTACTGAATATTCATATGAATAGATACGAATCGGTTCAGATGTCCAAACATCCGTTTTTTCTTTGTTTGTATGAATTTGAGTAATTGAATCAAGTTTGAAAATTGCATTCATGCACACCCCTAGTTCAGAGCCTTACATGTGAGAATCATAACTGACACGCATGGGTGTCATGAGATGTATATGCATAGCCAAGGGCTGAGACACCTACTGCAAAACACAGGGGAAACTACATGACCCACAGGAGGAAGGGGAGCCCTGGGGAGGAGCCAGAAAGGGGGATCTTTGTCTTTAAAGGCTTCCAGCTTTGTGAAGAAGGCCATCGGCAGAGGCACGATATGGGCAGCAAGTACAAGGCATAGGGGAGGATTTACAGTGATGGAGGACAGAAGAAAGTGAAGTGGGAGCCGAGGCGAAGAGGGTTTTCTGAAAGCAGCCGGAATAAGCAGAACGAAACCTCCAGCCTCGGAGAACTTGGGAAGAGACCCATCGGGAGGGACAGAGCAGACCGGCCACCCTAGAGGCTGGTGACCTCTGAAAATCTGATTTGTTTTGCAGAGTCCAGACAGGGAAGGCATTTTGTGCTCTTACGCCACTCTGTAACCAGAACTTGGAAATAAATGCCCCACGGGGGGCTCCTGGCCCACCTTGCTGTCAGCCGGTTGGCTTTGTGGCCCAGCAAATGCATTAAGGGTACATTCTAGGGATGTGCATGGGTTTTTATTTATTTATTGGTATTCAATTCGCATCAGTTTGAATGCACGAAAATTCGTATCTGTGTGAATACATCCCCTTCAATTGTGGTAGGATTCATATCCGATACGAATTTTCAGTCCCATACGAATAGCATACGAATCCCATACGAAGCTTCATACGAATGTATCAGAATGTTCGATTTGAATTTAAATGTCAATCTTCGAATGTGCCAACATTCAATTCGAATTTGAATGTCTGGAGTCAGTGGAATTCGTACAAATTTTGAGTGTTACAAATATTTGTGCACATTCCTAATGCATCCCCATGCGCAGAACGTCCTGGGGGCTTTCTGCACTGGACCTTATTCTCAATTGTTTCCCAAAATAAGGATATGCCTTCTGAATGCTAGTGTAGACTACAGCAGGCCTCAAGTGGGACCTGCCATAGTCTGTACCAACATGTGGATGGCAGGTCCCTATTCCAAGATACAATCATGAATATGGCCCAGTGCAGAAAGGGCCCTGGCTTTTGAAGGCTGTTCCAAAGCTGTGGGTAATTGTGCATTTTCCTACGTGCACCTAAGGAATTCTGTGTGCAGATGTGTTACAGGCAGTGCAAGCCAGAGTCTCATCCTGCAGTTCTGCCCCTCTTTCCACACACTCCTAAAATGTCCTGCTTTCAGCAGAGTCCGTCGGTCAAGTGACCGAGGGGGATGCTTGATTGTCCCTGGATCCTTCCGCTCCCTTGTGCTGCCTGTCTGCTTCCCCTGTGAAATGGGCACCTCTCCCGGGAAGGCCTCTGGAGGGCTGGAAGGTGAAGAGGGATGATTCCTCTGCTTTTACCCTTACAGGTAAAGGGGACCTGCAACCTCAGCTGGACCACGCCTTGCAGGACGTCAACGACATGTACCTGCTCCTTGAAGAAACGGAGAAACAGGCCGTGCGCAGGGCGCTGATTGAGGAGCGGGGACGCTTCTGCACCTTCATTGCCTACTTGCAGCCGGTGGTGGTAGGTGACCTCTTCTCTTCCCGGGCTCAGTTGTGCCGTCTCCTTTCTGGTGCTGGGTATATGGGGAACCAGGTGTGACGGCGGTCATCCCCTGCCCTAGGAATCGCTGTAGGAAATGAAGGATCCAAGTTGGGCTTGCAGGGAAAAAGCTGCACGTCCATGTCTCCCTGGGCTTACTCTGGGGTTACTGTCTAGTAGCTTAACACTCTTAGACCAGAGCCTAATTTTAGACTAGGCTCTCTCTAGGCCTTTCCTGTGCTCTTGGACACAACCCTCTTCTGCAACCCAGAACATCAAGGAGAGGGAGGAGGTGATTTGTTGGCCTTTTGAGAGCAGCTGAAATATTTCTGTAGCCCACAGGGGCCGATCTTCACACCCTGCCTCCCAAGCAAACATGCTGAGTCCGCCCCACACCCAAGCAAAAGCCGTAGTCTAGCGACTCTGGGGTTTCCCAGCTCTAGGGAAACTTTTGGAAGCTGGGGGATTCCTGTTCTTTGAGCGAGCTGCTGCTTCTGGTGCTGTGAGGCAGGGCAGAGGGCCATAACCTAGAGGGTGAGTGTACATTTGCTGCCCTCCCAGAAACAGAGACGCATTGTGCTCTGTCAAGTCCCTGGAGCAAGCAGGCAGCTCAGCGTTATGTTCAGACTAACCCCAGAACCTTAGCTCTCCCCCCATTGCACTCTCCATGTTAGACTAACCAACCAAGGTTAAGATGCTGGGTGCTTCTTTTTCTTGCGGAAAACTCTCACCAGCAAGCTGTGCTATTAAGATGCCCTCAGTGCTGCCTCTGAAAAGCCAGACACTGCCGTCCGAAACGTGTACAATGAAAGTGATTGACGCACCTCAAGGGGTATATTATTCCATAGCCTAGGGGCCATCACTGAGAAGGCCCTCTCCCAGGTGCCCACCACTTCTGCTGCTGAGGGTTGAGGGACAACCAGGAGGACCTCCCCTCCAGATCTGAAGGCACAGGCGGGCCGATACGGGAGTAGGCTGCTGGCTTCCTTTCCTTGCCCTCCCCTGGCAACTCACAAGATGGCTGCCCTGGTCCTCTCAATGAGGCCTTGGAGCTTGCCCGGCGGCGCCTGATACACCGCTGTCTCTTTTGCAGAACGGAGAGATCACCATGCTGGGCGAGATCACCCACTTGCAGGGCATCATTGACGACCTGGTGCTCCTGACAGCTGACCCTCACAAGCTGCCCTTGGCCAGCGAACAGGTAGAAAAGCTGGGAGTCCACAGGGCTGGGCGGATGGGTGGGTGGGTGGGATTCTGTGCCTGGTGGGCTTCATCTTGGGCACACTTGTTGCCAGCTGAAAACCTTCCCTGAATATTAGCAAGAGAAACAGGGCAATTTGCAAAATCAGGATCCTCTAGGCAAGCCTGTTGTTTTCCATGTGAAAAATATACAAAGTAAGCACAGGTTAAAATCAGTAGTGAAAGTCTCGTAGCGCCCCGTTGATCCTTCTTGGGACTATTTCATGGGAGTATTTAGAAGCTGGTAGTCATCCAGACTGTGGGCCTGTGCTGGGGGCTGGCCCCTCCAGTGTACGTGGCCAGTGGGCCCCCAGGGAATTTTCAGCCCCAGTGGTAGCCGGGCTGCCGGTCAAGGATCAGTCCCCTCCTGACTGGAATCTTTACTTCATACGATTTGTATACCTCAAAAACAACAGTTTCAGTCAGATCCTCAAGATTTTAGCCTGTTTGGTGCATGCCTGTCTGCTTCTTGGAACCATAAAACGAAGGCTGGGTTTAAATTAGGGATGTGTACAAATATTTGTAATATACATTATTTGTATAAATTTGGACATTTGTACACAAATCGCATGTTAGGACATTCGTACATTACCATCCATACAAATAGTTTGGACATTCATTAAACTGGGGAGATAGGAAAGCGGCTGCGCCCGTCACATCTGCAGAGGATCCAGATTGCATTCGACATGGATTGAGAGCAGATTCAAAGTGGATTCAGGTCGGATTTGGTGGTTTCAGAGCGGATATTTTACGGGATATGTACATCGGATACATGTGCATTCCTATCAGATACGTATCGGATATTTGTCTGAATTCATACAAATAAATTCGTATCGAATAGAATCCTACCACGTTCCAAGGGGATCTATTCAAACGAATATGGATTTTCTAACATTCAATTCGTTACGAATCAAATGCCAAAAAAAACCCACATTTGTGCACTTCCCTAGTTTAAATGCATGTAATAGAACGGATGAAGTGACCTGATCCTGATGGCGTAATGAAAGGTTGTGAAAGCTGCGCGCACGCTTGCATGCGCACAGAGCCCCATGGGCAGCCGCACTGAGCGTGTGTGGGGCGCTCCTCTCACAGGGCCAGTGGCTAATTAAAATGTGCAGGGGGGAGCCTGCCTTGGTCCAGTGGTGTGAAGAGAGGCCAGAAGCACAGCAGGTGGAGATTTAGGATGTCGAAAGCGCCCCTTCTGTTCTGAGCAAGTTCCCTTTGGAAGGCACTTTTCGCCTGGCAGATTGTCTGTAATGCTCAGTCTTACACAGGTCATCAAAGATCTGAAGGGCTCCGACTACAGCTGGTCTTACCAGACGCCCCCGTCGTCCCCCAGCAGTTCTGGGTCCCGCAAATCCAGCATGTGCAGGTAGGTGGAGAGGTTCCGGAGCAGGGCTGGCAGAGCAAGATCCAAACCAGCCAGTTGCCAACAGCCCCTCATGCCATGTGAAATGCACTTACCTCACACAGTTATCTTGTGTGCCCTCACTGCTAACATATCACACCTGTGGCTTAAGCGCTTGCATTGGTTGCCAGATGGCTACCTGAATGTCATAGTCTTCTCTGTGGTGGCACCCACCACCTGGAATAGTCTTTGCTCTGATATTTGCAGGGAGCCAAATGAAGACCTGTCTTTTAACCCAGGCCTTTCGAGAGAGAATGTCCTTATGTTTTCATGTAACTGTTATGATACTAGCTGTCTTTCTTCCTTGTATACTGCTTCAAGATTATATTTTAATGGGGAGCAGGGTAATAAATATTTTAAATTAAATCAATAATACAAGGAGGCAGGTTGATTTGCCATCACGGCCTGGTTAAACAAGGAGGAATTGTGCTTTTGTGACCCTGGGAAGAGAGTTCCTTCCCTTGCAACTGCTTGGTGCTAGGTCAGCCCACTGTCTGGCTTTCCCCACTGGAGGCTGCAGCTTTCACATGGGGAGCTCCAGTCCCCGGGGATCATAAGAACATAAAAAGAGCCCTGCTGGCCCATCTGGTCCAGCATTCTATCTCACGCGGTGGCCACAAAGCAAACCTTCACCTGCTCTTGAATTCTCGCAAACGGGGAGAATTTTGCTATTGGGGCACTTTGTAGTGAAGGGGACCCTGGCAGTCTGTGTGGCCTTCAGGTGCCCGCCAGGGTGCCCAGACCAAGTCCCACTGCCCAGGGGAACTTGAAGCCCCTCTGAGGCAGACCCAGCTGGCATTCTTGCTGCCTTTAACTGCCGTGGAGCAGTTAGGCAGGGTTGCTCCTCGGAATCACCCAGAATTCCATTCTATTAATCTACTGTAGGTGATTCAGTTCAGGGTTGTTGTTTTTCCCTTAACCACACTTTTGTAATTCCGTTATCCAAGAGTTAATAACTGGGAAGGGAAACTAGCCAATCTTTTATTTTCCCGACACTCCTATCCTGGTGGGCTTGAAGGGCTTTTCCCCTGTCCCCGGTGCCACTACAGCCAATCCTGGAGTGCTTCCTGGGGGCCATTGGGTGCCCATATGAACAGTGGGGTCAGCATGTGCCCATTTGTGTGCCCAGCTGGGAAGGACTTGATGTTCCGTGCTTGGCTGCAGGCACCTGATCTCCAGCGGAGTGAGGCACTTTGCACCACATCGTGGCCCTTTCTGCCAGGTGGATGTGGGCAGGCAGCAAACTAGAGGGAAGGAGGCTCCCTTCCCCTTCCCCTTCCCTGCCATTCTGCATGTAGGTGCCAGTTTTCCAGAACTGGATCCTTCTAGCCCTGGCTCCCTTTGCTTTCCCCACGCCCTCTGTGCCCGACGGGGGACGCGTCCCCGGTTCCCAGATGCGCTCACCACCTTCTGTCGGCCATTACAGTAGCTTGGCACAGCCTGCGAACATCGCCACCCCGCCTGTCCAGCGTCTCTTCGCACGACTCCGGCTTCATTTCTCAAGACGCCACGTTCTCCAAGCCGCCTTCCCCGATGCCTTCGGACATCACCAGTCAGGTGAGCCCCCGCAGGGGCCGTGGGAGGTCTTGAAGCCGGGCGAGTGAGATGCTTTGCTGAGGGAGGCCCTTTCTCCCACGGGGCCCTAGTGAGGACGTGAAGAAGCCTCTCCTTGGCCCGCCCACCTCACCTGAGCTGCTTTCTTCCCACCTGATCTGCCCCCCTGGCCTGACCAAGCTGAGATGCTCACCTTCCCTTAGCCTTGGACCTGAGGTGCAGCTGTGGTCCATGGAGGGGCTGGGAGGATGCCTCATGCTCCCCCCATAGGAAGCACACTTAGGGGCAGGAGGGGCAGGATGCACCTGTCCTGAGGGGCCCTGGAGGAGCACTTAGGTGGCTCTGTAGAAGTCCTGGGGGAGGGTGGGGGCACAGTCCGTGACAGCCCAGTGCTCCAGGAAGGATGGGTGCATTCCCTGGCCAGAGCCCAGGAAGAAGACTGCGGGGGCCCTGGGCTCAAATTGTTGTGTGATGAGCGGGGTGGAGGGTGTTGGGTGCCGCTTGCACCGCTTGGAGGAAACACAGGCTGTGAGAGCCATGACTATTGAATGGATGCTTGTGGAAAGGCCCGATCCGGAGGCAGCGTAGCCATGGAGGCTGGAATGGGTTGTTCTAGTAGGCTGGTTGGAGAGATGGCCTGTAAAGTCCGGGCTGTTGATGGAAGGAAATGGGCCTTCTGCGTCCGTGGGCCCAGCAGCAGATTCTGGGCTCAAAGGGCGCAGTTTGCCTGGGCTGGCCGGACGTGCTCCCCCCTGGGCTGAAGGTAGCAGCACTTGAGGGCTCTTCCATAGGGGCTCCATCTTGCCCTCTCAAAACTGGCTTCTGCAGCCGCCCTAATGCAGTTCAAGTGAAGAGCAGACCTCTTGTGATTCACTAGTGAGGATCGATTTGTGCAAAAATCACGGCAAGAAGAGCAAGTGGAGTCAGGGTGGGGGGACTGTGCCGGGGCTTGGGGGCACTCCTAACTCCCCACAGTTTGCACAGCTGGCCTGCGCCCCACCCTGCCCGCTCCCTGCTCCTGCCTTGCCCAAGAGAGCTTTTTTGAGAGGCCCTCAGTCATCAGGGGCCCCGTGTCCTGCCCTGGGCTTCCTGCAAGCGCTTGGGGCCCTTGGGTGCTTCTTTGCCTGCCTGCCTGGCACGTGCTGCCCACCAGCCGCATAACCAGATGTCTTCTCTTCCTTCTCCGCACGCGTCTCTTGCGCTGCTGCTGCTGCTGCTGCGCATGGCAGAAGTCCTCCAGCTCCACATCGTCTGAGGCCTCAGAAACCTGCCAGTCTGTTAGTGAATGCAGCTCCCCAACCTCGGTTAGTGCTAGTTCTCCCTTGCGGCTGTGCGGCCTAGTGGCTGAAGGTGGAGCCAGGCTTGGCAGCCTCCCCTTCCTTCCTCCCCTGCTTCCCTCGTTCAGGCCGGGCTACCTTGGCACCTCCCCTCCCCTCCCCCTCCCACTCGTGGCCAGTGTCCTGCTGGGCCTTTGGGGCCAGGGCTGCTCCAGGCAGGGGGCATTTCTGTTCCCCTCTCTCCCCCCTTGTTGGCTGGCTTTCGCTCACCGTTCCCGTTTGTCCTGGCTCAACGCCGACTCCTGCTGCAGTTCCTCCCAGCCAGAGCCTGTGAGGGCCCCTTCTCTGTCACGCAGGCGGACGGGGTGCGCCAGGTTTCTGGGCTGGGCTGCTCTTCACTGTGGCTTCTTCCTGTGTTTTCAGTGGAAACCTCTGAATGTAGCCCATCTGAACAGGACTGAAGGAAGCTCCAGCCGAAGCCTGAGCCTGGTGTGTATACTGTGGCAGGCCCAATCTAGCTCCCACACCGCCTGCCTGGTCCTGGGCCGGAGCATGGCACTTCTCTGCTCCTTTGACCTGGGAAGTGGGGTCTCCAGGCATCCCAGGGACCCTAGGCAGGTGGAGGTGGTGGCGGGCACCTGGGGACCTTGGCATGGCTTGGCAGCAGGGATGTTGGGATAGCTCTATCAGCTGGAATGGTCAAATCAACCCCTTTTGAAAAAGGAAAGGGAGCGCCTTTAGATATGAAGAAAACCAGTATCTTTAAGTTTCTGAACCTGGACAGCTTCCAGGCCATCTGACTCCAGTTTTTCTGTAGGCAGGACTCGGGGGATGAGGGAAGGCTGGCCTACTCCCTTCTTCCTCCCAAGGGAGGCTGGAGAGTACCCAGCTCACAGGTGTTACAATAGATCTCTTTGGAGGGCAACTTTGGGGGCACACAGATTCCCACTAGAGCTTGTTCTTGTTTGACGCTCATGCTGGACTCTTGCATTTCTGAAGACATCCCGTCTTGAAGTTGAGACCCAGGGACTTTCATGGGGTCCAGAGGATTTCAGAAGCCTCTCCCCAGTTTCCTCATCCTCTGCATGCAACCCTTGGCCCTTTCCCAGGCTCCAGAGACCCCAGCAGAGGATTTTCCAGGCTAGTTGTCTCCTTGTGGCCGAATCGTCCCCCTGTGCCACCTCCAGCTATACCCAGGGCCACCTTGAGATCCCCTGGAGTGTAAGGCCTAGTTTCCCTTTACAAGGCAACCCAAGGCCGCCTGGCTGGCTGGAACTGCTTGGAAGCCCCTGATCGGCCTCTGCAGGGCTCTGGGCAAAGAGAGAGCAAGGGCTTCGGCTGCCAGCCCAACAAAGCAAAATGGTTTCTGGACCATTTTGTGATGGCCACCAGTTTCTCCCACCAGTCATCCCGGTCCCCTCCCTCCCTCCTTCTGGCCACGCCTCCCTCTTGTCCCCTCATTCCCATGCCTGAACCCGATCCTGGCAGCTCTGCCGATCCACTGAGGCTCCCTTGGCTTTTGCAGGATTGGTCCAAGGCCGGTCTCTATGAGCAGCCAGCAGCCAACACCCTGCAGCGGAGAAAGGAACGCGTGGAACACCTGCGTGAGGCGGAGACCCTGGTCTACGCGGGCATCAGCTTGGAGGAAGGACCCCGGCCATCTCGCATGTCGCCAGCCAGCATCGCTGCCAAGGTAGAGCCAGGGGGCGGGTTTTCAGAATGGGAGTCGGGGGGAGTTTGTCCACCTAGCAGGGACTTGTGACTTTCCAGGCTCTGTGAGGTGAAGCGTTTGTGGAAATGGTTTACATGTCGTTCGCTTGTATGGACCTTCCAGTGCAGAAGATTCTGTGTCCGCTTTCTGTCTCTTAGAGCCCCCAGATGCTGCCAGGGGAGGTGGGGGGAGGCAGGCAAAGGCAGCTGAGTTTCGCTGCGCTGATGCCAGCTGGGACTTTGGAGGGGAAAGCTGAAAGTCAGGTAAGGAAAGAGCCTTCATACGAACTGGCTCAAAGTCGGCTCCCTGGCCAGTCTGCATTGGAATCAGGATTGATAGCGCTGCCGGGGAAGCGTCCAAGCCCGCCTTCAGCCAGAGAAGCGCGCCGTTCTTGCCCGGAGGGTTTGGTCTCATTAGAAGGCAGAAAATTATCCTGGACTTCCCATGATGCTCTTTTGGGCAGCCGGCAGGGCCTACCTTCTCGATTTCAGTGTTCGTGTTTTGCACCTGTGCCTCTTCTGTCCCCAGGCAGAGGAACCTCTATCAAAATATTCCCCCAAGGGCTCTCTTCCTGACACCTGCTGCCCTGGGCCAGGTGCTTCCCTTCTGCAGCTGAGTCAGGCCTTTCCTCCGGACCGCAGGAAGTCTTTTCCTTTTGCTTCCTGTTAGCTCTCCCAGCTCTTCCTCCTCTTCCTCCACCACCATCAACCCCAAATGTGCCATTCCAGGACCTTCCGTCTTGGCACCCAAGAGAAGTTGCCCCCCAACTCCATAGGCCCCTTCTGATGCACTTGCCAGTTCAAAACAGCTTTGCTAACTTTCTGAAATCTGGATGCAGTTTTTTAAAAAACCCCATTTTTAACTTTTGGGTTTTCCCTGTCTCTGCCTGTTTGGAGGAGAGAGAGCTGCCTGGTGCCATCTCAGAGCAGTGCTCAAAGGGACCCCTGCGGCCACTTCTTGGAAGATCCCAAAGGGCTAGATGAAGCATCATTTCTTCTCATGTGCTCTTGCTGAATTTCAGCCTGAGTTTTTGCCTGGTTTCCCCACTGAACTAGTCTGGATACAAGCTTCTGCTTCAGCAGCCAAGGGGACTGAGGAGTAAATCCTGCAGAAGCCTCAAGGGTGAGGGATGCTCCGCATTTCACAGACCAGTAGTAGAACTTTTGTGGGGTGGCAAGACTCGAGTTAATCCTGGCAGAGGGAGGCCTGTGCCTGGCGCATGCCAACCTCCCGTCCCTTTCCCCCTGACCAGCTGCTCAGCTCAGAATTCCCCACTCAGCCTGTGCAAAGCAAATTCATTTTGAGCAAGAAGCCTGGTCTGCTGTTGTCAGAGCTGCAGGCTGAATTGCGCCCACCGACAATGCTCCTTGTTGCTCCAGAGCATTTAGACGGCACTTCCGGTTCCACCCTTTCTGCTGCCTTATGCACTGTGTGCTGCCCCCTGGGCACAGAACTGCCCCCTAGGCAGGCAGGCAGGCAGGCAGGCAGGCAGCCCACCCCCAACCTCTGAGACAGACCGCCTCCTCACAAGCTCTCCTTTTGCTTCTCTCCGCCTCCCCCAGCATGGGGAGGAGGTCTCCCCAGCTGCCAGCGACCTGGCTATGGTGCTGACCCACGGGCTGAGCCTGGAGCACCAGAAGAGCAGCCGGGACTCCCTGCAATATTCCAGTGGCTACAGCACCCAGACCACCACCCCCTCCTGCTCTGAGGACACCATCCCCTCGCAAGGTATTGCTTGCCTTCAGCTGGCGGTTGGGGAGGGAAAGGCCTTCAGGAGGTGAGGCAGGAGCGGGCTACGTGGAGGAGGACACAGGGCAAGAGGAGCATGGCTGGATTGGCGCAGGCCCGGGGGCGGGGAGGGGTGTCCTTTTGCAGGAAGGCAGATCAACGCAGTTTTGCATGGTGAGCCTTTCTCAAAAGGCAGCAAGAAGCAGAGCGGGAAGCCCAATCCGTACGGCTGCTGACCTTCTGCTTATGGGCTCCAGCCCCACGCTGTTCTTTTAGCACAGGCCATTTCTCCCAGTGGGAGAAAGTGCTGAGAGTTGTTTGTTTATGTATTTTTTAAAGCTACGACTCCTGCCAGGGCTGTTACAAGAGGTCGTGTCGACTGTGCTTTATTTCACGTGTTGCCCATTACGTGGTGCGTGCTAGTGTCTGTGAGTCTTGGGTGTCTGCGTGCGTTTGGCTGATGTTGGCAGTTTCTGACGCCCCCTCTGCCTGTCCCCTGCCCCAGGCTCTGACTACGACTGCTACTCAGTGAATGGAGAGGCAGAAGGAGAAGGTCAGACCGAATTTGACAAATCGTCAACCATTCCTCGCAACAGCAACATTGCCCAGAATTACCGCCGAATGATCCAGACCAAGCGTCCTGCTTCTACAGCTGGGTTGCCCACGGGGACCACCTTGCCCACGGGGACTACGCCAGGCGTGGCCACTATCCGCCGCACCCCTTCCACCAAGCCTGCTGTACGGCGGACCCTCTCCAGCGCCGGCCCCATTCCCATCAGACCCCCCATTGTCCCTGTCAAGACTCCCACGGTGCCCGATTCCCCTGGGTACCCCGGTCCCCCCCGGGCAGGCAGCGAGGAGTGCGTGTTCTATGCTGACGACGCCTCGCCAAGCGCCATGGACTTTGCCAAAGCCTCGCCTAAGCGACTGAGCCTGCCCAACACAGCCTGGGCCAGCAACGCCATGGAGATCTCGGTGTACGCGGGACCCGGGAAGCACCTTCCGACAGAAGAGGAGGAACAGCAGCTGGCCGCCAACCGGCACAGCCTGGTGGAAAAGATTGGCGAGCTGGTGGCTAGTGCCCACGCCCTGGCGGAAGGCCAGTTCCCCTTCCCCACAGCGCTGTCTGCCCTCGGCCCCGAGGAAGAGACGCCCACGCCCACGCCTCCCCCAGCAGCCTCCAGCGACCCCCCTGCAGAAGACATGCTGGTGGCCATCCGTCGCGGGGTACGCCTTCGGCGGACCATCACCAATGACAGGTCGGCACCCCGGTTTTTGTGATGCTCTCTTCCTTGCTGCCTCCTCAGCGGCACGCCATGGCCGGAGAGCAAAACGGAAGACCAGTACCAGCTCGGAAACAGCAAAGGCACTTTACAGAGAGCCTCAGTGTCTGGATTAAAGACTGAACTAAATGCTGTTGCTAACAAACTTGGCGAGGGCATAGATCCGGCACAGAACTGGTTTTAGAGCGGATTTTACATGACGTTTTTCACCTGCCACCCAGCCTGGGTTCCTTTTTCTTTTGTTTCCAGCTTAGAGGCGTTGTTGCCACCACAGGCTAGAGGTCAGCCAGGGAGGAACAGAAACCTGAACGAGGTGGAGCACCTGCCACTTCTTGGCATAAACATCCCCAGAGAGCGCTTTGTTCCCTGTGGGCAGAAAATGCACCGGCAATCCCATCCGTGCTGCTCTTTCTCCCTTCGGTTCTCTTTGGTTCCCTTGCTTGTCCGCCAGCGCTTAAAGAAAGTCGTGACAAGCCAGGACACTCATACCGGCCACCCTTGGAAGCCCAGCACTGAGCTCCGCCACCTGTCTAGGGCCCTTCGGCCAAAATGCTTCCTTTGCAAGGTCGGGCTCACCTTTCCTTCCGCCTTTGTTCCGAGTACGCCTGTGTTTGTGTCAAATGCCCACCGGGCAGCAGGATGTTGTAGGGCCTGCATAAAGGATCTCACTTGCCCCTTGTCTGGGGCAAGTAATAGCCAAGTGGTGTGGAAGCCACCTCGGCTCTGGCTTCGGTTTCTAGATGTGCACCTCTGACTGTGCCGTCTCATGGCGAAAGGGGAAACAGTAGGAGCGCCAGCATTACTCCAAGTTACTCTAAAGTTAGAAGGCCAGGATGCAGGTGGAGGGGAGCCAGGGCTGTGCTGAGGAACGTCCTAGTTAATCTTGCCAGCGTGAGCAGAGGTGTGCCCGCTCTTCTCTTTCTCCATAGCCATCAGGCGTGTCAGATGTTCCGTGGTTTGAGGTGTTGACAGGGTTCTAGGTGGTGAAGCTCTGACTTTGTGTGCAGAGGGTTCTGAGTTCCAGCCCCAATGGAGTGGCTTGTGAGAACTTCCACAGCCGGTGTGAGGCTGGATTTGGTTTAGTATCTGGAAGATCAACCCCACGTGCGGTTGTTGCCGGTGGCGTTTGTTCCCCTCGAGTCGGACTCAACGTGTGGGGACGAGACGGGGACCTCCATGTAGTTTTCTTGGCAGATGCAGAAGCAGGTTTTTTCCTCGCCGTTGGTTTGTAGGTTCTTAGGAACATTGTTGTTTGCTCGGTCCAAGGGTGGGGATGGGAGCGATGACATGCATCATGCGCACTAAGGTTGTGAGTGTCGGAGGCAAAGGATTTTGGACATGGCAGCAGGGAGAGGGTGGTGGAACGGTTGCAAAAGGATCCCCCAAGCCAACCCCCTCTTTGCCTTTTGCGCTGATTAGCACAACCCATTTTTCTCCTGTGGCTCTTCTAAGCAAAGCGAAGCAGACGCTCCTATGTAGCTCAGCAGGCGAGGCTGGGGGGTTAATGGGATGGGTGGGTAAACCGCTGTCTGCAACAGGGGAGATTCAGGCAGGTTCCCACACGTTCCTGACGGAGCCCTTGCTCTGATCTGCCACCGTTGGGCTGCGACCACCAGATGATCTTCTGGACGGCCAAGAGGTGGTCGTGTTCACGACCAGAAGAAAAAAAAGCGCTTGCTGAAAATGCCGCCCTCCTTTTCTCCGTGAAGTGTAGAAATTAGCCTTAGTTGGCAAATGGAAAGTGATGCTGGGAAAGAGGTTGGCCTGCAAAGCCGATGGGAGTGGAGGCCGAGGTTGCAGAAGGATGGGAGGTCCGTGGGCAAGGAAGGCGAGGGGAGCCGAGGGAGAGCTGTCCTGCCTTCTTTGCCCGGGCGAGAGAGAGGAGGAACGGGCAGGGGATGCCCCTTCTGCCTTAGAGGAAGTGTGAAATGGTACAGAGGTTGTGCAGCTGTGGCTGAAGAAGGGGAATCCAAAGCCCAACCTTCGCCGCCGCCGAGTAGAGGGCACAGTGGTGGACAGAACTCCCCCGAGCTTCCTCTTCCCAAGCAGGTTGTTTGGAACGGGCACAAGAAACGCACTCATCTGCCCCACAAGAGAAGCAGGTTGATGCCAAGGGCCTGAGAAAGCACAACTCCTGTATCCTCCCCCCCCCCCAGCCCTGACCCAGGCTGGCTGCTCGGCTGCGCCCCCCCCCAAATGTACCTCCCCAGTCCCTTGCCAAGTCTGACAGCTGCTGTACATAGCACCTCCCAACACCCTGCTGGCCCAGCTGTCTCTGTGCATGTGCCACACGCCGCTACGTCCTTCCTGATAGAGTGTAGTGAGAACAATTTAACGCTAACTGACCGTCCCTCCTGTGGGTCCCACACGTCCACGTCAGGCCCAGAATCCACAACCGTGATCATGTGTGACAAACGTTTGCTTTTTCCTTCCTGTTTTCTTCGTACAGAAAACCTTTTAAGATGTTTTTTCTTAACTGATGTTAACTATGCTGGTGCTCTTAACTTGTTTTTTCTAATTTATTTTCCCTACCCTGTCTAGCAACCCTCCTTACGTTCTTAAAATTAATCACCCCGTCCTGTCTTTCTTCATTAAAATAGTCACTGCTAAAGGTAATGAATGCACTGTGAAGATTCCAGTATTAATAAAAGCTGTACTGTAATTAATACAAGTGCCTTTGCTGCTGTCTTGTTTCATCCCCCTGTCTACTGTGGGGGGGGGGGGGCAGGCACCTCCACTCACCCCCCCTGGCCAGATCAGAAGCGCCGTGGCCACAACAACAGGCAGGGTTAACCTCCATCAATCAGGCAGGCAGGAGGAGCTGCAGGAAAGGCCGGTTCTTGAAGGCAAGGGAATGGAAATCAGTGGCTTTTAGGGATGGGCACACATATTTGTAACATTTGTACCAATACGAACGTTTCGGAGCATTCTTATCAATAGTTCGGACATTCATCGAACTGGGGAGGTGGGACAGTGGCTAAAGCATATCTGCAACCGATCCAATGTGCTTTTGTTACGAATCCAATGCCCAGAAACAGATCTGTGGCTGTCCCTAGTGGCTATGGAAGAATAACACGCTTTTCCTGGGCAAAGGCTGCCCTCTAGCTGGCAGGTAGGAGCCAGGAAGCTGCCCAGCCTTCCAGGTCTGCTTCAGGCCAAGAGACAAAGCCGCCCTCCATGTTGCCCCCCCCCCCCAAAGACGGCATTGTCACGGGCGGGTGGTGCAGACTCCAAGGCAGACGCTGTTGGTGGGTTTCCTTCTTTCTTTAATGAAAAGTAATGCCAGGTGACACTGGCAGATGCTACAACTGACAAAGGAAAAACTGGTACCAGGACTGTATTTACAACACAAGAGATAAAAAGAAGCATAGCTGAGAGATCCTGACAAACATCCCCCAGCCCTGCCCAGGATCTCAGCAGCCACCCATTTTCTCCCTGAGGCTCCGGGAAGGGTGACCTCCGCCAGGCTGGCAGCGGGCAGGCCAAAGCAGGCCCGGGGAGCTCATCTCTGGGCGGCCCGGGTGAAGTCTGCCACGGGCCGTCTCGGGCGCTATGCCAGGCGGCTGGAGCAGGGCGGGTTGCACGAAAGCTCCGTAGGCTCAGGCGGCCCCTGGAACAGTTCCCAAACCGGCTCCCTCAGAAGGCGTAGCGGGTGCGAATGTCCTCCAGCTTCTTGGACACCTCAGGCGGGGTCCTGTCCAGCTCTTCGGCCACGTTCTTCTGCTTGTTGGGCTCCATAGAATTAAACTGCTCACACAGGTCGCCGTCAATGACGTTCTACAGAGGGAAGAAGACTTAGCTTTCGCACTCCGCTCTTCTCACCTACTTAAGGGGACTCAAAAGCAGCTGCAAACCTTCAGTTCTCCCCCCACAACAGGCACCCTGTGAGGTGGGTGGGGCTGGGCGAACGGTGACCAGCCCAAGGTCAGCCAGATAGCTTTCATGGAGGAGAGCGGAATCAACCCTGGTATTCCCGAGCCACTAGACCAAACCGGCTCAGAGAAGCCGAGGGTCGTCTTGAGACAAGGGGCAAAAGGAGGCAGTGACGGATCTGAGCCCCCATGGAGCAGAAGAAGCCCATGAAACCAACCGACTGCCATAGCCGCACCATGCCCACAAGGGGTGTGCAGGAAGGGGGAGCCCTGGGCTGGAAGTACACAGCCCTCGAGGTTGTGGCTTCACCAGGCTCTCTACCACTGAACACCCCAGATAGCTATTTCTACGGACAAAAGTTCCTTGAAGCACAGAAGTGGTCTGTGATGCATCTGGCGGCTGTTTGGCAGAACCACTTCATGGGCTGCAGATGCCCCCACAGCCTTTGCCTCTCGGCCCCCCCTTGTGCAGAGATGCCACGCTGAGCAATTAGAAAGTTAAACCTCTGGGGACAAGGGACCCTTTACAGGAGAATCCGTACCGAGGGCTCACACCTGCCTACCTTGACTGGGAAATAGTAGGAGCGGAAGCTGAGATGGTCCCGCCCACAGAGAGGAGGATGTTCAGACCGGAGATGCATCTCCACATGCTGGAAGAAATCATGATCCTAAAAGACAGAGGTAGGAAAGTTAGCACTGTGAACTGTCGTCCACAGGAAAGGACACTTTCAGCGTGCCAGAGATTGAGACCTGTGTCACCTTGTGAGCTGGGAAAATTGTCTGGCAAATAACGGGGCACATTTCACTGCTGTAAGGGGAAGCTGGCAGGCCGCGGGGGGGGGGGGGCACAAGGACCCCCATTTCTTCACAGGCTGCTTTGTGGTGCCCTTGTTTGCGCAAATCCTGTGCTGCAGATGTGGGCAAGCAAGACCTAGGCTGCCAGGAGTAGGACTCTCTCTTGAGCCACCAATGGCACCCCCGGCATCAACAGCCTGAACCCGCATGCTGAGACGCCCCCATCAAAATGGCTGCCAGCTGGGTGTGGCGTTGGAAAAACAACCACCAAGCAAAAACTAGGATGACCAGGCGCAGAAAGCATTTCACCGGGGGCAGTTCCTTTTTGTGCTGCTGGAAGGTGCTAAAAACAGGCCCTGTTCCAGGGCCACCTCTCACCTCGTGTGACGTGAAGGGCACCAGGATGCCAATGCCTCCAGACAAGGTCGTGTAGACAAGGGACTCGGAGCCCCCAGGGATCAGGGTGGTCTTCTGCACAGATAAAACGGTTTCTCCCACGTGGTAGTTCATGATCACCTCTGCCTGGATGGAAGGCAGACAAACGTCACACTCCAGGATAAGCAATCCCACCAGGGATGATTTCGCCTCCTGTGGCTGGATCCCCTAAAACCACAGGGGATTCCATTTTGCTTGCCCCTGTTTACGGTGAAAAGTCACAGTCTCTCTGCTACGGGGAGTCAATGGAAATGCAGCTTGGTGCTGGTTTTGATAATGACTCCAGGTTTCAGGGAGAGGATGTCACTGGGACCCAACTACAAAAAGCACCCTCTGCGCTTGGACTTATTCTGGAATGTATCTCGGGATAGGCATCCGTAGCCCACATGCTAATGCAAACTATGGCAGGTCTCACCATAGTCGGCACGAGCATGCAGATAGGTCCCCTGGTTCTGAGGTATCTTTCAGAATAAGGCCAAGCGCAGAAAGGGCCCAATGCAAGACTTCTAGGAGTCGGACAGATCAAGGAAGGAGAGAAGCAATGCAACGCTTTAAGCCTCATGGCCAATAACCTCCTTTAGCACCCAACTGCCTCATGGTCCTGCCCTACTGTGGGCAGCCCCGACGCTCAGGCAGCCTTGGGAGCCGTTCTGTGTTTTCCAAAACCACTTTTCTTGAAATCTTTGGAAGATCGATGTTTAGGTCACACCCTCTCCCCTTCCCCAGACAGCTGCTTCAAGTCCACCTGCTCAAAAAGCTGGCCCGTAAGCACCTCAAGACCCAGTAGGCTGAAGGGACCCAAAAGAAGACGACAGGCTCCACCTGCATTACCTTCTGGGACGCCCCATTGAGGAGACCCCTGTCCCACAAAGCCTTGTTGCCGGTGGGGTCCTCGTCCACTTCGTCGTTCGTGTTGGGTGGCAACCTCACCTGGGGATAGAGGAAAGGCGGCGACTGTGAGTCTCACAGGCACAACCCTCGCGCCAAGAAGGGGAGGCCCGAGAGGTGCCCAGATGGGTTGGGAGGCTTCAGGCCTTTTGGCTCTCTCCTCAGGGCAACTCACCACACAGATGTTGCCGAACTTGTCCGCCCCGGCCACCGTGTCATAGTCCAGGAGGCAGGCGGTGGTGACCCAGCGCGGATGGGTGTCATCTGCGAAGATGATGAGCTGGTTCTCGTTCCTCTTGTAGCGCACCCAGATGAAGCTCTCCTGGACGTCCGAGACGATCACCCTGTGCCCAATGGTCTGGATCCCGCAGATGTAGTTGGCAATGTGCTGAGGGGACAATTCAGAAAAGTGCGTGGAGCAAGGAGGCCGACAAATGCAGTTCTTCATGACTGTTCAAACTGCACGGGCAAAAGGCAGCACTCCCAGACATAAGAACATAAGAGAAGCCCTGCTGGATCAGGCCATAGCCCATCTAGTCCAAAATCCTGCCTCACACAGTGGCCCATGGGCATCTCGAGCAGAGACAAGAGCAAACCTTCTCCTGCTCTTGAATCCCAGCAAATGGCCTTAGGGGCGTCCTGCTTGTCCCCACAGCCTGAAGGATGTACTTAGGCATCCATTCTAGTAGCCACTGATACGTCCATCATCCATAAACTTGTCTAGCCCTTCCTTAAAGCCATCTAGGCTGGTAGCTGTCACCACCTCGCCTGGCAGCAAATTCCATAGACTGATGACCCTGAGTGAAGAAATACTTTACCTCGTCTGACCTGACTCTCCTACCCATCAGCTTCATAGATGCCCCCTGGCTCTAGTCTTGTGTGATAAGAGAAAATAAGTTTTCTCTATCCACCTTTTATATACCATGCATGATCACCCCGGGGCAGAAATGGGTAAACCTAAGAGGTGGTTATGTGACGCCCGCCGTGTTATCAGCGTATTCAGAACACCATTCACGGCCCTGGACAACTTCTGTTTGCCTTAAAAGTCAAGGTTCTCAGAAGACGGGCTAGAGAAGGAATTCCTAACCAGTGGGTGTGTCTTCAGCTACCCTGTAGGAAAGGGACAGATGGCACCAAAACTTATAAATACCAATGCTCGGTGCCCATTTGCCAATCCTTCTGTCGCTTTTCTGCAGGAGAGCAAGGACTCCTCTCGGGGTTTCTGAGAACAGGCCAAGAGCCTACATCTTTAAGACCAATTCAATATCCTGGCAGACCGTTCCTTCTCTCCCCGTCTTCTAGAACACCACCTCATGCTAAGTACAGCTGTTCTTGTCTCTGACGCTGCTCAGGCATCACAGCGGGAGCAGCCAGTGCCTCAAATCAGGCCGGCCTCTCATGGGCTGGGCACATGGAGACATTCACACAGACCCTATTTACAGCAGCTGAACCGTTCTGGAAAAAAATATCTCATGTGTTCAGAGGATGCGCAGCAGCTCCGTTCTTCCAAAGGCCACCGGCACAGAACGGCCCGTGTCTAGTTTCCAAATGCCCCCACTAGAGACCGCACACCACTAGGCAGGACTTCTGGCTTCAGCCACAGGATGGGCCTGGCGGAATGGGGTGTTTTACAGAGTCTCACTGGTAGCACCTGGGCTTCGAGGTGAAAAGAATTTAGGATTTAAGTCATTCTGGACCAGCAGTGGCTGTTGACTCAGACAAATAAAGCCTGGCAATCCCAGAAGCCACCCCGCCTTGGCTCTGGACAGCGAGGGAAAACGTTGCCATGGCAAGAAGCTTAACTATGACAACAGGGGGGACAAGCATCCCCCTTTCACTGGCTTAGGTGCCATCAACAAGGTCTGGAACGCTGTGCCAAACCCATCTGCTTCCCCGGTTAAGGAGACCCACAGAGAATGAGGCTCAGGGTTTTTTCTCCTTCCTGGACCGCTGATTCAATGAATTTCGAAAGGAGAGAAACGCATCCCACCTGCAACCTGCACGTCCCGCCCCTACCTTATTCTCGCACTTCCGCAGAAGCTTCTTCTTGCCCAGATCGTACACCCGCAACAGTTTGCCTACACCGATCAACACTCTGCCTTGGAAAGGGGCGATCGCAGCCGGGACTTCCTCCACCGGAGTCTGAAGGGGGAAAGAAGAGGGGCCGAACCGACCTCCAGTGAAACAGAGAACTCAAAGGCATCTTGGCCGTAAATCCGACCGACGCCCAGAACTGAGGTGACAAATGGCGGCGGTTTGTGTCTGCCACAGAATATGAAGTGGAATGAGGAGATGCCAGCGGCACTGCCCAGAGGCGCCTCCGTGAGCCCAAACTCCTTCCCCTCCTCTCTCCGGAGACTCTCACCTTGTGCAGGAACTCAAGTTTCTCGCCACTGTTCACCAGCTTGTAGGTGTAGACAAATCCTCCAGCCACAGAGCGCGGGTTCAGGATGAGGTCCTTGGCTACTCCCACAAGGACGTGCCAGTCGTCACCGGCGTTGGCAAACCGGCAGACAGCCACACTGGAAACGAGCAGGGCCAGGGTCAGTGCCGGAGCCATGAGCCGACTGGTTCTTCAGGCAGGGGGGTGGAGGTCTTGGCAAGAATGGTTGCTCAGGAAAGGGACCCTCCCCACAGGACAGCCGGGCCTGAATGGCATCCAGCGAGCACCAGATGTTTCCCTACAGCAAGGAAAAGCTTTGTGCTTTTTCATGCCACTTGGGCCCACTGCAGGAGAGGCCATACCATTGGTGCGCTTATCCAGAACCCAGCCGAGCTCCACAGGAGGCTCTAATGTGGCCCGGCAGCAAGAGCAGCCTTCAAAGACATGCCCTTACCTGAAGGCAGCTTCATTCTGCTCCAGCTGAACCAGATCTAAAGTGTTTCCTTGGATAGGGTTCATCACCCGGACCACTGAGGCCCACTGGCCATTGCCCGCCTTTGGTGCTCCAAATATGGACTCCGGAAGGTTCTCATTCAGGAACGCCGCCGCCATCTCTGCCGCGAGTTCCCTCTCATCTTCCCCCGCTGCTTCCACCATCTCCTGCAATGGAGAAGTTCAAAGAAAAAGAGAAGACAGATTTGCACAGTGGATTAATTCCCAGGGACCAGGGACGCAGCAGACAGGATAGCCCCCGGCACCCGGAAGAGGTCGAGTGCTCTCACTGGACATGTGCGGATGCCGGGGGAGCTTCTGGGGTATCAGGAGACGCTTCTGGTGTGGAAATGCCTTCTGCAAGGGCAGACGGTGCTTTCCAGAAACTACCCAAACATGCACTAGCAGGCCAAGTGAGAACTGGCCTCTGGTGTCAGGCTGAACTCAACCTCAAGCTTGCGTTTGGGCCAACAGCTTACCAAACCTTGGCATGCTGGTTCAACCAGTTGGTGATCTCCTGCCCCTTATGCCTCGCCCTGCTTCTCCTCCCCTTGCACCCGCGACCTCACCCGTTTCGCCTCAGAGGGCACTTACTCACTGGCCCCGGTGGCTGACACAAGCCACGGGGCTCCCTGAAGCAACACCTGCCCCCTGCCTGGGGATTGTAGGGCTACAGGCTGCTCAAGAAATCCAGAGCAAGGAGTCAGATGTGAGCCATTCTGCTTCCAGGAAGGCCCGGAGCCAAGCAGAGTTTTGCAGAACCACAGGGCCAGCAGCAACGGCCCAGTTGGCCCAGGCTACACGGCAGGTGCAGCATGTCTCAAGGGAAGAAGCAGGACAGGGGAGAAGGGCAAAGCCAGGGTGAAAGGGAAGGAACAAGGTAATCAGTGAACCAACCAGCTGGTTCATCCACAGGCCCTACAAACTGAGCCTCCCACAATCCAACTCTGCACATCTCTACTCATTTCTTACTCAAGGAAGGACCAATCCTGCTGGTCACCTATCATGGGCTCCACTACAGCAAGGATTAACTATCAAGTAAGACACTAAACTCACGAGAAGAGGAAACAACGACATCAACCTAAACCTCTAGAAGAGCCAAGTGTGCCGCAAGGTACCTCTGCCATCTGCTGCTTCCTTTGGGCTTTCGTGGCCTCCGTGTAGGCGTTATGGTCTGTCTCGATGATGATCAAGTTGTTGCTCTCAGGATGGATAACAAACTTCCTTGGAGTGTATTGCAATGGGAAGGCAACCTGATTGAAGACGGCTCCAAGTTTCTCCAGCGCCAGAATCCTGCAAGGACCACAGAGTTTAACAAGCCCGTGATGGTGGATCTTGCAGGCTGGCTCTACCACTGACGGCTGCTCCGGAATGAGAACTTTCTTGCCCCACGGAAATCAACCCGACAGCGGCCTGCTCTTTTGCCATTCAAAATAAGAACCTCTGTTGTGGAACTTTCCCTATGACAAATTGTTCATCCAGCCAACTGGAAAGGGACCTCTCCCATGAGACCAGCTGGACGCAGAGGCCACAAGGGGCCCTTCAGCTGAGGCTGCAGTGCACAGCCAACACTCTCCGCAAACCCAGAGGTGCTGCCAAGCTCCCCAACGCCCTGGCCAAACTCTACGGGGCTGAGTCTACCTCTGAGCGCAGTCACGTGGGAAGGTCCCAAACGCTCTCAACAGGCTCCCTTCCCAATCGTACAAACCTCAGTGTATTGGTGGAAATGGCCACGATGCCCTCAGGACACTGTTCCGAGGCAAAGCCAGATGCAAACTCCAGCGTTTCATAGGAGAGGGGCGTCAGGTGGAAACGGGACTGGTAGGAGTAACTCAGCCACGAACGACTCGACATGGCCAACACCTGAGGGGCAGGAAAGCAAGGAGAAAACTGAGCTGGAAGCCAAACGAAGAAGCCCAGGGTTCCCAAGAGACCGACGTCAAAGTTCTCCCTTGCTGCTAGGTACGCACAGATCAACAAAGGCTGCTCTGCAGAATGCAAAGAGGAGTGTTTTGGAAGCAGGACCTAGACAATGCCCAGGGCCTGGAGCCTCCCTCTGCACCTACCAAACCCACCACCCCCTGCGAGAGACCCCTGCAAAAGCAGCCGAAATGCAACTGGACTGGATCTTAAAATCTGCCCCCTTTCCCTTAGACTTACCGCCTCCTGGCCCTGCATCCGGACTCGGAAGAGCTTGACCGGGCGGGAGCCAAGATACCGGGTCCTTGTGTCAGAGAGATCTCCAGTGACGGGATCAAGGACCGTCCGGAGGAGCACGCCATTCTAGGTTGGAAAAGAAGACAGTCGGGTAAGAGAGGAGAAGAGGCCAGGCAGCTCAGCTCTTGGCGCTTCTCTCCAGCACAAGCAGCTCACAGCAGCCTCCTCTTAGCATAAGCAATGAACGCATGAAAAGAACAATTTAAAGTAGCGTGGTTACCCTCCGTCAGAACAAATGGCTGCTATCTGCTTTTTTTAAAATGACTTTAGAAATCTAGATAGCAGAGTTTCAAAGACACACATTATAAATTAATTTGTACTCCACAAAGTAACAGAGCTTTCTTTTTTGCAAAAACCAACTCTTAACTGCCCCCTTTAAATGGTAACTGATAAACTTCTTCATCTAACATGCAAGTGGAACTATTGCAGACTCGCTCTCCAAGCCAAAAGATCCATCCTCCATTGAAGGTATCGTCATCTCTATTATCACATCTAATACTAGATTGATCGGAGCCCACAGCAGACAGCATTTGAGCGCTACAACGGCAGTGCCAGTCTTCTAAACATCGGCCACAAGAGGGCACGTGAGGGCTGGGTCCTTGAGGAGTCAGCTGCAGTTAGCCCAATGACCACCAGATGGTGAATGGGTCCCGGAGATAAGATGTGGGGCGCTGTCCTCCACACCCTGCTGAATGCTCAAAGCTCCCGGACCCAGCAAACGGAGTTCTAAATGAATCTATTCTTCGCCTTTAACAACCTTTCAGCACCTCTAGTGGTTTCAAAAGCCACTAAAAAGCCACTGCCTAAAATCTTTGTAACTCAATACATGCAAAGTCCTTCCAGGGTACTTCTGCCAAAGTGCTGCATTTTCAGAAAGGGAATCTGACTGGGGCCCTTGGAAACCTTGGGGCCACGCCCTCTTCCCTCATCATGAAAGAGGGAAAAGCAGGAGGTTAAGCAGAATAATAAACAGCATCCTGTAGCTTTAATCTAAGCCAAAAAAAAACCCCTCTGCAAAAGGCCTAAATATTTTAAAATAATAAAGCTGTTAATGGTCTCCTAAAGGATACACACCTGTAAACTTACACAGGATTTTATCACAATTAAAGGGTAGGTGTATGTGCCCTTGAACTGGATCCCTACCAGCCCCCCCCCTTTGCATTGGGACAGGATTATGCTGCACCTGATGCCCCCATAACCCAGTAGCTCAGTGCAGTATAGGTAGCAGTGGAGAGCAAAGGTTCTCTGACAACGTGCTGCAAGCCTAGAGGCGATCCCAGGCTGAGGGCGTCTGCCCTTGTATTCTAATGCACTCAATCTTTAGCCCCACCTGCAAGCCAATGTTCAGGTACAGGAAGCCCATAGAGCCCCGTTCCCCGAGGTCGTCCTGCTTCTCGGCTCCGCCCATTTCGACGATGCAGAGGGACTCCGGCTGTGCAGGAAGAGCCTGCATGCTCAAGGGCTGTAAGCAATCCTGCGGGAGAAGAAAGGAAGAGGCGTTTCAGCAGGCAAAAAGCTGCAGCCCTGCAGACATCTGCATCGCTCCGAACACCAGCAAGGAAATAGGGGTTTATGCTGCGTCTTCAGTGCAAACGCTCCCGCTCTGCCCAAAAGCAAGCAAAGGGTTTCTGGAGGACTCTGGTCCAGGAGGGCCTCCAAGCACCCTAAAGAGGGAGGAGCCAGGGTGGATGGTTGCCAGGTAGGCTTACAGGAGGAAGAGGAGGAAGAGTTGGCTTTTCTACCCCACTTTTCTCACCCATAAGGGGACACAAGCGGCTGTCAAACCTATTATTCTCCCCACAACAGGCACCCTGTGAGGTAGGTGGGGCTACGAGAGCAAAGTAGGAGAGCTGTGACTAGCCCAAGGTCACCCAGCTGGCTTCGTGGGGGAGGGAGGAACCAAACACGGTATTCCCAGATAAGAGTCCGGCTCCCCAACCACCAGGCCTGCTTTGCGTGAAAGGCTCCAGGTTCAATCTCTGGAATTCCCTGATTTTGGCAGGGCAGCTCCTAGGAACTCTGCAAGGTCTGAAAATGGAAGAAGTCTCTGCAGACTCAAGTGCAGAGTCAAAAAGATTGCATCTGAAAGCAGCAGCAACTCTGTCGGCTTGACGAATGCCCTTCCACACTTCTCAGCTAAGTGCATTCTACAACCAGTGCAAGGCTTTAGAGCACTTTTCGCATCCTAAAAGCAGAAAAAACTTTAAACTGCCCTCATGTATCTTTACCAGAGAGAAGACAACATTGTCTCTAGTACAGTATAGAGGTGATCACACTTAGCTGGCACTTGGGGAAGCACTGGCTAAGTTTGGAACGGCCAAAACGCGGATCAGGCGTCGCAAAATGCAGCCATCCAATCCATTCCAGAAGTGAGGTAGCCATCACACCTAATAAAGGTGTGAACTGGACCCGAGTTGTTCTTGAGGAACAGAAACAGGGTAAAGCTGATAAAGAACGGCTTTTAAAACTGTTTCAGCGGCCACGTTTTCACCTGGAGACACAAAGATGACCAGGAAGCAGTCCTTGGCTGCGCACTTACCGAAGGGTCCAGTGAAATGATGCGCACCGTGTTGTCCACCAGCCCGACGGCAAGGAAGCGGGAGCGCTGCTCTCCCGGAGGAACGTTGGCCAGGCTCATACACACCACGTCGGCCGACATCTCCTTCCTCTCGGTGTACTCGTTCAGCTGCCCTGACTGGGGAGGAAAGGAAGGCCACGATCAGCCTCCGGACTCAAACTGGGAGCGTGGACTCAAAGAAGAGCCGGGCAGGCATGGAGGAGGAAGAGCCCCTCTTGCACAGAGAAGAAGGAGCTCCTCTTTTGGGGATGGTGCACAGATATTTGTAACGTTTGTTATTCAGGCCTATTTGGATGGATTCGGACATTTGTTCACGAATCGAATGTTACGCTATCCGTATGCCAACGTCTGTATGGATATAAATGTTTCCGGACATTTGTACAAACAGTTCGGACATTCGTTAGATTAGGGGTGTGGAAAAATGGAGCACCAGTCACATCCACAATGGATCCAGATTGCATTCGACATGGATCGACAGCAGATCAGAAGTGGATTCAGGTCAGATTTTACGTTTTCAGAGCGCAGAGATGTTACAGATAGGCATCAGATACGTATTCATTCATTCGCATCGGATACGTATCAAATATTTGCACGAATACGTAGAAATAGATTCGTATTGGATAGAATTTCATTCATTCTATTTATTCAAATGTGATTTATTCGTATGAATACGGATTTTCAAACATTCGATTCGTTACAAACCGACCTCCCCAAGGAACAAGCCCTGCAGATAGTCTGAACGCCAGTAAGGGACCAAAGCTGATCTTTCAAAGCCTCCTTGGTCAAAAGTCACCAGGAGCAGTTGACACACAGGACGAGTGCCCAGCAGTGGGTCTCAGGCATGGCTCCTAGGCACTCAAAGGCTTCCACCTGGCTGGAGCTAGAAAGATGTGGAGCCACAATGCTTCCTGGGAACTACAGGTACATTTCCCTACGCCATGCGGTGAACGGAAAGTGGAACAGAAGCAAAAAATGAGCAGCACCACCATGATGTTAAAGAAGTTGCCGCAAGAGACCCAGAGTGGCATTATGCCTCTCTTCTCCTTATCTCCAGGGCCTGCACTGAGGGCTCACAGCCTCTCCCAAAATAGTCTGATCAGGGGCCTTCCACCAGAAGGGAGCCCAGCAAATCGGAAGCAATGCAGAGGCTCTGAAAACTGCCCAGGGTCCAGTTCAGATGACACCTCAGCTAGGGCCCTCGTTGGAACGCCTGCTAGCACTCGACGGTTCCGCACCTTGTGGCTGTGCTGGGCACCAGTCCTGTGGGAGACCAGTCGTTTCATGGCATTTGGGGAGGAAGAGAGCCCCTCGGCACATCCCTCTGCGAGGTTTCCAGGCAGACTGTAACTTAAGTGATCTCTCTTGTGATTTTAACAGTTGATCTTTCACTGTTAACACATTCGGACCCCAGAGGTCACACACAGACATGGCCACACTGTCCTCCCTCTCGGCACCCTCCTGAGGCAGAGAACTCACGTACGGGGTCCATCTCGAAGTAGACCAGCTCTCCGCCGGTGAGGGCGATCACCACTTGCCTCTGGTTCACGGCACACTTGACAATTGTTTTCTTCCCAGGCGTTTTCCACTCATTAACTCTTTTATCTGCTCTGATGTGTCGGATGCCGTCAGGATACACCTGAAGGGACAGAGGAGCAGGGCGGGGACTCATCAACCTCTTGTGGGGCCACCATTCCCTCTGTCAGCTGTTGTGGCCTTTTAAAAATCCGAATCACCAGCTTGCCTGTTTACACACTGTTTCCTTACGACGTCTGGGGACAACGAAAGCTAGAATGTTTTAGAAAGCTTCTCTGGCTCTGACCCCTAAACTCATGTCTCATTTGCCAAGCTTGATCAGTTTGCAAGATAGCTTATAATGCTTCCCAGAGTCAGGTCCTCTTTGCACTAGGGGATGCTCCCACACACAGCCTGCGCACCATGCATAACTGCTTCTTATACCAAAAGTGTCTCCACATGTGCCAGATCATTTCCCAGGGTTCATAGCTGTAAAGAACTAAAACACGCTCCACAACTAGTTTAGCTAGACACACTCTGTTCACACCTCCTCCAGGCGAATGGAGCGTTCAGCAGAGGAGCGCTTTCACCCTGAGTGACTTGATCGCTACGGCAATGACATCAACACATGCCCAGTGCCACTACTCCTGCAGAGATAAGATTGTCTCTAGTACAGAGGTGATCACACTTAGCTGGCGCTTGGGGAAGCACCGGCTATGTCTGGAACGGCCAAAACGCAGATCAGGCGTCGCAGAATGCAGACATCCAATCCATTCCAGAAATGAGCTGGCCATCACACCTAATAAAGGTGCGAACTGGACCCGAGTTCTGTTTCTGAGGAACAGAAACGGGGTAAAGCTGATAAAGAACGGCTTTCCAAAATGCTATGGAAACACTTTGCATTCCTGAAGCCTTTCCACCTCTGAAAGTCATAAAGCAAAGGGAAGGCACACTCCAACCCTTCTGAGGTCACCAACATGGATGACGTTTCTGTGCTACTAAGGAGGGATAGAGGCAAACCAAGAGAAGGCAAAGATCAGAACATACCCCACACCAAAGAGCGTAGGGAACACAAGAGGTTCCCAAAACACAGACCCGCGCCTTCCGCTATTTTGTAACTAACTACCTTTAGGTAAGCAAGTATCCAGCATGGATGAAACACAGTAAAGGAATCAGTGTCAAACCTCCTTTCCTTGTCCAATGAAATATTTTTTTCCCCTTTAATGACAAGCCAAGCAAAAGGAAGAGGCAAGTATCACCCAAAGCTTGTGGGGGGGGGGGGGGACCCACCTCCCTACCTGCACCAAAGCATCATCTCCCAGCAGCGAACAGGACAAGGTGGGCGTGGTACCCAGAAATCCAGAGTCCGTCACTTCCTCTACGGTTTCTCCAATAGACAGTACCAGGGTGGCATTGACGAAGGACACAATGATGTAGGCATCAAACTCATCTAATAGCAGAAGAAAGAGGACAAAGACCCTCGTTAGGTGGGGAGAAATAATTCTGCTAAGGAAATACAGAAACAATTCCCAGCAGCTCTAGCATCAGCGCCTCCCATGGACCAACAAGATAAAGCAGGCCAAGCGGACTGCCAAAACGTCGTGTCCAAAAAACACAGACGGCTGCAGACGAGAGAAGAAACAAAAGCACAAAGTGCTGTCTAGGAAGCCAAAAGGACCTGTGCCACACGCCAAGGGGCACTAGTGAAAATCAGTCCTAGAGTCACGCTGCAAAAGGCCCTGTCGAGTTCTGCTCACCACTGACACCGGAGAAGAGTGCAAAGGTCCCAGAAATAGGTTCCACTTGCATTAAAACAGTTTGTGAAAGTGCCCAGATGTGCACCCTTCAGCTGCTAAAGGCCAGAAAGGGAGCAATTGGGGCATTTCATGTCCATATTGGCCCCGCATAAGAGCCAGTAAGTGATCCTTTGCCTAACCAGGGTGTGCCAACTACAGAATTTTCCCTTCTGGGCCTTGAGTGACACCATTACTAGGAACACAGACAAATTTTCTCAGCCTTATGTCTACCAAGTGATCCTCCCATTGCTGCTCAGATGCTTTACAATTCTTACTTTTCATATATGGTCAAATCCAGCCTTTAAAGAAACAATGCACACTGTAACAATGGTCTATCAGGATTAGTGAAGATCTGTGCGTTGAAATACGTTCTACCCGTAACCCACATGGACTATGCAAAATCTGCATTATGCAAGTCCAGGAAATAAATTAAGTTAGGATGTCTAACTCCACGTGAAGTAATAACCTCACGGACTTCTATTGTGTGGCATGACAATGCATGAAAAATCTTTATGTGAATGTGACTTAAGCTTGAAATCACTGGAGGGGGCTGTAAAATGCAGCCCATCAGCAGCACCCAGCCTTAAAACTGCCCTTAGTTTTGCCTATAGGATTCTGAACATCAGTGGCTTAACCCACTTCCAGGAGGGGAACAGGAGCTCAAGAGCACTTTTCCCCAGTCATATACATTAATTTATCTTAAGGAAAGACTTCACAGCATACTTTTCAAAACAATATTTAAAAACCCTGTGCTTTCAGTATGGCAGAACATCAGAGTAACCATTGTTTGATGTGCTCCAGTCTTAATTGCAGAGTTCTTGCTCTTTTGCGACATCAGATTAATTTTGACCACATGTGCTAGTTGACTGGCCATTGCTAGACACAACACAACAGAGCCAGCTTTCCCCTGATGTACTGCACCCTGGCCAGAAAGCTGGAATTCCAGCGCAGGATTTCTCCAGTACTCACCCCCACGTTCTAAGATACAGAATGGAAGCTCAGCCCCCCCCCACAAAGTCTTCACTGCTTCCCTCTTACACCGCCCCCCCCCCCCGCCAAGGAGATCAGCTGTGCACTAATCCTGCCGCCGCCTTTTCAGCACCACACAACACACTTTTTGCTTCCCACCTCTGCATGTTAATGTATTCTGGAATGTAATGCTGGGATCTGCCCTACGGAGGATTACCAGGGTGGTGGCAGCTTTACTATCACTTCTACTACATTTGTAAGGCAGGGTTCCCTTTTAACCCTTGTTTCCTGTGCTCTTTTTGAATTCTTGGCTTTGTGTTTTTAAGATCATTTTGTGGAGGACTGAAATTAATGTTCTACCCATGAACATCCTCTTTACCTCATAATGCTTAGTAGCTTGAACCTCCAGTAGGTTAGGAATGGAAAGGTACCCAACCTGGCTATAACAGAGCAGAAAATCCCTCAGTAGGGAGTTGTCAAAGCGCGTTCTCCCGCTCGGGATCAGATCTGCGATGGACCAATTTCTCGAGGATCATGCCAGGCCCTGAGGCCTACAGTCCACAAGCAAGTGTAGAAGTCTTTGTTGTCCTGCAGAAAGCAACAGGACTGGGGATCTGGGCACCAAGCAGTGGTATTTAGAGCTTGGTGCGTCATCTGTCACTTCCTGGTAGGCATTCCTTCTTGGCTCCATCTTCTGAGAACCCTTTTGCGGCCTTACAGAACAGAGCACTAATAAAGCCTTTTATTGGCAACAGCATGCAGGCCTTCCCTTTTGCTGTGCTGCATGGAGCAGCCGAAGGAAATTTTCTAGCTGCTTTGAAAAGGGAAGAGAAACTGGGGGTTGATTTTTGTAATCTAGTTTTTACCGTTGTATATTGTCTGACCGAAGGAGAAACCGCAGACTGCCCTGCTTCCCAGAAGTCTGTGATCTCACAGGCTTTCATTCTGCATGGAGGCATTAATCTGGGTGAATTTAATGCGAGTTCAAGGACCTGCCGCTCTGGGACCCCGTACGGCAAAGCACTGGCTAGGTAAAAGAACCAAAAAATGGGAAATAAGCTCATGGAAGTGCCCCATGTAAGGTCTTCCAAGAAATGGGCCCAGAGGGAAGAGCTAAACAAGCCCAGCTTCTGCACTCACTTCAAATACACCCAGCAGATTCCCCCTTAGCAGCCCTCCTTGGCCCGAGACTAGGAAGCAGGGAAGGGTCTCCTCTAAAGCAGCGAGAAGGCAGCATGGCAGTGGCCACCCAACGCAGAGAGGGGGCTCTCAGAGGCTGAAAGGCATCACTGTGCCAAGAGCTCAGAAGACAGCTGAGAAAGGATACGCCGCGCCCAGAGAGCCATTTCTTATGAACTGGCTGAGAGTTTTCTTTGCAACACAAATAACTGTAAACAGCCTCCGAGTTGTATGTCTTTCCCAGTCCAACCCATGACTGAAAGTACACACCTGTGGGAGGGGATCAGCACCTCCAACAGCAGCCACCTGTAGAAGAAAAAAGAAGGCTTGGTAGTGGAGGGAGACGGGACCACATACCAGCCCAGGTTAGTATCTGCCAGAGATGGGTTCATCTCCCATGTGCAAAAGGTAAAGGAAGAGCCTCACAAGAGCATTCCAGGTAGAATCATAGAATCCCAGAGTTGGAAGGGACCTCTGGGGTCATCAAGTCCTACCCCCTGCTCAATGCAGGATTTCCTAATCCATCCCAGACAGATGTAGGTCCAGCCTCTGCTTGAAGACTTCCAAATGAAGACCTCACTACCTCCTGTAGCAACCCGTGCACTGACTGATCGCCCTCACTGTCAGGAAGTTTTTTCCTAATATCTGATCTGTATTGACTCCCTTAAGGTTTCATCCCATTGTTTCTAGTCCTCCCATCTTGTGCAAGGGAGAAGAGGGATGATCCCTCTGCACTGTGATGGCCCTTCAGAAACTTCCTCTCAGCCTTCTCTTCTGCAGGCTAAACATTCCTAGATCTTTCAACCTTTCCTCGTAGGACAAGCTTTCCAGAGCGCTCACCATTCTGGTAGCCCTCCTTTGGGTTACACACAACAAGACTACAGCATTTCGACACAGGAAGGATCTAGAAAGGGCCCAGCCGTTTTTTTTAGGAATTCCTGCAAGCAATTCCTGTCCTCTCCTCTGACCAAAAAGGCTTCATGGAACTGCAACCTCACAACTTGACCCTATACAATGACAGAGGAACCGGGGGCACAGGAGACTAACAGGGATTAGAAAAAGCTAGTGTGACACTGACTGTCCTGTTGCACTGGCGGAAGAGCCCCAGGCACATTCCGTCTCCTGCTTGTAGAGAGGCACAGTGCCCACGCAGCAGAGGAAAAACCCTTTGCAATGGCACTCAAAATATCCCATTGGGATTCTGGACGCTCAGATGCAGCCTGTGAACACAGACAGCGCAAATGTCATTTTAAGAAAAGACCAGCCACCGATTGGGAGAAAACTCCTTTCCTCCCTGCCTCTCAAAACAGTTAAGTTAAGGCAAATCTTCAGGAAAGCTCTTCCACACCAATCTCAAAAAGGCTTCAAACATTCCAAGCCTTCTACACACCCAAAACAGACACTGGTTTTCAGGAATCAGGGAAAGGGCTGAATAACCAGGAACAGCACAGAAAACCATTCCGAAGGCCACCAAAGGGGCATCTCTGGGCACAGTACTAATTTAGGGGCAGGGGAACAAGCATGGACATGCGCGAGGGCGTGGAAACACACAGGCTAGCTGAGAATGTTTCCCACACGCCAGCCATGGGGAGAGGCCTGCTCTTTCTTACGACTTGTTTTGATAGAAAGTGCATTACAATTACAGAAACTGCAAAATTAATCTCCACGGATGGGGCAAATGTCATTCATGCTGCCTATGGAGCTCTGGAGATTAAAGATTATCTTTTATGTTGTTCATATAGCCATTTCAAAAGGAAAATGCCCAGTGCGTGCTTATTGCGCAGTATTTGTCAGTTTGGAGCACCATCAGCTCCTTGAAGTGAAAAGAGCAGTAAACCTCGTGACCTGTTTGGCGGGCAGGGGCTGGATTCTGCGCTCAGAAGCAAACATCCAAGGATCCCTCCAAATTCCCTAATCACGCCACTTTCACTTGCAAAACAATTTCCTGGACCTGGGGAGTGGCAAGGTCAGGCTGCATAGGGGGTGGGGGGCTAGGAAGCATCAAGAAATAGATGGACCCCCAAGAGACTGGAGGAAGAATCTCAAGGCATGGGAGTTACAGGGTAAACCTGCACCAGGCTGGGGTTCTTGGCCACCCCCCCCCCCAGGGATGGCATGCTTGAACAGGTGCCTGTCAGGTACACAATGCATTCCTCCGTGAATGAGAGGGAGCAAGCACTCTGCCAGGGTGTCCGTGAAGAGGGTGTCAGGTGTGCCCCTCTCTGCCCCACAAGTCAATGGCTGGAACTCTCCCCTCGTGCCACAGGAGCCCCCTTTCTTGCCTGGCCCTACAGCACGGACTATGCGCCCACTGCCATTCTGTGCTGCTAAGGGAGGGGTAACAATCCCCTCTCTGGTGCAAGAGCAAAAGGAGAACCAAAGCAACAGGCTAGATAGAAACACCATGCCAGAAATTCTCAAGGGATCTAAGAATTAATCCACCAAAGCCTGGATTTCCTCCTGCTGTGTCCTGGAATTCTTATAATCACAATGGACCCCCAAATGGGATCTCAGCCGCATTTCCTGGCAAAGATTTCAGGTGTGGAATGCTGACAACATCCAGTGTGCCCGGGAGCACATAAGATGGTCAGCTGGAAACCAGGAAACTAGACAAACCCAAGACAGCAAAAGCTCACAGCAAAGGCTTTTGGGTGCCACACTGGATAAGAGACCTGAAGAAAAGCCATCATCTCACTGGCTGGAACCTGAAGAGCTGTCCGTCTAGACACTGATAGTGCTCTCAAGGGCCACCAACACACGTGTAATCGTCTCAGCAACCAAAAGGATATCCCCAGATTAATGAGGGCCCCACTCCAGGCTGTACAAGGGCAGCTTATGAAGTCTCCTACTGTGAGAATCTGTCTTCAAATTTGCCGGCATTTTTACACAGAACTCTGCCTCTGTTGGAAGAGGCCCGATGGTTATAGTGCTTAGAAAGTAATACATCCCAAATCATTGCAGGTGCTTTCTAGACTTCCAGAAGCAGCGTCGGTAGCTGAACAGGATCAACTGATTCTTTCCTCAGCCCCTGAAAGGCTCCCTCACCTTCTACATGTCTCCTTACAGTCCAGACGGCATTGGGGTTACCAGGCAGCTCCGAGACAGCCATTTCAGATACCTAGAAAGGAAGAAGTTTTATTTTACATTCAAAAAGCGGTTGTTTGCATTCGATTTGTATTGGATCAAACGTAAGAAAATCCCTATTTGTGCAAAAGGATCCCTTCCCGAAAGTGGTAGGATTCTATTCGATACCTGATATGAACGAACATGTATCTGATACATATCCAATACGTATCCCATTAACATATCTGCTCTGAAAGCAGCAAATCTGCTCTGAATCCACTTTCAATCTGTTCTCAATCCACGCTGAATTCGCTCTGGATCCATTGCATATGTGACTGGCGCAACCGCTTGCCCACCGCCCCGGTTCCTGAATGTTCCGAAGCATTCGTATGAATGTCAGTGTATGTATGTTCTAACATTTGATTGGTACATGAACGTCCGAATTTATACAAATTTGTACACATAATGCATGTTGGGAATATGTGTGCGCATCCCTGCTTTGTACACTCACTACCTTGACTTGCACTTTGAAGGTCTGTTTCTATCTTCACCCCTTTTTGGTATACAATTCAAAACTTTCTGTTCTAAGGTCAGGGATTCAGAAAAGGGAATTACCGTATTTTCCGACGTATAAGACGACTGGGCGTATAAGACGACCCCCAACTTTCCAGTTAAAATATAGAGTTTGGGATATACTCGCCATATAAGAAGACAACACCCGGCGTATAAGACGACCCCCGACTTTTGAGAAGATT
Organism: Aspidoscelis tigris stejnegeri; assembly: GCA_023333525.1. NCBI lineage: Eukaryota > Metazoa > Chordata > Lepidosauria > Squamata > Teiidae > Aspidoscelis > Aspidoscelis tigris. Next base: position 7,439,990 of record JALMGA010000013.1, read on the forward strand.
TTCCTGGGTTAAAAAGTAGTCTTATACGCCAGAAAATACAGTATATTGTCCGATTTCCTTTGTATGCATCTGAAAAATTTGGTCTGGATAAGAAAATGTAAAAGGAATATGTTCCAATCTTTAATTTAATCTAATTTAGATATAATACTGCTCATAATGGTTACCTGTTTTATATAATTACGCTACACCATCCTTTCCTTAAGATATTAGGCACTTAGAAATGATTGGGGGGGGTGAACTTGGAATGAAGTAGAATTTTTCCCAGTTAAATTAATGAAGTAACTGGTTTTCTTGTCCTGATTTTCATTACCTAAAAGAACGCCTCCTCCCACGTCAACCTGCCCGCACCTTAAGATCTAGAGGGATGGCCTTTTGGTTGTCCCACCACCTTTAGTAGTAAAAGGGGTGAGCACCTGGGAGAGGGTCCTCTCAGTGATGGCCCCCCAGGCCATGGAACATTCTCCCCTTCGAGGTTTGTCAGGCCCTTTCACTTCATGTTTAGGAGGGCAGTGAAGACACACCTCTTTGCCCTGGTCTTTGGTTAAATGAGAATATACTGCTTCTTCCCACTTACTCTGTTACTGTTTTAATATATACTATTGTTGTTCTAATAAATGTTTGATTTTAAACGTTGTTACCCACCCTGAGATCTTCGGGTACAGGATGGGATAGAAATACAATAGATGGATAGACAGACAGACGGATGGACGAGGTCCATTTTCAAAAATAATTAAGTAGGGCTAAAGAGGGGCTTATAATTCAAAGCCAAGCGGAACCTCTGCTCACTGTTTCCCTTCTCAGCACCCAGAGGGATTCCAACCAAACGATACGAAAGGGCAAACTGGTTATTTGATTTCTGCTCTTCACAAGCCACAGTGGTTACTCCTCTTTGTCTGGCCGATGCCCAGAGGCACACAAACCCAGGGCTCCACCCTTACTTTCCTGGGCCAGCCAAGCCAAACCTGAAGAGCATGAGGCCTGTAGCCAAAACTTGAGTGGCAAGTTCCTGGGACCAAGGTTTATGCTGTCCCTTAAAGACAACCATCTACTAGTCCTAATTAAGCATGGGTTAAAAACTGTATGTTTCTTATAACGGAAATCTGGGCAATGATAGGCCATGATTCTGAGATATTCCATATTCTACAGCCACCAGGTTTTGATTGGCACCTTAAAATTCCACATCAGAGGAGCAGCCCCAGAGTTGCACTGTGTGTGCATTGCAACATTTGCCTCTGAGAAGCCTCTCAATTTTTAATGTTTGAAATTTCTTACATTGATGTTATTTATGTTTTAATTTTCTTTCGACTAGCCAAGGCACCAGGGCAGGTTATAAGCTTGCCTGGGCCCATCAAGGGCAGGTGAGAAGCGTTTGGACTGGATGCCTTCCCAGACTCCCTCCAGGCAAGCTATGAAAATCTCCCAGAGCCTCAGAGATTTCTGACTCCTAAAGCCAATCTGACTCATGCAAACCAAGACAATCCTTGGGGATTAAGGAAGCATAATATTCAGGTTATGTCTCAAGTCTCGCCTACCACCAGCAATCTTGAGGCCTCAAGCATCTCAATAAACTTGCAAATAGCCTTTTTTATCTGGAATACCAAGGACTAAGGCTGTAGAAATAGGAGCCTGGGGGTTCCCTTCCCATCTGAGCCTCTCCTTCCGTTTTTACCTCAAGTCCATGTCTGAGGACTCTCAGAGATGACCTCGGCCCCCTTCCACAAGCCACATAGAGTTGGGGTGTATCTTCATTAGCAAGATCAGCTATCTGCAGAGGAAGTCAGAGAAGAGAGAACTGCTGTGGCTTCCGGAGCATACGACTACAGCAGCCCCACTGCACCCCACTGGCATAATGGGCATGATTTCTACTCTTGGAAATTGCCAGGATCACTCCACCATGATGCAGCTAGAAACTGCTCAATAAGGCCACAGTGAACCTCCTGACCAAGGGCCACGCCACTGGCCTCACCCACCACAGCTCTGTGCAGGGGCCTGCTAAGCCATCCCAGCTGGTCTCCATCCAACCTCTGCTCGAACAACTCCAGGACAAGGGAGCTCTTAACTTCTGCTCCTCAAGTCTAGCCTGGATCTTCTTAACTCGATCATTATACCTGGCAGCACAAGATAGGAGAAAGGCTATCCAGCTCGTCCACCAGCACCAGGTTCTTAAGAGGTCGTGGCTGGAAGAAAAAAGTGTCTCCTTCCTCCAAAGGCATGGCAGACGAAAACTCAGGTTCCTCATCATCATCTCCTAGGTGAGCTATCTGGTAGAGGTAGCTGCAAAAGGTGAAGGAGGAGCTTTAACAACACAATACCACCACCACCACCCAAAAAAAGCTTTATTGACTTGGAGCAAGTACTTCTGAGTTGGGCCGTATCAGCCGTACCAGTGCCAGATTTGGAGGACAGCTAGGTATGAACACCTGTTTGCTCATAAAATGTCCCCAGCACCCCCAGGAATGAAAACAGAGCCGCACTTACTGGTTTCCAAACTCGGAGGCCACAAAGAGGAATCCTGTTTTCAGCACACACATGGCAGCAGCCACCGGAACCGTGTCAAAGTACTTCAGCCGAATTTCTGTGACCTGAAACCACCACAGAGGGAGGGGTGAGCACGTGGTTTCCAGAGCAAGATTTGACCCACAACGCTGCAGGATCTCTTGCCCTGACATTAGCAAAGCGGCATTCACAAAATGGCACCGGGGTCTCACCATGTCCTCGTCAGTCTCCAGGGTGATTTTGAAGATGTCCCCCTGCTCCGTTTGGGCCAAGAAAAAGAACATCGACTTGGTCTTGTGGGTGGCTGAGCAGACGAAGATCATGCCCCTCTCAGGGTCATCCAAGTCATTCTGTGGGAGAAAAGACTTGAGTCAGAAAAGACCTGGCACATACTGCTCCCTCCTATTTCTCAGGGCTTTTCCCGCCCAGCATTTTCCTTCTGAGCATCCCAGACACCTTACAAGTTCTCTCCTTCCTCCTCCCCCTGTGGAAATCCTCCAGCTCAACTCCTTCCTCCTCTGCAGATCCTCACCTGGGGGCTCTGGACTTCTCCCCTCCCCATAGCAACTTTCCCAGGGATGAGCCTCTCCTCTCATGGAGGGCAATATCTATCCCTGCTCATCTCACGCTGCTCAGCGCCACCTTAAACTTCCTTCCCAAACAAGTTTCTGGCTCATCATCCTTCTTTCCCATCACGAATCCACCAGCAGACAATTCCTATGTTAACTGTCTTCCTATTCCTCGCTGCCAGTTAGTTGCTCGCATACGTCATTTTTTTAAAAGGCCACGGGAAAGGATGAAATATTACAAATCACGCCTTGCTTTCATTCTACAGTGGTACCTTGACATACGAGTTTAATTCGTTCCGTAACCTTGCTCTTATGTCAAATCGCTCTTATCTCAAAGCAATTTTCCCATTAATCCATTCCAGCTCCCAAAACACCACCTCAGTTGTTTTTGTTATGTACTGTACTGTATTTTCATACTCGTATCTCAAATCTTGCTCTCATCTCAAAGCAAAATATCACTCGCTCGGCGGCTTGTATCTCAAAACACTTGTATGTCAGGGCACTTGTATGTCGAGGTACCACTGTATTTTATTAATAAACCAAAGACACGTGTTGTCCCTCCGTCTTCAGTTTAGAGAATCAAACACCTAGCCACCAACCCAGACAGGTGCATTCTGAATATAACACGGAGAACCAACCTAAACCCATCAGTCCAAGCGCCTCAGTTCTACCACCAGGTGCCCAGCTTCTCTTCGACGGGCAGCATGGGCCCCACTCCAACCAAAGCTCCTAAATCCTGGATCAGCTGTGCCAAGAATACTTCCATGACCCCTGAACAGTCTCAGGAGAAAAGATCCTGCAAAACCTGTATCCTCTCTCCAATTCAGCCTACATATTACTTCGGAGAAAGCAGTCAACTTATCAAGGCTTTGCCGCTCTGGATGTTCCCAAGCAAAGAAATTCTCATCCCCTTCCTGGCATTTGCCTTCGCAGGAAGCAAACTTGGAAGGAATACAACCAAGTCATCCAGCTTGTGCCAACAGCAACAGGAGCTGCTTATCCCCACTCAAAAGAATAACAAAAGTTTCTCATCAGGCAGCCATATTTGCACGAGGAATTCAAAAGAAGAAAGGTAACTAAATGGAATCTCTGACAAGAGATCACTGGAACCAAGGAAATGGAGCCTCAACGGCCCTAACTGATAAGCTGTGTCTGTCCTACAACACGGGAATTTGAACCTGGGCCTAATCCTGGTTTAACCCTAAACATCACACCACAAAGGCCCTTTCACTTCTTCCTGCGCCTATACTGCACTTAATGTCCACTCATACACAAGAACACATTCTTTTCCACACAAACACAATCTTCCCAGCAAAGCAACAAGAGAATTCGGACTCCCAGGGACAGGGTTTAGGCAGCAGAGACTGCTATATTCTTACCCTTCTCCTAGGAATGGGACACCGGATATCTGGCTGGTCACCAAAATTTTTGTAGGTAATGTAGTTTTCTGAACAAATCAGCACCCCACTGGGACCATCAGATCCTCCAGGCACTGAGAAGCAACAGATATTCGTCTTAAACAAGAGCAACAGAATCAACAAATGGCTGACTTGAAAACACGCATCACAAGCAAGGAGAACAGAATAGAAGAAGGAACGTGCAAACAGTAACAGGAATTCCCTTCAAAGGTGTTACTTAATTGTTCGGCCTGCTTTGTTTTTAAGAATGCAAGAGGAGCTCTGCTGGATCAGGCCGCAGCCCGCTTGGTCCAGCATCCTGTTTTACACAGAGGTCCACCAGTTAATTCTGGGCATCTCAAGCAAAAGACAAAAGCAATACCTCCATCTGCTCTCAAATTCCTGGAAATTGTCACCAAACTGGAGGCAGTACCTAGGCATCCATTCTAGTAACCATCGATATACCTGACCTCCATGAACATGTCTCTTTCTTAAAGCTATCCAGGATGGCTACTGTCACCATTGCCACCTCCTGCCTGCCCTATCGCCTTTTCTGTAACTTCAATGATGCCAAGTCCCGCAGGCCTGACTTCCATGTGTCTTTGAGAGATGCTGGAAGCAGAAATTGCAACCAAAACCTGCACAGGAGGGCAGGAAGTATTTAAGGGGCCGGATGGGAATATTCTCTTTATGAGATACAGCTTGAGGTAGTATTAAATTATTTCAGTAATCGAGAGTACTGTGCGATTATCCTAAAGGGACCTGAAATCTCAGTACCTGTTATAAGGAAGTTGCCGTGTTCTTCTAAAGGTTCACTGTATTTCCGGACTACGTGATTCAAACCCAGATCTAACTCATAAAACGTCAAAGTCTGCTGAGTATTGGCTGCTGCTTCTCCAGTAGGATCATTATCTGCCTCCTGATTAAACCAAGAGAAAAAATAGGGAAAAATTACCTGAACGCCCTTATATGGCCTTTTTGCACTGAAAAGTCCATGATCAGAATCAGTCAGGCCTGCTGATTCTGACCACAAAGAAGTGTAAGCTTCATCTGGGCAATCAGCACACCAAAGCTGGTCCAGACCAGGCCATGCCCATTAATTCTGCAGATTTGAAGCTGGGCTCTGACACCTCCAAGGGCTAAGAACTTGTCTTCAGAGCCTCTGGGAAACACATTTCAGCAGCACACTATGACACAGTGCTGAAAGCCAAACCCTGGTAGTCCCAAGCATGGAAGGCTTGTCTTCTGGAGACATGCAGGTACATTGGTAGAGCAAAATGCAAATTCAGCCTGTCAGTACAATCAACACTTATCTATTCTGTGAGATTGAAGCCACAGTATATTGAACAGTGATGACCTAGAAATCAACACTGCTTGATCCAATGTAGAAATTTAGTCAACTTTCTAAATTTCCTTGATACGTTTTCTCCAAAGGATACGTGCAATTTTCAAAAAGCAGGAGGGGGGGGAAACAGAAAACACACAAATGGTTCAAAGAGCACCACAAAATAACTCAGGCCTTTGGTACCTCATAATCCATTTCCAGGCAAGCAAACATGGGGTTTTCGAACCCCACATCGACTCCAACCACGTGGTATACCAAAGTGTTGGCCTTGTGAGCTTCCAAAGGAGAGGAAATGGTGAGTCGAGCGGCAGCGTCTCTGTTCAGAATATACACCAGTTTTTGCTTCTCAATAGCACCTACAAGGAGACAAAACACCACAAATTAAGGCACTGTATCCCTCCCTCAGAGTTATGCAACTCTAAACTTGGGCCCCAAGTATCTAAAGGAACGCCTACTCCCGTATCGACCTGCCCATGCCTTAAGATCTGGAGGGGAGGCCCTCAGCAGGAAAAGGGGTTCACACCTGGGAGAGGGCCTTCTCAGTGATGGCCCCTAGGCTATGCATCAATCACCTACATGGTACACATTTCGGAAAGCAGTAAAGATGCACCTCTTTGCCCTGGCCTTTGGTTAAATGTGGATACACTTTCCCCTTTGGACTTGCAGATGCTATTATTTTAATACATACTGTTACTTTAAATGTTGTTACCCGCCTGGAGACCCCTGGGTATAGGGTGGGATAAACAACCAAACTTCTTCTTCTTCTGTTTAGTGACCAGGATGTACTCCACTACACCAGGGATTTGCAAAAAGAACTGCAACTAATCCTACCAGCTCTCCGCCTGGGATGGTTCAGTGAATCTTGCATTAACCAGGGGTTTGGATTCACTGACCTGTGTGGTACCTTCCAACTCTATGGTTCTAGGATTCCCTGCCCAGCTAACAGTTCAAAAGCTGAAGAGACTGAATCATATTAGCAACCTAATTCCAATTCATTCCAAGTCAGGGTTTTGAAGGGAGTTAAACATGCAAATGGGCATTTACAAGAAGAACCTGATCAGAAATGGATCCAAATGTCCCCATGGTTTATTTCAGAGAAGAGACATGAATTCCAAATCATCATTTCAGGCCAAGAAAAAACAGATGCAACTAACAAGGGAGCTCCAATGACCTTCAAACTGGAATCCACGTACAGCTTCACTCGGGAACCACAACAAAGAGCGGCAGTACTCTTGTTATTATGGAAATGTTTAGTTGCCTGAGCCCAACTGGCAAAGCACATCAGTTTCAATTTTAGAGTCAAATTCAACTTAAGAACAGCACTATTTCTCAATCCCCAACCGCAAAACGGATTTATTCATTCACAACATTTTTGTATACCACTCCCTGCCCCAAAATTCCAAAGCGATTTCGACCAGGACACAACCACCAGCAATGTTTAACGTTTTGCAGTACGTATACAGATATTTGGAATATTAAAAAAAAGAGGAAAAGAAAAGGGAGATCTTGCGCAGAGGTCCTCAAATTTAAATTACAGGTAATTTCACAAAAAAGTAGGCCTTCTCCCCAAAAAGCAAAAGCACAAGCAGCCATTCTGAAGAAATATATTAACGCCTCTCATTCCAAAGTACCAAAAAACTTACTGATCATGACAGCTCGTCCTTTAGGATCCACAGCCAAATACTGCCCAGGAACAATCCTGCGACAGCCGCTCTTGCCAAAGGTTTCCTGGTGGATTTTCTCAAACACATTTTTGGACGGTTGGTATTCCAGAATAACGATTCGGCCTGAATCGCTGCCCACCACTATATAGTCTTTGGTCCCACCAGTTAACCGGAAGGCCATGAGGGAGCGAATAATCCCAAAGACTTCTACGGTCAGCAGGGTATGAACCTTCCCGGTGTTTGGATCTGGACGCAGCAACTCCAAGATCTTCCCTCGTGAAACAACAATTTCTTGCTGCTTCGTACCTAAAAAAGGAAAGCTGTTTAGCTGCAGCAGAGATCATCTTAACAGCACTTCCTCTTCTGCCAGGTTATCACCTCAGCTTGAGGAGCTTCAGACCATAAAATTAAGGTAAGGGTCATATGGAATTTGCTGCCAGAAGAGGTGGTAACAGCTACCAGTCTAGATGGCTTTAAGGAAGGGCTAGACAAATTTATGGATGACAGATGCATCAATGGCTACTAGAATGGATGCCTAACTACATCTTTAACGCTGGGGGGGACAAGCAGGATGCCTCTAAGGCCATTTGCCGGGATTCAAGAGCAGGAGAATGTTTGTCCTTGTCTCTGCTTGAGATGCCCATGGGCAATTGGTGGGCCACTGTGTGCGACAGAATGCTGGACTAGATGGGCTGTGGCCTGATCCAGCAGGGCTCCTATTATGCTCTTATGTCACCTCCACCAATTTTCTTAAAAAGATTTCCTCCCTACTTTCTAGCAGCATCTCATGCATCCATCTGCTCCTCTTTTGTTCACTTGCTTCCAAAATCCAGAAGAGGAAGAGCTTCAAACCAAACCCTTTGCTGAGCATTCCATACCAATTTGCCAGGTTTTTTGCTCATTTAACTGAAAAAATGTGACAAATTTAAGACTTGATATTTGCTGATAAAGACATGAAATCTATGCCCTTCCAGATGTTGGTAGACTAATGCCTCTCACAAGTGAAGTCAACCTGATCAGAATAAAAAAAAGGCAGGAAGAACGATCTTGTGAAACTGTCCCTCCCTGCCTGCCTCTTTCAATAAGCATACACAAAGCAAAGACTACTTGGATTTCTTTTAGGTTAGCATTCAGAGTTTACCTGAGAAGTTGCCATGGATTGCATAGCTGATGCCAGTGGCTCGCTGCAGTGTTAGGTTATAAAGGAACATGGTGCCAGTATCAATTCACTTCAGTACACCTGCCCAAAATGAGAATATCAGGCAATTACACACCAACACAGCATTAAATCCATCAGCAAAGGTACATAAATGCTCAATGACTTTAAACACATGGCTCACTGTGGTGAAGTCTTTCATAACAAGGTTTCCTAAATAAAACTACCACACGATTTTTCACTTTTTCTTTTAGAAAAATAGAGTGATGACCTTCCAAAATTATACATTATTTATTTTTAGGAACAAATCAACCTGCAGTGTTGCACTCCATAAAGGCAACACAGCTAAACAGGAGCTCTCCGGACATGTTAAATTATAGGGGCAATCTGGTAAAGTAGATGAAATAATAGGCAAGGAGGACCGGAAGTCCCTGGGTTCGATTCCGCAGTCAGTCACAGAAGCCCTGGGCCTGTCCCTGCCTCTCTCAGCCAAGAGCCTACCTCACAGGGTTGTTGGGAGACAGAACAGAACACTGAACAGAATGAGCTCTGTAGGGGAAAAGGGGGATGCGAACGTAACCACTAAGCTGCTTCTGCAGTCAACACTGAGAGATCAAGGGAGCTACAGCAGACCGCCATCCTACCACACACACTGAGATTCATTCCCTCCCTTGACCGACTTACTCCTGGTGCCAGCGACATTCCAAGGCTGTGGTCACACCTAAGGTTTCATCCAGCTTCAGTCCACTTTTAGAGCGAGAGAAAACACCAGCAAAGTGACCAGTAATGTTCTTCCCACGTTTATCCATCCCAAAAATGAATTTCCTGTTATTTAATACTGAAAGGAAAATAGCTCGTCGATTTGCTGATGTGTTCTCTCGCTCTGAAAGTGGACTGAAGCTGAATTATGCCTTAAGTGTGGCCACAGCCCAAGGTCCGGCAGCCGCAGCAGTAGAGCGGAGGCGACTCGCTCCCCCATGCAGAGCGGGGCGGCCGGCATAGGGTCTCTACTGTCCGGACAAGAAATGCCACCACCAGCCGCGGAGACCGGAGCAGCAGACGAGGCGCTCATTCACCGGGGGCTGAAACGGGGCGGCCACCTGCTGCTGCTGCCCTGGGAGAGTCCAGGCCACGAGGCCGAATCCCCACTTTCCCCACTCATTTAAGGGGACTCAAAGCTGCTGACAAACCTTCTGTTCTTCTCCCCACCACAGACACCCTGTGAGTAAGCCCCCCAACCCCACCCGGGAGAGCTCAGAAGAGAGCGGTGACTAGCCCAAGGGCACCCACCTCGCTTTGTGGAGGAGCGCGGAATCAAACCCGGCGTTCCCAGATAAGAGTCCGGCTCGTTAACCGCCGGGCCAAAGTGCCCCCACCCCGCGCGCGCTGCCTCCAACCGCCAAGGATCCCGCAGGCCCCGCAGGGCCACCAGCGGCCGGCGTCCCTCGCGACGAGCGCAGGCGGCGGGAACTAGGCCGCAAGGCGCTCCCGTAGCAAGCCCTCGGCCTGGCAACGACGGGACCTCCCCCGGCCGGGAAAGGAGCCGGTCTCGGCCTCCGCGGAGAAGTCTCGCTGGCGCTTACCGGAAAGGAGTAGCGCGGATGGCGGCGGATGCTTCGATGCCCTCACTCCTTCCAGCAGAACCATTCCGGCGGCGCCATCGCTGTGGCCTTCTCCTCCTCCTCCCGCCCGCTCTCCGGGGTCCTTCTACGCGCGGCGGCGCACGCGCGCGGCGGGATTTAGGCGTCTACTTAGCGCCTGAACCGCGGTCTGTTTTTCTGTCTACCGACCGAAGTGAAAACTTCTTCAATCGTGGGCCGCTGAAGTATGCGGGACAGGCCCCTGCGACGGCGCCTACCCTCAAGGCCCAGGACAGGAGGGCACAATAGAAAACTTAAACGTACACAAGGCGGCGAAACGCGGGCTCGCTATGAGAGGCTTGCCTGTTCCCAACCGAAAGCCGCCCCAGCAGCTGCAGCTGCTACTTATATAAGATCCTGGTCAGGGTTCCTAGCAATGGAAGCAGCAGACAGAGCAGCAGCTCTCAGAACTGAAGCAAACAGAACTTTAAGAAGGCCCTCACTTTGTGATCTTATAGCATGGGCAGGTATAGAAGCAGGCCCATCTCCAGATATTCAGACACTTGCACGAGCCATTTAGGGTTTTATAAGTTAATGTCAGAACCTTGAATCATGGCTGGTAGCGAACTGGTAACCAGAGCAGTTTGTTTAAGACCAGCCAGAAATTCCTGTCAGCTGCCAAGCTTCCAGACTCTCTTTTAAGTTAACCCTGGGGATACAGTAGATGTTGCACCAAACCAACAGGTTCTGAGCAGCATGGATCACAAACAGGCCAAGTACAGCAGTTACTCTTGGAGGTTGCAGGCAACCCATGTGGCACCAGGGCTGCCTCTTTCAAAGGACAGCTATTCATGTATAGCATTCTTTCCAGTTCAGCAGTGAAAGCGGGGGGGGGGGGGGGCAGGTGTCTCCTCTTGTTAGTCATAGCTATATTATTATATTTAAATCCCTCAATCATGTTATTCTATGTACGTATGGTATGTATTACAGTATTCAATAGGTAAACCTATATGTGTGTTGGATAAGAGCGAGAGGGAGGAAACACATGAGAATGTTTAGGACAAGGCTGGAATGTTTCTTCTTAAGATTCAAGGACACCAGATGGCTGGGTACTGGTGTTACTGTTGGGCTAAGAACAATACCAGCCTGCATAGTGGAGGATGACAAAGACAGCTGAGCATAATTAGAGGGGGTTTGAGAACCAGTCCATTTTTGCAGTTAATAAGATTCTATGCCGCGGCTGTTTAAATAAGCAATTTTATTCTTGCACTGGAGGAAGGCCTTATTTCTGCCATAGTTTCTTTCAAGGTCTCACAGCAGGAGAGTATGTTACCCAAAGACTGAAGACCTCATGGGCATTAAACTGTTCTGCCTAAGAAAGGAGTTCCTACATGGCTATGAGGCTCCACAGGCTGAAAGTCTTCTGTGAGTAGTTGTACTTGGAAGCCAGCTGTATCCACCTCCACAGTATGGATGCTGTAGTCTCCCAGGCCCTGAAACAAAGGCGAGTGAAAAGTAAACAAAATCTTGAAGGGACCTTGAAAGTCTCCTTATCCAACCTTGTCCAACCCCCTGTACTATGGAGGAATCTGCTAAACCATATCCACAAGAACACAAGAAATGCCCCACTGGATCAGACCCATGGCCCATCTAGTCCATTTGTGCTGGAAAGCCCACCAGCAGGACATGACCGTATAGCCGCCCTGCTCACAGGCACCAGCACAACAGCTAATAGCCACTACTAGCCCTGGCTTCCATAAATTGGTGAAGCCTTTTTTTTGCAACCATCTTCAGCCAATAAAACTACATCTCATACAGTAGTAGCAAAATTCCAACGTTTTGCTAAGTGTTGTGCAAAAAAAAAAAATTAAATAAAATCTATTTGTTCTAGTTCGTCCAGGATTCTGTTTTGATGGGTGGTATCTAGTATTTTGAGAAAGAGAGAGAAATTTCTCGCTATCCTCTTCATTCACACAATGCATAATTTTACACATTCCTATCATGCCTCCTCACTCATCCCCTTTTTAGCCTAAAAATCTCAAGATGCTGCAACCTTTTCCCACTTGCAAGTTGGGGACAGCCAGGCATACTCTGATGGGGAGTGCACACACATTGTAGAGCCACTTTCATCCCGGATCTACTCCCTGTGTGCACAGCCATCTCCATCTACCACACCTATGGAGCCGTAAAAATTGAGCGGACTCTATTGTATGTCTTGTCCTCACCCTTCTGTTTTGCCAACTCTTTTAGCAGTTACCCATAGGACCAGGTTTCCAGATCTCTTGCCATTCAGGAATCCCCTCCTGTTCCATGTTCCCTCCTAAGCCTTGAATGGCAGCTGTCTGGAATGGCTTCTTCACAGCTTGCCAGGCTGCAAACCTGCAAACCCTATAGTGCTACCGTTTGTATAGCAAACGCAAACGGAAGGGAACTGGTGAGCCACGAGGACTCACCTCTGTCTCCATTAAGATCTTCTCCAGGAGTTCTTGCTGCCTGGGCTGTTTGGTCAAGACGTAAAGAAACCCACCGCCCCCAGCACCTGCCAAGCTCTGCCCATAGACGTGCGGCTGGAGGGCCGCCATCATACGCCGGACAGCCAAAGGCTCACAGCCCGGGGCCATGTTCTTCTTCTGCAGCCAGTACTGGTTCAGACACTTGCCCACGAGAGGCAGGTCACCTGTGAAGAGAAGGAAGAGGGTCCACAAGTGTTCCCCAACAGCCCCTGCACAGCTCCTGATCCCTGCCCAGAAAGGCCGGGAGGTGGCTTTTCCCTGTTGCAGCCGCAGCTGGCATTGTGATGCCTGCATTCATTGTCTGGGGAAGTCCAACAAGTGGCTGGCTGTCCTATCTCAGGGGGCAGATGGTCTCATGTTTGTACTGCAGGTTGGTCTTGCCCGGAGGCTGTGCGCAAGGGTGCCTCACTTTATTTCTCCTCTACTGAGAGGAGCTGGGACAATCTGTCACCCGATGGGGTCCCAAGAACTTTAGTCTCGTGGCCTCCTGCCCCTTTTCCACAAGGGCTTCTTTGCCCAGTCCCTGGTCAATATGGTGAATGAGCAAACTTGACTATACCTTGCCGAAGGGCCTGGGCACACTCCTCTGCGTTGCTCACCAGGGCCGTGGCATTCTGTGTAGTGGTGGGCAGCCTTGCATACCAGTTCCTGATGACATCCTGCCAAAGGAAGCGAAAGCAAAAGCGCCACTGGGATTTCCTTGTGGGAGAACCTCAGCCAGGAGCAACCTTTGGCTCTTAATTGCAAAATCAGCATTCTGTGAACTGACAGCCCTAAGGCAGAGCTCTTCCCTTCCAGCTTTTCTTTACGGCCTGTTTTCTCCATGGTGTCCAAAAGGCACTCAGCTTGGCCTATGAGGGCCTTACAGAGCCCGAAAGAACAGCAAAGCCGTCCTGGCCTCACCTCTGGGTGCAAACAGCACAGGTATAAGAAGAAGAGTTGGCGTTTCTACCCCGCTTTTCTCATCCATTTAAGGGGACACAAAGCAGCTGGCAAACCTTCTGTTCTTCTCCCCACAACAGAACACCCTGTGAGTCAGGTGGGGCTGTGAGAGCTCAGAAGAGAGCTGTGACTAGCCCAAGGCCACCCAGATGGCTTCACGGAGGAAGAAGAAAAGTTGGCTTGTATAGCCTGCTTTTCTCACCCGTTTAGGGTGACTCAAAGCGGCTGACAAACCTTCTATTCGTCCCGCCGCAACAGACACTCCGTGCGGTAGGTAGGGGTGTGAGAACTCAGAAGGAGAGCTGTGACTCGCCCAAGGTCATCCAGCTGGCTTTGAGGAGGAGTGAGGAATCAAACCCAGCATTCCCAGGTAAGAGTCCGGCTCCCTAACCACTAGACCAAACTGGCTTACAGGAGTCACTTCAGGCACGAAATCAGAAGAGTGGTGAACACAGAGGGCCCACAGGGACGTTGGAGCCCCTGCCACAGGGCCGTACCTGAAGCAGATTGCGTGCCAGGCGCGTCTTCCCAGTATACAGCAGGAGCAGATGCTGGTTCAGGGTGTCCACAAAGCCCTCTGGAGGGGCAATCTGCTCCACTTCCACCTTCAAGGGCAGCTGAGCTTTGGAACGGCCAATCTTCAGGCCTGGCACAAGGCCGCCAACCTGGTCCTGCCATCCGCCCCCTGCAGGGAACAGCAACAGGTGTTGAGGAAAAGAGGACATTTCCAGGTTCTGGGCATAAGAGGAGACTCATCAGCGGGAGGGTCTGCCTGACCTGGAGTCGGTTCCCCATCAGGCTGCCCAGATCTTCCGAAGGCTTTCTCTCCTGACAATACTGCAAGCTACGCATGTGCAGAAAGAGACACAACCCTGATCCCCCTTCAGAACGAGAGAACCGTCACCACAACCGCTGGCTGTCTCCTTTCCACTACAGCTCACATAGAGGAGGGCTTTCCAGGCCGGAAAGATTGGCCCCTATCCTGTAGGGCCCAAAGGCATAGAAATAGCTAGATTTGCCTAGGACAGCAAGAGGCAGACCGTCACTTTGCGTTGGCAATCTCTTGAACGCACATTGCTGTGCCTGCAAGGGGGGGGGGCACGCGAGACTGGACTGGTGTCCGTGCAGCCTGAGTTCAAATCAGAACTCAATGGCAGGTGGACACCTTCCAAGAGGGCAGTAGCAGAAGGGAAGCAGCTGTGGGAATACGTCAGAAATATCCCATAATATTCCTAGGGAAGGAACTGCTGCACACACACCCCATTTCCCAAGGTGATTGCTAACACTGGACCTGGAATTCAGAAGCAGTTTAGAGGGGAATTATTGTTGTGTAAGTGACCGTGTCTCTTTGGCTGATTTTGTTTGGTTGTTTACCCAGTGCCCATACACTAAGCCTTCAGAAATAAGACCTGAAGTTTCTATGAACACTATGCCTAAGTTACCGAACGAGGGCAGGGTGCCTGCTGCCTCCAGGTGTGCCCCTCACCTGTGGTGAGAACCTGCTCCAAGTGCAGCACGGCGTGGATGAGAGACTCCACGGCGGCTGACCGCCCAGAGGCCTGGTACAGCGACGCCATCACAGCCCCGGCCAAGATGCTGCTGGTGCCTGCCGAGAAGAGCAATCGATGCCGAGAAATTCCGACAGGGGCCAGATTCCTCCTGCCACTCTCATCTTCAGACCAGGGTGACAAACTCGGGGAAGAAGGGGGCGGGACACCTACCAAGGCCGGAGCCGTGGGGCAGCCGGGACCAAGTCTGGAGTTCGAAGCCTCCGCCAAAGTTTCCCCTCAGCTGTTGCTGCAAAGTCTTCTGGGACGAAAGATCCACCACTTGAGTGCAAACAAAGGCTGCTTTCAGCAAAGCTCCTGCAAGGAGGAGATAAAAGGTCAGAGGGAGGGTAGAAGACCGTTCTGGCCTGAGGTGCCATCCGATGGTCAGAGCAGGGGCAGCAAGAGACACGCTAGACCTGGATCCAAGGAGAGGGTGGCAGGAAAGGTCCTTGGGGCCAAGCCTGGAATATATGCTGCAAAAAGGCAGGAAAAT
The DNA here is from genome assembly GCA_023333525.1 of Aspidoscelis tigris stejnegeri. NCBI lineage: Eukaryota > Metazoa > Chordata > Lepidosauria > Squamata > Teiidae > Aspidoscelis > Aspidoscelis tigris. The sequence continues at coordinate 7,455,695 of JALMGA010000013.1, forward strand.
GGCGGCAGGCTGGGCCAAGCGCAGCGGATCAGGCAGAGAAGAGCAGTAGGCAGCACTTAAGACCTGGGTGGCCGGTCAGCTTTCCCGCCCCCCACCCCCACTGGGCTGCTCACCAGGTGCGTGAGGTTGGCAGTAATCCAGCAGGTCCTCTATGTCGTGGCACACAAGCTCCACCACCACTTCGCCTTCTAGACCTCCACTGGTGCTAACCAGTTTCAGTTCTGGCTCGATAATGCGCCGGGCCTGGGCGCCAATAGGCCTGCACCCATCCACCAGGACAGCCAGGTCCACCACGGCTCCGCCGTGCTCATAGGTGATCGGTGGGGTGTCGCTCCAGCCACCTGCGAAAACAGCCAAAGGACTCTTCTTCCAGCAAGAAGGGCTATCCGGGAGAAGGGGGTGCACTTCTGGGACACAGCGAAGGGGCTTGGCTTTTGGCTTCTGTATGACTTTGCCCCACGGCCCCCAGTTTGCCCCTGGGGATAAGTCAACCTTCAGAGCAGCAAAAGAAGAAGAAGAAAAAGAAGAAGGGTTGGCTCTTCTATCCCACTTTTATCGCCCATTTAAGGGGACTCAAAGTGGCTGACAAACTTTCTGTTCTTCTCCCCACAACATGCACCCTGTGAGGTAGGTAGGGCTGTGAGAGCTCAAAAGAGAGCTGGGACTAGCCCAGTGCCACCCAGCTGGCTCCATGGAGGAGTGTGGAATTGAACTGGGAGACTAGCAGAAAAGAATCCAGCATTCTAACCACGAGACCAAGCAGCTTCTCAGTTATTATGCAGCTCACGCAAGCGCTAAAAATAAAAGATTCCTTCTGTTCCTGCTTAAAGCACTCTGGGTCTGCCCTAGAAAGCAGAACAGGGAGGCTGCCCATTGGTGCTCACAGGCAGGCAGGCAGGCGCCACCTGTCACTCACCAGAGATGTCTATCCTGGCCGGGCACTCCACCCTCACCCAGTGACCCACCGGGGGCATCTCCATGGGCTGGAGGCTGATGAACTGGTGGGAAGACAGGACTGCCTGGCGGATGAGGATTTGCTCAGCACCCTCGTAGTGTCGTGCAGCACGGACCAAACGGACTGGTCTGCAAGGCACAATGGGGAATTGGCCTGTTGGGCCCCTGTGGATTCCAGGAGGGAGGGGCTTCTGTTTCACAAGGTGCTTCGCCATAGTGACCATCTCCACTTGCACAAAACCCAAGACACTTTTGCCCCTCACCCATTTTCCAGGGAGGGCACCGTGCCCAAGGTCATCAGGCAGGTGGAGGTCAAAGCCAGGAACCATGTGACCGGTTGGTCTGAGAATGGTGAGTGGGACTGGCCTCCAGCTGTGCAGAAAGTTCAGTTCCTCATTGGCCAAGATCAGTGTATGGATCTTGCCCCCAAGATCCTTTGAACTAGAGGGGCTGGGGCTGCCAAGGGAAGGCTCTGCCCCCTCTCCTGCAGACAGGGAAATGGAAGCCTGGCCAGTCAAAGAGCTTTTCCTCTTGCAAGAAATGGGGCCCTGCACAGGTAGACTCCTGGCCAGAGCACATGGGTGTGGGTGGCCTGGCAGGCCAGCGGGACCCCCTCCAGCTTTCCCTCAAAGTGCCTTGATGTGGGCTAAAAGCTGCCAGCCCACAGCAGAGCAGCCCAAAGGGTCAGCCTTAGCCCCTTCCTCCAGTACCTGTCCATCCACTTCCTTCTTTCCTTGGCCAGCTCCTTGACTCCCTTGGCGATGTCTCCTTTCTCCAGGTACCGGAAGGCAAGGGTCCAGGCCGCGTTGGCTGCAGGGCCGCTCCGTAAGCCTCCTTCTCCTTTGGCCATGCAGCCCAGGAGGTCAGCGATGCAGGCCAGAGCCCGAGCGGCGACTCCCAGGTCCCCAGCAGCAGAAGCAACTAGGAAGCAAGGCACAAACAGAGCAGAGCAGTTGGCATTTGCTGGGAATCTCTCAGCCCTTCCCCACTGAAGCAGAGTTCCCCCAGACACACCAACCAGCTGAGGGCCTTAGCAGGACCCCACCGGAAGGCTCTCTGGAAAAGGGCCTCTCTGGGCCAGGCAAGGACAGCTGATGGACCTGTCCAAAGGAACCAAGCTGGGCACACTGGGACAGTGGTGGGATGGAGCTGGTGGGCACCAGATAGTCCCTGTACAGGTGGCACAAGGAGAGGAGCCATCCCCGCCCACCACTCTTCCTGAGCACCAGACATGAAGCAACAGATTTTGGTTCTAGCAAACAAGCCAGTGGCCGAGCAGGATGGGAAACTGGCCTCCCAGTAAAGAGGGCTCAGTACGGAAGGGAGGACCTAGAGGAGGAGCGGGCAGAGATGGAGAGAGGCTGGGCCGTCGCTTGCTGGACGTCTCTGGCTCTCGTGTGCAGAGAAGCGGGGCTGCTGAACGGCCCCTTCTGACTGCGCATCGTGAGGAAAGTGTCGGGTTGTCCGTGTGTGAGGAATGGCAAAGGAAGAGGCCTGAGCTGAGCTGAAGGTGGGCAGAAGACCACATTTACACCTGGATGCATACCTGGCCAGATGAATGATAGGGGCAGCACAACAACGCTAGCCTTAGGGTGGACGGGTCATTTTCACCCGCCTCAAACTGGCCGCCACAGCAACATGGCTGACATCTCCAGCGACAACTCTGGGCTGCAAAGAGGAAGCCCTAGAGGGCCAAATCAGGTCCTGCTGCCACCATCCCCTCTGCCGTGATCCTTCCTCCTCCCCACACGCACTGCGATACGCGGGACCAGCAGCACAAGGAGGGCAGCGGTGCTGGGCATCGGCTCAAGAGCAAGGCCTCCACAACTGTAAACTAGTAAGCTAGTGGTGGGCCTGCCCAGTTATTTCAAATTTTTGGTTGATTTTGGCAAGGCCTCCTACTCGCGGCTCACCTTCATCCAGGGTGCTGAGCACAGCCTCCTCGTAACCCTCGAGGACCGCAGAGCAGAAGAGGGGCAGGAGGCTGCAGTCGCTGTGCGCCGTCAGCACCTTCCGGATTTTGTACTGGGCCTGCCGAAAAAAGGCAGCCTTACGGGAAGCCAGCTCGGCCTCCTGGTTCAGGGAGCCCCAGAGCTCCTCCTGGGACATGCGCCATGAGGTCCTCCAGCGCTGGAGCTGTCCAGACCCTGGGGAGCCTAGGAACCACAGGATGTCCTGAAGGCCCAGGCCCTCAGAGGCATGGAGGACGGGGAAGAGACGAGCATTCAGCAGGTTGCGGCAACTCGCTGGGACATCCGGGCTCCAAAGGTCTTGGCTCCTTGAGGCAAGGGGGCAGGACAGAAGAAGAATTAAACAGGCCAACCAATGGCGCAGGCAGGAGAGCAGCGCACAGGTGGGCACGATGCAGCTGATCACATCCAGGGCCTCTAGCAGGCGACCAGCAAAGAAGCCGGTCAAGAGAGCAGCTTCTCCCGTTGCTTCAAAGCTGCGTCCCTTTCAAGATAATCAACTTGCCCGCGCGCAAAGCGCATTATGCACCTGGAATACAGGTTGGGAAGAGCACAGATTGGTTTTCCCTGCTGCATTCAGCACCCTTCAGCTTTAGGATACATCTTAGATGCTGAAAATAATTGTGATAAATAATTCTAACAACTGCTCACAAAGTTCCTTCGGCACTCCCAGGCACTGAAACCAAAGCTGCTGCCCGGCCTGCCCCAACGGACAGATCCGTGGCCGCTGTCCAGTTGCCTCTCTGCCTGGCGGTGCTGCTGGCAAATGCCAGGCTAGCCCTTAAACCAGTGTCTCTCAGGAGTGACTTAATGGTGGATGGGGCTGAATCGGCCTGGCTTTAATCACCAGGTTCTGGGTGGAAGAACCAAGTAGATCTCTCTATCCCTTTCCCCTGTAACTCTGACAGGAGGGCCAGAGGTTGCATGGGGCTGCCCTTTCCCACTGGGCACACATCCAGACACGCTTGCGGTTTTAAATTAGCTTTAGTACTTCAAAGCACATACCAAGTGCCAAAGCATACCCAGCAGCACGTTCACTGTTTAACGATACAGGATGTGGCAAACTTCAAAGTCTTTATAAAATTGTACTGAGTACTGTACCAGCAGTTCTATTTTCCCAGTATTATTGAATGTATGCAGTACCTGGTTTTAGGTAAACACTTTCGACATTCATATTTGGGAGCTCCTCTTTAAAACCTGCACCAGTGGATCTGAAGCTCCCTTTAATCCTGGGAAACCCCCCCCCCCCATGCCATTGATTGACCTGGAACAGACCCAGTCGGCCAACTGTGAGGGCCTGGGTGCCACCTGTGAGGTTGTGGGGACTTGGGTACGTACTGAATTCCCGTTCTGAGGAAGAACGTTGCCCATGGCACGTTCAGGTAGGTGCCACTTGCTTCTGCCATGCTCTAAGAAAAGGATAAAAAAGACATGGAGGTTTCAAGGGAGGATATACAATGGGGGCAGAAGCTCCCCATCCCCAGAGGCAACACTGTTCCCTGGTCTGAACAGCCAAGAAAGATCCTTTCTAGTTTTCCAGCAGAAGGCGTGTACCTGCCAGTTGTCATGGCTGCCACTCAGGGTGAAGACCTTGCAGTGAAAGTTCCTCAGTCGGACCGCGTGTCCCTGAATGACCACGTCTTCCAGCGGGAGGTCCGGAGAGGATGTCATATCCAGGCCTGTAAGGAGACATCCGGTTCCAACCTCCAGGGGGCCCTGGTGAAGAAGAACAAGGGCCCCTGAAACTCTGCAACTGCCTTCCATCCAGAGGCCTTGGCCCTGACCATGAGAATCCCAGCGAGAGGGGCAGAGCAAACCAAGGAAGAGTCCAGTTTCCAGAGCTCCAGGTCTGAGCTGATTAGGCTGCCGTGAACTAGGGCTGGCAAACTTCTGGCAAAGGTGGACCATTCGCACTTGTCATGAGGGAAGCTTCCCCAAAGCATCCAGGATCGCCCAGAAGTGTGAATGGTCCTCCCATTTAACAGCCCGCTCCGCTGCGTCCGAAGCCAGAAGTTCTGGCTCCTCGCTGCCGTGATTGGCTGTTCTGTGACATACTCAGACACCACTGCAGAGGGGCATGTTCAAGCAGAGGGACATATTGTGGCCGATCACATCAGTGCCCATGATCAAATGCCCCTCTCGCGACTCTATGACCAGACGTCATCCCCAGGGCTTGGTGTTCCAGTTATGTCAGAGGTCAGTGACTGATCACGACTGCCAACGCCACCACGCCTGCGTGGACACTGCCTCCCCCACCCACCAACCGCAAGGAACTGGAAGAAGAGTGATTGGTCGTGCCACTAGACACTTCAGGTAAGCTTTTGGTCAACACTGGTCAAGGTGTGGAGCACTAATCAACAATTGGTGTACTTTTGGGGACGTAGAGCACGCTTGGAGGCTTTAACAGCCTATTCCACATGCAGATGCTCTTTACCAGAAATTCACTAATGGCTGACTACTGGCCAAAGTGTGAACAGGCCTCGGTTCATAAAGGTGAACTCCTGCCAGGTGACCTACCTTCAGGTAGCAGTGCTGGATCACACTGCCAGCCCCCACGGTCACTGCTCCCTCCAGCACGCTGTTGGTGACAGAGCAGCTCTCGGCCAGCAGCTCAGGATCCTGCAAGGTGGGACGCGGCAAAAAAACAGCAAAACCAGAGGCGTTGGGCAGAAGTAGCGTCCACCGATTGCCCTGCCAGCTCTCTGCCCCTGCTCCTGCAGCCATTGGTAATGTTTCTCCAATCCCCCTCCACACCCTCTGTCTAAAGAAGAACACCGGAAATTTTGGAAACAGAAGCAATCAGGTGGCAATCGCTTCAGAATCCAAACTGAGAACGAAATCTGACTGTGCTAGTCTGACTATTAGACTCACGGCTCAGACTGCCCAGTATGGAAGTTGCACTGAAAACATGGCTTTGGGCAAAGAACAGAGTCAAACGTACGTACGGTCACCCAGGAATGTGCCATTTTGCAGAAGGAGGTGTTGCGGGCACTGCCCACGTGGGGCGTTAGGTGGTGGATGTGGTCACGGGCAGACATGGTCATATAGTCGTAACGACCATCCGGGATATATGCTGCAAAAAATAGCGCAGAATGAAGATACCATGAACCCCTGAAGGAACAATGGGGCTGGATCACACAAGGCTCCCTAAGAGGAACCAGGCTAACTCCAGACTCCATAATATCATCTGGCAGCAAAGGCCAGGCAACTGCTTTGGTCTGGCTCCAATCAGCTAGAAACTAGTGACTCCTCTCTACAAAAAGGAAAGAAACCACCTTGCCTGTCATGGCCTGCCTCCCCAGACTCTAGTTCAAGGGCCAAAGGGGGTGGATGGGCGCACCTCAAAACAGAAGCATTCTGTACCCACCCCCCATGTGTCATAGAATCATAGAAGAAGAAGAACTGGCTCTTCTACCCTGCTTTTCTCACCCATTTAAGGGTACTCAAAATGGCTGACAAATCTTCTGTTCTTCTCTCCACAACAGACACCCTGTAAGATAGGTGGGGCTGTGAGAGCTCAGAAGAGAGCTGTGACTAGCCCGAGGTCATCCACCAGGCTTCATGGGGGAGGGCAGAAGCAAACCCGGTATTCCCAGATAAGAGTCCTGCTCCCTAATCACTAGACCAAACTGGTCTAGTGTTGGAAGGGACCTCTAGGGTCATCGAATCCAACCCCCTGCTCAATGCGGGATTTCCTAAACCATCCCAGACGGATGTAGATCCAGCCTTCTAAGTGACTAGGACAGAGGGAGGCACCCTGGCCCAGTGAGGGGAGTCTGGGACGCAGCTACAGGCCCTGTGAGACTCAAGATAAGGAAGTTTGCAACGTCACCCATGGTGAGCGGCACAGTACGGAGCGCTTTCCACAACACAGACCGGGCGCTTCTGGTAGCTCCAGGACCCAGAACATCTCCGGCACCACCAACCCGGCTGGAGCTCCGGCCATTCAGGAAGTCCTCTTCTGTCACCCCCTGGGCCATGCAGAGCAGGATGTCAAAAAAGAGAGACAGCTGGATTGGGAAAGCAGAAGGAGAGTGTGGATGGACACGTGAGATTTCCTGCTGGAATCGCCCCCTCCGCTAGGAGAGTTCCCCACATGAACAGAGTGCTCCCTTAGCGTATGCTGGACTGTTCAGAAGGGGCACGAACGAATGCAATTTTCGACATTCAATTCAATTCGAATCGAACATTCGAAAGTCCGAATTCGTTTGAATAGAGAAAAAAGGAACGTATTAAAATTAGAACCGATTTGAATACATTCGTATCTATTCGTACAAATATCTGATACGTATTTGATGATACAAATGTCAACAACATTCATACGCTTCCCATTTTCATCCCGTACGCATCCATACAGATGCGCACGTATACAAATAAGATGCGTACCGATACGTATTTAATATGTACGTATCCGTACACATACGAATGCCCAAATGATTCATACAAATGATTCAAAATATTCGTATTCATTCGAATATTTAAAAATGAAAGTCTAGACGTTCGACTTTAATTCGGATATCTGAATTCGGTCAAATTCGGTCAAATTCAGTTGAATAATGAATATTTTGAATATTTTGCACATTCTTACTGTTCAGGAGAACATGGTAAACAGGACAGGAGCACCTTATATTGCCTCTCAGGAGACACACACTGCAAGGGGCGGCAAGACCATGACCCTACAGGTGCCGAAGATTTCTGTATTACAGACTAAAGCAGGATCCACACGAGCCATAGGCTGTGGTCACACTTAAAAGTTTAATCCAGCTTCAGTCCATGTTCAAAGTGAGAGAATACATCAGCAAAGTGAGAAGCTGTTTTCTTTCAGTGTTAAATGACTCAGAAAATTCCCCTTTGGGATAGATAATGCGGAAAGGAAATTACTGGTCACTTTGCTGATGTCTTCTCTCACTCTGAAAGTAGACCGAAGCTGGATTAAACTTTGGGTGTGACCCCAGCCAGTATATCAATCTGGCCCAAGATCTGGCCCAGGGGTCGTCTGCATTATAGGACAGCCCCTCCTGGCCTAACTTTGAAAGTGAGACCACACAGTCAATAAATCTGAAGAAGAAGAAGAAGAAGAAGAAGAAGAAGAAGAAGAAGAAGAAGAAGAAGAAGAAGAAGAAGAAGAAGAAGAAGAGTTGGCTTTTCTACCCCGCTTTTCTCACCCATTTAAGGGGACTCAAAGCGGCTGACAAAGTTTTCTATTCTCCTCCCCACAACAGAACACCCTGTGAGGTAGGTGGGACTGTGAGAGCTCAGAAAAGAGCTGTGACTAGCCCAAGGTCACCCAGCTGGCTTCGTGGGGGGAGGGCGGACTCGAACCCGGTATTCCCACATAAGAGTCCGGCTCCCTAACCACTAGACCAAACTGGCTCGCAGGAACAGCACTGTTGAATAAGCAACAGTATAAACCAAAAACTAAGAAATTCCAGAAGAATCTGAATTCAATATATTGCACAAATATATATATTCCAGTGTCTTTAATAGCAATATTGAGCAGCATGGATATCTAAAGAGAAAACAGTCTTCTTGAAGAATGGAATCAGTTAAAATGAACCATCACAGCAACTATATAACTGGATATAATCAATGATATTATCCCACTCTGTTTCTTCTCACCTTAAATTATGTCACCTGTTGCCATTGAGAAAGACAACATATATTGAATGCCTTTGGCCGAGCTATATCATTGGTATGGGAAGAGAACCAGTCCCAATCCTGGGAAACCGTGGGTCACTTCTGGCATTTGAGACCTGGCTGGCTTTCCTTTTGCTGGCCAGGCTTTCCCCAAGAGCCTCACCTGAATGGCAGGAGCTCCTGAGTCCAACCCCAGGTACGTGCAGCCATTGACTGGGGGGACTACATGGGTGGCCAGAAGCTTCTCTGCTGCGTTGGAGGAGAAGAAGACAATTCCACACACCTGCAGGAGCAGGGAAAGAGATACAGCGGTGGACCTTGGCAAACTGGGAGTAGTCACAGATGTAAGCAGATGGTTATGGGAGCAGTTGATCCTCCAAAAGGCCAGAGAGAGAGATATTCATCAAATCCAAAGAACTGGCAACCTCAGAAATCTAGCCAATATAGCGAAGAGAGACAAGCCCTCACAGAATACTAGTCAGAACGGCTGTATGGCCCTTTCTGGATGCTGGAGTACCAGCTCCAAGGACATGGAAATGAAGGGATTTCTTCTTTGCTCCCCAGAGGTAGAGGCATAAAACACAGAAAGTTGCCATCTCCTGAGGCATTCCCAGCCGTCCTTCAAGCCCCATGCAGCCCACAACTGTCTCCACCAGCCTGGCAGAGACCACTGGGGCCTTCAGCCAGCTCCAGGAGCCAGGCTCCTCTTGAGACTCTCAAGACCCCACACGTACCAGTGGAACCTTCCCATCTGGTCCCAAGCTTTGCCGAATTTGGTCCTCAGAACGTTGGTACAGAATGTCTTGGACAACTCCCTAAAGAGACAACAGGAGAACAGCTAGAATTTGGCAACGTTTCCCTGGCGGAGGGAGCTGAAGTAAATAGGATGGTGAGCTTGTAGACAGGCTCTTTTTTTTTTTGTCCATTTTGGCAGCCAGGAGAGACTGAGCAGACTGTGCAGAGGATTTAGCAATTGCTCTGCCATAGCCCACATGAGACACATTGGCTCTGGAAGCAAAGATGCCACCAAAGGTGTTACAAACAGAAGGGGCCGGTCCAGGTTGGGACAACAGCCAAGGTCCTTTTCCCAGACCGCAGGGATATACAGACCAGCCCTTCCCCTTCCCAGAAACCACTAAGAACAGAATCCTTTTAAGTCCCTCAGCACCCTTGACCAGGTACCTGAGCATCAGCCAAATAGACTCCATGCTGCCGGGCATAGGAGACACTTCCTGGTACAGCAATGACTCTGGCACCCTGGAATCCATTCCAGTCAATGGCTGAGGACGACGAAAAGAAAACCGTTTTTACACTTTTCTTGGTCTTCTTTTAAAAACCTACTTATTATTTATATTTCTATCCCACCCTATACCCGAAGGTCTCAGGGTGGGCAACAGCATTTAAAATCCAATACATTAAAACAGTAAACAATCCATATTAAACCGATAGTATACACAAAAGACTACCAGTGGCTACAAGGGGGAAGGGAAAGGTGTCCCCAGTTAGCCGAAGGCCAGGGCAAAGAAGTGCGTCTTGACTGCCTGTCTGAACATATACAGTAGGGGAGTCTGATTGCACCTCAAGGGGGAGATTATGCCATAGCCCAGGGGCCACCACTGAGAAGACCCTCTCCCAGGTGCCCACCCAATTTACTGCTGAAGGTGGCCTCCCCTCCAGATCTTAAGGCACTGGCAGGTTGATATGGGAGAAGACATTCCTTCAGATATTTGGGGGCCAAGTCATTTTGGGTCTTGTAAGTCAAAGTTAACACCTTGAATTGGGCTCGGTAGCGAATCGGTAGCCGGTGTAACCCTTTTAAGACCGGTGTGATGTGCCTCCGGCTAGCTGCCCCAGTCAACGACCTAGCAGCTGCACTCTGCACTAGCTGCAGCTTCCAAAACCGTCTTCAAGGGCAGCCCCATGTAGAGTGCAATACAGAGCACCTATCCAGATCACCACTTCCACACCACACACCAAACGCCTCAGCACCCTGTTCAGTCCTAGCGTGAATGAAACTTCTCAGAACACAGAGGCGGCAGCGGGAGAGGGACCCCACGAGGCTCACTGAGAGCAGGACCTGCAGGCGTCCTCTGAGGCTGGCCGTTGCCCTGTACGTTAAACAGCCATGGTGGCCACGTTCAAGGGCGTGCAGCTTGAATACAGGCCAGGCCATATCAAAGCTTTATATTCCACCTCCCCTCTGGGGCTCCTTCAGGCAAACTCACCTGCCGTGGTTGGGACCGTGAGAAGCATATCCGTGCTGCACACCCAAACTCCTGGTGGGGACCCCCTACAGATCTGCAAGTGACAGGAAGGGGGAGGCAGTGCTATTCAGAGCCAAGGCATCGAATCCTGAAAATGGCATTCATGCCCAGCCCTACCAAGGACGCAGCAGCAGCAGCAGCACCGAGACCTGGAGAAACCTCCCTCACTGACCTGGTGCCTCAAAGTGGCCAGGAGGTGGTCCAGGTTGCAGACCAGTGCTTCCACAGGGGCAGCCGTATCTTCCAGCGGGAGGCAGGTGAACGCTCGGCTGCAGTCGTCGAAGAGGAAGTCCCGGCCCTGACAGGAAGGAGAGAGAAGCAGCTGGGCCAATGTGCACCAGGAATGGCTGCCGCCTGCTATGGGGATGCCATCAATCAGAATACACAGAAGTAATACTGTGGTAGGCGAGAGCCTCAGAATTTCTGATTAAAATTCTAAGCTACTGGTTGCGCTGCCTGTCTTGACCTTACGGGCTGCCTGTCCTGTTGGGTTTGGATCTCTGTCACAAAGGCACGACAGCTGGTTCCGTTTCAAGCTGCAGAAACTACATTCACTTCTACAGAGAAGGACCCGCCTGGCCCTTCTCTTCTCAGCCTTCACCACAGGATGCCCCTAGATGCCCCCTTTCCCCAAGATCGCACCAGGTCCCGACTCACCATGTGCAGGATGAGGATCCAGGCCTTTTGCAAGACATCAGATGTGACGACCTGGAAGGGTCAGAGAAAACATGTAAACAGACCGGAAGCAGTCTTGAGAGGAGCAGTATGGGAAGAGTTATTTAGAGAGGCGTTTTGCCTCATCCCAGAATGGGACTCAAATGCAATTCATAGGGCTGAACTTCCCATCTGCCTCTAATTCTTTCTCAAACCAAGGCAGAGAAAGAAAGGTAGCAGGGGGAAGGGACCATTGTCTAAGGGTGGGGCCAACCTCAGCAGGCTGCAGGGAGGAGAAAATGGGCACCAGCCCCTCCCTCCCCAGGAGCAGGAGGGGAAGAACAGTTTTTAAACTGTTTTTGTATCATTTTTAAAATATTATTATTATTATTATGCTGGATTTTTAAACCTTGTACTGGTTTTAGTATTGTTTAATACAGCTTTGATGTTTGTTTTTAAATGTTGTGAGCCGCCCAGAGACCCTTGGATAGGGGGCAGGAAATAAATAAATAAATAAATAAATAAATAAATAAATAAATAAATAAATAAATAAATAAATAAATAAATAAATAAATAAATAAATAAATAAATAAATAAATAAGAAGCCAAGCCAGACCTCAGCCGGTAACCAGAAGGAAAACCTTTAATTTAGAGATGTGCACAAATGGGGGGTTTTGCATTTGACTTGTATCGAATTAAATGCAAGAAAATGTGTATTCGTTTGAATGGATCCCCTTCAAATGTGGTAGGATTCTATTTGGTACGAATATATTCGTACGTATTCGTACGAATATCCAATATGAATGTATTCATATCCGATACATATCCAACACGTATCCGATATGTATCTGATATGTATCCATACGTATCAGATATGTATCCCTTAATGTATCCACTCTGAAAGCGTCAAATCCGCCCTGAATCCACTTTGAATCTGCTCTCAAACCATGTTGAATGCACTCTGGATCCACTGCAGATGTGACTGGCGCAGCCGCTTTCCCACCTCCCTGTTTCATGAATGTTCCAAATGGGAACGTCAGTGTAAGAATGTCATAACAGTAGATTGGTATACGTATGTCTGAATTTGTACAAATTCATACAAATATTGAAAGTTACGAATATTCGTGCAATTCCCTACTTTAACATCTTCCTCATATGTATGGCGCAGTGGCTGAAGTGCTGGGCCACAGGCCAAGGAGTCAAATCCTCCTTGAACCCTAGAAGCTTCCTGAGTGACCCCGGGCAAGTCACAGGCCCCCATCATAGTGGGAAGGGCATGATGGTGGTGCTGGTGGTGGTGGAGGAGGATTACTGTCTATGGGCGTGCATGAATGAAATTTTCAAATTCGATCTGATTTGAATATTCGAATATCCGAATTCGTATGAATAAAGAAAAAACTAACGTCTGGACATTCAAACCGATACGAACACATTCGTATCTATTTCTATGAATATATTTGCATCTATTCGTATGAATATTCATTACGCATTTGATGATATGAATTTCATACACATCTGTACACATACGTACGCATCCCATTTTTATCCCATATGAATAAGAAAATTCCAGCAATAAGAAATGAGCAGAAGAATTGGATCTGAAGACCTCAAACGCTTGCTTTTTGCTGTTCCCTCTTCCCTCCCACACCATTTTCCTTTTGTTTCTTGTCTCTTTAGATTGTAAGCTTGAGGGCAGGGACCCGTTTTAAGATTAATATAATATTGTAACCCGCCTTGAGACCTCCGGGTATAGGGTGGGATAGAAATACAAATAAATAAATTTATTTGTATGAATAATTCAAAATATTCGTATTTGTTCGAATACTAAATGTCTGGACATTCAATTCGAATTTGAATGTCTGAATTCGTCTGAATTCGATCAAATAATGAATATTTCAAATATTTGTGCCCATCCCTATTCCTGTCTTCAGTGCTTTGGGGCAAAGTTGGCCAACAAAGGCAAACACAACCCAGGGGAGGCTCATGGTTGCCATGCCAATTCCAACAGCCACTGCATGAAGGCAAATCCTGTCTGACTCTCCGTGCCCTCTGCTTTGGGGCATCTGCTTAAGTCTAGGGGGGCTGCTGAGGGAAGACCGCAAGGTCAGCTTGCTGCCAGGCAAAGATGCAGCAGCCAGAGACAACTGAGGTGTGGAATTGAAGCTGGGATGCCACTTAGCCAAGGGATGCTGGCAAGCTCGCACGGTTTGTTCTCCTTCTGTCTTACCGTGTAGCCGGCTCGAGCACTCAGGTGTTCAGCTGCCACCAGGAGGGCATTGAGAGTGGCCCCTCCACTCCCGACCTGGGCCCCAGGGTCTTCCACGGTGAGCAGAATGGGCTGGCAACCCAAAGATCCCCGAGCACGGCGGACCTCAAGTTCTGGAAACCAAATACATGTAGGTGCTGTCAGTAAACACAAGACACTCATCAGACGCCCCACAAGAGGGTGCAATAAGGTTGCAGCTCAGGATGGGGAACGTGTCCATCTGCTTGCAGAAGGCCCAAGGAATCCAGGGGTGGTTCCTGCTGGAGGCTACTCTGGTCAGCAGTCCACAGCCTCTGGCCCACTCAGGTACCCAGCAAATCAAAAAGACTTTGGAAGAAATGGCAACAAGGGCTTTTCGCAGGCACAAAGAAGCTTGAAAATGCCTCCTGGGCAGAGACAGTGGCTATGGTTTTATTCCAGCTTCAGTCCACTTTCAGAGCGAGAGGACACATCAGCAAAGCAACCAGTAGTTTTCTTTCCCCATTATCTATCCCAAAGGTGAATTTTCTGAGTTATTTAACAGGGAAAGAAAACAGCTTGTCACTTTGCTGATGTATTCTCTCACTCTGAAAGTGGACTGAAGCTGGATTAAAACCATAGGGGTGACCACAGCCAGTGAGAACCACTTCCTAAGCTTCTGCCTCTGGACTTCTGATATGATGGAAACATGATATCCTTCTGGACCAGGTTGAGATGGGATTTGGTATCCACAGCAACTTCATCCTTCCCAGGATTTGCACAAAGGACTAGGGGACCACTTCGGAGTCCCTTCGGAACATCTCCAAAGTCAGCACTGATCTCTTTGGAGAGACCGGCGGCGAGACTCCAAAGTCTCTGCCGATCGCTTCAGAGGGACTTCAAAGGGAAGTCCGTGTGGTCTGCGCTAATAGCGAACAGACCGCGCTGACAGCTCCGGAGCCTCTCCGAAGTCTTTCCTGATTTCTTTGGAGTGATTTCAGAGTCATTTCAGAATGATTTTGAAATGACTCCGAAATCACTTCAAAGCTGGGATTTCGGGGCTCCCCCCCATGGGTACATCCCCTCCCCCTAGCCTCCTCTGGACCCCATTGCCTGTTTCTCATGGAAACAGGCTCCCTTTAATCCGGATTTTCTGGCTGAAGACCCCATTGTAGACCCCATTAATGGGGTCTACAGAAAATCCAGATTAAAGGCAAAAAAGTACTCATTTGATCTGGATTTCCTGACCAGCAATGGAAACAATCGAGTCCCAAATGGGTGCCGTGGTGGAAATGGGGTCATCCGGCTCACACCCAAATGGGCCCTTAATGGGTGCAAAAATGGGTACTTTCTGCCAGTGGAAAAACACCCATTGTTCCCTGGCAGTGACAGCCGGGGACACCAGGATCAGGAGTGGTCTGAGGAGCATCACTGAGATGGCAAATGGCAGACATAGTGGGAATGAACGTAAAGACAGACTGGAGAAAATAAAATCCAGAACTAACAAACTAAATTTTACAGGGAGTGAGGCAAAAAACCTGCCTGGCTCCACCCTTACAGTCAACAATAGGCTATGAGGAAGCTGGGGGGAAGGATAATGTGATTTTACACTGCATTAACAAGGTCACAGTCTCTGCACTAGGAAACAACCAGATTTATCCTGCACAAGCCAGATCTCATCTGGAATACTGTGCCCAGTTCTGGCTTCTGCACCTTGGGAGGGGTGGGGGGACAAAAACACGCTCAGGAGAAAGAAAAAGCAGAAGATGGAATGGTGAACAGAGGGCAGAAAACAAGTTCTACAGGGAAACTAGACATGGGGTGTTTTTCCACTGTCACTAGAAGTACGCATTAAGTACCCATTAATGGGTACAAAAATGCCATTACGTACCCATTAATGGGTACTTAATGGGTACTTTTAATGACAGTGGAAAAACACCCATGGTTCTACTGAATAAGAGACAATTGAAGGAGGAAATTACAGAAAATAAAATGTCTACTGTCTCCAAGAGCAATTGATCGTGCCTGATCTTGGAAGTGCATTTTGGTCTGGCTTAATCCTCGAACGGGAAGACCTCAAACATCCCAGAAAGAGGAGAAGGAAGCAATGAAAAAGCACTTCTGTTACATTTTCAGGGAATAGCTCTAACCATCCATGCAATAGCTAAATGTTACATCCCACTTGATCGAACTGTTCCTTGCCCTAGACCAACCTGTGGGTCGGGACCCCTTTGGGGGTCGAACTACCCTTTCAGAGGGGTGGCGACAAGTCTCCCACCACCCCTCTCTCCCCACTCCCAGCTGCCCCACCCCTGTGGTTGGGGGTCTCCACAACATGAGGAACTGCATTAAGGGGTCGCAGCATTAGGAAGGCTGAGAACCACTGCCCTAGACAGTGGTCGGAATGTAGCCTGTGAGCCTAAGTTACCAGGCATGAGAGAGATTTCCATTGTGCGCACAGAGAAATGCAACTCTTGCTGAAGATTCCTAGCAGCAGAAGAAGAAGAGTTGGCTTTTCTACCCCATTTTTCTCACCCATTTAAGGGGACTCAAAGCGGCCGACAAAGCTTTTCTATTCTTCTCCCCACAACATAAGACTCTGTGAGGTAGGCGAGGCTCTGAGAGCTCAGAAGAGAGCTCAGAAGACAGCTGTGACCAGCCCAAGGTCACCCAGCACTTTCCTGAAGCTGGATAAGAGTCTGGCAGCTAAACAGGGCCAACAACTCTGTAGGATTGTCCCAAAGTGTCCCGAACCTTGGAAAGAAAAGGGGGAAATGACGGCACAGATCAAAATGCGTCTCTTGATTGAATGTTGGAATAGTTTGCACCCAAATGTAATATTCCTGACAACTGGGAACACGGCCATCACCGCTGGTGTCTGCTGAAGTCACCCGATAGCAGCCCCTCTGAGCTCCATTAGTCTCTTTTGCAAAATTAAGCCCCAGCCTCAGCTTTATTCAGAACTGGCTGCTTGGGATCCCGAGTAGATGGAAGGCCTCACCCTTGTGGAAAGCAAAGACGCTGTCTTTCTGCTGGCAGGTCAGTATAATAACGGTCCACTGCACCTCCTCTCCAGCCATGGAGTCCAGAAGGGCCCTTCCCTCCCTTTTGGACTGCTGAACCTGTAAGAAGGGGGCCATTAATGGGATGAGCAGGCAAAGGGTGTCCAAACACACAGGGTTATTAGTGTCCTTCCTTGAATTAACTGCTGAAGACCCAAAGAATCAGGGTCCAGGGGAATCCTTGATGGGTTGCAAAGCTCTGGGCCCCCTGTATGGGGAAGCGGCAGCTTCCACAGATTTTGCCAGCAAAGCAAGAGAGGCAGGCGCGCGGCTTCACTTCTGTTTGCGAAGCTGCTTGGCACCATGCTGGGGAATTGCGCTCCCCTTGCCAGTTGAATAAAGTTCCCCGGCTTTGAAGTGACGACTCTGCCCTCTCTTGGGACACCCAATGGGCCATTTTTAGCCCTTCTCAACTCAAGACAGGGCCGCTGTGTGAAGCAGACGGCAGGAGATCGCTCCTGCTGCCCACCCTCAGTGCCCTCTTCATTGTTAATTTCCAAGTCCCCTTGGGCCAACACTGCTGCTGCTGCTTATCCCATGACAGGCCGGGTGAGTAGAGCGCTAGCCTGAGATGCCCTGTCCACCTGGACGCAACAGGCAGCCCCACAATTCATGGCTTGAGGCACCCTCAGAGCTGCGGTCACACCTAAGGTTTAATCCACTTTCAGAGCAAGAGAACACATTAGCAGAGCAACCATTACTTTTCTTCCCTCATTCTTTATCCCAAAGGTGAATATTCTGAGTTGCTGGATTAAACCTTAAGTGTGACCACAGCTCAGGCGACCTTCGCCTTTTGCTATTCCTGTTCCTGGCGCCCAAACCAGCTATGGGGACGCAGAGGTCGAGGGGGCCAATCCCGAAAGGGCCCTGCTCAGGCTCTGACGGCGCCCCACACTCTCTGCTTAGCTCTGGCCATGCACGGGGGTGGCGGGGGGGGACGAAGGCGAGCAAAACTCCAGTTCCCATGAGCCTCAGCCAGCCAGGCCAAGGGCACAGTGGGAGTTGCCGAGCGCTGCGGGACGAGACGTGGGCCGCTTCTGGCGGGGCGGTGTGGCGCCGGCGCTTCTCTACGCCGAAACCCGCTGAGGAGCCTCGCCCTCGCCCAAGGACTACAACTCCCATGAGCCCCAGCCGAACCCTCCGTGCGGGCGGGCGCCCCCTCAGCTACCCCCGCCTCACCGGCCTGGTCGCACGGCGCGCACGCGGCAGCTCCCGTGTCCGTTACCGCCGCAAGCGATGCAGGCTGGGAGAGGTAGTCCACGCTCTGAGCAGCGAAGCAGAATGAAACCTCATGCGAGGACTACACTTCCCAGGGACCGCGCGGCGATTGAATGAACTGCAGAATCCCAGCCGGCCTAACGCGGTGGAATGGGAAGGGGGGGGGGGGAAATCCGCTTGGGGTGAGTCTGCGCAGAAGCAGCCTCCCTCGCCTCTAGGCGTCTGCGCTGGATGTTGCAGGCACTACTCGGGGGGCGGAGGGGGGGAAGGTGCATGATTGTTTGCGCACATTGTTTTAAAAGCAGATCAAAGGCGGCTTGGAGGCGGGAGCAGGAGGGGCAGCTGACGTCCCCATTGCATCCCTTCTGCAGTTTGGCCTCTGGTGTGGACGGAGGCGCTTTGGAGGCGCTTTTTTTTAACGGTGTGGCGCTGGAAATTGCAGCCTTGGCTGAGCATCCGCGGGGGCAAATTAGAACTGCGCTGTGTTGCCGCTTGCTCTGCCGCTTCCTTCCGAGCAGCAGCCCCTAAGAGCTCTGTGTGGAGGATTTTTAAGAAAAACGCCGCAGAGTTCCGCTTAAAACGCTTCTGATGATGAAACCGAATCCAGCTTCATTCCACATTCAGACTGAGGGAATACATCAGCAAAGGGACAAGGGCTGTGGTCACACCTAAGGTTGAATCCAGCTTCAGTCCACTTTCAGAGTGATGGAATACATCAGCAAAGTGACAAGGGCTGTGGTCACACCTAAGGTTTAATCCAGCTTCAGCCCACATTCAGAATGAGAGAATACATCAGCAAAGTGGCAAGCTGTTTTCTTTCAGTGTTAAATAACTCAGAAAATTCTCCTTTGGGATAGAAAATGTGGAAAGAAAATTACTGGCCACTTTGCTGATGTGTTCTCTTGCTCTGAAGCTGGACTGAAGCTGGATTCAACCTTAGGTGTGACCACAGTCAAAGAAAGGGTCAGCGGCAGTGACAAGTGGCTCAACGCACAAGGACCCAGTGTGGTGGTGTAAGAGCAGCCAGAAATGCAACACAGGAGCACTGCTCTGGTAGATGGAGGCTCCACTTTAAAAGGTGAAGTTCCATTCTGCAAAAGGAACAGGCTTTTCCTCCACAAGGAAGTTGCTAACCTGAAGCCAAAGGCTATTAACCTTCCTGATCTTATCCACACAAATTAGTAGGAAACAAATACAGAAGAGGTTATTATGTTTAATCCAAACGCTAAATTCCAACATCTAACAAAAGAAACGCCAGTTGGCACCTGGATATCCTGGTTTATTTAGAAAGGAGCCGTGTGTCAATACGTGGCACACTTTATACTTACCACCATCTAGAATTTAATTGCAGCTTTACTGCCAATGACAGGACCACGGAGCAGCTTGTCCTGTGCCTGCGTCACCCCATTCTTCCATGTTGATTAGAATTTGATTGTACTGCCAAGCTAATCGGATTAGGAATGTTTATAATACAGACACGTTGCCTCCAGTTGGCATGGAACATCCGCCTTCGCCCAGCACGCTGATTTGCCTTTCTTTGTTTTCCTTTTTATCCTTGTATCTTTTAATATGATTTTATCTTTTGTAAACTTGATACGGTCATATGACTAATCAGTAAAGTTCATTAGTTCATTCATTCATTCACTGGTTTGTCACTCAGCGTGCCAAGATTTTGCACCAGTGCTCAACACGCTTTGGTTCCATTTTAAACTGAACACTTGAGTTTAGACGTGACTCACGTTTTGCCCAACCCAGGAGATGTTCTCCCTGGAGTGATAGATCCCATAACAAAATCTGGGTTAATTAGAACCAGAAATTTGTGATAGACAACTCTGTGGGTCCATCCAGTGTGGAAGCGGCTTCCCAAAGTTTTTTTGTGTGTGTGTGGGGCGGGGGAATGCTAGAAATTGTTGCCTGGACCCTTTTGCAGGCAGTAGGGATATGCATGAATATTCAAAGACATTCAAAATTTGATTGAATTCATCCAAATTTTGACATTCGAATTTGAATCAAATGTCTATAAATTTGAATTTAAACACTCAAAATGAATTTTGGATTTTTGAAACTATTCATTTGAATTATTCGGACATCTGTATGGGTACGGGTTTATACACGATGCATACTTGCATGTACGCATCTTTCCCACATCCGTCCGCATTTGTACAGATCTGTACGGGATGGAAACGGGTTGCATACAGGATAACTACAGGATGCATACAGTTGTTTACAGGTGCGTACTGAACGGGTAACGACGTGTACAGTCAGATACGAATGTGGCTGACATTCATAAGGGCAAATACGAATTGAAAATTTGAACAAATAGATTCGAATTTACTTAATTCGAAGTAAATTAAGATGGTGAACGGTCTGCAAACCATGTCCTATGAGGAACGGCTTAAGGAACTAGGAATGTTTAGTCTAACAAAAAGAAGACTGAGAGGAGACATGATAGCTGTCTACAAATACCTCAAGGGTTGTCACAAGGCAGAGGGATCAGCCCTGTTCTCACTCTCTCAAGGAAGGACTAGAAACAATGGGGTGAAACTGCAGGGGAAAAGATTTAGTTTAGATGTTAGGAAAAAATTTCTAACAGTAAGAGTGATCAACCAGTGGAACAGGCTGCCACGGGAGGTGGTTGGTTCCCCTTCGATGGAGGTCTTCAAGCAGAGACTGGACGGCCATCTGTCTGAGATGGTTTAGGAGATCCTGCCTTGAGCAGGGGGTTGGACTCGATGACCCAGGAGGTCCCCTCCAACTCTACCATTCTATGATTCTATGAAATTCGAATTTTAAAGGTTCAAATCGAATTTCTGGATATTTGATTGGAATCAAATCCTGAAAATTGCATTCGCGGACACCCCTAGCAGGTAGAGTACCAGCTCAGTAAAAGAACACTTAACCAAACCTAAATTCCTGGAGGAAAAGGGAAATGAGCCAGCAGACCCTTCTCCCACCTTAAAGTACTCATCCATAATACGCATCTCTCCCCCCTAAATGTCTTATACAGGGTGGCCTGGCAGTAGGTGACCAGCATCCCTAGTGCATTCAGCTCCAGAGGTCCCCAAGTCCTCCGGTGGTGCTGTGGTGGACATGACCAGGGGGTCTCGATGCAGCGCAAGGAAAAATCTAGCTGTAGCAAACAAGACTCAGGTTTTTATGTGCAGTTAGTAATAATATCCTTAATGTTATTGCCTGAAGCTCCAAAGGGTGGCTGGTTAATTGATATGATGATAGTAATTTCCATTTGGAACTTTTAACACAAACCAGGCCTAACAATCTGCTTAAACGGTCATCCCTGAGATCAATAAGTTCTCTTAGGCCAATTAATGTCCTGTTTTGAGCAAGCAAATTCAGTAAAAGGTGGAGGAAAGCACTGCGTATGTAAATTTGCTAATAGTATAATGCTAATAGTATTTAATAACAGGAACCTGAATTACATTTTCTGCTCACTCTATTGCATAAAACAGCAGAATGTTAACCAGTGGAAAAGGTTATCAAATTTTGTCAGCTGTATTTTGATATTATGCAGATAATTAACAAATAGTAATAAGAATTTAGGATTCCTTCTTTGCTCAGTCTATTGCATGCAGCTTAGCAGGAAATAGCAGCAGAATAAGGGCATTTCTAAGGTATGAATAATGGTGGTTAGAGAGGGAATTGTCAACATATACATAAATTGGCAAATTATGCATTCACATGGTCTTAACCACTCAAATCCTTTCTGGAGGAAAAAGGAAAAAACCCACTTCATCATATGGGGATTCAAGTTAGAACTTAGGCTGTGGATACACTTAAGGTTTAATCCAGCTTCAGTCCGCTTTCAGAGTGAGAGAATGCATCAGCAAAGTGGCAAGCTGCTTTTTTTCAGTGTTAAATAACTCAGAAAATTCACCTTTGGGTTAGATAATGGGGAAAGAAAATTACTGTTCACTTGGCTGATGAATTCTCTCGCTCTGAAGGTGAATTAAACCTTAGGTGTGTCCACCACCTTAATCATATGCCTTAATCATATGGGTTCTGCCAGTGTGTTTTGCACACCTGGAAGTCACCTAGGGAAGCATAGGATGGGTCAAGCCAGAGGTGGTGGCCAGAGGGCTGGGTAGCCCTCTGGTAGGGAAAGACTCGTCCCTGTCCTTCTGTGGACCACATGCAGCACCTTGGACAGTTCCCTCTTGGCCAGATTGTCTCCAGGTGGCTCCGCTGAGATGTTGCTTCAGCAGCTCCATCGCCAAAGGCGGACAGGAAGAGCTCGGGCGCCTGTTCTTTAGGCTAGCAAGGCGCCCCCCTCCGCCTCACTCTGGGTGCGGTCCTCCAAGGGTCCTCTGAGCAGACGCATTTTCAGCACATGCAGCTCCTGAATCCTGGGCACTGATGCTGAGCTTGTCAAGGGAGGCCTCTCCTTCCTCTTCTCCAGCTTTGTCCCTGAGGCCAATCATGGACGAG
The DNA here is from genome assembly GCA_023333525.1 of Aspidoscelis tigris stejnegeri. Lineage (NCBI taxonomy): Eukaryota > Metazoa > Chordata > Lepidosauria > Squamata > Teiidae > Aspidoscelis > Aspidoscelis tigris. The sequence goes on from JALMGA010000013.1 coordinate 7,478,121, forward strand.
GGATTTCCATCACCACATTTTTCACTAACTGGTGGGCTGTTTCGGTCAGCCTTAAAGGTCAACGGAAAGGGCCTGGACAGGGAGCTGTGGAAGCGCTTGTGCTCAGGACCACCAGAATCTCTCAGCTACCCGCCCGTTGTCTGACCCAGAGGTGTGCAAAAGGGACATTCAGCCCTGGGATGGCCACAAGAGCTTCCAGAGAGACGGCCTGGGGCCCACCCAACCTCCTTAGGGTCCTCACTCTGGATTTTGCCCCACGCAATTGATGCAATCCATGCAATCCACGCGTTTATTGCTGTAACCACCCTGGGGCCTTTGGGTAGGTAGAGCCTCTGATAAGAGTGCAAACATCCTGCAAATAAAGAATCCATCTCAGTGGATGGATCAATGTTTGCCTGCCAAGGCTCGTGTGCCCTAGCCTGGCGAGTGGCTCAGGCTGGCAGCAAGCAGTAAAAAAAAAAGGGGGGGGAAGCAGCCTGCCTTTTCCCCTGGGGAGAACTTTAAAAGGGGGGCGCTGCACGTGCCAGGAGGCGGGGTCCCAGCAGAGGTGGGGCAAAGGGTGTACATGGGGAGGGGGATCCCCGTCCTTCCCGTCCAAGTGGGGGCCGCACAGGCAACCCAGAGGCCTCCTCCTAGCCACCCCTTCGCTCCAGCGGGGGGAGCCTTCGAAGGACCAGGCTGGCCCGCCCGCCCGCCCGGACTTCTCCCCCCTGGCGCCGTCTCTGCCCAGCCCGGCCGGACGGCCGGACGGCGACCTGCCGATCCGTTCCCAACGCGCTCGATCTGCTCCCACACGCCCACGACGACGGCGCCCTGCCCTGCCGGGGGTGTGACTGCGCTCCCGGTCCACGCCTGCCTGCCTGCCTGCCTGCCTGCCGGCGTGTCGTGCCCGGCGAGAGGGAAAAGTCGCCGCCGTCGGGCAGGATCCACGAGGGCCGGGAGGCCGGAGCGCGCTTGCAGCGGGAGCGCGCGCCGTAGAGAGCTTGCTGCTGCGGGCAGCCAAGAGACCCGGCGGCGGCGGCGCGTGCACGTGCCAGGCGGCGGCGGCGCGCACGGGGCCGGGCCACAGGCGCGCCGGGCGGGAGAAAGAGAGAGAGAGAGAGAGAGAGATGGAGCGGGGCTTCGGTGGCGGCGGCGGGAGTCTGATCAGCGCGGGCAGCCGGGGGCGGCGAAGGCGGCGCTGATCCGATCCCACTGCGGAGCCCCCGATGGCGGCGGCGGCGGCGGCAGCGGCGGCAGCGCCCGGAGCGGCAGCGCCCACCGGCTCTTGCACGGAGCCCTTGGCGGCCAGGGCGGAGGTAGGCGGGCGAGGCGCGCGGGCCTCTCGGGGGGTCGGGGGCGCGCAGCGAGGCGGGCTCATCGCGCCCGGGGCCGCCGCTCTGCAGCCCTCCGGGGCGCCCGGCCCGGCAGCGGCACCTGCCCCGGGATCCCGCGCCGTGCGCGGGCGCACCGTGCGCGGCTCCTGCCCGGCGCGTTCCGGCCCCTTTGTCTGCTGCCGCTTGCGGGGCTGCAGCACCCTGCGCCTCCCCGATCCACGCGCGGCTGGCGAGCCCACGGGCGCCCTGCCCCACCGGGCGGCCTGGGGGAGGCAGCGGGCGCGGCGGAGCCCGGACCGGACCGGCCGGACCGGCGAGCAGCGTTTGGGGTTCCCGGTCGCTGCGGGTGGGCCGCCGGGGGAGGGGGCCGCCTGCTGCCCCCGCCTGGGAACCCCTCCCTCGCCTCTGCCTGCAGACAGGCCTTTTCGGGAAGCGGGGGGGGGCGGGGAACCTCCCGCTCCGACCCTCACTTTTCTAGCTGCATCTGGTCGGTTGGGTGGGCAACTGGGCATCGGCCTGGGGTCAAGGGATCGGGCTCCGTCGGTCCGGACCCGGGCGCCGTCTGTGTTAAGCGGTCCAGAGCTCATGGGCCGCCTTGGTTCCTGTTCCCCGAGCGGTTTGAAACTCTGCCGCTGCCTCTCCACCTCTCCGCTTGCTGCGTTTCCGTCTTCGGGGCCTGAGGGGTGTTGGCCTCCTGTTTTGCTTCCCCTTTCCTTCGGTCAACCTCTAGGGTGGCACCTCGGCGTCGTTTCTCAGTCTGGTTGATGCCACTTTCTCGGTTGGCTTTCGGTGGTCTTCTGCTCTTGCCTTAAGCCTCTGTGTTCCACAAGCGCAGCATATGTGCCTATTTGTATGCTCAGTGTACATTGAAGATCATCAAGTTGGGGCCAAGCGCGCTCAGGCCCTGAAGGGGGATTTTGCCCACAGTGGCACCTTCGGAGGAGAAGAGGCAGGCAGGTTTCAAGTTTCCTCACCTGCCCTGCCCTGTTCCCTTCATTTCCTATGTCTCTTTACCTGGAAGGGCCTGAACTGCAGGTGGTGCTGAGACCCCAATGGCTGCAAGGCACAAATACAGGGTAGGACCGGTGTCTGCCCACTGCCAGGTTTTGTGGCCCAGTCCTTTCTGGCCACCTGGCCTGGGCTGATGGGCTCTTAATTCAGAGGCTGCCCCTGGGCAGCCAGCACATGGTCCCCTTACTGTTGGCCCTCCGGCCACCCCGGAGTCACAGAAACCGAAGTTGCCTCCTGCAAGGGCAGCTTGGAGGGAGGTGAATGGGGCCATTTGTATTCCTGATGCTTTGGTGGGGGACCCAAAGGAGCCAACATACAGGTCCAGCCATTAGTAAGATGGGTTCCTGCCCTTGGGCTTGCAGTCTGAGAGAACAGACACGTCACTAGAGGAAAGAGGAAGTGGACGGAAGAGGAAAAAGAAAGCCTCCGTTGTCTTCTCCCAGTCTCATCAGGCAAGAGCGGCCGGGGCTGTGTAATGGCCGTCCTTTTGTGTAGCCACGGCACGCATCATTCTTTACATTTATTGTTCAGGTTTTGCCCCAGAGCTCCACACCTGGGCAGCGTCTGTGCGGGGTTGTGAAGGCATTTCTCAAGAGGTCTGGGGAGTTCATGAGGTCTGCTTTTCTGCCAGCCACCTTTGTGGAGGGTTGGGAGCATCTTAGTTGCAGTTTGGCATGCAGGTTGGGCATATAATCCCTAGATTTGCCCAGTGGCAATAATCAAAATAGGACTCTGTGTGGGTATATTGGAACCAGAGTGGCTTGTTTTCTTCGGGTGACATGGATTAAGTAAAAAAGCCCTGAAATGAAAAAAATTAAATTGTTTTAAGAGGGGGAACTACCTAGAAGAAGAAGAAGAAGAAGAGTTGGCTTTTCTACCACACTTTTCTCATCAATTTAAGGGAACTCAAAGCGGCTGACAAAGCTTTCTATTCTCCCACCAACAGAACACCCTGTGAGTCAGGTGGGGCTGTGAGAGCTCAGAAGAGAGCTGTGACTAGCCCAAGGCCACCCAGCTGGCTTCATGGAGGAAGAAGAAAAGTTGGCTTTTATAGCCTGCTTTTCTCACCCATTTAGGGTGACTCAAAGCAAGCGGCTGACAAACCTTCTATTCTTCCCCCCCGCAACAAACACTCTGTGCGGTAGGTAGGGCTGTGAGAGCTCAGAAGGAGAGCTGTGACTCGCCCAAGGTCATCCAGTTGGCTTTGAGGAGGAGTAAGGAATCAAACCTGGTACTCCCAGATAAGAGACCGGTTCCCTAATCACTAGACCGGTGATGGCCAACCTATGACACGCGTGTCACAGGTGACACGCCAAGCCCTTTTGGGTGACACACCTGGTCACCCTGGCACCTGGGTGTGTAGTGCTTGCTTGTTCTTGAAGTGTACAAAATACCAACTTTCAATTGAAGATTTAGCAACAAAAGTCACTAATGTAAAGAATTATTTGTTTTTGCTTTTACTAAAATACATATATCAAAAATATAACTTTTCTACTAGAGCTACAAATATCACAAAATTATGGATATTTCTAGATGTGACACAGCACCCGAGTTAAGCTAGGTTTTCTTGTGAATTTTGACACACCGAGCTCAAAAGGTTCACCATCACTGCACTAGACCAAACAAGGAGGGAAGGCCTTAATTTGTACCCTAATAATTATTTTTTTTCTCAGGGCAGCCAGTGCTTCATTTCCCCATAAGAAAGGCACAACTGGGATCCATCCATGTGCAATGGGCCCTTCTTGAAGAGGTCTCTGAACGGGCATTACCATAGGCAGCTCTATGCTCCAGCCTCCAGAAGTTGCCAGGGTGGCGCCCTCTGCCCAGCTGCACCCAGCAGAAGCTATCTGGTTCTATTGCCTGAGGATGCTCACTGTCACCCAGCAGAAAGGGGTTGGGACCCACACCCATTCCCAAACAGCAGCTGGGCCGCCCCTGCTGAGCCCCAGATTGTGTTGCCAGGGAATTAATCCATGCTCTTTAAATGAGGCCGAGACGCTCCGTCTGTGAGGTTTCTTCATGGGCACGCAAAATTTCAGGCCTGTCTTCTGTGGTTTCGGAACTGTGGCAGTGAAATGGGTGGGTGTTGCGTCCTGTCTTGCAGAGCCTGTCTTGAGATGTGAGCGGCTCCGTCTCCCCAGCCATAGGGAGGGAGGTCAGGCTGAGGGGCAACACCTGGGCCAAGATCTCCTGAATGGGCATGTGGCTGAAAGGGGCTTCCTTGCCCTCCAGGGACACCATGGGTTTGGCTTCCCTTGGGGCCTTTCCAAACCTATCTGGGGAAGAGGGTAAAAGGCAGCCGTAGCACCTGATGGAGCAGAAGGGTAGAAGGCGGCAAGCATTAGAACTTCAGAGGAGCCCTGCTGGATCAGGCGACAGCATATCTAGTCCAGCGTCCTGTCACACACAGTGGCCCACCAGTTGCCCATGGGCATCTCAAGCAGAGACAAGGAGAAACCTTCTCCTGCTCTCGAATCCCAGCAAATGGCCTTAGGGGCGTCCTGCTTGTCCCCCCCAGCCTGAAAGATGTACATAGGCATCCATTCCAGTTGCCACTGATACACCTATCATCCATACATTTGTCTAACCCTTCCTTAAAGCCATCTCAGCTGGGTGCTGTTTCCACCTCTTCCGGCAGCAAATTCCATAGACCGATGACCCTCTGGGTAAAGCAATACTTCCCTTTGTCTAATCTGTCTCTCCTATCCATCAGCTTCACAAAGGACCCCCTGGTTCTAGGGTTATGTGATAGAGAAAATAATTTTTCTCTATCCACCTTTTCTCTACCATGCATGATTTTATATACTTCAGTCAGGTGTTTCAGGGCTGATGTTGCAGTCTGATTTCGTAACCAGTGCAGCCGGACAGCAGAAGAACAGGTCAATTGGGATGGGGAGGTATATGCTTTATTTTTACTTATTTATTTCAATATTTATATCCTGCTTTGCATGTAAAAATAAAATAAAATCCCAGTGCAGTCACATAGGCGTGTTGGAAGCAGTTAGAAACTCACAAATTGAAGCTTAAAAGTGTCCCCCTGCTGAGCTCAGGGTGCTTCCTCCCAGGCGGAGCCCCCACCCCACCCCAGCTGGTGTGCTACCCAGGTCCCCATTCTTCCCCACAGGAGGGCTGAGTGGTCCAGAGGTGAGCCAGGTGCTCCCATCTCCCCACACAGCGTCTCAGGCTCAGGTCACGGCCCCAGATGCTTCTGGCAGCCTGGCACGGCTGAAGATGGGGATGCCCTACAACCCTCATCCTGACTGTCCCCGATTTGAGAATGTGATGGCAGGCTGATGGAAGGACCTGGTCAAGGCCTCCCTGTGGGGCTCCTGAGTGCCACTGGGCACAGGAGCCTGCTGGGAAGGTGCCAGGGGTATGGAGCAGAGAGTTCCCTGGGGCCCAGAGTTTTCTGCCTCCTCCTCTGGCGCTGTGATTTCTCCCTCCCCTGCCGCCACGTGGCTCAGCTTAGCTTGTCAGGGCTTGGCCTCGCTTTGTGCTGGGTGCTGTAAGCCACGCCGGATGCTCATGTCCCTGGACCAGCGGCTGCGGAGCAGGTGGGGCACCTGGGCTGGAGAGAGGTGGAGGTGGGCCCTGCTGCATCCCAGCCAGGCCCCTCTGTGGAGCGAGGGGGAGAGGAGAGGTGCTCTCTCCCCCATCAGCCCACCTTGGGCGGGTGGGTGGGTGGGCAGTCAGGCAGTCAGGCAGCAACCCCTTTGTTCTGGAAGCTCCAGGGCTGCCAGGCAGGCAGGCCGGCTTTCTGCTCCCTCTGCCTCCCCGGCCACCTCTGTGTCCAACGCTGCCGGAGAGCTTCCTCTGGCCTGCACTTTGCCGCCGCCTCCTGCCTGGGCAGCTGAGTTAGCAAGTTGGAGCAGCTGCATTGCCGCCTCTCCCTGCTGCAGTGCAGCGCCGGGTGAGCGGGAGACCAGCAGAGAGCTGCTGGAGGGGAACCTGGGGCTGCTCTGGCGTGGCACGGCACGGCGCGGCCTCACAAGAGGGAATTCGCCGCACGCTCAGGCATTGCCACAATGGGCGGGAAGCACGTGTGATGCCCAGCTTTCCTCTGAATGCAAGGGGAGGGCGCCTACCAGGGTCCCGCTGAGCCAGAGCCTTGGCCTTCAAGGAGGAGCCCCACGGAGGCTGCCAGCGCATGCCACCGGGAAGGGAGCGGGACCTTGCCAGCTGGAGCAGAGAAGGGGACACGGACGAGGGGCAGGGGCGGCTTCGGCTCCCTGGTGGTCCTCGCTGCTCCCCTGCAGCAAGAGGCCCTGTGCCCAGGCCTGCGCTTGGTTCTTTACAGCTGATTCCCTTTGCAAGAGAATCTGTCCTGCGAATTGTGGCCCAAGAGGCCGATGTCCGGTAGAGCTGGGGGCTTGGAGGGGCCATTGGCTCTGTGGCTGCTTTGGCCCCCTGCCCTCCTCCCCTGCTTTCCTCCAGCTCCGACATACAGACCCCGGCCTTTCTCTAGCTTGGATTTTGCTGTGAAGATGCAAGATTCAGTCTGCAGAAGGCCGGCTGGCTCCAACACCCGCTCAGACGGCCTTTCGCCAAAGGCAGATGGCTTGGATGGCTCCCAGCAGCATACTCAGAGCCTGAGTGTCCCCTGGGGCCCTTCGGCTTCCTGTGCCTCTTATCGGCCCCTTCCCACCCTTGCATTCCTGCCTGTCACAGCCATCCCTGGGTGCCCAAACGACCCCAAGGGTGGTGCTGAGCCAGCAAAGTGAGCAAACTTCCTCCCATCCTGATTGGTGCAGACAAAGTGCCAGCTGGTGGCATTTGACTTCTTTTGGAGCTCACCTGGACCGTCAGTGGCCCTGAGAGAAGAGGAAGGACCTTCTGGACCTTCTGAAGGGCTGATGTGGCCTCATCCTGAGCTGGGCTCTGCAGGTTAAGCAGGGCTACTTTCCTGGCACAACACCCACCCTGCTGTCTCCGAAAGGGCATCATCCTGGGCACGCCGTCTTGCCGTCAGCAAGATCTGCGCTTTGACACTCCAGCATTGTGGCCTGGTTTTCGCCAGGTTCTGTTAAGCAAGAGAAAGAGACACTTTGTGGAGCCAATCAAAAGCCCTGCAACTTCCCCGGGGAAAGGTCTTTCCCGCCCTCCCGTCCCCCCAGAAGGCTACCTAAGAGCAGGATTGTAAAGGGAGCTACAAAAGATCGAACACAAAGCTCTTTCCTTTGGAAGGTCATCTGCCTCCTCTTGTGCAGACAGTGGAAAGGGGGGGGGGCTTTGCCTGGGATGGACGCACTGTGGATCTGCAGAGCTCCAGCCCCCACTTGCTTCCAATTACCGCCTGTGTTTTCCTCCAGACACATCAAAACCAGCTGAAGATCTGAAGGGCTGGCGTTTGGCTCTGTGTCTGCAGAGGATCCGCTGTTCTGAGCTCCCTCCCCAGGTAGCTTCCCAAGAAACCCTCCCTCCTTGTCTCCTGAGCTTCTGTGGATGTCGGCAGCCTGACGTGTGGCCACCGAACCACCAGCAACTCTGTTGTCTTTGCTGGTGCCAAGAATCGGGTTTCTGCCTGGCACGTGGGCAAAGCTCTCGGCCCTCTGACTGTGGCTGCAATTTCCCATGGAGCTCCCACACCCCGCTTGGTTTTGGGCTGCATCCAGATGGCATGATCCTCTCATTTGGAGGGATGCCACCAGCGCTGGCGCTGGCTCTTCCTTTGCATGGGCAGCCACTGGGGCGGCAAGGGTGGGAATAGAGCTATGAGCCCCACCAAGGCCTTACCCCAGTGGGTTGTCTGAAACTGGCCACAAGGGTAGAGGGAAGAGCTGTTTGTCCAGAGGTTTTTGTCCAGGGAAGGAGAGGAAAAGCAGAGAAGTGCAGAACAGTGGTCACCCTGTGCCCCTTTCCACCTGAGCAGAGGAGAATTTCCACCCAGGCTTTTGTTCTGGTCTCTCCTCATAAAGGGGCAAAGCAAGTTCTGCCGTCTTACAACTTTTGGGAAGGATGGTAGACCCAGTGCAAGCCCAGGCTTTGTGCTACAAAATAGCGGGGGGGGGGGGGGGACGAAGGGCTGTACTATATGGCTTGAGGCTGGTGCCACCTGAAGACCCTTGGAAGGGGCTCATGCCCTCCAGATGCGCTCTACCCCCAGAGCTCCGCCGTGGGGAGATGCTCTGTAGCTGGTGATGCAAACAGGTCCTGTGTTTATTCCATCTTCCAGTGTTTCAGCCCCTCCTTGCAAGCCCTGCTGGTCCTGCATCCTGGCCGTTGCCTTTGGCCTTCCGTTCCCCCCCAGACGGAGCCCCTCGTCCGCTTCCAGACAGCAAAGGAGAAGGCCGATCCCTGCTTCCTGGCCTTCTGTGCAAAGCCAGAGCAAGAATGAACTGCAGGCCGAGGATGTAATCAGAAGGACCTAGGCAAACAAACAGAAAATTAGCTTGCTTTCCTCTGTTTATTATAGAAAGGGCTCTGTGTGGGTTTTGCTAAAGGAAGGGAGATCGAGTTAAAATCTGCCTGACTCAACATAACACCCAAAAGCAGCCGATGACCTAATGCCCAGGAATTGCATGCCTGCTTTCTGAAAAAGGAACCCGTGCCAAGCGCTGGGTACATGTGGTCATGTGCCACTAGCCAGCAGATCGGCCCCAGGTCAGAGGAGCCCATGGGGGGGGGGGTGAGCCATGCTGAGCCTCCTCCCTCCCTGATTCCTTTACAACCCAGAGTGAGGTTGGCTGCAGATCTCTCTGATCAGATGTGCCCAACAGCTTTCATGTTTCTGTCAAAACAAAAGGGCCTCCTGCTGCGAGCTCCCCAAGGGCTGATTGTCTTTGGAACTGGCAGAAGGAGGTGGAGGGCAGGAGAAGAAGAAGAAGAGTTGGCTTTTCTACCCCGCTTTCCTCACCCATTTAAGGGGACTCAAAGCGGCTGACAAACCTTCTGTTCTTCTCCCCACAACAGACACCCTGTGAGGTGAGTGGGGCTGTGAGAGCTCAGAAGAGAACTGTGACTAGCCCAAAGTTGCCCAGATGGCTTTGTGGGGCAGTGCAGAATCAAACCCGGTATTCCCAGATAAGAGTCCGGCTCATTAACCACTAGACCAAACTGGCTCTCTAGAGGAGTGTGGGATACGTAGCAGGGTGCCCCCTGTGGATCATGCCAACTACAAGCAGGCAGGAAAAGAGTGGGCATGATCAGGTGCTGGGTCCCCAGTGCCCGCTCTGCCAACCCTTTTCATAGGTGCCCCAAGGTCAGGAGGCCAAACCTTTGCCTGTTTGCTGTGCCTGTCTGCTCCGCTGCCCATTCTCTGGAAGAGTTTTGGTTGCTGCCTCTTGTGAAATGCCCAATCTGGCCCTCTGCCTGGACAGGGCGGCTTTTGCGCCACGGGGGGGAGGAAGCTTGGTGCCTCTACCTGGAGATGCAGGCTTCCTCCTGGCTGCGCTTCTCTTTCTGGCAGGACTGCCTTTGGCACGAGGCAGGGGCTGCCCTGCGGCCTTCAGGCTGGGGGGCTTCAGTGCCTACGGGCAGGTCGGCGGCTTTCCCCACTCAGACTTGGGCAGGGGGGAGATGGAGGCAGAATCGTCTGCCTGTGGACATCTGTGGAGCAGCACTCAGAGGCGATTCATTGTAAGGGGGGGGGGATATAAATCCCTAGCTCCCCCCCCCTTCCCGCATCAGATCTTCTAAAGTAAATCCCTCTGCCAGGGCACAGATTACCACAGATTCTTCCAGCTGCTGTTGGAGAAGCAGCTGGTGTGTGTGGGGGGGGGAAGAGAGGACACTGGACAGGGAAATGGGAAGCTTCAGGATGTAAGGAGAGGAGAGGCTGTGAACCTGAGGACCTGGTGCAGACCCCCAGGGCCCCCACGCAGGGCTGTGGAGGAAGGGGCACAAACTGTATAGGTGGGGGGGCTCACCTTTGGAGTTGCGTGCAGCTGGGTTGCAGGGAAAGAAGAGAAAAGCTCAGAGATTCTGGATCCAGGAGGCGTTTTCTGCAAATGGCTGCATTTTCTCAGGGATTGCATTTGCGGGGGGTGGGGGGGGCGGGGAGAGAAGTGGAGCAGCCCTGGAAACTGACTAGGCCTCTGGCCCTGGAACTGGGAAGTCCTCAGGGAGTTCCCTTGCCCAGCAGGACAGGCTGTCCCCATCCCAGTTCACTCCTGGCAGCTATGTATTGCTTGCCTCTTATTAGCCCCTGCAAGAATGAAGAAAGGATCCAAGAACAAAAGCCGCACCGGGCAAGATCTGCAGATCTGGCGGTGTTACAAGCGCCGGAAGAAGCATACCCCAAAACCGAGGGGAGATCCCTGCGCTTCCTCTGGGCGCACCAACAGCTGCCAGTCAGAAGACCCGAGGCCTGTTTGCACTTAGGCTGGAAGTCAACAATCAGTGAGCTTCTGGTGAAGAGCATCCGCACGTGGAGGAGGCGGTTACAGCCTCCTAGCGTGCCCCCCCCCCTCCCCAGAAGTTCACTAACTGCTGATTAAACGCGGAGCACGAAACCGGCTCTTCCTCCGGTTCCCTGTGGCTGGTGGGCGGTGGCTGCGATCTATCGCTGACCTCTGACGTGACCGGACCACCGATCTATGGGAGTGGCATCCGGTTAAAGAGTCGTGAGAGGGGCGTTCGATCACGGGCGCCGACGTGATCGGCCGCAATACGTCCCTCTGCTTTTACAGGCCCCTCTGCCACGGCGGCCGAGCATGTCACGTAACGGTCAATCGCGGCAGCGAGGAGGTGGAACTTCCAGGTTCAGGTGCAGCGGCGTGGGCTGGTAAATGGGAGGACCATTCACGCTTCTAGGCAGCAATGGACGCTTTAGGGAAGCTTTCCTCCTGACAAGTGCAAAGGGTCCACGTTTACCAGACGTTTACCAGCCCTAGTTCACGGCAGCCTAATCGACTAAGTGCAGAAAGGCCCCTCGTGGTTGCTTTGCTAATTCCATAAGTGCCACAGTCCCCAGCCGGAAGAACCGGTTCTGTTGACGCTTGTGAGTGGCGCATAGCCTGGATGTCTTTCTTGGGCCAGCAGCACCGAGGGGCCTTTTGCATGGACAGAGTGGAACACGTTGCTCCGCTGCATTGAGCTTCCCTCTGAAGGGACCCTCTGGGCTGTGGGCAAGTCCGAACAAAAAGCAGCCAGGGGGGCTTGCTGGAAAGGAACTCTTTGAGAAGGGGCTTCACCTCAAAGAAGAGGAGACTAGCGGGTTTGACGGACGTCCTTTAGAAGAGGGTCATTGTTTCCCCTTCCCTGCTCCACAAACACCACAGAAAGTGTGCATAGGCTATGAGCAGTCGATGCAGAGAGAAGCTGGCCGGTCCTTTGCTTTCATGGGATTCCTGCCAGGAACGAGGCATTTGTGGCCTCCCTGGTCTCTTCCAGGAAGATCCCGGAGGTCTTTCCCTGGCGTCGCCTTCCAGGACTTTTCTGGCGTAAGAGAAATTCCCCTTTTGCTCGCCCAGGCGAGCCCAATTGTCTTTTAAATCTCATTCTGGCGCAGGGAGGCCTTTCCGCCTCTGGAAAGACTTTATCCCACCGCTGGAGGTGCGGGTTGCGTAAGTGGTATCTGGGATCCTTGTGTTGCTGGTTGGCTGCTAGGACAGAGGGACCACAGAGGGGACCCCCCCCTTCAGAGGGAAGCTGACCATCAGGGCCATTAGCCACACAGGGACCATAGTTCTGATCCAGGGGGGTTCTGATTAGCATCTGGCCTGGCAGTTGGGCTATCCAGAGGTGCCAGTGGACTTTGGCCACCCTGGAACATCCCCCCATGGGACGTTCCATACAATCTTATCTTCATGGAATTCAGGCCTGTCTCCCAAGGCCTCCTACTGGAGGATTGCCAATGGAGCAAGCTGTCCGCTCCTCTCCTGCTGGTGGGATTCTTGGGGCGCTCAATGGGCGACTGCAGACTGTGGGACCAGAGAGACTTATAGGTCCCACCCTGCCTGCATTAACACTACACCATTTGTTGTTGTTGTTGTTGTTGTTGTAATTGCTCATCTCTTTGTGGAGCCCCACCTGGCACCCTGTAGCTCTGGCTCACCTTTGACCTTTGTGCCGAGAGCAGGTCTTCTTCATCTGAGGCAAAGCAAAGGGGGGTCATCCACCCCCCCCCACCCCCACCCCATTGGCTGCCCCATGCCCTGCTGGTGCCAAGTGGGTCTGCCTGCCCTGCTGAGTGCCCAGATCCACCCCTGGGCAAACCCGGGATGGGAGGAAGGCGGAGGCTGGGGGTGGGGGTAGGGTAGGGTAGGGTAGGGTAGAGTGGGGTAGTGCAGAGCGGCCAGCCAGGAGTCCCCCTCTACTTGGGATCAGCATGGCACCGCACACCCAATGTGCTCAGGATGGTGCTCCTTTGAGGGCTGTCTGAACCGGGAAAGGCACGTTTCACTCTTCCGCTAGGCATCCTTTCCCATTAACCGATCCTCCCTTTTACTCCTGTCCTTTGATATCATTTCAAATGGCCTCCTTTTCTTTGCAGCTTCCTGGCGCTGCTTCGGCTGAGTGTGGAGAGGCAAAGACGGTCAAGGGGTGAGCTGAAGGCTTCAGTGCCGCGCGGGGACCCCATGCCCGGCCGTCACCGAGCCCGAAAGAAGGTTGGAGGCAGAGGAGGAGCAGGAGGCGTCTTGGAAGCAGCTGTGGCTCCAGATGTAGGTCCTCTCCTTCAGTAGCAGCAGGCAGAGCTCTGCTCGGAGGCTGGAGGCCCTGATGGGAAGAAGGAACCGCTGCCCGGCGGGATGGCGCAATCCTCATGTAGGGCAAAGGAGACGTGGCGAGCACTTCCTGCCTCTTCCTCTGGGACACGGAGTCTGGAAGCGGCAGCCGGGCAGCCAATGGGACTTCGAAGTTTGCCTTTGCTCTGGAACTCCTCGTTCTGCCCCTTGCCAGGCCAAAGGCTACTAGGCCAAAAACATCGGGGCCATTAGCCGCACGAAGGCTGGCCCTCCCACCCTCGCAGGGAAAGGCCTGAGGCTTTCGAGAGCTGCGGACTCCTTTCCTTTCGCAGCTGATACTCTGGAGTCACAGGAGGCAGGCGCATGCATGCATGCGCAACAGAAGAGAGACAATCCAGACCCATGGCCGGGATGCTCCGTCCGCATTCTCCGTTGTGACTTAAGTCGGCCTGCGCCTCAGCCAGGCTGCTGTGGGCACGGAAGCCCTTGAGGAGGCCCTCGGACTGCTCTTCTTGGCGGACTCCTGTTCTGTTGCCCGGAGCGCAGGGCAAGGCGCCGCCACGGTTGCTGCTGTGGCAACCCCTTTCTCCCTTCCGCCTGGCACCCACCATGAAGTGTTCGCTGCGCTTTTGGTTCCTGTCCACGGCCTTCCTGCTCGTGTTCATCATGTCGCTCCTCTTCACCTACTCGCACCACAGCATTGCCTACCTGGACCCCAACGGGCTGAGCGGCATCCACCGGGTGAAGTTTGTGCCGGGCTACGCCGGCATGCAGCGCCTCAACCAGGAGGGCCCCTTGCTCCGCAGCTGCACTTGCCACAGGTGCCGGCTGGGCGAGAGCCATTCCGAGTGGTTCCACAGCCGCTACGACCGTCACATCTCCCCCGTGTGGACCAAAGAGAACATGGATTTGCCGCTGGATGTCCAAAGGTGGTGGATGGTGAGTCTGGCGGGTGAAGGGGCGTCCGGATCAGAGCACGCCTTGTGACGCACAGGCCTTGTGAGTAAGGCAGAGACCGTCCTTTGCGTGCCAAAGCGTCAGGGGCACTTTTGGCAACGTGCGGCTGAATTTCACCCTGGGTTCCCAGTTTAGATGAGCAGGCTTCGTATTCTTCTAGCTCCATCACTTGCTTTAACAGTTTCACACTTCCCTTCCCATACGTTGGATGGGAAAGGAGCTTGATTAACCAACGTTGACCAGTGCTCACACTTGGAGCGCTAGTCAAATTTGGCCATCCCTATCCCTACCCCCAGCTATCAAGTACTTACCATTTTTGATCCTGTCCAGTCCTTGGGCCCTTTCCTTATCACAGAAGAAGAGTTGGCTTTTCTACCCTGTTTTTCTCACCCATTTAAGGGGACTCAAAGCGGCTGACAAACCTTCTGTTCTTCTGCCCACAAAAGAACACCCTGTGAGGTAGGTGGGGCCGTGAGAGCTCAGAAGAGAGCTGTGACTAGCCCAAGGTCACCCAGCTGGCTTTGTGGGGGAGGGCGGAATCGAACCCGGTATTCCCAGATAAGAGCCCGGCTCCCTAACCACTAGACCAAACTGGCTCACAGAGCCCCCCAGGAGAGCAAGAAGGCCAAATGTCTGCTCTTTGCACTGCTCTATTGCCTGCTTGTTACTGAGCCACAACAGGCGGGCAACTACGGGCGTTCAAGAGGCTTCTCTTCTCCCTTGATTTATGTCAAGTGCTTTTGCACAGCGCCATGGTCTGCCACCAGAGAGGAAGCCACGCTGGATGCGGGGAAACATATTTCTGAATGAATGCATAAAGAACTGTGCTGTTAAGACTCCCATGCTTCCTTTTGTTTGGGGTTGGTGGATAATTAATATCTGAGGCTTCTTTGTCCGTGCCCGCTGTTTCTCAGTCTGCAGTCAGCAACCGGACCGTGGAATCCCTTGAGGCTTAGATGATGCCTTCAGGGGGTGATGTCAAGGCCTAGCAACCCCTGGTCTTGCCACCTCCTTCCCCTGCGGAATTTCACCCACCCAATGAGCGGCTGCACCAGCCGGGTCCCAGCTCCGGGCTCCACGGGATCCCACCCTTGGCCTGGCCAAATGAGCAGGCTCTTCCCCGACCGTCACCCAACCAAGTGCTCCCACGCCTTCCCATCGGAGCAGCCTCCTTGCCTGACCCTCCGGTGGGCTCCAGTTCTGCTCTGGAAAGGCCACACCTTCTGCCAGACCCTCTCAGCCATCCAGTACCACTTTTCTGCGGGCCACAGTGGTTCCAGCTGTCTGCTGTCTGTCACCACCTCCTCTGGTGGTGAAATCCGGACTATGGAATTTACTACCAGGAGAGATGGCAGTTAGGGATGGGCACGAATATATGTAACATTCGAAACTTGGCCAAATTCGGCAGTTCAAATTTGAATCGAATGGTTTGATACATTCCTGTGAAGCTTCGTATGGGATTTGTAGATGGGATTTGTATGCCATTCATATGCATTTGCATGGGATCCGTACGCTATCCGTCTATAGGATCCGTATGCTATTTGTATGAGATTGAACATTGGTATAGAATACGAATCCTACCACATTCAAAGGGGACCTATTTGAACAAATATAATTTTTCTTGCATTTAATTCAATCCGAATCAAATACAAAAAAACTCCACATTTGTGCACATGGCTAGTGGTGACAGCAAGCAGTCAGAATGGGTCTAAGAAAGCATTAAATAAATTCATGGAGGGCAGCTGTATCAATGGCTGCTAGAATAGGATGCCCAGTTTGGAGAGTCAAGTAGGGGGCATCTAAAAGCTGAGCCGAGAGCAGAGTCTCATTTGCACTACAGCCCATAGGTTGCTTCTGAGAAGACCGTCCGCACCTTGAGGGGACTGCTATGGCCTCCAGGCGCCCCCAGCCTTCCCAGAAGTTCCCTAATCGTGCACTAGGTGTAGAGCATGAAATTATGCTCCACACCTTTACCAATCTTAATCGAAAGCTTACCTGGTGCATCCAGGTGGTGGCCATTCGCACCTCTTCTGGTGCTCCGGGAACCTCTGAAGTGCCACGCAAGCGCGATGGTACATCAGGATGACCGTAGACGCGACTGCACATGCGCAGAGCATCGGCATCGTTATAGCGACGGCACTGACGCATACGCAGTCACGGAGGGCTCTGCGACCAAAACGGCATCGCCCAGAAGAGGATCGGCCCCGCAATCGAATCAAGGTAAGTATTCGATCGCAGGCGGCAGGGGAACGGCTAATGTTGACTAGCGCTCCAAGTGTGAGCGCTAGTCAACCTGAAGGGAAGTGTGAAATTGCCCAGCTGGTGAAGGTTTTGGCTTGAGGTCTCCTGCTTGAGACGCCCAGAAGCGATTGGTGGGTCACCGTGTGGGACAGGATGCTGACCTAGCTGATCCAACAGGGCTCCTCTTAGGCTCTTATGATTCCCACGGGTCTCTTCTCCTCCTGGGATTCGGGGTGCCTGTTTGCCCAACTCTTACCCCCACAAACCTAGCCCATTTCACGCTGCTTCCAGGGGTTGCCAGCTTTCCTCAGGACACACAGGCCGCTCAAGGGCTCTTCTCCTCCAGGTGGAGGCCTGGCCATTGTTGATGCCTGGCCATCACCCCATGTGGCACTGCCCTTGAGGGCTGCACAGTGGCTTTACCTGCCCCAGGTTACAAAGGAGGGTTTTGTTGCCCACAGACCTTGGCGCTCCACCTGCTGCCTCCATCTTTTGTTCCCTGTGGGTGCTGAATGCCCTTCTTTGGGTTTTGACAAGGCAGCTCCTTCCTTTCCCCCATGCCAAGCGGCCCTAAACGCCTTTCCTGGACCAACACACAAATATTATTTTGTCATCTTTGAAACGGATTTCAGGAAAAGAGTATTGATTACCTCCCAGGCTTCTTGGGGGAAACGCCTGAGTATGAGGGTTGTTTCTAAGCTTAGCGCGGTCAGAGAGGGACGGTTAACGCTGCCTGAGGCTTTCTTGCACCAGCCTGGCATGTGGGGTACCTTTCCCTCTCTGGGCCTGTCACCCCCCCTTCCCTGACCCCCTTGGTCTCACCCTGCCCCCCTCTTCCCCTGCAGATGCTGCAGCCCCAGTTCAAATCACACAACCTGCACGAAGTCTTGGAGAAGCTGTTCCACATCGTCCCCGGAGAGAACCCCTACGGCTCCCGGAGCTCCCAGCAGTGCCGGCGCTGTGCGGTGGTAGGAAACTCGGGGAACCTGCGAGGCTCCGGCTACGGCAGGGAGATCAACGGGCATGACTTCATTATGCGGTGAGTGATGGAGGAGGGCCGGCCGTGGGCTTGGCTGGTTGGCCTGGCTGTTTCTGGGTCCCCCAGCCAAAGGGTTTGGCAGGAGGATAGATGCGCGTGGGAAGACCCTCCAGCCATGTCTTCTGTTTAGCGCCGCAATTGCTGTTGCTGTGTTGTTTTATTTCCCAGCATAGTGCTGGGAGACCCCATTGTAATCGCAGCATGAAGTGAAAACCCCTGATATCACTACTATGGGGGATCCAGCAACGATGTGGGTTTCCCCTAAGAGCGATGCTTAGCCTCCATCTCTTTCAGTCCATCCCCCACCCCCACCCCCTCATGGTGTGTCAGGCTCCTTCACTATATATGTTCAGGAAGACAGTGAAGACATACCTCTTTGCTCTGGTCTTTGGCTAAATGTGGTATAGCTTCTCCGCATCTCAGACATTATTGTTTTATACTCTTTTCTATATATGTATATATACAGCTCTATTTTAACATGTCTGTTTTTAAATGCTGTAACCCGCCCTAAGACCTTAGGTTATAGGGCGGGACAGAAATGTAAATATAAATAAATAAACAAGATCGCTTGGGGCTCCCGGAAGATGACCAAGTGTGCAAAACCAGCCAAAGGGGGTAGGCAAGGCGCTCGGGCAGCTGCCGGTGGCAGAAAGTGAGATAATTGCAGAATGAGCCAGTAGATACGGAAGTAAACCCAGAAGTAACCCTAGCAAGGAGCGGCAAGGGGCTATGATGTGATCTTTTTTAGATGCTGCATTGTCTTGCACTGGCTGGAGGCAGCAACTCGGTCTGTTTCAACTGCCACGCAGGCTGCCACGTTTGGCCAACCCTGTGCCAGATTAGAGGTGGCGGCCTAAGGTGTCGTCACACCTTAGACACCTGCCTGGGCTGGCAGTGTCTCAGGGCCTTCTTGGTCACAGACCCCAGGCTATGAAATGACCACCACCCCCTCTAACGACCCCTAGGTATCATCCTTGGAAACATCTTTTGGCCCTTGGTGATGTAACCCAGGTTTGCATTCCAGGGATCATTCCAAGTGTCTCTTGCGTGTCCCGTTCCCCCTATTCTCACCTTTCCCAGGGGGCACTTCGAATTTCTGCAGGCCAGTTGGCTATGAGCCAGCGCCCGCCTTTCCTCCTCAAAAGCAATGGCTTGTCCGTCAGATGTTAAAGGCTAAAGTTCTGTTTCTGCTGTCATATTTGGGTCTGCCTGGATTCTGCTGGTTGGGGGTACCAGATGGAGGCGTTTCGTTCCAAACTCTGGTACAGCCTTCTCTGCACCTGCTTACGTCCCTACGTCCATCTGTGATGGGAACCAGAGGCACATTCATGCTTAGGCCACTAGTCAACAAGCAGTGAAGATCTGGGGAAGAGCATATGCGCGTCAACTAGGCTGCTACAGCCTACAAAGGGGCCCACCCTCCTCAGAAACTTACTAATGGTTGATTAAGTGTGGAGCTCGAAACCATTCTCCGTGTGTTTATCAACGTTAACTACAAGCTTACCTGAAGCGTCCGGCAGCACAACCATTTGCTCTATTTCCAGGTCGCTGTAGTCGAGGGACGGGGGCGGGGGCGGCAGCGTCCACGCAGGCACGCCATGATCGGACCTCCGATCCCCGGGAGTGCCGATTGATCATAGAATCGCAAGAGGGGCATTCGATCAGGGTTAGCCCATCTCACAGCGGCATTTCTGGCTTCAGCTGCATCAGCACAGGCTGGTAAACGGGAGGACCATTCGCATTTCTGGCCGGTAACGGATGCTTTGGGGACGCAAATGCAAATGGTCCACTTGTACCTGAAGTTTACCAGCCGTAGTTCACAGCAGCCTAGTCAGGTAAGTGCAGACAGGCCTCAGGTCTGTTCTCCGTTGAAACTAAAGCACCATTCCCTTTGGGCTGGAGAATATTCCTGCCTTAAGATCACAGGCTGTCTTGGCCAAGGTTCTTGCGTTGGCACTTGGGGACATAATTTTAGAACCAAATGTCAGATGTTAAGCCGTGGCGTTTCTAGCCTGAAATAATTACAGGCTGGATCTATTCTTACGTTCCAAAGGAAGGGCACAAATACAGAAACCCACATCTCCACGGTGTTTAAAGGAACATTCCTTCTGTGCCGGCTGTATAGCTGAAGATCAGCGGTTGCCCTTCCGTTTTGTTCATCGGTTTCTGAGTCTAAAGGTGCATCACATCGCCTTCCCCTGTTTGGAAGGGGGTGGGGGTTGTTCCTGCATGTCTGTGGGGGCAGCCAGTGTGGTTGGATGTGCAGCAGATGGGGAGGTCGACATCAACCGCTGGCTTCCTGCTCCCCCACGCCACCCCCCCCCCCCCCGCCCATAAGCCACACTGGCTGGTAGGGGAAGAAAGTTGGATTTCAGTTCCCCTTTCCGTGAAACTGGTTTCCGTACTGCGAGCCAGTTTGGTCTTGTGGTTAGAGTGCCAGACTTATATCTTGGAGTCACCAGGTTTGATTCTGCACTCCTCCACAAAGGCAGCTGGGTGACCTTGGGCTAGCCACCGCTCTCTTTCTGAACTCTTACAGCCCCCCCCCCTACCTCACAGGGTGTCTGTTGAGGGGAGAAGAACAGAATGTTTGTCAGCCGCTTTGAGTCCCCTTGAATGGGTGAGAAAAGCGGAGTTATAAAAGCCAACTCTTCTTCTTAACTGGACCAAATCTCTTTGCAGAGCAACTCCCCAAACCCTGAAAGCAAGAAGCATCTGAGCCAGCCTCAGACCATCCCTGGGGCCTGTTTGCACTTGGCCTTTTTCTGGATGATATCTCAGGATAGGCCTCTGTGGTCCGGAAGCTAATGCAGACTCTGGCAGGCCTCACTTGGGGCCGCTGTAGCCTGCATTAGCATGTGGACAGCAGGGCCCTATTCCGGGGTATATTTCAGAATAAAGCCAAGTGCAAATAGGCCCCTGGATGGGGATTCCTTCTTCTGGGACAGTGAAGCAGCGTGTCTGTCCCTCTGGTGGCTCCTGGATGCCACGGCCGCAACGCTTTCCTCCCGAACTCTGGGAAAAGGAACGCTTGGGCAACCAGAGGGACGCAGTCCACGCAGGGCTGCCACAGCATCTGGGGGCTGCTCAGGCAGGAAGGGCCCTGCTTTGCCAGAGCAAAGGTTCACTAGTCCGTTCTCAGAACGACTGGCAAGACAGCAACACCCAGGGAGTGGAGCGTGCCAGTTCGGCAATAAGGCAAATGCGTCTCTCCTGTCATTGCAGGATGAACCAGGCTCCCACCGTGGGCTTTGAGGCTGATGTCGGGAGCAGGACCACCCACCACTTCATGTACCCAGAGAGTGCCAAGAACCTGCCTGCCAACGTCAGCTTTGTCCTGGTGCCCTTCAAGGCGCTGGACCTGCTGTGGATTGCCAGTGCTCTCTCGACAGGCCAGATACGATTGTAAGTGCCACTGGCCGCAGTTGCC
The DNA here is from genome assembly GCA_023333525.1 of Aspidoscelis tigris stejnegeri. NCBI lineage: Eukaryota > Metazoa > Chordata > Lepidosauria > Squamata > Teiidae > Aspidoscelis > Aspidoscelis tigris. The sequence continues at coordinate 7,498,740 of JALMGA010000013.1, forward strand.
CTCAGGGGTGGGGGGACTTCTTGTGGCTGGTGGCATCCCAAGACCTTCCACGCCCACCAAGGGCAGCAAAGGGGTTCAGGGGACACTGGGGGCATGAGGTGAGGGGGTCTCTTGGGGCGAGTGCCAAGAGGAGTCTTTTACACTTCCTTTTTTCCTCATTCTCCCCCAGCACATACGCGCCCGTGAAGCCCTTCCTCCGGGTGGACAAAGAGAAGGTAAGGTCGCCTTTGTGTTGGCCCCCTGCATTCCAGCCGATACGTAGTTCTGCCTCTGAGCCCCTTCATTGGGAGACCAGAGTCGTCAAGGCAAGGGGAGCAACCTCATGTGGGAGGGGGCAAGCGCTGCAACAGCTTGTGAAAAAGTGTTGCTGGCGTTAAGATTTTCTCCTGCGCGTTTGTCTCCTTTAGGTCCAAATCTACAACCCTGCTTTCTTCAAATACATCCACGACCGATGGACAGAGCACCACGGGCGATACCCTTCCACAGGGATGCTGGTCCTCTTCTTCGCCCTGCATGTGTGTGATGAAGTAGGTGGCGAAACTGCCCCAGAGGCTTCTGGGACCCATGCCCTTCCAGGATTGCTTGGGACAAGCAGGAGGCCCAAGCCATCTTGTTCCCTCACAGACGGAGAGCCCGCCAAGTGCAGGGGTCTGTGGGTGGAGTCCTGAGTGGTCCTGAGCTTGGGGGGGGGGGGAGAATGCTGGAGGAGGGCCACGATTAATGGGTAGCAGTTATTTAAAGATACTGCTGGACAAAAGAAGGGGAGGCCTGCTGAGGGAGGACAGATCTGCTCCGGCAAGTGATGAGGGGTGCTAGGCCTCTATTGCCATACCATACTGAGGTTGTCCGTCCTGAGGACCAGAGGCCTGGGTGCTTTCTGTTCAGGGAAGGAAAGGGGGAGACCCAGCAAGCTCTTTTGCGCTCTTCAGGGTCCCCAGAGGGGGGCTGCGTCCTTGGGGACATGCTGTTTCACAGTCTTATGCTGGCCTGCAGATTTTAAAACCTCTACCAGCTGCCCACAGTTAGTCCAGGTGACTGATTTTTCAGCTTTGATGGGATGGTGGGGGACACATGGCATGGATGGTCTCTGAGGGCCAAATTAGGCATCTCTGTGAACTGGAGTGATGCCTCGTGGGGAGGAACTCAGTGTGACAGAACAATCCTTTGAAAGTCAACGGCACAATTGGAATAAATTCTGTTTAATGGGTCATGATCAAGCTTGAAACCGATAGGGTAAGACCTAAGAGGAGCCCGGCTGGATCAGGCCACAGCCCATCTAGTCCAGCATCCCATCTCACAAAGTGTCTCACCGATTGTTCCTGAGCGCCTCAAGCATACGACAAAGGCAAAACCTTCACTCGTTCTCCACTCCCCACAAATGGCCTTTGGAGGTGATACCTGGGCATCCATTATAATACCCATTGATACAGCTGTCCTCCATGAATTAAGAGGAGCCCACCTGGATTGGGCACAGCGCATCTGGTCCAGGGTCCTGTCTCACACAGTGGGCCACCAATTGCTTATGGCCATCTTGAGCAGAAGACAAGGGCAGACCTTCACCTGCTCTCGGGTCCCTGCAAATGGCTTCGAGGGGCAATCCTGCCCATCTCTCAACCTGGAGGTAGTACTGAGTCATCTATACTAGTAGCCATTGATACACCCGTCTTATAGGGATTTGTTTAACCCTTTCTTAAGTCTATCCACGCTGGTAGCTCTTATCACTTTTTCTGGTAGTAAATCCCACAGACCGACGCCCCCCCTGGCCCTTGCTGGCCCTGACTCCCCTGCCCATCAGCTTCATAGAGTACCAGCCGAGGGTTTCTTGGGCTCAGATGTCCTTCTTGCTTCTGCAGGTGAACGTCTTTGGCTTCGGGGCAGACAGCCGCGGGAACTGGCACCATTACTGGGAGAACAACCGCTACGCAGGAGAGTTCCGCAAAACCGGCGTGCACGACGCCGATTTTGAGGCCCACATCATTGACGTGCTGGAGAAAGCCAACAAGATTGACGTCTACCGTGGCAACTGAGCCGTGGCCTGCACTTTCCACCGCTGACCTGTGGCTCGGCCTTCAGGCGATGGGCGCCAGTCTCAAGAGCTTTGCTGTGCGCAGGGCTGGGTGTCCCCTGAACCCACGCGGGGGTCTGCTGGGCATCCCGGCAGTGCCCTGGGGAGGCGCGGACAAGATCCACGGTCCCTGAAATGAGTTGCAGCAAAGGAAGCAGCTCTGGCCTGCGTTTGTCTGAGAGGATTTTCAAGGACAGGAGAAATGGGGGGATCGCCTCATAGTGAAAACCAAATGCTGCATGTTTTTCTTTCTCGGAGTGAAGAGGATCATCAGAAAGGAATCCACGAGGCCAGCAGGCTGCGACCCGGGACAGGAAGGAAGGAACAAAAAGATAGCAGTGGGCTGGCCACGGTTCTTCTCTGTTTGTTTCCCCAGATTCTCAACGGCCTGGGCACCGATCAAAAGCCAAGGGTCAATGGTTGATGCTTTGGGACCCTTCTGAACTCCAGCAGGGACGCCAGGAGAGGTGCCAGCCATCTCGACGGACACACCCTTTCTCTCAGTTTTTAAGCAATCGTGTTTTCTTTCACAGATGGGAATCGTTTCCCCTTTTGCCGAGGGAAGCTCCTCTTTTGTACGATCAGGTTTAGAATCCGAACAACGGGATTGTATTTGTGGTCACACAATCATGTCGGCCGGACAAGACTTTGCCGGCATGCCAGGGAGACCTTCCGCCTGGAAGGAGAGCCTCCCGCCGCAGAATCCTGGGCCTGCCGGTTCTGCCCGGCTCTTCGGGCACAGGCGGGCACTTGGGCGGGTCTGGGCACGGGCCATTATCTAGTGGTCTCAAGGAGGCCGCCTGGAACGGGCCTAAGAGGCAGCCGGGCCGATTTTTAGAACCTCTGATGTTAATGCCTAATCCCACACGCGACCAAGGTTACAGGCATCAGCCTGGCCTGGAGCACCCATCTTCTCTTCCTTGTTCCCCCAGCTTCCAAGAAGGGTCCCTTAACCCTTGGTCTACCTCTCCCTTTCTGTCCTCTGCGGGAGTTTTGATCACAGATCCTCGCCTCTCCTCCTCCCTGAGGTGGCCTTTGGTGCTTAGAGGGCGGATTTGGAGGGTGGAAAAAAAAACACCCAGCAAGTCTGAGCCAGGGAAGGAAACGGCCTGGGAGACCCCTGGTCCTCTCCGGGGCTTTTGTGGCTACACCTGAGCTCTCAGTCCACCTCCAGGAGGAAGGGAACGCTTTGGCAGGGCACAAGCTGCTCTCATTCTGCATTATCCAGCCCGGTGTGGATTTTCTTAAAAAGTGGAAACAATTCAGTCGGAACGCTTTCGGTGCGCTGCTGCTGCTACTCACACGCATTTTGCGGGCAGGAGGAAGAGGAGGAAGAGGAGGAGGATGGTCATCGGGTGTGGAAACAAAAGGCAAAAGGGATGGCCAGTCACATTACAGGGCTGTGGGTGGGAGAGGAAATAGGTGGGAATACTTGGATTAATGGGGGAGGAGGAATATCCAAGATGGGATGAGCTGGAAAGAGGGACAAAGGAGGGAAGGGAAAGTGTCCACCTTGCCAGCTGTTTGCCTTTTTTCTCCCAACCTTGTGTAACGATGTAAGAAATCCCCCTCCCTCGGGACTAGAGCCATGGCCCCTCTAATCCTGCAGCCTGTTCTGCCAGTGGCCGACGGGTTGTCCCATCGAGCCCACCAGCAAGACACAGGATCTCAGCTTGCTTCGCTTGCCGCTTCCCAGCCCTGGACTTCAGAAGGAGCCTGTGGTCTCCTGCCAGCAGAGGCTGCCACACACTCAGCAGGGCTCTTAGCTGACTGTACCACCCGACTTCCATGAATATAAGAACATCAGAAGTGCCCCACTGGATCAGACCCATGGCTTCCCTGAGCCAGCGGTCTATTCTTCCGCTGTCCAGAATGCTGTACAAGGAAGCGCAACCAGCTAGGCAGGCGTATACAGCGTCCTCCATTCACGGTTCCACAGCTGCTGGACCTAAGAGTCAGGCTGTGGCTTCAGTTTCGGCTCCTTCCTCCTCCTCCTCCTCCTCCTCCTCCTCCTCCTCCTCCTCTTCACTTGCCCCCGGCCGTCCTCAACAAAGCAAAAGAATGGCAGAAAAACAGCCCTGGGCAATGAATCATGGGAAATGGTCAGCAGAACAAAAAGAACGTTCTGACAAAACGGGACTGAGCTCAAAGCAAGCCCTAATTTAAGAGGAGGTCTTGCTTAGAGCTCAAGTTATCCAGAATGGTCTGTTTTGCCTTTGACATTTTTCCTGGAAGTGTGTGGCACACCTCACCCGGCGACCAGAAAGGGGTCCCACCCAGCAGCCCCTCTTTGACATGACCACAGCCATCTTTTCGTTTGGGCCTTTGTTAGAGAACTTGGATGTTCCGTGAACCTGGAAGATGGTTGGCCTTGAAGAGAAGGCTCACACGATAAAATCCATGATACTCTCAGGACTGCGCTGGGAATGCCTGCCGTCCATCCCCCCTCCAAAGGTCCAAGAAATCCCAAACCACCTTGCCTACTCTTAAGTATTCCCCGAAAAGAAAACAGGATTAGGAGAAAGGAGGGACGGAAGCAGGAGGAAGAGGGAAAGCAGGTCTCAGGGTTGATCATGATTGCAGGATTTTGTCCCCATATGGGACCAAAGAGCCATCATAGGATCAGCTAAGGGGTTGGGTGGCCAGATGTCCCTGCACGTGTCTGCTTCCCTCATTATGAAAGGGCCATTTCCTTATGTCCATCCCATTACCCAGTGCCACCCTAAGCCATTCAGACTGCATTCGCTGTACCCAGCCTGCCTCCTGGGTGAACATCTGGTCTTCAGCCAGCATCCCTGGCTGTGCTCATTGCCCCAAAGGCTCCAGGCTGTGACTAGGGCCACATGGGAGCTCTAGTCCCTTTACCTTGCCCTGCTACCCCCAGGCTGACATGCACTGGCTGATGCACACTGGCTATCCTTTGGAAGCAGGTGTGGGTGACGCCACAATGTAATCAGGACAACCTTCCATCAGCCCCACAACAAGGCATCTTGGGGTTTCCCCACATCCGTGCGGCGAGGGATCCTACTGGTGCCCTGTGGGGTGAGGCAGATGGGCACTGCGTTAGGGGCCTCTGTCCTATTGATTCAGCTCACAGGGGCTTGCCCACCCTGTAAGGCTGAAAAGGGGAGCAGCTGGCACCTGCCTCCTAGACATCTGGGTTGCTCCTCAGCCTGTGACTCCTCCAGGTTCCTCTCCTTCCAGGTTCCTGGTGGGTAGGGAAAACATTTCCTCATCTCAGCTGACCACTTGAAGGCATTTGACTGGTTAGCAGAACGGCCATCAGCCGCCCTCTCTGGAAGTTCTGCTCACAGACCTTTGGGGAAGAAGCTACTGGAGCTGCCCAGCCTTGGCCAGACGTCCTGGTGACCCTACAGGTCGGCACACTCCCCGCCTGCCGTCCAACAGCCATGGGTATCCCCTCCCTGCAAATCTCTTTCCCCAAATCTCGGCGGCTGGCTGATGGTGAGTGTGGAGGGTTAAGGGGGCCCTAAATCTACCCTTTCTCCTCTTGTACCCTGCATTCATCTTGGGATTTGACTGCCAGGAAGGTGCCAGGTTCTCCGCCTCTCTCCCCCTACGGCAGTGCACTCCTGCCTCAGTTTCCCCATTGTGCGGTCTTGGCCAGGCCTTTTGTCTGCATGAATGAGCCCCATGCTGGCCAGGTCCCCTCTAGGATCTGGCTCTTGGTGGCCACAGAACTCCTTTGGCATGGGATGGGTGTGCAGGGAACAGCCATGCGCAGCTTGGGTACAGCATTGAAGCAGCGCTGGCCTTCGCTGCCATGCCTTGATGGCGTGTGGCTGGGCTTCGCACTGCTCTCAGGAGCACTAAGTGCAGAAACCAAAGACCAAGGCAAGAGCAGGAGCTCCATCCTGCCACATCTGGAAGTGTGGAATCTGTGCCATTTCCTTGGCAAGGGTATGGAGGATTGAACATGTGACCCATGTGATGATGGCCACATGCTTATGGAGTGGGAACCTGGAAGGGCTCACTAGCTTTTTGGTCTAGTGGTTAGGGAGCCGGTCTCTTATCTCGGAGTACCGATTTTGATTCCACACTCCTCCACGAAGCCAGCTGGGTGACCCTGGGCTAGTCACAGCTCTCCTTCTGAGCTCTCACAGCCCCACCTACCTCACAGGGTGTCTGTTGAGGGGATTAGAACAGACGGTTTGTCAACAGCTTGGAGTCCCCTTAAATGGGTGAGAAAAGCCAACTCTTCTTCTTGTCCTCTCGGCCTGGTGTTTCTGCGCCACTTTCCTCCTGCCCTTGGCACCGGCTCACCTGTAAAAGGTAGAGCTCTTCAGGAGATGTTTGCAGTCAGCCTGAGATGGGAGCAGCATTTGGCACCTGCAAAAGTAGAACTGTAGTTGCCTGATGCCCGGGAGGGTTCCAGATGCCTTCAAGGGGGTCTGACTGAGTGGCAACACCTTTGCGCCAGTTCAAGAGCCTTTCAAGCAATTCCTATCTGACCCTGTGACTTTTCTGTCTGCAGGTAGCAGCCCTGGCTCCCTCTGAGCCAGGTGCCCATGACACAGGATGGGCCCTCAGGTGCTTTCCGGGGACTCCAGCACTGCCGGATCAACACGCACACAAGCACTCACAACCCTTTGCGGTAGGACCCTGTTTTACACCACCACGCTCACCGTCCTTTCCTTGGCTGCCATTTTGTCCATGGGAAGAGCTGGGATTCCAGGTGGCTCACCAGAGTGGCAAAATGGCCGCCCGAGGACAGAATGGGGTGCACAGATGAGAGAGACCTGCCCTGCCCTGTACCGCCCAAAGGCATGGAGGCAAGCACAGCCCCTGCTGAAACTCAAGAGGCTTGGGGCTGGACTCAGCCTCGGGCCTTTCAGCCAGGCCTCGCTTCCCTGCTGCCCCTTCTTCGCTTTGGCCCCATGGGCAGTTCCCAAAGCAGCAGCCGCTGTGAGCACAAGATGCCATGAACAACCCAAGGCTGACTCCCCCTTCCTCGTCTCCGGCCATCTCTCCGGCTGCCACTGCACTTCGTACTAGTATTATATGTCACTATAGCTTTCTCACCTTTGGGATTTTTTAACTTCTCAGTTGGAAGAAACTGGATTCGTTTGCCGTTCTGTTGTACAAAATAAAGCCCTAACTCTTTTTCTTCTATTGCCTTTCTGTAGCATATATCAGGATGGGTAGGTGGGTGTCTTGAAGGGTAAACTGAATGCATTTTTGACATTTGATTCGTAACAAAACGAATGTCTGAAAGTCCATATTCATACAATCATGTTCATTCGATCATGTTCAAATGGGGTAAAATTCTATTCGATACAAATCTATTTGTACATATACACATATTCAATACATATCGGATACAAACGAATACGTATCTGATATGAACAAATACGTATCCGATGTGTATCAGTAACATATCTGCGCTCTGAAAACATCAAATCTGACCTGAATCCACTTTTAATCCACTTTCGACCCATGTCAAATGCAATCTGGATCCCTTGCGGATGTGACTGGTGCTCCATTTTTCCACACACACACACACCAATCTAACAAGTGTCCAAACTATCCGTACAAATGTTTGGAAACATTTGTATTCGTACAGATGTTAGCATATGACTATCGTAACATTTGATTTGTGTACGAATGTCTGAATTAATACGAATAACAAATGTTATGAATGTTTTTCCACATCCCTAAACCAGACTCCAGGGCTTCCGGTTCCTTCCGTGGCCAGAGAAGCCATTGTACTCTTTGGATCCAGACCTTGGCCTCTTGGAAAACATCTCCTAATGCGGATGGAGATTGCCGCCCAAAGGTGTGTTGGTTTCCCAGCAAGATGTCACATCAGCTGCAACAGGCCTAGCATGCAAAGTCCCTCCATCAGTCCAGGGCAGAAGCATTGGCCACGCCAACCTCTCCGTGGCTGGTGAGGACCATGATGAGGCGAGGGCCCCAATTTGAAAAAGATACTGGGAAACTAGAGCAAGTTCAAAGGAGGGCTACCAAAATGGCTAGCGGTCTGGTCAGTGGTCAAGTCCCATGAGGAACAGTTGAAGGATCTAGGAACATTCAGCCTGCAGAAGAGAAGACTGAGAGGAGACATGATAGCAGTCTTCCAAGTATCTGAAGGGCTATCACAGTGCAGAGGGATCGTCTCTATTCTCACACAAGTGAGAGGACAATGGAATGAAACTTCAGTGGAGTCAATACAGATTAAATATTAGAAAAAACTTCCTGAGAATAAGGGCGATCAGTCAACAGAATAGTTTGCCATGGGAGGTCAGGAGTTCTCCTTCGCTGGGGGTCTCCAAGTAGGGTCTGGACAGACATGTCTGGGATAGTTTAGGGAATCCAGCATCGAGCACAGGGTTGGACTCAGTGACCCTAGGGGTCCCTTCCCACTCCATAATTCTATGATTCTACGTTCAAAGGAGCATAAGGCCGCATCAAATGCCCTTGAGGCCCCCTACACACAGCTATCTTGGCAAAGACTTGGAAACAGTTTGTCACGTTGTCTCCTGGCATGAAGGGGTCAACCTTGAGCCTTTGCAGGTAGTCACCCAACCACTGGGCTGCTGACCCACTTCCGCCAAGGCGCTGGGTGAACCTTCTTACCCAGAGGGAGAAAAACACTGCAACGCCAACCCTCAGAGGCAGACCACCAAGGGCAGATGCTCTTAGGCCAGGGAGAAAATAAAAGAGATGGATTCTCACCTGGAGCCCAAGTGATGTTGGGCAGGAGACCAGAGGACTTTCCCTTTTGCAAGGAGTTGACAGGCAGGAAGCCATCTCTGTATTCCTTCTGTATCAGGCGAAATGCTCCTACTAGGGCTACCCTATGGAAATGGAGGACCATTACTAATTCAACGTGTCAGGAGACCTAAGCAAGTGTCACTCTGAGTGTGTCTTCACGGCACCCTTATTTCGAATTCAAAATGTTTTGAATCCTCGCAGTCCAGACGGCAGTTTGGCTTAACACGATTTCCGCGTGTTAAATCGCCCCAAAGCGTTGTAAATGTTAATCTTCATTTCAACAGGTCTCACTCCGGTTTGTGCGCTTGAAACGTTTTACATTTTTTACTGTGGGAACTCTTCCCTGTTAAGGGACGAGAGTTTCCCTCCCCCAATAGCTTGCTTCCAAAGCAAGCAATTCACTGTAGCAAACAAGCAATTCACGCCTGATAACATCTTGCTATTGAAAGTGCTGGCCTTCTTAAAAGGGAAAGAAAGAAAAGCAGCTGCCGTTTGGAGAGATGTGTGTATGTTTATTTGCTGCTGTGCGCCCTAAGCAATCGGGAGAGGAGGGGAAAAAATCGCTGTCTGCCTGCTGCCGATTTTCCTCCATCCAGGCAAGGCAGCCACCCAGCTAGGCTCCGTGAAGGGGTCTGTTATGGGTGGTACGTTCATGCCAGGAGGAAGAGGACAGGGCAGCCCCGAAAACTGGCTTTTAAAAGGTAGCCACTGGAGTCCCCCCTCGAGTCACGTACATCCTCAGAACCCGGATTGAACGCGATTAATCTTAAAGTAATGGGAACAGGCAAATTCGCGTTTGCATCCGGTTCTGTTATCTCGGTTTAGGGAAAGTGAAATAAGGGTTGCCGTGAAGACACGGCCTCTGGTTCTTCTACATGACTTCTAATGTCCTAGGAAGCCTGTCATCTTTTCCTACAGCCACCCCAGGTTCTACGGATCTTTTGGAAGGTCACTGCGTTAGCTTGAAGGATCCCAAGTTTCCTCTGTTATAAGCACGTCAGCAAGAGTGAAGAGTGGACACATGAGTGAGGAACTTTTAGGAACTTTTGCCACATCTCCTAGAAGGAGTGTTAAGAGGGGTTTGGGCTGCAACGGTGTTGCTTGGTGTGTTCAAAGACTGGGAGGAGGCCTCAAGCAGCTCTCAGGGGGACCCACAAGACACATGGATGGGCCCAAAGGGTCTTTATTTCCTGGGCACACAGCGCTGAAGAACATCTTGCACCTGGTATACCCTGCAGCCATAGGAAGGGAAGCTCCTCCTTCACCAAGGGACCGTGTTTCCTCTCCAGTCCAGAAAGGCTCCGTTGTCCTTGGCAGAGAGCTGGGCAAGCACTTTTAAGATCCCCTTCGCGCTGGAAGCCACAGCTGAGGCATCCTAAAAGAGCAAGACAAGAAGGACAAACTCAATTACCAATGCTACAGAAGAAGAGGGGGGAAGCTGCTGCCCAGCCCCAGAGGGAAGAAGGAGGGCAAGAGGTCTCCAAGCTGAATCCTCCATTGGCAGACCTTTTGCTACCCAACCAGGTAACACCTTCAGGGCAAAAGTCCCCTGCGGTTGGCGAAACAACAGCCTGCCCTGTGATCTGTGTGCACGGTTGGCCAGAGTCCTTATGTGTTGCTGTGTGGACTATTCCAATATATTGATGACTTGCATGAATGCGGGTCAACAATGGTCAGATTAGGTATTGGGTGAGAGGGTCCAGAACAATCTTCTCATCTTTTGGCCTCTGGAAAATCTCTTCTTTTTTTTTGGCTTCAGTGATTTCCTGTGTTAGGCTTGACTGTGGTTGATTGGGTCCGTTCTAGGTCTGCGTGTCCATTGATCACTGATTTCGCCATCACACCTCACAGGGCAAGCTGCTACACAGTCCACTGTCAAATGCAGGTGGCCTTTCCCCTCGGGTAGGGAAATATCCTGGGCCTCTGGGCTGCCCCCAGCAGGTTCCTGGAAGAGGACTCTGCCTTGTCTTGGAAACATCTCCCCCAACGCCCAGCAACACGACACCAGGCACTTCTGGGGCAGCGGGTATGGCACATTCTGACCCGAGTGGAAAAAGAAATGCCCTTTGACCTCCAAGAGAACGAAGAAGAAGAAGGAGAAGAAGACTTCGCTTTTCTACTCTGCTTTTCTCACCTGTTTAAGGGGGTTGAAAGCAGCTGACAAACCTTCTGTTCTTCTCCCCACAACCGCCCCCCCCCCGGTGAGGTAGGTGGGGCCGTGAGAGCTCAGAAGAGAGCTGTGACTAGCCCAAGGTCACCCAGCTGGCTTCGTGGAGGAGTGCAACTGGAGAAACTGTTAGCAGAGCGCTAACAAAGGCCCAACACCTCTTTCTCCCTCCAGGTCCAAAGTGTCAGAATACACTCTTGCCTCACTTTTGAGGGGTGGGCGGGTGGGGAGGGAATAAAAACTTGCGCAGAAGCCTTGGCAGAAACTGTGGCACCTAACGTCCCTCTCTGGGCTTCTGGGCAGCTTGTGTGGATGATCAAGCTGCCATACCGGTTGCGTCCCTTTTTGCTGCTGCTCTGCTGTGCTATTCAGGGCACCAGCAAGTCATCCGTCTGGCAGTCTGAATCCTTCTGGTCTGCAGGCAACAGGAGGCTGTTGACCTAATTGGCAGAGTGACAGAGATCTAGGCTTCGATCAGACGCTGCTAAACAAGGCTCCCGTGAGTCTCTTTTCAGGTTGTTCCAAGAAAGCGTCAAGATAGGATCGCCCATGCGCTTCTCTGACTCTTCAAGTTCCCCGAAAGATTCTGTGCTAGAAAAGATGGAGTAAATAAGGCTCCCGCTGGAGCTTCTCAGAAATGCACAATGTGGCCTTTCAGGGCTCCACCCAAAGTAATCAGAGGCCTTTTCGCACTACGCCTTTTTGAACACGCGGAGGACAGGTGGGGACGCAGCATACGCACCGCCAGGACGGTGGAGCCGTCCCAAGCCGTCCCCGAGTGTTCTCCACAATCTTTGCGCATTCCGGCTGTCCCCGGCTGTCCACGGAGGGAAGCATTTGCAGACACTTCCCTCCCTGACAGCCGCGGGCATGCCCCACCACCACCACCACCACTGGCCGAAAATCGGCCGAACAGGTGACGGGGGGGACACGCTAATCACTCACCTTGCTGGGCCGGGCTTGCCATCATGCAGGTGCGCTGAGTCTGGTAGACGGTAGACCGGACCCACAGGGCCAGTCTCCCAGGAGCACGCGCACCTGTGCGCTGGCAACCCCGGCCCAGCAAGGTGAGTGACGGCCATGTGTGTGGGGAGGTGGCTTGCTCCCGGCTCCTGCAGTCCCATCTGCCGTGGGGTCCCACATCCCCTGGCCCCAGGCCCCGGGGTGGGTGGGTGGGTGCCCGGGTGGGGTCCTGTACAGCTGGCAGGAACTGGGGGAAGCCGCCTGACAGGGCTGCCTGCCCCTGGGTGCTCCCAACCTCATGGCGGCCACGTGGCTTAGACTGCCCTGTGTGGGAGGCCCATCTGCCCCGCCCTCAGGCAATGGAGCCAGGTTTCCTGGGGGCAGGTTTGTGAGACCAGCCATGGGCGGCGGGGGGGGGTGGGTGTTTCCAAGGGGCCTCTGCTCAGGTGAGGTTGGGAGTTCGAGTTGACTTTGCAAAACTAACAGGCAACAAACCGCAGAAAAGAATCCCACTGAAGCAGAATGATTCTTCACCTGCTCTTCACCAGGGACCTACTCGAAATACTGTACGCAGCGCATGGGGAAGAGCATTTGCACCTTGAAGAGGCTGTTATGGCCTCCAGCCCCCCCCCCCTTCCCAGAAGTTCCCTAATCATACACTAGGGGTGGAGCCCGAAATTATGCTCCGCACTTTTACTTACCTTACCCGGGGACTTACCTGGCGCATCCAGTGGTGGGCAATTCACACCTTTTACAGTGTTCCAGGGTCGCCTGAGGTGCCGCGCAAGCACACTGGCACCTTGGGGGGAGGGGGGGCAGAGACATGACTGCAAGAGCCCAGCCTTGCCCTTTGCCTACCTGCTCTCCTCCGAGGTCGATTTCCACACCGCCAGGATTGACGCAAACGCACAGGACCCCCCAAAAGCCATAGCCCAGCGCCTGGCAATGCGTCAGCATGTTCAAAGCCGCCTGGCAAGGAAACAGCCTGTGAGAGGATGCTTCGATGGACCAAACCCGTGCGCCCCCTGGAAAGCCTCTCTTCTAAGAACCCACCTGCTCTGAACCCCCACCCCCAAAAAATCTTCTTCCGGAGGCACAGAAGAAAGCCCAGGATCAGCCAAGCTGATAGCCCCACTCCCGGCCAACCATTGTCCATCAAAATCCCAGAATCCTTTTCTCTGCCCTTTGTGGTTTCACCCCCTTCCTCCATCCCTTCTCCTTCAGACCTTTCCTTTGTCTGTGAAAAATGATTGGATGGGTCTACTGCAAGGCCCACCCCCTCTCTTTCCCAAATGGGAGTTTTCTGCTCCACCCCCCCCCCAAAAAAAAGCAAAAAGAGCTCTTCAAAGAAAGCCTTTGTTTGATCAAGTTGGTTTTAGGGACCAAATATTCCTGGTGGCTACAATACTGGTGTTCTCAGTGCTTCCCTCCTTCTGCTCCTCTCTTGGAAAGAGACACCTGGACGCCGTTAAGTCCTGCAAGGGCGTCCTCAGAGCTCTTCAGCCTGCCCTGCCAAAAGGACCCTCTCTCAGTCCCCTGGGGGGGGGCAGATGACAATGGCAATGATGCCCAGGGCGCTCGGTATCTTGTGGGTCTGTGCCAGTTGCCCTCGGCCTCTCCTCACTCTTTTCCCGATTCCCTTTTTGGGCTAGGTTGGCCATCCAACAAGCCTGGAGTCCACCTGGCTCTATGTGATGCCACCACCAGGGTGCCAGCTCATGGGAGGAGGAGGAGGAGGAGGAGGAGGAGGAGGAGGACAAGGAGAAGAAGAGTTGGCTTTTCTAGCCTGCTTTTCTCACCCATTTAAGGGGGCTCAAAGCGGCTGACAAACCATCTGTTCTTCTCCTCACAAGAGACACCCTGTGCGGTAGATGGGGCTGTGAGAGCCAAGAAGAGACCTGTGACTAGCTCAAGGTCACCCAGTTGGCTTAATGAAGGAAGAAGAAAGCTTGGCTTTTCTCACCCATTTAATGGGACTCAAAGCAGCTGACAAACCTTGTATTCTTCTCCACACAACAGACACCCTGTGAGGTAGGCAGGGCTATGAGATCTCAGAAGAGAGCTGTGACTAGCCCAGGGTCACCCTGCTGGCTTCATGGAGGAGATAAGAGTCCGGCTCCCTAACCACCGGGCCAAACCAGCTCCCCTGTGCCTGAGGGGAACAGACGGAGCCTCCCACTTGCCTCCTCCTACCTTGCTGCAGCGATAGCTGACCATTTGCTTCCAATCCCATCCCTCGACCAGCGAGAGGGAGCCGGAGCCGCTGGAGATGTTGACAATCGCCGCTTTGCTGCAGCTCTTTGAGATGGTCCAACTTTTCCGAGCAGCCATTTTGAGCAGCGGCAGGAATTCCTGGGAAGGGAGAGGAGAAAGCCTTTCCATCCTGTGCCCTGGCCCAGCCTCTTGGCACATGCACCTTACTCAGGGACCCCCAGGCTGCTTAGCTCTGCTGTGGGGGGATTGGACCTTCTCCAGCACCCCTCTCCCACAGCCCTCTGCCGGCTCCTCCCCACGGTGGCCTCTTCACCTGGCACACAAGCATTGGCCCAGTGGCGTTGGTGGCGTAAGTGGAGGCCATGCACTGGGCGCTCTCAGTGTCCAGCCGTGTGTCGTAAATAATGGCGGCATTGTTTATTAGGAGATTGAGGCCGCATCCTGCCACGTGCTCTTCCACTTTCCTGGCTGCTTCCTTGATGCTCTCAAGATCAGTGACATCTAGGCAAAATCCAGTGGGCAGGGTTAGAAGAGGAAGCAGCCCACCCCATCTGCGGCCCTCCCAGGACAAAAAACAAATGGGGCCGGCTGCATTCGAGTGCAGCCCAAGGCGTTAGAGGACCGAGAGCTGAGCTTGAATCGTAGCACAGGGCTGGAAGACTTTCCCTGACATGGGGCCAGGGATAGGCACATAGGGTAGGATAGAAATATAAATAATAAAATCAATCAATCAATAAAAGAGTAGTTCCTTCTCTTGCAGAGGTACGAGGCATAGGGACACGCAGGAGGGCCTTTTCTGTGGTGGCCCCTAGACTCTGGAACAACCTCCCCCTTGAGCTTTTCGGCGCCTGGTGAAAATGCGTCCTTTCACCCAGCCTTTTGCCTTTTAAATAGCTTCCTCAGGGTGCTGTCCTATTAGGGAAAGAGGGAGGGCGTTACATTTATAAATGTATGTTTATTCTTATTGTAACCCACCCTGGGACCATTGGTGAAGGGTGGGATAGAAATTTCAAACAAATAAATAAATGGACTGGGACCGTATTGAGGGCCCCAGTTCCTGGGAGAGCAACATGCGCTGAGCATTTTTGCAACGGCTCCTGGCAGTGTGCACATACCCACTTTAAGTATGACCACCGTGGAGCGGCTACAGCGCGTCTCGGCAATTTCCTTTAAAACCTGGAAAACGGGGAGAAAGTCATTCTGAGAAAGCATGGAAGCAGTGAAAAGGTTCAATAGCTCGTGGGGGGCCATAATTCTGGGTCCGGTCTGTCTGAAGAGACCCGTAGGGGTCTGAGCCCCATGCCCTGCCTTGTAAGTCATTTTGGGAAAGGTCCAGAAGAGAGAGGGAGGAAGAGAAAGGGACAGAGAGGTGATCACTTGCGAGAAAAGGATGGGAGGCCACAAGGCAGACAAATGTGCCTCCGAATGATGCCCTGGTCTTGATGGGCAGAATATTAAAATCTCCCCCTTCTCAGGGCTGTGATGGTAAGCTGAAGGTACCCACATTTGGGATCATCCCTTTTCCACCAATTTGTTGGGCTCTTTCTCCCTCTGATTTCAAACGTAGCCTCATTGCTTTTGCTTCTTCCCCACGTCTTGGCTAGCCGCCATCAGGGACAGGCACAAATATTCAAAATATCCAAAATTCGATCTAATTCAGACACTTGAATTCAAATAGAACGTCTATACATTTGGATTTAACATTTGAACGAATTTTCAAATCTTTCGAACCATTCGTACGAATCATCCAGACATTCGTATGTGTACGGATACATATGCATTACCTTTGCATCCTGTACGCATCTAATTCGTCTCTGTACGCATTTGTTGTACAAATGTTGTCGGCATTTGCATCTTCAAATACGAATAGAATATTTGTGAGAATAGATATCAATGTATTTTATTCTAATTGAATGCGAAGACATTCAGATTTTAAACATTCAAATCTATTTGAATTGAATTCTGAAAACTGCATTCGTGAACACCTGTACCCACCCCAAGCCAAAGGATGGACTCAGCAGAGCTGGGTGGATTGGGCCCCTCCGCAAGAAGAAGAAGAAAAAGAAGAAGAAGAAGAGTTGGCTTTTCTACCCTGCTTTTCTCATCCACTTAAGGGGACTCAAAGCGGCTGACAAAGCTTCTATTCTTCTCTCCACAACAGATACCCTGTGAAGTGGGTAGGGCTGTAAGAGCTCAGAAGAGAGCTGTGATTAGCCCAAGGTCACCCAGCTGGCTTTGTGAAGGAGGAGGAGGAGGAGGAAGAAGAAGAAGAAGAAGAGTTGGCTTTTCTACCCTGCTTTTCTCACCCACTTAAGGGGACTCAAAGCAGCTGACAAGGAGCGTTTGCTCCCATGCAAACCAGGACCAAAACAGAAGCCCAGCGGTTGGCCAAACATCCCCAAAGTGCCCCACCTGTACCTCTGCCAATCCCCACCCCCAGCAAAAGGCCAGTCTCACCTGTGTTCACACCTAAGTTTTAATCCAGCTTCAATCCACTTCCAGAGCGAGAGAACAGATCAACAAATGAGCAGTCATTTTCTTTCTACTTTAACTAACCCGAAGGCGGATTTTCCGACTGAGACAATGCTGAAAGGAAACAGTTTCAGATGTCTGTGATGCCCTCTCTTGCTCTGAAAGTGGACTGAGGCTGGATTAAAACTTAGGTGTGAACACAGCCCTGGATGCTTAGGAGATATTGGCTGTTTTTCCACTGTCACTAAAAGTACCCATTAAGTACCCATTAATTTCGTACCCATTAATGGGTACTTAATGGGTACTTTTAGTGACAGTGGAAAAACACCCAAAGTCTGCACCTGCATGCATTTGTTTAAAAAAATGTGCCTTAGAGGGAGTGATTCTCCGACTGCTAGGATCCCCATCCCATTTCTAATCCACTTCCAAGCCACACTGCCCGGCCATTAAGGTGGATTATGCCCTGGGGAGAGAACACAACCTTCCCCGCGCCAACACACATGATGGGTGCCATTGTCTCCTGCCCTTCTGCTGAACGGCAACAAGCGCTTACCTGTCCTCCGGGCCCGTCTGGCTGCCTGCAGGTGGCAAAGATGAACTTTGGAGGATGCGGCAGCTTGAGCAGCTGCCCCACCAGCCCCAAGCCGAGCCCCCTATCTGCCCCGGTCACCAGCACACTCTGCACACGCAATGTCTCCATCCTCTGGAGAGCAAAAGAGCACCTCCCTGAGCCGTCCGAAACTCTGCCTGGCGCCCCGTGACCTATGATAATGCTCAGGTGTGTCGATGAAGCGGTTTGTCAGAGGCATCCAAAATAAAAGAAAGCTAAACTGGAACAACCGCTCACCTGGAGCACTGAGAAAGGCCGGCTCCGGGAAGAGATGCTGAAGACAGCCGGGGCCATGTTCACACCTAAAATTGAATCCAGCTTCAGTCCACCTTCAGAGTGCTAGAACATCCCAGCGAAGCGACTGATCCATTTCTTTCTACCCAAAGGTGGATTTTCTGAATTATGGAATGTCAAAACACCTTGTCTGTGTTCACACTGAAGGTTTAATCCAGCTTCAGTCCACTTTCAGAGCAAGAGAGGGCATCCACAAAGTGAGAAGCTGATTTCTTTCAGCATTAGCTAACTCAGAAAATTCACCTTTGGGATAAATAATGGGGAAAGAAAATTACTGGTCACTTTGCTGATGTGTCTTCTCACTCTGAAGGCAGACTGAAGCTGGATTAAAACCTTAGGTGTGAACACAAGCAAGGTCACACATGGAGTTTCCTGAGGACGTATCTAGGGGTGTTTTTCCACGGTCACTTAGTACCCATTTTAGCACCCATTAAGGACCCATTTGGGTGAGAGCCGGATGACCCCATTTCCACCATGGCACCCATTAGGGACACATTTGTCTCCACCGCGCCTTGGGAAATCCGGATCATATGGGTACTTTTTGGCCTTTAATCCGGATTTTCTGTAGACCCCATTAATGGGGTCTTCAGCCAGAAAATCTGGATTAAAGGGAGCCTGTTTCCACGTTAGTTTGGCAATGGGGTCTAGAGGAAGCTGGGGGGTGCACCCTTGGGTGGGGAGCCCCAAAACCTAAACTTCAAAGTCATTTCAAAGTCACTTCGAAGTCACTCCGAAGTTTACTCCAAAGATCAGCACAGACTTCAAAGACGCTCCAGAGCTATTTTGCACAGACTTCGAAGTGACTTCGAAATGACTTCAAAGCCATTTCGGAGATTGCACCCCCTGTCCCCCCAAACACCTTGGGTGACAGGCAGACCCCTCGTGGGTAGATCCGGATTTCCAAATGGGTGCTCCAATGTTTCTGCGGCAGGGAGGCTAGCACCCATTGCTACTGGGCGCTAGACCACCCATGGAAACACATTGGGTACTTCCCTTAATCCGGATCTACTAGATCCGGATTAAGGGAAGAACCCATTCCCTAGAACCAAATCTTCTTAGATCCGGATTAAAGGAGCGCGGTGGAAAAACACCCTCGGACTCACACAAGGCACTGGGGCAAGGGGCCTGGCGCCACCACGGATCCCAGATCGCAGGCGCATGAGGCAGGATGGCTCTTCCCAGCTCAGTGGGCAAAGGCTGAAACCTCATTTGGGGGATTTGCCCCAAGGGCAGCCCTTCCGCGCTCCTTTTTTCATCTTCAGAAATAATTTGCTTTCGCACCCACAAGGGCTTAGGTGATTCCACTGTTGCCTTTGCTGGTGCAGCGGTTAAGGGCGCAGGGGCGTCCCTCCAGTCGCGTCCTCCTCTGCCATGGAAGTTCCCAGGATCTCCAGAGAGTCGGGGAAGCAGCCTCCCTGCCTGCCTTGGAAGGAGAAACCTTGACGGCAAAAGCGGCCTGAGTGGTTGGAAGGTGTGGCCGGAGCTGGATCGTCTCTTCCCATGCCCAGAGGCTGGCGCCGCTCCTGGTCAGCTCCGAGGCGACTTGGCATAAAAGCGGGTGCCGGAGGTGGATCCTTCATCCCAAAGCCATGGAGGACCTCCATCCCCGCAGTGTGCTGGTGACAGGATCGGACCGAGGGATCGGGCTGGGGCTGGTCAAGCGGTTCCTGGAAATGCCAGAGCCACCCGAGTGGGTCTTCGCCACCAGCCTCAACCTGGGGGAGTCCCACGGGAAGGTAAGGATGGAGCAACGGCAGCCCACCCACCCGGCATAGGGAAAGAGGTGGAGCTTTGCACACCTGCCTGACTTGAAGGCAAGCGAATCCGCCCTGTGGGTTTCTGGTGTCCCTAATAGAAAAAGAAGAAAAGTTGGCTTTTCTCCCCCGCTTTTCTCAAAGCTGCTGACAAACCTTCTGTTCTTCTCCCCTGTGAGGCAGGTGGGGCTGTGAGAGCTCAGAAAGAGAGCTGTGACTAGCCCAAGGTCACCCAGAGCTAGCTTTGTGGAGAAAGAAGAAGGGTTGGTTTTTCTAACCTGCTTTCCTTAATCGTATGGGGACTCAAAGTGGCTGACAAACCTTCTGTTCTTCTCCCCACAACAGAACACTCTGTGAGGCAGGTGGGGCTGTAAGAGCTCTGAAAGAGAGCTGTGACTAGCCCAAGATCACCCAGCTGGCTTCATGGGGGAGGCAGAATCAAATCCAGTATTCCTAGACAAGAGTCTGGCAGAGGTTTTGGGATCTTTTTAAAGACACTGGGCTTGGCAAGCAAGTGGTGGTTGATAATGCCTGAGGAAATGACCCAACAGGTTCTTAAACAAATGTTAATATTTACTAACAACGAACAGTCCATTTTAAGCAGCTCTGAATGGTGCAAGGAAACTACACAAGGTCAGTCCAGTAGTTTCAAATGAGTAACAGGTGAGGCAAAGAAACTGGAGTTTCTAAATTCATCTGCAAAGTTAAACAAGCAGCGCCATTAGAATGATGGGCTGAGGTGACTGTTTTACTCAGTCACCCCAGGGAGGCGAAGAAATAAACTTGGAAGTTGCACCCTAGAGAATGAAGCAGCATTTAATTTGAACGAAAGAGGAGCCCTTGGTGGCTAAACGGAGCTTCCCTGCTTCTGTAAAAACCAAGAACCCCAGCAGACTCATAGGCTGTGGCCACACCTAAGGTTTAACCCAACTTCAGTCCACTTTCAGCGCGAGAGAACGCCTCAGACAAATGACTGGTAATTTTCTTTCCACATTATCTATCCCAAAGGTGAATTTTTATTTATTTATTTATTTATTTATTTATTTATTTATTTATTTATTTATTTATTTATTTATTTATTTATTTATTTATTTATTTATTTATTTATTTATTTATTTATTTATTTATTTATTTATTTATTTATGCATGTATGCATGTATGCATGTATGTATTTACATTTCTATCCCTCCCCGTACCCGAAGGTCTCTGGGCGGGTAACAATGAATTAAACACCAGATTAAAAGCAGGATACATTGTAAAACTAGATTCAGATTAAAATGAGGTGCAAATTAAAACAAGATACACAATTAAAAACTCCTTAAAAATTCAACAGATTTAAACCGCACACTCAATAGTGCATTAATAATAACCAAAACTGAGGGGAGGACGGACCACCTTAGCCAAAGGCGGAGGCAAAAATGTATGTCTTTACAGCCTTCCTAAATGAAAACAAGGAAGGGACATGGCGACCCTCAGTTACAGTTATTATTAATGTACCATTGAGTGTGCGGTTTAAATCGGTTGAATGTTAAAGGAGTTTTTAACTGTGTACCTTATTTTAACATTGTTTTTAATATGTTGTTCTTAGTTGTTTGGCAATGAAGGAAACAGCTGGTTTGATTCCACACTCCTCCACGAAGCCAGCTGGGTGACCTTGGGCAGATCAAAGCTCTCTTCTGAGCTCTCACAGCCCCACCCATCTCACATGACTGCTCACAGCTCTTCATTTCTATCAGTTTTATTTGTGGATTTTCCATTCAGGAAAGTCCAAGTGGAGGGTGGAAAATCCACAAATGAGACAGATAGAAATGGAAAGGTGTGAGCAGTCAGACCTGAAGACAGACTGAAGATGATTTAAAGTGAGAGTGTGACCACAGTTTGGTTCATGCCAAGTAGCTGAATTCATTCCTTTCTGGGTCTACAGTCAACACCCACTGTAGTGCAATAGTTTGCTATTCCTTTTCCGCATTCATGTTTGTTTAATTAATTAATTAAGTTGCATTTCTATCTTGCCCCATATCCAAAGTTCTCTGGGCATGTAACCACCATTAAAACAACAGATTAAAATCAGAATATAAATCTATGTTATACATCTATATGCTTTTAATTTAAAATTGTGAATGTTGCTCGTTTACCTGATGGGCAATTGTGTAAGTTCACAATATTTTCGCTTCCAGACAGGCTTGATGATTCATAATTCAATCTGCTGCTGCCTTTGTGATACATTTTTTAGAAACAATCCAGGCAAGCTGGATTTCAGATGTCAATTTTACAAAGACAAAACTAATGCTTATGATTAAGAGTAGAAGCAGAGCTGGCTCTTCTACCCTGCTTTTCTCGCCCATTTAAGGGGACTCAAAGCAGCTGACAAAGCTTTTCTATTCTTCTTCCCACGACAGACACCCTGTGAGATGGGTGGGGGTGTGAGAGATCAGAAGGGAGCTGTGACTAGCCCAAGGTCACCCAGCTGGCTTCTGGAGGAAGAAGAAGAGTTGGCTTTTCTACCCCACTTTTCTCACCCACTCAAGGGAACTCAAATGGGCTGACGAAAGCTTTCTGCTCTCCCCACAACAGAACACCCTGTAGGTGGGTCGGGCTGTGAGAGCTCAGAAGAGAGCTGTGACCCGCCCAAGGTCACCCAGTTGGCTTCGTGGAGGAGTGTGGAATCAAACCTGGTATTCCCACATAAGTGTCCAGCTCCTTAACCACTAGGCCAAATGGGCTCACTAACAGAATACGCACAACCCATCCAGTCCAGCAGTCTCTTCCCATAGCGGCCAGACGGCTCCTGCACAGTGCTTCCATCCCAGTTTGCAAGACCATCCCTTGGCTGTACATCTGTGGAGCGCTTTTTTCTGATCCAAAGCATTTGCAGAACAAGAGGCAACAAGAGCGGGTGGTGGTGGTGGTGCAACTTCCCTCTCCCCACACCATGGTGCAAAAATACAGAGACGAGAAGAACTTCAAGAACTTCTGTTTTGTTCTCCTTCCAGACGCTGAGAGACCTGGCTGAGCACCATCCAAACCTGGTCGCCTTGCAGTTGGGTATGTGGCGCCTTTCCCAGGCTGCCCAGGGCCGTGTTTGAGCCCCTGGTCCCTGGGAGGGCCTCCCCTCCCCTCTACCTCCCCTTGCGCTGGGAGTAGCAGAGTTCACGCAGTCCACTGGAATCATTAAACCCCCAAAACCTTTTCCCTACCACCTGCCCTCTTCTCTTGGGGTGGCTGACAGACGAGGCCCCTTCCACACTCCTTGGCTTACTGCAGCAAAGAACGGACTGGCAGCTTGCCATCCACACGCAAGCACAGACCAGTGACGCAGACTCCCCTTGGCACTGCCCATCCACTCTGGGCCAGTCCATGGACTGAGATGGAGTGCCAACACGATGCCCTGTTCCAGCCTACCAGTGGGCTTTCCAAGGAGGTCTACAAGGGGACCTTTCCTGGTCTCCTGGCCCACGAGGGCGTTTCCCTTTGCCTTTTGGTCAGGACCTATTGAATGGGTTTCTTGCTCTGCATCATTGCTCTTTGGGGTCCTTGTTCTCAAGGTGAGAAGGTGGTGACCCAGTCCGTCGGAGCCTTCTTGGGCCTCTGGCGTATTGCGAAATTGCAAATTGTTCCTCCATGGTGTGTATGTGAGTCTCTCCTCCCCCCCTTAGACATCAGGGATCTGGAGAGCGTTGCCGCTGCCGTTCGGAAAGTTGAAGACCACGTGAAGGGCGCTGGCCTGAGTCTGCTAATCAACAATGCTGCAATTCTGATCAAATTCACCTGCTTGGGCAATGAAACAGCAGAGAACATGGCCAGGTTGTTCCAGACAAACACCGTTGGGCCGTTGCAGGTCAGCCAGGTGAGGAGTGCAAAGGAAGCTGATGGGGACAAACGTCTCCTTGGGCCCTTCCCCAAACAGGTGGCGTCCCTGAGAAGAAGAAGAAGAGTTGGCTTTTCTACCCGGCTTTCCTCACCCATTTAAGGGGACTCAAAGTGGCTGACAAAGCTTCTGTTCTTCTCCCCACAACAGAATACCCTGTGGGATGGGTGGGGCTGTGAGAGCTCAGAAGAGAGCTGTGACTAGCCCAAGGCCACCCAGCTGGCTTCACGGAGGAAGAAGAAATGTTGGCTTGTACAGCCTGCTTTCCTCACCCATTTAAGGGGACTCAAAGTGGCTGACAAAGCTTCTGTTCTTCTCCCCACAACAGAATACCCTGTGGGATGGGTGGGGCTGTGAGAGCTCAGAAGAGAGCTGTGATGAGCCCAAGGTCCCCCAGCTGGCTTTCATGGGGGAGAGCACAATCAAACTCAGTATTCCCAGATAAGAGTCTGGCTCCATAACCACTAGATCAAACTGGCTCTCAGGGGTCACTGATTGGATGGATGGATGGATGGATGGATAGATGGATGGATGGATGGATGGATGGATGGATGGATGGATGGATGGATGGATGGATGGATGGATGGATGGATGGATGGATGGATGGATGGGTAGATGGATGGATGCATGGATGGGAATGCAGAGATGAAGCCACAGCCAGCAGGCGAGAAGGCAAGTGAGTCTCCTTGTCCAGAGGCCCTTGCTGAACCTCTGGGCTCCAGCATCTGGGAAGCCATGCCACCCGCAAGCGTGTCTTGTTCTCTCCAGGCGTTCCTGCCCTTGCTGAAGGCAGCTGCCCAGCAAAGCTCCCAGGGCGGTCTGAGCTGGAGCAAAGCTGCCATGGTCAACATCTCCAGTGATTTCAGTTCCATAGAAAAGATGTCAGGTTGGATCCTATCCCAGGTCATTTCCTACCGTTGCAGCAAGGTAAGGCCCTCTTCTCTCCTTCAGCCACTCTTTGGAAGGTCTCCCACCCAGGTATGGTGAAAAGAAAGGACCCATCTCCAACATGGAGCCCCCCAGGCACAAGAGGACTTTGCACCCCAATGCCGCAGCATCCTTGCTGTTCCAACCCCACCCCCACCCCCCACCCCCAGCAACCTACCTGAGACTGGGTAGGTAGGCAGATCCTCCTTTGTGTGGATAAGCAGGGGAGGAAATGGGCAGCAGGATGAAGACGCCGCCAAAATATTCTCAGGGTCGTAACTTTGTAAGTCAAATATGGCAGGAATTAAAGCTCAGCTTCTTGTTGACTTTGTCTAAATGAATAATCCTAGCAGGGGATTTACGCTGGTTCTCCCGTGACACAAATCCAGTGTAAAATGGTATTTCTTGGCTTTTTCCTCTGCAAACCATTGAGCATCTCTCAGAGGCACAAAGCCATTGGTATGTTACTTTAGTCTTAGACTTAGTCCTAGTCTTAGACTTAGTCTTCTTAGTCTTAGGCTTAGGCTTAGGCTTAGTCCTAGGCTTAGTCTTAGGCTTAGTCTTAGTCTTAGTCTTAGTCTTAGGCTTAGGCTTAGGCCTGACCTCACAGACTGAACTGGGCCCTCGCTGTGGCAAAACAGATCTTGTTTCCACCAGGAGTGCTTTGGCATGGTGTGATACTCTCTGTTTCTGGTCTCCCTTGCTTTCAGACCGCTTTGAACATGCTGACGAGATGTCAATCCCTGGAGTACAAACAGTTTGGGATCCTTTGTGTCTGCATTCATCCAGGCTGGGTGAAGACGGACATGGGCACATGCTGGGTAAGTGAGCAAAAGAAACTCTGGGAGTCTTAGGTAGGGCTTCAGGAGGCATCTTCTCCCAGCCTTCCAACAGGCTGAACCATCAGCAGCTGCTGTCAAGGTGGAACCACAAAATCCTTGCTGAACCTGAGCAGAAAGAAAAATGGGAAAGCTTCATGTTTTTCCCTTGCAAGGCACAGAGCTTATGGTCCATCCATGGAACTTTGGATACAAGGGAGGAGGAGAAGAAGAAGAGCTGGCTTTTCTACCCCGCTTTTCTCACCCATTTAAGGGGACTCAAAGCGGCTGACAAACCTTCTGTTCTTCTCCCCACAACAGAACACTCTGTGAGGTAGATGGGGCAGTGAGAGGTCAGAACAGAGCTGTGACTAGCCCAAGGTTATCAGCTGGCTTCGTGGAGGAGGGCGGAATCAAAGCCGGTATTCCCGGATAAGAGTCCGGCTCCCTCACCACTAGACCAAACTGGCTCACAGGAGCTGCACCCAAATACCAGTGCGACTTCAGCTCTGCCTGTGGGAGAGGAGCAACTAAGCCTTGTCTCCCTCGTGTTTTTAGGGGTCTGAGGGGGCCCAAGGGACCTTCATCAGCACCGCCCTCTCAACCATCATCTCTTTATGCTTGTTGGCGTCCCCTGTTCCAGGCCAGAATCCAGTGGCAGAATCGGTCACTGCAGAATTCAGTGCGAATGCCAGTGGTTCTGGTCTTTTTCAAGATCAGGCCTGCAAGACAGAGTCCAGCCTTGTGCCTCCTGTCAACGGAACTGGAGCCCCTCACATGCCCGGCAAGCGTTTAGTTCAAGCCCGAGGTCTGCAATGGGATGGCGGCACCCTCCAAATGGTGCCTGCTGCTTCTCCTCATGGCTGCCCTTCTCTTTTTAAGGTCCCAAACACAGTGGAGCAGAGCACCGCCGGCATCCTAAGCGTCCTTTCCAAACTCTCGGAGAAAGACACCGGAACCTTCCGTGACTGGGAGGGAGGCGTTGTGCCTTGGTGAGCTGAAGGGCCGCCTCAGGTTTACAAGCCCGTCCTGCCCACAGAACTGCTGGACCTAAATTCCCTAAGTGTGAATTTGTGTGAAACCATTTAACCCACCTTCTGACTGATGGCCCAGTATTCATGCCGCGGGCGCTCTGACGAGGCGGCGTGTGTGTGCTGGCGCAGTCCGTAACTCCGAGGAGACAGTCTTGTGTTTAAGATGCGTTTATCAGCTCTTCTGATTTTTGTGGGGATTAAAGTGCTAAATCCCGAATAAAATAAACCCGAAGAAAAACAAGTCCCAGTCCTGTTTCAAGGAATACCACACTTTATTTCAGCCTGTGAGAACGACTCCCAGACCTTTTGGGGAGGAGAACACATGTTGTGGGGCGACCTCCCAGGTCCTTCTGGCCTGTGGCTGGTGCCCTTGTGGGCATTGCAGTGACGGCACGATGTAGCTTGCACAGAGATTATCTCAAAAAGCCCAGACTTCCGCGCCACCCCGAGAGCCATCAATGCATGGCATGTGTCCTGTGTGCATCTTGCTATCTGGCACAGAATGGTTGATGGCTTCATTGCTTCAGGCTCCCGTTTGGCACAAGAGTAACGCTGTGAGTAACGGCTGCGGCAATGCGGGGAGCCATGAAGGGGAGGCCACCCATTCTACCCATCATATTTTGCATGCTTCTACAGAGCATTGTCAGCGCAATGCCAGAACCATCACCGCGACATAGTACATTCCTTCCTCCTTACGGTTGGTGACGAACACAGGATCCGGGGGGCTGGCAGGACCTAAGGGTGGAATGAAAACTGCCTGCCATGGCAGTGTCGTGGCTTGATTGACAGGGGCAGAACCAATCAGGGGGAGGAGAGGAGGAGAGGAAAAGATGCTGTTTGCTGGTTTGATGGAAGCAAGTAGAGTGGGAACCAGGAATTTGAATGCAACCTGTTTTATCACCAGATAAGTGGGAATGGCCAGGACACGGACCCAGTCCTTGGGAGAATTTATTTTGGATTAACCTGGTGCAGCGGGAACAGGGCCTTTAACACCTTTCATTATTTTATTCTTTGTTGTTGATCTATTATTTGTTCAGTACACCCTACCAAGTTCAGTTTCCATTACTTCTTCTATTTACATAAGGTCTACAAAAGCACTGATCGTGTTTTCCCTTGGGTCGTTTTCTAATTAGTCAATGATTCCCAGCCCCCCACCCTATGCTAAAAATCACCCTAATTTCCAGGTGTCGAGAGAAAACACCTTTGTCTTCGTTCCTTAAGGCCTCTACTTTCTGAGAAGCTTGTTTCAGGCCTTGTGTTAGCTCTACAGTTATTTTAATACACTGTATGTCACTCCAGTTATTTATTTTTTAATTGCATCAGATGTGCTGTGATAGCAGCTCTTAAATCTTTCAAACAGCTTCCTTAAATTTTTTTCAGTGGGAGGAATTTCAGAGCCTTAGCCAAGGTGGCGATAGCATTTCACTTTCAACTTTGCAGATAAAAATTATAGCGCTGTTTTCAAAATATCCACCAGGTGGTGCCAGAACTTCACTTTTACTTCATGAATTAAAAGAAATCACAGCTTTTTTCCCCAAAACAACCACCAGGGGGTGCTAGCATTCCACTTTCCACTTCATAGTCCAGCCTGGTAGACAAATGTATTAGGTCTGGTTTCTAGGCATGTGGATTTCTAACATATGGAATGTTAGAAAATATGTATTCATTTGGATAGATACCCTTAGAATGTGGTGGGATCCTATTCAATGCAAATGTATTTGTATGAATATCCAATACGAATGAATACGTATCCGATACAAACAAATGCATATCTGATAAGTATCCCATAATGTATCCACTCTAATCCAACCTGAATCCACTTTTAATCTATTCTAATCGGGATCCTATGCGGATGTGTGGCGCAATCGCTTCCCCATCTGCCCAGTTTAACGAGTGTCTGAAATATTACAAATATTATACAAATATTATGAATATTTCTGCACTCCCCTATTGGTTTCTAGTTTTCTCCCCAGCCATTGAAAGCAAATCCTAGTTTTCAATATATTTCAAGGTGCTTGTAGAATTAACTATGTAAAAAAATAAATAAATTAAAAAACAGTTATGTAAGTGAATACAAAGTTCTTGAGACTCTTTTGTTTTGGTGTTTGCTCAGCAAATCTCGGCAGCTTTACGCATTCACACTCCAGAGTAAACTGTACTTAGAGCTCTGTGTTGCAAAGGGGAAGTAATCTATGAGTAGTGATTTGAATCAACAAAGTTTAGGATCTCTCAAGGGTTGCTGAAGCCTACAGATGTCCGTCTCGAAGAAAGTGACCAAACGAGGCTTTGGGTGTTTTTCCACTGTCACTAAAAGTACCCATTAATGGCTACAAAAATGCTATTTCATACCCATTAATGGGTACTTAATGGGTACTTTTAGTGACAGTGGAAAAACACCCTTTGTGCTCTAATTTGCTCAATGTGGATGGGCTGAGCGTAGCGTAGATCCATCCTCTTCAGCACCACGAAGCCTGGAGAGCGAACTAGCAGCTGTTTACAGACAGCAAAATGGCCGGTGGAGTTTGTCTCCTGTCTTCCCTTCAGCTGCTATGGTTTCCCTGCACAGAGACAGTCCGCGCAAGGTGTGCGCTCCTTCCAAGATTTCCGTCCGACAGCAAGAAAGGTGCTGTCCTCCTTTACACAGGTGACCCTGTTCTACTATCCAGATCCTCCTAGTTTTTGAAACTAATTATATGAAACAAAATGGGTCCATTCAAAATTTTAAAAAAAAATTGAACATGTGCACTATGGACTTTTTTGCGCTTAAATTCCATCTGAAACTATCCCACAGAAGTTAAGCTCAGGGACGGTGGCTGTCATTCACACTGCAAGCGCCAGCCCTGTCCCCAACTTACCTGGGAGCTGTTGCAGTGCAGATGGTCCATCCAGGACTGTCTACATCGCCATAGGAATGGCCACGGCAACTCCCACTGCACACCGGGCCATTTCTATAACAGTTGTGGCATGGCGTGTGAGTGTGCGGCCGCAGACACAAGGCTCCACCCCATGCAGGATGCGCAGTGTGAATGCGGCATCTGGGAGTTACCGAAAGCCCCCTAGGAGCTCCTGGCAAAGCAGTGGGGCAGTAAGATGTTCAGGAGGGACACACATGTTCTGGGCTGCTAGGGACAGAGGTGGCACCCAGTTTGTGAATGCGCCATCCCAGAGCACGCTGGGCTATCTTGATCTTCCAAGTGTGAAAAGTTTAACATATTTGATGACTGCCTTTCTTGACTCTCTTCTTGTTGTACAAAAATAAAAGCCTGCAGCATGGGCTTCCCCCATGTCGGTTTTTCTGCTCAAACATACAAGGCCCTAAATGACTTTGGGCCCCAAGTATTTTAAGGAACGCCTTCTCCCATATTGACCTGCCCGTGCCTTAAGATCAAGCGGTGAGGCCCTCCTGGTTGTCCCACCACCTTCAACAGTGAGGTTGGTGGGCACCCGGGAGAGAGCCTTTTCTGTGATGGCCCCCAGACTATGGAATAGCCTCCCCCTCGAGGTGCGTCATGCCCCTTCCCTATATACATTTAGGAGGGCAGTGAAGACGCACCTCTTTACCCTGGCCTTTGGCTAAGCTGTTTATGTTCCCCCTCAGTACAGACACTATTACTTTAAACATATTGTATACTGTTTTATATTTGTTGAACTTTTAATGTCTTTTAATGTATATTCTATTTTAATCTGTTGTAACCCGCCCAGAGACCTTCGGGTATGGGGCGGGATATAAATGTAAATAAATAAATAAATAAATAAATAAAAGGAAGAAGATTTCTACAAGCCGCTACATTAGCCATGAAGGCAAGCCTGAGGCCAATTTGCACTTAGGCCTCTGGTAAGCAATTAGTACAGCTCCGGTGAAGAGCAAACGCATCCTCCCTAGACTGCTACATCCTAGAGGCTTCCCCGCCCTCACCAGAGCTGTACTCATTGCAGATTCGGTATGGAGCACTAGTACTAACATTTATCCCAGACTTACCCCAAGCGTCCAGCGGCACAACCATTCGTTCTTCAACCAGCTCACTGCGTGCGGTGGGTGGGGAGTGCATCATCTGCACACACGCAGTCACACTGGACAAGTACCCGTGGGCTGGTGCCGCAACAGCAGGCTGGCTGGGGACCGATCCACAGGGGGCGGTGGGGCACACACCCCAAAAGTTCACCAGGATCGGTCCCACCCCGCGTACCGCGCGATGTGGCTTGTGGCGGCTGATCAAGCCAGCGAGGAGGCAGAATGCCATCTTTCGCTGCGGCGGCATGGCCCAGTCCACGGAGACCCATCACACGGTACGCCAGTCCACGGAGAACCTTTCGCATTTCTGGCTGGTGGGAACATCCCTCACTGGCCAGAAATGCAAGTGGTCCTCCTCTACCTGGCACAGCAGCCTACGAAGGTAAGTGCAGCAAGGATTCTAGCCTCAAAGCAGCCGTACAGCTCTCCTGTCTAGCTTAAAGCTGCATCCAAAGATTTCGATTCATTTCAAACAAGGCTTTTCAGAAGCATCGTAAACATTCCAAACAGCTTTCCAGACCCAGCAGCCCTTTTGGAAACTGTCAGTGATCAGAGACAATTGCCTTGGAGCGATCCAATTAAAGTTTGGCTCAAGATAGGCTCCTTTCAAAACACCAGAGGTATTTCTCTCTCCGGCTGACAGAACAGGTTTACAGTAACCTATTTGCACCAGACTCTCAATTACGCAGTCTCTGCCACAAACCAACAGCTCACCAATATTTCTACACAGGAGCTTATATCAAAAGCAAGCTTTACTTGCTCTCCATTATCATTTGGCTTATCATATCCCAACTTGCCTCAAATGCTATCTTATTTAAATACGTTAACCAAGAGCGAATTGAGTTCCGCCTCAACCGAGGCTAGACCGAACGCATTCTGTCTGATTTAAGAGCTTGACCGGTTGGACGGAAACCTGGGTCCACACAGCAGGTTCCTCTGAGCTGCCCCTTCCACAATAATCCTTCTTCATTTTCAGGGGAAATATGGTGGCGACACAGTAAAATCTCTATTAGAAAATATGAACTCTAATTTAAGCAACAGCCAAATTCTTCTCACAAGCTAAAACAAGCAGAAGCCGTTGTCTGAATTATTCCATTCCATTTGGTTTTTTTAATGAATTGTTTTTATTGAATACCAAACATAGAAACGTAACAAAGACAGTAAATATGAGAATACAGAACTAGTAACACAACATAAACTACAAACTAACGGGACACTAGAAATGGCAATAAATTCACACTAAAGAATCTAAAGTACATTATATAAACTCTAAGAGGTAGTCTCGAATAGTGGCATAATAATATTAATTCAGTAACCGATCAAGGACCAGTTTATGCTGAAAGTCTCCAAGAACGTAGTAAGAGCCTAGAAAAGGGGTCCAAATTTCAGTGAAGGATTTTTTGACTTGATTTGAAGTTATTTGTTGCTTTAGGAGCAATTCCCAGCCTTTCCAGACCCAATGTTGAAATGTTATTACTGAGGAGTTTCTCCAGTTTGATTTATGCTTAATTAAATTATTTGAATCTTTATACCGCCCACAAGTCCTTAGATTAGAAGAAGATCTGGCTCAACTTTGAAAGGTTCTTTTTAATACCCCTGAATGAATTTATATTGACTTATTTTAGTGGACAGTATTTATCTATGATGGATTGTTTTATTGCTATGTTATTATTTCTGTAATTTTTAACCCTCTACTACTACTACTACTACTACTATTAATATACCAATGTAGGAATATTAGTTCTGGTATGAAGTGGGTGGTTTTATAGAACATGCTTTTGCCACTTTGATTTAATTTAATGCAGAAGGAAATGATTATTTTACAGAGAGAGAGAATATATCGGCAAAGTGACAAGGACTGTGGTCACACCTAAGGTTCCATCCAGCTTCAGTCCACTTTCAGAGCAAGAGAACACATCAGCAAAGTGACAAGGGCCACGGAGTCCCTCACCCTCCTCTTGCCCCCTCCTCCCTCCCCTGGCAGCCTCTCCGGTTGTGTTCTGCCCCAGCCTGGTTTCTGGATTCTCGTTCAGCTTGCTGTGCCAATAAACACACCCCAGGGCCCTTTCTGCACTTGGCCTTATTCTGGAATATATCACAGAACAGGGACCTGCTATCTGCAGGCTAGTGCAGACTGTGGAAGGTCCCAAGTGAGGCCTGCCATAGGATGCATTAACTTGCGGCCAGCAGGCCGCTATCCTGAGATCTTCTCCTGAAAAAGGCCCAGAGCAGAAAGGGCCCAGGGCAGGACTTGCCTCCCTCATCACTCCTGGCCGTGAGGGATAGAGGAGACATTTCCTAGATCTGTTCCACTTCCATATACTCTGGCAGAAAACATGATACGCACGGCTTTAGTTTACAGAGCATGAGATGGATTAGGCTTGTTGCATGCCAGCAAACTCCACTACGCATTGTCCACCACATCTGGTCATGATTCATCTGGCCCTCCTCCTGCCCGCTGGGAGGCAGACAGCATTCTAAGTTTGCTAATAGGCCTAATCCTGACCCGCAGGATCCAGCTAAAGGTCCCTTCTGTGAACTTTATACCTCGTTCTCAGTATATGAAAAGTTCCCACAAGTGAGGCACAGGATGTGGTCACACCTAAGGTTTTAATCCAGCTTCAATCCACCTTCAGAGAATGTCGGGAAAACTTTGAGAATGATTTAGTAAAAATAAGAAGGTGCAAAAACAAATGGATGGAGGTTAGGAATTACCTGGAAGCGAGTGTCAGAAGTGAATTAGTTAAATTACAGTTAAGAATTGTATTCCAAATGTAACCCTTAGCTCATAAATGTTATTGAATATTCATTATTTAGGGGAGGGAGGGGGGTGGGGGGGAAATAAGGGAAGAATGTATAAGTGCATAATTATGTAAAAATTTTATTGTAGATAAAAATTAAAAAAAAATCCACCTTCAGAGCGAGAGAACACATCAGCAAAGTGACCGGTCATTTTCTTTCCACGTTATCTAACCCAAAGATGAATTTTCTGAGTTATTTAACAAGGAAACAAAACAGCCTGTCACTTTGCTGATGTATTCTCTCACTCTGAAAGTGGACTGAAGCTGGATTAAACCTTAGTGTGACCACAACCAAATTCTCTCTCTCTGAAAGTGGACTGAAGCTGGATTCAACCTTAGGTGTGACCACAGTCCTTGTCTCTTTGCTGATGCAATCTCTCACTCTGAAAGCGGACTGAAGCTGGATTCAGCCTTAAGGGTGACCACGGCCTTGTCGGGGTGGCAGGATCCTGGCGCGGAGCCAGAGGCAGAGGGGGAGAAGGTTCCCGGCTGTCTTCCCTGCCCCAGCCTGCCCTTGGTTGCTGCCACTGGAAGGGCGGCAGGTCTAATCCCTATGGAGCCCGTGCCAGGGAGGGGACCAGAGCATCCTCCCCGCCAGCCCATTCAAACCCTGCCGGCTCTAATCCCAGAGGGTGTGAGTCACGGGGGGCGGGGGGGGGGCTGGGATAGAGGCTGTCAGGGCGAGCGCTCACCCCCTCCGTGACCTTCTGAAGCAAAGTGCTCTTCCGATGGGTGGGAAGTTGTGCCGGTCCCTGCAAAGGAGGCTGCAGACAGACAAAAGCCTGCAAGAAGTTCCCAGGAGGAGCACCTGCCCCGGGGGGGCTCCCAGGGAGGGATCGCGGGCTCCTCCTGCCAGTCTGAAAGACCCAGCAGCCTCCACCCTTGGGTGCGGAGGGGACGGGCTCTATGGAGGGATCGCGCGCAGCCTACACCCCCCCCCCCCGCTTGGCACCGCCTAGGATGCCACATTCCTGGGTGATGAGTGTAAGGAGGCAGGAGCTCAGTCAGGGGGGGGGAGGGCAGGATCAGCGCCCTCCCTCCCTCCCTCCATCTCCTTAAAAGCCGCCTTCTCCTCCTCCTCCGTCGGTCGCAGCGCAGCGGCAGCGCTGGGGAGACGGTGCCTCGAATAGCAGCGCGATGGCAGCGACTCAGGTCTGCAGCAGCGTCCTGGTGACAGGATCCAACCGGGGGATCGGGCTGGAGCTGGTGAAGCGTTTCCTTCTGAAGCCCAACCCTCCGCAGTGGGTCTTCGCAACCTGCCGGGACCCAGAAGGACCCAGAGCCCAGGTGAGTCGTCGGGGGTGGGTGGGCGGTGGGTGGGACTGGATGGTCCCTGCAGGCGATCTGGGAGAGGGAGTTGCCCGGAGGGGTGTCGGGAGAGGGGGCAATCTTCTCCGCATGCATCCGCACTGTCAGAGAAGGCTGCGGTCACACCTAAGGTTTAATCCGGCTTCAGTCCGCTTTCGGAGCGAGAGAACATCATGGGCAAAGTGGCCGGTAGTTTTCTTTCCACGTGATCTATCCCAAAGGCGGATCTTCTGAGTCATTTAACGGCTTCTCACTTTGCCGATGCGTTCTCTCGCTCCGAAAGCGGACTGAAGCTGGATTAAACCTTCAGTGTGACCACAGCCAAAAAGGGGCTCTGAAGGGCCTCAGAGGTGGCGGTGTCTGCGTGCCAATGGATTAAGGCACGATGAAAGGAGGAAATCACCCATCAAGACGCATTCTCTGGCCCCTAATGTGGATTGGAGGTGAGATCGGGACACCAGCGTCCGCATGCCATCTTCTCTAAGCTGTTTTTCAACCTGTGCGGACACAGCCTGGGCAGCCCTAGGATGCCTCCCGCCTGACCACCACCACTTACAGGCAGGAAGAGGCTCCAAGGAAAGCCCCAAACCCTCAAGTTACAAGGGGTGTTTTTCCACCGGGCTCCTTTAATCCGGATCTAAGAAGATCCGGATCTAGGGAATGTCAAAGCCGTTTTGGCCAGACATCTGTACAGTGTGGACGTGCAGGGACAGCATAGCTTAATGGAGTCACAAGCCAGAGTTGTCATCCAAATCACAGGAGGTTTATTTCTTCATAAGGTAAAGTAGCACGGCAAGGCTTGAAATCAAAAGGGCCAAAGGACCATTCCAACATCAGGACATTTATACAGAATTAAAAATACAGACGTCACATAGAGAGATAAGGTTTGACCTATCCCAAGTGAATCTTTCCCAGGTGCTACCCACTCAACAACTAATCCCAGTCACCTGGGTTTAGACGTTCTGTGAGATCCCCAAACACTTACACCAAAAATATATCCTGACACACACACACACACCGGTTTGGGTAGCTCTCAGTACGGATAAACCACCTGAATCTTAAGTTATGGAATCTCTAAACAAAGGCATACATTGCAGAACTGAATACATTGCAGGGTTGGCGTTCACTAAGGAACTGTTTCACGGATTTCGGTTTGCATAACCTTTTCGCTTCAGTATTAACCCTCAGAACAACTGATTTATAACTAAGTAATTGGGTTACAATACATACATATATACAAAGCAGTAGATACAGAGTTAATACATGCAGAATATACAGAAGGTTTTTACACATTTTCTCTAGTATGGGCATTTTCCTTCTAAACAGACAGTAACTTTGACTGGTTTACAGCTAACTAGCTAATTGTTTTACGCCTTTCTGCTGACTACAGAGCCATCAGTTACAACATTTTGGCTAGTCCCTTCCTAAATACCGTAATACCTTGTATACGTGCCCAATTTTAAACTGTGAATAGAACTTTCTTCTTCAGCAAACATTTTAATCATATATCCCCTTTATACAGTATCACAAAAATACTAGGGTGTAAATACAATGCATATACTACAAGGGCTACGGTAGGGATCGCCCAGTCAGCTCATTCAGGACTTTTGTCTCTTCCTTCTTTAACCATGGTAAAACTAAGAATCCATACTGGAAAGTTTTGCCTAACTTGTTTTAAAGGCACATTACAAGTATCTTTGACAATGGGTATGTTTCACATAGAACTGGAGCTTATATTTTGCCTGCTTACTGAACTATATCACATTTGCTCCTTAATGACATATCATATACACTACAATAAAGACTCAATACGTTGGTCTTTCACAATAAACATATAGAGACTTGTGTTGCTCCTAAGGCATCAGGAGAAACTAGCTTACACAAACACAGCATTTTGCTTGTCTGCTCAATCCGTGCTATTGCACACACAAACTATTAATAGCCTTTCAAACCTGTTTGCAATACTTGCATCAAGCTCAAACAAGCAATTCCTCTACTGGAAAAACAGATATGCATAATCGTAACAGTCAGACTTGATACAGGGATACATATTCAGATTATTTTCATACTTTTAACTAGATGCCTATCATGCCCTGGAATATACCAAATGGGCTCATCCGGCTTTCACTCAAATGGGTCCTTAATGGGTGCTAAAATGGGTACTAAGTGACTGTGGAAAAACATCCAATATCTCACTTTTCTGGAACCTGCACCTGTCAGGCTAGCGACCCCTGACGGATCCACGGCACCTGCTGCTAGTGATGTGTGCAAGTACTGAAAATATTTGTTATTTGTACGAATTTGGACATTTATATGAATCAAACGTCCAGACATTCTTACTTTAGTATTTGTATGAATACGAATATTTTGAGTTATTCGTACAAATAATTCGGACATTTGCATGCATACAGATACATATGGGATGGAAACAGGTTGGAAACAGGATGTGTTCAGATGCATGTGAGATTCGAATCATTGGATACGCATCAGATATTCGAGTGAATAGATACGAATGCATTCGTATCGGTTCGAATGTCCAGACATTCGTTTTTCTTTTTTTTTTGGTATTCATTTTTTATTTATTTTCAGTAAGCATTTAAGAACATAAGAACATAAGAGAAGCTTTGCTGGATCAGGTCACAGCCCATCTAGTGCAGCATCCTGTCGCACACAGTGGCCCACCAAATTTATATCACATTTCAATACACGATTATAATAAATTCTATTACAATGCTCTAAGATTTTCCATGTGACTTCCTTCATTCTTTGGACTCTTCTTCTAGTGATCTTTTTATTCTTTGCTCTGTACATATACCTGTTACTCTTTCTTTTAGAGGCTGAAACCTTCCGTCAGAATACCCAATCCCTGAAGAAATTCTATAAAAGGTCCCCAATCTTCTATAAACTTATTCGCTGTTTTGTCTTTTAATAAATTTGTCAGCTTGTCCATTTCTGCCATCTCCATCAATCTGAGTATCCCTTCCTCCTCGGTAGGTAACTCTCCTTGGTTCCATTTCTGTGCTTGTAACAGTCTGGCCGCTGTCACCATATTCAATATCAAGGTCTTTACATCATTTGGACCTTCATCAACAATGCCCAACAGAAATAATTCTGGTTTAAACGCAAAATTAATATTCAAAATTTGTCTCATCCAACGCCCTATTGCATTGCAATGTCGAAAATTGCATTCATGTGCACCCCTTCCCTCTGCCCATAATTCACCCCCAGCGCACTTCAGAATTAGCGTGAAAAGACTCACAGCAGCTGCGGTCAGTTGACTTCAACCCCCTTCTTCCATTTCTGATTGCATTGCCCCATCCTGGGAAGGTCTCGAACCTGCAGAAGGGGTGGAGGCTTTGGTGAAGTGGAGTCAAAAGGGCTTGCCAGACACGAAAGGCCCCCATGCACCCACCCACCCTGTGCTTCCAAGGACAGAGAATCCAGAGGTCATGGTTGCTGATCTAGACCACAGGCCCTGGGGCAAGTCTGCTGGTCACGGCCGCTGGCATCTGCATTATCTGCATTATTGCACAGGTATGGACATGGTTTCAGTCTAATTGCACGCCCATAGAGATGAGTCTGAGGTCACAGGAGAGGTTTTTAGGGAGGAAGGGGCAGAAGTCAGGCATCTTCTTTTCCTCTGTGTACCCCACAGTTGTACTTAAGCTATGTGCAGAATTTTACGGAGGAATTGGCTTGCAAAAGGCCTGATAACCATCAGATCTGCTAAATGGTTCTAAGCCAGTTGGCTGACCGCAGTTTGAACTGGGGTCCTCTTTCCTGTAAATACCCCTGCATAATGGGCACATAAATATTAAAATCTCCTCCTTGCTGTGAATAAATTAGATGCAAATTAAATTTGGAAGGCGTTTCGGGAAGGCTGTAACCCAGTGATGGCCAACCTATGACAAGCGTGTCACAGGTGACACGCCAAGCCCTTTTGGGTGGCACACCTGGTCACCCTGGCACCTGGGCGTGTAATGCTTGCTTGTTCTTGAAGTGTACGAAATACCAACTTTCCACTGAAGATTTAGCAAACGTAAAGAATTATTTGTTTTTGCTTTTAATAAAATACATGTATCAATAATATAACTTTTTTACAAGAGCTACAAATATCACAAAATTATGGATATTTCTAGATGTGACACAGCACCCGAGTTAAGCTAGGTTTTCTTGAAAATTTTGACACGCCGAGCTCAAAAGGTTCGCCATCACTGCGTAACCTAAAGTTTCTTCTAATCAGTAGAGACTTTGGGAGGGAACTTTTGGCCAGGATTGGATTTAAAAGGCTTGTTTTATTGTGTAATTTTTGAGTTGGTCGGAATGCTTTGAGCCAGAGACCAGCTCCCTTTTTGGTCAGTGCAATAAAAAAGAAGAACAAAGGGATATACATTTGTCTTCAGCTTGCTTATTTACCAGACATACCCACATGGATGGAAGAAAGTTGATAGGGCAACAATCTTTCCTTTCAAGTGCCTGGCCTGGCATCCACAAACAGGCACCCTTTTAAACTCTCATGAGATCACTATGACAGCCAGAAATCCACTGTGCAAAGGAACGGCCAGTTTCTCAAAAGAGTGAACCGTCTGCCTCATAAGGAGTTCCAAGGCATATGGTAAGAAGCTTATTTTGTTGCACAGCCGCAAACAATTCCTCCCACTCGCTCCTTTCAATGGAACGGTTGCAACTTGGCTGCCCAGGGGCCTGTTTGCATTTGGCCATATAGGTGTCTATTGTCTACATGTGAATGCGGATTCCAGCAGGCCTCACCTGGGACCTGCCGTAGCCTGTACTAGCATGTGTACATCAGGCCCCTATTCTAGAATTTATTCCAGAATAAAGCAAATTCAAACAGGCCCCAGGGTCCCAACCAGGGGATCCATGCTTTCTGCAGCCAATCTGCTGAAATCTACAGTCCCAGGTTTCTTTTCCCGGGGGCTCCCTGTGGTTGTTTTTTTATTTGGCTCCATTCTAATGGGTACAGGAAACCAGCTGACCAGGCACAGGGGCACTGGGGTGGGGGGGGCGGTTCACATCTGGAAAATTAGCAGCAGCAGCAGCAGCGCCACCAACTGAAATAAGAGCCCCAATTGCAGGAGTAACAATCCCTCCTACAGGGCTGTTTAAGGAGCATTGCACACACATACAACCTCTGAATAGCAGCCATGAAAAAGCAAAAGATTCCAGAAACCAGGGCAAACCAGCAACACGACACACTGTAAGCATCAGGAATGAAAAGGAGGCCTGTGTGGTATTCTGGAACACGACAGAAATCAGCCCATTTGTTACGGTCAGTTGTGCAAAGGAGCAATTACTCAAAAGGAAAAGTTGTTTCTTCAGAAGGAGAGTCTTTATTTGCATGCAACTAGGCACAGAGAAATCGTTCTTCTTAACTGCGCTCCGAGAACAAAGAGTTCACAGCTTTTTATAGGAAGGAGGGGCACCAGCCCCCAAAAGTTACAAAAGCGCATGTTCATAAACTTTGGCTTTTAGCATCATCCAGGCACAATATTTACTACAGTACTTCTAATATAGCAGCATCACTTGATCTTTGGCACATTTACCTTATTGCTTCTAAATAGCAGCCTTTTGGCTTTCCAGCACATCTCTCTCTTTAAAACTTTTCTTATCTGTTCTTAATCCTTCTCACATTGACCCAAGGGGCCTTTGCGCGATGAGATTTTGGTTCTTAACCTTGGCAATAAAGCAGCGAGGAGTTTCTCACATGCTTGCCTTCTGCCCTTGTGATTTAGGAGCTCCTCCAGACATCCCCCCCCCCCCCCGTAAACAATGCACAGATCCAAGGGCTGCAGGCGCTCTGTGGTGCGTAGTTTGCTGGAAGACGGTTCTAAAACTCTCCGCTTGCTGAGCTTTTGCTAAACTCTGCCTTTCTGGCTTTCACTCAGTCGGCGGTCATGCCAGGTGAGGCCTTCTGGCTGCTTGCACAGCCGCTTGCCAGGAAGCTTTTTGGATGCTGCAATCCTGTGGTTTTTTCTATTACAGGAACTGAAGAGTCTGGCGGCCAAGCACCCCAACCTCGCAGTGGTGCAGCTGGGTAAGCCTTGCCGTTTTTCCTGGCCATCACATCTTTCCTGCCTGCAGGGTCCCAGCCACTCCCCCCCCCCACTTTGACCCCCTCCTTCCCTACATCCCCCATGGCCCGTCAGCTCCAGGTCTCTCTCGGAGCCACGAGGCCTGATCCCCCCTGCCCTCAGGCTCCACGGCTCTGGCTCAGAGACCCTTTCGGCTTCCACCTGCCTGAACACACAGCTGTGAGATGGGAGCAGGGCAGGACCTGGGTGGGGAGCCTGGAAGATGCTCAGCTTTGCTTCCTCCACACCCAAAAGGTGGGATCAGGCTGCTGCTATGACAAAAAGACCTCCCCACACTGCTTTTGGGGGAGGCGTGAGCAGATCTGCCAGTGTGGATTAAGCCCTTTAGAAGGCACACCCAATCCGGCTCAAAGGAACCCAGAGGCTGTTTACTCAGCTGCATCTCTGTGGAAACAGCAGCAAAAGACTGAAATCTGACCCGCGTGAGGACGCAGGCGGGGGGGGGGGAGCAGAGTGAAAGGAGGCTCTACTCCCCCGAGTTTTGATGACCTCTGCAAGGCGCGCTGACCCACGGTCCTCCGCCAGATCCACTGGCCCTCTTGAAAGCCTCCTTCGTGGAGGCTTCTGGCCAGGGGAGAGGCGAAATGATGTGCCCCCTCCCACTTCTCTTGCCTGCCTCAGGCAGAAGGAGAGAACAAGAGGTTTGGGGAAAAGAACTGAATAAAGGCTGAATAGAAAGGCCTTTGCCTGCTCATAACAACGTTTCATGATGGTGCCCAGTAGGTGCCTAAGGGAAGCTGTCCCGGAGCCTGGGTGCCACCACTGAGAAAGCCCTGTTTGGAGAGAGGAGCAGCCCTTCCTGTTCCTTACTCTGCAGCTGTGGCCGTCCTATAAGGAGGCTTCCGGCCTACCATAAGGCCTCGGTGCCCTTCTCATCAGGTGGCCTCTGCAGACTCCCAAGAGAGGCCGGGTTTTGTTCAGTTATGCTGACTTGAAACACAAAGCTCCCCCCCCCCCCCGGGCTCCTTTCACCTGTATGCAGGAAGTAACACCTCTAGTATTATGCCAGATAAAGATCTTGAAAAGCTCCAAGGAACCCTGTGCCAGGGTGCAGTGTGACCCCCAAGCACGTGGATAATCCTTCCCCAAAGACTTGTCAGTTATTGTGCTGTAATGCACAGGGAAAGCTCAAGTAGGGGCAAGCAAGGAGGCAAAGCAAACACACCTTGTTTCTTGCCTGCAGAAACCACTGACGAGGAAAGCGTCAAGGCGGCCGCCCAGAAGGTCGAATCCTGCTTGGGAGGCTCCGGTCTGAACCTCCTGATCAACAATGCTGGTGTCATGCCACCCTCCACTCTGGAGTCTGCGACCGCTAAAGAAATGCTAGACGTCTACAACACCAATGTCGTCGGGCCAATGCTGGTGACCCAGGTGAGGCTCTTCTGGCAGGTTACCCCTCCATGCCTGACAAGGCCTCTACAGATCTTGTGGGGGTGTGGGGGTGTCCTGGTGCCATTTGCTCCAACTGTTCCCCCCTCCACAAGGCCCCCTCAGCCATTGATGTGGCATCATGTAATTGGTAACAGTAACCAGCCTAGATAGTTTTAAGAAAGGGATAGTCAAATCCATGGAGGACAGGTGTATCAATGGCTATTAGAAAGGATGCCCAGGTACATCCTCCAGGCTGGGGAGACGGGCAGGATGCCTCTCAAGGCCACATGCAGGGAGGCAAAAGCAGGTGCAAGTTTTGGCTTTGTCTTCTGCTTGAGATGCCCAGAAGTAATTGGTTAGCCGTTGTGTAACATGGGATGCTGGACTAGATGGGTTGCGGCCCGATCCGGCATTCCTCTTCTGAACTGATGAACGACTAGTGTATCAAAGGCTCCTAGAATGGATGCCTAGGTACATCCTCCGGGCTGGGGAATCAGGTAGAATGCCTCTAAAGGCCATTTGCAGGGATTTGAGAGCAGGTGAAGGTTTTGCCTTCACCTTCTGCTTGAAATGCCCATAAGCTATTGGTGGGGCACTGTATCAAACAAGATGCCGGGCTAGATGTGCCGTGGCCTCATCCAGCAGGGCTCCTCTTATGTTCTTATGTCCTCTCCCTAGGCCTTCTTGCCTCTGCTGAAGAAGGCTGCTCAAGGATCCAAACAGAAGGCCATGTGCTGCGCAAAAGCCGCCATAGTCAACGTGTCAACCATCTTGTCGTCTATTGAAAAGTCCCCGGAGACCTTCTACTTCTTCCCCGTTGTCTCCTATCGATGCAGCAAGGTGAGGCTTCCTCTGAGGGCAGCAGCAAGGGGCTCATTTCTTGTCCTTGGCACTTAGGCAAACCGGCAGTGTGCTCCAGGCCCAGTACTCACCCAGCTCCAAAGTGGAGGGGAGCAGGCTGTGTTCCTACAAAGCATAGTCCCAGAGCTCAGAGAGCAGGCTGTTCAGGGGCCAAGGATGGCAGCCTCCGTAAGGTGGGCCATCATCTCCCCCCGTTTCCCAGGCTTGCTTTTTGGCCCTTTGCCCCTGGGGTGGGAAGGTCCACCGCACTCGGTTGCCCCAGGAGGTGATCCGCCGTCTGGCTGCCATGTTCTCACAGCTGATG
The DNA here is from genome assembly GCA_023333525.1 of Aspidoscelis tigris stejnegeri. Lineage (NCBI taxonomy): Eukaryota > Metazoa > Chordata > Lepidosauria > Squamata > Teiidae > Aspidoscelis > Aspidoscelis tigris. The sequence goes on from JALMGA010000013.1 coordinate 7,541,431, forward strand.
TTCCAGGTGTGAATATGTCCAAAGGTTTCAGGTTCCCTGGGGACGGCAAGAGTGTGGGGCTGTCTTTCCTGATGTCTCCTTCCACCCACAGACTGCACTGAATATGCTCACAAAGCTCCAGTCCATGGGCTACAAAGAAGATGGCATCCTGTGCACTGCCCTGCACCCCGGCTGGGTGAAAACAGAGCTGGGAGGCCACCAGGTCAGTAAGAGATTTGGCACCATCCTCAGAATGCAAAGCTTCCCAGCCAAGTGGAGAGGAGATGTTTCACATGACCTCATTCAGGATGAAAACACAGCTTTTTATTTTTTTTTTCAACTGAAGAAAACAGAGTACAATATTGTTCAGTCCAAAATCTGTGGGCGCTGAGGCACCATAAGATGGATAAATGGTAAACAACCCCAAGAGACACACAAGCAACTACATAGAAAGCGTCATGGGTATCTCAGAAAACTGCAGATAGCCTGAAACTCTAACTGCCGAGGCAGGAGGGACGCTGGCTGAGGATGGCAACCGCTTGAGCAACGTAAACATCTAGGCCCAACTTTTTCAGCCATGCTCTGCCAGGCAAACTGGGGTTGCTTCCTCCAACGTTGTCCTTGCGGCCTGCTTTAGTTCCCCTCCCCTCTATTTTCCATTTTTGTTTGCATACTCCCGGCTTTTAGAGCTGCCTGGATCCAGCCCCTTTTTCCGGAGTTGCGTAACACAGCAAAAAGCATAACAAACTTCTGCACGCCACATGCCTGGCCAACTCTGCGCACTTCAGTTGTTTTTAAAAAGTGGAATTTGCAAAGAAAAGGGAATGAAGCTCAATTACACCTAGAAGGCAACATCGTCCCCCAATGTGGGCCCAGGTGGCTCAGGAGAGCAAATGCAGGAGGGCAGTCAGACAAGTTCTTCTCCCAGGCAGAAGCCCAGGGGACTCCTCTGAGCCAAGTGGTTGAAAGGTTTCCCCTTATGCGCAATGTGGGCGATGGCACAGCCTCACCACCGGGCAACCTCTAGCCGCCAGCTGATGCTGAGCAGAGAACACTATTGGTCCCGCTCAGTACAGAAAGCAAAGGGCCCTTTCTGCTCCCGACGCGGTCCTCCAGCTGAGCGCTCTCTCCCTCCTCTCTCGCAGGCTGACCTGACCGTGGATGAGAGCGTGGACGGCATCATGAAGGTGCTCTGCAACCTCTCGGAGAAACAGCATGGCGTCCTGGTGACTTGGGAAGGAAACGTTTTGCCCTGGTGAGAGGGCTGCCCACCTGCGCTGCGCCTTTTGCACAATAAAAGCAGTCTGCAATCATTCCGGCTCCTTCTTTTACCCCCAGGTGCTCTTCCTCCGCTCCCTGAATGGTACTGACTCAACGGTGCAGGATCAGGGCCCAGTGGCCATTTGGGTTCAGTTGTTCTGGGCTCACAGGGAAGTCATCCTCCATACCTGCCTGCGGCGAATGTCCCTGACCCTCTGCTCCTGCCACCAGCTCCACTGCCCAGGTCTTGCCACAAGGTCCAGCAGCTCCACATCACAGAGCAGAGGTGCCTTGTGTCCATGCACCAGGCCCTGTGGAGGCTGCTGGGAGCAGGCAGCACCAAAGAGGATTCCTGGTAGGAGCAACAGTGGTATCCCGAGGCAGCTGGAAGCTGGGGGCAGCGGGGGGGACGGACTGTCCTGATGTGTAGGGTTGCCAACACTGGCTGACATCAGCGTGCAGACATCCCCTGCCCACATGCGGCATTGACTACATTTCCCTAGTGGATTCATCAGCCACTCTGCAGCAAGCTAGGCCAGCCCAAGGACGAAACCAAAATGGCAAGACACAACCAGCCCTTCTTCCTGCTGCCTTTTCGATTGCCTGCACCTTCTTCGTCTTCTCATGGCAGCTGGACTGGGGAGGGGGGCAGAGTGGCCAGCCAGCGAAACTCTTGCTACCAGGTTCTGGCAGGACCTGCCTGAGGTCAAGACTAGCAATAGGGAGGGGACAGTGGCTGGAAGGTTTCTCCCAGACTGAGCCCCCCCCCACACACACACACACAATTTGCAAATTTGGCAAGAAAAAGGACTACCAGGCCATGGAGGGTGCTTGCCCCTCTCATGGCTTCTGCTGCTTGCCCCTGGACTGCTGGGCTCAATGGCCCTGCCCAGTGGGGCATTTCTGGGGCTCTTAGATTCATGTTAAGTCAGGGGTATTGGTGGCTACTGGCCCTACTGGCAATAGAAGGTGGCCTGCCTCTGAAGGTGGCTGTTGGGACCCTGAAAGCCAGCCTGTGGGCCTCCTTATGCAGCTGAGTGACCACTCTTGAGAAACGACTACTGTACCAAATGGACCCTGGGCCCAGCCCGGTGTGCCGCTGCCTGTGTTCTCAGTCCTAGCAATGGCTATGAGCCCTGGTGGCAGTATGGCTGACTCTGGTCAAGGGAAACTATGGCTGCCTCTAAACGCCGACAGCTGGGAGGCTGTGAGCAGGGCAGGCCACAGGTGTTCCCGGGCAGCTGGTTGGCCACTGGAGAACCGCTGCTGGATGACATGGGTTACAGGTCCGGCCTGACAGACACGTCTTGGCTGCTGACCTGCTGCCACGAGGAGCACCAACGTTGCCTGTCTGGAGAGGTGCCAGGACTGGGTCTCCTCCTCTTGCCGCGCTTGGCCTGTTTTCGCTCCCAGACCTGCTGCCAAGGGGGCAAAGCAAGGGAGCACCGGGCAGCTGCCTTTTGGCCTCTGAATGGGTCTTGTGGGCCCTGGGGTGGGGTCACGTGCTGTAGGAGCACCAGCGGCTGCCAGGCTGTGTCCAAAGGGGTGCTGCAAGTGTGAGCATAGGGCACAGCGAGGCTAGACCGCACACCAGTGCCACCCAGGCGGAGCAGGATGGACCGAGGGGGACGCGGGTCTGTCCAGCTGTGGGACTGCTTCAGGGAACGCAACGAAGGTTTCCACGGGGATGCGTGTGCCCTCCCAGTACCAAGAGGACGCTTGGGGAAGGACGAGGCACGTGGCCCCAGCCAGCACACAACACATCCGGGCCTCCTGGAGGTGCTCTCGTACTTCACATTATACTTTTAAAAATCTGTAGTAGCGCACATTCAGCATGGAAGGAAGAGCTTCTGCAACTGCCCCAGAGAGCCAAGCCGCTCAGCCGGCTGCAGCTTAAGGCCGGCTGGCGGGTGTCCTCTCTGCAAACGCTGCGTCCATCGCCGGGGCGCTGGCCCTCTCGGGACGGCCCTCCCCTCCGACTCCAGCAGGGCCATGCTCCTTGTGCAGCTGCTGAAGGAGGAAGTTGTTTGTGGAAACAAGGGACCTGGCAAGAGAAAAATTATCCAATTAGTCCACGGATGAATGAACAGGCCAACGGACGGGATCTGTGCCACAGGAGCGTGGCAGGGCTCGCTACGTCCACAGGAGGCGGGGAAACGACCTCCGGGCAGCACCCAGGCTGCCTTCCCTGCCTCTGGTGTGTAAGGGAGGGGAGAAAGGGGGAAACGGCAGTGGAGTTAGTTTGGTCTCGTGGTTAGGGAAGACCGGGTTTGATTCTGCATTCCCCCACGAAGCAAGCTGGGTGACCTTGGGCTAGTCACAGCTCTCTTCTGAGCTCTCACAGCCCCACCTCCCTCACAGGGTGTCTGTTGTGGGGAGAAGAATAGAAAGCTTTGTGCGCCGCTTTGAGTCTCCTTAAATGGGTGAGAAAAGCGGGGTAGAAAAGACAACTCTTCTTCTTCCCTTCCCCAGCGGCACCTAGGACAAGCGGCAGAAAGAAGGTGTGGGCTGTACCACCTCTAGTAAGCAAAATAATGATCCTGAGACAAACCAAACCGAGGGAGAACGCACAGTCTATAACAGATAATAAACCATTTAGAAGACCAACCAGCAAAGCGACCAGTAATTTTTTCCCCACATTATCTATCCCAGTAATGGCGAACCTTTTGGGCTCGGTGTGTCAAAATTTGCAAGAAAACCTAGCTTAACTCAGGTGCTGTGTCACATCTAGAAATATCCATAATTCTGTGATATTTGTAGCTCTCGTAAAAAAGTTATATTATTGATACATGTATTTTATTAAAAGCAAAAACAAATAATTCTTTACATTTGCTAAATCTTCAATTGAAAGTTGGTATTTCGTACATTTCAAGAACAAGTAAGCATTACACGCCCAGGTGCCAGGGTGACCAGGTGTGCCACTCAAAAGGGCTTGGCGTGTCACCTGTGACACGCGTGTCATAGGTTGGCCATCACTGATCTATCCCAAAGGTGAATTATCTGATTTAACACTGAAAGAAAACAGCTTGTCACTTTGCTGATGTTTCCTCTCGCTTTGAAAGTGGACTGAAGCTGGATTCAACCTCAGGTGTGACCCCAGTTTGAAACACAGGCTGAAGTGCCTCTGTGGATCTTCCCAGGACCCCAGAGTGGCATTTTTATTTGGACTCCACATACTGCTTGGCATTTAAATCCACCCATCTTGACCTGCCACCCCTTGAAGGATCTCAAGGCATCTACCTCTGGCTTTCCCGCAGAAGGCAAATGGTCTCCTGCTGCTTCCTGAGCTGCTTTAGCTCAAAGGTCAAGACGTCCACCTGGTCATTCAGCTTCTCATTCCTCCTCAGCAACTCATCTAGAAGAGACACACAGGCCGCATTCCCACTTGACTATTTTAAGCTGGACTGAACTATTTTAATCCGTATTCAGAACCGCGTATGCATTCTGGCTGTTCCCATTTGCTTGACAATAACACGGGCTCAGTTTGAATACTGCAGTTCCCATTCGAATCACCCAAATCCCCAGCATGGTGAAACAGACTCTTTCAATCTCCGGCCCTTGTCGTTTGATCCTCTCACTCCTCTCCCTGACAGGGACAGCAAAGACATTGTGGTTCTGCACAGGTTCAAAGAGAGAAGAGGGGATTCTCCCTTCCTTCCTTCTTTGCTTTGAATGAGCTGCTCAGGACCGAGAAAGATTCTGCCTGCTGTTACAATGTAATGTTCCTCTCGTAATTACAGTAGCATTCACAAAAAGGGGAAATCTATGTTCAAAGATCCAACACTTTTTTTGCTCTCCATACAGAAAAGATGAGGGGTACTCTAGCATGGCAGGCATGGCAAGGACAGGGGGCAGACCTTCCTGGATATGAAGTCTCATCTATCTAATGCCATGCTGACAGCAGCAGTAGCCATTGGACAGAGGGCATCAGGGGCACAGGCCAAAAGGCATGATCTCCTCCTCGAATAGTCCAGTACCATTCCCATTAGAAAAAAAATTAAGCAGGTTACCAAAACTGGGCCAAGACCTGTTTTTCTGAGGACTTTCCTTCTGCAGATTTTAGCGATATAGTCCTCATAAAGTCTGGGAATAAAAATTAAAATGGGAACAGACACTCCCAAAAACGGACTGGATTTCAATTTTTTCTTGTATGGGAACACGACCACAAATGAGTAAAACAAAAGGTGTGTCTGATCAGGAAGAGAAAACTAGCCACGGGGATCCTCCATGCTTCTTCACGTTTCTGATGCCCTCCGACTGCCCCATTTCTGGCTTCAGACCCAGCTGTAGAAGCAATCCAGGCAGCCGAAGGGCCTCCCTGTGGGCTTGGTCAGACTTGCCTGCAGCCTGATACCTTGGCCGACTATCCAGCTCCTCCCTCGCAGCACTCACCAGCCACTCCGAGGCAAGGGCCCAACGAAGACTGATGCTAAGACAGCAAGCAATGGTCTGTGGGGAAGCCGATAATGGCCTGCAGAGAATAATCCACTGGCAAACGATCTGCTCAGAGGTGGAGCTGGTGTGGCGGAGCTTACCATAAGAAAAAGAGTATATTCCCTGGAGGTCACACGGGCAAACAGAAGCACCCGCTGTTCTGCCATGCCCCTTTAAACAGGCTGCCAGGTCTTCCTCTGGCTTCGTCTTGGAGGAAAAGAAAAGATGGATGCTTGTAAACATGCGTAAAGAACCAAATAAATTAAATCCTACCATAATTAACTGGAATGGCTGGCGCTGGGCCACTCTGTGGCGGGACGCTGCCAAGGTCACAGGATCCCGATTCCAAAGTGTTTGCTCCGTTTCAAGCTGAAAATGGATCCCATGTTGGCCAGCATTTCCCCTGCTGCTATGGACAGCAGCCAATTTGCCCAGCCCCCCTGCGCTGGGTTCCTGCCCCCTATGCCCCTCCTCAGCAGGCTATGGGCACACTCCCTGAGCTTGACCCTTTGGTCTGCCAAGAGCCCTGCCCTAGGGCCTGCTGCAACGGTCGTGGCCCTCCTCTTCTCTCATACTCCTGTCCCTGATCTGGCAGGCACGCCCACAAACTTCACCTCCCACCAGTCAGTCAGACTTAGCACAATCTTTAGCACAAAGCTTCAGGGTGTGTTCAGCAAACAAGGGCCCAGCCACCCTTCTCAAAGGTCTGTTTGCCCGATGGGGACGTCCCAGATTACCATTGTTAAGTCTTTGGAAAGGGCAAGACGGCTCACGCTGCTTCTCCTGCAGTGAAGAGCCCACAGAGGCTGCTGTGGAACTCTCATTGAGCATCAGGAGACGTCATGTACGGGGCCACAGAGAAAGGAGCCTTGCATTACCGCTGTGCACAGCCTGACCATCCCTGGCCTCACCCGCTTTTTTTTATGGGAAAAGAAAAACCACAGAACTGAAAAGAATCACAAGCACTGCACATGTTCAAAATGCAGGGGCCCTGCACGGAACCGTGATGCCGTGGCCTGGGTCTTGCCACAGCTGCCACCTCCTCTGGCCCCACCCTTTCTGAGCCACAGAAGGGACCCGGAGCAATCGCGACACCCACCGCACGCCTGTCGCCTCCACTTGTGCGCTGCGCCTGCTGGGCTTGGACGCTGGCAGTGCCCACCCCTGGAGCAGCTCTGCTGCTGCCTTCCTGCAGAGAAGGGGGCGCTGCCACCAAAGACGCCAACAAGTCACGTGCTGGAGCTGGAGAGAAAACCCGCCATTACTCTAATGGCCTCACCCTGAACTTAAGCCAGGGGAAACGGAAGTATCAAGCATTGAGCAGAGGATTCCCGTCTCTACCAACTGGCAGGGAGGCACTCTGGAGGGTGAAGACAGGAGGGGATGGCTTAGTGCACAGAGACAGGTTACAGGGAACTTGTCCGAGGTTGCAGCCAGCCGGGGACTCTTCTAGGAGATGCCAGCCAACCCCACTCCCAGCTACTCCGCCTTTGCACTTGAATGGTTCCTGAGCATGCAGAGACTTCAGGGCCTGGTTTGGGAAGAAGGTTTTTGCTCGCGAAAGTCTGGATGTCGCCTGGCATCTTGCTCTGGGTGTTATGACTACCCTGTTTGACCCTTACACATTCTTTAGAAAGTTTACACATTGCTGCAAAGAGAAATAAGCAAGGGAGCCAATGAGAGGCAAGAGAAATTAGGCTGCCTCCCCTGCACTGGGCAAACGCTGCTATAGCTGCTACCCTCTGACTGCTGGCATCGCCTGCAATGTCTCTGCATCACAACTCCTCTAAGGAGACCACAAAAGCTGCCCAAACTAGGGGTTTACACAAATGCAATTTTTGGGATTCCATTCGAATAGATTATCCAAAGATCCAATTCGATTTGAATCCTGAAAATTTTGAATTTACCCACATTCAATTCGAATTAAGCAAATTTGAATCTATTCATTAGAATTTTCGATTCGAATTTGTACTTGGTGAATGTCGACAAAATTTGTATGTGCCCATACACATCATTATGCATCCTGTATGCATCCGTAGGCATCCCGTAGGCATCCCATTTTCGTCCCGTATGGATCCCTACAAATGCATATGGATGCGGGAAAGATGCGTACGGGCAAGTATGCATCGTGTACACATCCATACAAGTGCTAATGTCTGAATAATTCGAACGAATAGATTCGAAAATTCAAAATTTGTTTGAATGTTTAAATTTGAATGTATAGACATTCGATTCAAATTCGAAGGTCCAAATTCAGATAAAATTGATTTTTTAACGTTTTGAATGTCCGTGGACATCCCTAGCCCAGAGTGCTTTGAGGGAGATAGAGGGATGCAGCCAATCACCGCCTCCATTCCAAAATGTGGATCCTTCCACCCTGTAGAAATGTTTTCTTTTCTGTACCCCAATGTACATATTCCCTTGCACAGGTGCACATAGGCGCACGTTTACACACACTTGTAAAAAATAAGCCCTATCTGAATAAGAAGTGTTGATTACGGCATTTTGATCAGAACTGACCAAGCCAGGACAGAGTTCAAACGGGCCCACAATTTAAGCGGCTTGAGGTTGTTGATAAGATGGCGAATCTGTTCTTGCAGCAGAAACACTGCTGGAGAGTGAAAAAAATTATTTTCTCCATCACACAACACTAACATTAGGGGGCACTCTATGAAGCTGGTGGGTATGAGAGTCAGATCAGACAAGGGGAAGTATTTCTTCACCCGGAGGGTCATCGGTCTATGGAATTTGCTGCCAGAAGAAATGATAACAGCAACCAGCCTTGATGGCTTTAAGGAAGGGGTAGATAAATGTATGGAGAAGACAGATGGATTAATGGCTACTAGAATGGATGCCTAAGTACATCTTTCAGGCTGGGGGGACAAGCAGGCTGGGATTTGAGAATAAATGTCTCTGCTTGAGATGCCCATGGGCAACTAGTGGGCCACCACGTGGGACAGGATGCTGGACTAGATATGCTGTGGCCTGATCCAGCAGGGCTTTTCTTATGTTCTTATGTTCCAGAACGGGCCATCGGTTTCTGCTTCAATTCTGTCAGCTCTCCTCAAGCTAGGCACCTTAGAACATTCGGAATGTTCCCTTGGAGCATTCCAGATGTCTTCTTCATTGGAAACGCTTCAAGGCAGGTGCAAAACATTTGATGCTTCTCAAAGCAAGGCTCCTTCGGGCTCAACCCTCCATGTACTTCAAGCCCAGGGATCTGTGGCCAGAACTCTGACGGGACGCTCGCCTGCTGCCCCCTGCTGCATGACCTCAGAACTTCTGCCTTCTTCTGTTTGGCCACGAAGTTGACTTGGAACTAGAATTTTCCAAGTAAAATGGGGGGGGGGGGGGCGGAAATGGGGACAGGAAGCCAAAAGCTGGGCAGGAGGCACAGGAAACAAATCTTTCTGCCACAGATCTAGCTGATGGCAACATCCGCGGGGAAGAATGATTCCATCCTCCCTGCTGATGGAAGGAGGACTACCACAGCGCTCACCGAGAAAATTCTTGTTGAGCAGAAGGGAACCAGGTCCAGCCCAGAAATGGTCCACAAGTTCTAGGAGCTGCTGCAGGACTGAAATGACAAGGGAGCTTTTCTCAGCACCAATGGGGCTTTCGGTGCCGAGATGTAAACCACAGATCAGATCTTGGACGTGAGGCTAAAAGAGAGAGAGAGAGAGAGAAGCTTTGCTCAAAGCCACCGACAAACATTCTGGCATAGAATCTCTGTGGATTTTTCGGTGTTAGATTTGCACCTGGTAAATGACTAGGGCTGTGTTCACGCTGAAGGTCTAATCCAGTTTCAGTCCACTTTCAGAGCGAGAGAACACATCAGCAAAGGGACAGGCTGTTTTCTTTCAGTGTTAAATGACTCAGAAAATCCCCCTCTGGGATAGATAGTGTGGAAAGAAAATTACTGGTCTCTTTGCTGATTATGTCCTCTTGCTCTGAAGGTGGACCGAAGCTGAATTAGACCTTAGGTGTGACCACAGCCTAATAGAGAGATGGTCAAGAACAGTCTCACTGTTGGGGGACTCAGTCCGTCTACTTCCCAAGAGTAAAGCTTTGAAACCTCCCTGTGGGAGACCCAGAGGGCACCCTCCTCCATCCTGGTGCCTGTGTAGAAACCAACTCACCCACTGCCACCTCCCCTTTAAGCCCCTTACTCACCCCACTCCCGTCCACTGCTGGCTCTTGGAAGCAGCACTTTGAAGCCCCCAGGGCATTCTGGCACGGAGGGCGCTTCAGCTCCAGCCTTGAAGGACTCGGGCACCGGCAGGCAGGGAGGTCTCGGCCTTTTCTGGGCACTCCGCCCGACTGCGCCTGTTCAAGGAGCCCCTCCCCTGGCAAGGGAGAAGGCTTTGACAAGAAGTCTCCAAAGCTTGTAGATGCTGAATGGGGCAACGGGAGAAAGAGATCCCTGAGCTTTGCAGCTGGGGGCTGGGACAAAGCGGTCCCAGGCTGCCCGATCGATCGCCTTGAACAAGCACCACCTCCCGCAGTGTGCAAGCACCTGTGAAACCATTCCTCTCCGCCCAGGCTTTTGATGCAAGGCGGGGCGGGTGAGTGGGTGGGTGGCTTTTTATCCTGCATTTTCATTATGTCTTAACTCTTTGGCATTTGGTCTTTTCACGGCGGCAACCCACCCTGAGCATGGCAGGCCCCGCAGCCTACAATGTCTTATAGAAAGGTGGCGGTAGAGGCTGGGTCAGGGCAGACACTGATGGAAGGAATCACCCTGGATGTTTTCTACATTTAATTTTGGCATTTGGCTACATCTAGGTTGGCGGAGTGCACTTTATGTGTGTCCACCAGGAAAAAGTATGCAGAAACTCAAGCTGGTTCAAAGAACTGCAGCCAGGCTGTTAACTGGGGCTAGTTACAGAGAGCAGACAACTCCTTTGCTGCAAAAGCTCCACTGGCTGCCAATTCCTTTCTGGGCACAATTTAAACTGAGTGTCTCAGCCTATAAAGCACTAAACGACTTGGGACCAAGATACCCGTATGATCGTCTTGCCCTGTATGATCCCACCAGGCAGAGCAGACCAGCCTCCAAAGCAGGAACAAGAGTGAGGGCCTTTTCAGTGGCTGCCCCTAAACTTTGGAACTCCCTCCCAAGCTGGCCAGATGACCCCAACTCTTCCTGCCTTCCGTAAGCTGGTAAAGACATTTTTATTTCGGAAGGCTTTTTAACTTTGTCTTTTATCTTTCTGTAGTGTTTTAGTTATATGTTTTATTTCACGATCTGTTGCATTGCTCTTTTAATCTCGTACGCCGCCTTGAGTCTCTTTTTTGAGAAAAAGGCGGAATAGAAATCAAATAAATAAATAAAATTTGCATCCAGTGGCACACCTCACCACAGCACTGTGAGGCAGGCTGCACTGAGGCCAGGGATACCCAGGGTCACTTCTGTAGGCAAGCAGAGAACAAACCCCACCTGGTGCCACCTTAAGTGCCTCCAGCAGGTGAATCCCCCGCACCCAACACAGCTGCTGCCACCTGTCCCAGCTGCTGGCGTGTGCCAAGGCAGCTGCTGCCCATAGCAGAGGCTCTTCTGGCCTAGGGAGCTGCAGAGGGGGCAAGTGCAAAGCATCGCCAGTGGGCTGCCAACTTCAGTGAGGCGAATGGGCACTGGCACGCCAGTAGCTGGCAGGGAAACCTGAGAACAAGGGTGAAAGTCTCTTGCTCCCAGCAGTTCCTGAAAAACAGGCGTGCTGCCCTGTCCTAGGTATCCCCCCTCCGCCCCCCCGCCCCCCAGAAAGCTCTTATGCCCATTGGAAAGGGCACTGCCTTCTTCCTGCTCAAAGTTTGTTCTGCTGCCCAAGAGGCCCCAGGGGGCTTAAGAGCTTTCTGGACAAGCGTGAATGTTCTCCTCTTTTAGATTTTCTCTCCCTGCGTTCTTCCCTTCCTCTTCTTTTCATCTGAACACAAGAGATGGAGCAGTGATGGGCAAAGGGCAGGAAACCCCTTCCCCTCCCCTCCGCAGCCTGGACAATCCAGACACACCACTGCCAGTGTGGCCTTATTAGAAGAAATGGATCAAGTCCGGATTGAGGCTCGGAGCAGCCAGTTTGGGTTGGACCATCTCTGTGAACTGAAGCCCCTCCAGCATCCCAGGCAAAGGGAGCAGAGAGGGGGGTCTTTACCTGAACAGAGCGCCAAGGGGTCTACGCGGCCTGAAGGGGCCTCCAAGCTCCTGAAGTCTCCACAGGAGGCCTGGGCAGCGCTCAAGACATCATTTGCCGACCTGGAAGGGTAACCACAAAGCTCATCTGCAGGCTTCTTGTCCTTCTGAGGCCTTCTGCCCGGCTCCCTCTCATGAGCAGAGAAGGGTAGGCCAGCCTGCTCCTGGCCACCTGGCCGAGGGTCTCCCAGGAACTCCCGGGGCCCCACGTTGCTGGCCTCATTCCAATGCAGCCTCCTGGTGGGAGACGCATCCCGGCTGCCGAGAGCAAAGCCAGCAGGTGTCTGTCCAATGTCCCTTTTTCCCTGTGAGAAATTTGGGGTGTGACCCTCAGAAAAGGACACCCGGAATCGGGCCTTGGCAGACCCAGCTCTGCTTCGGATTTGCGAAGGGGGGCTCTGTCCTGTGCAAAACAACCAAAGGAAAAGTGTTACAAACATTGTGGTTCTGACTGAAGAATGCTTGATTTATTTATAGTGCTGAGGGTTTTTTTTTTACACGGGGCCTTTAAAACTGTTTTAACCACATTGCAATCTTATAAGCATCATATTTTAAGAAACTGCCTCGTGGCTTTCAGAAAGGCAACTAATACATTTAAATAATGATGTACTGTTACTTACCAAATTGCCCCGGCTACCCCAAACAACCTATACCAGTGACCTTTAACACCAGGAAGTACAGATGAGACCTCACCCTGGCTTGTGCTGAGAGCCTACAGTGTGTCTGGGGTGTTTCCTGGAGACAGAAGTTCTTATGGTGCTGTGAGGCCAGATGGTGATGGGTGACCCTCAGCCGGCCAAGTCCAAGGACACAGGGAAGGAATGGACAGTGCCCTGCTAAACATTTCCTGGATCTTTGTCCAACATCCTTCATTAAACCGGCCATAAGGGAACCGTGATCCAGAGCCTCTCCCAGGAAGTGGGCAATGGCAAACCACTTCTGTATCACTGCCAAGAAAACTGCAAATAGTAGCCCATGTGGTCAACCAGGAGTCAGTGGTACACAGCAACCAAAAAACCGGACAAGTGGCAGCTCACCAGATCCAAGATCAGCTGATGCTTCTGTCTGGTTCGAGCACAGAATCTGCTATGGGGTCCTGTATTATGACCTATGCCAAGATAGGAAAGGCAGGAGCCCAATCCGCTTTATTGGTGTTCTTCTGGTGCCAACACACTGCAGCGGTTCGCATCCTACTTGGACAGTTGCTCCCATGATACTGGAGGATGTGGGAGCATGGAGGTTAAAGTGTGGGGTCCCAAAGGGGTGTGCCTTGTTCCCACGTTGACTGACATTGACCCATGAAACTGCCAAGGGCCATTCCTATGCTCTGCAAGGGTGGGGGGCCACTCTGTCTCATGCAACGCTTGAACTCTATGGACCAATCCCAAGGTCATTCTCTGGCTTCTCCACCTAGGGACAACCAGGGATCAAAACTTTCCCCTTCGTTTGTGGAGCTAACTTTCCACACACCCCACACCCCAGGCCTATAATGGTGAACGTGAGAAGAGCGTTAAAAGAAAAGCGAGTTCAGAAGTCTCTGAATTGCATGCATATTATTCAAAATCCTGACAATGGAAATTTGAAATATGAAAGCTTAAGTTCTCAGAAGAAACCTGGAACTGCTGCAAATGGGAACAGCGGTTTTGTTTAAATTAGGATCTCCCTAAAAGGATGAAAAAGAATAGAATTTAGGGACTGCATCATTACAAGCACTATTTTAACACTTTTGAGAGTGAAAACGCCTGGAAGCCGTGGGGCAGGAAGGGAGAAATGAGGAACAGATGTGTCTAATGTTGGCAAAAGACCAATGCTCTGACCAAATACCACTGATGGACCTACACTAAGTTATATAGGACTGTTTGTTGTTAATAATGTAACAAGAGCCACAACAACTAGGTCAAATGAAGAAACAAGACCCAAAGTGGATCAGATCGAGGCCATTCGGTTCAGTGGCCAAAAAGTGCCTCTCACTAGCCCGCTGTTATGGTAAGAGCACAATGGCCTTTTCAGGCAACAATGAACTGCATGGGTCAAAAAGTTCAGAGCTTTTGCATTTCATCTTCTTTTTCTGAAAAGAAACTTTAGATAAACATCAGGACCTTCAGAATTTTAACTGCAAACACTGGCACCATTGAGAAAGGTTTGCGGTTCAGAATGCTCACCATCATCCAGTGATCTGTGGCTGAGAAACTGCCTTGCCGTTGTGCCGTCTACCTGGAAAAGACGGCAGAGTTACGCTCCGTGGAAAGGTTTGAGGTCTTTACTGACCAACTGTTGAGCCTGAATCGAAGGGCTGGAATCCCTACGTTTCTCTCTTCCAAAGCTCCTATTAACGCAACTTGAGCATTTCAGCTTCCCCAGAGAGAGATTTTTCATCTTGCTTTTTGTTACCTCGTGGAACCACGTCAACTCCCTTCAAGCCAGGGATCCCTGAGCAGCCCTATGGAAAAGGCCAAGTTGCTCCAGCCTGTAATGAGACCATGGAGAAAGAGCGCAGCCGCTGGATGATGGCGGCTGGTCCACTGCAGGTGGCCACTCCAACAAATTCCAGCTTGCTTCTTGCCAACACAAGTGTATTTCCAGACCTGCACTTATTCAAGACAGATGTGTTTCGTCTGCATTCGCCCCTTGTGAGCTTGGCAGTTCACACAGGTGCTAAAAAGTGTGCCCATAACACTTGTGTCCACACTGCGCCCTTGCTTCGGCCTGTCGCTCACTCTGAATTTCACTCGGGAGGGGGTCTCACCCCCTCGTGTTCTTCTGCTTTCCCTTCCAGGTGTGAGCAAAGCTGTTGTTAGCTCTCATGGGAATCCAGCTCACCTGGAGTTCATCTTAAGGACGGATAAAGGGCCTTTTCACACTTCACTTTCCTGAGACAGTGTCCCAGGGAAGTGAAGATCAGAGATGGCGGAAGGCACCTACAATTCGAATGCCCACCCTGCCCCAAAGTTAGCACCAAATGACTCAACACGGCAATGGCCATGCGCACCAGCTGCTGCCATGGAGACTGAGCAACACAGCATGTGACCATGCGCCCCACCCCTACCACACGGAAACAGTGCAAAGTGTTTGTGCTGGTGTGCACCATAAGGCTGTGGACTGCTTTCAGTGCTCCACAGCTATCCGGGCAGAGCGATGGTCCGGGCACAGAAGCGGCTCCACACTGTGTGAAAGCTCCATGCTTCCTCTTTTGCCTAAGAGCAAAAAGGCCCTATACTATATTTAAAGATTGATCCAAGCAAGGAAGCCAGATGGTTCTCATTCGGTTGTAACAAAAAACGGAAATAAAGCAAACAACATCAGTAACAGAACAAAAACCTTGTCTAGGCAATAACTGCCTGAGTTTGCCTTCCTAAACAGTCTTCACTTAAATCTGTAGCTGATAGTCTTTGTCTTTTTTGGCTAATTTGCTTGCCTACGACAGAAAAACGGACTTTCTAATCAGTACAATGTTAAGAGCAGGTATGTGGCTTTATTCTGAAAAGAAAAATAATCATGAGTGCTGGCTAGCTTGGTTTAAAACTAGGTGGAGGTCAATGATCAGATATTCAGGCCAGGAACGGCTGCTGAACGAACAAGTTCTCAACAGACATCTAGACAAAATGACAGTAGGTGCCTGACCGCAGAGAAAATCCTGCTGGTAGAAATGGTTATGCACCATGTAACCTGGTCTGAGAAGTTCAGAGCCTCGTAGGCCAAGCATAAACCCTTGAATCTGGTCTGGCAGCCGATCAGCAAGCCGTGCTGCTGCATAGGCGAAGATGTGATGTGCGCATGAACCGCAGCTCCGTCCTCCACCTTGGTTGTTACCATGTGCACCAGCTACAGCTTCACAGGCAGCCACTACAAGTACAGAGCAGCTCACAGGTATCCAAACGGGAAGTTACAGGCCAGAGAGCCAGGCGCGCATTCTCCAATTTGTGACCCAGAGTCCCTTGCGCCTCCAATGACGTGAATCAGCCAGTCAGTCAAGCGACTGGTATACCACCTTTCCAAAGAGAATTGCTTGTGGTGGTTTACAACAAAACCCAGAAAAGCAACTCGTTACCGAAGTACCAAATATGCTGTCAAATTAAACAAAGAGTACAGGAATAGACATAACAAAGATATTCCATGAGAACCACTGATCTGGTCTCTGGCCTGTGGCCTGAAGGCCAACCCAGGCAGCAGCGGCTCTAGAGTCAGTCCTCCCGGGGGATTCCAAAGGTCCCCCAGGCACTAATGCGCCAACCGTGAAAGAGACTGGAAAGTAGGCGCTATGGATTCTGCTGCAACCACCACAGCTTTGAGCTTCCAGAGAGAAGTGTGCGAAGCATCACCCTATGTGCTGCAGAAGCAACAGTTCCTCCGATGGAGGAGGCAGTGAGGTCATGACTGACGCCAACAGCACTTCCACTCCCTCCTAAAGGAATAAGACGGAAGGATTCAGATCATGGGTTAAGCGACCCTCAGGACCAAGCAGGACATGAAGGCAGGAACCTCCTCTGAGGCTGCTTCTGCAGCACACAGAAGTGGCTGGAGCGCCACTCCCAGCTGCCCTCAGTTCAAAGCAGTCAGATGCACCTGGCCAAACACTCTGCAGGCCCAGATTTCGTGCTCCCCGATCAACCGCACAGCTCTTCTTGCAAAACCACCTCAGCCCACCTGGCTTTCCCACTCTGTGCCTCAGAGAGACCTACCAGTCTGCTCTCCATTGCTTTTAGGATCCAAAGTAGGTGTCGCAAAGCTGGGTTGTTCTGCACAGAGGCTCCTTGTTATGGTTTCCCTACAGCTGCAAGAGAAAAGCAGATTTCACAGGGTAAGACATCCTGCTCCAATAGGACATAAAGGGGCGCAATGACAGGAGCCCCCAGACTCCCCGCCCACTCCCCTTGGCCTTCAGAGGCTGGGGAGGGCATTTCTGGCCACCATGTGGTACTTCTGCCCATCCCACAAGGGCTTTGCTCTAAGACCTTCCACTGCTCCTGAAGCACCGCGCTGCCACAGTCCAGCAGGAAAACATAAACAGCAGAATCAATCCACGGTTGCATTGTGCATAAGCTGCAGGCCACAGTAACGGAAAGCACAACTCAAGAGTACTGTGGGAGTGGCAGAGAAAGTCTCTAATAATACAGAAATTGAACTAGAATGGAGCCAATGTGAAAGATGGCTTTTGCCTGTCCAGGTAGCCTAAGCAGGAAGCTGCCATTGTTATAAAGGACAACGGCTTTGTCCTTTTCCCCAGGGCCAGCCTGGCTGTCTCTGTTCAGCATTCAGAAGAGCCTATAGCCCTGAACAATACAAAGGGAATCATCTCTATGCAAAGCTACCCTAATGCGTATGCTGTAAAGCTACCTTGTAAAAGTGCACTAAAAAGTCTCTTTTAACTGAAACTCCGACTCTACCCAGAAAGGAAGCTCTCTGATGCACCAGAAAGAAATCCTACTGAACTGTGCCATGGCCGTCTTTCACTGCAACGATACCTAGTGGTACCCTAATCCCCTATATTATTGGCACAATAATACGGCTGGAATTATACGGCTGGAATACTGAGCTGTGACTCAAGCAGTTTTGACTACAGACAAAAAGCGTTTGCTTTGCTCACAGCCTGTCTGAACAATCCCAGTTGGCCAAAAAGCCCAAGATGGCTGTCCCACCTCAATACTATGAGAAATCCAGCAACCGTACCAGAACTATTGCTTGCCTACCCCGGCCTACCATTGGTTTGTGTAATCTTCAAAGCACCCAGATGTTAGCAAGCACAAAGGGAAGGGGGGTGGGGCTGCTGAGAGCTGGGATTTTCCTGGAATTGCCTCTTGCCTCAAGGGGGGTGGCGGTGGCGCCAGGGCGAAGTGGGGCTGCCTGGAGGAAGTCTGGTTTGCAAAGAGCGGCAGATCACGCTTCAGCTTGTGAGAGGCATCCAACTGAATTGCAGTGGACATTCCCTTCTCCAGAACTGGTGGATAAGGCCCACACACCCCTTTCTGCACTCGCTTCTGTGCTCAGGTTCCCGGCTGGCCGGTTGGCCGGCCAACAGCTCCTGTGAGAGAGGAGCATCGGAAGGCTGCATTAGAAGGCTACTCACAATACTTGGGGAGGTTGCGACGAAGGAAACCCCAAACCGAGGCAACCAATCCAAACTGGGAACACAGCACAGAAGCAGTCAGGAGGCCACACACTAGAATGCACACCAGGCAACCGACGCACTTCTGCCACGGTCCATAATGGGGAGCCAAGGGGCCAGGGCATTTGCTGAGCCTCCTGTGGACTAGCACACTTGCCTGGCTTTCACCCTTCCCCACGCCGTGTCCGGGATGTGCCACGTATGGCAGCAGGGGAAAGCGCCTCCGCTGGGCTGCCAATCAAGGGATGTCGCCTGCCATGACAGAGGAGCCCGCAGGCCACAGCAAAGGGACGGGATCCAGCCTGGGAAAGCCCTGGAACAGCCCCACCGGCCTCTCCATAGCAATAGAAGGCAAAGCTTGCAGGGGGGGGGGTGAAGTCACAATCCCCACCCTTGTCAACCACAGAAGCATCACAGAGGCAAAACACCAGAGGGTGTCAGAGGGAGGATACTTGTCCCTTCTGGCAGCCCATGGGCGAGTGCGGGCAACACCGGAATCGACCGGCAGGCCATGCTGCAGGGAAGTAATGCTTTCCGGCCAAGGGCTCTCTAACGCCTTTGCTCTGAACCTCAGGGAGTGTCTGTTCCAGCAGATGAATGAGACTTGGCTATAGATTGCGGGCCCTGCGTGCGTCCACAGAGGCCACGGCTGACAAAGGGGCCATTCCGTAGGCATCTTAGAATCATAGAGTTGGAAGGGAACCCTAGGGTCATCAAGTCCAACCCCCTGCTCAACGCACGAATTCCTAAACCATCACAGACAGTTGTAGGTCCAGTCTCTGCTTGAAGACCTCCAATGAAGGAGAACCCACTACCTCCAGGGGCAACCTATTCCACTGAATGATCGCTCTCACTGTCAGGAAGCTTTTCCTAATATCTAATTTGTACCGACTCCTTTGAAATTTCATACAGTTGTTTCTAGTTTTCCCATCTTGTGTGAGCAAGAATAGGGGCGATCCCTCTGCACTGAAGACTGCGATCATGGCCTAGTGCAGCGGTTCTCAACCTTCCTAATGCCGCGACCCCTTAATGGAGTTCCTCATGTTGTGGAGACCCCCAACCATGGAGGCGAAGCAGCTCAGAGGTGGGAGCGAAGGGCGGCGGGAGACTCATTGCGACCCCTCTGAAAGGGTAGTTCGACCCCCAGGTTGAGAACCACTGGCCTAGTGGTGAGGGAGCCAGACTCTTACCTGGGAATACCAGATTTGATTCCGCTCTTCTGCACAAAGCCAGCTGGGTGACCTTGGGCTAGTCACAGCTCTCTTCTGAGCTCTCACAGCCCCAACTACCTCACAAGGTGTTCTGTTGTGGGGAGAAGAATAGAAGCTTTGCCAGACGCTTTGAGTCCCTTTAAATGGATGAGAAAAGCAGGATAGAAAAGCCAACTCTTCTTCTCTTCTGTAGGCTAAAGAAGCCAAAGTACCGAGCCAAAGGGACAAAGCGGCCTTCCGTGTCAACGGCAGAACCGGAGGCCAGGACAGCGACTGCGACTGTCAGAAAACAGAGCAGGGCAAACGAGACGCCCCTTGCAACTTTGCTAGCCAGCCGTGAGCGGCAGGCAGCCCAGGCCCTTCCATGGAGACCCCAGAGCAGGGCTTTCATCCAAATCTGGGCTCTTGCAAGTTTTCTGCCTCCTCCCAGGCAGGCAGGTGACCGCAAGGCCTTCGCACCGGCCCACCAGGACCAAAGGCCTTGCTCAGCTCCAGGCCCGGCCTGGATTAGAGATCCCGGAACAGGGACTTGCCAGTGCGGATTATTCCACCTGAGTATCACCTGGGATAAGGCCTATCGCCCGAGGAGCCAGACAGCAGGGAAGGGCCTCTGGCCGAGAGCCCAACACGCGCCGCCGTCCCGACGTTCAGTAGAGTAGCCCCGCGGAGGCGCCTCCTCCAACCGCCGCGGATCCGTCCTGATACGACGGCCCCGACGGAACCCGGGCGCCCAGCAGGCGCGCAGCCCGCCGCGCCCGCGGTTCCCGCTAGCCAGAGATGCCTCTGGGCATGTGCAGAGCGGCGGCGGTCCCCCGTCCCGGGCCGCTAGGCCGCTGGGCCGCCACCGCGCGTTGCCAGGCAACGGGTCCAACCGCCGCCGCGGCCAGGTGGGTCTCGAGGCCGGAGGGACCGTTGAGCCGCCGACCCGGCCCCGGGTGCCTGGTGGGGTGGGGCGGGCGGGCGGACAGAGGAGGCTCCACTGCCGCCGTGCGGGGATGTTCCCGCCGGGCCCTTCCGCGGAGGCCGCCGAGCCCGAAGGCGGCGGCGACGGGGCGGGGGCGGAGCGTGGCGGCGGCGAGGAGCGGCTGGTGCACCTGAACGTGGGCGGCTGGGCTTTCGCCGTGCCCCGCGGCAAGGTGGCGCAGTTCCCGGAGTCGCTGCTCTGGCAGGAGGTGGCGGCCGCCGACGCGTCTCCCCCCGAGGCCGAGGCGGCGGCGGAATCGGCGGCGGTGCGGCTCTTCCTGGACCGGGACGGAGACACCTTCCGCCACGTCCACTACTACCTGCACACGTCGCGCCTCGCCTTGGCCGGCGGCGCCGAGCTGCCTCTGCTGGCCGAGCAGGCCGCCCTCCTGCGCCTCCACCCGCTGCTCCAGGTGCGCCCGCCCGGGCCGGCTCCCCTTGCGCCTGCGGCGGAGACGGGGCGGCGGCGGGCGAGTCCCGCCAGGGGAGATCGCCGCGCTCTCTTCCGGGTCTTTCGCCAGTTTGATCTAGTGGTTACGGAGGAGCCGGTCACTTATCTGGAAAGACCGGCTTCGATCTCGCAGTCCTCCACGAAGCCAGCTGGGTGACCTTGGGCGAGTCACAGCCCCACCTACCTCACAGCGGGCGATTTCGCGCTTCCCTTCCCATTCCATGGGCAGGGAAGAAGAAGAAGAGTTGGCTTTTCTACCCCGCTTTTCTCACCCATTTAAGGGGACCCAAAGCGGCTGACAAAGCTTCTATTCTTCTCCCCACAACAGAACACCCTGTGAGGTATGTGGGGCTGTGAGAGCTCAGAAGAGCTGTGACTAGCCCAAGGTCACCCAGCTGGCTTCATGGGGGAGGGCAGAATCGAACCTGGTACTCCCAGATAAGAGTCCGGCTCCCTAACCACTAGACCACACTGGCTCACATGCGTGAGCACTGTAGGTTAGCACTAGTTGATGAGAGCCCAGCCCCCACACGATCTATCACTCACCTGTGTTCTATCTCCAAGACGGGTGCAGCGCCCTCCGTGACTGTGCATGCATCAGCTAAGGTGATGCTAGTGCTTTGCAGAGTCACAATCACATTGAGGGGGGGCGCGTGTCATCTGAGGTTCCAGCATCCTTGCACGGGACTTCAGATGATCTCAGCTGGCAGAAGTGCAGATGGTCGCTGGCTGGATACTTCCGGATAGGTTCCAGTCACATGCGGTAAAGGTTAAGTGACTAGTTTATGATTAGGAAAGCAGGGGCACCTGTAGGCTGTAAGAGCCTCTTGCAGGTGCAGGCGCACCTGCCCAGATGTTCCCTGATCATGAACTACGGGCCAAAGTGCAAATTGCCCCTTGGCGTCTGTGGTGGAGAGAAGAACAGAAGGTTTGTCAGCTGCTTTGAGTCCCCTTAAGGGTGAGAAAAGTGGGGTACAAAAGCCAGTTCTTCTTCTTGACGGCAGTTTAATGCCCTTGTCTGGGACAGTCTGATCAAAGGCCCGTTGTGGCCCCAGGGGGCTGTGGAAGAGTTGCTGCCGCCGCCGCCACTTTTGAGGGGGGCAAGGGGCGATGAGCCACTTCTTTCTCTTGCCAGACCTTGGACAATTTGAAGGAAGGGAAGCACAACCTGCGTGCTCGACCCGCCGACATCCCGATCGCGGAAAGAGCCTCAATGAACTACTGGAGGACGCGCAAGTGCATCAGCAAGCCGGCAGAATTCCCCCTCAAGAGCCCCGCGGCCTTCACTGGTAAAAGCACATCAGCAACTCAGGGCAAAAGAGGGAAAACCTGCGCAGGTGCCCGGCAGGAAAAATGACACTATCAGCCACTATCAGACTCTTGAGTCCAGAGCTCCTGGCTGATAATCTGAGGCACTTTCCATGGATTTCGAACAAACCTCGATGGGTGGGATAGGCTAATCTGAAAAGCGCTCAGTGTAAATGCACCCTTAAAGGATGTTTCGGGGGGGGGGGGGTAAACTGCTGTTCGCCTCCCTAGAGAATACACTTTGCAAGAGCAGCTCTTTGAGGATTGCAGATTGAAGCTACTTCCATATGCCGCTAAGAAGTGGCTGAGTGTGCAGGCACTAGAGGGCCCCGTGCCACTTCTAATGCACCAGAACCACCCGAAAATGCTCTTTGGAGCGCAGATCAAAGATGGGATGGGGACACTGTCCATACAGATGCTGCCTCCTCTAAGCCACTTTTGATTTTGCGTGGATGCAGGCTAAGAGTAGGCTGTGCTAAGCTTAACTACCTTTGAGAACTCCCTCAGGGCAGAAAAGACGAATTGGGTGGAAGTGAGAGAAAGAACATAAGAGAAGCCCTGCTGGATCAGGCCACAGCCCATCTAGTCCAGCATCCTGTCTCACACAGTGGCCCACCAAATGCTCATGGGCATCTCAAACAGAGACAAGGACAAACCTTTCCCTGCTCTCGAATCCCAGCAAATGGCATTAGAAGCATCCTGCTTCCACCCACCCACCCCCCAGCCCGAAAGATGTACCTAGGCATTCATTCTAGTAGCCATTGATACATCTGTCATCCATGACAGAGAAGGGGTTTTCTTGTCTTTCAAGGGCAAAGGTGGACAGGTGCATTTGACACCTGCAGGAAGTGGCCTGGAACAGGACCGGTCTTATGAGGTGGCTTTGGTCCCTTTTGGCAAGAGAGAAAGGCTACGGTCACCCCTAAGGTTTAACCCAGCTTCAGTCCACCTTCAGAGAGAGACAACCCATTACCTATCCCAAAGGTGATTTTTCTTATTTTACACTGAAGGAAAACAGCTTGTCACTTTGCTGACGTAGTTTCTCACTCTGAAAGTGGGTTGAAGCTAGATTCAATCTCAGGTGTGACCACATTCAAAGAAGGCAAGTCCCCTGAGCACAAAAGTCAATTGGTCAGGAGCAAAGGGAGGAAGAGGAGGAGGAGGAGGAAGAGATCTGTAGAGGGGCCACTGTGGAACAGCGATCAGTCCCTGGCATCTCTCCAGAAGTAAGATGAGGCAAAGCATTTCCATTCTTCTTATCCGCCTTAAATTGCTGTTCAGGAAAATATGGTCTGTCTCTACAGAGACTTTAAAAACTTGAATGGGCCATTTTCACTCAAATTATTAAGGTGAGTTGCTTCATTTGTGTAACGTGGTTGTTTTTTTAGCCAGTTGGTTTGAACATATCTGCTGTTCTGGGTCCTTTTGTAGAAAAGTGGTTACATCTCAGAGGAGCATCGGGACAGATAGGAAGCCCAACCTGTCCCCAGGTTGTCCTCTATCCAGGCAAGGGTTACAGGGAAACTGCTGCCCCTCTTGCCTCTCAGGAGTAGATCAAGGGACAGGAGAGACTAGAGCGGCTCCGCCAGCTGCCAGCTGACCTCCTGGGACCATAGAGCAGCATCAGCAGATCTGCCCTTCCACACACATCTTTCGCTCCCATCTAGCTCAGTATAACTGCTCCAGAGCACTGGACTCTGATTCTTCCTAAAGGCCCAACGTTTAGCTCAGGAGTGGACTCAGCCTTTCATAGGAACAAGGAGCTCTGCTTCCCTGTGTAGCGCCAAGCTTCAGCCTGCGCTTGAGAAGCCTGGCATACTCTCAGTGCACAGTCAGTGCCAGGGTTTACCTGGCCAGAGCAGGTGGATTCCCTGTTTATGCAAAGAGGCAGGTTGCAAGGCTTTGCACAGCGGAGTCTCAGGTGCAAGCAGAGACTGCATGTCATCCATGCCCTAGCACGCTGGACTTTGCTTACATGATCAAAATGGTGCTTCATTCCATCAGCCTTAACGTCCACAGCCCTTGCAGCTCCTGTGTCTATTGCTGAAGTTTGCAACACAGTTACTAGGGAAGTATCATCTATTTTCTAAAGGCACGAGAAATTGGACATCTACACATCTGCAGGGCTCTTCGACACCTATTGCAAGGCTGAGCAACGTTCTACTTCTGCGCTGTCTGTATCTGGGGAAAGGGACATTGGTCCTACAGGGAGCTGTCCTTGGGAAGATGGAATGAAGCCACGCTGCAGTCCGCGGTATAATCCCAACAGTTTCACATTTTCTGGCTTCAGGTTTCAGCCGAATGGAGTTTCTAATGATTTGGAATTGCCGGTTGCCAGAGACCGAGCAAAGGGGAAACCCAGCGGTCAAGCTTCCCTTCCTCCACTGGGGCATTTTGCATTTAGTGTTAGGGACAGTTTCCCTCTTGGTTGAGCTTAAACCAGCTCAAGTGGCTGCCTGGTGACATTTTCTTGTTCTTTCCATTAGGACTGCACGAAAAAGCTCCTTTAGGATTAATTGACACTCCGCTGCTAGATACAGAAGAGGAAGTGCATTACTGCTTCCTCCCGCTGGAGCTGCTGGAAAAATATCCTTCTTTGGTCAATGATGATAATCTGCTCTGGCTAACTGACAACACTGTTCTGATCGAATGTGAGAGCGGCGAGTTTCGCTTCATCGGTAAGGGTGCCGCTGCGGTGGTTGCCGTCAGAACGTCCCAGAGTCAGGCGACTCGGGATCGGGGCATGAGGGATCAGGGTGAGCCAGCGTGGCCTAGTGGTTAGGGAGCCGGACTCTTATCTGGGAATACCGGGTTTGATTCTGCACTCCTCCATGAAGCCAGCTGGGTGACCTTGGGCTAGTCACAGCTCTCTTTCTGAGCTCTCACAGCCCCACCTACCTCACAGGGTGTCTGTTGTGGGGAGAAGAACAGAAGGTTTGTCAGCCGCTTTGAGTCCCATTAAATGGGTGAGAAAAGAGGGGTAGAAAAGCCAACTCTTCTTTCTCCCATTCTGCCTTAGAATGTGGACAAATAGGAATCCTTTGTCAGATCTAGACCAACTCTTGAGGAGAAGGGGTGACAAATTGATTTTAGAGGTGTCAGGCCTTGGGCTGAGGAGGCTGGAGAAAAAAAGCTTCCTTTTTTCCTTCTCAGGTTCTTAATTCTTTCCTCACATGAGCCCTTGTTATCTAATTCTTCAGAGCCTACATGAAAAAAGGATACTCACACTTAATTGGTTTGGCAATTAATGCGCTGTTTTTTGTCGTTGCCTCTGTATCTTCACCCACAATAGGAACAAAGACACTTTGGGGGCGGGATTAGCCCAGAGCCTCCCTGCTTTCTTTGTGGGGCTCCTCTGAAGTCTTGTTGGATTGTTAAAGGAGCCCAACAAGGCGACGCCAACAAGGCTCTGGGCTCTTTCGCAGCCTCTGTCCCAGCCAAAAGACCAACCGGCTATATGAGGGAGCGTCTATACAACCTCCAGGCCTGAATATTGCTTTCTGTGGAGATGGCCATCATGAACAATAATTTTGAAGATACCATGCAAACTGAGTTCTGGCTCAGAAGCTTCCCCTTTGTCAGAGGCATGGGTCCCTTGGAGGTGTCTTTTATTTTCTTCAGAACTCTTTTAGTATATAACATACCAGGCAATGTAAACACAATGTAAATTGTACTCCAAATGGTAGCCCATCTCTTATATGTGATCTTGCATCGACTTCTGTGCACAGCTTGCTAGTAAATGTGGGTGTCTACAAAATAAGCTTCTGCCTGGGGTGCTATTAAGATCCTGAGCATCCAATGGGAGGGGAGATAGACACAGTTGCTGGGTCCGCTTTTCAATAAAATCTAATCTTCATGGAACACTTTACAGAAGGAAAAACCACACTGGCGGCAAATTTCTCGATCTCCCTGTTTTTGTTTTCTTTTGTTCTTAATTCAGCTAATTTTCTTCGCTCGGAGAAGATTCTTTTGCCCGAAAACTTTTCCAGCATGGATGTTTTGGAAGCTGAAGCTGAGGCCCTGGGAATCCCAGAAGTCACAAAAGCGGTCAAGCTGTACAAGAGTAACCCTGGTGTGACGGCGCTGTGTTTTCAGCATAAAATGTTCTCCTAGGCCGCATCTCCATGGGAGCTAATTGCCTCGCTATTGATGCGATTTTAAAAAATCCGGGTTGTAACTCGCAGTAATGTGACCCCATATAGTTTTTGGGCAATGCGGATTAAAATCGCACTTTCCTGTCCCCATGGCAACCGCTTTTTGTAAGCCCGCATCGTCTTCTCCCCCCCCCCCCCCCCCGCTCGCTGGAGCAATGGCAGGCTCCATTCAGCACTCAAATTCAGCTGCCGGCATTCACGTAAAGAACGGCAAAAGCAAACGAGTGATCTCTTTCTTTCACAGCGTGTGTGCATCTGTCTCTTTCCCTCCCTTGTATCTCTGCCTCCATAAACTTCATTCATGTCTGTTTCTGTCTCTTTCCCTCCTTCCCTCCATTCTGTTTCTCCTCCCTGTAAACTTCACTCGTGTCTGTGTCTGTCTCTTTCCCTCCTTCCCTCCATTCTGTTTTTCCTCCCTGTAAACTTCACTCGTGTCTGTGTCTCTCTTTCCCTCCTTCCTTCCCTTGTTTCTCTCCCCCACCCCGTAAACTTCACTCATTTTCTCCATGTGGTTTTCTCCCCTCCCCCCCCATGCCTGAGCCTGCAATCACTCAGGCAAGGGCTTCCTTTAGCCCAAACAAGTGCCTGACAAGTCACCTAAAATCATTTAAAGCGGCTGCTTTCACTCTTCTCACCATTCTAGCGGGGCTCTCTCTCTCTCCTTCCTAATAATGCAGCCTCCAATGATCATGGCTCTGCTTGGGTGCTGAATCAGCTGTCCTAACATGAACGGAGGAAGCTGAATCTTGACAGCTACAGGGCTGCAAGGAGTGAGTTGCTTTTGGTTCTCCTTGTAAGCGTCTCCATACTCCCAAGAAAATATGCAGTTTCCCCCTAACGTCGGATGTAGTCTTGTTTAAATGTGTGTGTGTGTGGGGGGGTGTTCTGCCCCGGATTTTCCTTCTTTACACCTGATGTAGTCCAGAGTAAAGCTGTGTATGGAGATGCTCCGAGGCAAAACAAGCTTAAATCCGGAGTATTTTTGGCATGTAGACGCACCCTTAGAAATAGTTTGAGCACTGCAGTATTGTGCAAGAGTTCCCCCATAGGCAAGGAAATGGCATATAAGAAATGCTAAAAGATAACCTTTTGCTGTTAAACGTGTGATGCCCTTGCAAAAGGTGGCATGTTCAGGACAAAGCACAGGGTACACACTGCTGTTTTCTGGGGGAGTTGATCCCCTTGCCTGGTCTCTGAAGCCAGTGGTAAGGAAGCCTGCCAGGTGGACAACTCTGCCAGCTTGATGGCAGTCATACGTAGAGTAGCCTGCAGGGCAACCAGGAGTCTGCCTGGCCTTGGAGTCTATCCTTGGTTTTCTACTTTTGGGGCCCTATTAAAAAGTTGCCATCCGGTCATGAATGTAGGTCCTGAGGGTTTTGCCCACATGACTGTTTTAAGTGTGCACATACCTTCATTCTTCTGCTGCCAGAAGAACGCAGTCAGGGGCATAGCCTTCATAGGGATGTGCATGAATGTTCTAAACGTTTGAAATTCGATCAAATGTGAACATCTGAATTCGAATAGAATGTCTTCACATTCAAATTTAAACATTCGAACAAATTTCAAATGTTCCAAAACATTCATTCGAATTATTAGAATCATTCGAATGTACAGATACGTATATATTACATACATATCTGTACAAATGTCATACGTATCTGTGCGCATTTGTGCTTATAATACGGAACGAAAACGGGATGCATACAGGATAAAACGGGATCCGTACGAAATGCATACAGATACATATAACACAAACATTGTCGCCATTTGTATCTTTAAATACAAATGTCGTCGACATTCATATCTTCAGATTCGAATCTAACATTCAAACAAATAGATTCAAATGTATTGGATTCGAATCGGTTTTTGTTGCATTCAGATTCTAAACATTCGAATTGAATGTTTTGACATTCAATTTGACTCAAATTCGAATGCAAAAAAAAAAAAATAGTGCACATTCCTAATCCTTAAGCACTTTAATAAAGTGTCCATTTGATTTCCTCTTCCCTATGAACAACTTCTACACATTGGTCAAGAAAAAGAGAATTACCTCTTGTTCCCATAGTTCCCTGGGGCTCCTCTGCTGAGAATGGCATTTTCCTGGAGAACTTGCTTTCAAAACAAAGCGCCATTTCCCCTCATGTACAGCAAGGAAGGGTCCCAAATCCCCCTTTCAAAATTAGGCAAAACAAATTGTTGACAAGGCCACAAGTCACCGGCGGGTAGGGGGGAGCCCTGTATAATATTTGTAACCGGATGTTGTACGTTTCCCAACCGTGCATTTTTCTTCAGCTGTCTTCACAGAGGGGAGATTGGATCTTCAGGGTTCCGTGAAAAGCACAGCCCAAACCCAGCAGGACGTCCACAGAGCAGGCCACCTTCCTTTGTATCCGATGGTTCTTGGTCTTTTGGTCAAATATCCAGACTCCGCTCTGGGACAGCTCCACATGGAGAGTACGCTGGATGGAAACCAGATCTATATCCTGGGGAATGGCGTCCTATTTCAGCACGTCATGTACGTCTCCTGGCAACACAGATTTTGTGCATTCCTGGTGGGGGGGCCTTCTCTTTGGAAAGCACCCGCTGCCCTTCTCCTTTCCGAAGGCAAAGGTCTGTCCTCACTCCGTGCAAGAAGCAGCATTCAGGCCTTTCTAAGAGCTTCAACAAGCCCTCTTAACAAATGCTGGCTTGCCATTATCCTCGGGGATGAACGTGTTTGGTAGAGGAATCTGAGCCACTGGAAGCTAAAGTCAGCATCACAATGCTGTCCCCAGGAGCAGCACCCTTCTGGTGCCCTTCCTTGCCAGGGCGCTCTCTGTTCTTCCTTCTGCCCCTTTCTGACTTCGTTCTGCTTGAACAGGTGACAAACGCCCTCTGGCAAGGAAACGGAGCTCCTCTGCGGAATTAATCACTTCCCAATGGCAGGAAACGTAAGAGCTGCCGTGACATTATTGTAGGCTGGTCCACAGACCTAGGACCAACTGGGGGAGGGAAATGTGCAAACGTCTTCAACAGTACCCAAGATACAAAAAAAATGATGCAGCAGTAGGTGATCTTAAAAAAAAAAAACCTTTTTTTTGTGCGCAAAGGAATTGGCTGGGGACATGCAGGCTGCCTCTTGTAAGGAACGTGTCCGAACTCCCCGAATTATGCACCTATTTGGATCAAATGGACCTCATCTATGAGCCCATGAAGGATGCTTTAAAAACCTACCTAAGGCAAAAGTCACCCAGAGATAACATGGGGAAAGGTAAGCGCCTGGTTACTAGTTAGAGCCGTTCTGTGTTCGTCACTGCCACACAGGGCTCAGGGAGCTGTCGGGGTTCCTGTCAGTGACTCTGTAGGCTGTCACAGGGAGTGTACCTATGCGCGATGCCCCGTGCGCCTCAACCCAGGGAGCCAAAAAGGGCTGGGCAGATGCAGGTGAATGGATGCCGCTTAAGGGCTACCTGGCATCGCCTTCCCATGCCTCATCCTCTTGTGTCGCGAGACCATTTCCAAGAGCATGATGCGCAGGCTTGCACGTTGCCTTTCAGATGCAGACTGGGCAGCAGAAATAACAGCTTTCCCGCTCTGTCACATTGTCAAAGTGTACGTAGGAAGCCATTGGTATGCGACCTATTTGCAGACATTACTCAAGGTATGGTTCTTCAGAACTGTGGCTGCTTTTCAGGATCCTCTGTATTGGGGTTCCTTTTGCAAAGCACACAGACCGGCAGCGAAGGGACTTTTGGCCTGGTCTTTGAAGCAGATTAGGATTAAAAGTGGTTCCACACCACCACCACAAATATGGCAGTTTTCACCATGCTGAGACCTTCCTTCCCTTGTAATCTTTTTAGAACTGAAGCTCCTAGTGAGAATCTCTTTAAAAACAGAGTCTCTACAGCAAAGACTTATTTATATTTATTTATTATTTATTTAAAATAGTTATATCCTGCCCCTTATCCCAAGATCACTGGGCAGCTTACAATCAAAACCCATATAGAAACAAAACATACATTTATACGTATCCCATTAAAGCAGTATTAAACGGCATAAATAGTTTTGAAAGTTAAAAGTTTATTTATTTATTTATATTTACATTTCTATCCTGCCCAATACCCTAAGGTCTCCCTAAGGTTACAGCATTTAAAAACAGACATGTGAAAATAAAACCACATATATAAAACAATATAAAACAATAATGTCTCATTTAGCCAAAGGCCAGAGCAATATGTAAAAGTAATATCGGCCCTAAACAATGGATATGCAGCACGCATCAGCCTCATAGATCATAACCCTGACTCTGCTTGGGCAGATTTTCAAGAGCAGCGTGGCAAGGAATTTTGTCTCCTCTTGTATCTAGGGAGGGCTCTTCTATGCCAGGCAGGAGGTTCACCAAGAGAATGAAGAATGAACAGACCCAATATCTGTGCAGATCCAAGCTGAGGACCCCAGCTCAGTGGAACGAGCTTGGAGGATCTTGGGCACTGATCTTGGGCCGCTCCATCACCAACCACCCCGTGCCCATCTCCTTGCCCTCTTTTGTGGCTCTTACATTAGTTCTGCTCAGCTGGCCAGCTGGTCTTACCCTAGCTTCCTCAGCTGCCTTGGGTGTCATCATAAAATAAGGTGGGGACTAGGGTGCCAGTGGGAATGACAAGTTGTGGGAAAGGTCCTCAGAAAACTCTTTTGAACAAGTTATGCCTCAGGTCTTTTTGGTTTTTACTTTTATTTTTCACATTTTCTCTTTGCTTATTTTGATGATTATTATGATCAGGCCCCCATGTATTACGTGACTCGGTTTGTAGATATAGCCCTGGGATATGTGTACGTCTTCTCTTGACCACGAGTCATGCATGGCCTTCTGGGAGCTGGTAAAAGTTGCACCTCTTCTTCCTGAAGCTTTTGGCTTTCTTTTGGGCAGTTTCCAGAGCTGCTGTCGAATTACAAGAAAGCCTATTGGATTACTTATGGCCAGGCTCTTCTCATTCATGGAGACGGACAAATGTTTCGACACGTCCTCAACTTCCTTAGGCTTGGCAAATTGTTCTTACCTTCTGAATTTAAGTAAGTAAAAATATTACTCTGTTCCATATTTTTATAGTGTCCAGAAAGCCTGCCAATAGGTAACGCAATCTGAATATTAGGGGTATGTGACAATGTGAACGTTGCCTGAAAACTGAAAACCTTTTAAAGAAAGTGGTAGTAAAAAAACAGCCCCCGTTTTTAAAGAAAGTGGAAGTAAACGAGGCCCCACTAGGCAAGGACAAGGAAGCCTGAGATGAGAAGGTCAGCAGTACTGGGCAGTGGCAGATGCTGAGTCCTGCCTGCAATGTTCTGGACACAAGACTTGGGCAGGGGCCAGAGTCCCTTTCTGCATCTTTCAAAGAGTGGGCTCAAGATGGAGGGCTCAGGGCTTCCCAGCACACCAGCAGAATTGCATTCAGCACCCCTGGAGTCGTAGTCAGGCGGCACCTTCTTGACCATTCTGCCTGGAAGAAACAGGAAGAGCTCCTTCCCCTTCTGTGAAGCTGAAAGAAGTTGTGCTGTCCTAGGCAACCATCGCAACTTCTAAACTGCCAGCTTTCCAAGACTTGGTTCCCTCCCCTTTGGAATAATCTTCCACAAGTCCTCAGGTTAGAGGAGGATTTGGCTCAGTTTCGAAAGGGTCTGAAGACCTTTCTTTTTAATACTCCTGAATGAATTGAATTTATTTATTTCAGTAGACATTATTCAACTCTGACCAGAAAAGAATGACTCGGGAAATCTATTATTATTTTGTTATTAGGTGGATTTCAATACTGTTCTGACTATTATTAAGTTGATTTACATTGTTATGTTATTATTATTGTAATTTTTCAATCCTGTACCGTCCCTTGGTGAAAGGAGCCTTATAAATAAATGTTGGTTTTTGATGATGATGATGATGATGAAGGCTCTTCAGGCCAATGTGCATTTTCTTTCTGATTGACAGAGAATGGCCCCTTCTGTGTCAGGAAGTGGTGGAGTATCAGATCCCTTCGCTCATGGAGGCCCTTGACCAGGATGACTCCTATAGGTACTCACGGTTTATTCTTGATTGGTTTTAAAAAAGATCTCACCTCGCATAATCGGAGAGATGGCAGGCTGCCCACCCCGTGGTGGCGATCAGCGTTCCGTAGTGGTGAGAGCATTGAATTGTAAGCCGGGAGTGCCTGTGTCAGGCTCCTGGGTGATTATCTCCAGCTTAACCTATCTCTCCAGGATGGTGTGAGGATTTAGGCAGGGGGATTACATTCTGTTGATGTCTTGAGCTTACAGAAGAAATGATGGCAGGTAAGCAAAGCAGAGCTTGTAAAGAGGCAGCAAATACATCAGGCTTGCTGGAAAATGAACTTTGAAGCAGAGCCTGGGAACGCAGATTCTGGCTGTCTCTAGACAAGCAGAATAAATCCGCAGTTAAAGGACGGGCCGTCCCGAATCAAAAAGCAGCTCCATAGTTTCCCCATCAGAAGCTGTGAGAGCTGAGTCATTACGCCTGCAAACAACAGACCCCTATCCCAAACTATATTCCAGAATAAGGCCAAGCGCAGAAAGGACCCTAGTTGCAGCAGGGTAAATGTGAGCCATGGGGATTGCTCAGAAAACTTTGTGGTGGGACAATCCTAACTTGCAGAGCCTGCAGCCTGCCTAGACACAAGGTGTGGCCAGACTTAGAAATACTGCACATTCTGATGCCGGATCACCTTCTGGTGGCTCTCCCATTCAGACAAGCTGAGTTGGTCTGACTGAAGGACATGACTGTCCAGGCTCTGTTTCTGTTGTTACGGAGGAGGCAGGCCAGAGTGGCTGTTTGGTGCCCAAATGGGTCTTTTAAAGTAAAGCTCTTGCTTTGCAGACTGTGGCAACAGCAACAGGAAGTCCAACAGGGAGCCCTTCCAGTCCAAAGTCTCCAGGCTGCTGGATCAGAACCAGGACAGGAACCAGGGGAAGACCTTCAAGATGTAAGATGGTTTCCTACTTACCATTCCTAAGATGTCAGCTGCAATATCCCATTTGCAGCCCACCTCTTCATCCCTGGGCTGCAGGGGGTCAAACCTGGGCGGGAGACTTTCTGCCATCCGGGGCTGTGGCTTCCTCTGGGTGAGGCTGCCTTTCTGATGGTAACCACGGCAGCTGGCCAACACATCCAGTCTGGGTGGCTGCTGAACTGGGTATCTGTTTGTTAAGGCACCCTGCGTTATATGGAGGGAACTATCTTGCCTTCTTCACCATGGTCCTCCTGACCTCCAGCGATGCCCACATAGCTGGTGCGAATGTGGGGGATGAGATGAAGAGTGAGGTGGCTCAGCAGAAATTTGAGTGGAGGCCTTCCTGCCAACCCCCAGCTAAGGAGCCCTCAGTATGGCCAAAAGGACTCTCACTGCCTTGGATTGGCAGAACCCTCGTGCTCTTCCTTCTTCCTGGCACAAAGAGCTTTGCTGGCATGGCCTAGCATGGCATGGTGGTGTTTTTCATACAAATGACACACAGAAGCACTGAAATGGGGCTGCATGTTTGCAGGCAAAAGGGTTACAGGAGATAAAAGGGCACCTTAACAGCGCTTAGGTCTCAGGTCAGGAGGGTTCAGGGTTCAAAGGGAGGCAGGGAAGACAAGCAGTGCCAGAAGAACCCTCTAAAGCAGTGGTTCTCAACCTGGGGGTCGGGACCCCTTTGGGGGTCCAACTACCCTTTCAGAGGGGCCGCGACAGGTCTCCCACAGCCCTTCCCTCCCACCTCCCAGCTGCTCCGCCCCCGTGGTTGGGGGTCTCTACAACATGAGGAACTCCATTAAGGGGTCGCGGCATTAGGAAGGTTGAGAACCGCTACTCTAAAGGAAGCTGAGCTTGAGACCTTGGCCCGAGGAGAGCATGATGGGGCAGAGGGAGGCAGCCTTGCAGGCCTGGGGAACTGCTACTGGCAGGAGGGCAGAGGTGGGGTGGGCGCTAGGGGGCTGGATCTTGCTTGCCCATTCAGAGCAATGGGGGGAACTGCCTCCATCGGTAGCACTTGCATGGTGGTTGCACTCTCTCACAAATCTTTTCAAATCACAAGACCAACATGAACAGCCATGGGACACATAGCCCCACCACGCCCACCATAAAGCCAGCGCTTAGCCCTGTGAGGGCCCCTAAGATAGGGCTGAGTTGCAGCTGGTAAACTGCAGGACACCTTCAGAGCCAATGCAAGAGCCTGGCCTAGAAGCAAGAGCCCCAGAGGGGAAGGTCTCACCTGGTGAAACAATGGGTTGCCAGAGGAGACACTTGCAATGTTCTTTTCTTTTTTGCTTTTCCAATCTCATTGATGGATCTACCGAGCAGCTCCACAGACACGCTGCTGGAAAATTACCTGTTGTACTTTCTGCCTACCCCCTGGCGGAGACTGTGAGGGTGCCTGTAGCAGAGCAGCTGGAAACGGCACCTGGATGGGTCCCTCGGGGATGTAATGAGGCAGTCCCTCTCCCATAGCCTGGCACACCCTTTGGGAAGTCAGGACACAGAGCTTGCCCTGCAAGGAGGCACGAACTGCTGAAGTTCCCTCTTCCGTGCGGCTGTTTTAGAGGCAGCAGGGACCTTTCTCCCTTTCCACATTTTCCCTACCCAGTTTGTCAGGCTTCCTTCCGGGTATTAGGTATGATTGATTCTCAGACGCACAAAAGGGTCACAGGAGGACTTCCTAGTATGCCATTACTTTGCGTACACTGGTCGGAGGAAACTCTCACAGTGAAGGTGACTGCAAACCGCTGTAGGTTGTTCGGTTTGTAACGAAGACGCTTCCCTCTGTTCTGGAGCACTCCTATATCTCTGTGGAGCTGGGACCAAGCGCTAAATGCTGGAGCGTCTCTGGAGAGAGCCGAGCTGTGGAAGGCAAGAGCGAAGCGTGCAGCCCTGTCTCTCCAGCCAAGGGAGCAAAGCGAAGAGGCACTTGGGAAGCTCACAGCCAGTCCATGGGTGCCTGGGACGGTTCCTGCTCATTCAGGCAGCCCGGAAGCCCCCCGAGAAAAAGAGGCGCAAAAAGCAATTTAAACAAACCGTCTGAAAGCCGAGAAACGCCCATTCAGAAGCTGATTTCCTTGGTTCAGGAGTGGGATATGGTGAATTGCCAGCACTACCGAGGTCAGGCCAAAGCTGTGGAGCAGCCCAGGCAGAGATGGTCATGCTCTTGGCCACCAGCATCTTGCCCCAAAGCCGCAGGCCAAGGCCTTGGGGTCCAAGCTGCCCAGAGAGTACAAGGGAACCTGCCAACCC
This sequence comes from Aspidoscelis tigris stejnegeri, assembly GCA_023333525.1. Lineage (NCBI taxonomy): Eukaryota > Metazoa > Chordata > Lepidosauria > Squamata > Teiidae > Aspidoscelis > Aspidoscelis tigris. The sequence continues at coordinate 7,576,729 of JALMGA010000013.1, forward strand.
CCCGAGAGGGAACACTGAGCATCGCGGCTGCGGAGGCTTGGGTGGTCAAGATCGGTAGAGCAAACCTTTCCGAGGAGACTTGTCCAGTGGGGGGAAACCTGGCAGGCCAGAAGCTGAGCGGCCAGAAGGAAAACGGGGAGCAAGGTGAGTGAACGTCTTTGCGCTGCTGTCAAATTAACCATTATCTGGCCATTTCATTTACCGGGGAGTCTAGGGTGTCCTGATGCCTTCTAGAGTTTTAATTTGGACCGAGAGCTTTGGGGTGTGACTGTGATATCCTCCTTCAGGTGATTCAGCCCCTCGCCACTGATATTTTTCTGGGAAGCGGTTCTTACCTTTGGTTATATCCTCAGTTATATCCGAAGGCTCAGCAGAAGAGACCAAACCTGACTGCGCCCAAGGGCTGCCCACTTCTCACACCTCAGTTTTTGATCAAGGGAGCTGATTCAGAAGACAACAAAACCCAAAGGGTGCATTCCCATACAAGATTAAATGTGAATCCAGTCTGTGTTTGGGATCGTGTGATCCCATTAAAATTTTCATTCCTGGACTTTACGAGCACTATACTGCTGAAATCCGCAGGGAAAAAAGTCCTCGGAAAACTCATTTTGGCGGCCGGCCCACTTTTTTTTCCCTTCAGGAACACTACTGGACTATTCGGGGAGGAGATCTGCCTTTCGAGCTGTCCCCCCCCCCCCATATTCTTCTGGCCAATGCCTGCCACCGATGGGTGGGATTTCACATCTGGGAAGGTCTGCCCCCCTGTCCTTCCAACCCCTGCAATGCTAGAGTCCTGGAGATCAAAAGAAGTGTTGGCTCTTTGAACACAGATTCCCCATTTTTGTGAATGCCACTGTAACTACAAGAGATACATTACACCGCAACAGCAATCAGCAGAGGAAATCATTTTTTAGCCCCACTCCGTCCTGAGCAGCTCTGCCGTTAAAAGCCAACTTTCCCTTTCAAATCAGCAAGGGGTGGGAGAACGGAGGTTTGTGGTTCCTACACAGATCCAAAGAGAGAAGAGGTCTTCTCTCTTTGAACCTGTGCAGGAACCATGAACCTCCATTCTCCTCCCACCCTGCGCTGATTTGAAAGGGAGAGATGGCTTTGCCCTGTCCTTTCGCTCAGCTGAATCTGTGCAAAGTTGCTGCCTTCCTGGTAACATAGTGAATGGAGGGAGCGTCCAATTTGAAAGGGAGAGCAATTGCCCTATCTGTTCTTTCGCTCAGCTGGTTCCGAGCAGGGCAGGCTTGCAGGGTTTGGACAAGGGGCAGAGATGAAAAGATCCTGTTTCTCCGTGCTGGGGATTGGGGTGGCTTGAATGGGAACTGTACTATTCACACTATGGCAGCCCTTACTGCGATGAAACGGGATGCCTTTGCATGTTAAGTCTTCTGCCCCTGCACACAGAATGCGAGGGCGGATGTGAAGACTTCAAAATGGCAGCCACCCTTGGGGATGGCAGTGGAGCCATCAAACCCCCTTCTGAGGCTTCCTCAAGCCCGGAGAGACCTATAAGGAAACCGGTTCTGCCACTGAGGCTGGTGGCGTGATGACAGTGCAGACGCCCTCCTTTGCAAGGAAAGGCAGATGGGAGAGTCTTTGCAGTCTGGTGTGGCGCTGCAACACTTTAACTTGGGCAGTTTTTCATTAGAAAGGATAAAGAAGGTTGTGCAAAAGAATGAAATCATGATAGCGGGTTTTTGTGACTACAAATCCCGTTTGCCTTCAGGAAGCTGCCCTGAACAGGCCAGGGGGGCTGTTGAAGAGTTGCAGAGTGGAACTGGCTTGATTCTTAAAGTTGAACATCCGCCGGTTGTAGCTTGTGATGGTTCCTGCGCGGCGCATGAAAGCAGCATCCTCTACAGTACCCAGCTGCCAGACATCAACCTTCCCAGAGAAATCTCACAGCCAGCAGACAAAGGTACCAGAGGCAAAGGGTCGAACCCCTAGAATCATCCTCCATGGGGGAGGGGGGAGTTGCTTCTGTCTGAAGGTATGGTACTTGCATCAGGAACGGCCATTCACAAAGACAGGGCCAGAGCACCCCTGGTCCCGATCCCCAAATGCTGAGTGACTTCAGGGATCTCATCCTAGATCTTGGCTTTCTTGGAATGAACGTAACAGAGACCACTAGCTGACGAGGTTTCCTTATTTCTTGCCTTTTTAAGATGTTGTCTTTCTGAGCTTCCCGTTGTCACAAGAGGAGATTTTTTATGCCCGGAAATGCCACTTGTTCCTCACGGACATCATCTTGGATTCCATACGTCAGAAGGACCCCAAGAAAATCACGGCCAGAGTTCAGCTTCTTGTGCAGAGGCTGTGGGTGAGGGGACAGGATGGTTCCTGGGCACAGGGAAATGCCAGCCCGGGCAGCAGCCTTTGCCCTCCTGACTCCTCTTGGGTGGCTGGGATGTTGGCTGTGGAAGCTGGGAGCTAAGCACCATATTCCTCGCAGAGCCTGAAGATTACAGCCAAGGAGTTTGTGGCCGACCTCCTCAGCGTCGCTCCCTTTAAAGCGGATCCTCAGGCTTGTGAGAAGCTGCTAAAGTGGGTGGAAGTAAGTTGGACCTGCCGAATGGCAATGCAGGCCCTACAGGCCCTGGACACAGGCTGGCATCCTCTCTCTCACCTCACCCCTCCTAGGCATTCAGGAGATGCGTGCCAAATGCAGATGAGGCAGCCCCTCAATAAGCCTCTTCTGCACTTGAGGCTGTGCTGGAGTTACTTTGGCCCCAAACAGGATGAGGCTTCCGTGCCCTGTGGCCATATGCATCAGTATTCAGCAAACTGTAGCAGCCCCCAAGGCCTCTCACAGTGGCTGTCCGCGCTGCAGAACCTACTTCCCCTTGGGCAGCTGGGATGCTGCCCACTCCACTGTGACAGATGCCTTGGAGAGGGTCTCACGATGAACCCCCACCCAAGAGCCCCAGCACAACTGTGTCCCATGCGCACATGCTGCATGCGGACACGGAGGGTGACCCTGCTGCTAGTTGAGTGTCCCTCCCTAGGTGGGGGACATAGTCTTTGAAGGCCATGAGGTGGTCTTGTTTTTTTTGGTTCCATCAAAAGCTTCAAAGCGGCCACAGACCTTTTCAGGCCCAGGTGCCTGCTCTGCCCTGCCCTGCCCTGCTGCAAGTCCCCCTGCCCTGGCAGTGAAGGTTAAGCGCTCCTTCTCGCCTGCATCTGCTTAGCCCCATTCAACCACTTTGCAGCACTTCTTCACGGAGTTGCTAGAAACTCTGCTGTGGGTCCCCTACAAGAGTGAGCGTCCCCTTACGGGGTTGCACAGCCAGGCTTTTTCCACCTGCTGGAGCGCTTTCCCTCTCACATTTGTGAGGCTTAGGCCATATCTTCACGGCAACCTTATTTCACATTCAAAACGTTTTCAATCCTCGGAGTCTGCACGGCAGTTTGGCTCAACAAGCTTTCCCCATGTTAAACCACCCCAAAGCGTGGTGAATCTCAATCCTGATTTCAACAGGTCTCACTCCGGATCATGGGCTTGATACGTGTTTCATTTTTTACTGTGTGGACAGTACCGTGTTAAGGGATGAGAATCTGTGTTTAGGGTTTCCCTCCCCCAATAGCTTGCTTCCAAAGATAGTGATTTCATTGGAAAAATCCACCCCTCAAAACAGGCACTATAAAAATCCACTCATTAAAGCCACACTGTAGTGATCTAGCCAATTCACACCTTATAACAATGTTGCAAATTTCTGCAATTCTGAAAGTGCTGACCTTTAGAAAGGGAGAGGAAAAGAAAGCCCTGGAGGTTCTGTTTTAAAGGCTGTGGCTGTGAAGGGGGCTTGAGTTGCTGCTGCAGCTGCTGTGTGCCCTGGGAAATGGGGAGGGGAAAGAATCGCTGGCAGCCACCCAGCTAGGCTCCCTGAAGGGGTTGCTTATGGGTGGCGCATTCATGCCAAGATAAAGAGGGCAGGGCAGCCCCGAAAAGCGGCTTTTAAAAAGTAGCCACTTGAGTCCCCCCTTGAGTCACGTATACCACGTACGATCCTCAGAATCCGGATCCAACGCGATTAAGTTAAAAGTAATGGGAACAGGCAAATTCGCGTTTGCATCTGGTTCTATTATTTCGGTTTAGGGAAAGCGAAATAAGCTTGCTGTGGGGATTCGCCCTTACAGTGTTTAATGGCTTAATCTGTTTTTGTTCTTGTTTTTATCTGTTCTTTCTCTTCGGACAAACTGCTTTGAGATTTGAATTAATCAACTTCCTTTTCCTCCCCACTTCAGTTTTCCCTGCCATTTGCCTGGAAGTACAGCTGCTGCATTGGCTTGATGATCAGAAAAGGTTACTTCCAATCGCTTTCTCATTTTGTCATAGGGAAATATCTACAGAAGCTTTAATAAAGTTCAGTTCCTTGGCTTTACCCTACAGGTAAACTGGCAGCTTCCTTTCTCTGTCTCAGATGCCAAGTCAAATATCTTTTTGCACCCCAAAGTGACTCGGAGAATGAGAGTTTGGTGGGCAAATGCCCAGAGAGACCACCTGCCCTTCCAACTCAGAGCAGGGGGGGGAGTGATACCGAACTGCAGACCAGGACTCTCAGTAAATCCCCTCACTTCGCTGTTTCCTGCCCATTTGACTGGGGATCGTCTGCTCTCCTCAGAGCTCTGATTGCCTGCCTGCTGCCAAGGCCCAGCCTGAGGTCCAACATCCTACTTGGTTGTCTTTCCCATTGGGCTGGGGGCAGATCAGGGGGCACTTTGAAGAACAGATCAAACTGGAATTGTTCTCTCTGAACAGCTGTGCCCTGTGCTTTGAGGTGTGTGGGTATCAAATCAGAGAAAAGACCTACAGAAATCAACAGGACTTAGGCCCAAATGCTGGGTGGTCAGATGATGTACATGCACTCTCCTAAGCTGTTTTCACACTACGCACTAGGAGCATTCCCAGTGCCAGAGACAGGAAACCTTGCAGCCAAAATGGCCCTGTTCTACTCTACAAGTGGGAGTAGGTGGGTGGGATAACTGCTGTCTATGGCCATGTCTCCATCGTGCCAGCCTTGGTGTGGGATCGGGCTTAGCCTCAAGAAGAGGTCTGGCAGCACCACGGCCGCCCCCACTCTTGATCTCTTTGCCCCTGTGCCAGTGGGTGCAGAAGGGTGGCATGGAAGGTGGCCCAATGCAGCACAGTGAGGGCCTGGTTCAGTGCCTGAGAAGCAACTGCCCTCTGTGCACTGAAGTTTTCACAGTTTGGAGGGAGACTGAAGTCACTCCACGCTGCTTTGGCATGAGGTGCTGTGGATATGAGGTGACTTCTGTGCATCTCCAGGCCATTTTGAAAACATGGACAGCGCTGCAAAAATAAACTAATAATAATAATAATAATAATAATAATAATAATAATAATAATAATAATAATAATAATAATAATAATAATAATAATAATAATAATAATGAATTTGACCACCTTTCTATCTGTGCCTCTTTCCTCTGTAAAAGACTCAGACCCTATCGAGCCTGGTATTTGGAGATCAAATAGGCACCTCTGCTCTTGTTTTGTGGTTTTCTAGCTCTTTCTTTAGAAAGCAAAGTGGACTCAAACAAAAACAACTTTTATTAGTTAACTCTTATCAATAACTGGCAGACATTAAAGAATTGCCGAATTTAAAGAATTCCAGAAGTTGGTCAGCTAACAGCACAGAATGTTATTCAGGATGCTCCTAAAATAATCCCTGCAAATCATTTTCAAAGCAGCATCACACAGGAAAAGAAAAACCCAGCTGATGCAACTAACATATCAAGAAGAGGATGTGGATTTTACAGCGGAAAGGAGGTCTGGTTAACAATCCAGAGGCAGGAAGGGTCAAACTAAGCACAGCAGCTGTGTTTTGCCAACTGCCACCCTGCCAAGAGGCACCTCAACCAGCTGGTGCCCATGTGGCTTTAGCCTGACACAGCACTGGCAGAGATTCCATGGGAAGTTTGCCAGCGTCCCAGGGAGGAAGGCAGCAAGGGTGGATGCTCAGCTACCCAAGGGAGCCATTTAAGCTGCTCCTGCCAGTGGACAAGAGAGGCTACGGCCTTTGGGGCTAGCTGCCTATCACCAGGAAGCTTTCAGAACTGGGATTTAGACCTCAAGCTCACGCTGTACTATAGGGCTCTAGGGCAGTTCTTGTAAGGAGTTAATGTCTCTTCCCTTTGGGAGCCACAAGTTCCCATGAGGAAAACAGCTTGGCCCTGAGGTATCTGCTGAACCTGCTAATGAATGAAGAGAAAGAACAAGGCAATAAATTAATCCAATACCAGCTAAACCAAAGAGAACTGGCCTGACTAGCAGGATTCAGCCTGAGAGAGAATGCAACTCAGGTTTTATAAAACAAATGCTTTTTCTGCCCTTTGAAAAGGCCTTAAATGTACAGCTTGTAGAACCGAAACGCTGTAAAAACCAAATGCACAGAAGCCCTAAAAATGGCCAGTGAAGGTCTCCCTGACTCACGTAGGAGACAGAAAATGGTTCTTTTGTCAGGGGCCGCATCAACCTCACAGAGCCTCCACAAAACCTTTCTGAGCTCCCCCCAAAACAACAGCCCCCCCCTCCCTCATGGCTTTCCTGCTTCAGTTCCAGCTGTGGTGTGGTGGCAGCAGCCAGTCGGGGGCTGAGTCAGCCTCTCTTGCTGAGGCCTGGGGATTCACAGGCAGCCATGCAGGCAATGCGCACACCCTGGGGGCCTGTCCACATCTGTGACTTGGCACAGGTCGTCTTCGCTGCCACTGGGAGGTTCTGCTTCCTGCCATTCAGACCTGCAACACAGGATCAAGACTTTGCTGTTGCTCCGCCATTCCCCAGCCCCGAACTCAGGGCCAGACTCATGAAATGCAGGAGACCAGGCTCCTACAAAGGGCTGCGGACAGTCCACGCAAGGGAGCAGAGGAGAGGGCAACCTCGCCCTGTTCATCACTAGCCATCCTAATCTAGGGAAGATCTTTCCCTTCTCTCAAATCTCTGCTTGTTTCTCCGCTGCAGTTTCTGCCTATTTGCCTTGATCAGGCTGTGCTGGTCCTTCTCACCATGCCTTCCAGTGGGCTTTGGCAGTTCACTTACCGCTGAGACATACTGGCTTCTTGGGAAACAGGTTTTCTCCTCTGGGCAGGAGGCCAAGGAGATCTCTGCTGGGCCTGTGTGTGGTAATCCCAAGTCTTCACAGAGAGTTTCCTGAGGAACGCTGGATACGCAGCCACTGTCAGAGCTGTTGGAGCCACTCCCAGATAGGCCCTGAGAGGAGGACTCAGAGCTCTCTGTTGCTAAGGGTCAGAAACCAAAAACTCCATCATTTTGGGGCTACGTAGATGCCCATCGGTCCTAGAAGAAGCCCATGATCCCTCACTTCTGGAAGTTTGAGCAATGCCCTTAGGTGCTGCAGGGCACCACAGATGCCCCTGCCTGGCAAAAGCAAGAGACTCAAAACTGCTGTCTTTCTCAATCATTTGCCGACAACAGACGGCTCCAGCTGGAGGCCTCATGAACTGCAGGGAGCCATTCACAAGCAAGCAGCAGGCTGCAGGGTGGTGTTCCACTCCCTGCCAAACTCTGAGGCCTGATTCCATTAGACCACGCAAATCTTCCCTCTTTGGGGCTGCCCCATCGGTCTACACCCCATCACCTGAAGCAAGCGGTGCACCAGGAGATAGAATTTCCAGAGCGGGTCGACTATGAGAAAGCCCTTCTGTTCTACCAGGCCAAGCAGTCACCCTGTGGTGTGCACTGCGATAGATAAGACCAAAGTTTAGCTGTTTGCTCACCTGGGCACAGGTCACAGGAAATACCTATAGGGGGCATACGTACCCAGGGAAGGCTGACTGCCCGTTTCGTTTTCAGCCTCATCCTCCTCTATGCAAGTGGCAGCGTCAAAGGGGCGGCTGGTGGCCAGGGTGCTCGGAAACAGCGTCTGATTCAGGTACGTGTGCAAGTTGAGAGGTCCAAGCACAGAACAGGAGGACAGGTGGCCGGCAGGCGCAGAACTGTGGGCCCTCTTGTAAGGGTTGGCATGATCAAAGACAGAGACGGCAATGGACGCCCGAGTCCTCGCTCCTAACATAAAAGCAAGAGGCCAGGAGAGTGAGGGATGGACACCCTGCTCAGCTCCTGGTGGGCTGGGGGAGCGGGCAGGACTCACCTCTGCCTTTCATGATGTAATCTATGGCCCGGTCATGGATGGCAGCATCGCTCGGTTGGATGTCCAGGAACGGCTTGCTCCCCACACCCATGGAAACCATCTCCTGCATGCGGATTTCTGACAGAAGGCAAAAGCAGCAACCAAAGCCATGAGGAAGGAGCTGGTGGGTGCAGGGAATGGGGAATCCTGAGGCTGCTTCCTGGCACAAGGCTGCAGTCAGAGCTCCTGCCTTCGGGTTGCTTCCCAGCTGCAGACATTTCAGTGCTGGACTGGGCGTTCCCTTCAGTGCAATCTAGCTCAAGAGGGGCAGGTGAAGGGTGGGGGTGAGTGACCACAGCTGGAGGCTGCTCAGAAGGCAAGTATCCCTGGCTAGAACAAAGGTTCATTGAGCGTGGCCCAATGACAGAGACCTGAGAGATTTTTGGAGCCAAAGTTTCTACTGTGGATCTAGCACCACCGGTCTCTGTGTGGGTTTAGGCAAGGAAGGGGCAACCCTCTTGGGCCTTCCTTCTGGGCAACTTCGGAGAGGAGCAGAGGGCCCCCTGGCCATGGGCAGGTACCTCCCAATGCTCAAAGCAATTTGTCAGGCTTATGGCCGCCATAAAGGACAGAGCTCTCGCGCTTTGACGAGCTGCAGGGAGAAAGCATTTTTTTTCACCTGAGCCTTGAAGCTGCAGCTGACAAGGCCCAGGTGCTTTGCACTGTCAAAAGCTCGGCCACACTCCTGGGGTCACATGTTTCCAGCGATGCCCACAGAGTATGGCAAGCAATTGAGAGCCACAAGCCTCCGTTGCAGGAAGGATTTGGTGCGCCTTGTGCGAGGGGTGAAGGAAGCCCCTCCCCCCAATGCAGAAGAGGTAGCACTCCTGGGCCTTCCTGAATCTGACCTTTATTGCGGGCTGCTTGCTCCCACAGGATTTTGGTGATGTCGCTTGTCCAGGCTTGCTTGCTCTCTGTGCTGCCAGCCTGCAGAACGTAGGTGTCACTTGATTTCCGTCTCCGAAACCAGATCTCAAAGCGCAAGCCGCTCTCGCCTGAGTTCTCCGTCAGGCCGATATCAGCTGTCTGTAGGGATGAATGGGGGCAGGGTTAACAAAACTGGACTGCGTGGGGAGCTGTGGGCTGCTGCAGGACTAAGCCTGACCACAAGGCAGGCAGCTGAGGCACTGCTGGCATGAAGAAAGACAGGGCTGATTCCAGTGTCTCCTCCAGTCAATAACAGACGCTCCCCTTCCGGTGCCTGTGTCTTGCTCTGTGGGAGGGGCAAGGAGCCAGGCTTCCCATCAGAGACAGCCTGACACTTGCGGTCAAGAAATAAACATTGAAAGCAGGGAAAGAACAAATATGAGAATCGGTGGGCATGTTAAGCACAGGTCTCCTTTGAAACATGGCAGGTGAAGTGCCCTGATGCCCTGTGTGCCAGCTCCATGGCCAGTGGGATGGTACACCAGTCAGATCTCTGCAAGCATGCAGGCCTTTGCAAACCGAGGGCTGAGCAAGCACGTGGTCCAGTTCCCTTCCCCACTGCCAACCAGGGGAGAAGGCCAAAAGAAGATCAAGCCAATGGCCCAAGAGGCAGCAAGTTTTAGATGTGTGTTTCGGATCCCCATCTTCAGGCAAACCCCTTTCTTCCTTTAACCACAATGTGAACAATTCTAGCAAAGGAGGAAGTCATAGGCTTTAAGAGGAATAAGAGGACGTTGCTGGAGAGAACACACACTGGGCATTAGAAAACCAGCAGTGGGCTGTGGATTCAGGATCCAGTCCCCTTTGCTGGGTGCCAGAATGCCAGGTCCCAGCGGAGGCACATTTGAAGGCGCCCCTTCCTTGCCCTCCCCTCCCTCCCAGGTGACACCAAAGCCATCCTGAAGCTGCAGCCACCATAGGAGATAAGTGGTTTGCCTTGAAGGAGTGCTTGTAGACATAGACATCCAGGCCCCCCTCCACGCGCTTGGGCTTGCTGAACAGGATGAGGTCCTCGAAGAGGAAGACGTGGCGCTGGCACTTCCTGCGGCCCAAAAGGACAGTGAACTCATCCTGGCGCACCAGCTGCCCTTGCTCCTTGAGGTTCACCTGGGTAAAGAGACCGCCGTGTCAGTTGTGTGTGGCACTTGGGTCAGAAGCCAAAGGGGTGGCTAAGCAGGGAGAGGCAGGAAGGCTGTCACAAAACCCACCTGCCCGCCACTTCCCTCCTGGCTGCCAGCTCTGGCGCAGGTCCCCAGGTGCTGGGCCAGATCTCAGTCCCTTCCCCGTCCCCAGTTTTCAACACACGTACATCGCAGCCCCGGATGGCGTCCATGGCCAGGAGGTCATTGCCGTGGCGCAACTGGAAGCGCACCATCTCTTCGGCTGCCCTCAGGTAGACCAGCTCCTGCTCCTGAGCCGGCCCGCATTGCTTGATGAGATCTTTCAGGAGGAGGGCGTATTTGCTCATGCGCTGGATGGGTTTCAGGAGGTAGGAGGCCAGGTCCATCTTGTCCCTGAGCTGCGTCTGCTTGAGCTGAAAGCCAAAGTGGAGGCGGCAAAGTCAGCTGCCCATGCAGAGAATTACCCCCAAGGATGCATGGTGTGGTCCTGCCTTTAGTCAGTAAGGCAGCAACACATCCAAGGAAAACAAGGGGACAAGGGGGCATTACTTACCCTGAAGAATGCATTCCCGTGGCTGGACAGGAGGGAATCTGACCGGGGCTTGTTCTTGCTGTAGAGCGCATACAACCCAAACTGGTCTTTCTGCAAAATAGCCCAAAGGAGAGTCCAGGCTCTATCATCAGACCTCCTTGGGATCAAAACGCTCTGCTCTGGCAGCTAGAAAACCAAGTGTCTCTGCACAAAGGCAACTGAGCTGAGGGAAACCAAGTAAGGCACAGCAAATTATGCTGCCAGATCCGGGCCAGGGGCCACCCCAGTGCCGAGCAGCTCCTGCTGCCCCTTGTCCCACATTTTCCTAATTTCCCTTTAAAAACTCCATATCCTGCTGGCCTCGTGCCTGATCTGGCCTCCCACAAGAACGGGCTGCTTTCAGGTGCTGGGAAGAACCCTTTTTAGGCTGCTCCCCTCCCAGGCTCCTCCAGCACCAGCAACATTGTCACCCAGAAGCACTACAGCCTGATAGGTTTGCAATTGCCCTCCTTATGGCCAAATCCTGTCCCTGCTGTCACCAGCCGGGCCTCTTACATGTCTCAGAAAGCAGTGGCTGACCCGGAGCGGATGGGGGCAGCAGTGCTCCAGCTCCCGCAGGAAGTACTGACTGTGGAAGTCCCAGAGCTTCTCCAGGTTCCCAAAGATGACACTCCGCTTTCCCCGCAGGTCCTGCGGCAGGTCAACCCGCTCCATCTCTGGGAAGTAGTTGTCCATGACGTAGCGCAAGGAGCGTACGTACTCTTGTTCCGTCACCACCATCTCCTCCATGATGTGCTGCAGTTTCCTGCCACAGCAAAAGCAAGGAGTCATGTAAAGCTTCCATCTGGACTCAGGCTTTGCCTCACATAAACCACGTGCCTCTGCCATGGGGCTGCTGACCGCTCTGGGCCCTGAAGCTCACCTGGAATGTGTCAAAGGGAGGCACTTTCAGGAAGCAGGTTAAACCTTGGTTCTGTATTACATTTTAGCCAGCTCAGCATGGAGGCTTTTAGGGACGTTTTAAAACTGTGCACCAAACAGCTTCAATTATGTTTTAATGTTTCATGTTGTGGTACAATTAATAAGTAGTACCCATGACAGATTCTTGTAGTAGACTGAAGCTAGCAGGCAACCAAGCACTGACACCTGGACCAGAAAAGGAGTCTTGGAATGGTACAAAGGCACCTCCTGGCCCTCTGAAGACACTTTCCCCTAGCATTCCTGGCCTCTGTCTGCCCAGTACTATTTCTGCTCTCTTTCCACACCCTTTGTGCCTGGCACAAGTCTGGCATGTGGTGCAGCTCCGTGTACCCAGGCCTCTAGCTTACCTGTTCCAGCTCCTTGGTTCTGGACTGGGGCCGCTGCTCGGCATCTCCTCTTGCCTGCTGCCTGCTGCCCAGCCAGAAGGGCTCTGGAGTCTCCGGCTCACGCAGGTCCTGTCTGGAAGCTCAGTGCTGCCGACTTCCAGACCTTTGATAAAGACCCTGGTGTTGCCATGACCGGCCGGCTCGCTCAGAGTCCGCTGGCAGCTGGAACGCCGGATCTCAGTGCAAGTGAGGTCAAAACTCTGGGCCTTTCTGAGGGTCCTTTTGGGAACAGAAAGCTCAGGGGCTGAAGGGGATGCGTTTGACAGTGATCCTTGCAGGCTGGCCTTCCTGCCCTGTGCACAGCTCGGAGCCACAAGAGGAGGCCTCCCGGTGCTGGGAGCGGCCTGGGTGACCTCCTGCTCCCCAGCATGGTCAGAAGGGCCTAACACTGTGTCCTCCATCCACCCAGAGTGGTGACTGGGTCTCCTGGGACAGGCAGATTCTACCCCTAAATGCATCCTGCCTTCCCAGCCATGCAAGTCCATGTCTGTGCTTTGCTGCGGCGTCCAGTCAGGGTCAAGAGATCTCTTGGTCCTTAGTACGGCTTCTAGCTTCCTCTCAAAGTCCAGCTCTGTCTCCTGGCACTTGGACCAGGCAAAGTACCACTGCTTGAAGGCCAGGCTGCTTTCCAGCCGGGATGCCAACTCCTTCATCTCTGCAAATCTGGTGTTGCTAAGTTCTGGGTTCCGGCCCTGGAATTTCTCTAGGCACGTGATGGCTGTCGAACAGCATGTCACAGAGTTGCAGTCCTCCAGACTGATGCTGGCAAGGTGGCGCATCCCCTTCTGTGCCCACTCCAGTGCCTGCCAGGACAGGACAAGGAAAGAGTAGTCAGCCTCTGAAGCAGGGGAGGGAAGCAGGGAGGGGAGACGTGGAGAAGCCAGCTGATGCTCTGCCGCTCAGAAAGTCTTTCTGGGTGGAAGGGCAACATATATTTAAAAAAGGAATAAACAAACAACATATAAAGTCCTGCCTCAGCCTACCTCATCTCTCAGCAAGTACGCCAAGCTGCAATGAAGATAGCTAGGTGGCTATCTTCACCCCTGAGCTTCTAACACTCTAGGAATTATATGTCCTGCTGGCCACCGTGATTGTCTCAAAAAGGCACTGTAGATTCCTACCTGCCCAAAGCTCACCAGGATTTAACAAGGAGGCAAGATAGCCAATGCCTCCAAAGCTCCAAACAAATCAAGCAGTCTTGCTCTCTCCCAAGCCACCTTGTTCTCACAGAGTCTGATGTGGCCATCAGGCAGGTTTCTTGCTGGCTGGCAAGCAGAGCCAAAGGAGCTATTGGAGGAAAGGCAGGTGCTTTAGGCTGCACTGATAACATGACATAAGTGCCAAGATGCTTCCATGGACGAACTGGGAATCGTGACAAGCTTGGTTTGCCGCTTCTTTATTGTAACTTTCTGATAAACGAGAAGATCTTTGGCAGGCCCAGGTACAAACCATATCATCTATGTGTATTCTGAAAGATGCAGTCACTGACCACAGCCAGACATCCTGGCGAGTGAAGTCAAGTGGGCCTTAGGAAGCATTGCCAACAGCTCAGTTAGCAGAGGTGACAGAATTCCAGCTGAACTATTTAAAATCCTACAAGAGTCGGACACAATTTAACAATGAACTCTTGTGAATTTTGATAATATGCCCCATTAAGAAGTTTTATCATTAAAAAAAAAAATGAAAATTTTGAAAAAACCTGATCTTCTGTGCCAGTCCAGGGTACTTGGCCTGAGACACTGCTCTCACCTGCCATCACAGCCGTGGAAGGGAAAGTACCTGGTCAACAAACTTGTACAGCTTCAGCGCCTGGTCCAGGCGGCTCCTGCTGGCGTCCAGCTGGCTGCAGAACTCCTGGAGCCGCGCTCTGTGTGACTGCATTTTAAGTCTGCAGGCCGCCTGCAGTTCAGAGGGCGACAGGTCTGCCCACTTCTCCATCCTCCTAAGAGCTTCCCAGCCCCTTTGGCAATACTCCTGTGGGGCAAGGGGAGAAAGGAACGACATCAGAAGCAAATGACCCACCCTTGGGTCCTGGCTGAGCGGCGGTCTTTCATGACGTCATACTATCTTCTGGGCATCCTTCAGGTGCCTGTCAAAAAGCATATGTTTTGCCCAGTGCTAATGGTTTCCTCTACCCAGCACTTAATTATTTTATCTGTTTCGACTGCAAACCTTCTGGAGACTTTTATCATGGGAATCAAGAAAAAAATGCTTCAAGCAAAAGATCTCACTGGCCAACGTATTCAAATGTGGGAGAATTGATGTGAGCCCCAAAGCTGCTGCACATGCAGAGTTCACTAGCACTCTCCCTGCTGAACCTCTGGTCTCTGCACATCCAGGAAGGATGCTACACCCTCCCTGGGGAGAATGTGTTTTAACCAAAGGAATGGTGCCATTTAAGGATATTATTTTGCATCACCTTGGTGGAGGGCAGGAAAGCCCAAGGAAAACAGCCCCAGAAGAGGGAAACACAGGTGTGGTACCCAAACTCTGACAGGTACCATAAAGTCAGGCCTGGCATCTGGTCACTCCAGGCTGATAAAAGTTTTCTTGGCAGATACAGAAGGGCTTTGCCAAGCAAAAAGCTAAGAATCAACACTGGGACCCCCTGTCCTCCAGACAGCTGTTGTGCCGCTGAGATGCAGCCAGTCCCATTTCAACATTAAGTATTAAATAATGGTAAAGTTGTATGTAGTGAGGGTGATGCACAAATGACTGCACTGATGCAACTGGTCTGTCCCCACAGCAGGTGGTGCTGACAGTTAACTTGGGCGAGTATGCAAAGACCATCCAACTGAATGGCCTTTCAGATGCTATCCACCAGTGTGGCAAAGGATCTGCAAACATAACCAGTGCGGCGCACCCAGCTGCATTGTATTCTCAGCTCTAACTACACACAGGGAAAGCTAAAGCCATTTAGAAAAACTCCATGGCAGTAGAGAGCTGCTGGGGACAAACCAAGATCTACCAGCCAGGTTGGGGTTGGGGGTGATGACAAAAAAAGTCCTCTTAATTACGGTGTATTGTTCATGCAGCTGTGCAGCTACACTCTAACATCTCTGGGAGCAAAAATGAAGATTCAGAGGTGAGCTTTCGCATCTAAAAAAGGGGAGAACTTGACACCAGGTGCAGGACATCATAACTCTGGCTTCCTGGATGCCTACGGAAAGCTGCCAAACCAAGGAGACCACCCTCTCTTTTTCACCAGTTGAGTCGCCCTTTCCAGCTCCCAACATCCTTCAGCAGGCAGAAAAGCCCTTCAAAGAATTCCGAGCACAGGCACAGCTTCCCGTTTTTCATCTCTTTTCAAAATGCCTGCAGAGTTGGCATTTCAGGGAGCTGCTTTTCCTCATTTCTTCCCAGTTTAGATCCAGTCAGTATCCTTTTTGAGGGGGGCGTCCCCTCCAAGTGAACCCCTCTATACTTATCTGCATATCTGTGTTTGGTTTGGAGGCAGTTGCCTTCCCCAAGATCATGTCTCTGGAGGGATCAGAAAACTGAAAATTAACTCTGCTGTTAATTTTCAGTCTGTCTACCATGACATTTTCACCATTTTTATGGCATTTCACCTGTTTGGAGAATGGGCTTTGGTGATCTTGGCAGTCTCCTGTCACTTACACCAGCAACCAGCTCAAAATCCTGGAACTGCTTCTGTGCTTTAAGCATGGCCTCCAGAAACCCATCCAGACTGTTCAGCTCCTTTAGTCGAGTCTGGCCAACATTCTCAATCCACCTGCTGACCTGGAGAACAAAGCGACAGCCTGTTGGAAGTGAGTCAAATTCTCAGGCTTTTATTTACCAAGCAAAAGATCTATTCTGTAGGGAATCTCAGGGCTTACTCATGCTTTTCCTTTGTTACGAAAACATGCTACAAACATTCACATGTTACACCGACACCCTGCCAACATCAGTGTCTCTAACTTGCTTCCCCACTTGGGAGCAGGCAGGGTGGGTGAGTGATGGCTCAAGCGGGACCTGGAAATAAAGCTGGTTTGGCACTCCCTGTGTGGGCAGGACAATGCTCTTTCCAAGCCCGGATGAGGCCTTCCCACACAAGTATTCAAACGCTCCCAGTCAGGCAAGTGAGGTAAAGGGTCACAAGCTCCCACCCAGATTCAATGTAATTTGCCAAGTCCTCTTCCTGACACACTGATCTAGAAATTGATCCATTTTGCTCCATTCTCTGTATTTCCAGAGGAGGGCAAAAAGAAGCTGCACAGCATCCCAGGCACCAATGTCTGCACAAGAGAGCCCCACAGTTCTTAAGAGTCACTAGATATAGCTGTACAGGCAGTGGCTTCTATCAAAATGGGTCAGGTAAGATGTGTATGTGTGTGTGTGTGGGGGGGGGGTGTAATGAAGCAGCCACAGCGGCCATCCTTTGATCCACAAGAGCCTGTTCAGCACAAGCAGCTGCACAGAAGGGTCTGGTGCCTAAAAGGTCCGAGGCTGCCATATGGAAACCAGACTTGTATCTTCCCAGTAGGTTTTAAGAGAGGAAACATGAGCAGGGACAGCTTATTTCTATTAAAGATACTGGGCCCTGGCCTAGATCTTGTACAGCCACCTTGCTCAAGCCCCGGTCTTTCCTAACATGGAAGCTCTAAGCCTTGCCTGCCAGTGAGAAAGGCTTTTCATGAGCAGAGTTGAAGCTGGGAAGGTGCCGAGGCCCAAGGCTGGATGCAAGCAGTAGGGTTTGCCCCAGCCCCACAAAGCCGTCTGCCTCAGCCGGAGATCCAGCATCATCCCCATCAGGTTCTGGGAAAATACCATTCCTCCAAGGCCTGCCAATCATTTTTACCTCACCATGTCATAATTCCTATTGGGCACTTGGGGAACGGCACCAACTGTGGGGCCACCTGGCACAGGGCTATGCCCCCTTCCCAGGTAAACCCCAGCGAGGCAGTCCCCCAATCGCAGCCTTTTCCCTCCTCCATGACTGGCTGGGAACTTCCCTGGACGTTCGCACAGCACCCAGCACACAGTGCAGGACCAGGAGAAGCTGTGTGTGTTCCCCTACTTGAACTGTTTCTGTCTGCAGCACCGTAAGAGCAGACGAACTGGACTGCAACTTGACTCTACACAAACCTCCTGAAAGCCTTCCTCAAGGGCCTCAAAGTCTATCACCAGCTCCAGGGACTGGATCCACTGGTTTGAAATCTTCACCAGTTGGTGGATACCCTCGTCCACTTGGTTGTAAAGGTTGCCAGCCGCTTCTAGGGCATCTCTGAAAAGGAAGCAGAGGAAGTCAGCAGCTGGAATTCTGCTTTCTGTAAGGACCCCAGAAGCCTATGAATAGCCTTATGGTCCCTGCAGTAGCCAGCCAGCCAGTGGCACGCGGATGCAGGACATGAGCACAATAGCTTCTCTGCCTAGTCTCCCTGCTGCTGGCCTTTACCTGGCTGAAGACTCACTGAAATGGCAAACCTGATATCATCCAAAGACGAGTGGGAAGTTAGTGATCAGAATAGCCGGGAAGGAAAGGTTAGAGGTAAAGGGCCAAGAGCATTTCGGGGGGGGGGGGGGGAGTTCAAAATACACATGCCAAAGACCTTGGAAATTTTAAGGGAATTTAGAATTTCTGTCTAAAGAAACTCTCCTTCGTGGATCACTGTGTTTTTGTGGCAGAGGGTCTTGCGTGGCTCAGGGACACCCAAGACAGACCAGTCACAGTGGAGAGCTCTGACCAGACTTGATCTGCTGGAGAAGGAAATGGCAAACCGCTCCAGGATCCTTGCCAAGAAAACCCCATGGAAATGCACTGCAGGAAAAATGATAGGACACTGGAAGGCGAGCCCCCCATTTGGAAGGTGTCCAATATGTTATGGGGGGGGGGGAAGCAGAGGACAGTTAGAAGTAGCCCCAGAAGGAAGAAATTGATTGGACCAAGGCCGAAAGGCCGCTCAGCTATGGCCGTGACTAGGGGAGAAGGGAAATCTGATGCTGTAAAAAACAATATCGCGTACAAACCTGGAATGTAAGATCTATGACCTAAGGTAAGCTGGATGCAGGAGGTGGCAAGATTAAACAATGACATCTTGGGAGTTGGTGAACTAAAATGGGCAGGAATGGGTGGATTTAACTCAGAAGACCATTCTATCTACTACAGTGGGCAAGGGTCCTTAATTCCATGACCTGGGGTAAACCAACGTGTCTGAAGACAGTGAGGCTCCTCAAAGAGGAAGTGACAGAGTAACCAGGGAATAGTAAGTGGCAAATGCTTTATAGTGTGAGGAGGCCATCAGTTACTCCCTTAACACAGTGCAAAGGGAGACAGACCCATGCTCTATTTCTTCCCAATTTTAAGAGAGTGTCCTTTCTGAGCATATTCCTGTGCAGATTCTACGTGTCCTCCTCCCTACTGTTTTTCAGTGGAGGGCTGCCATGTGACTCCACAAAAAAAGACGACTTCCTTGTAGGAGGAGGAGGAGGAGGAGGCTCCTTCTTCCCAGAAACAGCCAAGGGACCCCTATTGTTGCCCCTTCCTCCAGCTCCCTGCCCAGATAGGACACAGATGCTGTGGTAATTCCAGGCACAGCCACCCTTCCTGTTTTGGCATGATAACCTGGGAAAGCACAGCAGTGGGGTGCATACCATTCACATGAGTTACTGAGGAACCAGTGCCATGACGTGGATGAAAGAGCTAATCAGGGGGCACTAGAGGGGAGAACCTACACCATTCTCTGCCTCAGCTGTCTCTCAGTGCTGCTGGAAGGATAAACAGCCTGTACAGAATCCTAAAGAATGGCTATGGGCACAGTTTTCATTTACTTGGGGGGTAGGATTTGGCTTTCCCCTCCATAATGCTGCCCGGCCCCTGGTGGCTTGCCACAGCAGGTTCTTGCTGCTTCTGAGTCCTTCCTAATGGCATTGCCATCCTTTGGGCTCACGGCAAGCTCACCTGTATTCCTCTGTTGCTGTTACACAGGAGCTCTCTCTCCTCAGACGAGCCAGGAGCACCGCACCCTCTGACTGCAACTTGACCAGTCGCGCATCCTCAAGTACAGTCTTCATTAACTGCCTATAGTGCTTTAGCAAGGCATCGGCTTCCTAAAATAGCATGGAAAGCAGAGAGATGCTGAACAGCTTTCTTCCTCTGAGAAACTGCTATGAAGAAAGAGGCTCTAGAGAGGTCTTCACTGTGCTTGCCCTGGGCCACTCTCTCCTGGTCTTCTAGGCTTCATCCTGCCGTTGTGCAGGAACAAGGCTGAAAAGATATTTCTGTAAAATACATCTTTGTTCTGTTACCTCAGGGCTCTTTCTCCAATTGCAAAAGCAATCCAGTAGAACCTAAGAGGAGCCAGCCTGGATTCATCCAGCCGTAGATCTTACCAACTATCCCAGCCAGTGGGGCCAGAGGCACAAGCCCAGCCCCCAAGGGCCCTGGGAGGAAAGACTCACCTTAGCCGATCCAGGCCAGCTGCTGGACTCTGCCACCCGGATGGCTCCTTTAAGGAATGCACCTGCGCCTTGGCATCTCTGCACCAGGCGTTCCAAACGCTGCAAGGTCAACAGAAGACAAAGTTGGCAGACTCTCTCACCTCCTGGAGGCTTTCCCTGAGCTAGAATGTCAAGAATTAGGAGGCCTCCGGGAGCACACATCACCCCCCGGGTGGCTCTTATTTTCAAATTTACCCTCACGGCTGAGGAGAGGCCTGTGTTTGCCAGCTGCCAACTGCAGGGAGTGAGCTCCACGCCACCCCTGGCTCCCTCCTGTGAATTATCTTCCCTCCCTCAACGCTCCAGGAGTATTTCTACACATCTGCTAGTCAGTAGCTCCCAAACACTCCAAATCCTGTGATCCTGCTGCTATGTCTTCCAGGAAACGAGACATTTGTAAGGAATGGATGCAATTCCCTAGTTTATGGTGTTAATTGTCCCCAGAGGTGACCTTAAACAGCGGTATTTACAAGCCACAGGTGCAAACTGCACTCACCATTCGAAAATGCAGCCACTCTTGATGGGAATATGGAAGGCCTCCATCAAATTCACGGGGTAGCTGGGTGCTTTCAATGTACTTGTGGAGGGACTTCAAGGATGTGAGAAGTTCACACTGAAGGGCAATGAGTACACAAGTTGTGAGTAGGGTCGTGGAAGTATCCCAGTCACCCCTATGATCAAGGGCCTACTGCACCCCCTCAGTTCCTCCCAGCTCTGCACGACAGGAGCCTGGCCATCTGAGACCAAAATTAGGTGAAGGTATGAAGGAGGCACCTACCCCCAAAAGGTGCACATATTAGTCAAATTTCCCCAAGTTGCCTTGGTAGGCTAGGTGGAGAGATCAGGAACAAGAAAAGAAAATGTGGCATTTTGTCTCTTCTATTCTGGCTCCCCTCTCTCGGTCTGTCTTTTTTTTTAAGGTAGCAGAAGCAGCAGGAGCAAAGACTCCCCCTTATCACCCCCCAGTAAGTCAGAAAAGCCCTGGGGAAGAGAAAGCCAGTGCAGCATATGGCAGGCGGTGTGGGGAAGGAGAGAGAGACTTGGACAACTGGGTTCAAACAGGAGCAAGTACAGTTCACCTGGAAAGGGGTGTTCAGGGCATCCGCCATTTTGATTTTCCCAGAAAACCCCCTGTTGATAGTGTTCTTTTCCTGGGTGCCACCATGCCAGCAGCAACAAGCAAAGGCCAAAGCAAAAAGACACGCTTTAAACAGCACTGCGGTTTAAAAAGCACTAGCACACTAGCCCAGTTCCCTTAAGAAACAGCATGTTAAATCCCTTTCAGCAATTGCAGCCACATTTTGAGGAAACATAATTTTGCAGGCAAACAGGCCAAAATGGATTCAGAAAGGGTGAGGTATTCAGAGTAGAGCAGGCTGCACACCTGTATAGAAGCCAGTTTCTCAATCTGGAATGGGGCATCCTTGTCAACCAGCAAGAGGACTCCATGGATGCAGTGAGGGATGGTATCCTGCAACAGGAAGATCAGCAAAGGAAGTTACTCCAGGGTTTCTATGGCAACTCATCCCATACAGACTCCAAAAAGGCCTGCCTGACCAGGTTTGCAGGAACTTTTTCATTCTTCCTGACACATTGGCCTGCAGCAGGCAAGAACACAACTCTTCCCGCTTAGCCAAAACAATCGAGATGAGGCACAAGTCCAGCAGATGATGAAGGGTGCATCTGGTGTGTTGGGCTTTTGACACAAAACAACTTAGAGGTTGTACTCTTTTGTCTAAGGAAACTGGAGCTCTTGCAATGAGAAAGTTCAGCACCATTGCACAGACACCATGGGAAAAAATAAATAATATAGCAACTAAATTGGATTGAAACTCATTTTTGTGCTTCTTTTAATACTTAGTCTTTTCAAGAGAACAAATCTAGAGAATCCTTCATCTAAAAAACTCCAGGGCTGCTAACAACAATAATAAAACATCACCACAATAATACAGTATATAATAAAACCAGTTTAAAAATATTTATTAAAGACTATGGATCTACTGTAACCAGCATGTTTTTGAAGATGCCAGGATGTTTTAAGGCAGCCCTGGAAAAACAGGGGAAGACCCTTGGCAGTAAACTAAATGGCACTCAGCTTCACCTGTGCCATGGACCTGTCTCCACTTGGCAGCTTAGCCAACACATGGTGCTCCAGCTGACAAGGGGCAGACTCGTTTTAAAGGCAGCTGTGCACAGAGCATGTTCACATAGGTCAGGAACATCTGTAGATGAAGCAGCGAAAAGCTCAAAAGGAGCTCCCAGTCCACTATGGCTTCCTAGGCTATTAGAGACAAGAACAGTTCAAGTATCATCTCCAGGCAATGCACCTGCCACTTTTGGGGAACAAAAACACACTTGGAAGAAGCAAGCTGCTATTCAGGAACCAAGCCCAGGGCCCACCTGCCCACAATGCCTGGAAATTGTGAGCATTCTCCCTCAGGGTGCTGACAAACTGCTCCTGAACGGTGCAGGCTTTGCAGAGCCCCATCTGATCCAGGTACAGCAGTGCAGGTGAAAATCACCATATACTAGCATCACAACACCTCCAACTCCTCACAACTGGTCAGAGAGGCTTCAGGTACACATGAAAAAGCACTGGGAACAAAATGGTCCTTTGCAGCACCTTATGTCAAAACCCCTGAGGGCACAAGATGCTCCGGAAGCCAAGGCTACCCCACCCAGCCCTGTGTTGACCCACCCCTCCCTCATGATTGGAAGGCTTTGTCCAGAATTCTGAGCCATGCAAGGAGCAGAGGGCTCCCTGTAAGTCTAGAAAGACCTGAGCAAAGAGGGCTGTGGAGGAGGCAGCCAAGACTCACCTGCAGGACAGCTAACACTTGAAAGAGAGCTGGCACTGGACCGCGCTGTCGGGCATCTATCAGAACAGTCAGTCCCAGAGTCTGGCACTCAGGCCTGGAAGTGAAACAGGAAACAAGTCTCTGTTGCTGAAAAAGAAAGATGTGCTTGCTAGCCCTTCGCCTCCTCCCTACTGGGCAACCTGACTGTGACTCTTCCACTAAGCGCTGCTGGAAAACCTGCAAGGGGATGCTTGCCTTCCCCTGGGTCAATTCAGGGATTGGGCATCAGCGGCTTGGTAGGCTTTTCTTCTAATGCTATGCGGGTAGATCATTTTTGAATGCCACTGATTGTTTATGTTTGTCTTTAGTTGCCCAGTTTACGATGCTTTGTGGGCAGTAGTTTTTCTTTAAATGAAAACATCTTATAAGATCTGAGCCTGTGAATTCTGTGAAGCTAAAAGGAATTTATTCTGCATTCTCAGGGCCTGTTCACAGCCAATCAGGATGGCCCGGTTGTTTCCGGGATGAAACATTCACACCATGGTGCTGCCTCTGTCCCTGAGTGGCAAAAGCCGCCCTGATCGCCGCTAGCTTAACTGAGAGTGCCTTGGGGGCTCTCAGTACAGCCTCAGGTTCAGCACTTCCAGTGTGAGTTGTGTACCGCATTGCTTATCACCATAGTGAAGGC
The DNA here is from genome assembly GCA_023333525.1 of Aspidoscelis tigris stejnegeri. Taxonomy (NCBI): domain Eukaryota; kingdom Metazoa; phylum Chordata; class Lepidosauria; order Squamata; family Teiidae; genus Aspidoscelis; species Aspidoscelis tigris. The sequence goes on from JALMGA010000013.1 coordinate 7,599,782, forward strand.
CAGGAGTTCATGACACACACCGGAGGATGCTCCTTAGATAGAGAAGGAGGTGCATCAGCTTGGTGGCATTACAATGCAGATTTAGCCAAATTCTGTTCCTCATCGTGATGATGATCACAGCACGTCCATATTTGTCTCTTGTACCTGCAATAGAAAATTTAGTACACACGATACTTCTCAGCAATACTTTCTATGGGCCACAGGACCGGCATGTAGGCTGAAATCAAAGACCTTGACATTGCTAAAGGCTTGTAGGAACCACCATCTGTCTCCAGACTGGCTTTGGTGCTAACAGCCCGAGTCCTGGCACCTCTTTGTCCCAGTGGGAAGCAGAGGCTCATGCTTATGCATTCAGGGGAAGACTGGAAGGTTTGGGTCACTAGATATGGAATAGAAGGAAGAGGATGGAGAGAGGGGGAGAGAGAAAACTTTCCGCCCTGCTGCCTTTCCAGTGACTGATAAAGGACTTCAGCCCACCTGTGTAAGGAGCAGTGGTTGTCCCATTTACCTGGCAGGCAGGCGACTCCGCTCCTGAGCAGCTCCCAGTTGACACTTTTCAGTGGCATCGGTGAAGTTTGTAGATCTTCTTCAGATGGAGAGGAGGGGAGGGCTTGGTGGGCCTGTGGTGCCGCATCTTCTTCCCAGGAGTCACAGGGATCGGCTGACTCCACATCAGCTCCTTTGTTGGCATCTTCTGCCCATTTCAAGGATGGCTCTGTGAAAGGGAAACGAAGCACACAGACTTCACTGCCAGCAAACCCTGCTCCTGCCTCCAATGGAGAAGACTGGAAGAAACACCACATTTAGAAACAGAAGGGAGTCACAAGTTCCTATTTCATTCAAAAGGATGGGGAGAGAAGAGCCTACTGGGACTATTTGGTGAAGGGCAGGATATAAATAAATGAGTAAATACATTTTGTTTGTAGAGATTATTGTGCTGATGGCACACAGAAATCGGTGAATCAGGACCCATTCTGACCTGTTAAATCATCTTGTGGGAGAAGAGAGGGAGGGACAGTGGGAACCTAAACAGCAACTGGAAGCCTCTGGCACCAGGCTTTAAAACTTTGCCTAGGAAAAGGCTACTGAAAGGTCTCCTTTGCGTGATAAGATGCCCCAAGTTCTGCCATGCAGAAGAGACTTCCAGTGGCCTCTGGGGGCAAGCACAAAGGAGACCTCCATCTCTACTTCTGAAACAGGCATAAGCAGAATTTCACCTGCACAAAAGTGATAATACGCAACATAGTTTTAGGAGTCTAGAGACAGCTATGCTACACATGCCAGTTTTGGTGATTAATCCATGACTGCTATGCCTGTTTTATGTGAGGAGGGGCAGGGGAGGAGGCACCTGGTGTCTCTGCCCAGTCATGTGCTGTTTCTATCTTGCTTTGCTGGGATAAAAGTGCAAGGGTGACTTATAGCAGTGAACGACAGCAGTGCTAATGGGTCAGGTTAGCAACCAGCCAGACTGTTTTGAAGAAACCCGCTTGCTTGCAAAACACCTTTGCACAAGCCCAGAAAGTCAAGACTCCAGAAACCAGCTCAAACACATGACGGAAAGATAACCAGAGAGGCGTGCCAGCAACTACGCAAGACAAAAATAAGGCAATGTCCTGAAGGCCTTTGCCAACAATGTATCCTCAGTATTAGCTCAGAAAGGGTCCTGCGCTTGAGATCAATTTGGAAGGCCCCCTAGTTAAGCAAAATTTCTGAGAGAAGAGGGGCAGGCAACAGCTGGCCTGACTAAGTGCCAGGAAACCGTGTTTACTAGGTGGGCTTCCAAAGTGCCATCAAGGCCTGTTTCTCTGTCTCCTCTCTGCCATGCAGGATTCCTATTCACTTCCCTCCTTTCCCAGATCATCCCCCTGGCTGTGGGGCTCGCATCCTTGGGCATGCTTGGACTGGAAAGATACCTGCCTGCTCGCCTGATGGCTCTACCACTCGGACCCCCATCTGGTTTGAGACCAAGGACACTACTGTGTAGTCAAGTGAGGACAACAACCATTCTTCTTCCCATCTTCTTGGATGCCTATGATGGCTAAATAATTGACTTACACACGGAACAGAGGAATCACTGAGAGCTTGGGCTGATGAACAAGGTATAATGAGGCTGCATATTGAAGCTGCCCCAGGCTAAGCTGATGGCATAGGGCTGTGTGTATTCCACCCTATACCTGAAGGTCTCAGGGCAGGTCACCATAAAATGAGTACGCAGACAAGATGTGTCCAGTAAAATGGTGAGAGTGATAGATATCCCCGTAAGAGCAATGTGCCAATTTCTGCCAGGTCACCTGAAAGAAGGCCGTAGAAATGGAGGAAAATAGCTCTAGGGCCTGTTTAGCCCTGCTATGGAGTGGGTTAAGAAACTGCCACTGTGGAACCATCTTGTTCATGAGGCTGCCAGCAGGTTGCTCCAAGGGGCCAAGGAGTGGAACAGAGTCACTCATGGTGACAAGAGCTCTCAGAGAAGCAGGAATGAATTGCCCACCGCAACCCCACTGGAATATTCCTCCCTCCTGCACAGCTGGCACAGAACTCAAAGAATCACCAAGAAACCAAACTACACTGCAAGGATCTTACCTGTGATTTCCTCCCTTTTGGGGACATCAGTCAGGGGCACAGAAGAGGAACGTCCTCCCATGGGTGCCTTCTCCAGCTCACCAATGCGATGCTCAGCCAGTGCTCTGAGGGAAGCCACTGCCTCTTTGGGTGAATGTGGGTGATCACCCAGCCCTATGCAACACTCCTCATCTTTGGGGACTTCCAAGAGCAAGGCCTCTGGGACACCTGGCAGGTACAGCTCCTCCTCCTGGCACGCCCCATCATCACGTACCTCAGCCCCCTCCCTAGAGGAAACCAGGGCTACAGTCCCTCCTTGAGGGTGGCCACTTTCCTGCTCCTCCTCTGCCACAGGAATATTCCGAACTGGCTCTGGTTGTTTCAGGCCACAACCCCCCACAGATTGTCCATCATCCCCTTGGAGTTGGTGACCCTCCATCCACCCTGGAGGAGCGGAGGCATCTTCCAGGCTGTTTTGTTCCCCAGAAAGCGGAAGCTTGGTTTTGGTCAAACCCTGGGAGCTTCCCTGCCCAGGGGAATCACTACCTGGCCTAGGAAACTGGCCAGCTTGCCTCTGGTCCACCTTGCTCAGCCATTCAGATGGGCGTGCAGAGGGCCCTCCCATTCCAGCAGGCAGGCTTTGTGAGAGCCTGCTGTGTGCCACTCCGTCTCCAGAGAAGGATTCTGGTGTCCAAGTCTTTCCTGAGGGTTGGGGAAAGGCACCTTCTTGCCACCATGGGCTGGAGTCTCTCAAGTTCTCCTCACAAAGGCAGCAGGTTGCCAGGGTCTGAGTGCAAGATTCCACCTCCCAGTCTTTGCTGGCACCCTTGAAGCCTTCTTGGTCCACCTGCAGGAGACAATCGCTGCTGCTACCTATGCTCTGCGCAGCCTCACTGTGGCACAGCTCAGGATTCCTACAACCATGTTCTGGCTCCGCAGTGCTCTCGAAGCCAGCAGTTTCTGTAGCTCCAGAAGCCCCCACCTTGGCAGACTGCCATTCTGTGTCCTCTCCATCGTCAAAACGGCACATGGCAAACCTCCAGTCCAGCTCATGCTCTGGATGCCCCTGCACCTCTGTGTGGGAAGGCTCCTTTGCATCGTACTCCCTGGAGCCCACAGCAGGTAACACACAGGCAAATGTTTGCTCCTTGGGCTTACAAAGGTTTTTCCAGAGCAACTGCTCCCCTCCCCCTCCATTGTCCTTCTCCAGACAATCCCTGCAGTCACTGGTCTGGGCCTCTGGCTGTGGCTGCCCTTGCGGTTCTGATACAAAGCCCCCTGCATCCCTCAAGTTGATGTTGCTGGTCTGCCTGACTACCGGACTACATTTTGGACTTGCCCTTGGCTTACTGTAGCAGTTAAAGGCAACTGACTGGGCTAGGGGTTCTAGCTGGGGCCCACACGCAGGCAGTGAAACCCCAGTGAGATCTACGTACTCTCCTTCCTGGTCACTTTCAAAGTCCTTACTGAGCTCTGCACCCGTGCCCTCCCTGCTGGAAGAAGTTTTTCCCAACGGTTCTGCTCTACTGGACTCAAAGAATCTCACACCAGGCAACTCTGGTCTTGGAGAAGCACAACCCTGCCCTTCAGAAGACTCCTGGGGTTGCTCTGCTGAAACATCCAAAGTAGGAGGTCTCTGGGCCATCAGGGCAGAATCAATCTCCATTGTTCTGGGGCTATTGATAAATTCTGGGTTGACTACTTTTTCCCAAGGGAGCCGAAATATTGTGTCATCTGTGGAAAGCAGACAGATTTCCAGTGCAGCTCCTACCCGCTGCCTGTTGATAGAATTCAGCCATTCCAGGGTGAAAATGGAAGTATAGGAGACCTCAGGGACCACAAACTCCTCAACATGATGCTCATCTCCAGCCAAACATTTCACTACAATCCGTGGGGATTTTTTAAAATAAGGGACCACCTGCAGGTAAAAATCTCCTGGCCTGAGGCTCCGCCAATCCAGAGAGGCAAGCTGGACTACAATCTTCTCGTGCACACAGAGTGGCCAGCCGACATGCCGAAACACCAAGCTGCAATGTGGAGCCTTAAAGAAACAGACAAGCCTCATGAGCTTAGGAAAAGGAGTGCAAAACCTACAACTGGCCAAATGGGTAAGGGAGGCCACAATTAGAACTTAAGAGAAAGTTTCTCAAAGTGATGACGGCTGAATGATGTCACTATTAAGACGTCGAATGATTCAAAGCAAATCCCAGCAATTTCAAAGGTCTAACTCTCAGTCAAACGTGCACACAATTGCTCTTAAGTCTCCCAATGCTCCCTCGGGCAGATAACCTTCCACCAATATCAGAAATTTTGCCCACACCTGCAGAAGAGCACAAACTGGGAGTGGCCTGCCCCAAGTGGGTCTGTGAGGCAAGGAAGATTTCTGTGCCTTTCCGTGGCTCTGAGTACCACTCACATTACCCTCATCCAAGAAGTCCCTCTGCGAGGGACTGGTTCCCAGAACAGACTGAAAATGACACTTGAAATCTGATGGCCCCTTGCATCCTGTTTGGGTTGCCTTTTGGCCACTCAGGCCTAAGCAGCTGGATGGGGAAGGAGAAAGGCCCCATCTTTCAATATAATATAGAGCCTTCTCAGCAGTATTGCCTCAAAGAACTCATCTGCCCTACTCATCGGTCCACTGACCCCATGTTTTCTTTGTGCTGGGCCTTTTAAGAACAGATGACCTTTGACGGTCTGCTTAATTCTTGTATGCAGATACCATGGGCATAAGAGAAAAAAAGCCCCAGCAGTGGCACCTCTTCAAGAAGGCAAAAGGATCCAGATGTCTGGGGAGACCCGGAAGAAAATGGAGAAACTTGACCCCAAACTACACCTACCGGTTTCTCTAGGCAGGTTCCACTGAACTCCTGACTGGCAGAGGGAGGGGGTTATTCTGCTCTTCTGCCTGGGGCATCAGTTCTGGCACTGAAAGGCTTGGCTTGCATTTAGGCAAACAGAAACTGCAGAGCAAGAAGCCACCCTGACTGACAGCAACCGCCAACCCCAAAGTCGCCTTTGTTACCACAGAAGAACCTGCATAGCAACTTCCATCACTCAGTCCCATCACTGTGGCTGACAGGATGGCACCATAGGGCATCTCCATCTGCCTTAGAGCAGGCCGGCAGCCAAAGCTACAAAGCTTCCCCATCCTCTCTCAGCCCCCTTCTCCTCATGCAATGTGCCTTTTTAGCTCCTTAATGCACTGCTCAGGGGTTTGTCTAGGAATGCATACTGTAAGCTGCTCTGAGAGTCTTTCTAGTCTTAAGGCTGGCATATAAACAAACCAGATAAATAATAAATATCAAACCCCACAGAGCTCTGCAAGGAAAGCACCGGCAAAATGTCTGAGCAGTCTCCTATTTGGTCCTTTTTCATCCAGAGAACGTCAGCCTCCATTTGCTGCCTGCCAAAAGGGGATGGCTGGAAGTCAGGAGCTGGCAAAGCTACGGACGGGTGTGCAGCTCTGCCAGGGCACCTGCTCTCCTTGTTCTCACTTTCTGGCATGTCTCTGCAGAGCACGTGTGATTTATGGAAGACACACTGTGTTGCTTTAATACTTAACCCTGGCGCTTCAGCTAGGATGGCAGCACAGCAAGGCCAGGCACGGAGATGCCAAGTACCACAGCTATCCTGTACGGAGGTCCATTGTTTTGAAACCCAAAGGAAACTTACAAGAACACCACTCTTCTTAACAGGCACAGAAATGCTTTAAGTTGATTGATACTTCACCATGCAGTGCACGTTTCTATTTGCTGCTACTTGAGGGGACTTGCAGAATCTCAAACACATCTTACTGTTTGGGGAAGGACGGGAAGGACCTTTCATTGGACGCTTTGTTGCTTAGCACCCTGCACCTGGCACTCTCACGAGTATAATAGAGCTGCATCTGCAAAAGTATCCAGGTAGCCACCTGCTCCTCAGCCCTCCCTCCTCAGCAACATGCAGTTGGGGTGCTTCACAAGACCAAGGGCTGGACAAGCCTAGGGAGCTGTTCTACTCACACAGGCCTCCTGCTGGACACACTGCAAGATGTGCTTGGCTGGAATCAGGAAGTCGATGAGATACTGCAAGCCATCCCCGTGGTACGTTTTCTCCACCACATCCAAGACCTGGCACAGAACCGTGGCCGCCGTGACCTCAAAGGGCGGATAGAGCACCGACAGCGTACTCTGAATGCAGCCGTCCAGAGACTGGGAATCCTGCCAAGAGAAGGAACAAGGTGAAGAACCTCAACATCGACGTGGCGCACTGGCGGATGCTCCTGTGAAAAGAGCTCGAGGCCTCCTTGTTCGTTCCTGTGCTGTTCAGAACCACCCTGCCCTCTCCCAGGCAGGCCCACTGCTGCTCCGTGGGAGGGAAGCGCTCACCTAGTCTCGACACAGTGGCGGCAGACAGCGTACGCTGCAAAATCCTTCCTCTGACTGAGCAGGGCGGGGCTGCTGCTAAACTATGATTATGGTGGCATGTTAGGGAGCTTGCGGGGTGTGAGAGGCAAGAATCAATACGGGGACAAATGCAGGCAACCAGAGCCAGCTTTGTAGCTCTGCGGGGTTACCAGTTTCCCTCAGGAGCAAAGGTAGCTTCCTTTTACCCCTAGGTTATATTAACAACCACTGAACCACCACAAAGACTGAGGCTGCTCCAAAGACAATTGACTGTATATTCAGGATGGAGGAGCTACTTCATACTTATGCACTCTGTGCAAACTCTGTGCCAGAAGTTAAGACCTTCATCTTCCTGGTGCCTCTAACCCGCTGTGTGACTTGGGTTCATGCTAGAACAAGGGCTACTCAGCTGCAGCGCTCAAGATGCTCAAATGCAGCTCCCAGCCTTCCACTTCTACTGGGGACCTTGTAGCTCAGGGCTGTCTGGAGAGCACCAGTTGAGCTAGAGGCTGAAGGTATTAAAGTCCATCCTATACCCCAGTGAGAATGTTTCTGGATTCTGGATGCAGACAAAAGCCACAGGGTCCACAGAAGAACAAGGTAAGTAATACAATGAATGGCATTTGACAGGTGTTGGGGAGGTGAGCTCTGCAGAGCAGGGTGCATGTGTGAGGACTTCCTATAAGTAGCAGAGGGAGTGAAATACCTACCCACGTTCCTTTTCCTTGCCTCCACAACGGTAGCCACACTGCAGTGCCTGAAAGTCAGATTCCACAAGCTCAGCAGTTCTGATCCCTGCTGAACAACAATGGGCCCGTCACTGCCAATGGAATGCAAAAGCACCTCCGGCTTCCAGATATGGCACAGCAAGGGAAGGGATGTTCCTCAAGAACTGAGGCCAACTCACACATTTATGGGACAGATAATAAAAGTCCCTCTGTGAAAGAAAACCTGTAGGTTGGCTGTTTCCTCTAACGGAGGCAGATTCCCACATGGAGCCTACTAGCCTCAACTGAAACTGTGGGGGAAACCAGGAAAGCTGCTCCTGCTGCCATCCAGGCACGTTGAAGCAGCTATGGAGGGACACATCTCTTGGTGGCCTTTGGCCAGCCACTCCACCTCCACCTATCCAGTCCCACAGAGCTGGCATGAAACACAAGAGCGCGGAAATGGCAAGGTATTAGACACAGGGGGCACAATACAAAATGAGGGTTGCAGTGGTGAAAAGGTCAGAGTGGGCACCCTCTTTCCTTGCCAGCTGGCTTTGCCCAGTCCTTTCTCTTCCTGAACGACCTTGAAAGACGAGTCTGTCGGGCATGACATGTGAGCAGAGGGTGCCAGCCTCAGGGCTGCCTAGACAGTGGCAGAGAGCAAGCTTGTGGGCAGTGCCCTAGCCAAGGTGTGCATGGGCTGCTCAGTGACCAGCACCACATCCTTGCCCCCCCACCCCCGGCCTGGCAGGTGCTGGCCACCCAAATGGAGGGACAGCAGCAGGGCAGGTGCCCAAGAGCAGCCAGCCCCCTGCTTTCCCACCCGGGGGCAACGGGCCACCGGCCGCCTGGCGGGAGCGCGACAGATACCAAAAGCTGCTGCAAGCCCTGAGGCCGCGTGTGACGGGAGGACAACGCGTACGTACACACAGTGGCTCCCCAAGCGGTGTCCTCTTCGGAGCAGGGGAAGCCCTGAGGCCTCTGACCGCGTTCCCCTCCCCAAAGCCTAGCGAGGCGTGCCGTCGCCGCTGCTCCGCCTGTCAGGAAGGCCCTGTAGTTCCCTCCCTTCCGAGTCCCCGGCCGGTCCTCTCTTCGTAGGCAGAGGCAGCGGCCGCGGCGCTTCCCTTGACGGCGGCCCAGCAACGAATGGGCGTCCGGCCTCGGCTCGGCGCCTGCCAGGCCTGAAGCGGAGGGCAAGCCGTGAGACGAAGGCGGCCAGGCCAGGCCTGGGCGGGCGAGCGAGCGAGCGAGCGCGGCCTTGACCGGGACTCGTCGGCGCCCCCGTAGAGCCCTCTGGCTCCCTCCTGGTGCCCAGGCTCGTCGTGGCTCGTCCCGGCGCGGCGGCAGGAGCCACCCTGAGGGCCCGGCCGTGAGGGAACTCGCTCGCCTGAGGTGAGGGGCGTGAGAGGCGGCCAGGCCGGCGAGACGAGGCGAGCGGCGCTGAGGCCTTCGAGGGCCCCCCCACCTCGCCCGGAGCAGGGCCAAGAAAAAACCGCCGCCGCCGCCGCCGCCCGGCGTCATCGAATCTCGCGCCAGGCGGCGCTTACTAGGCCGGGCGGGCCGCGCGCGCACGAAACCGTTGCACACCAGTCCTGAGGCGAGGAGTAGCCGCCGCCCCCGTTGCCTTTCGTGTGAAAGGCGCCACAGTTTAAACTTTAAAGGCATCAGAGCCGCGCTGGACGTTCCCCCCCCCCCCGTCTTCCTCCCTGTGGAGCAGATGGCAGAATCCCTATTTACCTGGCCTCCTTGGCCTTTCCACATGGCAGATGCCAGCAGCGGTTCCTTTGGCATTGCATCGATTGATTGATTTGAATTTTCAATCCCGCCCTATATACCCAAAGGTCTCAGCATTAAAAACCAGTGAGCATATAAAATGAGCATTAAAGCCATGACAGGGAACGAATGTGGGGAGGAAAAGCCATTTCCTTGCTTAGCCAAAGGCCAGGGCAAAGAGGTGGCACCTATTTATTTATTTATTTGTATTTCTATCCCGCCCTATACCCAAAGGTCTCAGGGTATGGATTCTGGAAGCCTTTGTCCTTCTCTGGGGCGCCGGGTGGCAAAGGGTTCCAAGCTCACACGCCTCAGGGCCAGAAAGAGTTGAGGCACATTTCGCATACAGTCCAGCTGCTTTGCGTCAGCGATGCGTGCCCTTCCATAATGCCGCCATTGTCACGACTGCCCACGCAGAGGGCCTTGCAAAAGCATGGGCTTTGCGTGCCCCTGCGTTTCCCTCATGAGCCCAGAAGAGTGCCAGCTGGACATACAACTTATAAAAGATGCCTTTGTGCCCCAAATACGCCGTCCAGCTGGCAGCGCTTGAAAGGGACCCTCGGCTTATCCTAGCACCCCTCCAGAGGGCATGAGAGAAACTCGCACACTGGGGAAACCATCTCCAGCCTTTCAGGGAAGAAAGATGCGCCTTCTCCGTCACCTTCGATGCAGCCCTTAAGGGCATCTCTTCAACACCGAAGATGGCGAGAGTGAGCCTAATCTCTCCCAGCCCATCACATGTCTCCTTTTCACTCACAAATTCTTCCAGAAGCCCAGAAGCTACGTTCTCTGCCAATCGCATGGGCCCAGGGTTACTTATGTCACCCGCTTGCTCTAAAGGCTGGTGGGGTACCACATCACTCCCCCAATGCTCAAGGGAAGCTGCCCCTGATGACACAGACTGGACATGTTGACCCTGCAAGAAGACACAGCTGCAAGGGGCAGCACCTTGAACCCTGCTTACCCTGGGCCAGCAGCTTTCTGCCACCTCCCCACAACTCTGGGCCACCTGGCAAGACAGATGAACTCACTGGGCGGGATCCCACCACTGAGCAGCTCTGCCCCAGGCACAATGATGGGAGGGAATGTAGAAGCCAGCAGGTGGCGCAACACATTGCAACCAAAAGGAAGGCAAGAGGAGGAGCAATTCCTTGTTACACCTTCCTCACTCTCTGGGCAAGCCCTGTCTTCTGCTCCACCCTTGCCTAGCAGCCAAGTCTCCTAGGAAGTTATTAGCCTCGGTTGTGGCTGATTGGCAACAGGCTGGTGTGCACCCTAACTCCGTGAGCATGGAGGCCCTGTGGCACAGGGCACACAAGAGGGAAGAAGCACACCATGTCATCCTCTGGGGCACACATAACAGCCCTCATGTCCATGGGGGCAGTTAACAGGTATCTGTTGCCCTGGCACAGATTTTGTAGTGGGCAAAGGGGCTGGCGCAGCCACAGACCCAGTGCCCTGCTCTTTCTGAGTGCCTTCAGTACCAGCCCTGGCGGCTGCCTCATGCCATCTCAGCTGCCCTCTGGCTTTACGAGCACCATGTTCTCTGATAGCTCCCACCTACCCAGCTACAGTGGTACCTTGACATACAAGTGCCTTGACATACAAGTGTTTTGAGATACAAGCCGCCGAGCGAGTGATATTTTGCTTTGAGATGAGAGCAAGATTTGAGATACGAGTATGTAAATACAGTACAGTACATAACAAAAACAACTGAGGTGGTGTTTTGGGAGCTGGAATGGATTAATGGGAAAATTGCTTTGAGATACGAGCGATTTGACATAAGAGCAAGGTTACGGAACGAATTAAACTCGTATGTCAAGGTACCACTGTACTTAGAAAGCCAGTCAGCTAGCCATTTGCAGTCTGGGTATGGGGGGCACTTGGGAGAGGGTGCAGCCCACCTTCAGAAGCCTCCATTGGGACCCAACATCCCTGTTTCTGCACTCCAGCAGACTTCTGCTCTGTAGCATCCCCCAGGTACCATCTATATGGTAAGGTATTCAGGAACCTAAACCTTATGAATGCAGAGGGGCAGCTGTATCACACCCAAGGATATGAATATCTGATACAAACGAATACATATCCAATATGTATCCTATACCAAAACCATTCTGAAAGTCTCAAATCCGACCTGGATCCACTTTTAATACGCTCTCAATCCATGTGGAATACACTTGAGATCCGTTGCAGATGCGACTGGTGCAGACGCTTTCCCACCTCCCCAGTTTAACAAATGTCTGAACTATACATACGAATGTCAATGTACTAATATAACATTCAAATCGTGTATAAATATCCGAATTTGTACAAATTTGTACAGATAACGAATGTTTCAGATATTTGTGCACATCCCTAGTCCCCAGGAACACAGGGATCGATACAACAAAGCCATCGCTAGGTCTGAACCCAGATGTTAATCCAAAGCCTGCAAATGTTTGGCAGTATCTTAGATCACCTGAACCCCTTGCTACCAGCATTCAGTGTGCCCCTGTGTGCCTCAAGTTGCTGCAACTGAGAGATGTAACATCATTAAGTCCTAGGAGCCCCATGGCGAGGACATCCTGGAGACTTTGATGCATAAGGAAGGAGGCACCGTGGCAGAAATGGTGCCATCCACACAGCCACCACAAGCAGGGACTACGGATCAAGGAGAGGTCTTCTCCAGTACAGCATCACTCATCTGGGTCAGGCTGGTTACCATATTGCAAACATTATACTGCTTTCTTTTCTGTTGCATTGAAATAACAGTATATGTTTCGCTAAGAACAGCAAAGTGAATGGTTATGTGTTTACCATAGAGAACATTCTGTATTATTTTGCTTTGCACACTGGCTTAATTCATAAACATGCTGTTTATGGTATCATTGTGTCATGTTAGCTGCAAGCCACTGGGAGCTAAATAAAAAGATAATACAGAAGTCAAAGTGCCAAGCAAAAAGTGGCCAGATGAGAAGCCCAAGGACAGCATCCTTTGCAAGAGCAGGATACCCAGTCTGGATAGCCAAGTGCCCTCTTTGCCTCGCTCCAGGGGCTGCCAGATCTCCTTATGGGCCTGTACAGGGAAGCCTGAGGAGAGAGATCAAGGTGTGGCTAGCTGTCCGCTCTCATTAAATGCCAGAGCTGACTGATATCAGAATTTGAAATTTTGAATTGAGTATTGTTAAAAGTGACTACAGATTTCAATTTTTTTCCTTTAAGAGAGCTGCAGGTCAAAGGTTCCATCATGAAATTTAGAAGGGGCTTAGTGAGACGGCCCCAGGAGAACTGTGTGCTGTTGGATGAAAAAATAATCAAATGCAAACAAAAATAAGTCCATAGAAAGCTCATTTTCTTCCCCTTATTTCACTGCTGCTAAAACAAGGCATTAACAATGATGTGGGCATCCAGGACAAAAATCTCTCCTGAATGCCAGCTGTATTAAATGCCAGGGCTGAAAACAGGCAGAGCAAAGAGGATGTGGTGGCAGAGGGAAGACTGCAGGAAGTACCCCCCCCCAAGAGCTGGTACACTGAAAGGCCCCCAGAGAGGGGTGCCAGTCACAACAGCAGACAAGAGGAGGAAATGCCATTCTGTGCTTCCCCCTCCCAGTCTGAGCAAAGGGGCATAGACCACTTTAATCATCAGACATTAATTCTTCAAGTACAGCATTATGGGCCTGGGGAAAAAGTTAGCTCCACAAATGTGGGGCCACCGCTGGAAAGTCCTGGTCATCAAGCTCCTAGGCTCCATTAGGTGGAGAAGTAGAAAAGGACCCTGGGATTTGACCATAAAGTGTTTCATGGGACAAAGTGGCCCCCATGCAGAGCAGAGGGATGCCCCCTGATGGCTTCTTCCAGGTGGTTTCATGTCAAAGTCAGACAACGTGGGAACAAGGCAGACCCCATACTTCAGCCTTTATGGAGCCAAACCTGTGTCCCTTAGGTAGGATGCAGTACCACCTGATCCTAACTTGGACAGGTACCTCTGAAGTGGTATCGAAAGCTGCCAAGAGACCCAGGACAGTCAGCGGAGTTGGTTCTGAGCTCACGCCAAGGCTTCAAATGGAAACAGAACTCTGGGCCTGAGTGGCTGCTACCTGTTTCAGCACTTTGCCCCACCGGCAACTGGAAGAGGTGCATGTTCTTCCCAAGCACCTTTGCTCTGTCAGAGACCGTTTTCTACCAGGAAACTTCCTGGAAGCAGTGGGGCCTCCAAAGTGCACAGCAAGGTCACGTGACCTATGCCTCCCAGCCCACATGGCAGCGCAAAGCAAGGACCCTGCTGGGGGTGTTCCCTCCACAAGGTTCTTCCTGGTCCCTCTGGCCCCTGGAGACCAATGGGCGAGCATCCTTTCAGAACCCTTAGGCTGCAAAGCACCAGGTTGCCTTGCCTGCCTCTGTGAGGCTTCCATTGGTCCAAGCGACACACAGGGGAAGCACCTTGGCAAGCAAGTGGTGGGCTTGGGCTCCTCTGCTCATTACCTCGGCTTCAGCCTCTCCGGTCCCCAGTCCCTGCCTGGTTCCCACGGCAGCTGATTTCTCTGCCCAGCCTCCAGCCAACGTCCGTTGAGCTACTATTGTCTTTAAGCAAGGCTGCTGTTTGCCATTCGCCCTAAGCAAACAGTTTTTTCCTCTTATTTGAAACCAAGGAGATGGGCAAAAGGCCCAAGAAGAGCTGCCCCACATCCCAATAGGGAAGAGAGGGCTGCCAAGCCGGTCTTGCAATGCCCTTGCCAGGGAATCTGGCAGAAGGAGCAGAGAAGCCCTTGCGCCTTCTCTCTGCCTAGCAGGGACTTTGAAAACTCGGTGGGCCTGGAAGTTGGCGCCCTTTTCACTGGACGCTGTGGCTGCCTCTGGATGGGCAGAGGCAATGGATGATCTCAGGAAGGCTCTGAGTTTGGTCTAGTGGTTAAGGAGCCGGACTCTTATCTGGGAATACCGGGTTTGATTCCGCCTTCCTACATGAAGCCAGCTGGGTGACCTTGGGCTAGTCACAGCTCTCTTCTGAACTCTCACAGCCCCACCTCACCTCACAGGGTGTTCTATTGTGGGGAGGATACAAAGCTTTGTCAGTTGCTTTGAGTCTCCTTAAATGAGTGAGAAAAGTTGGGTAGAAAAGCCAACTCTTCTCCTTATCTGGGAATACCGGGTTGGATTCTGTACTCCTCCACAAAGCCAGCTGGGTGACCTTGGGCTAGTCACGGCTGTCTTCTGAGCTCTCACAGCCCCACCTACTTCACAGGGTGTCTGTTGTGGGGAGAATAGGAAGCTTTGTCAGCCCCTCTGAGTGCCCTTAAACGGGTGAGAAAAGCGGGGGAGGAAAGCCAACTCTTCTTCTTTTTCTTCTTCTTGCCACCCCAACGTCTGGCAAAGAGCTTTTGTTGCTGAAGCGGCTCTCCTGGCATTGAGGTCAGCGGGATTGTTATGGGAAACCCAGCACTGTCGCTGGATTTCCATGGACCCACTGCAGCATGTATTTTTCACGTTGCCGTTAGCAGTGCATTGAGAACGCTGCAGGGATGCCTGGCATTCCAGCACAGTGCCAAGGGGATCCCGGGTTTTGTCTCATGGCTGCGAGTCTGCCAGGGAGCAGAACAGCGGACCTTCTGGTGTCAGCAAGCAAGGCTACTTCTTGCCAGCATTACTGGCTGCCGAGGCTGCTGGGTGCATTTGGCCTGGTGCTCAACGTGCTCCCAGGCCTGGAAGATGCCGGCTGCATAGCGCTTAACGCCTCCAGCCCATACACAGCCACAGAGCTCAAGGGCTCCATTTGTCAATGCTCGTCCGAGCTCTTGAAAGCACCCACAATAGGGTGGGGATGGAACAAAGCTTCCTCTGAGGCTGCCCACCCCACCCACCCGGGAACAGGAGGAGCTTTTAAGGGTGCCTTGAATGAGCTCCTTTGCTCTTCTCCCGATCGCACAAGGGCCATTGTGGGCACTGGAGCTCTGGGCCTCGGAGGAAGCCAGAGGTTATGCTGCATCAGACCTAAGCAGGACTGGCTGTTCAGGCCGGAGGAAGTGGCAGGCCCGGCCTCCATTTCGCCTTCAGCAGGGACCAGGATTTCCTCTGCCCACTAGTCCACCTCCCTAACATCAGTAGGGAACTGCCACCCACTGCGCCACAAGGGGGGCTGCTGCCCCCAGATGCTGGAGGGGGGGCATGAGGAATGGCAGGGGAGATGGACTGAGTGGCTGCAGTGCCAGCCCAGCCCATGGGAAAAGCGACGCCTGTTGAGCCAAGCAGCTATTGCGCACTGTACTTGGCCCAGAAGGAAGTGCGCGCATGGAGTAAGGGGCCTTGTGGCTGCCTATGGGTCAAGGAGGGATTGCTCTGCTTGGCCAACATGCGCAGAAGCCTCCCTGAGCAACAGCTGCTGGACTGTCATCACCCCCTGCACCCAAGATCATGCAAGGTGCTAGTCCACAGAATTTGTGAGGGCATTTCTTAGCATTTCAGGTGCCAGGAGCCTCTGGGCACTTGGGTCCAGAGAAACATAGGCTAAGGAGACCGGTCAGCCCCAGAGGAGCCTTGTGGGGAAATCCAAGGGTGGGGGGGGGGGGTTCTGCAGTGGCCTGGCTGCTGGAGAGACAGGAGAGGACCCAGGCGAGAATCAGGGATCCTAGTGTTTGCTTCCGTGCTAGGACCAGATAGTGGGGCAGCAGGGGCAACCTGGGCTGACAGATTAGATGTTTGCAGAGGCCAAGCTAGATGCCCTTGGTCGCTTTTAAGCCTCTACGAGGATGGAGGGCAACAGGACTCAGCTGCGCCTCTGCAACACCCCAGAGGGGAAGGGGATGCCCCCTTCAGCTGCTGCTCCTGAGCCCCCACACTGTGCTGGCCCGCTGCCCAGATATGGGTGGGGGGCTCCTGCAGATTAGCCCCAGGGCATTTGGAGCATCTCGCGCGGCCCCAGCTTGGAAGCCCATCGCTACTACTCAGGGCCCGCCCTCCCAGCCTAGTTCGGGCCTCTTGCCTCAACTTTCCGCACCGTAGGATGCCGCGCACAGATTGCGCGCCTAGCCGGTTACCTGGACCCCGGGGGCGGAAGCGGCCGGCTAGGAGCCAAGAACAACCGGGGCAGGTGAGCCGCCAGCGGTCTTCCTGCAGATCGGAGCGCTGGAGCTCTGCACATGCCCAGAGGCCTGGGGGACCAGTAGACGGGACAGGAAATCCGCATCGCCGCCGGACTTACCATGGTGGCCTTCGCTCGTCCGCCCGCCCGCCGCCGCTCCGCGCTGGGACCAGCCCGAAGCGGTTAGAATGACCCGGCGGCGCGGGGGCCGGCGAACGGCTCCTCCCCTCTAGGCCGACTCGGGGGGAGGACAAGGCAGGGCAGGCTGCTGCGGGCCGTGGACCGGGCGGGCAGGCGGGCATGGGAGGGGCGGCGGGAGGGAACCCAGGCCCATCCGCCCCGCCCCCTCCGGGTCCTCCTCCGAACTTGGCTCCTGCAGCTGCAGCCAGCGTCGGAAGGGAGCGATCCGCGGCGCTGCCCGTGCGCAACTGCCGCGCAGGAGGCGGCCGGCCAGATCCCGCTAAAACTCCAGCGGCGCTGCTGCTGTCGGGCGCCCGGGAAGTGAGCGGCGGAACTTTGGCACGGCCGGGCAGGAAGGGGAACGGAGGCGCAGCGCCTCGGGGCGCCACCCTTCCCTGCCTGCCCCGTTGCTGCAGGCGAGGTGCCGGAGCCCTGCTCTTCCCCGCTCGCTCAGCACCCGAAGCTGCAAACGCCCCGCGAACTCCGCTGTCCGCCGCCTGCGCGGGCCGGGCCGGGCGAAGGGCCTTTCCAGGCCCCTCGGGTGGCCCTTCGTGGGTGCCGTTTGCAGCTCCCGCGCCGCCCGCCCGAACCGGAGCTTTGCTTTTCCTTCCAAACGCCTCCCGGGACGGGGACGCCGCCTCTTCCCCGCCCGTCGGTCACTCGCCGGGAAGATGCGCCGATGCGGCGGCGGCGGCAGCAGCAACGACAGGGGCCAGGAAACGGCCCTCCGCGGGAAGGAAGCGCCCCTGCCCGTTCCCGTCCCGTCTTGTCGTGGTTCGCTACGCGCGACGCGGCAGGGCCGCCGAGACCGTCCTGCCCGCCTAGAGACATTGGCGGAAACGGCCCGGCGGCGATTTGCTCCCCGAAGGCGACTCCCGCTTCGTTGTGCCCGCACAAAAGGAAACCCTCGAGGCGGGAGGCGAGCGCTGCGCCGCTGGCCGTCGGTGCTGCCGCTGTCGCCCGACCAAATCCCCCGGCGGCCTCTCATTCCCGATGGTTTGGTCTCTTTTTCCGCCAGTCGAGGGTGAAGAGCCGCCTTCGCCGTTTCGGAAGGGGAGGCGGAGGCTGTTAAAATTTGCCCGGGCAAAGCTCTCCCTTGGCCTTAAGGCTTTCCCATGGCAGCATAAGAAGAAGAGTTGGCTTTTCTACCCCGCTTTTCTCACCCATTTAAGGGGACTCAAAGCGGCTGACAAACCTTCTGTTCTTCTCCCCACAACAGAACACCCTGTGAGGTAGGTGGGGCTGTGGGAGCTCAGAAGAGAGCTGTGACTAGCCCAAGGTCACCCATCTGGCTTTGTGGGGGAGGGCGGAATCGAACCCGGTATTCCCAGATAAGAGTCCAGCTCCCTAACCACTAGACTGAACTGGCTCTGTGGTGGATCCAGCAGCGACCCCTAGCCAAGGGGGAAGTGGACCAGCTGCGGGATGCCACTCCTCCTGCCAACCTCCAACTGGCCTTTCTCAGCCCTGTCCTTGCACCCAACAGTGGTGGCGGGTTCTGCAATGGGGGGGGGGTTACCCACCCACCGCTTTGGAGAGCAAACCCAGCCGGGCGGCTTCTCCCCTCCCGTTCAGGGGTTCTTGCTTCCTGCTGCCAGGGCAACATCTGGCGTGGGCGCAAAAGAGACACTCGCTGGAAAAGGCTGCAGCTGCAAGGACCTTTCATGCCCATCTCATCTGCTCCCCCCCCCCTCCCGTGTCAAATTTGCTGGTCTTGGGCTAGGGAAAACCAGCCCCTTTTTTGCATTAACCAGCCAGACCAGGAGGGGGAGCCATCGTCTGGACAATGGTGCAGGCAAGCAAAGCAATGGCCTGAGGGAGAAAGGGCAGACTCTTTTGTCCGCCCCCCCCACCCCACCCTCTGCCATTCAGGGGTGGCACTCCCATGTCTCCGTTGTTGTTATTCCAGGGAATTCACTGACTTCACTAGGAAACCTTGCCTAGGATTCTGCTCAGATGCTTCTTGCCTGACTTGATGACCAAGCAGAAGTTCGCTTCAAGACATTCATGGGTGCTAAACCAGCTCTGAACTACAAGGCAAGACTCATGCGCTGCTTGATGCCTACCTGGTGTCAGAGCTCCAGAGTGAGCAGAGCACCAACGTTAGCCACAGCCGTGGAGGATGCTGGCTTAGCCGTGCGCTAGGCAGGGGAGGGGGCGGAGCAACTCCATCCGCTCACAGCCTGGTGTCCCGTTGGGCCTCTAATGACGCTAGAAGCACCCAAGGAAGAAGAAGAGGGGTTTTTTTAATATCCTGCTTTTCCCACCCTTTTAAGGGGACTCAAAGCGGCTGACAAACCTTCTGTTCTTCTCCCCACAACAGTCACCCTGTGAGGTGGGTGGGGCTGTGAGAGCTCAGAAAGAGAGCTGTGACTCGCCCAAGGTCACCCAGCTGGCTTCATGGAGGAGTGTGGAATCAAACCCAGTGACTGCGGGATATGAGTCCTGCACCCTAACCACAAGACCTTTCTTTCTGGGGAGGGCAACTACATCTAAAACAGGTGAAAGCCCCACTGCCCAATCTTGGGAGCCACCCCTGCCGACGTTCAGCCTGAAGACGCGCAGGCAGTATGGCTGACAGGTCACACCTGGAGCCAGGAGAGGAGAGGCAGTTAGTGAGGCAGGAAAAGAAGCAGAGGAAGGTGGGAGAGCCCAAAGGCAGCCTGGAAGCCCAGAAGAGTGATGGCTTGAGACGCAGAGAAACAAAGGGTGAAAGTCCTGAGGAGGAATTGGAGGAGCTGCTGTGTCCCCATTGAAGCCTCCCAGGACACTTCGATGCGCCTCCTTCCTCTGTGTCGTGGGGAACATGGCTCTTGTTGAGCCAAGACAAAGCATGGACCGCTGCCTTCTCTGCTCCCAACATGCACTGAAACCCAGCTGGGCAAGATGCTACCGCTCTTGGGATCTGCCCTTTGGGTCCAGCAGGGAGACAGAGCAGAACTCCCAGCAGGCATAGAGGGCATTTGCACCCTTGCAGAAGCAAAGCCTTCTCAGGTACCCCTTCTCACCTGGCAGAAGGCCCCAGTGGCCTTGTCGAGCAGCTCTGTTCCGCTTCTCCAGGCCTTCGTGCACAGCACAAGAGTGCAGTGAAAAAAGATGTGTGTCCAGGCAGCTGCCTCAGGCCAGGATCCAGAAATCGAAGCAACTGCTGAGTCCCGGAGGCCTTTTCCTCGGCCAGAATCTCCGGGGCTATCTGGAATGGCCGGCTGAGGGCAGCGAGGGTCTCGTCCCCATTGCCCCAACCTGCCCACTCGCTTGCCAGCGCTGCTTAGCTGGCCATCTCCAAGAAGATGCCAGCCTTTACAAGTCGGGAGCCAACCAGCATCTCTCCACCCCAGAACAGGGCTGCTTGTGGCCTGGGCTCTCAGTATGGAGGAATGAAGTGTTCCCTGAGGTCAGCATAACCACAGCAGAGAGACTGATGGGCTGGGGAAGGCTGTTAGCGGCCTGGCAGGGAGCTGCAGGTAGGAGCTGCCAAAACCCAGCAGGCTTCTACAGGCAGGCTACAACAAAGGGAAGGATTTCTGAGAACCCCCCCCCCCCATCTAAGATGTCTTGGTGGGAAAGCCTCCCGCCACCCTGGCCTTTCCCTTGCAGTTCCACTGTTGTCCTGGTGCTCTCAGTCCCCATCCTGACCCCTTGGCCAAGCTGAAGGCCAGTTCTATCCCTCAGCAAAGTAAAGGCTTCTGGGTCATTGTAGCTCCTGAAAGGAGAGATGACTTCCCAGGAAGCCAAGAGGGCCTCAGCTAACAGCTGGCCCGTCTTCCTCTTCAGCTGGCAGGAAAGGGCTTTGATCTCAGACCGGCAACTGGGGCATCTGCTGCTGCTTCTCAGACAGGATCATAGGCTGGTCATACTTTTTAGTAAGCAGGAACCTTTCCACCAATGGGCTTTGCAATGTCTCTCAGCTACGTTTCCTGGAGGGATCTTGGTTGGAAACACCTGGAGGCTTTTTGGGTCCCTCATAGGCCGAAGTTCTACATCCACAGCAGTGATGAAGTGCAAAGCACTCTGCACCTCCTGGAACTCCTGGTGCTGCTCTGGATGAGGGCAGCAGGTGTGAACCCAGAGCCCCTCCCCCCCCTGCCCAGGATGGCTCTTTTGCACTACAACAATTAAAATGAAGCTTCCTTCACTGGGAATTTCACCTTGTGTTTGTGTTTCCCCAAGGGCAGCCACGCTACAAGCACCGCATCACCCAGACTCTGACCATTTTTAAGGGCCTCTGTCTGGTTACAACAAGATTGTACCCAGATTTCTCTCTTTCTTCTATCTGAAGCCCAAAGAAAACATGGAGGCAAGGAACCTACGCTCCTGGTCTCCTTTAAGCAGCTAAATGGGCAGCCCGTTGTTCTGTTCTGCCAGTTTGGTCTAGTGGTTAAGGAGCCGGACTCTTATCTGGGAATATCGGGTTTGATTCTGGCCTCCCCCATGAAGCCAGCTAGGTGATCTTGGGCTAGTCACAGCTCTCTTCCGGGCTCCCACAGTCCCACCTACCTCACAGGGAGAAGAAAAGAAAGCTTTATCAGTCCCCTTAAATGGGTGAGAAAAGCAGGGTAGAAAAGCCAACTCTTCTTCCTCCATGAAGCCAGATGGGTGGCCTTGGGCTAGTCACAGCTCTCTTTTGAGCTCTCACAGCCCCATCCACCTCACAGGGTGTTCTGTTGTGGGGAGAACAGAAGGTTTGTCAGCCACTTTGAGTCCCCTTAAATGAGTGAGAAAAGCAGGGTAGAAAAGCCAACTTGTCTTCGTGTGTGTGAGCAGTGAATTTACCGATGCTATCCCAAAAGATTCCAAGGGAATCGTGATGAAAAGCAAGGAACCCTCAACTGGGAACCATCACAACCAGATCCGATTTTCCCCCCATTGGACTTATACTGCATCTCCTCACTCCACTGGCTCCCTAAAGGTGATCGGCCATTTGGGACTGAAGTCCTGGCAACCTTCGCACTGATGGATTCCCTGAAGAACAAGGTGGAGCCAGCAGTTGCTTCACATCCTGGTTTTCCAAAGGCTGCCTCTGAATACTTTTGGGCAGTAAACATGGCCTGAATGCCATGAGAGGTGGGGGGGATTATTTCCACTTCCTTTCCCCACTAAAGGAATGCTGGAGATTGTTTTCATCAAGGCAAAAGTCAAACTTCCTTCACCAGGACTGCAGCCCAGTGTTAGACTCAAAGAATCAGATGAGAAAATCCACAGAGGGGACTTGAGAATTTCACCATTGCCCTCTCTGGCATCTTTTAGGTCGCAGCCCCTAGCCACAAGCATTCTGCTCCAGGCTGTAGGAAGGCCGCCAAAGACCAAATCTTTTCCCCTTAGATATATAACCTCGGAAATTACTGCATCTCTATTTTCTAATTAGGGTTCACTATAACTTTGCAGAGACCATGGAAAGTTCTTGTCATGGGACTTCACATCGAGGCCTGCAATTTTCATCCCTCTGCCAGATGATTATTTCATGGGCAGCCTCCCCAAAATGGGCCCGTCAACCCCGGGAATGAGTCACAGACTCCAAAAGACAATTTCTGCTAGGGCAACAGACCTTAATTATTAGCAAAGTTCTTCCATCCCTCGGAAAAACAGCTGCTGGAAATAAAGGAACCCTAGCCCTTAAATCTCCAAGTCCCAATTTAGCACAACAAAAGAAGACTTGGATTCTCTACCCCACTGACAAAGCTTTCTATTCTCCCCACAACAGACACCCTGTGAGGTAGGTGGGGCTGTGAGAGCTCAGAAGAGAGCTGTGACTCGCCCAAGGTCACCCAGCTAGCTTCGTGGAGGAGTGTGCAATCAAACCTGGTTTTCCCAGATAAGAGTCAGGCTCCCTAACCACTAGACCAAACCTGGCTCACCCACTATCTAAAGCTCACTTACAAAAAAAACTCTAAAATTATCTGCAGAATTGCTCTGGCCCCGTTAGGGCAGAACCAATTTTCCCAACCGTGGGCTGCAAAGGGTGACACTACTAGAGCAATTCTGCCTGCCTGCTGGCTCAACCCCTTCGTCCATGTTTTCTGGTGCCTTCAGCTGAGAGGTGCCTACTGTTGCTTGGAGCATCCCTTGGATCGCCGCGCTGGCTGCTGAGAGTTGGCTGCCGGTTGCAGGGTCATCGATCAATCCCCCCCCTCCCCAAGGCAGAAAGGACGGCTGCTGCTGGACTACATGGGAGGGCACTGGTGAACCTACTCCGAGCGTGGCTGCTGCGGCCAGAGCGCTGTGCGCTTTTATTTTTGCAGTCATACACACAAACACGATCAGATGCAAAACCCAACACACTTTCAAGGGCATCTCGCGCCAGGGAAACAAAACATGCAGCCGATTACGCTGCAGGCGGAGGCGGCATCGCACGCCTGGACTCGGGCAGCACTATCCCGCGGGACCCCTCATGCCCCACACGGTTGGGGGGGGGCTCCTTCCTCTGTGAAAAACGCCAACAAGAAGCGCCTACCCAGCCCCCCGAACAAGTCCACCGGCACTCCCGGACGCCCTGTCCTAGGTCCCCGCCCGGCGGCTACAGCCAAACTCCGGGCGGCGGGGACTTCCGGGGGGTGGCCCCTTTCCCCACCTCGCGTGCCTCCCCCGCCCCTCGTGCCGGGAAAGCCGGCCCCGAAGCTCCGCCTCCGGAGCGGGAGGGCGTGGCCTGCCGGGGCCGTGCGCGGCTGCTGCCGCTGGCTCTGCGTGGGGCGCCATGGTGGGGGCGGCGCCGGCTGCGGAGGCGATGGCGGAGGAAGCGGCGCCGACGGGGCCTCCGCCCGCGGGCTCGGTGCTCTGCCGGCTGCAGTACCTGTGCGACGGAGACCCCTTCGGCTCGGCGCTGGTGGGCGCCTTCCCGGAACCGCGTCGCCCACCCGTCCGGCCCCTGCTCGAGGCGATGCCGCTCGCCGCCCAGCTGCCTGCCCTGCACCGGCTGCTCGACGCGCCGCTCCCGGTAGGCGGCGGCGTACGGCGGGGGGGGGCGGGCTCCGGGGCGCGTGCAGAGCGCGGGGTGGACACTGGGGTGGGGTTGTCGAGCGTCGCGGGCGCCACCCGCCTGGCCCACCTCGCGGACCGGCGGTGGCGGATGGCGGATGGCGGCGCTGCTTTGGTCCTCTTTGATGGGTCGCGCTGGATGACCTCGAGGGAGCCCGGGCGCCGGCTCGGGGTCCACTATAGGAGCGGGGGCGTCTTTAGCGGGGTGTCTTCCTCCGCCGTCTTTCTCCTTGGCGGGCGCCGTCGGAGCTCCCATGTGCGCAGAGTCATGCGATATTTTTGTCAGTGACTAAAACGAGTTGGAGCAAACAGGAAAAGCCGCCAGCCGGACAGCCAGCTGACCAGCCGGCCTGCCGGCCTGCCCCCCGCCCCACCCCCGCTCGGGTTTCAGCGCGGCAGCGGCGGTCACTGGACTCCGGGAGGAAGAAGTTCAAGCCGCTCCGTGGAAAAGTTGAGCTGCTCGGAGTTCGAGCGGCTGCTGATGGGGATGGGGATCGTGGTGATGATGGTGATGATGGTGATCGTGATCGTGGTGATGAAGATGGTGATCGTGGTGATGGTGATCGGGTGATGATGGTGATGGTGATCGTGGTGATGATGATGGTGATTGGTGATGGTGATGGTGATCGTGGTGATGATGGTGATGGTGCAGCTCGGCTGCTGCGCCAATGACGCGGTGGAGGGACGGATGGGCAGCGGCGGCTCAAGGATTGCCGTGGGCGTGGCGTGGCGTGGCGTGTCCCGTCCCACCCACGGGACCCCTGTCTTCCTTCCCCAGAAGCAGCAGCGCAAGGCTTTACTGAAGCGGTGTGGAGTTGTGGGGAGAATCTACGATCTTTCCAGGCGTGGTCCCACGATGGCACTCCGCCTCTGCCTCTGCCTGCGCCTGGAGATTTTGTAGATTCCCCCCACCAAACAGCTCTCAGCCGCCCACGACGGCCCGGGTGGGTGGGTCGGTCGGTAGGTGGGTGGGTGGGTGAATCAGGCTCAGGCGCCCGATCCTACAAAACCCTCCATCAGCCGTCACTCGCTGCTCAGTGCGCGCAAACATGGACCCCAACATTCCAGCAGGATTTTTGTTCCTCTGTTTTGCAAAGTGGGCTGGCTGGCCACGTGCTGCTCCTGCCTTTGAAAACGCAGGTATTAATAACAGGACTGAGGCGCCGGTCTTTAGGGGGATTTCAATCGATCAATGGATTAGTACGGCCCTGGGGTCGTTACAGTATAGGAAAAGAAACAGATCAAATGAATGTTGCTGTATGGAGGGAGCAGGCTGATCCTGGTTCTCTTTAGGGAGCTGGACTCTTATCTGGGAATACCGGGTTCGATTCCACCCTCCCCCATGAAGCCAGCTAAGTGACCTTGGGCTAGTCACAGCTCTCTTCTGAGCATTCACAGCCCCACCTACCTCACAGGGTGTTCTGTTGTGGGGAGAAGAATAGAAGCTTTGCCAGCTGCTTTGAGTCTCCTTAAATGGGTGAGAAAAGCAGGCTAGAAAAGCCAACTCTCTCTCTCTCTCTGATGGAGCTGACTAGCTTTGAGAGGCCTTGGGCCATGCTGGGCGGCAGAGGACAAAATTTATTTATTTATTATTTGTATTTCTATCACACCCTATGCCAAAAGGTTTCAGGGCAGGTAATAACATTTAAAATCAAACATGTTAAAACAATAACAGTATATAATAGAACAATAGTGCCTGCAAGTGGGAAAGGAAAGTGTATCCCCATTTACCCGCAGGCCGGGGCAAAGAGGTTCGTCTTCACTTCCTTCCTAAAGGCGCACCTCAAGGGGGAGACTATTCCACAGCCAGGGGGCCATCCCTGAGAAGGCCCTCTCCCGGGTGCCCACATGGTTGCTTTCAGAGCTAAAGAGCTGCAGCCCCTGCAGTGCTCCTGGAGAGCTAACTCTAGCCCTTGCCAGCTGGGAACTGCAGGTCCGGACCTCCCCCAGGATGCCCTCTTCCAGGGAGAGGAAGGGCCTCCCCCTGGGTATCCCTGCCCCTTCCTGCAGCACCCAGGAAAGAATGGAAGGGTCTTCCTGCTTCTCTCACCCACCATCAAGTAGTAATGCTTTGAAAACCCTTAATCACTTCCTCTCCTGGCACAGACCTGCTGCTGGGCATTGGAGGGAGGTTGGCACCTCTCTCTTCTCGCCGCCATCCATTAGCCTGCCCCCCCGCCCCCATTCCTTGGGTACCAGGACTGAATCCATGCTGCTTAGCATCAGATCCCAGAAGGAACAGAACTTGTGCAGATGGGAGGGCTGGATTAGGCGCTGCCCTCTCTAAAGGGGCTGGTGGCAATGGTCATCCGCTTGCCCGCTCCCCCTGGGCCTCCCAGAGCTTTCCAAGGAGGGGAAGCCTCAGAAAACCTTGACTTCCCAGAAGGCTCTTTGTCAATCCTGTGCCTTTTCTTCAGAGGCCCATGGGATGTTTTGCAGAAGTATCTGACCGGCGTGCTGCGACCCCGGGTGTGTCAGCTGAACTGGCCCGGTCCCGCCAAGTGGTTTTGCCTGTGCTGCTCAATGGGTGCCTGAAATGATCTTTAGGACGTCAAAGGCGGTGCTAGCTCACGTGCTGCCCAGCACAGTGGCACAGGCTCTGCTGGCAGGAAAGGGCAGCCATGGCAGGCAGGCAGGCAGGGACGGGCAGGCGGGCGGGCGGGCAGGCACGGGGCCTGGTACTCCTTGGAGTGGACTTCTGGAAGCCCAGAGTCTCCACCTCAGCCAAGTCCTGTTAGACCTTGGCACGTGATCATCCTTCTCCCCAGTCTGTGGTTCGTGATCTCCTGTCGTGGGTACAACCCATCATGCTCTCTCTGGTTCCCTTGCGCTTCTCAGAACCCAAGGGGCAGCTGTTAGTGGCACATACAGAGCTGTAGATCAGCTCAGAGCCCTTATGGGGTTGAAGGGCATGAGAATTCTCCAGCTGCAAAGGATAAGTTATCTGTGTATGGCATTTCCGTGCAGTGACTTCCCCCTCCTTCGTTGCCTCCCCCAGCATCAAAACTGCCACCACAAGACCCAGAAGGCCTCCTTGCCTATGGTGCTGGTGCAGGGGGACCACGCTGCTTGCCCTGAAGAAATATTTTCCCTCCCTGTTTCTCTTCGTTTTCTGTGACCCTCATCTTCTTGGGTCATAGGCATTGTTAAATGTATGTGAGTGGCTCTGAAAACCTCTTGGAGGCTAAGGACTGGAACAAAAACCCAGCAGCTGAATGCATAATAAATCTGAGCCCACTTTTTTCCAGAGTGCCAATGAACCCCATTCCTCTCCCTCCCCCCCCCGCAACTCTTCACAACACTTGTGAGAAGCTGAGAGGTAGCAGGCTGCCAGATGTTTCCAGGGCTGATCACAATTGGACCTGGGACCACTAAGAGATCTCTAGGACCTGGGCCACTGCCCTGGGGTAGTTCTTCCCAGGCAGTTTTTCCTGCAGCCTTTCTTTCTGGAGGCCAGCTGTGAGCCGCTTCTCCGGCTAGGTGCCTTCTCCCTGGCTGCTGTCCTGGCGTGTGGCGGTGCGCATGCCTTCGTTGCCACGGGGCCTTTCTTCCTGGAATGTGCAGCCCCTAGGGTATTGAGAGCCGGTGTCTCAGCCAGGTGTCTCCCACAGGGCTCCCTCTGGAGAGGTTGTACAGTTTCTGTGTCCTGGTACTCATCCTGATGGGTGCTTGGGACCCTGTGTTGCTCCTGGGGCAGGCATGGGGGGCCCAGTGCTTACACAGAGGCCGGGCCATGGGTGGCAGGAGCTCCCCTAGGTGGCTTTAGGCAGCTGGTAGGCATGGAACTCTCCTGACTGAGAGGAATAATGGGTGAAGTATTAAGTAAAACGATCAGCATAAATGCCCAGACTTTCTCTCCCTGCTGTGAAAAGCCTGAGTCTTGGGTGAGGGAGGTAAAATGCCACCCTGACAAAATTTGGAAATGCCATGGTCAGGGAGCTGTGGCAGAGCTCCTCTAGGCTTTGAATTGTGGAGAGTCTCAGGCAGCTGCTTAGGTTTTAAACAGCTTTTTCCCACCTCTAAGAGCGTTGTCCCCCTTTCTGGATCTCGTGTCTGAATGATGGGTGGACAGCACCCTTTGTGTTGGGATTCTGGCCAGGATGGTCCTGGGCCAGGTGAGAGGGAGGGGTGTGTGTGTCTGTGTGTGTGTCTTGGGAGTGGGTGGGGTTGACGTGGCTTGGCTGCTGGTCCTTCAGAGCCAGCGGTCACTTAGTAACGTGAGTTTTGTCTGTGTTGCAGCTGGAGGACTGCACCTTGCAGGTCTTCTCCTCTGGACGCTACCTCGACCTTGACCTTTCGCTGCTGGAGCAGAAAGATGAACTGGAAGGCTTCTACGAAGACATCCGGTAAATCCGTAGCGGATATTTTGCAGCCCCTCCCTTGGGTAAAGGACGAAACCCACCCCTCCGCTGGGCAGAAGGAGGACCCATTCCAAGCAGCTCAGGCTTGAATGAAGTCTGTAGCATGGAGGAACCTAGCAGATCCCCCGCCCGGTCAGCCTTTCTCTCCTCGGTGGGGCCCATGCAGAGTCTGGTCAGCACCAAAGTCCTCCAGCTCTTCCCCGCCTGCCCCTTCCGGCGTCCGTTCTGCTTTGCCTGCTCTTTCTTGTGGTGCACTTGTGGCATTTATAATGAGGGCATTTCTGAGGGCCTTTCTGGAGCATCTTGGCAGACGCGCCTGTGTGGGCATGGCACGGCGCGGAGGTGGGAGCCTGCTGACCTGTTCTGTTTGTCTTCCTCTCGTTTTAGCAAAGGGCGGCGTCCGATTCTCCTCCTGCGCACTCAGCTCTCTGTCCGGGTGCATGCCATCCTGGGTAAGTGCCCCCTCTGCTGTGACTTGCACACTTTGCCCTGCCTCCAGGTTCTGTCTGGCTTGTGGCATGGCAAGACCTGGAATCCTGAGTAGGGTTAGCCTATGGGTCTCTCTGCCACAACTCCACCGGCCACCTCTGTTAGTGTAACAGGTGAAGGGTTAGGTTGAGCAAGAGAACGGCCCATAGGGACTTCTGTAGATTTCCTTCCTTCTTTTCTCCTAGCCAGACCAGTCTTCCTTGCAGGGTGTGGACAGACTTTATAGCCCAATCGGTCCCTGCACTTTCCAGCTGGATTTATGCCTCATGTCTGTTCTGATCTCCCATATAGAGCAGAAACCACTTTGATGGAGGTTTGGAAATACTGTTTAGCAACCCTGTCGCTTCCTGCCCTCCCAGGGCCTTTCCTTCTGCTGTCCTTCTGGAAAGACACTTTGGGCCAAGGGCAGCATGGCCGCGCGGTGCCCATGTTGCCTCAAGTGTTGCCTGGGGTGCTTTCTGGGCCTGAAAGGGGCTTTGCCAAGCACGGGGAATTGCCACTGTGGAAAGGGAGCTGAGGTGCTGAGAGTTTGAGCCCCCCCGTTGCCATGAACCTGGCTAGGAGCAGACTCAGCCCGCGTTCTCCCACCCGGATGCTTTGGGGGTGGGGGTGGCAGTTTCCCCAGGGTTCGGCGCATGCCCTTGTGGCAAATGTCGCAAGGATTTCTGCAGCATTGGTGGCCTCATAGCCCTGCTGAGAAGCCCAGGAGAGGTTGCTCAGAGATGTGAAATGGGTGAAGCTCTTGATCTCGAAGGTTGGGGGTCGGGAGGGGCACGCTGAGTGGCTGGGAGCTGAGCATCAGGGTTCGGGCTTCTCCTGGGGTGATCTTCCAGAATACAGGTAGCCTAGTGGGGTGAGCAGGAGGAGGAATTCCTTCGTTCAGAAAAGTGTTAGGGTGAGATATATCACAGCCGCTTCTTGTTCTAGCCCTTCTCTCAACCCTCACAATAGGGGGGAGGTATCCCCCCCCTCCCGCTACTCTACAGACACAGTTAATAACCCCCAGGCTAGTTCAGATGGGATAATCTGTCACCCGTGATTGAATGTGGATGGGCAGGCTTCCCTGGTACCTATCATTAAGACCTGGACAAAGGATTTGGAGGGGGAGTCGTGGTCTTCCTGTTTTCTCCTCCAGACAAGTTGGATGAGTTCGCATCTTTCTCACCTGGTGCCCGATCCATGCTATGCCTGGGACTGTCAGCTTGTTCCTAATGGAGAGACAGAATGCCGGTGTCCTGCCCGCCCTGCAGCTCAGTGGCTTCCATTCCTGAACTGGTGGAAGCCACCTCAGAAATCCTCTGCCCAGGTCCTGTTGTTCTCCCCCAGTCAAATCAAGCCCCTTGACCCTGAATTGGACCTGGAAGCAAGATGGGCTCCAATGCAGGAAGAGCCTTGTAGGGCAAGAAGATGGGCCAGTGCGCAATCACTGCATCTCTCTGCTTGGCCTTTTGGAAGGAAATCCCAGCAGCCAGGGGTGTTCAGGGTGTCTCTGGGTACTCTGGCACTCTCAGGCTTCCGTGGTGAGAGCCAGAAGCCATGGGAGAACCACAAGGGTTGTCTCCTCTTCTCCACTGCCCACGGGGAGACGAAGCCACCCTCTGCTAGTTCCCATGGCCCTCCTACTGCCTGCTTGGCCTCTGGGGAGAGCTGTAGGGGCCAGGCTAATTTCCCAGTGCGCACAGGGAAAATACTTGGGCCGAGCAGATGACTAATCAGGCCGGGCCGCTTGCTTTGTCTGTTAATGGAAAACTGGACTTCTGAGAACACAGTCCTACCCAGCAAAGACCTATTCTGGGCACCCGCTGAGAAGGAGCCAAAGGCCGGCGTGCCAGACGCCTTCCTGGCATGCTGGTCTCTGAGTGGATGGGACAGGATGGCTGGGGGACGGATCCTGCTTCTTGGTTGTGCCCTTGGCCTGCTTTCAGGATCTTGCCCTCTGTGTTTGGGATGCTTCTTCAGATGTTTCCAGGGGCCACGCTGAGGAGGCCCTTTGCTGCTTTGCATCCAGAGTCCATCCTGCAGGGCTTGCCTCTTCCTTGCAGTTAATGGAATCAAAGGCACACAGGGCAAGGGAAGATCGAGGAGTTCTGAACCTCCTCCTGATGCCAGGCACTTGCAGACTGGCCAGAAACAAGTAACTGTGTATTGGCACAGCTCTGTGGAAGAAGGCAAGGTGGTGTGTTCCTGGGGGAGAATGGGTGCTGAGTTTGGCGGAGTACAGGTGTTGTGCAGACCTTTGTGCCAGCTAATACTAATGAAGGGATTTTAACTGAGTTGGGGATGGATCCAAGGGTTTAAGTGCAATTCTCTCCAACACGAGACAAAGGTGGCTTGCAGCCTGTCTGCTCTAATGGTTAAGGAGCTGGACTCTTATCTGGGAATACCGGGTTTGATCCCACCCTCCCCTATGAAACCAGCTGGGTGACCTTGGGCTAGTCACAGCTCTCTTCTGAGCTCTTACAGCCCCATCTTCCTCACAGGGTGATCTGTTGTGAGGAGAAGAACAGAAGGTTTGTCAGCTGCTTTGAGTCCCCTTAAATGGGTGAGAAAAGCAGGGTAGCAAAGCCAACTCTTCTTCTTCTTCTTCTTCTTCTTCTTCTTCTTCTTCTTCTTCTTCATTTTTTGCAAGCCTGCAGGCGGGGTGGGGATTCTACCCATTGCCAGACCATATGCTCCATTGGTGAGAAGGGAAATTGCCTGTGCTTGCTTCATTTGTTTTAATTTAGATCTGCTGCGCTTCACATAGGCAATTTCCTTTCTTCTGAAAAGGTGATAAGTGACCTTTCTTTGATTTTATTTACCATTGCTAATGAGTTCGCCGCAGCAGTCTTTATCTCGATTTTATGAGTCGGTTTTTTAACTTTTAAATATTTACTTAGTTCAACATACGTCATAATTTTTTTCTGGCTGTGTTTTGGCCTGTCCTCTGCTCGCTGTGTTCCCCTGGGCGCTGTGTGCTCTGTGTGAGCACTTCCAGAATTAGAAGCAGCCTCCTAAAATGACTCCAGCTTAGCATGTAACCCCTGCAGAGTCTTTTCAAGCTAGTTATCAGCCAGTCACCGCCTCCGAGTTCCAGATTTGCTGGCAAGTCATAGATGGGGAGAAATGCATCTCTTTATTTCTCACCGGCACCTTGTGTCTGAATCACAACCCTGAAGTCAGGGACTCAGGTCCCCCAGTTTGAGGATGTCAGTGGTACTCAGCAATAGCACCGGAGTTCCTGCCCTCCCTTTTTCCATCCTTGATGTAGCAGCAGCTGCCTTGCCAAGCTGTAGCCCCCCTCTGTTCAGCCACAATAGATCATCAACTGAACATGAGTCAGCAGTGTGAGGCAGCTGCAAAAAAGGCAAACGCAATCCTGAAGTGTATTAGGAGAAGCATAGAGTCCAGATCACGTGAAGTTATTATCCCCCTCTACTCTACCTTGGTCAGACCTCATCTGGAGTACTGTGTCCAGTTCTGGTCACCCCAGTTTAAAAAAGACACTGACAAGCTGGAGCAGGTTCAAAGGAGAGCTACCAAGATGGTGAACGGTCTGCAAACCATGTCCTATGAGGAACGGCTTAAGGAACTAGGAATGTTTAGTCTACCAAAAAGAAGACTGAGAGGAGACATGATAGCTGTCTACAAATACCTCAAGGGTTGTCACAAGGCAGAGGGATCAGCCCTGTTCTCACTCTCTCAAGGAAGGACTAGAAACAATGGGGTGAAACTGCAGGGGAAAAGATTTAGTTTAGATGTTAGGAAAAAATTTCTAACAGTAAGAGTGATCAACCAGTGGAACAGGCTGCCACGGGAGGTGGTTGGTTCCCCTTCGATGGAGGTCTTCAAGCAGAGACTGGACAGCCATCTGTCTGAGATGGTTTAGGAGATCCTGCCTTGAGCAGGGGGTTGGACTCGATGACCTAGGAGGTCCCCTCCAACTCTATCATTCTATGATTCTATGATTCTATGACCTTGCTTATCCAAAGTTTAGCTGTGAAGGAGGGGATGGACTTCCTTGCTCGGCTGTGTCTTTCCCTAGATGCTCAGCATGACCTCAGAGCCAGGGGGTGCAAGGTGGCCATGGTTCCCAAATATTACTTTTTTTTTTCCTAACAGTGCCCTTTCCAGTCTCAGCGTGATCTGCAGCTCCTTACCGTTAAATTTATAAATACGTAAGAAATGCCTCACTGAATCGGAACCGTGGTCCATCTAGTCTAGCTTCTGAGCTCCACACAGCCTTTGCAGAAGGTGGGGAGGCGACTGAGCAAACCCGGACATTTTTACCTCTCGTGCCAGGGACGTAAGACACAAGAGCTGCCCCACTGGATCAGACCCGTGGCCCATCGGATCCAGCCGTGTCTGACCCAGCACCAGCAGCGTCCCAGCCACTGGCCTTGGGAGGCAGGCCCTCTCCTGCTTCCATCAGGAGCAGCTAAAAGCCATTGATAGCTCTAATGTCCATGAATTAGCCCAAACCTCTGCTGAAATGATCAAGCTGGTAGCCGACAGCACATTATGTGAGGTGAAATCCAAAATTTAGTTACGCATTTAAAAAAATGGTCCAGTGGTCCACACCAACTTGCAGGACAGATGAGAAGTGTTGTGGGGGGGGGGGTATCATCTACCTTTCTTTTATTTGTTTCCATCATCAATAATGTCTTTCCTAATCTAAGATTTATTCCCCGCCCAAAAAAACAGAGTACTTGCCGCTTGATCAGTGGAAGCAATTTTTCTGTTGCTGGCTTGATTCCTGGAAGCCAGTTGTTTGGGTTTAGCAACTTAAAAAGACTTAGCAGATCCACCGTGGTCCCAATTTTTCTGTTAGGAAAAATGATGTACAATATGTTGTCTTCAGTTGGTGACACCATGGGCCTGTTTGCACTTGGCCATAGGCTAGAATATATCTCACGAAAGGGCCCTGTTGTCTTCATGCTAATGCTCACTGCTGTAGCCTGCACTAGCATGTGGACAGCAGGCTTCTATTCCAGGATATATCCTGGAATAAAGCCAAATGCAAACAGGCCCCGGGTCTGTGTGCTCACCCATGCTAGTGTTTCAGATTGTGAAACGCTTCCATAATTTGTACTTTTTTTCCCCTCTGGGCACAGGTACCTGCCAGCCAAAGGTAAATCTTTGTGCATCTATAGGCTGTGAGAGGTTTTGCAATTACAGTGCTAAGGAAGCTTGTGTTAGCTGCCAGTTTGCCATGTGAGAGGCAAAATGCCATGGGTGCCTTGCAGGGCTCACCTTTGGGTTCTCGGTGATCAGAGAGCCAGTGTGGCATCTTGGCAGCACAGGGACTTTTTCTTTCTCCTCTCCCTACTGTAACGCATGCTTTGGCAGCTGAAACCTTTCTCTGGTGCTGTGGCACAGAGGCCTCCATGAAACCAAATTTATCTTCACTGCAAGAGGGAAACCCCCCTTCTGCTGTTGCTTCCTCTTCTTGAGTGGGGTGAGTCAGCTATTCAAGAGAAGGAGCTGAAGTTCCGCCAGGGGAACGGATGCCGCTGCCAGTGAAGCCGCGTGCTGCCTGAGCAAGGCACCCAAGTCTGGCTTTCTGCCCCCGAGACACACTTTCCTCTCCTAGGCGGTTCCTTTTGCGGTTGCAGTAGATTCTGGTGCTACCGGTTGGAACCTCTGTGCTGAGCTTCACCTGTCTTGGCTTGTCACCTCCATGGGCTGGTGGTGGTGGGGGGACATCTGACTGTCTCTGAATCCCCCCGGGCTTCTGGTTGACTCCAAAAGTGCAGAAGGAGTTTGACGCTAGGCAAAATATATGAGTTTTTTCCAAATATTCTTGTACCACTTCCTGTCCTGGGAGTTCAGAAGAGTCATGACTGAAAAGCAAACGCAGAAAACAGCAACAAAAGAATAGGCCAGATCTCCACCCACCCACCCCCATTTGTTGAACCGAGCCACCATAGTGCTGTTAATTAAGTATATTACAGTAAAATTCAGTTAAAACAAAATCAGTGGCTGGGAAGGAACCATTCAGACTGGGATGGCCTGGTAACGAAGAAACTCTTCAGTAGGCTTCCGTCCGCTTTGGGCAATCCAGCATCATGCACCAACAACAGGGTGCAATAAAATAATTAAGCATTCTGAGACAGTATAACAAAGCAAGTAATTCAAACAGTGGGTGGTGGGTGGGAGAATATTGACTTGGCTGCTAAGTGGTGAATATTCCTAACATTTTGGAGAAATAATCTGAAAATCGAAGGCGAAACTTTCACCAGGTTTATGTTAGCCTCTGCCAAAATGGCTGTAGGGTAGAACTGGAAGGATTCATAAAACACTAAGAGCTCAGCACTGGTGTAACTGGTTGTAGGACAATGAACTTAAGGGAAGGCATTCTGACCACGGGACATTTTGCGCAATTTGGAAACCTCTCCTCTCCTGCAGGAAGCGCTTGAAAAGATGCATCACCACAGTACTGGACCTTAAGGGCCTGCTGTAGCCCTTACATGGTCCCTTTGGTTGCAGAAAGACAAAAGGCTGTTGAACTGAATGGATGTAACTCGCTCTTCCTTCAACCCGGGACCTTTCTCCTCTGGAAATAAATATTTTGATGTTCATTCTATATAGCAGTGCCCAAGTCATGACTAATTTTCACGTTGACCCAATTTCCTGCAGTAACAACAGCAGCTTATCAGCTGTTTGTTTGTTTGTGTGTTTGGGATGTTTTTAAAAACAGAGATCAACGGAGTTGCTTTTCCTCTGACTCTTTCCTGCAAAAGGCCATTTAGCAGCATTGCCCTAAAAGCAGTCCTGAACTTAGAAATGCATCAAGTTAATCAGTTTCATCCAACAGCTTTGACCACGCTTTCTAGAACCTTGACCACGTCAAGAGTAAAAAGTGCTGGCACCTAAGTTGGCATAAACTCTAAGGACCAGGGAGGGCCTTTTAAGGTGTAAAGGGACCTCTGCCTCTTTCCTGCCTCTTTGCCTCAGCCTTTTTGGTCTTGTGGTTAGAGAGCCAGACTCTTATCTGGGAATACCGGGTTTGAATCTGCCCTCCGCCAGGAAGCCAGCAGGGTGACCTTGGGCAAGTCACAGCTCTCTTCTGAGCTTTCACAGCCCCTCCTACCTCACAGGGTGTTCTGTTATGGGGAGAAGTTGTCAGCTGCTTTGAGTCCCCTTAAATGGGTGAGAAAAGCGCGGTAGAAAAGCCAACTCTTCTTCTTCCAGACTGGTCCAACCACACCGTTATGCGAAGACACTCGCTGGACCAACCCAGCCCTTTCCCCATGGATAGCTCCAATAAGCCAAGACAGGCAAAGGTCAAGAGATATAAAGTCCTAAGAGATTCTCCAGAGGTGGCTGCTGTCCGGATGGTAGCCTCCTTTCCTGTGGTGTGCCGGTTGGTGGCTTTCGCGTTTTTGATCTTGTGTTTCATGTCAAGCCAGGCATGTGCCAATTTAGCAAAGGGTGGCATTTTGCAAGGAAGTGGCTTCAGTTTTCTGCAATTTTGGGTTTTTTGTTTGTTTTGTTTGTTTCAGAGAAGCTGTACAACTCTAAGGGTCCTGAGCTGAGGCGTTCCCTTTTCTCACTGAAACAGCTTTTTCAGGTAAGGTTTCCTTCCTTTGGGTGATGTAGGTACCTGGGCAGTGGATGTGCAGAATGGACCTGGCCCACCATGCCATAGGATGTGACAGATGCTTCCTGTTTGGTTTTATCTTTGATCTGGGGTCAAAGATTAATTTCCTCTCGGTTTTCTTGCTGATTAATGGATTTTTTTAGTTGGCAGTTTTTATCTTAGCAACTTTTAAAAAGGGCTTGTGTCTCTCATAAGATCATAAGAACATAAGAGAAGCCTTGCTGGATCAGGCCGCAGCCCATCTAGTCCAGCATCCCGTCGCACACAGTGGCCCACCAAATGCTCATGGGCATCTCAAGCAGAGACAAGGACAAACCTTCTCCTGCTCTTGAGTCCCAGCAGATGGCCTTAGAAGCGCCCCAGTTCCTCCCCCCCCCAGCCTGAAGGATGCACCTAGGCATTTGTTCTAGTAGCCATTGATACATCTGTCATCCATAAATTTGTCTAACCCTACCTTAAAGCCATCCAGACTGGTAGCTGTCACCACCTCTTCCGGCAGCACATTCCATAAGCCGGTGACCCTCTGGGTGAAGAAATACTTCCCCCTGTCAGACCTTATTCTCCTACCCATCAGCTTCATAGAGTGCCCCCTGGTTCTATACCGTGCATAATTTTATATACTTCAATCAGGTCCCCTCTCAATCGCTGTCTCTCCAGACTGTAGAGGCCTAGACGTTGCAGCCTGGTTTCGTAAGGGAGAAGCTCTGTGGTGCACCGTGGCCTGATTTGCTCTTTGCCACCCCCCCTTACCTCTAAGGTGTTTCACTTGCGATGCCAAGGGACAGGTGGAAGCGGCGGGCAAATTGCTCGAGGCCTGTTTCTAATGCAGGGCAGTCCCGAAGGGTGCCCTGCATCCAGCCGGCCTGAGGACTGCCGTCCACACAGAGATGTTTTGGATGTGCTTGCTGCCGGCCTTCAGGCTCTGATCTTGTGCTGCAGGAGGACAAGGACCTGGTGCCCGAGTTTGTGAACCTGGGAGGGCTGACATGCCTCATCTCGGTGGGAGCCGAAGCTGACCAGAATTACCAGAACTACATCCTCAGAGGTGAGCAGCAGCAGCAGCATCAAAGGGGGGACGTCTGGTGCTGAGAGTGTGCCGGGGAAGCCCGCAGGGGTTCTGTAGGAGGCAGGGCAACCAGAGCGGAGGAAGACGATGGAGGGCGACTGATGAAGCACCTTCCATCTTTGGGCTTTTTGCACTTGAGTTCCTGAGCGCAAGGGGCAGGCCAGTCTCTTTTCCAGCTGGATCTCCGCCTCCCTGTGCAAGGCAGACACAACCGTCCAGGTGTGTGCAGGCTGCGGATTTTCTCTGAGGTTGTCTGGCGTTCTGCTCCAGCCATTGATGAACAGCTGGGCAGGTGTGCGCAACCTAAAAGCATCGTGGGAAAGGTGCTGACGAGGAAGGAGTTCAGGCCTCCTGAAAAGGATGATGAAATGTTCTCCCTTGTGGCCTTGGCCTCTGTAGCTGCTGGTGGTTGCCCGCCTGGCCAGCCAGAGAGCCCTGTTTGTGGTCTGAAAAAAAGAGGGAATAACAGGAGCCCTGAGGCCGGGATCTTGGGCTTGCCAGAGCCTGGCACAGCCGGCCCTCACCACCCCCTTCCCTGGCTCTTTCCTTTCCAGCCCTCAGCCAGATTATGCTGTTTGTGGATGGGATGATGGGCGTGATCAGCCACAACGAGACGGTCCAGTGGCTTTATACCCTGTGTGGGAGCTCGGTGAGTATGCCCTCCCCCACCCAGAGAGGGAAAAAGGAATTCGCTGCCCAGCAGATGTGGGGCTTGCCAAAGGGGTGGGTGGCTGTGTCACTGTGGAATTGATGGAAGGATCGGTTTATGCTACCCAGTAGGCTCTGGGTGGGTCACAGAGGGAGGTGAGAAGGCAGGTGAAAAAGAAAAGAAAGCAGATAAAAATCCTGTAGAATCAGCAGCAGAAAAAATTCAGTGTTTGCTCAGCTCTGGGTCTCCCCAGAGCTTAGCAAAGAGGCTGGCTGGGAGAGTCTTCTGCATGACATTTTCTTTGGCAGCAATGGTCCTGCATAGGGGGGGCAGAATTTCTTGCCCTGGAGACACACACACACACACACACACACATTTAGAGGCACTTTTAGCACCTGGAGCTGCATTAGAAGCACACCTGCTCTCTGAGCAGTTCCCTTTGTTTGGTGGCAGAGCGTCGGGTCCAGGTAGC
The DNA here is from genome assembly GCA_023333525.1 of Aspidoscelis tigris stejnegeri. NCBI lineage: Eukaryota > Metazoa > Chordata > Lepidosauria > Squamata > Teiidae > Aspidoscelis > Aspidoscelis tigris. Next base: position 7,638,039 of record JALMGA010000013.1, read on the forward strand.
CTGCCCCAGCGTAGCAGAAATCTACGCAGGTTACAAAGAGGGACCAATGAACAGCCCTTTCCCATGTTCCTTTTCAGTACCGCCTTGTGGTGAAGACGGCACTGAAGCTGCTGCTGGTGTTTGTGGAGTTCACAGAGTCCAATGCCCAGCTGCTCATCCAGGCGGTGCTGCAGGCTGAGGAGGCGCAAGGTGAGAGGGCCAGGCTCTTTCCCCAGGTGGCTGAAACTCCCACTGTCTTCTTGGCCTCCAGGCTTCATAGCGGTCGGTGGACCGTCTGCGTTAGCGGCTGCTGCTGGGTACCGATGTCCACTAACCTCTGGAAGCAACGCAGTTGAGACTCCCACCCTAGTGTGGCCTGTCACAAAAGTGCTGTGATTTCTTTCAACTTTGATGGCTTCCTACTGCGGACCAAGAGTGGGATGGCTGAAGGAGAACATTGCGGTCCCCAGGTCACAATGATTCTCTCAGGGGCTTGGGATGCTTCTGGCTGGATGAGAGAGGCCTCTTGCTCTCATTCACTAGTGGTTCACTGCTTTGGTAGGTAGATGGTGCCCAGGCCCTGCCTTCCACGGCCAAGAGAAGCCGATTAGCAGGCTTTTCTAACCGTGAACCAGTTTGGTCTAGTGGTTAGGGAGCTGGGCTCTTATCTGAGAATGCCGGGTTCGATTCCGCCCTCCCCCATGAAGCCAACTGGGTGACCTTGGGCTAGTCACAGCTCTCTTCTGAGCTCTCACAGCCCCACCTACTTCACAGGGTGTCCTGTTGTGGGGAGAAGAATAGAAAAGCTTTGTCAGCCGCTTTGAGTCCCCTTAAATGGGTGAGAAAAGCGGGGTAGAAAAGACAACGCTTCTTACTCCATGAAGCCAGCTGGGTGACCTTGGGCGAGTCACATCTATCTTCTGAGCTGCCACAGCCCCACCAACCTCACAGGGTGTTCTGTTATGGGGAGAAGAACAGAAGCTTTGTCAGCCGCTTTGAGTCCCCTTAAATGGGTGAGAAAAGCGGGGTAGAAAAGCCAACTCTCCTCCTCCTTCTCATCTGCTTCTTCTCCTCCTCCTTCTCCTTCTCCTTCTCCTCCTCCTTTCTAGGGGGCACCTGAGGGAAACTGAGCTGAGGGGAGCAGGAGGAAAGCCATGAAGGCACCCGGGGTGTAGCAAAGCCACACCTCCTTCCTCCTTGCTTCTTGGACTCATGGCGTTTCCTGCTTTCTGTCCTCCAGGCGGAATTCCCTGGTCCCACCTGATGGCTATCCTGGAGCAGAGGAACGGGGCTGACACAGAGCTTCAGATCTTCGCCATGACCCTCATCAACAAGGTGAGGGAACATTGTAGGCGGTTTGAGGGGAGGCCAGGCCGGGCCAGCGCTCCCATCCTGACTGTCCTGCCTTGTTGGCCTTCTGCAGACCCTGGCCGCCCTCCCCGACCAGGACTCCTTCTATGACGTGACGGACTGCCTGGAGCAGCAAGGCATGGAAAGCGTTGTCCAGCAGCTCTTGTCCAGCAAGGGCACAGACCCCGACCTGAGGCAGCAGCTGACTGTTTATGAGGTAAATCTGGAGCCCATCAGCGCCCTGGCAGGAGGGAGGGCTCCAACGGGGGAGCTCTCTAGACTCCTGTCCCACCGCTGAGCCGTTTTGCTTCTGCAGAACGCTCTTAAATACGAGGATGGCCTTGAAGAACCACTTCCTGGCACGCGCAAGGAACGCAGGAAGGGGGATGAGAGCCGGAGGGGGCAGCGGCGCTCCATGGGTTATATTATGGCCCAAGAAGACAGTCCGGGACAGCGGGCTACGGAAGAACGTCCACCAAGTCCCATTCAGGCCCCAGGACTGAATGGGGAGCACCAAGAAAGCCCGTGAGTTGCTGGAAGAGGCCAAGGTCTCTCCTGCTGTTTCTTCTTCATGGGAGAGGGCACGTTTTGGTCAGAATGGACCAAAGGCTGGTCCACAAGAAGAATGCAGAGGGAGGGAGGGGCTGGAGGCCCTAGCTTTGGAGCCGCCTTTGATCTCTCCGTCTTGACGTGGCTGCCTAGAGGAGACAGGGCAGGCGCTGGGGGTCAAAATGGCCTCCTTGCCTGCTCACCCCGTCATTTTGCGCTCTGCAGGCCAAGTGTCAGGGACACCTTCAGCAATTCCTCCAGCCTCCAGCTTTCGATGCCGTCTGTCCCTGTGGAAGGAGAGCAGCCGGGTGTCCTGGGCGAGAGGAGCGTGTTCAAGTAGGTCTCTTTGGCCAAGGGCCCCGTGAGGATCTTTGCAAGGGGGAAGGAGAGGATTGGCTTTGGTGTTGGCCTCGTGCCGGTGGACAATGAGGGCAGAGGTTGGCCTGGTGCCTCTACGGGCCCGGCTGGTGCTTCTGAGCTCCCAGCAGGTGTGCAGGAAGGCCTGTGTTTTGTTTCTTCTGCCTCGCATTGCCCCAAAAAGTCAGCGCTGCATCGCCAACAAAAGGAAACTTAAGAGTACTGCAGCCACAAATGAATGGCAAAGAAATATTGATGGTCACTGAAGACATTGAAGAAGGAGAAGCTGGCTTTTATACCCCACTTTTCTCACCCATTTAAAGGGAATCAAGTTTTCTTCTCTCCACACCAGACACCCTGTGAGGTAGGTGGGGCTGCGGGAGCTCAGAAAGAGAGCTGTGACTAGCCCAAGGCCGCCCAGCTGGCTTTGTGGAGGAGTGCAGAATCAAGCCCAGCGACTACGAGATACAAGTCCGGCAGTCTAACCACAAGGCCAGATTGGCTCACAGCGATTGGATAAAATCAATACTGCATCCGATCAAAACACGCAAAGCGGTTCCAGCGGGCTACCACAGAAGGAGTAGGGAGGGAGTAAGATGGTGTATTAAAGTAGCCGTAGTACGATTAGATTTTGGGGCCACTTTCCTAGCATATCTGCAGCCCACATGCCTACCTTGTAAGAGAGACTTTGTCAGCAAAGATGCCCCATGAAGCTGCAATGGTTTCATCCAACGGAAAACACCTGGTGGTGCAGAACAGCATTATCACTTTCTCAGCAGTAGAGGAGCGGAAGAATAGCCGCTTGGGGCTGGCCTCCCACCTACACCCTCCTTGGAGGAGGTTGCTGAGTAGAGAATCGGATGCTCGAATGTTTGAAAATTCGTATTCGTTTGGACGTGGTAGGATTCCATTCGATACGCATGTATTTGTACAAATCCGTACGAATAGCTGGTACGATTGCATATGGACCCTGTACACGGATCCTATACAAGTGCATTATTATCGGATGCGTATCCTCTATGAGTTCAATGTGTATCGATACGGATCCGATACGGATCCCCAGTTTAACGAATGTAGGAATTATTCATAGGAATGTTAATGTACAAATGTCGTAACATTCACTTCATGTACGAATATCCAAATTCACTCGAATAACAAATGTTCATGTGCAACCCTATTGCTAAGGGCGGGCACAGCCGGTGTTTAGGAAGGGAGGAGGTAGACACGGGGGGGGCAGGGGTTGCCGGGTGCTGGGGGAGTCACCACTGCTCCTCTGTTCCTCTCTGCCTCTGCTCACTTTCTGCCTTGGTGCTCACCCTTCTCCTTTGGGGAGCTTGTTGTCACTGCGCCTTGGGTGTGGCCCATTCGGTGATGCCTGCCCAGGCTGCGCTGCATGCACCAACGTCCCGGGGTTGGAATGATGGGGACTCCTGTTCAGTGAACGTCCTTCTGCTCTCTTGCCGCCTTTGGCGACGATCTTTCCTGCTTTAACCCGGCTTTCCTTTTCCAGACTTCACGAAACTGCCTCTGCTTGGTAAGTGATGCCACAGCCTGTGTGTGTGCTTGTGCGAGGGTGTGCGGGTGCATGTGTGCAAATGCCCGTGTGTGCTTTTAGCCACTGGTGGGAACTTTCCTCTGCCTGTGCCAGTGCCGTGGGATGTGTTCTGGATCTCCCCAGGGCCGTGACTTTTTCTCTGCTGGTCTGGATCTTGTTGCTGTGCTGAAAAATGCAATGCTGAGTGGACAGAATCCTGGCGACGCTGGGAATTGGCCTTTCCCCCCATCCTTTGGAGTCCCTCTTGGAAGGAGGTTGGGCGCCCACTTCCACCAGGGGGTGCTGTTGCATTAGTGTCTGAGTAGCATTTACATTTCGGTTGCCAGTCTCCCCTCAGCCGCAGTGTTGTTGCCCTCTCTTGGGCCACACCTGCTCACACCTGCACTCACACACCTGCACTCACACCTGTTTTGTGCCTTTGACCTATACCGTAACCGCGCACTTTGGTTTTTAAACGAACTGCGGTCTTGTGAAAAACCTACAGCCTCCTGGGCGTTTTCTGGGCTGTGGCGGCCATGTGGGCCGGCCCTCGTCCAGGTGGTTCTGCTTGAGGCTCTGGGAACGGTTCTCAGGGGCCTTCAGAAGCTCAGAACAGACAGTGGCTGCTTGAGGGCTTTGGGGAAATAGGCCAGGGATTCAGCTGGGAGCAGCTGGGGAGGGAGGAGCACCCCCCACCTGCGCATGTTGCTCTGCTTTGGCTCCGGTGCTGCCTTGGCAGAGCTTGAAGGTGTGCAGAGTGCAGTTCTTACTCCTCGTGGTGCTAAACTGACTTTTTCTCCCAGGCAAGTGGAGGCCCCCACACTACGTGGGGACAAACCTATTCTAAGGCACTTTGAGTAAGTACGGATAACCACACGCTTCCTCTGCCTCAGTCCGGCGCATAGGTTTTGAGTTGGAGGGGTTTCTTTGAGTAGAGAGGGAGCTTGGACACTTCCACGGCCTGGCCAGGGACCCCGGGCGGGATTCCATGTTGCCTTGCATGATGGAATGTGCCCTTTATGCCCAGCCATCCATTGCAAAGGAAGATGTTCGTACCACGGAAGGGTCCCTCCCTCGGTGGTTCTCAGCCTCTGCCTCTTCTTCACCTGGTAGGCCCCATCCTGGCCCCATAGGTTCTTACGCATGCCAGAAAAATGGGGGTAGTACTTGCTCCAGTCCGGCTGGGTCTGGGAGAGGGATGCCTCCACCCAGCCACTCAGCAAATCTTGCTGGGCCTGGGGGCCCTGGGATTCTCCCTTGCCCAGGTTTCCGTTTCCAGGCCAGAGGTAGCTCTTTGTGTCTTTAAAGCCCAGAAAATGGGCCTTTACCCTCTGAATTGGTTTTACGCTGTTTGCTGTCACAGAGAGCCGCTGCGAGCAGGACGTTATTCAGCACAGAAGGGCTGGGATTGGGGAAAGTTCCTCCCTACTCTATGTCTGCTTTTGATGGTGCGGCGAGGCTGCCTTTTGGCCTTGAAAGGCCTTTCCAGACACGATCATGCACTAGCCTTTGCCAGAGAGCAATGCTCCTGCCTTCCCGTGCCAGAGGACACAGCCCTTGTGGGGGCCACCCTGTGGATATTTTTAGGGCATCACAAACTGTCTCCTCCTTCTTATTCCCAGTGGCCATTTGAGGACTGAGAGAATTCCCTCCTACATTCCTACTATTTTTATTTCCTGTTTTGAGTGGCTGGCTCATTGCAAGCTGCTCTGTGGGCCTCTGTTGTGCAACCGTGACCTGTGGATTTATACCCAAACAAATCTGGCCCGTGTCCGGCTTCCAGCTGGCTGCCCAGGCCTACAGGGGGAGTGGACTTGAAAGGGGTGGGCTACTCAGGGGGAATTGTGTGTGTGGGGGGGGTAAGGCCCACTCTCCAAGCCCCACCACCACCCACAGAGGTCAGAGGACAGCTTTCTTTCTTGCCAGTCTTGGTTTCATTCCCCTTGGCAATTTGGCAGGTAGGACTGTAAAGAAAGGGGCAGAAGGGCAGAGATTCCCAGAGCTGAAGAACCCTGGCCCATCTGAGGGCCTTGAGCATCAGGCTCAGTAGTTGTGTATCCCCCAGAGGGTGGGACATGGCTGCTTCTCACCTTTACCTCTGCACCTGGGCAGCAACTGTTCCTCCTGCTGCCTTTTTGAGTGAGGCTTAGCAGGGGGAGCCACTGCCCCCCCCCCCCGGCCGGCTTTTACTTGGATGCTTGAAGGTACCTTCAAGGGGGCTCAGAAAGACAGTCCCACATGTGGGATCTAGCAGAGGCATGAACACCTTGTTCTCCGTGCTTTTCTCTTCATTATTATTCTTCCTCACCTTTCCATCCCAAGGAGCCTTAAGGGAGTTAACAAAGCAATAACAGTGAATATTAAAAAAAAATACCCAAAGTTCAAACAGGGTCTGAGAATATTGAATGTAAATACAGTGGTTCAGCAGCAACAGTAGCCAAAACAGAAATGTACCTTTCAGGCAGCTCCCAAGTGTTAGAGCCGTGGACCTCCAGAAATGACAGAGGAATGAGACCTGTGGGGGTGGGGTGGGGACTCAGGGCGGGAAAGTGAACTGATCACATGAAAACTGCCTGTTCAGTTTTCATGGGGGAGGCAATTTTCCACAGCCTCCTAGTGGGAATCCCCTGGAAAGGCTTGCTAGGAGCCCCGGACTGTGCTAGTCTTGTCACACAAGCTAATTGCCATGCAGTGCCCTTGTGCCGCACAGGATTCTGGGAAATCGAGAATTGTTAGGTTGGAGATACAGAATGACATGGGGTTCCTTTTCTCTCGTAGAGCCCGCTTCTTAGAAAACCTTGCTGCCTCCCAGAAGGAGAAGATGGTTGCCATCTCCAAGGGGCGAGCAGAAGTCCTTGCTGAAGCAGCGGTGGGCACTGAGCAAGCAGCCCCAGGTAATGTGTGGAGCAGGAGAGGGTGATGCTCTTCTGCCTCTGCACGCAAACTTGCCATCCCATTCCTTGGCCACTGGCCCTCTGGTACCCCCCACTTCTCTTTTGAGTTCTGCATTGCTCACAAGTCTTCTTCTGTCCTCAGGAAGGTGGAATGAAGGACAGAACAGAAGCACTGATGGGGAGGAGCCCAGCCCTGTGTCGGCCTCAGGTGACTTGGCTGCAGAGCTTGCCGGGGACTCGCTGGGCCCTGGTGACATCCAAAGTCCAGGCCCTGGAAGCAGCCCGCCGCTTGACCAGGATGGAGACCCTTCCAAGAAGCAGCCTGCTCTCGACACGTTCTTCCCCAAGAAAAGTTCTTCGGGTTTGCAGAAGTTGTTCCTGGCGCCAGCGGACGAGCAGCAGGCAGACACCCGGCGGGCCAAAGGCCAGGAGGAGGAAGGCGGCCCCCAGGGGAAAGGGACGGAGGTTCGATCAATCCGTGCCCAGTTCAGCGTGGAGGCGGAAGTCAGCTTGCAGAGCCTGGAGAGGACCCTGATGGTGCCCTTCAAAGAGGGCAAAGAGCTGATCAGCAGCAGGGCAGAACCGTCTGGCCCAAAGCCATTGAAGGTCAGAGATTTGGACTTCTCAGACCTCCAGGAGGAGGAGGACTTTGACATCCTGGAAACGGATGCAGTAGCTGACTGCGTGGCCGTGGCCGCGGCCGGTGTAATGGCTCCTCCCCCACCCCCTCCCCCTCCCCCTCCTGGGTGTCCCCCGGCACCGCCTCCCCCTCCTCTGTCCTGCTCTGCTCCCCCACCGCCTCCCCCACCCGGCTTGCTCCTCTCCCCCAAGGAAGACGCCCATTCCCCAGCTAAGAAGAAGAAAACAGTAAAGCTTTTCTGGAGGGAGGTCAAGAACGTGGAGAGCCGGGTCAGAGCAGGCCAATTTGGGCAGACCCCCCTGTGGGCGTCGCTGGAGAAGGTTGAGGTTGACACAGCCAAGCTGGAGCACCTGTTTGAATCCAAGACGAAGGAGGCGCCAAGTAGCAAGGTAGGTCCGTGTGGGAGGCCCTGGCTCTTCCGTCTGGGCTCCCTGCCACCTCAGTTCTACACCGCCGTTTGTTTTTTAAAACCTCAAAGCGGTTTACAAAGGAGATTAAAAACAAAGGTATAAAAGACATACAGAATAAAAACAAACACATAACATTGGTGGGTTAGGGAAGCAATCCGTATTCATATGAATAGATCACATTCGAATGCGGTAAAATTCTATTCGATACGAATCTATTTGTACGTATTCATATGAACATTCAATATGAATCGGATACGAATGAATACAAACAAATTCATATCTATATGAATAAATACGTATCCGATATGTATGAATATGTATCTGATACAAATCAATATATATCTAATACATATCTGTAATATATTCGTGCCCTGAAAACGTCAAATCCAACCTGAATCCACTTTTAAGATGCTTTAAATCCATGTCAAATGCAATCTGGATCCATTGCGGATGTGACTGGTGCTCCGTTTTCCCACACCCCCAATCTAAGCCAGTTTGGTCTAGTGGTTAGAGAGCCAAACTCTTATCTTGGAATACCAGGTTTGATTCCTCCCTCCCCCATGAATCCAGCTGGGAGACCTTGGGCTAGTCACAGCTCTCTCCTGAGCTCTCACAGCCCCACGTACCTCACAGGGTGTCTGTTGTGGGGAGAAGAACAGAAGGTTTGTCAGCCGCTTTGAATCCCCTTAAATGGGTGAGAAAAGCTTGGTAGAAAAGCCAACTCTTCTTCTTCTGACAAATGTCTGAACTATTTGCTCGAGTGTTCGGAAACATTTGTATTAGTTTGAATGTTAACATTCGAATATTGTAACATTCCGTTCACGTTCAAATGTCCGAATTCAGCCAAATTTGATTGAATTTCCGATGTTGTGAATATTCGTGTACATCCCTCCTCTTCAGATTATCTCAGGGCTAGTTTAGGATTATAACGAACCTGGTGTTCTTTAAGATATCAAGGCCCCAAGTTGTTGTTTAGGTCGTTAAAGTCCAAGAACAGGGCAGATACCTGAGGAGCAAAAGTTCTCCACTCTAGAGACACAGAGCAGCTGTTTCTTTGCTCCAGGTGGCTTCCTCTGTCTGCAGAGTTGGGTCCAAGTGTTTGGTTCCTTGAGGTGTTCCCCATCTGTCCTTCAGCTGAGTGTCCCTGGTCAGCTCGGTCAGCTCTGTTGGAGATGAATAAGATGCATAATTTTCTTTTTAACTTCCTCCCAGAAAGCAGTGGACGGAAAGAAGTTGGTGGTTGTCTTGGATCCTAAGCGGAGCAATGCTATCAACATCGGCTTGACGGTGCTGCCTCCTGTCCATATCATCAAAACGGCCATCCTTAACTTTGATGAATTTGCAGTTAATAAGGAAGGGATAGAGGTGAGCATGTTTACGGCAGCCCAGCCTTTCCCTGGTTAACCATAGAGTGGCGGTTCTCAACCTTCCTAATGCCGCGACCCTTTAATACAGTTCCTCCGGTTGTGGTGACCCCCCAGCCTAACCCTAACCTCCAATCATAAAATTATTTTCGTTGCTACTTCATAACTGTAATTTTGCTACTGCTATGAAGCGTAATGTAAATATCTGATATGCAGGATGTATTTTCATTGTTGCAGATTGAACATCATTAAAGCCTAGTATTCACATCAACCACAGCTGAATATAAAAGTGTCGTTTTACCTCCAATACTGCTGCTTTCTACACAGTAGCTGCTCTCTACTGTATTTGTATGGGGTGTAGGTGATGGGGTTGGCTTGATGATTTCATCACGCCAGGTACTCGTATGCGGGCGCGTATCTGCATGTGGGTGGAACGCGCCTGGAGACGGATAGAGCAGCGGTGTCTCAGTTCCTATGTGTTTTCCGATGGCCTTAGACGACCCCTGTGAAAGAGTAGATCGACCCCCAAAGGGGTCACGACCCACAGGTTGAGAACCACTGCCATAGAGGCTTGTCACGTCCTGGCTAACATCAGCTCCATGTTCCCCTTTGCAGAAAATTCTGACCATGGTCCCCACAGAAGAGGAGAAGCAAAAGATCCAAGAAGCCCAGCTGGTCAATCCTGATGTCCCCCTAGGATCCGCCGAACAGTTCCTCTCCGCGCTGTCCTCCATCTCGGAACTGAATGCTCGGCTCCAGCTGTGGGCTTTCAAGCTTGACTATGAAGTGATGGAGAAGGTACGTCCTCCTTCAGGAACCCCCTTTGGCGTTTCTCCTTAAATGGATGGATCAGAAGCCCATTCCAGGCCAAGTCCGTGTGGGTTCTGTAGCAGGATGGGCCTATTGGGGAGCCTTCTGGCTTTGACCGAGGGCTTGAGTTGAGTTGCTCCCCCTCCTTGTTGTTCCCCGGGTAGGGCTGCAAGGAACATGGTGCCACGGAGCTCCATCTTCTCACGCCACCTTCTTCCCTCCTTTGCAAATAATTCTTTCCTTTAAGTTTGAAAGATGGTTGGGAGTTAACGAGCGTCTCCCGCGAGATAGCCCTGCCTAGGTTTTCTTTCAGTTTAATTCTCTAAAAAGAAAAATATGCCATGGGTTTTTGATGCAAAGTTTCGCAGTTGCCTTTGCTCCACTTGGTGATGGAATTTGAAAATGCGTTTGCTGGAAGGATGGGAAATGGGCTTCTCTGTTCTTGCAGAATGCACCGCTGTACGTTTCTCCTTAGCTGAACTGTGACCATTTTTTTCATGCTTGTTGTTTACAGAACCTTCCTCATGCTTTGTTGTTCTTGTCCTCCCGCGGGTCTTCCATGCCCACCTGTCCAAGGCTGGCTTGCCTCTTTCCCTGTTAACTGCAGCCAAACTGACCGGCTTCTCCTTTTCTCTCCTCTTGAATTATTTGTAGGGCTTTAGTAGGGATTTCCCAGCCTGCCTGCAGGTTTCCCCCATGAATTCTTCCGTGCTTGCTGAAAGTAGGTATTAACCCATTCCTTATTAACAAATTAACACAAGAGGGTGCTTTTTATAATTCACATAATTTGGGCGTACGATTATGTGTTGGAAAGTGAAACACTTGAATGGAATAAAACATAATCATTGGAATCTTTTTAAAGGATGCAAACACAGATGGCTAGTTTGTTTTTGAAGGGGCTGGAGAGTCTATTGCCGACAGAAGCACATTTGGCTACAAAAGCACTCAGTTTGTTGAATTTCTCTTTCATGCTTATCACAGCATAAGGCTTTAAAAAGATCTTTCAGCAGCCAGGTACTAGATGTTAAGTTCAGGGAATTTTGGGATGGAATTTTGCTGTAGGAGGCTGTGATTGGTGGCTCAGTTTGAAAAAAGGACCTAGGAAAGAGTGGAGGCATTAGACCAGCGCATGTCCTGCTGCTGCCGTATACTTGTAGAACCACAGAAAGACTAAATCAAGGAAGGAAGTTTTGCTCTGTCGTTGCATGGTGTTTAGTGTCTCTGCTTTTAGTACTAAGGCAGATGTGTTATAAAACAGCTTTTAAATGAGACAAACATTAACCACACTAATTTTACTAACACATAACATTATTTACAATAACACTAAGTAAGGCGATGTTTTTGAGAGACGGCCCGTAGAACTGGAATGAGCCGCCAGGGTTTTCCTCGAGTTATAAGCAAGATTTTGAGTGCATTTCTCCCTGGGAGAACTCCCTCTGCCATTCCATGGCTTCTGGGCAAGCCCCCCCCCCCCATCCAAAAGCCGCCTACAACTTATCTTCTGTGTTGCTGGTATATCTCCATGCAGGACATTGCAGAACCTCTCTTTGACTTGAAGCTTGGGATGGAGCAGCTAGCCCAAAACCAGACCTTCAAGTGTATTCTGGCTACCCTACTAGCCATGGGCAACTTTCTCAATGGAACCCAGGTAATGTGCTTCACAGTGGGGAGAGGGGTCGGGAGGGGACAGGAACCGTGGGATGGACACTGTGAGCGCAGGCTTTGGGGTCAGTCCATGGAGCAAAGCTTCTCTAGTCATTTACCCGGCACGGGAATGGAGCCTAGATTTTTAGTCACTGAGTGCAGCTTTTTAAGGTAGAGCTGAACGCAAGCTTTGCTTTGTGTGAATAAGGGAGCAAGCTTTCAGCTAGGTCGGACCATCTGCTCACAGCGCCTGTGGGGTCTTCTCTATCTGGCAGCAGCTTTGGATGGAGAGGTTCCTAGTCCTTTCTTGAACAGATGAGGATCGGACCATTAAAGATAGGGCGCTGGGTGCATATTACAAGCAACATCTTCCTGCAGCCGGCCATTCTCAAAAGTCCTTGTTAACTTGAGGGAAAACTGGGTGAATACTTTTGCTCCGCTCCAACAGCCGATAAGTGGCACTAGTCTTTTAATGCCTTCACACAAGCCCAGTATTCTAGTATTGCTTGGTCGTACCACTCAACCGCAGAGCTGACTGTTTTCCTGTCCAGGAAAGCGTGTGGGTGTTGGTTTAGCGCCAATTTATGGCCGGTAGGTCTGTTCAAGCCCAGCTCGTTCTTGGAGGACCCTGGAGGGCATTACAGCCAACCTACAACTGAACTTTAACCCTTCACAATTTTTGCAGGGTATCTACATGGCACACTTCAGTTGTGAAGAGGGCATTAAAACTCTATCTCAAAGGACAAGGAAGTTCTGGTACAGCCCAGTTTTCCCCTCAGCCTAATAAGCCTTTCTGAGAATGGAACGTTGTCTACTTATGTGAACATTCTAGAAGGGCTCATACCTTGCGCCCACCCCAGAATTGTTTAGTAAGTTTTCTGTACATTGTTTCTACAGGTTTCTCAAGTTTCTTTTGTTTAGATCTCACACATGCCTCCAGTATGCTCAAGATACTGGTCTAATGGGCTTGGGTGCTGTTGCTGAATGTTGTGTTGGTTTCAGAGCAAAGGGTTTGACTTGAGCTACCTGGCAAAGGTGTCAGAGGTGAAGGACACAGTCCATCGGCAGACTCTGCTTCACCACCTGTGCCACAATGTGGTGGAGAAGTTCCCCGATACCACAGACCTCTACTCAGAGATTGCTGCCCTCACACGCTCGGCCACGGTGAGTGGAGATTTTTTTTTTTTCTCTCTTGTTCCAAGAGAACCACAGTTTGTGCGTCCTTTTAACTCACCCAAATAGCTTTGAGATTTTATGTTTTCTGAGATGTTGTGTCCTTTCATCAGGTTGATTTTGATGAGCTGGCAGAAAGTCTGCTTCAGCTTGAGCGGCGGTGCAAAACGTCTTGGGATAGCCTGAAGGCCATTGCCAAGCATGACATGAAACCAGCCCTGAAGAGCAAGCTGGTGGACTTCCTGCAAGCCAGCACTCAGCAGATTGTCGTCCTCAAAGTGGTCCATCGACGTGTGTTGAACAGGTGTGTGTTCTTGAGGCTTAGCTGCTTTGGAGGGCTGGCTGAGCAATGCTCCCTTCACACACAAGAACATAAGAAATGGCCCACTGGATCAAACCTCTGGCCTATCTTTGCCCAATGATTAGCAAGTTCTGGAGATTAATACACCAAGAAATAGAAAAACTTTTACAAATACAATTAGAATTCTCTCCAAATATATTTTTGTTAAAAATAATACCCAAGGACAGAATAGAAAAAAACAAAATTATCTTATTACATTTTCTATTGTTAGCCGGCAAAAAGATAATAGCCAAGAAATTGGAAAGTTCAAGCGTGGCATGATAAAATGGTAGATTTTGCTATTAATGAACCCATGATAAATATATGGGCATAAAAGAGAAATATAGATATCTTGAAGTGTGGAATCCTTTTCTTGATTTTTTATGGTCCATTCAAGAAGCATTTAACAAATCAGAGTCAGCCATTAAATTTCTGTTAGAATAATTATGAATAATATAGAATTTTACTGTAATATAGTCTTATGATTTAGTATAGCAATAACCAGTAATCTCATAGTTAGATATGTATAGCTGAATAGAAAAAATTATGACATACACACAACCGAAATTTGAAAGTTATGAGTTTATTATTTTGGAATTATTAAGGTTATAGTAAAATGTATAGTTTTAATTTGTATAAGGAAATGTTTATTAAGTATGAAGTTTCTAAATATTTGTACTATTGTTGTTAAGTGGATTTTTAAATTAAAAAAATAATTAAAAAAGATAATTTGAGATCCATAGGAAAAAACCAACCTCTGGCCTATCTAGTGCAGCACTTTATTCCCACAGTGGCCAACCAACGGCCTTGGCCTAACATAGCTTGCCCTGGTCACAGGGTCCATTTAGAGAGACAGTATGGTGCCAGAAACCCCTGGCATCTATTTAAGGGGCACAAAAAGATTGAGTGGGATATCTGACTGCTGAAATGAAGCCTTTGCATGCGCGTTCTCCAGGAAACAGGTATAAGAATTATTATTATTATTATTATTATTATTATTATTATTATTATTATTATTATTATTATTATTATTATTATTATTATTATTATTATTCAAGTTTATTTCTTGAGCGTTATAAATGTACATAGCGCTGTACAAACTACAAATATTTAAAAAAAACAATACAGTAAAAGGATACAGATAAAGAAAAGTTAAAATTACTAGAACAGTAAAATTAAAATAAAACAGAATATGATCATAAACACATTAGAATAAAACAAGTGAAAAGGAAGTTCAGTTATCAGGGCCAAAGGCCATAGGGAATAAAAAAGTTTTTAATTGGGATTTAAAAGCTTGCAAGGAGGTTAAAGAACGGATGTGGATGGGAAGAGGTACTGATGTACTGTGTGGTGTTGGAGCCCCAGGAAGGGCAGTCTTGAAAGAAGCCAGGAGCTCATCTATGTATTGAAGTATCTACATGGAGTCCCTTTCTATGTAACTGTATTTTTGTCATCACTGTAACCCTGTGTCGGAGAGAGCTTAGCTTGGCCAAGGGCTTCCGAGAGACTTGAGCACAGGACCCTTTAAGCTGATAGGGGACATGGGTGCCCGCAGTGGCTGCTCCGTCTGCCATAGGAAAAGTTGCTCAGCCCTTCCAGAAGAAGGTTGTCTGCCTCTCGAGTCCAAGCACGTTCTTCTGTTTTGGCCCTTGATTGTTTGCTGTGACTTAATGTTAGAATAGTTGCCTCTTGCTCCACATAGTTTTTTACTTGAAGGTTTTGCGTTTGTAGTGTCACTCCTGTAGGGAAAACCTGCAAGAACCAGGCTTATGCCCAGGATCGAAGCACATAAAGAGTCTAAGAACTGTTGGGTGCTTCGCGCAACAAGCCTGCCCTCCGTGTAGCACCTAGAGATTCTTTAATGCACAAAGAAATTAAGCAGAGAACTCACCTGCACGGTTGCGCATGAGGCGGGTGCCACTGCTGCTGTGTTTGTGTGCGGGGCTGCGTCACGCATGCACGCAGTGTCGTTGTACAGGTGCAGAGAGCCACAATACACCTGTGCGCTGACTCATGTGCAGGTGAAACAGAGCTGTGCCCGTAAGGGCAGTAGTGCAGGCCAGTTTCTCTGGGACTCATTTTCTGGCTTCAGGTGCCACAGAGAGGCCAGAGTGTTTGTCTGTAGCACCCAACCGTCCTTAGGCTCTCCACGTGCTTTGATCATGTCAGTGGGAGGTTCAGCACAAACCTAGGAAAAATTCATAAAAACGTGAACTGGTGCTGACCTTGTAATTCTTTTTTACTAGGTATATTGGGAGGAAAACATCAGTTTCTGTTAGCTAGGCTTCGTAGCTCTTCGTCCCTGCACTGTTTTGGTGGAATAGAATCCTCACAGATACTGAAAGACTAGTAAAGTGTGTTTTTAGGCGTAACTGTGAGTCACTTTTGCAATGCCCAGAGTAAAGAGAGAAGCAAGCGTGCAAGCCTCAAAGCTGGAGGGTCTGTGCATTTTCCAAAATGTGAGTGCGCCCTGGACTCCTGTAATAAACCCATGGAGTTTTTAACACGTATCTTATCAGTCTCTTGTACCTTCTCTTTTTTCTGTAGATTTCGCTCCTTTCTTCTATTCTTGGGCTATGATATTCGCTCCGCCCGGGATGTGAAGGTCACTGGATTCTGCCGGATGCTGCGGGAGTTTGCCCTGGAATACCGCACGTGCCGAGAGCGAGTTCTGCAGCAGCGGAAGAAACGAGCCGCGTGTCGGGAGAGGAACAAGACCCGCGGGAGGTTGATCACCGAGGTGGGTTGCCAGAGCGCTGTGGTCTGGCCTGGTTTTCTAGATGCTCTGTGTGGAGTCAGACTCTGGCATTTGTGATGCAAGTCTGATGGACCTGCAACCACCTCCTGCCCTTGTCAGGCCAACTTCAGGGGTGGGAACGTCTGCCCTCTCTGCCCCTGCAGATGGAAAGGTTTGCTGCCATCAAGCCAGAAGAGGACAGCCCTGCTCCGGCGGTGCTTTCGGCCAGTCCAGAACAAAAGGATCAAGCCGGCCATGAAACGATGACAAATCTGCTCACCTTGCCTGTGGAGGCACCTGGCCGCCGCTCCCGAGCCAGCAGAGGTGAGAGAATCTTATGAGTCAGAATTTGTGGGGAGAATCTGTCTGTCTTCTTACCAAATTCAGCTGGTTCTCAGCTCCACAACACTGGCCCTACTCTGGGCTCCATACAGCTGGCTTTTGATCGGGGCTGTACCTCAGCTTTCTGGCCCTGTGCCCAACCTGCAAGGGCCATTTGAAGTCGGGGCTCGCTTGCTTGCTGTGAAGATGCAACTGCTAAGAAAGCTCCTGAGAACAACTCGAGCTCCCCGTGTGGGAAGAATCTGTCAGGGTGCTTCACTTTCACTCTCTTGCATGCATTTCCACCATGGATGCAGACTAGCTGACCTGGGATGATTCTCAATATTGCTTGATAGGGACCGTGGCAGTTGTACCAGCCCAGTCACCTTGTTGGAGTGAAGAGGGGAGAGGCTGTGTGGGCCTCCTTGAAGCCTGGGAGGAATAGCTTTGCGGAGCCTTAGCAGAAGCTCAACCTCTGGAGCGCTCTCACAGCCAAGAGGACCCTATACCCAGAAACCCTCGGGTATAGGGCAGGATATAAATATAAATAAATAATAAATGTTGCGTCTGTTTCAGGAGGTGGGAAATGCAGTCCTCCTCACGTGCCGCCACCGCCTCCAGATGACTCGTCCGGCTCACCTGAGGATGCCTCTGAAGAGATCATGGACCGCCTGGTGAAGTCGGTCACCCAAAGTACTCCTCCACGGCCAGGTGCTGGGAAGGAGCGCAGGCGCTCGCGGGTGAACAGGAAGTCTCGTAAGTGTCGCCCCAGTTCAGAGAGGTAGAGGGTGGTCTGACTCCTGTTCTCTTTACTAGGGTGGGCGTGGCTGTGGTGGCCCCGCTGCCCTGCTCTGTGGGAGATGTGCTCCAGGGGAGGCAGCCATTGTGTTTCCCCAGGGCTCCCCCTGGCCTCCCGTTCCTTGATCCGCTTTTGCTTCTTCTTAGTGAGGCGGACCCTGAAGAGTGGCCTGAGTGACGAACTTGTCCAAGCGTTGGGCCTGGCGCAGGCGTCTGGCGTGGCAGTGTGACGGCGGGCAGCTGAGCCCCTGGAGAAGCTGGCAGCTGAAGGAAGGCAATCCTGAGCAGATGGAGGAAGGTGGAGCCTAAGGCCTGTCTGGCCAGCGGAGGCCTCCCTATGGGTCACCAGATGCCACTTGATATGCACACATGTGGCAACACCAGCCATCGTGTGCCTGGGTTTCCTCAGGGGTGTGTCCAGCTTGCCCACCTGGCAACAGTATTATATGTGTGAGTGTGTGTGTGTGTGTATGCATGTGTTGGCACTGTTTCCACACAGCCTTTTCCAGGAAAAGGGGCTGTTGGCAACGTAGCTGAAAGCCCAATGACTCCAAATAAAGTAGCTGATTCCTATTTTGCTTGTTTTGATATTTATTGTTAGGATGGGACCTAGGAAAATTCCCAAAGCAGCATATGCTAAGGCAATGGTTCTCAACCTGTGGTCGTGACCCCTTCGGGGGTCGATCTACTATTTCACAGGGGTCGTCTAGGACCATTGGAAAACACGTAGGAATCGAGACACCGCTGCTCTATCCGTCTCCAGGCGCGTTCCACCCACATGCAGATACGTGCCCGCATACGAGTACCTGCCGTGATGACATCATCGCGCCAACCCCATCACCTACACCCCATACAAATACAGTAGAGAGCAGCTACTGTGTAGAAAGCAGCAGCATTGGAGGTGAAACGACACTTTTATATCCAGCTGTGGTTGACGTGAATACTAGGCTTTAATGATGTTCAGTTTGCAACAATGGAAATACATCCTGCATATCAGATATTTACATTAAGATTCATAACAGTAGCAAAATTACGGTTATGAAGTAGCAACGAAAATAATTTTATGGTTGGGGGTTAGTTTTAGGGTTAGGTTGGGGGTCACCACAACCTGAGGAACTGTATTAAAGGGTCGCTTTATTATGAAGGTTAGAACCACTGTGCTAAGGAAACCTGTGCTTCCGGGAATTAGTGAAAAAGGGAAAGTGTCTGATTGGAGGGAATGAAATAAACCCAGGTCCCAGCTCTTCCTTACAGCATCTTCCTTGTAACCAGCTAGAATACTGGCTGTACAGGCCAAATCCTGTGCCGTTAGGTGGAGCTGAGCAGTGGGAACAGGGAGAGAAAGGAGTGTAGCTACTCGTGGGAGTTTTCCCCTGTTTTAGCAATGTGCAGGGATATTCATAACCTTTGTTATTTGGACGAACTTGGACATTTGTACACAAATCTAATGTTACGTTATTCATACATGAACATTTGTACAAATACAATTGTTTCCAGACATTCATATGAACAGAGAGGCGCGCCAGTCACGTCTGCAGTGGATCTAGAGTGCATTCAGCACGGATTGAGAGCATATTAAAAGTGGATTCAGGCCAAACGTGAGGCTTTCAGAGTGGATTTGTATTAGATATTCCTACAAATTCGTATCGAATAGAATTTTACTACATTTGAAAGTGTCTAATCATATGAATACAAATTTTCTAACATTCGATGCATTACCAATGCATTGTGGGGACAGGGAAGTTACTCCTTGACCCCGAAATAGAGGTTCTACCTGGGGGACTTAGCCATAAGGTTCGCGTTGATGGAGCTACATTGGTAGATCTGAGCCTCCCTTCAGACTGTCTTCAGCTGTGAGATCTCATGCTCTTATTATTGCTCAGTGACCCAAGGACTCCAGCCTTTCCAAACAGACACCATTCTCTTTTTGCTGGGAGACAGGTAGGTAGGTAGGTATGTTCCCTGACATCAGTGTTCATTCAGCATCACACAGATCCCCTTACTGATAACATCAGGGGAAATGCTGAGCTACTGCACGTGCCTTTAGCCAGCTCCACATTGCCAGGAAATATTTATTGCATATTTCACATGCTTTGTCTGACCAGAAGGTTGATCTAGCAGGGACTGCAGAGTCTATGTGTATTTATATTCTTACAAAAATAAATGTGCATTTAGATTACATTTGTTCTGTTCCCCTTGGGCATGTCCACAAATATTTGTAACATTCGTTATTCAGATGAATTCAGACATTTGTACCTGAATTGAATGGCACAATCTTCAAATAGTAACATTCATACGAATGCAAATGTTGCTGGACATTTGTACGGATAGTTCAGACATTCATTAGATTGGGGGTGTCATTCACATCCGTAGTGAATCCAGATTACATTTGATACAGATCAATAGCAAATTAACGTGATTCAGGTTGGATTTGATGTTTTCAGAGTGCAGATATGTTACGAATACGTATCGAATACATATTAATTCGTACCAGATACGTATCATGCATGTTTGTTCGGATCAGATACGTATTTGTATCAGATACGTATCGAATACATATTGGTTTGTATCAGATATGTATCATGCATTTTCTTTCGTATCAGATACTTATTTGTATCAGATACGTATTGAATACATATTAATTCGTATCAGATGCTTATTTTTTCGGATCAGATACGTATTTGTTTGTATCAGATACGTATCAGGTACATATTAATTCATATCAGATACGTATTTGTCCGTATCTGATATGTATTCCTTTGTATCCGATATGTATCAAATATTCATACAAATAAATTCATATCAAATAGAATTTTACCACATTTGAGTGTGACCTATTTGTACAATATGGATTTTCAAACATTCGATTCGTTATGAATCAAATGTTAAAAATGCATTTGTTCCCATCTCTAATCCCCTTCTGTCCTCCATTCCCTATTGCAGCCCTTCTGGATATTATTATATTATTCAATCAACATAATAATAGCCAGAATTTCTCAAACTGTTTTTTCTTTTCAATCTCCAATCTTTTACTTGAACCTATGTAAAAGGGTCTTTTTTTCAGGCAGACAACTTTCAGCCACGTTAGGTATAGCTTCCGGCTTTTTATCACATCTCCAACCTTTGTGTGGGATATTACCAATTATTCTCAATATGTGGATAGGTGTTTTATACCACCTATATAATATTTTTGTAGATATTTCTTTCATTTTTGCTACTTTTGCCCAGGATTACTTTTTTTTTGTAATTATATAAGGCAATCTTTTTTATATATTTCCAAATCACTCTTAGCCCTTATTCTGTTGAACGTATCTGATACATTGGTGATGGAATTATTATTATTATTTCCAGTGGTGCTAATTCTCTTCCAAGGCCTTGTGTCTTTTCAGCCATATCTAATAGGGAAGTGCATGAATATTTGTAAAATTAATTATTCGTACGAATATGGCTCAATTTAAACATTTGCACATGAATCAAATGTTACAACATTCATACATTAACATTCGTACAAATAGTTTGGAAATTTGTGAAACTGGGGAGGTGGAAAAGCAGCTGCAGCAGTCTACAATGGATGCAGAGTGCACTCAACGTGGATCGAGAGCAGATTAAAAGTGGATTCAGGCTGAATTTGACACTTTCAGCATGGATATGTTATGGGATACCTATTGGATACATATTTGTACATATCAGAAATTCATATGAATTTGAACTAATATATTTGTAATGAATAGAATCCTACCACATTCAAAGGGGATCTATTAGAATGAATACAAATTTTCTACCATTCAATTCATTACTAATTGAATGTCAAAAACACATTTGTGCACAGCCCTAGTATATAATTTTGTTTTTATAGCTTTTTTATATGTTTTTATATTCTTTACAATCTAAAGTTGACTATTTTATCTGTGTTCAAATTTTTGTTTTCAAAATTAATTCTATTTTTTCTAGGTACTCCAATAATCATCTGGGTCCTACCTATTCATTAAAAATATCTTTGTTGAGAACAAAAATAATAGAGTAGATAATGATATTTTTGCCATTTATAGTTTTGTATACTCTTGAATGATTGGATTATCCCCACAGTTTTTATTCTTTTTGGGAGTATTTATTTAAGACAACTTATTTATCTTGAAATATGTTAATTTGATCATTTTACCCAGTTCTCTCTTAACTTCTGCTCCCAGATTTAATGGGAAAACCTGAAAAAAAATAAAATTTGGTGTGCTTTCATTTTCATACTGTTCTACTTATTAACAAATTCTTCCCCTTCCCCAGTGTTTCATCTCTCAGTTTGTGTGATTAGTGGGTAATAATTCACTCCAAATATTTCAATTTCTAGGAATCACTAGCTTTAAATATCTTATTTACTTACGTTATATCTTTAATCCTGATAGCTATTGAGGAATCAACTGTTTTTCAAGGGAGTCACTCCTAAATATTTCCTATTTATTTAATTTTACCTTCAGTTCAGAACTATTATATTTCATTATATTCTCCTTTAGCTTTCCTGTTGAGGCAGATGGGTCTTGTGTAAAAATGAGAGTTTCATCAGCGTAATGGTTTACTTTCAACTTAAAGCCTTCAATTTCATATGAAACAACTTAGCTCAAGGGCTAAATGAAACAAGTGTTGAGAAAATACTATTACCATGTAATTTATTTTATTATTTTGATATAATTAACATATTAAATTGACAAAGTTGTACTCATATTTCCTTTTTTCTAGGACTCTAAGGCCAAGTTCCTGCTATGAAATGTAATCCAGTTTTAAATGAAGGTTTTTTAAATCAGCAGTGAGGTCTAGTGTGACGGTTTCTGGCTTTGCAGGCTGTTAGCTAGCTGCAATAGCCAGCCTTGTTGCAAAGTTTGTTGCAAACCCAGGATTTTGGCTGCAAAAAGAGCGGGAAATCCTGTGCGGGCCCTGTTGCAGTGATTGGCTGGAGTAAGGTTTTGGAGGGAAAAGCTGTCCGGGGATCTGAGTGCTGGAGGGGCTAGAGAAGGAGTTCCCACCAATCAGGCTGGAGGGACAGCAACCTCTGTTAGGAGTCTACAGCAGCATTTTATTGCGGCTAGAGCCAATCAGGATCAGGGGTGTGTGTATAAATGAACACAGAGTACAGCAGAGAATGTCTTCATGCTGGGACAAGAGCTGAAAGGAGAAGAAGAGCTGAACCTGAAGGAGCCAGACCAGTAGTTGACCAGGGGTCTTCGTGCTGGGACTGAGGCTGAAGGGGACAGAGGAGCTGATCCTGAGGGAGCTGGAACCAGTAGCTGACCAGTGGTCTTTTGGGCTGAGTGATTTCTGAAGGAGGCAATCGGGTGGATTGTGGCTCTGAGGGAGACTTCACTAGCAACTGACCAGGCTGGATGATCGGAGAAGCAAGGATGGACTGGGCCTTGTGATCATCTAGGGCCACGTTCTGGTACACTGGCTTGGCTTGAGCTGTGGCCAAGCAAGTCAGAGGGGGGGAGGAACGTGTGGAGGCTTGTCTTTTAAAAGGGGAACTATTTTCCTTTGGAGAAAGGGGTAGCTCCTAGCTTTAACAGACTTACAAATTTAAACTGACAACTACCTGAACCTTATTACCTTCCTAGTATTGCTTGTGTATAATAATAAACTTGTTTTTGTTTACTGTTGAAACGCTTGCTACCAGTGTTTTGTGTCCACACTGTAGTATTCACTTGGCTGTTGCACGAACCCAGCATCCTAACAGGGCCAAGCTACTCCTCAGAGAGGGCAGGCACTTACTGGAACGCTGGGCATCGTGGCATCTAGTTTTTTACATTCCCACTGCTAGCTTATAATGTGGACTCACTCTGCATTCTTCATACCAATAATTGGTTTAAGGAATTATAATATTAGCATCATTATCTTTAGTCCTGATTGTTATTATTTCTGTAATATACTTTTGATGTTTTTTAAGGCAGATGCACACTGTGGAGATAAGGGATGCCCACAACATTTTTTTGACATTCTGTTCGAATCGAATTGAATGCCCTAAAACCTGATTTGATTCGAATCTTAAATTCAAATTTAACAAGATTCGATTCATATTTACTAAATTTGAATATTCGTTCAAATTTTTTATTCAAATCTGCATATACGAATGTCAACAATGTTCGTATGTGCACGTATTCATCTTCCCCATATCTGTATGCATCTGTACATCTGTTTGCATCCTGTAATTATCCCATATGGAACCCTGCAAATGAATACGGATGGGGGAAAGAAAAGGATCTTCAAGTACACATCTTCTACAAACCTGTCCAGATACAAATGTCCAGATAATTGGAACAAATAGATCCAAAGTTCAAAATTTGATTGAAATGTTTACATTTGAATTTTGGGACATTCTGTTCAAGTTCGAATGTCAAAATTTGGCACACTCAATTGGATTTCAGATGCCAAAGAATATTCACCCACATCCCTAGTGGGGATGCTTTCTTTGAACTACCTACTGTTACTCCATGACCTCTTTCCTGATCAGTCAACTCTGATCCATCCGTCTATAGCAGGGTTTCCCAAACTATGGGTCGCGACCCACTGGTGGGTCGCGAGCAAATATTGAGTGAGCCCTGCCTGTAGAACGACACACCAACCAACCGAGACTTTATTCATATTGGTAATGGTTAAATTTCCTAGAGGTGGGTCCCGAGTTGGTAAACTTATATTAGATGGGTCGTAGCCCAGACAGCTTTGGGAACCACTGATCTATAGTTATAGTTAGGCGTTTTAGCTCCAAAGTGTACTTTACACTGTATGCAATCTGTTTCGTCCTGTACGTCCTGGAACTTTTGGAATACTTCACCTTTACTAGCAAGAAGTTTACTCTAGTGGATAGGGAGTCGGACTCTTATTTGGGAATACCGGGTTTGATTCCACCCTCCCCCACAAAGCCTGCTGGGTGACCATGGGCTAGTCACAGCTCCCTTCTGAGCTCTCACAGCCCCACCCACCTCACAGGAAGAATAGAAAGCTTTGTCAGCTGCTTTGAGTCCCCTTCAATGGGTGAGAAAAGCAGGGCAGAAAAGCCAACTCTTCTTGCTTATGTTGAACAACATCTGCAGTTCTGACGCCCAATCATGTGCAGAGATCCCTTTGGAGCTCTTCGCAAACCCTTCTTTGCTTCTAGTGGTCAGGAAACCTGACTCATTCTACAGCAGATCAATTAAGAATTTGTTGAAGAGCGCCAGTCCCAGGACAGAACTTTGGAGGGACCATTTGTTACATCGCCCCAATATTATAATTGCTCTTTATTCCTACTCTTTACTCCAGTTGATTGTCCATAATAGGACCTGTCTTTTTGTTCCATGAAAAGAATAAAACTTTGTGAAAATCAAGTAGATGGTGGCTGGGATTGCCCTTGTCCACATGTTTATTAACATATTTTAAAAAAAACTCTTAAAGGAGCCTTCCTGCAAGATAGAACGTGGAATTTTGCTTTCCCCAGAGCCACTGGAGAGCGAGAAATGTGAGCCAGGCGCTGCCTTCTCCAATCCACATCATCCCAAGACTGTATAAATGGAACAGTTACAATGAACCTGACCACTGATGTGTTGGGTGTCAACCCCGGAAGCTAGAGCCAATCCTTTCCAAAGTTATACCAGAATGTTCAAAGACCAGGACAGAAATAGCCTGAACCCAAAACTAGATTCACTAGGGAGGTTATTGAGGGAGGGGAAATGATATTGCAAATACTTGGATTTGCAACATCATTTGAAATTATTCTTTATAAGTATTGGAGGGGTGTTGGGATCTCGACTTGGTTCTTCTTGCTTCCTCTGTGCTACCTCCCTCCCCAAAATACATCTAATTCTGACAACTGGATCACTCTCTGGAGTCTTAATTCCCATTTTGCTCCCTGCTCTTGGATGTGGTTGAATTCCATGAAGAACCTTTGTGCATTACTAGGTTCTAGGAGGTCCTCCTGTGGTTGGGAGATCTTTTCTTCAAGTCAACATTCCCTCATTGAGAAGCAGTGTGCCTAAAAGGTATCCACCACCACTTTCCTTTTCTCCTGTCTTGCAATATTCTTCAGATGGGTTGTGCTCTTAAGGAGGGAAGCTAGCTGTACTTAGTGCAAATACCCATGGATGCTACGATGCCTTGCATGGGCCCTACATCAGTAGGGCTACACATCTTGTTCTGTGCCACATCTGCAGTCCCCTGCCCCGCAGTTTCCATTAATGTAGAACTTCCAGGTCAGGAGAGGGAGTTTGTCCTAGCTGCTAATGTTGTCCCAGCTGCTGACTTGGGCAACCTTGCACAATGCAGCCCAAGTGTGAATGGGTTCAGCATCTCCCCATTCTATATGACCTACACATCTTGTTCTGTGCCACATCTGCAGTCCCCTGCCCCGCAGTTTCCATTAATGTAGAACTTCCAGGTCAGGAGAGGGAGTTTGTCCTAGCTCAGTGATGGCCAACCTATGACACGCGTGTCACAGGTGACACACACCAAGCCGTTTTGGGTGACACACTTAGGGTGTTTTTCCACTGTCCACTAGAAGTACCCATTAAGTACCCATTAATGGGTACTTAATGGGTATTTTTAGTTGAAAAACACCCCTAGTCACCCTGGCACCTGGGCGTGTAGTGCTTGCTTGTTCTTGAAGTGTACGAAATACCAACTTTCAACTGAAGATTTAGCAAATGAAATTCAGCAACAAAAGTCACTACTGTAAAGAATTATTTGTTTTTGCTTTTAATAAAATATATGTATCAAAAGTATAACTTTTTTTTTACTAGAGCTACAAATATCACAAAATTATGCATATTTCTAGATGTGACACAGCACCCAAGTTAAGCTAGGTTTTCTTGTGAATTTTGACACACTGGGCTCAAAAGGTTCGCCATCAGTGTCCTAGCTGCTGACTTGGGCAACTTTGCACAATGCTGCCCAAGTGTGAATGGGTTCGGCATCTCCCCATTCTATATGACCTACACCTCTTGTTCTGTGCCATATCTGCACTCGTCTGCCCCACGGTTTCCATTAATGTAGAACCTCCAGGTCAGGAAAGGAAGAGTTTGTCCCAGCTGCTGACTTGGGCAACCTTGCACAATGCTGCCCAAGTGTGAATGGGTTCAGCATCTCCCTATTCTATATGACCTTCTGCTCACTCGACAGCTTCCCAGCGCCCAAGCCTAAGGTTTGCAAGTTAGAGGTTTCCATCATATGCTTTTTACTTGTAAGCTGCCCAGAGTAAGGATGCGCATGAATGTAGGTTTTTTTTGCATTCGAATTTGAGTCGAATCGAATGTCAAAACATTCAATTCAATTTGACTGTTTAATGCAATAAAACCAGATTAGGATCCAATACATTCGACTCTATTTGTTCAAATGTTAGATTTTAATTTGAAGCTGCGAGTGCCGACGACATTCGTATGCGTTATACGTATCTGTACACATTTTGCACGCATCCCGTTTTATCCCGTATGCATCCCATTTTCGTTCCGTATTATAAGTGCAAATGCGTACAGATACACGTGATATTCAAATATCTGTACATTCGAATCATTTGAGTCATTTGAATCGAAAGAATGTTTTGGAACATTCAAAATCTGTTTGAATGTTTAAATTCGAATGTGAAGACATTCTGTTCGAATTCGAATGTCCACATTAGACTGAATTTTGA
Source organism: Aspidoscelis tigris stejnegeri (assembly GCA_023333525.1). Taxonomy (NCBI): domain Eukaryota; kingdom Metazoa; phylum Chordata; class Lepidosauria; order Squamata; family Teiidae; genus Aspidoscelis; species Aspidoscelis tigris. The sequence goes on from JALMGA010000013.1 coordinate 7,664,576, forward strand.
ATGTTTAGAACATTCATTCACATCCCTAGCCCAGAGATCTTAGGATATGGGGCAGGATATAAACATTTGTAAAAAATGATCATAGCCATACAAGGCTGGATGTGTCCAGGAGGGCTGCTAGCATACCCTACAAAGACATGGCTGATAAGAGACTGCTCAGCAAGAGTACTTATTAAGCTGCCTCCAGCAGCACAGGCCAAAGAGGAAATCCAAAGAGAATAAGCTAAGAGCCAGTCCAAAGTTCAGGATTAAGGAGAGCAATACAAGCAGTCCAGTCTGAGGTCAGGGCAGCCAGAAGAATGGTCAACAGGTACGTTCCGAGGTCTAGGAGTTCTAAGCAGTCAAGGTCTAGGAGTCAGGTATAGCAGCCTTCTCTTTGTCTCTGACAAAAGGCCTAGGCATCTGCCAGGTGTTTTGTCTTGCAATTCCAGATCACAGCTGCTAATCAACTCACGAGTGCCTCTGTGCAAGTCTCTTTGAGCGCCTTAACCCTTCCTTCTCTGCTCTCCTCTGCTTGAAGCTAGGGATCTCAGTGCTCTGCTGTCCCAAGTCTCCCAAGTCTTGCACTTTGGCCGTGGCGAGGCTGGACTGCTGGACCACAGGCTCCACGGGGGCTGGGAGGTCAGCGCTGGGCTCTGGCACCACCTCAGGTTCCCCTTGCACCTGAGGAAGTGCCTCCTCCTCATCCTCCTCCTGGCTGACCATGACAGGATGGGGAACTGGTAGATGCTTCATCAAAACATATGTAAGGCTAATTGATAAAGGCTTAAATTGACTACTTATTCTAATACCACTGTAAAGCTGAAGCTGTAACCAGAGCGTCCCATTTATCTTTCCTTAAGCCACAGCACCGCAGCTTATTCTCCTGACCTCCTGGGGCTGTGATAGCTCAGAAGAGAGCTGTGACTAGCCCAAGGTTACCCAGCTCACTGGGTGTCAGTTGTGGGGAGAAGAACAGAAGGTTTGTCAGCTGCTTTGAGTCCCCTTAAATGGGTGAGAAAAGCAGGGTAGAAAAGCCAAGTCTTCTATATACCACAGACTTATAAGAGATTTATGTTGGAAATATAGCATTTCATGTGTGTGTGTGAGAGAGAGAACTCAGCCTAACCTGCTAAAGGGGGGAGGTGAAACTTGGCCTTCTGTTAGTTTGTTCTTCCTATTAAGATGGCTGAGAACAGATTAGCCTGTACCATGTTGTTCTTGTTGTGTTTTAAGTAAAGTTAACTTTTATTTCCCTAGTCTTTTGAGTGGAGCATTTTTGGGATCACTGCAGTCTTACACTGCAAACTCTGGGGAAATCACACGAGCCTGATTTTCCAACAAAGGGTTATGGGCCCAGAATTGGTCACAGTACAACAAACTATGCACCAAAGCTTGCAGTTAACCAAGTATCCCATTTTTTGCCTTCAAAGCTAGTGTTTATTTTTGGATCCAGAATGGCACAGATGTTTTTGCCAGATGTTTTGTCCTGGAGGAAGACAAGGATTTTGATTTCTGGAAAATGAAGATGCAGGCCCTTTTTGTGAAGCTAGACTTGGAAGAAGTTCTGGAGACTGAATGTCCACAAGAAGGTGACCAGAAGGAAGCATGGCTATGAAAAGAAAAATAGCTGACAGCTGAAATTGTAATGAGACTTGATGCAACAAACTGTAAGTTAATTCTGAGCTGTTAATCTGGCAAGGAAGCTTGGAAGAAACTTAATGAAACCTATTCTGGAACAAGCATGAAAGACAACAGTTTGCTGTTCAGAAAATTAGTGTCTTTAAAAATGGAAGAAAATGGAAAACTGATGGACCATATTTCTGAATTCTTAGCAATAAGACAGAAACTGGAAAGTAATGACATTAGTTTACCAGATGAATTGATAAAGGAATGAATCTTAAGTTCACTGCCTAAAGGTTATGCACAACTAGTGGAACTTATAAGGCTGCAAGATAATATTGCTTTGAAAAATGTGATTAGCAGACATTTGGCAATCGCTGATGGAGGCAGAGATTCCTCGATCTCCGCTAGTAAGTCAGGGAGGAAACGTGGTCCTGTATAGAAAGTTGTACGTGAGGAAGTGGTACAGGTTGACCTTGAGAGCGTTTCCAAGACAAACTGCCTGGGTGAGTTTTCCCCTTCGGCATTTTTAGTCAGACTAACTGGTTTGGAGTCTCCCTCTGGCCACATGCGGAGGGGTGTGTTTAGTCAACAGCTGCTGGCGGGGAGCTGGGGGGGGGAGCAGCCAATCCCAGCCGGCTGCAGAGTGGACTAGGCTGCTTGGAGGTGAGCAGCCCTGCCCAGTACGGTGGGAAGGAGCAGAGATACTGCTGAAATCCTCCAGCCCTTGAGAAGGAACTGTCCTCTTAGATGGGGTGAGATGGACACTTCAGGCTGCTAGGCCCTGACCAAAGGGGCCGGCGGTCTGTGCTAGCCAGCTGAGCCCTAGAAGGATCTGTGAGAGTCTGGTGTCAAACAACACTAACTTCTGCCCATGGCCTCCGTTGGCCTAGACCAGTGTGCTGCTTGTTCTGTGTCTGAATTTGGGGGAAATGGTCAAGTGGTTCCTGATGATGAGATGCATGCATCTGTCTGGAGGCATCTCAAAGAGATTTTCCAAAAAGGTTTCAATGGCATCGGAGCTTGAAGAGGCCCAGGTAGCACCTCCTGGCAGTCACCTCAAGGTATCTGTTCTCTTTGCTGCTACAGATATTTACTGGTTTCTTAATTCAGACAAGGGGCCTGTTTGCACTTACCCTGTAGTGAGTGCCATTCTGCTTACTGGTGAGGCCCACCCGTACTCCACTGCCACCCCACAGTTGGCTAATGCCTCTCTGGAGCAACCCACCTGTGGATTGCTAAAAAGCAGTCTGCAGCTTGACTGGGAGAGGCTACCTGTTTCCTGGGCAGCAGTGTCCACACCCTCTTCTGGGTGCAGCATGCCAAGTGGTACACGGTGGCACAACTGCAGCTGTGCCGTCATGCACAATATCCAGATTGTCATGGCAACATCCAAGTGGTTGTTGCCATGGTGATCCAGCTTGCCCCGGGCCTGGCCATTCACACTTCAAGTGCTGCTGGCCCAGTACAGGGTTTTTCCAGGATTTCAAGTGTGAATTGCCACTACCACGCTACTACCTTACCAGCTTATGATTATTAACAGAAACATGTCAGCTTTCATATTCCATAAGACACTGGGATCTTCACAAGATCTTAAGATGGTGTTATGTACTGGCAGATAATGTGTGCAGAACCCAGCAGGGTGGCCTTCTGCAGTTGATAGATGGTAACTTCTCAATGTTGAGCTGTTTTAAGTGCCTCCCAAGGTCTTTTGGAATGGCGCCCAGGGTGCAGATCACCACTGGGGCCACCACTGCGGGCTTGTGCCAGTGCCTTTGAACTTCAGTCTTTAAGTCCTTGTATTTTGTCATTTTTTTTGTCAGTTTGAATTTTTGAAACCGCACAATATTTTCACCTGTTCATTTTTGACCACTTTTTCAGGCTTACGATGCCACCAGTTCTGGGCTGCAGGCAGATGGTAATTGTGGCATAGATTCCAATGGATCATTTTGGCAACGGTGTTCTGTTGCAGTTTGTAATCAGGCTACATGATTTTTTGCCCCAGCAACTGAGTACATGGTCGATTGTTTCTTCAGCTTCTTTGTATAATCAACACCTTATGCCTACAGCTGATTTTTCTATTTTGGCTTTTATCGCATTATAGGGTGTTTTTCCACTAGCACTAAGTACCCATTGAAGGACCCATTAAGGACGCATTAGGCTCAGAGTCGGATGACCCCATTTCCACTACAGACCCCATTAGAGCCACATTTGTTTTCACCACAGCTAGGGAAATCCAGATCATATGGGTCCCTCAAGACCTATAATCCGGATTTCCTGCAGACCCCATTAAAGGGGTGTACAATGGGGCCTTCAGCCATCAGATCTGGATTATAGGGAGCCTGTTTCCACTATAATTGGGCAATGGGGTCTAGAGGAGGCCTGGGGGGGTGTGAGGCACCCATGGGGGTGCCCCAAACCCAAAACTTCAAAGTCCCTCTGAAGTCCCTCCGAAGTTGCCTTCAGAGATTAGCACAGGCTCCGAAGAGAACCCTTGTGTCAAAGGCTCCAAAGGATTTTCAAAGTTAGCAGCAGATTGCTCCGGAGATTCCATGGAGCTGCTCCAGAGGATCTTCAAAGATTATCTGGAGCATCTACAGAGATTGCATCCCCTGTCCCCCAAAACACCTGCAGTGACAGGTGGACCCCTCGTGGGTAGATCCAGATTTGCACATGGGTGCTCCGGCATTTCCACAGCAGGCAGTCTAGCACCCATTGCTATTGGGTGCTAGACCACCCGTGGAACCACACTGGGTACTTCCCTTAGTCCGGATCTACAGTACTAGATCCAGATTAAGGGAAGTACCCATTCCTTAGATGTGGATCTTCTTACATCCGGATTAAAGGAGCTCAGTGGAAAACCACCCATAGTCCTGGTAGCCTGTTCTTGCGCAGCTAAAACCAGGGGCCTATTCGCACTTGGCTTTATTCTGGAATATATCCTGGAATAGGGACTTGCTGTCCATATGCTAGTGCAGGCTTCAGCAGGCCCAAAGCGAGGTCTGCCAGAGTCTGCATTAGCATGAGGACCATAGACCCCTGTCCTGAGATATACTCCAGAAAAAGGTCAAGTGCGAATAGGCCCCAGGTCTTCCATTTCTTCCTTCACTGTTCCATTTGCAAACCACCTGCAGGTCTTTCCTTGGTCTACTTTCCCTTTGATTTTCTCCAAGAATTGTCCATGCAGAGCTTCATGGTGCCGGTTGTCTGTTCAGGTTTGCACTATATTGTTACTGTTACTGTTAAGTGTGAAAAGAGCCCTGGCCTATGAGCCTCACTCCAGACCCCCCCCCCCCCCCGCTACCCATGAAGCTGTCTGGGTGACCTTGAGCAGTCCCTTTCTCTAACCTCACCTCTACCTGAATCTAAAGGGAAGAGGATCCCACACCTTGAAGGACACAAGACACACAGGTGGCGGCAGGGAAGTGATCGCTGCAGGAAAAACCTCTTAACCGCAAAAACCGCCTCTTGAGTCTTTTGACTATCCAAGACAATGCAGCAGAATTCAGACGGTCTAAACAACCAAAGCTTTGTGCCTAGGAGCAATGAGTTGGCTTGAACCCTGAAAGACGCCCCGTGAGCCCATCGCTGCTTCTCCGCACGTGTTTGGAGGGCTGCTGCCCTCCTGAATCCAAGCACCTCTGAAGCGGCTCTAGCACCCTGGCGCCTCCCAGGAAAGGCCCCTGGGGCTGTAACGTGTGTCCCCAGCACACACACACACGTGTGGCATCAGTCCTGAAACATGGGGACTGCATTCACAGGAGACTGAGATGGAAACGAAGGCAAGGAAGCCTCCCCAAATCAGCCCTCAGGGGACTCCTTCCTCCCCCACGGACCCACAAGTCCTTCACGTGTCTGACAACAGGGGAGCAGCAAGGAAAGCGACAGGCAGAGGTGCGGAAGAGGCAAATGAACCAAGCCAGAAACTAGGGACATGTTTGCCCAAACCAGGTGCCTTGAATAACAATACCTGGGTCTGATCTGCACTGCAGACTTAGCAGTTTGGTCTAGTGGTTAGGGAGCCGGACTGCTATCTGGGAATACTGGGTTCGATTCTGCACTCTCCCATAAAGCCAGCTGGGTGGCCTTGGGCTAGTCACAGCAGTCTTCTGAGCGCCACCTACCTCACAGGGTGTTTGTCGTGGGGAGAAGAACAGAAGCTTTGTCAGCCGCTTTGAGTCCCCTTAAATGAGTGAGAAAAACGGGGTAGGAAAGCCAACTCTTCTTAAGAACATAAGAACATAAGAGAAGCCTTGCTGGATCAGGCCACAGTCCATCTAGCCCAGCATCCTGTCGCACACAGTGGCCCACCAAATGCTCATGGGCATCTCAGGCAGAGACAAGGACAAACCTTCTCCTGCTCTCAAGTCGCAGCAGATGGCCTTAGAAGCGCCCCAGTTCCTCCCACCCCCTCATTTATCTGTAACTGGGGGAAGTCAAGCTGCTTTATGACCCACTTGTGAATGAATGGTGGGGTTATTGCTATCAGAACCCCTTCAGCCACTGACCTGTGAGGACCAATGGTAGTTCTTGGGAGGAGGGATACCTAGAGTGAGGCCAGCAGGGGTGCCACCTCTTGCCAGCATGAAAAGCCAGGAGGGGCTTAAAGAGGTTGGTACTCCAAGAATCCTGCCCAGGGTTGTAGCTGTGAGAGCTTATAAGAACTTGCAATGAGGCAGATCTTGGCATGGATATCTTGAAGGAGTAACCACAGTGGTCCCATTCTGTACCCCTTGCGGTCCCAGCATTGTACAGCACGTGGAGGTGAGTCTCCATCCTGCCCGGAGACTCAGGCCAAGAGGAGACGGATGGGATGCTGGTTCCACAGCTTCCTTCTGGGACATGGCATGGGACGGAAGCAGTTGCCAGGTGGCACCCTGAACAGCATCTTGATGTGGGTCTTTTTATCCTCTGGGCTCTTTCTCAAGGGGATCGTCAACACGCAAATCTTGGAGTGCAGAATCCTGCATTTGCAGTCTCTGCCAAAGACGACAATGGCGAAGGAGAAGAAGGGTTGGTTTTTCTACCCCGCTTTTCTCACCCACTTAAGGGGACTCAGAGCGGCTGACAAAGCTTTTCTATTCTTCTCCCCACAACAGACACCCTGTGAGGCAGGTGCATCTGTGAGAGCTCAGAAGACAGCTGTGACTAGCCCAAGGTCATGGGGGAGTGCGGAAACACGGTACTCCCAGATAAGAGCCTGGCTCCCTAACCATTAGACCAAGCTGGGCAGTGCCAGGACAGCACAGGAGGAGGGGGGTCCACCTGGCACCTTTCTCAAGGCCCTGATTTGCCCTGGCACAGGAGAGCTTTTGAGCGTTCAGTGCCCTATTCCTCCATCAGTGGCCACCTGGGCGAGTGGAGTTCCATTGCTGCAGCTACTGCTGCTGCCACCATAGAAACATCTGCACAACCGGTAGTCTTGCCACTGACAGTGCCCCCTGTGGGAGTGCTGGATCGCACTGCTGCAGAGGCTTCCTGAAGACTGACACTGCGAGGGACCAGCCGCGGTTGCCCAGTCCTAAGTCCTTGGTTGTCCTTGGGTTGCTTCCAGGAGCCAATGGTCTCCTGCGCCATGCAGGGGTAACGGTGGGAAGCACAGGGCTTGTCCTGGTCTCCTCCTGGCACAGGCGTCCCAGAGTTATCGCCTTCACGGTGTGCAAACCGCTCCCCCTCTTTGGACACCCCCATCTTGCCTGCTGAGCAGCCGGGAGTTTATGGGTAGCTTGAGTCCTTCTCAGCAAAGAGTCGGGGCTGCTGAGGACCTTCTCCGTGGCCGTGCGTGAATGAAGCAAGAAAAACAAATGCAAAGTGAAATAACACCTTAGCCGTGGGCACACCTTCCCTTTAAACCTTCTTCAGCCCATCTTCAGGTCTTCCTGCTCGCCCCTTTTCATTTCTACCCGTTGTATTTGTGGGTTTTCCACCCTACTACATTTGAAACAGAAATGAGAAGGCGTGAGCCGTCAGAGCTGAAGATGCGGTGAAGAAGGCTGAAGGCATGAGCTTCTCCGTGGTCTTGAGGCTTCAAACAACCTCAAACTGCTTGGCCTTTAGAGGAACAGCCAGGCAGGTGCGCCTCCTCGCTGCTGGAGGGTCCCCACAAGGAAGGAAGGGGTGAACACCCACCTACCTAGTTTGGTCTAGTAGTTAGGGATCCTGACTCTCATCTGGGAATACTGGGGTTGATTCTGCCCTCCTCCACGAAGCCACCTGGGTGGCCTTGGGCTAGTCACAACTCTCTGAGCTGCCACAGCCCCACCCACCTCACAGGATGTCTGTTGTGCGGAGATGAACGGAAGCTTTGTCAGCTGCTTTGAGTCCCCTTAAATGGGTGAGAAAAGCGGGGTAGAAAAGCCAACTCTTCTTCCTCCACAAAGCCAGTTGGGTGACCTTGGGCCAGTCACAGCTCTCTTCTGAGCTCTCACAGCCCCACCCACCTCACAGGATGTCTGTTGTAGGGAGATGAACGGAAGCTTTGTCAGCCGCTTTGAGTCCCCTTAAATGGGTGAGAAAAGCTGCGTACAAAAGCCGACTCTTCCTGTCGTCTTCTTCCCCCCACCCACCCCAAGCTGTCTCAGGCGTTCCCAGCGGAGGCCGAGCAGCGAAGCCTCGAAGGGAAGCCTCGCCGCCTCCCCCCAGCCTCCCTCGGGCAGCTCCTCCAGCGACCCAAAGGCGCTCGGAAGCCCTCGAGCAGCTCCCACCTCCGTTGCGCGGCGGCGCTCCTCCAGTCCAGCCCAGCCCGGGCGCGTGGAGCGGAGCGGGCGGCAGCATCGGCATCCCCGCCAGGCTCGACTCTGCCGGGAGCGGAGCCGCTTCCCTTTGGGCTCCCCGAGCCTCCCGCAGGAGAGGCGCGCCCGGCTCGGGGACCGATGGGCGGCGAGTCGATCTACCCCGCGCCTTTTCCCTGCCCGAGGGTCTCCGTTCGGGCCCCGCCAGCGATGCATCCCGCGCCGAAAGCGCTTTCGGGGCGATCCTCCAGCCGGGAGCGGACGGCTAAAGGGCTGAGCGGAAGAGCCCGGCCGCCCGGCCGCCCTCGGGGTCCCCTGGAAAGGCGGTCCCAGGCCGAGGTCCGGCCCGGTTCTGCTCGCCCCTGCTCGGCTCAGCCGCTCCGGTGCGCGCCGTCTGCCTGCCTGGCCGTCGCCGGCGGGGGAAGGCTTGGCTGCAGGCAGGGCGGCCGCGGGGCCCGAGGGGAGGGCAGGGGAGGGGAGGGGAATCCCGGCCCCTCCTTCCTCCGCCGCTCCGGTCGCCCGGGCCGGCCTGCCGGGGCGCCTCCCGTGCCCGCGTCTCGCCCTCGGGGAGCGGACGGAGAGGCTCCTCGCCTCCACTTGGCTCCCGGCCGCGCGGCTCCTCCCCTTCCCCCGCCGGCTCTCTTATACCCCAGGGGCCCTCCGGCGCTCGCTCACTCGGTCCCCGACCCTCGCGCCCGGGCCGCCCGCCTCCTGCCGCCGCCGCCTCGCCCCCGGGTTGCCCGTCCGTCCGTCCGTCCGTCGGTCCATGGAGCTGGCCTGGGCTTGCAGCGCCGCGGGGCCCTGGCTGCTCTTCCTGGGCTGCCTGCTGGCGCAGCTGCTGCGCTCGCACCTGCTGCTCACGCCGCGCCTGCTGCTCCACGTGGGGCTGGTGCTGGCGCTGCAGGGCGTCTGCCGCGCGCTCCTGCCGCTGCCCGTCGGCACGGCCCTCACGGGCGCGGCCTGCTGGCTGGTCCTGGCCGGAGCGGCGCCGAGGAGGAGGCTCCCCGCCGACGGGAAGGCCGTCTGCATCACAGGTGGGTCCCGCCGGCGGGCGCGCGCACGGCTGGCCGGGCGAGGCGAGGCGTCCAGCAGCGCTCCTAGCCCCGACAGCGCCCGCCCGCCTGCCTGCCTGCCAATCTGCCTGGCACCCATGCCTGGCACCGGCCAACGCTTCGACGGCCGGCCGGGCCGGGCACCCTTGCCGGCGCAGGTTCGGGGCTCGGGAGGGCGGATCGCAGATAAGCCGGCAGGGAGCCGTGCGCGCATCGCCCAGCGCAGCCGGGACCGGTGATGTTGCAACGCCGCTGCCCGGGGGCTTGCACGGCAGGGAACAGGGATGGGGGCGGGAGGCAGCGGGCGGACGGTTCCCCTTGGTTTGGGTTAGTCTGGCTTACTCTGCATTGTCTCCGCCAAAAGTCCGTGCAAACAGCAAGTGAAGTTGTTACCAAGTCCTTTAAAATAGACTCTGCGTCCACACCTGTTTTAATACGGCTTCAGGCCGGAACAAGGCGTCGAGAAAGTGAATCGCAATCCTTTCCCGCCTTATCTAACCCCGAGGTGGATTTTTCTCGGTTTAGATAAAGCCAAAAGCAAACAATTAGCCGCTTTGCCGATGCATCATCTCACTCCCAGAGTGGACCGAGGCTGGATTAAAATGTAGGCGTGCACACAGCCAGAATAAAAACACGAAGTGTACACACGGATGCCAAAAAATCGAAAAGAAAATCAAATCTGTATAACCGCCAAATAATCAAATTTGGTAGGTATTACTGGGCAGGTAGATGAACAGAGGTTGCCGAAAGTTGGTTGAAAAGATATTCAAAACCGAAAGATGTTTCGCTTTGGAGCTCATTTGTTGAGAGATGATTCTCAAGTATGGGGGCCATCACAGACAAGGTCATTCCCCTAACTGCCAATGCATAAGCCTTATCTGGTGAGGGGACCACCAAGAATACCTCCTACAGGTCAGAGGAGGTCTCCTTAGCCAGTTGTGAGCAGCGCCAGGTGTTTTCATGGGTGTTCCTGCATCCCACACCTGTGAAGCCCAAGAGCTGAAGATGCCCCATTCGGAGGGCACTTTGCTGGATGGTGCTTTGTGCCCTGGGCCACTTTTTGGGCATCAGGGCTTGGCTGATCAGCCCCCACTGCTCCCCCTGGGTGGCTTTTTAGGGGATCAGCAAAATAGGGCTCCTTCCGCTCTGGGCTGCTTCTGCCCATTTGCAGGTTGCTTTCTCTTTGGAGGCAGCGGAGAGCTTGGGGGAGGACAGAAGTCAACCGATATGGAAAAGAGATTCCCAAAATTTTAGTTGCAGAATGGCAAGAAAAACTGAAAATGGACCCCCGAGGTACTCTACTGGGATTCTTTTCTACCCAGGGTGAGTTTTAAAACAAACCTTTTGTGCCAAGAGCAGCAGAACTGGGCCCAGATGTGGTGAAAGGGAAGAGGGGGATCTGCAGCTGTTAACAGATTTATTTAGTTTTATTCGTTTGTTTATAATCTTTGCATCCTGCCCTTCATGCAGTTTTCTTGGCAATTTATAGCAGTGGTTTGCCATTGCCACACTCTGCTTTCTAAGCAGTTTGCTCTGTCACTGAGCTACAGACACTCTCAGAACCCTTGGGCTCCTCTGTGCAGTTTTCTTAGCAGAGAGATAGAAGTGGTTTGCCATTGCCTACTTCTGGGGAGAGGCTGGGGTTTCATCTGGCAACCCCCAGCTTCCCAAGCCTGTTATACTTGAGTCCATAGTATCTGTGACAGCAATATATCCCTCGCCCAGAGTCCATGGGCCACTCTATGCAGTTTTATTGGCAGAGATATAGCAGTAGTTTGCCATTGCCACACTCTGCTTTCTAAGCATTGCTCTGCCACCGAGCTACAGGGACTCCCAGACTTCATGGCCCTCTCTGTGCAGTTTTCTTGGCAGAGACACAGAAGTGGTTTGCCACTGCCTGCTTCTGGAAGCAAAGTGGCTGTCAGATATGACCACAAAACAGAGGCACTGTCCAGGTGTCCATCCTCTGCAGTCTTCCAGGAGTCCAAGGACAAGTGCATTAGTCCAGGAACTAGAGGGCAACCTACAGGCAAGCCTTCCTGAACAACCCTGAGGCCACCCATGTGTTGGGACTTGACACCTGGCCACTGTAAACAGGTGCAGCAGCCAGGGGTTGGCATGGCAGCCAAAACCCAGCTCATAATTGGTGCCCAGGATTGCTGGCAATGATTCCAGGTGTGATTTCAATTGTTGCATGCAGCTTTCCACTAGAGGTGAGCACGAATGCAATTTTCAGGATTCAGTTTGACTTGAATCGAACATCCAAAAATTTAAATCGATTCGAATGTTTAAAATTCAGATGCATTCACATTCATTTCAAGTACATTCGAATCGATTAGTGCAAATTTTCAATCCGTGTTTGCAATTACGAATGTTGACGACATTCCTATCTGCCCATACACATCTGTAAACATCCCGTATGCATCCCATTTTAATCCCATACGGATCGGTACAAATGCATACGGATGCGTGAAAGACGCGTGTGGGCAAGTACGCATCATGTACCTATCCATACACATATGAATGTCTGAATAATTCTTATGAATGATTCAAAAATTCAAAATTCATTCAAATGTTTAAATTCAAATTTCTAGACATTCCATTGGAATTCAGATGTTCAAATTTGAACGGATTTGATGGAATTTTGAATGTTTCGAATATTGGCGCACTTCCCTACATTCTACTGCATCTGTGTCCCTCTGGTGGACTGGGGAAAAAACCCCAACGGCTTGGTCCTGGTTCACAGACCGGTGGTTGGGGACCCCTGGTTTAGACCATTTCTCATGTCCCAGGCTGGCTGTGAAAAGCGTGTGGACCTGTGTCAGCCAGACTGTCACGTGAAGTGGCTCAGGGAGGCAGGCAGGCAGGCAGGAAGGGCGGCAGGCAGACAGGGCAGCAGGGAGGGAGGCAGGCAGGAAGGGAGGCAGGCAGGCAGACAGGCAGGGCGGCAGGGAGGGAGCGAGGCAGGGCGGCAGGCAGGCAGGCAGGGAGCGAGGCAGGCAAGCAGGGAGCGAGGCAGGCAGGCAGGGCGGCAGGCAGGTAGGGTGGCAGGGCGGCAGGCAGGCAGGCAGGCAGGGTGGCAGGGCGGCAGGCAGGCAGGGTGGCAGGGCGGCAGGCAGGCAGGGTGGCAGGGCGGCAGGCAGGCAGGGCGGCAGGCAGGCAGGGTGGCAGGGAGAGAGCGAGGCAGGGTGGCAGGCAGGGCGGCAGGCAGGCAGGCAGGGAGCGAGGCAGGCAGGAAGGGCGGCAGGGTGGCAGGCAGGGCGGCAGGCAGGGTGGCAGGCAGGCAGGCAGGCAGGGAGCGAGGCAGGCAGGCAGGCAGGCAGGGTGGCAGGGAGGGAGCGAGGCAGGCAGGCAGGGCGGCAGGGAGGGAGCGAGGCAGGCAGGCAGGGCGGCAGGGAGGGAGCGAGGCAGGCAGGCAGGGCGGCAGGCAGGCAGGGTGGCAGGGAGGGAGCGAGGCAGGGCGGCAGGCAGGCAGGGCAGCAGGCAGGCAGGGTGGCAGGCAGGCAGGCAGGCAGGGAGCGAGGCAGGCAGGCAGGCAGGCAGGGCGGCAGGGAGGGAGCGAGGCAGGCAGGCAGGCAGGGAGGGAGCGAGGCAGGCAGGCAGGGCGGCAGGCAGGCAGGGTGGCAGGGAGGGAGCGAGGCAGGGCGGCAGGCAGGCAGGGCAGCAGGCAGGCAGGGTGGCAGGCAGGCAGGCAGGGAGCGAGGCAGGCAGGCCGGCCCGATGCCTCTTGGAGAGGGGCAGTGGCAGTGGGCGTTGGCGGACCTGGGGATGGACTATCTAGGATGCAGTGAGTGTGCAGGGTGCGTGAGGGTCTCACATGGAGCTGGCGCTCTGGAGCTGGGGAGGCCACAGCCTGGGGACAGAGGCCTTGCTTGGCCTGGGGAAGAGGCTGGGCCTCTCTGTTGCTGCACGTCCAAGGAGGATGGGGGAGATTGTGCCCTCCTCTGCAGTGCTGCCATGCAGGCGCTACTGGTCAGTGGGGCGGTGGAAATGCCCCTCTGTGTTTCAAAGAAAGCACGCCCTGGAGGACCTTTTGAGATGGAGCCTCCAGGCCAGCTGGAAAGGGTGAACATCTTGCACAGTTGTGTTGGCAAGCGACCTTGGCTCTCCTGAGCATTGGCAAAGCGGGCAAGCAGGCAAACCAAACACAAGAGTTTGAATGGAGCCTGCAGCCATCTGTTGCCCATCCTGGCTCTAAGCTTCCCTGCTGAGTCTCTCTGTATGGTTAGGGTTAGGGAAACAGGGCCAAAAGGTAGGTCTGTCTTGGTGGCAAACAGGAGAGCCTTTTCTGCAGCCATGTCCAGCTGAGGCGGGGGGGGGGGGCAGGGAGGTTTGCCTGGGGTTCTCCTCGGCAGGGCGTCCTTCGTGTGGATGACCTTGGCGCACATTGAAGCCGTTCAAATTAAATGCACTGTTAAAGCTGGCCAGAATGAGCGCTGGTAACTAAGAGCGCTTTCCAGGGCGCGTGTTACCTGGCAAACCCTGTACCGGATGACTCCGCAAGCGATTGCGTTTTTAAAAGGATGTCTCCGAGGGCACGTGGCGCTTTCAGTACAGTTTACGAGGGAAGCTTTCCTGGAAGTTTTCCGCTGCTCTGTTTGATCTGGAAATAGGTGGCAGCTGGGCTGCAGGTGAACATGGCGGGGGGGGGGACTTTGCAGGGGGGGGGAGGGTTGCGGGGTTGGGCCCTGGGTGCAGCCAGTCGCTGTTTGAGCAGAACCAGCAGGAGCTGGTTTCCTCGAGAGGTGGCCGGATGAGGGATCTGTGCAGCGTGAGATCTGATTTTCTGGGGACAGAGGGAGCAAACAGGCAGGAGATGAAATGTTGATGAGCACAGGGGCATGTAGATTTGTACCCCGGTTCTGCCTCCAGGTTAGAAAGCCTGCTGAAAGGGCACCTTAAACCTGCATTGCTCTCTTGGGTCTTGGTGTTTAGTTTTTTTTCTTTCTCAAAACTGATCTGGTCTGGGAAGCTAAGCAGGGCCAGGTTAGTGGTTGGATAGAGGACGGCCTGGAGAGATTGCATGCTTTAAGCTCCAGTGGGAAGTCAAAAGCAATCCCACCTGAATACATTTGCAAACCATTTCTTTATTGCTGTCTAAAGCGAGCATGGAACTGTCCACACACCGCCCACCGGCGGTCAGGCTTGACAAGGAGGCTCCTTTTCCTTATCTAAGAATTTTGGGAATGGCAGTTTGGTGGAAGGGCGTTGCCATTGGGGCTGCCCCAGGAAAGCCTTTTGTGTCGTCGCCTGGGGGAAAGGAACGGCTGCGGAGCTACCTAAAGCAGGAACGTGGCGTCAGGCAGCTAAGAAATGTCCAGGTCTTTCTAAAGACAGTTTTGATGATTATGAGCAGCAGCTTTTGCTTTAATCCTGCTTTTAAGCTGATGTTTTTATGCATCTGCTTTCACCTATGATTTGCACTGCCTTGGGCTGTTGAAAGTGTGACTCTCTCGATATAGATGGACGGACGGACGGACAGATAGGACATACAGACACAACATTCCCATTGTCCTGGCCTGGCTTCCTCTCCCAGAACTCCTTCAAGTAGCTTCTATATCCTCTGAGTCCCCTGAAACGGGTGAGAAAAGCGGGGTAGAAAAGCCAACTCTTCTTCTTCTTCCTTTGTGTGGTCCTCAGCTCTTGGCCTGGGCAGCTTTATCCAACCTGCTGTGGTTTCTCCTTAGCTTTGTCAGGGGGACAGAAAGCCGAACCAAGGAGTGAATGGATCAATGTATTGAGTAGTAATTTCCACGTAGAGTTGGAGCCGCGTATTCTAGTCCATACGCCAATAGAACCTGTCCCCTCCGTGGTCCACCAAAGATTTGTTTGGGGTAAAGTTTTCTAATTTGATCAGGTATTGAAAGAAGGAGCACATCCTCTGGGCCTCCCTGCTGGTTTTGCTTCTGCAGTAGGAGATCAGGTTTGGCATCAATGTCCCAGGACCGCCTTTCATCCAAGAGCAAGCCCAGATGTTGTTCTCTCATAGAGACCTACAGATTACGGGTCAACAAGGTGAGGGGGGGGGGGTTGCCTTTCATTTCTGGTGCTCCACAGACAACGCGGAGCCTTTCCCCAAGAGGGAGGCAAAGGAACCTTCTGGCTTTGGCTTCAAATCGAGCCCAGGTGCAGATTCTTCTAAGATGGGAAGACCATGATAGGGTTACTTCATTCTGGGCCTTGGTATTGTACATGCGGTTGGAAGTTGCCTCTGCTGAGTCACCTAAACGTGGATAGAAAATCCCATGTGTGCGATACGTAGGGTGGAATGTATGGACCAAGGTCATCCTGTGGCTGACCTCTATAAATTTCTTCCAGACACTGTCTGGGGGCCCCCTTCATGCCCATTAAGCCTCTCCTAAACCAGAAGGTTAAAGGTTTTAGTCTCAACGGGACTGCAGACAGTGTGGATTCTGAGTTCAGCTCTTGAGGTGGTGGCAGCTGTTGTTTTGTCCGCATGAAGAGCTTTTATCAGAAAGCAGGTCTGAGCTTGGTCCGAAGCGTGGGTCTTTTGTAACCAGAGATTCCTGCTCCATAGGTTGGCACAGGAATGGCTTTACCTTTATACACCTTGAGCGCCAGGTAAAGCTTGTCAGGATGTCTATAACTGGGTAGATGGTTCAAGGAACTGATTCCTGCTGAGGAGCGCTGGATGGCTTTCTTGACGTGATGGGGCAGGAAGCTGGCAGAACTCCAAGATAAGAATAAGTGCCTTTTTGCACTTGGGCAAAGAGGCCTGTCTGGAGATTGGCCTTTACGAGGACATGGATTGTGTGGAACTGGACCGTTCCCTGTCTGGTAGCGGTAGATCACTAAGAGGTGTTCCACCACTATACTAGACGCATCTAGGATGCGGCATCTTCCAGGGAAAGCTTGCAGAGCAGCACAGCTCCAGTAGTACTACATAGCACCTTGTCACTGTGGCAGTGGCTGGTGCGCATGGCCGTTATCATGGCAGGGCAATCTCTAGTATAGAGGTGATGGCGCATACCTAGCCCTTGGTGAAGAGCTGGGTAAGTTACAGATGAACTGGGCGTTCAGAATGTGAACGCCCAATGCATTCCCGATCTTCACTTCCCTGGGACAATTTCCCAGACAGGTGAAGGTGCAAATTCGCCTTAGGGGTTGACTTGCTCTGTTCTTTCCCTTCCAGGAACCAGTTATGCCTGGTCCTCTTCCCTTCCAAAGATGATCACTTTAGATTTGATCTTCCTGACAGATGGGCGGTTAGACCGA
The DNA here is from genome assembly GCA_023333525.1 of Aspidoscelis tigris stejnegeri. Taxonomy (NCBI): domain Eukaryota; kingdom Metazoa; phylum Chordata; class Lepidosauria; order Squamata; family Teiidae; genus Aspidoscelis; species Aspidoscelis tigris. The sequence goes on from JALMGA010000013.1 coordinate 7,681,197, forward strand.
CAGAAGTTCCTAATTGTGGACCAAAGTCTCCCCAGAGCCACTTGTGTGAGAGAGATAAGAACGGAGTTTTCCGATAACGTAGGCAGTTCACTTTTGGAATGTGGATGCTCAGGGCCTCCATCTCTTTTGGAAGATCATTGACATAGGCTGTGGTCACACTGAAGGTTTAATCCAGCTTCGGTCCACCTTCAGAGCGAGAGAGAACACATCAGCAAACTGACCAGTAATTTTCTTTCCACACTTTCTATCGCAACGGTGATTTTTCTGAGTTATTTAACACTGAAAGAAAGCAGCTTGTCACTTTGCTGATGTGTTCTCTCGCTCCTAAAGTGGACTGAAGCTGGATTAAACCTTAAGTCTGACCACAGCCATAGAGATTAAACAGAATAGGGATCAGGGTGCTTCCGAGATCTCTGGTCAAGGTACTGGTTGTCCTGGCCTGCTTCCCATGGCTTCCTCTTCCCCATCAGCACTTCTGCTTTTAGTCTTTGAATTTTCTATTTTATACCTCTCTGTGAATTGCCCTGAGTGCTCTCCAGTGTAAGATTAATCGGTAACGCCGCCCTCAGCAGGAGTAGAAGTCATAGCCAAATCAGTTGTCCTGGCTGAACATTTAGTGGGGCGGCAGAGTGTTCTTTTAGCTGCACGGGAAGAGGCGCAGATGAGCTGTGATTTTAGCTGGAAGGAAGAGAATCAGATGTGCGGGAAGGAAACGCATTGTTCCTGAGCAGAAAATGGTTTTGTTCCCTTTTATTAAGACGTTTCCAATCAAATCTTGCTAGACAACCGTGGGAAACAGATGGGGACATTTTGGGGGGGGGGGAAACAGTGTAAGAGCACAAGACCATACAAATGGCCTTGCTGGATTGGACTGGTAGCCCAGGTTGTCCAGCAGCCTGTTTCCTCTGTGGCCAACCACTGCCTGATGGAGGGCCGGAGCAGGAATCGGTAGCAGCACGGCCAGGTGGCTGCCAGATGTGACTGGGCCAAATTGGGCTTCTGGTGAGCGTGTGGCCAGGTGTCTGCCATTTTGATCTGCTTCTATTAATGTTTCAGGGTTCTTCCCCAGACATTGACACTGTGAATATTTGAAAGGTCGTTTTATTCCAGAAAACATACCGCTCAGTGCAGACACCATGCAAGGTTCTGAGGCATTTAAATATCTGTTTTTCGGCTATAAGTATCTGGGCATGCAGGCATCTCTCCGAGACAAGATATAAAGACTGATTTTGTTGTTCATTGGGTGAAACAAGGTAAATAAGTTGCAACATTTTTCCTACTATGGTGTGAGGCATTTTTTAAAATTTAATTTGCAGCTACTTTTGAAAGGTGCCACTATGCTTTATGGTAAGAAGAAAAAGAAAGAAGAAAGAAGAAGAGTTGGCTTTTCTGCCTGGCTTTTCTCACCCATCTAAAGGGACTCAAAGTGGCTGACAAACCTTCTGTTCTTCTCCCCACAACAGATACCCTGTGAGGTGGGTGGGGCTGTGAGAACTCAGAAGAGAGCTGTGACTAGCCCAAGGTCACCCAGCTGGCTTCGTGGGGGAGGGCGGAACCAATTCCCAGATAAGAATCCGGCTCCCTAACCGCTAGACCAGACTGGCTCACGTAGGATTCCCTGTGCTTCAGAGAGCCCAGCATGGCGATACTAGGCGCCTCTTTTTTCATGTTATACTCATAGCAACCCCATGAGGCAGCTTAGACTCGGAGGCAGCAATCAGCTGATTCCTCAATGCCAACCCTGCGCACTGGGAAGAGGACATGTGACCATTCATCATGAGTTCTACTGCATATTGAATGGGGATTGTGCCGGATATTCATGATCTTAAAGGTTCCCCACCCAACTGTGTCGCACGGGGAAGGCATCATCGTATTTCCTGAAAATCCTGGATGCTGGGGAGCAGATGAGCTTGTCTGGAGTTTTGCGTGGTGTGCAGATGCGACAAGTCCAACCAAAAGCAGAAGCCCGTCTCAGTGTTGTGGTTTCTCCTTCCACAACATTGTGTGTGTGGCCACAGCTGGAGGCTTCTGAGGACGTCCTCTGGGAGGGCAGGGGAATCTGCTCCTTGTGTCTGAGTCTCCAAAATCCACAGGAGGAGGAATGTGGGGCCGTGAAGACAGAGGCAGCCTCCACCCCTCTTGGCAGGATTTCTTCAGGGGTACCTGAAAATGGGTGTCTTGTCCAGATAAGCACAGCAGCACCTGGGTGGGATTTTGATCCAGAACCCATGGTGTGTGCACCATCCTGGGATTGCACCCACTTAACACCAGAGTGGGGTAGGGAGCTGCTGTAGTAGTAGTAGTAGTAGCAGCAGCAGCAGTAGTAGTAGTAGCAGTAGCAGTGGTGTATTTCCCACCCAGGTCAGACACGTAATGTGTATTGTTTTAGAGTTGTTGAATTTCTAAAGTCTTTTAATGCATATTCTGTTTTAATCTGTTGTTTTAAGCTTGTAACCTGCCCAGAGACCTTTGGGTATGGGGCGAGATAGAAATGTAAATAATAAATAAATAAATAAGTAGTAGTAGTAGTAGTAGTAGTAGAACAAGAACAATAAGAAGAGTTGGCTTTTCTATCCTGCTTTTCTCACCTATTTAAGAGGACTCAAAGTGGCTGACAAACCTTCTGTTCTTCTCCCCACAACACAACACCCTTTGAGGTAAGTGGGGCTGTGAGAGCCCAGAAGAGAGCTGTGACTAGCCCAAGGTCCCCCAGCTGGCTTCATGGAGGAGTGTGGAATCAAACCCGGTATTCCCAGATAAGCACCCGGGTCCCTAACCACTAGACCAGACTGGCTTAGGGAGGACCAAGGCCCTTCGGCCAAGCTCAGCAGAGCCCCCAGCTCCAGGAACAGTGCTAGAGACGCACACGGGCTCCTTGGCAGGCCGCTTGCTAAGATGTCTCGGCTTGCTGATCTAGGTTTGAGATAGTTCAGTCGTGGCAACCGTTCTGTGTTCTGCTTTGTAGCATCACCTGGCAAGCGGAGCCCATATCTTGCTGCTATCCCTGCTGCCCATGAGGCTCGTGGGGGCCACGCCGAGGAGGTTTGTTCCCTGACCGAGGGGCAGGGAGCTGCTTCTGCTGTCCCTCCCTCTCCCTTTCCCCGCATCCTGCCAAGAGAGCGGAAAGCTTTGGAAGCGAGGGCCTGTGGCAGCCGAGAGCGTGCGTCCCCTCAGGGCTGCCTCCGCCGAGGACGGAGAGAACCTCAGAGCGGGGACGGTGGCCGCAGCGCTGACTGGTCAGGAGCTGGCCGCTCGGCAGAGGCCCTTTGCAACTGTAGCGCCCGGACGGAGATAAATGAGCGCCTCTGGCCAGAAACCAAGTGACCGCCTGCAAAGCAGCTGCACAGCTGAGGCCCAGCTGGAGGGTGAAGACGCTTCTCGCCCTGGACCGAGGGCGCAGGCAGAGCTGATGGGCGGTCGAAGAGCCAGTTCAGGGCCAGAAGGGTGTGAGAAACCTGCGTTTTGAAGCGCGGAGACTTTTTTTACTTCCGTCGGCGGCGGCAGAGCCATCTGGGTTCCTTGGAGCCGGTGGTCTTCATCCTTAGGGAGGCTTTGTGTCTCTCTGGCTGTACAGTGGCACATCAAGTGGTTTTAGAGTTGGCTTCTCTACTCTGCTTTTCTCCTCCATTCAAGGGAACTCAAAGAGCACTGTGACTAACCCAAGGTCGCCCAGCTGGCTTTGTGGAGGGGTGCGAAATCCAATCCGCTATTCCCAGATAAGAGACCGGCTCCCTAACCACTAGGCCAAACTGGCAGGATCTGTCCAATGTTGTGGCTCCCTTGTTTTCCTGGTCTGGGGATAATTTCAGCGTCTGTTTGATCTGGAACCTTTCTACCAACTGTCCTGGGTCCCTTATCCTTCCCCTCCACTGCCTGCCCTCCTCCTCAGAGCCCCCCCCCTCCACTGGAAGCCATTGTCCCAACTGGCTGCTTGTTATTTGCAGTGACCGGTCATCTTTCATTATTCACAGTTTTAGCTTCTGTGAGCTTTGTATATCTAGTACATATCCGTTTATTTGCATTAGATAGTGGCATTTCCTCACGCTTTTGACAAGATGTTGGACATTCCTAACGCTGGTCAGTTTTTGAGTTCTGGGATTTTTTTACAGTTCTGATTTCAGGCAGTTCTGAGTTGTGGCTCTGCCAATTTGGCCACTTCTGAGAGAGAGTGAGGCACTAGTGGGAGTCCATTGCATCTGCTGGACAGCAACGCCAGGAGTCCCAGGAGGTGCTAGAAGTAAGCTGTTTCTTTCTCGATTTATTCCTCCACAGTGTTCAGATATGACTCTTCCAACCTCCATTCCTCCATAGAAAAATGTTTGTGGAACTCAATTTCACAAGGCTTTTGAGGAACTATCATGTTTCAGCAGCCTTTGTGCAGATCTTTGCATTTTCTGAGTGGCTGGGCTATTCTCTCACCCTTTTCCACCCAGAGTTAGGAAATCCCCTTTGGACCAGGTGAGTCCCAGGAGCGCTCTGCTGTCAGAACGGTCTCAGAAGGGAAGAGCAACCTACAGATTCCGTTTCCCGGCTTCGTGCAGATCTTTACATCTTCTTATACCTGGCCTGTCCTCTCACCCTTTTCCACCCAGAGTTAGGAAATCCCCTTTGGACCAGGGGAGTCCCAGGAGCGCTCTGCTGTCAGGACGGTCTCAGAAAAGGAAGAGCGCCCCGCAGATTCCGTTTCCCGGCTTTGCACAGAGATTTTAGTTTGGTTCTACTCTTGATATTTCTTCTCCTGGAGTGCTAAGTGAGCCTTTTTCTTTTCCCCTTGTAGGTGGGGTTTATGACAAGGAAACTCCCTGCGGTTCATTCTCCTTTCTCATGGCAGCACGTTCAGCGGTGCTTATCTCTCCAATAGCCAGTGACGCTGAAAGAAGAGACTCATTAAATCCCTGGGGCAGCTCTCCTGCCTCCCCTTTCCGAACCCACCCAGGGCGGCCTTGCGTGCGGGAGTTCCTGCTTCCCGTTTAGGAATTGGGCGTACAGAGACCCCGGCCCTGCAGCTCTGCACTTCCCTGACCGCCATCTCCAGCTTTGTGCCTTTTGTCTTGCCGGCTCAGTGGGCTTCAGTCCTGAGCTCACCAGGCCTCTCTGTCGGGCAGTCAGAAGGGAAGTTTGAAGCAGGCAGGGCAGGCAGCCCCCCCCCCCCCCCCGCAACCATTTCAGGGTCAGAGACAGAGAAGGACACCATGCATGTCCATGTGAATCCATGGACAAGCTCAGGGGTAACAGACTAGAAAATTGTCCCTTTAGCACAGGCCGATCAGTGTGGAGTTTAGGCACCCGGATGCCTCCCTGTGGAGCTGACCCAATCCCACTCACCAAAGGTGAGCTAGTTTGGTCTAGTGGTTAAGGAGCCGGACTCTTATCTAGGAATACCGGGTTTGATTCCGCCCTCCTCCATGAAGCCAGCTGGGTGACCTTGGGCTAGTCACAGCTCTCCTCTAAGCTCTCACAGCCACACCTACCTCACAGGATGTCTGGTGTGGGGAGAATAGAAAGCTTTGTCAGCCACTTTGAGTCCCCTTAAATGGGTGAGAAAAGCGGGGTAGAATAGCCAACTCTTCCTCCTCTATGAAGCCAGCTGGATGACCATGGGCTAGGCACAGCTCTCTTCTGAGCTCTCACAGCCCCACCCACCTCACAGGGTGTTCTGTTGAGGGGCGAAGAACGGAAGGTTTGTCAGCCGCTTTGAGTCCCCTTAAATGGGTTGAGAAAAGCGGGGTAGAAACGCCTTCTTCTCCTTCTCCTTCCTCTTCCTCCTCCTTTCGAGGCGAAGCTGCCTGCAGGATCAAGGTGTGTTGGTTGGTATATTGTCCACTCCTCCGCCATTTCTGGCTGGGAATGCCTGCCCAGGGGGGCTTGAGCTGGGTGAGAGGGCGCACTCTGTGAGGAGAAGAAGATGGCATGGGTTGTGCCACCTTGCCGGGGTGCTGGCCTTCCTCTGGCTTCTCCTTAGCCAGCCAAAGGAGGGGAGGGGGCTGGAAGAATAAAGCAGGACATTGCTTTTTCTCTCCTCCTCTTCTTCATTCTGGAACAATGGGAGAAGTCATTTCCACACCTCGCAAGGGCAGCCACATCTGGCTTTCCTCCATTCCACCAGGGAGAGGACTAAGGGCATTTCCCTAAGGGAGGGGACTAAAACCACCCCACCCCCACCGCAGAGTACAGGCTGTTCTTTTCTGCTTCTGATGGCCCGGCCGATAGCTTCCTTTCCCAGAGATTATGAACTTCAACAGGTTTATGGCAACATTAACCATTAACAGTGACACACCAAAAGCCAGCAAAGGGAGGCAATGTACACATATGCACGCACTCACGGGCGCACACACGCACGCCTACATTTCCCAGTGTCTTCTCCTTTGCTCCAGCTTTTCCATCTGGAGTGTGTTAAATCAAATGGACCCTTTGAGTGACCGCTTTTCTCCTTCCACCGGGACAGAAGTGAGTCTCCCCAAGTTCTGTGCGAAAGGCCAATATACATGTACCTGCCTTTCAGGACGTGGGAAACCACGAGGGAGGGAGGGAGGGAGGGAGGGAGGGGAAGGTGTGTGTTCCAGGAACCTGGGAGGGAGAGCACAGCTGCTCACCTGTAGAGTTGAGAGAAGCTTATGAAGCCAGGAATGGGCAGGAAAGGCCTTTGTAACAGTTGGCACAGATTTATTTATCATTTGTATTTTTATCCCGCCCTATACCCAAAGGTCTCAGGGTGGGTAACATTTAAAACCATATATTAAAACAACAGCATTATATATCAACACAGTAAAAGTGTCTGTAAAGTGGGAAGAGACTGTATTTTCCCATCTAACCAAAGGCCAGGGCAAAGAGGTGGCTCTTCACTGCCTTCCTAAACATATACAGTGCAGGGGCCTGACGCACCTCAAAGGGGAGACTATTCCATAGCCTGGGGGCCATCGCTGAAAAGGCCCTCTCCCAGGTGCCCACCCCTTTTACTACTGAGGATGGTGGGACAACCAGGAGGGCCTCCCCTCCAGATCTTAAGGCATAGGGAGGTTGATGTGGAAGAGGGCGTTCCTTCAGATATTTGGGGCCAAAGTCATTTAGGGACTTATAAGTTAAAGTTAACACCTTGAATTGGGCTCGGTAGCAAATTGGAAGCCAATGCAACTCTTTTAGGACCGGCCTGATGTGAGGCCGGCCAACTGTTCCTGCCAGCAGCCTCGCAGACGCATTCTGCTCTAGCTCCGGCTTCCGAACCGTCTTCAAGGGCAGCCCCATGTAGAGCGCATTGCAGTAGTCTAGTCTGGAGGTTACCAGAGCATAGATAACTGTGGCCAAATCATCTCTGTCCAGAAGGGGCTTTAGCTGATGAACCAACTAAGTTTGGAATAGGCACTCCTGGCCACGGCCTCCACCTGAGCTTCAAGCATCAGCGTGGAGTCCCAAGAGCACCCCCACATTTAGAGGGTGATCCACAGGGAAAGGAGGAGCATCTATGCTTCAAGGCTAGGGGAATGTCTTCCTTTCTTCCTCTTGACTTCCCTGAATTAAAGCAGGGGGACACCAACAACTGGACAAGGGGCCCCTGGGCAGCTGTGGATCCTTCTCTGAATCTATTCCCTCTGCCATTTCCCGGGCTTCCTGAAGCTGCCCGCATAGGATTCCCTTCCCAGGATGCCCTCAAGCCCTGCCCTCCCCCTTCCCTGGTGCCCCAGCCCTGCCTCAGTCTAGGGAGATGCCAGATTGCCCTTCACCCATCCTGAACTCATAGCCCTGGTGCCTTTTGCCTTCCCAGCAGATGGACTGTAATTGAACGTGTTCAGCAATCCTGTAGACTTGCAAGAGGCGAGGGTTTTGCAAGAAGAAGTGGCCCTTTCTTTCCCTCGTCGCTAGCCCTTGGTATCCTAAGAAGAGGCAGCTTCACGCCAGAGTCATTACCCATTTGGAAGTGGCTTTGATGGGGCTGCTCAGAAGCCCACCCGCCCCTCACCCACCCAGGTGTCTTCTTCCGGAGACCACGCATGTATCAGGCTCTGCAGCAGCAGTGAATAGCAGGGTGGGAGGAAGGGATGCGGGCAGAGGGCACAGACCCAGCCTCTGGCTGCTGGAGCCGGAGGGGTTTTGCTTCCATCCAGCTAGTGCCACTCTCAGCCGCCAGGCGGTGGGATCCTGTGAACAGCTTCTGAGTCCAAACCGGCAAAGTTAATGGTGTGTTAGTCCGCAGCTGAGGCTATATTTAGCGCAGGGTTTTATGTGATAGATCCCAAGATAAGCCACGGCTTTGTTCTCCAGTGCATAACCAGTAGTTCAGGGACCACACGCCTTGCAGGGCCAAGGTCGTGCCTCCGGGCTGCAGGCGGGTGGTCCACGCCTGGGTCACGCCTGAGAAAAGCAGGGCAGGTAAGAGGAGAGGCCCATAAAGGTGCCGCTGCACTGGGCAAAGCTGGCTCTTCTCCCCTCCCCTTTTCCCCCTCCGTGGCAATTCCAAGCAGCCACATTTGGGCTGTGTTCACACCTAAGTTTTAATCCAGTTTCAAGCCACTTTCTGAGTGGGAGAAGAGGAGTTGGCTTTTCTCCCCCGCTTTTCTCACCCTTTTAGGGGACTCAAAGCGGCTGACAAACCTTCTGTTCTTCTCCCCGCAACATGCAGCCTGTGAGGTGGGTGGGGCTATGAGAGCTCAGAAGAGAGCTGTGACTAGCTCAGGACCACCCAGCTGGCTTCATGGAGGACTGCAGAATCAAACCCGGTATTCCCAGATAAGAGTCTGGCTCCTTAACCACTTTGCTGCTTGCTTGGAGACATTTCAGTCATTTTGCCTTTGGCAACAAAGAGTTCCTATATGGCTGCCCTGTCCACTTTTCCGCGGCTTGATGGGTGTGAACCCTGTGCAGCCTTCAAGCCCTGTTAGGGTAAATGGATCTGGAGCTTGGAGAAAGTGTTTCTTGCTATGGGATGAGAAAACGAGTCACAGAGGTGGCCTCTTTCGACTGCATTACTTCGGAGAATAAGCTTATGAGGTTTTTGTTACACTTCCTGATGTGGGTGGTGATACAATTTACAAGAAAGCAAAACAGGCATATATTGTCTTTGAAACGGGTCAGATTCATCTGGCCATTTAGAGACGTAGAGAATGTATGGATGAATCTGACTCACGGTTGTGACGGCCGCCGGCGCCCCTGTGAGCCCGTGACACTGATAAGGAAATAAGTGTCCTGGTGCGGCAAGATTTGTTTCTGCCCTTGTCCTGGGAGATGAATTTTGAGAGGCTCAAATCAGCCATTACGGAAGGTCTTGGACATTGCGTGATCTAATGAAGCAGCTGAGCCTCTTGCTCAGGTAATTGAATCTCCAAAGGTACCTGCTGGTCTTGATGACGCTTTCGTGGCTAAAAAAGCGAAAGCAGCGATCAGTACTTGACGACCACGGGGGACGGTGGTGTCACTCTATCAGCGCGGGAGTCAGCGTTCTTAGGACCGTGTCTGTCCTGCTAAAGGAGGCACGAGGTATCGGTGTGGAAAACTAAAGCACTTCGTCAGACCGGAGCTTTATAGAATTGTAGCGTGGAAGTGAAAGGCCACGTCTGACTTGGGCATCAGGGCCAGGAAAGGAAGATCCAGGCTCCCTTTATGCTTCTTTGCCCTACCTAAGGGGTGAGAAGGCCGACCAAACTTGTTGCTCCGCATGAGTGGTTTGCAAGGTCCGGATATTGAAGGGATTGTTGACCCAGGAGGCAGAGAGGACATAGGATGTGTTGCAAAACAGGCCAGAACGACACCGGATGGGGCGACTCCATCACTGTAATGATGTGGGCAGTTTAATTGCACAATATAGGAAAGATGAGACGCGCGTTTCTATGTTTTAACCAATATAACAGTAAGGACGTTTTTAGGTTGGGCTCTCCGTTAAAATCACCAGAGAAATAAACCCTTGACCACCACCGTTTTTGACTCCGTTGTAATTTTGATATGCAAGAGCAGAGGCTGTTTTTTTTTTTTTTAAGTCCCAGGAGATGGGATTGAGAGCCTTACGAACTGTAAGGCAGCCCTGGCATGAAGACTTATTTGCGCAGCGTATAACATGCAACCAACTAAATCAGATCAAATTCTTGGCCAGTGTGATTCCTGGATCCAGCAGGAGGCCAAAGGGGGCAGCTCCTGTCAGGGTAACTGCTGGTTATGGTGGCTTTGTGGGAAGCCCAATGGGCCAGAGCGCATGAGATGGTCAGGGGGTCTTCCCACAAGGGCTCCCCAACCCTCAGCAAAAACCAGTGGGAAGGGCAAGGGTGTGTCTCCCCCCCCCTCTTGCAGTAGGGATGGGCACAAATATTTATAGGCATTCGAAATCCGATAGAATGTGCCAAGTTTTGACATTCAGACTCAGACAGAATGTCCCAAAATTCAAATGTAGACATTTGAATAGAATTTTGAATTTAGGATCTATTCATTCAAATAATCCAGACATTCGTATGCGTTCGGGTTCATACTCGATGCGTACTTGAAGATCATCCGCCTCTTTCCTGCATCCGTACGGGATGAAAACGGGTTGCATACAGGATGACTACAGGATGAAAACAGACGTGTACGGATGTGTAGGGAGGTGGAGAAGACGCGTACATGCACATACGAATGTTGTTGACATTCGTATGTGCAGATTGAAATAAAAAATTTGAACGAATAGATTCTAATTTAAAAGATTCAAATCGAATCGTGTGTTTGGGTATTCGATTCGATTCGGATCGAATGTCAAAAAAACATTCATGCACGTGTCTAACTCTCCCCTTCCCCGTGTGGACCGCCTGCTCCTTCTGGTGCAATTTGATCTCTTCTGTTTCCCATGACATTCCTGGGCTACAGGAGCGTATGGTCACATTGTCTGCTTTTCAGGGTGCGATTCTGGCTTTGGAAAGACGACTGCCCAGCACTTGGATTCCCTGGGATTTACCGTTTATGCAAGCGTGATGGATTTGAAGAGCCCCGGCGCAGAGGAACTTCGAAAGAGCTGTTCGTCACGACTGACGCTCTTGAAGATGGACCTGACCAAAGCTGAGGACATCCAGAATGCTCTGCGCTTGATCCGGGTGATGACGCAAAAGACAGGTGACTCAAGAACGCCAGTAAAGGGGGCAGAACTCGGAATTCTTTACAAAGCCTTTTGAAAGTCCAGCTAAATATCAGCTGGTAAATGGCTTTTCTACCCATTTAAGGGGACTCAAAGCGGCTGACAAACCTTCAGTTCTTCTCCCCACAACAGAATATCCTGTGAGGTAGGAGAGCTGTGACTAGCCCAAGGTCACCCAGCTGGCTTCATGGGGGAGTGTGGAATCAAACCCAGTATTCCCAGATAAGGGGAGGCGTGGGGGTCACTGATGGCTGTTGCGTTCTTCTTTCCTAGGCCTTTGGGGCTTGGTGAATAACGCTGGATTCAACAGCATCATCGCAGATGCGGAGCTAACGTCACTTCATCACTTCCGTGCCTCTATGGAGGTTAATTTCTTTGGCACCTTGGAGCTGACCAAAGGGCTGCTGCCTTTGCTACGGGCTTCGCAGGGAAGAATTGTTACTATCAGTAGTCCAGCAGGTGAGGAAAGGAGCCCAAGGCTTCCGTTAGGGACTCAAAGCCTCTTTGTGCTTTTGAATGTGCCGAGATGCGGTTCTTTTGGAAAGCTCCAGTTGGTAGAGCCAGGATCCTTCTCACCCTATCCTGGGGCCTTTTCACACTTACCTAACTAGGCTGCTGTGAACCAAGGCTGGTCAACTTCTGCTAAAGGTGGACCATTCACAAGGGAAGCTTCCCCAAAGTGTCCATTATCGGCCAGAAGTGCGAATGGTCCTCCCGTTTACCAGCCCGCGCCCTGAGCACGGGAGGCTGTTCCTTGGCATCTCCTCTCCTGACGCAAGCGAGCGTGCAAGCACAGTCCTGGCCTTTCGGGGCTCCCATGAGGCCCTCGAGCCTTGCTGCTGAACTGCTCACCTTGTGGACTCCCTCTGCCCACCACAACAGGCCGTCCTGCCCAGGAGTTCCCGACACCACGAGCGATGGTGTTTCTCGGGGCGCCATTCGTGACGCGGTCCGCAGGAACGTGTGGACAGGGGAGACGCTGGGCCTATGGGACGCCCAGGATGGTCAGCTCTGGAGCGTCACCCTGCCTGCGGAAGGACCAGCTGGAATCTAGGGGCACCTCGTCCTGCCTGGGAGACTGAGGGTGGGCCGTGACTCCCACTTTCTCTCTTCCCCCAGGAAACATGCCGTACCCCTGCTTGGCATCCTACGGGTCGTCCAAAGCCGCCCTCAACCTCCTCATGGACACCTTCCAGTTTGAGCTGGCACCCTGGGGGGTCAAAGTGAGCGTTATCTTTCCAGGATACTTCAAAACTGGTAAGGAAAGGATTGTGGCTGAGCGGGAAGGGAAGCAAGAGGGATGGATTTCTCTCTTGGTCTCCTTCTCCTTCTTCTCCTTCTCCTGCTCACTCACTCACTCACCCTGAGGGTTAACTATCCACTGCCTTATGGGCATCGTCTCTTTCTTAGGCAAGAGATTAGGGTTAGGATGGTTGGAAGAGACAGGTTTTCTGGAGCCATTTCAGTCTGGCCTCTGAGCTTGTTTTGGAGCCAAAATGGCCTCGATTGGCCTGGATGTCCTCTGCCGTGACAGAGATGGGGCAGAGTTACCTTGCTGGCCCTCCTGGCCCTCTCAGACTACTATCACAGCATCTCGTTGGAGCAGCTCATTCTCGCTGGGAATTTATGTTGTGTATTTATTCTTCTTCTATCCCGCCCTATAACTGAAGGTCTCAGGACCGGCTAACGAAAAAGCAGCATAAAAACAGATAAAATAAGTTACCTAAAACAATGTCAGTGCCTGCACTTGGGGGGGGGGGTGTCCATTCCCTCAGCCAAAGGGCAGGTGTGTGTTCACCAAAGGTCTGAATTATACAATAAGGGTGTCTCACACACCTTGGAGGGGAGACTTCCATCGCCTGGGGGCTACCACCAATAAGGCCATTAACTGCTGAAGGGGGTGGCACTGCCAGGCAAGCCTCACCGGTTGATCGCTGGCCACAGGAAGGCTTATATGGAAGGAAGCGTGTCTTTAGATATTTTGGGCCGAGGACATCTAAGGCTTTCTACCTTAACATTGGTACCTTGAACTGAGCTCAGTAGCAAATAGGTAACTTAACAGTGTAGCTCTTTTAGAACAGCCAGTTTAGCCGTCTGGCTGCTACATTCTGCACAGGCAGCTCACATGGAGTGCATTGGAAGAGAAGGCAGAAGATCACAGGTCACTGGGCCTTTCTGCACTTGGCCCACTAATATCCTCAATGGGGAGGTTCCAGTCCGTGGGGAGGTTCCAGTCCGTGGGGAGGTTCCAGGATGAACTTGCCCACATGTGGACTGAGCAGTCACACTGGCAGATGCTTAGTTCATGCGAACACTCCTCACACACATCTGGGCACTTACTAGAGGTGCAGATGGGTGATGGGGCTTCAAGTGTCCACGCAGACTCCAAGAACAACCCCAAATTGCATATTTGTCCCTTCAAGAACAGGATGCCTCCCTTGATCATGGGTGTGAGACCTCATAACACAAAGCATCTCATTGTCTGGATTCAGTTTCGGTTCATTAGCCCCCATCCAGGCATTTACTGCCTCCAAGCACCTTCTCCTGATTCTGGTGCCATGGAGAGGTGGAGATAGGTGTCACCTGCGCATTGATGGCACCTCCCTCCAAAATTCCTGATGACCTCCCTCAGTGGTCCCCAGGGAACTGACGTTAACAAATCCAGACCCTTAGGCCTTATCATGAGATTATTTAAAATGTTTCATACTGAGTGGTGATGGAGGGTTGGACCAGAACCACCTGGTGGGGTCGCCTTGTGTCCTTCCAAGAGAAGATCTGCAGAGCCTCGCCCACCGTCTGCCATCCTTGATCCTTTGCAGGTTCTTCTTGTAATCCTGACTACTGGAGAGAAATGAAGGACAAGCTGCTGGCCGCTCTACCCCAAGACCTGCTGGAGGCTTATGGAGAGGAATACATTGAAGAGATCGACCGGCAGTTTATGTCTTCTATGAAGCTGGGTGCAGAGGACTACAGCTCGGTGGTGGAGAGTATCACAGACGGACTCCTCGCCACCCAGCCATTGACGAAATATTACCCCGGCCGCGGGCTGAAGCTCATGTATTTCATCCACCATTACCTGCCCTGTGCTGTCTGCACTTTCTTACTCAGAACCTATTTCATTAACCCAAAGCTGCCCAGGGCTCTCCGGCTGAAGTCCTGCAGCAGGCCTGCAAAGCAGTGAGGGACTTCCCCTTCTCTCCAGCTGGCTTGTTAGCAAGCAAAGTCCCCGGAACGTTTTCCATGCCCAAAGCATCCTTGCTCGTTCCTCCAGGGGCCACTAGTTAGCTGAGAGAGAACCGGTCCGTCCCAAAATCTGCCTCGTTGTTCCCCTCGACACGCCAGGCTGCCCTCTTTCCTCAGCCCCTCCCAGAAACTGGCGGGGGGCTGGTGACGCACCCACGCGCTGCCTCGATTTGCTGTGCACAGATCTGTGCCAAGGGAGAGGATGGCAGCTGCTGCTCATGGAAAAGATGCCACCTCTCCCCTCTGCCTCTCACCCACCTGCCTCTTGCCCGTACCTTTCCTTTCTTGCACAGGACCAAAGGCCTTTCCAGACTCTGCCAAATCTACCTCACAGGGTGTTGGGGTGAAACCTGGGGGTGGGGGGGTGGGGTACGAATAGGGGGAACGAATGTGACCCTGACCCCCATGGTCAAGGTCAGTATCCAGTCTACAGTAACCCATCATCATAAAACCAAGCGTGATGAAAACTGAGGCAAACTCTCGCTCACCCTCTTTCTGGCAAGCTGAGCTTCCTTCGAGCAAAAAAGAAATTGCTTTCAGCAGCTAAGGCAGCGGTTCTCAACCTTCCTAATGCCGCGACCCCTTAATGCAGTTCCTCATGTTGTGGAGACCCCCAACCACGGTGACGGAGCAGCTGGGAGGTGGGAGGGAAGGGCGGCAGGAGACTCGTCACGACCCCTCTGAAAGGGTAATTCGACCCCCAAAGGGGTCCCGACCCCCAGGTTGAGAACCACTGAGCTAAGGGGTTCCCTGCCCGCCACTTCCATTTGTTTGAGGCCATTTTTATGGCTCCACGGCGAGTGTCAGCCAGGGTGATGGGGCAGTTCTGAGGAGAGGAGGGAAAATCCTGGGAGAGAATCCTAACACGCTTGTCTTTCTGAAAAAAAGGATTCTTTCAGGTTTACAATGCCAGCTTTACTCCGAGAGCCCATCCCTTTCTGTTTGATACAACATCTTTCGTTATTTCCAGGTTACAGATCTGTCCCTTTGACAAATGTTTCTTAACGGATCAGTGGCCAGTTATTTTCTACCCAAAAGGCAGGATCCGGACTCGGACACCGCAGTTTTGCATAAGAATGTATGTGTGTGTGTTTTGAGTCTATGGAGTGGAATGGCTTCTGTGAAAAAGCTTTCCGCTTTAGACATGCCCCTTCTCCTTCCAAAAAAAGGGAACCAAATCCTCTAAAGCTATGCGGTGTAACCCTTTTCCCCACTGCTCAGAATCAAGGCCCGCAGCACTTTGTAGTTTTTACTCACACCAAACTGATGGCTAGGGTTGGGGCCTCAGATTGTTTCGAGATAATGAATCCAAGGTCACTGGTAATTTTCATTTCACTGCTGTGGCAATATTGTGTATCCAGAGCTTAAAAGGAAATTGAACCAGCAAACCGTGACGTTTTATTTTTTCTTCAGCCAAGGGCCTCCTTTAGCAGACCTCGTTCTTGTGGAAAGGTTACGATGAGAGGGGTGCAAGAATGCAATTTCTGACATTCTATTCGAATATTCAAATGTCTGAATTGGTAGGAATAGAGAAAAAAACTAATGTATGAAAATTCGAACCGATTCGAATGCATTCGTATTTATTTGTACAAATATTGATACGTATTTGATGATTTTTCATCCCGTACGTATTCATAGATATGAATAAGATGCTTACGAATATGTATGTAATCCGTACACATATGAATGTCCAAATTATTCATACGAATGATTTGAAATATTTGCAATGGTTCAAATATTTTAAAATGAATGTCCAGACATTCGATTAGAAGTCAGATATCCTAATCGATCGAATAATTAATATTTTAAAAATTCTTGCACAGCCCCAGTTACAGTGTGTGAGTTACAAGTCCCTTTGGTCGTTAAGTGGCACCCACAGCAACTTAGCAGATTCTTCTTTGCCAGTTAGGAAGTGGACATCCAAGTGAGCCTTTATTCCAGCCCATGAGATACTTCGTGGCTAAAGGGTGCATAAATGGCATTATAATAATCTCAAGATGGCTGCCTTAGAAGAAGAAACCAAATGCCTCACCCAGCAGAGCAATGGGGAGGCTTCTCTCTCACAGCAGACAACCCCATGGTCTGAGGATGGAGTCTGACCACCAGGGGTCTTTCTGCATTTGGTCCCATAGTTAACGTGCGGTACGCTCCCAGACGCAGTGCCCGCCGCACCTGAAAGGAGCTACTTCCAGCTCAGAAACTACCCAACCAAGGAAGTCCTCAACAAGGCAAACAATTCCCAGAGGGCTTCCAAAGTGCTGATACCGCAACCTGCAGCAACGGAGTGGTATTCCTTTTAATATTTCTTGCACACCTGCAAAATCCAAGGGGACCGGCCTTCTCGCACTTTGCCTTCCCTGGGAAGACATCCAAGAGAGGCGAAGTTCTGGAAGGGTCAGGATGGCGGCACTCTGGGACACCCAAACTGTTTAAAACTCAGCCAGCGCTTAACTATGTGCTGGCCAAGTGTGAACTGCCTCCATTAAAGGAGGCGATTTAGGTGCCACAATGCCTGGATGATGAACCACTTAACGCTGCCTGTGCCACCGGGTCACCTGCTCCATCTGGACATCTTCCACTCTGATGAGGTGCAATTGAGCACGCTGCCCCAGCCCAGTAAAACTGCTCTATTGCTATAGGCGTGGGGAGCGCTCCAGCAGCTGCGGATGCGCCGTGCGGGCGTCTCCCTGGAGTTCCCCATCACAACTACTGCAAACAGACTCACGGTGTCCAGCAGAACCTTTCCTGACAAAAATGCTTCTGGTTTTGGCACAGCAGCTAAGCCTGTTGACTGAGCTAGAGTTATGACAAAAGGTCCGAGGCGAATGAGCCGAGAGATTAAATCATTTGGACAGATAATTTATTTTCACAGTCAAACACAAAAGTTTATGAACGGCGAGCACAACACTTGGAGCACAACTGTCCAGGAAGCAAAGGCAGCCGACCTATACGGTGCTTTGAAACAGGCTCTCTGTATTCGCATAGGAAGGGCCAGAGAGGTCTCTCCTGCAACTTTCCATGACCAAAAAAAAAAAAAAAAAAAAAGGAAAAAAATGCCACCAGGAGCACACAAGAGACAGCCTGGCCAATGGCCTGTGCTGCAAATGGAATGGAGATTTCATACTATGCATGGGTGGAGACAGAGACTCTCCGTGCAGAAGAAGGGCTGAGAAATGCACAGCCGGCAGGGAAAGGAGGACCCTCATCCAAGGACCTGCCCTTGGCCTGCGCAGCAAAGGTCCCTGGGTGGTGGTTCCTATCTGCCAAAGACTGGGGCTTTCGTCTGTGAACGTGCAGCCCTGAGGGAGATTTACTTTCAGGGTTCACCTGACGCAATGGCAGGCTGAACCTGGGCAAGGCCTGCCCGTGCCACCCGTGGAAGCAGCTAGGGTGCGTCTACAAGGGCAGTCTGAACAGAAACATTTCAGTCTCGGGAGGGGGGACTTGGTCACCCCACTCCGACCAGGACGCCGCACTGCGCCTGTGCCACGTGGAGCAGCCGCCCTCGCTTCCCGCAGGAGGCCGCTGACCGCCCACCCTGCCCAAGGGGAGATCTCAGCTCAAAGGCCAATGCTCTGGGAGGTTCCCGTTGCAATCCAGCACCTAGCCACAACATCAGTTGGCGCTACCCAGCAGCCACCTGCGCCACAAAGGTGACCGAAGGCCTGTTTGTTCTCAGAAGCCCCTACCAACGGCAGGACGGCTGGCAGAAAAGATTCTCCCACTCACTCACCCACCCACCCACCCACCCCACACCCCCGCGGTCGGCCCCTTAAATCCAACACCACAGTCCCTCCCTGGGAGAAAAGCCAGGAAAGCTGAACTGGCGTCAGCGGAATTGCAACTAATCCCAGGGTGCAGGTCCTGGGAGCAACCGTGTCACCAGGCGGCCACCTCCTGTCCCCGTTCACACATTCGGTTATCCCGACTGCCAAGCGTCACAGCTGGATGCAGCACGGCTAAGGACGCCTCCAGCATCTGCAGAGTTCCCCTACTTCTAGAGACAAAGAATGACGCGCTCCGACGGCCAGAAACGACACAGTGATAAGTTACAAAGCTGAAAGGGGCTAGGGACATGGTGACCTACCACCCCTCTCAGGGGCTAGATAGAACATCACCCGGGCGCCCTCCGAAGGGGAGAGAAGGGTGGGTGGCAGGAAGGAGAGGCTCAGAAGATGGGGATGTAGTTGTCTATCTTGGCCCGGTGGCGCTGGGCGATGCACTCAGCAATCCAGACAATGTTCCGACATTCCTGTTCCTTCAGCTTCACAAAAGCATAGAAGACTCCGAAGTGGAACTGGTTGAGGAACGCCAACTTGTTCAGCTTCACCTACCACAGACAGGAGTACACCTGGTGAGCCGACGGATTCGGGCATCGCGCAACAAGGCCAGCACGGTGGAGGGAAGTGACTCTGTTTGCTGGGGGTGGGCTTCGCAGGGGCTGCATTTCAAGAGAGGCATTCTTGAGGCCCACCAAATGGCCTCCAGGACACCTCTGGGGAATCTGCAGGTCTTCCTGGGCAGAGTACTTTTCACAACCACCTTGGGCAAAGGAAGTATAGGCAGCTGGATGGAAGCCGGGGGGCGGGGGACACAGAATCCAGGCTGACTTCATAGCAGCTGAGCTTGAGGTGCCAAGACCAGAGGCAGTCTGGACATTCTGTGGGACTGGGGCCACTGCAGGGAAGCTGCAGAGTTATTTAGATGGCCATGTTCCTGGTCTCTTAGCTTCTGAACTCTAAACAGGTCCAGACCAGGCACCAGAACTAGGATACCCTACACAATGACATGATGCACATGGCCGACATGACCCTGCCCAAGCCCAGAGCTGCCATGCAGAAAGGACACAGGAACGGCGGGCAGTTGTGTCCCTTGCTAAGCCTCCCCTGTGCTCTTCTGCCTTGGGTGCCGAAGAGGGCTGGGCTTGCCACATGACGCAACTGACAGGCCCCTTGGGGTGGTGCGCTCTCAACTGGCACATGTGGGGGCGGTAATGAACACAGCCATCGCCACTGTTTCCCATAACAGGAAGCCTACAAGATACGCTCTGTAAAGGAAAGCCAGTGAATCCAACCACACAGGAAGTGACGCAAGAGCACCGTCTTCCATAAGCAGCTTCTCAAGCCCCCTTATGTCCACCCAGAGACCCAGGACCTCCCCTTTCCCCACAATATGGAGCAGGTGACCCTGGAGAAGCCCCCAACCCGCTCAGGAGTGCACTGTCGGTTGACTATGTGCGGAGCAGGATAAAGTGCTCCACATGCAGGCTCGCCCCATCCAATCACGTCCTTCCCTGGCTCCGTGGAGGCCCATCTGCATCTCTATGATGTACGGAGGGGCATGTGACACCCTGGCATCAGCGTGTAGCACGTGATGCGTCGCCATGGTCCCAGTGAGGGTGTTGGCATCTGGAGACAAGATGGCGGCATCTGAACAAGCATCCATACTGCAGATGAATCTGCAGACACGTGAGGGGGAAGGAAATGTGCGTAGAAGCATTCGCTAGTGCAAATGCTAGCACACTGGGACAGGAAGTATGAAATTGCCCCAGGAGAAGAGCTCTTGTCTGCTAAAGATGTGAAGTGGCTCAGACCCAATCTGACTTTGGTCCCATGACGGTTTTGGTGGCAGCAGGGAAAGGCCTGGCAGAAGCAGCAGGCAGGAATCCACTGATCAGCTTTTCAGCAGGGAGTTTCCCCACCCCCCCCACCCCAAACCTACAGCTCTTGACCATCAGCTTTTTGGGTTATAAGCTGAGATGGAAGGAATTAGCATCTGCAGTGCTGCTCTAGCCATCAGCCAGAATCTCTCTTGCTGAAAAGCCAACAATCAGTGGCGCCAAACTGATAAGAGTGGTAGATCACATGGGCGGACAGGCACCTCATCTCACCTACCTACCTCCATGGCCCCTTGAAGGCCCAACAGGGGCACAGAGCCTGCATAAGGCTGTGCCCTTGCTATGCAGGTGAGGCAGAGAGAGTATAAAGGTGGCATGGAGCCCACGCTCTCCCCTTACTCTTTGCAGAAGGAGGCACCACAGTGAACATCCAGCTGTTCCTCAGGAGAGCGCATTTACCCTCAGTGACTGGGAATAGAAAAAAAAACCCTCCAAAAACCTGTCTCCAATGAATACCTGCTCAGGTGCTTTTTGGGAACGGTTCAGCTTGACCACACTGCCAGCTCTTGGAGTGGGCACCCACCTGAGCCAAACTCGCAGTCAAACCAAGCTGGGTTTCCTTAGCTCGTGCCCCATGCCTAGGTGACTAGAGAAAGGTAAGGGAAGAAGCAAGGGATGGCTGCTAATGGGCAACTGGGAATCTTCTGTCAGCTGGTCCTCTTCCATCTGAGCCAGTTACGTCTGCCCTCCCTAAGGTGGCTTTTAATCTCTCCTTGGCCCGCATGCAAATACGACAGTGTGAAGACCTGCCACTTCTGAGCAGAACTACCTTTTAGATCATGCGCTGAATGTGGGGCTACCAAAGGTTTGACTTCCACGATCAAGCACTTCTGGTTTCCCCAAGTCAAGAACCGGCAGCAGGACTACAAAATCCCCTTCCATGTCAGCAAACGAGACCTAAAATGCCTAAATAACATCACCGGCAGAGGGCCCATCGCTGGTCCCCTCTGGGGGTGTCATGGCAGAAACGCAGAAGACTCACTCACCTCGTGCTCAAAGAATCTGTCTTCCAAGGTTTTGTCTCCTGGGTTGCTTCCCGCACCTTCAAACAGAAGTTTATACTCCTACAGGACAGAAAAGGACATAAAGCACTGCCAGTGCTAGGAGTCTCATGCCAGCCTCTCCCAGCAACCCAGCATTCTGAAGGTTTCACCCTACACACAACCCCCTTTCCCCCTTGGCGGAGCCAGTGGGACCGGGCAGTCTTTGGGCCTTAGGCTGTGGGGCTGCTAACCAGGAAGGGGGACCCGGTCTTCTTTGCGTTTGGAGGGACAACAGGCCATTGCTCGGGGACACCTTTGCCCAATTGCTAAGGAGCTTTAAAAACAATCAATTGTTCTTAAAAGATCTCCTTGCATTTGGAAGAACAGGTTACGGTATCTCCAGAATTGTGTTTCTTGTTGCTCACAAAGACGAAGGTAAAGTTCAAAGCACAAAAGTGCTTAAGACTATGTTGACAGCAGCTAGAGCAATGACAACCAGGCACTGGAAGGTGGCGACCAATCAGCTGAATAAGAATGACAGGATCTTATACCTGCACAGTTGCGAGGAATGCAGGGGACAGATGGAGCCGAAACATAGACCGACACTAGGAACCCTTATCTTATCCCAGTGACTTCCACAAACAATGACACAGGGCCATCAGGTAAGTGTTGAAGGCCTGGCTCAAGTCTTTCAGCATGACATTCCTGTTAAGCCCACAGCACAGCTACAAACTCTCACACGTTACACTAATAGGCCTCACTTTCCTGATTACTGAAGGTTCACTTGAGTTTTTGTGTCTTCTTTTGGCAGCATCTGTATGGCTAGGCATTCTATTTTAATTTCATTTCCATTTTACTTGTATACTGCCTTTCAAGGCGGTTTACAACAAACAGGAGATATACAATGCGAAGTAATAATCAAAATATTATAATAAAAATACATGATAAAAATTGCATGTTATACAAAACATTGTAAAATAAGCCCAAACACACACACACACACACACACAAAAGAAATTGAGGCAGCTGAGGCCAAGCAGAGTCCAGAGCTGCTGACCAAAGGCCCCAGTCCCACAAAGAATCCCCCCCTCCTCCAAGATGTCCATTCCCAGCCAGGCTGGAGAGTCACCCAGAGGGCAGAGGGGTCTAGGCTGCCACCAATAGACCACCCCCAGGAGGAATGGCATAACCACCTGTCCTTTATGGTCTCTGGTGTAGCTGAGACCAGGTGGAGTTCAGAGCAGCTGACAACAGGGACCCAGTCCTACAAGGAAGCAGCTCCAAATTACCTGGGCCCATCCAGGCTGGAGAATCATCCAGAGGACAGAACGGTCTGGGCTGCCATCAATAGACCACCCACCCACCCACCCTGGAGGGATGGGAAGGTTCTCCTCCTCCTCCTCCTCAGGCAAGGATCTGCTTGCAAGATGGAGCCAGAGGAGGCTCCGAAGATTTGCCTCCCAGTGAGTGCTGCTGGGATAAGGGAAGATCTAAGGTCTCCAGAGGGACCAGGTGCTACTCTGAGTCACAGAAGAGGCACAAGCCATAGCCACCTTAGCAAACACCAAGACCCAGAGCCTGATGTTCTGTGCAAAGCGGACAAAGTCAGTGAGGCCACCCAGGGGCACCTGTAGACCTGATCCCTCAAACCACCTAGATCCCCCACAGCGTGGACAATGGAGCTCCTTCCCAGCAGCCATTCATCAGCCCCCCAGTGCCCCCCTGAAACCTGATTTGGCTCAGGACACACAGGGCTGCCCAAGGGCTACGTGGAAAGCTGGCCGCTGGAGAGGGAAGGAGTCCCTGGAGTCTCTTACCGGGTAGTAATCAGCCACGGCCTTGACTTGCTCATAGTCGTCCGCCCGGGCAAGCTGAGCCAGGCCTTCCGGGTAGAGCTTCCCGCAGTGGGGGAAGAGCTTGGCGCGATCCTCCTTGGACAACTCCGTGCCAAAAGAGTTGATGGTGATGATGAAGGCTCTGCGGTCAGCTTCAAACTGCAGGGAGAAAGGTGAGCAAAGGGAAGGCGGTCCAACACGCTGCACCTGAGAGCCCCAGAAGGGCCGGCACTGGTGGTTCCTGCGGCAAAAGTGGCCCGCGCAAGACCGAGGGCTGGACCTGAAGACCACCACTTGCAGCAACTGGGGCTACTGGTCACCTGCCAGCTAAATGCCAGCTAAGCACAGACACTGCCTCCTCAGCTGAGGCTCAGGGCCACAACCGAATCCTCTGCACTGGAATGGTCCGGTTTCTATCTAAGGCTCCTAAAAAAAAAGCTTCTAAGCCCCCCTGTTGCCAAATGAAGGAACAGAGTCACAATTTTCATTCACACTTAAGAAAAAGAACTGGAAAAGCTGCCAAATTAAGAACTGCGCGTCCTTCCAAAAGAAGCTCTAGCCGCTGCTTTGGCAGAGACGAGCTTCCCAGGACTGATTCTTGGCTGAACCCAACAGAGGCAACCGCATCCCACATCGGAACCCAGAGGGGCCTCTCTGGACCGGCTCCACACAAAGCTCTTCCTTACCTCCAGGATGGGGCACATGGCGTCCGCCGTTGTACCCCCCAGGATCTTGCAGAACTTGTAGAAGGACTCCAGGTACGCCTGCAGGGAGACAAGTCACAAAGGAGGATTCTGAAGAGCACGTGCCTTAAAAGCACCAACAGAAACTGTAAGAACTTCTTTAAGGCTGCGTGCCCATTCAAGATTTAAAGAGCTTTGAACTCGTTTCGAGCGCTCACCGTTCCCAAAGGTTCGAAAGAATCTGCAGTTTCTGAGGATCAAAGGTCGTTATCTATATTAGAATCAAAAGAGGTCTCGGTGCTGGATTTAGAAATAATCCTCACTATTTAAGCAATGGGAATGCAAACTGTTTTTTTGGGGGGAGGGAACCATGTTTTAGGGGCATTCTCTTCCGTTACCCCTGATCCAATGATAAGCCATGATTTCCCAGGCCCGGCTCTCCACCATCGGGCTGCCTGAAAGTGGGGGGGAGACAGAACCTATTGTAACAAGGGATCAGTGTAACAAAAATTGGTGGCCCTGGGTTTGCAAACATATGTCAGCTCTTGTTACTTCCTCCCTTCTTCCTTCCATTCATGTCATTTGCCTGGAGCCTCACTATTTCGTGCTGGGCCGCTGCCACAATCCAGTGCAATTGTCGGTTATAAAAGCCCGTTTCCCTCCCTCCCTCCCTCGCTCCTTCCTTCCTACCCCCCTGCAGTTTCACACTGCTCCAATCCAGGCTTGATCTTTTCTTCTACTGAGAAGCTGTGCTACGGGGGCGAAGCGAACGAAGCCTGCCGTCTCTGTGATTGTTTTAAACCTACAACATTTTACAGAGAACACTGATCAAGCAGCCTTGAAGATCTGCTGCCAAAGGACTCCATCATCTGAACCAGGGACAGGCTTATATAGGGGGTGGCGTTTCAACTGCCCCCCCCCTCCAATGAAGTCAGGGTATGATGGAGGAGAAAGGGGAGGTGGTTTCTTCCCTGCAATTCTGCTTCATAAGCTAGGAGTGGGAACGCAAACCAGACCTCGCTGCTGATTTTTAAAAAGCTTGTTTAAAGCCGGGTTTAATCCCCCAGTGGGAACCTGACCTAAGTGCATCAAAACTACGAATCCAACCAGAAAAGCCGTTAGACCTATAAATGACAATGGACAGAAAGGGATCATTAAAGAGGACACTGAGACTGCTGGGAGGCTAAATGTATTTATTACCAGTTTCCACTGAGAAAGACAGAGGGTGAATAATTTCAGCTGAGCTTGTATTTTTAGGCAGGGAGTCAGAAGAATTAAGCTGGACAGAAGTGACCAAGGCTCTTGCATGTCTTTGTAAACTCAGTGCTCACGGATGGCCAGGACCCAATGGCATTCATCCTTGAACTCAAATGTGAAATTGCTCATCTTCCAGCAAAAATAAATAACTTGAAGGCCAAGGTAGAGGGGAGCAGGCAGCGAGGACACGCAAGAAACCCCAGGCTCGGATTCAGAGGCTTTCCAAAGTTGCTCTCAGTTATGTGTGAGAGAGCAAGGAAACAACCAAAAAGACCGTAGCAGAGAGGTGCTATCAATTTATGAGATACTTCCAAGAGCTTCTTCCAC
The DNA here is from genome assembly GCA_023333525.1 of Aspidoscelis tigris stejnegeri. Lineage (NCBI taxonomy): Eukaryota > Metazoa > Chordata > Lepidosauria > Squamata > Teiidae > Aspidoscelis > Aspidoscelis tigris. Next base: position 7,706,285 of record JALMGA010000013.1, read on the forward strand.
CTTTAAGAACTCTTACCTTATAGAGTGTGTTTCGGATAATTTCGATATTCATTTCATCCAGATCTTGCTCGGAGATGCAGTCCTGGAAGAAGGCAGCTGCAAGGCAAGCACGCACGGAAACAGGGTGATCAAATGCTTCAGCTTAGAAGCTCCTTCCCTCCACACAGGTGGCAGTCAAAGAGGGACCCTTGGCTGGTGGAGTGGCCCAAACATGCATGGAGGCAGTAGGTCATAAGAACCTAAGAGGAGCCCTGCTGGATCAGGCCACAGCCCATCTAGTCCAGCATCCTGGCGCACACAGTGGCCCATCAATTGCCCACAGGCATCTCAAGCAGAGACAAGGGCAAACCTTCTCCTGCTCTCGAATCCCAGCAAATGGCCTTAGAAGCATCCCGCTTCTCCACCCAGCCTGAAAGATGGACTTAGGCATCCATTCTAGTAGCCATTGATACATCCACCATCCATAAATTGTCTAACCCTTTCTTAAAGCCATCTAGGCTGGTTGCTGTTACCGCCTCTTCTGGCAGCGTATTCCACAGACCAATAACCAGGTAGCATTTTCTGTGATGGCTACCTCCAGCTGGAGTTGCACCTGGGTGAAGCCCTGAACGCCAGTCCCTTCCCTCCTTTAACTACAGATCCCAGGAGGACGCCCAGGGCGCCCCTTTCTCACCAAGCGGCGTGTCCACCAAGATGGCATTGTACAGCTCGGCGGGGGTTTGGGCGATGTTCACAGCTTCCATCTGCTCAAAGCTTCCCAGGGGGTGGCACTTGGGCACCAGTTCAGCAATGGAGCGCTGATGGAGGGTCCCAGTGATCAGGAGGATGACATTGTCTATCATGTAGCTGTACCTGCAAGGAAGCAGAAAAGGAAGCCTGAGCGCTGCTCCACACACAACCTCAGAGGCCACCACTGAAGGGGAAAAATAAGATCTTTGTACGTCTCTTTTGGGGTCACATAAAATGGAACTTTTATAGCCACAGGCACCCAAGGCATATGAGGTTTGCGCATCATTCCTCCGATGGACACTTCTGCCTCCTTCTGCTTTGATCCTATGGTGAAACCAAGTGCAGGTTTCACTTCATCTTCAATTGGGGGCAGAGGGAGTGTCCTTTCTTGGAGTGGCTCCTATGCCACGCAGTGCGTGGGCTGAGCTTCTCAGTGTGGCTCCAATCATGCTAGAGCAGCCACAAGACAAAAGCAGCAGGTGAAGAGGCATCAGACTTTGAAAGCCTCAATACTGGAGAGAACGCCTCCTCTGATATAGAACTGCCAGAGGTTTAAAGTCTGTTGGGTGGGAGCTCCTCTGTGTCCCACCAGTTAGAGAAATCCACTGTGTTGGGACATGGCGGAGGGCCTTCTCAACTGTGGCACCTCACTTATGGAACGCCCTTCTCTGAGAGGCCCATTTAGCGCCAACTCTCCTAACTTCTAGGCACCAAGTAAAGACCTGGCTCTTTATGAAAGCCTTTGGGCACTAATCCACTCAAGGACTATTTTAATCTTAACTTTTTAACTATGCTCTTTGATACTGTGTAACGGGGTATGTATTAAATGTTTCGCCATATATGGGTTTTGATTGTAAGCCGCCCAGAGATCTTGGCGTACGAGGCAGGATATATAAATATTCTAAATAAATAAATAGAAGCTGCAGGAGATCTGAACACTGGCCTACGTCTATTCACCACGACAAGCCTACTGCTAACCTTACGGCTTAGCTGTAAGGAATATTAAAAAAAATTAAAAAACTCTCCAATTTATGACACCCAAAACACTGGACAGTTTTTTCATGGGCTCATGTCCATGTAACACAATCAGCTATTCTGGATGGGAGATGGGTGTGTGCGTATCTTTGGCTTTTCTCCATCTAAGGCAGGAGTCCCCAACCTCTTTTGCACCAGGGACCGGCTTCCTTTTCCATGGCGGGGCAGGGGCGTGATGGGGTGAGGCAGTTTGTTGTGGCGGCAGCACAGACTAGCCAAAAAAACCCCCTATGGCCCGGTGCCGGTCCGCAGACCGCTGATCTAAGGGATGGCTGTGCGCTTGAAACCTTTCTCCACTCTCCTCTGCCTTCTGCTGTTCTCAAAGCTGATTTTGAAAGTATGGAAGTCTTTACTGATTAGTCATTGTGACCTTATCAAATCTTGGTTAAAAAACCATATATTATGTTAAAAGACATAAAAAGGGAAGGGAAAAAAGAAATGAAAGAATGACGACCTGCTTTTCACACTCCACCTCCAAGATTATGGTACCAACGTGCTCATTATGTCTAGTTGCTCGAACCTAGCTTCGGTGAAAATTTTACGCAGTTGATAGGGCATGATGCGAGCAAGATAATTCTCTATCCTGACGTTTTGTTTAAAGGCGGCGAGGCAAGGCGTGGCTCTTGCATTTGCGACAGCTGCCAGGTCATCTTGTACTGAAAGATCCAGCACCCGCTGTTGGAAAGCTTTAACTGGAAGCTTGGTGAAAGTCTCCGGGAGAGCCAAGGGAAAGCACAGGCCAGAAGGAAGTGGCGCTGGGCAAAGAGATTTCAGCGTGGGAAGACTGGACGTTCTCCACCTTCTTAGAAAACTGTAGTTGTTTTCATTTAGCGCTCGTCTGTTTTACTACCATTCCTTTCAGGCAGAGTCGTTATAAAAAAAGAAAAGAAACCCAAACGAGGCTCTCCCAGGAGCTAGCACTGCAAGCCCTGCTAGTAATTAAAACCTGGACTGATCCAGCCAGTTGCAGATGAATGCAGGAGCCAGCCAACTGCAAGGCCCAAAGCATCCCTGGACATTGTCCAAGCTGGAGAGAGAAGCCAGGATCCAAGAGGCCCAGGAAAGGAGCAGACGGGGCGAGGGATGCGGCCAACATTGGCCTGATGTGCCGTTGTGTTCGCTTGTCTGCTCTTCATAGGTCCTCAGGTTCCTGCCTCGCGCCCATCTAATCCCAGCTTCCAGAAGCATTTGTGCAGGTACGATCAGAGGAGCAAAACAGCAGATTTTCTGAGGTGGCTTTCCTTCCGCCCCACAGGTTTCACCTGCTCGTTCTCTGTCCATCCCCAAGGCCAGTTTGGTCTAGTGGTTAAGGAAGCCGGTCTCTTATTTGGTAATACCGGGTATGATTCCGCCCTCCTCCATGAAGCCAGCTGGGTGACCTTGGGCTAGTCACAGCTCTCACAGCCCCACCTGCCTCACAGGGTGTTCTGTTGTGGGGAGAAGAGTAGGAAGCTTTGTCAGCCGCTCTGAGTCCCCTTAAATGGGTGAGAAAAGCAAGGTGGAAAAGGCAACTCTTCTTCTCCCTCTATGGGACCAGCTGGGTGGCCTTGGGTTAGTCACAGCTCTCTTTCTGAGCTCTCACAGCCCCACCTACGTCACATGGTGTCAGTTGTGGGGAGAAGAACAGAAGGTTTGTCAGCCGCTTTGAGTCCCCTTAAATGGGTGAGAAAAGCAGGGTAGAAAAGCCAACTCTTCTCTTCTTCAAAGCCCAAAGGATTAGCTCCCCTCCCACTTAGCCCATTAAAGCCAACAGTCCTACAGTGGCCTTGGTGATCCTCCACTCTGCTTGCTGGTGCCACCCGCCAGCTCACCCCAATGCCCCTTCTGTGCCTCACTCCCCATGTCTTAGTGCCTGTTTCAACAGCCCAGCAAAGTCAGGCCTGGGGCAGCGTGTTTAGTGACTTCCCCTGAAGAGGCCAGAGGCTACTCAGCACACCCAGCTTTGGATTGTCTGCTGGCCCTGACTGAGTGTCTCCTGGGTAATTATTTCTTATTTGGTGAAGCAACATTGGCCTGATTTCTTCAGGGACTGTGCTGTGGGGTGTGTGGCCTAAAACTGCAGAGCTCTACTACATATTCACATTTCTCAAACCGCTGGCTTTTTAAGTTATTATTCTGTACCGGTTAGCATTAATAGTGCTGCAACTTCTGGCTGTGCTGCTACTCACAGCAGCAAAAAAAAAAAAGTGGGTGGGGGGGACCTGAGATAGGGCTTTTTCAGTGGTGGCTCCCAGGCTGTGGATAGTCTCCCTCTTGAGGGGCATCAGGCACCTTCACTCTATGTGCTTAGATGAGCTGTGAAGACGCACCTCTTTACCCTGGCCTTTGGCTAAGTACAGGAACAGCCTTTTCCTCCCCACATTCAGACACTGCCATGGTTTTAACAGGTTTAATATGTTATTGGTTTTAATGGGTTCATTTTATATGTTGTGACCCACCCTGAGACCTGTGGCACAGGGTGGAATAAAAATACAAACTCACTCACTCACTCACTCACTCACTCAATTCCCTACCTTGGAAGTAGAAAAATGTTTTCTCTTTGCAAATCAAATGTTTAGGGCACAATCACAAAGATGGGCAACCATTTCCTTCCGGGAGCTTCTGTGCCTTTTTGAGCTGTACATTCAGATGGGTTTTCTGGCAAATTTAGCTTTGGGAAACCACAGCTGGCTTTGGTTCGCTCACTGATCTGTACAGAAACTCTTAGGAGACTGAAGAGTGTCTGAGCAAAGACATCCTGCTAGGCAAAATATGCTAGAGGAGGGAAGAGCTGAACCACTGCGGGGAGTTTTGCTGCCCTAAGGATAATCCGGCAGCAGATTCTCAACTACCTCTGCAGATACAGCTCACAGCAAAGGGGCAGCCCTGTTTCTCTCTGTCAGGGACAGGAAGTTGGCCTGGGAAAGCCAGCTGGACACAACAAGATAGGGACGCGTACAAATATTTGTAACATTCGTTATTCATACGAACTCGGACATTTGTACACGAATCGAACGTTGCAACATTCATACATTAACATTCGTACGAATACGAACGCTTTGGAACATTCATACAAATAGTTCATACATTCGTTAAACGGGGGATACCGGCACGTATCGGATACTTATCCAAAATGTATGCATTTGTATAGGATCTGTATTCAGGATCCGTACGAATTCATATCGGATATTCGTATGAATTCAAAGGAATATATTTGTATTGAATAAAATCCTACCACATTTGAAGGGGAGCTATTCAAACGAATACACATTTTCTAACATTTGATTCGGCATGAATCGAAAGCCAAAACACCCATTTGTGGATATCCCTAGTCAGAGATGCCAGGAGTGGACGTGATGCATTCTCAGCAAAATGCCCCTATAGACCCTGCCTGTGGACTGAGATCTGAAGAAAAGGGCGTTCTTGTGGTCCCTTCTCTTACAGAGGTACAAGGCACAGGGACATGCTAGAGGGCCTTTTTTGTGGTGGCCCCTAGACCCTGGAACACCCATTTAAATAGCTTCCTCAGGGTGCTGTCCTGTAAGGGAGGGAAGGGATTTATATTTTTAATTATGTTTTAACATTTGATATGTTTTAGTCTTATTGTAACCTGCCCTGGGACCATTTGGTGAAGGGAGGGATATAAATCCCTTAAATAAATAAATAAATTCAGGCTGCCTCAGGAGAGATGGGGCAGGCGGTCGAGAAACAGCACTGGGTCCGTACTACAGGTAAATCTGTAGCCAACAGCCTGCTGCTACGTTGTGTTCTCAGAGACGTGCATGCAATGGGGAAGCCTAATCTCTACAGTACAAAGCCCTGTGGAATTGTACGACTTGAAGGCGCTGGAGGTCCTGAAAGGGCAGCAGAAAGCCTCATTGTGGCACACCAATCAAAGAGCTTCCTATCCATACTTTAGGATGGCCAGCATTCCTTACGTGTAGGACGCCTGCATTCCTCCGACCTCATGCTGCCCTGGAGGCATTCAAGCTTCTTGCAAGCACTCACATACTGCTCTGGAAAGCATTTCCCCAACCAGCAAACCCAAAAGAAAACCTCAAAGCAAGGACTCCCTCCAGCCCTTCTTTGAAGAAATCTGAGGCTCAAAGTCAAAGTTCAGTGTGATCTCAGAAGTGCAGGACCTAAAACGGCCCCTAAGTTGAGAAAATGTCACTCTGCACTTGCACAAAGCACCTGTCTTCCTCCCAAGGAGAAATGTGCCCAGGAAGGTGAAACCCCATCTCAGCTGAAGGTATCAGGCCCCCTCACCCTGGCAGCCTCTGTGCCCTCAGCCCCCAGGCTGCTAAAAGCTGAGGCCCACAGCACACGTGCGCAGCCGCCGCCCTCCCAAAAGGGACTTACGTGATAAAATCCAGGAAGCTGGCCAAAGGCTCGTAAGCGTGATTCCGCATGTGGCGGAACTCGACCACCATCTTCTCCTTCAGCTTGTCATCAATGACCGATACAGTGAGAGGGGAGGCTTCGTTCGCTAGGAAGTTCCCATAGTCTGTGCTCTGGAGATGAAGCTTCAAATCTGAAAGACAAACACAAGTTTGGGGGCCCAGCAGACTTTGACAGAGGATCGGGCTCACACTGGGATGTAAAGATTCCCAAAGAAAGGTGTCAGCAGCACCTGCCGGGCAAAACCAGGAGACCCCCTGCTTCCTTGGGCAGTACTGGACCATCAGAACATATCAGTTTTTTGCATGAGAAATGAAGAAGAAGAAGAGTTGGCTTTTCTACTCTGCTTTTCTCACCCATTTAAAGGGACTCAAAGTGGCTGACAAACCTTCTGTTCTTCTCCCCAAAACGGACACCCTGTGAGGTAGGTGAAGAGGTGAGAGCTCAGAAGAGAGCTGTGACTAGCCCATGGTCACCCAGCTGGCTTTGTGGAGGAGTGTGGAATCAAACCTGATATTCCCAGATAAGAATTCGTCTCCCTAACTACTAGAGCAAATTGGCTCACAGAATTCTCCATGGCTAGCGTGCCTGCTTTGCTAGACATGGGACCGAGCATTCTTAGAGGCCCCCAGCGTGGGAGAAACAGCAGCAGCAGGGGCTTTAAACCTGCCCAACAACATTGCTGGCCTTGGAGAGGCAAGCCATCAGGATCTTCCGAAAGAGAAGCAGTTTCATGGACCTTTTGCCTTTCGGCAGCTGACTCAGATCCTGTTTATCCACTAAGGAAGTTTCACTGGTGTGCTTACACGGTCTTGGCCCAGCCAATCACCTCTACATTTACACCAGGGCTTCTGAGGAGTCCTCAAAACCAACCAGCACATGCCCTCCCATCACTGCAGGTTTCTCAAGGGACTGCAGCCAGTTGTTGGCCTGGTTCACGTGGACCGCTGGGCATATAAGACGATCCCCAACTTTCCAGTTAAAATATAGAGTTTGTATTATACTCGCCTTATAAGAAGACGACACCCGGCGTATAAGACGACTCCTGACTTTTGAGAAGATTTTCTTGGGTTAAAAAGTTGTCTTATACGCCAGAAAATACAGTATGTTCAATCTGTAACAATGAAAATACATCCTGCATATCAGATATTTACATTATGATTCATTACAGTAGCAAAATAACAGTTATGAAGTAGCAACGAAAATAGTTTTACAGTTGGGGGTTAGGATTAGGTTGGGGGGGGGGTCACCATAACATAAGGAACTGTATTAAAGGGTAGCGGCATTAGGAAGGTTGAGAACCACTGGGATAGAGAAATCATGGCCTCCATTAAGTCCCCGCTGCCAGCAAAAGCTGGAGAGATCATCCATCTTGAGATACAGATGGAATTTCATGGAGAAAAACTCTGGCACAGTTGGTATCTCGGAAATTCTCAGGACATCCTGGACTTCAAGAGAAACAAGAAGGGTGAAAACAGAGGACACTTTCAGTCCAGCATTGCTCTGGTTCTCCTAGAACTGGATTACACATCTTGAGTCCATCAACCAGTCTCTTAACAGCGCTCCACAAGCCAGGCGCCCCCTGGCGCCTCATCCAGCACAGCTCATAAAGACACAAGAGGACAAAAGAACTGGGAAAATGAAACAGAGGATCTGTGCGACACAGCTGACTGCTCTGTGTGTCTAATAAGGTCATGTGGAACTGTCCTAACCCTTCCTGGTACTAGAGTTCAGAGCTCTCATCCTGCTTTGAAAGCCAACAAGACTGATTCAACTTCCCAATGACAGATCATGACAGATCACACTGTCTGCAGGGAAATCGGCCACAGGGAGGCGCAAGTGAGTCACCCGCAACAGACAGCAAGGGAAAGCCTGAAGTGCCACCTTGTGGTAAACTGGAGAAACTGCAGGATTATGCTTCTGGAGAGGAAGGTTGGAATATTAAACAAGCTCTTCATGAAGTGGAGACCTGAAGAATTGTACAGAAAGAGAGGAAGTAGCTCCTCCAGAGAGGATTCCAAGATCCCCAATAAATCTGGCACTGGGTCTCTTGGAAACCTTAAGGATAAAACTGCTCTCCTTCACTGCTGACCTGAATGGCCTCTGCAGTACCATCTTTTCAGGATCCCAAGACATTTCTAGCCGCCTGGCTTGCTACATGCTACCTTGACCTTTGCTAATCTTGGCTTACTAGGATGACAGGTGGGTACAGGGTGTTCTTACCACATCCTTGAACAACAGGATGGTGCTATGAGACCTGAGGCCAATTCACACTTGGCCTCGTAGCGTGCAACAGGTTAACATCCGGGCAGGTGCATTTGCACTCGCAGGAGGTGTTTACAGCCTAGAAATGTCCCCAGCCTGCCCAGATGCCAATCTATTGCAAACTAGCAGTGATGCATGCAACTAATGCTAATCAATCCCAAACTCATTACTCACCTGTCCCATCCAGTTGGCAATCATTTGCACCATCTCCCATGCAAGGGGTCATCTGAGGTGCCGCGCAAGCATGCTGGCACCTCAGATGACCCCAAATGTGACTGCATGTGTGCAAAGCATCACTGCTGTGACAATGGCAACGGTGCACATACAGTTGCACCAGGCGCCATGATGGTGCAACTGGTGGGCACCCGGGAGAGGGGCCTTCTCGGTGATGGCCCCCAGGCTGTGGAATAGTCTCCCCCTTGAGGTGCGTTGGGCTCCTTCTCTGTTTTATGTTCAGGAAGGCAGCGAAGACGCAACTCTTTTCTCTGGCCTTTGGCTAAATGTCAGCCATGTTTCCCCCACTGTAAACACCACTGCTTTAATTGACACTGCTTTGTTTTTAACGTGTTGGGCGTTAGACGCTGTGATGGTTCTAATTGTTTCATTACGTATTGTTTTGTTTGATGTGGTGGATTTTAAGGTTGTTACCTGCCCTGAGACCTTCGGGTACAGGGCGGGATAGAAATATAATAAAATAAATACAAATAGGGAGGCGACGCCGACGCCGCCTCTTGACAGGTTTTGTTACCGACCGCCTGGGGCTCCTCCTTCCTCCCCGGGCGGCCCTCCCGGCCCTGCGGCCCTTCGTGCCCCTCTGTGTGTTGCCGAGGCGCCGCCAGGCCGCGTCCCACTCCGGCCCTCAGGGTCCTCCTGCCACGGGAGGAGAAGCCACGGCCGCCGCCGCCGCCGCCGCCGCCGCCAGGGTCCCTCCGGCCGGGCAGAGACGCAGCGGGGCATCCGCGGGCGCTCACCTTCGAGGCTCTCGCACTGGACCAGGTTGAGGTAGTCGGCCTGGCTGAGTACCCCGGCCTTGAAGCCGCGCACCAGGCCCTCCAGGTAGCCGCTGTCCACGTTGAAGCTCAGCTCCGGCATCCACGAGAGAAGCATCGCGGCGCAGCAACGACCCCACGACCACCGCCGCCCGGGAATCGGAAGCAGGCGCAGGAGGAAGCGGAAGCGGAAGCCGGGCCGCCGCGCCCCTCACGGGACAAGCGGAGGGAGGGAGGGAGGGGAAGCAGCTGTGGTGCGTCGGCGTCGGATGACGTCAGCATGTCACCACAAATACCCGGACAGGGAGTCCTAGAGCGGACAGCGCCGACGACTTCCGGTTTGGGGATGGTAATTCTCTCCATCCACCCCCACCCCCAAGCCCGGCAACCGGGAGGAAAGAAGTGCTACCTCGGGCTTGGTTTTGGGTTGGGGAGATGAAAGCAGCAGGCGGCGGGCACCAAGGGCCCTGCGGAGGGACCGAGGAGGAGTGGGCCGTTAACCGCCCTCGTCTCCTGCGCAGGGCGGCGCGGCGCTGGGCGTTCTCAGCGGAGCCGCCAGGCCCTCAGGAAGGCGTCTGCTCTAGTGGCTAGAGCCTTTAAAAAATCTGGGATTAAAATCTACGTCCCGTGGGCGTAGGATAGGATACGCGTGGCAGGCACGCTGCCCAGCTAATCAGCCACACTGATTACCCCTACATACCTAAAAAAGGCAGGTGTGAGACAGTATGGGCTAGTGGTTAGGGAGCCGGACTCTTATCTGGGAATACCAGGTTTGATTCCGCCCTCCTCTATGAAGCCAGCTGGGTGACCTTGGGCGAGTCACAGCTCTCTTCAGAGCTCTCTCAGCCCCACCCACCTCACAGGTTATACTGAGTGGGGAGAACAGAAGTTTTGTCAGCCGCTTTGAGTCCCCTTAAATGGGTGAGAAAAGCGGGGTAGAAAAGCCAACTCTTCTTATAGCCTGGCTGATGTTAGAAAAATCTGGTCACCCTGGCAGAAGCTGCAGCTGCTAAGCATCTCCAGTATTGCTCCATCCAAAGGCTGTCTTTATGCAAAGACAGAAGGGATCAAGTGACCATGAATGGAGCTGTGAAATGGGGCAGGGATGGAAGACTTGATTTTGCCCCAGTGTTGGAGGGAAACAGAAGGGAGAGCTCTGCCCGGATCCTTAGCCCCTGCATCTGCTCAGCAGCAGCAGCAGCATCAGTAGCAACCCATAATTGTAAAGGAAAAAGAAAATGTTGAATTACTCCAGCCCTCCCCCCCTTCTCTCTATTGGTCAAGGGCAAGCAGCAGGGACAGCAAAAGAGGTCTTGGGACTTATGTTATGTGAGGAGGGGTTAGTGGATGGAGGAAAGTTTAACTGGCATGTTTTCGCACAGATGAAAGGAAAGCCTTGCTTTTTGACATGCCAAACAGCCAAGGAATGTATATTGGGCAACTAAGCCAAATAACTGTATGTTGGACTGTTGAAGAACTGCAACCTGGAAGTAGAGATCGCTGTTTGCTTGGATTTTCTTGTACAAAAATGCTTCCACAATCACCTCTCCTTAGTCAGTTTATTGGGATAGTAAATCAATATAAACAAAGCCCCATTTCAGCACAGGGAGAGAGAATTCTCCAGATGAAGATGGCTAGTTCCTGCCACAAGGGAAAGTGTTGCTAAATCTCTTGCAGAAGCAGTTGGCATTGAAGAAGCGGCAGTAGCAGGTGGCACAGGGGTCACAGCAAGGAAGCTTGTGCCCGAGACAGGATTCCTGCAAACGGACACATCGGCGTGGAGATCGCTCTTCTCTGCCCTGGGATGCCAACAGGGTCTGGAAGAAGAGGAAATAGAGGGAAATACATAAACCCTGCATGGTGTTGAAAACAATGGGCTTTTTTGCACTTTGCCTTCCTTGCGAAAATGCCCCAAGGAGACAAAAGTTGTGTAATGGTTGCAGCATCCACACTTTGGGATGCCCAAGCCATTCAATACTTAGCTAGCACTTAACTATGCCCTGGCTAAAGGAGAATCACCTCTGTTAAGACAACCGGATAATGCAGCATGCAATTGCACCTGTGCTACCCTGTCACACACTATTCAAGCCAAAAGAGGCACACAAATAGATGCTTCTAGTATAGAAGTGTCTCGGTGCAGTGCGTATGCTCTGTGTGAGAAAATATCCAGAATGTCCCTTTTCTCCAAGTGTGAAAAGGCCCAAATTCAGCACTTATATCTTTAGCTACATACCGCTGTCGTGAGATTGCTAATCAATGCAGGAGGTGTGTGTGTTTTCTTGCTAAGGTGGGGACAAAAAGAATTAATCTCTCCAAATAAAAATTTCAACTTTCTAAATTTGCAGGCTCCTATAACACGAAACAATCTTCTGATAATAAGAAATTTCACTCTGGCATGAGTGTGTTGTGGTGATGGTGGCTTAGTCGCATCCAACAACTTACCTTCAGAATTAGGGCTGGGAACCTTGTGGATCCAGCTGTTAATAGGAGGCGAACATTAGGGCTGCAGGGATTTGTGGGTAATACCTGTAGGCCAAGCTATCTCTTGATTTGATGTTTGGGAAAGATCTTCACAGAACTCAAGCAGGAATGTTGGAAGCCACTAATCTTTTGGCAGTCCAGCAGGTGATGGTATAATCTGTGGCGCTTTGTGTGAGCTTGGCCATTTATCAGCTTTATTGCAACTCTTCATCTGCCTACAGCCAGGCATAACGGGCCCTTTTTGTAGCCTGTTTTTAGACCCCAAATTTGCCTTCTTATAAGACTTGGAAAGGACATTCTCTTCTCCTTATTATCCCTGAACTGTGCATGGATTTCAATCAAGCTGGTGGTACTTCTACCACCAAACAACTTAAGTCACTTGAGTTCCTGTGTCACTCTGCTCTTTTTGCCTGCATGGCCAGTGGTGTGACATAGTATGAAGTTCCTTTGCAATTTGAAAGTGTAGACAGTAGAGAAAGTGGATTTTCCAAGGTTACCTGCTGTCTCTTCCTCAGCATGGCTGCTGGCACCAGCTCATCTTGGGCTATGGGCATCTCTAGAATTGCTAGTTGCTCAAAATCTGTGAAAGGAAGAGGAGAGGAACTTTGAGCCCCCAGGGACGTGCCTTTCTTGGGGGCCTTGGGCCTGGAGGTGCTGAGACCCCTTTGCCCTCCTAGAGCCTGAAGCACAACTCCTGCTGCCGCCTCTGTTGCACTGCAAAAAGTGGTGAAGGGCAGAGTGTAAATGGTGGCATGGCAGTGTTCCTGGCAAGAGAAGCATGAAATTTGAGGGCAGGGGAGATTTGCAACTTGTGTAAAATGATCTCAACCTGATTTGACAATAACAAAAATACAAATAAATATTACAAAATGTAGATTAGCAAGCAGTGAGGTAGCTAAGAGGCATTCTGGAAGGAGAGGCGTGCATTTCGAGAACATCAAAGATGGGCTTATTCAGATGGGCTAAAACATCATCTTGTATCTTTCCCCATTTGCAGTATTTGGGAAGGGTTCATAAGGTTTTTATATTTGCTCTGTATTGGTTTCAGTTTTTAAATTTAGAAAAAAAACCAAATCAATACTCACTTAATAATAATAATAATAGAAATCTCAATTTAAAAAATACACTTGTAATTTTTTTGGTTCCCCATCCTGAACAGCAAACTAAAAATCCAAACAAGATAAAGCAACCATGAAAAGCAAACACAAGAGATTTAACAACAACAACAACATATATATGTTGTTGTTGTTGTTGTTGTTGTTGTTAAATATATATATATATGGGATCTTAGAAAATAAAACAATTATGGAGATGACCCAAGTGCCAAAGAATGAAAAGATAATAGAGGACCAAATTGTATAAATCTCTGCAAATTTACTAGCGTAAAACCCAATATCTTATATACCAAATATTAAAAATGAATGTTAGTAAATTTGCAGCCGTTTATAAATATAATTATTCTTCAAACGAATGCACAAAAGCATTCCCTTTGCATTCAAATGTCTGTCTTCAAATGTAGCCAACATTTGCTTTGAATGCAAACGTACCCATTTTGAATGTAACAATAGAAGGTGTCTTCTGGGCATCAGTCATGTCAAGAGAAAACAAAAAAGGGGAGGTTCATCCCCAGAAGAAACGCACAGCATAGTGGTGAGCCCTGAATTGTGCATTCCCTCCTGAATGCCAGAGACAGTGCCCTCCACAGCCCCATGGAGAGGCGAAGACACTTTCCTCAGCTGCTAAGTCCATCAGAACTTGGTAAAGATATGAAAGCCATCTAGGCAACAGTGTGGCTGGACTGACCTGGAGGTTCATTGGCGATCTGCAGAAGGCTAGGCGAGCTGCTGCCTGCTTCGTCCAGAAGGAATCTGCCACTGTCCAGGGGACGAGCATTAGAGGCCTGAGTGATAGGAGATCCACATAAGAGTCCTAAGGACAGCAGCAGGATCCACAACATGGCTTCGGACAATCTGCATCGAGTGGGGGGAGAGGAATGGTGAGAGGTTTGGCCGAAGAGCCCCAGTTAGGACAGGGAGAAGGAACCTGCCGCTCCCCAGAGATCAATGGACATTGATTCCCATCAGTTATAGGCAATATAGACATCGGTGAACAAGAATGGCGTGCAACACTGGAAGCCTGTCGTAGGGCATGGTACCTGTCAGCATTTCAGAGAATATTAATACCAAGGTTTTTTCCTAGCATCTGCAGCAAAAGTTACCAATTTCTAATTTCCCCCTCTTGTCTCCTCACAAGCCTGATGCAGACTCCAGCCAGTGCCCATTTAAAAGCAGCAGAAGAGTTGGCTTTTCTACTTTGCTTTTCTCACCCATTTCAGGGGACTCAAAGTGACTGACAAAGCTGTTCTTCTCCCCACAACAGAACACCCTGTGAGGTAGGTGGGGCTGTGAGAGCTCAGAAGAGAGCTGTTACTCGCCCAAGGTCACCCAGCTAGCTTTATGGAGGAGGACGGAATCAAACCTGGTATTCCCAGATAATAGTCCGGCTCCCTAACCACTAGACCACTAGACTGAAGGGGCTGCCAGTCTTGCTTCTGGGCAGATAGTGCAGGCTGTGTCCAGAAATCATGCTAATAAGGAAGTGGGATGCTCCCGTCTGTCCCTTCCACCTGTTTCTTTAGAACTAAACTCAGGGCCTGTTTGGAGAAAGGCACTCAGGACAGCTCGGCACTCTCTGGGATGGGGCATGCTCATACTGTGGTGCTGCCTCCATACCAGGGTGGCCCAGAACTGTCCTGGGGTGTTTTTCCACTATCACTAGAAGGTGACAGTGCAAAAACACCCGATTGCTGCTAGCTGTGGTGCAGTAAAAACTGCTCCCCAGCTTTACCAAGAGCATCTATAGGAGCTGCTGCCTAGGATGTTCCCGGTAAATCCCCAGAGGCGGTTTTTGCACTACTCCTGTATGCGAACACTGCCGGAGGCGGTGCAGCTCTGGCTGTGCAGTTGTGCTCTGCATCAGCGATCGCCACAGCAACAGCCTGGGGCACATGGCTGTTGCTATGGCAGTGTGGATGGTCCAGGACAGGACTGGTCAGGAAGGCTTCCAGGGAAGTGGAGGTGAAGTTTGGGATGATGCCAGCACCCGCAATGCCACCCACCATCACAGAACTTCTGTGGGACATCTGTCCCATGGAAGTTAAGTGCAGAAAAGCCCTAAGTTTGCCTAAGAAAGGGGAATGCTGGTTGGTCCCATGATGGGTGAACAGGAATGTTAAGCCTCATGCCCCCATCAGCCAGCCCAAGTTCCTTCCTGCTGCAACTCTTTGAGACACCTGTGGCGTCCTCATGGTTGCACCAGATGAAGTGATGTGGACCATTCACATGGCCTGTCTGGAATTTCAGGTGCTCCTTTGCCAGGAATGAACGAAGATCTGGGAGTGGTACTGGAGTCACCCTCTGGGTCAGAACTCTCTGTCCATGTTCTTAGTTGTCCCAGAGTCTCAACAGGCTGAATATCCTGCCCTGAGGAAGAAGAAATATAGCACAGAGCCATTAGCATGAGAGAAAGAAATTGACCATACCTGGATCTGTTGGCTTCCCTTTATGAAAAACTGCTGCTGTTCTGCAGAGCTTCCAGTTGGCCATGGATTTATATTAATCACTCACAATTAAGTGACTGGGCCACGTGGTGGCTAATGGATGGGAGGATCCCACTGTGAGCACCAATCTATTTTCTTATATGACTGCTGGTTGTCCTTCCTGCTTTCATAGCACGAACACTTCATTATAGAGTCCATAAGAAGAAACCGTCTTCCTTCTCTCTCCCAGGGGCTACCCCATCCAAAGCATTATCAGAAGAGTCTTATTTTTGTTTTATTTGAGTGGTTTCTAACCTTCTCTTCCTCATGGTCAATCTGAGGACAGGATATGCTGTAATAAAACAATTTGTTGCAGCTATCATTAAAATTCAGGTAAAATCGGTTTAAACCCCAAATGGCATTTTGCCTCTTTATACATCTATGGCGAGGCCATGTTTGGAATATCGTGTACAATTCTGGGGCCTTTCTGCACATAGCCTTATTCTGGATTATATCTCAGAATAGGGGCCTGCTGTCCACATGATAATGCCAGCTATGGCAGGTTCCATGTGAGGCCTACCATTGCCTGCATTAGCATGTGGACAACAGACCCCTATCCCAAGATATATTCTAGAATAAGGCCGAGTGCAGAAAGGGCCCTGGTAACTGCACCTCAGAAAGGATATTGTGCAGAAAAGAGCAACCAATTGTGCCTGGTATAGAAAAGGTGGATAGAGATTTTTTTTTTCATTATCACACAGCACTAGAACCAGGGGGTCCTCTATGAAGCTGATGGGTAGGAGGGTCAGATCAGACAGGTGGAAGGATTCCTTTACCCATTGGTCTATGGAATTTGCTTCCAGAAGAAGTGGCAACAGCAAGCAACCTAGGGAACTTTAAGGAAGGGTTAGACAAATTCATGGAGGACAGGTATATCAATGGCTAACAGAATGGATGCCTTGATGCATCTTCCAGGCTGGGGCTTTTGCCTTCTTGAGGTGCCCAGAAGTAATTGGTAGACCATTGTGAGACAGGATGCTGGACTAGATGGGCTGTGGCCTGATCCAGCAGGGCTCCTCTTATGTTCTAGTGTCTGCCTAGCCACTGTGCCACCATGTTCGATGCTCTGTACTACCAGGCTGTGCTGCTTGCCTCTTTCTCTGGCCAATTCTCCTTAGCTGTAGAGATAGATAAGCGTGACACTGTTAGGCAATAGCCCCTGTTTCAGTTATGCCTTATGAAGACCCCGAGACAAACTAGGGAATGAGCTCAGGTATTTGATGCAAGAGCCCCCCATGTTCATCGTATTTAGCGCGCAAACTAAAATTTGCCTTGTTCAAAACTGAACACTGAATTTCCTTGCCACAGACTTCAGCATATCATCACAGAAGGCCCTGGACTAGCACACTTTGCCTCTGAACACAGGACAGATCTAACACATCTCCTTGCCTGATGGAATTCTAACACCACTTTCCCTTTGCCTTTTGAGATCTCAAGTGGGAGAACGAGTGTATCTTCTGTCTGAATCTATTTTAAACTCCCTAGTTTGGGGCTGGTTTTCTGCCAGTTTCCTTCACTGCTTTGGGAGAAAACATTCTGTGGGGAAATGCTGTTTGTCCGCTGGCCTCCTACCAGACTGAGCATGGATGTTCCAATCAAGAGGCCTTTCTGCACTTGACCTTAATCTGGAATATATCCCAGAACAGCGAACTGCTATCTGCATGCTAGTGCAGACTATTGAAGGTCCAAAGTGAGGCGTGCCATAGTCAGCATTAGCCTGTGGCCAGCAAACAGCTATCCGGTGATATATTCCACAATAAGGCCAAGTGCAGGAAGGGCCCAGATTAAGAAATCCTAGGCTGTGGTTTGCAGAGGAGGCTTTGGACATCACACACACACCACCCCCTTCCCAGGTTGTTGGCTGCCTTGATTTCAGTAGTAATGGCTCAGCCTCAGTACCGGGCTCCTGGTCTCCCAAGTTCATTCGCCATTGCTGGTTTGTGAGGCACAGCAGGATTCTGGGAAGTGATTAGGTCCTTAACAAGGGAGGCAGACAGAAAGTGCCTTGAAAGCTTTTCAATCTGCAGGAGAAATGCGTGATTGCTAGGCACTCAAAGAAGGAACAAAAGAGAGCATGAATCATTTGGTATCCAATCAAGCGCAGTTGGTCAGCAGGACCTGTTTGTCCCCTTGAAACACCAGGGGCAGAGCATTCAGCGTGGGATGGAACATCTGCTGGCCCTTCCATTCATACTTCAACAGCAGTGCTTATGTACAAGGCATTTTGGGGGCAAGAAGGGAGAACCCCTTGCCAGGAGCACAGCCATCTTTCACGTTCACAACAGACAAGGTGATCTTTTCTTCCCCGGGGCAGCAGAAAGGAGTTCACTTTCCCGTGGAGACCAAAATATTTGGCAACTATTGTTTGTTCCTAATTTTAACTATCGGTGAAATATGTTGCTTTGTTTTCTTTCTCCAGCCTACTCCCTACACCAGCAATTCTTGCATGTGGAGCAAACCCCTGAGATAAAAGTGCCCTGAACCCTGGACAGAAGAAGCACAGACACCCTTTGAAAATAACAGGGAGAGGGCTGACATAGAAAGGGGACTGGGAAAAGGCCTAACGGGACAGTGGTGGTCTGAAGACCGATCAACGATGCTATGCCCTTGCAGCTGTAGGAAGAGGCCAGCCAAAGAAAATGACCCAAGAAAATACTGTGTTTGTATTAGAGTAAAAATGGAGGCGGCGGTGCTTTACGCAAGGATATCTGTAGCTAGCAATACTGGTGCTATGTGGGACAAGTCTGCCTGCTGTTCCTGAATCTTCTGTCCCAATATTTCTTCCAGTGAAGACCATCACTGCTGCATTATGCTGCATTATGTTGTAACCAGTTTGGCTGGATGGGGCAACATGACTTTCAGGGGAAACTGAACACGAGGTGGCGAGTTTTCTGCGGGGAAGAACTTCTGTACAACCCACGTTGCAGAAAAACACTATTCCCAAGACCCAGTAGTAACTACTAGAGTGTGTTAGTGCAGCTGAAAACAGCTGCTTGTATGGGTTTGGTGTATGGGTGAATGCAGCTGCAGAGTGAGTGATTACAGGCGGTTCCTGGATCAAGGTAGTCAGTTTTTTTTATTACTGTAAAACCCTAATAAAAGGAGACGCTTCCCAGAGGCAGCGAGTCTGTCCAAAATGTAAGGCTCCCTTTTCCCAGTTTGTGGCTGTAATCGTCATTTGTACTGGACTTCTGGCATGTGTGCCACACGTTCCTACCTGCTTCCCCGTTTTGCTTGCAAAGTCTAGACTCCCAGCAGACTCACCTTCAAAGCAAAAGAGGTGGCCATATCTGGGGCAGCCTATACCACAAGGCCCTGGCCTTCCCGAAGAGCTGGGGAGCACTGCGCTTCTCCCATTCCTTTGCACCATTTCCATGGAGCCTTGTATCAGGAATCTGCCCATCTGGGGAGGGTGAAGTCTTTACCTTTATAGCTCAGGAGCAAATGTCATTTGGCCACAGGAGGCTAAAGGGCGGGGTGGTGGTGGTGGTGGTCCTGGGAAGTTATTGCTTTACAGAAGAGGAAATAATTTCCTTAGCCTTAAACGCCACGTAGATACAGGCAATTTGAAAGGCTTTTAATCTGCCAGGTAACTTCAAGCCTATGTTTTTCCGCTGATGTTAAAAGGCTAAATGAAGTATTTTCCCTGTTTTGTACTGCTGCTTCCAAGAAAAGATGAGCCTGAATTAGCTAGAAGAGTGATTGACAAAGCCTGTTTTTCTGAAAGGTGGAGGGGGCAGGTGGAGTGCAGAGCTGGAGCAGCACTGATATGCTCTTTGATCAAGATTCTCCTTAATGGTTATGCCTGGCATAACAGTCCAAAATGCCCTGGGGGTTGGCAATAGCCAAAAGCTATTCCCAGTCTAGAGGGGAGGACCTCCTGGTTGTACCACTACCTTCACTAACAAAAAGGGGTGGGAACCCTGGAGAGGGCCTTCTCCGTGATGGCCCCTAGGTTATGGAATAGTCTCTCACCCTCAGGTGCGTCAGACACCTGAAGGATATGGGTTTAGGAAGGCAGTGAAGACACATCTCTCTGCCCTGGGCTTTGGTTAAATGGGGATACACTTTCTCTTCCCACTTTCAGACACTTATTTACTTCAATACGTATCTATATTTGATTTTAAATGTTGTTACCCACCCTGAGATCTTATGAGTATAGGGTGGGTTAAAAGTGCTAACAACAACACCCTTAATATACACTTGTTAAAGCTATATTGGGTCTTCCAAATCTAATCTTGCCACAGGCAATACAGTAACATTCAGTCCCTCTTTCCCCAGTGATTTCTAACATGGAAGTCACAGTTTTGCCTGCTTTATTAAACCAACCAACACAGTGCCAAAAGACTTCAGCAAGCAGAAAACTTTTGCCTGTGGCCAAACAGGCCTGCAATGGGCTGGGGGCTCCTTCTGAGAGACCAGGCAGAAAGCAGCCTACCAGGAGACAGTCAACTCTTCACTCCATCATGCCCTGGGTGCACCTAGAACATCACAGGCACCTCTCTGCCACCTTAGCGGATGGGGCTGCAGGCTGGCATCCACTCCGTGTCGACACTGTGCTCACAACTGTCCCGGGCATGTGAGCCATGTTGTGCCCACACAGCCTCAGGCCTACACATGACTTTGCAAACATGCTGTGCACACCCACCACTGCTCCATGGTGGAAGACTCAGCAAGGCACCAAAGCCAACTTGCCCATAGGAGACAGCCATTACACACCCAGGGCCTATTCGCACTTGGCTTTATTCTGGAATATATCCTGGAATAGGGGGCTGCTGTCCACATGCTATTGTACGCTACAGCAGGCCCTAAGGGAGGTCTGCCAGATTCTGCAGTAGCACCCAGAGCACAGGTCCCTATGCTGAGATATATCCCAGAATACAACCAGGTGTGAATAGGCCTCCAGGCTCAGCAAGCAAGAGAGGGGCAGACAGTTTATTTCCTTGTTGCAGCCTCCCCTCTCGCTATCTATTATTATTATTATTAGCATTTTATTATCCCACCTTATACCCAAAAATCTCAAGGCGGGCAACAACATTTAAAATAATATAGATATATGATTTTAAAACAGTAACAGTATATATTAAAACAACAGCAGTGTCCGAAAGTGAGAAGAGAAAGCATCCCCATTTAATCAAAGGGCAATATAACATTAGATTTGGAACATTTTTGGTTTCGTAAGATTTGTACAAATAGTTTGGACATTCATTAAACTGGGATAGGTATAGGATATGTATGCATTTGCATCTGATATGTATTCATTTATATCATATTTGTAGAGATACATTTGTATCAAATAGAATCCTACCGTACTTGAGGGGGATCTATTTGAACGAACGCAAACCAAAAAAACCATTTGTACGCATCCCTACTGGAAAGAGCTGATGGCCTACATGAAGAAGTTGGCTTTTCTACCCCACTTTTCTCACCCATTCAAGGGGACTCAAAGTGGCTGACGAGCCTTCTATTCTTCTCCCCTCAACAGAACACCCTGTGAGAGCTCAGAAGAGAGCTGTGATTAGCCCAAGGTCACTTAGCTGGTTTCGTGGAGGAAGAAGAGTTGGCTTTTCTACCCTGCTTTTCTCACCCATTTAAGGGGACTCAAAGCAGCTGACAAAGCGTCTGTTGTTCTCCCCACAACAGAACACCCCGTGAGGTAGGTGGGGCTGTGAGAACTCAGAAGAGAGCTGTGACTAGCCCAAGGTCACCCAGCTGGCTTCATGGGGGAGGGCAGAGTTGAACCCGGTATTCCCAGATAACTCTTGACTCCCTAAACCACTGGACCAAACTGGCTCAATTGAGAGATTGTTTGAGAATGATTAATAAACTGCACCACTAATCAGTACCTGGGGGAGGGGAGGGGAGGGGAGAAAGGAAGGAAGGAGGGGGAGTCTCGGGAATGAATGTATTATTATTGAGGTGGGGGGCGCCTCTGGCTTGGGTGCAGCCAGGGGGCCCGTGGGACTCTTGCGCCCCCATTGCTCGTCCAAGGGGCGAGAGAAGGACAACCATTCGAGTTCCGCCTTCCCGCTGTGACAGGGCGGCTAGGCTTGCTCGGGACCGGGGCAGAGTGCCGCTTTACGGTGGTTCTATAGCCAGTTGGGGCAGCTCGGGGTGTCCAGAAGCCGGCGGGCCTAAAGCGGGCCCGGCGACCGACACCCCCCCCCCCCCCGCCCGGTGAAGGGCGGGCGCTGCTTCGGCTCCTCCTCTGCTCCGCCTCGTCGTCGTCGTCGCCTCTCCCCTCAGGGGCGGAGCGGGAAGCCATTCTCCCACCCAGCATGCCCCGCGCGCCTTCCAACGTCAGCCGCCCGCCTGGCCTGCTTGGCAAGATGGCGGCGCGGCTGAGGGAGCCGCCGGGCAGTAGCCCTCTCGCGCCGCCACCGCCGCCGCCGTCATCGCGCGCCCTCTCGGCCGAGCAGCTGCGCGCCCTCACCGACCTGCCGGAGCTGGAGGCGGCTTACAGCCGCCTCTGCGAGGAAGAGGTGCGCAGGCAGGGCGAGCGAGCGACTCCCGTGTGTGCTGGCCCCGAGATTTGGCTCTCCCCCCCGTCCGTCCGTCCGTCCGTCCGTCGGTGCCGCGGGAGAGGGAGGGAAGGCGCCGCCGAATCGCCAGCCGGGCCGCGCTGAGCCGAGTGGTCGCTCCCTCGGGGCCCCGGAGAGCCGGCCAGCGCCGTCAGTTCGCGGAGGGGCAGCTGAGGGGGAAGAGGCGACCGGCCTGGCGGTGGAGAAGGAGGTGGAACGTGGCTGCGGCTGCTGCAGGCCCTCCAGGGCCACGGCCTCGCCCCGTGAGCCCCGTGGAAGGCCCTAAAGCCGCCTGCGTTGAGTTCAGGGAAGGGAAACCCAGGAGGCTCCTCCTCAGTTCAGCTGCCTGAGAGCGAAATCTTTTTAGCAAGCTCATGAATGACCTGGATTCAGGTGTGACAGGCGGAATACCCAAATTTGTTGTTGACACCGAATTGCTCAGAGTAGTCAAAACAAAACAACAACTCCAAAGGGACCTTGAGGGGGACTGTACATCAAAATGACAGGAGCAAGTGTAAAATAATGCCTATTGGAACAAAAACAGCGTTCAAATGACACCTATAAGACTAATAAGATTTGAGGTAACTCTGCCTGGCAGGACATTAAAAAGTTCAGTAAGATTAATCGGCTATAAAAAAGGTGAATAGCTTGTTATGAATAATAAAATATTCAAAACAGGTGCTGCTGTCATAATGCCCTTATACAAATCGGTGGAATATAGTTCCCCATTTGGAATATAGTTTTGGTTGTTGTGGCTCAGAAACGTTCAGAGGAAAGCAATTTAAAATGGCCAAGGGAGGAGGAGATTTCCTGTGAGGAAAATTTGCAACATCTGAAGCATGATAGATATGTATACAATTATGCCTGGTAAGGACAAAGTGAGAAGTTTTCCTCCTTTTCCCAAACACTAGAACCAGAGGTCATCCAGTGAAGCTGAATCCTGAAAATCAGGACAGAAAAAATGTTTTTTTTACACAACACATAATTAAACTTTGGAATTGGCTACTCTGGGATATGGGACCTGTGCTCACTTGGACATATTTTAGGATATATAGGTAGTCTGTTGTCCACATACCTGTGGCCTGCTGTAGCCTGCACTAGCATGTGGATGGCAGGCCCATATTCCAGAATAAAGTCAAATGCAAGCAGGCTTGTGGTGTCGGCCTCCAGCTTAGACAGGTTCAAGAAAGGTTTTACTCCAGGGCTATGAAGAGCTGTTAACTCTGATGACACAGTTAACCTCTGTAGGCAGTTGGCTGGGAGGCTGAGTGGGACAAGCTATGTGTTCCTGTCCTGTGGGTGGGATTCCTCATAGACTAGATGAACCACATGTTTGAGCTAGTTGGAGATTTCTCAGTTCATAGAAATAACTACAATATTAGCTCAAATGTATCACCATTTAAAGGACAGTATAAAGCTACAAGAATCTCAAAAAGAAAATATGTCCTGAGCCAAATGGGACCACTGCTTTTGGTCAAAGACTGAAACTTTTAGGCACTCCTGTATGGGGTATGACAGAGTAACTAAGCAGATGTGGTCAATATGTAGCAAGAATCTGCTGGGATTATGAATTTAGAAATCATTGAAATATCACAGAAAGGAGGCCCCAATTTGAACCTAAAGACAGACAAATACCCCTGGGCACCATAACATGGTTTCTGAAAGTCCTCTTGTGCCTTTACGCAACCATCTGGGTGTCAGGCTGCAGGGAACAGCTGAGCTTCCTCTAAAAGTAGAGAACAAAGCAGGTTAAAGAGTGAGGAGCTGTGGGGAGGAAAGAGCAGCTTCCATTAAAAGTGGCCTGTTTTAGGACCTGGCAGCATCTCAGGAAGGAGGGAGAATTTATGTAGGTTAAACATGATGCTTTCTCTAGTTGAACTCTCCGTTTGTCATCCCACAAACACCAATATGTTTATTCTCCATTGCCAGCCATATTCTGCATTGGCAGCCACTCTTTGTACCATCTGTGGCCTGGCAGTTCTTTGGGTCCCAAGCTAACATTAGTAATGCTAATCTCAAAGGAAGGCATTTTACTGTTTGGGAACTAATTCCATTGTTTTGTTTCTTTCCTAGAAAGCAGTTGAGAAAGAATTGGAGGTACTACTTGAACAGCAGGGCTCTCTTGAAAGCAAGATGGCTGCTCTGCACCGCATGGGGTTAGTAATATATGCACAGGAATACTCTTTTTTGATCAAGTTTTGTAATTGCCAGGAATAAGCAGTGTTTGGAAGAATCTAAGGTGACGCTTGCCTTGGGGATATGAGCTTTGCTCTAATAAGTCAGTGATCTAGATAAATTGATCAGTAGTCAAGAGGAGATCCAGAACTAATAACGTCTCTGCTTTAGGAATAGTCATTCTCAACTGATCTTCAAGCAATGAAACAGACAGGTGAACTGCTAGAGGGTAGGCAGCCTAAATCCCAGAGTACATCTGGCCAGACACATGGAAGGGTTCATTGTCACATTTATCATGTGGCAGTGAAGAAATCCTACTTCTCAGAAGACCTCAGAAGTATTGCAGTGATAGGTTTAATCCTTTCTGTTCAGTTTCCAAATAAGCAATGGATAACACCTTAAAACTATGGAACTTTGTGCACATCATCTTATGCCAACCTGGTGCCTGGTGACAGAAAGCTTAATGCTGAAAATCTGTATCGGATTTTTGAAAATCCAAAATTCATCCAAATATGTAAATTTGGATTTTCAAAAATCCGGTTCAAGTTTGAATGTTGACATTTATTAATATTATTATTATTATCATTATCATTATCTTATTTATTTACTTATTTACTTATTTACTTATTTATTTATTTATTTGTATTTCTATCCCGCCCTATACCCAAAGGTCTCAGGGCGGGTTACAATATTATATTAATCTTAGACATTTGACGGATTCGAATCAAATTTTTGAATTGTCAAATATCCATGCGCATCCCTAAACTAGACAGGGCTTTCTTAATGGTGGAATACATGTCTTTTGATGCCAGGGGAAAACTCATCTGATCACTTAGATTTTTGGAGACTGATGGGATCTGTTTGTTTTGCACTGTTCTTAGTTGTTGCTTAGAACATAGGATTTTTCTTTTAAGGCTGCATTATTTTTAGTCTTTCTCGACTATAGTGAAGTGTATATAAAAATACTATACACATAAAATAAACACCTCACACTCAATATGTCTGGTTTCTAGTCCTAACTTGCAACTTATTGAAGGAGATGCCAAGCAGCTAGCTGGGATGATCACTTTCACCTGCAATCTGGCTGAAAACGTCAGCAGCAAAGTCCGGCAGCTTGACCTCGCCAAGGTAGTTATGTAAAGCATTTATTTACTTATTTTTCAAAACTACTTAATTCCTGCCCTTCACCCAAAGGTCTCAGGGTGGTTCACATTATTCTGTAAAATCTTAGAAAAAGCGATTTCCCATTTTTCCAGGACAACATTCGAAGCCAGTTAAAGATCAGAGGATTGGGGGAAGAGATACGTTTCAGCCAGGCACTGAAAGGTGTGTGTTAGTGCCTGTTACGTCTCAGATGAGAGCCTGTTCCAAAGTCTGGAGGGCCTTTTCACTTGCTACCACCCAGCTAGCCTCTGCAGTTGACAGAATTACAATGATCTTAATAAATGGTCTCTATGGGCGAAAATACTCCCATGTGCCATGTATTTATTTGACTGGTTTATATCTTGTCCCATTGCCCTTAGGCCTTAGGGTGGCTCACAGCAAAAGGCACGCGCACACATGCACACCCACCCACCCACCCCCCATTAATGGGTACCACCAAGTCATGGCTGACTACGTAGGGATCTCCCTGGGGTCCTCTGTGCAGTTTCCTTGGCAGAGATACAGAAGCAGTTTATCATGCCTACTTCCAAGGAAAAGTTGGGATTGAAATGGCTGCTTGCTCTACTATTGAGCTACAGTTAGCCCCTCCCCGCAAAACAACATATGTTATGGCAATAAATGCTTTCCTAAAAACACAAGTAAAAAACATTTTTAAAACAAACGTTAAAAATTCAACAAAACAGCTCCAGTTAAAAAAACAAAAATTCTCAGAAGCAGTTTTCAAATTCCTTCCAAAGGCCATAAGGGATGGTGCTGACCTTATGTGTTTAAATCATGTATTTATTGTTTCCCATCAAAGGATCCCAAAGTAGTTTCCAAAAATAGAGATTAAAGACAAGGACAGAAGCAGAATAGGGCCTTTAATGAAAAGCAACCCTTTGTCCAGAGGGTGCCTACGTGAAGAGAGGAGTCTTTAGTAGTTCCTGGGTCTCAGCTCGGGCCAAAGAGGGTGGTGACACAGGGTAGGGCAGGGACCTGTTGGAACCCTACTGAGTGCTACATCCCCCTGGTGTTCTTGTCTGTTTTGGAGAGGAAGTAACTGGGCTCTTTCTGCAGAACCGCCTCTATCAGGCCATCCAGAGAGCCGACGATATTCTAGACTTGAAATTCTGTATGGACGGGGTTCAGACAGCCCTAAGGAACGAGGACTATGAGCAAGCAGCAGCGCATATTCATCGCTACCTCTCTTTGGACAAGTCAGTCATCGAGCTGAGCAGACAAGGCCGAGAAGGTAGGGGTTTTTTTTTTTGGTTAAAAGGTTTGAATCTTCCCATTCTCTGAGGAATTGAAGCAGTTAATTTACAATCACTATCTCAGCCTGATTTGCCTGAGGCTTGAAGCTAATGAAGAGTGAGCTCAGGGACCTTTCTGCATTTTGCCTTAATCTGGAATATGTCTTATCATAGAATCATAGAATGGTAGAGTTGGAGGGGACCTCCTGGGTCATCGAGTCCAACCCCCTGCTCAAGGCAGGATCTCCTAAACCATCTCAGACAGATGGCTGTCCAGTCTCTGCTTGAAGACCTCCATCGAAGGGGAACCAACCACCTCCCGTGGCAGCCTGTTCCACTGGTTGATCACTCTTGGAACAGGCTGCCACGGGAGGTGGTTGGTTCCCCTTCGATGGAGGTCTTCAAGCAGAGACTGGACAGCCATCTGTCTGAGATGGTTTAGGAGATCCTGCCTTGAGCAGGGGGTTGGACTCGATGACCCAGGAGGTCCCCTCCAACTCTACCATGTCTTGGGGTAGAGGTCTGTTATCTGCATGCCAGTGCAGACCGTGGCAGGCCTCTCCTGGAGCCTGCCGTGGTTTGCACTAGCATGTGGACAGCAGGCCCCAATCCCAAGACTTTTTCCAGAATAAGGCCCAGTGGAGAAAGGCCCCAGGTCTTTACTGCTCAAGTTCTGTGCTGTTCGCTGCAGTAATGGCCTGTAATATGCTAATCTGAACATGCCTGAAGTCTGGGAAAACCAGAGAAGAAGGGGAAGGGGGTCTTTAGTCTGTTAAACCCATTAGACCTGAACCTTGGTTCTGGATAAGTAGAACATGATCCTTGTCCATGCACCAGACCTTAGAGAGAGGCACTGCTTCTGTTTCTGTTAAGAATGGCTCTCCTGTGGAATCTGTCGTTTAGAGAAGTCAGTGGGAGGCTGACCAGATAACTTTGGGT
Organism: Aspidoscelis tigris stejnegeri; assembly: GCA_023333525.1. Lineage (NCBI taxonomy): Eukaryota > Metazoa > Chordata > Lepidosauria > Squamata > Teiidae > Aspidoscelis > Aspidoscelis tigris. The sequence continues at coordinate 7,733,793 of JALMGA010000013.1, forward strand.
GCTGGGCTTCTGAATTCCATGGGATGGAGTAAGAATTAGGGGGCCCATGAGGCCTTCTCTCATTCTGTCTCAGGATAAAGTCATGTTGCTTTGAGTGGAAGAGAACAAAAATGACATTTGTTGCTAAAAACAAAAGATTTCTGACTGGCTTCTAATTTCCATTTTTGTTCCCCATGTGGGAAACTGAAACACTATTGAGATGTTCCTTTCTCCTCAGGCAGCATCATTGAGGCTAATTTGAAGCTTCTACAGGAAGCAGAGCAGCGCTTGAAGACTATTGTAGCGGAGAAGTTTGACTTGGCCACAAAGCAGGAAGATCTTCCACAAGTAGAACGCTTTTTCAAAATCTTCCCCCTGTTGGGCCTGCATGAAGAAGGCCTGAGCAGGTTCTCTGAATACCTGTGCAAACAGGTAAGGGGCTGGTGGGTGATGGTGAGCCACAGAATTTTGGGGAGGACTGTGGTTGCAGCCCATGTCCAGAGCATTGCAAGGGAGTCTTTTCTCCAAATTTGTTTGTTTTTTCCACCTACTGAAAGAGGAATTTCTCAGCCAGATATTCCAAAAAGTAGTTGGGGGGCCCTTTCCTCCTAGTTTGTTTTCTGCACACACTAGGGTGATATCCCATTACAGTGCTAAGCATTTCTATTTCTTTGGAATTATCTTTGATTTTTATTTTCAGGGATGAATATATAGGGAGTATGTAATGAGGATGCAGTAAAAAAGCAATTTAAAATAGCTGCATTTTTTTTAGGTTGCGAACAAAGCACAAGAGAACCTGAAGCTGGTGATGAAGACAGACATGAGTGACCGCAGGGCTGCAGTGATATTTGCAGATACTTTGACCCTTCTTTTTGAAGGTAACTCTCTGACTTTGATCTGTCAAAAACTTCCATGGTACTGCACTGCAACTGTTCCAGTCCAAATCCCTCATGGTGCTTCTGCTTGCAGGTAAGCCCTGTAGAAATGCTGGGAACTTACTTGCACCATCCATGACATAGCAGGCATTAATGCTGCTTAGGTGGGCAGATTAGCATGGTTCTTATGTGCAACATTGCACGAGTGCACAATGTCATTGCGTAGGCACAAAGATCCTCAGCATGCTCACAGAGCGATTTGCACAATCTGGATTTGGCAATAGTTGTGGCTCCGCATAGACAATGGTGCAGGTGAGCTTCCTGCTCTATTTCCGTAGGGCTCACCTGAACATCTCTTGGCTCTAGGTGCCACTTCAGATGTGTAGCAGCCCATAGCCTCTCTACGTGGATCAGTTTGTGGGTATTAATTCTGCCTTGAGCGTGATACCTGGACTTCCTATCCTTAGTGGATGAGGGTATGTGGCTGACTAAGAGAATCATGCAAGAGCAATGATACCTCCCATAATTCTCTGTTCTCACATAGGAATTGCCCGTATTGTGGAGACTCATCAGCCTATTGTTGAGACTTACTATGGCCCTGGCAGGCTTTACACTCTGATCAAGCACCTGCAGTCGGAATGTGACCAACAGGTGGAGAAGATTGTGGACAAGTTTATCCAGCAGAGGGATTATCACAGACAGGTAAGAGGCTTGCCTACATGAGTTTTGGGCTAGGCCATGTGACTTCGCCGGAAGAGGCTGTGACCAAGAGGTGAAAAGGTAGGAAAGCCTGACAGCTCTTTTTTCTTTCTGTATTTGTAGTTTCAACAAGTCCAGAACAGCATGATGAAAAGTTTGGTTACAGAGAAGATTGAACCAAGGTATGATAACAAAATATGGCCACTTAGTTTTCAGCTAGCAAACATTGGAAATCTAAAAGAAGCTATTTTTTTCAACATGGGAACTGATAGTTTCTTTCAGATCTCCTGCCTCCTGAATCATACAGTGGGAAACGTGGACTTTCTTGTTATGTTGGGAATAGCCTTCTCATATTCCCCTGGGAGTACCTTGCTTTTATGGGGCGCTGAGGCAGTTTATTTTCTCCCTTGACCAGCATTAGAAGGCACTGTCCCCTTTATCCATGAGTCACCATGTAACACTGCAGGCTTGTTCGTGGGGGAAATTTCTCTGCCAGTCCATCAGTCTGTCTGACATCACTTTCCGCTTGTTTGTTGCAATACTCCAAGGTCAACTCGCACACAAAATGCATAAATCAGCCTTCCCCTCTCCCAAAGGACCTGTTGAGGTTTTGCATGTCACTTTTATCAGCCTCAGCTAGGGCTGCCTGACAGAGGTTATGAACATCTGGAGGGCACCAGTTTGGCAAATAAGGCAAAAAACATCCAGGATAAATAATCGCGCAGAGATCTGTCCTGCTACTGTAAGTCGCTGTCATCAAAAACCCTGACTGTACCTGATCTAAGCTACTTTTATATGTTGATTTGAAATACGGAAAGGAGTTCTTCAGTGTTTTTATATTTTGATTTTGGTCTGTGACCTTAAATAAAATCTATCCACGCATGAACTAAGAGGTGTGGAAAATTTGTGCTGATGAGAATTCTGGAGAAGTGCATTCCTCAACCACTGTGGCATTTCTGAAAATAGCTTACTTTGAGTCTCAGATTATCAGACTTGTCTTCATGCTACAAGTGGTGCTAGGCCCACTCCGGTAACTTCTCTAAGATATAGCAGGGGCCTTTTTGCACTTACCCCTCTAGTCTGTTTTCAGTGTGCTTCCAGATGGCGTATCTGCTCTAGAAAGGTCTGTTTCCAACTCAGAAACAGCTCTTTTTGTGCTGGAGCACATTGGAAGCAATCTACATGTAGAACATGATTTCTTCCCCTGTGGTGCACAGTGGGGCACATGACGCACCATGCAAGTGCACTGGTGTATCACATGACAGTTGGCACCAGTGTGCCAGCTTCGGGAGGCAAAATAGCAGCGCCCAGACCATGCATCCACACCTCAGGTAAGTCTGTGGATGTGTGGAGTGATGTCACCCGGATGGAAAGTGCAAACTTCCCCCAAGACTTCTGTGTCAAGACTGGCGTCCTGAATTAGTCAGTAAGGCAGCAGCGTCGAGCTCTTTGGATTAACGCCTTAGGGTCTTTAGATACTGTTACTTGCATGGCTTGTATAATTTTTAATAATGCTGCTACATGGAAAAGCAAGCCAGTGCATATGTTTTAAATTGGAGCAGGGAGTGGTAGGATTATGCGTACAGGAGGCTTACTCCTGGCCCAGTCGGTTTTTAGGAAGATGCTTTTAAAGTAAGCTATTTCAGCAGACGGCATGAAAGATCCATAATGGTGAGGGGATCTTAGTTCCATATGCTTTCATCACGTCTGTGTGATTGTCTCTGCCTTTGGTCCTTGCAGGGAGCTTGACCCTCTTTTAACAGAAGTTACTCTGATGAACGCCCGTAGTGAGTTGTATCTGAGATTCATTAGGAGGCGCATCGTGTCTGATTTTGAGGTGGGAGACTCCATGGCTTCAGAAGCGGTGAAACAAGGTAAAAGCCTCTATTTGCTCTGTAACTTCACCTTAGACACACAGTTTTGTTTATGACTGGCTGAGGGTGTTGTCCTCTTGACTGGACTGGCTGCAGTGTGGGGCCCTCCTCACACAAGGTTTCCTCCTCTTCCTCCTTTACCTGAATCTCTTGAGAGAGATCAACCCTGCACAAGGGAGAAGCAACTCAATTTTTCCATTATATTAGCTTCAGGCGGAAGTGTGAATCAGTGGGTAGTAGAATAGATGCCTAGGTACGTTCTCCAAGCTGGGGAGACAGGCAGGGTGCCTCTAAAGGCCATTTGTTGGGACTTGGGAGCAGGTGAAGGTTTTGCCTTTGTCTTCTCCTTGAGATACCCAATTGGTGGGCCGCTGGGTGGGACAAGATGCTGAACCAGATGGGCTGTAGCCTGATCCAGCAGGGCTCCTATGTTCTTTTATGTAAGTATAGCGAAAAACTACTGGACAAGGATGAACAAAGGCAAAATTGGTGTGAAGTGAAAATTCAAATCTAAAATTCAATCGAATAGATTTGAATTTGCTTAATTCAGATTTTAAAGATTCAAATCAAATTTCATAAGGACTAATCAATAAAATGTTTTACCTTACCTTACCTTTAAAATTGAATTTTTCGATTTTTGATTTGAATCAAATCCTCAAAATCACATTTATGCACATCCTTAAAAGAGAGGAATAGATCTTGCTGCCTCAAATTTCAGTGACATTGTCTGGCTCTCCCTGCATTTGAATCCCATTTTTTTGAGGAAGCCTACCTGAAGGCCCACATGAGAGCTAGACAGCCTCAATTTACAGTCGGTTGTAAGTTAAAAACAGGAACCAAAAAGTAGAAGAAGACCTTACTGTTTGTGCACAATGGCAGTGTCGAACATCAGTTTGCAAGCAGTAATACAATGGCAAACGTGAGTTTGTTTAGTGACAAATGCTTTGAAATAAAGGTCACTGTCAGTGCCGTTGGAAGCTGTGCCTTGCTCTGTGCCTCCTTAGCCTGGAACTGCTTTCCTCCACCCTCTGACTCCATCCCCCATACCTGCAGCTGTTAGGTGGGCTGCTGAAATAGGTATCCAGATCCTCTGGTGTCTATGAGGCACCACCAGAATCTGGTGGCCACCAGCTCCATTTTCTTTACAGGCTTTGGTGGGTTCCTTTCTTTGTCGCCAGCATGTTCTTTCTGATTCTGGCTACCCTAAACATGCTGTTGACCTCCAGACTGCCACGGGAGCAGCTGTGGATTTTGTAAGGTGTCCTGTGGAGCTTCTGCCTATGGCCTGTTTTTCCGTTGTGTTTTCAGACCACCAGAAAAGCCTGGACAAGCTGCTTAATAACTGCTTACTGAGCTGCGCCATGCAGGAGCTGATTGGCTACTACATCACCATGGAAGAATACTTCATGAGGGAGACGGTGAACAAGGTAGATGGGCTTCCCCGCAACGGCAGCATCCTTTGCCTGAGGTCTTTTCAGGAAACTGACTTGGCTCTGCCCAGTAAGGGGGAACTTGGCCCTTTTCCAAACTGATCTGGGCGAGCTAGAATCTGTTGTGAGTGGAAGGGTGTGTGTGTGTGTGTGTGTGGAATTCCCAGCAAGCCAATTTGGGCTTCACCTGATTTGGTTGGCAGCTAAGGCAGCACCAGCTCTGGGTGCCGTCTGGTACCAGCAAAGAAGCTCCGGCCAGCCTTCTGGTTTTTTATGTTGCTGATTACTTTTGGTTTTCCTAGGCTCTTTTTTTGGCCGATTCCAGCTGATCCACACTAGTTTGGGAGGGGTCAGAATACAGGAGTCACTATTTGCCTCACAAGTAGGGATATGCACTAATGTTTGTGACATTTGATATTCATATACGAATTGAATGTTACGACATTTGTACATTGACATTTGTATTTGGAATGCTTTGGAACATTTGTGAACCGAGGAGGTAGGAAAGCGTCTGTGCCAGTCACATCTGCCATGGATCCATGGATTGAGAGCAGATTCAAAGTGGGTTCAGGGTGGATTTGACACTTTCAGAGTGGATACATTATGGGATACGTATCAGTTACCTATACATTTGTATCAGATGTTTGATACGTTCGTATCAGAATCCGCCACATTTGAAGGGGATCTGTTTCCACATCTCTCTGTAGAATTGTTGAATTTTCTGGATTCACGTCATGGGAACACTAGCTAGCAAAGATTCCTTTGAAACCTCTTTGAAGGGCAGCAAAGTTCATGAAGCCGAGTGTCTGCCAGGCAGGGTCTGGTCTATCCATGATAGGTTGGCCTTGGGGAACCCAAGAGGCTGTGAGGCTTCCTGGTTCCCTTTGGTTAGTCATAGACCTGCACTGGGTTTTCTTTCAGGCTGTTGCTATGGACACGTGTGAGAAGGGACAGCTGACCTCCAGCATGGTGGATGATGTTTTCTATATAGTAAAGAAGTGCATTGGGCGAGCTCTTTCCAGCTCCAGCATCGATTGCCTGTGTGCAATGATCAATCATTCCATCACGGAGTTGGAGTCAAACTTCAGGTGTGTAATACAGGGGGTAAATGGGAGAGATGATTGGACCATGTGAGGTGAGATTGTCCGGGCCGTTGTAAAGTGAGCAGCTCAGTCGAGGCTCTTTGAGGTCTAGCTGAAGCAAATGTCACCTAATGCAGGCTTCACTGCGGGTTGCTTCTGCACTGACAATGTTTTGCTTCTGCCATAGCATGCGGCGGTGGTTACCTGTAATTGGACACACACACACACACCCCGTTTCAGATGTGCGGCACACGGGCCCCACTTGCCTCTTGGGGATGTGCACAGATATTCGTGACATTCGTTATTTGTATACAAATCAAATGTTGCGACATTCGTACACTGACATTCATATGAATACGAATGTTTCAGAACATTCATATGAAGCTTTGGAACATTCATGAAAGCGGCTGCGCCAGTCACATCTGCAACGGATTCAGAGTGCATTTGACATAGTTTGAAAGCAGATTCAAAGTGGATCCAGGGTGGACTTGAAGCTTTCAGAGCGGATATATTACGGGATACGTATTAGTTACATATTGGTATCAGATACGTATCAGATGCGTATGTGTCCGTATTGGATATATGAACGAATATTAATTTTCTTACATTCGATTTGATTCAAATCAAATGCAAAAAAGCCCATCCATGCACATCCCTGCTCCTCATCTTTCCATCCTGACAAAGCACAACAGCTCAAATTATGATGTGTCTTATGTTGAAGAGTTACAGGTGGCCTCACCATGGACATGTAGGGAAGGCTTCTTTGTATGGACCAGGATCAGCTCAGGCTGATTGCAGGTGCATAAGCAGCAGCTGTGAGGGCAAGCAGCCATTTGACTGTCTCCTCTGAAGTTTCAATGACACTGATTCAGGCTTTAAAGAGGCATAGAAAAGACTAGTCACTTCCACATGCTCTTGGCACAGGTCAGCAAGTGCTGACCACCCCCTGACAGCCAGCAGGCTACACTTTCAGCATGGGGTCAGGCTGTAATCCTAACTCTGAACTGGACGCCATAGCCTTAACACCTTTGGCCATTCTTTACTGGTGTGCAGAGCGCAGATGCACAGACAGCTAAATTTCCCAGAGCTGAGTCCTGTGCTGGGGACCAGAACTGAGGGGGATAATCCTGCTCCAGAAGAATTCCTTCTTCCCCTCCCCATCCTATCTTTTACTCACTGTAGACCTCTGGGATCTTCATGCGCCATCTGAGCAGTTCAGTGGAGAAATCAGTGGTGGAGAATAAGGCTGCTGCTGGTGTCTGTTCCTTCCCAGGCCACAAGTGTTTGCCTCTAAAGACCTGCATTGGTGTGCTCAAGTCCTGCTTAAATATCTGGGGGAGCACCTGGCACCCTAATAGGCAAACAGCAGGGAAGTCCAGTAGGGTTGTTGTCCTTAAAGAGGACTGTGAACAGGAAGCGGATAAGAGATGCGGATGATGGAAGAGTTTGCCTTCCTTGCCTTGCTCCCAGTCACCTTATCTCATAATTGTGGGAGACCAGTATGCAAGGGGGCCTGTTCAGAGTTTGCTCTGGTAACTGGTGCCTTCTCTTGCCCTTTCCAGAGAGGTCCTCTGCAACAAGCTCAAGGTCGGTTTCCCAGCCACCAGCTTCCAGGACTTCCAGAGAGGCGTGACCAGTGCCGTGAGCATCATGCATAACAGCATTCAGCAGGGCAAGTTCGACACCAAAGGCATTGAAAGCATGGATGAAGCCAAGCAGTCCTTTCTGGTGGGTCGCAGAGCTCTGTCTCTTTGATAGAGGTGGGGTGTCTAGGAGTGGAGTGGCAGCAAGCTGAGGCCCAGTTGCCAAAAATGGAGAATCTGAGCGCTTATAGTTGCTGCCGGCTGGAAAGAAGCCAAGAGATATGCTTTTGTATTTGCCATGAATGGAGTTGCACTTTGAAGGCACCTCTCAGTAAAAGGGTGTTCTCTGAAGATGGAACCGGGAAGGAATGCCTACCATTGGGTTAACTCTGTACTACGCTGGCCACATTTGCACATGAATCCCCCACTTCCTGATCAGCCTGTTGGTATTTCCTGTATAGCAGCCTGTATTTACTGGCCCGGCCCACTCCTTCCTCCAGCTCTTTGTGCTCAATTCCTTCATCTTAAGTGCCCAAGTCGTTCCTGTGATCTCTGTGGGAAGCACACAGGGGGCAGCTGGTCCCAGGGGTCATGTGCGCGTCAAACATTTCCATTAATGGCTGCGTTTTTTACTCTCCCAAGATGTGAAGTTGCAGATGATTCTGTTTCTCTCAGTCTGTGTCTCATGTCCCCCTTTTTCTTCAGGTGACGCTAAACAATGTGGAGGTCTGCAGTGACAACATCATCACGCTAAAGAAAACCCTGGAGGTAGTATTTGGACGCTATTTAAAAACACTCTTGCTTCCTGTATGTGTGAGCAGCATGATAGGGCCTGATGGGCATCTGGGTCAGACTCCTCTCTGGCATCGTAAAGGCCCACGCTGAAGCCGGTCCTTCATGAATTCCTAGCAGCCCCATCTAAAAGCTGCTGATTAAAATAACCCGGTAGTGAAAATGCTTTACCCTTGTTTACATGGATTTTGGGAGTTAACAGGATACAGGGGTGACACAGTGACTTCTGCATGGCCCAAAGACCTTGAAATGGGTCCTTTGTGAAGAAAGCAAGAAAATGGGGGCGGTCTTGTTTGTCTACCCCCATCTGCAGAGTACTTATTTGTTCAGTGCAGCCCGTTCTGATCTTGCCACAGATGACGGTTCCATTCGCCATTCCTCTTTCCGCCATGTTTATTACCCAGACTTGATATTTCATTTGTACTCTATGCAGTCTTTATTGGCTTTACTTCTGTTTTATTCTAAATTATTTTACGGGATTCTGTCACCTGCTCTTGAGTCCTTCAGGCGCAGCAGCATTTAAATATTTGGGAATAGATAAATGAAAAAATAATATCTGCGGCCCACGGTGCCTCTGTCCAGAGTACACGGTTTGCATCCTGGTTATCAAACAGTTCCTGATAACAAACAGGGTGCTCCCAGGGCATAAAATGGCTTCCAGTCACCAACGGATTTGTGTTTTCCTCAGAGCGACTGTGGGAAGCTGCTGAGCCAGGGTTTTGGGGGTGAACAAGCGCAAGCCAAGCTGGATAGCTGCCTCTCTGACATGGCTGCCATGTCCAACAAGTTCCGAGATCTCTTGCAGGTAAGTTTTCCTACGGTTGTTCTTGGCAAGAAGCTCCTCTGTGGTGGGCAGAGGGTCAAGACCAGGCGTGTTGCATGTGATTTCTGTTTGGGGAGGGGAGAGCCAGAGGATTCTTACGCATCATCAGTGGTCAAAACCAGTTAGGAGCAATGGGAGAAGGCAAGGCGTATCCCAGGCAACACTCCCTGCTGTGCCTGGCAGCCATCTCGGAGACAGCTTGATCTTGTGGTTAGGGAGCCAGACTCTTACCTGGGAGTACCGCGTTTGATTCCACACTCCCCCACAAAGCCAGCTGGGTGACCTTGGGCTAGTCACGGCTCTCTTCTGAGTTCTCACAGCCCCACCTACTTCACAGGGTGTTTTGTTGTGGGGAGAAGAATAGAGGGTTTGTCAGCCGCTTTGAGTCCCCTTAAATGGGCGAGAAAAGTGAGGTAGACAAGCCAACTCTACTAGTACTCCTCCTCCTCCTCCTCTGTCCCTCCAGACACTTTGCATTGGGCTTGAAATAGAACTAAATGGATAAAAGAAGAAGTTGGCTTTTCTACCCGGCTTTTCTCACCCATTTAAGGGGACTCAAAGCAACTGACAAAGCTTTTCTATTCTTCTCCCTACAACAGAACACCCTGTGAGGTGGGTGGGGCTGTGAGAGCTCAGAAGAGAGCTGTGACTAGCCCAAGATTGCCCAGCTGGCTTCATGGAGGAGGGTGGAATCAAACCCAGTATTCCCAGATAAGAGTCCGGCTCCCTAACCGCTAGACCCAACTGTCTCCAGATGGGGCATCTGCGTAGCCCCAATGACCCACTGTTGCCAGACCTTTTCTTCCCTACATAATTACTGTGTTGGTGAGTGTGGGGTGTGCTTCATGTCTGCCCTTCCCTCATTCCTAGGAAGGGCTGAATGAGCTCACAAGTTCTGCTATCAAGCCACAAGTGAAGCCCTGGATCAGCCTGTTCCTGTCTGTCTCTCATAACATTGAGGAGGTGAGTCCTGCCACCAAAGAGACGTTTTGGGAATAAGCAGCTGTTTGACCCTGGCAAGCGGAGGCAAACATCCAGAGTCCAAGGTCCTAAATGCAATATAGTTGTCAGGCAGGGTGGGTATTAGCTACGTTGCCCTTGGTTGACCAGGTAGAAGCTCAAAGGCAGCCCTGAGGGTTGTATCTAAGGCCATCCTCAATGGATCAGTTTAATTTTCCTTGTGGTTCCTCCCTCATATGTCTGTACTAACTGCCCACCGTCACCTTTGGAGGTTTTCGGGTAGGGTTGTGCTGTCCTCTGAGTTTCCACTCCATAGAGCTACAGGCGGGTGCAGGATTTTCACGTTTGAAGCGGGCAAGGAGCCTTTTGACCTTAGGCAAACAAAAGCGTAGATGTATTCGATTATGTAGTACTGTTTCAGAGAATCGCCTTTGCTAAAATATCTTGCAAAAATCAGGCCAGTGATTTGGGATATAAACCATGCCAGCATCACAAATTGCAGTCTTTCACTCGGGTGTGTGGTCCGAGAAAACAAAAATGGCACACGAGGAGAGGAAATAGGTGAGGAGGAAAGCCTTTTACGGGACAAGGATCATTGTTCCTGTTTCTTTTCCACTTACCTCAGCCAAGGTGGATTGTATTGGGGGGCATGGGGGGGGGCGCTGCATGGGGTGCATAAAGGTAGACCTTACTGGTTCCACAAGGGTGCAACATGTTGTGCCAAACGCTTCTGTAACATCCCGAAACACAGTGCATGTGGAGAACAGCACAGGAGTCTGTAGGTTGGCAGCAGCTATCAAGGGACTAAGTGTTTACCTCTGGTTCTAGGAAGAATTTAACGATTATGAAGCCAACGATCCTTGGGTCCAGCAACTCATCCTCAACCTGGAGCAGCAAATGGCGGAGTTCAAGGTGGGTTTGGGCCCCTGAGGAGCTCATCAAGCTAAAATTTATTCTGTTGCTTATATATGCCCTTGAAGCCACCTATTTTGCACAGTTAAACCATGGAAGAAGACTTTTTGAAGACCCTGCGCCTGTTGCTGCAGCGCATTGTAAGCATGAAAGTTTGCATTTCAATTGCAAAGGAAGAGCAGTGAAAACAGAGAGCTTCTTTGTTAAAGTCTTGGTTTCACTTTGCCATGAGAATCTAGATGGCCATTCGTGCAGCAAGCACTGCTGGACAGGTACAAAGCTAATCCAGCGCTTGTAGTGTGAACGCCCCTCACTGCACTTCAACCTAACGAGCCTTGCATGGCATTATTATACCATACCAGCTAGGTAAGTGTGAATCTGGCCCTTCTGGCTATTACATTATTTGCATTCTATATCCCTGGCCAAACTCCTACCCATCCACCCCCAGCCTTTCCTCTTCCTTTCCCTCCTGCCAGGGCTGTGAAGTCAAAATGGAGTTCGATGAGGATGATGGGAATTTGTTAAATACAGAGTGCTGTTCACTTTGAGGGCCTTTTCACTTCAGTGGAACAGCATCCCAGGGAAGTGAAGAAGGGGGACAGATCTAACATCTGTATTTTGGGATGCTGGATTTGGATGCTTGGGCACTGTAGATGCAAGAAGTGAGTCCCTGCTTGCTTCTCAACCATTCAGGCTCCTGCTTTCTCCTTGCAGGCTGGACTCTCCCCAGTGATCTACGACAGCCTGACCAGCCTGATGACCAGTCTCATTGCTGTGGAATTAGAGAAGGTGGTGCTCAAGTCAACTTTCAGTAGGGTAAGCAGCGCCTGTGCTCCAAATGAGGCTGATGAATCGCATCTTGGAAAAAATGCACAAAACCTTTGTGTCGTTTGCCCTCCTATGGGGTAAATAGTTCGGAAGCTTTATTTTGCACAGCAAGCTTCCTGTGTTTTTATCTGGCAAGCAAGCAATCCTGCTTTTCTCTTCTTTTCTTTCCTTAGCTTGGTGGACTGCAGTTTGACAAAGAGCTGCGATCACTGATAGCTTACCTCACCACAGTCACCACCTGGACCATACGGGACAAGTTTGCCCGTCTATCTCAGATGGCAACCATCCTGAACCTGGAAAGGGTGGGCAGGCTATTTGTTCTCTGTAGGTGCTGGGGGGGGGGGCGTGGGTTGATGCAGGAGCAGAATTGAGCAGGTGGACCTTGGCCTCATCTGTCTGTGTCCCCGGTACAGTGGGAATTCTCCCCAGTGACGCCCTGGCTGCGCATGGATAGGTGTCACCTTTCTCCTCCCCATCACAGAACTTTGTCCCCAGAGCCTCACAAAGGTTGTCGTGTGTTTTTCAGCTGGCAGATCCCTGCTGTTCTTCCAACTTGACTAGTCCTTCTCTCTTCCTTGCAGGTAACAGAGATTCTGGATTATTGGGGGCCAAACTCAGGCCCGCTGACGTGGCGCCTTACTCCGGCTGAAGTCCGTCAGGTATTAGCCCTGCGGATGGATTTTCGCAGTGAAGACATCAAGCGCCTCCGCCTGTAGGTGGCTGAATAGAACCGTCCCCTTCTCTGCTGGCGACCCATTGCAACAGGGTGAAAGGGCTGAGCTGTGGGCTTGCTCAGCAGATGCGGCCAATCTTTTGTGGAGTCAGGGAAAGGCAGATCTTCCATGCTTCCATCTTGTGCCTAGGAAGCTGCGAAGTTTACAACAGACACTGAACTGTTGTTCTGCTGGATTTCTAGCTGCATCTACTATCTGTGATGCCACACAGTCTGTTCACTAAGGTTTGCACATTACAGGACACTTTTTGTATTGATGGAGGAGGTACATCAGATGCTAAGACTTCCTTGAGGCTATATCACATGAGAGAGATGAGGACCAGGTGTTGCAGGGGTGCCTGGGAAACCCCGTGTAGCCCCCTCAGGGCTTCCCTCCGGCACTTTACACCCATCCTGTTGTTGTGTTTCCTTGTCTTGGGGGAAAGAGGGAGAATCCCGAAAGAACACGGATGTCATTCTTTCCAAGGCCAGGATCTTTCTTTTGACATTTGAAAGCCAACACTGTACTGTAGGAGAGAAGGAAGAGAGGTCTCAGAGCCTTCCCATTCACTTTGCTGGACCAGCAGGCCTGTTGTCTTGTCATATGAGACATGAACAGCTGAAGAATGAGCCTGGATTTGCGTCCCCCCCCCTTTTGTCTTCTGTGTTGCATCTTTTGTTTTTAAGGGAGCCATTTTTTAAAATTAGTTACATTCACTAAATGGCTCTTGGTCAGGTAACAAGGTGAAATCAAAATCCAACAAAATTTTATGGATGTAACTTTATGGGTTACTAAATAAAGGTTTAAATGCAAAAACAACAACGCAAGGTGAAATCAAAAGAAAGAGAAAAGCCATCAAACTTGGTAAAATCTAATAAAAACCAGCTCACTCAGGACGTGTCAAATAAACATGGAAGATAACATTCTTTGCTATAGCATCATTATGTAAATCTTTCATTTTCAACTCTTGGTTAAGCCCTACAAAAATATCTACACGTTTGAGTTAGCTATTGATTTATCAAAGTTGTTCACTGACAGCCTGACAACTTTAAAGCATATGTCTCAGCCCATATGATCTAATTAAATGCATGCTACGAAATCATCTAGATGCATTTATTGTCATCTGCTTAAAATTGTGGAAGTCTATATTTTAAAGCCGTTTGTCTTATCCTGGGGTTCCAGGGGGCATTTTGTGACCGTGTGCTTATAAGGATCCTTTCTTTTTTTGCCTCCTGGGTGAAGTGGAAGAGCAAAGCCAGGTCCTGCGTTCCTCCTGCTGCATAGCCTGGGAAAGAATGTGCTAAAATTTACCTAAATTGACTTGCCAAGTTATGCTTTGCCACTATCCCAGGGGAGGAGCTGAGGTCTGATCCAAATTCCCAGCTTCTGGTGGGGATTTCATTCCCCAGGCTTTAATTGCGCTATGATGGGCATTTGTTCTTCGTTTGCTTCCATTTGTGTTCTCCTGGTTTGCCTATCCGACTCCCCACCCCGATCAGGATCATTTCTGCTACCAGGGCTGCCTCCTTCCAAATATAGGGCTGCAGGTGCTATGGGCCAGAAGGGCAGGACACTCAAGGGGAGACTGAACACCTTGCGGGGCACCAAACTACACAACCCGAGACTGGCCCTGGGACTCTTCCGATGGATGCCTTGAAATCGATGGATGCCTTGAAATCCTGCGATGCTCCCAGAGGTTGCCTAGTTCATCCCAAGCTTGGATCTGCTTAACGGTGCCCAAGGGGTGCCCTCTGCCCCGAAACCATCGTGGGTGGAAACCTAAGGGCTCGTTGGCTCCTGTCCTGCGGCAGGCAGGAAGCAACCGAGCCTATCCCATAATAGTCCGGAGGGTCTGCCTCCAAGCCGCCCGGGTCTGTCCTTCTCTGCAGCAGCGCCTTACGGGAGCCGACAAGTTCAGCATGACCTTTGACTCTGGCGGCCCCGCCCCGGTCGTCCCGCCGGGGCCGATGGGAGTTGGAGTTCCGCAAGCCCCTCGGCCGCCAGCGCACCCGCCGTCCCGCGCGCCGCTCGCTCTCTCCCTCCTCAGGCGCCCCCGTCCGCCCGCCCGCCGGCCAAGTTAGGCCTCCTCGCTGCCGCCGCCGCTAGCTGGCCGGGCCGGGTGCGGGGGACGGAGGGCGCGAGGCGGGCGGGCCTCGGGGCCTGACAGGGACGGACGAACGGACGGACGGACGAGGCCGCCCAGGCGGGCCTCCCACTCGCTCCCCTTCCCCGACCCAGCGGCCGGTTGACGTCATCCGCCCCGCCGCCGCTGGCTGCCCCTGTCGCCCGTCCGCCGTCCGTTCGCCCGCCAGGTCGGTACGGCTCCTCGGTCCCCCTTGCAGCCGGGGCCCTGGGAGGGGGGGGGAGGAAGGAGGAAACGGCACTCTGCACGCGCTCAGGAGCTCCCTTCGAGTTCCCGGGAAGCGGCCTGCTGCGGGACTGGGCCTGAGAGTAGCGGCCGGCTTGGCCCTCCGGCTGCAGAGGCTGCCGGCCCGGGTGGTGTGAGGAGCTGCTGAGTGCCGGGGGGGGGGGGGAGAAGAAGCCGCCCGGCCCGCCCGAGCCCTTTTGAGCCCCTGGGACTTTGGGGGGCCCACGCTGGAGCGGCCCTGCCTGCAGCAGAGGTGCCTCCTCCAAATGCCTCAAGACCCCCCCCCCTCCTCCCCGCTGGGGCTTAAAGCAGCAGCCGGGCCCCTGAGGGGGGTACGGAGGGGGCAGACATGTGGCCTGGGGGGACGGAGGGGGTAAACATGTGGCCGGGGGGGGCATTTCCCCCTTGCCTCTCCTCCCTGACTTAGGCAGCTACCGAGACACAGAAAGCTTCCCGGTGGTTATAGGCGGCATGATCGCCCCACTTGCCTGGAGAAGACTGCGGGAGTAAGAATGCGGTTTGGCTCACTTGCTTGAGCTCTTTGAATAGATGGTTTTGGGACGCTGCTGAAGGTGCCTCTCTACTTTCTTTCCCTCTCCACCAGGTAACAGAGAACGCCTCCTGGTTTAATCCCCCCACCCCCCGCGTTGCTGCTTCTGTCTCTCCCCCCCCCCTTCCATGTCTCAGCCTCTGTGAAAGCAGCCAGGCAGGTGCACAGATGGCTGGAACCGGAACCCAGGCCATCTCAGAAGGGAAGATCGCCGGCCTGTACGACCTGGAGCGCACGCTGGGCAAAGGGCACTTTGCGGTGGTGAAACTGGCCCGGCACGTCTTCACGGGGGAACGGGTGGCGGTGAAGGTGATCGACAAGAGCAAGCTGAACGGCGGGGCGGCCGCTCAGCTCCTCCAGGAGGTGCGCTGCATGAAGCTGGTGCAGCACCCCAACGTCGTGCGCCTCTACGAGGTGATCGACACGCAGGCCAAGCTGTACCTCATCCTGGAGCTGGGGGACGGCGGAGACATGTTCGACTACATCATGCAGCACGAGGGGGGCCTGGCGGAGGAGCAGGCCAAGCACTACTTTGCGCAGATCGTCCACGCCATCTCTTACTGCCATCACCTCCACGTGGTCCATCGCGACCTCAAGCCTGAGAACGTGGTCTTCTTCCAGGAGCAGGGCGTGGTGAAGCTCACCGATTTTGGCTTCAGCAACTGCTTCCAGCCGGGCACCATGCTGACGACCAGCTGTGGGTCCTTGGCCTACTCTGCTCCTGAGATCCTGCTGGGGGATGAATACGAGGCTCCCGCCGTTGGTAAGAGGGAGTTCGGGGTGGGGTGGGAGAAAGGCTGGAAAGTATATGCATTCCTGAGCCAGTTTGGTCTAGTGGTCAGGGAGACGAACTCTCATCTGGGAATTCTGGGTTTTATTCCTCACTCTTCCATGAAGCCAGCTGGGTGGCCTTGGGCTAGTCACAGCTCTCTTTCTGAACTCTCACAACCCCACCTACCTCACAGGGTGTCTGTGGTGGGGAGAAGAAGTTTTGTCAGCCACTTTGAGTCCCCTTAAATGGATGAGAAAAGCAGGGTATAAAAGCCAACTTCTTCCTCCACAGACCTAGCTGGGTGACCTTGGGCTAGTCGCAGCTCTCTTCTGAGCTCTCACAGCCCCGCCTACCTCACAGGGTGTCTGTGGTGGGGAGAAGAACAGAAGGTTTGTTCCTAACCCTACCAGGAGGGCCCCAAATGTCTCCTTTGTAACCATAAACATGAACTGCAGCATTCGCATCTCTCTCATCCGGCCTGCCAGCATGGGCTTCCCGAGGGGTGTGTGAGCGAGGGGTCATCCTGTTTTACCCATACTGCCAGTGAGCCACAGCAGAATAGGCTCCTCCCCTACAACAGTGGGTGGCCAAGCAAGAGACTGAGAACGGATCTTAGGTCGCACCCGGATTGCCTTTCCGCTTGCATGGATTCCCTTGGGGTTCTTTGTTCCAAGTGCATGTGCGCAAATGTCCCTGAGCACATTACTGCAAAGGGTGCACCAATCTAGATGGCCGCACACCGCACGGCTGCAATTGCTCTAGCACATCGGTGCGTTCAGGACAATCAGAGGAAAACAAGATCCTGTTTAATACATCTGTAAGCCAAAAGCGGGACTGGATTCATCTGCCTTCCTTCACTGCAGCAAACTGTTTTTGGTCTCAAAGTGGCACTGTGAGCTCTGTCCCCTCAGATGGAACAGACAGCAGGAGTTTCCCTGTAGGAGTTGCTGCCTTCTGACAGGAGGAAGTTGCAGGTGTGGTGTTAGGAATCCAGTGGGGACCCAACCCATCCGTCCTCCTTTCCCCAGGCATTTGGTAATTAATAGTTTATGTGAACATGCCTTTGGAGAATCTGAGGAGGGGTGAATCAGGGAATTTGGGCTAGAAGGCTTTCCAGAAGAACTAGGTGGATGTAGCATCTGCCACTGTCAGTGCGCTCTTCTCCAAACTGCTGGTGAGCTCCCTTCCTGTCTCTTTCAGATGTCTGGAGTTTGGGCGTCATTCTGTATATGCTGGTGTGCGGGCAACCTCCTTTCCAAGAAGCCAACGACAGTGAAACCCTGACTATGATCTTGGACTGCCGCTACGTGATTCCATCTCATGTGTCTTCAGAGTGTGCGGAGTATGTGACCCCTTTCTCCCTACACTGGGTTGTGCCAGTGGTCTGTCGTCGTCCCCCCTCCGATCCTGCCACCCCCCCCCTTCCATGCTTTTTCCTGGGAACAAGAGGAGTTGGTGTCCAGATCCTCCGGTAAAGCCAAGAGGGCTTTGGAGTTACACACCACACCCCTGCCATCTACAGTGCCTTTCACTGAGGCATTTGGGAAGGGTGGCGATCTGGTGAAGAGGCCACCAGACTGGATCCAAGTTGCCTCTTCCTGGCCTAAGGGTGTCCTCATTCTGGCTGTGGTCCGGACGAGCATCTGA
Source organism: Aspidoscelis tigris stejnegeri (assembly GCA_023333525.1). Taxonomy (NCBI): domain Eukaryota; kingdom Metazoa; phylum Chordata; class Lepidosauria; order Squamata; family Teiidae; genus Aspidoscelis; species Aspidoscelis tigris. The sequence continues at coordinate 7,751,680 of JALMGA010000013.1, forward strand.
GCAAGGCCTCACTTGGTGCAGGGAAGCTCAGAGGCTACCTGTGTGACCCAGAATCAGCCCCTAGCATCAGTTATGGTCCCGGTCCTGGAGTCTGGCACCTTCCCTGGGCGATCGTGGTGCCCTTGGTGTTTCTGTGGGACTAAAACCGGGAGGGAGGAGAAGGGGGACTGGGCTGCTGATAAGATGACCACCCCTTCCTCTTGGCTGCAGCCTCATTCGCCAGATGCTGCAGCGGAACCCAGCACAGAGGGCCTCCTTGGAGCAGATCGAAAGCCACCCGTGGCTGCAGGGGGTTGACCCGTCCCCTGCCAGCCGATCCCTCTTGCCTCTGACGTCACACCGGCGGGTCTCAGATGAAGAACACAGCATCATCGTCCAGGCTATGATGTGCGGCAACATTGCAGACCGAGAAACCATCCAAGAGTAAGTCAACGTGGCCGGGCAGCTTTGCCCTGCCAGGCCTTTCTGCCTTGACCGAAGTAGGCAGATGCCGGAGTTCAGGCCATAGTGGAGCTTAGGTGAACACTGGAAGTTTTAACATAGATGGAAGGAGGCAGGAGATCAGTGAGGCAAGGGGGCCTCTGACTCTGATTGGGCCAGGACCTCCCTCCCTCCCTCCCAGCAGTGGTAGGAAGTGGTTTGTCTAGGAATGTGTTGCTCCCAGAAGCCTTTGCTGTCTTACTTGCCTTGTTGAAAGAACTGGCTGCCCTCAGGCATCAGCCCTATCTGCTCTGAAAGATGGCAGGATTTTGCACTCACAGAGAAGGGTGCTTGTCTTGTCCCGTGTTTCAGGCCTGGCTGTCCCTCCTGTAACCTTGGCATCTCAACAGTTGTGGGAGTATTAGAAATGCCCCCCACCGCCAGTTCTTTCCCTGGTGACCCTGTTGCTTCTGTCCCACAGGGCTTTGGAAACCGATCGCTACAACCACATCACCGCCACCTACTTTCTGCTGGCCGAGCGGATCCTTCGGGAGAAACAAGAGAAGCAGAGCCGCAGCCTGGCCCACAGCTTGGCGCAACATGTCCAGAGCAGGCAAGGAAACCCGGGAAGGGAACAGGGTGGGTAGAGAAGCCCCGGGCAGAAGCCATTGCACTTCTAGGCTGGCGTTATTGGAACCTGTCATGGCACAAATCAGCTGGGGGGGGGGGGGGGAGAGGGCAGGCGAAGGCCGATGTTCCAGAATGCTTACTGGTGAAGGAGAAGTTTTTCTGTCTGTAGTAAACTAGAGCAGAGCAAATTGTTGATGGGAGAAAGTTGCTTTAAATTATGGGCGAGCCATAAGCTGGACTCTTATCTGGGAATATTGGGTTTGATTCCTCCCCCCTCCACAAAGTCAGCTGGGTGATCTTGGGCTGGTCACAGCTCTCTTCTGAGCTCTCACAGCCCCACCTACCTCACAGAACATCTGGGTGTCTGTGGTGGTGAGCTCAGGGTGTCTGTGGTGGGAAGAAGAACAGAAGGTTTGTCAGCCACTCTGAGTCCCCTTAGAGGATGAGAAAAGTGGGGTATAAAAGCCATCTCTTCTTCCTCCACAAAGCTAGCTGGGTAGCCTTGGGCTAGTAATAGCTCTCTTGGGTTAGTAACATCCTCATGGGGTGTTTTGTTGTAGGGAGAAGAACAGACAATTTGTCAGCTGCTTTGAGCCCCCTTAAATAGGTGAGAAAAGCAGGGTAGAAAAGCCAACTCTTCTTTTTCAAGCAGAATTTCAAACCATATTAGGGTGTTTGTTGTAGCACAGCTGCATAGCGAGACCTACAGACACTTCCTTTAGCCAATGTGGGTCGTTTCTGGGCAGGTGATTTCTGATGGCCAAATGGATGGGCCTGGGGGAGGCCCCTGGAGCCCCTCTGGCCTCTCGCCACCCCTCTTGCCAGATTCCTGAGATTGTCTCTTTCTCTGCAGGGACCCCAGCCAGCCCACAGCCCTGTCCGGCTCCCTTCCCACCAGCAGGAGTGTTCAGGGCTCCTTGGCCTTTGAGAAGCCCTTCCTTTCTCCCTCTCCCCTGGGCCAGGAGGAGCCCTGTTCCGGCTTCCACGGGTGTGGCCAGCCCATCCGAGCCCTGCTGAAGCCCTCCCTCATCGAGACGCCCTTGGCCAAGAGCACGCCCGCCCTGCAGCAGATCTCGGAGGAGGAAGAGGAGGAGGAGGAGGAGGAGGAGGGGAAGCCTGGCCTCTTCCGGCGGAGGACGTCTTCCCTGAATCAGGAGCAGATGAGCGATTTCCAAAGCGCCAAGGCTTCCTTGCTGTTCTGCCGGAGCTTTGCGGCGCACGGCAAGGGAGGGAAGAGCCTCGCCCCGGGATCGGTGAAGCCGTACGCGCTCGGGCAAGGTGCTGAGTCCGGCCTTGGCCTGGCAGCCCTGAGGGACGGCCGTGGACTCCAGCAGGCCTTGCAGCTGAAGGGGAACGGCAGTGGGGACGGAGGCGGCCACCTCGGCTGGAGAGGGAGGAAAAGGGCCTGCGAGCCGCTCGCAGCCGGCAGCCTTCGGATGCCCGACAAGGAAGGCGAGGGGGAGAGAGCCGCCCGTGGGACTGGGGACCCGAAGCAACACGTGCTCGAGAAAGAAGACAACCACCACCTTCCTTTGGCGGAAAGGGCGGCTGCAGCGGAGGCCCCTCCGGAGAAGGAGGCGGGTACCCCAGCGCCGCAGGACAGCCCAGACCTCGCCCAGGCCGGCTGTGCCCAGAAGGTGGACAGGCGGGGCGATTCAGCGTTCGACCTGGGAGACGGGTCCCCGAAACCAGTCAGTAGCCTTGAGGCGGGGCTGGCCCACTGGCCCACCTGTGACGGCCGCGGGAGTGGCCGCGAGAGCCTGGCGGAGAACATCATCAAGCTCGACCCTGCAAAGGGCAAGAGTGCCAACTTGAAGGACAGGATCCTGCAGTTCCCACTCTGTGAGAAGGCCTTTGCCTTCCGCATGCGGCCCTCGTCCAAGGACAACCTCCTCTCCCTAGGACAGTTCAACTGCTGCCATGTCATCTAGGAGCTTCCACGGCCACGTGCGCGGTCGGGGCGGAGAGTAGAAGGCCCTGACTCGGCCCCCACGATCCTCTGCGCCGCCTAGCTTCAGTGGACGGACGGACGAGTGCCCGGCTGCCCAGCCGAGAGCGCTTTTGACTCAAGTCCTGTTTACCTGCTTGGATTGGATGAAGTGAATGGCTGCTGCTCCTCTTCTTCTTTGCTGGTGCCCCCTTAGTTCACTGCATGCCCGACGGCCAGGCCTTGCTAGGTCCTGATAGAGGACCATGCTCAGGAGCACAGAGGTGTCTCTGATGCAGCCCTGGCTCAGCCGTGCCAAGCTAGAGTGGGGCAAGGCCCCTCAACCCCCAGAGAGAACTGCGCCGTTTTTCCATCCCAGAGCGTGGGGATTTAGGAATCCCATGCATTGGTGCAACGGCCCCTGTTGCCAGAGGGCCTTAGGAGCCCCATCCCACCTTGTACCTGTTTTCCCAAATGCCTCTCATGTGCTCTTTTCAGTCCACCTTACCTGGCCTTTGAACGTGGGCATCTGGGGACACGGCTCCCCTGGGCCGCGCTTCACGGCTCAAGTCAGCGGGCTGCTTACTCACTCACTCACTCACTCCAGCCGTCCTCCTCTAGATCGGGGCAGCCGTGCCTTGAAACCAGGCGGCTTCTGGGTTGGCTTCTCCCAGGAGGGCCTCCAGGATGGAGCAGACAGTCCCTGCACAGCCTGGGGCTGGAATGTGACCTCTTTTCCTTTTGTCTGGGATTCTCGGCCTCTTCCTTTTCTGCTTTTGCATTTCTGCTCCTCTCGAGATGCTCGGGAGACCTTCGGAAGCAACGTCCCTTTCACCCTTTCCCTGTCCCATTGGGTGTTGAGTGGCCCCAGGGTCCAGAGGAACCTCGCCCACCTCTTGACCGTAACCCTAACCTGCTTTAGCTCCTCGAACCAGACTGGCCTACAAGGCGAGCGGACGGCTGAACGGCCATGCCAAGGTTGTCCGGTGTGTTCTGGCCACGGGCCTGCCTTGCTGGGCTCTGAAGAAAGGACAAGGGCTGAGTCCCGAGGCACGGCCCCTTTGGCTACAGAAGGTGAAGGCGGGAGTTAGGGGGCCCTCCATTTTGCTGACTGCGATAGCCCAGCGCTTGGGCTGGGGAGATCTCATTGCCCTTTTGGCCCCCCCTTCCCCTTCCCCTGGGTCCCTGGCGCCCTTCCCTTGCCCACTCTGAACTGGTTCCTTCTGACGAGCTCAGGCCTCTCTTGGGAAGCCAACGGCTGCCTCCAGAAGAGCAACTCCTTCCCCTCCGTAGCATCCCAGCTTTAGCAGTCTGCAGGAGGTGAGGATTTTATAGCAATGAAAATATTTTTAAACAATAGTCTATTTTATTGTAAGGTAGAGATGTCTCTGTATCCCTTTCCCCTTGGGCCCAGAGGTTTCCCTGGGCAGCAAATGCACTTTTTTTGGAGCAAAGTAGCCATGCGTTCTCTCGCCTGCAAGCTGCCCTGGGGCTTCCCTGCCTGTCAGGTGCGTAAGGTCCTTCCCCCCTTGTGGGCTTTGCTGGTCAGGTGGAGCGGAGAAGGAGGGCAGATCTCTGGCTCCTGGCCGCCACCGCTTTCCCAGCAGCCCTGGGGTCGGGCGTCTGTGTCTCCTCTGCTTAGCATCCCATGATGTGAGTGTCGACTCTGCACCAAACTCTCCCGTCTCCTCCCTCCAGGAAAATAAGCTCTCTGTGTATTTATCCTTCTTTCTTGCTGGCAAGAAACGAATTGGGAATTGGATTGCTGAGCTCGTTCCGGGCTCTGTATATAACATGCATTGACTGGATGTAAAAGACGCAAGTTTAATCCAATAAAATAGCTGTGCTGGATTTGGAAGCCGGTGTGGTTCTTCCCTCTAGAAACTCTAACCCTCTGGGCAAAAGCGGTATCTACCTGTCATGGATTTTCATGCCCTGCAGGTGAGTCAAGTGAACCAAGACAAACTGAAGGCTCTTTGGCGAGAACCTGAAGTAATGAACCCAGAGCAAGGGGTCCACAGCTACACACACCCACATGAACCCCTGGACTGAGCAGGTGGGCTACACGTTCCTTGGCCTGTTTGCCCCTGTAGCAAGACTCAAATCTAGGGATGGGCACAAATATTCAAAACATTTGAAATTCAAACACATTTGAATTCAGACATTCGAATTTGAGTCGAATGTCTAGTCATTCGAGTTTAACATCTGAACGAATTTTTGAGTCTTTCGAAACATTTGTGCGGATTATTCGGACGTTTGTACGTGTATGCATATATACACGTTACATATGTATCCGTATGTGTCTTATTTGTGTCTGGATGCATTTGTACGGGATGCATACGGGATAAATTCAGGATGCGTACGGATGCGTACGGACACACATGAATGTTGTCGGCGTTCGTATCTTCAAGCACGAATCGAACATTCGTACAAATAGATCCGAATGTATCTGATTTGAATCAGGTGTGAATACATTTGAATTTTAAACTTTCGAACCTTCAGGTATTTGGTTCGAGTCGAATCCTTGAAATTGCTTTTGCGCCCATCCCTGCTTAAATCACCGCCTCTTTTCATCCTTTCCTGTAAATGAGTATCATCTTGACGGCAACGAGTGGCCGCCAACCCTTCCCGGAGCTCACGCCCTCCCCTGCGCGGACGAAGGAAACGAGTGTTTCACGGGGCGCTTGTTACATCTGCAAATGCAATGGCAAGTTGACACGCAGTGCCCTTGTGAAGAGTCCTGCAGGGAGATGAACGAACTTTCTCCAAGTGTCTAGATAGTCCTTTGGCCTGCGGACGAAACTGTGGAATGCAGACCTTAGGGAGAGACCTTGGGAAACGGAGCATTTCCATGAACTGCAGGCCGGTCAAGGCACCAGATGGCTTTGATTATCTAGGCAAGATGTCGACGGGTCAAGTCAGCGGTCTCCTCCCTGACTGGGAATGCGCCCGCCCGGCCCTCGGGGTGCCTTTCCTGTTAGCAGTAAGTAACCCTTCACCTCTGCAGCGTCCTGCTGCTCATCCTTCAGGGGGTGGAGGCGAGAGGCGCCAACGGCCTCTTTGGACGGCTTTACGCCCACAATCCGCTTGCAATGGTTCCCCCCTTCCCTTCCCTTCCCTTCCCTTCCCTTCCCTTCCCTCCTGCCCGTGTGCTGCAAGACGCAGTCTGTGTGCGCAGCCCGTCTGGGACGGCTGAACTCGCCGCAGCGTGCCCGCCATGGGGAATGTGGCTGGAGCGACCGTGGTCCTCTTGATGGCCCTCTGGCACCCAGGAGGCGCCTTCTGGTTCCTCAATGTCCTTTTCCCACCTAGCGCCACGCCGCAAGCGGCTCTTTCCAACAACACCCCACCTGTCATTCTGGGTAAGTGGGGCCAACGCGGCGCAGCCGGGCCGGAGGGCGACGAGGTGTTGGCGTAGCCTTGGGCGGCTCAGAGCAGCCGGCGGGGAGCATCAGGAGAGCAGGGTGAGGGAATGGGCAGCTGGGAAGCCACAGTGTCCCCGGGCCCTTCTGGGAGCACCACAAGGGGCCAAAGCAAGGATGGATCCTGCAAAGATACCTGGGCAGACCTGGGAGTCTGAGATGGTGGCCTGAGGTGTTGCTCTCCTGCAAGGTCCCTGATGGGGCAAAGCTAACAACTTTGGTACCTTCAAGCGCTACAAAAGGCTGGTCCAGCCATGCCAGCCACAGACCTTTTAAAAGACATGGCGCCTAGTGGATAGAGAGTCGTCCAGGGGAGAAATTCTAAACCTCTTTCTCTGAAGAAAAAGAGTTTAGAAAGAGGTAGGCACCTATCTGGACTCCTATTATAAGCAAAACCTTGTTTCCCTCTTGTCAAGAGATTATTTCCCACCTCCATGCCTTTTCTTCCATTAGAATAGGAAGCTTTGGCAGCCGCTTTGGGTCCCCTTAAATGGGTGGGAAAAGCGGGGTAGAAAAGCCAATTCTTCTTCTTTGGTAGTGGTTAAGGAGCCAGACTCTTATCTGGGAATACCAGGTTTGATCCTGCACTCCTCCATGAAGCTAGCTGGGGGACCTTGGGCTAGTCACAGCTCTCTTCTGAGCTCTCACAGCCCCACCTACCTCACAGGGTGTCTGTTGTGGGGAGAAGAACAGAAGGTTTGTCAGCCGCTTTGAGTCCCCTTAAATGGGCGAGAAAAGGGGGGTAGGAAAGCCAACTCTTCTTCCTTTAGAGCAGATCCCCATTTCCTTTCACCTTCTGAGCCTGGAGCCACACTTGACCCTAAAAGCCCAACCAAGGGCTTCATACCCACAGGAGGCCTTACGTGCCCTGTGTGAGGAGAAGATCTGGCTCCTCCTACGTGGCTTGGGGGCAGACATGAACCTTCACCTTCTTCCAGCTGAGTTGCTCCAGCATGGCCACGGATGGACACTGATCTCTGGAAGAGGAAGGAAGACAGGATGAGGAGGGGCCCAGTGGTGGACAGATGGAAAGTGAAAGCTGACAGGAGGGGGCGGCTTAGCCACAGGCCCTTATCTGGAGGGGTGGTCTTTCTCTCTGCAGAATCAGGAGATCTGCAGTCCAAATGTCCTTCCTTTGTTTCTCTCCCCCCCCCCGCCCATATTGTGGGTGTAGAGGTGTCCAAAGAGGCTGTTGGTGCCTCTCATCTCCAGCCCCCCTGCCCTGAAGAATAAGTGGCTGGATACTGCAGAGGTGAGCCAGTTTGGTCCAGTGGTTAAGGGGCCGGACTCTTATCTGGGACTACCGGGTTTGATTCCGCCCTCCCCCATGAAGCCAGCTGGGTGACCTTGGGCGAGTCACAGCTCTCTTCTGAGCTCTCGCAGCCCCACCTGCCTCACAGGGTGACCTGTTGTGGGGAGAAGAACAGAAGGTTGTCAGCTGCTTTGAGTCCCCTTAAATGGGTGAGGAAAGCAAGGTATAAAAGTGAACTCTTCTTCTTGTCCTCAGCCTTTTTGCAGAGAGGAGGGCAGGGTAGCTAATACTCTTCCCAGCAAACGTGCCTTCCCGGCTCCGTGGCTGCTGCATCCACACACACTGTGCAAACGTCGTAAGCTCTGAGATGCCACCAGCTTGGCTGGCAGAGCAGCTGCCGAGTGTTGGAAGCAAACTGGGAAGATAACAGCAGGTTTTGTATAGCAATGCGGACTTCAGTCGAAGCTCTGAAGTTGTTCCCTCCAAGAAGATATGGATGATAGCCCTTCAGCCTTTTGTGATCACAAATGGTCTCGGTTGCCAGGTTGCCTGAATAGACTGGCTGCAGGAGGAGCCCAGAGGTCAATCCGCACTACATCCCTTAGTGCGTGATAGGGAACTTCTGGTGAAGAGCATCTGTACTTGGAGGAGGCTGCTATAGCTTCCAAACACCCCTGCCTTCCCACAAGCTCCCTGATGATGCTCTACCTGGGGAGTATGAAACCATGCTCCACATTCTCCCCAACCTTCCCCAACCATTTACCTGTTGCATCCAGCCAGGGAGCATTTGCCCCTCTGCTGGACTAGGAGGTCAACAGGTCTGCCATTGCGCAAGTCCTGATGCCCTCCTGACATGACCATGACTGCGCAGACCATCGGCGTCACTGTGGTGACGGCACTGGTGCGTGTGCCATCGCTCAGGGTGCCACAGCCAAAATGGCGGCACTCAGAAGAGGACTGACCCCGCAATCGAATAAAGGTAAGTATTCAATCGTGGGGTGGGGTGGGACAGTGACCGTTGCCTAGCGCTCCAAGTACAAGCGTAGTCTATGTTTGGTGCACCGCGCTCCTTTCCTGTCTAGTGGACGGAAAGGCAAGTGCGAGATTGCCCTAGATTCCTCTGTCCTCTTCCAATGGGCACCTCCATTGCTAACAGGAACACAGATTGTCCAGCCAGCGGTCATTTCCTCCCTGCCACACCCCCTGATTTGAGGGAGGAACATTATGCGTGCGTGTTTTGGTTTTAAAAGTGCAGGTTGTAGATCTGCTACATGTGACGGGAGTCTTTATGTTCCGTATGCTCGTGACCGTTTTTGGTGACGCCTGAAGTACAGAATACATTAACTCAGATGAGGTTGGAAGAACCCCTTAGCACAGTGATGGCTAACCTTTTGAGCTTGGTGTGTCAAAATTCACAAGAAAACCTAGCTTAACTCGGGTGCTGTGTCACTTCCAGAAATATCCATAATTTTGTGATATTTGTAGCTCTAGTAAGAAAGTTATATTTTTGATATATGTATTTTATTAAAAGCAAAAATGAATAATTCTTTACATTTGCTAAATCTTCAATTGAAAGTTGGTATTTCATACACTTCAACAACAAGCAAGCACTACATGCCCAGGTGCCAGGGTGACCAGGTGTGTCACCTAAAAGGGCTTGGCGTGTCACCTGTGACATGCGTGTCATAGGTTGGCCATCACCGCCTTAGCATCTGCCACAACGCCTGTGACTGTCCACACCCTCTCTCACACACTTTCATTGGGCATTGCTTCCACCTGCCTCCCTCCTCCTGACTGGTATGGTGGCTGGGATATGGAATGCAGGCATTTCAAGTACAGTTGGAATCCCGTATCCAATGACCCGGTAACCACAGTTACCGGATCAGACACATACACACACCGGGCACCATAAGGGAAAAGCACCCAGAACCGGAAGGCCTATTTCGGCCTCCATGGAGCATTGGAATAAGCACATGATGCCACGGAGCCTGTCCCAAAATGTAAGGGGGCGCATGGGAGGCATCCGGAGGCATTGCACGTCTATTCCAAAGCTCTCCAGAGGCCAAACTAGGCCTTCCGGAGGCCAGAAAAGCACTTCCGGTCCTGGGCTTGCGAATTTTGACACACCGAGCTCGAAAGCATCGCCATCGCTGTAAGGGAACCCTTCCTGACCCTCGCCGTAGGAGTTGAGGTCTTTCTTCCTGAAGGCTCACTAAGCAAACTGGTGGCCCTGCCCACCCCTTGGGTTCTCGGTTCATGCCAATGTGCTACAGACCGGGCACAGCGCTTGAGTGCTTTGCACACTTAGATTTGTGCTATAATGTGTGGAAACATGACTAAGGAGGGCGGCCGTCTTTGTTCTTCTGGCGCCTTGTAGTCCCAGGTGGCCTCGGGAATCAGTTGGAGGCCAAACTGGACAAGCCCGATGTGGTCAACTGGATGTGCTACCGCAAGACCGAGGACTATTTCACCGTCTGGCTGAACCTCAACATGTTCCTGCCCCTGGGAGTTGATTGTTGGATCGACAACACCAGGTACGGCTCCCTGCATGGTGCGTATAGCTCCTTCACTGAGGGATTGTTGAGTGCTGGGTGGGGGAAGGAGGAGGCAGGTGGATGGGTCTCAGGTGTGGTTCCCACGCAAAGGACAAGATGGGGGAGGGTTTCTTGGTGCAGCTCCCCTCCCCTCCATGCTGGACGCCTCAGAGCTTTTGTGCACATTTGCAACACCACCAGGTGTACACACCACTGCTTGTGCCCCGTTGTGCTTTTGCCAACTTTAAAGCAACGGTTCATTATCTGGCTCACAATCAAGATGTTCGTCTTGGTGACCTCAGTGTCAGAATCTGCGCGTGCTTTGTGACGTGACCCAGTTGGCTGCATCCCATGCAGAGGAGGAACTTATTGCACTTCAATGTTTCAATCCCTAAAATGGACTTAATGTGCACATTTTGTAGATTTCCAGGTGCTGAGCTCTTGGGCCACTACGGTGTGTCTCTTTGACCTTCCGTCTGGTAGCCCCTCAGCCATTCTACTGAGAATATTTTCCTAGGCGCATAACGACGGCCCAGAAGGTGGCTGCCTCTTTTCTTTAGCTGCATGAAGTTACCTGCTTTAGGTCCTTCCGATTTATTCTGCTGTGACACATGATGGCTATTTAATGTCCAGCCACTGCTCATTTTTTGTGACCTTTGCCCACTATTGGGTCCTATAAAAATCCAGGAGCAATTTGCACATTCATAAGGAGGGGCTGAAAGCAAGCACTTTCCCAGGACCTTCTGCTAGGGGCTTTTGTGTACAGCTGTGCAATGTTGTGTGCTTTATAATGTAAATCAGTCTGAAGCATTACTTTTAAGAGGACAGTGACGAATCAATTTGCTGTGGGGAGGGTCCAACACATGATTCTCAGCTCCTTTCCTTTCCTAGAGTAGGGGAGTGACCTCTGGATGCTCAGCAAAGGGCTTTTACTCTTGCTTCTTTTGCTGTGGCCACACCTAAGGTTTCATCCAGGTTCAGTCCACTTTCAGAGCGAAATAATACATCAGCAAAACGAGAAGCTGTTTTCTTTCAGTGTTAAATAACTCAGAAAATTCACCTTTGGGCTAGATCATGTGGAAAGAAAATTACCGGTCACTTTGCTGATGGGTTCTCTCGCTCTGAAGGTGGGCTGAAGCTGGACGGAACCTTCAAAGGCAGCTCCTCTGTCTGGGAGTGCCCTGGAAGACAACCAGTGGGCTAAGTGAGAAAGGCTCCAAGGAACACGCTTCCACGGAGCTGTTCTTAGCTGAAGCTGAAAGCAGATGCCATAATTCAGTGTATTGGCAGCGCCCAGCAGCGGGCATGTGAAATGTAGCTGGTAATCTTCCAAAAACGTAAACAGTTTTTCTAATAAATAACTTTAGTTACTCACAATGAAAATCCTTATAGAAAACCTGATATAATTTTATTGTACCTTGATCTCCTTCTGTACATAGAGTGGTTTATAATAGAACAACCCGGAGGACGTTCAACGCGCCGGGAGTGGATATCCGAGTACCAGGATTTGGCCAGACATACTCTGTCGAGTACCTAGACAAGACCAAACTGGCTGGTAGGAATGATCCCTTGGTCCTATTTCTGGGATTCATGCATTTTAAGTGGCTGATTGTGGGCACTGGCAACCTCCGGGTTAGACTACTGCAATGACCTCTACGTGGGGCTGCCCTTGAAGAAGACTTGAAAGCTGCAGTTAGTTCAGAATGTGGCAGCCTGGCTACTCGCTGGTACAACTTACAGGCAGCACATAATACCTGTTCTGAGAGAGCTGTGCTGGCTGCCTTTACGCTTCCGACCTGAATTCAAGGTGCTGGTGATGACCTTTAAAGCCCTAAACGGTTCAGGAACTCAGTACTAGAGGGAACACCTTTCAGACAGATCTATGTGTAGTTTAAGATCTGTTGGAGAGGAACTCCTTCATGTCCCACCAATTAGAGAAATCCGCTGTGTTGAGGCATGGGGGAGAGCCTTCTCAGCTGTGGCACCCCATTTATGGAATGCCCTTCCTCTGGAGGCCAGAGTAGCGCCTTCCCTTCTAACTTTTAGGCACCAAGTAAAGACCTGGCTTTTTATTAAGCCCTTTGGGCACTAATTCACTCTAGCACTATTTTAACTTCTATTTATGCCGTTTAATACTGTTTTAATGGGGTATGTATTTAATGTTTTGTTTTTATCTCAGTCTTTACTGTAAGCTGCCCAGAGATCTTGGGATATGCAGCAGGATGTAAATATTTTAATAAATAAATAAATCTGGAGACACCTGACCATGCCTGAGCCTGGCACGCTAAAGGACCCGGCTGCCTCCTCTTCAAGTTCTCCTTCCCTCCCTCCCTCTCTCCAGGATACCTTCACACAATGGTGCAGCACCTTGTCAACAATGGCTACGTCAGAGACCAGACAGTGCGCGCCGCCCCTTACGACTGGAGGATTGGGCCCAGTAAGTCTGACTGGGGGATCCTGGGAAATGCACAGCTGGGTGTACTTCATAACGACCCCTGTGAAAGAGTAGATCGACCCCCAAAGGGGTCCCGACCCACAGATTGAGAAACACTGCCCTAGATCAGACTGGCTCACGACGGGTCGCTGCGGACCAGGGCTGCTCCGGAAGAGCTGCCTCCACTCCGGGTCCTCAGAGGGAGCTTCCAGCTGGTCACCAACTGACCGCACCACCACCTGGTCCTGACTGACATAATATCCTGCTACCTTCCATGAGATCCTGTGGTTTCCTGAAGCCCCTGGGTGACCCTGAGCCAATCCTTGGCTCTCATCCTGGCCTGCCTCAAAAGACCTCTAGGGTCACGGCTAGGGTAAAAGGTAGTGGAGCGGGTGACCTTTTTAAAGAAGGAAAGCCAACAAACACTTGTTAAAGATCCGGGGGCTGGGGTGCCAGGTTTTGGAGGGCACTGTGGGCAGCCCAGGTGGTACTGCGGGCATCCCCTTGCGGCATCCGTCCACCCTGTCTCCACAGATGAGCAAGGGGAGTATTTCCGCAGACTCCGCGCCCTGGTGGAGGACATGCAGGACTCCTACCAGAAGCCCGTGTTCCTGATTGGCCACAGCATCGGCAACCTCCACATCTTATACTTCCTGCTTCAGCAGCCCCAGGAGTGGAAGGACCGTTTTGTCCGTGGCTTTATCTCCTTGGGGGCCCCCTGGGGGGGCGCAGTGAAGACCATGCGGGTCCTCGCTTCAGGTGAGTTGCCGCCTAAAATGGATCAGCTGCGTACCTTTCGGCGGGTCTCCAAATCCCCTCCATTGCCGGGTGAATCCGCAGCGGGCGGGGAGGGGCTCCTCGCCCATATCAACTTTAGGGGCGGAGGGGGATTTTGGATTTAATTTTAAGCTTTCATTTGCAAATTGGACTGTATTGCATCATAGGTCTTTGTTCATCATCACTGTCTCTCGCCAAGCCTCGAGTACGGCATAAGAAGCGGCCCACTCACGCCTGGGGGAAGTTGGTGTGTCTGGGGGAAGGGAAACATGGAACTTGCCCACGCACTAGTGAATGTTAGTACACAAAGTTCCCTCCCCCCACGTGCCCACCGACTTACCTGAAGTATGGGCGTGTCTCTGGGTGCCGCCATCTTGATTCGTGATCTTAGTACCAGTGTGAATGCACCGTTACTGAGACAATGATGATGCGCCGTGCATGCAATGACTTGCGCGGTGCATCAGCTGACCTGCCCAACACCCAGAGGCGTGGGTGAGTTCGCCAGAGACAGGAAAGCCCATCTCTGGGGTCGACATATAGTTGCCTTCCAAGGGGCTCCTGCACAGAAAGAGGGCAGTGCAAATGCTGGCTGAGAGCACACAGGAAGGCAGCTATGGGGCCAAGCGTGCAAAGGGCCCAGATGTGTTCCAGCTGCTCCACTGTGCAGTCATTTGCTGTATCTAATGCATGCAACACCCTGTCATGGTTTGAGCCAATGTTTATCCGGTTCATGTGTGGAGGCCTTTTCACACTTCAGCCTCTAGTGAACAGTTGGTGAACTTCTGGTGAGGAGCATCTGCACTTTGGGGAGGCTGCTACAGCCTCCAAGTGTGTCCTGCCTCCCCAGAAGTTCACTAATTATTGATTAGGTGTGGAGCACAGAATCAAAGTTTACCAGAAACTTACCTGGAGCATCCAGTGGGGCAACCATCTGCACCTTTTCTGGTGCTCTGGGGTCATCTAAAGTGCCCACGCTCAAGTGTGCTGGCACCCCAGACAACCATAGATTGCGACTGCGCATGCGCAGACTGTCAGCATGGTCATGGCAACGGCACTGACGCATGCGCTGTCATTGAAGGCGCCACACCCAAAACGGTGGCGCCCAGAGGAGGACCGACCCTGGTATCCAATCAGGTAGGTATTCGATTGCCCAGGGGGGCAGCCAAAATTGACTAGTGCTCCAAGTGCAAGCACTAGTCAACGTTGGTTAATCGCAGCCCTTTCAAACCGGATATAAGGGATACATATGGATACCCATACAAATTTGTATGAATACATTTGAATCAAATACAATCCTACCACATTCAAAGGGATTCTATTCGAACAAATATGAATTTTCTTACATTTGATTCAATACAAATCAGATGCAAAAAAACCATTTGTGAACATGCCTACTTTAGCTGTGTGCTGTGATACCTGTAATGAGTGCATTCCAGGCAGCTCAAGGCCTTTTCCCGTGGTAACACAAAAGGGGGGGGGGAGTAGGGGCCCGAGATGAGTGTCAGGCTGAGGCTGAACACGCCTGCAGGTGGAGAAGCCCAGGCTGTGTCTGGATCCTGCCCAGGACTCAGCAAGCGTCTCTGGCACTGCTGTGTCTTCTCCTGAGGAGGTTCCACCATGTCCAGACCCTCAGCCAGCCCTCCAGTCTCTTCCTCCTGCAAGGAATTCGAGGAAGATCAATTGCCACCATCCACATGAGAAGCTGCTCTTGGCTTTGTCCACCCTGGACTGTAAGAGCACCCTGTTAACTGGGTGTCGGCGCGCCCTGCCACTGACGCTCGCCGGTCTGTTTTCCAGGTGACAACCAGGGCATCCCGATGATGTCCAGCATCAAACTCCGTGAGGAGCAGCGCATGTCGACCGCCAGCCCTTGGACGTTCCCGACCAGCTTGGCTTGGCCTGACAGCCATGTCTTCATCTCGACCCCTTCGTTCAACTACACCTACAGGGACTACCGACGCTTCTTCGTGGACGTGAACTTTGAGGACGGCTGGTACATGTGGAACGACACCAAGGACCTGCTGGAAGGGCTGCCCCCTCCTGGCGTGGAGGTGTATTGCCTGTACGGCAGCGGGATCCCCACGGTGGAGACCTACATTTATGATGAGAACTTCCCCTACGAGGACCCGGTGGCCACGGTGTACGGCGACGGGGACGACACCGTCAGCACGCGCAGCATGGAGCTGTGCAAGCGTTGGGAAGGCCAGCAGAAGCAAAAGGTCCACGTCCTGGAGCTACCGGGCATCGACCACCTCAACATGGTTTTTGACAACAGCACGCTCAACCACATCAACGAGATCCTCCTGGACAGTTTGGGCAACGGGGCAGCTGAAGGCCACGGCGACGGAGGCCAGGAGGGAGGCGCCTCCGACGGCCGCCGTCAAGCCAGGCAGAAGAAGTGAAGCCACGGAGGGAAGCTGCCCCAACCAGAGATCTCCTTCAACCTCCACGTAGGCTTCCCTGCTTGTAGTGCTAGAAATTCCAGTGCTTCTTTCCCCAGTGTCCATTCCCAACTCTCAAGGGATGCAGCGCAGGACCTTGAAAGGCAAAGGAAAGCAGTGCGGCCACAGGACGGCCAGTGGCAACCGTGGCCTCTGCTACGTTGGGTCCAGAGAGGCCGATCGAACCCCACTGAGGCTCGTGGGATGATCACTTCGCCTATGTGGACCACAAGAGCTTCTTTCTCCACTCTGTGAGCCAGTTTGGTCTTGATTCATAGCTTGCAGTCACCAGGTTTGATTCAAGCCAGCTGGGTGGCCTTGGGCTAGTCACAGCCCCACTTACCTCACAAGGTAGCCGTTGTGGGGAGAAGAACAGAAGGCTTGTCAGCCACTTTGAGTCCCACTACATCAGTGAGAAAAGCGGGGTAGGAAAGCCAACTGTTCTTCTTCTCTTACCTTTGTGATGACAGACTGACAGCTGCGCTACCCAGGCCTCACCAAATGGCAAAGGTCCATTCTGTCCTGCTTTCTCACTAGGAGGGCGCCAGAAGGGATGCCCAAGGGGAGACCAAGGCTCCTGCCAGGACCTCCGAGAGCCTCTTGCAATGCACATTTGGACCTATACATCTGTCCTTAGTTTCCTTCTTGGAAAATCAATAAATGAATCCTTGGTCCTGATCTTCCGCCCTGGGTTTCTGCCCCTTTGTTGGCCTGATCAAATCACCTCCTCCCTGTGCTTCCTTTAGAGGCAGCTGAGCTTGGACTACATTATTCCTAGCTGGGTTTCTCATCTGTCCTTTCCCTGTGACCAGAGGGCAGAGTTCTGCCCCTGCAGCAGCAGCAGCAGCAGCCTGGCATTTGCCAGCCCAGCCACCGCCCACCCAACTGATGCACCGCACTGGACCCTGGCCTCAAAACAAGATCTAGGGACATCCATCCCTTTGTGCCGCTTGCTGTTCCATCTGATGATTAGCAAGGGCTAGGATCTGCTTTGCCTCCCCCCCCCCCCGCCTCGATCTCCTCTCAGTCCTCTGCTTGGCGCCCTGGCTGGGCTGGCAGGGGAAATTAGGGGAGCGGGGGCATCTCTGCCTGGCCAAAGGGGATGCAGGTGGCAGCTGATTCTCCTCCCTGAGGCCTCTGGTGTGTGTGTGAGGGGGTGTTTTTGCCTACAGAGCCCAATCCGGTGGGGGGGGGCATCAGGAGACACCCCCGGCAGCCCCCCACCCCCGGCAGCTCCCGCGCAGGCGGTTCTGCCTTGAGGGACCCAGGCAGGCGAGCGCCGATCTGGCGGCGACTAGGGCGATGCGTAATTGCGCAAGGATGGCGGGCGGCGGGCGCCACTCGGGGTACTCCTGCAGCCGGGCGGCGGGCCGAGCTGAAGCAGGAGGTCCGATCCCGGCGGCGCGTCCCCCTCCCGTCCCGGGGCGGACCAGAGAGGCGATTGCTGAGTCGTTCCCGGCCCGGCGGGCGCGCAAAAGGAGGCGGCGCTGCGCTCTGCTCGCCCGGGGGTGGGGAGACCCGCGTCAGGGCCGTCGTAGTCGCGCGCAGACGCCGATCATCCGCCGCCGCCGCCGCCGCCCATTGTGAGCCCGCCCGAGAGACGCCCGCCCGCCGGCCCCGATTCCGGAGGAGCCGTGTCCGCCCGCCCGCCGCTGCGAAAAGGTAACGGGAATGGGAGGCGAGGAGGAGGAAGCGGCGGCCACCTCTCTCAGGCAGTCACCCGTCCGGTGCTGCTGTCCCAGTTCCAGGGTGTTTCCCCCGCCCCCCCAGGGCCACAAGGCGGGGACTGATCCACCCGGGGTCTAAGCCCCGCGACAGTCTCGGCGTATCCGTAGGCGAGAGGTGCCCGAGCGTGTGCAGAGCGTCTTCTGCCTCCGGCTCAGTCGCGGCTGCAAGGGACCTTCCTTCCTTCCCTCCCTCCTCCCTCGGCAGCCTTGCGAGGCCGGCAGGCGCGGTGGCTGCTCGTGCGTGCGAGGCGCTCGGCTGGGCTGCAGGCCGCCGACTCGGAGGCCCCGGGGAGGCCGTGGGCGGCTGCCTCCTGCCGGGCTCTGGGCGCGCTGATCCGAGCCCGCGGCCTCCTCTCCTCCTTTGCCCGCAGAAGCGCGTCGAGAAGCCGCCGCTTGGATGGTGCCGCGACCCCCCTGAGCGCGATGGTGCTGGACTCGGGATCGGAGCGCTACCGGCGCCCGGGCCGCCTGGAGGAGAGCGTGAGCGTGAGCGAGGCGGCCGGGCTGCAGGCGCCGCGGCGGGGCGCCAGGAAGGCGGAGGGCGCCACGGCTCCCTTCCACGCGCTGCGCCTCCGTCCCCGCGGCCCGTCGCCGCCGCTCTCGCTGGAGTGCGGCTCGGGCGGCCGGGACCCGGGCCAGGGCGCCTCCCCGAGCCCTCCGGCGGGCGGCGGCGGCGGCGGCGGCTGGATGCGGCGGAGCGAGAGCAGCTGCGCCGTGAACGGCCGGCGGGCGGAGCGCGGCTGCGGGCGCTTGCGCGGCGCCGCTTCCCTGCCGCAGCTGGCGCGCCGGGCCGCCGGGGAGAGCGGCCGCCGGAGCCCGTGCCTGCTGGTGGCGCTGCGTCCGCGCAACCTCGAGCAGGAGCGCGCGCGCTTCTTCCGCGCCGGCGGCCACTACGACCCGCGCTTCGAGTACGACGAGCCGCTGCCCGAAGCCGTGCTGGAGAAGTACAAGGAGGCGTCGGGCCAGTTCCTCCCGCAGGTGAGCGCAGAGCAGAGCGCGCGCACGGTCGCGCGCACCCGCTTCCCCGGGCAGAGCTGCGGGGGAGGGGGAGGAGGGGGGGTGCGCGGGGCGCAAGGAGGTCCCGCAGGCAGGACAGCCCCTGATGGGCCTCGCCGCTCCCCCTGCGCGGCATCCTCCGGCTCCGCTCTTGGCTGTTCGCGCTTCGCCGCTGTGCTGGTCCTGTTTGGGGGGGGGGATGCGCGATCGAGAGCGCCCCCCGGGGTAAAGGCGGCGGGCAGCGGCGCCCTCTCTCTGAGCTGCTTGCTGGATGAAGGCCGCTGCTGACTTCGGCATCCTGCCGTTGGCCCCCTGCGGTTCTGTGCGCTCAGGATCCCGTTGGCGCCTGCTGGCTGGAGACTCCTTTGGCTGGCGCTGAGAAGCCAACGGGGACCTTTGGGGAAAGTTTGGCTGGCTGCTGAACTTGGCGCCAGTCCACTGCTGGACTGGGTTTCAGGATGAGGGGGCCACCCCCACTAAGCCCCTGCTGTTATAGACGTTGGGCGGGTGGGGGGCTCCGAGTTGGGACTCCCGGCCACTTATGACAGTCCCCGGTTCCTGGAAGAGGCATTCTGAAAGCTATGTGACTAAAACTGTTTAATTAAGAGAGCAGTAAAAGGGCAGTGGTTGCCCTTAGGGAGCTTGTTGCTGGGAACCCAGGTGCCCCTATGAGAGGGGGGGGGGCTGCAGGGTGTCTCAAGGTAGGGAGGGCAAGGAAGCCCCTCCCCAGTGCCCAGAGTCAGGATAAGCCCATGAGAGAGGCAACCAGAGAGCAAAGGCCTTTCTGGATGTCCCAGGCCATTGGAGGGGGGAGCAAGATGGCTGACAAGGGAAGAGGTTGGGACAGAGGATCCCAGTTGCATCTATAAACTGATGGGAGACCAGGAAGGGGGCCTTGTGGTTCTGGTGGGCAGATCAGGGAAGAAAGCGAACACAATGCTGAAGGGAATAGAGAAGAAGTCAGAATATGTCATTTTGTCTCCTTATGAACCTATGGCAAGGCCACATTTGGAATATTGTGTCCAATTCTGGTCACCGCACTCCAGGAAGAATATTGTGGACCTGGAACTTGTATGATTAAGGGGCTGGAACCCCTTCCTTACAAAATCAGGCTGCAATGACTAGGTCTCTTCAGCCTTGAAGGTGACCTGACTGAAGCGTATACACTAGAAGCAAGGATCACTGATGAAGCTGGTGGGCAAGAGAGTTCGGACAGACAAGGGGAAGGGTTTTTATCCCCAGAGGGTCCTTGGTCCATGGAATGTGCTACAGGAATTGGTGGTGACCGATGTCCAGGTACTTCCTCCAGGCTGGACTGAAAGGCAGGAGGCCTCCCAAGGCCACTCGCAGGGAGTCAAAAGCAGGTGGAGGTTTTGCCTTTGTCTTCTGCTTGAGACGCCCAAAAGTAACTGGTTGGCCATTGTGTGAGACGGGATGCTGGACTAGATGGGCTGTGGCTTGATTCAGTAGGGGTGACAGGTGTATCCAGTGGCTACAGGAATGGATGCCCAGGTACTGCGCCCAGGTTGGACAGCCAGGGTGTCTCTAAAGGCCATTTGCAGAGTGTAGAGTAGGGGAAGGTTTTGCACTTGTCTTCTGCTTGAGATGCCCAGAAGCTGGACTGAATGGGCTGTGGCCTGATCCAGCTGGGCTCCTCTGGTTCTTATGGCCTAGATGGGCTGTGGCCTGATCCAGCAGGGCTCCTCTTAGGTTCTTATGGACTAGATGGGCCGTGGCCTGATCCAGCAGGGCTCCTCTTAGGTTCTTATGGACTAGATGGGCCGTGGCCTGATCCACCAGGGCTCCTCTTAGGTTCTTATGGACTAGATGGGCCGTGACCTGATCCATCAGGGCTCCTCTTAGGTTCTTATGGACTAGATGGGCTGTGGCCTGAACCAGCAGGGCTACTCTTAGGTTCTTATGGACTAGATGGGCCGTGACCTGATCCATCAGGGCTCCTCTTAGGTTCTTATGGACTAGATGGGCTGTGACCTGATTCAGCAGGGCCCCTCTTACGTTCTCACGGCTTAATTTCAAGGGTTTGGGTGTGCTTTCCTTGAAGCAACCTTAGCTGTGGCTCACCAGATGGCCCAGGAAGCCCACCAGAAGGGGCTGCTCTCCACTGCCTTTGGACCCTCACGCTCTTTCTCTGTCCTTGGCACCTCTCAGCGCTGCTGTCCTAGTGAGCTGCTCCGTTGGCCTCCTTAGTGCTCGGTCTTGATCCCTGGGTGGCCTAGTGCTGCTTCAGGCCACGGGTTGGGAGAGCCCCCTGTCCCGTGGCCCATGCTGGAGTTCTGTGTTTCAGGCGACTGGAATCATCCAGGCTGTCCTGGAGAAGTATGGTTCCTACGAGAGCTTCGAAGCATCCAACGGAGGGAAGCTGCTCACTAAAAGCCAGATCTGGTCCATCATCCGGAAGTACATGGAGAAGGAAGGCTGCAAAGGGGAGGTGAGTTTCAGGTGGGCCAGAGAGCTTTTGCAGCATGGCCTCAACCAAGAAACCCCATCCCTTGGAAGGGTATGGAGATGCTTGCTGGAGGGTGCGTGCCATGTAGCACCAACTCCCTGGGAAAGAATACACCCGTAAGTCACCCTTTTGAGTTGAGTTCACCCATGGGCAGTTGGTGGGCCACTGTGTGGGACGGGATGCTGGGCTAGATGGGTTGTGGCCTGATCCTGCAGGGCTCCTCTTATGCTCTTATGTTCTAAAATGACCAGACTGTTTGAGTGTGTTCGTTTTGCAGGTCTCTATCTTCACTGAAGGAGCAGGGAACAAATTCTCTACATGCCCCATGATAAAGTGCTGTAGGGTGGTGTTTTTTTTATTATTTTAAGTTTTAAATGGTCCCCTAGGA
This sequence comes from Aspidoscelis tigris stejnegeri, assembly GCA_023333525.1. NCBI lineage: Eukaryota > Metazoa > Chordata > Lepidosauria > Squamata > Teiidae > Aspidoscelis > Aspidoscelis tigris. Next base: position 7,773,095 of record JALMGA010000013.1, read on the forward strand.
AGAGGAAAGGGTGGGCCTTAGCTAAAGACAAGTTAGAATCACTTGGGTCACTTGCCTTTCGTTCAGCCCCAGCCAGGCTCTGGCGTAGGTGAGAATCCCCTTTGAGCTTAAACCAGATTCAATTTCAGATGCCAATGCCGCTGTCAATTGTCTTCCAGGTGGTCATCCAGCTCACAGAAGATCTGCTTTCCCAGGCCGTCATGATGGTGGAAAACTGCCGCCCCACTCTGGCCATCAACCTGTCTGGGGCTCGTCAGAACTGGCTGGAGGGGATGTTGCGCCATGAAATAGGTCAGAGTCCTGGAGAGATTGGGGGGGGGCTTGTTCCTGGGGGCTTCCTCGGTGTCCCCTGGCATGGCTGTGCAGGGTGCCTGCCATACACTGGAAAAGGTTGGCCAGGGTGTTGGGAGACGGGCAGCCAAATGGGTGCCGTGACCTTTGGACTGGGAAGTTTGTTTGCATGACCAACTTGCTGAAACTTGGAACTTCTGAGGAATTAGGAATTCGGCAGTGTTAAGGAGATTCACAGTATGGTACAGATGTCGCCGTTTGGGTGATGCCTTGAGGCCAGAGGATCCCTTGGGCCTTTCCTCCTCTCCTCCACATTTGTTCTACACTCTCTTGGCACCTCAGCGCCCCGAGAGGTATTCAGTTCCACCCTGTGCCCAAAGGCCCCATTAAATCCAGATTTTGCTGGTGCTAGTGCAGACAGATGGGGTCCTTAAAGGGTCTTGTATGCAGACAGCGCATGAAGAAGAGTTGGCTTTTCTACCCTGCTTTTCTCACCCGTTTAAGGGGACTCAAAGCAGCTGACAAACCTTCTGTTCTCCCTGTGAGGCGGGTGGAGGTGGGAGAGCTCAGAAGAGAGCTGTGACTAGCCCAAGGTCACCCAGCTGGCTTCATGGAGGAGAGTGGAATCGAACCCGGTATTCCCAGATAAGAGTCTGGCTCCCTAACCACTAGACCAAACTGGCTCATCTGTACCAATAGAGTTCCTAATGGGGTCCAAATGGGGTCTTTATTGCTAGTGCAAAAACAGGCAGAGCTTCCCAGAGGACCCGATCCATGCTGCAAATCCAAGTGCCAACAGGCCTCAAGTCTCCTAGGCAGCTAATCTCTGCAACCCCTTTCAAATTGTTACCTTTATAGTATTCCAGGTGCAGTTTTTCCTTTGTTCTGTGAGCCCATGGAAGCTGTGCGGGCAAAGTCACTTGAAAGGGGCGCTGACGAGGTGTGGCTCTTGCTTTCTCAGGCACCCACTACATCCGCGGGGTGAATAACACCCACCAGCCTTGGCACAGCTTAGAGGGCCGCAAGCAGTACGGCTTGAAACCAGCTAACCCCACCGAAGAAGGCCTGGCCAGCCTGCACAGCGTCCTCTTCCGCAAGCAGCCCTTCCTGTGGAGGGCGGCCCTTCTCTACTACACCATCTACCAGGCCAGCCGCATGTCCTTCTGCGAACTCTTCCGTGACCTGGAGCGTTACGTGCAGGACGCCGGCGTGCGGTGGGAGTACTGCGTGCGGGCCAAGCGAGGCCAGACAGACACTTCATGGCCAGGTGAGGAGCAACAGGCAGCGGTGGGCTGCTATGCCGGTGACTCGGAGCACGTGGAAGAGCCGTTGCTTCGTGAATTCCTAAGAATGGGATTCTGCACTCCTCCATGAAGCCCAGCTGGGTGACTGTGAGCGAGTCGCAGCTCTCTTCCTGAGCAATCGCAGCCCTGCCGACCTCGCTGGGTGTCTGCTCTGGGGAGAAGAGCGGAAGGTTTGTCAGCAGCCTTGAGTCCTCTTAAATGAGAAAAGCAGAGTAGAAAAGGCAACTCTTCTTCTTCTCTTGCTGCTGCTGCTTCTCAGATGGCAGCCAGTGGTGTAGGGAAGCCCACAAGAAGGAAGGGCTTTGTACCAGCTGGATGGTGGCATTTCTTGCCCTCTTTTAGTCTGAAGCTTGTTTTGTCAGAAGCTCTTTTCCTGTGCAGGCAACGGAAGCTGAGTGCTGCCTGCTGTACCATAGCAGTAGAACTGATGATCAGGAGAGGGTGTTGTTGTGCCACAGTGGAGACAATTGTGGCCACCTGTAGCCTGGAAGATGGCTGTCTCTCATTTTTATAACGTTTTTCCACTTTCCAAGCAAAGCACCTGGAATGGCACCTCTTTAGGCAGCCCACAGCAGCACACTGGCTCTTCCCATTGGCACTGCAAGCACATGTAACAAGTGGCAAGGCCTGTGGCGGCCTAGTGATGCTTAATGCACCCCGTCTCTTTTGCAGGGTGCTTCAGCAAGGACCAGGTGTACCTGGACGGCATTCTTCGGATCCTGAGACATCGCCAGAGCATCGACTTCCAGCTGCTGGCTGCTTTGGGGAAGGTAACGCTTTTCTCCATCCTCTCATTCCATGGCCATTGAGCATGTGTTTTAGAACTTTTATTCCCTAGCACAATAGATGCCTGAAGAAGGGAGAGGCCTCACTTTCTGGACAATACTGTGGGAACTTTCCTCTTCCCTCCTCACCCCACTTGGACGCAGCTGACCCCTGCCCAGAAATGCCTTGGAGAGGCAGAGTTGCAAAGGATTGTCACACGGCTTGCCAGAAACGGGTGGAGCATCTGGTAGCCCTGGCTGAAGAACGGCTGACCCAGCTTGGTTCTCAGCATATTCCCAGAAAGGCTTTGTGGGAGGGCTCTCCCAGCCCCCAGCCATCCACGTGGTCCTGCTAGGTCCTGATTTCCCTGCTTTGCCCATCCCAAGGAGAAGCTGAAGGAGGCTGGTCCTCCTAAGAGTAGCCAGCATCAAGGTCCTCCTGCTGTGCCCCATCTGATGGGTTCTTCTCCAGCCGGCGGCTCTTTCCTTCTCTGCCTTTTCCGAGATGTCTCCTCAGACCCTGCTGTTCTCAAAGGCTCTCAATTGGCCGTTGGCTTACCACCCGTAACTGCACAGCTGCCGCCGCCCACCTGCAGCGTTTGCACCTGGAAGGAAGTGCAAACACTGCTTGGGATGAAGAGCAGGAGGCTGTGGACAGGTTTCTATTTGTCCACAGGGAACTATGCTTGCGACACCTGGAGGAGATCCTGGACTCTCCAGGTTCACAGAGGCAGTTTGTGGATGGAGCAGCTGTAGCAACAGGCCCCTGGCAGCTGGGTTTTGTCTCCAACCCAAACTTAGCAGGACTCCATCTATTGGTCCAGTGGTTAAGGAGCCGGACTCTTATCTGGGAATACCCGGTTCAATTCCTCCCTCCCCCACGAAGCCAGCTGGGTGACCTTGGGCTAGTCACAGCTCTCTTCTGAGCTCTCACAGCCCCACCTACCTCACAGGGTATTCTGTTGTGGGGAGAAGAATAGAAGCTTTGCCAGCTGCTTTGAGTCCCCTTAAATGGGTGAGAAAAGTGGGGTAGGAAAGCCAATTCTTCTTAATTTTGCTTCTTTCCACCCTCCACTAAGACTGACAGGCGTGAGGTTTATGGCAAAGGGCCCCTTTCAGGCAGGCATCTTGCTTGCATGCCCAGTGCTGCTGTCCCATTTCAAATCCTCCCCCCAGCACTGGTTTTAAGTCAGCAGGGTGCAGCAGGCGCGGGAGTCCGAGCTGAGGCCTCCCTCCTCCCCCTCCCTCATTTTGTCCCAGCCTGGCAGATATAAAGGCCAAACTGGAATCCTGCGAGACGCGCACTGACTTTGAAGAGCTCCTTTTGCCAGGTCTCCTACGAAGACGTGGATCACCTGAAGGAATACGGGGCGCTGGAGAAGGCCCGGATCCCCCACTTTATGCAGGATCTGGAGCGGTACATGCAGCAGCTTGACCACATCGTGACAACCAACTGCCTGAGTGACGAGGAACTGGAGCAGCTGCTGCCTGACTGAGCTGGCAGGGGGAGAAGCAGCCGTTCCTCTGGCTTCTGCTGTTACCTGATGCTGCGTTTTAATCATGAACCATTTTGACCCTAAAGGAGACTGTTGTGCTGGACCGTGGCCTGCCAGAGCAGTTCCAGGGGGTCAGAGTTTACTATTTATTCTGTTATTTATTGAATGTCTCTGGTTGAGGGTGAGCAGAGGACAGGGCGGCCTTCTAGCTGTCCGAAGAAAGGGGTCTAAAATACTCAGTAGTGTTGCCCTCGGATGGTTTAACACAATCATGACATGTCTCAGGCAGCTTAAGGTCTCTGTGCTGGACATACCTTGTACCTTTCTTTGGGGGGACAGACAGGTCGGGCCTAAGAAGGATCTTGTGGGACAATGTTGGGGAGGCAACGGAAGGCCCCAATGGGAAGTTCACAAGTGGGAAAGGCCCCTGGCCCTCTTCCGACTTGCAGCTGCTGCTGTGGATCTGTCTAGTTCTCTTTGGAAGCCAACCTTGGTGGTGGCTGTCACGGCATCATGTAGCAAACCCTATGGTCTAATTTACGTGGCGTGTGCGGACGTCCTGTAGTCTGTTGAATGTTCCAAAAGTCCCCTTTACTGTATGGGGCCCCTGAATTCCAGTGTTCAGTGGCAAAGAGGAAAAGAAAATCGTGCTCTTCCTTATCCACTTTATTTACATCCTAGTTAATTTTTTAAACTTTAAATTTATTAATACTCCTGATAAAAAAACAACAACAGGCAGTATTCAGAAAGCCCCCCCCCCAACTCCAAAGATGTGTAATCATGCTTGAAAAGCAGAGATTAAAAGTGGTGCTCAGTGACTGTTGTGCAGATTTGTTGAGGCTCTTTTGTGAAACACAGGATACAACTGAAAGGCTGAGAGCGAAGGAGGGCCTTCCGAGACCAGCAAAATTATAGGTACGAGCCTGTGGGACGGGCACCCGGGGCTTGGCTTGGGGCCTGTTTGCACTTGGCCTTTTTCTTGAGTATATCTCAGGACAGGGGCTTGTGGTACACGTGCTAATGCAGACGCTGGCAAGCCTCACCTGGGGCCTGCTGTAACCTGCACTAGCATGTGGACAGACAGCCCCTATTCCAGGATAAAGCCAAGTGCGAACAGGCCCTAGGTCTCAACTTCCCACACATTCTCTGGAAGCTGGTAAGCCTGCTATAAACTAAACAACTTGTGGTAGGGTTTGTTCTCCTCACTTATCAAACCGTCCAGAGTTAAAACTTGCTGTTTCATTTCCTTGATGTGCATCAAGATGAAGACAAAAGGATGGAAAAGACACCACTTTTATTAAGGCTCCAACACATCATTTAAGGAAGCAGAGGTGGTATCTTATCTACTACACACAGCTGCCCCCGAGGGGCTCCAATCAGGGTCGTCCAGCCAAGCACTGGTTCACCACCTCCAGCAAGTGGGCATTTTCCAAGGCTGCTGCCACCCGCTCTTTGTCGGCCAACTGCTTGTTCACTATGGGAAAACAAGCGCAGTTTAGCGAGGATGTTCCCCGGGGTCTGGCCAGACAGACACCCTTATCCACTTTATTTACATCCTTGTTAATGGCTGTAACTGTCCAGGCACACTTTGAGAAAAGTGCAAAGATCATATTGTTCCCAAACCTATCTTTATGCTCTTTGTCCACTGTCCCCCCAGCCCCCTCCTTCCTTCAAGATGGGCAAAAGAAATTCCTTGCTTAGATGATTCTCGCTCCTCACAGAACCAGATACACCCACAAGTAAAATCTGGTTCTAGCATGCAAATTTTCCCTTCCCATCTCCAGTTAGCAGGCTCTCAGGAACTACCAAAGATGGACGGCCTGTTTGGACTTGTGTGCTATTTAAGGCCTTCTGGACAATGCTGCTCCTCCCCCCCCACCACCACCTCAGACTCCACCAGCCTCTCCTAGAGTTAACTAGGTGCCTCCTGGAGAGCAGGAAACAGGTCTGGTGTCTCACACCCTGAAGCAGAATAGCTGCTGGACCTTCCCTGTGATGATAACTATTAGTGACCACAGTGCGACTGGCCTTCACCACAAACACAGGTCAATTCGAGGCCTCACTGGTAACACCAAGCAGGTTCCTCAGATTGGGCTCCATCCCTAATCAGGGAGGAACTATAACTACATGAGGTTCCTCCTCCTGGCCTTCCTAGGTGTTCCTAGCACTGTGGGGAACCTTAGGACTCTGGCTGTTTACTCCATCGGATTGCAAAACTAGAACCAATTCAGAAGCAAAACTTGGGCCCTTTGTGCACTGGGTCTTATTCTGGATTATATCATGGAACTGGGAACCTCCCATCTGCGTGCTGGTGCAGATTATAGTGGGCTCTGGTTGAGGCCCCCTATAAACTCCTCTGGTTTATGGACAAGAGGTCCCTATCCTGGAATATAATCTGGAATAAAGCCCAATGTAGAGAGGGCTTCAGTCTTGGCATTGGGAACAAAACTAAACAATGCATTGTGAAGAAAAACTGAACACAGTGGTCAAGCTGGAATTACAGCTGAGAATGAGAGCCAAACCAGGTGGGCTTTTTTGTGGTGAAAATGGCTATTTGATCAACAGGTCAAAATCCAAAGGATGGAGGGAGATGCAACACACGGACCCAAGATTTCTTAACTGTTTTGGGCCCATGGCTCTTTTCTGATTAATTTATCTCTAATGCCCTCTGAGGGTACCATATAGCCTTTGTTAAGAAACACCGCACAAAGCAAAGACTGGCACAAGAGCCAGCAGCCAGGCCAATGGCTGCAAAACACTTGCTAGTTTCCCATCTCGCCCTGCTAAGAGTCCAGAAAACCGCCCTGCCTTTTCCAGAAACATAACTGTAAACGAGTGTTTTCTCCAGTTTTCAACCCTTCCCAATAGTTCTCCAGGAAGCTCTGTCTTTTTGCAACTGCTCCCTGTTCAGCAGAAAACAGTTTTATATATTGCTTTCTACAGCTCATTCTTAATACTGCCATCCTGGAACAAGATGCGATGCAACTCTATGTAGAAATGTAAAGAAGTGCTTTGTAGGGAACTAAAATGTACCTGCATGCTCTGAGGCATGGGTTCCAGGTGTAATGTGGACATCTACCTGGAGGGAGAAAAAAGGAAGAGACCAACTCATCTGTTACCTCAAATACCCAATACATCTGATTCTCAAATGCCTTGAGCCTCTGAAAGACCCACTGAAAGTCTGAGCAGCCCTGTCTTTCCTTTTAAGCTGAAATGGCCTCTAGGTAGAATGGATGCTACTCAGACCAATTTGCCCCTCCAACTCTTTAGGAGCCGTGAAGTCACAGCTGCTGGACTACACACAAATGCCCTGTCAATACCACGCGAATGTCCAACACACCCTCTGGAGCAGAGAACAGCCTGTTCTCATAGGCTAGGATTAGAGTTCTGGAAGGTGCCAGGCAAGTGAAGATGACTGAAGGGGTTTATTTCCCTCTCATCATCAACAGAATGCATTCTTAAGTTCAGCTGAAAATGCCTGAGCTGTGTTTGTGGCTTGAAATGGCTTCAGAAACCTCATTTGCTGTTTGCACTCACCTTGAACCTTTCAGGGAGGGATCTGATCAGCTTCACTTTGATTGACAGGCCAATCAGCGTTGCCATGCTGCAATGAGGAATTGTGGGAGTAAATTCCACAGACACTGTGCTGTCAGCATCATTCACCTGTGAAAGACCACAAGCCACATGCAAATTTGATTTACTGGAGGGAGGAACTAACCACATTTAACTGAACCGAGATCTCAGGAAACAGCTATCTGAATTGCTCATCAAGTCAAACTTGACTAGCCCAAGGTCACCCAGCTGGCTTCAGGGAGGAAGAAAAATTGGCTTTTCTACCCCGCTTTTCTCACCCATTTAAGGGGACTCAAAGTGGCTGACAAACCTTGTATTCTTCACCCCGCAACAGAACACCCTGTGAGGTAGGTGGGGCTGTGTGAGTTCAGAAGAGAGCTGTGACTAGCCCAAGGTCACCCAGCTGGCTTCATGGGGGAGGGTGGAATCGAACCTGGAATTCCCAGATAAAGAGTCCGGCTCCTTAACCACTAGATCAGACTGGCGCACAAGACTGGTAGGAACCTGCGCGGCGAGGGCGGAGGCGGCGACACTTACCTGCACCCGCACCTGCTCCACGACGTTCAGCTCTTCGAGGGTCAGCGGATGCTCCGGGTCGTTGATGGAGCGGATGAGATGTAAAAGGTCAAGGAAAACCGGGCAACCAACCGCCGCTGGGGACTAAGCCAGGGCGGGCGGGCGGGCGGGCGCGATCCGAGCCCCAACCGAGCCAGAGCCAGACCCTCCCTCGCCCGGCGCGAGCCCCCTCGCAGCACGACGACGGGGCCGCGGAGGGTCTCCGGGCTCCTTCCTCCCCGAAGCCGGACGGCCAACAACCGCCGGGACCCCCGCGCAGCCCTCTCATCCCGCCCCTGCTCGGCCGGAGGGTCCGGATATCGAAGACCTCGCGGGCGTCGAAGGCGTCGGGCAGCGCCTCGTCCTCCTCGCGCGCCGTGACGGGCCGCTCGCCCTGCCGCCGGAAGACCAGCGGGTTCGCGTTCTCCAGGGGCAAGAGACCCGCGCCGGAGACCCGGGAGGCGGTCGGGGACGGGGACGCCGCGGGGCCCACCATGGCGCCGGGGTCCAGTAGCACCGCCGGCCCGGCAACCGCCTCTCAAGCGCCGCCCCGGCGCCTCAGCAGCTCACACACAGAGGAAACCGGGAGGCTCTTCCGGTGAGAGGGCGGGGCCTTAGGAACCATTTCCGCTGCCGCTGCCGTAGAGATAATAAAATGGCAGAGCGGCCCTGGCTGGGGTGTTTCCGGAGGGAGGGAAGTTTAACAAGCTTTTAATCCCTTTAGAAAAGGGCACTCTGGGAAAGAAGGGGCCAGAATTCGCACTTAGGCCTCTGGTCACTCATTATTGAGGTAGTGGTTAAGGAGCAGGGCTCTTATCTGGGAATACTGGGTTCGATTCCACCCTCCCCCACGAAGCCAGCTGGGTGACCTTGGGCTAGTCACAGCTCTCTCCTGAGCTCTCACAGCCCCACCCACCTCACAGGGTGTTCTGTTGTGGGGAGGAGAACAGAAAGTTTGTCAGCAGCTTAGAGTCCCCTTAAGCGGGTGAGAAAAGCGGGGTAGAAAAGCTAATTATTCTTCTATCGCAGCCCTGGTGAAGAGCACACGCATGCCCACTGGGCTGCTACAGCCTAGAAGTGTGCCCGCCCTCACCAGAGCTGTGCTGATTCCTGATTAAGGCTGTATCCAGATTAGTGTAATAAAATCTGCTGTTATAAGAAAATGCACAGCTTATCTGCTGCGAAGCCATGATGCACTGTCTGGATTGGAGCGGCCTCCCTGCTGCCTCCTCCCTGGCAGCTGCGAAACTTCTGTGGCGCACACAGTGAGGTGGCAGCCAATGGGAGTTCAGCTGCAGGCTCAGCTCTCGTTCGCTCTTTTCACCGTCCTGTCTGGACTGGTGGAAATATTCAGATTTACCTGATACTGCAGAGCGAGTTCTCATCGTTCCGCCGTAGGTAAATTCGAAGTAGTGGTAGCATAAGGTGCTGCCGATACACAGTTCTGGTGTCAGCTGTGATGCCCACACCCTGCCTGTGCATCAGAACACACAGTATCTGTAAGTCTGGACACACCCTAGGTGCAGAGTGTGATTTCGTGCTCCACACCTGTACCAACCTTTACTCCAAACTTATCACAAGCATCCGGTAGCGTGACCATTAGTTCATCGTCCAGCTCACTGTGTGCGATTGGGTGGGGAGCAGGTCATCTGTGCACGTGAGGCCACGTTGCCAGTCGGGACCGATTCCCGGCATCTTGTGCAGGCGTTGCCGGCGTTGTCTGGTTGCCACATTCTTGCGCAGGTGCAACATAGCCGTGATCAGGCAGGCCAGCACCGCAGCAGCAGGCTGGCTGGGGACCAATCTACAGGGGCCAGTGGGGCACGTGCCCCCAAACGTCACCGGGATTCAGTCCAGTGCCTCTGCATCGGCCTGATGCACTTCCAAGATCCCAAATTGAATTTTAATTAGAATTTATTCCCAGTTTTGATGAGCAGGAAGAAAAAGAGCTGCAGATTTGATTCAGAGGAATAGAAAGTCATGACTAGCAGGGAGAACCTTCATGTCAAACAGAGGAGGAGTCTGGGTATAATTCTGTTCTTGCAGAACAGTTAGGTTTTTAATTTTAATACCTTTGGGTGCATGGATGGATTTGCCTTCCCTTTCACCCAATGTATCATTCCAATCCATGCTGTGTAGTCACAAAACTTGTATCGTATCAGAGCACAGGGAGTGTTGTGATAGTGGAGGGGGGGGGAAGCTAAAAAAAGTCTCACAAAGGAGTCTCAGGATAGGAACAGAAAGGTGTGAGAAAATTGACCCAAACTGAGGATGAACTGAGGAAGGATGATCAGGTATTGGGTGTTCCAACACAGGATTTAGGCAGGCTTGAAGTCGGCTCAAGTTTGAACTGTCCTGACAGTTCCCAAGGGATCTCCCATTTCTGTGGACTAAAGATCCCAAAATATGAAGAATCCCTATTCAGATTAAAAGAGGTCTCACTGCTGGATCTAGAAATAATCCTCTCTATTTATCAATGGGTATGCAAATGGTGTTTGTTTGTTTTTAATTTGAGGGAACCATGTTTTAGGGGCGTTCTCCTCAGTTTCCCCTGACCCAAAGAGAAGCCATGATTTCCTGTCCCCTAGCCCCCTCACTCCCCCTGGCTGTCTGCCATTATGTGCTAATGAGACTGGGCTGCCTGAAAGGCAGGGGAGAGCTGTAACATTGTAACAAGAGTTCAGGATAACAAATTGGCAACTTCCACCCTGGGATTGACAGCTCTTGTGTCCCTCCCTCCTTCCATTCACACCTTTTGCCTGCATCTCTGCCATTTCGTGCTTCTCTGACGTTCCAATATAACCTGTTTCCCTCCGTCCTTCCCTCCCCCCTGCCATTTCGCACTGCTATGATCTACGGATCAAGCACAAAACACCAGGGAAAGTGATCTTTGACATGAGGGGCTGCTGAAGGATACCACTGAATTGGGGACAGGCTTATATACGGGGTGGGGTTTGAACTGCCCATCCGGATGATGCCAGGGTATGATAGAGGAGGGAGGGGAGGGGGTTTCTCCCCTGCAAGTCCGCATTATAAGCTAAGAGTGGGAATGCCCAAAACCAGACCTCACTGCTGATTGAAAAAAACCCCCCTCCTTTTAACCTGGATTAAAATGCCCAGTCGGAACCCGGCCTTGGTGTATTCTGAGTCCTTTCAGCAAAATGTGATCATGGGCATTGACAGCTGGCATAATCGCACCTAAGTTTTAATTCAGCTTTGGTCCAACTTCAGAGTGAGAAAACACATCAGCAAAATGCCTAATAATTTTCCTTCCATGATGTCTAATGCAAATATAGTGTTGTTGAGTTAGATAACGCTGAAATAAAACAGCTTGTTACTTGGCTGATGGGTTCCTTCATTCTACAAGTGAAGTTGGATTAAAGCTTAGGTGTGAATGGAGATGTAGAGTAGAAATGGTGTCTCTGTCCATATAATGTTTCAAAGTTTCAGTGCCAAAGGTTGTGCTTACCTTTTCTTGATCATCACAAAAATGAAAGCTTCTGCTACACATGACTGGAGAGATTAAATGAGAAGGAAAACTTTGTTCTATCTGATGTGCTTTTATTGACTTGAGAGAGGACAGAATGAAATGCTCTATTATTGGACAGCAAGAGAAATACATACTACATATTCAAAGCATGGTAACATTCTAGCAAAAATTTGGTTAAATACATGCTTTTGTTTTTAATAAACTTTACATCCAAAGCAAGTAAAATGCTAGGTGATACATTTTATAAACTTCCCTAAAAGGCATTCTGACGCAGAATTGCTTTTAAGTATTTCTTAGTATTATGCTTAGTTTGATTGACTTGAAGCTATTGCCTTCAAAACTATCAAATTAAAAATGAAACACGTTCATTGGAATATTGTATTTGAAAGAAAGGAAGGAAAGTTTGTGAACTGTGATTTAGAACACAGGATATATTTTTCTTCTTTTTTCTGCAAGAAAGAAAAAATGAACACACGTGACAAACCAGGCTAGGAAAACATTTCCATGATCCTTCCTAGAGATGTGTAAGAAAATTTGTATTCGTTCAAATAGATCCCATTCGAATGTGGTAGGATTCTATTTGATATGAATGGATTTGTATAAATGTGTATAAATATTCAATATGAACGCATACATATCCGATATGTATCCTGTAACATATCTGCTCAGGAATTATCAAATCCACCGTGATTTAGGGATATGCACAAATATTCGAAACATTCAAAATTTGGTTGAATTCATGCGAATGTGGACATTCAAATTCAAATTGAATGTCTATATATTCAAATTTAAACATCTGAATGAATTTCAAATCTTTTGAATCAGTTGCACGAATTATTTGGACATTCATATGTGTACAGATATGTACGCATTATATACATATCCATAGGAATCTTATTCATATCCGTACACATTTGTACAGATAAGTGTGGGATGAAGACGGGTGCATACAGACACATATCTTCAAATATGAACTGAAAATTCGCACAAATAGATTTGAATGCATTTGAATAGAACTGAATGTGAATACATTCAAATTTTAAACATTCGAGTCAATTCAAATCTTTGGATATTTTATTTGAATCGAATCGAATGCCAAAAACTGCATTCGTGCACACCCCTACCCTGAATCCACTTTGAATCTGCTCTCAATTCATGTCAAATGCACTCTGGTGCAGATGTGTCTGGTGCAGTGCGCTCCTGCATGGAAGGAGCCATTTCTGAGTGGGAGTGCAGGTTCTCCTTGCAATGCAGAGGCTCTATCTGGAAGCGTACTGCAGGGCGACTAGTGGGCCAAGTGACTAATGAGGTCATACAAAACGAAATTCTGTTTGCTCAATGCATAGTTGAATTCCAGAGCTTAACTACCAGGAGATGAGGGGCAAATTCACGCTTACCGTCCTGTCTGGGGGACAGGAAAGGTGAACTTGCTTGCACGTGTACTAGTATTCACACTTGCAAGTGCCAGTACATGCCCACCCACACCCCATGAGGGGGAAATGCAAACTGAGCCACACCAGGAAGCATAGATGTGGAGGAGTTCAAGCATGGGGGGAACGCCTGCATGCGTGGAGCTGCGTCTGGTTAAAATGTGGCTCCGCACAACATGAGTTCCCCCCATCTTTACCTTTTCACCCAAGGAGAAAAGGCTCTATGTTCCTACCATCCTACCATTTCTGCAGTAATTTCCATAAAGATATACTCACGCTTTGGAGAACCATCCTGCTGTTTGACATCCCACTGCTCCTGGATAGCAAAAGTAAAAAAATAACCTTGTTTTTAACATATTTTTTTTAGTAGATGGACTTGGCCGGTAGGACCAAGGGCAGGATCAACATAAATGCAGCATCCTGTGCCTCTCTGGGGCCGCACTGTACAATCCAGCCTGAGCCAAAGGCTGTCTGCATTATGGACGGCCTTATCCAGCCCAACTTCAGAGGCTGATGATACTCTGGAATTGCTAGCTGGAGAGGCACATTCGTGGGAGCTTTGGGAGCCCAGCAAAATGGTGTCAGGCTCTTTGCACCCATTAGACTGGACTGGCAGCTGAATGCTGCCCACTCATGTCAGTCCAGCATCAAGGAATGCTGTAAAGCAGTCTCGTGATAGAACACCAATTTCACGGCCCAGGCAGCTTCCGTGCCTCATCCCATGCAGGTGTGATGTTCTACCAGGTAGCATGGCCTCTGGGCAGACTGGTCCACAATGCAGATGAGGTGTTCCTTGCAGGCTCCTGGCAGGAGCCAGCAGTCCAATGTCAATGCATCCAGTCAGTGGCACAGGAAGGGGAAGGGCAATAAAAACTCCTTTAGTCTTGTGGTTTGAGTGCAAACATAATCATTTTCTTATCCCTGTCTTCAAGAAAGAAGAATATCCCCAACCACTTAAGAAAGTAGCAGTATCAATCAAATGTTTCTCCTGCCTTACAATTCCCAGAAAGACTAGAACAAAACAAATATGACATACTGTTTTGATACCTGTAACCTGTAGTATTTCTTAGCAAGATCAACATTTGTTCTTCCTTTCTGAAATGGGTAAGCCCATAAAATTGTGTTCCAATGATGCCCCATTTTCTCTACGCCAGCCAAAAGATACTTTATTTCTTCATAAGTAAAATCTTTCCTGACTCTCCGCTTGCTCCTTGTTGTTGGTACAGCCAAGCTTTGAATTTCAGGGTTCTACAAAATTAACCAAAACACAGTCTTGATCTGGGAATATTTTATTTGGGGAAGTGATAGCTTAGACCGTTCAAGACCTACCCTAAGCGAGTATGCTCCGATGATGGCACCAGGGTACCTATGTGGTGCCATCATGGGCAGCCTGGGGGCGCAGCATGTCATTGCGCCTGCACTGGCAGTCACGTGCGCCTCCTGCATATCTTCCAGCCAGAAGATATGTAGATGGAACGTTCAGAACCTTACTGGCTCTGTCGCTTATACTGCTTGGGGGTTGTTCCAGGATGTGCGAAGCCATTTGTGGCTAGGAAACAGCTCCATGAGGTGCATATGAGGCCTTCGGGTATAGGACAGAATAGAAATATAAACAGACAAACAAATAAATATGTACCATCCGGGAGCTAAACCCTGCCTTGATTACAGAGTCAAGTGTGGAAAGGCCCTAGGAATCCTGACCCATGTCCAGTTTTTATAAATGCAATCCTTAAACTGAAAAATGTCCACATTGGGCACCATCTGTGCATTTTGTAGCAGCAGTATGTGTGAACTGGACACAGTTGTCCACACTGCATTGTATGTAATAAATATTTGGAGAAACTGGTAGATTTGAGTGTTTATTGCATAATTGCTTGTGTCAAAACTTTGGGATCCAATGCCAAAGCAGGACAAAATAAAACGCCTGGATTTTATACTGAGAGGTTTAAATTCAAAATCCGTGGTTTAGCTATAACTTTCCCTGACTAAAATGCGAGGAAACACTGTACAGATAGTCTAGATTCTTTCACCTGCTTACATGGTAAACATAGACATTAAAGACCTAAAGTGTACATGTAAGAGCTGTACCTCAGACTCAATGGAGAGAGTATGATTTTCACTCGGGTCTTGGTTGTTAAGGCTGGATTTCTGTTTGATGGAGTGACCATGCAACTGTATGTTGACTTTTGCTTGAAGATCTGCTGTTTTCAAACATTATTTGATCATTTAAAAGAAACGAAAATTGCTTAAAACTAACCTTTACCTGGCACTCGCTTCACCATAGCAACAGCAACACACGCTGGTTGTTGCCGTATTTGGCACACAACTGCGGCTGCTCTGCCCCACCCCATGCACCCTTTGGCTGGAAGAGGTGCAAAGGGTGTGACCAGGAGTGTACTAGCCACATCCTAGATGTGGCTAGTTTAGCTGTGTAGCACCATCTGAGCGGGGGATGGTCTGGCACCCGTGGAGCCGCTTCCAGAAAAGAAGTGGCCCACTTGGTATGGATGTGCAAGAATATTCAAAACATTTGAATTCAAATCGAATGTCTATACATTTGTTTTTTAACATTCAAAATAATTTGAATGTTTGTAATTCATATCCATATGCATTTGTATGGATATGTACGGGATGCATATGGTATAAAAACGGAATGTGTACAAATGTGTACAGACACATATGAATGTTGACGACATTCGTATCTTCAAATACTAATAGAATATTTGTACGAATAGATACAAATGTATTCAAATTGATTTGAATACATTCATTTTTTCTCTATTTGTCAGAATTCAGACATTCGAATATTCAATTTGAATTGAACGTCAAAAACTGCATTCATGCACACCCCTACATATGGTCTGTATGCTCTGTACAGGAGCTTTCCCAGACCAACCTTTTTGCCCAAGTGCAAAAATAGCCTTAGACCCTCTTTATGAAAGCATATTTGTAACAATCTGCAATGATTTTAGTGTTCAGGGTTTCATTATTTTACTCCCTCCCATAATTTCCAATTATACTTATTCACTGACTCTTTATATTGCACCCTGCCAAAGATAAACACCGACTTATCCAGAATGTTGAAATTAATACTGAGTTCAGAATTAAAATATGTAAAAATACAGTACACTGGGTTGCAGATAAAAATTTCACATGGGAGCAGAAACAACTTCCGCAGGTGGACAAGAGGACCGGCATTCTGTCTCTCCTCTGCCACCTCTTTTATCTACCCATAGGTACAGCCAGCCATATGCAGAAAGGGACTGTTATTACCATCATATCCTGTAGGAGAACCCCTGATAGAGATAGCAGACATCTTTATCTTCATTTTATATTCCATTTCCATTTCTAAAATAACTCTGTGGTGTTCACATAGATATTGGCAAGACTGCAAAATCTTGCTAAAATTCCTACTGTTTAAAGAAAGTCCTGTGGTTATACAACCTGGAAAACATGAATTACAGAAATAACAGATAAACATATAGAAGACCGCATTAAATTGCCTCATGAAATACTTCAGGTAGAACTCACCCAAGTTTTTTTTACCAAACTGTGACAAATGCAACTCAAATATGGAAACCTCCTAAAAAAACTAGTAAATTCTTATTGTTTAATAATTAGTAACCAAACTGAGATGAAACTTGTAATTATGGAAGAAACGGTTTACCTAAATTATTAGTTTTTGAGAAGCAATGATTATTTTTGTTATTTTTCTTTAACATGTCTCTTAAAAGATTACATCAGACTTTTCCCATTTAAAATCTTTGAAAGCCCTTACATTTGAATGTCCCTGAAGTTAAAATTACCTGAACATCTTAATTCAGCTATTTTAGGACCCACAGTTGTTGACAAAGTACAGTTTATTTCTTTGTTCCTTATGCCTGAACACAGTGGCTCTATAAAAGGTTAAAAAAAGAAGAATTTATTTTATCTGAATGAATAGAAGGGTGTTTTTCCACTCTCACTAGTACACATTAAGTACCCGTTAATGGGTACAAAAATGCCATTTCGTACCCATTAATGGGTACGAAATGGGTACTTTTAGTGACAGTGGAAGAACACCCGAAGTTTCATATATTTTATATATTGCAAATACAGCTAGGTAGTTTATATGAAGCAATGCAGATCTATTTCCTTACTGCAGAATAAGGTTTGGATGCAATCAGAGCAGCCAACGGAGCTCTCCTCGAGGCATTTCATAGAGGGTAGGTCAGTAATGGTACCACTCACTCGTTTCTCAAGTCAAGAACACACATATCTTGTAGATGCCAGGAGAAAACACGCTGGTGATTGCCCTGACATGATCCCCAGAACCCCTTTTGCAGGTGAATCTGTGCTCAGGATGCTGACAGGAGCTACATTCTGACACTACAATTGGTGCCGCCATTAAAGACCATAGGAATACAAAGCCAAATATATAAAGAAATGGATACTAGCCAGAAAGAGAGGTTGGTACTTATTGTGAAGATGTCTTTCTCTGGGTCAGTGAGGGAGGAATGCTCAATAAAGTTGCTTCCAGTGCTCCAATCCAAGAGCGACAGTAGATGGTGCTAGCATATAGAAAAGGAACTGGTGCCTAAATTCCCCCAGTTCTTCAAGAAGCTGCATCGAGTCAACTGGCCCACAGACTTTATCCCACCCTATCCCCAAGGGTTTTAGAGTGGGTTACAGCATATAAAACGAACAGATTAAAACCAATAACAAATTAAACATGTTAAAACCATGTTAAACCCTACCCCAGTTGATACTATTTTAATAACAACTATCGAAAGTAAAAACAAAAACTTTTGAACTGGAGGAAGGCTAAGTAAAACTTAACTAAGATATCTGACAATGTCAGACTCTAGAGAATTTCTGTATAAGTACTAGCGCCAACATTAGAAGAAATATAAAAGAAAAAAAATGGGGCGTGAAAGCCAAGGTAGTAAACCATGGTTCAGCATCATTATATGTGAAAACAATATGCTTGAATACTCACTAAAGGTAGCCAACCTATATCAATTTACTCTGCAATACATTTGAAGTTACAGATGCATTATATTAACGGCACCTACCTGAATTTTGTATTTGCTGAGTTCTGTTTTTAACTCTGAAATGTGGCTGTTTAAATATGTTTTCACTATAAGCATAAAAAAGAACAATATTGTATCAGCAAAAATAAAACTAATCTACACAAATATATGCATTCCTTGAACGACTCTGCATTATGAAGAATATTGTTAAGCAGTAGAAGGAAAGCTACTCCAAGTTAACATTCTGATGTGTGTATTTTCATTCATTCATCACATTTGAAAAAAAATTTGGCAAGGAAGCAAATGAAAGTTGAGCGATTTGGTCCGCATAAAGTCCAGTAAGGAGATTTTGCATGGGGACAGTCCTTCCTGAATTCGGATTCTATTTACATTAAAAAGCCCATGGGGACATGCCTTCAGTCTGTGTTGTATGGGGCACCTTGCTTTCTTGGCTTGAGACCTGTTCTGCCTTAGCTACACCTCATCTTGGGTCCACAGAATTCATCAACTGACTAATTTGAATACAAATTAAATACTGCTCAGACACTTATTTATAATTCCTAACAGAATTGATTCAGATTGTTAATTTACTCGGATCTAAAAACCTAGCTTAATTTTGTTCTAAAATAAAATCACACAGATTTTTTCACTGTTATCCTAATATTACAGAACTTGCCTGCTGTATACCTTTTCTGATCCTTTTCTTCAAGAGGGTACTGCTTATCATGGCTGCTTTTCAGTTTGGCAACTTCGGTGTTAGTGTATCCACCCTTCAAAGAAATATTTGCCAACATTAGGAGGAAATGAATGAATGAATTCTGTTTGCTGGGTGACAGATTTTGCAAAGTATTTTGAAAGGTATCAGAGTTGGCCTCCCAGCTGGCAAAGGATCTTACCAGTCTCTGGGGCGCTGGGCATGGCCAAGCATCACTTTCACCCCCTGCAATGGGTTCTTTTGCTTTTCCAATCGTTTGTTGTAATGAGGGTTCACATACAAGTGTCTCTTACAGCATATGTTTGTATCGACCCAGGAACCCTCTACCACTGAGTTCCAGTCACTCCCATTTTATTATGCCATTATCTGAGGTTTTGTTGAACTGCATTTGCTTCAAGGCATTGCATCAAATCCCCCTATTTACAAATGATTCAGTCCTGATGTGGACGGCTTGAATCAGCAATGTGCTAAGCAAGGCAAAGAGAGAGAAATCAGACCTCATCTAGAGTCCTGTGTCCAGTTTTGGGCAGCCCAATTTAAAAAAGACATTGACGAACTAGAGCAAGTCCAAAGAAGGGCCACCAAAATGGTTAGTGGTCTGGAAACCATGTCCTACGAGGAAAGGCTGAAGGATCTAGGAATGTTTACAGAAGAGAAGACTTTAAATACGAATCTAACATTTTTTTTGGGGGGAAAGGTGGTATACAAATAAAAATGGAAATAGATTCGAATTGGATTTTTTGACATTCGGATTTTAAGCATTTGAATTGAATATTCAACTTGAATTTGAATGCACACCCCAAATGTTATATTCATTAAAACTTGTAGTTTAGCATTTGGAGGGCCATAGTTTGTCTACTCTGATCTAACTACTACAATATACTAACTCAAAAATAACATGATAATTTATGTTCCTGTTTCACGGTTATTCCAAAATAATTCCTCTGATTATTTTTTAAACAGAAAGGAAAATAAAACCTCTTGATGTTCCATTTCAAGCTTTTCTATTTTGTACAGAAATTCCTTTGCTTTGTCCCAGTAGTCTGCTCTCATCTGCTTTTTGCTCTGTAGATTTACTGTCAGCTGATCACCACAATCCCCTTTTAAAGAATGGTCACTTAACTTCAGTGACAACGTCTCAGCTTTGAAAAAAGCAGAATAAAAATAACGTAGCATTAGGCAAAGACCAAAGGAATATATTTCAACCTACATGTCAAAATCTTTACATAATGGCTATCACTGTTAGTAACAGAAGATGATTTGTGTTTCTTCAGGAATGTTTCTGCACTCACAGCCTTCTGATAGCCTAAAAAAATGAAAAATGGACCCAACTTCTGATGTAAATAGGCTTTCTAAACGGGGGACTTGAATATATTATTTGTTTCTCGTTACTTCTAGGTGTTGTGGCAAGTTATTTATAATATTACCCTTCAAGATTTTAAAATGAGGAATCAAAATGACGATCTTACTTATCTGCTTGCAGTTTTGTAGCACAAAGATAGCAGCCTTGTTTAGTTCTTCATCCTGTGATTCAGTTAGTGCCTGGATTATAAGTGGAAGGCCACTGTTTTTAACCAGAGTATATTGATTTTCCTCTAGAAAGGAACAATTAATCCTCAGGAAAATAAATTTGTCCAAACAGAGCAGTACAGTCCTGTATCCCACAAGTCTTTAAAACAGAAAACAATTACTTTGCGATTCTGGATTCCCCGTCCAGCTTAAACAAATCACATTGACGGATTTTGATTTATTTAAAACATTTTTGGTATCCAAAATGTTAACAACTATCAGCAGTATTAAGCATTTTGCCATACAGTATTTATACAAACACTTGGCTGTTCCCATTTGCTTGACGATAACCTGGGATCAATTCAAATACTGCAGTTCCCATTCAAACCACCCAAATACCCAGCACAGAGAAACAGGATATTTTCATCTCCACCCCTTGTCCAAACCCTGCAAGTCTGCCCCACTCAGAATTAGCTGAGTAAAAGAACAGACAGGGCAATCTCTCTCCCTTTCAAATCGGACGCTCCCTCCATTCACTATGTTACCGGGAAGGCAGCAGCTTTGCGCAGAATCAGCTGAGCAAAAGAAAAGACAGGGCAAGCAGATCTCTCCCTTTCAAGTCAGTGAAGGGTAGGAGGAGAACAGAGGTTTGTGGTTCCTGCACAGGTTCAAAGAGAGAAAAGGGGATTCCCTTCCTTCTTCTTTACTTTTAATGAGTAAGGACAGAGTGGGGCTAAAAAAATATTTCCTCTGCCAATTGCTGTAACAATGTAATGTATGTCTTGTAGTTACAGTGGCATTCACAAAAATGGGAAATCTATGTTCAAAGATTTTTTTTTATCTCTGGGACTCTAGCATTGCAGGGGTGGGAAGGACAAGGGGGCAGACCTTCCCAGATGTGAAATCCCACCCATCGGTGGCAGGCATTGGCCAGAAGGATGGGGGGGGGGCAGCCCGAAAGACAGATCTCCCTGAATATCCGATACGAATATCCGATATGAATATCCGATACGAACAAATACGTATCTGATAGGAACAAATACGCACCCATTACAAACAAATACAGTAGGTATCCGATAAGAATGAATACGTATCCTCACGAATGTATACATATCCGATACGTATCTGATGTACGTATCCTGTAACATATCTACTCTGAAAGCCTCAAATCTGACCTGAATCCACTTTTAATCCACTATCAATCCATGTCAAATGCAATCTGGATCCGCTGCAGATGTGACTGGTGCAGCGGCTTTCCTATCTCCTTAGTTTAATGAATGTCCAAACTATTCATACGAATGTCCAAACTATTTGTGTGAATATCTGAAACATTTGTATTCATACGCATGTTAACGTACAAATGTCCTAACACTCGATTCGTGTAAGAATGTCCAAATTCAGACAAATTCGCATGAATAACGAACATTACAAATACTTGTGTATGTCCCTAGAATGGTGATGGCCAACCTATGACACGCGTGTCACAGGTGACACGCCAAGCCCTTTCAGGTGACACACCTGGTCACCTGGTCACCCTGGCACCTGGGCATGTAGTGCTTGCTTGTTCTTGAAGTGTACGAAATACCAACTTTCAATTGAAGATTTAGCAAACGTAAAGAATTATTCATTTTTGCTTTTAATAAAATACATATATCAAAAATATAACTTTTTTACTAGAGCTACAAATATCACAAAATTTTGGATATTTCTGGAAGTGACACAGCACTCGAGTTAAGCTAGGTTTTCTTGTGAATTTTGACACACCAAGCTCAAAACGTTAGCCATCACTGCCCTAGAACATATTAAAAACCAATCCAAACTTCTGTTTTAGTTTATTCATTGTTACTTAAAAATAACTTAGTGCAATCTATATTCAAATACAGTATTTTTGATTTTATACTCAACTTTAAAATGACATAATCAAAGAAATACCAATCTTACCACAACTATCTGTACAATGTCCAAGGGTAAGAATAACACTAAATTTTTCTCCTGAATCCAGGCAATCGTAAGAAAGTAAAGTCAGGAGATTTGATATGATATTGTACTTTGACAGATAAGATCCAACTGCAGCTATTAGTAAAGAAAAGCGGGGAGAATACGTAAAGTAAGAAACACAGTAAAACCCTTTATTTTTAAAGAACATCTGCAATATACATTTTCTGTCCTTACAAGCTTTCATGATCTTCAGACTAGGTGTAAAAAAGATTTGGTAAAGAAACAGAACTGCAGCAATAAGGATCCTACACCTGACCTGCCATGTGAACTAGTACACTGTAGTTTTAGGCTGTGCCTCTTCTGCTGAAGTGACTTTGGAACAGATGGGAAGAGCTGTCCGCATCTCTTATTTCAGAGCAAGGAGGTACCATTCTCCCAAGGTCCTTCTAGTAAACTGCAACAACATGGGTTAACCTCAGTTAACCCTCTGGCCATGGCCCACCTCTGTGAGTGACTGCATGAGAAAGTAGCCTGCATGACTGCTTTGGAGGCATCCATTGCCACCAAAAATGGAGAAAGGGTAGCAAAGAGCACCTTCTTTGACCTCCAGAGGTATCCACAAATGGTAAGTGGAGAGGCAGCCTTGAAGTCTTAACTCAAGAGGTGGGGCAGGGAAGCTCTACTAGGCTTGCTCAAAAGCCTGTCAGTCCTAGTGGGAAAAAAAAACAAGGAATATGATGATAATACGATTAATGAAGGTGATGAAAGAATACCTATCATTTTAGAAACTTTAAACCTCACTAGCAGCTGGACTTATCCAGGGTTGCAGATTAAGCTGCAGTTACTAAAGACGTATCTCTTTGGCCTGGCCTTTGGTTAAATGGGAATGTACTGTCTCTTCCTACTTTATAGACACTGTTATTGTTTTAATATATACTGCTGGTGTTTTCATATATGTCTGATTTTGAATGTTGTTACCAGCCCTAAGACCTTTGGGTATAGGGGGTAGGATAGAAATACAAATAATAAATAAATAAATAACGGTTGATAAAAACATATTTGGATCTCATCACTTACGGTTATCAGCAATACAAGCATCCACAGTCTTTGCTACAGTTATTGCAAGTTTTGTCCTTGAATAGTTCCCAAATGAATTGTACATCAGTTTGGCAAGAAGCTCATCCAGAACAGCTAATCCACCAGTAGAAGCGAAAAGATGCTGTATTGTTGCTTGAAGAAATTAAAACAAACCATGATAGTTACTAGACATGTGTAAATAGAGTTCAGAGGAGTTAGGGTTAGGGTTAGGGTTAGGGTTAGGGTTAGGGTTAGGGTTAGGGTTAGGGTAGTCCACAGGATAGTCCACATAAAATCCAGGAATAAAAAATAAAATGGGAACTCTGGAAACCGAATTTGGATTCTATTCAGATTAATAGAAGATGAAATGGGAATCCTGGATATCGAATTCAGATTCAATTTGGATTTAAATGCCTATGGGAATGTACCCTGAGTGCAAAAAGGCCCTGCATGTTTCCAGTACCTTGGTAATTTATTTACTTATTTATTTTTATGGAGAGCTGCTTTCGCTGCTACAGAGAATGAGCTCCATTTCCACTTAACTTCCACAACAAATGCCAGATCTGACACTCCATCAGCTTGAAATAAATTATTTCAATAGACCACCTGAGTGCTTTGAACTAAGAAGACATATAAACTTGTAATTTAATTTATTTCATAAATATATGGTCAGTGCAATTGTGTAGAGTGGCACTCTAGCTATGATTTATATTGACCACTATTCTCTCTTTCCCCTAATAAAGAAAATGTGTCCTTTCACGTTCTAAAGTATGAAGTTAGTGCTATAAAAACTGCTGAGCCTACTCTTCTGTGCAGATAATGTATGACATTAAACACTGAAGAAAAGCATGAGATGAAGGATCAACACATTCTTATTTGGCACTTACAATTATTTGCAACCGTAAGCCCAATAAGTGAACAGAGTGGACGCACCGTCTCGGTCTTTGTGCAATTCTGTAACCAGTCCTTTGCATGTGGGAAAAGTAAACTGCAAGTTTTCTGATTGTCCTCTAGAGATGATAAAACAATTACTCAAACTTAGCTGTGTTGGAAAATCAAAGCTATTTCTCCTCACTGTCAAATAAAGGAATATTAACCAAAAGCGGTACCATTTTGGGGGTTATTGACACATGTGCAAAGAGCGCTGCATATTGAAGACCAGAGATTATAGCGGTTAACGTTTTGATCCAAAAGGTTCACATCAGATGTTGAAAAAACTGTTCTGTTGGGAACAGAGACAAAACACAACAGAATTTAACACAAGGGAATTTAAATTGGGAGCAATTGATTTTATCCACTTCCTTACAATACCTTTGCTAACCTTCCATACCTGAACAGCTGCAGAAGAACATCAAGGCAACCAGATTCACGCACAAACATCTGCCCATTCTCTGCAAAAAAAAAAAAAAAAAGACTACATACTGTGAATAAAAACAAAAAAATGTCGGTATTTCAGATACAGTGCGCCTTTCCTCATTATGCCTCTATGGGCTGGAAGGCATAGTGCTAATATGCTCTAAGCAATCTGCACTTGCAGATGTTTTGAACATACATAACCTCCCCAACCCTTCCCGAAACTTACCCAACATGCAGTTGGCTGCCTAGACGGCAGCCATCTTTGAACACCGGTGCCAGCGCTAGTTCACATGCATAGTACTGTCACTGGGGCAACTCGGCAGCGCAGTGCATCATTGCACACATGAGTCACCCATCGTGTGCTCTCCGGCGCCTCTCCTGGAGAGTGCGAAAGTTGGGTCCCGAATCTCGGAGCCCCCCCCCAACTTTGGCAATTGGTCAAGAGCGAAAAGGACCTTTGTCATCAATAATTCAAAGAGCTGTTAGGTTTGTTACACACTTTTCAAATCTGCAAACTCTTGTCTTATGTTTAAGTACTCAGGGAATACCAATTATATCATTTTATGTGTACATTTTAAAATGTCTGAAGTGGAGCATGCACACATATATGTGAAGAAAGATTTTTAAAATTAAATTCGTGGGATAGTGAAATTTTATTTACTGAATTTTACTTTAGTTTCATTTTGACTGGTTTAAATTTGTTGTTTAAATTCATTCTGTATAAGAAAAACAGCAATTTTTGAACATGTACGTAGAAGAAAAACTCTTACTGTTATTTGAAACCAGCACTAATAAGACATAAACAGACATTCTTTTCAAATTCACACCGGACTCCTCATTAGTTAAAAATGCATGAAGGTCTTCGAATACTCCAGAAGTACATAACGTCTGTTGACAGAATACTGGGAGGAAAAAAATAGACCTTTGTCAAATGCTATAATAAATTTAGACAGAGAATCAAACTTAGATTTCCTTTACCACCAAGAGGCAGGATGCAACCAGGGTCCTTTCTGCACTTGGCTTTATTCTGAAGTTATCTTGGGATAGCAGTCTGCTGGCTGCAAGCTAATACAGACCATGGTAGGCCTCCCCTGGGGCCTTCCATAATCTGCACTAACATGCAGAGAGCAGGTCCTATTCTGGGATATATTCCAGAATAAAGCCAAGTGCAGAAACATTGCTACTGCAGCTCATCAGGCGTGTATACTGTAGGCCATGTAAAACTGATTCTGTAAGTTCCCCTTTCACCAGAAATTGAACTTCCAGTCTTATGAGCATGTGGGTCAATTAACTTAGGGTGTTTTTCCATGGTCACTAGAAGTATCCATTAAGTACCCATTAATGGGTACAAAAATGCCATTTCGTACCCATTAATGTGTACTTAGGTACTTTTAGTGACAGTGGAAAAACACCCTTAAACTGTGGAGTCATAGACGGACCTGGTGTCTTCAAACTTATCAGTAGATTTTACTGTAATTGACTAAAAACCATCAGCTACTGGACAGACAAGCGTGGCTCTGCTTTGGCACTACCACCTTATTCAATTTGGATTGTACATGAAACAGCCACTCCTATCAGCAGCAGAATTGTGCTGAAGTCAAAAAGGATCAAGTTGCCCGAGGTATTTCTCTAAGTCACTGGTAAGGAACAAATTATCTCTGAAGATTCTCTCAGTCAGGCTGTGGTCACCTTCACTTCAAACCATCTTCAGGCCATCTTCAGGTCTGACTGCTCACACCTTTTCATTACTATCCATTTCATTTGTGGTCTTTCCACCCTTTTCTGGCTAGAAGGTCCACAAACAAAACAGATAATGAAATGAAAAGGTGTGAACAGTCAGACCTATTTCTCTGTACCATCTGAATCAGGAGAGGTGGTTGAAGTGCTTGACAGGTGTCTGGAGGCAGTAATGGGCTGGATGAGGGCCAATAAATTGAAGC
Source organism: Aspidoscelis tigris stejnegeri (assembly GCA_023333525.1). Classification (NCBI taxonomy): domain Eukaryota; kingdom Metazoa; phylum Chordata; class Lepidosauria; order Squamata; family Teiidae; genus Aspidoscelis; species Aspidoscelis tigris. Next base: position 7,799,545 of record JALMGA010000013.1, read on the forward strand.
TGAATCCAGACAAGACAGAGGTGCTGTGTGTCACAGGGTCTCGGGTCCGTGTAGTTGGGAAATACCCTGTCCTGGATGGGGTCGCAATGCCCTGGAAGGGACAGGTGCGTAACTTGGGAGTACTCCTGGACTCGGCATTGACGCTTGAAGCTCAGGTGGAAGCCGTGGCCAGGAGTGCCTATTCCCAACTACGATTGGTGCGTCAGCTTAAGCCTTTTTTGGACAGAGACGACTTGGCCACAGTCATTCATGCCCTGGTAACCTCTAGATTGGACTATTGCAATGCACTCTACATGGGGCTGCCCTTGAAGACAGTTCGGAAACTACAGCTAGTGCAGAATGCAGCTGCAAGACTGCTTACAGGGGTATCGGGCCGGACGCACATCACATCGGTCCTAAAAGAGCTGCACTGGCTGCCGATTCATTACCGAGCCCAATTCAAGGTGTTAACTTTAACGTATAAGGCCCTAAATGACTTGGGCCCCAAATATCTGAAGGAACGCCTCCTCCCATACCAACCTGCCCGTGCCCTAAGATCTGGAGGGGAGGCCCTGCTCATTGTCCCACCACCCTCTGTAGCAAGACGGGTGGGTACTCGAGAGAGGGCCTTCTCTGTAATAGCCCCCAGGCTGTGGAATAGCCTCCCCCTTGAGGTGCGTCAGGCCCCCTCACTGTATACGTTTAGGAGGGGGGTAAAGACGCACCTCTTTGCTCTGGCCTTTGGTTGAACGTGGCACAGTTTTTCCCTACTGTACATACTAATGTTTTATACTGTTTTTATATATGGTTTTATTCTAAATGTTCTTGTCTTTTAAATATGCTGTTACCCGCCCTGAGACCCTAGGGTTTAGGGCGGGATATAAATGTAAATAAATAAATAAATAAATAAATAAATAAATAAATAAATAAATAAATAAGATGGACTGAATAAAGTTTAAAGGTGTGACCACAGCCTCACAGAATCTTCAAGCAAAATACAGTATATTTAAAAGTTATACATGTTTTTCAGAAATGCATAAAGAGAACTACACTATATAACATACAAAAAGAATTACCATTACTCTCAGCTAAACCTCCTAATGTAAATAATGCAGCTTCTTTTATCATGTTGTGCACACTTGTCTTTGCAAGGAAGTATACAAAAGTCAGGCCACCTATTTGTCGAAAATAATCACTAGCCTCACCTATAAAAGACAGTGACAAATTATTATTTATCGTCATCATCATCATCATTTATTTACATAATGTCATCACTGAACATGGTGCTTTACAAGTAACAAATAAGAAAACATAGGTTCTTAAAATAATATATTAATTTAAATTAAGAGGGGGAAACATCATGTAAATTAAGACATGTCTTACTATTCTGTTGGCAAATTGAATAAATAGTGATCATAGCCTCCTTCTGAGAATCAGGCTGATCCATTTGGTACTTAAGACATTCAAGCAGTAAAGTCAGATCTGTTTTAATTTCTGTTAAAAATGAAGCAGAATGTTCTGTTAAGAATGAAGCACTTTTATAATAGCTTAAAGTTATTATGTGTGCTATATAAGAATAACATCTGTTATGTTCAAAATTAACAGTTGTTGAATCCGGTTTTACTCCAAATATGCTTTTTAAGTATTATCATTTCCATATATGTTATGTAATTTTCATATTATAATGATCTTGTCTTGCAAACCAGAGGCCTTTTTGAACTACAGCCAAGTGGCTGTAGTGCAAGAAGGCTAGGCCATGAGGAGATGGATTCCCCATCCACACCTAGGCATTCACACATGTGGCCTTACCTGCCTAGGTGTGAATGGGGAATCCGCCCCCATGTGGCTAGCCCAAAAAGGCGGACATGCAGGCCAGAGTCTTGGCACTCGGCTGCTGCCATTGGGTCGAAATCAACCTGGTGTGGACAGCTGGGGTCCAGCTGAAGTTTGGCCTCTACAGGGCCCAGTTGCCCCTGGAACCACTCTCCACCCAGGGCCATGGAGTTTGGACTGGGAAGCTCGGGGGCAGGACTTCCAGGTCCCGTTGGCAGTGTTCTGCGTCTGTGCATGCTGCAGCCTGTGACTGGCCAGTGGCCTGCACCTGCATAGAACACCACTGACCGGACCAGGAAGCCCCGCCCCTGGGCTTCCTAGTCTGGACTCCGGTGGTGACCAGGTAAGTCACTTGCACAGGCGCGTCCTCAGGGAGACCTGTGGCCCTGGGTGGGAAGTGGTCCCAGGGGGCTTCCGTATAATACTGGATACTGTGGGGGAATTTTCCCTATAGAGAGTAGCCAATAGGCACCTGCAGCCCCTGGGAATTTTCCTGCCTGCAGCTACCATAGGATAAACCCATCCCAACCCAAGCAGCAAACTGACCTGAGAGCTCTTCTTCCCCATCTGTAGAAAGGCTATATAATTACAGGAGGAGTATTTTTTTATTAGCAGCCTGTCTCCCATGTCTCAAGTTAACCTCAAAAGTGACCCTAAACTTGTGTGTGAGATCACAGACTGTTTCTGGCAGAATATTTTACTTAGGACTGTGCACTCTATGCACTTTGTCAAATGGACAATCCAGCTGTGCCCTTGGTAAAATGAAATACTAAGTTACTACATCCATACTTAGAAATGAAAACCATAAGGGCTAGGAATAAGAATGTGAATAATTCCTGTGATCCCATGAAAACATAAGTGTATTTGCCTGTCTGTTCTACTTCAGCTTGAAGTCTAGAGTGATTAACATACAGGAAGGTAAAAATCTGGATATAAAATATAAGAAGAATCTTACCACACTGCATTTTCTGATCCCTTTCATTTGCGTTTTGACAGCATGCTCTTAATTTCTAACAAGGGAAATGGAAAGAGTCTATATAGTCTTCCGTCAGAAAGTCAAACAGTGTATCCTTTGTGATTCCTTGCATACTGATACACAGTCAAAATACATTATTCACTGTAGTAACGTGAATGAAGAAGGGAGGGAAAAAGGACTTTCCCCTGACCATCTTCCTGAGCCTTCTCACCTTCAAGCAGGTTCCTGATAGGAATAACAGAAGAGTGGGAAGGTGGTACAGGTTGGCAAACACAAAACACAGGGATCCTGATAACACTGAACTTCATCCAGACCACACTTACTTAATCCACGTTATTTGGTAATCCGGAGTAAAGCATATCTAGACATATTTTCATCCAGACTGCACTTAGGTAATCCATATTATCTTGTAATCTGGAGTAAAGCATATCTGGACATATTTGCATCCAGACCACACTTACTTAATCCACATTATCTGGTAATCCGGAGTAAAGCATATCTAGACGTATTTGCATCCAGACCACACTTACTTAATCCACATTACTGGTAATCTGGAGTAAAGCATATCTGGACATATTTGCATCCAGACCACATTTACTTAATCCACATTATTTGGTAATCCGGAGTAAAGCATATCTAGACATATTTGCATCCAGACCACACTTACTTAATCCACATTATCTGGTAATCTGGAGTAAAGCATATCTGGACATATTTGCATCCAGACCACACTTACTTAATCCACATTATCTGGTAATCTGGAGTAAAGCATATCTGGACATATTTGCATCCAGACCACACTTACTTAATCCACATTATCTGGTAATCTGGAGTAAAGCATATCTGGACATATTTGCATCCAGACCACACTTACTTAATCCACATTATCTGGTAATCCGGAGTAAAGCATATCTAGACATATTTGCATCCAGACCACACTTACCTAATCCACATTACTGGTAATCTGGAGTAAAGCATATCTGGACATATTTGCATCCATACCACACTTACTTAATCCACATTATCTGGTAATCTGGAGTAAAGCATATCTGGACATATTTGCATCCAGACCACACTTACTTAATCCACATTATCTGGTAATCTGGAGTAAAGCATATCTGGACATATTTGCATCCAGACCACATTTACTTAATCCACATTATTTGGTAATCCGGGGTAAAGCATATCTGGACATATTTTCATCCAGACAACGCTTCATCACCCCTCCCGCCCCCTACTCCTTCCCTTTTTAGTCACAAATATTCTTTGAATGCTTATGGCAACAGACTATTAATTCTAATAATTTCTTCTTTAAAATACTGTAGTGCTCCCCATTTGTTAAGTTTTTTTAAAATCCCATTTATCATGTATTGATCCCAAAACGTGATATCCCAATCGAAAGGAGATCTAAAAATACCCATTAGGGACTGTTGTATACTATATTTATACCAATTTCTAAGAGACCCTTTATTTCTATCACCCCATCCCAAAACTATGGCGGCTTATGCTTCTGAGGTCCTGTATTAGAGGGAAATCCTGACTGAGGCAATGTTCCTTTGGAGGCCAATGAGGGCACCTCAGCCAAGAAAAGAGATCTTGTGGGAGAAAAATAACCGATCTCAAGGGAAGAACACCCAACTTTATTTCTTCCCTGAGGGGGAGTCTTTTGGTCCAAACAGAGTGAAAAGTTTAAACTCAGCCACGCCAACCAACTCCTGGCACTAACAGAGTGAGAGGAATGAAGCCAATTCCTGGTATTTATACCCCTTCAGGGCTTATTAATTATGCAGTCAGTGACCTTTACATTCATTGGCTGCCGCCTTTTCTTCTTATGTTCATTGGCTCAAACAACTGCTGTGGTATCTGCTGTGCTGAATCTTTTCCCGCTCTTTCCCCCCCTCCTCATTTAAACTATTAACTCTTTCCTTGCCTCCCACAATTCCTTCTCTTTCTGGTCAGTGTAAACAAAACTTGGCTATGGTCAGCCTTCTTTACATCATTGTGAATGATATTTTATTTATTTGCGCCTTTGCGCTGCCCTGTACCCAAAGATTTCAGGGCGGGTTATAAGATTAAAGGTCGGATATAAAATGAACATAGTGAAACAATAGGGGTGCCTGAAAGTGGGGAGGAAAAGCTGTTTTTCCTTATTTATCCATAGGCCAGGGCAAAGAGGTGCATCTTCACTGCTCTCCTGAACATGTGAAGTAAATGTGCCTGGTGCACCTCAGGGAAGAGACAATTTCATAATCTGGGAGCCCTCACTGAGAAGGCCCTATCCCAGGTGCCTAGCCTTTTGCTACTGACATTGGCACAACTATGATGTACATAGTTTCATTACATTTTCAGTTTGCTTGCAACAGCAATAAAAACATCCCAATGGTTTGATATATTTTAGTAATACTATTTGTAACATAAGATCCCTGTGTTGCCTTTACATCCTGGGCAACATTCTGTCAACTACAAGTAACACAAACCACGCAGAAAGCTTTTTCCCTTTGCGCTGGACCAAAGGGAGAATCAGTTTTTATTAAATAGCCATTCTTGTTCAAGATATGTAACTCCATGAAGCAGTTTGGGAAAAAGAAGAAGAGGTGGCTTTTCTAACCCCCTTTTTCTCACCCATCTAAGGGGACTCAAAGCAGCTGACAAACCTTCTGTTCTGCTCCCCACAAAAGACCCACTGTGAGGTACGTGGGGCTGTGAGAGCTCAGAAGAGAGCTGCAGTCACCCAGCTGGCTTCATGGAGGAGAGCGGAATCAAACCCGGTGTTCCCAGATATGAGGCTGGCTCCTTAACCACTAGACCAAAGGGGGAGAAAAGATTTTGGGAGCACCAAGCAGCTGTCTTGATGACGCCGAAGATGATTTTGGCTGGGAGGACAAAAGGCTCCCTTTTCTAGACTAAAAAATTGCTGTTGGATTAGAAAAGTCATATTTGGAAGTTTACAGGCAGGGTATAGAACTTGGTAATCAGCAGTAGCTTTGGCTGTTGAACTGGCAAATCAGTTAACCTGAATGTCCATGGTCCAAACTCTTGGATGACCTAAACATTAACCATGGTGATATCACAGGGCAAGTGATGACATCTAAAAGGGAGGCAATATACTGCCTATTCTTTATGGGGTGTACTGTATACAAGATGTAAGGTGTCATGGTTTCTAAATTACTGCAAAATCATGGGTGTTAAAACATATTTCGAGTCAGTATAAATGGTGACTGAAAGACCTTTGTCAGGCGACATGCTTCGATGACAGCAACGTTTGCTGAAGGAACACCAGGCAACAGAGCAGCCTCAGTAATTCCAACAGGAGAAAATTAAAGATGGTTATCCAAAAACTGCAGAACTGCTCCACAGCTATAGACACGGGGGGAACTCTGGAAACATGGAGGCGTTTCTAGTAAAGAAGTGGCTCTGTACACTCCAATGTTCACAAAGCAGAGAAGAGTGAAAGCTGATCCTGTGAGGAATACAGCTCTGAGCATGTGCATAGTAGTGGCATGTTTGCAAAACATTATTTAGGTGAGGGCATCCCATGTTCATCAAAATAACTAAACGAGGGAACAGGGCTTTTCTCAAGGTTAAATAACAAAGAAAACCCACTCAGCCACTTGTCATAATTCGTTTCACCACTTTTGACTTGTATCTTGTCTTGTACTGTTGATATATTGTGCCTTTTTATGCCACTATTCAAGTTGGGAATCACTGATATACTGCAAAAAATTCTTTTTCAGAATCACAAGTTTTATTCAATACGTGTCTTTCTCTATAGTCGCTTCAAGTACTTAGTTTTAAGACAAATATTTAGTAACAATTTCCTGAGTTATATAAGCAAGCTAAAAGTCTGAATTGAAGGTTAATCCAGCTCTCAACAGCACAGAACAAAAGTGCTAAAACTTAAAATATTAAACTACTGAGAATCATCCTACTCGCGGTTTTATACGTACTGATCTTCCAGGTGTCGGTGCCTTTTATTATAATACAAGGTACATTTTATTCGAGAACTTTAATGGTGAAAAAATACAAAGAAAAGAAATAGGGAGAAAATACTGTACCAGCAACACTTTACATAACAAACTGCAACCCAAAGGCAATAAGAAGCCCCAACAGCATTCTGGTCTCTGTTTAGACTACAACTTGAATGTGGCTGAAGTCTGTGACATGCCATTGTAAATAAAGGTGTTGTTAAAAATTACAAATTGTTTTGTAATGATTTTCACAGCTTCCTGTGCAGCAGCTCCTGTAAAACAACAGTGAAGAAGGAACGGAATTAGAAACATATAATAGAAACACTATACACAGGATAATTGATTCATATCTTTATGCAAATCTGATCCATTCTTCAACCCCTATTTTATTCAAGTGAACTGAATCTAGTGCATAATTCCAACAGCTGACTCTGCTACCAGGCAGAGTAGATTATATGAAGGATTTTTTTGTTACTGTATATGGTGGCTTCACATCTTCAATAAGTAGAAATGTGCAGCACGCATCTGAGAATTTGAGGCAGCTAGATTATTTTATTTTATTATTTATTTGCATTTTTATCCGGCCCCATACCCGGAGGTCTCAGGGCAGGTAACAGCAATTAAAATAAGACATAAATTAAAACAGTGGATGGGAAGGGAAGTGCGTCAACGCCCACGAGCAGGGCAACTAGTCAGCACCGCAAAGAGGCTAATGGACTATATGGGCCACGATGGAGGATAATAATGTTCAGAACCACAAGCTCTTCAGAAGAAAGGCAGCATACAAATGCAAAATGTAATGAATATCGAATTACGCCATCTTCTTACCTCCCAAAAATGCAGCAACGGTATGCGGTTCAGCAGCCCCGTAGCGGCAACTAAGAATAAATTACAGGCATTAAGGATACCGTAACAAGAACTCAGAGGATGGTGTTTTTAAAAGGTATATATGTCACTTACAATTCATGGACATAATCGTCCTTCACTGTCACAGGCAATCCATATTCCTGAAGAAAACTATTTAGGCAAGATTTGAGTTTTCCTATATCATCCTCCACTTGGTAATTATAAACACCTGGAAAAAAGGTTTTTTTAAACTTAAGTATTTCATTGACAATGGAGAATATATATAAAATCCAGTAATATTTTAAGATTCAGCCTTGACCCCAATCCCATGACTCTGGGTTGGTTAGGAGATGGTCGTTGGAAGGGAAGTCCCCACAGAGGCCAGAGAAATGAGTCTTATTAAATCTTATTCAGGCCGGAGCGGGCCTACTACCCAAATATCTACATTGGAAAATTTTACCCAACAGATATATAGCAATAATATCAGCACTGAACATAAAACAATGAAATTGGTCATATAATTAAACTATACAGACTACTGTAATGTGCTCTAAATGGGGCTGCCCTTGAAGATGGTTTGGAAAGCTGCAGCTAGTGCAGAATGCAGCTGCTAAATTGCTAACCAGGACAGCTGGCCGGATGCACATCACACTGGTCTTAAAAGAGTTGCACTGGCTGTCAATTCGCTACCAAGCCCAATTCAAGGTGTTACCTCAGTCAGTCAATATTTGTAGAGTTTCAAAAACTATTGTTAATCTTTTCCCACAGGGTTACAGGAAACATTACTGCCATGAATATTCTGATTATGTGTTTCAGAGCCAGCATCTGATCCCAGAGGTTTTGCCACCCAGAGCACATTTCCACAGTTTCATCCAGACAGGCACTTACTTGGATAATCCAGAATAAAGCATGGATAATATGGAATAAAATGTGTCTGGATGTGTTTTAATCTGGATTATCCAAGTGCGGGTCAAGAAAGTGCTGTCTGGACAAAGCTTGAAGTAACTGTGGCTGTCTGAGGACTTTCCCTCAGACCAAGCACATTCCAATATGGAAGCCAAATACCCTTCCCCATGGGACCATTGAGTCCAGAAAGTGACTGAGCTGGAGCCAGAAATGTAACAATTTACAGCTGCTATTTCAGGAGAGACTGTGAATGTTTCCCATAAATCTGGCTGAATCGCCAAGAATTTTTACTGAGTTTCCTATTTATTTATTTATATTTCTATCCCGCCCTATACCCAAAGGTCTCAGGGCGGATAACAACATTTAAAATCCAATACATTAAAACAATAAACAATCCATATTAGAACAATAGTGTCTGCAAACAGCTACTAATGGCTACAAGTGGGAAGGGAAAAGGTGTCTCCATTTCGCCAAAGGCCAGGGCAAAGAGGTCCATCTGCACTGCCTTCCTGAATGTATACAACTATCATACTAGCTGGATCTGAGAAAAGGCTTGCTAATGTATTTAAGTTTACTGACTACATTCTTTTATAATAAAAGGCCCTCTTATATTACATACTTATACTACTATGTAACAAACTAGATTATACTAAAAATAACTTTACCTGGGTATCTACCGTACTGTTTAAAGAATCTATCCACAGCACGTAGCATTGTGTACAGCACCATTTCACTGTCCGGATTATCCATATGGGAAACTGCAAGATCAAAAATAAGTTATCTCCTTAAGAACAATCCGTAGTACAAAATTGTTTTAATTTATAAAAACCTGATAATCGGCTGGGCTTGCTACATTTTTCTTACCCAAAACAAAATATTCTATCTTTGCTAACATGTTTTGAAGTTTTCTTCAACAGGTCCTTTGATAACATGGGGCCTTTCTGGACTTGTCCTTATTCTGGAATATATTCCAGAATGGAGACTTGCTATTTGCATGGTAATGCAGACTATGGAAGGCCCCAAGTGAGGCCTGCCATAGTTTGCATTAGCTTATGGCCAGCAGATTGCTATCCCAAGACATATTCTAAAATAAGATCAAGTGCAGAAAGGGCCATGATTTTGTATAGTAGGCTTTTGCTTTTATACGGTTGGTGAAACCTGTCTTCTCTGGAAAATTTTGCTCAACAGATATATAACATAAACTGAAATTCCACTGACTTGCACTAAAGACTGGATTAACCTTCCAGAATGCCACAAAAACATAGATAGACTCATGTCCCCACACCTGTTGACCACCAGTGATTCCCCTTCACAGAAGAAGACTGTGAATTCAGTTATATGAACCTATCCTATTCCCTTGCAACTAAAATCATGCAGCTATTTCTCATATTATACCAGGAATGAAAAGAGCAGCTGGATAATCTGAATAATCAGTTATTTTCATCCCAGTTTCTAAAGACGGAAGCACAATTAAAGAAATCCAAACACGGCTTTGTGTTTTCCTTACTTATCTCATCTTTGTTTGCAGTGCTCAATCCATACTCTTCTGAAAGCGATCTACACCGCACCAGTCGGAGAAATGCTGAATTACTACCTAAACAAAGAGCACCCAGAAAGAGGAGATATGAGAAGATACGTAAAGACATTGACTTGACACTTTAGCAGTCTTTAAAAAAGCAAGGAGCAGCTACACAGATGCATAAAGTTCTTTTTCTTTTGTTACTGAAGACCCACTTAGAACAGATTTTTCTGGGCCTCTGCCAACTGCCTTTAAAACGCAGTGGAGGAACACAGCTGTGAAGCGACTTGCCATTTACCTTCCATGTTATCTAATTCAAAGGTGGATTTTCTGAGTTAGATAAAACCAAAAACAGCTTGTAAGTTGCCAATTGTGTTATCTCACTCTGAAAGTGGACTGAAGCAGGATTAAAATGCAGGTGTAAACACACACAGCGCTATAGCATCGGGACCGGTATGTGAGCACTGCGAATGGGACATTCCTAGATGTTGCATCTTGACCCGGCTAGCCCCATCTTCATGCAGCATTCTAGACCCAAGGCCTAGAACTTGGCCAACTGCATGCCTGCTACTGTTAAATGGGACTAGAAATGTTTCTGCAAAGGCCAGTCCATTCAGGCAAATGCAGATTCAGCTAGATAGATGACAGATATTTAAAAAACCAACTTAAAACGCTACAGGGAAATTCTTGACTAACTTTCATGGTGTGACAAAGACACTGCAGTGAGAGAAAACATCAAAAATACTCACAAAGTAGTTTTAAATCTCTCTGAGAAATGGATTCTGGGGCCTATGAAATAGAAACACATTATCCCTAGGTTAGCAAACCAGTTGGCTAATAAGAACATATGAGGAGCCCTGCTGGATCAGGCCAAAGTCCATCCAGTTCATAAGAACCTAAGAGGAGCTCTGCTGGATCAGGCCAAAGTCCATCCAGTTCATAAGAACCTAAGAGGAGCCCTGCTGGATCAGGCCAAAGTCCATCCAGTTCATAAGAACCTAAGAGGAGCCCTGCTGGATCAGGCCAAAGTCCATCCAGTTCATAAGAACCTAAGAGGAGCTCTGCTGGATCAGGCCACAGCCCATCTAGTCCAGCATCCTGTCGCACACAGTGGCCCACCAATGGCCCATGGGCATCTCAAGCAGAGACAAGGGCAAACCCTTCTCCTGCTCTCGAACCCCAGCAAATGGCCTTAGAGGCATCCTGCTTGTTCCCCCAGCCTGAAAGATGTGCTTAGACATCCATTCAAATACATTTTGAATACAGTTCTTAAGAAATCGGTTGGATAAATGTGGATTACTAAACAGAACTTTCTTGCTGAGAAATCAATGTCCCCTTCCCCACACCCCTCCATGAAGAAACACAAGCTAAAGGTGTGTCCCTATGATCATTTTAATCCAAATTTAGTCTGAATTTGGGAAGGACCATCCTCAGGACTTCCGTAATTAATCTGAATTCAGCGTCCAGGTGTCCCCATGCCCTATCCTGGGACTTCTGGAATTTATTACTGTTATTTTACTAGATTAATTTTAATACTGTTCTGATTATTATTAGATTGTTTTATTGCTATGTTATTATTATTTCTGTAATTTTAACCCTGTACCATCCCTTGGTGGAAGGGGGGCTGTAAATAAATATCATCATCATCATCATTATCATCATCTCCAGGTAAAAGGTGAGATAAAAATGTAATTAAACAACTAAGTAAGAAAATAAATAACTTTTAATTGACTCACCTTACCTACTGACTGTAACAACTTAGCAGCATAGTTACCTACGGCTTCGGCATCCTTTTTGGCCTTGTCACGGTATCTACCAAGAGGGGGGAAAGGACAGAAAATAAAGCTTCAAACGAACTGATTCAAAGACTGCAAGACTATCTAGGCATGAGTTACATGGCTGTTTGTGTTTCAGGTGAGCAGGGATAACTAAAATGGCTGCCATGACTTCCGGATGTTTCTGTGTATAAAAGTGTACAATTCCAAGTCTGTCCTAATTGTTTCCTACTGTTCTTTATCAGAAACACAGGATATCTGTGTACAAAAGATGAACATGAGATACCTCCCTGTAGCACACTGCCATCTTCCTGAAAATATATGATCAGCAGTCAAGTAACACCTATGACCAGCACAGGATGGAATGTGCTTCCGAGCACTGAACTGTAAATGTCTGTTAGTAAGTACTTTGGAATAAAAGCTATAATGGGGTAAAAATTAATAGTTGATTCTCCTATACAGTTGGGCCCCTGTTATCAGTTGATCCAGTTATCGCACTGCGGTGAGCGGACCAGCCTTCTCCGCCCCAAACGACCTACTGGTGCATTTAGGCCGACCTGAGGCTTCCTGTAGGCCTGGGACAGTCAGATATAGTGCAAAATCATGCAAGATTTCTCATGATTCCTGTGAAATATCATGGATTTCCCAGGAATCATGGGAAATCAAATGAAATTTCCCAGTGTTCTACATATCTGTGGCTTTCAGTAACCATGATAGGACTTGGAACCTATCACCCATGGAGATGGGGGTCCAACTGTACTGAACTCTAACAGAAGACATACTGGATCCTGAATTTAATAAAAACAATAAATTAGGAAGGAAGACAATAAATTAGGAGTTTTTTTAGTTTCTTGTTTATGTATTAAAAACTGGCGCCTAGTTATTTGAATAATCTAAGGCTCTGGAAGTAGTACATAAATAAAATACTTCACAACAGCTTTGATAATTTTGGGGAAGAGGAACCCATCATCAAACAGTAGGATATTGTGAATGACTGAAAAAAAATACTTACATATTTTGCAGTCTGATAAAATTTCCAGAGTCTGCAATCATGTCTGGAATTGTGCCTCTAACAGGTAAGTTGCCATGACCCTCTTTGGCTACAAATTCCTTCACGGCTCGGGCCAAAATCCAAAAGGGTGGAGTCTGAGGATAAACCAATGCCGTTATTTTTCTGTTTCTGTTTCTGTTCAGGGGAGCAGAACAGTATTGTCAAAATTTTTGCACTTATTACCTGGTGTGAGAGATTCGTGCAACGATCATCATTCAAAATGTCTTCAATACAACCTGGTATCTATAATGGAAATACACAGATTTCAGCACCTTCCTTAATAACGAATTACAGTATGCTTGTGCCTTGATTTATACAGTCTCCAATATAAAAAATGGACTATTATACCATTCAGAAATTTGGCATCCCTCAATTATCACGTCCCCCATTTTCTACAGTGTGGTTTACCACCAAAAGCTCCATTCACTTGTATCTTCTGCATATATACAGTGATTCAAATGAAACTCTCTTATACAAATCAGATTTTGCCTTATTGGCTGCTAAACAGATGGTTGTAACACCATGGAAGGATTCCGCTGCAGTGTCTGGTTGTGCCTGCTTTGGGACTTGGCTATCCTAAAACGGATCACATATCAGACTAAAGTCATACAAGGAATTGACAGCAACGTTTCTTTCCTGGATGTCTGAAGTCCACTGATTCGCCATCACGCTATGCTAGAAGAAAGCTTTCTACCTCCAGCGCACTGCCTGAAATACAGGCAATAGCAAAATAAGCCAGTTTGGTCTTGTGGTTAAAGTGTCAGACTCTATTAACAGTCTCCCAGTTTGAGCCCGCACTCCTCCAGGAAGCCAGCTGGGTGACTTTGGTCTAGTCTCAGCTCTTCTGAGCTTCCATAGCCCCACCCACCTCACAGGGTGTGTGGTTGGGAAGAAGAACAGAAAGTCTGTCCTGACTTTTAAACACAACTTCCTCCAGAACAGAAGAAAGGAATCCTGACGACTACCCTCCTTTTACCTTTGTAGCAGCTACAGCTGTGTTCACGTTTTTAATAGCTTCTTCAAAGTTTTCTTCATCTTCTAGGATTCCATCTTCATTTTTTAAGATACCTAGCAAGAAATAAGTTAACAGGAAGAACAAAGTTTTTAAACACATATGCATCCATCTGACACCAGTATTAGTTGTATCATCTAACTGGTTTAAAGTAACAGCATGATATTATTATTATATTATATTAATTATATTATATTATTACATTATATTGTTATATCCCACTCTTCTCCCAAAATGGGACCCAGAGTGGCTCACAACACTAAAATTCCATTTAAAAAAATAATACAAATATCAAAATAAAATTAAACAGCCATTAAGAGTCAATATAAACATCCAAAAACCAGCTAAAAGCATCATTAGAATTATGACTATTTCTATTACGCCTGTCATGTGTTTTAATACATAGTGTTGTGGTTTTGATGATGTTTGGTTTTAGATGTTGCTACCTGTCTGGTGACCTTTGGGTATAGGGTGGGACAGACAGACAGACAGACAGACAGACAGACAGACAGACAGACAGACAGACAGACAGACAGACAGACAGACAGACAGACAGACAGACAGACAGACAGACAGACAGACAGACGTGTTTGATATGATTCTTTCGCTCTTATCCTTCGTATGTTAGTGTTCTGGTTTTATATTCATCCGTGCATCTGAGTTATTATTTACATTTATTCAAGCATTATATCATATTGTTTTCTGGGTTTTGTTGCAAACTGCCTTGAGCATTTTATTTCAGAAAAGTAGTATAAAAATGAATTCAACAGATAAATGAAATCTAGCTTTTATGTAATGCTTAACATGAGACCTTCTGAATATGAAATTAAAAACAGCGAAGGGAAGAGAAGTGGGCAAGCTCATAGCTCCAATCGAGGTCATGATGGGAGGTGTTTCTACATACTGCCAAAAGATTTAGGGTTGCATTCAAACTAATACCGAAGGAAAAATCCACACATACCAGCTGTGCTAGAGAAAGTTCCTACTCAAAATTACCTTGTCTAATCATCTCTCTGAAGGCCTCTTTTTCTTTGTAGTTCTTAGGCATCTGACCACTGTTCTAAAAATAAAAATGTATGTAATTGATTTCTGTAAGTGAAATATGTTCATTTGTTAATATTAGTTTAACAGAGCAGAACAGCCAGCAAAGGAGACAATTCAGTCAATAACAAAACAAAGTTAAGTTACTTGTTCCTTTAACACAAAATGGAAAACAGATGTATCACTGGCTACTAGAATGGATGCCTAAGTACATCTTTCAGGCTGGGGGGACAAGCAGGATTGCTTCTAAGGCCATTTGCTGAGATTTGAGAGCAGGAGAAAGTTTGCCTTGTCTCTGCTTGAGATGCCCATGGGCAATTGGTGGGCGCCGTGTGCGACAGGATGCTGGACTAGATGGGCTGTGGCCTGATCCAGCAAGGCTCCTCTTATGTTCTTAAAATAAACAGACATGCATGCACTTTACACTGGAATTCCTAATATAAAACTTAAAATAGCACCATCATCTGGCTTATCAAGGCAAATGCTTAGAGTATAGAGGCCCACCTCACAAGAGTTGTTGAGAAGGTATCTCCAGCTGACTACACTCATCTGAAACCGGCAGCATCTGAAAAGTGTTTCACTCCGTTCAGCGCTACTCCACTGCTATGGAAGGGTTGCTTCATGTATTGGAGGCAACCCCACCAAAGCCTAGCTTTTTCTCCCCTAAAAAACACTTTTCACTACCAGTACTGGTTGTGGGTGTTCCAGATGCAGCACTTTTGTGGACAGAGAGTGACTGTAGCGCTGTCCAACACACACTTATTGAGGCTGAAACAGCCAACCCCGTGTTTGCAGAGATGGTGATACACCCATCTGGGTATTTACTGGAAGCTGAATCACCTAGACCAGCGGTTCTCAACCTTCCTAATGCCGCGACCCCTTAATGGGGTTCCTCATGTTGTGGAGACCCCAAACCACAGGGGCAGAGCAGCTGGGAGGTGGGAGGGAAGGGTGGCGGGAGACTCATCGCGACCCCTCTGAAAGGGTAATTCGACCCCCAAAGGGGTCCCGACCCCCAGGTTGAGAACCACTGACCTAGACTGTGTGCCCCCAAAGCTAGCAAAGACAGTCCTGTGGCCAGTGAAGTCTACGCAGGAAGCAGTAATAATGGAGGAGCAATATCTCATATTATTGCTTCCTTCTGCTGTGTCCAGCTGCAGTCTGAAGGAAGCTTTCGAATGAAGAATGCAAGAGTCTTTGGAGGAACTAGTATTTTCAGTTTTCACATGCAAGAGTCTTTGCAGCACAAAGGATACACAATATCTGCATACCTCATTGTACCATTTTTCCAGATATTTGGCTACAATGATAATCCATGGAATGTGGCTATGTTCCTGTAAACACAGAAATTCAGCAGTTATTTTGAGGCATAACAAAATATACAGGCACAGTAGAGGATATTCTGGAATAAAGCATGGAATCTGGAACATCCAAACGTAAGTAACTGATGTTTGGATGCAGCCGATCCGTGGGTTGCCGCTAAAGCTCGAGTAACTGTTAAACCTGCACCAACCTTTTTCTCCATGTGATCCAAATCATAAGAGTCAACATGTTCTCTCAGTTCTGGAAATGGTTTATCTAGTCTCAAATCATCCAGGGCATTATCTGGGTGAGATTCTACAACTACGAAAAAGATAAGCAACATTCCAATTTGAAATGAAAGTTAACAATAACATTAAATGAATGAATCTACATTAGTGTATACACACGTGTGACTATATTAAACATTGTATCCTCACCTCCCCTATTATCCAGCAGTTAATTTTATAGTCACATTTGGTTCTGGCCTATCTACTTCTAGATTTAGTATGGTATGTGCAATCGTAAGGAAACTGGCTCAAAATGTGCGGTTTTAAAAGATGACTGACAGAAGCAACTTCAGCAAACAGTATCCAAGACAGGGCCATTTATAGATGTGGAAAATATTTTAATAAATGCTTTAAAAGCCTCTTACCTGAATGTTCCTTGATAACAATTCTCATGTATCCTACTAATCCATAGGTTCTACAAACTAGAAGTGGGATGTTGTAATTCCACAGGACTTCAGCTAGCCGGAGTAATGTACTGAAAGACATAAGTTCAGTTCAAAGTAATCTCCATGCTAACACTGAAAATCACCTCCTGGTAGTTCCAGATCATGGAAGGTGTGCTGTCTACAAATCTCCCATGATCTGGAATAAGGCCTTTGGTCCACTTGGAGACCCAAGGCCTATTCGCAACAGGGCCTCTCGAGCGCAAGTAGGACGCTCCGGGACAGAGCAGTCACTCTGCTGGGCCAGTGGTTCTGTTCGGAACTGCCCCAGCCTGTTCCAGAGCAGCCTAATCGCGTTCCAGGTGTACAGCACGAAATCTCGATCTACACCCGTTCCCGCCTGTTCCAGGCCATCCCACAGCTGTACGGGAGGGAGAGCATTTGCACTCTCCCTCCTGGACAGCTGCAGGCCCCACCCCCCGCTGCTGCTATTGGGCCAAAAATGGCCCAACAGCTGGCAGCCGCACGCAATCACCTTACCTTGCAGGGCTTGGGGTGCTCCTCGTGTGGCCTAGAGAGCGACATGTTGCTCACTGCCCAGGCGTGCGCGCCGCTAGACCAACCCCACGCTGGCACGTAAGGTCAGCGTGGGCCCTGTCCATCAGAGTGCGTGCACCTGCGCAGTGAGCGACGTGTTGCTCTCCAGGCCGCGCAAAGTTCGGACCCTGGACCCGAGAAGGTGAGGAATCACGCGCATGGAGGGGATGGTGGTGCGAACTCCTGGATGCTGCTGGGCACCCAGAGGTTCATTGCCAGCTGCTGCAGTCCGATCGAGAACGCAGCAGTTGGCGGGACACCAGCACCCACAGTTCGGTGTCCCCCCCGCTGAGGCCTGCCACAGTCTTCATTAGTCTGCAGACAACAAGCCCCTATCCTGAGATATATTCCAAATTAAGGCCCCAGGTCTTGACACAATGTGGAATAACTCTGGTTTGCCATGGTTAGCAGAGACCAAAGGCTAAGGGTGAACTCTGGTTTCACCCCTAGTGCACTACATGCTTGCAGTCACAGCTTCCTGCCTTTATTTATTTATAAATATTTTTATTTTAATCATTTATGCATGATTATAATTATTTGTTTACATTCCCAGTTTGTTTATATTTTTCCATGGTTACTTCCTACAAGATAAAGCATAGCTGCCTAAACAAGGAACTTTTCCCAACCCTGCATTTACAATTACGTCGATAGTAGCAATCCAGCAAGCAAAGGAAGGTTTCTGCTTCAATCATCTCTCAAATTGCCCTTTAGCTACTTAGTTTCTAAACTGACTAAACATTTTTCTTGGTTTCAGTGGAATGGAAAAGGCTACAAAGAAAAGTACGACATTGTAAACAAACAGAGGTAAGAAAAAACGGACTCCCTGGACCAATTAAAAACTAACATTTTAAATATAGTTTACACAGGCCCTTTCTGCACTTACCTTGCTTAACCCAGATTCGTAAATCTGGATTAGATAGATTTGGATCAACCAGAGGCTTTAGAGCAGCAAATGTCGATCTTCCTTGATGTGCCACATTTATCAGGTCTACAACTAAACAAGATTACTGAACCCTTAGCATGGATCTGATCCAGATTAACATTAGTCACATGCAGATGATGAGTCCTAAGTAGCTCCCTGATCTGGATTAACAAGTAAGTGCAGAAGAAGCCACGGGGTGTTTTTCCACTGTCACTAGAAGTACCCATTAAGTACCCATTAATGGGTACAAAAATGCCATTAAATACCCATTAATGGGTACTTAATGGGTACTTCTAGTGACAGTGGAAAAACATCCCATGGTGTCCCAAAAGATCTTTCAAGAAAATTTGTGTTTTAGATGTAGTTAAGAACAATACTGATTTCATACATGCTTACCTCTCTGGGAGCTGGGTTGTTATTACTACATTAAACCGACAGAAAAAAGAAGGATCATTGTCTAGAAGTGTATCTGGATTCTTAAGAAAAACACAGCAGTAAGAATGTAATCATAAAGTAATCAACAAAAGCAAATCAAAACTATAAGAAAAACCCTAATTTATTTAATTTTATCTTTCTCAATGCATTTCATCAACCGTAACCTCATTTAAGTGTGTCCAGGGATGTACAATAATTTAAATTTGGTGTGTCTCCCCCCCCCCCATACAATTATACATCAAATTCTTGAAATCGGCTGGTATATATCACCTGCAAAGCCATTTGCTAATTTGCTACATTATGGTCAAGGTTTGTTTACGCTGCCACATATAAACACATCCCATTAAAGCTGTATTTAAAACTGCAGATACTAGTTTTCGCTAGACATACAGATATTTGTTTATAAAAGTCTGCAGAGCAAGCAATGAGAACATTTAGGAAGGAAGACATGTTTGATTTTAAATGCGTTATCCACCCTGAAACCTTTGGGGGTAGGGAAGGATAAAAATGCAAACAATAAATAAATAAATAAATGAAGTTGTGACAATCTACATGGGCGTGGAGTTCATATGAGAGCCAGATTTGCTTAAAACATTCCCTTCTTCAGCTGTCCATCATCAATGACTGCTTAGACATGTACCTACTCTACCATCCAATTTTAATATGCTACCACAACAGGGTATCTAAAGATGTTTGTTTGGTACAAACCTCTTCCACAAAATTCCCTGAGACGTCATTGTTCAATTCTTGCAAAAGTTCTGTGGCGCACTGGGCTCGATTCTGTTTGGAAATACATGGTTATATTAGGAAATGGTCATCTACAAAAGAAGGATCAGCGTAAGGCTACATATTCTGCCTCTAGGCAGAAGCCATTTTCTGTGATTTGCTATAAATAAAATCACTATGATTTACAGCACAAAACAGGAGCTACTGACTCACTCCTCTCCAGATAATCCTGAATTACAGTTCCCAACGGTCATAGCCAGCAAAGAACAAGCCTGTGTCTATCCACCTTTTCTATACCATGCATAATTTTATATACTTCAATCAGGTCCCCTCTTAAACACCGTCTCTCCAGACTGAAGAGGTCTAGACATAATTGTCCAAATACGGAACATTATGCACTGACAATGGTTATATGTGTAATCTGGAACCTCCTTGCGTGAATTAAAACCAGATTACTGGAGTCAGAAAATTTAAGATTAATATCCCATTCACACTTGGGGTTTCCACATGAGTATACTTGGACAGATGGTCTTTTTACTGCAAATCCCTTATTATGAAAGAGAAAACAAAATACATTTCATCATGTGTATTTAGAAATATACAGTAATTTTCCTAGTAAATGACATTTAGCATTACGTTACCTGGCCAATATTACTTCTTTGCAGGAAAAAACTAAAAAGCAGAAAAAGCATGCAGTTATTCAGAAATTCAGTCTCATCAGAGTCACATTCTTTTTATGAAATATATCCCAAGAAAATCCATGTTTCCCATGTCGAATATCAACTGTTCTCCAACATTTCTAGCATTTTAGACAGTCACGTTTGATCAAAGATCCTGGTATCCCATATTTCACACCATATAAAATGCACCTGTAATTTGCCAAGTAAATTTTGTAAATATAAATTTCAAAAAACACAAGGCTGGGTGATTAAGAAGTAATGCTGTCACAATGGTTAATGTGACCATTTTTCCCCCCACAGTAGATATTACTATTTTAATATTCAGTATACGTTTTTAAATATGTAGGATTTCTTAAGTGCTTTTATGGATATTGTTGTTTTAATCTGTCAGTTTTAATCTGTTGTTTTGTAGCCTGCCCTGAGACCTATAGGTATAGGGTGGGATATGCTGTATTTTCTGGCATATAAGACTACTTTTTAACCCAGGAAAATCTTCTCAAAAGTCAGGGCTCGTCTTACATGCCGGGTGTCGTTTTCTTATTCAGCGAGTATATCCCAAACTCTATATTAACTGGAAAGTTGGGGGTCATCTTATACGCCCAGTCGTCTTATACGCCGGAAAATACGGGGTAAATAAATAAATATAAATCGGTCAATCAATCAATCAATCAATCAGTTAGTCAGTCAGTCTTTTCCACTGCACTAATCCGGCCCAGCCTAGGCTGGCCTGAAAGGAGTTTAGATACACCCAGGCTATGGTCACACCTTCATTTTAAACCGTTTTCAGTCCATTTTCAGGCCTGATTGCTCACACTTTTTGATTTCTACTAGGGGTGTACACAAATGCATTTTTGTCATTTGATTTGTAATAAACTGAATGCTTGAAATTCTGTATTTGTACAAACAGACCACATTCAAATGTGGTAAAATTCTATTCGACACAAATCTATTTGTACGTATTCGTATGAATGTTTGATACGTATCGGATATAGTATCCGATATGTATCCGATACGAATGAATATGTATCTGATACATGTCCAATACGCATATGTAACATATTGGCACTCTGAAAACATCAAATCCGACCTGAATCCACTTTTAATCTGCTGTCGATCCATGCTGAATGCAATCTGGATCCATTGCGGATATGACTGGTGCTGCTTTCCACACCCTCAATTTAACCAACGTCCCAACTATTTGTACGAATGTCCAGAAACATTTATGTTTGTACAAATGTTAGCATACAAATATTGTAACATTCAATTTGTGTATGAATGTTCAAATTTGTCTGAATTCATACGAATAACATATGTTACAAATATTCACGCCATCCCTAATTTCTACACATTTTATTTGTGGACTTTCTATTCAGGAAATGGAGGGTGAAAGTCCACAAATAAAACAGGTAGAAATAAAAAGGTGTGAGCACTCAAACCAGCAGGTGGATTGAAGAAGGTTTAAAATAAAGGTCTGACCAGGGCCCTTAAATTGCACCAATGTACCTTGCCCTTTGGTGAACCTGAGAATTTAGAATTATACTGTGCGTCAGTATACACTATATAAAGGTGATCATTTCTTCTACAAGGAACGTTACCTATTCCCAACATCTTCGCCACTGACTTGACTTCCATCCACAATGGTAAATGCTCCAACACCTTGAAGACATGAGTAAAGACGAAGCTCATATCAAACTGCGTTTCTTAGTGTTAAGATAAAACTGCAGCTTTGCATTGGCTTATACCTGGAAGGACTAAATTTTTGAGAATCTCCGTTCCTGTGGCAGTTGCATTGATCACACAAACGTGAGCAGTTTCTAAAGCTTCTTGTCCGTGGTCACCCCACAGCCTAAACAAAAAAGAATATAAAACTGCGTATAAAAACAAGTTTTGGGGAGAGGGGATGCATTGCATGGATTTGTTATTGATGAATATTGAGTGGACTTTCGAACAGCAAACATGTGCTAAAGAGTTTAAGTATGGATGTAGACCACATTTACTGGTCTACCACCAATCGGGATTAGTGAGTCCTTATCACCGTTCTAATCCAGATCTACTCTACTCCCATGCAGATGATGTGTTCTTAGCAGCTCCTTGATCCGGATTAACAAGCAAATGCAGAAAGTGCCCCAGTGAGCTTCACAACTGAATGAGCATTTGGTGACTCAAGTGCTGCTAAGCACTTTAAGTGCAGAGCTGCTTGAAGAGCCCTCGGGACAACAACAGGCCTGCTGTCACCACTAAGAGGACGTACTGGTCCCTATGCACAAGATGGAGCTAGATCTGGAGTAGAAGGCTCTTAATCCACATTTCTTGTGGACCCATGTAATCACCTCTGTGATTCAGAACTACAAGTGGACCGCTTTCCGGTATCATGAAAAAAACGCACCGCTGCAGGGGCGCATGGGGCGGATCAGCAGGGCAGACAGCACTGATTCGGCTGGTGCCTCCACACAATCGGGATCACTGGACCCGGGTATTCCAGATCGACTGGTCCAGATCAAAGCAAAGTAAGTACAGAAAAGACCCTAGTCCATCCTAGAGATTTTGGTTTCTGGCTCTCTTAGTGCAGCCAGAAAGTGAAAGTTAAATATGGCGAATTCCAGATTAACGAACTCCTGCTCTAATTGCTGCGCTCCCAACATCAGCCTGCAGACTGGTCTCTGGCAGGCTACTGACCCAGCCAGTTGCTGTGGCAAGTTGCTGGCTAAACACCTGGCACCCTATTCTAGCCACGTAGCTTGCTGGTGCAGACGGACCAGCTGGATCTACACCTAAATTTTAATCCAGTTTCAGGCCACCTTTCGATTGAGAGGATGCATCAGCAAAGTAACTCATCATGTTCCGTCCTCTTTTATCTAATCCAAAGGTGGCTTTTCAGAGCCAGATCACGGTGAAAGAAAACAGCTTGTCACTTTGCTGATGTGTTCTCTCTCCCTGAAAGTGGACTGAAGCTGGATTCAACCTCAGGTGTGACCACAGCCCTTGTCTCTTTGCTGATGTAATCTTTCTCCCTGAAAGTGGACTGAAGCTGGATTCAACCTCAGGTGTGACCACAGCCCTTGTCTCTTTGCTGATGTATTCTCTCTCTCCCTGAAAGTGGACTGAAGCTGGATTCAACCTCAGGTGTGACCACAGCCCTTGTCTCTTTGCTGATGTATTCTCTCTCTCCCTGAAAGTGGACTGAAGCTGGATTCAACCTCAGGTGTGACCACAGCCCTTGTCTCTCTCTCCCTGAAAGTGGACTGAAGCTGTATTCTCTCTCTCCCTGAAAGTGGACTGAAGCTGGATTCAACCTCAGGTGTGACCACAGCCCAGGAGGATTCCAGCCCTGCACAGGCGTCGGATCAAGAGGGTCTTTTATAGGGCTGCTGTTTGGTTCGTGGTCAAGAGCCCCAGACGTCAGCGAAGGGCCTTGGGCTGGAGGAGAGGGCTGAAGGGAGGCCGGGCCGCTGACCTGGGTGCTGCAGGCGGGGAAAGGGGGCATATTTGGGGTGCCACCGCGCAGCCCCCCGATCAGCCCCGCTCGCCTTGGGGCCACTGCAGGTCCTCCGCCCACCTGCAGAGCCCTTGCCAACGCAGCAGAGTCGCAAAAGCCAGCCAGCCGCCCGCCCTAGCCGCAATCGCCCGCCCGCCCGCCCGCCATCCCCGCCCCAGGCCTCGACCTGAGCTGCCGGTCGTAGCGCTGCTCCTTCATGCTGACCCTCACGGTTGGAGGCTGCGGCTGCGGCTCCTGCTCGGCCGCCATGATGCCCGTGTGCGCGCCGGGCCGGTGGGCCGCTCGCTCCGTCGGTGCTTCTTCCCGTCCTCTTCCCCTCGCTGTCCGGCAGGGGGCGCCCACACACGCGCCTGCGCACAAGTGGCGCTGGGGCCATGGGGGAGTTCGAATCCCCCTCGCTCGCCTCCTCCTTCGCTTAAGTCGGGATCGGTGCGGACTGTCCGCACGGATTCGTTTTCTTGCGCGGCGTTAGAGCGCCTTTCAGGAAATTAAGCAGGGGCGGGGTTCTTTGTTTTAATAGTGCACGCAAGAGCTCCTTTTAGAAGAAGAGGAAGGAGAGTTGGCTTTTCTACCCCGCTTTTCTCACCCACTTAAGGGGGCTCAAAGCGGCTGACAAACCTGTTCTTCTCCCTACAGCAGACACCCTGTGAGGTGGGTGGGGCTGTGGGAGCTCAGAAAGAGAGCTGTGGGTAGCCCAAGGTCACCCAGCTGGCTTCGTGGAAGAAAGAGTTGGCTTTTGTGCCCTGCTTTTCTCACCCGTTTAAGGGCACTCAAAGCAGCTGACAAGCGTTCTGTTCTTCTCCCCACAACAGACGCAACCTGTGAAGCAGGTGGGGCTGTGAGAGCTCAGAAAGAGAGCTGTGACTAGCCCAAGGTCACCCTGTTGGCCTCGTGGAAGAGTGTGGAATCAAACCTGCTCACTAGAAGATATGAATCGGACAATCTAACCACAAGAGACGGCCCACTCATTGAGTAATAACCGTCATTTTAAGAATCCTCAATGTTAAGAATCGCCGCTTTCCGACAGAACTGTGATAGAGCAGGAAAGTGATTAGTGCATTACATACGTGGGTGAAAATGGTTATTTATTTTACTCAAGGAAGACACAACAGCAAGCTTTACAAACCTCTAGGCGTGGCGGTTGGCTTTAAACGCTTTCCTTTATTTGCAGCTTTGTCATCGATTCCATTTCAAACGTGTGTCACCAGGACTAGGACGGGCTTTGAAAACCTCCCTGATGTTCTCTCTCATTGTCAGAATCACCTGCTGGAACCCAGAACTCAATGAACCCAACGCAGAGCTGCTAACAGCAGGTTCTTCCATTTATTGTCAATAGCAGAAGACAAGGGAAGCAAGGTGCAAGGGAAGGTATATTAGGTTCTCAGGAACAGTTTGCCACAGTTCCTCCCTCTCACTTGTTCACAGCCACTTGCCAGCTGCACTGTCAGGTAACAGGTCCAAGAGAGCACCGTCTATTGCTGTGACTATGGAAAAGCCAGATCTACCAGGAATGTGAATAAACAAGGCCTGGCTACTACAAGGGCCAAAGATGGAAGAGCAGTGGCCCTCATAGTCATAGGCTGTTACTGCATGGGGCAGTCGATCTGAGGCAATTTCACGCTTCCCTTCCTGTCCGCTGGATGGGAAAGGAGCACGATTAACCAGCGTTGACTAGCGCTCACACCGGAGCGCTAGTTAACTTTGGCCGTTCCCCCACGATTGAATACCTACCTTATTTGATCTGGGGCCTGGTCTTCCTCTGGACTCCTCCTTTTTGGCTGCAGTGCCCTCTGCTCACGCAGTCGCGTCTATGGCCATCTGAGGTGCCCGCTTACTTCCGTGGCATGTCAAAACGACCCTGCAGTGCAGGGAGAAGAGTGAACGGTCGCTGCCCAGACACTTCAGGTAAGCGTTAGGTAAACGTTGGTTAACGTGTGGACCACGATTTCGTGTTTCACACCTAGTCAACGATTAGTGAACTTCTGGGGAGCGTGGGCGTGCTTGGAGGCGGTAACAGAGCGTGCGTACACTCTTCCCCAGGAGTTCACTAGGTGCGCACTAGAGCCCCTTGTGCAAATAGGCCTCTGCATCAGAGGGCCTCTCATCCCAATCTGGGACCTCTGCATCCACATCTTGTTCAGGATCGCGGAGGCCCTGCCCCCCATGCCGTTGCATTGCCTGCACCAGCATGTGGATGGCACGTCCCTATTATGGAATATAATCCAGAATAAGGTCCAGTGCAGGAAGGGCTGAAGTGACATAGATTGCCATCCGCCTGCTAAATTAGAAGGCATACCTATATAAATTATTTGCTTTCTCAGTGGAGAGGGATTTCTGCGTCTTCCCTGGTTTCTTAGGGTAAAGTATCTCTCTTCCTCCTTAAATGCAGCAAACACCAGCTGGAAATAAATCAACTGGCCTTCACAAGTGCACTTGCTCTTGGGCCTCTTCCTATTTCCCAGGTCCTGAAACACCCCCCACATAAAAGCTTATCTAAAAGGTTACTTGTAACAGCAATTCGCAATGGCGTAGGAGCAATTATGCTAAGAATTTACTGTGATTTTAAAAACAGAAATGCAGCCCAAGGCTCCAAATGTAGCTGCCTTCTTGGAGTCACCATATCAGCATAAAGCGTCCTTTGTTGCGCTCTAGCAGAAATCTTGGCTACGATGATTTTGGTGCTTTATTCCTTGTGATCGGTCAGCATGACTATATGACTTACAAATTACAAGAATTGAGACATTACCAGAGTAACGGAACACATCGACGTGAGTTAAAATAACAGAGCTACATTAGCAACTAAAAATATATAAAACTGATTTAATTGCATTGTCCACCATACAAGAAAGCCCAGTGATGTGAAAATACGATTATTATCTTGCTTTAAAGGCTTTTAATATGAATAGTAGAAATGTACATGAATATTCATAACATCCATTATTCATCCAAATTTGAACAGAAGTTACATCTGCAACAGGCCCAGATTGCATTTCACATGGATCGAGAGCAGATTAAAAGTGGATTCAGGTCGGATATGTTATGGGATACGTATATTGGATACGTATGCATTCATGTTGGATACGTATTCATTTGTATCGGATACATATTCATTTTATATTGGATATGTATTGGATATTTGTACGAATTCGTATAAATATATTTCTATCAAATAGAATCCTACCACATTCGAAAGGGATCTATTCAAACGAATAGGGATTTTCTAACATTCGATCATTACCTGAGGGTTGATGATGTCTGTATTAAACAGCTGGGAAGGATGCAAAGAAAGCTGTGAATTGAAGCCTGCTTCTGGAAATCTAACAGGCATCTGGGTGTGTATGGGGGGGGGGGGTCACTGTGAGAAGATGATGCTGGACTAATTGGAAGATGATCCAGTAGATCAGTGTTATTCATATGCGTCCATCCGTAATTCTGGCTTAGACAAATGTATGGATGACAGATGTATCAATGGCTACTAGAATGGATGCCTAAGTACACCTTTCAGGCTGGGGGGACAAGCATGATGCTTCTAAGGCCATTTGCTGGGATTCGAGAGCAGGAGAAGGTTTGCCCTTGTCTCTGCTTGAGATGCCCATGGGCAATTGGTGGGCCACTGTGTGGACTAGATGGGTTGTGGCCTGATCCAGCAGGGCTCCTCTTAGGTTCTTATGTTCTTCAGGATCATAACTGACTTGTAGTAACCTTGGATATGTACCATTGAGACAGTGCTAGTAGCATTCACCGCAAATGCTTCGTCAAACTCAAGTCCTTCCTCACTCCACAGGATACATGACTGGTAAGTTTAAAACAAAAAGGAAACAAAAAGGAAAATGCTCTCCTGCCATTTCTAGTGCTCTAATGGCTTATATGGAAGACCAGTGGGACTGTAGCTTTTTACACTGCACAACATGTAAAAGAGAAAAGAGATGCGTTTGCCCAAACTTCGTCCAACAGAATTCCTCTTTGGGATACTTTTCTGGATGGACCTTGTGGCAGAAATTGTTCCTGCCTCTTTAAGAGCCAAACACAGTCCTGCAAGTTTGCTATTACAGTGGAAAGGCAGGTAAACTGCAGCTGGCTGGAATCAAAGACCGTGCCGCCAAAGGGCAAGAAGCACACTGCATAATGACTGGTCATCACAGCTGGGGATATGGGCAGAAAGATGGTAGGTTATTATTCTTATTATCCCCTTCTGATGTTTAGCTCCCGTTTTCTTTCATCCTTTGTAGATTTTGGCAGCGTGCCATTGTCAACCGGCATAAGGCAAAGTGTAATAAGCCAGGGAATGGTTAACTGATAAGCAGCTTCTTAAATTATTGCTTGGAATAGGTTGGGACAGAGCACACCTGGCTGCTGCACCTCAATTTTTCATTGGATAAGTGCAAAGGTGTGAGATCCAGGGCAATTTCGCACTTTGCATCCTGTCTGCTGGATGGGAAAAGAGCGCAATGAACCAACATTGACTAGTGCTCACACTTGGAGCGCTAGACAACTTTCGCCATCCCCCCCCTCCCGCGATCAAATACTTTTCTGATTCGATTGTGGGGACAGTCCTCTTCTGGGCACCACCATTTTGGCTGAGGCATCCCGCGTGACTATGCATGCATCAGCGCTGTCGCCATGACGATGCTGATACTCTGCGCACCTGGAGTTGCGTCTATGGTCGTCCAAGGTGCCAGTGCGCTTGCACGGCACATCAGGCAACCCCGGAGCACCGGAAGAGGTGCAAATGCCAGGTAAGTTTTTGGTTAACGTTGGTAAAGGTGTGGAGCAGGATTTCATGCTCTACACCTAGTGCATGATTAGGGAAATTCTGGGAAGGCAGGGGGCGCCTGGAGGCTGTAGCAGCTTCCTCCAAGTGCAGATGCTTTCCCCCAAAAGTTCCCTAATCATGCATTATGGGCCAAAGTGTGAATAGGCTCCTGCTTTTGCAATGAGTTTAGTTCAGACTTTGCCCATTCTAAACATTCAAAATTCAATCAAATCCAATTGAATGTGGACATCTGAATTCAAATAGAATGTCCTCACATTCAAATTTTAACATTCAAACGAATTTTGAATGTTCCAAAAGGTTCATTCGAATGATTTGAAACATTCGAAAGTACAGATATGTATGTATTGTGTGGGTATCTGTACGAATCTCATACGTAGCTGTACGCATTTGCACTTATATTACAGGACAAAAACGGGATGCGTACGGGATAAAACGAGGTGTGTACAAAATGCATACAGATACGCATAACACATATAAATGTTGTCAACATTCGTATCTTCAGATTCGAATCTAACATTCATATAAACAGTTTTGAATGTATTTGATTCGAATCGCATTTTGTTGCATTCAGATTCTAAATCAGATGTTTGGATATTTGATTCAACTTGAACTTGAATGCAGAAAACCAAACATTGGTGCTCATCCCTGAAGCGAAGGTGTGACCACAGCCAAAGTGGGCCATACAGGTGTCAGCTAAACTTGAATCTGAATGTTGCAAAGGATAAATGGAGAGTTCAATCAACTGGAAGGCTGGAGTGAGAAGACTTCTAAGGAAGAAAAATACATTACTGTGGGCCTGTCCCCATGCAAAATTTACTCCAGATTGAAACTGAGTTCGCTTCAGAGTGTCCCCATGAACAACCTCTAATCTGAGCTACATGCGTGACGAACAGGACAAATCCACGGCACACACACCCCCCTTTACAACTATTCTTGACCCACATTAGGGGGCTAGCACGCATTATCCTGGGGTCATGGGGACACTCTCGGGTTATTGAGGGCGGAGATTGGAGGCCGCAGTATTAGGGTGTTTTTCCACTGTCACTAGAAGTACCCATTAAGTACCCATTAAGTACTTCTAGTGACAGTGGAAAAACACCCTTAGCTATGCTATGAGTGAAGTATCTGTATTCCCTGCTTCTTTTCCCCTCAAGGACCTTCTGAGTGGCACAAATTCTACCCTATTGCCGAAGGAAACTACCAGTCCCCGATAGATATAATCCCCGCGCAAGCCATTTATGATCCGTGTCTAAAGCCTCTCAGCATTTCCTATAGATCGGGCTCATCTCTTGACATCTCCAACAACGGGCATTCGGTCATGGTTGGCTTCAAGGACGTTGACGACAAAACAGGTAAGAAGGACGCTGTCCTCTTGGCAATCGCTCTCTTATTTCTTCTGAGTGTGGGATCCCAGAGAAACCATCAATGACACGGAAGGTCACAGCTTTTCTGAAGATGCTGAGATAATCTCAGGCTGCTTCTCTACTTCATGCGCCCACCAACCATCCTTCTGACTTAGGGCGGCAGAAAGCGTCTTGTGGCAATTGCATGGTGTCATTACCAGGCACAGCTGCTGACAGAGTGTTTTTCCATTGTGCTCCTTTAATCTAAGTAGATCTGGATCTAAGGAATGGGTACTTCCCTTAATCCGGATCTAGTAGATCCGGAATAAGGGAAGTACCTAATGTGTTTCTACGAGTGGTCTAGCACCCATTTGCAAATCCGGATCTACCCATAAGGGGTTTGCCTGTCACCCCAGGTGTTTTGGGGGACAGGGGGTGCCATCCCCCCCCCCGAGCCTCCTCTAGACCCCATTGCTGGATTATAGTGGAAACAGGCTCCCTACAATCTGGATTTTAAGACCCCATTGTAGACCCCTTTAATGGGGTCTACATGAAATCCAGATTATAGGTCCTGAAGGACCCATATGATCCAGATCTCCCTAGCTGTGGTAGAAACAGATGGATCCCTAATGGGGTCTGTGGTGGAAATGGGGTTGTCCGGCTCTCAGCCAAATGGTTTCCTTACGGGTGCTTCAATGGGTACTTAGTGCCAGTGGAAAACGACCCAAAGGCGCCATTTTCTTGCAGCACCATTTTCTGTCCAAAATGAAGGGGCTCCTTTCTGCCCCTGAAAAAGACGGTTCCATGCTGTAAAATGGAGGCTCCAAGGTGTACAGGTGAGCCAGTTTGGTGTAGTGGTTAAGGAGCCAGACTCTTATCTGGGAATACCGGGTTCGATTCCACACCCCTGCCCCCATGAAGCCAGCTGAGTGACCTTGGGCTAGTCATAGCTCTCTTCTGAGCTCTCACATCCCCACCTGCCTCACAGGGTGTTCTGTTGTGGGAGAAGAACAGAAGGTTTGTCAGCTGCTTTGAGTCCCCTTAAATGGGTGAGAAAAGTGCGGTAGAAAAAGGCAGCTCTTCAAGTAGGAGGGGACACCTAGATAAGGGTCTTTTTTCTTTTATTTTGATAGTATGTTCTTTGTGTTATGTATGGTTTGTGTATATGGTGGTTGTTTGGTATTTGTTTACTTATAGGAAATAAAATATATACTTTTTAAAAGTCACATTTTGCTCCCTGGCTCCCAGCTAGAGGAAGGGGAGATAGAAACACTTTTGTTCCTTTGCCTATGCCAGGTATTAGGACAGTAGAGCTCCAGTTTCCTCTGCACCACATAGCGCAAGGTGCCTTAAAATGCTATGGTTACGAAGCAGTTCAATCTCCAGTGTCAGATGGGAAAACATTAGCAAGGCCTTATCTAGGATGAGATTAAGTTGCAGCCATCAGATCACTTCAGACTTAACTTGCAAAGACTCGTAATGGATACAGGACAAGATCTTAATGAATTCAGAGAAGAAGACTTCAGTCTTCCAGGTTTATTCATTTTTATTCATTTATTATCACCAAAGTTTCAAGGCATGGTACAAAATAAAACAATACAATAATGGAACAGCTCAACCATTTAAAAAATCAATAAAACAGTAGTAAAATACCAGGCAACTATAAAGAAGAGAAAAATATACTAACCAATGAGAAATTGCCTAAGGGTGTTTTTCCACTGTCACTAGAAGTACCCATTAAGTACCCATTATTGGGTACTTAATGGCATTTTTGTGCCATTGGACAAACACAGTGGACATAGTGATAGTGGAAAAACACCCTAAATGTCTAGATGTGGGCAGGCAATTTCGCCAGGGATCTAGGCCCTTTTGCATTTATCTTCGCTGGGACAGTGTCCCAAAAGAGTTAAGATCTGGTTCAGAGGTTGGCACATTCGAAGAGTGACATTCGAATTAGAATAAAATGTTTAGATACATTCGTATGAAACTTCGTATGGGATTCTTATGGGATTAGTATACAAATGCATACAATTAA
The DNA here is from genome assembly GCA_023333525.1 of Aspidoscelis tigris stejnegeri. NCBI lineage: Eukaryota > Metazoa > Chordata > Lepidosauria > Squamata > Teiidae > Aspidoscelis > Aspidoscelis tigris. The sequence continues at coordinate 7,831,431 of JALMGA010000013.1, forward strand.
CATACAGATCCCTTATACTAATCCCATAAGAATGCACCCCAAATAATATTACTCAAGGTTTTTGAGTATTCATTAACCAAGGCAATTCACATAGCTCGTTACACAAGGGATTATTGCATTTTATGATGCAAAGATGGAAACCCTGTAGTCCTGTTGTTCTTCTCCTGATGTCTTTTAGTTTTATCCAGAACAATTCCAGGCGCAGAAATGATGGAGGGGGGGGGGGGGTTTGCATTCCAACAAAAAATGGGAAAGGAGGACCACAGGCTCCCCATCCTGCTGTGCAACGTTTGTTCGATTCAGGGAAACCTGTGTCACTTTCCGACTTCATTTCTGGTTGCAGCTATCAGTGGAGGCCCTCTGGATTCTCCTTACAGGCTGAAGCAATTTCACTTCCATTGGGGGGCGAGTCAAGGCTCAGGATCAGAACATACCATCGACGGCAGGTCTTTTCCTTGCGAGGCAAGTGATGCATCTCTGGCATGTTAACTGATTTCAAAGCGAGTCTGTAAGCTGCACTACGTTGCACATGTAAACTTTGCGATGTTGGGATTTGAGATGGAGAAATCGGGCAGGAGGAATGGGGAGAGACTGACAGGCAGTGGAATGGGTGCAGTGGGGTAGGCAAATGCCAAGGGACGACGACAGAATGGGCGGGGTGAAAGTAAATGGTGGTAATGGTGGAGGACGTCGGATGGTGGCATTCCCATTACATAAATATTCAGATTTTAACAGGATTCTGCAGTGAGTCCTGTTAAAATCCGAACAGGGATTCCTGAGATTTTTAGACATTTAGTCCGCAGAAATGGGAATCCCGTCCAAAGTGTCGGGACGGTGGGCCAGGCCAGATGGCCAGTGGAAACGTGGCCTGAGTATTAGAGTCCCATCCTTTGTAAAACTCTATGCAAGGTTTTCAAGATCTTCTGAGTGAGTCAGTCTATTCACTGGCATTTCAAGGGATCAGAAAACCTGGAGTAAAGAACTGAAGTTCTGTCCCCTTACTTTACTTGGTCACGGTTGACAGGTTTGATAAAGTACAAGCATTTTATGAATTTGCTGAACTTGACTGGCTGTTCCCAGGAATTATGTTCAATTTCTCTTCTGGGTATCACATTGCATTCAGTAACCAGTAATCATGGTCAATCAGCCAAAGAGAAGATGGGACTTTGTTTGGGCAGAGTACTCATAAATTGATACATGTCTTTTCCTAGCTCCATTTAGTGCACTGGAATGCCAAGAAATATGTGACGTTTGCAGATGCAGCAAGGGCCCCAGACGGCTTAGCGGTCATTGGGGTCTTTCTGGAGGTAAGGACCACAGAATATTTTTTTGTTGCTTACTACAGCAGAGTCCAAAGCTCAGGACTGCAGGGGTAATGGGTGAAGGCCAAACTCTGAGGTGTTTCTGCCCTTGCCTTCCCACCTGTTGGATGGGAAAGGTGTAGAAGAGACTCATGTGTACTAATGTTCACACTAGGAAACACTAGTAAACAACAGCCTAAGCCCTGCGTGACCAGACACTTACATGGATCTGATCATGTGTCCGATCCACCGCAGGATGCTGCCATTTTGGTTGCGGCTTCCTGTGCGACTACTCGTGTGCCGTTGCCATCGCTATGGAGACGATGACACTCTGTGCACACGACGTTGCTTCCGGGGTCATTTGAGGTACCAGAACGTGTGCGTGGTACCTCAGGTGACCCCTTGCGCCAGAAAAGGTGTGAGCGCTCACCTCCCAGATGCGCCGTGTAAGTTCCCAGTTGGGACTGGGGATGGTTAGGTTGCCTGTGGTGCGCGATTTCATGTGTCACTGCTAGTTTGCCATTAGTTAACATCTGGGCAGCCAGGGGGAATTTTTAGGCTGTAAACACATCCTACAAGTGCAGATGCAACTGCCCAGATATTAATTCACTGAAAACTTTGGGGCCAAGTGCAGAAACACCGCTGGTTGGAAACCTCCAATTGCTCCTGTAATTCATGTTTTGATCTATTCTGTGAGTTACCACTGTGAGTTTCATTTTCTTCCTTTGTGAAAATTCTCAGTTAACTCACCTTTCATCCATGCCAGTTCCAGTATAAGGTACAAAATGTAAAAGACAGCAAAAAAGTACAGTTTTGGTTCTCAGAAGCAGCTATGTAATGCAAAACTGTGGCTGTGGGCGTTTTCATACTTCCCTTTCCACCTGCCAGACGGGAAAGGAGCGTGATTGACCAACATTGACTAGTGCTTGCCCTTGGAGCGCTAGTCAACTTTGGCCATTCTCTTCCCCCACAATTGAATACTTACCTGATTTGGTTGCAGGGCCAGTCCTGCTCTGGGCGCCACCATTTTGGCTGTGGCGCCCTCCGCGACTGAGCTTGCGTCAGCGGCATCGGCATGACAACAGTGATGCTCTGCGCATGTGCAGTCACGGCTGTGACCGTCTGAGGTGCCAGCATACTTGAGCGGCACCTCAGACAACCCTGGAGGACCGAAAGAGGTGTGGATGGTTGTGCCGCCAGATGCTTGAGGTAAGTTTCTGGTAAATGTTTCGTGCTCCACACCTAATCAACAATTAGTGAACTTCTAGTGAGGCTGGGCACGCTTGGAGGCTCTTCACCAGAAGTTTACTAATCATGCACTACTGGCCGTAGTGCAAATAAGCCCCTTGTCTCCACATGGCTTAGGCCATCATGTCTTCACTTTGGTCCGTACAATGGACCTGCTGAAGAATATGTCAGTCAGGGTGCCTCAGGGGGAGGACATGAAATTATTTTCTCTGAAGGAGTGCCCTGTCTGCAGCTCCATTTAAGGCCAGAAAGTGTCTAGTGGTACAGGAAGGCAAGCATCTCCAGAGAACCCTGACCCCAGAAGCCCCTGCCATGGCTACGCCTGCGTGATACCTTTTGGATTCTGAGACAAAAACCCTTATATAATACTTTTGACACTTTTAGCAAATCTTCTCAGTTATAATAAGAAAGTAAGCTGACTCAGCCGTCACCAGCTGGTGAGCTGAAACCAAGAGGAAGCAAGGAGAGAAGAGGTGATTATTGGATTTTTGCTTTTTCATTGTGCCAAAATGGAACAAATAGCAGTCTGGAGGAATGGAAGACAATATGGTTGTCCTGTTGCTGGACCGAGGTTTGCAGAAACTGGACAGTTCATTGCAGTAAAGAATACTGAGGGGTTTTTTGGTTTTTTTTTGCACTTAATTTCCATGGGATAGCATCTGGACAGACATCTGTCTGGGATGGTTTAGGAAATCCTGCATTGAGCCGGGGGTTGGACTAGATGACCCTGGAGGTCCCTTTCCAAAGCTATAATTCTAACTCTAAAGTTCAGGAATGGTCGTTGGAGTTTGCATTCCAAGTGCCGGCGCTGTCCCAAACCTACCTGATGATTGCTGCAGTGCAAACATTCTGCCCAGGGGCATTTTCATACTTCCTGTCCGCTGGATGGGAAAAGAGCATGATTAACCAACGCTGACTAGCGCTCGCAGTTGGAGTGCTAGTCAACTTTGGCTGTTCCCTCCCCCTGGGATCGGATACTTACCTTATGTCAATCCCAGGGCCTGTCCTCTGGTGGCTGCCACAACTGCATCAGTGCCGTTGCCTTGACGACACTGACATTCTGTACACACAGTCTTGTCTATGGTTGTCTGAGGTGCCGGCGTGCTAACACGGCACCTTAAAGGACCCCGGAGCGGTGGAAGAAGAGTGAATGCTCCTGCCCCGGATGCTTCACCAGAGGTTCACTAATTGTTCACTAGAGGTTCTAGTGTGAACAGGCCTCTAGACTGTCAGCATCACTGTAGCAACAGCCACCGCAACTTCTGCCACGTGCTGGACCACTGCTATGGTGACTGTGATGTCCTGTCCCCACACACTGCAAACGCTGCATCTGGGAGTTTACCCAGAGTGCCCTGGGTGCTCCTGGTAAAGCTGTGGAGCTACTGTAGGCCATTCTGGGACGGAGGTGGCAACACAGTGTGCCGATGCTCCAACCCAGAGCATGCCATGCTGTCCTGATTGCCTCAGTGAGAACAAAGATTTCAGTAAAAAAAAGTGAACAAAGAGTTTAATGAAGCAAAAAATAGCAAAAAAAAAGCTGATTATTTAACATTTAAAAATAATTTTAAAAGAACCAGGTTGAATACTGACAAGGGGCACAATTGAGAAGAAGAGGAGGAGGAGGAGTTGGTTTTTATACCCCGCTTTTCTCACCCATTTAAGGGGACTCAAAACGGCTGACAAACCTTCTGTTCTTCTCCCCACAACAGACATCCTGTGAGGTAGGAGGGGCTGTGGGAGCTCAGAAAGGGAGTTGTGACTAGCCCAAGGCCACCCAGCTGGCTTTGTGGAGGAGTGTGGAATAGAACTGGGACATTACCAGTGAAGAGTCCAACACTCTAACCACAAGACCAAACTGGCTCACCTGATCTTCCAATAATGTACAATATTTTAAGCCAAATTTGCATTTAAAAGATTCAGAGTTGTTAAAAATTCTATATCTTGGGAATTACTACATATCTTGCCCGTCATTTTTTCTAAAGCCTGAATTCTGTCATTTTAAACTTTCAGATTGGTGACGAACATGCCAGTATGAACAGATTAACAGATGCCTTCTACATGGTAAAATATAAAGTAAGCAGAAAATCAAATGTAAAGTAGATGCAGTAGTGCTGCAGTAGAATGGCTGGACTATAAAGACAATTCAGACAATCCAGTTGAAACAAAATGTGACCAAGACCATCACAATTCTTGTGGGAGCGAGACAATTTATCTTATCAATTTATTTCTATACCATCTTTCAAAAAAACAAAAACAAAAAACCCTGCTCATGATGGTTTACAACAAAAAAACAGAAAAACAATTCAGTAGAAGAATATAAAACACATTATTACAGAAAATGTACAGAGCTAGGCTGCGTCCAGACATATTTATACTGCGCATTGGAATCACAGTCCCTATGGAGCTGTCACGCATGAGGCTTAGGGATGTGAATGAATGTTTGCAATAGAAATTCATATGAATTCGGACATTTGTACAAATATGAATGTTTTGGGACATTCATATGAATAGTTTGGACATTCGATAAACTGGATATCGATACCCTCGATACCAATATTGGATACATATTGGATATGTATCGGATACATATGTGTTTGTATCGGATACGTATCCAATAGCTATCCGATACCTATGCATTCATATTGGATATGTATCTGTTTGTATCGGCTCTATTTGAATGTATACCAATTTTCTTGCAATACAAAAAAAATTCATAGCCCCTCCCAGAGGTCTTCAGTATCTCCTAAAGATTATTCCCAATATCTGAAGCTGATTGTTACTCAATCCCTTGTTACTCGATTGTTACTCAATCCCTTGAGTGGAGACAGAAGTCAGGGAAACAGCTGAAGCAAGGCCAACAAAAAAAGCTTTGTAAGACAACATTTACTTAATCCTACTTCACCCCACAGATGGATCATGTTCTATTGAAATCTAAACCTACAAGTGAATCCGTACTGGTTGGTATATTGGATCAGCAAGTGTACTAGGAGTATCCTTTCTGCATGTGGAAAGTGGCACCCAGAATGCTTTGCTGCTCCAGGATACCAACCGGTGCAGAATAGCCCCCAAACTGAAAATTGCTGCTTAAAGCAAGCAAGTCTCAACCATCATCACATTCATACCAAGTAGGAGTCTCCCTTCTTCATGCTGGTAAGATAAGGAAGGCTGCAGGTGGTGGACACTCACTTAGGACACTCACTTGCCCAGTATCCTGACCAGTGCATAATTGCCCCATGACTGGTTACTAGTTGGATCCCCTGCTGAGCTGACAGCCCTAGATGGCTCTGGAAAATTACTGTTAAAAAGCCAGTCAGGTCTGAACGTTGCTTAAAACTGAAGGTCATCGAGCCTTTGATGAATTAAAAGTAAAGGTCGACCCAGCCGCGTCATCGTGCGTGCAGATAGCCATTGGGTAATTATTTGTTCAGAGCAAATCCGAAGGAGAGCCTGACGCTCATAGCGGAGGAAAAGAGGAATTTCACCCTGAGCCTCTTTCTGAAGTCTGAACTAGCAAACAATAAAAATTAAAAATTAAATGTCATCGATACCAATTTGTCAGGCTGGCAAAGAATAACCACGAGATTCTTTCTTTAAAAAGATGAACAGTGATTTATTTCAGCTCAGCGTAAAGGCAGGTTTTGTTGGAAGCAACTTTGAACAGAAAGCCCAGCATATTTATATGTTTCATAGCTGGGTGGAGTTTGGCCTTCAACCAATCAACAATAACTATTTTTCAAAACTCAGTTTAAACTTGGAGCCAAAATGTATCACTCGACCCCAGCAGGGAGCGGGGAGTCAACTGTCACTTCCAAACAACAGGCAGCCATAATATACATATATATATAGAATCACCTAGGTGGCAGAGATCTTACATTCAAATATTATGGCAGGCAGCTAGCCCTGCCTGACACAATTGAGGCTTCAGGTGAGACAGATCCTTGAAGGTGGCTTCTAGTCAGAATAGTTATATACCTTCTGTAACATTAGAGGTGGTGCGCCTGAAAAGTACACCCAGGGCTTTTTGCACTTCCCTTCCCATGCGCTGGGTGGGAAAGGAGCATGATAAACTATCATTGACTAGCGCCTGTACTTGGAGGGCTGGTCAACTTTAGTAGTTCCCTCCCATCGCAACCTTATTAGATCCTGGGGCTGGTCCTCTTCTATTTGTCTGAGGTGCCAGCGCACTTGCCTGGCACCTCAAATGACCCCAGAGCAGCGGAAGAGATGCAAATGGTTCCTTCCCAGACGCTTGAGATAAGTATCTGGTTAAGGTGTGGAGCATGATTTCCAATGTTTTCATCTTAGATTATTGTTACGATTGGAGGTTTTCTTCTGTAGCTTTTGGTTAATCTTTATATTTTTCATGATATTTTGCTCATGTTATATAATTGAATTGTTATTATTATTATCTAACTCATGCTGATGTCTTCTCTAGGGGACTAAAGCTCAGTTCAAGTGCTTCAACCCAGCCAGCCTCTTGCCTCCTCGCCTCGATTACTGGACGTATCCTGGATCCCTGACAACCCCTCCGCTTAATGAGAGTGTGACATGGATAGTGCTAAAGGAAACTATCAGAATATCTGATAAACAGGTAACTCTCACCTGTGGTAGCAAAGGCTTAAAAGCCCAAATATTTTACTGCCTCTTGCCTGAGACATTCATATGCTGTCAGGAACATCTATTACACATATTACGCCGGTTCTAAAAGAATTGCACTGGCTGCCAATTCACTACCGAGCCCAATTCAAGGTGCTAACTCTGCCTTATAAGGCCCTAAATGACTTTGGCCCCAGATATCTAAAGGAGCGCCTTCTCCCATATCGACCTGCCCGTGTTTTAACATCTGGAGGGGAGGCCCTTCTGGTGATCCCTCCGCCTTCAGTAGCTAGGCGGATGGGCACCTGGGAGAGGGCCTTCTCGGTGGTGGCCCCCAGGCTGTGGAATGGTCTCCCCCTCGAGATGCGTCAGGCCCCTTCTTTGTTCCTATTCAGGAAGGCGGTGAAAACGTTCCTCTTCATGCAGGCCTTTGGTTAAATGTTCCCCACACTTCCCCCATTGAAATCACTGCTGTTCTTAACTATTATTGTATTTTTTTTTAAGCTGCATTTTTAAACTTGTTTTGGTTTTAGGGCTTATTTAGTTTTTATATGTCTGTTTTTAAATGCTGTAAGCCGCCCAGAGACCCTTGGGTATGGGGCGGCATATAAATGTAAATATAAATAAATAAATATGTCCAAGCAAAGAGGTAAGCGCATTCCCATTAGGCTGCTGTGAATTGAGGTTGGTAAATGCCCTGGTAAATGCCAAACATTCACATTTGCCACAGGAAAGCTCCCACAAAGTGTCCATTACCAGCCAGAAGTGTGAATGACTTCCCATTTACCAGCCTGTGCCGCTGTGCACAAAGCCAGAAGTTCCGCCTCCTCACTGCTGCCATTGGTCATTACGTGACATGCTCGTTCACCATTGCAAGACGGGCCTGTTCGATCACAGAGCCGTATTGAGGCCGAACATGTCAGCGCCCGTGATCAAATGCCCCTCTTGAAACTCTATGACTGGACACAATCCTGGGGATTGGAGATCTGGTCATGGCAGAGATCAGCGAGTGATCATGGCCGCCACTGCGACCGCGCCTGTGCAGACACCATGCTCCCCGCCCACCACACGCAGGCAACCGGAAGAAGAGCGAATGGTCGCCCCGCCAGATGCTTCAGGTAAGCTTCTAGTTAACACTGGTAAAGGTGCGGTGCACGATTTTGTGTTCCACACCTCATAAACAATTAGTGAACTATTCTCTTAGCCAGAAGTTCGCTAATTGTTGACCACCGGCCTAAGTGTGCACAGGCCTAGTCTTCCTAACCCCTGGGAAATCTAGCAGTGAAACAGGTCCCGTTGTCCACCCGTCGTGACTACTGGTGTGGTCGTAAGCAGCAGTTGCGTTTTACTTGGATTTACAGATGGAGAAATTCCGAACTCTCCTGTTTAGCACCGAGGAAGAAGAAAGGACGCAGATGGTCAATAACTTCCGTCCTCCTCAGCCTCTTAAAGGAAGAGTAGTGCGGGCATCGTTCTTAAGAAGACTGTAAGTGAGAGGTAAGAAAGATGTTGAGTGTGAATCTCAAGACATCCATTCAGCTTCCCTGTCAGCAGCAACAGACAGACAGCTCACCACCTGCTTAGAAAGCAAGAACTTTGGGACGTTGATCTCCAGGCAAGAGATTGGAGTAGGTGATTCAAAACAGATACCTTGTGTTTACGGCTGATCCAAATTTCCTCTGGCCCCCAAACCTCGGCTCTCATTGCTCAAAATCTAAATACAAGGAAACTCGTTCTTTTGCAGTTGTGCCGGCTTGAGAAAACGGATTCTGTTCTCTGGGGAATTTGAACTTGATGAATATTTTTCACCCATCCGTATTTCAGAGTCATAATCATTTGACAGTTGCAGATGAAGAAGATAAACTAAGAGGAGCCCTGCTGGATCAGGCCAAAGTCCATCCAGTTCATAAGAACCTAAGAGGAGCCCTGCTGGATCAGGCCACAGCCCGTCTAGTCCAGCATCCTGTTGCACACAGTGGCCCATGGGCATCTCAAGCAGAGACAAGGGCAAACCTCCTGCTCTCGAATCCCAGAAAATGACCATCTTGCTTGTCCCCATGGCCTGAAAGATTAGGCCTCCATTCTAGTAGCCATTGATATAACTGTCACCCAGAATTTTGTCTAACCCTTCCTTAAAGCCATCTAGGCTGGTAGCTGTTACCTCCTCTTCTGGCAGCAAATTCCATATACTGATGACCCTCTGGGTGAAGGAATACATAGGAAATAAAAATGAAAAGTCCTGTTGGGCAGTTATTTAAAAGTAATGTCACCACCACACTACTTCTTATTATAGTGAAGCTTATAAAAAGTAAAAGATTGTGCTTAGCTGAAACCATGGGTTGCTTCATTGCTCTTGAATGAACTTTATTGCTTCCTGTGGGATGTGTATTTTTGCTTCAGTCCTCCTTGAAAGTGTATCTAATCTATTATAACTTTGACTTTGCACAAAAAATAAAGCAGTCTCAAAATCAGCTTCACTTGGTCTAGTGTTCGTGGGAAGCAATTAAAAAAAATCTTGTAAGAATTGGAGGTCCATCAAACATTGCCCGGTCCAAAATAAGAACGAAAGGGGGCAGATTTGCACTGAGCAGCAAGACCAAGATAACTTTGGATAGAGGCTATGATGCTATGTTTGCCCCAGCCCAGCTTGCTTGTTAGGGTTATTGATGGTGGGAGAGGAACATGGTTCATTTGTGACATGCATGACTTTGGGTAGAGCATTCAGACCTGCTCTGAACCAGTTTGATCTTGTGGTGAGAATCCTGGACTCTTATCTGGAAGTCTCCTGGTTCCATTCTGCACAGCTCTACAAAACCAGCTGGGTGGCCTTGGGCTAGTCACAGATCTCCTCCTGAGCTCCCACAGCCCCTCCCTGCCTCACAAGGATGTCTGTTGCGGGGAGAAGAACAGAAGGTTTGTCAGTCACTTTGAGTCTCCTTAAATGGGTGAGAAAAGCAAGGTAAAAAAAGCCAACTCTTCTTTCTTCTTCCTCCCTCCCCTCCTCCTCCTCCTCCACAAAGCCAGCTGTGTGACCTTGGGCCAGTCATAGCTCTCTTCTGAGCTCTCACAGTCCCACCTACCTCACAGTGTGTTTTGTTGTGGGTAGAAGAATAGAAGCTTTGTCAGCCGCTTTGAGTCCCCTTAAATGGGTGAGAAAAGCCGGGTAGAAAAGCCAACTCTTCTTCTTATTCTTCATCCCACGCGTGCCCATTCCGAGCCAAACGGGGACCCGGCCTTAAGAGGCAGCAGTGTGCGTCTGTACCCTTAGTGCCCTAACCTACAGCGAAGGTGTACTCCCAACCCCGCCGTGCTTTCCCTGGCTTCTAATGCAGATTGGAGGCGGTTTCCTCCACACGTGGAGGAAACCGCCTCCAATCTGCATTAGAAGCCAGGAGCGAGATCTACCATAGGAAGCATGTAGAACAAGCGGCGCCTCCTACGTCTGGCTGGCTGGGGTGGCTGGGCACCAATCGGCTTGAGCTTGCCCGACAAGCCTCCAGCCTATCGGGGCGAGCCGGGTGAGGGAGACGGGAGGAGGCAGCGGGAGGAGGCGCCGCCCGCCCGCCCGCCCAGCCACGCCGCCGCCGCAACCAGCAGCGCAGCTGGCACGGAAAAGCGTTGCCACCGCGCTGGGCGTGGACGGGAGGCAGTGCGGACGGAGCGGAGGACGGAGCCGTCGCAGTCCGAGGCGCCGCTGGTGCGTCCGCCTCTCTCCGCAAGGCAGGAGCGGGTAAGAAGAAGAGCGAGCCGGGCCTGTCCGCTCCACCTGCTGCGGTGCTATTCCGAAGGCAGGTGAAGCAGGGAGGGAAGGGAGGAAAGAAGGAGAAGGGAGGAAGGAAGGAAGGGAAGAAGGGAAGGAAGAAGAGAGAAGGAAAGGAGGGAGGAAGGAAGGAAGGAAGGAAGAAGAGGAAGGAAGGAAGAAGAGAAGGGAGGAAGGAAGGAAGGGAAGAAGGGAAGGAAGAAGAGAGAAGGAAAGGAGGGAGGAAGGAAGGAAGGAAGGAAGAAGAGGAAGGAAGGAAGAAGAGAAGGGAGGAAGGAAGGAAGGGAAGAAGGGAAGGAAGAAGAGAGAAGGAAAGGAGGGAGGAAGGAAGGAAGGGAGAAGAGGAGGAAGGAAAGAAGGAAGGAAAGGAAGGAAGGAGCTGGAGGGGGAGGAGAGGACGACGGAGGTCTTTCTCCCCCCCTCCAGCCGCCGAATGACCAGGGCAGTGCCCACCAGGCCAGGCCCCCGCTGAATACCCCCCATTCCGCGCAGCTTTTGCGGACGGGGCGCGCCCTGCCGCTGGGCTGCAGCTTCCAAAGGGGGCGGCCGGGAGGGGAGCTTGCTCGGGGCCCGTCCTGCCTGCGCTCCCCTTCCGACGAGGGAGACAGGCCGGGCAGGCGGAGAGGCGCCCCTGCCTCCTCTGCTCGGGAGCCTCGGCGGGGATGGCGGGCCGGCCGGTCGGCTCCCTCCGCCCGTTGCCCCTGCTCGTGGGGCTACGGAAGGGGAAGGTTTGGGGAAGGGGCGCTGGATGGAGAGGAGAGAGAGACCTCGGCCCGCTCTGCACTGGGCCTTATTCCGTAGTCTGTCTCGGGATAGGGAACCGCCATCCACACGTTCGCGCAGACTGTAGAAGAAGACGCCGGGCAGGGTCTGCTGTAGTCTGCGCCGGCATGAGGATGGCAGCTTCCTCTAGTCTGGGATATAACCCGGAATAAAGCCCAGTGCGGAAGGGGCCCTTCTGAGTCAGTTTGGTCTAGTGGTTACGGAGCCACTGGGTTTCATTCCGCACTCCTCCACGAAGCCAGCTGGGCGACCTTGGGCTAGTCACAGCTCTCTTCTGAGCTCCCACAGCTTCGCCCACATCCCAGGGTGTCTGTTGTGGGGAGAAGGACAGAAGGTTTGTCAGCCGCTTTGACTCCCCTTAAATTGCGCAGAATAGGACACGCAGGGTGGGGGCTGCGCTCCGTGGACACACGAAGGAGGAAGGGCTGCTCTTCGGTGGCCCCTCCTAGGGTCCCCTTCTGGGAAAAAGCTGCTGGGCCCTACAGCTGAGTGTAACGAATGTGATTCGATGGTGGGGGGGAGGAGGAATCAGGCTTCACACGTTCTTAGTTGTTCTTCCTCCTCCTGCTTCTTTTTGCCTGCGATTCAGCCCACCTTCTGCGCTTAAATTGCGCGATTAGCCGGCGCTGCCCACCTGTTTAAGACTTTCCCGCGTAACTGGGCGGGGCAGTTCTCCTGGCTCCGCCCACATCCCCTCACGCCCCTCGCCGCAGCCAATGGCTGAGCCTGCTGGGGGCGGGGCTCCTCTCCCCAGCGCCGCGCCAGCAGTTTTGCCGCGAGTTGGTACAATCGCCCGGCTTGTTCTCCATCCGTGCGGCAGGAGGAGGACTGGGATGCGCGTCAGCAAGGCTGGGCTGCGGATCCGGTCTTGCGGGCTCTCATATCAGCCTGGGAGTCGGCGGGTGAGCGGAATAGCGAGGGCTGGTTTGAGAGATTTCTTGCCTTTTAATGTGGAAATTTCCAAGAGGGGGGCGTTCTTTGCTTGCTGCCTTGACTTGTCTTGGATCCCACTGCGGTGGAAAAGAGGCTGCTGGAGCCTGGAAGCTCCAAAACTCACCTGGGAATTATTCCTTAGGTCTCAGCTCACAAACTGAACTTTTAAACAGAGAAAAGGCACCTTAAATGGTTCAGGTAATCTTGCAGGGTTTAGAATTTAGATGTACTTGCTGTATACTGTTAGCATACTGGGGAAGGAAAAGACAGTGGATTTGAGATGCTTTATAGGCTACGCTCATACCAGCATCCATCCATCCATCCATCCATCCATCCATCCATCCATCCCATACCGACCTGCCCATGCCCTAAGATCTGCAGGAGAGGCCCTCCTGGTTGTCCCACCACCTTCAGTAGCAAGGCTGGTGGGCACCCGGGAGAGGGCCTTCTCGGTAATGGCCCCCAGGCTGTGGAATAGTCTCCCCCTTGAGGTGCGTTGGGCTCCTTCTCTGTTCATGTTCAGAAAGAAAGTGAAGACGCATCTCTTTACTCAGGCCTTTGGATAAATGTCAGTCATGTTTCCCCCACTGTAAACACTATTGTTTTAATTCATATTGTTTTGTTTTTAGCATGTTGGATTTTAAATGCTGTGATGGTTTTTATTGTTTTAATATATATTTTGTTTGATATGGTGGATTTTAAGGTTGTTACCCGCCCAGAGATCTTCGGTATAGGGCTGGATACAAATATAAATAAATAAATAAATAAATAAATAAATAAATAAATAAATAAATAAATAAATAACCTATCTACCTATCTATCTAGCCTTTAAAATTCAACGTATCAAACGAGACAATATATAACCAAACAATCAGAACCACGACAACATTTAAAATCCAGCACGTTAAAAAAGAAAACAATGTGAATTAAGACAGTAGTGTTTTTAATCCAGCGTCAGCCTGCTTTCAGATGGAGAGTGATAAGTTGTTTGCTTTTGGCGTTATCTAACTGCTGTGTTTGGGTTAGATAATATGCTAAGAAAATGACGAGTCAGTTCGTGGACGTGTCCTTCCACTCTGAAGGTAGACAGAAGCTGGATTAAAATGTAGGTATTGTGCATTTCAGGTGTGCAGAAATACAGGCTCAAATAAACTTGGCCTTTGGGGGCCTGTGGGGCGACAGATTTGATGGGGGTCGTGGTACCAGGGCCTATTGGGTCTGGGGGGGGCATATCACCTGCCTCCTGTCCTGTCTCAAGCAAGGGTGGTACTCAGGGCCCCCAAAGGTCATCTTTCTTGGGGTCCTTGCTGGCTTTCAGTACCTGTGTGAGGATAGAGAAAAGCCTTCCAGAACCAAAAATCGCTTCAGGCAGCACAGTGATCAGTCCAATCATGGTAGAGAGAGCCTCCAGGCTAGGCCAGGCTAGACTTAGCTCACTAAAGTTTCACTTCTGGCTTCAAAAGGCAAAATCAGCCAGAATAAAAATTGGAATTATTTGGTTTATTAAAATAAAAAGGCAAAAAATGAGCAAATACATAACATTAGCAAAAGAATACAATCTCAAAAGGTTCAAGCAATCAAAAATTCAGCATCAAAACATAGCATCAGCATTACGTGACTCTGAGCGAAGTTAAAGGTGGCCCTGAGTACATAAGAACAGGATCCAGAATGAAACAGGACAACTAAAGCTAATACAGCTAATTTTCATGGATAATCAGTGTCCATAATTTGGTGGTTCTGTGGAAATGGCGGCCCCTCAGTGATAAAGCAACTGTTTGTGAGCCGCTTTGGTCTTGTGGTTAATATGTCGGTTTCTTATCTGGGAATACCAGGTTTGATTACACCCTTCCCCATGAAGCCAGCTGGGTGACCTTGGGCTAGTCACAGCTCTCTCTTCTGAGCTACCACAGCCCACTGCAACACAGGGTGGCTGTTGTGGAGAGAAGAATAGAAGGTTTGTCAGCCGCTTTGAGTCCCCTTAAAAGGTGAGAAAAGCAGGGTAGGAAGCCAACTCCTCTTCAGAAACCGGAAGGGTGCAGGTTGAATCCCCAGCCTCCCCCCTCCCCCCCACCAGAGAAGATCATAAAAACCACTTTGATATCTTTGCAGCGACAACTGCATATAATACCATGAGGCCACCAGGAGTTGATTCTGAATCAATGCATAACCACATGTGGTTTTATAAACGTATGAATTCTTCGATTCTCCCACACTGTCTTTAAATGTTTCCCCCTCTGTTTTCCTTGTGAAACTTTTTCTGGCCTTTTTTCACTTTGTCGCATTTGCCAGCAGCTCTTTAGCAGCAGCGCCACAGGGGAAGTAAACAAACAAGACTTTGTCCTTGTCTAGCTAGAGCCATTTTGACTGAGCTACAGTACTGTCACCTTGGATGACCTGGGCGCAAAGCTAGTGGTGGGATGCCAACGCGGAAGCATTCTGGTATTATGCAAAGTTGTATTTACTGATCTCTTTGTGAGATAGCGACAGCATAACTCTGGGCATGTTTACTGAGAACTAAGTTTATCGCTACTTGCCCACAGGTAAGTGGGAGTACAGCAATAGCACTTAGTAACGCCTTTTTAGACAACGGTAATGTTCAGGTAGCGTTGCTGGGAAATTCCAGTTTTCTTTCTTCTTTTCCCTCTGAAGCAATTGTTGGGTGTGGAAAGAAGGAAGCGGTGGAAAGATAAGACTGCAGGGCCTGACTTTGGTGATGCAGTCTTCTGAAATTTTCAGCAGAGAATATACTTCCATATCTTGTGCCACGCTTCCCGAGTCTGTGGGCTTTTCCGCACTCAGCCTATAGGGGGAATTCCTGGGATGCAGCATGCATGCCGGACCGACTGTTCCCCTGCTGGATAGCGGTGGAGCACTAAAAAATGCTCCACAGCTATACCGAACAGTTTTGTCATGTGGTTAGAGTCCCAGGTTCATATCTCATACTCGGCGAGTTTGATCCCACGCTCCTCCACAAAGCCAGCTGGGCGACCTTGGGCTAGTCACAGTTCTCTTTCTGAGCTCACAGCTCCACCTACCGCCCTGTCTGTTGTGGGGAGAACAGAAGGTTTGGCAGCTGCCTTGGGTCCTCTTAAGGGTGAGAAAAGCTGGATAGAAAAGCCAGCTCTTCTTCTACTAATACTAGCAGCATCTGGGACACTATTAGTATACTCTTGTGCACAGCTTTGCACCTCTTCCAGGATAAGAGTGTGTGGGACAGGGCCAAAGTGCTTGGCTGTAGCCATGGCAAAGTCATCGCTATTGATACAGTGACAATTTCCAGGTACATTTGGAATGGATTGGGCATTCCAAAGTATAGGTACCTGATCCATTCCAGTTCTTCACCGGCTGTTGTACCTAATGAAGGTAGAAAAAGACACTATTAGAGGGAAAGTCTTAATTCCTCTTTTTCCTTCAGTTTGGGAAGATTCCTTATAGGATCGATATTCTACCTTACCTTCAAAGAACCCTCCTTTGCTCTGTTTTACCCTAAGAAGAAGAAGAAGTGGGAGAAAGAGTTGGTTTTTCTACCCCGCTCTTCTCATGCATTTAAGGGGACTCAAAGCGGCTGACAAACCTTCTGTTCTTCTCCCCACAACAGACACCCTGTGAGGTGGGTGGGGCTGTGAGGGCTCAGAAGAGAGCTGTGACTAGCCCAAGGTCACCTAGCTGGCTTCATGGAGGGGTGCAGAATCAAACCCAATACTCCCAGATAAGAGTCCAGTTCCTTAACCACTAGACCTAACCTGTCAGGTTAGGCTAAGAGAAAGGGGCAGACCAAAGTTCCCATGTGAACTTTCATGACCTGTCCTCCTTGATTCTAGCGTGCTTCTCCAGCCTTTATGCTGCTGTTATTAGAGGGACTAGTAATTTCTCTTCTCAGAATATTGATAGATTTTCTTTTGGTATTTTTCTTTTCACGTATAACCCTCTTGATAATTCTGATTTTCAACAGGGCTTTGGTCATATTCAGAAGGAGAGTGAAGACATGGATTATTAACAAGGTAAATACCAAATGTCCACAAAGCAGCTGCCATTATTGTTCTTAACTTTTTCTTTCTGTAAACATTGAAAATAATATATACATGGGAGGAAGGGAAGAGAATTGACAGAAGTGAGGATCGTGGGTGGGGCTCAGTGCGTGGAGGAAAAATGTATCGCCTTTTAAAAATTAAAAAAGCTAGCTAAAACACACAAAGAAGAGTAAATTATGGGCTGCACTCTGTGCCAAAGTTTTAATCTGGTTTCAGTCCGCTTTCAGAGTGACTCATTCTTTGCCTAGGAGTGTCGTTACAAATATGATTGCCATGTCCTTGTGTTCTGATTAAGTTAGCAAACAGCCTTATTTATCCAGTGCGTATTTAACATGAATTCTCAGTTGAAGGAACGCTTGTCCTCGCATAATC
Organism: Aspidoscelis tigris stejnegeri; assembly: GCA_023333525.1. Taxonomy (NCBI): domain Eukaryota; kingdom Metazoa; phylum Chordata; class Lepidosauria; order Squamata; family Teiidae; genus Aspidoscelis; species Aspidoscelis tigris. Next base: position 7,848,455 of record JALMGA010000013.1, read on the forward strand.
GCCTGGTGATTTGTCTACCAACTTTCCACAGCATGCTCAAAGTGGTTTAGAAACAAAATGCAAATGCAAAATGTAAGGCCCAAGTATCAATATACAATTAAATATAAAAGCTAGAAATAAAAAGCCTGTACAGAATCGTATGTAATTTAAGAAGTGACAATTTCCTCCTGAACACCCTGTGTGAGCCACTTTGGTTTTTGTGGTTAGAGTGCCGGACTCTTTATCTTATAGTAATGGGGTTTAATTCCGCACTGCTTCACAAAGCCAACTGGGTGACCTTGGGCTAGTCACAGCTCTTTTTATGTGCTCTCACAACCCCAGCTACCTCATGGGGTGACTGTTGTGGGGAGAAGAACAGAAGGTTTGTCAGCTGCCTTGAGCCCCCTTAAATGGGTGCGAAAAGCGGGGTCTTCTTCCTGGTCTGAAAATCTGAACTAGCTATAGCAGACATAGCTAACCAAATGCCTTTATTGGTGACCACACTGGCCGAAGTGATGGATACTTGAGTCGAGGAATCTCTTGGGGACATCGTATTAAAAGAGAAACCTTGCTGATTTTGTTCTAATCTCACCAATGGCTTCACTTTTACTTCTAGGCCTTTTTTGTCATCTTGCTTTAAGCCAGAATTAATCTCATGATGTCCAGCACCAGAACCTCTTGCATGCTGATCTCGGCGAGAAGCACCGTCTCTACTTTGCATGGGAAGGGACGTTTATATTCCAGGTGTGTTTCAAGCCAACGCAAAATACCGTGGAAGAGTTTGCTCATCAAAAGCCCTTTTTCTTCCCTCCTGTCACCTCGCAAATGGCGTGAGGACAATCTCGTCACCGTGAGAAAAGCTCTCAGACATACCTCGACGGAAGAAGAAGACTTCTCCTTCCACCTGACTCCGTCACAGATAAATGACATTTTAAGGGCAAGTGAGTTGTCCCATACCATACCTGAGTTTGATGGGAAGAATCCAAGTCCCGTGTTAAAATTTGAGAGCAACCATTTGGCTGCCAACACGCCCGCTGAAGACCGGAGGAGCGCGGCGACTTGCCTGCAGACCAGAGGAATGATGTTTGGGGTGTTTGATGGCCATGCGGGCTACGCGTGCGCTCAGTCGGTCAGTGAAAGGTTGTTTTTTTACATCGCTGTTTCGCTTCTGCCCCGTCAGACGTTGGAGGAAATTGAGTCGGCCATGGAGTCCATGAAACCGGTCCTGCCTATTCTCCAGTGGCACAAACACCCAAGCGACAGCGTCTTTCACGAGGTGGCTTCGCTATATTTGGAACAGCTCCGGGTTTACTGGCAGGATTTGTTAAACCTGGACATAGAACCACGCCTTACTGTAGAAGAAGCCTTGATCGATGCCTTCAAAAGGCTGGATTCAGATATCTCGCTGGAAGTTCAAGCGCCTTCGGAGAATGAGCTTGTGAGAAACATAGCTCTCCAGGTGGCCTTCTCTGGCACGACGGCGTGCGTGGCTCACGTTGACAACATCAATCTGCACGTCGCAAACACGGGTGACTGCCGAGCAGTTCTGGGGGTCCAGGGTAAAGATCGGACATGGTCGGCCCTTCCTCTTACTCGAGACCACAATGCCTTCAACCAGTCCGAAGTCTCGCGGTTAAAGAAGGAGCATCCGGCATCTGAAGAGAAGACTTTGATTATGAACAACAGACTTCTGGGCGTCCTGATGCCTTCCAGAGCTTTTGGGGACGTGAGGTTCAAATGGAGTCAAGAGCTTCAGCACAGCGTCCTGGAACACGGTTGCGACCCGGAAGCTTTGAACATCTACGAGTACGTTCCTCCAAACTATCACACGCCTCCCTACCTAACAGCAGAGCCTGAAGTCACTTACCACAGGATCCGAAGGCAGGATAAATTCTTGGTGATCGCTTCGGATGGGTTGTGGGACATGCTGAGCAACGAAGAGGTGGTCAAGCTTGTAGCGGAGCATGTGCTCGACACCCAGACGGCGCCTTTGGCTTTTAAGAAACCGGCCAATTTGGGCTACATGCAGAACTTGCTGCTCCAGAGGAAGGCCAGGCGCATCCAGGCCTGTGACAAGAACGTAGCCACCCACCTTATCCGTCACGCCATCGGCAGCAACGAGTACGGGGAGATCGATCCGGAAAAGCTCGTGGCCATGCTGACCCTTCCAGATGATTTGGCTCGCATGTACAGGGATGATATCACCGTGACTGTGGTTTATTTTAATCCGGATATAATTGAAAGTTACTACAGAGAGGACGAATGAGGGTTCTGTGTTGTTATTAAACTGTACGCGTTAATTCCGGGGAATAGTAAGGCACTTTTTAAAAACTGCTAGTCAAAGCCTTCAAAATGCTATTGTACAGATGTCCCCTTAATCTTTCTCCTGACTTCAGAAGTCTAATTGGGTCCGCTCTAAACCAAGCATCGGTTTAGGAGGGTGCTAAGAGAGTTAAAATTGTACGCAGCTGTTTTATTAGGAGAACAGAGATTGTAAGACAGCTAGGGAGAAGGCGGCAGCTTCGTCTGGATAAGCAGATAAGAAAGAGGTTGTTGAAAGCAAAACATAACAAAGGGTCACTTCATGTCGCTGATGCTGAGATGGGTAGCAAATTGTGCGGGTGGAGATCAGTCATGTTTGCTTAGAACAGGGGTGTCTGTTGGAACGGTGGATGTAACGTTGGATGTAACATTCTAACATTGTATGGGTTGTGATAACTTCATGGAAAGGAGGGTTTGCCCCTCTCCATCTGCACTCTTAAGTCAAATTGTGCAGGAGAAGAAGGTTTGCATGGTTGTGCCCTTTTACAGGTTTTATACAAATGCATGACAGCTAAATGAAAGGGCCTTCATTATAGGGCAATCTCTCATGGACGTAGGTCTCTGAAGCATCAGGTTGCAGTCGGGACATACCTCCGAGTAAGCCTGTTGATTGCTGCAGGGAACAGGTTCTTTTAAAAAAGAAAGAGGAAAGGTAATTGTTGGAAAGAAAATGTCAGTTTGGTTCCCTTGCCTGCTTAGCTTGCTGCTCTTGAAACTCTGAATGTTGGCTTTCTCCTCCTTCTGACTGAGATGCTGTTTATGCTCTAGACTAATTGCTACTTGAACACACTTATACTGCACTACAGGGACTGGAAGTTCTTGTTGATTGTCTCTGCTGCCATAGCACCAGTTGTATCCGTGCCTCAGAAACTTCTTAACCCTATGGAAATGCTGCCTTTGCTTTTTAATACCTCAAGAAGAATAGACACCTCGCTGTCTTGCACTCTTGCAAGGGATTTGGCAGAATACTGTTATTTGGGTGGGTGGGTGGGGTGAATTGGGGACCCTAATACCTTCAGTTTGTTTGGGACTTTGGATCTGTGTCAGCGCAACCCATGCTGTTAGGAATAAACTATCCATGGAACCTGAATGGGTTTGGCTTTGTGGGATTGTTCAAGTCACTATGGAAATACGTCACAGGAGTTTTTAATTTTTAAAGGACAGCCCAAGTCTTATAAGTGAACTAGAAACCCAGTCCTGCATCTACATAACACTGCTATTTTTAAAAAATTGAATCTCAGTGGATTCTGCATACGTGATTTAATTTTCTATCATCAGCGTCGTCGCCTGAATGCTGAAGTTTATTATTGCTCAGCATTTCACTGCATTGCTGGTTGGGTCAACATTTCAGACTTATTTAACGTTCCTCTCGGTAGGACAGGTTTGCAAGTAACTGAGCTTGTCTTGTGAAACGTGAGGTTGAGGAGGCGGAATTTTCCATTTTTATGAGTCAAAGTTTTGGACTTCTTTGAAGGTCACATCTGATAGTATAAGGTTCAGGAAGAAAGCCCAGGGAATTAACATCTTGAATACTGTGCATGGTAGGAACAAGGAAAAGAGGCTGGGATAAGAGAGGTATAAGCTGACAATAAAAAAGTAGTGCTTCAGGCAGATAAAGAGCCATTTTGGCTTTTTCCACTTCTAGTTGCAACGTAACTTGGGACTCATAAGGCATGAAGGCCTGCTTCCATTTTTTATTTTTATTTTTGTGGACTTTCCCTCCCTGATTGGGACTGTTCGCTATGTGGATTATGCCAACACTGAGTCTGTTTGTTCTTTAAGAAATGGACCCAGGGAAAGGGCTGCAGGGAAAGGAGGCTGACCTACGCTGGGGAGGGGAGGCCCCTTCAGTGCCCCCATTGCCTAGTAAAAGGTAAGCTTCAGAGTAGGGGGGCTATTGCTGCCACATCACACTGCTGCACCCCTTCGCTGCTCTGCCCCTCCACCCACACTGCCACGCCCCCTGCTGTCCACCCCCCTACAGAGTCACATCATGCCCCCCCCCCTCCTGAGCTGTCTCCCTGTTCCACCCATCCTAAAGCTTACGTTTTATCAAACTGTGAGCCATTTTGGTGTAGTGGTTAAGGAGTCAAACCCTTTATCTGGGAATACCGGGTTTGATTCTGCCCTCCTCCACAAAGCCAGCTGGGTGACCTTGGGCTAGCCACAGCTGTCTTCTGACCTCTCACAGCCCCACCCAAATCACAGGGTGTCTGCTGTGGGGAAAAGAACAGAAGGTTTGTCAGCTGCTTTGAGTCCCCTGAAATGGGTGAGAAAAGCAGGGTAGAAAAGCCAACTCTTCTTTATCAGGCCGAGGGGATCCATGAAGACTTGGCTGGGGAGGCGGCAGCAGTGGAAACAGCATGACTTCCCTCTCGGTTCTGAGACAGACCATCTGGTTAGGGTGTGACCACAATCAGACCACAAGCACATTTTATCTGAAAAGCAAGGAAAGTGCTAATAGGATGATTGATATCAAAAGGAATATACAAGAAAGAAATGTAGGTTTGCATAGAGCCCTTATAGATGAAACATAACATTAACACCTTCCAAGAATCACAATCGAGGAAACAGGCTGGATACTTCTTATAGCCTATTTAAAATAAAAGTCATGTATTTAAACATACTAGGGCTGCATTCACACCTATGTTTTAATGCAGCTTCAGTCCACTTTCAGAACTCATCAGCCAAGGGCCCCATTCACCATCGAAATCTGGATTTAATGGGGTCTTCAGGCCCCTAAATCTGGATTAATGCAAGACCTCTTTAATCGCGTCGTCAATCCGGTCTTCCACCAGGAAATGGCTGGTTACTTTGTTGATGGGTTCGCTCATTCTGAAAGTGGACTGAAAATGGATTAAAATTAAAGTGTGAACGCAGCTTAGGTTTTTAATGTTAACAATTTTTAAAAAACAATACATATTCATTGGTGATAAGTGTTAGAAAACGTACTTGTATTTTACTATAATAAAGGGTTGCTAGCACATTCCACAAACTTGTATGGAGGAAGTCTTTAACAAACATGCAAATAATACCGTAGGCAGCCTCTTCCACATTTTTTTTCTGAACTGCAGCAATGCAGTTAAATTTCCATTCCATTCTTGCACGTGGTCAGAGCTGCAATGTGTCTGAAGCAACTTCTGGATTTCTTTTATGTTGCTGATTCTTGGTCCGGCAGTTAACCCTTAGCATTTTTATGTTCTCGGGTCTCCTAAACATCTTTCCTTCCTAAGACATGTCTCCTGCTTATTTGTCATGGCATCTTGCTATATACAACCCATTGCATGAGTTAGAACGCATCTATAAGATGTACTCTTTATATTATTTTGGATTATGCCCTGTTTTGTAAGATCATCAGATTGGTTCCCTGACTGTTGTATTTGATTCACCTGCTTCTATGTAGTCTTTGTTGCTTTTCTAATTCTACCATTCCATCCTTTCTCTTTTCCCTGTTTTTTCCACTTTATCCTACTTATTTCCATCCATTATCAGTGACATAAACTGTGAGCGTTGATTGATGCTTTGCCATTGTGAATTGGAATTTCTCTTTTATCTTTTATTTTTCATATCACTTTATTTTTTCATGCACCTCTGAGGCTGACATTCTTCATTTCTATGCTGTCCGGGGCACAGTCTCTGAAAAAAGGTCTTTTGTTTGTGTGTCCTACTCCCTGAAAATGCATTCTAAATACTGCTTTATTAAGAAAGGCTTTCTGTTTTTTAGAAGAAAAGACCTACCTGGGTTAGTATTTCATTTCTTGATGGCCAGAAAGATGCTTTTCTTTCCCAACAGACCGTGTAACTAATCTACAGAGACACGGTGCTCTGCTTTTAGAGACGCTGTATAGACGAAGGCTACAGATAGCATTTTTTTGCTCCACAAATTTCTCATTTCATTGTAAAGCTTCAACTTTTTCAGTTCTCTTTTCAAGATAGCTTGGCCATTTGGGAAATTTCTTCAGGTAATCCCTTGGAAGGACTTATCTTCAGGTTCCTCTGGGTTTTTCCATGCCAGAAATTCAATAGCTCTTCTGTTGTCTCTGTTTATAGAGCTTTTTTTGGCCTTCTCGCTGGGAGCCTAGCCTTAATCTTTGTCTCTTTCACCATTGGTCCTTACTCTGGATTATATTATTATTTTATTTATATCCCGCCCTTTCCCAAGATGGGACCCAGAGTGGCTCACAACACTAACATTCCATTAAAAACAAAAACCTGTAATACGAACATCAAAGTAAGCCGTTACAGTTATAAATATAAACACCCCAAAAATACAGCTAAAAAAATTAGAATTAAATAAAAGTTAACTAAAAGCCTGCCTAAACAGTACTGTCTTAACCTGCCGATGAAAGGGGAGCAGAGAGGGGGCCACTGATGGAAGGGAGTTCCACAATTTGGGGGCAGCCACAGAGAAGGCCCTGTCCAGAGTTCTCACCAACCAAACCTGAGAAGGTTGTGCGACTGATAGGAGGCCCTCCCACTGGGTTACGGATGGAGATACGATCCTTCAAATATATTCCAGAATAGGAATAGTGCAGTGAGATCTACCATAATCTGCACTTGCATGAGGACAGCAGGTCCCTATTCCAGGATATATTCCAGAATAAGGCCTAGTGCAGAAAAGGCTTCTGTTTATACCCCTGAGGTGAATATGAAATCTATCAGTCATCTATTATTTTTTACCTTTAGACTAATCATACAGTTGGCTTGTCCTACAAAACTAAACTTTTTTTATCTTAGACCTTCTTTGTTACTCATGCTTGATGTAATGAAAACTTTCCATCATACTTAGGGTAGGTTTTGAATCATATTTTTTTTTCGTTTTCCATTTTATTTGTGCACCCCCTTTCCGAAAGAAAATTTGCCTGAGGCGGTTTACGACAAACAGAAAATATACAATGCAAGATAATAATCAAAACATTATAATCAAAATACATTATGAAATTTCACAACATACAAAACATTGCAAAATAAGCCAACACACACAATTGAGGCAGCTGAGGCCAAGTGGGCTGCTTCCGCACTTGGCCTTATTCTGGGATATATCTCAGGATAGGGGCCTCTTGTCCACATGCTAATGTCACGTCGCAGGCCAGTTGGGCAATAGGCAGACACTTGCGTGGCTACTCAGTCCCAAGGGTTTCAGGCGTTCTCGAAGTCAGTTCCAGTCCAGGGTCTAGGAGTTCAGAAGTCAGCAAGAGTCGGGTAGTCCAAGGAGTCAGCAGGTCACAAGGAGTCCAGGATTTCAGCTCAGGTAACAAGAGGCTGTTCAGACATTGTCTGCAGCAACTGGAGGCAAGGTGAGCTTGTTCTTATATAGGAGAGTCAGAGCCACACCCACGGTGCAGCTGGGCTAATCGCTCTGACCTCCTTCTCACCTGCTTCTGCTGCCTAAGCAGGCTATGAGTGAGCCTTTGATTAGGCTCCCTACAGGTGGACTCGTCATCAGAACTGTCTGACTGCTCCTCTGGACCCAGCCTTGGTTTTCCATGCCTGCAGTGCTCTGCTGTGGCTGCTCCTCAGCCTGTGGTTGCATTGCAGGCATATCCTCTTCTGATGAGGCTGAGCAGGGCATGACAGCTAATACAGGCTATGACAAGTCTCACTAGGACCTGCTGTAGTCTGCAATAACATGCAGATGAGACACCCTGATCCTGAGATATATTCCAGAATATATCCAGAATATATTCCAGTCCCACAAAGAATTCCCACCTCCAAGATGTCAGTGCCCATTGAGGCTGGAGAGTTATCCAGAGGGGCAGAGGAGTCTAGGCTGCCACCACTAGACCACCCCCAGGAGGGAAGGCAAGCAACATCAATTAGTTGCACGTATATTACAATTGCAAGGTACCTTTTGTAACCACCGGTTTTAGATGGCCTCTTCAACAAGTGAACTCCAGAAATGAGATCGCCAACTCTGCTTAACTAATTGTGTAACAGATTCCTGGTATGTTATGGTCTTGGAATCCATTGTTGCTCAGTCAATTAGGGAAAATATTCTTTCTTCAGCATTGCAGTATAACATGCAACAATGAATGAGAAATAATGTTTATATCAAGGGCTGAGTCCCCATTCAAAGTTTATAACGTTTTGAAAATGGTTTGGATATACTTGGGCGCCCCATTCAAATATTGATCCCCGGATTTTCTGAGGAGTAAATAGCCAAAATTTGCTTTAAAAAACCCCTCAGAAAAACAGCTCTCACTTCTGTTTTTGCTACTAGACTGCCGCTTTATTTTTCTCCACTGGGAATGCTACTGGATTATTTGGGCCAGGGATCTGTACTTTTGGCCAATGCCTGACAGATGTGGGTGAGATTTCACAGCTGCAAAGGTCCCTCCTCCCCTCATTATGCCTGTTCTGAACACAATTGCAAGCAGAGAAAGAAAGCACCAGCCAGCTTCAAAAGATACAATTGTAGCAAGGAAATTCTTGCTCAGCAGCAGAAAAACTCAAGCCTCAAGGCATACATTGTTGCAAACCTCACAGAAACAGAAAGAGAAAGAGCTGTTAGCCTCCCTTCTGAAAGAGAATGTTTAAGTGCAAACATGAAGAACCAGCAGGGAGGGAGATTCCATCTGAAAAGGAAAGTGTGAAATTGCTTTGTTCTTTTGCTTAGCTGATTCTACCTGGCAAAATATTAGAATCTCCATTCTAACATTAATCAGGGGCAGCTTACAGAGTTTCGCTCTCCGCCTCATAATGTCAGGGTATGATGGAAAAGAGAGAGGGTAACTCCTCCCCTGTAAATCCACATAAAAAGCCATAAATGAGGACATGAAAAAAACAGATTAAATCCTGATTAAATTAATACAAATTTAAAACCACAGTTAAATAGTCCAGTGGGAACTCAGCCTGTGTGCCTGTTTCAAGGAAAACATCCTAAGTGAACTGCTGTCTAAAACTTTAGATTTTATTACACTGGTTAAAATTTGACATTAGTAGCATTGTTATGGAGCTAAGGAGAAGCTGTGGTGTCCATGTTTAAAGTGTATTTTTTAATTTTTGGGCTTTTCTTTGCTGTGAATACCCTGTACTCAGAAAAGCTGTGCATTTGGAAATAAAAAAAAACCTTAATACCTTATGTGTTTCAGTGTGTCACATCTGTTTGAGTGCTTTCTTTAATTATCCATGTCTGCTGAAGAGTTTTAAACCAGTGGCTTATGTTTATCAAAGCTGGCCTTCCAGATGTGAACATTCTGGGTTCAAGGTGTTCTGTGAATTCTGGGCCTCAACATTTCGTTTGCCTCTTGCCAATCTTAGCTGATCCTGGAACCTAAACAGGGCAGGAGTAATTAACACTTGGATTGCAAACAGCTTGGGAATGCCAGGTCTTACATGCTAGTCTAGAAAGAGGGGGAAATCCCAGAGGGTAGTGGGGGAAACACTTTTGTATTGTTGCCAAGAATACAGGAGGAATACAGACACAGGGTGTGTTCCCAAAGCCACTAAAGTCCAGACTGGATTCGGATTCAGGCTCGGGATCAAGTGATCCCATTAAATTCCCAAGCTGTCCAAATCCAGGAAGGGTTGTCCCCATGTCTTTGCCTTTTCCCCATATTTTCTGCAGAAACCCTTGCATAAATCTGGAGAAAATGACCACCTGATTACTGAGGACTTCTCCAGTCTGGTCCGGCTTTTAGTCCGAGCCAGTGGCTGGGGCAAGTCAAGTGAGCAAGCGACCGGGGGGGGGGGGGTACGTGGAAGGGAATGTGACTGGATCAGACAGTTGTTGCAGGTTGTTGCAGGAGGAGGAGGTGCCTGGGGTGAGCGGGGGGTGCAGGGAGGCGATGGAAGGCGGCAGCGGCAGCCAGCTGTTGCAGGATTGGAGGAGGAAGAGGAGGAGGAGGAGGCAGATGGTGGTGGCAGCAGACAGCTGTTGCGGGATTGGAAGAGGAGGCCGGGGTGGCAGATGGTGGCGGCGGCGGCGGACAGTTGTTGCAGGATTGGAAGAGGAAGAGGCTGGGGTAACAGCGGTGGCGGATGGTCTTGGTGTGCTTGTGTGCACCTGTGCGGTGGTTGTGGGAACAGGCCGATGTGCGCTCGGTGGTGTTCCCAGCCTCCAACTCTAACCGCATCACAACCAGGATTACTCTGGTACAGAGTTTACAGTAGGTGAGAACTCAGCCACAATGGCCTGGCTCACGTTGGTGGCATGGTTTATTTTACTTTATGCAGCAGGTGAAGGTGAAGAAATACAGATGACTACGCATTACCCCCTCTTTCTTGCAAGTTGCTCATGCACCACCATAATTGCTTTTAAAATGCACCTTAATGTCCAGTTGTTTTCATTAAAAATTGATTTACTGCCAAACATTGTCAACCTTTCTAAGCAATTTCGAATACTATACCATAGCCTTTTCTCACTCATTTAAGGGGACTCAAAACAACTGACAAAGCTTTCTATTCTCCCCACAACAGAACACCCTGTTAGGTGGGTGGGGCTGTGAGAGCTCAGAAGAGAGCTGTGACTAGCCCAAGGTCACCCAGCTGGCTTCATGGAGGAGTGCAGAATAAAACCTGGTGTTCCCAGATAAGAATCCAACTCCTCTGGAGAGACAGAGGCAGTTTGCTTATAAAGGCCATTTGCAGATAGTTGAGAGATGGTGAAGGTTTTGCTTTGGTCTTCTGCTTGAAAATTCCCAGAAACAATGTGTGAGATGGACTAGATACAGTAGGGCTGCTCTTATGTTCATGTCATTTTAAGACCCTTCTAATTATTTCTGCCTGATAACCAATTCTTTCTACACATGCCTGACAGCAAAAGTGTCCATTAGCTGCCCCATCCCCCTTGTAGTTATTTTAACACCGCAGAAATTTCTACATCACAAGCAAACTTTATAGACAATATTTAACTACATTCTGTTTAAAAATAAACTACCAGGTCACTAGATGGCGTGCTAAGACTACAACTACATAGAAACATCTGGTAGCAGCTGTCAAGTCTTCATTTTGGTTTACAATTGGGAATGACTATTACAGATTTTTTCCTGAATTGACTGAGTGACCTTGGGCTGACAGAAACCAGCCAGGTGACCATGGGTGTTTTTCCACTGGCAGAAAGTACCCATTTTTGCACCCATTAAGGACCCACCTGGAGACAGACAGAGGAGCGGCGTCTCGGTTCCTATGTGTTTTCCAATGGTCTTAGACGACCCCTGTGAAAGAGTAGCTCGACCCCAAAGGGGTCACGACCCACAGGTTGAGAACCACTGAGTTATACTATGAATTGCATTAGTTGATGTAACGGTGATCAAGAGTTACTCACAGTTAATCACGTGTCTGATCACCACCACTGAACATCAAACCAAGATTTTCAGATGCACTGTTATTCTTACCCCTTCTCTGTATGGCTCTTTGGATCATGCTGCTCTCATTTGCTCACCAAAAAAGGCCTGTCTTGTTTGTGGAATAAATTGCCTGAAAGGACATACAGAAGGACTCGTTCAGTGACATGGGCTGCATTAAGTGTTCTGAATGGAAGGAACATGTCTTCATGCCCGTTTGCTTGACGATGACACTCTGCCAAGAAATCTATTTCTGTTGAGAATTGGATGGAAAGCTTGGAATACTTCTCTGAGCAATAATTGAGGGAGAAGCCAGGCGCTGTTAGTAACTAGAAAGCTTCTAGTATATTAAGATGGTTGACAGGTGTACCTGTGATGACTGAAAAAACCTCTTAGCAATGGCAGCGAGTAAGCTTAATTTCCAGGTGGTATTGTAGAACAATGGCCATGATCACACCTGGTTAAAATAGTCCATCCCATTAAGAAACTGAACTGAAGCCGTCCTAATCTTGTTCACACCCAATTTCTGATCATCAGTCCTCGGATCATCCTCAGTTTGGGCTGCTATGATCTCACTTTTTATGTTATCTCCCGAGTCTCCTTTACACACCTCTTTAGTTTTCATGCATGTTGCTAAAGCACTTTCACTTCACTTGTGAGCCAGTTTGGTCTAGTGGCTAGGGAGCCAGACTCTTATCTGGGAGTATCAGGTTTGATTCCGCTTGCTGAGTGACCTTGGGCTAGTCACAGCTCTCTTCTGAGCTCTCACAGCCCCACCTGGTGTCTGTTGTGGGGGGAATAGAAAAGCTTTGTCAGCTGCTTTGAGTCCCCTTAAATGAGTGAGAAAAGCAAGGTAGAAAAGCCAACTCTTCTCAGTAAAAACTTTTTACTGAAACAAAACATTGTTTCCCTTGCACATTACTGAAGAAAAGTAGAAGATACATTGTCCTTAGAATTGTATCATTTATATTGTTGCTTCACTCCCCCTCCCAACAGTGCTTTTCTGGCCATTTATTTTTTAAATCCCCTAGGGACTTTTTTTAAAAAAACACTAATGAGCAATTAGAGAAATATGATCTATTGCATTATCAGTCTAGCACAGACTGATAATGGTCAGAACAAAGGGGAATTGGGGGGAGGTAGAATGGGAAAGCATTGGGCAGGACAGAAGGCTGGATCCACCCACCCAAGAGTGGTTCAGCCCTCTCTAGCCTGGTTCCCTGCTTACAAGTGACAAGAGAAAATGAACTTCCTCACCCCCAGATGGATTGAATTCTGTGTATAGGTGGACTCTGGAGAAGCCTTCAATGACTGGTGCAGACTTCTTAATAAGAGAGCTAAAGATGGAGAACCATAATATGTGAATAAATAGTGAGCCTCCATTTCCATTCAAGATTTAAAGAGCTTTGAATCATTTTCAGAGCTGAGCGTTCCCAAAGGTTCAAAGGAATCCACAGTTTCTCAGGATTTTCTATATTCAAGTCAAAAGGGCTCTCGATGCTAGATTTAGAAAAACATGCTCACTATTTAGCAATGGGAACAACAAGCATTTTTTGGGGGGGAGGGAACCATGCTTTAGGGGTGTTCTCTTCAATTTCCCTGATCAAATAATAAGCCGTCATTTCCTTCCCTTTTCTTCCTCACCATAATGTGCTAAGGCAAGAGTGAACAGAGCCCACAGTAGCTTACAACGTAACGAGAGACCAGACATTACAATGTAATGAGATATCAGACCATAGTGGGGACGGTCTGATTTTACTTAAAGAGGGAGTGATCAGAAAGACTTTGCCCTTAATGCCTGCCATTTCATGCTAGTCTGCTGAGCCAGTGCAGCACAAAGCGGCCTACTTCATCCCTCCTCCCTCCCTTCCCTGTTGCAATCTCTATTCCCTCCCTTCCCCCACCTGGTTTTCCCTCCCCCCCCTGCCATTTCACTGCTTTGATGTACCAGTCTAGCACAAAACAAAGGGGAAGTGATTTTTAACCTTCTACTGCTATGCTATGGTGTGAGGAAAAGTGCTGCCATGATCCGAATTAGGGCCAGGCTTATATAGGGGGTGGGGTTTGGATTGCCTGCCCCAATGAAGTCAAGGTGTGATGGAAAAGAGAAGGGGGAGGAGGTATCTCCTCTGGAAGTCTGCATAATAAGCTACCAGTGGGGACGTGAAAAAACAGAGCTCACTGCTGATGTTAAAAACCCGGATTAAAACCCAGACTAAGACAGCTTCCAGATTAGCAGATTAAATCCACAGATATTAAAAAATACACAGCTTAACTGCAGCATTGCAACAACTATTTGTCACCACTCCCAATGGAGGTCTGCAGCTTCCTCTTCAAAAGCTGCAAGACTTCTGTGGCGCGCATGGTGAGGCCCGCGTCACACGAGAAGGGTCAGCCAATGGGAGCTGAGCTGCAGTCCCAGCTCTCGTTCGCTGTTCTCGCCGTCCTGTCCGGACTGGTGGGAACATTCAAATTTACCTTATACTGTGGCGTGAGTGTTGATCATTCCACAGTAGGGTAAATTTCAAGTAGTGGCAGCATAATGCACCAATGCACCAATGCAGGTTCGGGCGTCAAGTGTGATGCCCGTGCCACGGCTGTGCATTGCAATGCGCAGCTTTCTTAAGTCTGGACGCACCCTCAATTGCCCAGTGGGAACGCAGCCTGATTATTATTTTGTCTGCATGAAAAGCCCAGGGTTTTTATATTCTTTTTGCTGGAGGCAGGCCGCACTGACAATGACTAATAGTAATTGGGGGATGCATGAACACAGATCAAAAACTCTGCCATTGGTGTCTAAACACACCAGCATGCTGTCAAGAGTCAAGACTGGGCCTTTGGGCCTCACTCTTCCGCGTGGCGCCCAGTTGGCTTGCAAAGGGTGAAGGCCAGTGAACTAGAGTAAATGCATTCTTGACAGGAGTTAACAGTGACAGAAGGTCTGGAGTGATGTGTGTGAAAATGATGGCAGGCCAAGGATCACAAAAGTCCCTTGGCTTGGTTTGGCTGAAAATAGCTTGCCGTTTGTGTATAGAAGCTAAAATCAAAGCATTGCTATTAAAAGCTTTCCCCCTAAGCCCGGAGAGTATCTATCCAGTTTGTTAGGGCAGTTTATTTTGGTCGGGAGTGTTGACATATCACTTGGCGTGGAGGCAGATAGAAAGGCAATCAGCGGGCCGTAAACACCAAAGATAAACAGTACAAAGGACACTGTGACTTCCACGTGAGGTAGCGTAGCTGCCTCGATTCTCCACGAAATTAATATGTTTCTTTTTTCACATCCAAAGCTATTCACTCATACTGCGTGGCACATTTTCTTGCGTCGGTTTATTTGCCTGGGTGATATAAAGAGAGGGACTTGGAAGTGGCGTCGCAGCCATTAGCCATTTGCTAAAGTATTCCTTCTTTGTCTGAGCATCCTAAGGAGAAGACAACATGGCTGCCTGGCTGCAGTTGCTAGGCAACCCCTAAGCGTTCCATGTAATATGGAGTAAACCTTATAGATTAATGGGGCATCTACGCTATTGCTTATTGATAGCTTTGCTCTCTTCAGGCACATAAAAAAGGGAAACAGATCTTTATTTATTTATTTATTTATTTATTTATTTATTTATTTATTTATTTATTTATTTATTGCATTTTTATCCCGCCCTACACCCAAGGGTCTTCAGGGTGGGTTACAACATAAAAAATGAACACATTAAACCTAATAACATATTAAACATATTAAGATCATGTCAGTGTCTGGATGTGGGGAGGAAAAGGTTGTTCCTTTACCTAGCCAAAGGCCATGGTAATGAGGTGCGTCTTCACAGCTTGTCTAAAGACTGCTCTGAGTGAAGGTGCCTGATGCACCACAGGAAGGAGACTATTCCACAGTCTGGGAGCCACCACTGAGAAGGCCCTATCCTGGGTGCCCACTCATTTTTGCTGCTGTGAGTGGCAGTACAGCCAGGAGGGCCTCTTTAGATGAAAGGATTTTGTGGGTAAAATGTATCCTCCTTTTCAGATGTTTGCTGACTGATATGGATAAATTTATCTGCAATATGGTTGCCTTAGGAAGAAACTTAAAAAGGAAAAAACATCCCTGGAATATAACAGTGGAGGCTGTTAAATATTTGAGTGACTTTTGATTTCAAATTCCAGCTGGATTAGAGCCATTTCAAAGTTTCATTCCAGCCTTAGTCCACTTCAAAACTGAGAAAACACATTAGCAAGTGACTAATCATTTTCTTTCCATACTATGTATCCGAAAAGTGAATTTTTTGAGTTAGATGATGCACACAAAAATAAACAAACCCAGCTTCTCACTTTGATGTGTTCACTCATTCTGAAAGCAGACTGAAGCTGGATTAAAATTTAGGCATGCATACATCTTGTTAATATATAGATCTTGGCTGCATCCATACTTGTTAATACTGTGCAGCGGAATGCACAGTCCGGATTGAGGGGTCACAGACGACGACTGATGGATCGCCATGGCGTTGCATTATCCAATCAGTACTGTGCAGTTACCTTAATGCTGATCTAAGGACACTGGATGCCCAGTATAAAGGAAATGCAAGTTTTCCCTCCAGTCCAGGCAGAACAGTTAGAGCAGCGCGACGAGAGCAGGAAGGGCAGCACAAATCTGATTGGCTGCCTCAATCCATGTGACAGCACTCCCCAACTCAGCTCTCGCAGCTTCTGATGGGAAGCTGTGGAGCAGTGTTTCAGGTCAGGAAGGCTGGTCATCACTGCGCAGCAGGTGAGCTGTGCTTTTACCTTCCGCAAGTCTGGAGGCAGGCCCAGATTATCATTCTTGTTGAATTCATTTTTTTAATGCTGCATTTTTCAGACATTTCACAAAACAGGCTGGGTCCAGCGGATTAAATCCGCAGTTATAACAATATCCACAGCTTACCATGATGGGCCATCCGGACTCCAGCAGCCTTCCCAGCAGCTCTCTCACAGAAAACTGCGATACTTCCATGGCGTGCGTAGAGAGGCAGGAAGCTTAGAATTTACCTGATACTGTGGAGCGAGTGCTCATTGTTCCACAGTAGGTAAATTCGCAGTGGCGGCGACATAATGCTCTGCGGCTGCAAAGTAACAGGCATCAGGTGTGACGCCCATGCCCCAACTGCAGATCAGAATGCGCAGTATTCCTAAGTCTGGACGCACCGAGAAAAAGGAGAAACATAGAAACCTAACAGAAGTGCTATCTCACTAAGTCTTCTCATTGGAGGTCTTTTCAAAGAGGTTTGCCTGGCAAGTTTCCAGGGAATGTGTTTGATAAGAACTAGCCAACCCTGTGACCTTACTAAATATTAGCTTAGTGTGGGAATATATGACACATGGCACTGATTCCAAGTAAGAATAGCACCAATGCTAACTTTACAGTATAGCTAAAAATGGACTTGCTTCATGGCTCTGGTAATTGGGCCAAAGCCTGCTAAAAAACTGTTGTGTGAAACAGCGTTGCAAAATAAGACCGGGACTGCAGTGTGGTGATGGAGGAAGATGGAAAGTTATTTATTTGTTTATTGTTCTTAATTTCTCTATGACATGTATTGGGGAATATCATCAAACCATTTAGACCAGACATTTGTTAGAACGTAAGCCTAAATTTAGACAGGAAGGGCACTTTCAATGAGTCCAGTAAGCTTCCATTACTCTCCCTTTACTCGGAGTGGAGACACAACCCTAGGCTGTGGTCACACCTAAGATTTAATCCAGCTTCAGTCCACTTTCAGAGTGAGAAAACACATCAGCAAAGTGACTACTAGTGATTTTCTTTCCACGTTATCTATCCCAAAGGTGAATTTTCTGAGTTATTTAACACTGAAAGAAAGCTGGTTGTCGCTTTGCTGATGCATTCTCTCACACTGAAAGTGGATTGAAGCTGAATTAAACCTTAGATGTGACCACAGCCCTAGTCACTGCATCTCACAGAGTTATCCCAGACATTTTTCTGCTTTTGGGAAAAAAAAAAAGTTGCAACTTTTCTGTCCAGATTTGTAGTCAAACTATATCCCTTTCTGCACTGGGATGTATTCTGGATTATATATCAGAACAGCTACTTGCCATATGCAATGCTGGTGCAAACTATGGCAGGTCCCACACAGGGTCTTCTATAGCCTGCACCAGTATGCAGATGACAGGTCCCTATTCTGTATAATCCAGAATAAGGCCCAGTGCAGAAAGGGCCTATATCGCAATGCTGGTGCTTAGATAATGCTCTTTAGGCCTTCAGAGGTCAACAGGCTTTTTCAGAGGCTCTTTTGCATTTCTGGATAAAATGTATGTGGGGCAGTGGGGCTCAGCAACGCTTGCATGCTGCAATGCCTGATCACTGTGGCAATGGGCAGTGTTCCTGTCTTTTGCAGCCATTATGGACGTGCAAGAGTATTCGAAACATTCGAAATCCAGTTGAATGAGTTCAAATTGGACATTCGGATTCAAATCAAATGTCTATGCCTTCATTTTTAAACAAATTAAGAAAGTGTTGGGTAAGGTTGGGATGCATTGGGCGTCCCAAAGTGTGATATATCCCAGAACATCACTGGTCTTTGCACCCAAGAAAGGTGCGAAAAGGCCCACAGAGACTGGAGGCATGCTAGTCACATGGCAGCACTTCCCAGCTTCCAAAAACCTCACCTGTGTAATTTAGCATTAGACAAGAAAGTATCCTGGAAGTCTGCCATTTTCAGCCTGATGCTAAACCAGGCAATGAATGAAAAGGTGTGAGCAGTCAGACCTGAGGATGTACTGAAGAAGGTTTAAAGTCAAGGTGTGACCGTGGGTGAATGAGAGTGATTCCCAGATGTTTCTAATGCTGCTGTTTGCTGACAGCCATCCAAATTAAGCTCCAAGTGTATCGATTTTGGAGATATTTCTGCACCTCTAATTAGGGGTTTTCACCTCATATATCTCTGAGCAACTTTTTGGAACTTCCTTCAGGCTCCTGCTCTTCCCTGGCATTTTACTGCCTTTCCACGAGGCATTCGGCACTTTTGGAAATTGTGGCAAAGCTTTCCACTGGGCAGAAGCTCATTGATAAATTCACAAGCCTTTATTGATGACCCGGAGCCCAGTAGTTGCGCTTGATTGTTTCGCTGCTTGGTCTCCTTGGCAACACATCTTATCCTCTGTGAGTAAAACACAGCGTAATATCCCGGAAAGACTGTTTGTTCTAGTGGCTTTGCTGAAGGGTTCAGACTGCATCTGGGACACTTCGAACTCATCCTCTCAGTGGAATCTCATCATTCTGAACATCAGAAGGTTCTAGATATTTGTATTGTTACTCCTCCAAGGCAGAACACAAGCCTCAGCTGATCTACCTTCCTCCTCGATGCTTTATTATCCTAAGCCCTGGTCAGACGAGTCCAGAACAGGTCGGCCTATAAAGGAGTTTGAATTGAGATCGTATCAGTGCTGGTCAGACGTGGATCGATATCGGCTGTCCTGAGGCAGTCCCCACCTTGGTCCTCCTTGGTCGCACATTTCTGCAGAGATCAGGCTGGGATTCCTCCATGGAGTTCTTCTCTCTCCACCCCTTTTGCTTCATCACATCTATCTTGTTTCCTACTGGATGGCATTCACGTCACTCAAGGGAGGCATTTCCGATTGGATGCTGTTCACGTCACTCAAGGGAGGCGAGGGTGTGTGTTTGCAGTTCTTTTTAAAGCCTGCTCCCTCACCTCCACACGCACCCTTCCTTTTTTATGTGCTTTTCTCCTTGCAATTAATTTTTTTAAAAATAAGAAAAATACATTTGTGTAAAAACGCTAGAGAGAGGAATCATACACATAAACTGAGGAGAGGGGCAGGTGCCACACAAACTCTGCGGGTGCCAATTGGCCAAAGGAGGTGCCTCACAAACTTCATGCTTGCCTATTGGCCGAAAGGAACTACTGAGTGCCACCCATCATAGCACAGTTCTGCCTCCTTTAGCCCGTTCCCCCACTCACACATGAGGAAGCAGAAGACGGACTGGAATTTCAAGCTGGTCCCAGTCCTTGTCAGTCCTGTAAAAACAGGACTACATTTCAGGATGGTCTAACTGGTGTAAGCCGGCTTGAAATACAACTTAGATAAAATTAATGTGAGTTACAGCACCTGGGGGCTGACTCAGGTTGACCTAAAACTTGCGTGTGACTATGGCCCTAGCATTCAACTGTAGATCCTTCACAAAGCTTTAGTAGATGATTCATGGAAACACTAAAAAATGGTTGGTTCTTTTTTTTTTTTAACAAAGTATAATAAAAAGTCTCACCACTTATTCATCCCATTTAGGGATTGTTCTCTCTTGCTTGGAAGCACCAAGGTAGCAGAGGAGGGCAGGGACCCTCAGTTGGGTCTAACCAGGAGCAAAGAATGAGAAGAACTGCAGTTGGGCAGTATTTTGAAGGCTAAAGTCTTGCCAGCTCTCTGGCAAACTGTGCTTTCTCATTCCACCTCTCCAAAGTTGATGCTTACTTCTTGGGTGAAGCATATGGAAAGGTGCATAAGCATTAGACCACATGAAAAATAACTCTGAGAAGGGAATGTGGCTGTATTCATATTTACCTTAATTATTCCAGGCCATGGCAAGATGTCCCTGGGGCAAGACAGGGCTCATCCGTTGGCTCTGAACTTTCATTCCTGGCCTTTGGTGTTCTGAGGGGAGCGTTTTGGCAGCACTTCCTGTTGGACCACAGAAATGCCTATATTGTATCCTGGAACAAGGGGCTGCATGCCTTCCTAAAATGGTCCTCTATTCTGGGCCAAAGTCCTTAGCACATCAATCAACGTTGTCATTGAAGTCTCCTGGTAGAAGAAGAAGAAGAGTTGGCTTTTCTATCCAACTTTTCTCACCCATTTAAGGGGACTCAGAGCAGCTGACAAAGCTTTTCTATTCTTCTCCCCACAACAAAACACCCTGTGAGGTAGGTGGGGCTGTGAGAGCTCAGAAGAGAGCTGTGACTAGCCCAAGGTCACCCAGCTGGCTTCATGGGGGAGGGCGGAATCAAACCCAGTATTCCTGAATAAGAGTCTGGCTCCCTAACCACTAGACCAAACTGGCTCACAAACCAAACTGGTAGGGTGGGATAGAATGCCACCTTCAGCTCCATCCTGTGCGGGTCTCCCTAATCCTAAGCTAGCATGCACAAGTGAGCCATGGCAAAGCTCAGGCACAAGCCAGCCATTGCCATGGTGATTCAGCCTGCCTGGTCTAGGCCATCTGCACTTCAAGTGCTGGAGGTCCAGCTGGGGACTGCACCAGCACTTGAAGTGTGGATAGCTCCTTTCATGCCTGGCCTTCACCTCAGCGAAGAAAGTGCAAACAGGCCATACACTTTCTTAAAACTGCAGGGTAGCATTTTTTTCAGATTCAGCTAGACCCAGAGTTGAAAAACTTGTGTAGCAATTAACAATCCAAGTTCACTAAATTATAAAAACAAATATCTAGCACTGAGGCAGCAGAGTTCCAGAGGACACAGTCTGCTGCTACAGAAGGCCCATTGCTTGAGATCAATTATGGACTGTAATGATCTCATTCCCTGTAACGGTCCAGAGGTACACAGTTCTGAGTGTGTGTCATTCATTGAAATTGTGATTTTTCTGCTGCGCCTCTAAAAGATTAGCATTTCTTTATCTAATTTGTATCAATGTTAGTCTACTGTGAGTAGGATTTTTCCTTACCCTTTTCCTTGCAAGCAACACACCGAGAGAGATGGACAATGCATGCTCTCATGAATCAGCGTTCTCCGTACTAAAAGAGATAACATTATATAAGATAGTTATGAAAGACTCTTCAAGTTGAAGGTTCTAAAAGTCTTTGATTACATTAGCCTGCCACAGTTAGACAAGTCTGTTCATTTAGAGAGTGATCAGGCAGGACTTTTTTCAATCACCCCTTTTAGAAAATGCACCCCTTCTGTAGCTGTCCAAAAAACAGGCATTCAAGCAATTAAAACAACAATTCTATTTTATATTTCCACATATCACTCTTGCTCCACCTTGCAGTCTGGCCACAGCTACCTAAGAAACAACACAGGGATTTATCTGGGGAGGTTAATAATCCACAAAAAATAAAGCAT
Source organism: Aspidoscelis tigris stejnegeri (assembly GCA_023333525.1). NCBI lineage: Eukaryota > Metazoa > Chordata > Lepidosauria > Squamata > Teiidae > Aspidoscelis > Aspidoscelis tigris. The sequence continues at coordinate 7,870,104 of JALMGA010000013.1, forward strand.
AAAGGCAGTCTGTATGCCAGAAAAAAAAAGATAACTTGAAATATAAAAGGACCAAATTTTAGTGAAGACTTTACTGACATAAAATCCAGCGTATTATAGTAAGATGAATACGTTTAAAATAATGTCAGGCTTTGAATACAGTATAGCCAATAATCGATTTGAATGCAAATGGACATATGTATGCTAACATTGAACAAATACAAATGTTTCTGGACATTCAAACAAATAGTTTGGACATTCATTAAGCTGGGGAAATGTTTCAGATACGTATCTATTTGAATCAGATACATATCCCTATCAGATATGTATCTATTCATACCAGATATGCATCTGTTTATATTGCATATGTATCGAATGTTTGTACAAATGCATATAAATAGATTCATATCCAATAGGATTTTACATTCAAATGCTATCTAGTGATACAAAAAGGGATTTTTGAACATTCAATTCATTTTGAACCAAGTGCCCCCAAAACATTAGTACACATTCCTAGTTGCCACACATATATGGCAATCCCAACATATTCCCAGGATAATCCCAGATTTTACATCCTGTCTGGATGCAACCTATGAAAAAATAAGGTAATGTTTATTCTACTAAAATAAAATAATTTTTATTAAAAAAAACTTTTGAAAAGTCCAAAGCAATAAGTTTTCAAGGGTATTTCCACAACAGTTTATAACTTTTGTGCGAACTTCTTTGTTGTTTCTTCCTTTGATTTCACCAGCCTTCAGCTTCCATCATCCTTTAGGTTTTATTAGACTCTACAGCAACTCAGTACTCAGTATATCTTCTTGTCAAGCTTTCTAATGAATGAAAATGCGGTCTCAGCTGACTGAACGAATTAACAGAAAAGTACAGCAGACAACAGAATTGGAAATGGTTTTTAAAGTGATGGCTGTGGTCATACCTTCACTTTAAACCGTCTTCAGCCCGTCTTCGGGTCTGAATGCTCACACTTTTTCTTTCCTATCTGTTTTATTTGCGGATTTTCCACCCTCCATCTTGGTTTTCCTGGATGGAAAGTCCACAAATAAAATGGACCGAAATGAAAAGATGTGAGCAGTCAGGCCTGCAAAGGGAGCAAAGAACTGAACATGTGACCATGGTCATAAAAATACTTTAACTCTGTGCTAGAGCCTTAAATCAAATTCATGTGGCTGGAGTGATCTTCATATCATAGACCATAAGTATGGACGGCTTCCATTACTCTGCATTTTGGCTTTTGCCAGTAGACTTTTCTGCGTCAAGGAGAAATATAACCCAGAGAAAATATTTACCTTATTCAAGGTGTTACTGTAAATCTGAGGATGGAAAAAGTTTAAAAATACACACTGTGCTTACATTTCTTCCCCATGAATGGCTGTTCTCTTTTTCCTCTGTCAGGTTCTCTTGTTTAACTGCTAATTGTTATTAGAAACACGAAGGCCACGGTGCGCCCCCTAACCAGAAAGTCCATCCCAGGAACAGACAAGGAACTCAGATTGTGTTCAGCTTGGAACAGACTGGTCACACCTACCATGCTGCCAACGCTTTGCCACCTTGCCAACCCAAGCTTTCGTGGATCCCCTTTGCCTAGTAAAAGGTAAGCTTCAGCATGGATGTAGGGAGGTGAGAGGGTAGCACCAGTTGTGGGGCAGGCAGGCAGGCAGGCAGTGGGTGATGAACCTCACCCCCCCCCCCGCCATGTTGAAGCTTACCTTTTACCAAGTGAGAAATAAGGGTTTCATCTGGCTCATGTGGTCTTCATCAACTTACCCAACTTGTTGATCTCAGAGAGACCCCCAGGCAAGGCAGGTATGATGGACTGTTTCCAACACTGTTTCCACACTGGCACATCCCGTGCTGCCCTGGCCCACTCTAGGTAGCCAGGCCCCTTGATGAGCTCAGGGGTCTTTTGCACCACGGCCAGCGGGCTGTAGCGCTCTAAGCCCAGTACAGTCCAGGGACAGGAGGATCATTCGCATTTCTAACAGCCCAGGACTCTCCTAGGCAGCCAGAAATGTGAATGGTGCTCCTGAAACTGGAGCGTACCAGCCTGCGCCACGGCCACGCCACACCTCCTGCATGGCGCGATTGGCTTCTGCTGCCTGAGTCACGCATTTCATGACACAGTGGCTGACAGGCGGCTAATTGATCGATCTGGGGAAGGGGGGGGACCAGTCTGACCTGGCAATGTGCACCGCCCCTAGATCAACACACACACACCCCTACGGACCTGCCCATGCCTGGATGCCCCCCTCCCATCCTCCCTGCCCCTCTCCGTGATCTGCAGGGCGTTTCCACCTTTCTCTCAAGTATGTTTTTTTTTCTTTTTTTGCTATGGGCAACATAAGAAAAAAACTATGCATGTATCATAGAATGATCAAATTTTGAATGTTTCAAATAGTTGTTCATAACCCTATAGACAACTGGAACAATACTAATGAGCATTTTCGCCAAATATGGGAACCCTGTTAATAGAAGGGTTGTTAGCACAAACAAATACATGTATCCCAGAAAAGAATTTTCTATCAAAATGGCTATAAGTCTAGATTGCAGCCAAAATTAAGTCAACCGAATTGGGTCTATCACAAGGGGGGGTATGTATAGGTACATTAGGAAGACCCCATGGGGCTACCAATACCTCAGGGTGGATTCAGGGCAGCCTTAATGTGAATCTTAATTAGTATTAAGGAGTCCCCATGGTAATGGTGGATAAGGGGGGTTCAAGTTGAACCCACCTGTCCCCATGAAAACTGTGGTAAATCCCTGCATCAGGATGTCGTGGTTTTCTCCACCACCCTCTTGCCTGAGCGTGCAATCACCTAGGTAAGGGCTTCCTTTACCCCAAACGATCACCTGACAGCTTCCCTGCAGTCAGCTGAGCAGCTGTCAGGCGGATATAGGGGCTGTCAAGAGCACGAGCAGAGCTCAGGTAAAATGATTGAAACAGCCACGGGAATGACCCGTTCTTGCCCCCTAATTCAGGACAAGAACAGTTATAAAGGTGGTGGGGGGGTTGCTTCAGTTTTTTGGATTTTGACCCTCATGTAGCCCGAATTAGGGCTCTGCATGGGGACCCTCCCGTGGTGAACTCATGTTCGTCTCAGAGTATCTTGATCATGGGGACTCGCCCTTCGTATTTATTTATTGACTTTTGTTTTTACTTTATGTATGTATGTATGTATGTATGTATGTATGTATGTATGTATGTATGTATGTATGTATGTATGTAAGTTACTATGTTACTGTCTAATAAAAAATTATTAAAAATGTAAAAGAAGAGAGAGAGAGAGAGAGATGGAGGCTGGCATTCACACTGCAAATGCCAGCCCTGCTCAAAACCTACCTGGGACATAGTCTGCAGTGTAGTAAATGCAAATGTCGCCGTCTGCCAGAGTCTCCTTCCGCGAAGCAATAGTCCCCACACGGCCTTTCCACAGAAGTAGAAGGGCCTGAATATTCATAGCATTTGTAATTCGTACGAATTCGGACATTTTCTACACAAATCAAATGTCATGATACTTGTACATTGACATTCATACGAATACAAATGTTTCTGGACGTTTGTACAAATAATTTGGACATTCATTAAACTGGGGAGGCAGGAAAGCGGCTGTGCCAGTGACACCTGCAGCAGGTCCAGATTGCTTTTGACACAGATCGAGAGAGGATTAAACGTGGGTTCAGTTAGAATCTGATGCTTTCAGAGCAGATTTGTTATGGGATACGTACCAGATGTGTACGCATTCATGTCTGATATATATAGAATATGTGTTTGTATCAGATATTCGTATGAATACGTATAAATATATTTGTATTGAACAGAATCCTACTACATTCGAAGGGGATCTATTTGTATAAATACGGATTTTCTAACATTCGGTTCGTTACGAACTGAAATTCAAAAAACCCATTTGGGCCCATCCCTAACCCACAGCTATCAAAATGGGGAAATTTGGGCTTACTGGGAACCCTTCCGGAACAGGCTCCCTGGTATGTGTCCCCGGCCAGACCCAGAGAGTGAGAAAGCAACATAATGAGACCCTTGTCCCCAGGGCCAATTTTTTCTTACATGGATGGGTATGACATCATCATCTTCAGTCCTGGCTATTTCCAAGAAGCCGGGCAGTGCAGAACCAGCCGTATTTGCAGGTTAGATTGCAACAATTTACTCCCTGAGTGTTCAGTGATTCATTCTGCTACGACGTCATGCCTGAAAGCACTCCAGCTAATTCAGAATAGAACATTTTCCTCCTTTCAGCCGCTGTCTGATTCACACCTGTGTCTGACACAGGATTTACTATTGTCACTGTCAGAAGAAGCGCGGAGACATGTGGGCACTTTACCAGAATTGTCTGTGTCATAGCAAGCCATGGTCATTGGGGGGGGGGGGTGTCAGGTGCAGCTGAATTCAATACTCGGCTCCCAGGTGGTCTGAAGCCCTCGAATGGGGACTCGTAACTGAGGTTGGAGGTCATAATGATCACATGGTGCTCGCGATGACTGTCTGTATGACACAGTGAGTCATGCTATGGGTTTGGACAGAGAAAGTTAGTGGGTAGCCACTGTTGGATTCACCAAGCAGGGAATAGAAGAGATCAACATCACGTAGCAGAAAGTTGTTAAGTGGTGCAGTTGTTAAGCACCGCAGGCTAGAACCCGGGACTCTATCATGGAAGTTCATTGGTCATCCTAGTGCTTTGTGAGTTTCTTGGGGAGGGCTGAGGGCAGAATCCCAGACAGAAAGTCCAGAGGGGAGCCAGTTTGGTTTAGTGGTTAGGGAGCTGGACTCTTATCTGGGAATACCAGGTTCGATTCTGCCCTCCCCCATGAAGCCAGCTGGGTAACCTTAGACTAGTCACAGCTCTCTTCCGAGCTCTCACAGCCCCACCTGCTTGCTTCACAGGGTGTGTGTTGTTGGGACGAGAAGAATGAGCTGCTCAGGACCCGAGCAGGACTAAAGAAAGTATCCCTCTGTGATTGTTAGCTGCTACAATGTAATGTGAAGGGAGGGGGCAAACCTTCCCAGATGTGAAATCCCACCCATCGGTGGCAGGCATTGGCCAGAAGGATATGGGCGGGGGGGGGGGGGCAGCCCTAAAGGCAGATCTCCTCCTCGAATAATCTGGTAGCATTCCCATAAGGGGGGGGGGGGGGAAATCAGGCTGGTTGCCAAAGTGGGACCGAGAACAGTTTTTCCGAGGATTTTTTTTTGTGTGTGTGGATTTTAGCAGGATAGTCCTCATAAAGTCCGGGAATAAAAACATTAAATGGGATCAGACAATCTCGAAAATGGGCTGGATTCACATTTAACCTCTTATGAGAACGCACCCAAATAGATACAAATGAAAAGGTGTGAGCGGTCAGATCTGAAGAAGGACTGAAGAAGGTTTAAAGTAGATGGGTAACTACAGCTGCCAAGTCTGAGATACTTTCTCTTCTCCAGCACTTGGCCCTTGGTTAAGTATGTTCAGTCTGTTACCAAACAATTGCTGTTTCTGTTCCTTTGCTTCGTGTTGCTCTACATGCTGATACGTTTCCAAGTTTCTCTCCTGTTTCTTGGACACCATGTCCACCCTAAAGGAAACAAAACCAAATCCCTTTTCTTCCCCCCCCCTTCCTCTCACTGGAGTAATGTTGTATCTATAAAGCTGAATATTATTCACCCTTATACAGCTTTTTGTGTCTGGCTCTTCGCCAGTACCTTTCCTTCATCCTGTTCTTAGGCTCTGGACCATCTTCACATCCCTGTAGCAAATGTACTCCTATCAAAAGCAAGATTGCAGTGGCATGTGCCCATTCATTACACTTTTGACTCAAATACAGGATCCAGTGGCCTTTACTTCCATGTAAAGGTTTATTTTCTTCTGACACAGCTCCTTGACAGTTTGGTTTAGTGGTTTGGGAGCGTGGCTCTTATCTGGGAATACTGGGTTTTATTCCGCACTCCTCCATGAAGCCAGCTGGGTGACCTTGGGCTAGTCACAGCTCTCTTCTGAGCTCTCACAGCCTCACCCACCTCACAGGGTGTCTGTTGTGTGGAGAAGAACAGAAAGGGGGAGGGAAGGAGGGAGGGAGGGAGGGAAACAGGCAGGATTGTGCTGGATCATTATAGCAGATCGGAACGAAATAGCTGGGATGCAGGAAAAAGTTGTGAATGGAAGGAAGGAGGGAGGGAGGAAGTAGGCAGGCTTTTACACAAGAGCTGAGACACCAGGATGGAAGCCGCCAATTTGTTACACTGATCTCTTGTTACAATGCTACAATGTTACAATCTACATGCTCTGTTGATTCTTCACCTCTTCCCTCCCCTTTCAGGCAGCCTGATATCAGAGAGCCGGAGAAGAGGGAGTTAGGGCACAGGAAATCATGGCTTATCATTGGATCAAGGGAAATTGAAGAAAACACCCCTAAAGCATGGTTCCCTTCCTCAAAAAAACACCTACATTCCCACTGCTAAATAGTGAGGATTATTTCTAAATCCAGTAGCGAGACTTCTTTTGATTTGAATATAGATAATCCTTGTTTCAGGTCCTTTAATTCTCAGAAACTGCGGATTCTTTTAAAACTTTTGGAAGTGTCAGCACTCAAAACGATTTCAAAGCTCTTTAGACCTTGAATGGGAATGCATCCTGAAACAAGTTCAGAACACGCTTTATCCAAATGCAAAAGAGTCCAAATTTTGCTTCATGTTGCCCCATTCAGCTACTTCTAGCTTCACCGCTATAAACTGCACCACCGGCTTGCTTTGTGACAGAGAGGTGATTGGAACAGATCTCGGAAACCCAGCCATATTGCCTTGAGTCTCTACCCTTCTGGTCATTGCACTGCCATCTTTGAAACTATGTGATACCAGTCCGTAGTGATAAGGATGTAACCACTGGGGAATAATGGGAATCAGTGTTTCCTCAAGGCCATTTGGAGGCTGAGAAGAAATGGGGTGCCTTTCTGCACTTAACCTGGTTCTGGAATATATCCAAGAATAGGGGCCTGCTGTCCACATGACCATGTGCCAAGCAAGGCCTACCATAGTCTGCATTAGCTTGTGGACGGCAGACCCCTATTCCATAGAATCATAGAATCATAGAATGGTAGAGTTGGAGGGGACCTCCTGGGTCATCGAGTCCAACCCCCTGCTCAAGGCAGGATCTCCTAAACCATCTCAGACAGATGGCCGTCCAGTCTCTGCTTGAAGACCTCCATCGAAGGGGAACCAACCACCTCCCGTGGCAGCCTGTTCCACTGGTTGATCACTCTTACTGTTAGAAATTTTTTCCTAACATCTAAACTAAATCTTTTCCCCTGTAGTTTCACCCCATTGTTTCTAGTCCTTCCTTGAGAGAGTGAGAACAGGGCTGATCCCTCTGCCTTGTGACAACCCTTGAGGTATTTGTAGACAGCTATCATGTCTCCTCTCAGTCTTCTTTTTGGTAGACTAAACATTCCTAGTTCCTTAAGCCGTTCCTCATAGGACATGGTTTGCAGATCGTTCACCATCTTGGTAGCTCTCCTTTGAACCTGCTCCAGCTTGTCAGTGTCTTTTTTAAACTGGGGTGACCAGAACTGGACACAGTACTCCAGATGAGGTCTGACCAAGGTAGAGTAGAGGGGGATAATAACTTCACGTGATCTGGACTCTATGCTTCTCCTAATACACCCCAGGATTGCGTTTGCCTTTTTTGCAGCTGCCTCGCACTGTTGACTCATGTTCAGTTGATGATCTACCAGGACACCCAAGTCTTTTTCACATGTGCTGCTGCTCAGCCGAATTCCTCCCATTGTATATGTGCTTTTTTCATTTTTCTTGCCCAGGTGCAGAACCTTGCATTTTTCTTTGTTAAATACCATTTTATTAGTTGCAGCCCATTGTTCGAGTTTCTCTAAATCTTTTTGAATCCTCTCTCTCTCTTCTCTGGTGTTTGCAAGACACATTACAGAATAATGCCAAGTGCAGAAAGGGCTAGGGAGTTTACCTGGTGTTTGATGTGAGAATTGCCACGCCAACATGGGTTGGAAAGTGTTGGCAGATATATGTGCCCGCTGGCATGATCTTCTATCCAGAAATCCCGGCATGCCCCTACCAAGGTAGTCTCTGTGTATGTGAATTTGGGCCCGGGAATGGTGATCTTAACATCTGTCCATTTCCTTCTGGCCCTAGAAAGAACAGTCGAAGAAAAAGAAGGAGAGTTGGCTTTTCTACCCCACTTTTCTCACCCATTTAAGGGGACTCAAAGAGGTTGACAAACCTTCTCTTCTTCTCCCCACAACAGAACACCCTGTGAAGTAGGTGGGGCTGTGAGGGCTCAGAAGAGAGCTGTGACTAGCCCAGGGTCATCCAGCTGCCTTCGTGGAGGAGGGTGGAATCAAACCCGGTATTCCCAGGTGAGAGTCCCTAACCACTAGACCAGTGTCCAAAAGCTCTTCCACACAGTTTTGCTTCATGCTCCGAATAATTAGAATTCATTCAAAATGATTTTACCTCCCCCCCCCACCCTCCGGTCTGCCTGGAATATTCTTGACGCCCACCCAGGCAGAGTGAAATCAAAGTATGGAGAGCTTTTGCCTGGCATTAATTTAGTGGGCAAAATGCCAAATTGCCTTTTTGCAGATTGATTTAAATCCCAAATGGAATTGCAGCGTGCTAAAAATACCAGCAGTGTGAAAAGGGAGAGATCCTTTTACAATTGGATGGCAGGGGGATCAGAGCATTCGGCTAAGAATAAGCCATTTGGCTTCTTTATTTTTGCCATTTGTCATGGAAATCTTCAAGTTGCTAATGTTGTTGTTGTTTTAATCTGCGGGCTGAGTGAAACACACCCTGTTGTTTAGGACCCCCATTATCTTCTGGGGATACATACCGGCTCCTACCGTGGTTACCTAAAACTGTGGATCATTGCAAACAGGAGTTTCGGTTTTGGGTGTTCAGGCAACCCCAGAACCAGAAGTGCTTTTCTGGCCTCCGGAAAGCCTATTTTGGCCTCAGGAGAACGTTCTGGAATAGGTGTGAGATGCCACCAGACGCCTCTTGCCCGCCTCCCATGAACCCCCTTACATTTTGGGACAGATTTCTGTGGCTTCATGTGCCTATGCCAATGCTCTAGGGAGGCCGAAATAGGCCTTCTGGAGGTTGAAATAGTCCTTCTGGTTCTGGATGCATTTCCCTTATGGCATCTGTTGTGGGCGGGGTGGGGTGGGGTGGGGAGGCCAGGGGGGCTGATCTGGTAACCGTGGTTAACTGAAAGCATGGTTACCGAATCAGTGGATACGGGGGTCCGACTTTATTTTAGTCTCTGGTTTGCAAAGGAAGGACCAAGCAGAGCCCAGAGGTCACTGGAACCATTCTGAGCATGAAAATGTGTTCAGAGTAACAGAGCAGACACCCGTCTTGGGGCCCTCCGTCTAAGTTAAACTTCCATTTGTTTATGTTGCCTTGGTTTAAATATAGGACCGTTTGCTGGTGACTGTGCTGCTAGACAATGCCAAGGGGCTCGTGTTCCTTTCCTGCTCTATTGGGAAGACGAATGGAGAAAGAAGTCTTGGAGCGATGTTTAAAATAAGAATTTTATTTTAAGTAATTACCCTTTCCCCCACCCTCTGCTCATTCTTAAGGGAATCCCTCCGGAGCTCTTCTAGTAAATGGGAGCAAATCGCCTGCAGCGCGGCTTTGGCCATTTGGGCTGTGATGGGAGACTGCTACCGGTACTCTCCTTCAAAGCATCCATGTTGGGTTCCCACCTAAGCTTAAATCCAGCTTCAGTCCACTTTGGGAGCGAAGGAAAAACCAGCAAACTAGTGAGCTGTTTTCTTTTGCCATTATCTAACACAGGGTGCCTCCAGATGGGAATGGAAGCTGCAAACTCCCTTCGCTGCTTCCAGTGCCCACAGTATTCGACGCACGCACACATGTGCTTGCATGCATTAAAAAGATGCTCTTTAATGTGCACTTACCTTTCAATGCTCCACTACCACTGGAGGCAATGGGGCTTTCCTTCTGGTGGACAGGAAGCTGCTCTGCAGGGACACTGAAGCTTCCAATCTGCCAGTGTGGACGACCAGAAGCCGATGCAGAATCCCTATGAAGCTTCTGATCATCCAGTCTGGAGGACCAGAAGTCAATACAGCATCCCTGCGAAGCTTCCGATCTGCCAGTCTGGAGGACCAGAAGCCAATACAGCATCCCTGCGAAGCTTCCGATCTGCCAGTCTGGAGGACCAGAAGCCAATACAGCATCCCTGCGAAGCTTCCGATCTGCCAGTCTGGAGGACCAGAAGCCAATACAGCAAGCGCACTGGCACCTCAGACGACCATAGATGCAACTGTGTGTGTGCAGAGAGTGTCACCATCATCACAGCGACAGCACTGATGCATGCATAGTCGTGGAGAGCACCGCAAACAAAATGGTGGCACTCACAGGTGAGTGTCCGATCATCCAGGGCTTAGGCTGTAATGACTAAGTCAACGCTGGGCGACTGCACTTTTTTTTCCATCCGGCGGATAAGAAGGGAAGTGAGAAATTGTCCCTGTTCTGCCTCCAGTCACCATAAAGCCCAGCCCTTCCATACTTGCCTATGGGCTACCTCTAGGCTTGCTACACGCCTGGTTCCCTCTAAGGTCCAGGATTATAGTTCCAGGATCCTCTCAGATCTGCTCCTGCTATTTGATATTTCGGTGGCTCAGCCTGACTTTCATCAGCTTTGACTGTTATATAAACTACATTCTTGTCTAGTGAGAGATGACAATTGTCTATTTTGGGGAAGCAACCTTCAGCTGGGCTGCTATAATGCCCTGGATGTGGAGCTTCCTTTGAAGACACTGGGAAAGATTCGGTCAGGTAACATAATGAGGGACCTGGTGCCCCATAAAGGTAAGGTGATGCTTTTCTCAGGTGAACTCACCTGCAGCTTATTCCTGAATAGAGATGTGGACGAATATTCAAAATATTTGTTATTTGGACGAATTTGGACATTCTTTTACGAATTTGGACATTTGTATACAAATATTCATGCACATCCCTACATCAAACCCATGGATGTTGCTAGGGCAGGTCAGATACTGCCAAACCGCATTTGATGGGCCACCATGCGCAATGGGATGCTGGACTGATCCAGCAGGGCTCCTCTTACGTCCTAAACGACAGTGTTTGCTCTTACCCTCCTACAGGGTAAGATCAAGGTAGGTTGTGGGGACAGGGACAGCGTTTGCAAAGTGAACGCCATTCCCCCATCCTGGATCTTACCTTCCCTGGGAAGCTAAGTGTGAAATGTCCTTCATCCAAAGGGCCACAATTCCATATCACCTTGTTCTGTCGGTTGAACAAATTGATCTTTCTGTCTCCATAAAGAGATTTGCTAGCCTTTTTCTCTATTTTTTTTAAAAGGCCTCTGATGTTCAAAAATACACTGTGAAGTTTATCTGTCAACCTAATGATAGAACAGGGCAGCCTGGGAGAGAGAGAGAGAGAGGGCGGCATGGAGGCATGGACTTCTTTTAGCTTGCTTATCTTCCCCCTCACATTTCACCACCAAACATCAGTGAGCCAGGACTGCCGAACCGCCATCCACTGTGACAAAAGCAATGGAACAATCCATCACATGGTTTCTATATTTTCCTTCTTGTTTACTGCAAAGACGCCCCACCACCACCCTCCAACAGCAAGGGGGAAAGGTGCTAATCCCAGAGAACAAGGACTTCAGCTTCTCACATCCACACGTTCTGTTCTGGTTATCTCCGCATGGGAACGGGAAAAGTAATGGAGAAGAATTAACAGTCAACATTTGCATCAGGATTTCTACTACTGCCCCAGTTTCCTGGCTCTTCTATGCTTGGCGAGGGTCAGCCCACTTATTTGGGTGAGCGAGGAAGTTTAAAGAGGTGACAGGCTGGGGGGGAAAATGTGTGTGCCCCCCAATTCTCTAACAGGGGTGTGCAAAACCCAATTTGCGTTTGCAAATTCGTTCAAATATTCTGTATTTGCGGACATTTGTATTGAAATAGAAATCCAGGTTTTTGCACCTTTGAAACTCCGATTGAAACAAATTGGTCTGCTGTGTTTTTGATCATGGAAATAACTTTTTTTCAGTTCAAAAATGGTACTTTTCTTTGCTAAAATGTTCCAAAATGAATGTGAAAATCCGATTTGACAATTAAACAAATGAATGGATTTTCTCTTCGACAGTGAAACAAACAATCTTTCTTTATATCTGCTAGGGATGTGTATAAATATTCAAGGTATTCATTATTTGATCAAATTCAGACACATTTGGACATTTGAACTCGAATTAAATCTCCAACATTCTTTTTTAGTATTTGAGTGAATACAAATACGTCAAACAATTCATACGATTAATTCGGACATTCGTGTGTGTACGGATACGTACGCATCCCATATCTATCTGAATGTATCTTATACATATCTGTACGGATGCATACGGATACGTACAGGATGAAAACGGGATGCATATGGGATGAAAATGGGATGCGAATGGATGTGTATGAGATTCGTATCATTAAATATATATCGAATATTTGTACAAATAGATACAAATGTATTTGTATTGGTTCGAATGTCTAGACATTCATTTTTTCTTTATTCATACGAATTCAGATATTCCAATGTTTGATTCTAATTGAATCGAATTCAAAAATGGCAAAAAAAATCTCTAGTTTGCTACACATAATACTGTATCATGATACTATATCATTTAGATTAAGGAGCACAGATTTAAGCAATGCTGGAAAAGATAGTAAATGCTGAGTAAAACTTAAGAATTGTCTTTTTAATTTTTTTTTATGGTCAGTGCATCTAACAATATTTATGAATCCTAAATATTTATGAATATTTATGAATCCTAAATAAGACAGTAAGATCTACAGAGCACCATTCTCCACTCTTCTACCCCAGCAGCAATGCAAATGAAGATATAGGGTGTCAGTTTAGCAACTGGTGGAGGCTGGATCCAGATGCCACCCAAATATCATGAATATTCTAAAATAAAGACCCTCTAGAATAATCCCTTGTTGACTAGACACCATGGGTCTAGCACTGCCTGTGAGCGATATTGTGATGTGCACATCTGGGTATTTTGATGGTGCAAAATACCTGGAAATGTGTGATCACCATCACTGCGCATGCGCACACATCTTTTCCAGGTCTCACACATGTGTGGTGGCCATGGCCAAGATGGCAGCTCAGTCCAGAAGGTAGATTATAGTACTATTTTGTGAAAACCTGCGATCAGAATTCAGCGCTCCCGTAATGGATTATAGCGGGTCTTCACACCAACGTAGCGAGGATGTGTTGGGATTGCCACAGATCCATGCTGCAATACCACCATGGGCCCTCCGTAAACACCCTGTGAGGTAGGTGGGGCTGCGGGAGCTCAGAGAGGGAGCTGTGACTAGCCCAAGGTCACCCAGCTAGCTTCACGGAGGTGTCCAGAATCAAACCCCATAACTGTAAAATATTAGAGTCCGGCACTCTCATCACAAGACCAAACTGGTTTACTTGCAGAACCTAGGTCCTTTCTGCACTTGGCCTTATTGTGGGATATATCTCGGGACAGGGGCCTGTTGTCCTCATGCTAATGCAAACCCTGGCAGGCCTCACCTGGGGCCTTCCATAGTCTGCATTAGCATGCAGATAGCAGGTTTCTGTTCTGAGATATATTCCAGAATAAGCCCAAGTGCAGAAAGACCCCTAATTTTGCCTTGTAGAAGAGAGAGGGGGGTCTGCTTCATCCAGGGCCTGGAAGACTCTGTAGCAGACAACTTGGTCAAAAGGGTCCATTTTTGCCTAACTCTAGAAATGAATAGTATCCCAAGAACACTTTAGCATTGTTTATAGAGTTCCTTGTGCTTTGTGTTTCTCTTTACTTTTCCACCCTGTGGCAAACAACATGTTTTTCTGTTCTGCTTCCATGACATATCGTAATATGTAGGTATACAAGGAAGCCGCTATAATGCGGGGTAGCTCAAGAGGTAATTAAAGATTTTTTCCGCTCTTCCACTTCATCTTCCTGGCAACCTGGAAAAAGAGTGAAGGTTGCCCACACTGGCACATAGATTACCCTGCCACTCCCCGGGACATGCCTTTTTCTCTAGCCACTAAGTAATCTGCTAAAACTCCCTCTTCTAGGGATATATACACAGGTGGGTTGTTTTGCATTCAAATTTGAGTTGAATTGGGATGTCTAAGCATTAAATTTGATTCGAATGTTTATTCTCCGGATGCAACAAAATCTGATTCGAATTGAATACATGTGGAACCATTCATTCGAAAGTTAGGTTCGAATCTGAAGATATAAATGTCAGCAACATTTGTATGTGTTATACGCATCTGTACGCATTCCATACGCATCCCGTTCTATCCCATATGCATCCCATTTTCGTCCCATACTTTTTGCGCAAATGTGTACAGATACGTATGAGATGCATACAGATACGTATCATTACTTTGATTCAAATCATTCAAACGAATGTTTTGGAACGGTCAAAATTTGTTCAAATGTTTAAATTCGAACGTGAAGACTTTCTATTCGAATTCGAAAGTCGGTATTCGATAGAATTTGATCAAATTTTGAATGTTTAGGAGATTTGTGTACATCTTTACCTCTTCACTTGCGCAACTGAAACTAATCAAAATAGGTTCTATATTGCAGCTTTGGGATGGAGTCAGGCCCATAGCCAGTCCCGTAGATATTGGGGGGGGGGTTGTCATAAATTTGGGAGGGCCTGCCACATTTGGTGGATTAAAAATTAAAACATTTGAGGGGCAGAAAATTTGAGAGGGAGCTACCTCCCCCCTGCCTCCCCCCAGATACAGGCCTGGACAGAGTTGCCCTTGGACATCTTCACTGTATTGGTCCCAAGGAAAATTATGGGTGTTTTTCCACTGTCACTAAAAGTACCCATTAAGTACCCATTAATGGGTACAAAATTGCATTTTTGTACCCATTAATGGGTACTTAATGGGTACTTCTAGTGACAGTGGAAAAACACCCTATATTAGTGGGAGACCATGGTGAACAGAAACCGGTGAACCAATGTCGGAAATCAGCAATACCTTATTATATGGCCTGTTTTATCTTTACTGGCTCTCTGTATTGACAGTATAAAGGTCTAATGAAATAAAATGGAAGCAATAAAACTGCAATGTCTTAAGCCCGTGCTGGAAAAAACAACAACTAATGAATCACAGAAAATTTTTATTAAATGACAGATGGCCACAGCAGCTGCCAATGGGGGGAAATATTTGTAACTTCAATGGGAAAACATTGAAGACCATAGGAAGCAGATTCACTCTTTAAGGGACCGTCTTCCACCCACAGAAGATGGAAGGGCTATGTTATGTATTTCATATTCTTCTTCTTTTTTAAATGGGTAATGTATTTTTCAGACGGGGAGAAGGAACTGCTGCAGTTGGGGACTAAACTTTGAGCAGAATTTGAACTTCAGCACCCGACAGGGAATACAGGACAGCAAAAAGGATTTGGCTCCCAAATTTGCAAAGGTAGTAGTAATAGTAGTAGTAGTAGTAGAAGAAGAAGAGTTGGCTTTTCTACCCCGCTTTTCTCACCCATTTAAGGGGACTCAAAGCGGCTGACAAACTTTCTCTTCTTCTCCACACACCAGATACCCTGTGAGTTGGGTGGAGAAGAACAGGTTTGTCAGCCGCTTTGAATCCCCTTAAATGGGTGAGAAAAGTGGGTTGAAAAGCCAACTTCTTCCTCCGCAAAGTCAGCTGGGTGACCTTGGGCTAGTCACAGCAATCTTTCTGAGCTCTCACAGCCCACCCACCTCATAGGGTGTCTGTTGTGGGGAGAAGAACAGAAACTTTGTCAGCCACTCTGAGTCCCCTTAAATGGGTGTGGAGCTCTTAATCATGCTCCACACAAAGTTGTCTTCCAGTGCGCGCCTGCACAGAAGGAGCCATTTCTGAGTCAAAGACAGATCCTTCGAGTGCAAATGCTTCGTCCCAGAGTGCACTGCAAGTCTACCGGTATGAATTTGGCCAAATTCGGACATTCGGATTAGGATCGAATGTTGGCACATTTGAAGGCTGACATTCAAATTCAAACCAAATGCTTCAGAACATTTGTACGAAGCTTCGTTACATTCGTCAACCTGGGAGGCGGGAAAGCGGCTGCCCCAGTCACATCAGCAGCACACCCGGGGTGTTTTTCCACTGTCAGAAAGTACCCATTTTTGCACCCATTAAGGACTCATTTGGGTGTGAGCTGGATGATCCCATTTCCACCACGGCACCCATTTGGGACCCGATTGTTTCGACTGCTGCTGGGGAAATCCGGATCAAATGGGTACTTTCTGGCCTTTAAGCCAGATTTTCTGTAGACCCCATTAATGGGGTCTACAATGGGGTCTTCAGGCAGAAAATCCGGATTAAAGGGAGCCTGTTTCCACACTTGTGTGGCAATGGGGTCTAGAGGAGGCTAGGGAGAGGGGGCACCCATGGGGGGAGCCTGAAAACCTAAGCTTCACTGTCATTTCAAAGTCACTTCGAAGTCTGTGCAAAATAGCTCCGGAGCGTCTTTGAAGTGAACTTCGAAGTGACTCCAAAGGGACTCCGAAGGGACTCTGAAGTCACTTCGAAGTTCACTCAGAAGATCAGCACAGACTTCAATGGAGCTGTTTTGCACAGACTTCGAAGTGACTTTGCAGTGACTTTGAAATGACTTTGAAGCCACTTCAGAGATTGCACCCCCTGTCCCCCCAAACACCTGGGGTAACAAGCAGACCCCTCATGGGTAGATCCGGATTTCCAAATGGGTGTTCCGGTGTTTCCACGGCAGGGAGGCTAGCACCCATTGCAACACATTGGGTACTTCCCTTAATCCGGATCTACTAGATCTGGATTAAGGAATGTACTCATTCCTTAGATCTGGATCTTCTTAGATCCGGATTAAAGGAGCACGGTGGGAAAACACCCCCAGAGTGGATTTGAAGTGGATTGAGAGTGGATTCAGGGTGGCTTTGACGTGTTCTGAGCAGATACAT
Organism: Aspidoscelis tigris stejnegeri; assembly: GCA_023333525.1. Lineage (NCBI taxonomy): Eukaryota > Metazoa > Chordata > Lepidosauria > Squamata > Teiidae > Aspidoscelis > Aspidoscelis tigris. The sequence goes on from JALMGA010000013.1 coordinate 7,887,105, forward strand.
ATGGGATATGTAGCAGATACACAGTGGATATGTATGAGATTCGTAAGGGATTCAAATCTAACATTCGTATCGAATTCATACAGACCATATCGAACCAAAGTCTACCGCATCGGAAGGGGATATATTTGACCAAATACAAATTTTCTTGCATTTGATTCAGTACAAAGTGAATTAAAAAAATATATTCCTGCACATGCCTACTACCAGGAGCCCAAGTGTAGAAAGGCGCCTGAAGATGTAAAGGTATATAAAAGTTCTTCTTCTTCCATTCAGAACTGAAACTGGGTTTCCACGTGGAAACCATCACAAAGTGCTCATAAATCTCCTTATTCCAATCAGATGTTGTGCCATGTGCTGCCAGCAGCAACCTGACAAGGCATGAATCAAAAACTTTGCAAATTGCTATTTAAAGATGATTCACAGTATGACAGCAACGTTGCACAGATTATTTTTTTGTGTGTGAGAGAGAGAGAAATCTTTTCATTAAAAAAGGAAAAAACAGGGCCTGCGCTTTAATAATTATCGGATGTCTTTCACAGTGCCTGCTACTGGAACACAAGCTCAGTAATAATCAGTATGTAAAATTCACACAAATACCAAAAGAGAGGGGGGGGGGAATAAAATAGCAATTTAATGACTGTTCTGTTCCCCCATTGGCAGAGAAAGCCACAGTTACACATTTGTGTAACTGTGCAGCAGAGCCCCACGGGTGTCAGCGTGTGTGGGCTGACGTTTTGTGAGACCTATAGGTGCTCATGTAGGCAAGATGGTTTTCTTCCATTCCCTAAAGGTTCTAATCAATGGCTTCTCTCTGCGTTGCTCATTGGGCTTCACAGCCCCTGCCGCAAGAGTGACTTTGTTCAAGCCTTTCCAAGCAAATTCTTTTATATCTAATTACCAAATATCCTTCTGCCCACCCCTCTGAGTATTTGGGGACCACCCCCAAAACTCCTCTTCCATGTTCCCATTAGGGATGAACATGAATAGGGGGGGGGGTTTGCATCCAATTCATAACGAATTGAAAATAAGAACATTCGTATTCGTTCTAATAGATCCCCTTCGAAAGCAGTAAGATTGCATTTGATATGAATATATTTGTACAAATTTCATACGAATATCCAATATGAATGCATACTTATCCAATGCGTATCCAATTCGTATCTGATACGTATCCTGTAACATATCCACTCTGAAAACATCGAATCCACCCTAAATCCACCTTGAATCTGGTCTCAAACCATGTCAAACTCACTCTGTATTGATTGCAGAGGCGGCCACCTTCCCGTTTCACCGGTGTTCTGAACCATTTGTATTTGTACGATTGTCAGTGTATTCAGTTTGTATACGAATTGTCCAAATTCATCTGAATAACAAATGATAAGAATATTTGTGCGCATTCCTAGCTCCCACACTGAAAATATAACCAGACTATGGAGCAAAAACAGCCCCAGTGCTGGGATAACCTGAATGCCAGATAGACTGGGCTGTGGCCAAATGCCTCAGATACAAACTGGAAGGGCATTTTTCGGTATCTGAGAACTTCCTCAGACCAGACCATCTTAAACACTGGGTGTGGCCACAGCCAGAGTGACCTTTCTGCCCTAGCAAATGTCTACACACACACTACTAACTGCTAACAGGAGCTGGCAAAGCTTATAAAAGATTCATTTAACCACTGGACTCATTTGGCGGGGCCCCTGGGGGTCTCACTCTGCCTCAGTTCCAGGGTGGAGAGCATTTGCCGCTCCATTTCCCTTATGAGGGAAAACCAATATTCTTACCAGGCAAGGTTTCTCTCTGTGATTTTGGCAAGGCATGGCGCCATTCAGGGTGAAATCTATGATGTAATATTGCATTGGGATATGATTTTCTTAGCCTCAGTGGGGCAGCCTTCAGCTAAATTTGGTTGACATTGAAAACCTATGTCAAGATGGCTTAGTGGATGGGAGACCACCAGGAAATTCCCCAGGTTGTGGGTCAGGCAAGGATATTTAAATAAACAACTTGTAGAAAATAAAGGAATTTTTCTATTTTTGTAAAATAAAATAAAATAAATTGTCTACATGCCCAGCTAGTCACTGGAAGTAAAATTCACCTTAAGGGCATCTTTATTTTTACTATGTAATTGTTACATTTACTTTTACTTCATTCTTTTTCTTTTCCAAATTCCTACACAAACTGTATATCCCTAAATATAGGAAGGCTTTTACCTGGGTGAGGTAAAAGCCTTCCTATATTTATTGCCCCCAGCCCTCCTTCAGGGCAGATTCAAAGGTGTCCTTATTTGGTCTGAATCTGCCCATGCAGGTTAAAGATGTTGCTCATACAATATTACGCTGTCATTTCTATCAGTAGGCACATACAACTTTGATCACTCCTACTGTGTCCTGAATTCTAGCAACAGGAGAAGACAATCAGAATACATGGACTGTGGCTAAGTTCTGTCGGAGAGCAATTAAATTAAGAACAACTATGGGTGTTTTTCCACTGTTAGAAGTACCCATTAAGTACCCATTAATGGGCACAAAAATGCCATTACATACCCATTTATGGGTACTTAATGGGTACTTTTAGTGACAGTGGAAAATCACCCTATACCTAATAGACAGGATAGTAGAAAATTAGAAACACTGTATTTTAAATGTCACTTTTATACTATTTTAAATCTCTCCATTATACTATTTTAAATCTTACCATTTTATTATTGCACTGCTAAACTTTCTTTTAAAGCTATTTTTATATACAGATTTGAACTATGATAAGGAATTTTAAATTTATTTTTATACTCTGATTTTGATCTGTGACCATAATTTAATTAATTAATTTGAGAGAGAGAGAGAGAACAAAAGTAAAAGCTGCATGATTTGCATAGTGCAGCTATTGGACATCAGAGACCAAGGAGAATTCACTAGAATCATGCACAAATATTCGTCATGTTGGCAATTTGTACAAATTTGTACGAATTTGAGCAAATTCAAACATCCGCATTTGAATCGGATATCAGCTACATTCAGAGACTGACGTTTGAATGTGCAGTGAATGTTTTTGTTGACTTGTTTGAAGCTTCATTATACTTGCAAAGGTGGGGAGGCAGAGAGTGTCTCCCCAGTCACATCTGCAGTGGATTCAGAGAAGATTCAAAGCCAATTCAGAATAGATTCAGAGGGGATTTGGAGACGCACCTGGTGGTATGGATTCAAAGCGGATTCGAAGAGCATTCGAAGAACATTCACAGCAGATTCGAATCCTACCATATTCAAAGAGGTTCTGTTCACATGAATGCAACTGTCCTTTGGATTCACTTTGATGCAAAGCAAATGCAGAAATCATGTACATCCCTGGGATTCACATTAACTTCCAGGTTTGGCTTTGGCCTGACATTGAAGGAGAGAGCGATTCCATCTCTTATGGCATCTTTGTTATAGGATCCTCTTCTGCAAAGGCTGACCTTTTCTCAAGGTACCATTATGTAAACTAGCATGGTGAGAGAGATGGCGGGGAAGCAAGATCGGCCGTTCCATGCTGCAAATGCTAAGAGTCAATATCTTCCCCAGAGAATATAATAACAGTGCTGGTTCAATGCTCCTCCTTGCGCTTTTCCTCATGGAGAGAAGCAACATGCCTCCATAAATGTCAACCATGTGGCAAGAAATGCTGAAATAATTCCTGTTATCAGTGACCTAAAAAGCCTGCCCTTTTTCCTCCAAGGATAGAATCTGGGTGGGTAGAGAGACATAGATAGAAAGCCGGTGACCCAAAGGTTTTGTAACCGCTGGCGTGGCTGCCACCAACTTTGACCTGATTGAAAAATACACACTTTAAAAGGATTGTTTTCTAGTTTTGTGAGGAATCCAACTAACGCCACCTCTTGGAAGGTAAAGAGGGCCTAAGCTAAGGCGGAGGACTTGCCTTGTGGACTTCAAAGGAGAGCTGTGACTAGCCCAAGGTCACCCAGCTGATCTTGGATACTGGGGGCAAATTTGCACTTCCCATCCCTTCAAGGTGAACTTGCCAAGGCAGGTCCTGGTATTCACACAGACGAATGCTAGTACACGCTGTCTCTCTCCCCACATGTCCAGACACTTACCTGCAGCACGAGTGGTGTCCGGATGCGGCCACCTTCCGTTCCTGATGATGAGGCCATCACTGTCCCTGGGGCAGCCCAAAGCATGGTGCATTTGCACGTGTGTGGCGCATCACGCTTTCCTCCTGCACCATGGAGATGTGAATGGGCCTGCCTGGAGTTTTACTGGCTCCAGCACAGGTTCAAGGTAGGGGCATGTGCCACTTAATCGTGCTCCACACAATAGTCACCATGCGGGGAGCTTCTGGTTTGGAAATGGCTCCTTCAAGCGCAGATGCTCTGTCCAAAAGTTCCCCAAAGTCAACTACCAGGCCAAGTGCAGGAAGGGCCCTGGAAAGGGTTTATTTGCTATGTTTTGAATGCTTTGGACATCTGCAAGTGTGGACATCTAAAGCATTCTACAACTTTAATCCGTTAATCCACATTAGCTAGATCCGTATTAGCTGGATCTGGATTAGCTGGATCTGGATCAATCACAGGCAGAGGCATCTGCATTGTGCGGACTTTAGAAGAGCAAATGTGCGCTAAAGAGGGTTAGCATGAGTCTAGACCGTATTTATATGATCTGGATCTACTCTACTCCAGTGCAGATGATGTGCTCGTAACAGCACCTTGATCTAGATTAAGAAGTGCAGAAAGAGCCTATAACTTCATCTCCCTACCTGTGAAGCCACAAATGGGAGACCAAGGCCACATCTGCTGTGTGTAATGATTGTGCACTCATCTTTAAAACTCCAGGCAGAAACATTGGGTTGGGGGGGATTTCAGAGCAATACGGGAAAGCAGCTTTTGAAACAGCTATCATCTGGCCTTCCCATCCCACTGCCATTACTGATATAGTAGCAGAAGTCCCCATTTTTGCACATGGTCATTGCACATTACATCATTCAGCTGGATCCCTGGGCATCTCAGCACCCTAAACATCTCAGCATCTCAGCATCCTAAGGCACATGCCCTTTCCAGTGCTGATGGGTACCTGGATTTGTGGATACATGACTGGGCAGTGACTGAGCAGCAGCCAAACCTCCTGGAGCCTCTCCGAGCACAGCCTACTGGCCACTATCCACTGTGGTCTAGGACGGAGCATCTGCACTTGAAGGAGGCGTTTCTAAGTCAGAAATGGCTCCTTCCATGCAGCAGTGCACCGGGACTGGTTATGTGCAGAGCATGATCCATGCGCGAACTGACTTTGACCTTTCCCGGCTCCAGTGAAGCCCACTTGGACCTCTTCCGTGATCTGGCGTGCCAGTGTTGTCATCAGGGCATGAAGATGGCAGTGCCCGGACGCCACTTGCGCTGGAGTTAGGTGTCTGGACACGTGGGGAAAAGGATGCCATGTACCAGCATCCGCAAGGGCAAATGCTAGGATACCTGTGGGCAAGTTCGCCTTTCCTGTCCCCTGGATGGGGAAGGGAGGTGCAGAAGGAGCACCATGAACTCCAAGAACATCTCAGGTAGGAACCACCAGCCACCGTGATGAGGCATGGCCCTAGTTTACTCGTGAACACAGTCTGCCTTTTCACACTTAGCTGGTGGTGAACACAGGAGACACTCCAGCATGATCACTTCTCTGCTACAAACAGCTCCACCTGTGCCAAGTTCCCCCCCACGAATATAGGAGGTGAAGCTCTGAAATGATTTGTGCATCTGCATTTACGGTAACCCAATGTTTTCAAAACTTAGATTGTACTTTACTAGGCGCCAAGTAAGTGCGGATCACCACCATTAAGCAGCAACAGCTTTGCTGCGGTGATAGCCCACATAGACGTCACCGGGTTGACCAGAGAATGCAGCATGCAACTGTGCCTGCACCATTACGCACATGCTCCCCTGCACTTCTGCCACCCGAAAGAGGTGCAGATGCAGCATGCAGGAGGGTATACTAACCCTGCCATGCATATAGGTGTGGAGCATTTTAACTACTCCACATCTAGGGCCCTTTCCGCACTTGGCCTTATTTTGAAATATGCCTCAGGACAGGGGCAGGTTGTGAGCAGGTTTGGTCTAGTGCAGAGGTGTCAAACTCAATCTTGCCGAGGGCCGCATTAAAAAAAAACTGTCAGGGCCAGGGGGCGTGGCCGGGGGTGTGACTGGGGGGCGTGACCAGGGCTCCGAGGAGGGGCCGGGGGCATGGCCGGGGGCGTGGCTAGGGCTCCGAGGAGGGGCTGGGGTGTGGCCGGGGCGTGGCCAGGGCTCCGAGGAGGGGCTGGCTGTCCATGGCGGCGCCTGTGCACTCGGGACTGGAGGGTCCTGCTGCACGCTCGCTCGCCCTCGCCTCGCCTCGCCTCCTTCGCGCCCAAGGAGGACAGCGCCACGCAGCAGGACCCTCCAGTCCCGAGTGCGCGGGCGCCGCCATGGACAGCCAGCCCCTCCTTGGCCGCGGGCAGGCGGCAGGGCATATTCATACAGCCTGCGGGCCGCATCCGGCCCGCGGGCCATATCTTTGACATCCCTGGTCTAGTGGTTAGGGAACCGGACTCTTATCTGGCAATACTGGATTCGATTCCATCCTCCCCCATGAAGCCAGCTGGGTAACCTTGGGCTAGTCACAGCTCCCTTCTGAGCTCTCACAGCCCCACCTACCTCACAGGGTATCTGTTGTGGGGAGAACAACAGAAGGTTCATCAGCCGCTTTGAGTCCCCTTAAATGGGTGAGAAAATTGGAGTAGAAAAGCCAACTCTTTTTCTTATCTGTGTGCTAATCACGACTATGGAAGGCTTTAGGTGGGTCCTGCTATAGTCTGCACTAGGATGCAGACAGCAGGCCCATTCCGAGATATGGAAAAAGGAACAGTCCTACCCATCAGCTTCATAGATGCCCCCTGGTTCTAGTGTTGTGTGTTGGAGAAAGGAATTTTCCTCTTTCCACCTTTTCCATACTGCACATGATTTATATACTTCAGTCAGGTCCCCTCTTAAATGCCATCCTTCCAGGCTGAAGAAGCCCAGATGTAAAAAAGGCTAATAACCAGCTGTAACCAGAAATACTTTATTATAAAATCTGCATGTAAACAAGTTACAAATAATTGAGGAAAGTGCAAATTAAAACGTCAGAAATTTCATCCATGCCATACTGTTGTCTCCCAGCCATCCAAACAAGTGCAGAGCAGCGGCAACTCCGCCCCGCACTCAGTTTTTCAAAAGATCACTGCTTCGTAATATCTATATATTTATATAACAAAGAAAAGAGTGTACGAACCTGCGTACACGTCATTTCAAGTTTCGCTCTCCAAAGGGGAGCCGAGTTCACGCCGATACAGTTTGCATTTGTGTGTTTACATGCATCTATCACCAATTATTATTATTATTTTTAGCCTTCCTGAAATCCACAGGACAGCTAGCAAATATACACAGTAGAAATGCAGGCACTCAAAAAAAGCTGCCAAGTCTCAAATCAGTTCAGAGAGGCGTATAAAACAGCTCGTTCGCTTCCGGATCTCGCTTAGAAACCATAAGGCATGAAGGGGCAAATTTTCTTCTCCCAACTGTGCAGCTTTTAATCCAGAAATCCACCTCTAGGACCACCACCCTGCACTCTTAACAGTCAGAGATGTGTCGAGAAACCCACACAAAATACACACAGCGTCCAGTCCTGCCGGGAGGCACTTTTAAAGCACGGATAAGTCATGGCACGATTTGGATTTGGCCTTGAACGCCATTTTCTTATTATTCTTGGCAACAATTCTCCCAAGGAAGCGCTTGGCCTTCTTGCTGATGCTCTCTCGCCGCTTGGTGTTGGCCATCCTCCGGGCGTTGTCCTCTTTGCTGTCTTTGCGTAGCCGGATCTGTCGGACGATCCCTTCGAATAGGTCCTTCACGTTGTGATGCAAAGCGGCCGAGGTCTCAATGAATTTGCAGTCAAAGACCACGGCGCAAGCCCGTCCCTCTGAAAGGCAGGAAGGGAACACCACACCACTTAAGGCCACGTAGCTCAGGAGCGGGAGACAGATCAACAAACAATATCTGTGTCCATACACAGATCAGATTCACCAACTCTTCAATGGCAGTGAAGACCTGGCCCTCCAGATCTTCCTGAACTTCAGCTCCTAGCATTCAACTCTCAACCCTCCAGATGAGCAATAAGGCTAACAGCGAACACTGGGACTTTCGAAACATCTAGTGAACCACAGTCGGGCACCTTTGGTCTACAGCAGGCATGTCAAAGATACAGCCCGCGGGCCGGATGCAGCCCGCGGGGCGTTTTAATACGGGCCGCGGCCTGCGCCTGCCGCCGCCCGCTGCCCGCTGCCGTCCTCTTTGGGCGCGAAGGAGGCGAGGCGAGGCAAGTGAGCGCGCGGCGGGACCCTCCATTGCCCGGGCGCCGCCATGGACAGCCAGCCCCTCCCTAGACACACCCCGGCCATGCCCTCAGCCCCTCCTCTGTTCCCTAGCCACACCCCAGCCATGCCCCCAGCCCTCCTCTGTGCCCTAGCCATGCCCCCGCCACGCCCCCAGCCCCTCCTCTGTGCCCCGGTCACACCCCCTGGCCCTCACAGTATTTTTTTTTTTAATCCGGCCCTCGGATTGAGTTTGACACCTCTGGTCTACAGCTTCCAATGATCTTGGTCAACATAGGCATTTTAGATGGGGCAAATGGCAGACACAGCCCAAAGCATGCAAAGGACAACAGGCTTGCTCCACCTCCCTCCTCTCCTGAGAACATAAGAGGAGCCCTGCTGGAACAGGCCACAGCCCACCAAGTCCAGCATCCTGCCCCACACAGTGTCCCACCAACTGCTTTTGGGCATCTCCAGCACTAGACAAAGGCAAATCCTTCACCTGCTCTTGACTCCCTGCAAGTGGCCTTTAGAGGCATCCTGCCTGTCTCCCCACCTTGGAGAACGTACCTAGATATCCATTCTAATAGCCGTCCATACACCTGTCCTCCATGAATGTGTCTAATGCTTTCTTCAAGCCATCTAGGCTGGTTGCTGTTGCCAACTCTTCTGGCAGCAAAGTCCATAGACTGATGACCCTCTGGGTGAAAAAATACTTCTCTTTATCTAATCTAACCCTCCTACCCATTGGCTTCATAGAGTGCCCCCTGGTTCTAGTGTTGTGCAATAGAAGAAAGAATTTTTCTCTATCCACCTTTTCTACACCATACATGATTTCATATAGTTTTGTGTCATTGGGTGATACCTCAAGATTTAAGTGCCCAGCATTGCCTCCGGTGATCTCAGCTCTGCATGGAATCAGGTGCGGGAGGAAAAGTGTTTCCCCCTTCTTTTTCATCTACCCCTCTGATCTTTGGTTTTTGGGTATCCTGTAATCTGTTGCTGTAAGTCTGGATTGCGGTACCATATACTAAGAAAATCGCTTACCATCAACGGAGACTTCCCGCGATCGCACCAAGTCGCTTTTGTTTCCTACAAGAATTATAGGAATGTCTTCTGTTTGCCTTGCCCTCCGTAGCTGAATTCTTAGCTCAGAAGCCTTCTCAAAGCTAACTTTGTCCGTCACAGAGTAGACAATAATGTAAGCGTCCCCCATTTTCATACAGTGGTTCTGAAGCCATTGGCCGTCATCCTGAAAGTGAAAAAGAAGATTAAAATAATTTCTCCAGTGCAAAGTTCAGGTCAGTTTCCAAGTTAAAAATATCTAGATCTATCTTAGCAGGTTGCATATAGGTCTCAGAATTAGGGATGTGTACGAATGTATTTTTGACATTTGAATCCGAGTAGATTTGAATGTCTTAAAAACTGCTTCGAATATTTAAGATTCAAATGTCTTAAAATCCAATTCAAATCCATAACATTCGAACCCATATGTTTGAATGTTAGATTCGTATTTAAAGATATGAATGTCAACATTCGTATATATTATACCTATCTGTGCGTATTCTGCAAAAATTCGTATTCATCCCATATGCATCCTGTTTTAATCCCGTATTTTAAGGGCACGATACACATCATTTTCTTGCAGATTCGTATATGACAGATACAAATCTACATCATTCGAATCATTCAAAAATCCGTATTCGAGTTCGAATGTTCAGATTTGGATTTTTAAAAATCGGATTAGAGTTCTAACGTCGACATTCGTCAGATTCGGATCGAATATTTGAGGTTTTGAATATTTGTGCAAATCCTTACTCAGAATCACTCCAGCCAGTTTAGATTTGAAAATAAACTTCCCAAGCATCGTTACTCCTGACATTGGTGGACTGCAATTCTGAATGTCCCCAGGATCCGTCCTAAGGATTGACCATGCCGGACGGTCATCATGGGAATTGTAGTCCAACAAAATTTGGGTGAGAAACCGTGTGCTGGATCTCACCCTTTGGCTGTGGTCACACCAAAGGTTTAATCCAGTTCCAGTCTGCTTTCAGAAGGTGTGTTCCCATACAAGATTAAATGCAAATCCAGTCCATTTTGGGGGTCGTCCAATCCCAGTTAGTTTTTTGTTCCCAGGCTTTATGAGGACTATATTGCTAATGTGTCAGTTGCTATCTGCTACAGGTCAGAACTAGTTCTGAGGGAATCAAAATGCCATTTAAATCAGTACAGCACCTTGGTTCAACATCCTGCCATTTCTGGACCGCCACCGCCTCCCCTGGGGGGGGTCTGCTTTATAAAATCAACCTGCTGAGCTTGTCAGAGCAAGGCGTTAAAATAATGCAGTGGCATTTAAAAGGGAGGGACCAGTTTTTTGAAAAAGCTTATTTTAAGAGGGGACCTGATTGAAGGATAAGAAGTCATGCATGGTGTAGAAAAGGTAGAAAGGGAAAAATTATTTTCTGTATCACGCAACACTAGAACCAGGGGGCATCTATGAAGCTGATGGGTAGGAGGGTCAGATCAGACAAGGGGAAAGACTTCTTCACCCAGATGGTCATCGGTCTACGGAACTGGCTGCCAGAAGAGGTGGTAACAGAAACCATCCTGGATGGCTTTCATGGAGGGCAGGCGTATCAATGGCTAATAGAATGGATACCTAGGTATTACCTTCAGTTTGGAGAGGCAAACAGGAGGCCTCTAAAGAGCATTTGCAGAGATTCAGGAGCAAGGACCTTTCTACACTTGGCCTTATTTTGGAATAAATCCCAGAATAGAAACCTGCTGTCCACATGCTGTGCCACATGTTATATTCCAGAAAAAGACCATGCCCAGAAAGGGCCCGGGTGAAGGTTCTGCCTTCACCTTCTGCTTGGGACACCCAGAAGCAATTGGTGGGCCACTGTGTGAGACAGGATGCTGGACTAGATGGGCTGTGGCCTGATCCAGCAGGGCTCCTCTCGTGTTCTTTGATTATTACATCCCATTTAATAGGATACACAAAAGCTTTCAAGGAAAAAAGCTCTTACCTGCTCCCAAATGTCAAACACCACCAGTGAAGCTTCTTCGCCATCAACAATGATTGATCTATCATACGTGTTGCCTACAAGAGAAACGGGAGAAGTTAAAGTGGGATGATTTTTATAGACTTATTGCAGATATGCAAAAATACAGGCAGGAAAATAAAGCACAGGGATGGATGCTGGCAGGTGCATTCTTCTGACAAGGCCCAGGTGGCGGCCTCACTTTCACCTGTCCAAACCAAGGATGAAGTCGGGGCAGGTGAAAGTAAGGTATGCAACTGGCCTGCCTCTACTGCCCCACGCCTTTGAAAACATGAGAAATATCTTTAAGGTGTTACAGCAGAGGACTTAGAAATTGTATTTTTCTTTTACATAAGAACGCAGGAGGGGCCCTGCTGGATCAGGCCACAACCCATCTGGTCCAGCATCCTGTCTCACATAGTGGCCCACCAATTGCCCATGGGCATTTCAAGCAGAGACAAGGGCAAACCTTCTCCTGCTCTCGAATCCCAACAGATACCTTGCACAAGATGGGATGAAACTTCAAGGGAGTCAATACAGGTTAGATATTAGGAAAAACATCCTGACAGTGAGGGCGATCAGTCGGTGGAACAGGTTACCACGGGAGGTAGTGAGCACTCCTTTGATGGAGGTCCCCAAGCAGAGGCTGGACAGACATCTGTCTGGGATGGCTTGGAAATCCTGCATTGAGCAGGGGGTTTGACTCAATAGCCCTAGAGGTCCCTTCCAACTCTATGATTCTATATTTCAGATAGAATATTGGAAACTATGTCTGGAAAGTAGGTTTGATGTTCATATATTATTTGCCTTAAATGTTGACTGAAATTTATATCTTTTCCACAGATCACTTTTAATACATTTTTTTAAAAATCCTAGATCCACTTAGCTGTAGTTTTATAACACAGGTACCCAGAAGGAAAATTATCAGTAAGCAGGAACCGCAGATTAGAGAAGCTTGATTTAGAAAAGAAAATACACACAGGACTGAGATGTCAGATCAGCTGGAAAGATACAACACAGCAGTGTAACTGAGTTGTTAAACCATTTTCACCCGAACAAATGGGATGGAAGCTACATTGCCTTATCTGTTGCACAAACAAAGCAGCAGCTGTGATTCTTATTCAGCTTCCGACCATTTCCCTGTCTAAATTTAATGTTGCACAAACAGTTCAGTGGTACATGTGTTGCAAAAAGGCATGGAATGAAGGCAACACAATGCCCAATGCTCCTGTTTTTTTTTTTGCTCAAATTTGAATGAAGGCCAGGACGTTCAACCTGCTCAAATCCAAAATAACTTTCAAGGAGGATTAAAACTAGGATTGCTCAGTTTTCTGAAATGCAGGAAACAAAGTCCAAGCTATTCTCAGGTTAATCAGTCAAGCTGACTTGGGCTTGAAAAAGGTAGTCTCCTGGGATCTTTTCACACTTGGCCTTACTAGCTGTGGTCACACTTAGAGTTTAATCCAGCTTCGGTCCACTTTCAGAGTGAGAGAAAATATCAGGAAAATGACAAGCTGTAGTATTAAATGACTCAGAAAATGCCCCTCTGGGATAGATAACATGGAAAGAAAATTACTGGTCGCTTTGCTGAGGCATTCCCTTGTTTTGAAGGCAGCCTGAAGCTGGATTAAACCTTAGGTCTGAACTCACACCTGGTATATTTCCCGGAATAGAGGCCTGCTGTTTGCATGCTCCTGCAGACCATGGCAGGCTCTATGCAAAACCTGCCATATGGTGCATTAGCATGCAGAAAACAGACCCCAGTCCCGAGATATATTCCAAAAAAGGGCCAAGTGTGAAAAGGGCCCTGGTCTCCAAGGGTAACCCCACTAACTGGGCAAGCAACTGGATGACCGCCCCCCCCCATGAGGCTCTTCCCCCTGGTGCAAACCAATAATGCATAATACAGAAATCCCTAAATAGGCTTAGAAGTGGCATTGGTAGAACAAAAGATAATCTTGCTAAATGGAATAACTTAGAAGACTCTTTCATTTTATGTGAAGGTAGTGCTGGATGAACAACCCAACACCTGTATTCCTGACCAAAATGTCCTGTCTCTGATGGAGGAACTGCAGCACTATTTTATCCAATTTTTAATGTTTATTTATTGATCCAAATGATGTTTTTAAACTCATATATGCATTATGTTTGTTCCTTTCACAGTTTGCTTGACTGAATGTGATGCTTTTGACACAAAATAAATAAATAAATTGAGCCAACAAGTGGGCTTTGAGTGCAAAGCGGACAGGAGAATCCGTTGCTCTGTCCAGGGTTATGCACAAAACAGACACACCTTTAAAACTGCCAAATCAGGAGGGGAACAAACCCTCTCTTTTCCTGGCAATCCAGCACTGTCTGTTCTAAATCCATAGAAGCAGAAGAAGGAGAATTGGCTTTTCTAACCTGCTTTTTCACCCATTTAAGGGGACTCAAAGCAGCTGACAAAGCTTCTGTTCTTCTGCCCACAACAGACACCCTGTGCGGTAGGTGGGGCTGTGAGAGCTCAGAAGGCATCCACCCCAAGTCCTCCAGCTGTACGGAGAATAGAAACTCAGAGCCTCTGAAGAAACTCTCAGAGACGTCAAAAAGTATGGACAAAGATGCACTTAATTGAATCAAACCAGGAGCTCTTAATCTTCAGAATTTTTTTTTTATTTCAAGGGCAAATTTCCTACTGAAGGGACTGAATACTAGAAAGCAGCGAAGCCAATGGCACATCATCTTTGCACCCTGGCTTCCCTTCCCTTCTACAAAAAAAGTCCATGGCTTAGAGGAAATGTGCAGATTAGATAAGCCTGAATACCGACCCTTTCGGCAAGTCCAGGCAGCAAAAGTGAGTTAGTGGAGCAGCGGTACGCAGCATGAGGCACTTGATCACACGAGACCAGGTTTTGATCCGATTTAGATCAAGCCCAATGCTCTTCCCCTCCCTATGGAGCTGCCATTTCTGGTCCACCAACCAGCCCTGTCCCTGAGGGTCAACCGGTCAGCAGGGCTCACAACTGTGAGTTCATCTTCTTAGCAGGAAAGACCCTTACACCAGATGTCCTCGATAGGGGTATGTACGAATGCAATTTTCAGGATTCGGTTCAACTCGAATAACTGAAAATTCAATTCAAATCTTTAAAATTCGACTTCAACCAAGTTCGATTCAAATTAAGCAAATTCGAATCTATTTGTTCGAATTTTTAATTCAAATCGGCACTAACGAATGTCGACAGCATTATATGTGCCCATACGTATCATTAGGCATCCCATATGCATCTGTACACATCTGGCATGCAACCTGTTTTTGTAGCGTACAGACCCGTACGAACGCAGAAAAGATGCCTATCTGCAAATGTACAAACCCGTATACATACGAATGTCTGGATAATTCGAACGTATAGATCTGAAATTTGAAATTTGTTTGAATCTTTAAATTTGAATTTATGGGCATTCGATTTGAATGCAAATGTCAAAATTCAGATGAATTTGATTGAATTTCAAATACCTTCAAATAGCCCACTTGTTAGCCCAATGTACTGTATTTATTTACTCTGTGTCAAATAAAGCCAGCCTAGACGGCTTTAAGGAAGGGTTAGACAAATTTATGGATGACAGATGTATCAATGGCTACTAGAATGGATGCCAAGGTACATCTTTCAGGCTGGGGGTGGGGGGGCAAGCAGGATGTTTCCAAGGCCATTTGCTGGGATTCGAGAGCAGGAACAGGTTTGCCCTTGTCTCTGCTTGAGATGCCCATGGGCAATTGGTGCGCCACTGTGTGAGACAGGATGCTGAACTAGATGGGCTATGGCCTGATCCAGCAGGGCTCCTCTTAGGTTCTTATTCGCACAGACCTCTAGTCCTCAAGTGCCCAGTACTTCAATACCAGTAGCCCACAGGGCCACCAAGAGAGGTCATCTTTGGAACTTTGGCAATTTCTGCACCGGGCCTTATTCCGTATTCTATCTCAGAATAGGGCCCTGCCATCCACATGTTAGTGCAGATTACAGAAGATGCCAGGCAGGGTCTGCTGCAGTCTGTTCCAGCATGAGGATGGCAGCTCCCTAGTCTGAGATATAAACCTTTCCTCACCCAGGAAAGGAAACCAGGGTCCCTTCTGCACTTGGCCTTATTCTGGGATATATCCCAGAACAGGGACCTGCCATCTGCATGTGAGGCCTGCCACAGTCTGCATTAACCTGCGGCCAGCCGACCGGTATCCCAAGAAACAGTACAGAATAAGGCCAAGTGGAGAAAGGGCCCAGGTCTGCAGGCATTTTGGAGAGCCTAAAGTATCTGCTTCCAATCATGGATGGATGATGGATGTATTAATGGCTATTAGAACGGATGCCTAAGTACATCTTTCAGGCTGTGGGGACAAGCAGGATGCCTTTAAGGCCATTTGCTGGGATTAGAGAGCAGGAGAAGGTTTGCTTTGGACTGTGAGAGCTCGGAAGAGAGCTGTGACTAGCGCAAGGTCACCCAGCTGGCTTCGTGGAGGAGTGAGGAATCAAACCCGGTATTCCCAGATAAGAGTCCGGCTCCCTAACCACTAGACCAGGAGAAGTCTAGTCCTTTTCTCCTACCACTAAGGCACCCTTGGGTTGTCTTCAGGCTTCCCACCCCACGCCCGTCCCCCCGCATCACTCACCGGCCTCTTCCGCCTCGGGGCAGTCCTCCACGCCACCAAAGATGCGCGCCAGGCTGGTCTTGCCCACGCCATGCTCGCCCAGCAGGATCACTTTGTAGAGGTGGTTGTCCGAGTCGCTGCCGGAGGAGATGACCGAGTCGGAGGAATCCGACGTCCAGCCCTGGCGATGGGCATCGTCCTCAGCCGGGTTGTAGGAGGTGCAGCGCACCAGGGCGGGAAGCTCCCCAGTGCGCGGGGAGGGAGGCAGCGATGCCTGGAGCTCCCGTTCGTCCACTGGCATGCTCCTCCGGTGAAGATGTTGCTGCTGTTGGTGGACGGCGAATGGCATGCTGCCCCGACGCTTGTCCAGGTACCTCAGCTTGTCCCCGCGGTTAAGGGTCATGGAGCTGCCTGGCACAAGACAGACAGACAGTAAGATGGGAGAAAATAGCCTCCTCCACCTAGAAAGGGCTGCCCCAGGGGTTCTGAACTGCAGCTCCCAGGCTGCGGTCACACCTAAGGTTTAATCCGGCTTCAGTCTGTCTTCAGAGCAAGACAACATCTCAGCAAAGTGACCGGTAATTTCCTTTCCACGTTATCTATCTCAAAGCTGAATTTTCAGAGTTATTTAACACTGAAAGAAAACAGCTTCTCACTTGGCTGATGTGTTCTCTCACTCTGAAAGTGGACTGAAGCTGGATTCAACCTTAGGTGTGACCACAGCCCAGGAAGATTCCATCCCTGCACAGGCGTCGGATTAGGAGAGTCTTTTAAAGGGTTGCTGTTTGGTTTGTCGTCCAGAGACCAGAGCTCCGGCCACCAGAGGCTGTGGTCACACTTAAGGTTTAATCCGGCTTCAGTCCGGCTTCAGAGCGAGACAACACCTCAGCAAAGTGACTGATAATTTTCTTCCCATGTTTTCTATCCCAAAGGTGAATTTTCTGAGTTATTTAACGCGGAAAGGAAACAGCCTGTTGCTTTGCTGATGTTTTCTCTCGCTCTGAAAGCGAACTGAAGCCGGATTAAGCCTTAGGTGTGAGCGCAGCACCAGTGGAGCAGGCACAGAGGTCTGGGATCCGCCCAGCTAGACTGCGCACCAAATCCTAATCGCTCTGCCTGACTCCACTTCGCAAGGAACCGCTTTCCTGGGGGAGAAGAAGAAGAGTTGGCTTTTCTATCCCGCTTTTCTCACCCATTTAAGCGGACTCAGAGCGGCTGACAAAGCTTCTGTTCTTCTCCCCACAACAGAACACCCTGTGAGGTAGGTGGGGCTGTAAGAGCTGAGAAGAGAATTGTGGCTCACCCAAGGTCACCCCAGCTGGCTTCAAGGGGGAGGACAGACTCGAACCCGGTATTCCCGGGTAAGAGTCCGCCTCCCTAACCACTAGACCAAACTGGCTCACCCACTAGACCAAACCCACTAGAAGGGGTTCCTGTGTGTGTGTGGTGTGTGTGTGTTGTCTCTCTCATTCACAACCCCAGGAGAGCAGGCAGAAGCGTCCCAAAGCGCGCGATTTCGCTTCGCCGTATTCAGCAGGTCGCCGTCGCCCTTCTGCTCCGAATCAAGGCTCCGAATCATTGACCGTGGGCCAATCCGGCGCAAGAGACCCGGGGATAGCGAGCCGAATCGACTTTGAAGCTTCCCGGAGCGCGAAGCGGTGGAGCAAACCGCCGAGCTGAGCGAAACCGACACGAAAGACACACCACAGGCGTCCACTAGAAAAGTGTCGTGGGCACAACGTGTGGACGGACCAGCAAGGAACGCGACGCAAACCTAGCACCGATGCGATGAGACGCCAAAGGTGCCGCAAGACGCCCGCCCACTTACCTGGAAGCGGTGCCGATGCTGCCGAAGAAGTCGGAGGCGCCTGCGGAGACCCGACGGCGAGCAGCCAGACCGCCCGTGCGCCGCCTCTCGCTCACCCGCGAACGACGATGCGCCGCTCGAGCCGAGCCGACTCGTCTGAGCGTCACCTGCCGGACCCCGTCGTATTTATACAGTTGGTGCCCACCTAGCCCTGCCTCCGATTGTGACGTCAAACGAGCATCCATCCAATCGGATTCGGAGTTGGAATTCCGGCGCTGCTTGTCTTCTCCTCGCCTCTCCCCCCGCCCACCCCGGTAAAGGGGGGGGGGGAAGAGCCCTGAAGCGCATTAGTCACCCGGTCCTTTCTGCGCTGAACGGGAAACCCGCCCGGGGGTGGGCTGGGGTAGGATGGGGGGGATCTTCGTCTTCTCCTTCCCGGCTATTTTTAAGAAATCGATCGGCAGGAACGCGGTGCCGTCGGTCACAGCGGCGAAAAGGACGGGCACCCTGGATGGAGGGCCTTCTCAGTGGTGGCTCCCCGGCTGTGGAATGGCTTCCCTCCTGAGATGCGCCGGGCGGCTTTGCTCTGTGTGTTTGGACGAGCTGTGCAGACTCAGCTCTTTATCCTGGCCTTTGGCTGAGTCAAGGAGCAGCCTTTTCCTCCCCACATTCAGGCACTGCCTTGGTTTTAATATGTTATTGGTTTCAATGTGTTCGTTTTATTACGTTACAACCCGCCCTGAGACCCTTAGATATAGGGTGGGATAAAAAATGCAACAACAACAATAATAATAATAAGGCAGCAACACTATCACCCAGACAGTAGCACTAAATCCACGTTTTTGGATAATCTGGATTAAAGCACTGATGATCTGGATTAAATTCGTCTGGATGCAACTATCCAAATAATGCGGATTAAAGTAAGTGCTTTCCTTCCCCTGTTTTAAGATCTGGAGCGGAGGCCCTCCTGGTTGTACCAGCACCTTCAACAGTAAAGGGGGTGGCCACCCGGGACAGGGCCTTCTCAGTGATGGCCCCCCAAGCTATGGAGTAGTCTCCCCCTTGAGGTGCATCAGACATCTTCCCTGTGTATGTTTAGGAAGGCAGTGAAGATGCACCCATTTGCCCTGGCCTTTGCTTAAATGGGAATACACTTTCTTTTCCCACTTGCAGACCCGGCCATTGTTCTATCTTATTTGCAACAATGAGTTATATTGTTACTGTTTTAATATATATAACAATATAACAATATATATATCTTGGTTTTGAATGTTGTTACCCTTCCTGAGACCTTCGGGTATAGCGCGGGATAGAAATGCAAATAAATAAATAAATAAATAAATAAATAAATAAATAAATAAATAAATAAATAAATAATCCATTTTCGGTCCACTTTCGGAGTGATAGAGCATATTCAGCTCAGAAAATCCACCTAGTCTAGCTACTTTTTTGCTGTGTTGCTCAGCTCTGAAAATGGACTGAAGCTGAATTAACATTTAAGTGTGGACGACCAGCAACGTATTGCTAAGAGTTCCTTCCTAGCAATCCAAAAAGCCTGCATATTTTCTCTTTTTTGAAAAAAGAAAAGAAATATGTGATGTAATAGACTGTTGGTCAAAGACCTCGGAATCCATGGGTTTGATGAAGTCTTCCTAGGGACTGGGCCTTATCATGGATTATATCCCATAATAGAGGATCTGGCATCCTCATTCTAGTACAGACTACAGCAGGCCCTTGTCTGTACTAACATGCTGGTGGCAGGTCCTATTTCGGGATATAATCCAGAATCAGAAAGGGCCTAGGTGACCTTGGGCCAGCCACCGTTCTCCACTTGACCAACCTTACAGGGTTGTTGTGAACAATGAATGCTGGGGAGGAAAATAATGTGTGCTGCCTCCATTCTGCACTCCTCCACAAAACCAGCTGGGTGACCTTGGGCTAGTCACAGCTCTCTTTCTGAGCTCTCACAGTCCCACCTGCCTCACAGGATGTCTGCTGCGGGGAGAAGAACAGAAGGTTTGTCAGCTGCTTTGAGTACCCTTAAGGATGAGAAAAGTGGGATATAAAAGTCCTCCTCCTCTTCTTCTTCCTTCTGTATCCCACAGGTCATTGTGAAAACAGACTGCTTGCTTGATGGTTTGTGGCCCAGTCTGTTGGGGCATTTATGGTGTTATGGGATTGGGCCCCTTGAGTTCAAGCCCTTTGGGCTATTTAGCTACTCTGCAGTAAGGAAATGGCTAAGTCAATGTCTGTTTAACCCCCATCATTTATAATAAACATATTTTTTAAAAATATATATAAAATATAAATATATAATATATAAATATGTGTGTGTGGGGGGGTAGCCTTTAAACAATACAGTATGGTGTGCACTGATGTAATTTTTGGGATTCAATTTGAACTGAATATCTGAAAATTCAATTTGATTTGAATATTTAAAATTTGAATTTAAAATTTGATTCAAATTAAGCAAATTTCTATTTGAATGTGCCTGTACGCATGGGCCCGTGTGCATTGTTCTCATATGTGCCTGTATGCATTATTACAAGTCCCATATGCATCTGTACACATCCGTATGCATCCTGTAGTTATCCCGTATGCAACCCGTTTTAGTCACATACGGATCCGTACAAACGTGTATGGATGCAGGAAAGATGCGTATCAGCACATACGCATCATGTATGAACCCATACACATATGGACATCTGGATAAATAGATCCAAAATCCAAAATTCATTTGAATCCTTAAATTCAAATTTGTGGACATTTGATTTGAATTCAAATGTCAAAATTCAGACAGATTCAATTGAATTTCAAATACCTTTGAATATTTGTGCACAGACCTACAATACAGTACCTTAGGAATTTTAAACATTATAGTTTGTTCCAGATAATATTTCAAAAATTTCCTTCAAGACGTTCTTCAGGCTTCAGTCCATTGCTGCATTCACACACACCTTTTAATCCATCTTCAGTCCACTTTCAGAGAGTGACAGAATTCACCAGCAACATGACAAGCTGTTTTCATTTGCCATGATTCTAACTCAGAAAACCCATCTCTGGGCTAGATAAAATGGAAAGAAAACGACAGGTCTCCTGATCGATTCTTCTGAAGTGGCCTGAAACTGGATTAAAACCTAGGTGTAAACGCAGCATCTGAGATGGAAATGAATAAAATAAATAACATAAATAAGCCACAGGCAAGTGTAACTCTGGCCAGATTGTCTCAAATGTAATCACCACCCCGATTTTGCAAGCAAGTTATTTGAGGATTGCAGACTTAAATATTGAGAATGTCGTTTTCATCACGATCAAGCATAATCATCGTTTCATTTTTAGACAGAGGTGCCCATTATCTGCTATAGATAGATCAAAATCTGCCGAAGCTTGTCAACCCCATAGACAGTGACAGGTTGCCCGTGGTCTGACCCGTGACTCAAACTGTCCCCTGTGATGGCTGACGCTGCTCAGCTGACTGGGCATTTTCAATCGGAGGAAAGTCCCACGACCCCAGGTTGAAGTGCACAGGATGGTAGAAGCACAAATTGCAATATTCATTCATTCATTCATTCATTCATCCGATACCTATTGGATACGTATGCCTTCATGTCAGATCCATGTTGGATACGTATCCAGGATCGATAGTTATTCATATCAGATATTCATACTAATTTGCTTCAAATAGAGTCCAACCACATTCGAAGGGGATCTATTCAAATACGGATTTTCTAACATTTGATTCATTACAAACCAAATGCCAAAAGACCCATTCATTCACATCCCGAATCCAAACCCATTTTATTCTGGATTATCCGTGCTTTATTCCAGATTTCGCAAATAATGTGGATTAAGTAAGTGCTATCTGAATGAAGCTCAAGTTGCTTCTTAAGGTCATACTAGCAATCCATTTCAGGGCTGGAGAGCATATTCTCGTATTGCTATGAAAATGCAAAACCTTTGGGGATAATTTGCATCAGCAACCCGTGAATCTGGTTCCAGTCCACTTTCAGGGTGAGGGAACATGTCAGCAAAGTGGACTAGTCGTTTTCTTTCCACTTTATCCAGCCCAATGGTGGATTTTCATAGCTAGACCATGCAGAAAGAAAACAGCTCGGTCCCCATGCAAGACGTTTGGCACCATTTGGGTGCTGTATTGGCATGCAGGGGCCAGGCGCAGGGCCGGGCACACATTTCGGGCGTCCCCATGGGACACTCAGCAATGCGCGCCGGGTTCAGGGCTCAGCACAGATGGAGGCATCCTCAAGCAAGCTGTGCCAAGCCCTGGCACGGGGGAGAAGCGCCATCCCCTCTCTGCCCCTCTGCCCTCATTGGAAGCTGGATCAAAAGCTGGAACTCTCAACTGTCAACTGCCAACTGCTGCTAAATCGTCGCGGCTTTTGGTGTTAAAACTTTTTTTTAAAGTTCTTTCAAGTAATGAAGCTTTATTTGTGCTTATTTTTGTGCCTCCCACCCTGCCACTAAGGAGGGGGGGGGATGCGGCAGATTGGCGAGCTGATGGTGAGCTGACAGCTGAGAGTTCTGATGGCTATCAGGAGGCACGGACTTTGCGCACCTCTGCTCGAAGGGGAACAACGGAGAAGGTGATATTAAGGTGAGATTTTCAGTTTATGGCATTCTCTGTTGTTCCTGTTCCAGCAGAGGGTTCCCAACATTTGTGTATTTGAGTCCAAATCCAGATTTTCAAAAATATGGATCCGGATAATATGGATTCAAATCGGATTTTTGAAAATACGGATATTTGAATTTCAATTTGAATATCTGAATATTTAATTCGAGCACATACCTAAAGTGGACGGATGTCTGAGTATTCTTGCAGGAATACAAAACTCCCACCCCACAATTCGTGAGGGTGGGATTTGGCCAAATGTGAAAAATAGCTTCGTGCACACCCCTACTGCAGACTTCTATTCTGGGATATAATCTGGGGTGTTTTTCCACTGTCAGAAAGTACCCATTTTTGCACCCATTAAGGACCCATTTGGTCTACAATGGGGTCTTCAGCCAGAAAATCCGGATTAAAGGGAGCCTGTTTCCACGCTTGTGTGGCAATGGGGTCTAGAGGAGGCTAGGGAGAGGGGGCACCCATGGGGGGGGAGCCCCAAAACCTAAGCTTCAAAGTCATTTCGAAGTCATTTTGAAGTCTGTGCAAAATAGCTTCGGAGCGTCTTTGAAGTCTGTGCTGATCTTCAGAGTGAACTTCGAAGTGATTCCGAAGTGACTCCGAAGTGACTCCGAAGTCACTCCAAAGTTCATTCCAAAGATCAGCACAGACTTCAATGGAGCTGTTTTGCACAGACTTCAAAATGACTTCGAAATGACTTTGAAGTCACTTCGGAGATTGCAACCCCTGTCCCCCCAAACACCTGGGGTGACAAGCAAACCCCTCATGGGTAGATCTGGATTTCCAAATGGGTGCTCCGGTGTTTCTACGGCAGGGAGGCTAGCACCCATTGCTGCTGGGTGCTAGACCACCCATGGAAACACATTCGGTACTTCCCTTAATCCGGATCTACTAGATCCGGGGATCTTCTTAGATCTGGATTAAAGAAGCGCGGTGGAAAAACACCCCTGGACTAAGGCCCAGTGCAGAAAGGGTCTACAAGCTGTGCAATGGAGCCTCTTAGTGCAGATACGAGCGCTCGGATAAAGTTGGATCCTCAATCTTCAGTTTGAAAATCAAATGAAGATCCAGTGTTTGTTGTTAAACAGGAAATTACTGTATCGGGATTTGTTCTGGCACGGGGCATAGCAGCTGCCTGGAAAGCAGAGGGATGACGAACTCGATCCCTTCCCTGGCATCTCCCCAGAAAAAGGTAACAGGAAACTACTTTAGTCTCTGCCAAGCCAACTGCTTGGTGGTGCCCACGTAGTCGCCAGGAACTGCCCTCCGTCCTCTGTGGTGTCCAGCGGCGAGAGGAGCAGCATCTCGGAACTGGGTGCTGCAGACGGCCTTCGGCAGAGGGTGCTGCCAAAAGCACGAATCCAAGTTCGAGAAGTGCGGATCGAGCAACACGATGGCTGGAAATCATTGTCCACTTGGCCCGGAGCACGGGGAATTCCAAATCTAAGCCTTTATGCTGATCCTCTTCAAATGAAGGTTCTGTTTTAATTTCAGCTCAAGGACCAGAAGAAATAAAAACGGGCTACTTGAACTTCCAGAAGTAAAACTGGCTCCATTTTATGGGAAATGCGTCAAAGGTGTCGACAAAATGACCCAACGACACGGGGGAACAGGCAACTCATGCCTGAACCCACCCACCCACCCCCTCTTAAATCCCATTGCAAGATATTCCTCGTTACCTAAAATAGACACCAAAGACTGTTGGGCAAAACTATGAGAAAAACAATTACAGTCAGGGCCCTGTATCTGCTGTGGATACGTTCCAGCTCCTACCGTGGTCACCAGAATTGTGGATAATTGCAAACAGGCCTTCCGGTTCAGGGGTCATGGAACCCCAGAACCAGAAGTGCTTTTCTGGCCTCCAGAGGGTCTTGGAATAAGCATGCAATGCCACCGGACGCCTCTTGCCCACCAACCATGCGCCCCCTTCTATTTTGGGACGGGCTCCAGTGACGTCACAAGCCTATTCCAATGCTCTACGGAGGCTGAAATAAGCCTTCCGTTTCTGGGTGCTTTTCCCTTATGACATAACGTTGGGGGTGGGGGGCTGATCCAGTAACCATGGTTAACTGAAATTGTGGTTACCGAATCAGTGGATACGGGGCTCTGACTGTATATAGATTTTCATTCATCTTAGGGCCTTTCTGCACTGGGCTTTATTCTGTATATATCCTGGAATAAGGGGCATATTTGTGCTTCGCTTCCCATCCGCTGGACTGAAAAGGAGCGTGATGACCCAACGTTAACTAGCACTCGCCCTTGTGAGCACTAGGTAATGACAGCCCAAGCCCTGGGACTGATCCTGCGGCCGCTCCTCTTCTGGGCGCCACCGTTTTGGCTGTGGCGCCCTCCGCAATTGCACATGCATCAGTGCCATCGCCTTGACGAAACTGATGCTCCGCGGACACCCAGTCGTGCCGATGGTTGTCCAACAATTAGGGTGTTTTTCCACTGTCACTAAAAAGTACCATTAAGTACCCATTAATGGGTACGTAATGGCATTTTTGTACCCATTAATGGGTACTTAATGGGTACTTCTAGTGACAGTGGAAAAACACCCATAGTGACCTTCCAGTGAGGGCTGGCATACTTGGAGGCTGTAACAGTAATAGTGTTCACATTCTATTTGATTTGATTACATTAAAATCTATTCATATTTCAAGATATCAGTGTCGACAACATTCACATGCGACCTTATGCATCTGTACGCATCCTGTTTTTATCCTGTATGTGTCTTATGCTTATCCGTACAAATGCATACAGATACAAATAACATGCATAGGGACACGTATGTAATGCGTACGTGTCTGTACACATAGGGATGTCCGAATAATTAATACGAATGGTTTGAAAGATTTGAAATTCATTCGAATGTTTAAATTCGAACGTCCGAATTTGAAGGAATTCGATCGAATTCCTACTGTTTTGAATATTCAGGCACAACCCTAAAAGACACATCTGTGGCATTGAATGCTTCTGTTTTCCACCTTTAATTTGGCCATTTTGGGGAGGGGCCCCCAATATGGCTGGTAGCGTGAGGTTGCTAATGGAAGTCAACAGAGGAGAGTGGGCTTGTAGGTCCTGATTGATGTGCCAATGCACCAGCAGAGCGTTCTGGGATTTGTAGTATTAGCGTTGCATGCGCTATCTACCCGTGGGCCACTCTAGCAGCCATTTGATATTTTCTCGTGGGCCAAATACAATTAGACTGTCGGCCAAATATGGCCCTTGGGCCTGAGTTTGACATCTATGCTCTAGGGACAAGGAGACTCTACTCAGGGTCGAAAGAGCCAGCTCACCTTGGCTCCCCTTTCCACCATTTGGTGGGGAAGCGGCCCTTTGTTATTGTTTACTTTGCTGCTTGGCTGCCTTATCGCGCCACTTCGGCGAGAGAAGACGATAACCGCCTCTGCGTGCCGTGGCGGAATCGCCGCTGACTGTCCCCTTCGCCCGACTGATTGCTGCGAAGGGTGTTAATGTGACGGGAAAAGGTCACAGGCTGCTCTCAGCCAGAGCCTTCGAGCCGATTGCTCAGCAAAGAGATGCTCCTGTCGGCTGGAATTAGCTGGAGCCATTGGGAAAGGAGGTGAAGACGGCACCAGCGCCATTAGAGCAAAAGAGATGTCACCGAGGCAAGCTGTTCGCTTTGGAGGATGGCACAAACCTTCCTCCAGCTGCCACAACGCCTTACGCATTACCAGCTCCTAAGCAGACACTACGGATTCACTGTTAGCTGCCAGAAGGGATCCATGGGGCCTGCGTTGTGGATAAAGATGTACATTCTGTTCGAATCAAATCGAATACCCGAAAATCCAATTTGATTCGAATCTTTTAAATTCAGATTTTTGATTCAGATCTGTCCGCATCTTCCCCATATCCGTACGCATCCAGACATCTCTATATGCATTCTGTAGTTATCCCGTATGCAGCCCATTTTCATCCCATACGGATCTGTGCAAATGTGTACGGATGCGGGAAAGACGCGGAACTTCAAGTACGCATCATGTACGAACCACTCCACGTACAGATGTCCGGATAATTCAAACGAAGAGGTTCGAAATTCAAAATTCAGTTCGGATGTTTGAATGTATTTGCATCAAAATAGAACGCGAATACATTTGAATTTTAAACCTTCGAATCGATTCGAATCTTCTGATATTCTATTTGAAACGAATCGAATCCTGAAAATTGCATTTTTGCGCACCTGTAGCGAGAAGTGCGGATTTTCCCCAGGTTGCATGCGCTGCTCCGGGTTGCAACATGTTTCAGGAAATGAGTGAGTCATAGACTAATTTCAAATGCGGATTATTTTTAGCTTGTGGTCTTCGGTTCCGATTTATTTATTTATTTATTTTTGGCACCTTGAACTTAACGAGATTGCCGGCGCATTAGCGTTTGGGGAACCTCTCGGCATCTTGGAATTTGGGCAGCGGGTTCATCATGCACAGCCCGCTATGTGCTCATTCATTCATCTGAGCCGATCGGGTTTCACATTTGGAATAAATCCGGAGCGTGAGCTCAGCGGCGGGATTCTTCCCTTCTGTTATTTTCTCGCTCGTTGTTTCAGAGTCAAGGCGAAGAGTGACGCCGGCATCATCCTCGCTTTAAGCCTCAGCGGAAGGCCGAGCATCCCCTGAGGGTTCCCGGAGTCTTTCATTGTGGATCATGCACAATGGGGCCGGCAACTGCAGGGACGGGCAGGCGGTAGGGGAGAAGGCCGGGAGAGCCTCTCGCAGCCAGGTGCAATTCCCTCAAGTCCCGGTGCGTAGGAGGAGAGGGCTGCGGAGGAAGGGTGGGCAGAGCACACCAAGGACGCTCCAGAAGGGCCATCTAAACAACACTGCCCCTCGCCATGGCCTGCCAGACGTGCACTGCAAAGCCCAGCACAGACAGGCTTCTCTGCGTTTCTAGCAAGGGGCGCAGGATACCACCTCAGGAGGGATTTCCAGGAGCCAACTATGTCCTTACTTTCCTCTACTTTCCCCTTTTTCCTTTCCTTTTTTCCTTTTTCTTTTCCTTTCTCCTTTCTCCTTCCCTTTCCTTTTCCCTTTCCCCCTTTTCCCTTTTCCTTTTTCCTTCCCTTTCCTTCCTTTTTCCCTTCCCCCTTTACCCTTTCTCTGTCCCTTTTCCCTTTTCCCTTTTCCCCTTTTTCCTTTTCCTTCCCTTTCCTTCCCTTTTCCCTTTTCCCTTCCCCTTTTCCCCTTTCTCTGTTCCTTTTCCCTTTCCTTTCTCCTTTTCCCCTTTTCCCCTTTTCCCCTTTTTCCTTTTCCTTCCCTTCCCTTCCCTTCCCTTTTCCCTTTTCCCTTTTTTTCTGTTCCTTTTCCCTGCCCCCCTTTCCCCTTTCCCCTTTCCTTCTGCATTCTCAATTCAGCTTCCAGGAACACCCAGCAAGGCACTATCATATGCAACTCAGGCTGCCTCCAGGCAGCAGCCCAATATACTGCTAGAAAGCCATCCTTTCATTGCCTTCTATCCTTACAGTGCCAGCCCAGAGCTGTCTTTCTAGGTCTTTGGTCGTGTGCAACCCGGGTAAATCAGCTGCCATCAAATTCCCGGGATTCCCTGCACCACTGCTAGTGAACGCTGGGCTGGCTTCTAGCACGGCAGGAGTTGTTTCTGGAACGGAAACGGCCCCTGTGAGTGCAGATGGCGCTACCCAGAAGCTACCCCAGCATGCACCACTGGGCGAAGTGCGGAAAGATCCCAGGTTGTCCCAATCCCGCTGCACTGGGCCAGCTAGATAGGTGAGAAAACAACTCAGTAGAATAGCTCTTAAAAGTCAGGCTGCAGGACGTTCACTTAGTTTCATATTTTTCAACTCTGGGCAAATGTGCACCTTTGGTTAGACCCATCCCAAACTTACCTGTACTAGTGGTGATCACCTTGCCATGACAACAGGCAGGTGTCCTGGCAAACAGGCGGCAAGGAGTACAAGTGCAGCTCCCCACCACCACCACCATTCACCTGGGAGAGGTGTGATTGGTGTCCCAGGTACGGCTAGCATAGCTCTGGAGCACCTTTTGTGCGATTGGTGAGGCAGTTTGGTCTAGTGGTTAGGCAGCTGGATTTTTATCTGGGAATACCAGGTTTGATTCTGCCCTCCCCCACGAAGCCAGCTGGGTGACCTTGGGCTAGTCACAGCTTTCTTCTGAGCTCTCACAGCCCCACCGACCTCACAGGGTGTTTGTTGTGGGGAGAAGAATAGAAGGCTTGTCAGCCGCTTTGAGTCCCCTGAAATGGGTGAGAAAAGCAGGGTAGAAAAACCAACTCTTCTTCTTCTTCTTTTCATGTCCCTCAGCCATCCAGCTGGGGGACAGTGCAGCCCGGAAGTGGCTCCAGGCAGTGAAGAGGCTCCGTGGGGGAGTATCCCAGACCTTCCCCGTGGGGCCGAGGGCGAAAAGGCCCAGAGTCTACATCTGCGCCTGAAATACATTTGGAACTCGCCTGCGGCGACGTCACCCTTCAGAAATGATCCCGCATCCCCCTGCCCCGGCATCTGTGGTGAGTCAGCCTAGCTGATACTATTTGTGACCCACCTGCTGTGCCGTCAGTCAAACCAGCTCCCCAAATTCCAGGGGCATGCCATTATGTCCAAACGGATTTTTTCCCATGGGGGATTCACGTTATCCACAGTCAGGTGGGCGTTCCAGGAAATTCCTGCTCAGCACTCTCTCATGCGCGGCCTCTGTGGGCCCAGCCTGGTGAGTGGGACTTTCCAGTTGCTGTTCATTTTTCAAAGTATAGCCTCATGCAAACCCTGAGACATTTTTAAAGAAATGTGCCTGCTGTCCTTCACAGCTGCAGGGTAGCTTAACTTGGCCTCTGGGCCTTTTCACACTTAGCTTGCTGGTAAACGTGGGGTAACTCCTGCACGGTTCATTGACACCGCATGGGGCTGCCTCTTTACTAGAAATGGTTCTGCACATACTGTAGTTCCCGCCTCAAGTGTAGCCCTGCATCCTGCATCTGCACCTTTTCCAGGTGGATGCTGGCATGTCATGTGATGCACTGGCTCGCATGGTGCATCACATGACTCTCCTTGCACCATAGAGGTGTGGATGGGCCTCACTGGAGTGTCAGAATAGCCCACCAAGGAATTAAGGCAGCAACAGAAGTACAGTACGGTCAAGAGCTTCGGTTTATTGAGCTGATAGCGAAAGGCAGTGACTTGTGCTTTACAGCACTCTAAGAAGAACCTTACCAGCTAGTTCTCAAGGCCAGGCCTGAGAAAGTCTAAACAACTATCCTAGTTACCAGTGGGGGAAAGGGTCTGGCAAGCATGTGAGAGGGCAGGCTGCTCCCACACAGAGCTGGGGGAGTACAGGACTGGTTGAGGTTAAGTGTGCATGTGGAGCGCTTTATCTAGTCCCACGTGTGGTCAACCCACAGCGCGCTCCAGCGTGGAGGGAGCCATTTCTGAGAGAGAAGCAGCTTCTCGCAGTGCAGATGGGAGCGCACTGTGGGTCAACGCGTGGGCTAAGTCCGGAAAGGTCCCCCCGGTGCAGAATATGGAGACTTTTCATACTTTCCTGTGCGGGAAAGCCCAGGAGGTGGTGCGGCACAGAGCGCCTGCACTTCGTAGCGCCGTTTCTTTACCAGAAATGGTTCTGCGCGTGCCACAGCATCGGCGACACCATACAGGCCCGCAATAGTTAAAACAGTTAAACCCCACACGCTCCTTTTGCACCTCTTTCAGGTGGAAGAGAGCAGGGGGAACATATCAGCAGCAGAACAGGCGCAAGTGCGCACAGCATTGCCAGGTCACCTCAGCAACAATGCCACACAGGTGTGCAAGTGCAAATTCAGCTTTGGTCTGCTCAAGGAGATGTATTCTTGAAGAGGCTGAGTCCTAAACCTCAAGTACGATTTAATTTGGGCAGGTAGTGTGTTACAAGTATTGATCTTACCCAAAGGAGGGCCTTCTCTTATATTTGACATTGAGCCATCCATCCATCCATCCATCCATCCATCCATCCATCCATCCATCCATCCATCCATCCATCCACCCACCCACAACCCACCATGATGCCCAGCTGTAGCATCCACAGCATGTTGGACTCTGTGGAGCCTCCAAGTGCAAAGAGGGCCTTAAGCCTATTTATGTCCCCAGATCAGCACCAATTTGAGACCTTTAGACCCTTTGAAATCCATCTAAACTGCATTGCTTTCAGTATACTGAGGATGTGGGACCAACGGGCCTTTCACGCCCCCTAGTGGAGATCTGCTGACAGCTCAACCTGCATTTCTCTGTCCTGCTGTAATGGATGGAGTCAAAGCAGAAATTGGGCACCTTAGTCATGGTTTTGACTGCATGCAATATATATTTGCTGAACCCATTGCTCACAGGTTACGCATTTCTGCTTTGTGAGAAATCTATGAGTAAACATCCCGATTAGCAAGAAAGGCCAAGGAATTCTATGCCTTTCCTTTCATGACAATGGAGGCAGAATCCTATTTCTCCAGCTTTCCCTGCTTCTAAGGGTAAGTGGCATAAGTATCCAGGCAACAGCAAAAAATGCAGCTTTCTTTAGCCCAGGGTGTTTATGTGGACTGTGTTCTGAGGCAGACATATTCTTCCCAATTAAGGGCAAATTTGCACTTTCCATCCCATCCACGCCCCTCCCCTCCCCCATGCCTGGACACTTAAGTGCAGTATGGACGCATGTCTGCGCGCTGCCATCTTCTCCCTGGATGCTGCTGGCAGCGTGCATGCGCCGGCGCCAGCACTCGGACAATGGTGAGGCCCGCCCACACGCTCTGGCGCCAGCACATCACGTCATACGATGCACCACCATGCTCGCACGGTACATCTTATGTCTCTCCTTGCACCATAGAGGTGCGGAAGGGCTTGCTGGAGACCAGAAAGGCCATCTCTGGTGAAGGAA
Organism: Aspidoscelis tigris stejnegeri; assembly: GCA_023333525.1. Classification (NCBI taxonomy): domain Eukaryota; kingdom Metazoa; phylum Chordata; class Lepidosauria; order Squamata; family Teiidae; genus Aspidoscelis; species Aspidoscelis tigris. The sequence continues at coordinate 7,918,462 of JALMGA010000013.1, forward strand.
AGTGGACATGTGGAACACAGAATTGAAGACATTGATATGGAATATTTGTAGGGGATCTATTCAAATCAAATACCCAAAAAAAATCCCCCATTTATTCACTTCCCTAATGTGGACAGACACTAAAGTTTCTCATCCATGTTAAAAGCCACAGGATGCATTTCCGGAGTGTATTTTCTGGCCCTTAGTACAAATTAAGACACTGGCACTAGAGATGTGAACAAATGTTTTTTTGACAGTCTATTCGAACCAGATCAGATACCCCAAAGTCCACTTTGATTCAAATTTAACAAGATTCAATTCGTATTTACCAAATTCGCACCTATTTGTTTGAACTTTTCATTTGAATCTGCCCATACGAGGCTCGCCCACATTCAAATGTTCGATTCGTTATGAACTGAATGCCGAAAATTGCATTCAGGCACACATCTATTTATTTGTTTAGCTTTTTAAAGGAACAGGAAAGCCTCTTTAGCTGCACAAAGGGTGTTTTTCCATTGGCAGAAAGTACCCATTTTAGCACTCATCAAGGACCCATTTGGTTGAGGGCTGGATGACCCCATTTCCACCATGGACCCCATTAGGGACACATCTGTTTCCACCACAGCTCGGAAAATCCGGATCAGATGGGTCCTATAATCTGGATTTCCTGTAGACCCCATTAAAGGGGTCTATAATGGGATCTTCAGCCATCAAATCCGGATTATAGGGAACCTGTTTCCACTGCAATTGGGCAAGAGGAGGCTCAAGGGAGGGGGCACCCATGGGGGGTGCCCCAAAATCAAAACTCTGAAGTCCCTCAGACGTCATTCTGAAGTTGCCTTTGGAGATTAGCAAAGGCTCTGAAGGGGTTTTTCTGCAGAGCCTGTGCTAATCTCCAAAGGCAACTTAGGAATGACTTCGGAGGGACTTCAGAGACTTTGCTAATCTTTGAAGGCAATTTCAGAGATTGCACCCCCTGTCCCCCAAAACACCTGGGGCAGTGATGGCTAACCTTTTGAGCTCAGTATGTCAAAATTTGCAAGAAAGCCTAGCTTAAATCAGGTGCTGTGTCACATCTAGAAATATCCATAATTTTGTCATATTTGTAGCTCTAGTAAAAATATTATATTTTTGATATATGTATTTTATTAAAAGCAAAAACAAATAATTCTTTACATTTGCTAAATCTTCAATGGAAAGTTGGTATTTCGTACACTTCAAGAACAAGCAAGCAATACACTCCCAGGTGCCAGGGTGACCAGGTGTGTCACCCAAAAGGGCTTGGCGTGTCACCTGTGATATGCGTGTCATAGGTTGGCCATCACTGACCTGGGGTGACAGGCAGACCCCTTGTGGGTAGATCCAGATTTGCAAATGGGTGCTCCGGTGTTTCCACAGCAGGCAGGCTAGAACCCATTGCTATTGGGTGCTAGACCACACATGGAAACACATCGGGTACTTCCCTTAATCTGGATCTACTAGATCCAGATTAAGGGAAGTACCCATTCCTTAGATCCAGATCTTCTTAGATCCGGATTAAAGGAGCGCGGTGAAAAACACCCAAAGACGATTGCCCTTCCTTTGAGCAACGAAGAATATGATGCTGAGAGCAAAGCAAGAACCCTCCATCAAATTGCATGCAGTTGACGGAAAAACTGGAGACCTGAAAACGGGGTAAGGATACCCCAACATTTTTCATTGTGGTATGAGTCTCCTTCCCCACCAACCAGTCACTGCTCTTCTTCGCCCTGATTACCACCAGCTTGCGACCTCTGAAAAACCTTATCCCTGCAGCCACAAGGGTTTCTCCAGACCCGCGTTTTTTTCCACGCCATCTCGTACACCACAACATGAAATGCTTGTTGTTGAATTACTTTATTTGATACACTGCTTTTCAGATACAAGTCAAAAGGGGTGAGATGATATCACTGGAAGATCAAGGAGAAACTGAGACATTCATTAGGGACGCGTGCAAATATTCGAGATATTCCTTATTCGATCAAATTCAGACGAATTCAGGCCTCTGAACTCGAACCAAATACCCAGCCATTCATTCTTTAGAATTCAAATGAATACAAATATTCTGAATTCGTATGAATAAATGGGACACAGCGCATGCACGTCCGTAGGCATCTTATCCGTATACATACGCATCTATACAAATATATACGGGATGAAGACGCAATGCGTACAGAGGTGTACAAGATTTGTATAATCAGATACATATCAAATATTTGTACAAATAGGTACAAATGTATTCATATCGGTTCGAACATCCAGTCGGTTTTTTTAAAATTCGTATGAATTCGGATGTTTGAATATTCAATTTGAATTGAATTTGGAAATCGCCTTTGCCCGCACCCCTAATGTTCATCCCTCCGAGATGAGGGAGCGCCGTCCGACTGCTGTGGAAACCTGGGTACGCCAGAGAAAATATCATACTGACTTGGTATCTTCAGGTTTTGTTCTTAATGGAGCTCCTCAGCTGCGCGCGGCCCGCATTAAGCTGCAATCTGATGTGCGTCCCCTTAACGGGAATCGAACTCACAGCCCTGGGATCTATTTGCTGATTAGATATGCACTTTTGAGCCGTTGTGGCCTGGCATTTCCAGGCTTTTTCGTTCCCTTGTATTGAGATGCTTACTAGAATGGTCAGTCCTCTTATACTAGAGGCGCTTGATTCATTTTTGGGTTTTATTTTACAGAAATAGTGCTACTAGGCTATGAATTCAAATCCTGTTAAAGGGAAGAAGAACAAATTGGCATAATGAATTCTTGTCCGCACTGTAATAAATCCATCCATCCCTCCATTCATTGGCTTAATCTGGGCTGCGGGTACCTATGTCTGCGTTCACACCTAAATTTTAATCCAGTCTCAGTGCGCTTTCAGAGTCAGAGAACGCACCAGCAAAAATGGCTGCCCATTTGCTTTCTGCTTTATCTAGCCTAAGGCTGAATTTTCTGAGTTAGATGATGGTGGCAGAAAACAGGCTTGACACTTTGCGGACGCATTCTCTTACGCTCCGAAAGTGGACCGAAAGTGGATTAAAACTCGCGCGTGAACGCAGCCCCAAGGAGTCCCAGTAATGAAGAAACCGGTGGTGTGTCGCCCCCTGGTGGTCAAAATGAAAATGAAAAAATGAAGGACACCCCAGGTCGTCCCTGTTAAGGGGTCCCAACGGCTGTATGGTGGGCAGGTGTTCCACACAGCAAACTTCCCTTTACGACATGCAAGGTCTGGATTTATTAGCACAGGGGACAGGAAGCCCCTTTGGATGCAAAGGGTCCAGAAGAGGGTTGGTTAGGCTAGCCTGAAGAGGTAACTGAGGTATAGAAGCCTTTGGTGAGATGCATAGAAGAACGTCCCATATATAGGCCAAAGTTTGTTTACGGTTAAGAAGCAAGGGCAGCCAGGCTGGGTTGCAGATAGGTCAACCCTCTGAGGCCGGGTGCCCCTTCCCGCTATAGCTCTGAGGTTAGGGCGGCCTCTGTAAAGCTAAAGCCCTTCCTGGGGGTGCAGGCTATCAGGGTGGATGCAGGACGGGTCGTGGGCTGCTACTTCTTCACTTTGGCGTCGTAAGTGCCTGCGTGCTTGTAGGCCGCCACGTAGCCGCTGTTGTCCACAATGTTCTCTCGGCCGCTCTTGCCTCTGCCTTTGCCGCTCTCGTCGAAACGTTCCTTGTGGGACCCCGTGTACTTGGACGTGTCCGTCAGCCTCTCCACGGCACCTACAGACTTGGCTTTCTGCCGGGGGGCACAAAAGCGAGAGGGGAGGGTCAGGAGCGTGGCGGGGAAAATGTAGGCGGAAGCACCGCAGCAGACTTTGTATTGCCGAGGGCCAGAGAAAGGGACGGGCAGGAATATGCACAGCGTTCGAAATGTGCATGAATTCGCCCAGATTCGGACATTCGGATTCGAATCAAATGTCGGCACGTTCGAAGACGGCCGTTAGAGTCCTAATAGAACGCTTTGGAAGGTTCGTATGAAGCTTCGTTACATTCGTGGACCTGGGGCGGTGAGGAAGTGGCCGTGACAATCAGATCTGCAGTGGATCCAGGGTGAATTCGAAGTGGATTCAAAGTGGATTCAGGGCAGATGTGATGCGTTCAGAGCGGATATGTAGTAGAGGATTCGTAGGGGGCTTTGCATGCGATTTGCAGCAGGGATTTGAATCAAATTCGTATTGAACATTGATTTGAATTTGAATATTACCACATTTGAAGGGGATCTTTTCAAACGAATACTAATTTTCTTGCATTCAATTCGATACAAATTGAATCCCCCAAAAAAACATTTGTGCACATCCCTAGTCAGGGATGGTGAGAGATAGAGCCCCCCCCCCCCCCATCAAACAGGTTTCTGGAAACAGAAGAAGAGTTGGCTTTTCTACCCCGCTTTTCTCACCCATTTAAAGGGACTTAAAGCAGCTGACAAGCCTTCTGTTCGTCCCCCCACAACAGACCCCCTTTGGGGTATATGGGGCTGTGAGAGCACAGAAAGAGAGCTGTGACTAGCCCAAGGTCACCCAGTTAGCTTTGTGGAGGAGTGTAGAATTGAACCGGGAGACTAGCAGATAAAACCGCAACTCTCTAACCACGAGAGGAGGAGGGTAAGAGTTGGCTTTTATATCCTATTTTTCTCCCCTTTAAGTGGACTCAAAGCAGCTGACAAACCTTCTGCTCTTCTGCCCACAGTAGACACCCTGTGAGGTTGGTGGGGCTGTGAAACCTCAGAAGAGAACTGTCTGTAGAACAGTGGTGGGTGAAATGCATGCATTCTGAACTGAATGTCAAAAAAACCCATTTGTGCTCATCCCTAATTCTAGCGCTTCTCCTTCCAGGGACAGGAGGTGAAATGCAAATCCACCAGGAGTTGCACCCACTTGATTTTGCTTTTGCAGTTGCTAGATTCAGCTGAATTTTCCCTGCATCCCGGGACCTTCCCTTTCCTTAACTCAGGCATAGGCGGGCTTCCCCTTCCCCCCGCAAGGAGCTACTCACAGTAACGCCCACGTTGGCTGGTTCTTTCCCTTCCACCAGCTTACAAATGGATTCAAACGCTTCTTCGCTGCTTTTATCTTTAAACCTCTTTGGGGCGAGTTCTTCCAAGGCTTTCTTGAACTCCTCGAAGTTTATGACTCTGGCTGTCTTTCCTCTGGAACAGAAGGGGCAGACGGGGCGTCAAAGGCAGCTCACAGAGTATAGGGTGCACATGGATACGCGCATGCACCACCATCTCTCAGACTGAAAACGTTTGCAGGACCGGAGAGGATCCAATGGCAAGTGAGGAAGCATCCAGATTAGCAGAATAAAATCCGCTGTTAGAGAAAAAATGCGCTGTCCAGACGATGCGCTGTCCGGGCTTTAGCAGCCACCCCACAGCTTTCTCAGAGAAAGCTGCGATACCTCTGTGGCATGCGCGGTGAGGCATGCATCATGTAGGATGGGGCAGCCATTGGGAACTGAGCTGCAGGCTCAGCTCTCGTTCGCTGTTCTCGCCGGCCTGTTCAGACCGGTGGAAAACTTTGAATTTACCTAATACAGTGTAGCGAGTCCTCATTGTTCCGCAGTATGTAAATTTTCGAAGTGGTGGCGGCATAATGCGCCACTGCTACACAGTACCGGCCATCAGGCGTGTCACCCATGGGTCCCGACTGTGCACCAGAATGTACAGTATCTGTAAATGTGGACACACCTTAGCACATGGTTTTTTCCCATGGTTTTGTGAGCACCAAGGTGTGTTTGGATGGAACACAAGAAAGAATATTGCAGGCTGTACCCATTGACCTGTCTTCGCTCTTCCTAATAGCAGGTAACCTCCCATCGCACAGAGGCAACATTTTCCTTGTTTTCCTATCTTGCCCTGAGCCCCAAGGTCTTAGGGCAGGTCACAGTAAAATAATTATAAAAATATATAATACAGATCGGCTCAAATAGGGACTGTGGCCATGGTCACACCTTACTGAAATAATCTGTCTTACTAAGAAACAGGACTCAAAACCCATTAACTCTGATCACACTCTGTGAATGACCATCCTTCTTCAGTCTGTCCCGAGTTTAGGTTGTTATACTTTTCTACCCCGCTTTTCTCATCCATTCGAAGGGACTCAAAGCAACTGACAAACCTTCTGTTCTTCTCCCCACAACACACACCCTGTGAGGTAGGTGGGGCTGTGAGAGCCCAGAAGAAAGCAGTGACTAACCCAAGGTCACCTAGCTGGCTTCATGGAGGAGTGTGGAATCTAACCTGGTGTCCCCGGGTAAGAGTCCGGCATCCTAACCACAAGACCAAAATGGCTCAACCTCTTGGCTAAAACTATGAAGGATCTTCACAGGTGATCACAGGTGATGGGCAAAGGGACAAACCTCTTGGCAGATCTCTCTGAATCAGTGGTGGCTTCCGCTGCTGCCACTTCCATCCCAATCTTTCCTTCTGCAATGGAGGCAACAGCAGGCGGCTAAAGGAAGCAGAGGCGTCCGACCGGAGCTTCCAGATGCTTCAATCAATTAACTCCAGGTGACCCATTTTGGGCACATGAGTCAGCAGCCCACTGGCCCTCCTGCCTGCTTCTGCTGAGGCCAGTTTTTCACATGCTGCTGCTACTGAACGGATGCATAAATATTTACGGCCCGCGATCCGCAGCCCTTAGAAACGAGGAAGCGAACGCATTCAAGCCGCGCACCGATGTATTTAAAATCAGTTAGAACATGACCATGTTGAGTCAGGAACTAAATACTGGGGTCTAATTTTAAATTGAATATTCGGATCTAATTTTAGTTTCCACAGGCAAAAAAAAATGCTCCTGTCACAGGAGTAAATGGAGGATTTACATCACCGTTGCAAATAAATAAACGGCGTATTCAGAATCCGGCCTCTGAGGGAGCTCTCTCAAAAGAGGCCAGATCAGGACCTGGTGAGCTCCCAAGGAAAGATGAAAAGCAAAGGACCACGCTCCACTAATTGAATCTGCTCGCCGCTACCATGGGCGTACACTTTGCGTCATGTTTTCACATGCGCCTGCTACTGAACAGAAGGAGGCAGGAGGCAGGAGGTTGCCAGCCAGTACCAAAGGCCTTTCAGAGTCGTTAGCATGGAGCGGCTCAGCAGGATAAATGGACGAGTCCCTGCCAATATTGCTGAATCAAACCGAGACGGCCCCACTGAACAACACATGAGCCATCGCCTCAAGGGCAGATGCCATGCAGTACAGTGCTGCCAAATGAAAGCTAGTGTGCAGCCAAGGAATTGTGTGTGGGGGGGGGGTTGTTTGCTTTTGCTTTTTCTATCCCTTGGAAGGTACTGCTGTTTGACCCCATTGTGCCCGTAGCTTCCGGCTACGTGCAGAGGGGATACCCTTCACCGCTAGTGACTTGGGTTATCTGGGGGGATTTTAAATGGCTAAACATCCCATTGAAACTCAACTGGCTGAGGTTCGATTCAGCACGCGAACGCTGTATAAAGAACGCAAAGGATTTTTTCTAATGGCTCCCCCTAATAGAAATGTGCACACATTGTTTTGGGATTTGATTCGAATCGAATCGAATGCAAAAAATCCATATTTGTTCAAATAGATCTACTTTGAATGCAGTCGGATTTGAATTCTATATGAATGTTCCATACAATTTTGCATATGGATCTCATACAAATCCCACTTCTTTCCCAACATAGATGGATCTTGCTGGCATGGTTGTCAGCAACAAAGGGCAACTCTCTATCATATGTTATGGGAATGTAGCAAAGTACAATTTTTTTGGAAAAAAGTAGAACAGAAGATTAATGAAAACTTTAATATACAGTTGAGATTAACTGGTAGAATGGCTTTAATGAATTTAGATCTTAATCAAATAGGAAGGGTGGAACAAAGAGATGTGGTTTCCAAAATTTTGGGCTGCTCGCAAGCAGTGGTGACACTAGGATGGAAAGATGCTACAAAATGGACAATGGAAAATTGGTATTTAGGAATTATGGACCTGATTGCCTCTGAATTTCTAAATTGTAAAATAAATAATATGAACGACGCAATCAAGTTGAGAAATTGTAAAGATAGGTGGACGCGAGTAAAGGATTATATGAATACTAGACTGGGACTAAGCTGTTTAAAAGTCAAACTGCAATTAATATTTCAAATGTAACCAGTGATGCCAAAGTGTACAACAATGAGTAGGGGGGAGGGAAGGGGGAGGGGGGTAAAACAAAATAAAATGGTTTTGATGCTATAGTATAATTGGTAAGAGATATAACTTGTAATTGTGTTCAGAGAGAGTTTAAGTTCTGTATAGGACGGATAATGGAAATTTATATAACATTTTATATCTTAATAAAGCATTTAAACAAAAAAAAAAATCTCTGATTCACATTCAAATGCCCATCTTTGTCTGAATTTGGCCAAATTCGTATGAATTTTGAATGTGATGAATATTTGTGAGCATCCCTACCCCCTAAATTTGATAAGGAAAATGTATGGTTAAAATGCACTTAACCCATCTAGTGGTGCCCAGTGGCACCCAGCAGTGCCCCCATCCACACCTCTATGACGCATGGAGGAGCATGTAATGTGCCACGCAAGTGTGCTGGTGCATCATGTGAAGTGCTGGTGTTATTGTGTATGTGTGGCTCTTCACTGTCATTCTGGTGATGGCACACACGCAGTGATGCGGCCATCGGGAGCCAAGATGGCCGTTACCGTGGGGGTACACTTTGTGACATCTTTTCACATGCGCCTGCTACTAAACAGAAGGAGGCAGGAGGCAGGAGGTTGCCAGCCAGGAGCAAAGGCCTTTCAGAGAGCCATTGGCATGGAGAGGCTCAGCAGGTTAAACTGAAGAGTCCCTGCCAATCTCACTGAATCAGGTGTCTGGACGCTAGGGATGGGCGCGGATATTCTAAACATTCAAAATCTGATCAAATTCATTCGAATGTGGACGTTCAAACTCGAACAGAATGTCTTCACATTCAAATTTAGACATCTGAACTAATTTCGAATGTTCCGAAACATTCATTCAAATGATTCAAAACGTTTGAAAGTACAGATATATATGTATTACATACGTATCTTTACAAATATTATATGTATCTGTATGCATTTGTGCTTATAATACGGAATGAAAACTGGATGCATACAGGATAAAATGGGATGCATACGAAATGCGTACAGATACGTATAACACATACAAATGTTCTCGACATCCATATCCTCAAATTCGGATCTAACGTTCGAACAAATAGATTCTAATGTATCAGATTCAAATAGTTTTTGTTGCGTTTGGATTTTAAACATTTGAATTGAATCGAATGTTTTGACATTCGATTCGACTTGAATTAGAATCCCCCCCCCCAAAATTGTGCACACCCCTACTGGACGCATGGGGAGGTGGGCTGGCTTTTATATGCTTGCAGAGAAGAAAGAAGCACCCTAGGTATGTATGGTGTCTGGGTGCTGCCATTTTCAAGCCATGATGGCTGTGTTAGCGCATCTGGACCAGCACCAACACCAGGGCAACCTGGATGCACCATGGATGCGCACTTGCCTGCTACATCACATGATGCATCAGTGGTGGCTCACCATTCCCATCCTCAGGATGGGACCGGAAGCACAAACTTCCAGTTTGACCTTCTCTGGATGCAGCCTTGGACGACACCTAATTTGCTTTTCCTAAGCACGCGCGAAACAGACGATCCTGAACTTCAAACGTACTTCAGAACATCATACGTACTTCACTTTGCTGAAGACAATGTCCACGTCGGTGCTGGTTACGCCTTTCCCGTCAATCACTTTGCAGTCCTTGCAAAGCTTTGCCCAATTCTTGCCGTTCATCTCATGGCCCGTAGCCTTGGTGTCCCCATAAATGGCGAACTTCCGGAAACTCTCCTCCAAGGATGCCACGTCTGTGCTCTCAGCCATGACGGTCTGCAAAGGGGTTAGAAGCGCCAGTTTGAGAAGCAGAAGGGCCAGTTACTTAAGTGCGGACGCTTTTTAGAAGCCCATTCAATGACGCATGGGGGCAGCACCATGACTCAACCCATGACCCACCCTGAGACATCTGGGTATGCAGGAGGATAGGAATGCAAACGAATTCATTGATTGAAATATTCTGTTTGAATTTTAAGGCCAAATGTTAAGAGTTCATGTAGGCAGCTTCCAGATTAGCAGATTAAATCCGCAGATATAAAAAAACCTGCTGCGACTTCGGATCCGACAAGGGGAATTATTTCTTCACCTAAAGGGTCATCGGTTTATGGAATGTGCTGCCAGAAGAGGTGGTGACAGCTACCAGTCTGGATGGCTTTAAAGTAGGGTTAGACAAATTTATGGACAACAGATGTATCAATGGCTACTAGAACGAATGCCTAGGTACATCTTTTAGGCGGGTGGCGGGTGGAAGCAGGATGCTTCTAATGCCATTTGCTGGGATTCAAGAGCAGGAGAAGGTTTGCCTTTGTCTCTGCTTGAGATGCCCATGGGCCACTGGTGGGCCACTGTGTGCAACAGGATGCTGGACTAGATGGGCTGTGGCTGATCCAGCAGGGCCTCTCTTATGTTCTTATGTTCTTATGACGTGACAACTCCTTGTCCCCACCGCAAATGGAGGTCCACACCTTCCTCCGTGGCTGCGAGATTTCCGTGGCGTGTGCAGTGAGGTGTGTGTCACATGGGATGGGGCAGCCAATGAGAGCTGAGCCTGCTGTCCTCTCAGGACACCAGGAACCTTCGAATTTACCTTATACTCCAATGTGAGTGTTGATCGTTCTGCAGTAGGTAAATTTACAGTAGCAACGGCATAATGCACAGTCTCTTTTGGGCTACAGCTCTCATCTGCCCTAAGCAGCCTGGCAAAAGCTGTGACAACAGGGATTCTCCTGCACATTTCCACATCACCTGCCTCAAGCACAGACACTGTAAGCCTGCTAGATATCAATAAAGATGCTCTGTTTTCACAGGCTTGTAAAAACGTCTAAATCCAAAATGTCAATTTCTGGGAAAAACACAAAACAAAGCTTTTGAGTGTGCCCTTTTCAGAAATGTGGAAAGTCACATTTTGTTACAAAATACAGTGGTACCTTGACATACGAGTTTAATTCGTTCCGTAACCTTGCTCTTATGTCAAATCGCTCGTATCTCAAAGCAATTTTCCCATTAATCCATTCCAGCTCCCAAAACACCACCTCAGTTGTTTTTGTTATGTACTGTACTGTATTTACATACTCGTATCTCAAATCTTGCTCTCATCTCAAAGCAAAATATCACTCTCTCGGTGGCTCATATCTCAAGACACTTGTATGTCAGGGCACTTGTATGTCGAGGTACCACTGTACATGGCATTAACAACTGTCTTCCAAACAGCAAGCAATACACAGCCAGCTATTGTTTCCCTTCAAATTAACCACGACATATTTGTGTGCTGTGTTTGCACAAGCGTGTACATTTAGATCCTTTGCCTCCAAAGAGAAATCAGCCTCTTTGCGTGTTTCTTTCCAGATGCTTGCCGGTTTTACGTCTCCATTGCCTACATTGGTATGGAAATCCAACCAGTTCACTTTCTCCAGCTCCTGTGGTTGCATAAGGTGTTTCAGAGCTGGCCAATGCGCAAACTATCTGCCCGCTCCGTGTGTCCATGTGCATGTGAGCATACATGCATGCTAGTATGTGTGTGGGGGCTGTTCCACACTTTGCCCACCGGCCACTTTGCAGTGCGCGCCGAGACAGAGCATCTGCACTTGAAGGAGACAGCGCCTTCCATGCAGAAGGGCACCGCAAGGCGGCTACATGTGAGCATGCTAAAGTGCTCTGCAGGTACACCTACCTTCCCCAGCCCCAGAGCTAGTAAGACTACAGACGCTGTATCCGCACCTCTACTGGATACTGGAGGGCCACCGGACATGCCACATAAGCACGCTGATGCATCGTGCGATGTGCCAGGCAAGTGCGCGTGCATGGCGCATCAGGGTTGCCCAGGTGTTGGTGCTGGTGCACATGGGCTAACACCGCCATCAGGGCTTGACAATGGCAGCACCCAGACACCATATACACCTAGGGGGACCGGCGTCAGTGAGCCCAAACGGCAGCATGCCTGAGGACAGGACCAGGAGCGTGAATTTTCCCCAGTTTTCTATCACACATTCTCTCCTATCTGCAGATCCTGCAACTTCGTTGCTAACTTCCAAAAACTGTGTGGATCTAGCCCAGTAGAGAACAGAGGGGAAAGTTCACAAACACACACGCACACATGTGCCTGTTTGTGGGGAGTTATCTACACACATTAATCCATCCTATCCTCCTCCAAGCAGCACAACCTGCCCATAGCAACCATCGCCAGGCAACACAAACTCTGGCCACCCGGAGAGCCAAGGCTCCACGCCTGTTTTTGTTTAATGTCAGCCTGTAACTAAGATCCTGGACCTGTTAAGCTCTTGCCCTAACTGCCAGCCATGGGTGGATTCTGGCACATGGCCAGCCGAAAGGGGTAGCTGAGGGCAGCTGCCAGTGAGAAAAGGGCCGCCTTTCTCACGACCGGCGCTGGCACAAGGGTGGACACATGTCTGCATGAAATGTGTGTGCGCAGATGGAAACATTCTAGCCCGCACACACCCTCTAGTATGCATCCCATTTTTGTTCCGTATTATAAGCGCAAGTGCGTACAGATACGTATAATATTTGTACAGGTATGTGTGTAATGCATACATACCTGCGCTTTCGATTGATTCGAATCATCTGAACAGATGTTTCAGAGCATTCAAAATTTGTTTGAATGTTTAAATTTGAATGTGGAGACATTCTATTCGAGTTCGAAAGTCCACATTCGATGAAATTCGATCAAATTCTGGATGTTTAGGACATTGGTTCCCTTCCCTATCCCAGAGTAATTGCTGAGCAGCCCTTGGAGTCCTTTTGGGAATCCTTACTACAGAGGCAGATCAACTTGCTGATGACCCTTAAGGTTTATTACCTTTCTATTTCCAGATTTCAGGCCATGAGTGTCATTGCTTATGGGACTGAAACAGCCGCAGACATGCACAGAAGGTGCCCAGCTGGGGTAGGGATAGAGAGAAGCAACCCAATGGGCACTGAGAACGTTCAGGGTTTCTAGGTGAGAACTGGATTTTATACAGTGTTGGATGGTCCAGGAGCAGTAGTAACCTAGGAGTAAGGGGAAGGCATCTCCTTTCCTGGTAGAATGTCTCAGGCTAGGAATCTCTTGGGGGAAGGCGATGGCAAAATCCATTTGTTTTACTGCTGTGGCCTGATCCAGAAGTAGCACTCTTATGTTTCATTTTTTCATTTCCATTTTATTTGTTTGCCGCGTTTCCAAAAGAAAATTTGCGGTCCAAGGCGGTTTACAACAAACAGAATATACATACTATGCAAAATAAGGATATAATAATATGCATTATAATAATATGCATTATAATATGCACATCATACAAAATATTGCCACATAAGCTAAAACACACACACACACACATATTACACATAGGTTGTGTCCAGACTGGGGGATACTGCGCGTTCTGATGCGCGGTCGGTGCGTGGACGTCACACCGGAAACCTGATACTTTGTAGCGGCGGCACATTATACCGCCGCCACTGCGGATTTACCTGCTGTGGAACCATCAACGCTCGCTCTGAAGTGTCAGGTAAATTCAAAGTTTCCCGCAGTCCTCACAGGACGGTGAGAAACAGCCAATGAGAGCTGGACCGGCAGCTCAGCTCCCTTTGGGAGCCTCGCCACGCGTGCCACAGAAGCCTCGCAGTTGCCAAGGAGGAAGGTGTGGATCCCTGTTTGCAGTGACTTCGCATCCGGCTAAGCTGCGGATTTTTATCTGCTAGTCTGGAAGGGAACATACAGGCACAATGAGGCCGCTGACTCCCAGTGGAGTCCATAGCAGCTTCCCAAAGGCCCCTATAGAAAAGCCAACTCTTCCTCTTCTTCTTCTCCTGGGGGAATTGTGGGTTTTAGCCTACATCTGGGAACACCCAAAGTCCAAGAAGCTGAAGTGTTAAATATTAGGACTACAGAGTCAAGTGATGGTGTCTGCAGTTTGTGTATTGCACACATTCACACATAGTCTGGGTGCATCCAAACTGATGTGTTATCAGAGTTCACAATAGCACCTTCCAGTGCTGCGCACAAACGACGCATGGAGCATGACTTTGTGCGCCACACGTAAACTTACCCTATCCAGTGGCCACTTCTGAGTTGGAAACAGCTCCTTCCAGTGCAGTTGCTCCGTGACTAGACCAAACTGGCTCACTCCATTTGCGCCCAGGATTACTTGTTAAAAATTGATCTGCCAATAAACCACCGCAACGCTTCTGATTTGCCCTATCAGGAATTCCTGACAAGTCCCTTCCCTCCTCCTTCTTTCTACGCTGCCATTTCTCTGGTGCTCTGCAGTATCTGAGTGTTTTATCGATTAAGCGGTTGTACAATGCACCCAATGGCAGGCTGCAAGGGTGGGTTTTTTTTTAGCACTTGAGATGCTTACTCCATGTTTAATTTTGCTCGAGCAGTTCCTCTCCCTCACCCTGAAATAACCTGAGGATGCATTTCACGACTACAATGCTTAATGTTTTCACTTCCGTTCTGCATTCCTTGGTGAATGCGCATACCTGTTTAAAAAATTAATCTGCAGACAAAAATGAGGATATTTCTGCAGTTCTAAGTGAGCCAGTTTGGGTTTTTGGCGAGCCAGTTTGGTCTAGTGGTTAGGGAGCCGGACACTTAGCTGGGAAGACCGGGTTTGATTCCGCCCTCCACCATGAAGCCAGCTGGGTGACTTGGGCTAGTCACAGGTCTCTTCTAAGCTATCACAGCCCCACCTACCTCACAGGGTGTTCTGTTGGAGGGAGAAGAACAGAAGGTTTGTCAGCCGCTTTGAGTCCCCTTAAATGGGTGAGGAAAGTGGAATAGAAAAGCCAACTCTTCTTCCTCCTCCATGAAGCCAGCTGGGTGGCCCTGGGCTAGTCACAGCTCTCTTCTGAGCTCTCACAGCCTCACCTACCTCACAGGGTGTTCTGTTGGAGGGAGAAGAACAGGTGGTTTGTCAGCTGCTTTGAGTCCCCTTAAATGGGTGAGGAAAGTGGAATAGAAAAGCCAACTCTTCTTCCTCCTCCATGAAGCCAGCTGGGTGGCCCTGGGCTAGTCACAGCTCTCTTCTGAGCTCTAACAGCCTCACCTACCTCAGAGGGTGTTCTGTTGTGGGGAGAAGAACAGAAGATTTGTCAGCGCTTTGAATCCCCTTAAATTGGTGAGAAAAGCACAGTAGGAATGCCAACTCTTCTTCGCCTAGTGTAGTTCATTCTGCACTCTCCCCTTGCCTCAAATATCTAGCAGACCCCAATTTCGGCATGTCTCTACTTTGGCCCCTGTCCACAGGCCCCTGAGAAAGCAAAGAATTGCCTGTAATGGTTTGTTGAGTACTGGAGACACGTTTAGCACCATAGGAACGGCCAGTGCAAGGTGCACCCAGATGGGATGGAAAGAGCACCCTTGCAGGGCAATTATGGGGTGTTTTTCCACTGTCACTAGAAGTACCCATTAAGTACCCATTAATTGGTACAAAAATGCCATTACGTACCCATTAATGGGTACTTAATGGGTACTTTTAGTGACAGTGGGAAAACACCCATGGTGTGATCACTTCATGTATCCTAAGAAAATCTACCATAGTCCAGCTTTCTTGTTTCTAAAAAGTGCTTTTAACTATTATTGGAAAACGCAGCAACAGTGCCTTTTAGCGAGGGACTTAATTTTCTGCATGGAGCAGCGATTGGAGAGCCATCCAACATGTGCGCATGGAAGCTGGAACAACCAGCTGTGTGTGCGCAGAGGTGGATATGTGCACATCTGGGAATTTGAGGCAACCAAATAACCAGGACTGCACATGAGTCAAAATGCATAAAGGCAAAAAATGAAAAAGAAAAAGAAAAATGAAAGAAACCAGGAAAAGATAGAAAAATTTAAAAATGTCCAAAGACAGCACTGAGGCTAGCGCCGTCTAGATAGGAAGCCACAATGGTGGGTGAGAAATGCCCCACATGATGGCTTCCTATGATCAGGCTGCTGTCTGGAGGTAGGGCTACTGAATTATTTACAAGGAGGAGGAGGAGAGGGGGAAGGAGGAAGAGAAGGAGAAGAAGAGGGGGAGGAGAGGAGGAGAACAGGAGGAGGAAAGAAGAGGAGGAGGAGAAAGGGAGGAAGCAAGGAGGAGGAAGAGAAGAGGGGAAGGAAAGAAGAGGAGGAGAAGGAGGAGAGGAGAGGAAGAGAGGAAAGGAGGAGGAGGCAGAGAAAAGGGGGAAGAAGAGGAGGAGAGGAAAGGAGGAGGAAAGAGGGGGAGGAGGAAGAGGAGAGGAGAGGAGAGGAGGAGGGGGAGAAAAGGGGGAAGGAGAAGAGGAGAAGAGAAAAGGAGAACAGGAGGAGGAAGAGGTGGAGAAGGAGAAGACGGAGTATCCTCTACGCAAATGCCACAGCTGTTGTTGCCTCAAAACAGTTTGTTAATGTTCAGTCCCATTAGGGCTCAACCCTATTTGGAGAAGATTCCAAATTCCAGGCTTCCTTAAAAGATAAGCGTGGGAATCACGTTTTGTGACTTCTTTTATTCCTTGTGTGTTTATTTCCCAGCAGTTGCACCCGCCTTTCGTCCAAAGATCTCAGGGTGGGTCTCCAGCAGCTAAGGTGGCGCCTGCCTCCCCAGGTGCGGAACGGTCTCCCCAGGTGCGAACCCCTTAGGGGCGGAGAGGGGAGGTGGGCTAAGCTTCTCTCCAGCTGCTGCTTCCCAAATGACTTCATTTGAGAGCTTTGGTGTTTCCCGTCCTTCGGCCTCCTGCGTCCAGTGGGTTCTGCTGCTCTGAATCTGAAGGCAACACAGAACCGTGGCTAGAGCAGAATGGGAGCCTGATAAAGGAATGAAGAAGCGCAACACACACAGCTGCGAAATATAATGCGCGCTGCTGAGACCAAAAACAAAGGGACACGAAAACAAAGGGGAAAAGCCACCTCGCCCAGAGCGGTTGCGCCCTGGACACCATGACAGAGTCAGAAACACAAGAGAACGTTCACGATCCTGAAACGCCGATGGATTAGGCTCTAATGCTCAAGAAAGCTGCCTTTTTCAGCTAAAAAATTCATCACTGAACATGATAAACCCCGCCCAGGTTCTAGGCTCAGCCCAGGCATTTGTAGACACTGCAGAAACAGGCAGAGCAAAAAGAAGGAAAAAAGGAAGGAAGAAGGAAGAGAGGAAGGAAGGGAAAGAGAAAGAAAGGAAGGAAGAAGGGAGGGAAGGAAGGAAGGGAAGGAAGAGAGGAAGGAAGGAAAGATGGATGGAAGAGAGAAAGAAAGAAGGAAGGAAGGAGGGAGGGAGGGAGGGAAGGAAAGATGGATGGATGGATGGATGGATGGATGGATGGATGGATGGATGGATGGATGGATGGATGGATGGATGGATGGAAGAGAGAAAGAAAGAAGGATGGATGGATGGATGGATGGATGGATGGATGGAAGAGAGAAAGAAAGAAGGATGGATGGATGGATGGATGGATGGATGGATGGATGGATGGATGGATGGAAGGCTGAGAGAGAGAAAGAAAGAAGGGAAGGGAGGGAGGAAGGAAGGAAGGAGGAGCGGGGGTAGCATGTTAAAAGCCTCGGTGGAGCCACAGCCCTGCACGTTCTTTCCCAAGCCTTACGGACCCGGCGCCGCTGATTTCCAAGCCGGCGCGCTCCGCCCGCTGCCCCGGGGCCAGTCCGGCGCCCTTTCAGCTCCACACCGGTGCGTTTACCTGCCGCCTCCTGTCTGTTTGCAGCCCTGCTAGCGGGCGCCCTCGGTCCGAGAGGAGCAGGGCCCGCGGGGAGCCTTCCGAGGGGCCGAGGGTGGATGCGGGGCCAACGCACCAGACGGGGCCCAGCCTGCGAGCCGAAGCCGCTCTCGATTTCCGTCCTCACCGCTCGCGCGCTCGCTCCGGCCTCTTCGGTGCTGAACGGAGAGGGCCCGGCGGGAGCCTCCCAGCCTAACGCACCAGCGGCAGTCCGCGACTCGGTGCAGCTGCGGTGTCTCCACGGCTGTGGTCACACCTAAGGTTTAATCCGGCTTCCGTCCGCCTTCAGAGCGGGAGAACCCATCAGCAAAGCGACCGGTCCTTTTCTCTCCACGTTATCTATCCCGGAGGTGAATTTTCTGTGTTAACACTGAAAGAAAACAGCTTCTCTGCCGATGTGTCCTCTCGCCCTGAAAGCGGACTGAAGCCGGATTAAACCTTCAGGGTGACCACAGCCGAGGAGAGGAGAGGGGAATCCTCCGCCAGTGGGAGCGTGAAAGCGAGAGAGGAGGAAGGGCGATGCGAAATGGCCTCGTCCGCACGAACCCCGCCCGGTCTCCCTGGTCGCTCGAGATGCAGACTCAGCCCCGAGTCGAAGGGACGGACGGACGGACGGAGGGGGCTACCGGAGCCCACTTAAGGGCCCCACTGGGGCCACGAGCACTCCCAATGAGCATCGGTGAGGACTGCCAGCAGCAACGCGCCCCACAACGCCGGGGAGACGGTCGAAAGAGACCATCGGAAGCAGCAGGCAGGGAAGCCTAGTGGGTGGAACAGCGAGCGCGCCTTGCAGCTGAGACGCCTGCAGAAGGAGGAGAGTTGGCTTTTCTGCCTGGCTTTTCTCACCCATTTAAGGGGACTCAAAGCGGCTGACAAGCCTTCTGTTCTTCTCCCCACTACTTAACACCCTGTGAGGTGGGTGGGGGCTGTGAGAGCTCAGAAGAGACCTGTGACTAGCCCGAGGTTACCCAGCTGGCTTCATGGAGGAAGAGGAAGAGCTGGCTTTTCTACCCCGCTTTTCTCACCCATTCGAGGGAACTCAAAGCGGCTGACAAACCTTCTGTTCTTCTCCCCACAGCAGAACACCCTGTGAGGTAGGTGGGGGCTGTGAGAGCTCAGAAGAGACCTGTGACTAGCCCAAGGTCACCCAGCTGGCTTCGTGGGGGAGAGCGGAATCGAACCCCACCCTTCCCAGCTAAGGGTCCGGCTCCCTGACCACTAGACCAACCTGGCTCACTGCAAGCCCGGTCTGCGGGCGGAGGCTGAGAGGCTCCCAATGCAACGCCCCCCCCCCCGTTTTGCCGCACCCCGGATCCCCCAGCTCCCGCTTACCCTTCCCGTGCGCGCCTGGGGACTTGCAAAGCCCGCGGGTGCTCCCAGCGCCGCCGCCGATGATGCCGATGATGCCGATGCTGCTGCTGCTGCTGCTGCCGCCGTCGGGGCGCGGCTCGCCTGTTGATCGCCGTCTCCATAGAGACCTCAAGGACACAGCGGGGAGGGGGCAGGGAAAGGGGACGGGGAGGGGAGGGGAAGACGGACGGACGGACGGACGGACGGCGGGGGCGGGCGCAGAGCGAGGAGGCGCGCTCGCTCGCGCGCTGCGGGCCAGGGAAGGACGCCGGCGCCGGCGGAGGGCACCCACGGCACCCACGCCGCCGCCAGCCTGGGCTCGGGGCCAGGGGGACCACTAGAGAGAGGGGAGGAGGAAGCCGTTGGATGGACGGACGGACGGACGGATGCATGGACGGATGCATGCATGGCAGGCAGTAAAGAAAAGTGAATGTCTGGACATTCAAACCAATAGAAATACATTTAAATCTATTCGTACCAATATTCGATAGGTATTCAATGATATGCATCTCTTACGCATCCGTACACATCCCGTTTTCATCCCACATGCACCCTGTATGGATGTATACAGATACACACAAGATGCGTGCATATCCATACACGTACCAATGTCCAAATTATTCATACGACAAAGAAGAAGAGTTGGCTTTTCTACCCCGCTTTTCTCACCCATTCGAGGGAACTCAAAGTGGCTGACAAACCTTCTGTTCTTCTCCCCACAACAGACACCCTCTGAAGTAGGTGGAGCTGTGAGAGCTCAGAAGAGAGCTGTGACTAGCCCAAGGTCACCCAGCTGGCTTCGTGGGGGAGGGAGGAATCGAACCCGGTATTCCCAGATTAGAGTCCGGCTCCCTAACCACTAGACCAAACTGGCTCACTTGAATAACTCCATGTATTAGTACGAATACTAAAAAACGAATGTCCAAATTTGCCCCAATTCATGTAAATTGTTAGCTGCCCGGAGACCCTCGGGTACAGGGCGGGATATAAATATATATATAAATAAATAAAATAAAAATAACAAATATTTTGAATATTTATGCACATCCCAACCCAGGGGCCGAGCCATCCACTCTAGCCCAGGAGAGCTTGCCACACATTTCCTGCCACAGCTTGAAGCCACATCTGAACCCGTGTTTTTTAAAGAAGACCAAAACGGTTTAGGGCCTTTTCACACGAAGGCTGACGTCTTCCGGAGGCAAAGTTCTGAAGCGCTTTGGACATCCACACTTAGGCTGCGTTCACACCTACATTTTAATCCAGCTTCAGTCCACTTTCAGGGTGGAAGAATGCTTCAGGAATGTGATTTATCAGTTTCCTTCCATGTTTTCTAACTCAAAGGTGGATTTTCTGACTTAGATAAAGCCAGAATCAAACAGTTTGTCATTTGAACCAATGTGTTTTCTCAACTCTGAAAGTGGACTGAAGCTGGATTAAAATGTAGGTGTGAACGCAGCCTAAGTGTCAAAGGTGGATTTTCTGACTTAGATAAAGCCAGAATCAAACAGTTTGTCATTTGAACCAATGTGTTTTCTCAACTCTGAAAGTGGACTGAAGCTGGATTAAAATGTAGGTGTGAACACAGCCTTAAGGACACCCAGAGCATTTGAAACTTAGCTGGTGCTTTATTAGATCTGTGGTCACGCTTAAAGTTTAATCCGGCTTCAGTCCACTTTCAGAGTGAGAGAATGGACCAGCAGAGCGAGAAGCTGTATTCCAACAGTGTTAAATAACTCAGAAAATTCACCTTTGGGATAGATATTGTGGAAAGAAAATGGCTGGCCACTTTGCTGATGTGTTCTCTCCCTCTAAAGGTGGATTGAAGCTGCACAAAGATCACTTCCCCTTCTTATATTGGTGTTTTGCACAAGACTGATAGATCGGAGCAGCTCGAAATGGCACGAGTGAGGCAAAAGGGGGAGCAGGCAGGCTTTTACACAAGAGCCGGCAGCTGTGCACCTTGCACGATCACAGATCTCTTTGCAAAATCAGACACTTCACTCCTCGATACATCTGATCTCTTGTTACATCTCCTGATACATGTATCTCTTGTTAGCTACTGCAGGCTCTTCATTCTTCACCTCTGCCCCCACCTCATTTCAGCCAGGGTGATCTCCTTAGCATGTAATGGCAGACAGCCCAGGAAGAGGGGGCTAGGGCGGGGGAAATCCCAGCTTCTCACTGTGTCAGGGAAAAGTGAGGAGAACACCCCTAAAGCATGGTTCCCTCCCCGCAAAACCCGCTTGCATTCCATTTGCTAAACAGTGTGGAGTATTTCTAAATCCAGCAGCGAGGCCCCTTTTTATCCAAATATAGATAATCTGTATTTTGGGACCTTTAACCCTCAGAAACTGTGGATTCTTTTAAAGCTTTGGGAATGGTGAGCAATCCAAACGGTCTCAAAGCGCTTTAGATCTTGGAGCGCACCATCTGAGAGTGCGGACACCTGATCCATCCCAGTTCACTAATTCTTGCACCAAAGTAAGGTGTGAGAACTCCCTGAACCTGCTTAAAATGGAGCCTTACTGTAGTGGCTTTCAGGAGGTGCCGTCATTGAACCCTTGGCCTCCTGGTTTCCAGGCTCCTGCTGACCTCCAGCCACCCCCATGATGCATTCCCTAAATCCAACCAAACTTAAAACTCAAAGTTGCTACAACAGTGCATTGGATAACCCAGAGAGGCTGTAGCCTGTCTTTGGAGGCAAGTGCTTGGAACTTGACAGGCAACTGGAAATGCTTTAATATGGCTTCCCACAAGCAAGAGAGGATGAAAGCTCATAACCTAAAAGGGCCCTTCCAGCCCTGTGGTTCTTATAAGAGCACAGCATCCCACACGCATAAATAAATGAAGCTGCATGATGGAGAGGGAGAGAGCTTTGAAAGACGCAGCCTTTGGGTTTTTGTATCAGAACCATCTGAGGAACGCAGTCATAAATGAAAGCAATGCTCCATTTCACAAGCACACACAACCGCTCTCTGTCTCCCTGAGGCTATCTCCAGATGTCAAGGGGCAATGTGGCACATAGATGGGAACCTGGCATTGCCCCTGGCTGTGGCCTGACAGATGGACACCGCAAACGCTGGCACAGATTTGCCTATCTCCTCATCTGGCCAAGTGCACATGATATTGCCACACTGGGGACTTCTAGGAGCTGATGCATTCCCTCCCTTTGTTTCCTGTGCTCCCTCCCTCCTTTCTTCTTTTCACTTCCCTCCCTCCCTTCCCAGTAAGTCAGTTTGGTCTAGTGGTTAGGGAATCAAACTCTTCTCTGTGAATACCAGGTTCGATTCCGCCCTGAAGCCAGCTGGGGGACCTTGGGCTAGTCACAGCTTCTGAGCTCTCACAGCCCTACCTATCTCACAAGGTATCTGTTGTGGGAGAAGAACAGAAGGTTTGTCAGCCGCTTTGAGTCCCTTAAATGGGTGAGAAAAGCAGGGTAGAAAAGCCAACTCTTCTTCTTCCTCCATGAAGCTACCTAGATCTCGCCCCAAATAGCCAGGTACCGTTCCCATTTTTTTTTTGGAGGGGGAAACGAACTCGGCCCAAAAAAGAGGGGGAAGTCCTATTTGTTTTCTCTGGATTTCTGCAGTGTAGTCCTCATAATATCCGGGAATAAGAAATTGAATAGGGACACTGGATACTCAAATTTGGGTTTATTGCATAAGTAGATGGGGACTTTCAATACTGAATTCAGATTCAATTTGGATTTAAATGTCTATGGGAACACAGCCATAGATGTGGTTTGGTCTAGTGGTTAGGGAGCCGGACTCTTATCTGAGAATACAGGGTTCAATTCCGCACTCCCCCATGAAGCCAGCTGGGTGAACTTGGGCTAGTCACAGCTCTCTTTTGAGCTCTCACAGCCCCGCCTACCTCACAAGGTGTCTGTTGTGGGGAGAAGAACAGAAGGTTTGTCAGCTGCTTTGAGTCCCCTTGACTGGGTGAGAAAAGTGGGGTGGAAAAGCCAACTCTTCTTCTTTGGTTGTGCTCTTTGATTGCCTTCTCATTTGTGCAAGGATCACCAGCCTCTCCCTGGACTCAATCCAGATCAAATTAAATAAGTAGGCAACGCCTAGACCTTCTGTCAACCTTAGCCAGCATTATTGTCAACATCTGTGCTACCCATTATTTGCAAATAGTGTAATACCTTAATCCTGCAATGGGTCATGCTAAGGGCTTGCCTTCCAGTTACACATCACACAACCATTTACTTGACAACGTGAGAAATGCTGTTGATCAGATGACCATCTGTAATTCATCCCAAAAAAGGACACAGCAAAAGCAGCATGGCGCTCGTCCACCGGTCCAACTCGGCATGTCGTTTGGCTTCACTCCCCAAATTCGCTACCGAGCCCAATCCAAGGTGCTGACACTGACATATAAAGCCCTCCACTCTATGTGTTTAGATGAGCTGTGAAGGCGCAGCTCTACCCTGGCCTTTGGCTAACTAAAGGAAGAGCCTTTTCGTCACCACATTCAGACACTGCCATGGTTTTGATATGTTTAATATGTTATGGGTTTTAATGTGTTCATTTTATATGTCGTAACCTGCCCTGAG
Organism: Aspidoscelis tigris stejnegeri; assembly: GCA_023333525.1. Classification (NCBI taxonomy): domain Eukaryota; kingdom Metazoa; phylum Chordata; class Lepidosauria; order Squamata; family Teiidae; genus Aspidoscelis; species Aspidoscelis tigris. The sequence continues at coordinate 7,942,161 of JALMGA010000013.1, forward strand.
ACCCTTGGGTATAAGGTGGGATACAAATATAAATAAATAAAATAAACAAATAAAAATGAAAAGCTCGGGCCCTGGGTATCTGAAGGAGTGCCTTCTCCCATATAGACCTGCCCGTGCGCTGAGATTTCAAGGAGAAGGCTTTCTTGTACTACTTTTTCTTTCAGAAGTGTGAGGCATAGGGACATGAAGAAGGGCCTTTTCTGTGGTGACCCCTAGACTCTAGAATAGCCTCCCTCTTGAGGTCCTCCAGGCACCTACACTGTGCTTTCGGCACCAGCTGAAAATATAACTTTTCACCTGGCTTTTGATGTTTAAATAGTTTCCTTGGGGTGCTGTCCAGCTAGAGAAGGAGGGTGGGAGGGAGGGTTACCTATCTATCTATCTATCTATCTATCTATCTATCTATCTATCTATCTATCTATCTATCTATCTATCTATCTATCTATCCATCCATCCATCCATCCATCCATCCATCCATCCATCCATCCATCCATCCATCCATCCATCCATCCATCCAATCAATTATAACCCACCTTGGGTGAAGGGTGGGATACACATTTCTTAGATAAAATAATAAATATGTAAATAAAAAAATTACTTTCCCTAAGACAATTTGACCACCTCCCTGGTTACCCAGAAAATTTTGGAGTCCCAAAGGTGCTTGTTTTCCTCTTGTTGTCTCCCCTTGGCTGCATCCACACCTATGTTTTAATCCAGCTTCAGTCCACTTTCAGGGTGAGATAGCACACTGGCAAATGACAAGTTGTTTGCTTTTGGGTTTATCCAACTCAGAAAATTCACCTTTGGGTTGGATAACATGGAAAGAAAATCATGAGTCACTTTGCTTATGTTTTCTATCACTTTAAAGGTGGATTGAAGCTGGATTAAAATTTAGGTGTGAATGCAGCCCTTGTGTCACCTTTTCATTTTATGTTGATTGCAAAGAGAACAGGAGGGTTATACGTCAAACAAAAAGAAAATAAATGGTCAGACCTGGGAGAAAAACAGAAAAACAAGGCTTGTTATCGTGTTACAAAGTAACTTCATAGAACCTGAAAAGATTTAGATGTATTATTAAGCTCAAGGAGAATGACCGAGACTCTTTGGACACACAAATTTTAATTCAGCTTCAGACCACTTTCAGCATGAGAGAACCCATCTGTAAAGCGAGAAGCTGTTTTCTTTCTGAATTATGTAACTCAGAACTTTGTGGTTAGGTATGGCGGAGAGAAAAGGCTCCCCACGTGGCTGATGGGCTCTCTCTTTCTGAAGATGGACTGAATCTGGATTAAAATTTAGGCGTGAACACAGCAAATGAGTAGGCAGCAATCATGTGATCCTGCATTTGCAGATGACATCAAGGAGCAACATCTCTAGCTATGGTCACACCTAAGGTTCAGTCCAGCTTCAGTGCACATTGGCTGTGGTGACACCTAAGGTTTAATCCAGCTTCAGTCCACTTCGAGAGTGAGAGAACACATCAGCAAAGAAACCAGGAATTTTCTTTCCACATTATCTATCTCAAAGGTGAATTTCCTGAGTTATTTAACACTGAAGGAAAACAGCTTCTCACTTTGCTGGTCCATTCTCTCACTCTGAAAGTGGATTGAAGCTGGATTAAACTTTAAGTGTGACCACAGCCCCTCATGCTGTTACCGCACATCTGGCTGACACACATCTGGAACTCACAGCTCCGTGTCCTGTCTTTCCAGCTATTGAGAACCAGCCTGTACTTCAGCCAGTTTGGTCTAGTGGTTAGGGAGCCAGACCCTTACCTGGGAATTCCGGGTTTGATTCCACACTCCTCCACAAGCCAGCTGAGTGACCTTGGGCTAGTCACAGCTCTCTTCTGATCTTTCACAACCCCACCTGCCTCACAGGGTGTCTGTTGTGGGGAGAAGAACAGAAGGTTTGTCAGCCACTTTGAGTCCCCTTAAAGGGTAAGAAAAGCAGGGGTAGACAAGCCAACTCTTCTTCTTCCTCCTCCATGAAGCCAGCTAGGTGACCTTGGGCTAGTCACAGCTCTCTTCTGAGCTCTCACAGCCCCACCTACCTCACAAGGTGTTCTGTTGTAGGGAGAAGAACAGAAGGTTTGTCAGCCCCTTTAAGTCCCCTTAAATGGGGGAGAAAAGCAGGGTAGAAGAGCTGATCACTAGCTGAAACACCCCACAAACACACACACACTGCTCTCCCACATTGCCGCTTCATTCTCTGGGGTCCCCTGGCTTTACCATCTCTCCCGTGAGCATTTGGTGGGCCACCGTGCGTGGCAGGATGCCGGACTAGATGGGCTGTGGCCTGATCCAGCAGGGCTACCCTTATGTTCTTATGTTCCCCCAAGCCTTCGTCACCAACCACATAAACTGCCCACCCTTCTATCCGCTCCCAAACGGTGGCCGCATGTTTGTCACAGGTCTCCTCTGTGACATTCACCACCAGGAATCCAGGGACTCATGCTGGAGACAGCAAAAGGACAGCAAGCGCTGAGGATATCTGTTTTTGGCCACCATGTAAACCATCTCCATGGTGTCAGGAAACACACAGGATCAAAGCATTGCTGTCACCTTGGGCCTGCCGGACAGCCAGCCACCACTGCCACCACCTCACAGGCCCAGCTGTGGCGGTCGGGAAACGATGGAGGGAGGCCGGCCGGCCGGCCATAAAGTACAGATGGGGTGGGAGAGGTCAACGGTCGGTACGACCCGTCACTGCCTTTCACATGCTGTATTGTTTCCCTCTGAATAGCAAGTATGCCAAGAACAGAACAAACAGGCCGCACAACAGAGGGAAGCAGGAATGTTTTCGGCTGTAGTGAAAGCAAAGCCGTCGCCACGGCAGCCGGGCCTGTGCAGCTAGCAACCGAGGCAGGCCGAGCCAAGTCCTCCTGGCCCCGTCCGCCCCATCATCTCCCGGTCCCAGAGGCTTCAACCAGCCTCCCTCCTCAGGAAGGGAGGGAAGGGGGCATTCCCTGAGAAAGGACGGAGCTCCCTTGGGTCAGGGTGATGGCTCCCCGGAGCTTTTTCCCAGCTCGGAAAGCGCCAGGCCTTTGACCCGCGGATGAACTCCCGCGCAAAGCGGAGGCAACTTGGTCCCACTTGAAGGGCTTCCAGCTGCCTGACTGGGACGCAGCCCATGCATGTTCTGTGAAAAGGAAGCCCGGCTCACTTCCACGACCAGATTTAGCTAGGCAAACAGACGATAAATCACGGCATTATTTAGCTTGGCTGTTTCCGTTATCCAGGCACTCGGCGACCCGGAGACTCTTTCTGGAGGACGAAGCCAGAGGCCGGTTTGCACCAGGCCCCGTGGTACAGCATAGGGTAACATAAGGAACATCTGCATGTGTAGGAGGCATTTCCAACCCAGAAATGCCTCCTGCCTTGCCAGATGTTAGCCTATCACCTACTAGCGGCGGGTCACAAAGTCATGTATCACCCACATCCCAACCTGTGCCCAAAGCCCACCTATTACGTCCAGCACAGCTACCATTTGCACCATTTCCAGCGTTAGGGGTTATCTGAGGTGCCGTGAAAGTGCGCCGGCACCTCAGACGACCCCAAACGTGACTGTGCACGGATAGAGTATCACCGTTACCGTGGCGATCCAAAAATAAGTTGGCGGCACCCAGACAGGTGCCCGGACACAGGTAAGTCTCCAGGTGCGTGGGGCTTGGTGTGGCATTTGCTAACGTTCCCAAGTGCGAATGCTAAGACACAATTGCAATTTTCGGGATTCAATTCGAATCGAATACCTGAAAACTCAATTCGATTCAAATCTTTAAAATTCGAGTTAAACCAAGTTCAAGTCGAATTAAGCAAATTTGAATCTATTCGTCTGAATTTTCCATTTGAATTTGCACTTACAAATGTCAGCAACATTCGCATGTGCCTGTACACATTGTTAAACATCCCATAAGCTTCTGTACGCGTCCATATGCATCCTGTACTCATCCCGTATGCAACCCATTTTTGTCTCATACGGATTCGTACAAACGTGTATGGATGCAGGAAAGATGCAAGTACGCATTGTGTACAAAGCTGTACACGTGTGAATGACCGGATAATTCAAACAAACAGATCCGAAATTCAAAATTCATTCACATTTTTAAATTTGAACTTATGGGCATTCGATTCAAATTCGAATGTCAAAATTCAGATGAATTTGATCGTATTTTGAATGTCTTCACATGTTTGCACCCACCTCTAGAACACGTTAGCAGATAATGCACTTTTCCTGTCCAATGGACGGGAAGGTAAATGCAGGAGCACCCGAGACAGAGGAATCCCATTTCCTGTATAGTGAAGGAGAGCTAAGTTAATGCGTCGGGAATAGGAGGGAGACTATCCCACAATCTGGGAGCCATCACTGAAAAGGCCCTATCCTGGGTGCCCACCCTTTTTTGCTACTGAGGGTGGTGGTACAATCAGGACAGCCTCCCCTGCAGGTCTTAGGACACAGGCAGGTGGATATGGAAGAAGGACACATCGAGCAGAAGACCAGACCCCCTGCTCAGCAGCGTGAGGGATCCCCCCCCCCAAATACAGCAGAGCTTGTTGTGCACATTCTGAAATAATCCACACGCCCCTTGAAAGAGCACTCTCACGCCCATCTGAACATCCCTTCCGAAGCCAATTTCTTTTTCAGAGCACGGAGCAAAGTTCCCGCTCCTGTCCTTGGCTGGCAGGCCTTCCTGCCGCCTGTGCCAGCTCGCATCTTCCTGCATACACATTAACTTAATTGCATTTCCCAACACTGCTGCAGGCGCCTTGCCAGCGTGTGCAATTGCAGTCAATAGATCAATCGTGAGATGCACGGGGCAACCTGATCCCTGTTTTGCAGACCCAAAGGAAAGAAACTGCAGATGATTTCATCATCAGCTCTGGGCCAGGCCTGCGTCTCTCTGAGCTTTCACCTCTGCATATCATCTGCTCAAAGCGCCGCTCCCTCCTGGGTTAGTCGAGACAAAATCGAAGCAAGGCTGAGCCATGCCCTGACTCTGTCCTGGGGTGTGTCCAGACTGGGGGATACCGCGCATTCTGATGCATAGTCGGTGTGCGGGCGTCACACCGGATGCCCGATGCTTCGTAGCAGCAGCGCATTATTTTGCCTCTACTGTGAATTTATTTGCTGCGGAACGATCAACACTCGCTCCGCAGTATCAGGCAATTGCGGAGTTTCTCGCTGTCTTGACAGAGCGGCAGGAAACAGCCGACGAGAGCTCAGCTCCCGTTGGCTGAGCAATCCCACATGATGCTCACCTCACCGGGCATGCCGCTGAAGTCTCACAGCTGCCAAGGAGGAAGCCGCAGACCTCTGTTTCAAGTGGGGACAACGCTTTGTGATTTCACAGCCAGGTAAGCTGCGGATTTTTATACAACTGCTGATCTTTATCCACTGGTCTGGAAGGGACCCTGATCTGTCAGACAAAAATGGAACCTTGAAAGACCCAAATAATGTGGAGGTTTTCATGGCTGGTTACAGCCTTTGGAGTCATTATGCCATGTTCCATCTTTCCTCTGTGAACTGAGCCGAATTTGGGCCCTGGGTATCTGAAGGAGCGCCTTCTTCCATATAGACCTGCCCATGCACTGAGATCTCAAGCGGAGGGCCTTCTTGGAGTTCCTTCTCTTGCAGAGGTACGAGATATGGGGACATGCAGCAGGGCCTTTTCTGTGGTGGCCCCTACACTCTGGAACAGCCTCCCTCTTGAGGTTCGCCAAGCGCCTAAATTGTATAGTTTTTGGCTCCTGGTGAAAAACATGCTGTCACCCAGATTTTGCCATTTAAATACCTTCCTCAGGATGCTGTTCTGTTAGAGAGGGAGGGGGTGATATTTTAAATTATGTTTTAATAGTTGGTATGTTTGATTCTTATTGTAACCCGCCCTGGGACCATTTGGTGAATGGTGGGATATAAAGAAAGAAAGAAAGAAAGAAAGAAAGAAAGAAAGAAAGAAAGAAAGAAAGAAAGAAAGAAAGAAAGAAAGAAAGAAAGAAAGAAAGGAGTGAGTGAGTGAGTGAGTGAATAAATAAATAAATAAATAAATAAATAAATAAATAAATAAATAAATAAATAAATAAATAAATAAATAAATAAATAAATAAATAAATCTTCTTTGCAGCATGAGAAACTTTATTCTGCACTCCAGGCCAGGAATGGGGGTGGGGAAGGAACTGGATGTTGTGCAAAAATCCCAGAGGACAACATCATCTGTAGAAACAGTTGCATGGAAACAAAGCAGGATTACCTAGCAGCAGGGCCTGATGCAATACGTTTCTGGCAAGCGATCACACCTCCGTTCACTATGCATGGCATGCACATTGGAAGAGCAGCGCCCCGCTCCACCCAGAGGTAAAATAATGCTGCTTAGCTAATGCAAACCTCTCGCTGGTTTATGACAGGAGGGAAGTACGGTATCAGAACAGCCCTCCTTTGTAACTGTCTTGTAGGCCCAAATTCCCTTTATGTCTCAAAGGGTCCCAGGTGGTGCAATAATGCGACCGTGAAGTCGTGGCAGATCTGAAATCTGTTGTGCAAAGATCAGGCTGAGGACAGGCAGCAGGAATGGGAAATCAGCAGCAGCCCTTCCTCTTGCATTGTCTTCTACCAATTCTGCCTTGCAGGACCCGACTCCCCTCTAGGGGTGTGCCCGAATGCAATTTTTGGAATTCGATTCAATTCAAATCGAATATCCAAAAATTCAAATAGATTTGAATGTATTCAATTAGAAACAAATCTGAATGCATTTGAATTTTAAACATTCGAATCTATTTGTGCGAATTTTTCATTTGAATTTGAGCATACAAATGTTGACAACATTCGTATATGCCTGCACGCATTGTTATGTGTCCTGTAGACATCCATACACAACCTGTATGCATCCTGGTTTTGTTCCATATGGATTCATAGAAATGCGTACGGATGCGTGAAAGTTGCATACAGACAAGCATGCATCGTGTACGTATCCATACACAAAAGAATGTCCAAATAATTTGCATGGATCCTACCACATTTCAAAGGGATCTATTTGAATAAATATGAATTTTCTAACCTTCGATTCGTTACTAATTGAACGCAAAAAAAAAAAGGCATTCCTAATATGGGGACGACGTTTTTGACCTATAGACTGGAATTTGTCAGAGGGTATACAAAAAATGAAGACGAAAGATCCCCCCCCCCAAGTATGCAAATTATCAAACAACACCACTATAAGGATGAATGATGGTCAATCCTCCCTACTTGAAGTCCGTCACTCCCCCTATTCTCATGGAAGCCCATTAAAAGCAAAAGTAATGATGGGGGAAAGAAGCTCTGGCAAACAGTCCTTGCTAGTGCTGGGTGGTGAAAACAGCAGCAGTTTGGATCTAAGCCAACTAACCCATCCAGACCTGCTTCATTAAGAGACCCACCCAAATTGATTCAGGTTGCCAGGCAGGTTCAGAATCCGAAGAGTGTTATATCCATGTTTAGCATCATCTACTGGTAAGCGAAAACATCTTTCAGCCATCGTGTTCTCCATCCCTCTTCTTTAGTTTCACTGTCACCACCAATTTGTGTGAGAAAGAAACCCCAGGGATGTGCATGAATAGTCGAAATATTAGTTATTTGTGCAAATTTGGACAAATTCAGATATTCGTACACAAATCAAATATCCGGACATTTGGATTTCCAAATTTGAGCAAATCCGAATATCTTGAGTTATTTATATGAATGATTTGGACATTCATATCTCTACAGGTAGATACACCTCTCATACGTACCTGTATGCATCTTGCAAGCATCCATATGGGATGGAAATGGGATACATATGGGACGTATACGGGTAAGTACGAGGGGTGTATCTGCCCGTAGAGATACGAATGCTCCAATTATTCATACAAATACATAAAAATGTACAATATTTGTATCAAATTGGACATTTGTCCGACATTTGTTTTTTCGTTATTTGGGTACATTCGAATTTTCAAATATTCCATTTGTTATTAGTCGAATTCCAAAATTACATTCTTGAACATACCAGGCGGGCAGTGGATCAGTCAGAAGGGAAGAGACTGCAGAAACTCCCTGTGCTAGAAGACAACACACGGAATGGAAAGCAAAGTCTAGTTTCAGAAAAAGTAGAGGAAATTGGGGCTGAGCAGCTAACACAAAATGGATTGTTTTTATATCCTACCCTTCACCAGATGTTCTCAGAGCAGGTCACAACAATAAAAGTTAAGATAAAGACAATATTCTTAAAATGTATTTAAAATATACCCCTCTAACTTCCATCCCTGGCATGACCACACTCGGAGAAAGATAAACTTTAAAGGCTAAAGTGAAGGGAAAAAGAAAAGAGGACAAAGTGGGTAGGTCAAATACGCTATTGGGATATTCATGGAAGGGTTGTAGGCCTTTAGTAAAGATGGGTCACAATTGCAAGCCTTTGACTAGCGTTGTGCACAAATGGAGTTTTGGGGATTCGATTCAGTTCAAATCGAATACCCAAAAATTCAATTTGAGTGTTTAAAGTTTGGATTTAACCAAATTCGATTCGAATGAAGCAAATTTGAATCTATTACTTTGAATTTTTTATTCATATTTGCACTTACGAATGTCGACAACATTCGTAGATGCCTGTACGCATCTTCCGCAGGTCTGTAGGCATCCATACACATCCGTATGCATCCCGTAGTTATCCCATACAGAACCTGTTTTCATCCTGTACGGATCCGTACAAGTGCGTACGGATGTGGGAAAGATGCAGATCTTCAGCAACGCATCGTGTACGGACCTGTACACATACGAATGTCTGAACAATTCGAAGAGATCTGAAATCTGAAGTTCGAATCGAATCTTTAAATTCAAATCTAAAGAATTTCAATGTCAAAATTCGGTCGATTCGACTGAATTTTGGATGCAATTGAATATTCGTGCCCATCCCTACCTTTGACTATTCAGTCACCACATCGGCTGGCTCAAGGATGAAGTATGTCTCCCTGTGATGTACATACTATTTTTCCTTCTTGTCAAGGGTTATAATATCCATTTTAACCTTATGCCAGGTACAATATTTGCGGTGGATTAGGCCGAGGGGTTGTGATAGCTGCAGGGTCGCCAGGAAAGTGTGATGGCAGAGTAACTAAAGGAGCAACTAAAGGAGTAACCAAAGGAGCAACTAAACAGAGTCTGGGGGTAAATAAACTCTTACGATCTGCAGAAGAATCCAGTGAAAAGAACCTTGTAAGCATCCTCGCTCCAGTTGTGCTCAGTGGACACAGGATGGAGGGAGGCGCAGAGCCTGGGATCCTGGACAATGAGCAAATTAAGTGGCAGTTACGGATTCCTTTTTCTGACTCAGCCCACGACTAAGTCAGCACAGCTGTTGTCGTTCCTTCAAGCTCGCAAAGAGCCAAGTTCAAATGCCCACTCTGCCATCACACTTTCCTGGCGACCTTGTGGCTATCACAACCCCTCGGCCTAATCCACCGCAAATATTGTACCCGGCATAAGGTTAAAGTGGATATAATAACCCTTGACAAGAAGGAAAAATAGTATGTTCATCTCAGGGAGACATACTTCACCATCTCCGGGAGGTGAAGTTCAGGAATGCTTTGGGCTTCCGCGCTTACGGATGACGAAAGCATTAGAAACATAGCCAGTGCTTTGCTATGCACCAACCAGTGGTGATCATTTTGCCACAGCGCTGTGGTTGGGTTAAGTAGGCAACACAGAGTGCAATCGCGCCTGCGCCACTGGTCACAGGCTCCCCCTGCACCTGTTCTTCTCAGACAAGGGGTGTTTTTCCACTGTCAAAAAGTACCCATTTTTGCACCCATTTAGGACCCATTTGGGTGTGAGCTGGATGATCCCATTTCCACCACGGCACCCATTTGGGACCCGATTGTTTCCACTGCCGTGGGGGAAATCCGGATCTAATGGGTACATTTTGGCCTTTAATCCAGATTTTCTGTAGACCCCATTAATGGGGTCTACAATGGGGTCTTGTACCAGAAAATCCAGATTAAAGAAAGCCCGTTTCCACTGGAAACAGGCAATGGGGTCCAAAGGAGGCTAGGGGGAGGGGATGTACCCACTGGGGCTCCCCTAAACCTAGGCTCTGAAGTCACTTTGAAGTTCACTCCGAAGATCAGCACAGACTTCAAAGGTACTCGGAGCTATTTTGCAAACTTCAAAGTGACTTTGAAGTGACTCTGAAGTGACTCCAGAGTGACTTCGAAGTGAATTCAAAGTGAATTCAAAGACTGCCCCCCCTGCCCCCCAAAACACCTGGAGTAATGGACCAACCCCTTGTGGGTCGATCCGGATTCCCCACATGGGTGCAAAGTCGTTTCCACAGCAAGGGTGTTAGCACCCATTGCTAATGGGTGCTACACCTCCCGTGGAAACACACTGGGTGCTTCCCTTGATCCGGATCTTCTTAGATCCGGATCTAAGGGCTGCAGTGGGAAAACATCCAAGATGCAGCTGTAGCATGTGTGGCTATTCAGTCAGACTCTTGTATCCGCTTGGGATATGTTCTGTCTCCTACCACGGTGACCTGAAACTGTGGATAATCGCGAACAGGCCTTCCGATTCTGGGGCTGTGTAACTGATGTGTAAATATCTAAAATAATAGTAGCAGTTCACTCTCTTATAACCTACATGAGGGGGTAAATGTTGTGACTGTGGCCTGAGTCCATAATAAACATCCCACACTGTAGGTTTTTCAGGGGTGTGTGGCTTGCACAATAAGTGTCTTCTAGCTCAGATAGTTTGAACACCACCTTTTTTAAAAAAAAATCACTCTTAGAGAAGCTCACAGTGATACCAATGGTCTATTCATTTTATTGAAGTCCTGAACTGACAGGGAATCCAGGTGGATGTGAATATTGCATTCTGTGGAGAAAAACTGCAACAATGTGTACAGTACTGCAACCATTTGACAGAGTTGTGTCATATGGCTAAAATATATATATATAAGCTGAGGAGAAATAACATTATGAGGGAAAGTGGGCCTATCTCAGTGCTGGAGGAACTGTCTGGGAAGCCAAGAGTTGCAGATTCCACCCCCAGCCCTTGAAGTAGGTAATGACAAACCACTTCTGTATACTGGCCACAAAAACTGCATAGAGGTGCCCAGGTAATCAGCCAGGAGTTGGACCTGACTCAATAAATACCCATCCACAACATATGAGGAGACTATTTGCACACTTAATGAGCAAGAAATAATAAATCTGCTCAGATCTGGGGCCAATTCTAACTTCGGCCTGCAGTTGATAATTAGGCAACATCTGGGCAGGTGCGTTTGCTAGAAATGCCTCCTGCCTGCTCAGAAGTTCCCTAACTACCTAACCTTCCCCAATCACTTACCTGAAGCGTCCATCCTGGGAGCATTTGCACCTCTGCTGGACAGGGAGGTCAACAGAGCCGCCATGCAATTGTGTCGGCAGCTCTACTGACCCCGACACAACTGCGCAGAGGGTCAGTGTCATCACGGTGACGACGCTGACGCTTGCACAGTCACCGAGAGCGCTGCACTCAAGATGGCGTCGCCTTGAAGAGGACCAGACCAGTGATCAAACAAAGGTAGGCATCCGATCACGGAGGGGGAAGCCTAACGTTGCCTAGCTCTCCCAAGTGTGAACGCTAGTCAACGTTAGTTCATCACGTTTCCCGCCCAGTGGATGGGAAAGGAAGCGCAAAATGGCCCCTGGGCTCAGCCACAGCGATGTGACCACTACGTGGTTAGTTTGGAATCAATGATTACAATCTTCTCTACTTGTTGCTGAGTTTCTTTTTGGGTGGGTGGGGACCTTCTGCTATACTCACCTTATCAAAAGAGAGTAGGGCTACTCAAAGGCAGTTCCTGGAGTCACAACGGGCAGACACCCTCGGGAGCTCATAAAGGACATGAGCCAGCGCATGGCACGCCTCCTGCAGCTTTGTGGGCAGCTGTTAAGATTCCTCCTGGCAGCTGAGCGCAGCAGGGGAAGGAAATGAGACACTGAGCTCGTTAGCTGAGAACAACTGTTGGCTCCAGGGGCAAGCAAGGGGCACACAGCAGGAGGGCGCTCAGCCTTGAGAGCCCAAGCATGCTCCATGGCACCATCCCAGGTTGCCAGTTGCAATTTGGCTCACCCTTCCCCTCTATCATGTTTTACAAGGTACATGCATCTGTCCCATGGGCCTCCTCCGTCACGTAAACCTGGACTTGCTCACTTCATTTTGCAGTCTGGAACCTGCTGCAGGCCGTCATGCAGACAGGTGTGGACAATGTGCAGGTCACAGGCCAGATCTATCCGGCTGAGCCACAGGGCAACATCTTGAAACCACCAGTCTTCTTGCCAAAGAAGCTCCGAATGAATATGTAAGGTATGCAGGAATTTCTGAATAGGGGTGTGCAAAAATATTAGTAACACTCGTTATGCATACGGATTCGGATATTCGTACGCAAATCAAATGTTACGACATTTCATAGATTAACATTCCTATGGCTACAAATGTTTTGGAACATTTGTGCAGAGTTTGGGCATTTGTGAAACTGGTGAGGTGGCAAAGCGGCTGCGCCAGTCACGTCTGCAACGGGTCTACAGCGCATTCAGCATGGATCGAGAGTGGATTAAAAGTGGATTCAAGTCAGGCGGGATGCTTTCAGAGCAGATATGTTACGGAATACGTATCGGAAATATGAATACGAATTGTGTAACATTCGATTGGTTACGAATCAAATGTCAAAAAACACATTTGTGCACATCCTTGTTTCTGGACACATGAATAGAAACATTCTTAACCCTCTGAAAACCCTCAGTCACCTTTTGCATGCAGTTGTGAGGGCGGTCAAACTTCAGATTTGGCCTGGGACCTGAGACATCCCCCTAATACCGCAATATGGTATTCCTGCCACGGTGAATTTAAACCATCATGCAAGACCAAAAGTCATGCAGTGTGGCCTGGATGCTCATTTCGTCTGCCTCATATATTTCAAACCAGGGGCCTGTTCGCACTTGGCCTTTTTCTGGGGTATATCTCAGGATAGGGTTGTGTGGTCCGCATGCTAATGCAGACTCTGGTAGGCCTCACCTGGGGCCTGCTGTAACCTACACTAGCATGTGGACAGCAGGCCCCTATTCCAGGATATATTCCAGAATAAAGCCTAGTGCGAATAGGCCCCAGCTGTTTGACTGTTTTGTTCACTGTTAACCTATATTATCTTAAGATTCCTTTAGGAGTATCTTCCTAGAACAAGCCCAATAGCTGAAATGAAACAAGTTAAGTTGGAGACGGGACAGAGCAGGGTCTCACATTAAACAGATGTGTAGTCGAGAAATTCTCTCCACTTCGGGTTTGGCTGTAGATATGCCTTGTTAAACTAAACAGAAACATAGAAACAAGCCACCCATACCCAGTATAGCTGAGCCAAGTAGTGGGAGGAAAAAAAACCCAATTTTTCATTCCAAATCCAGAAAGAACCACCCATTTTCACCTTGAATGCATCCCCAGGTGCTTCCAAGTGAGGACAGAGAAGCGCATACATTGTGGGTGCCAAAATCAATACAGAAGGATGAGCCAAAACAGCCCACAGGAGGAGAGTTGCAGTAAAATGTGCACATGTACAACTGTACTCATTCTTCCCCCTATAGGCCATCAAAGGATTTTAAGAACTCAGACCAATCGTATCCCTAAAGCTAAAAGCTCCACCAGGGTAGGATCAAATCCTGGCACCTTGCACAGGCTGACTTGCAGGACCCCCCCCCCCCCCTTTACCTTATTTCTTAACTTCCCAGACTTTGGGCCTGTTTGCACTTGGCTTTATTCTGGAATATATCCTGCTGTCCATACGCTAGTGCAGGCTACAGCAAGCCCCAAGCGAGGCCTAGCAGCGTCTGCAGTATCATGAGGACAGCAGACCCTTACCCTGAGATATATTCCAGAATAAAGCCAAGTGTGAACAGGCCCCACGCTACGTCAGCTGGGATTTCCATGCAAAGACTTACCTGGCCCGTCGCAGTTTAGGTTCCAAGAGGAAAGATTAGCAAAGAGCAGCCTCCGTGCCGCATTGAGGCCCTTAAAACCTACACGCTAGCTGAAGGCACATGAAAAGCAACAAGGAGAGACTGGAAATTTGGGGAAAGGTCAAGGCGTTCTTCCTGGAGATATGGCCCCAGAGAAGACTAAAGGCCATTTCTGCAGTGGGCCTTATTCTGCGATATATCCTGGAATAGGGACTTGCCATTTACATGCCAGTGCAGAAAGGGCCAAAGTTAACTCTTCCTACCCTGCCCGTTTTCTGAAAACAAAGGAAAAAAACGCTCTATGGACTCCAAAGGGTCTATTTGCTACACTGGGCAAAACAGACAGGCATCCAGGCATGACACAAATCTGCTTTACCTATTTTTGATTGTTATAAGACACCAGACTGGAGCTCCTGCCCCCATTCCTGGTAGATGAAGGGGGGGGGGGGGAGTTTCCACTAGCACTAAGTGCCCATTAGGGACCCAGTAAGGACTCATTAGGCTCAGAGCAGGAAGACCCTGTTTCCACTGCAAACCTCATTAGAACCCGATTTGTTCACACCTGTACTAGGGACATCCGGATTAAATGGGTCCTTCAGGACCTATAATCTGGATTTCCTGTGGACCCCATTAAAGGGGTCTGCAATCCGGTCTTTGGGCATCAAATCCAGATTACATGCCCCCCCCCCCGAAAAAAAAATGTGGCATGGTGGACGACTCCCACTGGGTACAGATGGATGCTCCACATGGGTGCTCTGGTGTTCCCACTGCGAGCTTGCCTAGCACCCATTGCTATTGGGTGCTACACTGCCTGTGAAGACGCATCGGGTACTTCCTTAGATCTGGATCTTCGAAATCCAGATCAGTTGAAGGACCCATTTCTTAGATCCTGATCACCTTAGATCCAGATTAAGGATAGCAGCTAGACAGCAGAGGCCTATTCACACTACAGCCTTTAGTGAAGAATTAGTGAACTTCTGGTGAAGCACTTTGGGGAGGCTGTTACCCTTGAAACTGAGGCACTCATGATTGGGAAAATGTTTATTGTGATTCATATGTTCATCAACTGACACCCCTGTACATCCCCTCTACTGCACTCAGAAAAGGAAAGGCTGCAGTGCCTCCTTTTCACCTTCCCGACAGAAGACCCAAGGGGGAGAAAGAGAGCAGACCAAGGCCTACTGGGGCAATTTAACTTGAATATCAGAAATATAATCACAACAAAAAAGCATCTCAAGAGCCAATTCACTGTTCCCTCTCTCCTCCTCACCAGGAAGCAGAAAAAGAGGCCCTGGAGTCCTTTTTCTCAAGTAATGGAAATCTACAACGTGAGCCAGTTTGGTCTAGTGGTTAGGGACCCGGGCTCTTATCTGGGAATACTGGGTTTGGTTCCACACTCCTCTGTGAAAGCAGCTGGGTGACCTCGGGCGAGTCACAGCTCTCTTCTGAGCTATGACAGCCCCATCTACCTCACACAGTGTTCTGCTGTGGGGAAAAGAATAGGAAGCTTTGTCAGCCGCTCTGAGTCTCCTTAAATGGATGAGAAAAGTGGGGTAGAAAAGCCAACTCTTCTACAAGGCAGAGGGGAGGGTTATCAGCTTGATCATCCATGAAGTTTATACTGAGGAGGGTTGGGAAAGCCAAAGCCCTGCAAGCATTGAGGGGCTACTTTTTCACATAAGGCTGCATAAACGACTGCAAAGAATCGTATGTTACTAAGGGAGCATATGTGAGCGGAACAGTTTGTTCGACTCCTTGGAATGGATACTGATGTCCCACTGCAGGCCTGGCCACCGAGAGAGGAGGGAAACAAGGGACCTTTTTGCACTTCGGCCTCTAGTGAACAATTAGTGAACTTCTGGTGAAGAGGTTACATGCCTCCCTAGAAGTTCACTAATTGTTGATTAACCCATGTTGACCAATACCTTACCTGGAGGGTCCGGGCAGGGGCCATTCGCACCTCTTCGAGTGCTCCAGGGTCGTCAGAGGTACCGCAAGCATGCTGACACCTCAGACAACCGGAGACGCGACTGCATGTGTGCAGAGCGTCAGCATTGTCATGGGGACAATGCTGACAACAGGCGCAGTTGCACCCAAAATGGCGGCGCCCACAGGAGAAGCTGCCCCACTACTGAATCAGTTTCGATCATGGGGAACGGGGGGAACACATGGCCAAAGGGGACTCGCACGCCAAGTGCGAGTGCTGGTCAACGTTGGTTGATCATGCTCCTTTCCCGTCCGGCAGACGTGAAGGGAAGTGCAAAGTCGCCCTAGATCACAAGGTGAGAAGGAGCCACCGCAAAAGTGGGAAAGTCTATACCCCATGCAAAAGACCATTCACTCCAACAGAGACGCATGCAACGGGGAACCATGCGCAGAAGAATAAATGCTACAGGAAGAACGGCGCTCCATCAACCTTGCCCACCTGTTGAACCTCAAGAGTCGGCCTGCTTGCACCTGCTTTTAGCAGCCCATGGAAACAGCCCGTGTTGAACAAAAGGCACTGG
The DNA here is from genome assembly GCA_023333525.1 of Aspidoscelis tigris stejnegeri. NCBI lineage: Eukaryota > Metazoa > Chordata > Lepidosauria > Squamata > Teiidae > Aspidoscelis > Aspidoscelis tigris. Next base: position 7,958,662 of record JALMGA010000013.1, read on the forward strand.
CTTTCATCTGACGGGGTCCACGACGGGTAGGAATGCAAGTTGGTTTGACTGCCCCCCAAAAGGCAAAAAAAAAAGACCTAACTACAGGAGGTATAAAAGCAGCCAAATGCCGCTTCTTCCCTATCCACAAAAGGTTGGTAACCATGAGCTCAGACCTGCCAGGTCTAGGTAGGAAGCAAGATAATTCACTCAAGATTCAATCCTTGAACACTAATATATTTGGAGAGTTAACAGCCCGTACATCCCTTTGTCTCCCTTGGCAAAGGACACCAGATGTCTAAGCTGCGGTAGAACTAGTGCTCGAGTCCCACACGTGGCAGCCCCGATCATCCACGTGCCGCTTACTGGAGCATTTCCTGTGAGGGGGTTCAGATGAGGTTTCACCGCACCACGAGTTGGGGACAGGAGGCTCCCCGCTGCTTTTGCTCACAAACACGGCCGGGATCTTGGGTGACATCTCCAGCATTTCCACGTGCTGCCCTGAGGGTGGCTGAGAGTTTTTGCTTTTCGCACCGTTGCCGGAATTCAAAGGCTTCTCCCCTCCCCCTTGGGAGTGAGCGGCGGGGAACGGAAGCTGCCGGGCGTTGCCCTTGGAAGCTCCGCTTGGGGCGCTGCTCCCCAGGCGCGTCTGGGCCACGGGGATCTCCTCCATGGACTCGGCCGACTCGGAATGGTAGTCAGCTGGCGGGCCTGCAGCTTGGACGGGATTGTCGCCGTCCGTCGGTGTCGCTGCTTTGGGAGGGACAGCTGATATGGGAAGGTGAAGGCTGGAGGAGGAGGAGGTTGAGGAGGTGGCCGCTGTGGTGGACAATTCTACAGATTGAAAAAGAAGGAACATGGAGTCAGAAACGCTCTTCTTTCCTTTCCTTCTATAGAAACATAATCCCTAAATATTCACGCTCTGGTAACTTCCAGAATGGACTGTTGTTTACGCTCTACGTGGGGCTGCCCTTGAAGATGGCTCGGAAGCTGCAGCTGGCACAGAACGCAGCTGCTAGACTGCTGACCAGATCAGCTGGCCAGATGCACCTCATGCTGGTCTTAAAACAGCTGCACCAGCTGTTCACTAGCTATCCCAACTCAAGGTGTCCACTTAACCCTATAAGGCCCTAAATGACTTGGGCCCCAAATATCTAAAGGAACGCCTTCTTCCATATTGACCAGCCTGTGCCCTAAGACCTGCAGGGGAGGTTGTACCACCACCCTCAGTAGGAAAAGGGATGGGCACCCGGGATAGGGCCCTTTCAGTGGTGGCTCCCAGATTGTGGAATAGATTGTAAGACACCTTCACTTTTGCACCTCTTCGCCCTGGCCTTTGGCTAAAAAAGGAATGACATTCCCTCCCCACATTCAGGCACTGAAATGGTTTAATCTGTTCATTTTATATGTCCACTCTTCTTTAATGTTGTGACCTACCTTGAGACCTTTGGCTATAGGGTGGGGTAAAAATTCTAATAAATAGCATTTAGAACTCGGTAACACTGAACCAGGTGGTCTAAGGGGAAAAACTTCCTGTGGATTCTGAAACAGCACTGATTTTTTTGTGTTCTCTCTCTCTCTCTCACACACACACACACACACACACAGAGAGAGAGAGAGAGAGAGAGAGAGACTTTCTTATCCTACCTGGCTGGAAGGCTGGAAGAGAGGACCACGGTACAGCAGGTGCCTTGGATCTTTCAGTTAACAAAGAGGGAATCTTATTCAGTTTCCTTTTCTTCTTCTTCCTTTTCTTCTTCTAAAGATAAGATAACAAAACAAACAGCATCAGCAGGTGTATGGATTACAAGGAGATCAAATTAGTCAACACGAAAGGAAATCAACCCTGGCTGTTCAGTGGAAGGACAAATACTGAAGCTGAAGTGCAAATCCTTTGACCACATAATGAGAAGACAGGATTCAATGGAAGAGTCCCTAATGGTGGGAAAGGCTGAAGGCAAAAGGAGAAGAGAACAGCAGAGGATTTGATGGGTAGATAGAATGATGGAACATGAAACTTGGACAAACTCCGGGGAACAGCAGAAGACAGATGGGCCTGCGTGGTGTGGTCCACAAAATCACAAGGAACTGGACAGCAAACAAGGATGAGAAAAGCAAACAAGGATGAGAAAAGCAAAGAAGTTTCAGATCCCTCAAATTCCTCAAAATTGACTCAGTTCGCAGAGATGGGCAAACTGACTATAGACCTACAGGTAACTTTAAGATTGGAGGCTTTTTATCGACTTTTTACAAGGAGCAGGAATTGTAATGGATGGATTCGACGAAGCCATCTGTCGCTTCTTGCAGAATAATCGAAGGCGCACCCATTGGTAGGCGTTTCTTCTTGGTTCCATCTTCTGAGAACCCCGTATCTGCGGGGGATACGTTCCAGCTCCTACCATGGTTACCTGAAACTGCAGATAATCACGAACAGGCCTTCCAGTTCTGGGGTTGTGCGACCCCAGAACCAGAAGTGCTTTTCTGGCTTCTGGAAGGCCTATTTCAGCCTCTGGAGAGCACCAAAATAAGCATGCAATGCTACTAGACCAGGGTTTCCCAAACTATGGGTCGCGACCCACCGGTGGGTCGCGAGCAAATACTGAGCGGGCCCTGCCTGTAGAACGACACACCAACCGACCGAGCCTTTATTCATATTGGTAATGGTTAAATTTCCTAGAGGTAGGTCCCGAGTTGGTAAACTTATATTAGATGAGTCGTAGCCCAGACAACTTTGGGAGCCACTGCACTAGACGCGTCCTGACCACCTCCCACGTGCCCCCTTACCTTTTGGGGTGTGCTCTACAGAGGCCAAAATAAGCCTTCCAGTTCTAGGTGCTTTTCCCTTCTGGTGCCCATGGGGAGCGGGGTGGGGCTGATCCAGTAACTGCGGTTAACTGAAACCACAGTTACCGAATCAGCGGACAGGGGGATCTGATTCTAATGTAAATGTACGAAAGATTCCATTTGGGAAAATAGAAGCTTTATAGTTGTATTATAAAATAATAAAAATTATTATGTATAAAAATACTATAATAATAACGTTTATTTAAAATGCCCTCTCCACCAAAGTAAAATCCCACTAGTTGCTTATGTAGATTGGCGATGCCAAATGAGGAACTGGAAAGTCCACATTAAAGTATCTTCCTCACTATATGGCACCATGAGCCTTTCTTTGCTCATCTCACAAGTAAAGCCCTCACAAGGAGAGCTCCCAGGCAGCCCAACTGCGCGTCATAAAGCCATTTCCTCACTACAAACGGCTCTGCACAGGCTGGACCATTCCCTGAGCGGTACAGGCATGGAGCACTCAAAAGTATCCACTACAGCAGTGATGGTGAACCTTTTGAGCTCAGTGTGTCAAAATTCGCAAGAAAACCTAGCTTAACTCGGGTGCTGTGTCACATCTAGAAATATCCATAATTTTGTGATATTTGTAGCTCTAGTAAAAAAGTTATATTTTTGATATATGTATTTTATTAAAAGCAAAAACAAATAATTCTTTACATTTGCTAAATCTTCAATTGAAAGTTGATATTTCATACACTTCAAGAACAAGCAAGCACTACATGCCCAGGTGCCAGGATGACCAGGTGTGTCACCCAAAAGGGCTTGGCGTGTCACCTGTGACACACGTGTCATAGGTTGGCCATCACCGCACTACAGCCATGCCCAGTGTCTATACACTAGGGATGTGCACAAATACCAGTATTCAAAACATTCGAAATGTGATTGAATTCGTTCAAATTTGGACATCTGAATTCGAACTGAATGTCTATAAATTCGAATTTAGACATTCCAACGAATTCCGAATCTATTCATGCGCATTATTCGGATATTCGTATGTGTACGGATATCTACATGATGCGTATTTGGACCACACACACCTTTCCCACGTCCACAGGCATTTGTACGGATCCGTAAGGGACGAAAACGGGATGCGTATGGGATAAATACAGAATGCGTAGGGGCACATGATGCAAAATCATTCAGAAAACAGAACGTTGCCGACAGAATTTTGTCTAGTCCTGGGCTACAGACAGACAGACATCTGGCAGTTATACATATATAAAAAGCTAAAACTGGCAGAGATACATTCTCCCCTACCTGTGGATGGTCTCTGCTTTGCACTTCTGGGAGCTCAGGGGTTAAGACGAGTTTGGATTCTGTGCCATCGCCGCGCTTGCAGAACTTAGGAAAGCTGAAAACAGAAAGGAAGGGAAATGTTTGTTTCTCATCTATCAACCTATCCAAGGTTCCAATGCACAGGCGTAGCAAACCGCCTAACACCAGAATCGGGATATTTTCTACATGCAAACTTTACCACCATCACTTGATGGTCTCTGAAAGGGGTCATCATCCCTTGCTTGGTAGGATGTCCCTTTTAACAGAAGGTGCTGAGGATTATGTCAGGTGTCACACTCAGCCAGCATTCTATAGGCCTATTCACACTTAGGCCTCTGGTAAGCAAGTAGGACAGCCCTGGGACAGAGCATTTGCTTTCTGGGCCGGGTGGGTCTGTCCGAAATCATGCTCCACCCCCAGCCCAACCCAGCCCTGCCCTGCCGAACAGCTCTGGTTTGATCTGATGGGTACCGGGGCTGGCTGGAGCAGTCTGCAGAGGTCCAATAAGGTAAGTGGGTTGCGGGGGATGGGGGATGGCACATACCCCTGGGTGGGGGTGGGCACCTAGGAAGCCCCTGCTGGCTGTTGCTAGCCCGACTGGGGCAGTGACAGCCCGCAGAACCCCAAGACAGCCCTGGCCCAGTCTCATCCCACTGGGCCGAGATACTGCCCAATGCCAGAAGCCCGGGGGGGGGGGGGCGGACGCCCCACGGCAGCCTTTTCAGGCTGGCACACATGGGGGATGGATGGACCATTCACACCCTTACCAACCAAAGCAAATGGTCAATCTGTCCCCCATGTCTACCAGCCTCAGCTTTGGCCCTTTCTTTGTATCTTGAGCCAGGTAGCAAGCAACTCTTTCCTCTGAAACAGGTTTAGGAAGCATGTGGTGGTTTTTTTCAGGATGTTTCACCATGAAGCTGCAAAGCATGAACAATGGACATAATCTGGGGAGGAAAAAACCCTCAAAAGGCATAATTATTTTATGCCAGCAAAAAAAAAGTCCTGGTTTTTCTATATTTCAAGTTTTTGTTTTGTTCGTGACATTTGGCCAAATAAATAAAAAGTTTATACTGTATATAAAGCATTGATAAGCTCAAACAAAGGCACAAAGTGCACCCTGCCAAGTACCCTGTTCCCAGCTGACAAGACTTTAGACGAGATTTTCTCTTATCAGTTGAATGCCTTTTCAGGCATGGGAAAAGGCAGGGAGTCAACGCAGTGCTCAGACCCTGAAGGCCGACTTAATCCCAAGCCTCTGCACTTGTGTCTCCAAAAATGAAAAAAGAAAATTAAGCTGTTAGCAATTCAGCATCTCTGCAGAACCATGCACTTTCCCCTCTCAAACACTGGGCGAAAGCACATTTTGATCAATCCAAATCTGAATCTTTTTTTTTTTTAATTTATTCTTTCTGAATAAATTGCATGGGCTTCATAACTTAGTCGCCTTCCCAGGAACTTAATGGCACAGCAAAAAAAAAAGCAAAGCCCCAGTGCAGCCTAAAATTGGTGGCTAAATTCCCTGCTTCACATTTACTTACATTTTGCAGTTCTGTATTCTTAAGAAAAGCAGTCAAAAACTTCTAAACATAGGAGGAAATGGCAAAAATTGGCAATGCAAGCCTCTCTATTTAAAACACAATCCTCTTCTAGAAAATGATGTGACGAAAAATGTGAAGCAATGAAGGTAGTAGGAGTAGTAGGAGTAGTAGTAGTAGCAGTAGGAGGAGGAGGAGAGTTGGCTTTTCTGCCTGGACTAGATGGGCTGTGACCTGATCCAGCAGGGCTCATCTCAGGTTCTTATGAGAAGGTTTGCCCTTGTCTCTGCTTGAGATGCCCATGGGCAATTGGTGGGCCACTGTGTGAGACAGGTTGCTGGACTAGATGGGCTCTGATCCAGCAGGGCTCCTCTTAGGTTTACAGACTAGATGGGCTGTGGCCTGATCCAGCAGGGCTCCTCTTAGGTTCATATGTTCCCACCAAAGCCTTCCAGAGATACTCTTACATCTGCTTTTCCTACTTTCTCACTTGCTAAACCCTCTCCCCCTTATGAAGAGGGCTTGCCTGAACTCTGTGAAATTATATCTCACAGTCACTCCTTGACTATGATTAGCAGTTAAAGCCCCCTGCTTTCTTCAAGCAGTTGAGCCGTATGATTAGCACTTTCGCCTTTAGAAGACTCATTACTTCAATGGATGACAAATCAGGAAATTATCTGTACAGTGGTACCTCGACATACAAGTGCCCTGACATACAAGTGTTTTGAGATACAAGCCGCCGAGCGAGTGATATTTTGCTTTGAGATGAGAGCAAGATTTGAGATACGAGTATGTAAATACAGTACAGTACATAACAAAAACAACTGAGGTGGTGTTTTGGGAGCTGGAATGCATTAATGGGAAAATTGCTTTGAGATACGAGCGATTTGACATAAGAGCAAGGTTACGGAACGAATTAAACTCGTATGTCAAGGTACCACTGTACTAGATAACTATTACTGTATTTTGGCCCTACTAATCTATCATTTTACAGTGGTACCTTGACATACGAGTTTAATTCGTTCCGTAACCTTGCTCTTATGTCAAATCGCTCGTATCTGAAAGCAATTTTCCCATTAATCCATTCCAGTTCCCAAAACACCACCTCAGTTGTTTTTGTTATGTACTGTACTGTATTTACATACTCGTATCTCAAATCTTGCTCTCATCTCAAAGCAAAATATCACTCGCTCGGCGGCTTGTATCTCAAAACACTTGTATGTCAGGGCACTTGTATGTCGAGGTACCACTGTATTATTGCTGGAACTGTTCACTATTGTTCTTTTATAAACTGTAAAAAAATAATAATCCAAACAAAATATGGCCCTGTAAGAATTATTCTTTAAAAAAATCAATAATTTTATATATGGGACTAATAAAATCACTTTGACATGTGCTTTATGATACGGTGTTAATCTTTCTTTTTATTCACACTATCACTTTGGTTTATTAAAACAGTGCTTTGCATTTATTGCCCTGCAAACAAAGTGAAGAAATGCTGAACGTGTAAAGGGGTTGGAACACTTAAAAAGCTCAAAGGACAGTATTTAGCATATACTTTCAGCATATGAAAGATACAGATTCTGCCTCTGTTTCAGTGATTTTTTTAGTTTCTCTGAAAACACTTAAATCTATTTTGTATTATAAATTACTACAAACTGTGTGTTCTGCTGGGATATGTAAAATATACTATAATCAGTATTTCTTCTGAATCCTAGGAATTTGACAGCCAGAAGGACAATGTAATAGTGTATTAATCTTAATTTTCATGTGGTCCACCAGACCATAAAAGATAACAGACCTGACATCTACTTTTATCACTTTACGCATTTAAATTTCTGCTTAACCAAAAATCCAGCAACCTGCTCTATCTCAGTATCTTATCAGTAATATAATATAGAACAATGTAATGCTTTTATATAACTCAGTGGTTCTCAATCTTCCTAACGCCACAACCGCTTAATGCAGTTGCTCATGTTGTGGGGACCCCCAACCCCGGGGGCAGGGCAGCTCAGATGGGGCGGGAAGGTGGGAGACTTGTTGTGACCCCTCTGAAAGGGTAGTTCGACCCCCAAAGGGGTTGTGACCCACAGGTTGAGAACCGCTGAGAGTGTCAAGATAAAGATTACATAAGAACATAAGAGGAGCCCTGCTGGATCAGGCCACAGCCCATCTAGTCCAGCATTCTGTTGCACACAGTGGCCCAAGACAGAATGCAGATGCATTCAATATTCTGGGAAAAGTGCAATAAAAACAAACCCCTGATCAGAAATACGTAGGTCTTTTTTCAATCCATCAATTCTTTGCTGCCGCAAGTATAAAATAATTGACTGAAAAAAGGAGGAAAACTTTTGATTCTATTCATATATAAGATACAAAGAAACTTATGTTGTAGTCCATCCATACAAGAAAGCAGTAAACCTCTCTTTGGTTCCTACCATAATGTTATCTGTATTTATTGTATTATGATCTCTCAGATTCTTAGATAAATAGGAAGTGCTGAATGCCTTCCTCAGAGACTTTAAGTAAATATTTTCCTGTAACTATTTCTGAGTAAGTCCAATTACATGCTTAGCAACTACTCACTCCTTTCTAGACGCGAACCCAAAAGGGTCTTCCACCTGGATCTCAGGATTGGTATATCCAAGGCTTCCTGCATAAAACTGCAGTTCCTGAAATATGAAAGAATTTAATATTAACAGAGATAACTAAAGCAGACCACCCTGGCACTTTTAGTCCTCCTTTGTTTCTCTGTTGTCTTTTGAGATCTTTTGTGAAGTGGCCAGAGAGAGGAGGCTTTTCCGTGGTAGCCCCAAGGCTTTGGATAAATCTCCTTTTAGGCACCAACAATGAGATTTTTCAGCATCCAGTGACGACCAGTTGCTTTGTAAAATGTCCTGGGACTAGGTTGAAAGGTGATGCAGAGACTGCATAAATAAAAAAATAAATTAAATTGAAAACTATTTGCTAATTAATGGCAAAAGTTGCAACCCCCTGATTTAAAAAAGAAATAAAACTTTCCAGACTGCCCAATAACCCTCAGAATTTACTTTAATCTACCAACCATGGGTCTTTTCCTCTGCTTAGTATTTTACTAGGTGACAGATGGGTTGGCGCCAGTGTATAGAAATATACGCATTACCAGTGGGCATTGTAATTTAAACTGGGAAAATTTAAACCCATCCGCTCTGGGGTAGTGGTGGTCTCTTGGCAGCTTTGATCAGGCTTGTTGTATGGAAACAGGAAACTTTCACCCTACAAAAATCCTGTTATAGGACTGCTGAATGCCCTCAGTTATTCCACACTTTCAAGTAGGGATGTACACAAAGGTTTGGGTTTTTTTTGGCATTAGATTCAAAATGAATCGAATGTTCAAAACTCCGTATTTGTACAAATGGATTTTATTCAAATGTGGTAAAATTCTATTTGATACGATTTATTCGTATGTATTTTTACGAACATTTGATACATATCTGTTATGAATAGATACATATCTGATATGAACAGATACGTATTCTCATGCCTCATGCCATCAGCCCCTCCTGCTCTGAGGATGAGGAAGGTGTCAGACAAACCAGACAAGCTGAGACAAGCTTCCCTGCTAGGCAGGCTGACAAACGAGCACCTCAGGAGTCGAACATAAACCGTGGTCTTGTCTCCCAAGTTGGAGACAGCTCGAGGGAAGATGCTGAGCCACGCCCTTTGCAGAGATTTCTCCGGCAACAGCGCCAACACCTGAGACGCTCTCACCGGCTGCAAATCAAACAGTGGCTGCGCAACGAGGGGCATGCCTCTCACAACCCTACTTAAGAGCTGCTCAGACTGAACAGGAGCTGCTGCAGACAAAACAATCGTAAATCTGTAACTCCTGAACTCTGATCCTGCCTCTTGAATTACTACCGATAACGTTGGATCTCTGATACCCTTTGACACCGGCTTTCCCTGACTTTGCTTAACTCTCTAACCCTCAATGGACTTTGGAACTTGACTGCTGGCTACTGCTCGTCCTGAGCACCGGCACATGCGTTTGCTGTTTGGACATCGATGGCCCAAGACACAACACGCATCTGATACGAACAGATGCGTATCTGATACGAATAGATACATTTCTGATATGAATAGATACGTATCTGATACGAATAGATACATTTCTGATACGAATAGATACGTATCTGATACGAATAGATACGTATCTGATACAAATAGATACGTATCTGATACAAATAGATACGTATCTGATACATTGCCCCAGCTTAATCAATATCTGAATTCAGCTGAATGTGGCTGAATTTTGAATGTTACAAATGTTCCTGAACATCCCTACCTTCAAGCCCTTCTATTACTAGGCTCTCAACTCCTCACTACACTTCCTTTGGCAAATGTATTCAATTTCGTATTTAGGCCCTGAACCAATCTTTGCTTCTTACTCGTCGCATCTAGAAATTCCAGGCAACCTATGGACCAGACAGTCTTCTGAAGGAGGTTTTGGCGGGCAATCTTTACCTGACTGGGCTTCCCTTGGGGAGGACAGGATTCTAGCGGCTTGTCAAGTTCCTTCATCTCCTGTGGTGGACGCTGCTGCACGATGTACTCATAGGTCGTCATATGATGCCACACTGAGAAGAAGGGCGCAAAGGAAAGAAATGGGCTCACGGGGATAGAAAATGAAGGGGATTCACAAAAATGAAAGATCTTGATGTCATCATTTTCCTTTAAGACCTCTAACCAACACGGTAACTATAATAATTTCAACAATATTGTTTCAAAGTAGAGAGATTAAATTAAATCCTAGAACTGCATTTTTAAATTGGCAAAATAAATTCTTTCTTAAATTCTGCTGACATCTTTTTGTCATGTAAGAGGAAGAGTTGGCTCTTCTACCCTGATTTTCTCAACCATTTAAGGGGACTCAAAGCAGCTGCCAGAGCTTTCTCTTCTTCTCCCCACAACAGAACACCCCGTGAGGTGGGTGAGGCTGTGAGAGCTCAGAAGAGAGCTGTGACTAGCCCAAGGTCAACCATCTGGCTTCGTGGAGGAGAGCAGAATCAAACCCAGTATTCCCAGATAAGAGTCCTGGCTCCCTCACAACAAGATCAAACTGGGTCACAATAACTAGGGACTGGGTGATTCCCATCCCCTTGGATACTGTCTACATCTTCTCCTCTGATGCATCTCTGCAGACTCGCCAGATGCCAGGAAAATCTGCCCGAAAGGGACAACGATCCCTAGAAGAGATTAGCTACTACTACGCTAAAGGATAGGAAGGGAGGGAGGGAATCAGGAACTGAAACCAGAAAAGACATACAAGAGGAAAAAATTCCATTGACATCCAGTTGGCATGTATAAGTGACTGATGGGGGAGAAGGAGAGAGAAAGCCCAGTTAGCCTGGACTTCAGCACAAACAAGACTTTGAAACCCACTGAGGTAAATGTGGAAGATCAGCAGATGGCACAGCAGGAACAGTGTCAGAAGGCCCAGGAGAATGACAACACCGGCCAGCGCCAAAATAGCAGGCCCTTGAATCTCGACAGGGACAGCAGGCAAGAACACAAACCACACATCTGTTTTGTTCTTCAGGCCTAGAAAAGGATCACATGCAAATGACGAGTGTTAATTGAGAAGATGCAACACCCAGGAGCATCAGGTGGCTCTTTTTACAAGCTAACATCTAGGGAAAACAGGTCAATCAGAATTCTGGAGGCTGCAAGCATGCTAACAAGTGACTGGGCCAATTCGCACTTTGGCCCGTTGTCAGCAATTAGGCCTTAAATGACTTGGGCCCCAAATATCTAAAGGAACGCCTTCTCCCATATCAACCTGCCCGTGCCTTAAGATCAAGTGGCGAGGCCCTCCTGGTTGTCACACCGCCTTCAACAGTGAGGTTGGTGGGCACCCGGGAGAGAGCCTTTTCTGTGATGGCCCCCAGACTGTGGAATAGCCTCCCCCTTGAGGTGCGTCAGGCCCCTTCCTTATATATATTTAGGAGGGCAGTAAAGACACACCTCTTTGCCCTGGCCTTTGGCTAAGTTGTTAATGTTCCCTCCCCCAGTACAGACATTATCATTTTAAACATGTTGTATATTGTTTTATATGTACGGAATTTTTAACGTCTTTTTAATGTGCATTCTGTTTTAATCTGTTGTTTTAACGTTGTAACCCGCCCAGAGACCTTCGGGTATGGGGCGGGATATAAATGTAAATAATAAATAAATAAATAAACATCTGGGCAGGTGCTTCTGAACTTGCAGGAGGCATTTACATGCTAGAAACGCCCCCCGTCTGCCCAGAAGTTGCCTAATTGCTGATGAGGTGTGGAGCATGAAATCATGCTTTGCAATCTTACCAACTCTTACCCCAACTTACCAGCCGGCGGACCATTCGCACCGCTGCTGCCTGGTGTGGACACAGGGGCTGCCGCATGCTGGCAGCCCCACTGGCCTCCTGATGCAACTGCAACTGCGCAGCGTTGTCGCCGACGTGCATGCAGTTGCAGGGGGTGCCGCACGCGAGATGGCGGTGCCCAGAAGAGGACTGGCCGGCAATCAAACAGAGGTAAGTGTTCGATGGGTAGGTAGGCTAACGTTGACTAGAGATCGCAAGTGCAGGAAGGGAAGTGCAAAACGCCTCTGTCAGAAAAGGAAATTGAGTGCACTACTGCCAGGAGTAGAACCACCAGCAAAAAGCAATTACCAACTAGAAAGATCCAGTCAATAAAGGCTTTAAAAACCAGCAGTAACTGAATCCTGTCTTTTCTGAACTGAAACCTAAGCATACCAGAAGGACTAGTGTTTGGGAGCATCGCCCACCCTGTACATGTGTGGAGCAGTTAATACTCTGCCACACGTATAAAAGGATCAGGGCTAGTAAAGCCCTGCACACCCGTTCTGCACCTCTTCCTTGAGAAAGAGGAGCATGGGAGGGGGGTATGTGACGAGTGGCACAGGCGGAACTGCGTGCTGCATTGCAAGGTCGCCCTGGCAACAGTTCTGCGCAGGCGCCATCATGGGGGCTCCGCAATGGCTGCTGCTAGGGTGGCCCTTTGCACTCAGCTGGCATTTAGGCAAGCACTGGCTAAGTTTCAAATGCTTTGGGTGTCCAAATGTCCAGACACCTAAAGCACTGTAATGCTTCACCTCCCAGAGAGGAGAGACCAAGTGCAAATTTGCCCCGAGATTGCTACATGTAGGATGAACTACAGTTTTCAAAAAGAGGCATATGGAGATACATAAACACGATCTTCAAAGACATCCAGGTTGCTCTTCCAACAAAAAGTCCCCTCCAGATCACATAAGAACATCCCATCTAGTCCAGCCTCCTGTCTCACGCAGTGGCCCACCAACTGCCCATGGGCATCTCAAGTAGAGACAAGGGCAAACCTTCTCCTGCTCTCGAATCCCAGCAAATGGCCTTAAAGCAGTGGTTGTCAACCTTCCTAATGCCGCAACCCTTTAATACAGTTCCTCATGTTGTGGTGACCCCCAACCTAAACCTAACCCTAACCTCCAACCATAAAATTATTTTCGTTGCTACTTCATAGCGGCCTCTGTGAAAGAGTAGATCGACCCCCAAAGGGTTTGCGACCCACAGGTTGAGAACCACTGCCCCAGAGGCATCCTGCCTGTCCCCTCAGGCTGAAAGATGTACTTAGGCTATGACAAACAACTCCCAAATGGATTATGGGGAAATCCTGCTATAACAAGAGTCTCCAATGGGTGATACCCTCAAAATGTGGGTCAGTGCGCAACTTCGTAGGGTTGAGGAAGAACTCCACAAAAACGTAGCAAGCGATGAGCAGAATCAGGAAAAGGCCCAAGATGGCAGATATCACGCTGTTCAGAAAGAGCCTGCAAAGGAAGCAGAAAATCTCATAGCACTTTTCTCACAGAATGCTTCACCAAACAGTCCCAACAACTGAGTGCCTTCCAGGTGTTTTGGGCTACACATCCCTATCCATCTCAGCCAGCATCAAATTATCTGGGGCAGGTCATAGGTAACAGTCATGAAGTGTGTTTGTTGCACATTTTGTCAAGAGATGCAGAGCCCAGATGCCCAGCAAAGGAGAAAGGTAGGTTGATAACTCATGTGGACTCCCTAGTGGCCATGTGGCTCAATGGGAGATGGAGGTGCCTCATGAACACTTCAAAAAAACCCTGCTGGATGGACCAAAGGCAGCGTGAAGCCCGATTCTGATTACCAGGGGACTACCTGATACCTTTAGAAAGTCCACAAATGCCCACATTCTCCAGAGAGTATTTAGAAGCACAATGTATTTAGCACCAGATGGACTCTACTGCCATAGTTATCAATATAGTCACTGATAACAATATCCTCTACGAGACACCACAGTTGGTGCTTTCACTACATCTTCTAATAATGAGTTCCAAAGATGAACGCCATGTGGCGTCAATAAATATCTCCATCTCTCTTACAACTTACAGCTGAAGCAAGAGAGGAACATCCTGCTCAGTGCTGTGAGAAAGCACATAGCTTCAACTGCTGTACAGCAAGACCAGAGCAACAGATTCAACTGCACAGCCAACTATATAAGTTCAAGCAAAGCGTCTACAGAAAAATGTTCCAAATGACACCACGGCTGCCTCCACAAGGGAAGAAAAGTGAGAAATAAACGTAATTAATAAGCATATGTGTAGACACACTTGCCTCCATTTGTTCCCCTTAAAAGCCTCCTGTAAAAAGACACATACAGTTTGCACTGCAATTTTGTGCCTTTGTAACCTGCAATTGTTATACAGGATGAAGTAGATGGTGTAGCCGATGTCTCTTTTAAATTAGGAATAGGGGTGTGCAGGAATGCAATTTTTGACATTCGATTAGTAACTAATCAATATTCAAAAATCTAAATTCGTACGAATAAAGAAAAGCAAATGTCTGGACATTTGAACCAATATGAATACATTCAGACCTATTTGTTTGAATACTCTATGCGAATCTCCTATGCATATCTGCATGGACGCGCATGGATACACAGGAGATACGTACAGATACATACACGATGTGTACATACCCATGCACATACAAACGTCCGAATTATTCCTACAAATAAATTAAATTATTCGTATTCATACAAATACTGAAGTATTCATATACAAACGTCCGAATTGGTCCAAATAATGAATATTTTGAATATTAGTGCAGATCCTTAATTGGGAATGTATGCAGCAGCTTTCTGATCCGCACAGATACTGTGAAGGATGCAGCTCGTACCAGTAGTTCCTCTCTCCCACACAGTTGTTGAGCCACATGCAGTGATGATCAAATCCGCACACACACTTATTGCAGGTTCCACAGTGCTTTGATCTGGCACTCCTGTCAATAAAAGACCTCAGGTTACAGCAAATAAAAACAGACAAACATGAACCAGGATAATCACCTCTCCCACACCCTCAAGGATGTCACATCACACTGCAAACAAAGAGGAAAGATTAACCACCCGATTCTGCTAAAAAAAATAATGTCACACTGTCACTTTCCTTTGGCATTCACTTGGGCTACAGATTATTTGACAGCAACTCAAATCCCAATGAAATGCAAGAGAATTGCGCAGAACAATGGCTCCTCTGTTACCTCTTGTTCACCTCTGCCTTTTCCTGGCAGCACATCTTATTCTAGCTATTAATTTAAGGTCAACTGGAGTGCTATTTTGTAAGATCTGGAGCTCTGGGGCATAGCTGCACTGTTAATGACGTGCCTTCTGTACCCACTGACTTTTGGTGAAATTAAAAGATAGTAGAGGGGAAAAACACTCCTGGAATATGGCAGCGGTGGTTTGAGAAATCCTGAAGCAGGAAAATGAAAAAACGTACAGGGTGGATATCCAAACACAATCAGAAAAGGACTATTTCAAGGGTCCCAAGCCTGAAGAAGAAGAAGAAGTTGTCTTTTCTACCCTGCTTTTATCACCCATTTAAGGGGACTCAAAGCAGCTGACAAACCTTCTATTCTTCTCCCTGCAACAGAACACCCTGTGAGGTAGGTGGTGCTGTGAAAGCTCAGAAGAGAGCTGTGACTATTCCAAGGTCACCCAGCTGGCTTTGTGGAGGAGTGCGTAAATAAACCCAGTATTTCCAGATAAGAGTCTGGCTCACAGTTTGGTCTAGTGGATCCATTTTGCATGTTTCAAAATCTAAGAAGGTTTCATGGCCAGCAGTGAGATGAAAATCAGAGAGGTAAAGAGTCGTGCCTAAACTTTGCAAGGATGGCTTTAAACATGGAAAGCAGAAAACAGACATTCCTATTACCCATCTTCTTTCAGTAAATTCTAATGTCCCCATCGACACTGGCAAAGGTCTTCACGAAAGATTAGTCTTCTCACCGCTTGAAAGCAAAGCACCCATCCTTAAACATTTATCTTAAATCACCCATGCTAGCAATTAATCGCTGTGAGGACTCTTGAACAAGCAAGGATAAGAAAAACTAATTAGTACTTACACATCCACGTCACATATGTGACAGTGGCGGTTTTCTATGACATGCGCATGCTGACTCCGGTTGAATGTGGAGAGTGGTCCCTGGTAATTCTTCTCACGCACGTTGTCGTCAGCAGGATCAATGGAAATGACTGCAAGATGAACTACGAGATGGCAGAAAAAGAACACTCCGGGACACTGAAGGAACCACGGTTAAGGACTACCTGAAAGCCCCATTTAAGTGGTGACAAAATCAGTAAAAATCAGAGTAGAAAAGGCACTTGCTTGTGCTGGGAGTGATAAAACAGCTCTAAAACGAGATGAACCAACTTGAGTTGGTCAACAGCAAAGAATGTGATAGACTGGGGCCTTGCCACATCCTTCATGTCCCAAAGTCAACCACGAATCAAAGTGGACGTGTTGGAGACTCGTGATTCTCAAGCTCCTGGAAAGAGAAGACGTCTGAATGATGAAACATGAACAATGACTCTCAAATAGAAGAAGGGCTCCTCTTACAGAGTACACCATTTATTCCTTAAAGGAACATAAAAAGATGTTCAGCTTAGCTAATATAGTCGGACCCCTGTATCTGCTGGGGATACGTTCCGGCTCCTATCGTGGTTACCGGAAACCGTAGATAATCGCAAACAGGCCTTCCAGTTCTGTGGTCATGCAACTCCAGAACCTAAAGTTCTTTTCTGGCCTCCAGAAGGCCTATTTTGGCCTCCAGAGGGCAATGAAATAGGCATGTGGTGCCCACCTCCCACACTCCCCCTTACATTTTGGGACGGGCTCCCGTGACACCACGCGCCTATTCCAATGCTCTATGGAGGTCAAAATAAACCATCTGGAGATTGAAATAGGCCTTCCGATTCTGGGTGCTTTTCCACACACGCGTGTGTGTGCGTGCGTGTGTGCGTGTGTGTGTGTGTGTGGCAGATCCGGTAACCATGGTTAACTGAAACCGCGGTTACTGGATCAGTGGATACAGGGGTCTGACTGTACTATAAAACCTGTTCTAAATCAAGGAAAGAGAGTCTAAGCTTGCACAAACACTCAGTGGCTCTGGCCTGTCCTAAATCAAAACACGGTAACTTCAAGAACCTCACCACTTAATAACAGAAGCTGTGCTAGCAAATTATCAGCCTGTTTAAGGATACAATATACCCGGCAGGCATCCAATGGGCAGGCAGGAGTGGCACGAGGATGCCAAAGCTGACAAGCGCAAAGAAGAGATAGAGCAACCAGGCAATGAACTGGAATGGATGGGGAGGCCAGCTCCAGCCATTTCGCCGGGCCTGCTGTGACTGGACCTCAAGGGCTGCTTCATCACTCTTCTCTGGTGCTGTCTTGTTAGGTACTTTATTGCAGATGCTCATCTGCCAAAAGCAGGAAAGAGAAAAACAGTCACAAAATACTCCTTGCTGGAAAAGAAGAAGGGAAAAAACCGCTCTCTGAAGACCACAGAGAAAACTTCAGATTCGGTTGTTTTCTAATCGGCAAAAGGACAAAGGCTGCGTTCGGGCAGCAAGAAGCTTTGTGGGATCGAAAGAAGATCCTGCAGTTGCTTCCTGCCGGCTCCCTCTCACATCTGCCGGAAGCTTCTGAAATGAACTCAATTCACGTAACTGGAAAGAGTCCCAGGAAGATAGGTGGGGTTGTGAGAGCTCAGAAGAGAGCTGTGACTAGCCCAAGGCTACCCAGACGGCTTCGTGCAGGAGTGTGGAATCAAACCCGGTGACTACGAGACAGGAGTCCGGCGCTCTAACCACAAGACCAAACTGACTCGCATGCAGCGACCGCATGATGGAGTGGCTACGAATTTTTCACGTCACAGAAACACTCCTTACCCCAACCTCGAGATGGTAGCTTCAGCTTCACAGCACAGGCCTTCTTAATCCAGTGATGTGGTTCTTAAAGTGATCTCATAAGGCCCACAGCAGTTCTCTCTGTGAATAAAGGGATATTAAAACATTGACACCGACAATTTGATAGTTTGGTTTTAATTCATAAAGACTTCGAAGCAGGGCCTTAGAATCTCCCTCATCGTGATTTCACAGATGTACCTCACTGCCACTGTTGCATTCTAGGTCTTTGTCTGACCCGGTTATAGAACAGTCCCTCTCGAGCCAAGAAATAAACATGAAAGTGCTTGGAAAAGCCAGATGCCCACATGATCTCTTGAGGCATGAAGATGGCCTCAGTTCTCCTAAAGCCTGAGGTGTAACTGCAACCTACAAGAGACTTTGTGACAACACTAGGGCCACATCCCCATGCAAGCCATTTGGCATTATTTTGGCGCTGACAGGGCTCTCATGGGACTGGGTACAGACCGGCGTAATGTGCATCCGGATAGCTGTTCTGGTCAGCACGCTAATGGCTGCATTTTGCACTAGCTACAACTTAACAAACCGTCTTCAAGGGCAGCCCCACGTAGAGTGCATTACAGTAGTCTAGTCTAGAGGTTATCAGAAGCATGGATAACTGTGGCCAAATCATCTCTGTCCAGAAAAGGCTTCAGTTGATGCATCTTTTTGGGCTTAAATTATGGCTACCAAATAAATATGTCATTATACCTAAGAACCTTACACATAAAACGATACAGAATTGCCTTTACAAAGGCCCAATTCAAAGTTCTATCATCAAATCTACTGAAGGGTAGATACCCTATTACCCTCAGAAATTGTCCATGTAAAAATGGTGACACAGAAACAGCAGAACATGGCCTTTTATTTTGTAATCTGCCCATCAGGAATTAACAAGCCCCAAGCTGAGCCCATATCCAGTGAGACCCAATTCAGAATACATCAAATTGTTGCTAATTGATACCAATCCTGACATTACCCTCGCGGTTGCAAAATTCTTGGCCACGGCTATAAAAATGAGAGCGAACTCTGCCACCAGGCCACCTCGACTAGAGATACTCTGAATCGATGAAAAATTATGCTTGATCATACACGTGTTTAATTTGCTTTTTTACTGTCTCTCGTTGTAAATTGTTTTTATCTGTTTCTATGTATTATCATGTGAGTCTTTAGCCTGAAATAAAATTTTGATTGACTGATCTATAATGTTCTTGAATTTCATATGATTCCCTCTAAGGGGCGAATTTGCACCTTCAGTTCACTGGGAAAACTTCCTGAGGAAGTGAAGATGGTGCAGAGTTCCAGCGCCTGCACTTCAGGATGCTGGATCTATCCCTAACCTCACCAGGGCTTCCTGCGTGGCACTACTGCTGAGATGACGAGACAACGCAGTGCCACCCTCCCCAGGCTCCATTTGAATTTCTTCCAGCGATGAGAGGTGTGAATGGAACCACACCTGCCTGGAGGAATCACAGATATAAAGCAGCTAGAAGTGCTCTTCATCTACAAACACCAGGAAGTCCTGCACAGGCAGAACTGCATCTGGGGAAGCAACAGCTCTGGGCTATGCCAATGGACCGTGCAGGGAGTCCCCTGGAGTTCTCCAACAGTGTGAATGTGTAAAGGTTCTAAATTATTCAGATTCCATCTAGGACTTCAGGATGCCCCTCAGGCAGTCAACCTAGGAGAGATTTATTCATTCCTCTGTCAGGAAACTTTGCCCTGGTTGAAGAGATCTCTCAGAGACATCTCCTTTTTGAGCCATGGAAAGCCCGGACAGATGCTGCAACACCCTGGAACCTGTCATGGGCCAATACGTGACAGGAACTTCGGGCAGGAAAACAAGAAAAGCTTCAGAGATATCACATGAAGGCTGAGCTGTTGGTGACAATCCTGGTGGCTCAGATTCAATAGTCTAGACAGCTGCATTTCCGCTATCCTGAGCCAACGCCGCCTGCTGTGGAGACATTTCAGGGCAGCCCAAGCCTGGTCTTTCTAGACTTGGACTGGCTTAACTTAGCCGACCAACAGACAGACGTCCTAAGTTTGCAGGAGGAGGGCCTGGTGTCAACCCTTTACGGAAGTCCCTGAATTCAGGAGCAGAAATTACTGGTATTGCAGTGATCACGTTATAGCCAGGAACAACTGGAGACATTTACAGGTCATCAGCCTCACTAAAAGCCAGAGAGATTCAGGGTCTCTCCTCAGTGGTAAATTCCATCTCAGAACTGGGGCTGCTCAGAACATGGGCTGCACTTACTCCTGTAGTTTCTGTGAGACTTGAAGGAAGACTGCAGCTTCCCTGTGATGTCTCTATCCTCAGCCACTTCCCTCTCACATAACTAAGCCAAATTACATGCTTTTCCTTCTCCTACCAACCTTCCTCCTGCATTTTACAACTTTCAGTGCTCCTAAGAGTCCAGAGATATACGGTTAATGTGTACAGAATGTTATAGTGTTTATAATTAAGACCTGCAAGGCCTCTAAACAGCTTTGAAAATTCAAGGTAAGACATCACGGGGCTGGGGAGGAGGAAAAACAGCCAACTGGTTGTTCGGTGAAGGTTTTAAGAAAGTCAAATTAATTACCCAGCTGAGCTGATCTAAAACAGCAGGCTAGCAGCTTTACATTAACTAGTGTTCCTAAACTGGATTTTCTTCAATTTTAAGTTAGGTAGAATTCCAGCTCCGAAAGCTTTTTCCAAATGCAACTCTTATGGAACATCTGTAAACCACTAATTCTGTCTTGGGGTCTATTTGCACTTGGCTTTATTCTGGAATCTGTCCTGTAATAGTGGTTGCTATCTGCTGCAGGCTACGGTAGGACTCAGGTGAGACCTGCCGGAGTCTGCATTAACATGCGGACAACAGTCCCCTTATCCTGAAATATATTCCAGAATATGGCCAAGTGCAAGCAGGCCCTTGGATTCCATATTACGGATCCTTCTATACAACTCACCCTCTTATACAAGGGTCCTGTCTGCAAATGACACTTGTTCTTCAAATCTGAATTCCAGAAGACAGATATTTTTTCAACATATCAATGATCACTTACATGCCAAGGCAACAAATCCTTGGGAAATGTGAACTGAGGCACACTTCAAAGAAATGGCTACTATACTTTATAAAAAAATATATAAGCTATCTAGAACTCTTTGTAGACCAGAAGCGAAATTAATGAGTTTGTCAGTTCATAAATCACACCTGCCCAAAAGCTTCCAGAGGAACCCTAGAAAAAGCCAATAACTATTGGGAAAGCTAAGTCATGGAAATTTCATATTTCCAGGCCTCTGCAGTATGTTACGCAGAGCCAGCCATGCCTACAAAGCTCAAGTGAACTCTGTTCTCTTTGCAACTGTTAATCAAGCGAAAATAAATGCATGTTAATACAAGCTGGTGAAGACAGGGATTTCCCAGCTTCTTAGTCATGGCACACTCTTCTTGGCTGAAGATTTTATTGTAAAAATGCCAGAAGGTGAATATTAAAAATGTTCCTAGAATGCACGTAAAATTAGTGTTTGTCAAGTACAATTCTAATTCAAACACCTCCCAGAAGAAGAAGGAGAGTTGGCTTTTCTACCCCACTTTTCTCACCAATTTAAGGGGACTCAAAGCAGCTGACAAAGCTTTTCTATTCTTCTCCCCACAACAGACACCCTGTGAGGTAGGTGGGGCTGTGATAGCTCAGAAGAGAGCTGTGACTAGCCCAAGGTCACCCAGCTGGCTTCATGGAGGAGGGCAGAATCACACCTGGTATTCCCAGATAAGAGTCCAGCTCCTTAACCACTAGACCAAACTGTCTCACAGCCTTGGAATATGGCATTGCCATTACTGTATCAGTGCTAACTCGCTGATGGCCTATATCCCACAGACAACTCAATGACGGAACACCACTCTCTCTGTAGAAAGATAATCCAACAGAGTCACTGGACCTTTCTGCACCTGACCTACTGGCTCACAATTTTGAAGGAATAAACCTGGATTCTAATTCATATATATGAGCAAACGACCTTCTTTATTTATCATACCTACCATGAACCGAGGAACCAAGATCCATCATGGAACACATACCATTTTAAAGCAGGATAAATGGCTTATTGTCACATGCAGTCAGTCAGAATGCCATTCCAGCTGCGATGGAAGATTCTAAGGGCATATCTTTGCCCACTGCCCACAACCAAAGAATCTACTCCACTCCCGAACACTTCCATCCATATAAAACACAGCTAATTAACTGACCAGTTCTACTGAGACTCTAAGGTTTGCTCTAATTAAAAGTAATTTAAGTCCTGAGAGATTGTCCAACTTTGCTCAAGAGAGTCCAGTCTCAGGATACTGGAAACAATATCTACGTTTTATTTCATCTAGGAAATCCTGCCAGGGAGCCTTTCCAAGATGAAAGAAAGCTTGGCAGGA
Source organism: Aspidoscelis tigris stejnegeri (assembly GCA_023333525.1). Lineage (NCBI taxonomy): Eukaryota > Metazoa > Chordata > Lepidosauria > Squamata > Teiidae > Aspidoscelis > Aspidoscelis tigris. The sequence continues at coordinate 7,981,009 of JALMGA010000013.1, forward strand.
TAACTTAAAATCCAGAGACATTCTCTGGACCCCTTACTGGCCAAAAAGAGCCCAAAAATCTGTTGTTCATGATGCAAAGAGCACAACATGTTGGGAAAGGATTATAGTGGGCATGGGATCACAAGCAGGATCAATCAAGGGATAAGTCCCCCTGGCTTTTATGTTGAGAAAACTTTACTGGCTCTGTTGGCCTCTCTTTATAAATCTGAGCTCCTTTGGCCCTAAAGCCATCCCAGGTATTTATCAATGGGCTTCGGACATTGCGGCACAAACTGACCTAGCAGCCATTGCTCCGGCCACAGGCACACCTGATCTGGCCACACATAAATGTCAGGTTCATGTAGAGGCATACCACACTTTCCATTCCATCTTCGCAGGCTATTTACTAGAGTGAGATTCAAACAACTGGATATTACGACCAAACCGGGCCATTATCAGAGGTTACCCTACGATAGGAGAATCTGTGCATGTGAAGAAAATACTGTTGAAAACTTAATGCATCTATTTCTGAACCGTATATATGGGGAAATTAGGAGACATAGGCCCTCTTCTAGATAGCTATTTCTGGATGATGCTGGAAAACTTCACGTAGTGCTCAGGGACTCAGACAGGCAGTCCTTTTTAAAAGTTTCACTTTTTATCCTGATGGCAATGAAAATCCGTGCAGAATTTTATTACAATTTAAGTTCCTGTGTTATGCATTGTACCTCTGTAGTTTGATATGGTCTAATGGGCTAGTCAATAAATGTTGCTGTTGTTACCACCACCACCTTAAAATGAAATAAAGTATTGAGGAATAAGCCTCCATTTGCTTCAAGGACAGTGTGGAAATTAGACACAATGAAGAGAAGCAACATTAGAAAATATATTCAAGGCAATGTGGGCTTTGCACACACCTGCCACACCTCATCCCCGGGGAGAAGACACCCACCCACTGTGCACACAACCGAAACTAAGCATGAACATCCTCTAAAGCCCAAAGTCTATTTCAGATACAAGAAACTGTCACGGCACTGCACCCAAAAAGTTTCTGTGTCACTGAAAGGCACATCCTACTTGACTCATACAACACAAATCTAGGAACATGACAATATTCTCTGTTCCACAACTTCAGGAGGAATCCACTACCCAGAAAGTGCACCATCCAAGTTTCTGGGCAGAAGTAAACTGCACAAACCAGTTTGGAAGGGATTCCTTCCCAAGCCAAGAACAAAGCCAGGCTCCTCCGACCCACCTGGGTCCAAATCAACAGAGGCACCCCTGGCCCTGAAGAGCATGCAAACAGCACAACAGCAGCATGTGTGCGCTACGCAAGGACGCTCCGCCAACTTGACTTTGTAACTTTCATCACTTCTGCACAACTGATTATTTCTACAGAGCGGCTGTGTTCACACACCTAAGTTTTAATCCAGGTCCAGTCCACTTTCAGGGAGAGGAAATGCATCCTCAACAAAGTAGACGAACCATTTTCTATTTTTATCTATCCCCAGGTGGGTTTTTCTGAGTTGGATAATACTGAAACACCAGACACTTTTCTAGTCTGTCCTCTCATTCTGTAAGAAGAGTTGGCTTTTCTACCCTGCTTTTCTCACTCATTTCAGGGGACTCAAAGCGGCTGACAAAGCTTCCTATTCTTCTCCCCACAACAGAACACCCTGTGAGGTGGGTGGGGCTGGGAGAGCTCAAAAAACAGCTGGGACTAGCCCAAGGCCACCCAGCTGGCTTCATGGAGGAAGAAGAGTTAGCTTTTCTACCCAGCTTCTCTCACCCATTTAAGGGGACTCAAAACAGCTGACAAACTTTCTGTTCTTCTCCCCATAACAGACACCCTGTGAGGTAGGCAGGGCGGTGGGAGCTCAGATGAGAGCTGTGATTCGCCCAAGGTCACCCAGCTGGCTTCACGGAGGAGAGTGGCATCAAACCCGCTATTCCCAGGTAACAGTCCGGCTCCCTAACCACTAGACCAAACTATCTCAGAAGTGGGCCGAAGACGGATTAAAATGTACGTGTGAACGCGGCATAAACCACACACAGAGACCTTACCCGGAGCACCAAACAGAACTTTTTAAAGAAGTTACCTGGCGGCGGCGGCGGCGGCGGCGGCGGCCCCCCTTCACTGCACCAGAAGGCCACGCCATCACCCACGGCCACACTGATGAAAGCCCCTCGCACCGCCACGCTGCACGCTCCCCCCGCCCAAGAGAAGCTCAATTTCCCCGGGGCCAACACCAACCAGGCAGCTCCCCCCTCCCACGGGGGCGCCTCCCCCCCTCCTCTCCTCACCTTCCCCTCCCCCCAGCACAGCGGTGGTTCCGGGCGGCCACGCATCCGCCTCATGCCCGGGCACCGATGGGCACGGAAGGGCCCCCTTCCCCAGGGCGGGCCCGGCTGGACCAAAGGCTCCTCAGCGCGGGTCAGGCCGCGGGGCCTGTCTCCATGGCGACCACAAGGGCAAGCAGCAGCCCGGCTCCGCCCTCTTCCCTCCAGGCTCCGCCCCATTCTTTCCTTCGCCGCCGCCTCCCTCTACCTCCAGCTCTCTCATACGCACACATTGATTCCTATGGGAGCGCGCCCCCTCTCGGGAAATGGCGTGTATTGCAGCAGTCTATCTCGCCCCGAAACCTGCCTGCCTCTACACCTAAGGTTTAATCCAGCTTCAGTCCACCTTCAGAGCGAGAGGACACCTCAGCAAAGTAGCCAGTCATTTTCTTTCCACATAATCTGTCCCAAAGGTGAATTTTCTGAGTTGCTTAACACTGAAAGAAAACAACTTGTCACTTTGCTGAGGTGTCCTCTCGCTCTGAAAGTGGACTGAAGCTGGATTAAACCTTCAGTGTAAACACAACTTTATAGTCTTGTCTTTTTTTCTCGACACGTGTCCTCCCTATCCTACTACGCAGGCCTTTCTTTAAACGTGAAGGAGCGAGCAGACTGCCTCTCCCCAATCTAAAAGAAAATAAGAAAACTACTTGGCTGCTGGCATTAGAAGTATTTCTGACTCCATCCCAAACCCACTTTGCAAACCATCTTATCTTAGGCTGCTAATAGTCTTTGGATCTGTTCACACTTAAGTTTTAATCCAGTTTCAGTCCACTTTCAGAAGAAGAGTTGGCTTTTCTACCCCTTTTCTCACCCATTTAAGGGGACTCAAAGCCGCTGACAAAGCTTCTGTTCTTCTCCCCACAACAGACACCCTGTGAAATGGGTAGGGCTGTGAGAGCTCAGACAGAGAACTGTGACTAGCCCAAGGTCCACCCAGCATGGAGGAGTGCGGAATCAAGCCTGGTATTCCCAGATAGGAGTCCGGTTCCTTAACCACTAGACCAAACTGGCTCAGAGTCAGAGAACACATCAGTAAAGTGACTAGCCTTTTTTTTTTTACTTAATCTAACGCAAAGGTGAATTCTGTGAGTTAAGAGAATGTTAAAAGAAAACAGCTTGACACTTTGCAGGTGCATTCTTTCACCCTGAAAGTGGACTGAAACTGGATTAAAACTTAGGTGTGTATGCAGCCTTTGGGTGGTTTTCCCAGATCTTCTTGCTAGTTTGGAAGGTTTAGGAAGTACCACAAAACTCAGGGGAATTTTATGTGATGCCCACTTCATCTGGAAATATTAGTGATTCTGAACATGTGCAGAGTTACTTATGGTTCCTACAACTAACCAATCCATCAACCCTTTCCCTCTGAAAATAGAAGATGGGTCTATCAGGAAGATTCAGACTCAAGCATTTCTGTTCTTGATCGCTATGTATCTGCCCAAAAATAAAAATACAAGTAGCATCCCCTTATGCTTAACATTAAATATTTTCATTGGTGCATCCTTCCCTTTGCCACTGTTTTGGTCCTCAAAAAACAGAGCATTTCCAAACAAGGTCCAAAGACACAGCTGCCCCTGAGGGCATCTTGGTTCCCATAATGATTCTGAGCCACTATAACCTACTCCCTTTCTAAAGGAAAAGGGATGGGAAAGAGGAAAGGGCTAACTTCTTTTGCACGCCGAGGCTCAGAAGGATTGCTGACTCTTTTCCTGAAAAAAGATATGGCAGAATCTTATATAGATGAATCCAGAAACTTAATAATTTTGTGCATGCAAGATTAAACAAACAAGGAACACTTCTTTAAACCAATAGAAGTGACCCCATGACATCTTAATGTTTCTGTACTTACTTAGGTTAAATTACTAAAAGTCTTCTATTCGCGCTCCAGGGCAATGCTTCATTTCCTCCTGAAGACCAGCACACTGTGCAAGATTTAAAAGCCTGCATATTTTCACCAGCAAAGCCTCGAAACCATGAAAAACGTTCTTGCTTGCTAGATCTCCCTCATCTCAGTGGTGTTTCAGTATCTGAGTAATACATAAGGCTTCCTTGAAGTTCCACCCAGAAGCACAGACTGTCTAAATAGGACAGCTGGAGGAAATCCAAAAGGCTGGAAGAAATCTAATGTGCAAAATATTTAAAAACAAGTTGCCACTCCTATTTTGGCCCAGCTGCTGGCCACGCCCTACCAAGCCAACACAGCAGGCCAGATGTTCCACATAGAAAAATGCCTTTTGCAAGCGGAAAGCACTGGAGATCTGGAAAGGCACTGGTAAACTTTAGATCAGTGATGGATTAGACAAGCGTCATTCTACGGACCTGATCTCTTTGCTCTCCTGGGCCAGATGCTGTTCCCCATGTGGGTTTGCATTATCTTCTGTTTTCCACACCTCTTCACTTCTTGTTACTCCAAATTAGGGATGTGTATGAATGGTGTTTCGCATTTGAATTTGAGTCAAACTGATTTGAATGTTTATTATCCGAATGCAACAAAATCCGATTTGAATCGATACATTTGAATACATTCGTTCGAATGTTGGATTTGAATCTGAAGATACGAATGTCAACAACATCCGTGTTAGATGTATCTATGCATTTCGTACGCATCCCGTTTTTCCCGATACTTTCTGTGCGACTGAGTACAGATACGTAATATCTGTACTTTTGAATATTTCAAATCATTTAAACGAATGTTTTGAAACATTTGAAACTTGTACAAATGTTTATATTCAAACGTGAAGACATTCTCTTTGAATTCAAATGTCCACAGTCCATCAATGTGGGCAGAGAGAAGGTTGCCACATGGTAGCGATGAAACATCTAAATGTTTCAACTCTTCCTTTCCCTAGACAATTACTTATGGTTCCTACTTATGGTTTCAGATGTTTTTCTCATTACTAGCTTAAAGGCAACTCCTGTTTCCTCAGCTTTCCCCTAGAAAAACACTCCCAACGTGGCACTCTTCACATACGGCGGTTTCTGAGCTCCATCCCAGGGACATTTTCAAAGGATGAAAATTGCAGTAAGTACTTTGCAGAGGAAGGAAAGGTAAACTGGGCTTTGTTGCTAGTCTGCCTTTCATCACCCAATTTAGCTTAAACCATCTTATTTGAGCCAAGCCAGGCTTTACAAGTTTCCTTAAATCTGATACCACTTTTTTGTTTGTTTGTTTACACTTTTTGCCTCTCTGTAAAGGAACAAGAGAACTCACTATCAGCCATAATCTTTGTTAGGCTGGGGAAAAAATGCAAAAGTACTGAGAAGTTATTTTCCCCTTATTTTGTGTTCTGGTTATCTTTGTGGTTGAGTTAAATGTACTTATTTTTAACTTGTTTTAATCAGCTCTGAGCTCACTGACAGACAGCAGTTATAAATGTAAACCCAGAAATAAACTTAGCAACAATCAATTATATGTAAATTGATTATTACTTAATTTATTTGTGTTTACATTTAGAACTGCTGTCTGTCACTGTGCTCAAAGAAGAAGAAGAAGAGTTGGCTTTTCTACCCTGCTTTTCTCACCCATTTAAGGGGCTGACAAAGCTTTCTCTTCTTCTCCCCACATCACCCATCCTGTGAAGGAGGTGTGGCTGTGAGAGCTCAGAAGAGAGCTGTGACTCGCCAAAGGCTACCCATCTGGCTTCATGGAGGAAGAAGAGTTGGCTTTTCTATCCCTTTTCTCACCCATTTAAGGGGACTCAAAGTGGCTGACAAAGCTTCCTATTCTCCCCACAACAGAACACGCTTTGAGGTAGATGGGGCTGTGAGAGCTCAGAAGAGAGCTGTGACTAGCCCAAGGTCACCCAGCTTGCTTCACGCAGAACTGCAGAACCAAACCCAGTATTCCCAGTCCGGCTGGTTAAAACAATTTAAAATATATATATACACTGGTCATTAACTCCACAAATACCAGCCAGTGATCAAAAGATAATGCTATGCCTCCAAAACATGGCTTGTGAATAGAGCAGACAGGAAACTTCTGGCGGCTTTCCAGACTCCAAAGCTTGTCAGCTCCAGCTTGAACAAGCAATGGTCAGGAAACGGAGAGCTGATGTCTGATAGTATCTAGAGAGCAACACGCCCTTCATCCAATCCTAGGGCCAGTAACCTTCATTGGAGGACATTTTCTGCTCTTCTCTGTTCAGTCAAACACTGATAATCTGCTTTCAACAGAAAACAGAAGCCCTAGACTTCTACTGATTAAACTCAATCCAGCATAGCTATGACCAGGACACTATATTTCATAAATATTCCCTCCACAGGTCAGTTAGTTGCTTATCATAGTATTTTAAATCCAGGGAAGCCACCTGTGCTACCTGGCTGCAGACAGGGAAGTACAAAGATGTCCCAGGTAGCGTGGGAGCAACAAAGGCTTCAGATCAAATTACTATAATCAAGTAACGTGTTGTAATACAAGATTTCTGAAAAGCACATCTGTTGTCTGTCCTAATGTTTAACCTCCTAAAGCCCTATAAACAAAGCTCAGTGCTTAATGACTTTCCTCAGGGTAGGACATAAGTCATTAACCCCCTAGGGTTTGCATCTGAGACTCCAGTTCTCCAAGCAACACAGCTCGAAATTGCAAGAACCGTGCAAGTTCTTTAGGTAAGTGCTTGTAGCATCCTGGAATTCATCTCTCCTCCAAGCAGCCTTCTCGACCACAGGAAGACAGACCATTTTCATCTGAAGTTTGGAATCCTTAGCTGAGTATCATATGGTAGATGGCTGTCAGGGACTCTGCAGTTTTGGACAAAGATCTTCCTGAGCATTCCCAGATACTCAAGACTGAACCTGGGACCTGCACGCATATTAGTGTATAGACTTCCGTTGACCTACAAACCTTAATCAGTATTTATACAGTGCATCTAGATCAGGCATGTCAAAGATACGGCCCGCGGGCCGCATCCGGCCCGCGAGCTGTACTAATACGGCCCGCCGCTGCCGCTGCCACTGTCCTCCTTGGGCACGAAGGAGGCGAGGCGAGCGAGCGCGCGGCAGGACCCTCCACTGCCCGAGTGTGCGGGCGCCGCCATGGACAGCCAGCCCCTCCTCTGTGCCCTAGCCACGCCCTGGCCATGCCCCAGCCCCTCCTCTGTGCCCTAGCCACACCCCTGGTCACGCCCCAGCCCCTCCTCTGTGCCCTAGCCATGCCCCTGGCCACGCCCCTGGCCCTGACAGTATTTTTTTTTTTAATCCGGCCCTCTGCAAAATTGAGTTTGACACCTCTGATCTAGATATTTATGTACATGTGCAATTTGCAGGGAGGGGGGTTCTCATGCATAAGCTTTTAACATGCTTAATTCCACTGGGGAGGGGGGGGGGGTCCCCTGGCAACCTTTTAAATACCCAGTCTTCAAGCAGGAACTTCTGAGCAGCCTGATACTTCCTCATTCTTTTATTGACTTTGATCATTGTTTTGACTACTGTAGCTTATGGTATTTTAAAAAAAACATTTTAATTTTGGATTTATGTACCATACCTGCCTAGAAGCAGTTTGACCAGTAATAAAGTTTTAAGATCTGGAGGGGAGGCCCTCCTGGTTGTCCCACCACCCTCAGCAGCAAAAGGGGTGGACACCCGGGAGAGGACCTTCTCAGTGATGGCCCCTAGGCTATGGAATAGTCTCCCCCTTGAGTTGCATCCATCACCTTCATTGTGCACTTTTTGGAAGGCGGTGAAGATGCACCTCTTTGCCCCTGGCCTTGGGTTAAATGGGGACACACTTTGCCCTTCCTACTTGCAGATGCTACTGTTTTAATACATACTGTTATTGTTTTGATAATGTTTGATTTTAAATGTTGTTACCCACCTGAAGACCTCCAGGTATGGATGGATGGATGGATGGATGACAGTGATATTGGATGGATGGATGACAGTGATATAGGATGGATGGATGGATGGATGACAGTGATATAGGATGGATGGATGGAGAAAGATGGATGGATGGATGGATGGATGGCATGGAACTGTAGAATAGCAACTATAAGATCTGCCAAATGGAGCTCCGGAAGACAGTTTTTTTGGTTGTTGTTTCTTTAATGTGTCATTTCTTCAAACTCTGTAACACCTTCATCTTCAGATTCATAATACAGCATTACCTTTATAGCAGTGGTTCTCAAATGGTGGTCCTCTAAATATTCCTGAAGAACGTCTCTCAGTGTTCCACTGCCAGAATCCTGTACTAGGCCCACTGGGGGACTAGAATCCTTGGGGTTGTCCTTCAAGAACTTCTAGAAGACCACAGTTTGAGAATCACTCCTTTACAGCGATATTTACACTCTAGTCCCCCTGGAGGTCCCTGCCTCCCATCTCAGGTGGACACAAAGCCAAGCGTTTGTCGGATAAAACTACCCCAAAGCGATTGAGCTTCAGGGCTGAACTGCTGCTGTCACAAAATTGGGCAAGCTCAAGAGAAAGAAGATACCCCTGATACTTTCTGAATGGTTCAGAAAATCACATCCCTGATAAAACAGCCACGTGGAGACAACAGGTGACGCAATATCCACCCCCACACACACACAAGCGCAGCTAGAAACGCTTCATCTGACGGCGCTCTTGCCGGCGCTGCTTCTTCTCATTCGGCTCCTGGTTGGCAGCTGATGTGTCTGCACTAAGCCAAGGGCCCAAGATGTTGACCCAGAGGAGATAGAGAGCCCGTCCCGGTGCCTGCAAAATAAGAAGCAAAAATGGAAAGATCCAGCAGAAAGCCAAGTTAAAACAAACAAAAACCCAACACAGCTGAGCACCAACCAAAAAACTCTGCTGGATGTTTTCAGGATACCAAATTAAAGCTGCTAATTTGGTTCTGTTTCATTTCACCATCAAAGCATGAGGGTTCTAGTGCAATACATGGCCTGCAGCTGGAATCCCTGAAGGCATCGTTTGCAGCCAGAGGGCATGAATGTTTTTTTGACGTTCTACTCAAATCAAATTGAATACCCGAAAATCCGATCCGATTCGAATCTTTTAAATTCGAATTAAACAAGATCCCATTAGTATTTACCAAACTCGAATTTTCGATTTGAATCTGCCCATACGACAACGTTCATATGTGGCCGTTTGCATCTTCCCCACATCTGCACGCATCCATACATGTCCGTATGCATCCCGTCGTTATCCCGTAAGCAACTTGTTTTCATCCCGTGCGGATCTGTACAAAAGCGTACGGATGTGGGAAAGAGGCAGATCTTCTCGTACGCATCGTGTATGAACCCATACACATACAAATGTCTGGATAATTTGAACGAATAGGTCCGAAGTTTGAAATTCAATTGGAATGCCAAAAAAACATTCGGGCACATCCCTACTATGATGTGCTCATAGAACGGTGATGGCTAACCTATGACACGCGTGTCACAGGTGACACGCCAAGCCCTTTTGGGTGACACGCATGGTCACCCTGGTACCTGGGCGTATAGTGCTTGCTTGTTCTCGAAGTGTACGAAATACCACCTTTCAATTGAAGATGTAGCAAATGTAAAGAATTATTTGTTTTTGCTTTTAATAAAATACATATATCAAAAATATAACTTTTTTACTAGAGCTACAAATATCACAAAATTATGGATATTTCTAGATGTGACACAGCACCCGAATTAAGCTAGGTTTTCTTGCAAATTTTGACACACCGAGCTCAAAAGGTTAGCCATCACTGTCATAGAAAATATAAATGTTCCTTGGCCTTTTTCAAACTTAGGTTCCAATTATGTCAAAAAAGCCTAAGGGTTTCAACGTTTTCAGTCAAACAGAGATCAACTGATCAACCGTACAAATAATTACAGGTTTACTGAAAAGAAAACAACAGCAGAAGTGAGGAAATACTCACCAAGAGCCAGAAGTACCACATATAAAGGGAAAAACAGCTGAGGACTTGGATGATAGCTGTAAGCAGAATTGCATCCTTTAGATGCCTGGGAGAGAGAGAGAGAAATAGGAAGCTGTGTATTGGTGCAGAACATACGATAAAACCTCAACTAACTCTATTTATTTATTTATTTTTATATTTCTATCCCGCCCCATACGCGGAGGTCTCAGGGCGGGCAACAACATTTAAAATCAAATACATTAAAACAATAAAAGCACATATTAAAACAGTGTCTACAAGTGGAAAGGGAGAGTGTGTCCCCATGTAACTGAAGGCCCAGAGCAAAGAGGTGCGTCTTCACTGCCTTCCTGAACATATACAGTGAGGGAGCCTGACGCACCTCAAGAACAAGACTATTCCATAGCCTGGGGGCCATCACTGAGAAGGCCCTCTCCCAGATGCCCACCCATTTCTCTATTCTGTGGTCTCCAAACCTTCTAATCAAGATGAGTCCAAAGTCATCCCCTTGTCAGAATCCGACTGAAGGAGAGTACCTGCCTACGTTATAAGAAATCTGCTTCCAATGCAGTCTGACCAAGGAGTGGAAGAAACAAAAGCATGAACTGATGACAATGGAACAGGGAACCGGATCTCTGATGTAGAAAGCAACCTTTCCAAACTCTTTTGCTCACTAAGAAAAAAGTTTTATGGTGTTTCTTTCTTCCTGGCACCCCACTGGACGATCCAGTTACTACTCTCTTCCAGGAAACAACCCAAGATCCTTTCATTACTACTTCATAATAGCAGTGTAAACTGTGTCCTGTAGAAGCCAGGGTGGTCTAGAGGAAGCTTCACACATCTTAGGTACATACGTTTCTTGCTGCTACCAGAGGCTACTAAATCCTTGCAGCGACCCCTGGATGTACATGCCAAGAAAATGGCTGAAGTTTTCTCTGTGCTACTTTCACTTTTTCAGGGCACTTAGATATGTAGAACTCTCCAGCCCCAGCAGATGTTACTCTGCTCTACTGTTGGCTATACCCCACTATTCTGTTCTGTATGGTAAGAACATAAGAACAGCCCTGCGGGATCAGGCCACAGCCCATCTAGTCCGGCATCCTGCCCCACACAATGGCCCACCAATTGACCATGGGCATTTCAAGCAGAAGACAAGGGCAAAACCTTCACCTGCTCTCAGGTCCCAACAAATGGCCTTTGGAGGCATCCTGGCCGTCTCCCCAGCCTGGAGGATGTACCTGGGCATCTATGCTAGTAGCCACTGATATACTTGTCCTTCGTCAGTTTAGAGGAGCCCTGCTGGATCAGGCCACAGCCCATGTAGTCCAGCATCCTATGTCACACAATGGCCAACCAATTACTTCTGGGCATCTCAAGCAAAAGAGTAAGGCAAAACTTCCATCTGCTTTTGACTCCCTGCAAGCGGCCCTGAGAGGCACCCTGCCTGTCTCCCCACCCTGGAGGATATACCTGGGCATCCATTCTAGTAGCCATTGGTACACCTGCCCTCCGTGAATTTGTCCAACCCTTCCCTAAAACCATCCAGGCTGGTTGCTGTCACCACATCTTCTGGCAGCAAACTCTGTAGACCAAGGACCCCCTAGGCGAAGAAATCCTTCCCCTTCTTTGATCTGACTCTCCTAGCCATCAGCATCATAGAGGGGCCCCTGGTTCTGTTATTGTGTGACACAGAAAAGAATCTTTCTCTATCCACCTTTTCCACACCATGCATGATTTTATATACTTCAGTCACGGTGAGGATTAGGTTGGTAAAGAAAGCCAAGTAACCAAAAGCGTAAGAAAGTTATTGCCTGGACCGTGCCAGCTTTGAGTGTAAAGGAATCTTCACATTACATGATCTCCTAAGATCTTAACTCCACTGTCAAAAACACCAGTTTCTAAAGCTTAGGGAATCTGTATCTGGGATATCAAAGAGCCCTCCCAAAAAAATCAAAGAACAGTTTAGAATAGCAGAGTTTATTTAGGATTAAGGGAGGGCCCAGAGATCTTCTATCTCCTAACTACCAGAACTCTTGGTGAGGACATACGAGGGGAAAGAGAGGCATTTCCCTCCCCTCCCCTGCCCACAACCCAGCTTCTCGTTAAGGAAACTGGGAGGAGAAACTTTGAGAAACAACTGGTGCTTCCCGAAGGGCCCCGGTACCTTGTGGCATTCTTGCCCAAGGTGGAATGGGATCTGTATATGAGATCAGGCAGCAGCTCCTGCTCACCTGGACGTGTGTAGTGTAGACACTCACTCTGCCATCCCCTGCTCCATATTCAGGTCAATTCCGCCATCAGCGAGACTACCGTCATCCGCGAAAGAAGGCTTCGCCATAGAGTTCATTGAGCGATAACTAGCCCCGTAAACCATCAGGCTGAATAGAAATGCAATCTGTAGGGGAGCAGGGGAGAAAACAGAGATCAGAAAGAAAAAGGACATCCAGCCTCAGATAAAGCTTCGGCTCATCGGACAAGGACTCAACGAGACTTATTCCAAGGAAAGGCAGTCAAAAATTTAATGATCTAAAGCAGAGGTTCCCAAACTTTTTTTTCTCATAGACCACTTCCAAAATTTTACTGATTTCAGTGGACCCCCTGCTGCTACACTTCTACCATATTCCCAAAACTCATCAAAAAATGTGAAGATTAGATCTAACGATGGAAATTTGCATCGCGGCTGAAATCCCAACCCTAAATTCGGAGTGGTAAAAAGAAAAATAGTATATCTTCTTGTGTTCTATTTATTAAAACAATATGATAACAGACTTAATAGAATTAAAATTAAACATTGATAATGTAACTTCAACAATGCAAATCAACAATTAAAAAAAAATAGTCATAATTTTAATGGGAGGGATGCATTGATAGGTAAAGCCAAGCCAACATTTTAATTCTTTACTATTGAACCCAGATAAATTTTTGTGGACCCCCACTTACAACTTCTGAACCCCCCCTTTTTTTTCACGCCAACATAGACTCCCGTCAAGTCCTCGTGGACCCCTGGGGTCCACCTGGACCACTTTGGGAATCACTGATCTAAAGGGAATGGTAGATGGTTTATATAGTGCTACAGAATAACAACATTTGGGATGGCATGTGACCCTAACCCGAACCTTACAACCCTCCAAGGGGGTGAAGGCCCACAGTTTGAGAAGCAATGGGCTAACGTGGGGCATTAAAGTTGCTGCCAACCTACAATTTCCAGTAGTAGACAATAGAGATTATCACATATATTAGTGTATACATAAACGAGCATTTCACGGCAAGGGCAAACCAATTCACCTTCAAAAGCCCACAAGTTTGGGTTACTGAGAACTTACCCAAGTCCAAGCAGTGGCAGCTGAATAGAAGACCACAAAATTGACAATTCCATAAATGGCCTGAGAAAATGGGAAACACAAGTCATAAGCCGACTAAAATAATGAGGAAGCAAACTGAGTAACGGCTTCAAATCTCTTCATGTTAAATACCATGCACAGCCCACAAACCTGGTCTAGAGATTCACCATGTTCAGGCCACAAATGTTTTTGCTTCCAGAACCCAGAACAGCACTAACCACTAAGCAGCAATAGCCTTCTGGGAGCCGTAAAACAGTACAAAAAATAAATAAATGACAGGCTCCCAAAAGCCAACTGCATTTGAAGATCACAGTTGCTCAGAAACCACGGAAGGCTTATGGCAATGTGTGAGCCAGAATGGAAAAAAAAATGTGACAAAGGAAATTGAAATGCTGAGAAACCAGATGTTGACATTCTGCCCTACAGTATTTTTCTGCAGGGTTTCCTGGTCTGGCTTTAATCGGGATGAAGTTACACTGCTGAAACGTGAATCTACTTTCCCATCTTTAGACACAGTACTTTATGACATGGCAACTTCATACTTAGTTTCTTCCCTCGTGGACAGATGAAGCCTTTGGGTGCCTCCACACACGCTTAAAGCTCCAGCCTCCCTGCACAACTGCTTCCCATCGTCCCAATGGGATGAGAGAAAGTTGCACAGGGAGGGCGGACCCTCTTGGAGCCGCGTCTCGTCACCCTAGATGAGATGCTCAATATTCTGCCCCTTCCTCCCTCCACCTAAAGGAAAAAATAAAATGCTGCTAATAAAACAGCAGCGTTTTAGCTCGCATTTTCCCTGCTGCTGTCCTGCTGTGCCACTGCTGCCAATCAATGGTCACCTGACCAATCATGTGACCTCGAGGGCCGCAGTGGCTACGAAGTTTCCCTCTGTATCTGGAGGCACCGACAGTTTGTTCCTCTTGCTAGTGATAGCCACAGGGCTTTTTAAGCATTCAAAAGAAGACTGGAGAATGACTACTAAGCATCCCCATCAGAAACGACTCGGCCGCAGTTATCCATGCTCTGGTAACCTCTAGACTGGACTACTGCAAGGCACTCTACCTGGGGCTGCCCTTGAAGATGGTTTGGAAGTTGCAGCTAGTGCAAAATGCAGCTGCTAGAACGCTGACCAGAACAGCTAGCCAGATGAACATCACGCTGGTCTTAAAAGAGTTGCACTGGCTGCCAATTCACTACCGAGCCCAATTCAAGGTGTTAACTCTGACTTACAAGGCCCTAAATGACTCGGACCCCAAATGTCTAAAGGAACGCCTTCTCCCATACTGACCTGCCTGTGCCTTGAGATGTGGAAGTGAGGCCCTCCTGGTTGTCCCACCACCCTCAGTAGTGAGGCAGGTGGGCACCTGGGAAAGGGCCTTTTCAACAATGGCCCCCAGGTTATGGAATAGTCCCCGCCCCCAAGGTGCATCACACTCCTTCTCTGTATACATGCAGGAAGGCGATGAAGACGCACCTCTTTGCCCTGGCCTTTGGCTAACGTGACTATATCTCCCCCCCCCAGATATTAATATTTTAATATTTAATACATGCTTTTAAATATGTCGGATTTTTAAAGAGTTTTTTATCAGTGTTTTTAATATATATTGCTTGTAATCTGTTTTAAAACTTGTTACCCACCCTGAGACCTACGGGAATAGGGCGAGATACAAATATAAATAATCAATCAATCAATCACAAGAGTTTGGTTGAATCGGGGGGATAGAGGCTGAAAGTTTTTAATTACACCCAAAAATACTATTTGAGAAGTATGTGGAATACATCTGGAGCAGGCAACACAACACATCATAACACACCAGTCTACCTTCTGGCACTACCATTTTATCCCTTCCTTTTGTCAAGATGCTGAGGATTGCACTAATTTTCACGGCTCCCCCTCACATTCTAGTTCTATAATGGCCCAATGAGATCTCCAAGGGGTCTTTTAACAGTGTGCCCTAAGATTGCCAGCACGGACTTCAAAATCCAAGATTTAACATGGGGTTAAGTACCATGTTTCCCTCCAGAAGTTGCAGGACTAAATGTATCCATCACCCTAATTACTAAACATACTGATTGGAGTTGATGGCTTTTATATCCAGCCTTTGTTCTAAAGAATACAGCACCTATTATAGTATTTTTTCACTCCTCCATTTTATCACCACAACAGTTATTTGAGTGAGAATAGGCAGAGGGGCAGGGATGGGTTCATGCACACTTTCACGGCTGAGTGGAGAACACGGGGAATCCCAGATCCTTCTCTTGACCCTATAACTCCCACACTCCAATGATAGTTAATCAGGAAGCTGAAGTTCAACATCATCTAAAGGACTACATTTTTTCCATCTGTTGGACAGGTTCCCTTCAGCCACAGTTATATTAAGGATTTTGCCGCCCCAAGCAACCTGGTCAGGAACAATCCAACCTCTTCCTCTTGCCGAACTCAGCGACATGTAAGAACATCAGGGCACAGCAGATAAGCTGCTGAGAACTGGAATTCTTTCAGAATGGCAAACAACTTCTGTCTTAAAAAAAAAATCTAGGCAAAACTTATGATACAAAAAGAATGCTGAAAACTCACATTAGCTCCCAAGATGATCCGCAGATAAAATTTGAGTGTATCTTTATTTTCTTCAAATATTTGTTTTTTTCCTTTGGTTCCCACCTTTCCTTTTGGCTGCAAATAAAAACAAAAGTAAAAATCACTGGTAAAATTACACAGTAAATGTTTGAGTGATGGAGAATGCATCCAGGCATTGCTTGTTTGTTCCACTATATCTGGGTATCCAGATGCACTTTATTCCAGAATATCCAGGCTTTCTTTCAATAACAGAACAAGGAAATAACATCTAGATGTACTTTTACATCAGGGATTCTTTACTAGGGATTCCACAGACCCCTTGAGGTCCATGGAGGGATTTCAGGGGACCTGTGAGCTTGAATTGACAATGTTGAGTGTCATAAAATTATCTGCCTCTAATTCTGAGAAGGGGTCTGTGGTTTCCCATGATGCTACATTCTGAGAAAGGGTCCATGGTTTTCACCTGACTAGCAAAGGGGTTCGTGGAACAAAAGAGATTTAGAAACCTTGGCTTAAGACATACATGTACACTCCACCTGAGAAATATCCCAGTCTGGGCCCAGTTCACAAAGAGCCTTAGTTTCACACTGATTCTTCCCTTTTAGCTGCAGCATAGGAACAACAATATTTATGGGGCCCTTGCAAAAAAATAAAATTAAAATTAAAATTATGCCTAGCACCTTCTTTGAGCATCCATCTGGGCCAACTATATGTTTCCCTGTGATTCTTTCAGCGGACTTTATGGAGCACACCGGTGTTAGATGCAACCATCTTCCCTTTTACTTTGACTTGAATCAAAGTGTGGGAAGACAAGCACTCTCACAGGTTTTGTGCATTCCTCAGAGAGGGCCTCATACTTTTCCTCACTTCTAGGGACCAGAGAAAGGGCAACCAATTTGCACATTTGCCACTGAGAAGCTGCTTTGGGGAGACAGAAGAAAAAAGTGGGGAGGTGAAAAATCAGCTTTTCAGCCTTTCTCATCTAATTTACAAGTTCTGAGTTCTGCAGTGTTTCTTCTGGAACCAAACCTACTGTTTCACACACACACACCTCCCAAAATCTCTCTCCGCTCAGCTCAGCACCCTGATGGGAAACTACTATCTTCCCGTATGATAAACCTATCAATTAATAAGAACTGGTAATAGTGCAATACCCAGAAAGCTTCTGGCGTATTTAGCATTTCCTCCCAAAATGTGCCCATGCAAAAGATCAAAAGGGAATGTTAAGAAATAAAGTTATAGAAGGAAATACTATAAATAATTAAACAGAGAACAGCTATGGGTGATACTGCACTGGCTGCATGCTACCAAAGTAGGAAGGAGAATGGTGCATTCTAAGTAAGGCCCTGCTCCCTTAGACCCCATCCCTTTAGGCTGCCCCCCAGGTGGTAGGCTTCTGCAGCACCTCTTCCTATACCGCAGCACCTCTTCCTATACCGCAGCACCTCTTCCTATACCGCAGCACCTCTTCCTATACCGCAGCACCTCTTCCTATACCTGCAGCACCTCTTCCTATACCTGCAGTCACCTCTTCCTATACCGGCCAGTGTGGAACTGCCCTGCTTGTGTCATTGCTTCATCCCTGCATCCTGGGACTTCAAAATTGCTCAAGAGGTGCAATGGAAAAGGCGGATCCTCCAAGAAAAAAAAATCACACATTGTTTTCCAGCATTTTCATCTTCAAATTGCAAACTGCAGATTAATCTGAGACATTAGCAGGGAAATCCCACCTGCCAATCTGATGGTGTGTTTTCTCTTTCACTGTAATCCCAAGATCATTTTAAATCTGTCTTCTTTCTTTCTTTTTTTTAAAGTCATCAGCTCTTTCCCTGTGCCTACAGTTGTCAGCACAACTGTCACATTTGTTATTTTGACAAGCAATCTATGTGGAAAACCAATTGGTGTGAGGTGCATAGATGTGGGAGGAAAGGCAACAGGCAGAGAACCAAGAACTGATTGCGGGTTCTGCCCTCACCCCCGCTGGACCTCACAATTAGAGACAAACAAGTGAGTGAGTGAGTATTTAAAATATTCATATCCAGCCCCATATCCCAAGATCTCTGGGCAGCTTACAGTCAAAGCCCGTAAAAGAACAACATTAAACCAACACAAATCCCTATAGCAAGGTGCAAAACCAAAAACCAACAGGGAGGGTTCCGCCAAAAAAAAAAAAGTAAATTAATAGGGGGTGGTAAGAATAACAGGGTAAAAATACATCCCACTGACCAATGTAAATAGTAAAAAGACAAACATATAACAAAATTCAAAACTGTGAGGCAGTTTAAATACATCAAAACAGTATTAAGCATCATAAGTAGTTTAAACAATTAAAATAGTGCCTGAGTGAGTTCGTGTCCAAAGGCTTTCATAAAGGCTTTCATGAGGAGCCAGGTGCCTAAAAGCTAGGAGAGTCGGCGCTAATCGGGCCTCCAGAATTAGGGCATTCCGTAAGAGGGGGGCCACGGCTGAGAAGGCCCTGTCCCATGTCCCAACACAGCGGATTTCTCCAACTGATATGACCCGGAGGAGCCCCCCCCCCCCCGCCAGCAGATCTTAAGCCTCGGGCGATTCTGTGTGAGGGGAGGCCTCCGCTCAAGTATTGAGGTCCCCACGTTATTAGAGCAGGAGCCCAGGCACCCCTCGACCCCATCATTTGTGACCCGGGGAACCATCTCCAGGGTCCT
This sequence comes from Aspidoscelis tigris stejnegeri, assembly GCA_023333525.1. Classification (NCBI taxonomy): domain Eukaryota; kingdom Metazoa; phylum Chordata; class Lepidosauria; order Squamata; family Teiidae; genus Aspidoscelis; species Aspidoscelis tigris. Next base: position 7,999,753 of record JALMGA010000013.1, read on the forward strand.
CCCACCCCCTGTCGTCTCCGGGCCCCGCAAACCAGCTCCGATAAGCCCCGCGATCCCAATCAGCCCGACTCACCGCCATGGCGGCCGCACCGCTCGGCTCCTCTCAGCGCCAGCCAGCCGGGCGGAGGGAAAGCGAGAAGCCCAGCTCAGCAAACAGCACACACACCACCACCGCTTCCGGCGCGAGTATACGGACGTCATCATTGCGGGACGCACGCGGCGGCGGAAGACAGAGGAGTCCTCCTCTCGCTGGAAGACCACAACTCCCAAGAAGCGTCACGCCGTCGTCATGGGGATCCGGGCGGCTGAAAGGCAAAGGCGGCGAGGGGCGGGGCTGTTTGAAGCCGTTGGGGGCGTGGCCAGGCCGTTGGGCTCGCCGAGTGTCTCCGCCCCTTCTCCGCTCTCAGATGATCAGGTCTGCGGCTCCGAGCGGCGATGGAGACTTGGGGGCTCCCGGTGGAGGTAAGGGGGCTTCCGGTACGGGGAAGAGGGGGGATCAGGCGCTGCAGCTGTTTCTGTTAGGGACGATCCCTCTGAGGAGGAGCCGGATCTTCATTCAAACACGCGTCGGGGTGTTCAGACGTGCTTAAAGACGCGTGTCTGCCCGCATCCATGCCGCCTGGCCTCTCGGCTTCACCTATACGTTGCATTCGCCTCTCTAGTGGCTCCCTTGCTTAGGCTGTGGACACACTTAAGGTTGAATCCGGTTCCAGTCTACTTTCAGAGAGAAAGAATTTGGCTGTGGTCACACTTAAGCTTGAATCCAGCTTCAGTCCGCTTTCTGAGTGAGAGAATATACCAGCAAAGTGACGAGCTGTGTTTCTTTCGGTGTTAAATAACTCGGAAAATTCACCTTTGGGAGAGAGAATGTGGAAAGGAAATGACTGGCTACTTTGCTGATGTGTTCTCTCGCTCTGAAAGTGGACTGAAGCTGGATTAAAGCTTAGGTGTGACCACAGCCTTAATCCAGCTTCACTTTCAGAGCGAGTGAACACATCAGCAAAGTGAGCCAGTCTGGTTTAGTGGTTAGGGAGCTGGACTCTTATCTGAGAATACCGGGTTCGATTCTGCCCTCCCCCATGAAGCCAGCTGGGTGACCTTGGGCTAGTCACAGCTCTCTTCTGAGCTCTCACAGCCCCACCTACCTCACAGGGTGTCTGTTGTGGGGAGATGAATAGGAAAGCTTTGTCAGCCACTTTGAATCCCCTTAAATGGGTGGGGAAAGCGGGGTAGAAAAGCCAACTCTTTTTCTTCTTCAACGTGACAAGGGCTGTGGTCACACCTGAAGTTTAATCCAGCTTCAGTCCACTTTCAGAGTGAGAGAATACATAAGCAAATTGGCAAGCTGTTTTCTTTCAGTGTTAAACAACTCAGAAAATTGCCCTTTGGGACAGATAATGTGTATGTGTTTTCTCGCTCTAAAGGTGGACTGAAGCTGGATTAAACCTTAAGTGTGACCAGAGCTTTAGAAACATACTTTATCCTTTCTTGGGCATTTTACTCTCTGCAAGGTGTGCTGACTGTGTCTGGTCCCAAGCGTTGGAGACGGTCAGCCTCTCTGGACCAGCTTTGGGAGACTGCAAAGACGATTAGACAAGTGATCCACTTAAGTTTGAATTCCCCCTCCCCAGGCGGTTAGCAGGAGCTGTCCAGAGCAGTCAGTCGGATGCTGTGTTTACACCTAATCCAGCTTCACTCCACTTCCAGCAATCAGCAAAACGACTTGTCATTTTCCTTCCCCTTTATCTACCCCAAAGATGGATTTTCTGAGTCAGACCATGGCAAAAGAAAGCAGCTTGTCATCTTGCTGGTGTGTTCTCTCGCTCTGAAAGTGGATTAAAACTTAGGCCCAAATGCAGCAAGAGAGAGAGGAAAATCTTTCCCAGCTTCCTCTTCATTGCTTGGTATCTCTGAGCCTATTGTTTCATTATCATTCATTCAACTGTCCCATCTGCTTAGCCAATTTGAGACTAACTCTGTCCAGAGGCACTCCTCTCTTCACAGTTTGATGAAAAGGGAAAGAACAATTTCCTCCTGAATCCCATGTTTTAGAGCAAACCGCGCACATCTTGGCTGAAAAGACAAGTTATTGCATAGCCCTTTTGTCCTCCAAATGACATCTGGCTTTCCCTAGACAGAAGCACTAGCTTGTATGAGGAAATAAGTCCATAGTTTACTGATCTTTATTTTCCATCTATCTGTATCCTTTGAGCAATAAACTGATCCATGCCAGCCATCTAGAGTCTGATCCCTGTGACATATCATTTACCCCAAGGCTTTCTTTTTTGCATAAAGCGTTCTTATACGGTAAACTCCCTTGTTTACTGCAAACACCAATCACAGGGTTTGCATGGAATCATAAAGGGGAAAAGAAAGCAAGAAGCGACCGCCAGAAGGGTGTAACTTTGTTGTTGTTGTTGTTGGGTACCACCAAATAGTAGGTGTATGCACAAATGCAATTTTCAGGATTCGCTTCGAATCAAATGCCCAAAAATTCAAATCGGTTTGAATGTTTAAAATTCGAATGCATTCACATTCAGTTAAAAAACATTTGAATCTATTTGTGCAAATTTTTTATCTGTATTTGCACATACAAATGTGACAACATTCATATGTGCCCATATGCGTCATGTTTTCGTCCTGTATAGATCCATACAAATGCGTACAGATGTGGGAAAGATGTGTACAGGCAAGTACGCACAGTGTACGTATCCATACACATACAAATGTCGGAATAATTTGTATGAAAATATTCATGCACATCTCTGCCAAATAGTGTCCAGCTCTTAGTTGCTTCCATGCGCACCTCTATGCAGTTTTATTGGCAGTGGTACAGAAGTGGTTTGCTATTGCCTATTTCTAGGGAGAGACTGGGTATTGACCCGGCTACCCTCTGCTCTCCGAGTCACTTGCTCTGCCACTGAGCTACAGTGTAACAACCATCAAACAAAACTAGCTATTGGCTGTGGATCCAGAAACAAAAGCTCAACATTCTATGAAATGCTTGTTCAGAAACTAACATAACATAATTAAAAAGAATGTGCTATTTGCTAATGCTCGTTTCTCAAGGGGCCGTGATTTTAAGGGAGTAAATAGAGATGATCTATGAATAAGAAATGAATTACAGGACCAAGAATGAAAATCAGGGACAATTAACCCAACTTAGGACAGGTAAAGCATTGGAAAGAGCCACCAACTAGGATAGAAGATACACGCAAACTTACATCAGATACTTTCCGATGGATCATATTCGAAGCTGTAGAATTTCTTCCATCTCCCATCCTTAAACCACCCCGGAGTTAGTGCACTGCAAAAAGAAATAAATAAAAAATGCAAGTGATGTTTCCTCCACCAGTAATGCTGTGGAGGAAAAGCATAGACCCAAGTCATAGGTGTATATGGAATTTCATTTTTTTTAAAACCTATCTCTGAAAATCCACCATCAAACAGCTCAGCCCAGTAGAAGAAGAAGAGTTGGCTTTTCTACCTTGCTTTTCTCACCCATTTAAGGGGACTCAAAGCAGCTGACAAAGCTTTTGTTCTGCCTACAACAGAACACCCTGTGAGTTGGGTGGGGCTGTGAGAGCTCAGAAGAGGGCTGTGACTCGCCCAAGGTCACCCAGCTGGCTTTGGGGGGGGGGGTGGAATTGAACCAGGTATTCCCAGACAAAAGTCTGACTCCCTAACCACTAGACCAAACTGGTTCACTAGTGTGTTTTATATGCACGTTGTTTGTTCTTGGTATGGTTGTCAAATTTTACAAAAATCATGAAAATCTTAGCAAAAATCATTGGAATATCTCCCTCCTATCATTATTCAAAATGAATTTGTTGCTATTCTTGTTACAGTTTTGTTCTATTTCATTGTTGGAACTAAGTTACAGAGTATAAGGTTACAAATCCTGTTATGGTATGTTAAAGTATGTTTGTTTTAAAGCAATTTTTAAAAATCGTGAAATCTTACCCCTGTGTGTGTGTTCAGACTTGTAGTAGAGGCTTTAATTTGATAAGAGTCGTTTTGTGTAAAATACGGCAGTCAAGGAGACAGACAAATTTCTTTGCTTGGGGTCCCAAATAAACGAATTTGGAGAACTGGAGAACTGAAGAGAATCACTCCATTAGGAAAGAAAGCAATGAGAAGCTCAGATATGTTCAGGAGAAAGAAGAAGTAGAGTTGTCTTTTCTCACCCATTTAAGTGGACTCAAGGTGGCTGACAAATCTTCTGTTCTTCTCCCCACAACAGACACCCTGAGAGGTAGGTGGGTCTGTGAGAGCTCAGGGAGAGAGCTGTGGCTAGCTCAAGGTCACCCAGCTGGCTTCATGGAGGAGTGCAGAGTCAAACCCTGTGCCTACAAGATATGGGTCCAGCAGTTTAACCACAAGACCAATCTGACCCTTCCCTGACAACAACGATTGGAACCATTAAAGCAATGGTCTATCCTGTTGTAATCTTTATACATGAAATCAAGATACTGAGAAAGAGGAAGGGAAGGAAGATAGATGATTTCACATTACAGATCTGTGGGATCTTGGTAAGAACAGAGGAGGCTGAGCAAGAAGGGCAAATAGACCAGCCCTAGATCAAATAAAATCCAACTTCTCCCTTTAGGCAAAGATCATCCAGCAGAAACTCAGATGCTTTGGGCATGTGATGGAAGCAAATGGAGGACTTTGCAGGGGTAGCAATACGTTTGGTAAGGCTGAGGGGAGCAGAAGAAGGGGAAGGCAGTGGACAAGATAAATGGACATGATTCATCAGCCTACAGGAGCAGTAGCTGGCTTTTCTCACCCTTAAGGGGACCTCAAAGCGGCTGACAAACCTTCTGTTCTTCTCCCCGCAAAAGTCACCCTGTGAGGTAGGTGGGGCTAGTGAGAGCTCAGAAAGAGCTGTGACAAGTCCAAGGTCACCCAGCTGGCTTGTGTGGAGGAGCGTGTAGAATCAAACCTGGTGACTACAAGATATGCGTCCGGCATGTTAACCACAAGACCAAACTCTTGAGATATTACGAGAACCAGGTCTTTGTGGCAAACATCTGTAATGTGTGTCATCCGTTCAATCGTCATTTCATCAGAATCTTCATATGCGTATGTTTATATTTTTTCTGTGGATGGAGGATGTAAATCAGCCCATTTCACTAGTGAAAAAGAAAGGAGACCAACATTTCTGTCCCCCTTTTGTATTTTCCTCCTCTTTTGTAGGTTATTACTTATATCCTGAGCTTCCTGCCCATCTCCGACAGGAAAGAAGCCTCTCTGGTGAGCCAGGCATGGTACATTGCAGCCCAAGATTCTCTGCGCCAGGTAAGCACCACTTGCTGTACGGTACAGATATGTACACACCCCGTAGGCATCCATATGGGTACGTACGGGATGACAACAGGATGTATACAGGATGCATAGGGGATACGTGCAGATGCTTACAGTAGGCACAGGGTACGCATTCATATGTATTGAATATTCAAACAAATGCGTATAAATGCATTCGTATCGAATCGAATGTCCGGACATTCGAAACTGCACATTCGTACAAATATGAAGATCTGACAATTCGATTTGCTAAGAATCAAAGCCCAAAAATTGCATTCTTGCACAGCCCGTTCCCAGGACCAAGAGAACATCATGCCAGGGCATAATTAATAGCAGCCTCTGAGCAATCAGCCGGGAGGCCTGTTGTGCTCACGGATTCCGATACGCCCAATTCCCTTTTGCCTTCCAGAGAATTCATGGCTCTTGTTTCCTTCGTGGACCCGACAGAATTTGGCACGAGGCTTTGCCAAGATCGGAGTAAAGTCTGATTAGTGTCACCTTTGATTTGATCACAAGCCAAGAGGCTAACCTTTCCTGCTTGTTAGCTAGCCGCAGCCAGACAATAGCTCGCTTTGTTTGGCCTGAAGCAGGAAGCAAACCTTTCCAGTATCCTAGCAGCGATATCGGAGGAAGAGGACACAGAAGGTTCACTGCAAACACGCTGGGAGCATTAAATGAAGGTTTCTATTACCCTGCAGTGGCAGCCCACGCCTTCCCCCCCGCAACATTTCATGGTAGAAAACCATGGAGACTTTGAGAGACAGGAAGTGGCTCACCTTTGCTGGCGGAAAGGGAAGTGTCAATAAGTTGTGTTATGGAAATATTTACTGGGGGCCGAATATTGTTAGGTGGATGACGGCAACATGTTCCAAAGCTAATTTCAGCTTCCATTTGAGGAACCCAACCAAGTGTGGTCCTCTCCTGAGGAAGGAGGAGAAGGAGGGGATGATCTTTGTGGCATCAAGATGTCAGGGATTAGGGATGTATTTGAATGCCATAAGATTCGGTTCGGGCATTTAAGATTTGGATGTCTCAAGGGGTGTTTTTCCACTGTCACTAGAAGTACCCATTAAGTACTCATTAATGGGTACAAAAATACCATTACGTTAATGGGTGCTTCTGGTGACAGTGGAAAAACACCCAAAATCTGATTCGAATTCATACCTTTGAATGTTAGATTCGTATTTAAAGATATGAATGTCGACAACATTCGTATCTGTTATATGTATCTGTACGCGTGTCGGAAAAATCCGTATGCATCCCGTATTATCCCATATGCATTCCGTTTTAATCCCGTATTTTAAGCGCAAGATATGGATTATTTTGGGGCAGATTCGTATACAACAGATACGAATCTACACATTCGAATCATCTGAAAATCCCTATCAGATTTTTGAAAATCTGTATTCAAGTTTGAATGTCAAATTCGGATTTTCGAAAATCCAATTCAAGTTTGGATATTGAAATTCATTGGATTTGAATCGAATATTTGAGTTTTCAGATATTCATGCACATCCCTATCAGGGATGGCATTTCTGCCATGATTTGCAGGTGACGTCCCGGGGATTTTGAGCAGAAAACCACCACTCCTGGGTAGACCACATAGCCCGTTCTTTCTCTTTTGGTCCACTGGTCATTTTCATTTTATTTGTATACCGCCTTTCCAAAAGACAGTTTACCAAGGTGGCTTACAAGAAAAGACAGAGCGTCTGCACTTGAAGGAGCTGATTCCGAATCAGAAATGGTTCCTTCTGCGCAGGAGTGCGCTGCGAGGCGACTACATGTCGGAAAGTGCGTGAATATTCGTAACATTCAAAATTCGTGTGAATTTGGCCAAATGTGGACATTTGAATTCGAATTGAATGTTGCCACATTCAAAGACTGACATTCAAATTCGAATAGAATGTGTGTGTGTGTGTGTTTGGTATCCATTTTTAATATATTTTCAGTAAGCATTTATATCACATTTCAATACATAATTATAATAAATTCTATTACGGTGCTGTAAGATTTTCCATGTGACTTCCTCCATTCTTTGGACTCTTCTTCTAGTGATCTTTTTATTCTTTGCTCTGTACATATACCTGTTACTCTTTCTTTTAGAGGCCGAAAGCTTCCGTCAGAATACCCAATCCCTGAAGAAATTCTATAAAAGGTCCCCAATCTTCTATAAACTTATTCGCTGTTTTGTCTTTTAATAAATTCGTCAGCTTGTCCATTTCTGCCATCTCCATCAATTTGAGTATCCCTTCCTCCTCTGTAGGAAACTCTTCTTGCTTCCATTTCTGTGCTTGTAACAGTCTGGCAGCTGTCACCATATTCAATATCAAGGTCTTTACATCATTTGGACCTTCATCAGCAATGCCCAACAGAAATAATTCTGGTTTAAACTCAATATTCAAAATTTGTCTCATCCAACGCCCTATTGTGCTTCAGTATTTTCTTGCCCCCCACCTTTTTACATTTCCAACACTTTGTTGACATATTTTGATACATTTTCCCAAGCTTATGTGGCACTAAGTACCATCTATACATCATCTTATATTCTCTTTCAACGTCCCACAAACAATACATTTTATATCTTTAATCCAAAGTTTCTCCCATTGATCCATTTGAATATTGTACCCAGAATTTCTTGCCCACATAATCATACAATCTTTAATCTGATCATGCTCCATTTCTATTTGAAGTAGAACTTTATACATCATACCTGTCGTGGCCCTTTCTGCCTTGCTCAGCTTAATTTCCATCAAATAGAATGTTTTGATACGTTCGTATGAAGCTTTGTATGGGATCCATATGGGGTTGAACTCCCAATACATCTCAGACTTACCTGGCACGTCACCAAATGCTGGGTAAGTGTGATCGCCACTGTACTAGCAGCAGTCGCCATGTACCAGCAACAGCCATGTGCAGCACACGACTGCAGTGGCAAAACCCCACCCCACATACTCGTTGCCCGGAAGAGGTAGAAAGGGTGCGTGCCAGGTTTTTGTGCCAGGAGACAGAACCGAAGCGGCCCATGGCTGCCCCTTTGGGCCACATGTGAGAAGGCAATGAACTCTAAAGCTATCATTCTCTAAAAGCACCCAACCTTCTGCTTAATTCCAGGAGGACATCGTCTACAACATCCCAGCCACTTCGGCCTCGCTCAGCACCATCAAGAGCCTGTCCCGGCGACATGTGTCCAGCGTCAAGCTGGCAAACCTGGACGGCTCTGCCACGTCACGAGAGGTCATCAGGTACGTGGGCAGCTACCTGGGGCGCCATCTCCACGGGCTCTACCTGCATGGAAGCAGCCTGACAGAGAGTACCTTTGAGGAGCTTCTCTTGGCTTGTCCCTGCCTTACAACTTTGGATCTGAGTGGCTGCAACAGCCTCTTCATGCCCGGGACCTTGCTGGCCAAAGAAGAGACCTCCGCGCAAGCCCGAGAGGGCTTAGTCAATGTGCGGGAGCTAAACCTGTCTGGGATACGATACCTGTCCGACCTCACCTTCAATCGCCTGACCAGGTGCTGCCCACGACTGTCCAAGCTTATCCTAGCACGCTGCCACATGACCTTCGAGTTTGATGCCTATTACGGTTCCAACAACTACAATTCCTCCGTCCTGTTGAGCTTCCGTAACCTCCTGCACTTCCTTCGGGAGCGCGCCGGCAGCCTCACAGCTTTGGATTTGAGCGGCACCAGCATCTCAAGCCAAGCTGTGAAGTCCATGGTCCAAGTAGAGAAGCTGCTCTTGCAGGAGATGGTGCTACAGTCGTGCCGAGACCTGACCAACGAGGCCGTGGGCGCCCTGTGCCAGTACCAGCCGCATTTGACCACCTTGGACTTGAGCTGTTGCTCTGAGCTCTCGGATAGGGCTGTGCTCGCCATCAGCGCCCAGCTCCGGGACCTGCAAAGGTTGCGCCTAGGGAAGCTTCCTCGGGTGACGGACAATGGCTTCCAGGGCATCTCGCAGCTGAAGAACCTCCAACACTTGGATGTCTCTGAATGCAACATGGTGAGCGGCAGCGAAGTGGTGAAAGCTTTGAAGGCAAGCAAGGAAAAGCCCAGACTGGTGTCCCTGAATGTTGCCTTCTGCTCGTTGCTAAGAGTAAGTTGTGAAGTATTTACTTGGGGCCTATTCGCACTCGGATTTATTATGGAATATAACCCAGAATAGGGGCATGTTGTCCACATGCTAGTGCAAGCTACAGCAGGCCCCAGGTGAGGCTGGACTGAATCTGCATTAGCATGGGGACAACAGGCCCTCATCCCAAGAAATATTCCAAAATACCGCCAAGCGCAAGCAGGCCTTTGGTCCTTTAAAAATGTGGGGTTTTGAAAAACACCATTAAATCTACATCAAGTCGCCACCCTAGGAAAATAATAAAAGTGTTTCCGGATCTGACTGAAACCCAGTTAATCCAGTAGCTACGCCCACAAGCAAAGCTTTATCCAGACACCACTTACTCATTCCACCTTATTTGGATAATCTGGAATAAAGCGCATCCAGACATATTTTATTCCAGATTATACATGCCTTATTCTGGACTGTCTGCATTTTAAATGTTGTTACCTGCCCTGAGATCTTCAGGTATAGGGTGGGATAAAAATGCAAATAATCAGTCGGTCAGTCAGTCAAATGATATCTGGATGAAGCTCAGGCCAAAAGGGTAAGAGTTCTCGTCATGGCGGACAAAAAGGATAAGGGAACGTTTCCTTCCTTCCTTCCTTCCTTCCTTCCTTCCTTCCTTCCTTCCTTCCTTCCTTCCTTCCTTCCTTCCTTCCTTCCTTCCTTCCTTCCTTCCTTCCTTCCTTCCTTCCTTCCTTCCTTCCATCCATCCATCCATCCATCCATCCATCCATCCATCCATCCATCCATCCATCCATCCATCCATCCATCCATCCATCCATCCATCTACACTTGGCCTCTTAGCAGACGTTGGGGTAGCTTCTGCTAAGGAGCATCTGCACTTGGCATTTTCAACCCAGAAACACTTCCTGCCTTACCAGAAGGTACCGCAGCATCTATTAGCGGTGGTGCACAAAATTGTGCACCTCATGTGTCCTGACCTTTACCTTTCCTGGCCAAAGGGGCAACATTTGCCCTTCTGCCAGGGTTGGGGTCATCTGAGGGGCTGCGCAAGCACGCCGGCACCTCAGATGACCCAAAATGTGACTGCCCATGCTCAGAGCATCGCCGTTGCTGTGGCAATGGCACATGACTCACACATGGATGGACCCAGATAAGTTTCCGGGCTCTTGGGGCTTGGCTTGGCATGTACTAGAATTCGTAAGTGGACGTTAAGCTAAGTGCAGAAAGGCCCAAAGTTAACATTAAACAGACAGTGATATTTGTTCGCCACGCCTTCAAGTATAGAGGAGTGTTACCTTCATGTAACATTTCCCACAGCCCATGCCATTAAGATGTGCCAAACAAAAGGGACGAAATCCATGACCTCTTTGGTTTCTTTGCGTGCTTCCACAGGACAAATCGGTCGTCTCTCTGGCCGAAGCCTTAAGCAAGAGTCTTCGGGTTTTGGACCTCTCCTCCTGCGTGTCCATCACCAACACCAGCGTCCAGGCCATCGCGACCCACCTCCTGCACCTGAGGGTCCTACGCCTGGCCTGGTGCAAGGAGCTGGCAGACTGGGGCTTGCTGGGCATTCCCGAGCCCATAGAAGAACGTGAACGGGCCAAAGAGGTGAGGATGCCTCTGTGAGGGCACTTATGGCTGGGTTGTTCACAGAAGGGGAGGCGCTATGCGGCAGTGACTTTAATGCCCAATGGCAGGAGGAGGGGATGGAGGAATACGAGGGTCACGCCCATTGTGTGGTTAGCGAGCAGAGGAGGTCTTGGCGGATTCTGAGCCAACGTTTAAGCCACTTCTTATACTTTACAGTATTCCTGATTTGAGCATGCATTTGCACAGGAACACTGATCGCCTCTCGCACACAGCTTTTGCAGCAGAGAACTAAATCTGACATGGATGTCGTCCAGTCCAATCCAAACTAGCCAGTTTGGTCTAGTGGTTAGGGAGCCGGACTCTTATCTGGGAATACCGGGTTTGATTCCGACCTTCTCCATGAAGCCAGTTGGGTGTCCTTGGGCTAATCATAGCTCTCTTCTGAGCTCTCACAGCCTCATATACCCCACAGGGAAGAACAGAAGCTTTGTCAGCCGCTTTGAGTCCCCTTAAACGGGTGAGAAAAGCGGGGTAGAAAAGCCTACCCTCCCTTCTTCTTCTCCCTCAATCTTGTAGTTAGAGTGCCAGGCTCTTATCTGGTAGTTTTCCGGTTCGATTCCGCACTCCTACACAAAACCAGCTTGGTGACTTTGGGCTAGTCACAGCTCTCTTTCTGAGGTCTCACAGCCTCACCTACCTCACAGGGTGTCTGCTGTGGGGAGAAGACCAGAAGGTTTGTCAGCTGCTTTGAGTCCCTTAAATGTGTGAGAAAAGTTGGGTAGAAAAGCCAACTCCTCCTCCAGCCACAGCACGGAGCTTGTCACCTCCATTGCCATTGCTGAGGTTGCAATGTTCACGTCACCATGCCTGGCACGAGGGCTTCTTCCCCCTCCTTGCACAAGCACAGTAGGCCTGCCCACGGGTGCCATGCAATTTGCCACAGCAAGGGTGCACTTTCGGATACAAGAAGCAACCTTGTACAAGAGGTGCTTCTAGCGCGTGGAACCTCTTGCACCCTGCAGGGGCACTGTAATCCCTCCAAGCCCCTTCACACCCCTTCAGCTCAGGTGCAGGTGGAGACACAATTATTGCAGAGTGTACGCAATCTGTAGCGGAGCCTCCAGCTGTAAGCGCAGCAGGCTGGTTAGCAGAGAAGCTTCCGAGATGAGAGGAACGAGTTGGCCATTCCTCCAAAAGGAGGCTTTATTGCTTAGTAGTTGCAGAGTTATAAACAGGAAGCCATCAGCGCCTCTCCAAGACGCCTTCCCTGCCCCACGGATCCATGGCTTCATGAGCCCAAGAAGGAACAGGTTGCTTAGGCGAAGCTGAGCCGGCTCTAATCCTGTATCCTATTGTCTTGACAGAAGGACAATGGCCCGAAGTTCAGCCGAAACTTTGGCAACATGGGTTTCTTCTTGCCACCGCAGGATTTCGAGGAGGACACGCACATTCTCATTGACCTCACCAAAGAAGGTGCCCATCAAAAGCATCAAGCTTCCTTGAGCAACCTGACTCATCTGCAAGAACTCGACCTGACGGCCTGTGGCAAACTGACCGATGCCAGCATAGCTAAGGTTTGGTTCCTTCTGTCTTTCAGTAGCATTAAGATGTGGAAGGAACACTAACTTAGTGGCAGAATCCATCAAAGGGAAAGGTAACCTCAAGTTGAACTTGGCTTCTGGAGACCCCATGGGCACGTCTGTGGGATCTGCTATTGCATTCTTCTGGAGAGATGAAAGAATTGAGCCCAAACTGGGGTCCTCTGTATGCAAAGCCAATGATCTAATGCTGTTTTGCAAGCAGAGTCAGAGACTGATCAGGTGGGTGGTATGCCTCTGAGGGTCAATGCTGGAGAATTACCTGTAGGACAGGTTGCTGGGTACAGATCCTGCTTGTGGGCTTTCAGATGCAGTGTGAGAATTGGCCGCTGGACTAGATGCAGCATTGGTCACCTCCAGGAGGATGTTTCTATGGCAGTCGCCTTTGAACCAAAAGAAAGATACCAGCTGCAGTCTTTATTTTAGGGTTTCCCTCCACTAGAGGAATATCGGGAGCTGTTCTAGTCCAAGTTTTTTACAAATGCTCTCGAATGACGTCCGTCAAACACCCAGGAGGGATCCGCCAAGCTCGGTTCCCCCTGCAACTCTTTGTGCTCTCGTCCTTCTGCAGGTCATCAGCTTTCCTGAGCTCCGCCACCTGTCCCTTAGCCTCGTGCCCAGCATCACAGACATCAGTCTCACTGCCATTGCTCGTAACTGCCGGAGCTTGGAGCACCTTGCCCTGAGTCACTGCACAAACCTGACCGACGCAGGCTTCCTGGAGGCGGCTGGCGCTCTGCACAGGCTCCAGCATCTCATCCTGTCAGGCTGCAACCAGCTAACGCCCCGGTAGGTAGCATGCCAAAGTCCAAAGGTGCGGGCGACAGGTGTGGTTCAAGAGCCCGGAGGCAGCTTTCGAAAGGCCGCAACGGCGTCTGGTTGGGCAGAGGGAAGAGAAAGCAGATGGGATACGCACAAATATTTGTAACATTGGGAATTCGCATGAATTTGAATGAATTTGGACATCCGTAAACAATTCGAGTCATTGAGAAATAAGGCATCCGTACGGGAACGAATGCTTTGGAACATTTGTACGTAGGGTATTTTTCCACCGCGCTCCTTGAATCCGGATCTAAGAAGATCCGGATCTAAGGAATGGGTACTTCTCTTCATCCAGATCTAGTAGATCCGGATTAAGGGAAGTACCCAATGTGTTTCCATGGGTGGTCCAGCACCCAATAGCAATGGGTGCTAGCCTGCCTGCTGTGGAAACACCGGAGCACCCATTTGCAAATCCAGATCTACCCACAAGGGGTCTACCTATCACACCAGGTGTTTGGGGGGACAGGGGGTGCAATCTCTGAAGTTGCCTTCGGAGATTAGCAAAGACTCTGAAGTCCCTCCAAAGTCATTCTGAAGTGGCCTTTGGAGATTAGCACAGGCTCTGCAGAAAAAACCCTTTGGAGCCTTTGCTAATGTCTAAAGGCAACTTCGGAATGACTTCCGAATGACTTCGGAGGGACTTTGGAGTTTGGAGTACCCCCCATGGGTGTCCCCTCCCCTGAGCCTCCTCTAGATCCCATTGCCCAATTGCAGTGGAAACAGGCTCCCTATAATCTGGTTTTGATGGCTGAAGAATCAACACGAAATCCGGATTATAGGTCCCTAATGGGGTCCGTAGTGGAAATGGGGTCATCTGGCTCTCAGCCAAATGGGTCCTTAATGGGTGCTAAAATGGGTACTTGCTGCCAGTGGAAAAACACCCAAAGTTTTGTTGCATTCGTGACCCTGGGGAGGAGGGAAAACGGCTGCGCCGGTCACATCTGCAATGGATCCAGAGTGGATCCAAAGTGGATTCAGGACAGATTTGACGCTTTCAGAGCAGAAACGTAATGCTATATGTATTGGATACGTATTGGATACATATGCGATCCATATCGATTTTGTACTGGACAGTCGTATCGAATAGAATCCTACCACATTCGGGGATTTATTTGAACAAACACGGATTTCTTGCCTTCGATTCGATACAAATGGAATGTAGACAAACATTTGTGCACATCCCTAGAAGCGAGGGTTGGGGGAGAGTGAGAACCTAAAGCAGTGGTTCTCAACCTTCTCAATGCTGTGGCCCTTTAATATAGTTCCTCGTGTTGTGATGACCCCCAACCTACCCCTACCCCTAACTCCCAACCCTAAAATTATTTTCGTTGCTACTTCAAAACGACCCCTGTGAAAGAGCAGATCGACCCCCAAAGGGGTCACGACCCACAGGTTGAGAACCGCTAACCTGATGGTTGGATTCCTTTTGCAGGACCCTGAAGGCTGTTGGTGAAGGGTGCCAACGGCTAAAATGTTTAGATGTCTCCATGTGCAGCAAGATCAGCATGACGGATGTGGAACATTTCCAATCACGCCTCCCGCCACAGAGTCAGACCAGCATCCAGTCGCGGTTTGTAGGCGGGGCGGACCTTTCCATCACACTCTGAGGGAAGCTGGGTGTGGGCTCGGAGATAGTGACATTCCGCTCTGCCGTCTCGATTACCCATCCTTCCCGGAGCGGACAATGACCACGTCTCGGGAAAACGATCCTGCGAGGACAGACTTGATGTCCCGTTAAACGTGGTTGCATCACCGCCAACAGGTAGGTAGATGAATCCACCAGCTCTTCCCTCAAAGCCTGGGAGCATCTTCCAAGTTTGTCCTGCTGGCGCTGAACTTTGTCCAAGGCTGTGGACCTTCTTGCCTTCCAACCCAGATGGGACCCTGAGCTGTGATTGGAGCAGGACAGATCCAGGCTCGTCAAGATGGCATCCAGAGCAGTGCAGGAAGACCATCACTGTTATGGACTTGACCTTCAACGCGGAGCGATACGGTTGCGTCCTACTCTTGCCCCTGGAAGGAGGGCTTTTCTTTCACTGTGGACTCACCTTGGTTCCTGGCTGCCAGAGTGAGAGGCACATGGCGGCAACAGCATCTATTTCAGAAGGCCACTCTAATACCAAAGCAATCCTGGAAGCCGACAGCCAACTCAAAGAGATGAGTGCGTAACCAAAGACTAGGAGCTGCCCATTCCTGAAGATAAGAAATGTGCAAAGTCCCAGACTCAGCTCTACCAGATTATTTGTATTTTATTTTTTTAAGCTTATACTATGCATACTCCCTGGAGTTTCTACCATGCACACAAAGCCATTGCACTCATAAAGGTTTTTGCTATCTGTTGTACTTCAAGGTGAGAGACAAAGCTGTGCGCGGAACCCGAACTTCAGTAACCACTGCGGGCCTTTATATTGCAACTGATGCCAGTAAACGAGAGCTACTTGATTGGTGCCTTTCCAGATGCCCCTGAGCTAAACTCCCAGCATTCTGGGCCAGTCAGAAATGCTGGGTACTAGAAAGCATCTAGAAGGGCACCAATGTAACAGCTCTCTGCCAAGTTCTTCTAAAGGACCACAACCCAGTGACATAGCATGCACGTTTTTTTACTGCTGGGATTTAAACATGGGTCATAAGGCTCCCCAGGTCACTCTTAAGAAAACAGTGGAAGATAGTTTCTTGGACCTAGGGGAGAAAAGTGAGGTAGAAAAGCCAATTCTTTCTTCTTCTTCTTCCACCACCTTTTCTCACCCCTTTTGAAGGGGACTCAAAGTGGCTGACAAACCTTCTGTTCTTCTCCCCAAAACAGAACACCCTGTGAGGTGGGTGGGGCTGTGAGGGCTCAGAAAGAGTTGTGACTAGCCGAAGGTCACCCAGCTGGCTTTATGGAGGAGTGCAGAATCAAACCCTGTGACGATGAGGTATGAGTCTGGCACGCTAACCACAAAGCCAAACTGGACATAGCTGCCTAGGAATTGCCTACCAATCGTGGTTGGGGCCGTACATGAAGGGGTGAGTGTTGCAAGTTACATGCCCAATTAGAATACACACATTCTCCCTCAGTGCTTCGAACCTTGCAGATGTAAACTTGTAGGTTTTTCCTTTTCTTTTTGGTTCTAGCTTTGGCCGCGCTATTTGGCATATGGAAAGCCATTCGGCCTACTGGTGTTTCCATATACAAAAGGCAATACCTCCAGAATACCAAGGGTGTTTTTCCACTAGCACTAAGTACCCATTAAGGACCCATTAGGTTCAGAGCAGGAAGACCCCATTTCTACTACAGACCCCATTACAGCCACATTTGTTTCCACCTGTTCTAGGGAAATCTGGATCATTGGGTCCTTCAGGACCTATAATCCAGATTTCCTGTAGACCCCATTAAAGGGGTCTACAATGGGGTCTTCAGGCATCAAATACAGTTTATACGGAGCCTGTTTCCACCACAATCGGGCAATGTGGTCTTGGGGGGGGGGGGCTTGGGGAGGGCACACTCACGGAGGGGTGCCCCCAAACCCAAAGCTTTAAAGCCTGTGTATAATCTCCGAAGAATAGCACAGGCTCTGAAGAGGACCCCATGCAAGAGCAATGCCAATCCTAGAGACCTTTGTCAAAGGCTCCGGAGAGTCTTCGAAGTTTGCGGCAGATTGCTCTGGAGCCACTCCGGAGAATCTTTGAAGAATCTCCAGAGATTGCACCCCCTGTCCCCCCAAAAACCTGGGGTGACAGGCGGGCCCATGTAGGATGATCCGGATTAGACACATAGGTGCTCTGGTGTTTCCACTGCGAGCAAGCTAGAACCCATTGCTATTGGGTTCTAGACCACCCACGGAAATGCACTGGGTACTTCCCTTAATCCAAATCTACTAGATCCAGATTAGTTGAAGGACCCATTCCTTAGATCCGGTTCATCTTAGATCCAGATTAAGGGAGGTCAATGAAAAAAAACCCAACAGCATATTTAAATCGAGGATATACAGCCATTTCAGCAATATCAAATACATCAACAAAGATAATTCCCTTTTTATTAATTATTATTATAATTAATTATCATATAATTCAGGCCTCCTTCCCAGAGGCAGTACCACAGTGAGCGTCTTACAGTAGAAAGCACTTAGCGGGAAAGGGGTCCAGGAAGTCCCTTTGTGGGAGACGCAGCGGGAGGAACCATTTCCTGTTAGTCCCTTTGCAGCTACAGTACTGCAAGAATAATGGTGTTGCACCAAAAAGAAGCAAAGCCGTGAGAACGAAGCAGCTCCAGCGCAAAGTGGGCGCAGTGTTTCAAAATAATGCTGCAAATATAAAGAGCAAAGGAAAGTGGAAGGATCAGTATTGGTATATGAGTGAGGTTTAGGGATATGCACAAATGTTTTTTGTCTTTGATTTGTTCTGAACTGAATGCAAGAGAATTTGTCTTCGTTCAAACAGATCCCCTTCGAATGTGGTAGGATTCGTATTTAATACGAATGTTCAGTCCCATACAAATCCCACATGAATGCGTATGAACAGCAAACAGATCCCATACAAATGCATACAAATAGCAGACGGATCCTATACCCGAATGCATGCAAATAGCAGACGGATCCTATATACGAATAGCGTACGGATCCCCTACAAAGCTTCATACAAACGTATCAAAACGTTCTATTCGAACTCAAATGTCAATCTCTGAATATGCCAAGATTGGATTGAAATTCCAATGTCCAAATTTGGCCGAATTTCGGACGTTAGGAATATTTGTGCAGACCCCTAGTGAGGTACCTCTATGGAATTCACACAAGTCACCTTTCACACAAGAGGGGAACCCACAAAGGATTTGCTAGCCAGAGCAACACCCGGCTTTACCTTTCTCCCTACCGCTAGCCTGAAAAAGCACAGCAGAAGGGGTGAGTTTCAGCTCTTGTTGCTTGTCAGGCAGGCAACATCTAGCTTTTTGGGAATTTGTTTGGAAGCGTGCAGACATGTGCCCGGTGCGGTTGTAGGAGGCTGCAGGTCTTGCAACAGGCCAAGAGGCAGAGCTTCAACACTTGCCCAGTGAGAATAAAATAAAGATACGCGGAACATAAAGCAGTGAAATAATAAATTGAAGTCTTTGAATAGAGCCAATATTCTATTCGAATGCCAAGTTTCAAACCTTTGCGATTTGTATAAATTGCAAAAGTGTCATTTTCTGCTCAACCCTAACCTGGGATTCTCAGCTCCTTACTATTTGCTTACTATAGGTCAGTTAGCTATTGGAGGGGCTCATTCTAAGCTCACTGGTAGAATGAATCAAGCCCTGGCCATCTGTGAAATACAGACTGCTGGTGATAGAAGCACTTTTCCTATGCAATCCAGGAACTCCCACCTAACCTGATCCTAGAAGATGAAGTTTGGGTTCCACAGAAGGCAGATTTCCCTTTTAAGAAACAACTTCCTAGCACCCATGGCTACCAATGCCAGAGCAGACTGAAGAGAACAGGTAGGCCAATGACAGCCGCTCTGCCCTTTGCCTCCTTCATATAGTGTTCTGTTTTCCAACTAAGTGTCCCTTCAAGCCTATTTTGCCCCTCCCCATTCCCAAATCCAAGACAACCCGCCTGGAGGAGTTTTTCAGAGTTCCGAGAGATCCCAGACGCTGCAGCTGAAAGAAAACAATTTATATCCTATGAAACTATAAAAACCAGATTTCCCAGCCAGCGGAAGCAGGCTCAGCTTGGAAGACTTAAGGTTGGTTTGCTCTCTGCTCCCCGATGGCTGCACTGTAATGCAAACGAGGCAATCCAGATTGAGCCCTGGGAACCAAAGAAGGATATGAAACCATCATCTGAAGTCAGTTCACGGCCTGGTCGCCCAGTCCACTATTGAGGCAAACTAGGTTTTCATCAGCCCTGAATGTAGAGGACAGGACAGGCGACACAAGAAGAGAAAGCCTGTGATAAGAAACTCAATTTGGCTTTGAACAAAGCAAGGCTGAGGAGCACCGGAGGTCCCGGACAATGCTGGTTCTGGCTTCAGGCGATACGTGTCAAGGATGAGGCAGCCATTACTGCTCTATGTGGGTAAAGTCATAGCAGAAGTTTAAGCTGCTGGGAGGTTTGGGGACCACCGGCGGGGCGTCTGGGATGGAGATGTTTTCCAGGTCCAACAGTCGTAGCTTGAGCTCCATAGAGAGCAAGATGTCCAGGTCGCTCTGCATCCGTTCGCTCACCATCTCTCGGCCCAGGAGCACGTTCAGTCCGTCTGTCCACAGGCAGAACTGAGGAACGACAAAACAGAGCATTGGCTGGTTCCGGCAGAGCTCCCGACTCACACGTTTACTGAGGAACTCATGCAAAGAAGGAAGAAGCTACGTATTCCTGGGCAAAGCAGTGAGTGAATTTCAAAGGGCAGGCGACTTGCAGCAAACAGAGAGCAGCTATCATCATCATCATCATTATCATTATTATATACAGAAACACAACAATGCAACACAACACTAAACATGTCGGCTTTGCTGTTTCATAACACGTCGGGAACTTCCCAAGTTCCTAAGATGACATCACGTATTGACAGAAAATGTGAGCAGAACCCAGCAGGGTGGCCTTTTGCAAGTGACAGATGGTAACTTGTCAATGCTGAGCTGTCTAAAAGTGCCTTCGGAGGTCTTTTGCAATGGTACCCGGTGTGCCCATCACCTCTGGGACCACCACTGCTGGCTTGTGCCAAAGTCTTTGAATTTCAGTCTTTAGGTCCTTTATATTTCATAATTTTCTCTGGTGGTTTCATGTCAATCCTGCTGTCTCCTGGTATAGCGACATTAACGAGCCACACCTTTTCAACAATGGGGATGTTGATTTTTTTTTTAATTATTATTATTACTAACCACATCTCCCTGCAAATAGAGAACCCAAGATAATGCATGGATATTCCAGAACAGCCAAATACAGCGGAATACAGAAGTGACATCCGGATGCCGCATAAGTAATGGAGGTGTGGATGCAGCCCTGATCTGACATTCTAGTCCACCATTCCAGGTTTCCTGGGATGCAAAAGGTCCTCCCCAGACAGCTTACTCACCTCGTACCGCGTGGGAGCAATGAAATTCAGGTGGTCCCCAAGGTCGTAACTTATGGAAAAGGCAAGGTCAAGGAGATCCTAAGGAAAAGAGAGATTGCAAGGGTTACCGGCATCATCAGCGTGAGCAATGGGTGGGTGGGTGGTCAAATACAGGGTTCTTCTGATTGAGATCTCCAGAAGCAAGTGGTGGGCCACTGTAGGGCTCCTCTTATCTTCTTAGAAGAAGAAGAGTTGGCTTTTCTACCCCGCTTTTCTCACCCACTTACGGGGACTCAGAGTGACCAACAAAGCTTTCTGTTCTTCTCCCCACACCTGTGAGTTAGGTGGGGCAGTGTGAACTCAGAAGAGAGCTGTGACTAGCCCAAGGTCACCCAGCTGAGTTTATGGGGGAGGGCGAAATCAAACCCGATATTCCCAGATAATAGTCTGGCTTTCAACCACTAGACCCTGCAGTCTTGGTGACCTTTCCTCAATTAAGCTCTTTTTCCTGTGCTCAGTGAGCGAGACCTGGGGAAGGTGAGCTCTGGCACAGGTGATGGGAAATCACAACTTCAGAACATCTGTAAACCAGGGAGGTGGGAAGGCTGTTGATGCTAGTCACATCTGCAACAGATCCAGAGTGCACTCGACATGGATTGAGGGCGGATTCAAAGTGGAATCAGGGTGAATTTGACACTTTCAGAACGGACGTTATAGGATACAGATATTTGTATGAATACATTTGTATTGAATAGAATCCTGCCACATTTGAGGGGGATCTATTCAAACCAATATGAATTTTCTTAGGTTCAATTTGACATGGATTGAACGCAAAATAAACCCTGTTCCTATATTATATCGATTTCCAAACCATCCCTCTATTTACAAAGTGGAAAAATCAAGGAGTGAAACCACACCGACCTTGTTCTGCTTTCCAGAGCCCTTCTCTTTGGTGTGTGGACAATCCCGGCCGGTGAGCAAAGATTTCATGTCTGCCACAGGAACTGTCAGCAAAGATGCGCATAGGTTAGGACCCCTCTGGGCGACAAGGAGAGATATTCAGAGCTCACCTTGAGAATTCCAGGATTCAGGAGGGATGGGGAGGAAAGAGGCTGATGAATTATATTCAGAATCCCAGGAACTGAAATTATTTTTACTTCCCGCTTTCCCACTTACTTAGTTACCAATTTGGCTTTGGAAATGAGAAGGAAGAGGGGGAGGAAGAGGAGAAGAAGAAAGAAGAGTTGGCTTTTCTACCCTGCTTTTCTCGCCCATTTAAGGGGACTCAAAGCAGCTGACAAACTGTATGTTCTTCTCCCCACAACAAAACACCCTGTGGGGTAGGTGGGGCTGTGGAAGCTCAGAAGAGCTCTAAAGTTGCACCCCTCTTTATGCCCTGCAGAGGGACTCTCCTTATTCTTGGCACTGGAGCCCCTTCTCTCTTACAGTCTGAAAAACCATCGTGGAATAATAATTGAGGCTGACATTTTAAACGCTGTGCAATCCTTTCAAACACATTGGATGGGACAGGAACCTTTTTCCTGCAGGGCCTCAATGGGTGGATTCTCAGTGCCTTCTTCCACATCTCCGTAGTGCAGGAACTTGTGATTGGGAGAAAGGCGGCAGAACCAAAGTTTATCTACAAGGGGAAGAAGGAAAGAAGGAAGGGAAGCACTTAATTTAGCATGCTACATGCAGACAGGCTTAGAACAAAGAACATCAGAGGAGCCCTGCTGGATCAGGCCACAACCCATCTAGTCCAGGAATACTGCCCCTCACAATGGCTCACCAAATTGCCCATGGGCGTCTCAAGCAGAAGACAAGGGCAAACCTCCTCCTGTTCTCAAATCCCAGCAAATGGCCGTTGGAGGCATTCTGCGCGTCTCCCCAGCCTGGAGGATGTACCCTGGCGTCCATTTTAGTAGCCATTAATAAGACATACCCTGCTATGTACTCACCTTGCCTGCGCCGGCTGCTAATTTTGCGGAAAAGGGTTCCTTCGCAGAGGTGTAGGAGTCTTTGTTGCTGGATCAGCTTTATTAGCTCAGGTTTCAGGTGTTCTCTCAGTTCCCTGAGACACAAAGGTGATACCCAGATCCAATGAACCTCTCTTCTCCCTTGTGGCCTTTCCTGCCCAAACTTTCTGCCTCAGGACTTCCAAAGGCTGTGGTCACACCTTCCCTTTAAACTTTCCTCAGTCCATCTTCAGTTCTGACTGCTCACACCTTGTCATTTCTATCCATTTTATCTGTAGACTTTCCACCCTCCATTTGGAATTCTCTGTGACCACAGCCAAAGCCCAGAACAATGACTTTTCCTTTCCTTCACACTGTCTGGGCGCTGAATTTTGTCTTTCAGTTGGAACAAGACTCAAAAAGAGTTCAAATAAGAACCTAAGAGGAGCCCTGCCGTATCAGGCCACAGCCCACCTAGTCCAGCATCCTGCCCCACACAGTGGCCCACCAACTGCCCATGGGCATCTCAAGCAGAGACAAGGGTAACCTTCTTCTGCTCTCAAATCCCAGCCAATGGCCTTAGAAGCATCCTGTTTGTCTTTCAAGCCTGAAAGATGGACTTAGGCATCCATTCTAGTAGCCATTGATACATCTGTCATCCATAAATTTGTCTAACCCTTCCTTAAAGACATCTAGGCTGGTAATGTTACCATTTCTTCTGGCAGCAAATTCCATAAACCGATGACCCTCTGGGTGAAGAAATACTTCCCCTTGTTGGATCCGACTCTCCTACCCATCAGTTTCATAGATGCCCCCTGGTTCTAGTGTGGTGCGATAGAGAAAAGAAATTCTCTCTATCCACCTTTTCTATACCATGCATAATTTTATATACTTCAGTCAGGTCCCCTCATGCCTACCCCTAACGAAAGTGCGGACATTGCTCTGTTGGTTACTCATACCCAAGTTCACAGAAGAGCCAAGATCTCCCTACTTACAGAACCGGTGCCGCAAGAATCTCTTCCTGGTGCATTCGCTCTGTCTGGCGAAGACGCAGGATTTCACTGTAGTTGAGCGCGTTCACCCGACTCTTGAAAAGTTCAAGCGAAGTGGGCCTTAAAGCCAGGGTCCTGGTGATCTGTTCCCGTACTACCTGCATCACCTGTGGAAGGCACCTTATTCCTCAAGGGACATGGCACTTTCTCCTGACCGCCAGAGAACCTTCCAAAGGCTACTCCTGATATAAACCATGGAAACTCTCCCAAGCCTGCTCACACAGCAAACCGGCACTTCAAAAGGGCTAGGTGACATTTTGCAAAAACCGCACACCCATCTTCACGGACCAGCCTCCCATTCAATCCAAATCAAGCTGGATCAAAAAACTGCAATTGGGGAAGGTGGTATAGATTTTTATATACTTTTGTATATTTGTTATATTTGCATAACACTTAAAAATAACAGCTTTGCTTTTTCACACATATTTTTTTTCACAGCCAGGCCCGCCTAGCCTGCCTAGCCCGCCTAGCTTGCCTGCCAGCCAGCTGAATTTTTACCCCACCCTATATCCAAAGGTATCTTCTGTACTTGCAGCCTATGTGCCAATGAGATATCAATCATAAAATCCAATACAGTTGGCTCCATGTATCCTAAAAATCTAGCAGAACCCAAATAGCTGGGGTTCACCTTGTCAAAGTCTTCTTGGGTTGCACGCATCTCCTTCCAAGTTTTGTTCAAGAGCTGGATGCAGATACAGAAGAGTTCTTCAAAAAAGTGTTCTTGACCAAAGAACATGGCGTAGAAAGCTTGAGCGGTCTCAGAGCCTGCAGGAAGACAATTTATTTCTTTTATTTATATCCCACCCTAAAACCAAAGGTACCAGGAAGGGTCACAATAAAATTGCTAGAAAATCAGATCAAGTTAGCTACTATTCTCCTCCCTTTTCTGCACCTCCAGAAAGAAAAGTTGAACAACTTCAATAGATCTGGTGCTTTCAGTACGGTACCTTTCCAAGGAAAAGCTCAAACATTTAGTAAAACAATAGAAGAGTGTTTTAAAGATTGCTAGAGTTTCACCAAAATGTGTCAAAATTCACCAAAATAACTAGCTTAACTCTGGTGTCGTGTCACATGTACAAATAACCATAATTTTGTGACATTTGTAGCTCTAGTAAAAAAAAAAAGTTATATTTTTGATAGATGTATTTATTGAAAGCATAAACAAAGAATTCTTTATAGTGGTGACTTTTTTGTTGCTGAATTTCATTTGCTAAATCTTCAATTGAAGCAGGGTAATATTTCATACACTTCAAGGCCAAGCAAGCGCTACTAACTTCATCTATCAGTCGGTTTCTTTTATTGGTTTTAATATTATTTAACGCTGAGAATAAGGTCTCATAAAAGTATGTAGAGGGGTAAATTGTGAGTAAAGCCATTGCAACCTCACACAGGTCTTCAGTCCTCTAGTTGCTGGGAGCACAGACGCACTGTCCGTGACCCGGCGGCACAGTGATGTGACTCCATCGCGCCTCCTATGCCAGGAATAGACAGGGTATCCGTGCTTCCAGTACCTTGTAGGCCGCAGGCCAGAAGTGGCCTCCAGACTACAAGATAGCGAATGGCAACAACATGTCCAGGCGCCAGGGTGACACTGCATGTCACCCCAAAGGTCATGGCATGTCACCTGTGACACACGTTTCAAAGGTTCGCCATCACTGCTTTAGGGTTAGTTATAAAGTGGCCAAAATTGTCTTACCAGTTCCTGAAACCTCAGAATGGCCACCGCTTTCTCAGCTGGAAAGTCAGGGGTGGCACCCTTGTAGATAGATTAGTTGCCTAACTTGGAACAAAGAAGGGCTGCAGTGTAGGTAAGTTTGAGCTGCATATTCGGGAC
This sequence comes from Aspidoscelis tigris stejnegeri, assembly GCA_023333525.1. NCBI lineage: Eukaryota > Metazoa > Chordata > Lepidosauria > Squamata > Teiidae > Aspidoscelis > Aspidoscelis tigris. Next base: position 8,024,999 of record JALMGA010000013.1, read on the forward strand.
AACTGTTTGGAAGGCATTTTTGTGTGTGTGTCTGGAGATGAGATGCTTGTTCAGAAGAACATATGAGAAGCCCTGCTGGATCAGGCCACAGCCCATCTAGTCCATAAGAACCTGAGAGGAGCCCTGCTGGATCAGGCCACAGCCCATCTACCTCATAAGAACCTAAGAGGAGCCCTGCTGGATCAGGCCACAGCCCATCTAGTCCATAAGAACCTAAGAGGAGCCCTGCTGGATCAGGCCACAGCCCATCTAGTCCATAAGAACCTAAGAGGAGCCCTGCTGGATCAGGCCACGACCCATCTAGTCCAGCATCCTATCGCACATTGTGGCCCACCAAATGCTCATGGGCATCTCAAGCAGAGACAAGGACAAACCTTTTCCTGCTCTTGAATCAGGTCCCCTCTTAAACGAGAAGATTTTTCAAAGCCCTGTCTGATCACACCTTCAGTTTGAGTTGCTTCATTACTGACAGATAGCCTCTCTTGGAACTCCAGCACTAAGCTTATCTGGACTGGGCTAACTGGCAACACCCAAACCCTACTGGCTGACAGAAGAAGTCTTCAACATAGGGATGTGCGCAAGTGTTCTAAACATTCGAAATTCTATCTAATTCGACCGAAAGTGGACATTCGAATTCAAATAGAATGTCTTCACATTCAAATGTAAACATTCGAACCAATTTTGAATTTTCCAAACATTTGTTTGAACGACTCCAATCATTCAAATCATTACATGGGTATCTGTATGCATTTGCACTTATAATACGGAATGAAAATGGGATGCATACAGGATGGAACAGGATGCGTACGAAATGAGTACAGATATGTATAACACATACTGTACGGATGCTGTCGACATTCGTATCTTCAAATTCGGATCTAACATTCAAACGAAAAGAGTCTAATGTATCGGATTCGAATCGCTTTCTGTTGCATTCAGATTCTAAATATTCTAATTGAATCAAATGTTTTGATATTCAAATCGACTCAAATTCGAACGCGTGAAGAACATCCGTGGGCATCCCTCCTTCAACAGCCCCTGAGAAAATCATCAAAGACTCCACATTCCAAAAGCATGTGGCAAGAGAGAGGCAGAAATACTTACAGGGCTCCCCCACATGAAGGATCTCACAGAGCATGAAGGAGAGTTGGATGCTACTCCGGGCAAAAGGGCACTCATGTTTGTCTTCCCGGCTGCTGTTCTCGAGAATGAACTAAGAGAGAAAGTGGTGGTCAGAGGCGCTTTTGAATGATGGGCTTATTTTGCTTCAAAGCTATCCTATGTGGCTCACTGTCCACATACATTCTTTGATCCAAACATCAAGAATGCCTTACAGCCTGAACACACTAAAAATTCCTTTCCTTGACATTTAACTCCCATGATCCTCTTCCCCAGGTTCACAGGAAACGTAAACCAATAAAAGGACTTTTCCAAATTCTTTTCCAAATTGCAACTAGGGATTGGCATGAATATTCATCACATCTGAAATTTGTATGAATTTGTATGAATCCATACAATTGCATTTGAATCAAACGTTGGCTCCATCCGAAGACTGACATCTGAATGTGACGTTCAAAGCTTTGCAGATGTGCAGAGGCAGCATAAGAACGTAAGAGAACATAAGGGAAGCCCTGCTGGATCAGGCCACGGCCCATCTAGTCCATAAGAACCTGAGAGGAGCCCTGCTGGATCAGGCCACAGCCCATCTAGTCCATAGGAACCTAAGAGGAGCCCTGCTGGATCAGGCCACGGCCCATCTAGTCCATAAGAACCTAAGAGGAGCCCTGCTGGATCAGGCCACAGCCCATCTAGTCCATAAGAACCTAAGAGGAGCCCTGCTGGATCAGGCCACGGCCCATCTAGTCCATAAGAACCTGAGAGGAGCCCTGCTGGATCAGGCCACAGCCCATCTAGTCCATAAGAACCTAAGAGGAGCCCTGCTGGATCAGGCCACAGCCCATCTAGTCCATAAGAACCTAAGAGGAGCCCTGCTGGATCAGGCCACAGCCCATCTAGTCCATAAGAACCTAAGAGGAGCCCTGCTGGATCAGGCCACAGCCCATCTAGTCCATAAGAACCTAAGAGGAGCCCTGCTGGATCAGGCCACAGCCCATCTAGTCCATAAGAACCTAAGAGGAGCCCTGCTAGATCAGGCCATGGCCCATCTAGTCCATAAGAACCTCAGAGGAGCCCTGCTAGATCAGGCCATGGCCCATCTAGTCCATAAGAACCTCAGAGGAGCCCTGCTAGATCAGGCCACAGCCCATCCAGTCCATAAGAACCCAAGAGGAGCCCTGCTGGATCAGGCCACAGCCCATCTAGTCCATAAGAACCTAAGAGGAGCCCTGCTGGATCAGGCCACGGCCCATCTAGTCCAGCATCCTGTCGCACACAGCGGCCCAACAAATGCTCATGGGCATCTCAAGCTGAGTCAAGGGCAAACCTTCTCATAAGAACATAAGGACCTAAGAGGAGCCCTGCTGGATCAGGCCACAGCCCATCTAGTCCATAAGAACCTAAGAGGAGCCCTGCTGGATCAGGCCACAGCCCATCTAGTCCATAGGAACCTAAGAGGAGCCCTGCTGGATCAGGCCACAGCCCATCTAGTCCATAGGAACCTAAGAGGAGCCCTGCTGGATCAGGCCACGGCCCATCTAGTCCATAAGAACCTAAGAGGAGCCCTGCTGGATCAGGCCACGGCCCATCTAGTCCATAAGAACCTAAGAGGAGCCCTGCTGGATCAGGCCACGACCCATCTAGTCCATAAGAACCTAAGAGGAGCCCTGCTGGATTCAGGCCACGGCCCATCTAGTCCAGCATCCTGTCGCACACAGCGGCCCAACAAATGCTCATGGGCATCTCAAGCAGAGACAAGGACAAACCTTCTCCTGCTCTCGAGTCCCAGCAAATGGCCTTAGAAGCGCCCCATCACATCTGTGGTGGATTCAGAGTGGATTCAAAACAGATTCGGGGAGGATTCGAAGCGTTCAGAGCAAATTCGGTTGGGGGGTCAGAGGTGTGACAGGTGGCAGGGATCCGGATCAGATTCGAATAGCATTCGAAGAACATTGGCAGCAGTTTCGAATCCTACCACCTTTGAAGCGGCTCTATTTGCACGAATGTGAATTCACTTTGCCGAGAATCAAACACACACACACACAAATTCCTGCACATCCCCGGCTGCCACAACTCGGGTCATAGGCCTATTTACTGTCTCCAGCAATGAGCCTCTTTCCCCAGCAGTTCACAGAGAAGACCAAACTTGAAATCCTACTTATAAGGCCTGCAGGATATCCCTGAGGAGGGATGCGCTTGAATATTCATAACATCTGCAACGGGACCAGATTGCTTTCGACATGGATCGAGAGCAGGTCGAATTTGACGCTTTCAGAGGAGATTTCTTACGGGATATGTATTGGATACGTATGCATTTGTGTCGGATATTCATACAAATATGTACGAATACATTTGTATCGCATAGAATCCTATCGCACGTGAATACAAATACAGATTTTCTAACATTGAATTCGTTAAGAATCGAAGGTCAAAAAACCTATTCGTGCCCATCCTTGGGTGTTTCTCCACTGTCAGAAAGTACCCATTTTTGCACCCGTTAAGGACCCATTTGGGTGTGAGCCGGATGACCCCATTTCCACCACGGCACCCATTTGGGACACATTTGCTTCCACCGCCGCTGGGGAAACCCAGATTGTATGGTTACATCTCAGCCTTTAATTCAGATTTTCTGTAGACCCCATTAATGGGGTCTACAATGGGGTCTTCAGGCAGAAAATCCGGATCAAAGGGAGCCTGTTTCCATGAGAAACAGGCAATGGGATCTAGAGGAGGCTAGGGGGAGGGGATGCACCCATGGGGGGGTGATTTCGGAGACATTTCAAAATCATTCCAAAATGACTCTGAAGTCACTCCAAAGAGGCTCCGGAGCTGTAAGCGCGGTCCGTTCGCTATAAGCGCAGACCACGCGGACTTTCCTCCGAAATCCCTCCGAAGCGATCGGCAAAGACTTTGGAGTCTCGCCGCCAGTCCCTCCGAAGATCAGCGCAGACTTTGGAGGCGCTCCGGAGCGATTTCCCATTGACATCGCGGGCGCTCTGGGGCTGTCTTGCACTGACTTCGGAGATGTTCCAAAGCGACTCCAGAGCGGCTTCAAAGTCTGTGCCGGTCTCCTTGGAGGGACTTCGAAGAGTGCACCCCCCTATCTCCCAAAACACCTGGGGTGATGGACAGATCCCTTGGGGGTCGATCCGGACTCCCCACATGGGTGCAAGGGGTTTCCACGGCAGGGAGGTTAGCACCCATTGCTAATGGGTGCTACACCTCCCATGGAAACACATTGGGTGCTTCCCTTAATCCGGATCTTCTTAGATCCGGATCTAAGGAGCGTGGTGGAAAAACACCCCTTATCGCTGAGCAAAGCAATCAGAAAAGAGACTGTCCAAAGTAAAAAAACATCCTTAGATTACCCGGCTGTAAGCACTTGGGAAATGTCTGGAAAAATAAACCATACTGTCGAGAGCAAGCAATCCCGGGGGAGTGCGCTGTAAATCCAAGGCAGGATTACTGTTATTCTGGAAAAGAAATAAGAACATAAGAGGAGAAAACCAAGAGGGAGGAAAAAGCAGACAGAAGAGGAAAGGGTTAAAAACTGAACTTCCCTGAGTTTTCTGGACCTTCACAACTTCTTTTTTAGCCACCAATTCATTGCAAATACTTTAGAACTACTACCGCCAAGGGCAGCTAGGTTGGGACCAGAGAAGGCCTTAAGGGGAAATTGTTTACACACCAGTCTGCCCCCCTCCCCCAAAAAATATTCTGGGCTAGAAAAGGTGGATTAGAGAAGGATTAGGATTAGAAACATGAGGGCCACACACAGTCTCTCTGAAGCATCTCTGGGGTACCTCTAAGGCACCCATTTTGTTATGTTTGAACACAGCCTCAGTCCAGGACTGCTCCAAGAGTCAACTTGTGACTAGGGATGTTCACAAATATTCAAAATGTTCATTATTCGTACGAATTCAGACATTCATATACAAATCGAATGTCCGGACATTGGGATTTCCAAATTTGGGGGCCCTCAGAAGTCTTCAAAGGCATCATGGGAGGGGGGGCTGTCTGAGGTAGGCCAGTGGCGGCATTGGGGGGTCACGAAAGGTGGGGGGTGAGCCCGGGAAGCATGATGGGGGGGGGCAGGGGTCGACGGCAACAATTATTATGTAAAGGGGGTCCATGACAAATAAAAGGCTAAGAACCGCCATTTTAATCTGACGGCTGAAAAGTGGGATTTCTCAGCCGTTGCGGCACTCACCACAAAGCCCAGCTTACGGAATTCTTTTGCACAAAGCGAGTGCCGCCGTTCCGTATTAAAGCCGCCAGCGGAAGATTCGTTCTCAGACGCAAAGGCCACATGTCGGAGGGACTGAAGGAGCTCTCGCTGTTCCTGTATACAGAAGGGAAAATAAAATAAAATAAAGGTCTTTCCTCACCTCCTTTACTCATGGAAGGAGCCAGTATGGTGCCTTTTCAGCTTTATTTTTCTTTTTGAATTTTAAATAAGAGCCACAAAGTGTTTGGCAGTAACATAAAAAACAATACAACAGTCCAAATGAAACTTTTCATGCGCTTTATCTACCATAAGAACACAGAGGAGAAAAAACTAATCCATAAATCTTTGGGATATTTAGTCCACCACGGTTATAACTGAACCTTCCCTGTTAGTGTGCTTTCTCTCTCATTCATTCATTCATTCATTCATTCATTCATTCATTCATTCATTCATTCATTCATTCATTCATTCATTTTCTCTCTCTCTAACACCCTATTTCTGAAGGTCTCAGGCTGGGTTACAGTAACATCACAAAACAGATAAAAAGTATCAAGTGCCTGAAATGCCTCCATAAGCAAGGGGCTACAACTGAGAAGGCCCTACAACATGTTCCCACTACCATAACTACTGTAGGTAGTAAGACAGCCAAGGGGACCTTATCCGCAGATCTCAGGGCACAAGTAGTCTACACAGAGGTGGCATCCCTTTAAATATTCAGGGCCCAAGCCATTTAGGGCCCTTATAACATCAGTACTTTGACAGGGTTGCCAGATTAGGTGTTTTTCCACTAGCACTAAGTACCCATTTAGGACCCATTAAGGACCCATTTGGTTCAGAGCAGGAAGACCCATTTCCACTACAGGTCCCATTAGAGCAGTGGTTCTCAACCTGTGGGTCGCGACCCCATTTGGGGCCACGCACCCATTTCGGCGGGGTCGCCAAAGGCTCCGCAGGCCCCCCCGCGTCCCCCCCGCGTCCCCGCCGCCGCTGCTTTAAGGAGAGATCGGCGGCGGCAGGCGGCAATGGCGGTAAAGGGCGCCGGACTGGTGCCTCGCCGCCAGCGCCCTTTGCCCGCTAAAATCCGGCGTTGCGGGAAGACTTCCGGGTCGGGGGGAGCGAAAACGACGCCAGAGGCCCTGGCCCCGCCCCGCCCCAGCTCCGCCCCCCGCCCCGCCCCTGGGGTCGCGGAGGCTTGGGGAATCTCATTCTGGGGTCGTGGCTCTCAAAAGGTTGAGAGCCACTGCACTAGAGCCACATTTGTTTCCACCTATTCTAGGGAAATTCAGTTTTAGGGTGCCCCAAAACTCAAAACTTCAAAGCCTGCGCACATTCTCCAAAGACCCTCCGAAACCGGCTCCGAAATCGCCTTCAAAGATTAGCACAGGCTCCAAAGAAGACCCCATGTGAGAGCGATGCCTTTGTCAAAGACTCCAGAGAATCTTCGAAGTTTGCAGCAGATTGCTCCAGAGATTCTCCAGAGCCGCTCCAGAGAATCTTTGAAGAATCTCCGGAGTGTCTAGAGAGACTGCACCCCCTGTCCCCCAAAACACCTGGGGTGACAGGCGGGCCCCATGTGGGTAGATCCGGATTCACCACATGGGTGCTCCTGCGTTTCCACAGCAGGCAGGCTAGCACCGATTGCTACTGGGTGCTAGACCACCCGTGGAAACACACTGGGTACTTCCCTTAATCCGGGTCTAGTAGATCCGGTTTAAGGGAAGGACCCATTCCTTAAATCCGGATAATCTTAGATCCAGATTAAAAGAGGTCAGCGGAAAAACACCCTTGGAGTTCAGATCAGATGCCTGCATAATAAGGGAACATCACCAATGCACCTGAATGGCACCATTGCTGCAGTGATGGGACTATGCAGCGCTAACCACACCTGCGCCGCCTCTTCCCAGTACTCTGTTCACACCTCTCCCAGTATGGAGAAGTAAGTATGAATGGAGCTACGCCTGAGCCTAGATGTAAAACAGAAGTGTTCTCCATTTACATGCTACAGGGGAACTCCTGCATCCACGGAGCTGAGTCTGAGGGAAAACCAGCTTCACGCGATGCAGACAGACCATGCAGGAGCTCGCCCAGAGTTCTCCACTGTGGTAAGTGCAGAAAGGCTCTCACATCCATGCTGCCCCCCTCATCAAAGGCTGTTTGTGCAAGAAAGCAACAGTGGGCAGGGAAACAAAGACACACCTGTGAGTAGGGGTCCATCGGGGTCCTCATCCTACGCTCAAGCAGGTTCAAGGTGAGGGACTGCAGCACATAGAGATAGTGGGCCATCTCGTCCCCCATGGGCTCAGAGGCATGGATGATGTTCTAGAGGGGGTACCAGAAGATCAACAGCTGAGTCAGTCAACCAACCACCTTGGTCTCCTCAGATGTTCACTGAGCTTGCCACAGTAGAGCGCTTGCTCAGGACAAAGTGTCCATTCGCTTCTGTGAAAGGAGTTGTGAGCGGAAAGAGGTGGGGCAGGCAAGCACTGGAGAAAGCCACAGCGAGGACACACAGAGAAGCCATACAACTCTCTCAAAATGTTAGAGCAGAAAAGATCCAGGGTTGCAGCGAAGACGCCGGTGTCAAGAAAATGGATGCCGTGAAACCCCCACGTAGGCCCACCTTGTGGATAAACTGCCTGAGATTCTTCTCGCCTAGATAGTCCATCATGTCCTAAAAACAGAAAGGAAGTGAGACAATTCTAGTACCATTAAAATATATATATATGCACGTATATCTCCCCCGGCACCTGAGGTCCCAAACTCTGATCTACATTGGACAGCCTTCCCTTGACTGCTCTTGACATTTCAGAAAATCCCAGGGCTCTTATTATATTTCTTCTACACTTCCTCTAAAGCAGTGGTTCTCAACCTGGGGGTCAGGACCCCTTTGGGGGTCGAACTACCCTTTCAGAGGGGTCACGTCAAGCCTCCCGCCACCCTTCCCTCCCACTTCCCAGCTGCTCTGCCTCCATGCTTGGGGGTCTCCACAACATGAGGAACTCCATTAAGGGGTCGCGGCATTAGGAAGGTTGAGAACCGCTGCTCTAAAGCAAGATGGCCGACTGTGACTATCTAGGTGTCACTGAACTACATCTTCCATCATGTGTTCCCATGGCTATGTTGGCTGGGACTGATGAGAGTTGTAGTTCAAAAACATCAGAAGGCCACAGTTGGGCCTACTCTACGACAAGGGTGAAAAGAAATCTCTGGTTTTGTGGACACTGTTGAGTTGCAGCTTTGCCCATTATAACTATTGGTTGGGGCAGACAGGAATCACAAGATGGCGACCACCTCCTCCTTTTCCCCTAAAAAGACTGTAGGAAAATAGTAACTATCTCTTCGTTGACTAATGGGATAACAGTCATGCTTTGCCAACCTATTGGACACATGGCAGCAGCCACCCATATCTTGATGCATACCTATTATGCAGGTCCTTGTTCACTAAAATACAATGGTAGATTTTTATGATGGTCAAGGAGATGTCTATACTACAAGTTTGTTGTTTTCATTTGGGTGAGGGCACCATGCATCATTTTCAGTGGCTACAGTCAAACTGTCAAGGCCTAAGGAGCTAGAAACATTCTAGGCCCTCAACGAGGTGAGCTAGATGAAGGAGAACATGTTCTTGAGTCAAGCCCAATTTCTGATGACTACATGGACACATCTATGAAGTTTTCTAGGTAAAGATGCAGAAATGGTCTGTCACTATCTTCTCCTAGGGAGACACCTTTTAGGGAAAAACTGGAACCATATGCAAGTGATGCAGACATTCTAACAAGCTATTCCTCTTCCGGGATAATAACAGAAGCTCTGTGGACTTTGAGGAAGAACTTCCCAACCCAGAGCTTTCCCGATGTTTGTGGACAACCTCTATGAGCTCCAGCCAGCAACGCCATACTGCTGCTGTAGTCCAAAAGAAGTCAGGAGGACAAAGGGCTGGGAAGGCCACCTCTATACATTATTGGACTGCAGTTTTCATCGTGCCTGGCTACCAGCCAAGTTGGCTGGGACTGAAATCCAAACATATCTGGGCCCCATCTATTTCCCACTTTCTCTGCAAAGATGGAAGAGTCCCTAATACAGTATCCAGTCCCCCCTTCCTTACTCCCAACCTTCAGTCCAGTCTTTAGCACAAGAAGGTGAGTTGCTGAGTTGAAGTAGTTTGGGATGGAGGAACAAAGAGGAGAAAGTGTTCCCTCGCCTTATTGTGTATGTCCCCAGAACCTCTTATCCTCCTAGATGTTTTTGAATGCCTAAGACAAAAAAAGATTTGCCCTCTGACCTTCCTTTCTGGCTCCGTAGCATTGAGAAGCAAAGCAATCAGGAGTGCCATGGCTTTTAGCTGCAGCTGCTGATTCATTCTAGAAGGGTAGAAAAGCAAGCAAAAACAACAACCATCAGCATCATTCAGTTCCTGGGATGGCCCATGCTTCATGCTAACCTAGCCCCAATCCTACCACCAGCGATATCTCTCAAAAAGAATGTCCGTATGTTACAGAGGCTGCCTCCAGGCTAGCGGATTAAATCTGCAGTTAAAGGTAAAAGTGCAGCATGCCTACTGCACAGCGATGGCTGGACGGCCCGACTCAAAAAGCAGCTCCAAAGCTTCCCCATCGGAAGCTGTGAGAGCTGAGTCGGCACGCGCCATCACATAGGTTGAGGCAGCCAATCACATTTGAGCTGCCCTTCCTGCTCTCGTCGTTCTGTTCTTGCGGTTCTGCCTGGACTGGAGGGAATCTTCAGACTTCATTGATATTGTGCAGCGAGTGTTGTTTAAACAGCATTCAGGTAAGTGTGCAGTCCTGATCGGGTTACGCAACAACACAACGATCCATTGATCGTCATGTGTGATGCCTTGATTGCAACTGCGCATTCTACTGCGCGGTAGAAGAAGAAGAGGAGGAGGAGGAGGAGAAGGAGAAGAGGAAGAAGAAGAGCTGGCTTTTCTGCCTGCTTTTCTCACCCATTTAAGGGACTCAAAGCGGCTGACAAACCTTCTGCTCTTCTCCCCACAACAGAACACCCTGTGAGGTGGGTGGGGCTGTGAGAGCTCAGAAAGACAGCTGTGACTAGCCCAAGGTCACCTAGCTGGCTTCATGGAGGAGAACAGAATCAAACCCGGTATTCCCAGATAAGAATCCGGCTCCCTGGCCACGAGACCAAACCGGCTCACACAAGTGGAGTTTTGCCATATCTGTTCATATCAAATACGTAGCTGTTCGTATCAGGTAAGTAGCTGTTTGTATTAGATACATATTGAATGTTCATACAAATACGTATAAACAGATTCGTATCAGATAGAATTTCACCACGTTCAAATGTGATTTATTTGTATGAATACAGATTTTTGAACATTCGTTTTGAATTGAATGCCCAAAAAACATTTGTGCACGTCCCTAATGGTGGAAAACAGAAACAAATGGCACCTGGAGGGGTCACACAAAAACTATTCAGAGATTAATTGTTATTTTCATACACTTGCAGAAGGCTGATGAGACGCTCCAGGGTCACGTGTTGCTTGACCAGCTCAAAGAGTGACCGGCTGGTTGGCACCATGTTCTCCAGGATGGCCAATGAAATCTGCTGGATGGAGGCATCCATTGGCATGGCATTGACACAGCCCACGATCTGCAACCAGGACACAGGATGGGTCAGAAATGGAAGACTGAGAAAAAGCAAAGCTCCACCTCCGTTGACTGATTTCTGGTGTTCCCCAATTTTAAGCTAAACCTAAAAGACACTTACTGCACCAAAAGATGCTTTTGCATCTGCTCTGGAACTGGAAAAGTATCACATAGTACTTACCTTTTTGATGAAAGCTGGACTGAGAGTCTCCCAGGACACAAAATCATGCTCCATCAGCTCCACAAAGGCCTTCAGAGCATACACTAGAATCTCTCCTACACTGGAGCAACAGACAGCAAACAAAGTGAGACAGACCCCCCCCCCAAAAAAGGCCACCTGGGGTAGGGGTCACAGTGCAGATGAAACAGAAACACCCCGAAACCACAGGACTCACTAGAACAGACCCTAGAAACAGAAAGGGAGAGAAAAAGAAAGACAAGAAGGAAAAGGAGGGTGAAAGCAGAGAAAGACGCTTCTGTAAAACGCAGATCCCCACGTCTGAACCCAAGAAAGATTTTATAAAAGTCTCCAGATGTGTTAAAAATGTCGGCAACCGGCCGGTCTTGTGGCGAGACCGGCAGCCAGCCCCCGCGCTGCACAGGAGGGCTGCCGGCGTATTGCCCTCAAAATTCAAATTAAGAAACTTCAATCTTTAAGGGGCAGGTTCTCCCAACCACCCAGTGGGGCTCTTTCAGTACACTGTCGGATTGACCTCAGGAGCTCACTGCACCCACAAAATAGAAAGGAAAAAAGGGAGCAGTGTGAGAAGCTTCCAGAAGGTCACCCTGACACTGGCCTGAAGATCCATGTTTCAGAGGAACGGCAGCGTTCTTTAAAGAGACATTTCACTACGCTTATAAGACACACCCGACGTAACACAACTGGGTGATGTGTTACTTTTCCTCAAAAACTAAACAAAACAAGACAAATCCTCATGCCTTGCCTCCAGGATTAAACTGCAACACCCAAATGAGAGGTAGGCCGACACTCTCTCAAAGGCAGTTTTGTGGGAGCACCAAAGGCAAAACCAGGAAGAGCAACAAAGATTTATATCCTTTTATCCTTATTGTTTCCCTCTGTCTCTCTTCTTCAGCCAATCTCACAACACTACTGTGACAATCGAAGAGAGGCAGAGAGAGGCAGCACTTTGGAATGGCCTCACACAGTGGCCCACCAATTACCCATGGGCATCCCAAGCAGAGCCAAGGACAAACCTTCTCCTGCTCTCGAAAGATGTACCTAAGCATCCATTCTAGTAGCCATTGATACATCTGTTATCCATACATTTGCCTAACTCTTCCTTAAAGCCATCTAGGCTGGTAGCTGCTACCACCTCTTCTGGCACCAAATTTCATAGACGGATGACCTTCAGGGTGAAGAAATCCTTCCCCTTGTCTGATCTAAGGAAGGGCTTAGCCTAGCTTCTAGAGAGGCCAGGGATCATAAGGAAAGGTGAGCACTGGAAAATCCATTCTCTCAAACTAAGGTTCTGAAGAAGACTTCTGAGCGTCCCTTGGACTGCCAGGAGATCAAATCAGTCAATGCTAAAGGAAATCAACCCTGACTGTTCACTGACAGGGCAAGTACTGAAGCTGAAGTTCAGATACTTTGGGCACATAATGAGAAGACAGGACTCACTGGAAAAGACCCCGATGGTGGGAGAGTTTGAAGGCAACAGGAGAAACGCAGAGCAGCGGATGAGAGGAACAGATAGTGTCACGAAAGCAACAAACATGAACTTGGACAAACTCCAGGAGACAGAGAAGGACGAAAGATGCTGCATGTTGCTGTCTGTGGGATCACAAAGAGTGAGACACAACTGACCAACAACAATGCGCCAAGGGACCAGCCCTTGCTCAGAAGGTAGGCTGCTCCTCCAAATTGCTTGGAACAGCTCATCTGTCATCTTCTGCTTTGGACACTCACTTGTTATCTTCTTCCACAATCACAAAAAGCTGGTGAAGGCCATTCCTGCTGATGAATTCCTGAGCAAAGGCGACGTCTCGGGACAGGCTGGCCAACTTCTTCAGAGAGTCCGTCTTCACGTCCACATTGTTACTTTGAATCCCACCATGCAACTTTGCCGCCTCTTGGTCCTGTCAACAGAGCGTTGAGATGGTTTTTAATACAAATCTATGGTGTAGGCCGGTGATGGCCAACCTATGACATGCGTGTCACAAGTGACCCGCCAAGCCCTTTTTGGTGACACACATGGTCACCCTGGCACCTGGGCATGTAGTGCTTGCTTATTCTTGAAGTGTACGAAATACCAACTTTCAGTTGAAGATTTAGCAAGTGTAAAGAATTATTTGTTTTTGCTTTTAATAAAATACATATATCAAAAATATAACTTTTTTACTAGAGCCACAAATATCACAAAATTATGGATATTTCTAGATGTGACACAGCACCCGAGGTAAGCTACGTTTTCTTGCAAATTTTGACACACCGAGCTCAGAAGGTTCGCCATCACTGGTGTAGACACATTTGGAATATTTAAGGAAGGTTACAAACGTCTGATCTAAGCTCAAGAAGAACGTCAACTCGGCACTCAATGGCAGGGACGCGTGCAAATATTAGTGCAATTCAAAATAAAGAAAAACAAATGTCTAGACATTCGAACGCATCCATAGGCATTCATAGGCATCCTATACAAATCCCATTTGCATCCCATATGTATGTGTATGAAGATGTGCAAATAATTCATACAAATAGCTCAAAATATTCGTACTCATACCAAAATGAGATCCGAAAAAACGGAGGAATTCATCATCAAGAACAACTGAAAGATGCAATAATCATCTATGATGTCATTGTACGAAAAGGTGATGTTTTAAAGTTGTTAAAAAAATCCAATAAAAAGTATTTTTAAAAAATCCATACTCATACAAATACTAAAAACGAATGTCCGGATGCTCGATTCATAAACGAATGTCCAAATTCGTCTGAATAACGAATATTTCGAATATTCGTGCCCATCCCTAATACGAATTGAACTGAACCGGATCAAGGTCCGCCGCCTCCCACCTAGGGTCAAAGAGAAACTCTGACAACTTGGTGCTCTTTCACATGAGGACCTACCGGCGCTGTGGTCAGCTGCAAGATGCTTCCATTTTTAATCTCTCCACGATTCTAGCAAAACAGAACAAGAAATTAACCCTGCAGTCAAAGCCCTGTGTCCAGCAGAAATAAGAGCATGGCTTACTCCAGAATAAGGGACGGTGCAGATAGGGCTTCAGCGGCCATAGCTCTACAGAACAGCAACTGCTTGGAAAACAGAAGGCCGTAAGTTCAACCCCCAATTGGCCTTTGGAAGACGGAAACCACTTCCCCATCTAATAAGCAAGTGGTGGAGCCACTGGGGTCAAATGCTAACTCAGTGCAACCTACTCATGAGAACAACAGATCTGAAACTTCTCTCTCTCTCTCTCTCTGGGTCACTTAATAATAATAATAATATTTATTTGTATACCGCCCTGTGGCGAACCAATCCGGGCGGTTAACAACAATAAATATAAAAAACATCATATAAGAATAAAACATTATGGTCCCTCCCCCCCTTAAAAAGTATTAAACAATATGACAAGTTAAAATACAGTATCAAAAATATAAAACATAATTAAACGGGCTAACAGCCCTAGTGTCCCTCCGGAGCTCCTCAACCAACACGAGGGGGCCACGAGGGGAATGAGGGGGTCAGGGAGCCCGAGCCGGGATGGTTGATCTGGAGAAAATTAATCTGGAACGGCCTGCCGGAAGAGAACCGTCTTGACAGCTTTTTTAAAGCTGTCTAGTGATGTCAACTGCCGGATCTCATCCGGCAGGTCGTTCCAGAGTTTGGGGGCAACAGCAGAGAACGCCCTCTGGGAGGTCGCCGCAAGCCTGGATTTTAAAGGCTGCAGTAAGTTCCTCCCAGAGGAGCAGAGAGCGCGGGGAGGATTGTACGGGAAGAGGCGGTCCCTGAGATAGCTTGGACCCAAGCCATTTAGGGCTTTAAAGGTAATAACCAACACCTTGTACCGGGACCGGAAGCTAATACTTAGCCAACATTATCTGCATAACACTGATGTATACTGCCTCAATTCAATCTGCATTCAGATAACTGGAGCCAGGATTTCTGTCTGTACCTGATTTGAGGCGGGAAAAAAGTATCCAGTCCAATAATCTCATTAAGACCCCCAACTGGACCCTAACAGATCCTATACCTCCCAATATACTCACCAGTTCTGTGATATACGCTTGCTGGCCATCTACGTACTGCAGGGCATAGCGCTCCGAATTGTTCAAATTCCACCTGCATTAAAGAGCAGCAGCCATAGTTTTGCCATGGCAGGGATCACAGAAATCAGCAACTGCAGCACCCCAACCTAAATCTAGTTGGCTATAAACTCCCAAGAAGGAGGAGGAGGAGGAGGAAAAGAAGAGTTGGCTTTTATACCCCACTTTCCTCACCCATTTAAGGGCACTCAAAGCAGCTGACAAACCTTCTGTTCTTCCCACAACAGACACCCTTTGAGTTGAGTGGAGCTCAGAAAGAGAGCTGTGACTAGCCCAAGGTCACCCACCTGGCTTCATGCAGGAGTGTGGAACTGAACCAGGAGACTACCAGTAAGAGTCTAACACTCTAACCACATGACCAAAAGGCAGGTGGGGAGAAGAACAGGTTTGTCAGCTGAGAGGGCTTAGGGAGACGCTGGCAGAGGCAGTAGGAGGTATCATCATCATGGGTGACGTTGGTGGTGAGGACAATAGTGTCGTGGAGGGGCAGAAGGCCTTTGCCTGTCTGGGTCCAGACTCAGTGCCGGGATTATCTGAATTTAGGACAATCCCAATCCAGATAGGAAAGTCCTCAGAAAAACCTCCTCAGAACACCAGTTGGCGTCTGGTTTCTGGGGATTCAAGATGGCCTCCGTCCTTTAAAATAATATAAGGTGTGCCCACAGCCACAATGTCTTACTGAAGTGCAGCATTTATGATCAAAAGATGTACTGAAAGGGAAAAATTGGGTAAATCAATAGGGAGCAGATACAACAGCGGCTAGAAATCAAGGTGACTCTGTAGTACCTCTGCAACCTGAGGTGATATAACTCTAAACAATGAAATCGTGGAATCTGCTGTTCATCTGAGGTTGTATTTACCTAATTTTAGGACCTTCTAAGAGCCAGATGTTTTTCATTACATCCTGATACATAAAACCACAAAACTGAAAGGGGGTGTGTACTTTCAAAAGACAGAAAACTGCACCCAGTATAAAATCACAGTGCAGTTCTACAACGGATGGAAAAAGCAAAATAAAACCCAGATCAACTTAAAAGCTCAAAACGAGTATGGAAAATGACAATGGATTTCTCATAATAGTATCAGACATCTCTTCCTATCTGGAAAAGGGCCATGGACCATCCCCAGATCGCTGCGTGCTGAGCTACACCTGCTTAAGGTGAAAGTGAAAAGGTGTAGGTACTTACACATCACAAACCTCTTTCACGACGGCAGACAATGGCTTAGCCTGCAATTAAAAGCAGAATGTGTAAACTATTACATTGAACACATTCCAATATTTAAAATCTGAATTAAACCAAATTTGATTTGGATTAAGCCAATTCAAAGCTATTCGTTCTCATTTTTTCTTTGAATTTCCACTCACGAATGTCAGTAACTTTCATAGATGCCCGTACGCATCTTTCCCGCATCCGTACACTTCCGTAGGCATCCAGTAGTTATCCTGTGGGCAACCCGTTTTCATACATATCCATACACATGTGTATAGAGGTGGGGAAGACACATCGTTTACAAAGCCGTACCAGTGTGAATGTCCGGATAATTCAAATGAAAAGATCTGAAATTCGAAATCTGTTCAAATCTTTAAATTCGAATTTATGGACATTCGATTCGAATGTTGAAATTCGGCCAGATTCAATCGGATTTTGAACACCTTCGAATATTCGTGCGCAGACCTACCCTGTAAGGGGAGTGGGGCTGTGAGAACTCAGGAGAATGTGGAACATAACATAAGAGAAGCCCTGCTGGATCAGGCCACAGCCCATCTAGTCCAGCGTCTCATTGCACACAGTGGCCCACCAAATGCCCATGGGCATCTCAAGCAGAGACAAGGACGAACTTTTCCTGCTCTAGAATTCCAGCAAATGGCCTTAGAAGCGTCCTGCTTCCCCCCACCAGCCTGAAAGATGTACCTAGGCACTCATTCTAGTAGCCATTGATACATCTGTCATCCATGAATTTGTCCAACCCTTCCTTAAAGCCATCTAGACTGGTAGCTGTGACCACCTCTTGTGGCAGCACATTCCATAAACCAATGACCCTTTGGGTGAAGAAATCCTTCCCCTTGTTGGATCCAATTATCCTACCCATCAGATTCATAGATGTCCCCTGGTTGTAGTGTTGTGTGATAGAGAAAAGAAATGTTCTCTATCCACCTTTTCTATACCATGCATAATAGAGAGCTGTGACTAGCCCAGGGTCACCCAGCTGGCTCTGTGGAAGAGTACGGAACCAAACCCGGTATTCCGAGATAACCACAAGACCAGACTGGCTCACAAATTCATGAAGGATAAATGTACCAATGGCTTCTAGAATGAACCTATCACCTCAGAGTTGGGGAGACAGGCCGGGTGCTTCTAAGGGCCATTTGCTGGGACTTAAGAACAGGTGAAGGCCTTGCCTTCATCTTCTGCTTGAGAAGACCAGAAGCAATGGTTGGTCTACTGTGTGAGACAGGATGCTGGACTAGATGGGCTGTGACCTGATCAGCAGAGATCCTCTTCTGTTCTTATGACCACATGAATTGACTCCCTTCAGACCTAGGTCTGCCATGCAGGTTTTCATCACTGTCGTAAGTCTACTAGCCTGCTGGCCTCGTCGTCTTCTGCTGTGACCTATAAACTGGGTTTGCTGGAAATGAGGGAGGAACTGGACTCTAACTGGAAGCCTTGCTTCAGCTTCCCCAAATCATATCTTGCTCCACTGCTCTCCAAAAAAACACCATTCAGGGTCAGCAAAGTCAGGCTTCCAACCAGAGACTTGATTCTTCATGTTGCGTCCAGATGCTAAAGTGCCAAATGACAGAATCGGGTGGGGTGGGGTGAGGAGATAAAGCAGCTTGATAGAAGTTGTGGACCAAAACATCCAGAGGGCACCAGGATAGCCAAAAACAGGAGCGAAGAATAGACACCCTTTACTGACCCAAACTGAAGAACGGCGAGGAAGCAAGGCACTCACTTGGTTGAGTTCTATAAGCTGAGGGATGGCCCCCATCAGCTGCACAGCGATCTTCACCACGTCTTTCGAGGGCGGCATGGCGGCGGCTCTGCTTCCGGCACCTAAGGGCAGAACAAGGAGCGAGGGAGGTCAACACGACGCAACAACAGGCCTCCGGAAGGCAGAGAAACCTGCAAGAACAAACCACCCATGGGATCACTGGGACTCTTTTATGAAAGGGGGAGCAACCAAGCAGGAAGGAGAGGGGTGCAATCAGACACACTTAAAAGGGCACCCTCTGGGCAATTCGAGGATCTAGGGACAGATGTTGAGAGGAAAGCTTCCCCAAAGTGTCCATTACTGGCCAGAAATGCAAATGGTCCTCCCGTTTACCAGCCTGCACCGCTGCGTCCAAAGCCAGAGGTTCTGCCTCCTCGCTGCCAAAAATTGGCCATTGTGCGACACACTCGGACACCGTTGCAAGAGGGGCTCGTCCGATCACGTACTGCGGGCCGATCGTGTCCACGTCCACGATCGAACGCCCCTCTCGCAACTCCAATGACCGGATGCTAAGTCCCGGGGATCGGAGGTCCAGCCACGGCAGTAATCAGCGATCGATCACGGCTGCCACTGCGACCGCTCCTGTGCGGACGCTGCGCTCCCTGCCCACCGCACGCAGGCAACCGGAAGAAGAGCGGATGGCCGCACCGCCAGACGATTCACGTAAGCGTCTAGTTAGCGTTGGTAATCAACAATCAGCGAACTTCTGGGGAGGGAGGGCATGCTTGGAGGCCGTAGCCGCCCACGCTGCGTGCGTATGCTCTTCGCCAGACGTTCACTAATGGTTGACTACCGGCCTAAGTGCGAACAGGCCTCCGGACTCGCTGTTTGGGATGGACTGGGCAGGAGGAAGCTACAGAGGCTCTGGTGGCCGACTCCACCCTGGACACAGCTTCCAACCAATCAGGGCCACAGAAGCCCAGCAGACAACTGGGCAATCAGTGGCGAGAACTCATCACCACAGAAAGCGAAGGCAAGGAAGAGAGGCGATGTCAACAGATTTTATATTAGATGCTTATTTTGACAACTGCGTGACGCACTTTTTTCTACGCCTATTGCCTACAGGCCCTTGGAAGAGGGGCAGACAAGAAAAGCCCCATCCGATCACACCCCAGATCTGCCCCCAGCAGAATCAGCGGGGGGGGGGGGGGCACAAAACACAACAGGGCCGGCTGACTACATTTTGGAGACACAGCAAAGTAACGCCGCCATTCAAACATAAAATGTCCTCCTGCTCTTTTGTCCTCCATTTTGTGTCACAGTCTAAACTGTCTTAAGGGCATCGTGGCTTTGCAAGGTGACAGGGTGCGCTGCAAACACAATTGACTTGCATGTCTGCAACACCTTCGCGGGGTGACGAAGCAGCCCGGCAGTCTCTCTATCTAGGCACCCTGGACATCGCTTGCCCACAGGAAACCTCAGTAGGTACCCTGCGTAAAGCATCTGCCTGGCACTTAGAAAGCTCCACTTTTAGACTGGCAATGACAAACGACTCCTGTTAGAGCTGCCAGGAAAGCTGTCCTCGTGTGCCCACAGAGCCACCAGGAGCAAAGCCTGACTTCCAGGCGTCTACAAGGGCAAAGAGGGGAAAGTTCAGCAGGAGCTTAAATATAATTAAATTATATGAAACAGGGAAGAGAGGGAAGGGAAAGAGACTGCAAGTTCTCATCTTCAAGTTCCTCCTTCCCTGGAAAATGTCCTCAAGATTACAAGAAACGGGCAACTAAGAATTGATGACCCTGGCTGTTTTTTCCTCCTCCAGCTTGGTCCTGTGGTTAGAGCGCCGGACTCGTATCTCATAGTCGCCGGGTTTGATCCTGCACTTCTTCATGAAGCCAAATGGGTGGTCTTGGGCTAGCCACAGCTCTCTTTCTCAGCTCCCACAGCCCCACCTGCCCCACAGGGTGTCTGTTGTGGGGAGAAGAACAGAAGGTTTGTCAGCCGCTTTGAGTCTCCTTAAATGGGTGGAAAAAAAGCAGTGTAGAAAAGTCAGCTCTTCTTCTTCCTCCACAAAGCCAGCTGGGTGGCCTTGGGCTAGTCACAACTCTCTTTCTGACCTCCCACAGCCCCACCTAACTCAAGTTGTCTGTTGTGGGGAGAAGAACAGAAGGCTTGTCAGCCACTTTGAGTCTCCCAAAGGGTGAGAAAAGCAGCGTATAAAAGCCAACCCTTTTTCTTCCTCCATGAAGCCAGCTGGGTGGCCTTGGGCTAGTCACAGCTCTCCTTCTGCAGCCCCGGTGTTAAATAACTCAGAAAAGTCACCTTTGGGATAGATAAGGTGGAAAGAAAATGACTGTTCGCTTAAACTTAAGTGTGACCCCAGCCCCGGGGTTTAATCCAGCTTCAGTCCACTTTCAGAGTGAGAGAATACACCAGCAAAGTGACAAGCTGTTTCCTTTCAGTGTTAAATAACTCAGGAAATTCCCCCTTGGGCGAGAGAATGTGGGACTTGGCTGACGTGTTCTCTCGCTCTGAAGGCGGACTGAAGCTGGATTAAACCGTAGGTGTGTGTCCACACAGCCCTCGGAAGCTCAGCGGCGTCAGGCCCGGTCAGCCCGCGACACCCTCTAGTCCGTCCTGCCCGGGAAATGCCAAGCAGCATCGGGCGGGCGGGAGAAACGCACCCCGGAAGACGCCATCGAGCAGCAGCGTCTACACGGACGCCTCCCGCCACCCCGAGGGAGGGAAGCTCGGTCTGCACCGCTGTTCCTCTGGAAGCAGGCGGGGGATCATCCATCCCTCCATCCCGTCCCCTCGGGGGCAGCGAAGGTTTACCAGATCTCTTCTACACCCCCCCCGGGCAAAGGATCTGCCTCCTCCTCCTCCTTCCTCCTCCTCCTCTTCTCTCCCTCCGTCGCCCATCCGTTTCCGGACTCCTTCCTTCACCGACCTCTCCTCCTCCTCCTCCTCCGATTCCGCCCTCCCCCATGAAGCCAGCTGGGTGACCTTGGGCGAGTCACAGCTCTCTCCTGCGCTCTCACAGCCCCACCTACCTCACAGGGTAGAAGAACGGAAGGTTCGTCAGCTGCTTTGAGTCCCCTTAGAGAGAAAAACGGGGGTAGAAAAGCCAACTCCTCCTCCTCCTCCTCCTCTTCTTCCCCTTCTCCTGCGACGGTCCGTCCGCGCTTGGCCCGCTGCTGCTGCTGCTGCTGCCCGTCGGACGGTCCCGACCGACGCCGAATCCCCCTGGCCGCCCCGCTTCAGACGGTCCCGACTTCTCCTCCTGCGGCCAGCAGGCAAAGAGGGGAAGGCGGACGGGCGACCCCGACGAAGGGCGCAGACGGCGCGGCGCGACAGGGCGATCTCCCCTCTCTGTCCGCCCCGACGGGCCGGCAAGCACACCTCTCCGGACGCGGGGCTGCAGGCAGGGCTGGCTGGCTGGCTGGCTGGCTCGCAGCTTTCTCCTCCTCGCCGTCGGTCTTCGACAGCCAGCCGACTACCTACCTACCTACCTACCCACCCACCCAGCCACCCACCAGGCTGCCAGCCGGCCCGGCCCTTGCTCTTCCTCCTCCTCCTCCTCCTGCTGCTGATGAACTCTCGGAGAGGCTCGGTAGTTCCGGGGCGGTGGCTCGACGGCCCTCCTCCCCACCCCCTGACGTGCGGCAGTGCAGACGGAGGAGGAGGAGGAGGAGGAGGAGGAGGAGGAAGGCGGTCCCGGGCCGGCTCTGCCTGGGTGGGGGGAGGCGGAGGGAGGAGCTCGCTTCTCCAATGCAAATCGACGGCGCGGCGCCACAACCAAAGGGGCCTCCTCTCCTCCTCCCCCCCCCCCGGGGCCACCTTATGCATTCACGAGGGGACCGGGGTGGGGTGGGTCTGTTTCCTCCACCCTCTCCGCTCCCCCTACCCCGTGCAAGGTGCTGGCTGGGCGCCGCGCTCCCACCGACGGCACCTTTGCAGGGACGGCTTGTGACGCCCCTCGGCCGCCTTGCGTACTCCGGCTGGCGCTATTCTGAATTCAGATCATCCCGCCACTGGCGCTGGGACTCAGTTGGGAGGAAAGGGAGGCTAGACACGCGGGAAAAGCGGAGCCCCCCGTTCCGTCCTTTCCTGCTGGAAGAAGCCAGTTTGGTCCAGTGGTTAGGGAGCCGGACTCTGACCTGGGAAGACCGGGTTTGATTCCGCAGACCTCCACGAAGCCAGCTGGGCGACCTTGGGCTGGTCACGGCTCTCTTTGAGCTCTCGCAGCCTCACCCACCTCACTGAGTGTCTGTTGCGGGGAGAAGAACAGAAGGTTTGTCAGCCGCATTGAGTCCCTTAAATGGGTGAGAAAAGCAGGGTGGAAGAGCCAACTCTTCTTCTTCCATCAGACAAGCAGATACAGGCTGATTTGCATCTGTAGTGCCTTTAGAGAATGACTTTTGGGTGATTTGTTCAGGGCCCAAACTCAGAAGATGGAGCAGCCAGAGTCCCTCAAAACAGCAGCGCTGCTGGCATGTTCTGGAAGCTGCTAGGAATGCAAGTCAGCAACCAAGATCCCTCTAAGGTCACAAAGCCCAGAGTTAAACAATAGGACCCTGTGAAAAATTCCAGACTAAAGAGCACAACAGAAACGAATTCCAAAATGCACCCTGGAGTCAGGCTTCCGGCCGTCAGTCGGCCACTGGGAGACGTGCTCCTTTATATTCCAAACCAGAGGCCCTGCTTTGTGTCCCGACCTCATCCTCAGGAGGAAGAATGTGGTCACTCGCAATAAAGGCCTTCTCAGTGGTGGCCCCCCGACTGGTAGACCCCATTGAAGGTCCCATCTACAAGGCCCTGTCCCCACAGGGCAGGAGAAATCCGGATGTAATGAGTCCTTCGGGCCCTTAAATCTGGATTTTGTGTGGACCTGATTAAAGGTGTCCACAATGGGGTCTTCAGGCATCTCCAAGATCTCCAGGAGGGCCCCAGCTCAAAGATCTGGATCTCAAAGATCCGGATCTTTGACTGTGCATGGAAGAAGGGGAAAAATGGCATCTGAACATAGACAAGCACTTGCACTCAGCTACCCAGCCAGGAATGAGATGCAATGTCCGAGGCAGCACAAAGAAACATTAAATGATAACTGGGTGGCTAAAATTAGTCCGAGTCCCTCAAGACCGGACTGTCGTATCAGCAATCAACATTCTGTTCACTGTTAGTAGCTGGTGCAGAATGCAGCTGCTAGACTGCTGACAGGAACATCTGGCCAGACGCACATCACGCCAGTCTTAGAAAGAGTTGCACTGGCTGCCAATTTGCTACCGAGCCCAATTCAAGGTATTAACTTTGCCTTGTAAGTCCCTAAACTTGGGATGCAAATATCTGAAGGAACACCTTCTCCCATATCAAGTTGCCCTGTGCCCTAAGATCTGGAGGGGAGGCCCTCCTGGTTGTACCACCACTCACAGCAGCAAAAGGGGTGGGCACCTGGGATAGGGCCTTTTCAGGGGTGGCTCCCAGACTGTGAAATAGTCTCCCTCCTGAGGTGTGTCAGGCACTTTCACTCTATGTGTTCAGATGACCTGTGAAGACACACCTCTTTTACCCTGGCCTTTTGCTAAACCTTTTCCTCCCCACATTCAGACATTGCCATGGTTTTAATATGTTTAATATGTTATTGGTTTTAATGTGTTAATTTTATATGTTACAACCCACCCTGACCCTTGGGTATGGGGGGGGGGTAAGAATGCAAATTCATTCATTCATTCATTCATTCATTCATTCATTCATTCATTCATTCATTCATTCATACATGTTCACCCATTCACGGGATGCACCAAAGCCTAAAGCCATCTCACTTCCCCAGTACCCACCAAGAAAGCAGAAAAGAGCCCTAATCCTTTTCTACTCTTCTCCCCACAACAGAATTCCCTGTGGGGTTGGTGGGGCTGTGAGAGCTCATAAGAGAGCTGTGACTAGCCCAAGGTCATCCAGCTGGCTTTGTGGAGAAAGAAGAGTTGATTTTTCTACCCTGCTTTTCTCACCCATTTACGGGCACTCAAAGTGGCTGGCAAACCTTCTATTCTTCTCCCAACAGAACACCTTGTGAGGTGCGTGAGTCTGTGAGAGATGAGAAAGAGAGCTGTGACTAGCCCAAGGTCACCCAGCTGGCTTTGTGGAGCACTGCGGAATCAAACTCGGTCTTCCCAGATAAGAGTCCGGCTCCCTAGCCACTAGCTCTAGGGTGGCTTCGCAACATTGGGCAGGTCACGATGGACATGAAATTGCTTGTTCCAATGGAAGGAAGCTTTGGAAAGATTCTGTTTATTCACTCAAAAAAACCAAAACAAAACACTGTACAAATATTACAGGCAAGTTTCTTGCTGCAAAAAAGTATAAAAATAATCTTTATATATGAATCAAAAATCATTTCCCCCATTGTACACTTCCTCTAGTATCTTTTTTTTAGGACATCATCTATCTAACAGAAGTCTAGAGAGTGACAGCAAAGGCTAAGGGAAGGGCTTGCTGCTGAACTGCGACCCTTAGATACAGAGGGGGGCAGAAGCCTGCAATAAAGGAGCGAAGGCCAAAGGTTGATGGATTCCTAAAGGCAACAGCGTACGTTAGGACCCGGTGAAGTGCAGGAATCAGGAACGTGCAGGCC
This sequence comes from Aspidoscelis tigris stejnegeri, assembly GCA_023333525.1. Classification (NCBI taxonomy): domain Eukaryota; kingdom Metazoa; phylum Chordata; class Lepidosauria; order Squamata; family Teiidae; genus Aspidoscelis; species Aspidoscelis tigris. The sequence goes on from JALMGA010000013.1 coordinate 8,049,814, forward strand.
AGGCAAGGGCATGGCATGAAACCATTCTACTGTTGCGCCAGCACCGAAGGAAGACAGCAGATGCTTCTCTAAAGACTTAAGCATCTCAAGGCAGAAGAGAAGCTCCCATTATGCATGGGGAAGTCAAATAATGCGGTGACTTCCCCGTTCCACCCGGAGGGAGCTCCACTTCTCATAGGACTTTGGGCCTTTCTGCACTTGGCCTTATTTTAGGGCATATCCCTGAATAGGAACCTGCTATCTGCATGCTAGTGCAGACTACAGAAGGCCCCAAGTGATGCCTGCCGTAGCCTGCATTATCTTGTGGTCAGCAGAACACTAGCCAGAGATACATCCCAGAACAAAGCCAAGTGCAGAAGGGGCCCCTGTGTACATTTTAGGAATCAATTTGGGCAATCTATTCTTAACTAGTTCTTACCTGTTCTGGACCGCTCTGTGAAAAATATTCTATAGCTACCTGGATGACTTAGCAACGAACGTGCTTGGATTTGCAGGTCTAAATCCCACTGAGTTTGGGCATCCTGCAAAGCAGCCCTTTTATGGCCAGGATGTGGGAGGGTCACCTACAGAGCCCCCACAGCTAACGTGTAGGTAGAAGCAACTGAAGCCCAGGAAGTACGGAGCAGGAACGGCCAGGGAGGTTAAAGCATCAGGATGAAAAAATATACAAATGGAAACTGGGCTTTAAAAGATCACAAGGGCCAAGGGGGAACATTTAAGAGGCGGTGCAAAGGTGGCATCGTGAAGAGAGAGCATGTTTCTTCTTCAGGTAAGTAGGTGTGAAGGACAAAGGAGTGAGATGTGATCGGGACCAACACAGCCCACTGGTGGCATCGTTATTTTTTCAGGTCAATTCCTGATTTAAAGACTCTTGGTCTTCCTGGAAAGCCTTGGGGATGGGGCTTACAGTGCCTCTGGGTTACCCCGGCCAGTCCCCCATCCCCACCCCCCTTGCCGATACAACTCAGCTGCAGTTTGGGGAAAATTACAAACCTGGCACCTTCTTAACAACCTCGTGCGGTCACTATGCCCAGATAAGCCCAAGGGAGCCAAACCCATAAAGCACCTGATGGCATACAAGGGATGCCAGGACGTCCCCTCACTTCGGCTTTTTCTCCATTTCTTATGCCAAAAAGAGAGACAGAGAAAGAGAGAGAGAGACAGACAGACAGACAGACAGTCATGGACCAGATGGACAAAGCGCAATCGATCGCCTGAATCACGCCGAGAAGCCAAAAGATGGGCCGACATTTTTCTTTGCCCCCCTCCCAGACACCTGGCTGAGATTCAGCCCACCTGTTCTCTTAAAAAGAAAAGAAAAAGAAGATGCAAAGTGCCTCCAGGAGTGCAGGGGAGCCAAGCCAGGCTGAAGGACCTGAGGAAGCTCTTTTACTGTTCAGGAAGATTCGTTTGCGGGGCCCTGGGACGGGTGGCCCCGAGTCCAAGAGAAGGTCAGGGGCCCACGGAGCGAGGTAAATCGGGGTCTCCACTTGTGCAACGTGGGAGGCTTGGGGGGTAAAGAAGGTGAAGAAGGAGGCTGCCAGTTTGGAAGTCCATTCCCATAGGTGTCCGGCGACTACTCAGCCCTAGCAGGAAAGGAATCCAAAAACAGTTCCCCAACCCTAAAAGGACAGGTTTGTTCAGAAGGGGAGATATATATTCCAACGTCCGTTCCAATGCCGGGAGTCAGAGGTTGAGGATAGGCACATCGAAGAGGTCACAGACGCCTTCACTCTCGTCAAGGTTGTAAATGTAGTCGTGATCTCCGGGAGGCGGCGAGAGGCGCAGCAAAGGAGCAAACACTGCCAAAGAGAGGAGGATGAATTAGGAAGAAGAAAACGAGCCGGTTTTATACCCCACTTTGCTCATCTTATAAAGGGACTCAAAGTGGCTGACAAACCTTCTGTTCTTCTCCCCACAATAGATAGCCTGTGAGGCAGGTGGGGCTGAGAGGGCTCAGAAAGCTGTGACTAGTCCAAGGTCACCTAGCTGGCTTCATGGAGGAGGAGGAGGAGAGTTGGCTTTTATACCCCACTTTCCTCACTTTATGAAGGGACTCAAGGCAGCTGACAAACCCTACTGTTCTCTGCCTCTCTCAAGTCGCAGCTACACTGTTTGAATCTCATTTGAACAACACTGGCTGTCCAGGGATTTGAGGAGGCAGGTACTACGCTCTCTCACGGGATAAGCAGCAGTACCACCACTGAGCTCACGCTTACCAGGATGAGCAGAGAGAAATCACATTTGCTTTTATTCAATTATTGATCTGTTAAGCACTTGATTGAAAATAAAAGAGCAAGCGAGCATAAAGATGTTTTAATTTAAAGCAGGACAAAGGCTAGCTTAAGCCGCAGGGCCAACAGCACAGTACCTGGTCAGAACATTATTATTATTTTATTTTAGTATTTTAATATGCTGAATCTTTTAAATGTTTTTGTGTATATTATTGGCTTTAATTTGTTGTTTCAAAGGTTGTTACCGGCCCTGAAATCTTCGGGTATAGGGTGGGATAGAAATATAAATAAAACTCACTCACTCGCTCGCTCGCTCACTCATTAACTAACTAACTAACTAACTCACTCATTAACTAACTAGCTAGCTAGCTAGCTCACTCACTCTCTCATTAACTAACTCACTCACTCATTAATTAACTAACTCACTCACTCATTAACTAACTAACTAACTCACTCATTAACTAACTAACTCACTCACTCATTAACTCACTCACTCACTCACTCACTCACTCATTAACTAACTAACTCACTCACTCATTACTCACTCATTAACTAACTAACTCACTCATTAACTAACTAACTCACTCACTCACTCACTCACTCATTAACTAACTAGCTAGCTAGCTAGCTCACTCACTCACTCGCTCACTCATTAACTAACTAACTCACTCACTCATTAACTCACTCACTCATTAACTCACTCACTCACTCATTAACTCACTCACTCACTCATTAACTCACTCACTCATTAACTAACTAACTAACTAACTAACTCACTCACTCACTCACTCACTCACTCACTCACTCAAGACGTTTTCGCACGGGGCTGAACGGGACGCGTGGGAGACAGCTGCGGACACGGCATCCGCATTGCCCGAGCGGGGCTTGCGCTCCGACGTGTCCGCAGCTGTCTTTCTCGCGTTCGAAATGTAGAGCACTTTAAAGTGCTCTACATGCGTTCGAACGCGGACGAGCCGCCCGCAGGCGTTCGGGAGGAGAAGCATTCGCGCCTGCTTCTGTCTCCCGAACAGCTGCGGGCTCGCCTCCGACGCCGGGGCGGGTTCGACAATCAGCTGTTTGACAATCAGCTGATTGCCGATCTGCCTCCGCGGCTGTCTCCGCGCCCCTGGCCGGCCTTTGCCGGCTAAGACAGCTCCCGGCGCTTTGAGCATTCGCACACAGACGCGCCGGAACGCGTTTACACGCGTTCTGGCGCGTCTGTGTGTGAAAGGTGAAAGCGCCGGGAGCTGTCTTAAGCTTTCCGCCTGAACGCGTTCCGTTTGGAACGCGTTGCAGTGCGGAAATCCCTTCACTCACTCCAAGTATCCCTGGGTTTAACTCCCAGTTTGGGCCCGGACAGCTAACTAACCAAATTACCATAGGGGAAAGCTGTGAGGAAAAAATGGGAGGGTAGGAGAAGGGTATGAATAACCCTGTGATATACATACAATATTTTTTTAAAAAATGCCTTCCCCCAAAGTAGCAAGTAGCGTTGTCCCACCTACTCTCTGGACAGAACAGGAACTGACTTACGCATCTCTTGGGGCAACACGATTTCCTACACATCTATTTTCCAACCTTCTCCTTACCCAAAGCGAAAAGCGGCAAAAATTTTTAAGTCTTACCGTCAGAGGACATCAGTTCTTCAAGCAGCTCAGAACTCATGCATTCTGTGTGAAGAAAGAGTTGTGTTACATACGCACCATTCTGCTGTCCATGGCCAGGTTGCTTGCTGGCATGGATCAGTCTCCACCCACCCACCCCCACGGGTACCATTAGGCCTATCTGAAACTCCTCCAAGGCCTGGGACAGTGAGGAAATCGAGCAAAACGACACAAGATTGCCCATAATTCCTGTGAAATCCCGAGATTTCACAGGAATTATGGGAAACTGAGTGCATCCTGAGAGAGATTTTCCATGATTCCTGTGAAATCTCACGGGATTTCACAGAAATTATGGGAAATGGAGTGCATTTCCCAGCATTCGAATTATCTCTGGTTTTCCTTTAACCGAGGTAGGGCCTGGAACGTATCCCCCACGGGCATGGAGGTCCGACTGTATAAGAAGATCTAGCAAATACGACCTTTTAACCCATCCAAAAAAGAGAAGCAGATGCAACTACACACCTCTGGTTGGATCAAACATCTCCGAAAGTTCTTTGGGGAATTCCAGTACTGTAAAACAGAAAAAGCAATTCCGCATGTTTTTATCACTAATCATTAACCAAAAAGCCCAGTGATCCTCTGAAGCTTAGCAGAAGACCCTATCGGCTAACCAATTCAGCTACAGATGACCGCAGAACGGGAGCATTTCAATGTTAGAGACTTATGTAGGCTTACTCTGAAGACAAGGGCAAGCTAATGGTTATGTAAACCAATCTGCTCAGCTGTTAACTGGAAGCTGTGGTTGATTGAAGCAATAGAGTAGACTAGAAGAAGCTGTGCTCAGAACTGAGGCTTAGCTCTTCCCTCATTTCAATAAATTCTATCTGTTCTTCAGCAATCTCAAACAGGTGGGGATTCTTAGAATTCCTGTAGTAGGGGTCTGGACGGATAATCAAAGGTATCCGAAATTCAATCAAATTTATCCGAATTTCGACCTTCGAATTCAAATCGAATGTCCATAAATTTGAATTTAAAGATTCAAACGAATTTCAGATCTATTTGTTTGAATTATCTGGACGTTTGTATGTGTTTGTTTGAATTTTTGCATGCATCATTACGCATCTTGTATAGGCGTACAGGCACATACAAATGTTGTATCTGCAAATTCAAATCGAAAATTCAAACGAATAGATTCGAATTTGCTTTTATTTTAAACACAGAGTGTATTGTTTTAGATCTGTTGGATTTTTAAAGTGCTTTTAATATATATTCTGTTTTTAATTTGTTGTTTTAACAGGTGTTACCTGCCCAGAGACCTTCAGGTATGGGGCAGGATAGAAATGTAAATAATAAATAAATAAAAATTCAACTTCCCTTTCCTGTCCATTTCAACTGGACAATTTTTTAAAATGTTTTAATGAATGTTTTTAAAAAGTTGTTGCCTTGACATAAACAGAGCATCAGGAATAGCACACTTTTTGGAAGGCTTGTGTTGTTCCCAAATCGGAATGCTTTGCAAACTTTTACTCCAGTTTCTGGAAGGGGAGGGGGGCAGGGGGAGGAGAAGGGGGAGGAGAGGAGCAGGCTTTTATATTCTTCCTCTTTTCTCATCCTTTCAGGGGATTCAAGGTGGCTGACAAACCTTCTGTTCTTCTCCCCACCACAGACACCCTGTGAGGTACGTGGGGCTGGGAGAGCTCAGAAAGAGAGCTGTGATTAGCCCAAAGTCACCCAGCTGGCTTTGTGGAGAAGTGTGGAATTGAACCAGGAGACTACCAGTAAGAGTCCAATCCTCTAGCCACAAGGCCAAACTGGCTCACTTGAATATCCCCTGACCCTTGCAGCCATCAAATGGTGTCTGCGTCTCCCAATTCAACCGTGTCTCCCAGTTCATTTGGTAATGGTCAGTCCTGTGTGTTCACTGCTTATGTTAGAAAGGCCATTCAGTAGAACAACTCAGCTTAGATCAGCCAGATTTCCCACAACTTATCAATCTATTTGGCTACCCAAACCAGAACTACCAACCTGTTCTGTAGGATCTCAGGGGAACTACCTCTCTCATCCATCACCCTCTTTCCAGACTTATTTTAGGAGCAAAAATCATTAATCCCTTGGACTCAAGGAAAACAATAAAATCTAGAATTTCAAAAGGAACCTGATGTACACAGGGGGCTAAAATACCTCCCTTACGAAATCAGGCTGCAAAGTCTAGCCTCTTCAGCCTTGAAAGACAGCGTTTAAGGGGTGACCTGACTGAAGTGTATAAAATTATACATGGTGTAGGAAAAGTGGACCAGGGGTCACTCTGTGAAAGTTAAGACCAAGAAGGTCCGTGGAATTTATTGGCAGCAGAGGTGATGACAGCAACCGCCTGGATGGCTTTCAGAGAGCATTAGACAAGTTCATGGAGGATAGTTATTTAAGTGGCTGATCGTATAGATGCTTGGGCACTGCCCCAGGTTGGAGAGCCAGGCAGGATGCCTCTAAAGGCCATTTGCAAGGGTTTGCTAGTAAGTGGAGGTTCTGACCTATAGAAGGCCAGAAGCAGTTGGTGGGCCACTGTGTGATTCACAATTGGCTTTATTCTGGAATATATCCTGAAACAGGGGGCCTGCTGTTCACATGCTGGTGCATGTCCCCAAGTGAGGCCTACCAGAATCTGCATTAGCATGCAGAGCACAGACCCCTATCGTGAGATATACTCCAGAAAAAAGGCCAGGTGAGAACAGGCCCAAGATGACAGACTAGATGGCCTCATCCAGCAGGGCTCCTCTTGCGTCGTAAGCCTTAAACCTGAGCATGACAATTCCAAAAGTTGAAAGCATACAAGCAAACAGACAAACAAGCCAAACAAACAGGACTCACTTTCTGTAGGGTCTGGTTTGATTGGTTCAAAGGAGGTAGAGGGACTGGGTAGGACAGAGCTACTATCCAGCAAGGCCGAGGACTGGAGGGGTTGGGTGTCTAAGTCAGCGGGTGGGCTGGCCGGTGCTGTTGAGGGAGCGAGCGGGTCCAACGTCCTGCTGTTCTTTGATTCTGCGTTTGAGATGCCACTTTCTGCAAGGAAGGAAAGATAAGAAAACTTTGCAGCACTTGATGGTTTCCACCCCACAACCACGGGGCAGCGGGTAGCAAGATCGCCCCGTTCAGAGCTACATTCGAATGCTGTTTGCCCTTTTCGAAGCTGGTCACTTAAAAAAGACAAAATAATCTCTTGCGAAAATACAACGGTGAGTACCTTTCACCTTTACGCCAGAAAAAAACCATTGTCCTTCCATGACAGTATACTCCAGAATGACGAATCAAGAGTTACAACAGGTACGCCCCTTCTGCTCCCCTCTTAACGCACTCTTGACCCTAAGGCTCCTAGGTGGTAGGAGTCCCTCTTCTACTCACCTGTAGCGCCGGCAGTTTTCCGTGCAGCAGCGCCCTGGCCTTGTGTGCTGCTGGGTACAGGTGCAGACGGATGGGTACCGCTGGGAACAGATGCATCTTGGGAATGGGCGACTGGGGGTCTCGGTGTCTTACAGGGTGTGACTGGCTGGCACTGAATGAGATCTTCAGGTGGGGGGACAGGAAGTACCACTGGGGGAGAACTCCAGGCATCTTTATTTACTAGCAGCACATCAATTGGACCACTGGTACTTTTCAGGTGAATCTGGTATTTCTTCTGGCCATTTAAACCCTAAGGAGGAGACAGAGAAAGATGCCAACACAAATAAGATGGTGAAGGAGCAAGTTATATAATGGATAAGATATAACAGTGTGTAAAATAAAATCAATTTGAAACATTTGTAATGAATCAAATGCGAGAAAATTCGCATTCGTTCAAATGGATCCCCTTCAAATGTGGTAGGATTCTATTCAATACATATTTGTACAAATTCGTATAAATATCCAATACATATCTGATACGAATGAATACGTATCCAATAGAAACAAATACCTATCTGATATGAACAAATACGTATCCGATATGTATCCAGTAAAAAAACAAGCACTCTGAAAGTGTCAAATCTGACCTGAATCCACTTTTAATACGCTCTCGATCCATGTCAAACGCAATCTGGATCTGTTGCAGATGTGTGGCACAGCCACTTTCCCACCTCGCCCCTTTAACAAATGTCCAAACTATTCGTCTAAATGTCTGAAACATTCACACAAATGTTAATGTACAAATGCCTCCCCGTTCAAAGGAAAGCCCCCAACTCAGGCTGCCTCTAGACGGCAGCCCAAAATACTGACAAGAAGCAGTAATGTGGGGCATGCGCTGAAGCGGTTTGCTCCCTACTCCCAATTCTTCTTACGGAAAGTCCTCCATTTTGGTAGGAGAGCTCTTCAAAGCAGCCACAACCAATGAGTGAAAGTGAAAGTGTGAAAGTGAAGCTGTCCTCTGAGCCATTTTGGATAGGCCCTGGTGTTCTGCACCTGCATTCAGATGTAGCGCCACCTAGGGCCAGAAAGAAACACTTGCCGGTGCTTTCATTTTCATTCTCTGTTGTCACTGTCCTCTTGCAGTACTTCATCTCCAACCTAGGACTTACCATAAGTGGCACTGAGGGCCACCAGCCCTCACATATACCTTAGGTACTACTCTATCTCTGACTGTTCTTTGCCTAATATAATTCCTGAAGACACCATCCTCAGCTGTTGGATATCCACTCTACAGGAAGTAGAACCCAAATACCAGAGCTCAACCCTTCGCTACTTTGTGTTATGCTGTCAGTTTAGTACTGTGGTTCCCTCCAGGAATCTGAGAGTAGTTTTTTTCAATTCACAACAAATGCAAAGTGCCAAAGGTTGGTCTCCAGTGCCAGTGGCCCCCAGGCCCATTTATAACCAAGCACCCTTCCACTATTCACATGTGCCACTTACCTCAGGGACAGGAACCTCTAGCTGAGTACCCAATGGGGCCCGAATGGCAAGCAGCGTATCACCTGGAAACAAGAGACCAAAGACAGCATTCACTCAGCTGAACCAGGGTATGGAACACAGAAGGATTACATTTTAATCCAAGATGTTATACAGTCAGAGCCCCATATCTGTGGTGGATACGTTCCAGGTCCCACCGTGTATAACATAAACTGCACGTAATTGCAAACACTGGGAATTGCAAATGCCCTCCATTTCCCTTACTTCCAGGGAAATCCCACAAGATTTCACAGGAATCTTGGGAAATCTTGCTTGAGGTCCACTGCATTTCCCATAATTCCTGTGAAATCCCACGGGATTTCAAAGGCATTATGGGAAATCGCACGTCATTTTCTCCCTGTCCCAGGCCTCAGAAGACCTTAAGGTAGGCTTAGTGGCAGCTGTGGGGGTGGGTGGGGGTGGGCTGATCTGGTCACCATGGGAAACTGCAAAAATGGTTACTGGATCACAGTTACTGGGTATGACTGTATTTGATCTCCAGCTGCCAACCACATTATTTTTTTTAGTAATTTCTGATTCAGGGGGCATTTGAAGTTAACCCAAGTCCTCACACAGAGAAAAGCAATGTACATACATAAAAAGTTGGTCGGACTTTTTTTGTCCCAAGACTGGTCTGAGCTCAGTTTAATCCAAGCTCTGCTAAGAAGCCTCAGGCCATGGTCACACTTTCACTTTAAACCTTCTTCAGTCCATCTTCTGATCACAACCCTCACACCTTTACATTTCTATCCAACCTATCTGTGGATTTTCCATCCTAGAAAGTCCAAATGGAGGCTGCAAAGTCCACAAATAAAACCCACAGAAATTTATAAGTGTTGCAATCAGATGGACCGAAGGAGGTGGGACCACTAGTCAGCATGCTAGTTTGCCTCCATGGGGCAGCAGCATCCAATTGTTTATGTACTACATTTCTATTCTGTTTTTCATCTCAAGAGCTTACCACAGGGCCAATTCTCTTCCTCTCCATTTTATCCCCACAACCCTAAGGTTAACAGTAGGCTGAGAGGCCGGAGAACACCCAAGATCTCCCAGTTTTTCACAGCCATGTGAAGATTCAAACCCAGAAGATCTCAGGTTCTAGGGGGACCTACTAAGGTATAAACTATACTATAGGACGGTGATGGCCAACCTATGACACGCGTGTCACAAGTGACACGCCAAGCCCTTTTGGGTGACACACATGGCCATCCTGGCACCTGGGCATGTAGTGCTTGCTTGTTCTTGAAGTGTACAAAATAACAACTTTCAGTTGAAGATTTAGCAAGTGTAAAGAATTATTTGTTTTTGCTTTTAATAAAATACATATATCAAAAATATAACTTTTTTACTAGAGCCACAAATATCACAAAATTATGGATATTTCTAGATGTGACACAGCACCCAAGTTAAGCTAGGTTTTCTTGTGAATTCTGACACACCAAGCTCAAAAGGTTCGCCATCACTGCTATAGGATGTGCACAAATGTTTTGTTTGCATTCGAATTCAAGTTGAACGGAATGTCAAAACATTCTATTCAGCTCAAATGTTTAGAATCCGAACGCAAAAAAATCAGATTCGAATAAAATACATTCGTTCAAATGTTTGATTCGAATCTGAAGATACGAATGTCGACAACATTTATATGTTATACATATCTGTACGCATTTCGTACACATCCCGTTTTACCCGTATGCATCCTGTATTATACGCATAAATGTTTACAGCTACGTATGAGAATCGTACAGATACGTATGTTCGATGTGGGGTAGTGACTGTGGACTGTGTGTACTAGTGGAAAGAGAGGGGGGAGGAGGACAAGAGCGCCTCCCCTCCCCAAACTCCAGGGGCATGAGAGTGATTCATGGGGGAGGCAGCCCCACACTCAGCGCGTGTTTGAGGTGGGACGGCGATTGTGTGGATGGTGCATGAAAGAGAAACAGAGAGAGGGACAGGTGCGCCGCCTCCTCCCCAAACCCCAGGGCGTGAGGGACATTCACAGGGGGAGAAGGGAGAAGCAGGCAGCTATGGGCCCCATCCACCGACAGTAAGCCCCCCTCCTGGGGCCCCCCTCCCCTCAAACATTTGTTTAAACTCGAATGTGAAGGCATTCTATTCGAATCTGAATGCCCACATTCGATCCAATTTCAAATATTTAGAACATTTGTGCACAACCCTACTATACCGGCTCCTTAGCAATCAATGAATTTCATTCCCTACCCCCTAAACTATTTGTCATAGTGGAGAGCCCAATGGAAGCTAGAGTCCTAACAAGCCCTGGAAGGTGCAACCACTTTTTTGCACAGACACCACTACAACCTTACCTGGGAAACATTTGCAGAGGTCCTCATCTGTTATATAGGCTAATGTTCCAGATGTTAAGGCGACAGGCAGCTATGTTTGGAGGCTCCAAAATTATTCAAAGAGACAAGAAGGAACAATTCAAGGAACTTGTGGATATACAGAGAGATGATAAAAATAGATTTAATTTTTAATGGGAAAAGCAAAATTGGGAATTACAGTTAAAGAAGGCTGAAAGAGAATTAATTGGTGTGTTGTATAAACTATTACTGCAGATGGATATGGAACACGAACAAGTCAAGGAATGTATGATTATATGGGCATTTTGGGTATTCAAATGGAGCAATGGAAGACATTGTGGACAAACGATATGAAATTTACTGTGTATGGTATTAAAATAATATATAAGATGATGTACAGATGGTATTTAACACCACATAAACAAGGAAAGATATACCAAGGTATGTCTAATAAGTGTTGGGAGTGTAAAACTAATGAAGGAACATTCTATCAGATGTGGTGGACGTGTAAAAAAGCAAAAATAAAAATAATTGGATACAGATACATAATGTAGTGAGAAATATTTTTAAAACCAACGTACCATTTAGACCAGAAATGTTTTTATTAGGACTAATAGATGAAAATCTAGGTGATGTGAACTCTTTGATTCTTTATACGGTAACAGCAGCAAGAATATAATATGCACAAAAATGGAAAGACGTTGAAATCCCTTTGGTGGAGGACTAATTAAATTGACTGAATTAGCAGAGATGGACAAATTAACAAATTTATTAAAAAACAGAAGAATAGATAAGTACGTAAAAGACTGGTATATGAACTGCTGGATAGGACTGATTCTCAGGAGGAGAGCCGAAAGAAAGAAAGAAAAACTACCGACGAAAGCAAAGCGATACAAAGACAAGATCCTGAAGAATGGAGGAATGAATTTACAGTTAATAACTCAACAGTGTGTATTATTAATGCATGTGAGATCTCTTATGGAAAATGAAGTTTTAACGTTGTGAAATAAAATAATAAAAACTATATTAAAAAATGAAACTTAGACACATTGCATTTACGCTAAAATAAATTGGGTTATTTGCCAGTAGTGCTATTTGCCACCTTCCCCCTCTTGCTCAGACATCTCTCTAAAGCACTGATCAAGAAGGTCATTTTAGAACGGACTCATCTTTTTAAGCTGACAAATGCTTTAGTCTGGCAAGACAAGAGCGAAAGGAAAGGACATTGAAAAAAAATAAGTGCAGTAGAGCTATTAGAGCTAAGATTCAGGCTCATTAATGTTTTATCCTTCAGAATATTGGGACATTATTACTGTTATTCATCTGCCCAGCATTCTGTACACTAGCAGCTTTGAGACACCCGGGCCATGATCACATCTTCACTTTAAATCTTCTTCAGTTCATCTTCAGGCCTGACTGCTCGCACCTTTTCATTTCTATTTTATTTGTGGACTTTCCACCTTCCATCTGGACCTTCCTGAATGGAAAATCCACAAATAAATGGGATAAAAATGGAAAGGCGTGAGTGTTGCAATCAGAAGGTGGGCTGAAGAAGGTCAGAAGCAAGACTGTGACCACAGCTCTGGATCGGTCAACGCTGCCAACTTGATCCAAGCTGAAGATCCAGGTGTCTCTATTCTGGGCTCTAAAGAGCTCTGAAGTTGGCAAATTATTTCTCACTGATCTAGCTGTGCTGTCAGAGCGCAGAGACGGAGGGAAGAGTCCCCCAAAAGGTCAAAACAGAGGGCCAAGTTGCGTTCAAAGGATATCGGCTGTTTTGTACATCGTCGGTGACATTTTTTATGCTTTGTTGTACCCACATCTTCTGCTGTTCCAGCTCTTGCTCCCGCTGTTCCAGATCCTCAATTTCGGCTTTCAGCTCAATTAGTTTGTGGGCAATTTCGCGAGTGTTACAGCCGGGGCCAACACCCCTGAGGGGAGGAAGAGAAGGAGGAGGAACCAGTTAGCAAAAGAGGGGACTCCACATTTACAACTGAACAAACGGAAAGGAGCGCAACAGAGGCAAACGGGCCTCTCCCTAAACTCACAGGATTATCCAGTCCCAAGATACATGTCCTCAAGACCAGCACTTCTCAGAAATAATCCCATAAATCTCCTCACTCTCCCCCACAACTCAGTGACGGGAAAGGTTCCCCATCAACCGTCACATTATTATACAACCGTATAAAAATGTTAAGGCGTCTCTTTGGCAAAGCAAATATTTTAGACACCAAGGGCCATTCTGCGCTTCGACAATGGGGGTGTTTGGGCATGTTCTGGCACGGAGCATCCACACGGCGTGAAGCCGCTTCCCATTTGGGAAAAGCTGCCAGTGTGCCCGAATATTTCCATCTTCGGTAGCTGTGGAGTAGGGATATGCATGGATTTTGGGGTGGGTGAGGTTTGGTTTGTATCAAATCGAATGCAAGAAAATCTGTATTCGTTCTAATAAATCCCCTTTGAATGTGGTAGAATTTGAATTCAATATGAACGTTTGATACGAATAGATTCGAACGCAGAGACGGCGTTTAAGAGGGGACCTGATTGAAGTATATAAAATTATGCACGGTATAGAAAAGGTGGATAGAGAAAATTTCTTTTCTCTGTCACACAACACTAGAACCAGGGGGCACTCTATGAAGCTGATGGGTAGGAGCGTAAGGTCTGACAGGGGGAAGTATTTCTTCACCCAGAGGGTCATCGGCTTGTGGAATGTGCTGCCGGAGGAGGTGGTGACAGCTACCAGTCTGGATGGCTTTAAGGTAGGGTTAGACAAATTTATGGACGACAGATGTATCAATGGCTACTAGAACGAATGCCTGGGTGCATCTTTCAGGCTGGGGGGGGGGGGAGGAACTGGGGCGCTTCTAAGGCCATCTGCTGGGACTCGAGAGCAGGAGAAGGTTTGTCCTTGTCTCTGCTTGAGATGCCCGTGAGCATTTGGTGGGCCACTGTGTGCGACAGGATGCTGGACTAGATGGGCTGTGGCCTGATCCAGCAAGGCTTCTCTTATGTTCTTATGTAAGTGCAAAAAGGCTCCAAGTATCTGGTCTCTCACTTATCCACACACACTTCAAATGTATCTGCTCTACTGCTCTACCTCAGGGGTCAGTTTTCCATCTGATTACTTCTGCATTATGACGAGAGTTCAACAAAGGAAAGCAGGGATGTGTAAGAATATTTGAATCGTTCAAAATTTGTTCGAATTTAGAAATTCAAATTCAAATAGAATATCTATACATTTGTTTTTTAACATTCAAACGAATTTGAATGTTTCAAATCTTTTGTAGGAACTATTCGGACATTTGTATGTGTATGGATACGTATGCGTCTTATTCATATCCATACAAATTTGTAGGGATACATACGGGACGAAGACAGGATGCATATGAATGCGTACAGACACATTCGAATGTCGTTGACATTCGTATCTTCAAATATGAATCAAATATTCCTACCAACAGATATGGATGTATTCGAATCGGTTTGAATTCGAATACATTTGTTTTTTCTCGAATATTCCATTCGAATTGAATCAAATCCGAAAACTGCCTTCGTGCACAGCCCTGGAGGAAAGCAAGGTGGAAGACAAATGGCAAAATATATACGTGGATCAATCTGGTAAATCTGACGGCTGATATGAAGCTCTGAAACACTGGCTGAAATGCATGCCACAGAAGGCTGCTCTGCTGCTCAGAGACAGGCTGCAGGCTGGCTGCTGGACGCCATCTGCTACTAAGGGTCTTGTCACTTACTTCCACTGTATGCTGTTCTTGGACTTCTTCTCAATCAGCCCAATGCCCTCAAGGACATTCGTGATGTCATAAATACGCCGTTTCTGTCGCACCGCCAGCGTGTCCGCAGCCTGCATCAGGAGTAAGGAAAGGTGTGCATTATTCCAAGGGCTTCACAATACTCAAAATAAAATAGAAACACTGCAAGCAAAGTGTTTAAAGAATAAATAAAAATACAGATAACCGGTAGCCCTCCAGGCGATAACTTCATTTGGTCACATCAAATTCTTTCTGTTGTCTAACAGGCTCAAAAATACCATTTTTGCTATTTCCGGATAATAGTAAACTCACTAACCACTAGACCACTGGCAACCTGGAAAGACCATACATTCAAATGCAACCTATAAGCCAAATTTCAGTGGTCAGGGCTGATAAAAATTGCAATCCAAAACTCCTGATGGCAACTCAAAAGAGGGAGAACCAGCTGGATTCTAGGTCCAATCCAATCTCATAGGACATCCTGCAACTTCATGGCTGGTATAATTAATTATGTATTTATTAATGTGTTCCTCATCACACAATTAATGCTAACGCACAAAGGTCTACAACCAGCGTTTCCAAAACCCGTGATCTGCCCATCGAAGCCATTCCATCAATGGGAAACAACTCTTTATCCCATCTGGGATCAATTACAACCCTTTTTTAAGGTAGTTCCTACCAATAAATTTCAGAACCGTTGGTGGAAATCTTTCAGTGCTACAATGGAGCGCCTTCTCCCATATCGACCTGCCCACGTCTTAAGATCTGGAGGAGAGGCCCTCCTGGTTATCCCACCACCTTCAGCAGCTAGGCGGGTGGGCACCCGGGAGAGGGCCTTCTCAGTAGTGGCCCCCAGGCTGTGGAATGGTCTCCCCCTCGAGGTGCATCAAGCCCCTTCTCTGTTTATGTTCAGGAAGGCGGTGAAGACGTACCTCTTCACTCAGGCCTTTGGTTAAACGTTCCCTACGCTTCGCCCACTGCAAACACTACTGTTTTTAAACTGTTTTTGTATCTTTTGTTTTTTTAAAAAAATATTATTATTATTATGCTGGATTTTTAAACCTTGTACCGGTTCTAGTATTGTTCGAGACAGTTTTGATATGTTTGTTTTTAAATGTTGTGAACCACCCAGAGACCCCTGGGTATGGGACAGGATATAAATATAAATATAAATAAATAAATAAATGGCAGCTTGCACATATGGCACAATTGTTAGTAATTCGTGCATGAATAAGTTTTGTATTAGTTCAAACAGATCCCCTTGAAATGTGCTAGGATTCTATTCAATATGATTGTATCGATATGAATATCTGATGCAAATGCATACATATCTGATATGCATCTTGTAACGTATCTGCTCTGAAAGCGTCTAATCCGCCCTGAATCCACCTTGAATCCACTCTCAAACCATGCCAAATTCACTCTGGATCCACTGTAGATGTGACTGGAGCCGCCGCTTTCCCAAGTCCCTGCTTCACAAATGTTCTGAAGCTTCACACAAATGTTCCGAAATATTCGTATTCGTATGTCATACCATTAGTTTGTATATGAATGTCCAAATTCGACCTGCCCATGCCTTAAGATCAAGTGGTGAGGCCCTCCCGGTTGTCCCACCACCTTCAACAGTGAGGTTGGTGGGCACCCGGGAGAGAGCCTTCTCTGTGATGGCCCCCAGGCTATGGAATAGCCTCCCCTTGAGGTGCATCATGCCCCTTCCTTATATATATTTAGGAAGGCGGTGAAGACGCACCTCTTTACCCTGGCCTTTGGCTGAACTGCTTATGTTCCCCCCAGTACAGACACTATTATTTTAAATATATTGTGTATTGCTTTATATTTGAAATTTTTTAAGTCTTTTAACGTATACCTTAACCTGTTTTAAGGTTGTTACCTGCCCAGAGACCTTCAGGTATGGGGCGGGATAGAGATGTAAATAATAAATAAATAAATTCGTACAAATAACTAATGTTATCAATATTCCTGCACATCCCTAATAGTAATCAATTTTTAAATGGGTATTTTTTTAAAAAATTAAGGGCTTGAAATGACTACTCTGGTGTGTAGTTATCAAACTGGGACGAAAAACCAAGCTTGACGTGTTGCCCTCACTCTGGAAACAGAAAATGAAATAACTTTATTTCGACGATTTCTAGACACCACCCATCTTGGCACCTTCCATGAATGGATTTCATTGTTGTTTCTTGAACTTTGAACACGTCTTACTACATTTTGTTTCCATTTGCCCCCTCCTAAAAGCCACAATCTCTTGCAGTAACTGACTTCAAAGAACACTATTTTCTTCTAACTCAAAGTACAAATGCCAATCTATTTTAGTAACTAATTCATGCATCCACTGAAAGGGGAATTGTTGTGTTCAAACAATACTGCTGTGATGCACCTGGGAAAAAGAAGAATCAAAGGCTCTAATCTGAGACCATCTCCCTGAAAGATGAACTTGCTCATTCAAGCCCTGATAATGGTCCTCGAATCTCTAGCTACAGCCCAGGGATAGGAGATCTGCTGGACATGCAAAAAGTCAAAGTTCTGTTCTTAGCATCCCTGCCTAGGACTACGGGAAATTGTGGGCAGTTAAATTTCCTCTGTCTGGAACCTCCTGGGGCAGAAGACTCACTGACTGACAATACTGACTTTTTAAAGGTAGTTCCTTTGATCAAACATTTGGGATGCTTACCTGGGAGTAAGCTGTAACTGAATACAAGAATTGAAGGCTAGACAAACATCCAAAAAGTGTTCCCTGCAGAAGTCATTGGCAAATGGCTTTGACAACGGGTACAGCAAGAATCTTTAGCTAAGTGTCACTATTTCTTGATTTTGAAACAAAGGCTCTTAGAAGAAAAAGAAAAAGAGTTGGCTTTTCTACCCCGCTTTTCTCACCCATTTAAGGGGACTCAAAGCAGCTGACAAACCTTCTGTTCTTCTCCCCACAACAGACACCCTGTGAGGTCGGGTGGGGCTGTGAGAGCTCAGAAGAGAGCTGTGACTCACCCAAGGTCACCCAGCTGGCTTCACAGGGGAGCGTGGAATCAAACCCGGTATTCCCAGATAAGAGTCCGGCTCTCTAACCACTAGACCAAACTGGTGCCATTCACCAGAAAACGCCACATGCAATGGTAACACTTCACCAGTGCTGGGTGGGGTAGCGGCCTATGCTTTGCAGCATCACAAAATATCTTCCTCTCCACTTTTGCTCAAATTTCCCTCCCATGATTCATCCTGAGCAAGAGGGCCAGCCAATCCTAAAGCTGCAAACAATTCTGAATCGGAAGAAGCACCCCCAGCGGCCCCCAACGCACTGCACTGGAACCAAGTCAAGATGTAAGTGCCTGCTAAGCACACCTGCGCCCTCTTTCACACCAAAGCGACCACTGTGGTCAAGAGAACTGCCAAATTTCTGAGCCTGGGCTATAAATCCGTCACACCTGCAACTGAGCTTTACACGTGGAGCCAACTCGGTGGGCATGGTCACCCTCCCCATGAAGCCTATTCCAGGGCTCAGCCACCCCACATCCTGCAAGCTAAGTTTATCTCTCAGCTTGGCACATGCTGTGCCCTGAAAACGGTAAGGGAGTTCACAGAAAGAAGCTGATTATATTAGCCAGAAGGAGATAAAGCAGCAGAGAGGCCAGAAGAAGAAGAAGAAAAAGAGCTGGCTTTTCTATCCTGCTTTTCTCACCCATTTCAGGGGACTCAAAGCAGCTGGCAAAGCTTCTATTCTTCTTTCCACAACAGAACACCCTGTGAGGTGAGATGGGGCTGTGAGAGCTCAGAAGAGAACTGTGACTAGCCCAAGGTCACCCAGCTGGCTTCATGGAGGAGTGAGGAATCAAACCCGGCATTCCCAGATAAGAGTCCGGCTCCTTAACCACTAGACCAGTGACGGCGAACATTTTGAGCTCAGTGTGTCAAAATTCACAAGAAAACCTAGCTTAACTCGGGTGCTGTGTCACATCTAGAAATATCCATAATGTTGTGATATTTGTAGCTCTAGTAAAAAAGTTATATTTCTGATATATGTATATTATTAAAAGCAAAAACAAATAATTCTTTACGTTAGTGACTTTTGTTGCTGAATCTTCAGTTGGAAGTTGGTATTTCGTACACTTCAAGAACAAGCAAGCACTCCATGCCCAGGTGCCAGGGTGACCATGTGTGTCACCCAAAAGGGCTTGGCGTGTCACCTGTGACACGCGTGTCATAGGTTGGCCATCACCGCACTAGACCAAACCTGGGCTGCTTCTAGCAGTTTGCAGGTTTGGATCAGGGTGGTCAGAGGAAGAGAAACAAGCTGCTCATGGTGGGCTGCAGGAGGAGACAACACCATGCAGGGTCAAGGCAAAACAGGGCAACGAGGGCTGCTCCCTCCAAAATGAGAAGGACATCCAATGGACCCAACAAAAAGGAAGTTAAAAGGACGCGGTTGTAACACATAACTAACAAGGCCAGGAGTGGCTACAGCTCTGTGGCAGAGGAAACTGCCTAGAAAGCACAGGGTTGCCACTTCCACCCCCAGCTCCTCTGAAGAAGTAGGCCATGGCAAACCACTTCTGTATCTTGACCAAGAAAACTGCACAGGAGGCTCCATGGAGACTACCCAACCACAAACTCCTGGCACAAGAGAAGACAGAACAGGCTTTCCTTTGGTCAGCCTCCTGCTGCCTTTGCAAGGACAGCTAAGGGCTTCGAACCTTCTCAGATCTTTAAACAGCAGCAAGGGAAATGTCTCCCCCAAGCTGTCTGCAGATAGCCCCCACCTCCTCCTGCTGCAGCAAGCCAACCATTCACAACCCCACCCCACCCCACCCCACCCCCCTCCATCCCCCAGTTCAGAAGAGGCTGGAAACCACCTTTTCCTCTGGCCCTAACCACAGAAGTGCCTCTCTTCCTTTGCCTGCAGCGTGCACAATTTAAGGTGTGTACAGTTTGGTCTAGTGGTTAGGGAGCCGGACTCTTATCTGGGAATACTGGGTTTCATTCCACACTTCTCCACAAAGCCAGCTGGGTGACCTTGGGCTAGTCACAGCTCTCTTCTGACCTCTCACAGCTCCACCTGCCTCACAGGGTGTTCTGTTGTGGGGAGAAGAGCAGAAGGTTTGTCAGCCGCTTTGAGTCCCCTTAAATGGGTGAGAAAAGCAGGGTAAAAAAGCCAACTCTTCTCCTTCTACACAAAGGGGGGGGAGGCAACCCTCCCCCAAGGCTGCCCACTACAGCCAGGCCCGCACTCAAAGCGCGTTCGAGGCGGGATGGTGACTGTGTGGACAGTGTGAGCTAGTTGAAAGAGAGAGAGGGAAAGAGAGAGAAAAACAAGAGTGCCGCCTCCTCCCCCCCAATGTCCAGGGGCGTGAGCGAGATTCAGGAGGGGGAGGGGGGAGGCAGCAGCCCCGCACTCAGCGTGTGTTCGATGTGGGGTGGTGACTGTGTGGACCGTGTGTACTAGTGGAAAGAGAGACAGAAAGTGAGAGGGGAACAGGAGCTCCTCCCACTCCCACTCCCCAAACTCCAGGGGCATGTAGGTGATTCACGGGGGAGGGGGGAGACAGGCCCGCACTCAGCGCGTGTTCGAGGCGGGATGCCACTGTGTGGACGGTGTGTGAAAGAGAGACAGAGAGAGGGACAGGAGCGCCGCCTCCTCCCCAAACTCCAGGGCGCGAGAGACATTCACGGGGGGGGGGAGAGGCAGCCCCGCACTCAATGCGTGTTCGAGGCGGGATGCCACTGTGTGGACGGTGTGTGAAAGAGAGACAGATTGAGAGAGAGAGAGAGAGAGGAGCGCCTCCCCCTCACCAAACTCCAGGGGCGTGAGGGAAATCCAAGGGGGGGGGGAAGCAGACAGCCATGGGCCCGATCCACCGACAGTAAGCCCCCCCCCCGTGGTCCTGCTCCTTCCCTCCCCCCCAGCCTCCCTCCCCTCCTCCCCCTCTCCCTCCCCTCACCAGCTTGAGGTCGAGCACGCCGTCCTTGGCCTCCTGCAGCAGCGACACGAACTTGGTGGTAAGCAGCCCCAGGCTCTTCTCGTGCCGGCTGGGGGCGCCCCCCGGCGGCTGCGGCCCGGACTCCGCCATCCGCGCCCGGCTCACCTCGGTCGCCGCCGCCGCCGCCGCCGCCGCACCAGCAGCAGCCAAGCCGCACGACTGACTAGTCCGGTGTGGTGGCGGTGGTGGTGGCCCCCGCGCGCTGACCCCTCCGCCGCTTCCGGTCGCCGCAGGGCATGACGGGAGGAGGGAGGAGGAGGGAAGGATCCATCTTGGGAGGAAGGAAGGAAGGAGGGGCGGAGCGACGGCGCTCTCTCCCTCTCTCTCCGGCGGGCACGTGTCCGACAGCGACCTCTCGCTGTCAGAAGGGGCATTGCGGCTGTGCGGGGCTGTTCGGATGCTAGAGGTCCTCCCTGTGCATCATTACCATGGGTCATTTAAACTGATAAGCTCTCAGTCCACTTTCAAGACGCTCTGTTCACACCTAAGGTTTAATCCGCATTCAGTCCGCATTCAGAGTGAAGTGACGAGCTATGTTCTTTCCGCATTATCCGAATCAATGGTGAATTTTCTGTCTTAGAGAATACACTTTCCCTTTCCACTTGCAGATTCTACTGGGTTCAATACATACTGTTGTTGTTTTAATAATGTTTGATTTTAGATGTGGTTACCCGCTCAGAGATCTTCGGGTATAGGGTGGGATAAAAATGTAAATAAATAAATTAAATTAGTAAATTAAATTAATAAAAGAAAACAATTTGTCACTTTGCTGATGCATTCTCTGAAAGCAGCCTGGAAATGGATTTAAACTTAGCTGTGAATGCAGCCTTTGTTTCAAATCTTCACCCTTATGACGTGATATTTTTGCCTTCAAACGTTCCTCCAAAAAGCCGAAGACTTTCTTTTGGGTCTTCTGCTTCTTTCAAACATTGATTCAAACCAGTTTGGTCTTGTGGTTAGGGAGCCAGACTCCTATCTGGGAATACTGGGTTCGATTCTGTCCTCCCCCATGAAGCCAGCTGGGTGACCTTGGGCTAGTCACAGCTCTCCTCTGAGCTATCCCATCCCCACCTACCTCACAGGGTGTCTGTGGTGGGAGAAGAACAGAAGGTTTTTCAGCCACTTTGAGACCCCTTAAATGGGTGAGAAAAGCGGGGTAGAAAAGCCAACTCTTCTTCTTCTTAAAGTCCATTACAAAAGTCACAAAAATAAAAACCATACAACTACATTACAACATTTCTTGTAACATTTCTTCTCAAAAAGATACACTGACACAGCTTTCTTTTGCTACAAATATCTGCTATTATTATGTAGCCTATCTTAAGACACCCTTTTAAATAGCGTGGTTCTGTTATAAGCATTCTGTAAAAGTACAACTTCCCTTACTTAATATGTCCCTAAAATTTGTAGTAACATGACTTGGTTTCTCCTGTGTGACAGATCTGCTTTCTTAGATGGCTTCTATTCGGCAGGGGCAATAACTTGCATTCCTAGACCTCAGCAATGGGGCATCCCCAATTCCAAAGTCAGCCTTTCATTTCGGTAAACATAAAAAGGCTGCCCAGAACACACTTGTGTTTTAAACACTTTCAGAGTGGAAGAAGAAGGAGAAGAAGAGTTGGCTTTTCTACCCCCACTTTTTCCACCCAATTAAGGGGACTCAAAGCGGCTGACAAAGCTTCTATTCTTCTCCCCAAAACAGAATACCCTTTGAGGTAGGAGAGGCTGTGATAGCTCAGCGAAGAGCTGTGACTCACCCAAGGTCACCCAGCTGGCTTTGTGGAGGTGTATTGAAAGAAACCCGGTATTCCCAGATAAGAGTCTGGCTCCTTAACCACTAATCCAAACTGGCCTAGTGACTGATGATTTTCATTTCACCTTATCTAACCCAAAAGTGGATTCTCTCCCCTGGAAAAATGTTCCAAAGAAGCAAAGAATCTTCCCCCAAACTGGTCCCTGAAACAATGTAAGAGCTACAAATCACAAAATAGAGAAGCAGAGGGGAGAAGTGTTGTCTTTTGAACTAAAATTCCCATGATGCAGGTGAGACCTCTTCCTCCTCCCACATCCCAAGGTCATTTCCTTTCCCACCTATTCCAATATCTACACCTTTGGCTCACTGTCCTCATTAGTTGGCCATACATTCCAGTTATCAGTCTTCTCAAACTGCTTTCTGCTAGTGCGAGAGTCTCTGGGTGGAACCGGTGTGGCAGAGGGAGATTGCCGCTTGGTATCTAACAGGACAGCTGCTACAGTGAAATATCTCTCCAACCTGCAATTCACAGCTGAGGAGTGGCTGGAGGACAAAGCCACCATAGATGTATCTTGGGTGTTGACAGAAGATACCTACCTATTGCCAGCAGTTAGAGCACGCATAATGGCAGCCACACTGTGATGCTGAAGAGCTCATTCATAACTCCACTCTCTGTCCCAGGCTGCATCCCACACGTTAAAAAGAGTAGCTCAAAAGTGGCCTAGAGACGGTAGGCATGTAGATGCCATGGGGTGTTTTTCTACCACGCTCCTTTAATCTGGAGCTAAGAAGATCCGGATCTAAGGAATGGGTACTTCCCTTAATCTGGATCTATGTGTACCCAGTGTGTTTCCATGGGTGGTCTAGTGCCCAATAGCAATGGGTGCTAGCCTCTCTGCTGTGGAGATACCGGAGCACGCATTTGCACATCCGGATTGACCCACAAGGGGTCTGCCTGTCACCCCAGGTGTTTTGGGGGACAGGGGGTGCAATCTCTGAAGTTGCCTTTGGAGATTAGCAAAGGCTCCGAAGACAAACCCCTTGCAGAGCAATGCAAGAGAGGTGCATATTAATTAGTTTCTCGATGAGTCAGCCTCATTAATATGCACCTCTTTCCATGCCTGAAGGTAACAGGATGAGTCAGCCTCAATATGCACCTCTTTCCATGTCTGAAAGTAACAGGCAGCTCCTAGCCACATTGCTTTCCCAAGGGGTTTGTCTTTGGAGCTTCGGAGGGATTTCAGAGCTGCCTTCGAAGAGACTCCAAAGTTTGACTTTGGGGCATCCCCCCCCCATGGGTGCCTCCCCCCCTGAGCCTCCTCTAGACCCCACTGCCAGATTGTAGTGGAAACAGGCTCGATACAATCTGTATTGCGCAGTATAATCAAAATCTGAAGTTTCCCTCGGTGAAGGCAGAGAGGAGAAGAAGAAGAAGAAGAAGAAGAAGAAGAAGAAGAAGAAGAAGAAGAAGAAGAAGAAGAAGAAGAAGAAGAAGAAGAAGAAGAAGAAGAAGAAGAAGAAGAAGAAGAAGAGTTGGCTTTTCTACCCCGTTTTTCCCACCCATCCAAGGGTACTCAAAGTGGCTGACAAACCTTATGTTCTTCTCCCCACCACAGACCCCCTGTGAGGTAGGTGGGGCTGTAAGGGCTCAGAAAGAGACCTGTGACAAGATCAAGGTCACCTGGTTGGCTTCATGGACAAGGAAGAAGAAAAGTTGGTTTTTATTCACTCGTTCAAGGGGACTCAAAGCGGCTGACAAATCTTATGATCTTATCTCCACCACAGACCACCACCACCACCACCCCGTGAGGTAGGTGAGGCTGTGAGAGCTCAGAGAGCTGTGACTAGCCCAAGGCCATCCAGCTGGCTTCATGGAGGAGTCTGGAATCGAACCAGGAGACTACTAGATAAGAGTCTGACATTCCGTCCAGAAGACCAAACCACACGTACAGACACAAGCAACTGCGACCTGCCTGCCCTGCAGGGACGCAGCTTCCACCTTCCAGTGTGGTTTTGTGTCCCTCTGCCTTCCCAAAGATCGCAACTGTCCGGGACATTTGGTCTTTCTCTCCGCCCTCCGGTTCCTACATCCTGAGTCTGTCTGCAGCATTACTGAGCAAGCCTCGGAGGAGCTGTGAGTAGCATTACTGACGGAAACGGCTCTTGCTGGCTCAGTTTCCTCTGCTCGGCTCCGTCCTCAGCTGTGGATCTGGAAGCTGCAGTTCAAGTTATGGGAATGTCTGCAGAAGAGGAGGACTCCCCCAGCCCCAGAGGTAACACGCAGCGCAGCTCCCAGGATCCAGAGGCTAAACTCCTTGGAAGGGTGGGCAACTCTGTGGGCATCCGTCAAAGGTCTCCCGGCCGTGTTGATTTTCCACCTTTTCTCTTCCCTCCGCAGGCAAAGGTCAGCCTTGCGGCCTTTCGAACACTTTGGTTCAGAAAAAGCCTGGCCTGGCCTGGCCTGGCCTTACCTGCCCACCCAACCCCACCCCAAATACCTGCTCTGTTCTGTTTCTCCCAAAGACATCAGCCCATCTGTGTGTTGAATCTTCGGGGTGGGGTGGGGTGGGTGGTAGAGGACAGGGGAGGCTGCAGAGAAAAGACAAAAATCTTGCATGTTAACAAGAGCTGTGATTTCTAGAAAGACAAAATATGATCATTCAAGACTTAGGAGTTGGGATCAGGAGCTGGGATGCTGTTAAAGTCAAAGGTAGTTGTGAGCCACCCATGAGACTGGCGCATGGGAGGTAACTAACTCACGGGACTCTATAGGGCTCTCTAGTTCTGGCTGGACCACAGTGCTGGAACCTGTTCTCGGCTAGCAGAGGCAAGAGCAGCCGTGGGAGGAAATCTTTTCTCCTACAGTTTGTCCTGTTAGTGCTGAATCACAGCCGCCCGGATCCTGGAAGTCAATAAAGGGTTTTAGGAGGGGAGCAGAAATCCTTGCTAACAGATTCACCACTCCATAATCTCTGGGAGTTTACCACTGCTGGCGTCTTTCGGGAGAAGCTCCCATCAAGCCAGCTGGAAAATTCTGCTAGGTGTGAGGCCGGGTTGAAAGCTTTCTGAGTGGGGCAGAGGGTGGGTGCGCTTAATGCATCCCCGAAAGGGAAACGGCAAGGAACGAAGGATTTGCGCAGCCATCGCATGGGTTATGCGCAGAGACTCCAGAGCGGGTTGTGTGCTCAGATGAAGCCGCTGTGGAGAGTGGAACAGCCAGAATCAAGGCATCATGCCCAATATTTATGCAAAAACAATGGGCAACTGCTTGTGACCGGAGGGGGACCTGTGGCTCTGTGCATTCTTATATCACGCAGTATCAAGGTAAGTCTGTTTCGGGCTGTATGCTCATCAGCTTGCGCAAAAACTACAGGCTTGTTTGCACTTTGGTGACCAGGGGCGATTTTGCACTTCCCTTCCTGTCTGCTGGACGGGAAAGGAGCACAATGAACCAACGTTGACTATTTATTTTATTTATTTATTATTTATATTTATATCCTGCCCTATACCCATGGGTCTCAGGACGGGTTACAAGTTTTAAAACAATCATATCCATAAAAAGACTTTAAAAATCTAGCATATTTAAGAACGTATACTAAATATTAAAATACTAGCACTTGGAGTGCTGGTCAGCTTTGGCTGTTCCTCCCCACCCCGTGTCTGAATACTTACCTGATTCGACTGTGGGGCCAGTCCTCCTCTGGGTGCTGCCATTTTGCTTGCGGCCCCTTCCAAGATGGCGCGTGCGTCAGCACCATAACGACGCTGACGCTCTGCACACGCACAGTCGTGTCTATGGTAAGAATATTCAATATTAACCCGTACGTATCCCATATGTATCCAATATTTATCCGAAACGTAACTGATAAGTATCCTGTAACATATCCACTCTGAAAGTGTCAAATCCACCCTGAATCCACTTTGAATCCGTTCTCAATCCATGCCGAATGCGCTCTGGATCTGTTGTAGATGTGGCTGGTTCAGCCACTTTCCCAACTTCCCAAGTTCACGAATGCTCCGGAGCTTGGTATGAATGTTCCAAAACCTTTTTATGAATACAGATGTCAGTGTACAAACGTTGCAACGTTCGATTCATGTACAAATTCATGCAAATATCAAATGCTACAAATATTGCTGCATATCTCTGCCACAGAACTCAGTGACGCCTGCGCATCCATGGCCCTCTATGGACAAGAACACCCTCCCAGACTGGGCCATTGTGTCTTCAAACACAACACAGAGTCCATAACTTCCATTGTGTCTTCAAGCACCAAAAATTTCCCCTCCAGGACAACAACAACCAAAAGGAAACCTGATTGCTTTCTTCTGTCTGCACCTCTCCTAGATTATTCATGTCCAGGCGGTCACATCCTGTTTCCTTCCTGCATTCCAGGGAAGCAGTTGGGGATGCAGAGAGACAGAGAGATATTCCTGTCTGCTAAAGGCGGGGTCCTCACAAAGGGCTGTTGTTTTACTTCCTCAGATGAGAATTGGCCCGAAGCGGAGAAGGCTGAGAAGTTGGCCCGAGGAGCCGCCTTGAAATGGGCGTCGGGGGTCTTCTATCGACCGGACAAGCTGGAGAGTCTTGGACAGTATCGGATCCGGGAGACGCAGCGCAACAGTTCTATCCAGTCTCGGATCAAGGTGGGTGACGGTGGCGATGAAAGCGTCTCTCTGCCCGGCTTCAAATAGGGTTAATCCTCCCGGCCAAAGGCTCAAATTATGTCTTCTCTGGCAGTGGAAACATTGGCCCTTTCTGCACTGCAGGCGAATTCCCAGCTTTCATAGGAGAGATGGCCAAGCTAAACTGCTGGAAAGGTTCAGACATGTGCACTTTGTGATGCCTGAACCATTCCAGATATAACTGGGGCTTCTCCAAGCATCAGCTAAGCGCAAATAGCCCCTATCCTAGGAGCAACGGCGGCACTGTGGGGAGGTGATGGCTGGGTGACGTGGCACACAGTTACAGCTGCATTGTGTAGAAAAGGTGGATGGAGAACATTTATTTTCTCTATCGCACAACGCTAGAACCAGGGGGCATCTATGAAGCTGATGGGTAGGAGAGTCGGATCAGACAAGGGGAAGGATTTCCTCACCCAGAGGGTCATCGGTCTATGGAACTGGCTGCCAGAAGAGGTGGAAGAAGGGGTGTGCATGAATGCAATTTTGACATTCGATCCAAATCAAATATTCAAATGTCCAAATTCGTATTCAAATTACTGTGTTCCAATTCGAACCGATTCAAAAACATTCGTATCTATTTGTACAAATATCCGATTCGTATTTGATGATACGAATGTCGACAACATTTGTATGTGTCCATAGGCATTCGTACGCATCCCATTTTTATCCCGTCCGTATCTGCATATGGATACGAATAAGATATGTACGGATACGTATGTAATGCGTATGGATAGGTACATATACGAATGTCCGGATAATTCGTACTAATGACTCAAAACATTCAAATTAGTTCGAATGTTAAAAAATGACTGTATAGACATTCAATTTGAATTCAAATGTCCGAATTCAAACTAATTTCAAATGTTTCGAATATTCTTGCACATCACTAGTGGTTACAGCAACCAGCCTAGATGGCTTTAAGAAAGGGTTAGGCAAATTCAGTGGCTACTAGAACGGACGCCTAAGTCCACTTTTCAGGCTGGAGAGACAGGCTGGATGCCTCTAAGGCCATTTGCTGGGATTCGAGAGCAAGAGAAGGTTTGCCCTTGTCTCTGCTTCAGATGCCCATGGGCAATTGGTGGGCCACTGTGTGGGACAGGATGCTGGACTAGATGGGCTGTGGCCTAATCCAGCAGGGCTCCTCTTAGGTTCTTTTGGACTAGATGGGCTGTGGGCTGATCCAGCAGGGCTCCTCTTAGGTTCTTATGGACTCGATGGGCCATGGCCTGATCCAGCAGGGCTCCTCTTAGGTTCTTATGGACTCGATGGGCCATGGCCTGATCCAGCAGGGCTCCTCTTAGGTTCTTATGGACTCGATGGGCCGTGGCCTGATCCAGCAGGGCTCCTCTTCGGTTCTTATGAGAGACCCAGGTACGAAACATGCACACTGACCTTGAAGCGATGGTCTGCCTTCAGTGCCATGAGTCCCTCTGCTTCTGTCTGTCCATAGTCGACTGTGCAGTCTTACCTGGAGGGGGTGAGCACAGGCCTGGAGCAGCTGCGTTCAGCCAAGGCCAGTATCCATCACATGCGGCAGGTCCTGGGCAGCGTTCGCAAAGACCTGTCATCCAGCAGCGAGAGTTTTCAGAGCCTGCAGCATCTACAAAGGGCGGTGGTAGAGCACACTCAGCTGAGCTCCGTGGTCCAGATGCTGCCCCAGCTTTTCTCAGGTAAGCCCTGACTGGCCAGTGGCGGCTGGCATCCGTGGGGCATGGTGGGAAGGGGGTCAGGGATGCTTAGAGCTGGTGAAGAGCCAACTAAGCCGGAGGGTAGGGGCATGGTGGTGGGTTACATTCCATGTTGCCAAAGCTGGGCCTGGCACCATGAAATGCGCCTTAGCAAGCGCCAGTTTTCTCCAACCAGTTCCAGCTTAGGAATGTGCACAAATATTCACATGCATTCAAAATTCGATCCGAACTGACCACATTTCAACGTTTGGATTCAGATCAAATATCCTTGTGAGCCAGTTTGGTCTAGTGGTTAAGGAGCCGGACTCTTATCTGGGAATACTGGGTTCGATTCCGCCCTCCCCCATGAAGCCAGCTGGGTGACCTTGGGCTAGTCACAGCTCTCTTCTGAGCTCTCACAGCCTCATCTACCTCACAGGGTGTCTGTTGTGGGGCGAAGAATAGAAAAGCTTTGTCAGCCACTTTGAGTCCCCTTCAATGGGTGAGAAAAGCGGGGTAGAAAAGGCAACTCTTCTTCTTCTTCTTAAACTCAAATTTAAGGATTCGATTCGAATTTTGAATTTTGGATCTATTTGTTCAAACTATTCGGACATTCGTACGTTTACGGGTTCGTCCCCGTACTTGAAGATCCGCACTTTCCCCGCATCTGTATGGGATGAAAACGGGTTGCATACGGAATAACTATGGGATGCATACAGATGTGTACAGACTTGTTGACATTCGTAGGTGCAAATTCGAATGAAAGATTTGAACGAGTAGATTCGAATTTGCTTAATTTGAATTGAATTTGGTTAAATTCAAACTTTAAACATTCAAATCCAACTGAATTTTTGGCAGTTCGATTTGAATCGAATTGAATCCAGAGAACTGCATTGGTCCACACCCCTATGCCAGCTCTACCCACTGGATGCTCAAATGGGAGAACTTTGTCTACGAACCATTTTTCATGACAGTCTCATTCCTACATCGATCATCGATTTTGTTTGTGTCAAGTTTGGCAAGACCCTCTCTTGTGGAGTTCTAACCACTCCACCACGCTGTCTCTCTGATTTCCCCACCTGAACACCCCTGAGGACATGAACTGGCTTACCCCTCACATCGTACGTTCTAGCAGTCTCCAGGTGTGCTAAAAATGGCAGGAATCTGCTGGCATCAGTTTGGTCTTGCAATCAGAGTATTACTCCAGTAGTCTCGATTCCACACTCCTCCACGAAGCCAGCTGGGTGGCCTTGCGCTAGTCCCAGCTCTTTGAGTCCCGTTAAATGGGTGAGAAAGGCAGGGTCGAAAAGCCAACTCTCCTTCTTCCTCTTCTTCCACAAAGCCGGCTGGGTGCTCTTGGGCTAGTCACAGCTCTCTTTCTGAGCTCTCACGGAGTGTCTGTGGTGAGAAGAACAGAAGGTTTGACAGCTGCTTTGAGTCCCCCTTAAGGTGGGCACGATGCCCCTTAAAGTGGGGCATAAAAGCCAACTATCTTCTTCTTGTCTTCCTCTTCTCCCTCACCCAGTTCATCAGCAACTCACAGAGACCTTCAGCCTGCTGGAGAGTCAGCGCCTGCTGGAAGCCCACAAGTATCTCATGGACCTGGAGCATTTACGGGACAGCATCTTGCACCAGCTGTGCCAGCGCGATCTCCTAACCCCCTCCCACCAGGCCTGCATTGTGTCCTACTTTGGAGGTCTCCTGGAACTGAACGACACCCTGGCGCAGCACCTGTGGCAAATCATGGCCCGCAGCACGAAGCTGGTATCGAAGGACCCCTCCCTCTTTGTGTCCGCCCTGCGCATTGTCGAGAGAGAGGAGAGCCTGGACTCTGCCCTTCTGCTGAGATCCCAGAGCCCTCCTGGCTTCCTTCCACCCGGCCGTCCAAAGTGTTGGAGGCAGAAGTTCTTCCAGGTCATACAGGACACCGTTGTGGCTGGCCATTTCCAGGCGGCGCCCAGAGGTGCCCGGGACCAGCGCCTCGCTCAGCACCTGGCATCCTTACAAAGCAGCATCTTGGCTGAACTAGGTGTGGTTAAAGACCTGATGGTCCAATGCTGCCCCCCTCACTACGATATCCTTCCGGCCTTTGTTAACATGTTCCACCAAGCTCTGGCAGACCACCTGCGCCACCTTGCCACGTGGGACCTTGATACACAGGACATTTTTGCTCTCCTCCGGTGGGCACTCCACGTCTACCCAAGGTGGGTGCTGCTGCTGCGAATTACAGTGAAAAGTGTTGTCCATTTGGGGGCTGGAGAGGAGATGGCAAGGGCTGGACTTGAGGCTTTGTGCATTCAACACAGGGCATCTCCAGATGGCACTGGGAAATGCTGGATCTTTAAGACGTCTTGGCAACCCCCTGCAGTGTGGCACTCCCAGACTCAGTGCCAGATTGAACTTCTAGGGACTCAATGTGGGCAGGCCCTTTTCTATTGCTTGGCAAACTCCTGGAAGTCAATCTGGCACTGTGTCAGGACGAGTGGGCACCAGATGCCTGATCTTCTACACCCTGGCACGTTAAAGATTAGAATTTTGCCAGTTATCAATGGTAAGGCCCCAACTTGTTATCCAGGCTGCCTGCCAGTCTCATAATGATGCCCGCAGGTTGCTGGCATTTTTAACACATCTGGAGACTGCTAGAACATCAGAACATAAGAGGAGCCCTACTGGATCAGGCTGCAGCCCGTCTAGGCCAGCATGATGTCTCACACAATGACCCACCAGTTGCTTCTGGGCATCTCAGGCAGAAGACAAAGGCAAAATCTTCACCTGCCTGTCTCTCCAACCTGGAGACAGTGCTTAGGCATCTATTCTAATAGCCACACCTTCACATCTCTGGGAAAGTGCACCAGAGAAGTGAAGACAGGCAATGGATCCAGCGTCCACAGTTTGGGAGGCCAGATCTATTCCAAACTTACCTGGCACTTCCCCCAAGCGCTGCTTAAGTGCAAATCACCTCTATACCAGACATCACACTGCCACAACTGGGCATGCGCTAGGGTTGCGCATGAATATTCAGATGCATTTAAAATTCAATTGAATTGACCGAATTTTGAACAGTCGAATTCAAATAGAATGTCCTTAAATTCAGATTTAAGGATTTGATTTGAATTTCGGATCTATTTGTTCTGATTATTTGGACATTTGTATGTGTACGGATTCATACATAGACAGCTGCCACCTTTGATTCTGGCCACTGCCTTTGCTGATTGGGGTTGATGGGTCAGGAGTCCCACCACATCTGGATCCCCAGACCCATCTATGCTGGAAGCCAGAATAATTTGTGCAGGTTGCGCAACCACTCAGCTAAGCTCACCTGCACTCCTCACATTTAAGAGGATTTTATTTGTCGAATGAACTTATGGCTGTGCTAAATAGTCAGGTGTCTGGACCACTGGCATGGCGTTGGGTGTCAGTATTCCCATGATGGTGGCATGTGGCCGTTATTTTTGGTGCTTCCAGAGTCAGCTAAAGGCACCAGAAGGCACCAGAGTGACCAAGGGTCGTTTCTGTGCTTTTCACTTCCTCTTTAGCTCAGACATGATGGCCCACCCAAGCCTTCTCCCCGAAGTGGACGCCACAGTGTTGGCCCCTCTGCTCCCCACGGATACAGTACAGCACCTGGAGGAGACCTACCTGGGGAAGGTACAGGTGAGTGAGAGAATCGGGGCAAAGCTACTTGGGGTCAAAAGGGCTGCAGCCACCGAAATACCAACATGGTTTGGTTGGCTGGCTTTGGGGGGTTTCAGGGGGACTTTCTGGTGAGCCAGTTTGGTCTAGTGGTTAGGGAGCCGGACTCTTATCTGGGAATACCAGGTTCGATTCCGCCCTCCCCCGTGAAGCCAGCCGGGTGACCTTGGGCTAGTCACAGCTCTCTCCTGAGCTCTCACAGCCCCACCTACCTCACAGAGTGTCTGTTGTGGGGAGAGGAATAGAAAGCTTTGTCAGCCGCTTTGAGTCCCCTTAAATGGGTGAGAAAAGCGGGGTAGAAAAGCCAGCTCTTCTTCTTCTTAAATCCATCTAGGCTGGTTGCTGTTACCGCCTCTTCTGGCAGCAAATTCTATAGACTGATGACCCTCTGGGTGAAGAAATACTTCCCCTTGTCTGATCTGACCCTCATATCCGTTCGCCCTTTGGTGCATCACCTCGGTGAACCACTCTCCTCCCTGCTGCTGTCATGGAGAAAACGCTCTGGTCCAGGAGAGGGGTGGGTTTTTTTGCATATGTGCCAAGCGGCATGCACAAAAGTTGCCCAATCTTCACAGTTGTTCCAATTTCTACCAATCTCCCACCATCTTCTCAAGCAGGCTCTGGTTTAGACACCACGAGTGCATCTGGAAAACAGAATTATTGCAGCTCAGCGCACATCTAGGGTGTCATTTCCATTTGCTGCCGTTTTATGAGGCCTGTTAGTTTTTTTTTTAATCAATGTTTTAATTGTTCGGTCTCCAGGAAATACTTGTAGAAAATGAATGAAAGAGGACAATAGTGTCCTAATAGCTCAAGGAGATGGTACTTCCTCCCCCACCCCCATGTGATTTTTAAAAGCATTATTTATAGACTCTTCCTTTTTAAGTAAAATGAGCAATGAGGAGATACAGGAAGGTGGATTTAAAGAAACTTCTTGGAAAAGAGATTGAGAATACAAATTTATTGTGCTGCTGCACTTTATTTTTGTAAAAAAAAAGCCACTAGACTTTTGCTTTGCTCACAGAAGCACGTTGCACAGATTCACTGGGCCCCTTTGAAGTCTAAAACTCACTTCAGATTCTGCTTCAATCTGAATTGCTGGATCAAAGAGCCTAGAGGCACTTTTGGACTTCAAAGAACCTTAGATTTTGAAGAGCTGCCTGCAGTGGGCTTTTTGTAGTGCAGCCGTGTCCATCTGCACTTCAAGAGCTGGAAATGCCCTGTAAGAGGCCAGCAGCATTTGAAGTGTTGACGACCAGGACAAGACAGGGTGAACCTCCATGGTGGCAACTGTGGCAAAATCTGGCATGTGCTTGGCCGTTGCCATGGTGATCTGGATGCTGCGTGCAACTGTGCAGCAGTTGGGCTGCTACACCCACTTGCTGTACCACATCAACTACAAGTGAGTAATACACTCCCAGTGTATTGCAGTCCACTGCTAGGCGGCTTCGGGGCAGCCTGTGGCAACCTCTGGAGATTCGCTGTGGCTCCCCAGTGCAGACTGGCCTGCCTAGTGAGCAGAGTGCTGCCCACTAACAGGCCCCCTGTTTCTGAGCTCTGGGTGCCTCCTGATGACCCCATTTCACACCAACTGCTCTTCCAGGCCAGCATTGCTGAGTGGTTGCAGAAGACCTTGCTAATGGAGTTCAAAGAGTGGTTCAGTGAAGAGGAGCCAGAATCTGACTACCAAGGCTGCTTTCAGACCAGTCTGCCTACAATAGTCATGAAGGTAAGAGGCTCTGGGGAGCTGAAGGAAAACCGGGCAGGTGAAAAGACCGTGCTGGTTCCGTTCGGCATAGCATGGGTGCTTTTCCACCGCACTCTTTTAATCCAGATCTAAGAAGATCCGGATCTAGGAAATGGGTACTTCCCTTAATCTGGATCTAGTAGATCCGGATTAAGGGAGGTACCCAATGTGTTTTCATGGGTGGTCTAGCACCCAGTAGCAATGGATGCTAGCCTCCTTGCCGTGGAAACTACCCATGAGGGGTCTGCCTGTGACCCCAGATGTTTGGGGGGACGGGGGTGCAATCTCCGAAGCCGCTCCGAAGTCACTTCGAAGTCATTTCAAAGTCACTTCAAAGTCATTTCGAAGTCTGTGCAAAATAACTCTGGAGTGTCTTTGAAGTCTGTGCTGATCTTCAGAGTAAACTTCGAAGCGACTTCAGAGTGACTTCGAAGTCACTTCGAAGTTCACTCCGAAGATCAGCACAGACTTCAAAGACGCTCCATAGCTATTTTGCACAGACTTCAAAGTGATTTCGAAGTGAGTTTGAAGCTTAGGTTTTGGGGCTCCCCCCCCCAAGGGTGCCCCCTTCCCCTAGCCTCCTCTAGACCCCATTGCCAAACTAACATGGAAACAGGCTCCCTTTAATCCAGATTTTCTGGCTGAAGACCCCATTGTAGACCCTTTTGATGGGGTCTACAGAAAATCCGGATTAAAGGCTGAGATGTACCCATATGATCCGGATTTCCCCAGTGGCGGTGGAAACAACTGTGTCCCAAATGGGTGCCGTGGTGGAAATGGGGCAGTCCAGCTCACACCCAAATGGGTCCTTAATGGGTGCAAAAATGGGTACTTTCTGACAGTGAGAAAACACTCCATATTTACTCAGTTGCAGAAACAGGGTTTGGTTCGCGCGCAATCAACTGCCTTTCTCGTCTTCTATCTGCCCCAGATGCTGGATGAAAATATCCACGTGGCATCCATCATCTCTGAGACCCTCTGGCAGAAGATGCGCAACATGGCTCTGGGGGAGCTGGAGGCTTTTCTGGGCAGGTCAGTTCTCCTTTGAGGTGTCTCTTTTCAAGCTAGTTTAAAGTGCTCCAAAGTTGCTTCTTCAAATTTTGCTGTGGTGGCGGCAGCAGCATTTACAGCTACACCCTTCTCTCCCTGTGGTGTGTCTGATATGATCCTGGGAGAAAGCTTATCCAGTGGCAGCCACTGAAAGGATCCTCCTTCATGTTCCTGCCAATTGAATCTGGGAAAGAGGTGGGCCAAAGAGAAGGGCCACCATAACAATACTTACCTGTATTTGGACCATGAGGAACAGGAGGACCGATTTCCAAAGCAGGAAGCATTGTTGGAGCTGCGCAGTCACTTTCATTGGCCATGTCCGGAATGTCCTTCCCACAATCCCATGGACAATACATGATGGGCTTACTGACGTTGAGCAGAATGTGTTGACCACTGTGCTTCTCTGCAGCCTGTATGAGCACCTGGTCAAATTTGGCAAAGAACATCAACGGGAACCTGCAGCCTCCAAGTTCTACATGCCTTACTTGTTATCAGCCGTCAACAATTGCCTGGCTCTCAGGTAATCCCAGAATGTGTGACTCACACCTCATCTGTACCTCTGGACTTCACTTGATGCAGCCTAACTAGGTCTTCCTTCTCTCACCTGCGACAGCACCTCTGTCACAGCTCTGTATACAGATGGAAGGTCGCCCTCGGAGCCCGGGAATATCCCACCATCTCTTCATGCTGCCTTGGAGAAAGCTCAGAAGAAGGCATGCCGACTGCTACTGGAGGAGACATTGGCAGATCTGCAGGTGTCTATGGAGGCTAGGATTGGGATCCAGCCTGTAGCAAAAGCAGTAGAGATTCTGAGCTTCATGATGTGATGCACTTTTAGAAAAGCTCTCTTTGTGAACTGGGGGCATGGCGGGTGTTGTGTGCATTTGAAGACAGACCATTTTAAATTGTGAGCTCACCTGACCAGGTCAGGCTCATCTCCTTGTGGCACTATTTTTGGATTTTGGGAACAGCAGAATTGGAGAAGGTTCAGGGAAGGGCAACTAAGATGGTCAAGGGAGTGGGTGGAAGGGCTTCCCTACAAGGAAAAGTTGCAACATCTGGGACATTTGAGTCTAGAAAGGAGATAAGTGAAACATAGTAGAGGCGTAAGAAAGTATGGATAGTGAGGACAAAGAGAATTTGCAGTAGGTTGTCTTCTAAAATCCTAGAACCAGAGGTCATCCAGTGTAGCTGAATCCTGGATGAATCAGGACACAACACGTAGTTAAAGTGTGGGATTCACTCTCATGAGATGTGGTGTTGGCTGCCAGTTTAGATGGATTCAGAAAGGTTTCATGGAAGTCAGAGCTATTGACGGCTGTGAGTCCTGGTGACCACAAGAGGCGGTCTGTCTCCTAAGGCCAGATGTTGGGAACCTGCAGGCAGATCTAGCCATGCGTCATGTCCCGCTGGTGGGCTTTCCTGGCATTGTGAGAACAGACTGCTAGACTGGCGATGGACTGTGTTCAGTCCAGTGGGGCACTTGTTAGGTTGGGTTCATACATATGATCTGTAAGCTCCTACCTTTGGTATCGGTTGTTTCAAGGAGAGCCCCTTCCCATGTGGACCTGGCCATCATCTATGGTCCTTGGGAGAGGCCCTCTTTGTGGTTCTGCCCCTTGACATTGACCTTGAGCTAGAGCTTTCTCTGTGGGGGGTCCCAGACTGCGGAAAAACCTCTCTATGGAAACCCACCAGGCAGCAACAATTGGTCAGGGGGATATATTGAACTTGAAGGTTGATACTTAAGGGTATTTTATGTATATTTTAACTTTACATTTAACCTTTTTCTTCTTTACTTCCCTTTGTAAGCTGTCCTGAGACTGCAGGATAGGGCAGGATATAAATTAATTAAATAAATAGGTCGGTTCCAGACACAGAATCTGCAACCAGAGAATCACACAGAGGTTGAGCAAAGTTTCTACAGAGCTGAGGGGGACCTGTGATGGGCATTCTACCATTTTGTTCTTTCCTAGCCCTTGTTCGCCCAGCTGCCTTCCCGTCAGTGGCTTTCTAACGAATCCCCGCTAGCGAGCAATGTATGTGAGGTGATAGAGAAGCACGCAAAGGACTTCACGCGAGCTCGTAGACCCATCAACTTGGTGAGAACTTCCATAAATGGGAAAGATGGGGACGGTGAGGATCTCTGCTCCATCAGCAGGAGGGAGAAATAATCTATCCTTTTTCTCCTCCCTTACGAAATCAGACTGCAACATCTAGGCCTCCTCAGCCTGGAAAGACAGCATTTAAGAGAGGACCTGACTGAAGTATATAAAATCATGCATGGTGTAGAAAAGGGGGATAGAGAAAATTTTCTTTTCTCTATCACACAGCACTAGAACCAGGGGGCATCTATGAAGCTGATGGGTAGGAGAGTCGGATCAGACAAGGGGAAGATTTCTTCACCCAGAGGGTCATCGGTCTATGGAATCTGCTGCCAGAAGAGATGGTAACAGCTACCAGCCTAGATAGCTTCAAGGAAGGGTTAGACAAATTCATGGATGGCAGATGTATCAATGGCTACGAGAATGGATGCTAAGTACATCCTTCAGGCTGTGGTACAAGCAGGATGCTTCTAAGGCCATTGGCTGGGATTCAGGAGCAGAAGAAGGTTTGCCACAATTGACACAAACCACCATGACCTGCAACCCTTATTTGCTATGCATATGAGATAACTTGGTTTTCTACTCTACTAATGAATAAATGGCTTAGAAGGTTCAAGGAAGGCTGTCAAGATGTCTATGACTACTGTAGAGTTTTAGAAAGCACAAATTCAATTTGTGTTAGGGACAAGCATGCACAGGTATGCACACAGAGCATTCCTGGTCTTTAGGTTGCATCTATTCTTACTAAAAAAAAAAAAGAAAGAAAATGTTCAAAAATGGCTTAGAGGGGGTAGTGTGCGGATCCTAGTGTTCCCATTCCGCATCTAATCCACTTCAAAGGCCCCAGAATGCACTTTGGAATGGCGGAGATAGAATCCTGGAGTGTGGATGCTACCATCTCTAGACTGCTCATGAGCTACTTTTTAAAAGCTCAGTATGAATCCTGTATCTAGCAGAAGGATGTGGCTGCGATTTCCCCCCTTCTTCTTTGCATTTAGTACCTCCTGGCTGAGACGGAGCACCTGGTCATGAGCCAGTATGTGAAAGCCCTCTTGCAGAAGAAGATGGTATGTCGGAATGCAGAGGAGAGGAGCCAGATGGCCAGGCGGATGTTACAAGATGCCTCCCAGCTGACGGAGACCTTCTGCAGCCTGGTAAGATGAAGAGAGAACAAAGAGGAGCTGGGAGGATAGGCAACCAGGTGTGCTTTGGAGATGGCATGGATAGATACTGGCAAACTTTAAGGGCGCATCCCCATGGACGTTTGGTCCGGTACCAAAATCAGGTTCAGCAAGGAGTGTCCCCATGCATTTTTGATTTGGTTAGTGGTTTGGAAAGCATGTCCTACGAGGAAAGGTTGAAGGATCTAGGAGTGTTTAGCCTTCAGAAGAGAAGACTGAGAGGAGACATGATCACGGTCTTTAAGTCTCTGAAGGGCTGTCACAGTGCAGAGGGATCGTCCCTATTCTCACCTGCACAAGATGGGAGGACTAGAAATAACGGGACGAAACTTCAAGGGAGTCAATACAAATTAGATATTAAGAAAAACGTCCTGACAGTGAGGGTGATCAGTCAGTGGAACAGGTTGCCATGGGAGGTGGTGGGTTCTCCTTCGCTGGAGGTCTTCAAGCAGAGGCTGGACCTACATCTGTCTGGGATGGTTTAGGAAATCCTGCATTGAACAGGGGGTTGGACTTGATGACCCTAGAGGTCTCTTCCCGCTCTATGATTCTATGAGGAGTATTGTGTTCAGCATCTCTGTTGCTGTCGTCTGGTAAAATCTGCAACTAAACAGCATTGGATCAATATCTGGCCAGCCTGGAAGCCTCTTATGTCCCTTTGGGAAACTCTGCTAAAAGGAAAAAAAGCTGCTATTCCCTGTGATGTCTGGAGAAAACTGAATAACATGTTAGAACATCTCTAATATCTAATTATACTGTTACCAGCTTTCCAAAACCAATGGAACTGTGAACACATTTCCCCTAAGTTTCCCTCCCTTCCTTGTGTTTGAACCTTCAAGTACTCAGACCCCCTGAACATGGACATGGTAGCCATATCCAAAAGTTGAGGTTCAAAGAACATGGCATGACAACCCCAAAACTGTGACAAGGGATGTGAAAATGGCCCATCGGAGCCTCCGTTCTCCTGTTCCACTCGGAATGGGAAGGTCTTCCAGCCCTGAGGCTATGCCTTGCTTTGCGTAAGGGGCCTCCTTGCTTCCTTTTCTAGGGTCTGGAGGAGAGCAAGCAGACGCTGAAAGTGATCGTTGACCTTCAAGAACTCCTGAGTCTGAAGGACCCCTCCATGATCAGTCTGGAAGTGCTGGGATTTGTGACGAAATATCCCGACATCAGGTAGGCTGCAAATTTCAGCTTCCCCACCTTGCTTCACGGTGTCTCAGCTTCTCAGGTGTGTATTCTCGTTTTCTACTGCAAGCCGGAACAGGAGCTGCGGCCCAAAGAAGCATTTTAGTGTCTCCAACACTCCTGATACCTGAATCCCTTTTAGCTGAAGATGCCAGAGATTGAAGCGGAAGCCTTAAGCCTCTCTAGCTGTTCCGTTCAGATCTTGTTGTTTCCTTGAGTTTAAGAGAACAAGGCACTGGCATCTGTAGATGCACAAAGGGTACATCCACCGGTCCATTTCTAGTGGTGGAACCCTGGATACTAGCACTTGAATTGCCTCTACACTACTGGAGATACTTGCAATGCTTATAGGCCCAGTGCAAGGGTCCCAGTTTGCATCACTAGCTCAGAGAAAACTGGAATGCGGGGGTGAAAAAAGAAGCCTTTGGTTAGTTGTGTCATGCCCCATCGTGCCAGTCCAGTTTCCTCAGAGGAGGGGAGTGCGGTTTCAATGGCACAACAGTCTGGGCAGCAACCGAGACACAGCAGCGTGGACATTGAGGGCCAGGGGCCAGTTTTGGGGGAGCACAGAGACAGTTCTGGGGATGGGAGCTCAGACGGTCAGCCCCAAGAGCGGCCCCACACTCTACTCCAACAACGAAAACAGGTGAGGCGCGGATCGCAGTGTCTGGCCCAGCTGCACCGTCAAGGGCGTGGTGCTGCCTCTTTCTGAGTTCTCTCACAGCCCCATCTACCTCACAGCATGTCTGTGGTGGGGAGAAGAACAGAAGCTTTGTGAGCGGCTTTGAGTCCCCTTAAGGGTGAGAAACATGGGGTAGAAAAGCCAACTCTCCTCCTCCTCCTCCTCCACAAAGTTGGCTGGGCAGCCTTGGGCTAGTCACAACTCCCTTTCTGAGTTCTCACAGCCCCACCTACCTCACAGGATGTCTGTTGTGGAGAGAACAGAAGGTTTGTCAGCCACTTTGAGTCCCCTTAAAGTGTGAGAAAAGCAGGGTATAAAAGTAAACTACTACTCCTCTTCCTCTTCCATCATCCTTACTGTATTCTCAAGTCTGACAGTAACATTGAGGCTTCTCTGCTGCTTTTGTTTCCTGTGCTAAATACT
Source organism: Aspidoscelis tigris stejnegeri (assembly GCA_023333525.1). Lineage (NCBI taxonomy): Eukaryota > Metazoa > Chordata > Lepidosauria > Squamata > Teiidae > Aspidoscelis > Aspidoscelis tigris. The sequence goes on from JALMGA010000013.1 coordinate 8,090,813, forward strand.
AGAAGCTAAGCATTTCTTTGACTACAGTAGCATGCATTGTAGGAATGCACCCTGAGACCCTTATCCCTCCCCTTTGAAATTAGTAGCAAGTAGGTCTCTTTGGCACCATCTGGTGCCCATTGAGTAAAGCCTATGGTGTGCCTGGTGTATATTTTGAAGAACAGCCAATGGCAGCAATTTCCCGTATTCCTCCAGGGCAAGCAGAGTTTGCTGCGGAGATGTTTTGCCTTGCTGTGTATATTTCGTGGCTGTGCAATTCAGGGATCGTGGACGTCATTAGACGAAACAGGCCTTGTTGCCCCCTGCGCCTGCAGGAATAAAAGAAAGAGAAGAGTTATTTGGGCACAAAACAAGCTGCACCAATTAGCTTCCCTGCCCTGTGTGGTTGACTCAACTCTGCAGAGCCCCTCTTTCTCCAAATACCGTGTATACATCTGCATTAAGGGGTTTGAAATGCTTCCTATTAAGGACTGCAGCTGGTCTGAGAACCTTTGCATCTGTCATTGCCAGGGGACAAAATCAGGTGCAGTGGATGACAGTACAGCTAATGCTACGAAGCCTTTTCTAGCTCTTTGCAGTAGCTAGCTCTCTCAATACCAGCTAGCATCTGCTAGCTGTAACAGCCATCTCCTTGGCCAGGTTCCCACTGGGCAATTTAATCTGGATTTAAATCAGATTTTTTTTTTAATCAGCAGCAACGTTTCATTTTTTGCATTGCCACTGTTAGCTTATATTACTGACTCACAGGGGGAAAACCCCACCCCCTCAGCAGAACCCCCTCCCCCATGCAGTCAGCAATTGGGCACCCTTATACCCTGACTTCATCAGTGCGGGCAATTCAAACCCCACACCCTGTATAAGCCTGTCCCCGATTCAGATCATGGAGCAGCAGTTTTTGTTCACCGCTTCTCCCCCCATGGTAGCACAGCTTCTCATGTTAACAAGGCAGTAGAAGATTAAAGATCACTTCCCCTTCTGTTTTGTGCTAGATCGGTGGATCAGAGCAGCGTGAAATGGGAGGGGTTGAGGAAAGGAAGGAGAAAGGGAAGAGGAGACACAGGACAGAAGCCTCCAGTCATGATCGCAGCCCCTCTTTGTAAAATCAGACACTTTCATCTGATCTCTTTCTTACATTGTGTTCTGATCTCTTTTTTAGTTACACTGTGGCCTCATCTCTCTCATTCTTCACCTCCTCCCCCCTACCCCTTTTCAGCCAAGCCTGATCCCCTTAACGTGTAATGGTGAGAGCCTGGGGAAAGGGGGATGAAATCATGGCTTATCAATGGATCAGGGAAAACTGAGAATGCCCCTAAAGCATGCTTCCCTCCCCACTAAAGCTTGGATTCTCATTGCTAAATAGTGAGGATTATTTCTAAATCCAGCAGCGATTCAGACATAGATAATCCACATTTCAGGATCTTTAACCCTCAGAAACTGCAGATTATTTTAAAACTTTGAGAATGGTGAGCACTCAAAACAATTTCAAAGCTCTTCAAACACACCTCTTCTGTTTGATGTTGAGACCAGCCCTGACCAGCAGGGAGAGGACAAGGAAGGGGTAACCTATTCTCTGTTGTTTTCCAGCGATGACCACATTTCCATGTTCCTTAACTTGCGTGGGGACATCTCCAAAGAAATCCGGAATAGCGTCTTGGAGATCATGGCACAGAATCCTCAAGTGGTCCCAGAGAATTATGAGCTTGTGTTCAGCAACATCTTGGTTCCTGCGCCAGAGCAACTGTTCTGTCTCGGCAAGTCCAAGTGTGCCTGATGTATATTTTAAGATGGCTGCCGGCAGGCTACAGGGTGGCCGGTTCTCCATATTAGCATTGTTAACTTCTCCAATGTTGTAGCTGGTACCTCCTGGTGAGGCAGACGACTGCCCTGTAGGTCCTAACTTTTCGTGGGGCCTTTTCCACACATTCGCAGCACACCAATGAAGGTGCAGATCTGGGACAGATCGGCTGTTCACATTTTGCACATCCAAACAATTCCAAACTTACCTGGCACTTCACCAAGTGTCAGGTAAGTGTGGATGCTGCTATATCAGTGGCAATTGCAACACCGTGGCAACAGTCAGGCATGCCAGCTGTTGCTTTGCCAGCCAGGTGATGCGGCATGCAAATGTGGCTACACCTCCCCACCCCACAAACCCTTTGCCCGGAAGAGATGCAAAGAGGTGCCAGGCTGTGCTCTACCTGTGGATGGTCCAGCACACAGCCACCCTAGGGTGTGTGTGTCACTTTTTGGATGAGTGCTATGGTACACCGCTGAAAAGCAACCCCCAATAGTTCCCAATCCCAGAAGTGTGCTGTCTGCACGCCTCCCATGATCCAGCATAAGGCCCTTGATCCAGTTGTAGATCTAATTAAGTGGATCTCCTCCAGATCCAGATTAAGGCCCTCTTTAATCTGGATCTGACTGTCATACCCCGTCCTGCCAGTCCAGCTTCCTCCTCAGAGGACGAGGGTGCATTCCCAATGGCCCAGCAGTCTGGGCCGCAACCGGAGTACAGCGGCACAGACGTTGAGCCGGGGGCTAGTTTTGGGGGAGCACACAGACAGTTCTGGGGATGAGAGTTCAGACAGCGAGTCCCAAGAGCGCCCCTCCCCTCTTCTCCTTCGAGAGCAGAAACAGGTGACCCGCAGATCTCAGCGCTTGGCGCAGCTGCGCTGTCAGGGGTATGGAGCTGCCTCCCCTACTTAACTGAGCAGCACACACTGGGCTGGTGCTGCAGACAAATTATTTGTGCAACCCCGTCCACGTCTCTGCCGGTGAAACTCACTCTTGGTCCTAGCTGTGACTCTTGCCGAACCTCTGGAACCCTGATTTTGGACTGACCTGACGTTGCCTACTATTGAGCCCCCAAAGGACTGCCATGAACATGTGTGTATGTTTGCCGCGCTGCCCTCTCCTGCCTGAGACACAACACTGACGCCATCCAGTACCGACGGAGCTGGACCACCAAGGCCGTGACCTCCTTGATCTACATTAACGTGCAGATCAGGAGGCCTGTGATCGGGATTAAGGGGCTCCGTAATTTGGACCACTAGTGAGTGCAGAAATGGCCCAAACTGCTGGCCAGCAAATCTTTTGACAGTAAATTCAATAGTTGAACTATACACTTAGTAAAAAAAATTAGTTCTTTTAGCTGGATAGAACTCAAGTGTAAGAAATGTCCTGCTTACCATGCCATGTAGATGTGTGGCCAGATGTTACTGAACCCTCCAGATGTTACTGAACCACAGCTGCCATTATTCCTTGCTGCTCTCCATGCCCCCAAATCCCGTGAAAGTGCTATTAAAGCCAGGAGCCAATTCACAGGTTCTAAGGGATTTTTTGAAAAATCTAAACAGATATAAAGTTTGGCTGCTCTTGCGCTGCAGTATTGTTTTTACGTTGGCAATGGCATCTGTCCGATTTGTTAGCTCTGGTCGAAGATTGTAATAAACATTTAATTTGACTGAATTACAGTTCCCATCATTCCTTGCTGCTCTGCAGGCTGCTTGAGACTGGCGGAAGTTGGGATCCAACAGCATCTGGTAGTTTGATGGATTAAAAAGTAAAGTTTTAACTAAACCAAAATTTAAAAAACAGCTTCAGACTCTCCCAGATTCACAGCTAGGGGGTCAACTGGGGTTTCGTGGTGGGGAGGCTCACACTGAGATTGTGTTCTGCTCCTTTTGGTTTAGCGGTTAGGGAGCAGGACTCTGATCTGGGAATATCAGGTTTGATCCCACCCTCCTCCATGAAGCCAGCTGGGTGACCTTGGGCGAGTCCCAGCTCTCTTCTGAGCTCTCAGAGCCCCACCTACCTCACAGGGTGTTCTGTTGTGGTTTGTCAGCCGCTTTGAGTCCCCTGAAATGAGTGAGAAAAGTGGGATAGAAAAGCCAACGCTTCTTCCTCCAGCTGGGTGACTCCACCACATGTATGTATTAAAACAGTAGCATCTGCAAGCAGGAAGGGAAAGTGTATCCCCATTTAACTAAAGGCCAGGGCAAAGAGGTGCGTCTTCATTGCCTTCCTAAACGTGTACAGCGAAGGATATAGACACACCTCAAAGGGGAGACTGTTCCATAGCCTGGGGGCCACCACTGAGAAGGCCCTCTCCTGGGTGCCCACCCCTTTTGCTGCTGAGGATGGTGAGACAACCAAGAGGGCCTCCCCTCCAGATCTTAAGGTACAGGCAGGCCAATATGGATAATGGTGAGGCCGTTCTTTTAATGCGGTAAAGAAACAAAGGGATGACATAACAACAATGTAAAACCTTATAATAGCGATATAAAATGACCGTTTTCTTTCTCCTTGAGATCTGAACGTGGGATTAATTTTCCCTGCGCATGTGCCTTTTTCAAGCACAGGTGGCTACCTGCGACCCACAACACCCCCCGTTTCAACCACACCTTAACAACCATGGGCTCGTTTCCCAAAATGCTGGTGCAGCAATGGGAAGGCCTGGCTAGAGGATGCAACTAAAGTGTCAAGCACCATTGCACGTTAGGGGGGCATCTCAGGGCATCCAGTATCATCACAAGGTACCCAGAGGAGTCTCCACTCGCACTCTTACACTGTGGAAGCATAAATCACTTGTTTTGGTGCCGGAAACTGGGCCTCACCCACTTCTAAAGCTGAGCCCCTAAAGGTTTTTTTTTTTTAAAAAAATACTGAAAAATTCTAAACGTTGCCTCTTTCTACCAGTCCCCAGAAGAAGGCAGTTATGGGAAACAGGTGCTCTTAGAGGGGCCTGATCCACCTGCACATCAAAAAGCTAAATTTACCCTGCTGCTATTGTGCATTCGAGGGAAGGGCTGGATGAGGCCAGAGAGGAGGAACTGCAGCTGCCAACGGGCTTCTGGGTACTGCTGAGTGCTGCTAGAAAACGGAGCCAAGAAATCTCGATTTTCCCCCGGGGCTGCCCACGGAAATGGCTTTCTGATGCGCAGCTGCTCTCTTTCTCTGCTCCCAGTCATTGTCTGGGGTGAGTAATGCTACATAACCCCTGACGTGCTGTTTTCTTTGATGCTTAGAAAACTAAACTAAACTAATAGCAGAGAGCACGTGGCGGAACAGACCCGAGGCATGCGTCTTAGCTTGTTTGACATAACTTTAATTAACGATAACTTGTGCGTCTCGTAACTTGTTTACATCTTCACTGTGGACCAAAACACACGTGGCATTTTGCTTTACATCTCGTGCGTCTGTGCCATTCCTTCTAGAGAAGTGCACAAATATTCACAAGATTTGAAGTTTTGCTGAATTCAGACATTCGAACTTGATCCCAATGTTACGATATTTGTATGCTAACATTTGAACAAATACGAATGTTTCCGGACATTTGTACGATTAGTTCGGATATTTGTTAAACTGGGCAAACGTATCGGATGCGTATTTATTTATAACAGATATCCGGTCGGCTTTAAACCGAGCCAGCCCTTTCTTTCCTCCTTGGTGCTTGTTCCTGGCCTCCAACCCAACCTGCAACAGAACCCAGAGCAAAGCGGATCAGAGTAATCCAAATTTGCAGTAGGTGGGGACGCAGCCTTTCTTACCAGAGATTTTCCTCTTCTTCTGCTTCCCTTGACCTTCCCGAGCATGATTGTTATTAAATAGTTGCTAATTACTTAATTAAGAAAGACAAATTGAAAGCAAACTAGAGAAATTGCAAGGGAGAGAGAGAGAGAACGTATGTTCAGCCAAGAATGCTGCTTCAGCATAAGGATATAAAAACATTTTAGAAAAAAAAGTAATCTGCCATCTGGCCTTTAATAGTTGAAGATTAAAAAAAAAAGAGTTTAACAAAATAAATGTATTATTCTTGCATGTCTTCAGGAAGGTTTCTGCTTAACAGAGTCCATGATTAGAAAGCCTAATCCACGGCGGCTGCTTCTCCGGATGGGTAGAAAAGATTTGCAACAAAGAAGGGCAAGCCAGAGAAAGAGTCACATGCTTTGGGCCATACATGGTCCTGGGAAACTGGGAGGAGATTTTAAACTCTCCCCCTTTGTCCAGAGAAGGGGTGTTTCTGCACTTGGTTTCCGGTCCACTGGATGGGAAAAGTGCATGACTGACTAACATGTACTAATGTTGGCACTTGAGAATGCTAATACATGTTACACTAAGCCCCACACATCTGGAGACTTACCTGTGTCTGGGTGCATGTTTGATAGCTGGCAGTGCACCAACATCTTGAGGCTGGAGCCGGTGCGATTATGTGTGTGCCATCATCACAGGGATGCTGCTCTGTGCGCGCACACACTCACACACAGGCTTAGCAGCAGTAAGAGACAGCACCAAGGTACAGTTCCTTGGGAGCTTAAGAGATAATGCATTGTCAAGGGTTCCAGGGTCAAAGATACCAGAGAGTCAGAAGGGTCAGTTGTTAATCATAAAGCAAGGCCACGGGTTCCAAGAGCTACAGATTGTATGGCCTTTGCCTGCAACAACTCTGGCCCGAATGTGAGGCTTTAAATAAAGGAAGCAGGGTCACACCTCTTTCGTCGTAGGTGGTGTAGTATTACTGATTTGCGCAGCTGTGAGTGCTCTTGTCTCAACACCTTCGGGGAAGGGCGCCGCCCAGCTTCTTCCTCCGACTCTGAGCTGCTGTCAGTTTGAGGAACAGGCTCAGCGTTCTCACTTGCCGCTTCCTCATCGTGCCTGGCCGGACAGGCTGCCTCAGCTTGGCTGGGCACTGCAACTGCTCCTTCATTGTCAGAGGAAGGGGGACCGACAAGAGCAGGCCTGAAACTTCTGGAGAGGAAGAGAGGAAACCATGCCAGGGGTCCCTTATTCACACCTGACCTTTGCCTTTTTACACTTGGGTTTTGCTTGTTTCACCAGCAAGTGGCTCAGCAGTCAAGCTGCAGTTGATGGCCCTTCACTTAGCAAGCTCGCATTATTGCCAGCAATCCCGGCGCAATTGCACCAGCAATTCCATTATATGCATTACAAGGGCCGGATCGTTCCTCTGATGGGCCAATTAACGCCGCCACGAAAGGCCTCCAAACGGTCAAAATCAGATTCACGGACACACAGTTGAGGATCAACGTCATTTTTACTGAATAAACAGGATACATTTACAAATTTAAAAACAGACTGAATACACAAAATAAATAATTCTATACACTAATTTCAACATTACAGGTTAATGGTCATGTATCAAATCACACTTTTAAAAAACAGAGATTCCATAGTGTATAAAAAAGAGGCAACACCAAAGGCAAAAGGTCACAGACATGAATATCTGAGTGTTCTTTTAGCTGAGTTTCTTGTGTGTGTTTTTAAAAAAGAGACAACCAAAGCTTACCATCCCACTGACAACCATGGACAGGGGAGGTTTGGGGGGGAAACGCTTCTGCCAGGTGGATTGTGTCAAGAAAATTATTTTGAGAAGCCGAGGTGACTTCTTTGCAACTTGCAATTAAGCACTTTCAGGAGGCCCTATGGCACCTGTTTGTATTTCTGCCCTGCCCCATACCTGAAGATCTCAGCACTGAGACTGAATCCTTCTAAGGAGAAGGACAGAAGGGAAGAATAGGGTTGTCAAAACGCAGCAGCCCACAGCTGAGGAATAACAGAATGCATAATATCTGGAAAAGCTGCCCGGTAAATAACTGTGTGCCCTACAGTGTATTCTAAGGCAAGCCTTCCTAAAAGCAAGGCACCGTGAGCTCAGTGGAGTTTATTCCATGATTAAGTGGTTAGAGGGTTAAAGCCTTTGAACCTTGTGCTCTTTCATACAATATTCCAGTTAAGCTAAGAGTGTTCTGAACAGCTCATCAGGGCCTTCCCAAAGGGAACACGCGAGACTACAGGTGTGCACGAAATATAACGTTATTCATACAAATCTGGGCATTCATGACATTTGTACATTAACATTCGTACGGATACAAATGTTTAGGAACATTTGCACAAATAGTTTGGACATTCGTTAAACTGGGGATACATATCAGATGCGTATGCATTTGTATTGGATATGTACCCAATACGTATTAGATATGTATGCGTTCATATCAGATATGTATCCATTTGTATCGGATATGTAGGTGTTCATATCAGATATGTATCCATTCATATCAGATACATAGCCATTTGTATCAGATACGTATCAGGTATGTATCCCCTCGTATCGGATATTCGTATACATTTGTACGAATACATTCGTATCAAATAGAATCCTAATGCATCTGACGGGGATAAATTCAAATGAATAGGAAATTTTTAACATTTGATTCATTACGGATTTAATGTCAAAAAACCCATTGGTGCACACCTCTACTTTAGACTGACCATACAAAGGCTCTCTGAAAGAGTGCCCGCCCACCGCTATCAAATGTGCTAGCAATAAGCAAGCAGTATAGGCATGTTTCCATCTGGTACAGGATAAATGCCAACTGCCACCTAAGCTGTGCCCTTTTATATCCTTGCCACTTAACTGGAATTCTTCAGTTGACATTCACAGAGGGATTTTTAGGCAGGCAGGCAATCTAGAAAGGGATTCTAGAAGGAGAGAGCCTGTAGTGTTAAGACTTCTATCCAGATTTCCACCATATGATTCAGGCAGCTGAGCAAAAAGAGAGGCAGACGAAAACAGCAACAGGACAGGCAAATGATGGGTCTTTCTTCCTGCCCAAACGCAACACAGCTGCCCCAATGTATCCTAAGACAATTCAAGCACTTCACATTCGTTGCAATACCTTTTGCTTTTAAGTGACAATTTTAGAGCTGTGGTTTTTAAAAAGCAGCTTTAGGCAAAAAAACCAGTTTAAACGTGCCTAGAGATGTTTACATACTTCTCTTTCAACTCCAGATCGCGATTCCTTGCCGAACGGCTTCTGATAAAGCTGTGAGCCTGAAAAGCAAAATGCAACAGTGCAGGACCAAAAAGAGAAACCCAAGGATACAGTGAGGCACACAAGGCATTTGCTGAGCGTGCATTATGGCCAGCTGTCTGGTTTCCTTTGGAGCTAAGGCGGCAATGTGACCCTGATTTCTGAACGAAGAGGCCAAGAGGTTCAAGGTAAGGCACTGACCGACCAATGAAAAGTGCAATCTCCAGTTGTGGCCCAAAACGCTGCAGAAGTTGTTGTGGAATGTATATCCAGAGTCATGCCGCTAATTACCATAGCATCGCCAACAACAGACACAGCTGCGTTCTCTCCCTTCTTCCCTAGGCACTCTCTAACACATGGATGCTCAACCTGTAGCCCTCAAGTGGACTTGGGCTACAAAGCCAGTATTCTGTGCCATGCTCCAAGTTAAGCAGCCCTCCTCAGAACCATTGGAAGAAAGTCCCAGCCAACTTCTCAGGGGCTCATCTCAGATAATTCACTTTGTTCAATCAATAGGAAGACAACAAATTCCCAGGATTGTGTTTAAGCCTCCAGCACTCACATGTAATTATGCATCCCTCCAACTCCTTTTCCCCCCTGAAACCCCTTTTTCCTTTAGTAAAAGCAGCACATAAGAGAAGGTTTCCAATTTCTGAAGCAGCCTCAGGTCTACTCTGCCAGAGACAGATTTTATATTCTCAGGTCCGAGTTCCTTTTTTGTGTGTGAAAAGCACAGTATTGCTAAGTTCCAGTATATTTACAATATTTCTTTTTTCCCAAGCATGGTTGCCAAGCAGAAACTGAGCTCAAAATCTGACAAGGTGATGATATCCAGGTATTACCATCGGCCTGTTTGGTTTAGCCATCACACACCACGGCCGTAGCACCATAAGACAGTGAACTCCACACAGGAAGGAAGTTACTGCCCCACTTAATGCAAGGAATGGTTATCAGGCACGTGGGAGGGTTAGGGTTTTCCTATTTGTCACAACTGCGGCACATATGTTGGAAAATTATCCTTTATGCTTAGGGAAACACTGACCTCTACAGTGTGACTCTAAAAGAGACAATCCCCTAAGGGGATTTGATTTGCATAGAAAATAAAAAAGAAGGAAGAGAGACAGAAACTTGTCCTTCACAACTGATTATCTACTAAAACAACTGTGTATCACAGAAGCTGGCAGGTATGTCTCCAGTGGTGGACACCATCTGGTGTGTCAGGAGTGAAAAGATACACCTGACTGCCAAGTAACCTACACAAACCAATTAGCAAGGAAATTGTTCATCTGACAAGAGGATTCCGAACCACTAGATGTCACCCGAGGTCTGAGAAACTAGAAGAGGAAAATGTCTCCAAACACTACTCCAGACTAGGGATGTGCATGAATGGGAGATTTCACATACAGTTCGTGTTGAATCGAATGTAAGAAAATTTGTATTTGTTCAAATAGATCCCCTTCGAATGTAGTAGGATTCTATTTGTTACGAATGTATTCATGTGAATTTGTACAAATATCTAATAGGAACGCATATGTATCCAATAGGTATCCCATAACATATCCGCTCTGAAAGCATCGAATCCGCCCTGAATCTACTTTGTTCTTGATCCACATTGAGTGCACTCTGGTTCTGTTGTAGATGTGACCAGCGCAGCCCCTTTCCCACCTCCCCAGTTTACAAATGTTCCAAAACATTCGTATGAACACGAATGTCAATGTACGATTGTCGTACATTGTCGTAACATTCAATTTGTATACGAATGCCCGAGTTCATACAAATGTGTACGAATATCGAACATTACAAATATCTGTGCGGATCCCTACTTCAGATTAAAACTTCCTAAGTTTTCTGTCCCATGTTGGTGCAGATTTCAGCAATGTGTGGTGGGAATGAGATCCTCGATGCTGGAAAACCACAGCAGGGGCATCTCCCATGTGACTCTGATAAAGACCACCATGCGCAGGGCAAGGCTGAGCTAAGGCAATACAGCACAACTTTTGCCAAACACTTCCTTCACCATGTGTTTAGCATCTCCACTGAGTCACCAGATCATTGGAACAGGAAGTGCTTTTGTTAAGGCTAACAACCTCAAAGGCCCCGATTTACGTGGCCACCTGCTCCTATGACTGCGTCATGCCCTAAAGGCAGCTTCTGACAACAGATGAACCTACACAGAGGACGATACTCTTGGAAACAAGCCAGGGCACCAAAGCCTGGAACTCACCAATGTCTGGGAAAGAGATTAACCTTTGCAGTGACCAAACGTCAGTCAGAACTCAATTTGCTAGCTGTTTCTTCCCTTGGATTGTAGGAGTGAATGTAAGTTCACAGCATTGGGGTTTGGCCCTTGACTTGGAAGAAACTTCTCGCAGACTCTAGGAGGTCCAGGCCCTTGTCTAAACAAACCTCATGGTGGTAGATGGGACAGAATTACTCCACATCTCAGCTACAAAACAACTTTGGAACCCTGATATAAATCCTTCTCAAAAAATTATAGCTAGCTTCATCCTAAGCTGCTTCTTCACATAATTTTTCTCTAAATTCATAGATCCCTCACACTCCCAAGTTTTAAATGGCACTGTTCTATTGAGATTTGAGACCTCACCATCATCTCATTTCCCTTTTTATCCAAACCAAGCCTAACTTGAGACAGAAGGAGTCCATCACCTCACACAAGATTTGATACTTACTGGAGATCCGCTGGTCTCTGGAGCAACAAAAGCCATCTAGCCCAGCCTTCCCTTGTGTTCTGTAGACAATACTCACTCCTGCCCTGACTAGAGACATAAAGACCATGGAGCTGATGGAGGCTGTGAAGCAACCATATCTTCAACTATCAGACTCAAACAAGCAGCTTCAGACCTCATATGCTTCAACCAAGGAGGCATCTCCTTTGCCCTTTCGCTCTCTGCTTGCGGCTCAATAAAGCCAAGAAAAAATGGGTTAATCCGTGGAGCGTGTGTTTGCAGTGTGGATTATCTTTGGGTCCTTTTAAGCTATGTGACTTCATGACTCTAGGCTGTATTATCTATACCCCAATGTGAGAACTGTAGAGGCATGGACAGAAATGCTCAAGGACTCATACCAAGCCTTTCACTAAAGACAGGTAGTATATAGGCATCCCTTGCATAACACACTCTTGTTTATCAGGCTCCATGGTTGGTAAGATGGGCCATAAAGAAGGCTGAATGCCGAGGAATCAACACTTTTGAAGCCTTCTGAGTGTCCCCTGGATGGCAAGGAGATCCAGTCACTCAATACTAAAGGAAATCAACCCTGACTATTCATGAGAAGGACAAATACTCGAGTTGAAACCCAGATACAGAGGCCCTGCATCCGGATCAGAGACGCTCTGATGCAGATCTAAGCCCTTGTGCAGAAACAGCCAATGAGAAGACCAGACTCACTGGAAAAGACCCTGTGCTGGGAAAGACCGAAGGGACAAGGAGAAAGGAACAACAGAGAATGAGATGAATGGGTAGTGTCAAGGAAGCCATGAACACCAGCTTGTTGAGAGGCAACAAGGCCAGAGGGGCCAGTCATGCTGTGGTCCATGGAGTCATGAAGAGCTGGACCCGACTTAGGTGCAGTGACTTTCCCACTTCCCTGTTTCAGAATGTTCCGAAACATTTGTGCGAATACGAACGTCAATGTACGAATGTCGTAACACTGGATTTGTATATGAATGTCCAAATTGGTCTAAATATCGCATGTTACAAATGTTAATGCACATCCCTTTTATTGACCTTATATCTGCATTGCCATTTACTTAATGGATCGATTTCACTGCTGCAGAGTCATTAACTAACACTGGTGTTGAGCCTCTGTGTAACCCACAGCCCTCTGTAAGTGGTAAATTACTTGCAGAATAGTTTTGCACCACTTGGCGGTCTGTGGAACAAGCCACAGCTTTATATAAGTGATGACTGTATACCTATTAGGCAGTCACTGTGACTCAAGATCCTCTGGGATGTACGCAGGACATCAGGAGAAACCTGCTAGGTGTCTCCTCAGTCATTTCCACAGTTGCCGTGTTGAGTCACAGATCAAAGCTTTGAGTGAGTCAGAATTATTACTTGATTTATCCTCCTTTACTCTAACGTTAAATGTACAGACAGGGTGGAAATCAAGTGGATATGCCAAAATTCATGAGAGAAAACAAAAGGAGGACAGAAGTCCCAACCAAACCATTTTCAACCCTTCAGACTAGTGTGGTTAAGACAGAGGTACCAAAAACGAAAAAGGAGGAGGACCAGCAGCATTTGGCATTTTACCAACCAGACCCAAAGTGAATTTGGTCCCCGTTTTACTGCTACACGGTCAGAAAGCACTTTAGTGCAAGACCGTGCAAAAACTAGAACGGTGACTTTGAGGAACACAGATCATGACCCAAACAGCTGTCCAAAGTGCTCCACAACACCTGTGGGGCTTCACTGGCTCACCCATCCCTTCCCTTTCACATATACGGCCCCACCCCCCACCCCCACAAAGAAATCACTTATGGTGTTTCTGGGGCCTCTGGAATAACATTCAATGCAGTGCAAGAGGCCACAGCTGAGAAAGAGTCAGAAATCCCTTAGGGCACCTTCATGGAGTTCTCTGATCCAGAATTTCATCGAGAACATAGTTAAGGCAACTGCTAGATTCTGGGGCACCAATTGGCAAGTCAATAAATAAGGAGGAGGAACACAGCTTTGGGGCTGAGGCACTCTTTCCCCCTTCTGTGTGCCTTCCAGGGTCACAGGCCATGAAGTCGGTCTTTTTCCACATTATCTGCCCCCCTTCCTAGGACAGATAATGCCACAGGCTCCAGCTCCTTTAAGAGAGGAAAGTGGATGGAGGAGGTTGTTCTCCAAAGGAAGAAAAGTGAATCGAACCTCAGATCCTGACATAATACAGAGGATGCCTGGATGACAAAGGAAAACTAGGCCCAACTGCCTCACGCGGGTTCGGTCAGCCATTGTACTGCTGCTGGTAGCGCAAGTTCAGCTCCCGTAGCTCCCGCTCCCTCACCCGCCGGGACTTGTTGGATTTGGTGGAGCGGCTTGACCGGGTGGACTGGGCCGACTTGGTGCTTTGGCAACGAGATGACGCCCTCTTGAGGAGGTTCTGGGAGATGGAGCGGTGCAAATTCTTCATAGAAGAAGAGGCGGCCATACTGACCACCCAGGGGTGCTTTAAGGCCTGAAGAGCTGTCATGCGGTCGCTCGGATCCACCGTGAGCAGACGGTCAATGAAATCCTTGGCAAGGTTGGACACACTGGGCCATGGCTGGAAATGAAAAAGAAATGGCATCAGGAGAGAGAAGAAAGGTCAGTTCTGACCTTCAGGATAAGGGATTCTACCAACCATGGGAGCAAGACGTTAGAACATTATAAAGATTATAACGAATTCAGACATTGCCATGGTTGTAATATGTTTAATACGCTATTGGTTTTAATGTGTTCATTTTATATGCTGTAACTAAAGATGAGCACAAATGCTTTTCTGACGTTCTATTCGAATCAAATTCCCGAAAATCCTATTCAATTCAAATCTTTTAAATTTGAATTTAACAAGATTCGATTCATATTTACCAAATTCGATTCTGTTCGTTCAAGTTTTTGATTCGAATCTGAACACACGAATGTTGACAACACTTGTATGTGCAGGTACGCACCTTCCCCACATCCGTATACATCTGTACGCATCCGTACACGACGGTATGCAGCCCGTAGTTATCCTGTATGTAACCCGTTTTCATCCTGCACAGTTCTGTACAAACGCATACAGATGCGTGAAAGACGCGGATCTTCAAGTACGCATAGTGTATGAACCCATACGCATACGAATGTCCGGATAATTCAAGCGAACAGATCCGAAGTCTGAAATTCGATTCAAATGTTTACATTTGAATTTCGGGACATTCTATTCGAGTTTGAATGTCGAAATCCGGCACATTCAATCAGATTTCGAATGCCTACGAATATTTGTGCACATCCTTAGTTGTAACCCACCCTGAGACTCTTAGGTATAGGGTGGGATAAAAATCCAAACAAGTAAATAAATAAATAATACTGAGCAAGCAAACTTGTTATAAGGAGATTGTTTTTATAGAAGAAGGAATTATGGGTGTTTTCCCACTGTCACTAGAAGTACCCATTAAGTACCCATTAAGGGGTACGTACCCATTAATGGGTACTTAATGGGTACTTCTAGTGACACTGGAAAAACACCCTATATTTTCTCTCCCCCCCCCCCCCCACTTATACATCCCTAGGGCAGCATGGAAAGAAGTCATTCATGCCATTCAGGGCTGCTTGCATTGCTTTGCTTAAAGTCTTACTACACAGTGTTGCAGCTACAGAAGAGATAGGAAGTGCGGTTTGGTTTCACCAAACACAGAATTCAAACAGATCTGCACTGATGCAGAGGGCTTTACCCACACTCCTAAAGCCCAATGCACTCAAAAGTGGATTCCTTGTTAACAAGTGTTCCCATACTAATAGGTTTCTAGAAGCCCAGCCCTAACTAGCTACAAGGTATTTCTTTCACCTTGGAGAACCTCTTCTTTATCTCTCGGCATGAGCAGTAGGTACAAAACAAACATACAACAACAATAAAAATAATTCCATTAATACTGAGATTTGAGCAATGTGGGACTCGGAACAAAGGTCTAGCTAAACAAGTAGTTTTCAAAAACAATAAAACACCGTGCCGGAAACAGACCACTGATGGGTACAGGCCCACCCATAAATATAAAAAGAATCTTGTTAAATTGACACTCTTGTTTATTTGATACTCTGTGCTAGGGGCATGCATGAATGCAATTTTTGGGATTCAATTTGAGTAGAATCTAATACCTGAAAATCTGATTCGATTCAAATCTTTAAAATTAGAGCTTAACCAAATTCGATTCAGATTAAGCAAATTCAAAGCTATGTGTTCGGGTTTTTGATTTTAATTTACACTTATGAATGTCGACAACATTTCTATGTGCCCGTACACATCATTATACATCTGTACACATCTGTACACATCTGTGTGCATCTAGTTATTCTGCATGCAACCCGTTCTCGTCCCGTATGGATCTATACAAGTGCATACGGATGCGGGAAAGATGCATATCTGCAAGTATGCATCATGTACGAACCCGTACACAAGTGAATGCCCGGATAATTCAAACAAATAGATCCAAAATTCGTTTGAATCTTTAAATTTGAATTTATGGACAATTTTTTTAATCCGTTTATTTATTTTCACTAAACATTTATAACACATTTCAATACATAACTATGATAAATTCCATTACAATGCTTTAATATTTCCCGTGTGACTTCCTCCATTCTTCGGACTCTTCTTCTTGTAGTCTTTTTGCACTTTGCTCCTTTCATATACCTTTTATTCTTTCTTTTAAAGGCCGAAACCTTCCATCAAAACACCCAGTTCCTGAAGAAATTCTATAAAAGGGGTCCCAATCTTCCATAAACCTATTCGCTGTTTTATCTTTTAATAGATTCATCAATTTTTCCATTTCTGCCATCTCCATCAATTTGAGTACCCATTCCTCCTCTGTAGGTAACTCTTCTTGCTTCCATTTCTGTGCATATAACAATCTGGCAGCTGTTACCATATATAGTATCAAAGTCTTTACATCATTTAGATTTACATTGATTCAAATTCGAATGTCGAAATTTGGACAGATTCGATTGAATTTCGAATACCTTCGAATATTCGTGCATACCCCTACTCTGTGTAGTGAATCCTGGCTTTTACATAACTACAAATCATGTAGCACTGTTATAAATCTATGAACTGGAGAATGATTTTCTATTTATAAGGCTTCTCACTCTTTCTTGATACAGGACTTAATAAAATGGAATGACCAACCCTGGAGTACTAGTCAACTGTTATGTGTTTTGAAAAGAAATACACTAGAGGCATTTCCGCACTGAATCGCGTTCCAGACGGAACGCGTTCAGGCGGAAAGCTTAAGCCAGCTTCGGGCGCTTTCCCCGTTCACACACAGACGCGCCAGAACGCGTGTAAACGCGTTCCGGAGCGTCTGGGTGCGAATGGTCAAAGCGCCCGAAGCTGCCTTAGCCGGCAAACGCCGGCCAGGGGCGCGCCGGCAGCCGCGGAGGCAGATCGACAATCAGCTGTTTGAAAAACAGCTGATTGTCAAAGCCGCGCGGCGTCGGAGGCGCGCCGGCAGCCGTTCGGGAGACAGAAGCGGCGCGAACGCTTCTTCTCCCGAACGGCTGCCGGCGGCTCGTCCGCGTTGGAACGCGTGTAGAGCACTTCGAAGTGCTCTACATTTCGAACGCGGAAAAGACAGGTGAGGACACGTCGGAACGCAAGCCGCGCGCGGCCAATGCGGATGACGTGTCCTCACCTGTCTTTTCCGCGTTCCGTTCAGCCCCGTGCGAAAACGCCTCAGGTCTGCAAGATATTGAAACATCTGAAAATGAGCTCCTATCCATTTTTCAAAGCAACTCTCAGACTACCAGACTTAGATTCCGAACAGACAGCTGGAAATAAATTACCACCTTCATCTTCGCAGACGAGTCAGCGTTACTGGTCCAGTTAAGTGGAGCTAAACAGAAACCAACTCGCAAACAAGAGGGAATTGGATTTCTTATGCCTTCAATTACTTTAGCACCATCAGAAAGGGTGAGTACAGAGCAGTAGTAATTAGAAATCTCTTCTGGTCAGCAAACACAAATCAGTTTATTGATCTGTTTATGGTACTGGAGGTTTTACCTGCTGTACTATATGTGTCTGTAGCTTGATTTAATTAAGCTACCCTCCTTAAAGAAGGAAAAGAGAGAAAAGAGAGAAAAAATCCTGCTGAGTTTACAAGTGAGATGCATTTTACTAGTTTCTTCGGCTAGTTCCAGTTCACAATAATATATGACCCATTTCACAGGATTATTAGCTAAAGGAGACGAATAAAAGAAAACACCAAATGAAATGTAAGAACAGAAGAGGAGCCCTGCTGGGTCAGGCCGCAGGCCATCTTTATCCAGCATCCTGTCTTAGCCCACCAATTGCTTCTGGCATTCTCAAGCAGAGGAGGAAGGCAAAACCTTCACCTGCTCTTGACTCCCTGCAAATGACCTTTACAGACACCCTGCCTGTCTCTCCAACCTGGAGGAAGTACCTAGGCATCCATTCTAATAGCCATTGATACACCAGACCTCCATGAATTTGTCTAATCCTTTCTTAAATCTATCCCAGCTGGTTGCTGAGACCACCTCCTCTCTCTCTCTTTTTTTGAAAAGCAAAGTTCATTTATTCTGTCAGCAATACAACATTAGTATGAAATTGCAACATGCTCAACAATAACAAAATATACAACACTATAAACAACAGCAACTGACGTCCAATACTAACATAACAGAGGCACAGGGAGGTCTAACTAACTTACTACGTTCTCCACTTATCCTCTTAGTACAGTGACGGTGAACCTTTTGAGCTCAGTGTGTCAAAATTCGCAAGAAAACCTAGCTTAACTCGGGTGCTGTGTCACATCTAGAAATATCCATAATTTTGTGATATTTGTAGCTCTAGTAAAAACGTTATATTTTTGATATATGTACTTTATTAAAAGCAAAAACAAATAATTCTTTACATTTGCTAAATTTCAATTGAAAGTTGGCATTTCGTACACTTCAAGAACAAGCAAGCACTACACACCCTGGTGCCAGGGTGACCAGGTGTGTCACCCAAAAGGGCTTGGCGTGTCACCTGTGACACGCGTGTCATAGGTTGGCCATCACCGTCTTAGTAACATGTTAAAGCTCTAATCATGGAAACAATTATAGTAGTTTGGCCTTCACAGGTACAAGAAAATAAGAAAGGCTTGGTTTAAAAGAAATTCCATTGACTGATGACCCTCTGGGTAAAAAAAAAAAAAAATAGCTCCCCTTGTCAGTCTTAACTTTCTTGGGTATCAGCTTCATACAGTGACTATTGGTTCCAGTGTTGTGCAATAGAAAAAACAATTTTTCTCCATCCACCTTTTCCACACCATGTAGGTCCCCTCAACACTGAAAGCTCCAGGCATCACAACCTGGTTTTATAATGGGTTTTTCCGTGTCTCCAATCATTTTGATAGGTCTTTTCTGCACCGTTTCCAGTTCCACAGTATCGTTCCTGAGGTGTGGTGACCAGAAGTGTACACAATATTTAAATTGTGGCCTCACCATAGATTTATAAAGCAGCATCATGGTGCTTGCAGATATATTTTCTGGCTCCTTCCTAATTACTCCTAGCAATAAATTTACTTTTTTCACTGCTCCTGTACACTGGATCAACACCTACACTGCGCTATCCTTTTCCTCATCTGTCACAGAAGGAGGAGGAGGAGAGTTGGCTTTTCTACTCTGCTTTTCTCACCCATTCAAGGGGACTCAAAATGGCTGACAAAGCCTTCTATTCTTCTCCCCACAAAAGACACCCTGTGAGGTAGGTAGGGCTGTGAGAACTCAGAAAGAGAGCTGTGACTAGCCCAAGGTCACCCACTTGGCTTCCTGGAGGAGTGCAGAATCAAACCCGGTATTCCCAGATAAGAGTCCGGCTCCCTAACCACTAGACCAAACTGGTTTATTGGTGAAGTTGCTGGTTTTTGCTCCAATGAGCATCACCTTGCACTTCTGAAGCTACCCCCTCAATGTGAAGAGGTCCCTCTGGAGCATTTCTAAACCCAAACCATTCGGTCTCAAAGGAAGAGAATGGGACAATGAAGTTCTCACAACATACCATAAATCTGAGTACAAATATTAATATTTAACTTTCCCTTTTTAACCTGATTGGTAGGTTGATTTGAACTTCCTAAAGGCCAAGAACCAAGAGAGATGCCCCTTGTCCCAATTCAGATCAGCCCGCATATAATTTTCCGGAAGGGGAATCCAGGGATCAAAGTTCAAAAATAAAGATTTGTTATTAACTTTCAAGTGCTGAAGAGTGGTATGTGTTTTTCCAAGGCTATCACCTTTCAACACTTTTGCATGCATTCTGGAACAAAGAAGGAACAAGGTATGCACGTTTAGAAACCAAAATCCCAAATGTACTAGGAAAGACCATCAAAGCCTTGACAATCACACCAATAACACCACAATTACTGCATAGAATATTCAAAATATTTGTTATTCAATCAAATTTGGCTGAATTTGAACATCTGAATCAAATGCCCAGACATTTGTTTTTTAATATTCAAACAAATATGATTATTTCGGATCATTCATCTGATTAACCTGGATATCTCTATGTGTACGGATACGGATGTGTACACCTGAGAGGAGTGGAGAAGAGGCAGCAGGCTGGGCTCTGCCATCTTGCTCCCAGAAGTGCCCCTCCCTCCTCCAACTGCCATCACAAGGCGATGAACCATCTTGCCTGAGAGGAGTGGAGAAGAGGCAGCAGGCTGGGCTGCTCTGCCATCTTGCTCCCAGCAGTGCCCCTCCCTCCTCCAACTGCCATCACAAGGCGATGAACGATCTCACCTGAGAGGAGTGGAGAAGAGGCAGCAGGCTGGGCTGCTCTGCCATCTTGCTCCCAGCAGTGCCCCTCCCTCCTCCAACTGCCATCACAAGGCGATGAACCATCTCGCCTGAGAGGAGAGGAGAAGAGGCAGCAGGCTGGGCTCTGCCATCTTGCTCCCAGCAGTGCCCCTCCCTCCTCCAACTGCCATCACAAGGCGATGAACGATCTCGCCTGAGAGGAGTGGAGAAGAGGCAGCAGGCTGGGCTGCTCTGCCATCTTGCTCCCAGCAGTGCCCCTCCCTCCTCCAACTGCCATCACAAGGCGATGAACGATCTCGCCTGAGAGGAGTGGAGAAGAGGCAGCAGGCTGGGCTGCTCTGCCATCTTGCTCCCAGCAGTGCCCCTCCTCCAACTGCCATCACAAGGCGATGAACCATCTCGCCTGAGAGGAGTGGAGAAGAGGAAGCAGGCTGGGCTGCTCCGCCATCTTGCTCCCAGAAGTGCCCCTCCCTCCTCCAACTGCTCCCATCAGAAGATGGCAAAGAGACTATGGCAGACGATCCACCAGTTGAGAAAACGTCTGGTCCTGAGGCCGAGCAAGGTGGGGCTGAGTAGATGCCAGCTGACCATCTCTACCATCATCCGTTTTGTCATCAATGAAGAGAAAATTCAAAGTAAAGTTAATAGGAAAATTCCAACAATAAGAAACGGAGAGAAAAACTGGAACTGAAGAGCTCCAGTGCTGGCTTTTTGCTGTTGCCTGTTCCCTCCCACACCATTTTCCTTTTGTTTCTTGTCTCTTTAGATTGTAAGCCTGAGGGCAGGGACCCGTCTAAGAATAATATAATATTGTAACCCGCCCTGAGACTTTCGGGTATAGGGCGGGATAGAAATATAAATAAATAAATAAATAAATAAATAAATAAATAAATAAATAAATAAATAAATAAATAAATAAATAATATCCGTATGCATCTTATTTGTATCCATATGCAGCTTTACGGATACATACAGGATGCAAACAGGATAAAAACGGGATGTGTACTGATGCACACAGATGCGTATGGACACCTTCAAATGTTTTCACCATACATATCGAATATTTGTACAAATAGATATGGATTCATTTGAATTGGTTTGAATATTAACACATTCGTTTTCTCCCTACCGTACGAATTTGGGCATTCGAATATCCGATTCGAATGTCGACATCTGCCTTTGTGCACACCCCTACCGCATAGAGGAAGTATGAGGGGGAAGTCAGAAACTCCTGAGAGCCATTACTCATCCTGGGTGTTTTTCCACTGTCACTAGAAGTAACCATCAAGTACCCATTAACGGGTACCATTATCTGGAACCTGGAAAACATCACAACAGCCCCAAAAGTGCCACGAATGGGAAACCATTGTAATTCTACACACAGAACTTTGGCTAGAAGAGGAGGCAACTTATGAACCTGTAAAAAGTGTAGGGCTGAGGAGACTATTTGTTCTTTCC
This sequence comes from Aspidoscelis tigris stejnegeri, assembly GCA_023333525.1. Classification (NCBI taxonomy): domain Eukaryota; kingdom Metazoa; phylum Chordata; class Lepidosauria; order Squamata; family Teiidae; genus Aspidoscelis; species Aspidoscelis tigris. The sequence goes on from JALMGA010000013.1 coordinate 8,112,603, forward strand.
TTCCATTAAGTCTTTCAGCCGGCTGCCGGTCCACATCTTGCCAACTTACATACAAAGACATTATAACCCGCCCTGAGACCTTCGGGTTACAAATAAATAGAAATACAAATAAATAAATAAATAATAAATAAAGATATTGTGAGAGACTTTGTAAAATTGTCTTCGAAATAAGGCACATTTATTCACCTGTACATCTGATGCTGTTTCACAGGATGACCATTACGAACTGTGATTATTTTAGTGTCTGTTTTGTTTTCTTGTAAACAGTGTGCTCTTTAGAAATCTGGGTTACAGAAATCCAATTAAGAATGATATATAAATAACAAATTACATATAAAAAAGAAAGGCAATGTTCTATTTCTGAGTCTGCTCATTAGTTCTCCAAGGCATTAGGCATGCCTATTTTTCCACACACGTTGCCCAAAATGGCAAAACAAAATCTCCTGACAGCTCCACAAAACAAGCCCATGCAGGATGTCTGTACTGGCCTAAGAAAAGAGAAAACACTTACCTACTAGAGGTTTTATTTATATTTCTATCCTGCCCTATATCTGACTCAGGGTGGCTTACAATAATATCACAACAAAAAAAGATAAAACCAGTGCCGGCGTGGGGAGGGGATGTTGTACCCTAAGCCAAGGGCCAAGGTAAAGAGATGAGTCTTCACCTGTCTTCTGCATGCCTACAATAAAGGTGCCTGACGCACCTGGGGGGGGGGTTATTCCATAACCCGGGGGCTACAACCGAGAAGGCCCTCCCACATGTTCCAATCCCTTAACCCCAAGAGGGACTCTCTGGCAGATCTTAGTAAATAACTCCTCACAACAAGAAGTCATTATTAGTCCTATCCTCTGAATTTGCTGTGTTTTCTTTCATAGCTCTCCAAAGTAGAGACTATCACCTCCTCGGTCTAGTGCTTAGGGAGTCGGACTCTTATCTGGGAATAACGGGTTTGATTCCGCCTTCCCCCGTGAAGCCAGCTGGGTGACCCTGGGCTAGCCACAGCTCTCTTCTCAGCTCTCACAGCCCCACCCACTTCACAGGGTGTTCTGTTGTGGGGGAAGAATAGAAAGCTTTGTCAGCCACTATGAGTCCCCTTAAATGGGTAAGAAAAGCAGGATAGAACAGTCAACTCTTCTTCTTCTTCTGGGAAAACCCCCCCACCATATTTGGATTGTGAGCTCTGTGAGGAAGTCCTTTTTGTATGCCCTAAATCAGTGGTTCTCAACCTGGGGGTCGGGACCCCTTTGGGGGTCGAATTACCCTTTCAGAGGGGTCGCGACGAGTCTCCCATTGCCCTTCCCTCCCACTTCCCAGCTGCTCTGCCCCTGTGGTTGGGGGTCTCCACAACATGAGGAACTCCATTAAGGGGTCGCGGCATTAGGAAGGTTGAGAACCGCTGCCCTAAATGAATCAGCCGCCCATGACAACTAAAAAGCTGCTTTAGTGATAATATATGCTTAAACAAAGGCAGAAGTTCTGAGCATATAGGTATCTCTATGTCTTTTGCATCAGATTCATCATATAATACTTGGGTGGATGGAGAAATGTAGCAGTACATACAGGGACACATCTCCCAGATAATTGTGAGCCTCAAGTCCACCCCTTGCTAAATATGATTCCGGAGGCAAGACGTGGGTTCTGTTCCCTTTAATATGCCATTAAAGGCTTTACTGGGCAGCTCCGATGAACGGCAGAGACACACGCTATGCAGTCTAGAGAATGAAGACCTGCGCGGACGGAAACTTGTCATTTTCCCCTCAGATATTTTTTTTGGGGGAGGCAGAAAGGCGGTTTGATCCAGCTGTGCTCTACTGGAAAGTGGATTATAATCTTTCACAGCAAGACTGACGAGTTAATGTCTGTTGAAGCACAAGGGACAGCAAAGAAGAAATATGCTCCTAATCCTGCAATAAGCCCCCAAGGAGCTGATCTTGCCACCAGAATTTTCTAATCTTGCTTTTAATCTTACATTAAGGAAGATTAAATAAAAGCTGAACCACTCATCTGGCTTAAAAACTGGACCATGGGTTCTCAGTCCATAAGGAGCTTTCGGCACCAAACACAGATGCTGGCTCCCAACTGCCCACCATGAAGGACAGCATCTTAAAAGGCAGAACCGTTGGGCCGGCAGCTCACACAAGCCAAAATGTTACACATAGACAACATCAGTTTGGACTGAAGCAGTAGTATCAGTCCAGAAAGATCTAAGGCATTATGATAATAAACTGTGAGCCAGTTTGGTCTAGTGCAGTGATGGCTAACCTTTTGAGCTTGGCGTGTCAAAATTCACAAGAAAACCTAGCTTAACTCGGGTGCTGTGTCACATCTAGAAATATCCATAATTTTGTGATATTTGTAGCTTTAGTAAAAAAGTTATATTTTTGATATGTATTTTATTAAAAGCAAAAACAAATAATTCTTTACATTTGCTAAATCTTCAATTGAAAGTTGGTATTTCGTACACTTCAAGAACAAGCAAGCACTACATGCCCAGGTGCCAGGGTGACCATGTGTGTCACCCAAAAGGGCTTGGCGTGTCACCTGTGACACGCATGTCATAGGTTGGCCATCACTGGTCTAGTGGTTAGGGAGCCGGACTCCTATCTGGGAATATCGGGTTCAATTCCACCCTCCCCCACGAAGCCAGCTGGGTGACCATGGGCTGGTCACAGTTTTCTTGTGAGCTCTCACAGCCCCACCCACCTCACAGGGTGTTCTGTTGTGGGGAGAAGAACAGAAGCTTTGTCAGCCGCTTTGAGTCCCCTTAAATGGGTGAGAAAAGCGGGGTAGAAAAGCCAACTCTTCTTCTCCTTCTACAATCTGTCGTCTGTGCTATGATCTGTTTTTGTCCAGTTCATAGATGTTAAAGCAACACCCCATGTCAAGAAAAATGTTCCACACTTCCTCAGGAATAACTGTGCTTATAGGAAGACAGAAATCCAGAAAGTGGGGGTGGTGGTTGTTCATTTATATTTTTGGTAGACCTTAATTAGCACTCTGGCTAATTAAACTGACTGAATCAGCAGAGATGGACAAATTAACAAACTTTTTAAAAAATAGGGCAATAGATAGGAGTGTGCCCGAATGCAATTTTCAGGATTCGATTTGATTCGACTTGAATACCCAAAAATTCAATTTGATTCAAACCTTTAAAATTCGAACTTACCCAAATTCGATTTGAATTAAGTAAATCTGAATTTGCACTTACAAATGTCAACAGCATCCGTATATGCCTGTATGCATCGTTACGCATTCGGTGCACATCCATACACACGGCCCTATGCATCCCGTATCTATCCCATATCCAATCCGTTTTGTCTCATACTGATCCATACAAATGTGTGCAGATGTGGGAAAGATACGTATGTTCAAGTACGCATTGTGTACATACCTGTACATACAGTATATGAATGTCCAAATAATTTGAATGAATAGATTTAAAAATCCAAAATTCGTTTGAATGTTTAAATATGAATTTAAAGACATTCAATTCGAATTCAAAAGTGCCAATTCGAATGAATTCAATCGAATTCTGAATGTTTTGAATTTTCGTGTATATTCCTAATGTAAAGAACTGGAGACCCTTCATCGATTATCTACAAGAGGTAGGAAAAGTAAATGCTGGATTTGACTGACTTTTAAATGGACAGCCAAAAGATGGGAAAACTACTGATGAGGAGCCCTGGAAAGGAGATACTAAAAGAAGACCTAGAAGAACAGAGGAAGTGATTTACAGTTAACAGCCGAATGATGTGATATAAATGTATCTAAGACTTTATATCAAGAATCTGAAGGTTTAAGGTTGTTATAAAATAATAAAAATTTATTTTTAAAAAAGCATGTCCATTTGGGATGTGTTGGCTAAATTTGGAGGCTGACATCTGAATGCAAAGTGAATGCTTTTGTGCATTCGTTCGAAGCTTTGTTACATTCGTGAATGTGAGGGCCTGTTGCTAGCCTGGCAGCGTTCAGGTAGTAGCGCCACCTCAGCGGTGCCGCTAGTAAGTGGCAGCACAGTTGCTTCTGCGGTGGATCCATTTCCGGTTGGGAGCTGCTTGCGAAAAGTGCCCAGCTGCCAAAATTCACATCACCCAACTGGGCGCTGCAGATTAAGAGTTCCAGATCTGTGCATTCGTATCTCAAAGCACTGATGTAGCACCCAATCGCATGATGTGAATCCCGGTGACTGGCCGCTTTCGCCAGTAGCACCCAACCAGATCTGAATCAGCTATGGAAGCCTTTGCGCCCACTGTGGATGCTTCTGTATCCGCTATGGATGTTTGCATCCAAGGTGAACGTCTGACGAACATTTGCAACGGATATGAATCCAATGTGAAACTTGCCACATTTGAAGTTGTTGCATTCATAGGAATGTGAATTCCCTTTGCACTCGCTTTGATGTGAAGCGCAAATGAAAAAAAAAAATATTGTCCACATCCTTAATGTCCATTGCACGGCCATCTTTGTCCCCTTCCCTGTTGATTTTCATTACAGATGCAGCATTTTTCCTCTTTTTTTGATTAACTTCTCCTTGTCAGAGTCTGTACATTTTTTATCGATCCCGACTCCGACTCCAATAATTGCTTCTGACTCCCTGATTCCAACTCCAAAGCCCTGGCTGCACAATAACAAGTTTTAGGTTTTGCTAATCCACGAATGGCACCAAAGGGAAAGGAAAATCATTTTGTGGCAGTTAGAGGAAGCAGCCCCGTGGCTTTCTATGAAACACTATGGCCAGAGGATTGTTTGCAGACCGTCACCCAGACTGATGTGGGGCCTTCAGCACACTGACACCAAGAAGAAGGCTGTTTCTTGTAACTATTGAAGGGACACGACTTCTGTCGAAAGAATAATCCACAGAATCCATAGTTCCACAGTAGCCAATATGAAGTTTGCTCCTATTGGATTTGAAAGGCCTCTCATTGCCCAATGCCAACATGAGCCCCATCTCTATCCCTTTCTGCTAAAAGTTGCCTTTCCTCCCTAGTAATTCAACGAAGGTTGCAAGAAAAGCCAGACTGTTCCTGCCAGACGCCTGACCTTTAGGGATATGCACAAATATTCATAATAGGGATCTGCACGAATATTCAAAGACATTCGAAAATTCGATTGAATTCATCCAAATTTTGACATTCAAATTCGAATTGAATGTCCATAAATTCAAGTTTAAATATTCAAATGAATTTTGGCTTTTTGAATCTATTATTTGAATTATTCAAACACTGTATCTGTACGGGTTTGTATATGATGAGTACTTGCACGTACACATCTTTCCCACATCCATATAAATCTGCACGGATCTGTACGGGACAAAAATGGGTTGCATACAGTATAAATACGGGATGCATACAGGCATGTACGGATGCGTACAGGCCCATACGAATGTTGTTGACATTTGTAAGTGCAAACGTGAATCAGAAATCGAAAGGAATATTTATTTATTTATTTTATTATTTACATTTATATCCCACCCCATACCCGAAGGTCTCTGGGCGGGTTACAACCTTTAAGCAACAGATAAAAACAGAGTGTACATTAAAAAACTTTAAAAATCCAACAACTTTAAAACAATACACATTATGTTTAAAATTATAGTGTGTGGCCTGGGTGGGAAATATAGTCAACTCAGCCAAAGGCCAGGGCAAAGAGGTGTGTCTTTACCGCCCTCCTGAATATATATAAGGAAGGGGCAAGACGCACCTCGAGGGGGCGGCTATTCCATAGTCTAGGGGCCATCACAGAGAAGGCTCTCTCCCGGGTGCCCACCAGCCTCACAACTGAAGGTGGTGGAACTTGCTTAATTCGAATCAAATTGAATTTTCAGATATTCGATTTGAATCAAATCCCAAAAATTGCATTCGAGCACACCCTTAAATCATAACATTTGGAATTCATACGAATCCAGACATTTGAATTGAATGTTGGCACATTCAAAGACTGACATCTGAATTTGACTGAATGTTTCGATACATTTGTAGGAAGCTTTGTATAGATTCATATGCAATCCATACGCGATTCATATCCAACATTCGTATCGAATTCGTATGGAACACTCGTATCGACTTTGAATCCTACCACATTTGAAGGGATTTATTTGAGCAAATATGAATTTTCCTGCATTTGATTCAATACAAATTGAATTAAAAAAATATTCCTGCACATCCTACTGGCCTTATGGCTTGCCACAGCCTTCTGAGAGCCCTGATCTTAAGCAACAGGCACTTGAGAGTATCAGGAGAGAGAAAGGATAAAAGGAAGTTGAACCATTTAATAATCCACAGCACTTTAAGGATATGCAGCCATCTGGGGCCATGAGCTTCTTTCCATAACCTAGTTCTCCCAACCCCAACGAATACAGAACTACTAACAATTATACACACATATAGACACACGTTTCGCAGCAAGAAATGAAGAAGACATTTTAAGGCATACTGATCCTGCTTCCATCTGTGTGATCTCACACCGTGGACAATTTAAAACCAGGCTCTAGGGAGGCACAGGCTTCAAGTACTGTATCCATCAATGCCACTGAAGCAAACAGCGCTCTTTTTTCTCCTACATACACCCGAAGAAAGGAAATAATGTATCCCGAGAAACAGACTGCCAGTAGCTGATGGGAGTCAGCAAAAACAGGCGCAAGCCAAGCAGACCGAAACATCGTAAAATGGCGCTAAGAAGCCTCCAAGCTGCTGTAAATAATTGCCAGGGCTTCAATGTGCGCTGTCGTGCAACATTCTTACAAAGTTATTTAATGCTGCCCAGGTCAGCTGGGCTTCTGCGCAACAAAAGCAATGAGTGGGCAACTGTATGTACGCTCCTGCCATCTCTCTTGGGTCTCATAGGGCAAGAAACTGAGAACGCCAAACCCAAGACCCAGTGCTTTCACAAAGCTTTTCTGAGGAGCAGAAGAAAACTGCTCCATCTTGGAGCCCGGAATCCTACTCGCCCATTAGAATGCAAAACATTCTGAAGAAACGGGATCTGGTTTTGTTCTAAACTTGGGAAAATAACATTTTTGAAAAGGTGTTTTGTTTCGCATTTATAATATTTTGCTCTGAATGCGAAACGCTGTGTGACTTGAAATGCAGTCTGGCCGCCATATCCGCGGGGTGCGTCTTGCCCCTTCCTTATATATATTCAGGAGGCTCCAGACCTTACCACGGTTATGGCAAACCGCTGATATTTCAAACAGGGGAAACTGAACTCCATTTTCCACCAATTCCTCTGAAATCCTGCGAGATTTCATAGAAATCACAGGAAATCTCACACAATTTCCCATGATTCCTGTGAAATCCCACAGATTTCACTGGAATCAGGGGAAATCTCATGGGATTTTGAGCTGTATTTCTCACTGTATTTCTCCCCCAGGCCTCCAGAAAGCCTCAGGTAGGCCTAATGGCAGCAGGTCTGGTCACTGCAGATAACTGAAACCACGATTACCAGATCAGTGGATACAGGGGTCCGACTGTAGTAGCAGTCAACCCTGTAACATATCCAGGAGTTACTCAGAACATAAAGTTTCCCAGGATTCAAAATTAGAGACTGTCTGAATGAAGCCCTTCTAAGATCTTCATCATGAAAGACACAACTGGAACCTGTTCTGTTCTACACTGGTAGGGGTGTTATTCGTACAAATTCAGATGAATTCAGACATTCGTACACAAACCGAATGTTACGATATTCATATACTAATATTTGTACAAATAAAAATGTTTCTGGACATTCATACGGATAGTTTGGGCACTAGTTAGATTGGGGGAAAAGAAAAACGGAGCACCAGTCACATCTGCAATGGATCCAGATCGCATTCGACATGGACTGACAGCGGATTAAAAGTGGATTCAGGTCGGATTTGGTGTTTTCAGAGTGTGGATATGTTATGGATACGTATCGGATATGTATCAGATATAGTAATAGTTAATTAAAGTTAGATTCTGCCTGGGGTAGAAATATAAAGAAGAGGGAAGTGTATTAACAGTTATGAGGGTAAAAATATAAATTTATTAGGTGAATAATACTAGATTATTGTTTAGGAAATCATTGTCTAGGTAATGATAATATAAGTTTGATGCTTTTTAAAATATTAGATATGATGAAGGAACTTAATGAAAAGCGGTTCTGTGAAGCTTATAAGGTTAGCCCAAAAGCAGAAAGAGGAAGACCTGAATGGGGATGAAACAGATACTGAAGAGAGAAGATGTTTGAAGAAGTCACTGAAAAATATCAAGAGGATCTATGGACACTATTAGATTGGCTTATGGTGTTCTGTTATTTTGTTTTAGTTTATTAATGGAAAAAACTTTTAATAAAAATTATTTTTTTAAAAAAAGGATATGTATCAGATATGTATTCATTCATATCAGATATGTATTTGTATCAGATACATATCGGTTATGTATTTGTTCGTATCGGATACGTATCAGATACATATTCATCCATATCTGATACGTATCGAATATTCTTACGAATACTTACAAATAGATTCTTATCGAATATAATTTTACCACATTTGAATGCGATCTATTTGTACAAATACGAATTTTCAAACATTCGATTGTTACAAACTGAACGCACCCCTATGCGCTGGTATAGCTGTAGATTAGCTCTCAAATCACTCAGCAAAAGGAAATCTTCTGGATTATGCCAAAATAACAGTTCCTCAGAAGAAAGAGCCATGGGAACTCAGCAATCCACAAACCGCTAGGCATGAATGCACGCCGGCGAGCCGACAAATGCAACAACAGCAGGAAACGTCTTCGCTACGAACCAGCTGTCTGCACAGTTCGCCCTCTTACCGATCGACACTGATCGCTTGCCTGAGCTGGTGGTCAGGTTTCAGGGGAACCATGCCATTCAAGCAGTAAAGAATTTTAGTTCGAACAAAAGAACTAATTGGGGAAACATGTTTGGAAGCTCCAGACTGGCACTTTCACAGAGCTGCAGGGGGTGAAACAGAAGCAGAACAAGCAAAGTGAAGCGAAAGATGGAACTACACAAAAGGAGCTAAAACAAGCAAAAAGCAGAGCCTGGGCAGAACACTAAAGACACGCTCGAACCATTCAAGGAGAAAGGTCTGCTCAGGTTTTTAAAAGGTTATGTGAACTTCCCTGCTTATACAATGAGAATTATTTCACGTTGCATGTAGCAGTTGTGGCTCACGGGAGGCCAGACAGTGCAGAGTAGCCATTTGGATAGAATAAATGACAAGAAACGTGAAGATTAAATACAGAGGATAATGCAAAATTTCTTAGCAAAGAATTGCGATTATGCTGGTTCAGCAATCATTTTCACACTTTTCCTGGTACAGTGAATCTGTGACTGTTTTTTAACAACCTCTGAGTGTGGATTTGTGTGTTTTGGTGAGGTTTTGCCTGGGTTTGGATGGGCTTTGACTAATCTTTGAATGCCTTTGAGTACTTGGATGAGCCAGTTTGGTCTAGTGGTTAGGGAGCCGGACTCCTATCTGGGAATACCGGGTTCGATTCCACCCTCCCCCATGAAGCCTGCTGGGTGACCTTGGGCTAGTCACAGCTCTCTTCTGAGCTCTCACAGCCCCACCTACCTCACAGGGTGTCCTATTGTGGGGAGAAGAATAGAAAAGATTTGTCAGCCGCTTTGAGTCCCCTTAAATGGGTGAGAAAAGCAGGGTAGAAAAGCCAACTCCCCTTCTTCTTGGATATGCTTCTGAGCATGAAGTGTGAAGTAGAAGAAGGAGAGATGGCTTTTATACTCCACGTTTCCTCACCCTTTTAAGTGGGATCAAAGTGGCTGACAAACCTTCTGTTCTTCTCCCCACAACTGACGCCCTGGTAGGCTGTGAGAGCTCAGAAAAAAAGCTGTGACTAGCCCAAGGTCACCCAGCTGGCTTCGTGGAGGAGTGTGGAACTGGGAGAAAACTAGATATGAGACCGATGCTCTGACCACAAGACCAAACCAGTGTGTGTCTGTTTTGTGCATGGTTTTAGGAGTTTGGGTGGATTTTCACTGGCTCTATGTATCCTGGGTGTTTCTGCTTGTGCGCTGTAGAGTGTCTGCACTATAGTTAGTGATTGGGTTCCTGAGGGAGTGCAGAGTGCTTTTTGCTGTGTCTGTGCATGCCAGTCAGGAAAAGGGGAAAAGGCTATTCAGCCTTTAAAGTAAATTTAGTCAGTATTCTTATATAGTACCCCCTGCTTTCTCTCACCATGTCAGGAGGGCCAACTGTAGGCCAGTTTGGTCTTGTGGTTAGGGAGCCGTCTGGGAATACTGGGTTTGATTCCACCCTGCCCCATACAGCCAGCTGGGTGACCTTGGGCTAGTCCCACCTCACACACACACCCATCTCATAGGATGTCTGTTGTGGGAAGAAGAACAGAAGTTCTGTCAGCCGCTTTGAGTCCCCTTGAATGGGTGAGAAAAGTGGGGTAGAAAAGCCAACTCTTCTCCTTCTTCTTCTCTGATCTGTTGGAGCAAACTGTGATGTTTTGCCTCAGCTACCCAAGCAATTAATAGTTACGAGCATCTCTGGGGCCTGAGACAGATTCTCCCTTGTACAAGGATTGGGCCACCCAGTCCAGCACAAAAGCCAGCCATGTACTTCTGAACCGGCCTCGGATGAACGGCTACATTATGAACAAGAGTTGAAAAGAAGAAAAATAAAAGCTTTTGAGCTCCACCTTTGAGTGTGCATTTGTCAGGCTGACCTCAGGCATGGAAGCCGCTTATTTCAGCCTCCTTTCTGTGTTCCCATTGCTTGGGGGCGGGGGCGGGGGCGGGGGGGACAAAGAGAGTGTGGTGGGCCCAGAACACTCTGCCTCTTCAAATGCAGCCCCATCATTCACATGGTGCTTTTACCAACGCTTTCTCGATGTTCTCTTCATGTGGGTTGCAAAAGCCTCTTCCTCCGTAAATGGATTTCTCTTCTTCCAGAAGATGGAAGCAACACTCAGGTATCCTTGGAACAGCCCCTCTTCTCAGTAAAAACTGTGCTTTCTATCCTCTCTGCCCCAGCGAGGCTTTTCATTGATTTGTTTGTTCGTCCTTACCGCTTCAAGTCTTGGTATCAAATATTTCAAATATTTAATGCATCTTACTGCAGGAAGGAAGAATCTAAAAAGTCCCCAGGCTGGCTTCCTAATTAGGCAGCTCCAAATTAAGGTATGATCTACATACCTCACTAAAACAAACGGGGGGGAAATCACAGTAATACATACCCAAATGTAGAAAGGGTACGCAAAAGCAGTCCTTCAAGAGGTACTTTAAACTGTGCTTTCACTGCGATGTGTTAGAAGCAGTTGGCATGATCACAGAGAGGAAACAAGGAGAAGAGAGATATTTTAATGCAGCTGGTCTTCAGACTTTCTCCATATTCCACAGGCACAGCCGATATAGCAGTCTAAACCAGAAAACATCCTACCAGGCCCAACTAGTGGAATTGTTCCCAATCGAAACAGTTCACCATAACTACAGTGGAAAACTAATATCCAAATGAGCCCAAGAAAAATTTGAGCAAACTCAGCTACAGGCAGCAACAGAAGTCACCCCACTGTTAATTCTATAGTCCTTAAATCTGCCCAGTCCAGAGAGGTGATGTTAAAAGTTATTTATGGTTGGGATCATTCTCTGCAATGACTTTCAAGGATGCTTCCTCAACTATCGCCGTATTGTTGGCATGGATGTAAATTGTCAGGGAGTTAATAGCAGAGTTTTTAGTTGCATTTGGTCCATAAACTGGCCACGAAGTGGCTATTGGACAGGCTTGTGCTCAAATCTTCAAGGCAATATTTCATCTCAAGTTGCTTTTCAGCTCTACTATCAACCAGGGATGTGCAGGAAAGCTCATAGGCACTTGAAATCCGATCGAATGTGCCAAATCTCGACATTAGAACGCAAATAGAATGGACTGAAATTTGAATGTAAACATTCAAATCGAACTTCAAACTTCAGATCTATTTGTTCGAATTATCTGGACATTTGAATGTGTAGGGGTTCATAGACGATGCGTACTTGAAGATCCATATCTTTACGCATTTGTACAGATCCATACAGGACGAAAACGGGATAACTACCGGACGCATACAGACGTATACAGACGTGTACAGATGTAGGGAAGATGTATATGTGTACATACGAATGTTGTCGACATATGTATGTGCAGATGTGAATAAAAAAATCAAACAAATAGATTTGATCTCATTTGTAGAGGTTTGGGGGCTGTTATGCCGTGTTTCAGATTTCTTCTTCTGAGAACCTAAGTTTTCCGATATAGCTGCAATATCCATCTTCTGAGGTCTTTGCTCTTCGCCAAGAAGAAACCTGGAACACGGCATAACAGCCCAAAAAGCTCTGAATCCAGCCGTGAAAGCCTACGTACGTCCAAATAGATTTGAATTTGGTAAATACCAACCGAATCTTGTTAATCGAATCAGATTTTTGGATATTCAATTTGATTTAAATAGAATGTCAAGAAAACATTCATACACATCCCTACTACCAACTACGCTGAACCTTCAATTTGCTAAGGAGGGAGCCCACACAGGTAGGTCCAATTTACAAGGACAACCTTGATGATAGATTGATAAAGAGAGACAGACCGATAGACTGACAGACAGACTGACAGGCAGATAGATAGATAATGTTGGCACTAGGCCACCAGGGTGAAAAAGCTCTAGCTGTACTTTGCTGAGCTGATCTTCTGCTTAAAAACCGAAGCTCCTTCATTCTCCAGGCATGAGAGCATCTAAAGATTTGGCCTCACTAGCAATCCCAAATGACCCTATCCACTTTATTCTACGCTGCTGTAAGCTCTGTGACCGAGGACCCATACTTGATTCAGTTGTTTATCAAAGCTAGTCCTCAGACACATGCAACAGGAAAACTGTGGATCGCAATTTACCCTAACATTTTCCTTAGTGAATGCTGCTTCACACTTGTGTTACCTATTCCGGAAATGCAGCAGGTGGCCTGGAACTCCACTGCTAATTCAGTATACCTGTCCCTTTGGTTCCTGCAGCACAGGATGGTTTTGGCTCCATTAATCTGGATTTAGAAGATCTGGATCTTTGAGATACTCTCCTTGTTGAATCCAGTTCTTGAAGATCCGCATCAAGGTGAGGGCCCCATGCATCTGCATGGACCATCTAGCACCCCATGGCAATCAGCACGAAACATGGTCACTGTGCGGACGCCATTGCACCCATCCCAAGGCCCTGATTAGTCCCAATTAGGCCTGAGCAGGAAGGTCTGCTGGTAGTTCAGTGCAACTGGCCAGCACAGCCACCAATCAGGGGTCACTTCCTGTCACAGTGGGTGTGGTGGAAAGACACGGCTTTGTAGGCACTACGAAGCTCATGCTCAGCTTTGTCGTTTTTATTTTCTGTGTTGTGTGAACCACTTGGAGATTATTTTTAACGGGAAATGGTAAATAAATATTTTAATTATAGATAAATAGCAGCTCCAGGGTGCTTTGTTGCTGCCTTCTGACCCAATCTGTTCCAGCACACTGTATACAAGGCATACTGTATACAAAACTCTGTATACAGGAAATTGTGGGACTATATGTAAGGAGGGATACTGAAAGGACCAAAGCATAGGGCCTGCTACACGGCTTCTCATCCATCCCGGACGCCACACGTTCCCTTGGAATGTAATCTCCTTCTCTTGCAAATGTCTCCCTTGTGATCCAAGAGGTTTATCAACTTAGCCTGATGCAACAAACAAGGAGCTGTGTGATACATGTGATACGTCAACTATTAGTAGCTTTATCACCACATCTGATGTGGTGAAGTAGATACAGATCAGTGCCGAAGTTTCAGCCCTCAGCATTCTCCATAAGAAAGCAACAGCAAGCCACTTCTATAACAATGCCATGGAAATGGCATGATCATGTGCGTGCAGTCGCTAGGATCTGTTCTTGGCTGGGTGGTGGTGGGGGTGGTGAGGGGGCTTTGCTTTTTGGTGCTTTTACAGCGTCTAACAAGCGAAGGAGAAGCCTCTAGCCTTGAAAACCCATTGGTTCCCTAAGGAGCTATTGCTAGAAGAATGTTCCTCCAGATCACCTCCTACCTATCTACAACCAGACATGCGAAAACAAGCAGAGAAAACGTGATCTGCTAGCCTCGTTCTTCCACACCGCAAGTGTCCAAATTCTTTCTAAAGCCGTTTTCCAACCCAGCACCAAGTTAGTACGAAAGCAGTTATAGCTTTTTCCCCTCACAACTCTTCCCCATATATTGTATTTCTCCTAATTACTCCCTCTAATTGAAAATTCTACCCGCGAGCGCCAAGAGAAATGGATCTAGAGAAGGAACAGAAATAAATACAAGGAGCATGCTCCCAGAACCTTGAGATCCGCACAAAATGCTAGCACGTGAATTAACTGATTGCCCCACACAGCTTAACAAAACAACTGTGTGCTCACACATGTGCTCACCCTAACCCAGTGATGGCGAAGCTTTTGAGCTCGGTGTGTCAAAATTCGCAAGAAAACCTAGCTTAACTTGGGTGCTGTGTCACATCTAGAAATATCCATCATTTTGTGATATTTGTAGCTCTAGTAAAAAGTTATATTTTTGATAATGTATTTTATGAAAAGCAAAAACAAGCAATTCTTTACATTAGTGACTTTTGTTGCTGAATTTCATTTGATAATATTCAATTGAAAGTTAGTATTTCATACACTTCAAGAACAAGCAAGCACTACACGCCCAGGTGCCCAGGGTGACCAGGTGTGTCACCCAAAAGGGCTTGGTGTGTCACCTGTGACACGCGTGTCATAGGTTAGCCATCACTGCCCTAACCCTAGCCTGGAAAAGAAAATAAAAGAATGGAGAGGAAAGAGGTCAAAACTGACCGGGATCTTGAAGAACAAAAGCAGTTTCCATAAATACAGAGGATCCATGATAGGTTTCTAAAAAGTTAACACTTAGCAAAATTGGATATAATGGAGAATTCTCCCCTAAGTGGACATAACTCTGGGCTGGCTGACTTTCTTCCATTTTCCTTATAAATGCAAGAGCATGCATGGAGGATGGATAGATAGATAGTGTCAGGCAGGGCTAGCTGCCTGCCATAATATGTGAATGTAGGATCTCTGCCACCTATGTGATTCTGTATATATGTATATAGTAGCTGCCTGTTGTTTTGGAAGTGACAGTTGACTCCCCACTCCCTGCTGGGGTCAAGTGATACATTTTGACTCCAAGTTTAAACTACGTTTTGAAAAATAGTTATTGTTCATTGGTTGAAGGCCAAACCCCACCCAGCTATGAAACATATAAATATGCTGGGCTTTCTGCTCCAAGTTGCTCCCAACGAGAAATGCCCTAACGCTGAGCTGAAATAAATCACTGTTCATCTTTTTAAAGAAAGAGTCTCGTGGTTATCCTTTGCCAGCCTGACAGACAGACAGATACTTTTGTTGACAATTCATGCCTATCTATGGACCAATTTCCACTTGGCCTGATAGTTCACATGCGATAAGCTCCCAGACAGAGCATCTCCACCTAAAGAAGCCATTTCTTTACCAGAAATGGCTCCTTCTGTGAGGAGCTTACCCCAAACGCACTACACATGATGCAGATATAACTGCACCATGCATGCACTAGCGCAAGAGCCGACAAGGCTCTAGAAGCTCCATCCAGACGTCTTCCTATTTGGAAGAAGTGTAGGAGGGTCACATGGCTGTCAGTGCATACTTGCTAACGTGGCACATCACCCAGCTGCCTGGTGATGGCGCTGCTCAGGCACACTGGCACCAGGGATGGATGCACCTGAGAGGCCATCTGCACTTGGGGTAAATCCGGGGATGGTTTGAGTGAGTTTCGTATGCACTAAGTTTCTGCAAGTACAGGTGCTTAGTGCATACTAGAACCCATATCATCCTTTGCTTCCTAGAGCCTTCAGCACCTATGCTTCCCACATCACAACATAGGTTTTTCTCCATTGAGCTCCAACATCTAAGAGGCTGGAAATATTCTCGTGCGTTGCTGTAGATCAGAAACACACAGAGCGGCAGAATATAGTTCTAAGGACCACCTGGATTCTTTTATCTTTCAGAATCATCAGGAAACAGCAGGAGATACTTTCTGCTCTGTAACCTGTAGAATTTTTACTGCAAAACAAGGAGGAGTAGAAGGAAACAGAGTGGAAGGAGGAAAATGCAATTAGTTCTTCATAGGCAGGCTATGCTGATCCAGTTCTGATAAACAGTGTTATGTTTACTGAGGAAAATAACAGCACCAGAAGAAGCCACCTTAAGCTGCATACTTGAGCCATCAAATCCACGCATCCGTCCTAGGACCCCCAAAAAGATAATTAGTGTGGCTGAGGTCAGCAGGACCTGAATGAGCTATTATGGGGAGGGTTTGCTCATCGATCCCCTAACAGCCTCTTGAGAACAGGTCCTCCACTCCAGGTATAGAGCTTTTCCTGCTCTCCCAGGCAGCCACTGCATTAGTTGGCTGTCAGCTCATTTCTCGTGAAGAAAATGGGAATATCTCATCAGTCAGCCTGCATTTCAGTCTTCACATCTCTCTTGCTAGGGTTCTGCAATCTCAAGTTACTGCCTTGGAAAGAAAGCATAGCTCTCCAACCAGGGTAAAAAAGGGGCAAAGAGAATAGCTAAACCTCTCAAATTCTACCACGAGGCATATTCTTTGCATGCAGAATTCAATTAGATTTTTCTCCTCGGTTCAAAGGCAGCTTCTTTATGGGAATTTTCTGAAAATCACTGGAGATGAGCCTCCAAGTCTATGATCTGTCATGCTCTTGGAAATGCCTATAGGAGGGACAAAAGCACCATCTCCCAAACTCTAAATTTTGTTGGCCACGGTCATGTCCACTGTGAAGGCTTTTATACAATAAAAGATGAGTCTATTTGGTTTGGAAGGTAAGCTAATTTGATAAATAAAAGATTATCACTGTTCTCTTTTCATTACTGCAGAAGGAAAAAAGAAAGAGAAAGAAGTCAGTTTCGGAGTATTGGATATTTGTACGAATCTGTACAAATACATTCGTATCAAATAGAATCCTATCGCATTCAAAGGGGATCTATTCGAACGAATATGAATTTTCCAACATTCATATGCTAAAAAACCCATTTGTCCACATTCCTAATGCACATGAGTCTTGGGGGGGGGGGGGGAAGCCTCAAGCTTAACAGCTTAAGCATTAGTTTACTTTTCTTCTGCTTAGAACTCCATCCCTAGTACTGCATTTTATTTATTCAAACTGTTTCCGTGTCGTTCTATAAAGCTAACACGTCATTCACACATGACAATAAAAGAATTTTTAAAATATACAGCTTAAAGAATGATCTCTAATTCAGAATGAAGTCTAAATCAGAACATTTTTAAAATTTGTATATTGCTCTTAAACACTAATGCAGACGCACAACACACAGCAAAACAGAACCAAAGTCCAAAATAACAAAACCTAACTTAAGATACTAATTCCGTTTATCGCTTCACACTCACCATTCCTCCTGTTGGTTCGCCGGTAAGTATTTCCGTATCTTTAATAGTGCTTCAGTAAATCAGAATATTGACAAGAATACGGAAAGTGTCGAGCTACGACAGTTCTATAAGCTGCATGAGATTCAGGAAATTCACAGAGTTTGTTGACCAAACGATAGGCAGTAGTTCTCCAAGGGGCCAGGCAGGAAATGTTTTTCACCTTGACCTGAAGATGCCAAGGATCAAACCTGCTGCAGTTAGTTACACCCTTGACAGTAACTGGACCACTTATGCAACTACCAACAGCTTCAGCTTGCTGCCATTTTAGGCCATGAACTCTTCAGGGATTTCACGCAGACCTCTGGAGCAAAAACAACAGTTCTGTGGCCCCCATTCGGCCTTTTCACCACCTTCACACCTGCCACCATATGGTGACTCCCAACAGAGAAATCAAAGGAAGTGCCACTATGACCTGGTATAAGAACCTGATGCCAGCATCCTGCTTCCCTTCTCCTCAGTTACCCAAAGCATCTCAAATGAAGTCCTTATACTTGGCCAGGTAGCAGACAATCTTCTCCTCCATCTCAGAAAAGGGTGCCTCTTTCTTCATTTCCTAGTAATAAAATAAACCTTCTTTTAAGCCAAACAGCTAATTTATGGGCAGGAGAAGCACCCTTTCTGTGCAGAGAACTTTTTTCAGAAGATCTGAAGTATCTGTTTGCCTATTACATCAGTGGCTACTAGAATGGGTGCCTAGGTACATCCCTCCAGGCTGGAGAGACAGGCAGGATGCCTCTAAGGCCATTTGCAGGAATTTGAGACCAGGTTATGGCTTTACCTTTGTTTTCTGCTTGAGATACCCATGAGCAATTGGTGGGCCACTGTGTGAGACACAACGTTGGACTGGATGGGCGGTGGCCAGATCCAGCAGGGACCCACTTAAGTTCTTAAATCCAGTCCTTCTTCCAAAGATTATTTTGCATATTCCATACCCACCAAACTCCTAATATATCAGGAGCTAGATGGAAGAATTCAAAAACATGGCCATGTTAGACTGGTCCAGTATTTAAAAATGTGTGTCTAGTAGAACCTTAAAGACTAACAGAGAGAAGAAGTTGCGTCAAGCACACCTGATGAAGTAGTCTCAATCTACAAAAGCTCATGCCACAACTTCTTCTCTCTGTTAGTCTTTAAGGTGCTTCAACCCCCCCCCTTTTTTTTTAGATTGAAGAATGCTGCCTCCTGAGATTATCAAATGCATTTCCAGAGAGTTCAGCCATTCAGGGAACCTGCACCATCTTCAGCACAACACTAATTTAAATTGTCTCCAGTAAAAGAGCACAGTCACCTTTTCTTAAATGAGAGCAAATGATGGAGATGGGAGATTCAAATTACCACCGCACCCGGACGGGTGATACAGCAAAATGAGCCTCGTTATTGGGTTGGCGGAAAAGAGCAAACGGCACTTGGTCCTTTTTGCTGAACTGATTTCTTTTAGCAACTACTGTCGGTTGCTTAGAAGAAAGTGAGATAGTAGACTCTCCATCAGCAGAGCTGGTGCCCACTTCGATTTGGTTGTTCTACTTCTTAAGGCTCTCATTCAGTGGAGCAACTTTAAAAACCTTTAAATAACTTTTGCCTGAATCTGATTTTCTTTTCTTTCTTTCTTTCTTTCCTGCCTTCTTTTTTAAAAAAAATATACTTCCCCAAATGTATGCTGAAAGGCACAGAGAGCCTTCGTACAAAATTAAGAACTGAGCTTCCGATCACTGCCTAAAAGAGAAGTAATGGTAAGAGGTCTACTTGCAATATCTGAATTTGCTTTATTTCAGATATTCAGAATCAAGCTTCAGCAGCTGGCTAGACTAATTTTGTTTACTACTTAAATGGCTTAGTTTTGCACATATTTTAGAGAGTTGCTGTGGTTGTTAAGGTGGTGGCTACAACGGAAAAGTAGGAATGGCTATACCTCAGTAGTTGGAAGTAGGCAATGGCAAGCCATTCTGTATTTCTGCCAAGAAAACTACATAGAGGTGACCATTTAGTCCATCAGAAGTCAGTGGCGACTCAGTGGTACCTAAAAACTACAATAAAGTATTTGACATCTGTCCCCTTAGGAGAGGTAAAAACCCTAAGGTGTACAAAGAAACAAAGCCAAATGTTTACCGGGTGTGATGTCTGTGTACAGCATAAATGTTGTGATGGTTTTTATTGTTTTAATATATATTATTTTGTTTGATATGGTGGATTTTAAAGGTTGTTACTCGCCCTGAGACCTTCAGGTACAGGGTGGGATAAAAATATAAATAATAAATAAATAAATAAAATAAAACCCCACCCTATCCAAAGAGAGAGGAGGAACAGTGGTGCCCATGACTTGTGCCTTTTAAACATGCTTGCATTTATCCACTTAGTTTAGCTGCTGTATCTTGTGTACAATCACATATACAGTTGGACCCCCATATCTACTGATGCGGTAACCGCTGTTTCAGTTTCCCGCAGTGACCGGACTAGCTCACCCCCGACGGGCAACATCAGGCCCACCTTAAGCTCTTCCGAGGCCCGGGACAGGCAGGAAATAGCCCAAAATGCTGCGCGATTTCTCATAACGCCTTTGAAATCCCATGGGATTTTACTGGAATTATGGGGAAAGGAGTGCATTTCCCAGCATTTGCTATTATCCACAGTGGGCCCTGGAATGTATTCCCCGCAGATACAGGAGTGTTTTTCCACCGCAGCCCTTAGATCCGGATCTAAGAAGATCCGGATCTAAGGAATGGCTACATTCCTTAATCTGGATCTAGTAGATCTGGATTAATGGAAGCGGCCAATGTGTTTCCACAGGAGGTGTATCACCCATTAGCAAGGGGTTGGTCCGTCACCCCAGGTGTCTCTGGGGACAGGGGGGTGCGATCTCCGAAGTCCCAGCTTCAGAGTGATTTCGGAGCCATTTCGAAATGACTCCAAAGTCCCTCCGAAGAGATTGCCAAGGACTTCGGAGAGGCTCCAGAGCTGTCAGCGCGGTCCATGCACTATTAGCGCAGACCGCGCGGACTCCCCTCCGAAGTCCCTCTGAAGAGATCGGCAGAGACTTTGAAGCCGCTCCAGAGTCCCTTCGGAGCGCCTCCAAAGTCTGTGCTGATCTCTTTGGAGAGACCGGCGGCACGACTCCAAAGTGTCTGCCGATCGCTTCGGAGGGACTTCGGAGTCTCGCCGCCAGTCTCTCCAAAGAGATCAGCGCAGACTTCGGAGGTGATCCGAAGTGACTCCGGAGCGGCTTTGAAGTCTCTGCCGATCTCTTCAGAGGGACTTCAGAGTCACTTCGGAATGATTTTGAAATGACTCCAAAATGACTCCAAAGCTGGGACTTCGGAGCTCCCCCCCCCCATGGGTGCATCCCCTCCCCCTAGCCTGCTCTAGACCCCATTGCCTGTTTCCTGTGGAAACAGGCTCCCTTTAATCCGGATTTTTTGGCAGAAGACCCCATTGTAGACCCCATTAATGGGGTCTACAGAAAATACGGATTAAAGGGCAGAAAGAACCCATTTAATTTGGATTTCCCCCACGGCAGTGGAAACCATCGGGTCCCAAATGGGTGCCGTGGTGGAAATGGGGTTATCCGGCTCATACCCAAGTGGGTCCTTAATGGGTGCAAAAATGGGTACTTTTTGACAGTGGAAAAACACCCTACATATCCTATAGTGTATACAGGCCACTTGTTAAGTACTTGTGGCACAGTTATCCGTGTATCCTTTGCTGTTGCTTACTGCTCTTTGAGGTAATGGGAATATATAGCCCCTTAGTACTTGGCAGAATCATCTGCACTGATGCACAGTCCCCTATATGCCATTTGTTCATTTAATCACTTAAGTTACAGAGTTGCCTGCATTAGCACTTTCTTATGTATCTCATCTGTCTACATACAGCTACTCGCCGGCTTACGGTCTGCTGTATTTCTATGGCATTGTTACGTTTAGTTTAAGCCTGGGAAGCCGTTGGGGATGCGGAAACATATCCTGGAAGAGGTGAGTGGAGGTGCTTTGGTGAAGTTCACTCTCACAAGGGAAAAGCTGTGATAACAGGTTGAGTATCCTCTGCATTGTTCTGGTTCTCAGGGTGGGTACCTTCTGACCCAGACATCACTCTTGGTTATTTGTATTTCCTTGTTCTGGCAACTATAACACCTTCATGGCTTAACACTGACAGTAATAGGGATGGGCGCGAATGTATTTTTGCGTTCAAATTCGAGTCGAATCGAATGTCAAAACGGTAGATTTGATTCGAATGTTTAAAATCCGAATGCAACAAAAACCAATTAGAATCCAATACATTTGAACCTCTTCGTCTGAATGTTAGATACGAATATGGAGATACGAATGCTGACAACATTCGTATTTAAAGATACAAATGTCAACAACATTTGTATGTGTTATATGTATCTGTACGCATTTCATACGCATCCCATTTTATCACATATGCATCCCGTTTTCGTTCCGTACTATAAGTGCAAATATTGTGTACACATACGTATGATATTTGTACATACGTATCTGTACATTTGAATGATTTGAATCTTTCGAACAAATGTTTTGGAACATTCAAAATTTGTTTGAATGTTTAAATTCAGATGTGAAGACTTTCCATTCGAATTTGATTGTCCAGATTCGATTGAATTTGATCAGATTGCGAATGTTTAGAATATATGTGCACATCCCTAGCCAGTAATGTCTATGTCCTGTGTTGGTTTGAATAAAGGATTTTGTTACTAGGACTTCTGTGTACTTCTTATTCCAAGATCAGAGCTTATGACATTGGTAAAGAACAGGTGAGTTCCCTTGCGTTTTTAGCAGCACATGCTGGTTCCTTAATAGTCCCTCAGCGCCAAGGAGACTCCAGGATTGCTAAGTGATTCACTGGCCAGTCTAAAGAGAGATGAACACCCGCACATACACAAACCAATATGGTACCCACCAGCAAGGCAACGTAAATTTAAGAACAATTAACCTCAGCTCAGCATTAACTTTAACTTTGCAAGGAAGGTGAAAAATCTGATCACAACTTACTGAATCCTGTTTTAAAAAGCAAAGAATGTCTGTTCTGTCATGACCCTGGACATTTATCTAATATGTTCAGGAACTGAAAGTCACGACGGAAGGTTCTGAATGATATTTTAAATGAAAAAGTAAAAGGTATATAAGGGGAGCTAAGGGATAAAAGAAAATAAGCAGAAGAGTTTGAAGAACGGAGAAATCACACGGATAATACTAAAGCATTGTTATAACGGAATGTATTAAAGTTGTATATTGAAATGTGTATAAAATGCTTTGTGAAAATCAATAAAAAATGGATATATATATAGAAAAAGAACTTGTCTGTCTCAATTAAGACACAGTTCAGTTGCCTGCCTAGGCAAATAGTACGGTAGTAGCAACAAAGACTGCAAAAATCCACCAAATTATTTGCAAAACTTCCATTTCATGCAGTCATAGGACTGCCACAAACTTTCAAAGAACAATTCATGTTTTTGCATTACTTTCTATCCTGATTTAGCATCTGGGGAGATACAAATGAAACACAACAAGACTCATCACTCATCATAATAGTTCTGTGTTTCTAAAATGCCAGAAATTTTAGCTTCCTAGTATTTATAGTTATTCTGCTGTCATTTCTCAACCCACAGTTCAAAAACTTTTCTTAGTCATGTAAGCTATCTGGCTTAGTACCTGTTATGATGTCAAAGAGGCCAATAATGGCATTGTTTCTCTTTTTTTAAAAAAGTGCAATTTATTGAAAGGGATACATAGGAGGCCCTATTTTAATACCCTTCCTTCTAAAAAGATAAAAAGAAAGAAAAAATGGAGCAGACCAAAGCAGTAAAAGTGCAGAATGAAATCACATGTACTGAGTTAGCATCCCACACTCTGACAGATGTCTTTTGACAATACTAACAAAGAAGGCAGACTAACTTCAGTAATTTCTTAGCATTAAGCAGGCTCCAAGACTCTCTGGCTTTTGAAAAACATCCCTAAATGTATGACAGGAGGGAATGATTAATAGCCAGCTATACTAATGCTGAAACTTCCTGAATGCATATTTGATTTAATATTAATTAAGGTTACGATATCTTATTAATGAAAGAAGCATGGACTGTATTTAAATGATTCTTCTACATACTTTTTTATTCATAACTCTAAGAGTACTATCTGAAAATCAAATGAGAAATAAATAAAATTTATTTACTTAAAGGAATTTTTGTATGCCTCCCTTCAACAAACTCTTTGGCCCACATACAAACAGAACCATAAGAAACAATACAGGCTAAAAGAACAGTAAAGTAATAATCTTCCATCTAAAGTAGCGACTAAAATTTAAAAAATCAGCAATCAATAACAAGTCTTCTCATCCCCCAAAAACCTTGAAAAGAAATGAAAGTAGACACACTGGTGAATCTCATCTGGCAAGTTGCCCCATAAAAAGGGGGCCACCACAAAGAATGCCATACTCCTAGCCCAGTGGTCAGCAAACTCATTAGTCAAAAGAGCCAAATATCAACAGTACAACAACTGAAATTTCTTTTGAGAGCCAAATTTAAAAAACTTAAACTATATAGGTAGGTACATTGTTATTAACTTAATTAGGGTACTCCTAAGCTGGAAGAGCCACACTCAAGGGGTCAAAGGGCTGCATGTGGCTCCTGAGCCGTGGTTTGCCTACCCCCGTCCTAGCCTATACCCCATTAAATTCCACGAGGAATGGTATATTCCGGAGTGTTTCTCCTAAAGATTTAGCTAATGGGTAAGTCTATATGGGAGGACGTGCTCCTTCAGCTATTTTGAGCTTGTGTTGTACAGGGGTTTATACTGCAACATTAAAAACCTTAATTTGGACTCAGATATCAACGGGAATATCTGTAGGTCTTTAAGTACAGGACTAATATGACTGCAACCACAAACGCCAGCCAGTACTCTTGCTGCTTTTCTCTGCACCAAGTGTAATCTATGAATGGTCTTCAAGGGTAGCCCCACACAGAGTGTATTAGCCCAACCTGGAGGCCATAGGAACATGAGCCAGAAGGGCCACATGATCTCTGGCAAGAAATGGCTTAAGCTGCCTAACGTGGAAATGGCAACAGGTTTTTCTGGCCACCATTGCTACCTGAAACTTCAAGTTGTGTTGGAACAGTACAAACAATGATCTGTGATTGGACCATGATTTGTTTCATTGTAAACAAAGGACAATCTGCAAAGTTTGTTCCTCATCCTATAATAAAGGTTTTTGGGGAGCAAAACAAACCACAAACCCTGGTTTGGCCGTAATACTAAGCCCAGAATAATTGCTTGTTTTTCTTCAATACAAGCAACAAATAAAGCAAAAAACAACAGGCTTATGCACTGTCAACCATTACAAACTGTTTACCATAACGTATTTACTCATTTATAACATCTGTAACTCCAGAGATCCCGGGAAAGGTCACAGTACAAGATAAAACAAACACTAAACCATATTTAGGGGTCAACCCTGCCAGTAAAAGAGAATTCCTAATGCCCAGTCTGAATACCCTCATCTTCCTATCTTCCAGTGTTATGTGAAATTTCTATTGCTTAGAAAGTACAAAATCAATCGTTACCTCTGCTTTGATCAAGGCTATAATCACTGTTGCCTGCAAGCGACCCAAATAATTTCATAAATAACTTCCAGATCAACTGGGATAGCTTTATTTCTGAATTCTAAACCAGGAAAAGCAAAGCAGCGCACACCAACATACCTGAGTTATTTCCACGTCTGACCGTATAATCCTCAAGCAAATATAGAGTAAAGAAGAAAAGTTTCTAGGTGAAACACAAAAATATTCCAGAAGTAAAAATTCTTAATAATCTGCCCTGTGGAAACCTTTTAAATTTAAGGATATGATCTCCTAAAAAATGAAATTTCAGGCTATCATAAACCATAGCTGCAAACCATCTTGCCTGAGAGGAGTGGAGAAGAGGCAGCAGGCTGGGCTGCTCTGCCATCTTGCTCCCAGCAGTGCCCCTCCCTCCTCCAACTGCCATCACAAGGCTGGGAACCATCTTGTCTGAGCAGAAGAGAGGAAGCAAGTTGAGGAGGTCTTCCATCTTGCTCACAAAAGTGCCTCCTCCCTCCTCCAATTGCTCCCATCACAAGATGGCAAAGGCACTACAGCAGCCGATCCACCACTTGAGAAATCATCTGGTCCTGAGGCCGAGCAGGGCGGGGCTGAGTAGATGCCGGCTGACCATCTCTACCACCATCCGGTTTGTCATCAATGAAGAGAAAATTTAAAGTAAAGAGAATAGGAAAATTCTAGCAATAAGAAATGAAGAATTGGAACCAAAGACCTCAAGTGCTTGCTTTTTGCTGTTCCCTGTTCCCTCCCACACCATTTTCCTTTTGTTTCTTGTCTCTTTAGATTGTAAGCCTGAGGGCAGGGACCTGTCTAAGATTCATATAATAGTGTAACCCGCCCTGAGACCTTCGGGTATAGGGCGGGACAGAAATACAAATAAATAAATAAATAAATAAATATTTGCAAAAACCTAATACACTCACCTCCCCTGAGTAACTGTATTTTCCCTTCAGAATCTGCCGATACAAGCGAGTGCGGTTTTCATCTTCAAAGGGCATCGTCCCGCTTAGGAGGATGTAGGAGATCACGCCTAATGCCCACATGTCTACAGAGTTAGTGTAGGGCTTCCTGACCAAGATCTCCGGGGCAATATATTCTGGCGTCCCACAAGTAGTTTTCATCAAGCAATCATCTCCCTTCTTTCGAGCGCTTGCCAACCCAAAGTCCGTGATCATTATTTTAGAATCCATACCAGGGTGGTAGTACAATAGGTTTTCTGGCTTTAAGTCACGGTGAGTGATGCCCAAGGTATGCAAGTATTTAACTCCGTCCAGCACCATCTGCAGCACTCGAGTGGCGTCTCTTTCCGTAAAGGAACCTTTGGCAATTATTCGGTCAAATAATTCACCCCCGGTAGCCAGTTCCATCACCATGTATACGCGCTCCTGAGTCTCAAACACCTCAATGAGCTGGATAATGTTGGTGTGCCTCACGCGACGCAGCACGCAGAGCTCCGATTCGCACACCTCCCTCCCCTCGCGGTACTTGGTCTCGATCAGCTTGATCGCGTACGGCTGCTTCGTAGCCTTGTGTTCCACCCGCACCACGCGGCTGAAGCTGCCTCGGCCAATCAGGGCTTTGATGTCGTACTTGGCAGTCACTCTCGGATCAAATTTGGCCCGATATTTCGCCACTCTGTTCTTGCGGGGTTCTGCTTGTTCCATGTGCCGGTTGGTGTGACGAGGAGGAGAAGGGATAGCAGATTTGAGGGCATCTCCGTCCCCTTTGATGAAGTGCTTATAGATGTCAGTCTTATAACCAGTGTAGGGCTCAACTTTTTTGACAAGATCCAAGTGAACATCTTTAGGAGGCTCAGGGAGTACTTTGCTAGTCCCACAGCCCATCCCTATATGGTTCTAATCTTCCATCAAGGCGTTCTCCCAGAACAACACCACAGCAACCATCGCTGGACCCACTCCAACCTTCGCAACATCCCAGGAAGCTGGAAAGGGAGAGAGAACAATCAGCGCACTGTATTCACCTGAAAACCATTGGTCCCCATGGACGACTCAATGTAGGCATCATGTAACTTAGCTTCAATTTTAGTGCAACGTCTGAACTGATGCACCATGACCAACACGCCAGAACTAGTATCTACAGATTTAAGTGGGCTTCGTGACCATGACTTGAACTTACTAAGTATGATCTGATCTTTCACCATTTTCAGGCCTCGAAGTGGCAGGGGTGAACTTAAGAAACCAGATGGAAGAACAGGAAAGGAAAAAGCATTCTGGGATACCTGCTAATATCTGAAAGCTGATCTGGATTCTAAATTATAGTTACCATTCACCAATTTTAACAAAACGTACCAAGTTGACACTTTTTCTACACCACATCTATGATAATGAGGGTTGGATTTAATTCCCAGCAGACCTGTCAGACGTTCGCGCCCTTGTTTGCTTGGAAGGGCAACATGCTCCTAAGTAGCTCCAACACAAAAGTCCCACATGCTTCTGCTCTTTCCCACACAGCACAGGCCTTGGTGCTCGTACCAGTGCCACCATGAGTGTTTTTCCACCGTCAAAAAGTGGAATCTTTGCACCCATTAAGGACCCACTTGGGTGTGAGCCGGATGACCCCATTTCCACCACAGCGCCCACTTGGGACCCGATGGTTTCCACTACCGTGGGGGAAATCCAAATCAAATGGGTACTTTCTGCCCTTTAATCCAGATTTTCTGTAGACCCTATGCACCTGGATCTAGTCTGAAGGTAAATGGATGCTCTGAAAAGTCAAAATAGTACATCCCTAGAACCAAGTTTTCAATACTTGTCCTATACAACCTGTACTTTCTCTGGTGTATCCGAGAAAGGAAATCTATACAATCATATTTCATTACACAAAAGTAACAGACACAGCACACTATGATGCCCCTACAGGGCTGAAAAGAAAAAGATGGGGCACAATGAATAGTACACAGAGATCCATACATCCCACATTTATATCTACATCCTTCACCTATTGATGCTCTATCTCTGCACTTAAGAAAAGCAGACAAGGCCTTGAGAGGCAATATATGTGCATTTCCTGAACAATATATGTGCTTAGCTTACCTCTCATCTTAATAACCTTTTAACATGCCTTGAGAAGTCATATCATTAATATTCATGGTGGTATTTCTGAACTAGGCTCTCTCTGAATCGGTTCCAAGAAAACTTTGAAATATAGTTTAAATCAGAAAACGCAATTTTTATTTGATAAGGAAATAGATTTCTGTTGGTATGATATCCTCAAAATAAAAGGCTAGGCAGATACTTGGAAATCTTTAAGAGGCACCGCCAGTCCAAGCTGTTCAGGAAGGAGAGAAAACGTTCAACTTTCGCATGTTGAGTTGGAACTCATGAGGCCCTAGATCTGAATTCCCATTCAGTCACGGATGTTCACTGGGTGACCCTGGGTGAATCATTGCCTCTCAACCTAATTTACCTCACAAGGCAGTTGTAAGTATATAATAAAGAGGAAAGGAGAGAAAAGTGTGGACTTCCTTTTGCTCTTTGGAGGAAAGGCAAAAAACCACAAATCTGGCTTACTTTGCCTTTTGGATTTGTTAAAGAAGAAGAGTTGGCTTTTTTACCCTGCTTTTCTCACCCTTATGGGGACTCAAAGCTGCTGACAGACCTTCTGTTCTTCTCCCCACAACAGATATCCTGTTAAGTAGGTGGAGCTGTGAGAGCTCAGAAAGTGAGCTGTGAGCAGCCCAAGGTCACCCAGCTGGCTCCATGGAGGAAAAAGAGTTAGCTTTTCTACTCCACTTTTCTCACCCTTAAGGGGACTCAAAGCTAGTTTAATCTAGTGGTCACGGAACCAGACTCTTATCTGGGTTTGATTCCGCACTACTCCACAAAGCCAGCTGAGTGACTTTGGGTGTTAGACACAGCTCTCAAAGGGTGTCTGTTGTGGGGAGAAGAATAGAAAGCTTTGTCAGCTGCTTTGAGTCCACTTAGGAGGGTGAGAAAAGCTAACTCTTCTTCAAAGCTGCTGACAAACCTTTTGTTCTTCTCCCCACTACAGACACCTTGTGAAGTAGGTGGGGCTGTGAGAGCTCTGAAGGAGAGAGCTGTGACTAGCTCAAGGTCATCCAGCTCATGGAGGAGCGCAAAATCAAACCCAGTATTCCTAGATAAGAAACCAGCACTCTAACCACAAGACCAAACTGGCTCACAAGGCCAAACTGCCACTCAAGCTGGCAACCCTACCAGTACTACAGAAAACCAATCCTGTTTTAAAGGACCTTCCAGCCCTAAGAGAAATGTGTTGCCCCGGAAGAGTTCTGAGGGCCCCGAACGAGGATTACTAAGTGGTTAAGGAGCAGGACTCTTATCTGGGGATTCCACGTTTCCTTCCGCACTCCTCGATGAAGCCGGCTAGGTGACTGTGGGCTTGTCACAGCTCTCTTCTGAGCTCTCACAGCCCCACTCACCTCACCGGGTGTTTGTTGTGGGGAGAAGAATGGAAAGCTTTATCAGCCGCTTTGAGTCCCCTTAAATGGGTGAGAAAAGCAGGGCAGAAAAGCCAATTCTTCTTCCTCCACAAAGCCAGCTGGGTGACCTTGGGCTAGTCACAGGTCTCTTCTGAGCCCTGACAGCCCCACCTACCTCACAGGGCGCCTGTTGTGGGGAGAAGAACGGAAAGCTTTGTCAGCCACTTTGGGTCCCCTTAAATGGGTGAGAAAAGTAGGGTAGAAAAGCCAACTGTTCTTCCTCCACAAAGCCAGCGGGGTGACCTTGGGCTAGTCACAGTCGGGTAGAAAAGCCGACTCTTCTACTTCTTCCAAGCAGGCCAGGGGGAAGGCTTGAGGAGAGCCAGACCGGGTAGGCCATAAGGCATGGAGACCCTCGTTGCGGGAGCCCCCAGAGCCAAGAGCCAGCCCTTGGGGGAACCCGCAGAGCAGCAAGCCCCTTTCCAGCAAGAACCAGGAGGGGAAAGACAGGCCTCTCCAGCTCCAAGGCGCCCGGCGCCCCCCAACCCAAGGCCCGCTCGGATTTTCGGGGAGGGGGAGGATCTTCTGGCTCTGACCCACAGCGGCGGCGGCGGCGGCGGCGACCTCCGTGACGACTGGCGCTCCGCTTTCATGGACTCACCTCGGTCCGCAGGAGAGGGTGGGCGCCGGCCGGGTCCAGCCCAAGCCCAAACAGGGGTGGTGGGTGGGGGTGGGAATGGGGAGGAGGTGTTGTACGGCCTGCCTGGCGGCGCTCGCGTCCTGACGTCATCAGTGCGCGCTGAGAGCGAGAGAGAAAAACACAACACATGGCGCGCGCTGCCTGGCTCGGCTGGGATTGGTGGAAGCGAGCCAAGGGCGGGTCTATTCAAGGACGACGGCAAGGCGTGCGGAGGGAGGGGGGGTAAGGGAGCGGAGGGCTGGCGTTGCTATAGAAACGAAGGACAGCCTAGGTATAGGCCCTGCCTTCCGGCCGCCCCACTTTCCTCAGAAGAGATTTTGGGCTTCGCTTTCGGGCCGTTGGTGGGGGATCTTGGGAGTTGTAGTTCAGACTGACCCATATCTCTCTCTCTCTCTCTCTCTCTCTCTCTCTCTCTCTCTCTCCTAAGTAACACAAGAACGGTCTTTTTTTTGTGTGTGTGTGCGTGGCACTGTTTGAGCTGTTCCTCCAAATTTTAAGCCACGTTGCCCCTCAGCATAAGACCTACTCCAAAAACAAGCCTAGTAACAGTTCATACCAAAAAAAGTCAATTTAAATAGTGTCCAAGAGAGTTATGATGGTGTTCCAGAAAGTGATGACATGACGATATATAAGTGTTGATTTTGTTGTTGTTGTTGTTGTTCAGGAATAAAGATCTTATTTTTCCATGAACAATCTACATCCCCTGAAAATAAGCCCTAAACATACCTTTTGGAGCAAAATTTAATATTTTGTCTTACCTGTGGCACATGCCTTCCAGTCCTCTCTGTTGGAAACTGTGTGCAGCTTGGGTATAGTACAGTGATGGCGAACCTTTTGAGCTCGGTGTGTCAAAATTCGCAAGGAAACCTAGCTTAACTCGGGTGCTGTGTCACATCTAGAAATATCCATAATTTTGTGATATTTGTAGCTCTAGTACGGTGATGGCCAACCTATGACACGTGTGTCACAGGTGACACGCCAAGCCCTTTTAGGTGACACACCTGGTCGCCCTGGCACCTGGGCGTGTAGTGCTTGCTTGTTCTTGAAGTGTACAAAATACCAACTTTCAATTGAAGACTTAGCAAATGTAAAGAATTATTCATTTTTGCTTCTAATAAAATACATATATCAAAAATATAACTTTCTTACTAGAGCTACAAATATCACAAAATTATGGATATTTCTAGAAGTGACACAGCAGCCGAGTTAAGCTAGGTTTTCTTGCGAATTTTGACACACCGAGCTCAAAAGGTTAGCCATCACTGCTCTAGTAAAAAGTTATATTTTTGATAATGTATTTTATTAAAAGCAAAAACAAGTAATTCTTTACATTAGTGACTTTTGTTGCTGAATTTCATTTGATAATATTCAATTGAAAGTTAGTATTTCATACACTTCAAGAACAAGCAAGCACTACACGCCCAGGTGCCCAGGGTGACCATGTGTGTCACCCAAAAGGGCTTGGTGTGTCACCTGTGACACGCGTGTCATAGCTTGGCCATCACTGGTATAGTAGCAGCAGCTTGAAACATGGACTGTAGGATGCAAAACGGCAGGAAGAAGAGGAGTTGGCTTTTCTACCCCACTTTTCTCACTCATTTAAGGGGACTCAAAGCGGCTGACAAACCTGTTCTCCCCACAACAAGATGCCCTGTGAGGTGGGTGGGGCTGTGAGAGTCCAGAAGAGAGCTGTGACTCGCCCAAGGTCACCCAACTGGCTTCATGGAGGAATGCGGAGTCAAACCCAGTATTTCCAGAGAAGAATCCGGCTCCCTAACCACTAGACCAAACCCGCCTCCACCAATCCCATCTGAGCCAGGTGGCACAGACAATATATTGTGTTTCTCTCAACACACACTGATGAACCCAAAATTTTCACGCAGCTTTGGAGACAATTGGTTCTGCAGAAATAATCAGCTGACTTATTGCCCTGAAAGATTTTCAGTGTCTTCAGTGATCTGAATTTTCATTTGGTTTAGCTGGACTGGTTTCAGAAGTGTCATTTGTCTTCTCCTTGAGGAGCTGTTGGTTTTCTCCATATTATCCTCACAGCAACCCTGTGAATTTTGTTAGAAGCCCAGAAACAGACTTCACACCTTCACTTTAAACCTTCTTCTATTCTTACTTTCATTTTTATTCATTTTATTTGTGGACTTTCCATTCAGGAAAGTCCAGATGGAAGGTGGAAAGTCCATAAATAAAATGGACAGGCAGAACTTAAGATGGACTGAAGGAGGTTTAAAATGAAAAGGTGTGGACATGGCCTATATGACTAAGTGATATTTCCACATCTAAGCTGCATCTAGTCTAGTCTACAGCATGATGCACACAGCATCACAAGCCCAAGGTTTCTTCACAGGGTGTTCAAAATGTTTCATTATCTTTATTTTGATTTATCCAATATATTAAAGAGAAAAAAACCACTTGTCTAATTTGGTCTGGCATTTGTCTATATGGTCAAGCAGTCCTATACATAAGATAAGTAATTGCAAAATTAATACTACTTTAAAGACCCAGACCTGTAACATAAGTTGGGAATAGATTTCCTGGAACTCAGTGGGAGTTACTTTTATGTTGGTGGGTGTGGGGTTACGTTTGTGTTAAGTAATATAAGCAGTTTAACAGAAGCACAAACATTCAAAGACTTGCTCCACTTTTTAATAAGCAGAAGATTTTGTAATGTTGGTAGTTCAATGAAGGCAGGGCACTTGGTTTCATCTAATGCTTTATGAGAGAGAATTATCAAGAGGAGAAGTTTCCTAATTTCTCTTAACAATGATTGTTGCTAGGCATTACTGGTCTACCAATAATGAAACCTTGAACATAACGAAGTAGCCAAGAGATAGCATGTGCAAATCACATGGTAACCCACGAAGTATAAAGGCAATCTAGACTACAAAATACAGTGGTACCTTGACATACAAGTGCCCTGACATACAAGTGTTTTGAGATACAAGCCGCCGAGCGAGTGATATTTTGCTTTGAGATGAGAGCAAGATTTGAGATACGAGTATGTAAATACAGTACAGTACATAACAAAAACAACTGAGGTGGTGTTTTGGGAGCTGGAATGGATTAATGGGAAAATTGCTTTGAGATACGAGCGATTTGACATAAGAGCAAGGTTACGGAACGAATTAAACTCGTATGTCAAGGTACCACTGTATCACAGTAGACTAACTGCAAGGTTAACAAATGCATGTCCCACAAAAAATTAGGCTATTCCTATACTGGAATGGGCATAGCTAGTGCATCAGCCAAAATTGGTAGTGAACACTGCAGAGGTAACATAGCTGTAAGCATCTAATGATGAAGATGGATTATACCTAATCCCTAAAAGGAAGTGCAGTCAATCTCACCCACAATAGGTAACTACAAACTTCCTTTGTTATTAAGGACGTTAGCAGCCTTGGTTTTCATCCTATCCATCACGTCAGAATTCTGTAAGGAACACACATTTCTGGCATATTCATGAGTTAGCACACTTTCCCACGCGTCTTTCTAGAGAAAGTTGAGGAGTTTTTGGTCGGTATTCACCTTCCCCATTAATTGCAAGGGTTTTTTTAAATATATTTTTGGGGGGGTTTTGGAACAGAATCCTTGCACATAAAGGATGAATATATTCTAGTTCCTTAGGGCATCCCTACAATGTTTTTCAAAAGAACTTTTATATTCCTGAAAGCTTTGGTTTTCTGCAAGCATGACGGTGGCCCCATTTTTCACTGCACCTGTGTTGCCTCTGTGTGCATTGCTATCCACTGTCTGAGTTTGCAACTTTTTAACGGGTACAAAATAAGTAAACTGTATCTGAAACAGATCATTGCATTCCAGAATCAAGATCTGGTATTGGAATTCTCTACAACATCTAATATATACAACTGTATAGAAAGGGACCATATTAGACTGATCTTTGGATATCCCTGTTCTTATAATTCCTTGATATTTAGTTACAAAGTTGTTATCTTCTTATCCCTTGCTTTAGATTAGTACAGTTTACTTTAATGGGGCTACTTTGATGTAAGAGGATTGCAGCCTTATGGCTGGATTAACAGATTTTCTTCCAATTTAACAAAGCTGAACTTGGAACAAAGTGGCACAGTGTGTTTAGACTGAAGGCCTAACTGTACAATAAAGCAAAGTTTATCAAAACTGCATTTTACGTTTGTGAGGGAAGTAATAATATTGCCGAGTCTGATAGCAATGCAGTTATTTATTTATTGTTTTATTTTAAACATTTCTATACAGATTCCTCGGGAGCGGGGGGGGGGAGCTCAAAGCAGTTTGCAAAGTTTATTTGCAAGGGACTATATACATATTGTATATCTTCCATAAACCTACAATCATAGCAGGTCTATTTGTTGTTACCATGTGTAAGAAAGAAACTTTATGGGTGTGTTCCCATTCAAGATTTACAGAGCTTTGAGATCATTTTGAGCACTCACTGTTCCCAAAGTTCTAAAAGAATCAGCAATTTCTGAGGATTAAAGGTCCCGAATCGTGGATTATTTATATTCAGAGCAAAAGAGATCTTGCTGCTGGATTTAGAAATACTCCACTTTATTTAGCAAATGGGAACACAAGCGGGTTTTTTGGGGAGGGAACCATGCCTTAGGGGCGTTCTCCTCAATTTCCCCTGATCCAATGAGAAGCTGTGATTTCCCCTGCCCTAGGTCCCTCTTCCCAGGCTGTCCCTGGCTGAAAGGGAAGTGAAGAATGAAGAGCCTGCAGTAGCTAACAAGAGATCCATGTATCATGAGTGAGATGTAACAATGTATCGGGGGATTGAAGTGTCCAATTTTACAAAGAGATCATGAAAGGTGCAAAGCTGCCAGCTCTTGTGTAAAAACCTGCCTCCTCCCCCATTTGCCTCACTCCTGCCATTTTGCACTGTTCTAATCTATCAATCTCACGAAAAGCATCAATATAAGAAGGGAAGTGATCTTTAATCTTCTACTGCCTTGTTAACATGAGAAAGAAGCTGTGCTACTGTAGGAGGACAAGCAGTGAACAAAAGCTGCTGCCAAAGGACTCCATGACTGCATAGGGAGGGGTTCTGCTGAGGGGAGGAGAGAGGGAAGAGGCACTGAAGAATGAAGAGTGAGTCCACATTGTCAACTAGCATTAGGAATCCAAAAAACCAGACCTCGCTGCTGATTTTAAAACCGGATTAAAATGCCTAAAGCAGTGATGGCCAACCAATGACCCGCATGTCACAGGTGACACGCCGACCCCTTTTGGGCGACACACATGGTCACCCTGGCACTTGGGCATGTAGTGCTTGCTTGTTCTTGAAGTGTATGAAATACCAACTTTCAATTGAAGATTTAGCAAATGTAAAGAATTATTTGTTTTTGCTTTTAATAAAATACGTATATCAAAAATATAACTTTTTTACTAGAGCTACAAATATCACAAAATTATGGATATTTCTAGATGTGACACAGCATGCAAGTTAAGCTAGGTTTCCTTGCAAATTTTGACTCAGGGAGCTCAAAAGGTTCGCCATCACTGGCCTAGAGACAACCTATGGGGAATTTCTCTTATACCTTGTCTGTAAGCTGCAACTAGTGCAAAACGTAGTGGGCAGGTTGTTGAATGGGGTACCTCGCTGTTTATATATCACACGTTTGCTTAGGGTTGAACCACATAAGGTAGTCAGCTTTGGGGCCAGATTCAAGCAAGTTTTATCTTTGCTATTCAAGACCCTTAAGAACTGATGGGATCAACTGACATAGCAGACTGCCTCTCTCAGTATAGACCTGTGAGATCATTAAGATCTTCAGGGGAGATCTTGCCACAGGTACCATGAATAACTGAACGTCATATTATGACTATACGCAGTTTTGCCTTCTCTGTGGTGGTGGCACCCATCCTCTAGAATAGTTCCCCCTCTTATATTATATTCATATTATATTCATATTATATTATATTCATAGTCATAGTCCCCCCCCCTTCTGTTTTTTAGGTGCTCTCTGAACACTGAATCCTTGTACCCAGGCCTTTCCAGAGTGAACTTTAATCATATTTTTGTTATTTCAGTTATTTTTATTCTCCATTTTTTTGTGAATCACTTTGAGATTATATTTTAACGGCAAGTAGTATATCAATATTTTAAATAAATCAGTAAATTACTGTTTATACCAAATCAGCCAGTCTATGGGTCCTTTTTGCAGTGAAACCAAATAGTGTCATAGCCAATAAAAATTCCAACTCTGTAAATTCATTGTCTACCAGCCCTGTAACCTTTGCGGAAGGGAGTGTTGTGCTTTGTTTGAGTATAACAGCTTTGAGGTTAAAAATGGACCACCCTAGGAGACAGAAAGCATTCATTGAATTAGTGTCCAATTAGTATTCATGAATTCCTTTACATAAAGACCATCCTGTGTGCCCTTTGTGGACTGGAAAAGACATCATGTTGTCTGTGTAGATGGGTAGACAGAAGCTGGCGCCGGTCCTGGATTAATTGTCCACGGGTGAAAACTCTACTTGATTCAAAAATGTTTCTCATCATTCCTCTCTCCAGTTCAAAGCAACATCACTGGGAATAATCATTGCTAGCGAACTCCAACATTCTCATGAGAATTAATATAATGTAGTTGATTTCCCCATTGATACAAGACTGCGTAAAGATGTCATAGCAATGCTTCTGTATGTTGCAGAGAGTTTACTACAGAGCAATCAGTTCCAAGTCTTTTGCTGTTTCTGTGGGTGAAATGGTTCCAAACACGTTAAAGCACTGAAGAAGAAGAAGAAGAAGAAGAAGAAGAAGAAGAAGAAGAAGAAGAAGAAGAAGAAGAAGAAGAAGAAGAAGAAGAAGAAGAAGAAGAAGAAGAGTTGGCTTTTCTACCCTGCTTTTCTCACCCATTTAAGGGGACTCAAAGCGGCTGACAAAGCTTTTCTATTCTTCTCCCCACAACAGAACAACCTGTGAGACAACCCAGTATTCTCAGATAAGAGTCCGGCTCCTTAACCACTAGACCAAACTGGAGGAGGAGGGTGTTTTTTATATCCCACTTTTTTCAACCTTAAGAGGACTCAAAGTGGCTGACAGAAGTTTTCTATTTATCTCCCTGCAACCGAACACCCTGTGAGGTACGTGGGGCTGTGAGAGCTCAGAAGAGAGCTGTGAATAGCCCAACATCACCCAGCTGGCTTCACGAAGGAAGAAGAGTTGGCTTTTCTCACCCATGTAGGGGACTCAAAGTGGCTGACAAAGCTTCCTGTTCTTCTCCCCACAACAGACACCCTGTGAGGTGGGTCGGGCTGTGGGAGCTTAGAAAGAGAGCTTTGACCAGCTTCCAGCTGGCTTTGTGGAGAAGTGCGGAATCAAACCCAATGACGACGAGATATGAGTACAGCTTTCTAATTACAAGACCAGAGTGGCTCACTTCAAGTATTCATAAAGGCCATTACCTGCATCCTTGTACTGATCTAACCTCTGATTCATCTACTTAAATCACACACCCTACGGGATCTTAAGGTACAGGCAATGACTGCTGTTCAAAGAATCCACCATAATATGCTTGAAGCTGAATGCTGGACCACTAAAGTTCATTCAGACCATGGAGCACTCAAGCGATGAAACCCACTCCAGGAATAGCTTTAATGGCCTTAGCTCAGTGGCACAGCCTCTGTTTTGCCTGCGTAATATCCCATGTTCCATCTTTAGCATTTCCTCTATATAAGGATCTACCAGTACCCAAACCTCCAGGAAAATGAAATCCCTTGGAGTCAGTCTCATCATAAGGACGTCTTTCTCTTACCAGCCAGCATAGCAAGACCCTATAGATGTGATCCACTTCCTACGACCTGCAAATGGGAAATTTTTTCAGGTATCCAAGCATGTGCCAGGGGAAAACAGCTGCATGTCTCTTTCCCTGGTGTGAGATAGAGACCATCCACCAAGTGCATTGCAGGATGGGAAATCCGGTAGAAAAACGATACGCCTGATGTTATCAGAAGCCCACTTAAGAAAACACACTAGAACGGTGATGGCCAACCTATGACACGCGTGTCACAGGTGACACGCCAAGCCCTTTTGGGTGACACACCTGGTCACCCTGGCACCTGGGCATGTATTGCTTGCTTGTTCTTGAAGTGTATGAAATATCAACTTTCAATTGAAGATTTAGCAAATGTAAAGAATTATTTGTTTTTGCTTTTAATAAAATACATATATCAAAAATATAACTTTTTTACTAGAGCTACAAATATCACAAAATTATGGATATTTCTAGATGTGACACAGCACCCGAGTTAAGCTAGGTTTTCTTGCGAATTTTGACACACTGAGCTCAAAAGGTTCACCATCACTGCACTAGAAGATACTCAGCTTCGTAATAAACAAGGTGAATTGGCACACGAACACAACACAGAGCAAACAGCGAGGAAAAACACTTTGCAATAAGGGGAAATCTCCAAAAGGCAGAGGAAACGCATCGTTCTGTTATTTCGAAAGGAAGATACTGTGTCAATATGGCTCATGCTGCTCTGTCACAAGCACATTCGGCAACATTATTTTTATTCATTTCCCGAGCCAACTTATTCCCATCAGATCATTTTAACCAGAATCCTCTTTTCCAGAGGACTCAGTCCAACTCAGCCCATCCTGGCATGGCAGGCCATCTTTTCCACAGTGTGATGGGGCAGGCTAAAGGAGGCTGAACCGTGCTGTGGTGGGTGGGCCCAGTCTTTCCTTTCAGCCAATGTGCACGCATGGAGTTCGTGAGGCACTTCCCCTTCTCTCCTCAGTTTATGGGTGTGATTCCTCTCTCTCTCTCTCTCTCTCTATATATATATATATATATATATTTAAATTAATTGCACAGAGAAGAAAAGCACACAAAAAAGGAAGGGGGGCATTGAGGTGGGGGAGCAGGCTGAGCCAGTTTAGTCTAGTGGTTAGGGAGCTGGACTCTTATCTGGCAATACTGGGTTCGATTCCAGCCTCCCCCCTGAAGCCAGCTGGGTGACCTTGGGCTAGTCACTCTCTTCTGAGCTCTCCCAGCCCCACCTACCTCACAGGGTGTTCTGTTGTGAGGAGAAGAATAGAAAAGCTTTGTCAGCCGCTTTGAGTCCCCTTAAATGGGTGAGAAAAGCGGGGTGGAAAAGCCAACTCCTTCTTCTAAAAAAGAACCACAAACAAGAATAAGAATCGATTTTCATGTCTCTCATGGAGAACCACACCAGCCAACTCCAGCAGGCTGAGAACAGTCTTGGAAGAACCGAGAACGTTCCAGTAAGGACTGCGTTGGCCCTCGGTTCCTTATTCCTCATGTGTCCACCGCTGTAACTCAGCAGCCCATATCAAACTCTCCCTTGGCTGTAGTCACACCTAAGGTTTAATCCAGCTTCAATCCACCTTCAGAGCGAGAGAACACATCTGCAAAGCAACCCTTAATTTTCTTTCCACGTTATCTATCCCGTGAATTTTCTGAGTTATTTAACACTGAACGAAAGCAGCTTGTCACTTGGAGGATGTACTCCCTCGCTCTGAAAGAGGGCTGAATCTGGATTAAACCTTCAGTGTGACCAGAGCCAACCCCTCAGCAATGGCTGCCCCTCAACCAGACCCCTTCCCTCGCTTCTTAAGCATCATCTCAGTTTGCCCCTCCCTGCTTTGATGATTTTCCCACCCTTTGATGGTCCCTCCCACGGTAGGGAGATTTGTCCCTTTGAAAAGAGAAGAGGAGGAGGCTGAGCGGGTGGGTGGGTGGACAGAGATAATGTCTGCAAAGCATTTAATCTTCTACCCAAAGAACAGCAGAGAGCAAATTAGGATTGATTCCAATTAATTTGCCTTGATGGGCAAAATCTGGAGCTTGGCCATTTCTAGGAATTAAGAACAAAGTCAGGGGACTAAAGTAGGTCACAGTGGAGTTTTGCAATAGCCAAAAGAGGTGTCATCTAGCCACCCGGCGCTCTCAGGGCATCTACTTTCTGTGATGGTGAGGCTTAGAGACACCAGATAAATTCTGGGCTACTGTTGAGCCGACCGACAGGGTCTCTGAGAGTCCCTGTGGGATGGATTCAAGGAAGAAGAAATCTTGCACAGAGCAGAAAAGGCGGCCATGGGCAGCTTAGTGGTTTTTCTAGGATTGAATATGTCTACGTGTAGACTTCTATTGTCTTCTTGGTCCACTTGTCTTGACCAGACAGTCTTTCAATTCCTAATGCATTAAAAAAAAAGTGCAGTTCCAGACAGATTGCATTCTAAGCATCAGGTATGCTGAGTCAACAGCGCAACATGACTTCCACAAGCCACAAGGGGGCCATGAAGCTCTGTGCTGGTCCAAAGGCTGGTTAGATAGAAGCTATGAGGTCAGAGCTACACAATCCAAAATAAGCTAAAAGTCCAAAGGGAATAGCTGGAACTCAGCGGTACAGCAAGCGCTTTCCATGCAGAAGGAGATCTCAGGTTTTAACCCCTAGGCGCTGCCCAAAAAAGGTGATGGCAAACCACATCAAGAAAATCTCATGGAGCAGAGCTCAACCCAAGAGCATCTCAACCTTTATGTCAGTGGTACAAAGTCCTATTTTAGAAGATGTGTTTACTATTGCCAATTCAGAAGTCCAGAAGGCCCTATCATACTCAACTGCTGAATATCCTTGCCCAGTTTGGTATAAGTCTATCCTGAAGAGCATTGAGAAGTTGCAGAGAGTAGCAAGAGAAGCAAAGCTGAACACTACAAAAGCCATCCTTCTGCTATATGGTTATCAGCCTCCTCCAAGGAGACTCAGATCAAGGACTACCTTTATGAGAGCTACCACTCCCCTTAATACACAACCCGCAATTGCCAGATCAGCTTTGTGCGAAGCAAAATCCAATAGCTCAAATGGGATGACTCCCCATGAGGCTCTTCCCATTGGCGCAAACCAAGAATGGGTAACAAGGAAATCCCTAAATTGGCTTAGAAGTGGCATTGGTAGGACAAAAGATAATCTTGCTAAATGGGATTGTTTAGAAGACTCTTCCATTTTATGTGGACCTGGTGATGAACCAACAACCCAACATCTGTATCCCTGTCCAAAATGTCCTGTCTCATGTACAATGAACAGCTCAATGCCACAGATAATGGTGTTGCTGTTGCTCATTTCTGGTCAAAAATTATTTAAATTTATCTTTGTCCTTATTTCGTCAGTACTATTTTATCCAGTTTTTAACATTTTATTGATCTGAATGTTGTTTTTAAACTCATGTATACATTATGTTTGCTCCTTTTTATGGCTTGCTTGGCTGAATGTCGTGCTTTTGACATGAAATAAATAAAGCAGTCCCGAAGGCCTCCTGGGACTTGCCTTGTGTAAACTGTGCTAGCCCACTACAACAGATGGGGATCACATCTTGGGCTTCGGGGCCCAGGTGGAGGAAATATGTGGTGTTAGGCAAAAGATAGTTGGCATGAGCCAGTTTGGTCTAGTGGTTAGGGAGCTGGACTCTTATCTGGGAATACTGGGTTTGATTCCGCCCTCCCCCATGAAGCCAGCTGGGTGACCCTGGGCTAGTCCCAGGTCTCTTCTGAGCTCTCACAGCCCCACCTACCTCACAGAGTGTCTGTTGTGGGGAGAAGAACAAAAGCTTTGTCAGCCACTTTGAGTCCCCTTAAATGGGTGAGAAAAGCGGGGTAGAAAAGCCAACTCTTCTTCTTAAAAAACTTTTATGTATGTGCTTATCAAAAAAGGAGCTTCCTAACTTTGTAAATCTTGGACATTAGATTTCCCCTTTGCTGCCGTTACAGGTCACATCTGTCTCTATACCCATATGGTAAAAATCACAGATTCACTGTGAGAAGACAATAACATTGGTCTTCATCTTAGATCCTTGCAGTTTTTAAAATGAGTCAGCTGTTGAAGTTAATAAGCTTGGGTCCTTTTGAAAGTACTGGGAGGGAAGGAGGGGAGGGAGTTATGTGATAGTGGTAAGGTCCTGGGAGTTGGTCGTGAAGCCATGGCTCAAGACCCCACCAAAATTTCCAGTAAGCCAAGGCAGATGTCTGATGGGCCTCAATGAGGAGCAGTCCTTGGATTTCCCTTCATATTTAGATTTCACCACACCTTCTAGAGCAGTGGTTCTCAACCTGGGGGTCGGGACCCCTTTGGGGGTCAAACTACCCTTTCAGCGGGGTCGCGACGAGTGTCCCATCACCCTTCCCTCCCACCTCCCAGCTGCTGCGCCCCCATGGTTGGGGGTCTCCACAACATGAGGAACTCCATTAAGGAAGGAGGTTAGGAAGAAGCATTAGGAAGGTTGAGAACCACTGTTCTAGAGGAAGCCTTCCCCCGTTTTCGCACTTACCTTTGGAAATCCGGATTTAGAAGATGCAGATCTTGGAGATGGCGTCCTCCCTTGAATTTGGCCCTTAATGATCCGGATCTTGGCGAGGACCCCATATGCCCGCACCTGTGGAGGGGGTGATTTTAGCTGTGGGGCTTGGAGGGGGTGAATTTTGATGGTGGGTGGGGTAGCTGCAAAGCCTGTGGAAGTTTCGCAGCCTCAGTGTTGTCTGTACCTCCCCATAATCCAGATCCGTAGGTTCCGTGAATCAGGATCTAAGGGATCCAGATCTAAAGCTGCTAAGTGGAGAAAACGCCTCTGTATGCCTCCACTATAATAGTTCATTTGGCTAGTGGCTCACTTGCAGATTTCTTGTTTGTCAGTGAGAACTACTGTTTCTTTGGCCTGCCGAGCTGGAGTTCACTACAGCAGGCCTGGATTTGCCTATATTGTTTAATCAAGCATCATTGAGGAACGGCGCCCATTGTCCCTATCCAATGACAGGCTCTCCCCAATAGAATTTCTTTCACCTCCCACGCAGCGCATTCAGAGCATGTCAACGCAAAACTCAATCCAAGCGAAACAAAAGCAGGAATGGTTGATGGGAGAGGGTCTTTCAGCTCCCAGATGAATGGTGCTTGATGTTGTGGAGTGTGAGGGCAAATAGGATGATCTAGGAGAAACAAAGAGTACCGCTTGCCCATGTGGCTCCCAAGATAATGGTGTTGGCTACCTCATGGCCACAGGAGGGTCAATTGAATTTGCACTCAACGCCTGGCGTTTCGGATGACGTTCTGTCCAATTTAACAAAAGCATAATCTTCTTTGCTATCATTACTGCTGAAAACATAAGAGGCTATAAACAGGCTCAAAGCATCACCTGCATAATCCAGGTATTTCAACATGCTCCAGGGAGTAAGTACCACTGAACACCATGGGGCATTCCTCAGAGTAGCCACAGCTAGCGTTGCACGAAGACCACGCCATGCCAAGCACATTGAAGACCACGCCATGCCAAGGGAGGAAATCCAAGGCCCTAAAGGGCATGAGGAGGCCTGGACGGACATCAATGCACCTCCAAATGCACACAGAGCAGCTCTGAGGTGGTTTCTCATGCCCTGGACCAGTTCCTTGCTAGAGTGAATCATGGCACATTCATTCATGGGCCTGATGTGACTATACACGGAGGTGAGGAGGTCATCATTGGGCAGGCATTATGGAGACTTCAGCAATGTGTCTCCAAAATGGCAGCCTGGTCCAGAGGAGGACCAGGCCCCGGGATCGAATAAAGTGAGTATCCGATCCCAAGGGGAGGGAGCAGGTGAAGTTGACTAGCGCTCAAGCGCGAGTGCTA
The DNA here is from genome assembly GCA_023333525.1 of Aspidoscelis tigris stejnegeri. Taxonomy (NCBI): domain Eukaryota; kingdom Metazoa; phylum Chordata; class Lepidosauria; order Squamata; family Teiidae; genus Aspidoscelis; species Aspidoscelis tigris. The sequence continues at coordinate 8,156,430 of JALMGA010000013.1, forward strand.
GTCAGCGTTGGGTCACCACGCCCCTTTCCCGTCCAGCGGACAGGAAGGGTCCTGCGAAAACACCTCTGAACTTGCAGGAACCATTTCTACCGTGTGAAACCAGAGAGGACTCGTAAGTGATCGGTCAAATGAATCATGAGGACATTGTGCTCTTGTCTTAGCGCAAACCAGCTCACAAATTCTGCAGCTTTGCAGTTGCCCACGGCTGTTGATGACCATCTTGCTTTCTCTGTCACAGGGAGGCTGGAGGGAGAGAACCCAAGCTGAGTAGTAAAAACTATATTTTTTTTAAAAAAATGATGATTCTCTAATGTCAGTGGAGGCAATATTCAGAACTAGTACAATGTCTAGCAATTAAGATTGTGTTAATGAAACGTGGAAGGACATGGGGAAATGGGAGCACGGGTATCCTTTGTACACGCTACCCGAGCAGTCCTCTGCAAGGTCCTTCAGCACTTAAAAGCAACCAGCCGGACAGATAATCTGCTGCTGCTGCTTCATTTACAATTTCAGCAATCCTGTGTTTAACAGTGAATTAGTCCTGCATCTATGCAGGATTCAGCTCAGAGGATAAACCAAGCTCCAAGTATGTGTGAACAATGGTGGATACCCGGAGCTCAGGCCGAGGAGTTTCCTGGAGTTTCCCTTTACTTAGCATGCCTTTGTCAGAATATATTCACATGTGAAATGTGCTGGCAGGACCAGAGTTCACACCACTAGGCCACCAAAGCCATCACAAGCTGAATAACAGCAGGTGCATTGTAATCTAGTATCCTGTTTTCCACTAGAATGTAGACATCTAGTATGTATTGCAACATTGTGAGAAATGATTTTTGTTATGAGAACCAGGTCAGTGTGACACCAAGAACAAGTCTATACTAAGATTGGTCTCCATAATCATGTCTATATTCACCATATTGTATCTTAGTTGTAATGCAGTGATACAATGTACATTGATATGCTAGTAGCCAAGTTATATAGCAGATTTGCTATTTTCATATATACAGTTGGACTCCTGTATCCAAGGTTTCGGTAACCACGGTTTCAGTTAACCACCGTTATTGGATCAGCCCCACCTCACCCCCCACGGGCACTGTAAGGGAAAAGCATCAAGAACCGGAAGGCCTATTTCGGCCTCCATAGAGCATTGGAATGGGCATGTGATGTCACAGGACCCCATCCCAAAATGTAAAGGGGTGCATGGGAGGCTTTTGGGAGGCATCTGGTGGCATCACATGCTTATTCCAACACTCTCTGGAGGCGAAATAGGCCTTCCGGAGGCCAGAAAAGCACCTCCAGTTCCAGGGTTGCACAACCCCGGAACCAGAAGGCCTGTTCGCGATTATCCACGGTTTCAGGTAACCACGTTAGGAGCCGGAAAGTATCCCCAGCAGATACAGGGGTCTGACTGTACACACATTTATTCACCATTTATATTCTTACAAGCATATACTCTTTAACCATCAAGCAATAACACCTTCAATTTGGAATGCAATAAGGACTTTATCTTTGCTGAGAGCTTCACACATGCTTATTTGCTGCGCATGTGCTGAATTCAAACTCTTTTAAGCTGACGTACTTCAACAGCCTTCACTAGATCACTGGCGCTGAATGGACAACCTGCTCATTCAGATCCAAACCTTTGTTGCATTTTTTTTTAAACTTACACTTATTTCTGTTACTTAAATATATCACTGCTTTCTTATAGTATTGTAGTACAATTTTGCAAGACAACAAGAAAAGCGAGTGTATGAAAGGGAAAGGGGAAATTTTATTCTGATGTGTACCAGAGAAGGCTGTGCCATCAGCAGAGTTGAAGAAAGTCTGGTCTGTAGAGTGGGGCAGGAGAATAGTTTCTAATCATATCATTTGCTGCACTTAGCAAAACTGGTCATGAGCCTGTCCTGTGAGGTAGCAGCAAAAAGGGCAAACCTAGTATGTTCTGATCTTTTTTTTTGCTGTAGTTGTAACCAACCCTGAGATCTTCGAGTATAGGGCAGGAAATGGATGGATGGATGGATGGATGGATGGATGGATGGATGGATGGATGGATGGATGGATGGATGGATGGATGGATGGATGGATGGATGGATGGATGGATGGATGGATGGATGGATGGATGGATGGATGGATGGATGCTGGATATACCAAAAGCAGCCTATCTGTTGTTGTTGAATTACAGGAGATAATAATTCCATTCTCTTGACAAAGGTAAACCTGAGGATAAAACCATACAGTGATAATTGTTGTTATTACATAAATGCCTATGTGGTGGCCACCCTTTGAAAATAGCTGGTGTGGAGCATCATAATGAACGCTGCAGAAGAAAAAGGAGGATTAGAAAGGTAGGTGAACTGGTTTAGTGTCCAATAACACTTGTGCTTTTATCTTTAATCCGTTTCAAGGTGAGAAAACCAATTGGGGGTTCTCTCTGTGCTCAGTCAGTAAACCCAGTTGCTGTCTATTACGTTTTGTCCATGTGGTGTTAGTGGTGTTCTGGTCCTGAATGCAGCTGGCTTCATGGGGGAGTGTGGAATCAAACCCAGTATTCCCAGATAAGGGTCCAGCTCCCTAACCCCTAGACCAAGCTGGCCTAGTGGTTAGGTAATGAGAAATGGGTGCGGAGGCATGGGGAAGTGCAGAAGTCCAGAGAGGTCCAGTTCAAACAGTGAGGAGCTGGACAACTAAAGGCATCTCCATTTGGTCTCATGTGGCTGCAGCCACGGAGGGAGACTCCAGCATCTGATGGAGTAGAGCCATACCTAAATGCCAAGCTCAGCAGCCAGCCAATAGGTCCGTAGCACGCACACACACACACACCGACTTCCTGAGCCAGCTTAATGGCCCTCCTAACCACTTGTATCCCTTTTCTGTCTCGATGAGACATACCCTCCAGTGTATTCAGGAAAGGAGGTCAAAAGAGATGTTCATTAAGTACATGCAGGGGAAAAATAAAAGCACGATTCCCGGTCCCTCCTCCCAAGGGCAGACGGAAGATGAGGCAGAGTTTCCACTCGGCATCATCAAGCCCAAAGAGCCGAGCACCCCAGCTCCTTAACTCATCCCACCACACTGGTCCTGTGGCTGATGCCTTAACAAGGAAGAGACCGCTGCTCCCCATAGCGTGCCAGCACGGTGTGTGAAAGGGAAATAAGCAGGGGCCCCTGGAGGATGAGCCTCCCAGGGGGACCTTGGTTCTTGTTTGTGCCTTTCGAAAAAGCACTGAGCTCACAGCCCCAGAGACAGCAGCTCAAAGGCCTCGGCTTCCAGCAGGCTTGGATACGAGAAGAACGTGTTCACAGAAACCATGGGCGGAAGTCTAGACTCCCCAGGCAAACATGAGCTCCAAGGAAGACATCTTACTTCACCCTGCAGACCAGGAGTGGAGCAATGACCTCTCACAGCCATTCAGTCAGTTTGGTCTAGTGCTTAAGGAGCCAGACTCTTATCTGGGAATACCGGGTTTGATTCCACCCTCCTCCAGGAAGCCAGCTGGGTGGCCTTGGGCTAGTCACAGCTCTCTTCTGAGCTCTCACAGCCCCACCCACCTCACAGGGTGTCTGTGGTGAGAAGAAGGATTGTCAGCTGCTTTGAGTCCCCTTAAATAGGTGAGAAAAGTGGGGTAAAAAAGCCAACTCTTCTTCTTCCTCCATGAAGCCAGCTGGGTGGCCTTGGGCTAGTCACAGCTCTCTTCTGAGCTCTCACTACCCCACAGGGTGTCTGTGGTGGGGAGAAGAACAGAAGGATTGACAGCTGCTTTGAGTCCCCTTAAATGGGTGAGAAAAGTGGGGTAGAAAAGCCAACTCTTCTTCTTCCTCCATGAAGCCAGCTGGGTGGCCTTGGGCTAGTCACAGCTCTCTTCTGAGCTCTCACAGCCCCACCTACCTCACAGGGTGTTCTGTTGTAGGAAGAAGGGTGCAGATCCAAAGTGGATTCAGGTTGGATCTGATGCTTTCAGATCGCGGATATATTATGGGATACATATCAGATACGTATTTATTCATATTGGATACCTATTTGTTCATATTGGATACGTATTGGAGATTTGCACAAATACATTCGTATTGGATAGAATCCTACCACCCTCCAAGTGGATCTATGCAAATGAATGCAGATTTTCTAACATTCGATTCATTACGAATCCAATGTCAAGTAACCCATTTGTGCGCATCCCTAAGGCAGAAGGCTTTTATAGCCACTAATTTTTAAAATTCTGCGACACAGGTTTTTTCCCCTGCATCCACAGATGGAGTGATCCTTTGTAAATGGTCACCCCCAAAAAACCTCTGCCTGATTGCACCCAGAGACACAACCTAAACCCCAAGAATTGTACTGAATCACTCCAATCATGGCCCATCTAGTTAGTGGAGGCTAATGTTGGTAGTAGGGCAGAAAGCAAGGCTGCTAAAATGAATTAGCGCTGGGATCATAACAGGTAGATTAGACTAGGGGTGTAAACATTCAAAGGTATTCAACATTGGATAGAATCTGCCTGAATTTCAACTTTCGAATTTGAATCGAAGGTCTAGAAATTCAATGTCTATAAATTCGAATTTAAAGATTCGAATGAATTTTGAATTTTGGATCTAGTCCTTCGAATTATCTGGACATTCATATGTGTACTTGCAGACATGCATTTGTACAGATCCGTACGGGACGATCTGTACAGATCCGTATGGGTTGCATACAAGATAACTACGGGATGCATATGTACATGTACAGATGTGTACGTGATGCGTAACAATGCATACAGGCACATACGAAGGTCGTCGACCTTCGTAAGTGGAAATTCAAAACGAAAATTCAAACAAATGGACTTGAATTTGCTTAATTCAAATCGAATTTGGTTAAATATGAATTTTAAATATTCGAATCAAACTGAATTTTTGGGTATTCAGTTTGAATCCAATCCCGATAATCGCATCTGCGCACACCCCTAGATTAGTTCCTATAAGTTTCCAGTTCTATCCAAAGTCCCATGGAAATTGACCTAAAAGCACCTTCAGCAGGATACACACTTTAGCATTTGTGAAACTAAGAAACCTGCAGGAGGGAGAAAGAGAGGGTATGTCAGGACGCTGGCCACTGGAGACTGTATGTAGTCACAGTAAGCCCTTATCCTTCATGACTTCATCTAATCCACTTTTGAAATAGCGCAGTATTCATATTCTAAGATTCTCATCTGCGTCACTCCTAATGCAGGCACTTTCTGTTTCCCTCTGAAGTTCTAGAAGCAAATGACTGTCATTCTGATTCGAGCACAAACAGTCTGTTCCGGCTATGATTCAGCCCATTCATGAACAGAATTAAAAGGGGGGAGGAAAAGGGTTGGGGGTGGACGTTGCTTATCTGGGCAAAGGGCACTTCCTGCGACCCAACCTCTGGCCATTCGCCAAGCTCACGGAGACCTGCACAGGAACTGCGCAGAAGCTGCCGGGAGATGGGCGGCGTGGTCAGTGACCCAAAGGAAGGCCTTAATTGGGCTGAAACAGAGGTGGGTGTCAAGGGCTCAGCGGAAGCTTTAAGCAAAAAGGCAGATTAATTATATTATGGGCAAGCAAAGCGGTGGGAACACGGAGCTGAAATCCAAGCAAAGCCGTTAATACTCTTAAGGGGGAGAAGCATGTGCCAGCCAGCGAGCACACCCTCTTCGGTCCCTTCTCCACCATACCAACTCAAGGCATCTCGGAGGGTACAGTGGCTACGTACGGCACCGGCCTTCCCCAGCCTTGTACCCTCCAGATGTTGGAGACCAAGACTTCTGTCAGTCTCAGAATGGCCGTGCCGTCGGAGGCTGAAGATGCCTAGAAGGCATGAAGCTCACAAGACCCCGTCTCATCAAAGGGGGAAAGGAAGAGGCATGGAAAGGGATGAGTTTCCTCAGACTTGCATCCGGTGCTCCACAGCCAGATATAGAGGTCACAGTGTAGGCTGCAAATCACCTCTAGTGAGTGGTCTATAGGGTGGCAACCAGCCTCTGGGCTTTTCCACACTTGGTCTAAAGGGACAGCTTGGGGATGCTCCAGCACGCACCATCTGTGAGCCAGTTTGGTCTAGTGGTTAAGGAGCCGGGTGACCTTGGGCTAGTCACAGCTCTCCTCTGAGCTCTCACAGCCCCACTTACCTCACAGGATGTTCTGTTGTAGGAAGAGGCTTTGACAGCTGCTTTGAGTCCCCTTAAATGGGTGAGCAAAGTGGGGTAGAAAAGCCAACTCTTCTTCTTCTTCTGGACAAAGGGCGTGTGGACTGGGGCAATGCGGCTCCAGCAGCGTGCCACATCTGACGCCCCGATCACTGCAACAACTGGGGCAAAGTTTGGGATGTATCAGGCACAGGGGTGCAATTTTCAACATTAGATTCGTAACGGTTCAAATATTCGAAAATCCAAATTCATACGAATAAAGAAAAATGAATCTCTGGACATTTGAACTGATATGAATACATTTGTATCTGTTCATTCGAATATTCAATACATATACCCAATGATACAAATCTTGTATGCATCCCATTTTCATCCCGTCTTCATTCCATACAGATCCATATGGATGCGTACGGATACACACAAGATGCACGCAGATACGTACGCGATCACATACATATGTCCGAATTATTCGTACGAATAACTCACAATATTCATATTTGTACAAATACTAAAGTCTGGATCCCTAACCACTTGACCAAAGTGGCTCACAGCTAATTGGAGTGGTGCCCTCTTGATCCAGATAACAGGCTGATCAGGAAGCCCAGGATCCAGATCAGAGGCCTTTGATCCAGATCTAAGGGCTAGTGCCGAACGTGCCTTTTGTCTCCGAGTGGCAGCCAGATTCCACTTTCGGCTTTCTGTTCTTAACGTGGTTAAAGGAGATTAGAAAATGCTGCTGTTTTGCCTGCCTCCCTAGTTACCATTTTCTGCACGTGCGCCATAAAGGCAGAAACAAAGCCTCCCATAAACAGAATATCAGAAAAACAAAACGGGTGTTGAAGAAAAATACCCGAACAAAAAAGCATTTTCTTAAACCGTTGCATCTCTGTGACTTGAAACTGTGTCTAGGATTGCTGTTTTGGCAGACAAAACATTCCATGCAGGTGAATCACAACGCTCAAGTTCAAGAGAAGACCCGGGAAATGTAAAAGTGCCTTTTAATACAAATATATAGGTAGGTACATTTGAACAGCTGATGCCAGCAAAAGGGAGGCTGAGGTTTTTCCGCTGCTTATTCTGCAATAGTTCCGTGGCCACCACGGTCACACGGTAAACACAACATCTATTTCAGGGCCCAATGGGGAGTGAGAACACTTTTGGGTAGTTCACACCCTTTTGATTTACTGCTCCCTGAAATCGTCTTTGTCCGTCCACACTTTTAATGGTTCATTCGAAGCCGGAGTCCGGTGACCACCACGTCCTTTCCTCCCTCTCCACCCACCTCCTGTGATTGGCTAACCTTTTGTCAATCCCATTTTGGTTCCTCCGGGAGAGGGAAGGCCACCTCCTTCGAGCCCCACCCTCCCCATGCCTGCCTTTTGTCCCCCACCCCTTTTTTTTTTGTTAAGTGTCAGAGGTGGAGTTGAAGTGATCAGGATTAATAGAAAGAGCTCAGATGTTGAGGTGCGTGTGTTGACTTCACAGCTGCAGGCTAGAGAAATATCAGTTGTCTCTTCATGTTGCTGGCTTGGTTTACGATGTTTCACCCCCACCTTGTGCTCCTCACTGGTCCAGCTGACCACTCTGCCTCCAGCCATCTACCTGCCCCTCTTTCTTCTCCCTGCTCCAGTTAGCCTTTCCACCCTTCCACCTTAAGCCCCAAGGAGTCTGTGGGACCTCAAATCTCATGTCCTATTTCCTGGGGGTGTAAGAGTCCAAATCCAGTATTCACAGTGCTGCACGTGGGCACAGCCATGCAATGTTCCTGGCAGCGATACAGCAAACCATTGCTACTGCCTTCCTCAGGGATCGAACCTAGGACCCTCTGCAGGCACAACAAACTGCCCACTACTAGGTCACCCCTGAGGAGCAAGTGACAACTTCAAAGAAGCTGCTGCGGCTCTCCCTTGAGCACCAGCTGCCCAAACAGGTTTCCTTGCCAGCCAAAGGGGTGAGGAAACACCAGCAAGGGCAGTACAGAAGAAGAAGCATGGAGGGAAAAGGCTGCAAAAAGTTAACAACTTTTTTGTCTTACGTGGCCACACGTTGCCCCGACCCTTGGAGAGCTCAGTGTGGACTGGAGGGGCAGGAGCAGCAAGCAGGTAGAAATAAACAGGCTCCCACCTGCTCCAGGTGTGGCTGAGCAACCTGACCTTTTAGAGAACATTCTGGCAGGGCAGAGAAGGCGTCTGTGCAACTTCCGAGTAAAGACTTCACCCAGGACACTCCCAGTTGGGGAAGGTAAGAGAGAACCTTCTGGTGCCATTTTCCACCTGCACCTGCTACCTTTTGGTCATGCAGACTTTGGCAAGGACGAGTCCCCGGGCCTGCGTTCTTGTCTGAATAAGAGGAAAGACCTTGCGCTTCAGATAATATGCCTAAGGAGGGTTTCTTGGGTGGGGCAGAAACAAGGGTGGCCTGGAGAGACTTTGAATGAATAAGGCAGGGAGGAAAGGGAAGAACCGGGAGAAGGAACCGCTGGAGGATGCCAGCCGGTGAGGGCGTAGGGACCTTCAGCTCAACCCAGCGTCTTGGAACAAGGCAGATTCAAGGCAAGCAAATCCACAGCCTTCTGCTTCTTCCACCCACTGGGCCACGCTGCCCCTGCCATCAGGACACACCAAGCACTGCTGCCAACTGCGGGGCCTGACTCATCCCTTGGCAGGGAGCAGTGCCAAGCCCTGGTCTGTGTTGTGGTGAACAGGAGGAGAGACAGAGCCTCCCCGCCGCTCCCAGGCTAGGCAAAAGGCACCAAGGCCAGGAGAACCACAAGAGCCAGCCTGCCCACGAGGCTCGGGCGGGGAAGCCAAGCTCCCCCCCGCAAGGTCTCTTTGTTGGTTTCACCCATATCCGAAGCTCTTGCGCCACCCGCCGACTGGGCACGTGAACTACACAGGTCATGCAGGTTCCCTTGGAACTGGATCTTCCGGGACTCTTGCCGGAGCGATTCCCAAATGTTTGCCGCCTCCTCGGGACAGCTGGACAAAACCTGGGCGGCACAGTTTTGGAAGTCATCCCAAGACCTACAAAGAAGGAGAGTCACAAGTGAAGATAAGACAAAAACCATTAAGGGGCAACTTCATGGAGGGCTCTGAAGACTTTGGGCTTCTGAGTATTCCTGGACTACAAGTCCCATCATCCATACCCAATGGCTACAGTAGCTGGGGTCTGAAAACATCTGGAAAGGCCATCCCAGATTCAGGCGCTCCACAGGGCCCCTTGTTATTAAAAAATAAATAAAACAGTGACTCTTAGGCACCTCATTTGCAACAGACAGGAGCTGCACACTGATTTCACAGCAAGGAGGAGGAGGAAGAGGAGACTTGGCTTTTATACACCACTTTTCTCAGCCTTTTAAGGGGACTCCAAGAGGTTGACAAACCTTCTGTTCTTCTCCCTACAGAAAGAGAGCTGCAGCTAGCCCATGGCCACGCAGCTGGCTTCATGCATGAGAGAGGAATCGAACCAGGCCTCCTTTCCACACCACTAATTGGTTTAAGGGAGGCCTCGTCTCCTGTAGCACATTCTCCCCACACAGGAAGGAGTGTAAACCCCCAGTCCAAATTGGGCCAGGCCCAAAATGGCCTCCTAGTCTAGTACTGTCAGACTAAGCACTGGTGTTACCTGACCACAGGAAGTGTGGACACCTCAATGGTCCAGAATATTGGGGGGCATTCTGATACTGCACCTTGTTGCACAATCCAAATGGATCCCCTGGAGCTGCGGCCATTGGGGCCTTCAGAGCCAGCTCCAAAGCTGGCATGAATTCTGGAACTACCGTCCCAGGGGTGGGTCTATCCTCCTCTGGGCCAGATTCTTCACAGGGCATCAGCACCGGACACTCTGATCTTGTCTAGTGACAGCAAGTGCAGAAACAGCCTAGGAGTCAAACCTCTACTCAAACCGTGGGTGCTTACTGGGTAATTTTGGGCCACCCACTGACTCTCAGCTTAACTGCACAGGGTTATTGCAAGACTAAAACAGAGGAAGGAGAACGTTTGATCTCTAATTAAAATAAATATAGATAAAATAAGACATCTAGTCAGCACCAGACTGACGAAGGACGAGACTCAACAGAAGGAGCAAGGACAAATCATTTGCCCTGGCTGAAGACGGCATTCGGAATGCCGTTCTTACCTGCAGGGGCCTACTGTAGAGAAAGATGCTCCTCACCTGCAGATGGTGTCCAGCTCTTGTTGCTCCTGGGAACTGTCTCCATCCTGCTGTTGCACACTCTGGGCCATGCTGTCCCCCAGGCTTATCAGGCACCCAGCAAAACCTTTGTAGATGGTGTTGCACTTCTGACCTGCCATATCCACCGGCTCCTGAGACAAGGCTGCAAGGAGGAGGGGCAATATGTGAACATGGATATCACCATCATTAATTAAAAGCATTATTAATATAGAGCCGTGGTCACACTTGAAACCTTCACTCCATCTTCTGAGGGCAATGCTCACACCTGTTCATCTCTATCTGCTTTATTTGTGGACTTGCCACCTTCTCCGCTTTGAGTCCCCTTAATTAGGTCAGAAAAGTGGGATATAAAAGCCAACTCTTCTTGTTGTTGTTGTTGTTAAATTTGAAATGAATCAGGCATTCCAAATTGTGGACACCCAATCCGTTTCAGAATTTAGCTGGCCATTGTGCCTAATAAAGATGCAAAGTGGGCCACAACCTGATCTATCTTGTAAACTAAGCATGGCAGTGATCAGGAGTGGAAGTGAAGAAGCTTGTTTTATACTCAGTGCTTTCTGGGACAAAAATAACAACCACGCGCAACATGGATCTTTGAAAAGGAAATAATAAGAAAACCCTGAATGTAATCAACTTATGACAAAAATCAACCAGGGCTCTTCCTCTGTGCCACTAAACGGCCCATCGAAACCCAATCAAAATTTTAGTCGGAATAAATGGATTTCGAAGCAAACGGCAAACCTACAAAGGGGGGGGAACCCTTTCATCTCCTGACAACTTCATGTTCATTCACTCAGACTTGTATCAAACCGACACACAACAGCTGGATCAGAGACCGCAGAACTTCTCACAGAACCCATCGGCTGGCCCAGGCTTAGTTGGGAGGCTACAGTCCAGCGGATGCCTCCACATGCGTGGCTGATGGTGGGCTGAGGCTACGGAGTATCTGCATTAATATTTTAAGGGAGATGCTCTAGATAATTCATCTCCAACACATCCCTGAGGCTGACTCCCTTCTCAGAGCAGCCATGCAGAAAGCGGAAGCGTCAGATGCAAATGTCAAGCTACCGCTCCCGGCTTCCCCTCCGACCTAGCAGAGGAGGCCGCAAGGAGCTGATGAGGCCTCCGGAGCTGCTCTACCCCTCTAAGAACTTGGCTGCCACCACCAGCCCTCCAAGCGTCCCACGCAGTTGAGGGTCAAGGGTGGAACTTTACCAGAGTGTGCCGAAAAGCCTGTTATAAGTTGATTGTTCTGAAAAGCCTCTTCGTTGTCCCACCACTTTCAGAGGTGGGCAGCCAGGGGGAGACCTTCTCAGTGATGGCCCCTAGGCTATGGAATAGTCTGTCTTGAGGTGCGTCAGGCCACTGTATATGTTTAGGGGGGCAGTGAAGATGTACCTCTTTGCCCTGGCCTTTGTTTAAATGGGAATATACTAGGGATGTGAACAGATATTCATAACATTCAAAATTTGGCCAAATTCGGATATTTGAACTTGACTAGAATGTTACAATATTCGTATACCAACATTCAATGGAATAAAAATGTCTCTGGACATTCGTACTAATAGTTCGGACATTTGTTACATTGGGGGTGTGGAGAAACAGAGTGCCATTTACATCCGCAGTGGATCCAGATTGCATTCTACGTGGTTCGACAGCGGATTAAAAGTGGATTCAGGTCAGATTTGACGTTTTCAGAGTATGGATATGTATCGCATGTTCATACAAATAGATTTGTATCAAATAGAACTTTACCACATTTGAATACGATCTGTTTGTTCAAATACAGATGGTCAAACATTCAATTCTTTTCTAATCAAACGCCAAGAAAACATGCGTGCAAGACCCTAGAATATACTGTGTCTTCCCACTTTACAGGCACTGCTACTGTTTGAATATATACTGTTGGTGTTTTAATATAGGTCTGATTTTAAATACTGTTACCCGCCCTGAGACCTTTGGGAATAGGGTGGAATAGAAGAACAAATAATAAGTAAATAAAATATATCTTCAGAATCCTGCATGGGAGAGCCTCCCTGACTCCAACTGCCCCCAAACCAACGGTTGCAGGAGTTTATATGGAGGCCTTAAGTGCCAGTGACGTCCACCCTGCCCCCCAAACCTCATACTGGTTCAAACTGGAGGTATGGATTTGTTACTAGGCCCCAAGCCATTATCCTAGCACTTTTACCAGCCTTTTACAAACTCAAGGTCTTCTAACATTCCAGTCCTCTCCTTGGGGCTGGCCTCACCTCCTCCCAAAATCACCTCAGAAAATGGAAGCCAGCCCTGTTGCTGACAGGGCTTTGGGGAGCTTCTGTTCAAAAACCTGCCGCCGTGCCAAAGAAGGACATACTCAGTGCTTAGAATAAGCTATATCTTTCCCTTTCTTTTTTTTTTTACAAGTACTAGGGTGTGGATATGATTTGAAAAATAAGAGTAGTGAGGTAAAAGGATTGGGAATCATTATTTTTCAGGCATATTAGGCAATGTGGGATGGGATGGAGAACAGGACATCTGAAGAACGCCCTTTCTCACTTTTAAGGCAAAAAAAAAAAAAGATACTTGAAGTTATTAAGAGACAGGAAATGTGTGAGTACTGTCCAAAAGCTGAAAAGCCAGAAATTGAATTAGCTCAAGAGAGAAGGCAATTCGACGCTCCACACGGGCACTACTTTTTGGTGTCCCCGTTCCCCCACTGCTGGGCGAGAATATCACCCCTCATCCCACTGTGCGCTATTATCTCCCAAGGTTTCGAATGCTCTTACTCCATCTCCTTTCGAACCTAGGCCTCTTCAGTCTGGAGAGACGGCATTTAAGAGGGGACCTGATTGAAGTATATAAAATTATGCACGGTATAGAAAAAGGTGGATAGAGAACATTTCTTTTCTCTATCACACAACACTAGAACCAGGGGGCATCTATGAAGCTGATGGGTAGGAGAGTCGGATCCAACAAGGGGAAGGATTTCTTCACCCAGAACCCGGGTCATCGGTTTATGGAATTTGCTGCCAGAAGAGGTGATAGCAGCTTCCAGCCTAGATGGATTTAGGGTAGGGTTAGACAAATTTATGGATGACAAATGTATCAATGGTTACTAGAATGAATGCCTAAGTACATCTTTCAGGCTGGAGAGGAAAGCAGCATGCTTCTAAGGCCATTTGCTGGGATTTGAGAGCAGGAAAAGGTTTGTCCTTGTCTCTGATGAAGATGCCCATGAGCATTTGGTGGGCCACCGTGTGCGACAGGCCACTGGACTAGATGGGCTCTGGCCTAATCCAGCAGTATGCATCCCATTTTTATCTGGTATTCCTCCTGTTTTCATCCCGTACATATCTGTACAGATATGTATGGATATGGACAAGATGCGTACGTAACCGTACACATACGAATGTCTGAATTAATTGTAGAAATAATGCAAAAGATTTGTATTTGTTTGAATATTAAAAAACGATTGTCCGGAGATTTGACTCGAGTTCAAATGTCCAAATTTGATCAAATAACAAATATCGTGAATATTTATGTGCATTCCTAGCAGGTGCCTTTCCCCAGAAGTTTCCTAACTGTTGACTACCGGCTGTAGTATGAACAGACCCCTGCAGGTCTGGCTAGCATCAAAACCCATGCCTGGTCAGGATAGGCTGTGAAATTCTTCCAGTGCCCTTTAAGTTCTCAGTAAACATTTCATTTTAAAAATATATATATTGATAATGTACAGTATACCCCATCTTTTGATGAAGGTCACCCTCCCAAAGTGGTCGCCATGAATTATTAAAACTGCCAAACAAGAAGTAATAAAACCATCTCAAAATGCTAACATTTATATTGGAACAGGCACAGAATGTTGGGAGTAGAATATTGGGCTTTGGAGTTCAGCAACATCTGGAGGGGCCACAGTTTGAGATACTGATATTAAATCATGAATAATGTATTTTTTTCTTTTCTTTTAACGCATGCCAGAGCAGCTTCCTCTTTCAAATAGCTACCGCAGGGCATTAGGAGAAACAGGACAGTGGAAGAGACAGATTGGAGCAGAAGAAATCTATGCCCTTTCAGAGTTCATTTCCTCCAACCCCAGTTAGTATGACCAACAAGGAGCTGGAGTTCAGCAAAGCTCACGGGATCGCAATAGCTCATTCCTTTTTCAAACCAGGGGCAATTTCGCACGCAATTAACCAACATTGACTACTGCTCACACTTGGTGCACTAGTTAACTTTGGCCGTTCCCTGCCCCCGGGATTGAATACTTACCTTATTCGATCCCGGGGCCCGGTCCTCCTCTGGGTGCTGCCATTTTGGCTGTGGTGCCCTCCGCAACTGTACATGCATCAGCGCCATCGCCATGATGCCGCTGTGGCATCTATGGGTGTCCAAGATGCCAGTGTGTTTGTGTAGCACCTCAGACTAGGAATGTGCAGAAATGTGGTTTTTTTGCATTTGAATTTGAGTCAAATCAAATATCCAAACGTTCAATTCCATTCGAATTCTTAGACTCTGGGTGCAACAAAATCCAATTCGAATAGAATACATTTGAATCTATTTGTTCAAATGTTAGATTTGAATCTGAAGATACAAATGCCGACAACATTTGTATGTGTTATACGTATCTGTACGCATTTCGTACGCATCCCGTTTTCTCCCGTATGGATTGCTTTTTTGACCCGTATTGTCAGCGTAAATACGTACAGATATGTATGAGATTCGTACAGATATGTACATTCAAATGTTTCGAATCATTTGAACGAATGTTTTAGAACATTCGGAATTATTGTTCACATGTTCAAATTCGAATGTGTAGACATTCTATTTGAATTTGAATGTCCACATTCGATCGAATTCGATCGAACTTCGAATGTTTTGAACTTTCGTGCACATCCTTACCTCAGACAACCCCGGAGCACCGGGACAGGTGTGGATGGTCACGCCACTGGACGCTCCAGGTAAGTTTCTAGTAAATGTTGGTTAAGGTGTAGAGCATGATTTGTGCTCCACACCTAATCAACCATTAGTGAACTTCTGGTGAGGCAGGGCAGGCTTAGAAGCTGTAGCAGCCTCCTCGAAGTGCAGATGTTCACTAATTCTTGACTAGCGGCCGAAGTGCGAAAAGGCCCCAAATCATGTAGGCCACACTACTGCAAAGCACACAGGCAAGGAAGAGCTGCGATATGCAACTGGTTTTATCATTGTGAGCAAAATTTTGGCCCTTTTCACACTTCCCTGGGAAAACACCCCAGGGAGGCAAAGCTGTGGAGTACTATGGGTGTCCACAAGTCTGGATACCCAAATCATTTGAAATTTAGCCGGCACTGAACTGCACGCCGGCTAAGTGTGAATTGCTTCCATTAAGAATGCAATTGCAATGGCACTACAATGGTGCCAATGAGCATGTGTGACAGTGGCAGTGAAAACTAGGTGGCGCATCGTGCAACCACACCTGTACGGCCACGTCACACACTCCATTTCAGCCCAGGGCGCAGGAGTTTATAGGCCGACCGTTAGACAAGTGGTGGAGCACAAAAATGCCCATCCTCCACACCTATCCTGGCACATGTGGAGATGCTTCTAGTATAGAAACATCTCTGTGCAATGTGTATGCTCCATCTAGGAGCGTGCCCAGAGAGTGCCTTTTCACCAAGTGTGAAAAGGCTCTTTATCTCCGCAACAGTGAAGACGAGAGACCCACATTGTCATTTTAAAGCCAAGATGCCCACAATTCTAACAAGGCTGCAAAATCATACCAAACTGTCCTAAAGTATTCACATAGCCAGTTACCATGTATCACCACATCTGCTTAGAATAACCTTGTCAGAGGATCTGATAACCTTAGCTGTGTCGTATCCTGGACATTCAGGGCAATCCGCCAACCTAGGATAGAAAGTCGGCAGCAGCACCCGCAGGTGGCAAGCCATATGTCCACCCAAGCCCATCATCCCACCACGAGATTAGCATTAATCAAAATGAAAGTCACATTCGAACTCAAGGACTCTTTGGTTGCCTGGTCATTTAAAGGCTTTGCAAGCCTCTGTGTCAAGGTTCCTGGTCCTTATGGTGGGTACACACACAGTTCTGGCGTAACGTCATGCCTATCTGCTCCATGCCCATCACTGCTGAGGGCCAGGAAGCATCTGAGAGGGCTGATGCTGGGCCTATGGCAGCTGGGCATATGGACCATCCTTGGCACTTGCAGGAACATGGCGGGGAGTTTGTTCCTGCTTCAGTGAAGGACACGTTTACCAGGATCAAGACCAAGTATTCTCAGAAAGTATTCTCAATGATGCAAGTTGTACTTGCATCGTTCATTTCAAATTGGGTTTACCCCAAAGCTGTTGAGGGTTATGGAATAAGGTGTTGACATTAATATATAAAGCCACAAACGGCTTGGGCCCTGGGTATCTGAAGGAGTGCCTTCTCCCATATAGACCTGCCGGGGCACTGAGACCTCAGGGAGGGGGCCTTCTTGGAGTTCCTTCCCTTTCAGAGGCACTAGGCACAGGGACATGCAAAAGGGCCTTTTCTGTGGTTTCGGTGCAGATTTGATTGGTGCAGCTGCTTTCTAACCTCCCCAGTTTAACAAATTTCCGAACAATTCGTACAAATTTCAGGAAACATTCATATTTGAACGAATGTCAATAAAGGAATACCAAACATTCAATTTGTGTACGAATCTCCAAATTTGTAAAAAATTCATACGAATAATGAATATTACGAATATTCACGCACATTAGAGATGTGCACAATTCTTTTTGACATTCTATTCAAACTGAATCAAATAATCCAAAATCCGATTTGAATCTTTTACATTCAAATTTAACAAGATTCAGTTCAAATTTATCAAACTTGAATCTGTTTGTTCGAATATTTGATTCATATCTGACCATATGAATGTCGACAACATTTGTGTGCGCGCGTACGCATCTTCCCCACATCCGTACACATCCATACGCATCCATACATGTCCGTGTGCATCCCGTAGTTATCCCGTATGCAACCCGTAGTTATCCCATACAGATCCGTACAAACGTGTACAGATGTGGGAAAGGTGCAGATCTTCTAGTACGCATGGTGTGTTCTCTTTCTCTCTCTGTGTGTTAACAACTATCCAACACGCTTCTTTCTTAATAAAGTAGTCTTAGCCTAAAACTCTATTCCATCTGACTCCAAGGGGTCTCAGGCTTGGTGGCTCTACATCCATTCCAGGTAATAAAAAAGCTCCTCTGTTCAAGGGATGCAATTTCTTCTGAACAGCATGGTAAAACCTCTGTGGCAAGCCACAGGCTCTGCGTGCAATCTCTTGCAATTGCTAACTGAAGAGTATCTAAGTAAACGAAAACCCTGGAGCCTGTTGGCTACAAGTGCAGACAAACATTGTGAAATAGTTACCTCCTCCAGACACCGGCTTGGTATTTTCTTAGGAACACCACACAATAAATTCATCAGCAAAAAAAAACCCAATAGAAACATAGATATTTGAAACAGTAAATCAGATGGTTAAGCTTCAGTTGCTCACGTTTTCCCATCAGTCTCTAGACATGATATCTATATGGAGTGAAGGCAGAAGATATTTTGGCAGAAGGGCAAATGGATCAGAGAAAGGCAGGCTGCCCAGCTCTGCTCTCTTGAGTAAAGTGGATCTCCAAATGCTGCTTCGCTGTCCCATCAACCCCATCCAACATGGCCAGTGATGGGTATTGGAGCCCAGACAGATCTCACAGGGCACACAGTGCCCACCGTGTTTATTTTTGCCCTGGCCATCCTCAGGACATACACGCTTTCGGCTGCATCACTCATGCCTGCCTCCACGATTGACCTGAGCCGCCTCCACGGAACTCTTGACTCTCCACCCCTTTTGCTGCGTCAAATCTACCTCCTTTCTTATAGGATGCCATGCAATTAAAAATAATAATACATTTGCAGAAAAATGCTAATTAGAAAGAGGAATTATACACATGAACTGAGGAGTTTATGTATCCAGAGATACCAATGCACACTGGGCTAGGAACGGATTCGTTTGTTTACTGTCTAGCTACGTATTTCCTATGGCTGTTTCTGCATGGGCCCTGAAGACGCCAGTAGGAACTTGATAGGAATGCATTTGGTACAGATCCACCACCTACCTTCTACACTGATGACCCCCATTAGGACCCCATTCGAAATGTGTTGTCCACACAAGCACCTTCAAATTCCGGATTTAATGGGGTCTTCAGACCCTTAAATCTGGGTTAGTGGTAGACCGCTTTAACTGTGTCTTCAACCTGGTCTTCCGCCACAAAGACCAGATCACAGAGCATGCTTGTGCACTCATGTTAGGCCAAATTGGTCCTGGGGAGGGCCTAGAGGCCGCCATTTGCAGCAGGGCAACTCCAGCTCCGCCCCTCATCACACACATGTAGGCCTGCACATCCTTCGTAGAGGTCCATGAAGCTGAACACAAGCTGTGTAGCAGCTACGTAGGCAGCAATGAAGCCGTGTCTCTCAGGCGTACCCACTGTAACCAGAAGTTACACTGTAACCGGCTGTGTGGGCCAATCACACTGCACTACGGGCAGACCTTCCGGCTTGGGCCCAATCAGAGCTTTGGAATGAGTGCTGCTGTTTAACACCCATTGCCATTGGGTGCCAAACACCCTTTGAGGATGTATGGGGTCCTCACCATGATGTGGAACTACTTGGACCAGATTCCCCAAGGACCGGATCCCAAAGATCCGGATCTTTTTAATCTGGATTAAACAAGTTAAGTGCAGCAACAACCTCAGCAGATTCTATCCACCTTCCATCTGATTTCTCTGCTTTTGAACGTAGTCATGCCACTGAAGATCCTATCACTGCACTATGTCCGCTTGCGTGAGCAGAATCACAGATCTGTACGGCGGCTGCTTCTGTCCGCTCTTCCAAATGAAGAATTTTGGAGATCCCAGCATGCCTGCCAGGGCTTGATACAATAACATACTTATTCGGGACCTACAGGTGGGCACTAATCTGGAGAAAGTTGAGACAGCTGTCCCAGGCAATTGACTTAGAACCCTGCTTGAGGAGACAGATTTACATTTTCCTGAACAAGCCACACGGAAATAAAGAGCAGCTGCCCCAAAGAATAGAGAGTCTTACACAGCGGCCATTTATTCCAAGAAGAAGCCATGCTGGAGAGTTTCCAAGCGAGCTGTGTGCTGTGTTAACAGGAAAGACTGGCACTTGTCAGGAGCCGAGATACCATGTCTGCGCCGAAGCAACCTGAGCCAATTCTGCTAAGCTCTTTTATCTTGTGAACGTCGAGTAAGATGCCAACAGGCATCCGTATCAAGTTGCCATTGAAAACGTGCATCTCAGCTTTCCACGTTCTTAATAATGGACAAGTGACTCGTGAGTTTCCAGTAATGAAGAAATGAGACTTTGGAACAGGTCCTGCATCTACTTACTTGGGATTAAGCACCACCGAATTGATCGGCTGTTCTATTGGAGAAGAAGCAGGCACGCATTAGCTTGCAAGGTTATTTTCTTAGCAATCTACTGCCAATTAACGGCTGGCTGCAAATCTCACGGATATGAATGAATCAGGATTGTTCCTGTTAGTAAGTAGCTAAAGTCTAACACACTATTTCAGGACTGGGTTCCAAAACAATCCATTCAAAACCCAGCATCCAGCAGGAAGTAAATGAAGAATGAAGCATTTCCTGCCCGTCCGCCCCCCGCCCCAAAATAGTAGAGGTTGATTGGAAAATATTTAAAAATACAATACAGACAGGTTTAAACAAAGAATGGTTTTCCAGCTAGATAATATAAGACTCAAAACAAATTTTGGCATGGAGTTTCTGTGTTTCATTCTGTTAAGAAAATTGCTGCTCTATCAGCTTTCTTCCATCCATGTGGGTTTAAGTAAATAAACAAGCTAGAGATGAAGGAATTTCCCTTTCTTCTGTATTGCAACGAAGAGAAGCCGACCCCCTTAGGATCAACCCAACTTCTTTATGATACAGTGAGACTTTTAACCCTATCCCAACTGAAAGTTTCTCTCCCAGAGTTTCTTCATTGGTTTAGAAGAAACTCCAGGTTGCAGAAGCTAATTTGCATCTAATTCATAGTGGGGAGGAGATTTTACTATGAGATTTGTCATTAAGCATGCATATATACAGCAAAAATTACCACAAGGTTCAGTAAATGAGAACCAGTCATGTCCTTTGAATTAGTATAGGGATTCCATTCAGTATGAGTGTACATATTCGTACAAATATCCAATACAAATGCATACATATCAGATACGTATCTTATACAAATGCATATGTATCAATACACATCCAATACATATTCCCAGATTAACGAATGTATGAATGTTCATGTATGAATGTTGTAACATTTGATTTGCGTACGAATGTCCAAAGAATGTACGAAGAACGAATGTTACGAATATTCGTGCACATCAATTAGTAGTCCTGATAAAAAACTGTCTACTAGTTATCAGGCTTTTGCAAGCACAGTTTTCCTCCCTTAAATTCTTTACAATTCTGCAAGCATTTGTTAAAAATGTAACAAGCATGCCTCTGAGGTCCAGAATACTATGGGGGACCCCTTTTGGTGGTGTACCAGAAATGGTTCTACCACAAAACCAGGCTGGCTGGAAACTGTGTAGGCCAAGAACTTTCGTTCCTAGCTTTACCACTGCTTTAAGGACTCTCTGGAGGCAGCAGCAAGGACTGAAGTGGAATGGGACATCCAAATGGGAAATGGGTCCTGTTTTACACCACTGGGATAGGTGGCCCACCATGGGCCTTTTCGCACTTTTCCTTCCCTGGGAAAACGTCCCAGGGAGGTGATGTTGTGGAAAGGTTTTGGCGTCGAGCCTTTGGGACACCCAAACCATGCTGAACTTAGCGGGCACTTAAGTACACACTGGTTAAGTGCAAGTTGGCGCAATTATGGAGGCAATAGCGGTGCCAGACCAACGATGACACTAAAGGTCCCTTCCAACTCTACAAAACTATGATCAATGAAAAACTCTTTGTTCACTGGATGGAAAGAAATTTTAAACAAGCTAGAGTACAGAACAACGAAACTGAAATAAGTAATTTGAAATATACGGCTGAAAAAGTCAAATGACACAATAAGTGCATATGACAATATAGAAACATTAGACCAACAATGAATTAGAGGGGCACCCGAGCGGGTCAGAGTGAGAGAAATACCTGCATTTCTACTGGAATGGTGGGAAAATTTAATTTAATTCCCTAAATTAAACTGTCAAGATCTGAGAACCATAGAGCACACAGAAGCTTAAGAAAAAAAACCAAACCTGCTCTCCCCTTGGGAACATAATGGTTGTGTTTCTCAGTTTCTATAAAAAAATAGCAAGCTTGTAAAGTGCTAAGTGCAAAGAACCAACTCTTATTTGAAGGACAGAAAGTGTTAATCCTGCAGGACTTAGCTCTTGACCCTCTGCACATGAGAAGCCAAGTTTGGCCGGCATCCCTGAAGCTGCAAAATGCATCAGTTAAATCCCAGTGGATTTATCCAGCGGTGCTCTTAGTTATTAATCCAGGAGCAAATTTGCACCTGACAGGGAAGTGAAGACGGGGGGCGGATACATTGTCTGCACTTTGCAATGCCCAAACTATCCCAAACGGGGATGTGCATGAATATTTGTAGCATTTGTTATTCATATAAATTTGGACAAATCCAGACATGCATACACGAATAGAATGTTACGACATTCGTACATTAACATTCGTGCAAATACAAATGTTTTGGACATTCATACGAATAGTTTGGACATTGGTTAAACTGGGGAGGTGGGAAAACAGCTGCGCCAGTCACATCTGCAACGGATCCAGATTGCAATAGATATGGATTGAGAGCAGATTAAAAGTGGATTCAGGTCAGATTTGACACTTTCAGAGCACAGATATGTTATGGGATACGCATCAGATACATATTTGTTTGTATCAGATGCATTTTCATTAGTATCAGATATTCGTACAAATTTGTACAATTCATTCATACTGAATAAAATCCTACCACATTCAGACGATGATGGATTTTCTAACATTCTGTTTATTATGAATCGAATGTCAAAAAAAATCCATCTCTAATCACAAACTTCAATGACTAAACTTCTATGCTAAAGGTGATTGCCTCATCATGGCATCCAACTGCAGCTGCTCTGCCCTACCCTATGCGCCCTTAACCCACAAGGATGTCCTGTGCTAGCTGCATCCCACAGCTGAGACTTTGCATTTTCGCATGATAGCTAGAAAGGCTGGAAATGCATATTTTAAAAGCAGAGAAGGGGATAAACACTTCCATGATTTTTTTTTTAAAACCAAAAGACAAAATTCATGAGATAAGAGAAATAATTTACACCGTCACATGAAAAGAGCCAGCAGTTCAGGGTAAATAAATCAATAAGGCTGCAGTCACACTGAAGAGGGAATTTTTGCAAAAAGGAGATGGCATTTAACAACAGATACCGTAGCTCAAAGTCTTTAAAAACACCCCTATTCTGCCTGGAAAAATATAAAGGAGAACAATGCAGAGAACCCATGCTACAAAGATGGCACATGGTTAAAAGTGTGGGAAGGAGTAGAAGAAGAAGAGTTGGCTTTTCTACCAGGCTTTTCTCACCCGTTCAAGGGGACTCAAAGCAGCTGACAAACCTTCTATTCTTCTCTCCACAACAGAACACCCTGTGAGGTGAGGTGGGGCTGTGAGAGCTCAGAAGAGAACTGTGACTAGCCCAAGGTCTCCCAGCTGGCTTCATGGAGGAGTGAGGAATCAAACCCGGCATTCCCAGATAAGAGTCCGGCTCCTTAACCACTAGACCAAACTGGCCAAAAGACCTCAACGGCGGATTAAATAACTAGGACAGAAATTAACCCTTTCTTTCCCACTAATCCAGACAGCATCTGGTTCCTAGGCAGACTTCTAGCCCTTCCCTAGTTTTGCCCACTATCTTAAATACTTGATGGAAAAGAGGAAAATTCAGCCTCTCTGACCTACATTACGCAAGTTCCACACATGGAAAATCCTTCTTCCCTTACACACAGTTAAAGGTACAGGATTACATATGGCGGCTGTTGCCCCTATTGTTTTCCATCACCTTTCTGTTTCGTTAGACTTTTCAAACAAAAAAAGCGCCTTCAAGCAGTGGCAAAGCCGCTGTTGACTAAACCTAGCTTTTTGTTGTTGTTGTTTTCCAGAGGCCATAAAAACAAAGAGCAGCTTGTGTTCATTCTTCCACCCTTTGCCTATTTTGATCTCCAGGTTGTGAAGCGTCCATCTTGCTTTCTCCAGCCCTGAAGCTGCCTTCAAGCGAGGAGACATTTATGTCTTGCACGAAATGTTCTTATCCTTTCCCACTATCACTAGGTTAGTACAAATGTTTCATAACCAGGCGTATAGCTAGGGGTCTCTCTCTGCAAGCCAGGCTGTTATAAAACTGCCTGACATGCAAGGACGAACAGGACTATTCTTCAGTATTTCAGGCATGCATATAGCAATGATTTCCACATCCATCATTCTATGCAAAAATAAAATCTACTATGGAAGTCTAATTTGTTTGTTTGTTTTATTATTTACATTTCTATCCTGCCCTATACTCGAAGGTCTCAGGGCAGGTAACAGCATTTAAAACCCAACACATTAAAACAATAAGCAATTTAGATTAAAACTATAGTATCTACAAACAACTACCAGTGGCTATAAGTGGGAAGAGCTCTGAAGTGCCTCTTCACTGACTTCCTGAACATATACAGTTGTAAGGGAGCCTGATGCACCTCAAGGGGGAGATTATTCCATAGCCCAGGGGCCATCACTGATAAGGCCCTCTCCTGGGTGCCTACCCATTTTACTGCTGAAGGTGGTGGGACAACCAGGAGGGCCTCCCCTCCAGATCTTAAGGCACAGGCAGATACTTTAAAACATACCCTAAATTTTAGTGATTTACAACACCCAACAGGCCTCAAGAACATGCATGCCTGAAATGCTGTCTGATGCTTGAAATATCACTTCTCATGTCCGTCAATGCAAACAATGAAACCTTTTCGGACCTGTGGACATGACAGAGTGCATAAATATGCCCCCAGTCCATTTTTTCATATCAGCTTAAATTCTGCACTAACATCTGGGACTCAGGCCTAGCAGCCACTCATCAAATCTCAAAGGATGCTGGTCACGTTATTTATCCGTGTTTATATTCTGCCCTTCCTCACAATGAGCCTCGTGGTAGCGCATGACTGCAAAATCACCACAAGACACAATACAATGCAATCTAAAAGCAATATAAATAGCATAATCCACAATAAAATCCTAAAGCTTGGAGGAGTGCTGTAAGCACTCGGAAAAGCCAAGAGGGGGGGGGGATAGTCTTGTTAATTTGCTGCCCATGAGAGAGGCAGCTGCAGTTCAGCCAACAGAAATTTCACAACTGGATGGGGGCAGCATTGAAAACATCCTGTTGCAAACTACTAAGCCAGGGACCACTGCTAGGCCATGGCCACATGCAAGTTTTATACAGACCTGAGTCGGCCCCCAGGCCCTGTAATTCACATTCATTTTATCTCAGCTATATTCTAAGCCAGCCTATAGCCGTTAGACCATCCTAAAATGTACTCCTGTTTTTACAGGGCTGACAGGGACTCAGGCTGGACTGGAATTCCAGTCCATCTTTCGCTTCCTTACCTGTGAGCGGAGGGAAGGCCTAAAGGAGGCAGAACTGTGCTGTGGTGGGTGGTGCCCAGCATTTCCTTTTGGCCAATCAGCACGCACAGAGTTCGTGAGCCACCTCTCCTTCTCCTCAGTTTATGTGCATGATAGCATACACATCTAGCATTTTTCCGCAAATGTATTATTATTTTAAAACGCACATAAAAAAGGAAGAGGATGTGTGGAGGTGGGAGAGCAGGCTTTAAAAATAACTGCAAACACACACCCTCACCTCCCTTGAGTGACGTGAACAACATCCAATAGGAAACGAGATAGAAGCGACATAGCAAAAGGGGTGGAGAAAGAAGAGCTCCATGGAGGAACCCCAGGCCAATCTCTGCAAAAATGTGTCACCAACCCGGCCCAAGGTGTGGATGGCCTCAGGATGACCGGTACCGATCCACATCTGACCACCAGTGGTACGATCTCAATTCAAACTCAATGCATTTTATTGATTAGTCCGTATGACCATATCAAAACAGAAATATAATACAACAGATAAAAAACTTAAAATCTGATAAAATCTGCACGGATCTTCATTGCCCTCAGGGTAAAAAGTGCAACCTTTATGACGGACTGCCTGTCTGAGCCCCTGAGCAGAATGTGGAGTTTCCCAGTATCATCCATTGGGCTATAGTTGTCAAAAAGAGGGTCTATATAGTAGCCCCTTATTTTCTCGTAAAGCTGGCAATGCAGAAATAGATGTGCTAAGTCCTCAACAGTGTTTTCACCACAAACACAGCTCCTCCTGTTGTAAGGTAAACCCTGATAGCGGCCAAGTTTAGACATAATGTCCAGTTGGTCAAATCTTGCTCTTGTATATGTCCTGCGAAGATGTAAAGGCATTGGGAATTTGTGATAATCCTCTAAGTTGACCTGGTATTTGTGCATAGCTAGGTAAGGTGTAGCTGTGGCCTGAGCTATGGCAGCGATATCCATTTGTGCTGCAATATCCAGTGTCCGTTGGTATGTAAACTCATTTATAGGCCAACCTATTTCGGATTTGTTTGACTAGGGCCCTAGTTTGCTAGGGCTGCTATCTCCATCAGATCTTATCATTTATTTATTATTTATATTTCTATCCCGACCCACACCCGAAGGTCTCTGGGTGGGTTACAACCTTAAAACAACAGATTAAAACAGAATATACATTAAAACACTTTAAAAATTCAACAACTCTAAAACAATACACATTATGTTTAAAATGATGGTGTCTGTCCTGGGTGGGAAATATAATCAGCTCAGCCAAAGGAGGTGCGTCTTCACCGCCCTCCTAAATACATATAAGGAAGGGGCCAGACACACCTCGAGGGGGAAGCTATTCCGTAGTCTAGGGGCCATCACAGAAAAGGCTCTCTCCTGGGTGCCCACCAGCCTCACTACTGAAGGTGGTGGGACAACCAGGAGGGCCTCACCATTTGATCTTAAAGCATGGGCAGGTCGATATGGGAGAAGGCGTTCCTTTAGATATTTGGGGCCCAAGTCATTTAGGGCCTTATAAGTCAGAGTCAAAACCTTGAGTTGGGCTCGGTAGTGAATTGGCAGCCAGTGCAATTCTTTTAAGACCGGCGTGATGTGCATCCGGCTAGATGTCCCAGTTAGCACCCTAGTGGCTGCGTTTTGCACTAGCTTCAACTTCTGAACCATCTTCAAGGGCAGCCCCATGTAGAGTGCATTACAATAGTCCAATCTAGAGGTTACCAGAGCATGGATAACTGTGGCCAAGTAGTCTCTATCCAGAAGAGGCTTCAGTTGACGGACTAGCTGTAGTTGGTTTAGCAGTGATGGCGAACCTTTTGAGCTTGGTGTGTCAAAATTCACAAGAAAACCTAGCTTAACTCAGGTGCTGTGTCACATCTAGAAATATCCATAATTTTGTGATATTTGTGGCTCTAGTAAAAACATTATATTTTTGATGTATGTATTTTATTAAAAGCAAAAACAAATAATTCTTTACATTAGTGACTTTTGTTGCTAAATCTTCAATTGAAAGTTGGTATTTTGTACACTTCAAGAACAAGGAAGCACTACACGCCCAGGTGCCAGGGTGGCCATGTGTGTCACCCAAAAGGGCTTGGTGTGTCACTTGTGACACGCGTGTCATAGGTTGGCCATCACCGGTTTAGGCACTCCTGGCCACAGCCTCCACCTTAGCGTGGAATCCAGGAGAACCCCCAAGTTACACACCTGTCCCTTCCAGGGCATTGCAACCCCATCAAGGACAGGGTATCTCCCAACTACACGGACCCGAGACCCTGTGACACACAGCACCTCTGTCTTATCTGGATTCAGCTTCAATTTATTCACCCTCATCCAGCCCATTACTGCCTCCAGACACCTGTCAAGCACTTCAACCATCTCTCCTGATTCAGATGGTACAGAGAGATAGAGCTGGGTATCATCTGCATACTGATGACACCTCACTCCAAATCTCCGGATGACCTCTCCCAACGGCTTCATATAGATGTTAAATAGCATGGGAGATAAGATTGAACCCTGAGGAACCCCACAAGTGAGTTCCCAGGGTGACAAATCAGTGTCTCCCACAGCCACTATCTGGGATCTGTTCTGGAGATAGGAGCAGAACCAATGCCAAGCATTGCCTCCCACTCCTAAACTCCATAGTCTCTCCAAAAGGATACCATGGTCAATGGTATCAAAAGCCACTGAGAGGTCCAGGAGAACCAACAGGGTAGCGTTCCCCCTGTCTCTCTCCCGGATAAGGTCATCAACCAGGGCGACCAAGGCAGTTTCCGTGCCATAACTGGGCCTGAAGCCAGAATCTTAGTGCCTAGAATTGTTTGGAATAAGGCTGCATCCACACGCAGTAAAAAACACCTCTGATGTGGCTAAGAGCTGCTTTGGAGGTGGGATCATTCTCACGCCAGCCTGCCCCTCCACCCTTCTTATGAATGCTGGAGGCTAGAAAAGGTGGATTAAAGATGGGGTGAGAACACAGGGGCCATATGATACCATCTCTGAGGGAGAATTCGCACTTGCCTGGGTAGGGACCTCCTGCACTGGGCAACTGCATTACGCAGAGCCCCATCTTTGCCAGGAGTTTCCTCGCCTGTAAAGTGGTAGAGCTAATCAAATCAATTTTATTTCAGTCTAAAGACTCAAAATATAATACATAAAAACCAATAAAAACAATTTACAATAAGAGACAAAAAAAAATAAAATAGATGCGATCAAAGAATAATTTTCAATAAATCAGAATATCTCTAGTCAAGTTGCTAAATATAAAATAATCCAGCTGGGAATAACAGCAGAGGAAGAAACATCATGCCCCCACACGAAGATCCCACTTGGAAAATATATAAAAGATTGCTTCAGAAGAGGAACATGAGTGGATTACTCATGAGTATTTGGTGAGGCCTGATTTTGTGGCTACCTTCTGCACCAAATGCAGAACGGAAAGGAAGTGGGAAAAACCAGGAACAAAAATGAATTCTGAGGTCTATTTGCACTATGGCCTCTAGTGAAGAATTAGTGAACTTCTGGTGAAGAGCATCCGCATGGGGAGGAGGCTGTTAGCGCCTCAAAGCATGCTCTTCCTCGCCAGAAGTCCACTAATTGTTGATTAACCAACATTTACCAAAACCTTACCAAAAGCTTCCAGCAGTGCGACCATCCGCACCTCTTCTGGTGCTCCAGGATTGTCTGAGGTGCCATGCAAGCACACTGGCACCTAGGATGACCACAGACATGGCTGTGGGTGTGCAGAGCATAAGCATCATCAAGGCAATGGTGCTGACGCATGCGAGGGCGCTGCAGCCAAAATGGCGGCATCTAGAATAAGACTGGCCCCAGAATCAAATAAGGTAAGTATTTGATAACAGGAGGAGGGAACGGCCAAAGTTGACTAGTGCTCCAAGCGCAAGGGCTAGTCAACATTGGTTAATCACACTCCTTCCCCGTCCAGCATACAGGAAGTGCGAAAACGCCCCTGGCAGGTGATGCCATCCAAACCACATTCTTGCTCCAATCCCCAGAGAAGGTAAGTAGGTGGAAATCTTTTCAGAGCCAAGTATGTATCACAGCTTGTCCTGCCTCACCTGAATCCAAGCCCATCTTCTGGACTGGCCTTAAGAAAGGCATGGTGGTACACCTAAGGCCGCCTCCGTTGAACAGCTCCTTAAAGAACACCTCCCTGCAAAGAGGTGGTTTCAGAGTAGGAAATTCCACTATTCTGAGGTGATTTTCACCTCAAAAAAGATTTAATTTGGGTTCTTCCAAGGAGAGGCATTTTGGTGGCCCTACCTGAACGTGCCTAAACCTTTTGGCTGAGGAGACAGCACAAGAAATAGGTTTATACGTATCATGAACTTTCCCTTTTCTGACCTCTGGTACAACGCACTTCTAGCTGCCCCATCAGGCATAATGAGAACTTTAAAAATTTCTGGTGAGGCCACATTTGGAATGTGTACAATTCTGGTCACTACACCTCAGAAAGGGTGGTGTGGAAGTGGAAGAATTGCCGAAAAGGGTATGATTATGGGATATGAAACCAGACTGTAACATCTAGGCCTCTTCAGTCTGGAAAGGCGGCGTTTAAGAGGGGACCTGACTGAAGGAGATAAAATCATGCATGGTATAGAAAAGGTGGATAGAGAAAAAATATTTTCTATTAGAACTGGGGGGGCACTCTATGAAGCTGATGGGTAGGAGAGTGAGGTCAGATAAAGGAAAGCATTTTTTCACCTGAGGGGCATCAGTCTATGGAGTTTACTACCGGAAGAGGTGGTGACAGCAACCAGCCTAAACAGCTTTAATAAAGGGTTAGACAAATTCAGGGAGGACAGGTATATCAATGGCTACTTGAATGGATGCCTAGGTAGTTCCTCCAGGCTGAGAGACAGGCATTCAAGAGCAGGTGAAGGTTTTGCCTTTGTCTTCTGCTTCCGAATGCCCAAAATCAACTGGTCGGCCACTGTGTGAGACAGGATGTTGGACCACACGGGCTGTGGCAGGTCACTTCTCAGTTTGGTCTAGTGGTTAGGGAACCAGACTCTTTTCTGGGAATACAATTCTGCCCGCCCCCATGAAGCCAGCTGGGTGATCTTGGGCTAGTCACAGCTCTCTTCTGAGCTCTCACAGCCCCATCCACCTCACAGGGTGCTCTGCTGTGGGGAGAAGAATAGAAAAGCTTTGTCAGCTGCTCTGAGTCCCCTGAAATGGGTGAGAAAAGCGGGGTAGAAAAGCCAACTCTTCTTCTTCTCATGTTCTTTATGACCAGCCACCACTGGTTTTCAGGAACAGTTTGGAAAGGCTGCCTCAAGATTTTCTACAGAGGTTTGGCTTCTATGAGGCAAATGAAGGAATGAATAATACAACTTGATACTAAGCTATTAAGGCCTAGAAGCCCCTGGCTTCAGTTCCTCCCTCAGCCTTGATTCGGTCCCTGCTTATTAGCCGAACGTATCGCGCTGAGTATTCTGAGGAGAAAATGGAAGGAAAAGAAGACACACAGTGCCGTCACTTCTTCAGAAGAATGGCAGGATGGATGTATCATAAAATAAAAGTAAAAATTACCTCTGGGGTCTGAACCACACAGATTAACATACAGATAGCAAACAGTGGAGGGGGGCTTCTTTATAAAACCAGAGAAAGAGGGGGCTAAAGAGATTTTCCTCTCAAAATTGAAGTCACTTTCTAAACAATGATAGGCATCAGGCGGCCTACATGGAAAAAGCAAGTTTGAGGGGTGGAAAGACACAATTGTCAATGAAACAGCATTCATGTCCACTTCTTCTTAGTCATCGTCTTCTTCTACTTCTTCTTTGAAGCCAACTATTTATTAATTCTGGTTTCTAAGCAGTACGGGAGGAGGGCTCCTTTTTAAATATCTCGGAGCAGCTGCCTCTATAAAGGGCTAAGAGACTCTTTCAGTGCTTGTCCAGGACTTATTATGTAGAGTAATGAAGGAGAAGGCAGGCTGGCCGCCTCTAGAGAGAAAGATACGTGAAAGTGCACAAGCCTGGTATTCATTTTAAACCATTTGTGAAAGGATGCAGCTATAGAAAACCCACTCTCCCACCCGCAACTGTCTGGCTGCAATTCAGGCTAAAAAGGTGGCTTAAGGACCATTCTTTAAGGTACCCAGAAAATCCTGAGCTTGCAAAAGAGTGTAGCCACCACCAGCCCAGTTGTCAGAAAGATTTGGTTTTTGGTACATTGGCACCACCAAGCAGCAAAAGAAAGAAAGAAAGAAAGAAAAATAACCTAAAGAGGAGCCCTGCTGGATCAGGTCATGGCCCATCTATTCTATAAGAACCTAAGAGGAGCCCTGCTGGATCAGGCCACGGCCCATCTAGTCTATAAGAACCTAAGAGGAGCCCTGCTGGATCAGGCCACGGCCCATCTAGTCTATAAGAACCTAAGAGGAGCCCTGCTGGATCAGGCCATGGCCCATCTAGTCCATAAGAACCTAGGAGGAGCCCTGCTGGATCAGGCCACGGCCCATCTAGTCCATAAGAACCTAGGAGGAGCCCTGCTGGATCAGGCCATGGCCCATCTAGTCCATAAGAACCTAAGAGGAGCCCTGCTGGATCAGGCCATGGCCCATCTATTTATTTATTTATTTATTTACATTTATATCCCGCCCTATACCCTAGGGTCTCAGGGCGGGTAACAGCATATTTAAAAGACAAGAATATTTAGAATAAAACCATATATAAAAACAGTATAAAACATTAGTATGTACAGTAGGGAAAAACTGTGCCACGTTCAACCAAAGGCCAGAGCAAAGAGGTGCGTCTTTACCTCCCTCCTAAACATATACAGTGAGGGGGCCTGACGCACTTCAAGGGGGAGGCTATTCCACAGCCTGGGGGCTATTACTGAGAAGGCCCTCTCTCAAGTGCCCACCTGTCTTGCTACAGAGGGTGGTGGGACAACGAGAAGGGCCTCCCCTCCAGATCTTAGGGCACGGGCAGGTTGGTATGGGAGGAGGCCTTCCTTCAGATATTTGGGGCCCAAGTCATTTAGGCCATGGCCCATCTAGTCCATAAGAACCTAGGAGGAGCCCTGCTGGATCGGGCCATGGCCCATCTAGTCCATAAGAACCTAGGAGGAGCCCTGCTGGATCAGGCCACAGCCCATCTAGTCCATAAGAACCTAAGAGGAGCCCTGCAGCTCTGGTCATGGGGGTGTCCTCTGGGTTTCCTCCTTCCAACCCCCCAGTTTCCTTCCTCATGTGGAGAGGAAGACTGATATTTTTCCTCTCTTGAAAAATAAGAGCAAAGGTCATCCCTCAAATCACTCAAGTATAAAACTAACAGTTCTGAAGGCAGGGATCCCACCTTTATAATACTGTCAGGACAAAGAATCTCAGAGGAACCCTGCTGGATCAGGCCACAGCCCATCTAGTCCATAAGAACCTCAGAGGAAGAAGAAGACTTGGCTTTTCTACCCTGCTTTTCCCACCCATTTAAGGGAATTAAAGCGGCTGACAAACCTTCTGTTCTTCTCCCCACAACAGACACCCTGTGAGGTAGGTGGGGCTGTGAGAACTCAGAAGAGAGCTGTGACAAGCCCAAGGTCACCCAGTTGGCTTTGTGGGGGAGTGTAGAATAAAACCTGGCATTCCCAGATAAGAGTCCGGCTCCTTAACCACTAGACCAACCTGGAAACCTGCTGGATCAGGCCAGAGCCCATCTAGTCCAGCATCCAGCTTCACAGAGTGGTCCACCAATTGCTCAATGGGCATCTCAAGCAGAAGATGAGGGCAAGGCCTTCACCTGCTCTTGAATCCCAGCAAAGGGCCTTTAGACACACCTCACCTGTCTCTCCATCCTGGAGGCAGCACCTAGGTATCCATTCTAGTAGCCACTGATACCTCTATCTTCCACGAATTTGCCTCATCCTTTCTCTCCGGCCATGGTCCTACCTAAGGTTGAATCCAGCTTCAGTCCACTTTCAGAGTGAGAGAACCCATCAGCAAAGAGACCGGTGATTTTCTTTCCATATTATCCATCCCAAAGGTCGACAGACAGAGCTGTCTACCAGCACCTGCCCTGGTGGACAGACAAGAAGTTGTGGTCACACTCAAGGTTGAATCCAGCTTCAGTCCACTTTCATAGTGAAGGAACCCATCAGCAAACTGACAGGCTGTTTTTTTCCAGTGTTAAATAACTCAGAAAATTCCCCTTTGGGATAGATAACACGGAAAGAAATCACCGGTCTCCTTGCTGATGTGTTCTCTCGCTCTGAAAGTGGACTGAAGCTGGATTCAACCTTAGGTGTGACCACAGCCTCCCTCTGTCCATCAGGGCAGGTGGGCGCAGGGCGGAACCCCCCCCCCCCCCGCTGCCCAGGTAGTAGCATAAACATAGCCAGGGTATTTCCACGTTCTCCGTTCTTTCATCCTATTCCCTCGTCGATCACATTTGTTACTAGTAAACAAACAAGGCGAATAACTATTTCAGGGGAAGGACTTACGTTCCCCAGTGAGCAAAATTCGCCTGCCCCGATCCTCCGTGCGTTCAGCACTGGACAGCTCCACCGAAGAGGAGTCGGTCACTTTTGGGGGGGGGGGGAGCTGGCAGGCAGCAGCCTCCCCCCGCCCCGAGAAGCCTGGCCCCGAGTGGGTCGGGCTGGCACCCTAGGAGAGATCGTGGCTGGCAAACAAACACGCACGTCCAGCCGAGAGCGTCCGCCACCGCCTCCCCGACAGGCGCAAGAGCAGAGGAACGAGGAACGCCGTTCCAGAGCTGGAACCTGTCGGGGGCGGAAGGCCCCTCTCCAGCGTGCCGGGGTGCCCGTCTGCACCCTGGACTTTTGGCTCCGCCGTCGAGCAGGAAGAAGAAGAAGAAGAAGAAGAAGAAGAAGAAGAAGAAGAAGAAGAAGGAGAAGAAGAAGAAGAAAGAAGAAGAAAGAAGAAGAAGGAGAGTTGGCTTTTTTACCCCACTTTTCTCACCCACTTAAGGGGGACTCAAAGCGGCTGACAAAGCTTCTGTTCTTCTCCCCACAACTGAACACCCTGTGAGGCAGGTGGGGCTGTGAGAGCTCAGAAGAGAGCTGTGACTAGCCCAAGGTCACCCAGCTGGCTTCATGGAGCAGGGAAGAATCGAACCCGGTATTCCCAGATAAGAGTCCGGCTCCCCAACCACTAGACCAAACTGGCTAGAACCGCACCGAAAGGAGAGACCCAAGAGATGTCTCCCCGCGTCCACACGCGCGCCGCTAACTCGCTTCGCCCCCGCTTTACTGACTCGCTTCGCCCTCGCCTGCCGTTCCCACGACGAGCGCAGGCAGGAGGCGAGCGAGAGCGCGCGCAGGGGCCCGGGCGCAGCTGGATCCGCTCTCGCTTTATTCATTTATTTATATTTATTTATTTACATTTCTATCCCGCCCTATAGCCTCCGGGCGGGTAACAACATCTAAGGTCAGATATTAAAACAATAGCAGTAAAAACATGTATTAACAACCACGGCGCCTGCTATTGGGGAGGGAAAAGTGTCTCCTCTTTTAACCGCCCAACCCGAGGCCAGGGGCAAAGCGCTGCGTCTTCGCTGCCTTCCGGAATGTGAACAATGAAGGTGATTAGACGCACCTTGAGGCGGAGACTATTCCACAGCTCAGGGGCCACCACTGAGAAGGCCCTCTCCGCGGTGCGCCCAGGGTGGTGGGACAAGCAGGAGGCCCTCCCCTCTCGTCCTCTCTCTCTCTCTCGGTGCCAGCAGGCGCACCGAGAATCCCGTCGCCCGACCCCCAAGCCCTGGAACCCTCGGCCACTCACTCCGTCCGCCCCGGGCAGGACCGGCGCAAGCCGGAGTCCCGGGCAGAGTTTCCAGCGCTCGAGCAACCGATCGGAGCGAAAGAGGCGCTTTCAGAGCGGATGCCTCCTCCTCCTCCTCCTCCACGGTCTACCCCTGCCCCGACAGTCTCTGCCATGCCCGAGCGCAGCTCTCCGCGCCTTTCCGCTCCCGCTTCCCGGGCTGCCTCGACGTTCACACGTTCCCTCTTGCGCGCCCTCGCATCCCGGCCGCAGGGACTCACCCGGCTGCAAGGAAGGCGGCAGCAGCAGCAGCAGCGAGACCAGCAGCGCCCCGCAGCCCATCCTGCCCGCTCTGGCGGCCCCGGGCGAAGCAGCGGCGAGGCGAGAGCAGCGCGGTGCGCCCGGCGGCGGCGACTCAACTAGCAAGCTGCGCGCCAAACACACACGGCAAGACTCCGAAGGCTTCAGGCCCCGCCCCCAAGCCTTGGCCCCGCCCCCAAGCCTTGGCCCCGCCCCCAACCTCCGCAGGTGGGGAGGATTTAGAGGCGTCTACAGAAGGCAGGCAGGTTGCCAAGGTCTGCAGCAGGAGATCCGAGGCTCAGACTTAGCAACCGGGTCAGGCCCGTAGCCAGCTCTATATATACGTGGCGGGGGTGTCATAAATTTGAGGGAGTCTGTCACATTTGGTGGATTAAAAATTCTGAGGGGGGGAGCAAAAGAATTGGGGGGCTGCCCCCTCTGCCCCACCCCCACCCTCCCAGCTACAGGCCTGAACTGGGCAACATGTCCTGCAGCTCTTAGGAGAGAAAGTTTTGCTTACACTTTTCTTTTTTTCTTTGGCAAGATCTGCAGTGCGGTGGCCGCGAGCGTCCCAAGAGTCGCGCTCTCCATCAGCGCGCCTTCTGGAGCTTGGTCAGAGAGAGAGAGAGGTGGCAAGGTGCCAGCCGTGTGGCTGCTCTCGCCTGAGGGTCAAGGGACGGCAGATGGGCTCCGTCCGGCCACGGGACCCGGATTCCGTCCAGTTTCAGAGTCAGACAATACAGCAGCAAAGTGACCGAGTCCTTTTCTTTCCACTTTAACACAGAAAATCCACTTTCCCGGTTAGATCAATTTGAAGAGAAAACCACTAGTTACTTTGCTGACATATTCTCCCGCTCTGAAAGTGGATTAAAACTTGGGTGTGAACACAGCCCCAGAGAAGAGTTGCTTTTTCTACCCCACTTTTCTCACCCATTTAAGGGGACTCAAAGCGGCTGACAAACCTTCTGTTCTTCTCCCTGCAACAGATACCCTGTGACATGGGTGGGGCTGTGAGAGCTCAGAAGAGAGCTGTGACTACCCTAAGATCACCCAGCTGGCTTCATGGAGGAGTGCGGAATTGAACCCGGTATCCCCAGGCTATTTAACCACTAGGCCAAACTGTCCACACGCTTTTGTTGGCAGATCCCTATAAAATTGCAAAGTGGAGCTGATTATTTTCATCCAACCCAGGAGAATGGAAGGTTAAAATGGGGGTGGGGTGGGGGGAGACACACAAAGAGTTTCCCCAAGACTGACCTCCCTTAACTCAAGTTTTGAAGGACAATATTGGTGTTCATTAAAAATGCAGGGCTTTGCCTATAATGTCTATTAAAATAATAAAATACAGTAAAATATGTGCAATGTCAGCTTGCAATAACTAACAAGCCTATTCCGGCTCTTCCTTGGTGCCTACACGTCCCACACAGAGTGGATTTGCTCTGACATCTTTTTTTGGGTTGTGTTCACCCCTCAGTTTAATCCAGTTTCAATCCACTTTCAGAGTGAGAGAACACATCGGCACAGTAACTAGCCATTCTCTTTGCACTTTATCTCACCCGAAGGTGGGTTTTGTCCTTTGCAGGGATTCAGGGTAAGAAATTGACTAGCTTGGGCCACTCCTGGGCTGAGACTGCTTGACTACAGTAACCCAAGCAGACCCCAGACTGCTACAATCATGAGAAAAACAAAGTACACCCTCTTTGAATTCTATGGGTTTAAGCATCAGGACGTAATGTAAAAAGCTGGTCTGACGCTGAGGTGAATTTTCTGGGATGTCCACTCCTAGGAAGACTGTCAATTGTCTTGAATGTTGTCCATGTGTGAATAGTCTTTCTCACTGTTGAATGATAGACGTCAAGTGGTTTGGAAATGGCCTTAGTTACAACCCGTCCCAGATTGATGGGCAGCAACAGTTGCTTCTCTAAGATCATTGTTGACGTCTTCCTCCCTTGGCACTGTGTTGATACATCCCAGAATGCTCTAGACCAGCAAACTGCCAGAAAGCCTGCTTTTATAGAGATGCTCATATTTGCTGATGATCAATTAATCAAGGGCATCTGATTAGCAGCATCAGGTTGCTACTTTCTTAATTCCTATGAAAGCTGTAAGGTTGTCCTTAATTTTTCACACGCTGCTTCTGCATTTTGGCCTAGTTTTTGTTAAATAAATAATGACACACTTATTTATATTAAAATAAACAGTGATAATGCTAATAATAACAACAGCAATAAGAAGAAGAACAATCTAGAGATTCTCCTCCCCTCAATTTTATCATCACAACAACCCCTTAGGTATGTTGGGCTGAGAGACAGTGATGGATGCAAAGTCCCTCATGGATTCCAATGCAGGGACTCCTAACCTAGTACTCTAACCACTATCCTATGCTGCCTTTACAGAAGTATCACCCCATCCAAAATAAGACAATCACACACACACAACCTCCACAAAAGCTCACCCTAGTGAGAAGTGAGCATAGTCATTAGCTGTTGCACCCTGACCACAGGAAAGACTAGATAGTCAAGGCTGGGAAAATGGAAAGCCATAGGGATAGCAAAGCAGTGACAAGGAACGAGAACAAGAGCATTCTGTACTGCAGTGTTTGTTGCAGTACCCCCATTTGCTTCTGTCCATGAGGCAGAGAGAAAGATATGCCCAAGACAGTCTATAGAGGCCTCATTTTACCGGATGGCAAGCTTAATCACCAGCAAGACTGAAGGGTACCCTGGTGCGTCCTGATCCTATCTCCACCCCCATGAAAGAACCCTATTAAAACGAGAGAATTATCTGAGGAAGGAAGCCCCACTAGCTAAAAGGATTAGCGAGAGAACCAGGGATGCCAGCAGGATTATAGATCTATGTCGTACAAGCCAGCTGAAAGCAGCAAGGGTGGGTTGAGAGTAAAGGAAGAGGAAACACCTCGGAGAGGAATATTTCAACACACCAGCAAAGAAGACACCGCTGGTAAAATCACGAGGCAAGAAGACGGGCGCTTTGGGAGAACGGAAGCCCTCACTCTTCCTGTCAGAATAGGGCCAAGAGATTGAGAGAGAGAGAGAGAGAGAGAGAGGCACTTCTTGCTGCCCCCACTGGTTTCTGGCACAGGAGCCAGCTGGGAAGGGGATATTTCCCTCCAGAATACTTTAATCCCTAAAGACCTTTTCTGATATCACAACTGGAGCGACAGCCAAAAGCAGTGGAATATGATGAATAAGATGTGCCTCCCGTGCAACAGCTATTTACCCTGACATCCCTCCAGAGAGAGAGAGAGAGAGAGAGAGAGAGAGAGAGATGATAGAATGTCCTCTTGGATACAGATGAGCCCGGATTGTCCTTCAACAATCTGGCAACCACGAGAGAAACTTTTTTTTTTCTTTTTGAAGTTGCTCCTTCCCAGGCTGCAGGGGCATCAGACACAAACGACAGCCTGGGATTCTGCAGTAGCACTTGGCTCCGGGCAGGTTTATTGAAGATGAGCCAGTCAGTGGAAATTCAAAGGTTACTCTTGCAGGGTAAGGGGGGAAGAGCTTAAATAGCAGCTTATACCCCAATAACAATTTATTTAAATAAATACCTGCATGCCTGCATGCCTGCATGCCTGCATGCCTGCATGCCTGCATACATACATACATACATACATACATACATACATACATACATACATACATACATACATACATACATACATACATACATACTCCGGGACTGTTCACACTAACATTTTAGTATTTAGTATTTTAATAGTTGATATACGTTTTTAAATGTTGGATTTTTAAAGTGTTTTCATGGATATCATTGTTTTGAATCTGTTGTTTGAAAACCTGTAACCCGCCCTGAGACCTACAGGTAAAGGATGGGATGGAAATAAATAAATAAATAAATAAATAAATAAATAAATAAATAAATAAATAAATAAATAAATAAATAAATAAATAAATAAATAAATAAATAAATAAAAGTAAACGGTAACTTTGCACATAACTCAAAAGTATCTGAATACTTTGGCAAACTGAATGCAATTGTCTGCACTGGAGAGTCTGCACTAGGGATAGAATCAGAGAATCATAGAGTTGGAAGGGACCTCTAGGGTCATCCAGTCCAACCCCCTGCTCAATGCAGGATTTCCTGACCACCCCAGCTGTGGGTCCAGCCTCTGCCTAAAGACCTCCAGTGAAGGAGAGCTTACTACCTCCTGTGGCAACCTATTCCACTGACTGATTGCCCTCACTGTCAGGAAGTTTTTCCTAATATTTAATCTGTACTGACTCCCTTAAAGTTTCATCCCGTTGTTTCTAGTCCTCCCATCTTGTGCAAGCGAGAATAGGGGACAATCCCTCTGCACTGTGACGGCCCTTCAGACTGTGATTGTATCTCCTCTCAGTCCACTCTTCTGTAGGCTAAACCAGGAGTCCCCAATCTTTTTTGCACCGGTGACCAGATTCCATCTCCAGGGCGTGGCGTGGCAGTGGCGTGGCAGTGGCATGGCAGCAGCGGCACTGCGGACCAGCAAAAAAAACCCCCTACAGCCCGGGGCCTTAGGACATGCTTTCCAGATGTGCATTAATATTGGTAACATTCGTTATTTGTACAAATTCGGACATTCGAACACGAACAGAATGTTACATTTGCACGACTAGTTTGGACATTTGTTAAACTGGGGAGGTGGGAAAACAGCTGGGCCAGTCACATCTGCAACAGATCCAAATAGCATCCAACGTGGACTGAGAGCAGATTAGAAGTGGATTCAGGTCGGATTTGATGCTTTCAGAGCATGAATATATTGTGGGATACGTATCAGATACGTATTCATTTGCATCGGATATGTATCGGATATTTGTACCAATTTGTACGAATACATCTGTATCGAATAGAATCCTACCACGTTTGAAGGGGATCTATTTAAGCCAGTGATGGCGAACCTTTTGAGCTCAGTGTGTCAAAATTCACAAGAAAACCTAGCTAAACTCAGGTGCTGTGTCACTTCTAGAAATATCCATAATTTTGTGATAGTAAAAAAGTTATATTTTTGATATATGTATTTTATTAAAAGCAAAAACAAATAATTCTTTACATTAGTGACTTTTGTTGCTAAATCTTCAATTGAAAGTTGGTATTTCATACACTTCAAGAACAAGCAAGCAATACATGTCCAGGTGCCAGGGTGACCAGGTGTGTCACCCAAAAGGGCTTGGCGTGTCACCTGTGACACGCGTGTCATAGGTTGGCCATCACCGATTTAAGCGAATATAGATTTTCTAACATTCAAATCATTACGAATCAAATGTCAAAAAACCCATTCTCTGCCCGTCCCTCACAATATCCATTATTAAAGCTCTGGCTATTGAGTGGCCAACATGGACCAGGGAAGCCCCTTGGCTAGCTGTAGGGATTCCGTCCTGGACTAGGAAATATCCTAGGAGCCTCCCCTCCAATGCACGCACGCTGCTGGTGCAGGCCAAAGCCCTTTCTGCCCTGGTCCCCCCCCCCCATTCTGGATTATATCTCGGACAAGGATGAGCCAACTGCATGCCAGGGTTGGATAGAGCAGGTCATGCCGGGGCCTGCACCAGTCTGCACCAGCAGGTGGAGGGCTGGTCCCTAGGCCGGGATATAATCTGGAAAAGGCCCAGTGCAGACAGGGCCTTTTGGGGGGCTCCATGGGCCGTGCGCCTTTCGACCACCCCCTAGAGCATACCAACATGATGAAGGGAGAGAGGAGGCTCCTAGTGGTTAGGGAGCTGGGAATACTGGGTTTAGTTCCACACTCCTCCATGAAGCCAGATGGGTGACCTTGGGCGAGTCACAGCTCTCTTCTGAGCTCTGACAGCCCCACCCACTCCACAGGGTGTCTGCTGGGGGGAGAACAGAAATCTTTGCCAGCCGCTTTGAGTCCCCTTAAATGGGTGAGAAAAGCAAGGCTAGAAAAGCCTCCTCCTTCTAATACATTTCCTGGTTCCAATATACTGGCCAGCGCAGCATTGCTTTCCTCAATATTCTCCATGCTGTTTTAGGATCTTGCTTCTGTCAAAGTATCTATTTGCTGCCAGCAAGATGTCCCAGATAATCTACACACAATACAGAAGGATTTGGGATGCCGCGACATCTGCCTGAGCCCCACAGAAAGCTGGATGCCCTGACAGCAAGGTTAATCTCGTTGGGTTGCCACTGCTCCAAAGCCCCTGAAATGGCTTTCTTGAGGCTTGTTCGGGAGCAAACGGGGGCAAAATGGAGAGGGTCAAATAAGGAATGTTATATTTGTTCACATCCCTACCTATGATGAAACAAACATTGCATGTTTAAAATATAACCCATCCTCCCAGTGGGCCAGGGGAAGCAGAAAGAAAGCAGGTCCTAGAAAGTAGTAGTAGTAGGCTTTTATATCCCACCTTTCTTGCCCTTAAGGAGACCCAAAGCTGCTGGCAAACCTTCTGTTCTCACCCTTAAGAGGACTCAAAGCTGCTGGCAAACCTTCTGTTCTCACCCTTAAGAGGACTCAAAGCTGCTGACAAACCTTCTGCTCTTCCTCCCCCCAACAGACACCCTGTGAGGTAGGTGGGACTATGAGATATCAGAAGAGAGTTGTGACTCACCCAAGGTCACCCAGCTGGCTTCATGGAGGAGTGTGGAATCAAACCTGGTATTATGTGTCAAAATTCATGTTACATAACCTTAACAGACAAAGAAAGTTGTTTCTGAGGGGAATAAAACTTAAATACGATTGGTTCAGAAATTGGGGAAAATGTGTAACATACGGTTTGGGCATCGGGGGAAGCCAGGCTTTGAGAGGAAAAATCATGTTTGATTTGCCGTTTAAACAACATTAGTTAAGGGTTATTAATTGTTTTGCTATTCTGTGCAGGGGATGGGGGAGGGTATGTTTGTTAGTTTGTTATATTTTTGTAACTGATGAACAATTGAGATATGTGGTATTACGTTTTTGATCTTGGGAAGATCCTGATGTGTTATGAAATCTCAAAACCGAGATGTTTAGTGTCATGTTGTTGTGTTTCTGTATATAATAATAATAATAATAATAATAATAATAATAATAATAATAATAATAATAATAATAATAATAATAATAATAATAATAATAATAATAATAATAATAATAATAATAATAATACCACCAATTGAATGCCAAACTGACAGCTGGCGCAATAAAGCACTGCATGGACAGTTCCTGGAGAAGATCGAAGGCAAAGTGGACATGGAAAAGACCTGGTGTTGGCTTACAAATGGAACATTGAAAAAGGAAACAGAAGGACTGATTCTTGCTGCACAAGAACAAGCAATAAGAACAAATGCCATCAAAGCCAGAATTGAAAAATCAGGAGAAGATCCAAAGTGCCGACTCTGCAAAGAAGTGGATGAAACAATCGACCATATACTCAGCTGCTGCAAGAAGATCACACAAACTGATTACAAGCAGAGGCACGATGCTGTAGCACAAATGATCCACTGGAACTTGTGCCAAAAGTATCATCTGCCAGTGGCAAAGAACTGGTGGGATCACAAGCCAGAAAAAGTTGTTGAAAACGAACAGGCAAAACTACTTTGGGACTTCAGGCTTCAGACTGACAGAAAACTGGAGCATAACACCCCTGACATTACAATTGTTGAGAAAGAGAAGGTGTGGATCATCAACATTGCTATACCAGGTGACAGCAGAATTGAGGAGAAACAGTTGGAGAAGCTCACCAGATACGAACACCTGGCGAAAACCAGTGAAAGTGGTCCCAGTCATCCTCGGCACACTGGGCGCGGTGCCAAAAGATCTCAGCGGGCACCTAAAAACCACTGGCATTGACAAAATATCCATCCCCCAACTACAAAAAGCCACTTTACTGGAGTCTGCTCGCATAATTCACCGATACATCACGCAGTCCTAGGTGCTTGGGAAGTGCCCGACTAGTGATATAATACGAAATCCAGCATAGTGAT
The DNA here is from genome assembly GCA_023333525.1 of Aspidoscelis tigris stejnegeri. Lineage (NCBI taxonomy): Eukaryota > Metazoa > Chordata > Lepidosauria > Squamata > Teiidae > Aspidoscelis > Aspidoscelis tigris. The sequence goes on from JALMGA010000013.1 coordinate 8,199,416, forward strand.
CTCGTTTGCTGTGTGTAACTGCTGTTTTTACATCATCACCATCATCATCATCATCATCATCATCCGGAGCAACACACTGATTTTCTCTAGTTCCCACTCCACCCTCCAACCCTGATCATTCCAGCACCATCTAGTCACAGAATGGAAGCAGCCATTTTCCTCCAAAAAAGTCATTTATTGAACTTTTAAACATTATTCAAAAATGATAGATTAAGATTCTAGATAAAAATGGGGGGGAGTGGTGCAAAAGCAAAACCAAAACTAAAGAAGTTGTCTGATCCATGGACATGCTCCACCACACACGAAAAAACCAACACTGCTTGCTGAGATGGGGGCGCTCCAGACTCCCCTGCCTTGCCCACAAGCAACGCAGCTGGAAGCCACACCTTTCCAGGGCTGCCGTGGCCGCACGCCCTGCCCGCATCCTTTCCTTACCCCATCTGGGCGCAGAGACCCTTGTCCCCAGAAAGGGATTGGGCAACGTTCAGTGAACCCCGCCCAACCCCTGTACCCTTGGGGAGGGGGGCTCTGAGCTAGAAACTGGGAAGGTGGTGAAGTTGGCATTTTTTGTGCAATCTCTTTTACAAGTTACAAAAAAAGAGGCAGATATTGGCCAGGGACGGGGAACCGCTCGCACAGAAATTAAGTCTATTCTGAACTCTAGAGGGCTAATGCAGCTGGGCTCGGATGGGCACGTCTTGTCCATCGCACGCTTCTGTCACGCGGACGCGTTTCCCCACAAAGAGCTTGAGAAAAAGGTGGAAAGGGCAGCCAGGTTTGGTTAGCAACAAGAGACTCCTGTATACTAAGACTGGTCAAGGTCCCGTTAGGATACACTGGGAGTGACCAGGCCTTGAAGCATAATCATGAGCCGCCGAGCAGGTTTGCTTAGGCTGTTGTGAGGCTCGGCCTGCAGGAACTGGAAGAGCTTCTGCCGGACCTGATTCATGACGGAGCCCATGTGGTCGCGGGTGATCGGATCGCTGTGGTCTAGGTGCATCACAGCTTCCTCCAGGTAACTGTATAAAAAAAAGGGTGGGAAGCACAGGTGAAATATACGATTCTCACTACAAAACCGGAGCCTGGGACCACCTACTGTGTGGAGCTGAAGAGCAGAAGTCATTCAAAAATAAATAAATAATGCAAGTTTCTAGTCCTTGTGAATTCAACCATCTGTCAAAGGCTGAAGGCAACAGCTGTGTATTTCAGAAATAAGTAGGGATGTTCACAAATATTCAAGATATTAGATCGAATTTAGACATTCGAACTCAAATTGAATGTCCAGACATTCATTTTTGAGTATTCAAACAAATACGAATATTTCTATCCATCCATCCATCCATCCATCCATCCATCCTGCCCTATACCCAAAGGTCTCAGGGCGGGTTACAATACTATATTAATCTTAAACAGGTCCCTGCCCTCAGGCTTACAATCTAGAGAGACAAGAAACAAAAGGAAAATGGTGTGGGAGGGAAGAGCGACACTCTGGCAGCAACAGTGTCCCTGCAATGGTAAAATACTTTTATTTTCTTTTTCTCCTCCATTCCCCACAAGCAAGAGGGCTCCTTCATCGCCTGTGTGGCGACACTTGGGAGTATCAATGCTGGGAGCTTGTTGAAAGGAATATGAATAATTCGGACATTCGTATGTGTACAGATACGTGTGAATCGGATATGTACGGGGTGAAAACAAGATGCATACAGGATAAAAACAGGATGCATTATGGATCCATATGAGATTCGTACCATTGGATATGTATTGAATATTCATACCAACAGATACGAATGTATTTGAATGGGTTTGAATGTTTTTCTCTATTTGCATGAATTTGGATATTCAAATATTCAAATCGAATCGAACGTCAAAAATTGCAGTCCTGCACATCCCTGGGAACAAGAGATACTTTATTTATTTAAGGAATTAGTTATGAATTTATATTCTACCCTTTACCCGAAGGTCTCAGGGCAGGTAATGACAACAGAAAGATACATTGTGTAGGCTAATCTACATTCTATTTAAAGGATCTCCCTCCCTGGCAGGGCAGCCCTTGGATGAAACTAAACATCAAAGGCCTAAACTAAACTAACCAGGCCACCAAAAGAGTATAATGCTGGTGCCCGGAGAGCCTCCAGAAGGAAGCTGTTCCAGAGTTTGGGGGTCATGACAAAAAAGGAGAAGCATAGAGTCCAAATCACGTGAAGTTATTATCCCCCTCTACTCTACCTTGGTCAGACCTCATCTGGAGTACTGTGTCCAGTTCTGGTCACCCCAGTTTAAAAAAGACGCTGACAAGCTAGAGCAGGTTCAAAGGAGAGCTACCAAGATGGTGAATGGTCTGCAAACCATGTCCTATGAGGAACGGCTTAAGGAACTAGGAATGTTTAGTCTAACAAAAAGAAGACTGAGAGGAGACATGATAGCTGTCTACAAATACCTCAAGGGTTGTCACAAGGCAGAGGGATCAGCCCTGTTCTCACTCTCTCAAGGAAGGACTAGAAACAATGGGGTGAAACTGCAGGGGAAAAGATTTAGTTTAGATGTTAGGAAAAAATTTCTAACAGTAAGAGTGATCAACCAGTGGAACAGGCTGCCACGGGAGGTGGTTGGTTCCCCTTCGATGGAGGTCTTCAAGCAGAGACTGGACAGCCATCTGTCTGAGATGGTTTAGGAGATCCTGCCTTGAGCAGGGGGTTGGACTCGATGACCCAGGAGGTCCCCTCCAACTCTACCATTCTATGATTCTATGATTCTATGATTGTCCCTTGCTCCTCTGAGAGAGATCTCCACGTTTAGGTAAGTCTATATGGGAGAAGACACATCAGGTAATTTAGAGCTTTATATGTTTACATCAACACCTTGAACTGCTGATCCTTCAAAACTGGTGTGACGTGCATCTGACTAGAAATTCCCATAAGCAGTCAAGCTGCTGCGTTCTGCACTACTTCCAGCTTCCAGACTGTATTCAAGGGTAGCCCCACACAGAACCCACTACAGCAGTCTAATCTGGAGGTTACCAGAACATGAACCACCATGCAGGACATGAAAAAGCTGGTGGAGCAACTCCTGGCTACAAATTCCACACGGGCCTCCTGTGCAGTTATATACATACACGCAGCATGGTTTGGAGAAAACCTTCCAATGCACGGGATGGACCTCATTTTAAGTACTATGCGCCATACTTACTTTAGTTTGAGCTCCGTGCGGGCTCCCAGGTCTGAAGAGAGTTGCTGAATGAGGGACAGGAGTACCGGCTGGGACAACGGGCAGGGATGCTGCCCAAAAACCTGCTGAGGGTCGACCGTCTCGCAAACATAAAGGACCAGATTCAAGTCGGCCGCAGTGAGGGCCTGGAAGAAAGAAGCAGAGGCATCCGAGCATCAGTGGCGCCCGATGGCATGCTGGGAATGACATTTCTATACCAGCCAAATACAGGTGACGTGGGATATGGGGCACACTTGCTACTCCATCCTCCACGTCTTGCTTTTTACTAAAACTCGGCTCGATTGCCAGCAGAAATAAAATTATGATCCTAACGTTCTTAAGCAGAGGCAAGCCGATGTGTGGTCCCCCAGGTGGCGCTACACTACACTGGCCCAATGCCAACCTCCCTTGCCGTTGGTAATGCAGTAGGAGGCTAATGGAAGCCACAGTCCAGAAATTATCCAGCTAATATGTGTTAGCCATTCCCGCACACCCTCACTGCTAAGTTCTTGAGATCTTCCCTGGCCCCGGAGGTAACCCTGCCTTACAAAGACCCAAGGACACAACACACCCAAGCAGCACTGATAATGCCAGCATCCCAGAACCAACAAATGGCACCAAGTGTTGGTAAGGAGACACCTCTTTATTCATGCCTTTAGATAAAGAGGCGCCTACTTCTCCTCTGGATATGGTACTGTTTGCAATTGCTCTGAAACTGTGGTTTTGACATGGTTTTAATATGTATATTTTCACCTCTGTCTCATTCTTTTTTCTTTTTGGTATCCATTTTTTAATTTATTTTCAATAAGCATTTATACCACATTTCAATACATAATTATAATAAATTCTATTACAATGCTCTAAGATTTTCCATGTGACTTCCTGTTCTTCGGACTCTTCTTCTAGTAAGGTTTTTATTCTTTGCTCTGTACATATACCTGTTACTCTTTCTTTTAGAGGCCGAAACCTTCCATCAGAATACCCAATCCCTGAAGAAATTCTATAAAAGGTCCCCAATCTTCTATAAACTTATTCGCTGTTTTGTCTTTTAATAAATTTGTCAGCTTGTCCATTTCTGCCATCTCCATCAGTTTGAGTATCCCTTCCTCCTCGGTAGGTAACTCTTCTTGCTTCCATTTCTGTGTATATAACAGTCTGGCAGCTGTCACCATATATAATATTAAGACCTCTGTCTCATTCTTGAGCAGAGACAATTATTCCGTAATATTTTTCATGTATATTTGGCTACAGGCACAGGTTACAGGTTGAATGATAAAACAGCACCCCCTGCTGGTTCATTTGAGTAGACCACCTTTGAACAGTGGTAGGTTTCTATTCTATAAGGATGTACTCATACAAATTTGTACGAATATTGATACGAACACATGCGTATCCCATACATATCCAAACGTATCCGATACGTATCCCGTAACATACCCACGCTGAAAGCATCAAATGCCGCAATGAATCCACTTTGAATCCGCCCTCAATCCATGCTGAATGCGGTCTGGATCCACTGCAGATGTGACTGACACAGCCACTTTCCCATCTCCCCAGTTCACAAATGTTCCAAAGCATTCAAACGAATACGAATATCAAATGTTACGAATGTCGGCACACATCCCTAGTGGTTGGACTCAGAAGTTCAACTGGGGGACTGGAAGTCCTTCTGGAGTTCCCAGCCTTCAAGATCTAGTCCTACGACTGCTGATTTCATTTTTTAAAGCATGTACAAAGAACTCTGAAGCGTGCCTGGCTCATGCCAGGGGGCACACATCTAGAAATGGAAAGTCAAGTTCGCGCTTGAACCAAGGCAAACTGAACCGGTTCAACTTTAGACTGAACTGGTTTAGGGCAGTTCACTGTTAGACAATAATTGAGAGGATGCACTGACCCCCTTTTCTTCACCGTCACCACCTGCTTTCGGCGATGGCGGCAAAGTCTTTTCTTCCCCAGGGACAGAGGTGCGAACAGGCCTCAGGTCTTCCTCCAAAGGGAAACTGCAGGGACACCCATGATTCTCCCGGCAGGAGGACACATACCTGCTGAAAGGCCTGGTTCAGGTGTCCTTGCTGCAACAGCTGCAGCACGTGAGTCTGTTGCGACTGGAAGTCAAGGTGGGTGGCAGGGATGGGCGTGCCCGCAGCTGAGCGCATCGCCTGCATGATGCTGGAGGTGACGGCAGCCTGCTGCTCCTTCATGGCCATGCTCACCTCCCCCTTGATGACCCGCTGGACCTGGGACAGAATGGTCTCTTGCATGCTAAAGAAAAAGAAGGCAGGGAGGGAAAAGGGTTACATGGAGGTGGATGTACCAGAAGTGCATATGGGGGGACTAGCAGGACAGGATGCGCAGGCAGGATTAACAATCAGATTATGACTTCTTCACATTAGAAGGAAAAGAAAAGTTGCATTTTTATACCTTGCATGTCTCGCCCTTAAGGGGATTCAAGGTGGCTGACAAACCTTCTGTTCTTCTCCCCACAACAGACACCCTGTGAGGCTATGGGGCTGAGAGAGCTCAGAAAGACAGCTGTGACTAGCCCAAGGTCACCCAGCTGGCTTCATGGCAGATACAGAAATTCAACCAGGAGACCACCAGTTAAGAGTCTGACACCCTAACCACAAGACCAAACTGACTCATCTCCGTGTTGATGAGCATGTTGATTCCCTTGGGACAGTCAGGAAACTGCACAAAATGACACAAGATTTCCCATCCTTCCTATGAAATCCTGTGAGATTTCAGAGGAATTATGGGAAACTGAGTGCATCTCGAGGGAGATTTCCTACAATTCCTGTAAAATCTCATGGGATTTCACAGGAATTATGGGAAATGGCATGCATTTTACAAGCATTCAAATTATTCATGTTTTTTTCTCTAACCATGGTAGGCCCTGGAACGTATCCCCCGCAGATACAGGGGTCCAACTGTATATCAAAGTTCCCAAATGATGTCCTTACAGATGGACAGAATCCTGGAAGAGGTATTCCAGGAACATCTAGGGCCAGAGCGTGAGACTGGTGCTGCTCCTGCCCCACTTGCAAATTTCTGGTACACTTCAGGACAGGAGCCACGGGTAGAGATATAATGCAACAGAAAAACCAACAACCGTTCTTTCCCCTGCTGGACAAGAGCATCCCGGACTTCAAAGCACTCACTTGCCCACGATGACATGAAGCTGGTGCTGCACCTCGGTGTGGACGCTGCCCGCAATCGTAGTCGCTAACTGGTCGGTCGTGCCTTGGAAGTTGTTCACAAGCTGTCGGAGTTGGCCGAGGAGAGATTCCCGGGCGTCCTGCTCCCGAGCCTTCTTATTCTTCATGTGGGCCTCCAGCTGTTGAATATCTACAAGGCAAGGTTTGCAATTGGTGCAGACTGAAGCTCCTTTCTAGGGTCCCTCAACCCTTGCTCGCTGCCTGGGGAACCCTGATTTTCAAATCCCACTCACTCTTGTTACCTATACGTATCACCTGTGGAATACTCTGGAAGGAGGCCTGAAAAACAGATCCACACTGGGGAACATGGACGAGAAAGAGCAAGGAGTGAAGCTTTACCTTTAACTACACCAGGATGAACTGGTGTGTGTAGGTTTGTAGTCTGTTCCGTCTGCTCCCAGAGGTCCAACTAGAGCAGACAACCGGCATTTTAGCCACAAGGACTTCCTTAAAGCCCCATCGCAGCAAATCAAGAATAAAACAACAATCCTGTCCAACAGGTGTTACAAGACCAAAGGTTCACCTAATCCAGCCGTGGGTTTCCCATACTGGCCACCCCAACACGATCAAGGAGCCCACATGATAAGTGTGAAGGCAGTTTTCCTCTATGGCACCTGGGAGTCAGCAGTTATGCCCCTGTCCTCTTGAACTATTCATGGTAGAAGAGGTCTATCTTGCAACTACTAAAAATAACCTTTCAATGGGTGACTTCCCTCTCTCTCCAGGCCCTACCATTTTGTAAACGAGCACGGGTCATTTTGTTTTGTGCCAGCAAAAAGGCCAACCAAAGAAAAGAGAAGGAGCCAATGCGGCGTACACTCTTGCGTGCCTTGCTTGAAGGTGTCATTGATCTGCTGGAACATGGACTGGCAGCTCTTCTCAAAGGCCGGAAGGACCACGCTCTGAAAGGCTTCCCGGTAGGCCGACTGCATGGGTCCCTGCAAGGCATCGGTAGCTGCCCGGGCAATAGCATCCGTAACGTTCTGGAATCAAAACACACATGTGAGAAGGTTCGGCGCACTGGGGGCACTGCTAAGGGGAAGGACTCACAGGGGGTGGCAAAACTGCATCTGGCAGGGTGCTGAACGAGAGACGTGCATGAACAAAACCACACACTCGAATTGGAAATCCAATCCTTAATTTCACTACCGTAGCATTAAATCAAGAAACCAGATTCCTCAACATTTGTTTTTGAACGAAGAAAATGACCTTTTGCCCCTTGAATAGAGACCAAAACCAACGTGAAATACAAACGTCACATCAAAACTGTTCACTTTCACAAGGAGGAGGTTGGTTCACTTTGTTCAAATTTTTGAACATTCCAAAAAAGTCAGATTTTTGATTTGACGTGAACGTTCGCAAATTCAAAATATATGATCAAATTTGCGAAAAGAAGTTCTATTTTGCACATCCCTATCTATAGTGTGCAGGTCAAATAGCCGGTGCAGCATGAGGAACTGCAGCTCTGCAGCTACCTGCTATGGTCCCTTTACCTTTGATTTCACCAGCTTGGTGACATTCTCCTTCAGGGTCCCTTCAATGGCTGTAAGCTTGTTTGCAACGGTGTTACTCAGCTGCCCAGTGATGGGTTCCAAGGTCCTAGAAATACCTGGTGGGCAGAAGACAGCAAAGCCAGAGTGACAAGCTTGTTCTTCCCCTCCTCAGAGAGCAGCTACCCAAGGTGGGGACACATATAGCACCATTCTTTCTGTTGCCCCACATCAACTCTTCCCATCTGGAAGAGAGGGAAGATGAAGAAATCCAAAGGAGGGCTACCAAAATGGTTAGCGGTCTAGAAACCATGTCCTACGAGGAATGGTTAAAGGATCTAGGAATGTTTAGCCTGCAGAAGAGAAGACTGAGAGGAGACATGATCACAGTCTTCAAGGATCTGAAGGGCCGTCACAGTGCAGAGGGATCGTCCCTATTCTCACTTTCACAAGATGGGCGGACTAGAAACAACGGGGTGAAACTTCAAGGGAGTCAATACAGATATTAGGAAAAACTTCCTGACAGTGAGGGTGAGAATAGGTTGCCACAGGAGGTAGTAAGCTCTCCTTCGCTACAGGTCTCCAAGCAGAGGCTGGAGACATCTGTCTGGGATGATTTAGGAAATCCTGCACTAAGGAGAGGGTTGGATTTGATGTCCCTAGAGGTCCCTTCCAACTATATGATTCTATGATTAAGGAAGGAGCTAATGTGCAGTAAACAGAGATCCTCAGCCGGCTGTTAAAAGTTGGAGTTTTGGGTTATCTCTGCTGCTCTTGACTCATAGATGGCCCAGCTCTGAGATATAAATAGCCCCACTTGCAATTGGGCTTCCCCAGTATCACTCAGTCACTTTTGAGACCTCATCAGAGCCTGGGAAATCACAGGCTTGTGGTTTGTGGGCCCAGGAAAGGGCCACCAGCGAAGGTCAGAACAAGAGTCCACTGAGATGGCCTGTTGGGGCTCCCGGGCAGTTTGGACAGCTGGTTGCTAGCTCGCCCCTTCCAGGAGGAGGTAGTAGCTTTTCAGTGGTTTGGGGCTCCGCTTCAGCGGGCAAGTCCTCACTCCCTCCAGCCCTCTGCAAAAAGCACAGAGAGGTTGACTTCTTCAGAACCCCAATCCAGGAAACACATCTCTCTCCTTTACAGTGCTTGCAAAGAAGCCTCTGCAACCCGCGATGTGAGACGTACATGCGGGAACGGTCTTCTTCATCTCCTCACGGATGGTCCTCTCCAGCCGATTGCAGGCAGCGGTGGAGAGGGACTGGGAAAGCTGCTGGGACAGATGCTCCTGCAGCTGCCCATTGCGTTGCTGTCCCTCTGCTAGGGCCTGGTCCAGCCTCCGCTCTGGAAACAAAGACGTTAAGGAACCCAAAGGGAGAGGACGTGTTTTGCATGCAAAGAGGTCTGGATTCAACTCCAGGCTGAGCTAGTACGAGCTCTACTGAAACCCTGGATCGCTGCTCTTCAGCAGTGCAGACTACAGCTGGCTGAACTATGCCTCTCCAGATGTTACTGGGCCCCAACTCCCACCATTCTATGTATTGGCCAGATTGGCTGACGGTCACAAGAGCAGTAGCACAGAATACCCGGAGAGCCACAGTTTAGCCTTCTCAGTGTAGATCACACCTGAGTTATAACACAGCTTCGTATGCTTTCCTGAGACAATGGGAGCAGAAGTTCAGGCAGTCCATCATCTGCCCAAAAGTCACCAATCATTTACTGTCTGTGAATGGGACGATCCAACTTATGATGCTCTATGCTGTTGAAATACAACCTCTAGAAATCCCAGCCAGTTTGGTCAAAGGGAAAGGACAATGGGCATCATCCTAGCCTAGCCACATCTGGAGATTTACATTTTGGCCACACCTGGGCTAAATGGTTTTACCTGGCTTCAGGGCACCTGTCTATTATTTATTTATACTTGTGATCACCACAACAGAAATAATAGTACCAGGTATCACCAGAGACCCAACCCTCTACAGCAGGCACAGGACTTGTGATGCCTTCCATAAGTTGCTGGATTTCACCTCTCGTGATCCCCCAGCTAGCATGATCCACAGACAGGTAACCCAGTATCATTTGGGCTGCTACAGGTCGTCCCCACTTGCTGTAATCTAATGGCTAAACTGAACATAGTCAAAACGAACCGACACTTGCCTTTCCTCCATTAACAGCTTTTAACGGGCAGGCATTCAGGACTGTAAATGAGTCTCAAAAAGCTTGCCACAACCAATATCACACTCAACAGGACAAGATCCAGTGGTTGGTTGGTGGTGAAGTGTGAGGGGTGTTATAAAAGTAGAAACCTTTCCACTTTCTGTGCTGGTTTGCAGTATCTATGTGCAGAACTTGTTCTGCATGAACTGGGCTCGTACAAAACCAGGGTGTTCCCTGGATGAAGCTAAAGAGCAGTCACTTTGAGGCTACCATCTAAAACCCAACCAAACAATCTTAAAGGATCTCCTGCTTCTATCACATTGTTTAAGCTATGTGAATTTGTCATACGTTAAATAAATAATTTGTTAAAATCCAAGGACCAGCACTATGCGGGGGAAAGGCTTCCCTTGACAATCGCCTTGTTGGCTGCTGCTTGCAGAACCAGAACAGAAAAAGGGCTCAGAGAGGCATTTTCCTAGGAAGGATACGCTCCTGCTCTTGCTGGGAATCCAACACTCGCTCTATGTGACCCATGAGAGAGCTTTGCACAGCATCCAGATGGTCGGTGACCTTCTGCATTAGCTCCATCTGGTTTTGTCTCAGTTCAGCAATCTCCCTCTGCTGGGCTCTCAACAAAGACATCAGCTCATCCTGGTACTCAGAGGCAACCTGAGCAAAAGAGGAGGCAGAGAAAGAGATAAGCGCTCCATGGTCTTTGAAGTTCAGCCCACTGATGGAAGCTACTCAGGAGACAGGTGAGTTGGCAAGACACATAAGGAGGGCAGAGCTGAAGACCGAATAAGCTTCAAGGGGTAGCTATCCTATGAGTACAGCAAACAGGTCTAGGAGGAAGGGCAACTAAAGAAGCATTTGAGCAGAAATATTTGCTTTATTTAAGGCATGTGGCTGATACAGAATTTAACCATGGAAAGGGTCACGAACAGATCCATTTCCCTTCCAATGTGGATCAGGAAGGTCTGAGACCCATTGCATGATAAGAGCACAGGAACATAAGAGAAGCCCTGCTGGATCAGGCCACAGCCCATCTAGTCCAGCATCCCATTGCATGGACATCTCAAGCAGAGACAAGGACAAACCTTTTCTTGCTCTCGAATCCCAGCAAATGGCCTTAGAAGCGTCCTGCTTCCCCGCCCCCCAGCCTGAAAGATGTACCTAGACATTCATTCTAGTAGCCATTCATACATCTGTCGTCCATAAATTTGTCTAATCCTACCTTAAAGCCATCTAGGCTGGTAGTTGTTACCAACTCTTCCGGCAGCAAATTCCATAAACTGATGACCCTCTAGGTGAAGAAATACTTCCCCTTGTCTGATCCGACTCTCCTACTCATCAGCCTCACAGAGTGCCCCCTGGTTCTAGCATTGTGTGATAGAGAAAAGTTTCTCTATCCACCTTTTCTATACCGCGCATAATTTTATATTGATACATCTGTCAAGGACTATATTTCAACTACTGCTCCCAAACCTGACTTATCTTGGCCGGGTAACACTTGAAAAGCAACTCACAGTTGCTACTGACTCTTTCAAAAGCCAAACCCTCTGTAAATGGATATTGCAGCAATATCTGAAAGTTTAGGTTCTTAGAAGAAACCTGGAACATGGCACAACAGACCAAAAACTACTACAAATAAGCTACATTTTGTATCAGATATTTGCTAAAAATCAGGAGTTCATGTAGATTCAACCTTCGATAATGCAAAATAGACTTCTTTTCATTATAGCCCAGTATGGACAGTCTATCAAAATAAGCCAAAACATATCAAGTTATAAAGAGGTATCTGCTGCTGTGTGAGAGAGAGACTGTGTGTGAGAGACTGTGTGTGACAGAGAGTGAATGTGTGTGAGAGACTGTGAGAGTGTATGTGTGTGTGAGAGAGACTGTGTGAGAGTGAATGTGTGTGAGAGACTGAGAGTGTGTGTGAGACTGTGTGAGAGAGACAGAGAGTGAGAGACTGTGTGTGAGAGTGAATGTATGAGAGAGATTGTGAGAGAGTGAGAAACTGTGTGTGAGACAGTGTGTGTGAGTGAGAGTGTGTGAGACTGTGTGAGAGAGTGAATGTGTGAGAGAGATTGTGAGAGAGTGAGAGACTGTGTGTGAGACAGTGTGTGTGAGTGAGAGTGTGAGAGACTGTGAGAGAGTGAATGTGTGAGAGAGATTGTGAGAGAGTGAGAGACTGTGTGTGAGACAGTGTGAGTGAGAGTGTGAGAGACTGTGAGAGAGTGAATGTGTGTGAGAGAGACTGTGTGAGAGAGACTGTGAATGAGAAACTGTGTGTGAGACAGTGTGTGTGAGTGAGAGTGTGTGAGACTGTGTGAGAGAGTGAATGTGTGAGAGAGATTGTGAGAGAGTGAGAGACTGTGTGTGAGACAGTGTGAGTGAGAGTGTGAGAGACTGTGAGAGAGTGAATGTGTGTGAGAGAGACTGTGTGAGAGAGACTGTGAATGAGAAACTGTGTGTGAGACAGTGTTTGTGAGTGAGACTGTGTGAGACTGTGTGAGAGAGTGAATGTGTGAGAGAGAGACTGTGAGTGAGATTGTGTGAGAGAACAGAGTCTGCAGATGCAAAAAAGAATCCTTGGCTCAAGAAAGTAGAATCTATGTCTCAGCGCTCAGTCTTAAGCAGCCTGAAGGCACACAAGGAAGGAGAAAGTGGGGAAGGTTGAAATGAACAGATAGTAGGAACCAAAACAGTAAGTTTATATTACTGGCAAAGTGATCCCCCCCACAGCAGACTACACTCAGTGCCCCCCCCCGCATTTCACCACTAATAAACTTCCTCCAAGGAAATGCTGTTCTTGAAAGTACCAGGCAAAAAGCAAAACCAGAACGTTCCCCAGCCCACCTTACATAGAAGAAGACTTCAAAACCTTGCAATAAGCTGCATTTCTTAAAGAGCACTAACCTGTTGTTCAAAGGATCTTGGAGACTGAGTCACATCTCTGGAACTGGAGGGGAAAAGTTGAAAATGACCAGGTGAACCACGCATAGCAACCATAAGGATGACACTGTAGCAAGCGTCAAACCCAATACAAAGGGATTAGGTGCTTGTTTTCTGCCTCAGATATGTCCAAGCTTCAATGTTCGTTTTCTTCATCTCAACAACCATGAACCAGTTTCTTTTGCTTTAGAATGAGGAAGCACTAATATAGTTTCTGCATGTTGCAAAGCATGTTCCATTGCACAGACATGCAAAAGGGACTTTGAAAAGCAGGACTCTGAGGCAGGATCCCCTGGAAATTTGTAAAAAAGGAGGGAAGTCTAGACTTTGCAGTTTGGACAATGGAGAAATCTGTTTTGATCCTGTTCTATGTCAGTTTGTCGCAAGACACAGAAGATGACATGAAAGGGTGCAGTTTCAAAGAAGTCTACAATTCCATCTACCAAATCAGAGTCAGACCTACCCCCATTCAGCTGGACTGATCCTAAAGAACACGCAAACCTCTTGGATGCCATAATCAAATGCTGCTTATATACCAGGCAGGTCCTGTAAACGGCCAGTTTCTCCATAAGAATTCTTGGAGCTTTTGAAAATCTATGACATTTTTCTCTAGGGGCACCTGTATTTTTTGGTCACTCTAAGCATCACTTAGATTGTACACCCTAGACTTCCTTATCCACACTGTGCGCAAATTAAGAATTGGTTTAAAATAAATAAGATTTAATTTCAAGACAGGACATTAGGGATGGGTATGAATATTCGTAAAATTAGAAATTCAGCCGGATTTGGACATTGGAACTCGAATTGAACATTACAATATTCGTAGGCTAACATTTGAACAAATACAAATGTTTCCGACATTCGTACAAATAGTTCAGACATTTGTTAAGCTGGGGAAACGTATCAGATGCGTATCTGTTTGTATCAGATACAGATCTTTTCGTATCAGATACGTATCTGTTCGCATCAGACATGTATTGAATGTTCATATGAATACATACGAATAGATTTGTATCGAATAGCATTTTAGCACATTCGAATGCAATCTATTTGTATGAATATGGATTTTCCAACATTTGATTCGTTTCAAATCGAATGCCAAGACAAAATTCATGCACATCCCTACAGGACATACTGGGCTATGAAGCCAGTTTGTTTAACAAACCAGAGTCAATAGTGAACCACAATTTCTGGTTTACACGAATAAACTGATTGACTGGCAAAAGTGAAGCCAAATCCCCTTTTTAATCCTCCTGGCTAAGCAAAGGAGTAAGAGGTTTGCAACCTGCTGCAGAGACTGGCCCATGAATGGTGAACCTCACATCATGTGCGATCAGACAGGAAAGATTTCAGCCGCCCGCAGATTTCAAGCCTCCAAGAAGCCTGCTCACCCGTCGTCTCTCTTCCCTTTCCTCTTGAGTTTTGGGGAGGTACGAGGGGAACCCTTGGCCTTCCAGTCCTTCACAGGGAGGCGCTGCGGAGCTGCTTTGCTGCTGAATCCCCCTGACGTGGAAGCCAAGCTCGCAACTTCATCATCGTGGTCACTGCAGAGGGAAGAGAAGACAAACGTAGGCCACTACCAGTCCTGAGGTAAATTTGCTCCAAAAGAAGCCCCAGGGTGGCTTTGCACTCACAGTTACAGGGTAGTGGACAGTTCAAAACTGGAAAAACTTAAAATCATATAAAAATATACAAAGTACGATAAAAAAGATAAACAAATCTAGGTAACAAGAACAAAAATGATTCAGGGGCAAAGGAAGGCCAATCTATCCACCAAAGACTTGAACAAATGACTCTTCATGAGGCATCACAATACAGCTAACATAGGTGCCTGGTAAGCCTCACTCAGAACACTATAATGTGGAGGCCACCACTGAGAGAGCCCTGCAACAATGGGTTCACCAGAAAGCGATGCAAGTTTGTAAACTGCCTGGAAAAACTTTTGAGTTATTGGGCCGTCGTGCGAACGCCACAAGAAAGTAAACAAGAAAGAAAGAGCTCTGGTGAAGTCTGTACCTTTGTTCTGCACTTGCATCTTGACTATCATGCTGCAGAAGGTGATAGCTATGTCTATGGTAAGAGTTCTTGTGTTTGTCTTCAACTTCATTCCTGGGGCTGAGGACGAAAAAGAGGCAATTCCATTTCAATGGGGAATTTACTTTACGTGAGGGGCTTTACTTGGTCGTATGTAGGCTCTCATGGCCGGATTTGATCTCATTCGCAGCAGTTTGGGTAGGGATGTGGACGAATGTTCTAAACTTTCAAAATCTGATTGAATTCAATTGAATGTGGACATTTGAATTCAAACAGAATGCCTTCACTTTCGAATTTAAACATTCAAACGAATTTCAAATGTTCCAAAACTTTCATTTGAATCATTCAAATGCATAGATACGTGTGTATTACATATGTAGCTGCACGAATCTCATACATATCTGTACGCATTTGCGCTGATAGTATGGGACAAAAGCAGGATGCATACAGGAGGCGTACGAAATTTGTACACACACAGATACGTGTAACACATACAAATGTTGTTGACATTCGTATCTTCAGGTTCAAATCTAACATTCGAATGAACAGTCTCGATTGTATTTGATTCAAATTGGATTGTGTTGCATTCAGATTCTAAACATTCAAATCGAATCGAACGGGATGCGTACGAGATTGAATCAAATGTTTGGATATTTGATTTGTTTCAAATTCGAATGCAAACCCCCCCGCCATTCGTGAACATCCCTAGTTTGAGGGCCGTTATACCTGGCACACGGCCCAACAGCCCAAAAACTGTTACAAATGAGGCTTTCCTCCATCTAAAGCAGAGGTGTCAAACTCAATTTTGCCGAGGACCGGATTAAAAAAAAAATACTGTCAGGGCCAGGGGGCTTGGCCAGGGGCGTGACCGGGAGCGTGACCAGGGCACAGAGGAGGGGCTGGGGCGTGGCCGGGGGCATGGCTGGGGGCGTGGCTAGGGTACAGAGGCCGGGCTGCGGGCGTGGCCGGGGCGTGGCTAGGGCACCGAGGAGGGGCTGGCTGTCCATGGTGACGCCCGCGCACTCGGGCAGTGGAGGGTCCCGCCGCGCGCTCACTCGCCCTCGCCTCACCTCACCTCCTTCGCGCCCAAGGAGGACAGCGGCGGTGGGCGGCGGCGGCCGTGGGCTGTATTCATACAGCCCGCGGGCCGCATCTGGCCCGCGGGCCGTATCTTTGACATCCCTGATCTAAAGGGCTCCCCACTGCCATTACTTTCCTTCAGACAAAGCTGCGGTATCACATCAAGCATTGCCCTTCAATCTCAGAGGCTGTAAGGTACAATTTTGGGGGCAGATCTCAAGCGAGAGGGTGAAGCAGCTCTAATTTTATCTGCATTTTGCTTGTCTGCCAAGGGCTTGGTGCTCCTGGTTTTCCTTTCACTTTCCATCCCACTATGAGAGGGACTAAGCCAAGAGAGACCGTCTGGCCCCGTGTCATCTACAAAGTCCCACACCTAAATAGAACTTTGAACCCAGACCCCCTCGGCTTCAGCATAACTCTCCAACCATCATATCACACCAGGAGTGTCCAAATGGGCACAGGAGAAGTGAAATGGCCATAGTTCTACTGGTAGATCTTCACATCCAGGTCCAAGATCATTCTGGACAAGAGGCTGGAAGGCCACGTTTGAGTTTGCTATAAAGAAGCTACTGGGGGGAAGAAGGAAGATTTGAAATAAGCAGGTATGAAGGCAAACAAGGGCCAAGTCATTATTATACTTAAGGCCACGGTGGATTAGATCCGTGGCACTTCCAGTCCAACAGTCCAGCACAGGTCCACACTAGGGATACGCACAAATATTCACAACAAAACATTGGTTATTCACACCTATTCGGCGAAATTCGGACATTCATACACGAACTGAATGTTTGAGACATTCGGATATTAACGTCCGTACGAACAGTTGAGAAATTTGTGAAACCGGGGAGGTGGGAAAGCGGCTGCACCAGTCACACCTTCAACGGATCCAGAGTGCATTTGACATGGACTGAGAGCAGATTGGATTCAGGTCAGATTTGATGCCTTCAGAGCGGATACATTATGGGAGAAGTATCGGATACATATGCGTCTGTATTGAAGATTCATATGAACTCGTACGAATACATTCGTATCAAATAGAATCCTACCACATTCGAAGGGATCTATTTGAAGGGATACAAATTTTCTAACATTTGATTCGTTACGAACTGAACGCCAACAATCCCATTCGTGTGCATCTCTAGTGCACCCAGCTTGTCCTGCCCCCAGTGTCCCAGCAGCTGACCTTCAGAGGCAGAATGCATCTCCTCCTGCCATCAGGGATAAGCTCCCACTGACCGCTGGGAATACCGGAAATATGACAGCGGCCATTTTCCCTGGGAATGTTGGCTAGGGCTGATGGGAGATAACGTCAAGACTTGGAGGGCCAACAATTTCTCATTCCCGACCAAGATCGAATGTCCCTGCCCACTCCCACCCCCACCCCGCCCACGAAGAAGGCAGGATAGTTACCTGTCCGTCATACTGTTCCTTGTTTCTCTGGTGATGTCAGGGGCAGCTGGCCAGGGCTGGCTCACCCCTGCATCCGAGATGGCGTTTTCCTGAGGCAAGGCGGTCTCCAGCAACGAAGGTGCCGTCAGCATGTCCACCTCGTTGGCGGCCATGTCTAAGGAAGGATGGCTGTGCTCCGAGCTGTGGCGGTTCCGTGGAGAAAGCAAGTGCAAGGCTGAGGCTGCGGAGGCCATACTGTCCGCGTGATGGTTCGAATCCAAGACTTCGGTAGGGAGCCCAGAGGGGGTCGCGCCAAAGCTGCGCTGCAGGGTCTCGGAGGCAATCTCTGGGATGTCCTGAGACATGGCGGTCGAGGCAGAAGAAATGACATCGGGCGAGCGCTCCCGCGTAGGGGAAGTCTGGGGAACCACCAGAGGCTCTACTTCCTGCCGCTCCAGGACAAGAGGGGCATTACCTGGAGGAACCTTGCACAGAGACAGAGAAAGGAAGAACTTCATTGCTCAGGCATCTTAGGGGGATTAGATACCCACATCTTTTGCGAGTCTTACTTGCTGATTCCTTCCTCTCCTTCCCCACTGGGAATGTAATGCTTCCACGTTTATTTTTAAAATATGCATGCTCCTTTGTGAGATGCACAACGTCAAAACAGCACCCAAACTGGATGATAACTGGATTGTGCAAATTTCATTGATTACTGCACTTCTGTCTTCACCTCAAAGGGTTCAGGGGAAACAGGATTCCCCTTGTTTGCCCTCTCAGCCACCCTGTGAAACAGGACATGCTAAGAAAGGGGAATCCAGTCAAGCTCCTTTGATAAACCTTGGGGGGGGGGGGAGGCCATGAAGGAATGAGCAGGCAGATGGGCACAGAAATGGGAGTTAAGCTGTACTAAGTTTTAGAAAAAACAATAGGAGATCCCTGAGGGTGGAGGAATCCCACCTGCATCTCTGTTCCTGCCTTTGTTATCACAGTGGTCCAAGAAGCAACTAGTTGTTGTTATTTTTTCAAAACTACATTTTTTACATTTTACATTACAATATTATTTTTCCCCTCCTGGAAGCTAGATAAGTCTTCATACAGCATTAAACATGAGCAATCCAACTCAGAAGATCTTTAACTCTGTTGCTCCCCTTGTTTGACCTTACAAATGAGATATGGTTTTCCCACTTGTCATGTAATCTTTCCTTAATTCTTACCCTCCAAATATTTTTATTCTTCTAACACGTCCACTGTTATTAGTTCCGCTATATACTAATACAATATCAGGAGGGCTATCAAAAGGGTTAGTGGTCTGGAAACCATGTCCTACAAGGAAAGTTGAAGGATCTAGGAATATTTAACCTACAGAAGAGAAGACTGAAAGGAGGTAAGATAGTGGTCTTCAAGTATCTGAAGGGCAGAGGGATCGTCCCTATTCTCACATCAGCAGTCACATCAGCAACGGATCTAGAGTGCATTCGGCATGGATCGAAAGCGTATTTAAAGTGGATTCAGGTCAGATTTTATGCTTCAGAACGGTTATGGGATACATACTGGATGCATCTCAGATACGTATTTGTTTGTATCGGATACGTATTCTAATAGAATTTTACCGCATTTGAATGGGTCTATTTGAACTAATACAAATATTCTAATATAAAAAACACATTTGTGCACATTCCTAACATGAATCCCTAAACAGGCTTAGAAGTGGCATTGGTAGAATAAAAGATAATCTTGCTAAATGGGATTATTTAGAAGACTCTTCCATTTTATGCAAACGTGGTGATGAATCAACAACCCAACATCTGTATCCCTGTCCAAAATGTCCTGTCTCACATACAGTGGAGGAACTGCTCAATGCCACAGACAATGCAGCCGCCATTGCTCATTTCTAGCCAAAAATTATTCAATTTTATCTCATTTTGTCCTTATTTTATTGGTACTATTTTATCCAATTTTTAATGTTCTACTGATCCGAATGTTATTTCTTAAACTCATTCATACATTAAACCAGCGGTTCTCAACCTTCCTAATGCTGCGACCCCTTAATGGAGGTCCTCATGTTGTGGGGACCCCCAACCACGGGGGCAGAGCAGCTGGGAGGTGTGAGGGAAGGGCGGCAGGAGACTCATCGCGACCCCTCTGAAAGGGTAGTGCGACCTCCAAAGGGGTCCCGACCTCCAGGTTGAGAACCACTGCATTAAACTCATTATGTATTAAACTCGTTATGTCTGTTCCTTTTACGGCTTGTTTGGCTGAATGCAATACTTCTGGCACAAAACAAACAAACAAACAAGGAGAAGCCACTTTACCGGTATGGGGGCTTTGGGGGTTAGTTTGTCAGGAAGACCAGGAAGGAGGACCGAATGAGTTCGAGGGCTCGTCTGTAGGCTTCCACTGCTGCCACTCAGGCCTAGGCTGGCATCCAGCTGCATCTTTGGGCTTAGAGATACTTCTTCGACTGGCCTGCAACAGGGAGACAAGAGGCTTCGCTTAAGTTCCTCAAGGAACCAAACGACAAGTACGCCACCTTCAGGCGAGATAAGGAAGGGCACCTGCTTATTTCATGGAACCACTCGCTCTTGTAAGGTGATAACGTCAGACCCCCGCATCTGCAGGTGATACATTCCAGCGCCCCCCCCCCGCAGATAACGTAAACGGTGGATAATAGCAAACACTGGGAAATGCACTCCATTTCCCTTAATTCCAGTGAAATCCCACACGATTTGCCATAGTGCCTTTGACATCGTGCATGATTTCACAGGAAACATGGGAAATCTTGCTCAAGATGCACTCCATTTCCCATAATTCCTGTGAAATCCTGCAGAATTTCAAAGACATGGGAAATCGCACACCATTTGGGGCCATTCCCTGCCTGTCCCGGGCCTCAGAAGAGCTTAAGGTAGGCCTAATGGTGACCACAGGGGGCAGGGGTGGGGCTGATCCGGTCAACGCAGGGAACTGAAACCACGGTTACCAGATCAGTGGATATGGGGGTCCGACTGTAATGGAAAAATGGCCTTTTTTGAGACTTACCTGGGAAGAGAGGGCTCACTGACCGAGGAACTACTCATGGTAGTAACAGCGGTGAGGGAACTAATGCTGCTTCCAGGAGACACTGTAATCTAGTACACACCGTAAAGGAAGAGAACAGAAAACATCTTAGCTACCGTTTTAACTGGATATGGACATTGTATTATGTTTGTACTTAATGAAGATGGTTGTACCTAATACGAAGGAGGACCAGGAAGAGGAGATTGGATGAGCCGACGTGCCTCATCCAAAATTACCTCTAGCTTTGATGCAGCTGAAAAGCTCCATGTTTATTTGTACAGTATTTATATTTTAGAAAGGACCTGCAGGTTCCAACCGGCACAAGAAACAGCTCTGAGTAACTAACTTGAAGAAAGCAGAGGGAAGAAGGACCACAGCTTCTCTGCTCTAGCCAGAAGTATTCTTAATATGAAAAAAGCTTTCTGAATTTATAGAAAAGAAGCAAGATTTCCATAACAAGATGTCCAAACTGCCTGTTCTGTACTACTGCAAGGGTTCCTTCTCTTGGTCTTTCTCTGCTTTCGATGTGCGGCAAAGATGGAACCTTGTGAAACCTGCAGATGGATGCAGGGATATTTAATTGATCCCGAGGGAGGTATAACATGTGTCGCTTCTCGTTGAAATCAATCTGCAACCACCTGTCCAGCGAAATCAGAAATCTAAAAAGCCCACTGCCATCCACTGCGCCCAAACAGTAAAGCCATCAGAGTCGTCGTTTTTATGCAACCATTAATGACTGATGGTTTCATTTGTTGTCAAATAGTAATACAAGCAAACCAAACGTTTCTTTTCCAAGTAAAACCTGCCATAGACAACATTCAAGTTCCACATTCATTGAAAGCCCAGCTGCTCTGACACAGTGCAAACAAACTGATATTTTCCTCCAAGCAATTTCCAGTTCCATTTCTACCAAAACTTCCTAACCCTTTGGCAAAAGGAGCAGAGATCCCGCAGCAGAAATTCTACCTACTTACAGATAAAATGAATAAAGGGCATGTTTTCACTACCTTGCAACTCTAAACTCCGGATGACTGATCAGCAAACATCCATGACCTCCTGCCAAGCCAGGGATGATGGGGTTTGGGGTCTTGGCAGGGTCAAGAGGTTTGCTACCTCTGCTTTAAACACTTCCAAGTCCTGCACACTACATTCTTCCAAAAAAAAAGGCAGCAAGAAGATGTGCAGCAACAGAACTCTGGCCATGCCAATCTATGGGGCTCACCTGTTGCAGAGACGTACTGGGCGTCATGAATGCATCTGGGGTCATGAGCTTGGGTTTTGTGTCACTAGAGTGGGAAAGGAAATCCACAGGTACAGAAAGCTCTGAAAGGCGCCGCAAGTCAGGCTGTGAGCCATGCACAGATCCCTTCTCTGACCCCAGACCTTCCGCAGCCAACTCAGCCAGAGGGTCTGGGAATACTACAAAAGAAACCACACCAGTTAAAAAGTGACTTTATGTTATTTAGAAAGTTTATATCCCACCCTTCAACAAATGGTCCCAGGGTGGGCTACAATGAAATTAAAACATATCGTATAGTAAAACATAATTTAAAATGTAACCCCCTTCTTACCACCCTCACCCTCCCTCCCCAACAGGACAGGACCCTGAGGAAGCTGCTTAAGAAGCAAAAGCCTGGACAAAATGATACGTTTTCCCCAGGCACCGAAAACTATACAGTGTGGGTGCCTGGTGAGCATCAAGAGGGAGGCTGTTCCAGAGTCTAGGGGCCACCACAGAAAAGGCCCTCCTAAAGTCCCTATGCCTAGTACCTCTGAAAGGAAAGGAACTACAAGAAGCCCCTCTCCTTGAGATCTCAGTGTCTGGGCAGGTTTATAAAGTACATTATACAAAGAGGAAGGAAGAAATAGTCATCACAATCTCCCTTGTCTTAGCTCCACATTTTTAAACATTCTAAGAAGAAGCCCTTGAAGGACAAAGGACTCAGCAAGCAAAGTGACTGTCACAACGGCTCTTATGTTGCTGGTGCATTCTTTACTGGACCCAGTATTTCCATAGGGGGAGCAGAGTAGGTATGTCAGTTGACAGTTTTATGTCTGCAGGGGTATGTGAAAGGAGCAGAGTAACCCGTAATAGTGGATATTTTAGGCAAGGTGGTCTCAGGCCTGCACACACAGAGAGTTACTGGTTAGGCGAGGCTGCTTGGATCATAAGAAACTGTGAAGTGTCACTGTCCTGTGGGGTTTCTTATCAATCATCCAAAAACGCCTGTTTGAGTTGATACTGTGTTCTGAGAGACATCAGGAACCTGGTGTTGGTGGTCTTATTTTGGAGGATTACAAGAATGTGTGAGAAGGTGTGGACCTACTTTAAATCAGGTCAAATTATTTGTCCTCTTAGGGCTGGATTTTAGTCTGGATTATACCCTGGAACAGGGACCTGCCTTCCACATGCTGGTGCAGACCATAGTAGACTTTGGGCCTACATGCACTTGGCTTTATTCTGGAATATATCCCAGAATATCCCTGCTGTCCACATGCTAGTGCAGGCTAAGTAGGCCCCAAGTGAGGCCTGCCAGAGTCTGTATTCACCCCACCCTGAGATAGACTCCACAAAAAGGCCAAGTTCAAACAGGCTCCTTTGCCCCTAACCCTAACCCTAATCTATATTAGCATGAGAATAGCAGGCTGTTATTCTAAGATATACTCCAGAATAAGGGCTGGTGCAGAATGGGCCTCAGTCCAGAAAAATATCCTTTTTACTCTCATTCAATATGGTTGGGTTCTACTGTACCAGAGTTCAGCAAAACTGGTTTCTATGCAGTTTGAAAGACATGATTATGACCATATGCAGTCTGGCTGCGAGGATTAAAAAGCAAGCAAAAAACCAAAACAAAAACTTCTGTTGTCCACAAATTACATCATTTTCACTCATCCTGACAAGACTTAACTGAACATGTGCCCAAGTGAAGGCAAAATATTTCCACAGGCTTGTTACTAATATCATCATGATTCACAGTTTCCCTCTGGAGCAGAACCCAATCCAAAGCAAAACTTTTTGTTAAAGCCCTGCAAGAAAAGCCAGGATTTCAAAGGAAATCTATTACATGGCTTGGCCAGTGACATTTGGCTAGAAGAAGAAGAACACGCTCACCAAAATCTTCATGGGAACCATGAGGAGGTAACGGAGCCGCTGTGTCCGGGCTATGGAGAGGCTGAAATCGGATCTGCACATCTTGAAGAGCCCTGGAACATTTTGATAGATTGAAGCCAGGTTTGTAAGCCATGAGCAATCTACTGAGTTGACCATCAAGTGAGACATCTGAGGTGATTACATGCAAGAGAAGACCAGTTCCTTTAGGGCTTCTGTTGCATGTACCTTCCGAAACCCGGGTTAAGAAGATCCAGATCTTTGGTATTCGGTACTCATGGACTATGGTCCTTAAAGATCTGGATTGCCAAGGAGACCCCATGTGTCTGCACAGGCCGTCTAGCACCCGATGCCAATGGGTGCTAAATGGGGCCACTGTGCGGACACCGCACCATGCCTCCTGAGGGCCTGATTAGGACTGAGGAGGAAGTTCTGCCCCGGATCCACAGCTGCATTGGGGGGAGGCTGCATCCATGGCTGCATTGGAGGGTGTGTGATGATGTGTGTGAGGAAAAAGGCTGAAACCTACTGATGAAGTGCAATGCATGATAAGATGGAGACCTGGCTTCTCAAAAGCGAGGATTTCTTAGACTGATGAGAAATTTGGCATCTAAAGGCGAGGATTTTTGAAGATGTTCACAACAAGAAGCTGACCGGTAAATGACTGATAACAGACTGTTGATGTTCACAACAACAAGAAGCTGACCGGTAGATGACCGATAACAGACTGATGATATTCACAACAAAATGACTGATAACAGACTGATGATCACGGAGTGATGCAGACGTAAACAATATTAGACAAAGAACTTGGAAGTACGCATGCGTTGGAACATCACCCCGAAAGAGGATATAAAGAAAGACTCTGGAAAGTACATGCACACTTCTCTGGACCAGCTGGGAGGAAGTGTCCATCGCCTCTACTTTGGGCTGATCACCCATCGGGAGTAGGCTTTGTGTGTGTGAGTATAGAATGAATGATGAGTGAAAGAGGATCCCTCTGATTGTATGCTTAAATGATTTAATAAATGTTACATGCATAGTGTTAAAAGCAAATCCAGATCTGGTCTTCTGTCTTTTTCATGGGCTTGTTTGGCGCTAATCCCAAGCATCCACTCCTCTCTGGTTACTTACCCCTTGACACGCATAACAGGTGGCAGCAGAGGCAGCAGCTGCATCAATGTGGCCATCTCCACTGCTGCAGTGCCTGCCAGCCACCAATGCAGCTAATGCAAGCGCCACCACCATCACCAGTTCATGCAGTTCGCACCATGTCCCACAACACACTGGGAGCTGCACAATGGGACAGGGTCACTTCCGCTAGTCCTGCCTGTGGAGTCCGTCCCGCCGAAAGGCATGCAGAAGCATGCTCTATGATCTAGTCTTCATGGGGGAAGACCGGATTGAGGACACCATTAAAGGGGTCCTCTGAAAATCCGGATCTAAGGGCCTGAAGACCCCATTAGGGACAGAATCTGGAAGCTCCCTTGCAGATGACGCATCCCCCATGAGGTCCTAATGGGGTTCTTCTCGGGTCCTTAATGGGGTCTTCATAGCCCGTGTGGAAACGGCCTAGAACTGAGCGCTTTTTGCTTTGGGTTCTCATTTGTAATTTACCATCACCTCTTGCAGATCAAACCAACTCTATGCTGTAGCTTCCTCCTTCCTGGGGATTTTGGAGAGGTTTCCGTTTTCTAAAACTGTTACAAAGGCTATGGAAACTTCGTTTTTCCCTTAAACACCCAGAGCCAGATGCTACACAAAAGGAAAGTAAATCAAGACCGTCAAGCAGACTGGGAGACCCAGTCAGTTCCATTTTACTAGCTGGCTGAAAGAAAAGCACCCAGTGGACTGCCCTGATGACCCACAAACGCAGATGGCCTACTGAAGACATCAGAAAGTCAGACTAAGAAGAAGAGATGTCCTGTAAAATACTTACTTGGTGTGGACACAGAAAAGTTTGATCAGGACCCCTGAGGCTGACTCTACAGCTCCAGTACCCTGGCTGCCCTCTGAAAGAAAGCAAAGAAAATGGAAATAAATAGCTTTTAATGCTGAACCTTTTTTTTTTCTCAACTACTTCAGCGGAAATCACTGGAATCAGCCAAAAAGTCTGCAAGGCCTACTCATGTCAATGTGGCCACCTTTTAACTACGAGACCCAAGCCATTGATAATCCGGAATTATGTACCACTTTCTGAACCCAAACCGACAGACAGGACTTCTTTGAGCTGAGAATAGAAGACAGGTGGACCAAATGAGATTAAACACATACCAGAACTAATTGTGTGAACCACTTCAACCCTTCTGTTTTACATTCAGTAAGTATATCATCCCAGGAAAACAGGACAACAACTAAAGGGGTAGTTTGTCAATTCAGACCTTGTTTCAAACTTATTCCAAATTATTCCAAATAGTAACAGGAAGTATCACCAAGTATTTAGCTTTGTCATTGACACTTCAAGACGATTTGATTTTTACTCCTCAATTAGCTACCCGTTTACCCTGAAAAAGAGAAAGCTATGATAGATGCCTTCAGATATCTGAAGGGCTAGCACACTGTAGATAGACTTATTCTCATTTGGCCCAGAGAGCAGAACTAGAACCAATGGGATTAAACTTCAAGGAAGGAGACATCGGTTAGACATTAGGAAAAACTTTGACAGCAAGAAGGAGTAGGAGTTGCCTTTTATACCCCACTTTTCTCACCCTTTTGAGGGGACTCAAAGCAGCTGACAAACCTCCATTCTTCTCCCCACAACAGAGAGCTCAGAAAGAGAGCTGCGACTAGCCCAAGGTCACCCAGCTGGCTTCACGGAGGACTGTGGAATCGAACCAGGGGACTATAAGCTAAGAGTCCAACACTCTAACCACAAGACCAAACTAGCTCTCAGTCACTTGAGGCCTTCAAGCAGAGGCTGGATAGCCATCTGTCTGGGATGATCTAGTGATCCCTGCACTGGGCAGGAGTTTGGACCTGATGTCCTTGGAGGTCCCTTCCAACTCAATGCTTCTATGAATGCTGCTTAGCCTCAGCCTTAATAAAAGAAATAGATCTCTCCCACACAAGGACATCCTCTTTTCCCATTCTTCAACTTTCCAAAAGGTACGTCCTCTATTACCCACCTGCACTCAGGCCATCACTCTCCTCTTCTGCAGGCAGAACCTCTGTGTGCCGTAAGCGGCAGCGGCTGACCACCTGGATGCCGAAGCTCAGGACTGGGTGGGTCAGCAAGAACTCTGAGATGGAGCTGAAATAGGCTTTGCCCTCCTCTTGGTTCTGCACAAGCTCCATCACGTACAAGACCTGGGGACAGAGGGAAATCAGGAGGACCCAAGCAAAAAGCACGTCAGGACCAGCTCTCCTTCCTATCCACAGGGACACCGATGATCAATTGCCTTAAGAGAAAGGTGCCAATTACACTATTTTTTCTGAATTGATACTGGGTTGCAGTGAAGAAGAAGTGCAGTGAAAGCGTGGGCATTTTAAAATAAGACATACTACAGGGGTTTCTGTCCAATCTCATCATTTGCTTCAGCAGGACTAAACAAACTGTACACTCATAGGCCCTAAAGGACAACACTGAATGAAGTTTACTCCTAGTAAAATATTGTCCTTTACGTTAACACCCTTAAAAAAACAAACCTCTTTTTTCTTAGCCATGGCTTAAATACTGCTTGGGCATATTAACAGCAGGTATTGTATAAACATTTTAAATAAATAAAATACCTGCTTAAATGAATAAGATATAATACCGTTACCCATTATAATATAATCTCAAAGCGGTTTACATAACATAGCGAAAAGGGTGCTAGAACATCATCATCATCATTATTACCGTATTAATAATAATAATATACAGAAACGCAACAATATAAAACAATACTAAACATGTCAGTTTTGATATTTCATAACGCATCAAGATCTTCACAAGACCCTAAGACGGTGATGGCCAACCTATGACACGCGTGTCACAGGTGACACACCAAGCCCTTTGGGGTGGCACACATGGTCACCCTGGCACCTGGGCGTGTAGTGCTTGCTTGTTCTTGAAGTGTACAAAATACCAACTTTCAATTGAATATTAGCAAACGAAATTCAGCAACAAAAGTCACTAATGTAAAGAATTATTTGTTTTTGCTTTTAATAAAATATTACTAGAGCTACAAAATTCACAAAATTATGGATATTTCTAGATGTGGCACAGCACCCAAGTTAAGCTA
This sequence comes from Aspidoscelis tigris stejnegeri, assembly GCA_023333525.1. Lineage (NCBI taxonomy): Eukaryota > Metazoa > Chordata > Lepidosauria > Squamata > Teiidae > Aspidoscelis > Aspidoscelis tigris. Next base: position 8,227,332 of record JALMGA010000013.1, read on the forward strand.
GGTTTTCTTGCTAATTTTGACACACTGAGCTCAAAAGGTTCGCCATCACTGCCCTAAGACGACGTTATGTAATGGTGTATTGTTGTTGCTGTTGTAGTTTCACTTGTGTCCTGCGTGACAATCTATTTCTATAAACTGTTCCCTTCATAATAGTTTATATGTTAAAACTGCCATTATCACATACCCCTAAATGTCCCGACTCCTACATCCAAACGGAGGAAACAAACATTCACTTGGGAAAGACCTGGGTAAAAAGTCTTCTTAAAACTAGAAGTGTAGGCACCCTTTGAATATCAGAGGAAGACTATCCCAGAGGCCGGAAGCCACCACGAAGAAGGCCCAACTGAGAGTAGTCATAAGACATGCAGTGATTTGTGGTACCCACAGCAGAGCCTCCCCTGAAGATGTTGCTGAGCCCACACGTCTACGCTGAGAGAGCCTGTCTGCTAAGTAAGCTGGTCCATGTTTTACTGCAGTAGGAAAAAGAGAGACCCTTTTCTCCTACACCCCATCTCTTTGTGGCCACTAACCTTTCGCTGCACGTCGCTGAGAATGAGATACTCAGCTGAGAGATCCAGGCAGGCTTTCAGGCTGGGGAGGATGCTCATGGAGCTGAATATATCTGGAGAAAATCTGAAATTTGATACAGTAGCATCAGTTATTGTAGGCTAGTGAAAAACTGAGCGGCACACGTTTAAATAGTAGGATATATATACTGCCAAGCTACCTGTATTTCTACATCTTTGAAAATTCCAAGCAACTCATTCAAAAAATGCTAGCGACATTGATCTTTTATCCTTTAGTCTTTAAAAACACTACTTGTTTAAACCGTTGGCATAGTTTATCTCTATAGCGCTGTACGTGTACTCAGCGCTTTACAAATAGGTAACCAAAGAAAATAAGTCGAACCTGCCCAAGGCGTACAATCCCACCTGCCACAAAGCTGAAAGGCACAGCAGGACTCACCGGACGGTCTGCAGGCAAGTCCATGAGACGGTGCACCACATTTTCAGCTCCCGATTCTGATCTGCCCCTGTGATGAGGAACCGCCAGAAGGGAACGCTGCACAAATGTAAGGAAGAAAGAGAAGGAACTAGAGGTGGCTGAAAAGGGCTGTTTCGCTCACCTGAGGACACCCCCCCCCCCAGTTCAGTTGCTCTTCTTGGAACGGTGAAAAAAGCAATTAGAAAAATAAACCCTTTCTGTGCCTACCTCAGTTAATCAGTATTAGATCCAGACCAACCACAGGCAGAGGCATCTGAACTGAGTGGGCTTTAGAACAGCAAATGTGCGCTAAAGAGGGATAGCACGGATGTAGACCACATTAATCTGGTCTACTACTAGCACAGTTCTGATCTTGATCTATTCTACTCTCATGAAGATGACTGCCACACAGACAATGTGCTTTAAGTGGCTCCTTGATCCAGATTAACAAGTAAGTACAGACAGGGCCATAGCACCTTTCCTGCCTTCCTAACCATCTAGCCCTTTATCTCATGCAAGACAGAAAATTGCCTGGTTGTGTGGACACACTGCATAAATTGGTATTCAGCACAAAGCATCGGAGAACTTCATATTTACATCTTCCAGTACTTCATCTAGGTGTGTCCAGATTAGGGATGTACATGAATATTTGAAACATTCAAAATCCGTTCAAATTCATTCGAATTTGGACATTCGAATTTGAATCAAATGTCTATAAATACGAATTTAAACTTTTGAATGAATTTTGGATTTTCAAATCTATTCGTTCGAATTATTCACACATTCAGATGTGTACGGGTACAAACACGATGCGTACTTGCATGTAGGCATCTTTCCCGCATCCGTACACATTTGTACAGATCCGTACGGGATGCATACAGGATGTGTATGGATGTGTACAGATGCGTATGGGCACGTACGAATGTTGTCGACATTTGTATGTGCAAATTCGCATCGAAAATTTGAATGAATGTGTATATTCGGTTTATGTTATGGGTTTTTGATGTTTGTAGTTATATAATAAAAATAATAATAATAAAAAAGAAAATTTGAATGAATAAGTTCGAATCGAATCAAACCAAAGTGAATGTGAATACATTCGAATTTTAAAGATTCGAATCCATTTGAATTTTCGGGTGTTCAATTCGAATCAAACTGAATCCCGAAAATTGCATTTGTGCACACCCTAACCCAGATATTGGTAGGATAATAAGAGAAACATTTAGCAACACAAGTACTTTATTTTTAAATAAAAACTTAACTGCTAATAAATAGGGAGAATGTACACTAAGACACAGTACACTTCCTTGCCAACCAAGCTCTTCCTTAACTTGAACTGCTAGGCCCCCAATTGGACACCCTTTGCCTTTGACCTTCTGGCAGGGTTAACCCATGCTGAGCAGATTCTAAATCACGTGGATGGTCTGCACGAGCAGGAAAACATTCTGACTGAAGAGAGTCAGGACTCCCTCCTTCCTTTTGGGTGTCTGGAGTCACAGGGCGCACAATGCCTGAAGAGATTCCAACTGACCACCATTTCAGTGTAATCTTGGCCCTTCTTCCTCTTATCCAAACTGCCTTTCCCCAGGAACGGCCCCTGACAGGAGTTGTCTACCTGCTCTGCTTGTTTATACAAACTTAGGAACTACTGGGCTTTCTGTGGTACAGTAAGTGAACAGACAAGTAGTAGGAGTCATGAAGATACAGTATTATGGCTGAAAATCCATGCCCTTCACCAGCTTGTTTCAAAAGTCTTCTGAGAGTCTGCTCCTCAGTGTGAGCAAAGCTTCGTGTTCTATTTTTTACTCAGGAAGGAAAATGCATTAGTCACCATAGGGCTACAGCGGAGTCCTCAGACTGTGGTCCTCCAACGTCCTCGAAAAACAGCTCCCATCATTCCACTGTGGCTGGCAAGGAATGCTGGGAATTACTGAGGAAGGTCACAATCTGAGAACTGCTGCCATAATGCAACGAATGTGCAGGAATTTGTCATCAATCGCTTCCATCCCTCAACCATGCATTTCCACATAATTATGTACAGGGCTTTGGTTTCTTGCTCTTTCACTACAGCCACAAACTCTCCGAGAGTAAATACAAGATACTTGTAGTGATTCTGCCCTCTCTTTCCCATTATACAAGACAAATTCACTTCCCACTAAAAGCCTCCCATCCCATCTTACTCTGGGTCTTGTTTCTTGTGGTTATCACAGAAGAGCAAACAGGAGAGGGGCCTGCCGTCATGAGGTTTCCATTCATGGAGGCACCTAGGGAGAGAATGAGACTGGTATGTATAGACGGAGTACCTACAATAGCCCAACTGCTCTGAAAGGAGGACAGGCAGGTAACAGGCCTCAGGAACATAAACAACACCGAGAACTGAGACGACATTTGTTACAAAGATAGGAAATAGTGAAGTGCATCAAACCAGGACCCACCCCATCCTCGGAGCTTCTGGAGTTACCTTGGCTCATCCTGTCCTTCTATGTATATCTGCCAGAACTTGACAAAGCCATCATGGCTTGCTGTGGCCAAGACGGTTCCATCTGGGGAAAGGGCTCCCTCGCTCAGCCGCTAAAGAAGAACAGGAAAAAAAAGCAAGACTTTAAACCCGGCAATGTGGATATAAGCAAAAGATGCTGAAGTCAGACATAACATCAAGCCACAGTTTTCTTTCCACCTTGGCTTGACTTCGTGCCTGAACCCCACACTGGCCAACTAATGTTCACTTCTAGCTAATAAACGTAAGAGAACATAAGAGGAGCCCTGTTAGATCAGGCCACAGCCCATCTAGTCCAGCATCCCATCACACACTGTGGGCCGCCAAATGCTCATGGGCATCTCAAGCAGAGACAAACTTTTCCTGCTCTCGAATCCCAGCAAATGCCCTTAGAAGCATCCTGCTTTCATTCCTAGCCTAAAAGATACACCTAGGCATTCATTCTAGCAGCCATTGATACATCTGTCATCCATAGTTTGGTCTAACCCTTCCTTAAAGCCATCTAGGCTGGTAGCTGTTACCACCTCTTCTGGCAGCAAATTCCATAGGTCGATGACCCGCTGGGTGAAGAAATATTTCCCCTTGTCAGATCCGACTCTCCTACCCATCAGCTTTAGAGAGTGGCCCCTGGTTCTAGTGTAGTGTGATAAGAGAAAAGAAATGTTCTCTATCCACCTTTTCTATACCATGCATAATCGTACATACTTCACTCAGGTCCCCTCTTAAACGCCGTCTCTCCAGACTGAAGAGGCCTAGACGTTGCAGCCTGGTTTCGTAAGGGATTTTGTTCCAGCCCCTTAATCACTCAGGTTGCCCTTTTCTCCACCTTTTCCAGTTCCACAATATCCTTTTTGAGGTCTGGTGACCAGAATTGTACACAATATTCCAAATGTGGCCTCACCACAGACTTATAAAGAGGCAAAATGACACTTGCTGACCAGGGGAAATTTGCATCTTGCTGTCCATCTGTGGAGGGCAAAGGTCGAAATCCCCCATGCGTGTACTAGTGAATGCTGGTATACGCCAGCCCACCCCCTACGCATCTGCCGACCTATCTGGAGTGCAGATGCATGTCCAGGCACCACCATCTTGGGCTTGGATGCTAGCGCCACTGCATGTACGCTGGTGCCATCACTGTGACAATGGTGACTCACTGCACATGCGCATTGCGTGGTGTGTCATGTGCCCCTCCATGTGCCACAGTGGTGCAGACGGGCTTGCTAGCAGATGTGACTGGATGCGACTGGGTGAGGTAAGTTAACGAGTGGGGCTCCACCCTATGTCTACTAACAGGCACTCCTGTACAGAAGGGGCCACTTCTGAGTTGGAAACAGCCCCTTCCAATACAGATCCTCCTTCTGGGAACAGCATTGGAAGCAAACTATGTAGCCAGGTGCGGAAAGGCCCCTGGTTTAGGGCTGGCTTATGAATCATGAACTTCCTCCACTACCCCAACAACACCCCCACCCAAAAGAAATGTCACACAGAGTTCTCTTGTCTCATTTCCCATTTGAAGAGTTAATACAGCTAAGATGTTCAGGCCCTGCAAGCAAAGACTGAAGACTCATGAAATAAAGAATGAGGAAGGAGGAATACACTGCCACATCATAATATTAGTCGGGGGCCCTTATCCACTGATTTGGTAACCACAGTTTCCGTTAACCACGGTTACCGGATCAGCTCCACCCCATCCCCCGTGGATGCCATACGGGAAAAGCACCCAGAACCAGAAGGCCTATTTCGGCCTCCACAGAGCATTGGAATAGGCGCATGAGGCCACCGGAGACCATCCCAAAATGTAAGGGGGCAGGTGGGAGGCATCCAGTGGCATTGCACGCCTATTCCAACGCTCTCCGGCGGCCGAAATAGGCCTTCTGAGGGCCAGAAAAGCACTTCCGGCTCTGGGGTTGCACAGAACCGGAAGGCCTATTCGTGATTATCCATGGTTTCAGGTAACCACGGCAGGAGTCAGAACGTATTCACAGCAGATACAGAGGTCCAACTGTATTTTGCTTTCCACTTTGGAGATGCAAGCAATAGTCTATGATGCAAGAACCAGAAGGTGCTATGACCTGCCCCTGGTATCCGGGGGTAGACCCTGAACTTAACAGCTGATTGAGAAGCTCTTGCTATTAACAGTCAAGTGAACGGAGCCACAACACTTTCCGGAGTGCTCCAGGGGTTAAACCTATGTGGCAGATGAGAAGTCATCTAACTAATTTCCGGAAAATCAAGGCTTTACACAAAGAAACAGCGCAACCCTTACTGTGCTGTGTCCTTTAACCACAATGAAGCCCTCTTTGATGCTGGTCACTTCCACTGGCCACAGACTGTGGTTGGCCCGGATGATATCAAGATCCCAGACTTCTGCCTGAAAAACAAAGGAAAGATATAAATGTAGCCACTGTGCAGCTATTTGCTGCCTTTCTGCAAACTCAACGTCTTTTTTACGTTTATAGAAGAAGAGTTGGCTTTTCTACCTCACTCTTCTCATCCATTTAAGGGGACTCAAAGTGGCTGACAAACCTTCTCTTCTTCTTTCCACAACAGAACACACTGTGAGGTAGGTGGGGCTGTGAGAGCTCAGAAGAGAGCTGTGACTAGCCCAAAGTCACCCAGCTGGCTTCATGGGTGAAGGCGGAATCAAACCCAGTATTTCCAGATAAGAGACCAGCTCACTAACCAACTGTCTCACTTTGCAGACTTATACTCTGCAAAGAATGTGCAGCTGAGGGCCTCTTCACCCTTGGCCCAACAGTCCATGTGGGGTGAGCTTCCCGATGGATCATCCGCACATCAAAGAGCTGTTTCTTAACCAGAACCGTCTCCTTCCGCGTGGGAGCACAGCCTGTGCGCATTACGCGTTGTAGAGGTTAACCCACATCAGGTGTGCACCTACCCTTTAGTACTGCTGGAGCCAGGAAGGCTCCAGAGGCAGCATATGGAGGTGCTGGGGAAGCAACAATTTTTTTCCTAAGATCTTGATTCCAAGTTAATGTACCCTTATTATTATTCCATTATGAAACACCGTACTGGGATTAAAAAAAAAAAAAAACACCAAAGCTGCTTACTCTGTCTTCATGCAGTAGAGCCAGCGTCTGGCTGCCTTCATCCCCGGTTTCTTCACTCTCATCAGGAATGAAGGGACACCAAATGATCCTCCGGAAGCTGTTCAGAGGGGTTCCATCAGGTCGCTTTATGTTCACCAAAATCTCTTCTCTGCACAGTAAGTTAAAGGAGTGGTACAAACAATTTTTGCCTTATTTTTTTCTCAGGTTATCAGAACATAACTCAAAAGACATATTGCTGCCTCATTTCCACAAAGAACTAGCCAACCAAAGTTCTTCCAGCAAGATGATCAGAAATACTCTAATTTTGGGATTCACGTAGGCCGTTTCTGCACTGGGCCTTATTCCGGATTATAGTCCGGGATAGGGTCTGCAGTTTGCATGCTGGTGCAACCTACAACGGGCCCCAAATGGGGCCTGCCATAGTCTGCCCCAGCACGCAGGTCGCAGATCCCTATAATGGGATATAGGCCTTTCTGCCCTGAGCCTTATTCTGGATTATATCTTAGGTTGGACGTTGAAGAATTGAACAGGAGATCTTTCCTAGGTTCAGCTGAAAATATATTTTTAAATAGATGGTTAACATAAGGAGGGGGTTTAAGGCCCTAATAAGGGGTATGCATGAATGGAATTTTCAGGATCCTGCCTTATGTCTTACAAAATATGGCCATAAACTCGCACAACCTACCCGCCCCTCCGCCCGCCCGTCCATCCATCCGCATTTCTATCCCACCCTATACCCATAGGTCTCAGGGCGGGTAACAACATTTAAAATCAGACATATATTAAAATAACAGTATATATTAAAACAATAACAGTATCTGTAAAGTGGGAAGAGATAGTACATTCCCATTTAGCCAAAGGCCAAGGCCAAGGTGTGTCTGACGCTCCTGAAGGGGAAGACTATTCCATAGCCTGGTGGCCATCACGGAGAAAGCCCTCTCCCAGGTGCCCACCCCTTTTACTACGGACGGTGGTGGGACAACCAGGAGGACATCCCGTCCAGATCTTAAGGCATGGGCAGGTTGATATGGGAGAAGGCATTCCTTTAGATATTTGGGGCCCAAGTCATTTAGGGCCTTATCAGTCAAAGTTAACACCTTGAATTAGGCTCGATAGCAAATCGGAAGCCGATGCAACTCTTTTACAACTGGCGCAGTGTGCGTCCTGCCAGTTGTCCCAGTCAGCAGTCTAGCAGCTACATACTACACGCTACCATCTATGCCGTAAAAGATACTGTATTTTCCCGTTCTCCATGGCCAGACGCCAGACAAAGAGATTGCCAGCTTCATCCAGGCACGCTAACTGATTGGAGTTAAGGTGAGCAAAAGCCAGGTCTGCTACTCCGCCGGTGAAGCCTTTCAGCAGGGTTCGCTCGGCTGTGCTAACGCTGAGAACGCGGACCATAGCAGAGCCATTGCTGGCACCTGCCAAAGAGGGGAGAAAGGAAAAAAAAATGGTTAAGATGGACAATTCAGCGTTGTTTCCCTTCTCTGTGAAGTGACACAGCACGAGAACCCAGCGTACGACAAATTTATTACAAGCACTGAAATGCAAAGACGAGCCAGCCTGCTAAAGTGTGAAATAAGCAGGTAACATGATGCCTCACCTCTAATGGCGTATGCCAGATAGGCGTTTGACACAGCAATCAGGTTGCCATAGTAATACTTCTGCTCCCAGTCATACCTAGCAACTGGCTGTATTTTCACCTGAAAAAGGAAACAAGACAAAGACTGTGGAATTAAACTCCGTGCGTGACAAATTAGGAAGACTGACCTAATACGGGAACAAAAAACTGTCACGATTCTCGGTGTGTGTTCTAACACAATAGGATTTCTGCATGATGGGACCAGAAAGAGAATGAAAAGAGACCTTAGTCAGACCTCATCTAGGGCACTGTGTCCAGTTTGGGGGCCCCCAGTACAAAAAAAGACCCTGACAAACTAGAGCAAGCCCAAAGGAGGGCTACCAAAATGGTGAGTGGCAGCATACATATCTGTATGATCTCATATGGATCTGTTCGCATTTGCACTGATCGTATGGGTTGAAAACGGGACACGTACGGGATAAAACGGGATGCGTACAAAATGCATATAGATACGTATAACACATATGAACGTTGTCGAAATTCCTATCTTCAGATTCGAATCTAACATTTGAACGAATAGATTTGAATGTATTCGATTCGAATCGGATTTTGCTGCATTCGGATTCTAAACATTCGAATCGAATCAAATGTTTGGATACTCGATTCGAATTTGAATGCAAAAAAAAAAAAATTTCGTGCATATCCCTCGCGTTTACTCATATACCCATGCATTTACTCATTAAGCATGAGTATTATGTATTTTATTTTACGCCTTATGCTGTAACCAAGCAATAAACCTCCTTCCGGACGAACTGCCACTTGGGCTCCTTGTCTCGGAACTCTCCTGTTGTTCAGCCTGCTGTGTTTGTATCTGGGGTGTTTTTCCACTGTCACTAAAAGTACCCATTAAGTACCCATTAATGGGTACAAAAATGCCATTACGTGCCCATTAATGGGTACTTAATGGGTACTTTTAGTGACAGTGGAAAAAGACCCCTGGAAACTCTAACTCAGGCCAAATCGCTGCTAATATTTACAATCTTTGTTCTCACATTTAGCCTTTTTATAGAATTATATCCACTGGCTATAGAAATGTTTGTTTGTTACATGTTTGGTTTACACTGACTATAATGATGGTTTATGTTAATTTGCAATTGCTGCTCTTTAATTAAAAAAACCGAAGTGAACAAATCTCATCACCGGCCAGTATAAAGCACATTTTAATGGATTTATTTTTTGTTTTTGCTAGAGACGTGCAAACTGGCCTTTTGAAACTCCAGGAAGGCTTTCACCATTTATTTATTTATTTAGTAAATTTATATCACCGCCCTTCACCAAATGGTCCCAGGGTTGTCTTACAATAAGAATAAAACATATAAAAAGAAAATAATAATAATTAAAAATATCAACCCCTCCCTCCCTCCCTCTCACATCCACCCTCCCTCCCTTCCTAACAGGAAAGCCCCCTGAGGACTGCTGTTCCTTGCATGGACCCGCCCACGTTTACTGGGCTCACAAGAGCAGTGGCTTCACCTGTCCTCACTTGCGCTTTGCCTTCAAACTGCAGCAGGTCTATCACCCACTTTGTCCTTCACAGGAGCCTCCGGAACACTGTTTTGCACAGGCCAGTGTGGCTCCGTCATGCAAGGTGAATAGGGGCTGGTCTGCAGGAAAAGGGGGTTCCCAAACAAAAGTGAGGGGCCGATCTGTAGACTGCTTCTTTCCGCTTCTTTCCCTTTGTCATAAATGTTTTCCCATCTGCATAAAAGCAATTTTGCTTTCTTTAAAGAACAGAAAAAGGTGGAGAAATCTTGTCCAAGTGAAAAGCAGCATTTACCTTGTTGCTCCCTCTAGCTTTACTAGTGATGCTGGAGTCACTGCTGGCTACTATCTCAACATCTTTAGCTGTTATCACCATACAGGTGGAGCTGTCATCCCCAGAAAGGCAGCTAAAGGGGGGAGGAAAGGAAAAGAAGCCATGCTCAAATACACGAAGGGACAATCGGCATCTGCCACGTGGAGCACAAAGAGCTGGGACTGGCTGGGTCAAAGTGACTACAGTCAGACCCCTTTATCCACTGATTGGGTAACCACGGTTCCAGTTAACCATGGTTAGCGGATCAGCCCACTCTACCCCCCGCGGGCACCGTAAAGGAAAAGTACCCAGAACCGGAAGGTGAAATAGGCACGTGATGCGACCGGAGCCCATCCCAAAATGTAAGTGGGCACGTGGGAGGCATCCAGTGGTGTCCCATGCCTATTCCAATGCTCTCTCTGGAGGCCAAAATAGGCCTTCTGGAGGCCAGAAGAGGACTTCCGGTACCGGGACTGCATGATCCCAGAACCGGAAGACCTGTTTGCAATTATCCACTATTTCAGGTAACCACGATAGGAGCTGGAACGTATTCCCAGTAGATATGGGGGTCCGACTGTATTTATCTTCCTCCCTAGCAAGCATCCGGTTGCACTGAGAGGAGGCTTATTTATTTTATTTCCTTAGAAAATTTACATCCCACCCCTCACTGAATGGTCCAAGGGCAGGTTACAATTGAATTAAACCATGCTGAACAGTAAAACATAATTAAAAATATAACCCCTTCCTCCCACCCCCACCATCCTTCCCTAACAGGACAGGACCCTGAGGAAGCTGTTTAAGAAGCAAAAGCCTGGGTAAAAAGGTATGTTTTTGCCAGGCACTGAAAGCGTAAAATGTAGTCAAGAAGGAGGCTGTTCCAGAGTCTAGGGGCCACCACAGAAAAGGCCCTCTTGTACGTCCATATACCTCATACCTCTGCAAGAGTAGGAGCTCTAAGAAAGCCCTCTCCCTGAGATCTCAGTGCCCAGGGAGGTCTATATGGGAGAAGGCGCTCCTTCAGATACCCAAGGCCTAAACTGTTTAGGGCATTATACGTTAGTGTCAACACCGTGAATTGGGCTTGGCAGTGAATAGGCAACCCGTGCAGATCCTTTAAGACCGACATGATGTGAGTCCGGCCAGAAACCCCTGTCAGCAGTTGAGCTGCTGCATTCTGCACCAGTTCCAACTTCCGAAGCATTTTCAAGAGTAGCTCCACGTAAGAGTGCATTACAGCAGTCTAATCTGGAGGTTACCAGCACATGGATCACTGTGGCTTAAGGGTCAAACACTGATAGTTGCTCAGCATGATGCCCTGTTTCCCTTTACTTTCACTCCACTCACCCCTGACCAGGCTCTGCAGTGTGGGGAATCCAAGGGGGAGGGGACCAGAGGCAAGAGCAGCCTATGCTGTCTTAGTAGCTTTTTAAATTAAGATCCTGGCCTCCCAGGCAATGTTTGAAGCTGCCAGCGTGGCATGCGAGCCGCAGGCCCATCTGCTAGCTGCGCTGTCACGTGGTGTCTCTAGCACATGTGTTATAGGGAACCATCCATCAGTCCCTCCCCCTCAAATGTGAAAGAGAGATTTCCAGCTCAGTCACTGGCAATGCAACTTCTATCACTGTATAAAACCACCCTTCTTAAGGTCTACCAGTACATACTGGCTTATTGATTTGGATTTTCATATCACACTCTTAGGGCATTATACAACAAAAAACAACCATCATACAAAACTAAAAATAAAAGATAAAAATAGATAACAAAAGAACAAAAGAAAATAAAGAAAAGTACAACTAAGAAAAGGAAGAAAAAATATGCAGGTACAAGAAAAACTGAACCTAGGGTGTTTTTCCACTGTCACTAGAAGTACCCATTAAGTACCCATTAATGGGTACAAAAATGTCATTTAGTACCCATTAATGGGTACTTAATGGGTACTTCTAGTGACAGTGGAAAAACACCCCTAGTCTCAAACTTGTAAGTTAAAACATCTTACAGTAGAAATAAAGGCCCTTTCTGCACTTGCTTTTTAATCAGGATCAAGGAGCCCCTAAGAACATATCATCTGCACAGCAATCTGGATCAAGAAGCCGCTAAGAACATGTCGTCTGCACAGGAGTAGAGCAGATCTAGATCAGAACAATGCTAAGGCCCCGCTAATCCAGATTAGTAGATGACCAGATAAATATGGTCTACACCAGTGCGAACACTCTTTAGCACACATTTGATGCCCACTTGATGGAGACGTCTCTGCCTGTGGCTGATCTGGATCTAGCTAATACAGATTAACCAAGCTAAGTGCAGAAAGGGCCAGGCATTTTCGCTGAATGCATTTGGACTATGCAGCGTCCGCCTGCAACCCCACCCTCTGATACCTACATGACTTGCTTCTCTTGCAGTGTTCCCAGAGGAACTGCCTGGGAGGCTGGCTTGGCCAAAGAAGCCGCATCTCCAGACGCTATGGGATCAGGCACCAGCAGGCCATTCAGGTCTCCGTTGTACGAACTGGGAGGTCTTTGATTTTCATTCACTGAACCTGAGAGAGAAAAAAAAGGGGAAGCCATGTTTACTTCTACTCTTTCTTGAAAAGAACTTTAGCTTTCAAGCTGTGCTGCCTCAGTCCAAGAAAAGAAAAGTACAGCAGGGGAGAAGAAGAGAGGGATGAGGAGAATGAAGGAAGGGAGAGAAAATACATGCAAAAAAATGGAAGGCTCTTTTTGTTCAGTTTTCCTTGCGTTTTTTAAATTGCTGTTTTAGGAACATAGGCTTTCAAGAAATATTAGGCACTTGAATCATTAATACTCCTCTGGAGTTAAACGAGAAGAAAGTGAACTAAGTATGTTATGTTGAATGCGCAGGTCAACAACCAACTCATCATCCCACATCTGACCCAGCTGCTTACTGCAATCTAGACTGTGTAATTTAGCCAAAAATTATGAGCTTAGCGTGAAGTTTATTGTTTCATTGTTTTTAGTCGTGTTGACGATAGTAAGCTATAACTTTTTGATTTGTTTTGTAATCAGTTGTGTAAAGTTTATATATTCCAACTGTAATGTTTACTTCTAACAAAAATAAAAGAGAATAAGAAAAAAAACAACTCAGCAATTCTAATCCACACAAAGGGGTTTTTTTTCCCCACTGACCTCCCTTAATCTGAATCTAAGATGATCCGGATCTAAAGAATGGGTCCTTTGACTAATCTGGATCTAGTAGATCCGGATTAAGGGAGGTACCTGACGCGTCCCTTTTCTGCCTACAGCAGAAAAGCCGGAGCACCCGTGTGGCAAATCTGGATCAACCCACGTGGGGCCTGCCTGTCACCCCAGGTTTTCGTGGGGACAGGGAGTGCAGTCTCTCTACACGCTCCAGAGACTCTTCAAAGATTCCTCCGGAGCGATCTGCCACAAACTTCAAAGATTCTCTGGACTCCTGAAGCCTTTGACAAAGGTCCGTAGGATTGGCACTGCTCTCGCGTGGGGTCCTCTTTGGAGCCTGTGCTATTCTTCAGAGCTGGCTTCAGAGATTGTGCACGGTCTTCAGAGCTTTGGGTTTCAGGGAGCCCCCCTTAGCCCCATTGCCTGATCGCAGCAGAAGGGGTGAGGCATCCCCTATATGGTCATTAATCTCCACCTTTTCCTCTGCCTACATGAAGATGGATAACCACAGACTGACACTCAGCACAAGATCACAAGGATAGGATATTGCTGTCAGTCATTTATTTAATTTTTTACTGATAATACAGCAAATAGGTTGTCAGTGATCACTGCCTGGCCTCCACCTAGGCGAAAATAGGAAGCAATCCACAATTTCTGCCATGTTAAGGGACTGAGTTAGTGCTTTCCTACAATCTTGAAGTCAGAGACCACAGAGGTTTTTCCAGCCAAGTCTGAGCTTAAAAACTAGCTATGAATGCTTTCTCTCATGCACAACACAGAGCACATGAGCGTACGCACCTGTGCACACACGCACACACACACCACAGGACTGGGTGAGGCTATGAGCAGAAATAAACATGCAAAGCAGGCTGATCACATCAAATGGTTGCTGCTTCAGGTGGTCATGGAAACCAGCGTATAACAGCCACCAAAGTCTGGCAGAGCAAAAGAAGTTCAGAGAAGCATCCAGGCTGCTAGCTGTAGTATTATACACCAGCATTAGGGATGAGCATGAATATTCAAAAAATTCAAAATTCAATCAAATTCATTCAAATGTGGACATCTGAATTCAAATCAAATGTCCATAAATTCAAATTTAAACATTTGAATGAATTTCAAACCTTTAAATCTATTTGTGCAAATTATTCGGATATTCATAGGTGTATGGGTACACACATGATGCATACTTGCCCATATACATCTTTCCCACATCCATACGGGAATAAAACGGGATGCATACAGGATAAATACAGGATGCGTAAGGGACGCATACGGGCACAGTTCTCTCTGAGCTCTCACAGCCCCGTCAACTTCACAAATTGTATGTTGCAGGGAGAAGAACAAGTTTGTCAGCCACCTTGAGCCCCTTCAAAAGGGTGAGAAAAGCAGGATATGAAAGCCAATTCTACTACTACTACTACTACTACTAGAAGAAGAAGAGTTAGCTTTTCCACTCTGCTTTTCTCGCCCATTTAAGGGGACTCAAAGCGGCTGACAAAGCTTTCTATTCTTCTCCCCACAACAGAACACCCTGTGAGGTAGGTGGGGCTGTAAAAGCAAAGAAAGAGAGCTATGACGAGCCCAAGGTCACCCATCTGGCTCCATGGAGGAGTAGAGAATCAAACCCGGTGTTGCCAGATAAGAGTCTGGCTCTTTAACCCCTAGACCAAACTGGCTCACAGTGTCATCTTACTAACAGAGATGTACAGGATGCCATCTTGAACATTTTTCAAAATATTGGAGATGATTGTTGCCCCTTCTACAATCCCTCCCTCCCTCCATTCTAGGGTGTTTTTCCACTGTCACTAAAAGTACCCATTAAGTACCCATTATGGGTACTTCTAGTGACAGTGGAAAAACACCCCTATATCACCCTTTGGTATAATCTCAAGGCAGTGGACAAAATAGGCCATAAAACAGCAACAAAAATAAACATACAGTACATAGATCTATACAAAACTCCATCAAAGCAAGGTGACAAAGAAAAAAAAATACACTTATATACCACAGGTCTGGCAATGGCTGATGAAAGCCATAGCATATGGAGAATGCAGAAGTTACTGCCGATAAAGGTCTCTTACCATCAAAGTCATACTTTACTGCAGGAAAAACAAGTTTTAAAGCCAACGCAAACACAAAAAGCAAAATACGCACTTTCACAGTGCCCTGCAACCATGTTGTGCATCAGAGAGGTTTGCAACAAACAAAAGAATTGTCACTTCTTCCTAAAAAATCCTTCTCCGTAGCCTATAAATAAATGTTAAAATTACATTTCTGCAATGGAGAATAAGGAAGTGTCAACACCTCCTAGAAACTGAGCCTGGCTACTCATAGGCCTCAGGAAAGGACTCCAGCCAAATAACTAAAGCACAAAATTATTTTTACTGGGACAGAAGGTTTGTTGATAAATTAACACAGATGAAAAGTGTTTTACACTTGTACAACAAGAGAATCAGTTGATAAAACCTCTTTTAAAAAATTGATAGGAGCAAGCTTATCTGATAACTCTTTCAGCTGGAAAAGCATAGCAAAGTCAGCCATTAATACTCAAGATTCTTACTATATTTCCAGTACAAGATGAAAGACTACCAATATTTTTTTTTAAATCCAAAGATAAAGAAATGGCAGCCATGTCTTGGTTTATGTAATGAAGTGAACATGACTGAAAAGTTGTATTTTCCAAACTCAAGCAGAACTAACTCAGCAGATATATGGCACTGGCCCTCACACTGCAATCCAGGAAACATACCCTAAAATACCCAAGTGACCAGTGTAAAACCAACTAACTGCTCCATTCAAAGAAAACACAGAAACACAGGACACCTTCGTAAAAGCCAATTTCTCCACACACACACACAACACTAGGATAAGCCTATAATGAAAGAAACCCTTTCAAGGATCACAAGTTTCTGAAAGCTACTTTTTAGATTGGTTATTGGACAAATATTGAAAGTACCTTCCTAAGCTTAAGAAGAGGAGGAGCTCTGCTGGATCAGGCCATAGTCCATGTGGTCCAGCATCCTATTTCACACAGTGGTTCACTGACTGCTTCTGGGCAATCTTCAGCAGAAGACAAGTCCTCACCCCCTCTTGACTCCCTGCAAATGGCCTACAGAGGCATCCTGCCTGTCCCTCCAACTTGGAGGTGGTACCGAGGCATCAATTAATAGGAAAATGCCTGATGAAGGAATGGCCATAACTTAGTGGTAGATCAACTGACTGGAAAGCAGAGGCTTAAATTCCAGCAAACCTCTTCTTGGATGTCTCTGCATAGACACAAGGAGTCAGCTCTTATTCGCGGGTAACTAACAATAACAAATGCTTCACGAGGCTTATGTTCAAATATCCATTAGATTTCAGCCAGAAATAAGTTTAACATTTGCAGTGGGGTGTACTCCCAGGTTAAGCACGCATGACGGAACTCCCAAAACTCCATCTAAGTGCTCTAATGAAAGTTCACAGAGAAAACGGAAATATCTGTCCTTGTCACTGCACATGATTTGCTTTCTGAAAACAGAAGTGGAGTTTGCTTTTACCAAAGGTCTGTCAAACTGGCAATCCTAGATTATCTCATTGTGAATGGAACTAATGAAAGAAGTGGCAAAAAAAGGTTCCGGAATAACGATTAAAACATTTATTCACCTGAAGGGTATCAGGTTGCTGAAGTTTGGAACAGACTAGCAAAGCCCTATTTCAGGAGTGGTTGTCAGAATAATCTATTAATTTTCCACTTTAAAAGATGCCCTCAAAGAGAATCATGTTACTGAGAGCTCATAACTTTCACAACACAATTAACCTTTGACAACAAGGAAGAAGACAGGCATTCTCTTGAGTGCCAGGGCTTCCAGGGGAGCTGATAATCAAATAGCTCTGGAGGGGCTAAGAGGGACAAAGCCTAGTACTTGTACAATCCCTGAACCTGATGCTGGCAGGACCAGGGTCAGACAGCACGCCCAATAAAAGAGCAGCACTCCAGCATTGCTGGAACACTTCCTCTCTCTAGGGACCCAAGGCTGCATCCAGACACCAGTTACTTGTTCTGCTATATTTGGATATTCCAGAACAAAGCATGGATATTCTGGAATATCCATTGCTGGATTCCAGAATATCCCAATATGGCAGAATAAGTAACAGATACCTGGATGCCGCCCAAGACTGATCAAATTATGACCCTCTAAACTGTGCTCAACCACAGCTCCTGAGAGCCCCACACATCTGGCCAAGCAAAATGACAGGAGACGCAGTCGAGCGGCCTCTAAAAGCGATACCACGCTCCTGGCTTGCATCCACACCTCAGCTTCAATCCAGTTCCAGTCCACTTTCAGAGCGAGAGAACACGCCAGCAAAGTGAGCGGTCCTTTTCTTTCCTCTTTTATTTATTTCAAAGGCGGTTCTTTTCCTGAGAGAAACAACACAGCTTGATGCTTTGTCGATGAGCTGTCTCGCTCTGGAAGCGGACAGAGGCTGGATTAAAACTCAAGTGTGGACGCAGCCCTGATCTTGGCCAGTCTCCCTCCGCTTACTGTCTCCTGAACGCTGCAACTTTCACCAGCCCGTATACCGACCTGGAAAGAGAGAGTGAGAGGAGCACACAGTCTGGTCACCCTATACTGTGGCCCCCACCCCGCCCCCCGCCCCCCACCCTCACCCCCGCCGAACGGTCGAGGGGAAGAGATTACGGAGGGGCCTGAGGCGCCCCCCTCAAAGAAACGAGGCAGCGCAAGGCCAAAGCCGCCGCCCCACCACAGGCACCACCCTCGCGGCTCTTCCGATCCAGACGAGGCCCCGCGCCGTCCGACACGCAGCAGGAGCCCTACCGCTGGGCCGGTCCAGCTTGAGAATATCCCGCAGATGCTGAGTGGCGCCCTCGATGTCGATGCTGGCGGAGGCCATCGGGCCCGGGGCCCGGCTCGCTCCTCCTGCCGCCGCCGCTGCTCCTCTTCCCGCCGCGCCGCCAATATCCCACCAGCACAGGCGCGGCGGCGGCGGCGGCGGCGGACTCGTCTTCTGCCGCCCAGGCACTCAGGCCAACAACCACCGACAGCGACAGGCCAGGCAGCAGCGGGCCGCCTCCACTTCCGCTTCCGGTCTGGTCCGGTCAGCATTGGCTTCCTCCCTGAGCAGCGCCGCGCTCTGAAAGGTTCCGCTTGGAACTCGGGGAAGGAACCGAACTGCAAGCCAACAAACCTTGTCGTAACGTCTTCGAAACCAGCTGGAAGCGGGGGGACGCCTGGGTGCGCGGGGAAACGCTGGCCCTGCGTTCTCCCAGCGACTGGGATAACTGGTTTAGGCTTTCTAGGCCTGGCCTTGGAGGCCAGTGATAAGGCTTCTGCCTAGACGGTGGCAAAAGGTGTTTTTCCACTTAGCACTAGAGTACCCTTTAAGGACCCATTAAGAGTCCTTAATGGGTCCTTAATGGGTACTCTGGTGCTAGTGGGAAAAACCCCTAGGACAAGAGTACCCATTAAGGACCCTTAATAGGTCCTTTACTGCTAAGTCGAAGAACACCCAAAGTGTTACTTGCCGTCTTCTGCTATCAGCTCAATAAAGGAACCTACTGCTATACCTTTGTGTGGTTTCTTTGGATGGCTGGGCAGTTCGGACAGTTATTTGGTTTTACACTGGTCACTTGCGTATTTTAGGGTATATTTCCTGGATTGCACTGTGAGGGCCAGTGCCATATATCTGCTGAGTTAGTTATTTGCTTGAGTTTGGAAAACAGAACTTTTCAGTCATGTTCCCTTCGTTACATAAACCAAGCCGTGACTGCTATCAGCTCAATAAAGGAACCTACTGCTATACTTCTGTGTGGTTTCTTTGAATGGGTGGGCGATTCTGACAGAATAGCAGAAGACAGCAGGTGACACTTTGCCTCAGTCTAAGAAGAAGCCTTATCACTGGCCACCGAGGCCAGGCCTAGAAAGTCTGAACTGTTATCCTAGCTGCTAGGAGAACCCAGGGCAAGAATGTGAGAAGGCAGGCTGCTCTCTGAGGAAAATTAGGAATAGGGGGTTTCTTCACTCCCTCTACTTGTAGGCTGGGGTTTACGGATGGAGTAAGAGTATATAAAGACCTGCCAGGACTTTCAGCCCTTTGAGGCAAACTTACGGCTGCATTCACACCTCAGTTTTTGATCCAGCTTCAGTCCTCTTTCAGAGTGGAAGGGACACATCAGCAAAGGGAGAAGCTGTTTTCTTTCCTCTGGCATTGTCTAACTCAGAACATTCACCTTGGGGATATAAGAAGAGTTGGCTTTTCTACCCCGCTTTCCTCACCCATTTAAGGTGACTCAAAGCGGCTGGACGAAACTTCTGTTCTTCTCCCCACAAGAGACACCCTGCGAGGTAGGTGGGGCGGTGAGAGCTCAGAAGAGAGCTGTGACTAGGCCATGGGCACCCAGCTGGCTTTGTGGAGGAGTGTGGAATCAAACCCGGTATTCCCAGGTGAAGAGTCCAGCTCCTTAGCTGCTAGACTAAACTGGATAGGTAACATGGAAAGAAAATGACTGGCCACTTTGCCGATGGGTTCTCTGAATGTTGACTGAAGCTGGCTATAATTTAGGTGTGAATTGCAGCCTACAGTGCTATTAGCAGAGCAAAATCCACATTTTTAACAATGACACGCAAGTTATTGGGGAGAATTCTGTATTGCCCTTGCCTGGTCTAGAGACTGAACTGGATACAGCCCACATGGAAGGACTTTTAACCTCTGCACTGCTTATATGTTTTTATTTCAGGCCATATGACTTTCTTTTTGCATCATAGAATTGCTTTCTATACCCTTAAAAACAAATTGTATTTTATATAAAAGTACGATGCGAGCTTGCTATGTGACATTTGCCTGTCTTAGAGATCATTGAAAGCTAACAGATGAACGTAGGAAGGGGACAATCTATGTATTCTAAACAGGCCATAGCTAGGATTTGAAAGTGTGCTGGTTCCAGAGGGAAATGTACAGAACAAAACAACTTGGTGCACTTCTCGGAACTTGATCATCTCCTAATCCTGTGGCGTTTCCCCCACCCTGCTCCTGACCCTTTCAGCAGGCTTTCACAAGCTTAAGCATTCTGCAAAATTACCTCTTCTTGACAACCAGAGATAGTAAATGATTATACATACCAGAAAAATTAGGCTGCATGCATTCATTTCATGTACAGGTAACTAAGAAACCTTGATTATTAACTTCTTGACATACAGCCAAACAGGAAAAACTATCCATCCCAGCACTGTACACTGCATTTTCCCAACAATATTTCTCAGCCTTTCTATCTCTATAGATAGAAAACTTATAAAGTACTTGTACAAACTTTTGCAGGCTAGGGGTATATGTGGAATTGTGTATACTGCAGACACCACTAATGGTATTATTAGGCATGGGAAAACTGGATCCAAAATAAAGGACTTTGCTTGTCACCAATGACCAGAATTACTCAGATCAGGCAGGACAGAAGATGAATCCTTCAGTTAACCATTTTGTTTCAGTAGGTTCAGGTGACCTTGTGGGCTCCAGAGAAGTCCTAGTGAGCACAGTGTTTCCACAGTGTTTTCTACTACAAATTATCTTCAGCACTGACATTGGCTCTGCTTTTGTACTCAGTGCCATCTGTGTGATCAGAAATATTACAGATCTGTTTGCTCCTGTTCTGTTTTAATAAGTCTTTCCCCCTCCTCACAAGACAGATCTGGGCATAGAGCTGAAAACCAACACTTAACTTTTAACACTGTGGCTTTATTTAAAGCTAGGTGCATCAAGCTGCTTTGGAAGAGCTAATCTGATACTTCTACTGAATTAAATCTACATAAGGGGAAGAAGAAAGCAGCAGGGTTGTTTTTTATACCCCCGTTTTCTCGCCCATTTTAAGGGGGCTCAAAGCTGCTGACAAACCTGTTCTTCTCAACACAACCGACACTATGTGAGGCAGGTGGAGCTCAGAGAGCTGTGACTAG
Organism: Aspidoscelis tigris stejnegeri; assembly: GCA_023333525.1. Classification (NCBI taxonomy): domain Eukaryota; kingdom Metazoa; phylum Chordata; class Lepidosauria; order Squamata; family Teiidae; genus Aspidoscelis; species Aspidoscelis tigris. The sequence continues at coordinate 8,248,425 of JALMGA010000013.1, forward strand.
CTCAAGGTCACGCAGCTGGCTCCGTGTAGGAGTGAGGAATCAAACCAGGAGACCTACGGATGTGAGTGCAATAACCACAAGACCAAACTGGAAAGAAAAAAATCAGCAATAAAATACATTGATCTTATACTAGTTCTATACCAGGAAGAAAGGGTTATTTTTAAAATTATTTTAAGAATACTGTATATATTTTACCTTTTTGTTATTGACACCCACCGGTGAAGGGTGGATATAAATTATTAAATAATAAAAATAGGATGTGAAGGCAATCTGGCTGCGATGTCTGTCACCCCACTGATCGCCAGGGCTGATCTTGGTGGTTAGGCGGACGTCCCCTTCCTCCCTCACCGCTCCATGTGCGTCCCTCCTGAAGCTGCGCACTCAGTGGAAGAGGATGGCCATCCCAGATAGGAGGACAGTACCGTTCTTCGGTCAAGGGTATACAATAGTTGCGCTCCCTGCTAGAACTTCCAAACAAGCTCAAGGTCCATTCATTCATAATAAAAATAAATTTTCTTCTTTAGTTAACAGTTTATCTCTTGAAGAGACTTAAAAGATTTGACAGAGTGTAGACTAATACTGGGACAGATAAATTAGCTGAAACTTCATGTCCTGGGGATGAGCTTTTCTGTCTGGGACGTATACGGTATGTATATATTCCCTTTTCCCTTCTGCAACCAAGACGAGTACAAGCAGTTCTTACATACAAAAGTTCTTCTTGCATATTTTGAAACATAGGAGTAGAGATCAAGAGTTACTGCTGTTCAAAAATCGCATTTAAAGACGACAGCAATCATGCCTCATACCTCCTCTGATCTGTCCAGGGCTTGAATGAAGCCCTTGCTTATCACTGCAACAAATGACCTTCTACCATATATGCACATATCAGCTGGAAATGTCTCCACAGTGTACAGAATAATTTACATAAAAATTACCAGAAAAAGCCTACAAAGTGAAAACCATAAGCACACTTCTATGACAGTTAACATGCTGAGAACTAAGAGCAAAAATGGGAACCACCGCACATGGTACATGCACATTACTCAGAGTTGCTTCAGTACTGGAAGTGTGTCTGCGTGTGCAAGGGTGTCCCCTGCCCATGTAGTGGTGCGGGTGGAACTAGGGCTGTGCACAAATGCAATTTTTGACATTTGATTCAAATATTTAAATGTCAGAATTCATACAAGAGAAAAAAAGGAATGTATTAAAATTCAGACCGATTTGAATACATTTGGAACCAAGAAGGAATGTCTAACCAATGGGTAGTATCTATTAGTGCAAATATTTGATACGTATTTGATACGGATGTCAGCAACATTGGTATGAGTCCATATGCATTCGTACCCATCCCGTTTTTATCCCGTATGCATCCCGTACATATCCATACAGATGCATACAGATACAAATAAGATGTGTACAGATATGTATGGAATGCGTACATATCTGTACACCTACAAATATCCGAATTATACATACAAATGATCCAAAATATTTGTATTCGTTTGAATATTAAAAAAACAAATGCCTAGATATTCAATTGGAATTCGAATGTTCGAATTTGGCTGAATAACTAATATTTAGAGGATTCTTGCACATCCCTAGCTGAAACTTCTCTACAACTATACAAGCGGCAGGGACGAAACATCCTTACCTCTTCTATGTGGAAGCAGTGAAAAACACCAGGTGACCAGGCGACCCAGGTGCAGTTGCCATGGGAATGCAATTACCTCCTTAATGCTGATTAAGTATAGTCAAGCACCAGCTAGGTTTTGAACATTTTGGGCTTCCTGAAATGTGGATGCCCAAATCATTCAAGAAGCTAGCTTCTCTGCAATGTGGTTCCAGGGAAGGAGAAGAGCGGAAAGGCCCTCAGAGTGAGAAGACAAGTAGCCTCCTGTCTGGAGACTGCATTAGTCAACTACAAATCAGAACCATCATGGAAAGATATGCCATTTTGTTCTTCCAGGATTCATTAAGCCGGTGATGGCCAACCTATGACACGCGTGTCACAGGTGACATGCCAAGCCCTTTTGGGTGACACACCTGGTCACCCTGGCACCTGGGCGTGTAGTGCTTGCTTGTTCTTGAAGTGTGCAAAATACCAACTTTCAATGGAAGATTTAGCAGACAAAATTCAGCAACAAAAGTCACTAATGTAAAGAATTATTTGTTTTTGCTTTTAAAAAATACATATATCAAAAATTTAACTTTTTTACTAGAGCTACAAATATCACAAAATGATGGATATTTCTAGATGTGACACAGCACCCGAGTTAAGCTAGGTTCTCTTGCGAATTGTGACACACCGAGCTCAAAAGGTTAGCCATCACTGCATTAAGCGATAATTCAAATTAATGTTATTTTACTGGCGTTGCCAACTTTCCGCTGGACACCAAATTTGTCTTTCACTAAAGGAGCAACAGAAAAAAAACCCCAATAAAATGAAGATGCTCAGGAAAAGAAGGAACAACAGTAGTATATAAATTGTATCAGCTATTATAAATGCGGTCCATTTTATTACTACAAACTGTTGTACAAGTGATAACAGTTGCCATATTGAAGTAAGATAGCTGAGAAAAATATGGGGATACACCTGTTCTTCTCTACTGCTTCATGAAGTCAGTACGGCTCATTACGATTATTTCATTTCTGAACTTAGCCTCAAAGCAACACTATTTGTGAAACAATCCTTTATTTATATCATCTGCTACAGGTACAATCTTAACAAGACAAGATTATACAGGAGGTGTGGAACAGTAGCCTTTAAGCCAGTGCTGCAACATCTGCGGGATGCTAAGCTTGCAACCTCATTTCTACATTGCCAACAGACATTGATTCCCTCCTCCCATACATCAAGTATTTGTCATAAAATAAGGGCGCCAGCTGTTGCAGTTGATAAAGTGTAAGATGTCAACTGCTACAAAGCGAGGGAGCACCAAAACATTAAAGTCCCCAGGCCTTGTTTTGGTGGAGAAACACCTCACTCCAAAAGAAAAAAAAATCCTAAGGCTTATAGAACTGGTGTCTTACCATGCTCAACGTCACCATGACTAATGTAAACCTATTTTGCTTGGTTGGAACAGCAGGAACAGGGCTATAAGGGCACGGCAACTCTAAGATATGGCTGATAGTTATCTCTGATTTGGTGGGTCAGAAGCTGTGTAGGCCTATGGAACAATATACGCATTTTTCTTATAAGGAGCAGTTTACATATGATCAGCAATCCCTGATCAGGCTTTCATTCTACTGTCCTTCCCGAAAACTAAATGTGTTTAGTAGCTCCCAAAACACATTGTTATCGGATAAAAGTAGCTCTGCTCACAATTTATGTAGGATTGGTTGATGTAGAATAAAGCATGTTCTTATCCCTCTTGGAATTGCACCCATCAAGGAATAAAACGATCAACAGGATGCTACATATGAATAATGGGGGATTGTGTACGGACCTGACTTGCACTTGGAGAACTGTCACCCTATGGATGGCAAAATAAAAAAACAAAGCAAAAACCCATCCTTGTCTGTTTAGCCAAAACAAGCAACGCCCCTCCATATAAGGTGTGTTTCTTGGGAAATCACATTCAAAGTGTGGTATTTAAAAAAAAATAAGGCATTTTTTTCTATGGCTAATTAACAATATTTTCATTAAGGCTTAACATACAACTGAAAAACACAATACAGGTACCACGTGAAAATCTCAATTCTCAGACACCTAGGATGCAAGGAGAAACTGTTTTCCCACCTGATTTGACAAAGCTGAAATACACTTCTTCTAATTCAGTGGTTCTCAACCTGAGGGTCGCAACCCCTTTGGGGGTCGGTCTACTCTTTCACAGGGGTCATTATGAAGTAGCAACAAAAATAATTTTATGGTTGCGGGTTAGGGTTAGGCTGGGGGTCACCACAACTTGCGGAACTGTATTAAAGGGTCGCGGCATTAGGAAGGTTGAGAACCACTGTTCTAATCACTTATTTTAAAAGGTACCCTTGCAAGGACCTGTTTAGATTCAAAACTTGGATGCTAACTTAAGTCCCATTGGCTGAAGAAGCTATCCATTATTAGCCAAAGTCCTTGCAACAAATCATGAATCCCATGTAGCTTCTCAAGGGCTAGAGAGGTGAGCTGTAGTTTCCTAGAAATGCAGCCTTTTAAGTTTTTCAGACCACTTGGTGGGTTTACGCGATGAAGCTATACCAGATCACTCTTGGGAGAAGCAAAAAAAAGGTGTCTCTCAACAGGTGGGTCATTCAGGGAGTTTTAAAATGAATGTACACAAACAAGTTTAGAAATACTCGTTCTTGTTTAGCACTGGATTGGTGTGAATATTAGTTAACTGTTAGTAAGCACAGCACTTTTGTTAACAAAATGAGTTTTTCTTGGGATTTCTCTCAGCAGTTGAGAACCCCACAGGTTTTTTATTGAAGAACCAACTCATCTATCCAACACGGCTTGGAAAACCACAGTGAAAATATGCTTGGAATTGTTTAACACAAGACTGCTAATCCTGTATAACTATTAGTAAGCATCCCACTATCAGGATTTGCTGTCCGTTTTGAAGAGACATTTCCTATTTTGTTCCCAGAAAATCAGCTATGGAAAAGTATTTGGAAGTTCCAAGCACTTTGTAAGTACTGCTGTTAGCGGCACATGGCTGTTGCTTACTATGATCAATGTGGTGGATAATAAATTATCCAGAGGAAGCCACAGAAAATCATAGAAATAATTAGGACTACTGGTAATGTTATAGTTTACCTGGAAAGGGTACCACGAATCTCTGTCAATGTTATGCCCTGCTCTCAGTCTGAGTCCTCTGGCAATAAGTCCCAAGCTGAGGAACCTGAGAAGCTATAGCCAGAACCTGCCTCGGTCAGCCCGGGTGTGACAGATACTGGGTCCTTACAGAACCAAACAGACCCTGCCTGTTGTCAGTAGGCCAGCAGTGACTCAGCTCTGCAGGGACAAGGCTGCTCATCAAGGCCCCATCACAAACAGCTGGCTCAGAGAGAGCAGCTAGACTCAGTCTGAATAAAAGAAGGAAGACACCATCTCTCATTGTTGCTAACAAATGGATCCTTCTTAGACACAACTTGGGCATGGGTTTCCTGAAAGCCCTGAACAGATATGGACTTCCCTCTCACTTCGCTCCTTTCTGGTATCTGACCTACAGACCGGCTTTTGACTACTCTTCAAATGTGTTCCCGGTAATTTGATCCCTGGTGTGTTTTGTTTGGAACTTAACTTGCTGCTGCTACTGGCATGTACATCTAAACTGCTGCCCACCCCAGACAGGACAGTCAACAATTCAAGATGCTGAATCCTACATTAACCTAATCCTTCAACATTAAAAGAAAGTGGTGCGTCTGTGAAATCCAGAGAGCTCTGTGTGCCTAAACAAATCCGGATACAGCACATTCTGCACTTTAGGCATGGTCTTTATCTGTTTATATATTTAAAAGGGAGGGGGACGCCCAGATTAAGTCTAACAATCTGATTTGTATACAAAACATCTCTTAAAGAGAGAACCTCTCAGAAGTTAATACAATTGAGCCTTTAACAATGACAGCATAGTATAAAAACACGTTCCCAGGGCCAGGTATTCAAACGTGATTGTTAGAAATGCAGGAATCTTTAGTTACAGACTGAACATCCAACAACTTAAACTGTTAGGAAAATTTTATGGTTTTATTTTATAATGTAGTAATGAAACATCTGAACGAAAAAAAAAAGTATCTGAGCTGGATTTGGACTGCTGTTCTTTTCTTTCCTTTTGTCTCTTTGGGTTATTAGAGAGATTTGTCAGTATAGAAACACAACCTTTTGTGTTATGGACGCTTCCCGAGGCATGCTGGTAAAACACACATTTTCCTTGTCAAATGCAGCTAAGCCTAACTTCCAAACATCATGCACAAGGAAACTCTTCTAGTGACACAACAGAAACTCTTCGGAAGGGCATGCTGCAGGTCTCGCTTGCTTCCTGCAGCGTGTTGCAGGTTTGTGTATGATATTTGGAATGTTCCATGAAAGTGATTAATATCTGTAAGGAGGATAGGAGAAAAGAAAAGGACAGGTGCCTTGAGGACGCAAGCTCAACCAAAGTTGTGCAATGCTAGCCTGAACATGTCATTGGTGCACACCCAAACGTCGTTGATGCTCTTTAATAGAAATATCTGGTGGAATCCCATAATAGGATCTTCATCGGCCTGTGAAGACAGGAAAAAAAAAACAAGTGTTAGAAACTGCTTTTTTACAACAAACATTCCAGCAGGAATTTCCCTGCAACTGGTGTCAGTTGAAGTCAAACGTACATCACCCATTTGCAATGATATTCAGCTTCAATATAGTCTAAGATTTACCTCTGTACTAGAGGAGGAGAGCTAAGCTATGCAAGATCCGGATCTGACATGCATTGTTCAATCTTAATGATGGGCAAGACAAAAAAAATTCTATGTGCCTGGTGGTAATTTATTATTTCCACAGAGTTAACATCTATGCTTACAAGCCCATGAGCTGTAACTGGAGAATCAACAACACAACACAACACAACACAAATAAATAAATGCATTGTTGCAACTAACTAACTAACTAACTAACTAACTAACTAACTAACTAACTAAATAAATAAATAAATAAATAAATAAATAAATAATACAGGTCTCCATTCTAGGGTAAACCTAAGTCTACTTAAAGCTTCTACTTTCATTTATAAAAACTGGAAAGGTTTCTTCTTGATATAACCTTACAAGAAGGGTATTATCCATTTCCAGAAGAGGTAAGATATCCCAGTAGTCAACCCACAGCTATTCAAACAGATACCTTAAGTCTGAAATCTATTAAATACACAAGGAAAAAGGTACAAATAGAATTAAACATGGCTTCAGATTTATCCACAGCCTTTGGCTTTTTTGTCAGTATGCACATATGTGTATACTAAATGCACCTCTCTGTGCAAGTGCCCAGGGCAGCTAATCAAGCCTGGCAAACATGATAACAGGATGCCAAAGAGATTTCAGAGAGGAGGTGAGCACTGTGCACAGTCTCTCGAGTAACATTTGGCTGCAAGGGTTGTCCAAGAAGATTCATGAATTCAACAAAGTGACACTTGAAATCAGAATGAAGCCTCTGCAGTGACAATGAATAATGTGCCCGCCCGCTATAACAGCAACGTAAAGGATTCTAAAACATTGCATGCCTGAACATGCCAAGAAAGCCATATGGTGCACAGCAGCCCTGCCTCATGAGACTAACAGGACTGCTCCATAAAAGCACTCCTGCTAAGCTGCGCTGAAGAGCTCTGTCTCCACCAGCAAGAACTTCTCACACTCACATGATCTGCTTTGCTCCCTCGGTTTATTAACTCAATCGAGTTGACTGAAAACTATCCACAACTACAAGCCATGCATACCAAGAACCCATAAGGTGCTGAAGTTTGAAAGGAACAAATCAAATCCTTGCTTAAAATCCACTTTTTCTGGGAAGTCTTTGGTAAAGCCTGAAAACATTCAAGGAATAGCACCTGTAATACAATCACCTTTAAATCAAGGTGTGCTGGAAGAGATACCAAATCCTTACAACACACCCATATTTCTGGTAAGGAAGCCAGGACCTATAAATACAGACTGGCACATGATTTGGAAGTTCTGAAACATCAGTGGTGGCAAATCCACGCACTCTGCTTTCTGCTCTCCCAGGGACAGCCAAGTATTTCCATTATTGGACCTTACCTAGGAGTTTTTCAGCTTGCCCCTTATCAGGAGTCTCACTATCTGTTGGCTTTTTTTTTCAGTAGCCATCAACTTAGCTACACATGAGTCCCACAAGCCCTGAGTTTAGCCCCAAGTTGGTTTTCAGCCACAGAAGTTTGATGATATCTGACAATCCAGAACCAGAAAAAAAGTTAAAATATTGCAAGAGACTGATGAAAATTGGCTGGCTACTGAGAGTGAAGATTTCTGCAAGGAAGCTGCATTGGCTCTCCTTTAGTTCCTCTTGAAAGAAGGATACAGAGTGAAGCAGAAAAAGCTAATATTTGTAGAGCAAGAAGTCCATTGGACACATAATTTCGGCAGGCTCTAAAGAAAGACATCCTAAAATAATTCAGGTCATATTGTCAAGTGCCAATTCCAAAAACTCCCAAAGAAGTGAGATCTTTCTTGGGATCAGTTGGGTTTTGAAAACAATGAATACCCCAGGCTGCAGTTCACCTACAGCCTTTATATCAGTGATGGCGAATCTTTTGAGCTCAGTGTGTCAAAATTCGCAAGAAAACCTAACTTAACTCGGGTGCTGTGTCACATCTAGAAATATCCATAATTTTGTGATATTTGTAGCTCTAGTAAAAAAAGTTATATTTTTGATATATGCATTTTATTAAAAGCAAAAGCAAATAATTATTTACATTTGTTAAATCTTCAATTGAAAGTTGGTATTTTGTACACTTGAAGAACAAGAAAGCGCTACACGCCCAGGTGCCAGGGTGACCAGGTGTGCCACCCAAAAGGGCTTGGCCTCTCACCTGTCACATGCGTCTCATAGGTTGGCCATCACTGCTTTATATGAAGCCACCAAAGATGAAAACCGAAAAATGGAGTCCTGAACAAGAAAAGTTTTTAAAGCACTAAAGCAAGACTTGACAAAAGCACCAACCTTAGGACTGCCGGACTATACTAAAGACTTTAAACTGTTTGTGGCAGAGAAGGAAGCTTTGCACATGGGGTACTTACTCAAATACCTGATGACAAACACTGTCCTGTAGCATATCTACTGTATCTATCATAAAAGCTAGATTGGACTACTGTAATGTACTCTACATGGGGCTGCCCTTGAAGACAGTTTGGAAGCTGCAGCTAGTACAGAATGTGACTGCTAGGTTGCTGACCAGGACAGCTAGGTGGATGCACAACATGCCAGTCTTAAGAGTTGCACTGGCTACTCATTGCTAGCAAGCCCAATTTAAGGTGTTAACTTTGACTTATAAGGCCCTAAATGACTTGAGCCCCAAATATCTAAAGGAACGCCTACTCCCATATTGACCTGCCCATACCTAGAGATCCGGAGGGGAGGCCCTCCTGGTTGTCCCACCACTTTCAGCAGCAAGTGGAGTGGGCCCCCAGGAGAGGGCCTTCTCGGTGATGGCCTCCAGGCTATGGAATACTCTCCCCCTTGAGGTGCTTCAATCACCTTCATTGGACACATTTCAAAAAGCAGTGAAGAACCACCTCTTTGCCCTGGCCTTTGGTTAAACAGGGATACACTTTCCCTTCCCACTTGCAGACACTATTGTTTTATTATACGTTCTTATTGTTTTAATATGTTTGATTTTAAATGTTGTTACCCGCCATGAGACCTTCGGGTGCAGGGCGGGATAAAAATATAAATAAAATAAATGAATAATATAGATAGATAAGATAGGATGATAGATGCATAGATAGATAGGCTGCAGAACGATGTCTGTGCCTCCGGTCATTGGCAGCAACTAGCTATCTACTCACACATATGAAAGACATTTTATTACAACAAGACGTGAAAGTATTTGTTCCACGTGAAGTACAAATGCTATTAAGCCATGGATACTTCTTAGGAATGTGGACTTTTCTGTTCGTGTTCCCCTCGCATTGAAATGAATGTGAAGGACATTCACACTGGTGTGAATGTAACCGCTTTGAATGTGGCGAGGTTCACATTCGGTTCATTTCCGCTGTGAATGTTCACTGCAGACGCGGAGCCGGCAGGATTCAAATCACGCAGCTGGGTGACAGCAGCACCTCAGCATTTGAATCTGTACATTTGAATGTGATCCGAATGCTCTCTGGCGGCTGACCGCTTTCACCAGCAACACCCGGCAGGATCCAAACCCCAGGATTCGCACCTTGCAGTTGGGTGGCAGTGCTTCTAGATCAGATTGGAATGTACAAATTTGAATGCCAAGATAAGATCCAAATCTACAGATTCAAATGCCACCGGGCCAGCAGCAAATGTAATGAAGCTTCGAACGAATGCACAAAACATTTGCTTCACATTTGAATGGTGGACAACATTTGATTTGAATGCGAATGTTTGAATTCACACAAATTGTGAACGTGGTGAATATTCCTGCACGTCCCTAACTTGCTACCTTTCTCAGCTTCATGGATGACCCAATTTGACTTGCAGTTAATGCACAGTGCAGCCCTGGGTCACAGGCTAACGTTATGCTTCCACCGACAGAAGACCATACTGATTGCTTAAAGCTAATGTCGGCAGCCACTAAGCCTCAAGAGGATTTAAAAGATCAACCAATAGCCAGTGCTAAGTGGCAGCTGTATTTCTATGGAATAAGTTTTGTGACGGGGGTGGGGTGGGGGTGGTATCAGGTTACACGGTCACAAGGGAATATGAAGTACTGGAAGCCCACCAAATTCAACCGGCCGTATCAGCCCAGGTGGCAGAATTGGTGGCTCTGCACCAAACACTACGCATTCTAGGCACAGAATCAAGAACAGTTTTTGTGGATTTCTGGTATACATGGAGAACAGGCCTGGAGTTTGGCCAATAACGGAAAAAATGTGGATTTCTGACAAGTGCTGGAGCTATTCTTAAGCATGGGCAATTAGTACGAGCAATACTAGATCAGATAATAGAACTAAAGGAAATTGTCATAGTAAAAGCTCATTCTGGGATTAAAGGCAATGGATTAGCAGATCGGAATCTGTCCTTAATCCAAGCCCTCATACCAGGTTATTGTCTATGATGGCCCAGAAGCTCATGGTTGTGCCAATAAATGTTAGATGGGCCCCAGAATAATCTCTCTCCAACAGAACGAGACATGGTTAAACAGGGAGCAGTAAGGGAGGATGGAATTTACATCTTTAAAGACAAGCCAATGGTCCCCTGAACATGAGTTTACCATATATTACCTGGCTGTACATGCCCTAGGGCATGAAGGAAAAGAAGCTGCAGTAGAATGCTTCAAAAAACATTGGGAAGCATAAGGGGCGACCACAGATGCAGAGGAAATTGTTGCATCCTGCAGCACTTGCCTGCAATACCCAAAGGGACATGGTCTAAGACCAAATCCTTCACAATTGCCAGGGTATAGTAACATTCCAGTTGTCTCACCCCTTGTTGGACAGGGCCCTACTAAGTACTGCTGCTTCTACGCAGATGCACCAAGCTTGAAGATTTGCAGAACTGGTTCATTTGAGTAATCTGAGGCATGTTCCTTTTCCATGGAAGAAGACTGAACCGAACTGTGCTAAATTGAAAATTGAACTGATAGTCAAAGACAACATCAGCAGAAAGAAAAGAGGGTAAATCCAGGCTACAGAATCCTGAAGAGCTCTGAAGAAGAGGTCTTTTAAGTTTGCTTCTACACTAGCATTAAGGGCCCACCACATTTTCATTTAATTGCTTTTCTTTTAATATTTTGAAATTTGCTTGCTGCCTTATTTCATCCATCTAGTAATTGTGATTTGGATATTGCTTTGACTGCAGGTATAACTTTTAGCATATTGGTCATAGCTATGTTAATCCTTTTGTCTTTCACAGAGCAAAAATGGCCCTGTGGAAATGAACATCCTGTGTGGTAAGTCTGGGAATGATTCAGCCCCATAGAACCGAGTACAGTAACACTCATGGGTGAATTGCGACTCTGACTGGGAATTCAGACATTAATCCTTGGCTCCTTACTAGCCATGGAAACAGGACTCCTAATAGCCAGAGCTGAGAGGGCATCTCCAGCTGACCAGTTAGTCCTCATACTGTACCTCCAGCCTTGGAAATTCAGTGCTTGTATCAGTGCCCAGTTGGAAATGGGGTTCCTCTGCACACAACTGAGGTTTGAGGTGCCCCAGTGACAAGCTGCCTACATTCTGAGGCAATTTTAGAAGCTGGGCAGGAGTCATCTCTCCAGATCCTATCTTGACATTAAATGAAGTCATCAAACAATTAAGAAAAGTTGTACTGCAGATTCAGCTTGCACTGGATCTGTTGTGTCTCAAGCGGACGGCATTCAGTAAGCAAACACACGCACACGTGCCTGGCAAATGGCAGCAAGCAGCTGGATCAGGTTTCAGAGTTCTTTGAGAAGGAAGCGTTAATGCGTGGTCAGGATGCTGAGGTCAGAGTTTCCAGAGGGTCTTCGTAGTTATAAATCAGTAAGAGGTTCAGGAACACAGAAAGTACAAGAGTCGAGGCTGCACAAAAAGATCCATTTTTGCTGGATTTGGGCACTCATAAGTAGGGCTGGGCGAGCCTCGCCGCCTCCAATGCAGCTGTTTGGCATGCAAACTTGCTGAACGTCTCAGGTGTTCTCGTTGTTGCCTGACAGCACTCTGCAAAGGGCATTGGCCAGCGTCTGAGTCTGAACTATCTCCATCTTGGGAGACAGGATCATCATGTACGCCTGACCCCTGAGGTGCACCATCCTCACTTTGGCAGACAGTAGAGCGTGCCTCAGCTTGGCTGGCATGGCTGACAACCTCCTCATTCTTGGAGGAGGCGCTGATGGCACAAGGCATGACAGGATCTGCTTTTGACGCAGTGTGGTTACCTCAATCTTACAGACTGCTGTGCCCTGACAGATGACCAAAGTCACCTGGTAGAAGGAACAATAAAAGATATGCTGAAATGAAAGAGATTGAGAAACCTTGGCATCCCACGAGCTCTTTAAAAACATGTTTACCTTTTGAGAAACTGCAAAAGGCTATCGTTTGAATAATAGGGATTGTACCATTTGGTATAACATGTAGTTGTTTCTTGCAATCGACCGTTGCGCTGTGGAAACTGATGCACAGAACAGGAGGTCACAATCAGATAACGGTGCAACCGGTCAGAAATAGGGGGCGTACTGTCAGGGATGTCAATCCAAAATGGAGTTTTGTGAGAGGATTGTGGAAGACTGGAATCATATAGTGAGTGAAATGCAGCAAATAATAGAATATAGCACAGCTAGGCTTAAGATGCTGAGAAAGCAGATAAGATGAATCTAGGAGCAGAAAAAGTTAACCTTGAAGTTCCAACATAAAGAAAGCTTCCCTTGTTCCATCTGCTCTGATATCTATTTATTGTAGGCCTTACTGTTTCAGTTAGTAATGTTGTTTTTCTGTATTTCTGAATGTAATACGTCAATCAAGTATATGATTATGTCTGACTAGATCACGCCTATTATTACCTGCCCATTTTGTATTACTCTATATAAGCACATTTTAAGAATCAGGTGTGACTCCATTGATTTTGACAAGTATACCCTAGTGAATATTAAAGCTGCAGCTTTGCCTTGATTTTCTTTTGCTCCAGTTAATTCTTTTCCCAACAATGTGTATAATTCACTCACACTTGTATTCTGCTTATATTGGAATGCTTCTTTCCCATCTTCCGAGCCTATCTGTTAAATCCGAACATCATTCAACAGTATTAAAAGAAAAAAATCAGGGTGATTCTGTTGTTAGATAAGCACACGTACAACATCACAAGAATGGAAAACGGATGCCACACGCAAGTCATCGAGCCGAGAATCCCCATAGCTCAGGGGCAACTCTTAAAAAGAATCTCTCCTAACCAACGGCCAATCACACGTGTCAAGGTACCAAAATCAGAAGTCTGACTTTTGACTTGTGATCTGTGTACACAGTATAATCTTACTTCATGTTCAAGCATCTCCTTGATGAAGAAAAATGCAGAAGTACATCTATAGACTTTAAGCTCAAAAGAGAGTTTAATACACAACAAGCCAAACATTTATTGTGTGCCACACAAACGTCTTCTGATTTCTAAGCAAATGGTAGAATGTGTTAAGCAAGCAACTCACAAGCCAAAAATAACGCTAATGTTAAATTATTGTGTAGCAGCTACTTCCAAGTAGAGAACCACACCTGCTGAGTTTAGGCACCACTACCCAGAGATGAGAAGGGGTTCTCGTTCTGCAACTCTGCTCTGGTAACACACAAGCAATGCCCATGCTGTTCAGACTGCTAGACCGACCAGAGTACATGAACAAGCCGAGTGCTTCTTACTCAGTGAAGACTGCGAAGATCAGAGGTAGGAGGAGGCCAGAGGCTAAACATTGTGGAGGGCTAGCCTGAAGACTTCATTGGTGCACACCCAAGCACCTTGCAAGTTTTTCAACAAAAAGGTCTGATGGAAACCTAGAATTTGGTCATCATCTGCCTGAACAGAATGGGAGAGAAACCATTATCAAATGACAGGATCTGAAGCCACAGAAAGTGTCAGACCACAGGACCTTTTCCCTGGCAGCACACAACAGAGGCCTTTCCTACTGCCAACACAAAGAGGAGATACACTGCAAGAAGATAATAAGAACAAGCTACACAGTTAATGAAGTTCAGTTTGTTATTATCTGTAAGTCCAAATGGTACTTTCACAATCCATTCTTTGTCAGCTATTTCAGTGCTTCCCAAAACACTAGATTATTTTGACCTATGGGGCTAAATTTACTTCTATAAACTTTACTACAACTTCTAAACATTCCCAATAATTTAAAAAGCCCAAGAAAAAATAAAGTTGTATCATCTATGAGGTTTTGAACCTACAAAGACACAGTATTATGTGACCCAGCAGGCTTGGTGCTTCTGTTCTACTTAGATGCAGTATGAAGTCTTAACAAGATTTCCTAAATGAAATTCTTTGAACAGCAGATGCCTTTAACTGAAATAGACACCTTCTGCGCACAAAGAAGCGATTCCATGTGACCATCTACTTTTTATTGTGCCTGAATCAAACATCAGGAGACAACTTAATAGAAACATACATTTTCCTCAGATGTTGTGCAAGTAATATTTATGCACAGGTCCTGTATAAATTAATCTCATTTTTTATTTTGTGACCCCATTCTCCAACATGCCATTCTCTGCTAAAAAAAATTCTACACTGTCAAATGAATATAGCTAGAGATTTTGCACACAAAGCTAGGTGGAAAAGAAAACAGATAAAGGAGGCAAGAAATGCCGTTCATTTTCCCTCTAAGACAGTGGTTCTCAACCTTCCTAATGCCGTGACCCCTTAATGGAGTTCCTCATGTTGTGGAGACCCCCAACCACAGGGGCGGAGCAGCTGGGAGGTGGGAGGGAAGGGTGGCGGGAGACTCGTCGCGACCCCTCTGAAAGGGTCGTTCGACCCCCAAAGGGGTCCCGACCCCCAGGTTGAGAACCACTGCTCTAAGATGTACCAATTAAGATGTAACTTTGCAGCAGTCTAGCCCAGGTCTATGCTTTTCAGAGTAAATAACTGTTTTAAGAGTGATGCTAGCAGAGAACAATAACTTTAAGTCATCTTAGGTGGTCTCCAGCCAAGGCACAAAAGGCAGAGCCAATCAGATGCCAGCTTCAATTAGGGGCCATACAGGTTGCTGGCTGGGTTCATGTGAACCCAGGTAAGAAAAATGGACTTCCTCTTTGCAGCTTCCGGCACATCTCCTTCAGCCCTGTGGGCAGTTCTGAACACAGACAGGGGGCTGGTAAGACCTGGGCCCTTTCTAACCCAATTTAAGGAGCCTCCTAATCCTGGGCCTCCTCATCAACACATTAACATGGATTAAGGAGACCTCTCCACTGGTCCAGATCCCTGGTGGACTTGTTTGAATTAGGTCCATAAGAGGACCAAGGATCTTCTTTCAGGACTAATGGAGGATGCTTTTCAGCGGCGCATTATCGCGTGTTGCCAAGAAGTGCACGCACACGCACGCACATGGTTCTAAGGCTAGGAGCTTATGTTTCAAGACTTCAGAGGCATCTGGATCAGCCACAATACAGGTCAGTTTGAAGAGGATTTGGCACACATGCAGCTTTACTCTAAATACAAACAACCGACTCAGACTGATGCATATTTTGTGTAAGCTGGTTACTGCAAGAAATTTCCTCGTCTTGTGAATACCAGGTGTACAAAGGACCACTCTGCAAGGGGAAAAGTAGAGTACTGCAACAGTAAAAGCTGAAGGGGAAAAAAGAGGGAAGTGAGAACATCTGCTTCATTTCTTCTTCCTTTGCCTACTCTACATTTTGATTTTCGCCTGAGAATAAATGCAGATGTCTTGTCATTTCTTGGTAGCCAGATTCCAGAGGAACAGCTGTGTTAAGACTGTTAAAGCAAAGCCTTTCTGCACAAGGGCGCTAATCCAGATCAGAGAGCCTCTGATCTGACCCCATGACCTCCGCATCTACCCATTAATCCAGATTGCAGAGTCCCCGCCCCTGTTAGGCAAGATCTGCCCACATGGGACAGAGCTAGACTGTTTATGGGGTCTACAATCCCACCTCAGGACCTTAATCCGGATCACGGAGGCACACAGATGGCATGCTTCTGTTATCTGGAATTACCGGAAGTGATTTTCAATGCTGGAAACCACCTACACCCTGCACTGTCATTCCTAGCTTTGGGGCGGGGGGGGGGGGGGGTTGCGAAGCTCACACTGTGCCGCATGAGTTTTGCAGCCACAGGGGGACTGATACGGATCAGCACCATCCAAGCAGACGGTGCTCATCTGGCCCTCACCTCCCTGTGAATTTGGATCTACCAATCTGGATCTTCTGCACTTTCTGCAAAAGGAATGTTCAGATGCTAACACCAATGCACTCGGTCTAAAGCAGTCCATTGTGTCTGCCTTCAGCTGCCCTCTGTCCTCCAAAGTTCCCACAAGCTACCTTCCAAAATCAGACATCGTCCTTTAATTTTCCAAGCAACAGCTTTACAGTTTCATGACAGGTCTACAATTATGTCTGCCCATCGTAGTGTTTCAGAAGATTCCCCTTTCATCTTTTCTGACAAGGAAAAAACAGGACTTGACCCCACTTTCAGTTAATCCCATCATTTGGATGACTCCTTCGGCCCAACCACATTTAAACATAATGTGTATTGTTTTAAAGTTGTTAAATTTTTAAAGTTTTTTAAATGTATATTCTGTTTTAATCTGTTGTTGAAGGTTGTAACCCACCCAGAGACCTTCGGGTATGGGGCGGGATATAAATGTAAATAATAAATAAATAAATAAACCCTACCAATTGTTACTAATAAGAGAGTGCCTAATAAAACTGTGATCAAGGTATAACACTCACAAAGACAATAAAACAGACTAGAAGGGTGAGTCCTGTTGAGCAGTAAGCCTTTTTCCTTATTCATTCAGCTTCCATGTTCCAAACAAAAGTAGACCACATCGCTTAGCGTAGCAGAGCAACCTGTTTAGACATCATTCAGATGCAATGAACATGATTTGGCCATCCTGAACAGATCTCCGGCTCTTAGGCTCTCTCCTTCATTCTCTTACACCTTGATTGAAAAATTCAATTTTGGTGGTGCAAGAACCAACCATTCTCATCTGAATTCTACTGTGGCAAGGCTCTAAAAGCATTCCTTTCATAGGACCTGAAACAGAAATGATCACTTACTTTAAGTTGGCCGACTACCATACTGAGTATACAGCTGTCAGGCGTGGGCTGATGGTCTTGTGCTGTGATACTGTGCTGTATTTTCTGAAAGGGAAGGCTCTGTAATAGGAGGGGGAGATCAGGATTTACTTATAGTAAAGTTAATAAAAACAACTCTTATCTCCTCTATGAAAAACCTGTAATTTTACATTTATTATCCAAAACTATGGGGGACTGTCCACCTAAAAACAATGAACTACGGAATAGGGGTGTGCATGAATACATTTTTGCATTTGAATCTGAGTCAAATGTAATATTCAAAAATTTGATTTGAATTGAATTTTTAAAATCTGGATGTTCGAAAATCCAATTTGGATCGATTATTCGAATCCGCACATTCGAAAATCCGGTTCAAATACGAATATACGAATGTCGGCAACATTCATATCCGTTTTTTGAATTTGCACACATCCTGTTTTCAACCTGTTTTTATCCTGTATGCATTCTGTTTTCATCCCGCATTATAAGCACAAATGTGCAATATGTTTGCATGCAATATATGGGGATCTGTTCAATCGAATTATCCAAAAATCTGCATCGGATTTTTGAAAATCCAAAATTCGTTTGAATGTGTAAATTTGGATTTTCAAAAATATGATTCGAATCTGAATGCCAGTACTCGCCGGATTCAAATCAGATTTTTGAATTTTCAAATATCCATGCACATCCCCTACAACAGAATGTAATATAATAAAATTGAGCATGCAAAAGGAAAGATTTCAATTAATTTTTTTAAGATGAACATTTTAGACCATAAAAAGAAAGCTGGCGACGATGAAGTTCACATGTTTATACATCAGTTAATTACTCTACAAGTGGTTGATTTATAGCCTAAATCTGCAGCAGGAAGCCAAGTTCTCTAGTGAAGCAGCAGGTGTTGGAAAGCATGTGTGATCAGCATTAGACATTCCAATGCCAAACATGCACTAATTTAGCTACTGACATATTCTGCTACTATCTAAAAGCTTGAAGGTGCAGCAACCAGACTATCTTAAAGGATCTCCTGGTTCTATCACATTGTTTAAACTATGGGAATTTGTCATGTGCTAAATCATTTTTTTCTCATTCTGATGAGAATTAGCTTTGTTCTTTATCATCTGAGCTGGAACCATGCTCAGAATTAATAAAGGTGGGAAACCAGTGACTCTCAGCGATTGTTCAACTATGCTCTCCATCATTTCTGGGTATATTAGGAGATAAAATGACCAAACCACCATTGAAATAGTTTCTAGGCCTATCACTCTTAGGATTCTATGTAAGATATATGCCTTCAGAATGTTAGGAAATCCATGAATAGTATACTGTACTATCAGTACATGAAACCGCATGGGCTGAAAACCTCAGACACAGTCCAACTAGTAATAATACTTTAATAAAAGAGCCCTAATTTGGGGTGCATATAGAGATTCAATACAATTTTAAAATGACCTATCATTCAATAAGCTTGGTTCTTCCTCTGCTGGAACGTCATTAACTAGGAAATTTTTACTCGTTTTTGTAAGTACTGTGTTATCTCATGGTCCACTTAAGGTGGGTCAATATTAGCAATTGCGTATTCTAGGTCAAAGAGGCAGCCAAGGAGAAACAGTACTACTGCCAAGGTGGTGTTTAATGAGATGTGCTTCTTGATAATTTCTGGAAGTAGAATAAGTAGAGTTTGCATCAAGTTGCAAGCAAACAATATGAACTTGCAGCTACAAAATGCTGCTGCTGAAATGCTATTAGAACAGAGTCTAAACAAAGAAGCAAATCTTTTTGAAAAAGTGGCACAGCTGAGTGTACTACTCTGTAACTACAGACACTAATACTGTAGAAACTTACTGAAAGTTTTTCAACAATAGCTGCTTTGCCCTGAAATTGTTGTCCTTCCCATGTAAGGCATGAGGCATCTATCTGAAACAAATTTTTAAAAGAATACAGTTACCTTTTGTTTGGTAAAGAATCATGACTTAAACTCTAACCATCCATGCACAGAACAAATGACCCATAGGCAAGGCTATCAGCATGGCTGAACCTAAGTTCTTCTGGCTCACAGGACATTTGGCAAGGTGGATTTTTCTTCAAGTACACAACATAAAATAAACCTTCCACACAGCAAAAGAGTGGCTCTTTCTTTCCCTTCAATAAGACTGCTTTCTCTAGGCTTTTAAAAAAATTCATAGCTGCCTGATCTCCTTATGTAGCAATCAGACACCTCTGGGCCAAATTTGGGTCCTTTGAAAGGCTATGAACAGACTGTCTGTTCAGAAGATAAAGCAGTGGAAGAAATAGTTCGTTTTGGTTTTGATTTGGAACTCTGTTTGCCTTTCTTTACAGTCAAAACTACCAATCTGAGCTACAGTAAAGACATTTTGCCCACCTTTCAAATTTCTGAGTTAGGCAGAAGCCTGGCTGTTTCTTATGCTCACCAATGGGCACTGCCAGATACGGCACCATGAGCAGATCTACTGAAATCAGGAGTTTCTGACCTTGTTCTTTTATTAGTGAGCAAATAGAAAAAGTAATTTCCCACCATGTTTCTTCCACTCTTCCAATCACAAACCTCCTAACCTTGTAATATTCCACCCCACCACAATCTTTTTTTCCTCAGCTTTCGAACCACATTTAATTCTGCCCATATTCAGACTATATCTTCTTTCCATCTCTCAGTTACCTTCATTTTCCTCCATACTAAGGTTTTGCTTTCTTTGTCTTACCTCCAGGTAGGGATGTGCACAATTTATTTATTTTTTTGGCATTCAAATTCGAATAGAATTGAATATCCAAACATTCTATTCTATTCAAATCTTTAGAATCCGAATGCAACAAAATCCAACTCGAATCGAATGCATGCAAAATGATTCATTTGAACGTCAGATGCGAATCTGAAGACGCAAATGTCAACATTTGTATATGTTATACATATCTGTACGCATTTCGTACGCATCCTGTTTTATCCCCATCTGCATCCCATTCTTTGTCCCGTACTATAACCACAAATGCGTACAGATACATATGAGATCTGTGCAGATAGGTATGTAATACATACATATCTCTACATTCAAATGTTTCAAATTATTCAAACGAATACTTTGGAACATTCGAAATTTGTTCGAATGTTTAAATTCGGATGTGTAGACATTCTTTTCGAATTCCAATGCCCACATTTGATTGAATTTGATTGAATTTTTAATGTTTAGAACATTTGTGCACATACCTACCTCCAGGTTCTATACCCAGGTCATTCATTTAGTCTTTCATTTCTCAGCTTAATATTCTACCACTTAACTTTTAGCAGTGCCTAACCCGCTTTCTGGCTATTCTGCCCCCAGTCTACACTTAAGAGCAAATTTAGACACATTCTATAAAAGGGAAGATTATTTTATTTAAAAAAACTAGAAGAATTTGACTCAGAGATAAGCATTTTAAACACATTGTTGCAAGCATTCCAAAATTCTCTTTCAAAATAGTTCTAATCAATAGTTCAGAATAAATCCACATCTTATTCCATTGAAACATTTCCCACAAAACAGAACCTTGCAGTTTGCAGCTCTGACAGGAGCCAATCCCAAACAGCTGGTGATCAAGACAGTTTTTCCCCATATCAGAGCTTCAGGAATACTCTCATTTGGATGTCCGCTCACACAGAATGAAAATAAAATTTATTAATGCCTCCAAGATTTGCTGTTGAACTGTACTGTACATATTGTATGCATTGACTGATTTCTCCTTTTTTTCCCCCAAAATGCCTGCACATAGCTAATGGATGCAACCAAGATGGATTTCTGTTTCTACAACTATAATTTGGATGTATATACTTGCAAACGTTAAATTCAATAAATATATTCTTTTTAAAGAAATGCTTTTTTCTCCTCTTCTATAGCCATGGCTGCAAAAAAAAAGGGGGGGAGCTCAATCAATCCCTTCTAATGCTGAAAGTACTCCTTAAATCCTGGGGGAAATGGAAAAGTCACTTTTTCCCCCTCCCCTTTGAGAAGCAACTGAATCACTGCTGAAAGGGAAGGAGAAATGGACAAAACAGAGAGTGGTGGTCTTTGGAAACGGTTGGCAAAAGGTTATGCCCCCCAGATGTTAAAGGAGGCAGCTTTCCAGTGCTTTCCTAGCAGCTCAAGAGTGGATTTTTCTCCTTTTCCGCTGTGATGAAATGATTTTGAGAGGAGAAAAAAAGTCCCATTCATCAGCTGTTCAGTGGGAAATGGGGGGGGGGACATTTCTTTTCTCTATCACACAACACTAGAAACAGGGGGCATTCTACGAAGCTGATGGGTAGGAGAGTCGGCTCCAACAAGGGGAAATATTTCTTCACCCAGCGGGTCATCGACCTATGGAATTTGCTGCCAGAAGAGGTGGTCACAGCTACCAGCCTAGATGGCTTTAAGGAAGGGTTAGACCAAACTATGGATGACAGATGTATCAATGGCTACTAGAATGGATGCCTAAGTACATCTTTCAGGCCATGGGGACAAGCAGGATCGCCATTTTCTGGGATTCGAGAGCAGGAGAATCTACCATAAAGTACACTTAGACAGGAGAACCATTAGCAGTCAACAACTATCTCCAACAAAGCATGGAATGCTCGTTCATCGAAAGTGGCAATAAAGGAGTATATGGGTGAAATCCTAAAAAGAAAACTGAATATGACTATCTCTGGAAGCATGTGCACTTCTTAAAAAAACAACTCCCATTAGTGGCACATGAACTAGGAAATTGAAAGGAATCAGCAGCCATTTTCCTGGTTTCACTGGTGTATGATTCCACCTCTTGCCAACACAGAAAATAACCAAAATTATTAGCATAATGATACACAGTATTTTCATTATTCTAGCCTAGATCAGCAAGCCCAGATAAAAATAAGGGGAACGAGAAATTAGCTGCCCAGCCTTGAATTGATCTTTCATTGCTGACATTTCCAGGATGCAGCAAAAAGGAATAAGACTTGGGGTGGGGACACAGAACTGTTCAATGTTTATGTTCCTATATACGTGACTAGGGATGAAAAAACCTAAATCAACTTACCTGAGAGAAACCCCCACTGAACTCAATGGGACTTATTTCTGAATGGACTCATACGGGACTGTACTGTTAACTGTCATGGGGGCTGCTGTAAGACAGCCCTATATAAAATTTCCTGTATGGAAAAGGGAGAGCCAGGAAAGCATGCAAATGCATCCAGTATGAGAAAGAGTTGCAAAACCTGGTGGCAAGAACGAAATAGCATAATTAACGCTCCAGCTGGAAGTTAAACATGGTTTTGCAATCAGATTTGCAGCAGTATTTTATAAATATCTACAGGAAACCTGAATCAATATAGCAGTAGTATCAATCACTTGTTGGTTGCCATCATCCTGACAGTAATCAATCCAGCCTGGCACAACCATTATTCTGATCACTGGTGATGCGAGCTGAGAGTGACAGGAACTGGATTCTAGTAATACTTGGAAGGCACTATGGAAACTTGCCCGACCTTAAGAAGGGAAGTATTTTTTCACCCAGAGTGTCATCGGTCTATGGAATTTACTACCAGAAGTGACAGAAACCAGTCTGAAGGGCTTTAAGAAAGGGTTAGATAAATTCATGGAGGACAGGTGTATCAATGGCTACTGGAATGGATGCCAGATGTGACCCAAACCAGCAGGGTTTCTCGTGTTCTTATATCTTTGAACAACAGCCTTCTTAAGAGGTGGTATAATATGGCAGAGTATTCTAACAAATACCTGTTTCAAGCAATGATAATACCCAGAGATGCTCCAACTGGAGCCCACCAGATGTTGCAGCAGTACAGCCCACATCCAGGAACACTTCAGCTACAATGTGAGGACTTGTTACATAGGTACGAGGAATGTCAGACCTATGAGCCAAGGTGAGCTGGATGTTGTCAAAGATGAGATGTAAATACTAAATATTAACACCTTGGGAGCAAGTGAACTAAAATTGACTGGAATGGATGAATTTCATTCAGATGACCATTACATCTACTATTTGTAAGCAAGAACGCCCAGAAGGAATAGAGTAGGCCTCCTAGTAAATAAAAGCATTAGAAGAGCAATGTATGATGCCCATTTTGGTGTCTGGTCTCCAAGAACTTAAGACGACTTCAGTACCCCCTAAAAATGAGGTGTGACCATGGCCTTCGAGGTCTTCTGAGCAAGGAAGAGAAAGTGCTCGTGGTCTGCTCAAGGACCCATGATCCTCCACTTCCAGAAGGCCTAATAGGCAATGAAAGCATGCTGGCCAGCTGTCAAACTGTGCAGCCAGTGACTGCAGCCCAGCATTAACCACCATGAAGGTGAAGCACAAAAGAGAAGACCTGTTTTTTGCTGCCTCTGCCCTCCCACAAGGTGTAAAAAGTGTGGCTGTGCATGCCTGGAAGAAGGAAGGAAACCTGGCATTTGTTGCTCCTGCTCTGCCCTCATCCAAGGTTCTGTGCAATTTGATGATGTATTATTTTGTATTCTATGTAATTTTATAGTCCATTATGTATTATATAGTACAGTATAACGTATTATTTAATATTGCATATTTTTCTGCTTGCTGTCAACTGCCTTTAGCATTTTTCTGGAAAGGCAGTAAATATATGAAAATGGAAATTCTGCGTGACAAGCTCAAAAATGACCATATGATTTCCGTTCAAATTACGGTAAGAAAGGGGAATTAAGGGGCACCCGATGAGAGTGAAAGAACAGAGAGCAAAAGCTGGCTCCAAACCCAACATTAAGAAATCTAAGTTCAAGCTATTTCAGTCCCATCACTTCTTGTAATTAAGAGGGAAGAAATGGAAGTGGTAACAGATTTTACTTTCTTAGGTTCAAATATCACTGCAGATGGAGTTCCGCAGTCAGGGAGGAAATCTATGACAAAGCTGGACAGCATTTTAAAAAGGAGAGATATCACCTTACCAACCAAAGGTCCTTACAAGGTATGGTTGTGAGAGCAGGCCCATAAAGAAAGCTGAGTTCCAAAGAATCTATGCATTTAGGTTGTGCTGCAAGAGACAACTTCTGATAAGGGCTTTGGACTTAAGATTAGTCAATACTAATGTCTATCACCCAACACTAGAACAAAGGGGCGCTCTGTGACAGGTAGGAGAGTCAGATCAGACAAGGAGGAGGATTGGTTCACCCAGAGGGTCACCTGTATGAAATCTGCTGCCAGATGAGGTGGTAACAGATGGCTTTAAGAAAGAGTTAGACAAATTTATGGACAAGAGATGTATCAATGGCTATTAAAATGGATGCCCAAGTACCGTATTTTCCTGTGTATAAGATGACTTTTTAACCCCAAAAAATCTTCTGAAAAGTTGAGGGTCGTCTTATACACCAGTGATACTCTCACTCGGGTCCTGCTGGCCACAGCTGCCAGCACAAAACTGGGGTGCAGCCTAAACCGAGCCTTGGACTTGGGGGAGACAGCAGCCTTACCTGCTAATCCCAATCATGTAACTTGTAGCTTTCCTTCTGGCGCCGACACGAGGAAGAAACCTTGCTAAACGGAGCGAAATATGAAGAATCCTGCCCTCATTTTCTCTTCTCTGCTTTAGAAGAGTCTGCCCCTCTAGCGCGAGATTCGTCTATGACCCAGTAGGAGAGGGGTTGAAAGCAGAGAGGCTTTTGAAGAGAAAATGATGGCAGGATTCTTCATAGACAAAATTGCGCTAGAGAGGCAGACTCCAAAGCTGAATTGCAGCCACAGATCTTTATCAGAGAAAGGTTTTCCCCTCACATCAGTGCCAGAAGGAAAGCTACAAGCCACATTCTTGGGATTAGCAGGTAAGGCTGCCATCTCTCCCCAAGTCAGAGGCTCAGTTTAGGCTGCACCCCAGTTTAGCAAAATCTCCATTTTAAGTAGAAAAATTGGGGTCATCTTATACACCCAGTCGCCTTATACGGCGGAAAATACGGTACATCTTCCAGGCTGGGGGAACAGGCAGGATGCCTCTAAGGCCATTTGCTGGCATTTGAGAGCATGGGCTGTGGCCTGATCCAGCAGGGATCCTCTTATGTTCTTATGTAACGTAAACCAACCATGACTGTTCACTGGAAGGACTAATACTGAAGCAAAAACTCAAGGACTTTGGCCACAAAACAAGGAAAGCGAATTCACAACAAGTCCCTGATGCTGGGAAAGATTATTGGTAAAGGATGAGATGCTTAGATCATGTTATGGAGTCAGTGAACATGAGTTTAGGCAAACTTCAAGGGGACAAATCTGGCATCCTGTGGTGCATGGGCTCAAGAAGAGCTGGACATGACTAAGCTATTGAACAATCATACTATCGTGCATCATTTTAATACAACATTATTTTTATTAAAGGGATCAACAAAGAACCACTGATACATGTTTGAGCACTAATTTACCGATCGTTTTGAAATACATGCAGTTTCCTGTATCATAGTCTAACTGGCCTGTATTCTAGTATTCCTAGTATTCATGTATTCCTAGTAGCCTTAGATTACACCCATTTGTTTTTGACGAAAAGCTAAACAGGTAGAATAGAAAAATTCTCACCATTTATTACACTTTCTTTCCTTCATAATATGCTCCACTCTATTAAGAGCTGGGATCAAGACAGCTACAGTATGAAGGACTCTTTATATTCTGAGGGAAGACACTGGATCAATCAACTTACCTGTCATTTTTTTTAAAAAAATCAGTCCTTACAAGTGTATATAGAATACTGCAAATAGCTCCTATAGCTCGCTACCGCCTTGATTCCCTAAAATATGGATATGGGGATATCCCTGGTTTGACACACATGAAGCATCAATTTAAGTGCTACCTTTCCCTACCTCTGTCCCCAAAGCAATCATGAGCCATGAAGTAATTTGGCAGCAGACAGCTTGGAAACATTTAATGTGTCCAAACATTTATCATCCATTAGGGATACACAAAGGCATGGCATACATCGCGTGAGAAATTCCAGACACCTTCTCTGATGCTATATCATATTAAAGCTGTTCTTACAAACAGAAGGATCCTTGTACTCTGGGCAGATACGTATTTAATCATTGGTAGTAAAAATACTGCGGTCTATAAAGACAACCATTTCTTGGAATCTATTCTTCCATTCTCCGGTCCTTCCCATTGAATTTGGTGCAGGACTGATGTATTTTACTGCAGAGCCAAGGCACCAGAGAAACCACTAAGAGAAGCCACCCCTCACTAAATAGCCTGAATATAGCGGGCAGCTTGCTGTCTGAGAAGTCTATGGGCCTTTTTGCACTTCACCTTCCCCAGGAAAACATGTCAGAGAAGTAAAGTTAAAATCTTAAGATTTGGAAGGGAGGCCCTCCTGATTGTTCTACCACCCTCAGTAGTAAAAGGGGTGGGCACCAGGGAGTGGGCCTTCTAGGCTATATAATAGTCTCCCTCTTGAGGTGCGTCAGGCTCCTTCATTGTATACGTTTAGGAAGGCGACGAAGACGTACCTCTTTGCCCTGGCCTTTGGTTAAATGGGAATATACTGTCTCTTCCCACTTTACAGAAACTATTACTGTTGTAATATATACTGTTGTTGTTTTAATATATGTCTGATTTTAAATGTTGTTATCCGACCCAAGACCTTCGGGTATAGAGCAGGATAGAAATACAAAGAGTGAGTGAGTGAGTGAGTGAGTGAGTGAGTGAGTGAGTGAGTGAGTGAGTGAGTGAGTGAGTGAGTGAGTGAGTGAGTGAGTGAGTGAGTAGTGGAATGGTTTGGTGTCTGTCCTTTGGGACACCCAAACCATTTGAAACTTCACTGGCACTTAACTCCTAAGAGCAAACTGCCTCCATTAAGAAAGCAATTGCGTTTTCATGGCAACAGTGCCAATGCAGCAACCAGGCAACAGAGTGTGCAACTGCGCCTGCGCTGCCTGGGCACACACTCCATTTGATCCTCTTCCACCTGGAAGAGGTTTGAATGAGCATGCAGGAATTTCCCGGCCGGTGGCTAGATAAGTTGTGGAGCATGAAAATGTGCTACACACCAATCATGGTTGCAGAACACTCCAGCAGGCACAGAAACGTTTCTAATATAGAAGGATCTCTGCACAACTCATATGCTCACTCCAGAGTGCCCCTTCTCGCCAAGTGCAAAAAGGCCCTGTGTTTTAGTAATATGTTAGGATTGGTTTGGAGTTTCTATTCATCCCAAGGAAGTATTTCTGAGAGGAATTAAACTGAACTGTCACTCTGACAGCTGCACATACTTTTGCTTCCTGGATATTTGGGCAAGCAATCTTGTGATGCAAGTCAAAGAAAAGAAGGGAAACATGCCAAGGAAAACTCCTTCAAAAGCATTCATAGATTTACTCTCATCTAACCCAGTTGTATATAGCAGTCAAACTGGGATCCCAGTTCCATTACTGTCATTGCAATAATATGATTTGGCCATTGAATTACACAGGTAGGCTGGATCTCAATAGCATTGCTGTCTGCAACTGGTAAACTAGTACACCTATGGCCTCACTATGCTCCCTCTGACTTTCCATAGGTACTACTGGCTTGCATAACATCCGTTTGCACCACATAGTTTGCAGGGGAAAAAACATGACATTATATGAGGAGCAACTATACTTCAATTCCTGAAAATCTTTAAAACTGTATCTTAAAATATGACAGAAATCAGAGGCACTTGCTGATTACTGTATGTTTCATTTAGCAGGTCATGATCTCTTTGTCTTAATTCTCTCTCAAAATAAGAATCTACATCAAATAGTTCTGAGGACACATAATGGAGCAAAGAACCCCACATCTTAGAAGTGCTATTTAACGAAGGAAGTCATACTTCAGTTGTTACTATTTCAAAACATTTATGCTGTATAAGGATTTTGAAGCACTTTACCATGTAACATATACAAACAAGAATAAAAGCAATAGAAAACCAGTGTGTGGAAAGAGGCAACAAACAATTCATCCAGTTATACAAGGAAAGTCTGAATGAAAATGCAAGTGTTTAATAGGCACCTAAAGATGCAATAGTAGTTATTTCCTGAATAGTAGAAAGTGTTCCACAGGAAAATGAATACATAAAAACCGTTCCTTAGGAGTTCAGAGTAAGGATCAGTCTTCCAAAGTAAGTTGTGATTAGCACAAATTTAGCACAGGGAAAAATAACCTAGCAACAGATCAAAATGTATCAAAGTAGCAACTTACATATATTGCTCCTAACTGAGTCCTGTCTGTATCAAATAACTGGTAATAATGCTGTACAAAGCTGGAACCAATCTGCTCCCAGATAGGCTTGTCTCCCATTCTGAATCCTTAGGTGGAGCCAACAACTGAAAAGAAAAGAAAAACAGGGAAAGCTAAAGGCCCAGCACAATGAAAATCTACTGCAATGCAATACAAAAGGCTAGGTAACCTTCAGAACTTTCTAATTTTTCCACGCAGCAACAGTAAGAAATTCCTCTAGTTTGCACCACTGTAGCATAGTAACCCTATGGGAGCTTCAACCACAGGAAGAAGAAGAAGTAGAGTTGGTTTTTCTACCCCACTTTTCTCACCCATTTAAGGAGACTCAAAGCGGCTGACAAAACCCTCTGTTCTTCTCCCCAAAACAGACACCCTGTGAGGTTGGTGGGACTGTGAGGGCTCAGAAGAGAGCTGTGACCAGCCCAAGGTCACCCAGATAAGAGTCTGGCTCCTTAACTACTAGACCAAACTGAAGCACCTGCTGGATTTTCCTATGACAAAGAAAGAAACTGGAAGCATTAGGATGAAGCATTTTGTTGCTGAATGACATCGTGTTTTTATGATGATTTTCAGTCATTATCTGGTCACCAGAATTAACATTGCTAAACAGCAATGGCAAAACGCGGTGGTACCTCAACTCCAACTTTTTTATCAATACCACTATGCAGGACAAACTGGAAGAAGACCAGAAGAGTGTACTCAGGAGAACCACCTAACAACAACAAAAAAGATGAAAAATCTTTGGTTGCATTACAGAGAGATGATAATATCAACTGGGAAACTGTAGAAGTACTAAAACAAGCCAAATCAAAAGAGACAAGAGAGTTTCTGGAATTGTGATACTCAGGTAAATTAGCCATCAATAGACAAATGGACTTAAGATTCCATCTATGGGCAACTCAAAACTCGACAGTGAAACAAACAAAAGATTAGTCAAGAATCCAACAAAGGAAGGACTATCTTCATACTTCCTTAGGTTTTATCTAGTTCCTCTTGTCTGCCAGGAGCTTCAGAAAAGATTAGCACTTCAGCTCAACAAATTTATTTATTTATTTATTTAGAAAATTTCTATCCCCACTTTCACAGAACGGTACCAGGAAAGGTTACAAAGAACAACTTCCAAAGAAAACTGGGTAAAGGAAAACCTCCAATGAAGGAGGGATACATCAACTTGACAGGAAAGTATTACCAAGGGAAAGCTAATACAGTCACACCTCCGTATCCCTGGGGGATATGTTCTGGGTCCTGTTGTGGTTAATGAAAAAAAGCAGATAATTCAGATGCAGGGAAATGCACCCATTTCCCATTATTCCTGTGAAATCCTGTGAGATTTCACAGGAATGATGGGAAATCTGTCGTTTCCCACAATTCCCTGTCTATCCCAGGCTTCCAAGAAGCTTCAGGTAGGCCTAATGGTGCCGGCAGGGGGAAGGGGGGGCTGATCCGGTCCCCATGGAAAACTGAAATCGCAGTTACTGGGTCAGCAGATACGGAAATCCAAACATATCAAGAAAAAACACTGCCCAAGTAAACAAGGAAAAGTTACTTTACAAAGAATAATTTAACAACTACTCACAAAGAGCAAAAGAAGATCATGAAAGATAATTTGCACAGATGATGCTACCTAGCTTGGTAGTGATGTTCAGTTTAGAGAACTCCTACAGTGCAGTATACAATGTTGCTACTCATTCCAAAACAGTAACACACACATTCACAGAGCTGAACTATTAGTTAAATTTCAGGGCCATGGAGTCAAGAGACTTGGAAAGAATTACAGTGGTACCTCGACATACAAGTGCCCTGACATACAAGTGTTTTGAGATACAAGCCGCCGAGCGAGTGATATTTTGCTTTGAGATGAGAGCAAGATTTGAGATACGAGTATGTAAATACAGTACAGTACATAACAAAAACAACTGAGGTGGTGTTTTGGGAGCTGGAATGGATTAATGGGAAAATTGCTTTGAGATACAAGCGATTTGACATAAGAGCAAGGTTACGGAATGAATTAAACTCGTATGTCAAGGTACCACTGTATTGGGTTCTTGGGAGTCGGTAAAAATGTACCAACTCTAAGTGAAAATTGTAAATTAAAAATGTCCAGAAGATGTCATTATCAGTGGAGGCAAGTTAAAAGTTGCTTTGAACCACATACGCCCTGCCCCACTAAACAGCCCTGCCACAGAGCAGTTGTAGACCTGTAGTGGTTATATTTATCAAACTGACATTCCCATGTTTTGTGTACCAACTCCACTGCCCTGCTGGGAGATACACCTCCTTGCACATAGATAATTCACACTCCAACTATCAGTTGAGACTAGTATCTGTTGTACTGAACATCTGACATACTCAAGATACAAAAACTCTTTAGGAGTCTTCCCCTATCCTTGCAAGGGTGATGAAGGTAAGTAATAATGATTTATACACAGACTTGATTTCGTTCTTGTATGGTTTTATCCTGGTATATTTGTAACTTGATATGGTCAAGAGACTAATCAATAAAGGTTATTCATTCAATCAATCCCCTATCAAAGCTCGGTATAGCTGTCTGCTGGCCACAAGCTAACGTAGACTATGGCAGGCCTCACCTGGGGCCTTCCATAGTCTGCACTAGTGTGAAGATAGCAGGTCCCTATTCTGGGACCTATTCCAGAATAAGGCCATGTGCAGAAAGGCCCCAGTTCCTACCATGTGTGGAGCATATGGCCTTCCTCACCCCCAGCCCCCTCCCAGAACTTTCAGAATGTCTCCCCTCAAGTTAGTTCAGAATGAAGGAGAATTACTGAAATAAATTGGATTTTGAAAAAGGATCAAGATGCGCGAAAGAGGCTTGCGGAATTTTAAGACAACGCAGGAAAAAACTGCTAAATCTTGCCAAAGAGATCCCCAGCCTCGCCTATCCCAGCTCCCTCATCTTCAGGTCCATGGCCAAGAATTCACCTAGTTGCTCACCTGTCACGATCCCATATTCAAACACAGAGACCCCCGACAAATATTTCAGCTGAAATCACCAAAGAATGGGGGGATATGCAGAGCTTGCCCATCAGCCCTCAACAACAGAGAGCTTTAAGCGCTTCACTTTATACCAAAGGACGTAGGAAGGAACGCTTGGACAGGAGTACAATTCTATAGTTTGCCCAGGATGACAGCAGAAAGGGGAAGTGCAGATTCATCGCTTCTATGTAAGTCAGAGAACTTTTCTGCACTTACTTGGCTTTGATCCAGATCAATGGATCCAGATTAACTGTACCCACTAGTCTGGGTAACTGCTGTCTGCACTGATGGTGCTGATCTGACCCAAGCGTCACAGCCACACACGCCCCACCTTCAAAGACTGGAAACAACATCTTGTAGCTTAAAGCCAGGGAGAGGGAAGGTCTGAATAGCAGCCTCCCCACAACCCTCACAGCTAGGAACTTTCACTTCTAGCTATCAGAGGTAGGAGGTGCTTTTGGCAGCGTGCTATGGCACAGGACCTGCACACCTCCTGTGATCCAGATTAAAAGGGCTTCTTAATTCAGATCTGTCTCTATCTCATGCAGAGCAGACCAGCAGGAGACGTGGCCTGATATATCCACAATAACATATGGATATATGTGGTCTAGGAGTCTTCCACGCAATCCCTTAAGGCCTTTCTGCACTTACACTGTAAGTGCACATGGAAGATGCTCTGGCATGGAGTGTCTGCACTTCACACAGCTGTTTTTTTACCATAAAAGGCTCCATGCATGCAGGAGCATCCCCCACACTGTATAGGCGTGGAGAAGTTAAAGCTGTTCCACATCTACACTAGGGGCAGAGCTAGTGAAGCCCTGCATGCTCCTTTCACACTTCTTCCTAGTGGGAAAGGTGCTAAGGGAGCACATGACTGATGGCACAGGCACGACTATGCACTGCATTGGCAGGTCACCCCAGTAACAGCACCAGCACGCATGCTGGTGCCGTCACTGGGGCTCTGCAGTGGCCGCCATACCATCGAAGCTTCCAATGCTTTGGGCATCCACAAGTGTGGACGTCTAAAGAATCTAGTGAGAATTTGCCCTTAGTCCTGAGGAAGGGTCTGTGCAGAACGGCCCATAGTAAAAAATCTGGTAGCAGGTGGACCAACCATTCCCTCCTTATTTGCAAGGCTGTATGAAAAACTAGTAGCACAGACTGAGCTCACCACCTGGCCCAAAAAAGACAAAGAAAGGCTTTGTCAAATTGACAAGACAGTTTCTCTCAGCTGCTACAAAGGGAAAAAAGAATAAACTGGTCTGGTTCTTACACTATTTAGAATAAAATAGAGTCCGGCTAATTTACTGGGAAGTGATGAATTGAACAGTTTACAAAACCGAGTGGCAGCAGAGAGATTAAAGGAAGGTTAAGTCCCAGTGACCTCTCCCATTGAGCACTTGGGCTTCTATTCAGAGATGACTGCATTTATGGCAGAAAGCCAGCAGAAATGGCTTTGTAGTACTGCTAGATTTGGCTTTTCCATTGACTGTAACACCTACCACAGATTTAGGACAATGCACTTTGTTACAATATTGCCCACTGTTACACAGCAAGGGCTATAGAAGCAGCATGGTAACGGTAATAGTACAAAATACGGAAGACACGTGAGATTACTTTTACAAGTTGTGATGTACAGGCCTGCCTCATATCCATGGTGGATAGGTTCTAAGAACTTCCATGGTTACAGGAAAGCGCAGGTATTACAAATGCTGGGAAATCTTGCACCATTTCCCTGGGAATCATGGGAAATCACATGAGATTTCCCATGATTCACAGGAAATCACACAAGTTTTCCCATGATTCCTAGGGAATAATGCAAGCTTTCCCAGGATTTCCTGACAGGGCCAGTTACTGGGGGGGGGGGGCATTAGTTGCCGTTGGGGATGCTGATCCGGTAAACATAGTCTTTTGGTTTAAGGGTGGAACATATAAAATAAAATAAATAAAAGGATCAGTGGATCTGGGGTTACTGGATTAGCAGAAACAGGGGCAGGCCTGTACATTTCTCCTCGATTCTCTGGCTGTGCTGGGAATCCATTCATCAGTTAAAAACAGTAAATACAGTTTAGATTCAAAGCTTAACAATGCAGATTCAGAAATTAAATTATGAACAAAATTTATTTCCGTAATGTCACTATAAATCTGGATAAAATATAATGTTCTATAATCCTGTGAACATTTTTGCTCATTCTGTGCTTTGTTTTACGTTAAGTAAAAAGAAATTTAGAGACCCATGAACAAAGAGAAACCTTGAATCTAGCCAAACTTTTATATATACCCACTCTTGATCAGTCAATATAATGATCCAAAAACTATTGTCTCAAGAAATATACCAGATGTGATTTGCAATGGTGAACAAATTCAGACGGTGGTCTTGAAGAAATGGCAGAGGAATTATTGTCCCTGTCCCCAATAAAATTCCAAAACAGTGTGGGTATAACTGAAACTTGAGACAACCAGCCAAACCACTGGTCTTCTTCAGTAGGTTTGATGGTAGTACAAACTCAAAGTCAAGTCAAACAGTCTGTTCTGTACCTCATTACCAAAGTTCTGCCCATACAACCATACTACAAAGATGCCCTCAAGACCAGATAAATCCCCATTTTCCCTACAACTGTTAGGATACCACTTTCTTCTTTTGAATAGAGTGTTGGAATCCTATTTGCTAGTCACCCTGTTCGATTCCACACTCCTACACAAAGCCAGCCGAATAGCCTTGGACTAGTCACAGCCCTCTTCTGAGCTCTTACAGCCCCACCAGCTTCATGGGGTGTCTGTTGTTGGGAGAAGAAGAGAAGCTTTGTCAGCCGCTTTGACTCCGCTTAAAAGGTGAGAAAAACAGGGTAGAAAAGCCTGCTACTCCTGCTTCTTCTTCTTCTTCATAAAGATAGTTGTGGCTTCATTAGAAAACTACATCTGAAGGAAACCAATTCAGTAGTCTTCTACACTAGGGATTTTGTACATCTGTACGCGAATCGAATGCTATGATATTTGTAAACTGACACTGAAACGAATACAAATGTTTCCGGACATTCATATGAATAGTTTGGACATTTGTTAAACTGGGGAGGTGGGAAAGCGACTGTACCAGTCACATCTGCAACAGATCATTCAACATGGATTGAGAGTGGATTCAAAGTGGATTCAGGTCAGATTTGATGCTTTCAGAGTGGATTTGTTATGGGATATGTATCAGATACATATTTGTTCGTATCAGATACATTCGTATCGAATAGAATTTTACCACACTCGAAAGGGTCTATTCATACAAATATGAATTTTCTAACATCCCTATTCAACGCTGCAGATTTCCAAACAGAGAACTATACCTTCTGAACAAAATTAAACCCACATTATTTAAGGTATAAGCGGAACACTGAAGGAGCACAGCTGTCCTAGAGATCATCATACTATATAAATATTCTATTAAAAAGTCCCTAAAGTCACTAGCTTGAATAGCACAGATGGGAGTGGAGGGAATCCTCAACTATTTCATGAAGAGACCACATATGTGCTATATAACCCTCCCTTAAGAAAAGATTACAGGTCAATGAATCAGGCACCCAAGCAGGAAGAAAAAGCACTGATGATAACACTGTTTATGTTTGACACAGATACAAAGCAATAAGGTAGAAAGCAGCATAGAATTGCTGATCTGTGCAATGTTTTCCAAGAGCAAGTATACACAGCTTACATGTTCATTTTAATCTGGGATTAATGTGACCATGGAAACCTGGTCAGCCAGTTTTGAAAAGGCATTTATAGCTTCTGAGCTGACAGCTACTCTTTAAAATAAAGTCTTCTGAACAGAGCAAAACTAGGAAAAATAATTCCAAATTCTGATTCTGAAGGAGTTCACCTTAAACTTCTGAGTAACCAAGCAAGTAAGTAATCTTTCACAATGGCATAAATATCTCCTTTCAGTTTCAACACGCTTTGCATAAAAAACAACAATAATTTGACAGTAAAATGGAACCAAGACACATCAGTCTCAAAGTCAGCCTCAAAATTAGGTTTCGCCAAGGAGCCCAGAAAATTATCCAAATAGGTTAACAACAATAAATTGAACCGAAATGGTATCATTCTTATTAAGCTGATCAAAAGCTACCAGGAACACTAAAGGAGTAATGCAGTGAATATATATTATAAACAAAAACTCAAAAAAAAAAAAACCAGTACACAATACAAGCTTTCTTTATTCAGGCTCCCCAACCTCTGAGGGCTGGTGGCTAGTGGAACTGTTAAAAAATGATCACAAATTTTGTCCAAAGAGCAGGTAAAAAGTGATGCAGGTGTGAAAAATAAGTGGTAGGGCACAATGTGCAGGGGGAACTCAAACCAACAAAACTGTTCACCAGCATCTCCCTCCTCCCCAATTTGGTTCACATTCAGATCAAATCCCTTTTTTTTAGCATTGTTTGGTCCAATAGTGCCAGGAGCTAAACACTGTCCCAAGGCAATAAAGAAAGAAAAAGACCCCAAAAAAGGTTAAAAGGAAAGGTTTCCATTCCACAACTATCTCCTCCATGCTACATGTACAAAAGCAGAGGAAGAAACTGGAGAACATAGCATGCCTTCCTTTTTTGCAATCAGTCTCTTCCTCTGCCTAAAAAGCAAAGGACTACATTACCCAGAGTTCAAATGGCCTGCAGCACATAGACTAGGAGAATAAAAATCCCAATACTTTTCACAAAAGAGGATGGCTTGCTTTCGGAAATACAAGTGCAGAAATCAAAGTGGTGGCAGGCTTGGAAGATAGATGCAAACAGTATCCTGCATCTAATCCCAAGTTATGTTACTGCCTTAATCACATACCAACCACCTAAAACTCTCCAGGAAAGGTTTGATGCCAGCTCCATCTGCTGAGGGCAGGAGTTCTCAACAGAACTTCTGTATAATAGCATCAAATGTATGAAATAAATGGCCACCCACCCTGAGACAAACTTCTTCTCTATACATTATCTTGCTGTAAACATATCTGTCCTCCCTGGCATCCCCTTCTCTCCGAATAGGCCAACTCATCTGTTTTTGATCTTTATGTTTTAAATTTTTTATATTATTTTATTACAAAGTCATTTAATTACTCTTTAATTTGTTTGTAATTTGCCCTTCATGCCATGAGATGGTAGGGCAAAATATTAATATAACCAAATAAAATAAATACTGAAATTACTAGCTAAAGCATTAAAGTCTGTACCTACCACTGTATTATTCCCCCAAATTCTTTATACACTCCAACCGCACAACTCAGGAGGAACACATACAGTAAATTTGATGAAATTTAACTTTGCATTTTCCACTACCTGTATCAGAAATGAAGTACAGTAATTGTAACAAAGCTATTTTTCACTTCCAGTAGGTATGTGAAATGCAATACTTATCCCTGCAACTTTCAAAATATTTCAGAACTAGTGACTTAAAGAGCTGGAGGTTTATTCTCTGTCTTTGTCTTTCAAGAGGCAGTAAGGGTATTCTACCCATAGCTGGAAAGTCCCAATGAGTTTCAGTGGCACAGCAGAGATTCCAACCAAGGGACTACCTAGTAGTCTTAACTCCTGCACCATTAGATGAGCTTTTAGGAGTCTGATTATTACAAACGAAAAAACCTCCTTTAATACAGTTGTATGGTCCCATTGCTGAATTAACTTTAATTATGTGACCACTTTTTCTGCCCAGTGAAATCAGTGGCTTTATTCATAAAGCGTAGGGAGGACTGCAGTTTTTAAAAGTTTATTATTATTCCACCATATGCGGTCTTTTGCTGGTACTGTTATCACAAGTGTGTAAACCATCTGTTGTAGTAACCATACATACATCTTCAAGAAGAAGAAGAAGAGTTGGCTTTTATACCCCGTTTTCTCACCCATTTAAGGGGACGCAAAGCAGCTGACAAAGCTTTCTATTGTTGTGAGAACTCAGAAAGACAGCTATAGCTATCCCAAGGTCATTCAGCTGGCTTCGTGAAGGAGTGTGGCATCAAACCCAGTGACGACCAGATAAGAGTCTGGCCACAAGATCAAACTGGCTGACCCATGAGACCAAAGAGCACTATGTCTGGGTGCACAGTGGCGAAGAATCATCTTCTGCTACTCTAGCAGAGCTCAATGTTCAATTCACCAAACGTTGAAGGATTATAACCTCATGGAGGGTATGCAGGAAGGACCAGAGTTGCTACTTCTTATAGCGGACCTGTTTGTATTACCTGTGAAGGCAAATTGTCAGCCTCCTTTGAGTGTTTCAAGAGTGGTACTCCATACTTTAAACTGAGGCAGAAATCCTTGCCTCCACATAAGTTCAGAGCCTGCGCTCACCAGCAGTGACAAGTGAATCCTGTTCAGCAAAATGCCTTTAACACATCCACAGTTCAAGCTGTTCTGATTTGCTCTATTTTGAACACCGTGAATTACTCCATTTCTTCTGATTTTCTCCACCACCCGTACAAAATAGGGCTTTAAGTACAAAAGGCCTCAGCCTGTCCACATGGATTTATACTGGGAACGAGAAACATTTGGGGGCTTCTCTCTTCGGTTTGGTTCTTTCTCCGCATTAGTAAATACAAAAAATCCACAATGTTTTCAGGTCATCAGAGGAAACTGTTAAGATGCATCTCCACAAGTTTGGCACAGGATTTCCTGGGACCTGATCCACATGAACACATCTTTGCAATAAGGCTAATGCTGACAACAAGAGTAATTTAAAAACAAAAACAAAAATGTAGTGTCACTTGTGTCCCAAATAGAAAACTTTAGAAAGTGATCTTTAAAAATAAAATAAAATCCCAGGTATCTCAGGACCAAGCTCAAATCATCAACTCCTGCACTATGGTTGATTCCAGTGCAACAATGGGTGATCTATGGAATGGGTAGTACGCAATGCGTTTCCATGGGTGGTCTAGCACCCAATAGCAATGGGTGCTAGCCTCCCTGCCGTGGAAACACCGGAGCACCCATTTGGAAATCCGGATCTACCCATGAGGGGTCTGCCTGTCACCCCAGGTGTTGGGGGGGACAGGGGGTGTAATCTCCGAAATGGCTTTGAAGTCATTTCGAAGTCACTTCGAAGTCTGTGTAAAATAGCTCCTTTGAAGTCTGTGCTGATCTTTGGCGTGAACTTCGAAGTGACTTCAAAGTGACTTCGGAGTCACTTCAAATTTCACTCTGAAGACCAGCACAGACGTCAAAGACACTCCAGAGCTATTTTGCACAGACTTCGAAGTGACTTCGAAGCTTAGATTTTGAGGCTCCCCCCCTCCCCCTAGCCTCCTCTAGACCCCATTGCCACACAAGCGTGGAAACAGGCTCTCTTTAAACCGGATTTTGGGGTCTACAGAAAATCCGGATTAAAGGCCAAAAAGTACCCATATGATCCGGATTTCCCAAGGCGCAGTGGAAACAAATGTGTCTCTAATGGGTGCTGTGGTGGAAATGGGGTCATCCGGTTCTCACCCAAATGGGTCCTTAATGGGTGCTAAAATGGGTATTAAGTGACTATGGAAAAACACCCATTACTTCACAGCACTTGGAATTCACCAAGGTACAAATATGCACATGTAATGATTTATTGATGAACTTAGGACAGGAACAACAATGCCTTCCTTTTAAGAAAATTAATGTCTAAGCAAGTCACTGTCCATAATTTAATTTCCCCAAAAGATCATAATATGATTGCCAACAAAATGTCTTTGCATTGGTAACCACCTTTCACAGTCCCTAGTGGAACAGTAAGGCATAAATAAAAAAGTATGAACTTCAGTAAAACAATGGCCAGTGTTTTATTATTGCGTAACGTTTCATACAATATACTCCCTCCAGCTCTTGTCATGCCTTCACTTAATGCCTTCTTCGGTCCTTATGACAGCCCACATGTCCATCCCTTTTACTTGTATGCTTTACAGCTGTATTAAACGGATAGACATGAAAAGGTGTGAACACCGCGATCAGAAGATGGGCTGAAGGAGGTTTAAAATGAAGGTGTAACCACAACCTTACTGTCATCTAGCTATCCAATCCTGGTGAACCCACATTGCTGAGCAGCCTCTTCCAAAAGCAACTTTGGCCACTGCAAGTGAATGGGGGGAGGGCACATGCCTAGAAAAACTGCAATGAGTCCCTGGTCCTCAGAAGTTTTGAGACATACTTTGCAGACAATAAAAACCTCGGGGGGGGGACCCTCCCCTTTTTTCAGTGGGGTGTTGATGGTTGCCTTTATGGCAAGAAGAATAAGAAGAGACAATGGAGAGCAGCAGCAACCACTGCTTTGCTAAAGGGCAGAAACTTTTCAGCACCTTTTGGTCCAGTGGCTAGGGAGCCGGACCCTTACAAGGAAATATCGGGTTCGATTCGGCACTCCTCCGTGAAGCCAGCTGGGTGACCTTGGGCTCATCACAGCTCTCCTTCTGAGCTCTCACAGCCCCACCTATCTCACAGGGTAGGGAGAAGAACAGGTTTGTCAGCTGCTTTGAGTCCCCTTAAGGGTGAGAAAAGCCAACTCTTCCTCCTCCACAAAGCTAGCTGGGTGACCCTGGGCTAGTCACAGATTGCGTCTGAGCTCTCACAGCCCCACCTACCTCACAGGGTGGGGGAGAAGAACAGAAGCTTTGTCAGCCGCTTTGAGTCCCCTTAAGGGTGAGAAAAGCGGGGTAGAAAAGCCAACTCTTCCTCCTCCACGAAGCTAGCTGGGTGACCCTGGGGCTAGTCACAGATCGCGTCTGTGCTCTCACAGCCCCACCTACCTCACAGGGTGCTCTGTTGTGGGAAGAAGAACAGAAGCTTTGTCAGCCGCTTTGAGTCCCCTTAAGGGTGAGAAAAGCAGGGTAGAAAAGCCAACTCTTCTTCTTCTCTCGGATCTGTAAGCCATGTCGATTACCCGGGGGGAGGGGAGAAACGTGGTGGAGAGAAAGAGACCTGCGTTTGCTAACCTGCAAGGGGGCTGCAGGCGAGGCGAGGCGTGCAATGGAAGGGACAGCCCCGCACAGACACGCGTGAGGAAGCGACTCCGAAGGCGGCAGGCGCGATCTGGCGGCAGGAGGAGAACCCCAGCTATGACGAAACGCTCAGGGAGGGCGGCAGGAGGAAGCCCTTCGCCTCGCGCAGACACACCCTTACAGTCCCGACCCTCCAGCTCCGCCACCATGAAAAGGCCCGGGCGGGCGGGGGAATGGGCGGGCGGGCGCTGGGAGCCTCTGTCCGCCTTCGCCGCCGCCGGGCCCAGGCGCGGCGCTTCGAGCCAACCCGGCAGGGGAAAGGCCGCGTCCTCGGCTCCGTTCTGCGCCCGCCCCGCCCGCCTCCCTCAAGCCGCCTCAGCAGCAGCAGCAGCACTTACCTCTCCGTCAGCTCCCACTCGGCTAATGGCGGCAGCGCGGCTGAGGCGGCCCGACCGACCGACCGAGAGCGGCCCAAACTCTCACTGAACGAGCGCGCCGCTCTCCCCCCCACCCCGCCGTCGCCCGCTCGCTCGCCCCTCCCGCCCGCTTCGAGCCCGCCTGCCTGCTCCCTACCCGCCCACCCTCCCCACCTCTTCCGGCCACGCCCCCTGGCAGCGCGCATGTCTCTCAGGCCGAGGCTGAAGCGGGACAGTCCCCCCCCCCCCCTCCGCGTGTTCGAGGCGTTGTTATAGGCCTCCTCCGAAAAAAGCAAGCGCACTACGGCTCCCGGCAAGCAACGCGCGGAGGGAAAGCCGGCCGCCGCCGTCGGGCGCGCCAAAGCGGCCAGGCGGTCAAACTGAGCGCAAAGGCTTGTGGGTCGCCCTCGTCACGAGCTGCTCTCTGTGTCCCGACTCCCGCCTGAGGTGACGGCTACTCTCCTCAGAGGCTGTGGTCACGCCTCAGGGTTCATCCAGCTTCGGTCCGCTTTCAGAGTGAGAGAATGTATCAGCAAAGTGACAAGCTGTTCTATTTCAGGGTTTAAAAAGTTCTGAAAAATCACCTTTGGAAAGAAGATTACTGGTCGCTTTGCTGATTTACTCCCTTGCTCTGAAAGTGGACTGAAGCTGGATTAAACCTGAGGTGTGACCACAGCCTGAGAGAACATATCAGCAAAGTGACAAGCTGCACATTACGCTGTGCAGTATAGACAGGTCTGGACACAGCCATGGATATGTGGATTTTTTAGAGAAAAAAAATTCCTGTCTTGGGACAACAGAGAAAATGAGCGCACTGACTGGTGCTGTGGTCACACCTAAGGATTAATCCAGCTTCAGTCCACTTTCAGAGCGAGAGAACACATCAGCAAAGCAGCCAGTAATTTTCTTTCCATGTTATGTCTCCCAAACGTTAATTTTATGAGTTATTTAACACTGAAAGGAAACAGCTTGTCACTTTGCCAATGTATTATCCCACTCCAAAAGTGGACTGAATCTGGATTAAACCATAGCCTGATTGTCCAGAAAGTGCCTTGTTGTGTGAGTCAAGCTAATCAACCAGCCAATGACATGCTCCAAGCTCTACCGGCCATTCAGCACAGGAACATCTGATCCCCCCAGCAGGACACTTTGGCAGTCCTAAGCAGCACATGGACTTTGGTTTTCCACGAGAACAGGTTTTCCGTGAGAACATGGGCTGGAAAAAGAGGACTAGAAATTGAGATACTGAGAATTTATTTAGCTATTCTACCTATACTATTACTTTATTTTAAACATTTTTATTAATCAACTGGTCATAAGAAAAATAAAACAATTTGACAAAATAATTGCACTGGCTGCCAGTTTACTACCGGGCCCCATTCAAGGTGTTAACTTGAACTTATAAAGCCCTAAATGACTTGGGCCCCAAATATCTAAAGGAACGCCTTCTCCCATACCGACCTGCCCGTGCCTTAAGATCCAATAATGAGGCCCTCCTGGTTGTCCCGCCACCTTCGGTAGTGAGGCTGGTGGGCACCCGGGAGCGAGCTTTTTCTGCAGTGGCCCCGAGACTGTGGAACGGCCTCCCCCTCGAGGTGCGCCATGCCCCCTCCTTGTATTTATTTCGGAGGGCCTTAAAGACACACCTGTTTACCTCGGCCTTTGGTTAAGGATTTATTTTCCCTCCCCAGTTATGATGACATCATTTTAATGCACTACGGCGTGCACGGTTTTAAATTTGTTGAATCTTAAGATGTTTTTAAGATGTTTTTAAGTGTGCATCTTGTTTTATTTGTACTTCATTTTAATCTGTATCTGCTCTTAATTTGTATCTTGTTTTAATTTATTTTTACCCGTTGTAACCCGCCCAGAGACCTTCGGGTATGGGCAGGATAGAAATGTAAATAAATAAATAAATAAATAAATAAATAAACGTCCTTAATGTGCTATATCAGAACTTCTCCGCAGCAGCAAGTTTGAAGACCAAGTTATGTGTATCCTTAACATTCTTATCATATTTTCCTATGGTGTGTCATTAGCTTCCTTATTCTATGTTTTGGAGGGTGTAACAGATGATGAATCTAATGTCTATTTAAGAGCTCATGTCAAAAGCTAACACTTCATATATTACTTGTGAAGGATGTCCTATGATAGAAGGACCATGTTCAGGAATTTTCTGGAGAAGAGGCTTCCAAATTTTCAGCTAAGTCGCTGAATTGTCTTTTTCTTTCATACACATAAATTGTACATACATGAGTTCACAGACTGCTGTATCTCATATGCTAGTGTAGAATACTTCCTTCATGAAACGTGCCGCTGCTTTTTTGTTTTGAGCAATTACTGTTTTACTGCATTCATAAAAACTTCAACAAGGGTTTACATTTAATTAGACCTTTTTGTATTAATAACAAACATACTTCAGGGGTACATGCAGTAGGCACACTCAACAGAACCAGCATTTCCTGTACAGTGTGTGACTAGAACCATTGCACTTCCGGGCATGACCATAAATTATAGTACAGTGGTACCTTGACATACGAGTTTAATTTGTTCCGTAACCTTGCTCTTATGTCAAATCGCTCGTATCTCAAAGCAATTTTCCCATTAATCCATTCCAGCTCCCAAAACACCACCTCAGTTGTTTTTGTTATGTACTGTACTGTATTTACATACTCGTATCTCAAATCTTGCTCTCATCTCAAAGCAAAATATCACTCGCTCGGCAGCTTGTATCTCAAAACACTTGTATGTCAGGGCACTTGTATGTCGAGGTACCACTGTACATACCTCTCAATCCATGTTCATGCCAGCGACTGGGCTTTATGTTACTATGTATGTTCTGTGCCATCTGAGTGACATTTTTATGTGAATTTGTACCAAGATATTTTGCTCTGTTTATAACTGTCTATAGTAATGCTTTTCCAACTTGTGCCTGTTACTTGTACATCTAGGTCTGCTTGCCAAATCATGCACAGTTCAGAGAGTGTATTCCTAGAGATACTGAGTATATAGACAGACCTCCGTTATCTGTTGGGGATACATTCCAGCTCCTACCGTGGTTACCTGAAACCGTGAATAATCGTGAACAAGCCTTCTCCTTCTGAGGTCATGCAACCCCAGAACTGGAAGTGCTTTTCTGGCCTCTGGAAAGCCTATTTCAGCCTCCGGAGAAGATTGAAATAGGTGTGCATCACCACTGGACGCCTCCCGCCTGCCTCCCACACACCCCCTTACATTTTGGGATGGGCTCCGGTGGTGTCATGCGCCTATTCCAATGCTCTAAGGAGGCTGAAATAGGCCTTCTGGTGGCAGAAACACGCTTTCCGGTTCTGGGTACTTTCCCCTTACGACGCCCACGGAGAGTTGATGGGGCTGATCTGGTAACCGTTGTTAACTGAAACCGCAGAGACCAAATCAGTGGATATGGGGGGGGGGGGGGTCCGACTGTACTGTATTGTTGTGAAAGTTTGTCCTTTGCTTTGTGTTAACGTAAAATCCAAACTTCCTGCTACAGGAGTGAGTGGTCTGCCCATGCCTGCAATAACCTCTTTCTCCTGTGTCATCCTGTGTGTTAAATATTAGCCAATCATTTGTATCAAGGTGTAATGTATCTTTCAGTTCTCTATATGTGGAAGGGTTTTGTGGATATGGGTATAGATTTTTCAAGTGTTTAATCTTGACAGATAGTTCTTTTGTGGGACTTTTAAACATGTTTCCTGCCTGGTCAAGGCAGGAGGGGTGCTACCGTAGGAGGTGAGAGTAGTCTTCAAAAATGAGTTGTTAATAACTTTTACT
Organism: Aspidoscelis tigris stejnegeri; assembly: GCA_023333525.1. Lineage (NCBI taxonomy): Eukaryota > Metazoa > Chordata > Lepidosauria > Squamata > Teiidae > Aspidoscelis > Aspidoscelis tigris. The sequence continues at coordinate 8,293,137 of JALMGA010000013.1, forward strand.
TGATTTACAGAATATATTGGGTATCTGATTTTCATGTGGGGGTTTCCTCTTATCTGCATTCAACTCAGATAGGTTTGCTCACTCAATGCAGTGTAAGCATGTTGCACATTTGAACTGTGTGAAAGTGACGCATTCATCTGGCATGCCACATCCTCCTTCATTGGTGGAATTTTGGAGTACTGATTTTGAAATTCTTTGCTTCTTTGGAACATGAAATGATTGATTTTTCTTTCTTCCAGCAATTAACCATATTTGGAGGAATTTCTACTGGGATATTTGTAGGAAAATACAGCAAGTAGAAGATAACTTTCATTTTGACTGCACCAATGGGACCACGATTCTTCTTATGCCAAGAAGATACGCATCTTATTGTCTGTGACTGGTGCCTCAATTCCTAGTTATGTATCTTTTAGGCTTCTTCTCATAGAATATCATACACAACTCTCATCTGCTAACAGAAGACAAGCCCAGACCCTATGATGGTCATCAAAATGGATCTGCACCTCTTTGACAATTAGAAAAGAATGCATCATGCTATTTTAGCACGATGCAGTTTCATCTCCCTGTTTATGTTACACATGCTTGCCTCTCTATTATTTTCCTGTAAAAACTACTATTTTCAGAGCTTTAGACAACACCCACTGTAACTGGAAGTGATCCAGTTGACAGCTACGCAAGCCAATTGTGCTGCATTACCAGCGGACCTTCCTGCTCTGGCCTAATCGGACCCTCAGGATGGGTGCTATGGCAGCCACACGGAAGCCCTGTGTAGCCCCCGTTGCCATCGGGTGCTAGACAGCCTGTGAGGACATATGGGGCCCTCACCAGGATACGGATCTTCAAGGACCGGATTCAACAAGGACCAGATTTCAAAGATCTGGATCTTCTAAATCTGGATTAATGGAGGTAAATGCAAAAACTGGCATAGTTTCCAGAAGACCGCAGTCTAAGCACCCCTGCAGTAGAAGCTCAATTCCTTGGAAGTTCATTAACATGAAACCCAAATTATCTTCTATTCCTTTCATATATCTGAAAATCTATGCATCATTCTCTGATTGTGTGCCCAAGATGCTTGAGATAAATGAAAATTTTATCTTCTGGATTGCAGTGGACAGAAGGATTTACCATGAGATCACTGACTGAGTCACAATAAATGGAGAAGTTTCCTAACTCTCAGTAGCATGCCCCTAAAAATTTCAAAAACACCACCACCATGATTTCCAACCCCAAATCAAGCTGTTAGTGACACATTGCACAAAACATATCACATGCTTGTCAGTGCTTAGTTTAGAAATGCCCAGCTATGGTTCTCCATATGTTGCTGAACTACAACTCCCAGCATTCTGCAGTAGGGCTGAAGCTGGTACACCTGGAGGCAAAACAAGCACCTTTTTAAAATGAGCCAGTGTTATTAATACAGCAAACAAATAATAAATGCACATGAGAAATAGAAACTGTATAATAAAAAAGCCAAGACCCTGTTGACAAAAACCACTATCTGAATTCCCAGCGAAAGTGCAATGGAAAGGATACCAAGAGAGGCAAGCAAGTACATTAGAAATAGGGAGGCAAGGATAATATTTACTGGTCGTTACTATCATGGCACAGCCCCATAAATTCATAACTGATGAAGCAAATGATAAAATGATACGAAGAATTAACTGGGAAGCAGAGAAGTGTGTTGCACCTCAACCTGCTGGATATGAAGGAGATTAAAAACAAGACTGTAGGCCCTTTCTGCACTTACTTGTTAATCTGAATCAAGGAGCTGCTAAGAACACATTGTCTGCAGGGGAGTAGAATAGATCTGGGTCAGAACTGTGGTAAGGGTTTACTAATCCAGATTAGTGGTAGATCAGATAGATGTGGTCTACACCGCTGCAGGTGCTCTTTAGCACACATTTGCTGTTCTAAAGCCCACTGAATGCAGACGCCTCTGGCTGTGGCCGATCCAGATCCAACTGGATCTAGCTAATACGAATTGAGGTAAGTGCAGAAAGGGCCGAAGCCCATTTTACATCCTACATAGGAAAACAACCAAGAATGCAGATCTGCAAAAGTCTTCCTGAGATTCTAGGTACTAAACCTGAGACCTTCTCTTTGCAAACCACATGCTTTAGCATGGATTTAACTAGGCGCCTTTCCACACACCTAGTTTCTGGGTAGCACCATCTGCACTTGCAGGAGCCGTTTCCACACCAGAAATGGATCCTGCCATCCCAGAACCTACCCCAGTATCAGCTAGCAGGGTACCACATGTCCAAAAAGCTTACCATTCCTAGCCACTGGAGAAGCCATTCGCACCTCTTCTGGGTGCTGGGGGTCAACTGATGTGTTGCACAAGTGTACTGGCACGTCAGGTGGCCTGGGAATCTAGTGTGCATGCGTGTCGTGTCACCGTTGTCCTGGTGATAGTACCCATGCACACTAGCACCAGCAACCAAAGAGAAGATGGTGCACCCAAACACGTGTCCTGACTCAAGAGAGTGTCCGGGCACATGGGTGGTGGTGGTTTGATGTATACTAGTGTAAATGCTAGTGCATGCCATGGGAAGTTCACTATTCCCGTCCCCTGGAGTGACAGGAAGTAAATGAGGAAAAGTGTTTTTTTTTTCAATGCGCAAACAAAAATATGTGATAACAGAAAAAACAGTGGGGACAAACCTCCGATAGCACCATGGATAAAAGACAGTCCAACATAACAAAAACAAAATATACTTTATTCAAATTAAGCATATTTGTTAGCACCTCTGGATAACCAGGAAAATAGAACAGTCCAACAGATAACCAGTCCAGCAATCCAATCAACTGAACATGTTTTAGTGCATAATGATGGTATAAAAAGTACCACAAATTGTCACGATAACACACTTTCAAAACACTCTCAGTGAGCTAGGATGCACATTTGTATTTACAAAGAGAGAAAAACAGTGTGCTGTCTAAGGTCTCAATAGATGTACACGAAGCAAAACTCAAGTTGTGTGATCAAGCCTGATGAAATGCAATATACTAGAATAGTTTTATCTCTTTCCCTACCTCAGAAGATTTGGGCTGCACTTAAGGGGCTGAATTTGGAAACAGATAGGGAACTATCATTACAAGGCAGGCGATGTTCTATTACTTTCTAATTAAAGAACTGGATTCAGCCTACTATATTGTTCAAAGAACAGATAATTTCCCCAATAATTACAGCAGAACTTTTATGAACTCCCAAGAAGATATTCTGCTGCCAGCTCCTACAGAGTCAATTACACCAACTCTAAGTATGGACAGGTTCTATGACCTATATATAATAAAGAGGAACAAGGGAAGTATAACGAATTCCTGCTTTTTAAGTGAATGAAATGATCTTCCCCTTCTGCGTTGTTGTTTTTGTCCTTCTTTGTTTTGGTGGTGATGGTTTCTACAACACCTATAAACAATATATATATAATTTATAGTTTCCAGTTGTGGTTGCTACATAGAACATGAAATACTGGAAACCAAAGGTTAAAAAAAAGAAGAATGGGACAGATGACCATACCATCCTGACGCTAACCAATCCTAGCAAGGAACAATTGCTTCAGCAAAGGTACTTTTATACTTAGAAAAGCAAGACCTCTACCAAACCATGTTCATACATGTAATTTTTAGTTAATGCCACTAAGAAACTCAAGATCTCTACCAGCTGGCATCCATCTCTCCTAGGGCTCAGCTACGTACAAGTTTAATCCATCTCCAGTTCACCTTCAGAATGGAAAAAACATCAAGTGGCTGGCTATTTTCTTTCTACACTGTCTATTCCAAAGGCGGATCTTCTGGGTTGCTGATGCGTTATTTCACCCTGAACATGGACTAAGGATGGATTATATCTTAAAATTAGCCAGGACCCTACTGGAAGTGAGATACCAAGTATCATCTGCAGGGAACACACATTGTGGCAAACTCTTCTCCAAACCTTTATCAGCCACACTCACTATAAAAGCAAAATGCACAGACAGCTTTCAATGGCCAACAACTTTTGCTGACAGTTAATTGGGCTACAGGATAGAGTTCTCTCATAGCAATCAATATGAGAGACTACAATGCAAATATCTCTAGAAAACTCATGTCTCACTCCAGTCTGGTGATATTAAGTTTTCCAGGCCCTGAGCAAGTTTGCTAGCTGTGCTGACTTTCTTAGAAGTAGGAAGGTTTTGCAGTCGCTGGAAAGCAATCTCACTGTCCTTACTTTAGGCAAATTGCACCCAAATAATTGTAAGTAAAAAAGGGAATATGCCACTCAGTCTGGGTTTATACCAAAGATTAACTATTTGCAAAAGTGGAACAAGAAAAGCAAGAGCTGAATGCCATAAAGGGCATGGAGCCATTCGGTTATGGCACAGCCACAATAATCTTTACCGACTAAGGAAGGAAAAAAGGCAAAATAGCAACTACAAAGTTGGGATACAGACTATACACTTGTTTCCGTCTTTAATTATGAAGAACAAACTTTGACGTGAGAAATGGAACTCTCAGTATCAACAGATGGCAGAGGTGAAGAGTGAAAGGAGAACCTGCATTTTTCTTTCCGTTCCTTTCATAAAGAATGGCAAATAAAACAAAAACCGCGCCGATACCCATGGTTTCTGAGATGTTAATCACCAAGACATTTACTGGAGAATAATCCTCATACTACGCCATGAAGACTTAAGAATTCAGTTAGACAAGAGTAAATGATTCACAGCCCAAGTGGGCTTGTCTAGAAAGTAACTATTATTGTTCCTCAAAATTATACTAGATTTTATTTGACTGCTGGTGGTAGGAGGCCACAGCAGCGCATCCAACCACTTAACAGAGACGTCCAACTTTTTTTTCCCAGTGTTGCTTAAAAAGGGCTGGGTCCAAGAGCATCGGTATTTTTTAACAGTATCACAGCGGTTGCTGCCCGTATTTGGTGTATGGAATACAGCATCAACTGACAATCAAAAGCCCAGACTGGATCGAGATTTGGGGGTGTTGTTTTTCTTCTGGTTTTTCTTTAACGTCGCAGTTGAGTCCTGGTGTATAATTCCGAAAGAAATACACGTACAAGGCAATTGTGTCACGTCCAACCGCATGCGGACCCTGCGCACACATCGCTCTGGGCTCCTTTCGACAGCTGAAGGAAACGTGACCAACACACGGTAAGAATTGGCCTCGGGTCTGTGATGGCGTGGAGCTCATTTCAAAAGCGTCCAGAAACCTAGCAGGAGCTGCCACTCCACGCCGGGCCGAGCAACGCAGTCTGTCTCCGAACTTGCCGCTCTTCCCCTACCCAAGTCTTCCTTTCTTGATGCCACCGTCCCCAACCAATCCCCAAGGAGTCCACTGGTGCCCAGTGCCCTCTGTCAACTACTAAGCCACTTGGCAAGCAGGACGCCAAGCCCAGGTTAGGGGCGGGTGACGCCTCAAAGGCAGTGTCGCTTGCGGCTCCCGCCTCCCGCGTTGGCGGCGTGGAGCAGGCGATCCTTCTCCCGGATCTCCTCGCGGAGCTGGGCTTCGGCCAGGCGCAGCCGGCGGATGCTGCCCTTCATCTCCTTCATCTTCACCTCCAGCAGGGCGATGATGTCCCGCTGCTCGTTCAGCTTGCGCAGCAGCTCCTCCGACGTGGTGCCCGAGGAGAGCGAGTAGGAGTGGTCCGGCGGGCCGTCCAGCAGGGGCCCGTTCTCGGCCAGGAAGGCCAGGCCCCCGGGCGCCGCGATCATCCCTCCGGCGGCCATGAGGGCCCCTCCGGGCCCCGCGATCATCGCTCCGGGGCCTCCCAGCTCCACCTGCACCGTCAGGTCCATGGGCTTCACGTCCTCGCCCGCGGGCCCCGAGGCCGAGCCGCCGCCGCCTCCCGCCGCCGAGGATGCGCCTCCCGCCGTCCTGGGTACCACTTGCCCCGCGGCTGCTGCTGCGGCGGCCTCCTCCTGCAGCGCCAGCAGCACGGCGGCCTGCGCGGCGGCCACGGCGGCGGGCGGCGCCTGGGGGCCCTGCGGCGGCTGCTGAGGGGGCGGCGGGGCGGGCGGGCGGCCTCGGCGGGCCCCCCCCCGGGCGCCCTTGCGCTCATTGACGCCGCGCAGGGGGAAGATGGTGGGCACGCGCACCAGGTAGGACTTGCGCCCCCCCGGGAAGTGCTCCGAGCAGACGCGGTGGCCCGTGGTGGGCTGGAAGGTGCTGAAGCAGCCGCTGACGCCCGCGCGGGACACGTTCTTCAGCCACAGGCGCCGCAGCTCCGGGTCCTTGGGGAAGGTGTAGAAGTGCAGCGCCTTGTCCCGGTGCGAGTTGTTGTAGCAGCCCGGCACGCAGCACGTGAAGCCCGGCATGGTCCGCCGCTGGGTTGGGGTGCCGGTCCCCCCGCGCGGGCAGCAGCAGCAACAGCGGGAGGCCCGGGCGGGCGGGCGGCCGCAGCGGCCGCGGGACTACAGCTCCCACAAGGCCGTCTCCGACGCCCAGTTATTAGGTGGGGAGGCTCGTCGCGCCGCCGCCGCCGCCGCCGCCGCCGCCCTCGCTCTCTTTTCCCCCCCTTGCTGCCTGCACCGCCGCCGCCGCCGCCACAGGAAACGGAACTACCCGCCCCACAAAGCACCGCGCACCCGGAACTACGTTTCCCACAAAGCGCTCTAGGCGGGGGCGGAGGAGGGAGAGAGGGGCGTGGCTATGTAGATTTTGTTTCTCAAACTATGAAAGTTAGTCGCACTGCCGCCGTCGCCGCCCTCCCTCGCTTTCTTTTCCCCCGTGCTGCTTGCGCCGCCGCCGCCACAGGAAACGGAACTACCTGTCCCACAAAGCATCGCGCGCCCGGAACTACGTTTCCCACAAAGCGGGCTAGGCGGGGGCGGAGGAGGGAGGGAGGGGCGTGGCTATGTAGATTTTTTTTAACTATAGAAGCAAATAAGATAGCGCCGGCACCTTTGAATTTAGTCTAATTTTCTAACGCATGTATCGCACGTACTTTGGGCCTAGTCGCCAGACTTCAAGCCTGAGAAAGTTCTGTCACCGCGATTTATCTGAGGCGGGCTCCCCAGAGTGGATTGGGAAGGTACCTTTTTTTAGGAGACTCCAGTTCCCATAATGGGTAGCAGCAAAGGCGCATGCGTAGTTGCAAAGTATTGTGGGAGCTAGAGTCCACCGAGGAGGGAAACTTTCCCAGCCCTGAGACCCAATGATTCATTTCTGTCCCAGTTTTTAGATTCCCAAATCAAATGTTTGTTCCCACACTTTGCTTTCTAATAATAAGGAAGACGGTGAATGCATTGGCGGGGGGGGAGAAGTTTCCAAAAGATCATTGATAAAACGGATAAGCGCCAAAACGACCTGCTGCAGCCTGGGTGTATATTGCTGTTGGAGATTAAATGACACCCAGAGGCTGGTGCCATGCTTTAAAGATCCAAGCCTGAACAATATTTTATGCATCTAGATCGGTGATGCCCAACCTATGACACACGTGTCACAGGTGACACGCCAAGCCCTTTTGGGTGACACATATGGTCACCCTGGTATTTGGATGTGTAGTGCTTGCTTGTTCCTGAAGTGTATGAAATACCAACTTTCAATTGAAGATTTAGCAACAAAAGTCACTAGAGAATTATTTGTTTTTGCTTTTAATAAAATACATATATCAAAAACATAACTTTTTTACTAGAGCTACAAATATCACAAAATTATGGATATTTCTAGATGTGACACAGCACCTGAGTTAAGCTAGGTTTTCTTGCAAATTTTGACACACTGAGCTCAAAAGGTTAGCCATCACTGATCTAGATATAACCACCCCCCAGCCTTGAAAGATGCACCTAGGCATCCATTCTAGTAGCCATTGAAGAAGAGGCGCTCCTTCATATATTTGGGTCCGATGTCACTTTGGGCTTTAATTATCAACATTACCTCGCAAAAAGGCTTTTGCTGTTTTTCCTCCACAGATAGCCAGGGATTACAAACCCTTCTTCACATTTTGGCAAAATCTGTAGGTTTTAAAACTGACGTAGGTCCTCTACCTTCATAATGAGAGGGAAAAGCAAGTGGCTTCCATGTTGTCCAAATTGCTCTCAGTCCAGTGTAAGTCCCTGTCCACACCTTCACTTTAAAACTTCTTAAGTCCATCTTCCAGCTCTGACTGCTCAGACTTTTTCACTTTTATCCATTTGATTTGTGGACTTTCCATTTCCATTTAGGAAAGTCCAAATGGAAGGTAGGTTGTAGCATAGCTCCATATATTGACAAGATATCCGAAAAGCTGCAATATATATAATTTACACACTCATGTAAATCCCTCAGAAAAGGTATTCTGTCAGAGATCCCTGAAGCAACCAAGTTTTAATGGTATAAACATCCATGCATAGTCATGGCTGCAACAGTAAAGACATGAACATACCTCAGATTACATAATCATCTAAAACAATATATACAGGGAACAGAAGAATGGAAAGAGGCAAAGAATGGGAAAGTGGGGAAGAGAGTGCAATCTGTTTTAATCAAACCTCCTTCAGCCACTATACTCTAATTACACTGACAAAAAATAAAATTACCATCTAAAATAATGGGAATATTTTCCTTTTTGACCTCCCCATCCCTATACTGTACTTGTATAGAATTTTCATGCTTTTGATGGATTCCCAGATTAGAACAATGCAGACTTTTGACTTTCACTATAAATAATGGAATCTTGTGATACTTTAAGTAGTTTTATGATGATAAAATAAATAAAAAAGTTTGCTTCCTTGATTTTTTAAAAGTTGGAATATGAAGTCAAAAAAACAAAAAAACTTGAAAATATACTTCTGGTAGTGGGTATAAGGGACTAACAAAACAAAAGATATGTTGTACCCAGCACCCTAAAATTCACATCAGAGAAACTCAAGGTAGAAGAAGCTATTATGTTTTGCTTCAAAACATTACCTCAGTTTGTTCTGGTCACTTTTTAGCAATTTCCATCCAGAATTCTAAAGCATCCAAGCTGAGTTTTCAAGCTTTCTATTGAAAATTACAATTCGCTTAAATATTAATTGAATGTAGCATGAAACCAATAACTCCAATAGCCGTAACTGGCAATTTTCCTCATGTATTTGATATTCTATTTTTTGTTTCTGACAGCATGCGTGGATAATTTTGCTTGCAAACATTTTATTATAGTTTCTGCAGTGTCTGTCCTGTTGGAAGCATGGGGACTGTGCTGACGAGAAGCCAATAAAATGTAAAATTTACCGCAGTCAAATCCACGCATCTTTGATGTTTTCTGTTTGTCTCAAACGGGGAACAGCAGCGATTCTTCTTCTGTTGCTACAGCAACAAGCAATGCGCAACATTTCTATCCTTCAGATATATACCGTAGCTCCCTATGGAGTACTTGGCTGCCTTTACTGAAAATCTCCTCTTCTGCTCAAGTTTAAAAAAACAGATCAAGGTTTTGGTCTGTGTTGCTGAACTTCACTGTGTGTTCTGAAGCTGCTGTGATATGCAATATAGGGTGTTTTTCCACTGTCACTAGAACTACCCATTAAGTACCCATAAATGGGTACAAAAATGCCATTTCGCACCCATTAATGGGTACTTAATGGGTACTTTTAGTGACAGTGGAAAAACACCCAAAGAGCGAGAGAAGGCATCAGCAAAGTGAGATGCTGTTTTCTTTCAGTATTAAGTGACTCAGAAAATTCACTTTCTTTGGGACAGACAATGTGGAAAGAAAATCACTGGTTACTTTGCTGATGTGCTCTCCCGCTTTGAATGTGGACTGAAGCTGGATTAAACCTTAGGTGTGGCCACAGCGCTTTACTCTCTCCTCACACGTGTACAAAAGCAGGATTGGCGAGAAAGTTCCTTTGGGGCTAACGAATCCCATCCGGTTACACAGAGAGAAGAAGAAGAAGAGTTGGCTTTTCTACCCCGCTCTCCTCACTCATTTAAGGGGACTCAAAGCGGCTGACAAACCTTCTGTTCTTCTCCCCGTAACAGGGACACGATGTGAGGAAGATGGGGCTGTGACTAGCCCAAGGTCACCCAGCTGGCTTCGTGGAGGAGTGCGGAATCGAACCCGGTATTCCCAGCTGCCTAACCACTAGACCAAACTGGCTCAGGATGGTGAGGGGAGCAGCAGCATCGACACCCCTAAACATACGAGGAAGAAGAAGAAGGCGGACTAGAGACAGTGTCACAGCAACACGGCGAGGCAGGGCCGGGGAGTGGGGGGGGGGGGTCAGAAGAGAACTACGTCTCCCAGCATCCCAAAGCTTCGAGCGAGCGAGCGCAGACGCGGCGGGAAGAATCTCGCGAGAGTTACGTAACTCGCGTTATCTGCTTGAATTGTCAAAGAGCGGGAAAGAGAGAGAGAGACTGAGAAAGAACAGCCGCAGAGGGCGGAGTGAACGAGAATGAACGGTCGGCCGTTCGTCCGTCGTCTCTGCTGCTGATGCTGCCGTCTCGCGGCGCGCGCCTGTCCGTCCGTCCGTCCGTCCGGTGGCCGTTGGGGAGGGCTGCGGAGGGGCCGAAGGGCGCCGCAATGGCAGTGCGGAGGAGCTTGAACAAGGAGAACCGCGAGAGCCCGCGCAGAGTGAGGCGGTCGCTGCGCCTCGAGAGCAAGAAGGTATTAGGACCCGGGGTGGGTGGGTGGAATGGGCCGCCCCCCGACGGGCCTGCCTGCCTGGCCTGGGGTTTCTTGAGGGAGAGGGGCCGTGGCGGGACTGCAACTCCCGTGAGGCTTTGCGAAAGCGAGTCTGGCTGGGGTCTCCTGAGAGAGGGGCCGTGGCGGGACTGCAACTCCCGTGAGCCTTTGCGAGAGCGAACCCCCAAACCCAGGAGCTTCCAGTAAGGGTAGAATATAAACAAGGCTTCATTCAGTGTATTTAAAAGGAAATCGTGTATCTAAAGGAACGGCTACTCCCGTGTCGACCTGCCCGTGCCTTAAGGTCTGGAGGGGAGGCCCTCCTGGTTGCCCCACCACCCTCAGCAGCAAAAGGGGTTGGCACCCAGGAGAGGGCCTTCTCAGGGATGGCCCCTAGGCTATGGAATAGCCTCCCCTTTGAGGTGCATCAATCACCTTCACTGTCCACGTTTAGGAAGAAGAGTTGGCTTTCCTACCCCGCTTTTCTCACCCGTTAAAGGGGGCTCAAAGCGGCTGACGAGCCTTCTGTTCTTCTCCCCAACTGTGAAAGAAGACCACCATAGGTCAAAACGTGTCTAGCTTCATTTAGACCAGCCCAAATTGGTTTTCTAGACTATTGTGCTACAATTATCATCTCATTAGAAACTATTGATTATATGTGGGCTGCCTATGTGCTTGCATATTGCTTTCTAACACCAGTCCTGCACAGCTATATTTTTTGCTGAAGTTGCACCTTTCCACGTTGTTTCTGTTGTACGTTGTTTTCTCATTTGCAAAATATTTTTACTTGGACCCTTTCTCCAGTTACATCTAATCCAGTTTAAGGAACCTCCTAATTGAGATCCCGGGCCTCCTCATCCCCACGCTAATCCAGATGATGAAGCTGATGCCTCCTGCTGCTTCAGCTCTGTCTATGCTGGATGGAGCCAGATCCAATTAAGTTGGCTTCAATCTGGATCTCTGATGGGCCCGTTTCATTGGATGCATAAGGGGACCAAGGGACTTGTTCTGGAACAGGGGAGGTGTGAAGACCACAGGCTTCCGTGTTCTGAAACTACTAGGGCAGTGATGGCCAACCTATGACACGCGTGTCACAGGTGACACACCAAGCCCTTTTGAGTGACACACATGGTCACCCTGGCACCTGGGCGTGTAGTGCTTGCTTGTTCTTGAAGTGTGCAAAACACCAACTTTCAATTGAAGATTTCGCAACAAAAGTCACTAATGTAAATAATTATTTGTTTTTGCATTTAATAAAATACATATATCAAAAATATAACTTTTTGACTAGAGCTACAAATATCACAAAATTATGGATATTTCTAGAAGTGACACCGCACCCGAGTTAAGCTAGGTTTTCTTGCGAATTTTGACACACCGAGCTTAAAAGGTTCGCCATCACTGTACTAGGGAGTGCTTTTCATTGGTGCACAATAGCTTTTGTTCCTAGCCTTCATCCATGGAGAGGGTGACTGGAAAGGTTGTGTGAGCTTTGCACCTGCAGAGAGGTGTGAGCTTGATCAACACAGTCAATGGACATGGTGCTGATCCAGCATATGCCTCTGGTCCAGATCAGTGGGCCCGGTTATTTCATAGTAAAATTTTAATCCCTCCTTGCCTAAGTACATCTTTCAGGCCGGGGGGACAAGCAGGATGCCTCTAAGGCCATTTGCTGGGATTCAAGAGCAGGAGAAAGTTTGCCCTTGTCTCTGCTTGAGATGCCCATGGGCAATTGGTGGCCCACTGTATGAGAATGGATGCTGGACTAGATGGGCTGTGGGCTGATCCAGTGGGGGTCCTCTTATATTCTAACTATATGAATAAACGATCAGTGAAAACATGAAACTGCTTTAGTGTATGACACGCCCATAAACTAGTACAGTCAGACCCCCATTTCAGTTTCCCGCATTGACCAGATCACAGATACACTTCAACAGGCACGACTAGGCCTGGGTCAGGGGCTCGAAATGGTGCACAATTTCCCATAATGTCATTGAAATCCCACGGGATTTCACCAGAATTATGGGAAATGAGATTGTCCGTGATTCCTGTGAAATTCTGCGAGATTTCACTGGAATTATGGGAAAGGGAGTTCATTTCCCAGTGTTCAAATTTATCTGCGGTTTTATGTTATCCGTGGTGGGGGCTGGAATGTATCCCTCGTGGATATGGGGGCCCGACTGTATAACAACATGAAAGCAGATGAGAATTCTATGTGATTTCACAAATGATTTTTAAAAATCTTCCCAGGATGCATCGGTCAGCCAGAAGACACTCTTCGCCTATCAAAGACCTGCTTCCCTTGTTACAGATACTGGAACACCTAGGACTATATTCAAGAAGGTTCTACACACTCGTAAGTAGGAAACAGAGGACGGGTTTCTGTTCGTAACAGGATACAAATAATGATATCTGAAATAAAAGAAAGGTTATCTGCTAACATCCTACTGAATGCATAGTTTTTGGTTTATATATGTCAATTCAAACAGGTTCCTCTTAGGTTCTTATGTTTTTATCTTTCCTGCTTTTCTGTGCCAGCCATCATTTCTCGTTTTACAAGGCTCGATGTGTTTTTCAGGTAACTCAGCTTTTTGCTGGACTTTTAATTTGCTTAGAGATCCAGTAGAAATAAAGGTTTGTCTGTGTATTCTTGTGACAGAACCAGTCGTTTCTCCTCCTCTTCTTGAAAAACCCAATGCCCCAAAATCAGTGGAGAAAGTCCAGTTTCGTTCAGAAAATATTACCTGCAGGTAAGTGACTTTTTAATGTGTATATTAGATAAAACTAAGACTGCAATTCTTAGGCTGTTTTTAACATACATTTGTCAGTTAACAAGTTTGCTGAATAAATATCCTTAGTTCCAAAATGTGAAATTACTGCAGTTTATAAAGGATCATATCCCTTTAAAGATGGTCATAGATATATTTTAAATTCATACAGATTTCAGATGTTAACAAATATTCATGAACATTCCTAGTGCTTGAGGGTATAAGAGAATGAGAGAGGAGGGTTATTTTGCAATCAGCTGTGTTTGTAGAATTTGCAAAATAGATCCAACTCCACATTTATTTATTATTTATTTATTATTTGTATTTCTATCCGGCCCTACACCCAAGGGTTTCGGCAGGAAACAACCTTTAAAACAACAAATTACAGACTATGTATTAAAGCAGTACAGCATATCTAACAATATACTCTGTCTTAAAATAATAGTGTATGTAGTGGGGGGAAAGTATAATCACCTCAGCCAAAGGCCAGGGCAAAGAGGTGCCTCTTCACTGCCTTCCTGAATATATATAGAGAAGGGGTGTGATGCACATTGAAGGGAAGACTGTTCCATAACCTGGGGGCCATTACCGAGAAGGCCCTCTCCTGGGTGCCCACCTGCCTCCCTAATGAAGGTGTCGGGACAACCAGGAGGGCCTCACCGCCAGATCTTAAGGCATGGGTAAGTCGATGTGGAAGAAGGCGTTCCTTTAGATATTTGGGGCCCAAGTCATTTAGGGCCTTTTAAGTCAAAGTTAATGCCTTGAATTGGGCTCAGTAGTAAATTGGCAGCCAATGCAAGCCTTTTAAAACTGGCGTGAGGTGCATCTTGCTAGCTGTTCCAGTCAGGACTCTTGACGGCTGCCTTTTGCACTAGCTGCAGCTTCTGAACCATCTTCAAGGGCAGCCCCATGTAGAGTGCATTACAGTAGTCCAGTCTAGAGGTTACCAGAACATGGATAACTGTGGCCAAGTCATCTGTGTCCAAGAAAAAGGCTTCAGTTGCTGCACCAGCCGTAGTTGGGAGTAGGCACTCGTGGCCCCGACCTTCACATGGGCTTCAAGCATTAGCATAGAGTCCAGGAATACATATCTAGTATTCTGTATATGAAGATAGGTTTTTTTTCTTCAGTAAAACTATGAGAAGATTGTCACATTTACTGGCAGATGGCATTCTGCTTCTGGCCCACACTGAAAACCTTTCTTGTCTTCTAGAACTCTAGACCTTGGTTTGTCTGATCCTACACCCAAGCGTACATCTCAGCCTGCCCTGGTTCAACCTAGGTCAAAAAAGAAACTTCGTCTTTCTGAATTTGAGAGAGCAGTGAATGAACAACTTTCTTCAAATGCAGGTATTTTAAGTATTTGAGAATTTTTGTAAGTTACCCTGAGTGTCACGTGGTAATAGGATAGGGTATAAATAAGTAAAGATATAATAGTAGATTATTAAACAGATAATATGTTCTCCAAAACAGCAGCATCCCACTTAAGGAGCCAGTTTGACCTAGTGGTTAGGGAGCCGGACTCTTATCTGGGAATACTGGGTTTGATTCCACGCTCCCCCATGAAGCCAGCTGGGTGACCTTGGGATAGTCACAGCTCTCTTTCTGAGCTCTCACAGCCCCACCCACCTCACAGGGTGTCTGTTGTGGGGAGAAGAACAGACAGTTTGTCAGCTGCATTTGAGTCCCCTTAAATGGGTAAGAAAAGTGGGGTAGAAAAGCCAACTCTTCTTCCTCCACGGGAACCACTCAGAATCAACTGGTCCCTCTCTGCTTTTAAAACTTTTCTTGTTTTTCTCTCTTTTTAAAAACTTTTATTAAAGTTCATAAACACGTAGTACAAAAATAACAATAAAAATACAAACAAAACTGACTGTATAAACACCCACTGTTCTCTCCACCACTTGATAAGCTCTTTAAGTCTTCTCATTTTCTTCTACTTTAGTTGGACCAAAGAACTGGTCTTGTTATTTCCTCTCTCAAGAATTCTGGTTCTTGGGGTCTCATTGAGTAGTACAATAAATCGTTCCAGTTGTCCTCCGTCTTGGGACTTAGTTTCAAGCCTCGGCTTTTAAATCTTATTTCCCGTATTTTTACAAATCTATATTGTTCCATTAAGTATTTATACCAGTCTTCTGATGATCGTAGATTGTAGGGTTTGTACAGCATACAATGTATGATTTTAGATCGTGCAGCATTTATCATTTGGTCAAATAAATCTTGTTTATCTGCTCCTAATCTCCCTGTTAACACATTAAACAATGCTATTTATATCTAAAATATTGTTAATTTGATTTTGGAAAATCCTCCAAAAACCCTTTTCTTGTTTTTCTCTACAAGCTTTGCACTGAGTTGTGGCAAACCCGTGCGTCCTCACAATAACTCAGACTTTGTTCTCACGCTGTTTTCAGAGTAGGAGGCGCAGGGCTTAACCCTTCCTACCCAGTTTATTCTGAGTGCTTCTAGAATGAAAACCCACATCAATAACAATGTTTCATTCTCTTGGCATTAACAAACGGCTTGTCATTTAGATAAATACATTGGCAAGATGTAAAGTGCGGACTGTCGTCTCATGGGTGCGCTGGCTTTTGTTTCAGGTCACTCGACGCTGGACAACACGTCTCTGACAAAGTAAGTGTTCTTTCCTCCATGATTGTCAAAGGACAACTGGCTCTTTCTCTACTGAGCAAGAGAAATTCATTGGGGGAAAGACAATGGTAAATGATGACAGAAGCTTTTTATGGACTTGCGTGGGGCCCCTGCATTCAGTGTGGATGGGTTTAAATCAGCAGTTCTCAACCTTCCTAATGCCGCGACCCCTTAAATGGAGTTCCTCATGTTGTGGGGACCCGCAACCACAGGGGCGGAGCAGCTGGGAGGTGGGAGGGAAGGGCGGCGGGAGGCTCATCGCGACCCCTCTGAAAGGGTAGTTCGAC
Organism: Aspidoscelis tigris stejnegeri; assembly: GCA_023333525.1. Taxonomy (NCBI): domain Eukaryota; kingdom Metazoa; phylum Chordata; class Lepidosauria; order Squamata; family Teiidae; genus Aspidoscelis; species Aspidoscelis tigris. The sequence continues at coordinate 8,309,423 of JALMGA010000013.1, forward strand.
CCCCAGAGGGGTCCCGACCCCCAGGTTGAGAACCACTGGTTTAGGTGTTCTGGATAAAGATGACCTGATCGTTTAGGCTGAAGGGGTCAGGAGGTAGAGTCAGAGAGCTTTGCATTTGTCAAACCCTCCTTTCCTTCCCTTGTTGTAAGGGAAAGAAATTGAAGTTTCTGTACTGTGCTCCTTTCTGCACTGGACCTTACTGTGAATTATATCCTGGATTAGCATCTGCATGCGGGTGCAAACCATGGTAGATCCTGGGTGGGGCCTGCTATAGTCTGCACCAGCGTGCCGGTAGCAGGTACTCTATTCAACAAGGTAATCTGTAATAAGGGCCAGTGCAGAAAGGGCCTCCCTCTTGACCCTCAGGCCTCCTTGCCCATTTTTGTAAAGTGGTTAAGGAGCTGGACTCTTGTTCTTATATGGGAATACCGGGTTTGATTCGACACTCCTCCACAAAGCCAGCTAGGTGACCTTGGGCTAGTCACAGCTGTCTTCTGAGCTCTTACAGCCCCACCTACCTCACGGGTATTCTGGTGTGGGGAGAAGAACAGAAGCTTTGTCAGCCACTTTGAGTCCCCTTAAATGGGTGAGAAATGCAGGCTATAAAAGCCAACTCTTCTTCCCCCTCCACAAAGCCAACTGGGTGACCTTGGGCAAGTCACGGCTCTCTTCTGAGCTCTCACAGCCCCACCCACCTCACAGGGTATTCTGTTGTGGGGAGAAGAATAGAAAAGCTTTGTCAGTCGCTTTGAGTCCCCTTAAATGGGTGAGAAAAGCGGGGTAACTCTTCAGTATTAAAAAATGTAAGAAACAACCTTATCAAGTTTTCTTGATCTAGATTTTACTGTATAGGAGAAGGTCATAAGTAAGAAGTAAAACTTGGTCTTTTACTTCCTCCTTAGCATGTTCATCTATATATTTAGGTTTAAACATTCAAGTTAATTTTAAACATAGTTTATAAGCTGAGCCTAGTGACTGAAATAACATCAGAAAAATCTGCCTGTCCTAAACATGGGTGGAAGAACTCAACAATTATGTGACACAGAGATCTATTGTTTGTTTTCATACTTGTACCAGACATGGGATCAGTTGCGTAGATAATCAACTACTAGACTGTGAATCCGTAGCTAGAAAGCTGCACTTGGACCTGAAGTCTCTGGTTCAAATTCCAATGGGTGACTTTGAACTGTTGACTGTTTAATCTGCGGAAATTTGTTGAAGCTAAAATGGAGGAATGAAGAATACTGTTTACTATGAACTAAATGATGATAAATAAAAATAGGATCCCTCTGGTCTATACTTCGGTACTTAGGTCTTTTCAAGGACATCTTAAAACGCCAGCACCGTTGCCATCTCCTGTGAGAAAGGGCTTAACCCGCAGGCCAAAGAGTTACAGAGGTGTTAATCTGCAGACTTTCGAAGGAGGCGTTGCGGACAACCTGCTACATGTGAAGGACAGTGAGTTCTTTTCTGTGAATACAAAGGACCTGGGGCTAGAACACTGCAGAACTGCCAAATGCAGAAACAAGAATATATATATATATATATTTAATGCGGTGCACAGAATGATTTTGGGGGATGTAGAGGTGAAGACAGCTTATTTTCTTCTCTTTTTGAACTGTTTCCCACAGCACGAACCTACCTGGTGGACTTGCAAACCTCAAGTCTATTATCAGATAACACAGGGGTGCTCTCTGCTAGCAAGCAGCAGTTTGCCACAGCCCGGCGGAGTGAATCAAGGCTTTCTGTTCCTTCTGCACTTGCCAAATCAACGCAGTCGCTAGCCAGAGAGCACACACTTCAGTTCTGCTCAGTTCAGAAGCCCAGGCTGGCGGTGGAGTTGAACATGGATGTCAGAGCACCACAGAGCGACCAAAGAGAGGCCTCGACACAAGGTGCTGAATATGCAGATGAATGGCTTGGAGGGGAAATGGATGTCCCTTCAGAAGAGGAGCAGGGGCCCCTGGAGGATGGTGAACCTGGGCTGGAACAGAGTCACCCAGTGACCGCACTGGCTCCAAGCTCTGGGCATGCTGGTGGAATGAAAGCCGTTTCTGAGGAAAAGGCTGCCAGTTCTGAGAGAGGGCAGGAAACGAGGCAGGAAGGAAACAATAATATGGAACCCTCTTTAAGAAATCCGACCACAGGTAAGCCATCCACTGTGGGACTAAAACAAGTATGTTCTTGAACCCATTTATGATTATTGGACTCCTTATAATTGTCTTCCTTTGGGAGGGGGGCAAGTGTTTTTGCAGTTTCTCTTTGCTTCCAGTATTTTTTCCCCTACTGTTAAGAGCCTTTTTTTTAGTTCCTGGAGTATGTCTAGAGATACAACTAGCACCTAAGGAGATCATCTTTCCTCCTTTCTTTTTCACTGTTGTGAAAAAGACACTTAGCGCTATGTACACTATCACTTTGTGATGTTTTTTTCTTAAGGTGATCAGTTTAAAATGATAACCGTCTTAAAGGATACAGCAGCAAGCGATTAGTTACTCCTTATAATAAATAAGACAAAGAGTTGGTTTCTCTTCCTTGCCTTACAATTTGAAGTAACTGGACTTGCCTCTGTGATAACAAGCTGTGCGTTCATTGCATTTTATATGCTGGGGACGTAGAACTTGCATCCTTTTTTGGCAGTTGCCAGATAATATGTGCCTTCTCTTCCTTTTCAGACCAGTCATCACTGGACAATACATCTCTGACAAAGTAAGCTTTCTTTGCACTGCCACTGAGAAAACAACTAGCACTTTCTTTTCTGAGCAGTAGAAATTCACTGGGGGGAAGAACAATGATAAATTATGACATAGGCCTTTTCTGTCCTTGCATGTGCAACCGCATTCAACATGGGTATTAAAGATACAGTAGGTCTTTCTCCCATGCTCACATTCTGTCCCTGGGAAATGTTGCTTAATGAGCAGGTACTTTATGAGGGCAAGAGACTTTCAGTCTCGAGGGGTCAAGGCTGAGAATGCCACTGAGTTATACTGACCTTGACTTGCCCTACATAAATTCGAATGGAGAAGGGCTTCCAGTGCAAGTCAGTAAAGGAAAGGGACATGCATTGACGAGGGGGCAACCCAGTCCCCCCAGAGAGCATTTACTACGGGGCCAGTGCCAGACGCGCAAATGCTGTGGCTGAAGTTGCTGCTTCAGATGGCAACCAAGGTGTCAGGCATCAATGCTTAGTCACACTTAGACGTGTTTTTTCGCAGACCGCAATAAAGAATGTATAGATGTCAGGGAAAATGCCACAAGCACACCCCAGATGGGTTTTTCACAGGCTGGAGTGTTGAATGCACAGTGCCACCCTCTCTGACATCAAGGCATAGACCTTCCACACCAGAGGGCACTCCTGAAACATTCTGGTGCTCCCTGCTCGCCACAGCAAAGGAGAAAGCAGTCAAACATCAGCCAAATCACCAAATCAATCCACAGAACATACACACACCATTGACCCACCCCACTCCATACTCAATCGCCCAGAAAAGCAACCGCGGGCACTCAGAGGTTTAAATCCACGCACCCAGAAGCCAAGAACCTTCCTGTTGGGCCAAGAAGGAGATGCCAACATGCTGTAGAGTTCACCTCTGACCTCAGACTTTCAGCGGCAAAAGCTGCAGATCACAGAAACAAGAAGTATAGTTGCAATTCGTTAGATATGTAATCGCAAATCCTTGATGTGGAAATTCGCTTTCTAGGAGGATCTACTGTATTCTAAATAAGGATAGCCTCCGAAGATGATCTGCAGATGGAGAGGAGTAATAAGGTTGAAGCAACAATAGGGCTGGCAGTGCTACACACAGGACTCGTGTTTTTCTTCTTAAATACTTGACTACTATTGGTCACTGAATCTGTTGCTCAGAATGATTTCCAAATTTCAGTCATTTGTGTACCACAATTTTTCCCATACCTGTACTGTTGTTCATGCCTGAAAATTTGAATTGAGCCACCTTTTGGTTACATTTACTTAAAATATATTGTCAGCATAAAATAAGGTCATTTCATATACCGTTGGTGGTACCAGTCCTTGAGAAACACTGGCTTAGATAATCAATTAATCTGATCCATCTGGTCCAATCTTCTGTACTTAGGTCTTTTCAGGGGCCTCTTACAACTCCGGCGCCGTTGCCATCTCCCGTGAAAAAGGGCTTAACCCGCAGGCCAAAGAGTTACAAAGGTGTTAATCTGAAGACTTTTGAAGGAGGCGTCGAGTCCAACCTGTTACACGTGAAAGACGGTGAGTTTCCTTGAGTTCTTTTCTGTGAAAGACCTGGAATTAGAACGCTGCAGAACTGCTGAAGGCAGAAACGAGAGTGTAAAAGTTTTCAGTGGAAAGATTTTGGGGATGTGGAGGTGAAGACAGCTTATTTTCTTCTCTTTTTGAACTGTTTCCCACAGCACGAACCTACCTGGTGGACTTGCAAACCTCAAGTCTATTATCAGATAACACAGGGGTGCTCTCTGCTAGCAAGCAACAGTTTGCCACAGCCCGGCGGAGTGAATCAAGGTTTTCTGTTCCTTCTCCACTTGCCAAATCAACGCAGTCGCTAGCCAGAGAACACACTCTCTCTCCGGGTCAGAAGCCTGAGCTAGGAGTGGGGTTGGACGTGGATGTTAGAGCATCACAGGGCAATCAAAGAGAGACCTTGACACGAGACACCGAATGTGCCAGTGATGGGTCTGGTGGGGAAATGGATGTCCCATCAGAAGAGGAGCAGGAGCCCCTGCCAGGTGGCGAAGCTCAGCTGAAACAGAGTCACCCAGCGACCACACTAACGCCAAGCTCTGGGCATGCTGGCAGAATGAAAGCCATTTCCGAGGAAAAGGCTGCCAGTTCTGAGAGAGGGCAGGAAACGAGGCAGGAAGGAAACAGTAATATGGAGCCCTCTTTAAACACTGGAAGAAATCTGACCACCGGTAAGTCATCGGCTTTGGGACTTAAAAAAAGGATGTTCTGTTGAGATTTATTGATAAGATAGCAGAACTGCGCATGGCAGATAGCGCAGCGTAATGTGAGTTGAACACTGGAACGACAAACCGATGTCGTAGAGATGTGGTCGCATTCCAGACAGAAGGCACTTTATTTTTAGTGAGTGTAAGTAAGATATACATAAATGCGAGAGTACGAGTTGTACGCATATAAGAAATAAAATACAGGTATACGACTTATTTCTAATGTGCACGCATGGTTACAGCTTCTTATATCTTAGCTAATATAAAAGCAGGTAAAGGAAGCATACGGCTCCTGGATCATTTAGCATCATGGCTATTAGAAGCCTTAGCACAGTGATGGTGAACCTTTTGAGCTCGGTGTGTCAAAATTTGCACGAAAACGTAGCTTAACTCAGGGGCTGTGTCACATCTAGAAATATCCATAATTCTGTGATATTTGTAGCTCTAGTAAAAAAGTTATATTTTTGATATATGTATTTTATTAAAAGCAAAAAAATAATTCTTTACATTAGTGACTTTTGTTGCTAAATTTTCAATTAAAAGTTGGTATTTCATACACTTCAAGAACAAGCAAGCATGACAAGTCCAGGTGCCAGGGTGACCATGTGTGTCACCCAAAAGGGCTTGGCGTGTCACCTGTGACACGCGTGTCATAGGTTGGCCATCACCGCCTTAGCACAACTTGGCCTAACTGGCTACTAGATAAGCTGCATACTGCTACTCTAATGCTACATATCACACAATATTCAGAAGCAGTTATAGTCACATGAGACTCATGACAGCATAGGAAAAGGCAGGATAGTGTTATGCCCATAATTGGCCCATCTGGTAACTACAAATACACATAGAAGTTTCTCACGGTTCTACTTCTTGTCTCATACACCTTTTGTATCTGACTATTGGACTTTTTTATGTATACGTTTTGGCAAGTGTTTTTGAAGTTTCTCTTGTTGCTTCCAGTGTTTGCTGTCTTCCCTTACTCCAGTCCTGGGGTACATCTGAGATGCAGTTAGAACCCCCACAAAGAACCCCCTTTCTTCCTGACTGGTGGGAGGCAGACATTTATGGTTGGCATGTTTTTTCCTCCCTGTTACATCGCCTGTGAGCCTGTAATCGCTGTCTGTTTTAACTCTAAACATCTAGATATGGTTCCAGCCAGATCATCCACCCCAACCTATGCTGTACCTCCATGGCGCTCAACTACTTCGCTGCTTGAGAAACCTACAAAGCATTCAGTGAAAGCAATGGTGGAAAACATAATCCAGGAGCTGGATAGAAGCATTCCAGCCGTTTTGAGCTTCACAGAGATCAACATGGAAGAGGACGCTTTGACCTATGAAAAAAGTAAGGGACTCCAGCAGGCCTTGGGAACCCATGCTTGGAAAGAGCTTATTGCCACCACTCAGATGAATGAGGCAGACATTTACAGGCTATATTAAAATTGTATAAAATCCTTTGCCACCTTTTATTTTTATTATTATTATTATAAAAAGAAGAGTTGGCTTTTCTACCCTGCTTTTCTCACCCATTTAAGGGGACTCAAAGTGGCTGACAAACCTTCTGTTCTTCTCCCCACAACAGAATACCCCATGAGGTAGGTGGGGCTGTGAGAGCTCAGAAGGGAGCCGTGACTAGCCCAAGGTCACCCAGCTGGCTTCATGTAGGAGGGCGGAATCAAACCTGGTATTCCCAGATAAGAGACCGGCTCCTTAACTACTAGACCAAACTGGTGGAAATGAGTATTCGATTCACCACATTATATGCTAAGACATGGAATCTGGGCCCCTTCTGCACTTGACCTTATTCTGGAATATATCTCAGGATAGCAGTCTGCTGGCCATAAGCTAATGCAGACTATGGCAAACCTCACTTGTCCCTATTCTGGGATATATTCCAAAATAAGGCCAGGTGCAGAAAGGCCCCTGGTTTACACACAGAAGTAAAATTGGCTTGTTTTACCCAGATAAGAGTCCAGCTCCCCAGCCACTAGACGAAACTGGCTCAGCAGAATCCTGCCAATGCCTGTTGGCTATTGGGTTGTTCAAAATGCTGTTTAAGATTATTCAGAACAACCATCTACACTCCACAAGGAAGGGCTGTCTTTAAGCCTTTCTTAGCTCCCCAGGAGTAAGCCAAAGCTTCCCTGGACCTCGTGACCCTCTTTAAGCACTTGACATTCTCCACGCTTGGTGGAGTGATGTCTCACCTGGCTTCCTCAGATGCGAAGAAGGCTAAAAAGCCTACAGGGGAATGGGTGGGCCAGCTTGCTCCTAGAGGGCTAGGAAAGTGGCTGCAGCAGACATAAACTACCCTCTTCCCCCAATTGCATGTTTTACTAGTGCTGTACACAAACTGATCCTGCTTGGTCTAATGGTTTGGTCCTAGTGGTTAAGGAGCTAGAGTCTTATCTAGGAATGCTGGGTTTGATTCTGCTCTCCTCCATGAAGCCAGCTGGGTGACCTTGGACTAGTCACAGCTCTCTTCTGAGCTCTCACAGCCCTACCCACCTTAGGGTGTCCTGTTGTGGGGAGAAGAACAAACAGAAAGCTTTGTCAGCTGCTTTGAGTCCCCTTAAGGGAGAAGAATGGGAGGTTTGTCAGCTGCTTTGAGTCCCCTTACATTCCCAGATAGCAATCCTGCTCCCTAACCACTAGATCAAACTGGCAACAAAAGTGTAAAACGCACCCCTTCTGAGCTCTTACCCAGCTAGCCTTATTCCTAATCTTAGCCCAGCCAATTCGATTTAATAAAAAAACACTAAGCCTAATAAAGCTGTTGTTTCCGGACTCTCACCAACCACCTGTCCCCTGCCCTGGTCTCACCTCTGCCTATAACTGGGGGGTGGGGTGGGGTTCAAGGCAGGCAGTTCTGAGACACCAGCCACAAACAAGGCTGTTTCAGGAGAGACATTTTGGCCTTGTGGTTAAAGTGTTGGACAAGTATTTTGTGCTCACAGGGTTTGATTTTGCACTCCTGCCTGAAGCCAGCTGGGTAACCTTGGTCTAGTCACAGCCCCACTCCTCTCTCTCTCTCTCGTGTGTGTGTGTGTCTTATGCTGAACGCAGTCCATAGAATTCATCTGTCAGAGAAACTGTAGATAAGAAATTGCAGAGAACATTATATATGGGATCTGTCTACAATCTGGCAATGATTTGTCTATAGGAGAAGGGCAACGGTAGGTCAAAGTTTTTTCTAAAGGCCTTAAAAGCATAGAATGCCATTGAATCAAGATCATATTGAATATTGCCCTGAGACCTTCAGGTGAAGAGCAGGATAAAAATACTGTGAAATAAGCAAGTAAGTAAATACCTGCTTATCTACCTGTGGCTTGTAGCTGCTCAGATAACCCAAAGAACCACTGACACTCCAAGTAGACGTTCCAGCAGAAAGACCCCTGAGGAGTTTGCAAAGGTGCCCACAGTGGATCTGGGAGAAGGAACATCTCAACAAACTGGAGACGAACGCAGGACAGGAGAAGCGATGGATACCCAAGCAGAGGATGATGCGGAATCAGACGTTGAAATGGATTCTGAAGATGAGGAAATGTCAGAAGCACCTCAAAGAAACACTGGTGAGGAGATACATTGGGAGGTGGAAGGGATTAAGATCAGAACAGAATTTATTATTATTAATTGTTGTTGTTAATAATAAATAAATGTTTATTTCTAGCATCCTTTTCACCAAAATTAACTGTTGATGGAGTCTGTTTCCTTGTAATGTTCATAGCAGGAAGCTGCTATGAACTTAATATATATTATTGCTGTTTTAATATACATCTCATTTTAAATGTTATTACCCACCCTGAGACCTTCAGGTATAGGGTGGGATAGAAATGCAAATAATAAATAAATGAATTTGTTATAATGTAGTACTTAATCCCACATATGATTTATATTTTAATAATTTCTCATGCCATTTTCTATACTCCTAACTTGAGTTCTCAGCTTTGGGAAGGAGAAGTCAGTTAAAGAAGCGTTACTCAAAATTTCCTCCGTCAGCCCTTGTTGTAGAGTATTTTTCAGCCATGAAAGGAGGTAGCCCACGAAGATCAACTCAGCTTTGTAATTTGGCCGTCCCTTGGCCAGGCTCCAGTTAATGCTCTATGACATGCTCATTCTTACTGCTTTCTCCAGATCGAACTGGGAGCACTCCAGCATTTGTACACGCGAAAGCATTTCCAATTACACCACTGCTGTCCGGTGGACAGACTCCAAAAGTGACCGTCTCCAGGTAAGTACATGGCTACTGATGCAAAGGAACATTGATCCTCAGTATCTGAGGATAATAAAAGCCACATATTTAGGCCAGTGGCCAGACCCCCATAGCACCAGAGCCGCTTCAGGAATCTTTAGGAGTATAGGAAACTGCAGATACTCAGAAGGACTCAGAAAAGTTGGCAGCTTATGGATCAAGGGCTGTTGCCCTGCTTCTTGAGGAACGTATATGAAAGATCTCATATAATATAGGCTTTCACGGCCGGTTTCAATCTTACTTGTAGCAGTTTGGGGGCCATTATGCCATGTTTCAGGTTTCTTCTGAGAACCTAAGCTTTCAGATATCGCTGCGATATCCATCTTCAGAGGATTTGGCTTTCAGAAGAGTCAAGAGCAATCTCCAAAAGCTTAGGCTTTTGGAAGAAACCTGAACACGGCATAACAGCCCAAAAACTGGCCCCCTCCTCCTGCTTTCCCAGTTGCGCTTCGTTGCCTTGCTTTATGATTCCCCTTTTTGCAGAGGGTATGCGTGTCTTCCAGGGATTTTTCAGCACTGTAGCAGGGCTTCTTCGGGAGCTTATAGGGTGTAGGAAATAGCAGAGTTAGTTACGTTGCTAAAAGTTGTTGTGTGGCTCAGATAATGCTGCCCGTTTACCAAAAGTGTGAGAACTGTTTGCTGTTACTTTGCAGCGTAGGACAAGTTCTCTGCACTTGTAACTGGCCCCTGCGTCTCTGTTGTCACAACAGCCCTGGGTCTCCTCAGAAGACAGAACCGAGAAGGAATGCCTACCAGTGGATGTGTCTTCAGCTACTCTGCAGGAAGCGACAGGTGGCGCCTTGAGCTATAAACGCTGCTGCTTGGCGCCCATTTTTCCAGTCCTTCTGGTGCTTTCTGCAGGACAGCAAAGACTTCCTCCATCATCCTATGGACTCTTGCCCTAAGGGCCCACCGGTTAGCTTGCAAGGTCTTTTGCTTGGGCAGGACTATTTCAAAAATGTCCAAAAGCTGCTGAGAGTAATTCAGTTTTCCTGTTTAAACTGTCATTAAAGTTCACTAAAAGAGTAGCTTATTTAGGATTTGCTAGTGCATTAAGGATTAGAGATGTGCACAGATTTTTTTTTTGACATTCTATTTGAATCAAATACCCCAAAAATCCAATTTGATTGGAATCTTTTAAATTCAAATTTATCAAGATTTGACTCGTATTTACCAAATTCAAATCTATTCGTTCAAATTTTTGATTCAAATTTGCACATGCGAATGTGGACAGCACATCCGTACATGTCTGTATGCATCCCGTAGTTATCCCGTATGCAACCCGTCTTCGTCATATCCACACAAATGTGGGAAAGATGCCGACCTGCAAGTACGCATTGTGTATGAACCTGCACACATACGAATGTCCGGATAATTTGGCCAAATAGATCTGAAATTCGAAATTCGATTCAAATGTTTACATTTGAATTTCGGGCCATTCTATTCGAGTTCGAATGTCAAAATTTGGCACGTTCGATCGGATTTAGAATGCCTATGAATATTAGTGCAGATGCCCATCAAGGATTACAGTAAATGGCATCCATTTCCAAAGTCCTAAATCTTCAGTTTTTCATGACTTTCTGCTGCGGAAGTGCCTTAGAAAGGGCCCTTCATGACAGTCTTCTTTCCATAGAAAAGTACATGTAAAACTAGATACATCTTTTGACTTCACTCCAAATGCTGGTTACCCTTTTTTCCAGTTCTAGCAAAAGCACTCTGAAGCTTAATTCTGAAGGCCTGAATCTCTGGGGATTGGGTGCTCATTGTGTGATGTATCTGCTGTCCTTGCCGGACTTCCTGCTTAGATACACCCAGCATTTTCTCAACTCTCTTAAAGCTCTCTTTCAAAGCAGCCTTCGCTAAAGAAAACTTCGAAACCATCCCAGAAGGCGCGTGGGAGGAAACGTGAATCAGCACTTCCCAGGAGCTTTGTAAAAAAGATGCTTGGTCACTACGCAAGGATGCCGGTAGCCAAGGATGCTTTCAGTGCTGTGGAAAGGTGGTAAGTACTGGCGGGACTTTGCCCGGTAGACTAGAGGTTCCAACCATGGAGGACTATGGGAAGAGAACCTTCTCAAGGGCATGGTCCTCTTGGGGTTTCGTCCCTGCCACATGGGAATGTTTTCTTCTGTACCTCCTGGTGCAACAAGTGTTTCTGTTGCTGGATTGTTCTTCCTGAGGAGGAGACAATGGCTGCAGTCTTTCCCAGCTAACCTCTGGCTTCTCTTTCCTAGTGTCAACCTCTACTTCAAACACCTAAGCGATGATCTAGAAGCCTATGCAAACCATGCAGGAAGGAAGACCGTAGAAGCAGCAGATCTAGAGCTTCTCATGAGGCGGTAAACAACGTTTACGTATTGTTTAAAAGCCACTGTGGCAAACAGAAGAGAGAGTCCGCCCACTCGGAAGTGTGTTTTTGAATGCACATTTCTCCAACGTCCTTTGACCAACAGATGGATCTGAGGAAGGCTTATGTGTTTATCCCCTTGCATTCTTAAAGGATCTTTGTAGGGATCTGCACAAATGGGGTTTTTCTGCATTTGGTTCGTAACGAATCGAATGTAAAAATTTTTGTATTCGTTCAAATAGATCCCCTTTGAATGTGGTAGGATTTTGATACGAATGTATTCGTATGAATTCCCGATACGGACTCATAAGTATCCGATATGTATCCTGTAACATCCGCTGTGAAAGCATCAAATCTGCCCTGAATCCACTTTGAATCCGCTCTCAAACGATGTCGAATTCACTCTGGATCCGTTGCAGATGTGACTGGTGCAGCTGCTTTCCCGCCTCCCCATTTCACGAATGGTCTGAAGCTTCTTATAAATGTCCCAAAACATGTGATTCATGTATGAATGTCCAAATTCATACAAATTTGTACGAATAACACATGTTCTGAATATTCACGCGCATCTCTAGATCTTTGGACCTTCTGCAAGTCAAACTTCCTATCTGCTTCACCAGAAAGGAAATAGACTCTTAGGGCCTGCTCACTCGCACTTGAGTGATCAGGATAGCCTGGCAAGCTTTGGGACGGAGCATCTAAACACCACTGTGTCACCTCCGTCCTAGAGCAGCCCAGAAGTGTGTGTGTGTGTGTGGCCATCTTGATTGCCCTTAGCTGTGAAGCAGCAAAAACTGCCGCAGATGGAGCATTCACAGTGCTCTCGTGTGCAAATGCTGCGTGAATGCAGCGTATTGGAACTGTGGCTGCGCAGTGATGCGCCAGGTTGGTTGCAGTTGCTGGTGCAACGGCCTGGCATGTGGTGGGAGTCGCTGTTGCTAGGGTGATTGTCCGCACTTCAACCGTCCCCAGGTAAGTTTAGGTAAAGTTTGGGAAGGTGACAACGTGCACAATGCAAGCACCAGCCAGTGCTCCTGAACTGAACTTCCATGGGATGCTTTCCCACCAGATTTAAGTGTAAAAAAGCCCTCACTCCGCACTTTCAGTTCCCCCACCCATAACAACATAAGAACATCAGGGGAGCCCTGCTGGATCAGGCCACAGCCCATCTAGTCCATAAGAACCTCGGAGGAGCCCTGCTGCATCAGGCCACAGCCCATCTAGTCCATAAGAACCTCGGAGGAGCCCTGCTGCATCAGGCCACAGCCCATCTAGTCCATAAGAACCTAAGAAGAGCCCTGCTGCATCAGGCCACAGCCCATCTAGTCCACAAGAACCTAAGAAGAGCCCTGCTGCATCAGGCCACAGCCCATCTAGTCCATAAGAACCTAAGAAGAGCCCTGCTGGATCAGGCCACAGCCCATCTAGTCCACAAGAACCTAAGAGGAGCCCTGCTGGATCAGTCCACGGCCCATCTAGTCCATAAGAACCTCAGAGGAGCCCTGCTGGATCAGGCCACGGCCCATCTAGTCCATAAGAACCTCAGAGGGGCCCTGCTGGATCAGGCCACAGCCCATCTAGTCCATAAGAACCTAAGAGGAGCCCTGCTGGATCAGGCCACAGCCCATCTAGTCCATAAGAACCTCAGAGGAGCCTTGCTGGATCAGGCCACGGCCCATCTAGTCCATAAGAACCTCAGAGGAGCCCTGCTGGATCAGGCCACAGCCCATCTAGTCCATAAGAACCTCAGAGGAGCCCTGCTGGATCAGGCCACGGCCCATCTAGTCCATAAGAACCTCAGAGGAGCCCTGCTGGATCAGGCCACGGCCCATCTAGTCCATAAGAACCTCAGAGGGGCCCTGCTGGATTAGGCCACAGCCCATCTAGTCCATAAGAACCTAAGAGGAGCCCTGCTGGATCAGGCCACGGCCCATCTAGTCCATAAGAACCTCAGAGGAGCCCTGCTGGATCAGGCCACGGCCCATCTAGTCCATAAGAACCTCAGAGGAGCCCTGCTGGATCAGGCCACGGCCCATCTAGTCCATAAGAACCTCAGAGGAGCCCTGCTGGATCAGGCCACGGCCCATCTAGTCCATAAGAACCTAAGAGGAGCCCTGCTGGATCAGGCCACGGCCCATCTAGTCCATAAGAACCTCAGAGGAGCCCTGCTGGATCAGGCCACGGCCCATCTAGTCCATAAGAACCTAAGAGGAGCCCTGCTGGATCAGGCCACGGCCCATCTAGTCCATAAGAACCTCAGAGGAGCTCTGCTGGATCAGGCCACGGCCCATCTAGTCCATAAGAACCTCAGAGGAGCCCTGCTGGATCAGGCCACGGCCCATCTAGTCCATAAGAACCTCAGAGGAGCCCTGCTGGATCAGGCCACGGCCCATCTAGTCCATAAGAACCTCAGAGGGGCCCTGCTGGATCAGGCCACGGCCCATCTAGTCCATAAGAACCTCAGAGGAGCCCTGCTGGATCAGGCCACGGCCCATCTAGTCCATAAGAACCTCAGAGGAGCCCTGCTGGATCAGGCCACGGCCCATCTAGTCCATAAGAACCTCAGAGGAGCCCTGCTGGATCAGGCCACGGCCCATCTAGTCCATAAGAACCTAAGAGGAGCCCTGCTGGATCAGGCCACGGCCCATCTAGTCCATAAGAACCTCAGAGGAGCTCTGCTGGATCAGGCCACGGCCCATCTAGTCCATAAGAACCTCAGAGGAGCCCTGCTGGATCAGGCCACGGCCCATCTAGTCCATAAGAACCTCAGAGGAGCCCTGCTGGATCAGGCCACGGCCCATCTAGTCCATAAGAACCTCAGAGGGGCCCTGCTGGATCAGGCCACGGCCCATCTAGTCCATAAGAACCTCAGAGGAGCCCTGCTGGATCAGGCCACGGCCCATCTAGTCCATAAGAACCTCAGAGGAGCCCTGCTGGATCAGGCCACGGCCCATCTAGTCCATAAGAACCTCAGAGGAGCCCTGCTGGATCAGGCCACGGCCCATCTAGTCCATAAGAACCTAAGAGGAGCCCTGCTGGATCAGGCCACGGCCCATCTAGTCCATAAGAACCTCAGAGGAGCCCTGCTGGATCAGGCCACGGCCCATCTAGTCCATAAGAACCTAAGAGGAGCCCTGCTGGATCAGGCCACGGCCCATCTAGTCCATAAGAACCTAAGAGGAGCCCTGCTGGATCAGGCCACGGCCCATCTAGTCCATAAGAACCTCAGAGGAGCTCTGCTGGATCAGGCCACGGCCCATCTAGTCCATAAGAACCTCAGAGGAGCCCTGCCGGATCAGGCCACGGCCCATCTAGTCCATAAGAACCTCAGAGGAGCCCTGCTGGATCAGGCCACGGCCCATCTAGTCCATAAGAACCTCAGAGGGGCCCTGCTGGATCAGGCCACGGCCCATCTAGTCCATAAGAACCTCAGAGGAGCCCTGCTGGATCAGGCCACGGCCCATCTAGTCCATAAGAACCTAAGAGGAGCCCTGCTGGATCAGGCCACGGCCCATCTAGTCCATAAGAACCTCAGAGGAGCCCTGCTGGATCAGGCCACGGCCCATCTAGTCCATAAGAACCTCAGAGGGGCCCTGCTGGATCAGGCCACGGCCCATCTAGTCCATAAGAACCTCAGAGGGGCCCTGCTGGATCAGGCCACAGCCCATCTAGTCCATAAGAACCTAAGAGGAGCCCTGCTGGATCAGGCCACGGCCCATCTAGTCCATAAGAACCTCAGAGGGGCCCTGCTGGATCAGGCCACGCCCCATCTAGTCCAAAAGAACCTCAGAGGAGCCCTGCTGGATCAGGCCACAGCCCATCTAGTCCATAAGAACCTCAGAGGATCTGGCCCAGTGGTGCGGAAAGGGCCATTCTGTAAATTTCAAAAGTTTTTTCTGTCCTTCTGCAATCCATCATTCTTAGAATCAGCAGAATAGTAGATTTCTCTCTATATATGCTAACTTGATAACAGTATCTACAAGTGGCTTCTAATTAACTAGTAGTGTTTTGAACTGTATAGATAGTATGGCTATTAACTGCAGATAACTAATGGAAGTACGTTAATTTCCCCCATGTTCTTTCATTCTCTATCAGACAAGGCCTGGTAACAGACAAGATGCCTTTGAACGTCCTGATAGAACGTCACTTGCCGCTGGAGTATAGGAAGCTGCTAATCCCTGTTGCCACGAGTGGAAACAAAGTCCTCCCATCCAAGCCCTTATGAGGTCTCACGAAGAATGCTGGTCCTGCGATCAAACCTCTTAACCTGTACGTGAAAGGAGATACGTATGGTCCTGCTAGAAAATGATTCAGTCTTAAGATACTGTGGGAAAATCTCACAATTTTAAAAATGTTCTCTTTCCCCCTAAATTTGTAAATGAAATAAAATGAATTCTGCATGTGTTATAATATGTTGATGAATAAAGCAGAGTATTCTCTGTTTTGCTTGTTAAAGCACAAGACCTTGAAAAGAATAAATGTATCTTGGGGGAGGTTCTAGTCTTAGACAGTTGGAATATATTGACTTAGAGAATTATTTGATTACAGTACTTTGGAAACCAAGTAATAATGTAGAAGCATTAGCAATGAAATCTGCGAATCTTGTATTACCACAGGTTGATTTTTTTTCAGCACAGCTTTTGTAGAGCATTGACTAACAATATCCTTAAGAAAAAAAAAATTCCAGGGAATTATTACTCAGGTGAAAAGCTTTGATCTCTGCTGCTATCACAACGAGTTGCCTGCATGTAGTATATTGCACTGCAGTATTGTGTTGGTAGACCCAGTCCTGTCAGCATTATTGATAAGCTTCAGTCATCTTTGCATAGAGCAGGGGCTTTGACTTGATCCCCTTAGAGGTCCCTTCCCAGTCTATGATTCTATGATCTTTGCAACATCAAGTCAAATATGAGTTACTGGTTTAGTTGCCAGACCAAAAGGGAACTATTTTATTTATGCCACCATAAAACCTTAACAAAGGGGACAGAGGCAAGCATCTTCCAAAACCAGCCTTGAGTTTCCACATCCAGCAGAGGAGGCAACTAGGGTTTCCAGCGTGATGCCTTTAACTGTACTGAGAGAGGATCTGCTGGTTGGTGCTGACAACCGCTCTTCGCGGCTTAAGGAATTAGTCCTCCTAGTTCTGTTCATCAGCACCTGCCAATCTGATATGTTGTCCTAAGGAAATCTTTAGGGCTGCAATTGAGCTCAGCGACACATTCTTTTTCTAAATCACCGTTTTATGAAGTTATTTGGAGATGTTTACACAGTAAATGGAAGAGGCGTTGTGGGTCCGTTTAGGTGCCGATGGGAGCCTCCGTTTCTTCTGGGTTGGTTTGGGCTACAGTCCTTATGTCCATCGAAGGAGGCCCCTGCCGCCTGATATCCATCATCGCCAGCCTCTGCATCACTGTTTCGATCGGAACGGAGACAGACGGATCCAGCTGCTCTTTGGGAAGCTGGAAGGCATAAGAGATGTACGAGTCCACCATTTGCTCGGTCAAGCCGTGGTCCACGTTATAAAAAGCTGCTCTCAGATCGTCTGGTCTTACTTCCCTGAGTATTAAAAGGAGATAAAGACAGTCGCTGTAACAAGGATATACGCCGTTGGACTGTTAACGAAGGCTGCGTCCAGGCAAGAGTTGTGCTTCGCAGGCACGATGGAGCCGCTGTCTTAAGGGCCAAGCAACTTTTAAAATGCCTCGCAGTGCCTGCAAAGCAAAGCTCAATGCTGCGCAGCAAAAAGCTCCGACTTTACCTTGCTATTGGCTTCACAGTTTACCTTCTCTTTTCGTTTTCCTGGATGTTTGGGTGTGATCTCGCAGGAGTTTGCCCTCACCAGGAAGCAGTAGGTCTCTCAGGGAGGGGCTGACCACGTGGTCAGGAGAGTCCTGCCTGCTGCTTTGGGTAATTAGTGGGGATGAATCATTCTCCAATCAAATGTTTGCATTTTTAAGTCTGGAGGGTCCCTAAGATTCAAAACCTCACATCTGTTTTATATCAACTTTATTCTTCCTTTTCAGTTTTTTTCTTTCATGCATCTACAAGCCCGTGGTACAGTCAGGCTCCCGTATCCGCTGGGGATACATTCCAGCTCCTACTGTGGTTACCTGAAACCGTGGATGATCGCGAACAGGCCTCCTGGTTCTGGCACCTGGTTAAAACAGATCTCTTCCAGCAGGCCTTCAATGCTGAACTTCCCCTGGGAGAACTATGCTTTAAGTGTATTTATATAAGTATTGTGACCCACCCTGGGCTCTCTGGGTGAAAGGCAAGATAGAAAATAAATAAATACTACTTTAATTGTATATAAAATTATGCATGGTATAGAAAAGGTGGATAGAGAAGATTTCTTTTCTCTATCGCACAACACTAGAACCAGGGGGCATCTATGAAGCTGATGGGTAGGAGAGTCGGATCCAACAAGGGGAAGTATTTCTTCACCTAGAGGGTCATTGGTTTATGGAACCTACTGCCGGAAGAGGTGATAACAGCTACAGCCTAGATGGCTTTAAGGAAGAGTTAGATAAATTTATGGGCGACAGATGTATCAATGGCTCCTAGAATGAATGCCTAGGTACATCTTTCAGGCTGGGGTGGGTGCGGAAGCGGGACGCTTCTAAGGCCATTTGCTGGGATTCAAGAGCAGTCAAAGGTTTGTCCTTGTCTCTGCTTGAGATGCCCATGAGCATTTGGTGGGCCACTGTGTGCGATGGGATGCTGGACTAGATGGGCTGTGGCCTGATCCAGCAGGGCTTCTCTTATGTTCTTAAATGTACCCTTCTCCCCCACCCCATGCTATTTTTTCCTTTTCAGTTGTCCCTTTGTCCGCATTAGGAGCAGGCAGACCTAAGAAGCACTAGAGAGGCTGCTCCCAGTTTCAGTACTGCATGATATTAACTGGAACCCTCCCCAGGAACTGTAGCATTTCAGGCCGGTGCTCACGTCAAGGTGCCTAGCACGGTCTGTAAATCGCGTAGATATGCCTGTTTTTCACTTAAATACTGCGTCTTAAACTTTGTAATCACAGGTTCAGTTTTCCCCTCTTCATCCTGCAGGAGAAAACAAAAAACTTGAAATCTTTGACATTATTAGCTCTTTGTATAGCATTGGAAGCCAGAGTTTTAACATACCCAGTGACCTCTTCCTGTTTGCCAGCTGTCAAAAACTATTAGAAAACCATTTTATTCTGACTGCCAGCAGCCCTCGGTTCCCGATTTCTGTGCTATTTTGGTCTTTGCAAACTGCTGTTGAAAATACAAGTGGGGTTTTTGGCCCCTTGGCGGAAGAGTGTCTTGTGTCTTGCTTGTTTCTTAACAACCGTGGCTGCTCTAACTGCTGAGATGTGCGTTGCGCATTCTTGAGATATCACAAGATGCCATGGAACAGCTGCACAGCAGTGACACATTCCCTGCAAAAAAGGCTTCTCGGCATGATTTCCGTCAACTGCCTTTCTCTATGGACACATTTATCTTAAAGGGAAGACAAAAGCATTCATGGCTCAGAGCAGAAGACAAAGGCACAGCCGGACTCTAGTTCTAGCTGCCATTTAAAATCAGCTCTTCCAATTCAGTATCTTGCAGAGTCACTTTGCAAACTCTCCAGGAGACAGCCTACAGACAAATGGATGAACGTACAAAGAGCTCTCTCCACTGGATCACACCAAAAGGTCATGCTAAGCTATCACTCTTGCACACAGGAGCTGGGCAGATGCAGTTAGCCAGGCAATAGACTTTCCTTCCTTTCCCTCCTTCCTTTCCCTCCTTCCTCCCTCCCTCCTTCCTCCCTCCTTCCTTTCCTTCCTTCCCTCCTTCCTTCCTCCCTCCCTCGCTCCCTCGCTCCCTCCCTCCTTCCTTTCCTTCCTTCCTTCCTTTCCTCCCTCGCTCCCTCTTTCCTTCCTTCCTTCCTTCCTCCCTCCCTCCCTCCTTCCTTCCTTCCTTCGCCTTTCCCTCTCCTTCCTACCTGTGCAGAGGAACATGACTGAGATATAGGGCATTTTCACACTTCTGTGGGATTCTGTTCTATCCCATGAAAGTTACATTCAGGGACAGTGGCCCATTGTCGCGTTGCTCCACAGCTATACCTGGAGCACCAACAGAGCTCCTAGTGCAGCCCCAGATGCAGCCTTTGCACCTGCATCTGTGCAAAAGCCACATGGAGCAGAGCATGTCTTTTGCTGCAGGGACGCAGATGTGGCCCAGTCCCGGAAAGGTTTCAGACAGGGCTGGCCGGGCTTCGTCCCTGATCTTACGTTCGCTAGGACAGCGTCCCAAGGAACGTAAGTGCAAATTCCCTCTCAAAGGATTATACTTCGATTGCCATTTTGTTTATAGGGAAATTGGTTTCTTGTTTTTATTTTCCCAAGGTACTGTAAATGACCTTAATTTTCCCTAGGAGGTTGTGATGCTTTAATAGAAATATAATGGTTTCTTCTATAGCTCTGTTATTACTGCACAGTTTTCATAAAATCTGTTGAAGGAAACTGAACTTCCCCTGTATAATGCAGGATCTTCCAATGTGAATTTACATTGCAAATAATAATAATAGTTGCTGGTGTTTTTCAGATTGGCAATTAAGAGAAATGACGGTTGCTGTCAGCTCTCCTAAGGTCATGTGCGTTACATGATGGTTTCCCAGAAGAGAACTGTCCCATTGTACAGGAGACAACTGTACTTCCTTAACTTTCAGAAACCAAATATTTTGGCTGCCCTCCCTTTTTCCCTGAAGCTCGTAGGGCTCCCAAATTTACCTCTAAGAATAACAGCTTGTACATAACAGTGTTGCTGTCTGGACTGGGCTTCGCAGCATCAAGGAGCTCCTGAATTTGTTCTTCTGTCTTCAGTGGGAAGGCAGTTTTTAGAGCAAGGCTACAGGAAAGCAGAAAGAGGTTGTGTTGGTTGTAGGTCTTAGGTAACATCCTGCCAGACAGAGAAACATTCCATCCAAGGATGGGCAGCCAGGAAATTCTGTGCACTTCCATACCCTTTTCAGATGAATGTGAATGCCCATCTGCAAGGTTCTCTCTGGATAGTCTGTAGATGTGCCCAGAACATCCACGGAGAAGATCACTGGACGAACTGAATGTTAGAAAATCCGTATTTGTAGGAATAGATCCCCTTTGAATGTGGTAGGACTCTATCTGGTACGCGTATATTCATACAAATTTGTACGCGTATATTCATACAAATTTGTACGGATATCCAATACGAGCGAATACATATCTGATATGGATCCGACATGAATGCATACGCATCCAATAACTATCCAATATGTATCCTGTAACAAATCCGCTCTGAAAGCGTCAAATACAACCTGAATCCACTTTTAATCCGCTCTCGATCCATGCTGAATGATTGCAGATGTGACTGGTGCATGTCCACATTATTCATACAAATAACTCGAAATATTTGTATTTGTTTAAATTTGGAAATGCAAATGTTCAAATTCATCCAAATTCATTCAAATAACTAAGTTACAGAGCTACGGGCCATGAAACAGGAAGGTCAATGGCTAGAGCGCAGATGGCGTAAATCCAGCTGTGAATCTGACCGAACACGGGTTAAAACACACTATTGTGCCTACCACATGGCAGTAACCGTGGCAAAAAGTAATTTTTTTTCTCCACCACCGTTGCATCCTCAAGTAGCCATCTAGCAGAGCTCTTTAGAGTAGTAAATGGCCTTATAAAACTGGGCTCAAGGAAGTGCGTGCCAGGGCCACCTAGTATCTGCTGTGACAGTTTGGCAAAGCACTTTGAGGACAAAGTCGCTCAGATTCGTAGGGGATTAGATGTCACAATTAGGCATAGTCCAGGGGAGGCGTCCAGGGAACTGTCTGGTCCAATTCTTTTGGATCAGTTTCTATTATTGCGGCCTGAGGACATGGACAAGCTACCTGTTGGCGTGCGGCTGACAAGATGCTCTCTGGATCCCTGCCCTTCGTGGCTGATAAAAGCTAGCCATCAAGGTATGACCGGGTGGGTTCAGAAAGTGGTGAAGGCTTCCCTGGATCCAGAAGATCTAAACAAGGTACTAGAGAATGCTGTCACTGTTCAACTGCAGGCATGCTTGGAAGAAGCTGATTATCTAGACCCATTTCAATCTGGATTTAGGCCTGGTTATGGCACGGAAACAGCCTTGGTCACCCTGGTTGATGACCTCCAGGAGAGAGACAGAGAATACCACTTTGTTGGTTCTCCTGAACTTCTTAGCAGCTTTCGATACCATTGACCATGGTATCCTTTTGGAGAGGCTATGGGACATAGGAGCGTGAAGCAGTGCTTGGCATTGGCTCTCCTTCTATCTCCAGACAGTTGTTATTGGAAATATTGATTTGATGTCCTGGGAACTCACTTGTGGGGTTCCCCAGGGGTCAATCTTATCTCCCATGTTATGTAATATCTATATGAAGCCGCTGGGAGAGGTCATCAGGAGATTTGGAGTGAGGTGTCATCAGTATGCAGACGATACCCAGCTCTATCTCTCTGTGCCATCTGAATCAGGAGAGGTGGTTGAAGTGCTTGACAGCTGCCTGGAGGCTGCTATGGGCTGGATGGGGGCCAATAAATGGAAGCTGAATCCAGACAAGACAGAGGTGCTGTGTGTCACAGGGTCTTGGGTCCATGTAGTTGGGAGATACACTATCCTTGATGGGGTTGCAATGCCCTGGAAGGGACAGGTGTGTAATTTGGGGGTACTCCTGGACTCAGCGCTGATGCTTGAAGCTCAGGTGGATGCCATGGCCAGGAGTGCCTAGTCCCAACTGTGATTTGGACAGAGACGACTTGGCAACAGTCACTCATAACCTGGTAACCTCTCGATTGGACTACTGCAATGCACTCTACATAGGGCTGCCCTTGAAGACAGTTCAGAAACTGCAGCTAGTGCAGAATGCAGCTGCGAGGTCGCTGACTGGGACAGCTGGCCGGATGCACAACACACTGGTCTTAAAAGAGCTGCACTGGCTGCCGATTCGCTACTGAGCCCAATTAACTGCAACCTATAAGGCCCTAAATGACCTGGGCCCAAAATACCTGAAGGAATGCCTTCTCCCATGCCAACCTGCCCGTGCCCCAAAATCTGGAGGGGAGGCCCTCCTTGTTGTCCCACCACCCTCAATAGTAAGATGAGTGGGCAACCGAGAGAGGGCCTTCTCAGTAATGGCCCCCAGGCTGTGGAACAGTCTCCCTCTCGAGGTGAGCCAGGCCCCTTTCACTGTTCATGTTCAGGAAGCGGGTGAAGAAACGTCTCTTTACGCTGGCCTTTGGCTGAATGTGGCACAGTTTCCCCCCACCGCAGACATTATTGTTTAATACTATTTTATGTATATGGTTCTATCTTAAATGTGTCTCTTTTTAAATGCTGCTACCCGCCCTGAGACCTTATGGCATAGGGCAGGATAGAAATGTAAATATAAATAAATAATATTTCGAACTATCGGAATATTCGCGCCCATCCCTACTCAAAAGCGATTTCTGTGCATGCTTATTTCTGGGCCGATGCTGCTTCTCCGTTCCTTGCTGCCTAACAACAAAGCAAGCCTCATTGCTTCAAGCTCTTACACGAACTGTTCGCTGGTCAGCTGGCCCGTATTTGCCGTGTCCATGGCCGTCAGTTCCTTCAGGAAGTTGTTCAATTGCTCAAGGTGGCCGTGGTACACTGTTTCGTCTAGCTGCGAATATGAGGGAGATTAACGCATCGTCCATAATGTGTGTGGTTTCATACGAAAGACCCAAGCACTCGTAGCCCCTAAAATCTTAGTCCTTCTTCACCAAATAACATCCAAAGAGCCCCCCACACACACACACAACGCTTATGCGAAACCTCCCAGCAGGACATGAACCCAGCCGCGTTCTCCTTGCTGATAATCCTAGGTTTCAACCTCACTGGGACAGAAACCAGCCCTGGTGTGCAGGGGCTGCTCTGTGCGCCCAGGTCCATGGCCCACACCACAGGCTGCCCCAGGGCCTGCTGTAGTGGAACCCCAGGCACAGCAGCCACAGGTGCATTTGGAATCACAGCCAAGGGCTGGAAGTGCAGGTAGAAGTCTGCTGTATTTTCAGCTGCATCCTTTCTGACTCCTCAGAGGAAAGTCCCGCTCCTGCCGGCCAAAGCGAGGGAGGCCAAATGTGGAAACTGCTTCTGCCCCCCAAATGGGGATAGTTCAGACTCGGATGCTATGCAACGCCCAGAGCCGAGTTCTCTCTGGAGAGAATGACAACGGCTGCACCGTTCGGCCCACCGCCATGCCAAACGGCTGTGGCACCAGGGGCGTGACTCAATAAATGTCCAACTCTGCTCCCACCGTTGCAAACAAAGAATCTCCCTGGCAACCCCCGATTTGTGTGAACCCTGATTCTTGGCTCCTGACTGACTTCCCGGCTTACGACTCTCTGGTACCCCGACTCCTGGCCTGCTTGACTCCACATACTCTACTGTATGTCCCCAAGAACTCTGGAAACGGACTTGGCATCTTGCTGTCCATGTGTGAGAGCTTTGCTGTTACCGCCTGCTCTGGACACAACAACAGCAGCTATCTGGTCATTTTTCCCCCTGGACATCTTGCCTCTCCTCCTTGCACCCATCCATTTCCCTGCCTCCCTTTCCCCACTTTTGTTTTTACTGCACCCTGGCCAAAATGGCCCAATGTCCTGCCTGTCTGAAAAGGGAAGAAGAAAAGCACGTGAACCAGAGAGAAAACAGCTCACGCTTCCTGTCAGGATCTGATGGAACATCGTCATGGCTTCGTTGGACTGGAAGAGCTTGATGGTTTCAAAGATGCTGTACGTCCAATCAAAAGCAATTGCTTCGCCATATTTCCTCTGGAAGTACTGCAGGAAGAACTCTGAGAGGGTAGACGGCTTTCCTTTCTGCAAAAGAGGCGGCATTTCCTAAACCAGCGCTCGGTTGAGGTGAACTGGGTTATTTGCAGGTATCCTTTCTGTCACAAAGGTTTGGTTTGTTGTTTATTCACCCTTCCACCCCCAGCAATAATTTGAGATAGGGAGCATAAATAATTGTCCGCCACAAAGGTAACATTGTAGCTCTTTGCCACTGGTCATTTGAAGTGCAAAATTATGGGCCACAGCCTCGCATTATTAGTTTGTATAGGAAAAGAATAACTCAGTTTCTGTAAGAAAGCTTCCGTGGATGGTGCAGAACCAGCAGAGGAGGAAGAGGCCTTGCAGAGAACATGCTGTTCTTTTATATGTGACAGCATCTAGTTCAGAGGTGTCAAACTCAATCCGGCCGAGGGCCGGATTAAAAAAAAAAACACTGAGTACCAGGGGGCGTGGCTGGGAGCGTGGGGGGGGGGCGTGACCGGGGCACAGAGGAGGGGCTGGGGGCGTGGCTGGGGGCATGGCTAGGGCAGACAGGAGGGCTCAGGGCGTGGCCGGGGGCGTGGCCGGGGCAAAGAGGAGGGCTCGGGGCATGGCCGGGGCGTGGCTAGGGAGGGGCTGGCTGTCCATGGCGGCGCCCGCCCGCTCGCCTCGCCTCCTTCGCACCCAAGGAGGGTGGCATGCGGCGGCGGGCAGATGGGCCGCGCGGGCAGGCGGGCTTCGGCGGTGGCCGCGGCCGCGGTGGCCGCGGGCCGGATTAAAACCCCCCGTGGGCTGGATCCGGCACGCGGGCCGTATCTTTGACATGCCTGATCTAGTTTGTATAAAACACTGCCAAGAAACTGGATTGCCAGGGCAGCCCAAATGTGCTCAAAATCCAGCACGAACAGAACCTCCGACTCAGCTCAATTTGACAACAGTCTCTTGAGCCGCGGCCACACCGGCATTTTAAACCTACTTAAGTCCATCTTGAGGTCCGACTGCTCACACCTATTCACTTCTATCCGTTTTATTTGTGAACTGCCCATCTGGGAAAGCCCAAAATGGAAGGCGAAAAGTCTGCAAATAAAATGTATAGAAATGAAAAGGTGTGAGCAGACAGACCTGAAGATGGACTTCAGAAGGTTTAAAAGGGAAGGTGTCACCAGGGCCATAGTTGGCTAAGCCAGTCATGGGGCTAATTCCCACAGCTCATTGCAGCATTATTATTTATTTAATAAATTTATATCCCGCCCTTCACCAAATGGTCCCAGGACGGCTTACAATAAGAATAAAACATATATAAAAATAATAATAATTAAAAATATCACCCCCTCCCTCCCACTATGATTTTACTTGGAAGAACAACTTGGAAAGGACATTTTAGGACATTGCAGGGATATGCCTGTAATCGACAAGGATTTGGTCAGTCAAAACCAATGAGCCTCACTATTCCTAGCAGGCCACAAGGCTATAAATTTGTAGCTAGGATTCTAACAAGCGCATTCTCTTGGTTCTGCACTCTCTGAACACTGCTCAGGCACACTACCATCAATTCCTGGCAAGAAGCTCCCAGAACCAGGATGAATTAGCACTTAGCTTCCTGGGGAAATGCCAGATATATTCCCAGGCAGAGCAAACCCATTAGGCCCAGCCACTTCTATATCGGATGCGGTTCTACATGTGCTGGAGTTTCCCCCATGCATATAGTGGTAGAGCATTTGTAACCATTATACCAGTGGGAGGGCTGGGACAGCCCTGCATGCCTTATCTGCACCTCTTTGGGTGGAAGAGGTGAGCATGGCGCGTGTGACCGGCAGCACACGACCATGGTAATGGTGCCCATGCATGCTTGTTGTCGCGGCAATGAGATTGCCTCTTTAATAGAGGTGATTTGCATTTAGACGACATGCAGTTAAGTGCTAGCTAAGTTTCAAACAGTTTGGGAGTCCCGACTCCCACGAAAAGTAAATTAAAACCAAAGAGACCTGCTGATCAAATATGATTTTCTCTTTCCATATATCCCTTATAATGGCAACAACTTCCTTCTTCGTCAACTTCTTGTTTCTAACCACTCCATCACACCTCAGGAATACAGGAACTTTGTCACTTCTTCCCTGGGAAAAGAGAGATCCTGGATAAAGCCAAATAATCCTCAAACCACGATTGACACCCAGGTCGTTCCCAGTGCTATTGAGTCTTTATTCAAAAATGGTGCCCCCCAAACTGCTACAGGAAGGGAGTCCTTTGGGCTGGTTATGATTAAAAAGGCCTTGCCCTCAGACTATTTCTTGAGGTTGTTCAAAACAGCATATATCCTATGCACATTCCTACTCCCAGATGCTGGGCCATTCTAGCAAGGGGAAACACGCAGACGATGAGCCTTTCCACACTCGGCCTTATTCTGGAATATATCCTGGAATAAGGGCAAGCTGTCTGCATGCTAGTGTAGACTATGGGAGACCCAAGTGAGACCTGCCCTAGCCTGCATGTGGAGAACAGACCCTTATCCCAAGATATATTCCAGAGCAAGTGTGGAAAGGGCCTATCATTACACTTAGCAACCAAAACAAAAGCAAGAAAGTTGTCACCCAGAATGCCAAAGATCTATCTTTCAGGGACTTTCAGATAAACACACCCCAATGATCAACGGCGTGACCTTACCACCTTCACCCATTATGAATGAGGAGTCACTGTGGGAATGGGGAGTAGAGGAACTATTTTTCCTCAGGTCTGCTTCTGTATGTTCTGTCCAACCTCAGCTCCACAGCAATTTTGAAAACCCTTGTAGGGCCTAGCCAATGGGCTTCCGAGTACTGATGAATGTTCTAGAACAAGTCCCTGGAGTCCTTCTGGTGTTCGTTGGATGTTATCGAAGTCTTACCTGAAGGTGGACATTCCAAAAGCTACCTACCTATTTGGTAGGGACTAGTTCTATTCCCTCATCATTCCTACTGGGTCAGGGAAGAAAAGGGAAATCTGTAGGCTACCGCACGAGAAGGCCTGCTCTTTGAGAGGTCAACCCTAGGAATGTTTCACCCTTCTCTCTCCTGCAATAATTCAGAAGGAGGGAATGTTAGGTAAAAACCACCCTGGTCACCATAAACATTTCTGTCTTACCCGCCCCACAAAGGTGTCTTTCTCTCTCAACAGTCCTGCACCAAGTTCTTCAAGGAGAACATCTACCAGCTGGTTACTACTTTTGCCCGCTGACAAAATATTCCAGCGCTCGGGACCACCAGGAATTACCTCTGCAATAATAGGAAGACCAAAAATACAACGAACACACAATGCTGGGATTCTTTGCCTGACAGAACATATTTCTCTAAGTACAATTGCTGCCTCTTTCACTATAAAGCCTATAGAAGGGTTTCCAGAAACTTTGATGACTGTGACCCACCCTCACCTCCCACTGTCCTCTTCCTTCGGGGAAATAATCTGCTCGTATACAAATTTATGGAGAAATTGCCCACGTCAACCCATGTACATTTCTCTGGGAGCCACAAGTGGGTCATGACCCACAGGAAAACCTTTGATCGAAATAAAAAATGTCAATAAATGCTTAAGTTTAAAAGTCTCTGACTGAAAAGGCATGCAGTTTCCCAGGATGACACTTCTAGGCCTTGACTACACAGCCTCAATCCCATCCAAAGACATCACAGTGGATGAGTCACACCTTCACTAAACTTTTTTCAGTCCATCTTCTGATGACAGCACACACACCTTTTCATTTCTATCCATTTTATTTGTGGATTTTCCATCCTGGACAGTCACAATGGAGGGTGGAAAGTCCACAGCAGCAGAAGAAGAGTTGGCTTTTATACCTCGCTTTTCTCATCCATTTAAGAGGACTCAAAGCAGCCGGTAAACCTTCTGTTCTTCTCCCCACAACAGACACCCTGTGAGGTAGGTGGGACTGTGAGAGCTCAGAAAGATAGGTGTGACTAGCCCAGGGCCACCTAGCTGGCTTTGTGGAGGAATGCAGAATGAAACCTGGTGACCATATTTGAGTCCAGCACTCTAACCACAAGACCAAACTGGCTCACAGACAGAAATGAAAAGGTGTGAGCGCTGAGATCAGGAGATGGGCTGAAGAAGGTTTAAAGTGAAGGTGTGACCCTGGCCAGCGTGATAGCAGATACTGTCTCTTCTCTATCTCCCCCCACACAGCAAAGGATGGTGAAATCTTTGCCACAGTCCCACAGCCACCTGTTAGGACCCAAAGATAACTTTCCCAGGTGCAAAAAACAAATAGCTATAAAAAACAGCACCTGCACATTTTTCCCACTGAGGCCGGGGTGTGGAAGAGCGCTGGACACTGATGAGGACGTTACAGAGCTGATCCCGTTCCTCAGAAACTTGTTTGTGGACGTCCAGCATTGTGTTATATTCTTCCTGGAGGTCTTCAAAGTCCTTCCTAAGAATTTCCATCTGAAACACAGCATGAAGGGGCAGCAACCATCATGAAGTGGCACATAGCCTACAGTATTGCAGGGCAGATGGGAGTTTTAAAAAATTCTATCAGAGTGTTGTCAGAATATAAAAATCTGAAATTTGGAAATAATAATCATATAATAATTATACCTTGACCTTCATCCAAATGTCCCAGAGCAAGTCACAACAATAGAGGGATAAAATACATACAGTAAACGAAAATATACTGTATATTCTGACGTATAAGACTACTTTTTAACCCAGGAAAATCTTCTCAAAAGTTGGGGGTTGTCTTATACGCCGGGGGTCGTCTTCTTATACGGTGAGTATATCTCAAACTCTATATTTTAACTGGAAAAGTTGGGGTCATCTTATATGCCCAGTTGACTTATACGCTGGAATATACGGGTATTTAAAATATAGCCCTCCTCACCCCCTGCCAGTAGGACAACACTCAGGCCATGGTCACATCTTGCTGAAACACAGTCAGACCCCGGTATCCACTGATCCGGTAACCCCGGTTTCAGTTTCTCAAGGTGACTGGATCAGCCCCACACAGACCCCGTGGGCACCATTAGGCCTACCTTAAGCTCTTCCAAGGCCTGGGACAGGCAGGAAATGGCGCGAAATGGCACACAATTTCCCATAATGCCTTTGAAGTCCTGCAGGATTTCACAGGAATTATGGGGAAGGGAGCGCACCTTGAGCGAGATTTCCTATAATTCCTGTGGAATCCTGTGGGATTTTACTGGAACTATGGGAAATGGAGTGCATTTCCCAGCATTTGCTATTATCCGCGGTTTACGTTATCCATGGTGGACCTGCAAAATATCCCCCGCGGATACGGGGGTCTCACTGTAGTCTGTCTTATTAAGAAACCAGACTCAAAAGACACTAACTCTGACCACACTCAATATCTGATCATATTTCCTCAGTTTGGGTCGCTTTGTTCACACCTTTCTGTTCCCATCCTGAGTCTCCTTTATGAGACGTTTTAAGGTCTCCATCCCTCCCAATGGTCACTCAACAGGGTCATCACAAACTGGGCAAAAGGGAACACAAATTCATGCAGGATCCACCCATTTTATTATGGTTCAGTCCTTTTTAGTCCTCTTCCCAGATTGCACCCCCAAAATGAAAACGGATTAACACTCTATAACAGCTTGAAAAGTACAATTGAGTGGGGGAGGAAAGTCCACAAATAACACAGATTGGACTCAAAAGGTGTGAGCGGTGGGGTCTGAAGAAGGATTAAAGTGAAGTTGTGACCACAGCCTCAGAGGAAGCTTAACACCAAAGGCCTGGGTGACGAGGTTTTAATGAGGGACCAAAAACCATACAATGCTCAGGTTTTGAAGAATCAGAAGGAGCTTTATCCACCCCAAGGGGATCTTTGTTCAGTTGGCATGATAAAACCCTCCCTCTAAAGTAGAGGTGGCCTAGATGGCAAACCCATTTGCCATTCCTGCTATGCAGTACAGTTGCCCCTGCCCCTGCCTATCTGCAAGGGTCTCATCCTGCTGAAATGGCATGAAACGGAAATGCAGAGAGAGCAAGCGAGTCCATTTTCCAGGCAGATAACTGGGTGATCTTGGGCTAGTCACAGTTCTCTTTCTGAGCTTCCATAGCCCCATCTACCTCACAAGAGGTCTGTTATGGGGAGAAGAACAGAAGGTTTGTCAGCTGCTTTGAGTCCTCTTAAATGGATGAGAAAAGTGAGGTATAAAAGCCAACTAAGGGCTGTCTAATAATATATGAATGTTTGCACTTTTGCACTCACCAATTACAATGGAACTCTGGGTACACACTGCCCTATGAATATGTAAAACTCATGTATACCAATTTTTTTTTGCCAGTGGGAGGCGATAATACCCTATTGCAACCGTCTAGATGGACAACCTACTGACCCCCAAAGCATGAAGACGGATCGCCACAACATTTGGTTACCTCAGTGGTCAAAGTGTTACATTTTTGTTCCAGCAGCTCAAAATCTCTTCTGGGCACGACATCCCCATAGTTTGCCTTCATAGTATTCAGCTCCACCTGCGCTTTGGTGAGATCTTGGCGTGCCATCTTTAATGCGAGTTTTAACTTCACAGTGTCTTCCTCCTTTTCATCTTTTAGAGAAAAGAGACAGTTTGTTGGATGTTTTCAATGTCTTTAAGAAGAAGAAGAGTTGGTTTTTCTACCCCGCTTTTCTCACCCATCTAAGGGGACTCAAAGCGGCTGACAAACCTCCTGTTCTCCTGCCACCACAGATACCTTGTGAGGTACGTGGGTCTGTGAGAGCTCAGAAGAGGGCGGTGACTAGCCCAAGGTGACCCAGCTGGCTTCATGGAGGAGGGCGGAATCAAACCCTGGTAATCCCAGATGAGAGAGAATCAGAGAAAGTGGAGCTATGGTGTGGTTGTCTACGACATGTGAGGCAACCCCACCACAGCAGCACCACAGTGGCGCTATATTCATCCTGTCTGAAGGGGCCAGAAATATATTTGGAATATAAACTTATCTTTAAGCTGCGCTTCAAGTTCTCCACTGCAATAAGACTTTCAGCCCACTGTGTGGCAAAGGAGTTTAGGTTGGGATTCAGGAAAGCTGCCTCATCATTTACCTTGGACTTTTACCATCTTCATTTCTTCCTTCAAGCGATACATTTCATTGAGATCTAAAAGCAGCAGTTTGCGGGCATCACACTCGGTAAGATACCGGTAGTATTCCTCTGCCACAGTCTTACGAAGCTTAGCTACCTACATAAGACACAGAAGGCCACAAGTTATTGTGTATAATACACTCATTTTGATACCAGCTGCAGTTTCAGTCATGGAAGCAAGAATCATGCAAAGATTTATAATATTTTGTTTTTAAAGGATCGTGCAATGAAATAATAAAAATCATTCAGCTCAAACAGTTATTCAGAAACTACAATCCTCTCTTTTACTTTCTCTTTTTCCCCTTCCCCATATCAAGCTGGAATGTTAGGTGTGGACACAAAGATTTAAGCCAAAAATTCATGAAGGAAGACAAATATGTAGAATTGGGTCTCAGAGACACATTGGCCGAGTTCTGTCCGGAGAGAATGGGAACACCTGAGATGCTCTGCATGCCTACATGCCAAACAGCTGTGCCGGCACATAGGTAGGTAGGTAGGTAGGTAGGTAGGTTGGATGGATGGATGGATGGATGGATGGATGGATGGATGGATGGATGGATGGATGGATGGATGGATGGATGGATGGATGGATGGATGGATGGTACTTTTATTGACATCCTGTCTTTTCCCCAAAGGCTGAGTTCCCACCTACTGTAAACTCCAGACCAGAGTAATCCAGGTTGTGATGCGGTTAGGGCTGGAGGCTGGGAACAGCACCGAGCATGCATTGGGCTGATCCCACAACCAACCCACAGGTGCGCACAAGCACACCTGCGCCCGCGCCACCACCCTCTGCCGCTGCCATCCTGGCCTCCTCCTCTTCTTCCTCCTCCGATCCTGCAACAGATGGCCACCGCCACCATCCACCCCTTAAGGAGCAACAAGGCATCGGCTTGGTAAAGCCAGCAGCAAAGGAGGTTATGTGGGTACAAGACTGTAACTCAGAACCTTTCAGCTTGAGATGCTGAAGGATACAGTCTCTGTCTCACCTGGATCTCTAGAGCACTCTGCTCCTCCTTCATTTGGTCAATTAGCTTCAGCAAGTAGACCTTCTCCTCTTTCAGGTTCGTGATTTCAATCTTCTCTTGCTTTTGTAAGGCTAAGATTTGCTGGGTGCATTGGTCAGAGGCCGTGACCAGAATGCCGTTTACAGCCTCCAGAGAATAGATCTTCTCCTTTAGGTGTGCTAAGACAGGGTAAAAAGCACATTCCCAGGTTACATAAAGGCTCTAAGCTCTACAAATATGTCTGTAGACTTACTGAAGGAGCATTAAGCTTCTAAAATTACCGGTCATCCTGTCACACACAAGCTTGTCCGAAAGAGGTGTGGAGGAGGGACAGATGGGAGAAGAGAGAGGGAGCAACTCACTTTCACACACACACAAGCTATACCGAATCTAATGCAGAAGAAAAAGAATTAAGCAGGATTCATAATATATTACTTCCTCTTTGCTTTTGTGTGTGTGTCTGTGTGTGAGAGAGAGGGGACGTTCTTAACAATCGTGGAGAAACTGAGTGTTTCCCCTCAGTGGTACTTTCTCTCCCCCTCTCCTCCCCATCCTCTGTCAGGAGAGCCGAGTTAGAGGGAGAGGGCCAGTCAAATTGGGTTTAGCTTTGTTGGCCTGAGGGCAACAGAAAAAAGAAGTAATTAGCTTTAAAGACTTAATAGTGGGAAGAAGGAGAGTGTTTTTTCCACAGAGAGAGCTGACAGGCCTGAGAGGAGAGACACTGAAACTCTGAGGAGGAAAAACTGACAAGAGAGGAAACTTATAAAGGGAAATAGGAGTTAGTTAGATGATTCAAGCATACGTTTAATTTTGTTTTTTTATTTCAATTTATGCCGTAACAATAAACCCCTGAGTTTGGTTAATTAAAGTGAGTCATTATTCTGTTTGTGGTAAGGTCTAGAAGGGACTAGCAAACAGAGGGCCATGAGTGAGCGGGAAAGAAGGCCACGGAAGATCTGCTGAGGTAGACAAATCACCTCAGCTTCACAAGCCCCTCCAAGAAACCCCCTGTCTCCCTTCCTTTACTCTCTAAAATGGAGGATTTCAAGCACTTGGGGTACGGTGGAGAGTGGCATGAAAACGGGGGAGTCAGAGGACATCAACCCTTCCAATTGGATAAGAGGGAGAACGCCCCGAAAAATACATTTCCTCCCCCAAACTCCACTTCGCCATTCCCGTTGTGGAAAAACAAAGCGATCTGATCGCCAGAACAGAAGTGAGAGCTGATTCAGTCCACATACAGATAATCTCCTTGTCAGGAGCTTTACTCCTCAAAAAGTACGGATTCTTTAAAAACAGTGGGAACTTTGAAAAGTCAAAATGGTTTCAAAGCTCATTATACACTGAATGGGAACTCACCCTTAGAGCTTCAAAGCTTCTACATGGTTGGGGATTAGCTAGGGAAATCGCCTTCTTCCAAACTTCTCTTTGTATGACAACGTCGGTGTTCTCTTACCTATTGTCACTTCATACTCATTCTTGATTGAAGCCAACAAGGGCCTGTAGGTTTTGAAGCCTTCCATGAAAAGCTCAAATACTTCTCTATAAGGCTAAGGAAAAGAGGAAGCGAGAAAGAGGGAAATAAATTAAAATCCAGTGTTAGGGATGTGCATGAATATTCGAAACATCCAAAATCCGATCAAATTCATTTGAATTCGGACATCTGAAGTCAAATTGAATGTCTATACATTTGAATTCAAAGATTCAAATGAATTTTGATTCTTTTGAATAATTCGTACAAATTATTCTAACATTCATATGCGTACGGATATGTATGCATTACATATGTATCTCTATGCATCTTATTTGTATTTGTACACATTTGTATGGATACATAAGGGACGAAAACAGGATGCGTATAAGATAAAAATGGGATGCCTACAGATGCGTACGGACGCATTTGAATGTTGTCAACATTCGTATCTTCAAATACGAATAAAAAATTCATTCAAATAGATTTGAATGAATTCGAATCAAATCAAATGTGAATACATTCAGATTTTAAACATTCAAATAGATTTGAAGTTTTGGATATTCGATTCAAATTGAATCGAATGCCAAAAATTGCATTTGTGCACACCCCTATCCAGTATTGCAATCAGCCCCACAGCTGTAGATAGCAGTGAAAACTTTCCTATATATTCCATTAAAATAAACAAAGTCTTCTATCACTCTCAGAACTGATAGCTTACTTGCCATGTTAATCCATACGTTATGCCGCTGATGTAGCCTTATCCTGGAACATTGTGGGGGATAAAAATACAATTAAATAAAACACAAATAAATGTTAGGATGTAGGCTTTCACAGCTGAACTTCTGGACAGAGCAAGAAACCTGGGCAGGCGGTAGCCAATGAATGGTGAGTACTTGTTGTTAGGGAGGCATTGCCAGATTTTAAGGTGAAGGGACAGCAGTATCTAGAAATATGATTTAGGATTATTCTTTTTACTGTTTGAATGCTTGAGTTATTTTGAACGACTATAGAAAGGGGTGCATTTCTAAAATAAGTGACTGAAAAAAGCCACGTCTCATGGTACCCTAAATATATATTATTTTGAATCCGTATCAGAGGTGTTCGGTGTCCAGACCTGGAGCCTGAGTTCTTGTGCTTTTTCCCCTTTCGTAAGATCCAGAGCTTGTAGCTCTCTCCGCAGGTATGTTTCCAGTTCTTCAAGATACCGTGGTTTTGCTGCAGGAGGAGAAATGTGATCTCTAGTGGTGCTGAAAGGCAGAAAAGTATATATTACTCCACACATTTTGACATCATCTACACAATAATTTTCTTTTAAAATGCCAACTAGGGATGTGCACAAATATTCTAAACATTCAAAATTAGATCGGATTTGTTCAAATTTGGACATTCAGATTTGAATCAAATGTCTGTAAATTCACATTTAAATGTTTGAAAGAATTTTTGAATCTATTCATTTGAATCAATTGGACATTCGTAGGTGTACGGATATGTGAATCCGTACACATTTCTATGGATCTCTACGGAACCAAAACGGGATGTATATGGGATAAATACAGGATGCGTTCGGATGTGTATGGATGCATACAGGACAAATGGGATAAATATGGGATGCGTACAGGCACATACGAATGTTGTCAGCATTTCAAATTGTATGAATGTGTATAGATGCGTATTCAAATTGAAAATTCAATCGAATGTGGATAAATTCGAATTTTAAAGATTCAAATTTAATCAAATTTTCCGATATTAGATTCAAATTGAATCGAATCCTGAAAATTGCATTTGTGAACACCCCTAATACTAACATCTCAGGGTGGAAACATTGGGTGTTTTTCCACTGACACTAAAAGTATCCATTAAGTACCCATTAATGGGTACATAATGGCATTTTTGTACCCATTAATGGGTACTTAACGGGTACTTCTAGTGACAGTGGAAAAACACCCATTGTATGTTAGCTTGAGGGGGGAAATCTGAGTAGAGTTTGCAGAAGTGTAACTGGCCAAAAAGGTTCAAACAGTCTTTTCTTTTTTGCTGATTAACAGATTTAAAAGATCTTCCGCTCAGGAAACCCTCAGCTTAAGAATTCCTTTAACAAATTCCTGGTGTGTAAATTTTCTTGTCAGAAATGCTAGCTCAACTTTGAAATGGGAAGAAACTCTGAAGAAAAACAGCTTGAACTGGCAAAGCGGGGGAGGGGGGGCAGAAATATCTGAAAACCTCTAATATCTTTAATAAATTAAGCGAAAAAGCATATAGCCAAGCAGTGGCGGACGACGTGTGTGATTTGAGCCAGAAGCCCCTCTCCCTGCTGAAAGCAGATTCCTGAGCAGGGGTGCACACAAATGCAATATTCGAATTGAATATCTGAAGATTAGAATCAATGGGAATGTTTAAAATTCGAATGTATTCACATTCGATTTGATTTGAATACATTTGAATCTATTTGTACGAATTTTTGATTCATATTTGAAGATACAAATGTCGACAATATTCGAATGTGTCTGTACACATCCGTGTGCATCCTGTCTTTATCCCGTATACATCCCGTTTTCGTCCAGCACATAGCTGTGCGGATACGAATAAGATGAGTACAGATATGTACGTAATGCGTACATATCTGTAAACATAAATATGTCTGAATAATTGGTACAAATGATGGGAAAGATTCAAAATTCATTTAAATTCAAATGTATAGACACTTGATTTGAATTCAAATGTCCGAGTTTGAACAAATTTGATCCAGTTTTGAACGTTTCAGATGTTTGTGCTCATCCCTGTTCCTGAGTTTCCTTCGAAGCCTGTGGGGCCCACCAGAACTCTTCTGCAGCTACAAGCGAGACAGAGGTATTCCAGGGAGGAAGGTCCCAAAAGAGGCTCTGGGAACTTCTTCACTGGCAGGTCTTCCAGAACAGCAAGCATCCCATGAGCTTCATGTGAAAGGAAGCCTTCTGGTACATTTGCTGGTTTGGTGTATCGGCCAGTGTGGAATCAGCCATTGTGGCAAAGAGACAAAAAAACTCTCTGAAAAGTCTAGTCCAGCAAGCCTTACTTTTAATGTTCCAGGACGTACCTTTGCCATTCTGGCTGAGCGCAAGGTTTTCTGTTCTGTAGGATTGTTTGTCCTGGTGCAAAGGCAGGCCATGAGGACAAGTGACCGCTAGGCAGGTTCTGAGGAGATGAGAGTAAAATAAGAGGTGATTACCTGTCTCTGGCCAAAAAGACACGAAACCCTTTTCAAAGGTAATAATACCTTTCGCCTTCTTGCTACAACACAGCTTCGGTTTTTGGCCCAGACCCAGTCTGTTACTGCCTCAAGGCACGTGAAATTCTCCAAAGGTCATGGTAACACCTTCACTTTAAACCTTCATTAGTCCATCTTCCACATTATCTATCCCAAAGGTGAATTTTCTGAGTTATTTTACACTTAAAGAAAACAGCTTGTCACTTTGCTGATGTATTCTCTCGCTCTGAAAGTGAACTGAAACTGGATTAAACCTTAGGTGTGACCATAACCCAAGTCTCTGCAAAAGGTTCCAGTGCTCTGCTGTGATTGCTTTACCTACCAAAGCCTTTTGTTTCTTCTGAGAGGGCTTCTTCAGAACAGTTAAGCTTTCTTGGCAAGGTAAGCTCTGAGGACAATCCTGGAATGAGACCCTAGAAAATGGGAAGAAAGGGAAACTGCAGTCCCCCTGGGAAAAATTTGGTAGCAGGGAGCTACATTTTTCATTTGTAGCCCCATCTACAGAAGAAGACGGGGCACCTAGGAATCTATCTTGGAGTCAGGAATCTAAACAATACATGATCTAGATCAGCAGTTCTCAACCTTCCTAATGCCGCGACCCCTTAATGGGGTTCCTCATGTTGTGGGGACCCCCAACCATGGGGGCGGAGCAGCTGGGAGGTGGGAGGGAAGGGTGGTGGGAGGCTCGTCGTGACCCCTCTGAAAGGGTAATTCGACCCCCAAAGGGGTCCCGACCCCCAGGTTGAGAACCACTGATCTAGATAGTTCTGGGATATTTCAAGAGCCAAAACAAATGAATAATAAAAAATATTAGAAAACATCTACTGTAGGACTTCGCTTGAAGATACCTCTTCTGAAAGGGTGTTTTTCCACTACCACTAAGTACCCAATGAAGCACCCATTAAGGACCCACTAGGTTCAGAGCCAGATGACCCCATTTCTACTACAGACCCCATTATTTATTTATTATTTATTTCCATTTCTATCCCTCCCCATACCCGAAGGTCTCACATTTGTTTCCACCACAGCTAGGGAAACCTGAATCATATGGGTCCTTCAGGACCTATAATCCAGATTTCCTGTAGACCCCATTAAAGGGGTCTACAATGGGGTCTTCAGCCAACAAATCCAGATCATCGGGAGCTTGTTTCCACTACAATTGGGCAATGGGGTCTAGAGGAGGCTCGGGGGGAAGGCACCCGTGGGGGGAGGGGTTGCCCGAAACTCAAGACTTCGAAGTCCCTCCGAAGTTGCCTTTGGAGATTAGCACAGCTCCGAAGAAGAACCTCTTGCGAGAGCAATGCCACTGTCAAAGGCTCCGGAGGATCTTTGAAGTTAGTGGCAGATCACTCCAGAGTTTCTAGGGAACTGCTCTGGAGGATCTTTGAAGATTCTATGGAGCGTCTATGGAGATTGCACCCCCTGTCCCCCAAAACACCTGGGGTGACAGGCAGACCCCTCGTGGGTAGATCCAGATTTGCACATGGGTGCTCCGGCATTTCCACCGCAGGCAGGCTAGCACCCATTGTTATTGGGTGCTGGACCACCCGTGGAAACACATTGGGTACTTCCCTTAATCCGGATCTACTAGATCCGACCTGGATTAAAGGAGCTCGGTGGAAAAACACCCAAAGAGTGGCTTAAAACTATCAAGCATCTGAAAGGTGTACATATGAGCATTCCATCAGAAAGAAATGGCCACACAGTTTGTGTACATGTGTCTGTCCATCTGTGTGGTTGAGGATAATGCGTGAGTCAGTAACATCCAGGATGAGTGAGCACAGATGAAAGCCCCTCTTCCTGCTGAAAGCCAGTTTCTGAGTTCTTTTTGAACTCCAGGTGGCTCACCTACAGGCTTTCAGCTGCAGTTACCCACAGTGGCCATCACAAATGTGATGGGTTTGGACATGCCTGGAAAACCACCCACTTAAATAATCAAATAACAGTGCTTACTAGGATCCAAAGAAAAATAATTTACTCTTCCTTTCATGGCAATACCTTTTATCGGTGGTGCCTTGAATTCTGACCCTAAAACAAAGAATGAGAAATATATATATATGACCTTCAGACCACGGTGAAGCTCACTAAGGTCTTACTATTTTAACAGTGAATATGTATTCAAGAAGCAGAAACAGTCAATAACAGGAAAATTTGTCTATATTGTACAGGTTCTCACATATTTTTCCTCATGTGACTTGTATATTATTACAAATTTTTAAGGCTTTGCTTAATCCCCCCCCCCTTCATATTTGGCATTAACCTCAAGGTCAATATTGTATTATGAAAACAGTGGGATCAGAGTTGGCTTTATACAGTGGGTCACTTTAATAAGAAAATCACAGATTGACTGTTTTTCAAGGACACTAGGACAATAAGACAAGATCCTGAAAAAACAGAGGAAGTCACCAGTTGCGAAAAATGGACTATTATATGACGACTGGGAAAAAGGGGTGACAATGATCCCTGAAGTTTTATTACTGTAGTATCAAAAATAAATAAAAATTAATTTCAAAAAAAAAAGAAGAAAAAATCACATCCATCTAGTCTTTGTTCGGTTTCTGTTCCTTGTCAATACAGCACATAAAGCCATCGAGGCTGGTTGCTGCCACTACCATCTCTTCTATTAGCAAATCCCACAACCCCAATAATCCTCTGGGTACTGATGTATTTACCTACATGCTATATCAAGTCCTCACTTTTAATTATTAATTAATGGCTCTGACTGTATAAAGGGATTTTAATATTTGTATGTTCTTTTATGCCAATAAAGGTTCTGAATTGAACTGAGAAAAAAAATACTTCCCCTTGTCTGTCCTGACTTTCCTGCCCATCAGCTCCCTAGGGTTGGTTTCCACCACCCTGTGCCCGCTTTTATCTACTCCCATCAGGTCTCGCCTTCCAAGGCTGAAGAGGTCTAAAGGTTGCAGGTTGATTTCGTAAGAAGGTGTTCCAGCCCCTGGATCATTTCGGTACCCAAGCAGGGATTTCAACGGGTTCTCCTTCCTGTGGGCCAGTCCCAGGAGGCTCTCCGCTTCGGGGGAGCTAGGAGGAGACGAGCAGCTCTCCCATCCCCGCGATTCCGCCTCCCCTTTCCTTCTAGATCGCTCACCCAAAGGCTGCCCAGTCCTCCATCGACCTGGCAGGGATGGAGCCGCAGCAGCGCAGGTGAGTCAGCCGCAGGCGGGAGGGAGGGAGGATGTTGACACGGCGTCTCCTAAGCAACGGACGCCACCTGCCGCGGTCCAGCCTGAGGCTGCGGCGCCCTCTAGGGGCAACCAGAGGCGATGCAGCGAGAGGAAACGTGGATCATCACCGGGGGCGGGTGGGTCGCCAAAGTGGGATCGCATCGCGATAGAGACGTTGGGCATGTAGAAAGATCTGTCGGGGGCGGCGAGGAAGAAAGAAAGGGTGCTTTTCAGGCTTGAACATTCGTGTTAAGTGCTTAAGCAGGAATCCAGGCACTGAGAGGAAAAATAAGTTTGATTTGCCCTTTAAACAACATTAATTAAACACCCAATTACAGCTAAGTTTTGCTCCCATAACAGAGATCTTCTGACACGCCTTTTACAAGGCCAAGAAAGATCTACAATAATCAGAGTAAGCCTTTTTATTCTGAAAGCTACGAAGAAAAGAGCATGCTTCTTGGAAAAAGAACTGGGAAAATAAGATCCTACCTGCAAATAGAATGTCGGCTACTTTCCTTTATTCTGTTTTATAACGTTTTTATTGCTATTTACCGAACTTTGAAATGGTCATATGGCTGATCAAATAAAATTATTATTATTGTTATTAACATTAATTAAAGGTTATTAAATGCTTTGCTATTCCGTGCAGGGGGGCGGGGAGCATATCTGTATTTTGTAACTGATGAATAATCGTGATATTATGAAATCTTTTCGTTGTTGCATGCTATTAAATAAAATTATTTAAAAAGCAAACAAACAGGAATCTCTGCGTTTGCTTTTCAGCAGGATGCTTGCCATGCACGGGAACAGAAGAGAAATAACTAAAAAATAAAAATAACAAGAAAAGCAAGATTTTTATTTTGATTGCCCACTCCGCTTCCATCCTGGCGACGGCAGCAGGGATGGTCCAAGCAACTCTCAGATCACGCGCACGTATCTCTGGCCCTGCGCCTTTCTAGCTCTGGAGCAGTGACCACTGGACCTGGCACCTGCCTGACCGAGAGTCCTATAAGGGACACCAATACCCCAGCTGCAGGGCTGGTGCTGAGCCCTCCTGGACTCATACTCCCGGCAAGCTCCGTGCGGCACAGCTAGTGGGCGGCCCCCTGCGCGCAATGCTCCCCGGGACCTATAGTCGTTCCCTCTCCCGATGGGCCCTGCCCAGAGTGGGCGGCCGGACTCGCTTTCCCGTCGTGCCCCCGGCGCCCCATTGTGGCCGAGCCCGCCTCCCATTGGACAGCCAGGGAAACGGGGCCCGCTCCGCTCCTGCTGACACAATAGTGGATCCAAGATGGCCGACGGGGGTGCAGCGAGCTTACCTGGGGGAGACTCGGCGCTGCCTCCCCCACCTCCCCCCCCGCCGCCGCCTCCCCCGCCGCCGCCGCCGCCTCCCCCGCCACCGTCTCCCCCGGAGGAGCAGGAGCTGAGCCAGCGCCTCCGCCGCCTCTACCCGGCTGTCAACCAAGCGGAGACGCCGCTGCCGCGCGCCTGGAGCCCCAAGGACAAGTATAACTACATCGGCCTCTCCCAGGGCAACCTGAGGGTCCACTACAAAGGTACCTGGCGGCGGGGGGGGGGAAAGATTTGGGGGGAGGAGTCGCCCCGAGGAGCCCCCCTGTCTCTGGAGGGGGCTGCCGTGGAGGCAGGGAAAGGGATTTGGGTGGGAGGGGTCGCCCCGAAGAGCCCCCCTGCCTTTGGAGGGGGGTGTTGTGGGAGGCAGGCAAAGGGATTTGGGTGGGAGGGGTCGCCCCGAGGAGCCCCCTGTCTCTGGAAGGGGCAGCTGTGGGAGGCAGGCAAAGGGATTCGGGTGGGAGGGGTCGCCCTGAGGAAGGCCCCTATCTCTGGAGGGGGCTGCCTTGGGAGGCAGGCAAAGAGATTTGGGTGGGAGGGGTCGCCCTGAGGAAGGCCCCTGTCTCTGGAGGGGTTTGCTGTGGGAGGCAAAGGAGACGAGAGAGATGACAGATTTGGGGTGGGGGCTGTGGCTCGGAGGCCGATGCTGAGGTGGAAGGGGGCCGCACTATAGCTTCATTCAGACCTCACTTAATCCACATTGTTTGGATAATCTGCAATAAAGCATTTATAATCCAGGATAAAATGTGCCTGGCTGTGCTTTACTCCAGATTATCCAGATGTAATGTGGATTAAGTAAATTCTGTTTGCATTAGGCCATGGGAGGGGAAAAGTTCAGGATCTGGCCAGCGGTTGGGTGCGAAGGAGGGACATCACTGGGCCACCCGTAGGGACTGTGTGAAGAGTGGGGCCTAGGGAAGACCTTTAGGAGGCAGAGGGGTTTCAGGGGGCCACAGATTCTCAGATGAGGAGTCCTTCAAGGGCTGTGTTCTGGGGCTGAGGAGTTTTGCTTCGTTTGGTGTACCTGTTGCTCTGACAGTAAGAGACCTGCCATTGCTTGAGGTGGGTGGTTAGGCTGAAAACCTGGTAAGGGCTGGCAGCTTTGATGTTGTGTGCAATCCTGGTAACAGATTGCTATCTGGCTTTTTCTTGGGGATTTGGATGGCTAGTAAATGAGCCCTAGACTGAGGCGCTAGTTTCCTGGCTAGCTTGCGCTTGCTGCTAGAGAGTAGACAAAAGGAATAGCCACAGATGTCTCGTGTTGTTTTCTTCTTCTTTTTCCTGTGGTGCTCTGCAGGGGTCTGTGGCTTTCCCAGCAAGGCATCCTTTTTGAGGCTTCTGTCGAAATGCTTCTGACTCTTGCAAAGTTGCTGTGCTCATCTCTTGGCTGTGAATGAGGCCTAAAGGGGCTTGTGGTCTCATCCTCTTTCCTCTTTTCCTTTTTTTTTTTGCAGGACATGGGAAAAATCACAAGGATGCAGCTTCGGTCAGAGCTACCCACCCCATACCTGCAGCCTGTGGCATTTATTACTTTGAAGTAAAGATAGTCAGTAAAGGGAGAGATGGGTAAGTGTGTGTTAATAGTTCATTCTGGATCTTTTCTTCTCTGGTTCAAACCTGGGCCCTTTCTACAATTGGCCGTATTCTCATGTATACCTTGGAGTAGGGACCTGCGATCCTCACGCTCATGTAGAATACAGCAGACTCTACCTGAGGCCTGCCTTAGTCTGCTCTAACAGGTGGATGGCAGGTTGTTATTCCAAGATATGACCCAGAATATGTTCCAGTGCAGAAACAGTCCTGGTCTTCCTAACTGCATGTGTACAGATGGTTACATCTGGGATAAGGGTGTGTGAGAAGGAAGAAACATTACATCAGGGGCAGCCAGTGCAGGTGAGTACAACTGAAAGGCCGTCTAACCTGCTGAAAGCAGATTTTCTGAGCTTCCTTTGAAATTCACAAGGGAAGTCCCTTCTCCTGGTGAAAGCCAGTATGGAAGCTTCCTTTGAGGACTTCAAAAGAGGTGACAAACCTGGTTTCGGCTGGAGGAGGGACTTCCGGCTGGACTCACCTGCACCAGCTGCCACTGCGTTACGTGTCTTCGAAGTATACCATGTACTAGTTTGTTCCTAAAATGGGAGCTGAGTGAGTTATTTGGTTGTGTTCAAGTTCAGCTGGGAGGATACAGCTGTGGTTCAAATCCAGTTCCTGTTCCAGTTAAAAAACCGGTTCGACTTCCTGCCCTCAAATGCCAAGCTGGTAATATATACTGAGATGAGGCATTCTTATTACACTGTACTCTCTGATGACTGGTATGGGTAGCTATACCAAGCCTGTGTCTTAACATTCCAGCCTGGGTCTGAAATCCAATATGGTAGTGGCTGAAAGGGACACAGAAGAAAACTGTGTCATTGATTCAGACTGAGAAAACTCTGGTGCAGCTCCGGATAAAACAGCTTTTAGTGAGACTTCTCTGCATCTTCTTGCTCAAGGCAGATATTGTTAGAGGCTTAGGACAGGTGATACTGGGGATCTATCTAGGTAATCCTTAAATTTGCAGAGTGATGATTCAGCAATTGCTCATTAATAATTAATTGCCCAGCCATTCAAATGGGATCAGGGAATAATAGTTCCTCTAGTAATTTTGCGGAGGTCGATAAATTTCCTGAGTCGTTTCTCTTCCTTCCATCCTAGCAATTTAGGGCTTTACGGCTACTTTGTTATTTGTGCTGTTCGTAACGAAGTAAGCGGATGGCTTTTCTGAGGACGAAGCTGGTGAAGGACAGAAAGCCTTGAATTCTAGGACAAGGCCAACCTTAGACCTCAATATTGGAGGATATGTCGTAATTTGCTTTGTTAGACATTACTTCTACTCTGAAGAACAGTTGATAGCATTGGGAAGGAGGAAGTGAAAGCTTGCATTCTGTTTCTTTGATGTGGCATGGGCTTAGGTTGCATGCATTTAAAGAATAGTTATGTTGAGCACCATAATAATAATGATGATGAAATCTTGTGTGTGGACAACACACTATTGAAAATTCATTGTGATTATAATGCAGTGGGAACTGAAAAGCATCTAAGTACTATTCTCTCATTGTAACCCCAGAGAACCATTTTAAATCATCCCAGTGGCTAAAGAGAAGAGTCTGGTATCAGTTGTTCATGGGGCATCTGCTCAAGAAGCATATCTCAGTTGTACCTGAACATAAAGAATGCCCTCAGTGGGTCGGGTTTATGGTCCGTTT
This sequence comes from Aspidoscelis tigris stejnegeri, assembly GCA_023333525.1. Classification (NCBI taxonomy): domain Eukaryota; kingdom Metazoa; phylum Chordata; class Lepidosauria; order Squamata; family Teiidae; genus Aspidoscelis; species Aspidoscelis tigris. Next base: position 8,354,380 of record JALMGA010000013.1, read on the forward strand.
AGTTCAGCAGTTTGTTCTCAAGGTGGCCAGCCAGCAGCACAGGGAAATCTACCAACAGGACATGAATGCACAGCTTTCTTTCCATGCAGCCTTCCAGCCGACTGGAGGCCCTGCCATTAAGATAGGGATGTGCACTAATGAGGGGTTTTATTTATTTATTTATTTATTTATTTATTTATTTATTTATTTATTTATTTATTTATTTATTTATTTATTTATTTATTTATTTATTTATTTATTTATTTATTTACACACACACACACACACACACACACCTGAGGGTCTCTGGGCGGCTTACAACATTTAAGAACAAGCACACTAAAATTGTATCACACAATAATAAAAACAGCGTAAGATTTAAAAACCAACACGATAATAAGAATAAGAATAAAAACAATACAAAAACAGTTTAAAACAGTGGTGTTTGGAAGGAGGAAAGAATAAAGAGCATTTAGCCAAAGGCCTGAGTGAAGAGGTGCATCTTCACCGCCTTCCTGAATATAAACAGAGAAGGGGCCTGACGCACCTCCAAGGGGAGACCATTCCATAGCCTGGGGGCCACTACTGAGAAGGCCCTCTCCCGGGTGCCCACCCGCCTAACCGCTGAAGGTGGTGGGACAACCAGGAGGGCCTCTCCTGCAGATCTTAAGACATGGGCAGGTTGATATGGGAGAAGGCGCTCCTTTAGATATCTGGGGCCCAAGTCATTTAGGGCCTTATAAGTCAGAGTTAGCACCTTGAATTGGGCTTGGAAATGAATTGGCAGCCAGTGCAGTTCTTTTTGAACCGGTGTGATATGCGTCCGGTTAGCTGTCCCGGTCAGCACTCGGGCAGCTGCATTTTGCACTAGCTGCAACTAAAGCGTCAAATCTGCCCTGAATCCAGCTCGAATCTGCTCTCAACCCATGTTGAATGCACTCTGGATTCACTGCAGATGTGACTGGCACAGCCGCTTTCCCACCTCCCCGGGTTCATGAATGTTCTGAAACATTTGTGCGAATACGAATGTCAATGTAGGAATGTCGTAACATTCAACTCGTATACGAATGTCTAAATTAGTACAAATTTATACGAATATCCCTAATCAAGACTAATAACCATTGATAGCCCCATTTTCCATGAACTGGTGCAAACCTTTTTTGGAAACCATCGGAGCTGGTAGTCAACACAGTATCTCACGGTCGTGAATTCCAGAGTTTAAGTCTGTATTCCTTTTGTCTGTTCTGGTTTGTCCCAGATTCAGCTTCATCGAATCTCAGTTCTGGTAGAGGTCCTGCGTTTAGGCTAAGCAGATGGTAAATAATGAGTGTCACAGATAATACTTAGTTTTATCACCCCATATCAAATGAGGATCACAAGTTTATAATCACTTGTTTATATCCAGGGGTATTTTTCCACTAGAGTTGAGAACCCTTTCAAGAGCCCATTAGGAACCCAATTGATACCTGATTGGTCCCAATTGGGAAGGCCCTATGCCAACCTGGACCCCATTGAAGTGCCCATCTGCAAGGCCCTGTGCCCATGAGGGCAGGGCAAATCTGGATTTAATGGGTCCTTCAGGCCCTTAAATCTGGATTTCGTGTGGACCTGATTAAAGGTGTCCACAATGGGGTCTTCAGGCATTCTCAAGATCTGGATCTCCAAGAGGACCCTGTCTCAAAGATCTGGACCTTGAAGATCCGGATCTTTGACTGTGTGGAAAAAGGGAGCAGAAGGTGATTTCGGGCGCTGGGTGCTTTCTCTTTCCCCTAGTGCTCCATTCTCCTTGCTCTTGCTCTTGAATAACAGTGTTTTTATAGTTTCCTGTATTAGAATGAGGTTCTTGTTACTGCATTCAGACTTACAGATTAACCACCAGTGTTTGAACAAAATAACATTTATGCTCCTTGGAACTAAAGTGAAAGGCTAAAGTTGAGAGACTTGTCCGAGTGACCTGAGGCAGATGTGATTTGCAGCTCTAAAACGTCAACATGTTATCAGGAAACTAGCAGTTAGACAAATAGCCTAGCCCCAGCCTAGCACTTTCTAGATCCAAACAATGTGTTTCACAGCAATGGAATCCCAGTGTCGAATTTGAGGTTATGTTAAATGTGTTCAGTGTTTTTCTTTTCTTAAACACCCCCCCCCCATTCTTGGGGCTGAGGAAGGAATCTAAATATAGAACATGGACTCTGTAAACCATGCCAGAGATTGCTTGGTGCTCTTCATTATGCAATCATTCCACAAAAATCTTAAAATCTGGCATTAAACAAGAGGCCCTGTAGAACTACCGTAGTACTATTTTTGTTGGGAATTCACCCACTTGTCATGTATTCATACCTATCTCTTCCTTCATAACAAGTAACAAAAATAAAATATCCGTGTCTTTGTTGATGTTCAGGCCTAAAGAAATTACAGTGAAAAGGCAATAATTTAAATTATATTTTTTCTTGGCTGGAAGAGCATCATGATAAAACATCAGCAGGTTTGTTTGGGCTTTGCCATATCTTGAGTTTTCACACCTGGGCTGCTTCTGGAGGTTGGGGCAACTGACTTGGGGCAAAGGAGGGGCCAGATGAGTTCATGTTCATTATGGGCCTCAAAGTTTCAGATGAACCCCTAGGCTCAGCAAGATTGGTGACTATTATGTAGAACTATTATGTTAATCATCTGTCTATGAGATTTGCTGCCAGAAGAGGTGGTAACAGCAACCAGCCTAGATGGCTTTAAGGAAGGGTTAGATAAATTTATGGATGACAGAGGTATCAGTGGCTACTAGAATGGATGCCTATGTATATCCTTCACGCTGTGGGGACAAGCAGGATGCCTCTAAGGCCATTTGCTGGGATTCGAGAGCAGGAGAAGGTTTGCCCTTGTCTCTGCTTGAGATGCCCATGGACAATTGGTAGGCCACTGTGTGAGACAGGATGCTGGACTAGATAGGCTTTGGCCTGGTCCAGCAGGGCTCCTCTTATGTTCTTACATTTGAACAGTTTTTTTAAAGCAGATAAAGATAGGATTTACCCTTTACAGATGCCTTCAGCCTTCTTATTGTTATCTCCATTGGCAAAATCCTACAGTTCTTTGGACTCATCAGGAATTAGCTGAAGGATATTCAGCAGGACACTAAATTGTTTCTCAAAATGAGGCCTGTTGCTCAGATATTACCCTTCATTAACCTGACAGGTATCTTAATTTTCTTCAAAGGAATGTCTTCAGTAATATTATAAGTCTGCACTTTGTTGGAATTTGAATTTAAGAGACCAATTTCTGGCCCATCATTTGATGCAGTGTCAGTTAGCTTCTAAAAGCTAACTGCCCAGGACAGGAAGCTGAACCTTTACATATGTACATTGTGCCTAAAAGTTTTGGAGCAAAAGGTGAACAGAAGAAATTCAGTAGCTGCCTTCAGATCAGTCCAAAGGAACTTCTAAATCATCCAGACTACATGCAAACACACATGAGCTCAGTTTCCAGAACTGCTGAACACCTTTCAGAACACTGTTGCCCATGCTGGTCTTACCTGTGAGCTAAAGCAGGAGGAAGCAAAAGAAGGAGGTGTTTGTGGGCCTCAGCCTGGGTGATTTCCTTCCAGTGAGAAGACTGAGCAGGTGTCTGCTTAATAAATGTCCTGCCTTCCACATGACTTCTGTAGAGCAGCCCTTGCTGTTCTCCCCAGATGAGTGGGCGAAGGTGGGATCCAAGATAAAGTAACAAAAGCTGGAAGAATTCTACTTTGCTGTAGAGATAGGATATCCAGAGACAATGTCACTTTTACAGGGGATCAGGGCCAAGCAAAAGGGGATCTGTATGAACCAGGGATATGCACAAATTTTCTTTTCCCATTTGCTTTGTATCAAAGTGAATGGGTCAGAACTTTGCATTTGTGCAAATGGAGCCACTTTGAACATGGCAGTCTTTGAATTTGTTTCGAACCCCTGCGGCTACTAGTTGCGCCTCCAAATCTGCTTCTGACAAAGGCCCAAAGCTTTCGCTTTGCATGCAAAGGTCAGTCTTGGAATATGCCCCACGTTCAATTTGAATGCAACGTTTTGATCCTTTGAAGTATGAAGGTGACGAACTCTTCTGTCGAACGGACCTTTTGATCAGCAGGTGAGGTTCCTCCGCTATTAAACTTGAGGTCTGTAAACTTGAGGCTGCAGTGTTTCCCAACGTGAAGAGGAAGGGAAAGAAGAGAGAGCCGGTGGACATAAAGTGTGCCAAGCCTGAACCAGATAATATTTCAACACTTGCTTTTGTGGCAATTCCTCCTGAGAGTCGACAGTGGTGTGGTGTGAAGAAAAGCAAATGCAATTTTAGGTTGCGGTAGGGTTTTAGTTATTTAAAACATTGATGTCCTGCTTCTCGTTTAAAAATAGAAGGACTACATAGCCCTCCTTGTCGTGAAACATAGGACCTTTGTGCACTTGGTCTTATTCTGGAATATATCCCAGCATAAGTACTTGCTCTCCGCATGCTAGTGCAGACTATGGAAGGCCCCAGGTGAGGTCTGCCATAGTCTGCATTAGCATGTGGCAACAAGGTAGCTATCCCGAGATGTATTTCAGAATAAGGCCAAGTGCAAAAGGGCCATAGTATCTCTGTTCAGTCCAGTGCTGGTTTGACTCCATCTTGAATAGTGTGACCCGTCTGAGCCTGTTAAGATAGAGAGGCTAATGAAGATTCTGCGGGAGCAGTTAACAAATAGTTGTGCAGAGAGATTGAGACAACTAGGTGTGTTGGGCCTTGTGAAGATGGGCTGAGTCAGGAGGAGATACGATATCACTTTCAAGGTAACTGAAAGGCCATAGCATAGAAGAATAAGGGAGTGTTATGTGGAAGAGGAATGGACTGTTAAGTATGCTTTACTGAACAGCAGGCTTAGGGTAGAAGAAGAAGAGTTGGCTTTTCTACCCCGCTTTTCTCACCCATTTAAGGGGACTCAAAGCGGCTGACAAAGCTTTCTATTCTTCTCCCCACAACAGACACCCTGTGAGGTAGGTGGGCCTGTGAGAGCTCAGAAGAGAGCTGTGACTAGCCCAAGGTCACCCAGCTGGCTTCATCGGGGACTGTAGAATCAAACCAGGTATTCCCAGATCAGAGTCAAGCTCCCTAACAACTTGGCCAAAAGGCAGAACACCCTTTCATATCAGGAAAAAAAAACCCTTAATTCTCATAGGAAGAGGTGTTCCTTATTGGATTTTGTTACCTGCTGAAAATTGTGGCCTCTGTTTTCAAGTGGGACAGAGATCTCTTGAAGTCAGTTTCATTTGCATTCCTGGAATAAATGAGCATTGAACTCGATGGCCTAAACCAGGGCTACTCAGTAGGCAGCCCGCCAGTTGTTCCCATATTACAGCTCCCAGTATTCCCCTTCCAGCTTTCTGTCCCATCTCCAGTTGAATGGTGGGAATCAGAGTTCCTGAGCATCTGGAGGGCTCAAAGGTCCCGTCTCTTGCTGTTTAGTTTGTTGCAGGGGGCTTTCAAGAGAGCATGATGGGTAAATTGGATGCCACCGAGATACAGGTGCTAAGTTTTTCTCAAATGTATCTGAGCGCATAGGCCTAGATAATTTGGTGAAGGAACAAAGGGCAGCTGTATTGATGGCTCTAGCATATTGACCCGTGGCACACGGATCAGCTTTGTTTACATTGTTGTTATGTAGCAAATACTGCTTAGCTGAGCAAATTTAATACACCATGGAGTTCCCAAGACGGTTGTAAAGAACTACTATTAGAAATTAATTGGGTTAATAAAGACAGTCCCTCGTGGGCTCATTGTTGCTGCAGAAGTGATGATGTCATTGTAAAATGAATTAAAAACATGACTGTAAATCCTCAGTCACACTTGGGTTTTAACTGTGGCTCAGAGAAGAAATGAGCTATTATGCAGTTGGTACGTCTGAGAATCTGATACTCTTGGGCCAGAGGGGTCTTCATTAAATAGGGGCAAATGCGATGGGCCCGGTCTTGACAGAGATCAGACCATATTTCTGGACGGTAATGTAAATAAATAGCAGGTGTGCATTATCTTTTCATTTTTCCAAGTTTTAAATGACTAGTTGTGATACTATTTTACAGCACTGTCAAGGCAGAGAGGTGTGTGAGCCAAACATACAGCCCAGTGGGAGTATTAGTCCTAGCAAGCCTGTCTTTGTCTGTAGCTGTTTCTTCTCTGAGGGGACAGAAATTCCAGATCGGTATATCCAGATTTCCCAGACCTACTGATCCGGATTCTGGGGAGGCAAGGGCCAGATCCTTGCCATCTGCACAGACGGTACCAACTTGGATCTACCTCCCCTCCCCTGTGGCTGCAAAGCTCTTATGGCATGATGCAGGCTTCCTAGCCATGAGGCATACATGTGGGGGTGATTTTCGGTGTTGCGCTATGGTGCACCATGCTGAAAATCACTTCTGGGTATTCCGGATCACAGAGGCATGTCTCTGTTTTCCGGAGTGAGGCCCTGAGGCCAGATCGTAGACCCCATTAATTGAGTCCACACTGTATCTGGGTAGAAGGCTCAATCGGCATCTACCTCCGTCCTGTGTGGACTGATCCGTCATTGGGAGGTGGGACCTCTACGATCCAGAATAATGTGCGAATGGGGAGGCCCCAGATCCGGATCAGAGCTCTGATCCGGATCTACTGCTCTGTGCAGAAATTGAAAGCCTGGCATGATGACTGGGCCCTGTAAGCAAAACATAGGACTATGAAAGAATTGGTTGGCAAACTTCCTCAGGGCACCAGCTTGTGGTAGTGCACACCTGAAAGGTCTTTTGCAGGCTAGAGAATGAATTTTGCTTTCTTGCTTTGGGGGGCCGGTATCTATATATTTACAGCTGTGGCATTTCCTGTTGACTGCACCTGGACCAGCAGCTGGCCCTGGGTTGGTTTTTTGTTTTTTGTTTTTTTGTAAGCTGCAAAGACCTTTGGAAAAGCACACAGGCTTTTCTGTGCATTTACTTCCAGTGTCTAAATCATCTCACAGCTAAGGGTATGTACAAATGCAGTTTTCGGGATTCGATTCAAATAGAGTATCTGAAAATTCAATTCGATTCAAATCTTCAAAATTCGAATTTAAGCAAATTTGAATTTATTTGTTCGAATTTTCAATTCAGATTTGCACTTACGAATGTTGACGACACTGCTATGTGCCTGTATGCGTCGGTACGCATCGGTACACATCTGTATGCAACCTGTAGTTGTCACGTATGCAACCTGTTTTTGTCCTGTATGGATGCGTACAGATGCAGGAAAGATACGTACCTGCAAGTACACATTGTGTACGAACATGTACACATACAAATATGCGGGTAGTTCAAACAAATAGATTTGAAATTCGTTCGGATCTTTAAATTAGAATTTGTGGATGTTCGATTCAAATTCGGATGTTGAAATCCGGTCAGATTCCTCTGAATTTCAAATACATTTGACTATTCTTGTACACCCTTCCTCACGGCATTGCCCCATTTCTCTATTGTGCACTGTTTAGCCGACCTTGCACGACGCGATTGCAGGGCCCAAGCCTACAAAGCGTCTTGTATTGCTGTTTAGGTGATACGAAGAAGATACCTAAGCTGTTTGGCGGAGAATCGCCTGACAGGGGGTGAAGATTCTGGGCTGGTGTGTGCTTGCTTATTCAGGATGGGTGTCTAGTGGAAATAAGTTTTCACCCTGCTCTCTGAAGGACTGGCTGTCAGCCATGTGAAGGCAACTGTCTGGCATGAGGTCAGTTAATTAAGAGGCTGGACAGGGACTTTGGAACGGTGACCAGTCAGGGGAGGGATGGTTGCTTGGACTGTCTGTTTGTCTGTCTCAGGATGCAGGTCTCTGTAGGTATCTGAATGGGGCCTGAGAAAAGCTTGTGGGTGTGGGGAAGGCACAAAGGGGTGCCTGCTGCCCGTTGGGTTTTGGATGATGCCACCACTATTGTAAACTGTTCATAACCAGCCACATATGTGTTGTTCCGGCATTGCAGAATTTGATATCTTGCTTAATTTCATAGGTGGTGGGCTGGCTGGATTCCAAAGTGGCTATCAGCTCGCTTGGGTGTTTATGTCAGACAGCAAGAGCTGCCAGTCTGTAGAAAGGAGAGGAGCTGCTAATACAATAAGCATCATTGCTGTGTGGCTGTCACAACAGACATTTCATTCCTGGCATGCGGTGTTTATAAAGAACTTGAATTCTTCCGCATGAGTTCCTTATACTTGGAAAATGTTTTGCAGTCGCTTATGGTGCATGGCTGGAATGCATGTTGTCTTCCTTCAGCAGGGAGAGATCATCCCAGCTGCTCACAGGTGAGAGCAAAAGGGGTGTTTGCCTTGGTACAAAAGAACCTGGCACCCTCCCAGTGAGCTGTGATGGTATGAAAAGGCAGATCCTCCAGTCACGGGGGCATCTAGATTTTCTTATGAAACTTGTTTGGCACTGACTTTCACTGTTACTTCAGAAAGTCTTGAGTCCTGGTATTAAAGAATCTTTTGAGCACGCATGCATGCGCATGGACACACATAGAAGAAGAGTTGGCTTTTCTCACCCATTTAAGGGGACTCAAAGTGGCTGACAAAGCTTTCTATCCTTCTCCCCACACCAGGCACCCTGTGAGGTAGGTGGCACTGTGAGAGCTCAGAAGAGAGCTGTGACTAGCCCAAGGTCCCCCAGCTGGCTTTGTGGAGGAGTGCAGAATCAAACTCGGTATTCCCAGAAAAGAGTCTGGCTCCCTAACCACTAGACCAAACTGGCTCATACATACACACAGTACTATCCAAGGGTTTTAGACAGGTGCGGGAAAAAATGCTGCAAAGCAAAATCGAAGTGTTAATAGTTCATTTTTATCCGTTTGCAAAATGCAGAGTGAATGACGAGGGAGAAATCAAAATCAAATCAAGATTTGGCGTGACCACTCTTTGCCTTCAAAATGGCATAAATTCTTCCAGGTCCACTTTAGCACACGGTTTTTTAAGCAACTTGGTGGGGTGGAAGACATGGATAGGTGACAAGGCAGTCCACCACATATCTCTGTGGATTCAGGCTTGCCCCAGTCCTTCCGTCTACTCATGGAATTCCAGACATATTTGATCACGTTGAGATCAGGGCTCTGTGGCGTTTTTTCCACCCCTGCCTAAAATTTTGCACAGTACTCTATGTATAGAACTCAGAAGTAAGTCACTGTAAACCATTTTAGATGGGTTAACTTTTCTAGTGTGTTTCAAAGCAGTTTACGCCACACCTTAAAAAACTTAAAATATTGATACAATTCATGTCAAAACCACAGGAATAAAACTGTGAGAATTCAGGGCTATCAAGACTCCCCCCCCCTGCCCTTCTCAAGAGGACATGCTTACTGGTGGTGAAAAATTACCTTAATGTGAATCATTTGAGCTGGCCTGTGGAAACGTTGCCCTTTAGCTGTTGTTGGAATAACTCCTATTACCCGTCACCCTTGGCAGTCCTGGCTGGGGGTGGTAGAAGTCAAAAGTCTAATAGAGTTTCCCTGAAGTTGTTCCTGGTCCTGTTCCCATTAGACCCAGGCAACCTTTTCAAGCGCCAGGGATGATGAGACTGGCAGTTCGTTATCTGGGGAGCAGCAAATTGGGCAATTCTGTTTCAAGCCCTTTGGCGCACCAAAACCAAAACAAAACCCTCAAATATTGCTAGCGCCGACATAGAACAACATCTGTTCTTCTTTCCCAAATGACAGGAAAAGCAGATTTTAACCAACTTCAAATGGGAGTTTCCTTTTCTTTGCAAAAGCATCTTCAAGTGCTGATGAGTACTAAAAATGGGGTGTAGGACTTTTAAATCATTTGCCCGATCAAAATAGAAATATGGTAAGGTACTGATCTCCAGCTCTTATGCCAGTGAAAACCTGCAACTCTCTATTTTGATTCACAGCAGAAGGTTGAGTTTCTTCCAAAAACTGGGGACAGTGGTGTGGAGGCCAGATTTGGGCAGAGACCCAGAATTATGGGGTATATAAGAGAAATGAAATAAGGTCGTACTCTGTTAAAACTAGGGATGGGCACAAATGTTTGAAATATTTGAAATTCGATTGAATTTGATCAAATTCAGACATTCAGATTCGAATCGAATGTCTCTGAATTCGAATTTAACATTTGAACACATTTTTGAATCTTTCAAATCATTCGTACGAACTGTTTGGACATTTTTACGGATACGTACGGATTACTTATGTATCTGTACACGTCTTATTCGTACCTGTACGCATTTGTACAGACATGTACGGGATGAAAACGGGATGTGCACAAATGCATACAGGTGCATACGGAGGCATACAGATACATTCAAATGTTGTTGACATTTGTATCTTCAAATACAAATTGAAAATTCGTACAAATAGATTTGAATGTATTCAATTCAAATCAAATGTGAATACGTTCGAATTTTAAACATTCGAATCGAATCCTGAAAATTGCATTCGTGCACATCCCTAGTTAAAACATCTTGAAAATGTTTTCAGGTACAGTATCAATGTCTTTCTTTCTTTCTTTCTTTCTTTCTTTCTTTCTTTCTTTCTTTCTTTCTTTCTTTCTTTCTTTCTTTCTTTCTTTCTTTCTTTCTTTCTTTCTTTCTTTCTTTCTTTCTTTCTTTCTTTCTTTCTTTCTTTCTTTCTTTCTTTCTTTCTTTCTTTCTTTCTTTCAATTTTCATTGCACTCTATACCCAAAGGTTTCAGGGCGGTTTACAACATATAAAATCAAACACATTAAAACCAAAACATATTAAACATATTAAAACCATAGCAGTGCCTGGATGTGGAGAAGAAAACCTGTTCCCTTACTTAGCAAAAGGCCAGAGTAAAGAGGTACGTCTTCGCATCTCTTCTGAACATACAGAGTGAAGGTGCCTGATGCAGCTCAGGAGGGAGACTGTTCCACTGCTTGGGAGCCAACATTGAAAAGGCCCTATCCTGTGTGCCTACCCCTTTTCCTACTGAGGGTGGTGGTACAACCAATAGGGCCTCCCCTGCAGATCTTAGGGCACAGCCAGGTCAATATGGAAGAAGATTTCACAGAGAATCTTCATCAGAGGATGAGGTCTGGGGCTTTCCTGAAGCTCCTTCCAACCTTTAAGGAACTATGAACAGTTTAGCTTCCATGCTTGCGACTCAAATTAAAAACAAATTCATTGGTTTTGAATTTATGGATCGTCACTCGGTGATCCTTATACAAGGAGACAAAGGTGCAACCATGCTCTGAGAAGGAAAAGTTGTAGGCTTTCTTTTAATACAGCCAAGTATTTCAAGATTTCGGATGGTATCAATGTTTGTATTCAAAGTAAATAGATTTTGTTGTGTGTCCATGTTGGCTTGCTGCCTGGATGACTTGTTCTGTGGACAAAGGCAAGGACGTGGTGTACTGTATTCTGTTCAACTGGACCTTGCACAGATATGTGCCTTGGTGAACCCTGACCTCAAAAACAGGTCAACAGAAGAATTGGAACAGGATAATTTTGTTTCATCTCTCAGGACATTCTTGGTGGGTTATGATTTTCCAGCCTCCCATCCTCAACATACTTACTAGTGGCAAAAGTCTGGTTGAACAGCTTGTTAACTTCTTAGCAGAATATTGTTTAGTTTCCTGCTCTGCTTCCTCTGAGAGGATTATAATTTAATCCTTAATTTGGTTTTAGGGAGTGGTTAGGGAGCCGGACACTTACCTGGGAATACCAGGTTCAATTCTGCCTTCCCCCATGAAGCCAGCTGGGTGACCTTGGGCTAGTCACAGCTCTCTTCTGAGCTCTCACAGCCCCACCTACCTGACAGGGTGTTTGTTCTGAGGAGAAGAACAGAAGGTTTGTCAGCCTCTTTGAGTCCCCTTAAATGGGTGAGAAAAGCAGGGTAGAAAATCCAGCTCTTCTTCTTAAATTAAAAGGGGTTGTCTCCTAACTCATACTGTTTTAGGCATCTTCACAATCCTTTACATCAGTTACTCATCTCTCACTAGGAAAGTACAAATTAGAAATTCAGTGTTTCAATTTGCTACTCTGTGGCAGAGCAGGGGAATAAATGACAAATAATTTGAAACATGACCAGATGGGTTCTTCTAAACTCCTTTAAGTGAATGAAGCAGGATTTTTAGCGTCTGCTCTAAAACAGCATCCAAAACAACAACTACTATACACTGTGGGTTGTTGTTGTTGTTGTTTACTGTTTAAAAGCCCTTTTGTTAGGTGTCCATCATCAGCCAAGTCCCAAACCTTCCTTTGAAAAGTTTATAATGTAGACAGATGCTAACTGAGCTGAAACATGGGAGGTGGTGATGGGAAGGACCCCTGACAGCAGCAGATAGTTCAGATGGGCTCTCCGATAGCCACCCTGCTTAGTCACTGGGGAAAAAAGAGCATTTTGTGCTCTGATGAGGCTGAGGCATGCAAAAACAACCAAGAAGAGGAAGAGTTGGCTTTTTATAGCCCACTTTTCTCACCCTTAAGGGGACTCAAAGCAGCTGACAAACCATCTGTTCTTTTCCCCACCACAGACCCCCTGTGAGATAGGTGGGGCTGTGAGAGCTCAAAAAGAACTGTGACTTGCCCAAGGCCACCCACCTGGCTTCGTGTAGGAAGAAGAAGAAGAGTTGGCTTTTCTATCCTGCTTTTCTCGCTCTTAAGGGGACTCAAAGCAGCTGACAAACCTTCTGTTCTTCTGCCCACCACAGACCTACTTCTGAGGTATGTGTGGCTGTGAGAGCCCAGAAAGAGAGCCGTGGCTAGCTCAAGGTCTCCCAGATGGCTTTGTGAAGGAGCGTGGCATCGGAGTGGGAGAAAACCAGATAAGACCACAAGGCCAAACTGGCAGATCTCACCTGACTCCCTTGTGCTCTTTGCTTTCTGCAGTTCCTCTTCTAGCTGCTTTTGTAGCCAGGAAGAGGCAGAGCTTACAGGGATTGTGGTGACATCACTGTACAGGCTGTGGTGATCCCACCATTCCCATCACAAAGACTATGGTGACCCCATCATTTTTCTGCCCCGTTGAGGCTTGGCTGGGGCCAGAGAAAGGCACAGGGGTCATGGGGTTGTGACAGCCCATGCAGTGATGTTACCATGAGCCTCCCATCGCTCTGTCCCCTCTGGACTGCAAAGGCATCTGGGAAAGGAAACAGGAACTAAGGAACCCAACAGAGACAGTTGAGTTCTACATTCAATCTCACCCATGCTCACCTATCCTTCTCCATTGCCATTTTGGAGGGTGCCAGGCTTTTGGGATATAGATCCTCAAGTTCCTGTCCCTCTTTGGCAGATTGGTACACGATGAACTAGGCTATGAACCTGGTCGTGCGTGTCCTTAGCTCCAGCCCTTGTAGAAATTGAGATACGAGACCAGACATCCGAGTGACATTTTAAAAAGTTGCTTTTAAGATGCCCTTATCCCTGCCTTATCTTTCACGGAGTTTAGACAATGCATCGGATAGCTGGTTTGTATTTTTAATATCTTTATTTTGTTGCTAGTGATTGATTCTAGCTTTTGTGCTTTTATATGTGAACCACCCTAGTGCTCTGGTGAAGGGTGATAGAACTGATCTCCTTTAGACAAAAAAATAAAATTATGAACGGCAGGAGATAACATTTAGTAGAGTTGCTCTAGCCAGTTGGGCTGGTAGAGTGCTGGAGCGATATACCCATTATCTTTAATCACTGGGGTTTTCTTACCTCATTTTAAAGCTCTTCATGTTTAGCTTTCCTTGGCCATAGAGGTTATTTCTCCTCCATAAAGAACAATTAGGAGATTCAAGATTTTTACTGTGTGATTGGGATCTAGTGTGTTAATTCGGTAACAAGGTATCATTAAAAGACAAGGTATCATTTTTTGTGGGCAGCCCAAGGCTGAGTTTGTTCCTCTTGATCCAGATCCTAGCGCAGTGATGGCCAACCTATGACACGTGTGTCACAGGTGACACACCAAGCCCTTTTGGGTGACACACCTGGTCACTCTGGCACCTGGGCGTGTATTGCTTGCTTGTTCTTGAAGTGTACGAAATACCAACTTTCAATTGAAGATTTAGCAACAAAAGTCACTAATGTGAAGAATTATTTGTTTTTGCTTTTAATAAAATACATATATCAAAAATATAACTTTTTTGCTAGAGCTACAAATATCACAAAATTATGGATATTTCTAGATGTGACACAGAACCCGAGTTAAGCTAGGTTTTCTTGCGAATTTTGACACACCGAGCTCAAAACATTCGCCATCACTGTCCTAGCTAAATGAGCCAGTTTGCGCTAGTGGTTAGGGAGCTGGACGCTTGTCTGGACGTATCGGATTTGATTCCTCTCTCCTCCATGAAGCCAGCTGGATGACCTTGGGCTAGTCACAGCTCTCTTCTGAGCTCTCACAGCCCCACCTACCTCACAGGGTGTTCTGTTGCGGGGAGAAGAATAGAAGGCTTGTCAGCTGCTTTGAGTCCCCTTAAATGGGTGAGAAAACCCTTTTCTCATTGCAGTTCCATAAGACCACCGGGCCCAATTGCAATAGAAGCAGGGCTATAAAGGAATACTCTCAGTGTCAAGGGGTCTGCCACCAGAAGGATGTGAGTAGTGGTGCCCGTATAACAGTGATCCTAGGTCAGAGGTGGCATTGAATTAGGTGGTTAATGGACTGTGCTATCAAAGGACCCTGGAGGTTGCAGATCATCAGCCCATTTAGTTCCTAATTTCAGCCAAATTTGCTGCTAAAAACCGGATTAGTTTATAGTAAAGCTGCACTCATCCTTGATTTGATTGAGGATAAATGAACTGACCTAACCTCCACTGAAGGCTAACTTAAGGGCATTTTCACACTTCGCTGCCTCTCTCTGGGAGGCAAAGTGATGGAATGCTTTAAGGGTCTCTACTCGCAGGTGCTTAAAGCATTCGTAACTTAACCATGCGCTGGCTAAATGCGAACCACTGCCATTACAGCGGCAATTGCAGAACTCCTGCAGTGGTCCTGTATATCTGTGTGGCTCCGTTGCCGGGGCCAGATGGCACAGCTTGTAATGGCACCTGTGTCACCGGTCACATGCTGCCCTGCACCTCTTTCACCCAGAAGTGGTGCAGATGCAGCGTGCAGGACTGTACTAACCTAACTGCTAGTATAAGCATAGAATCTATGCCTTTATGCGCAAGGTGTGCTCTGGCACGCATGGAGCAGTTTCTAGTAAAGAAACAGCTCTGCATTAGGGATGTGTATGAATATTCGTAACATTAGTTATTCGTCCAGATTCGGACGTTCGTTCGCGAATCGAATGTTACGACATTCATACGTTAACATTATGAATACAAATGTTTTGGACGCTTGTACAAATAGTTCAGGTATCCGTTAAACTGGGGAGGTGGGAAAGCAGCTGTGCAGCGGATCCAGATTTATTTATTTATATTTATATTTATATCCCGCCCCATACCCAAAGGTCTGTGGGCGGTTCACAACATTTAAAAACAAACATATTAAAACTATATCAAACAATACTAAAAGTAGTACAAGGTTTAAAAAATCCAGCATAATATTAAAAAAAAAAAAGAATGATACAAAACAGTTAAAAACAGTAGTGTTTGCAGTGGGGGAAGTGTAGGAAGCAGTTAACCAAAGGCCTAAGTGAAGAGGTACATCTTCACCGCCTTCCTGAACATGAACAGAGAAGGGGCCTGACGCACCTCCAGAGGGAGACCGTTCCACAGCCTGGGGGCCACGACCAAGAAGGCCCTCTCCCGGGTGCCCACCCGCCTAGCTGCTGAAGAGGGTGGGATAACCAGGAGGGCCTCCCCTCCAGATCTTAAGACGCGGGCAGGTCTATATGGAAGAAGGCGCTCCTTTAGATATCTGGGGCCCAAGTCATTTGGGACCTTATAAGTCAGAGTTAGCACCTTGAATTGGGCTCAGTAGTGAATTGGCAGCCAGTGCAATTCTTTTAGAACCGGCGTGATATGTGTCCGGCTAGATTGCATTCAATATGGATCGAGAGTGGATTAGAAGGGGATGCAGGTCGAATTTGATGCTTTCAGAGTGCGGATTTGTTAGAGGATACATATTGGATTCGTATTTGTTTGTATTTGATACATATCAGATATTTGTACCGAATAGAATCCTAGCACCTTCGAAGGGGATCAGTTCAAACAAATAGGGATTTTCTAGCATTCAGTTTGTTACAAATGGCAAAAACCATTCGTTCACATCCCTTCTCTGCGTGGCACAGATGCACCATTCAGAAGGGTCCCCCACATGAACCTACAAAGTAGGTACGAAAAGACCCAAACTTTCCACAGACACTTTGTTCTCAATAGGGAACAACTAGGTTGTGTGATATTTGGCCATTGTCTGCTTGTTGGACTAACAAACCTTTGTTTGTTTGAAGGTACATGGGGATAGGACTCTCAGCCCAAGGTGTCAACATGAACAGACTTCCTGGTGAGTCATTGTTAAACATTGTTTGTGCTACTGTTGTGCTAACAATTACTATGTTGAAATTGTTCCCATTATCTCTGAAGTCTGGAGGCTCCAAGTATTGTTTGAAGAAAACCTGAGTGCGCTGAACCTTCATTACTGTGGGTAGATCTGATTTCCTTTTGTAATAGTGAACTTCCTACGTTGGAGCGCTTGAAGGCAGGGGCATGTCAATTCTTGGAATTGTTTCCGCCAGTCTTACACAGTTGTGTACTAGGATTCTGAGATGGTTTACAGCATCATTTCTTCAGGTTGCAAAAGGCCTTTTGATCAGTCAGAATGGTTTATTGTGGCATCCTTTGTGTTCCCTTCTGTTTCATGTAAAAACAATTCTTCCTGTATTTTAGAACATATTTTCAACCCACTGCGGAATCTGGTCTAGGGATAACTCAAGCATCTAGTTATTTCGTGAGAAAATTCAGCCCTTTTCAGGAATACTTTGCCCTCCCTTCCTTGAGTATGTTATAAAGCCTCTGTGCTTGCAGTTAGTTCCATAAGAACATAAAAGAACCCCTGCTGGATCAGGCCACAGCCCATCTAGTCCAGCATGCTGTCTCACACAGTGGTCAACCAATGGCTCCTCAAGCAGAAGACAACGGCAGAACATTCACCTTGCAGATGGCCTTTAGAAGCATCCTGCTTGTTCCTCCAACCCAGAGGCAGTACCTAGGCATCCATTCTAGGTAACCATTGATACATCCTTCTTCTAAGAATATATCTAATCCTTTCATAAAGCTATCCAGGTTGATTGCTGTTACCACTTCTTCTGGTAGTTCATTCCATAGACTGATGACCTCTGGGTGAAAAAAAACACTCCCCTTGTCAGTCCTAACTCTCCTGCCTGCCTCTGTTCATGATTTTATGTGCTTCAATCAGGTCACCTCTTAAACACCTCCTTTCAAGCCTGAAGAGGACTGATTTCCTAAAATAGGGCAGTGCAGACGAATCTAAGCAGAAAGGCTTTAACAGTCTGTTAAAATAGCTAGAAATTGTTGAACTTAACATAATTCTCCAGATGCCTCTCAGACTCTAATGTTTACTGCTCAGGGTTGGTGCTCTTATCCAGGGTTCCTAGTTTTTTCTGAATAAGGTTTGCACAAGGCTTGGGAATAGGGATGTCTACAAATATTCGCAAGATTCATTATGCATCTGAATTCAGACGTTCATACACAAATAGAAAATTACAGCATTCATACATGAACATTTGTACGCGTAGTTTGGACATTTGCTAAACTGGGGAGGTGGAAAAGTGGCTGCACCAGTCACGTCTGCAGTGGATCCAGTTTGCATTTGATGTGGATCGAGAGCAGATTAAAAATAGACTCAGGTTGGATTTGACGCTTTCAGAGTGGATATGTTTCGGGATACGTATCGGATATGTATGTGTTCGGATATGTATCGGATACTTATTCATTTGTATCGGACATCCGTACGGATATATTCAGACTAAATAGAATCCTACCACATTCAAAGGGGATCCGTTTGAACGAATATGAATTTCCTAACATTCAGTTTGTTACAAATGGAATGTCAAAAAAACCCCATTTGTGTGCATTCTTACTTGGGAATAAAAGAGCCATCATTTCCTGTGTCTTTTCTATTGGTGCAGGAAAATTTATATCTTAGGGATGTTAGTGCAGTGAAGAGAGGATGCCTCCCTGGACTTTATTAAGCAAGGGGAAAGGAAACCCCATCTCTGCCTTCGGCTTCAACTCCACAATAGTAGAGCCACTACCAGTAAATTTCTTCTCAGGGACAGTATGGAGAGCAACTGACACACTCTTAAAGTTTCTCCCTTATTGTGCATTCATTCTGCTTCAGGGGAACAGCTGTTTTCAGTGTGAACAACTTCAGGTATGTCCTGTAGATTGTGATCCATAGAAACCTGATAACATTAACTTGTTCATTAGCAGGATCCCACGAGGCTTGCTTGTTGCCACAGACAAACACTGCTGTTTTTCCCTGCCTTAAATAGCTTGCTCTCTTCCACACCCACACACCAGTGCTTCTTACTGGAATGACAGTTCCTATATATGGGGTATTGGGGTGGGGGGTTGATTTTCAGCATGGTGCTATGGCACACTGCACCAAGGATCACATCTGAGTATTCTGGGTCACAGAGATGTAGCATCTGCATGTGTCCATGATCCAGATGGAGACCCTGAGGCCAGATTGTAGACCCTGAAGGGCTCTCACAGTACCTGAAGGGTTATCACAGTGCAGAGGGATTGTCCCTGTTCTCACTTGCACAAGATGGGAAGACTAGAAACAACGGGATGAAAGTTCAAGGGAGTCTATACAGGTATTAGGAAAAATTTGAGGGTGATCAGTCAGTGGAATAGGTCGCCACAGGAGGTAGTGAGTTCTCCTTCGCTGGAGGTCTTCAAGCAGAGGCTGGACATACATCTATCTGGGATGGCTTAGGATATCCTGCATTGAGCAGGGGGTTGGACTCGGTGGCCCTAGAGGTCCCTTCCAACTCTATGATTCTACACCTGGGCCGAATGCCTCTTGATCTGGATCTATCGCCATCCTGTATGGATGGATCCATCCTTGGGGGTCAGGGAGTGTCCGCAGTCCAGAATAACACATGGATTCAGAGACCCCAAATCCAGGCCAGAGGCCCTCTGAGATCCAGATTTGCTGCTCCATGCAGGAACAACCGGAGGGGCAGAGTCCAAGGAGGGGAAGTATTAGAATTTCCTGAATAAGTTGGGTGCCTCACACTTTGCACTTTACAGATGGTCCTGTAAAGAGTGGTGAAACAATTACTTGGAGACCATCTCTTGCTGGCGTTAAATATTTTCTCCAAACATTATCCAGCTGAAGTTGGATCAATGGTGTAATAATGAAGGGGTTTGTTGCTGTCTCTGTTTGTGTAAGAATTAAGGAGCCTTTTCCTGTGGTTGTTGGAGGTCACTAATGAAAATGGATCTAGTAATCTTGGCTTCGGGTTTATGTTATCCAGATGTAGTGAGTTGCCCGTACTTAGCTGAAGTCGTGATTTGTCAACCACGCGTTTAAAGCTTCAGTATTTCTGGTGTCAAACTGTACTGTAGGGTCATCTTTTAAAAACAAAGCCCTGCATATTGGCTAATTAGTGATTGCCTTTCTTGATTGGTCTGGAACTGCACTCTCGTAGCAGCTGAACTTCATTGCAAGGTCACAGGGAGATGACAGCGTCAGGCGATCTCTGAACATTATGACAAGAACCATGTGATTGGTGCTAAATGCAGGACTTTAGGGCTGTGTTTGCCATTTAACACCTTTGTAGCTGGCTACTAGAAACGTATCTGGTTGCAGCTTCGAAGAGAATGCCTGTTCATTCGACAAGAGGGGTGGACCAAAGCCAGACTTTTCCAGCAAAAACATATTGATAATGGGTTGCTAAGAATGCTGGGAGGCGAGTGCAAATCCGTTTATGCTCTTCCCTGAGCACACCATGGCTGTTTCAGAAGGAAAAACAGTTGTTTCCGATGCCATTCTGGATGTCCTATTTGTACGATGCCAGTCAAGGCTTATAGCGAAGACCTAACAATAGCTAATAACTAGGGACGTGCACGAATATTCATAGGCATTTGAAATCCAATCGAATGTGCCGAATTTCGACGTTTGAACTCGAAGCGAATGTCTCGAAATTCAAATGTAAACATTCAAATCGAATTTCAAATTTCGGATCCATTTGTTCAGATTATCCAGACATTTGTATGTGTATGGGTTCGTATACGGTGCGTGCTTGGAGATTCGCATCTTTCCCACTTTCGTACGCATTTGTACGGATCCGTATGGGATGAAAATGGGTTGCATATGGGATAACTACAGGATGCGTACAGATGTGTATGGATATGGGGCAGATGCGTGCGGGCACCTTTGAATGTTGTCAACATTCCTATGTGCAGATTTGATTTAAAAATTCCAGCGAATAGATTTGAAACTTTGTAAATTTGAATTGAATCTTGCTGAATTTGAATTTAAAAGATTCGAACCAGATTTTGGGGTATTCAATTTGATTTGAATAGAATGCCAAAAAAAAAAAAATCGTGCACATCTCTACCAATAACTACGTTCAGCATCTTCACTGATCCATCCAGCATATATAGGTTGTCCTCTTCAAAGTTACTTTCAACATGTATCCTTGGCAGTTGGAGACCAACAGTCTGCTGTTGGTTTGCAAAGCTTCCTTACCCCAAAAGGAGATGGTTTGGCTTTTCTTTATCCTTTGGAAGGTTCGTACTTTTTCTCTTGCTAATCCCAGTGATCGTCTTGATTTACCTAGTTTGGAGTTGAAGTAAATAGGTTGATCTGTTTGACCCCATGGACCTCTGAAACCAAAGGAACAGTGGATCTTGGAGCTCAGGTCTACATTTTGAGACAAGTAGTTTGCTCCAATTATGAAGAGGATTGCAGCCTGACAAACAAGTCCATGAACTCTCCTCATGTTGGTGTCATTACATCTTTCACCATCTCCCAACATGTTTACAGGTGCCTTGCTTTGCACCTGTGTCCTATCTTCCTGTAGGCCCACACCATTCCACTGGCAGTCCAGTTCATGCAAAGACCAGTTGGCGTGATTCCTTGGCCTACTAGGTCTTCCAGAGTGGAGAACCATCTATCCTTCCAGAAGACCAGGTGTGCTTCCACTTCCTAGGAGGTGTCAAATGTGATGCTTGACGTTTTCTAGGAAACAGAAACTCATGTTAGCACCCTTGGCCTTCTGGGAGGACTTGCAGTCCTTTGGGCCAGGTGTTGTGGTCACTGCGCATACCTTGTTCTTCTTGAACACGTTTTGTACTTCTACAAACCTTGAGGATGTTTTAAGCCTGCCCTTGATTCTCTGTTAACTGTGACTGACTTGTTACTAATGTCATCAGTCTGGGATGATTTAATGAGTCCTTTATTAAGCAGAGCATTTAACCTTTCCATCCCCATGGTTTGGTGATCCTGGCAACCGTATCTTTTGTGAGTGGGACTCTGCAGGCCTACTTATTTTATTTATTTATTTATTTATTTATTATTTATATTTATATCCCACCCTATACCTGTAGGTCTCAGGGCCAGTTACAACTTTTAAAACAACTGATTAAAACAATGATATCCATAAAAAGACTTTAAAAATCCAGCATATTTAAGAATGTATACTAAATATTAAAATACTAATATCTATGTTGGGGGGAAAAATGGTCACATTAGCCAAAAGCCAGGGCAAAGAGTTGCATCTTCACCGTCTTCCTAAATGTATACAGAGAAGGGGTGTGACACACCTCAAGGGGGAGACTATGCTATCACCTGGGGGCCATTACCAAAAAGGCCCTTTCCTGGGTGCCCACTCGCTTCATTACTGAGGGCCTCGCCTCCAGATCTCAAGGCATGGGCAGGTTGGTATGGGAGGAGACATTCCTTTAGATATTTGGCGCCCAGGTCATTTAGGGCCTTGTAAGTCAGAGTTAACACCTTGAATTGGGCTCGGTAGTGAATTGGCAGCCGATGCAACTTTTTTAAGACCGGCGTGATGTCCATCCAGCTAGCTGTTCTGGTCAGCACTCTGGCAGCTGCATTTTGCACTAGCTGCAACTTCCGAACCATCTTCAAGGGCAGCCCCATGTAGAGTAGTCTTGTCTAGAGGTTACCAGAGCATGGGTAACTGTGGCTAAGTTGTCTCTGTCAAAAAAGGCTTCAGTTGACGCACCAGCCGTAGTTGGAAGTAGGCACTCCTGGCCACGACCTCCACCTGGGCTTCAGGAGTACCCCCAAGTTTCTCTTGGTCTCTCTCCAGTGGTTTCCTGCAGGCTTAGATGGAAACCAAACCCTAGAAGAGGACGTTGATGGGTAGGCAATTGAAGAACACGTCAGAAGGGGTGTGGTGACTAAGAAATCCCAGAAAATACTGGAGATTCCACTGCTGCACGCTCATGTGGGTGTTCACAAACTATGGTTGCAGAATCTTTCTCTCAAATTAGATGACTGCATGCTGCTGATGGCTTCGAGGAAGAAATAGGTCACTCCTTTCTGAATTAGTAAGGAACTGGTTTGCAGGTTGGTATGTACCCTGAGTCATGCAAGATAAAACTGTTGACATCTTTACAAATAACAAGCAAGAACGCAGAAGATGAGGTTCAGAGAAGCAGGATGCTTCTAAGGCCATTTGCTGGGATTCCAGAGCAGGAGGTTTGCCCTCGCCTAGATGGGCTGTGGCCTGATCCAGCAGGGCTACTCTTATGTTCTTATGCTCTAGACTGCAATATGCCTGAGCATGTTTATTTCAAACTGGCTGCCTCCAAAATTGGATGTCCAAAGTGGTGACCTCCAAAGAGATAATTTCTGTTCAGCTCGTTGTTTATGAAACGAGAGCACATTTTTGCCACACCACCATATTGCGCATGGAATCCACTCTGTGTTCCCCATAGCTTAAACACGAGTAAGGCCGTCTAAGCAGCTTGAATGTCCCTTTTCTTAGAGGAGCTCAAGGGGGCAAGACAGTTGCCCTAAGAACATAGGGCTACAGTTTCATGCTTTTGGCTCTCCGTTTGCCAGGACTCTTTGTCCTGACCCATGTAATGGGTTATTTTGGTAGCTTTCAGAGTGAGATCTTGCTCCTCTGCCAATCCATGAATGTCTGTGGAACAGCAGAGTATATTTAGTCCATGATGACTCGGCTGTGGTTTGTGTAACATGATGCTTCAATGCTTCCTTGACTGGAATCTGAGGTTTACATTAAAAGAGAGAAAAATGTGTCTGCAACGTGTAGCTGAGCATAAATTTGCCGAGAGCCAGTTTGTTGACTGAATGGTTTTTCTGTGGAAACAAAGAGGCCTTCTGCCCAGCTGCTGAAAGGTGGGCTTTCATGGAGATTTCGCCAGCTTTCCTCTGAGATGCAGGTGCTTATTCCTGTTTTTTGGCAGGGATCAGGAAATAAATAGGGCTGAAGTACCAAAGGTGGCTCAGAATTGTTTTTTCAATTCTGTTATACTTTGCTTTCACCCACATGTGCCATAGGCATACAGTGAGAGCAGAGGCACTTGGACTATTTGTAGAACTTGTCAAGTTGGGACCCTGTCTGTCTGTCTGTCTATCATTTTATTTTATTCTATTTTTATCCTGCCCTATATTCGGAGGTCTTGGGGTAGATTACAGCACTAAAAGTAAAATACACAATGAACATACTAAAAATAAGAGTGCCTGACTGATCTCCTGAACATATAAAGTAAAGGTGTCTGGTACAAAAGTCTAAGGATCACCACCAAGAAGGCCCTGTCTTGCGTCTCTGCCTCTTCAACTTTAAAAGGTGATGGTACAGCCAGGAAGGCCACCTCTACAGATCTTAAGACATTTGCAGGTCATTATGAGAAACGGTGTTTCCCTAGATATTTGGGGACCAAGCCATTTAGGACTTTCTGGCCAGTACCTACCTCACAGGAACATTGCAAGGATAACATGGAAGGGAAAAGGTCATTGGAAGAGAAGTGAGATATAAGACCAAGCCAGTTTGGGCTTGTTAGAGTATTGGACTCTTATATGATAGTCTCCGGGTTTGATGCCACATTCCTCCATGAAGCCAGCTGGGTGACTTTGGGCTAGTCACAGCTCTTTCTGAGCTCTCACAGCCCCACCTAACTCACAAGGGGTCTGTGGTGGGGAGAAGAACAGAAGGTTCGTCAGCTGCTTTGAGTCCCCTTAAGGGTGAGAAAAGCGGGGTCTGAAAGCCTCCTCTTCCTCCTCCTCAGTTGAATTCCCTTGCAGTTTTCCTTGCCACCATGCTCCAGTTGCATTTTCCATCCTTAGCTCAGTAAGCTTCAGAATCTCTTTTGTCGTTCTTGGAAAAGGGCAGCATTCTGAGAACTAATCTGTGTGTTGCTTTCTCGACATTTCGGGTGTGGATAAATGAGTGACGGCAAGCCTTGTGGGCCTCCGAGCTATTGCTAGACTCCAGCTCCCTCATCCAGCAATGCCAGTGGTCAAGCATGACACCAGTGGTAATTGAGCTGTATTTGGAGGCTAGCAGGCTGCTGACCCCAGTGCAAATTACTGCCTTTTACATCAGTGCTGTTTAGTTTATCCGTCCTGGTGTCACCTCTTTGTTTAGGTACCAGCTGTGTTTCAGGGACTCGCCATAAATGCCGTTTTCTCAGGAGGAGGCTTCCTCCAGGCCTCCCCATCTGCATTTGTGAGTGAGGTAAACTACATTCTCAAATTCAGCATAGCTCTTCAGAGCCTGCATAGAGATGTCTGTGTAGTTTTCCTGGCAGCAATACAAAGGTGGTTTGCCATTTCCTCCTCCAGTCATTTTTCCACTTCCAAGTCTAGCCCGTCGGTTTGCAGGTGTTTGCATCCCAGCTAGTTATAACCCTGCTTTGTATTTTGAGTGCAGCCGAGGTCTGGGCTTGTCACTGGCCTCCAAGCGTGTGCACGAACGAAATATTCAACATCGGATTCGATTCAAATCGAATAGCCGAATTCTTACGAGTAAAGAAAAACAAACATTCGAACCGATACAAATACATCCGTACCTATTAATTTGAATATTCGATATGTATCCAGTGATACAAATCTCGTACGCATCGGTACACACCCTGTTTTTATCCCATTGGCATCCTGTTTTCATCCTGTTTTCATCGCACAAGATGTGTATGGAAACGTATGTGATGTTTATGTATCTGTATCTGTACACATACGAGTGTCTGAATTATTCGTAAGAAAAATGTGAAATATTCATATTTGTAAGAATACTAAAAAAACGAATGCCTCGTCATTTGATTCGTATGTGAGTGTCCGAATTCGTCTGAATAATGAATATTTCAGATATTCACGCATATCCTTACTGGCCACTCTTAGTTAATTTAGGGACGCATTCTCAAGAAGTACAGTGGTACCTTGACATACGAGTTTAATTCGTTCCGTAACCTTGCTCTTATGTCAAATCGCTCGTATCTCAAAGCAATTTCCCCATTAATCCATTCCAGCTCCCAAAACACCACCTCGGTTGTTTTTGTTATGTACTGTACTGTATTTACATACTCGTATCTCAAATCTTGCTCTCATCTCAAAGCAAAATATCACTCGCTCGGCGGCTTGTATCTCAAAACACTTGTATGTCAGGGCACTTGTATGTCGAGGTACCACTGTATCGGCCTCTGTTATAGAGAATTAGCTGGAGTACGGAAGGTTAGCCGGCACTGGATAGTTGTTGGTAGGTGAAGACAGTGTTATCATCAAGGTTCTTTACTTTTATTGGTGCTGAATTGGCTCAAGCTGCCTCTTGTTCTTTCCACGCCAGTAAGCGGAAGGTGACTGGAACAGGACTGGAATCTTTATTTACTTTTAATTTATATTTGTATTTCTATCTCACCCTGCACCCGAAGGTCTCAGGATGGGTAGCACCATTTAAAATCAGACATATACCAAAACAACGGTCTATACTAAAACAGTAACAGTGTCTCTAAAGTGGAAAGAGTATGCAGTCGGACCCCCATAACCATTGGGGATACGTTCCGGCTCCTACCGTGGTTACCTAAGACTGTGGATAATTGTGAACAGGCCTTCCGGTTCTGGGGTCGTGCAACCCCTGAACCGGAAGTGTTTTTCTGGTCTCCGGAAGGCCTGTTTCAGCCTCCAGAGAGCATTTGGAAAAGGTGTGCGACAGCACCGGACGCCTTCTGCCCGCCTCCCAGGTGCCCCCTTACATTTTGGGATAGACTCTGGTGGCGTCACATGCCTATTCCAGCGCTCTGCAGAGGTTGAAATAGGCCTTCTGGAGGCCAAAATAGGCCTTCCGGTTCTGGGTGCTTTTCCCTTATGGCGCCTGCAGGGCACGGGGTGGGGCTGATCCGGTAACCAAGGTTAACTGAAATTGTGGTTACTACTTGAGATGCCCATGGGCAGTTGGTGGGCCGCTGTGTGTGACAGGATGCTGGATTAGATGAGCTATGGCCTGATACAGCAGGGCTTCTCTTATGAATCAGTGGATACCGGAGTCCGGCTGTATTCCCATTTAGCCAAAGGCCAGAGCAAAGAGGTGCATCTTCACCACCTTCCTAAACATATACAGTGAAGGAGCCTGAGGCACCTCAAGGGGGAAGACTATTCCATAGCCTGGGGGCCATCACCGAGAAGGCCCGCTCCTGGGTGCCGCCCCTTTTACTACTGAGGGTGGTGGGACAACCAGGAGGGCCTTCCCTCCAGATCTTAAGGTGTGGGCAGGTTGATATGAAAGAAGGGGTTCCTTTGACCCCCTGAATCTGCAGAGTTTTCTCAAGTGCTCTGTATCTCTAGCATAGTGTGGTGAGGGGACAGTGTGTGTATGCCTGCGTATGGGCACGGGTGCTAGAAACAGCCCAGGCACATGCTTCCCGCTTTGCACTAAGGGCAGCATTTCTCAGGTGCTAGTCTCCCTACCCTGATGCCCCACTGGATCGCAGGCGAGGGCTGTTTTCAGAGCCATTGTGCTCCCACCCCTTATCGAGACAGAGCAGCTTGCTCCAAAGGGGTGTCTGTGGCACACGCCTTATCCCAGCTGTGTGTCACTCGCTCTGTCCCGTCTCTCTGTCAGGCAGGGCGGCTTGTCTGATCTAGGCGAATCCAAAACCAGAACGCACTTAACCCCTTGCAAACCTTTGCCCCAGCAACAAGATTATTTGGCAGAACTTTTATTATCTCAAGCGAATCAGAATCATCTCTGGGAGAAAAATCAGGGTCACAGGAAGCAAGGATGCATTTTAAAAAAGGAGGGAGGGAGGAGGAAATTATTTGTTTATTTATGATGTAGATACCCCATGCTTTTTTTCAAGAGATCAAGGCAGGGAAGGGGTTCCGCTGCCCCCCCCCCCCGCCCTCTCTCCCCTCTGGTTTGTCCACCTTTGCAGGAAATAAGCCAAGCAGCTGATTATGAAACATTTAACCCAGTACCGCAATGTGCTTTCTGGAACTCACCTGACCACTTTGCTCCTCCATTCTGTATTCAAATAAGTCCCTTTCCTTGCCTTCTGAAAGTTGTGTTTGGGAGCAGGAATGTGCATGAATATTTGAAACATTCGAAATTCGATCGGATTCGTTTAAATTCGGACATTTGAATTCGAATCGAATGTCTGTACATCCGATCTTAAACATTTGAACTAATTTTGAATCTTTCAAATCATTCGTACGAATGATTTGGACATTCTTATGTGTGCGGGTGCGTAATCATTACATACGTATCCATATGCATCTTTGTATGCTTACGCATTTTTGTACAGATACGTAGGGGACGAAGACAGGATGTATTCGGGATAAAAACGGGATGTATACTGATGTGTATGGACACCTACGAATAGATACGAATGTATTCAGTTCGGATCGAATGTGAATACATTCAAATTTTAAACGTTTGGATAAATTTGAATCTTCGGATGTTCGATTCAGATCGAATTGGATGCCAAAAATTGCATTCCTGCACACTCCTATATGGGACTACACTGTGATTCTCCTAGTTGCTGGACAGCATCGCTTTGCAGTTTTCTCTCCATTGGCCACGCTGGAGACCCAATATTTGGAAGCCACAATTTCCCCTGTCCCCCCCCCCTTTTTTTTTTTTTTGATAATATAGACTATGGAGCAGATGGCTTTCAGTAAAACTACCCTTGATAGGATTATATTTTTATCCTCAAATTTCTAGAGGTATTTCTGGTCTTTGCATCAGGAATTGCTTTCTCGTTTCCCTTAATTTTACTTCTATTTCTGTAAGGTTGCATTTAAAAAAAAATACGTGGGAACTGGGTGCCAATGAGGCTTATAAAAGATTGTTTGACTGGTTTGAATACAAATAAAACAAGCCAATGCTAGAGTGTTACTTCTGTGTGCAAACCAGGGGCCTTTCTGCCCCTGGTCTTATTCCAGAATATATCCCAGAATAGGGACCAAGTGAGGCCTGCCATAGTTTGCATTAGCTTATGGCCAGTAGGCCACTATCCTGAGATATATTCCAGAATAAGGCCAAGTGCAGAAAGGGCTGAGGATCTATATTTTAGCATATAATGTGGTGAACGGGATACTCATTTCTACCAGCTTGGTCTAGTGGTCAGGGACCTGGACGCTTATCTAGGAATACTGGGTTTGATTCCACCCTCCTACATGAAGCCAGCTGGGTGACCTTGGGCTAGTCACAGCTCTCACAGCCCAACCTACCGCACAGGGTGTCTGTTGTGGGGAGAAGAATTAAAGGTGCTTTGTCAGCTGCTATGACTATGAGTCCCCTTAAATGAGGCAACCTCTCCTTCTCTTCCTTCTCCTTCTCCTTCTCCTTCTTTATTGCTGGAAATCCAACAATATAGCTTGCTAGCCTTCGATAGTTTGTGATTTCCATGGCCAGAATCAGTGAAATGTTAACAGTAAAAGGGCAGAAGAATGATGCCTAGAACGAGTATTGCACACTTAGACAAACAATTCCTATGCAAACCCTTGTTGTTCAGCAGAAACATCCTGGAGCATGTAGGGGAGGGTGACCTTGTTTTTCCAACAGAATTGGGCACCTTACTTAAGAGAGGGTCATTTGAGGACATTATCTGGCGCTGCTTGGATGCTCTTATCTTGCAAACACATGGTACACTTACTGTCTTCTCTGCTGCTTAATATCTGTTGCTAAAGGGAAGGTAGTGTTTTTGCACTGTGGGGGTGGATAAGAAGAACAGGAAAAGCACTTGGCACTGGCTCTAGAAAGAAGTAGAAAGCCTTAGGTTGTGTGGAACGAACAAAATTAAGAGTAATGAGCCCTTAAGGATATGCCTACATCTAGTATGGTGTATCCAAACAATAGAAAGAATTGATCTAGCAGGTGAAAAAGAGAAGATTCTTTTCCAGACTGTAATTGCTAAAATTTGTCACATTCAGGGACTTAAATCTTCTTCTACAATCAGGGTTTTTCATTCACTTTTTTTCTGTGTCCTGTGCTTTGACATCAAAGAATTTGAAGGACAGTAAAAAGCTGATGGTCTGGTTATATCAATGGATAAACTCCATGTTGATTGAGGACATAGTTTCAAAGCATTCTTGGCATCCATCAGAACTGTCAAACTGTTCTTCAGCAATGGGATTTTTGCTATGGTAATGCTCCATCATCTAGAACAGTGGTTCTCAACCTGGGGGTCGGGACCCCTTTGGGGGTCGAACTACCCGTTCAGAGGGGTCGCGACAAGTCTCCCACCTTCCTTCCCTCCCACCTCCCAGCTGCTCCACCCCCGTGGTTGGGGGTCTCCACAACATGAGGAACTCCATTAAGGGGTCACGGCATTAGGAAGGTTGAGAACCGCCGATCTAGAATAACAGTTGGCAGCCTGTAACTTTGCATATTTGCCATGGCTCATGTTGCACAAACTATTATTTGAGTGGGTTTCTGTATTAAATTATGACTGCCATACAGTCTTTAAGCAGTATGCTTAAGCAAGCTTTATAAGGCTATACAAACCATTCAGCTATACTGAGTAGGTACACCACTTATATCTATCCTTGGAAGTGGATGGGCATGGCTGCTGCTTTAATTCTCTTCCATGTCTGATGTCATGAAGGTCTTTATAAACCTAAGACAATCTGACTTCCTGACTTTGGCTTTTCTGCACTCGATCTGCAATTAGCTAGGGGTGTGCATGAATGCAGTTTTCAGATTCGATTCGAATTGAATATTTGAATCTTCAAATTTGAACAAATAGAGAAAAAACAAAATCTATTCAAATTCACATTGTATTTGAATACACTTGTATCTATTTGTGTGAATTTTCAATTTGTATTTGAAGGTATGAATGTCAGCAACATTCGTGTGTGTCCATACGCACCCATATGCATCCCGGTTTTGTTCCGTACGTATCTGTCCAGGTATGTATGTAATGTGTATGTACCCATACACATACGAATGTCCAAACAGTTCATACGATTTGATTAAAACGATTCAAAATTCATTCCAGTGTTAAAAAACTCATGCTTTAGACATTCGATTCGAATTAGAAAGTCTGAATTTGAACAGATTCTGTCGATTTTCGAATGTTTCAAATATTCTTGCACGCCCCTAGTATTAGTGGATCTGGATTAGCTAGATCCAGATGAATGGCAGGCATCCGCATCTGCAGTGAGCAGCTTTTGGAGCAGCAAATGTGTGCTAAGGAGCGACACAGTGCAGATGCTTAAGCCCTGTTCCACATGAGTGGATGAGAACTATCGCTGTACGAACTGCCCGAACCATCTGCGTTAGTATACAGCTTTGTATCTCACTAGGCCTGGTGCACCTGATGTTCCGGCTGATGTTGTGGTAGCTCCTGCCGTCTGCACTGCCAACTTTAAGCTTGTTCTCTGTTTTCTTCTCTAGGTTGGGACAAGCATTCCTACGGCTACCACGGTGACGATGGACACTCTTTCTGCTCTTCAGGAACAGGGCAACCTTATGGCCCCACTTTCACCACTGGTGATGTGATTGGCTGCTGCGTTAACCTCATCAACAACACCTGCTTTTACACAAAGAACGGGCACAGCTTAGGTAGGCAGGTTGTGTGTGTGTTTGCATTTTTGCTTGCTTTTTTGCTTAACCAACCTTGCTTTGCAAAAATCTAATGCCTTTAGATATTCATTTCCATCCTGTAGTGTGGCTTCATTGGCACACATGGAAAAGAACGCGCTCGGGGTCACTTGGAACGTAAAATTGATGCAAAAACCTGATGTTGAGCACATGAATTCCTTGTAAGTTGAATCCCTCCCGCTTTTGGGCAACATGTTGCACATTCTTTTTACAACACCTTCAAGGGTATCCACGTTGTGCCTTTTCTTGATCTAAAAAATAGACTCCTTCACTCTGATGCTTGGCCGACTCTTTTGTAATTATAATCTTTAAGTACCTTTTGAAGGTCTGCTCTTTCCCTCAGACTTTCTCCATGTGGATTGTCTCCTTTGTTATCCTCATCCCTCCTGCCCCACATATTTTAGTATTGATTTCAGCCTTTGGATGCCTTGTTCTGTAAACTGCTTTGAGATGTTTTGTGGGAAGTAAGATATAAAGATTTTAAATAAATAACATCCTGGAAAGCATGTTACATCTTGCTGTAATGCAGGATTGGGTACACTTCCTAGTACAGAAGCAGGACCATATATTTCATGTGGCCTTAGGAGGGGCCAAGGCTCAAAGGCAAGAATATTTGGTTAGGACTTTGGTTTGCCATACCTCTTTACAAGCCTCCAAACAGGCTGAGATGCCCATTTTGCTTCTAAAGATCATCTGGGTATTGTTTGTTTGTTCGTTTATGGCAGTTACAAGCCCGTCTTTCCTCCAGAAAACCTCAAGTTGAGTACACCATGCTCATTCCTCTCCCTTTTATCTTCTCAATCCTGGTGTGAAGTAGGCTAGGCTGAGAGACTGTGAATGGCCCATGGGCCATTCACAGGACGTGCAGAAGAATTAGAACCAACAGGGGGAAGTATTTTTGCATCCAGAGGGTCATCGGTCTATGGAATTTACCACCTGAAGAGGTGATAACAGGCAACCAATCTGAATGGCTTTAAGAAATAAATCAATTCATGCACGACAGCTGTTATCAATGGCTACTGACAGCGCTATAGAAATAAACTAATAATAATAATACTAGAATGAAAGTGTAAGAGATAGGCAGGGTGCCTCCAAGGGCTGTTTGCAGGGAACTGAGAACAAATGAAGGTTTTGCCTTTGTCTTCTGCTTGAGATGCCCAGAAGCAGTTGGTGGACCACTGTGTGGGGCAGGATGCTAGATGGCCCGATCCACCAAGGCTCCTCTTACGTTCTTATGGACCCAGGGCTTCTAATTCTAGCCTTGTATGCCAGCTGCTGCATTGCACTAGCTGTAGCTGCTTGAAAGTGTGTGCATTTGATCTGAAACCAGGAGGGTCTCTTTATTTTCCTACCATAGAGAAGGGTTTCTTATTTAATGCAGGGAGGGGAGAAATGCGAGAAAGGAGCCCAGCAGGTTCTTAAAAGGCCTTGTTGCTGTTCAAAATCATTGCGTGATTTTTGGAGCTTCCGAGCGCGACACCTTGAACAGCAATTGACGTTGCCGTCGCAGGAGTGGAAATGTTTCCCAGCATTCTCCTCCTTCTCATACAGTGCTGGTTGCCCTACCCAGCCGGCAGCGCCGTTGGTCGGTACGTGTTAAAGCTGTTGTGCTTGGCTAAAACTGGAATCAATCTGTCCTGACATGCTCCTATTTTAGCGACAGCTTTCTAAATGCATGCAGAACAACTGTGTCACCAGAGATGGGAAGGCTCTTGTGCAAAGCCCAATTAAGGCTCAGTGGACATGGAGTCGTTTTGGCAGGAGGAGCAGAACAGAGGGAATGTTGACCATTTTGATATATTCTTGGCCTGGTGAAGATGGCCCCAGGTGCAGAGGTGGAGGGGTCCGTATCTGTTAAAGTCCACTGATAGGATGGAGGTGCACAGTTTCAGCATGCTAGCATGTTCGCTAATTGCAGGCTATAGATGTATTCCACTTAAAAACAGGGAAGTCTGAGGACAGATCAGGTTATTAATGCAAACAGTAGCTTGTAACGAGGTTCAGTGAAAGGGGTGGGATGATCAGTTTTTGGCCCTCAGGGGACTGAAATTATGAAATTGTTTCATTTTCAAGTTTCCTCTGTGGGAGAGAATTGGAATAACTTAAAAAGAAGGTGGATTTTCTAAAAACCTTAGACAAAAGGGGGGGAAATTCCTTGGGATCTCTGAAGGAAAAGGCAGAAATAGGAAAGGATTAAAATTTCGGTAGTGTAACCCAATTGCTTAAGATGTAAATGTGATATTCTGTTGTGGTCTTTGTATAGCATTGTGCAATAAATATCTAAGTAACTGGATCTGTTAGATTTAGGTATTCCTTGCGGGGAAATTTTCTGAATCCATGACGTGGTTGATTGGTAGTTTTTCCCCCCTTCTAAATTCTGTTGAAATAAAGCTATACGTTTTTTTAAAATGCAAATAAGTATTATTGTCTGGTGAAATATCACAGTTATTTGAGGAGGTGGTGGTGGGCTAAAATATAGTTGTTTAATTCCGCAGATATTGTAAGTCACAGGTGGAATCTTACTATTAAACACTCCTGAAATGAGTGTTACCTAAACTATTTTTGATGCTATTTTCCTTTTGAAAGGAAATTGCTAAGGAAGAAAGATTGCCCTTTTCTGCGCCTTTTCCAGTTCCACAGTATCCTGTCTGAGGTGTGGTGACCAGAATTGTACACAATATTCCAAATATGGTCTCACAACAGATTTATAAAGAGGCAAAATGACACTTGCTGACTTGTTTTCTATTCCCTTCCTAATTACCCCTAGCACTGAATTTGCTAAGCTCTCTGGTCTGTAATTTCCTGGATTCCTCTTGGATCCCTTTTTGAAGACTGGTTTTACATTTGTTACCCTCCAGTCTTCAGACATAGGGCTTGATCTTAGGAAAAGAGTATATATTTTGACTAGGGATGTGCATGAATATTTGAAATATTCATTATTCGGACAAATTCAGACATTCGTATGTGTTCAGATATGTATGCATCACATACGAATCTGTGCGCATCGCATACGTCTCTATACCCTTCCTTACAGATGCATATGAGATAAAAACGGGATGAGTACGGATCCTTACGAAATTTGTACCGTTGGATACATATCAAATATTCGAACAAACAGATACAAATGCATTCATATCGGTTTGAATTCGTTTTTCTTTATTCCTCCGAATTTGGATATTCAAATATTTGATTCAAATCGAATGTCAAATTGCATTCGTGCAAACCCCTAATTTTGACTAGAAGCTCACCTATTTCACATTTGAGTTCTTTAAGTCCTCTCGGATGGATGCCTTCTGATTCTGTTAGCATTTACTTTATTAAGACATGCAGGGTCTTCCTCCCTGGATAACTTGGTCTAGTTTAATTCTTCTGACTCCTTCCCTGAAAAGATGGATTCAGCTGCAGGCATATGTCCTTTGTCTTCCTCCATGAAAACAGAGGCAAAGAATTTGCGTGGCTTCTCTGCAACTTTGTGCTTATGCGTTTGATGCTTTTGACTTGTTTATTTTTCTTCTGTTTCTCTTTGTTCACCACCCTGAGACTTCTGTAATAGGATGGTACAGAAATCTTTGAGATGTTTTAATAGCCAGTGAGAAGATGGGACCAATGGGCAAATCACCTTCCCACCATATATATGGCTTTGTGGGGTAGAGGCCCGGCCTAGATTTTGCTTTGCTGTAGAATTGGTTAGACTTTTAGGGAAATGGTGGAGAAAATAACTTGTCTTAATTGTAATGCATTTTTTTTTTCTGCACAGGTATAGCCTTCACAGACCTCCCTGTAAGTATAGTTCTTTCTGCAGTTTTAAGAAAGATGCAAATGAAGGGGATGGGGGAAAGTACCTGGCTTATGGCAATGCCTTTTCTTTGTCGTGCCATTTGGAATAGGTTAGGACTGGACTGTTAGCCAGTTTGGTGCATAGAGCATCAGATTATCATCTGGTAGTTTCCCGGTTTGATTCCACACTCATCAACGAAGCCAGCTGGGTGACCTTGAGCTAGTCCCAGCTCTCTTTTTGAGCTCCCACAGCCCCACCTCTCTCACAGGGTGCCTGTTGTGGGAGGAAGAACAGAAGGTTTGTCAGTTGCTTTGAGTCCCCTTAAGGGTGAGGAAAGCTGCTACTGTTGTGCGTGCGTTTGCAATCTCATCTGGCAAGATCCTTTAGGAAAACTTTTCAGAAGAGGTGCTGGTAATTTTTTGGCATTTCTAGAACATACGGGGGGCGGGGAGGAGAAACCATTAACATAATTAAAAACATTAGGAAGTACCTCCCAGCTGTCTACTGTTGCAGGGCTTTCTAGTATGACATGAGCTAAACAAACATTTGAATGAAGCAAAATCCCTGCTGTTGCTTCTTGCATGCTAAAAATAAGTCAGGGGACTGTTGAGTAATATAAAGTACAAAGGGAAGTTCCCGGATTCTGAAATACTTCATTCCATTTAAACCACACAAACAGTCATTGATGGTTCAGATGACTCCTTGTTCCCTTTGTCAGCCAGATGGGGAGCAGATCTAGAAACTGACCTTAGTGGTTATAAGCAACGGAATCTTAACTTTGTTTTTCATTACGATAGGGTGCCTTGCACAGTGTAGGAGTTTTTTGGAAGGTGCCATACTCTACGTTTTCCTGCTCTGTGATGGTTACAAAATAAACGTGTATTCATTTAATGCGGATTTATGGACCCTTTTCTCCTTTTTTAAAGTCACACACAGAAAGGCAGATGGAATAAGTACAGTCGGACCCCCGTATCCACTGATCCGGTAACCATGGTTTCAGTTTCCCGTAGTGACCGGATCAGCCCACCACCACCCACGCGGGCGCCATTAGGTCTACCTTAAGCTCTTCCGAGCCCTGGGACAGGCAGGAAGTGGCCCTAATGGCACATGATTTCCCATAATGCCCTTGAAATCCTGTGGGATTTCACAGGAATTATGGGAAATGGGGTGCATCTCGAGCGATATTTCCCATGATTCCTGTGAAATCCCATGGAATTTCACTGGAATGTTGGGGAATGGAGTGTATTTCCCAGCATTTGCTATTATCCACAGTTTATGTTAACTGCAGTGGGGCCTGGAATATCCAGGTGATTAGGAGTTCCCCAAAGCCTCCGTACTGGGCAAGGGGGAAAATCTGTGACAATCATAGGGCTATAGTAGATTGGCAGATTATTCTGTCCCTCTTCCAGTATATAGAAAGTGACGTTTTTTTATCATCCATCTAAGAGACTAGTAGTCAGTACTTCACTGCTAGCTGCTCTTTGATCATAAGCGATTGACTTCTAGCCGGGTAACAAATGCAGATTACAAGGCTAGGTAAGATATACTACCCAAGAGAAGGGTTTTTCCCCTGTGGTTTTTGTATATATCATGAAATTTTCTTAGGGCCTTTCTGGACTTCTTTATTTAGCCTATGGCAAATTCACATTGTAATGGCATTAATAGAATAGCTAAACGCAAGATAGAAAACAGGGAAAGTCTGGAAAGATCACGTGGTAAAACAACAAACATATATCTCAATCAGACATAATCAACAGCGCCTTTTGTCACCTTCAGGAAATCCCAAAACTTCCCACTATACACTCAGTTTTGGCATTCTCTCACAATATGGTGGTTTGTCTTTCTGCCCTGCACTCACACATCAGGGATGAAGTTATTACCCACTTATAAAGGGCATCTGCACATCTACCATGTCCTGTGTGTATGTGATTTATAGTTCTTAGTCGTCTGGAGTAACAGATCCCACAGTTGTCTTCAGTACCTCCTTTGGTCTGCATGCTGATGCAGGCTAGAGGTGACCCATACACTGCTGCTGATCTGGATCACCTGTAGTCCTTGACATTGAGAACAACCAGCATCCTCGTGAGGATAAGTCCGGATCATGGAGGTATGCAAAAAGTGCGCGCCTTCATTTTCCAGACTACCAGGGGACCCATTGTGAATATGTACCGAAGTGTGCCACCAAAATGGGGGGCCCTGGTGCCTCCAAGTCTAGGAATGTTTGTTCCTCACTGCCAGAGCCATTGGAGGCCAGCTCTGAAGCTAGTGCAAATCTTGAGGCTGGTGCAGGGGCTGGGCTGGAACAGCTGTTGCCAGGCAGACAGAGCTGCTCCCCTCCAAACCTTTACCACGATCCAGACCAGGTGCAGACCCACAGATCAGAGTCACGGCAAGGTAAGCGCAGAAAGGTCCTTTGTTTCCTTAGCCTTCAGAGTAAATCATAGGAGACACAATCACATGTTCACTCCAAAATTAGTTTTTTATTAAGTTTTGAAGGTTCACATAACCTTTCACCAAAAAAACGGATAAGATTTCGGCTCATAGCAGCTAAACTAGTTATTACACAGTGCTGAAAGTTGTAGAAAAAGTAGACATTGTATTATCGTTTAACAAGATCTGGAACTCTGCCATCACTGAGCTCCTTTCTTTTCAAGAATCACAAATGAAAGATCGAACTATAAAGGACTCCTCTCAAGAGACATAACAGCCTCTTTTAGAAGCTACACCTAAGCTACAACCACAAGAGTGGCTTAATTCACTAACTGTAGTACAGTAATGCAAAAAGCATACAAACAAAAGGCTTCCAGATACCGATAAGGGATTATGACTTTACCTATGGAACGTAAGGCAATAAATGATCATATTAAGGGGCACTAAAAGTATAGACTTAAGGCCTTTTTTGCACTTACCTGCCTGCTATGGCATAAGGCCTTATGTTATTCACACTGCACATGCTGGACTAACCGTGTACCTGGCCAGCAGCACATGCAGTGTGAATAGCTGGCCAGACTGCCATGGCAAAGTCCTAAGTGGCATCCACAGCATGGTCTGATGTTTCCATGGTGATTCATCAGCTGCAAATAATTACGCAGCTGCAGTCATGCTGTCCATTCTGCCCATGCTACACAGTTCTCAGAAAGAAGAAGAGTTGGCTTTTCTACCCCACTTTTCCCACTCATTTAAGGGGACTCAAAGCAGCTGACAAAGCTTTCTGTTCTTTTCCCCACAACAGAACACCCTGTGAGGTAGGTGGGGCTGTGAGAGCTCGAAGAGAGCTGTGACGAGCCCAAGGTCACCCATCTGGCTTTGTGGGGGAGGGCAGAATCAAACCCGGTCTTCTCAGATAAGAGTTTGGCTCCCTAACCACTAGACCAAAATAGGATGTAGCTCTGCCATGCCAGGAGCATGCTTTTCACTTGTCCACAACTGGATTCACCCTTGGGGCTGCTGAGGAAACTCTGGGTAGCCTTCGTCTGCGGACAGGTACAGGTGGAGAGATCCAGTGGGTAGCCTGGATCACGCCACAAGGTAAGCATGAAAAGGCCCATTGTGTTTTGAATCTGTAGATCTATATTTATGGGATGTTGTTGTTTTGAATGTTAATTACATGTATTGTTTTTAGTTCTTTTTTAAAAAGCTAAACAATTAGGGCAGATGTTCTGGCTGATTTTTAGTGTGAACACAGTATTAAACTTTTTTCATTCCTATTAGTCTGACTATTCCACTTGTTTCCTGCAACAGCATTCAGGTGATCTAATTGGGTGGCTTATAGTTAGGATTGCCCCTGTGGTAATACCATGCTCAAAGCAAGTTACACTGTTTAGTGCCTCTGTAACCATAGCATTAAGATTTTAATTACATATCGTATATTCCGGCGTATAAGACGACCCCAGCTTTTCCAGTTAAAATATAGAGTTTGGAATATACTCGCCGTATAAGAAGACGACACTTGCCGTATTAGACGACCCCTGACTTTTGAGAAGATTTTCCTGGGTTAAAAAGTAGTCTTATACCCCAGAATATATCTGTTGGGAGGGACCTCTTTGTTTCCTAGTATACAGCAGCATTGACTAATTTCTTCCCCAATTGCTCCAGTGTTCTAAGTGCTGGCAACTTGGTCTGCTTACGTGTTGGATCATGCCAAACTTTTATTTTCCTTTTCCTGAGGACCACTCCCTTCTTCTGCAGAGGTCTGCATGAAGCAATAGAACATTTGCTGTCTGTAGCTGCCGTCCCCAAAGTTTGGCTCCATAGTTGGTCTGTAACCATGGCCTTTCTGCATTGGGCCTTATTCCGGATTATATCCCTGTACAGCAGTGGTTCTCAACCTGTGGGTCGCGACCCCATTAGGGGTCGCGCAGCCATTTCAGCGGGGTCCCGAAAGCTCCCGCAGGCCCCCCGCCACACCCCCGCCACGCCCCCCGCCATGGTGCCGCGCCGCCGCTGCTGTGAGGAGAGATCGGCGACGGCGGCGGGTGGCAGTTGCCTTCGAGGCGGCAGTGGGAGCATCCCTGGCGGCGCTTGAGGCAAGGCGAGCGAGGCAAGGAGGATGGCGGCGGCGGCAGCGACTGTGGGCAGCCCCGGGCGGCTGGGCGGGCCACTGAGGGCGGGCGCCCGCCCAGTGCTATGCCTGCCTGCCTGCCGGGCGGCGATGGCGGTGAAGGGTGCCAGACCCGCACCGCCTGGTGCCTCGCTGCCCGCCCCCTTCGCCCGTTGGAATCTGGCGTCGCCCCCCCCCCCCCCCAAGGAGGAGTTGCGGGTCGGGGAGGACCGAACGCGACACCAGCGGCCCTGGCCCGCCCCTGGCCCCGCCCCTGGGGTCGCGGTCGCGGAGGCATTTGGGAGCTGCATTGGGGGGTTGTGGCATTAGCCACGTTGAGAACCGCTGCTGTACAGGGATCTGCCATCTGTTTACTAATGCAGCAGAGTCTGCCATAGTCTGCACTAGTATGTGGTTGAGAAGTCCCTATTCCTGGGTATAATCCAGAATACGGCCCACAGCAGAAAGGGCCCATCATCAGTCTTAGCATAATCATTGATATAGACTGATATCAACCAACACCCAAGGACCCAAAATTAGAAAGCCATTCTGTACTAGAAGACTGTCCTGGCCATTGGCTAAACAAGGAAATGACTTTTCCTCCTCACGTTCAAGCACTGTTATGGTTTTAATGTCCAATTTATATGTTCACTGGTTTTTCATGTTGTAATCCACCCTGAGACCTTTGAGTATAGGGCAGGATAAAAATTCAAACACAGATAGCGCAACCCTGATTGGCGTTCTGTTTCAGTACAATACAGTGTCCGGTGCTCTTGAATGGGGTGTGAGTGGGTGTATTTTGGGAGACTATGTATCTTGCATATAGAAGGTCAGTAAAAAGACAACCGAAAAGGAAGGACTGGGAGAGAAATGTGTACAAGCTCCATCAAATATTTGGAGGGGAGAAATGCAGAATTGAATTAATATTGGAGATAGGATAGAATGCTGGAACCTGCAGCAGAGAAACTGTATGGGGGGGGGGAGGGGTCCCTTTATTTCTTAAATCTGGAAATTCATTAAGTTCAAGGAAATAAAAAATGCTTATTTACACTGAACAGAAAATACTTCTTTGTCGGTCATGGAGGAGAGAGATTACTCACATCCGGAGCAGTTTATGGGAATTCCTTTAAGGCTTGAATCCTTGTGCTGCCCACAGAAGAGACCCTTAAATAGGCAGCAGAGTTTGAGGGAGGTGGGAGAGACCAGCAACCTGGTCGTCGCCAGTTGGATGTTTTAAGGAGAACTCACATCTCCTTAAAGGAGAAGCCTGTTGAACTGAAAGTCCCCTGTGCCGCTCTTCACGGAGGGCATGAATTCATGGAAAAGAAATATAAATATGGGGAAAGTAGCGCCTGCCTCTTGCCGCTTTGTCTCACGGTTTTCTAGTGTACTTAACACCAAACGTTAGCTGTGCCTCTGATGGCACCTGTCAGGAACCCAGTCAGCAGAGCTAATGGTCAGGATTGGTTGAGGTTGACGTTCAACATCATCTGAAGGAGCACAGATTGTCCACGCCTGCTCTAAAGTATACAAAGAGACTTTAGCCTGGGAGTTTGCAATCTGTGTTTTCTTCAAACGTTGCTGGACTGCGGCTCCTTTCATCTTTGATGGCTGGTCCCATTGGGTGGCACGGTTGCGAATTCAGTATTTACGATCTGAAGGCACATGATATTTCCATGGTCCAGATACTAATCAGATCTGACGTCTTGTCCGAGCCTGAGTATGCGACCATCTGAGAACCACGTGCACATGGCCTTGGGCTCCGTGATGTAAGAGGATAATTGAAATTTGGGAGTAATTTGTAGGCTGCTCCTCTCAGAAATTTTTGGAAGCCTGCTTTGCCTCTGGACGTCCGTTTGGATTGGGCTAGAAAATCTTACTTGCTTCCAGACATTAACTTTTTAAAAAAATTACAATGGCCTGCATAAGTTTATGTTCTCTCATTTCTATGCCACTAGTAAAGTCCTATAAAGTCTGATTTCTTTTTCATCAGTATTTGCAACTGGATGGGCACTAGATATAGCCATTGCAAGGAATTTCTATATTTTGTCTGGTTTAATTCAGTGTATAATCTTGTCGAGCATAGGTGAGGGATAAGCATATTGGGAATCGTAGATCAGAGACATCTAGGAGGCATCACATTGGTCATCCCTGCTCAAATAAGATTTTGTTGGGCCTCCGGAGACTTGGAGAAAAATGTGTGTGTTTACTTTCTGCCCTAAAATGTCCAGGGTTTTAACTTGGGCTTCTTCGTTTGGCAGGCCAATTTGTACCCCACTGTGGGTCTACAAACCCCTGGAGAGATAGTGGATGCCAATTTTGGACAGCAGCCATTTGTGTTCGACATTGAAGATTATATGAGAGAATGGCGCGCCAAGATTCAAGGCACCATTAAGCGATTTCCCATTGGCGACCGGCTAGGCGAATGGCAAGCCATGCTACAGAAGTGAGTATGGACTTTGACTTCTTCCGCTTTGAAACACTTAAAACCATCAATTGCTCAAAAATTAATCTGGGGCAGAGAATATTCTCTACCCCCTCTTCATGTGCTCATGAAGATGGACTGTGGTGTTTGAGAAGTTCCTTATTGGTAGGGAAGATAAAAATGTGCTCACCGCACGTCTGTTTTGTGGGTGTGTGTTTTAAATGAGGCATAGAGGCTCCAATCTGTGAGTAATGAGCTGCTTTCAGAAACCTGTCTGCCTTGATCACCTTTTGTTCCTCGTGGGGATAAGTCACTAATGAGAGACAGAACCAGAGGTGAATGAAAGTGTAACAACATCTGCCCATGTCCCAGAAGGAAACAGGGGAAATGAGGCATAGAACTCCTAAACAACATAGCGGAAGTGACTGGATCTGCTGATCCTTGCTTTCCACAAAGTCTCTACATGAAGCCTGGCAGATTTAAAAAGCAGGTTATATTTTTATTTTGTGACCTGGGATACATTGCTTTTGGATGATGATTATTAGAGGTGTGCAGAACACTGTGGCAAATGATTTGGAGCAGCCACGCACCCTTTTAAGTGAAGGTTGGTATATAAACACATTCATGTGACCTTATCTGGTCGAGCGAGGTGCAACCCTTACCTGGGCTCACTGATTGCTCACTGGCGCCACACAGCATTGGGCCACACTGTGGGATGACATAATCACATAATCCTGCAACTCTGTAATTCCTAACCCAACAG
This sequence comes from Aspidoscelis tigris stejnegeri, assembly GCA_023333525.1. Classification (NCBI taxonomy): domain Eukaryota; kingdom Metazoa; phylum Chordata; class Lepidosauria; order Squamata; family Teiidae; genus Aspidoscelis; species Aspidoscelis tigris. Next base: position 8,396,828 of record JALMGA010000013.1, read on the forward strand.
GTTCAATGAACTGTCAGCGGCAACCCAATAAAATCTGGGTGCGTTTTATCTATTTTCACTACAGAATTTAATAGTTCAGTATTGGCTTCTAAGAGCTAGAGAAGATAAAATATTTAAAAGAAGAGTTGGCTTTTCTACCCCGCTTTTCTCACCCATTTAAGGGGACTCAAAGTGGCCGACAAACCTTCTATTCTTCTCCCCACAACAGAAGACCCTGTGATGTGGGTGAGGCTGTGAGAGCTCAGAAGAGACCTGTGACTAGCCCAAGGTCACCCAGCTGGCTTCGTGGAGGAAGAAGAGCCAGCTTTTCTACACGCTTTTCTCACCCGTTTAAGGGGACTCAAAGCCGCTGACAAACCTTCTATTCTTCTCCCCACAACAGAACACTCCTTGATGTGGGTGGGGCTGTGAGAGCTCAGGAGAGAGCTGTGACTAGCCCAGGGTCACCCAGCTGGCTTCATGTAGGAGTGTGGAATCAAACCCGCTATTCCCAGAGTCTGGTTCCTTAACCATTAGACCAAACTAGGCCACTAATCCATCAAGCATTGCAGTTACATACGAACACATGTTAATATCAAAATACATTGGTACATATACAGCTGAACTGCTAAGTGCAATGTAATTACAATCCTGGGTCTTTAGATATTGCCTGTAAGAGTTACAGTTCCCATTTTCCTTAGGAACTCCTCCTCGTGAATCTTGATTGTTTTCTGAATGTCCAGTAACTCATCACAGCTCAAATGTGGAAATCTCCACACTGTAGTACAAAATGCCGTATCAACTGAGTTGGTCTGGTTTGATTCTTCCATAGAGAAGTCACCTTGTACATTTGCAGAAAGCCAATATGGGGAGTGGAGTGTGCCAAACGCGTTTCAGCGATGCCTACCTCAGTGGCTACTCCCTCTTTTTAATGTGTAGTTCGCCCTATAATTAGCCTGCGTTTGTCGTGAATAAGAACATGCAAAGTTAAAAAAAATAATCCATAGTTAAGAGTTAATATGTAAGCAACTATAAAATGCTTACGGAGCTTCAAAATCAGTATCCACAGGTATATGCTTCTGCTGTTAATAGTAACAGTTGATGTACAAAATGGCCTAAGGAGGTCAACTCTTACGCTGAACCCTCTAGATTTGGATATATAGTCGGACCCCTGTGTCCACTGATCCAGTAACTGTGGACTCAGTCTTCCGCGGTGACTGGATCAGCCCCCCCCCCCGACCATTAGGCCTACCTAAAACTCCTCCAAGGCCTGGGCAGGCAGTAAATCGCCTGAAATGCCACATGATTTCCCATAATGCCTTTGAAATCCCATGGAAATTCAAAAACACGCATTGGTGTGACGCTGAAGAAGATCATTATGGTTGTTGTTATTATTATTATTGACAACAACAACAGTCTACATGCATTATATGCCAGTAGCTCACAACATCACAAGTTTTTTGAAAGAGCTCAATGCACAATGAAGACCAACCCCAACTGGTGTTTTGATGGTTGTGCTATATTGTTGATTTGTGTGTTCTTTTATTACTAATACTATTACTATTTATGATGCCCCTTCCACCTAAGGGCAGAACAGCAACCATATACAATCAGCAGACAGACAAACAAACAAGATACATATTTATATATAAACTGAACTCTCTCTCTCAAATTAACATCCCAGTGTTGATTTCTGTCCCAGAGGCAGCTGAGGGGCTGAAATATAGCAAGGGTCTTCCTAGGAAGCAGTCAAAGGCATGCTAGCACGCTGAGCCAGCGCGCCCCTTTTCAAATGTTGCGTGGTACTCCAAATTACTCAGAACCGTATTCTCCACACCTCTAACGGCTCTGTATTTAAAGCTGGTTTTATTCAGTTAGAACGGTTTTAGATGAACGATTCGCCTGTGGTTAGGTGGTGAATGTGGCTGTTTTTTCAAAGTGACCAGCCAGGTATAGTGGACGACTGCAGTAAAGTGCATAGTCTCTTTCATGCTTCAGGTTTCCAGTGGTCCCATCATCACTTTCTGTTTGTTTCTCTTCATTAGAAACTTAAGATTTTAACATTAATTCACACGTTGGCTACTGAAAAGAGCGACAGGGAGTAAGGAACCAAAGCTTAATATCAGTGTCACTTGTGTGAATATCACAGGAAAGGGGTTGGCTGTTCTTTGATTTATTTTCACAGTAGGAAGCATAACTGCGGGATTTTCTGCACTTAACCTCCGTTGGATACTATCCAGTGGAAGTTAAGGTCAGGGATAGCGGACAGCATTCACACTGAGAGCACCAGCGCTATCCCCAGCTTACCTGTGGGCCATTGGGAAGTGGATGGTCCCTCCAGGAGTTCAGAGGGTCTGTGATGAACAACCTGCATCACCGCAGCAAAGACCATGGCAACCTCTACCATGCACCAGGCTGTTGTTATGGTGACCGCTATGCAGCTTTGGCACTCTGTCCTCATGCTGCGTTTGCACTAGGAAGTAGCGCAGTCTGGGAATTACTGAGTGCCCCCTAGATGCTCCCAGGAACGCTGTGGAGCAATTTTTGCTGCTGCACAGCTACAGAAAATCAGAACGGCCCAGCACACTCTGGGCCACTCTGGGGTGGAAGAGGCATTGCAGCGTACAGATGCAGCATCCCGGAGCATGCATGGCTGTCCTGAGGCCTGTTTGCACTAGAACATACCTCAGGATCGGAATCTGCTGTCCACATGCTAATGCAGACTTTGACAACCTCACCTGAGGCCTGCAGTAGCCTGCACTCACACGTGGACAGCAGGTCCTTATTCCAGGATATATTCCAGAATGAAGGCAAGTGCGAACAAGCCCCTGATCTTCCCCCTGTGTCGTGTCTGGAGCGGGCAGTAGCAACAAGCATACGCACACCCACGGCCCGTGACAGCAGTGAGTCAAGTCAATGCAAGAGTTTGTCGGGGGTTAGAGTCATGCGTAGTCAAGATGGGCCGGGCGTCAGGTTACCAGATAATTGTCAGTCAGTTCTTCAGTCAGAGCCAGAAGTCCAAGGGTATCCACGAGCCAAGGGTCGCCAGGAAAATCCTTTGTTTGCAATGGCAGCTTGTATGCGTGACTTCCTTAAATTGGGCTCAGACTGTCCTGCCCCTGCTGGCACAGCCGTTTGGCATGGAGGCTGCTGAGCGTCTCAGGTGTTCCCGTTCTCTCCTGAGAGAACTCGGCTCTGGACGTTGCTCGGCGTCGTTGGGACAGAATCAGTTTCCAAGTTTGGCCCTTGAGGTGCGCCTCCCTCATTTTGGCTGGCAGGGGCGTCGCCCTCAGCATCCCGCAGAGTCAGTGACGGCATGGGGCGTGACACCCTGTGAAGGATTCTGGGGGGGGGGGGGACCAGCTACTTTCAGATCAGGCACGTCAGCTTTACTGTGGATTTTTGCCGAGAGTGATACCCATTCTACCATTCATTTTCTGTGTTTCCCAGTATGGTTTCTTCGTATCTGGTGCACCATGGGTACTGTGCTACAGCAACTGCCTTTGCTAGAGTGACAGACAGTACAATCCAAGAAGAACAAATTTCTATAAAGAACAGGCAAAGTAAGTTGACTCATTGGCCTCCCTCGGCTTTCCCTGCATTCTTATGCTGACCACTCTTCCTGCCTGCAGGACCGTCCAGCGCCCACATCCTGAGATGCCAAGTGGAAGTGGTCCCTGCTTTGGAGGCAGAACTTGGCCGCCTTGCGCTGCTCCTTCGGGTCGTCTGTGGCTGCAGCCGTCTGTCTCCCAGCACATGACTGAGGTTTCCCCTCATTACTCAGCCGCTCCCAAACCAAATTCCGGATTTTAATAAGTGGGCAATACCAGTCCTAGGAAAACACATTATTTTAACCTGATGTGCCCAATGTGTCCTGCCTGTGTGCTTTGCTTTACTTGGCAAAGAATGTGAATGCCTCGTTCCTTCCACAGGCGCATACACAGTCATGCTTCCGGTGTCTTCATTCTGGATTTCTGGCACCATATACTCCCATATGAAGTGATCTAAAGCTTAATTAAGTGGCGGTCAAGTACTGTATAGAGCGGTGATGGCCACCCTGTGGCACGCGTGTCACCAGTGACATGCCAAGCCCTTTTGGGTGACACACATGGTCACCCTGGCACCTGGGCGTGTAAGTGCTTGCTTGTTCTTGAAGTGTACGAAATACCAACTTTCAATTGAAGATTTAGCAAGTGTAAAGAATTATTTGTTTTTGCTTTTAATAAAATACATATATCAAAAATATAACTTTTTTGCTAGAGCTACAAATATCACAAAATTATGGATATTTCTCGATGTGACACAGCACCCGAGTTAAGCTAGGTTTTCTTGCGAATTTTGACACACCGAGCTCAAAAGGTTCGCCATCCCTGGTATAGAGACTACACATTAATAAGGCAAACTCAATAATGCAGTAAAAGTCAACTGTAAAAATAGCATTAGCAGATAGGTGAACAGTGTTACATTAAAAGCCAAGGATTCTGGTACTATGCCGATATGGTCGCTTCACTGTAAGGCAGTCAAAGTAGAGGACCAGAGTAAACAAAGGAGCAAAAACAATGTAATATAACTGTTGTGTCCAGAGCAGGCGGTAACAGCGAAACCCTCACACACGCATGTGCACCCAGCGAGGAACAGCAAGACACCAAGTCAGTTTCCAGAGTTCTTGGGGATATAGAGTATGTGGAGTCCAGAGAGGCCAAGAGTTGGGGTACCAGAGAGTTGTAAGTCGGGAAGTCAGGAGTCAAGAATCAGGGTTCACACGAGTCGGGGGTTGCCAATGGTGCAGCGTTGGGCGTTTCTTAAGTAGGACTCGGAGAGTCACGCCCCCACGGACACAGCGGTTTTGCATGGAGGCAAAGTGAGCGGTGCAGCTGTTGTCGTTCTCTCCGGAGAGAGCTCTGCTCTTGGTGTTGCGTATCGTCTGAGTCTAAATTATCCCCACCTGGGGGGACATAAGCAGTTTCCACACTTGGCCCCTGAGGCGTGCCTCCCTCACTTTGTCCATCAGGGGCAGGTCTTCCTCCAAGGAGGCGGAGAGGACCCGAGGCATGACAATAACTACCAAAAGCCCGCTGAAGTTCTGGCGCTGTTCCAAACTGAAGGAAGGCTCCCTTTCCGCACCTTCAAGCTGGGAAGATGCCGAATGATGCGGCTGCTACGTAGGTGGAGAAGTGAAATCCTGCTCCAAGGTGTATAGCTGGTACCTGGAGTGGGGCCGCGATAGCAATTATTTTGCTCCCAGGAGGAATGAAATTACAAGCTTTGTAGGTTGTCTTGCTCTCCTGTGCACCGTCTTCCCAGCGTGCATCTAGCTGAGTGCTTTCCAAACCCATTTCTTAGACAAACTGATGTTTTTATCTGCTGATGGGTTGGTGCACAACCCATGAGCAAGGGTTATGGGGCTGCCTGCGTCCTAGTGATTCTGCTCTCATTTTCAGGAATACAGAAACTGGTCTTGGCGGGAAGAGTGGGTGAAGCCATTGAAGCGACACAGCAACTATACCCAGGACTCCTCGAGCACAATCCTAACCTCTTGTTCATGTTAAAGTGAGTGCACGCAGATCCCCTGAACAGAGTAAGAACCATAACATGAACAGATGCAGATGACAGAACCTAGGCCAGAGTGCCAGTAGAGCATATGTTCTCTTTAATGCACAGTTGGACCTCAGTATCCACGGGGGATACATTCCTGACCCTCTGTATGCGTGGGGGATACATTCCAGATCATTGGAATGCTGGGAAATGCACTCCCTTTCCCATAATTCCTGTGAAAGCCCACAAGGAATCATGGGAAATCTTGCTCAAGATGCACTCAATTTCCCATAATTCTTTTGAAATCTCAGGTAGGACTAACAGTACCCATGGGGGTGGATGGGGCTGATCCGGTTACCATGGAGAACTGAAACGGCGTTGACCGGATCACCAGATACGGGGGTCCAACTCTATAGTATTTAAGGTGGTGGTAAAAAAAAAAAAAAAAGTTTGTTTAAAGTTAACCTTTAGTGAGGGGGCTGAATAGGAAATTTTTCTGCTCATCATAGACTGTGATACACATAAATGCGATGAATTGTGTGATAACAGAAGATCTCTCCTCCACGCAGATGTCGGCAGTTTGTGGAGATGGTGAATGGAACAGACAGTGAAGTTCGGTGCTTTACTGCCCGTAGTCCCAAATCCCAGGACAGCTACCCCAACTCCCCCAACCTAAGCCCTAGACACGGCTCTAACAATTTGCACATTCACAGCGCTGGTAAGTGTTGGCAGAGAAGCCAGGGCGGTCAGTTCCTTAGCTTGAGGCTAGATCTCAAGCACATGGGGCACAAAATGCCTGGATGGGTTTGCTGCCGATTGCTCCTTCCCCTGCAGGTTGAAGGGTGACTCAAGTATGGGGCCTGCTTTTATTCCTATAACTTCTCTTCCATAGTAGTGAGAAGTTTGATCCCCCCCCCCCCCGTTTCAGTATGTGACTAGCAGCAAATCACCTTGGTATTGTTGCAACCAGGCCTTGGTAGAGTTTACTCTTCACCGTGGAAAAACAAAACAAAATTGCTTTCTTCGAACTGCTAATAGACGTTAGTCTTTTAGTTCAGACACTTAAGATGGTATGCCTGAAGGTAATCCTTCCATAAGAACATAAGAGGAGCCCAGCTGGATTGGGCCACAGCCCATCTAGTCCAGCATCCTGTCCCACACAGTGGCCCACCCATTGCTTCTGGGCATCTCCAGCAGAAGACAAGGGAGGAACCTTCACCTGTTCTCAACTCCCTGCAGATAGCCTTTAGAGGCACCCTTCCTGTCAGTCCAGCCTGGATGATAAACCTGGGCATCCATTCTAGTAGCCAGTGATAACACCTGCCATTCATGCATTTATCCATCCAGGCTGGTTGCTGTTACCACCTCTCAAGGCAGCGGACTCCGTAGACCGATGACCATCTGGGTGAAAAAAAATACTTCCCCGTATTTCATCTAGTTCTCCTTCTCCAGTTAATGTTAACAAACAAGCTGTAGCAAAAAAATACCCGTATTTTCCGGCGTATAAGACGACTGGGCGTATAAGACGACCCCCAACTTTCCAGTTAAAATATAGAGTTTGGAATATACTCGCCATATAAGAAACAAGACCCGACGTATAAGACGACCCCCGACTTTTGAGAAGATATTCCTGGGTTAAAAAGTAGTCTTATATGCCAGAAAATACAGTAAATAAAGCAAGACAGAAAAACTGGGTTGACTGCAGTAAACAGAAAGTCTTCAGGCGCACTTCAAGATAACTGGTAATCCTGTTATTGAAGGGCAATTTGGCAGTTCCAGTTTTTGTTCGCAGAAGTCAAAATTGCAAGCAGAAACAAAAGTGAAGCTCCTAACAGTCTGCGTTGAAAGGTGGTGTGCCTTAGCCATATATTTAGAAAATAAACTGAAAAAAACTGATAGATTTGTCTTACTTTCCCTAGTCAAAACCACACAGGGATTTCTTGGCTCTCTTCATTTTCCTCTGCAGTTAGAGGAAGTTCACTTTCCAAGGGATTCCAAGATATGCTGGGATTGATAATAAGGAAGTAACCAAAACAGATGATGTGCTGCACCATGGTAATAAGAGTATAAAAGCAGCCCTGCTGGATCAGGCCACAGCCCATTTGGGCCAGCATCCTGTCTTACGCGGTGACACGGCACTTGGTTTTAGGGATTCCAAAGCAGGAAACAAAGACAAAATGGCCAAGTAAGGCATCCTGCTTGTCTCTCCAACATAGAGGTGGTTCCTAGGCACACACATTCTCCATGAATTTGTCTAATCCTTTCTTAAAGCTGTCCAGGCTAAGAAGTGCTGTCTCCATCTTCTCTGGCAGTAAATGCCACAGACCAATGACTCATTGGATGGAAAAATACTTTCCCTTGTCAGTTCTAACTTTCCTGCTCATAAGCTAGATAGAGGGCCCTCCAGGTTCTAGTGTTGTGAGACAAAGAAAATAATTTTCCTCTATCCAGTTTTCCATACCACTCATGATTTTATAGATCCCCTCTTAAGCGCTGTTCTTTAAGAGCGACCAGGCCTAGACGTTGCAGCCTGATTTAGTATGGGAGATGTTCCAGCCCCTTGATCATTCTGGTTGACCTGTTCCAGCCCCTTGACATTCAGTTTGACTCAAATTTGCCTCCTACACAGTTTGGTTTTTGCAAGCTATTTTGTCCATCAGCATGAACCTGAGCCATGTCAGAAAACCAAGCATCTTTTCCACCAGCTCTTCTATACCTCCAAGTCAGACTCTGTCTACAGCACGGACAGTGATTTTATTGTGCTAAAGCTTTTATACTCAGGAGCACTTAAAACTTTCACTGCCCTTTATTAATGTGTGTGGACCTGTATGGAAGGCCTTGTAAACCAACGGGAGCTGCTGATAATTGGAGCTGATGCTGAATTTGGCAGAACTAAGTGGCAGTAAATGTTTAGTAATTACTTTGTAGCTTGTGTCCATAAAGAAGCCTTTAAAGGGTGAGAAATAATTCTCTTTGTCCTGCTATATTAGAAATTCTTAGTCCTGTGCTGAGAACAGCTGATGTATCTTTGAGTAGGGCATTTTGTGTTGCCCTATGCTTCTTAATATTGGGAGTAAATTCTTGCCTCCTGGTCCTTGCTAAGATAGGAATCTACAGTTCGCATTCCACGAAGGATTCTTTTGTTTTGTACTTTTGAATAAACATGTTCATGCAGAGATCTTGTTTTAGTGTTTCCATCAGAATTAACCAATAAGGGAGGGAGAGTTATATTTCAAATATATTCTAGATGATCCTATACATTTTATCTTTTTTTATTATTCTATGACCTGTCCCGGGACCTTCACATAAAAGGTGAAGTATAAAATACTAAATAAATAAAATAGATAAATAAAGTACATCTAGGCCTCTTCGTCCCTGAAAGACAGCATTGAAGAGGGGCCTGACTGTATAAAATCATGCATGGTATAGAAAAGGTGGATGGAGAAACAGTTTGTTTCTCTGTCCCACCACGAACCAGGAGGCACTCTATGAAGTTGATGGATAGGAGAGTCGGATCAGACAAGGAGAAGTATTTCTTCACCCAGAGAATCATCATTCTGTGGAATTTGCTGCCAGAAGAGGTGGTAAGAGCAACCAGCCTAGATGGCTGGTTAGACAAATTTATGGATGACAGATGTATCAATGGCTACTAGAATGGATGCCTAAGTACTGCGTGCAGGTTGGAAAGACAGGCAGGATGCCTCTGAAGGCCACTTGCAGGGAGTCAAGAGCAGATGAAGGTTCTTCCTTTGTCTTCTGCTCGAGATGCCCATAAATAGTTGGTGGACCACTGTGTGGGACAGGATGCTGGACTAGATGAACTGTGGCTCAGTCCAGCAGGGCTCCTCTTATGTTTTACCCTTGTATCGGCTGAGAGTGCAATCCACCAGAGCCTTTTATACTTTTAAAATAAAAGTAAAGTTTCTAGTCCTTATTCTTCTCCCCATTTTCAGGAGCAGATAGCCCAAGCTGTGGCAATGGAGTTCCTTCCATAAAAAACAAACAAAGCCACTGTAAATACCCAGCACTGAGTTCATCCTCCTCATCCTCTTCCTCCTCGTCTCCTTCATCAGTGAATTATTCAGAGTCCACAGATTCCACCAAGTCCCAGCAGCACAGCAGTACGAGCAATCAAGAGACCAGGTAAGACAGAGAGTCCTCTATTCACAGTGTTGGAAGCCCTGGGCATGGAAAACTACACTTGGCCTTCTGCTTTTTGGGCCCAAACCTGTTTGCTGCAGGGCCCCTCCAAGTCCCAGACACCACTAAGTTCAGTGTCATTTGTTTTCATAATGGTTTGTTCATTGAATATTGTTCTTTAGCTGCACCACGTCCAAAAATTCTCTTGAGTGGATTATGTATTTAAATGTATACATACACACGCTAAGGATGCGTGCGAATATTTGAAAACATTCGAAATTCGATCGAATTCCCCCGAATTTCAACTTTCAAATTTGAATGGAAGGTCCATGAATTCAAATTTAAACATTCAAACAAATTTTAAATTTCAAATCTATTTTGTTCTAATTATTCAGACATTCGTATGTGTACGGGTTTGTACACGATGCGTACTTGAAGATCTGCGTCTTTCACACATCTGTACGCATTAGTACAGATCCATACGGGACGACAGCGGGTGACCTTGGGCTAGTCACAGCTCTCTTCTGAGCTCTCACAGCTCCACTTAACTCACAGGGTGTTCTGTTGGGAGAAGAATAGAAAGCTTTGTCAGCCGCTTTGAGTCCCTTAAATGAGTGAGAAAAGCAGGGTAGAAAAGCCAACTCTTCTTCTTTATATCAGCCATATTCCCATTCAGTTGATCTGACACCTGGCTTACTAAGTCTCTAAAGAATTTTGACCACCGCCACCCCATTCTCCAGGACCTTGCCTGCTAATTTACCTCCCAACAGAAGCTGCCTTTTCCCTCCATCCTTTCTTCCTACTTACCAACGAATTTGCTTTCTTTTTGGCACAGCGACAGTGAGATGGAGATGGAGGCAGAACACTATCCAAACGGGGTCCTAGAGAACTCTGCTTCACGGATAATGAACGGCACCTACAAGCACGAAGAGATCCTACAGACAGACGACTCCAGCATGGGTAGGAGATCAGAAGAGCAGGCACCATTTCCCAGACTTCCCAGAGAAGGTCATGGTTGGCGTGTGCAGATGAACCTCCACCGGAGAGCCAATTCTTTCTGGGCTGCAGCCACTGACAGTGTAGGGAAGGAGCAGGCGGTGTGCGTTGAAGCCTTGACTACTTGGGCACAGATGTCGTTGTTGCCTGCCCTGAGACCTTTGGGTATAGGGCAGGAAAAAATGCAGATAAATAAATAAATACAGTTGGACCCTCATTTTCACTGGGGAAATGTTCCGGATCTTACCACGGTTACCTGAAACAGTGGATAATTGCAAACAGTGCGAACCAGAAGTGTCTTTCTAGCCTCCGGAAGACCTATTTCAGCCTCTGGAGAGTGCTGGAATAGGTGTGCGACACCCGCAGACACTTCCTGCCCGTCTCCCACGTGCCCCCTTACATTTTGGGATGGGCTCTGGTGGCGTCATGTGCCTATTCCAATGCTCTATGGAGGCCAAAATAAGCCTTCCGGTTCTGGAAGCTTTTCCCTTAAGGCGCCCGGGTGGTGGTGGTGCCGGTAGATCTGATCCAGTAACCGTGGTTAACTGAAACCGCGGTTACTAAATCAGTGGATATGGGGGTCCAACTGTAAATAATTAATAGGGCCCTTTCCGCACTTGGCCCTGTAGTTGCCTTCCCTGTAGTTGCACTTACCTTCTCCAGAGCCAGAAGGCTCTGGATGCTGGATTCACTTCCCTGATGTTTCTGGAGGGTCACCAGACATGCCATGCAACCATGCTGGCACGTCACATGATGTGCCGGCACCAGCACACATGTGCGGTGCTTCACTGTTGTCCTGGTAATGGTGCCAGTGCACATGAATTGGTGCCAGCACACACGCGTTGGCACCAGCAGCTGGAGCAAAGATGGCGGCACCTAGACACACATACGCACCAAAGTAAGTGTCCAGATGTGTCCATGGGAGGTGGCATGTACTGGCATTCACTGGGGCAAATGCTTAGTACATGCCTGGGAAACGTCACCCTTTGCCACCAATGCAGGGATGGCAGAGTGGAGATATCCTCTAAGGCTTATAGATGGGGTTGTTTATTCTTCGGGAGTTACGATAAAAAAATTAACTTTTGAGGGAACCACTGAGGAACAATCGAAAGACCTAGCCCCTTTCTGCCCTGGGCCTTATTCCACATTATGTCCCAGGAGGGCCTGGCCAGTGCCGGCCATAGTGTGCACTAGCATGCAGATGGCAGGCCCTATTCTGGGATATAATCCAGAATAAGCCCTGGTGCAGAAAGGACTCTAGAAAGGTGTAGCCTGCAGAAGAGTCTGAGGGGGGATGTGAGAGCTGTCTTCACATATCTGAAAGGCTGTAGGGTGCTTGGACCTATTCTCACTTGCCCTAATGGGATGGAATGTCAAGAAAGGAGAGGCCAGTCAGACATTAGAAGAAACTTCCTGACAGGAAGAGCTTTCAGTCAGCAGAATGGGTTACCTTATGAAGTCGTGAGCTCTCCTTGCCTGGAGGCCTTCAAGCAGCGGTTGGAGAGTCATCTGCCCTGGATGCTGGGCAGGGGGTTGGACTTGGTGACCGTGGAGACTCTTTCAGTCCACGATGCCATGATTGTGAAGCAACCTTGCAAGTCCAGTTGCTGTGGGCAGTGAGAACGCGGTTGTATCCCTAGATATCCATTGGTGGATATACCTAGCTGACAGCTAGACTACCTGGGCCGTCGATCTGACCTCGCAGGGGTACAAGCTGTAGGAGAAACTCCAAAAGCCGAAGAACTTTGCAAGTGTGCCAGCGTGCGCTCTTTTGGCGCCAGTTCCTTCTCTCTCCTGTCTTCACCGCAATTGCGCTGATGTTGTTTGGGAGGCGGGGAGGGAAGAGAGCCATTGCTCTGATGTGCTGAAGGCACAGTTCCGGGCCCGTGAGCTTTTCTTTTTCTCCTGTCTTTAGAAGATGGCTGTTCACAGAGGCAGCTCTGCGGAGGAAACCACGCTGCCACCGAGCGTATGATCCAGTTCGGGAGGGAGCTGCAGAGCTTGAGTGAGCAGCTCTGCAGGGAGTATGGGAAAAATACCGCGCACAAAAAAAATGCTGCAGGTGAGTCAAGTGGCCAAGACTGTTCATCCAGACCTTTTCTGCACCCTTTTTCCTCTCCATTGTTCCACAAAGGAAGGAAGGAAGGAAGGAGGGAGGGAGGGAGGGAGGGAGGGAGGGAGGGAGGGAGGGAGGGAGGGAGGGAGGGAAGGAAGGAAGGAAGGAAGGAAGGAAGGAGGGAGGGAGGTAAGGAGGGAGGGAGGTAAGGAGGGAGGGAGGGAGGGAAGGGAGGGAAGGGAGGGAGGGAGGGAAGGGAGGGAGGGAGGGAGGGAGGGAGGGAGGGAGGGAAGGAAGGAAGGAAGGAAGGAAGGAAGGAAGGAAGGAAGGAAGGAAGGAAGGAAGGCTACCTATCCGTCCGTCTGTCCATCCCACCCACCTACCTACCTACCTACCCGGCGTAGATAGAAATCGATCTGCAGTCAATCCACAATTGGTGGAAGGGCAGGGCCTGTCGCGAATATGCCTTAGAGACGTGACAGGCAAGGGCACAAGCTGCCTGGATCTTTTGCTGGAAGGAGTCCGGCTAAGCCAGTTGCGAAGTCCCCTTGGGAGGGAGCCGATCAAGATTAAGTGTCCATCTGGTGTCCGATCTGCCCAGGAGTAAATAAGGGACCTTAGGCCTCAAGTCCATAAGCCACTGTCTTGCAGAAAGTGACAGAAGGACTGGGTTTTAGGCGCCAAGTGGCAGTATTTATAGGCTTAGTACGCCATTTGTCACTTCCTCTGGAGTAGCTGAAGACACAGCCGCTGGTAGGCATTCCTTCCCTCTCCATCTTCTAGAACACCACCCCATGGTAAGTACTGGTCTTCCTTCCTTCCTTCCTTCCTTCCTTCCTTCCTTCCTTCCTTCCTTCCTTCCTTCCTTCCTTCCTTCCTACCTACCTACCTACCTACCTACCTACCTACCTACCTACCTACCTACCTCTTATTCATTCATTCAATTTATTTATTTGGATTTTTATCCAGCCCTGTACGTGAACATCTCAAGGTGGGTTTCAGCATTAAAACCAAATGCAAAAGGAACATACTAAAACAATAATAGTGCCTAAAAGTGGAGAGGAAAAGATACTGCTTTATTTAGCCAAAGGCCAGGGCAAAAAGGTGTGCAGTCTCACTTGAGAGCTGCTCCATTTCCCATAATTCCTGTGAAATCCCGCAGGATTTCAAAAGCATTATGGAAAATTGCATGCCATTTCCCGCCTGTCCCAGGCCTCAGAAGAGCTTAAGGTAGGCCTAATGGTGCCCGCGGAGGGTGGCGTGGGGGGGGCCCCGATCTGGTAACCACGGGAAACTGAAACCACGGTGACCAGATCAATCGATACGGGGGTCCGACTGTCCGACTGTATACAGATCTGTTTAATGCACGTTCATAGTAATCTTCCCTGGGCAGAGTTCTCTGCACTGAGGAGAAGACAGCCAGTTTGTGGGTGATAAGTTTTTTTTAAAAAAATAGGAAAGTCTGTCACCTGTGAGTTCTTATGGTTTTTAAATATAGTGATGAACCAGAAGGTGCAAATGTTCCCTCTGAGCCTCTTCTGTTGGCACAGATACAGTGTGTTACCCGACTAAAGCCCTTTCCGCACCTTAGCCTTATTCCGGGATATATTCCAGAATAGGGGGCTGTTGTCTGTATGCTAAGAGAGGCCTGCCATAGAATGCATTAGCATGTAGACAACAGATTCCTATCCTGAGATATATTCCAGAATAAAGCAAGTGCGGAAAGGGCCTAATGGTATTGTATGGTAATGGAATGGTACAGTAATATCAGTCCAGTGAGGTGAAGATCAAGCACAGTGGTGGCCATCTGCGCTTCAAATATTACTGTAGCTCCAAAATGGAACACCAGCACTTGAAGTGTGGATGGACAGGTCCAGGCAGGCTAGATTGCTATAAAAAGAGCTGTGTAAACATCTGTTGTGTGCCTAGATGTTGCCATGGTGATAACCATAACAGACTAGGGATGTGCATGAATATTCGTAGACATTCGAAATCCAATCGAATGTGCCAAATGTCAACATTCGAACTTGAATAGAATGTCCTGAAATTCAAATGTAAACATTTGAATCAAATTTTGATTTTGGTTCTATTTGTTCAAATTATCCAGACATTCGTATGTGTACAGGTTTGTACACAATGCGTACTTGGAGATCTGCATCTTTGCTGTATCTGTACGCATTTGTACAGATCCATATGGGACGAAAGCGGGTTGCATACAGAATAAATACGAGATACATACAGACGTGTATGGATGCATACGGACGTGTTAAGGATGTGGGGAAGATGCGTACAGGCACATACAAATGTTGTTGACATTTGTGTGTGCAGATTCGAATAAAAAATTCGAACGAATAGATTCCAATTTGGTAAGTACAAATTGAATCTTGTTAGATTCAAGTTTTAAAGATTCAAATCGAATCGGATTTTTGGGTATTGAATTCTATTCGAATTGAAGGTCAAAAAAAAATTCATGCACATCTCTCTATACAGACACTGAACTATCACTGCAGCTTCCAAAGGTGTGGCAAGCGCACCAGGACGTAGATAATTGGACCATTTTGCTTTCTGCTTGCTGACTCATCCATTTTGTCTTCATTCCAGCCTCCTTGGTGGAGTCAACCGTGGAGGCTGAATGGTAGAGATAATTATAGCATGTAATATAAGGCTTAGTGCCAAATCATTAATGAAATTCTTTCCCGATGGCTTGTGATGATTTCTGAATCATTGCGAAGCTTGAGTTGGACAGGAAGCGGCAGATGACTTATTCAGAGTTCAGTACCAGCAAGGGAAGCAAATCTTTGCTTTGCTTTTAGGTTCAGCCTTTCAAAGCGCGTTCTCAAACTCCCTGCTTCCATGAGGGGAGGGACCCAGCGTGCCGGCAGCAGGGAACCTTTGCAGGGATCAGAAGATCTTAGGCCCGCAGACAAGAACGCTGCCCCAGCAGTGAAAAGTCTTTTTTCAGAATTTCATATGACTATAATTTCAGGCCCCTGGCAGCGATTTGGGCTGCAGGTTTGGTCCTCGGCCCCCTGACACACACATCTGCATGGAGGCAAGCAGTCAGCTCTGCCAATGGAGATGGCCTCAAAGTCATTTCTCCTGGTATATGGGTAGGTTTGCCCCCCATGCAGAGTGAGAAGAAGACGAAGAAGAAGAACTGCCTTTTCTACCCCATTTAAGGGGACTCAAAGCGGCTGACAAAGCTTTCTATTCTTCTCCCCACAGCAGAACACCCTGTGAGGTTGGTGGGGCTGTGAGAGCTCAGAGGAGAGCTGTGACTAGCCCAAGGTCGCCCAGCTCACTTCATGGGGGAGGGCGGAATCAAACCTGATATTCCCAGATAAGAGTTCGGTGAGGGGAGGTCCAGGCGCTGGATGGAGACTGGGGCATTTGGACAACCTGTCGTCTGCTCCACAGAGGATGTGCTCCAAGCAGCCAACGACAAAGTGCACATGCAGTAGACTGAACCTCTTTGGTTTGTGCTTCTTTTGAGAAGCCACCACTGAGAAGGCCCTATCCCAGGTGCCCACCCATTCTTTTAAAGAAAACTAATATTAACAAGCAATATTTTAAAAAGCCATGGGACCTCTGAAGTGAAGAAACATCATCACCAGCATCATTAATAATGGGAAAATAGACGTTTGCAATTTGGAAGACCCATTGCAGGCGGATTTTGCGGATCTGTGTATGAGGACCTTGCCATTCTGTTCAAGTCTTTTCTCTCTCTCTCTCTTAGGATGCATTCAGCTTGCTGGCCTATTCTGACCCATGGAACTGCCCTGTTGGTCAGCAGTTGGACCCCATCCAGAGAGAACCTGTGTGTGCCGCACTCAATAGTGCTATATTGGGTAAGGGGGTGTGCAGTGAGCTCTACCCGAGACCGAATCCTCTCTGGCCCTTGCGTACGCCTGTTGCAGTGCTGGGCAGGATTTGCTGGGTCATTATATTTTCTTGTCAGGTGATAACTCTCGGTTTGTGGGTAGGGCAGTAATTGAAGACCGTACTTTAATTCTCCAACTAATGGAGAACATTAAAGCAGCAAGATGTTCCAGCCGGAAGGAGGAACACTTGTATCTGCAGAACTTGCCAGCCAAAGCCACCGCTGTTCACCTGACTTTAGCAACAGGTAACGCTGCTTTCAAAGGCCTCTGCATAGGTAGCTGCAATATGGCAGCCTTCTTCTTCTCTAGGGGCATTGTCTGTTGTCTTCTGCTTCCAGTATTGTCCACAAAGATCTCTTGAAAATCTACAACAAATGCTTTTGTGCAGTTTTCAAAGCTGTGAAGATAAGCCACACTCATGGTATCCCTTAAGAGGAAACTCAGAGGCATTTGCATTCTTGTAGTGTGCCAGCCAGCTCATGTGGGCGAGTCCCAACCCGCTGAACCCACTTCCATAAAGAGGTGGGCTTTCGAACTGACCTTCTGCTCTAAAGTAAGGCAGACTTCATCAAGACCTCATGGCGGGACCCCTTTCTAGCATCGTTTACATCACTTCGGCTAGCATAAAAGACTGCCACTGCCGCTCAGGTGGCACAAAGTGCCACCACGAGGCTCCCGGCCTACTCATGAACCAAGCCAAAAACCAAGCCACTTCAGCAGAGCACACCAAGTTGCTGCTGGACCGCAGTTTGATACAAGCCAAGCCTTGTAAAGTGAGTTTGGGCCCTCCCCGCCCTTCCCTGTCACAATCTCACGTCACTAAGGCCTTGCTAGATTGCTTTAGGTGAGTTACAGTTTCCTGATTTCAGCTCCCCTCCTTTGAAATTGCCACAAAAATGCTTTGTAAGATAATACGGGTGAACAATTTGGATCTTCCTCTAAAAAGGCTGAGTTCCTCCTCTAACTGAAGGTAAAACATTTGGAGCTTCCTTGCTTATGGTGAAAGAAAGATAAACATTTTTTTAAAAAACGTTGAAACCGATGAACTGTAAAAGCGCTGAATTTGGCTCGATTCACACACAGCATTATTTTAATTTCCACCAGACTTTAAAGGGCTCCTTCCTCAACAGAACCAGCAAGCTTCAAGACTGTTTTCTCCAGCTTTGGCCTCAGGATATAGGGATGCAAACAAATGTTTTTTTGGCATTTGATTCAAAATGAAACAAATGTTTGAAAATCCGTATTCGTACGAATAGATTGCTTTTGAATGTGGTAAAATTCTGTTTGATACAATCTGTTCATACATATTCATACAAACATTCAATACGTACCAGATACAAATGATTATGTGTTCATTACTTATCTGATACCAACTAATATGTATTTGATACGTACGGATATTTATCTATACGAATAAATATGTATCTGATACAAACAAGTTCGTATCTGATACGAATGAATACATATCTGATATGAATGAATACATATCCGATACATATTTGTAACATATCCGTGCTCTGAAAACATCAAATCCAACCTGAATCCACTTTTAACCCACTGTCGATCCGGATCCATTACGGATGGGTTTGGCGTTCTGTTTTTCCACACCCCCAACCTAACAAATGTCCGAACTATTTGTACAAATGTTTGGAAACATTCACATTCGTTCGAATGTTAGCATTCGAATATCGTAACATTCGATTAGAGTTCAAATGTCCAAATTCGGCCGAATTCAATCCAATTTTGAATGTTACAAATCCATTCTAGCCCAGGCCTGGGGAACTTTAAGCCTTCCAGTTGGTGCCAACCTACAGCTTCTGTCAACATTGACCATTGCCAATGATCTTTGAAGCATCTGGAGGGCCACAGCAACCTGTCATTACCTCTCAGCTCCGTATAGTGAAGGACTTAGTTGGAGCACTGAGCGATCTCAGTGTACACAAAAGAAAAACCAGATTCCTTTTGCTATAGAATCAAAACATCCAAAAATTCCATTTTGTGGCCCGATCATTAAACCAAACAACAAGATTTTTGCATTTGCATCTCAACATTTGCAGGAACGTTTCTGCGACTTTTTCCCATTGAAAAAGTCCTGGTTATCACGAAAAACAGCAAAAATACGAAAATTCAATCGAAATGGTCATTTTTGCAAACGGGAGCTTTGTTTGCTTCGATCGGGTGTTCGGATGGCTGGATTTTCGATTTGATGCGAGTGTTTGCAAATTTAAAAGAACCGATTGAATGTGCGCATTTGAGTGTCCTTTGGCAGGCCCAGATTGAGCCCTGGTGGAAAATAGAGAAGCGTAATTCCTAAAAACGACATTTCATTTGCGCCTCAGAGATGACCATTTGTGTTTCTCTCTCTCTGTCTGTCTTTCAGAGTCTCAGAACCTGCCAAAGCAGCCGCCCCTACTGCTTGCCCTTGGCCAGGCCTCCGAATGCTTGCGGCTAATGGCGCGCGTGGGTTTGGGCTCCTGCTCTTTTGCCAGAGTCGACGACTATTTGCACTAGCCACCGAGTGAGGCAGATCCACTCCGCCAGCGCTGCCATGGTCACCTTTCCCTGCCTTGCGTTTCTTTCCCACTCTCTCCCTCAGGGTGAGCCGCCCCAGCCGACGGGCCCGTTGCCGACCGCGTGGGGTCCCTGCGCGTCCTCCGTTCACCTCATTCCTCACCTTGGAAACGGCTGGCAGGCCCGCCCAGTCATCGCCACGGCCTGCTCTGCCCTGCGGCTGTCTGCAGCACTCAGTATTTTTCACTGGTTATTCTGATGATGTAGCGCCTTATGACTTTAGGATTTTATCTTTTATTTTATTTTATTTCCGACTGAGCCACCAGTATTTATATCTGAAGAGTTTGTGCTGAGCTGGTTTCTATTAATTTAGAGATAAAAAGCGTATCTGAGTTGGCGATGGTCTGTGTTCATTTTCGCAAAGGGGAAGCTGTTGGCATCAGTGCCGCCATTTTTGCAGCATTGGGCCCTCTCGACGCTAGTCCTCTTCGAAAGCGAGAGTCTGGTAGGCTTCCTTAATTAGAGTCCAAACCAGGCCTCTAAATCCCTGCGGCTGAAGCAAAATAGCCCCTTTTGTTTCTTCACTGCCAGGCAAGTCCAAGAAAATTCTGTTTGACAGCTGTTGACTGGGGGCCTTGTCTGGGGAAAAGGCACTCAGTATCTTGGTCTGACGTTTTTCGCAAAATGGAGATTTTTAACTGAATATACAGAAAGCAAGAATATGTCAACCTAAATGGAAACATTAGAACAAGGGTTACTAGAACCAGTTCTGCTTTGGGAACTGTTCACACAGTAATTACTGCGGCAACCGGCGTGTATCAAATACGGATTACTCCAGAGGAAAGTAGGTTACTTGGAGTGGCTTACACTTTCTAGACCTCCTGCTGTCTTATCAAGCTCCATCCAGACAGCACTTCTGTATTCCACATTATTTGGATAATCCAAAGTAAAGCATATTCGGACACATTTTATTCTGGACTATCCATGCTTTATTCCGGATTATCCAAGTAATGTGGAATAAGTGAGTGCTGTCTGGATGGAGCTTCCAATCTAATGGGCAGTGGAGGTCAGCCATTTCAGAAGTATATAAAATAATGCATAGTGGTGCAGGCAAAGCAGGTGGAGAGATGTTTTTTCTCCCATTCCCAGAAGACCAGACCCAGAGGTCAGCAATTAAAACTGAATCCTGGGCAAAACAGGGCAGACAAAAGGATTATTGTTTTTAATATACAACCCATAGTGAAGTCCAACAAGGTAGTTAGTAGCACTTCGAGACTTAACAGGAGAAGTGTTGTTGGCATGAGCTTTCATAGAAACGTCCACTTCTTCAGGTGCTCGGGGGCCCAATGGGCACGTCCGCTTCTTCAGATGATAGGGGGCCCAATGGGCACGTCCACTTCTTCAGGTGCTCGGGGGCCCAATGGGCACGTCCCCTTCTTCAGATGCTCGGGGGGCCAATGGGCACGTCTACTTCTTCAGATGCTAGGGGGCCCAATGGGCACGTCTACTTCTTCAGATGCTAGGGGGCCCAATGGGCACGTCTGTTTCAGATGCTAGGGGGCCCAATGGGCACTTCTGCTTCCTCAGATGCTAGGGGGCCCAATGGGCACATCTACTTCTTCAGATGCTAGGGGGCCCAATGGGCACGTCAACTTCTTCAGATGCTAGGGGGCCCAAAGGCTCCCCTAGCATCTGAAGAAGTAGACATGTCTACAAAAGCTCATGCCACCAACCCTTCTCCTGTTAGTCTCCAAGTGCTACTAACTACCTTGCTGGACTTTTTGAATTAGAGTAACTCGGCCATTTTCTGATATTGAAACCCATAGTGAAAACTTAATTTGCAGCACAAGAGGTGGTGTGGGTTACCAGCATCTGAGCTAGAATGCCTCTGAATGCCAGCTCTTCGGAGGCTTCAAGCTCACGGTCTTCTCTGTTGGCCACTGTGAGAACAGACTGCTGGACTAAACGGGCCCCAGGTCCAGTCCAGTGGGCCACTTCTCAAGTTCTGAAATTATTATTAGCTTCCCCTTTGTCTTTGGGTTGCAGGCCCTTTGCCTGTCACTTCTCCTGCCTCTTTGTACATTCCCATTGCTTGTGTAATTGGCTTAGGTTTATGACCAAAAAGTCAGTTCTCAGTATACCTTTGGAACTCAGGGAGACAGTGGCAGAACAGCTCCTCTCCCTCTTGCCTGTCTGTGCTGGACTGGCACTGAACTTGCAGACTCTTTTTTGGCGTTGGCGTCACCAACAGTGCAAAAAATGTTACTTGTCCCTTTTTGAGTTGATTATCCACCAACGGAAATGTGAAATTACAAAACAGGGACCCAGTACCTAAAATGTCCTTTCCCTTAAGATTCGCAGGCAGTTTTTACTCCAAAAAAGTATTTATTTATTTTTATTTTATTATTTTTTAATTAGGACAGGTGTTTCTGAGCCATTGAATTGCAGGCATCTTCGCAAAGTACTTTGTGCAAAGGTGTGTGTATGTCTTAGGGTGCATGATGAGGTGAGACATGATGTACCACAAAACTCTTGGTCTACAGCTGGTGACTTGCCGCTGCAATTTAGCGTCTTCTCTAACCTAAAAATATGGTTCAAATGCAGAACGTGAATTCAAATCGGATTCCCCTAAAATCAGCAGAGTTTTATTTAAGGTCTATTTCGGCACTGCGGAAGAGTTTCTCGGTGTGGCAAACGACAGTCGGCACTTGGAACCACCCCTAAACGAAAACCGCTGCTCATAAGTGTGCAAATAATGAGACCTGTACCTGTGTCTGGTCGCTTTGTCACGATTCAAGGGAAATTCACAAGGATTGTCCCAACAGCCAAGAAAGACACAGTGAAATTTCCCACATCCTTCCAGGAATGTACATAAAGCAGCTGTAGAAAGGACGGAAGTCAATAGGCAACTTCATCTTCTGCGCAGTCGGAGTCAATATTGGGAGAAGCGCTACAGAAAACCTTGCAGAGCAAAGAGATGGCAGTGAAACCTGCTGTGAAGCCTCTCACGCTGGTCGCAAAGCAGAACTCTCTTTGGTCTTGTTAGAGTGTCTGATAGTTTCCCGGTTCGATTCCGCTCTCCTGCACAAAGCCAGCTGGGTGCCCTTGGGCTAGTCCCATCTCTCTTCCTGAGCCCTCACAGCCCCACCTACCTCACAGGGTGTCTGTGGTAGGGAGAAGAACAAAAGGTTTGTCAGCTGCTTTGAGTCCCTGTAAGGGTGAGAAAAGTGAGTTATAAAAGCCAACTCTTCTTCTTCTCTCTTAGCTGTTCTTGTCCATAGAAAGCAGGTGACCCTTCCTTATCTGTTTTGCCCAATGCCAGCATTAGCTAGCATTAACAGGCCAATTTGTTACTTGAAAATTTTGGCTCAGGTTTGATTGAACTCATGCTTTCTACGTTGAGCCTCAAAACTCAGTTACAAATGTTAAAAGCAAGCCATAATAGTACTGTACCATAAAAACAATCCATCAGAAATTCTGGTCACAAAACACTTTGTTTTATAGTCCATAACGGACAGCAATTTCAGCAGTGTATCTTTGACGATAAATACTTTTAGTCGGATCTCTTAAGTAATATTTGGACTTCTTCAAAGTAAAAATGTCAGACACTGCTTAGGAACCATTTGATGTGGGATACGCACATTATATCACAGACGTAAGAGGCTTGTCTCCATTTCAGCCCACATCTGCAGTCCTTTGCTTTAAGAATTCCACATTGCAGAATTTCAGTCTTAATTTCCACTCCTGCATGAATGTTCTAGCAGGAAGTCTACCTATTCCTTCTACATCCTGTCTCTTCGAAGTTGTGGCTTCCTTGATTTTCCTTGGATTGATTTTAGCCTGTATGCCAAATCTGATCTTTTGCCCTCTGAGGAGAGCTTTCCCAGACAGCACATCAACTTTGTGGTTGCGTACTGTAGCGTTTCCTAGCCATTTTCCCTTGAAAGAATAATGTCTGTGTCATATTATCGACCTAAAATCTCCTTGGTTTAGACCATGCGTGCATCCACACTTTCTGTCATGTCTCCAGATGACAAGATGCAGAGAGCAAGCTCAGGCCCTCGCACAGAAAAGTAGCAGCAGCCGCAGTCAGCCACAGTAGCCAGTAACAGCAAAAGTCAAAGTACCTTGGGGGCTTGAGAATTAAACACATAGACAAAAGAGTTCCAAGGCCGAAGTTAGTAGAAGGTCAGAGTTGGTCAGCAACCAATCACTAAGCAAGGTCACGGATTTCCAGAGCTGCAGGGTTTACAAGGCGGGTCAGAATTGTGCCTCCTTCGCTGCGGGTGACGGGGGCGGATTCTAGCGGATTTGCGCCTCTGTTCACAATCACGTCTCGGACCAGTTGGCGAAGGGCATCGCCCAGCGTGTTCCGAGCTTGAGCTGCTGTCGCTTGGAAGTATAGGCTCAGCATCCTCACCTCACCTCATCTCACCTCACCTGGCCAGGTAGCCTGCCTGAGCTTTGCTGGGCATCGTGACTGCCCCTTCATCCCCGGAGGAAGGGGTGCTGACGACAGGGGGCATGACACCATCTCCTGGTTGTCTAGACATTGCAGCTACATTCTGACACTCATCAGGAGAATGATCAGTGCCACGATAACAAATATTTACTAATGGGGGATATGGACAGGAAACGTTAACAGGGGTATGCAAATAACTGTAATACAGCATGTGAGAACATGCTGTCCAACCCTAGGAATCTAACACTTCTGTTTAGAAACCGTTTAGCTTAATCCCATAATGATCCCTCCAGGGGTTAAAATATAACTTACCCCGGGTAGCCATTATGTTCTAAAGGAGCAGTTAATCGGCGCTGCACCTGCTGTTATTCAACTAAATCTTCCATCGGCCATCACCACCACCACCAGCAGAATTTATTGGAGAAGCTGCCTGTTAGCCCACCTGATTTCAGAACCGTGGTGATGGAGAACAGCGGGAAATAATGCCCATGTGACACTAATGCCTAGGTTGTAACTACCGAACGATCTTCCGTTGGCCGTCTTACCTAGCAACAAGGTGATCTCTTTCCCCTCCCACCGCCATGTTTTGAAGTCCAGTGCTAAAAAAAGGTTTTCCCATCACAGTACCTCTTCTACATCATACCACCTCTTCTTTAATGTACTACCGTACTTAGAAGACTAAAGCATGTTCTTGCTGATTGTGGGTAGGAGTCAACACACGTGGGCATGGATCTTTAGAGGGTTCAGCCCTACTTCCTGAAGAACAGCATTGCGAGGCGTGGTCCTCTAGCAAGCGTGATTCAGCTCCCATTGGGTCCAAGCTATTAGAGCCATAGGTGGTTGCTGGACTTGTTGGGCAGCGTTGAGAGAGTCGGATTCCTAATCCTGCTTAATAAGGCCGCTGTGGTAGATCATGATTGGGCACATGGTGGCCTTCAGGTGTTCTAGCTTCTGTGAGCAGGTCTAACCAGTGGCAAGAGATGATAGGAATAGTAGTTCATCAACACCTGGAGGGTCAAAAATTGGCCACTTCTGCTTTATATGTTACTTCACAATGACTGTGGTCCTTTTGATCAAAAACAGTGTCCTTTAGAGGAAGACCTTGTTTTCATTCAGAATTTGGATCAGCTAAACTTTGTGTTTGACTCTGATGGCCTTTGGTAACAAAGCATTATAGAAAGTGTCAGAGCCCTTGCAAGATAACTTGTTCCTTGTATTTTCCAAGATGAATGACCTAGTAGTAATAACAATTTTCATCACAGATGGGTTTATGCACTCAACTATCTATTGCACTCAGGCATCCACTGTCACCCAGCACCAGATGGGTTCCTTTGTCTTCCATGTTTACTCTGCCCTTCAGTCCACAGGAATTTTCCTCCAGAATAGTGAAAGAATTTCTAGCACTGGGCCAAAAGTGGTCACATGTACACTGGTTGCCAAAAGACGGAGAAACATCATGTGGGTGTACAATAATAGGATTTGCTGGGAATCAAGAGCAGGCGGGGATTGCCTATGTCTTCGGCTTGAGAATGCTCAAAAATAATGGTGGGCTACTGTGTGAGACAGGATACCAGACTAGATGGGCTGTGGCCTAATCCAGCGTTCACGGAGAACGTTGCCTACTAGAATCGATGTCTGTGTACTGCTTCCGGGTTGGAGAGACACAGGCAGGATGTCTCTCAAGGGCATTTGCAGGGATTCAAGAGCAGGCGAAGGTGAAGTAGTTGGTGGGCCACTGTGTGGGATAGGATGCTGGACCAGATGGGCTGTGGCCTGATCCAGCAGGACTCTTCTTATGTTTTTATGATTTATTGACAAATCACAGGGCAAAGAAGCCATTGGGTCTTGAGCCATGTGCCCTTTTGCGGCCTTCCATTTCTGACTAGGACTAGGACTAGCTTGGGGAAGTTCTATGCAGTTTTCAAAAAGAAAGTTTGAGGTTAACCAAGCGAGCTTATTTAAAATCTTAATTATTGGGTTGAGGTTTTTTGTTGTCGTTTGCATTTTTAAATGTGTCTGTGCGTATGTGTAGGCACGCACATGCATCTCTGTACCCATTTTGGATCTGCTGACAGCAACATGGCAGGGGTGGTGGCAGGGTGTGGCTGGATTGCATCTTGAACCTCAGCCTAAGGGTTTTGTTCCGGTTGTTTGCCCTCCACAATGATGTTCTTGCCCATAAAACTCCACTCATCCTCTCTTAATTTCCAGTGGTTCATAACTCAGGTACCAGCTCTAGCATGAATGTCAGGACACTCTCTCGTTTCTCTGGTTTTTGTATTACATCATCAGCTGTACAAAAACACAAGACCCGGCCACCAACCGAATCCATCAGCTGAGCAGAACCTCAGCTCCACAAGGCTTCCACCATCACTTTGAGGTCTTTCTTCTTCACTGAGGACGTTGACTCAATGGACATTCTACTAAGCTGTGCGCATTGGTTCAGTCTCTGCTTAGTATTTGTGAGTTCAGTTATCCAACACTAGCATGAAACCTTCCGAGTGAAGGAAATTTTAACTGAAGAAAAAAAAATATTGAAAAAAAATGTACTGGAAATATGGTAAAGAAACCTACATTCTGTTGTATTTTGACAGAATTATTTTTATTAAAATATACATCCATGTGCATCTGCTTGTGACCTGGTGTCTATCTTTTGCTTCTTTCTGATGTTGCTTGGATCTGGGTCTCTCTGTGGAAGAGATGTATCTCCACATTTTGCATGCAGAAGATCCTAGCTGTAATCACTGGTGTATAGAGATGTCCACAAATGTTTTTTTAAAAATATTTGATTTGTATTGAACCAAATGCAAGAAAATTTGTATTCATTAGAACAGATCCCTTTCGAATGTCCTGGGATTCTAATTCAATACAAATGTTCAGTCCCATACGAATCCCATACAAAGCTTCATGCAAATGTATTGAAACATTTGATTTGAATTTGGAATGTCAATCTTTGAATGCACCAACATTTGATTTGAATTCGAATGTCTGAATTCGGCCAAATTCAGACAAATTTTGAATGTTACGAATATCCATAAACATTCCTACTGGTGTATCTAAATAAGACTGCAGGGGGAAGCTTGATATCTGTGAAGTATAGACGACCAGTCTGTATAGAACACTGATTCCCAAACTGCAAGGGTATGGTCCTCTGGGGTTGGGTAAGACAATAAGGGGGAAAATAGATAATTCCACTGAAATATACATTACATGGGATGATCATCAGCAATAATATGCTAACAGTAATGCCTGCTGGTCTTGTGGTTGGAGTGTTGGACTCTTTGATTCTGCACTCCTACACAAAGCCAGTTGGGTGACCTTGGGCTACTCACAGCTCTCTCTGAGTTCTCGCAGTGTCTGTAGTGGGGAGAAGAAAGTTAAGGTTTGGCAGCTGCTTTGAGTCCCCTGAAAGGGTGAGAAAAGCAGGGAATAAAAAGCCAACGCCGCCTCTTCTCTTGAATGTAAACTGAATCTAGACTAGGAGGAAGAATGTGTGTCAAAGGGTCTCAAGTCCTGGAAGGGACATCCCTTTATGGATGGAGTTGTTTTGCCCGAGAAAGAACAGGTGCATGATCTAGGTGTGCTCCTGGATTCAGCTGATGTCATTTGAGACCCATGTGGCAATGGCAGCCATGAGTATCTCCCTCCATCTCCATCCCAGTCCTCCAACTTTGGCCTTTCTTGGATAAGGATAAGTTTGTCACAGTGTCCCATGGTCTAGTAATCTCCGGATTAGACTACTGAAATGCTGTCTACATGGGGCAACCCTTGAAAACTGTCTGGAAGCTGGAACTAGTGTAGAATGCCGGTCCAGAAAGATCTGCTGCAGTGGTTGCTTATGCGTTACCAAGCCCAATTCAAGGTGTTGTTGCTAACACATAATGCCAATTAATAATAAAGATGTTTTAAAATAACAAAAATTATTTAGGACAAGAAGCATCCGTGTATAAACGCCTTCCCTCTTCCCTCTTGGTACTTTTGCATTTCCACCTATGGGAGCCACAGAATTACTGCCCTCACCCAACCCTAAACAGGACACGGAATGAAATTCAGCAGGAAGTTCGTTTGAATGCTTCATTGGAGGAAATCTCAAGTGCGCTTAATTGTTGCCTGTTTAATTATGGGTTACAAGGTACTTATTGGGAGCTGCTTTCCTGGCCCAAAGCAGCAGGAGGTGAAACTCAAGGAAAATGGCAACCGGGTTTGATCCTGGCAGCGTTCTCGTGACCGGAGCCAGCAAGGGCCTTGGCCTGGGTTTGGTGAAGCGGTTCTTGGAGCTGCCAACTCCACCCCGGTGGGTCTTTGCTACAAGCCGTGACGTCCATCAACCAAGTAGCAAGGTGGGTATCGCAAGATAGCCTGACAGGGCTGTTGCCTAGGGACATGCGCGGATATTTGAAACATTCGAAATCCGATCGAATTTGTTCGAACGTGGACATTCGAATTCGAATAGAAGGCCTTCACATTCGAGTTTAGTCATTCGAACAAATTTTGAACGTTCCAAAACATTCATTCAAATAATCAGAAACATTTGAAAGTACATATGAATATCATACGTATCTGTACGCATTTGCGCTTATAATACGGAACGAAAACGGGATGCATGCGGAATGCTTACAGATGCGTATAACACATATGAATGTTGTTGACGTTTGTATCTTCAAATTAGTATCTAACATTCAAATAAATAGATTCGAACGAATCGGACTCAAATCGGGTTTTGTTGCATTCGGATTTTCGACATTCAATTTGACTCTAATTCGAATGCAAAAAAAAAAAAAATTCACGCCCACCTCTACTGTTGTCTTCCTTGAATGATCTAGTGCTCCTGGGCCCATCTCTCCTTCCCGATCATTCACAGCCAGCTTTGATCCCATTGGCCTGCATGCACAGCCAGGATCTTTTGCTCCAAGGCGCAGCCTTTAAGGCTGCGTTCACACCTAAGTTTTAATCCAGTTTCAGTACATTTTCGGAGAGAGAGGATGGATCAGCAAAGTGTCAAGCTGTTTTCTTTCACCATTATCTAGCTTAGAGAATTCACTCTTATGTTAGATAAAGTGGAAAGAAAACGGCTCAGCCATTTTGCTGATGTGTTCTCTGACTCTCAAGGCAGATTGAGACTGGATTAAAATTTAGATGTGAACGCAGCCTGACCGTTGCTCGCCCTGAACAGCATTTGCCATTTTGAGGCCCTGTGCCCCCAGTGCGCAGAGGCCCTTTGGAGCAATTAACAGGATCTTTTGGTTTTGTGGCCATTTGGGCCGCTTCCAGACAGCAGCCCGAGATACAGTCAGACCCCCGTATCTGCTGGGGATACCTTCTGGCTCCTACCACGGTTACCTGAAACCATGGATAATCACGAGCAGGCCTTCCGGGTCTGGGGTCCTCTTCCCTGTTCACACCCCAAAAATGAAAATGGATTAACACTCTACAACGGTTCGGGTCCTGTGAAAATCGGGACTTGGGAAAGTACAATTGGAGGGAGGGAATTCCACAAATAAAATGGATTGGACGAAAAAGGGCTGAGCAGTGGGGTCCACAGATGGACTGGAGAAGGACTGAAGTGAAGGTGTGACCACGGCCTTCGTTCCTGAAAAACTGGAACTCAGGGTCAAGAGTCTGCCCCAAACTTTCTGCCATGAAGCCAGAAGCAGAAAATCTGTCCAGCCAGTTTACTGAAGAGCAGTGGTTCTCAACCTGGGGGTCGGGACCCCTTTGGGGGTCAAACTACCCTTTCAGAGGGGTCGCGACGAGTCTCCTGCCGCCCTTCCCTCCCACCTCCCAGCTGCTCTGCCCCTGTGGTTGGGGGTCTCCACAACATGAGGAACTCCATTAAGGGGTCGCGGCATTAGGAAGGTTGAGAACCGCTGACTTAAGAGAATGGTTTCCTTTTCTATCTGATAGGAAGTACAGGAGTTGGCATCGCAGCATCAGAATCTGGTACTGCTGCAGTTAGGTAAGTAGCAAGTTCCATGTGCTCTCAGTTTCTCTCTCTATTTGCCTTGTGCAAATGCAGGGATATGCCAGAATATTCACGACATTTGAAATTTGATCAAATTCGCTCAAATTTGGACGTTTGAATTTGAATCTAATGTCTACAATTTTTAATGTAAACATTCGAATGAGTTTTGAATTTTTGAAACATTCCTACGAATTATTAGTCTGTGCAAAACAGCTCCAGTGAAGTCTGTGCTGATCTTCGGAGTGAACTTTGAAGTGACTTCGAAGTGATTTTGGAGTGACTTCAGAGTCACTTTGAAGTTCACTCTGAAGATCAGCACAGACTTCAAAGACGCTCCGGAGCTATTTTGCACAGACTTCACAGTGACTTCGAAATGACTTTAAAGC
Source organism: Aspidoscelis tigris stejnegeri (assembly GCA_023333525.1). Taxonomy (NCBI): domain Eukaryota; kingdom Metazoa; phylum Chordata; class Lepidosauria; order Squamata; family Teiidae; genus Aspidoscelis; species Aspidoscelis tigris. The sequence goes on from JALMGA010000013.1 coordinate 8,426,736, forward strand.
TTAGGTTTTGGGGCTCCCCCCCCATAGGTGCCCCTCCCCCTAGCCTCCTCTAGACCCCATTGCCACACAAGCGTGGAAACAGGCTTCATTTAATCTGGACTTTCTGCCTGAAGACCCCATTGTAGACCCCATTAATGGGATCTACAGAAAATCCGGATTAAAGGCCAGAAAGTACCCATTTGATCCGGATTTCCCCAGTGGCAGTCAAAACAATTGGGTCCCAAATGTGTGCCGTGGTGGAAATGGAATCATCCGGCTCACACCCAAGTGGGTCCTTAATGGATGCAAAAATGGGTACTTTCTGACAGTGGAAACACACCCTTATACACCAGAATATACTGTACATGTATTTTTTCTCTATTCTTTCAAATTTGAACATTTGAATATTCGATTCAAATTGAATCGAATCTGAAAATTGCATTTGCAACCCCTAGTAACAATATAGAAGTGGTTTGTTGTAAGGATGTGCACGGATATTCGGAAATTTGCAAATCCGATTCAAATCCATCAAATGTCGACATTCGAATTCGAAGCAGATTCTCAAAAATCTGAATTTACACATTTGAACAAATTTTGGGATTTTGAAAATCCGATATGGATTTTTTAAATAATTTCAATGAGTAGATTCGCATCTATCGTATACGAATATGTGCAAAAATTATACAGATTTGCGCATATAATGCGGGATGATATTGGGATGCATACGGGATGCATACAGGATAAATATATATTTGTGCAAATTTGTATATTCGGATCCCATATACGAATCCCTATGAAGCTTCATACAAATGTATCAAAACATTTTACTCGAATTCGAATGTCAATCTTCAGATGTTCGAATTTGGCTGAATTTGGCCCAATTTTGAATGTTCCGAATATTCGTACATATCCCTCGTCCCAAGCTTTCATAAGTGAATGAAGACTCAGGCCCAGGGACACCAGTATGTTATGCCAATTCCCACTTAAATTACTTAAACATTGGAAAATATTGTCCTTCTGCAGATGTCACTGACCTCATGAGCATTAAGGCGGCTGCAGAACAAGTGCGAAAACATGTTGGAGAATGTGGGCTGAGCCTCTTGGTGAACAACGCTGGCATACGGTTTACCAGCACTTTAGAAACAGAAAATGCTAAGGACATGGCGGCCGAATATGCCACTAATACCATTGGGCCGTTACAAGTAAGCCAGGTGAGCTCTTGGTTTTTATGCAGGTGGGAAACCCTTTTCACTCACCGGAGTTTGTCCAGGTAAGGGTTGCCATGATTTGGCCTCTGCAGAGTTGGGATCCAAGTCATTCTTCAGCTTTGGAGGCAACTGGTATGAAGGAGAACGAAGGAACAACTGTACAATCCAGGGAAGTAGGATTGTGGACGTAAGTTCCCTGTCAGCTTGTGCAAAATGATATTCCTATTTGCAAACTCATCAGATATTTTAAATTCACAGGGAACTGGATCAAATCGAAAATCCAGCTTTTCAAATATCCCAATATTTATTCGAACTGTATTCAAAAGTGCAAAAAGATAGCCAAAATAAATAAATAAATAAATAAATAAAAACGAATGCGGAAATCCAGATTTTTTTATTTAACAATTTGACAATGAAATAAGTTTTCAGATTTTCACGTCAATACTGAAATGAATGTGAATTATTTTTGTGCACAATCCTATTTCCCTGGATTGTACAGTCGTTCCTACCAGCACAAAGGCTCTGTGCAGGGACCCAGGGTGCGTCCACACTGGGGGATACTGCGCATTTCGATGCACAGTTGGGGACGGGTGTTGCACCCGACACCCAGTTCTTCATGGCGGTGGCATATTATGCCGCCACTACTACAGATTTACCTGCTGCAGAACGATCAACACTCGCTCCGCAGTATCGGGTAAATTTGAAGTTTCCGGCTGTCCTGAAAGGACAATGAGAAACAGCCAAAGAGAAGTGAGCCAGCAGCTCAGCTCTCCTTGGCTGCCACATCCCATGTGACACGGGTGCCTCACCGCCACGGAAGTTTCACAGCTGCTAAGGAGGAAGCGGCAGACTTTCATTTCAAATGAGGACAAGACGTTGTGGCTTTGCAGCCACCTGCAAACTGCGGGTTTTTATTCACTAGTCTGATTCGCCAATCAGAAAAGAACAGACTTAACCACGGTTGTTTAACCTCATCTCAGGCCTTTTTGCCCCTCCTGAAGATGGCTGCTCAGAAGAGTGCCCAGCAAGGGCTGAGCTGTAGCAAAGCAGCAATTGTCAATATATCCAGTGCTGGAGGCTCCATTGAAACTGTTATGCTGTGGGATAAGATCAAGAATATCGGCTACCGTTGCAGTAAGGTACAGTATACGGAATTCACATACACTATAATACTGCCTGAGGAGGAGTTCAGAAGGATTTTGTACAGGACCATTCCTGTGGGAACGCTTCCCTGCTCGGATGGCAAACCTCAGCAGAAGGAAACCTCCTAGAGCATGCTGACCTCCTTCATCTCTCTTAAGCAAGACACATACTCTTCTTATCTTTCTTAAGCTAGACACATACTATGACCAAGAGCATCGCTTGCGCAAATTGTTCGCAAGGACACCACGCGCTAGGGCAATCGACATCTGGGTGTTACTTTTCTAGCCAATGTTCCTTCCTGTTTACCCAGAATGATCTATGCAGTGTACATCCTGTGTAATGATATATAAGCAACTACATTGCCTAGTAAAAGCAAGCAACTCTTCTCCACCCCCGTGTCCAGGTCATTCGTTGCTTCATGTTCCCTGTATTAATATTTTCACAATAAGCATCATTCATTGGCAAGTGGTGAGACACGTCTTGTTTTACAGGTGCGTTGCCGTTACAGGCGTTTCCTTTTTCTTAATTGCCAGATAATGCTGAGGGAGATTCCTGGTGTCCTTCAACAGTTTTCCAAAAAGTAGATCTGTACAGATATGGACAGATAGAGGATGCTCCCAGCCAGCAAGAGGCAAACATAGAATTTAAAGACGCAAGAGGCCTTTGCAGGTTTTTACCTGTGTGCCTGTAGCTCCATGGGAGAGCAAGTTTCCTGGAAAGTAGAGGAGTGCCGGATCGATCCCCAGTGTCTCCCCAGAAGTAGGCAATGGCAAACCACTTCTGTATCTTTGCCAAGGAAACTGCATAGAGGTGGCCGTGGAGTTTGGGAGGGGCCGTAGCTAAATGGTAGAACAAACTGCCTGGGGAGCAGTGGGTTGCCAGCTCTATCCCCAGCCTGTTCCCAGAATTAGGTAATGGCAAACCACTTCTGTATCTCTGCCAAGAAAACTGCACAGAGGTGGTTGAGGAGTTTGTGTGGGGTTGTAGCTAAATGGTAGAACGAACTGCCTGGGAAGGAGTAGGAAGCCAGTTCTATCCTCAGCCTATGCCCAGAAGTAGGCAATAGCAAACCACTTCTGTATCTCTGCCAAGAAAACTGCATAGAAGTGTCCATGGAAGCACCCAGGCTGTCACTCAGGAGTTGAACAGACGGCTCCTTTCGTTATCATTGCTCTTGCAGCTATCTGGAAGCCAGCTAAGCATCCACCACTTCCCTTTGGCTTTTTTTTTTTGCATGTGCTTGGCTGACTTCCAGTTAACTGCAAGAGCAGTGATAACTAAAGAAGCTGGCTGACAGGTAAGCAGCATCACTATTACAGGAAACCCAACACTGTTACTGGATTTCCTGTAATAGTGATATCCCCAGTTATGTGGGAGAATCACATAGGTTTTCAGGTCACATCTGGAGACAGCCAAAGTTTGCAAAATGATGTAATCACGAGTAAAGGGAATACAGAAGAAGTCACTGATTGCCAGTGATACAGTTTCCCAGTTCAAGTCCGTTCTCCTCCACAAAGCCAGCTGGGTGACCTCAGGCTAGTCACAGTTCTCACAGCCCTGCCTACCTCACAGGGTTTCTGTTGGCGGGAGAAGACCAGAAAGTTTGTCAGCTACTTTGAGTCGCCTTGAGTGGGTGAGAAAAGCAGGGTAGAAAAGTCAACTTCTCTTCTTCCCTGTAAACTTTGCTCCTTCTTCTACATTTCTGTGCTTCTCCTCTTTTCCTTGACCCAGCAGCATGGATGGATGGATGGGATGGGATGGGATGGAGGGATGGATGGATGGATTTTATCGATTAGTCATATGAGCATATCAAGTTTACAAAAGCTAAAATCATATAAAACCTACAAGCATAAAAGCAAAAATGAAATAGAGTTAACACGGAGTTAAATCCAACATCTTTTTCTTTTGTCATTTATCTGAAGCTCCTTCTCTGCCACAAATTCTCTGTTAATAATACTTGCTTTTGTCACCTACAGGCTGCCTTAAATATGCTCGCCAGGTGCCAGTCGCTGGTGTATCCAGACTACGGGATCCTTTGTGTGTGCATCCATCCTGGCTGGGTGAAAACGTACTCGAATGAGGTGACTTTGCTTTGACCTTCAGACAACTCAAGGAAAGGCAAAAGTGCTAAGTGGGACCAGCTGTGTTTCCTCGTACAGTTTAGAAGTGGGTCTAAAGCACTGAAATGTCAGGCTGTTAACTGAGGCTGCATCCCGACACCTGCTTACTTATTCCGCATTATTAAGGAATGTCCAAACTTCTCGATATTCGGTGCTGGCCAAATAGCAGATGTGCACATCACAAAGGCCATTATTAGCAAGGGATAATGCCCAGGGGACATTACCCTGCGTTATATCTTGCTAGCGCAGTGGTTCTCAACCTGTGGGTTGGGACCCCTTTGGGGGTCCAACTACCCTTTCACAGCGGTCGCCTAAGGCCACTGGAAAACACACAGCAAAATTACAGTTATGAAGTAGGAGTGAAAATAATTTCATGGTTGGGGGGTCACCACAACATGAAGACCATGTATTAAAGGGTCGCGGCATTAGGAAGGTTGAAAACCACTGTGGGATACGCGCCCACCGTCTGAAGACCAGCATCATTCAGGACGATGACCAGTGCAAAGCAATACTTAATGTGGACTGTAGTCCTAACCACCATCTAATATCCAACAGCATCTAACTTTCCTTGAGTGTCTATTTTACAAAGTTCTTCTTCTCCGTAGGCCGACTTGACTGTGGAAGAAAGCACACGAGGCATTATGAATGTGCTCTCAACGCTTTCTGAAGAAGACAATGGGACTTTTGTAGACTGGGAAGGACGTCGTGTGCCCTGGTGAAACGTTTGTCTCGTGATGTCAAGGAGATTCTTATAAGACTCCCAATAAAGTAGCAAAGCTCCCAGAAATAGTGTCCTTTTCTTCAGAAGACTCCCAAAATTGTTCTTAATGTAAGTGAAAAAAGGGAGGGAGGGAGGGAGGTGACTGAGCATCGGAGACCAAATTAAATGCAGGAGATAAAACTAGTAGGTAAGCAAAAGGACCCAACACAGATAAAACAAGCTGCGCCAGATAAGCTTTAGGGTTTTGTTTTTTGCTGTGTCTAAGGCTGTGATCACACCTTCACTCTAAACCTTCTTCAGTCCACCTTCAGATCTGACTGCTCACACCTCTTTATTTCTGTTCTTTTTTGTGTATGGATTTTCCATTCAGGAAGGTCCAAACGGAAGGTGGAAAGTCCACAAATAAAATGGATACAAATGAAAAGGTGTGAGCAGTCAGATCTGAAGATGGACTGAAGAAGGTCTAAAAGGAAGGTGTGGCCATGCCTTTAGAGAGCTCTGTCCGCTTTTTCATACTGTAATGCTACATAAAAGTCTTTTAGAGGGGCAACCTCACAGTCCTGCTCTTGGAGCTGCCAAAAGCAGGAACTTCATGCATGCAACAGTAATACTTTCTTTGCCGCCATTGCACAGTTGCATTTCACTACCTGAACAGCAGCCTCTTATGTTCTCCCTTATGGATTTCCAATGTGGAGACTGAGTGTGTTAAACACAGCTTGTTCCATATTGTAATTTTATTAGGTTTCACACCCAGTTTGTAATGATGTTATATTATAATGCTGGGATGTTATAAGTTAAAGGGAAAATATAAAAACAGTATAAAAACAGATAAAGCAATGCACTGGGAGGGAGCAGGCTGTTCCTTCTGCCAAAGGCCAGGGAGAAGAGAGGGGCAAGGAAGGAATATTCACCACCCAGTGTCTTCCTATGGCATTTATTCATAGAATGACTCCCCCCCCCTCCTTCTTTGGTCTAGTGGTTAGGGAGCCAGACTCTTATCTGGGAATATTGGGTTCGATTCTGCACTCTCCCACGAAGCCAAATGGGTTACCTTGGACTAGTCACCAGCTCTCTGCTGAGCTCTCACAGCCCCACCTACCTCACAGGGTGTTCTGTTGCGGGGAGAAGAACAGAAGGTCTGTCAGCCGCTTTAGTTCCCTTAAATGGGTGAGAAAAGTGGGGTAGAAAAGCCAACTCTTCTTCTTCTCCCCCCTTCCACAATGCACCCTGCTGGGTTTAACTGCAGTTTCTAGGCCTCCTAACATCCTCTTGACAGAAAACATACGTATCTCTTGCAACCCAGGCGTCCCCTTCACGGCCAGAAGCAATCACATAAAAGGTTCAATTATTTTCGTCACAAGTGTGCAGCTAGAGCCCTGCTTATAATTTAGCTGTGGGTGGTGAGATTGAAGTTTTCTTCGCTGAAGGGTTGGTCTCTGAGTGGATTTATAAATCCTGTGATGCAAACTGAATTCTTATTTCTGCTTGTCCATTCCCAAGAGTTATACACACACACATAGAGGCATTGAGATGCTAATGGAATTGGGGGGGGGGTTTAGGAGTAGACCCATGCCCTTAAGCAATAATTTAAAATTATACCATCAAAGTGAATGAAAAGGAAAAACGCTGGCATTCTGCCAGCAGGCAGCTCAAGAATGAGAAATACTGAGAAATAAAATAATGAAGATGCTCTTTTAACCAGATCCGCAAAGCTGGCAAATTAAAGGAAAAAATGTGTGTGGGTGCCGCCAGGAATAATGGCTGCACTTTGCGCATACTGAAAAAGTATAACAGCTTAGATGTGGCATCATGTGGATGTTAGTGTACCTATCCCATTTCTGGTCCACATTAAAGGCCAGAGAATGCACGTTGGAAGTGGATTTTCTGGTCTTTAATCTGGATTAGGAGACTACCATGTGGATACCACCACCTCCATGCTGCTTTTTAAGCCACTTTTTCTGTGTGTGTGCGTGCTTTCTATTCTTCTCCCCACAACAGATATCCTGTGAGGTGGATGGGGTTGTGAGAGCTCAGAAGAGAGTTGTGACTAGCCCAGGGTCACCCTGCTGGTTTCATGGAGGAGGGAGGAAGGGAGGAATCAAACCCAGTATTCCCAGATAAGAGTCCGGCTCCTTAACCATTAAACCAAACTGGCTCACTGCCAGGTGCTTTTCAATAAAGCACATTGCTTATTAACTTTGAACTTATTTGGGAGTGGCATCTGATTCATATTCAGTGTTATGAGCCAGAAACCTTGCGCTTTTTCTACGGATCCCGGCATAGGTTGGGCCACAGAAACAATCTGTAAGTAACCTGAATTAACAGCCACCCAAAACCTTAGAAATATGGGTACCCTGTAGCTGCTTGGTCTAAACCTCAATTCATACGCGGATTGAAAATTTATGACCAACACATCATCCATGAGCATCAGCACCTTTTCCTAATGTTTGTTGACCTCATAGGCGTGACTCTCTTCTAGCTAACAAGAACCTCCTTTCTGGCAGGCATGAATCATTCCCCATGAAAGGACAGGAAAGTAAAGGTTGGAAAATATGCAGAATCGCCATGCAAAGCGTTTGGCTTGTCATTCTAAAGAGCCTCCAAAGAGCTTTCCAACTCTCACAGCTTGTGGCTAGCTCCCAGAATTCCCTTGCCATCCCGTGCCAAAGAACTCTGCCAGACAGCTGGTAGTCAAAAGCACACCAAGGGAGCCCCACACGTGTCTGCCAGGCCATGGCAAATGGGCAAAGCCAACTTCCCTTTACATCCCACCTCCCCACCTGCACCTGCTGCCTTTTAGAGGCAGCATGCTTCTGAGTTCTGTCATAGGGAGAGGACCTTCTTCCTCCTACCGTTTTGCGGTATGTTATGGAAAACCTGTCTGGAGTAGTTGTGATATGTGTTGCAAGTCAACTGTGTGCCAGTAGAGGTGTGAAGGCAGAGCACTACAGGGGTGATTTTAGACTGGCTAGTTGTGTGGCATGGCACACTGGATCTAGGTAGTTTTCCTCCTTGTTCTTTCCTTAAGGAAAACAGTTGCTCAGTTTGGCCTAGTGGTTAGGGAGCCGGACTCTTATCTTGGAATACTGGATTTGATTCCGCACTCCGCCGTGAAGCCAGCTGGGTGATCTTGGGCGAGTCACAGCTCCCTTCTGAGCTCTCACAGCACCACCTATGTCACAGGGTTTCTGTTGTGGGGAGAATAGAAAAGCTTTGTCAGCTGCTTTGAGTCCCCTAAATTGGGTGAGAAAAGTGGGTTAGGGTGGGCTGGGCTGTGGCCTGATCCAGCAGGGCTCCTCTGAGGTTCCTATGGACTAGATGGGCTGTGGCCTGATCCAGCAGGGCTCCTCTTAGGTTCTTATGGGCTGGATGGTCTGTGGCCTGATCCAGCAGGGCTCCTCTTAGGTTCCTATGGACTGGATGGACTGTGGCCTGATCCAGCAGGGCTCCTCTCAGGTTCTTATGGACTGGATGGGCTGTGGCCTGATCCAGCAGGGCTCCTCTTAGGTTCTTATGGACTAGAAGGAATGTGGCCTGATCCAGCAAGGCACCTCTTGGGTTCTTATGGACTGGATGGGCTGTGGCCTGATTCAGCAGGGCTCCTCTTGGGTTCTTATGGACTGGATGGGCTGTGGCCTGATCCAGCAGGGCTCCTCTTGGGTTCTTATGGACTGGATGGGCTGTGGCCTGATCCAGCAGGGCTCCTCTTAGGTTCTTATGGACTAGAAGGGATGTGGCCTGATCCAGCAGGGCTCCTCTTGGGTTCTTATGGACTGGATGGGCTGTGGCCTGATCCAGCAGGGCTCCTCTTGGGTTCTTATGGACTATGTGGGCTGTGGCCTGATCCAGCAGGGCTCCTCTTAGGTTCCTATGGACTAGATGGGCTGTGGCCTGATCCAGCAGGGCTCCTCTTAGGTTCTTATGGGCTGGATGGTCTGTGGCCTGATCCAGCAGGGCTCCTCTTAGGTTCCTATGGACTGGATGGACTGTGGCCTGATCCAGCAGGGCTCCTCTCAGGTTCTTATGGACTGGATGGGCTGTGGCCTGATCCAGCAGGGCTCCTCTTAGGTTCTTATGGACTAGAAGGGATGTGGCCTTATCCAGCAAGGCACCTCTTGGGTTCTTATGGACTGGATGGGCTGTGGCCTGATTCAGCAGGGCTCCTCTTGGGTTCTTATGGACTGGATGGGCTGTGGCCTGATCCAGCAGGGCTCCTCTTGGGTTCTTATGGACTGGATGGGCTGTGGCCTGATCCAGCAGGGCTCCTCTTAGGTTCTTATGGACTAGAAGGGATGTGGCCTGATCCAGCAGGGCTCCTCTTGGGTTCTTATGGACTGGATGCGCTGTGGCCTGATCCAGCAAGTCTCCTCTTAGGTTCTTATGGACTGGATGCGCTGTGGCCTGATCCAGCAGGGCTCCTGTTAGGTTCTTATGGTCTAGAAGGGATGTGGCCTGATCCAGCAGGGCTCCTCTTAGGTTCTTATGGACTAGATGGGCCGTGGCCTGATCCGCCAGGGCTCCTCTTAACTCACGAAGGACAGGTGTATCAACTGCTAGGAGAAGTGATGCCTGGGTCCTGCCTCCACGTTGGAGAGACATTTGCAGGGCCTCTATAGCAGGTGAAGGTTTCGCCTTTGCCTTCTGCTTGAGATGCCTGCCAACAGTTGGGGGGCACAGGAAGGATGCTGGACTAGGAGGCACCCTCTTATGTATGTACGTATGTGAATGTGCTATCACCACACGCAGAGGCAGCCAGGCGAGGAGGCCTCACTATTACGCTCCCCTCAGCCTCTGCCCGCCGTCGTGTCCGTCGCCGCCGGGCCAGGCCTCTCCGCCTCCTCTCCCCCACACGCATGCGCGGAAGGCCGACTGGCTGAGGGAGGGAGGGAGAAGGAACGGGGGCCGGCCGGGGGGTGTCAGGGAGAGCGAGAGAGAATAGTCGCTGACGACGACGACGACGACGTCGCTGGATTCGCCCGTCCGTCCGTCGCGCCGCGGGCGAGCGGGTACCCGGCCGCGGGCACGCGCGTGCGCGCGCTCTCCAGCAGCATCCTGGAGGGGCGGCGGGGCGCGCGCTAGGGGAGCGCGAGGCGTTGCGGCGGGGCCCGGCGGCCAGGTGAGCGAGGAGGAAGGTGGATGAGGTGAATTCGCGGCGAGGCGAATGAGGGAGGCGTGCCCGAGGGGAGGGGAGGGGAGGCCGCGCGCCTGCGGGAAGATGGAGGGAGGGGTGAGGCACTTGGCAAGGGAGGGGAGGGGGTCACGCGTGCCCGGCTGGCTGGCGGGTGGGCGGCGGTTAGTCTGCTGTTAGGGAGGCCCTTTCTTCCCTTCGTCACCCCCTCCCCTTTAGGAGAGCGGGGGGGGGATGCTCTGGGAGTCTCTTTGCAGCAACAGGGTCCCTCCCCTGCTCCAGAATGAAGGGAAAGGTTTGAGGGGGCAGGTGAGTTGGGGACAGGTAAGGTGAGCGGGCAGGGTGGGTGGGGGCAGGTAGGGTGAGGGGGCAAATAAGGTGGAGGCAGGTAGGGTGGGTTGGGACAGGCAGGCTGGGTTGGGGCAGGTAAGTTGGGGCAGGGTGGGTGGGGGGCAGGTAAGTTGGGGCAGGTAGGGTGAGGGGCAGGGTGGGGGAGGCAGGTAGAGGGGGCAGGTAGGGTGAGCAGGCAGGGTGGGTTCAGGTGACAGGAATGGTGAGGGGACAGAGTGGGTGGGGGCAGGTAGGGTGAGGGGGCAGGGCCCTGAACAAGTAATACAGTCACTGCCCACATAAAGCTTTCCCATGCAGGGGCAGAAAAGGCTTTTATTTTATTATTTATTTCCTTAAAGCCTCCCAGCACTCACATTTTATTATGCATCCAGGGGCTAAATATGGGGTGCCAGTCACAGCGCCGTGTGCATCAGCCATGTCCTAGACCTTCCCAGTGACCAGCTTGGGGACAGAAATGTGTTTCAGTGGACTGTTAGGCAATGCAGGTAGGTATAACGCAATATTATATTCAGTTTGGGGAGGGATGTAAACTAAACAGTTTAGATTTGACTGGGCTTTAGTGGGACAAGGATCAGCTTCTGTGTGATGAAGTTGTGATGAAGTGAATAGTGTGTAAGAAGCAGATTCAGTATATGCTTGCCTGCGAGAGGATGTACATGCATATCCACACAGCAACAAATACTGTAATAATCTGGTGCTCTCCCCTGCCCTCATTTAAAGTGATCCTAGTGTGGTCCACTAAGTGATAATAGTACTACCATGTTGCATGCAGGCGTATGTGTGTGTTGACAGAGAGATTTTTCCCTCCAACATTTTTCACAGGCAAATTTTTCCTGCTTTTTTTCAAAGTACCACACCCTGTTGTGTCATCAGTTTCCCTGCTTCGTTTTCAACTTCTCACTTTCACTTTTAAAGATGGAACATAAGGTTCTTAAAGGTCAAGTGTGTATAAAGTCTAATAGTAGTTCAGTAAAAGTGTCAACCAGAGTTCAGCTGTTTAAAAAAGGCCAATAGCCTGTTAGAAATAACAGGAAATGGTGGTGCAAATAAAATTGTTGATATTATAATGCACCTACCTATATTTGTGATGTGACTGCATTGGGAATAATGTGTACAGTTTTAGTCTCCAGGGGTCAAAAAAAGTAAAGCAGGGATAGAAAAGGTTCAGAAGAGGACAGCTAAAATAGTCAAGGGACTAAAGAAGAAGAAGACACCACTTTTCTCTCCCGTTTAAGGGGACTCAAAGTGGCTGACAAAGCTTTTCTATTCTTCTCCCCACAACAGAACTCCCTGTGAGGTAGGTGGGGCTGTGAGGGCTCAGGAGAGAGCTGTGACTAGCCCAAGGTCACCCAGCTGGCTTCGTGGGGGAGGGTGGAATCGAACCCAGTATTCCCAGATAACCATTAGACCAAACTGGCTCAACTATGAGGAAACTGATTGCAGTGCTTAGAATTCTGTTTTTTAAGTTTACAAAAGAAGCAAGTGAGATGGGGCATGACAGAAGTGTACAAATCATGTCTCACATGGGCATAGTAGGTAAAGGAATATCTCTTATAAATATCCATAATGTGAGAAGTGTGGGTTACTCAGTTGAGCTAAATCGTGAGAGAATCACAACAGACTAAAGGAAATACACTGTCAAAAAAAAAAAATTAAGGGAACACTTAAATCACACATCGGATCTTGAAGAACAAAAGATTCACGTTGAAAATTTTTACTGATATAATTTGAGTAATTGGTTGGGAACAAAATTATGTATCAACAGTCAGTGGAAACCAAAATCATCAACCAGTTGAGGGTTGGATTCCAGCCCTCATTTGATCATCCTGACAATCAATGTCGAAAAACTAGACAGGAATCAGTCAGGACTGCTAAGGAGAGAGTATTGTCTGTGGACACCACCTGCAAAACCATCCCCTATTGGGGGCTTTTCTTCCTGTTACTCTTCCATCGTTGCTTTGATTTGCACCAAAGCAGGTGAAATTGATTCACAATCACTTATGCTTCCTAACTGAGCAGATTGATGTCCCTGAAGTTTAAGTGACTTGGGGTTATACTGTGATGCTTAAAAGTTCCCTTAATTTTTTTGAGTATATTTCCTCGTGCAACACATTGTTAGTTTATGCCAAAGATGCTACTACTGTTGAGCACAATAACTAGTGATTTATGCAGAATATGGCAGAGATGTTTTTGCTAATACCTTTTTGGCCCCTGCTTCTAGGAACTATGGATGAACCGGATACCGAGAACATCAGTGTTCGTTCCCGAGCTTTGTTTTCTGGAATTGCGTTGTGAAAACAATCCAAAATGAAAATGCTTCCTGGTGTTGGAGTCTTTGGGACCGGGAGTTCAGCTCGGGTATTGGTACCTCTGCTGAGAGCAGAAGGCTTCTCTATTGAGGCGCTCTGGGGGAAGACTGAAGAGGAAGCAAAGCAGCTAGCAGAGGAAATGAACATTTCCTTCTATACAAGTCGGACAGATGACGTTTTGCTCCACCAGGATGTGGATCTGGTTTGCATCAATATTCCTCCACCACTGACTCGGCAGATTGCTGTGAAAGCTCTAGGTACCTCATGTTGGAGTGGTTTTATCTGTGGAAAGGTCCCTGTCTCTCTCTGCCTTCAGTAGATTCCAGTTGACATGGCCAGTGTTCCATTAAATATAAAATGGAATGCCCCTTTTGAGCTATAGGTTTATTTCGTACCATGCCCTGACAAGGGGAAGTCTGGCATGAGAATTACCTTGTATTATGTAATTCAGAGTGATATTTGACGTCTGTCCTAACAGAACATTGTTGTGCCAGAACGTGGCTTACGGAGGATACTTCCTCCTAAAATACTTGCTTCAGTCTGATAGTATGTGGAAAAAAACATGCCGGTGAATTTGCCAGACAAATTGAACCATAATACCTAAGGAAATAAGGAGTGAGAGCTAAGCCATACGTACTCTCAGTGCCCTCCAGAACATATATTTTTGTGGGGGCGAAGGAAAAGCGTTAGCATGTTGGATAGCAGTTAATTTAAAACTCTAAAGTATTAAAAGAAAATCTGTAGAAAGAATGTAAAATATGGGTCCTTGACTGTACAGTATATGTTTTCTATTTAGTGACAAAGCATTGGATGGCTGTCTTTGTTTCCTAAAGGGGATCAGAAGCCCTTTCTGCACTACGCATTATTCCAGATTATATCATGGAATAGGGGGCTGCCATCCACATGCTAGTGCAGACTATAGCAAGTCTCACCCAGATCCTGATATAGTCTGCACTAACGTGCAGATGACACGTCCCTTTTCTAGGATATAATCCAGAATAAGGCCCAGTGAAGCAAAGACCAGCGTCTTTCTTTTTGGAGTTCCATAAAAGTCGTATTGTATATAATAGCAGCCATTTGACAGTGATTTATTCTCTAATCTAAAAGGAAAATCTGTATTCTTTTTTTCTTATTTTTATATTTAAAGTTTTTATTTATCCAAACTACAACGGTTCACAAAGCATAATAGATAGTAGAGCAATACATGAGTAATCAGTCAATAAGAATGAACAGGGAAATCTGCATTCTTAAAGTTCCTGAAGGTCAGTGTGTTTCTGATGCTTCGCTGAAAAATGGGTCTCTGCAAAAATAACAATATTTAGTCCTTGATAGATTATGGGACAATTTTAAATATACTGCAGATGTCAAGCTTCAAATGGTGATATGCAGTGTTGGCAAGGTTCCCTTTCCTGTTTATAAATTGCAAAATTAGAGAAGTAAAGTATTTAAGAATTAGTAGAAATATCTTGGAAGTTGGCTTCTAGCCACAGTAAAGAAAGACTTAAGAAGAATCAGAAGAATGTAAAGATTGGTAAGAGAGGTAGAGAGAGATGGATCAGACATGAAATCTAAGTACAGCTTCAAGAATGTTGTAGTCTTTAACTGAACACAAAAACAGCATAATTATGTGTCTGAAAGAACACGGTAAGGAACAAGATGCAAAGCAGAATGTTTGAATAGAGAGCACTGGTTTGTGAAATGACCCAGATTAAGAACAGGGTCAATAGAACAGGGTCAACGGAAAGGAAAGACCAAAATATTCGAATGAATATCTCTGAAACTAGAGCATTGATAGGAATTGTAGCGCGTGAGCCAGATGTTTTTTGATCGTGGGACTGGCAGTGTGTCAGTAAAGGTTTTAAGGGCCAGAACACAATTATACTGAGTCAAAAGGCTCTGAAGACTTCTTCAAAAGTGGATTTTCACTTTTGAAGTATCTAAGCATTTTGGCTGTCATATAGAAGCAAAAATGAAACAGTAGTCAAAAGTATGCGGGAGAAGAAGCAAGTGGTTTTGAGCAGACGTTTTTCCTATGTATCAGATTTTAAAGGCAGTTTTGTTTTCTGAGATTTAGCTGGATGTTTGCACAAATTTATTATGAATGTGCTAATTAATAAGTCATTAACTCTGCAGGAAGCTGTCCTTTGCTGTTAGCAAATATTGTATTTTGTTTCAGTCCAAAGAAATTTGCTGAAGCTATCTAAGGCCCTGATCACACAAGGAGAATAAAGTTTGGTGGGGTTGCCTCATGTGTCGTAGACAAACCCCACCATAGCCCGGCTTTTTCCCACTTAAAAAGCACTAAATACTATTGCTGGTAAACCCAACACAGGTTGCAGGTTTTCCAGCAATAGTCCTTTTACTTATCATCTAGACAGAGAGGCAATTGTTGCTCTGTCCACCGCTCATGTGCAGAGGTTGAAAAAGCTGACCACACATGGGCACATTCCAGAATTTCCTAGTGGCCAAATGCCTGGAACCCCACATTGCCATTTTCTACTGCAATACCCAGATGCTGTCTGAAGGCAGCCTACATTTTAGTTGGCTTTGTTTTAGTCAGAACTTAATTTTGCGATTTTACAGTGTCTCCATCTTTCATTTTCCTATGATTAAGATGGCAGCTGGAAGATGCGGAAAGGGAACGTTTGATTTCCACCCCTTTGTACATTTTGTAGCTGGTGAATTGCTACTTCCCACAGGTGGAGCTTCTGTTAACAGGAAATAAAGTCATGTACGAATGCTCTGAAAGCTGCTCCCAGTGCAGCCTTAACCGCTTGTTCTGTTTGGCTGAATTTACTACCAGTGGGAAGACACAGGACAATATGCTGCACAAGACAAATCTGACTCTTTTGGGGATGTATTTCTGTTTGTTATTCCTGAAGCACTGCCAAATTTTCCAAGTTGCTGAGCCAAGCCTGGAAAAAAAAGCTGTGTATCCTTTTGGCTTCTTGTTCTGGTTGTGACAGTTCAGAAGCAGCCTCGTGTTTTCTTTTTAAAAACAGTTAAAAATAACTGGGAAGTTTCTTTATCAGTATCAAACTGTGTTTCTGAGAGGTTTGTTAGCTAAGCTTGCTAAAATTCTCATGATGTCTTTCTTTCTTTCCTTCTTCCTTCCTTCCTTCCTTCCTTTCTTTCTACCCATTAGATAATTAACAGAACCTTTTTTTTGTTTCAAATTCAAGAAATTGCTGAGCCTTTTCGTACTAGTTTTAGTGTTCTATTTAAGAGCCAATTTCTGTATTAGCAGAAGTACCATTAATCCTGAATTATAAAGAAGAAGAGAAACTTCTTTGTTCTCTGCACAACTTTTTCTCTTGGAGATGTAATCTTAGTATTGCACTGACTTGATTTGTTTGGGGAAAGAGTAATGGGTTACTTGTATCTGAATCTTTTCTGTAGTTGCATCGGAAGGGAGAGGTCATGCCACGTGGGAAATTAAGAAATACGATTATAGCCAGGCCATTTGCTTAAAAGCAACGTTCCTATCTCTGGAGAATGAGTTATGCTTTTTTGTGGGTTCCCAGAGGTCCTCTTTGTGTTTCTGCTGGTTACAACAGAGCCCCATCTGGAATTTTTTACCTGTCTTGTTCTCTAAAGAGAAGAAGAAGGGTTGGCTTTCATACCCCGCTTTTCTCACCTATTTAAGGGGCTTCAAAGTGGCTGACAAACCTTCTGTTCTTCTCCTCATAACAGACACCTTGTGATGTAGGTAGGGCTGTGAGAGCTCAGAAAGAGAGCTGTAACTAGCCCAAGGCCACCCAACTAGCTTCATGGAGGAATGTGGAATCAAATCCCGTGACTACGAGATAAGAGACTAGCACTCTAACCACATGATCAAACTGGTCTTCTTCGATTTTGTATAGGGTGAGACTCCTTTGTCCAACCAAGTGTGATCTTTGTGTCCTGATTTCCCTGTTTTAAACTCTTGGAACATTAGCTTCTTATTTCATGCTTTATTACTTGTAAAGCAGGATGAGCAGCAACGATCATCTTTTATTGCTTGAACTCCAATTTTGTTGGAACAAAATCTAAATTAAAATAAATTGTTTTATTTGCAGGTATTGGGAAGAACGTAATCTGTGAGAAAGCCGCTACTTCTGTGGATTCTTTCCGGATGGTCACCGCAGCCAGATATTATCCCAGACTCATGAGCATTGTGGGCAACGTCCTGCGTTTCCTGCCGGCTTTCGTCAAGATGAAACAGTTAATCGAAGACCACTATGTGGGTGATGTTCTGGTCTGTGATGTTCGTGTATACTGGGGAAGCCTCCTAAGCCACAAATACAATTGGATCTGTGATGAGCTGATGGGCGGGGGAGGCTTACATACCATGGGGACCTACATCATAGACCTCCTCACTCACCTGACAAGCCGGAAGGCGGAGAAGGTCCACGGGCTGTTGAAGACCTTCGTGAAGCAGAACTCCGCCATCAGTGGCATTCGCCATGTTACCAGCGATGACTTTTGCTTTTTTCAGATGCTGATGTCAGGTGGCATCTGTAGCACGGTGACTTTAAACTTCAACATGCCTGGCTCGTTCGTCCATGAGGTGATGATAGTTGGGTCAGCTGGACGTCTGATAGCACGGGGAACCGACCTCTATGGCCAGAAGAACACGGCTGGCCAGGAAGAGCTCTTGTTGACAGACTCCATGAACGTCCATGCAGGGCTTTCAGAAAAAGGATTCAAAGACATTCCCCTTCTCTATCTCAAAGGGATGGTATACCTGGTGCAAGCCTTGCGTCAGTCTTTTCAGGACCAGGAGGACCAACGGACCTGGGATCCCAAACCAGTTGGAATGGCAGCTTCTTTTGAAGATGGCCTTTATATGCAAAGTGTAGTAGATGCTATTAAGAAATCTAGCAGGTCTGGCGATTGGGAAGCCGTGGAAGTCATGAATGAAGAACCCGACGCGAATCAAAATCTCTGTGAGGCACTTCAGCGAAATAACCTATAACCTTCCTGCATAGCAGAACAATTGGGAAGATGCAGAAAACTTTAACTTGGATACATTTTTAGGAGTCAGCTAAGAAGGAGAAGTAATGAAGACACGTCCTTGTGGACGAAACCTTTGAGGAAATGCTTCTGGTTTTTAGACTCATTTAAGAAGAGTTTTAAGTGTGTCAGCTTTGTACGTCATTAGTTATTTTAAAAATAAGCCTTCTGAATTGCGTTTCATTAGGAAAACTTGAATTGCCCTTTGCACTTAGCAGCAGCTAATGCCAAGACTTAGGTCGCTGCCAGTGATAGTAGAGTTGTCCTTTTTTGTGCATAGTCACACCTTACAAGTTCAGTGTGGCGGCAGGTGGCACCTGAGGTTGCTTTTCAGAACTGGGATACTATCTAAGTTCTCATAATATACTGCAGGGGAATGTGATGCAGTAGATAATTTGCCGCTTAAGGGTGTAGAAGAAAGTTTGTTGTCTCAAGAGTGCCTTCTGTCTGTTTTCATTTGCAGCTCCCAGTAGCCCTAGCTAGAAGACCCATCTCATGTGAGTTCTGTTCCAAAACAAGCTGGCAAGCGCCTTGTTGACAGGAGGTATAATTCAGGCCAAATGCCATGTTGCACAGATTCATGTAGCCTTCCCATTTATGCACACCCTTCTACTGCATTACTATAAAAGCAAAGAACGCATATCGGAAACTGACACTGGGCTTCCCTGGGCTTTGCCTCCTTTCAAACAGGCGTCACGCCCAGTTACGTCTGTTCCCGATTTTGGGATTGGAAGTGGTCTGGGAGTGTAAAAAGACGCACACCCAAAGGGCACAGAGGAAATAAGTATGCAGAAGGTGTGGAGATTCAGCACCCTTTTCCTCTGCTGTCTCCCTGAGTGGTAGTTCCACCCGTTTAATTTGGGCTTTGAATACTTTCAGTTAAACTCGGCACTTTGAGGCTAGCTGTTCTCTGCTTTTTATTTTTTTGCAGAAAGCTGGAATTCTGAGCTGAATTGGCATGGTTGTGTCTGTGCCTCTGTTCCCCTACCAGGCCAGATATATGATGCAGAAGGGGGTTTTCATCTCTCTTCTTGCATCCTCTCTTGTCCTGTTCAGTACTCCCAAGTGCCATCACTGGCTGTTGTCGTGACAGCAAAGAAGTCGAGTGGACGAGGCAGACATTTGTAATCCAGAAGTATTCTGTTTCTCTCCTCGTTTGTATAATGCATTGCTGTAGCTATTTGCCTGAGACAGCAAAACAACAGCTTTGGATTGGTGGATGGATTTTATCGTACACTGGACAATATTGTTCTCCATCTGTTCCCTTTCTGGTATACCCTGTGGGAAACTGTGCTGCTGCTTGCAAAGTAATTCTTAGTGCCCAACTGCCAAATCTCCAATCTGCTCTTCACTGGGCTGCGAATGAGGTGAGGTAGCTAACTTTTGTATTAATTGTTTACTTGAATGTTTTTATTGTTTTCCTACTAGGTTTTAATCCTGTCTAAATATAAAGTACCATTAATAAACAACCTTTCCTGTGTTCTTGTAAATAATGACTTACTGCCGGGGGGGTGGGGGTGGGGGACAACCCCCCCCCCATAAAATTGAGAACCAGATCAGCTGGCTGTTCTGCTCTCTAAAGATCATGAGTGATTTTTAAAGTTATTTTTAACCCTCACGGTTTTATCCTTAATTCTAGTTACAGATGTTGTTTTGGTAGAGCTGGACTAACCAGATGCCTTCTGATGGGGATCCAATTCCTCCCTGATCGTTTAGATCAGCAGTTCTCAACCTTCCTAATGCCGCGACCCCTTAATGGAGTTCCTCATGTTGTGGGGACCCCCAACCACGGGGGCGGAGCAGGTGGGAGGGAAGGGTGGCGGGAGGCTAGTCGTGACCCCTCTGAAAGGGTAATTCGACCCCCAAAGGGGTCCTGACCCCCAGGTTGAGAACCACTGGTTTAGATGTTGTAAGCATGTGCCCAGACTTAGGAGAGCGCATTATGCCGCTGTTACTTCGAATTTACCTACTGTGGAATGAGCAACACTCACACCACAGTATAAGATGAATTTGAATGTTCCTGCAAGTCCAGACAGGACAGGCGGCTTCCCCTTCCCATGTGATGTGCCCCTCACTGCACGCACCATGGGAATCCATGGAAGTCATAAGCACTTACCTTGCTGGTGAGTCGTCATATTGCAAAACCTTTGCTTAGTGATGCTTCTCTCAAGCTGACTTAGGCCAGAGGCCCCTGATGAGCGTTCAGTTACAGGACATCAAATGAAGAATTTGTTGATGTGAACAGACTGTTTTGTTCCTTTAATACTGGCTGTTGAGAAGCTCACCTAGGCTGTGGTTACACTTAAGGTTTAATCCAGCTTCAGTTCACTTTCAGAGTGGGAGAATACATCGGCAAAGTGAGAAGCTGTTATCTTCCAGTGTTAAATAACTCAGAAAATTCACCTTTGGGATAGATAATGTGGAAGGAAAATTACTGGTCACTTTGCTGATGCATTCTCTCAGTGGACCGAAGCTGGATTAAACTTCAAGTGTGACCACAGGCCTAGACATCAGCTCTCTGTCTGCATATGTAAGCAGTTGGTGTTCTTGTATTGAAAGCAAGTACCTGGTCAAATAGAAATGCTTGACTCTTGAATAGCGTAAAGGATTCCTGGGGGAATATACCGTACATGGAGATGTGATAAAAGGAACCTCAGACAAAGTGATTGCCCTTGAGTAGTTAAAAATGTTCTTTTTTAATCATCAGTGTGTAAATAGCCCATGGAACTAAACTTTGCTACTTGTGCTGTGGCGACAGTGGTGGGACCAGGTGAGCCGCGCAGACGCTCAGCATCTTATCAATGTCCACCTGTGTTGATTTGTCTACCTCGGCCTTCACCGCTGCTCCTGAAGTGACATTTGGTGGGTTTTTCAGTTCGTTGCCTTTCTCTTCTGCAACTGTAATAGGACAGAGCCAATATCAGCCGTTGTAAGCCGTTGATACAAAGAGCAGTGGTTTCCCTAATGGTTCTACCACGCTACCTGTTGTCCCTCAGGAGCTTTTGACAAAGAAGGAACATGTCTTGGCACATCTGGTTCAACTGTCTGCCTCATCAACTGAAGTGTTGCCATTACAGTAGCCAAACAAGTTCAGTTGTATTGCTAAAGTATTTGGGCTCAGCCTGGCTGGATAGAGAGCCTCCAAAGCTGAGCTGTACTTGGGGCAGAATTGGGACAGATTGCATCAGATTTCCCATGTACCCCGCCTTCTGTGTACAGCAACACAGGGAGGCTCAGCTACTACCGAAATGCCTCTGTTTAGTTCTCATAGCTTACAGAAATCATAGTTCATTGAATGCAGTGCATTTGAACACCAAATGGATTGGGTTAAGGGTAGCTCTGTGGTAGAGCAAATTGCCTGGAAAGCAGGTAGGTAGCTTGTTTGATCTCCAGCGTCTATCCAAAAGTAGGCAATGGCCAACTACTTCTGTATCTCTGCCAGGAAAACTGCATAGGCAGTCAACCAAGAGTCAGCCTTAACCGACCAATGCATTTGTAAAAATGTGTGCAAATTGAGGGATAATTTCAAACCTTAAAAGGCCTGCCCGATGGTCTGAAATCACAGCGACGTCGAGGCATAGGGAGATGTGGCAGATTGTACTCTGGCCTCCTCTAAGCTCCAAAAAGGCTGGGAGGGGAAGCCAGAAGCAAAGTGAAATCAGGCTCTAAGGCCTCTTTGGCTGGCTTTTACCTTCAGTTCCCATGTAAGAGGAGGATGGCCATTCGGAATAGGGGTTGGCATGAATGCAATTTTCAGCATTCAATTCGAAGCAAATATTTGAATGTCCAAATTCATATGAATAGAGAAAAAACTGATGAATTAAAATTTGAACGGATTCGAATGTATTTGTATTGAATACTGTGCAAATATTTGATACATATTTGGTGATAAGAATGTCATACACATTTGTATGTATCCATGTGCATCTGTACACATCCCGTTTTTATCCTGTACGCATCCTGTTTTCATCCCATTCGTATCTGTACAGATGCGTATGGATACGAATAAGATGCATACAGGTACTTATGTAATGCCTATATAGCCGTTCACATAGAAATGTTCGAATTATTCATTCAACTAGTTCAAAATATTCGTATACGAATAATTAAAAATGAACATCTGGACATTTGGTTTGAATTCGAATGTCCAAATTTGGTCAAATTTGATTGAATAATCCCTAATTTGAAATGGTGTTTTGCACAGCCCTATTAAAAAGAATAAGCCCTCAGCACCATTAGGAGCCTTTGTCTCAAGATACCACTGCTCTTCCTTCCGTGATCCTGGCATTTTAATGCTGTCAGGGGTACTTAGTATAGATTTACAACTCAAAGCACAAGGCCCTTGACTAGATTTGGAGGAAGGATTGTTTCCCTCTGCTAGCATCTGGTTACCTTCGGGGAGAGTTATTCTCTGTTCTAAGGTGGTTGCCTGCCTTTGTAAGACAGAGGGGACGTCCAGCTGGCTCAAGTCATGGTCTATGTCTGATGAGCTGTTCATCTCAGGATTGTCATAGTTGATGTATTGGTACAAAGGGCGCAGGCGCTGGGATTTTCCTGTGAAAAATAAGGTAATGTGGCCCCTGAGATGGAGGGATTATTGTCGAGATGTGAACGGTGGCAAAATTTTCTAATAGCCTAATGTGGATCCATCTTTTTCTGCATTGTAGGTGTCCTTTAAAGTGCGTAGAGCAGCTCAGGGTGACCATCAGGTTGACATCTGTGAGTGTTGATGCCTGAAATCTTCCATCTCCTTGCTGAGGCTTTAATGCAATGCATTAGGGTGTAATTAACATCCCACACTACAAAAAGCTGCATAAGGAGATAAGAAGAGCTCCTGCTGCATTGGGTCACAGCCCATCTAGCACACAATGCAGATCATCCAGCAGAAGACAAGAGCTGCTCTCTACTTCCTGCAGATGGCCTTAGGCCGTGATCACACCCATAGTTCAAGACGTCCATTTCCCCTTGTCCCGTGTGAGCGGGAACCAGGCTAGAAGGGCTGATATTTACCTGGGGGGCGGGGGGGGGGGCTTGTGATCACCTGGTAGTTTCTTCTTTGCTTGCCAAGCAGTTTGTATTAGCTTGTCACCATTGCTAGAATGCCCCCACTCTCCCATCCTGCCCCCCATTCCCCTTTGTTCCGATTGCAAGCTTGTGGACTCTGTCCATCATTTTTTTAAAAAATATACATCTATTTTGCACCAGACTGATAATGCAATAGATCCCATTTCTTTTAATTACTCTCTAGCAGTTTTGCAGAAAATAGGGAAGGATTTAAAAAAGAAATGGCCAGATACCCAGGGCCTGAAACATCTGGATGGGCGCAAGAAGAGCAGCCCTGGCCCACAGGACTCCCCCCCCCCCCCCGTTTTGGGAAGTTTCCCGGCCCGTAACTCACTCTCTACACTCGCAGGCTCGGCAGGAGGTCCAGCTGCTGCACTGGCAACTGCAGCCGCGGTCGCCTCTTGGGTGCTTTTCCTTTTCTTGGATTTCTTAGGCTGTTTTGCTGTCACAGAAGCTTCCGTTTTGGGGGACTCTGTCTCTTCTCCCCGCGCTGGGAGCTTCTTGAAGTCAGCGTGTTGGAAAGAGAGACTGTCGGAATCCATTCTGTGGAGCAGACAGGTACAAGGAGGAAGAAGGGATGCATGGGGGGGGGGGGCAGCAGGTTTCACCCATGTTTGATTCTAAATGTTGTTACCCACCTGGAGACCTCCAGGTATAGGGTGGGATGGATGGAGGGATGGAGGGATGGATGGAGGGATGGAGAGATGGATGGATTTATTGCCACTGAAATAAACTGATGGATGGACGGATGGATGGATGGACAAACAAATAATAGTTATATAAAAATGTAATTATAATCAAGGATGGGAGAAACAAACAAGTTATTATTTCTGGAAAGGTCTGGGTAAAATGATCATCAATTAGCACCTAAAAATGGGAAGTGTAGGCACCCTACAAATATCAGAGGGGAGACTGTTCCAGAGGATGTGGGCCACCACAGAAAAGGCCCAACTGCAGGTTGTCCTAAGATGATGTTCAGCAATTTGTGGTACCCACTGCTGGGCCTCCCCTGAAGATCTTAATGGTCTCAGAAGTCTGTGCTGACAGAGATGGTCTGCTAAGTAAGCTGGGCCCGAGTTCTTAAGGGCCATGTATGCAATGATGCTGGATTTCCCATAACAGCCCCTCTTACCTGAATATCTGGTGAGCGGCATTTGTGGTGGACTGACGGAAAATCCCTGGAAGTTAGCCAAAAAGCAACAGTGGGAAGGGGGTGGCTGGTTTCTGGTAGTCTTCAGCAGGCTGACTTGCAGGTAAGTCAGGTTTTGCGTTGCCTCTCGCCATTGGGAAGCAGCTGAGCTCTGTATTGCTGGAGAGATACCAAAATCTATTCCACTTACTTCATCATTCTTGCTTTAAAGCCATTGGTCGTGAGCCAGGACTGGAGCACAGA
This sequence comes from Aspidoscelis tigris stejnegeri, assembly GCA_023333525.1. Classification (NCBI taxonomy): domain Eukaryota; kingdom Metazoa; phylum Chordata; class Lepidosauria; order Squamata; family Teiidae; genus Aspidoscelis; species Aspidoscelis tigris. The sequence goes on from JALMGA010000013.1 coordinate 8,451,147, forward strand.
AAGAGATCTCAGGTTTTTGAGTTCTGGAAACAGGTCTTGGTGCCTCTGGGCCTCTTCCTCGTAAAGCTTGCTGTGGAGCAGGATGCCTTTCCCATCTTCATGCCACTGTAGGGAGATGGATATGGTTACTCAGTCGTGAGGAGCACCGGTTTCACTGGAAGGATGGAAATCTGGGAAAGCACAGAAGGAAAGGCTGCAGGTTTTGAACCTGGTATTTCCTTAAGCCAACAGACCCGTGGCGACTTTACTGAACTTGTACAGGCAACTGCCCTGTTTTGAACTTGTAATTGTCCTAGCTCTGGCAACCTGTGACTCTTTGGGTGCTATTGGACTACAATTCGCATCATCCCTGGTTACTGAACATACTATCTGGAAGTCAATTCACCAAGAAGTTAGTCAACCTAAATTATCTAGGCTGCGTTCGGACATATGTTTTAATCCAGCTTCTGTTCACTTTCAGAGTGAGATGACGCATTGGTCGAGTGTTTGCTTTTGGTTTATCTAACGGAGAAAATCCACATTTGGGTTAGATAATATCGGAAGGAAATGACAAGTAACTTTGCTAATGTGTTCCACTCAAAAGGAGGAGTGAAGCTGGGCTGAAACTTAAGTGCGAATACTAGAGGCGCGCAAGCACACTGGCACCACCTCAGATGGCTTGAAATGCAAAATGCACGTGCGTGGTGCGTCATTGTCACCATGGCAACAACACATGTGCCGTTGCGCACTGCCAGCAATCAGACAGGTGCCTGGACGCAGGTGAGTCTCTGGGCATGTGGGGCTTAGTCTGATGTGTTCTAGCACTCCCAAGAGCGAACGCCTAGTACAGTGATGGCCAACCTATGACACGCCTGTCACAGGTGACACACCAAGCCCTTTTGGGTGACACACCTGGTCACCCTGGCACCTGGACATGTATTGCTTGCTTGTTCTTGAAGTGTACGAAATACCAACCTTCAATTGAAGATTTAGCAACAAAAGTCACTAATGTAAAGAATTATTTGTTTTTGCTTTTAATAAAATACATATATCAAAAATATAACTTTTTTACTAGAGCAGTGATGGCGAACCTTTTGAGCTCAGTGTGTCAAAATTCACAAGAAAACCTAGCTAAACTCAGGTGCTGTGTCACTTCTAGAAATATCCATAATTTTGTGATAGTAAAAAAGTTATATTTTTGATATATGTATTTTATTAAAAGCAAAAACAAATAATTCTTTACATTAGTGACTTTTGTTGCTAAGTCTTCAATTGAAAGTTGGTATTTCATACACTTCAAGAACAAGCAAGCAATACATGTCCAGGTGCCAGGGTGACCAGGTGTGTCACCCAAAAGGGCTTGGCGTGTCACCTGTGACACGCATGTCATAGGTTGGCCATCACCGTACTAGAGCTACAAATATCACAAAATTATGGATATTTCTAGATGTGACACAGAACCCGAGTTAAGCTAGGTTTTCTTGTGAATTTTGACACACTGAGCTCAAAAGGTTCGCCATCACTGGCCTAGTACACATTAGTCACACTTTCCCCATCAAGAGACGGGAAGCCGAGTACAAAAATGTCCCTGCTAAACCACCTATACTATAGCCTCCTCTTTTGGTGTTGGAATGTATTCTTTGTGAACCACGGACAGGGTCTCATGCAGAGTCCACACTTCCCTGCTTGCCTCATGAATGGCGTTTATCTTGTACCTCCAGTGACTTGATGGTGGGATTGTCCAGGACCGCCGCCAACTGATGGAGGAAATGCGGCAAGGTGGCCACCTTGCTCCCTGCTTTCTTTTCACTGGGGCTTCTCATTGAACCAGCCATGGCCTGTGGAGGAGAAAAGACACGAGGTGGTCAGGCCTCTGCTTCTTCATATGCTTCGGTGAGGAGGGGACCGTTTCAGATTTCTGAGTGCCTGTGAGGTAGGTGGGGCTGTGAGAGCTCAGAGGAGAGCTGCGACTAGCCCAAGGTCACCCACCTGGCCTTGTGGGGAAGTACAGAATCAAACTAGGTATTCCCTGATAAGAGTCCAGCTCCCTAACCCCTAGACCAAACTGGCTCAGAAGAAAGGGTGATAGAGTGCAATACCTCATAGGGTATCTGTGAGGACAAGTGGAAGTGAGGTGGAATGGCTTATGTCGTCCTCAGCCCTTTGGAATAAAAGTGGAATTAAAAATGTGAAATACTGTTCCTGGGACAAAGGACCTTTGCACGCTTGACCCTCCAGGATGGCTATGCATGCTTTGACAGGACTTTTATTTGGGAATACTGGGCTTGATTTCACACTCTTCCATGAAGCCAGCTGGGCGACCTTGGGCTAGTCACAGCTCTCTTCTGACTCTCACAGCCCCACCTACCGGACAGGGTGTTGTGGGGAGAAGAACAGAAGGTTTGTCAGCTGCTTTGAGTCCCCTTAAATGGGTGAGAAAAGTGGGGTAGAAAAGCCAGCTCTTCTTCTGTTTGACACATTCACTCCAGATTCATGCTGGCATTTCCTAGCCCTGTCTAGAGATGTGGTATTGAACATGAAACCTTGTGTGAGTTGCTACGTTGGTTTCAACAATAGAAAATGAGATCTAGTGATGGACTTAAATCATGAAGATAAGTCTTAAACCAGAGCTTAAAAAGACTAGAAGTGTAGTCTCCCTATGAATATCAGAAAGGACACTATTCCAGAGGGTAGGTGCCACGCCAGAGCAGGCCCTGTTACTTTTCCGCACAATGGATCTCTAACAGACCCACTTCTAGTAGTGGGTTAGCAGTAGGACTATCCCTGCATGAATGGTCAGCTGGGCTATATTGCCTCTTCTTTTTAGAGCCGAAGGAAACAGGCACGCGTTTAGCCATTGCATAGGTCCATGCTCACAGTCAGCAACCTGCTGAGGGCGCTATCGAACAATGCCTTGGAAAGGGAGAAGGAATATGAACGAACAACGTCATTAACACGCCTTAAGCATCTGATTACCCCAATTCAAACAACGTGGCCAGTGTCTTTTTGGTCATCTTAGAAATTTTAAGTAGGAAACTCTCAGCAAACTAGCTTTGATTAGGGACACAGAGATGCCTTTCATGGACATTTTCTTAGCAGATTGCAAAGCATCCTTAATTTACTGTAACCAAACTGGCTTCCTGGACGTGAAGCTTGACGAATCAAGCTGTCTTAACAAATCTAATTTTAAACGCCTCCAGTTTACTCAGGAAAAGGGAGTATCTCTGGGCAAATAAGGAAATGCAACCCATAAAAAGGAAAAGAAAATTAAAGAAAATAAATTTTCTTTTAAAGAAAAAATATTAAGGCCTCTCCTTGTCATTCATGGTTGTATGGATGGATAATTTGTTTATTTGAATAAAGATCACACAGCTAAACAGATCGACAGGGAAACTGAAAAACGATTCTATAAATCGAGCAAGACTCCAGACTCCAGTGGTTCCTGCTGCCTTGGGAGGTTAAGATGCACATCTGGTAGTGGTGGCCAGTGTTAAATATGTCTGGCAAAACATACGTTTGGCAAAGTGAGAAGGTCATCTATGAAAAGAAAAAGGAAAATAACAGATTCCGGAAAGCAAGTACAGTATTAGGTACCCACAAAGGATGCCAGCTGAAGGACTTGCAAACAACAAAAATGAAGGAAATACATGCAAAATCCTTCCATTAATGGATAAAACTATTTAATCAAGCAGTACTAGAAGCTTCATGAATGCAATTAAAGTCTCTATAGTGTCAAGTAGATTTTGAGTCAGCAATGTGATGCAGCTGCAAAAAAGGCAAGCACCATCCTAGGATGCATCAAGAGGAGTATAGAGAGAAGTAATTACTCCTCTTTACCTTGGTCAGACCTCATCTAGAGTACTGTGTCCCGTTCTGGGCACCCCAATTCAAATAAGACATTGACAGAATAGAGCAAGTCCAAATGGGAATGCAAGAGGTTTTTTTGGGGGAGGGAACCATGCTTTAGGAGTGTTCTCAGTTTTCCCTGATCCAATGATAAGCTATGATTTCCCCTGGCCTACTTCCCTCTTCCCAGGCTGTCCACCATTACGTGCTAATGAGATCACCCTGACTGAAAGGGAGGTGAAGAATGAAGAACCTGCAGTAGCCAAGAAGAGATATATGTATCGGGAATGAGATGGGACTGAAGCGTCTAATTTTACAAAGAGATCAGTGATCGCGCAAGACGCAAAGCTGCTGTCTCTTGTGTAAAAGCCTGTCTGCTCCCCCTTTTGCCTCACTCCTGCCATTTCATACTGCGCTGATCTGTCGATCTTGTGCAAAATATAAGAAGGGGAAGTGATCTTTAATCTTCTACTGCCTTGTTAACATGAGAAAAAAGCTGTGCTATGGTGGGGGGCAAGCAGTGAACAAAAGCTGCTGCCAAAGGACTCCATGATCTCTGGGAGCAGGTTTATATAGAGGGTGGGGTTTGAATTGTCCACCCTGATGAAGTCAGGGTATGACGGTGTCCAATCACTGACTGCATGGGGAGGGGGTTCTGCTGAGGAAAGGAGAGAGGGGAGGGGGTTCCTCCCCTGCCAGGCACTGAAGAATGGAGAGTGAGTCTGCATTAAAAGCTAGCAGTGGGAACACAAAAACCTGAACCTCGCTGCTGATTTAAAACAACCCTGATTTAAAACTGCATTAAATTGGCTAGTAGGAACATGACCTTAGTGCATTTATTTTAGTGTATTTTGTTTTTACTGTTGTAATGTGCCTGAGTCCATGGGGTATAGGGAGGGATTAAAAACTCAGATAAATAAATAAATGGTCTTAGGCTTAAAAACTAAGAACTTTCTCTCCCCTACCAGACACTTTTAATTGGCTCAGAGTTCCGAAATAACTGCAAACTGAACTGTTTGTTCAACATTGTCTAGGAAGCCAAACCAACATGCCTTCCCTTCCACGCCACCCCCCACCCGTGCCACCCAGATCTTTAGCAGGATGAATCACGGCAGCTTGTTCTCACAACAAGTAAGGGATACCTATGAACCTCACTTAAGTTCTAAAGCTCCATAAGGACCAAAATACAGGTGAATTCTCACTGGAACCATCCAACTATCCGGTGGTGGTTGATTCCTGGATTGCTGTCTCCTTCCTTTGCACCAGTTGCTAGGCTACACAAGGCCTTTATACCATTCCATCCACCGGTCGCTGGACTTTCTCCTTCATGACGGCGCTCCTGTTCTGACCACTCTGCTGGGCACCCGAGAGAGGGCCTTCTCAGTGGTGGCTCCCAGACTATGGAACAATCTCCTCCCCCCCCCCCCCCCCCGGGCGAGGGGCATCAGGCGACTTCACTTTACAGGTTCAGGGCAGCAGTGAAGGATGCACCTCTGTGCCTTGGCCGTTGGCTAAATAAAAAGAAACAGTTTTACCTTCCAATTTTTGGGCACCTCTATGGTTCCAATACGTTCATTTTGTATTTGGCTTTTAATGTTGTAACCCACCCTGAGACCTTTGGGTATAGGGTGGGATTAAAATCCAAATCCAAATAAATAAATAGATATTAACACCTTCTGTAAACTTCTACCTGGGAGCCTCTGTGCTACTCTAAAACCTCTTCTTACCTTAAATCTGCTGCCAGTGCCGCCACCTCCACCATGACTCTTCTGACATTTTCTCAGAAGATTAATCCAAATTCTCCCCCTTGTATTGGAGGAAAATATATATATATGTTTGGAAAAATAGTTTTTGCTTATGAAAGACAGGATATTAATGAAACTCTCCTGGTGTATATGGCATATATTAATATGATAAGGAGGAGGAGGAAAAAAACTTTCCCCCCTTTCCTTTGCTTTTTTCTCCTTTTTTTCTTTTCTTTCTTAGAAGTTGAGTAAATGATTTTTATAGCTAGTATTATGGTAATAAAGGGGAGTTAAAATACTTTGGCATTAGAAGTTAAGCCAAAAGGCAGAGTCAACCCCAAGCCAAAATTCTATTCTCTGGGCCAAATATTTTGGGTTTTTTTCTTTTGGGTGATACATAATAGGCTAATATTTTTGAGTAGAAATATAAGGAATGTTGTTATAGAAAGATGTTAAAGGTTATTTAGTGTTATGATAGAAACATAACCTTGCTATAAGGTGAATAGGTAGATTAGAATATTCCTTTGTTAATTTTTTTCTTATTTTTAGTATTACTAATTGAGATATATAAGATATAAATAAAAGTTTGGCATCTCCTTGTTGAATGAACTGTGAAGAATGAGAACAAGCACGACTCATTCTGACAGTCAGCTGATAAGCTACAAAAGAAAACAAAATTCACAGTGAGCGTACAGAGACTGAGGAGACAGAGAGATGTTGGAAAAACGGGAAGCCACAAAAAGGCAACAAGAAAATGGACTCTACGAATAGATAAATTAATATTTTGTGTAATGTTGTTATTGTTGTTAAAACAAATCTTTTAATAAAGAATTAAAAAAAAGATTAAACCGAATTCTTTCACATTTTGGCTAAGCTGATCTCACTACTCCGGGCACTGTATTTGGCGAGTGCTGTTTAATTTCGTGGTTACTGTATTTTTGATGGCAAATGATAAAAATGTCAAGAAAAAAGGCAAAAAAGAGAGCATGTTTTAAATTGTGTTCGTGATTATCCGCCGTTTCTGGTATCTGCAGTAGGAGCCGGAACATATGCCCCACAGATACAGGAGTCTGACTTGTGAGACACTATAATGTTATATAAATCCCCCCATTTTGGGCTTCTGACCAAAACTTCTAATATGTATGTTCTTTGTTTTATTTTACCTATTTATGTTATGTGTGTACACCACCGAGTAATCGAGAAAAAATAAATAATAACCTTGAAGTTCAGCAACACCACTGACTGACTGAGATACTACCATGTTTCCCCAAAAACAAGACAGGGTCTTGTATTAATTTTTGCTCCTAAAGATGCACTAGGGCAGGGGAGGCAAACCACGGCTCGAGAGCCACATGTGGCTCTTTGGCCCCTTGAGTGTGGCTCTTCCAGCTTAGGAGTACCCTAATTAAGTTAATAACAATGTACCTAGTTATATAGTTAAAAATGTGGCTCTCAAAAGAAATTTCAATCATTGTATTGTTGATATTTGGCTCTTTTGACTAATGAGTTTGCCGACCCCTGCACTAGGGCTTATTTTCAGGGGATGTTTTATATAACACTTACATAGGGCTTATATTTCGAGCATCCTGAAAAATGATGCTAGGGCTTATTTTCAGGGTAGGGCTTATTTTCGGGGAAACACCGGCTGCTCTCCCCATCTTCCCCGTACATACATAAAGTCAGAAGACAGAAAACTACACTTCCCAGCAGGCTCTGGTTCACTTCCTCCCTCGGATAGGGTGCTCCTTACTGCTGACTGCTGTGCCCTTCTCCGTATACGTTGGGAGACAGGAAACTTCACTTCCCAGCAGGCCCTGGGCCACTTCCTCCTTCGGACCGGACGTTCCTGTTGTTGCTTAGAAACAAAAGGCGGGGAGCCTAACTGCCAAGCTGCCTGTGTCGCCTCTCTCGCAGCGGACGCGCTGGGCAGCGGAGAAGCCAGACACGTGAGTCGGGCGCTGGGCAGGCGGCCTGGGGGATGGAAGGGGCCTCGGAGTGGCGGCGGGTTCCCTCTCCCCGTCTTCCCCTGGGCCTGCGGTGGGAAGGGGCTCGGAGCGCCTCGCCTTTCCTGGCTGCTTGGGCGAGGGGGCCTGCGGGGTGTACGACGGGCGCCCTCGGCCAGGCTCCCTCCCTCCCGGGCGCTGCTCAAGAGGCAACGACCCAGCGGAGCAGGCCTCGCGTTCGGGGCCCCCGAAGGGCCTCCTGCCAGGGGAGTTTGCGGTGGGAAGGGATGGAAGGGGCAACGCCAAGGGGGGGAAGCGGCAGGAGTGCGGAAAGGTCTGCACGTTGTGGGGACTTGGCCCTCGGGAGGGAGGAAGAAAAAGACAGGAAGGAAGGAAGGAAGGCAGAAAGAAAGATAGGAAGGAAAGAAGAAAGGCAGAAAAAAGAAAGACAGGAAAGAAGGAAGGCAGAAAGAAAGGGACAGAAAAGAAGGCAGAAAGAAAGAAAGGCAGAAAGGAAAGAAAGAAAGGCAGAAGAAAGAAAAAGACAGGAAGGAAGGAAGGAAGGCAGAAAAAGGAAAGAAAAAGAAAGACAGGAAGGAAGGCGAAAAGAAAGAAAGGCAGAAAATCAGAAAGAAAGGCAGAACGAAGGGAAGACAGAAAGAAAGGCAGAAAAAAGAAAAAGACAGGAAAGAAGGAAGGCAGAAAGAAGAAAGGCAGAAAAAAGAAAGTAAAACAAAAGGAGGAAGGAAGAGAAACAGAAAGAAAGAAAGAACGTCTTTATGCAGGGTCGGACTCGTCTTTGGAATTCACTGCCACAGGATACTGAGTGATACTGACCTGGACACCCTTAAAAGAGAATTTGGGCAGATCCGTGGAGGCTCTTCAGTGTGTCCAGGAACAGGCATAAGCATGTGGACGACCTGCTGGATGCTGTGAATGGACCTCCTGGAGGTGTCTGTTGCTGGGTCATTTGGGTCACTGGGTCTGATCCAGGAGCGCTCTCCTGTTGCATTTTGTTGCACTGTTTTGTATCATTAGGGGCATTTTTTTTTAAGGGCTTAGAAGAGGATAGTGGTTACTTCTTTCCCTCCTTACCATTTTATGCTCAGGAGCCGGGCTGGAATCTTGTGTCCAAAAACCTGAAGTCTGGCAAGTGTTTTGAATGCCAGAGTGAAGATTGCTCATTTCCAAGGTGCTGGGTAGTGTGATGAGTGGATTTGTGATGGGATGTTGGGCCAGGAAAAGCCAGTTCTATGGCTGCTGCTACTGCTGTTGCTTTTTGTCTCCTGAGCAAAACTTTAGTCTGACTGAGAGGTCTTTTTCACTGCCCAGGGCATCAGAAAGGTGCACATTTCCTCTTCACAACAGTAATGTGGGCCTTGAATGTGAGCACACCGTCTTGTCAAATTTCACCCAGTCAGTATAATTGTAATGATGCTGCTGATGAAGAGGAGTTGGGTCATGTGTCCTGCTTTTCTCACTCTTAAGGGGACTCAAAGTGGCTGACAAACCTTCAGTTCTTCTCCCCACAACAGACACCTTTGTGAGGTAGGTGGGGCATCTCAAGCAGAGACAAGGGCAAGCCTTCTCCTGCTCTTGAATCCCAGCAAATGGCCTTAAGAGGCATCCTGCTTGTCCCCACGGCCTGAAAGATGTACTTGGCATCCATTCTAGTAGCCATTGATACATCTGTCATCCATACATTTGTCTAACCCTTCCTTAAAGCCATCTAGGCTGGTAGGGCCATATCTCAGCAGTGCAATATCTGCCTTGCATGCAGCAGTCTAAGTTTCAATCCCTAACACCATTGGGTTGAAGCTGTAGTGCCTCCTGACCTTGGAGCTCTGGAGAGTTGTTGTTAGCCAGCCGTCTGATTTGCTGCAAGATAGTTTTTCTAAGCTCCTGTGATAATGGAGTACATCTTTATTTCCTTTGCTTAAGCCAATAAGCCAGCCCTGCTGCATTTGGGAACCTTGAACTCACCTTGCTTCAGCCATTTCTGGGATGTTAAGGGGACTCAAAGCGGCTGGCAAACTTTCTGTTCTTCTCCCCACAACAGACATCCTGTGAAGTAGATGGGGCTGTGAGAGCTCTGAAAGAGAGCTGTGATTAGCCCAAGGTCACCCAGCTGGCTTGGTGGAGGAGTGCTGATTTGAACTGGGAGACTACCAGATAAGCATCCAGCAGTCTGACCACAAGACCAAACTAGTTCAAGTGCCTGTTCTCTGCCAGGGCGGACACTTGGTCTTTCTAGTCCAGGATTGTCTGTTTTTATGACTGGCAGTGCCTCCCCACAATCGCCAGCAGAGCCCATTTTGTTAGGGATGTGCACGAATATTCGAACATTTGAAAATCCGATTCAAAATCCATCCCTGTTTGATGGCACCGTGGTTTGAAACCTTCCTTCACAGCCCTACACCTTGCGTATTTCACGAGTGCTTTTCCTAGCTGTCGCTCTGAGTTTGCCCTTATTCAGCCCTTATAATATTTCCACTCTGGGATGGGCAGGCTTTGTCAGTACCAATAAAACAAGCCCTTATCAGGTTGCATTTTGCACGGAGGCTCAGAGACCCAGATCTGAAAGCGCAGCTCCGCTCCTGCTAGGCCTACCGTCAGACGCCATCACCAGGTAAATGGTGCAGACGCCCGCCCACTAATCCTGTCTTCATTGCAGAAGGCCAGATTGTGGACACCTTTAAACGGGTCCACACAAATCCAGAGTTAAGGGCCCAAAGGACTCATTAGTTGCAGATTTCTCCTGCCCTCGTGGGGACAGGGCCTTAAATGGATTCGGCATGGGGACAGGGCCTTCCTGATCAGCACCATTCGGGTTCCAAATGGGGTCTAAAATGGGTTTTGAGTGCTCGTGCAAAAACAGCCTTGCTTTCCAGTTAGGCCTGATCCTGTCCTGCCCTTCCCTGCCAGAGCTGATGCCAGAGAAGCCATCCCTCTGCGGCTGCGTTCTTTATTTGGGGCAACGGAGCCTTCCGTCAGCTTGTTTGCACTCAGCTAGTAACAGCCGTTTGCCCTCCACGCCAGCAGAATCAACATCTCTCTGCTCTTTCTGGAATGAGGCCAAGATTGCCGGGCTGAAGCCCTCCCTGCGCACCTTCACAGGAGTTTGGCTTAGCCCTCCCTGACCCATCCTCTCCACAAGGGTGGCAACCTGACAATCTTTCAGGCTGGGGGGACGGCGTCCACCTCGCCTGCGTGTCACTGGGGCTGGGCGAATTGTGTTTGAAATGGGCTGCAAATGCATCTCAAGGGAAACAGCAGAAAGGTGAAAAGCAGCAGATGGTTCCTTGAGCAATCTCGCCTCGCTGCCTTTCTTCCTGCTTGGTTGCACACCCACCTTTGTGGTCCCTGGCACTGCGCTTGAAGCCAGGGTGGCTGCGCCTGTTTGGATCGGGCAGAATGCCAGGGCTTTGTTTGTGGCGGGATGGCGAGATCTGGACTGAACGAGCTTCCTTGCACCACCTCCCTTTTATGAACCTAAAGGAGCCTGCGCCAGAGCAGGAAAACGCTGCTGCAGTAGCGCTGGGCACAAATGCAATTTTTGGGATTCTGTTCGAATAGGATACTTGAAAGTTCTATTTGATTTGAACGTTTAAAGTTTGAATTTAACCAAATTCGAATTAAGCAAATTTGAATCTGTTAGGATTTTTTCGTTCGAATTTGCACTTACAAATGCCGGCAATGTTTGCAGGTGCCCGTACGCTTCTTCCCCGGGTCCATACACATCTGTATGCATCCCGTAGTTATCCCGTATGTAACCCATCTTCATCCCGTACGGATCTGTACAAATGCGTACAGATGCGGGAAAGATGTGGATCTTCAAGTACTCATTGTGTACAAACCCGTACACATACAAATGTCTGAATAATTCGAATAGATCCAAAATTCGAATAGAATCTTTTTAAATTTGAATTTAAGGACGTTCGATTTGAATTTTAATTTCAAAATATGGTCAGTGCAATTGAATGTTGAATGCATTCACATATCCCTATACCTGAGTAAAAGAAAGGCCTTCCAAAGTGGCAACAGTATCATAAAAACACAGCAGAAAATCTCTTGGATACTTCCCTTTTTTTCTTTCCAAGATAGAGCTGGAGTTTCCCTTGTTAGCGATGAAGAAACAAAATTCCTTTCAGTGGTGATAATTAAGGGACATCTGGGCTCTGTGGTGTTCTTGGCAGACTTTTTCTCATTACTATATATGTTAAGCAGTGCCAAAGCTGGTTTTTCTGTTAGTTTTCTTTGTTTTGTACACATGCATAATCCGTTTCTCTGTTTGGAAACATTTTTAAGAATTATACTTGGTAATATGTCAAAAACATACATAGCGTGGCAGATGAAAGAAGTTGATTTGTTTATTCCTTCTGTCTGTGCTCCATTTCGTACCAATGTGTTATTGGGAGAATTTAATGCTTCAGTGTAAAACCAGAACGAAAAGTTTCTTGCACCAAGAATAGAACAAAGCAAAAACAAAACCATTCTTAAACCGTATAGTCTAGCGGTCGGAGTGCAGCGTGATTAATATGTGCGGCATGATTAATACAAATACTTTTAGTAAAAAGGTATTGATAGCAGCTTGTTATGATGTTTCTGTGCTGTATTTCCACAGCCGAATGAGAAAGCCTTTTAAATAGGCTGCTGCTGAAGGCAGTCGAATTTTTAAAAGGTAGATTCGAGTTCAGTTATTTATTTATTTACATTTTTATCCTGCCCTATACCCGAATGTCTCCAGGCGGGTAACCACATTATTAAAACAACAGCACTATGTATTAAAACAGAAGCGTCTGCAAGTGAGAAGGGAAAGTGTATCCCCATTTAACCAAAGGCCAGGGCAAAGAGGCGTCTGCACTGCCTTCCTATATGTGTACAGTGAAGGAGATAGATGCACCTCAAGGAAGAGACTATTCCATCGCCTAGGGGCCATCACTGAGAAGGCCCTCTCCTGGGTGCCTAATTCTCTCTTTCTGAGCTCTCACAGCCCCACCTACCTCACAAGAGGTCTGTTGTGAGGAGAAGAACAGAAGGTTTGTCAGCTGCTTTGAGTCCCCTTAGATGAGTGAGAAGATAACTGGAAGAAGAGGAGGAGGAGGAGTTGGCTTTTATACCTGTCTCTTCTCACCCTACCTGGCAAGCCTGTCCATGGCAGCATTTACACCCAAACACGTTCTGGCCGAGGGCATCTCTCCAATTCTGCATTAAGGCTCTTCGAAGAGCTTTCACACCTGGATGTACCAGTGGTGGCTCCATTCTGACAGGGTGTGTGCCATGACTGTGGCCGGAACCAGAGCCAGGAGACCAACAGCCTGGCATCAGAGCCTTGTATAGATGGGACCTGAATTACCATAAGCGGGATCCTGAGAAGTGGTTCCTTTGGCAGAGGTTCCAGTATCTGGCCAGGTCTGACAGAGGTGTAGCTGTCTTCCCTCAGAACTTCACCAGTGCAAGCTTTATTTCCATCTTTATTGTTTGCAGGCACTGTGATGTTTTGCATTTTAGGTACAGTAATTCCTTGTAGAACATTTTGGTTTGATTTTTGCAAACCAAATTGTGTTGTGCAAGTGTTATGATTGCTATCTATGAAAAAATGGTGATAGCAGAACTGCAGAGACCTGAGGCCTTTTGCACTTGGCCTGATTCTGGAATATATTTCAGGACGGGGGTCTGCTGTCTGCGTGCTAGTGCAGAGTATGGCAAGTCCCAGGCAAGCAAGACCTGCCGTAGTCTGTATTAGCATGCGGACAGCTGACCCCTATCCTGAGATATATTCCAGGAAAAGGCCAAGTGCAGAAAGGGCCCTGTGGAAATCTGCGTTGTGTGAAGGGTGCACAAAGATATCCCTGCTGGAGGGAGAGCATTTTATTCTGCTGTTTTAACTAATATTTGATTTTCAATATTTGCTTATTAAGTATAATTGTATACAGTATGGAACTGCTAGAGTAAATCCAGCATTCTTCTGAGAATCCTCAGACAGAATTGAACTGTTCTCTTTTTTTTTCTGAAAAAAATTGCATTTTGAATTACCTTGGGATAAATATTACAACGGCAGCTATGTGAGTGTCTTCAAATAATGTCTTGCTCAACATCTTTATTGCCGAGAACAGCACAGCAAGGACAAGCGTGTAATGATTTTTGCAAAACTATGAAATAATAATACAGTATATTGGCAGAGCGTGGCGCCACCCCCGTGACCCAGCTTTCCTATGGCCAAAGTCTGCATGCATGTGCAATTCCAGAAGTGCGGCAGTTTTATTGATGCTCTTGGGAGAATGCCTGTTGCTGCTTCGTGGCTCCATCTTTCATCTGCACGAATATGTCTATGCAGTCAGGCCAGACTTGATGGCCCTGAATGACAGTACAGCTAATGGTATGGTGCATAATTATCTGATGGAATACCTCACTGTGTATGTGACAGGCTGACTGTTGATGTCTTTGGCAAGGTCATTCCAGACGATGGAGCCTTCACATGAGTCCCAAGGTGGTTCTATTGTGACACCCATTAAAGCCTATGGAATTTGTTGCTCTTGGAGGTGCATCAGGAATCTACATTTGCTTGGTTTTGGCGTTTACTAATCTTCACCCAAGCCTTTGTGTTCCCCTGAGTTTTAGTTTTTGTCTTTTCTGTGACTTATCCAAAGTTTGAGCTATCTATCCTACCATATGTTATGTGTAAACTGTCCATACGTAAATACGAAAAACAGATTTTACAAAACGTAATGCGCTGTAGGAGATTTCACTGAATTGAAATAAACACCTCTTGTATCAGTCGTGTTGTAATAACACAAAAAGAGTTGTTGTGGTTGTTCTCCAGTAGAAGTAACTTCTCTGTGTCTTCGTGTCTTTCCCGATCAGTTGGCCTTGCGTCTTCTGACACTGAAGAAAGAAGTAACCTTTTGCAGTTCCGCATCACAGGGCTAAAGCTGAGGCTGAGATGTCAGAGGGACCTTCCAGGATTACGGGGCCTATCCCCCCTGATCCCACGCTTTGTCCGGAGTACTACAGACGTCCCCTTTCAGGTCAGTGTGCTTCAAGGTCCCTGAGGAACCTGGTCATCTCACTACACAGTCGTTGTGTTTTCTTTGCCCCGGCATGGTCCAAAGTGTGGTGGCCCCTAGCTTGTGGAATGATCTCCCTTTTGAAATGTGTCAAGCTCCATTGCATTAACAACAACAACAACAAAATATTCCTTTCCCTTGTATTTTTTGAATTATTTTGCATAACTTTTCCAGAGACCACCTTGTATAGGGCAGGAAATACATTAGATACATGCATACATACTATTATTTTAACACAGTATATACTGTTTTAGATTTGTTGAATTTTAAAGTGCTTTTAATGTATATCCTGTTTTTAATCTGTTCATTTTAACAGTTGTGTGTATGGATGGATGCATATATGTATGTATGTGTGTGTGTATGTATGCATGGATGGATGGGTGAGTGGGTGGGTGGGTGGATGCATGCATGCATGGGTGGGTGGGTGGGTGGGTGGGTATATTTATCATGACGCTCACTCCCTTCTTTGCTTTCCCTTTATGTCTCTAGCACGAGGGAGGCTGGAGGGCAACGCTCTGAAGCTGGATCTGCTCCCTGGCCCTATTCCTCTGGAGTCCAGCCTCTACCCAGAATGCTATAGTGCTCGCCCTGCTCCACGGATCAGACCCAATGCCAAGGACATTCTGGAGATGGGGCAGAAGGGCACCGTGGGGGGTCTGCTCCAGTTGGATGGAGTTTCCTTCTGCCGGGAGATCATACGCAAGGGTGAGTGGAGCAGGACGCACTGAAAGATGCCAATCAGCTGATGTCTCCTTTAGGAGCTGAGTTTGAGTTTAAGGATAATGCTCTAATTCTCTTTGGCCAGCTTTGCTCATAAGGAAACATTATGGGTTTGCTTCTTTGCAGATGAAGGCAGCTGCTGTAACATTAGGCAGTTTGAGGCAGCGGGGTGGGAAATGAAACGCCAATTTCAGCATTGCGTTCTCCTCATGGAGGTCACTGTATCACTTGTCCGCACTGGACACTGTAGTTTTGAGTTTGCCCGTTGTTTAACATGTGTGTTGTATCTTCCTTGTGTGAATCTTTGTGCCAGAGCCCATCCCTATCGGTTGGTTGGTTGGCTGGCTGGCTGGCTGGCTGGCTATGGTTGGCTGGCTATGGTTGGTTGGTTGGTTGGTTCATTCATTCATTCAATTTGTATACTGCCTTTCTCATAAATTACTCAAGGCAGTTTATAACAACTTTGAAAAGTACAATACAAAGTAATACAAATACTTTGTAAATACATATGTTTTAAAAAATTATATAAACACGATAATACACTATGCAATTATACAAAACATTAGGGGAGGGGAACAAGTGGGCAGTAATGCCAGGTTCTCCTCTTTTCCCCTTTCCAAGTTTATATAATACAGAAAAAAAAACACAGCATCAAATAATACATCACATGTTATAATAAATAATACATTATGGAATCAAAAATAATACATTACATAATAATAAAAAACTTATAAAGCAGGCATATCAAAGTGGCGTAAAACCAGCACAATTATCCTATATGATTCCTAATTTTTCATCAAGATGCTGGAGAGGATGTGGAATAAAAGGAATGACCTCTCGTATGTGGTGGTTATGTCCAAAAATCTTACCCTTCTGGGATATGATATTTAAAGAAATAAAGAAAATAATGGATATAGAGGTAAAAAAGTATCCAGAGATTGCATTATTACAGCTGTAATAAGGGCCAAAGCATACATGAAAGTAAGAGGTATATGTTAGATCAATTTTTTATGGCGGCATTATCAACTATAGCTGCATCTTGGGAAAATATTGATAAATGCACAATACACGGTATTATTATATACCTGAGCAGTTTAAATATGATATGATCAGGCAAAGAAGAATCAGGATTTTGGGAGGGAATGTTAAAACTTTAGTTGAAGACGGTTGGAAAGACTTATATAGCTATATTGCTGAACCGGAAGTAAATAACAACTTGAAGGAAATAATAAATAAGTCTCTTGTAAGTCTGAGGCAAATGATATTTGATGTATATAGTGGGTGTAAGGGTGTTTTTTGTTTTAGTTTTAGTAAGTATTGGTTGTTGTATTTTGTTTGTATCTTGATTTGTTTTGAATGTTTGCATTTGTTTATGTAAAAAATGTACAAATGTCACATTCGATTTATATACACATGTCCAAATTAGTACGAATATCGAGTGTTATAAATCCTCATGCACATCCTACTCTCTGTGGATACTGGTGGAGCTGTTGTTTTGTGTGAGCAACGCATGCATTATCTCACCAATGCAGGTAGAGCTCCAAAGGACTATGAGAAGGAGAATCTGAGGCGCATGAGAGAAATTCAAAAGAAGTGCAAAGAAATGGAGCAGGCCCGGGAGATTGGCCAGCCAAAGCCGGTGAAGGCCCTGTGGAGGTCTCAAAAATACGAGAATGTGGAGTCCAAAGTGAAGAAAAGGCTGCAGGTACTGCCACACTTTAGAAGCTCGTTGACGTCTTTGTGCTCAGTTGCCTTTAGGCAACAAGGAGAAACAGAGGAAGAGAGACGTGAAATTGTGCTGGAGCCAGTGGTAGCGAAGGTGGTGGCAGAGTGCTCAGCCATCAACCCTCTGTGCAGGAAAATCAGGGAAAGGTTTGTGAAGAGAGGGGCCTTCTTTTTATAAGTGGCCCGTGCCTCTTTTCTCCCTATCTTTGTTAATAGTAGACTTCCCAGATCTTTCCCTTATTTAACTTGCGCGGACAATTTGCAAAACGGTACCTAGTTTCTCTTCTTCTTTCATGTACTCAGCGTGACTGGTTGAAGTTGTTATTTATTTGTACGTTTATTGTTATCTGTTTCTTGATTGCTATAATATTATTAAATAAAATCTTTGAAAATTTAAAAAAAATTCAGGGAAAGGTGACAGAGTACCATGGCTACAGCATTGGGCCAGTATCTCTAGATGCAGTGTTTTATCCTTCATATAGAAGTTCTCTGACCTACCAGTCCCACAGAGGATGCATTTTTAGGATGGATCTGCTTGGCTTGGCAGATCCTAACTGGTGGATTCTAGCAAGTAGGATCCGTCAAGCCTGGGATCCCAAAGGGGGAGACAAATACTTGTCGTCTTAAAGGGAGTATATAAAACTACCATCTCTTTGAACCAAGGTGTGAGGATACTCAGTGTCTTGGAAGGAGAGACTCTGGGCAGTGCATGGATATAGCTTTGGGTTTTATCTATTTATTTATTTGTATTTCTATCCCGCCCTATACCTGAAGAAGACAGAAGAAAGCTGAGGCTATGATTCCTTGTGCAAGACTAACTTTCTGCCAGGCCTCAGTCACCAAAGGGCCGCCAGAAACCACTGGCCCGAGTTAGGGTTGTGCACAAATGCAGTTTTTGACATTCGACTCAATTCGAATTGAATATTCAAATGTCCGAATTCGTACAAATAGGGGAAAAAAGAATGTATTCAAATTTGAACCGATTTGAATACATTCGTATCTATGCGTATGAATATTCGATCGTATTTGATGATATGAATGTCGATAACTTTCTTATGTTCTGTACGCATTTTTACACATCTCGTTTTTATCCCATATACATCCCACAAATATCTGTACAAATGGGTACAGATAAGAATAAGATGCTTATGGATACCTATATAATGTGTGCGTATCCGTACACGTAACAATGTCTGAATAATTCACACGAATGTTTCAAAACATTCAAATCTGTTTGAATGTTAAAAAACGAATGTAGAGACATCCGATTTGAATTTGAATGTCTGCATTCGAATGAATCCGATTGAATTTCGAATGTTTCGGATATTCTTCCGTATCCCAAGTCCAGGTGCATCCTACTTGGTCCTTTCTGCACTTGGCGTTTTTCTGGAATATATCTCAGGACAGAGATCTGTTGCCTACATGCCAATGTAATCTATGACAGACCTCACCCGGGGCCTGCCATAGCCTGCCCTAGCATCTGGACAGCAGTTCTCTATTCTAGGATTTATTCCAGAATAAGGCCAAGTGCAGAAAGGCCCCTTGCTTGGCTTTGGAACTTGGTGTTTGTTTATTATTGCAATGCAGGTTTGTAGGCAGAGCTTCCACGATACGGTGAAGTCCATCTTCCGTTGCAAGAATTCAAAAGCGGGTGAAGGTTTTGCCTTCGTCTTCTGCTTGAATTGCCCATAAGCAGTTAGTGGGCCACTGTGTGACCCAGGAGGCTGGGTGAGATGGGCTGTGGTCGGATCCAGCAGCCTCCTCTTATGTTCTTGTGTTCAGTTGAAAAGTGCGCAACTGTGATCCTAAGGAGTGTAATTGCAGGAATCCATTGTGCCAAGGGCCTTTGATGTATTGTGTGCTTGATGTTTCGTTTTGGTGCAGTAATTCTTCCTTGCCTTCCTGTCTTTCTCAGGAGGATGCAAATCGTCCCAGTCCAGAGGCTCAGAATTACCTGAGAGCCTATTCGCGCTGTGGCACGGGAATCCACCCACGCCGATCGCCGTCCCCAGGTCCCGCCAAGTCCAAAGGGATGGCGGATGCAGCAGGTGTGGGAGCCCCAAATGGGGATGCCAAGGTGAAGGTGGGGGAAAGGCAGAGAAAATGGGTAAAGGGACGTTCTCCCAGCGCCTTTCAGGTCCATAAATCACATGCTCCTCTGAGGAAGCCGAGTGTTGGAAAATTCAGAATAGACAAAAGGAAGTGTTTCTCCGCAGGCTGACCTGCTTAATGGAAGAGGTTGCTTCAGAGAGAGTGGGCAGAGTCATGGTGGATCAGGGCCCTCAGTGGCTACAGATCATGATGGAGAAGTCCCATGTGAAGCCTGTCCAGCCTCTGCTTGAGTACAGGGAGGGAGCAGACACCAGTTCTGTTGCTGAACTACCCTTACTGTAAAGATTTTCTTATGGATTCTGCCATTGTAGCTTAAGCCTGATACTCCTTGTCCTGCTGTCATACGGCCTGTTTGCACTTAGTGCCAGCCTGGTGTGGTACAACAATGCAGTGCCAGGTTGGTAAGAATCCAGAGCCGTGGTGGCCATTCACACATACAAGCGCTAAACTAGCCCATACTTGGCCAGCAGCGCTTGAAGTGTGAATGGCCAGCCCAAGGCTGCCTGCATTCCCAAGGCAATGTCTGAACCAGTAGCCGGCGCACAATTGGATGTTGTCATGGCCACACAGCCACGCCTACTAACCATACTGTACCCAGAAGAGAATGCAGAGGCTCCCATTCAGGAGTAATTTAGCCTCTCTCAATCAGCATGTGGGCTGCTTCTTAGCAGTCCCCACCTGGAATTGCTCCCGGGTAGGCTGCAGAAGCTTCAGGTGAGTACAGGGAGCTCCCAGGTGCTTCGGTGGTCACATGGTTTCAGAGGGGAGAGGACTATCCTGTCCATGGTTTGCTTGCAGGTATCCCATAGGCAGGTAGTTTGGTCACTATGAGATCAGGCGCCCCATTGGTCCCATCTGGCAGGTCTTTAAACATGCATTTTTGCCTTGCTTGTATAGATCTGTTACTGCTGCTGCCATTTGCCTTTCACTCCCTCTCCCTTATCAGTGTTTCATGGTCCAACTAATCCAGAAGAGGTTAGCGTGTCGGGCTTTCATCTGGTAGTTTCCTGGTTCAGTTCCACACTCTTCTATGAAGCCAGCTGGGAGACCTTAGGCTAGTCACATCTCTTTTTCTGAGCTTTCACAGCCCCACCTACCTCACAGGGTGTCAGTTGCAGGGAGAAGAACAGAAGGTTTGTCAGCTGCTTTGAGTGCCCTTCAAAGGGTAAGAAGAGTGGGGTAGAAAAGCCAACTTGTCTTCTTCTCCTCTGCTGTGTGGCATCTGTGCCTAGTTTGCTGAGAGCAAAATCCTTTCTTTCTTTCAGCTTTTCTAATCTGCCTGGACTTCTTAAAGTGGTTTAGAACTCTCCTCAGATTTTTTGTTTTAACTTGTATACAGTCCCCCAGTTTTTGTTTATTTATGTTTTACTCAAATCAGAAATACTATTTGTTTGTTTGTTTATTGCCCTATACCCAAAGGTCTCAGGGCGGGTAACAACCTTTAAAACAGCAAATTACAAATCAGTATAAAAACAATAAAATGCAGAAAAACACTTTAAAAAAAATAATTCAACATATTTAAAAGGATATCCTAAATATTAAAATAGTAGCCAAACAGCTAAACATCTGTCAAAACTATACCCAGTATAAAAAGAACAGGCCTCTTAGTTTTTAAAAAAATATAAGAATTTATGTACATTGGACTTAGAAAGTGTCTCGGAGACTTAGTCCATGAGTTCAGAAGCGTCTGGGAGACAAAGAAAGTGAAGCAGTGGGTAGAATCCTGGCTTTGGGCCCCAAGTATGCTATTCTGCCCTGTGGGGAGACAAACAGCAACTCTGAGGATTCAGCTCAAGAAACTCCTTGCGTTCTAGCTGTGCCGCCTTCTCATTTCAGGTCCTGGAGGAGAAACGGGGAGTAGATTTTGTCAGCCACAATGCCCAGAACGCCAAGCGTGCCCAACTTCGACGCTCACGGTCTCTACAATCCCTGACAGAAGTATTGGAGCAGAAACGCAAAGAGCAGGAGGAATACAATGCCAAGCAAAAGGGTCACATCCCCCGCTAGTAGGTATCAAGGCCCCATAGGCTCCAGGGTTCGAAGTGCAGATGGTAGTCTTCATAGAATCATAGAGTTGGATGGGACCTCTAGGGCCATCAAGTCTAACCCCCTGCTCAACGTAGGATTTCCTAAACTATCCCAGATAGATGTAGGTCCAACCTCTGATTGAAGACCTCCAGTGAAGGAGAGCTCACTACCTCCTGTGGCAACCTATTCCACTGACCACTCGCCCTCACTGTCAGGAAGTTTTTTCTAATATCTAATCTGTATTGGCTCCCTTGAAGTTTCATCCCACCTTTCTAGTCCTCCCACCTTGTGCAGTTGAGAATAGGGATGACCCCTCTGCACCGAAGACCGCGATCATGTCTCCTCTCAGCCTTTTCTTCTGTAGGAGGAACATTCCTAGATCCTTCAACCTTTCCTCATGGTTTCCAGACCACTAATCTTGAAGGCAGTTTATGAGACTACAGGCACCCAACAGGCACTCTATGTAGATGGAGCGGTAGAGGAAAAACATTTTACAAGGATAAGGGTTTTTAAAATCACTTCTATCTTGATTTATATTTCGGCACTGCATTGTCGTTCTCCAAGCTGGTTTTTGTTGTTACAGTTGTTTTGCTGCTGAGTATAATGTCAGTGCAAAACATCTGAAGAGACAAAGATCCAGCTCAGAGGACATCTACCATGTAACACTCTAACCCTGAACTACAGATAAAACTAGGCCTTCTCAGTGGTGGCACCTTCCCTTTGGAATGCCCTCCCTTCTGCCGCTTTCCCACATCCCCGGTTTAACAAATGTCCGAATTATTCATACGAATGTCCAAAACGTTCGTATGAGTGTTAATGTACAACTGTTGTTAACGCTTGATTTGTGTACGAATGTCCGAATTCAGATGAATAACGAATGTGAAGACTATTTGTGCACATCCCTGCCAGAAAACCAGTAGGGGTGGGAGATGGTGAACTGATATCCTCATGAACTGATTACCCCCCCACACACACACAGACACACACATGCATTTGCCACCTGGCTGCTAGGTAAGGCTTCACTTATAACACGGGAACAGACAGTAATCATGGGAGCAACGGTGCAGCTTCTGGTATGTTGCCATGAAAGCTGAGCTGTTTTCCCTTGAAGTCTGAGATATTACTCCTCCTGCCTGTGCTGGCATTCTTTTCTTGCCTCAACTACTACGTTTTTCCTGCTGCGCTTTAGCCTGATTGAGCGGAAAGACCACTGGCGCCGAGAGGCCGAGGAGCGGCAGCGGAATATGCCCGACCCAGCCATGCCACCTGGCCACACCATGATGCCAGAGAGCCAGCGGTTGGAAACGCTGAACAATCTTAAGCAGAGTAAGTGGAATTGCTCCAAGAAGCTGCTTCATCGAGCGTTCGCGGCAGTCTGTCCAATCCCCTGGACTTCCACGTACTTTTTGGACTCTGTGGCTCTTTCCTCACGTGTTGGAATATGGCTCTACAGCAGCAGTTCTCAACCTGTGGGCCGGGACCCCTTTGGGGGTCAAACTACCCTTCAGAGGGGTCATGATGAGTCTCCCGCTGCCCCTCCCTCTCCCAGCTGCCCCACGCCCGTGGTTGGGGGTCTCCACAACATGAGGAACTGCATTAAGGGGTCACGGCATTAGGAAGGTTGAGAACCACTGCTCTACAGGGTGGCCTAGCGAGGTCCAATCCCCTGCTGTCTGCTAGTGGAAGCCAGTGGAGGCCTGTCCCACTTTGAGTCCTTTGTCCACACTGGAAAAAGCAAGGGACTGGGATATGATGGCCAAATGGAGTCTAGCAGTGAGCCTGTTCAAAGCAGACCTCAGGTGGGCTCCTCATGGTATATAGCCTGTGGAGAGCATCCCCTCTGGTTTAGTATATTATCCCTGGGCCTTCTTCATTAGCACCCCAGAAAACAACAGTGGAAGTTGGTTCACCATCCCAGAAGCCACCTCTGGAAACATGGGCAAGAATATGGGCAACCTGTCCTGCTGTGGGACCCGTTGCCTATTCTGGACCAAGGTGGCCCTTTCCAGCACAGACCAGCCTGGTCCAGTGTGGAGAGGGCTTGTCATCAGCTTTACCATCTCTTCTGAGGTCTGACCTCTCGGAGTTACCCTTCCATGGAGAGGGGCATTTCCATATGTCTCTTGATCGCAGTCTTACACCAGTGGTTCTTAAAGGAGTATCCCTCAGTGTTGGACTACAGCTCCCATTCCCCCTGCCCATTGTCTATGGTGGCTATTGATGATGGGAGTTCTAGTTCAGTATCAGAATCATCTGGGGACCTTTACTTAGGAAGCATTGCCTTAAAGCTTACTTGGAAGAAAGGGCTTCGTAATATCAGCTACTTTGCATGGTAAGATCCCCAGAAATCCTTGTAAAATATGCTGCTGTATTTCGTTAAGATGTCACGAACAACATGCTTTGCCATTGGCCATCCTGATTGGAGATCAGCATTATTTAGCGGGGAGTGAATCTTGGCTACATCTGCCTCTCTTGATCAGTTCATCCACTGCACAATTAAACAGGTGCCCCAAATAAATTGGGCCAGATAAATATATGAATTACATGATGCAAATCGTGCCTTCTTAAAAGTCATGTTCAGTTTCACAGAAGGGCAGGATTGCTCTCTGGCTGCTTAAGAAACATGGCCGTTCATCACGGAATGTTGGTGTTGCTTTGTACCATTGGGTCAGGACTTGGTGACTGTATGAACAAACCATTTAGTTTTCAGTGATCTCCCATGGCCACGTCCTGGAGAGATACCAGGGATCAAACCAGGGACCATCCGCTTTCCAGGCAGCCACTCTGCCATTGAACTAAAGCTATTCCCTCTGTACAGCCTGGGCAGAGGAAGAAGAGTTGGTCTAGCGGTTAGGGAGCTGGACTCTTATCTGGGATTAATGGGTTTGATTCTGCCCTCCCCCACGAAGCCAGCTGGGTGACCTTGGGCTAGTCACAGCTCTCTTCTGAGCTCTCACAGTCCCACCCACCTCACAGGTTGTTCAGTTGTGGGGAGAAGAACAGAAGGTTTGTCAGCCGCTTTTGAGTCCCCTTAAATGGGTGAGAAAAATGGGGTAGAAAAGCCAGCTCTTCTTTTACGCAGTGCTTTTCTCACCCTTAAGGGGACTCAAAGTGGCTGACAAACCTGTTCTTCTCCCCTCAGCAGTCATCCTGTGAGGTAGGTGGGGCTCTAAGAGCTCAGAAAGAGTGCTGTGACTAGCCCAAGGTCACCCAGCTGGCTTCATGGAGGAGTGTGGAATTGAACTGAGAGTCTACTAGATGAGAGTCTGGCCCTCTAAGCTGCAAGACCAAACTGTAACCCGTCTGTCTTTTCTCTTCCTTCTCTCAATGTAGCCCAAACTCAGCTCCTGAAAGATCTTGTAATGCTTCCTGTACGGACTGATACGCTTAGCATCCAGAACCGCCGGGCCACCCTGGAGAAAAAGTTGTCCCAGATTGAGGAGGCCCTCAAGATCTTTTCTCGACCCAAAGTATTTATCAAACTGGACTCCTAGGCAATAAGCATTGCTTCCTCCCTTTTTGGACTGGAATGAAGAGGAAAGATCTCGCATTTCCCCCTTTGCTTTCTCAGTCAGCTGAAGGCGCTCGGAGCTGATCATCACCCTGGTCTTTGCTCTCCGTCCTTCAGACGTTTGGAAGCAGACGCCGCCGGCCTTTATCTGTCCGCTTCTCTCGCTTTGCACACAAGAGGGCCAGGCTGATGAGGTTGTCTGAAGGTGGAAGATGCCCATCCTCAGGAGTAAACTCGTGGGGTGAATTGTTGAATGAGTTGTATTGCTGCTCCATTGTATGGGGCGAGGAAGGCGTGCTTGAGAAATCCAGCCGTCCAGTGGATCGGACGTGATCCCGCCTGGGGGCTTCCGGCCCGTCCATGAGACAATATGAGAGGTCTGTGCAATTTCGTGACAGGGAACCAGTGCTTGGAGAAGTCTGTGTGGTTGTAGCATGGGTATGTAAACAGTTTTTCTTTTAAAAAAAAATCAAATAAATAATCTTTTGTAACAGTGGCAGCTGAAAGAGAAGTAATCGGAGGACGTCCACAACTGGCTGATTCAATATCCTTAGTGTTCTTAGGAAGCCCAGCTGTAGTGGAGTCTAGCCTTCATCTACCCGGCTGCTGAAAGGAGAGTTTGGCACTTACCTGCCCCTCATCTACCCTTCCAGAGCCTGCCCGGTGGCCGCGGGTTGATAGGCGTGTCACGGTTTGAAGATCCGCTTATTATCCCATTGGTTTTCCCCCTCGGCAGGAGGCAGCATCCCAGGAAATGTGGCCTGAATTTCGCTGGATGTCGTCTTCCTCGCAATGCTGCAGGCTGCTTTTGAGCGTTTTCAAGCACTGACTTGCCCGCCTCTTCGTCCACTTGATGCACGTGTCCTTACTGCTTTGTTTATATGTTTTAGATATTTTTGCCCGGTTTTCCACTCAAAAAATTCAAAGCAGTTTACAGAGTGTTAAAAATGAAGATGAAAACAGAGGACCGCCGCTGTCAGCCACCCTGGAGCCTTTGGATGAAGGGTGGGATGTAAACAAACAGAAATAACTCCTGGGACAGACCTTAGCAGTGGCTGGATGAAAAGGGGGACCGGATTCCTGCGCCTTGAAAGACGGCAGGGAACGGAGAATTTCAGCAGACGTGGCTTATTAGGTAGGTTGTTCAAGACGCAAAGCCTGTGGCCACACCGTGGGTTTCTTCGGCTTCTTCCCTGCTCTTGGCTTCTGCTGTGGCCTTCTGGTGGCAGGCTTGGTGATAGTTCAAGATGTCGATTAACTCACAAAGGATGAAGGCTTTGGAAGCTCTCTCTGCAAGGTCAGAGCAGCTGGTGCTGGCAAGACTAGCAAGATTTACGCTCCCTCGCTATCGAATAGCAAGGATTAGTCCTTTTGATGCTTCTGAAATGTTGTGTCTAATCCTGTATTCATAGCCTCCACTCTTAGGATATATTGAAGCCGCAGCTGACTACAAGGAGCATCAGTCCCTGGAAACCAGGGGGTGTTTTGCACTTAAGATCAGAGACCCATTCACACTTTCATGATAGGTTAACATCTGGGCAGGCGCAGCTGCATTTGCAGGAGGTGTTTACAGCTACCCTACCTGTCCAGATGTTAACCTGTCACAAACTAGCAATGGTGCACCAAATTGTGCACCGCGCGCATGCTAGCCTTAATTAAAACCTTACCTTTCCCATCCAGCTGGTGAGCATTCACACCATTTCCGGTGCTAGGGGTAGCTGAGGTGCCACACAAACACACTGGCACCTCAGAGGACCCCAAATGCGACTGCGCGTGGGCAGAGAATCATCGTTGCTGTGATGGCGGTGCCAGCACATGTGCAGCCGTGCCAGGAGCCGCAATCAAAATGGCAGCACCCTACTGGGGATCGGATGCACGCCTGGACACAGGTAAGTCTCCAGGTGCATGGGGGTCAGTCTAAGGCATATGAGCATTCCCAAGTGCAAGCACCGGGCCATCCCAAATTTCACCCAGACCTGTCCAGGACCATCTGCCTCATCACAGCCTCAAGCAGACGTGTTGTACCTGCCCTGGTGTACTTGGCTGTTGCTACAGCGATCAGCAGTGTGGCGTACCACACTGCAGCCCCCCCCTTCTCATACAAAATTATGTGAATGCTGTGTATGGGACAGTACCAGGAGCACCGTAGGGACAGCTATGCACGCTTAGAGCCATTCTGGAATGGAGGCAACTCCGGGGTGTGTGAATGCACCTTGCCAGAGCGTGTGCAACTGACCCAGTTGATGAAGTGCAGGCAGGTCCCAGGTGCAGTCAAATTTAGTCGAGGCTTTGCTAACTTAAGCTGTTCCAAAAGATTCAGACAACAGCTGTGAAGATCTTCACTCACTTCAAAACTGAACTGCTGCTTTGGTGTAGTGGTCAGGGAGCCGGGCTCTTATCTGGGAATACCGGGTCCAATTCTGCACTTCTGCACAAAGCCAGCCGGGGAAACTTGGGCTAGTCACAGCTCTCTCTTGAGCTCTCACAGCCCCACCCACCTCACAGGGTGTTCTGTTGTGGGGCGAAGAACAGAAGGTTTGTCAGCTGCTTTGGGTCCCCATAAATAGGTGAGAAAAGCAGGGCAGAAAAGCCAACTCTTCTTCTTTTGAAGAACCGTTCCACGACCTGTGCTACCTTCCCTTGCCAGCTGCAGCCCTAAAAACCTGACTGAATTCACTATCACGGAGAGTGGTGCTGTTTGCCACGTCTGTTCAATCACATGGAAAACAGGCACTGCTTAACTTCTCACCCATCATAAATCAAGAGTGGCCAAGAGGCAGCCGAAAGCTACGCGATGCTCCTCTGAGCCAGGGCCAACGTACCCAAGACAAAGAAGGTGGCGAGGCGGGGAGGAAAACGCAGATCACACCATTAGGCCAATTGAGACATCAAATCTCCCCGAGTCTGTCGCTGAAAGCCGTTTAGGTGGGGATGAATGCCAACACGCTGGGACGGAAGGCCTGTTTGTTAACAGAGGTCTTCCTTCCCCTGGTGACTTTGGGCGGAGAAAATGAAAAATTCACGCCGCGATCAACCATCAGTAACAGGAAAAGCCGGTGCAAAGGCTCCAGGCGAAAAAATGTAGCAGAAATCCAACCACTGTGCAAGGACAAATGGAATTTACAAAACAACAACAACAACAACGCCTAGTTCTGGTGCCACACGTCTTGGGATATAGTTTATTCTTGCTATTATATTAATGCCCACAGGCCCGGGCAGATTTCCTGCCAGCAAGTGTTCCAAACAATCTGGGGGAATTCCAATTAGCGTTTTATTTGCACAAAGCAGCCTTTGCATCATGATGGCAACCGCTCTGCCTCCGTTCCTGTGGAAGATGGAATAAGCCTTTGGCACTCTTTGCTAAGCAAACCCTTGTGGTCCTTTGGTTTCTATCTGTTCTGCTGGCAAGCTGGCGATCCACAGTATGGCTAGCTGAAGGTAGATCGGGGAAAGTGAGGCTCTTCTCTGGCCACTAAGGACAGAAATTATTTCTTTCTGCAAACCCACCGGAAGCCAGTTTGGCCTAGTGGCTACGGAGCCCAACTCTTATCTGGGAATACAGACTCCCCTTTGAGTCCCCTTCAATGGGTGAGAAAAGCGGGGTAGAAAAGCCAGCTAATTACAAGGATTCCCCCCCGCACTATTCCCTTAAGATTCTACTGATTACTTATTTATTTTATTTATTATTTACATTTATATCCCGCCCCATACCCGACGGTCTGGGTGGGCAACAAGTGTAGCAAACTGCCTCCTCCCAATCCACCACATGGATGTTCCTTTAGTACCATTTTCTTTCTTTCTTTTTTTAAGTACCATTTTCAAGTGCCGATCATTCAACATGCCTCACACCAAGTCCAAACTGGATAGTGTTATTTGTTATCCCTCAAAACCACTCTTTATATCCCACCTCTTACTCAATCCAAACTGTCAGGATGGCAACAGTGTGGCCATTTGGTCTTGCCAAGTTTACAAGTCCCATCATTCCTTGTCTCTGGATATGCCAGCCAGGGCTGATGGGAGATATAGTTCAGAAATATTTACAGGTCCAAATATCAGCCATTACTACTTTGTTTCCTCTTTCACACCATGGCATGTGACCTAAAATTAAAAACACACACACAAGGGAGCACTTTTCTTAAAAAAAAAAAGAAGTTTTAATAGTCTGTTGCAATATATTAATCTGTGATGCATATTATCATAAAAACAAAACAACTAAAAACAAACACTTCATGAGATACAGAAGTTGAGGTTCGGGGGATAGGGGGTGCAAGGGATGTGTGACCCAGAAACAGGCCTGGCGGAAGAGTGAAAAGAGGGAAGACGATAAAACTCCCCTCCTTTTGGCTCAGCAGGAATCAGGATGGGGCCTCTCAAGTGAGAAAGGGTTCGCGGGGGGCAGGTGAACTCGCCCGGATTGTTCCGACTCCAGCGGCCATCTTGGCTACAGAGCACCCCAGTCTGGCCTTCAGGCAGTGTGCAGGAAGAATCAGTGGTGGCTGAGTCCGGGTGGTGCGCCCCCCAGATCGTCCCCCAAACCGATTCCACTGGCCAGGGGTGTGGTGCCACCAAACGGACCTTGGAAACGCTGCGCTTCTGAACACGAGGGAGGGAAAGCTCCCGGGGCTATAGCGTGATGACCGTGCCGTCCTCCCGGAGGCTGCCCGCCCGGCTGCCCCGGATTGGGCTGCCGCTGCCGCTGTGACTGTTCAGGGAAGGCAAAGAGCCCTGGGAGCTGTACAGGGACAAGCTGTGCTGCAAGCTCTCGAGGAGCCCTCCGTTGGGGCAGCTGGCAGGCAAGTCGCTTTCTATCACAAGGTCGCCGTCTTCGTCGCTCTCCCCCTCCGCGGTGCTGCAGTTGCTCAAGTACTGGGAAGCCGGGCTGGGCGTCTGTTGGCTAGGGGTGCTGTCCGTGGACACGCCGGAGCTGCCGGACGCCTTGCTGCTTCGGATCACGTTATTGCGCTGGTTGGCCGGCTTGACCGTGATGATGAGGTTGTGGCTGTTGGCCACCATCATGTCCGTGACCTGGTCCAGCGACTTGCCGGCTACGTCGATGCCGTTGACTTCTAGGATCTCGTCGTTCACAGCCAGCAACCCCGTGCTCTCCGCCAGGCCCCCCTTGACCAAGCGGGAGATGAAAATGCCAGGGACCTTCTCTACCCCGTGGGGGGCCACACGCACACTCACCCCATCCCGGATGTAGAAGCCCAACGGTTTGTTAGACCCGTGTTTATGCAGCCGCACTCGCCGGTGGGTCTCGGGCAGAATGTCCACGTCGATGATGGAGGAGATCTGGCGGAAGTCCTGCGGCATGCCGATGAGGAGGTGGGTCTTGGTCCGCTGATGGGCCGGACGCAGGAGGCCTTTCTTCTTCCTCTGCAGTGAGTTGGAAGCAAAGACACTGGTGTCTGCTTCTGCTGCGAGGAAGCAGAAAAACAAGCGCAAATCAGTCATACATGTCTACTACATGAGCATAATCCTCCTTTTCGGCTGGTCCTCCCTCCCTCCCTCCCTCTCTCTCTGCAGCTGAAGGCTGCTGCTCACTCCAAATCTTTTGCCGCTGTGATTACTTTACCAACCACGACTATTTTGCACTGCATACTTCAGATAACAGAATACATAATCTACAATGGGGTGCCTGATGTGCATTTTCTTTTACTTACTGCCTTTATCATTGGGGGGGGGGCAGCCTCATTTGCTGTCATGCCTCCTGTTGTCAGCGCCCCTTCCTCCAAGGATGAAGGGGCAGTCGCGAGGCCAGCCCAGGACAGGCAAAATGAGGAATAAGCTTTGTTGCAGATAAACACTCGTAAACCTGCAGCTCTGGAATCCGTGAACCTTGCTTCTTGATTGATTACCGACCACTGTGACCCTCGGATAACTTTGACCCAGGAACTCTTTAGACTATGCATTTAACTCTCAGCCCCCACTGTTTGAGTGGAAAACGGTGCAAAACAACAGGGGAGATACTCGGAAGGCTGAGTTGAATGCATCTCAAACTCGTAGAACAACTGATAAAGGGAACTAAAAGCTAAACATGTTTTGACAATAGTTTTCTTCAATGGCATCAAAAGAAGAAGAAGAGTTGGCTTTTCTACCCCGCTTTTCTCACCTATTTAAGGGGACTCAAAGCGTCTGACAAACCTTCTGTTCTTCCCACAACAGAACACCCTGTGAGGTAGGTAGAAGAGAGCTGTGACTAGCCCAAGGTCACCCAGCTGGCTTCATGAGGAAGGGCGGAATTGAACCCGGTATTCCCAGATAAGAGTCCAGCTCCCTAAGTGGCTCCAAGGAGACTGTATAATATCACTCATTCCCCCAAGGCCTACAACGTATACACCGTGTAATAACAGCTAAAAAGCAAACTGGACAGCAACCACCACGATCGTACAAATAACATTGCCCACACCAGCGATAGCTTACACACACACACATCTGTAACACGTCTGCATCATCTACATTTTGTCAGGCGGTCCGCCTGCTTTGGGGTTTGCTGGCCCTCTCAGATCATTTACATTTCGAAAAGATGATCGCTTCAGTGTTAGAAGCGTCAAGGTTATTTCACAGCTTGGAACATCTCAAAGGGTCTTTCTGGCTGGATGCACAGCACGGCCGAGTGGAAAGTTTGACTCCCCGGTGTATTTTGTGTGTGCAGTATGTAAAATTTCACATAATAAACTATTACATCAACCGTGGAAGGGTGCGTGGCTGATGCCCTTTGTGGCGTGTCCTATTGGAAGAGAAAACGTGTGGAAGAAAGGAAGGAGAACAGCTGAAGAGAAACAGAAGGTTGTATCAACAGGGTGAAGAGTCTAGGGGTCTACTCTGAAAATGCTTGGAAGGACCCCAAATGTAGGAGGCACCTCTTTCCATCTGGCCATCCTAGCCACCAGAATAAGCACCCCTCTTGATTAGGGGTGTTCACAAATATTTATAACATTTGAAATCTGGCCAAATTTGGAGGTTCAAACTCGAACCAAATGTTACAATATTCGTATGCTAACATTCAAACAAGTACAAATGTTTCCAGACATTTGTTAAAGTGGGGAAACGTATTGGATAAGTATTTATTCTATTCATATCAGATGCGTATCTATTCGTATCAGATACGTATTGAATGATTGTACAAATACATACAAATAGATTAGTTTTGAATAGAATTTTACCAACCTTTAAAACAACAACTAGTGCGCAGCAGCAGCGAAAAAAGCTAACTCAATGCTGAGAATAATTAGGAAGGGAATAGAAAATAAGTCAGCAAGTGTCATTATGCCCCTTTATAAATCTATGGTGAGGCCACATTTGGAATATTGTGTACAATTCTGGTCACCACACCTCAAAAAGGATATTGTGGAACTAGAGAAGGTGCAGAGAAGGGCAACCAGAAGGATTAAGGGGCTGGAACAAAATCCCTTATGAAATCAGGCTGCAATGTCTAGGCCTCTTCAGTCTGGAGAGACGGCGTTTAAGAGGGGAGCTGATTGAAGTATATAAAAATATGCATGGTACAGAAAAGGTGGATACATTTCTTTTCTCTATCGCACAACACTAGAACCAGGGAGTATCTATAAAGCTGATGAGTAGGAGAGTCGGATCTGACAAGGGGAAGTATTTCTTCACCCAGAGGGTCATCGGCTTATGGAATGTGCTGCTGGAAGAGGTGGTGACAGCTACCAGTCTAGATGGCTTTAAGGGTAGGGTTAGACAAATGTATGGATGGCAAATGTATCAATGGCTACTAGAATGAATGCCTAGGTGCCTCTTTCAGGCTGGAGGGGGGAACCGGGGCACTTCTAAGGCCATTTGCTGGGATTTGAGAGCAGAAGAAGGTTTGTCCTTGTCTCTGCTTGAGATGCCCATGAGCGTTTGGTGGGCCACTGTGTGCGACGGGATGCTGGACTAGATGGCCTGTGGCCTGATCCTGCAGGGCTCCTCTTACGTTCTTATGTTACTACATTCGAATGTGATCTATTTGCACGAATACAGATTTTGAACATTTTGAATTGAATGGCAAAAAAAATCTGTGTTCATCCCTAGTACGGAGATGCTGAACCAAACCAGCAGTGCTTCCACACGGGTCTCTTCCTGCTGCCTCCCTGGGGATGCCTGGGATGAACCCTTAAACCTGCAAGGCAGCTGCTTCCTTCCAACGAGCAATAGCTTTTCCTGGTGCCAAAAACAGCCTGGAGCCACCAAGAGACCCTGCCAGCCCGCCAGCCCAAGTCCCAGACAAGGTGTCACTGTATTTCCCATGCTTCTCTGCAGAGAAAGGTCTCCGATCTGTGGTCGCATGCTGAGGGCTCTGCTAGCACAACAGAACGGTCCGCTTCTGGGATTACATGCTGAGTGCCAAGACGGGATTAAAAAGGATATGAATAATTCAGTTTTAATCACACTTTGAGCAATGCCCTGCAGCTTTTAACTCCGTAGCTGCCAGCACAAAGCACAGGCATGGGTACGCTCGGGGCAAAAGCAGCACCAAAAATGGGACGGAACTGCAAAAGGGGACGCAAGAGGACACGCGCCTGGAACAAGAATTTGCAGGTGCCATAACGTGCCTACGTACATGATCCCTGGAGGGAGTCTGTTGGAGAAGGAACCGACTGCCCAATTAACAAAGAAATAAATATTCCATTCAAACCCCTAAAAGGGGCAGGGAGATTGGCTGTCTTTAAACAAACAAACAAATTCCAAAACACAAAAATGGAGCAGGGAGGACAGAGGAGTTCTGCTTTCTTTCGAATTCCATTTCCCAAATTAATAAAACAGTATACTGATTAGAAGAAGAGTTGGCTTTTCTACCCTGCTTTTCTCACCCATTTAAGGGGACTCAAAGCGGCTGACAAACCTTCTGTTCTTCTCCCCACAACAGAACACCCTGTGAGGTGGGTGGGACTGTGAGAGCTCAGAAGAGAGCTGTGACTAGCCCAAGGTCACCCAGCTGGCTTCATAGGGGAGGGCAGAATCGAACCCGGTATTCCCAGATAAGAGTCCAGCTCCCTAACCACTAGACCAAACTAAGGCAATTGCTGCTCCATCCAATTTTGAATCACCTGAACATCTGAACAGAGATGGAGAAAGGGGAAGACAAGAGGAACTTACAAACATAGTATACCCAGCTCATCCTTAACAAAATTCTTCAGCAGAATATTTTCAAGCACTTCTTCACGTGCTTTATCAAGGCCTAGATAAAGAACTTCTACTACATTTCTATGGAATCCATACAATCAGAAAGCAATAGATCCCGTTTTTCTCACCCTTAAGGGGACTCAAGGCTGCTGACGAACCACCTTCTCCCCACGACAGATGGCCCTTGAGCTACGTGGCGCTGTGAGAGCTCGGAAAGAGAGATGTTTCTCTCTTTAAAGTATTATAATTAATATTTTTAATTACAATTAAAATATTGTTTTAATATTTAGCATATTGTTTTAAATATGCTGAATCTTTTAATTGTTTTTAAGTATGTTGTCTTTTTAAATATATACCGGTTTATAATTTGTTGTTTTAAAGGTTGTTACCCAACATGAGATCTTTGGGTATAGGGCAGGATAGAAATACGAATAATAAATAAATAAAATAAATAAATGTGACTAGCCCAAGGTCACCCAGCTGGCTTGGTAGAGGAGTGTGACCACAAGACCAAACTGACTCACTGGTAATTGTGATTTGCTGCCACTTTGGTTTCCTCCAGAGGTGTTTAAATTCGCAGTTACTAGACACTGCGCAGCAAGAGTTCTTACTCCAACACTAAGGTAAATGCGCAACGATTGGATACTGTGGTGTGACAACGAAAGATCAATCATCCTGTCCAACCAGACAATCAGGACTGCGCATTCCCTTTGCTGTATAGAACGTGTCTGAGCATACCCTAAGTTCCAGTTTCCTCACCTAGGGCCTCTGTGAACCACACCATCGGTGTTTTTCCACTGGCAGTAAGTACCCATTGAAGCACCCATTAAGGACCCATTTGGCTGAGAGCCGGATGGCCCCATTTCTACTACAGACCCCATTAAAGACACATCTGTTTCCATCACAGCTAGGGAAATCCAGATCATATGGGTCCTTCAGGACCTATAGTGTGGATTTCCTGTAGACCCCATTAAAGGGGTCTACAATGGGGTCTTCAGTGCCCCAAAACACCTAGGGTGATAGGCAGGCCCCTTGTGGGTAGATCCGGATTTGCAAATGGGTGCTAGACCACCCATGGAAACACATTGGGTACTTCCCTTAATCCGGATTGACTAGATCCGGAGCGCAGTGGAAAAACACCCTATGATAGATACCACAAGAAATAGAGAACAAAGAACCAAAATCTCACAACTGCAAGTCCATCGGTCCAATCCGGAAGGCTCCCCACACGTTCAGCCCCTTACCTCGCTTCTGAATGATTATGCGGAGCAAAGGGTTGGCCGAGGAGAGGGCCTTGTGGTAATTGTCGTCGTTATTGATCGGCAGCAGGTCACCGTGGACGTCCGTATAGCCCAGGAGGACATCTACGCAAGGGATCTGGTGGACTCTCTGGATCAACTGGTAGAATTCCTGGAAGCCACCGACACTGGAACGCTTCATGGCAAAGCGGCGGAACTCCGCATCGAACTGCGCAAGAAGACACGGCGGTCAGAAGACGTTCAGAACAACTCAGCGTACAGCAGCCACCTCTGCGGACCTCTAGGGGTGGCAAACTTCACTTGGGTTGCCACTGGATTTTATGGCTGTCAGTCTCAAATAGAGACGTCCACAAATATGTCCATACATTTGAATTTTAATCTTTTGACCCATTCGTACAAATTATTTGGACATACATTTCTGTACACATCTTCTTTGTATCTGTACGCATTTATACAGATACATACGGGATGAAAACGGGATGGATACAGGATAAAAACAGGTTGTGTACAGATGTGTACGGGTGTGTACAGACACATTCTATTCGAACTGAATACGTTTGGTTTGTATCTATTCATATGAATATTCCATTCGCATTTAAAGATACAAATGTTGACAACATTCAGATGTATCAATATATTCATGACAAATGTATCAATGGCTACTGGAATGGATGCCTAAGTACATCTTTCAGGCCGGGGGGACAAGCAGGATGCCTCTAAGGCCATTTGCTGGGATTTGAGAGCAGGAGAAGGTTTGCCCTTGTCTCTGCTTGAGATGCCCGTGGGCAACTGCTGGGCCACTGTGTCTAACAGGATGCTGGACTAGACGGGCTGTGGCCTGATCCAGCAGGGCTCCTCTTAGGTTCTTAGGAAAGCTGCCTTTATACGATGATTCCAGTGTCATTGTACATCTATACAATATATAACTACTGTGTTACTGAACACAAGCGTCACAATAGAATGGAGTGACTTGCAGCAGATACATAATAAATCGGAAAAGCCACGGCCTATTATTGTTTTGCTAGTTTGCTCGCTGAAATCAACATCTTGGGTTCTCAGCTTTCGGCTGCAGTACATACATTATCAGGCCTGATCACCTGCCAACGGCAGCAGGGAAAGGACTTTCTGATAACATGCATTCTCTGTCCATTGTATTAAATGCTCTCCAACAGCAGATCCAGCCCTTGGTCATATAAGTTACTCTTACAAAAACAAGCCCAGTCTTTAAAAAAGAAACTGAAAAAGCTTTATGTTGTATTTTCTGCAGCATTTCAATCTCTCTTGTACGTTTTATGATGATGGTGACAAGCTCAGGCAAAGTTGGAAGGTTAATACTGAACATTTATACAGAAGTGATAGTAACACCCCAGGGCTGACAGATTGAAGCTGATTACGTGCCAGACCTAAGTTAGATGTGCATAGATACTTTTGTTGGGGAGGCTACAGGTGTTGATGGATTTGCAAAATAATTCTTGCAGGCAATGAAAGAAGAATCAGTTAAAATGCTAACCCGCTCAGCGTCCAGCAGATTGGAAGCAGTCAATACAAGTGTGCCCCTGTGTCCGCTGATCCGGTAACGTGGT
This sequence comes from Aspidoscelis tigris stejnegeri, assembly GCA_023333525.1. Taxonomy (NCBI): domain Eukaryota; kingdom Metazoa; phylum Chordata; class Lepidosauria; order Squamata; family Teiidae; genus Aspidoscelis; species Aspidoscelis tigris. The sequence goes on from JALMGA010000013.1 coordinate 8,487,794, forward strand.
TTCACTTATCTGCGGTCAACCGGACCAGCCTCCCCCCTACACTAGTCGCATTAGGCCTCTGGAGATTTCCCAGAGATATGCGACAGTCAGAAATAGTGTGAAATTACCTATGATTCCTGGGAAATCACATGTGATTTCCAGGGAATCATGGGAAATCGTGGAAGATTTCCCAGGAATCATGGGGAATCATGCAAGATTTCCCTGCATTTCAAATTTCCCATAACCATGTGGATACAGGGACATGCCCATATATGTACCAAGTAGGGGTGGGCATGAATGCAATTTTCGGATTCAATTCAACTAGAATATTTGAATGTTTGAATCTGCACGAATAGGGAAAAAATGAACTGATTCAAATTCAAATTGATTCAAATATTCGTAGATATTCGTATGAATATTAGATTCATATATGAATGTCGACAATATTTGCATGTGTCTGTACGCATTTGTATGCACCCATACTCATTGGTATGCATCCTGAATAAGTTGCGTATGGATAATAGAGGAAGTCCAAAGGAGGGCTACCAAAATGGTTTGTAGTCTGGAAACCATGTCAATGGTTGAAGGATCTAGGAATGTTTAGCCTACAGAAGAGAAGACTGAGTATCTGGTCTTCAAGTGTCTGGATTTAAATGGATAAATGTCTTGATAAATGGACATAGTTGAAACATATTTAGACAATAAGCTTAGGAGTGAAAGTGAAAAATTAAAGTTACGTTTAATTTTCTCAACGTAGCATTACTATGAATTACGTAGCTTTTTCTATGAATTGTGGATTATGTATTACCCTTGGGAGAGGGGGGAGGGGATTTTAAAAACTGCAAAAAACTAATAAAAATATTTTTTAAAGTATCTGAAGGGCTGTCACAGTGCAAAGGGATCGTCCCTATTCTCATTTGCACAAGATGGGAGGACTAGAAACAATGGGATGAAACTTCAAGGGAGTCACTACAGATTAGATCAGTGATGGCCAACCTATGACACGCGTGGCACAGGTGACACGCCAAGCCCTTTTGGGTGACACACATGGTCACCCTGGCACCTGGGCGTGTAGTGCTTGCTTGTTCTTGAAGTGTACAAAATACCAACTTTCAACTGAAGATTTAGCAAATGTAAAGAATTATTTGTTTTTGCTTTTAATAAAATACATATATCGAAAATATAACTTTTTTACTAGAGCTACAAATATCACAAAATTATGGATATTTCTTGATGTGACACAGCACCCGAGTTAAGCTAGGTTGTCTTGTGAATTTTGGCACACTGATCTCAAAAGGTTCACCATCACTGGATTAGATATTAGGAAAAACTTCCTGACAGTGAGGGCAATCAGTCAGTGGAATAGGTTGCCACAGGAGGTGGTGAGCTCTCCTTCACTGGAGGTCTTCAAGCAGACGCTGGACCTACATCTATCTGGGATGGCTTAGGAAATCCTGCATTGAGAAGGGGGTAGGACTTGATGACCTTAGAGGTCCCAACTCTATAACTCCATGAATTCTAGGTAAGTCAAGGAAATGAGAAAGATCATCGCCGATGAAAAATGGATTCTAGAAAAAGCAGAGGAATTTCAGAAGGAAGTGCATACCTGTTCTATTGATTACAGCTGACTGCATTAAACTCTGCAAAGTTTTAAGGAAGATAAGAATTCTGGAACACCTGACTGTATTCACAAGGAAACTTTATGCAGGCCCACAAGCAGCAGTCAGAGCAGAGGATGGAGCGACAGATTGGTTTCCAAATTAGCAAGGGAGTAAGCTCTCCCCATATCTGTTTCACTGTATGCAGAATATAAAATGTGAATATATTTTTAAGGCTGGGGGGACAAGCAGGACCCCTCTTGCTGGGATTCAAGAGCAGGAGGAGGTTTGCCCTTGTCTCTGCTTGAGATGTCCAGAAGCCATTGATGGGCCACTGTGTGAGACAGGATGCTGGACTAGATGGGTCGTGGCCTGATCCAGCAGGGCTCCTCTTAGGTTCTTATGGACTAGATGGGCTGTGGCCTGATCCAACAGAACTCTTATGTTCTTATGAAAAACTGGCCTGGAAGAAGACCTTAACCACATAAAAGCTGCAGTTGATTCCACTCCGTTCACTTTGTCTTTTGACTAGTTTAAGGCTTTTAAAACCTCTCCCTTTTCTACTAGTCAAAAGACAGAATGAGAAGATGGGTTTAAGCCAAAACCTTAAGGGGGATGAAGACGGTCTCAACAGAAACCATCACAAATTTCCAACTGGAGGGCAGAGCTCTGGGAACTGCTGATGACTTTTTCCTCCTAGGATCCACGATTAATAATAAAGGGCTCAGCACTCAGGAAGTTCCTCCAACGTTTGGCACCGAGAGGCGCATGAGTGAAAGATTTAGAGAAGGTTTTAAGGGCTGCAAGACCTCACTGACTGCAAAGATCAGAACAGCTAATGTCATAAGCTTTTTGTGCCGTAAAGCCGGACAATGACAAAGCAAGACCAGAAATGAAGTGGACTCTTTGGAATTCCAGTGCTGGAGAAAGGTCCCCAGGGTACCACGGACAGCAGTAAGACCAATCGATGGATTCTCGACCAAACGCTGTTCATCAGAGGCACAAACTGCAAGCATTAAACTGCCCTGTCTTTGGGCCCACAAGGAGAAGATCAAACTCCCTGGAAAACATGGTGATACTTGAGAAAGTAGAGATGGGAGGAGAAGAGGACCAAACAGTAGGTAGACATGTAGGACAGCAATGAAAATGCAACTGGAAGACCAAGGAAAGACCCTTTCTGCACACCAGGGATCTGCATGAATATTCAGAATGTTCAAATTCATTTGATTTGGACACTTGAAATCGAATCAAATGTCTATAAATTCAAATTTAAACATCTGAATGAATTTCGAATCTATTTGTGTGAATTATTCGGACATTCGTATATGTATGTGTGTGTATGCAGAATATATAATGTGAATATATATTTTAGGCTGGGGGGGACAAGCAGGACTCCTCTAGCTGGGATTCGCGAGCAGGAGGAGGTCTGCCCTTGTCTCTGCTTGAGATGCCTATGGGCAATTGGTGGGCCACAGGATGCTGGACTAGATGGGCTGTGGCCTGATCCAGCAGGGCTCCTCTTAGGTTCTTCTCTCCTGTGTCTGGAACTATTAAGGGAAGGGTGCAAAAAAAATATCCCCCCAGGGGCCCTGAAGCTAGAAAGCTTTATTTATAGTCCTCGGAAGCATTGGGTGGCAGCCTTGAAGCTCATGCCAGCTCATGCCATGGGCTGATCTTGATCAGTGTCATCACTGCTGGTGGTGCTGATCCCATCCACATGTTCCTGTGGTCAGTTAGTGGCCGCGGCTATTCGGGACCCATTGATTCTGACTACAGGCAGGTAAGTGCAGAAAGACTGTAGGAGACTGGTCAGCCTTGAGGAAGTCAACCCATACATTCACCAAGAGTTGACCGAGACTCTACTGGATCAAGCAAGCAGGCGTGGCAAACCTGGGATCTCCGTTAGAGCAGAAAAAGGGACAGTGGAAGCTTCTAAGATCCAAAAATTAATCAAACCATGACAAAGCATAGGACATGCTGCCTTTCCGTGACTAAGGGCTGCTCTACAAGATCACTTCTTAGCCAAGAAGATAATGTTCTGCCCTTGAAAAGTAATGATGCAGACAAGATGGAAACATCAACGCTGGAACACAAGAAAAGCCCTGCTGGATCACACCTTTGGCCCCTCTAAGTTGAGGGACAAGCTCCCATCTTGTGGCACACTGCAAAAGGCCCTCAGCTTCTCTAGATACAGCGAAGGACAGGACTAGCCCACAGACCAGGCCCAGAGGGCGACCAAGGAGAGATGAAGCTATCATGGAAAGTTTGGCTTTCTCTTGCTCCATCAGAACCTGGCGCATCACAGATTGTGTCACAGTCCAGGAAGATGAAAGGAAGGCATTCAGTCACACATCCTCTCTGGCGCTGGTGCCCAGTGGACTGCAGCTGATACAATAATAAACGGAGATTAATGGGGTACCTTCTTAGCTTCCCTGGCTTCTAAATAAAGCTGAAGTGGAAAGGAATAGCCAAGTCTACCTAAGCAAGGCATTGGGTGCATACCCAAGATCTAGCAGAACAGCACCATGAAGGAGGAGGAGGAGGAAGAGGGGGGATTGGCTTTCCTTCCCTGCTTTTCTCACCCATTTAAGGGCGCTCAAAGCGGCTGACAAACCTTCTGTTCTTCTCCCCACCGCAGACACCCTGTGAGGTAGGTGGGGCTGTGACAGCTCAGAAAGAGAGCTACAAGGGACTAGCCCAAGGTCACCTGGCTGGTTTCAGGGAGGAGTGTGAAATCGAACTGGGAGGCTACCTGATAAGAATCCAACACTAACAGGAAGACCAGGCTTCCTTCCTCATCTGCCATTCAAGGAGCCATTCTGTGACTAAGCTGCAAGAGAAGGAGAGAGCATGGGATTGTAGCTCTCCCTATACATCCTAACAAAAAGGAGTGTGTTTTTCTTCTTCTTCCCGCTCAGTTCCCTTTTCCTTGTGTGTCGTGTCTTTTGAAACTGTAACCCTGAAAACAGGGACCTGCTTTCTACTGTCTTCTGTAAGCCTCCTTGGGACTCTTTTTTTAATTTAAACTTAATGCTAAAGATCCTATGATTGCGTCTGGCTGGCCCCACCAGGTACAGGACTCAAGCTATGTGTTTTCGTCTGTATCTTGCCTTTTGTTATGGTTGCTTTTGCAAATACCCACAAGCCCAGGCAAGTGTGGCCACTCAGTTCCCTTTGGGTTTCTTCTGTGTGCACTTGGCTGACTTTTGGGTATTTGCAAAAGCAACGATAAGGAAAGGAGCTGGCAGGCTGGTAAAGAGCATCACTATTACAGGAAAACTGGCATCGTTACTGGATCTCCTGTAACAGCGATATTACAAGATGTTGTCTCAATATCCCAGGACTATATTATAAAGAGCCAGAGAGGAGCCCTGCTGGACCAGGCCACAGCCCATCTAGTTCAGCATCCCACACGGTGGCCCACCAACTGTTTAGGGGCATCTCAAGCAGAAGACAAGGGCAAAACCGCCACCTGCTCTCAGCTCCCTGCAAATGGCCTTTAGAGGCATACTGCCTGCCTGTCTCTCCAACCTGGAGGAAGTATCTAGGCATCCATTCTAGTAGACACTGAAACACCTGTCCTCCATGAATTTGTCTAGCCCTTGCTTAAAGCCACCCAGGCTGGCTGCTATTACCACCTCTTCTGGCAGCAAGTTCCATAGACCGATGACCCTCTGGGTGAAGAAACGCTTCCCCTTGTCTGATCTGAGCCTCCTACCCATCAGCTTCACAGAGGGGGCCCTGGTTCTAGTGTTGTGCAATAGAGAAAATAATTTTTCCATATCCACCATTTCTATACCATGCATGACTTTTATGTCCTTCAATCAGGATCCCTTTAAAATGCTGCCTTTCAAGTTACATGTGATGTTCCCAATGTGGTCCAGGGGAAATAATGGGTTTTAGCCCTCATCTGGAGGCAATAGGAATGATAATAAAACAGGGCAGGAGGAAGAAGAATAAGAATTCATTTTTATACCCCGCTATTCTCACCTATTTGAAGGGACTCAAAGCGGCTGACAAACCTTCGGTTCTCCCCACAACAGAACACCCTGGGAGGGGGGTGGAGCTGTGAGAGCTCAGAAGAGAGCTGGGACTCACCCAAGGTCACCCAGCTGGTTTCATGGAGGAGGAATAATTGGCTTTTCTACCCTGCATTTCTCACCCATTTAAAAGGAATCAAAGCGGCTGACAAAGCTTTCTGTTCTTCTCCCCACGACAGAACACCCTGAGAGGTAGGTGGGGCTGTGAGATTTCAGAAGAGACTTGTGACTAGCCCAAGAAGAAGAATAAGAAGAAGAATGGGCTTTTATACCCCGCCTTTCTGATCCTTAAGAGGACTCAAAGCGGCTGACAAACCTTCTGTTCTTCTCCCCACAACAGAACACCCTGAGAGGTAGGTGGGGCTGTGAGAGCTCAGAAAGAGAGCTGTGGCTAGCCTAAGGTCACCCAGCTGCCTTTGGGTGCAGAATCAAACCCGGTATTCCCAGATAAGAGTCCGGCTCCCTAACCACTAGACCAAGCTGGCCAGAAGCAGCAAACAAGAAATGGAAACTGGAGGAGAAGGGCTGCCCTCCTTCATGGGCCATCAGTCACTGACCATTCTGCAGAAAAAAGTTCAGAGGAGCTTCCTCAGGGACTCAATATCCCTTCACAGGGTTCTGATGCTACATCTGAAAACAAATAATACCTTCAAAGGGCCGTGGAGCCCACTGGGGAGCCTTAAACCAACTGCTGGTAAGGATAAAATAGAGGGAGAGAGACCATTTTGGGGACTTCCGAAGGAAAAGCAGGGCTCCACCTTACCCAGAGGGTCAAGAAGTCACTCAGACGTCCTGCTCCCACCCCTGGGAAGGTCAGACACAAAATCTGCCTGCTCCCTCGTCCCCCACGCAGCTCCATCTTACTCCCTGGGACCGGACTTGCCAGGGCCATAGATGGAGCCCGGGCCTGGCCAAGATCGGCGCATGGAGCATCTATGCCAACGAAGGGACGGTCGACTTCCCTGCTGGTGGCCTTAAAAATCGAGGGATGCTCCCACAATGCCGGTGGGGGATTCTGTCCAGAGATGGAAGAAGTTTCTTCATCCCTGGGGCGGGCTGATGGCCGACAGCAGCAGGATGTCCTGCCGGCAGCCCCCACCTGGCTTCCCTCCTCTTGCTGGGAAGGGGAGGGGTGGGGACAGGTTGGTGGGGGGGGGAGGCTCCACTGCTGGGCAGGCTAAAGGCTTCCCTTCCTTTATGCTCCTCCTGTGCATCAGACCCCCTCCCCCGGACAGCATCGCACGGTCGCTGAGAGTGAGGGAGGGGGGCACACGATCGCCCCCGCCTCCCAGCCGTTTTAAATGGCTTTTGCCCGCAGCCCTGCTGGTTTTGCAGGGGGTCGTGTGTGGGAGGGGGAATTCCAAGCCACTGGATCTGGAGACCCCCTTCCCTCCCTCCCTCCACCCCCACCCTCCCGCCGCGGGCCCCGACACGGGAGGAGAAGCTCGAGTGCGAGCCCCTTCCCTGATGCCCCGTTGCATAACCTCCTCGGCAAAGGGATCGGGTGCGGGGCGTGTGCGCGCGCGCGCGTGTGGACGGGGACGCGTGTGTCGCGAGAGGCTCCCCGCACGCCCGACGGGGGTCGAGAGAGGGCTGCCTGCCGGGGGGGGGGGGGAGGAACAATCGGGCGGCTCCGGCTGCAGGCCCCGGCGGGATGCACGCAGCGGCAGCGGCGGCAGGAGCAGGAGGCGCCCGCCCGGGACGCGGGGGGAGGAGGAGGAGGAGGAGGGAGACGCGGCTGCAGGGGGACCTCGCGCGGGGCCGCAGGCGGAGGGGGCCGCCGCTGCGGACGGGCAGGAGCCGCTCAGCCTGGGAGGGCGAGGAGGAGGAGGAGGAGGAGGAGGCTCAATGCACCTGCTGCTGCTGCTGCTGCTGCAATCCGAATCAAGGCTGCCCCCAGGAGGCAGCGAGGGAGGGCGAGCGAGCGATCGGCCCATCGCTGGCCTGACCCGGGCCAAAGGGCGGGCGGGCGGGAAGGGGAAGGGGGCGGGCTAGGCGGCTGGCTGGCTGGCTGGGAAATCGCCGCTCGCCCGCCAAGCCGCGATGCGCAGGGGTTGCCGCCCGTCCGCCTGCCCGCCTTGCCTTCCGCGGTGGGGCTGGCTGAGCCCCCCTCTGCCCCCTCCTCCTCCTCCCTCCACCCCTCTGCGAGCAACAGCTTGGGCGCCCCCCTTCCCCAGCCCCCCCCCTTTGTACAGCCGGGACCGGCGGCCGGAGCCCAGGGCCGCCCGACGGGGCTTGCAGGCGGTGGGTCGGGCGCGCTCACCTTGCTCTTGACCTCGATGACGGGCTCCGGGCTGCGCGCCGGTGTGCGGTGGTGCTTGGCCATGCTGCGCCGGGCAGAGCCGAGCCGCAGCAGCAGCGGCAGCGGCAGCAGCAGCACGGGAGGCAGGGCAGGGCAGGGCAGGGCAGGGCCGGCCCGGCCGGCTGGCTCGCTCCTCCTGCCCGCCGGCCCGCACTCCCGCCGCCTCCTGCCGCCGCCAGCAGCCAGGCTGAGCCAACAGGAGGGCAGCGAGAACGGGCGGCGGAGGAGGGAGGAGGGAGGGGGAGGAGGAGGGGAGGAGGAGGAGGGGGGAGTCCTCCCCCTCCTCCCCCTCACCAGCCATGACGTCAGCCCCCAGCAGGTTGGGGGAATACCGCGCCATTGGCGTAGGCCGGCGGAAGGGGGCGGGCTCAGAACGTCGGCGGCGCGAGGATGGAAGGATGCTGACAACGTCGCCTAGGTAACCGCAGCCCCGGGCCTTCCAAGGGGTACCCGATGGCGGGAGATCAAAGGGAAGCCTGTCTCCCTTCCCGGCACCCGTGGGAGCCTCTGCATGCACTTCCTCGCGAGCAGGGTGACTGGCGATGGTTGGAGAGAGCGGTCACTGTGCTTTATTCCGGATTATCCAGCTAATGCGGGATAAACCGGGGCTTCCTGGATGAAGACGAGGACAGTTTGTGGCCTCTCGCGTCCTGAGCACAGATATTTGTCACGTTGCGTATTTGCAAGAATTTGGACATTCGTACACAAATTGAAGGTTACAATATTTTTGCAGCAATAGTTCCCACGTTCCTTAAACGGGGGAGGTGGGAAAGCGGCTGCGCCAGTCGCACCTGCAGCAGATCTGGAGCGCGTTTGACATGGATCGAGGGTGGATTGAAAGCGGATTCGGGTCAGATTTTGACGCTTTCGTAGTGGATTTGTTATGGGATATGTTTCGGATATGTATTCGTTTGCGCCCGATACATATTCGCTCGTATCCAATATATATTCGTTCGTATCGGATATTCATACGAATTCGTACAAATACGTTGCTATCGAATATATTTTACCATATTTGAAACCATCCATTCGTACGAAAATGTATTTTCAAATGTTCGAATCATAACAATATGAATGCCAAAAGACACATTCGTGCGCACCCCTGACAGGCGCCCGGCGGCTACCCCCTCCCCACCCCCAAGAACTCGCTCCTCTGCCCATCACTTCAGCACAAGGAGGTGATATAGGAGCCTCAGGGATTTGGACAGTTGAAGCCCTGGAACATTCACGGTGGATGCCTGGACTCTCCTGCCTTCAGTAAACCCGTCCCGAGTATTTTCTGTGGTTTTGTTGTTGGCGTTGGGTACCACTCACTTGTTCTGGACTCTGTGGGCACCTCAATGCAGTTTTCTTGGCAGGCAACGCCGACGCTCTGTGCACGCGCAGTCACATCTATGGGCGTCTGAGGCGCGAGCACACTTGCGTGGCACCTCAGATGACCACAGAGCACCCGAAGAGGTGCGAATGGCCACTGCCTGGACACGTCAGGTAAGTGATTGGTTAACATTAGTTAACCAGTTTCATCTTCCACACCTAGTTCACGATTAGAGAACTTCTGGGAAGCCTCCTCAAGGTGTGATGCTCTTCCCCAGAAGTTACCTAATCATGCACTGTGGCCTATAGAAGAAGAGTTGGCTTTTCTACCCCCTTTTCTCACCCGTTTAGGGGACTCAAAGTGGCTGACAAAGCTTTTCTATTCTTCTCCCCACAACAGAGCACCCTGTGAGGTGGGTGGGGCTGTGAGAGCTCAGAAGAGAGCCGTGACTAGCCCAAGGTCACCCAGCTGGCTTCATGGGGGAGGGCGGAATCGAACCCAGTATTCCCAGATAAGAGTCCGGCTCCCTAACCGCTAGACCAAACTGGCTCACTATAGTGTGAATAGGCCTCATGTGTTACACAACTCTGGGGGTAAATTAACCCCCAACTTTCCAGGGCTTATGGGGTGATTAAGGTGCACATCATATGGAGGGAGGAGAAAATTGAGCGTATTTCTCCTTCAAACGTGCATTCAGTAGGGTCAGTTTTGCAATGGTTTTTCCTAGCTTTCCAGTGTCTTACCTCCCATGAACTCTGCCCATTCTGATCACTGTTACCACGTCCCTTTTGGCTGTCTTTCCTCTTACCCCGTTCGCCCTAGTGGACCCAAGCCCCTGCTCGCTTTGGACTGGATGTTTTTTTCTTTTCCGGTAAAAAGTATTGTTGCTAATCTTCATCCCTGTTATTTTTTAAGCTTAGCAGTGGTTTCAACCTAACTTTCAAAACAGTGACATTAAAAACAGTGCTGTAGCAAAATCCAAACGAATTCGGCAGTCAAACAGCCCGATGATCCACTGATAGCCATTCGGACGCACTCGGGATCTAGTACAGGAAAGTAAAATGCCCTTGAGGTGAGCTTCACCTCTGGTGACGATGTAAACACATTTCTATGGAATTTTCTGGAAAGTAATATGAAGGTAAGATGTATTCCTCCTTAAATCTCAAGCTGAAAGAGAGCTGCCCACCAAGATTCTGTTCCGGTGGTATTACACAGTCGGAATCCCGTATCCGCTAGGGATACGTTCCGGCTCCTAACATGGTTACCTGAAACCGTGGATAATCGCAAACAGGCCTTCTGGCCTCTGGAAGGCCTATTTCAGCCGCTGGAGAGTGTTGGAATAGGCATGCGATGCCACCAGATGCCTCCTGCCCACCTCCCACGTGCCCCCTTGCATTTTCGGATGGGCGCCAGTGGCGTCACGCACCTATTCCAATGATCCAGAGGCTGAAATAGGCCTTCCGGAGGCTGAAATAGGCCTTCCGGTTCTGGGTGCTTTCCCCTTATGGCGCCCACGGAGGATGGGGATAATCCAGTAACCATATGGTTAACTGAAACCGTGCTTACTGAATCAGTGGATACGGGGGTCCGACAGTACTCCTGTTGCCCTTCACAGAATTAATAATAACCTCTCACCTCTATGCTGGAACGATTGTAGAGTTAGAGGCACCTACCTAGACATGTGGTGGCAGTGCCCAAAGATTGAGAACTTTTTGGGAATTGAACAGGCAATACTCAGTGAAATTACATCTCAGAACATTTTACTCTCCCCTGTCGTGGTCTCCCTGTTATATTTTAAAGAAAATACAGCCCCTACACGACACAGAGACTTAATCAGGTCCATGATTATAACAGCTAAGGCTGAAATAGCGTTACACTGGAAGGAGTCTGGTCAACTGTCAATGGCGAAATGGATTGGTTGCACATGGTCTCTCATGTGCTAGCATCATGAAATCATGGCTCAACTATATAAAATGCAAGCCATGGAACAGCAGCCCTTTTCATTGAAAAATGGTTGCCCTTCATAGCACAAGCTCAAGTTAATCCAGCCTTGCGCTCTTCGTCTTCTTTCCCTTTTATCAGTTATTAGATATAAATTATCTGCTTTGTTCCCGAATTTAAAGATTTAAGTTCATAACCATGTGATGTAGCACTATTGTATATTATACTCTCTTCTGAATGTTATACAGTCACCTGTAGATACTGGTTGTTTTGGCTGTTTTGTTTATGTTGTTGTATGAATTATGGTTGTATGAGAAATATATTCAATAAAAGTTTATTTTAAAAAGAAAAGAATATGAAAGTTGGCCCATGACATTCCCACTCACATGGAGGTCCCTGGTGTAGGATGTTTTTGTTGTCTTCTGTGACCTGATTTCATGAAAATGGCTACAGCCAGAATTTATGTGCCAACAAAGGTAAACTGAGCAATTGTGCCAAGTGTTAAAGGATGCCAGATTATGGGTGAAATGCCTGACAATTCAGGCTCAAACATCTGAAGAAACACCCCTTCCCCTATAGACCTGCTTGTCCATTGAGATCTTCTGGAGAAGCTCTTGGTGGCCCCGTCATATAAGAGCATTCACGGGGTGGGTTCCAGGGGGAGAGCTTTCTCATCAGTGGCCCAGGCAACAACGTTGTCTGGGAAAACCTGGTTTAATTCCTCACTCCTCCATGAAGCCAGCTGGGTGACTGCTGTCTGGATCTACTGTAGACCCCATTAATGGGGTCTGCGATCTGGCCTCAGGGCCTCACTCTGGATCACAAAAGCACGCAGATGGCACAATTCCATGAAGTGATTTTCAGTGTGGCACAAAATTCACCAAATGAGCTTTGCAGCTGAGGGGGAGGTAAATCCAGATTGGCGCCATCCAACCTTCACCGCCCCAGTATCTGGATTGGTAGATCCAGGAAATCGGAATCTACTGATCTGGAATCTCTGCATCCTCAGTTCCAAAACAGCCTACGACCCCACAGAAGGGAGGAGGGGGGGAGACGTATTAATCAGTGACAACAGCCAGATGCCTGCACTTGGGATATGCACAAATGTTTTGTTTTCTGCATTTAATTCTTGCTGAATCGAATGTAAGAAAATTCACATTCATTCAAATAGATCCCCTTTGAAAGTAGTGGGATCTGAATTCAATACAAATGTCCAATCCCATAGGGATCCTATATATATCCCATACAAATGTATCGAAACATTCCGTTCTAATTCGAAGGTCCATCTTCGAATGTGCGAACTTTCAGTTCGAATACAACTATCCGAATTTGGCCAAATTCATATGAATTTTGAATGTTCCGAATATTCATACGCATCCTTCCTGCAGCCCCTTGTGCTGACATGTTTTACTGTAGTAAAAAAATAATAAAAAATACTTACAGACCAGAAGCCACAGGGCTGAATGCATGAACTGTTATTCCCAGTTGGCAGATCTATTACGTCCCCATGGGTATGTGGATGGGAAAGAGGGAGAGAAATCATAAACCATGCAAGCAAAAAGCCCATGGCTGCCCTGAATGGAGCCTCTTAAAGGTTGTGGTCTTTTTTTTGGGGGGGGGGGTCTTGTTTACATTTCCTTAATCTATGGATCCCTCTGCATGCGTAGCCAGTGAAAACTAATCAAGGCTGAGCATCCATGCATCAAATGAAGTTGACTCTTATGGAAAACCCTTCATTGCAGGATCTCAGGCTCACCTTTAAAAGAGCCCCATGATTTGTGCATGGGTGTCTATTTGCATAAAGAGATTGCCCCGTAAATCAATTGTTGGTTCCTAAGCGAGCCCTTCCAAGACTCAGGCCAGCTTTCAGGTCATGACCTTGATCTAGAAACCCTTTTCTGTGGGCATCCAAAAAGCAGCTGTAGACCACGAGAGGTTTGTAATGTTTTAAAAAGCCTAATTACCCCAAATTAGCAGCCCATTAGGATCCAGCTCAGAGCCTAGAAGAATTATTCTTGTTCTCGTAATTGCCTGTACTGGACAATCTACATTAGACAGTTGTGGCTTTGTTATTGTTAACTCTCATAGCCTGACATGTTTCTTGCTTATTTTCAAGTCCTGATGCACACTTTGCAGACTTGACTTGGTGGGACTAGATTCAACCCTCACAGAAAAAAAAAATGATTTTTTTCCCCTCCAAAAAAGCCAAACATAAATAGAAAGAGAAGGGTTGTTTAGGTTTTGTTCATATTTATTTCAGTATCTATTTCTACTCATAGATCAGGATACATACAACTACATAGTACATAAATCCATTAGCAAAAGGACATTTAGGTAAAATAAAAATACAGAATTGAAACCTAATGTTATTAATACTTTATGTCAGTCCACCTGCGTAGCACCACAGATGACCCCTAGCACTGGAAATGGCGTGAATGGTGGTGGCACTGGACATTTCAGGTAAGCTTTTGGGTAAAGCTGGGATGCATTTCTTAGTTGGAAACACCTGCAAGTGCAGATGCTCCTTACCAGATGTTACCCAATCATGGACTACAGGGCCAAGGGCGATTTGGCCTCCTGACTCCCCTGTTCAACCCTGAGATGGACAATCTGGTTAGCAGATGACGTGGCCCAAGCAACAGACACTCTTTAGAAGACGAGAAGTTGGCTTCTCTGCCCTGCTTTTCTCACCCATTAAGGGGATTCAAAGTGGCTGACAAACCTTCTATTCTTCTCCCCACAACAGAGCACCCTGTGAGGTGGCTGGGTCTGTGAGAGCTCAGAAGAGAGCTGTGACTAGCCCAAGGTCACCCAGCTGGCTTCACGGAGGAAGGCGGAATCAAACCCAGTATTCCCAGTAAGAATCCAGTTCCCTAACTACTAGACCAAACTGGAACATAGGCCTCCTGCCTTAGTTTGGTCTTGTGGTTAAAGTGTTGGACTCATATCTGGAAGCTTCCTGGCTTGATTCTGCACTCCTTCATGAAGCCAGCTGGGTGGCCTTGGGTTAGTCACAGCTCTCACACTCCATCTACCTCAAGGGGTGTTGGTTGTGAGGAGGAGAACAAGGCGCTTTGTCAGCCACTTTGAGTTGCCCTTAAATGGGTGAGAAAAGTGGGGAATAAAGCAGCCAGCTTTTCACACAGTGTCCTACCAGTGGCTCCTTGGCTTCAAGCAGAAGGCAAAGGCAAAGGCTTCACTCGCTCCCTGCAAATGCCATTGAGAGGCATTCTGCCCCTTTTCCCCAACCTGGAAGCAGTAGCCATCCATCCATTCTAGTGCCCACTTGACCTCCATGAATCTATCCAATCCTTTCATAAAGCCATCCAGGCTGGATGCTGTTACCACCTCTTCTGGCAGCAAGTTCCATAGACCGATGACCCTCTGGGTGAAGAAGCCCTTCCCCTTGTCTGATCTCCTGCCCATCAGCTTCATAGAGTGCCCCCTGGTTCTAGAGTGGTGGGACAGAGAAAATAATTATTTTCTATCCACCTTTTCCACACCGTGCATGATTTTATATACTTCCATCCGGTCCAGACGTCCTTGAGCTACAACTGCCAGCATTCCAGGGCTCTTTTGCTTAGATCTTCCTGAATTTTCTGGAATTCTGTTCCTGCTGGATACTTCAGCTCTCCTACCTCTACCTCTCCTTAGCCCTTATTCCAGAATATAACTCAGAATAGGGACCTGTCATTGGCATGCTGGGCCAGACTACAGCAACCCAGGACGTCAGATCCCTGTTCCAAGATATAATCCGGAATAAGGCCCAGTGCAGAAGGGGTTCAGGTCTGAGGAAAGGTTTCCATTCTTCCTATCCTTTAACAACAGTTGCTAGGGGTGCGTCTTCAAAAACTTGAGTCAACATAATCCCCTTCCTGGCTCCATGAGATTGTTTTAACGAACGTCACGAATTTTAACTTTATAGTTTTTAAAGAACTTTTTTGAAGCTTTTCCTTTATTTATTTTTGGATCAAAGCATTTAGATCTATTTTCCTCTCTCTCATCACATTGACATTTGCCAAGTTTTTCTGCCGCCCCAGGGGCTGGAAATTGGCTTTTTAAACATGAAAGAGATTCTTTTTTGCAGTTTTTTTTACTGCATGCTTTTTTTTTTTTTGTCGTTGTTTGCTCGTTTTGAGTTTATGCTTTAAAAGAATGTACCGGCTTCCTGAAGCTTGGAATAAAATTAAAGGAGCCGGTAAGATCAGGTCTGCCAGTCAGGTCTTCTCTGTCTTCTGTTTATGCTTCAGTTAAGTAAGTGTGTGCAAATCTCATTTGTACATAAGAACCTAAGAGGAGCTCTGCTGGATTGGACCACAGCCCATCTAGTCCAGCATCCTGTCCCACACAGTGGCCCACCAATTGCTTCTAGGCATCTCAAGCAGAAGACGAGGGCAAACCTTCACCTGCTCTCAATTCCCTGCAAATAGCCTTTAGAGGCATTATACCTGTCCCCCCAACCTGGAGGATGTACTTGGGCATCCATTCTAGTAGCCATTGATACACCTGTCATCCATGAATTTGTCTACTGCAAACAGAAGAAAGGTAAAAGAACTCTGTTGGATCATTTAGCTTAACTCTCAGATCTTGAAATGTGACAAGTAATCTCCCTGTGTAGAGTGATCTGTCCTTTGCTGTATTAGATCCCGTGAAAGAGAATATTGCCTTTCAGGTTGGGATTCCGTATGGAAAGAGGGTGGAACGCCTATAGCTTTCAAAGCAGCAGAGAAGAAAAGAGCTAATGCAGATATCACTTATAGTCATATAAATCATATTAATAATTTAGATAGGATTAGAATATGTAAACAAAAATGGATGATAGTCAAAATATATTTAGACAAGAAGCTCAGGAGTGAAAGTGAAAAACTGAAGTTACCCTTAATTTTCACAGTGTAGCACTACTATGTATTGTGTAGCCTTTTCTATGAATTGTATATGAATTATGAATTACCTTCAGGAGGGAGGGGAGAGTCTTTAAAAATTGTCAAAAACTAATAAAAATGTTTAAAAAGAAAAGAGAATCTACAGTTCCAAACAATAAAAATATAGCAACAGAAAAAAAAACCAAGTCCGGTGTCTTAAAAAGGTCTCAAACCTCTGCACATGTACAGAGTGCTAAAGCACATTTGCTAACAAGCCAGAAAATTCAAGGAAGGTCACCGCAAAGATAAAATATTGGTTAGAATATGGTTAAAAACCATTAAAATACAACAAAACCAACTACCCCGTCAAAGGTTTGGGTGAAGACATAGGCCTTAACTGGGTGCTAAAAGGTATATTGTGTTGATGCTTGGGCTGTGGTCGCATCTTCACTTTAAGCTTTCTTCAGTTCATCTTTGGGGGGACATATTCTGGGACACGGGTCTGTTGTCTGCGTGCTAGTTTGGTCTAGTGGTTAACAAGCTGGACTCTTATCTGGGAATACTGGGTTTGATTCCACCCTCCCCTATGAAGGCAGCTGGGTGACCTTGGGCTAGTCACAGCTTTCTTCTGAGCTCTCACAGCCCCACCTACCTCACAGGGTGTTCTGTTGTGGGGAGAAGAACAGAAGGTTTGTCAGCTGCTTTGAGTCCCCTTGAGTCTTCTTCCGACTGCTCATGCCTTTTCAATTTCTGTTTTGCTTGTGGACTTTCCACCCTCCATTTGGATTTGAAAAGGTGTGAGGAGTCAGGCCTGAAGACGGAGTGAAGGCTTAAAGTGAGGCTGTGACCATGGCTAAAAGGTATGACACTCCTGCCCTCTTTTTCGTACAGTGACCCCATTTAACACCACCAAATAGCTGATTTTCAGGGTCAGAAGCAGCAAGGGTGGGTGAAAATTAGGAGTTCAGCCGTTCCCACATTATTCATGAGTTCTGAGATCTCTTTCTGCAACCTGACCCTTGTAGATATCAAAGGAGGGACTAATAGAAAAACAAATGTATGCTTTTGTCTGCACCTTTAATAAATGCATAAAAGTGAGAACTTCAGCAGATGTTGCTCATCCTGGAGGCAACATTTATGGAATTCCTTCTTAATGAATCTTTAAAGGCCCAGAAGCTCTACTCCCCTTTCTGTCTGGCCACCTTAATGCAGACATAAATATTCAAAGGACGCATTTCCACTTGCAAAGGCACACATGACACATCGGAAGCAGATGCAAAGCTTATTTCAGTGTGCAAGAGAGACGCTGGCCATTTGGTTGTCTTGGCTCACCTTTCTGCCTCCGTTTGCTGAGATACTAAGTGCGGAGGACAGAGCAGATACATCCCAAGGACGCAGATAGTGGACGTGAGAAAGCTGAGGTTTGTCCGCCCTGCCTGTTCTTGCATTTACGGTCTGTTGCGCTCGCCCATAAACTTCCAAGGTCCCTTTTGCCTTTGTAGCATAAGCCAGGTGCGAGAAGGTGCGCGTGGGAGTCAACAGAATTTTCTGGCTAAAGTCTGGGGGAGAGAGAGACTGCAATTCTGCAATAAATCCTGTTAAGGAGAAGGGACCAAAAGATCGCCATTAATTCTGAATGGCCTGGATTGCACATCATGCACCTCTGTGGCCCACAGCTGCAGTACATCTTCACAAGTGCGCGCTAAGAGTTCCTTATGGAAGGAGGAGTGCTAGCCAAGGTCACCCGCTGAAAGTGCTGCGTAGCAGAGCAAGTACATTTTCAAAACATTTGTTTGTTTGTTTGTTTGTTTACATTTTAATCCTGCCCTATACTCGGAGGTCTCCGGGTGGGTAACAAGATCTAAAATCAAACATTATTAAAACAATAACAGTTTGTATTAAAACATTAGCATGTGCAAGTGGGAAGGGAAAGTGCTTCCCCTTTCAGCCAAAGGCCGGTGTACAGTGAAGGCGATAGACGCACCTCAAGGGGGAGACTATTCCATAGCCTAGGGGCCATCACTGAGAAGGCCCTCTCCCGGGTTCGCACCCCTCTTGCTGCTGAGGGTGGTGGGGCAACCAGGAGGGCCTCCCCTCCATATCTTAAGGTACAAGCAGGTGGAATGTGTGCCCCAATTCTTTCCAGCTGCTGTATTGACCCCATGATTCAGTTAATGGAACCTTTCCTGGACTTTTATGAAGCTTATATTTTCTACTGTTAACTAATGCTTCAGTCATTGATCTGTGACATTGGAGATCATCCCTCCAGCTTCTTCAGCCAGTGCAGTTTGGGACAGGGCAATTGGAACTGCTCCTGACCTATGAGCTCTGTAATTGCCTCCTTCCCTAGAGGGAATCCGTCTGTCTTAGGAATCAGAAATGGATTGCTCTAATTTCCCGAGGGGAGCATAGGAGGCTGTTCCTTCCTGTGCATGGACAAAACAGTACATCGTGTTCACCATGGCTGCACACTGATGTACAGCAGTTCCCTAAGCGTGCAGTGTGGCCGTGCCGTGAGCGAGCTGCCAACGAGCCTTCAGGCCAAAGGGCCACAACATATCGCCTGTGATGCCAACTAGCATAAACGAATTATTAAGTCTCAGCACCAAGATTTCAGGTCATCACAGTGAGGTTTGGATTGTTGTGACCAGATGGGCTACCCTGTTTATTCATTCATCCATCCTTCAAGAGAACAGGCGTGGTGCAAACGAGAGAACAGAATCCTAGGCCACTGGGCAATTTAATCCTGATTTAAACCAAGGTTTTAAAATCAGCAGGGAGGTCTTTTTTGTGTGTTCCCACTGTTAGCTTATAATGCAGACTCGGAGGAGAAACCTCCCCCCCTCTCCTCTGTCATACCTTGACTTCATCAGGGCGGGCAATCCAAATCCCACCACCTATATAAGCCTGTCCCTGATTCAGATGATGGAGCCCTTTGGCAGCAGTCTCCCTCACTGCACAGCTTCTCATGTTAACAAGGCAGTAGAAGATTTAAAAGATCACTTTCCTTTCTGGTGTTTTGTGCTAGATTGATGGATCAAAGCAGTGCAAAATGGCATGGGGGAGGGAAGGAAGGAGGGAGAGAGGCTAAGGTAATTGCCACCTTGGGGTATATTAGAAGAACCATAGAGTCATGGTCACCATGGTCAACAGAGCGTTCCACTCTGTTCTGCAGTGGTCAGGCCCCACTTGGTTGGAGTCCTGGGTGTAGTTCTGGGCACCCCAATATTAAAAAGACCCCAACAAACTGGAGTGAGTTCAAAGACAGGCTGCCAAGATGGTGAAAACTCTGGTAATCGAGTCCTTAGAGGAACGGTAGTTACACGACAGAAGTGAAGACTGTGGGGAAGATGATGATGATGATGATGATAACAGTTGGCTTTTCTACCTCCCTTTTCTCACCCATTCAAGGGGACTCAAAGCGGCTGACAAAGCTTCCCATTCTTCTCCCCACACCAGAACACCTTGAGAAGTAGGTGGGGCTGTGAAAGTTCAGAAGACAGCTGTGACTAGCCCAAGGTCACCCAGCTGGCTTCATGGGGGAGTGCGGAAGCAAACCTGATATTCCCAGATAAAAGTCTGGCTCCCTAACCGCTAGACCAAACATGATACAATCTGAAATAAGACACAGTGCAGAAAATACCTAAGACTTGTTATGATCTGAGTGCTATCTAGACAAGCCGGTTTAGCTTGACCATAATATGTGCTGTTGTAGTGTGAAAATGTATCTTCTGTTCAACATTCATATTTCCCTTCCCCCCCCCCCAACGTGGTCTGTTGTGGGGAGAAGGACAGAAGGTTTTTCAGCCGCTTTGAGTCCCCTTAAAGGTGATAAAAGTGAGGTATAAAACCCCAAATCATCTTCTTCTTTCCTGCTGCAGCTGGATGCAGGGCTTTTAGAATCGAGACGCCAGCTTGCCTTGAGCTCACAAGCGCTGCCCTCCCCACCTTGGACCATGAAGGCCTCATGCTGGGCTGGGCTGCAAGCCTGGAAGGCGGTTCTGCTTTGGCAGCCTGCTGAGTTCCTTATCATCTCGTTCCAGGTTGCGAGATGCAAACAGCCCTGTGGATGTATCTCACCCAACAGGCAGCGGCTGTGCCAGTTGTGATTCTCCTGTCCTGTCAGATGATCTCTGTTTGCAGTCAGGAGCCCAGGAGGCGTCTGATGGAGCAGAGCCTGGTCCTGTGGCTGCTTCTGGGAGGTTGCCTTGTAAATATCTCTAGGGCCCATTATCTTAGGTCTCCCACTCAGCAGGCAGGGGAAGGGCCTACACCACACTAAGAATGCCAGTCGGCTTCCGTGGCACAAAACGCCCTCTTTCAGCTTGGGGAGGCCCTGTGGAAGGCAACCATTTATAGATTATTGGCTGTGTTCACACCTTAAGTTTTAATCCAAATTCAGTCCGCTTTTAGAGTAAGAGAGCAAGTCGGCCAAGTGAGAAGCTGGGCTAGATATTGTGAAACAAAAATATTTATTTATTTATTTATTTGCATTTTTATCCCGCCCTATACCCAGAGGTCTCTGGGCGGGTAACAACGTTTAAAATCGAGCATTATTAAAACCATAACAGTATCTGCAAGTGGGAAGGGAAAAGTGTATCCCCATTTAACCAAAGGCAGGGGCAAAGAGGTGCGTCTTCACCACCTTCCAAAATGTGTACAGTGAAGGCGATAGATGCAACTCAAGGGGAAGACTTTTCCATAGCCTGGGGGGCCACCACTGAGAAGTCCCTCACCCGGGTGCCCGCTCCTTTTGCTGCTGAGGGTGGTGGGACAACCAGGAGGGCCTCCCCCCCCAGATCTTAAGGCACGGGCAGGTCGATATGCAAAGGTCACTTTGATGATATTTGTTTTCTCTCTCTGGAAGTGGACCGAAACTGGATTAAAAATCAGTTGTGAATGCAGCTATTAAATAGAAAATAGCTTCTGAAAGGCTAACTCAGGTGTTGCTCTCAAGGTGAACTACATTTACCAAAATCCTCCATCCTGTGCAGCTATCAAAGGTGCAGGATCCCTGTCCGCATGTCCACCTGAGCCCTTTCTGCACTGGCCCTTATTCTGGATTATATCCCAGACTAGGGACTTGCTGGCCACATGGCTATTGCAGACAATAGTAGGTCCCATCTAGGGCCTGCTGTAGTCTAAATCAGCATGCGGATGCCAAGTCCCTATTCCAGGATATAATCCAGAATAAGGGCCAGTGCAGGAAGGACCCAGGTCTCCCCGGCTGTCCAGAAGGTGCTATTTCTTTACTTAATGACGCACTAAAAGTTGTCCGGAGAAGGTTTCACAGGTGCAGATCAAACACTGGATTGCTTAGTTTCCACAGCCCTTTAATCACACCCCGTACAGTCTAAATCCGGCTCCTGTTTACCTGTTCTCCACACGCTGGTTGTAGGCATGCACTACTTGCGCCCTGTGCTGCCGAATGGGGAAGTGGAGGGGAGATTTGGTTCAGATCTGCCCTCCCGTGCCAAGTGCTGCCCCCACCGCACCTGGTGATCCAGATGGCCTGCTTGACTGAGTCATACTGAGCTGGTTCACAGTGCACAACGGAAAGGTAGATTGTGCCAACCTTTCTCTCTGTTCCCTGGCACCGAGTTTAACTTGGGAGACAGGAGAAAAATGGAACCTCAAGCCTGAATTGTGCAGATCCGCCTAGCTTCCAACATGCAGGGTCCCTTCATTGGTTGTCTGTGAAAGGTTATCTGCTTCCTTTACAGTGGGCTGGTAAATCTAAGTTGCCGCTCACAAAGGGGAGAGAAGGAGGAGGAGGAGGAAATGGAGGCCGGGAGATGGCTTTAAGGGGACTCAAAGCTGCTGACAAACCTTCTGTTCTGAATGCACATCCTTAGTCTGTACTGATGTCACTTCCCATTCTTCCCATGAACATTATCGAGAAGTCATACTGATAGGAGAACTTTGCTCGATCTCCTGAGAATGAGATTTGGTTGCTGAGCAGGAAAGCCTGCAGATTCTTCACTTCCACCCCCAACAAACACGCTGTTGTGTGATCCAGTCCAGCTGGTTTGAGCTACTCATTGCAGGGGGAAAAACACACACCAAAAATGCATGTTTCTACATTTAAAAAAAAGGAACCACGCAACCTTCAGACGACAGAATTCTGTGTGTATTGAAGTTGTTTTTGTATATACCTAAAGCATCTCAAGTTCCACACTGCATCAGAAAAGCTCCCTTGAGAAGTTTTTAAAACTGTGTAAGATAAGCTGGAAAGAGTCCTCCTGTTTCAGTCTTATCTCAAAAGCTCAAGGAGAAACAATAGAATAGGGTAAAAGTTCAGGTTCAGGAAACATTTTTAACATCATAAGATACACTTTGTAACCAAATTTCTGTGCTGCTCTTCTGGAATAAACACGTTATTCAGAACACGTTTAACAGTACAGAAAATATAAATCAGGATGAATATTACAAATTAAGAACACAGCTAAACCTCAAAAAATAAGCATTGAAAACCATGCCTATAGGAAGGTGATTTTTTAAAAAAAAGTGGTTAAAAATAGTGCCCTAATCCACATCAAATGCATTTCTAAAATGCATTCTCTGGTCTTTAATGTGGGTTAGAAGTGGGATAAGTAGTGTCTGCATGCTACCTCCCAAGCTGCTTTTAAAAAGATGTGTGTGGATGCAGCCTCTGCCAGTGTATGATCAGCAAGCTTCAGCTTTGAATTGACTAACCAAAGTCTACGTGGCTTTTTCAAAAGAACGCAGCTTGTTTCCTTTGCTTTGCTTTTTAATTACTACCGATTTCAATTCTTCTAAAAAGGAGGGGAATAGGGTGCGCGCACACAGTAAAGAAACCTGTCTGAAAAGCAGTTAAGGGGTGGTAGTGCACACTTTCCATCTGACCACCCTCTTTGGCCGTGGTCACACCACTTTAAACCTTCTTCAGTCCATCTTCAGATCTGACCGCTCACACCTTTGCATTTCTATCGATTTTATTGACTTTGCATTTGAGAAAGTCTAATTAGAGAGTGGAAAGCACACAAATAAAATGGATAGACATGAAAAGTTGTGAGCAGCCAGATATAAAGATGGACTGAAGAAGGTTTAAACTAGTGACCATGGCCTTTCTGGTAGTACAGTTATGGCTCAACCGGGACTTTATTCCAGTACGTACTGCATATTCTGCAACATCCAACAGGTGGCGATGTTGCACAAAAACTGCTTGTCTACAGATGGCTACTATGAAAGGAGCAGGTGCTTCAGAGGCTGGGTTCACACCTAAGTTTTAATCCAGCTTCAGTCCGCTTTCAGAATGAGAGAACACATCAATGAAGTGACAAGTTGGTTTCTTTCAGCATTATCTAACTCAGAAGATCCACCTTTGGGTTAGATACGCGGAAAGAAAATTACCGTTCACTTTGCTCATTTGTTCTTGCATTCTGAAAGCGGAGTGAAGTTGGATTAAACCTCAGGTGTGGACACAGCCAGACTAACAGAAGCACCAAGTCCAAATAACACATCATGGGCCTTTGGGCAGCAAGAGGTCAGAATTTCAGCAGGCAACTGTCCCCTATGTGGCAAGCACGGCTAGTTTTTTTGGCAGATACTGGGGTGGTTTGCCATTGTCTCCTCTGCCAAGAAAACTGCAGGCGGTTGCTCACGGATCCTGAGCTCCTTCTGCCCTTCGCCTTATTCTGGAATATATCTCAGGATAGCCGTCCGCTGTCCACAAGCTAATGCAGACTATGGCAGGCCTCACCTGGGGCCTTGCATAGTCTGCACCAGGAGGCAGGTAGCAGGTCCCTATTTTGGGATATATTTCTGGATAAGGACAAGTGCAGAAAGGCCCCTGGTTGTGGCTGCGCTAGCCTGCCCAGTTAGTTGCGGGTTCAATCCCCAACCTCTTCCAGGAAGTTGACAGCAGCAAGGCAAACCACTTCAGTACCTCTGCCAAGAAAACTGCACAGAAGTGCCCACCCAGTCAACCGGAAGTCAAGTCACAACAGTGACAACAACCTGTACGATCGTCTTGTCCTGTCCTGTATGAGCCCCCCCCCCCCCCCAGGCAGATCAGATCAGCCTCCATGGCCCTCCTCTGCGACCCACATCCTTCTCAAATCCGCTTGGCAGGAACAAGAGCAGGGCCTTTTCAGTGGCTGCCCCTAAACTGTGTAACTCCCTCCCCGTGGAGGCCAGGACGGCCCCTTCTCTTCCCTGCCTCCCGAAAGCTGGTAAAAAACATTTTTTTTTATTCCGAACTTTTGTCTTTTACTTCCCGTAGTGTTTTAAGCACATGTTTTATTTCATAATCTATTGTATCGTTCTTTCGATCTCGTACGCCGCCTCGAGTGTCTTTTTTGAGAAAAAGGCGGTGTATTAAACAAACGCTGCCCGCTGCCTTTCCCTCCTGCCCTTTCCGGCCACCTTCAAGGGCGCTGCAGCGGAGCCTTCCCGTTCGGCGCATCTGCCCGTCTCCGGCTTCCAGGCCGTCGCCAGGGCCAGGGAGCGAATCCGCCGTCGTCGCGCGCTCCTCCCTCTCGTGTGTTCCCAGCATTCGCAACGGCTGCGGGCCTCGCGCTCGTAGCAGGGCGGGCGCAGCGGAGAAGGGAAGGGAAGGGGAGGACCATCGGAGGCGGGCTGGCTGCGCGCTCCTTCCCGGGTCATGTTTCTTTCACTGCCGGAAGGAGGAGCCTGGCGATCGGGCGGCGGGAATGGGCCCCCGACGTCCGATGCGAGGGAGGAAGCGGAGCTGGACCCGGAGTAGCAGCCTCGGGGGTCCAAGAGGCGCCCCCATGACCCGGAGGAGCGAATCGTGGTGTCGCTTGCGGGAGAAGCAGAGGGCAGCGCGGGCGGCGGCAGCGCATCAGCAGCAGCGAAGGTAGGGGTGTTTGCGGGCGACCCTCCGCCCCGCGTGGCCCCCGGCAAGGCCATGCCACCCCCACCCCAAGCACACACCAGCAATGGGGCGGGTGGAAGCGGATGGGTCGTTCGCAGCAGGACCGAGCTTTACGCACCGAAGGGGTGATGGTGCCTGGATCGACTGGTCTCCTCACCCCGCCAACACCCATCGGTCTGGTACGCACACCCAGTTTTGCCCTCGCCCCTCCCGAAAAGGAGCAGGAGTGATGCGAACCGGCGTGGGGGGGGGCGTGGGGGGGCCTCGCTCGCACCTTTGACCTGGGGAAGAAGAAGACGACGGGAGACGCTCAGCGTGGCCCGCAGGGAAGTTAGTCTTGGCGCTTTGCCTTGTCCCGTTGGCCGCTCGGCTGGCCTGGACTCCATCCAGGTACGCGGGGAGGTTTGGCTGTGGATCTTGTGAGCTGTTGATCTTAAAACCCGGGCGCAAGTGGGTCCAGATTCGGGAGCGGGTCGCCAGCCGGTGTCCCGGAGCGAGCGCCCTCCCCAAACAAAGGGGGGCTCCCGATTGCGGATGCAAGAGCCGCTGCCCGTGCGCTGCCTTTGGAAGACAGTAGTTACATTTGTGCTTAAGACGCTTTATTAAAACTCCTGGCGTCACTCCGGCTGTGTTCACACCTGAGGTTTAATCCAGCTTCGGCCCACCTTCAGAGCGAGAGAACAAGTCAGCAAAGCGACAGGTAATTTTCTTTCGACATCATCTATCCTCCCAAAGGGGAATTTTCTGAGTTATTCAAGGCTGAAAGAAAACTTGTCACCTTGCGGATACCTTCTCTCACTCTGAAAGTGGACTGAAGCTGGATTAAACCTTAAGTGTGACCGCAGCCTCTGGGTGGGATTGTGAACCCATTGCTTCGGTGTGTGGGGAAAAAGAGAAAATGATTTTACCCTCTGGCCTCCCTCCCGTCATGGCCCTGCTCTGCGGCCTGCTATTTATTTGTTATTTGTATTTTTATCTCCCCTATATCCAAAATTGTGCTCTGCAGCCGGCCCAGGGCGTTCCTGGCCATCCTGAGCCGTCCCACAGCCGTTCAGGAGGGAGAGCATTCGCTCTCTCCCTCTGGAACAGCTGGGGGCCACACTCCCAGGTGTTGCTACTGGTAGACCGGGCCCAACTGTCAGCGCTTTGGAACGCAGATGCACAACGATGCTGGATGGGCTCACCACTTTGTACCTGGTGCCGATAAGTTGCATGGGTGCGTGCGTGCGTTCCTGAGTAGGTCCATGCCCAGGGGTATGTGTCCGGGGGAGGGGGGGTTCCTGCGGGCTGTAGGTGACCCAATCGGGTCCCTTAGGGCCCGTGGAAAATGGGGAAGGGATGGGACAGGCCTTCCCACCCCTAGGTCGAATTTGACCCAATGGCTGCAGGCCTGGGAGGAGCGTCCGGCCCCCGCACCAGCATTTTTGGGCTAGGCCATGCAGGGACAGATTCCCCTTTCGCCCCTAGGCAGGTAGGAACCTGTGCCCACAGGTTCCTTACCTGACTAGATGTGAAGGGGGAACGTGTCCCCGCGTGGCCTAGCCTGAAAACTTAACAATCTTACTGAAGCTTAAGCAGATCTAGACTCAAGGAAGTGACTCTCTGTTGGCCCTATTTAGTTTCCACAATATCATTATGGGGTGTTTTTCCACTGTCACTAGAAGTACCCATTAATGGGTACAAAAATGCCATTACATACCCATTAATGGGTACTTAATGGGTACTTCTAGTGACAGTGGAAAAACACCCATGGTGTTATATATTCCTGTGTTGTATTTTACAATATGGTCTGTATGTAACTACACTATGGATGTAGGTCTTGTGCCATAAAGCATGATGGGTAAATGTGGCTGGCATGGGAACCATGCACTAGAATTGGGGAAATGTTTATCAAAGATGTGGCACGTTGAATTGTGTTTTACGGCAGTCAGAATCATGTCATGCTTTTTATGCTAAGATGACACCAAGTTACGTTGATGAGCCAGGCGGTGCTTGGTCCTGAGTGGAAAGTGTTTTTTGCAATTATAAATCTGGAGCTCACCAAGTACATCTGAATAAACCTTATCTATTCAGCACCAAGGATTTCATTATTTCTGCTTTGCATCAGGTAGGGATTCGCAGAACCTGAGAACCCTGTGCATGTTGCTTGCCTAGGGTCTTACAGTGGAAGATAGGACGCTTTTAATTTCTAAATGCAATTATTGTCTCTTAAAAGTGTGAGGATGTCATAATTCTAAGCAGGCAAGTGCTTATAAAGAAATGCATGGAATGCCTCATTTGCACCCAGTTTATTTATTTATTTGCTTACATTTTTATCTCTCCCTATACCCGGGCGTCTTCGGGCAGGTAACAACATTGAAAATCAAACATTATTAAAACAATAACCGTATGCATGAAAACAATAGCATCTGCAAGAGGGAAGGGAAAAGTGTATACCCATTTAACCAAAGGCAAGGGCTAAGAGGTGCATCTTCACTGCCTTCTGAAATGTGTATAATGAAGGTGACTGATGTACCACAAGGGGGAGACTATTCCATAGCCTAGGGGCCATCACTGAGAAGGCTCTCTCCTGGGTGCCTACCCGCCTAGCCACTGAAGGCAGTGGGATAACCAGGAGGACCTCCCCTCCAGGTCTTAAGGTATGGGCAGGTCAATATGGGAGAAGGCGTTCCTTTAGATACTCAGGGCCCAAGTCGTTTAGGGCCTTATAACACCTTGAATGGGGCTCAGTAGCGAATTGGAAGCCAGTGCAACTCTTTTAAGACCGGTGTGATGTGCATCCGGCAAGCTGTCCTGGTTAGCAATTTAGCAGCTAAATTTTGTGAAGGGTAGAGGATGGACATGACTAAACAATTGAACAACAATTAGTCATAGTCACCATCATCACAAGCAGTATTTTAATATTTGAATACTATTTTTTTAAATAGGCTGGATTTTTCATTTGTTTGTTGATTTTTAATGTGTTCTTATGCATATTACTGTTTTAACCTGTTTTAAAACTGTAACCTGCCCTGAGACCTACGGGTATAGGGCGGGATATAAATATAAATATAAATATATATATAAAGCAGCTGCCAGGGTAGCCCCATGTAGAGCACATTAAAATAGTCTAGTCTGGAGGTTACCAGAGCATGGATAACTGTGGCCAAGTTTTCTTTGTCCAGAAAAGGCTTCAACTGGTGCACAAACCGTAGTTGGGAATAGGCGCTCTTGGCCACAGCCTCCACCTGTGCTTCAAGCGTGAGCACAGACTCCAAGATCTATGTTCTCTTCCTGCAGCTAGCCTGTAAACTAGAATCCGAACCAGCAGGGAGATAACTGACAAGGAGGTACATCTTTCATCATGCCTAATTGGTTTTAATGAATCAAAGACCAAATTTCATTCTGCCTTATTGATGTGCTGTTGCCCTACTGTCAGGATGTCTCCAGACTAGCCCAAGGTCACCCAGCTGGCTTCAGGGAGGAGTGTGGAATCAAGCCCAGTATTCCCAGATAAGAGTCCAGCTCCCTTGCCACTAGACCAAATGCTTACATGACCCTTAGCAGGATGATATGCACATAGATTAGCTGCTGAAAAATGATTTCAGGTGTATACCTGCATATATTTCTAACTGGGGCCTGTGATTGCATTCTGTATGTACAAACTAGGCATTTTATTCACCCCCCCCCTCTGCCTTTTTCCTTTTTCAGCATCCTGTGACCTCCCTTTTTCTTTTTTGCAGTTCAGACACTGAGGATGAGGTGGACATGCATGAGCCCAGGTACTTGGAGTCTTGGATAGTGAATCTTCTGCTGGAGTACACAGCAGCTGAAACCAGGGAGGATGATCAGCTTGGGCACATCCTGAAGGTGGGTTTCTTTGTGACACTTTTAAGCTATCCTTAACCCAGATCCTCCACTTGCTTATCTATGGTATCCGGTCCTTGAACTTCCACAGCATGGTGAGAACCCTGTGCATCTGAATGGGCTGTCTAGCACCTGAAGGCAATGGGTGCTAAACAGGGCCACTGTGCGGATGCTGTAGCACCCATCCCAAGGCTCCGATTAGGCCCGAGCTGGAAGGTCTACCAGTGGCGCAGCGCGATTGGCCTGCGTAGCTGTCATTCGGGGTCACTTCCAGGTACAGTGGGCATGGCAGAGAGACACAGCTTCATAGCTGCCTATGTAGCTGCTATAAAGGACGTGTGGCTTACGTAATGTGTGTGTTGAGAGGCGGACCTGGAGCTGCCCTGCTGCAAATGGCAGCCCTAGGCATGACCCAGGACCCCATTGGCCCGGTATATGTGCTGAAGCATACTCTGTGATCTGGTCTTCATGGTTCAAGACCAAATTAAAGACCTCCATTAATCTGGATTTAAGGGCCTGGAGACCCCATTAAATTGGGATTTTGACACCACTCATGCAGACAACATATTCAGAATAGGGTCCTAAGGGGCCATGTGTGCGGAGGTACATAACTGATTCATACCAATTGCATACCTATCGGGTTCCTAATGGGGTCTTCGCTGCACGTGCAGAAAGGCCCTATAACTACCATAAGCTATGAATGAATGCACAAAAGCATCCACTTCATTCAAATATCAGTCTTTGAAGGTGGTCAGCAGTCGCTTCAAATGCAAATATACGAACTGATATGACTTTGTGTGGATTTTGAATGTGACAAATATTCATGCACATATCTACAACAAAATAATACTCATTGGCCTCAAGGAGGTTGTAGCTAACTGCTCATAAGCCACCTACCAGGGCTTCTAGAGACAATGCGTCATCAAGAATCACCTCGGCGTCTACTTGATATGTTGTTTAATTACTGTTGTATTCAGCAAAGATTAATTAAGAATGTAAGAGGAGCCCTGCTGGATCAGGCCACAGCCCATCTAGTCCAGCATCCTGTCTTACACAGTGGCCCGCCAATTGCCCATGGGCATCTCAAGCAGAGACAAGGGCAAACCTCCACCTGCTCTCGAATCCCAGCAAATGGTCTTAGAGGCATCCTGCTTGTCCTCACAGCCTGAAAGATGGACTGAGCCATCCATTCTAGTAGCCATTGATACATCTGTCATCCATAAATTTGTCTAACCCATTTTTGAGGGAGGAAGATTCACCTCCAGGCCATGTATCTTCTCCTGCTGAGAAATGCAACCCCATCTAGAGGAGGTCACCTTCTCAGTTTCTGGATGTCAGAACATTTTTGGGCATCTAGCAACATTGAAAATGCTTACTTTACCTAAATTGCTTTATTTTAAACTCTACACATTTACATAATCCCTGCTCAATTGAATAGATGGAATCATGAGTTGTTATGTTTTGTCTTTGTTGGGAAAAGCTCTCAGATATGGACAATACATTTATACCAGCAAAACAATATTGGAAGGTAAGGATCTCCAGATTTGCAACTTCATTATGATGCATTTCATAATAGACCTATAATAGTATTTCAAGACCCAATTAGTTCCTGGTGATTACAATACACATTAAAATAAACAATATACCAAACTGAACTGTTTTCCTTGACCTAAAATGCTGAACCTTATTTTGTCTTTTCTCCCCCCGATGTCTTTCATAGGTTTTGGAGGAGACAAAGGCTCTACAACATAATGGGCAGAGCCCAGTGGCAACTCTACGTATTGCAGATGGACATCACTATATCCGAGCGGTCGTTACTGCAGAAGCAGTCCAGAGGACAAAATGGTGAGTTTTAAACTCTTTGGTGAAGTCAAGGAGGATTCTGGGAAAGGTACAACATCCACGGTTGAAATGACAGGAGGAAGTGAGGGAACGGGCAGCTTTGCAGCCTGTGTCATTTGTCGTGGAATAGGGCATGAGGTTTAGTCAATGTTCCAGCATTTCTCCTGCTCTGCCTTCTAAGAAAAGAGTTTTTATGGGCCACAGCAGTGCTTCTGCAACCTTTGCTGTCCAGTAGCGTGAAACAGTAGCTACGTATGATGGGTCGGACTGATGGCAACTTTCCATCAGCCACGCAACATCTGGACTGGTAGAATGACGAGGGGTAAATTTTTCCATCTGGTCTTTGCTTTGTTGCTGTGTCAGTGTGACCATAAGACACAAAAGCTATGGACCTGCCAACAAAATATTTTTGCTTTCTGTCAAAAGATGACAACAACTGGAGTCAGATGAATCTCTCAGAAGAGAGCATCCACCTGCAGAAAACAGTCTATGGGAGATCTCAGTTCAAGAATGTAGGGAATGTGTGAGAATGTAAGCAAATACACATTCTATAACAACTATGGTGTCAAACAATTGTGGGCTTTATAATAGATCCACACAAGAGACGTTTTCGCATTACTCCCGTTCCATTTGGAACGGGAGTAGGACGGGAAGCTTAAGACAGCTCCCGGCGCTTTCCCCTTTCACACACAGACGCGCCAGAACGCGTGTAAACGCGTTCCGGAGCGTCTGTGTGCGAATGCTCAAAGCGCCGGGAGCTGTCTTAGCCGGCAAAGGCCGGCCAGGGGCGCGGAGACAGCCGCGGAGGCAGATCGACAATCAGCTGATTGTCAAACAGCTGATTGTCGAAGCCGCGCCGGCGTCGGAGGCGAGCCCGCAGCTGTTCGGGAGACAGAAGCAGGCACGAATGCTTCTCCTCCCGAACGCCTGCGGGCGGCTCGTCCGCGTTCGAACGCATGTAGAGCACTTTAAAGTGCTCTACATTTCGAACGCGAGAAAGACAGCTGCGGACACGTCGGAGCGCAAGCCGCGCTCGGGCAATGCGGATGCCGTGTCCGCAGCTGTCTCCCACGCGTCCCGTTCACCCCCGTGCGAAAACGTCTAAGCATAAGGCAATTATTTGTTTGGAGAAAGGTGGTTTTCCCATTTTCTCTATGGAGTTGCATGGCAAAACCCATGCTTGTGTTGGAAGAGCACCTATTCATCATTAGTACATGATGACTTATTTTAAAGGAGTTTAAAATTCTGCTTCTTTGAACCTTGAATATGCTAATAGATTGGTATGTCAAATTTTGCTTTGAGAGAAGTAAATGAAGGATAATCTCTGTACATGAATAACCAAGAGTGGTTGCCACATAACATTGATTAGTTTGTACACATAAGCAGATACTATTTGAATGATTTTATTCGTTTTTGGAAATACTTGGAGCCATGAAATGGTGGCAAGCAGGTGTTTTTAAAGTGAATATGTACCTTGGCTATTGTTCTCCAGTACTGGATTTCAGGTGTTGGAATTTTGAAACAGAAAACTGAAAATCTCAACAGTTTTTGTACATGGTCCCATGTTCTCAACCATGATCGCAAATGAAGCAGGAGACACGTAGATGATCCCTGTGAACCTGTCTTTGTCTATACACTTTTCCCTTTATTTTTCTCAGCCCTCTCCTGCAGTCTGGGTTTTCAAATATCACTGGCCAGTTCATCGTCCTCCGGAACTATAGGGTGTGTTTTAAAGAGTCGCCAATGGCGGTAAGGCGTGTGAATGTGTTTTTTTAATGCTCTTATAGATTATTGGAGAATAAACAGTGAACAAGTATTTTGACTGCTAAATCCTGCTGTTCAGTGTGTCCAGATGGGCTAAAAATAGCACCGTTTCACGACTGTTGTGGTGAGGTCGCCTCACACGTCGTCCCTAAAAAGTGCAAGGTTTTTAATGACTCACAACCAAGTGTGTGTATTGTATATAATATTTCCTTAACTTTTTGATGATATTCTGGAGATAATGCACATTTGATGAGGTAGAAGAAGAAGGCAGATATGTATAACATTGGTTTGCATCTCCAGGAACTTGGGGACTAGAATATTAAGAAAATAGTGGACATTTACTGGGTTGATGTGGAAGATGAACAAGTAATGTAACTTGATTGGTCAGCTTGTGCAGGAAATCTGTTATATTAATGTATGAGATGAAGATCTGGCATGGTGTTAAGACTTGTATATGGTATTTAGCAGACAATTTGCTAATTATGTTCTGCGGACTTACCCTGTAATTAGCAGGGTTGGTTTTTTCCCCCTTTCTTATATGAGGGGACAATTGTTGTGACCCACAACCCTCTAGGATTTTTGCAACCTTATTAATGTAGGTGAAAAAATAATGCCGGTTTTGGCACTCATTAGTCAGAACTGTCCTTCATTAGTTTGGGGTAGGGGTATTTAATCTATTCAGATGTTTTACCATATGACCGGTTAATTATTTTACCTCCTTGTCTGAAACTGTGGAATAGGATGGTGGAGAAGTGGGAGAAACACCCAGCTCAAAAGCATCATAATGAGTATTCAAGTAAAGAGAGGAAACAATGTGCCTCCTCCTAGGAATTTCAGTAGAAACTTTGCATGAAGATTGGTACCCTGAGGATGCATTTTCTCAAGAATAATTGGTTTAACACCAATTTTAAACAGTTTGAATGACATTGCATGTACTTTGAACACTGGGAAGCTATTTGGCCTGCTGGGGCCTGGTTTGGTTTAGCCCAGCTAACAAGGGGGAAATGAGTGGGCCGTTCCTAAGTCCGCAAAGGATAATTAAAAATAATGGATCATACTGGCAAACTGGAAGCTGATGTTATTTTAATGCAGGCAATTATAAAAATGCTCAGTGACAAGTGCTGTTTTAAGAGGTCTTTCTCCTTCTGTGGTATGCAAAAGGAATATTTTTTTTCTAAAAACAAAGATAGTTTTAGGAGCTATTAAACTAAAGTTTACATAGTTGTGTTTGCGGCCTTAGTACCTTGGAAGTCATTTATTAAAATGCCCTTTGCTTCCTATATACAGTATAAAATACTACAGGTCTGTGTGTATGAGAGACATAACAGGCCAATGGTGGGCAAGGAGAAACTGTTGCCAGAGCAGATATGGGCCTAGGGGGAGAACAGGAAGTGAAGCCATGCCTTAGTAGCTGTATTTCCTTGCACAAAGTGGTGGGTAACCACGTGAAATGTCGCCTGTGGCACCATGTTTAGATCAACTTATGATTTCATGGCCAGCCTGCCGTTTCGCCAGGGTCACAACACAGCAATAAGGGGGACAGCCACTGAAGAAGTGATTATTAACAAGATTATATTCTTACTATACATCAAATAAAAATATTAATTGCATTTGACACACAGGTTAACTTCTACTTTTAAATATATATATAGGAAAAATATAATCTTAATCATTTTTAACAGCCAGCTACCTACCTATCTATCTTTAGGAATTGTTGTTTTTCCCCTTAAAGATTTTTAAAAAGATTTTAAATATAAATTGTAATGGTACACAAAGGATTCCCTCCCTCCCTCCCTTCTCTTTCTTTCTTTCTTTCTTCTTTCTTTCTTTCTTTCCTTCCTTCCTTCTTTCTTTTTTCTTCCCTCCCTCCCTCCCTTCCCTCCCTCCCTTCCCTCCCTTCTTTCCTTCCCTTCTTTCCTTCCTTCCTTCCTTCCTTCCTTCCTCCCTTCTTTCTTTCTTTCTTTCTTTCTTTCTTTCTTTCTTTCTTTCTTTCTTTCTTTCTTTCCTTCCTTCCTTCCTTCCTTCCTTCCTTCCTTCCTTCCCTCCCTCCCTCCCTCCCTCCCTCTTTCTTTCTTTCTTTCTTTCTTTCTTTCTTTCTTTCTTTCTTTCTTTCCTTCCTTCCTTCCTTCCTTCCTTCCTTCCTTCCTTCCTTCCTTCCTCCCTTCTTTCTTTCTTTCTTTCTTTCTTTCTTTCTTTCTTTCTTTCCTTCCTTCCTTCCTTCCTTCCTTCCTTCCTTCTTTCCTTCTTTCCTTCTTTCTTTCTTTCTTTCTTTCTTTCCCTCCCTCCCTCCCTCCCTCCCTTTCAGGCTTGCATATCTAACATTTTGTCTATTAAAGCCAAAAATGTATTTTAATGTTACTTGCCCTGAGACCTTAGGGTATAGGATGGAATACAAAAGCAAATAAATAAGTATCCCATGAGGTCTTGTTTAAGAAAGGAGGTGGAAAGAATCCTTAAAAAAACCCAAACCCAAGTGTTTTTTTTACTGGGAGTTTTTATGTGAGACACCTGTTGGTCTTTGGCAGAAGAGCAGGGGCCATTGCTTTGTCCTGAGGTGAATTTGTATCAGATGGAAGGAGTCAAGAGATCTTCCACAGCGATAAGATTCCCTCCTTTTATGTGAGTTAATCTTTGCTGAAATTCATACTTATTCACCTTAGGGCTAAGCGAAAAATGGTTCAGCAAAAGGCTGCCTCCTGTCCTTTCCCCGTAATCTGTTCTTTTTCTGCACTTTCTGAGGTGGAGTTCTCTCCGAGTCCATCCTGAGGTAAAAACGCCTCAGGCAAGCTGATCTGAGGTGAAATCCTGAATGGACACAGGCAGGTCTTTTACTGCTGTGTGTCTTCTGCCGGCAAAGGCGTCAAGCGCTTGCGGGATTTTCAGGCTCAGGCGATGCAATGGCTTCAACCTCTTCGTCATGTTCACCTTGACTTGGGGGTGGTGGTGAGAGGAGAGCCATTTGCTTCTGTCTTCTCTGACAGCAAAACGTCCTGGGCTGTGGTCTATCTCATGGTTCTTGCCTTCCTAGACTTCAGGGCTTGATTAATGAAGGACTTTTGTCCCCAGCCCGCCTCTTGATTCTTTTGCTAAAGTTTTCCGAAAGCTAGGAGGCCAACATTTGGGTAGGTCAGATCAAGGGGACAACTTGTAAATGTTATTAATTTTATATAACAAGAACAACAACAATTGTTCTGCTGCCTTCCCTCCAAATAATTCAGACACATTTCAGATCTGGTTGGCCCTGGCCTTTGGCTAAATTAGAAAAATCCTTTTTCCTTCCTTCCCACTTTCAGGCCCTGTTACGGTTTTGGCCTGTTCATTTTATACTGGCTTTGAATGTTGCGATAAAAATCTAAATAAGCAAATGAAATGAATGAACATTGGCACTCTGTCTGAGAGAGACCCTTCTGCCAGCTCAAATAAAGACCTATCCTTATGCCTCTTTCTCTCGCAGGAGGATTGTGAATTTTATCTTCTCCTTGAACATTTCCTTGTGATACCTATGAAGAGGCAAGAGATGCAGCAGTTGGACTGGTGAGACATCCCCGGTCCTCCAAATTTTATGATCGTTTGGGGCATCTCTGTGTGTGGATGGAGGACGGTGGTTCGGTACAAGTCTCAGTTTGGCCTAGTTGTTAGGGAGCCGGACTCTTGTCTGGGAATTCCAGGTTTGATTTTGCACTCCTCCACGAAGCCAGCTGGGCGACCTTGGGCAAGTCACAGCTCTCTTCTGAGCTCTCACAGTTCCACCTACCTCAGAGGGTATTCTGTTGTGGGGAGAAGAATAGAAGATTTGTCAGCTGCTTTGAGTCCCCTTAAATGGGTGAGAAAAGCAAGGTAGAAAAGCCAACTCTTTTCAAAGGCCTTTGGCCCTTTGAACAAAACTCTGCTTTCATAGCTCTCTTAATAGGATTCCTAGCGTCCCTTTCTCATCCTTTAATACTCATGTAGTTTTTCATTGGATTGAATATTTCCTTTTTTTTAAATGACCTGTGTTCCCTCCTTTAAAAAACAAGTTTCATCCAGACAGCACTTACTTAATCCATATTATTTGGATTATCTGGAGTAAAGCATGGAATATTAGGAATAAAATGGTTCTTGATGTGCTTTACTTTGCACTATCCGTTGCTGCATTCATGCCGAAGTTTCAATCCGGTTTTAGTCCACCTTCAAAGTGGAAGAACCCATTAGCAAAGTGGATCATTTCCCCCCCCCTATATTTTCTAACCCAAACACTGATTTTGCAAGTTAGATAAAGCCAAAAGCAAACAACCTGTCACTTTGCCAGTGCGTTATCTGACACTGAAAGTGGACTCAAGCTGGATTAAAATGTGGGTGTGGACACAGCCCATTTGTCATATTCTTTCATGTGTTATGAAATGGCCTTAGGCCATTCATACATACATTTGAAAGAGTCTATGCACATTCTCATATGATGTTTCTAATGGTTAAATATAACTGCAGCTAGAAATGTAACCAGATATATGCTATAAGGTGGCAAGGGCATTTGACGTGAGTTCTAGTCTGTTTATGAGAGGGATGACGAAGTTTTAATGCCACCATATTGGCCATGGCGAAGGTGATGGGAACTTTAAAGGTGCAGCAGTCTAACTCCCTTGGTGGATTAATTTTTAAATATTAGGAGTTACATTTTAGAATACTTTTTCCAGTTTCCAAATAATTGTTGCCCATTTGTGCATTTAAGAACAACAGTTTTTCAGATTTAATGGCATTCCCTAATTTGGCGAGATCACAGCTGGAATTCTGGAATTTCTTCTATGTTAGATTTCTTCTGTCTTAGATTCTCTGAGGTTTTGGTTACAATGAAAAGCCAGAATTTTCAAGATGTCACTATTTTTTAGCAATCGGGAGCCATCAGTGCTGCAGAAGATAAAAGAACTCTGGATGTAAGTACTTTGTCCAAAATTAGTTCTTTTTTTACTTGCTAGTTAAAATTAACATTTTTCAGCGAATTGTTAATATCCAGTTATGTTTCTGTGTTATTCAAAGTCGTAAGCTTTTTAGAATGTCGAATGTACAATATTTTTTAATAATGACCCTTTACCCCCAGTCCAAGATGGAGGTTTTAATTGCATCTTCTGTGAAGAGTACATGAATGGCTGTCAGTCTTAATAGCCTGGGTGATATCAGAATACTTTGGGCCTGTTTGCACTTGCCTTTATTCTGGAATATATCCCAGAATAGAGGCCTGCTGTCCACATGCTAGTGCAAGCTGCAGCAGGCCCCAAGTGAAGCCTTGCAGACCACAGCCCTTTATCCTGAGACATACTCCAGAAAAAGGCCAAGTGCAAACATACCCCTTGTTTTTCCACAGATAAGTAACGATTGGTTCCATATGTACTGTACCTACAACTTTGTTAATGCCCTTTCCATTATCAGTACACCTGAAAAAGGTAGGGGAATATTAACTACCAGTACTACTGACTGCTAAAATTCAATACGACTGGTAATATCCACAAAGTCTGTGCACATGTTTTTGTGCAAGACCTGAGCAGATCAACAAATTTCCACTTGGAATAAATGGATAAATAACATAACTCTGTCTAGCTTCCTCTCCTAGAAATTACAGACTACCTAATGACTCTTAAGAAGCAAGATTCCGTCCTCCCCCGCGAAGCCAGCTTGGTGTCCTTGGGCTAGTCACAGCTCTCTTCTGAGCTCTCACAGCCCCACCTACCTCACAGGGTGTTCTGTTGTGGGGAGAAGAATAGAAGGTTTGTCAGCCACTTTGAGCCCCCTTAAATGGGTGAGAAAAGCGGGGTAGAAAAGCCAACTCTTCTTCTTCTACCCTCATAGGCCTGTTCACATCTGTCTTCTTGTAAGTGCTGGCCCACATGCTGCCACCACTGCAATATTGGAGCTCGCTAACCCCTCGCTAAAGTTAACTAGCTAAAAAGCAGTCCACAGCTTGACCAGGAGAAGCTAGGTGGCTCCCAGGGAGCAGGTTTTGTACCCTCTGCCAGGTACAGCACTGCAAGTGGGTGTGTCAATGGGACTGTGGCTATGCAGTCACATGCCATGTCCCAATTGCCATGGCAACAACTGAGTGCACTCCCCTGCTCTGCAGGACCCCCTCCCTATTTCCTCTGTATCATAAAATATTTTCTGAAGCAAGGGGGCAGGGATCGTTAACTGGTAGGTCACGAATCACAAACTTTGGAAAACGCTGCTTTGGACATATGGTGTATATCATATGTTGCAGAAAAATGACCTACGTCACTTGGTTACGATTTAATCAAAGCAGGAATGATAAGAACTTAAGAGGAGCCTTGCTGGATCAGGCCACAGCCCATCTAGTCCAGCATCCTGTTTCACACGGTGGCCCACCAATTGCCCATGGGCATCTCAAGCAGAGACAAGAGACGTTTTCGCACGGGGCTGAACGGAACGCGGAAAAGACAGCTGAGGACACGTCATACGCATTGGCCGCGCGCGGCTTGCGTTCCGACGTGTCCGCAGCTGTCTTTTCCGCGTTCGAAATGTAGAGCACTTCGAAGTGCTCTACACGCGTTCCAACGCGGACGAGCCGCCCGCAGCCGTTCGGGAGAAGAAGCGTTCGCGCCGCTTCTGTCTCCCGAACGGCTGCCGGCGCGCCTCCGACGCCGCGCGGCTTTGACAATCAGCTGTTTCTCAAACAGCTGATTGTCGATCTGCCTCCGCGGCTGCCGGCGCGCCGCTTGCCGGCATTTGCCGGCTAAGGCAGCTTCGGGCGCTTTGAGCATTCGCACCCAGACGCTCCGGAACGCGTTTACACGCGTTCTGGCGCGTCTGTGTGTGAACGGGGAAAGCGCCCGAAGCTGGCT
Source organism: Aspidoscelis tigris stejnegeri (assembly GCA_023333525.1). Lineage (NCBI taxonomy): Eukaryota > Metazoa > Chordata > Lepidosauria > Squamata > Teiidae > Aspidoscelis > Aspidoscelis tigris. Next base: position 8,526,967 of record JALMGA010000013.1, read on the forward strand.
TAAGCTTTCCGCCTGAACGCGTTCCGTCTGGAACGCGATTCAATGCGGAAATGCCTCAGGGCAAACCTTCTCCTGTTCTCGAATCCCAGAAAATGGCCTTACAAGCATCATGCTGGCCCCCCAGCCTGGAAGATGTACTCAAGCAATGCAGTTTGGCAAATTTTATGAAGAATGCCTACAACATATTTGTGTGCGGAAACTTATATGGTCAGACTTGTGCTTCTCATTTTTCTTGTTAAAAACATTAGGGAAGATACGAGTAAATTGCTGTACTGTTTCTGACTCTGAGGTGTCTTAAAACCCCTGTCCTTGGTGGTTTGATCATGTAGGATCATATAAACCAGGGAAAATGAAACAATTTGAAATATATAGATGAGCTTCACTTGTAAAGAGGAGCTGATTTGAAGATGTTGCTAAACTAAAGTACGTTTCATTTTATTTTTAGGAAAAGCCTTGCCCTGCAACCCTGGTCCAGTTCAGGTATGACATGGTGACTGCAGGATATCTTTGAAATAAAATATTAATAATGCTTGCACTGTGGGATTTTGGAATAAATTCCTATGAGTCTCCGTGCAAGTAACTTAATTTTTTTCTTTTTCTTAATAGGGTGTTTTCTTACAAGCACAGACTATGGCCCTTTTTGTATTTACCTTTGATTTGGTCTGAAGACCCTCTTGGACCAGATCCTGCACATTAATGTGGATCAAGGAGCCCCCCCCCGCCCCGCCTCTTGTTAGTCCTGCTCTGTCTGAACAAGATGAAACTACTTCCGGATTAAGAGGTTGTAATCTGGATCTCTTGTGGGTTGTTTAAACAGGTCCACAAGAGGACTAAGGCCCTTATTCTGGATCATGAGAAGTGTGCATATGAGACCGTGCAGATGGCACACACCTGTGATCCAGAACTACAAGGGGCTGCAAGGGGCTGGGGGTGGGGGGCGCTGTGACGCCCATGGGCTGGATCAGTCCTGCCAGTACAGATGGCTCTCATCTTGCCCATGCCTCTACATGATCTGGATCAATAGTTCCGGTTAATCCAGATGCAGTGATCCAGATCATATGGAGGTAAGTGCAGAAAAAGTCTATATTGCATAGTTTTTATCGCTTTGATTTAGTCTTTGAACCACAAAGCCAGTTTGCAGATTCTCTCCATCTTGTCTCTTGTAGGTACAGTGCAAGTAGGGTGTGTGTGCAAGAATGCAATTTCAGAATTCGAATCGAATCGGATATCCGAAGATTCAAGTCGATTAGAATCTTTAAAATTCAAATGTATTGACATTCAATTCAAATCAAATACATTCAGATCTACTCGTACAAATATTTGATTCATATTTGAAGATACGAATGTCAACAACATTCACATGTGTTCCTACACATCCATATCCATCCCGTTTTTATCCCATATGCGTCCTGCTTTCATCTCATATGTATCCGTACAAATGCGTACGGATACGAATAAGTAGCGTACGGATATGTATGTAGAGCATAAGTATCCGCGCACATACGAATGTCCGAATAATTTGTGCGTACGATTTGAAAGATTCAAAAATTTGTTTGAATGTTAAATTCAAATGTATAGACCTTTGATTCAAATTGGAATGTCCAAATTTGGCCGAATTTGATCGAATTTCAAATGTTTTGTATATTTGGGCACATCCCTACAATGTAGTGGTAGATATAGTCAAATATGTCCCTCAACCACTTCAGACTTTAAGCAGGCACGCAGATGTGCCAAACAGGGGTATTTGTTCATTAAGAAATCTATGTAGCAGGTGAACAAAGGTCAATTTGCATCCCCATCTGGCTACTGTGCCTGGTGGAAAGATTTATATTTCTCACCCCATTCCAATATTGTGATTACTTCTTTTTTTTATTTGCACCGCTATCAAATTAACTAGGGTAATTGAAGACCAGAAAAAAGTTACTTGAAACCAAGGGGTTTATTACCTCAGTATCCAGGGAAGGATTGACCCTTTGCACCCTGCTAGCTATTATAAGATACCTGCTCAGTTTCCTTTTTTGCTTACAGTACAATATTTTCACTGGAATGGTTATTCCCCAAACTCCTGACGCAGGTATATTCTGTATTTTTTGGTACAGGCTCCTGGCATGCCTTTCCTGTTCATGAAGTCCTGTTCTTAAGTAATTGTCTACTTATGTGTGCATTTAGAACCACCATCTGTATCTGATGTCCTGAGGGAGATAAAGCAGGATCAGCTCAGCACTTTGAAACAAAACGTTGAAAATTGTATCAGTTTGTTGGATCCTGGTCAGATGTTGGATTCTGAGCAGCTGGCTATATATCCGGACACCAAATGGCAAAGGGAACTCAGAAGTGATAAGGTCTTTCTTTATGTAATTTATATTCATCTCTGGTGGGAGTGCAGAGAAGTAAATAAGTTTTGGGATGATATATGCATAGAAACTAATGAGATATTAGGTTATATAGTAAATTGGACCAGACAAAGCTGTATGTTGCAAATGTGTGACAGTATCAATGTAAGAAATAAGGAAATTTTGCAACAGTTAATTTTGGCAGTGCAAATAGTAATAGTTCTAGTGTGGAAAGATAAAACAAAATGGGGGAAAAACTGAAATGGTGGTACTATATTATCAATGAAATTTGAATTATTGAGTGAAAAGAGAGGAAAGTACTAAGATGTTTACAAGAAGGTGGAATATTAGAGATAAGTGGATAAAAGTAATTACTGTCAACAAAACGGAGAGAGCCAATAAGAGGAAATTTTGAATGAATTTATCCCATTGTTTGAAAAATAAAAGATATGTAAACAGAGGTGGGGAAGAAGAGTTTGGGGTTTCTTTGGGAAATTGAAACTTTAAATTTGCAAAATATATATTTTTTAAAAACTTTGTCTTTATGGTGATTTTGCTCTGGCTGTGGCACTTTGACAGAAATCACGGATTTCAAACTGCAGCCCTTCAGATATTACTGGACTATAGCCGCTGGGATTCTTCTCTTGTGCCGGCCCAAGTCAAATGCTGAAAGCTGCAATTCAGGAAATTCTGGGGGACTGCAGTTTGAGGCCCCTGAGACAGATGGATGATAGAATATGCAACAAAAAGTGGAAACTGCTCAAGTTTTTATTCCTAATAAATGACGGGAGTCCTGAATCTTCTCATTTCTCCACATATTAATCCTGGTGGAACTCCTGTACTAGCAGTAATTGTTTCCAGTTTGCTTGCCAGAGATTATTATGACCTAAAATGTTAGAAAGCTGACCAAGTTATAAAGAGCTCTGGGTCTATGAAACGCCACCCGAAAATTTGTGAATCTAGCCTGCTGTGTGTGTGATGCAGAAATGGCTCATCCTTTTTAATTTCAGGAGCTCCACCAAGACACTTTTACAGTCCCATCTAAACTCTTGATGATCAGTGAGGAAGATGAGGCAGCACTTCGCAAGGCCTGCTTAAGAAGTGAGTACCACAGCTAAGCTGCCACAAGAAAGAAATGGGGTATTTAGAAAGTGGGAAGATGTGGTCTTTCCAAATGTCATTTGGCTTCAGATCTGATCAGCTCCTGACCCCCTTACTTTGACTGATACAAAAGCAAGACTGATCACAATGCGCACTGTGATATACTGGCTGCTTGTTTGATAGGGATTCGGATGCTTTTGAACAGGTGCATTAGTTTGGTGCATTTCTAGTCTTACTATGACTGTGTTTACAGTTCAGAGTAATTCCATGTTTATTAGTAGCCCCAATTTTCCAAAGCTGTTCTTTCTTTTCCACTTTACAGAGCATATAGAAGAACTAACCTCGAAGGTCTGACTCTTGCTAGATCACATTTAGAACAATCCTGTTGAAAATACGATTTCTACCTCCTGTTTTCCCTGAAACTTTTTAATGTGCTGGTTCTCAGAGTTCTCAAATTGTAATCTCCATTTGCAGTCATTTCTTTACCCAACTGGGTAACATCTTCAGTGCAAAGATGTTACCTAGTCAGATAGTGAAATGTATGCGAATGACGGACTTAGTTTGGAGAAGTCTCAGTAACCTCGGTGTTTCTCTTTCTGACGAGAATCCTGACCACCAGTTTAGAAAGAAACAGTTGTCTGCATTCTTGTTTTTAGCAGCAGAATCTGAAAACCTTGATGACTCCTTAGAAAATCCTTGGGACATGTTTCCAAGAATGACCATGTCCTCCTCCACTGGTAAGTTTGTGTGTTTTCCATCAGCTGCCTGTGGAAAGAGGTGCTTACGTCTTTATACTGGCAGCTTAATTTGCCTTGGGCAGAAATGATGGGATATCATTAGCTAAATATCATTAGGCTAAATATAGTTGCACTTTCCTCCCACTTTGTGGTAGCACTGGTTTTTTAATATGTATTTGTTTTAACATGTTGGTTTTTAAAATGTTGTAGGTATCGCTGTTTTAAGATATATTGTTTTGTTTTAATGCACTGAATTCTGTTACCTGCCCTGAGACCTACGGGTACATGGCGGGATAGAAATACAAATATAAATAAATAAATTCTTGAATTTTCAGCAGAAAGAGGGATCAAGATGATAGGACATACAAATGATGTGAAAAGTTAGCATTTGTTCCTTTTTAAAAGACCTTTTATTTTATATACATTAGTAGTCATCAGGATGCTAAGTGTTCTTTACTTAAAATTATATTTTTATCAGTTTTGGTACTTCCTTTTTTTTGTTTAGCAGTAACCTAATATTAACTTAGTTCACTTGCTTAACCCCCTTGTTTTAAGAAAAATGGCAAACTGATGTCAAATAGGTAATATGCTATTTCTGTCATCTGCAGATATCTTACCTTACTTGTATAAGAGCTGCAGGAAGCCTGCCTCTGATCATAGTTTGCTTTGCACTCCCCTGTGACTTTGAAGTTACTGTTTTTATTGTTTGGCAGACACATCTGGCTCAGCACCTAGCCTTCCCAACACACAGCAGGTGCTTCTGGCTAGCACTGCAGCGGAAGAAGAAACTCCATGCTCCAGCAGCTGCACCCCAGATCTGCTGGAGCTTCATGCCCATGTACCTCACTGTGGGTCTGACCAGGCTCCCTCAGGAAAGACTGCGCTCCCGACTTCCATGCAGTCTGCAAATCAGGAAACAATAGCTGTTGCACTGAATACGGCATGTGAAGAGAGCAGAATTTCAGATATCGACGACAGTATTCCCCGCGTACAGCCTCTGAACAATCTGTCTTCTGACGCTGCGTGCCTTCCCTCTTCTGCTGATCTATCTGCTAGAAAAGATTTATTTCTTGACAGTATGGAAGAAGACCATCTGGCCCATTTGCAAAGGAATATGGCGGTTGTGGTGAGGGAAACAGGAGACAGAGACATTCAGACAAGCAGGAGATGTTTGATAGCTAAAAGAAAAAAACTAATGTCAGATGAGGAGGAAATTATAGATATTTCTTCCAGTCCAGACTGTATGAGTCATAATACTCCAGAGCAGCCTTCTTCAGCCTTTCCAAAACCTCCTAATTTGGAACCTCAGAAATCCCCCTTGGTGAGATTAGTGAGCTTACCCAAAAAGAGCCGTGTGAAGGGCATCCAGAAATCACAGCATCAGGCGCCTGCCCAGGTCAGGTGTACAAATGGACTTAGAGAAAGAAGACTGGAGGAGGAAGAAGTTGCCACTAGAAGACCAGGAAAACATTCAGGACATAAGCAACAGGTAAATCTTGGTAGTAAAACTTTACGTTGCTTGGGTTTAAGGCTGTGATTTTTTGAACGTAATCTCCATTACGGTTACTTAGAAGAACACGGTGTCCGCTCTGATGTCTTCAATTTTGCTTGTGCGATATTCTTTTTGCAGATTTTATGTCCACAAAATTCATGTTTTTCTGGTTTGATAATCATACAAGGGGCCTATTCACACTTCACTTACTGGAATGGTATAATAACATCATTCCTGTGGGGCAAAGATCAACCCTGGAGGGAGTCATCCAAACTTCAAGTGCTGGTGCAGTCCCAGAGAAGTGAAGATCTGGAATGGGTCAGGTGTTTGCATTTCAAACACCCGACCTGTCCCAAACTTACCTGGCACTTCACTAAGTGTTGGGGAAATGCGAATGCTGCTGCTCTAATGGCAGTCCTTTCTCCATGGCGATGGTCATGCGTGCTGGCTGTTGCTATGGTGATGGTGTGCTAAACATCAGCTGTGCTGCCCCATCCCATGCACCCTTGGCCAGAAGAGGTGTGAAGGGTGCATGCTGGAGCGTACCGGCTGCATCGTAGTTGCGCCTAGTATAGCTGTGCAGCATTTTTTAGTGTTCTACCACTATCCAGCCAGGGAGTGGACTGGCATGTGCGAAGCCGGTTCCAAAATGGAAGCAGCTTTGCGTGGAGCCTTTTTACCCAAGTGTGAAAATGCCCTTTGATTCTGACGATAGACATCAGCTGTCAGTTATGTTGTATAATCATTTCTTACAACCTTTGTCTCTTGCCTTCTTTGTGTCTTTTTCCTTGTCCCGGGGAGAGTGGGTTGGCAGTGAGATGCCTTTATAACCCACAAGCCTGGCTTCACATTCAGTCTTTCTCCCTTTCTCTAGGACTGTAGAAGGAGGGCCCCTTTCCAAGTTGCATACAAGCCAGTAGCACCTGAACTCAGTTCCAAAGTGTGCTCTACAAGGTAAGTCTCTCTCCGAGATCCTAACATTGGCGTGGGGTTGCCCAGAGAAGGATTGCTGTTCTTAAAGTAATAAAGAACCATGTCTGTTTCTGACAGACTGAAAGAACAATCACTCTGGGAGTATAAGAGCTGTTGAAAATTCATACTTCTGCATTTCATAAGACCTTGCTTAATTACCGTCCTTTCTTCACAAAGGGCATAGCAGGCGAGGATAATCTATCTTCAGATCTTGTGATGTTGATGGTCTTTACTGTTTTTTCTTCTTCTCAGGATCTCCAGAGCGCTGCTGGGGTGGGCACGCTGGGTTTTCAGCAGTGTGCAGAAGCAATAACTTTGCCAATCTCAGGTTGGATTTATCTACCCCGTGCCCTTCTTTTATGTATCAAAATTAAAATGCTGGAAAATGGATATGTAGTTTATGTAGTGCCACCTACACAAAGGAACCTGTTTCACTGTCCTGTTCAAGTTGCGAGCGGTGTCTAAATCAGAAACATCTGCTCTTTTGGCACACAAAGGTGCCGTTCGTTTTTCTAAAGTGTGACACAATAACAATCTGCTGGAACACACATACACAGTTTGGGCTTACAGGACCCATAACCAGATGCAGAAATTTAATTGTTGCTCCAATTGTTGGTTTAAGTTTCGAATGTTGTAAAAAAACGGATTTTTAGGCAGGTGGAAATTCTTTGAATTTTACTTCTTGCATTTGCTTTCTAGCTTTAGAACGAAAGCGGTTCCTCAAGAGGCAACTCCCATGAGGGTTGAGTAGTGGTCTAAAGAAGCACAGTCTGAGGGCCTGTTCACCCTTGACCAGTTGGGCTGCCCATGTGCGCTCTGGCGCAGTGCGGTCTTAAACTGCAGTTCCATCTTCACCCCGGAGAAGCTCAGAGCACGTGTGGCTGTCCCAAACTCCAGTAGCTGTGGAACAGGTAAAACTGCTCCACAGTACCATATGGAGTGTTCAAACAGCTTCCTTGTGAACACTGTGGTGTGTGTGTGGCCAGGTGCATATGGCTGTTCCTTCAGCAGACTGGACTGCTTGCACTTCAGTGGGACCCAGGTATGTCTGAGTTAGGTTTGGGATGGGACAGCACTCAGTGTGAATGCCAGCTACCCTCCCTCATACTCCCATACTGTTTTTAAGAGAATAGTTATAGCCCTTAAATTATATGAGGTCCAAGACATGACATCTTTACTACCCCATTTTAAACGCACCAAAGACATCACATCAAGAGTGAGCAGCTTCCAGATATTGAGTTATACTGTATGTCACCTCTGAACTACCCAAACAGGCACTGATGGGAGTTGAAGTCCAAGAGCACCATAGTCCCTTTGGTTGTCTACTCTTGAACTACAGAAACTGTGCTCCTCAAAACCCCATACTGCATTTGCACAGCATTTCATTTGCTTGTGTTTTATCTATACTATGAGCAGCATCTTCTTACATTCTTAATTGCAAACAATTGCCCAGTTTGGTCTAGTGGTTAGGGAGCTGAGCTCTTATCTAGGAGTACCGGATTTAATTCTGTCCTCCTCCATGAAGCCAGCTGGGTGACCTTGGGCTAGTCACGGCTCTCTTTCTGAGTGCTCTCAGCCTCACCTACCTCACAGGGTGTTCTGATGTGGGGAGAAGAACAGAAAGATTTGCCAGCCGCTTTGAGTCCCCTTAAAATGGGTGAGAAAAGTGGGGTAGAAAAGCCAACACCACTTCTTCTTTCTCCCTGTGGTTGGCTGTCTCCATAAGGAGTCCCAGAGCAGTAGTAACCTAGAGTCAGGCCCCATCCTGCCTTTGCAAACCTTGACGAACAAGAAAAATGTCTTGCACCAATATCGGGTCTAAACCGTAGTAGATCACTTGGATCTTTTAATTGTTTTTGAACATTTCCCTGTTTCAGTTAATTACAAAAACTTTCATATAGCTTACATGCTTGATAAAATGCTTTGGAGATTAAAACAGAAGGAAAAAAAATACATTTCTTATAGAAAATATGCATGCGACCCTGTTCTAGAGTCGAGCACAATAGGTCAAAAAATGGTCCAGAAGATGAAATAAAAGAAAAATAGTTTGTGCACGTTCTGGAAATCTTAAAACGTATGGAGAAGTAGCTGTTTGTGCTGGAATATTTCTTAAATACAGTACACATGGAGTACCTCCCTGGCAGCGCATGAAGAGCCAAGAACAATACTGAGAGCTAGATTCCTTCTGGGTCAGAAAGAAGATCAAGGTATGTGGGCATTTGGCAGCTTCTCACACCAGTTTGTTTTAAAACTCTGTGCAGAGTGAGGGGCATTTCTGCACTTGGCTTTCTGTCTGTTGGACGGGAATAGTGCATAAGAGACTAATGTGTACTAGCATCCGCACTAGGGAATGCTAGTTCACGGTAGCCTTTCCACCATGTGCCCGGACGCTTACCTCTGTCTGGTCATGTGCCCAATCCCCAGTAGGCTGCCATCATTTTGACTGCAGCGCCCTGCGTGACTGCAAGCTCTGACACTGGCGCTATGGTGGCAATGATGTTCTGTGCATGCACAGTTGCATCAGGGGTCATTTGAACTGCCAGTGCACTTGCACAGTACCTCAGATGACCCCTCGCACCGGAAATGGTCCATGTGGTTGTGGCATGGATGGGCAGGTACATAATTGGTCAGGACCGGTAAGGGTTGGTTTGCAGGTGGCATACGATATCATGCACCACTGCTAGTTTTTAACAGGTGAACATCTGGGCAGGCAGGGGACATTTCTAGGCTGTAAATGCCTCCTGCAAGTGCAGATGCACCTGCCCAGATGTTAACCTATTACAGACTACAAGGCCAAGTGCCAATTGGCCTGAGGTTTCTGTGTGCTTAGCTGCACTGAGGATCCTCCTTCCAGCGCTTGGGCTCAGTGTAGCCTTAAGTGAGGGAAGACAGTTCTGTGAGCAGGGTGTTCCCTGAAGTGGAATATAATGGAAGCTTTTATCATTGCAGATTGCTGGATCATATAAGACATCTGCACTTATTTCATGGTGTCCAGGCCCTGCAATTTGTACTCAGTGCTGTGCCTTCTGTCCTTCACACAAAAACGTTTAACATCTGCGGTAAATTCTCCTGTGAGTTCTTAAACCAAAGGCAACAGAAGCTCCTCAGCTAGTTGCTTAGCTTGACAGCATATAAAAAAATGAAAATAAAGTAAATGCCACAAGGTACACAGACCCCTTTAAGATGCAGTTTGAAAAATCCTGCTTGTTCCTTTGATGGTCAAGCGATTAGCCATCTTGTAGCAGATCTGAGCAGAAGCCCATGCAGCTTAGCATTAACATCCTCAGCTTAACACCTTCCCATGGTGCTTAATCTTCTTCTGTTTCCTTCTACCTCTTTTTGTAACAGCAAGGCACTGTTGGATCTTATAGATGAAAGGGAAGTTTGGGGGTGGGGTGGCAAGAATAGTCCTAATACCACAATAAATGAGACAGGAACAATTCTGATTTTTAGATTATCATCCTCATTTAATGTGGAACAGAGGGTGACTTTAATTATAATTTGCTAAACTGATTCCAAATCCCATTCTTCCCTTCCACTTTATCCATTCCAAGCACCTCACTGATGCCAGTGGCGGGTTTGCTCCCCAGCTATAAAGTACTGTGTCAAAAGGAAGTCCAGCTCCGGGAACAGGTGGGCTGCAGGATAGGCGTAGGATTGTCAGTGTGAGATGGACCGGCTGACCTCTGCGTCTGCAGCTCCTGCCCTAAGCCTTTTCTGCAAACCACCAGGGAGGCCAGGCCCACAGCCCTGAAAGGTACAATGCAAGACAGGCAACTTTACAGGAAGTTTGTCCCCCTGGTCCTTCTGCTGGTGGTTTTCGTTTTCTTGCACTATACATTTTTGTGTCTGCACCACCTCTTAAGCTGTTAAATGGCGGGTCTCCTGCATAACTCCGCTTTCAGCTTTGCCCACATGAACCCATAAGAACCCTGGGCACTTACATAAGAGTATACGAGGGTGAAAGGTGAAAAGGAGACAACCCAGACGACGTGCAAGAGTGTCAGTACCACTATTCCTCACTGGAAGCACCATTTCCACCAACCAGTGAGTTGTGGTAGAGCTTGGGGCTCGCTCGCTCCTGTGCCGAATTGCTTGCACTTACAGCGGCCTGTGCTGTGCTTCAGTCGTAAGCCTTCGTTTATGTGAGCTACCACCACGCAGAAGCACCAGCTACTGGCTCAGTGCTCATGCGCTGGTGACTCAGAGCGTGGTACAGCAGTTCTTTGGTCTAGGGCTGTAATTTGTGCGTTCTCTAGTGTTTGTTCCAGATCTTGTTCCAGCTCTTCTTCTATTTCTGCTGTTGGCTCTGGTTGTGCGGTTCTTGCATTCCTTTCTTGGAGCGGAGTGCCTGCAGAAGAACCCACAGCCATTGTTGAGCATAAGACCACTAGTCTTTCCCGCAAAGCCTACACTCAAAACACGAGAACAGCCCTCATAGAGCACTCACAGTGCTGCCTAGTTCAGTGTTCTGTTCCCAAGCTGGCCAGCCAGATGGCTGTGGGAAGCCCACAAGCCGGGCATGAGAGCAAAAGTACTTGTCAACCAAGTTCCTTAGCAACTGACATTCAGAAGCGGCACACCACCACGATATAAACTCAACAGCCGCCATGACTAGCACACACTGGGACACTACTGGAAAAGAATCAGAGATGGGAAATCCGACAGCAAAATACCAAATCTCACGCCAACACTGATTTAGATGTTTCCTGCTGTGAAAAAAACAGTGGGGAAATCAAATTTTCAATAAGGGAAAAAGCAGATTACTAACTTCCTGTAACCACCTGACCTAGCACCTACCAGCATATCTGTCAAGATCAGCTATAACTGGTGGTTTACTTATTTACTGTCTGACATGAAATAGGACTATGGAATTAGGCCTCCTCTGTGGTGGTACTCCAGTTGTGTATTTCCCACTGTTTCTGTTTCTAACTCCACCTGAGCAGAAGTTCAAAACAAATTACTTCCTCCTGCCCTCCAAGGATGCTACGGTTGAATTGTTTTATTTCACTGTCACTGTATTTTGTGAGCACATTATATTTCTATTAAAGTATATTTAGTGATGTTTGATCACTGCACTGGTATTGATTTTTTGTCCTGTGGTAACCTGGGTTTATAGGTTAGAGGTGCAACAAATAACGGTGTGTGTCCCCACGTAGCTTTTTTAGTGCTGTTTTAGTCCTGTTTGGACTATTTTTGGGGACTATTTTTAATCTGAATAGAGTGCCTGGCAATTAATCAGATTATAGCCATCCCCACTCAGAACTTTTAAATTCCCCCCAGTGCAAACCCTGCCTGCAATGAAACCAGTAAAACTTTCCCTTTCACTCACTCACTTGAGCTGAAGCTGGAGAGCTAAAATTAAAAGCTGGCACTTAATTTTTTTTTTCTAAATCTGATTACTTTCTCCTTTCACACCTCTCCCTTTTGACATTACTGGGAACTGTGTGCTCAAGCAGATCAGCATAGGAGCGAGCACAGCACAATTGGAGGTGATCTCCTTTTTGCAAAGCCTTTTTGCTTATAAAATGTATCTTATAACAATCATAAAAAAGATACAAATGTTTCTGGCAAAAAGATTTTAAAGGCAAAACTGCTCTCTCCCCTTTTTGCCTTTTTTGATTGGGGCTCTAGCATTGCAAACATGGCAAGAGGAGGAGGAACACTGCATTTGTGAAATTCCACTCACAGCTGGCTGCCATTGGCCAGAAGACTAGACCTCCACCCCAAATGTCCCCATTGGAGGGGCAAGGGGAAGAAGCGGACTCAGCTCCAAAAAGGGGACTGAGTCCTGTTTTCATCAGTAGTCTTTTTCTCCTCCGGATTTGTGCAGGATAGTCCTCATAAAATAGGTGAATAAGAAATTGAATGGGGACGCCTGGATGCTGAATTCAGATTAATTACATAAGTAGCGGGGATGCTGGATACCGACTTCAGATTCTGTTCAGATTTAAATGCCTATGGGGACACACCCTCAGTGTTTTTCCCCACTTGTGCCTCAGTACTCAGAGAAAAGTAAATATGGGACCTATCTAAACAGTTATACAATGCATTTTAAAAGAGAGGCAAGCTTGCCTTTTTTGCTTTTCCTACCTGGGGAATCAGATCTGGCAGGTATCTCTGGCTCCAGCAAAGGCTTGGGCTTAATCTTCCATTTCATAATAGGTGAGCGCTGCAGGCAAAGAGGGATTTTCGCATCTGCAGAGAATGAATTCAGGTGGACATGTTTACAAAATCTGGGACGAGGTCTGCTGCAGTTGAGAAAGGAAATTATGCTGGCAGACCTGGGAAACATCATTTAGTACATTCTATGCCTCATTTCCAGGGTACATAACTTCTGCTTCTAGCCGTCAGGGAGTGTGCGCGGGCGCATGTGTGTGTTTTGAGCTATGAAGCTCACAAGAGCTTCACAGCCTCAGGGAGATCTGAACCAAGTCAGTGCCATCAGAGCAGATGGTGCATGCAGTTTCCTTGGCAAGGATATAGAAATGGTTTGCCATGCCTTCTTTCAGGAGATGCCAAGGACAGTGCCCCTGTCCTCTGCTTTCCAGGAAACTGCTTTTTCACTCTACTCTGGCCGCCCCATTTATGTGACTGAGGCCTTCCCTACATTTTGAGCCTCATAAGATGTCTGGCAAGAATATTCAGGCAAAATAATTCTAAAAAACAGAATCCAGAATGACTTCAGGATTTTTTTTTTCCTTTTTGGGAAAGAAGCAGAGCTGACTATGGCAAAAAACGTAGCTTGTTTTTCTGATTTTCTTAACAGCAGACTGGAATATAGTTTATCTATTTAGGCTGTCTTGCTTTTGGTCATACTGTGTTGTCTGAGCCTCTGTGTTCTTTTTTTCTCCCTCACCACACTCCTTTGCTTTTACCAGCTTTCAACCTGCTTCAGGAGGGTCTCCTTACATGGGGCATACTAGAGAGGGGTAACATTTTGTGGCCTAAGGGTGCCATGGATGGTTAGCCACACTGGCACAGACACACGAACACTGTTGCACCACCATGGCCTCTCCCCATGTTTACTTACGGTGTAGCTCTGCCGCACAGGCCTGATCCCTGAGCTGTTCCTCATGAACAGACATGGCCCTTCGGTTCGCCACGGGCTTCAGACGAGGTTTGGGTTTGGGCTGATTATCTGAAAAGGACAGCATTACGTGACGCATAGCACATTATTAGGAAATGGCGGGATCATGCTCTTAGTTCTGCTCATGCTCATATTTCACAGATTCTGGCTGTATCTATACACAGTTTTTAAAAAATGGTGATTGAAAAGCAGCCTGGTGGTAGGAAGGTTCATATGCTAGTGCACTAATCTACGTACATCAAAGGCCAGAAAATGCACTTACAAAACACATCCTCTGGCTTTTAAAGATGATTATAGCATCTGCATGCTGCTACCTCGAAGCTGCTTTTAGCTGGATTATTTTTTAAAATGTGTGTGGATGCAGCTTCTGTCAGTGTGTGACTGGCAAGCCTGAGCTTTGAATTAACTACCCACAGTCTGTGAAGTATTCCCTAAAAATGCAGCCTGGTTACTGTTCCTTTGTTTTCAGTTACTGCAGATTTCACTGCAGATTGTTCTAACAAGGAGAGACCTTGGCTGCATTTGTGCACAGTAATAAAAAGTGACCCAGAAGCATCTTGTGGAATCCATATATTGTCTTAATCTGCATTAAGAGCCAGTAAATGCACCTACAAATCCATTTTCTGACCCTGAATGTGGATTAGAGGTGGGGTTGGAACACTAGCGTCCACTGCTTTTTGAAAGAAATGCCGATTCTGCCCCAGCAGGATTTGAGGGAAATTGGTAGTGAGACAAAAGCTGCGTTCCCACTTGACTTTTTAAAGTTGGACTTTTAAAATCTGGATTCAGGACCAAGTGCACAATCTGGCTGTCCCCATTTCCTTGATGATAACATGGGCTAAATCCGAATACTTCTGTTCCCACTCACTGCCCAAATCCCCAGCATGGAGAAACGGGACCTTTTAATCTCCACCCCTTGTCCAAACCCTGTTAAGCCTGCACCGCAGAATCAGCTGAGCGAAAGAACGGAGGGTAATCACAAAGCAAACATCCATTTCACACTCTCCCTTTCAAATCGGAAGCTCCCTCCCTCCATTCACGTTGCCAGGAAGGCAGCGGTTTTGCGCTTAAACAAGAGAGCGAAAGAACTGATAGCGCAAAGCAATTCGCTTTCAAAATGGAAGCTAATAAAGACAGCTCACACATTGGCGGGGAGAGAGGCTATTACTCTCCCTTTCAGTTTCCTTCCCCTTTGTAAAACAGAACTCGTGGCTTAGTTTTCCCCTGCTCTGACATTCTTGCTACAAATGTATCTCTTGAGGCTGGTGTTTTTAAAAAGTATTCCTGTGATTGCATCTCTCCTAACTGCAGTGTGTTTAAAGCAGGCATGGCAAGTGGAGGTGGGAGACCTTCACAATGGTGAAATCCCACCCACATCTGGCAGGCATTGGCCAGAAAGATCTCTGCCCCAAATAGTTCACAAAGGTGAAAACAAAATGAAACAAAACGGGCTGGGCTCCAAAAGGGGACCGAGACCAGTTTTTGTGAAGACTTATTTTTCTGCGGAGTTTAAAGGATAGTCCTCATAAAGTCTGGGAATAAAAAAATAAATGGGAACTTCCGATCCCCAAAACAGATTCAATTCAGGTTTAAACTTGTATGGGAATGCAGCCAAAGAGGAAGGTTTGGGGAACACAACTGCAGAACATGAGCCTGATTTGGGGCCCCCCGCCAAAAAAAAATCAGGATTTACTGAACATACCTCCAGCAATCGTGTTTGCTTCAGCGTGTGAATTCTGTAGTTCAGCGAACACCCGTCCTTCTCCAGCGTTGCTGGTCCTCCTGACGGGTGGAGGGCCGCCGGTACTTCTGCTTGTCCTGGGCAAACTGCTGCTCCAGCTCTCTTTCGCTTTTTGTTCTCTGGGATAGGCTGGCTCCTGAATAGCAAAAACTCTTTTTGGAGAAGAGCTGAATTCCGAACATTTGCCTTTGAGCTCTGCGTTCAGTTGCTTCCCAAGCGCTTTCCAGGACAGTCTGCCCTCTCCGCTTCCGCCGCTTGACTCTGTCCCTGTTCTGCCAGCAGCGTCAGCAGGACCTATGCGTACCGAGGGATCTGCAGTATAGAGCATCGCATGCCGTCAGGTCACCTCAGAGGGCAGCTGGCCATTCCCCCATCGCTCAGTGGGGGTAGGATGAGCAATGGCAGGAATACTTGCTATCTCTCAAGCCGCTTCTTGCTACAGGCTCCCGTGAGGTTGCAATGGTTTTTTTCTTTTCTTTACACAGCATTGCCTTCCTGGCTTCCTTCAAGGAATTCTGACCCAAATCTCTTAACAAATTAGTTCAGCAAACAAGACCTATGCCTGTTCAACCTGCCAAGCGTTAAAACAGTCCAAGTCTAATGCGATGTGACTAAAATATTTCACTCCCCGTTCCACTCTAAGGGTCAGATAGCATGAAGTCTTTGGCCCTTTCTGCACTGGGCCTTTTCCCAAGATGGACTTGCTGTCTGTATCCTAGTGTAGACCACAGCAGGCCCTGCCTGGGACTTGCTGAAGCCTGCAATAACAGCTGGGCCCTGAAAAAAGGCCCAGTGCAGAAAGGGTCCCTGTGATCTCTCTAGGGCCATAGTCACACCTTGCTGAAATAGTCCATCTTATTAAGAAACAGGACTCAAAACATCCTAACTCTGACCACACCCAATACCCTGATCATCCTTCCTCAGTTTGGGTTGCTTTACTCACACCTTTCTGTTCCTGTCCCGAGACTCCTTTAGGAGACATTTTTAGATCTCCACCCTCGTAGCACTCACTCCGTTGTGATAGGACAAAGGTTCTGTCACTCAACAGCATGTAATCACACACTGGGCAAAAGGGAAGGCAAATTCATGCAGGAACCACCCGCTATAGTCTAGTTCAGCCGCCTTTAGTCCTTTTCTCTGATCACACCCAAAAAACAAACACATTAAGACTCTATAACGGTGTAAGACCTGTAAAAATCAGGACTCGGGAAAGTACCACTGAAGGGTGGAAAGTCCACAGAGAAACCGATTGGACTGAAAAGGTCTGAGAGGTGGGGGTTGAAGATGGACTGAAGGAGATTTAAAGTGAAGGTGTGACCACAGCCTAGGTAATGATCAATGAGTCAGGGATAAACTAGAGTGAAAGAAAATAGAGGTTTGCATATCACTGAATGGTTTTTAAACTTAGATAGGAGGCGCTGGAGCAGCACAGATGTGGATGCCTTAAAGCTCCTATTTTCATATCAGCCCTGAGCTTTACACGCAACTAGCAATGCTAGACATATGATAACCAAAAAAGCTTGGCTCAGCACTGTCTTTTAGAATCACCATTCCCCTCCCATGAAGCTCAAGTGGATTCCATGGCCAGGAGTGCCTACTCCCAACTATGAATGGTAGGTCAACTGAAGCCTTTTTTGGACAGAGTTATCCATGCTCTGTTAACCTCTAGATTGGACTACTGTAATGCGCTCTACATGGGGCTGCCCTTGAAGACGGTTTCAGAAGTTGCAGCTAGTGCAAAATGCAGCCACTAGAGTGCTAGCTGGGACAGCTAGCCAGATGCACATCATGTTGGTCTTAAAAGAGTTGCACTGGCTGCCTGTTCACTACCAAGCCCAATCCAAGGTGTTAACTTTGATTTATAAGGCCCTAAATGACTTGGGCCCTTCTCCTATAGCAACCTGCCTGTTCCTTAAGATCTGGAGGGGAGGCCCTCCTGGTTGTCCCACCACCCTCAGCAGTCAGGCAGGTGGGCACCCGGGAGAGGGTCTTCTCAGTAGTGGCCCTCAGGCTATGGAATGGCCTCCCTCTGGAGGTGCGTCTATTTGTGTTTAGAAAGGCGGTAAAGACACACCTCTTTAACCAGGCCTTTGGCTAAATACTGCTTGCATTTCCCCACTGCAAACACTACTGTTTTAAATGATATTGTGCTGTTTTTTTGTGTGTGTGTGTTTTTAACGTGTTGGTTTTAAATTTTAATATTGTTCCTTTTGGTATACTGGATTTTAAAAGTTGTTACCTGCCCTGAGATCTTCGGGTATAGGGTGGGATATAAATATAAATAAAATAAATAAAAATAAAATAAAACCACCCCTGTCTCAAAATATACCCACCTGTGGACACGGAGTGTGTGCGTGATTTCAGAGCGCAAGGAGGAGTCTCTGCTGAACTATCCACAATGTCCCCTAGAAATCAAAACAATATTCTCAGAGGGTTATATTTAAAGGCAGACTAGAGATTTACTTACCTGTTGTGTCGTTACAGTCTACAACACTGATATCAGACTAAGGGTGTTTTTCCACCGCGCTCCTCTATCCGGATCTAAAGGAGCTCAGCGGAAAAACACCCCTAATGGAAACAGGCTCCCTATAATCTGGATTTGACGGCTGAAGACCCCATTGTAGACCCCTTTAATGGGGTCTACAGGAAATCCACATTATAGGTCTTGAAGGACCCATATGATCCAGATTTCCCTAGCTGTGGTGGAAACAGACGTGTCCCTAATGGGGTCCATAGTGGAAATGGGGTCATCCGGCTCTCAGCCAAATGGGTCCTTAATGGTGCTAAAATGGGTACTTACTGCCAGTGGAAAAACACCCTAAGGCTACCTTCTAGCGACATTCCAGAAGAAAGCATTTCTGGAATAATTGCTAATTCCTTGGATGGCTGGGCAACTGCACGGGGCAAGCAAAAGGACTTGCTTGCTCTAGACTTGAGACGTCCATGAATATTTCTAACATCCATTATGTATATGAGTTTGGACATTCCTACACGAATAGAATGTCACGATACCTGTATGCTAACATTCGTACGAATAGTTCAGACATTTGTTAGATTGGGAGTGTGGAAAGACGGACCGTGAATTAGATCCGCAATGGATCCAGATTGCATTCGACATGGATTGACAACAGGTTAAAAGTGGATTCAGGTCGGATTTGACGTTTTCAGAATGCAGATACGTTACGGATACTTATTTGATCGTAGCAGATACATATTCATATCGGATACGTATTGGATACATATTCATTCGTATCTGATACCATCAAATATTTGTACGAATACATACAAATAGATTCATATCATATAGAATTTTACCACGTTCAAATGTGATCTATTCGTACCAGTACGGATTTTCAAACATTTGATTCATAATGAATTGAATGTCAAAAAAATGCATTTGTGCACACCCCTAGTCTGGACGCTTCTTCCCATAATGCCACGATGTGTACGTCCGAGTATTAAATACCTGGAAGTGTGCCACCTTGTGCACCTGCCATTTTAGGCACAGTTTGGCTCTCCACATGCACTGTGGCCATTTCTAAAATGGCGGTTCACAGAAGCAAGTGTTCAGACCAGGTAAAATCCTTTTGCTTTATCTGCAGAACCCAGTTTGGTAGTTGATTTTCCTGCAAAAATGCTATTGTGGAATGTCACTTCAATATTCCAGAGCCATTTTGGGATTGCCATAGACACATGGGGCAATCCCAGCACAGCCCTGGGGTAATCCTGAGTTTTATACCCCGTCTGGATGCAGCCTAAGTGTTCACTTGGGTGCTAAACCAATCTACCATTTCATATAATGAAAACAGTGCTTATACCAATGCTTCCATTTATAGAAAATAAGTAAAAGTCTTGTCATTTATTTTAGGAATATTTTTACATGTGGGAAATAAAGTCTGAGGGCAAATGATGCAATCATCTTGCTAACATGGTTTTTTAGATCTGGTTAGTGCCTGTGTACCCAGCATATGGTACTTTGAATTCTATGAGGGAAAAAAGCGTGCATGTAAATGTAAAACATTGCTTTATCTTCTAAATGAAAACAAGGACCCCCCCCCCCCTTGCAATCAAGAGGTGCCATAGCCCAGTCTTAAAAGAGTTGCACTGGCCGATGATTCACTACCAAGCCCAATTCAAGGTGTTAACTCTTGACTTATAAGGCCCTAATGACTTGGCCCCCACGTATCTAAAGGAGTACCTTCTTCCATACCAACCGACTCGTGCCTTAAGTTCTGGAGGGGAGGCCCTCCTGGTTGTCCCACCATCCTCAGTAGTAAAAGGGTTGGGCACCTGGGAGAGGGCCTTCTCAGTGATGGCCCCTAGGCTATGGAATAGACTCCCCCTTGAGATGTGTCAGGCCCCTTCATTGTGTACATTTAGGAGGGCAGTGAAGATGCATCTCTTTGCCCTGGCCTTGGGTTAAATGTGGATGCGCTTTCCCCACATACAGTATAGATGCTATTGTTTCAATACATCCTGTTATATTGTTTTAATAATGTTTGATTTAAAATGTTGCTACCCGTCTGGAGATCCCCGGGTAGAGGGTGGGATAAAAATGTAAATAAATAAATATTATTTAACATTATCTGGGCAGCCAATAAAGCATTTTTCCTGTCTTAGTAGAAACAGAAATCACAAGATTAGGATTGGTCAATTATAAAAATATAGTCAATACTAGAAAAGGGGAGGGAGAGGTGCAGGATCAATTTCTACTCACCGTCTGAACCTGCTTTCTTAATTTCCCCATCTTTACTCTGCAAACAAACAAACAAACAAAAAGGAATAAGCATGACCCTAATTTAGCATGGGGATTCTCCTCTTTTATTTGTCCTACCTATTCCTAGCTGCGGCAAATGTACAAGGTGATCAATTTTGACTTTCATCCATTGAAGGCATCTGTCTATGGAATTTGCTGCCGGTGCTGCCAGCTTTAAGGACGAGTTGGACAAATTTATGGATCACAGATGTATCAATGGCTACTAGAATGGATGCCTAAGTACATCTTTCAGGCCTGGGGGTACAGGCAGGATGCTTCTAAGGCCATTTGCTGGGATTCGAGAGCAGGAGAAGGTTTGCCCTCGTCTCTGCTTGATATGCCCATGGGCAGTTGGTGGGCCTCTGTGTGAGACAGGATGCTGGACTAGATGGGCTGTGGCCTGATCCAGCAGGGCTCCTCTGAGGTTCTTAGTTCTTAAAGAAAAATATACCGCAGTCAAGACTAGTACAGGGCTTTCCTTAATATCAAACTGACCTGAGCACCAAAGAGAACAGCTTGGAAGTGGGTTCAAGGTCACAAACTCATGACACCTCAACCTGTGGGATCCCAGTCCTGTGGCTCATGTGGAGCGGTCTGTGCGGCTTTCAGAAAATGTACACAGAAGATGATGCTTCTCACCTGCTTCTTTTTGCCTTCGGAAGACAACACCTTAGTGACACCAATGCGGTGTAGCATGATGTGGACGCGCTGTTCAAAGGAGCTGGGCAGCTCTCCATCGCTTTTCTCAAAGGGCCTTTTCTGTAGGGTAAAAAGGCGTGAGAACAGTGGGCAACTGGACTGGGTTGACAGGCTGCAATCTCAGCTAGGCCGTATCTAGTGGCTAGATCTGATTGATTCATCTTTGGACCATATTTCCTGTGATGTGGAGGCGGGCTGTCCATCTGCAATATTCCCAGGACAAGTAAGAGAAGCCGGCTGACATAATACCTCTTTTATTTTTGACCTGACAGCCCACAAAAAAGCTGAGCCCTCTGTCAGATTCAGTCCCCAAATGAACCATGCCGCTGCCTTTTGACAATTTCCCGTTTCGCTGAACTTAATAAGACAGGAGGAACCAATAAAAGGCATCCATATCACCCTCTCCTCACAATGAAACAAGCAACAGTTATAGGGCAATTCTCTTCCACACACAAGAACGCTAGTGAAGAACCTTTGTCCCTCATAAAGCACTGTCTGAAATCACAGGCCAATTCACACTTGGCCTCGAAGTGTACAATAGGGTAGCATCTGGGGTAAGGTCCATCTGCACTTGCAAGAGGCATTTACAACCTGGAAGCACCCCTTGCCTTGCCAGATGTTACTCTATCGTCAACATACGTCCTTAAGTTTACCTGAAACATCCAGTGCCGCAACCATTCACACGATTCCCAGTACGAGGGGTCATCAGGTGACCTCAGATAACCCCAAACATGACTGCGCATGCATGGAGTGTCATTATCACCGTGGCAACAGTTGCGGTGTGCGCATAGTTGTGCAAGCGCAGAAATGGCCCAGGTTAGCCCAAAGTGACCAGTAATTTTCTTTCCACATTATCTATCCCAAAGGTGAGTTTTCTGAGTTATTTAACTCTGAAAGAAAACAGCTTCTCACATTTTCTCTCGCTCTGAAAGTGGACTGAAGCTGGAATAAACCTTCAGTGTGACCACAGCCTGAGTTTAGTGAAGCAACGTGCTGGGTAATCAGAGACTAACTTTCACTTTGAATAACTTGAGTAAGTTTACTCTCCTGCCCTCATTTTCCTCAATTCATCATGTTGCTGTGCAAGTAGGGGTACTCTGAAGACCCAATCTAATCTTATAAATCAGTGGCACCACAGGGATAAAATTCCATCAATTAATTAAAGTTACGCTGCGGTAGGCAAGCGGCACTGCAAATGTCAAACCCAGGCTGTGATCACACGCATGTTTAGGGTCATTTTCAACGTGAACTGGAGACATGAGAGACAGACTGCAAATTAAAAAATATTCCTTCTCCAGTCCCCAAACCTGCAATTGTGGCACCTTTCCACAAACTGAGAAGAACACTGGGTGGGAAAGGAGCACGATTAACCAACGTTGACTAGTGCTCGCACTTGGAGCGCCCATCAACTTTGGGCATTCCCTTCCCCTGGGATTGCATACTTACCTTATTCGATCCTGGGGCCTGTCTTCTGCTGGGCACTGCCATTTTGGCTGCAGTGCCCTCCGCGACTGCAGATGTGTCAGCACTGTTGCCTTGATGACACTGATGCTCTGCGCATGCGCAATCACATCTACCATTGTCCGAGGTGCCAGAGTGCTTGTGTGGCACCTACAAGGACCCCGAAGCAGCAGCAGAAGAGTGAATGCTCCTGCCCTGGACGCTTTAGGTAAGTCTCTGGGCAATGCTGGTTAAGGTGTGGAGCATGAGTTTGGGCTCCACGCCTAATCAACAATTAGTGAACTTCTGGTGACAGCGGGCATGCTTGGAGGCTGTAGCAGCCTAGTCCGTGTGTGCGGATGCTCTTCACCAGATGTTCACTAATTGTTCACTAGGGACCGTAGTGCAAACAGGCTTCAGGAGTTCACCAGGAGTGTCCTAGGTGCTCTCGGGCAACTGCTCCACAGCCAGCGGCAATCAGGACAGCGCTTGAGTTGTCCTGGGATGGAGGCGATAGGTGGTCGCTCCCGTCCCAGAGCATCCTAGGCTGTCCTGATCACTGAAGTGCAGACAGCTCCATAGACCAAAGGCATGCAGGGCAACTAGACGGCGGCTGGTGAGTTCACTGCCTGGACGGGAGACTATCCGACAACCCATCTACACCACCTTAAGTCCCACGATGGAGAAAGGCCAGGACAGAAAGACACAAAGGCCGAAGAAACTTACTTTTTCATGTTTCACCCCGAGTCCCTCTTCATCCTCTCCTGACAGGAGAATCAGGGACTGCGACTTGCCTTCCCTGGAGTACTTCGGCCTGGCCCTGCGGGCGCTGTCAGGGGTCTGGCTCTGCTCCAGATAGCCTCTGCTCTCCACAGCCAGGCCTCCTTCTTCCGATTTGCTCAGCGCTTTAGTCGACTCGCCGGCTTTGCTGGGAGCCCTTAAAATGTCACTGAGCATCAGCTTCCTGCTCCGGGTGGCCGAAGGACTGCCCTCAGGCTCTTTCTCTGCCTTGGCACCCCGGCTCGACTTGGGCTTCTTGAAAGCAAAGAAATGTCCAATCTTCTTCTTGAGGTTTCGAGGGCCTGAAGACGTCGGTGTGGCCGACACTGGGGAGATTTCCGGCGACACAGGGCTGCAGCAGGACAGTAAAGAGAG
Source organism: Aspidoscelis tigris stejnegeri (assembly GCA_023333525.1). Taxonomy (NCBI): domain Eukaryota; kingdom Metazoa; phylum Chordata; class Lepidosauria; order Squamata; family Teiidae; genus Aspidoscelis; species Aspidoscelis tigris. The sequence continues at coordinate 8,550,483 of JALMGA010000013.1, forward strand.
AGCAACGGAGTTACGTGAGGGTGGGCGCCAGCTGGCAGTTTTTAATCCTTCCCCCAATACAGAGGTTAGTTGCAAATAGTTGCTGCGAGTTGAGAAATTGATTTCACAGTCCATTTCAGCATTGCCTGAATACCGTATGACAAGGAAACACATTCCATGCCAATGCAGGCCTTAGTACTGAAGAAGAAGAAGGAGAAGGAGAAGATTTGGCTTTTCTACCCCACTTTTCTCACCCATTTAAGGGGACTCAAAGTGGCTGACAAGCTTTCTATTCTTCTCCCCACACCAAAACACCGTGTGAGGTAGGAGAGGCTGTGAGATAGGGTCGTGCAGGAATATTTGTAGGCATTCGAAATCAGATCGAATGTGCCAAATTCTGACATTCAAACTCAAATCGAATGTCCCAAAATCCAAATGTAAACATTTGAATTGAATTTCGAATTTGCATCTATTTGTTCAAATTATCCAGACATCCGTATGTGTACGCGTTTGTACACAATGCGTACTTGAAGATCCGCATCTTTCCCGCATCTGTACGCATTTGAATGATCCGTACGGGATGAAAACGGGTTGCATATGGGATGCGTACACACATGTACGGATGCGTACGTGTACATACAAATGTTGTCGACACTCGTATGTGCTGATTCCAATTAAAAATTCGAATAGATTCAAACTTTGTAAATTCGAATAGAATCTTATTAAATTCAAATTTAAAAGATTCGAATCGGATTTTTGGGTATTTGATTCCGTTCGAATAGAATGTGAGAAAAACATTTGTGCACATCTCTACTGTGAGAGCTCAGAAGAGAGCTGTGACTCGCCCAAGGTCACCCAGCTGGCTTCATGGGGCAGAGCGGAATCAAACCCGGTATTCCCAGATAAGAGTCCAGCCCCTTAACCACTAGACCAACCTGGCTCACTGGTGGTATAGGGATTGCATTGTGACCTGCCTTGAGACCTTTGGGAATAGGGAGGAAATAAATAAATAATAATAAATAAATAAATACTTCTATATTTATGCTTGTGATTAATATTATTCATGCATGTTCATTAAGCTTCCACTGTGATCCATTTTTAAGTGACCTTCGCCATTTGCAGGTTTTCTTCAGTTCCTAAGGCCATGGTCACCTCTTTCACTTTAAACCTTCTTCAGTCCACCTTCTGATCACAACGCTCGGACCTTTTTATTCCTATCTCTCTTGTTTGTGGATTTTTCTACCCAGGAAAGTCCAAATGGAGTGTGGAAAGTCCACACAGAGAAATGACAGAAATGAAAAGGTGTGAGTGTTGCGATCTGAAGATGGACTGAAGAAGACCTAAAGTGCCCCAATATCCGGTTACAGTTGGCTGGTAGCTCCCATGCCGAGTCAAAGTCTTCACTTACGGTAAATGCTCGTGAATCACCTTCTTTGTGAAGAATTCGTCTAGCCCTTCATCCAGCCTAGCAATGCTTCTGTCTTCATCATTCTCACGGACCGGTGGCTGCACCTAGAAAGCATGTAGCACCATTAGAGTGTGAGGCCAAAGAAACAAGATCAGCAAGAATGAAATCCAGAAAGGACCCTTAGTTTATACTACAGCCTCCATCTGACCAGGTGTGCAAGCATTAGGTACAAGCACACCTCTGAACATGGGTGTACAAGACGTCATGAGTGTAGCACAAGAGAAGAAGAAGAGTTGGCTTTTCTACCCTGCTTTTCTCACCCATTTAAGGGGACTCAAAGTGGCTGACAAACCTTCTGTTCTTCTCTCCACAACAGACACCCTGTGAGGTAGGTGGGGCTCTGAGAGCTCAGAAGATAGTTGGGACTAGCTCAAGGTCACCCAGCTGGCTTCATGGAGGAAGAAAAAGAGTTGGCTTTTCTGCCCTGCTTTTCTCACCCATTTAAGGGGACTCAAAGTGGCTGACAATACTTTCTGTTCTTCTCCCCACAACTGAACACCCTATGAGGTAGTTGGGGCTGCAAGAGCTCAGAAGAGAGCTGTGACTAGCCCAAGGTCGCCCAGCTGGCTTCATGGAGGAAGAAAAGCCAACTCTCTCCCTTATGAGAACTTCTTGCACACTCTGCTTGGCTGACCTTTCTTTGAAAGTCCAGTTCATGGCTTTCTAGGATTTAGCTCTCAAGCATGGAACGCCTGTGGCACACCGGGCAATTTCATTGATGTTGAGAACGGAGGCTTTACAATGATTAGGTTGTAGTTATTTTACACAGGCAAATAAAAGCAAGCCACAGGCAGGGCAGTGCCCTTGCATTGCCCTCCTTCATGCCTTGAATCATTTGGTTTATTGCTGTTTGGCACAAAGGAAAAAACTTCAGCAGCAGATAATGTCCCTGCTAAAAGTCCAGACTGAAAGTAAATGCAAAAGGAACTGGCTTGTCAAGATACATCTAGGAGAAAAAGAACAGTTGCTGTAAATACACTCTTTAAAAAAAGGTATACAAAAGTATCTCATGTTTTGCTTTGGGTTTTAAAAACACAGTTTTTGCATATTTGCAAGTTAGGGATGCAATATGTGAAGAAGACAAGGCAGCAAATTCACTCGCCCTTAATAGCAGAGTTTGAGGCTGTCTGGCGGCTTCCTCAGTTTTTGCATTTTGCAAGAGACTAATCTTCACCAAAATCAAGGGACAGACGGTATATATATTTTGTGAAGATTCTCTAGCTCAGTGGTTCTCAACCCGTGGGTCCCGACCCCTTTGGGAGTTGATCTACTCTTTCACAGGGGTCATCTAAGACCATCGGAAACCATATAGGAACTGAGACACTGCTTCTCTATCTGTCTCCAGGCGGGTCCGCCTGCACGCAGATACCACAGGGTTCTTTCAGAAGCCCAAGCCCTGGGGATGCAACCAGAAATGCATGAAGAGCCACTTCCTGGGTGAATATGATTTTCGAATGTCAGATATTTTCTCACTAAATTCGTGTTATCCCAGCCTGGAGCCTGGAAATGGGGCTTCATTACATTTTAAATGCCTCTTTCTCTGGGACAGATTTGAGTGGGAAGCTACATAGGCACACAGGCAGGAAATGTAGCCAAGCACAGTGTGTGAAATGGGTTCTGTAGGGGACTGACCAGTCAGGACCAGAGAAAGCTGGGCAGATGAGTGGCCAACCAATGAGTAAATGAGGTAGGTTTGGGGGCATTCATTCGGCTCCCCCTTTTTTTTTTTGCATCTTTGGAAGGGATGCTTCTCCTTCAAGGGGTGATTAAAAAAAGCCCTGTCTGATCACACCCCGAAACACATGCCGGAGCATATCCATTGCAAAGGTGGGGCTGTGAGAGCTCAGCAAAGAGCTATGACTAGCCCAAGGTCACCCAGCTGGCTTCATGGAGGAGTGCGGAATCAAGACAATTCATAAACATTTATCTAGAGTTGCCCAGATAATGTCAATGCCAACACTTTCCCCCACAATCTTGTCTCTGCTGCTTCCGTACGGCAAATCTATTTTCTGTAAATTCAGCAGCTCTTAAATAATCTTAGCCAGGGAAAGTAATGAAATAGCAATAATGGAATGCAATATGTCATAAGTCTTATCCAATCCATATATACAAAACCACAGACTGTGTGGTGTCTACTAAGACCACAGATGGCATGAGCTGAGGCCTGCGAAGGGTAAATGTTTTCCTCAGACACAAGTGGGTCAAATCTCAACCCAAGAAGTGTCTCCTTGTGAGGAACGGACAAGCCCCATTGGGTATAAGTAACATCTACTTCTGACACCCCTTGATGAATTAGTCCTTTGCCATAAATATCTCAAAAATCAGGATGCCTTTATGACAGGCCTGTGCTAAGTTGCAGAGCAGAGTTGCGCACAAATGCAATTTTTGGCATTTGATTTGAACTGAATATCCGAAAATTCAATTCGGTTTGAATCTTTAAAATCTGAATTTATCCAAATTTGATTCAAATTAAGCAAATTCGAATCTATTCGTTCAAATTTTCAATTCGAATCTGCACTTACAGATGTGGACAACATTTGTATGTGCCCGTACGCATCATTAGGCATCCCATACACATCTGTACACATGTGTATGCATCCTGTATTTATCCCGTATGCAACTCGTTTTCATCCTGTACTGATCCGTACAAATGTGTACAGATGTGGGCACATCGGTTATGAACCTGCACATATACGAATGGCAGAATAATTTGAACAAACAGATTTGAAAATTCAAAATTGGTTCAAATGTTTAAATTCAAATTTATGGGCATTCTATTCGAATTTGAATGTCAAAATTTGGACAAGTTTGATCAAATTTTGAATGTCCTTCGAATATTTGTGGATATCCCTATTGTAGAGTGAAATCTAAGTAGGAAATGTTTCTGTGAAGAGAGGGGTTTCCCCCAAAATTGCTGCCCATGAGCCTCCATTTCAAGTTGGAAAGGTCATCTTTAATAGCAACATAGCATGAAGAAGAAGAGGACTTTTATACCCTGCATTTCTCACCCTTAAGGGGATTCAAAGCAGCTGACAAAGCTTTCTGTTCTTCTCACAACAAACACCCATTGAGGTAGATGGGGCTGTGAGAGCTTAGCAAAGAGCTGTGACTAGCCCAAGGTCACCCAGCTGGCTTTGTGGAGGAGCGCAGAATCAAACTCGCTGACTACAAGATATGAGCCCGGCACTCTAATGAGAGATCTTATGCCTTAGGCCCTGATCAACCTTTATTTTAAACCTTCTGTCCGTCTCCAGGCCTGACCGCTCACACCTTTTCATTTCTGTTTTATTTGTGGACTTTTTGTTCAGGAAAGTCCAAGTAGAGGGTGGAAAGTCCACAAATAAAATGGGTGGACATGAAAAGGTGTGAGCAGTCAGGTCTGAAGATGGACTGAAGAAGGTTTAAAATAAAGGTATGACCAAGGCCTTGGGGACAATTTGACTTTTTAGGATATTAATAGCCTTGCTTGAATACACCAATGTCAAGGGAAAGAGCCCAAGGAGGAAATCTTGTTTACAAACAAAACAACCCTCCAAAAACATCTGGAGCTACCACTGCCCTTCGGGGTAAGCAGTCTTGAATAAGGATGTGCATGAATATTCGTAAAATCCGATCAAATGTGCCGAATTTCAACATTCGAACTCAAATAGAATGTCACAAAATTTGAATGTAAACATTCAAATTGAATTTCATATTTTGGATCTATTCGTTTGAATTATCCAGACATTTCTACATCTTTCCCGCATCCGTATGCATTTGTACGGATCCGTATGGGACGGAAACGGGTTGCATACAGGATAACTACGGGATGTATACAGATGTGTACAGATGTGTAAGGATGTTGGGAAGATGCGCTGTCGACATTTGTATGTGCAGAGTTGAATCGAAAATTCAAACGAATAGATTCAAATTTGGCAAAAACGAATCGAATCTTGTTAAATTCGAATTTAACAGATTTGAACTGAACCGAATTTTCAGGTATTTGATTCGAACAGCATGTCAAAAAAACATCCATGCACCTCCCTAATCTTGAAGCAAAACGAGAATCTGCAGTGTCTTCTACACAGGGAACTAATAATCAAAGGATGCGCCAGTTATGGTGTGTTAGTGCCACGACCAGAGGCAGATGTTTCTTAGCAAGTGATAAATCAGGAAGGTGAATCAAGAGCACAGATTCAATTTGTAGTTTTACAGCACCAGCAGATGAATTTTTCAGGTATAAATGGCAAAGCCAGCCAGGTAAATACTGGGGAAGGGAGGGAATAAGGCAAGATAACGAAGCAAATGAGGCAAGGAGATCACATGGAACTACCACACTTTAGCTAAAAACATCCCACGCTTTCTTGTGCCTGCTCTGGGGAAGAAGCGACGCTCAACTTGAACAGCCCACAGCATGGCACAGACTGCAGACAGAAGGCTGGGTTAACCAGTACTGTAAAGAAGTTAGAAAAGTAGCAAAATTGGGATTTACAGGATGCTCTGGTCCTCCATATGGATGGTAATGCTGAAGGGTAAGTATACATAGTGAGTGCAGACAGGAAGGAATCCTATTTCAAAGGGTTCCAACATCAAGCGCTTTCAAGGAATATGGAGCAGCAGGGGGACCCAAATCTCACTGCTACAAAGATCATCTTTATTGCTCTAAAGTGCACCAGAGTTTGAAGAACCAGTAAGTGTTTCCACGCAATGTGTGATCTCCAGTACCAAGTGTAAAGGCTGAACAACGGTTTTGGAGACCTACAGTACGTACGAGTGTTTTGGATTTCAGCCTCTACACACTGTACCGATGATTAGGCATTGCGTAGAAGTGTTAACTGGTTCCTAACTCTGGTGTATTTTAGCACAATAAAAGTGGCCTTGAGCTACTTTGGAATACACATCCCTTCATTCATATGGTTCAAAGCACATCAGGGTCATGGCCGTATCTCACTTCTAATGAAGACTAAGACTATTTTAAGCCTTCGGAAACCAGATCCCAAAATGGGCACCTGGTTTTTCCAAGGCCTTTCCTGGCTGGAAAGGGACTATCCCGCAATCAGATAATCCCAGAACTGAGTGCGGTTCAGCCAGAAACAGACCCAGGACCAGGCAAAGACCTGCTGTTGCCGCTGTCACGCTGTTCCCTTTACTTAGAAAACGGTAACCTTCTGTGTGGCGGCAGCAGTGGCAGGGGTGGCGGTGGCAATGGAGGGGCTTCCACCCTTTCACAACACTCCCTGTTGCATTTCCCCCTCAGCTTGCAACAGCACCACCATACTGGGCCCCTTGCCCTCCCGCAGTGCCCCCACTGCAATGCCCCTACCACCCTCCCTCCCTCGCTCCCTCACCCTCGCTCCCTCTCCTGCAACACCCCCATCACATCAGCCCCTCAGGTCACTACTGCCACTGGCCCACCCCCTTGCCTTCCCACAATGCCCCCCTTTGCGTTCCCCCCTCACAATGGGGAGAGCATGTTTCTGTATACCTGTGATTGTGTGGGCTGCACCCATATCAGCAGCTGAGCAAAAGCAAGGCATAATGCCCCTAGTTAGGAAATCGCACGAATATTCATAGGCATTCGAAATCCCATCGAATGTGCTGAATTTCGACATTCAAACTCAAACTGAATGTCCTCAAATTCAAATGTAAACATTTGAATCCAATTTTGAATTTCAGATCTATTCATTCAAATTATCTGGACATTCCTATGCGTACGGGTTCGTACACAGTGCGTACTTGAAGAGCTGCGTCTTTCCCGCCTCCGTATGCATTTGTACGGATCCGTACGGGACCAAAACGGGTTGCATACGGGATAACTACAGGATGCACACGGATGTGTACAGATGCATATGGATGTGTACAGATGTGGGGAAGATGTGTACAGGCACATACAAATGTTGTCTATGTGAAGCTGGAGAGGTTGTCAACATTTGTGTGTGTAGATCTGAATCAAAAATTCGAACAGATAGATTCGAATTTGGTAAATTCGAATAAAAAATTCAAACAAAGTCAAATCTTGTTAAATTTGAATTTTAAAAATTCAAATCGAATTGGATTTTTGGGTATTCAATTTGAATAGAAAGTCAAAAAACCATCTCTACTCCTAGTCATGTGGCACTCCAAGAAGAGTTTGAAGCTAATACTGTGAGCAAAATTGTGGCCTTGCCAATACCTGTTCTCTATAACAAGGAAAGAAGCCTACACAGGATACCTGGCTTCACATTTGAAGCCAGTTTGACCTTTCCTGAATGTAAAAAAATACTTGTGGTCCATACAGCATTCTCAGCTGGCAAGCTACCCCAAGGGGACTCTTTGATTTTCTAGTCAAATCGATTTTTAATTTTCAGTCCTAATTCAGCATATGATCTGAGGAATTTAAATATACAAGAGAATGCTGGCTGTACTGGAGAATTTTATTTCAGAGTTTTAATAAACTTAACACCTATGTGAAGCTGGAGAGATCCTATGAACAACCAGACACAGGTGAAAATGTGGTTTTCCTGGGACTATATTGGAAATGTCACACACATTCATGGCACTCCCAATACAGTCCAGGGACGTCATGGTGATATCCCGAAACATCTCTACTATGGCAAAATCTAACAGCAGTGCTGGACTTCCCATAATACTGAACACTTGCCAGTATCTCCCTGATGCTTCCATGACTGTTCCTCTTGAAAATACTTGGATGCTAGTAAGGCACCCAAGAAAACACAAAGAGAAGTGGGTCGGTGGTGAGCATATGGGAATCTCCAAGAGGAACAATCATGGAAGCAGCAGGAGGCAACTACAGATCTTCTTTAGATCCCAAAATTGCTCCTTGCCATCTGGAGCCAGCCTTAGTGAATCAGGTGTTATAATCTTAATCCCAATTTGCGCAGGTTTAGGGTAAGGAATTCCTATGGCATGTATCCTTAAGAACATCAGAACCTAAGAGGTGCCCTGCTGGACCAGGCCGCAGCCCCTCTAGTCCATGAGAACCAAAGAGGAGCCCTGCTGGATCAGGCTGCAGCCCATCTAGTCCTTAAGAACCTAAGAGGAGCCCTGATGGACCAGGCCATAGCCCCACTAGTGCATAAGAACCAAAAAGGAGCCCTGCTGGATCAGGCCACAGCCCCTCTAGTCCATAAGAACCAAAGAGGAGACCTGCTGGATCAGGCTGAAGCCCATCTAGTCCATGAGAACCAAAGAGAAGCCCTGATGGACCAGGTCACAGCCCATCTAGTCTGTAAGAACCTAAGAGGAGCCCTGATGGATCAGGCCACAGCCCATTTACTCCATAAGAACCTAAGAGGAGCCCTGCTGGATCAGGCCACAGCCCCTCTAGTCCATGAGAACCAAAGAGGAGCCCTGTTGGATCAGGCCACAGCCTATCTAGTCTATCATCCCATCTCACACAGTGGCCCAGCAATTGCCCATGGACATCTCCAGCAGAAGACAAAGGCACAACCTTCACATGCTCTCAAATTCCAGCAAATGACCTAAGAGACATCCTGCCTGTCCCCCCAGCTTGGAAGAAGTACCTAGGCATCCATTCTTGTAGCCATTGATACACCTATCCACCATGAATCCATCTAGCCTTTTCTTAAAGCCATCTAGGCTGGTTGCTGCCACCACCTCTTCTGATAGTAAATTCCATAAACCGATGGCTAGGGACGTGCAAGAATATTCAAAATATTTGTTATTCGATCGAATTTGGCTGAATTCGGACATTTGAATTCGAATCGAATGTCCAGACATTCCTTTTTTAATATATACATATTTTGCATCGTTTGTTCAAAAACCTTGGACATTCGTATGTGTACGGATATATACAAGTGTTGTCGACATACTTATCATCAAATTCTTATAGAATATTCATACGAATAGATACGAATGTATTCTAATCGGTCTGAATTTTAATACATTCGGTTTTTCTCGATTTGTACAAATTTGGATATTCGAAATTTGGATATTCGAAATTTTGGAGCGCTTCTAAGGCCACCTGCTGGGACTCTAGAGCTGGAGAAGGTTTGTCCTTGTCTCTGCTTGAGATGCCCATGAGCATTTGGTGGGCCACTGTGTGCGACAGGATGCTGGACTAGATGGGCTGTGGCCTGATCCAGCAAGGCTTCTCTTATGTTCTTATGTTCTCATGAATATTCAATTCGAATTGAATCAAATGTCGAAAATTGCATTCCTGCACACCCCTACCAATGACCCTCTGGGTGAAGAAACAGTTCCTCTTGTCAATCCTAACTCTCCTGCCCATTGGCTTTGCAGAGCCCCACCCCCCCGGTTCTAGTGTTGTGTGACAGAGAAAAGAATTTCCCACACCTTTTCTAAACCACAATCGCTAGGTTCAAAAGGGTCAGGTAAAGAGGCGGGACAGCCAGAACTACGCTTGGACTGAAACATCGTTCTGTGAGGACATACAGTATGCATCAATGCTCCTTGTGATTAAGGAGAAAATGTAATACACAACAGGGTCACCTACAACAAACTTACATGTTGAATAAGGACTTCAAAGTATACTTATTGAAATACTAATTATGACCAGTTTGGTCTAGTGGTTAGGGAGTCGGACTCTTATCTGGGAATACCGGGTTCGATTCCGCCCTCCCCCATGAAGCCAGCTGGGTGACCTTGGGCTAGTCACAGCTCTCTTCTGAGCTCTCACAGCCCCACCTACCCCACAGGGTGTCTGTTGTGGGGAGAAGAATAGAAAAGTTTTGTCAGCTGCTTTGAGTCCCAGCCAATCCCATCTCCACCGTGGGAGAGGTGGGGTTTTCAATTGCATGTTCGAACCATATGCACTCTCAGGGCTTTTTGTACGTTGAACATGTGGGCATTTGGGTACACTTTGGAACAGAGCATTTGCAGACCGCGGAGCCCCTTCTGTTCCAGAGCATTTCCCAGCGTGCTCGAATGTCTCCATCTTTGATAGCCGTGGAGCAGTAAAAACTACTCCACAGCTACACTAGGAGCGCGTTTCCACTTGCCCTTTGCTCTGGCCTGTATCCGGCTTGAGGGCTCCCTGTCCCAACACTTTGGACAGGATTGCTGGTTTCTGTGGACTAAATGTCCAAAAATCCACGGAAACCCCACTGGGACTATAACAGGACTCGCTGCAGAATCCTGGTATAATCCAGATATTTTAACAGTGGGAACATCGTCAGAAAGGCATTCCCCGTCTGAAAGTGGGGAGGGGGAAGTGGCTGGCAAGAGCCTTTCCTGGTCCTGGCACCGCCGGCGGCACCGCCCCTCAAGCCTGGTGGTGCTGTGCACACCAGAAGAGGCCCCCACTGAGCGAGCGTCCCGCTGGAAGAGCCTGGGCCCCTGCCTTCCATGGGCAGGGATTGCCCAGAGGGTGAGGAGGTGCCAGACAGCCCGACTGCCAAACCCCCTCAGCCCCGCTGTGCCACCACCGCCGCAGTTTCCCTGCTGCCCTTCTACCCACCTTCTCTGTGGCAGGGTGATCTGCATGCCGTAAGTGGCGGCTGCAGCAGCCATAACCTGCCGGAGATCACGGAGCATGGCCAAGCAACCCCCTCCTGTTTCACGCTGTTCTGATCTTCCACTGTAGTGAAAAACTGGAGGGACATAGCAGCAGCTCTCCCTCTCCCTTCTCCCTGTCCTGGTCGGGACAGCAGAATTGAGCCTCAGTGCTCATTTTTAAAATCCAGATTTTAAAAATGGACTTTTTGGCCCAGTCGGAATGTAGCCTAGGACCGCTGATGGCATTCCTTGCACAGCCCCAGATGCAGTCTTCGCACTGATGCCCATTCAAAGGCTGCGCTGCTAGGGGTGGCTGTGCCATCACACTGCCCGATTGTCATAGCAACAGTTTGCCGTGCATGGTGTTGCTCCAGACAATCACAGCCACAGAATAAGTTCCAGGTAGCTTTGGGACAGGGCTACATGAACACACTGCCCTCCATCCCTGTTCTTAACTTCTCCAGGACACTGTCCACGGAAGTTAAGTGTGAAAAAGCTCTCAGGCTCTATTTACACCCAAATTTTAATCTAGTTTCAGTCCACTTTCAGGGTGACAGAACACATAACACATCAGCAAAATGACCCATCGTTTTCTTTCCCCTTTATCTAACACCAAAGGCGCATTTTCCAAGTTTGATAATGCGAAAAGGAAACAGCTTGTCACTTTGCTGAAAGTGGACTGAAGCTGGATTAAAACTTAGGTGTGAGTGCAACCCAAGTGTACCGAACACATGCATGAATCTTCTGTCCCCATCTTATCAAGGCATGTAAAAGGAGATGCCAGGCAGGGATCTGTCAAAGGAAGGGAAACAGAAATATCCAGACATCGCTTGGGTCCGTGTAAACTTATCATCAAGTTTCCCAGTGGATTTTGGGCATGCTCTAGTGGGTCACCATATCAGCTAGCAGGCTGTTTGCTCAGTTTGGCAATCACATGAGATATGATAAAAAGTCTCTAAGACCTCTTGTTGAAGGCACTGTTCACTGGCAGAGGGCCACGCAGTCTTGAATCCTGGCATCGGCCCAGAAACAGACAATGGCAAATCATTTCTCCGTTTGCCAGGAAACGTTTCCATTTAGCTACTAGAGTTGACTACAGCTCAATAGTAGCTAACAATAATAACAACAGTTGTGCTTATTTTGTAACAAGTGGTCAAACAATCAACCAAACCTTTTATAAAATGGTTTTGCTTCCACATAACAGGTATTGTTAGGATGTGCATGAATGTTTTGTTGACATTCTATTCAAATTGAATCGAATACCCAAAAATTCAATTAAAATCTTTTACATTCAAATTTAACAAGATTTGGTTCGTATTTACCAAATTTGAATCTATTCGTTTGAGTTTTTTATGCGAATCCGCACATACAAATGCCAGCTTTTCTTCTCCCTGGTTTGAAAGTGGTTAATGGTTTCTGCACTGTTCTTCACCCAACACTCCTGGGTACCATAACCTCTACGAAGTTAAAACATACAGAGACAGTGTATCCATAATGATGTAAAATTGCAATTCAATTGCAGCACAGTTGAAGACTTGGTGATGTTTCCAAAAGTGGCAGAAATTGGCCAATTGCTTATAATCAGAGAGATATTACTTTGAAGAGGACAGTTCATAAAAAGTATAGCATGTACATTACTATTTTTTAAAATGAAGACTAAATCTTAAAACTTTATGATCACAAAAGTTAATGACCTCTTTATTAAGGCCTTATCTGGTCTTGGAAATGGCCGTTTCAGGTAGTTTAGGTTGGCAAAATCCCAAAAACGTACTATGGATTCGTCAGTGCCATTGGACTGGCAGTGTTAAGGACATTAAGAAATTATTTTTGCTAGTAGATGTCCAATGCCTTCATGGGAAACAACTTTTGCCTAGAGCTAACTATGGAAACAGCGAGTCTTTCTCCATAGACTCACCAGGGCTGAAGTCACACCTAAGGCTTAATCCAGCTTCAGTCCAACTTCAGAACAAGAGAACCCATTAGCAGAGTGACCAGTAATTTTCCTTCCACATTATCTATCCCAAAGGCGAATTTTCTGAGTTATTTAACACTGAAAGAAAACAGCTTGTCACTTTGCTGATGTATTCTTTCACCCTGAAAGTGGACCGAAGCCAGATTAAACCTTCAGTATAACCACAGCTCAGGAGCCAAACCTGACTCACTGGTACCTAACAACAAAAACAGTGAGGCCTCCTGAGAGTAATTTTGGAGGCAGGAATATGAGTGGCGGCTGCCGCTCATGAAGCTGCCCACTCATACTGACTAACAAACAGGCATCAATGGTTCAAACTGCTTCATGCGCCTTTGTGAAGCCACGAAACTATTTTAAAAGAGCAACATGCATCAGCTGGCAACAAATCACATAACAAATCACGTAAAACAAGGATGCAATTTAGCCAAAGGTTTGTACAAAGGTACCACGACGCAGCTTATGCGACACTGTTCTGCTGTTATTAAACAACCCCCAAGCAGTTCTCAACAGAAATGAACAACTGTTTCCTTACACCCATTACTTTTATTTCTATGCCATTTTAAATGTTTCTAGCTGTCCAGGAAATATTTCTGTTTTAAAAATATATGCACTGATTGGTGTTTCTAGCGCATGGCACGACAGCCCATTTCCATAAACTGTACCCTTCACGTCAGCAAAAGGGTTGTAATTAATATAGTTGCTGTTATTTCAAATTTGTATGCTGAGGCTATAAACAAAAAGCCTAAAAATGGGATTAAAAAGCAGTGGAATAATAATCTGAACAGACAGTGCATATCTTATTTGTAGCAGGTTTTGAGCTGTTAAGCCACATTCTAGGTTTGACACCTGGGCCCCAGTCACACAAGTCTAAGACAGGATGGCCTGTTCATTCATTCGATCTGAGGCTGTACCAGTGCTGGTCACACACAGGTCGTTATAGGTCATCCTCAGGCTCATCCCGCCTTGGACCACGTTGGTCACGCCTTTCTCCGTGATCAGCCTAAGCTCCCTCTTGGTTTTCCACACCTTTTGCTGCGTCAAATCTATCTCCTTTCTGATTGGGTGCTGTTCTGTCACTCAAGGGAGGCGAGGGTGTGTGTTTGCGGTTCTTTTTTAAGCCTGCTCCCCCACCTCCATGCCCCCTTCCTTTGTTTTGTTATGTGCTTTTCTTTTCCATGCGATTAATGTAATAATAATAATAAATTTGCATAAAACCCCTAGATAGAGGAATCATACACATAAACTGAGGAGAGAAGGGGAGGTGCCTCATGAACTCCGCACACACTGATTGGCTGAAGGAAAGACTGGGCCCACCCACCACAGCACAGTTCAGCCTCTTTTAGCATGTTCCCCCACTCACACTTGAGGAAGCAAAGACGTCCTGAGATACCAGGAGAGGCTGAGTCCTCCTCAGTCCTGTAAAAATGAGGACTCTGGTTACGATGATCTAACGGGGGTAGGCTGGCTTGGAAAATGAATTCAATTAAAATAATGTGAGTAACACAACCTGAAGACGACCTGAGGTCATCCTAAACTACTTATGTGACCAGGGCCCTGAAACGTGACATAGGCAGTCCAAAACCTGCTACGAATAAGTCTGAAATCAGCTGTGAAAGGCACACTGAGAAATGACGTAGAAAAGACCTGGAAGTACTCACTCACTGAATACTGCTCTAAGGGACTTCTTATGTATACACCAGTACTTGTGCAACAGAAGGGATTAGATAAGTTCATAGAGGACAGGCTACAAGAATGGATGCCACAGTACCGCCTCCAGGTTGGAAAGACAAGAAGAAGAGCTGGCTGTTCTACCCCGCTTTTCTTACCCACTTAAGGGGACTCGAAGCGGCTGACAAACCTTCTGTTCTTCCCACAACAGAACACCCTGTGAGGTGGGTTGGGCTGTAAGAGCTCAGAAGAGCTGTGACTAGCCCAGGGTCACCCAGCTGGTTTTGTGGAGGAGGGCAGAATCAAACCCGGTATTCCCAGATAAGAGTCCAGCTCCCTAACCACTAGGCCAAAGTGACTTGGACCAAACCAAGCAGGATGCTTCTAAGGCCATTTGCTGGGATTTGAGAGCAGGAGAAGGTTTGCTCTTGTCTCTGCTTGAGATGCCCACAAGCAGTTGGTGGGCCACTGTGTGAGACAGGAAGCTGGACTAGATGGGCTGTGGCCCAATCCAGCAGGGCTCCTCTGAGGTTCGCAAAGCAGAGGACTGAAAGCTGAGCCTGGGAGAGGTGCCATCCCAAACATGTGCCCTGTAGTGACACATTTACAGAACACTGTTTAGGGAGGGACTTCTCACCATTTGCCAAAACAAAAACATGAAGGAACAGGGCTTTTCTTGAGGTTAAATAATGAAGGAAGCCCGCTAATGTTCTATTAATTTTACAGTTTTGACCTATACCTTGTCTTACATTGTTGACCTTTGTGCCTTTCCCCACCATTCTTCAATTTCAGTTCATATGCCTGAGAAAACATGTACCCCATGTTGGGAATCACTGGTCTATAACCATAAAACCGACCGACCGGCTGTCAGTTACTGAATGATTTTCACAGGGACTTAGCAAAAATCCTTCCTAAGCGAGCTGCACTGGATCTCAGCACACAGCAGCAAACATCTTTTTATTCTCCTCATTCTCTTCCCATCTTTCCCAGCGAAATGCAGAAAAGATAGTCAGAGATGTTTTTAGAACATGTGGGCTAGACATCAAAGTATATGCAGATTAAGGAAAGAAAAGGCCCATAGGAATTGCCTTGGTTAGATGCAGTCATGGGCCCTCCCTGACCAATAATCTGTTCTGAATAAAAAAGGGTTCTCTCTTTTTGCCACATCACACAACCAGCAGATAGAACTCATGAATTAGAAGAAGAAGAAGAGTTGGTTTTTCTACCCCGCTTTTCTCACCCATTTAAAGGGACTCAAAGCAGCTGACAGACCTTCTGTTCTTCTATCCTGGGAGATAGGTGGGGCTATGAGAGCTCAGGAGAGAGCTGTGACTCGACCAGAGTTACCCAGCTGGCCTCATGGAGGAGTGTGGAATCAAAGTAGGGGTAAGCAGTGAGACAGCAAAGTTTCTGAGGACATTAAAATTTCCAGAGATTGCAACAAGCTCCAGAGGGGTCTCTTGACATTGAGTGAGTAGGGAAACAAGTGGGAAATGTGCTTAGCCATAGTAAGCGCAAAGTAATGTACCCTGTAGCAAAGAACCTCAATTATGTCTGTAAACTGATGGGGACTCAGCTTTCTGCGATACACCAGGAAAGGGATCTTGGGGTTCCGGTGGACAACTCAATGAAGGCATTGATCTATAATGCAGAAGCAGTAAAAATGATATTCAGTGCAACGGAATAGAAAATAAGTCTGCAGGTGTATTTATAAATCTAAGGTGATTGCAAGGGAGGTGAAGGGAGGCCTCTGGACCCCTTTTTACCCCAGGTCACTCGTAAATTTGGAAATGGCTTTAGTCTGGCCTCAGAAGCTAAGCTGGATGGGCCCTGGTTAATACAGCCCAAGGTGCTCTTCCTGCCCATTTTATCCTCACAAAAGCTTCCAAGGCAAGACAGGACTGAGAAGCAACTGAGAATGTGATACCCTGGACTCCCTGACCACAGTCTTAGCATTTCAGCTGCCCCCTCACTCTGGCCGCCGTAGCATCATTTGGCAGTTGGACCAAGGATCTTTCTGCACTTGGCCTTATTTTGGAATATATCCCAGAATAGAGACCTGGGGGCCTATTTGCACTTAGGCCTCTGGAATGCAATTAGGCCAGCTCTGGTACAGAGTATCCTAATTGGATACCAGAGGCCTAAGTGCAAATAGACCCCTGCTATCTGCATGCTAATGCAGACTGTGGAAGGTCCCAGGGGAGTCCTGCCTTAGCCTGCCTTAGCTTGTGGCTAGTAGAGTGCTATCCTGACATACATTCCAGGATAAGGCCAAGTGCAGAAAAAGCCCCGGACCTGATGAGTTGCTTGAGATTTGTTGCATCCATTATCATTATTCTCAACAGCACATCCCAGAAGGTCTTGCTGCCTACTTTCTGGCTTCAAGCAGACTTCTTTCAAGCTGCCAATTCACTACCGAGCCCAGTGCAAGGCATTACCTTGAGCCAGACCCTAAGTGACTTGAGTCCCAAATACCTAAAGAGATGCTTCCCCCATTAACAACACGCCCACGCCTTAAGGTCTGCAAGGGAGGCCCTCCTGGTTGTGCCATAACCTTCAGTAATTAAAGGGCTGGGGACCCAGGTTAGGACCTTCCTGGTGGTAGCCCCTAGACTATGGAATAGCTTTCGCCCTTGAGCTGCACCAGGCACCTTCAGTATAAATGTCCAAATGATGAACAGAGAGGCACCTATGTACCCTGGCGTTTGGTTGAAGAAACAGCTTCTTCTCCCCTATTTTTAGCGTGTCCCATTTTATATTTTGCTTTTATGGTTATAGCTTGCCCGAAGGCCGTTGGGTATAGGGTGTGATAAAGATGTAAATAAATAAATAAACGACAAGCATGCAAGCAGGTCCATAGCGCATCCAGTGTGGATATTGTCCGGCGTGACCTCTGTCAGTCATTCTAGTCCTGGGGTTCTGAGAGCCACATGAAAAAGCATTGGATGCTCTTTTCCTCTGGGATGCAGTACAGGGAAAGTGTAGAGGGGATGGGGCCAGGTGCCAGGTGCCAGAGAAGAGCAAGCTGGCAAGGTGGCAAGGGGAAAGAGTAGAGCCACTCAATAAGAGTGACCCAGTTTGGTCTAGCGGTTAGGGAGCCGGGCTCCTATCTGGGAATACAGGCTTTGATTCCACACTCCTCCACGAAGCCAGCTGGGTGACCTCGGGCTAGTCACAGCTCTCTCCTGATCTCCCACAGCCCCACCTACCTCACAGGGTGTCTGTTGCGGGGAGAAGAATAGAAGGTTTGTCAGCCACTTTGAGCCCCCTTAGAGGGTGAGGAAAGTGGGGTATAAAACCCAACTCTTTTTCCTCCACAAAGCCAGGTGGGAGACCTTGGGCTAATAAGAGCTCTCTTTCTGAGCTCTCACAGCCCCACCCACCTCACAGGGTGTTCTGTTTTGGGGAGAAGAACAGAAGGTTTGTCAGCTGCTTCGAGTCCTCTTAAATGGATGAGAAAAGTGGGGTAGAAAAGCAAGCCCCTCTTCTTCTTCTTCTTCTTCTTCTACTATAAGCAAAAAGCCTGTGGCCTTTGCCCTTTCATCTTTTCTTCCCCCTCCAGCTGTTGCAGGGTTCTAGCACCCATCACCTCCCAAGGAAACACACAACTCACCTGCCATCTCTCTGGGGCCCAAAGAGGCTGTTTCCAAGACTTTCGAGGACACGATGGACCATAACCATGCTGTAGCTAACACCTCACTTCCACCTCCCCCCCCAACACACAAAAGTGACCTGGGTGACGTCACCTTTTCAGGAAGAACAGCAGGGAAGAGCTCTAGCTCCTCAAGGGCGCCTTGTTTGCAAAGACACATTGCAGGGACACCACACTCCCCTTTCCACCTTACAGGCACCTGTCAGGTACGGCTGGGATTCATGTGTTGCTCAGCGCAGAGGGAGAGAGTTATTGCACAAATACTTGAGCTTGGGCACATTGCCAAATTATTATTATTATTATTATTATTATTATTATTATTATTATTATTATTATTATTATTATTATTATTATTATTATTATTATTATTATTATTATTATTATTATTATTATTATTAAAAAAAACCCATTTTTGTCAAGAGGCTCAAATGCAGCTCTGGAAACCTGCCACCTTCCGACAGCAATGCACCCCCTGGGGGCGATTTCTACCTTCCCTTCCTCTTCCTCCCCTGGGAAAGAGAAACCACGTTCAAACGGAAGGTGTCCAAAGGGCAAAGGGCCGACTTGGCGCGGCTTATGCCACCGGAGCGCCGGAATAAGCAAGCAGCCACCGCTTTTCAGGCACCGGCGCCGATGCGGCCGCCCAAGTTTGTTTCTCCCTCCCTGGGTCCATCACCCACGCCTGCAAATGGGCTCCGACGGGATCCCGTCATGCGGACTGCAGTTCTTGCGGACTGGGCAGCCCCGGCGTCTCTCCCTCCCCTGCGAGCCCCGGAAAATAAACACACAAGCGCAAAGACTTCGCCGTCCACACGCACCAAATGCTGCATCCAGCATCCGCGCGTATATAAACAATCTCGCTCTTCCATGCAGCAAGGAAGCAGGGAAGGAGGGAAGGAAGGAAGGAAGGAAGGAGGGAAGGACGGAAGGAAGGAAGGAGGAAGGAGGAAGGAAGCAAGGAAGCAAAGAAGGAGGAAGCAAGCAAGCAAGGAGGAAGGAAGGAAGGAAGGAAGCAAAGAAGGAAGCAAGGGGGAAGGAAGGAAGCAAGGAAGGAGGAAGGAAGGAAAGAAGGAAGGAAGGAGGAAGGACGCAAGGAAGCAAAGGAGGAAGCAAGGGGGAAGGAAGGAAGGAAGGAAGGAGGAAGGAAGGAAAGAAGGAAGAAAGGAGGAAGGAAGGGGGAAGGAAGGAAGCAAGGAAGGAGAAAGGAAAAAGGAAGGACGCAAGGAGGTAGGAAGGAAAAAAGGAAAGAAGGAGGAAGCAAGCAAGCAAGGAGGAAGGACGGAAGGAAGGAAAGAAGGAAGCAAGGGGGAAGGAAGGAAGCAAGGAAGGAGGAAGGAAACAAGGAAAGAAGGAGGGAGGGAGGGGGAAGGAGCCGATGTCCGGTCGCTGACCAACGCACCATCCCCAAACCCCCGCTGCCCTCTTCCTATCATCCTCCAGAGCTACAGTCAATACTTAGCAAGACATTTGTCCATCACCCTCTCTCGCGCGCGCGCGTCCACACACACGAGCACGAGCGCGCGCGCGCGCGCTGAAATCTCGCCCCCCCCCCTCCCCGCAAAGCCTTTTCCATCTGCAAAAAAAAAAAAAAGGCAAAGCCATCAGCGGCCCCCGGAGAAGCCGAAGCCCCTGAAGGCAGCAGCGCCGGCGGGCGGAGGTGGCGTCTTACATTGGGCTTGCTGGGGGGCTGCCTGTTCCTGCGGTTGGGCCTGGGCCTGTCTCGGGTGCAATGCTCCAGCTTCTCTCCCGCGGTCGGCAGGTCCATAAGGGATCGTGCGGATGCTGGCGCTGGGCGAGGAGGCGGCGGCGGCGGCGGCGCGCTCCCAGGCTCAGCATCCTTTGTGGAGGCAGGGCGTGACTTCGCAGAGGCACCGCTGAGTGACAGCTCAGCCCGGGGGGGTCCGATCCCGATCCTGCCGCCGGTGTCGTCCGCTGCCTCTGCCTTAAGACCGAGTCCCGAGGAACCTGGAGGGGAGGGGGGGGAGGGGGAGGGAAATCCTTGGAGTTGCCGCGCTATGGAAGCGCAGCGGCCACCTCGCTCCTGCTACACGGGCAGATTGATGGCATTCCGGGCGTCAAAGCTGGCGAGGGTGAGGATGGGCTCGGCAGGAAGGAAGGAAGGAAGGATGGATGGATGGATGGATGGATGGGTGGATGAGCAGCAGCCGGGGCGACAGCCGCCGGTGCATGCCCGGGAAGACAGGCAGCGCTGAGCTTCCACACTCTTCCTGTGCAGCAGACACAGCGACTTCCTCCAGACAAGAGGGGGACGGGTGGGGGGGGGGCTGCGTGGAGGAGGAGTATTTCCTACCTAGCGGATACTTCTTTGAAGAATTGCAGCGGCAGCTCCATGTTTGTCCAGTGGGTGGAAAAACAGGTCAAGCAAAGAGGAAGCGTGTCTGTCGGATGGTCTCTGGCCAAGTGGACATCTGTTTGCTTTTGTGTGGGGAAGTGGTGTGTGTGTGTGTGTGTGTGTGTGTGTGTGTGTTGTGTGCATTTCCGCTCTGGACAGATTTTGCCCAAGTCTCCTTTGCAAACAAGCCAAGTGAATGGGGCTGCTCCGTTCCCCCAAAGCCATCAGGCTGTTCCTATAATCCCGGCTCCCCTGAGGTGGTCTGTTTTCAGCCATTGCTGCTGCTGCTGCTACAATCAGATGGGACAAGCAAAAGCCCATGTCTGCCCCTTTTCCTGGCCTTCTGCTTAGCCACCTTTGCTTAGCTATCAGGCGTCGCTCCAAGAACAGACATCAGCCACCCCTTGCCGCTGAGAATTACCCACCCAGCTCAGTCACCCTAGGGTTCAACCTGGAACTAACTCCCCCCCCCCCCATCAGCATGGGACTTTCTACATGGCAAGCCAATTCCCTTCCGCTTGGCCTGGAACATTGCAGGAGCGGACGCTCACATGTCCCCTTCCCAGGTTGCTGGTTGGCCTTCTCTGTTAAAAGGAGGGATGCTCTCTTCAGTCCTCAGAGACCAGGCACCAAAGTGCATTCCAGAGGCCTGTTCGCACCACGGCCTCTAGTGAACAATTAGTGAAGCTCTGGTGAAGAGCATACGCACGCACAGTAGCGTGGCCGCCCTCACCAGAAGTTCACTAGTTGTGCTCCATATGTTAACCATCGTTACCCGGAGGCTTACCTGAAGCGTCCGGGGCAGGAGCATTGGCTCTTCTTTCGCTGCTCCAGGGTCGTTTGAGGAGCCGCGCAAGCGCACTGGCACCTCAGATGACCATGGACGTGATTGCGCGCTCTCGGAGCATCAGTGTTGTCAAGACGACAGTGCGGGTGCATGTGCAGTCGTGGAGGGCACCGCAGCCAAAATGGCGCCGTCCAGCAGAGGACAGGCCCTGAGATCAAATAAGGTAAGTATTTGATCATGAGGGAGGGAACGACCAAATCTGACTAGTGCTCCAAGTGTGAGCATTAGTCAATGTTGGTTAGTTGTGCTCCTTTCCCGTCCAGCAGACAGTAAGGGAAGGGCGAAACACGCCACCTCAGGTTTTTCTGAGGATCTTTCTGGCTGAAATGGGACTATCCTGCAATCAGAGAATTTCAGCACTGAGCCCGTTTCAGCCGGAAATGGACCTGGGCAAAGGGCAGGGCAGCCAGCGGGAAAGGGCCCAACCCGGCCACCCTGATTTTGCCTCTGCCACCGCCAACAGCCCAATGACCCCACTGCTGCCCACACCCAAGACCACCCAACCACTGCTGACACCGCTGCCATGCCAAGCCTTCATGGATCCCCTTTGCTTGGTGAAAGGTAAACTTCAGCATGGTGGCCAAGGGGCCTCCCACCCCACCCCACCCCACCCCACCTCACCTCATCACACTGAAGCTTACCTTTTACCAGGTGAAGGGGATCCACAAAAGCTTGCCATGGCATGGTGGCGGCAGTGGCACAGTGGGTATGGCCAGTCCGTTCAAGCCCAAGAACGGCCTGAGTTCCCTGTCCATCTCTGGGACCGACTATCCGGTTAGGATGTGACCACGACCCTTGAGTAACAGAAGTGGCCTGTGCATGGTCACATGATCCATGGAGAAGAGCAAGAAATGTCCTGTGTTGAGCTGGCTATGGAAAGCTGAAGAGGCAGGGGGAACCCTCCACTTCCGATCTGAACTCAGGAACACTTTGGAAACGACTATGGCATAGGACTGGCATTGGGCGCATCTGCGCAGGTTTACCATTCAAAACAGGGCTGGGCAAAAGGCTTGAAGAGCTCTCCTTCCGTCGGGCAGCCGTCTTGTTCTGTGGAAAAAGAACCAATCGGGCTCTAGTGGTTGAGCAGAAGCCCCTGAGAAACGGGCAAGCGATCAGACAAGGTGCAATATTTCCATTTCCATTTTTATCTGTATGCCGCCTTTCCAAAAGAAAATTTTGCCCAAGGCGGTTTACAACACAAATCCATCAGAAAAATTCAGTAAGGAAACACAGCAAGTAAAAAGGAAATCAGTTTCAATAACTAAAACATCAAATATATATCATATAAGCAATGTACAAAATTCTAATAATAAGCAATATAAGCTAGATAATAATAATAATAATAATAATAATAATAATAATAATAATAATAATAATAATAATAATAATAATAATAATAATAATAATAATAATAATAATAATAATGCCCTTTCCATCGCAGGGTGGAACAACAAACCAAATATTAAATTTGGGCTGTACATCTACATTATTATTACTAAACTTAGTGGTAAATATGTGGAGGAAGCTTTGACTTGCTTTAAGACCATCTTTCGTTCATCATTGGTGGGCCCACAAAGCTGTTCCCACTAAGAAGATTTGCGGGTTGGGGAAGATTTTTATTCCCTCTTTCTTTGTACTTATCTTACATTATCAGCCTGGGGTCCTGGGCACTGAATAGTAGGTTTTCCTGAAGGAGGAGGAGGAAGAGAAGAAGAAGAGTTGGGTTTTATACCCTGCTTTTCTCACCCATTTAAGGGGACTCAAAGCACCTGACAAACCTCCTGTTCTTCTCCTGACCACAGACAACCCTGTGAGGTAGAGGGGACTGTGAGAGCTCAGAAAGAGAGCTGTGACTAGCCCAAGGCCACCCAGCTGGCTTTGTGCAGGAGCGGAATAGAATCAGGAGGGGAGAGGAATCCTGCCTGTTATAAAACAGCTACAGCTTCTGTTTACAGTCAACGCCCAGATTTACAGACCTGGGCCCACCCATAATGCTTCCTATCTATAAGACTTTCTTGAATGTTCTTGTGGTGCATCTACTGATAGGTTGCAACCGACAGCTGAAGACCAAACTGTTCTCCTCTTTTCCATTTAAATTGTAATGTCTTCCCCCAAAGACCAAGTTGACCAAGAATTTCTTAGCAGAGCGAAATTACTGCCTGCTGCCTCCTCCTTCTCTCCAGAATTCCCTGGAGAGAAGAAATGATTATTAAATCATTTTAAGCCCGCAAAGCTGATACGTAGCCTCCAAAAGCAGAGATGGAAATTAAATTTGGAGATGATCAGTTTGTAGCTTCATTAGAAGCTGGGAAGCAAGTCTCTGAAATCCCAGAAGCTGGATCCGTTAATTTATCTTGGCTGGGTAACAGGGTTGGGGATCCTAATTATGTTGATGCGAACAACAAACCAGGAACAATTTCCACCGGTGCTCTTGTGAGATGAAGGTAATTGTCATAGCAATTGTGAAAGAACTCATGAATTTCAAGGGCACCTCGGATTAACAGCCTGAGGTCTGCAGTGAGTGATTCCGTCCCTCTAACGGATGCGTGTGACATTCGCCTGGGTCTATTTTCTTCATGTCCTACCTGTGGGCTTTCTGACACATCTGTAACGCATAGGGGGGAGAATTCTAGACTTGAGACGTCTTTGCTTTAGGAATGAGCAAGAATGTCCGTGACATTTGTTATTCGTCCAAATTCGGACATTCATACATTAACATTTGTATGATTACGAATGTTTCAGACATTTGTACAAATAGTTAAGACATTCATATCAATAGTTCGGACCCTTTGTGGGAAAGCCGCTGCGCCACAGATCTGCAACGGATCCAGATTGCATCTGACATGGATTGAGAGCAGATTAAAAGTGGATTCAGGTCAGATTTGGCACTTTCAGAGGAGATATGTTATGGGATACCTACGTGAGATACATATCAGATACCTATGTGTTTGTATCAGATACGTATCAGATATTCATACAAATTTATACGAGTACATTCGTACTGAATAGAATCCTACCACATTCGAAGGGAATTTATTCGAATGAAAAGGGATTTTCTAACATTCGATTTGTTACGAATCGAATGCCCAAAAAACCGTTTGTGCACATCCTTACTTTCGTTTGATCCAAGAAGGAACACCGCATCACCAACTGCCATAGCAATGGTCCGGCACGCATGGCCGTGGCTACAGCTCTGGGACTCTGTGCACTTCAAGGGGAGGCAGGTAAGTCTGGATTGGGGTGAGGTGGACTGGGACTCACAACGTGTCCCCAAACTTAAGCACGGAAACACCCTCAGTTCCTGTAGCCCTTCTAGGAGGATATTGGTTAGTAGTATTGAAAGCCACCAAGAGATGGAGGAGAAACTCTTCTTCAAAGTCATCGTTGAGGTCAACCGAGACAGTTGATGGGCCAAAGACAGATTGAAATGGGTCTATTTAATGGATGCTTCCCTAGCAATGACCTCGCAAGAAGGACAAACAAAGAGTCATAGAGTCATAGAGTTGGAAGGGACCTCTAGGGTCATCAAGTCCAGCCCCCTGCTCAATGCGGGATTTCCTAAACCAGTGGTGGGCAAACTGTGGCTTGGGAGCCACATGTGGCTCTTTGGCCCCTCGCGTGTGGCTCTTCCAGCTTAGGAGTACCCTAATTAAGTTTAAGCTTAAAAAATTTGGCTCTCAAAAGAAATGTCAATTGTTGTACTGTTGATATTTGGCTCTGTTGACTGATGAGTTTGCCGACCACTGTCCTAAACCATCCCAGACAGATGTAGGTCCAGCCTCTGCTTGAGGACCTCCAGTGAAGGAGAGCTAAGAATCTCCCATGGTAACCTGTTCCACTGACTGATCGCCCTCACTGTTAGGAAGTTTTTCTTGGTATCTCATCCGCACTGACTCCCTTGAAGTTCCATCCCATGTTCCTAGTCCTCCCATCTTGGGCAAGTGAGAAGAGGGCCCATCCCCCTGCGCTGTGAGAGCCCTGGCAAATCTGCTCTGCCAATACAGAAGTCCAAATGCAAAAAGAGAGCGGGCATTTAAGTGCCAGGCGGACTCTGAGCAATGGGCCGATATGACTTTTTCGGTGACGTTGTTGAAAGTTCACGCGTGCTCAAAAGTGAGAAGTCCATACCTCGTCCGTTTGGACGTCCCCCTCAAAGCGACCCGTCAGGCCTCCGAACCTCTCTTGCACCATTACCCACTTTGCATCCACCATCGCTGGTTCTCCGGAAAGCTTTGAGAGGTTTTTTGCCTGAAATGGTTAGAAGAGTGTTAGAAAATATATTCCGTCTAGAGCGGCCGTTCTCAACCTTCCTAATGGCGCGACCCCTTAATGGAGTTCCTCATCTTGTGGAGACCCCCAACCATAGGGGTGGGGCAGCTGGAAGGGGGGAGGGAGGGGTGGCAGGAGACTCGCCGTGACCCCTCTGAAAGGGTAGTTCGACCCACAAAGGGGTCGCGACCCACAGGTTGAGAACCGCTGGTCTAGAGCCGCTAACGCTGATAGCAAGTTGCCTTGTATAGCAAATTGGAGCAGCGCATAGTTGTGAGAGCCACATGCATGAACTGAGCCATTCCACCCTTTGTAAACCTCTGGCCAGGGACGCAACCCAAGACTTCCATTGGGGCCAGTCTTGCCTCTCACTCTGGCCGGATGCACCATCTGGCACTCACCAGCTTGCCTTGGGCGGTGCTCAGTTCTTCCAGTGTCTTTGCAACGATCCCATTGGCCATCGCTTCAGTGACTGACAGATGGATCTCCCTACTGAAGAAGAGAGGCAGGGCAGGGGCGTTTGAGAAGGACAAGGCAAAAAAGCAACTATGTCAAGAAGTTCCATCATTTTATGGAGAGAATTCTGGCTCTGGAGCAGCTGTGAAGTGGGCGGGATGAGGTCATTATGATTAGAGGCGTGCACAAAACGCAACTTTCGGGATTTGATTCAATTCAAACAGAATATCCAAGTATTCAAATCAATTCCAATGTTTAAAATTCTAATGTATTCAAATGTTATCGGCATCCGTATCTTTAAATATGAAATAGATTTTTGAATTTACCGATTCAAATAATCCAGATCCGAACCGGATTTTTGGAAATTTGGATTTTTGACATTCGAATGGAATCAAATATTGGGATATCCAGTTCGACTTGAACGTGAATGCCAGAAACCATTTGTGCATGCCCCTAAGCACCTTGCTCTGTGTACGGGAACATATCGGATGATATAAACCTATTTCCGGGTCTCCTTCGAAAGCCTCGCTGCCACATTCTGTCCCACAAAGGGTGAAACAGAGCGCACAGTTCCAAACAAGAGGCTACAAGTACACAGATTTTATGTGCTTGACAAGGAACCAGAAATAAACCAAGAGAGAAGAAAATGAACCCTGCTAAGAATCACTTCAAGATTGCATATAATAATGTTTCCAAAAGTGTCCAGATCTATTTTCAGGCGTCTAAGCCTGTGGCCATCCACCACAGCCTACAGGAGTGAATTCCATCCATCAATTATGCAGAAATGTTTTTCTTTCATCTCTCCTAATTTACTATCTATCAATTCCACTGGGGGATTCTGACTCCTCGAATCATGGGAAAGGGAGGAGAAAGATTCCTCTTTCTTCACACCAGCGTCTTCTCTTTCATGCATTTATAAGGGCCAGCGTTCCCATCACCCTCTCCCGAGAGGAGCCAGACATGATGTTATTCAGAGTAGCAGCTCCTAGCTTGGGGCACTGGGCGTGAAGTGTTGATGGAAAGGAAAGCTTCTTGCCAAATGAGGTTCTGCTGCACAACAAATCAGAACACATTCAGGATTCAGGGAGGCAGGACTCTCAGGTTCCACGGACAGTTCCAGGAAAGCTAGGCACCCCCCTTCTATTTTTGAGCAAGAATTACGTAAGAATGCAAGAGCAACCCTCCTGTATGTAGCCCTGCAATCTGTCCTCGCAATGGCCAGCCAGATGTCTAGGAGAAGTCTGCAAACACGACAACTGACCTTCTTGCTTTAACAGGCGAAGTTAAAATGGAATAGAGGCTAATACATGTCTTCTGTGAACCAGGGACAAGGTGATCAGGAGTGGGCAAACAAGTTTCCTCTTCCCACTTCATCAACCCCATCCTCGCTTCACATTTTGAAATTAAACTATGGCTGCGTTCAGACAGGGTGAATATGGCGTCATTAGGGCGCTGCTTCGGTGGGTTAGCCTCACATACAGTAGGCAACCTCACTGTTAGGAAAACTGCTGCTTTATCAGCTTTCTTCCATCCATGTGGTTTTGAATAAATAAACAAGCTAGAGATGAAGGAATTTCTTTTATCTGTATTGCAGTACAGTGAAGGGCAGCATATAAATTTTCTAAATGGATGGATGGATGGATGGATGGATGGATGGATGGATGGATGGATGGATGGATGGATGGGATGGATGGATGGATGGATGGATGTCACTACTTGAAATGTGCCATAAATATGTGAAAGTTTAAAGCCAGATAATCTCCTACTACCACTGCTTTGGTGGTGGTGGTGGGGAGAGATGAAAAATCCATCTGATTTTTGTAAAACCAGATCCACAGCTGAATGACAGTTTCTAGAAGTTGCTTGCAAGGTGAAATGCCTACTATAGCAGTGTGCTCTGTGGTGTGGATATGCCCTAAGAGCAGAAACAGCTGTCAGAAAGCAGTAGAAGCAAAAGGGGACAGCGGGGTGTTGGTGTATAACCCAGTTCATCTCTGCCTTGAAATTAGAGATGGTTCTGTTGTTCCAAATGCTAGACACAAACACTGTGAGATTTGTAAATCTGGGGATAAACTGGCAAAGCAGAACAGTGTTGCTCTTAGAACCAAAACCGGAAGGCCCACGTGGTCCCCACGTCCTTCCTGGCTGAGAGTCTGTGCATCAGGCAAGCTGAAATCTCAAGGAGAAACACAGCCTTTGGGCAAAACCTTCCCCTTTTGCTCCAAAGTTTAAATGCGGAGGAGACAGTTCAGCAGCCTGGCTGTGGCTTCTCCATCCAACCCCCAGAAGCTCCCTGGTTTGGCTTGAAAAGAGATGAGAAGATGTCACCCACGTGAGCCTGCTGTACACCTCAGAGAGCAGCTGGTCTACGATGGTCCTTCCTGGGGTGCTGCAGAGAAGATGATCCCCAAGACTGGTTTTCTGCAAGATTTGGGGGCACAAACTCTGGCTGAGGTTGAGGGCGGCCTTCACTGTAGCCTGCAAAGGAAGAATATGATGAAGAAGAAGAGTTGGCTTTTCTACTCCGCTTTTCTCACCCATTCAAGAGGACTCAAAGCTGTTGAGAAAGCTTTCTATTCTTCTCCCCACCACAGAACATCCTGTGGGGTAAGTGGGGCTGGGAGCGCTCAGAAGAGAGCTGTGACTAGCCCAAGGTCACCCAGCTGGCTTTGTGGAGGAGTGCGGAATCAAACCCAGTATTCCCAGATAAGAGACTGGCTCCCTAACCACTAGACCAGACTCCCTATCCTCTAAAGTAAAAGGAGCAGCAATGTGTTCATGAGGCAAGAGTCCAGGTCTGTTTGCACTTAGGTCTCTTGTATGCATCTTGTATCTGTACTAGATCTGTCCTAATTGCATACCAGAGGCCTAAGTTCAAACCAATTTGAATACATTTGTATCTATTCATAAGAACATTCGATTCGTAGTTGAAGATACAAATGTTGACATTTGCATGTGTCCGTACGCATCTGTATGCATCCTGTTTTTATCTTGTATGTGTCCCATTTTTGTCCTGTACGTATCCGTACAAATGCGTAAGGATACAAATAAGATGCATACAGATATGTACGTAATGCATACGTATTTGTACACACACAAATTTGTATGAATGATTCAAAACACTCAAATTCCTTTGAATGTTAAAAAATGAATGTATAGACATTCTGAATTCAAGTGAATTTGACAGAATTTCAAATGTTTGCAAGAATATTTGAAACATTTGAAATTCTATCAAATTCATTTGAATTCAGAATGACTCATGACTCAGTCCTGTGATTCAGTCTCATGTTGTTGCAGTAAATTGATGACATCATTCTGAAACCTCATGATGGCTTGCAGTTTATGGGCTATAAAAGTAGCTCTGTGTTGAACAAGTTTTTTGTGTTTAGTTTCTGCTGTTTAAAGAGAAGTTTGTATGAGAAAGAATTCTGAAATAAAGCTGCTGGACCTTCCAGTGAGGAAAGAAATACTTTGTCTCTGGATTTATTTGACTGAATGACTGTCCAGCTATTCTCTGAGATTGACAAGTGATGTGACTCCAGTCCAAATCCGTCACACTACCTGACAGGTGTTCGCCAGACACCAGCTATGAGAGCTCCCAGAGCGCTTTGCTCCTCACCTGTGTCTCCCTCCTGCAGGTCTGAGCGATTTCATCAATGAGGTCCCCCAATTTGTACTTAAGATGGTTATTCTGGGGAGGAGTGTTCGTTGCCTCATACAAAATGGGCAAAATCTGCTGAGAAAAAGAGAAAACAAAATCTTTCACCAGTCAAGCGTAAACCAAACATAAGATCCACGCAAATATAAATCATGGCACTGATTGAGAAGATGCATACTTGATTTTGCTTCCTGTTTCACACCACCAGACACGCAGAAGAGGATCAGAAAGCCTTTTTGTGGATCACTCAGACAGAGGGATGTGGAAGCTCAGAGAATAAAACAGGAAAAGGGGCTCCTTCCTCTTCTTGAAAAACAAACAAAGCATTGGAGGAAAATCTTTCCTCCCCATTGTCTTCACACTTCTAGGCCTGAGAACAGGAAGGGCTACAATTCAAGGTGATGGCTTAATCTAGAATTTTACTAGATATATTCCCCACCACCACCATTCCTCCAATGAAAGCAGATTCTGTTCCTTAACCTACCCATAAATTAGTCCAGACAAAGCAAATGTTCATATGGGAAAATACAAAAGCAAAGCGTAAGGTGGATTAATGGATTTTGATGTTTTGTCTCAGAGGCTGAGCATGCTTTTTCAAAACACCAGTTTTCTCCTGTCTTAGCATAATCTGCACATTTTCTGAACTGGTTTGGCTTCTCCAATAGCATTCTGATGGCCTCTCCACTTTTCATTGTTTCAAACCACTTATGAACCATTGCCAGGGTGCGTGTTTACGTCCACGCACATGCGCATCCATTTCTAAAAACTCAATACGCTTGGTGGTTTGCTGTTATCTGAGTTCAGTTGTCCACATCCACCCTGAAGAAGAAGAAGAAGAAGAAGAAGAAGAAGGAGTAGGAATAGGTTTTTAATACCTCACTTTCTCACACTTAAGGGAACTCAAAGCAGCTGACAAACCTTCTGTTCTTCTTCCCACTGCAGACACCTTGTGAGGTTGGTGTGGCTGTAAGAGCTCCGAAGAGAGCTGTGACTCTCCCAAGGCCACCCAGTTGGTTTTGTAGAGGATTGTGAAACTGAACCAGGAGACTAGCAGATACGAGTCTGTCACTTGAACCACAAGACCAAAGTGGCTCGCTGGTGGAAGGAAGCCCACCCCAGAGCTTTAGGAGAAGGTAAGAGAAGTGTGATTTTTGAAAGTCTAGCTTCTTCTGTTCTCCACTAGCAGAACCTGCATCTGGACCAAAATCAAGAGAAAGATATCCTTGTGGAATCAGTATGTGTGTCTTGGAGAGAGAACTGACTCCTGTCTTCTGTGTTTCTCCTCCTTAAGAAAATAAGGTATTTCTTCCAAAGTAGGAAGGTACCTTAAAAACCACAGTATTGCTTCCACAAGTCAATTGTCCTCAGACTAGAAACAAAATGTACGGCAGCATGAGCAGATTCAGAAAGAAGAGCTGAAAGAAGGGAAGGGACCTTTCTCCACCTACCTGTTAATCCGAATCAAAGAGATGCCAAGAACACATCATTTGCACAGGAGCAGAGTAGACCTAGATCAGATAAACATGGCCTATAACCGTTCTAGCACTCTTTAGCACACATTCGCTGTTCTGAAGTCCACGCAATGCAAGATACCTCTGCCTGTGGCTGATCCGGACCTAGCTAATACGGATCAGGCTGATACAGATTAACTGAGGTAAGTACAGGAAGGGCCAAAGCCTTGCAGTCATGACTATGGGAGAAGGCGACTCACGCTGACTGAAAGCTTGGCATCCCTAATCGCTTCCTCCGCCCACAGGATGTCTGCTTTGACTTCCACATCTTGGACGCCGTTTAGCTTCTCAATGTAGTTGCGCAAGGACTGACTTGCCTCTTTGATCGCCTAGAACACGAAGTGAAAGGTGGGACACAGTTACGCCATCGCAGAATAGCAGCTCATAGAATCTCAGGTGCTGCTGCTCGTGGCTCTCTGGATGAAGCCACAGAAGATGATAAATTTGTCTAACCCTCCCTTAAAGCCATCCAGGCTGGTTGCTGCCACCACCTCTTCTGGCAGCCAACTCCATTGACCGGTGACCCTCTGGGTGAAGAAATCCTTCCCCTTGCCTGATCTGACTCTCCTACCCATCAGTTTCATAGAGGCCCGCCTGGATGCCCTCACCTGTTTCTGAACTACATTTCCCATCAGCCCTACCTATTCTGACCAGTGGCAAAGGAGTGGCAGAAGCTGTAGTGCAGCAAAATCTGGGAGGGGAAGAAACATATTTGCCTCCCCCCCCCTCTTTGGTTTATATTGGCAAGATCAGTAGGAGTACAAGTATCCCATGCCTGTTCAGATGATCTGGCTGGCACTTGAGGCTGCAAAGGGTTCCCCTCCTCAGGCAAGTTTCCTTGGATCTGATTTCGCGCAAGGCAAGACTGTATCTGCATCACACAAGAGACAGAATTTGCATTACACAGGCTACTCAATCCCCAAACTAAGCAATGACTCTTGGGCTGCATCCCCACCGCACAATTTAGTACAGCTTTAAATCCAGATAAATTTAATCTGCATTGAGCTCCATTTTTTCACGTCCCATTTATAGATTATTACGCAGATATAGGGGAGACCCCTCCCCCCTTTCTTTTGCATCATACCCTGACTTTATGAGGCGGGGATCCAAACCCCATCCCCCATGTAAGCCTGCCCCTGATTCAGACCATAGATTAGAGATAGCTTCGGGGAAGGGAGGAAAGAAGGCAAGAGACGAAGTATATAGTCTCATATACAATGTTACAAGGAAGGAGGGGCGAAGTAGGCACCAGATTTGCACAGAATTGGCTCACTGCAGAAGGGCAAAGTCTTTCTGATCGCTGTCTCTTTAAAATCAGACTCTCCATGCATAAAGCAGCAAGGGAGTGGGAGGGGAGAGATAACGCTCCTATTGCTGTCTCTTTAAAATCAGACTCTCCATGCATAAAGCAGCAGGGGATGGGAGGGGAGAGATGCTCCAATCTCTGTCTCTTTAAAATCAGACTCTCCACGCATAAAGCAGCAAGGGGATGGGAGGGGAGAGATAACGCTCCGATCTCTGTCTCTTTAAAATCAGACTCTCCACGCATAAAGCAGCAAGGGGATGGGAAGGGAGAGATAACGCTCCTATCGCTGTCTCTTTAAAATCAGACTCTCCACGTATAAAGCCATAAGGGGACGGGAGGGGAGAGATAAAAAAAGAGTCCCTCCTCTCTGCGATTGTTAGAATCTTCCTGCTGTTACAATGTAATGTATCTCTCATAACATTGCAACAGCAGCTGCCAGCTCTGCTCTAGCCACTACAGCTGGGAAAAAAAGCAGGGAAATAATGGGTGATTATTGGGCCAGGGGGAACTGAAGAATACGCTCCCCCCCCCCGAAATAGCATGTGTTCCCATTCACAAAAAGCCAGGATTATTTCTAAATCCCATTGCAAGACTACTTTTTATCCGACTATAGATAGATCGCATTTGGGTTCTTTGAAACGCAGCCTTAGGTTCACACCTAAGTTTAATTCAGCTTCAGTCCACTTTCAGAGTGAGGTAAGGCATTGGCAAAGTGACAAGCTGTTTTGGGATTTTCTAACTCAGAAAATTCAACCTTCGATTAGATAAAGTGGAAAGAAACTGACCGGCCACTTTGCTGATGCGTTGACTCACTCTAAAAGTGTACTGGAACTACAGTCCACTGAAACTGGATTAAAACTTAAACGTAAAACTGATAGTTAGCACTGAGCCGCAGCTAGAGGGTCAGACCAGAATCTGGGTGAATTTTGTGTCAGTTACTATTATTCAGCTTTACCTACCTCATAAGGCTTCTGTGGGGATAAGATGGAGGGAAGGAAAACAGTGGGTTCTTCAGAGGAAAGGCAAAATATAAATGCCAAAGAAAAGAAGAGTAATTAAAGTGAAGAAGTAGAAGAAGAAAAAGAAGAGGGAGTTGGCTTTTGTACTTCACTTCGCTCATCTGTAAGGGGCCTCAAAGCTGCTGACAAACCTTCTTCTCCCCACAAGAGACACCCTGTGAGGTAGGTGGGGCTGTGAGAGCTCAGAAAGAGAGCTGTGACTAACCCAAGGCCACCCAGCTGGCTTAATGAAGAAATGTGGAATCGAACCAAGAGACTACCAGGGAAGAGTCCAACATGTGATCCAGAAGACCAGATTTGCTCAGTATATAGGAACCTAAATGCTAGGTTTAACATGTAGCTGGCATATTCCTCTCCAGGTGAGCCTGGGCATTTAGAACAGATTCTAAGGCCAGGTAAGAGTACTTCCTGTTCAAATCCTCTCCACCCCATATTTTCTTCTTCCTTACCTGATGGACAACTTCCTCCATCTTCTCCGGATGGCTTCGGTGAGCCTGAGTCATGTCATTCACAGGCAAGGGCATTGTCTTCAGGGTAAAATTCCTAGGAAATAGGCATTGCTTTTGTTAGACAAGTCTAGGATACTGTGAGCTTCTTAGACAATGCACAAGCTTTCAGAAGAATCTAAGAGCAGCCCTGTTGGATGAGGCCACAGCCCATCTAGTCAAGCATCCTGTCTCTCTCCGTGGCCCGCCAATTGCTTCTGGGCATCTCAAGCAGAAGATGAAAGCAAAACCATCACCTGCTCTCAACTACATGCAAACAGACTTTGGAGGCATGTTGCATGGAAGATGTACCAAAGCCATCTAGGCTGGTTGCTGTCACCACCTCTTCTGGTAGCAAATTCCATAAACCCTTGTGTAATCTGACTCTCCTACACTTCGTGTGTGTGAGAGTGTAATTGCCCTATCCCACTTGCCCCATGTCACAAAGATATGATTCTCCAGTTGAGCGCTGGCAACGTATTGCAGTATGAGGTGCTTTCAAGATTTGAAATACATGTCCCCCAACCTCCTTCCCCTGATTTTTCATTTCTCGCTCCCACCAGCTATTAGCATGTGCAATAAGTAGGGATCTGCACAAATATTCGTATTATGCATTATTCGCATGAATTCAAACAAATTCGGAAATTTGTATACGAACAGAATCTCCAGACATTTGTACTTTACTATATGAATACAAATACTTTGAGTTACTCGTGCAAATAATTCAGAGATTCGCATGTGTATCTGTATGCATTGCGTACATATGCGTACATATCTTGTGTGTATCTGTACGCATCCATACGGATACGTATGGGCTGAAAATGGGATGCATACGGTTGCGTACAGATGTGTACGAGATTCGTACCACTGGATATGTATCGAATATTCATACTAAGAGTTACGAACTTTATTCGTACAAATTTGGGTTTTCAAATATTCGATTCGTTTCAAATCCAATATCAAAAATTGCATTTATGCACACGCCTAGCAATAAGCATGTTCATACCTGAGCGTGAAATTTAGGTTGAGGCCACACCTTCACTTTAAAACGTCTTCAGTCCATCATCAACTCTGACTGCCCACACAACTTTTCATTTCTATCTGTTTATTTGTGGACTTCCCACCCTCCAACTTTCCTGAACGGAAAGTTCATAAATAAAGCAGACAGAAACGAAAAGGTGTGAGCAGTCAGACCTGAGGATGGACTGAAGACAGTTTGAAGTGAAGGTGTGATCTTGGCCTGAGGGAACTTTCCACCTTGCAAGGATTTATTTTTTTTACTGTGTTCCCATTCAAGATTTAAAGAGCTTTGAAACCGCCTTGAAAGCTGATCTTTCCCAAAGTTTCAAAAGAATCCACAGTTTCTGAGGCACACACACAAGGGCCTCAGGGCGCAGATGTTTTCTGAGAGCCAACTCGGTCAGGAGTAGGAGTACGCGCAAATACAATTTTCAGGATTTGGTTCGATTTGATTCAAATATCTCAAGATTCAAATCAATTCGAATGTTTAAAATTCTAATCTATTCACATTCGATTCGATTTGAATACATTTGGATCTATTTGTACAAATTTTTGATTTGTATCTGAAGATACGGATGTCAACAGCATACAAATGTGTCTGTATGCATCCGTACGCATCCCGCTTTCATTCCGTATCTAACCATACAAATGTGTACAGATATGAATGAGATGCATACGGATACGTACATAATGCGTATGCATCCGTACACATACGAATGTCCGAATAATTGGTATGTATGGTTCAAAAGATTCAAAATCCTTTCGAATGTAGGGAGAAGAACTGAAGGTTTGTCAAAGTGGCTTAAACATCCCCTTAAATGGGTGGGAGAAAAGCCAACGCCGCCTCCTCTTTCTGCTCTCAAAAATGGAGAACTGAAGCTCCAATGCCCATGGCTGATCACAACGTTAGGTGGAGACAAGGCTTCCATCTGGTCATAGATATGGAGTACACTGCTGAAAGCTGGACAGTCGTCCTCTTACCCCAAAGGACAGCACAGCCGTAAAATGTTTGATGTCTTTTCTTCTTTTCTGAACGCATTCTTAGCAACTGGCCGTTACTAAATAAAGGGATGGAGCACCCACCTTTCCAAAGCCCGAGAAACATCAAGGAATCCATACAACGTTGTGTTGTTTCTGTCCCAAATCAGAGTCCTAAAAGCAAAACAAGAAGAGGAGACAACACCTCACCCCCTCGGTCAAAGTACTCAGGAAAGTTCTGCTATGTGGCTTAAAGACCATTTGGCCATAATCCTTGCTGGATCAATTTTAAACACCTGCACCGCCACTTTTGGCCTCAAACCCACTTTAGAGATCAAAAGTCCAAAAAGGCAGAAAGGAATGTTTGAAACCTTAAAAAAAGCAAACCTGATATGAATCATATAAGCCAAACCAGATGTTATCTTAGTGAATTGATCATCCCAACACTACAGCCATGGGTCACAGCTGCAGACCACAGAATGGAACTTTTCCCACCTCTGTGGAGCAGAAAATCCAGTCAGGGAAGACCTACAGAAAGAGCCAGGAAAAAGGACTGAAACCTGCTTCCTTCTCAGATGTTTTCACTTTAGTCCAGCTGGGCTCAACCTTCTGAAATCACCAAGAGGGGAGGATTCACAGGGAAAAATATCAACAGGGCAGAGGAGGAAAGACTTGTTCTACCAGATTACAAATAGGACTCCTAACCCTCATTTTTTCTCACAACCTGTCTGTGCCTCAAGACCTGTAGGGAAAGCCCTCCCGATTGTACCACACCCACGGGAGCAAAAAGGGTGGGGACATGAGGCACGGTCTTCTCTGTGGTGGCTCCCAGATTATAGAATAGTCTTCCTCCTGAGGTGTGTCAGACACCTTCACTTTCCACATTCAGGACAGCAGTGAAGACTTTTGCCCTACCTGCTAGGGATGCGCATGATTGAATTAGCATTAAAAACGCGATCAAATGTTGGAATATGCAAATTTTCACATCAAAGCGAAAGTACGGTCATTGGAACGTTTGGACTTTCGGATTAACCAAACAAGGCTCCTGGTGTGGGAATATGAAAATGTGATTCCATTTCCTCACTTTCGCAGTATTTTACTGTTGAAAATAGGTTTTTTTTTCCAATGGTAAAGATATGCAGCGAAGGTTTTCAAATGTGAACCATTTGACAAGCAAACCGATTTGGGGACATTCGTTTCAATTGCGAAATGGACGTGAATTTTTCATTCTTGCACATCCCTGCTATGCGCACACACAAATGTTTCACGGAGGAAAGGCGTTAGGCAAACCCACCTGAGCACTGTATTCACTGACAAAGCTTTGGCCAGCATCTTTGCACCGAAATCTCCCATGGCGTTGCCACTAATATCCAGTGTGACGAGGCAACTGCTGCTGCTCCTTAGCCCATTGAGGAGGACGGTGACTCCCAGCTTTAGGCGGGATTCGGCCACTGAGAGAGATCGGACCGACTGAAATTTTAAAAACGGGGAGAAAAGTTATAGGGACTTCCAAGCAGGCCCAGAACTCATAGTACATAGAAAGGCAGTGGTGGGCGCCATATTGTCTGGTGGGCTGAAGACAGGACAGTTAAAGAAAGCAGGGCCAGGAATCACCGGCTTATTATATATGAGACACTGAGCATCTCCACACTTTTCTTGGCTGAATTGTCTCAGCTGGAACAAGGAACAACAGCACGAAGAGCTGGTTTTTATAGCCTGCTTTTTCTCACCCACTTAAGGGGACTCAAAGCGGCTGACAAACCTTCTGTTCTTCTCCTGGAATAGGGGCCTGCTGCCTACACGCTAGTGCAGGTTACAGCAAACCCCAAGTGAGGCCTGTCAAGAGTCTGCATTCGCCTGTGGACAACAGACCCTTATCCTGAGATATATTCCAGAATACGTCCAAGTGCAAACAGGCCCCATAGATAACATGGATTAGCCGAGGTAAGTGTGGAAAAGGCCTGAGTTGGTTTAGAAATGCTTTGCAGGCAGGATCATTCACATGGAAATCTGCCCGTCCCTCTTCACATGAACCTTCCAGACTAGCACAGGTGGGTCAGAGATGGAATGGGCACTCAAGGGCCAAAGGTTACTACCGCTGAGATGCTACAGAGTTTGCAGCAATAGTTCTAGGGTTGTGTACTTACACAATCATCATCTTGAGTGAGCTGAACAAGCCGGTGTAAAGCATCAGCCAGGGTCTCCCTAAAGAAAAGGAGCAGAAAGACCAATGATCTGGATTCATGTAGCAGCTGGCTGGGCTCCATCTTGCTACGGTATGTCCCAGTGATTCACATGGCGTAGATCACAATAGGGATGTGGACAAATATTCAAAATATTCGTTATTTGGACAGATTCGGACATTTGTATACAAATCAAGTGTCCAGACATTCACATTTTTCTTTATCTGTATGAATACAGATATTCAAATATTTGATTCAAATTGAATTGAATGTCGAAAATTGCATTTGTACACACCTCCACAAAGAAGTAGCTGACATTCGATTTGAATTCAAATGTCTGGAATCGAACGAACTCGATCAAATTTCGAATGTGGTGAATATTTGTGAACATCCCTACTGACCATGTCCGGAGGACTATCGGTTCCTCACCGGCACTTTTGAGCTGAAATGACAAGTTAACTGAGTGCTTGTTTTTTGATATGAAGAAATAGAAGGGAAATGAAGAAATAAACCAAAACACAAGATCAATAGGCATCACAACTCCATCTCCTTTGGACAAAAAACATCAAGAGTGTCCAGGGGCCTACCTGGACCTGATGTTGAAGTTCTTCCCAAGAGCAACATGGTTGATGGATCTGCTTCTGTTAATGGCCAGCACCAGCGTCACCATGTCAGAGTCAAATCCTGCAGAAAAAGCGGCTGATAAAAGTAGTTGATCAACAGGTAGACTTAAGATCATGAGGAAGAGGTGGAAGCAGAGGTCTCAGGATGTCCAAGTAAAGGAAAGAGGCACAAGCAGGAATTTCATCCCCCAAAACAATCAATCATAATAAAGACTGACCTCCACCTCCCTCAGATACGGTGGTGTATTTAGCTACTCCGAGATCACACCAACGTGAATCTCCCAATATACCTTCTGGCCCTGTATACTGGCCAGTGTGGGCTTCACCCTATAATTGTCAATAGGGATGTCCATGAATATTTAAAATATTCACTATTTGGATTAATTCAGGCATTGGTATTCAAAATGCATGTCTGGACATTCGAATTTCTGAATTTAAATGAATACGCATATTTTGAGTCATTCGTATGAATAATTCATACATTCGTACCTGTACAGGTGCATACGCATCTCATACGTACCCTATGCATCTCGTAGGCATCCACACACATCCATACAGGATGAAAACAGGATGAAAACAGGATGGATACAGGATGTGTACAGACACGTACGGGACGTGTACAGATTCATACAAAAGTGTACGTACCCATAGAGATACGAATGTCCGAATTATTCGAACAAATACGAAGGTACTTGTATAAATTTGAATTCCCAGACATTTGTTTTGCCTTATTCATACCAATTCGGATGCTTGAATATTTGATTTGTTACAAATTGAATGTCGAAAATTGCATTCGTGCATACCCCTAATTGCCGATCCTGTAGCAGTCCATGGTGCTGAAAGCATGCATCCTGTCCTACAGAGTCCCCAGAAGTCAGGCTCAGCCAGGGCAGGCTCAGCCTTTGAGATCTGAAGGACAGGGGCGTGTGAGGGGCTTCTCAGAGATGGTTTCCAGGTTGCAGGAAACCTCTGAGCTATAGCAGGAGGTTTCATGGTTCATCTTCTGGGCTTTGGTTGACATGCTTCTCTGCTTAGGTGTCCTTCCACTACCTTTCAGTTCCAGTTTCATTTTTTTAAAATGTGTTTTGATTGCTTATTATTATCATTGTTCTGAAATTAGTTTTTCATGGTTTTAATTTGTTTTTATCTTGTTGTCGTTCCAGGGAACGCTTAGTGAAGGGCAGGTTCCAGAACTCAATCACACGTCAAGAAGAAGACACACAAATCCATCAACCTACCATTGTCAGACAAATTCAAGTCACTGATGGAGCTGGCATCTGAAAGCAGGTCCTGGATCACCTGGGCACCTGCCGATCGCAGCTTCAAAATGGAAGCAACACAGAGAGGAAGAGGTCATATAAACACAAAGGTAGAAGTTCTGGATCAGGCCAAAGACCCATCTAGGCCAGGGTTTTGTTTTCCACAGTCATCAGTAGCAGAACATAAGCAAACTTCAGCCTCACCTGTGATGAGAACCAGTGGGCTACCTAGTTGCCTGCTGCGGCCACTGCATTGGCTGTTGTTGTATCTGGCTGTGGAAACGGCAAAGCTCTGCCCGACTGGTATGGCCGAGGCTGTCCGAGTATAATGGGAATTGTAGTTTAAAAAAGGATACTAGGTAACCAAAGGATGGAATAGGTTTTATGGCTATTGAGGGCCTTTTCGTACCCTCAGGCCCCTGGGACAGTGAAGAAGAAGAAGAAGAAGAAGAAGAAGAAGAAGAGTTGGCTTTTCTACCCCACTTTCTCACCCATTTAAGGGGACTCAAAGTGGCTGACAAACCTTCTGTTCTTCTCCCCACAACAGAATACCCTGTGAGGTAGGTGGAGCTGTAAGAGCTCAGAAGAGAGAGCTGTGATTAGCCCAGGGTCACCCAGCTGGCTTCATGGAGGAGTGTGGAACCAAACCCAGTATTCCCAGGTAAGAACCTGGCACCCTAATCACAAGACCAAACTGGCCCAGTGAAGACCCTAGGAACATGAAGATCAGCGATGGGATGGGCGGGTGTTTGCATCTCAAACACTCAACCCATCCCAAAGTTACCCCCACACTTGATTAAGGGCAGGGTAAGTGCAAATGCCCCTATAATAGCAGTGATGACCTTGCTGAACATTCTGATTAGTGGAGAAGGTGCCACTGCCTTTAAGGCCATGCAGATTGGTCAGCCAGCCACAGGGGACCAAGTACACAGTGCCATCAGCCAACCTGCCCACATTTAATGTGAGTTTCCTAGAATACAAAGACAGGGACATTTACGTGGAGAGCGGATGTTTCATTTTTATATATATAATGTGAATCTAACTATCCGGCATGTCATTATACCCTAAGATTCGCAGGGCTCTCCTCTAGGGGGGGTGCACAAATGCAATTTTCAAATTCAATTCAATTTGAATTGAATATTCGAATGTTCAAATTCATATGAATTTAGAAAAAAAAAGGAATGTATTGAAATTCAAACCGATTTGAATACATTCATACCTATTTGTACAAATATTTGATACGTATTTGATGATACAAATGACGACAGCGTTTGTA
Source organism: Aspidoscelis tigris stejnegeri (assembly GCA_023333525.1). Taxonomy (NCBI): domain Eukaryota; kingdom Metazoa; phylum Chordata; class Lepidosauria; order Squamata; family Teiidae; genus Aspidoscelis; species Aspidoscelis tigris. Next base: position 8,591,921 of record JALMGA010000013.1, read on the forward strand.
TGTGTCCGTACACATTTGTATGCATTCGTATGCATCCCATTTGTCCCCTACATATCCATACAAATGCGGACGGATACGAATAAGACGTATACGGATACATATGTAAAGCGTACGTTTCCATATACACACAAATGTCCGAATAATTCATACGAATGATTTGAAACATTCAAATTCATTCAAATGCTAAAAAACGAATGTCCGAATTCGAGTGAATTTGATCAAATTTTGAATGTTTCAAATATTCTTGCACGTCACTAAAACCATGCCAATTTATTTAAAATATCTATATTTTCCCATGCCCACCTTTACTTGATTTTTGTTAAACAAAGAAATCTCAAACACTGCCGCCCTTTCACGTTGGGAAGGTGACCCAACCCCCTAAGTGCTTTAGCTGCATTTTTATCTTCGGTTTTATTTCCATTTCCTCAGGCATTTGGGGGGGGGGGGAAATATCAATCAACCCCCATTCAGTCCTTTAGGAGCAACTCCAGCAGAGCCTTTGACGCTCTCGAGAAGGCAGCGTTTCTCTCATTGTAGTGCCCTTCTCTGTCCTTTCCATTCGTCTGAGTGCATAGGCGATTTCGGCCCTCGAGGATTTCACATCGTCCAGCTTTCCCTTTGACGTCAACATCAGAGACCACAGTTGGTCAGCATCTCTTTTCATTGGCTAAATGCCTCTGTTCTTCACGGGCGTCGTGACATCAAAAAGGATGGAGCGGTCATATCACGTCCTAAGCAACTGCAACAGAAATCCAGATCACAAGGCCTTTTCGCACTTTGGCGATCGGGATGGCCCTGCATGCTCCAGGACGCTGCACCGGGACACCGCCACACTCCACAGCTTTACCAGGTGCTCCTGGTAAATAGGGACGCACATTAATGTGCAAAACATTCAAAATTCAATCAGGAACAGGAGAAGTCTTGTCCTTGTCTCTGCTTGAGATGCCCAAGGGCAATTGGTGGCCACTGTGTGGGACAGGATGCTGGACTAGATGGGCTGTGGCCTGATCCAGCAGGGCTCCTCTTAGGTTCCTAGGTTCCTAGTGCAGCTCAATCGAATTGGATTGAATTTGGACACTTGAATTCTAATAGAATGTCTATATATTTGAATTTAACATTCAAATGAATTTTTGGATCTTTCTAATCATTTGTATGAATTATTCAGACCTTCGTAAGTGTATGGATATGTATGCATTACATACGTATCTGTGAGCATCTTAGTCATATCTGTAGGCATTTGTGTAGATATGTAAGGGCCGAAAACGGGATGCATATGGGATAAAAACAGGATGTGTACAAATGCGTACAGATGTGTGTGGATGTTGCCAATACGAATCAAATATTCATATGAATACATGCAAATGTATTTAAACATTTGTATCAATTTGAATCTTTGGGTATTCAATTCAAATTGAACTGAATCTTGAAAATTGCGTTTGTGCACGCCCCTACTGGTAAAGTTCCAAAGGCAGCATTTGCGCTACTTCCTTTGAACGAATACTGTGCATCATGATTGCCATAGAAACAGGCTGGCATGCAGCTGCGGTTGCCATGGCGGTTGCTATAATGATCCAGATGGTCTGGAATGGACCATCTGCACTGTGTGTGCCACTGGGTAAATTGGGGGTGATGTTGGCACTCACAGTGTGAACGGCCACTGTTCCTGAATGTAATGGCCATGGAATACTATCCCACTGCACTTACGTGCAAAAAGGCCCCAAAACTCACAGGGGCAGAAGAGGCAATTCAGGCTGTCAGTTCCCTGAAGAAAGGGCCTATTCGCATGTAGTTTGGAACATATTTTCGAATAGAGGCCTGCTGTTCACATGCTAGGGCAGGCTATCAAAGGCCCCAGAGTCTGCATTAGCATGTTGTTGTTGTTGTTGTTTGCCTTTTTCTGCTCTTAAGCCCTCTCTGACAACATATATCAGGCGCAGAGGAATCTCTTCTTACCTCACAGCTACTGATGTCCAAGCAAAGATTGCTCAGTTGGGTGTTATACGCTAAACCTTGCAGTACAGCTCTGTAAGCAACCAGAAACAAAGTATAAACATCAGCACCGATCATCAAATGTTACGAGTGCAGCCTGGCTCTGGGGCCCTTTCCGCACCTTCACCTGGCGTGAAGGTGGCCTCACTCACAGGATGCATCGGGCACCTGCACTTTGCAATGCCCAATGCATCCAAAATTTGCCCGCCCCTTCTTCAAGCAGTGGCTAAGTACAATCGCTGCAATCAGGTCACAGCTGCAACGGGCATGTGCAGCGACCAGGCAATGTGGCATGAAACTGTGGCTGTGCCCCACACCACAGAGCAACTTCTGGGTAGTGGTGTGCATGAATGAATTTGCATTCAAAAACCAGATAAATATTCAAATTTGCAAATGTTCACATCAAACCAAACATACAAACACTCGAATGTCCAGTAGGGGTATGCAAAAAAGCAATTTTCGACATTCAATTCATAATGAATAGGATATGCAAAAATCCAAATTTGTATGAATAAAGAAAAATGAATGGCTGGACATTCAAACTGATACAAATACATTCGTATCTATTCAAATATCCTATACATATCCAATGATACGGATCTTGTGGACATCCTGTGTGCACCCTGTTTTCATCCCGTACGGATGCTTATGGATACCTGCACATACAAATGTCTGAATTATTCATATGAGTAACTCAAAATATTTGTACCCGTACAAATACTAAAGTACGAATGTCTGGACATTCGATTCAAATACAATTTCCGAATTCAACTGAATCCATACAAATAACAAATATTTCGAATATTCGTACACATCCTTAACGTCTGGACATTTGAACGAAACAAACAATTCCCCTGGCATGCAAATACGGAATTTTTTTTTAAAATGATTTTTATTCTTTTTTCTTACAATAAAATTTTTACATAATTATACCCTTATACATTCTTCCCTTATTTTTCCCCCCACCCCACCCCCCTCCCACCCCTGAATAATGAATATTCAATAACATTTGTGAGCTAAGGGTTACATTTGGAATACAATTCTTAACTGTAATTTAACTAATTCACTTCTGACACTCGCTTCCAGGTAATTCTTAACCTCCATCCATTTGTTTTTGCACCTTCTTATTTTTACTAAATCATTCTCAAAATTTTCCCGACATTCTCGAACCTCTACTGCAATCGAGGCTATTATATATTCATACAGTTTCTGTATTTCCCATTTAGATGCATCCTTCCATCCATTTACTACTACCAATTGAGCCGTCCTAAGGATGGAACGAACTACTTCCCTAATCTCTTTTGGCCTTATATTCTACAAATCCAATTGGAATATTGCTATCCTTTCATTTAAATTAATATTAAGTGCGTATATATTATTGATCATGTTTTCTACTTCCTTCCAAATACGGAAATTTGATTGAATTTTCCACTTTTGTAGTATTTTACTAATGAAAATAGGCTTTCTCAACAGAAAAAAAGCCAGGAAAAATGTTCAGCTGAGAATGCGCATGTTTGAACATTGTTTGAACATGAAGCGAACGTTTTGATGGCGAACCAAATTTTCGGATGTCCCATTCAATTGGGAAACTAACATTTTTTTTCCTTTGGCGCATACCTAGATAGAAGGGCCTCTGGGTAGTGTGTGTGCTCTGTGTGGGAGCAGAGCCTGGCTGTCTCTCTGGAGCAAAATTCAAAAGGCACTGGGATTCTCCTTAGATACTGGACTCCATTTTCTCCCTGATTGCTTAACAATTTGCTTCTTTGGATCAAAACAAACAAATTTCGTGTTGCTGTATTGGAACAAAGAACTAACCAGCTTTTGAGTTGGGAGAGAAATCTTTCTCATTCACAGTTTAATAGGCAGAAAATGATACTTTCTGTGAACTAAAATGCAGTTCAAATCTCATGTTTTTTTAACAGAGGTCTGAATAAAAAAAGCAGAAAGAGCCAAAAGAGCCAGCCTTTTGCTATATTGTAATTTGCTTTTTTAAAAACTGTTTCTATAGTTGTTTTTAAATTAACTTCGCGTTCTGTACGGTGGTATGCTGCTTTGAGCCCTGCAGGGAGTTAAACATGGGATATCAATGCAATAATTAAATATATTGGGTAAAAAGGTATATCAAACGTACATGAAAATGTGTATTAAAAAACTATGATAAGAAAAGGAAGGGCTGAAGTGTAAGGTAGGGTAAATGAGAAACCAGAATGGATTGATTTCTCCATCCTTGGACAGCTCTTCTCTGTTTCTGCCAAGAAAAATTCACAGAGAAGAAGGAAAAAAGTTGGCTTTTTATACTCTGCATTTCTCACCCTTAAGGGGACTCAAGGCAACTGACAAACCTTCTGTTCTTCTCCCCACCACAGACTCCCTGTGCGATAGGTGGGGCTGTAAGAGCTATTGTCCTAATATTCGACTCGTGTACGAATGTCTGAATTCGGATGAATTTGGACAAATAACAAATGTTACGAATATTTGTTCACATCCCTGCTGACTGCATCTTCCTACCATGTTTTCTAAGCCTGGTTTACCATAGGGATGTGCAGAAATATTTGTAGGCATTCGAAATTCAATGGAATGTGCTAAATTTCAACATTTGAATCTGAATCAAACGCCCCAAAATTCGAATTAAACGTTCAAATCAAATTTTGAATCTATCCATTCGAATTATGGGCTCGTACATGATGCGTACCTGAAGATCTGCACCTTTCCTGTATACGTACAGATTTGTATGGATCCATACAGGATGAAAATGGGTTGTGTACAGGATAACTATGGGATGCATACAGATGTGTGTGGATGTGTGCGGATGTTGGGAAGGTGCGTACAGGCATCTACGAATGTCGTCAACATTCGTAAGTGCAAATTCGAATAAAAAGTTGGAATGAAAAGATTCGAATTTGCTTAATTCGGATTGAATCTTGTTAAATTTGAATTTAAAAAATTCAATTCAAATAAAATTTTTGAGTATTTGAATTTACTCGAATAGAATGTCAAAAAAACATACTTGCACACCCCTAGTTTCCTGTGCCATTGAAACAAAGCCATTAACCTTTTTGTAAATGCTACGCCGTCACCTGCGCATGAACCTTTTGCTTTCTTTAAAACAGGTTACCGTGGCTGAAGGACTGGCGAATTCCAGCATGATCACACCAGTCTTGAATTTTAGTATGAAACCAGGTTGTATCCAATATTATTTCTCGTACCACAGGCTGTTCCTCACCTCAAAGCCTCTGGTGGAAGCCTAATCCCAGACAGGGAAACATACTGCAGAGCCGAGGCCTTGCTGAAGAATTTGCTGATTGCAAGAGGAACGTCTCTGTTTTTTCTGGAAGGAAAAGAAGATACCTTTTAAATAGGTTTACAGAATGGGGGGGGGGGGGGAGTCACTGCAACACATAGTATTAAACCACTCCCCTACGGGAGAAATGTGGGCTCTCAGGTACATTTTGGATCAAGAGACCACTTAGCCATCACGACAGCAAAGGACAACCAAACGTAACACTAAAACATGGGTCGTCACCATCTTTCAAAAATTTGACAGTGGCTGTGGGCTTCCCCCCCCCCCCCAGCCTCCTAGACCGTTCATCCACCCATAAGCACACACAAAGACAGAAACACACACACACACACACACATACAGAGGGCCTGGGCAAAAGACAGATCCAGTATAATTAAAACACAACCCTTTGGATGAGCATGATTTGGCATATGATCTGCAAGATGCCACCCTGAAGCTAAATTTTCCACTGCTGGGTTGCAGAGGAAGAAAAAAACCCCCTGATCTGACCCTTGCCAGTTCCATAAATAGAGTCAAAATTCTATCAAATTCGAATAAGGGAATGTACTAATTATATAAATATAATAACAGGGTAAAGGGGAACAATAGAAATGTAACTGATTTTGAATGGAAATTGTAGATCAATAAGCCTTAGTGGTATAAGAGATTTTTTTTTGTTAGACAAATATTGGAGGCATTATAATAATGAAAATATAGATAAGTTGGAGAGATAGCTTGTTAAACTTCATGTTTAATTAAGATAAGTTTGGCGGAAAGGAGAGGCCAGCCGTCTACCAACTAGAGACGTCAAGGGGCAGGTGGTGACGGAACTGAAGAATAGAAGATGCTGGCTCAGACAGAGGAAGTCACAAAGAAACAAGCTGAATGCTATTGTATTGGTATTTATGGTTTTTCTCAAAAATTCCTTAATAAAGAATTAAATTTGAAAAAAAAATTCTATCGAATTCAGACATTCAAATTCAGATTGAACGTCTATACACGTCCAATCTGTCCTGCAGACTCTTCTTCCATTTCTATACCTTAAATAATTATTTGTGCAGTTTTTCTTTCTTCTTCTGCTCTAGAATCACAGGGACTTTTTAACAAGATCTGATTTGGGTTCCGTTCCATCTGCCGGCTTCTTAACGCCTGCACAGCTTTAGTCCCCAATGTAACCTGGCAGAAGAAGGCAAGGAAAGTACTCCAAGTCCTTACTTGTGAGAATAGACATTCTTGGATAGGTTCAGATGGGCGAGATTCTCACAGCATCCGGCAGTCAAAGCACCAAAAAGCTGGAAGTAAATAAAGAAGAATACTGCAGTTGAAAACTTCAGCTATTCTATGGCAGCCCTAGAGTACAGTCCTTCGGAAGCTTTTTACCTCCCTTGCCTGCATTTTGAAGCAACCGAATTCATCAATAATAACCAATTTCCAAGCACAATTCCAGCATGGCTTGCTAAATTTAAGGCCTGAAATGACTTTGGTTCAGAATATCCTACTGCAAAATGGGCAGTGCAGAATTTCCCAGATCTCAGGCCATTGGCAGAGTTGGCTGAGCTGAGCTAATGTTTGGAATAGGGACGTGTACGAATATTTAAAACATTCAAAATTCGATCAAATTCGGACATTAGAATTCAAATCGGATGTCCTTGAATTCAAATTTAACATCTGAACGAATTTTTGAATCTTTCAAATCATTCGTACAAATAATTCAGACATCGGTATACATGCATCTTATTCGTATCCGTACGCATTTGTTCGGATACGTACAGGACAAAAACAGGATGCATCTGGGATGAAAATGGGATGGATACAGATGCATATGGATACATTTGAATGTTGTCAACATTTGTATCTTCAACTACAAATCAAAAACTGCTACAAATAGATTTGAATGTATTCAATTCAAATCGAATGTGAATACATTTGAATTTTAAATATTCAAATCGATTCAAATCTTTGGATATTCAGTTCGAATCAAATCCCAAAAATTGCATTCGTGCACACCCCCCAAGTTGGAAGGAATCATATCAGCTATTCTTGTCTCCACCCCCATGTTAATTTTCCTGTCCCAGGAACCCGGCTGCAAAGTATTTCTCTATGCAGTCTCCCCCCAAATAATTCAGTTTCTGTAGATTATTTTTTTCCTGGCATATACATTTCTTGAACATAACTTCCTCTATTAGTTACATCTTTTAGTTAGAGAAATATATTGCAAAATTAGGATTGATAAGTTGCTGCAGCATTTCATTGGAGAAAGTCTCAGCTCTTTCCCCATGGATTTTGCAGATATCCCACAACTAAAGACAGACAGGGAGCCTATTTGCACTTGGCTTTATTCTGGAATATATCCTAGAATAGGGACTTGCTGCCCATATGCTAGAGCAGGCTTCGGTAAAGTGACGTCTGCCAGAGTCTGCATTAGCATGTGGACCACAGACCCCTATCCTGAGATATAATCCAGAAAAAGGCCAAGTGTGAATAGGCCCAAGTTTCAGACTACATGCTGCAGCAAACCTTCCATTTTGGATAGGAGGAAATTCATTTGTTTTTATTTAGCATTTCCCCAACCACTGTGCAAACTGAAATATGGTTGTCAATCAAAATTTACCATGCTCCAAGTAGGTTTTCCAGTTCGTGCCACAAAATTCACCACTCTAGCCTTAGAAGGCCTGATATGTCAGAGCTTCAAAGATGGCAGTCTAGAGGTCAAGCTGACGGAGTAACAATTCTTTTAAAATTGTATTTTGTTAATATTGTGCTTGGACCATCTGTTCCCAGTAACCTGAGATCTTCAGTTCTGAGAGGGCGGTGGTCAGCGTACAAATAGATACTAGTTCAAGTGTCCTGACATGAGTTTTTTCTTTATTTGTATGAATTCAGATATTTGAATATTTGATTTGAATTGAATTGAATTTGAAAATTGCATTCATGAACACCCCTAGACAAGCAAAAATTATTTTGCAAGGCAAGCTAGTGTAATCGAGAAATGGATGCCAAAATCCAGAAGGGGGACATTTTGGCTTGTAAGCTTGGATTATTTTCATTTTAGTGGTACTGAATTCCGTAATACCCAGATCCGCTCCAAGCACAATGCAACAAGCATGAGAGCAAGAAATACCAACGCCTGCCAGGTGCTCACCACATCTAAAGCGCAGTCTGTTCCAGAGAGATCAAGGTGACCCAAAACATTTGGCTGACTCAGGAAAGACAACAAGGCCTGGCGGAGAGAAAGCTCATTGAGAGTGGGAAGGAAATACGCAGTGTGGCTGATAATGTCAGGACAGAAAGATCTTCATTGGGGATTCGGCTTTCGGTGGGCCTGCTTTTCAAAAGAACCAGAAGGCATGAAGAGGTTTCAAGGGTTTCTGCTTCATTGTTTTTGGTCTGGAAAGGACATCAGGGCCCTGGTCAACACAGGTAGCTTAGGACAATCTCAGGTTGTCCTCAAGCATCTACCTACTACACATTTAGATTAGTTATTCAGACGAATTCAGATGGATTCGGACATTCGTCTATGAATCAAATATCCACACGTTCATTTTTTAGTCTTTGTCTGAATATGAATATTTTGACTTATTCATACAAATAATTCGGACATTTGTATGTGTATGGATTGCTTACATACCCTTACACATCACATCTGCATCCGTACAGATACGTACGGGTTGAAATCGGGATGCAAGCAGGATAAAAAAGGGATGTGTACAGACACGTATGAGATTCATATCATTGGATATGAATAGAATATTCGAATAAATAGAGATGAATGTATTTTTATCGGTTCAAACGTCCAGATGTTCATTTTGCTTAATTTGTACGAATTTCAGATATTCGAATATTCAATTAGTTATGGATCAAATGGCGAAAATTGCATTGGTGCATAGCCCTACCTGATAGTCAACTGGGAAAAGCCCACTTTTCTATCCCTCCTGCAAACAGAAGCTATGGGTGTGAAGACTCTGAATACTCACACTCGCGCTTTCTGTGCTCAGGCTGCCTGGGTTCCCAGAGAGGTCCAAGTGCTGTAGGGAGGTTCGGAATAGTTCACCGGAGACCAGAGACAGGCAAAGGGCAATCATTCCTGGTGCAAAAGAGCAGTTGCCATCAGTATGAAGGTACCGAAGGAGGGAGGAGGTTGAAATTTGAGTCTTCAGACTTGAGAAAAAGAATATTTCTTCCCTTCCCAAAGCATCAGCACGAAGGGTCACCCACCAAGAAGTTTTGCATCAAATGGGCCCATCTAAACCCTAATTTGGGATGTCCCTAATAGGACAAATGTTTTTTTCCATTAGCACTAAGTACCCATTATGTAGGACCCGTTAAGGACCCATTAGACTCAGAGCAGGAAGACCCTGTTTCCACTGCAGACCCCATTAGAACCCAATTTGTTCACACCTGCACTAGGGAAATCTGGATTAAACAGGTCCTTCAGGACCTGTAATCCATATTTCCTGAGGAGCCCATTAAAGGAGTCTACAGTCCAGTCTTCAGGCATCAAATCCGGATTAGACATGTCAGCCCCCAAAACGTGGCATGATGGATATTTCCCACTTGGGTACAGACGGATGCTCCACATGGGTGCTCCGGTGTTTCCACTGCGAGCTTGCCTAGCACCCATTGATATTGGGTGCTACACTGCCCGTGGATCTGGATCTTCTAAATCTGGATTAGTCGAAGGACCCATTTCTTAGATCCGGATCATCTCAGATCCGGATTAAGGGAGGTAAGTGGAAAAAAGCCCAGTGTATTATATGCCTCTGAAGGCCAGCTCCTGGGCAATGTACGGCCGGGACAGGGTGTGTGGTAGAGGTGTGCACAATTGCAATTCTTGACATTCGATTCAATTCAAATCCAATATTCAAATATCCAAATTTGTATAAATAGAGAAAAAAAATGAATGTATTAAAATCTGAACTGATTCAAATACATTTGTATCTATTCATATGAATATCCGATTCGTATTTGATGATACGAATGTCCTCCACATTCTTATGTATCTGTATGCATCGTACACACCCTGTTTCCATCCCATATATATCTGTACAGATGCATATCGATACAAATAAGATGCTTATGGATACATATGTAATGCGCATGTATCCATTGACATAGGAATGTCCAAATTATTCGTAGGAATAGTTCAAAATATTTGTATTCGTTCAAATAATGAAAAACAAACGTCCGGACATTCGATTTGGATTCGAGTGTCTGAATTCGGCCGACTTTGATCGAATAACAAATATTCTGAATATTCTTGCATATCCCAAGGGTGTAGTGGTCACCACTGTGAGAATCTGCTACTGGACTAAGGAAGGGGCAACGGTTCAAATGAAGCAGAGGTTGAAAAAAGAGGGCCTTTCCGCCCTTGCTTGGGTGGGATAGCTGGAGGCTGATTTCACACAGGACACACACACTGTACGAGGCTGCTTGTATCCCATAAATGGATCCAGGCATGCCGGAGCATCCCCAGGGGGTACAGCTGTAGAGCGCTAAAAAGCGCTCTACAACTATAGTAGCCACTGGCTAGCGTATGCCAGCGTGGCTCTGTTCATACCTCTTCCGGGCGAAAAGAGACCGGAGTGGGCTAGCGCAGCCGTGGTGGCATGCTGCTACAGCTGGTCCCCATGACAGTGGTGCCGGGTATGCACATTGCTGCAGTGAGGTGATCCCGGTGACTGCATTTACCCAGCGCCAGATACCTTGGTGTTGTGAGGTGCCTAAGTCAGTTGCAAAAAGGCCCTGTATTCCAAGCAAAAAGGGTGAACTTTGGCTTAGAGCAATTCTGCCCAGGCTGGTACACCAGTCCAACAAGAGTACTAGGAGACTCCCTTCCAAATACCTCGCCTGGGGTCTCATTCCACACCACCATGCAGAAGGGACGGTCATAGTACACTTCCTGGTCTGGTATACTGACCAGCGTGGAATCACTTGAGGCCTCCCTTAGTACACTTGTTAGTCCGGTTCACCAGCTAGTGTAGAATCGCCCTTAATCTCACTATGTGTACCTGACGAATCCCAATGAAGATGAAACCAGTTGTATACTGCCTCCTGGTGGTCAGTAAGAGACATAAATATAATTACAAATTGAGTCCATATGAGGGCTTAACTAGGGATGTGCATGAATAATCATAACAATCAATATTCATATGAATTTGGCCAAATTCGGACATTCCAATTTGAATAGAGTTTTGGCAGATTCGACATTCGAATTTGAATCAAATGTTTTAATACATTTGTACGAAGCTTCGTATGGGATTCGTATGGGATTGAACATTCGTACTGAATACGTACTCTTTGATATGAATATCCGATACGAACGGATATGTATCCTATATGAACAGATACATATCTGATACGTATTCAATACGAATGCATACGCATCTGATACATATCTGAGATGAATATGAATTGGATACATATCCAAAACGTATCTCCAGTCAGGGTGGATAAAAATCAATGATTTTTTTTTTAAATCGGATTTTTAAAAAATAAAATGCTTTTTGAGGAAAATATATTCCCATCCAAAGGTTATTCCATCATGAAATAAATATTAATTTTTTAATTATGTAAAATAAGGCTGTATATTTTTAATTTTTTGTGGTAATTAATCCATTCACAATGTCATGCTCTTCCAGAGGTTTTTGTAAGATTATTGGGCAGTTTCTCTGCCTATATTTAAGTTTTTCATGTGTAGGCTGGGCTGACAGTCTAAGTTTCTTAATATATATATATTGTTTAGCCAAATTAGTTAACAAATATGGATGTTGGTTTAAGCAAATAACATATGCTGTAATGTTATTGTTTCAGTTGAATAAATCTACTTAAATTGTTATTATTAAGGTAATGATTATTTTTCTCCTTCATAAGTACAACAGAAAAGTTGTGTCCAAATATGAATGATTAACCTGTTAAACTGGGGATAAAAAAACTAATATGAAAAGTTGTTACTCTAAAAATCTTCATCTACTTGCATATTAAAGTAGCAAGAATTAGTTTATGTAGAAACTATGATTTAAATCAAGCCTTACTGACTAGTGATTTAAATTGTGATTTAAATCAATGATTTAAATCACAATTTAAATCACATGATTTAAATCAGTTTGATTTAAATCAAATCAAATCCACCCAGTCTCCAGTTTAACCAAGATTTGAACTATTCAAACAAATGTTAACGTATGTCATAAAATTCAATTTGGGTATGAATGTCAGAATTCATTTGAATTCGTGTGAATAACATATATTACAAATATTGTGCACATCTTTAGCTTTATGTGTGTGTGTGTGAGAGAGAGAGAGAGAGAGAGAGAGATTTCCACCCTGAGCTTTTCTGCTATCTCGTCTGTACCTTTCTGAGTTAAGGAGGTCCTAGCAAGCTTTAAGCTCTGGAGATTCTGGATACCTCGTTCAAAGTTCTGGCTCAAAGCTATGATGCCTGAAGAAAAAACAGAACAAATGAGATCTCTGAGCACTCAGGCACAGATGATACCCCTGCAATGTCTGCCCGTGCCCAGAGGGTTTCAAGTGGGAGGATAAACAGTGAAGGAAAGCAGTTAACGTAGCTGAGTGCCTGTACCAGATACAAGGAACGTCTCACCTCGGTCCTCCAACAGGTTTCCAGAGAGATTAATTGCGTTTAGGGGAGAGTCTGGATGGTCCTGGAGAGCCTGGGCCATTTGTTGAGCAAATTCACTGCAAGAGAAAAGGATGTTAGAACAGACTAGGATGAGCAGGTGAGTGAATATGGTCACCAGGAACATGTTCCTTTCTCAAAGCCAGGCTCGGAAAGCAAGAAAATACTGGAACACAATAGGGTGTTGGATGAGACAAATTTTGAATATTAATTTTGAGTTTAAACCAGAATTATTTCTGTGGGGCATTGTTGATGAAGGCCTAAATGATGTAAAGACTTTGATACTATATATGGTGACAGCTGCCAGACTCTTATATGCACAGAAATGGAAGCAAGAAGAGTTACCTACAGAGGAGGAATGGGTACTCAAATTGATGGAGATGGCAGAAATGGGCAAACTGATGAATTTTGCGCCGCTGCCAGGATGCGCTATTCTCTTAAGTACTTCCAGGTCTGTGCATGCAGCTCCCACCACGTCACAGGATCCCCAGATGGGGAGCTGTGCGCACAAACCCGGAAGTGCTTTTTTTGGCCTCTGAAGGGCATCAGAATGGGCCCAGAGTCACCACTGCAGCCTCCTGTTCCATTCCAGCACTCTCCCTTACCTTTGGGGAGGCCACAGTGGCGTCTCTGCACATATTTTGGCACTCTTCGGAGGCCGAAAAAGCACTTCCGGGTTTGTGCATGCAGCTGCCACCCTGTTACACGATCCCCGGACGGAGAGCTGCAGGCACAGAAGCTCTGGAAGCGAATGGACTTTCCATTCAAGGGAGGTCCAAATGAAGAGTGGGAAGTCCACAAATAAAAAGGATAGAAATGAAAAGGTATGAGCCCTCAGACCGGAGGATGAAGAAGGTTTAAAGTGAAGCCGTGACCGTGGCCCAATGGCGCCTCCATCATGGAGAAACCACCTCCTCAGTGAAGCGAGAGTCCGGCCTTTACTGCCCTCCAGGATTCGGTTTCCCAAAAGCACCCGCCATTTTGTTGTGAATTCACCAGTTGCATAAACGCCAAGCCCTTTTCCACTTACAACTTTAAGCCACAGTTTTCCAGTACCAGCTCTTCCACGGTCACCGATCTACTGAGCATGTAGAGGATCTGACGCAAAACATATATGTTCTGTGACAGAAGAAAATAGACGGTCAACCCTAGGAAGGAATTACTCCATCAGCTCATTTCAGTCATACAAATGGAGCAATAAACCATGAACCAGTGAAGAATGACTGAACAATTAGATAACAATTAGTTGTTAAACAACAGCTACCCAAAAGCCTTTTTGTCCCAGGGAAGCTAAGATCCAATACGGAGGATGGCATTCACACTGCCAATGCTGGTCCTGTTTCAAAGATTCCCAGCACTTAGCTAACAAAGATGGCGGCACACAGACAACATGCCCGGACATAGGTAAGTCTCTGGGCACATGGGGCTTAGTTTGGCATGTGCTAGCATTTCCAAGTGTGAACCCTAGTGCACGTGAGTGGGTCCTGCACTTTTCCCATCCAACAGATGGGAAGCTAAGGGCAGAAATGCTTCTGACCCACCTCTATACTTGTGGCAGAGCTGGGAGAGGGGCAAACAGGGCATGTCACCAGGCAGAGCGACGTGGGCATGGTTGCACACTGCATCACCTGCGTGTTGGCACCATTGCTGCGACCCTGCAGTCGCGTCCCTAATGGAGTCGATTTGCACCTTGGCAGCGTGGATGGCAAGGTTTGAGATTTGGGATGGTGCGGACACTGGATCCACCCCACATCTTCCCTCCCCTGTGATGTTCTCCCAGGGAAGGGAGAGGGCGAAAAGACCGCTTGTCTCGTGAACCCCCTCCCTCCAATCAACCTTCCAAAAGGTCCAGGGCAGCTTGCAAAGCGTCACCAGAATTCTCCACCAATGGTGTGACTTGTTGAGCATCTTTCTCTCCCTTTGCTTCGCTCACCAATTTGAGGTCACTGCAAGACAACTTGGTGAACCACTGATTAGATGACAAAGCGGCAAGGCTGAGAGCAACGTCCCTGCAGGGAGAGAAAGCAATCATACGGTTAGGCCACCGGCTAGGGGCAGCGTAAGCTAGTTTGCCCAGTCTGGTCTTGCGGTCAGAGTACCGGATTTGAAAAGGACTTACTGGCTGTGCAGATGACTAAAATCCAGTATGTTGAACTCCTTGCACTGCTGCTTGTGATAAATACTGTCCACATCCTACAGAAGAAAAATGAGCTCATGCAGGGGCACTGCGTTGTTTGACCAGGTCAAAGGCCCCGTTCAACCTTTCCCATAAAAGATAAACGAAAGCTGATTACACCAACAAAGCGGTAACCTCGTGTAAGTAATCTGGTGCCAATTTCTGGCGTAGACGCTTCTTAGAGCAACTTTCAAGACACAGGTTTTGCTATCTGGGGGTCTTGGCAAGGGAAGATGCAGCCATTCAATATGCCCTGAGAAGGACACACATGTTTAATATGATTTTTTAAAATGTCTGCCTTACCCATTGGATGGCCTCTTGTAAAGGGAAGCCAATGTAATCACAGAGTGCGGCATATACCTCTGAGAAGCCACCTGGAAATGAAAGGGGGTGTTAGCGGTGAGGACAGGTGAGGCCATGTTCCAGGTGAGGCCTGCCATAGTCTGCCCCAGCACGCAGATGGCAGGCTCCTATTGTGGGATATAATCCAGAATAAGGCCCAGTGCAATAGGAATGGGCACGGATATTATAAACATTCAAAATCTGATCGAATTTGTTTGAATATGGACATCTGAATTCGAATCGAATGTCTTCACATTTGAATTTAGACATTTGAACAAATTTAGAATGTTCCGAAACATTCATCTGTACATACGTATCGGTACGAATATCATACGTATCTGTACACATTTCGCGCTTAAAATATGAGTAGAAAATGGGATGCATATGGGGATAAAACGGGATGCGTACGAAATGTGTACAGATACATATAACACATACGAATGCTGTCGACATTCGTATCTTTAAATTCGTATCCAAATTGAATGTTTCAACATTTGAGTCGACTCAAATTCAAATGTGAAAAAAAATTCGTGCACACCCCTATGGTGCAGGAATAAAACTGAATTTTTGAAAAAAAAAGTTATTTCCCTACTTCTCCTTGTGTAGAAAAATGAGACAAATTCAGATATGAATGGAATCAACCATTTCTCAACAACGAAATCCCACAGTGTTCGTATCGAGATTACCACAGGGGCCTTGGTGTTCCTTTAACTCCGCCTCCGTGGCATCAACCATCTCTTGAATTCTTCCAAGAAAGCTGGGGGAAGCATCCTGGAGCAAATTTCTTGAACACAAACAAACAGAACCTTTTAGTAGAATGCTCACATACGTTAGAGAGGAAGGTTATGTCACGATTACCTCATCGTGGGTTATGGAAGACCTTGAGATCAAGAACAGAAATCTGAGTGAGGAAAAAATATTAGTGAGGAGAAGTATTAGTGAGGGGGAAACCCCCCCCACACACACTGTTGATAGGAATTGTGACTGAAAGCACATGACAAGAACCACATTGGTGAAGGCCACACTAGGACCACCTAAGCCAGAGTTTTCAGATAGGACTTTGGTGAGAATGTCAGAGTCCCACCCTTGCGGTATTCATTCCAAACCGTGCTGTTGGAGGAGAGTTGCTCCACCCTCCTGTAATAACCCTTTTTCTCACCTTGATGACCGAACAGCAATCATTGCTCTGTCCATGACGCACATGAGTTGACCAGTGTGGATGCTTAGTACACATGTAGAAGGAAAATGGCAGGAACTTTGCTAATGTGTCCTTCTGCTCTGAAAGTGGACTGAAGCTGGATTAAAACTTTGGTGTGAACACAGCCATTGATAATCTAGATTCCAGTCTACACAGTCATTGACATAAATGGGCTGACTCAATTTAGTCTCTGTGGTGGCCCTGACCTACATTCTTAGACTGGACTTCTGTGGTTCTCCTACTCTCAGTTTTCTGGAAAATACTTCCATGAGGTATTTTCACACTATATTGGGGCTTGTGGGAACCAAACCACAACACTACACGAAGGCTGTTTCCGCATGGGCCCTGAAGACCCCATAAGGAACCCGATAGGGACCCATGCGGAATCGATCTTCCACCTACCTTCGACATGGACAACCCCATGAGGACCTGATGAGGGATGTGTCATCTGTATGAGTGCATCCCAATTCTGGTCCTAATGGGGTCTTTGGACCCTTCGATCCAGATTCTTGGTGGGCCCCTTTAATCATGTCTTCGATCCGGTCTTCCATCACGAAGATTGGAACGCAGAGCACACCTCCGCACACACGCTGGGCCAATGGGGTCCAGGGGTGGGTTTAGAGGAAGTGTGGTGTATATGCAGGCCAACGGCAGTGTGCCACTGGTGGAATATCCTCCTTGGACCTAATCGGCGTCTAGGAAAGGGTTCTACAGCATCCACACAGCAGCCTTGTTTAGCATTCAATACCACCAGGTGTGAAACGCCCCGTGCGGACTTATGAGGACTCCATAAAGATCCAGAACACAATGGACTGGATTCCCCGAGAACCAGATCCCAAAGATCTGGTCCTCCTTAATCTGGATTTGATGAGGTAAGTGCGGAAATGGCCAAAGTATGGCTTGAACAGCTTAAAATAATTCACTGTCCTCAGCAAGCATTTTTAGCGCTTCAGGACTAGTCGCCACCTTGAGCTGCCTAATGGCCTCTTTCTTCTCCAGACATGACTACATCCCTCTTCTATGAATTCTTACTTCGTCTCCAGAGGAAAAAAACAACATTCACATTCACTTTGGTTCCAGGACAGCTGCCTGCACTTTGTCATGGTTCCCCACTGATGTGGCAGGAATCAGGATGCTATCTATAAAGCCAGTGATTCTTTTTATCTGTCATTTTCCTCTGAAAAACTCCAGGAGTACTTGTGATCTCCAGTGACAAGCTCTGAAGACAAATCCCCCAAAGGCCATGATAAATGTAGACAGGTTTGTGCTCTAGTTTGTCAACGGTATTTTGCTAGAAATCACGTGAGGTATGTCATTTGGAAAATGCTTTGGCTTCTGTCACTTGCAGGAGAAGATCTTCCAGCCCCAGAAGACTCTATTTTTCTGCAATGACAACTTCATTAAGCTTTGAGGAGGTCTACACAGGCTTCCGTTTGCCCATTTTTCACTAAGATCTCAGGAGCGTGGTACAAGGAAAGGGCAGCCATTGTCTTAAGGCTCTGGGCCCTTCTCATCCGCTAGATCAGTGGTTCTCAACCTGGGGGTCGGGACCCCTTTGGGGGTCGAATTACCCTTTTAGAGGGGTCGCGATGAGTCTCCCGCCGCCCTTCCCTCTCACCTCCCAGCTGCTCCGCCCCTGTGGTTGGGGGTCTCCACAACATGAGGAACCCCATTAAGGGGTCGCGGCATTAGGAAGGTTGAGAACCACTGCGCTAGATGGAAAAAGAGTGTGATCAGCTAATGTTCACTAGCGTTTGCACATGCATTTATCATATATTTTATGATTTGTAACACTTGTTATTAGTACAAATTCGGACATTCAGACACGGATCGAATGTTACAACATTAGTACATTAATGTCCGTACGAATATGAATGTTTCTGAACCTTTGTACCTATAGTTTGGACACTTGTTAAACTGGGGATACGTATTGGATACGTATCCGATATGTATGTGTTCGTATCGGATATTCATACAAATTTGTACGAACACATTCGTATCAGATAGAATTCTACCACATCCGAAGGGGATTTATTTGAATGAATATTAATTTTCTTACATTTGATCTGAGACAAGTCAAACGCAAAAAGTCAAATCCACATTCTTTGTGAGCATGCAGGGCAAATGACAACCTCCTAATGTTACGCTTGTAAGCGTCTCCATGCTCCCAGGAAAATCCGTGGCTTGCTCTTAAGTCGGATGTAGTCTTGTTTAAATGGGGGTTTTCCTGCCGCGGATTTTCCTCCTTTAGGCCTGATGTAGCCCGGAGTAAAACTGTGTATGGAGACGCTCTGAGGCAAAACAAGCTTAAATCCAGAGTATTCTTGGCATGTAGACGCACCCTCTGTGCAGTAAAGAAGCCAGGATTCCAGAGGGAGTTTGTCAGCTGCAGCAGATGCTTTTAAAACAGCGTTCCTGAACTATTCTTTTAAAGAACAGTGCGGTAGTTGCCAGGAGATCAGAACAGGTGAGTCAGCAGGGAAAAGAACCACCTGAATGCCCTTTCCTTTCAGCCGGCTGAATCTGTTCCCACTGTGAAACTGTTCTGGAAATCAATTTGGCCGACTGTGAGGGTAGTTTTGCTGGGTGGTGGTTCAACTGGCTGCCTCAAGGAATCATATATAGGATCCAGCCACCCCCAAAAGCAAAAAAGGATCCAGGCTGGAGGTGCATCAAAATAGCCATGGTCACACCTAAGGTTTAATCCAGCTTCAGTCCACCTTCAGAGCTAGAGAACACATCAGCAAAGCGGCTGATAATTTTCTTGCCAGATTACCTATCCCAAAGGTGAATTTTCTGTGTTATTTAACACTGAAAGAAAACAGCTTGTCACTCTGCTGATGTGTTCTCTTGCTCTGAAAGTGGACTGAAGCTGGATTAAACCTTAGGTGTGACCAATATGTAACGTTTGCCAAGCGCATTTCAGCCAGGGATTCTCTGCTACAGGAAGGGCTGCAATAAACATTCTTATCCCCCACACAGTTTTTTGGAATAATGGTGTGTACGGCCCATTCAAAAAAGGCCATTATATCACTGGCTGAAAAGTACTGGAAAATTAATATACATAAAATTAGCCAGTGTTTTGCGCCTGGCATTCAGCTCACCACCCCACTAATCTCAGTCCACTGGTGGCGGCTGTATGAGTGATATCAAACACATTATTGGTTCCATTCTGGCAATAATTCCATGACTAAAGAGATAATTACTCTTTCTATCACATATACAATGCTGTGCATGTGTGCATTGCATGCAAAATACCTTATAATACATCTTGGCATACATTAAGGGATCTGGAACAGAGCAGGAAAAATGGATCTTCAGAAGTTGCTGAACTACAACTCGCATGGGCTATGTCCAGAAGCGATTATACTGCACAGTGGGATGCACAGTCGCGATTGAGGTGCCACACATGGCGATCGATGGTGTCGTATTATCTGATGAGGACTGTGCAGTCACCCTAATGCTGATTTAACAACACTTTCTGCACAGTATCAATGAAATCTGGAGTTTCCCTCTAGTCTAGGGAGAACGGCAAGGAGAGAACAATGAAATCAGGAAGGGCAGCTCAAATGTGATTGGCTGGCTCGACCCACATGACAGCATGTGTCGACTCAGCTCTCACAGTTCCAATAGGGGAAGCTATGGAACTGCCTTTCCAGTCGGGACAGGCAGATTTAACTGAAGACTTATTCTGCTAGTCTAGAGGCAGCCATGAATACCAACAGCAAGGAATGATGGGAAAGTTGCACTTCAGCAGCTTGTGTGACCAGGCCATGGTTCGGCTTTGTTTGTCCCAGATCATTTGAGGCCCCACAGATTTTTCATCCCATTTTATATAACTTCAAAAGATGACTAGTCCAAGTTACTCATCCTGCTATATTTGGATATTCTGGAATAAAACATGAATGTTCCAGAATATCTGTGCTTTATCCTGGAATACCCAAATATAGCAGCACAAGCAACCAGTATTTGGATGCAAACCACCTTACCTAGGCGATGATTCCGGGAAGACCTTCTTCAGACATAAGATCACATGAATGACCACGTGCTCCAAATCGTCTGATGTCCAGAACTCAAGCTCAAAAGAGGATGAATTTGTCTCCAGGATAAGCTGCAGAGGTGAAGGAGAGAGGAGAAATGTGAGGTATTTCTTCTCCAGCTCCTTTTCCCTAATCCCCTCACACCATCTGATTTGTGGATAAAATTCTGAAGAAGAAGCTGGTAGTCCTTGGTTCAAAGACCCAAGAGAGGGAAAGAAAGAAAAATTAAGCAGAAGAGACGGGGAAAAATATTGCCAGGTAGCTGGAAAAACAAGAAAAAAATATACACAATTTTTCAGAGGAAAAGAGAAAAAAAGGAGAAGAGTTGGCTTTTCTACCTCGCTTTTCTCACCCATTTAAGGGGGCTCAAAGCGGCTGACAAATCTTTTCTATTCTTCTCCCCACACCCTGTGAGGTAGGTGGGGCTGTGAGAGCTCAGAGGAGAGCTGTGACTAGCCCAAGGTCACCCAGCTGGCTTCATGGGGAAGGGCGGAATCGAACCCGGTATTCCCAGATAAGAGTCTGGACAGGTAACAGCAGAATAACCTTGGAATTGGATTCAAATCCCTGCTACAAATTGCCCATGAATCTCCATACTAACCCCTTATGTATCAGCTATGTATCTCCTGCATATCCACTCTGAATGTGTCAGTTCCACTCTCAATCAACTTTGAACTCACTCCGAATCTGCTTTGAGTCCACTTTGGATCTGTTGCAGATGTCACTGGGGCGGCCATTTCCCCACATCCCCAGGTTCTTGAACGTCATGAAGCTTCGTATAAATGTATTGAAACATTTGATTCAAATTAGAATGTCCATCTTTGAATGCACTAAGAATCGACCTGGACACGAACGTCCGAATTTGGATGAATTTATGCAAATTTAGAATGTGACGAATGTTTGTCGCAAGTTCCCCTTTCACAAGTTCACAACAGGCCTGGGATTTCTTACTGTTTGTTCAGTTGACCTGTTTCCTTGTCACAAATAACAGGTTTAGGGATCTGTGCAAATATTCGTAACCTTTGTTATTCATATGAATTTGTACAGATTCGGACATTCGGACACGGATCGAATGTTAAGGTCTGTCTGGATCTGTTGCAGTCCCATAGAAACTGGTGTGAAAAAGTCCTCAAGTCTTGTCAGCCTGGGGAAAACCAGCTGTTGCTCCATGCTGCGTCCCTCGGCCACCTCTAATCAGATTAATAAAGATCTCCGGATGGGAGCGCCTTCTCCCATATCGACCTGCCCGTGCCTTAAGATCAAGTGGTGAAGCCCTCCTGGTCATCCCACCACCCTCATTAGTGAGACTGTAATAAACCGCCTTGGGCAGAAATTTATTTTTGGAAAGGCGGTATATAAATAAAAATGGATGGATGGATGGAGGATGGTGGGCACCCAGGTAAGGGCCTTTTCAGCGATAGCTCCCAAATTATGGAATAGCCTCCCTCTTGAGGTGCGTCATGCCCCTTCCTTACAGATATTTAGGAAGGCGGTAAAGACCCACCTCTTTACCCTGGCCTTTGGCTAAGATGAGATGATTATATTCTCTTCCTTCCCTAATTACAGGCACTACAAACAAGATGAGAACTCATGGGAACAATAGGGAATGTACTGTTCTAAATTTACTGAACTTTTAAGTGTTTTTAATCTATATTTTATGTCTATATTGTTTTTAATTTACTTTTCATTTTTAATGTGTATCTTGTGATTAATTGGCTGTTACCCGCTCAGAGACCTTAGGGTATGGGGCGGGATAGAAATGTAAACAAACAAACAAACAAACAAACAAACAAACAAATAAATAAATAAATAAATAACCTTGCAGGCAAATAAATCCAGGCTAAATTCTAAGTCTGAATTGGCCATAAAACAAAATGGATCACTGCTGGAATGTCATGCTACACAACCTTCTTTGTCCTGGATAGCGAGAGCGGAAAACCTACTGATTAAATTTAGGTGTATAAGCAATGACTTTTCAAGAAGCTTGGAGGAAGCTTGGAAAACACTCCTGCTAAATTTGGGCTCCTTCCAAACATGCAGTGTGAAAGGAGCCGCAAACAGAAGGAGGCCACCCTTATTAGAACACTGTATTACCATAGGGTCTCTGTTTGAGCAGCTTCCTTACCACATTCGAAGGGGCTCTATTCAAACGAACATGGATTTCCTAACATTCGATTCGTTACGAACTGAATGTCAAAAAACCCATTAATGCATATCCCTAGTTAACTGCTGAACCTGCATATAAAGAAGATGGCTGACTTCCTGTCTTCCGTTTGGACAGTAACCTTTGCTTCCCTAGTGAAGTCTTCGCCAGAGGGCAATTTCCATCCAGCTGCCTGCAGACCTTTGGCTACGGAGCGTAATTTTAATGACATCAGACTGGCCATTTCACGTCAGCACTCTCAATGGTTTTACTGGCCACGGTCCAGCGCTTTCCAAGGGGTCTGACTCACTTACACTGAGCAGATCAAAGCTTTCCTGTCCCTTTATTTCCAGT
The DNA here is from genome assembly GCA_023333525.1 of Aspidoscelis tigris stejnegeri. Classification (NCBI taxonomy): domain Eukaryota; kingdom Metazoa; phylum Chordata; class Lepidosauria; order Squamata; family Teiidae; genus Aspidoscelis; species Aspidoscelis tigris. Next base: position 8,615,076 of record JALMGA010000013.1, read on the forward strand.
GCCAATAAAATGTCATGTTGCAAAAGGTGTAGGGGCAAAGCTACTGGGTTCCCCCTCCCCAAAAAGGCAAGAATTCATACAGTCTCAGTTATTTCAGGGGTGTAACTGTAGAATATCTCTCTGCCATCCTTCCTGGGGACATGACACAGTTTGGCCATCTGCCTGCTCAGGAGCAGATGGAAAAGCATACACAGAAGAGATTGTGCAGAGCCCATTTCTGATGAATTGGGACTTGGGGCTGGGCATGTGGACAAACTGGGTTTTTTGCATTTGCTTCATATCAAATAGAATCTTTAAAAATTCGTATTCGTTTGAATAGATCCCCTCCAAATGTGGTGGGATTCTATTTGGTACAGATGTATTCATACAAATTTGTACAAAGATCCGATACGAACGCATACGTATCCGATACGTATCCTGTAACATATGCACTCTGAAAGCGTCAAATCTGCCCTGAATCCACTTTGGGTCCACTCTCAAACCATGTCGAATGCACACTGGATCCGTTGCAGATGTGACCTTCCCACCTCCCCGGTTCGCGAATGTTCTGAAGCATTTAAACGAATGTTCCAAAACATTTGTAAGAACGTGAATGTCAATGTACGAATGTCATTATGTTCGATTTGTATACAAATCTCCAAATACCTACGGATATTGAATGTTGGGAATATCCATGCCCATGAGATGGCCCCGCCCCCAAGTATCCCATCTGTCCAATGGCAGCCAGCTGGAGTTTGAGGCAAAGACCCAGAATGCCTTGGGTTTGATTCTCAACTCAGCTACAGAAGTTCATTGGGTAACCCTGGCCAAGGTGCTGCCCCTTGGCCAAACGGACCTCATGGGGTGCTGGGAGAATAAACTGGATGGAAGAGTAATAATGCGCACAACTTTGAGTTCTTTGAAAGAGAGGTGGGATAGTCACATGATAAATACATAGATATACAAAGTGGATTCAGGCCAGACAGGGCAAAAATAGCGCCATTACAGTGTGGTTATGGTGAGGTCATCTCATGTATCACAGGTAACCTCACCAGAGGGCTTTAACCTACCGTTTCAACAGAGCGGTGACTGTTGCACTGTACACCACACATGCGTGGAGGATAAAGCAGCTGACCACGCGTGCGCAGAGGTGGTGATGTGCACATCTGGGAATTCAACAGGTGAATTGCCTGGATTGCACATCGCAAAAATGCACAAAAGCAGCATTGTGCCCAGCTCTGTCAGGCAGGAAGCCATAATTGCGGGGGAGTAATACCCCACATTATTGCTTCTTTTACCGCTACGTCTGGCTGCCATCTGGAGGCAACTTCAAGTGTCATGAGAACCTTGACACTCAGTACCAGGAGAGATCAAGTACAGATTGAAGAAACTTTGCACAAAGTTTTGGCTTTTTTGCACTTACCGGTAACTTCCTTGGGATGGTGTCCCATAGGAGTTTAGTCCAGGTACAGCCACTGGCATTTGCATTGCGAGCACTGGCACCATCCCAAACCTAGTCTAATCCTCCCCATAGGCTCCCAAAGCATCTCTGTAGCAATGGTTATGTGCTCCAGGCTATTTGAGATGGCAATCACTGAAGTGGCGCATGATTGTGCTACTGCAGACGCGCTGTGCTGTTCCCATGCATAATGCGCCTGTGGCTGTACTGAGAGTGTCCTCTTGGTGGAGCTGTGGAGCGGTTTTTGCTGCTCCACAGCTAGAGGCAATTAGGGCAGCTTTGATCAGCTCTGGGATGGAGGTGGCCTCACGGAGAAGGGATACACATGAATGGATTTTTGACATTCAATACATAATGAATCGAATGTTCAAAAATCCATATTTTTACGAATAGACACTTTCAAATGTGGTAAAATTCTTTTCTTTACTAATGTATTTGTACATATTTGTTCAAATTACAACAACAACAAATGAATATCTATCGATACGAACAAATACATATTGGATACAAATGAATATGTATACGTATCCCATAACAAATTCACTCTGAAAGTGTCAAATCCAATCTGAATCCACTTTTAATCCACTCTCGATCCACACTGATTGCACTTTAGATCTGTTGCAGGTGTGACTGGTGCAGCCACTTTCCCACCTCCCCAGTTTAAGGAATGTTTGAACTATTGGTACAAATGTCCGGAACATTTGTATTTGTATGAATGTCAATGTATGAATATTGTAACACCTGATTTGTATACAAGTATCCAAGTTGGTACGAATGATGAACGTTACTAACATTCGTGCATGCCCCGACCATGCAGTGCGCAGATGCTCTGTCCCAGAGCATGCAAACAAGCCCTTTGGCAGTTGTGCCTAGGTCTGAACTGATCCCAATCCAGTTTAGGGTTCCTAAAACTTGAATAATGGTGCAGGAAAGGGACTCCTTTCAGAACAATGTTTATATGGAATAGAAAGCCTTTCCTGGAATTCATAAGGCACTCTTCACAAGGCTAGGAACCATCTTGCCTGAGAGGAGTGGAGAAGAGGCAGCAGGCTGGGCTCTGCCATCTTGCTCCCAGCAGTGCCCCTCCCTCCTCCAACTGCCATCACAAGGCTAGGAACCATCTTGCCTGAGAGGAGTGGAGAAGAGGCAGCAGGCTGGGCTGCTCTGCCATCTTACTCCCAGCAGTGCCCTCCCTCCTCCAACTGCTCCCATCGCAGCCGATCCACCAGTTGAGGAAAGTTCTGGTCCTGAGGCCGAGCAAGGTGGGGCTGAGTAGATGCCGGCTGACCATCTCTGCCATTTTCCGGTTTGTCATCAATGAAGAGAAAATTCAAAGTAAAGAGAATAAGAAAATTCCAGCAATAAGAAATGAACAGAAGAATCGGAGCTGTAGACCTCAAGTGCTTGCTTTTTGCTGTTCCCTGTTCCCTCCCACACCATTTTCCTTTTGTTTCTTGTCTCTTTAGATTGTAAGCCTGAGGGGCAGGGACCTGTCTAAGATTCATATAATATTGTACAGCGCTGAGTACATGTACAGCGCTTTAGAAATAAACTATAATAATAATAATAATACTTACCTGGCTGGCTTCTCCCATTCTGATGACCTGCACAGCTAAGAAACTGAAGCTGGTTTGTACCTGTCGGTGGAAGCACATTAATCTAGTAAGTAAGAAGCTACTGGAGAAAAGACTTTGATATATCTATGAACACTGCATGTCATACATACCAATGCGTATCCAATACGTACCCCCAGTTTAACGAATGCATGAACCATTCATATGAACGTTCTAAAGCATTTGTATTCGTACAAATGTTAAGGCACAAACGTTGTAACATTTGATTTGTGTACAAATGTACAAATTTGTATGAAAAACAAATGTTACGAATATTCATGCACATCCCTAGTCTAAGGCCTTTTCTCCACTTACCTGGTGCGGACCCAGGTCCTGATCAGTGGGAGGTGTGGGCCAGATCAGCACCATCAGCACTTCATGACTTTGAAGCTTGCACGGCTTTTGCAGCACCTTCCCCATGCCTCTGAAGGCTAGGAATGATTGTTCCTAGCCTTGGAGCTGGGGGGTGATATGGGTTTTTTTTGTGGCATCCACCCGCCCCCCCCACTAGTTCTGGAACGCCTCCCATGATCTGGAACAAGGCCCATGGTTCAGTTATAGACTTGATTAAACGGGTCTAGAAATCATCTGGATTAAGGGCCTCCTAAATCCATATCAGGCTCCATTAAGTGCAGATGAACCTGGACCAGTAGAGGTGAGCGTCCTTGACCCGCATTAATATGGCCAGTGATATGGATTAAGGGGCTCCTTAATCTGGATCATCAGTGAGTCCATGAAAGGCCTAGTTGTTTGGAACAAAGGAAGGAATATTTCAGCACTCAGGTTTTTCATAACCTTCAAAGCTGCTGTGTGAGGAATTTAAGGGGTGAAAAACAGTGCTTTGAAAGGCTGATAACTAGCAGGGAGTTTTTATCAAAACTACTAATTCAAAGGACATGACCAGTTCTTTCCAGTCTACTGAACCCTGTTTGAACTGTAGTGATTTTTGCTTTTACTGCATATGCCTAATGAGAAATTTCTTACGTACTTCTCCTCCTTACTGTGAATAAATTAGATGCAAATTAACTTTGGAGGGCATGAGAAAGCATATTGGGAAGACTGAAAACTTCTGGCCAGGATAGAGGCAAAAGTCATGTTGTGATGTGGGAAAGTCTCAACTTGGCTTGGAGGAATGCCCAAAAGGCAGGTTTCCTACACTGCAATATAGAACAAAAGTACTCTTTTGTCTCTAGCTTGTTTGTTTACTTGAAACTTCATGGAGTGAAAAAAGGTGATAGGGCAGCAGTTTTCCTGACCCTAGGTCCAGTTAATTATCTACCCATATAGCATGCTTGTTTTTAGCCAATACTGTGCTAAAGTTCAGTTATTAATCCTTTGTTGACATTTGACCCTCAGGTATCAGAAATTATTAAACAAACTTTACTGGTAAATGAATATGGATAAAAGAAGAAAAGAATCTCTTTGATGCTGAGAAGAGAGAGTTTAACACTGCTGCTTAGAAAAACTTATTCTGCAATTTAGAGGCAGCAAAAAAACAAAAAAACGGCCTTCATTAGCATGACAAAGATCATTACAGCAGCTTATTAGCATTTCTCTTTCACAGGAGGTATAATCCTTACCATTTACTGTATTTCTAAAAATCACTCTCTGTGTGGTTCATAGGGATGCAGAGGTTAAAAACAGCACACTTTAAAATCAAAAGCAGCAAGAAATTAAGGATTAAAAACCACCCTTTTAGAATAGGAGGTTTCTACAGTTCACCTTTACATCAACTGTACAGATGGCAGAGTGTTAACAGGTTCAGCCGCCAGCCGGATCTACGAAAGTGCAAGAATGTTTTTCTGTATTTTATTCGTAATGAATTGAATGCAAGAAAATTTGTACTCGTTCAAATAGATCCCCTTCGAATGTGGCAGGATTTGTACTCGATACGAATGCTCAATCTCATACAAATCCCATAAGCATGCATATTAATAGCATACGGAACCCGTACAAATGCATAGGAATCCCATTTGAAGCTTCATATGAATGTACTGAAACATTCAAATTGAATTAGAATGTCAGTCTTCAAATGGGCCAACATTCAATTGGAATTCAAATGTCTGAATTCAAATGTCTGACAGCTAAGGATCGTAAGAGTTAAGCAGTCCAAGAGCACATCTTGTCCAGGCGGAGTCTCGGAGCCTATTGGCACGTATCCTGAAGGGCGCTCTGGGCCACTCGCTGGTGAGGCGCATTTGCACCAGGGAATCCCAGCAACTCACTTGAAGTTGCTGCAGAATCTCCTGCGGGCCATGCAGCTGTGTCCGTACGTTTCCAGGAGCATCCACAGTCTCTTCTGGGTGTGGTACAGTGAGTGGGTGTGGTGGTGCGCAGCTGCGCAATTGCGAACAGCTTCCAGACCACCATAGCAATGTCCATACCAGTCAGGTAGGTGTGAAAAGGCCCTTAGCTACCCCAGCCAGACATGGGCCGTATGAATGGCCAGCAGCAAGATCTACAACTAAAACAGAATTCACCTTGACTGGGAATTTTGCAGGCACTACTAATGCTCGCCAAGGCATCAGAACCTGGATAAAATCAAACAGAAGATGGACAAAGGTCAGGTGACTGTAATTCAGTGCCCCCCCCCCCCCAATACAGTAGCAGAACCCTGTAATGCCAGTAAAGCTTTTTGAGCCAGGTTCCCATTGAGCATTTTCATCCTGTTTTAAAGCAGGGTTTTTTTAAAATTAGGAGCAACGTCTTTTTGTATGCTTGTTCCCACTGCTAGCTTATAATGCGGATTCATGGGGGAGAAACCCTTCCCCTCAGGAGAGCCCCCTCCCCATGCAGTCAGCATTGGGCACCTTCACAACCTGGCTTCATCGGGGTGGGTAATTCAAACCACACCCATTATATAAGCCTGTCCTTGATTCAGATCGCGGTAACAGTTTTTTATTCACCACATCTCCCCATACCATAGCACAGCCTCTTTTGTTAACAAGGCATTAGAAGATTAAAGATCACTTCCTTTTTGTTTTGTGCTAAATTGGCACATCAAAGTAGTGTGAAATAGCAGAGGAGAGGGAAAAACCGGATGGAGAAGGGAGGGAATAGAGATCGTGATGGGGAAGGGAGGGTGGGAGGAGGGATGAAGTAGGCATTCTTTTAAGAGCTACCAGCTTTGCACTGCATCGGCACAGCAGACCAGCGTGAAATGGCAGGCATTGAGGGCAAAGTCTTTCTGATCACTGCCTCTTTAAGTAAAGTCAGACCCTTCCCACTATGGTCTGATATCTCATTACATTGTAAGCTCCTACAGGCTTTGCTCACTCTTCCCTTTCAGCCAAGCCCAATCCTTAGCATGTAATGGCAAGACCCTAGGGGAAAGGGGAAGAAATCACAGCTTATCATTGGATCAGGGGAAACTGAGGAGAATGCCCCTAAAGCATGGTTCCCTCCCCCCCAAAAAAACCCACTTGTGTTCCCATGGTTAAATAGTGAGGATTACTTCTAAATCCAGCATCAAGACCTCTTTTGATTCCAATGTTAGACAATCCACGTTTCGGGACCTTTAATCCTCAGAAACTGTGAATTCTTTTGAAACTTTGGGAACAGTGAGCTCCTAAAACGATTTCAAAGCTCTTTAAATCTTGAATGGGAACACAGCCCTAAAGTTCCTTGTTTTGTACAGCTGTTAAAAGAACAAAAGCCCTGGCATAAATTCCATATGGCACTGTTATCCTTTTTACTGCTCCACAGCTACGGAGGATCAGGGGGTGCTAGGAGGCTGAGACGGGAGCGGCAGGCTGGTGTGTGAACAAAGAGTAGCGTAGGAGCACCCTAATCCATGCCCTAGAGGTAAGTGCGAACAGGCCCTGAGTTACACAAATCTTACAAACCCTTTAGTCCCACAGTACAGTATTGCCTCTAAGCAAGGCAATGGCTTTAAATGTACATAGGCTAAATTATCATCTGTCTGTTTTAATTTATGCAGAATGAATCTGGCCAGAAGATGGAATTCAGCATTTTACACGTTATTTGCCAAAGATGGCACTAATCACTCTTTTTCTGCCCTTCTTTTTAAAATCCTAGTAATCATTTCCGGCATTTATATTTCCTTTTTCTGTCACAAAGTATCCTCTAAATGGTTTCAAAAATGCAATTTTTTTTAAAAAAAAACAGGATATAACTGTCATTCCTACAGCCCCAATTTAAAAAAAAAATACACAGGAAATGAACTATTTCAGTCATCCTTGCCACAAAATTAAGTTATTGGAGATTAAGAGTTGTTTTGTTTCTTAAACATAATTGCTAGGGAGCAATTTACAGTGACAAATCAGTATAGCTTATTCCCCTGTGAAGATGTAAAGATCAGGAACAGCATCTCTGAATAGCAGTAACTGAGAAAGATTTATAGCCATCTAATTAGCTGCTGAGCAGACGGCCTGACTGGATGGGGACTTTGCTGATCCAGCAAAACTATATTTTCCTTAGAGAAAAATATACCAGTTGCAGAACTGCAGGTAAGCACTGCTTTGTTCTTCAATAAATACATGAGAAGTCTAGGAAAAACCTTAGGGTGTGTACCCATGCAGCTTTTAAAGTCCTAGTTCAGTCCTGTTTAGACTATTTTTAGGGACTAATCTGAATTGAGTGCTCGTCAATTAATCCAAATATAGCCGTCTCTCCATGCAGTTTTTTAAATCCTGGTTTAGTCCTACTTGGAGTATTTTGGGGACTATTTTTAAACATAAAAAACAGGACTTTTTAAATCCCCCCATGCAAACCCTGCCTGCAATAAAAGCAGCAAAAGGCAGTTTTAAAATTACTCCCTATATATTTCACACCTCTCCCTTCTGAGATTACTGGTAAATGTGCACTCAAGCAGATCAGCAAAGGATCAAACCCAGTGTGATAAAATGTATCCTTGCAAAGAATTTCAAAGTATTTCAAGTATTGAAAAGAATTGCAAAGTTTCTCACGTGTATCTTTCCTGATAATAATACAAAAAGATACAAATGTTTCCTGCAAAAATGTTTTAAAAACCCTTTTAAAAGGCAAGTATCTCTCCCCCTTTTCTGCCTTTTTTGAACAGGGCTCCAGCATTGCGAGCCTGGCAAGGGAAGAGGAGAGCTTTGTATCTGTAAAAAAAAACACCCACAGCTGGCTGCCTTTGGCAAGAAGACTAGACCTCCCCACCCCAAATAGCCCGGTACAGTCCCCTTGTGGGGGAAAATAAGCAGACTCAGATCCAAAAAGGGGACTTAGTCCTTAGGACTTTTTTTTCCTCCGGATTTAGGCAGGATAGTCCTCATAAAATCTGGGAATAAGAAATTGCATGAGGATGCCTGGGTGCCGAATTGAGATTAATTACAGAGGTCATGGGGATGGTCTTTCCTGAATTCAGACTCAATTTGGATAAAAATGGCCATGGGGACTCACACCTAGTGGACCATTTTCTTCTTGGAAGAAACATGCAAAGAGGGACCTGACTGAAGTATATAAAATCATGCATGGTACAGAAAAGGTGGATAGAGAGAAATTCTTCTTCTGCCACACAACACTAGGACAAGGGGCAATCTATGAAGCTGATGGGCAGGAGAGTCAGGTCAGACAAGGGGAAGGATTACTTCACCCAGAGGGGTCATTGATGTATGGAATTTGCTGCCAGAAGAGGTGGCAACAGTGGCCAGCCTAGATAGCTTTAAGGAAGTGTTAGACAAATTCTTGGAGGACAGAAGTATCGCTGGCTACTAGAATGGATGCCCAGTACATCCTCGAGGCTGGGGAGACTGGCAAGATACCTCTAAAGGCCATTTGAAGGGAACTGAAAGTAGGGAAAGTTTTCCCTTCGTCTTCTGCTTCTGATGTCCATGGGCCACAGTGTGGGACAGGGTGCTGGACTTGATGGGCTGTAGCCCAATCCAGCAGGGCTCCTCTTACGTATATACCCCATAGAATGCTATGGTATGGTTTCTGGAAAGTGTTGTTTAATCGTGCAAACAAGCAATAGCCACCTATGGAAAGAGATATCCCGATATACAGCAGTTTTCTGGGACTGCATAAAATCAAGTAAGTTTTCTTTTGCTGACTGCATCAGAGCAAAGCCATTTTATGCAAAGGAAGTTGCATTTTGCTGACCTTCGGAGAGCAGAATTGTGCTGTAGAAAACTCGTCCACCTGAGGGACAATAATAGAAACTTTGCAATAGGCACAGCAGATGTTTTTGGGGTTGGGGAAAGCCAATGCACAGCATTCTCAGATCAGGAGCCCTCTCATCTTGTACCTGCTGCTTTGATTAGTTTTTGTCAATGTAGATAGTATATACTTACGGTCTCTAAAGTACTAGCATGAATGAAATTGGAAAATCTGAGCATTGTCTGCATGTACAAGTCATCAAAGTATATTAGGATGAATTCACACTTTGCCTCCCTGTCACTGGGAGGCAAAGCGCTAGAATGCTGCAGGTGTGTCCAAAGCATTCAAAAGTGTGATGGCCACTGTTATGGCGTCCATCGCGGAGCCCTGGTGACAGCATCTGTGTGCCTGTGCAACGCCATTGTCAGGGCGACCAGGCGACACAGCTAGCAATTGTGCCTAGCAATTGTTGGTCATCAGAAGAGGGGCTGTCATGCCTTGTGTGCTCTACAACTCCTTGGAGGAAGACCCCTGCCCCTGCCCCTGCCCCTGCCTGCCAAAGCAGAGCAGCACCTCAAGGGCCAAACTTGGAAACTGCTTCTGTCCCCCCAGATGGGGATAGTTCACACTCAAAAGATCTGCAATGCCCAGAGCCGAGAGAACGACAGCTCCACCACTCCCTTCGCCTCCGAGCGAAAAAGCTGTGCCACTGGGGTCGTGACTCTCTGAGTCCTACTTAAGATACGCCCAACTCTGCCCCTGCAGTTGCAAACGAAGAATCTCCTTGGCAACCCCCGACTCTTGTGAACCCAGATTCTTGACTCCTGACCGACTTCCGTACTTAACAACTACTCTCTGGAACCCTGACTCTTAGCCTGCTTCACTCCACCTACTCTATATCCCCACGAACTTTGGGAACTGACCTGGCATCTTGCTGCCACTAGGTGAGCACACGCAGGTGGATTTGCTTTGCACTTCGCTGTTACCGCCTGTTCTGGACATGTCAGGTGCAGAAGGAAGGTCCAGTTTTAACCGGTAAAGAAATGACTCTGAGCAGTGCAGACGCTCCTATCGGGTAAGTGCGAAAAGACTCTTATTCTCTCTCACACGCACACGTAGTAAAATGAAGCATCCATACATACCAGCACAATATCTTGAACTTTGGATTTGTTGCGTAGTTGGACATCCATTAAGACAACCTCCTGTGTCCCTAGGAAATCCGTGATGCTTTCTGAAGAAGGGACAATATAGGACAAATGAAATTGGCAAAGGGCCTGCAAACATGTTAGCCATTTGCTTGCAAAATTCTCCTAAAAAGGGAGGGATTCTTGCATGTTGACAAGGAAATTAAACTGAGTTTTGTTAAGACTTAGCTCTGGAAAGAGATGCTTTGGGGAAGAAACTAGTTCTAAAAATGGCACAAGGATCCAGTTTCAAAAAAAAAAAAAAGCTGAGTTTTCAAAGGTGCAGAAACACACATGCAACAAGGTTGCAGTCCTCTGTAATCTAAAGGGGCAAGTTTGATCATCTCTACTTCTATGTTTTGAATAACATCTTGTATTTAATATGTGTTTTTCTTGCATTTAATATGCATTTTTCTAAAAAAAATAAAAGATCTTCCTTCAAGAGCAGCCTCATAATAGCTGGATCTCTCAGCTGGGAGGAGAAACTGAGGCCAATAAATAGAGGCCTGTTTCCCATGCAGGATTTGATAGATGCCCTTTCTTTCAGGACTGCAGCAGGGCAGGCTCAGGTTTATCTTAGATATGAGTCCATCCAAGTGTGAAATTTTCATATGAAAATTGTGTACCTTAAATTGTAGGGAGCCACTTTTAAATTTACACCTAATTTATGCTAGGGCTGTGCACGAAGGCAATTTTTGGCATTTGGTTTGATTCGAATTGAATACCCCAAAATTCAATTTGATTCAAATGTTTAAAGTTTGAATTCAACCAAATTCAATTCGAATTAAGCAAAATTGAATCTATTTGCACTTGTGAACGTCAACAACATTGGTAGATGCTCGTACGCATCTTCCCCGGGTCCATACGCACCTGTACGCATCCGCACACATCCGTATGCATCCTGCGGTTATCCCGTATGCAACCCATTTTCACCCCATACGAATGTGTACAAATGTGTACGGATGTGGGAAAGATCTTCAAGTACGCATTGTGCATGAACCCATACACATACGAATTTCCAAATAATTCAAACGAACAGATCTGAAATTCGAAATTCGAATTGAATCTTGAAATTCGAATTTAAGGACATGCAATTCAAATTTGAATGTCAAAATTTGGTCAATTGGGTCAAGTTTCAAATGCAGTCAAATATTCATGCACATCCCTAGTTTACACCCATAGATGCGATTTCTAACCATACAATGAAACCACTCCTTCATTTTCTTTTCTTTTTTTTTAAACTGGGCTACAGTGTTTCTATTTTCTTCATAGAAATGTCAGGGGAAGGGACCGAATACAAGTATGATAATCTGCAAATTTTGCTTGATAGGCAAGTGACCATTTTCTCTAATATCAGGGATTTGTGGAGCTGTGGTCACAGTGGATGAAGTTTTCATGATGAAATGCAAAATCGATTGTATCATGCTTAAACATGCACAGTACAGACTTCTTAAAAAAGAAGTGTAATCACTGCTGGTCAAAGGAAACCTTTTCGCTCATCTCTCGGTTCAGCAAAGATCGCTTCTGAGATGCTGCGTAGTCCTAGCTCCTTTTAGGTCTTTCCAAGCTGCGGAGAAGTTCAGCTCATTGAACACAAATCACATTTCCATGGAATTACGTTGTCCAGGTTTACTTTCTAGAACAGACTGCTGCCCCTTGGGATGAATGACAATCTAAGCAGCAGCCACTTACCTGGTTAATGCAGCTGAGATAAAAGATACGCAGCATTGCATGCTTGAAAATTAAGACCACAAAAGTTTGCCTCCTTTTCATTCATGATTTAAATGCATGTTTATTTATTTACTTGAATTTTTAACCTGTGCTCTACCCAAAGGTCTTAGGGCGGGTTACAGCATTAAAATGAACATATTAAAACCACAACAATGCCTGAAACTGGAGAGGAAAAGCTGTTTCCTTGCTTAGCCATAGGTCCAGGGAAAAGAGGTGCATATTCACAGATCTCCTGAACATATGAAGTGCAGGTACCCGACACAAACATCCATAGCCTCACTCTTTTTAAAACTAACACAAGGTTCCTGAGACATTGCTGGCCTCCGGATTGGGGCCACGGGGAGGAGAGGAAGGAGGAAAGTCTCAAACATCTTCCACCATTGACCACCACAAGTTCAAGGAGACGCGGAGAAAGAAAGAGATGCAACGTTCCTATGCAAACAGGCTAGCAAAAATGGCACCCAGGGCAAACCTGGACTTCAGCTTCCTTGCTGCAGCAGCACACGCCCCATCGAGAAACTTTGGCTTACCATGCAGTTGCGTTGGCATCTCCTTCAAAGAGGCAGCCATCTTCTAAGGGCAGCTTCAGCAGAAGCTGTCAGGATGAACACTCATTTCCGGTGAATTTAAACAGGTTAACTAAGCAAGCAGCAGCTGCTGTGGTTCAAACTACCTCCTCCTCTTTGTTCGAGGTGCCTCTTCCTGCCAGCTACCCCACCTCAAGAGACAGGCTTGAAGAAGCAAAGAGAAAACAAGAAAACTTGAGTTAACCAGCCAAGAGCAGCACCAAATGACACGGGTAGGCACTCGCTGGTTGGTGCTGCAGATGGAATGCTTCAGAAGCCGAGAAAGACACCTCGGCTCTCTCCAGACAGGCATTTCTAAACATCAAGGAGGCAGAAATGGAAAACTGCCATGGTCTGATGCTGTGGACCATCAAACGTTGGATAGCTTTAGATAGGGTTTAAACAGGCTGAGGGAGAGTAGGCCCAAAGTGCTGATGGGAAGTCTGTAGAGTCCCTCATTCTCTGTCACTATGTCATCTTGTTTGGAGCCAGAGTTGGTGCCCACAAGTTGGCGGAGCCCCACCATGACTCCTCCATCCTGAGCTGTGGCAGGATGTGACACGCTAGAGAGGCAACAAATTACGGCTGTCGATTCACTTTCAATGTACACAAGGTCTATCTGAACCTCGTTTAACATGCTTTTGAATAGCACAACCTTACAGGACAGGCATAATGCAGCTTCCTTTGTCTGGGATGATTCAGCAGCAGGGTTCTGCCTCTGCAGTGCCGATGGTTTGCAGTGGTCAAAGAGGCCCCTTGTAGTTCCTCTCGATTCTCTATGGTTTCATAAGCCGTGTGGCCCTTCAGATCTGCTTTGGGATACTGCAAACCCAATCTTCTTTTTCATTCAACGTCACTAGGCACACCGTTTTTGAAGTCTTTTGTTGAAGGAGGAAGAGGAGGAGAAAGGCGAAGGACAGTTGGCTTTTACACCCCTTTTCTCACCTTTCAGGGGACTTCAAGGTGGTGGACAAACCTTCTTCTCCCCACAACAGAACACTCTGTGAGGCAGGTGGGGTTGTGAGGGCTCAGGTGAGGGCTGTGACTAGCCCAAGGTCACCCAGCTGGATTTGTGGAGGAGTGTGGAATTGAACTGGAGGGAAAAAACAACAGATGAGCCCAAAACTCTCAACGCAAGACCGAACTCTGAATGTCTTTGAATCTCTGGTGGCTTCTGCGCATGCTGGCAATTTCTTTGCTCTTCTGTACATGTCAATTCCTGAACTTGCTAGCAGAGACTGAGAACTTGGGTCCAATCGTGTCGGTTCTGCAACACTATTGCCTTAATTTCCTTTTAGGGTTCTTTTAGACAAACATAGGTGACCTTCCCTTGTTCAGTTCGAGATGGCTTCCAAAGGAGAGCCACGGTGGGAAGTAAAATCGGGTCTATCAAGCCTGTATCAGGCTCCCTATATGCCCTGGGGTATCTTGCCTGGCAGTCCAAAGGCTATGAAGGTCTAATATTGGACCCTGAGTGCACACATATACATTCAGCACACTAGGATTTTACATGCCTATAATGAACCAAGAACTTCCAAATCATCTTTATTATAATAGTTGGTCCAGTGTAATTAAGAACTTAAGAACCTAAGAGGAGCCCTGCTGGATCACGCCACAGCCCACCTAGTCCATAAGAACCTGAAAGGAGCCCTGCTGAATCAGGCTGCAGCCCATCTAGTCCATAAGAACCCAAAAGGAGCCCTGCTGAATCAGGCTGCAGCCCCTCTAGTCCATAAAAACCTAAGAAGAGCTCTGCTGGATCAGGCCACAGCCCATCTAGTCCACAGGAACCTGAAAGGAGCCCTGATGGATCAGGTTGCAGCCCATCTAGTCCGTAAGAACCTAAGGGGAGCCCTGCTGGATCAGGTCACAGCCCACCTAGTCCAGCATCCTGTCTCACACAGTGGCCCAACAATTGCCCATGGGCATCTCAAGCAGAGACAAGGGCAAACCTTTTCCTGCTCTTGAATCTCAGCAAATGGCCTTAGAGGCATCCTCCTCGTCCCCCCAGCCTGAAAGATGTACTTAGGCATCCATTCTGTTTAGTTATCGAACTGTGAAGTGCATCCCATGCTGTACACACTACAGTTGGTAGGAAAACTTGTGTACATTGAAAGCATCTATGCGCTGGAGGCAAAATGCGGGTAATGCAAGCTAACAGAGCTTACTGTTATTTCCTCTTATTGAGTTTCTTTTCCTTAGTAAGTCTTTTCTGCCCCGCTTTTCTCACCCATTTAAGGGGACTCAAAGCGGCTGACCACCCCTCGGTTCTTCCCCCCACAACAGAACACCCTGTGAGGTGGGTGGGTGGGTGGGGGTTTGTAAAAGCTCAAAGAGAGTTCTGACTCACCCAAGGAGGAGTGTGGAATCAAACCTGGCATTCCTAGACAGGAGTCCAGCTCCCTAACAACTAGACCAAACTGGCTCAATCACCTAACAGCGAGAGTATTATTCTACCTTTTCACACTTGACCAAAAAGCAAAGGCTGGGAGAACACCTGTACGGACCATCCGCATTGTGGGGCCCCCAGGAGTTTAGCCTGCTCCGTCCCTCCCTGCCTCCTGGCATGGCTTCCTTTGCACAACCTCCTCGTGGAGGTGTGGAGCGAGCCTGGGGAAAGGGCGCCGCAGGCGTGGTTAGCGCCATGCTAGCCCATCAGTGCAGCAACAGCGCCGTTGACGTGACTGGCGGCCTGGATCACCTCCATGATGGAGATTATTTGCACTTCGCCAATACTTAGGGAATTCCTGGCAAGAGTAGGGACAGATCTGGCGGTCTGGACACCGGATCTATCTCTCAGGCTTTCCCAGGGCAGTGAAGGTGCAAAATTGCTCATAATTCCTATGCAGTGCAAATTTCACTCTTTAAAAAAAAAAGGGGGGAAGCAAGTTTCCCTCCCTGCCCATAATGGGGAAAGGATTCCGCGGTTAGCACCAGAAATAAATCTTAACAAGGTTGTTTCAGGAAAAGAGAGGAAGCCTAGCATTTTTTGGGAGACAGATAGTTGACGATGCACACCTAATATGGCTCTCCCATTACTGGTGGAAAAGTTGATTTTGAGGGCACAGGCAGAAAGGTGAGTTAAGGATGAGTTAAGCAAAGGTGCAATTTTCGGGGTCCAATTAAAATATCAGAAAATTCAATTCAAATCTTTTAAATCTGAATTTAGCCACATTCGATTTGAATTAACTGCAAATCAAGTGCAAATTCGAATTGAAAATTTGAAGAGATTCAAATTTGCACTTGAATGTTGACATTTGCATGTGCCTGCACGCATCGTTATGCGTCCCGTACGCATCTCGTTTTTGTCCTGTACAGATCCATACAAATGCCTGAATAATTCAAACGAGTAGATTCAAAAATTCAAAATCCGTTCGAAAGTTTAAATTCGAATTTATAGACATTCAATGCAAATTCAAATGAATATTTCCAATATTCATGCACACGAGGGATGAGCACAAATGGGTCTTTGAGTATTCAATTTGTAACAAATTGAATGTTAGAATACCTGCATTCATTCAAATAGATTCCCTCTGAATGTGGTAGGATTCTATTCGATACGAATGCACTCATACGGATTTGTACAAATCTGATACAAACACATACGTATCAGATACATACCCTATACCAACACATATGTATCCGATACACGTCCTATACGAATGGATACATATAGGATACGTACCCTATATCAAGGCATATGTATCTGATACACGTCCCCAGTTTAACTAATGTCTGAACTATTCATATGAATGTCGTTGTACGATGTTGTAACATTTGAATCATGTACAAATGTCCGGTAATTCATATGAATAACAAATATTGTGGATAGTTGTGTACATCCCTAATTAACACAACTCTCAGATTAGATCTTGTGAAGAATATGGAGGAAGAAACACAGAAAGGGTCCAACTTATTCTGCCGTTATATATACGAGGCAATGATGCTGCCTGGGGCAAAACTCAAGGTTCAGTCTTGAAAATATTTAATGCCTTAACAGAAGTAGTAAACGGGGCAGAAAGCCACTTGGAGTCCTCGCTCTGGCCTGCAGAGTGTGCAACCAAAGTTGTATCTTGGGTAAGACTGTCAGCAGGGAAAGGCTGACCTCCAATGATGAGGAGTTATGCTATACAGCCGTCCCGTGATCTTCAACTGGAAAATCTTCCCACCTGAAGTCGATGGCTCACGAAAGGCAACATGTAGTCACTCTCTTGGAAGTGATGATGACCCATCGGGCTCTTTTCCGCTCTTATTTTCTCAGCGCAAGCTGGCTGACGTTCCAAGGAGGCAGAAAACACGCACACAGGTTCATCATTATTATTTATTAGCTGTACAGCAGTGTATCTCCTTCCCAGAGTCCAAACCCCGTTATGTATTTTATAACATTTTATCTCATGTTGGTTTCCTAAAATAATGAAAAATATCACACAGTACAGCTAAGTACAAAAATGCATCAACCTAGAATTGGCTAACCTGATAGCTCTCTTAAAAGCGATACATAGAAGAAAATCCTTTTCGAAATCAGCAAGACTTGAGGATCTATAAAAAGCTTACATATTTTTAAACGTGTGATGGTTCATATACAGGCATCTTTTGTATTTCACATTATTCTGTTTACTTTTAATTATTGAAAGACCTCAAATCTTTTTAATTACTGACCTAGTAAAATTTCCTGCCCTAGGTTTTCCAAGGACCGGGAAGCCCCATTACAAATTAACATCTTGGCTTTCAACACAGAATTCATAAACACAAAAAAAAAAAGAGAGCAAAGAAAACGGAGTACTGAAAACAAAAACTCAAAAGGGAGTCTATGAGACACATTTCAAGATCAAGTCCATGTACTTAGAAACTGGAGTTTGGGTGTGGATTCTCTATCATTTCATATTCGGGTAGTACTCTTCCACTCACTTGATAAGTTCCAAATATTAAATTCTGTACCAGTTCTGGCATAATTTTCTCGCACAATACTTTAAAACAGGGATACTTGGGACCCTCCAGATATTTCTGGACTCCAACTCCCATAAGCTCCAGCCGGCATGGCCCGAGATGACGGGAGCCGTAGCCCAAAAACAGCCGAGGCCCTACACCGGTTACCCCAGTTTAAAATAATATATATTTTTTTAAACTGTATTTCCCTCCCACCCCTGAAATCTCTTAATTAAATGGAAAAAAAGATTAAAATGTTAAAAAAAAAAAGTTATTTACACGCTTGATCATTACAGAGATGCCCTGCAGAAAGCAAAGCACCCGGGAGGAAAGACAGCTGTAGCATGCCAAACCTAGTGCTGGTGCAGAGCCAGTCAGGTGGAGGGTCAGGGGATCGGGATGAGGGGGAAGGAAAAGCAAAACAAACGCAATAAAAGTTTTACAACCCTCCTGAGTCTGCATTTACAATTTAAAAACCTCTAGAGAGCAAAGACGAGGCCAGAGGGCTTCGAGGAACGCACAAGCCGATCCAGAGCAGTTAGCGTGGCCCCGAGGGTCTGGGCTTCCAGGTTACGCGCAAAGGCTGTCCGTGGCCTGTCACTACAATGCAGTTTGCAGCTAACTGGATCGAGCAACTGGCCGGAGACCCCTGGGGACTCAAAAGTGCCCCATGTTCCATGATCTGGTTATAGACTACCATTAAACAGAGAGAGGGAGAGAGAGAAGAAGGAGAGAGAAAGAGAGAGATCTCTAGGCAAATCACTTCCTAACATCATTTGTAGTTTTGTTTCCCAGGTTGTTTGGTAAAATGGTCTAAAAATGATGTACTTCCCAAAGCCAAAAGTAAGGTAAAAAGGAAAAAAATACAAATAAAAAGGGATCGAGACGCTTCAAAGGAGCCCAGGCCAGTTCAGTCAGAGCACAACGCTTCCTCCATCACCGGTCCATCATGCTAAGGATCATCTCTGGGGTGAGGTCACCATTGGGTGCATCTACTGCGGCCGGCTGAGCTCCCGCAGCAGCTCCTACAGTCTCTGCTTCGGGCTCCTTCTTGACTTCCACGATAATGTTTTCAATGGCACCAGTGTTCTGGTCTTCCACCTGAATGATTGCTGTGGCTAGTGAACAAGAGTGAAAAGAGTCAGGATTCCTTCAGAGAGACCATTTCTGCAGAGTTCAACACTTCTCAGAGGCCCCTTCTGCGTTACGCCTTATTCCAGATAATATCCCGGCGTCAGGGGCGGGCACGAATGCAATTTTTGATATTTAGTTTGATTCGAATCGAATATTCGAGAATCCGAATTCATACAAATAAAAAACCCCTAACGTTTGGACATTCAAACAAATACAAATACATTCGTATCTATTCGTTCGAATATTTGATACATATCAGATGATACAAATCTTATACACAGTTTTTATCCTTGACGATTCCCGTTTTCATCCTGTACATATCTGTATGGATGAGTACGGATACACGCAAGATGTGTATTGATATGTATGCGATGTGTACATATCCATACGCATACAAATGTCCAAATTATTTGTACGAATAACTCATAGAATCATAGAATCATAGAATGGTAGAGTTGGAGGGGACCTCCTGGGTCATCGAGTCCAACCCCCTGCTCAAGGCAGGATCTCCTAAACCATCTCAGACAGATGGCCGTCCAGTCTCTGCTTGAAGACCTCCATCGAAGGGGAACCAACCACCTCCCGTGGCAGCCTGTTCCACTGGTTGATCACTCTTACTGTTAGAAATTTTTTCCTAACATCTAAACTAAATCTTTTCCCCTGCAGTTTCACCCCATTGTTTCTAGTCCTTCCTTGAGAGAGTGAGAACAGGGCTGATCCCTCTGCCCTGTGACAACCCTTGAGGTATTTGTAGACAGCTATCATGTCTCCTCTCAGTCTTCTTTTTGGTAGACTAAACATTCCTAGTTCCTTAAGCCGTTCCTCACAGGACATGGTTTGCAGACCGTTCACCATCTTGGTAGCTCTCCTTTGAACCTCCTCCAGCTTGTCAGCGTCTCTTTTAAACTGGGGTGACCAGAACTGGACACAGTACTCCAGATGAGGTCTGACCAAGGTAGAGTAGAGGGGGATAATATAACTCAAATACGAATACTAAAAAAATGAATGTCTGGACAACCGATTTGTATACGAATGTCTGAATTTGCCTGAATAACGAATATTTCAAATATTTGTGCACGTCCCTACCTGGTGTATCCTGGACCCATCGTCCACATGCCGGTGCAGACTTAAGATTCCCCCTGCCTGGGGCCTGCCGTGGTCTGCGCCAGCATGAAGATGGCGAGACATAACCAGGAATAAGGTTCAGGGCAGAAAGGGCCAGAAAAATACAACTGGAACAGAGTGTACATGCATCTGTCTTCTTTGTGCAAAATATGTCAAGGAGCCATACTGAATGATAGTACCCAACCATTTCCAGCCACACTGGCAGGGATTTTCTGACTACAGTGCTTTGAACCTCTATGCGTTTGAAGGCCGCAGAGAAGAGAAAAATATGCACGTCACACTGATCGTTCAGCTAAGCCAGTCTGTGAAGTGTCTGCATAAGAAATGTACCCTGACATGTGTTCCTTACAGTTGAGTGACCTACAGTATATTTAGACTGATGCAAAAAATGTCTTAGGTCAGTTTCCTAAAAGTACAGGTAAATTCACTATTTTCCTCAAAAACTGCACTATATGGAGTCAGCACATTGGTCTCTGGGTTTTTTTCCCCACTAGCACTAAGTACCCATTAGGGACCCATTAGGCTCAGAGAAGGAAGACCCCATTTCCACTGCAGACCCCATTAGAGCCACATTTGTTTCCACCAGTTCTAGGGAAATCTGGATTGAACGGGTCCTTTGGGACCTATAATCTGGATTTCCTGTAGACCCCATTGAAGGGGTCTACAACGGGGTCTTCAGGCATAAAATCCAGATTATATGGAGCGTGTTTCCATTGTGATTGGGCAATAGGGTCTAGGGGGGCTCCAGAGGGGGTACACCCATTGGGGGGGGGGGTGCCCCGAAACTCAAAGCTCCAAAGCCTGTGCAAAATCTCCGAAGCTGGCTCTGAAGCTGGCTCTGAAGCCTGCTCCAAAGAATAGCACAGGCTCCAAAGAGGACCCCACGTGAAAGCAATGACAGTCCTACAGACCTTTGTCAAAGGCTCCAGAGAATCTTCGTTGTGGCAGATCGCTCTGGAGAATCTTTGAAGAATCCCTGGAGCATCTACAGAGATTGCACCCCGTCCCCCCAAAAAGCTGGGGTGATGGATGAGCCCCACATGGGTTAATCCGGATTCGCCACATGGGTGCTCCAGTGTTTCCACTGCGGGCAGGCTACCACCCATTGCTATTGGGTGCCTCACCACCCATGGGGATTCACTGGGTACCTCCCTTAATCCAGATCTACTAGATCTGGATTAGTTGAAGGATCCATTCCTTAGATCTGGATCATCTTAGATCCGGATTAAGGGAGGTCAACGGAAAAACGCCCTCTCTCTCAGCAGACCAAAGTATGGTCCTCCAGGGCCGCTGCCGAACTGTTAATGTCACAAATCTCAGTCAGCCCGACAGCAAGGAATGACAGGTGCTTCACAAACACCTGAGGACCAAAGTATGGCCACTCTAATGACCTCTAGGACAGGGTCACCAGTTTCTGAAGAGGTTTCTTCTTTTGCATGCACATGTGATTACTAAGGCCACCACTTTTCACACCATCTAGTACTGTTTAGAAACCCTGGTTTCTTAAAGTCTCTGGTTTTCCCGGGTCTCAGTTGGACGCCACCTAATTTATTTAGGGGGCACAGGCAACCCCCTTATACACCCTTACGTATTTGCCAGGTTTAATCGGAGGAAGAGTTCTTCATTACCTTCTGAGCTACAGTCCATTAAAACCTGGTCTTATGAAGGGATACGCTCTGGTAGCGTAAGTTTCTTAAAACCTGGAGGATGAACTAGATCTGAGCCAATTATGAGAAGCTCATAAATATCTGCCAGATGGCTACTTCAGAGAACAATTCGATAATGCAACTCAGTCTTAGCTGAGTTTTGAGTAAATGTGTTAAAGGGTCACTCATATAACTACATACATATCAAATTTCACTTGAAAATAAGCATCTGATACAGATTTACACCTCCTAGTGCTTGTCACCAGCTACAAGTTTCTAGTCCTACAGTACAGCTGGACCCCCATATCCACTGATCTGGTAACTGTGGTTTCAGTTTCCTGTGGTGACCAAATCAGCCCACCCCTACCCCACGTGGGTGCCATTAGGCCTACTTTAAGGCCTTCCGAGGCCCAGGACAGGAAGGAAATGGTTTGAAATGGCACACAATTTCCCATAATGCTTTTGAAATCCTGCAGGATTTCACAGGAATTATGGGAAATGGAGTGCATTTCCCAGTGTTTACTATCCATAGTTTTACATTATCTGTGGGAGGGCCTGGAACATATCCCCTGCGGAAATGAGGGGCCGACTCTACTTCTCCTTCTTGTATCCACATATCCTTAACCCATTATTTATTTATTTACATTTCTATCCTGCCCCATACCTGAAGCTCTCTGGCGGGTAACAACCATTAAAACAACATATTAAAAAGAGAATATACATTAAAAGCTCTTTAAAAAATCTAAAATCTAAAACAATACACAGCATGTTTAAACTGATGATATCTGCGCTGGGATGGGAAATATAACCATCTCAGCCAAAGGCCAGGGTATATTCACCGTCTTCCTAAATATATGTAAGCAAGGGGCATTCACAACCTTTACCTCCCCCATGCATCTTGCAACCCCCTGGCCCCTGAATAAAGCTCAAAGCCTCCTTCTCTCCCAGAACTCAGCACTTACGCTGGGGCTGTTTGGGTTGATTGGTTTTGCCCGGCGGCCTTCCTCTTCGCTTCTTAGCTGGTGGTGGTGCCGGAGCGACGGGTTCAATTTCTGGTTCGGCTTCTATTTCAACTGCAGTTTCCTCCTCCTCTTCATTATCGTCTAGCTCTGGTTCTGCATTTTCTTCTGCAAGATTAAACAAACAGAAACAGTCTATAGTGAAGAGAAAGACATTCGCAGATAGGACGCTCCTCCAGGAAAACAACTGTTTCAGGTTAAAACAGGAATGAACGAAACCCAGAACCTCAAAGCTGCAAGAGTAGCACAGGAAACATATCAAGGTCACTGTCCCAAACCATGTCTGATTTTCATCTTTCCTTCCCCAGCTGAAATGGGGTGAGAAGGAGTTTACTATTAGGAGGTTATTTTTAAAAACCTGCAGTGTCAGTATGTGATTTTCCCAAACTGGGGCTAGTTTCCCAAAACGCTCCTTAATGGATCAGAACCAGCAGACCACACTAAGAATGTGCAAAGGGCCGAGTCTCTTCTCAAATACTGAAGATCGCCTGAGCTCCCAAACCTGCCTGGGAGCCCTTATCAGAACCGGTCTGAGTTGCAAAGGTTGTTTAGATACTAACGACTCTTGCACCTACTTTTAGTGCCACCTAGTGCTGGCAAAAAATGCTGGTGCTTCCCTCACGAAACCTCCGTGTCAATTTCATTTTTTTTCTGGACTGCTGTCAGCACAAATGCCCAGAACCCAAGCGGTTAAATCCTCCCCGCATCCCTAGATTACAGAAAACATCAATTCATGCTCTCAAAAAGGCAAGTGGCCCCCTAAGGAGGTTCCTTGACTACTTCAGCCTGGAGGAGACTGAACTGTAAGAAGCCAAACAAAAGGTCCTCCTCAAAAGTTCATTCCTCACTCCTGCAACAAATGGACACCGTGCATTTTGGGCCCTGATGATTCCTGATGATTCTTGTTCACGAGTTACTGTAGGGCAGAATCCTACAGCCACTGTGAGCAACCGGACCACGTGGACTCACTTGAAACTGGCTTAGCGCTCCTGAAAGTCAACTTACTTTTATAGAGGAGCAAAACTCATCTGAAGAGACTTACAGGTAGTATATGAAAAGCTAGAATGAGCGATTCAAGCACTACCACTAGGGCTGCGCTGAGCCAGGCTCAACGCAACTTGGCTTGAATCAACACGCCCCACCCCAAAGGTTGCCTAGGCCTCCAGTGAACCAAACTGGGTTGGTCTGCTTCAGCACACTAGCAAGCTAAACTGGAGCCAGATCAGCCTGGCTCACTAAGGTTTTCTCCCCACTTGCTCGGCATGTGCTTGCAATACCTTACGTTGTCCTCCACGCCCCTTTAGAATTTGCTGCCTGTGGCTCTGACACACGTCAGCTATATATGGCAGGTTCTACAGACTTAGATGGAAGGCTGCCTGCATTCTTTGTATGAAGGATTTGACTTCAGAGTAGGTTTTGATTTAATCTCTAGATCCCTTCTATAAGATAAACTGAGGCGGTATTATTGATAAATGCCTTCTTCTCCTCAAACACCAACTACATCAGAGCATCTGCCTTTCAGTAAGATGAAATGGGGTGGGCCAGTTATCTAATTGGATTCCCACTATGAAAGGCATGAAGCAGGTCTGTGTACTTGATTCTTACTTGTTCAACATCTGTATTCATCCCTTAATTCACTATATGCTGAATCTTGATTTCCACCCTCCCCACACTGGCAATTCAACATCTGTCCATCATTATTCTACGCCAATGATGTGGCAGTTTTGTCCTACAGACCAACTGGACTGAGTAAAGGATTTCAATCCTTAAATCAATACGGTGAGAAGGAGCAATGAATAAGAACTGTATTAAGCCAAAGGTCATAGTATTCTTTAACAGTGTTAAGTTGTATAAACGAAACAGTGCTGGCCATCACATGGAAGTCAGATGCTTCCAATACGTGGGAGCCACATATCAGGTCTCTGGAAATAAATCAGCATTCTGTACAGTGATAATACCAAGATTTAACTAAACCCCAAACTGAAAACTTTATTCTAGCCATAATTCAGCTAATCTCTGCCAGATCAGCAGCAAAGCTTACTATATAGTGCTTCAACTGGGGACCTTTTCTAACTCCTGCCTGTTAGAAAATATACAGTTTCTTAATACCTCTTTCTCTGACTCCTAAATAGTCCAAATGCAGTCTTGACACTGGAAGGTGGATTGACCAGGCCAGAAGCCAAAGCTTGGCTCTAAATCTTCATCTTCTGGCTAAAGCTGAACTTGTCACCAAGTAGGGATGTGGACGAATATTTGAATGTATCTGAAATTCAATCAAATTGACCGAATTTCGACATTCAAATTCGAATGTCTTTAAATTCGAATTTAAAGTTTTGATCCGAATTTCGGATCTATTCGTTCGAATTGTTCGGACATTCGCACGAGTACGGGTTCGTACACGATGCGTACTTGAAGATCTGCATCTTTCCCGCATCCGCGTGGATCCGTACGGGACAAAAATGGGTTGCATACGGGATAACTACAGGATGTCTACGGATGTGTATGGACACATAAGGACCTGGGGAATATGTGTACGGGCATCTATGAATGTTGTCGACACTCGTAAGTGCAAATTCGAATGAAAAATTTGACCAAATAGGTTTGAATTTGCTTAATTCGAAACGAATTTGGTTAAATTTGAATTTAACAGATTTGAATCGAATTTTCGAGTATTCTATTCGAATCCCGAAAACTGCATTTGTGCACACCCTTATCACCAACAAGTCCTACTCCATTAGCTTTGGAAGATGGACTTGAGTCCATCTGGAAGAAGGCTGTCACTCTTAAATTGCTAACTTCAGCTTTCCTGAGAAATCTGTTAGTTTGAGAAGATCTAAGGCCACAATGAAGCAAGATATTTGGGTCCTGGAACAGAAGTAAGTCTTATTCTTCTCTAGCTACTTGGGCATCCCCAAACACCCATTATAGCACACTTCTCTTGGCCATTCTATCAGGAAGATGAAGGAGAATATTTGATGCCCAATGTCTCTGGCCCTGTGATTCAGGGTGACTGAGTCAACTGCTTACTCTTTATTAAGATGCAACGTGACGACAGGGCTAGTTGGAGCGACCTGATACTTTCATATTTTCCAGGATGCTCTACTGACTTTGTACTGACTGACAAAAATTATACGAATACCCATAAAGCCATCAAATTTTGCTTTGTAGCAATTAGAACATGCCACGCTTTGGTAGTTTCCTCCTTTTAGCTTTCTTACCTGTACACTGATTGTTATTTACTACTGGTTGTACTGCTATCCAGCTACTGTTGCTCTTTGATGCTAACAAGGCTGGTCTATGGCTGTAATAAAGATTGGATTTGAAGTCTAAAATCTGTACAGCCTTTGACACCAAGTGCCTACTAACACAGCAAAGGAGGTCCAGCCATTGCAGGTACGTCCTATAGTTCTTACCACTGTCAGATGAGTCCTCTTTCTTGGACCGCATCTTTCTCTTTCGCCCACGTTTCCCTTTCTTAGGCTCCCCTCCATTCTCTCCATCGACGCCATCAGGGCCTGTGCAGTTATCTGCGTGTCTGGCCATGGTGTTCTGTTCGGAGAAAGGCAAGTGTCTTCAAAAACGGAAAGAGTCAACACAAATTTTACTAAGCCAGAACACTTTTGAACTTCCAAATAACAAATTCAATCATCCCGGCCACTGCAACAAAAGCGGTGCTGTCATACACCCTCTATCCGGACCTTAGATGGGGTAGTAAGTGAAGTGTTTTAGGTACATTTTTTCACATACACCTCACGCCCTTCCAAAGCACTGCCTAGTTTCAAAGGAATAAAACACCAGCAAAAATATCAACTACTCAAAAAGATCTGAATTGCTAGCAATCCAGTACATTGGGAAGTTAAGTTAGAGGAGCCAATGATACCCATCAGGTCTTATCCTGGTCACCAATCTCTCTCTCACACACACCCCTTTGTCCCAAAGTTCGACCTGATCACTTACACGACGAGTGAATGTCTTGCCACACTTGGAGCAAACAAAGGCAGCTGGAACAAAGTTTGGATCGTGATAACGCTTGAAGTGCATATCCAGTAGCTGCTTCTGGCGGAAGGTTTTATCGCAGTGGGTGCAGGCGTAAGGCTTTTCTCCAGTGTGCGTTCGCTTGTGCATGATCATGTGCCGTTCCTACAGGAAAAAAGAAGAAACAGTGAACACTGGTAGAAAAACTGCGCGTCTAGGGTACCCTGTTGAATTGTTTCTCGCTCGTGGGGGCTGCCTTCACAGGTCCTCACCTGTCGACACGCGTAGTCACACTGGTCGCACTTGAAACGCTTCTCGTTTTTGTGAGATTTCTGATGCTGGATGAGCGCGTACCGCTCGTGGAACACTGCGTCACAGTACCGACACTTTTTCCCCTGCTCGATGTAGGAATGTTGCTTCCGCAAATGGACACCTGGGAAAATAAATCAGCCACTGAAAGCCACACTTTCATAGCACGCAGCAATCTTTTTCATCCAGATCTTATGGAAGACATTTCCCAGTGGCCTATCCAAGGGGCAGCATTCAGGGATTTTTCCCTGGAAACGGTATTAATTTTTGAGCTGGTACACTTCTGCTTTGTAAACATTTTTATCCGTAGAATTTTGAATGTTCTAGTTTGTTTTTCTGTAGCACTAGTACTTTGGCTCCAAACCATCAGGGTGGGATCAAAAATAGGTAGTTCTATTCAATTTGCTGGCCTTTGCTTCACTGAACAAAACAAACCTAGAAGACTATTGAATCTACCCAATCAAGTATACTACTGAAAATATAGCCTCCAAAGACCAAACAAGCAGCTTGCAAAGTGTTCTCATGCAGGTTTCAGGCCAAACTTTTTCTGATAATGGAAGAGGACTCCAAGCCTTCCATTCCAGGTGTACCACCTGACACATTAATTAACCGTTAAGCAATCTAGGCCCTCTCTTGGCCTGACAGACAGGGCCATCCTATATTTCATCAACATCCCAAGGTTTGACCCGGAGGCAGGCAACACAAAAAATTTATAGAAGAAAATAGTGATGTAGTTCCCTTTATCAGTATGGGTGTCGGACTACGAGTTTGATACAATCGACTCAGCCTCCAGAGTATCTCATTTGTTATTTTGCTGACAAGCGACTCTTTGTCATATATGTATTTGTTATACCCCCTAACAATACTTTTCTTTTCTTGTCAAGATTTATTATATAGGATATTACTTTTATATTAGTAAATTTGACATTATATAGGAAATTTGGTCCATTAAATTTTTACTTTTTGGTGTTTAGACTTCATTATTGTTTCATATAATAGAGAGGACCTCTTTTTCTTCAATAAATCTTTTGTGTTGCTTATGACCCAGAGGTACAAATGTATCAATGGCTACTAGAATGAATGCCTAGGTTCATCTTTCAGGCTGGGGGGGGGGGGAGGGGGAACGGGGCGCTTCTAAGGCCATTTGCTGGGATTCTAGAGCAGGAATAGGTTTGTCCTTGTCTCTGCTTGAGATGCCCATGAGCATTTGGTGGGCCACTGTGTGCGACAGGATGCTGGACTAGAAGGGCTGTGGCCTGATCCAGCAGGGCTTCTCGTATGTTCTCTCATAACTTACCTAAGTCACTCTTCCGTGCAATAACTGTGTCACAGTGAGGACAGTGAAACTTGGCCACATTCTCCGTGTGCTTCTGCAGAATGTGCATCTTCATTGTTCCACTCTGAGTGAAGCGAGCATGGCAAATGTAACATTCATAGGGCTTCTCACCTTGAAAGACAGAGAGAGAAAAGAGATCCATTTACTGGCAGAAAACTGATCAAGGCTGATGCTGGGAGGACTCAAGGAGACCACATCTAATCAGGACTGTTTGGAATCCACGAGGGCAAATATGGACGAGAACGAATGGAGTCTTGTTTGTCTGAATGTCCATCTGCTCATCTTTGTTCCGTGGACAGACATCTGAAGCTCTCTGAAAGCTTCAGTAATTGGGAGATTATGCAGCCGTACTTAAGTTTGCAAAAAAGCAAGGGCAAATGGCACATAGAAGGATGGAACAAACACCTTCATTCAAACAGGGACAACTGCCGCGGTGACCGTTCAGAAAAATTTCTTTGGCATAAAGATGGATGCCTTCGCCTAGAGACAATCCAGGAACTGAACGTAGTAAAACCCATGTCATGGCAATTTGCTGAGCAAGCAAGCAAGAGCCCCTCAGCGTCGTCTGGGAGCCTGCCGCTTGTATAAGTTCGTGGGCCTTTGCCTGGCTCTTGGGAACAAATGGGATGCTTGGCAGAGCTCCCTGGAGGCTGTGGGTAAGAATGGAGTGCTGGGTGGAAGGAATCACTTCTCCCTGGTCCCAGGAGGCCATCAGAGGAGGAGGGAGAGTGGGCTTTTATATCCCGCTTTTCTCACCCTTTAAAGCAGTGGTTCTCAACCTTCCTAATGCTGCGACCCTTTAATACAGTCCTCATGTTGTGGTGACCCCCAACCTAACCCTAACCCTAACCCCCAACCATAAAATTATTTTTGTTGCTACTTCATAACTGTAATTTTGCTACTGTTATGAAGTGTAATGTAAATATCTGATATGCAGGATGTATTTTCATTGTTGCAAACTGAACATCATTAAAGCATAGTATTCACATCAACCACAGCTGAATATAAAAGTGTCGCTTTACCTCCAATATTGCTGCTTTCTACATAGTAGCTGCTCTCTACTGTATTTGTATGGGGTGTATGTGATGGGGTTGGCGCGATGATGTCATCACGCCAGGTACTCGTATGTGGGCGGATCTGCATGTGGGCGGACCCACCTGCAGGCGAACAGAGGAGCAGCGTCTCGGTTCCTGTGTGTTATCCGATGGTCTTAGACAACCCCTGGGAAAGAGTACCTTGACCCCTAAAGGGGTCATGACCCACAGGTTGAGAACCATTGCTTTAAGGGGACTCGAAGTGGGTGGCAAACCCTCTATTCTTCTCCCCACCACAGACACCCTGTGAGGGAGGTGAGGCTGTGAGAGCTCAGAAGAGACTGTGACTAGCCCAAGGTCCCCCAGTTGGCTTCATGTAGGAGTGCAGACTCAGACTGGGAGACTAGCAGCACTCTAACCACAAGACCAAACGCGCCCTAGCCAATGACAGTCTGGGGCCCCACTTGATGCTATGGGGTCCCCTTGCTAGCTCAGCAGCTGAACTCGCACACAGGATTTCCAACGCATGCCAGATGGGAGATAATACCAGAGTGGGTCCTCATGTGCCTCTTCAGCTTGTAAGTGTCCCTGCTGGCATAGCTACATAAGCTGCACTGGAATGGGCGCTCCCCAGTGTGAGAGCGGATGTGGCGCTTCAACTTGCTGACCTGAAATCCAGAAGTAACACAGGCAACATTAGCAGTGAAAGAGTAAAGGCAGCTCTGCCTCTCTGTCATCAAAAGAGATATAACCAAGAGACACAGGGAAGGTAGAGTGACCGATGGGTTAAGATATTTTATAGCACTGGATGCATTATCCCAGAAAAATGAGAGATTAATTCAACCAGAGAGTGGAAGTATATAGTGGTATACATGTATATAACTTGTAGAGAAATTTCATAGAGGTAAAGATGGTAGTAATATAGAAAACAGATTAGAAAATTTTAATTTTAGGGCTTCATATGCTGGAATGCTAGTAAAGGTATTATATGTATAGAAATGGAGAGCGGCTCAAATATTTTTATTGGACTGTATGAGGTTAATATAGAAGTTTTTATGTTGTCAAAAAACTTTTTAATAAAGAGTATTAAAAAAAATGTAAGAAAATTTGTACTTTTCAAATAGTTCCCCTTTGAATGTGGTTGGATTCTATTCAACACGAATGTACTGTATGAATATCCAATATGAATGTATATGTATCCCAAAAATATCCCATAACATATCCACTCTGAAAGCATGAAATCTGCCCCGAACCCACTTTCAATTCATGTCGAATGCACTCTGGGTCCATTGCAGATGTGACTGGCGCAGCTGCTTTCCCACCTCCCTGGTTCACAAATGCTCTGAAGCATTCCAAATACAAATGCCAACGTACGAGTGCCGTAACATTTGATTTGTATACAAATGTCCGAGTTTGTCCAAATATTGAATGCTATGAATATCTGAACACATCCGTATTCAGGAGCTATTATGTTCAAGGAATACTAAGGTTAATTCTACCCTCCCTCCACTCTAATTCCTCCTCAAGTTTGCTTTATGACTCCGGAGGAGAAATAACTGTTTAGAGTAGGGATGTACATGAATGCAATTTTTGGGAATTTGTATATGCCTGTACGCATCATAACGCATCTGTACGGATCCTGTATTTATCCTGTATGCATCCTGTTTTTGTTCCGTATGGATCTGTACAAATGTTTATGGATGCGGGAAATATGTGTACACTCAGTATGCATTGTGTACATATCCATATAACATATGAATGTCTGAATAATTCGAACAAATAGATTTGAAAATCCAAAATTTAATCAAACGTTTAAAGTTGAATTTATAGACATTTGATTCAAATCTGAATGTCCAAATTCAAACAAATTCGATCGGATTTTGAATGTTTTGAATATTCGTACACATCCCTAGTTTAGAAACATTACACTCTAAAATAAGAAAATGGAATGGGTTGAACACTTCTTTGGTTTCTTATTTTCCAGTCTGCTATGGAACAGCGCTTGACAGCAGATTATATGAAACACTCCGTTGAATTTGCAACCAATTAAAACTTCATGGATCTAAGGAAAACAGACTAGCATGAACTACCTAGTCCTGTGAGAAAATAATACTTTTTAGTTAAAAGAAATAAAGTGGTTAACTGAAGTTTTATATCCAACCTGGTGTGTAAGGATGCCCTTCAACATTATTTGGTTCCAGACAAAACGCGAATTAAAGAAACACAATGAAGTGATAGTTTACATACGACAGAAGGAAACTATATAGAAATAATGGCGGTTAGACGCACCTCCACGCTCGCGTAGTCACACATGGAACACTTGAATGGCTTCTCGTGGGTGTGTTTATAGCGACGATGCCGGACTAACTCGCCACTTGTCACGAAGGCCATGTCACAGTCAGGGCACTTGTGAGGGCGAGTACCTGAGGCATGCCACAGACAAAGTATACGGTAAGGACCGCCAAAAAAGGCAGCAGCAGTCTCATCAGTAAGGGGCCCCATATTTGTGTCCTTAACTTTAAAGATCAACAAGTGAAAAAGAGTTGCACTAAAGTTCATTTTTTTAAACCCTAAACCCATGCATAGGTGTCAAATTGTTAAGATGCTTAATGCTTCAAAAGTGAACAAACGTTGTTAAACTGAACTATTTCTGTACTAGTTCAGAACCTGGTAGGCATTCACGGCTTTAGGTGGCTTAATAATTCAAGGCTGCTCACAAACGGTTAGGATTAAACAGCTTGTAACAGAATGGGAAGCCTGACCCTTGGGAACTGCCAGGGAGCGCCTCTGGTTCGGAGCATCCACACGTCACAGAGCTGCTTCCATCTTGGAGCGGCTCTGAGCGTGCCCAAACACCCCCATCTTTGATAACAGTGAAGCAGTAAAAACTGCTCCACAGCTACAACTAGGTGCACCTACAACACTCCTAGAGCAGCTTTGGGCTTACTTCTATGTGAAGGTTGTGTGGGGGTGAGGCAGCAGTGCAGTCACATGCCACATTGCTGTAGCAACAGCCAGCTGCACATGGGCATTGCAGGGGCAAGGCGGACACTATCAGGTGGGGGCATCCACACTTATCTTGCTGCAGGGTAAGTTTCAGGTAAGTTGGAGAAGGGGACACTGTTTGCAATGTGAAGGTTGGCCTACGTCCCTGATCTTAATGTCCTTGGGACCACGTCCTAGGTAATTTAAGTGTGAAAAGGCTCCTTGTCCCTTGCCACAGCTCAGATGTTTGGTGGCAGGCCCCTCCATCCACCGCCCCTTTGCAGCTCTCATTGGGCCTACTCGCACTTAGATATGCTGTACCAGAGCTGTCCTAACTGCATTCCAACCAGAGGCCTAAGTGCAAATAGGCCCGATGAGAAGCTTTCACACTGGCTGTGTTCCCACTGCAACTAGCACCAGTTTGGCGTCAGACAGCTATTTTGGGGGGACGGGGGGAGGGTATTGTCACTGTTGCCATACAGCTGCCAGAGGGTTTCATGGACTGTTTGGCCCAACCAAGCCAGTACTTCCCAGTTTGTGCAGTTGCCCCTAGCGGGGTGAACTACATGCCTGTTGTCTTGAAGCTGAATGGAACAGGAAAAAACTGGTTCACATGCACCCCTAATAAAAACCGGACGGGGGCAATCCATCCTCATGATTAGTGAATAGAGAACACTTCTGCCCCTGGGCTGCATCAGTTCTGCCCGCAGCCGCTGCTAGCATTCAGTCACGGGGACCGTGGCTCCTGACAGAAAGTCCTACCTGCCCTTGACTTACACAGTACCTGTATGAGTGTTGAGGTGATTTCTCAGCAGGGTGACTGTCCGGAACGCTCTGCCACAAAGATGGCATTTATGTGGCCTCTCGTCCGTGTGGCTTTTCATATGACGGTCCAGATTAGAACGGCGTGGGCAGGTATAACTGCACAGTTCACACTGGAATGTCTTCTTCACTCCTGCCCCAAAACAAAGCATTTTTAGCAGTCTTAAAAACAGCAGCCATTGTACACAGAGAGAGAGAGAGACACACGCACTCACACACACACTCCCAGTTACACAGAATCTAACTAAAGGGACTAGGGTAACAGAGCAGATCAATGGCCTTTCTGTACTTGGTCTGGTGGGACAGATGGAGGTTCCTCTCATATGGAGCATACACACTGCATGGAGCCACTTCTATCCTAGAAGCGACCCCACCCACGCCGGAGCATCTGCCATGCATATAGCTGCAGCGCACAAAAACATGCTCTACAGCTATAGTAGCTGCTGGCCGGTATAGTCCGGCCCGGCTCTGTCTGTACCCCTTCTGGGTGAACAGAGTTTTGGGTGGGGTGGCACAGTCATAGTTGCATGCCATGATACTCTGTCCTGTAGCAGCAGGACAATCCCAGCAGTAACACTTGGGTAAGTTCCAGATGCATCGGGCATCGCAAGGTGTGGACGCCCAATGCATCCCAGAAATTCACTGGCCTGCGTGCCTACGTAAAGTGCAAAAGGCCTTAAGTCAGTGAAGAGGATTAATGCACAAATGCAAACACAGTAAGGAAACTTACTAAGCATGCAGTAAAACTGAAAGACCGTTCCCTCATTCTGACATGAAACCTGCTTTTTACTCAGCAGTTAAATCATGTAAGGCAACTCTTTCTCAGAGAAGGAAAAGCACTGTCTCACATTTACTGGCTATCAAAAGTAGGGGTGCACATGAATATTCTAAATATTTGTTATTCTGACAAGTTTGGACATTTGTATACAAACTCAATGTCCAGCCATTCGTTTTTTTAGCATTCGTACGAATACAAATATTTTGAGTTACTCGTACAAATAATTCGGACATCCACATATGTACAGACATATACGCTCTGCATACATATCTGTACGCATCCTGTGTGTATCCGTACAGGATGTGTATGGGATAAAAACGGGATGCATACGGACGCGTTACGAGATTCGTATGATTGGATACGTATTGAATATTCAAACGAATAGATATTAAGGTATCTGTATCGGTTTGAATGCCCAGACATTTTTCTTTATTTGTATGAATTTGGATATTCAAATATTCAATTCAGAGCAAATGACACAAATTGCCTCTGTGCACACCTTTAATCAAAAGTAGCCTAGATGTCTTTGAAACATACCCAGATTTTTCTGACCAGCAATGCTAATAGCTCTTTTAAAAGCCTATTCGGAAACGGAATAATCATTTAAGACTGTTTTTTAATCCCTTTCCTACATACCTTTCTTTTTAATTTTTGTTGGCTTAGGGGGCTTCATGTTTCCCACGACCTTTTCTGCATTAACCTCGGATAACAAGCCCTCCTGCTGCTCCTCCTCAAAGTCATACACCGATACATCCACATCTTTCCCCTCCTCCGTGTAACGAAGTTTGCTTTTTTTGGTTTTCTTTGTCTTTTTGGCTGGAGGCTGATAGTCTGGGTCTTTTTGCCAATTGGGGTCCTCCTGGGGCTGAAGTTCTCCTTGCTCCAATGTCTCCACCTCACCATTTGCACCAACTTTCACCACTTGGAAACCTTCCGGCAACGGTAGGGTGTGGCAGATCATGGGCTCCCCCTCCTGAAGGCCCCCTTTGGAGACCTCGTTTTCATAGGCCCCCTGCAGTTCTTCCACAGAAGTGGTAGCCACAGGTACAGACACTGGGACGGGCACCTGGACAAGCTGGAGTTCACCAAGGTTTATAGGCTGCTCTTCCATGTTTACAACCTGCAAGGTTATTATCTGTGTGTCATCCACAGTAGCCTCAGCTTCCTGCTGCACAGCACCCTCCATGACCTCAGTCTTCATCTGAAGGAGCGTTGGGTCTAACTGCTCCATCATCACCATCTGGACACCAGCATTAACATCCTGAACCACTTCAGCTCCATCTGCCTGGTTGGGCGGCATTGGACAAGCATCTTCCTCCTGCCCACTTTCACGGCGCCTTTGGTAAGTTTTCCTTTCTTTTCCTTTAATGAAGGTTTCAGACTCTTCACCAATAGCTTCAACCGCTTCTCCTTCCATGTCACCTTCCTGACCGGAAACAAAAAGGACACAAAAGTTCCGCTTAAGACAGTTGGCCAGCACATTAGAAGAGACAATGAGTGGGGCAGGCAGTTTGATCAGAGCGCTGTGACAGGGGGACTCAACACCGGACTTCTCCCACTATACTTTTGAGATGGATCCATAGCATGAACTCAACTGAAATGCCAATGCACTCTGATACAGGACTTGAAGTTCTGTATGTAACAGTGTGTAAGAATACATGCATTTTTATTGATGACTTTAAATGCAAAAATCCCAAGTCACATGGCTCTAGAACAAGGAGGATCTGCATTTTAGTAGTTTGATCACACAATGGCAATGGCCAACCAGTGTGGTCCTAATGAGAAGTACAACCTGACAGCCGGAGTAGTATAGTTGGACCCCCGTATCCGCTGGGGATACATTCCGGCCCTTACTGTAGTTACCTGAAACTGTGGATAATCACGAACAGGCCTTCTGGTTCTGGGGTGGTGTAACCCCAGAACTCAAAGTGCTTTTCTGGCTTCCAGAAGGTCTATTTTGGCCTCCGGAGAGCATTGGAATAGGTAAGCAATGCCACCGGATGCCTCCCACCCACCTCCCATGTGCCTCCTTAGATTTTGGGATGTGCTCTGGTGGTGTCATGTGCCTATTCCAATGCTCTATGGAGGCTTTTCCTTTATGGCGCACATGAGGGATGGGGGTGGACTGATCTGGTAACTGTGGTTAACTGAAACCATGGTTACTGAATCAGTGGATATGGGGGTCTGACTGTACTTGGCTTTCTACCTTTATGGAATACCTTGTGACCAAACTCCAAGGCTTTTTTGAAATTTTTAGAAAAAGGCAGATCTGCCATAAAACTGTTAAGGACTTCTTTCTTTTTTGGTTTGAATTGCTTAGAATTAAGGCGATTTTTATCACTCTATATTCTAATGAGTGGAATAAAAATATACAAAGACATACCCAAGACCCTGCCTTCTTCTGTGCTTAACCTTCACAGCAATGCAGTGCAGTAGGTTTTGGCTAGGACTGGATCTGTGGTTCCCAAGCAAGTTTTGTGACTATACAGGGATTTAAATCTGATCACCACAGTTTTTTTCTGTCATTCTTTAACTCTTAGAAAAAGGGATCAGCAGAGGGAATGAATAGACTTTTCATAAGAGTGGCAACAAATTTCAGACTCATGGATCCAGATATAAAAAGCAGGGGGCTGGAGGTAGAAATAAAAACGGCTCAGGAAAGAAAGATAATTTACCTACTGCAGGCTGTAAGCCGGACAAACGTAAAAATCACCCCCAAGTTACAACAGAAAACTCCAACATAAAACTCTCACGTGTACAACTCCACCTAAACAATTCTAAAAGGCTAATCAAAGGGCATGAGAAGTAGAAAACCACTACTCCAAAAACAAGGTGTGTTAAAAGCTCAACACAACCCTCCTACCTTGGGTCTTAAGAGTTATTTTGCTCAACTGGACTTTCTCACCTCTACACAGTTCTGGCGGAAAATGGGCAGCAGGGTCCACTCGGATTTCGTAATTCTGATAGGTACCATTTCTTTGGTGTTGAATGGGTTTTGCAGTGAGGGAATCCAGCCACCAGGGGACACTAATGTGACACAGTATTCCGTCAACCAGGCGCCTCCCTATAGGCCTGCAAGGAGCTCTCATTTTCCTTCCCTTTCCCCCAGTAAGAGAGAGAAACCACAAAAGACTCAACAGCTACCTAGTATCACTCTCTTAAACAGATTTCTGTTGAAACAGCAGGCAGCCAGAGAGGAAGTTTGACACATGCTCTACCAGAATAACCCAGGCTGGGTTGGCTAAATTAAAAAAAAGAAGAAAAGAAAATGGACAAGTCTCTTGCAAGATGAAGAAGAAAATGAAATTCACATGAATTTTAGTGAAAGTTAAGCTGATGATTCAGCAGAAATTACTATTTTAATTTTTTTTAAAACAAAAGATATATGTTAGGGGTGTGCAAGAATGTTTTCTGACATTCTATTCGAGTCGGGTTGAATACTTGGAAAATTCAATCCGATTCGAATTATTTAAATTCGAATTTAACAAATTTCAATTTGAATTAAATTCAAATGTGAATCTATTCATTAGAATTTTTGATCCAAATTTGCACTTACGAATGTCAGCAACATGCACAGATGTCCGTACACCTCTTCCCGACATCCGTACACATCCGTACGCTTCCATACAAAGTGCGTATGCATCCTGTAGTTATTCCGTATGCAACCCATTTTTGTCCTGTATGGATCCATACAAATGGGGGAAAGATGCGGATCTTCAAGTATGCATCATGTATGAACTTGCACACATACAAATGTCCAGATAACAGAGATGAATAGACCCGAAATTCGAACGATTAAATTCAAATTTTGACATTCTATTTGAATTCGAATGTCGAAATTCGGCACATTTGATCGAATTCTGAATGCCTACGAATATTCGTGTACGTCCCCAATATATGTGGCATGCTGATTTCACAACCACCAATAAATGAAATTTTATCAAGAATATTTTCTCATATTAAAAAGTCATCTGCCCATTTCATCTAAATAACATTTTCTCACTTCAGAAGCTATTAATACAAATAAAGCGACTTTTGTGGGAACACACACTTACTAGACCCATGCAATAAAAATAATATTTTTGCTTTAAGATCACAGTCTGCCTTCTTGCTTTAAAAAACAGGATTACAGTACATCTTCAAGGGTTGCCACAAAGAGTCTTTTGCAAAGTGGCATTCCTGGGCACCTTCCAGTTTTAACCACTGTTTCAATTGGTTCAACATGCAGCTATGTGAATGTGTTCATTGGAACGAAGAAGCAAGGCAAGGGAAGCAAAGGGGTTATGACTGAAGACCAAAGAAAACAAAAGGAATCCACGAGAAACAGCCTCTCTCATTATATTGAACTAACAGACCTCAGCTGGTGGAGAGCAATAAGTCAACCCCAAATCTGTGAGACATGTTTTAAAATGCCCCAGTTGTTCTGTTCTGGAGGATTAGACAATCAAGAAAATCCAGTTTTATTTGGACTGGCACTCAGAAATAAGGGCTCAAACTGTGGCCCTGTTCGGTCTAGTGGTTAGGGAACCCGACTCTTATCTGGAAATACCAGGTTTGATTCTGCATTCCTCCATGAAGCCAGCTGGGTGGCCTTGGGTGAGTCACAGTTCTCTTTCTGAGCTCTCACAGCCCCACTCACCTCTCAGGGTGTTCTGTTGTGGGGAGAAGAAGAGAAGCTTTGTCAGCCACTTTGGTTCCCCTTAAATGGGTGAGAAAAGCCAACTCTTCTTCAAACAGTTAACACACATACTAGACATCTGTGGTACTTTGAGGCAACACAACACAGAGAAAACGAATGAATTGAGAACTTAGCATTAGCTGTGTATGAATGTTTGGAAATTAAGATTTTAGGAACAGAAATCGTGGTGCTTTTTCTACATCCACTTACGCAGAAAAGGATCTTCACAAGACTTATTCTTGGAATGAATTGCCCGATATGACGCCCTTGGGAGCACAGAGACCCCTCTGGAAAATGCCTACTGGTGCTTGCAAGAGCATCAGAAACAGCTGGAGAATGTCTTGCCCTTGTGATGGCCTGAGAAATTCCTCCTCACCCTGCTCCAATGGGACATTATTTTTGGCACTAAGCAATGGCGTAGTGAAGGGGGCATCACTGCAGATCCAAGTTTTGCTGCAGCTATTGTGACTGCCAATCGCAACCCTCTGAGTTACACACACGGCCCCAAGACTACGAAGGGGCAGAAGCCTTGTTTTAGGATATTATCAACTTTTACAAAAGTGCTTATAGTTCAGTGACCTAATTTACAATTGTCTGGGACAAAGAAGAAAGAACCTAAACAAGATGAGGGGAGGACCTAACAATAACTTTGCAATGGGCATGCTTTCTGGTCCCAAGCAAAATGTGTTTGGAACATTGTGGGGCTTCAAAGTATCAATGGTTGCTACTACCCCGTTTCCCCAAAAATAAGATCGTATATATTAATCTTTGCTCCAAGAGCATTAGGGCTTATTTTCAGGGGATATATAACACTTATATAGGGCTTGTATTTCAAGCATCCTCAAAAACCCAAAAAACCATGTTAGGCCTTATTTTTGGGATAACAGGGCAAGATGCTTTTATGTTCCAACCAATACAGTCAGACCTCTATATCACTTGAGATGCACTCAATTTCCCATAATTCCTGTGAATTCCTGCAGGATTTCACAGGAATTATGGGAAATCTCAGTTCATTTCACATGATTTCCTGACTCTCAGCTGATCTAGTGACTGTGTAAAACTGAAACTGCAGTTACCGGATCAGCGGATATGGAGGTCCAATTGTATTAACATTCAATACCTTGATTCTAAAAATGTTTCAGGTACATTTTACAAAGGAACCGTCTCTAACTTTTTTTTTTTAGTTTTTAGTTTTTTTAGTTCAGTTTTCCTTTAGGAAATAAAATATCCATGGAAAAAGGACCCACCCCTTTTGTGTCCAGGGTCCAGGTTCAGTTGCATTTCCAAGTGCCCTCAGAGACGCTGAAGAGCTTGTAAGGCATCCTGGTCAAATATAGAGCTGCATGCAATGAAATGGGAAGGCCAAAGGCAACAGCCAGTAAGTTCCAAAGTGAATCTCATGGTGCACACAGCTAAGAGCACATTATTGTGCCTACTATGTGGAAGAAGCAGTGGAGAAAAAGTCTTATTTCTTCATTGTGTCCTCCAACTGCTGTCTAGCAGAGCTGTTCCAGGTGGTTAAAAGGCTTCTGTTATCCAGCTATAACAGCGGTTCCCAACCTTCCTAATGCCGCGACCCCTTAATGGAGTTCCTCATGTTGTGGAGACCCCCAACCATGGGGGCAGAGCAGCTGGGAGGTGGGAGGGAAGGGCAGCAGGAGACTCGTCGCGACCCCTCTGAAAGGGTCGTTCGACCCCCAAAGGGGTCCCGACCCCCAGGTTGAGAACCACTGAACTATAAGGATCTGCTGATGCCGCCTTCTGAGGCTCTCTGTGCTAAATTTGTGACCTATTTTCAGGACAAAGTCGGCCAGATTCACATGGAATCAGACTCCATGATTAGGAATGGCTTAGTGGTCCTGCTGTTTTGGATCAGTTTGTTATTGCTCTCTGAGGAAGTGGACAAGCTGGATGCAGGGATTCAACCCAATGACTTGTCTCCGCGATCCTTGTCCATCATGCCAGGACATTTAAGGACATACTGGTATGTCCCCTCCTGAAGAGGTCCTCCTTTGATTCTGATTTGTTAAACCACTATCACCTAGTTGGCTAATATCCCTTTTTGGGGAAGGTCTTGGAGAGAGTGGTAGCTACCCAGCTGAAGGCATGCTTGGAGGGAAAGGATTATCGAGATCCATTTTGATATGGCTTCAGGCAGGGATATATTGCTGATGGAGGACCTCTGTTGTGAGAAGGCCAGGGGCAATGTGACCCTATTGATTCCCCTTGATCTCTCTGCACTTTTTGAGACCTCCAACCACAGTACCCTAGCAGAGAGACTTTGGGGGACTGGGAAGCGGCGGCACTGTTCTACAGTGGTTCTCTTCCTATCTCTAAGGCAGACTTCAGAAAGCAGTTGTTGGGAACTTCTGTGGGTCCTCTTGGGAGCTCCCATGTGGAGTTCCTCAGAGATTGGTTCTGTTCCCTATACTGTTTAAGACCTATATGAAACTGCTGGAAGAGGTCATCGGGAGATTGGGAGTGAGATGTATCAGTTCTATCAGGTGAAGCAGTTGAGGTGCTTGGTCACTGCCTGGAAGGAATAATGGGCTGGATGTGATCAATACATTGAAACTAAATCCAGAAAAGAGAGGTCCTGTGTGGCATGGAACCTCAGGTCCAGGAAGTTAGATGGTACCCAATTCTCAATGGGACTGTTTTGCCCCAGAAGGAACAACTGCATGATCTGGAGGTGCTTCCGCATATACTGTTGTTGCTTGAGGCTCAGGTTCCAGTGGCCGCCAGGAGGGCTTATCGCCATCTCTGATTTGCCAGCTTTGGCCTTTCCTAGAATTGGACAATTTGGCAACAGTGACCCATATTCTCATAACTTCCAAGCTAGATTACTGTAATGAGTTCTACCTGGGGCTACCCTTGAAGACAGTCTGGAAGTGTAACCTTGTGCAGAATGCAGAAGCATGCCTGCTGACAGGAGTATCTTGCCAGATGTACATCATGCCAATCTTGAAGGAACAGCTCTGGCTACCAATTTGCTACCGAGGACAATTCAAGGTGTTGATATTGACATATAAAGCCCTAAATGGCTTGGGATCCAAAGATCTGAAGGAGTGCCTTCTCCCATATAGATCTGCCTGTACTTTAAGATCAGAAAGTGAGGGCCTTTTTGTAATTCTGCTACCTTGAACGTGTAAGGGTTTGCAGCACGCTACAGGGTCTTGTCTGTGGCAGCCCCCCACCCCACATTAGAAGAGTATCCCCATAGAGCTATACCATATACTTTATATAGTTTTTGGTGCCTGGTTAATACATATTTTTTCACCTAGGCCTGTGATTCATAGTTTCCTCTGAATGTAGTCCTGCTAAGATAGAAGGAAGGGGAAAAGCATGGCTAAGCTATATTTTAAATACGATTTACTGGCCGTGTTTTACTGTATGCTGTATGCTGTATGTATCTCTAGGCAATGGGCAGGATATATATGGAATAGGTAAATAAATTCACTGAAAGGAAGTGGATTTTGAAGTAAAACTGGAATCTGTGCTTCACACAGGCTCTGGGAGCAAGCACTAAGAAAATGAGTTAATTTTTAAAAATATTTTCAACAGGCATTTATAAGATAGCGTATACTTACAGTACACATTTGATGAATGAAAAAATAAACAGCTGAAGTTAGTTATTATTCTGATCACTGATGAAATAAACATACTAATGTTTCCTTAAGTATTCTATTGAATGCAAAGCCAGAAAATTTTATATCCCACCTTCTACCAACATTGAGTAACTTCCACCTATCTCATCAAGAAATGCAGGCCTATATATATCTAAAGGCTTCTTGCCTAAAATAAGGAAGAAACTAGAAAGACCAGACTCCGTATAAGATTCAGATTAAAACTCTTGACCCCATAACTATAGGATCTGACAGCACAACACAGGATACGTAGTTCCATAGTACAAAAATGCTCTTCAGCATTCTCTGCAGAGCAACCCAACCTATAAGCAAGTAGGGATGTGCACGAATATTCGTAGGTATTCGAAATCCGATCGAATGTGCCGAATTTTGACATCTGAACTCAAATCGAATATCCTGAAATTCAAATCTAAATATTCAAATCGAATTTTGGATCTACTTGTTTAAATTATCTGGACTTTCATACGTACAGTTTCGTACATGTGTACTTGAAGATCCACATCCATAGGCATTTGTACAGATCCGTATGGGACAATACAGGTTGCATACAGGATAACTATGGGATGCGTATGGATGTGTATGGATGCGTACATATAACTGTGACTGACATTTGTATGTGCAGATTCGAATCAAAAATTTGAATGAATAGATTCAAATTTGGTAAATTCGAATTGAATCTTGCTAAATTCAGATTTAAAAGATTTGAATTGAATCAGATTTTCAGGTGTTTGATTCAAATAGAATGTCAAAAAAAACATTCATGCACATTTCTATAAGCAAGTAGAAACACCACATCATTTCAGCCTACCAGAACACTAAAATGGTCATTTCTGATCAGGGGAATTCAAAAGGAGGCCCTACTGTGAAATGGCTGCATTACAATTCACTTAGCCTAATTGGGGGGGGGGGGGGGGAGAGACAGAATTCACAAATGTTTACCATGTTATTGCTTTTCACTACTCGTAAAAGTTGTGCACTGAAGTTCTAATGGAAATGCACTGCATTTCCTTCAGATTTCACCCATCTTATAGGCAACGAAAGGGACTCTAGTTCATGAACGTCGTGTGATTATTAGTTTGTGAGACTTTAAGATGCCACAAAGCTATTGTTTTTGTTATCACCAAACAAGCATATTAGACACCTTTTAAAATATATTGAAAGGAAAAGCCATCTGTCCAGAGATTCAAGAATAGAACAGTTGGGGAAAACAGGAATTAAGGCCTAACTAATGCCTTAGGCTCAGTGCATTTGTTTTTCTAAAAGTTAATTTTTTTAAATGGCTTTACCCTTCCTACAAGGTATACAATTATTTAAGATTCCAAGGAAAAGGCAAATAAGGAAAGTTTTAGGAAATTAAAAAGGAAAAAAATCAATTTTTGCAAAAACTCCATCAAAACAAGCAAGAACAGAGAAGATGGTTAACAGTGGCTGATTGCCTGAAAAGTGCAGGATGGTGCCCCCTTGGTGAGCAGAACCGTGTAAAGATGTAAGCGCCATCAGTAGGCATGTGTGCATGTGTGTGTGTGAGAGAGAACATCTCATCAAATGGTACTCTAAGAGTTCTAGTGTTTCAAAAACCCTGCTTCTTGAGTTGGCTTTTCTACCATGCCATTTAAGGGGACTCAAAGCGCCTGACAAACTTTCTTTTCTTCTCCCCACAACAGAACACCCTGTGAGGTAGGTGGGGCTGTGAGAGCTCAGAAGAGAGCCGTGACTAGCCCAAGGTCACCCAGCTGGCTTCATGGAGGAGAGTGGAATCAGACCTGGTATTCCCAGATACAAGTCCGGCTCCCTAAATACTAGACCAAACTGGCTCACAATTGCCAGTTGTGAACTCATATTGCTTCCAAATAAATTAGGAGGAGGAAATTCTGGGCAATTCTGAATACTCTTTAGGAGAATTCCGCTTTGAAAGACACGCTTATACAGGGCAGCTAAAGCTGGGTTAAAAGGAAGAAGGCAGATTTCAGCCAGCGCTGCATAGTTTTTACTCCCACTTGAGGACAGAGGTAAACATGTGTGACCTAATCATTAAAAATGGAATTCTAGTGCTTACTCTTGCTGCCTCTCACCTGTCAGGTTGATTTACAGACTCTGTAAAGGCTTGTCATGTTTCCCCCAATAAATGGCCAGGAACAGGAATTCCCACAGCTTCAGGAAGCACTTTTCAGTACACGTTCAAAACTCTGGAATTGATGACTGAATGCTACAACTGTTTAGTGTTCTTTGTGAATTAATGAATTACTAAAAAAGGGAACGTGATTCATTAATAGCCCAAGAGCTCAATTCACTTCTGAAGGGCTAAGCCCATTTCTGACCACAGCCCCAAGATTACGACGACAGAATTTTACCTCCTTATATGAAAGTGAGATTAGGCACATGAAGTTAATGAGAGGCCCTCTCAAGTTTTCCATTCCAGGAGCTGTGACACTATTATATCCTAGTATTATGCGGCACAGAGGAAAGAAGTAGTTTCCATTCACTGAGATGCCATTACTTAGCTGGCACCAGAAGAAAAGCTTCAAAGAAATCCAGGAAGAAAAATCCAGAAAATACTAAAAGCAATAACGTTTGGTTAGCGTGATGTTCCAAATCATC
This sequence comes from Aspidoscelis tigris stejnegeri, assembly GCA_023333525.1. Taxonomy (NCBI): domain Eukaryota; kingdom Metazoa; phylum Chordata; class Lepidosauria; order Squamata; family Teiidae; genus Aspidoscelis; species Aspidoscelis tigris. The sequence goes on from JALMGA010000013.1 coordinate 8,659,704, forward strand.
TCCATTGGATTCTCATTCAAGATAGACTAGGGAGGCATCAAATGATCAACTATCTGCCTGAACTATGAAGAAGAATAAGAAGAAGAGTGGCTTTTCTACCCCACTTTTCTCACCCATTTAGGGGGACTCAAAGCGGCTAACAAAGCTTTTCTGTCTTTCTCCCCACAACAGAACACCCTGTGAGGTAGGTGGAGCTGTGAGAGCTCAGAAGAGAGCTATGACTAGCCCAAGGTCACCCAGCTGGCTTCACGGGGGATGGTGGAACTGAACCCGGTATTCCCAGAGAAGAGTCCGACTCCCTAACCACTAGACCAAACTGGTCATAATTAGTATTTCAATAAGTATACTTTGAAGTCCTTATTCAACATGTAAGTTTGTTGTAGGTGACCCTGTTGTGTATTACATTTTCTACTTGATAACATTTATTGTTCCTTGCTGGTTTACATTTTGTACTGGAATTTGTTACGGTTGTATTAAATAATAACCTTTTTCTTAAAATGAAAGCTCTTACTTTGAGAGTTAAGTGTCATTCATCATGGGCAATGAGCCAGTTTAGAGTCCACAAATCTGAGGGTTCAAATGAGGATGAGATAACTTAGCATGGATGCAAACTCTCATTCAAAGTAGGGGTCTCAATGAGCACCCCTCCATCTGTTCCTATGCAATTGCAGTGTCCTGTGTATTTGGCATTTGGACAGCACTCCCCAGCTCTAGCAAAGGACTTCCAAAAATCAAAGCTGCCATAAGAGTGGCAGAAGCTGCAGCTGAGCAATACAGTGGTGCTCAATCCCAGCATTCAATGCCCAGCATGTTGGGAAATACAGTCCAGGAAGGTCTGGAAGGCCACAGTTTGCAACAGCTACTTAAGGAGTGGTAGAATACTATAAACATACTGTTTTCACATCACTTATCCAAAATGAATAATATATTTATTAAAAATATTTATATACCGCTGCCCATTAAAATATAATCTTGAAGCAGTTTACACAACATGGAGAAGACAAAACAACTAAAATCCTAATAGTTATATAAAAACATGATTAAAATCAAGAATTGTGGGAACAAACAAACAGACAAACATTCACTCTGGACAAAAAGACGGAGTTCAGTTGTCACCTAAAAAATAGACATGTCGGTGTCCTATGAATATCAGAGGGGAGACTGTTCCAGAGGGTGGGTACAAACACAAGTCAAGCCAACTGTGGGTCGTCATAAGACGCCATTTAGCAATTTATGGTACTTGCAGCAGGACCTCTTCTGAATGATCTCATGGGTCTATTCTCGGAGAAATGGTCTGCTAAGTAAGCTGGTCCCAAGTCGTTAAGGGCCTTGTATGCCAAAGACAAAAGCTTCAATCTGGCCCAATAGATAACTGGCAACCAGACGCAGGTGCTTAAACACAAGTGCGATATGTGCCCAGTGAGGTGCCCGACTCAGTAATCTGGCTGGCATTTTGTTAATGGCTGCAAAGCTCAGTTCTGGAAAGACTCCCAACCACTGCCAGAGGAATTGTGGTTGTATAGGATCTGGACCAACATTCTTAATGATTGAAAATGGCACAGCAGAACACTATGAAGGATGCATCTGAGCAGTCCAGGTTCTTGGATAAATGGACTGCATTCCTGAAAGCTGCCAGATCGCACACACATCTACAATAACAATAATCATTTTCTTGGTTTTCCTGAACAGTCTCCCTGCTGTTTCTTTTCTGCATTTGACCAACCTGATACCGTGTTTCCCCGAAAATAAGACAGGGTCTTATATTAATTTTTGCTCCTAAAGATGCACTAGGGCTTATTTTCAGGCATGAAAATAAGATGTTTTCAAATGTTTTATATAACACTTATATAGGGCTTATATTTCAAGCATCCTGAAAAATCATGCTAGGTCTTATTTTTAGGGTAGGTCATATTTTCAGGGAAACAGTAGATACAAAACATGCTGAACAGACTGACCTGCCTCTATTGCGTAAAGTGTGAAATGTTTGAGTTACCCTGTTATGAAGTGTATTGTCAAAAGTTATGTTAAATTGTGTATTACTGTATTTGTTTAATAAAGTTAAAAAATAATCATCTAGCTGCTACACTCCACACTAGCTGCCATGTTTTGGGCAAGATGCAAAGGCAACCCTGCATAGAGCGCATGAGAATAATTTAAACATGAGGTTACCAGTGCACAGACAGCAATAGCCAGGCTGTCTCTGTCCAGGTATGGGCACAGTTGGTACATCACCTGAAGAAGGCAACAGGCATTCTGAGCCACAGAGATCACTTGGGCCTCCAATGACAATGACTCATACACTACCAAACTATGTGCCTGTTCCTTCTGAGGGAGTGTGACCCCCACCCCCCAGTTAGAACAGGTAAATTTCCAAGTAGTCAAGCATAAGAACCACCCATCCACTGAATCTGTCTTTGTTCATCCAGGCCATCAATGCATCCAGGCACTTGTTCAGACATTCACAGCCTCTGCTGCCTCAGATATAATGCAGAAATAGAGGTGGGTGTCCTCTACATACTGATGGCACGTCCAAACTCCTGATGACCCTACCCAAGGGCTCCATGTAAACATTAAATACCACAGGGGATAAAACAGTGCCCTGGGGGACCCTACACTTCAACTGCCAGATCCATGATCTGCAATCTGTCAACATTATTCTCTGAGATTTTCCCTGCAGGTATGAATGGGAATAATTTAACACAATGCTTCCCACTCGGATACCACAGATGATTCAGGAGGATACTATGATCTAAAGCAGTGGTTCTCAACCTGGGGGTCGGGACCCCTTTGGGGGTTGAATTACCCTTTCAGAGGGGTAGCGACGAGCCTCCTGCTGCCCTTCCCTCCCACCTCCTAGCTGCTCCACTCCCACGGTTGGGGCCCCCCACAACATGAAGACCTCCATTAAGGGGTCGCGGCATTAGGATGGTTGAGAACTGCTGATCTAAAGTATCAAAAAGCCACTGAAAGATCAAGCATGGTCAGCAGAGTTGCACTCCCTCTGTCTCTCTCCTGCAACAGGGCAACCAAGATTGATTCCATCCCAAACCAGATTGAAACAGATCCAGATAACCAGCTTCATCCAAGAATGCCTGTAATTGCATAGTTGCAATCTTCTCGAGAACCTTACCAAGAAAGACGGTGCCAGTTAATGGGTCATAGTTAGAATAAATCTCTGGGTTCAGGGGAAACTTTTTCAGGAGAGGAAGAACCACTCCCTCTTTCAAGGCCAGTGGGACCACACCCGCACACAAAGATATATTCACGTCCCCTAGATTTACCCAGTCAATTCTTCCTGGAACATGGCCTACCAGCCCCCAAACTACTACAAATGAGAATGAATGCGGCCGTGAAAGCCTACATCCTCCTGGCTAGCTCTAAGAAGCCAAGATAGGCAAGGATCCAGAAAGCATATTGTTGGCTAGATAGCCACAAATGCCTTATCCACTTCATCAAGCCTCAAGAACTGAAAGTGATCCCACAAAATTGGGTGAGTCAGTTCACTGGACATCTCAAAAGTTAGCGCCCCAATGGAGATCAGCCATGTACATCTTATTATCCAACCTCCACACTCCTTTTTTGTCTTGTACGTTGCTTTTTGAATCGAAGCTTGTCAGTTTTGATAATTTAAAAACTGCTAGGCAGACATCTGGCCTGTTGTTTAATGGCCGAAGTGGAACATCCTTACAGTACTTTCAAGATGAAAAGCTTCCAACCCAAAAGGTCAATACCATGAACTATTACTCGAGGCACTGATCTCTTAAAATGCAGGAAGGTTTTAGAATTTTGCACTATTAGCCAAATGCGCACAAGCTGACGGTCAAGTTTTAAACAGTTACTCTAGCCTTGCTCTGTACCTTTGAATATTATTTTCAAATGGTGTAGAGTCAACAGCAACCAGAACAGAAGGGAAGGGTGGAAATAAACTCTTTGATCTAATTCCTCCTCCCCCATTGCACCGTGGCCCTTCATTCATCTGCAGCCCCCCCAACACACCCATAGGCTTTCTTCCTTGCACTTGCATCACCCACCTGCTCCCATGAGCTGTATAGTTCTTCCACATAAGTGTGCTTCACTTTGGCCTACCATGTCTCCTGAAGTCCCAGAAAAACAACCATGCAAACATGTGTGTCCCCACTCACAGAAGACATCAGACATGATCAGCGGGCCAAGACAAAATGCAGCAACAGTTAGCTTCAGGCGCTTCTCTATTACTATCAGTGATTGAGACCTGCTATCTGCCATTGGGAAAGTAGCGTTTTTCCAGGGGGTTGTTTTACTGTAAACCCTGCAAAGTCTTCCGATATTGAAGGTATATAAACAAAATCAAATAAACAGAAGGATTGAAAACATTGTTTTCCACTTGCTACTACTCCCAAATTTTAGTATCCACACCATTTTGTCAGACTTAAACCTTCACAAACAAATAACAACTAACTATACACAGCATCAGGGCTGGCTAAGCTGCTATATATAACTTTGTTGGTGTTGAACAACACAAAAAGATTTACAAATCACTTAGCTAAAACAGTAATCTCAGCCCAATTAGACAGGCATTGTATTGTAAGATGTAGTGGTTTTGCTCTAGGAACTGGAAACAGGCAGAGATCTCCCTAACTGCTGTTTTTCTATCACCAGCAATGTCTTTTCTAAGAGGGATAACTATTCTGACTAAAAACTGACAAGTTCCATCTTGAAAAATACCCCTCCATATTCACTCACAAGGAAGGAGTGATTCTTCTAATAAGACACCGGCTTGAGACTAGAAAACAAACTTTTTCAAGTGTATTTTTCTTTTCTTCTAAACTTTTATTTTAATTTTCATATAACATACAGTATTAAGTTTGCAAAAAAGAAAATAACTGCCATCTCCCATCATCTAATACGCAGTCCAGTTTTTGTGGCTCTTCAGTTGTCTTTCACACTCCACTTCTTTCCAAATACAAGATTGCATTTATTATTTCCTGCATAGCTGGGTTTGCCATTTTTTGAAGAAGGTAGGTTATAACACTTGACGATACAAGTACAGCTGACTGCAAAATCACACATATGTCCTTCTTTTTTCCCTTACAAAACCAAATATTGTGAATTCAGCAACATAAGTATACCACCCTAGTTACTTTCTGTTGCTTGGGGTTTTCCAATTTTTAGTTATTCTATACCATTTATTAATGAATTTTATATGCAGCTCTTTTATTTTATTGTTTAATAAATCCAATTTCCTCAGTATACCTTCCTGTGAGCCAGTTTGGTCTAGTGGTTAGGGAGCTGGACTCTTATCTGGGAATACCAGGTTCGATTCCACCCTCTCCCAAGAAGCCAGCTGGGTGACCCTGGGTTAGTCCCAGCTCTCTTCTGAGCTCTCACAGCCTCATCTACCTCACGGGGTGTTCTGTTGGGGAGAAGAATAGAAAGCTTTGTCAGCCGCTTTGAGTCCCCTTAAATGGGTGAGAAAAGTGGGGTAGAAAAGCCAACTCTTCTTCTTCTTCTTACAGTGAGGGCAGTGAGCTCTCCTTCGTTGGAGGTCTTCAAGCAGAGGCTGGACCTCCATCTGTTTAGGATGGTTTAGGAAATCCTGCATTGAGCAGGGGATCAGACTTGATGGCCCTAGAGGTCCCTTCCAACTCTATGATTCTACTATGATATCCTGTTTCTCTATACTACTTTCCTGTTCCCACTGCGCTTGTACTGAACCTCTCATTTTTTCTCAACTTCCTGTTAAACCCAGATATATTTTCCCCTGCCAGACCTCTCTCTCCTCCCATTTTAGCTATGATTAGCTTTTCAAATACTGTTCAAAAAGTCCAATAATTGATCCAGTTTGATCCAACTTTTTTGTTCGGCCTTTGGTGCTTAGCTTCCTTTAAGATACTGCCAGGGAGGGACAGTTGTATTTTAATCATGTTTTACACTCTTTTATGGTTTCTCTTAAATCTTTCTTTATTGTTATGACCTGCCCTAGGACTTTCAGGTGAAGAGTGGAATATGTATACAGTGAAGGTGCCTGGCCCACCTTGGAGGGGAAGACATTCCATAATCTGGGGGCCTAAATCAAGAAGGCCTCCCAAGCACCCTCCCCCCCTTAAGCGCTAAGAGCTGCGGCACAGCCAGAAGGGCCTCGCCTGTTAAGGATTCTGCAGAGATAAATTTGGAAAGCCTTATAATTAAGTCATTTCTCTCCAGGGACAGCGAAAAACTATGTCTCAAGAATACTCTCCTATGTACAACATGAGAACTGGAAGGCTTGAAAATAAAATAGGATAAATAAAACAACATTTTAATAAATAAAACATGGCTGTCTCTCTTTTGTATTTAATTAATGAAGACAACAACTGGCACACCAATAGGAGGAGGAAAGGGGAGCAATATTTAGAAATGATCACTCCACAACCATATTCCTACCTGACACATGCCTTCACCACTTGCCAACTGCTTCTCTTGGCAGCTGATCCTAAAGGGGCACGTGCTTTCAGCTCTGAGACAGAAGGTGTAACTGAGAGTAGAAAGGCAGGATAGCAGCTGTCAGTGGAGCGTTGAAGATGTGGATATTGCTGCTCCACAGGGGTAATCCTGAAAGCAGGTTGACCACGCTTCCCAAAAGGATTTCAGTAGCCTACCACTGCAATTGCAGTAATCCATAAAAAAAGGCAATGGCTGCATCCAGGCATGAGGAATACTTCACAGGTATTGTGGACCAGCTGTCAACCCACTAGAGAGGTTTTACAATGCTTTGGGATTTTCTTTGCATCCTAATTTTCCTGGGTGTTTGGACAAACTCTGGTCAAGATATCATGACAGTCTGTCCTCACTTGAAAACATGTGGACATATCAGGGAGGGAGGAATTTCCAGGTGGTCAGAAGATTCCCCCCCCCCTTGTGCTTAAGAGGATCCAGAGAATGCGGGGACAATCCACTCTCCCTGCTGAGTTCCTTTATTTTGCAGTAAAAGTAAGTTTCACATTTTAAACTTATGTCTGGAGACACCCAATGACACTTCATGACAGTGTTTTCATTTAACAGAATACTTCAGAAAGCCAGCAAATTCCCAAGCCTACCGAAAAATTTGATGGTCTACATATAATGCTAGCTACTATTTCATGTGGAAGTCATTAAACACACACATACAAAGTTCTAAAATTATACGTTTTAGTTTTGAGATTAAAAAAAATTGGAGAACTCCAGATCCCTAGCTTTCTTCTAGCCCCGGTTTAATAACAGTGCCAGTTTACTATAAAGTCTCAGGGAAAGCAACATGTGTCTGGAATGCCTTCTCTGTAATACCACAGAGATCTTCTCCTGCAAGACAGGAATTCCTCACTGATGTGCCTTGTTGCTTATGAATGAGACAAGGAGTTCTCAGAAGCTTTAAAATAGTCGCTTTTCCCAGCGATGTCTCTGTCATCATGTCCCACTTCCTCTCCTCTCTTTTAAAGATGTTGCATCCATCAGCCATTTCTTGTAGCTCTGCCTTCCTGTGGTGTTTATAAAGCACCAACACTGAACCAGTTTGGTCCAGTGGTTAGGGAGCTGGACTCTTATCTGGGAATACTGGGTTTGATTCAGCACTCCTCTACGAAGCCAGCTGGGTGGCCTTGGGCTAGGCACAGCTCTCTTCTGAGCTCTCACCACCCTACCTACCTCACAGGGTGTTCTGCTGTGGGGAGAAGAACAGAAGGTTTGCCAGAGGCTTTGAGTCCCCTTAAACGGGTGAAAAAAGCCAACTCTTCTTCTTTTTCTCTTAAGCCTTTGATGGTTAGCTTCCCTGTTATTTCTTTTTACTGTTGTGATCCACCCTGGGACCTTTGGATGGAAGGCAGGATATAAATACTAAAATAAATAACACAAAATTGGAGTTTGTTTCTCTTCATCCAGCTGCCAAGAGGTTCATGAGACACCAGTTGCCATCAGGAACAGTCTTTATGATCTGAATGTCCCTTCATGGCACTCCAGGATCAATAAGGAACTGAAAAGTATACAAAACATTCAGGAAACAAGACCATTTCTAAATCTGACTTATGAAGGATCTCCTGTCCTGTTTGTATTCAGCTCCTTTCGCAGAGACAACTCCTTACTTAACCAACACATATGAGATATTCTGCTTCCCAAAAAGTGACCAGATCCAGCATTTCAGAACAAACTATTAAGTTTTAGGTAGAAATTGCCACACCTTTATGAAGGTGCAGTTATAGCTACAAGGTCTCAGTTTTGATCCTGACACCTGCCTGGGGCTTTGGCCAGTCACTACCACATAAATTATATCAATGATGGAGATTCTGTGGTCCTCCAAGCACCACAGGGCCCTGTAAGACCCATCCAATATGACCTACAACTGAGAACACAAGTTGTGGTCCTCCAGATGGCCTAATAGCAGTAGTCTAAAAATAAAAATAAGGTTTCTTTGTGGACTTAAATGGAAGTTGCTCTGTGAGTAGGTACAGAAGGAGCTGTCCTAGGTTCTAAGTTTAACATATCAAAACAGCTTCAGTGGACCGCTATGTATCTAGCTTTCTCTTAGAAAAAGCTACTCTGCATAGAAGCCTGGGATATTGATAGCACAAACACCTATTTAAGTCACTGGCCACAAAGCAGTATAATGGTTCAGAGATGGAAAATAAAACGTAGCCACTCTACATAAGAACTGTCCTACCAGATTGGATCGGTGGCCCATCTGGATCAGACCGGGGATGCATCGGAATTATCAGTAGCCCATCTAATCCAGCAGCCGTTCTCAAAGCATCAAGCAGCTGCATTTGGAAGCCAACAAGGTGAGCATAAGTGTGCACTTTGCCTTGCTCACACAACCCCCTTTCCAGAAAATCTAGCAGGAACAAAATTCTTACAGGATCAAATGTAGAAAGGAGAAGGAGAAGGAGGAGAATAATTCGTTTTTCTACCCTGCTTTTCTCACCCATTTAAGGGGACTCAAAGCAGCTGTCAAACCTTCTGTTCTTCTCCACACAACAGAACACCCTGTGAAGTGGGTGGGGCTGTGAGAGCTCAGAGTCACCCAGCTGGCTTTGTGGGGGAGGGTGGAATCAAACCCAGTATTCCCAGATAAGAGTCCAGCTTCCTAACTACTAGACCAAACTGGGATAAAGCTTATTAGTTCTAGGCAAGGTATGAGTCCCAGGGAACTCTGAAGAATTATTTGCAAGTTAATGGATGGAGGAAAGTATCCCAAGCTACTTTCACCAACACTTTTAACAATGAAATTCATTTGTGGAGTTACACATTTGAGCAGATTCACATGACCTCAAGGGACACCTGTACAGATTGCATCTGTCCCTCATTATTTATGGTTTAACATCTCCAAGTTTTTACGTACAGGTACCTGCAGAACTATACCACATTTTGATATCCATAGCCCTTATATGCACTGAGTTAGCACTAGGGACTGGTAGCTTATAATGAATGACCACTGGGCTTCCCATGTGGAGGCAGTCAATTCTCATCCAGTAAAAGGCTGTTTCTGTGATTGCTTTACTTTTTATAGCTTAGACTTCAAGTTGAAAAGTACTATTTTTTCCAAGGTTAAAAGTTGTAGCGACAACAATTACATAATGCTTACTTGTACATAAACTCCTAAAACAGGTTTACCAAAAGCCCCTTGTAATACACCTGGCTGAACCTCTGCAGTAACAACTTCACAAATTAATGAGGTTGTGATTGAGAATCGTGCAGTGCACTTGTGTTATTCATCTGAGTAGTCCTCTATTGCTCCAAAATGGCACGGATTAGTAATAATTTGCATGAAACAGTAAAGCTGAAAACTAATTTGTAAAGACTCATATGCGATTCTATCATCTGAAAAAGTTTCACACATGTGAAGCATATTCGCCAACAGTTGTTTTCTACTTCACAGTCTTTCGTGAAATACAGAAAGTACACTCAGTTCTCGCCAATGACACTGATGGTCCAACAAAGTTACAACAGAACTACAAAATGGTACCAGAAATATTCATGTATTTCAAGGCAGCCTCAATCCAAAGAGAATGCAAACAAGTTAACAAACGTGCTGGGAAATTTCAGGAAGTTTACAGGCTCAGCAGCACAGCACAGGGAGAGTTCAAAAAGACAAACAGCAGCAGTCAGCTTGTGTAGCAAACACTATGGGGCACAACAATAAGACTGGGTCATTTCAAGGCAGCTCTGTTTCAGGGACAGCCTGGTAGAAATTAGCGAAGATAAAACCGTATTGAAATAAACTGAATTATACTGCATGGCTCAATGCAACCATCCTGCTCATTTCAATGCTGAACAGTCTGGACTGAATTCATTGCCTTCAAGACTAACCAAAAACAAAAATCTTCAGACACATGTATTAAAAGAGGGGTTTGGCCAAAGCTAGTCCCTCCCTAACTGATTTCTTTTCCACCATTATATTATTTATCATAAATCTGCTGAGAAATTTTTGTTTCCACTGCATGACAAAGTTTACAGCAAAAGAATACAAAGTAATAAATATTCCAAGAAATGAATCCCGTGTAGAAAGTTCACTGAGCTACCGCACCAGTTATAGTCTAGAAGGTGTCAATCTTTTGAGACTCATGGATACATCTGGAATTTTGAAGAAAGGTGGTTCTGGGAGAATTTAAGAAGTTCATCACTTTAACAGTTGAATAACCTAACGGTACAGCATCAAAAAGACATGTACAATTTGAAGAAGACCAAAAGCTCTTTCAAGGGTCTCCCTTCAACTCTGTATGTTTTCAACAAGGAATCACTGACTGTATTTGCAAGCTTATCAGAATAATACCACCAAATAGGGCACAAAAGTTGTGTGTTGCCAGGGAAGTCACCGAAAAGCAGGGTGATGTCTCTGAGATCACCTAAGCTATCTCTAGATTTGCACTATGTACTCACAGTAACCTAGTTGTACAACTCCAACACGGCACCCAAGGGCCACTATTTTCTATAAGGAGTGTAAAGCTTCTCATACTGGCTAACCACTGCCAAACACAAATTCTCTGGCAGCAGAAACTGTGCCAAAACTTTACAGCAAAAGCTCTGCACGGCAAACTTCCTGATCTCTTTTCTCAGGAAGAGCCTACCGTGGCCGATTAGCCAATATGGCTTAGGGTGACCACCTTGGGAGGGCAATTACTTTGGGAGGAACACTGCTAACAGGCCTACCAATTTCACACCAGCAACTGCAGAAGAAGTTGGCAAGCAGGCTATACTAGACAGTTCAGATTAACACTGACAGCATGAGGACTCTTTGAAGCAGAAAAAAAGAAAAGAAAAAACAACAACAACCGGGGTCAGAAAACACAGGGAGAAGCAACAACAGCCGCGTTTTCTTCAGTACTGACTTTTCTGAAAGATTTCTTTAAAACAGTAATATGTAAATGTCTCGCGCTCCCACCCACCACCCTCATCTTATGGCATGAGGACTTGGGGGCCCCACAGGCCTCCTCTCCGGTTCTCTCTGGCAAGCCTACAAGACCTGTAGAAACGCAAAATCGCACCCATGCGCTGAGCACCGAATGACGGGCGCCCAGTTCACAGCCAGGGTGGCAGCTGGCGGGGGGGGGGGAGGAGGAGAAATTTGGAATTTCTCGCCCTCCACCCAACTCCCCGGCGGGCGGGCGGCCTTATCCCGGGCGGAGAGGGGGTCCCCGCAGGGTCTGCAGGCGGCTCGCGGTCGGGTGGCCAGGGCCAGGCGCGGGCAAAGGGGGATCGGGCAAGCGAAGGAGAAAGCGAGCGAGCTCGGGCGTCCCCGCCTGGCGCTCTCCCGCGCTGCATGGCGCTGCCGCAGCTCTCAGCCTGCCTCGTTGCAAGAGGGAGCTCGAGTCCCCGTTCTGGCGCTCGAAGCAGCAGCAGCGCCTCTCACTCCGCAGCGCGCACAGCGAGGCGGCGGCCGACGGGAGCAGGCGGGCAGGGCTGGTCAGCACGACCGGACTCCGGGGCGCCCGCCCGGCCGACGGCGGCGGCCGAGGGACGGCAGCTGTGTGGGACCGAAAGGAAGCGCACCCAGGAAGGGAGCGGCGGCGGCGGCGGCGGCGGATCTCGGGGTAGGGAAAGGCGAACGGAGAAGCGCCGCGGGCGGGCGGGGAGAAGCGGCCGCGGCGGCAGCAACAAAAGCGACGGAAGGAGAAAGAGCGCGGGGAGGGCGGAGAAGGGAAGCCGAGGACGAGAGCAGCTGGGGGTGGGAAGCCTCCGCCCGCCCGGTCCCCGCCTCGGCCACGATCGAACGAAGCAGGCGGCGGCGGCGGCGGCGGCGGCGGCGGCGGGTGGGGTGGTGCTTTGAACGGGGGAGGCTTTTGGACGGCCCTGGCTGGCTGCTGCCTGGCGGCTCCCACAATGGCGGCGGCAGCGGCGTTGGTGGAGGAGGAGGAAGAAGCGAGGGGAAATGGGGTCACTCCAGCAGGCCGTGCCGAGCCGAGCCTTGGCCGGGGTGCTGCCGCTGCGCTGCCTTCGTGAGGGCGGCGCTGGGTTGGGCGGCCTCGGCTCGGGAAGCGAAGGGAAGGGAAGGCCGGGCGCCGCCGCTACGACGACGAGGCGGGCTCGGCTCCGGCTGCCTGCTTTGCTGGGCCTGGCCTGGTTCTTCCGGCAGGCAGACAGAGGCGCTGCTGCGCTCGGAGGCCGATGGGCGGCAGTACCAGGCCGGCATGAGGGCGATGGGGACGGTAGAGGGAGACAAAGCCCCGCTCCCCATCGGCGGCATCGGCGGCGGCGGCGGCGGCGGGTCCCAGCCCGAGCCCCATCGTGACACCTAGAGGCCGGAGAAAGCGACTGCAAACCCCCCGCGCCGCTTACCTGCCCCGGAGGCGCCTCCGGGCCGCCCCTGCTGCCCCGGGCCCCGCCCCGCTCGGGCCCCGCGGAGCTCCTGCTGCCGCCGCCCCGCCGCTAGCGGCCGCCGCCCGCGCCAGCGCCCAGCACCAGCTCGCGGTTTAATCGTTCCACACAGTCGCCTCGGACACAAAATGGCGGACGGAGCGGCCAGTGCGCCTGCGCCAGCCCGGCGGCCGCGGCCGCCGGAGCCGAGCGGAGGGAGGAGGGAGCGGGAGAAGCGGCCGCGCGGGGCAGCATGGGAGGAACCGCTGGGCGCCAACTTCAAATGAGAGGGCCCCAAAGGGCTCCGGAAAGGACGTGTGTAGGGCGGGGGAGGCGGGCGGGCGGCGCGAAGTGGTCACGCCCACCGAGCTTGCCTCGTGAAGTGAGGCGCGCGGCCTGAGCGTGACGCCGGGCGCGTGGGGACTTTTTGGCGCTCGGGAAGGAAGCGCGGGGAAAGAGCGGTTCTGTGGTGGAGCGCCACCTATTGGTGGCGGTGGTTGCTGCCGCCAGCAGGTGGTTGTTGGGGGTATTAAAATCACTTAAATAATGAGTAGTTGGCATGACACGCGTCTGTGGCCCAGGCAGTCCTGGCATATGCCCAGTTTTGAAAGTCCCCCTTAGACACGTGGACATATACAAGTCACAAACCTGTAGCTGCTCAGGAGACAGTTGTGGAACTAACTCAAACGGTACCAGTGAAATTAGGTGAGAAACGACCCACAAAACCCTAATATTTTGGGGGAAAACAACCCACAAGAACCCTAATATTTGGGGGGGGAACAACCCACAAGAACCCTAATATTTTGGGGAAAACAACCCACAGAACCCCTAATATTTGGGGGGGAACAACCCACAGGAACCCTAATATTTTGGGGGAAAACAACCCACAGAACCCCTAATATTTGGGGGGGAGACAACCCACAAGAACCCTAATATTTTGGGGGAAAACAACCCACAGAACCCCTAATATTTGGGGGGGGGACAACCCACAGGAACCCTAATATTTTGGGGGAAAACAACCCACAAAAACCCTAATATTTTTGGAAAAAACCCACAAAGACCCTAGTATTTTTAAGGATTTGTATGCTCCACCTATGCACTGTACTATGCTTTCTTTCTCAGGTGAGTTGTGTTTTAACAAGGGGATAAAAACATATAAAATTGATAGTGGATTTTTTTTTTGGTTATGCAATTTCCATGCAATTTCTTTTAGCATCTGTAGCAAAGAGGAAAACAGTAACTATGATGGGCAGCTTCCAGATTAGACGGAAGTCCGCCGCTTTCTCGGGTTCCGTGGCACATGCGCTGAGGTGCGTGACACATGGGAAGGGGCAGCCAATGAGAACCGAGCTGCAGGCTCAGCCCTCCTCCGGTGATCTTGCACTCCTGTGTGGACTGGCGGGAACATTCAAATTTACCTTATACTGCGGCATGAGTATTAATCGCTCCATTGTAAGGTACATTTGAAGTAGTGGCGGCTAATGCGCCGCCGCTAAGCAGGATTGGGCATCAAATGTTAAGTCTGTTTACATCCATGGAGTGTTGTGAGGGGACTTTAAAAAAAATCTCATATACACACACTTATAAATACACACACAAGAATTATATGCAGGTATGTAAGAATACACTTATTTCCAGTATTTATTTATTTAAGGAATTTATTTATTCAAGGAATTTATATCCCACCCTTCACCAAATGGTCCTAGGGCAGGTTACAATGAGAATAAAACATCACATATTAAAACACAATTAAAAATATAACCATACCTCCCTCCCACCCAACCCTCCTTCCTACCCTTTCTTCCTCCCTAACAAAACAGCAGCCCGAGGAAGCTATTTAAACAACAAAAGCCTGGCTGAAAAGATATGTTTTCAGCAGGTGCCGGATGAACCTCAAGAACCTCCAGAGTCTAGGGGCAACCACAGAAAAGGCCTTGCTACATGTCCCTATACCTCATACCTCTGAAGGATAAGGAACTGTAAGAAGGCCCTCTTCCTGAGATCTCAATGTACGGGCAGGTCTGTATGGGAGAAGGCACTCCTTTAGATACCCTGGGGCCCAAGCCGTTTAGGGCTTTATATGTTAATGTCAGCACCTTGAACAGGGCTTGATAGCAAATAGGTGACCAGTGCAGATCCTTTAAGATGGGTATGATATGAGTCTGTCCAGTCAAGCTTCTGTATCCTCAAGACATCCTCTAACCCTCTATCCCTGTCCCTCCTAGAATACTTCCCCTTTCTCTACCTGAGTAAAACACACTTATGTTTGCTCACAAAATTAGTTTAGCTTCAGATATCCATTTTTCTAGGATTGATTTTATTGGAATACATCAAGTACTAATATCGATTCAACTAATGGTTGCCATACCTTAATGAAAAAAACAAGGTTTACTCCTTCCCCCCACATTATTTGCTTTATTGTAATTGAATAATGATTCAGTTTTCCTCCCAAATTAAATTATACCAAAGCTTCAGTGAAAGCTTTTCTACTTGCTTCCAGTATCAGGTAATCAGCAAATGTATTGCAACTATCAAATAATGTAACAACTGCTGCTTGCTCTTGCTCTAATTTATTTGTTAGAAAGGAATGCAATAAAATTTACTTATGGAATAAATTGTGTTGGTATTTGTATTATCTTTATTATTTTGATTGTGCATCTCTAAGAGAAACTCCTAGCATCAGGACATTCCCACCAAAGATGAAGGTAAGTTGGTTGACAATTGCAGCATTGCCAACAATTTGGTGAGGAGGACTTAAACATATAAGGTTCTTTTTTCCCCCACTAGCACTAAGTACCCATTAAGGACCCATTAGGCTCAGAGCAGGAAGACCCTGTTTCCACTACAGACCCCATTAGAACCTGATTTGTTCACACCTGTACTAGGAAAATCCAGATTAAATGGGTCCTTCAGGACCTATAATCCAGATTTCCTGTGGACCCCATTAAAGAGGTCTACAATCTGGTCTTCAGGCATCAAATCCAGATTAGATGTGTCAATCCCTCAAAACATGGTGTGACGGACGTCTCCCACTTGGGTACAGACGGATGCTACACATGGGTGCTCCAGCGTTCCCACTGAAAGTTTGCCTATTACCCATTGATATTGGGTGCTACACTGCCCGTGGAGACACATCAGGCACTTACTTAGATCCAGATCTTCTAAATCTGGATTAGTTGAAGGGCCCATTTCTTAGATTCGGATCATCTTAGATTCAGATCAAGGGAGGTAAGTGGGGGGAAACCCTAAGAGTCATATATCAACCTGCCCATGCATTAAGATCTGGAGGGCGGGGGGGCTCCTGGTTGTCCCACCACCTTCAGGAGCAAAAGGGGTGGGCATCTGGGATAGGGCCTTTTCAGTAGTGGTTCCCAGATTGTGGAACAGACTTCTGAGGTGCGTGAGGCATCTTTGTTTTATGCATTTAGGGGAGCTGTGAAGAGGCACCTCTTTGCCCTGGCTAAACAAGGAAATGGCTTTCCTCCCCATGTTCAGGAATTGTCATGGTTTTAACGCTCATTTTATATGTTCCCCGGTTTTTAATGTTCTAACTTGCCCTGAGGCCTTTGGGTATAGGGCGTGATAAAAATTCAAACAAACAAACAAGCAAATAAATAAATAAATAATTCTTTCAACTATATTTCCCCATTCCTTGATATCCAATCAATACCTTAATGCAGTCATGTCAAACATACGGCCCGCGGGCCAGATACGGCCCGCGGGCCATATGGATACGGCCCGTGGCCCGCGGCCGCGATCAACGCTGCAGTGCATGGTGGAGGGATGGGGGAGGAGGAGGAAGAGAAGCGGGAGAGAGGAGGATGGAGCAGAGGAGAGAAGGACTCGGCTGCAGCCGCGGCCGCCATTATGAGCGCACGTGTCTGGCACATACTTAAGTCTGTTGGGGTGGGGAGGGGGGAAGATACAGGAGATACAGATTCCTCCAGCAAATCAGAAAAATGGCTGGAGAAATTCTGTATCTCCATTGGAGGAGGCATGGAATTTTAGCCATCCCTGGGTTTGGCGAACTGACCAATAGGGACGGCTAAAATTCTTAAATCAGGCATGCCCCCTGCAGAGGCGCAGCTTTGGTGCCATTACGTGTTGTGGAGGCCCTGAGGAAACAAGCTGCTGCTTCTCCCCCCCCCCCCCCCCGGTCCCTGGTAAGACCCGGTGCCGCTGCTGCCGCCTCCAGTAAGACCTGCTGCCGCCGCTGCCGCCCCCGCTGCTGGTAAGACCCCCCGCTCCCGGTAAAACCTGTCATCGCCGCCCCTGCCGCCCCCGCTCCCGGTAAAACTCGTCGCTGCCACGCCCCCCGGTAAAACCCATTGCCGCTTGGCGGCCGCCGCTGCCAAGACCCCCACGCCCCCGCCCTGGTAAAACCCGCTGCCGCCTCCAGTGAGACCCATCGCCACCGCCGCCACTGGTAAGACCCCCACGCCCCCTGTAACACCCATCGTCGTCAACGCCACCGCTGCCAGTAGGACCTGCCGCCGCCGCCCCCGGTAAAACCCTTTGCCGTCGCCACCGCCGCCCCCGGTAAAACCCTTCGCTTCCTGGGGGGAGCCATGGCGCTCGCAAAGGCTCCCGCGGGCCGGGTTTTGCTCCGCTGCACCCAGGGAGGGAAGAGACCTTGGGCGCTCGGAGCGAAGCCCGGCACGCGGGAGCCTTTGTGAGCGCCGTGGCTTCTCTCCCCCCACCATGGGCAGCGTGGCTTCCAGGTGAGGGGCTTCTCTTTGCGAGCCGCCCATGAGGTTCCCGCCCCCCCCCCCCCGTCGCCATCGCTTCACGTGGCAGCATTACCAAAAGCAGGTGCTCACTTAAGCTGAGTGGTCGCCTTCCGTAATGCCAGCCGCCACTGCACTTGCTGCAGGTATTGAAGGCTGGCACTTGGCCTGAGCTGCAGCCCGCCTTCAGTAACACAGAGACACAGGGCCAGCAGAGAAAGGTGGATGGTTGGTGCTCTGTGGGGAATGGGGTGGGGGGAGAAGGGATGTGGCAGGGAAGGGAAAATGGTGAGGGTGGCGGTGTGGGGGGGTGGCACGAAGGGGAGGAAGGTGCAGAGGAACGCTGGGAGGGAATGGAGATGTGGGTGGGGGAGGTGAGGGGGATGCCAGTTAGGGCTGCAGGGTGCAGGGGCTTGCTAAAAACAGTGAGGGAAGGGGAAGGGGAGCCCACGTTCCAGGAGGGCTGGGTGATCAGCGGTCCTGCACTCGTCTCAGCTGTGATTCATCTCTGCCTGAAGGCCTGGTGGGTGTATGAGGAGCCAGCAGCTCATTTGGCAGAGGAGGACAAGGAGGGCGAGGGAGGGGACTACAACTCCCAGGTTTCCTCTCAGACATTTAGAAACCAGCTTTTGGGGAAGGGGAAGGATTACCAGTTTTGCTCATTTGCACCAGCTGCCATTGAGTGTGACTACTAAGCTTGGCTTCGCTCCTGAAGTGACCCCACAGTAAGTTTCATCAGACCCCTGTGACCTTGGGCAGCTCTGGTGGTTTCACGTTCGGAGCTCTTTAAAAGCATTTTGGATGTCGCCCTCGTTTCCCTGGACCTTGAGAGCCCTTTTCTCATCCCCTGTTCTCCTTTCTCTCCCCCTCCCATCTCTTTTTTTCTCTTTTCTCTCCTCCATTCTGTTCCTTTCCTTCCTTTCTCCCTCTTTCTCCTCTTTCTCTTTCCCTCTTCGCTGGGATTTGAGAGCAGGCAAAGATTTGTCCTTGTCTCTGCTTGAGATGCCCATGGCAAGAGTATTCTGGATTAGATGGGCTGTGGCCTGATCCAGAAGGGCTTCTCTTATGTTCTCGTCTTCCTTCCCTTGTCTTCCCCTTCTGTCTCTACCTTCCTCTCTCTGTTTCCTCTTTCCCTGTTTGTCTCTCCCTCTCCTGTTCTCCAGACCTCCTTGCCAATGACCATGTGGTTGCAACCTCAGTCCACTGTGGCTTTAGAAACAAAAGCAGATACTTTGTGGGCAGTATTTGGCCAGCTCCTCTGCCTCCCCACCTTGCCTGTGAACACCCAGCCCTGAAGTCCACCAGCCGCCACTGCTCGGCTGCCTTCCTAGAGCTGCTTCTTTGCCCAAAACGGAGCGGCGCCCACCGGGCCAAACCTCCTCAGTCTCTCTCTCTCTCCCCTCTCTTAGGCAGGCGCTGCTCTACTTCCAGCTTCCTGAGAAACGTCAGCGCGCGCACACGCACAAGAGAACGATTTTGGCATAATGTCACAAAAACAAAGTTGATAGTGAGTGCAGAGTTTTTCAGTCTAAATGGGAAATTGCATAATTTTTCATAGAATAGAAAGGTAAACCATTGTGTTTGATTTGCAAGCAAACAGTTGCTGTTTGTGAAGAGTTTAACTTGAAGAGACACTATGATATGAATCATAAATCAAAATTCGATTGTTACACTGAAAAAATAAGAATGGACAAATTGTCATATTTAAAATCTGAACTTCAAGGTCAACAATCGATGTTTACTAAAGCTAATACTGAGAGCGAAGGTGCCCTGAAATCAAGTTTTATTATTGCATTAGAAATCGCAAAGAGATCAAAACCTTTCACTGATGGTGATTTTATTAGACTGTATGTTGAAAGTTGCCGATGTTTCATTTCCATTTCAAAAGTCAATAATTCAAAATATTTCGCTGTCAAGAAATACCATTGCCTCAAGAATAAATGATTTATCTCAAAATTTAGTTCTTCAACTGAAGGAGAAAATTAAGAAATTTACAAACTTCTCACTGGCTGTTGATGAGAGCACTGATGCTGTTGATACAGCTCAACTTGCAGTTTTTATAAGAGGTATTAACAGTAACTTTGAAATAACTGAAGAACTATTAAACTGCATTCCATTGACAGGTACTACAACAGCAAATGATATTTATTCTGCAATTGAGCATTTGATAGCAGAATATGAACTCGACTGGAATATACTTAGCAGCACAACTACGGATGGCGCTCCTGCCATGGCTGGCAAACATTCGGGTATTGTAACTAAATTAAAACAGAAAACATCAGGGAATTTTGTGGGATTTCACTGTATAATTCATCAGGAATCATTGGCATCCAAACATTTAAAAATGGACCATGTCATGAAACCTATAATTAAAATAGTAAATTTTATAAGGAGCAGAGGACTAAATCACCGACAGTTCAGGCAGTTTTTACAAGATTTGAACGAAAAGTTTTCTGATGTCCCTTATTTCACCGAAGTTCGTTGGCTCAGTCGAGGAGTAGTTTTAGAAAGATTTTTTGCATTACGTGACCCTATTCAAGCTTTCATGTTAGAAAAAGGCAACCCAATTGATTGTGACAATGACTGGTGGCTCGATTGTGCCTTTTTGGTAGATATGAATAAACACTTGACTGATCTGAATGTAAAGTTACAGGGTAAAAATCAGATTGTCACTCAAATGTATTCATGTATTCAAGCCTTTGAAACAAAGTTGAGGCTGTGGGAAAATCAGGTGAAAAATCAAACTTTGGATCATTTCCCTCATTTAAAATCATTTGGCACAGTGAACCAAAAAAAATTGGATCAATATTCTCAACTTCTGCAAAATCTGATCATGGAATTCAACAATCGTTTTGAAGACTTCCACAAAATGAATGAAATGGAATTCCCAATTTTCAACAATCCATTCAGTTTTGAAGCTTCACAGGCACCAGTTCATTTGCAAATGGAGTTGATAGATCTTCAATCGGACAGTATTTTGAAAGAAAAATTTAAAGAGGTTAACGCTCCTACATTTTATACACAATATTTCAAGAGTTTGGATAACTACCCGGAATTCTGTGCATGTTTGGTAGCACCTATTTATGTGAGCAGATGTTTTCCGTCATGAAAATAAATAAGAACAACCATCACACGAGACTTACGGATGAACATCTCCAATCAATTCTTAAGATAACTACAACGAATATGATACCTGACATCAATGAGCTTGTCAAAAACAAGAGAAGTCAGGTATCTGGATCCTCGAGCTCAAAATAATTACCATCTTTTATATAACTTTGATATGATGTTTAACAACCGTATATTATACTATATAATTAAATAAATAAAATGTTACAGTTATAATAATTCAGTACATATTTTTTTTTAATCCGGCCCTCGTACAAATTCTAAATTTAATATATGGCCCTCTGCAAAATTGAGTTTGACACCTCTGCCTTAATGCCTTTTTCCCAGACTGATTTCAGTCCTTATATTGAAAGTGTCATGTAAGAAAGCATTAATTTATATAAGCTGCCAGAGGTCCTTCTGGCATTAGTTTCTCTTTATTTAATTATTTCTGAGATTTTTAATATTGTTCCTAGGGAGATGGAGAGCATTATTAGCCAGTTCTGATCTACTGGTTTTCTAATTCTATGTATCTCATTAATTCTGGGGTTTTTAGATCTTTCTTCAAAGAATTAATACATTCTAGATATTCCTCTTTTCGTCAAGAACGTCCCAATGTTCTCTTTTATTTTTGCTATTGATATAATTCTTCATTTCTAACAATGGTGATAGTGTTGGTAGGTTTATTTTTTAATACAATTTAAACCATACCCTGAACTTAAGTTTTTATTATCAGGTTTATTGTTGGTATCTTCTTTATCTTGAAATTATTTATTAATGGTAGTTCAGCTAATTATGGGCATATTTATCTGTATTAAGTGGGCTAATTGGAAAACATAAATTCAGGATACCTCAGCCTCCATGCTTTGATTCCAGTTTGATTCTTGTTTTTTTAACTTGAAAATAAATTTTTACTCTATCAATATTCTGAAATGTTTTCTTGGCTTGATTTAATGGGGCGACATGGAATTAAAATTTTAGCTATTGGTTTCACTGTGGTTGCCAATGTTCTTCCTAAAAGAGAATGATTTTAGCGAACAATGTTTACATTCTGGACTGTTTGCTTTATTATGGGATTATTAATTAATTCAGATAAGGATATTTAAATATTTAGGTATTATAACTCTAAGATATTTAAAATTTCTGTTTTGAATTTTGAGTCCAAAGTACCATCTTGTTTTTAACAACATCTTATACAAATTCCCATCAGATATTTTTTGGAAAGTTAGGGGCTATTTCTTGACATCTTTGAACTGTAGCAATCGGATCCCTTGTGTTAGTGTTATCTGCATACTTTAGCTTCACCCAGACATCACTTAATTACTCTACATCATTTGGGTTATCCGGAATAGAATGTTCTTGACCCTTCCACAATCTGAGAGTGCTTTTGGACTCTGCACTGACATTCTGAATGTGCTGTACCCACGAGCACTGGCAAAATCCGAATTTAATGGGGTCTTCAGGGCCTTAAATCCAGAATAACACTAGACCCCTTTAATGGTATCTTCAATCCAGAGCCTTGGGATGGGTACTATGGTGTCTGCATTGCGATCATGACTCATCCGGATGCACAGGGGCCTTCCCCATGTTGTGGAATTTCAAGGACTGGATTCCATGAGGACTGGATACCAAAGATATGGATCTTCTAAATCTGGATTAAGGCACACGGCGAGGATCCCATATGTCTGCACAGAAGAATGAGTATGGAGTAAAAACCTTTAGACGTAGCCTGAAAAAAGTTATTAGTAATTTTTGTCAAAGCAGTGCTTTCCCATAGTTTTGGATTGTGGTGGTGGAGAGATCAAAGGTGGTAGCCTTTGAACATCTGCTGCGACAAATTTGCAAAGCACTTGGATGGCAAAGTTGCTCAGACTCACAAGGAATTGGATGCCACAGTTGAGAAAAGTCCAAGGAAAGGTGGAGGTGCTGTGTGTCATCGAGTCTCAGGTCTGTGAAATTGGGAGGCACCTTGTTCATGATGGAGCTGTATTGCCTTGGGAGGGACAGGTGCACAATCTGAGGGTGCTTTTGGACTCTGCACTGACACCTGAAGCTCAGGTGGAGGTGGTGGCTGAGAACACTGTCCCTTTCTGGACAGACAGGATCTGACCACAGTACTCAATGCTCTGCTAACTTCCAAGCTGAACTACTGTAGTGTGCCCAGAAGATGGGTTAGAACAGCAGCTGGTACAGAATGCAGAAATGAGACAGCAATCAACTTGGATACATTTAGGAAAGGGTTCAACAAATTCACGGAGAACAGGTATATCAAAGGCTAAGAAACTGATGCCTAGATACTGCCTCCTGGTTGGTGAGACAGGATGGCTCTAAAGGTGAAATCAAGGTGAAGTTTTTGCCCATGTGTTCTGTTTGGGAAACCCCGTAAACAATTTGTGCCTTACCATGTGAGGCAGTATGTTGGACTAGGTTGGCCGATAGGGATTCTCTTATGTCCTTAAGTGGCACTGCTGGCCAGATGGACATGACACTGGACCTCAAAGAGCCACACTGGCTCTCAATTTGCTACTGAACCTAATTCAAGGTGTTAATTTTGACTTACAAGACCCTGAACAGGTGGGCCTCCAAAACATCTAAAGGAACGCCTTCTCTTATATTAACTTGCTTGTGCAGATGAAGCCTCCCTGGTTTTACCCCCTCACCTTCACAAGCTAAAGATGTGCCAGATATCTGAACTAATCCTGTACATTTGGAAGGCTGGTAAAGTCACACCTATTTGCCCTGGGCATTGAGGAAGCAGCACTGAAGTCTGGCTGTCCCTATAGAACCTGATGCCAAAGAGTTTGTGTGGGGAGACTTCAGCCTCCCTTCAAGTCATGAAGCTTTAGTGTGCAAAAAGCAGCTCCACGACAGCGCATAGCAATCCCCATGCAAGCCTTCTGCACCTGCATATGGAGGGTAAGTAGTCTTCCAAGCATACGGCAAAGACCTCAGAATTGGCAGCTTCAGGAGCAGCATGAGAGCCATCAAAACCCTTTCCAAGGCTGCCTGAAGACTGTAGGGTCCCAACGGGAATTGTAACCAGGCACTGAGGAGACAAAGCCTTGGTCATCTTCTCCATATCTGTTTCTTGGATGCTGGGAAGTCATCCTCAGAGCTGCTTTTGGAATTCTGGAAAGAGGTCAGTCTTAAAGTCTTTTGTGAGCCAATTTGGTCTGGTGGTTAGAGTTCTAGACTCTTATCTGGAGGTCTCCTGGTTCAATTCCACACTCCTCCACAAAGCCAGCGGGGTGGCCTTGGGCTAATCACATGTCTCTTTCTGAGCTCTCCTACCTCACAGGGCGCCTGTTGTGGGGAAAACAGAAGGTTTGTCAGGCACTCGTGAGTTCCCTTAAGGGTGAGAAAAGGGGGGTACATAAGCCAACTCTTCTCTGTTGTTTCTTGCTGGCTTTAATGAGTTTAGGATTCACACCACTTCATTCTTCTGGCTGGACAGAAAAGCCCTACAGCCAGTGTTCAGAAATACGAGACCCGCTACGGACACACTTGTTCAAACATCTCTTTATTTCAGGCTTAAAGTCAAAATTAGCCAAACCTCTTCATAATTACATTATATATATTTATATACCTATGTAGATATACAGATAAA
Source organism: Aspidoscelis tigris stejnegeri (assembly GCA_023333525.1). Taxonomy (NCBI): domain Eukaryota; kingdom Metazoa; phylum Chordata; class Lepidosauria; order Squamata; family Teiidae; genus Aspidoscelis; species Aspidoscelis tigris. Next base: position 8,683,923 of record JALMGA010000013.1, read on the forward strand.
TTTATAGAGATCTTATAGAAAAGGGCCTTTTCGTTTTATCGGCAGCCTCCCTCCCTCCCTCCCTCCAAAATGTGTAAATAAAAAATAATAAAACAGCTAAAGAAGTGGCAACACGTCCATATTCCACAGCACCACCATTAGAAATAGTTCTTTCCGTCTCTCTTACACTGGGAGGCAGGGATTTCCCTCCCGCCATCTTTGTGCTCTTCTCTCTTCACAGCCAAGGGACCACCTGGCAGCCCACCTGAAGCTGGCCTCAGTTCTCTTCAGCAGTCACTGCCCCAGAGGGTAGAGGACAGAGGCAAGACGTTCAAAGTCTGAATCTTAAGGGGAGGGTTTTGGAACACACAATTTTTTTCCAGTCACTGGGGCATGGCCTTAACCACTAAGCATGTGCTGTCACAGACAAGTTATGCCTGTTTGGCTCCAGAAAGAAGCATGTTCATCTTGGTTAAGGACAGCCAGAATTTTCAGTCCCACAATTAAATGGCTTCTGGGAAGAAAAAGAAAAAGGAATAGCCAGGGCTATGAGAACATGAGTGTCTTGGGCTCATGTTGGCTTCACAAGCTCAGCAGCCAATGGGACTGGGAAAGGGCATCCCCCACGTAAGGCAGTGTGTAGGCGGCATTAATACTGCAGCACGTGCATGTGTCAAGGGGCAGGGAGCTGCCCACTCTACGGCACGCTGGTCTCCACCCCAACCCGTGTGTGGGACTTGACTGAACCTCCTATGGCGTGCAAGTCTGTGCCCACAAAGGATCGTCAGGTCCGTTGGCGTAGTGCAACCTCAGAACGCAGTGCTCGCCATGCTCCCCGGGGCAAAGATCCGTGGCAGACTGTCAAGGGACTCTTCAAGCCGACGGTGAGCAGATTTCCCATCTTCCCCTGCGAAAACAGACAATGATCAGCCACCAATGGCGAGAATATTTTCCCTCTGGCTGTTGCACACAAGTCTGCACAGGTTAGGTCATGGAAACGTACAGTACACCTTCCTCGGCAAGAAGCCAGGCTCCGAAACGGGAGGAACCTTCTAATTTAAGGAAAGCTTTTGCTGACTGGCTGTTCAAGAGTGATCTTAGGACAACTTTCTGCAAAAGGAGAACCAGATTTTTATGGGTCTGCAGGCTCATGCAAGACTTGAAGAGGTTGAGGCTGCCAGGTACAAACTGAATGCTAAGAACAAATACGCCAGACATGGTAATGATCTCAGGCAGGTGCTAGAAAAGGCCTTGATGGACCATGGGCATCCTTAGCCACTATGCTGGAAACCCTAGACTTCAAACAGTGGCTTCTATTCTTGTTGATTTTCTGGTCTGCATTAAAGATTGATAGATGACTCAGCTTGGATTTTTGGATCCTTTGAAACATGGAGGGCTCCAAATGGATGGCTAACACCTTGAATTCTCCTCTTGGACAACTGTCAACTTAGCACTTCAAAGATTTTGAACACTGTGGTTTAGTTTCCTGCTTCCTACCTAGAAGAGGAAGAAACCTAGTGGATGAAACCCATGGCACTCAAGGTTTCGGGGGTGGGTGGGTGTCTTTTGCTTTGTTTCTTATGTCCTTCACTTAGCCTATACTGATCTTGGCTCACCTGCAGTACCAGAAATCTTGCACAGCAGTGCTCTCACACCAAGCATGCTTGAAACATGCACCAGAAAGGGGGGAATACCAAATATGTAGACATTGCAATGGATCCCATACTACAAAATGAGATTTTTGTGCAAGTGGTTCAACTTTTAACATAAAATATACCTGGATATTCCACAGGATAAGACCTAGCCTGCTCAAACTACTTTTCTCCAAGGTGTGGGGAGTACTGGTAAGAATGAACTTCTGTGTGGCTTTATGCAGCAATGTGCCCTCTGTTGTGGGTCAGGACAATGTGAAAATTTGCTGTTTAGGGGCATTTAATGTACAGTAGCTTTTCTTCTTCTTGCTATCAGATCATTCTGGCCTACAATACAAAGAACCTTTTCGGTGAGCATGTTCTTGAAGATATAAATTATGACCAACCAGTGGTTGATCAGCTGGCCAGAAGTTCGGTATCCTTTGTCCTCCATACTGCAACAGCAGAAGTGTGACATCCTGTGTGCTTATGAGTTGCTTTTAATCCTCTAAGCAGTTCAAGTTAATCTTAAAAACTTGGAAGGAGCTATGGAACAGAAGGTGCTCTTTGTGGACATGAAGGAGGAAATCTATAGTGTCAAGGTCAGAACTATAAAGGTCTGCTTGGACAGGACACAGGAATATGCTGCACATTGGATTTTTAAAAAGGAAAGGAAGAAAAACAAAAGACTAATTTTTATTTCATGTTTAGGGAAGGGGATATATTTAAACTTTGTGGGGTGGCTAGAAAGGGAGGAAGAACAGCTTTCATTATGGAGAACTAGAACAAAAACTGCATGTTGTGGTTTGAAGTTGAACTAACACCTGTTTGGTTCCAACGGTGAACCATTTAATCAAACAGTTGTTTGTATTTGATTCTGAACTCGTTTTTTAAAAAAACTTTTTCATTGAAAAAAGCTCTTTTCAAGGGCAAACAGCAAACACAAGCTGTTTGTAAGCAGGGGATTGGTTCGGTTCTAATGAATTTCTGGATATTCAAACAACCACGTGTTCAGTCCGATGCTAACAGCTTCGAACGGGTCGAAGAGAAGGCCATGGGCAGAGATTTGAGAACAGGTGAAGGTTTTGCTTTTGTCTTTTGCTTGAGATGCCCAGAACCCATTGGTGGGACACTGTGTGAGACAGGATGCTGGGCGGTGGCCCCATCCACGAGGGATCCTCTTACATTCTAACGTAAGCATGAACTATATGACCAAACCTTGCACATCTCAATGGAGAACCATTTTGTTTGAAATGCAGCCAGGTCCTTCTCAGGCACAAAAACAAAACAGAAGGCACGGAGGAGCTGAAGATCTGAACCGTATCTAAGGCAGCCTCCTACAAAGCTCCAGGCCATAGACTCTCAACCGTTGTGCGATCTTCTTTGCAACATAAGCACAGAGACACACAGCCAGAACACAAGCACACTAAGGCTACAAAGTTGGAGGAGTGAGCTGAGACAAAGACCCGGTGGGATCCAGGACAAGAGACAACTGGAAAGACATGCAGCAGGGGTAGGGGGAAAGAACAGACTGGCTAACACATCCCAACCTGTGCAGTTGCTGTCATGACCCGGAAGCCTAGTTAGCCAATCAGATGGTTCGCTCAGTGCCATCTAACAAAATGATAATAAACAACAACTGCTTAACACTTTCCACTTTCAATGTGCCACGTCAATTCTTGCAAAGTTGGAAAAAAAACAAAAAAGGTCAGGATTTTTCTGTTCTGAGCTTGTAAGAGAGGAAAAGGGGACCGCTCCCACGGCGCAAAGCTTTTGTATCCCGTGTTCAGACAGGACAGCAGACGTTCTGCCTGGCCCTCCTGTAAGGAATGAACGTCATGCAGCAGATGGGTTGCCCATAAGCCATATGCTCTAGAGCAGTGATGGCCAACCTATGACACGCATGTCACAGGTGACACGCCAAGCCCTTTTGGGTAACACACAGGGTCACCCTGGCACCTGGGCGTGTAGTGCTTGCTTGTTCTTGAATTGTATGAAATGCCAACTTTCAATTGAAGATTTAGCAAACGAAATTCAGCAATAAAAGTCACTAATGTAAAGAATTGTTTTTGCTTTTAATAAAATACATATATCAAAAATATACCTTTTTTACTAGAGCTACAAATATCACAAAATTATGGATATTTCTAGATGTGACACAGCACCTGAGTTAAGCTAGGTTTTCTTGCAAATTTTGACACACCGAGCTCAAAAGGTTCACCATCACTGCTCTAGAGCTTGGGTTCTTAACCTGTGGTTTGTGGACCCCCGGGGGTTCATGAAGGCCTCACGGGGGTCTGCGAAGGCCTGAAGGAATGTTAAGACAGGGGTCGGGCAGTCTCGGGGGAGGGCCTGGGGGAATAAAGAAGGAAAGTCATTCCAGAGTGGCTTTTTTTGAAGACACCGGTGGTCTACAGCAGCAAAAGGTATTTGAAGGGGATCCGCAGTGAAGAAAAGATGGAAGACCGCTGCTCTAAGAGAAACGTACAGTCCTTAGCTAAACTTCAGAAGCCCTCTGCAAGCAGTTGACTCAAACCAATGGAAAGAGTGATCTCTCGGTTTCCTGACAGTCCGGTGAGTGAGGGTGAAAACCAAAAAGGGGTTCAGGGAGGGGAGGGGAGAGGAAATGGCTCACCCACTTTGGGCCTTGGCCCAGCCCACAAATGACACACAACCCCCATCAGATGGTCCCTGGGGGAATCCTGCCCTGTGGAAGAGGAAAGGCTGCCAAATCCTGCCACAAAGAAGTCACCTATCATGGCTGGGTGGTGCAGGGAGACATAGATCCGTTGGGGCATGTGGTCTGGTGGCCCCTGAAGCCACATTGTGTGACAATGGAGTGAAGCCAACGGGAATCTAGCCAACTCCTGGGAGCCATAGATAGGGCACTTTGGGTTTCACAGCAGGAGACACATGGGATATATCTGCCATAAAAATCAACATTTCAAAACCTAAGAACAAGGGAGGAAATAAGACACTCACCACAGAGCATCAAGCTCTGTTTGGCCGCCTCACGCACAGCCTCTTTGTCTGTTTGGCACAGGTACACCAGCTGCTCGATGCTCTCCTTAGCCTATTGGGTGGGTGGGTGGGAGAATGAAAAGTTGGCATCATCAGGCTCCAACCTACTATCCAGACTCTGCCACTGCCAGAAGTACAACTCAGTAGTAATTCCAAGTGAAAAGGATTTATTCAGAAGAGTGAAGCAGTTCATACACCTGATTCTTATCAAGCGTACCTTTCTATATTTACCAGGGATGTGCTCAAATGGGTTTGGGGGCCTTCGATTGGTAACGAATCGAATGTTAGAAAATCTGTATTTGTTTGAATAGATCCCCTTCGAATGTGGTAGGATTCTATTCAATACAAATGTATTCATACGAAAATCCGATACGAACTAAATACATACCCGATAAATATCCGACACGAACGCATACGTATCCGATATGTATCCTGTAACATATCCGCTCTGAAAGTGTCAAATCCGACCTGAGTCCACTTTTAATTTGCTCTCGATCCGTGCCAAATGCAATCCGGATCCGTTGCAGATGTGACTGGCGCAGCCGCTTTCCCACCTCCCCAGTTTAACTAATGTCTGAACTATTTGTATGAATGTCCAAAACATTCATATTCATACAAACGTTAATGTAAGAATGTGCTAACGTTCAGTTCGTGTGTGAATGTCCGAATTTGGACGAATTAGTACAAATAATAAATGTTACAAATATTCGTGCACATCCCTAATTTACACTTCTCAATTTATAATATTTGAAGTATCTACAATGTATCCCCTTTCTTGCGCTGGGTCAATTGGGATTGTGCCGGATTGCCACTATCTGCTCTTGGCTTCCAGTTTCCTGTCAGCTCCTTCCCTTCCTTTTCCTCCAAAATGCTAGGGTCAACCAGGGTTCATTATGGCAGGCCTAATAGGTGTTGGTCACAGCCACTCCTTTCTACTAGGGATGCACAGAATTTTTCTTCCTCTGTTCACATCACATCAAAGTAAATGGGACTGAACTTCACATCCATGCGAATACAGCCACTTCAGATGTGCCAGGCTTTGAATTCACTTTGAATTCCCTCCGCCACCAGTCAAATCCGCTCCAAAGCGCTAAGCCAGTGGTTCTCAACCTTCCTAATGCCACGACCCTTTGATACAGTTCCTCATGTTGTGGTGACCCCCAACCTAACCCTAACCCTCAGCCCCAACCATAAAATTATTTTCATTGCTACTTCATAATGACCCCTGTGAAAGAGTTCATTGACCCCTAAAGGGGTCACGACCCACAGGCTGAGAACCACTGCTCTAAATGAAGGCACAAAATCTTTCGCTTCAAGTGCGAAGGTCCGTCTTCAAATACAGCCAATATTAGATCCGAATGCAAAGTTCTGAGTGTTCTCAATTTGTATGACGAACATTTTTCACCCATCCCTACTCTCTACTTTAATCCTTAAAGCTACAACTATGTCAGAGGAACAAAACAAGGGCACAGGCTACGGAAGGCTGATGCTTCTTAACCCAAAAAAAGGCCTCACAGCAAGGCCCGCCTCAGTTCAGACTGTGCTTGTGAGGTAACAAAGCTTTGTTTTACATGCTTCGGCACTGAAAGGAAGATTTTGAAGGAGAGATCTAAACTTCTCATCAGCAAACAAGAGTATGAGAATGAGGGCTTCTGGGAAATATCTCCAGCTAATATTGCACCATGTCTCACCTTAAGGCATCCCAGGGCTGCACAAGCCGCAATCCGTGACTGCATTTCTTCATCCTCTAGGAGCTCAAGGTAGCAAACAAGAGCCTGAGGAAAAGACACCAGTCAGTTTGTACTCAAGGGAAGACACTGCTCCTGTCGTACACATTTCACATTTTTATGCCAGGTTTGCGATACAGTGGCACTCAATTGAGAAATCTCAGATCCGGTCCTCTCAGAAATTAGCAGCCACCAGAACATGCAACATTTTTATTATTTTGGTGGAGAAACTGAGAGCTCTGAACTGTTCGCAGCAAATCAGTCTTTATGGATTAGTCACTTGACCATACCAAATTTACAAAAAAGCACAAAATCATATAAAACATACAAATATAAAATGATAGATAGAAAGAAAAATAACATCATAATGATTTCTCCCGCTGTGTCTTACAAGGCACCACATTCAATCTTCCTAAGTGTGGCAGCCTCAATGAAAGATAAACCTATGCTATATGTCATTTTCTCCCTGAAGAAGGCAACTCGATTTACGTTCTGCATTCCAGTGAGCCACATTTTGTAAAAGAGGGCCCAAACAAGTTATTCTAATTGAAGAATACAACTGACAAGATCTGAAAAAGATCTTCAACCATTGATGCAACTCACAATCAGTTGTAGCATGGCTTGTATGTTTATGGGGCATCTGGACCCAATGACCACGTCCTCATGCTCATCCTCATGCAGGTTCAGGAAATATGGTCCTGGAAAAAACTGCTCTCACCACAGTTTGGGTGATTTGGTCTGAGCTGAACCTGCGCATGGGGACAGTCCTGGGCTTGGGTGTGCTCCCTTTTCCAGGCAAGCCTTTGCTTTATCAGATGAGATGTGAATCCCATGTTCACGATCTTGGCTGACTAGGCAGAGGTTTGGCTTCATGAACCCTTGCCATGTGCAAGATTTGGGTTCAGTCCTGCACCTGGTCACATCTAAGCTAGTCCTGCCCCAAATCTCTTGCATGGGGACGCGGCCAAAGGCACATTTCTCCTGACCTGTATATTCCCTTGCAGTGATATTTCGCACACATTTTCTCCTGACTCGCTTACTACTTTGTAACAATAGGGAAGGCACCAAAGATACTTGCCCGCTCCCGGAAGCCAGGGTTCTCTGAAAGACTGCGCAGCTGCGCCGACACAGCTCCAACGACCTTGCTGTTTCCTTCAACGAGAAGCAGGCTCAAAGCCTTCAGCCCATCTTTGTGGAGTCGGCTCTCAGGTACACGTTTCAGAGCCTTCAGGACTACGTCTTGGTCATCAGAGTTCAAATTCTGTGCTAGCAACACTGCAGAGAAAAGGCACCATTCTTACCAACATCTATACTAGCAATTTAATCTTCAGTCAAAAGGGATTGTGTGAACGGCCCAGGCCCAAGCCCAAACCAATCAGGCTGAATTTTAAATTAGAATGTAGGGTGCATACAAATAGGATGTATATTTTGCAGGGACTTCAGAGCAGAGTGCCAGGCAGCTTTTAGAGTGCATTACAACCCCTGCAAAGCCAAGCCCAATGCTGCGCAGCAAAAAACCTGGACTTACTTCAGCATTGGCTTCAAATTTTCCCTTTTTCTGGGTGTTTGGGCAAGATCTCATGAGAGTTCACCCTCACCAGGAAACAGCAGGCCTCTCAGAGAATGAGCAGGCCTCTCAGAGAGGGAGGGGTGGACCATGTGTCAGAAGAGCCCTGCCCCCTGCTTCAGAGGATTGGGAAAACCTGGGGAGGATCCGTCCTCCCTGCAAACGTCTTTACTTTGGAGAAAGGGTAAGCATCACATTTTCATATATGTCTCTTGGCACCCTTGATCACATAGAAGCCAGTTTATAAAGTAACACATAAAGCACTCAATGCATTGCTGAATGGATGGATGGAGGGAGGGAGGGAGGGAGGGAGGGAGGGAGGAGTGGGTGGGTGGGTGGTTATTTATTTAAATCGCACCCTTTTCCCGAAGGAACTCAAGGTGGAGCACAAGAGTTCACAATCCAAATACAATAAAACACAATACAGTAAAAGGAAATACTGAAACCTATCATGGTGAGTTCTGGTGAATTAGGACAATAACAATTTTACAGTAAACTTGTGTTAATTCTGATCACTACCTTAAACATGTGCTTCAGGCTTTCGTTGTCACCATGTTTTTTTGGCTAATAAGTCTTATTTCTGCAGTAAATAATTCTGTTGGTTTAGCAATACCATCTTGGGTTATTTTCCCTCTGCCCTCTATTAAATTTAACAGTTGAACACAGTAAAATAATATGGTTAAAGGAACTGACTGAAATCTAAAACAAGTTGAATCTTCCACTTCAACCAACACTAACTTCTGATATTCCAACAGCTGTATGCCAACTTGCTTAAATAGCATAATTAAATCTGCGATTAACTCCTAAATGAACTTAATGGGACTCCTTTTAACAGCTTTATAAAAGTGTCCCCCTCTATAACAAATATCGGGTGTTTTTCCACTGTCACTAGAAGTACCCATTAATGGGTACTTAATGGGTACTTCTAGTGACAGTGGAAAAACACCCATCGATGCTCTAAAAAGAACTAGTATCTTCCTGATGTGAGTCTTTCTCCTTCAAGATTTGGTGTATTGAGTAGAAACTGTTTAGTCTGTAACAATGTAAACTTTGCTCTTGAATTAGTTTTGAAAATGTTTATACTGTTCTTGAAATAATACAGTTCTGCTCTCATAAGGAACAACTTCTGTTGAAAAGGATCATGTATCAGATAATGCAGAGTGATGAAAATAAAATATATACTGTGTTTTTAGTTTTCTGAGTTTTGGTTTTGCAGATTTTTTTTTAAATTATCTCATTATAAGCTGTCTTGGGTTTACTTTCAGGATGGCAGTCAATATCTTTAAATAAATATACTACTCCTAATCCTAAGATGCGGCCTGTCAAGTATCTGGACATACACATGGAAACTCACCCCACTCTTTCATAAGATATGGAACGTACCTTCCTCTGCCAACTCCAGAATGTAAGAGTCAAGCGTCAAGACAGGCAAAGCCTCAAAATGGCTCCAGTACTGGAATAGGGTAACTTGCTCAGCCTGGCAGCTCCCCTGGCGTCTGGGAAGCCTGCGTTGAAGAAGTTCCTCCACCAACTTCACACAGACTAGGTCCCCAAAAAAGAAAAGAAAACAGTAAAATACCAGGGGATCCCAAAAGATTCTGAAGATGTCTTGACAAGAAAGCATCATGGATGCAAGGTGTCTCTCCACAAGCAACATACAGTAAAGTCACCCTTGACATCAGCGACTAAGTTGTTTCAGAGGGGCTGTGAAGCAGTGTAACCTTAACGGTGCATGTTCCTCAACGCCATGCCCACGTTCGTTCTTGTTCCATTTAGGGATATGCATGAATATTCGTAAAACATCCATTATTCCGATGAATACGGCCGAAGTCAGACATTCGTACACAAATCAAATGTTATGACATTCGTATATTAATATTCGTTCGACTAGTTTGGAAATTCGTGAAACTGGCAAGATGGGAAAGTGGCTGCGCCAGTCACATCTGCAATGGATCCAGAGTGCATTTGACATGGACCGAGAGTGGATTCAAAGTAGATTCAGGTCAGATTTGATGCCTTCAGGGCAGATATGTTAACAGAAACGTATTGGATACTCATACAAATTCGTACCAAATAGAACCCTACCACTTCTGAAGGGGATCTATTTGAACGAATACGGATTTTCTAACATTTGATTCGTTACAAATCAAATGCCAAAAAACCATTCCTGCACATCTCTGGTTCCGTTCTATGTGCGGATGCCCCTTTGATTGTTCTAAATCAGAGGGCAGTAGCATGATTGTGGTATCAATTAATCAGTTCCACCATTATTCCCAACTATTGTGACCTTAGCACGGATGTGATCGAGATTACCATTAGTTCCATGTAGACTGCGTGGACTGAGGCTCCTTAATCCAGATTACTTGCTAAGTGCAGAAAGGCCTAGAAATCACCTCAGTATAAGAAATGCCTGTGTCAAAAATATAGCCCCAAGACATCTCAGAAGTCCACCCTAGAAAAATCTCTTGTCTTGTTCTTAAACAGGCACATAAGATGGAGATAAGATAGGCCCAGGATTCAGTACCCATGAAATCATGCAAAACAGAATTGGAAGAATTAAGATTCTCCCCTTCCTTGCCTCAGCCTTTTATGTGAGGACAGAAAACCAAGGAAAGAATGTTCCTTCCAATGTTTCCTGGTGCTTCATATCTCTGGGCAATGACAGATGACAAGCAGGGCTAGTCTACTATGGAAGAGCGGGAAAAAACGGATCGATGCAGTCTGCCCAGGGGATTCCAAGGTCACCTAAAGCACACAGCTTTATGATAAACTGTCAGAAACTTCTGATGCTTGAAAAGGCAGGACAGAATAGCAATGCTTGGAGACTGCAGGGAAGCAGATTTCAATATATATTTAAGACATTTGTACACCACTTCCACTTTATAATGTTTATAAAACATTACAAACAAGGGTGAACACAAAATAAAAACAACGACACATTAAATAACAGGTGGGCCAATAGAGAAGCAAACATTGATACAGGCAATGCCTGTGTTAAAAAGATAGGTCTTTCATAGGCCAACTGTAAGTTATGAGTGTAGGCACGCCAAGAACAGCAGCGGGGAGGGCACTCCAAAGAGAAGGTGCTACCACTGAGAAGGCCCAATCACGAGCCATTGTAAGTTTGCATTACATGGAACCCACAGGAAGACCTCTCCAGGTAACTGGTGCCCCTTCACCATCCAGTTGACAGATGTCATCACTTCTCAAGACTGTGCAATAGGAAAAAAACACCTTATTTTACCTATTCAAAGAGGCCCATATTGGAATTGCAGTTTGTGTGTGTGTGTTTGTGTGCAGGCTGCTGAAGGCAATACCTTGACACATTACTGTGTAACTGGTAGAGAAGCTGGAAAGAGGAACAGCAGGTAGACATTGCTTCCGATACAAGACATGCTTACCTGCATCTGCCAGTCCTTGCTGGCGTTCATTGATTCTTGCTGCATACTGGGAACTGAGCATCTGCAGGAATCTTTCGACAGGGCAGGTGTACACATTTGGGACAGCCACACAGCTGTTCCAGAAGCTCAGCACTCCCTCCTTCCACGTAGAGAACTGTACCACTGAGAAAGGTAACTCTGGTTAATACAACAGCCTTGTAGGGAAGGCCTTTTCTTTTAAAGTAACATCTTAATCTTAGGAGAGTTTCCTCGCCATCCCTCTCTTTCTTCCTCCTTGCAAAACACCTCGCAAGGTATAGTTTTAATATACAAATGTATACTATAACCGCATCCATCAATGCTTTGGAAATCTCTTCATCATAGAAGCACAGATCTGAGGAATTCAAAGGGACCACAAGGGCCACCTACCCTTGCAAAGTCCAGGAAAGCAAATTAAATCATTGCTGAAAAGTGGCTGTCCAACTGCTTCTTGAAAACGTACAGAGCTGGATGACCTACAAACCCCCTAGGTGGACTGTTCCACTGCTATTTCCATGGCATTTGCTGACATGGAAACTGCTTTCCAAACTGAGCCGAAGGAAGTGCAGTTGAACAGTTCTATAGAGAAAGATGTCTATGCACAAAGGTGAAATGGGAGAAGTAATTTCAGCATGAACCATCTGAGCAGAGAGCATCCCAGAGTGCGGGTGCCACCACAGAGAAAGCCCTGTGGAGGAATACTGCAGGATGATATTCAATAACTGGTGCTACTCACAGCAGGACCACCCCAGATGATCACAATGACCTTACTAGTCTATCCTGGGGAAGGTGAATATTTCCTAGGTATCTTCCTGGTCTCTACTGCCAATGTCTTCCAACAGTGGTGTCCAAGAATTACCATAGAAGCCCTGATGCTTGGAGAGTGAAGTCACACTTACCTGGGTGGGGAAGAATGGGTTCAGCCCTGCATGGTGCATTTAGCGGTGGAGCAGTTGGGATGGGAAAGTCTTGCATGCTCCATCCGCACCTCTTTTGGGTGGAAGAAGTAAAACAGAACATGTGACTGAGCGGCACAGATGTGGTCGTGCATTGTGTTAGCCTGCTACTGTGGCAATGGCGCTGTGCAGGCGCACTGGCACCGTGGCTGTGCTAATGCAATCACCTCCTGAATGGCTTAATGGACACCCAAACCATTCCAGAACTTTGTTTCCCTGGGGAGCTGTCCGAGGGAATCGGAAGTGCAGAAAGGCCCTGAGATTAAAACGTTCTATATGCATTGCTGGAACTGGAACCAGTTTCGGTTTTGTTCTCTCCATCTACTGTCTTTCTTACCTTCCTCGGCGGAGCTGGCAGCCCCTGACCGCTCCTCCACCAGACGGCACACCATCTCTAGGACCTGCGCTTCCCTGGCCAGACGGTCGAGCGCGTACATTTCCCGGCAGCGGAGGGGCCCAAAATTGCCCAGTTTCTGTTCAGCGAGACACAAATTGCAAAGATTTCAAAGCTCTGATTAAAACTTACGTTTTAGAGAGCACACAAGGTTGTGTGTGCGTAGGGGGGAGAGAGGGGTTAGAACTTGGATCAAGTAGCTGAGGTTCCTTCCCATTCATCTCCCCTTCGTGGTGTGGATTTAGATTTGATGATGAGCCTGTTTCACCTCTTATATTTGCAAGCTATCCTTACCACCCCTCACCTCAGACTCTGTGATGGATGGAGAGATATAAATCCTGCAGCTGCTATACTGCCTGTGGGGTGGTTTCTGTAGACCTTGGCCTAGGGGCCCACAGCTATCCTAGGTGTAGGTGCCATTTTGGGCAACCTAGCCTGGTCCATGCTTTATTCACATGTGTAAGGTAGAAGAAGAAGAGTTGACTTTTCTACCTCGCATTTCTCACCCATTTAAAGGGACTCAAAGCGGCTGGCAAACCTTCTGTTCTTCTCCCCGCAACAGAACACCCTGTGAGGTAGGTGGGGCTGTGAGAGTTCAGAAGAGAGCTGTGACTAGCCCAAGGTCACCCAGCTGGCTTCATGGGTGAGGGAGGAATTGAACCCGGTATTCCCAGATAAGAGTCTGGCTCCCTAACCACTAGACCAAACCGGCTTACAACTGGTAGAGGGCTGGACCAGACCACTGTCCGGTCTACCAACCAAAGTGGAAAGGGGAAGAACAGAGGTGTGTTGTACAGCTGCAAGCTGTTTTGACACTGGTGTTTGCTGGTTCAGCACCCAGCCAAATTGGGCAATCTCTATCACGTCCATGGAATGGGAACCCGGTGCCCTAATGACTACCACGCCCTTTTGTGAGGAGAGTTTCAAAGTTTCTTCCAGTTCTTAATTATTCTACTTTCTGCACTGGTGGTATTCTGAGATACTCCCGGGCACTGTTCTATTGAAAGCCCAGGGCAAGTTTTAATTAAGATCTGTTTACAGTTTTGCTGCTTTGGATTTATGGCACTGTTTTCATTTGGATGTCTCCCCACCCCACACTGCTCTTAAGGAGGAGGAGGAAGAGTTAGCTTTTCTACCCCACTTTTCTCACCCATTTAAGGGGACTCAAAGCGCCTGACAAAGCTTTCTATTCTTCTCCCCACAACAGAGGTAGGTGGGGCTGTGAGAGCTCAAAGGAGAGCTGTGACTAGCCCAAGGTCACCCAGCTGGCTTCATGCAGGAGTGTGGAATCAAACCCGGTGTTCCCAGATAAGAGTCCGGCTCCTTAACCACTAGACCAAACTGGCTCACTTCCTGTTTCAGTGGGAAAGCAGGTCACATAGCAGCGATGCTGAGCCAAGTTCCCCATTGGCACTTACCAGAAGCAGGTGGTTGCAGTAGTTCAGGTGAAGGACTAAAGCCCTGTCGAGGAATTCATTGCTGGTGCTCATGGGCTCTAAGCCACCCTCAGAGCTCACGAGGCCAGGTGTGTCTTCAGCCACAGCCTCTCCAGTCCCTGGTACCCTGTTAGGGGCACTGGGTTGAACTCTGTCAGCCTTCCTGTGAAAAGAGGCAGCAAGGACTATTTAAGCACGTGCCCAATCATTTAGGTGCCCAACTTTGCCTACTGCAAGGGTGATGTTGTCTGACTCAGCATGTACACCTGCTACGATGGCTACCAGAATGCATGCCTAGGTACTGCCTCCAGGTTGGAGAGACAGGCAGGACGCCTCTAAAGGCCATTTGGGAGCAGGTGAAAGTTTTAATGTTGCCTTCTGTTTGGGAAGCCCAGAGGCAGCTGGCTGGATTACTGTGTGAGACAGAATGTTGGACTAGATGGGCTGTGGTCTGATCCAGGAGGGCTCCTCTTGTTTTTCATACAAACAAATCCACAGAGACAGGTGTATCAATGGCTACTACAACTGATGCCTAGATCTTGCCTCCGGGTTGGAAATTCAGGCAAGGATGCCTCTAGAGGCCATCTGGAGGGAGTGGAGAGCAGGTGAAGGTTTTGCCTTTTTCTGCTTGAGATGCCCGTGGGCGATTGGTGGGCCACTGTGTGAGACAGGATGCTGTGGTCTGGTCCATCAGGGCTTCTCTTAGGTCCTTAGGTTCTAACATCAAGCTGCCAAATGAGGGTTGCAATGATGAATTCAGATAGAAATCAACGTTCTGAATCTAGAAACTGTCAGGATCAGTTAGAAACTTGGGAATCATCTAAAAAAAAAGATGAGTATCACAATCAACTTTTCTTTTTAAAGAGTGGTGCATTCTTCTTGCTTCAGAAAGATTTCTTTACTGGTTTGCAAAGTCAGATAAAAAACTTAAAGCCTTGCATGCTTAAAGTGTCTTTAAGTGGGTTTCAGCCCAAGCTAGAAGTTTTTGGCCTTATGCAGCTTACGCTCACAATGTCCCAAGGAAGTACCGTCAAAGATTTCCTGCTTCAGAAGATTTACTGTCCTCCACTGTTTGTTATTTGGACTTAACAGGCGGGAGTTGATTTCTGCAGGGAGTTTCAACCACTGGCCACAGTGAGGCGCTGTTGCAGCACAGCCAGCTGGGCGCCTCTTGCCGGGCTAGGCTATCAGGCAGTGGTTCTCAAGTTCTGCAGTCTAGATATTCCCAACTACAACTCCCATCATTCCATACCTGGATGGCATGGAATAACGGGAATTGTAGTTCAGGAAAATATGGAGGGTTGCAGCTGAGTATTCTGGCAGCTGCTGCCCAGCTGGCAGGTGTAGCACAAGAATCCAAAAGGAACACCTTCTCCCTTACCAACCTGCCCATGCCTTAAGATCTGGAGGCGAGGCTCTCCTGGTTGTCCCAGCACCCTCAGTAGTGAAACGGGTGGGCACTCGGGAGAAGGGCCTTTTCAGTAATGGCCCCCAGGTTATGGAATAGTCTCCCCCTCGAGGTGCGTCACACCCCTTCTCTGTATACATTCAGGATGGCAGTGAAGATGCATCTCTTTGCCCTGGCCTTCGGCTAATGTGATTATATCCCCCCCCCCCCAACTAGTGTTTTAATATTTAGTATATTTAAAATATGTTGGATCTTCTAAGTGTTTTTATGTATATTATTGTTTTTAATATATAATGGTTGTAATTTGCTGTTTTAAATGTTGTTACCCGCCCTGAGACCTTCGGGTATAGGGCGGGATGGAAATACAAATAATAAATAAACAAAATAAGAAAGTTGCTTGGAGCAGGAACCGGACCTCAGAGTCAGATGCAGGAAATAGAAAAACAGTGAGCCAACAATTATGCACAGGTGAATTGCTTCTGAGCAATCCAACGACCTGAGGAAAAAGGCAGAAGAACACCGACGTTTTAGCCAGAACAACTTAGGTTTAATCACTCCTATGTGAAATCCTCAGGAACTCCCACGGAGTCAGGACAGACCAGAAAGAATCAATGTAATGACACAATGCAG
The DNA here is from genome assembly GCA_023333525.1 of Aspidoscelis tigris stejnegeri. NCBI lineage: Eukaryota > Metazoa > Chordata > Lepidosauria > Squamata > Teiidae > Aspidoscelis > Aspidoscelis tigris. Next base: position 8,700,091 of record JALMGA010000013.1, read on the forward strand.
AGTTAAGCCACTAACTTGAATGGCTTTAAAATGAGACGATTCCATGAGCCACAAATAGCTTCTGCTTATGAGTGTGTATGGTTCGGAAAAGAAGCATCTCCGAAAAACAGTTAAAGGGGAGCATGGATATAGGAAGGGATTTGCCCTCCTCTCCCGCTTGTGAAAAAACAAACGAATCAGCTGAACTAGAGACGTGCACAAAAGTAAAAAAAATCCCTGTTCATTCAAATAGTCGTCTCCTTCCTTTGAATGTGGTAGGATTCTATTGGATACGAATGTATTTGTACCGATTCATACAAATATCTGATACGAACACATATGTATCCCATACATACCCCATATCTGCTCTGAAAGCGTCAAATCTGCCCTGAATCCACTTTGGACCCGCTCTCAATCCATGTCGAATGCAGTCTGGATCCGTTGCAGATGTGACCTGGTGAAGCCGCTTTCCCACCTCCCCAGTACACGAATGTTCAGAAACATTCATACGATTATGAATGTCAGTGTACGAATGTCGTAACCTTCGATTCGTATACAAATGTCCTAATTCATAAAAATCCATATGAATATCGAATTTTATGAATATTTGTGTGCGTCCCTACTTTGGACCAGATGTGCTCACCAGATGTTTCTCGCATGCTGAGCTCCTGAGGCTGCTCAAATTCCATCCATCTCAGCGGGAAGCATAGCTAATAGCCAAGGGGTCCTTAACATTTCTTGGCCTCTCTGCTGACTTACCTCTGGTGTAGATGATACCAAGATACATGGAGGACAAATGGACTTGGCACAAAAGCAGCCCCATACGTTCCTAAGAAGCCTTTGCCCATCAAAGGACACCAGGTACGTAAAGGCGACGGGATCGCCATGTTGAATTTGGAGGACGTGGCAAAATACGGTATACCCTGAGTTGATACGGAAAGAGAAGGGGTGGCCATTCTGATGAAAGACGTAAGAACGAACATGAGGTGCTGGTCACCATTTAGATGCTCCCCTTAAAATGGTCAAACAAAAATGTCTGAAAGACACTATGGGCTTTAGATGCCAAACAAGATCCTATATAGGATCCTAAAACCTGCATGGTTGGAGGTGTGTGTGTGCGTGCTGGAGGGCTTTCCCTCCAGATCTCCTTGTTTCTGTAGAAATACGCTTTCAGGATAGCAGCCTTCAGCAATCACTCTGGATCTTTGGGAGCCAGGAAATTAAAGGATGCAGAATCATTTTGCTCAAGGGCACAGCGCCCGGTGCGCTTGGCGTCTTGTTAGCGTAAATCTGGGCAGCTTAAATTCAGTTCCAACGTCACTCACCTCTCATCGTCTCCTTCCGAATCCTCCGTATCAGAGGTATTGAGGAAGCTGAAACTTTCAAGAGCATGCTCGACGGTTAGGCTGGTGCTCGAAGCTCGGCTCAGGCAGACTCCCTGCTTTTGCTGTGCGACAGAGAAAACGCAGATATCAAGGCAACAGCCCTGCGCCAATCGTTTGTGCAACTTGCCGCTGGGCAAATGATTAAGGCCCTACTCCATCTTTCCTGCCTTAACGGCTACAATCACTTGATCTTAAAAGCAGAATACAAGAGAGGGCAGAGACAAACTCTCTAATCCATTTCTAAAAGGAAGAACCTTATTAGGAAGCTGCAGCCAAGAATTCCAGGTACCCAGGAGAATTCCCTGCAGAATACAGTCAGACCCTCATATCCGCTGATTTGGTAACCAGTTTCAGTTAACCACGGTTACCGGAAAAGCCCCACCTCCCGTGGGTGGTGTAAGAGAAAAGCAACCAGAACCGGAAGGACTATGAGGCATGTAAGGCCATCAGAGCCCATCCCAAAATGTAAGGCAGTGTGCGGGAGGCGTCGAGTGGAATTGCACGCCTATTCCAGTGCTCTCTGGAGGCTGAAATACACCTTCCGGAGGCCAGAAAAGCACTTCTGGGGTTGAACTGGAAGGCCTGTTTGCGATTTTCCATGGTTTCAGGTAACCATGGTAGGAGCCCGAATGTATCCCCAGTGGATATGGGGGTCCAACTATATTCAGTGGAACTCTGGCAGTCTTTTCAGCAATATTTCCATTCAAACAAAATATACCCCCAGGAAGCTGGCCTCAGCTCTTCAGGGGTGAGTGCGACACTCGGTTGAATTTACTAGTGTCAGAGGGTGCTACCAATTTCAACACCCATCACTGCTTTGCTTTTTTTCTACAGTATGCAAATTTATGCATATGTAACGAACTGGAAATAGATGTAGAACTCCAGTTTCCCACTCGCGAGTGTTATTTATCTGCAGAAGAGGAAAAAAGAAACTTCTACAACTCATGATCAGCAAGGTTTTCGAGGAGACTGACATTTTGGGGAAGCGGGAACTTTGTTTAGGGGAGGGTGGGTGGTTTTTCACTTAGCCTCACACTCGTGGTTCCAAGGTCCCCCAAGTGGTTCCAGGAATGAAATCTTTGCGAACAACGAGGGTTCACTAGATGTGTTTTTTATTATTACACCAGTGGTCAATTTGGTTGATTTTAGAATCTTTCCAGCAAATCAAGATGCAGTGGTGTGGATACCAAAACAAAAACAGGGCCTTCGCAGTGATGGCTCCCAAATTATGGAATAGTCTCCCCCTTGAGGTGCGCCAGGCACCTTCACTTCATATGCTCAGGAAAATAGTGAAGATAGCGCCTCTTTGCCCTGGCCTTTCAGGCACTCGTTCTTGTTTTTATTATGTTCATTTTTATATTTAGTTATCAATGTTGTACCTGGCCTTGAGACCTCTGGGTATAGGGCAGGATAGAAGTATAAATGAAGGAATGAAGGAATGAATACCGTCCCATTTTTGTATTCATATTTTTGCATTCCCCAGAGCTTTACACCTCCCACACCAGCCATACGCAGCCTCAGAAATCTCACATTCCCCAAGATGTACGGGTTCTTCTTCACCTACCAAGAGAAGTTCCTCCAGATGCTTGAGTTCTTGCTCCAAGGTCTGAAGCTCAGGGAACTGGCCGCGGTAGTCATCCAGAGCAGAACTCAATGAGCTGATGGCCTCCTCCAACCCACAGTCTACAGGCTTTGGCTTCGGTGCCTCCGCGACTTCTGTTGGCTGATGCTCCTTTGGACCTGGCAAGCGTGAGGGGGTACTCGGCCGTTGAGTTTCTTGGGCTTGGCTGGCTGTTTCCTCACCCCTTTCTACAACTGGGGCGGACCTAGCGGGTTCAGCTTCCTGCTCCCTCTGCTCCATAACCTGTGAGTCCAAGTCCACCCTTTGGGGCAAGGAGTTTGTTGCCAGGGGAAATGCCTCCTTTGGAGGAGAGTCTCTGCGGGGCGCGCACTCGCAGTCTTCGGGCGACGCCATGTCCACGCTGGCCTCGCTGATCTGACTCAGAGTCCGGGCATAGGGCACGTGCCCATTAGCTACAGCAACCTCCTCCCGTAGGGCTGGCGGCTCTTTGTCCTCGGGTTGCGTAAAGGCGATTTCTATGGCGGGCGCGGCGGCCTGCACCGCAGGTTGCACGATGGGCCTGGGCAGGGTGTGGCGGGTGCTGCCAGGCAGCTGTGGGCTGGAGGAGTCGTCTGAGGACTCGGAGGAGATGGACCAGGCCGCCCCGTTCTCCAGATCGTCCTGCTGCCGCAACATGTTCTGGAGAGGGTAGAATGTGGATTAAGTAGGCAAGAGAGGTACTGACCACGGGACATATGTGCAGTCATTCTTCCCTTCCCCTGGAAACATTCCCATATCACGCAACCACCTCTTTCCATGGCCACAGCCCTGGTCACTCTCAGCCCCACTAAAGCATTCGGTTGTCATGGAATTCGAACCAGCTTTACTCTAGGCAACAGCTGACCTTCTGCTCTTGGGCTCACTCGCAACGTATACATTTATTAGTCGGAGGAGAGGTGATGGTATCTGAGCCAGGAAGTGACACATACTTCAAGTTCTTTACTACCTACTTTGTGGCAGAGCTCTCTCTCCTCTAGTTTTACCAGGATGTGGGATACTGGCAGCCATTACAGGCCTGATCAGTTACTCCGTGTCTCACAGGCACGGGCAAGCTCCAACTCCTACTACTGAAAAGAGGAAGAAGAAGAGTTGGCTTTTCTACCCTGCTTTTCTCACCCATTAAAGGGGGCTCAAAGCGGCTGACAAAGCTTTCCATTCTTCTCCCCACAACAGACACCCTGTGAGGTAGGTGGGGCTGTGAGAACTCTGAAAGGGAGCCGTGACTAGCCCAAGGGCACCTAGCTGGCTTTGTGGAGGAGAATGGACTCAAAACCGGTATTCCCAGATAAGAGACCGGCTCCCTAACCACTAGATCAAACTGGCTCACAAGCCTGTAAGCTGTTCAATCAACCACCCTTGCAAAAGCGTCCTGGGTCTGGGGGCCTGTCATTTCTAGTTGTCCCAGCAGGCACCGCAAGGACCCTCCACAAAGAACCGTCCCCATGAAACAATGCAAGATTTCCCACAACCAAAACAGAGTGGCCTCTATGCCTTTCCTCCCAAACCCCTCCTTTGGGATTCCTGCTACAGTTTCCACTTCTCCTTCCTACCCTAAACACTCACGGATGGGAGAAACAAATCCCCCACTTCCTTTACTTTGGCTGTGGAGCACCGCACAACGATGCCTATCCTGTTAACCCGTAAAGCAGCTGTAGAGGAAATGACCTTAAGTCCAGAAAAAGGAAAGCTTTACGTGATCCAAAAGAACCTCTTCTCTAGAGGTATCTGTGCCTAAATCCGGAGGACATGCTGTGAACTACAACTGTCACCCCCGTCCGAAGTCTGCTGTGTTGGTCTGGGACAGCCGCATAGAGACTGTTGCAGGACAACAGCTTTCCTTATCCAGGGCTGCTGACCATCATGAATGAAGCTGGTGGGATCTGGGAGTCTCTCCCAGTATCAAAACCTAAGGCTCTTCTAAGCTGAACATGAAAAATATGAAGCCTTTTTGCACTAGGTGACCTCCTGGACACTGCACCTGCATTGTGGGGAGCTGCTTCCTTACCGAAAGTGGCTCCGTGCATTTCCCGCGCACACATATAGAGGTAGAGAAGTTTTAACTACTGTATTACTATACTATCAGCAGGGCTGGGGCAGCCCCGCACTCTTCATTCATACCTCTTCCGGGGCCCTTCTGACGTCACTTCCAGTCCATGGGGATCCCCAGTGGCACACAGTAGCATTCGCATTTGCAAGCGCTAGTGCACACCAAACCAATCCTCCATGCACCCAAACATTCACCTGGCACGTGTCTGGGCACTGCCACCTTCTATACGGAGCCCAGCATGACTGCATGTGCAGAATCACCATCACAACTGGTGATGCGCCACACATGCGCAATCACGTTCCTGGTCATCTGAGGTGCCAGCGTGCTTGCACGGCACCTCAGACAACTCCCGGTGCCGGAAGAGGTGCGAATGCTCTCTCTGGTGGCCAGGGAAGGTGGGGAAATGGACCCTTGTGGGTGCACAATTTCATGCACCAGCGCTGGAAGCCGCTGGGGTAGCTTCTGGTATAGCAGGAGATGTTTCTGATGTGGAAATGCCTCCTGCAAGTGCAAATGGTGCTTCCCAGAAGCTCCCCCTTCATATACTAACAGGTCAAGTGTGAATTGGCCTCCAGACGGAAGAGGCACAAGTGGAACTTGCAACTGGTGCTGTAGGTGTGGTTATGTGCCTGGTCACCTAGTCACACTGGCGCTGTCCCTGCTGCAAAGTAATCGGTCCCTTAATGACAGTGATTCGCACTCAGCCAGAGCCTGGTTGATCCCTGGCTAAATTTTGATTGGCTTGGGCATCCCAAAGTGCGGATGCCCGAACCACTCCAGAGCTTCACTTTCTGGCTCACAGTCTGAACAAGTAAAAGTGCCATGCCAGCCTGGAGAGGATCCCTGTCTGCAAAAAGCAAAGAACAACACCTGTAGTACACACCCTGCTCACGGGAACATGGAGGAGCAAACATACTAGCTACAGTCAGAATGTCACAAATTAGCCAGGGCAGAAGCTTGCTGCTTACTACTGCAAAGCTGGAGAGGGGCACACATTGTTCTCAGTTGCCCCCTGTTGTCCTGCCAGCCGCCCCCCCCACACACACAAAAAAAGCTTGCGCCCAGGCCTTGGAACGGGTCACAGAAGCCAATGCAGGGTGACAGGATGCTGCAGCTACCACTACCACCGGAGACGAGGGAATGCTTCCGGGCCAGCACTTACACAGCCCCACGGTGCCCTTGTGCCGAGCTGCACCGAGGAAACATCGCTGCACGAGCAGCTCCGTGGCAGCCTCTCCAAGAGAGTCTCCCGGAAGACGTCCAGCAAGGCCCGCCTGCGTTTGGAGGTACCCTTGCGTGGCAGGCTCTTGGGCAGAAAAAGAGGCAACCATCACCACTGTTACTTGTTAAACCTTGAGGTGTCGATGCTATATTTCATTAGCAGAATTTGCTTCTGCAATTAAAAGGAAAGGCCACCCCAACCTTCACTGGAGATTCTAGATTTTTGCCAAAAATAAAAATAAAAAATCTGACTGCAGTTTCCCTGGCTAAGAAAACCTTTGCTTCTTTTTCCTTAGTTTGCTCACTTATTTTCTAACTCAGAACAGAGGCCCAGATCATATCTAACAAGTTCAGCCACGTAAACCATGGTTTGGTGGCGCAAGAGCAAGGCTTGAACCGACAAAGTTCTCTTCCCCTTGATTTCATGCTTTAACGCACTGAGGATCCATATATTTATGAACCGGCTTTCTTCACAACTAACTCACAACTTCCTAACCCTAACTAGTTTTCCAATTCAAATGCAATGAGACTGCAGGTTAACAAACCTGGAAATATTTGCTTTAAGGAAGTTACAAGGAACAGGGAAGCGACTACTGAGTCAGTTCCACTCAGCCATAAACGTTCACTGTGATATCCTGGGCCGGTCACAACGTCTCAGCTTAAACCATCTCACAAAGTTGTTGTGAGGACAACAAGAACATTCTGGGCCATGGCCTGGGCTTTTTGAGGAAAGACGAACGATAAATGCTTTAAACAAATATGATTTGTTTTCAAAAGCAGTAAACTATAGTTTAAATCAGATACCCAAGATTCTTTTCTGACAAGAATTATAGTTCAAGCATCTGTTGACAAACTTCATTTCAGTGAAGTGTGAAGTGAAAAATTTGCTTGGAGTTATTTTCTCATTCTTGCAAAGTTGAAACAAAAATGAAAACCTCCATCCAGATGAAAGCAGGACCAGCTCTCATCCATGCTTGCTAAAAAGAATGACCTTTGACCCGGGGGAGCTTGAAATTCCCTTATAACTCTCAACTCATGGTACTCAGCGCGTTCACTTGGCTCCCCCATGATACAAGAATGATAATGGTGGCCTGTCTCACCAGGTCACTGTACATATCGCAACAATGTACACAAGAACACTACATAAATGCTAACGATTTATTACCAGGTGACCACGGGGCTGCACTATATGCCACTAACAATGAAGGGGAGCTAATACCACAGATATATTAGAAAGTGACCTGAGGTAAGGTGTAGAGGCACATGATGTATTTATTCCAACATCAAGTAGGCCAGGCCCTGTAAGCAGATTGGACGTAAGAACAGGCAGGAACTAAAACGTAAATTCAGGGGATAAAGAATGGACTATAAATAGTAGGCATAGCTTATATCCACTCCCAAGAGGGTGGAGTTGGAAGGAAGAGTCTACCTCAACTCCCTTAAGCTTCCTAATTCCCACCCCATTGGAGACACTCACATAAAAGGCTTGTTCGCGCATGGATGGTGTGTCAGGGGGACTCTGGTTGTACGTGGAGAATCTCTTGTTGACTGTGGATGTCTTATTCACAGTGGCAGCAGCTGATGGCTGGTCTTCCTTGTCAAAGGGGCTGGGAAAAAGAAAACATGGATATAAGATTTTGTTGTCCACTGATGTAAGACTATACTTAGGGGGAAGTCTTCTAGATGTTGTGAAGAGCCAAGCTCCTCTCAATCCCAAGAAACTGGTTGCTGGTTCAGGAGATGATGGCACCTTGGAGTCCAGGAATGTCCAGAAGGTGGAGAAGTCAGCTATCTAAGTGGACTACCTCTCTCAATGACTGCAGACCCCTATTTTGTCTATTCACACCTACTTCTGGTTGTAAGGGGATACATACACACAAGGCTAGTTTGGTCATGTGGTTAGAGTATTGGACTCTTATCTGGTCATCTCCTGGTTTGATTCCATGCTCCTCCACAAAACCAGCTGGGTGACCTTGGGCTGACCTTTTTCTTAACTTTCATAGCCCCACCTATCTGTTTTGAGTCCTTTAAAGGTGATAAAAAAGGGGGTATAATGGCAACTCTCCTTTTTTCCCTACATCATGGAAACCCATCTTTTGTATCACCAAAATGGTTTGTTGAAGACACCCCTGTATCTGGACGTGCTTCTGAGATGTCATGTCATGCGCAAACCAGACCAAGCGTGCTCATACGGCCTAGCAAACAAGTAGTATGTAATGAGATGTGCCTTTCAAATGCAATTTGCCTCTGAAATGCCGCAATGGCACAGCAAAGGAGGTACATGGGAATGGGTCCCACCAAGACTATGCTTCCATCTAACACTGCTTGCAGTAGTGTAATTGCAGAGAATTCTGCCATCCCAGGCTAAGAGAGCAGGTGAAGGTTTGCTCTTGTCTCCGCTTGAAGCCCAAAAGCAATTGATGGTCCGCTGTGTGTGATGGGATGCTGGACTAGATGGGCTGTGGCCTGATCCAGCAGGGCTCCTCTTGCATTCTTCTGAGGAATGCTGAGACCGTGCAGTTTTGAGTTTTCCTATTTTGGAAACATGTGTTTGCTTCCTCCCAGGTATATAATTTCCCCCCTCTGGGTTCACTGTGTTTATGAGTGCCTCTATGAGAAGCCTGATGCTGAACAGTATGATAAAATCAGTAAATAAACACTACTTTGATCTTGAGGACTACAGTTTGATTTATCTCAATTACCAGATTGCCCGACTTTCCCAGTTTGTACAATCTTCGCTCTCTCTACAGGTCAACCAACAAAACATAACCCCCTTCACCCTCAGAAGCCTCGAGGAGACAGACACTCACTTCCAGTTGACCTCCAGGCTCAGCTTGATGGTGCCCAAGTCATTGATGTCTACAGCAACTACCTGAGGCAGGGCGGCGAAGAGGTCCTTGGTTTCACAAGACACATTTCCAACTACCACATGACTGGCCAGACTTTTGAGCTCGGTGACCTGGGAAAAGGAGGGAGAGTGAGGCCCGAGAAGCAACAAAGGGCCCTTGTCTTTTCTCTGGAAGAGGCCTGCTGACCAGAAAGCCACCTTTTACCTTTATAGACAGGAACTCTGTAATGAGGGGTAGGAAGATCATCTCCTCACTGTCCCACACTTGCTTGCCGTTGGCTTCAATGCGTCCCCGCAGCTTCCATCGCTGGCGTCCATACCTCATGAAGATCTACCATGAAGCGGAAGAAGAAAAGTCTACTGTTGCTGGACAGGTGCCAAGAAGTCACGTCCTAGTCCCAAGCTGCTTGCTCACAGAGTAGAGCTGGCCCAGAGCGTGCATCCTTCCCCAGTGAAAAGCAACACAGGTGTACATGGAGGTGTATCTGTGTAAATAAGGGCTCAGTCCATCTCATCTCTCCACAGCAGGATGAAAGCTTAAGGGATCCAGGGCTGTGAGTCCTTCCCACCCAGTTGTGACTTATTCAGCCAGATATATAGGCCCTTTCTGCACTGGGCCTTATTCTAGTTTATATGTTAGGACTGAGACCTGCCATCTTCCTGCTAGCGCAAACCATGGCAGGCCCCAGGCACAGCCTACAGTAGACTGGACCAGCATATGGATGGCAGATCTCTATTCTGAGATATAATCTGGAAAAAAGCCCAGTGCAGAAAAGGTCTTAGTATCACCCTCCATAACACATAAGACCTGAATTCCTCCTACATTCATATATATCTATAGCAAAACCATCAGCAGCTATTTTCCCTTCACAAACCTCATACTGGTCTCCCGCGCACAGTCTAGCAAAGCCAGCCAAACCTGCAGAAGAAAGAAGAAGTCAACGTAAGCATCTCGGGCCTTCCTCACGATCCACCATAAAACCACACGAGAACACCCCGGAAGGGCTTATGTGGACAAGGGAGCTGGCAAAACCCCACAAGCATTATTAGGATGAAAACTATGTCATGCAGGCATGATTCCACCACCAACTCCTGCTCAAAAGCAAACCTCCCAAAGTTTTTGTTCACGCTTTCTTAAAGGGCACCTCAGACACCTCCATACGGATTTCGGCTGGCCTGTTCCTACCTTTCATCTTGATATGGAACTCTCCAAGCTGGCTCTCCAGTTCACTCTCCAGAAGACACATGTTCTGGAGGGAAAGAACAACCAACCGCGTGTGTGTTAATACCACCAGCCAAAAATCTCAAGCACCTCCTTCTCCTTTGCTTTTCCCCCTTCCACAGCACCAGACCTACCTCAGTGTACTCTTTGTATCCTTTGCTGGCTTCAGCCATGCTCTCCCGTGCCTCCTTGCTGCCTGGGGAACCAGCCGTGTAGGCCTTGACCATGTTGTGGGCTCCATCCCGGAGCCGTCGTTGGATGCAGTAGGCCTCATAAAGTTCATCAATCTGTTAAAGGAGACCCACAGAGGTAGAGTGAGAAAGTGCAGGGGGTGTTCAAATGAAAACCAGGCTCCTGAAAAACTGCATTAGGCAAAGTTTCCACCAATGCCATGGTCTCTTCCCATTTGGAGTCGTTGGCTTCCAGCTCTCGTCATGACCAGCCAACATGGACACTGGCAAAGAATGTTGGGAACTGGAGTCCATTTCTGATAGGAGTATCATATAAGAAACACTGTCATCTAGATTGAAAGTGATCCAGTTTTGTCTACATTAAGAGATGGCTAACATAAATTTTCTCCCAATATCCTTAGGCAGAACAGGAACCAGCAGCTTGTTATGTATGCTCATATGAATGAAAAATTCATTTTTGATTCGCAATCAAAATGAACATCTGAAAATTCATTTTTTCACACAATCACTCATTTGGAAGTTTGGACTTTTGTCTTCACGGCCAAACGTATTTGTGGCTCCTTTTTCCACTTAAAAAGCCTATTTTCACCAGCAAAATACTGCCGAAGTGCAAAAATTCAGTTGAATTTTCTTATTCGTGAGCTGGGGGCACTGTTTGATTTGTTTGAATGTCTGGACATTCAAACATTTGTACTTTCGATTCAATGCAAAAATCTGTGGATATGAAAATTCAATTGAATTTTCAAATGCAAACGCATTTGCATGTTACTGAGTAACCATTACTGGAGCAGTAAAGGAGTGACCTAGAAATCTCTGCATGCTTACATTTTTTTTAAGCTCATAATGGTGGTCAAAATATTTCTCTCTTAAAAGAGGAAGGACAGGCAACTGAACTTAGTGCATAAATGAAAACCTCATGGATATTCATTGTGAGCAAGGTTACAAGAAGCCTGGAAAGTCAAGTGCTGCAACTGTCATTCTTGCCACATCAATATCTTTCTTTTTAAATTTACTCCACCTCTCTCTCTCCCAGCTTATTTACAAACCAGAACAGATCAACTCCTTCTGGCTACAAAATACTAGGGGTGAGCATGAATGCAATTTTGGGGATTCGATTCGAATATCCAAAAATTCAATTTGATTTGAATCTTTGAAATTTGAATTCCCCTGAATTTGATCTGAATTAAGCAAATTTGAATCTATTTGTCGAATTTTCAATTTGAATGTGCCCGTATGCATTTTTACACATCCCATACGCATCTGTACACATCTGTAGGCATCCCATAGTTATCCCATATGCAACCGGTTTTTGTCCCGTATGGATGTGTGAAAGACGCATACATGCAAGTACTCATCGTGTACGAACCAGTACACATATGAATGTCTGAGTAATTCGAATGAACAGATTCAAAAATTTGACATTCGTTAGAATTTTTAAATTCAAATTTATAGAAATTCGATTTAAATTCAAATGTTGAAATTCGGACGAATTCGATCAAATTTTGAATGTCTTTGAATATTCATACACATCCCTACAAAATACTAAATGCTTGCTGTAACTCTTCAATCCTAAGATCCGGATCTTAGTGAGAACTCCATGTGTCCACACTGGCCGTCTAGCACCCAAGGTCAATGAGTGCTAAACAGGGTCGCAGTGTGGACGCTGAAGCACCCATCCAGAGGAACCATTTGGCCCAAAGTGGAAGGGCTGCTGGCAGCGTGGCGTGACTGACCGATGCGGACATGACTCAAGGGCTGCTTCCGCACTTGGCCTTATTCTGGGATATATCTCAGGATAGGGGTCTCTTGTCCACATGCTAATACAGGCTATGGCAAGTCTCACTAGGACCTGCTGTAGTCTTCAATAACATGCAGATAAGAGACCCTGATCCTGAGATATTTTCCAGAATGAGGCCAAGTGCGGAAAGGGCCAAGGTGTACTTCCGTCAACAGTGGGTGTGGCGGAGAGGTATGGCTTCGTAGCTGCCTATGCAACAACTACGAAGCCTGGCACAGTTTGTGTAGCTGATCTGCGTAGTCCAGTTACAAAGGACGTATAGGCCTATGTAGCTGTGAGTGGTGGGGCAGAGCCGGAGACACCCAGCTGCAAATGGCCGCCACTAAGCCCACCCCTGGACCCCACTGCCCTGGTCGCAGTGCAAATGCACACCCTCTGATCTGGTCTTTATGATGGAAGACTGGATTGAAGACACCATTAAAGGGGTCTACTGTAAATCTGGATTTAAGGGCCTGAAGACCCCATTAAATCCAGATTTCACTGGTGCTAGTGCGAACGAACGGGGTCCTAAAGGGGTCCTGTGTGCGAACAGCGCATGACAGATCAGTATCAACTGGGTACCTAATGGGGTCTAAATGGGGTCTTTAGTTGCTAGTGCAGAAACACCCCTAGACAACAGAGGCAAGGCTTAGCAGGACTCTAACCTATCAGGCCTTGCATTCCCTCTCGTGGAGCCCCTGAACATGACTAAGTTACATAAGTGAAACAAATGCGTAACTCTCAAAGGTCAGCCCAAAGCCCAGCGTTTGCCACCCCCAAATTCCTTCCACACACTCCAGTGAGCAGCGGCCAGTACCTTGCTAGCATGAAACTCCAGGCGGCGCACGAACCGCTCGATTGACTTGACTTGCTATGGAAGAGAAAAAGGGAAATCCTGTTAGACAGGGAGAGGAAACGCAATGCGCACAGGAGGGCTTTGTGCTCAGAGTTTGCCTGCGAAAACCCTACGTCAAGAGTCTTATTTTGAACAGCTCATTGCAGTTTACACGGACGCTTTCAGGCTAAACGGGCTTTCCCACTCAACTCTTCTGCTTTGAATAAGCGCTCCCATATGCCTCGTCGCTGGTAACAGAAAATTATCAAAACGGGGAGGGTGGTCACAGGATAATTCTTCAGCAATATGGGAGCCACTGCCGAGAAGGCCGCTCATGGTTCCCAACCCTTTTTAACACGTGGAGGTGATGGGATACCAAGACGCCCTCTCCAACAGATGTTAATATTAAGGGAACTAACAGCCTGCCTGTTTTAACTACTGAGAAGAGAGGGAATTTGACAGTGTTTTCTTTTTTATATATATATATAGCCAAGATGAGAAAAGCAGGGCTGCCTCTAACCCAGAGGTGTCAAACTCAATTTTGCTGAGGGCCGGATTAAAAAAAAAAAACTCTCAGGGGCAGGGGGCGTGGCCAGGGGCGTGGCCAGGGGACAGAGGAGGGGCTGGGGTGTGGCCGGGGACGTGACCAGGGCACAGAGGACGGGCTGGGGGTGTGGCTGGGGCATGGCCGGGGCGTGGCTAGGGCACCAAGGAGGGGCTGGCTGTCCATGGCGGCACCCGCGCACTCGGGCAGTGGAGGGTCCCGCCGTGCGCTCGCTCGCCCTCGCCTCGCCTCCTTCGCGCCCAAGGAGGACAGCGGCGGCGGGGGTGGGCCGTATTCATACAGCCCGCGGGCCGGATATCTTTGACATCCCTGCTCTAACCATTTTCATCATCTAGTCGGCAAATTTATCTTGTGTGTCTCTGGGGCAAAAGCCTAGGCTTTCGTTTCCCTTAAGAAGACTCACTGGAGAATATCCTTAGCCACAGAAATTGACGAGGGGCGGATGAACACACCATGCCCGTAACTTTTCTGTGCTGTTTGCATCCTATTCAAAGGCCGCTAGGGCCTCTGATCATCAAACGAATCTTTATCTTCAGGAAGAGAATAGTTTTTATAGTAGAGTTACAAACAGTTTAACAGGGGTTTCGCTTCCTGTAATATCCAGCAATATATTTTGTTCCTCTTCACCTCTCAGCAAACAGGTTTTGCTTGCTGACAGAAGGCTACAAAATATGCAGTGAGTGTCTGCATGATGGATTCATACTTCCTTTGTACTGTGGAGGTAACCAACAGGGCGAAGGAGGGAGGGAATCCATTCCCACCCTTCTGAAGATTGTTTCATTCCCCCCACCACCACCACCTCCAAACCTTTCAAGAGATATCTGAAAAAGTGACTGAGGAAGAGAAGCTGCTAGACCTTTCCTCTACAGCTATTTTTCAAATGTCAAAATGGCTACCCAGGAGACGCCGTGAATGCTTGTACTACATCGAGGCGAGGTGGCAGGAGGAGAAACCCTCTCCTACTCTTACCCTTCTGAATATTGTTTCACTTTATTTTCCACAAACCTACAGGGACCTCTGCAAAAGTGGCTTATGGGCAGAAGCTGCTTGACTTCTGCCTCTTTGGCCAGTTTTCAGATCATAAAATGGCTGCCCAAGCAACTCCGTTGAATAGTCATTCATACTTCCTTTGAACTACATCAAGGGAGCAATGCCCTCCTACCCTTCTGAATATTGTTTCATTTTATTTTCCACAAACCTCAAGGGACCTCTGAAAAAGTGGCTTTTGAGGAGAAGCTGCTAGACTTTTGCCTCTTCAGCCAGTTTTCAGAGCTCAAAATGGCTGCCCTACAGACTCGGGCTGCATCTGGACATCGGTTACTTGTTCCGCTTTATTTGGATATTCCGGAATGAAGCATGGATGTTCTATCAATGCTTCATTCTGGAATATCCAAATATAACTGAATAAGTAAATGACATCTGGATATAGTCTCAGTCTTTTTCCTGCAACAGAAACAGTTTGAGGTAGCATTATGGGATAAGCCTGCCTTTTTTTGGGGGGGGGGGTGTCAATAGATTCCAAAGTTCACTTTTAAATTCAAGAACACACCAGTGGGAAAAAGAAGTCACACAGAATCCCCGTAACCAATCAAGCTTTGTCTCTAAGCTGCTGCTTTCATTACTGGCCACCAAGGGAAACCATGGATTTAGGAAGCAACTGCTGAAGAAAATGGTAACACAACCACTGAAGCAACTTGATGAAGCCAACTTGAGCTCCTGGGACAGCAAAATGAGAGCAGTAAGAGATACAGCACAGGGATCAGGTACTCAATGCCTTACACTCAGGAAACAAGGAAGGTTAACATGCCAAACCTTCCACGGGGCAGTCACGGGTGAGGATTCCTTTCTTCCCCGGGGGGCCTTACCTTGTCAAGATCGTAGAGGAAGCCCTGGAAGAAGAAAAAAGAGAACGTAAAGATTGCAAAAGGTTCTGAAAGCAAACAAAGAAGAGTTGCTTAGCATAAAGTTAGCGGCACCCGCCAGCCTGCTCATACCGCACATGCCTACTGCCTGTCATAGTCTGGCAAACATCAGAAGCTGCCTACCAGCTAAAAAGCTAACCAAAGCCTCTACAATGTTTAAAGGCAGTTTAGCAGAGAAGCGCTTTTTAGCTTGCAAACTTCAGAAGCTGCTTGCTGGCAACTGGGGAGCAGGGGTGGAATAAAGGATGTGGGAAGAGGCTCGTGGGACAACAAGGGCCAGATAACCCCCCTCATCGCTGCATCTTTACCTGTCAAACTGGGGGAGATCAGGTTTTTTTTGGATCGTGGAGAGAAGAGGCTCGTTTCTGTTTGATCACTGTTTAAAAATGGCCAGCAGTTGTGATCTCCAACGCACAGGACAGGAACGGTGAACACAGGACATGAAACCCCACCTCCTAACGATGCCAGAGTCTATCCCCTCCCCAAATAGCCTGGGAACGTCCCCATGCGCAGGCTCAGACCCCAAAATAATGTGGACTTCACTCCCAAACTGCAGTGAGAACAGTTTTCTAGAGGACTAAATTTAGTGCCAATTTGGGCGGTTTGGTCTGCATGGTCCGGTTTGGGGGCTTTGCATGGGGAATCCGAATCCTTGTCGAATTCGGATTCAATTCAGACTTCATAGTGCATGGGGACGTGACCTATGTGTCACTTTGGCCAGTGCTTCCAGAATTAAAGGAGCTTCTGCTTAGTTGCACAATTGTGACTGCAAACGCTAGAGTCCAGGGCGCAATTGTGCCCTTCAGACGTTCCAGAACTCCAAAAGGTTTGTCAGCTCCACTGAGTGAAAAAAAGCAGAATATAAAAGCAACTCTTCTTCTCCTCAGCATTTTGTGCCTGAAGGGGGTTTCCCTTCAGGCACAGAATGCTGAGGAGAAGAAGTGTTGTTTTTATGCACTGTTTTTTTTCACTCAAAGCAGCTGACAAACCTTCTGTTCTTCTCTCCACAACAGTCATCCAGTGAGGTAGGTGGGGCTATGGAAGCTCAGAAGAGAGCTGTGACTAGCCCAAGGCCACCCAGCTGGCTTCGTGTAGGCGCAAAGAATCAAACCGGGAGACTGTCAGATAAAGAGTCTCACACTCTAACCGCAGGACTGAGCTGGGTCACGGTGTAGTTCAGAAATACTTTGGAGGACCACGACTGATTACTCCTGCACCAAAGGCAGAAACACTTCTTTTCAGTGCTGTTTCTTTTACTCACCAAGCGAGAGTTTCTCTTGGATTCACGGATCTGCGTGCTCAATTTCTCTAGCTCCAACTGGTGTACTTCTAGATAAGCTCTGCAAAGAGAAATGGGGTGAGCAAAAGTCTAGCATTCCCATTCCTGAAAGTATACAGGTTGTCTGACACTATCCCAGCCACCCATTCAACCTGCTAAGTCACAACAGAAGAAGAAGAAGTAGTAGTGATGTTGGCTTTACTACCCCTTTCCTCACCCATTTAAGGGGACTCAAAGTGGCTGACGAACCTTCTGCTCTTCTCCCCACAGCAGAACACCCTGTGAGGCAAGTGGGGCTGTGAGAGCTCAGAAGAGAGCTGTGACTAGCCCAAGGCCACTGAGCTGGCTTCATGGAGGAGTGCGGAATCAAACCCGGTATTCCCAGATAAGAGTCCGGCTCCCTAACCGCTAGACCAAACATCAACTGACAGGATATTGTCCTTAGCTGTAAGGCCCAGGAAAGGATTATTTCCCCTGCTCTACCTTCCCAGCAGGGTGTGTGAAGCACAACTATGCCAAAGACAAGCTAAGTTGAAATGACAATGTAAAGAACAGGTGTGAGACAAATGTATATTTTAATGCAGAGATCTGCTGGGGAAAATAATACTATATAAGTTGTCATCCAAAACAACTGCAAGACACCAGGTTTAGGAAGATTGTTGCAGTTTTTATATACACCATAAGAGGTATTAAGATTAAATCACTATTAAACTGTCTTAGTAGTGACAACCTAATTATTGATTTTTTTTGTCCCTAGGATGCCTGTATTGTACTTCACCAAATGTCTTCTCAATGTCAAAATAAAGCATCTGCCTGTTTGTTTTGACTGATGGTTTGTATACTTGTGATTTTAGGCTATGGCTTTACAATTGAATCCAATATGGGTGTGTCCATGGGCACCTCTACACAGTTTTCTTGGCAATGATACAGAAGTGGTTTGCCATTGCCTGCTTTCTGGGAAAGACTGGGGATCGAACCTGTGACCCTTAACTATTTGCTAATAATGTCAACTATTATCAACGTGTTGTTTCTTGCGAGCTTCTTCACATTTTCATGCACAATGGGAAAATGAGATAAAGATAGGAGCAAGAACAAATATTCCCAGCGAAGGGATTTTCCTGCGGATGCCGCCGCACTCACGTCAATCCCTTCTTCAGCGCTTCATACACTTCGTCGAGTCGCTCTGGCTGAGGCACCTTGGGTGGAGGAGATTTGTGGGACATTGAAAACATCCTACTGACTCTGGAGCCAGACTTCCTGGAGACTGTTGGGGTGCTGAACGCAGGGAAATTCCTATGGAAATAAAAATCCCCAACATAAAAACATGACAAATGTGGAACTGGAAGCCTGAGCTGACCCATGAATATGAAAGGTCAGAAAAAGAAGGCCCCAGATTCTCAGAGTTGATCTCTTATCCAGGAAAACATGAGCTCTCTGGCGAAGCTTTCTGTACAGTTGGTCCAGTCCTAACCTTGGAGGCAGAGAAAATGCTTAAGAATCCTTCCCCAGCAAGGGAAAGGCTTTTTCCCACACTCTAGACTCACAAAGTGGGTCACAGCAACTGCACATACCAGATCCTCCATTGTAGCATAGACTGCCAAAAACAAAGGATTACATGGAAGGCAGGCAGGCAGGCAGAAGAGCTGGTTTTTACAACCCACTTTTCTCACCCTTCAGGGGGCTCAAAGTGGCTGACAAACCTTCTTCTTGCCCTTAAGGTGACTGAAAGTAGCTGACAAACCTTCTGTTCTTCCCACAAACGTGACACTGTGAGCTAAGTGGGGCGGAGCAGTGAAAGCTCAGAAAAAGAGCTCACCCAGTTGACTTCATGGAGGTGTGTGGAATCAGACCCAGTAACTATGAGATATAAATCTGGCACTCTAAACCACAAGACCAAGCTGGTCCACATGGCACCAGCTCCTAGGTGTGCTCATGTTCAGGAGAACAGAGTAATCCTTAATGCTCTTTTGTCAAAGCAACGACATTCTGCCCTTTATACGGGTTACCCAAACTGAAGAGCCACCAAGCTTTGTTAACAGTTCCAATATGGCGTCTAAAAGTAGCACCGCCACTCCACACTGACCCATTGGTATGGAGGTACTGGTTAATACTGCAGCTTAGACCGAGGGTGCCTCTAGACAGCGATATTCAACACTGCAGTTTACTGAAACACTAAAGTATACCTACAGCAGAGGGACTAGGGGTCTGCACGAATGCAGTTTTTGGGATTCAGTTTGATTCAAATCCAATATCCAAAGATTCGAATCGATTTGAATGTTTAAAATTCCAATGTATTCACATTCAATTTGATTTGAATACATTTTAATCTATCCGTACACATTTTTTATTTGTATTTGAAGATACGAACGTCAACAACATGCAAATGTGTCTGTACGCATCCGGGTGTATCCGTATACATACAAATGTCCGAATAATTTGTACAAATGATTCAAAAGATTCAAAAATTCATTCAAATGTTAAATTCGAATATACAGACATCGGATTCGAAGTCGAATGTCCAAATTTGACTGAATTCAATCGAATCTAAAATATTTTGAATATTTGTACGCATCCCCAAGAGGGACTACTGATTGTCCAGACTACTTTATTAACTCCGCAGTTTCCTCTTTCCAAGTCATCAGAGCAGCAAGAGTTTAGGCACCGCATGCTCTTACCTATCCGGTTGTCCTCTGTGTTATCTTTGATGTGACTGTTTGATCGTGAGCCCAGCCATGATGGGTGAGTTACCAATCAATCATGGTTACCATTGGTAGTGGGTACTCACTGACAACTGAATAGCCAATCAGAAAGGCACTTTGATGGAAACCGGTTTTCTATCTACCGGTAGTCTGATCAAACTGAACTCTTGCAAGTTCTTGCTTCATATGTTCAGAATGCTGAAAGCTGCGCAGTAATACGTTAGTGTGCAGCTGCTGCCCTTGAACTGGCAGCTTTTTACTTCGGAGTTTCGGCGGGATGCTGCATGGCTACTGTGCTCCGTTGACAGTCCTGCCTGTCAAATGGAAAGCGGCAGTGCAGTCTCTGTGCAGCTTTAATCCTGTCTGGAGGCACCCCGACTGAAGCAAGGAGTCAGGAACTCCATGTAGTATGAATTTACAGAGACATAAGGGAGGCTCAGCTCTCAGGTTTCATTCCTGAACTCCTCTCTTCTTCCTCCCAAGCCAGCAACACTAAAAATGCTGAACGTTTTTCTATTTTACATCTGCAGTCATAATTACAAATTCCATGCATATTTCCAGTTTTTCATTTTCCCTTCCCTAACCTCCCACCCAACGCAGATCTTAGAATTCAATTATTAAGGCTTATTTATCACACTCCTTATTTCTTCACTCCATAGATTTGTCACTCCTGGTTTATTAACGAAACTGAGCAAGTCTTTCCACTTGACTGACACACTGTACTCCCCCATATAATTCATCTGCTGATGTCTTTTAAAATCAAATTTAAAATGGGAAAAAATATAATTGTGCCACATTTCAACTTTACGTTTTTCCACATCCTTCATGCTCTCGCTATTGTCGAGATGGCAGACATCAGCAACTGATTTAACGTATATTTCTGACCCTCTCTTAACATTTTGCCCTTTATAATTCTATAACAGACATAGTTCTGGATAACATCCAAAATTTACACCCCGTGATTGCTTGGATTTCAGTAGTAATAAACATGCGGAGCTTGTTTATAAATTCCCAGGAGACATGGCGGCTACTGTTAGGAGAGTTCTCTTTACTCCTGTGGAATAGGCCACTTTACTGGGGTTCTAAAAGCGCAATATCAGATTGCTACAGCATGATTTCACTCATTACTGACAAAAACCCAAAGCCCAGAAACTTTGAGAGGGGAGAAATGTCACAACCAGGCTCATGAAGGACCACTGACACAATCCATCCCCTCCCCAAAGCACTTTGTTTTTACCTATGCTGTATCCAAGCAATCAACTTTCCTTTGGACGAACAGCTGGCTCATTTCCTGGTCTTGGAAGCACTCTGCTATTCAGTCTGCTGCACTGACAGCTGGATGCTCTATTTCAGATTGACAATCTGTCACACACACACACCCCGAGAAGTTCTCCCCTTGCCTACCTGAAGGGTTTGTCGTAGGTGGAATTGACCCCAGCGAAAGACTGGCTCCTATTGATCTTGACTATCAGGCTGCGTCGCTGTGGCCGCACCGAGAGCGACATTGTAGAACTCCACCGTGAGGGACGCCCTGCGAAAGGGAAAGAGCAACGTGAACACCACTGCCGGCCATGGCGTCAATAAACAAGAGCCGGATGAGAAAGGAAACGTATAGGATAAAAGCATCGATAACGAAAGGTGGCAATCGAAGATCCAAGAGACAGATCAGGGCGGGACAAGGAAAAGTGCCACATTTTAAATACGCCAAACCAATTGCTGTGTCATGAGCCTAAAAAAAGCCGTTCAATAGAAAGCCTCCGGGAAGATGAAGTAAATGAAGAAAACAATAGCAATTATGTTATGGCCAAAAAAAAGCAACTCAACCAATTTCCGACTATGATAAGCTTCTACTTAGTCCCTTTCATGGACTCCTTTGCTAAAAAAATCCACTTTTAACACCACCATGTCTCCTTGATTCTATGGAATGCCTTTATTTGCTTAGCCACAGGCATTTACCAGCCACACCTATACAAAACCATAGAATCTGCACTGGTTACCTGTCCACTACCAAGCCCAATTCAAGGGAGAGAGGAAAAGCAAAAATGTGTCCAGTTCTCTTCCTTGCTACTATTATGCCTTTTTTGTGTGTTTTGCTTTTTCTACAACTAGAACTGAAAGTCTCTAACATGCTCATGACCTGGCATGTCCTCCCAAGTCAAGGATGCAGAATATGTGGCGTTCCGGAGGCTGATGTAATGTAATTACCATCTGTGCGGAGCCTTGGCCGTGTTGGCCACGACCACGAGTCCGTTTCTCAAGTCCTAAGGAAAAGCTCTCCCGGTGTCACAAGAAAAAGCAGAAGAGTTGGCTTTTCTACCCCGCTTTTCTCACCCATTTCAGGGGACTCAAAGCGGCTGACAAACCTTCTGTTCTTCTCCCCACAGCAGACACCTTGTGGGGTCGGTGAGGCTGTGAAAGTTCAGAAAGCGAGCTGTGACTAACCCAAGGTCACCCAGCTGGCTTCGTGGAGGAGGGTGGAATCGAACCCGGTATCCCCAGGTAAGAGTCCAGCTCCCTAACCACTAGACCAAACTGGCTCCACGAGAACTTTGCTCCCCTTAACCAGACCCTTCAATCCAGGTCAAACTTTTATAAGCAATTTTGTGAAGGTTTGTTCTTGGGTGGCCTTACAGATACAACTACAAATACTTATGTGATTTTCTGATAGGTCACCAGTGCTGTGATGGATGTAGAAAAGATGGAATTTCTGCTTACAAGGACTCCAAAGGTAGCTGAATGCCGCCTTGGGCCAGGATTACTCAAAGATTGTTACAGGACAAGCAACTACAGACTTTTCCTTTATCCTTTTATTTAAGAATTTACATCCCACCCACCACCATCACAACAAAAAAGGATAGAGAACAATCCTAAAATATAACCCTCCCTCCCTATCAGGACAGAGCTCAGAGGAAGCTAAACATCAAAGACCTCTTAACCAGGTACCAAAAATCTTATAATGTTGGTGCCTGGCAAACATCCAGAGGGAGACCGTCCCAAAGTCCAGGGACCCACCACAGAAAGGGCCCTGTTGTGTGTCCGTGTCCCTTGGGCCTCAGAGAGTCAGAACGACAAGAAGTCTCCCTCCCCTGACATCTCAACGTCAAGATGCAAAAAAAAAAAAAAAAAGAGTCAAACTACTTTGGGAACGTATTGAGTCTCCAGATATTGGTGCACTTACAAATCCTATTTATTTCTGAGCACTGACAATGCAGGCTAGGGATGCTGCCTTAAATGCTAATTATTTGTAACAGGTTCTTTATAGTCTACCAGAAACCAGCCGACAATTAAAGGACAGAAACAGAAGAATCCCGTGTGCTCCCTTTCCACTACTCACCACCCTCACACCACTTTTTCCTGGCAATTACAATATGACTAAGACAGGTAATAGTCACCTTGCCATTGTCTTACAAGGCTGTCACAGTGCAAAAGGTAGATTGCTGAACAAGCATACATTTCCTCTCAGATAAACCCAGAGCAGCCTTCTAATTGAACGGATCGCATACCCACCCCAGAAACTGAACTCATTTCCTGCAGAACCATTTATTTGACTCTATTTATAAACCACACAGTCTAACCGGAAAAGTGGCACCCAAAAGAACAGCACATTCTATAGGAAATGTCACGCTTGCTGGCTACAGAATATACATCCACCCACCCGCCCACATACAAAAAAGGGATGAAAATCTAGCAGATTTTCACTTAGATTCAAAGCATTAACAGTTTAGGATCAGGGCTTGTTGATGCTCAGAGTGTGGGCTCTTTCGTAACCCTTATGGAACTATTTTCTGGTTCCTGGAATGCACCTTAAGAACATAAAGCACTTGGGTTGTCCTCAATTTAAGATCCATCCTGAACGATGTCTCTGTACTCAGACCTTCAAAAATGCAGCAACAGGGAGAAAACTATTTTATTTATTTATTTATTTATTTATTTATTTATTTATTTATTTATTTATTTATTTATTTATTTATTTATTTATTTATTTATTTATATTCCGCCCTATACCTGAAGGTCTCAGGGTGGGTAACAACCTTTAAAATCCGACATATCAAAAAACAATATATATTAAAATAGTAACACCACCACAACATTTAAAATCCAACATGTTAAAAACAGAATCACATCAATTAAAACAATGACATTCACAGTGGGGGAAACATGACCAACATTTGGCCAAATGCCAGAGCAAAGAGGTGCGTCTTCACCTCCTTCCTTCTGTTTAAGGAGCCTGAAGCACCTCCATAGCCCAGGGGCCATTACTGAGAAGGCCCTCTCCCAGGTGGCCACCTGGCTCACTGCTGAAGGTGGTGGGACAACCAGGAGGGCCTCCCCTGCAGATCTTAATGCACGGGCAGGTATGGAAAGCAGAGGGTTGCTGATTTGATCTGGAGACTCTCTGCAGGAGTAAGCAAGGGCAAATTAAACAAACAAACAAACAAACAAACAAACAAACAAACCACTTCTACACCTCTGGTAAGAAAACTTCACAGAGGTGCCCACAGTGATGCCTTTGCATTCAGCCAGGAGTCTTTCCCACCTTGAGGGACCATGCAAGAACAAGCATGAAATGCAAAGGAAACCCTGATCTCATGCACAACAAAGTCCCATAGGGATGTGCACAGATATTCAAAAATTTGAAAATCCGGTTCGAATCTGTCAAATATCGACATTCGGATCAGATTTTTGAAAATCCGAATTAACGAATTCAGCTGAATTTTGGATATTCGACTGAATAGATCCGTTTATATCACAGCTGAATATCGTGTTTTTTTGCACTTATAATGCGGGATGAAAACGGGATGCATACGGAATAAAAACGGGATGTGCACAGATTCCGAAAAACGGGCACGAATGTTGCTGACATTTCTATTTTCGAGTTCAAATCGAATTTTAGAAAGTATGAATCCAGATCATCTGGATTCGAATCGGATTTTCGAAAATCTGGATTTTTGAATTTCGAATTGAATATTCAAATATTCAAATTGATTCGAATTTGAATGCAAAAAATGCATTTGTGCACATCCCTGGAGTCTCAGTGTCTTTTTACCCTTCAGTGGGATAGCATCAGCCACGGAAACTTCTGGCACATGACAGGCTGCTGCCATAGTGATCGCCACGTAGCACATGATGGCACAGCCACATCTGCTTGCAGTATTTATTTACTTATTTAAATTTTTATCCTACCCTATACCCAAGGGTCTCGGGGCGGGTTACAACATAGAGAATGAACACATTAAAACCATAATGTATTAAATTTATTTAAACCGTAACTATGCCTGGATGTGGGGAGGAAAAGCTGTTCCTTTACTTAGCCAAAGGCCAGGGTAAAGAGGTGCATCTCCACAGCTCTTCTGAACACATAGCGAAGGTGCCTGACACACCTCAGGAGGGAGACTATTCCGCTGGATGGGAGCCATCACTGAAAAGGTCCTATCTCGGGTGCCCGCCCAGCCCTTTTGCTTCTGAGGATGGCGGTACAACCAGGAGGGCCTCCCCTGCAGATCTTAGGGCATGAGTAGGTCGATATGGAAGAAGGCATCCCTTAAGATATTTGGGGCCCAAGTCATTTAGGGCCTTATAGGTTAAGGTCAGCACCTTGAATTGGGCTTGGCAGCAAATTGGCCGCCAGTGCAGCTTCTTTAAAGACTGGTGTGATGTGCATCTGGCCAGCTGTTCCAGCCAACAGTCTAGCTGCTGCATTCTGCACCAGCTGCAGCTTCCAAGCTATCTTCAGGGGCAGCCCCATGTAGAGCGCAGGCCACAGAGAACTGGTGCAACGCTGCTAGGTTAGATTCCCAGTGACTACATGGACTCATCCATTGCATTTTTCTTGGCAAATCGAAGGACAGAACTAGCTTTTCATTGCCTTCTTCTAGGACCAAACTTGTGGCTTTCTGCCACTGAGCTATCACTGCTCCCAAATGCAAGCTGTTTACATTCTAATGGCTTGTTTGCTTGATGCCATCTAGCCATGGCCTCAACTCTCGGTGACCATGTGGACTGAAATA
Source organism: Aspidoscelis tigris stejnegeri (assembly GCA_023333525.1). NCBI lineage: Eukaryota > Metazoa > Chordata > Lepidosauria > Squamata > Teiidae > Aspidoscelis > Aspidoscelis tigris. Next base: position 8,725,690 of record JALMGA010000013.1, read on the forward strand.
ATCATTTTATCTCTGGAGAATTAGCAACATCTGGAGGGGTATACTGGAGTCTTGGGATCGAAAGTGGGAAAATAAATACCATGTATAAAATAAATGATAAACAACTGAGCACCCTTGCCCTCACAGTCACGGGGTTTGATTCTGCACTCCTCCATGAAGCCAGCTGGGTAACCTTGGGCTAGTCGCAGCCATCTTCCTGAGCTATTACAGCCCCGCCTACCTCACAGGGTGTCTGTTGTGGGGAGAAGAATAGAACGCTTTGTCAGCCGCTTTGCGTCCCTGAAATGGGTGAGAATAGCAGGGTAGAAAAGACTTTTCTTCTTCTTTTAACACAAAGAAAGGAGTTGCATCTGCAAAAGTCTTCCCCCTCCTCCTCTTCTATCTTAGGGGAGACTATCCAAAACTATTTACTGTCCAAAACTCCCAAGTATAAAGGAGCCAAGGAAGAATTTAACACCTTCCCCACACTACCAGGCTGAAAGTTAGCTGTGCCCTTCTCACAAGCAGATTCGTGTAGTTTTCACACGCAAGTGTGGAAAAAATACGTCCCAGTCTGATATTTCTATTGCAGAAAAGTTGGACCAGAGCCTACAAGCAGCTGAACCTTGAAAGTGGGAGACAGACTGTGGCCTCTAGGGGGAAAGCAATAGGCTTTTCAAATAACAGTCAGCTGGAGAAACTTCGATATGTGCAAATACTTTCCATTCTTAAGCTGGAGGAGGAAGAGTTGGCTTTTATACCCTGCTTTTCTCACCCTTAAGGGGACTCAAAAGTTGCTGTCAAGCCTCCTGTTCTTCTCCCCACAACAGACACCCACCTGGCTCCATGGAGGGGTGTGGAACTGACCCAGGAGACTAGCTGGTAAGAGTCTGGCACTCTAGCCACCAGACCAAACTGGCTCACAGAATTACTCAACAGACCTACAAGCCTTGCTCAAGCAGAAAGGATGCCGCAAGGAACGCTTCCTCACCCAAAGGTGATTGGATCTCCTGGTCACAGGCTGGTATTGTCCATTATCAGCATCATCTGCTTCTCATCTTCCAAAACTCTGCAGCCTTAAACCAGCTTCTTTGTTCATGAACTCTGAAGACCAAGTTTACATTGCATATTCAAAAAAAGGTGCCGAGGCATGCAGCTGCTATGGTTGCTGTTGCTTTATGGGCATCTTGCAGCCTTGGGTGGCGGTGGACTGCACCACACATCCAAAATGCCAGTCATTAGCATCAATAGGAATAGGGTGCTATAAGAGTGAGAGATCTTGTTGTTCCTTCAGGACATCCTGTCTAGAGATGTGCATGAACGAAAAATTGTTTGTTTCGTAATCAAACTGAAAGTCTAAAAATTCATTTTGTCATCGAATCATTTGTTCAAATGTTCACATTTGTGGATGAATCCTTTTCATAGTTTTTCCATCAAAAAAGTCTATTTCTTTCCCACACTCCTCTTAGGTATGCTGGCTCAGTCACCATATGAATCTCATGTTATCTGGAAGCCAATTTTATCCAAGCTAACAAGCTACGCAAAATAAACCACATAATATATATATGTGTGTATGTATATATCAAAGATCAATGCGTTTGAAAAGGGAGAAGAAAAAGAAGACTTGGCTTTTCTTCCCCACTTTTCTCACCCATTTAAGGGGACGCAAAGCAGCTGACGAAGCTTTCTATTCTTCTCCCTATGAGAGAACACCCTGGGAGGTAGGTGAGCCTGTGAGAGCTCAGAGGAGAGCTGTGACTAGCTCAAGGTCACCCAGCTGGCTTCATGGAGGAGGAGAAAGAGTTGGCTTTTCTCACCTATTTAAGGGGACTTAAAGCGGCTAACAAAGCTTTCTGTTCTTCTCCCCACAACAGAACACCCTGTGAGGCAGGTGGGGCTGTGAGAGATCAGAAGAGAGCTGTGACTAGCCCAAGGTCATCCAGCTGGCTTCATGGAGGAGGGCAGAATCAAATCTGGTATTCCCAGATAAGAGTCCTGCTTCCTAACCACTAGACCCAAGGGACAGGTGAAAGGGATGCTGGGCCAGATAAAGAAATACTTTCAGAAGCAGACTCCCCCCCACCTGATGCAACCACCTGTTAGACCCAAGAGTCAAATACTGGCCTGCAGGAAGCAAGAAGTCAAAACATTCCTATCAGCCTTCCCTTCAAAATTTTTGGATAATAGGATTCCTTCATCTGTCACCCCTTCTCCCTCATCTGAGGTTACCTGCTGGGAAATTCCAGGGCTTGGCAGCCAGCAAATAGAACCAAACAGATGGGCAGGGATAAAATGCCATGTAGAAGCAACGCTCCAAGGACAGTGTGGGTGGGTTTTCTGTAATAGGTTTATTTGGTGCTCTCATTTCTATGCAGCTGCTTGCGCTTCCGGTTCTATTTCTATATTCTGCAAATGCAAGGTTAACGCTCGTTGGGAGAGAAGAAGTGAAATAAATACTAACTTTTGTATTAACAGAAGCCAAATGTTGTGACTGCTGTATCTTATGCAAATAGAGAGCACAAATTTGCATAATACTTTTTTAAAAAATTTGTTTCCATTCAAGGCATGGAAAGAGAAGAGATGTGAAAAATGTTGAACCAAACCCTGCATTCCTAACTGGAATATTCAATTTACTCATCTCTGTGTGATTGCTCAATTACGGTACTTTAAGGAACTCTCTATCAAAAGATATTTTCTAAAAGACAAAAGCAGTGATTCATAAAAAGCTAGACTAAGTATCACAGTCTTTACTATTTATGTGCTTCCATAGCATTGCAATACACAAATACATGCCTATGTGAAAATGTCAATAGACTGTAGGAAAAGGAATATCACCATATTGAACCTTCAACTCTACATTTGCCCAGGAAGACAAACATTCCAGAAAGAGACTGTAATATGCTATGCTAGGTAACACTGCAAGTCCCATCCATCCATCCATCCATCCATCCATCCATCCATCCATCCATCCATCCATCCATATCCCTCCCTATACCTGTAGGTCTCAGGGTGGGTAACAACCTTTAAAACAACAAATTACAAATATGTAAATATACTGCTGATTGCAGTAACCATTTCCTACTTTCAGCAACCCAGTTACCTATCAGGTATTTTGAACTACAGTTCCCATCAGCCTCAGCTATGCTGAACAGGGTTAATAGGGGGTGATGCCAAAAAACACATGAAAGTCATCAAGTCAGCAAATAATCACGAAATCCATTAGGAAATCTTTTTGCTTAACCTATGCAGGGTACAAGTATTGCAATATGCGGGTATTATACTACCTTTATTATATTCAATCACACCTTCTAGTAAAACATTGCAATTCTTTTTCTTTTTGAATTGTCCCTCCTCCCGTTGCATCTTGACCTTCCATGAATAAGAGGGGAAACTATAGCCCATTCATTCGTCAGCAAAGCGGCATTTCTATCTGACGCTGGTGGGATTCCAGCAAGAGGATGGAGAACTTACGCCACGTGCAATGAGTTGTAAAACTTTTTCCATTTGCAAGCTGCAACAAGGCAGTTTCAGACGCTAGCATGGACAAGCTATTAAATCAGGAAATATGAGAGAGACCTCCAGGAGAATGCTACGACATGGAAGCTGAAAATGCAAGAGCAAACAGCTATGGGTGAGGGGGAAGAAAAGATTCCCTGTTCTTCTTGCCAGAAGAGTAATCCTGGAGGACACAAAAGCTTGCATTCCGACAAACACAAGTGATTCACCCAAAAGAAAATTGGGGGGCGGGGCGGGGGGATGGCACATATTAACAGCCAAGATCAACTGACCCAAAATCTGTAGCCTCGTAAACCAGAAAAGAGAGCACCACAAGTGGAGAAAGAACGTCTGAATAATTCCAATATATCATTAAAGCCACACAGACCTGAGCATGGGCCCATCCACGGTTGTCAGTGCCAGCATCCTGCCAACATTATGCCAGTCACAACATATGATGCCACCATCATCACCACCACCACAGACCTTGAGCTGCAAGCATTCTGGAAAAGCTTGGCGAACGCTTAGGGGAAGGGCAGCTCTCACCTCATTCCCCTTTGCCACTCTGATGCCAGAGCGTGGCACCACGCTGCGGGGAAGGCAATGCAAGGGCTGCAACACCCTCTCTGGGTCAACCCCTGCCCTGTTTCTAGGGCAACGCTGGCCCAATTAAAACTCATTAGGAAGGAGGTTTAATCCAAAGCAGACCCTTGGCAGATTACCCTCCCTGTTAGGGCCGTTTAATCAGATCAGCCGGGAAGTCACGGCTACCACCGCCATCGGCAGGTTATTTACAGGCCCACACAGCCCAGGTTAACCGTTGCTGTTGCCAAGCCGGTGGGATTAAATGACACAGCTCACCCCAAAAACAGGCAATACGCTCACCTGGGCAATGCACGGATGGCACTCCCAAAAGCAGAGCAAGCAAGAAGCCCAGGAGATACTTGCAGTCAGCCACTGTGTGGACCAGCATGGATACAGAGTCCTTTTACATGTCAGAAAATGAGAGAAAAGAAGAAATGCCAATACCAGGGACCTACCTCTACAGGGGGAAAAAAATATCCAGAGTTGCAAGTATTAGCAAGAGCCTTGGGGCCAAAGGACACTGAAACCTGGCACAGGCAAGGCGATCAACTCTCACCGGAGATGAAAGGAAGTGTGGGTGCGTGCCTGCTTCACCCACGTTCTTTGGAGCTTACAAAACGACTTGGAATCCAAAACTGAGGCAGCCTGTAGCAAGCTGAACGCTTCCTGGTGCGTCTCCTACAGGGCCGGGCACTACTCCTGCATTCCTAGCATTTCATAGATAACCAGCAACTGGTACTGCTGACAGCAAAGGTTCAGGAGGCGCTGCGGACAGACAGGTGAGGAAGGTGTCCAGGAGGAATAAAATAGGAGTCAGTTGGCCTCTGATTTTTTTTTTTTTAATATATTGCCTTGCCTGAATCTTTCACCAGGTTAGCAGCAGATTTAACGATTAATAGTATACATAAAACCGGATCAGCTTAAAATGCAGACGAAGGTGCGGGACTCTAAGCTATTTCAATGTTATCCTCCTTTCAGCTGCTTGACACACCACAGGCCTGAGTGAAAAGGCAAACTTTCAGATTTTTCCTACAAACAAGCCATGTCATGTTGCATTCTAGTCTCTTGTCAATAAGAAATCCTGCAAAAGAAAAGAAAAAAAGAAAAAAGCCCTAGAAGTATTTTCCTATATCTGATTTAACCAGAAATGTGCAAAGATGCCATGCCATGTCCAAAATATCCAGCCTATGGCCCCCTTCATGGAAGTAGTTTGCTATTGTCTACTTCCAGGGAAACGTTGGGATCAAATCGGCAACTCTTTGCTTTCCAGGCAGTTTGTTCTTACACCGGGCCATAGCCACTCCCTTTGGGTTAAATCCAAACCCTGATTATTGTAATATATGCGTGCATAAACAAATACCTACCTGCCTACCTACCTACCTACCCACTCTCTTTCTTTCTCTTTCTCTGTCTCACACATACATCCTTTTTCTTTATGTGAGCAAATACTCAGGAGTGACAAAGTATCTTTGAAACAAATGCAGTCAAACCAGCAAGGTGTGTTTACTAACATTTGATTTACCTGTAACATAAACTTCTTACACCTTGGCATGCTAAAAGGCAATAACTGCCCTATGGATTTGGGGACGCGTCTACAAAACCTAAGTTCCAAGCCATTTTACATATCTTTGCGGTGTTTTTTCCCCCTTAGCCATGATCCTTCTTATGAGTTCCCTTCTATTATGTGAAAAGAACCGCCTAAAGCGCTATATTCAGGGGACAGAAAACAAATAGACGGATGGATTGAGTATCCTGCAGGTAAGCACAGGTGCAAACGCTGAAGTCAACAACTCTTTCACACAGTCACCTGCCCGGAAGACTGACTGCCAGCAGAGGAGGCTGGGATGCAAGTGGTAGCCAGCAAGGGCAAAGGAAAAGGAACACTAGTGCCTTTCCTGCATCCTCATTACAACATGTTGCTGTAATGTGCACATGTTGCATATTAGCGGGATTTTATTCCAGACAAGCAGAATAAAATCCGCAGTTGTAGGAAAAATTACCTGCTGCGAAGCGGCGTCCTGCCCGCCGGACTAGAGCAGGCTCCTAGTGCGCACACGTCACGTGGGGTGAGGCAGCCAGTGGAAGTTGAGCTGCCCTCCCAGCTTTCGTTGGCTGTTCTCACCATCCTGACTGGACTGGCAGGAAGATTTGAATTTTTCTTAATACTGTGCAGGGAGTGCTGATATATCAGTATTAAGTAAATTCCCAGTAGCGTTGGTACAATGGGTCACCACTACGATCCAGCGATCATGGTGTGTGATGCCTCCAACGCGGCTGTGCAGTATTAACAAGTCTGGATTAGGAATGTGCACAAATATTCTAAACATTGGAAATCTGATCAAATTTGATCGAATGTGGACATTCGAATTTGAATAGAATGTCTTCACATTCAAATTTAAACATTCAAACGAACTTCGAACGTTCCAAAAATAATTTGTTTGATTCAAAACCTTCGCATCTCATATGTATCTGCATGCATTTGCACTTATAATACAGGATCAAAACAGCATGCATATGGGATAAAACGGGATGCGTACAAAATGCCTACAGATACGCACAACACATACGAACGTTGTCAACGTTTGCATCTTCAAATACAAATGTTGTCGACATTCTTATCTCCAGATTCGAATCTAACATTTGAACGAATAGTTTCAAATGTATTAGATTCGAATCGGATTTTGTTGCTTTTGGATTCTAAACATTCAAATCAAATCAAATGCTGACATTCGATTCGACTCAAATTTGAATGTAAAAACACATGATAGTACATGGGTCTTGAATGGGAACATTCCAGAGTGCTGTTTCCTGCACACATTCTAGAAGCACAGGACTGCGCTCATCTCATCCAGCATCACGGAGATGCCATTCTAGAAACGATGTCCTTTGGAAAGGCCCTGAGATGACCAAAAAGTCCAGCACCAGAATGCTAGGAATGGCACCGGACTGCAGAAAGAAGAGGCACCTCTGTCCACCTGGGAGAAGAATCTTTCTATTGCGCCTCGTTTGCCACCCAAAGGCCTACCAAGTCTAGGCCAAACTCAAGCGCTGCCAGTTCTGTTTGGCAGCTCAGGAGGCACAGAGAGATTTTTGCCCAGCCAAGCCATTATTCGCAAGTCCTTGGCTTAATCCAAATCTGTTATGACTCACGGAGGGATTTGTTTTTGTGTGTGAGCAAGGTCTTCTATGACAGCATGCTCGACGTTAAGCAAATTCATGAGAAATGAGACGACAGAGGCAGTAAGCCGTGCGTCCACCCACACCTGGGATTTCCCATCTCTCCAGGATGGCATGACAGAGCAAAATGGACGAGGCGGCCCACAGCTCCCAGGAACCCAATCCTCATCACACATGGACCCCAAGATAAAGAAATTGCAGCCTCAGGGAAAGGGGGGGGGGATAATTTGGGATGGAAAGATCACATAAAGCCTCAAACACAGATGCTCAGTGGTTAGTCCAAACTATGCATGAGGAACAGAGCATGTGTTCCAAATATTGTCCTTGCCTTGTGGGAAAAGGCTGATGGATTCCGGACCCTAAAGTGATGCCTTATTTTCCCTTTCTGCCATGGATTTTAGGGCCTGTTTGCACTTACTGACTGGTGTGGTACAACAACACCAGAGCAAGCCACTAAGGATCCAGGTTGGTGGTGACTGTTTGCACTTACAAGCGCTAAATCAGCCCTGTACCTCGCCAACGGCATTTGGAAGCATAAACAGCCAGTCCCAGATTAATAAAGCAACATGCCAAGGCAACATCCACAGGGGCCAGACGTTGCCACGGTGATCCAACAGCTGCGCACAACTGCACTCTCACTCACCGCACAACTGGGAAAGAAAAAAGGTTGGCTTTTATACCCTGCTTTTCCCAACTTCTGAGGAGACTGACAAATTTTCTGTTCTTCTCCCCACAACAGTCACCCTGTGAGGCACATGGGGCAGTGAGAGCTCAGAAAGAGAGCTGTGACTAGCCCAAGGCCTCCCAGCTGGCTTCATGGAGGATGAAGAAGAGTTGGCTTTTATACACTGATATACCAGATTCTTGTTGTGCCTTAATAATAAGAAAAGGAGAGGAAGAGGTAGAAGATGAAAAAGAAGAGACTTTTATACTCTGCTTTTCCCACCCATTTAAGGGGACTCAAAGCAGCTGACAAACTTTCTGTTCTTCTCCCCACAGCAGATGCCCTGTGAGGTAGGTGAGGCTACGTGAGCTCAGAGAGAGAGCTGTGACTAGCCCAAGGCCACCCAGCTTGGCTTCAGGGAGGAGTGCAAAATCGAACAGGGAGACTCATTTTAACTACAAGACCAAATTAGGTCACCCCACAAGAGGGTGCAAACCGACCTCCCCTGGAAGGTGGTGGGAATCCACATGCCCAGGAGTGATCCAGCCACTTCAATACAGGCTGCAGATTATTTTCTGTCAATCCACAGCTGGATCAGTTTGGGGTGGCTGTGTCCGCCACGCAAGGTGGCTGCGCCTGCCCAGTCCGTAGACCGAGCTTACTAAAAGGTGAGTGCAAATAGGCCCTTACTCTCCTTCTCCTCTCATCCTTCTCCAGTCTCTGACTCAAGTAAGGGAGAGGGCAACATTATGCACATTTGCGCCCTCAATGACTGTCACAAACTTCGGTTCAGACAGATTTTCAGAGACGACATCACTGACTTTAAAACCAGTGGGTTGCTTGGGAGGAAAATCAACTGCCCCTAAGTGAGAGAGGGGTGGGTGAGCTTCTTACGAGGTGTGAAGGACATGGTTTTGTCTGAAGGTGGCAAGATATTAGAGGGTTAATAAAAGAGCAGCGAGGAACGGAAAAGCAGCCACAATGGGAGGAAGCGATTGCTTACCCTTCGCGCATCTCAGCATGTGTGCAAAAGTGAGGCGCCTGGGAAGGACTCTTCCCTGCCCCACCTATCAAGGATCGTACCCCCTCCTTCTGGCCGGCCTTATGAGCTGAAATCCATCTCTGCAGACTCTGTGCTTCCCCAGGCACTGCCACGTTTCTGACTCAATGGCCTGTTCTATCTGGAGCCGGGAAAAACTGAACTTCAGTATCTATTCAGCCATGTACTGAAAGAGGAACCCTTAGGAAAGCCAACCACTCCTGGCCATGGTTTTGCGCATCTATACAATGGGTACAAGAGCAACCATCTTTTAAAGTAGCAACTACAAACTGTTAATATCTCTTGCAATTCTACCTGCAGAAAATAAGCGTGGAAAACCCATCCTTATTACAGTCACAACACCAACAAACCAAACTTCCTTGACCCGAGCTTTCATAACGTTCACAATATTTCACATACATTTCTCTTTATTGTTATAAGCCTATAAGGTGAGTCAATATTGTTATGTTTGCAGTTTGGTGGGTGGATGAGGAGGATTAACATTCCTAGTTAGGACAAACCATGGTTTAGTCATTACACCTATCTTCAGTCCCCATAATCTCCCTGCTTTCACAATTTCATTTCTAACTAATGGCCCTGGCATGCACACAAAATTCTGAATGAAGCTGTAGCTACACACAAGCCTTATCTTGTGCTTCAGAATGAATTCTGGGTGAAATCAAGCCTGCCTCCAGACTTGCAGAATAAATCCACAGTCATAAAGATAAAAGCACAGCTTACCTGGTGCGCAGTGATGAGCAGCCGTGCCGACTCGAAAAGCAGCTCTGTAGCTTCCCATCGGGAGCTACTAGAGCTGAGTTGGCATACACTGTCAGGTGGATCCAGGCAGCCAATCACATTTGAGCTGCCCTCCAGCTCTCATCGTGTTGCTCTCGCCATTCTGCCGGACTGGCGGGAAAATTTGTATTTTCTTTATACTGCACAGCGAGTGTCCTTAGATCAGCGTTAAGATAAGTGTGCACCAACAATCAGATAACGCAATGGCACGACAATCCGTCGATGGTTGTGTGTGATGCCCCGATCATGACTGCACATTCCGCTGCACAGGATAAACAAGTCTGGACGCAGCCCAAGTGCGTTTTGGGTTTAGGAGAGAACATTATATGTTTTCAAGACAACAGCTCTGCCTCTTATTTTGTTCTCACTCTTACTGAATGGTCAGCATTCTTTTCAATGCCCAAATGCATTCCTACATAAAACTGTAAACTGGCAAGCCCAAAATGAATGCAGAAGTGTGTTTCTGTATAACTCTGCATGCAGAACAACAGGAGGGGAAAGTGGAACTAAAGCGCTTGTTAAATCTGGATCGCTCCACAGGGGCACCGCAGTGTCAGTGGGCCACTGCTGACTGGCTGAACCTATCTGCTTTAGTAGCCACCTCGTGCTCTCTTTTCTTAAGCAGGAACCGCCCTGGCTCTCAATTTTTTTGGTGGCAGCTGTCCTAGCCAACGTTATGTGCACAGGTGTACTCTCACTGTTTTCTTACAGACCTCTGAAGACACAGTGTTGTAAATTATTGGCCTCCTCCACAAGTGGTCACACTGAGGCAATGCCCATGTCCAGCCTCTGTAAATCCTCAATATGGGCACCACTGAGAATACAACACCTGTTCTGGAAGTAAGGAATGCTGGGAAAAGCACTCTGAAAACGCTGGGAATGCTGGGAAAAGCACTCAGGGGAAAAAAGTAGATTCATTTGAAAATACTACATATGTGACACACAAATTCATGTTTTGGTATGGTTTCACAGCAGCTGAATCTGCTTTAAGGCTCGAGAAGATTTGTGTATAAGCTACCCCCCTATGAGACTAAAGGCCTGTGAGTGGTCACTATGGGCCAAAAGATGGTTGGTTCTACCCCAGCAGGGCTGCTCTTCTGTTCTAACACCCACCTGAATGCTTTCATGCAGCTGCAGGGCAGGAATGAAGTACAGTTTCCGCAGTGGGGACTTTGGCAGGGTTTCCCATGCTGGGGGTGGTGTTGGAGTTGTGTGTGCAGCAGTAGGCAAAAGGTTCCGGCAGCCCTCCCTGCCAAAGACACAGGCAGCATTCAAAGTGTCCCCATGGAGGCCTCTCCAGCTGCAAGGCATCTGCCTGTGTTTATTTCTGGGTTCTCATTATCAGCAAGTAGCAATTTAAAACGGGGAAAAAGAAGTTGTGGGAGCATGGCAGGGAGGAACCTTTCAAAGCAATCAGCTTGCAAAATGAGAACTGCAGCGACAGCAGCAGTGGAAAAGGAAGGACGGGGTGCTGAGATTGGGGGAAGGAGGGTTGCCTTAAAAAAGCAAGAGGGGCCCACCTGCCAGAACCAGGAGATTGTCCTTCCTTACCTTGAAAGCAGGCTGCAAGCCAAGCAACCCGGCCAGGGGGCGGGGGGGGGGGGGATGAGATGTCAACAGGAAGCAGGACCAGCCAAAAGCGCGGAGCTGTGGCCAAACAGTTGGCTCAGGGAGTGGGAGAGATGAAACCAAAGCACCGTGTGAGCAGCTTTAGCAGGGAGCTGAGGTCAGAAAGCAAACCAAAGAGATCGCGAAGGCCCCGAGGAGCGCATGCCTTTGTTTATGGGGCCAAAAACGTGCACCAAGAAAAGGCCAAGTCTCCATACGTGAGCTGGCATACTGACGTTATTTTGTAAATTTGCTCCTCCCAACGTCCATCTCACATTAAGGGTACGGTCGTCAAATTAAATTCAGAATGGGGAAACTTGGCTTACAAAGTCATCAACAGCCTGGAGCGGGTAGCCTGAAGGAGGCACCAATGGTTAGAGATGTTCTCTGCAGGGTAGGTAAATGTTCCCAGCATCCCCGGCGTGACGCAAGGCATTCTGGGATCCAGCAAGGGCTACGTATTGATGTCTCTGTCCAGTACGGCCCTCTAGGCAGCTGGAGAAGCCACCTTTCAATCTCCCACCATTACTGTGGGGGAAACTGGCTAGACCCAATCTTCCTTTGGTACCTGGAGAGCCACCATTGTCAGCAGGTAAGCCTCCGGAGGTTCACAGATGAGAACATAACGGAAGAACAAACAAGGGAGGTTAAAATAAAGTGATGGTTGGACTTTATGATTCCGGCTGCTGAACTTGGTCATTACCCATAGTTGGAAAGATAACGCTCTTTATATTATCAAATTACAATACCATAAATTGTGGGATACTGCCATTAACTAATGTTTTATGTAGAAACGCAAAGTCATGGGTGGTCAACTCCCTAAATCATCTTTCTCTGATATTTGGTCCCCCCGATATTTGCTTGGCTCACACCTCCTAATGATTATTTTCCAGATCTCTAAGTTCTCAAGCTTCTAGCAGGTTGTGCTTTAGATAACTTGGCTGCTGGGTGTTAAGTGTTTATTGCATTGTGTTTGCTTACTTCTTTATGATACTTTGCTATGTATATGTTTATCAATTAACATAAAAATAGTTAAGAGCTACATAGATAACAGAAAAAATGTCAACCTTGTTGAGAATTTAAGACCCTTTCTGCATGTGGGCTTTGATCTGGATCAGAGGGCCTCTGATCTGGATCCAGGACATCTGCATCAGCATGTTAACCTGGATCACAAAAGCTTCACCCACCCATTAGGTGGGTCCATCTGCACAGGACAGAGCCAGATCCGGATCGAGAGGCTATCAATCCAGATCTACTGTAGATTTAGACCCCATTAATTGTAGACCTACAATCTGGCCTAACAGCTTGATCAGGATCAAAGAGGCATGCAGATGACACACCTCCATGACTGGGAATTTTTCCATAGATCCCAGGAAATCTGGATCTTCAGATCTGGATCTAGTGCACCATGGTTCCCACAGAGGTCAAGAAAATGTCTTTGGGAAGGTCACAGGCAGTGATATCACTAAGGCAAGACTAGAAGATATTATTGTGCGGGTCACAGGGGCACTGGGCGGCCTCCAAGTACTTGCTAACCATTCTTTATTTTTACCTTTAATATCTAGAGGACCTCAGGGGGCAAACTTCTTAAAATACAGTGTGCTGGAGAAATAAGAATAATTCTGGGGAAGAAGGTGATAAGTTTAGACACGATCACAAATGATAAGGGGACCTTCTTGACAAGAAGGAGCAGTACAACGAAAGCAATGGTCCTTCCTGTTGTAACTCATGTCTGTGAAAGCTGAACGCTGAGAAAGATGGAGTGAAAGAAGACAAATGCCTTTAAATAAAGTAGCTGGAACTAATTAATAAGAATACCATGGACTATAGGAACACCAAATGAATCAGTCTCTTGCCTAGGGGTGTGCATGAATGCAATTTTCAGATTTCAAATTCATTTGAATGTTAAAAAACGGATGTATAGACATTCAATTCAAAGTCAAATGTCCGAATCCAAACGAAATTTGATCGAATTCTGAATGTTCCAGATAATCTTGCATATCTTTTCTCTTGACTTTTCCCTTGAGGCAATTAATCAGAAACTCACAGACTTCAGGTATACAGCTAAAGCAAATTAAGGTCTAGAAAAAAGGATTATTTGGCAAGACTGAGGAAAGCAGAAAAGCAGATGGCAGAAAAAATGGATGCACAGGGCTGTCTTTGCACCTGTCCAGAGAACTCAGCTCCACAGCCCTAACAGCAACATTTCTCATTGTGTTTATCTCAGACTTCAGATCACTGTAGGTTTGTTTTCAAACATTCCTCTCTGTTGACAATGAGACAAACACTGAATATGACTGGTTACCTACCTTGATACCCACACCTACCTATCAGTACAATAAGACTCTTGCTTAATGTTCTCTGTTGCTTCAGCGCACCACTACGATGTTTGTTCTCACCAAAGTTTGAAGATCTTCCAATCACCAAAGAGGATAAAGAAATACCATGCCTAATTCGATACAGCTTGTAGCTCAGGAGTAATGCAAGCAGCCTAGAAAGTAGGAAGTTGCCAGTTCGATCCCTGGTATCTCCCTGGAAGTAGGCAATGGCAAACCACTCCTGTATCTCTGCCAAGAAAACTGCAAAGCGCAGCCCATGGAGGTCTCCATGTAGACAAGTAGAAGTCAGCCACAATTTGATGGTGCCTAACAACAACAACAACAACAACAACAACTTGTTCTGGATTCCTTCACTTCTGAGCTCCAGCCAGCATGTTCCTAAAGCATCCAGACACTGCTTATTTATTCTGCAATATCTGAATATTCCGGAATAAAGCACATCCAAACTATATTCCGGAATATCCAAATAAAGCGGAATAAATAAGTGATGCCTGGATGCGGTTGCATTCAGACATTCAGATTTTCCCTAGGTTCAGAATTTACATCAAATAATATGAATCCTTTGGGCACGAAGTGGCGCTAAGAGAACGGTGGATATAATTTACTGCTGGAAGGAGAATTCTGTCTCAGACTTGCATACAGAAGATAGTCAAATACACACTTGCTGTCAACATATGAAGTGATTGGCTTTAAATGGTATATGTTTACATTTTAATGAACTGTTTGAAAGTTTAAACATATATATGTGAATCTTTGGAACAGTTTTTAAAAAATATTCCATTGCCCTTATTTATTAAACGGGTTAATTTCAAATTATTATTTCAAGTTTATTTTATTTTGGCTATCTGTAAAATTCGGAGAGAGAAAGAAAAGGGAGGGGGTTGCAATAAGGGTTCATGAGCATTGTAGTTCAGCAATATCTGGAGGGCACCACATTGGGGAGGGCAGCACTGGGACTGAAATAAAGGGCGCCCCCCCCTCTCATTTGCAGAACTTTTCCTTCTTTTTGCCTTCCATTGTTGTTGCTGTTGGGCACCACCAAGTCATGGCTGACTCTTGGTTAACAGCCCAGCACCGCCAAAGGCACCTCTATGCAGTTTTCTTGGCAGGGACACAGAAGTGGTTTGCCATTCCCTGTTTCCAGGGAGAGTCTGTGGATTGAACTCAGTACAAACTACCTGGGAAGGAGAGTGTCCTATCCCTGAGCTACAGCCTTCCATGGCTCTATACTGAATTTATCAAACCAGCCAATCTTTGCAAGCAGTTAACAACTTCCCTATTTATAAGCACCTTTTGGAGGCTCCGATGTGTGCTGCCTGCCATCCTCACAATAACAAGAACGACGCCTGGCAAGTATCACCGACCCTCCCATGATATTTCAGATCAGTTCAGCTGCATGTTACAGAGAGTCACTGGGAGGAGGAGGAGGAGGAGGAGAGTTGGCTTTTCCACCCCATTTAAGGGGACTCAAAGTGGCTGACAAAGCTTCTGTTCTTCTCCCCACAACAGAACACCCTGTGAGGTAGGTGAGGCTCTGAGAGCTCAGAAGAGAGCTGTGACTAGCCCAGGGTCACCCAGCTGGCTTCACGGAGGAGAGTAGAATCGAACCCAGTATTCCCAGATAAGAGTCCGGCTCCCTAACCACTAGACCAGCTTCTAATGGGCGCACCAGAATAACCTATATATGAACCCTCCTCCCACCTCAAATCCCCAGGGACATAGAAGAAACCAGGATTCCACCCCCTGTCATTATCTTTGCCATATATCTGTTGTGGCCATTTGAGTGCCTCACTAATAAGCATCAGGACTGAGCCAAACCCTAAAACAGCCAAACCCTAAAACAAATGAAGTCTTTCCTGAATTCAGCACAAAAAGGAGGATCAGTTTTGTCTCTCAGGCTGCAGCACCTCGCAGACTGGTTCGACAACTCAGTTCTCCCCCTCAGTCTTAATATTTCGTACTCTCCTTTGCAATTCTAAGGTAAGTTATAAAGCAAACATGCTAAACGGGGCAGGAAACTAGAATGGAAACAAAGAAACACAAAGAAACATATTAGAAAGACTGTAACCTCCTCGCCCCCAGAAGCATTAGTTTTACACATGTACCCAGTTAGAGCACTGACACCTGGCACGTTCTGTTCTTAACAATGGAGTTTCTCTTCGGAGGCATCACCACCAAGAAGGCCCCGCTTTGCGCAGCCTCAGCCCACCTCTGAAGTCAAGGCCTTCATTTCCTCCTAAGCCTTTTCTTACTTAATCAGAGAAGCTTATTTAAGAACATGGAAGACCTGCCCTGCTGCATTGGGCCACTAGCCCGGCTGTGTCTGGAGCGGCCAGTTTGTCAATGAAAACCAATCTGGAGGACAACAACACAACATGTCACCCTGCTGCTCACAACCTGCCTTTGCCAAAGACAGTCGCACCACCAACAGGATGCGTAGCCAGCCTCAAGCAGTTAAGACGAGGCAAGAGCAACCCAACACTTTGTCAGCCATTCTGTCATCTGCTGGGAAGCCCATAGAATCCCCCAGGGATCAGACTTTCATTCCGCAGCATAACTCCCTCCGCCTGCAGCTCCTGTCCCCTCCCTGCAAATTTCAGACTGGCGCAGCTCGGGCCTCTCCCGGTCATCAGAGGCAAGCAACCTAGGAGGCTCCTGTTTCCCTGGGCTTCACATTTCCCAGGGATCCCAGCCGCCTCGTAAGGTCTGGACGTCAGGAAGAAGGGACAGAGGGGTCAGCTTTACCTGTGTACTTCCCTTTCATCTTGCGGCCAGGGTCAGCGCATCAAGTTACCCACGCTGGGAAGGGGGCTCAGGAAACAGCTCGCCGGCAGTGGTGGCCACAGCTCTGCCTCTCATCCTGGTCCTGTGAACTGTGGCAGAGACGCGAGGAGCTCCTAGCCAGCCAAACGGGGCAGCGGGCGTCTCCACCCACACGCTCCCCAGACTGCAGCCTGACATCACCACCCAGTTCCTGCTGCTGCTGCTGCTGTTGTGAGAGTGACTCAAAGCCACACAGACCATGGAGCAGGAAGAGGAGGAAGCCCTGCCTTAGGAGGAGGAGGAGGAGAAGGAGGGAAAAGAAGGAGAGGAGTCATGCAATGGGAGGAAGGCTGCTGGAGAACTTGCAAAGAAGGCCAAGCCAGTGCTTTAGCTTTAGGACCAGAATCTTGGAAGAAGAAGAGTTGGCTTTTCTCGCCTGTTTAAAGGGACTCGAAATGGCTGATAAACCTTCTCCTTACCACAGACACCCTGTGAGGTAGGTGGAGCTGTGAGAGTTCAGAAGAGAGCTGTGACTAGCCCACGGTCACCCAGCTGGCTTCATGGAAGAAAAAGAAAAGCTGACTTTTCTACCCTGCTTTTCTCACCCACTGAAGGGGACTCAAAGCAGCTAGCAAAGCATCTGCTCTTCTCTGCACAACAGAACACCCTGCGAGGGAGGTGGGGCTGTGAGAGCTCGGCAGAGAGCTTTGACTAGCCCAAGGTCACCCAGATGGCTTCATGGAGGAAAAAGAAGGGCTTTCTTTCCCCTCAACTTTAACCCTCTTAGAGACTGTGTGGCACCTGATGTCTCTGTATGGCCAACCCATAGATCCCTAGATCAGATCACTCCAACAACCATTTTTGTGCTTGGAAGAATTCCTTTCCGGAAGTACAACTACCATGATCCCTTATGTGAAGCGCTCCCATTTCCAAACTCTGTAGCCTACAAGGAAAGACAGAGGTAAAAGCCACCAGGAAAGGGAAAAGACCCTCCCCAGTCTGAGTCCAAGAAAGATGCAAATTGTTTTTCTCCACACCACTAGACTGAAATTCTACTGGGAAGGAAGGAAGGAAGGAAGGAAGGAAGGAAGGAAGGAAGGAAGGAAGGAAGGAAGGAAGGAAGGATGGATGGATGGATGGATGGATGGATGGATGGATGGATGGAAGGAAGGAAGGAAGGAAGGAAGGAAGGAAGGAAGGAAGGAAGGAAGGAAGGAAGGAAGGAAGGAAGGAAGGAAGGAAGGAAGGAAGGAAGGAACAAACAACCAAACAAACGAATTATGGTCCCAGGCCAGAAATATTCCACTGAATTGACAAATCCAGGAATGGTGAAGGTGACTCTGGTCTAGAAGGTCTTATCTTGAAATTCCCAAACTGCACTCCTTGGAAAACAACATAGTGTGTGAGTCTAGGTTTTGCATTTCAATTTTTGCATGGCAAAAGGGTGAAAGAAAAACCCTTCTCTCCTTGCATTAAAATATTGTCTTTTTACAGAAAAGCACATGCAATTTAACATAAACATGACAATAAATGTAGCCATAGGCTTTTAAAGATTTGGCTCTAACTGGGAAGACCGCAGCTGTCGAGAGTGAAAGGCAGAAGTGTAAACAGAGTGGCCTTGTGCCTTCCAATCCATTTCTAGTTTTATTTGTGTGTGTACAGGCACGTACGCAACCTTGCAAGAGTGAAGGATGGCTATATGGCCAAAGGTTTGGTAAAGGGTTAATGCAGCCCTCAGGCCACAGAAGTTTGGTCCTTCCAGGTTTAGCACCAGCTCTCCTACAGATGGATACCGATGGCTTGATATGGTGATTTGGTTTGCAAATTTCGGTTTGCAAATTGTTTGCTCTTCTAAAGTGTAGCTCAGCGGCCCTTTGTAAGCCCTCTTGGAAGAAGCAAAGCAGGGTATAAATAAACTGCTGCTGTTATGTTGCCCATGCTCAAGGTAACTGAACTTTGTTCTCTTTTGCCTTCGCTCTTTCCTTTTCTAGTCCAAAGCAAGTTCATCATCCCATCAAAACAGTGCAAGTGCCAATACAACAACCCACCCAAAGTCTTATATGACTCACTGAGGTCTTATATTTGAGAGCTGCAGTTAAATGGAACTTCTGAACATTAGCTGAGTATCTTGCTTATCCTACTTTAACCTCTTTCTCCTCAAAAGCCACATTTCATCTTTTGCAAACTTCCCTTTCATCTCATAAAAACTGCATTAACCCCCCCTGTACATTCTTAATCTTCAGCAGCTCACCCAATCTACTTCTCTGCCAATTTCTACTGTACTCCCAAGTCCCACGATCATCTGCAAACTAGGAACAATGGATGTGAGACCCCAGCCGGAAATCCTCCTCCCTGCTGAAAGCAGGTCTCTGGATTCCAAATTAAGTTTGCAAACTGGATTTCAGCAGTGGGAGGGGCTCCTATTTTATTCATCCACGCCAGTTGCCACCACTGGCCAGCTGTTAAGATCTGGGACTGATGGGAGTTCAGTAGCATCTGAAAGTTACCAGAGTAGGAAAAGCTATCATTGGTTCAATGACACCATACTTATGGTTGTCCTAAGTCTTGTGTGGCCAGGTTCCTACTAGGCAATTTAACCCAGTCTTAAATCAGTTTTTTTAAAAAATCAGCAGTTATGTCTGGTTTTTTTTTTAGTTCCCACTGCTAGCTTGTACTGTGGACTCACCCTCCATTCTTCAGTGCTCTCCTCCCTTCAGCAGAACCCACCCCATGCAGTCAGCAACTCGAGACCATCATACCCTGACTTCATTGGGGCAAGTAATTCAAACCCCACCCTCTATATAAACTTGCTCCCGAAGATTATGGAGTCCTTTGGCAGCAGCTTTTGTTCGCCACTTCCCACAAACACCCCATAGCACAGCTTAAAGCAGAAGATTAAAGATCACTTCCCCTTCTTATATTTTGCACGAGATCGATAGATCAGAGCAGCGAGAAATGGCAGGAGTGAGGCAAAAGGGGGAGCAGGCAGGCTTTTACATAAGAGCCAGCATCTTTGCATCTTTCATGTTGATCTCTTTGTAAAATCAGACACTTCAATCTCCGATACACTGTTAGATCTCATTCCCGATACATGTATCTCTTGTTAGCTACTGCAGGCTCTTCATTCTTCACCTCCCTTTCAGCCAGGGTGATCTCCTTAGCATGTAACGGTGAACAGCATGGGAAGAGGGACCTGGGGCAGGGGAAATCACAGCTTCTCATTGGATCAGGGGAAATTGAGGAGAATGCCCCTAAGGCATGGTTCCCTCCCCAAAAACCCTGCTTGTGTTCCCATTTGCTAAATAAAGTGGAGCATTTCTAAATCCAGCAGCGAGACCTCTTTTGATCCAAATATAGACAATCCGTGTTTCGGGACCTTTAAACCTCACAAACTGCAGATTCTTTTAAAACTTTGGGAAAGTGAGCGCTCAAAATGGCCTCAAAGCTCTTTAGATCTTGAATGGGGATGCGCCCTATCTCAGTGTGTCAAGGGAAAAGTTCTTCTCGGGAGCGTAAAAGAAAAAAGAACATGCAGCACCAAGTCTTGCTTTCACGGGACACTGACAAAGTCATCCGCGCACGGTTCCTGCTCCTTGGCAAAAGAAAAGAAGAGGGTGCTGCTCAGGATTGCCAGGAACATATAAGTAGCTCCTGGCAAGCGACCAAATCATTTAAAGGAAAAGACTTTGTCATCCTGCAGATGGAAAAATCCCCTCTTTGGCAGCTACCCAGGGAAGAATGATTTAACTCGCCCCCTTCACATGTCGTGTCCTTGTCTGTGCAATGCAGAGGGAAGAGGTTACTCTCTTCGCTCTGTAGTCAGATACTAGAATGACACAATGGGGCTATAAATGCAGTGTGTATCTCTTCCACACCACAGTTCGAAGGCAGAAGCACACAAACGCCACTCAGACTCCAGAGCAACCACTGCTGCATCAAACATACTAAGCCAAACGATCAAGCCAAGATGATTTCACCTGTAAGCCACGCTGACCCCAAGAAAATCGTGGCATTATTTACTTCTAGGCCTTTCCAACACAAACCCCGTGCGATGGTGAGATTGCTGTTGCCACATGGCCTTTCCCACTCCCAGCTGCAAGGACAGCTGCGAAAGACCAGTCTGTGGGAAGCCCATGGAAGGGGCAGATGAGCGTTGCTCGGACCTTAAGGGGCTCCCATCGGTACCTTCCACTCTGTCTGCTACAGAGGTGTGGATTCCATACCCACAATTACACTCCCTCTTTGGCCAGTTCCTGTTCATCAAACGGGAGTTCCACACAGAAGAAGGAGGAGGAGGAGGAGTTGGCTTTTCTACCCAGCTTTTCTCACCCATTTAAGGAGACTCAAAGCGGCTGACAAAGCTTTCTGTTCTTCTCCCCACAACAGTGAGGTAGGTGGGCCTGTGAGAGCTCAGAAGAGAGCTGTGACTAGCTCAAGGTCACCCAGCGGGCTTTGTGGGGGAGGGTGGAATCGAACCCAGGTAAGAGCCCAGCTCCCTAACCACTAGGCCCAATTGGCCCGAAGAGAAACTGAGGCTGCATCCAAACAAGGTGCAAAACTCAGGAGTATCTTAGGGCTATGTTGGATCTGCCAGATATGTTTATGGCAATCACCTGTGATACAGGGGCTGTATATAACTGCTATCTGGATGCTGATGCTGGGAGCCACCATCTTGAAAATGGCCATCAGGCCTGTGCACGGCCTGAAAACAGCAGCTACGCATGGGTGAGGAGAGGTGTGTATATGTTGCTGAAATATCCAGATGTGCACTTCATGCCATCGCAGAAGAAAAAGACTTGGGTTTTATACCCCGCTTTTCTCACCTGTTTAAGGGACTCAAAGCAGCTGACAAACCTTCTGTTCTTCTCCCCACAACAGAACAGTCTGTGAAGTAGGTGGGGCTGTGAGAGCTCAGAATGAGAGCTGTGACTAGCCCAAGGTCACCCAGCTGGCTTCATGGGGGAGTGTAGAATTGAACCGGGAGACTATCAGAAAAGAGTCTGGCACTCTCATCACAAGGTCAGAGGATGTAAGTATACATATAAATATTTATTCTGGAGGACCTTTACTCTGCAATATCACTAAACAACGGGATGTCTGGAGGCTGCCGGAGTCCAAGCCTCAACTCTGGGGTGAAATTTCTGTTCAGACGTTTGCAAGCAACTAAGATTTTGCCTCCGCTTATGCTTTTGTGAGCCCATCAACAACCAAAACCAGTCTTTTCTAAGATCAAGACAGAAAAGCATTTAAAAAAATGGTACTAGAGCCAGTTTGGTCTAGTGGTTAGGGAGCTGGACTATTATCTGGGAGTACCCGGCTTGATTCTGCTCTCCTCCATGAAGCCAGCTGGCTGACCTTGGGGTAGTCACAGCTCTCTTCTGAGCTCTTACAGGCCCACCCACCTCACAAGGTGTTCTGTTGTGGGGAGAAGAACAGAAGCTTTGTCAGCCACTCTGAGTCCCCTTAAATGGGTGAGAAAAATGGGGTGGAAAAGCCAACCTCCTTCTTCCACTCAGCTGTGTCTGGAACTCCTTATCTTCAGAAGGAAAAAGGTATTTAAGCCCTTTTTCACTTTCTGTCATGCCGCCATCTTGAGGGAACAGATGGCACAGCAACTCCTACCAGCCCTGCAAAAGCTTGCTGAATTCACCAGAGGTCTTTTCACAGGGTCAGTAGCTCAGAGTTGCTATAGTTGTAAGATAAACCAGAGGCAACATATGAGTATAGTAAGTAAAATGAAATGCACTCTTTTTGTGGATTTAGCCAGGCCAAATGCCCCAAGGGGTGTGCATGAATGGTTTTTTTGGTATTTGATTCGTAATGAATCAAATGTTATAAAATCCCTATTCGTTCAAATAGATCCCCTTCAGTGTTAGGATGCTATTCGATACAAATGCATTCAGACAAATATCTGATACAAACGAATACATATATGATACGTATCTGGTATGCATCCCATTAACATATCCGCCCTGACAGTGTCAAATCCGCCTTGAATCCGCTTTTAATCCGCTCGTGATCCACACTGAATGCAACCTGGATCCATTGCAGATGTGCCGCTTTCCCGCCTCCCCAGTTTAACTAGTGCCAGAACTATTTGTACGAACATTAATGTACGAGTTTTCTAACGTTCGATTCGTGTACGGATGCCTGAATTTGGACGGATTCATACAAATAACAAATGTTCCGAATATCCATGTGCTTAAGAAAAAGGAACCCCCGCTGCTCTTCTCAGATCTGAAGGCTCCAACGGCTTCCTTCTCCCACAACCTCTGGGCTTTTGTTGCCTTTGGGGGTGAAACGTTTTTGCTCACATAAAAGGAATTCCGGCCGAAGGCTGAGGAGACAGGAACCCAGAACCTCTTGCTGTCTGCAGGAACCTAGGGAGACACACCCGGAGCCTCGCCTGCAGTGCATCCTGGGTAAGGAGCCCTTCATTCATTCACCACGTTTCAGTAAAGGAAAGGCGTTCCCTCTTTTCCTTGAATTTGGCCCCAGTGGTAAAACACTTCGCAGCAATCTGCAGGGTACATCTCTCTTCCTACTTCCGATTTCTATTCTAAGTAGAAGTAAAGAACCAGGAGAGGTTGTGTAAGGGACTTTTTGTTTTCAAGAGGCCACTTTCTCTTCAGCTTGCATTGGCCTCTTGAATTCTTCCCTCACAGATCCCAACGGTTGGCTTCAGGATAAAGCAGCCTCCCACGTTCCCTTCTGAAGGGACTAGAGGTGTGGTGTCTCTCCTTTTAATACTGTGTAGACATTAAACTCATCTGGAGAGGCTCATCTGAATGCCAGCCCTGCAGCAGTTCAAGGAACTCAGGCGAAATCTTTAAATAACCTATGAAGAGAAAGAGTTGGCTTTTCCACCCCACTTTCCTCACCCTCACAGGGACTCAAAGCGGCTGACAAACCTTACGTTCTTCTCCCCACAACAAAGGCCCTGCGAGGTAGGTGGGCTGTGAGAGCTCAGACAGAGAACTGTGACTAGCCCAAGGTCACCCAGATGGCTTCACGGAGGAGTGAGGAATCGAACTGGGAGACTTCCAGATAAGAATCTGACACTCTAACCACAAGACCAAACTGACTCACCTCTTTATGGACATTTATGTCCCACCCAATACTAACAATTCATCATGCTGGAATTCTGATTTTTGGCTAATTCCATTTCTGTACTGTTTTTAATTTATATAAACCACGTGGAGACCATTTGGTGGATGGATGGATGGAAGGAAGGAAGGAAGGAAGGAAGGAAGGAAGGAAGGAAGGAAGGAAGGAAGGAAGGAAGGAAGGAAGGAAGGAAGGAAGGAAGGAAGGAAGGAAGGAAGGAAGGAAGGAAGGTAACCACTTCAAATATTATTCAATCCACAGCAATATCCCAGCTCCACCAGTCTCCCCTTATAAGCGGTGGCCCACTTAGCATCAATTCATCCTGGCGCCTTCAGCATATCTAATCTGTGCTCTATGTCTGGTGCAGACAGCTGGCTGCTAATGACACCACTTGTCAGACAGGTAGTGCAGGTAGGTTGCAGCACGTGCAGGTTGTCTGCACAGGGGCAGGTGCCAAATGCTTGGAATTCCTGTCCTCCAGTGGATGAGGCGTTCAGCCAAACTGCGGAGAGAAATTCCTGAGCAATAACGTCAGCCTATAGAAGTAGATCACAGATTGCAAATCTCCCAGCAGCTTCAATCAGAATAGAAAAAAGGACGGTTGTCCCAAAAAATGTGCTCACTGGTTGCCAGGAAAACGTTCACCAGCTTTACAACATCTGCAGAAGGCTGGTTCTTTTTCACACATTGCTTTGGTTTTGCACAGAACATCTAAAGGGATGCCAAATATCTAAAGGGATGCCTTCTTACATATCAACCTGCCTGTGACCCAAGATCTGCAGGGGAGGCCCTCCTGGTTGTACCACCACCCTCAGTAGCAAAAGGGGTGGGAACCCGAGATAGGGCCTTTTCAGTTATGGCCCCCAGATCGTGGGATAGTCTCCCTCCTGAGATGCATCAGGCACCTTCATTCTATGTATTCAGAAGAGTTGTGGAGACGTACCTCTTTACCCTGGCCTTTGGCTAAGTCAAGGAACAGCCTTTTCCTCCCCATTACAAGCTGACAAGCGGGAACAGCACAAAAGAGACCTTGCCTCTGATTAAAGGTACCTGGGTTAAAACCCAGACTAAATTGGCCAGTCAGAACTTCACCTTATCTTGCACTATGATTGAGGTTTTTGAAATAACTTTTGAGCTTTTATATGTGTAAAAAAAAAGAAGGGGTTATTCTCACGCCCAAAAATAGTAGATGCAAGTTTGAAAATTTGAAACGAGTGTTGGTCATATGTAGGCTTTCACGGATGCTACAAATGAAATGAATATTGTTATTTTAGAAATGTAATTTAAATAAAACTAGAAGAACCACACGGCTAGCATAAACTAGAGCAGACGGGCGTCTTCTGCCTCCCATGGGGCGTGTGATAATTTAGATTTTGTAGCTTTTTATCGTTATATTAATACAAAAATTGGATCAAACAGATTCTAAAAAGCAAAAATAGTAAAGAAAAAAAGCGATAAAACCATTAAAGAAGAGAAAATGCAGTTGCTTTTCCCTACTGATCTAATAATAATTTTTTAAAAGGAGGCGAGGGAGGCCACCGTCATCAGAGTTAATGATGCAAAAATACATCCAACTTTGCATAATTTATTTTAAGTGCCCATTCTGGCCCTGCCTTTGCCCTGGACTAGCAGCTGATTAACCATTTATTCCTACCACACTTCTGAGCTTTGCAAGTTCATTATCCCAGCCATAATTTCCGCCTTCATCCAGGCAGGCTGCTTTGGTTTTGGAACAAGCAGTGCCATCTCTCCAGGGAGAACAGAGCATCGGGGGCGCACCGAGGCGCCTTTGCAGCTAACACTAATGGGCTCATTCTGACTTCTTCCTATCCTTCCTGCTCTTTTTCCTTTTTTCCAGCTGAAGAAAAAATCCTTTAGAGAAATCTTGGGGCTCCCCCGCATTCTGCAGCAACCTTCACAAAGGGCTGCCCCCTGAAGCGTCATCTGATGGTAAAAGCTTTCATTTCTTTTGGGAACTCCACCATCAGGACCAGAAAGAATTTATTCATGAGTCAAAGGACAGCCTGGCACGTTTTCTCTCTCATCTGCCTGCTCTTGCCTCTTCTTTTTTTTTTCCTGTTCAGAGTTTTTAAGTGCCCTTTTCTTTTCTTTTCTTTTTACCAAGGACAATCCAGGATAGACAAAGAGATATCTGAAAGAAGCCTGCAAAAGGTGGGGGGGGGGGAAGAGAGGAGGAGGTGGGGAACAGAAATTAAAGAATATGATTCTAGCTGTCTGAAAAGTTTTTTGTCTAAATATTTTTTGACATTCAATTTGTAAGAAATTGAACAAATTAGAAAATTTGTATTCGTTCAAATAGGTCCCCTTCTAATGTGGTAGGATTCTATTCGACAGGAATGTATTTGTATAAATTCGTAAGAATATCTGATACATATTGGATACAAATGAATACATATCCAGTACAAATGAATACATATCCAGTACCAGCAACTATGTATCTGATACGAACAAACACGTATCCAATGGATATCCCGTCACAAATCTGCACCCTGAAAGTGTCAAACCCAACTTGAATCCACTTTTAATCCACTCTCGATCCATGCTGAATGCAATCTGGATCCCTTGCAGATGTGTGGCACAGCTGCTTTCCCACCTCCCCAGTTTAACGGATGTCCGAACTATTCGTAGGAATGTCCGAAACATTTGTATTCGTACGAATGTTAATGTACAAATGTCATAACTTTCCATCCGTGTATGAATGACCGAATTCCGACGAATAACGAATGTTGCAAATATTTGTGGACATCCCTATTTCACTTGCAGTCCACGGACCCCTGGGGGTCCACAAAAGACTCACATAGAAGGTCACCCAAGGGGCAGTCCAGGGGTGGTGGGGAAGTCCAGAGGCGGGGCTTGAGGAAATCGGACATGAAAGTGGTTCCGGGGTGACCATGTCTAATGGTGCGACTTTTTTTGAAGATATTCCTATCTGAATGGAATCCACAGTGAATAAAAGGTTAAAAACCGCTGGTGTAGGAAGCTACAAATAAAAACAAATAAAAACTTTCTCTCTTGCACTTTTTGAAAGCCAGTGTTATCTATGTTGTATCCCTTTTCCTGGATATGTGTAAAAATAAAGAAGAAAAGAAACATAGCTGGCTGGTATCTCCGGCTGCCTGTTTTCTCCTTCCGGCTTTTTTTTCACACCAAAGTTCAGAAAGGTTCCGAAAGGTTCTAAGCTGGCGACCCTGCTGGAAATCATTACTGTTCCCTAGCATATTAAAACTCTCCTAGACTATTCGGTAGAAGAATGCTGTTTCTTATAAACCGATGGGGATTTAATACACACAACTAAACCTGATGAGGTAAGCAAAGGAGATTCCCAAGTCCATCTTTCAGCCTCTTAGGACTGCAAAGGTATTCAAAAGACCTAAAAGCTAAACATTTTGTTCAATGGGAGAAAGAAAAGACTGTAGTTCTTGCCGCAGAAGAGTTATTTTTTTCCTTAAACCCCTCCTAAAATTCTACTTTATCCTATTTTTTTTTAATATCTTTTTTGGATTTTTGTACATATTCTGATTATCAATAATATACATATGCATGGTTTCTTCTATGTACAATATGCACTTCACCTGTGACCCTACCCCCACCCTACCGCCCCCTAATCCCCCTAATCTACTAGATCCGGATTAAGAAATGTACCCATTCCTTAGATCCGGATCTTCTTAGATCCAGATCTAAGGGCTGCAGTGGAAAAACACCCATAGTCTGCACCAGCATGAGGACGACAGGTCTCCATCCTGTGATATAATGCAGAATAAGGAGCAGAGCAGAAACTGCTCACCAAATGCTAAAGACCACCAATGCTTTTTCAGTTCTATAAATTGCCCGGCTACATAAATGCAGCAAACTAATATGTAGATACAAATAAAGATGTTCCTCCCACTGTTTGGCCATATTTTAATGAACTGGGGGAGTAATGAAGCCAAAAAAGAAAGAAAGAAAGAAAAGAAAAGAAAAAAGATTTTGCCCCCTTTTCATCTTTGGTTGTCCATCTGGATTTAATATTTCTGTTATTTTTTCTTCTTAATTTGAAACAGGTGTCCCCATGAGTTAATGCTTTAGAAGGGTTCCTACTTGCACATAAAACATTCAGCCTCAGGGCTTTTTTTCTTTCCACGGCTGCCAATTTCAGTTGGAAATATCTGTCTCCATCTACCGGCCAGTCCACAAGAAACTGCAATGATTTCAGCTAATAAGCGGTCTTTCGGTCGCGTCCACGTGGCTCTTCTAAATAATCGGCCCTTACTCCCGTTGTTTGCTGCGGAGGACTCTAGAAATGACTGCAGCGTAATGATGCTACCGATCTCCATGAAGAAATGATGGGGGGGGGGGCAGAGAAGAACTTTGAGATGATTAGAATCCTTAAACTAAGACTGGAGGAGCCGAGAGACAGAACAGATGGCAGCGTCTCCCATCCACAAAGTGCAGTTTCAGATGCATAACTTTGGTCTCTGCTCAATTACTTATGCTCTCAAAAAGCGCACTGAAACATCTGTTGATTCCATTGACTCTGGTCTTCGGGCTCTGCAATACGCCCATGTTGTCCAAACGTCAACTGTACAAATGCAAGACGGCCATTAGGAAAGCTAAGAAAGATTTTGAGGAGCACATTGCTAAAAACATCAAAAGAAATAACAAGAACTTCTTTAAGTATATCAGAAGTAGGAATCCAACCAGGAGAGCAGTTGGACCACTAGATAGTAAAGGAGAGAAAGGGGTAATTAAAGAAGACACGGAGATTGCAGAGAGACTAAACGAATTTTTTGCTTCCGTATTCACGGAGGAAGACAGAAGACACATGCCAGTAGCTGAGCCTGTGTTTTCCGAAGAGTTAAACTGTACAGAAATAACCAAGGAAGAGGTCCTGGCATGTCTTAATAAACTAAATGTTAACAAGTCACTGGGACCAGATGGTATTCATCCAAGAGTCCTTAAGGAACTCAAATGCGAAATTGCCGACCTTCTAGCAAAAATATATAATCTTTCCCTAACATCAGGCTCCGTACCTGAGGACTGGAGGGTAGCAAATGTAACACCAATATTCAAAAAAGGATCCAGGGGTGATCCAGGCAACTACAGACCAGTTAGCTTAACGTCAGTTCCGTGTAAGGTGATGGAAACCATTATTAAAGACAAAATTAGTGTGCATATGGAGCAGCAGGCATTGCTGAACAAAAGCCAGCATGGCTTCTGCAAAGGTAAATCATGCCTCACAAATTTGTTGGAATTCTTTGAGAGTGTCAATAAACACGTGGATAAAGGTGAACCAGTAGACATTGTCTATCTGGACTTTCAGAAGGCTTTTGACAAAGTCCCACATCAAAGGCTACTGAGTAAACTCACCAGCCATGGAATAAAAGGACAGGTTCTGTCCTGGATTTGTGACTGGCTTAAGGGCAGAAAGCAGAGAGTAGTAGTAAACGGCAATTTCTCAGGGTGGAAAGAAGTAAAAAGTGGGGTCCCTCAAGGCTCAGTACTGGGACCAATGCTTTTTAATTTATTCATCAATGATCTAGAAAAAGGGGGTACATAGTAAAATAGCAAAGTTTGCTGATGATACTAAATTATTTAGGGTAGTAAAATCTGAAAGAGATTGCCAAGAGCTCCAGAGGGATCTCTTAGCATTGGGTGAGTGGGCAACCAAGTGGCAAATGTGCTTTAATCTTAACAAGTGTAAAGTAATGCACATTGGGGCCAAGAATCCAAATTACGTCTATAAACTGATGGGGTCTGAGCTTTCTGCAACACGCCAGGAAAGGGATCTCGGGGTTCTGGTGGACAGTTCAATGAAGGTGTCAACCCAGTGTGCGGCAGCAGCAAAAAAAGCAAATTCAATGCTGGGAATAATTAGGAAGGGAATAGAAAATAAGTCAGCAAGTGTCATTTTGCCCCTTTATAAATCTATAGTGAGGCCACATTTGGAATACTGTGTACAATTCTGGTCACCACACCTCAAAAAGGATATTGTAGAACTAGAGAAGGTGCAGAGAAGGGCAACCAGAATGATTAAGGGTCTGGAACACCTCCCTTACGAAACCAGGCTGCAACGTCTAGGCCTCTTCAGTCTGGAGAGACGGCGTTTGAGAGGGGACCTGATTGAAGTATATAAAATTATGCACGGCATAGAAAAGGTGGATAGAGAAAATTTCTTTTCTCTATCGCACAACACTAGAACCAGGGGGCACTCTATGAAGCTGATGGGTAGGAGCGTAAGGTCTGACAGGGGGAAGTATTTCTTCACACAGAGGGTCATCGGCCTATGGAATGTGCTGCCAGAAGAGGTGGTGACAGCTACCAGTCTGGATGGCTTTAAGGTAGGGTTAGACAAATTTATGGATGACAGATGTATCAATGGCTACTAGAACGAATGCCTAGGTGCATCTTTCAGGCTGAGGGGGGGGGGAGGAAATGGGGCGCTTCTAGGGCCATCTGCTGGGACTCGAGAGCAGGAGAAGGTTTGTCCTTGTCTCTGCTTGAGATGCCCATGAGCATTTGGTGGGCCACTGTGTGCGACAGGATGCTGGACTAGATGGGCTGTGGCCTGATCCAGCAAGGCTTCTCTTATGTTCTTATGTTCTTATGTTCTTATGCTGCATGCTTCAGAATTTCCCCACGTCCGTCAGTATGAACCTCGGCAACCAAATTATGACACCCACCCAGACATCTGCCTTTCCCAAACTCTTGAACAGAATCTCCTTTGTGTCTTGGAAATTCAGGCTGCATTATTTAATTTGTTGGTACTGTATATACTTGTAAAACCTATTCAATTCATTTACCAAAAAAAAAAAAAAAAAAGACCACACTAAGGCACAAAGAATTATTACATGGATATTTAGTGAGGGTTTCCACTAGCACTAAGTACTCATTAGGGACCCATTAGGGACCCATTAAGGACCCATTGGGCTCAGAGCAGGAAGACCTACTTTCCACTGCAGACCCCATTAGAACCACATTTGTTTCCACCAGTTCTAGGAAAATCTGGATTGAATGGGTCCTTCAGGACCTATAATCTGGATCTCCTGTAGACCCCATTAAAGGGTGGTGGTGCCCCCAAACCCAAAGCTCCAAAGCCTGTACACCAGCTCTGAAGCTGGCTCTGAAGCACAGCACAGGCTCCGAAGAGGACCCCACGCGAGAGCAACGGCAATCTTGCAGGCCTTTGTCAAAGGCTCCGGAGGATCTTCGAAGTTTGCAGCAGATGGCTCCAGAGAATCTCCAGAGTTTATGACAAAGCTCTGGAGATTCTCCGGAGCGGTTCTGGAGAATCTTCGAAGAATCTCCAGAGGATCTACAGAGATTGCACCCCCTGTCCCCCAAAGAACCTGGGGTGACGGGCAGGACCCACGTGGGTCGATCCGGATTTGCCACATGGTGCTCTGGTGTTTCCACTGTGGGCACCCTTAGCACCCATTGCTATTGGGTGCCGCACCGCCTGTGGGAAACATCAGGTACCTCCCTTAACCTGGATCTACTTGAGGGACCCATTCCTTAGATCCAGATCGGGTACCTCCCTTAATCCAGATTAGTTGAAGGACCCATTCCTTAGATCCAGATCATCTTAGATCCAGATTAAGGGAGGCCATTGGAAAAAAAAAACCACACACCCATGTTTGATTTTAAATGTTGTTACCTGCCCTGAGACCTTTAGGTATAGGATGGGATATAAACAGACAGACAGACAGACAGACAGACAGACAGACAGACAGACAGACAGACAGACAGAAAGAAAGAAAGAAAGAAAGAAAGAAAGAAAGAAAGAAAGAAAGAAAGAAAGAAAGAAAGAACTTCCCTGCTTCTCACGCAGCAGTTGTGATGGGGGGCAGTCTCCCCACTTTCTACCACCAGAATCTACTCTTCTGCAACCCAGGAGCTACTGAACAATGATGCTCAGCGTCGAACTGGTTAAACCTCCACTGGAAGAGACATTTGTTCAGGCAGAGCAGCCCTCTGCTGCCCCCACAGCTGTCTTCCTGGCAGACAGGAACACAAGGAAGAATCCAGTAGAGCAACAAAGAACGCCTATCCTTTCAATCCCGTCTACAAATCAGAAACAGCAAGAAGAAAACTGGAACTGAACGCATTCATTAGACTGTAATTAGAAACCACATCCCTCATCCTGTAGAAGAACTTTCAGGCTGAACAGCAGCACGTATTATCTTTAAACTGTCACCTAAACTCAAGACATAAATTCTTTTACTCTTTTATTAACCAGTGAACTAGCTAGCAACCTTACGGCCGGGCCTGTTATCTTATCAGGTATACAGGCAAGCAGTAAATAGCTTCTAGCTTTTATGCTGCAACATTGTGGGGGCAAAGGAATTCTTTCTTTCTTTCTTTCTTTCTTTCTTTCTTTCTTTCTTTCTTTCTTTCTTTCTTTCTTTCTTTCTTTCTTTCTTTCTTTCTTTCTTTCTTTCTTTCTTTCTTTCTTTCTTTCTTTCTTTCTTTCTTTCTTTCTTTCTTTCCCTCCCTCTTGGTACACATAATCAGTACCTGGGCCTTCCGGTTCTGAGTGCTTTTCCCTTGTGGCACCCGAGGGGGTTGGCTGATCTGGTAACTGTGGTTAACTGAAACCGCACTTACCAAATCAGTGGATACTGGGAGCCGACTGTAGACTATAAATATATGTTGGGTGAAGTGCAGATCCAAAATACATCAACCCAAGATACATCTTTTTAGGAATGCTACTCATCATATTCTAACGGCAGTCCTCCAGATGTACCTGGACTTTGCCTCCTCGCATCGCAGTCTCTACATTCCACGCCAGTTGTGGGCAGGAACACCTGGTAGGCCTGCCATTGGAGACCCCATTCAAGAACATAACGCCGCCCAAAGTGTATTCCCTCCTCCCTCCATCCCAACAGACGAGAAACGTGCCAAATCTGGACTATAAATGAACCACTTGGCTGCGAATGCCGGAGGTTTGTAAGGCTTCTGACATTCACAAAGGACCAGTTCACCCCCAGTTTGGTCCTGCGGCTACAGCTTCGGACTGGTAGTCTTCTGGTTTGATCCTGCACTCCTCCACAAAGCCCTGGGCTAGTCACAGCTCTCTTTCTGGGCTCTCATAGCCCCGTCTACATCACAGGGTGCCTTGCTGGAAAAAGAACAGTTTTGTCAGCCACTTTTGAGTCCCCTGAAGGGTGAGAAAAGTGAGGTATAAAAAGCAACTCTCCTCCTCCTCCTCCTCCTCTTCTTCCCTCATGCTCACTACCAAGGCTGTAAAATGCACCCAGAGAGTGCAGCTACATATATCTGTGCGCTTAGATTCCTCAGACAACTTAGGCTGCATCCAGACATATCAACTTCTTATTCCACTATATTTGGATATTCCAGAATAAATCATGGATGTATCCATGATTTATTTTGGGAAATCCAAATATAGTGGAATAAATAGCCAACATCTGGATGCAGCCTTGTGGTCCACCATTGTCAGAAGGCCCAGGGTGCCAGCCAGTAGCCTTTGGGGAGCTTCAGGGGAGCACGTGGCCAGTGGTTAGTAGGTCAGGCACGTATTTTACAGCACTTGTGTGAGGAACAGAAGAGAAAACCATGTGTGAGAGGGAAAGGAGCTTGATAAACCAAATCCTAAGTGACTGACCAGTTCTCTTTTGAGAGACAAATGGTTCAAAGGGTGCCTGGTTTGGGTTTGCCATGAACCAAACTTGGCAGAACCTGGTTTGGAACATTTCTACGGCTGACCTTTGGGCGAAATGGGGTAGCAGAGGCAGTAAATGAACTAATTACAATATAGAAACTTAAAAAAGACTTTAAACCTCTATACGAATACAGAGAAGTGTGGTCCCCATTTATAACAAAGATTCCACTCCATATTGTGAAATTCCTATTTGACTAAAGTAATATAATTGTTTTTGTATTATATTCTGCCTCAGACATAAAGACAGGTGAAGTTTAAGTGGTCGAAGTGATGTATAGCAAAATATTGCTGCCATTATGTAAATAGTTACATGTTTGTTTGTAGTTATGTATATTATTTGTATATGTTTCTATGGAAGAAATATTTATTAATTTGTAACAGCTTAACAAAAGAAAAATATTTGAATTCAAAAAAGAATGGGATAGTGGGGGTAATTAACCCAGTAGTTGCCTTTGAGCCAAAATCTCTTCCACAGGTGAATGGACCAGTAGCTTTGACACACCAGATCATTTCTAGGACCAGTAGATGAGTTAGATGGAGGCTTCCATCTTCTCCCTAAATGGGAGAGGCAGATGGTTTTACGTACTGAGCTAAAGGTCTCAAGTACAGCCCTTTATGTATTTTTTTAAAGAAAGAACTGTTTGCTGGAGCAGGTGAACCTGTTCTCATTTGGCCACGTTTCACACACTGCCTGCAAGGACTACAGTCTCTCGGCTCCAGAAAGATTAAGTCAGAAACATTTCACATCCACACACGTAATGGAATAAAGGGAAGGAATTTTGAAATTCTGGACTGCAAGGCAGCGGAAGGGAAAACACCCTTCCTTCTATTCGAGCATCTCACCAAAACTAGCTCTAGGTTGTCCATCCCTCTGTTGTGATTATTTTCTGTTGCCAAAGAGTGCTCTTCACATCCAGATATTGTTTTCCACAATCGGAAGCCTGAAGTGGTACAACCTGGTCTATTACCTCAGAGAGCTATCAGTTTGTTTTCCTTCTCTTGCAGAGGTACAAGGCATAGGGATATACAAGAGGGGCTTTTCTGTGGTGGCCCCAAGACTTTGGAACAGCCAGATGCCTACACTGTATAGTTTTTGAAAAACTGATCTTTCCAATCAGGCTTTTGCTGTTTAAATAGCTTCCTCAGAGTGCTGTCCTGTTAGGGAGGGAGGGAGGGGTGATATTTTTAATTATGATTTAATATTTGATGTATTTTATTCTTATCGTAACCCACCCTGGGACCATTTGTTAAAGGGAGGGATATAGGTTTATTAAACAATCAAACAAACAAACAAACAAATAATGTAGGCTGCCCAGCAGGGGGCAGCAGACTGCAAGTGGGATTAGGGTTGAGGTCTGGGTTCAAAACTGATGCCTATCAATAAGTTCCCTTTTTTGGAGCAAATTACAGTCTCTCTAAAGTTAAACTAAGGTGGTAAGAGGTAAAAGCAGGCAAGAAACCCATATCTGATGCCCTAGTCCAGTGATGGCGAACCTTTTGAGCTCGGTGTGTCAAAATTCACAAGAAAACCTAGCTTAACTCGGGTTCTGTGTCACATCTAGAAATATCCATAATTTTGTGATATCTGTAGCTCTAGTAAAAAAGTTATATTTTTGATATATTATTTTATTAAAAGCAAAAACAAATAATTCCTTACATTAGTGACTTTTGTCTCTGAATTTTGTTTGCTAACTCTTCAGTTGAAAGTTGGAATTTTGTACACTTCAAGAACAAGCGAGCACTACATGCCCAGGTGCCAGGGTGACCAGGTGTGTCACCCAAAAGGGCTTGGCGTGTCACCTGTGACACGCATGTCATAGGTTGGCCATCACTGCCCTAGTCTGTAGTCCTAGGGAAACAGAGGGATGCATAATACAAGTTTTATAAAGATGAACAAGCAGTCGCAGATTCCATTTCCACCTCCCCCATATAACATATACCACGCCAAGAGAACTTAAGCCAATTTTCAGCCACCTCCACAGCAAAACAAGAGAAATTAAAATGTGCCACAGTCTCTCTGACTTGCTTCTAAAGGCTGCAGAGGCCTCTAAAAAACAAAAAGCAGCAGCAGCAGCAGAAGAAGAAGAAATATAAAAACACACCAATTGAATGCATATTAGGGAAGAAATACTCTTGGGGTGCAATTTTGTAAAAAAAATTCTGACAAACATACGGGTGGATTTTGAAAAGTTTTCTGTCCCCCGTGGATGCTCCCAAATTGGCCCCATGCCTTCCCACCGGACGGCAGAAAGCAGAAAGAAAACGCAAGCTTAGGTCTGGTTTGGACCCCAAAGCCCTGGTCCTCAGCCGGCCCAGGGGAACAAAGCTCCGTCGCCCCTCAGCCAGTGGTGCAAACCAGTCACTCCCCAGTGTCACCACTGCAGACAACCGCTTCCTCTGAACAGCCCTCCACGCCCCCTCATCCTTCAAGTGAGGCCATGTTCCTCGACAGAAATGATATCTCCACCCACCCACCCCCAGCCAGCTAACACCCCTTATCCAGGGGATCAGCACTGGCTAAATCTTTTTAAATTTCCATTGGCCAAAACGTTTGCCAAAGCTCCAGAGCGGACAGTGTCGGGGGGACTTACATGTCCAAGTGTCCAAGCAAAGCGAGCCGGGAGAGAAAGGTTGTCCGGGTCGCCGCGCTTCCTTTGTTCCATTCCCGTGGACAGAGAGGAGCGAAAACACTGAGCCTTAAAGGCTTTGGCTGGCAGGCGCCCGCCCCCTCCTGCCTTTGCCATGGAAACCGGCTGAAGCCATGTGATGGAGACAGGAAGCGGAGGGGAGGAAGCGCCCCTTCCCCGCATCCCTCCCCGCCACATGGGATGGAGACGAGAGGCAGCTGCTGCTGCTGATGCCGCCACCACACTGGGTGGGACATGACAAAGGAAAGATGCTCTGAGGCAGGTCCTCCTTCCACTCTAAGATCCTATAACCATCCAGCCCTATACTGGCAAGGGCTGCTTAAGGGCACAGCTAAGCATATCCTCTTCTGGTCTGGCGACTCCACACTCTTGGTCATGGGATCAGATCTCTCCAGGCCGGAGAACAATGCAGGAAAATGTTGGCAGACTGCAACCAGAGTCTACTCAGCCCCAGCGTGAGCCGAATTTACTCTTGGAAGGATCTTTGGAAGGACTCATTGCCTGCTAGCAGGCTGATTCATTGCTGCATCTGTGGCCAGGAAAGAAAACGGGGGGAGGACCATTCTCTACCTCCAACCGGCAAAGGACCCTTAAGTGGCTTCTTGCACACACATTCCTGCCCACATCCACCCTCGTGGTCACCTGTTCTGGAGGCCACCTGTATTCTGTGGCTTGGCTCAGTTTGGTCTAGTGGTTAGGAAGCCGGATTCTTATCTGGGAATGCCAGGTTTGATTCCGCCCTCCCCCATGAAGCCAGCTGGGTGACCTTGGGCGAGTCACAGCTCTCTTCTGAGCTCTCACAGCCCCACCTACCTTACAGGGTGTCTGTTGTGGGGAGAATAATAGAAAAGCTTTTTCAGCTGCTTTAATCCCCTTAAATGGGTGGGAAAAGCAGGGTAGAAAAGCCAACTCTTCTTCTTCTTCCTTAAAGATCTTCAAAGTAGTTGTTTTGCTTAGCCTACAGAAGAGAAGACTGAGGGGAGACATGATAGCAGTCTTCAAGTATCTGAAGGGCCGTCACAGTGCAGAGGGATTGTCCCTATTCTCACTTGCACAAGATGGGAGGACTAGAAACAACGGGATGAAACTTCAAGGGAGTCAGTACAGATTACATATTAGGAAAAGCTTCCTGACAGTGAAGGCAATCAGTCAGTGGAATAGATTGCCACAGGAGGTAGTGAGTTCTCCTTCACTGGAGGTCTTCAAGCAGAGGCTGGACCTGCATCTATCTGGAATGGTTTAGGGAATCCTGCATCGAGCAGAGGGTTGGACTCGATGGCCCTAGAGGTCCCTTCCAACTCTATGATTCTGTGTTGGCCTGTTTCTGCATGGTGCTTCTTCCCTGACTGTGAGGTGGAATAATTACACTGTGAGGGTCAGGAAAGCCAAGGTGATACCCTCCCCGCAATTTTGCTGAGTTCCAGTTTCCATTCGCTCTGCGCACCAGCCAGGTGACCTGGGGCTGGTGGTAGAAGGGGTCTGGCAACATCTGAACTAGGGGCGTTCAGCCATGCCTCTTTTATTATTATTATTTGATATATATTTATTACAAACATCATAACAAACAAACAAATGTCTAAAAGGTAACAAAATTATTCAACCATCTGATAACTGATAATGGAAAGGAAGGAGATGGGCGTAGGGCCAGATTTACTTGGGTTTGTATGATGAAAAGTCACCATTTGCCACAAAACGGGCTTCCTGTTCCATGGCTTGCATTTTGTAAAATTGAGCCATGATGAGTTCATTAAGCAGGAGAGATAAGGTACTTTAAATCCATTTTCCCAATGTCAATTGTCCAGTAGACTTCCGATACAAAGCCGTCTTTGCCTTGGCTGTAGTGATCAAGGACTTAATCAGATCGCTATTACATTTAGGGGCAGCGTCCTCCTTAAAATAATGCAAGAAAACTATAGCAGGGAGAGCAGGATATCCTGAGAAATAATTTCACTGAGCATTGCCTGAACTAGATCCCAGAAATTTTTAACTGCTGGGCACTGCCACAACATATGAAGGTATGTGCCTCTGTTCTTACATTCATTCCAACACAGCGGTGAGCATCTATTATTCAACCACACCTCTTCACATGTCCCCAAACTACAGTTCCCAGCATCTAGTGGCATTGAGGGGCCTGGCATTAAATGCTGGGAGTTATAGCTCTGGATCAGTTGGAGGGGCAGAGCTGAGTACCCCTAATCTAAAGGGCTACTTCTGGTTTGTGGCACGGACAACTGTGCTTTGTTGTGAAAAACCCATTGGCTGTCTGGACCACTCGCACTTCAGTCTCTCATGAAAGGTCCATTTGCATATGAAATGACTTGGTATTGCCCTGTTTCTTCTGAATGCTGATTATTTTATTTTGATTTGTTTATTTGCTTTCTTATCCCACCCTATACCCAAGGATCTCAGGGTGGGTTACAACATAATAAAATGAACACATTAAAACAAATCACACATTAAAACCATGGCAGCATCTGAATGTGGAGAAGAAAAGGCTGTCCTTATACTTAACCAAAGACCAAGGTAAAGAGATGCGTCTTCACAGCTCATGTAAACACACAGAGTGAAGGTGCCCGATGCACCTCAGGAGGGAGCCTATTCCACAGTCTGGGAGCCACCACTGAAAAGGCCCTATCCCGGGTGACCACCCCTTTTGCTGCTGTGAGTGGCCGTACAACCAGGAGCGCCTCCCATCCAGAACGCAGGGCACGTGCAGGCTGACATGGAAGAAAGTGTTCCTTGCGGGGCAGAGGAGCTCAAACGGTGGCTTGCCAGATGTGCAGGACCGTAAAGCCTGGTTTGCCACCCACCGGTGTAAATGTCCAATCCCTGTGGCCCTCTGAAGGTGCTCCCTAGGTGCCAGCCACCCCTGCCAACAAATCCTTGCTTTACCTGACAAGGTGCGCCATGAATGCCGACCACGTCTTGCAAGAACACCTGGTGGGCTGCAGTTTGAGCACACCTTGTTACAAGGGATGATAGGGGCGCTCAAGAATCTTGGAAGAGGAGAGGTGATGCAGGAGTATGTTGAAATGTTAAGAGCCCACGTTCGACAGAAAAATGGAAAAGAGGCAGAAGGGGGGGGGGGGAGAGAGAGAAACTTACAGTCCGCCAACTATAAACAGACTTGGAGAAACAGCAGTCCAGGCCTGAGAGAAAGTGTTGCAAAACAGTAAGCAATCAAGCAACTCTGTGTGCCAAGCTGAAAGGAACAGAAGATTGAAGTGGAAGGGATATTTCACCATACTGCCATTTAATGTTGTAGGTTGAAAACACTTTGAAGACTGAGGTCAATATGTAGACCAATCAGCACCTAGGCAATATCCACACTGTTCCTTTGCATCATGCCAGATGTGTGTTGTGACCACGGGGTCCACGTGCCACTGTACACCACAGAAGGGCATGGATTCCCATGGCTACATGGCGGCCACGTGGTCCCCTTGCTTGGCCTGTTCCTCTAGCAGGGCCTCACTGGAAAATGATCGCCACACAGGCCACACGGGTTCCTGTCACTGCCCTGCAGACCCATTCTGGAGCCTGGCAACAATTCTCAGAACTCCGGAAGGGGCTCCAATTCAGGGCAATTTCCAGGGGCACAGCAAAAAGTTCCCTGGCCCAGGGGGTAGAGTTGCGGTCCACGCCATCATTTGCCAGGTCTGGAATGCGTTTTCCAGGCCAGGTGCAACATTCACAATGCA
Source organism: Aspidoscelis tigris stejnegeri (assembly GCA_023333525.1). Lineage (NCBI taxonomy): Eukaryota > Metazoa > Chordata > Lepidosauria > Squamata > Teiidae > Aspidoscelis > Aspidoscelis tigris. The sequence goes on from JALMGA010000013.1 coordinate 8,765,269, forward strand.
TGGCTATGCTGCGCATGTGTGGAAGCTGCCCTGCTTCCAATGATCTACAAACCAGGCAACAACAAGTAGAGTAAAACAGTAGTAACAGGGCAAAAGTGGCAGCACAGGATTAGAAACCTCACCACACCTCAGGTTTCACTTGCCTGAGTCTTCTGACATCCCTCTACCCCTCTTTTCTCACCCATTTAAGGGGACTCAGAGCAGCTGACAAAGCTTTCTATTCTTCTCCCCTCAACAGACACCCTGTGGGGTCGGTGGGCCTGTGAAAGTTCAGAAAGAGAGCTGTGCCTAGCCCAAGGTCACCCAGCTAGCTTTGTGGAGGAACACACACTTGAACTGGGAAACCTCCAGATAAGAATCTGACTAGGTAGGTAGGTGGCTTCTCTCTCATTCTTCTTCTCAGCAAGCTCTGAGCTCACCTCCTCTTCCTTCATTGTCAAAGCACAGCGGATCTTCAGCTCTACGCGTGGGAGAAGAGGTATTATGGCCTGTTTCCCACCTCATCTTGGCGAAAAAGGAGGGATACAGGATAAAAGACACAAGGTATGATTTAACCCAGCAGGGGAAAATTAAAGGGAAGTCCTCTCCTCAGTCACAAAGTAGGTTTTAATGATTCAGATTACGGCACACACAACCACCTCCCCTTCCAATACCTTTCCTTTCTCAGCACGGAAGGTCTGCAAGCATTCAATCTGCCTACAAAATCAAGAACTTGAAGCAACAAACTGTCTCGGCAGTATACTGTCTGGGAAAAGATAATAATAAGGCGGACGTGGAAAGCTGCACATCTCTATATCAACATGACTGGGTTTTTCTGTTGTTGTTGTTGTTGTTTTAAGAAAGGCAGTAAGAGGCCAAAACAAGCTTCACCTGGAAGGCCCCTTGGTTTCCACAGCAGGCAAAGGGGCTGTTTTAGAGCTACACGCGACATCAGAAATCAAAACAGCTTTGTCATCCATCCTTCAGAACAGGCTGACAGTGCAAAAAACCTGCTAGAGCATATTGTTGTGCAATGGTTACACCTGCGCATGCCTTTGATCCAACCTGACTGCTGTAATCTGTGGGATGCTTTAACCCTGCAGCACCTGAGGGGAAGCAGGGATGGAGGAAGCGACCTGAGTAATTTTCTCATCTCCTTCTAAAAGCAACAAACCTCAGAAGCAGCCGGGCTGTGAAAAGACAGATGGCACGGAAGATTACCAAAGACTCATCCCCAGTTGTACTGTGAGTCATGAAGATCTGGCTAGTTCTCTGCGTCTCAAAGCCACCTCTGTGCCCACCCTGTGGTACGGGTAACTTCTGCAACAGCTGCCTTCCTTAAAAGCTGCTGACAAAACTTCTGTTCCTTTCCCTGTGAGGTTAGTGGGGCTGTGAGAGTTCAGGAAGAGAGCTGTGCCTAGCCCAAAGTCACCCAGCTGGCTACATGGAGGAACACAGACTTGAACTGTGAAACCTCCAGATAAGAATCTGACATTCTAACCACAAGACCAAATAATAATAAGAGCAATATTATTTTTCTTAGGGACTCCAGTCCAGATAATACTGTTGCCAAGTGGTTGCATTCCAATATCCCCTCAGATTTTTAAAGGCCAGGTTTGCGCTGACATTTCTCTGTTTTTCCTTAAACTTTTTTTTCATGGGTGAACAGGCAAAAGATCTGCTGGCAGAAATAAAAAAGAGCAGCAGGGGACAGAATGGTTGGCAAGGTCAGACTTATTTATGAGCTTCCAACCATGACTTGGTGCACAGGTATAGAGCCTGTTGCAGAGAAGTTAAAATTTTGCAGAAAGGCTGATTGGCTGCGGGAGAATGGATTGGGAATGAGATTAATATCCTGCTTTAGGCTGGCCTCTAAAGATGATCAGCCACAGAACAAAACTGCAAACCTACATGCAGCCCATGCTGTCAATCAATTTAAAGCAGACTTTCTGAAGCCTGTTAAATGGAGTCTCAAAACGGAAGCTCATTGTAAAGGAATATTTTAAAAACTTAGTTGCACTATCCAGATCCACCTGGCCATGGAGGGAGAAAACAACATCACTATTGTCTGCCTGTCTGCCTGCCTGCCTGTCACACCTGCCTTTCCTCACAGACTCCCCAATCAATATATTTTTTTGAGGGGGAGGGGAAACTATAAAAGTAGATTTTGAGATTTTTCTTAGACAATACCCCTCTAGCGAGGGACAGGCAGGATGCTTCTAAGGCCATTTGCTTGGATTCGAGAGCAGGAGAAAGTTTGCTCTTGTCTGTGCTTGAGATGCCCGTGGGCACTTGGTGGGCCACTGTGTGCGACAGAATGATGGACTAGATGGGCTCTGGCCTGATCCAGCAGAAAGCCTCCTCTTATGTTTTTAGTACATTGGATTAGATAACACCACCTAGCCTGTTTCCATCAAGAGAACCTGAACCTGCTAAAACAATTTTTAAAAGTGCTTTCTCCCTTTGTGTACAGAAGAAGAATTGGCTTTTATATCCCACTTTTCTCTCCCTTAAAGGGACTCAATGTGGCTGACAAACCTTCTGTTCTTCTCCCTGCAACAGACACCCTGTGAGGTAGGTGAGGCTGTGAGAGCTCAGAAAGGCAGCTGTGACTAGCCCAAGGTCGCCAAGTATTCATGGAAGCAGCAGCAGTGTTGGCTTTTCTACCCAACTTTTCTCACCCATTTAAACTCAAAGCGGCTGGCTAACCTTCTGTTCTTCTCCCCGCAACAGACACCCTGCAAGGTAGGTGAGGCTGTGAGAGCTCAGAAAGAGAGCTGTGACTAGCCCAAGGTCACCCAGCTGGCTTTGTGGGGGAGTGAGGAATCAAACCTGGTATACCCAGATAAGAGTGTGGGAATACCACTAGACCAGCCTAGAGCCAGCCCTGAGCCAATGAAGAGCACCAAAAAGGAAGCCAAAGTGTTTCTGCGTCTACTTCCAGTTTCATTCCCAAAACCAAACACGTACTACCCCAGTGATGGAGAACTTTTTGAGCTCGGTGTGTCAAAATTCGCAAGAAAACCTAGCTTAACTTGGGTGCTGTGTCACAAAACCTAGCTTAATTTGGGTGCTGTGTCACATCTAGAAATATCCATAATTTTGTGATAATTGTAGCTCTAGTAAAAACGTTATATTTTTGATATATGTATTTTATTAAAAGCAAAAACCAATATTCTTTACCTTAGTGACTTTTGTCACTGAATCTTCAATTGAAAGTTGGTATTTCGTACACTTCAAGAACAACCAAGCACTACACGCCCAGGTGCCAGGGGGACCAGGTGTGTCACCCAAAAGGGCTTGGCGTGTCACCTGTGACACGCGTGTCATAGGTTGGCCATCACCGCACTACCCTGTGCATGTAAAGGGATGGCCAGAGACAGTGAAGAAGCGAACAGGGAGTGAGGCAGCTCATACAGAGAACCAAGCAACGGGAAACCATTCCGCACTTCTTGGATACAGCCTGGTTTTCCCCAACCCCAGAAATAGAAGCAAAGCTAAAGGCAAAGCTTGAACAGCTTGCTGCCTATTTCTGTTGATGCAACTTGTTTCTGAACATTTCTCCCCCGCCCCCTTGGCTGAACATGTCTCTGCAGGAGGCGGTGATGTACCCTCTGTTCCAACATTATACACGGAAGCAGCTGGAGTCCATGGGTACGAGTGGGGAAGTGCTACACCACTTCCCTTGAAGCCCCGGGACATCGGGCAGATGTTAGGACAGAGGCGCCGCCTGTTGCAGTGCTGCACTAGGCCAAAAGAAGGACTTAGCCACTTTTGCTAAGAATCTGGTGAGATCACGGTCTTCAAAAAATAAGAAATCAAGGGCCCACAGCTCAGTTGCACAGCAATGGCCACCATGGAGGAGGCCCATCTCCCAATAGTTCCAGTTAGAAGAACATCACAGAAGATGCTTACAAAGGCTCCTTGTTGCCTGATTCTGGGAAATTACTGCTTACCCAAGTAGAGGAGAGAATACTGGAATAACTGAAGAACGTGCTTGCGTAAGGCTTAAGGCAAGGAATCCTGCTGCATCTGTCCAGAGCCAACCCCAATGCACTATATTCTTCTCACAAAAGCCAGCCAGATGTCCTCAAGAAGGAGAAGAATACAACAGGCTCCTCCTTCCAGAAGCTGATCTTTGGACCTGATGTTTTTCATGCCTCATGTCTCTACACTCCAGGATGGTGAGGGTCACAGGGAGAAGCCCCAGCCCCAATTACGGGTGTGCACAAATATTTGGAGGCATTCAAAATTCAATCAAATGGGTCTGAATTTTGACATTCAAATCAAATATCCATAAATTTGAATTTAAAGATTCAAACAAATTTCAGGTCTATTTGTTCGGACATTCGTGTGTGTGCAGGTTCGTACATGATGTGTACTTGCAGATATGCATCTTTGCAGCATCTATACGCATTTGTATGGATCCATATGGGATGAAAATGGGTTACATATGGGATAACTACAGGATGCATATGGGCGTGTACAGATGCGTACGGGATGCGTAACGTTGCGTACGGGCATATACGAATGTTGTCGACATTTGTAAGTGCAAATTCGAATAGAAAATTCAAACAAATAGATTCAAATTTGCTTAATTTGAATTGAAATTGGTTATATTCAAATTTTAAAGGTTCGAATTGAATTGAATTTTTGGATATTCAATTCGAATCAAATGGAATCCCCAAAATTGCATTCATGCACACCCCTAGCTCCAAGCCTTCCTGTTTGTTGGCTTTTTAAGGCTCCCATGGGACTGGAAGACCACTGTGGGGTTGGAATGCACATGGGGAAAAAATTCAAACCCATTTCACTATCAAAGTGAACATCCAAAAATTCAGTTTGTCGAAGAATCGTGAAATTAAAAAAAGGGATTTTTGCATTCACAATCAAGCATTTCCATAAGTTTTTCCCATTTAAAAAGTCCTTTTTATCACCCCAAAACATAGCAAAATATGAAAATCTGAGTGAAATGTTTGGTTTCGCAAGCAGGAACCTTGTTCAAATGACCGGGTTTTCAATTTGATGTGAATACTTGTGAATTCGAAAAAAATCCAATCAAATGGTTAAATTCTAATGTCATTTTGCACATCTCAACAGTGGAGAGTTTAGGTAACAGACCTCACTGGGTAGAAGAAACTTTCTCCTCCTTTCAACTATTATTTACATTTAATATGCTTCCATAATAGATGAATTCTTTAATTGCTCATATCCTGTTCTATTCCTTAAGTTGGTTGCCTTGAGCGTCTCTTCTGATGGAAAGGCAAGGTATAAATAATAGATGGAATGGGACATCATTTCATAATATATAGGCAGGGTAACTAATCGTCCTGAAATTCCTCCTGAGGCTATGTAGAATGAGCGCCACTGCTACACATCAGAGTGGGAAATTTAATCATTTAATAATGTATAGTTGCTTGTGAAGACACAGAATTGTCCCTTATGTAATTCTGCAGTCTATTCTTGCAACGTGACTTTTAATACAAAGCCATGTTTTGCAAACTACTGCTCCCTAATAAAAACCAGGAGGACTCCAGACCTCCATCTTACCAAATTAAGAGAATGAGCCTAAGAACAAAAGAAGAGCTCAGCTGGACTGGACCATAGCCCATCTAATCCAGCATCCTGTCTCACGCAGTGGGCCACCAATCGCTTCTGAGCATCTCAAGCAAAGATGAAGGCAAAACCATCACCTGCTCTAAATTCTCTTCAAATGGCCTTTAGAGGCATCCTGCCTGTCTCACCAACCTGGAGGCGGTACATAGGCATTCGTTCTAGTAGCTAATGTCCTCCATGAATGTGTCAATAAGAACGTGGCCTGCTGGATTAGGCCACAGCCCATCTATTCCAGCATCCTGTCTCACACGGTGGCCCACCAACTGCTTCTGGAAATTTCAGGCAGAAAAAGAAGAGTTGGCTTTTCTACCCTGCTTTTCTCACCCATTCAAGGCGGCTGATAAAGCTTTCTATTCTTCTTCCCACACCGGACACCCTGTGAGGTGGGTGGGGCTGTGAGAGCTCAGAAGAGAGCTGTGACTAGCCCAAGGTCACCCAGCTGGCCTCACGGGGGAGGGCGGAATCGAACCAGGTATTCCCAGATAAGAGTCCGGCTCCCTAACCACTAGACCAAACTGGCTCAGGAGATGAAGGCGAAACTTGTATCTGCCCCCATCTCCTTGCAAATGACCTTTAGAACCACCCTGACATGTCTAAACACAGCACTAAAAACAAGTGAAACAGCATTTTCCTGAGCATCTAAGAAGAAACATGGTGGTGGTGGACACATTCTGTTATACAAACCACATGTTACTCTTCCTTTTATTTATTGTCTTCCAACCCACAGACTCCCAGTTGTAACAGAAACATTTTATCCTTGTCAATCTTCCCCATCTCCTGCACAGTTTGATACATTTCTATCATGTCTTTTTGACTTGAAAGAAAGTTACTCCAAATTTCCCAGTCATTGGCTGCATGTTTCTGAGACCTTTCACTATGTCTACAGGGACTCCATGACCCAAAAGACGGTACTTTAAGTGCAACCGCAATGTACATTTTCAGTTTTATTTTCAGCCCTTTCCAAATGGAATCCAGCATGGAAAAGATGGAGCTATTATCGTTAGCATTATTGTAAGTGAGGTTCGGTGAAAGATTCCCTTTCCTTTTCCTCCTAGACAGCAACATCTGAAACAGGAGACAAAGTAACCCACACACCCTTTGCCAACTCAGCCTGTGCTAAAATCTTACCAGGGGAAAAGCAACAGTTAATTTCACTTTCAACAGCCTAGACGTGGTAAGAAACAACCCACATAAAGCAGAGCAAAATATTGAGTTATGCAAATGCACGATTTTCCTAATTGCACAGTCCTGGAAAGCTGCCAAAATTAATAGAATTTGCAAATCATGTTTATATAAGAGCTGCACAGAAACACTGCATTTGAGCAGGGAGATTATAAAGCAATGATTTGCATCCAGTGTTTTTTAAGACTTAATTTATGCACTTTTAAAAGATATTCAGTTCACTGAGGCAGAGAAAACCATCTGTCTATGAAACCACAATTCCTCTAGGATGAAAAACAAATTATATACATTTGCAAATCAACACAGTGTAAACATGTGTGTTGCCATCTCACCCTTAACAGGGCGATTTTACAGCATGATTTTGCTTTTCTGCCAGAAGCAACTGGAGGCCCGGCAACTGTGCCACTGTCCCATAGCACAATGGTTTTTGGAAACAAAAACACCATGTCATACAAGGGAGATCATTCTCTTGGGGTGTGTTCCCATTCAAGATTTAAAGAGCTTTGAAACGGTTTAGAGTACAACCATTCCCAAAGTTTTAAAAGAATCCACAGTCTCTGAGGATTAAAGGTCCTGAAACATGGATTATCTGTATTTGAATTACAAGAGGTCTCACTGCCCGATTTAGAAATAATCCTCACTATTTAGCAATGGGAAACCATTCTTTAGGGGCATTCTCCTCCATTTCAACTGATCCAATGATAAGTCATGGTTTTGTCCCCCTTTCCCCAGGCTCTCACCATTATGCGCTATGGAGATCAGGCTTGGCTGAAAGGGGGTGGTGGGGAGGAGGTGAAGAATGAGAGAGATAGACCATAAGTAACAAGAGATCAGAACACAATGTAACAAAGAGATCCAATGAAAGTGTCTGATTTTACAAAGACAGGCAACAATTGTGACTTTGAAGGGTTCCATTCTGTCAGTTCTTGTGTAAAAGCCTCCTCCCTCCCTCCTCCCTTCCTCCCTGCCATTTCATGCTGCTCTGATCCACCCATCTAGCACAAAACACCAGAAGGGAAAGTGATCTTTAATTTTCTACTGCCTTATTAACATGGGAAGCTGTGCTACCATGTGGGGAAAAGTGGTGAACAAAAACTGCTGCTCCATGATCTGAAATCAGGAACAGGCTTATACAGAGGATGGGGTTTGAATTGCCCTCCCCGAGGAAGTCAGGGTATGATGGTGCCCAATTGCTGACTGCATGGGGAGAGGGTTCTGATGAGGGAGGAGAGAGGGGAGGGATTTTCTCCCCTGTGAGTCCACATTATAAGATAACAGTGGGAACACACACACACACACACACACACACACACACACACACACCTTGCTACTGATAAAAAACAACAACCTGGTTTAAATCTGGATTAAACTGCCCAGTGAGAGAGAGCCATTAACATTAATTTTCAGAAGTGGTTGTAATCAGTTCTGTGTACAAGTTGGAAGTAGACAGGCTAGAGGCTGTTGGGCATTATCTGTTACCTCCACCTCCACCCCAGGTGCAGAAGGAGTTTCTTTTATTCTGCATTGATCCAATGCATGTTGAAGCACCAGCCAGCAGAAGCAACTGTAGAGCTAGCATGGCCCTGGGCCCAACACTAGACTCTGATGATGATGGTGATGAAGAGTTGGCTCTTCTATCCCACTTTTCTCACCAATTTAAGGGGACTCAAAGCAGCTGACAAACCTTCTGTTCTGCTGCACACAACAGACACCCTATGAGGTGGGTAGGACTGTGAGAGCTCAGAAGAGAGCTGTGACTAGCCCAAGGTCACCCAGCTGGCTTCGTGGAGGAGGACGGAATCAAACCCGGTATGCCCAGATAAGAGTCCGGCTCCTTAACACTACACCAAACCACTCACCCAATTTGGAAGCCTTTGCGGTCTCTGGCAAAGCCCATTCACACCTCTATAGTGCTGGGTGGATCATCAGAGGTGCCGCGCAAGTGCACTGGCACCTCAGGTGACCCCAAACACGAGTGCGCATGCGTAGCACATCACTGTTGTCCTACTGATGGTGACAATGCACTCACAGTTGTGCCAGCCACAGGGATGAATACGGCAGTGCCCGGACACGCACCCCGACCTAGGGTAGGTCTGTGGATGCATGGGGTGGGTGGGACTGATGGTTCACACTAGCATTCACAAATGCACATGCACAGTGCACGCCAGTGGGAGTCCACTATTCCCATTCCCCGGATGAGACAGGAAGTGCAGAAAGGCCCTTGGGTCCTGCCTTAAAGCAAAAACACCCAAATGGTAAAAGCATGAAAAGGATACAGTATTCAATGCCCAGAAAAACCTGCAAAACTAGCTGTTAAGAGGCTAAGCTGCTTCTAAAATGATTCTCAGGAGAGAAAAACCACAGGGCTCAGCTTTTTTCTGATAAGGCTTTTGAAGTTCTCCTTCCTCCCAGCGCTAAGCCAGCCTGCATGGCTTTATAACCCTGCTTTGTGGTCTGTTCTAGCTAGAGTTAAAAATTCTCTGAAGTTCCAACACCTCTGACAGAAGTGGAAACTGCAGCAACGCTTGACAGGCAGGCGCTTCTTCCCCGCATCCCTCCCGCCTCTTCAGCGATCCTCGATGCTGGTTACACGTGATGGCTAAGAGCGCCAGCCTTCTTCCCCAGGCTCACCCAATTTGGAAGGCTGGCCTGAGAGCATTCCAGGAAGCATAGGACTGCCTGTGCTTTCTGCCTGCGACAGGCCGGAACAGAGAGACCTCAGCCGAGTTAATGTTTATCCAGCCGCAGGGACCGCTGTGATCAGATGTGGGCCTTTTCGGCAGCGGACACAGAATGTCCCCCCCTGTGTCGTGATCGCGCACCGATGGCTGGTGGGCTGCAGTGCGCTCCCAGGTGTGTGTGGCTGATTAGCATTCCGTCCAAAAAAGGGTTGCTGGAAGTGTTTTCTCGGCGGGGGCTCCAGAGCTTTGAATAACTTTTGAGACCAGTTTGGGCAGCTTGTCAACAGACGAAATGCTTTGGTTCTTCTGTGTAATCATTAAAAGGGCAGCAGAATGAACTAGGCATGTGCACAAATGTGGCTTTTTTGCACTCGCATTTGATTTGAATCGAACGCCAAAACATCTGATTTGATTCGAAATGTTTAGAATCCAAACGCAACAAAATCCGAATCGAATCAAATACATTCAGATCTACGTGTTCAAACGTTAAGATTCAAATCTGAAGATACGAATGTCGACGACATTCGTTTGTGCCATACGTATCTGTACGCGTTTCGTACGCACCCCGTTTTATCCCGTATGCATCCCGTATTATAAGCACAAATGCGTACAGAGATTCGTACGGATACGTATGTAATACATACGTATCTGCACCTTTGAATTATTTGAATCATCATTCAAACAAATGTTTTGGAACACCCGAAATTCATTCAAATGTTTAAATTCAAATGTGAAGACATCTAATTCGAATTCAAAAGTCCACATTCGATCAAATCCGAATTTCAAATATTTATTTTTAATTTTTTCATCTTTGTTACTTTACAGTACACCAAAACAAAACACATACAAATGATACAAATAACACCGCAAAATTTATATCCCTCTCACTGTTACATGGGCTCCAATTTTTGCTAGACCGCCTTTCATTCTATCTGGCAGGGAGTCTTGATTACTAGCTTTATATAGTCTCTTCCACAGATCCTGGAGGCTCTTCTTTGGTCTCTCCCCCAAGTAGAGAAGTCTTTGGTGCCAGTTTCAAATATTTAGAACATTCGTGGACATCCCTAGCCTGAACTCAGGCCCTACTAAGAACACAGAACCTAAGAGGAGCCCTGCTGGGTCAAACCACAGCCCATCTAGTCCAGAATCCAATTGCACGCAGCAGCCCGCGAATTGCCCATGGGCATCTCAAGCAGAGACAAGGGCAAACCTTCACCTGCTCTCCAATCCCAGCAAATGGCCTTAGAAGCATCCTGCTTGTACCCCCAGCCTGAAAGATGTACTTAGGCATCCACTGATACATCTGTCATCCATAACGTTGTCTAACCCTTCTTTAAAGCCATTTAGGCTGGCTGTTGTTACCACCTCTTCCGGCAGCAAATTCCATAGACCAATGACCCTCTGGGGGAAGAAATACTTCCCCTTGTCTGATCTGACTCTCCTACCCATCAGCCTCCTGATTCTAGTGTTGTGTGATACCTTTCCTATACCGCAAACCATTTTATATATTTCAGTCAGGTCCCCTCTTAAACGCCGTCTTTCATGGCTGCCATGCCCGTTGGGATTTGGATTAACGAAGACCATATTTCAAGACCGTTTCTGTGGAATTGCTCATCCGCTTTGTAGCTAGATCTGGAACTGAACAGAACAGCTTCCACAAGGCCGTAGCTATTCTGCTTGGTTTTGTAAACAAAATGGGCAAATTTGATAGTGAATGTTTGCCCAAGGGGTTTAGCTAGCTGGAAAAAGATCAGGACAGCAATTTCCTCCCTTTGAGTCTCACCCAAGGAGTTGCCTTTCTTTCTGCCACATCTTCTTTCTCCCCACCACCATACCACGACCCCAACAGCTGTCTTAAGCCCAGAGAGTCACATTTTTGCCAGGTTGATGCCTGAACAAGTAACTGCTGCCTCGGCGCGTTCGCAGCCAAGAATAACCTTCACCCCACGCCTACCATGACCTTCTACACTGCTGGTATCTTCCTCCAAGCCTCCACCAGGCCTGCGGAGACCAACTCCCAGCTACAAAATGCGCTTAGAGCTATGTGAGCTTTGCAGTGAACGAGATTCTTCCAAAATTCCAAGGACTGCAGGACAAAATTTCACAGTGTTTGGCAAAGAAGAAAAGCCCCAGCCTGAGTCAAAGGAGAAGACTACTGCGGTCAGCAGCTGCTTTCTCTGTTCCAAATCTCACATAGAAGAGTGGGATTCTCTGGGGTCTCCCTGAAATTTTTAAGAGCCACAACTCCCATCACCCCTGATCACTGAAGGGGAAGGCAGGAACAGGAGTCAAACTGGGGGGCATGTTCACACCTTCGCTTCCCCAGGGGGACACCGGATCGATTCCTGACGTCGCCAGCGCTTCCTACGCGATGGCGAGGTGCAAATAGCCTCCATTACGGAGGCGATCATGAAGCCATGGCACTGTTGCCACAATGATGGGGTAACATGGCATTAACTGTGGTTTCTAACTGTGTACCTTATTTTAATTTGTATCTTGATTTTAGTATGTTGTTTGATCCGTTCTTACCCGCCCAGAGACCTGCGGGTAGGGGGCGGGACAGAAATGTAAACAAACAAACAAACCTCTCCAGGCTCCATCTGAACCTCCTCCATCAGGGGGAAGCGCAAGCAGAGATCCGCCCCAGGAGTCAGGTAGGACAGATGTGGCACATACAAGGAGACAGGTCTGGTTAAGATGCAACTCTGGGCAATGCATTGGATCGTGCAGGAGTTCTGCCCTTGCTCACCTTTCCACCAAGTGCAAAAGAGTTCTGTACCTGTAGGGAAACTAGCTCCCTATCACAGCACCAAAGTGACCAGGGCAGTGGTCACTGGTTATCTATGCACGCAAACTACAGTCAGACCCCCATATCTGCTGGGGATATGTTCTGGCTCCTACTGTGGTTACCTGAAACCATGGATAATTGTGAACAGGCCTTCCGGTTCTGGAGTCATGCAACTCCAGAATTGGAAGTGCTTTTCTGGCCCCCGGAAGGCCTATTTTGGCCTCTGGAGGGCATTGGAATAGGTGTCCAACACCACCTAACCCTAACGCCTCCTGCCCACCTCCCACGTGCCCCTTACATATTCAGATGGGCTCCGGTGGCATCACACACCTATTCCAATGCTCTATGGAGGCCGAAATAGGCCTTCTGAAGGCTGAAATAGGCCTTCCGGTTCTGGGTGCTTTTCCCTTATGGCGCCCGCTGAGGCGGGGGGGGGGGAGGGGCGTGTGAGCCGGCAACCGTGGATAACTGAAACCATGGTTACCAAATCAGTGCATACAGGGGTCCAACTGTATATGGAAAAGAGCAGAGGCAAACAGCACCCGGTTTTCAAAATGTGGCTCCCAAATGCTTTTTGCCCTTGCAAAATTAACTTGCCAATGATTGCACCTCATTCCATATTTTCCTTTTGTGGCTTCTGCATTCTTGGTACTGCGGGTTAAAAATTTAGTTCCTCAAATCTGTATGCCATCCTTTTGTTCAACCCAATGAATTAAAGCTGAAAAGTCTGAACTTCAACTGCATCTGGATTGTTTTGTTCAAAACCCACTGTGGTAACGTACAGAACAAAAAACTCGAAAAATGTTGCCTCTGTCCAAATATTTATGGACCTAACTGCAGATAGATACTTTTATTTATATCCCGCCATTTTCCCGAAGGGACTCAAGGGAAGGAAACATGAGGTATTACTATTCTTTTCACTGTCTGAATACCTGCGTGGGTTTTTTTTTTTTTTACAATGACAAAAGGTCCGCATTTTCTAAAAGAGGCGACTGAAAAAAGCCCTGTCTGATAGCACCCTAAGTGTTCTTCTTACCTGACACACAGCAAGTATGGTCAAACACATGCATATTTGCTGGACTGGGGAAAGGCTTTCCACATGCTCAGCATCATCACCAAGTAAGGTAAAAGAATCCATCCCTGCAGGGGAATCTACAAGGCTCAGCTGTCTCAAGCAGCAGGTGCTGCAGAGCACGGAAGACGTCTGCGTTGCCTTTAGGTGCAGTGAAAGAAGAAGAGTTGAAGAAGAGTCGGCTTTTCTACCCTGCTTTTCTCACCCATATAAGGGGATTCAAAGCAACTGACAAATCTTTCCATTCTTTTCCTCACAACAGAACACCCTGTGAGGTAGGTGGGGCTGTGAGAGCTCAGAAGAGAGCTGTGACTAGCCCAAGGTCGCCCAGCTGGCTTCATAGGGGAGGGCGGAATCGAACCTGGTATTCCCAGATAGGAGTCTGGCTCTCTAATCACTAGACCAAACTGGTTCATAATTATGAAAGGCTCGCTTGTCAATCCAGTTGTATTCTCTGAAGAGGATGGAGCCCTGTCCTTCACTCCGAGCGGCAGTTTCTTATGGGAGAGCTGGCCCCGCGCTTCGCATTTATAGATTCAGTTTTCAACATTTAAGGCACTCAGGACACCTCCAAAACAATGGCTGGATAAACCCACTAGGAAGCAATAATGCGGAGCGTGGCTCCCCTACCACTGTCGCTTCCTCAACGGGCAGAGCAGGCTATGGAACTGTCTGTGCATGTTTTAGTGACATATGCACACATCTGGACATTTAGCTGGCACAGGATACTTAGCACACTTAGCTGGAAGCCCTGCCCGAGGATGAGAACCTAGACATCTCTCCTGGGGGTGGTCTAGTGGTGGCAGCCTAGACCCCTCTGCCCTCTGGGTGGCTCTCCAGCCTGGTTGGTCACAAACATCTTGGAGGAGGGGATTCTTTGCAGGACTGGGGCCTTTGGTCAGTTGCTCTGGACTACACCTGGTCTGAACTACATCGGAGACTATAAAGGACGGCTGCTTATGGTTTTCAGTTGCCGGAAGCCCTGCTCGAGGAGCAGAACCTTCCCTTCTCTCCTGGGGCTGGTCTAGGGGTGGGAGCCTTGACCACTCCGCCCACTTGGTGACTCCCCAGCCTAGCTGGGCGCAGACATCTTGGAAGAGGGGGATACTTAGTGGGACTGGGGCCTTTGGTCAGCTGCTCTGGGCTCCACTTGGCAAAAGCTGCCTCAGTGTGTGTGTGTGTGTTTTTCTTATTTTGCAATGTTTTGTATAACGTATAGCCGTCCAGAGACCCTTGGGTATGGGGTGGGATATAAATATAAATATAAATAAATAAAACATGCAATTTTTATAATGTATTTTTATGTTCTGGTTATTTTGCGTTGTATATTTACTGTTTGTTATCAACCGCCTTGGGCAAATTTTCTTTTGGAAGGGCAGTACACAAATAAAATGGAAATGAAATGGACAAAAACAATATGTCACCTCACGCACATGTGGTGGAAGAAGCAGCTATGGAGACTCCATCCACACAGTACTCAAGCACGCCATTCCTAGAAAATTCACAACCAGCTCTTGGTTTTCAAACAACAGTTTTTAGTGCTTTTAGGAGGTACGTAGTGGGTCTAAGCTGGTTGCCGGGCATCACGCGGGTGCCAGTGTCTGGATATGGCCTCAGTTCTAAGTCCACTGTCCACCAGCACTACTTTGTCATCTGCGAATATCCAATATAAACGGATACATTTCTGATATGTATCCTGTAACATAGCTGCTCTGAAAGTCTCAAATCCAGCCTGAATCCACTTTGAATCTGCTCTCAAACCATGTCGAATTCACTCTGGATCCGTTGCAGATCTGACTGACCCAGCCACTTCCCATTTCATGAAAGTCCCAAACCTTTGTATTCGTGCGAACAACGGAGTACGAATGTCATAATGTTCGATTTGTATACAAATGTCTGAATTCCTATGAATTCCTATGAATAATGAATGTTACAAATAAACACACACATCTCTATCCTGCACCTTTGACTGACATCCCAGCCTCTCTCAAGCCACAGGAAAAGCGGCCAACTAAATGAAACATTTATAAATAGCATTATATAAAGGCCCAAGCCAGAAGAAGTGCTTTAATATAGAATCAGCCTGAACGGCAGTGGGAATAATGCAACTGAGCAGCAGCAGCAGCAGCAGCAGAGCAACAGGAAATGGCTTTTAATAACCTCCTGCTTCTTCTGGACGGCAGATGTCCAGGCTGCTGGCTGGAGAGGAAGTCACATGCCCAAGAGAACATGTCACAGGGGAAAACACAGTGAGGGGGAGAATAACTTCTCTTTGCCAGAACTTCACAAGGAAGCTGAGAAGAACCGACTGATGCCGCTTGAAAAAACCACATTTGCATTTACATCTCTCTCGTTCTCTCTGTGGGTGAGAGAGAGAGAGAGAGAGAGAGAGAGAGAGATCCACCTCTCCATAGCTGGACAAGGCAGAAAGAAACACCTGCCAATAGATTCACTTACGATGTTAGATGTGGGCACATTTGGTGTGGTACTTTGAGATAAAACACACACTTGAGAGTCCTGTCCGGACTGGCAGGAACATTCAAATTCACCTTATACTGCGGCACAAGTATTGCTCATTCTGCAGTAAGGTAAAATACACAGGATCAGGCGTCAAATGTGATGGCTGCGTATTTCAATGCGCAGCTTTGTTAAGTCTGGACCCAACCTCAGTTTGGTCTAGTGGTTAGGGAGACAATCTCATCTGGGAGTCCCAGGTTTGATTCCGCTCTCCTCCATGAAGCCAGCTGGGTGACCTTGGGCTAGTCACAGCTCTCCTTCTGAGCTCTCACAGCCCCACCCACCTCACAGGGTGTCTGTTGTGAGGAGAACAGAAAAGCCTTGTCAGCCGCGTTGAGTCCCCTTAAATGAGTGAGAAAAGTGGGGTAGAAAAGCCAACTCTTCTTCTTCATTACCAAAGCAAGCGGAACCTATTTGGCTGCTTCTGGCCCTTGTAAAAAACAAATAAATAGAAGCCAGACAAAAGCCTGCCTCTCTTAATGGCGGCCCAACAACCTGCCTCGTGGAAAAAACAAAAAAAACAAGCAGAAACAAAGAACAGGCCCCCAACATAAGTTCCACAAGAGACTGTGTTGTTGTGGGTCCCTCCGTTAAGGCCCATCTTGCGTCCCAGGAGGTTTTTTCAAATCAAGAATAGCCAACTAGGGAATATGAGTACATTTGGCGATAAATAATTTCATGTCGGATTCCAAATCCCCTGCAAGAGGAAGGGGAAGTGTAGGGAAACTCCCTTCCTTCTTCATGCACACAACACTATTCAGCGCTGTTACCCTGTCTGGAGAGGAAAGACGGCTGTTTTCTAAATCTTCTATTGAACAATCCATATCAAGCAATTGATCTCTTGGCTGATTTTGCTTTTCAATGCTGTTGTGCTAGATGGGAGGCCTGTGATTTCTTCCTCAAGCCACGAATTAAGTGACAAATTTTAATGACCTACTGGAACACGTTCTGCAACATTCGATTTGTGTACGGATGTCCGAATTTGTATGAATTCGTGCGAATAATGAATGTTAAGAATATTCGCGCCCATCCCTGCCCTCCTCTCTTTTGTGAAAACTTTGCAGATGAATTTGGTCACACAAACTCTTTGAATCACTCATGCTACAAAATGTCCACCTAACTAAAGCCAGGTGGATCATTCAAAAATGACCTTTTTCGGTTTTGCTTCCTTGGGTCTGCTTGTGGAAGGTCCACCTGGTAGAAGGCTGTGGGTGATTGATTTATGGGGATGTGTATGGATAATCTACGAGGATCACGGGTTCATACACAAAGCATACTTGCAGATATGCATTTTTCCCACACCCATGTGCATTTGCAGAGATCTGTACGGGATAACGGTTTGCATACGGGATAACTATGAGATGCATACGGATATGTATGGATGAGTACGGGATGCATAACGATGCGCACAGGCACATACGAATGCTGTCGACATTTATAAGTGCAAATTCAAATTGAAAATTTGGACGAATAGATCCGCATTTGCTTAATTCGAACAGAATTTGGTTAAATTTGAATTTTAGAGATTCAAATTGAATTTTTGGATATTCAAATCGAATCCCGAAAGTTGCATTGGTGCACACCCCTAATCTTGATGCAGTTTTATTGGCAGGAGTACAGAAGTGGTTTGCCATTGCCCACTTGAGGAGGGGCAGAGGATGGAACTGGTAGCCCGCTGCTTCCCAGGCAATTTGCTGAGCTATAGCCACTCCCATATGGACGCACAATAATACAGGCCTTTATCACTTATGTGACTGGGACAGCCTTGCGTGATCCGGGATGCTCCACACGCTTGCTGTGGCTCGGTCTCCATCCCAGAGCGGCCTGGAACATGCACCTATGTTCCCATCCTCTGTAGCTGTGGAGCAGGTAGGTGAGTGTAACCAGGCCTTGCGTGAAGCTCAATCAAAGAAAGACTTCAGTACAACCCCTACAGATCTTAAGGCAACTGCAGGTCCATATGCAAGAAGATATTCTTTTAGGTATTTTGGGTCCGAGTCATTTAGGGCCTTATAGGCTAAGGTTAACACCTCGAATTGGGCTCAGCAACAAACTGGCAGCCAGGGCAGCCCCTTTAAGACTGGCACAAAGTACATCTGGCCAGCTCTTCCAGTCAGCAATCTAGCAGCTGCGTTCTGCACCAGCTGCAGCTTCCGAACCATCTTCAGGGGGAGCCCCACGCAGAAGGCATGACAACAGTCCAGTCTAGAAGTTACCAGAGTGGCCAATTCATCTCTGTCCAGGAGGGCCCTGAGCTGTCAAACCAGCCATAGTTGGAAACAGGAACTCTTGGCCACAGCTTTCACCCAAGCTTCGAGCATCAGCAAAGAGTCCAAGAGCACACACACCCCCAAAATTTCACACCTGTCCCTCCCAGGACATTAAACCCCACTGAGGGCAGGATGCCTCCCAACTTCATGGACTCAAGTCTCTGTGACGCACGGCACCTGGATTCAGCTTCCATTTATTGCCCCCCCCCCATCCAGCCCTTTACTGCCTCCAGGCATCTGTCAAGCACTTCACCCAGCCTCTCCAGATTCAGATGGCACAGAGAGATAGAGCTGGGTGTCATCTGCATATTGATGACACCTCACTCCCCATCTCCCGAGGACCTCTCCCCACGGCTTCATGCAGATATCAAAGAGCATGGGAGATAAGATCAACTCCTGAAGGATCCCACAAGTGAACTCCCAGGAGGTCAAACCTGAATCTCCTACTACCACTCTCGGGGTTGGACAAACCTTTTCCCTCAGGCGTACCATGAAAAAAGATGCCACACAGGATAAAAAGCAGACGAGGGAGGAAGGAAGGAAAAGGAGAAGAAGATTTGGCTTTTCTACCCTGCTTTTCTCACCCATTTCAGGGACTCAAAGCGGCTGACAAAGCTTTCTATTCCCCCCACACCAGATACCCTGTGAGGGTAGGCAGGGCTGTGAGAGCTCAGAAGGGAGCTGTGACTAGCCCAAGGTCACCCAACTGGCTTCATGGCTGAGGGCGGAATCGAACCCGGTATTCCCAGATAAGAGTCCGGCTCCCTAACCACTAGGCCAAACTGGCTCAGGGGAACTGTCGGGCAAGGCCACCTTCTCTTCTTCGCCGAACCCTGGTGGTGCTGGATGGGTGTCTGGGTAGGGGTGAGGGAGGAAATCTGTAGTCTGGTGAATGGGCTTTTCTGCGTCATCTTTTTTCACTTCTCTCCACTGTTTGCACCATCCCTTAGCAGCAACTGCAGGAAAACCGACTCTTTTGTTTAAAGGGCTTCATCTTCCAGAGGATTTTCCAACAATTTCCTAGTCATTGTTTGAGCCAGAAATTCAGAATGGTTTGCCAAATCTCCCCGACAAAAGAAAGTTAACTGGCAACCGTGCTGTCTGCTCCCTTCCACTAAACCTTTCTGGACAGATTTCTGATCTTCTGACATGGTTTCACCCACAGGCTTCTACCAGGTGGACCTTCCATAAGCAGAACCAAGGAAGGTCTACCAGGTGGACCTTCCACAAGCAGAACCAAGGAAGGTCTACCAGGTGGACCTTCCACAAGCAGAACCAAGGAAGGTCTATCAGGTGGACCTTCCACAAGCAGAACCAAGGAAGGTCTACCAGGTGGACCTTCCACAAGCGGAACCAAGGAAGGTCTACCAGGTGGACCTTCCACAAGCGGAACCAAGGAAGGTCTACCAGGTGGACCTTCCACAAGCAGACCCAAGGAAGGTCTACCAGGTGGACCTTCCACAAGCGGAACCAAGGAAGGTCTACCAGGTGGACCTTCCACAAGCAGACCCAAGGAAGGTCTACCAGGTGGACCTTCCACAAGCAGAACCAAGGAAGGTCTACCAGGTGGACCTTCCACAAGCAGAACCAAGGAAGGTCTACCAGGTGGACCTTCCACAAGCAGACCCAAGGAAGGTCTACCAGGTGGACCTTCCACAAGCGGAACCAAGGAAGGTCTACCAGGTAGACCTTCCACAAGCAGACCCAAGGAAGGTCTACCAGGTGGACCTTCCACAAGCAGAACCAAGGAAGGTCTACCAGGTGGACCTTCCACAAGCAGAACCAAGGAAGGTCTACCAGGTGGACCTTCCACAAGCAGAACAAAGGATCTACCTCCACTACAGTCACCCCAACCTTTTTAAAACTCCCTTTCCCCCATTGTTTTTTGCTTTTATTTTTTAAAAATATGAAACGCCTCATGAATTTGCGTGCCATCCTTGCACAGGGGCTGCTGAGCTAATCTTCTCTATATTGTTCCAATTTTAGTATACTTGCTGCCAGAGCTAATAATTTCACCCATTTTTAAATTAAAATTATTAATCTATCGGAAGTTCAGGAGAAACCTCAGTACTACAGACCTCAACCAAAGAAGAAAAAGGCTCTCGGTCTTATCCTGGATTTCATCCCAGAATGGAGACCTGCCATCTACCTGGTGCCCACCTTAATCTACACCAGCTTTTAGCTGGCAGGTCCCTGTTCTGGGATATGATTTGGAATGAGGACCAGTGCAAAAAGGGCTAAAAGAAGAACGTGCTTCATCGCAACCTAATTATGACACAGACCAGAGCAACAACTGGTAGTAGTAGTAGTAGCAGCAGCAGCAACAGTAATAATAATACTGAACTTCAATGGCTCTGGTACAAACTGGTAGAGGCGGTCCCAGTGGTGATTGGCAGACTGGGTGCTGTACCTAAAGACCTTAGTCAGCACTTGAAAACCACTGGTGCTGACAAAATCAGCATCTGTCACTTGCAAAAGGCCACCCTGCTCGGTTCTGCACACATCATACGCCGATACATCACACAGTCCTAGGTGCTTGGGAAGCACCTGATATGTGATTTAACACAAAAGCCAGCATGGTGATCTTGCTTGCTGGTATTACTGTTGTATTGATGATGATGATGAGGAGGAGGAGGAGGATAGCACCCCTTCCACTGAAGGATGGGCCAACAAACATATACAATCAATAGGCAAAAAAAAAAAAGATAAATACATATATTTATATAAAGATTGAACTCTCTGTCATCTGCCTGAACCACTACTAAGCAAAGCAGTGGGCATAAGATATAGTTAAGACTTCAGCTCCCATCAACCCCCATCACATTCAACATTAGAGTAACATGGATGGATGGATGGATGGATGGATGGATTTCTAGGCTACAAGGTCTTGTTCCATATTCTTTGACTTAGGACTAGTAGAAATTCCCTGAAAACAAAGATCAAAATAATTAAAGCAACACTCTTTCCTGTTGTAATGTACAGCTGAAACCTAGAGGCTCCTGAGTTTACATCCCTTCATGGTCTTGTGTACCATCAAGTCATGGCCAACTAGCTTCAGGGAGGAGTGCAGAATCAAACCGGGGGACTGCCAGATAATGAGTTCTTAAGGGGACTCAAAGTGGCTGACAAACCTTCTGTTCTTCTCCCTACCAGATAAGAATCCAACACACTAACCACAAAAACAAACTGGCTCCTGACCCTACTTGTGCTATATTTCACAGGTTGTCCCAAAGACACCTGGCAGACCATTGTGGAAACAGGGTGCTGGTGTAGATAGGCCACTGGCCTATCAAATGTAAAATACAAGGACTCTACAGCTTTCCCCATATAGATGCAAAGCAGGCTGAGGGCAGGGAATATTTTGTGCACAGAAAACGGGAGCAAAAGAAACAAACTGTCCCTCCCTGAATTAATTTTCCAACAAAGAACAAGAGTTGGCATTTCTACCCCACTACTCTCACCTAGTTAAGGGGACTCAAAGCAACTGATAAACCTTCTATTCTTCTTCCCACAACAGGTGCCCTGTGAGGTAGGTGGGGCTGTGAGAGCTCAGAAAGAGTGCTGTGACTAGCCGTGGTCACCCAGCTGGCTTTGTGGAGGAATGTGGAATCAAACCTGGTATTCCCAGATAAAGAGTCCAGCTCCCTAACCACTAGACCAAACTGGCTAAGAAACTGGCAGTCCACACTGGGGATATGACTGCCAATTTGGAGAGGGAAGGGTTAAACAACCCTTCTCATCCCCATGCCTACATCCTAATTGCCATAATAAGGCAGCTTTTCAGATTGTGATGTTGTGTGTGTGTGTAAATAAAGAACCAGCCTTGGCATCGCATTCGTAACATGTGTTTCTGGCCCTTGGAAAACAAACAGGAGGGAGCAAAGGCCCTTCTCCTGAAAATTACACCCTGCCAACCTACTGGGAGAATTTTCAGGCGGTGAAACCCACACTGAAAATTATGCAAGCAAGGCAACCAGCAGCCGGGGATGCAGTCCTGGTGGCAGGCAAATTGCGGCCAACTGGCAACCAGACGAGACGCTTGGGAACTGGAAATTTAATCAGACATTTGCAGGGAGCGGCCACTCAGCCGTGAAATGGAAAACGAAGATTACCTGGTCTTATTCCCCCCGGGGGGGGGGGGGGGACCCATATCAGAACGATGGAATAAAGGGATGCAAAAGAGGAGGACAATACCTTGGCCAAGGATGGAGAAGCCTCATTATCTCCATCTTCCTCTTATCTGGGGAAAGCCATGCCTGCGTCCACATACGGCCTTTGTTTCACCTGCAGTTCCTGGTCACCAAATCCCCTCTAGGTCTGTTGCTGCTGTGATTCTTGATCAGTATCTATGCTTCCCCCCCCCCCCCACACACACACCTTTATTTCACGGTCAAAATGGGGCTGCCTGCATTCATCCGCCATACATTCCCAATAAAGCCCACAATCTGGGCCTAACAAAGCAGCTTGTTCTTTGGGATCTGTTCTCTGTGCCTGGAATTCCTCCAGCAACTCCTTTCCTCCCCGTTCTATCCCACCCTATCTCCAGCGGGCCAGAGAGTAGCGCCTATCATGAAACAGGCTTGGAAGAGCCAGAAAAGCACACAAGACACTCACCCACTGAAAACCAGGCAGAATTAATGAGTTCCTTAGACTCTTCTTAGGGGCAATGAACGGCGGGCACAGCCATTCCAGTTCAGCAGGGGACTTCTGCAACCGGGGGGGGGGGGGGGCACGAGAGAGAAGACCCCGTTCTGATTTCCCCCTAATTCTGCAGAGGGGCCATTTGTAAGGACGCGCACAGATATTCTTAACATTTGTTATTCACAGGAATTCGGACATTCGTACACGAACTGAATGTCATGACATTCTTACATTAACGGCCGGCAGCTCTACCGGTCACTCCCAAACTCCATGAACACCTCGATGCAGTTTTCTTGGCAGAGATACAGAAGTGGTTTGCCATTGCCTATTTCCAGGGAGAGGCTAAGGATCGAACCGGCAACCCCTCCGCTCTTCAGGCAGTTTGCTCTACCACGGAGCTACGGCCACTCAGGACTAGCAAACCCCGACCTGAAAGATGGCGACAGATAAAGGGAGAAAGGGCCCAAGTTCTCAGCTGCGGGGCCCGGTGGAGTATTGCCCACTTCGGCCTTTATCGGACGGTCATTCCGGGCAGAGGGGCGGCCGCCACTGCCTTATGCAACTGCCCTTGCTTGGCCCATTCAGAGAAAGGCATGCCCACACTCTATCGCATTCTGCTCTCATTCCTACCACGTGGCCTGGAGACTCCGGGGGAAAAATCTCTGCGGAGCCGTCCCTCTCCCACGAAGCAAGCAAGGATCCTATTCGCACTTGGCTTTATTCTGGAATATATCCCGGAATAGGGACTTGCTATCCATATGCTAGAGCAGGCTTCGGTAGGCCCAAAGTGAGGTCTGCCAGAGTCTGCATTAGCATGTGGACCACAGACCCTTATTCTGAGATATAATCCAGAAAAAGGCCAAGTGCGAATAGGCCCAAGGTGACGAATTAACAGTGCATTATTGTTATTATTAACAGCAATAATAACGATAATAGTTTTTAAAGCTGACCAAGGCTGCCAGGCCTGGAAGACCTGTATATCATCATCAGCTGTCCAGCTCTCCAGATGTGGACCGACTAACAGCTTCCACCGCCCGTCCTTGCCTTTGGCCGAGATGGGCAGGGCGCTGTGGGAGCTGCAGTATAGCACCCACACAGCTGGGCTACCCGCTAAAGCGGCCTTCTCCTCTCGCTCGCCCAGGGGTCCCTGGATGAAGCCTTCAGCACCCATCACAGGGCGGGTCTGGCAGGGGCTGAGCTGCCTTCTCCGGATCTTCAGGAAGGGGGAGAGGGATGCCGAGAAGGAGAGAATCTAACCAAGCCCCCCCCCCCCGCCATCCCGTCCATGGTGCCAGTTCAAGGCCTTCTAGAGTTTGGACCCGACCCGATCCGACCCCCTTCGGACCCCAGCAGCGTCCACGACTTCGCCCTCGTTCCGAACGAGGGAGCAAGACAACGCGAGTGCCCCGCCGCGCGCCTCCTCCGTCCCGAAGCGTCCACACGACGGCGGCTTTTCTCCGAGTCGACGACGCGCACGGCGCGGCAAGCGAGCGAGCGAGCGACGGGGCGGACGGTCCCCCGCGCGCCTTCCCCA
The DNA here is from genome assembly GCA_023333525.1 of Aspidoscelis tigris stejnegeri. Taxonomy (NCBI): domain Eukaryota; kingdom Metazoa; phylum Chordata; class Lepidosauria; order Squamata; family Teiidae; genus Aspidoscelis; species Aspidoscelis tigris. The sequence goes on from JALMGA010000013.1 coordinate 8,789,549, forward strand.
TCGGCTCTCCCCGCGCCGCGGGCGGCACAAAGGGCTCGGAAAAGCGCCCCTTCCCCGACGGCCGGAACGGGGCGAGAACGGCGAGGAACGGAGGAGGAGGAGGAGGAGGCAAGCGACGCCGGGAGCCCCGTCTGTCCGCCCGCGCAGAAACGGGGCGGCAGATTCGGACGGCGCGACACTTACATGGCTGCTGCCAGCTGAGCCCCCGGAGAGCAAGCGAGCGGGCGGCCGCCCCGTCCAGCCGAGTCCGGGCCAGGCCAGTCCTGCCGCCGGCGCCGCCGCTCCAGCGTCTGCTCTGCCCAGGCAGCCGCCGCCGAGCGGGGCGAGGCGAGACGGCGCGCCGCGCACGGGGATAGCGCGGGGAGGAGCCGGCGGCGCGGGGGGGGGCGTCTCTCTCGCCCCTCGGAGGAGTCCCGCCGCCGCCGCCGCCGCCGTCGAGGAAGAAGGCGCCGGAGGGCGGAGGAGGAGCAGGAAGGCGGCTGGCGGGGCCGAAGGAGCAGCAACTTCTGGGACGCCGGAGACGCGCCCCGTCGCTCCTCCCGCCGCAAGCAAGGCGGGGGGGGGGGCTGGCTCTTGAAATGGGGCGTGGGGGGTGGGGAGGCCAGCCGCCCCGCCCCGCCCCGCCCTTACGGTAGGAGTGTCCATCCTCATCCTCATCCTCAGACTGTCTTAGGTGGCTTCCCAAAGTTGTGCGTCGCAGTGGTGGGCGGACAAAACTGATTCTCTCTTACTAGTGAGCCAGTTTGGTCTAGTGGTTAAGGAGCCGGACTCTTAATCTGGGAATACTGGGTCTGATTCCGCACCTCCTCCACGAAGCCAGCTGGGTGACCTTGGGCTAGCCACAGCTCCCCTCTGACCTATCACAGCTCTACCCACCTCACAGGGTGTCTGTTGTAGGGAGAAGAACAGAAAGCTTTGTCAGCCGCTTTGAGTCCCCTTGAATGGGTGAGAAAAGCCCAACTCTTCTTCCTCCATGAAGCCAGCTGGGTGACCTTGGGCTAGTCACAGCTCTCTTCTGAGTTCTCACAGCCCCACCCACCTCACAGGGTGTTCTGTTGTGGGGAGAAGAACTGAAGGTTTGTCAGCTGCTTTGCGTGGATATTGACACAGACGCTGTTCAAGAACCTAAGATAGAATCCAGCTTCCGCCCACTTTCTAGAGAGAGCGGCCGCATCTGCAAACTGAGAATCTGTTTCCCTTTGGATTCTCTGACTTGGAAAATCCACCTTTGGGATGGATAATGTGAAAAGAATATGGCCGGTCACTTTGCTGTTGTAATGTTCCATTATGAAAGTGGACTGAAGCTGGATTAAAACTTAGGTGTGAACGCAGCCGTATAGTGTGTTGTCGGGTACCCTTTCCAGTCATGGCTCCTGTCTGACCGCGAGGATGGAGATCTGCCCTTTGTTTTCCAGGCCGCTTGCCGTACCACTAAGGAACACTCTTGGCATGCATAGTATTATTTATTTATTTATATTTTTAAGAAATTTATAGCCCACCCTTCACCAAATGGTCCCAGGTTGGGTTACAATAAGAATAAAACATATCAAATATTTTTAAAATTAAAAAAAATATAATCCCTTTCTCTCCCTCCCTCCCAGGACAGCGCCCTGAAGAAGGAAAAACCTGGGTGAAAAGACATGTTTTCAGCAAGCGCAAAGAACTATACAAGGTAGCTGCTTGGTGAACCTCAAAAAGAAGGCTGTTTTGGAGTCTAGGGGCCGCCACAGAAAAGGCCCCCCCTGCAAGTCCCTCTGCCTCATACCACTGAAAAGGAAGGAACCACAAGAAGGCCCTCTCCTTGAGATCTCAGTGCATGGGCAGGTCTATATGGGGGAAGGTACCCCTTCAGATACCCAGGGCCCAAGCCATTTAGACCTTTATATCTCGGGGTCAACACCTTGAATTGGGCTCAGGAGGAAATACATAATCAGTGCAGATCTTTTAAGATGGGCATGATATGAGTCCGTCCAGAGATTCCCGTCAGCAGTGGAAGTGCTGCATTCTGTGCCAGTTCCAGCTTCTGAACTGAACTGAACTGAACAGTAAATAATGACGACAGGATCCCATCTTCAGATCTCTGAAAAGTGATTTGAAATGGAACTCAAGCTTCTTAAATCACCATGGATGGTAGCAGCTGTTCCAAAATACGGGCAATATATTTTGCTTGTCTTTTTAAAAAAATTCCAATCTCTGTCCCTAACAGTCCCTCAAGAGCTTACGAAGAGTTACTCTTAAGACAGTTCTGGCTCTTGAACGTGCAAATAAGCACACAGCATGGCTGGAAAAAAGGACTGTGAAGGAAGGGCGGGGAAGAGAACCCAGTCTGGCGCTGTTTCTTAGTTCTAGGGCTGGCGTAATGGCCAGCTGTAAAAGATTCCAAGGAAAGGAGAGCCAGAATTGTACAAATCTTTCAGAATCGTGCTTGCTTTAATATGCTGTATATCATTACTCAAGCTGGTGGTGTATGTGTTGATGCATTTGGTGGGAACCTTTTAAATGCAATAGAAGCTAGGGGCATAGCTACTGCTAGGCACGGCCTTTTTGGCAGTGGCCCTCCTGAAGTGTTCTCCAAGCCTCCAGTATGCTACCGGGCTGCAGGAGAAGAAGAGTAGGCTTTTCTACACTGCTTTTCCCACCCATTTCGGGGAACTCAAAGCAGCTGACAAAGCTTTCTGTTCTTCTCCCCACAATAGACATCCTGTGAGATAGGTGGGGCTGTGAGAGCTCAGAAGAGAGCTGTGACTAGCTGAAGGTCGCCCAGCTTTTCTATGCCACTTTTCTCACCTATTTCAGGGAACTCAAAGCAGCTGACAAACCTTCTGCTCTTCTCCCCACCACAGACACCCTGTGAGGTAGGTGGGACTGTGAGAGCTCAGAAGACAGCTGTGACTAGCCCAAGGTCAACCAGCTGGCTTCACGGAGGACAGTGGAATCAGACCTGGTATTCCCAGATAAGAGTCCAGCTCCTTAACCACTAGACCACACTGGCTCACAGTTTGGTCTTCATCTACAGCTCCATTTCAGGCCCTTGCTGTCCTTTCCCTGAGGTGGACAGCTCCGGCTGGCCCGTCCCTCCTTAAGCAGTCCATCGGCTGGGTGGCTGTTCCAGGACAGGGCTGTACCAGCCTCCCGGAATTCTCACAAGCTTTGGTGTCAGCCTACAAAATTCCTGGTGGCCAGGAACCAAAGGTCCTGGCCTTGGAGCCCCAGGGAGCCTATTTTGGCAGTGCACTAAACTGGAGCACGGAGGTGGTGTGTGTTGTGTTGACAAGCCTTCGCGGCCCGGTTTGTGTAACCTAAGACTGGCTGTGCCACCAGACCTTTCTAAGAAGGTCTACCAGAGTCCTCCATCCAATGTGAACAGAACATTTGAGCAGAGGGTAGGGACTCTCCAGAAAGAGGCCCTGAACGTGGTGTACATTGTACCAGATTACTGGTAAGAGCAGAATAAAACGGTCTGCCCATGGAGAGGAAATTTGGCTTTTTTTGCAAGGAATTCTACCTTAGCTACCTGGGCCTGGGCATCTTGCTTGCTTTGCTGTGGGCCCGTTTCTCCTTGCCTGCAGCTCAGACATTTTTAATGGCTTTTGGCCACTAGAACCCAGGCTGCATCCATGCCCAAGTTTTAATCCCGCTTCCGTCCACTTTCAGAGTGAGGGAACACGCGAGCAAAGTGACTAGGCATTTTCTTCCCACTTTATCCACCTCAAAGGTGGATTTTCTGAGCTAGAGGATGCTGAAAGAAAAACAGCTAGATAGTAAACTTTGCTGATTTATTCTCTCTCGCTCTGAAAGTGAACTGGAGCTGGATTAAAACTCCAGTTTTAACATTTCCCTTCCCACCCGCTGGACAGGAAACGAGCGCGATTAACCAACGTTGACTAGTGCTCACATTTGGAGCGCTGGTCAACTTCGGCCGTTCGCTCTCCCCGCAATCGAACGCCTATCTTACTCAACACAGGGCGCAATCATCCTCTGGACGCCGCCATTTTGACTGTGGTGCCCTCTGCGACTGTGCGCGTGTCAGCGCCATTGCCTTGACGATGCAGATGCTCTCCGCATGCGCAGTCACGTCTGTGGTCATCTGAGGTGCCGGCACACTCGCACGGCAGCTCACACAACCCCGGAGCACGGAAGAAGAGTGAATGGTCCCTGCCCCGGATGCTGGAGGCAAGGTTCGTTAACATGTGGGGCACAATTTGGTAAGGGCGGGCACACTTGGAGGCTGTAACAGTCTACTCCACGTGCCCTTTCTCTTCACCAGAAGTTCACTAATCGTGCACTAGAGGCCATAGTGCCAACAGGCCTCAGGTCTTTGCCCTACTGCCCATGTGGAGAGCTGACAAACTCTTAAACCCTTTGCTTCCAAGCTATGAGTTTCGCAGACCGTACCGTGCCAGGCCTAGTGAGCGTCTGTCCCTTTACGGGCCGGAGCCCAAGGAGTTGCCAAGGTTTTTCTCTTCAAGAAATAAACACACACCTCTCTCAGCCACTGCCGCACATTTCTATTTATAGCAGAAGCCCCAAGGGTTTGGCTCTGTTGTTCTTAACAGCTTTTTGCTTCTACGGTTTCCATGCTTTCAACCTCCTCCAATCAGCTGTGCCCACACACATGCAACATCTGACTAGGGGGAGAAGGCCGCGGCTGCTAACTATTGTTGCTGCTGCTGCTCTCTTTGGGCCAGAGCCCAGTAGGGGCTTGGCTAGATGAAGTGCTTGCAAGCCAAGGGGCCAGGACTGCAAGTGCCTTGATTTTGACAGAGAGCAGGTGCCCACCGCTTGAACCTGACTGAACGTGGTGTTGCTGCAACAATGCTAGAGCACAAAGAGGTGCGTCGTGAGCTTCCCGGGTGGATTGTTTTTATGCACGTTGGAGGCCTGGCCATAGAGGCCAACAATATGGCCTTTGCTACGAGAGCAGCAGGAGCCAAGAAAGGCAGCCTGGCCTACACCCACAAGCTTTTCCAGAGGAACCCATAGCAGGCCACGATTAGCAAAACTTGGCTAGAGGCAATGTTCCCGTAGCGGCTCAAAGGGCAGCTATGCGTCATAGGAAGGGAGAGAAAATGCCTGGGAGAATTGAACATCAACATTCAGTGGGCCAGAGATGCAATAGGATCAAGCTTCCCCAAGTTTCATTTCCCTGGTTCTTAACTGTAAATCTTTTGCTAGTTGAGGAACAGAAGAAGAATTATTATTGGCTTTTCTATCCCGTTTTCTCACCCATTTAAGGGGACTCAAAGCGGCTGACAAAGCTTCTGTTCTTCTCCCCACAACAGAACACTCTGTGAGGTAGTTGTAGCTGTGAAAGCTTAGAAGAGAGCTGTGACTAGCCCAAGGTCGCCCAGATGGCTTTGTATTCCCAGATAAGAGTCCAGCTCCCTAACCACTAGCCCAAACTGCATGGGTGCTTAATCCAGATTAAGGGCTTGCGTAGTAAACATGTGGGCTTCTAGATCCGCATGTTAATGTGGATATCTATGAGACCCCAGCCCTTGCTGGTACGACTGCCTGATTGGGATTATTGGTACACCAGTGGCGCTGATCCTGATTCTCCCTCGCCTGCTTAAGCATGCCCCATGCCTGCAGAACTTATTGCAGACAACGTCTCTTTATCCTGCAACCTCGGTCCATGTGCTCTTTGATCCTTGGACTGGTATCTGATGCTGCAGACCCTCTGGCACCTTGGAACTTAGAACATTTTCGACTAAACTTGACTCTTGCTCCCCGAAAGAACTTTGAACTTTAGCCGTTTGCTACTACGGCTAGCCTTGAGTGTGCGGACATGACTTTACTCCCTAGACCTGGCTGGCTTAAGACATGACGGAAGGGCAGGGGCGGCTAACCTCCTTTTGCCCTCTGGATATGAAGGCCGGAAGTGGAAGGCTGCCTGACTGTTTTTCCTCTCCAAGGGGAGAAATTCCTTCTGCTCACCAGGGGGACAATTGTATACCCGCCCACCTGGTCATTCTGCTTCTGACCTCCCAGCCCAGTTTTCCTCCAAGTTCTTTATTGTCCCTGTTCCCGCAATTGCATGAGTCACAGCTGCTTCATGATCCTCTGCTGTCATCTTTTCTTCATTTCTCTTAATACTTAGCAGGCTTCCAGGAGATGAGAGATTTATACATGTCTTAAATAAGCACCAAGGAGGGAAAGTTTTTGACCGATGATTGCAATATGCTAAGCCTTTTCCCCTTTCCTTATGGTGATTACATCACTTATCGCATCCTGCTACAAACTGCTCACGTTCCTGCTTCCGCCTTTCAACTCTGCATTGATACTGACGTTGTATTTTGATTGTTTTGACTTTCTAGTTGCTTTTGTGTCTAGATTTCTTTACTTTCATTTTTTCTGGTCTTTCATTTTGCTTTTCCTGTCCTGTTTAAATGATTTTATATTGTACACTCTCCAAAGGCTTTAGCAATAAGATGCCATCAAAAACCCCAATAACAACAATAATAAAAAAAAATTAATTCACATACCAGGAGGAACTAAAGGCCCACACAGCTCTGGTGCATTCTGTGCAAAAGGAAAACAGCACAAGAGAGAAACAAAATACGGAACAGGACAGATCAGTATATAGATAGTGTAAGGTTTAGGCTGCAAGCCTATTTAGGGTATAAATTTATAGAACTCCCTCTATTATGAAATGTTGTTTAGGAATGCACAATTAGGAGTGTGAATGCTTCAAACTGAATGCCCGAAAATTCAATTCAATTCGAATCTTTAAAATGTGAATTTAACCAAATTCGATTCGAATTAACCAAATTTGAATCTATTCATTTGAATTTCCAATTCGAATTTGCACTTACGAATGTCGACAACATTTGTATGTGCCTGTACACATCTGTACGCATCCCGTTGTTATCCCATATGCAACCTGTTTTCGTCCCATAGGGATCCGTACAAATGCATACGGATGCGGGAAAGATGCGTATCTGCAAGTACGCAACATGTACGAACCTTTCCACATGTGAATGTCTAGATAATTCGGATGAATAGATTCAAAATTCGTTCGAATCTTTAAATTTCAATTTTTGGGCATTCGACTTAAATTCAAATGTTGAAATCTGGGCAGATTCGATCAAATTTCAAATACCTTTAAATATCCATGCACACCCCTATTTACAAATGGTTTGTATTGGATAACTCAACTGGTATTGTAGGCATAGTTGCAAGAACATGAGGAACTCTCTTTTGCTTTAGATGCATGATGTCCAGCATCGGTATATGATAAGCAAAGCAGGGAGCTGTTGTAGCTCAGTGGTAGAACAAACTATCTGGAAACCGGAGGGCTGCTGGTTCCAGCCCCAGCCTCTCCTCAGAAGTAGGCAGTGGCAAACCACTTCTATCCCTCTGCTAAGAAAACGGCATAGAAGTGACCACGAAGGTGGTCAGCCACTCATTCTAACCCAAGAGTTGGCCATGTCTTGCTGGTACCCAACAACAAACCAAGCAGAGTCCTTAACATCCCAGCCACTGACCTGCTTAAGTGCTGTCAGTTCAATTTTAGAAGCCTCCTCTGACATCCAACTTCTGGATAACCTTTCATAGCCTCATGCTTCATTTCTTGCTCCTAGGTCCTCCAGGGCTGCATGGGCCTGTACCAGGTATGCAGATGAAATACCTGTGATGAGAGACACTGTGGGACACTTGAGGAATCCTCAGCTACCATCTGAGCCCAGCTAGATAAAATCTGCCATGGCCTCAGCACCTTCTCCATCTGTTGGCAGTGAGCTGATGCAATGAGTTAGTATAATCTTTGTGTTTTGATGCTGAACAGCCAACCAGCATTCTCAGTGACCCAGGCTTTGATTCCTCTTGTAGCTGGCCAAACAAGTATCAGATCTTTGCATTTTATTATAATAATAATAACAACAATAATAATTCTATCCCACCCTATACGCAGAGGCCTAACATAACAACTGGCTTGCTTGTACCTTACTAAAATGAACCAGAATAGTCGCATTTCTTGGTCAGTCTTAAACTAATCAGTTGCTTCATGTTTGGTTCTAACGTGCTCCTTACAGAAAACACGTACAGAAAATCCAGGGTGGAGCCCCTCAGGGAGTTGGATGGACCACAGGTCATCTCTTGCACATCCGACAGCCAACCCAGGGCCAGGTGTTGTGTTTACACATCTTTGGATCACACTGGGAGGCCTAGAGGAAAACTCTGATTCCTGGGTGACTCATCAAGGTAGACATCATCAAGGTAAGGAGGGGCTGTTATGGGAAGCCCAGCATCGTTGCCCTATTGGAAATGCCGGAGTTGCACCTGGCATTCCCAATACAGGCCTTTTCTGCACTGGGCCTAATTCTGGATTAGATCTCAGGACAGAAACCCAGCGCCTGCTGTAGTCTGCACAAGCATGCAGATGGCAGGTCCCTATTCCAAGATATAATCCAGAATAGGGCCCATTGCAGAAGCAGCCCTCAGGTGGCCTCTTTCCCAGCAAAGACCTGTTCATTAAGTCCCCTTCTCCACATTCTGTCCCTGCTCCCCTTGAAGCCCTCTGGTATCAGGAACAGCTGCAGACCCAATGCTGCAGCTGCCAAGTGCTTATAACTCAGTTCAAAGAAAAAGACATTCCAGGAGGATTGACCTAGTTAGGGCTTCTAGCCAAGACACGCAACGCAAGCAACCTCCTGGGCCCTTTGCTCTTCAGAATGGGCTTGTTCCTCTGTGCTTTGTACAGACCTAAGCTCCGGCACTGTTAGAGAGAGGCGGCATTGTTCTGAAAGGGGAACGAGTTCAGAGGGTGGCCACACCTGTCATTACACTGCTACATTCTTCTGTTCACAGGACAGAGTAGCCAGATCTCTGACAAGTTATGGCTTGAGTTTGTTTGGACCTAAACTAATTTAAAGAGGTCCTAATCCTGGGAGGACTCTCCTGAAGGAACTATCTGTTGGAAAGACTGCCAACTAGAAGAACTATCTGCCACTAGGGGTGTTGCACAAAGATTCACCACATTTGATATTCATACGAATTCGGGAATTTGGAAATGATTCAGATGCTTTGATACATTCGTATGAAGCTTTGCTATATCCGTGAACCTGGGGAGGTGGGGAAATGGCTGCTCTGGTCACATCTGCAACAGATCCAGAGTGGATTCAAAGCAGATTCGGAGTGGATTTAAAGTGGATTGAGACCAGATTTGATGCGTTCAGAGCGGATACATAGGGGATTAATAGGGAATCCATAGGGGATAAATAGAGATACATAGGGAATATGTAGGGATTCGTGGAGGGGATTTGAATCAGATTCCAATCAAACATTCATATGGAATTCAAATCCTACCACATTAGAAGGGATCTATTCAAATGAATACGATTTTTTTTGCATTCAATTCGATAGAAATCGAACACGAAAAACATTTCTGCACATCCCTGGGCCTTTCTGCACATGCCCTAAAAACGGAATTAGAGCCAGATGTGGGAAGGATTAAGAAATGGCTTCCACAAAGGGAACGGAATTAGGGACCCTTTGAGGACGTCACGTCCGCACGTCGGCGCACAAAACCGGTTCTGACCTAGATGTAAGATGGGAAAAATCAGGTCTTACATCTGGCTTTTCCTCTTAAACCGTTTCAGAAGCGAATGCTTCCGAAGCAGCAGGGAAAGAGGCGGATTGCCGGTGCATGCCCAGCTGTCAAACAGGGAGAGCGCATGCTCCCTGTATGACAGCCGGCCCTGCCCACTGGCCTTCAGCCGGCTTCCATGGCTTCCCCCTCACAAGAGAAGGGACGATCCCCCCCTTCTCTTGCCAGGGGAAGCTGCCACCGTCTCCCCACCCTGCCAGGGGTCCCGTGCTGACGCCCGTCGTCTTACCTGTTTGCCGCCGGGCCGATTCTTGGAGCGGCAGGGCCAGCGTCCATCATGCGTGTGTGCACCACAGCCTCCATTTCCCAGCTGCCCTCTCGATGGTGGCTGGGAAATGGAGGCCGCAGCATACGCGTTTGCGATGGGCGCCGACCCTGCTGCTCCCAGGATTGGCCCAGCGGCAACCAGGTAAGGTGGCGAGTGCGAGCGCAGGACCCCCAGCAGGGTGGTGGCGGCGGCGGTGGCTTCCCCTGGCAAGAGAAGGGGTGATCGTCCCTTCTCTTGCAAGGGGGAAGCCAGGGAAGCCGGCCGGCAGACTCACCATGGCAGCTCCAAAGGAGCCAATGGCGGAGGCCGGTGGGCGGCCCCAGCTGTTGTCCACATCAACACCCTCTCCAATCTGGCCCTGCCGCCATGGATGCGCGGGGCCTCCGAGAATCTGTTTGTTTGAGACAGATGCTTTTTTAAAACGTTTTGCCGGAAAACAGATATTTTAGATCCGCTTTCAGCGGCATGTGCGGAAAGGCCCCCTATCTGCCACAAAGACTATTTGGTCCAGATTCTTGCAAGTCTGGGCACAAACGTATGGAATTTCTGGATTCCCTGGGCATCAGATTTCCCTTTTGGTCATGCCAATGTGATCCAATAGGATGTAAACATCTGGCACTGGTTGGGCTGCCAGAACTCCTGGAGGAGAGGAACTGCGGACCGTCTGACCATCTTAGAAACGCCACTCTGGATCCTCTGTCAGGATTTACACCCTCAGCCTTTGCTTTTCCCAAGGCCCCCACAAGGCAGGGAGGCCATTTTGTCTATGGCTGGGGACTCCTGAGTTCTGGCCTGGTGCTCTTAAGCAGTGTTCCAAAGGAAGGCTTATTGCACAACACAGCCCCATATCAAAAGGTTTGTGATAACAAAAAAAATAACAGAGCCACCTGCAAGGCCAGCAGAATTCTTTTTTAAAAAATTGCACAGCTGGCTAGAGCTTTAACACAGCGTGAGCTCCATCCACTTCTGAAAATTGCACGTATTTTGTGTCATCTGCTCCCAAGGACTGAAGACAGCCCATGTGGAATTCCTGTGAGGACTATAATTTAAACAGAAATAAGAGATCACTGCGCAGGGACAATGGTGACTCCATGACCTGCCAGTGTGCTGCCCAGGTGGCTACAGATGAAATGTGTATCTCTCCTGGGGGCGGTCTAGTGGTGGCAACCTAGACCCCTCTGCCCTCTGGGTGACTCCCCAGCCTGGCTGGGCACTGACACCTTGGAGAAGGTGATTCTTTGTAGGACTGGGGCCTTTGGTCAGCTGCTCTGGACTTCTCTTGGCCTCGGCTGCCTCAACGTGTTTGTGTGATTCACTTATTTTGCAATGTTTTATATGATGTGCAATTTTTATAATGTATTTTTATTGGCATGTTTTGATTATTACTCTGCATTGTATATTTTCTGTTTGTTGTAAACCACCTCGGGCAAATTTTCTTTGGGAAAGGCGGTATACATATGAAATGGAAACGAAACGAAAATTTAACTTCAAATCCCTTCCCTTCTCTCCTTTCTTGTGTGTGTTTCTTTAAATGGGACCTTGGACTGAGCATCTCAAGCACCCCATCAAAACGGGGGACTATCCTTTATTAACCAAGAAGTGCTGCCATCCTGGCAATCGCTGTCAGTTATATTGTGATGCAAAGGCCAGATCTGGGCCAGAAATCAAGGGACCTACCCAGGTAGAACCAACCATGGCAGGACTAGCTATAAACAGGGAACTGTCCCTTCTATCTTTTAGGCGTCAAGTAAAGACCTGGCTTTTTATGAAAGCTTTTGGGCACTATTCTTAAGCAAAATTAATCTTAACTTTTTTAACTTCTTAACTAAGCAGTTCAATACTGTTTAGCGGGGTATGTATTTAATATTTTGCTGTATATGGATTTTTATTGCCTGCCGCCCAGAGATCTTAGGGTATGAGGCCAGATAAAAATATTCTAAATAAAAACAAATAAAATAAACAAATATACGCTTTTCTACTCCAGTGGATTGGGCCTGGCTTTTCAGTGTAGCAGCTGCATGCAAGTCCAGGAGCCCTGAATGAGATGGGCTTACTATAAAAGTTGTTAGCTCTGCCATTTACCTTCAACCTAAAGCAAATTAACTAATCTCTGTATTCTTTCCGCTACTCCCACCTGCTGTTCAGCAACAGTACTGCACCTGGTAAAGTAGCTTTTACAAAACTGGCTGAGACAGGAGAGATTATTTTAAAAATAATACAGTGGTACCTCGACATACAAGTGCCCTGACATACAAGTGTTTTGAGATACAAGCTGCCGAGCGAGTGATATTTTGCTTTGAGATGAGAGCAAGATTTGAGATACGAGTATGTAAATACAGTACAGTACATAACAAAAACAACTGAGGTGGTGTTTTGGGAGCTGGAATGGATTAATGGGAAAATTGCTTTGAGATACGAGCGATTTGACATAAGAGCAAGGTTACGGAACGAATTAAACTCGTATGTCAAGGTACCACTGTAATTAGATTCTGAGTCTCTAGATTCTCAGCTAGAATGCAGACACTTCAGGCCATCAGGAAACGAACAGGATGGAACAGGTTGTCTCAGTGTTGATAAGCCTTGTTCCACACCATCCGTACAAATAATTCAGGCAGCCGTATGTGTACGGATACTTACGCACTGCCTGCGTATCCGTACACATTGCATATGGGATAAAAATGGGATGTGTACGAGATTTGTATCACTGGATATGTATTGAATATTTGAACAAATAGAATGAATGTATTTGTATCAAATCGAATGTCTGGACATTTGTTTTTATTTATTTGAACCGAATATCAAAAAGTGCATTGGTGCACACCGCTAGTCTGGACTACTTGCTTCGGTCTCCTAAAGCAAACCAGAAAGGCCCTTAGATGCTGTCATGGCTTTTCTGCATCTTCACTCATGCACCATGTTCATTAGAAGCTCAGTTGTGGCTCCCATTTTGGTTATTCTTGGCTGTTTCAAGGCTTTGGGAATGGTAACAATAGCAGCAAAGGACAATTTGTTCTTAGTGAAGGACCAAGGCAAATATTCATCTGTTTTTCCCTTCAGGAGGTAAGAAGAAAGTATCCAGAGCAAAGGGTGGAGAACGGCAGAGCAGGAAGCACAGTCATGTGTTTGGTCCTGCATGAGGGTGCGGACGAGAGGCCAGCGAGAGAAACCCTTCCCCAGGGACCACGGAAGTGTCTCGGGATTGAAGACTGAAGCTCTTGGAACAAAGCAAATCCAAACAGTCCCAGTTCCTGTCACCCTGGACTTTCTTTTATGGGAAATCAAACTAAGGCCGTGTTCCCACCTACAGTGAAATCGGATTACTCTGATCCGGAGCAATCTAGGTTCTGTTGCAGGTTAAGGCTGGAGGCTGGGAGCAGTACTGAGCACACATCAGGCTGTTCCCAAACAGAACCCGCAGGTGCGCACAAGCACACCTGCGAGCGGCATGGCATGGCATGGCAAGTCGCCGCCGCCACCGCCAGCCTCCTCCTCCTCTTGACGTCCCCGTGTGAAGGGAGACAGCCTGCGGCCGGGCAAGCAGGTTAAGTGAGCGAGGAGGTGCGCAGAGGGAAGGGCATCCCTCAGATGCAGCGACAGCAAGCAGCAAGCAGGGGGGAGGGAAAAGGAAGGAAGGCAGCCGCATAAACCCCCCCCTCTCTCACTCGCAAGCTCTCCTCTTTCCTGGGGGGGCAGGAGAAGGAATCCCTCTCCATGGCCTCTGACTGCCGCCCAACACCGCTGCATCTGAGGGGCAGCCTCCCCTCCATGCACCCTCTCGCTCACTTACCCCGGCCACCGGCTGTCCTCCTTTAATCCAAGTCAGCTGGAAAACCCCTGTTTAAAGAGGGGTTTTCTTTCCCAGGATTTCCCCTGGACAATCTGGGGAAAGAAAACTGGCATGGGAACAGGGCTGGAAAATCTGGAGTGGATTCGGAGTACTGGGGCGGGGTTGGGTTAATGGGAAACCCCAATGCCAAATCCGTAACCACTCCGGATTTTTGCCTGTATGGGGACGCGCCCTAAGGCTTTCTACATGTAGTCCTAAATAAATATATAAATAAAGGAACTTTGCGAACTCTGGCTGCATCTGCACACATTTTCAAAAGCAGCTTAGTTGAGCCCTTTTCTGCCCTTACCTTAGTTAACCTGTATTAGCTGGATCCTTATTAGCTAGATCCGTGTTAGTTAGATCCAGAGGCCTATTTGCACTACAGCCCATAGTGCATGATTAGGGAACTTCTGGGGAAGAGCATCTGCTCCTAGAGGAGGCTGTTACAGCCTCCAGGCGCCCCCTGCCTTCCCAGAAGTTCCTTAAGCATGCACTAGGTGTGGAGCATGAAATTGTGCATGGAATCGTGCTTCACATCTTTATTAACGTTACCCAGCTACTCCAATTACTTACCTGGCGCATCCAGGCAGCAGCCATTCGCACCTTTTCTGGTACTCTGGGGTCATCTGAGGTGCCGCGCAAGCACGCTAGCACCTTGTACCACTATAGACGCAACTGCATGTGTGCAGAGCCTCAGCGTTGTCATAGCAACGGTGCTGGTGCATGCATAGTCGCACAGGGTGCCACAAACGAAATGGTGTTGCCCGGAAGAGGACCAGCCCCGGGATAGGTCACAGGTGAGTGACCGATGGCACGGGGCTTAGGCTGTAAGTGACTAGTGCTCGCAAGTACGAGCGCCAGTCAGTGTTGGGTGGTTACGCTCCTTTCCTGTCCAACGGATGGGAAGTGAAGTGCAAAATTGTCCCAGATCAACCTCTGCACTGAGTGGGCTTTAGAACAGCAAATGTATGCTAAAGAGTTCTAGCATGGATGTGGACCACATTTATCTGGTCTACCACTAATCCGGATTAATGAGCCCTTACAGCACAGTTCTGCTTTGGATCTACTCCACTTCCATGCAGACAGCGTCTTCTTAGGAGCTCCGTGATCCGGATTAAGAAATAAGTGTAGTAACATGCGGATTCTGGAGTTCCTACAATGTGCTATTTGCTTACATTTCCTAGTTAATATTTCACTTCCTAATCGCCCTTTTTTTATGTCAGGTGCTAGATTCCTGTAAACAGTTTACCGTTCTCGTTTTTGTACCGTGCCGGGTGCTTTATTTTATTATTGTATGTGCTTTAAAATCATTGTTAACCATTCTATGCATCTGTTTGATAAAAAGAGGGAAATAAATAGACACAGGGAAACCTTCTCCTTTTTTGAAGATCACAGGATCTTCCCTCTACGCTGTCTCACAGCAACCCTTATAAGGGCTGAGTGGGGAGTTTGAACCCAAATACTCCAAAGTCCTAGCTAGGTGCCCAAGCTGTACAGTGTACAGGTTGTAATGTGGTTATAACTGCACCAAAGCTGTCCTGGTACTAACCAGATAAGGCCCAGTCTGATTAAGTGTAAAATATTGCATTTACATTCACGTTATTCCTTTCTTCTGGAGAGCTCAGGGCAATTAACGCCGTCCTGCCCTCCAGGGTTTTTATCATCACAAGTAACCCTCTGGGAACACCGGGTTTGATTCTGCCCTCCTCCATGAAGCCAGCTGGGTGACCTTGGTCTAGTCAGCAGGACCACAACCGCACAGTTGCCTTTAAACAGAAAGCAAAGATGCATCTAGTTGCAATCTCCGTTGTCGAGTATGGCTTCCCACGAGACCAGTTTCCCACGGTCAAAATGCTCTCCAAGTGAACAAGAAGAGCCGCCATTCATACCTGGCTCACAGACTGAGGCTTCTCCGGTTTTCACATTGACCTACGGCACAGGGGTGAGCGGAGGATGTTTGTCGCCTTTGCAATTTGTACAATTTTGCGAAGGTTCGAAACTTCCCACTCAAATCAAACGCTGACCTTCGTGCTCAAAGCAAAAGCCTTTGGGCCATTGTTGAAAGCTTTGGAGTGGATTCAGAGCAGATCTGGGATGGATTCCAGAGGGATCCGGTGGCGTGACTGGTGGCAGCAGGGATTCGAAGGGAACTCGAAGCCGGGTGCATTCGAAGCGGCTCTGTTCGCACAAACGAGAAGCTCCATCCCGTTCGCTTCGATGAGAAGCAAACGGGGCAAAAGAAAATCAGAGCACATCCCTGTGCTGGCGTTCTGCTCCTCGCTTCACTCTAATGCGCTTGCTATTCCGCACACGCTCAGGAAGGAGAGCAGAGGGGAGTAAGGGGGAAAGCGCCCGCTCCTTTCCCTCTCCAGCTGGGCAGCGCAGAGTTAATTTTTGGAAAGAGAGAGGAATTGGTTATTTGCTGAGGCACTTCCTGCCGGCTAACAATAACAAAAGGCCACAAGGAGGGGTGCACGTGGGATCTGGGCAGGAGATAGAAGCTGGTGGCCCACTGCGGGCCCGAGAGGAAGCCTCCTGCATTATCTGCTCTTCCATTTGCTCTCCTTGGCAGCCCTCAATGTGCAGCGGCTGCAGAAATCAAGATGTGCTTCCGTCCAAACACGGCCAACTCTCCCCAAGGTCTGCCTCTACCATGACAACCACCTCTTCCTCCCCCATCCACAAATACATGGCACATACAGTCCAGTGCAACTCAGGAGGGCAGCAGGAGACCAGATGGACAAATACTTGGGAGCGAGTAAAGAAGAAGAAGAAGAAGAAGAAGAGTTGGCTTTTCTACCCCACTTTTCTCACCCATTTAAGGGGACTCAAAGCGGCTGACAAACCTTCTGTTCTTCTCCCCACTACAGAACACCCCGGGAGGTGGATGGAGCTGTGAGAGCTCAGAAGAGAGATGTGACTAGCCCAAGGTCACCCAGCTGGCTTTGTGGGGGAGTGCAGAATCGTGCCCGGTATTCCCAATGCTTGCAGTGCTTCACTTCTGCCACTGTGGGAGAGGATGCTGTGCCATGCACACTGCAGAAGATGGTTATGGTTAGAGATGTGCATGAACGAGGGCTTTTGCATTCGTACTCGTTCAAATAGATCGCCTTCAAATGTGGCAGGATTTGTATTCCATATGAACGCATTCATACAAATTTGTATGCATATTTAATACAAACACAGATGTATCCGATGTGTATCCTGTAACACATCTGTTCTAAAAGCATCAAATCCACCCTGAATCCACTTTCAATCCACTATCACACCATGTCAAACGCACCCTGGATCCATTGCAGATGTGACTTGCGCTGGCGTTCCCACCCCAGTTTCACGAATTTCCGAAGCATTCATGAGACTGTTCCGAAAACTTCATATGAATACGAATGCCGATGTTTGAATGTCGTAACATTCTATTTGTATTCATATGAATTCACACGAATACCTAATGTTATGAATATTTTTGCATGTCCCTATTGAAGATGGTACCTCTTAAGAGCAAGAAACCCCCATGCTTGATGAGGGCAAAAAAACAGGCGCACCTTTGATGTAAAGCTAAGCAGATAGTATAGCGAGGGCTAATCACTTTAAATTCTCCCACAAGGTAATGTAAACCTTTAACAGGTACCACAAAATAAAACACTAAGGGGGATTTTCCAGTAGCCCTAAATACCCATTAAGTACCCATTAGGGACCCATTAGGCTCAGAGCAGGAAGACCCCGTTTCCACTGCAGACCCCATTAGAGCCACATTTGTGTCTACCTGTACTAGGGAAATCCAGATTAAATGGGTCCTTCAGGACCTATAATCTGGATTTCCTGTAGACCCTACAATCCAGTCTTTGACCATGAAATTCGGATTATACGGTGCACGTTCGCACCGCAATCGGGCAATGGGGTCTAAGGCACCCATGGGGGGTACCCACGGGGGGGGGGGTGCTCCAAAACCCAAAGCTGGTGCCTAATCTACGAAGTCGGCTCCGGAGAAAACTCCAGAGAATGGCACAGACTTTGGAGCTTAGTCCATTTCTATGGGGCCTTTCTATGGCGCTTTGGCGAAGCTCTGGAGCAATTTGCCACAATCATTGAAGATTCTCTGTGTGCTGTCTGCAAATGTATTGTCAACTTCACTTTTGAATAATCTGGCAGCACGTAACAGTCATCCATTACAAGAACTACTAAATCCAGATTAGTTGAAGGACCCATTTCTTAGATCCAGATCATCTTAGATCTGGATTAAGGAAGGTAAGTGGAAAAAAAAAACCCTAGAAGTAATTTTGGGGTGCTGGAATGAATGAGGGGTCTTCCAAAGGACTCCTCCTTCCACAATAAAACTTACTGTCGCTCAGGCTGTGGACACACCTTCGCTTTAAACCTTCTTCAGTCCGTCTTCTGATCACAACCCTCAGATCTTTTCATTTCTAGCCATTTTATTTGTGAACTTTCCTGGATGGAAATTCCACAAATAAAATGGATAACGATGAAAAGGTTTAAGTATTGCAATCAGAAGACGGACTGAAGAAGGCTTGAAGTGAAGGTGTGACCACAACCTCAGAGTCCTAGTGTGAAAGCAGCGCAAAGATCCAGACCTAAGGAGGTACCCGATGCGTCTCCAGTCTAATATTTGTCCCCAGTATTTCATTTATTTTCCTTGCTATTAACTTCCAAAATATCTGTACTTCATTACATTCCCACCATAGACGCATATACACTCCCCTATGATCACACCCACCCTTATTCCGAGATATATCCTAGAATAAGAGCCTGCCATCTACACCCTGGTGGAAACTTCCTCAAGCCCCTCTGCACTAGCAAGCGGACAGCAGGGCCTCATTCCAAAACACATCCCAGGGTAAGGCCCTGACCTGAATGAGCCTGCCGTTCTCGTTAATCATAGCCATGGTTCCAAGAGCTACTAGGGTTAGAAATTATGAGCTCTGCTGCAGTCCAGGAATGGAAGCCCGTGAGTCCCTTACTCGGTATGGAGGGTTGTGTAAACCTGAATTCGCTAGGGGTTCAAACAGTAAAGCACTAGCCGCAACAGGCACCTATTGTAGACACACTCCTGTACAGACAAACAGCACAGAAAACACCACTCAGCTCTGCAAATAAGGACAGAGAGAAAGCAACGGAGACTTTCAAAGCAGGGATCCTTGTGAAGAGTTTGAGTGGAACTAAATGCGTTACACCTGGAATAAGAAGGAGAGTTGGCTTTTCTACCCCGCTTTTCTCACCCATTTAAACAGACTCAAAGCGGCTGACAAACCTTCTGTTCTTCTCCCCACACCAGACCGCCCTGTGAGGTAGGTGGGGTTGTGAGAGCTCAGAAGAGAGCTGTGACTAGCCCAAGGCCACCAAGCTGTCTTCATGGAGGAAGAAGAAGAAGAAGAGCTGGCTTTTCTGTGAGGTAGGTGGGGCTGTGAGAGCTCAGGTGGTGTGGAGGAATGGAAGCAAAACAGCATCTGGCTGGATCGCAAAGAGGTTCATTTCATTATGTGAAGTAAATCGGCCCCTGAAGGCGAGAGTCTACAAGCCGGATATAGGACTGGAGTTGAATATGTCCTTCCCATTTGGTCTAGCATATCTCCCCACACTTTCTGCCACGTTTAAAGCCCCTTCTAGGGTGACTGGATGCAAAGGATCTCCCAGGAAAGGAGATTTCAGTCACGGTTACTTGCAGGACTTGCTGAATTTTGCTCCTTTATACGGTTATAAAGGGGGCTTCCTTTCCACCTGGTCTCTCTAGCTCCTTCCCATAGAAACCTGGCCGACGATTCGGTCACGGATCCAGGGTCCCTCAGGGTCAGCACCCTGCTTTTCACGGAGGTCCAACACGCACAGCCAGCTGGCCCTTTAAATCGCGCACTCACCAGTCCCAAGGATCCAGTCCGGACGGCAGAGACTCGGCGCTTGAGGCTGCGTCCAGTCCGACCTCGATCGGCCGCCCAGCTGCGACGCCTTCCTGAGCTGGGCGTGCTGGTGAGGAACTCTCTTCCCTCGATGAAGCTCAGCAGGCTCCAAGGGTTTCCTTTGGACACTTGCGTCCAGCCTCTCCCCTGACGCTCCACCTCCCTCAAAGTGCCTTCAACTGTGGCAAAATCCAAGGGACATTTCCCCTCAGGAGGAGGAGGAGGACACGGGTGAGGCATCGTTTTTAGCTTCTGTCTGACCCTTTCCCAAACACACACACAGAGTCAAAATGCTTTGTTTCACACTGCCCAACCGAAGCATGACACTCTCTCTCACGCTCACTCACTCACTCACTCACTCACTCACTCACTCACTCACTCACTCACACTCACTCACTCTCTCTCACACACACACACACACTCACTCACTCTCACTCACTCACTCACTCTCACACTCACTCACTTAGGCCTCTTGTATTTATTAAAATGAGTCTAGAATAGATCCGGATTGAGTGGCTCCTTAATCCAGATCTGTCTCTGACTTTTGCAGACAGAACAGACCAGCAACAGGTGCAGCCTCGTAGGTCTATACTAACATCCAGATTGACCTAGAAGTGTTCTACAGGGACCCTTAATCCGGATTAAGAGCCTCTTTAATCCAGCTCTCCCTCTGAATCATTCAGACACAGCAGACCAGTGGGAGGTGTGGTCTGGAACTATGAGGCCTAGAAGTGTTCTACACGGACCCTTAATCCGGATTAAGAGTCCCTGCAGAAGAGCTCTCAGGTTAGCACAGAATCCAATGACATCCAAGGGGCTCCCCATTCCCGTTTCAAGCTGCCACAAGACTCTGATGCCACATCCTGCAATGGTGATAAATCTAGAAAAACATAACGCCATTTTTTGACACAAAGCTACAGTCCATCTTCCATCAGGAAACTCACAGGAAATCTGGATAGGAAACAGCCTGTCATAGTTTCCAGGCAGCTGCTTGAGTTCATAAAGGTGCAGCTCCAGTGGAAAGATGTATTTATACACTTACTGCTGCCGCCTGGTGGCAAGTGTGTACATTGCACCTTCAAGAATTTCACAAGTCATTGTGTCAAAAGTAGGGACGTGCCTGAATATTCAAAACATTCAAAATTTGACCAAATTCATTCAAGTTTGGACACTCAGATCGAATGTCTATACATTTGAGTTTAAACATTCAAACAAATTTTGAATTTTTGGATCTATTCGTTCAAACTATTCGGACATTTGTATGTCTATGGGGACACACATGATGCGTACTTGCCTGTACGTGTACGCATTTGTACATATCCGTACGGGATGAAAACGGGATGCATACGGATGTGTACAGACACATATGAATGTTGTCAGCATTCGTATGTGCAAATTCGAATAGAAAATTCAAACAAAAAAGATTCAAATTTATTCAATTTGAATCGAATGTGAATACATTCAAATTTTAAAGATTCAAATAGAATCTAACTGAATCCTGAAAACTGCATTCGTCCACACCCCTGGTCAAAATACCCCTAGTCAAATACACCAAATTTATGGCTCTTTGGCTTTTATGTTGCATTAGAGGGATATTTAAGCAGACCTGCTATTCATGGCTATTCTGTTTCCGCTTGTTTATTTATGGCACTTCTATCCCTAACAGGTGTCCTGTTCCCCTGGAAAAACAGTGTTCAGATACCCTCAAGAGCCAAAATTGCACCCAGTTTGAGCTGCAGCCCTCACATTAGCTTCAGGGTCTGGGAGGCAGAGAGAAACCTGCAGGGTCTCGGAGAAATAGGATGCACCCTAGATATTTTAAGACCTTAAAATAAAAACCTTTATCCCAATGTAGCAATCAACAGAGGGCCTTTTCAGTGGTGGCTCCCAGATTGTGGAATAGTCTCCCTCCTGAGGTGTGCCAGACATCCTCACTTTATGCACTCAGGAAAGCATGCCACCCTGAAATATTTGGGTATAGGGTGGGACAAAAAAATTCAAATAAAAAATACAAACTGTGTCTTCTATGGAAGCAGCCTGAATATTAGCTGGAAAACAGCTATAACTCCAAAAAAGATGGGTGGCTTTAGTCAGGGACGCTGGTCTTATGACTTGATTAGAAGCCCTAATCAATTTAATGGCTAAGTTATTAACCAATTTAAGGTTAAACCCCTAACAACCCTCCCACACACGTTTACAACTGATTAGAAGTGGAAAGGGCTTTAAAATGCCCGGCTAGAACATGGGGAACGTGAGAGAAGAAAGAATAAAGCTTGATTGTTCCAGGGACCAGCTGGGTTTTATTTGTGTGTTTGAAGATCAAAGGCTGTAACTTTTCCCTGCCAACCGTTACGATGCTCCATTTTGGGCCTATTTGTAACTTGCAGACCCTCACGCGTCCTTGGGTAGAGATCTGCATGAAACATTGTTTGCACAATGTTGTTTGCTGTGGGCCCCAGAGCCAAACGTTAATGCAGAAAATGTTTCATTGGACCTCCAGCTGAATCAGCCGTTCCAACAGGACAAAGCTTGAAATGTTTTGAACGTTCTGGCTGTTGGTGACAATGGAGAAAACGAGAAACACACGCGCCACCATTCCTCACTGTTAGCCTGCGAGGTCATCATATTGGGTCAGACGGCTGGGCACGAGGGTTGCTACTTACCTATACTTACTTACCTACCTGATGTAACACCTACATAATGGGTTTAACACACTCTCTCAGTGTGGTTCTTCCTTCCATGACTTAGGGTGTGTTGGCCATCCAGCAGAACAAGAAACTTTTGTTAGAGAAAACTGATTAGAAAGCAGAGAGTTGCTGGTTTGATCCCTGGCCTCTCTCCAGAAACAGGCAATGGCAAACCACTTCTGTTTTTTTGCCAAGAAAACTGTGCGTAGAGGTGCCAATGGAGTCTGGGAGCGGATGTAACTCAGAGCAAACTTCCCAGACAGCAGACGGTTGCTCGTTTTATCTGCAACCCTTTCTAGAAGCAGGCAATGGCCAACCACTTCTGTTTCTCTGCCAAGAAAACTGCACAGAGCTGCAATGAACTAGGAATCCGCCATGGCTCGGCAATGCCCATCCATAAATTAGACACAAGTGTGACATTGGGGGTTTTTTCCACTGACCTCCTTTAATCCGGATCTAGTACCCAATGTGTTTCCACGGATGGTCTAGCACCCAATAGGAATGGGTGTTAGCTTGCTCGCAGTGGAAACGCCGGAGCACCCATGTGGCAAATCTGGATCTACCCACATGGGGCCCACCTGTTACCCCAGGTATTTTGGGGGACAGGGGGTGCAATCTCCATAGATGCTCTGGAGATTCTTTGAAGATCCTCTGGAGCAGCTCCAGAGAATCTCTGGAGCAATCTGCTGCAAACTTTGAAGCAGACCTTTAATGGGGTCTACAGGGAATCTGGATTATAGGTCCTGAAGGACCCATATAATCCGGATTTCCCTAGAACGTGTGGAAACAAATGTGGGTCTAATGGGGTCTGTAGTGGAAATGGGGTCTTCCTGCTCTGAGCCAAATGGGTCCTTAATGGGTCCTTAGTGTTAGTGGAAAAACACTCATTGCTATCCTTCCAAGTTCCAAACCACTCCAATGGGTGCCTCTTGCCAAAACACGACTCCAGCTTGGAAGAGATCACATCCTATCATTTAAGGGTGTTTTGTCTTGTGTCCACTTTGAATTGATTGATTCTATGGGGAAAGATGGGGGATTCCATCACACGCCCTAGGAAGAGAACCTGTGTGACACCTTTCGATTCACCCCTCAGGAAAACTAGTGTGTCTGGAGCAGGGATGTACACGAATATTCAAAATATTTGTTATCCATACGAATTCAGACGTCTGTATATGAATCAAATGTTCAGACGTTTGTATCTGTATGGGTATGTACGCGTTCCATATGTACCGGTACGCATCTGTAAGCATCCATACGGATACATACAAGATGAAAACGGGATACATATGGGTTGCAAAGAGATGCATATGGGATGTGTACCATTAGATATGTATCGAATATTCGAACAAATACATATGAATGTATTTGTATCAGATTGAGTATCCAGACACTCATTTCTCCTTATTCAGACAAATTCAGATTTTCGATACATAGTCTAGAGCCCTCGTCTGGAGCCATTTTTACAACAGCTGGCCTGCCAGAACACAGATGAGAAGTTGCTTTCTCTTCTGCACGGAGAAAACACTCAGGGACCCACGAGAATGCTTTATCCTTTGCAAGGGCTACATGCCTTAGAAATGCATTCACAGAGCAGAACGTGGTGCTATGTGCCGTGCGGAAGGACCGCTGATCAGAATGTCACTTTGCTTCTTGTACTTCTTTACTGTGTTTGCGTTCACCTTTTAGTTTTCTGTTGCTCTTTATGTTCTCGACATGGGCCACCTCTAGATGGGGAATAAAAAGCACCATTATATCTTGACGATGTTGGGATCACCACATCCTGTGACAACCCCAACACAGCCAAGTGATATTGGGCTGAAAATCCGGTATAGCCTTTTTTGGGAAAACCAGCTCCGAAGATAGGGTTTCCCCAAATAGAACCATACCCCACCAGTGTGAACGCTGCAGCTGGGAGCTGCCATCTTGAACCTGGCTACCGCACGTGTTCAGGGCCCAAAAAAGTTGGCCGGACATATATGGTGATGGCAATTTTGCACTTCTGGGCATTTTGCGCCGTCAAAATAGCTAGATGCACGCATCATGATCTCATCAAAGGCTGTTGTAGACAACAAATAATTATTCCAGCGGGGCTTTACTCTGGAATATCGCTTAAAAGCACAGTTTTGGGGCAGCATCTAGAAGTGGCCATGATCGCAAGACTGATCAATGTGTTAAGAGAGCAGGTCTCATATCTCAGTGTCATGGGGTTTGACGCCACACTCGTCCACAAAGCCAGCTGGGTGGCCTTGGGCTAGTCACAGCTCTCTTCTGAGCTCTCACAGCCCTACCTATCTCACAGGATGACTACTGTGGGGAGAAGAACCGAGCAAGAGCCCAAGGTAACCCAGTTGGCTTCGTCGAGGTGTGTGGAAGTGAACTGGGAGGCTACCGGATAAGAGTCTGACACTCCAACCACACTACCAAACTGGTGGACCAAATGGATCCTGCCACGTGAGCATTGCTAGATAAACTTCCTTCTTGCCTACAACCATTGTCTGTTGCAGAACTGCAGAGCAAAACAAGAAAGTTTCCAAACTTTGGATACGGAAAGAAGTTGCTTTCTCAGGGGGAACACTTAAAAGAGTTGGTCACGAAACCAAAATGTATGCATTCTCCCTCTCTCTTTCTCTATGGCTCCTAAAATGGTAAAACAATTAATTAGTTAAAATGCATAAAAAATAAAATTTAAAGCAAATAAAATCAGTTGCAGTACACAAAGAGGAAGATAATTACTTTTGCCACCAGGAGGCAGTATGTGACTGATTTCATTCCTGGAACTTGTCAGGTGCTGGTTATGTGCTGCCCCCTTCTGGTCAAGGTAGAGACATACGGTTCCTCTCATAAAAGTGGGCTTAACCAAAAATAACACCCATCTCTCTAGGGATTGGGAGCAGAGTTCAAAATAAATAAAGAAAAAACCCTGAAAAACACAGGGGAAGGAAACTATTTCTTCAGTCAAAGACTTCATCAACTTTGCAACAATATCCCATCTTTCTTCCAAAGAGCTCCGGATAGGACACATTTTGATCGATCGATTTGAAGTTTTATTCTATACCCAAAGGTCTCAGGGCGGGTTACAACAGTAAAAACAGATTTAAAAACCCACTAAAAACAGCAGTCTCTTCTGCTTTCCCCTCCATTTGATCCTCACAACAGCCCTGTGAGGTAGGCCCCTCTGAGATGCCATGACTAGGCCCAGGCCACTGGCTGAGCTTTCACGTTTCAAGGACAGTGAGGTCCTTGTCGGACCCTTGAGCCACTCCTTGAATGCCTCAGCCTACTATTAATGTGTGACCCTCACCAGGGAAGGCTTTGTCCCTTCCAGTTTAGAAAAGCTCCGCTGTGGTTATCGCCGAGTCCAGAAAGCACCTGAAGGATTCCTCTCACGCTCTCATCTACAGTCAGATCGGCCTGCAGGAGACAAGAGGTATTTAGTCAGGAGAACAGCTAATAGCCTTTCTCCATGGAGGGCGACACTTTGCCCTAGGTTTCTGGACCCTATATCTTGGTCCAGTCCCTGAAGTATTTCTCAAATTAGCTGATCAACATTGACCAATTTGCCTACATCAGAAAAAGCACCCTCAGTGGACAAAGAAGAGGAGGAAAAGTTGGCTTTTATACCCTGCAATTCTTACCCATTTAAGTGGACTCAAAGCAGCTGACAAACCTTCTGTTCTTGTCCCCACAACAGAACACCCTGTGAGGTAGGTGGGGCTGCGATAGCTCAGAAGAGAGCTGTGACTAGCCCAAGATCACCCAGCTAGCCTCGTGGAGGAGGAAGTTGGCTTTTATACCCTGCTTTCCTCATCCATTTAAGGGGACTCAAAGTGGCTGACAAAGCTTCTGTTCTCTACCCCACAACAGAACACCCTGTGAGGTAGGTGGGGCTGTGAGAGCTCAGAGGAGAGCCGTGACTTTCAGTTGAAATCATTCTTTGTAATTTACTTTGTAAACAGGATACGTTTAAAAGTTAACCTTGGGTCATATTTTATTATTGTAAATCTTTGTTAGTTTAAGAGATTTATTATTATTATTATTATTATTATTATTATTATTATTATTATTATTATTATTATTATTATTATTATTATTATTATTATTATTATTATTAATGCTTTCATCAAATATTGTTTCAGGTTGAGTTTTTTTTTATAAAGTCAATAAAGCTTGTTTAAAAAAAAGAGAGAAAGAGTGTAAGTTAAGTACCCCGTCTTGCCCGATGAGCCACCATTTGTTTCTGGGCATTTTCAAGGACAAGACAAGAGCCAAACTCCCACTTACTGTGGACTCCCTGCAGATATCTTCTAGAGGCACCCAGAAAAGCCTGCTGGACCACATGGGCCATGGGCACGATCCAGTGGGACATTTCTTAAGTTCTTAATAATGGCACAGAAGGACTATGTCTGCTGAAATGCTTCACCTTTCTCCCCACGTCCAAGGAGTTATGCTACAGTACGTGGACGTTACGACGTTTAACTCTCTTCCAAACAAATGATACCTACCTGTTGAGTGCCCATGTCTGTCTTCACCCATCCTGGATGAATTGCGGCACACAAAACCCCATCTTCTTTATAACTCAAAGACTGGCACATTGTCAGCATGTTAAGAGCAGCCTTCAAGAAGGGAAAGAGAAAAGCCAGGGAGTGAGCACCACAGCAAGGAAAGAGGAAAATGCCTGCTTCTTTCACTAATATCTGTAACAGGTTGAATTCTGAGCTACAAGGGCTATTTAGAGGTCCCAGCCAAAAGCAGCAGCTAATAAGAGACTCAGCAGGGCTCGGCTACACACTTAAGTCCACAGTTTCAGGTCCAACTGACATTTGTATTCGTGCAAACGTTTCGGAACATTCATGAAATGGGTGGCTGGGAAAGCAGCTGTGCCAGTCACATCTACAATGGATTCAGAGTGCATCTGGCATGGTTTGAGGGTGAATTCAAAGTGGATTCAGAGCAGATTTGATGTTACAGTATATGCACTGGATAAGTATTTGTTCATACTGGATATTCATATGAATTTGTACGAACACATTCGCATCCAATAGAATCCTACCACATTCGAAGGGGATCTATTTGAACGAATACGAATCTTCTTACATTTGATTTGATACGAACTGGATGCAAAAAAATGCATTTGTGTACAACTCTTTTCAGGCACAGATGGTGCTGATCCAGCCCTGGCCTCCCTGTGACCCTGATCCAGATCTACTGGTCCTCGGGCCAGGAAGGGCCTATGCCTACTTCACCAGATGGAGGAAATTAGTCAGAATGTAGTTTTTCTTCTCCCCTTGAAAAGGCAACGGTTCCACCGAAATTCAGCCCCTCATTTAGAGGGAAAGAGAACATCCCTGGTCAAAGAAAACACGTCACCTGCCTTGCTGACAAACGACACCCACCTTGCTGCAGCGGTAAGCAATGACAGGTTTCGCATAGTTCAGGTGGACCAACTCCACAGAACCCAAGCTGGTGGAGATATTGATGATGGCCGCCCTGGTGCAGCTCAGCTGTTCGCCGCCGCAATTCTGGGCCGCTCTCTTCAGCAGAGGGAAGAAGGCCTGGAAAGGGGTTGTGCGGTTGGGGTTGAGGTGGCAGGGAAGAGAGAAGATGCAATGAGAAAGTTGAGAATGGCCATAGCATCCCCTGAACTACAGCTTGATAAAATCCTGGGCCCGGGTACGGGCATCGTCTGCAGGGCCGCGTCTAACAGGAGTTCGGTGAGACTGAACTACCAAACAAGGGTGAGCAATTCATGAAACGTTTTCCTGGGCAGGCGGAGTGGGATTGCTATGGGCCTGTGACGTGTGGGGATGACGCGCACCTCCTTCCAGCTGCAAGGCCTCTTGGGAAAAGGAGCTGGGGCAAAGGAGAGGCTAGGGAGGACAGGTGAGACTGATGTAGCTGTAAGGCCGTCCTCCACGTACCATCGACGTGGCCAAGTTCTGCTTGACTTTCTTAATATATTCCAGGTTCTTCCTCAGTATGTTTGCCCACTTGGGGTTACTAGTTTGTAACAGGGACACCTGAACAACGCACTCACCTCCCTCTGAGCCCTCCCTCAAGAGTGTCTTCTCACAGAGCTATCAACACTCAACGGATGTCAGGCACGGCCTGGTTGTTATAGCATGACCATTACCACTGAATTAATGTATGTGCAGTCAACACAGGCCATGATCAGACATAGCAATAACAACAGAGGCATTTCTGAGGTGGTTTTGAGGGGCACACATGGTCTGAGGCACTTCTGAGGCAGCTTAGAAAAGGTTTTGAAGTGGGACTGTTCATACATCCGTCTGCCTCTCCTCTCCTCCCTCTCCTGAACACTCTGTACCAAAAAAGGTGGAAGATGAGAAGGCTGGGGAACGTGAGGGCCACACACTGTCTCTCTGAGGCACCTCTGAGGTACCCCTTTTGTTTTGTCTGATCACAGCCTCAGACTGCCCAGTCCGGTGTATGTATACTTGTGTACGTATACTTCAGCGCAACCGTATACACCAACTGACCGGCCAAGGATCCGATCCAATGGACTGAGTTGCTTGTTCTGAACGTCAACTTCTACACTCAAGGCCCAGGTACCTGGCTCACTAGAAGGGGTCCAACCACGTTGGTCTGGTATGCGCTCATCATGTCTTCATGGCTGACTGACTCTAGGTCTCCTTGCGGAAAGATGGCTGCGTTGTTTATTAGCAGATTCAGCCCCAAGTCTTTCACGTGGCCCTCAACGCAAGAGGCAGCTTCTTTGATGGTCTCAGGGTCTGTGGCATCTGCAAATACAGAATCAGGAAAGACAGTTACGGCTACGGGGCAACTCTTACACAGGTCTAAACAATGCCTCTAACACAGGCCCCATCCAGTCAGGGGGGATATAGCTAAGGGCGTGCAAGAGTATTAGAAACATTTGAAATTTGATGGAATTCATTCAAATGGAACGTCTATACATTCGTTTAACATTTGAACGAGTCTGAATGTTTCAAATCATTTCTATGAATTATTTGGACATTCATATGCGTACGGCTACATATGCCTTACACGCGTATCCGTACACATCTTATTCCTATCCATACGCACTTGTACAGATACGTACGGGATGGAAATGGGATGCTTACAAATGTGTACGGACACGTACAAATGTCGTCGACATTTGTATCTTCAAATACGAACAAAATATTTGTACGAATAAATACTAATGTAGTCAAATCAATCCAAATTTGAATACATTTGGTTTTTCTCTATCTGTTTGAATTCAGATATTTGATTTGATTCGAACAGAACCTGAAAACTGCATTCGTGCGTACCCTAGATATCGCACCATACTTCAGGGAAGCTTGTGGGTCTTTACACACTTACCAGCTGGAATGATCCAAGCCACTCCCTAGCCAACCGTGTCCGCACTCAAATGCAGCTGAAGTTCATCTGGCGTTGCCTAACCCCTCCCAGGAGCAATCCAGCTATGGACTACTACTTAAAAGCAGTCCACAGGCTGACTAGATTAGTTCTAGGATGGTGGATCTGCATCTCTTCCTGGTGCCTCGTGTTGAGGAGGCGCAGCTGTGTGACTGTGGATGCTGGTTCGGACTTTGCTGTGGAGATCCCGATCGGCCATTTGCACCTGGAGCGCTGCTGGACAGGTACGGGGTTAATCCAGGACTCACAGTGCAAATGGCTGCCTCAGCTGCTACACCGTATCAGTCAGGTCAGTACAAATACGGCCTTTATCTTTAACCTACTCTGGATACGTTCCCAAACATATTAGAATAAGCTTTGAGGCCATTTCAGTTGCTCACCAGTGTTAAAAGAATCTGCAGTTTCTGAGGATTAAAGGTCCCGAAATGTGGATTATCTATATCCAGATCAAAAGGGGCCTCGCTGCTGGAAATACACCACTTTATTTAGCAAAATGTGAATGCAAGCGGGGTTTTTTGGGGGGGGGACCATGCTTTAGGGGCGTTCTCCTCAGTTTCCCTTGACCCAATGAGAAGGTGTGATTTCCTCTGCTGTAGATCCCTCTTTCCCAGGCTCTTCATTACTGACTAAGGATATCTACTGCTAGCTGAAAGTGGAGGGGAAGGAGGTGAAGAATGAACAGAGGCAGCAGTTGTTAAGGCATGCACAACAATGTAACGTCAGACAAATGCAGCAGGGACGGGAATGAGTGAAAGCGCCCAATTTCAATAAGAGGGACTTGCTGGCAGCGATCAGACTTCAGCAGCTTCCACTGTGTGGTTGCAAAATGTGTTGGCTTTGTGTAAAAGGCTGCCTGTCCCTCCTTTCCTCCCCCCTTCCTTCCTTGGTCCACTCTGCCATCAACCCCTTTTTCCTCACTCTCTGCCATTTCACACTGCTCTAATCTACCGATCTACCGCCAAACATCATTATAAGAAGGGAAAGCGATCTTTAATCTTTGACTGCCTTGCTAACATGGGGAAAAAACTGTGCCATGGTGGGGAGAGAAGCGATGAACAAAAACTGCTACCAAAGGACTCCATGATCCGATGTGGGGGACAGGTTTATATAGAGGGTGGGATTTGAATTGCCCGCCCCAATGAAGTCAGGGTATGATGGTATTGAATTGCTGACTGCATAGGAAGGGGGTTCTGCTGAGGGGAGGAGAAACAGGAGGCGGTTTCTCCCCTGCCAGACACTGAAGAATGGGGAGCGAGTCTGGATTCTAACTAGCAGTGAGAACGCAAAAAACCAGACCTCATTGCTGATTAAACAAAAACAAAAACCCGGTTTAAAACTGGATTAAATTGCCAAGTGGAAACTTGGCCTCTGATAATTTTCTTCCTTTCTTTCTCTTTGCTAAGCAGCACAGTATAAATACTTAAAATCATAATAATGGATGAAGAAAACCATACCTAACTTCACTATCACAAGATTCGGGTGCCTGGAAACCAACTTCTTTAGTTGCTGAAAAGTCAAATTGGAGAACAAAAGAAGGTGAACATCAAGAAAAAATAGAGCCTACTTTTGATTGCTCTGATTTCCCTCCTCTTCCTTCCAATCTTGCTGTCCTTTGCATTTTGTCCAAGATTAGCTGTTTACACTGTTAAATAGACTTTTGTTGAATTCCAGTGCCTTAAGAATCCCAAAATCTTTATTATTTGAGGAGGGTATGTGATTGTGTCTGATATTCACAAAATGAGCAAAATCAAGCCAATTACCCACAAATCTAGCTTTTTCTTCTCATGGGCCTGAAAATGGTAGCTAGTTTGGTTTAGTGATTAGGGAGCCGGACTCTTATCTGGGAATACTGGGTTCGATTCCGCCAATCCCCCAGGAAGCCAGCTGGGTGAGCTTGGGCTAGTCACAGCTCTCTTCTGAGCTCCCACAGCCCCACCTACCTCACAGGGTGTTCTGTTGTGGGGAGAAGAATAGAAGCGTTGTCAGCCACTTTGAGTCCCCTTAAATGGGTGAGAAAAGCAGGGTAGAAAAGCCAACTCTTCTTCTTCTATGGAGGCAGCACATGTCCAGCTATTTCACACTTTGGGAATACCCAGACGTGCATGTCAGGATATCACACAAGGACAGTGCCAGCCCCATGCTGTTTAGGCTACAAGCAATTATTCCAGAGGGGTTTTACCCTGGAATATTGCCTAAAAGTGAGATTTTGGGATGGCACCTGGATGCGGACTATCATTAAATCAGAGCCCGGGGTCAGATATACATAGTAAAGCCATATTATGATGATGAAATGCATTGCTTTTCTTGAAACGGCAGGAAATTTACAAAGGTACAGAATATAAAAAGAAAACAAGATACAAACTACAAAGCAAAAACAAATATGCACAGAATTCCCAACACACAATCTTTGTTTCTCAGAAGAAGAAGGAGTAGGAGTAGTGGTAGGGTTTTCTACCTGCTTCTCTCACACATTTAAGGGGACTCAAAGCAACTGACAAACTTTCTGTTCTTCTCCCCACACCAGACACCCTGTGAGATGGGTGGGGCTGTGAAAGCTGTGATTCGCCCAAGGTCACCCAGCTGGCTTTGTGGAGTAGTGTGGAATCAAACCTGTTATTCCCAGATAAGAGTCTGGCTCCTTAAGCACTAGACCAAACTGGCTCACATGCACAATACTCTCAGGAAAGGCAAACAAGCCAAGCCTGAAAAATGTTAACCCTCCTGAATTTCTTTTGATAAGGAATTTCACCAACAGGGAGTCACTACTAAGGAGGCCTGGTCACCGCCTTTCTAATCTGTTATCAGAGGGAGGGGCACAGAGAACGGCTTTTGATATTGGCTACAGAATCTGAGATCATTTATATGGGAGGAGATATTTCATCAATATGGATAAAATGGTCAGAGGACAGCTTTCCTTCACTACATGTATATGGCTGAACAGGGCAGTTTAAGGCAGGCAGAGATTCCTATGTGGGGGCTGCCCCTCCAGGGCTGGGTTTGTGCATAGCTGTGGTCACACCTAAGGTTTAATCCAGTTTCAGTCCGCCTCCAGAGCGAGAGAATACATCAGCACAGTGACCTGTAACTTTCTTTCTAGATTATCTACTGGAACAGCTTTTTGTCACTTTTCTCTCACTCTGAAAGTGGACTGAAGCTGGATTAAGGCTGTGGTCACACATAAGATTTGATCTAGCTTCAGTCCACTTTAAGAGCGAGAGAACACATCAGCAAAGTGACCAGTAATTTTCTTTCCACATTGTTTATCGCAAAGGTGCGTCTTCTCAGTTATTTAACACTGAAAGAAAACTGCTTGTTACTTTGGTGATACATTATCTCGCTCTGAAAGTGGACTGAAGCTGGATTAAACCTTAAGCGTGACCACATCTCCCCCCCATCCCAATCCATGCTTAAACCCCCAACCCCGCCCTCAGGTGGCTGACAGGTCACCCTCTTCTGAGTGCAGGATTGTGGCGATCTCAGAATGATGACATAACAAGCTACGAGATCTACAATGAAGTGTTATGAAATAAAGGGATCATTGCACCTGCAAACTGATTTTGGCCAAAACCCCAAGGGCTGCTACTCCAGAAAGATGTGGGATCCGCTTCGCTAGTGAGCTGAGAATATGGCCCACAAACAACAGCAGAGAGGAGGCTGCAGGTTCGCTGCCCAACAGGGCATCTCTCCAGGAAATGATAAAAAGAAACAGTCGGCTTTTCTACCCCCCATTTTTGAATTGTAAATATTTTGCTAGTTGAGGAACAGGGGAATTGGCTTTTCTACCCAACTTTCTCACCAATTTAAAGGGATTCAAAGCGGCTGACAAAGCTTTCTATTCTCCTCACAACAGGTGGGGCTGTGAGAAGAGTGCTGTGACTAGCCCAAGGTCATCCAGCTGGCTTCATGGAGGAAGAAGTTGGCTTTACTACCCTGCCTTTCTCACCAATTAAGGGGACTCAAAGCGGCTGACAAAGCTTTCTATTCTTCTCCCCACAAGAGGTGGGGCTGTGAGAGCTCAGTAGAGAGCTGTGACTCGCCCAAGGTCACCGAGCTGGGTTCATGGAGGAAGAAGTTGGCTTTTCTACCCCGCTTTTCTCACCCATTTAAGGGGGACTCAAAGCGGCTGACAAACCTTCTGTTCTTCTCCCAACAACCGAACACGCTGTGAGAAAGCTGTGCCTAGCCCATGGCCACCCAGCTGGCTTCGTGGAGGCCTGTGGAATCAAACCCAATAATCCCAGACAGGAGTCCGGCTCCCTAACCGCTAAACCAAACTGGCCCACCGCTTCTGTAACCCACCAAGAATACTGCCTGGCCCTGCCCGTGTATTCGGAGTGAAACCGGAGCCGCGGCGCAGAGTGCGCTGCGATCATCAACGCTTCCCCCTCCACCCCCGCCCAGTGATCCCAAGCGGTCATTCCCACGACCCGGAGTAACCTCCTCGCACCTGCACACGCTGCCCGTCCGCATTCCGGCTGCAAGCGAAGACCCACTGCGGTGGGTCGGGCTTGGCTAACAGCTGTTGAATCAGCTCCAGGCCGATCCCGCGGTTGGCGCCGGTCACCAGCACACTGCGTGCTCCCAGCCCCGCGGCCATGAGGGTAACGCTGACCCGGGCGTCTCTCTGCCCGGCTCTGACCTTCTGCAAACGGACGGACGGACGGACTCCGACCTTGCGCACGACCTACCCTGCAGCAGCGCCCTGGCTCCCTCTGCTGCGCAAACACCGCCCTCTCGAGGCCGTCCTGGGCACTGCAGCAGGAACGGGAACGACTCATAGGAACAGCTGCGGCCACACCTACATTTGTACTATCCAGTTTCAGTCTGTCTTTGGAAGGAGCGGGATAAATCAACACCGCAGCTAGTCCTTTTGGGTGTTTCCGCATTGACTGTGGAAACCGGATTAACTGCCGCTAAGTTAAGATTAAAGACACTTACCTTAAACGGCTTCCGCATTGGGGAACTGATTAGAGACCCTCTGCAGAAGCCTCGTGCACATTTCAGGGCGCAAGACCGGGTTTTTAAACCAGTTTTGCTGCCAAAATCTGGATTAAATGTAAGACCTGAAAAATCCGGTCACTTCCCCTGAATGTGTGCAGAAGGAGGACGTTTCCACATACCGTCAGGGGAAGAGCCGGATTCCCGGCGGCCCCCATTTTGGGAAGGGCGGAAGCAGAACTGCCTGTTTCTAAAGCCCTACCCTCGCGCGCCAGTTGCCGCTGGAAGCATGAGGTGACCGGCAGCTCCATGCTCCAGTACCGTGGCTCCGTGGGCGGTGTCGGCGGTGCGCGAACCGGAGCGTCCGCACAGCACCCACTCCAATCTGTCCTCCGGAATCCGTCCTCCCGGCATGTGTGCGGACGTACAGGGGTCCCTCCGATCCATCACAAATAGTGACGGATACAAATGAGACAGCCCTTGAAAGAAATGGAAGAAATTGTTAAAGAATGGAAAAAAGATAGGAAAGGCATTAGTAAGAAAATATAAAAAGTGATAACAGGAAGTGGGAATAAAATAATTTACTCAACAACAGGTACATGGAGGTTGGATATTAATGTAACAAAAGATGATGTAAAGAAGAAAATGAAGGACATAACACAACTGAAGCATCTGAGATTAAGGGAATTAATGATGAAATTAATATCAAAATGGCACAAAACCCCAGCACAGTTATCTTACATGATTCCAAATTTTTCATCAAGATGCTGGAGAGGATGTGGAAGAAAAGGAACGACCTTTCATATGTGGTGGTTATGTCCAAAAATCTTACCCTTCTGGGATATGATATTTAAAGAAATGAAGAAAATAATGGGTATAGAGGTAAAAAAATATCCAGAGGCTGCGTTATTACAGCTGTATAAAGGCCAAAGCATGCATGAAAGTAAGAGGTATATGTTAGACCAATTGTTTATGGCAGCATTATCAGCTATAGCTGTATCTTGGAAAAATATTGATAAATGTACAATTGACACATGGTATTATTACATATCTGACCAGTTTAAATATGATATGATCAGACAAAGAAGAATGAGAATGCTGGGAGGGAATGTTAATATCTTAGTTGAAGACAGTTGGAAAGACTTATATAGCTATATTGCCAAACCGGAAGTAAATAACAAATTGAAGGAAATAATAAATAAGTTTCTTGTAAGTCTGAGGTAAATGAGACTTGATACACATAGTAAGAGTAAGGGGTTTTCAGTTTTGTGTTTTGTTTTTAGTATTGTTTGTCATTTTTTGTTTGTATTTTGTATTGTTTTGAATGTTTGTATTTGTATGTGTACATTTGGAAAAAAAATTGAAATTAAAAAAAACCAAATAGTGATGGATCTTCGGGAGGATGGATTACTGAAGAGCAGATCTATTAGAATAGATCTATTAGATCTGGTTTTTGGCGGCATAATGCAGAAACACCCTTTCTTTGCAGGTTATCTCACCCACAGGTGAATTTTCTGAGTTAGATCATGCCAAAAGAAAACAGATCTTCATTTTGCTGATCTGTGAGCATACTCTGAAATTTCTTGGGTAGCTGGGGCTGCTGCACCCAGACTCGTTTATACTGCACAGCGTAATAAGTCCCGATTGAGGCGTCACAGGTGACAATTGGTGGATCATCGTGGCGTCGCATTATCGGATCAGTAGTGCGCACTTAGCTTAATGCTGGATAAAGGACACCCGCTGCGCAGTATAAAGGAAATTCGAATTCTCCCTCCAGTCCGGGCAGGATGGTAAGCGCAGGAAGGGCAGCTCAATTCTGATTGGCTGCCCTAAACCACGGCACGTGTTGACTCAGCTCTTGCAGCTTCTAATGGGAAGCTACAGAGCTGTGTTTTGGGTTGGGGCAGCTGGTCATTGCTTTTACCTTTAACTGCAGATTTATTCCGCAAGTCTGGAGGCAGCCCATAAAAGGTGCAAGAGCCTTGAACTGTTTCCTCCGAAGATCTTAACGATGAAATGCAGAATACAGGCTCTGTCCAGATAGGGCTGAATACAGCACCATGATGGCAAAGTTATGGTGGGGTTGCCTCACGGATCTGAGGAAAGCCCCGTATAGAAAAAGAAAGAAGAAGAAGAGCTGGTTTTTATACCCCGCTTTTCTCACCTTTAAGGGGACTCAAAGCCACTGACAAACCTCCTGTTCTTCTCCCCACAATAGAACACCCTCTGAGGTGGGTGGGGCTGTGAGACCTCAGAAGAGAGCTGTGACTAGCCCAAAGTCACCTAGCTGGCTTCATGGGGGAGGGCGGAATCGAACCTGCTATTCCCAGATAAGACTCTGGCTTCATAACCACTAGGCCAAACTGGCTCACTTTACTAAATTACTCTCTCCTGCGGAACCTTTTTACCACCACCTAGCTCAGTAACTACATGCAGTATTTTGTCATGCAATGCTTCTTGGGAACTCTTTGTAGATCAGCTTATTTTTTGCTTTGTTTTCAAGTAGTATGACATTTGAACTTGTGTTTCTTCATCTGATGCGAGATCTGAGTTGGCACAGGAGCTGAAAGCCTTGCATAACCTTTGGGGGAGGAACTGAATGATGGAATTAGCTACCCTTCAGATGCCATGGGGCTTTCTTTGTGTCAGTCAGTTCTAAACTGTGTGCTGTAGAGACCCTTAATGTATATCTCCCTCTTTGAAAATATCTTCCCAGCAAGACTGCAGAGCTTCAGAAAAGGATCTTTAATTGCTCTCCTTTGGGCTTGTTCTACCAGCTGTGATCTCACTCAGGAGCCAAGTAGGTCTGGGTAGAAAACTTGCATTTAGCACTGAGGCGGGATTTATTTGGCAGGGCTTCAGAACCTCAGGTGAATCTGTAATTTGGTAAAGTGTGCTGGTGACTTGTTCCAACTGTGGTGTTGCCTTGGCACTGCTGAAACAGCTGTTGGGAGGAAAACACCAGCCAGATGGATCTTTGCCACCTGCAGAGATCATGAATGGCCGTGTGCTCAGGGGAGCAAAGGTGAAAGCAACCAGCCTGGGAAGTTTTAAAGAAAGGCTCAACTTTGTGGAGGGCAGGTGTATCAGTGGCTACTAGCACAGATGGCTAGCTACTGCCTCCAATAGCTACTGCCTTAATGGGTCCTTTAGTGCTAAGTGGAAAACACCCTTAGAACTATTGAGGCGGTTTGCTGTCGTTACCTCTTCTGGCAGTAAATTCTATAGATTCATGACAATCTGGGTCAGTTCCCCTTGTCAGTTCTAATTCTCCTGCCTATCAGAGTCCTAGAGGTGTGCAATAGAGAAAATATTTTTTTTTCTTTATCCACCTTTTCCACACAGTGCATGATTTTACATTTTTCAGTCAGGTCCCTCGTTTCTCAAGGCCAAAGAGACCCATGTGACTTACGGAGTGTCATGGACGCAAGTAGCCATTGTTCCAAAATGGCTGCCTCCGGTTGACCTTTGACAGTTCAGGCAGGGAAGGAGACTCAAGGTATTTGTCTTCCTTTGGCCTAGCTGCTGAAAAGGTTTTAATAATTTTCCTCTTGTTCTTCATTTTCTTACCACAAGCCTGCCTGCCTCTTTCGATGTTGTATAGAGTAAGGTTTGTCCAAGGGTATGGCTGTTCTTTGGGTTAACTAGGCAGTTATAGCGAACATTCGGTTAGAGCTCCTCAGCATTCCATCCTGTTGGCAGCCATGTTGGAGTGAGGTGACTCAAAGCATGATTTGGAAAGATCAAAGCGAGGTCTTCCACCAGGACTTTACAGCACATGTGCTAGTCTGTAAATCCCATTTATTGTGGTGTAAGATGCTGTGCAGGTGAGCCAAAATGGGAGGAGTGGTGGAACGTTTTTAAACTTTTCACGTTTTTGCACATGGTCCTCATTGTGTCTTTTAATTTAAAAATAGGCTCTAGGCTGTGGGAGAATTCAGTATGGTTATTCTTAAGTGCCAATAGTTTTTGCTACATGCAGGTTTCCTGTACTAAATAAGGAATGTTTGGATTTATCAGAAAGTTAGATCAAGATCAGGGGCCGATTCGCACTTTGGACCATAGTTGATAATTAGGTAACCTCTGCACTTGCAGGAGGCGTTTACAGCATATAAACACCCCCTGCCTGCCCAGAAGTTGACTAATTATCAGCTTGCTGTGGAACATGAAATCGGGCTGATGCTCTGCGCAGCTGCAGTTGCATCAGGAGGTGGTTAGAGCTGCCAGCGCGCTTGCGTGGCAGCTCCATTGACCTCCCAATCCAACAGAGGTGCAGATGGTCACCAACTGGATGCGATCAGGTAAGTTGGGGTAAGGGTTGGTAACCCTTACCCCAACTTACCTGATCAACCCTGTTCCGGGCTCATGGGGCTTGGTTTGGCATGTACTTGTGTGCCCAAGGGCAAACACTAGTACACGTTAGTAGGCAACGCACTTTTCTCACCCAGCGGATGGGAAGCTAAGTGCAGAAAAGCCTAAGTACTTACTCGCGTAATTATAGTTTACAAATAAGATGATGGGTTAAATTTGTGTCAACACAGCATAATTCTACAGTGCATCTCTGTTGCACATGGTCCTAGCTCATAGCCCACCTGCTTCCTAATTAGCATGTCAGCCTCCTGCCCACAGGTAGGGCATTTAGTAGGTTATAGGAGTTATCATGACTCTTCTAGTAGTCCTGGGTCAAACTATGGGTTAGGTTTCCTGCCTTAACTTTGTACGCCATTCTTGGTAGTCTAACATCCCTTACCTGGACCAAGACCTGACACAGTTTTGCACTTCTTTTTCCATCCACTGGACAGGAAAGGAGCACAATTAACCAACATTGACTAGCGCTCATACCTGGAACACTAGGCAACTTTGGCCATTCCCCCATGAT
Organism: Aspidoscelis tigris stejnegeri; assembly: GCA_023333525.1. NCBI lineage: Eukaryota > Metazoa > Chordata > Lepidosauria > Squamata > Teiidae > Aspidoscelis > Aspidoscelis tigris. The sequence continues at coordinate 8,829,064 of JALMGA010000013.1, forward strand.
AGAATACTTACCATATTCGATCCCAGAGCCTGTCCTCCTCAGGGTGCCACCATTTTGGCTGCAGCGCCCTCCGCAACTGAGCATGTGTCAGCTCTGTCGCCATGACGATGCTGGCACTCTGCGCACGTGCCGTCATGTCTGTGGTCGTCCAAGGTGCTAGTGTGTTTGTGTGGCACTTCAGACAACCCCGGAGCACTGGAAGAGGTGTGGATGGTTGCACCACTGGACGCTCCAGGTACGTTTCTGGTAAACGTTGGTTAAGGAGTGGAGTAGAGATGTGCAAAGATGTTCAAAATATTCATTATTCGATTGAATTCGGCTGACTTTGAACATTCAAATTTGAATCAAATGCCCAGACATTCATTTTTAAATATTCAAATGAATATGAATATTTTGAATCATTCGTACTAATAATTTGGACATTCATATGCTTACGGATACATACGCATTACATACGTATCCACATGCATCTTATCTGTATCCATACGCATCTGTACAAATACGAACAGGATGGAAGCGGGAAGCATATGGGATAAAAACGGGATGCTTATCAAATATTCATAAAAATAGATACATATGTATTTGAATCAGTTCAGATTTTAATACATTCATTCTTTCTCTATTTGTACGAATTTGGACATTCTAATCGAATGTCGAAAATTGCATTTGTGCGCACCCCTAGTGTGGAGCATCGTGCTCCACACTTAATCAACAATTAGTGAACTTCTGGTGAGGCAGGGCATGCTCTCAGGCTGTAGCAGCCTCCTCAAAGTGCAGATGCTCTTCACCAGAAGTTCACTAATCGTGCCCTACCGGTTGTAGTGCGAATAGGCTCCTGTTCGTAGTTCAGTATTAGGAATTTTATAAAATAGTTTCCATGGCAAAGCACAATGTATTCAGACAACCCTTATTTGGCAAGGGACACTATTTTGGGGCAGCAGGTCCCTACGGGGAAATGGGCTTTGTTCACACCCCTATTTTTGTATTACAAAAGAATACTACCACCACCACCACCACCACCACCACCACCACCACCACCAACAACAACAACAACAACAACAACAATAATAATCCAAAAAACATAAAAGATTATGGTTCCTTGCCACAGCTGAACCCATGTATGGTATCTACATGGTACATTTTGGGTGTTTTTCCACTGTCACTAAAAGTACCCATTAATGGGTACATAATGGCATTTTTGTACCCATTAATGGGTATTTAATGGGTACTTCTAGTGACAGTGGAAAAACACCCTTTGCATCACTCGTGATTATGCTTTAAAAACTTTGTAAAAAGCTTGTTCTGCCCCCAGCCAGGGGTTATATTAAAGATCTGTAAGGAATCCGTCTAATGAAAGCTAGCATATGCCTGTTCTAAAAAGCTATAGGTGGGCACAACAGAAAGATCTGGGAGTTTCTGTTCCACTCACAGGCTGCGTTCACACCTAATCCAGCTTCAGGCCATGTTCAGAGTGAGAGAATACATAAGCAAAGTGACAAGCTGTGTTTCTTTCAGTGTTCAATAACAGAAAATTCACCTTTGGGATAGATAATGTGGAAAGAAAATTACTGGTGGTCCTTTTGTGTTCTCTTGCTCTGAAGGTGGACAAAAGCTGGATTAAACCTTAGGTGTGAACACAGCCACAGGGTCAGCAAATAACTCTTTGGTGCTCTTGCTTGACCTCTTCTGTTGTTCTAACTTTTCACCCGCTTGGCTAGGCAATGGCTGGAATTCAATCTATGGTATTCTGCTGAGCGAAACTTCAGCATCTGAAAACAAATCGGTCTCCTTTTGATTGGCTACTGTACTATCTGAACCATGGATCATATTTCTGATATGGGATGTCAGTCAGCCCTGGAGCCAAGAAATTTATGTAGTTCTCAGGGGAATAACCAGGGAGAAGGAATGTGCAGGAATATTCAAGACGTTCAAAATTCAGTGGAATTCATTTTTTAACATTCAAACGAATTTCAAATCTTTCGAATCATTCATATGAATTATTCAGACATTTTTCACATGTGAATGGAGATGAACGCATTACACATGTATCCATATGGGTCTTGTTCATATTCGTACGCATTTATACAGATACATACGGGTTAAAAACGGGCTGCGTACGGATGCATAAGGACACATGTGAATGTTGTCGACATTCTGATCTTCAGATATGAATCAAATATTTGTACGAATTGATACAAATGCATTCAAATTGAATAAAATGTGAACAAATTCATATTTTAAACATTTGAATTGATTCGAATCTTCATACACACCCCTGCCAGGGGGCTAAACCTGGCTTCCTGTGAAATCCAGGTAGTAGTCATAAGCAGCATTCTAACCCATGATTCACGTAGACCTCCAAGTTGATGTTGATGGGCACCTGCCTTGCCTAACATGGCTGTGATGATTATTCTGTAAATCAGGATTTCTCTCCCTTTTGCTTGCACTGTGCATAGCTTTGTGCCACTGGACTGCTGCCTGTGCTTTCACCCAGGCGTTGAGAAGACTATATAACTTTGGTCTGAAGGTTGTATTTGGCATTCTCAGTGGAGTTGTTCAGCGTGTCCGTGGCAACAGAGCACAAGCTGTGGTCAAGAGGGATGGGTGTATTGAAGGCCTGCAGTGTGTTGGTGACTGGATCCAACCGTGGCATAGGCTTCGGGCTGGTCAAGCAATTGGCCAAGATGAACAACTGTCCAGAATGGATCTTCGCCACCTGCCGGGACCCAGAAGGACCACATGCCCAGGTAAGTGTGGGAATGCATAGATGTCAGTACAGTAGTCCAAAATAAGGATGTGCTCAAATGTTCTAAACAGTTGAAATTCGATCGAATTCAATCAGATGTGGACACCTGAATTCAAGTAGAATGTCTACACATTCGAATTTAAACATTTGAACGAATTTTGAATGTTTTGAAACCATTGAATGTACAGATACGTACGTATCACGGAGGGTGCTGCGCTCCAGGTGGCGGCGCCTAGAAGTGGAGCAGCCTGGCAATTGAACACAGGCGAGATTAAAATAGAATATACATTAAAAGATGTTAAAAATTCAACAAATATAAAACAATATACAATATGTTTAAAATGATAGTGTCTGTACTGGGAGGGGGGAATGTAAGCAGCTCAGCCAAAGGCCAGCGCAAAGAGGTGCGTCTTCACTGCCTTCCTAAATATATATAAGGAAGGGGCATGACACACCTCGAGGGGGAGGCTATTCCATAGTCTGGGGGCCATCACAGAAAAGGCTCTCTCTCGGCTGCCCACCAACCTCACTGTTGAAGGCGGTGGGACAACCAGGAGGGCCTCACCACCTGATCTTAAGGCATGGGCAGGTCAATATGGGAGAAGGCGTTCCTTTAGATATTTGGGGCCCAAGTCATTTAGGGCCTTATAAGTCAGAGTTAACACCTTGAATTGGGCTCAGTAGTAAATTGGCAGCCAATGCCACCCTTTTAAAACCAGCGTGATGTGCATCTGGCTAGATGTTCCGGTCAGCATTCTAGCAGCTGCATTTTGCACTAGCTGCAACTTCCAAACTATCTTCAAGGGCAGCCCCATGTGGAATGCATTACAGTAGTCCAATCTAGAGGTTACCAGAGCATGGATAACTGTGGTCAAGTCATCTCTATCCAGAAGAGGCTTCACTTGATGGACTATCCATAGTTGGGAGTAGGCACTCCTGGACACGGCTTCCACCTGAACTTCAAGTGTTAGCGTGGAGTCCAGGAGAACCCCCAAGTTACACACCTGTCCCTTCCAGGGCATTGCAACCCCATCAAGGACAGGGTATCTCCCAACTACATGGACCCGAGACCCTGTGACACACAACACCTCTGTCTTGTCTGGATTCAGCTTCAATTTATTCACCCTTATCCAGCCCATTACCATCTCCAGACACCTGTCAAGCACTTCAGCCGCCTCTCCTGATTCAGATGGTACAGAGAGATAGAGCTGGGTATCATCTGTATGCTGATGACACCTTACTCCAACTCTCCTGATGTTCTCTCCCAGTGGCTTCATGTAGATGTTAAATAGCGTGGGAGATAAGATTGATCCCTGAGGAACCCCACAGTTGAGTTCCCAGGGTGTCGAAACAGTATCTCCCACAGCCACTATCTGGGATCTATACTGGAGATAGGAGCAGAACCAGTGCCAAGCATTGCCTCCCACTCCTAAACTCCGTAGTCTTTCCAAAAGGATACCATGATCAATGGTATCAAAAGCCGCTGAGAGGTCCAGGAGATCCAATACGGTAGCGTTCCCCCTGTCTCTCTCCCGAAGAAGGTCATCAACCAGGGTGACCAAGGTAGTTTCTGTGCCATGACCAGGTCTGAAGCCAGATTGAAATGGGTCTAGATAATCAGCTTCTTCCAAGCATGCTTGCAGTTGAACAGTGGCAGCCCTCTCCAGAACCTTGCCTAGAAAATGTATATTGGCCACTGGGCGATAGTTGTTTAGGTCTTCTGGATCCAAGGAGGCCCTCTTCACGAGGGGGCGCACCACAGCCTGTTTCAGGGCCAATGGGACCACCCCATCCCTCAGAGAGGCATTCACTACCTCCTGGATCCACTCGGTCATACCTTGTTGGCTAATCTTTATCAGCCATGAAGGGCAGGGATCCAGACAGCACGTCATCGGCTTTACCTCTGCAAGCAGCTTGTCCACGTCCTCAGGCTGCAACAATTGAAACTGATCCAACGAAACAGGACCAGACAGTTCTCCGGACGCCTCATTTGGACTCTGTCCAATTGTGACATCCAAATCCCCTAGGAATCTGGGTGACTTTCTGGTCTGTAAATGCCTCCTGACAGTGCAGATGGACCTGCCCAGAAGTTGCCTAATTGCATACTATGGGCTGAAGTGTGAATTCAGCCCTTACTTGTGGCCAAAAACGAAAGGAAAGGAAAAGGAAGCCAGTGGTGATGTGGGGAAAAGAAGAAGTGCAGCGTGATTCCTCTGCCTGTCTAGGGTGCCCCAAAATTCAGGCATTGGCCAGTGAGGGAAAGGGAAATCCTCTCTGCACACTCAGATAGTACAGGTACCGGCCCCAATAGTCCTCTTGCACGTCACACCCTGAAAATGTGACAGGTCTAAGGAGCAGAAACAGTCTCAGTGCAGTTATAACCCCAATACTGGATAGATTAAACGGAGGGGGATGGCTCAGATACACATTGGAAGGGCATTTTTAGATGTGACGCCTAAGAACCAGGAACTGCTTCTGACCATCTTAAACACAGGGTGTGACCACAGCCCATCCCAAAACACAAATATGTCATATACAAGACTCCACATTTTATGCTAAGACTTTTGCTTTATTTTTTATTCTTTTTTAATTTTGTAGGAATTGAAGCAGTTTGCTGCCAAACACAAGGGAGTGAAGATAATCACTTTAGGTGCGTACTCATGGCTGCGCCCTACTCCTTCTTCTCATAGACTTGGAGACTAGTCCAGACATTCGTATGTCCAAATTTGAACTAATACGAATATCTCGAGTTATTTGTACGGATAATTCAGATATCCGTATATGGGAGGGGAACATATGCCTCTCATACGTACATGTACACATCTTGTACACATCCGTATGGGATGAGAATGGGATGAATACGGGTTGTGTATGGATGCGTATGAGTACATACAAGATCTGTTATCTACCTGTAGAGATACAATGTCCAAATTATTTGTATGAATACATACATTTTTTTGTTTTTCAGATACATTTGAATTTTCAAATATTTGATTCGTTATCAATCAAATTCAAAAACTGCATTTGTGCACATCCCTGTTGGAGACTCAAGCTAAAATTTATCCATAGTAGCCAGCACGTGGAATTGAACTTTGAAATGTATGGCAAATACCTGTTTATCCTGCCCAGCTCCACACAGACACACCTATCCACAGACACACGCATACACCTCCTAGTGCTGGAGAGCTTCCAGGATATGTCCTGGGTAGGAATGTGCATGGATGGTTTTTCTCTTTCTATTTTTTTTTGGCATTCAATTTGTAATGAATCGAACGTTAGAAGTTCCGTTTATGTTCGAATAGATTTGTACGAACATCTGATACGTATCCAATATGAACAAATATGTTATCAGATATGTGTCCCGTAATGTAAAGCGTCAAAACTGATCAGAATCCACTTTTAATCCGCTCTTGAACCACATTGAATGTCCGAACTATTTGTACGAATGTCCGGGACATTTGTATTTGTATGAATGCTAATGTACAAATGTGCTAACATTTGATTTGTGTACAAATGTCCGAATTGGTCTGAATTCGTATGAATAATGAATGTTATGAATATCTGTGGATATCTCTAGTCCTGGGCCATTTTCATCAATGTTACAATCTCTTCCTTCCTAATGTAGACACACGCAAGAGCTCCAGCGTTAAGAGCGCTGCCGCCCAGGTCACGGAGCAGCTGAAAGGGGCCGGATTGAACCTGCTGATAAACAACGCTGGAATCGTAAAACCTACTATTGCTATTGACTCTGAGACAGCAGAGGACATGTCCGAGGTGTATAGGACCAACGTGATTGGGCACCTGGAAGTGAGCCAGGTAGGCCTGCCATAAAGTTGCAGAGCTCTTGAGTCTGGCAGGTTGAATGACATGATGGCTGTGTTCTGCCAGAGCCCCGGGGTGGGGGAACTGCCTTAAAAGCAGAGGATTGCAGGCCTGAGCCCCAGCATCCTTTGGGGCAGAAGGTACTGCCAAACCATTTCTGTATCTGTGATCTTCACCAGGAGCTGATCCCAACTTGATGGTACCTAGAATTTATCAACATGTGAAAAGCAACGACATGGAAGGGAGGGAGTTGGGAAACAAATTCGTGCTGACATAGATGCCAGTGTTAGAAGTACTACCAGATCTGCAACATTTGGAAATACCTGGGAGGTTCTTCTTTATAAAGTGGGTCTCATCAAATCAGATGTAGTGGAATAACTTATGAGCTGCATCAAGAAGCTTGAGTTGGGCAAGGTGAGGATATAATTGACAATGTCTTATTTTATTCTATGAGTAAAATGTTTCATAAAGTTATATATTTATTAATTAAAAAAACCCAGTGTTTCCCATTAGGGATGTGCACAAATGTTTTTTGTGTGCGTCAAATGTGAGGAAATTTGCATTCATTCAAATAGAGCCCCTTCGAATGTGGTAGAATTCAAATTTGATACAAAGATTCTATACAAATCCAATTCGAATCCTTGCTGCCAGTTGCGCCTACGAATCCTCTAAGATTCTGCTTTCGATTCACTTTGAATCCACTCTGAATCTGCTTTGAATCCACTCTGGATCTGCTGCAGATGTGATTGGACAACCATTTCCCCACCTCCCCAGGTTCACAAAAGTAACGAAGCTTCAAACAAACATATAGAAATGTTCAATCTGCAGTCAAATGTCAATCATTGAATGTACCAACATTTGATTCCAATTTGAATTGTCCGAATTTGTTCAAATTTCAAATGTGATGAATATTCATACACCCCCCCCCCCCACTTTCCATAAGCTTCCAGTTCCTACATGCTTTGTCTCAGTTTGGAGAACTTCCCAGATCTTGGACCAGAGTCTCCATCATCTTTAGCTGCTGGTCACTGTAACTGAACATTGTAGGACCTGTAACCTCATTCATAATGATTCCTTCATATGCTAACATTCAAATGAATACAAATGTTTCCAGGCATTGGTACACATTGTTTGGACATTTGTTAAACTGGGGAAGTATATAAGATACATATTTGTTCGTATCAGATATGTATTCATTCGCATCAGATATGTATCGGATACGTATTCATTAGTATCTGATACATATCGAATGTTCATATGAATACGTAGAAATAGACTCATATCGAATGGAATTTTGCCGCATTCGAATGTGATCTATTTGTACTGTGAAGCCCAAGCTTGATTAATGCATTTGTTGTATCTTTAATTGTATATGTGTATATGTTATATAATGTGTTGAGGGTAAAAGGCGCTGACCAGGAAGGTTAGTAAGTGGGGGGGGGCAGCCCAGGGAGAACTAGCCAATCAGAAGGGATGGAACCCTGGCAGAGACTATAAAAAGCGCCTTCCTGTCAGAGCCGTTGTTCTGTAACTGGGGCTAATTTTAAGGAAAGGTTAGGCAGTACAGATCCGGGTCCTGAGGAGAATCTAGATAGGGATTAGACAGGGTCCTGAGTTAAGAAAATAAGTTAATGTGAACTGTTTGTGCTGAGATTAAACTGATTCAAAGAGTTGTAAACAAATAAAGTTACACTTACATTAGTTTCAAAGTTACTCCGCTTGGGGCCTGTTACTGACTCAGACGCTCAGGGGAGGGAGTGTTGTCATAGCAACGTGGCCGATAACAGTGTAACTGAAGTTTTGAAGCTCAGTGCTAAAGAGGAGAGAGACTTAGAGGCCTACTGTTAAAAGGAACTTGAAGTCTGTGTACAGGCAAGTGGGAGTTGGATGCCCGGCTGGGGCCTAGTAATTGGTAGCAGTTGGCCGTGGGTGTCACATCTACAAATACAGATTTCTGAACATTCAATTTGTTTTTAATCAAATGCCAAAAAAAATTTTTGTGATCATCCCTGCTTGTAAGATCCTTCCATGAAGAATTTCTCTCTGCTTGAAATTCTGAAGAAGTGTCCCTTCTCCTCCTCCAATGAGTCACAGTCCTTGATGTTCCTTTCTTTCTCTCCAGGCTTTCTTGCCTCTGCTGAAAAAAGCATCTAAGGAAAGCTCCGAGAAAGGAATGAGCTGCAGCAGAGCAGCCATTGTCAACATGTCAAGCGAAGCTGGTTCTATTCAAAACATGTTTGCATGGGATTTAGGACATATTGTCTCCTACCGCTGTAGCAAGGTAGGGAGAGCTCTGGGTTGCAGATGATGAAAAGCTGTGCCATTTTGCCATGCTATGTGGAATTTCCTGCCCTGAAGCTGATTAGCCAACCTAGCCCAATCTGTGGCATGGTTACTAACAATTTCTGCCAAGAAAGCATTGTGGTGGTGGCCAAGGAGGTGGCCATGTAGCCAACCAGGAGTCTGCCAACAATAAATGTAGACTCTTACATGGGCTGGTTTTTTTTTTAAATTAAATTTTACTTTTAAAAAACCAATGCAACATATTCAATTAGGATGCATCAAGAGGAGCATAGAGTCTAGATCACGAGACCTTGGTCAGACCTCATCTAGAGTACAATCAGTGTCCAGTTTTGGGCACCCCAATTAAAAAAAGACATTGACAAACTACAGCAGGTCCAAAGGTGGGCTACCAGAATGGCTAGTAGTCTAGAAACCATGTCCTAAGAGGAAAGGTTGAAGGAACTAGGAATGTTTAGCCTGCAGAAGACTGAGAGGAGACATGATAGCGCTCTTCAAGTATCTGAAGGGCTGTCACAGTGCAGAAAAAGTGTCCCTATTCTCACTTGCACAAGATAGGAGGACAAGAAACAATGGTATGAAACTTCAAGGGAGTCAACACAGATTAGTTATTAGGAAAAACTTCCTGACAGCAAGGGCGATAATCAACTGAAAAGGTTGCCAAAGGAGGTAGTGAGTTCTCCTTTGCTGGAGGTCTCCAAGCAGAGGCTGGGCCTACATTTCTCTGGCATGGTTTAGGAAGTCCTGCATTGAGCAGGGGGTCGGCCCCAAGGACCACGGATGTCCCTTCCAACTCTACAATTCTATGATTCTTTTGCACAGCCCTGACAAAAGGAATCCAAACATTCTTACACTCATCTTGTTTTCCTTCTCCCAACATTTTATTTTTTCAGATACTCAGAAACTCACCCATTGCAATACCCCAGAGCTGTACATACCGTTCTCCTTTATTCAATGCTTGGACTTGTTTCCATTCCTTAGCTATTATTGTAGGAATCATAAAATGAATAAAGTCTTAAGGTTGGTTGGAATTTGGTTTATATTAAGATTTTGCAAAAGAGAGATAGTTATTGCTAATATTTCTTGCCATATTGACTTTCTAAATATCTACAAGGGCATGCATTCCCATACCGTATGTTCTCGGGTAAAGCATCCCAGTAAGGAAACCCAGCAGGTAACCTGCCTGCCTTCTCCTCTGGGTAACTACAAGGGGAATGCAAGAGAATTCTTCAAGCAGCATTACAGGGGAGATGGCTGCAGGAGATAGCAGGAAGCGCGGGTGTGTGAAAGGACCACCCCAGAGGTGCCCTGAGGATTGTGCAGTCTTCTGGGGCGGTTCTGGAACAGCCGTCCAAGTGTTCTAGACTCCTTCCTGGTCATTAGGGCTCTTGTCACACAAGTCTAAGACAGGGCGGCCTATTCGTTAATTCGAACTGAGGTCGTACCGGTGCTGCTCACTCACTGATCGCCCTCAGGCCGTTCCCACCTTGGGCTGCATTGCTCACACTTTTCTGCACGATCAACCTGAGCCTCCTCCATGGAACTTTTGTCTCTCCACCCCTTTCATTTCGTGGTTTTATCTTGATTAGATAAGGATCTAGCAGAGGCTGCATTCAGCAGTTGGCACAGCGTAATGTGGCTTTGCCTCTGAAGGCACAATCAGAATAATGGAGACAGGATATATTCCAAGCAAAAGAGCCTTTATTCTTAATGAGTGCAAGTAAGAAAACTACATCAATGTGTGAATGCATTGTTTGCGTGCATATATGAAAATAAATGCAGGCATACAACTTAAACTAAGATGAATATCCTCTTACATCTAATAATTTCTTGGCTGTTACAAGCCTAATATCACTCAGCCTAACTGGCTACATGACTGCAGCTTAATCCAACATAATTGTTGCCTAGCGTAACAAGCTTAGAGCTACATACTTTTTTAAAAAAATCATTTATTGTAAATAGAAATACAGTTTTAACTTCACGTAACAACTTGAACAATTCAAACAAAAGAATAGGAACAATAAGCAATGAACTGCAGAAGGTAAGGAGTACAATAGGACAAATTCAATAACATTAAATGAACCATCAATAACATTAATGAACCATCTTGCCTGAGAGGAGTGGAGAAGAGGCAGCAGGCTGGGCTGCTCTGCCATCTTGCTCCCAGCAGTGCCCCTCCCTCCTCCAACTGCCATCATCACAAGGCTGAGACCCATCTTGCCTGAGAGGAGTGGAGAAGAGGCAGCAGGCTGGGCTGCTCCGCCATCTTGCTCCCAGCAGTGCCCCTCCCTCCTCCAACTGCCATCACAAGGCTAGGAACCATCTTGCCTGAGAGGAGTGGAGAAGAGACAGCAGGCTGGGCTGCTCTGCCATCTTGCTCCCAGCACTTCCCCTCCCTCCTCCAACTGCCATCACAAGGCGATGAACCATCTTGCCTGAGAGGAGTGGAGAAGAGGCAGCAGGCTGGGCTCTGCCATCTTGCTCCCAGAAGTGCCCCTCCCTCCTCCAACTGCTCCCATCAGAAGATGGCAAAGAGACTACGGCAGCCGATCCACCAGTTGAGAAAACTTCTGGTCCTGACGCCAAGCAGGGTGGGACTGATACCGGCTGACCATCTTTACCATCATCCAGTTTGTCATCAATGAAGAGAAAATTCAAAGTAAAGTTAATAGGAAAATTTCAGCAATAAGAAATGGAGAGAAAAATTGGAACTGAAGAGCTCAAGTGCTGGCTTTTTGCTGTTCCCTGTTCCCTCCCACACCATTTTCCTTTTGTTTCTTGTCTCTTTAGATTGTAAGCCTGAGGGCAGGGACCCGTCTAAGAATAATATAATATTGTAGCCCGCCCTGAGACCTTTGGGTATAGGGCGGGATAGAAATACAAATAAATAAATTAACAATTAGATGAATAACAAGTGGGGAAATGAGATTTTCAAATGGGAATTCAAGAAAATTGGGGGGAATGTTTCAGCTATTTGGCGATCTGCGTGATATTTTGCTGCTTTTAAGAATGGGGACCAGCGTTTAGTGAACCAATCTTTAGAGTTTTCATAAGACATATTGTCCATTTGATGAGAAATAAAATCATTGATCAACATATTCCAAACCCTAGATAACCATTTTTCCTTACTTAGACTCTGGGCTGACTTCCAATTCTTGGCTATCTCTGCTTTAGCAGCAGTAAGTAATGATTTAATTAGGTCTTTATGATCAATATTTTCATGTTCACCAGTGAATAAAAAAAGAAAAACCAAGGTGGGTGTCAAAAATAATCCTTTGTTGTACGATTACATTGAGGTTATTTTGAATCATCAACCAAAAATTTGAAATAACTGGACAGGTCCACCACATAAGAATATAGTTTCCAACTAGTTTACAGTTATGCCAGCATAAAAGTGATATAGATTTATTAATATGGTGGAGCTTTAGAGGAGTCAGATACCAACAATAAAATATTTTTAAAGATATTTCTCTTTCTTTTTGAGATTTTGAAGCCTGATACAGTTTTAGAGGTATTTTTTTTTCCAGTTTTCTGTTACATATGGTAGAAGTGTGTCATCCTCCCAGATTGATTTTAGCCCAGTCAGGGGTGAAAGTTTGTGTTCTAATAAGGTGCTGTATAGAGCTACATACTTGAAGAAAGGATTAAATAGCAGAGATAGCAAGAGAGCATATATCAAATGAACGCATAGAAGCAAGTTATACCTGTGTGAGGCTCATGGTGTGATTAGGAAGTGGGCTGATGTATATGCCCATAAATACTGTTGTCTATATAGCGAAAGTGTGATAAACAGGTGGTGTTTACTGCTTGTGGCTATACTGCAAGCTAAGCAGAAGTACATTGAGTTATAACAGGCCGAAGAAACAAGGCAAAATTTCTAGAACCTTCTAGACTAGCACATTTTGCTGCATCAAATCTACTTCTTTTCTTATTGGATGCTGTTGTGTCACTAAAGGGAGGTGAGGGTGTGTGTTTGTGCTTCTTTTTTATGCCTGCTCCTCCACCTCCACCACCTCTCTTCCCTTTTTTATGTGCGTAAAAATGCTAGATAGAAAGAGGAATCATACATATAAACTGAGGAGAGAAGGGGAGGTGCGTCATGAACTCCATGTGTGCACATTGGCAGAAGGAAAGACTGGACCCACCCACCACAGCACAGTTCAGCCTCCTTTAGCCTTTCTCCCCCACTCACACTGAGGAAGCGAGGACAGCCTGAGATCACAGGACAGGCTGAGTCCTCGAGAAAAGAGTACTCCAGCTAGAACGATCTGACTGGAGTAGGCCAGCTTGGAAAACAAACTGAATAAAAATAATTTCAGTAACGCAACCTGAGAACAACCTAAATAACTTGTGTGACCACGTCCTAGAAATAATCCAGCATCTATAACTGCTACAGCTCGGCCAGTAAGGTATATGAGAAACAGCCCATGTCTTTTTTTAAAAAAAGTATTAGAGCTTTACGGCAAATCCAGAAAATAATACTTCCATTGCTTTTTTTATAAAATGCTCCCAGTAATTCTGGATCACAGCCCTTAGTCCACTCTTCGTTCATACCCCAGGTTGGGTATCACTGTATTAGAAAAAAGTTCAGGAGGCCATAAATAGACAAATTGCACCCACAAATGCTGTACTTTTGACTTGCCGCCACCAAAGGCATACAAGATATGTTATTCACCTCCATATCTCCGGAATGAATCCTCTCTAGGCTGCTCTGAACATGCTCACTCGCTGCCAGGCCTTGGCGTATGCTGATGACAAGATTCTCTGCGTCACATTACATCCTGGCTGGGTGCAGACAGACATGGGGAATGCAGGCAATATAGTGGTAAGTGATTCGGTGCCTTTGTTGGGGACCACCAAATTGTGGCTGAGTTCTGCTTGAATGAATGATCACATGAGTGATGGTATTCATTTTCCACAATGAATTAATTTTTTATGTTTCAAACCTGCTCTGAAATTTCCTGTCATTTTCTTTTTTAATGAAATCTGGCCTGATTTCATTTTTTTTTAAATGCCAAAGAATGTTGTATCCTGCCCATTAGGATGTGCAGAAATTTTTTTTTGCTGGGGTGGGGTTTGATTCGTAATGAATTGAATGCAAGAAAATTCATATTTGTTTAAATAGACCCCCTTTGAATGTGGTAGGATTTGAATTCAATATGAATGAACAGCACAAATGTGCATAAAAACATCTTACGGATCACATACGAATAACATACAAAGCTTTGTATGGATGTATCGAAACATTCAATTCTAATGTGAATTTCAATCTTCAAATGTGCCAACGTTCTGTTCAGGAGCACAGAAAGTACAGGAGCCAAGGTTGCAAGAAAAGATCTGTTGTCTGCAACAGCGTTTGCTGGGTTTGGGTGTTCTTAAGTAGGGCAGGGCGAGCCTCATCCCCTCCCGCACAGGTGTTTGGCATGCAAACGTGATGAACACCTCAGGGGTTTGCATTGTTGCCTGAGTGTGCTCTGCGAATGGTGTTGGCCATGTCTGAATCCAAACTGTCCCCATCTTAGGAGACAGGATCATTGTGCACGTTTGACCCTTGCGGCATGCCTTCCTTGCTTTGGCTGGCAAGGAAGTTTGCCTTGGCTTGGATGGCATAATGGACAACCTCTTCATCCTTGGAGGAGGAGGTGCTGATGGCAGAAGGTATGACACCATCAGCCAAGTGATTTAGTCATTTTCATTCCATGTTATCTGATCCAAAAGTGGTTTTAATACTGAAGGAACACAGATTGTCATTTTGCGGGTGAGTTATTTCACTCTGAAAGTTGACTGATTAAAATCAGGTGCGAATACATTCTTAGAGAGGTTAAATCAGCTGCTTTTGTTTTTGTTGGAGCTCAACGTGGTCAGAATCCTAGCCTAATCTGCACCCTCTACAGCCAGATAAACTAATCCCCCCCACCCCATTGCCTTTGTGGTGACAAAGAAAGTGGGAACAAATTCCCTCTCCCCAACATGCTTCAGCCTCACAAAAGCCCAATATTCTGATGCCTCTGACACTGCCGGTCTTGGCCGCTTCCAGAATGTGAGCTTGTCTGTTCAGCCCAGGGAGTGCCAAGCAGCAGAAAGCTTTGCTTTTGCTTGAATCAGCAGCAGGTCAGACTTTCTCAGGCTTCTCATTTCTCTCCCTCAATGCAGGCTCCTCTGACACTAGACGCCAGTGTGCAAAGCATCCTGGACACCCTTGCACGCCTTTCTGAGAAACACACTGGTACCTTTGTGAACTGGGAGGGGGAGACCCTTCCCTGGTAAGACACCTGGCAGCTGCCTCTTCATTCTGGAGGAGGGAACTTCCTGCACACGCGACGGAAATGTCTGTGATTGGATAAGGGTTGACTTCAACAGCAGATGTACCATGTTCCCTGGAAAATAAATGTACTATAAAGTGGCTCCTGATTGATTGATTGATTGATTTTAATCCGAATCCCATTCTATATTCCAAGGTCTCGGGGTGGGTTACAGCATTTAAATCCAAATAAGAGGAGAAGATATTAGGGATGTGCACGAATATTCAAAAATTTTCAAATATCTGATTTGAATCCAATGAATTTTGACATTCAAATTCGAATTGGATTTCTTAACATTCAAATTTAGACATTTGAACGGATTTTGGAAGTTCAGAAACATTTCGAATAATGCTTGGGAATGCATCAGGACCTGCCAATTTCGACTTTCCCGGGTGAAAATTCCACAAAACGGATTGAAATGAAAAGGTGTGAATCTTGTGGACAGAAGACGGACTGAAGAAGGTTTAAACTGAAGGCATATCCACGGAATCTGTTTTGCCTACCTTGAGCAAAGTGCTGAAGAAAAGATTATAAATGTTGGGTGATTTGCTTTTTAGGAAAAGGTAGCCCATAAATAATTCCCATGAACCATAATAAGTGTGTTGAAAGTGTTAACAAACTGTGTGTGTCCCCCAATTTCTGTGGGTCTGTCACAGGTTTTTCAGGATGGCGGAACAGTTCGCGCTTACCTGAGCATAATGATCCCATACCAGTCACGTGAAGACTCGGCGTGACAGTGGCCATCTGTACTTCAAGGGACGATAAATCCCCACCCATACTTGGTCAGTAGCACTTGAAGTGCAGATGGCCAAGCCAGACCAGGCAAAGGCTGCAGCCATATCCAGTGTGCACCTGGACATTGCCATAGTGAATTGGATGTGGTGCACAACAGCTGTGCGGATACCGTTGCAACCCGGGGTGGGCACAAATGCAACTTTCAACATACGAATTTATACGAATAAAGAAAAATGAATGTCTGGACATTTCAACCGATATGAATACAACATTCGAAGGGGAACTATCTGAACAGATACGAATGTTCTTATATTCGATTCACTCAGAATCAAATGCAAAAAGACTCATTCATGCACTACCCTCGTTTGAACCACTGCAAATCTGTTAGCCCCGAGGTCTTATCTAAGCCCATGTATAACCTCTATGCATAGTTTCTCCTCAGTTGGACAACTCCCTGGTAATAGGTTGCTGCCACTCTTGGTCACACCCAGTACCAAAGTCCATTTTCATTTAGCATTGAGGTTGGATTTGTGCGACAGCGTTGTGGCACTTCACCGTGAACTGGCAGCAGGGATGGCAGTGCTGAAGGCCCGCAGTGTCCTGGTGACTGGTTCCAACCGGGGAATTGGCTTGGAACTGGTGAAACAGCTACTGGGAAGAAACAGCCGGCCGGAAAGAATCTTTGCCACCTGCAGGGATCCAGAAGGACAAGGAGCCCAGGTGAGCCCCAGGTAGACGTAGGAATGAGAGCAAAAACGGAATCATCTTAATGCCAAGGCTTGCAGCTTCTTAGGGACCTTTTGCACTTTGCTCAATGGAGAAGTCTGGGGCCGTGTGAGCCAGTATGGTCTTATGCATTTCCAAAGCATGAAAGTAAATTTGTGAGGAGGGTGAACTGTGCCCCTATGGCCCCAAACAGCAATTGCAAAATCCATCACTCCCTGGCTGGTACAGAATTCGCAGGAACTTCTCTTCCCTTTGGATTGCCCCCCCCCCCATTTTGCCAAACAGGCATGATGGAGTTTTCAATGTAAAATGTTGGCTGCAGGGTTTCTTTCTTCAGGGCTGCAACGTAATTCCATCCTGGGGCCAATTTGCACTTCAGCCCGTAGTGGATAATCTGCACTTGTGAACAGATCCAAAGTTCAAAATTTGATTTGAATGTTTACATTTGAATTTTGGGACATTCCATTTGAGTTCAAATGTCGAAATTCAGCACATTTGATTGGATTTCGAATGCCTAGGAATATTTGTGCACATCTCTACAGCAAACACCCATTTGCACGTCTTCTGGGTGGGAAAAGGTGCAAGGGGAGTGTCATACCAGTGGGCACAGGGGCAATTATGTGCTGCATCACCGGGTTGTCCCAGTAATGGGGCAGCAAAGGTGTGCTAGTAACATCAATGGAGCTCTGCAATGGCTGCCATAAAAGCAGCCATTTGCACTTAACAAATGCTTAATGCATTTTGAACGTGTTTTGAATTCTTTAGACATCTTCAAGTGCAGATGCTTAAAACATTCTAGCTCTTTTGTCTCCCAGTGGCAGGAGGCCAAGTGTGAATTCTCCCTACAACTCTACGTTTGTTTTATTTTCCTCCTCCTTTTAATTTTCCAGGAGCTGAAGGCATTGGCTGCCAAACACAAAGGCGTGGAGGTCATCCCTCTGGGTATGTGCTTCTACCATACTTCATTCCTTCTTCCCATAGAGCTGGGGACCAACGCTAAAATTGATCACTGATAGCTCCCACTTGATGAATATATCAGATGCACATGAACTTTGGAGGTGTGCCACTTGGCATAGAATCCAGAGTTTCTTCTAAACCAATAAAATAAACTTTGGGAGGGAACTTTTGGCTGGGTAAATGGATCTTTATTATTATTACTATTATAAAACAGTAAAAAACAATTGAGAATATCTCAATAAACTGTCTACAGGGAGCCCAGGAAAGCTTCCCTAAAAAGAGTGGTCTTGAGTTCAGGTTTAAAAGATGATAAAGAAGAAATGGCATGCAAGGGAGAGCGCAGCTGATTCCAGAAATAGGTGGAAGCAAAGGAAAAAGGACGAAGCCTAGAGGGAGCAGAAACTAGCCAAGGCTGAGTTAATAGGCCTTGGCTGCTGGAACGGAGGGTTTGGGAGGGAGTATAGGGGTGGAGAAGATCAGATAGGGAGGAAGGCACCAGTCCGTGGAGAGCTTTGAAGGTTAGCAAGAGCAGCTTATAATGAATACGAAGGGGGAAGGGGAGCCAGTGAAGAGATGAGAATAAAGCAGAGATGTGGTCAAAGCGGTGTGCAAGCATGATAATACAAGCAGCAGAGTGTTGGACAGAAATAAGGGGATGAAGGAGGGAAAGGGGGAGACTCACTAGCAAAAGATTACAGTAATCCAGCCGAGAAATTACCTGGGCATGGACCAGGATTTTGGCAGTAGATGTCGAAAGGAACGGACAGATTTTAGAAATGTTGTAAAGAGAAAATCTGCACGCTTTGGCCATGGACTGAATATGGGGAATACAGGATAAGGAAGAGTCAAAGATGAAGCTGAGACTGTGGGCCTGTTGAACTGAGTGGATGGGGATGTCACTAACAGACACAGAAAAAGAACAGGGAAGAGAGGGTTTGGGAGGAAAAACAAGAAGCTCGGTTTTGGACATGTTGAACTTCAGTCGCTGATGGCACATCCACTGTGAAATGGCAGTGAGACAAGATGACACTTGCTGCTCAAGGCCTGCAGAAAGGTTGGGGTAGAAAGATACAATTGGGTGTCCTCGGCAAACAAGTGATAGGAAAAGCCAAAAGACCAAATAAGGGATCCCAGGGACAGAGTATACAGGGAAAACAAAAGTGGACCCAGAACAGAACCCCAACAGAAAGGGGGATGGAGGATGAGGTCTGTCCGTTTATAACCACTGCGAAAGATCTCTCGGAGAGATATTATTTAAACCAAGCGAGAACTGTCCTTGAAAACCCAATGTCGGAAAGGGTATCAAGTAACAGACAGTGGTCAACAGTGTCAAAAGCCGCAGATAGATCTAATAGAATAAGAACAGAATAGAGACCACTTGCCTTGGCCCAAAGAAGGTCATCTGAGATCTTCGTAAGGGCCGTCTCTGTGGAGTGACGGAGGCGAAAGCCAGACTGAAAGGAATCAAAGATGGAATTGGCTTCGAGAAAATCAAGGCAACGAGTGTAGACAACTCGTTCCAACACCTTAGAAAAAAAAGGAAGGAGAGCAATTGGACAATAGCTAGACAGGGAACAAAAGTCAAGAGAGGGTTTTTTAAGAATAGGAGAAACAAGAGTGTGTTTGAGATCAGTGGGAAAAATACTGGAGGAAAGGGAGAGATTGAAAATCGAGAGGAGAGAAGGGAGGAGGGAAGGAGCAACGGAGACGAGGAGACGGGAAGGAATTGGGTCAAAGGAACAGGTTGTAGGTTTGGAAGAAGATAACAGCTTAGAGAGTTCCTCAGAGGAAAGAGGAAGAAATTCAGAGAGACTGTTAGATGAAGGGGCCAAGGAAGGAGCAAAAGAAAGGGAGACAGGAGGAGGTATCTCAGAGTGAATAGCTGAGATCTTCGCAGTGAAGTGGTTGACAAAGTCAGTAGGGGAGAACAAAGGAGAAATGGACGGGAAAGAGGGCTTAAGCAAGGAATTGAAACAGGAGAAGAGACGCCGCGGGTGTCTTTCGTTAGCACAAATCAGGGACTTAAAATAATCCTGCTTGGCCAAATTCAAAGAGCGTGAGAAGGATAAAAGAACAAACTTGTAGTGCAAAAAGTCAGCCCGCTCCCGGGACTTCCTCCACAGGCGTTCAGCTGGTTGAGAGCAAGACCGAAGAAAACAAATAGTGGGAGTGAGCCAGGGCTGGGGCCTGTGCCTAGAAGAGGACATGCACAAGAAAGGGGGAGCTAAACTGTCAAGGGTAGAAGAGAGAATGGAGTTAAAACGAGGCATGGGCAAATCAACAGAGTCTCTGAGAGGTAGACAGGGGAGGGAGGAGTCCAAGGACTGAGCAAAAAGCATGGGAGTAACAGAGCCAAGGTTGCGGGAAAGGCATTGGGTAGTGAGGGGGGGAGAAGGAGGGGAATAAGTAAGAGTGAAAGTAATTAAATGATGGTCTGAGAGGGAATTCAGACACCAAATAGTCAGAAATAGAGCATTTAGAAGTAAGAAAAAGGTCAAGGCAATGGCCAGAGGAATGAGTCAGAAGATTAGAATGGAGTTGAAGATTAAAAGAGGCTAGCAGAGAACTGAAGTGGGAAGTAGAGGAGGAGCTGGTATCCTCAAGGTGAATGTTAAAATCACCGAGAATCAAAGTCGGGACTGTATCCGACAGAAAGAAAGTCAACCAAGACTCAAAATCAGTAAGAAATTGGGTGATAGCACCAGGGGTGGGGGAGCAATAGAGAACGGCAAAATGAAGATTAACAGGAAAAAAGAGGTGAATAGAGTGAAACTCAAAGGCGGAAAAGCGATGACTAAAAGGAAAGGAGAGAACTTGAAAACAACAGGCATTAGCCAGCAAAATACCAACCCCACCACCATGGCCCTCTGGTCAGGGGGAATGGGAAAAACAGAGTCCTCCACAAGAAAGGGCGGCAGGAGTGACCATATCGTGGGCTAAGATCCATGTTTCGTCAGGGCGAAAAGGTCAAGGGATTTAGAAACAAAAAAGTTGTTCAGTACAGTGGCTTTAGAAACAGCCGAGCGACAATTCAAGAGGGAACAAAAGAAGGGGAGATAAAAATTAGAAAGAGGGTGACTAGGAATCAGGTTGGAAAAGAGGGAAGGAGCCATAGAAAACACAAAGACAAAAAGCCAGCAATAGGCAGACAAGAGCACAACAGAAAATGAAAGACAATAGAAGCAAACAGTACATAATAGCATAACCAAAGGAGGAGCAACTAAAGAGTTGAATAATGTGAAGTAGGGGCCCGACCCAGTCCAGCCAAAGGGGGTGGGAGGTGTGGGGCAACAAACAGAAAATTATAACTTGGGGTAAAAAGTAGACAAAGTCAACACACGACAAGGCAAGGCTCGACAAATAATCCAAAAAACCGTGTGCCCCACAAATCGCTGGTCGTCGAGAAGTTCGGACTGGAATGGAGTAAAAAGCACCAGTGTCCTGGCTGTAGTTGCATGCTGGCCAACACCACAACGAAAACAAAGAGGAGGTCACTGGAACCCAGTAATCTTCGTGACGTCCCAAGAGGAAGTCCCAAGATGAATGGAGGGGGGAAGACCAGCGTTCTGGGTGCATCCTGGTTGCGGCCGAGTGATGGAACCAGAGCCACAAGGAGAAGGAAGGTCAAAAAAAGGCACAGGATTGGAGGCTGGAAATCACAACCAGCTGCTCAACAAGATACCAGCCAGCTGCTCCAATAAGTCCAAAAAGGGAAGTACCAAAAATGAGTTCAATATGAGTAATATTTTTCTAACAATAACATGCAAGTAGTAAACTTCCTATCTTTTATCCACAATTTCTCCCTTTGTTCCATTTGCAGACTATATCCAAAATTATTTGCGTATCTCATCACTCCTTAACCTGTTCGTGTTCCATATCCATTTGCAATAACAGTTTATACAGTTATTCCCCTTTCCACATTCTTTAACTGTAATTCTCAATTTTGTTTTTCCCATTCAGAGTTAAATCTCTCTTTATCCTTTCTATATATATCAGCAAGTTGTGCATGTGTAAAGCACTGTACAGTTTTGCCCTCTTGATTTAATTGTTCTCGTGTTTTGCAATCCAACTTAGGCAAGATGCTACATGATATAACTTTAAATATGGTAATCCAAGTCCTCCTCTTTCCTTGGAGTCTTGCATCAGTTTAAGTCTTATTCTTGTTTTTTCTTCCCTTGCCAGACAAAAGTCAAAAGGTCATTTTGTCATTTTTTGAAATCCTTTTCATTAATCACAATAGGTAAACTTTGAAATAAGAACATCATTCTTGGAAGCAAATTCATTTTTGTCACAGAAATCTTGCCCATTAACAATAAATTCAGCGCCATTGACCATCTTTGAAGACCTTGTTTAATTCCAGACCATGTTGTCAAATAAATCCTATTCTTCTTTCGGAATTAAAAAAACATGAGCTTTCCCCCACATATTTGCTATTTTCCGTCTATTCAAAATATTATTCACAAACTCTACTAACATTGGTATGATTTTTTCTTGGAAAGTCTTATAATAAATTACAGATTAACTACCATGTCTTCATTTTCTTTATTGCTTCAGTCAATTCCCTTGAAGATATTGGTGCATTTAACAATTCTCTCTGTTGTGTAGTTTGTGGTAAATTATGGTCGTTCAAATATTTCTTAATCTCGTCTCCCTTTACGATCTTCTTTTCATAAAATTCTTGGTAAAATGTATGCATTTCTTTTATTTGTAAATCATTTGTTATCTCTTTATCTTCTTGTTTCTGCTCTAATAGGTGGTTTTTAGCTTTCTCTTTTCTCATTTTATACCGTAACCACCTCCCAGGCTTGTTTGCTGATTCAAAATTGCTTTGCCTTAGGAATTCTAATTTAACATCCATTTCTAACACTGAAATTTTGTGAAATTTTTAGATTTAAGATTGACCTAGAATCCAGTGTTTGTTCAAATTCTGTTTCCATTTTCTTAATTTTCTCTATTAGTTTCTGTCCCTTTTCTTGCTTTTTATATTGGTTCCTCTATCCATATTATCTTCAAAGAATTCTCTAATCTTTTTTTTTTTGGATTTCATTATTACTTCTTCTTTCTTAAATATATATTCATTTAACTTTGATCTCATCGTTTTATCACTTTTACAGGATTGTGGTCTCCTAAAATTCTTGGTAGGATATCCACCATTGCTAAATTTTTAGACACAAAAATCATGTCAATTATTGAGAGAGAAGCATGTCTGCGTGAAAAATCTGTATAGTCTTTAGTGTTACTGTTTTTGAATCTCCATATTTCCAGTATTTGTAAGACTTCCATTAAATCAAAAAACGCTTTAGGTAATTTCCTTCATTGGTGGATTTTCCAGACTACCGGGCCAAATGCAAGTCAACCCACAGTCATTTGGTTAGCCTTGCTTTATAATTTTTGGTAAGTAACCCCATTCCCAACAAATAGGTGTGCTCCTCACATCGTCAGGATATGATCCCATCCTGTGTACTAAATTCAAACTCATCACACTCCTTTTGCCTGCTCAGCATACACAGGATGCCTAGTGATGGAAATCCATCAACAGGCTAACGGCTGGGAACAGAAAGAATACATACGGGTGTGGGTAGGTGTCGACCTTCTCCCAATCTTATTGGATATGATAGTGTTCATATGTGTCACCAGCCCCACGTAGACACAGCCATGCACAGCCTGTTGCTGGTGAGCTACAAGGACATTTCTTGGGCCATTTTCATTAATGTTACAATCTCCTCCTTCCTAATGTAGACACATCCAAGACACCCAGCATTAAGAGTGCTGCCGCCCGGGTTACGGAGCAGCTGAAAGGAGCTGGATTGAACCTGTTGATAAACAACGCTGGAATCGTAAAACCTACTCCTGTTTTTGACACGGAGACAGCAGAGGACATGTCTGAGGTGTACAGGACCAACGTGATTGGACCCATGGAAGTGAGCCAGGTAGTCCTGCCATAAGGTTGCAGAGCAATTGAATCTGGCAAGTTGAATGACATGATGATCGTGTTTTGCCATAGCCCCTGGGTAGAGGAACTGCCTTAAAAGCAGAGGATTTCAGTCCTGAGCCCCAGCATCCTTTGGGGGAGAAGGGACTGCCAAACCATTTCTGTATCTCAGACCACAGCTTGATGGTACCTAGGAAGAGCAACACCAAAGAGCCTTTCTTTCCTTCTTCTTTCTTCATATGTACGTCTTCTGTAATTGCAAAAAGGAAGTCATGGGGAAGGTTCCTTCTTAGTGTGCGCTCAGCTCATCCATGATCAGGGGCCTTTCTGAACTTGGTCTTATTCTGGAATACATCCCAGAATAGGGACATGAGGCCTATGCACACGAGGGTCTCTCGAACATGAGTACAACACCCTGGAATGGAGCATTTGCTCTGCTGGGCCAGCAGTTCTGTTCAGAATCGCCCCAGCCTGTCTCAGGGCACCCACTCGCGTTCGGGGTGTAGAGCACAAAATCGCGCTGTACGCCCATTCCCAGCCATCCTGGGCCGTCCCACAGCTGTACAGGAGGGAGACCATTCACACTCTCTTTCCCGAACAGCCGTGGGCCCCGCCCCCTGCTGCCACTATTGGTAAACAGGACCCAAGCTGACAGCGCTTCAGACCAGAAGCACTGACAGCATGGGGCCGGTGTACTGCACAGAGTGGCACGTTGCCCCGGCCAGCCACGTGACCACCATGACAAGCTAAGCGGTTGTGTGGCTGTGGGGAGGGCGCCACCTGCCTGGGTGCCAGTGGGCACCTAGGGGGGCCCTAGCTTCTGCCCAGCTGCCAGTGCACTGGGATGGATCTTTGGCCTCCAAGGGCTCTAGGTGACCAATCAGAACCCCCCACTCCAGAGTGGGGCCTAGTGGGGATGCCTGGCATCGAACCAACTGTTTTGCGCATGCGTGTGTAACTGGCCAATCAGAGTCGGCAGCGTGCGCCAACACAGAACGCCACCGGCTCGGACCTCCATTTCGAACCTCAGGGTGATGAGGTAAGGTGTGGACACACATGCGTGCACATCCCCACTAGGCTCCAGCTCAGGATGGGGTGTGCCTGGAATGGGTTCCTCCGGCCCGATCACTGGAACCAGCCTGCCCACCCCTGGGTCGAATTTGACCCAATGGCAGCAGGCCTAAGAGGAGCATCCCACCCCCACGTCAGCCTTTTCGGGCTAGGCCATGTGGGGACAGATTCTCCTTTCGCACCTAGGCAGGAAGGAAAATGTCCCCTCATGTTCCTTACCTGCCTGGATGTGAAAGGGGAACCCGTCTCTGCGTGTCCTAGCCTTGGTTCATTACAGCTGTAGTGCAAAAAGGCCTATGCTGTCTGCACTAGCATGCAGACTATGGAAGGCCCTAGGTGAGTCCTGCCATAGCCTGCATTAGTTTGTGGCCAGCAGAACACTATCTGGAGATACATTCCAGAATAAGGTCAAGTGCGGAAAGGGTGCAGGTCTCCCCCTCAGAGCTCAGAGGAAGGCCTCATGCTCATCTGCTCTTCTGCTCTCCTGCCTTTTCTACATCTGTTGGACTGCCATAGATTTGCACTTTGCACTTGGTTATGCTGTATACCTACACTTTAGATTAGGGATGCAACTTGGAGCAACCCTTTGAAATGGCCACGGATGAGCATGTCTGTTTGCTGATCTATTTACTGTTTGAATCAAAATCTTCCTTTCCCCTGAAGATCTACATCAGATAATAAAACCCAGAGCAAATAATTAACATCCCCTTCTGCACTGGACTTATTCTGGATTATATCTTGGAACAGGGACCTTCTGTCTTCATGCTGGTGGAGAGTGCAGCGAGCCCTGGATGGGACTTTGTTCTGGGATATAGTCCAAACCAGAAAGGCCCGCAGTTATCTCTTACCAGTGTTTCACGGAACTGATATCCGCTAGGGATGTGCACAAATATTTTTTTTATTTGCGTTCAAATTCAATGCAAAAACAATTTGAATCCAATACATTTGAATCTATTCGTTTGAACGTTAAATTCCAATTTGAAGATACAGATGTTGATAACATACAGATGCGTATGTAATACATGCAAATCATTCAAACAAATGTTCCATATGGGTCTAGCCATCTCACTGGTTTTATCTCAGATCACTTGCTTGGCCGAATGATTCAACTTTTTCACCACCAGGTGGTGCCTCCTCTGAACAGCCTAGAGGCGAACAGCCTTCTCCAGACTGTCTCGTTTGCTTGGCTGAACGCCACGGATTTTATTCCCTCTGAGGCTGTGTCCCCAAGCAATAAACAGCTTGTTAAAAAGCTTATTTTGCCTCCATGCACGGCCTTTCTTTGAGCTTCTAGTGGCACAAAGGGAGGAAAATGTGCGGGGGAAAAAATGCCCTTTAAACAAGACTACTAGAGCACTGTTTGGAAGCCGCTGGTATTCCGAGCAACATTGTGCATGGAGACAGTCCGTAGCAAAAGGGGCGGGGATTGGCGGCCAAGATCTCCGAAAAAAGCACCCAGGCTGCCTGCACACACAGCCTTAAACATTAACACATCTCCTAGAACTGCAGCAGCTTTCCTTCCTTTTCCCTTTCTAAAGGTCAGAAGTTGTGCAGAATTGCAACATTGTTATCAGGTGTGAAGTGGGTGGATTGCTACAGTGTAACCGCTGATGTACGAGGTGGATTTTTACAGTGAAATCACTATCTTTGCAGGCAGGGGAGAAGAACAGAGAACTCGTAAACTATCTCACTCTCTTTTTTTTGCCTCTCATCCACAGCCAGCATTCATGATCTATGAAAACAGTAGGCAGGCATTCCAATTGCATAAGATACATTGTAATGAATTGTTTCTGCAGGAAATTGAAAGAGTTGAGAGAGTGCATGATTGCTGGCTGGGGGAGGCATGTCAGTGGCCGGAGATCTTGTAAATAGTGTTATGAGTTGCTTCCGCCTGAGTGCTGGCTGCAGCCCGGCCGCCTTTGCAAACAGGGGAGACGAACTTGTAAAAACGGATGGGTATTTTTCTTTTGGACTTGTCGGGGGTTGTCTCCCTGGTTGTAGCTGAACAGAGTGCAGTCCCTCGCTGTTCCTACCAGCAACCTATCAACAAGAGAGGGGGCGGGGAGAAAAAGATGTGGGCAAACAAAACATGCTTCCTTGGGTTGTAGGTGCGTTTAAAATGAGTGTTTTACCAAACCTCATGGGGACGCTTATTCCGGAATTGAACAACACTCTTAAAGTCCGCTGCAATAGAGAGACAACAGAGGGACAATAGAGAGCCAAATAAGTTGCTTGGGGACGCGGACTGAGAATATTTTTGGCTCTAAAGCCTCTTATCAGTTTATTTTAGTGAGTTAAATTTTGGCCTCTTAGCACCTCTAGGGAGAGGAATGAGGTGAGGGGATGCCCTTTTTCCTTGCCAAGGGACTCCTCTGGGCTAGTGACACTCCCCCCCCCCCGGGGCTTAATGAAGGCTTGTGAGACCTGGGGGCCATGCGCTAGACAGCGTAACATGCGGATAGCTGAGTGACCACTCCTTCCCATACCAGGCGTCAGGACGGGGTTTCTTGAGCCGCGGAACCAGCGGGGAAGAGGGATCTGAAAAGCCCAGTTCCTGGTGCCTTCGCCTGGTGCGGTGCGGTGTAATTCCGGCCCCTCAGGAGCATGACCGTCTCCGAGGGCTCCACGCCTGAATTTTGAATGGCTAGAACATTTGTGCACATCCCTAATATCTGCCTCCCATGAGAGACTTCTCACATACCCATGGAGGCTAAGTAGTCAGTCTCAGTTTGGAGAAATTCCCTATTCCTGGACCACAATTCCCATGATTGTTACCAGTTGGTAATTGTAATTCAACACTGTAGGACTCATAACCTCAACCAATTCTGACTGGGCCCTTTCATTGTAACTGGGAATCATCACACCCCTAAACCTACCCTGGGTGATTTATTCCCCAAATCAAATTTGCCATTGCTTGACATTGCAAATAAATGCCCCTTCTCCTCCTGCAATGAGTCACAGTCCTTGATGTTCCTTTCTTTCTCTCCAGGCTTTTTTGCCGCTGCTGAAAAGAGCATCCCAAGAGAGCACCGAGAACGGAATGAGCTGCAGCCGAGCAGCTATTATCAATGTTTCAAGTGAAGGCGGCTCCATTCAAAACATGTATGCATGGGATTTGGGACATGTTGCCTCCTACCGTTGCAGCAAGGTAGGGAGAGCTCTGGGTTGCAGAAGATGAAAGGATGAGGCCTATTCTGTTCTCCTGGTATGGATTGCAGAAGCTGCCCTGACGGACACTTCTGATGCTGTTTCACAGGGTGCCTGAAAAATGTCCGTGTGTGATCACACCCTGGCCCTAGCAACGCAACTCTAAGACAGGACGGCCTATTCATTAATTTCATCCAAGGTCGTATTTTTTAAAAAGGTTCCAAGTAATCCTGGATCACGGCCCTTGGTCCAATTTGTAGACGTGGGACCTTTCCGCACTTGGTCAAAGAGTTGCCACAGGGAGATCTCTGAGATGGGTCATCTGCACGTGAAGGAGTCGTTTCCTCACCAGAAACAGTTCATTCTGTCCGGAAGCACCCCCTACGGCGATTGCATAGAGTGCAGGTTCACCCTATGCTGGAGCCAGAGCTGATTAGATTCAAATGTTCAGAATCTGAATGAAACAAAATCAGATTCAAATCATATACATTTGAATCTATCCATTCAAGTGTTAGATTCAAATCCGAAGATAGAAAGATCAACAACATTCATATGTGAAGATACGAATCTAGACAACATGTGTTATACGTATCTATAAACATTTCGTAGATGTCCTGTTCAATCAGTATGCATCCCGTTTTTGTCCTGGACGATCAGCACAAATGCATATAGATAGGTATGAAATTTGTACAGATACGTATGTATACATACATATCTCTACATTCAAATCATTTGAACAAATTGAAATTCATTTGTATGTTTGAATTTGAATGTCCACATCTGATCGAATTTTGAATGTTTAGAACATTCATGCACATCCCTGCCTGACAAACCATGCAAGCGCACATGTGTGGCGCATCACAGTTGGCTGGTGATGGCGCCAACCCACATTCACTGATGCCAACACTCGTAACCAAGATTGTGGCACCCGGGCACCAGTTTGCTCTACAGGTAGGTTTCTAGGACCTATGGCAGAGGGATCGCATGTATGAAGCATTGGGGAGTCCAAATGCTTTGTACGTGGGTGGGCAGGTTTACGCTTTGCTTCGCGCAGATGAGAAGCAAAGTGTACATTTCCCCTGATATACCTTAGTGAACCAAAACTTTGGAACATATCTCTTGTTAGCCTTTTTCCGTATACTGTGCCCATCCAAATAGTAGCCATTATTTCATATTCATCATGTTCTAACTGTGAGTGCCTTTTTCAGACATTCTTCAGACATTATTCCCCATAGCCCTATATGTCTTCGTTCATACCCCAGGTTGGGTATCACTGTTTTAGAAAAAAGTTCAGGAGGCCATAAATAGACAAATTGCACCCACAAATGCTGTACTTTTGACTTGCTGCCACCAAAGGCATAGAAGATATGTCATTCACCTCCATGTTTCTGGAATTAATCCTCTCTAGGCTGCTCTAAACATGCTCACTCGCTGCCAGGCCTTGGCGTATGCTGATGACAAGGTCCTCTGTGTCGCGTTGCATCCTGGCTGGGTGCAGACAGACATGGGGAACTTTGGGGATAGAGTGGTAAGTGATTCAGTGCCTTTGTTGTGGACAACTGAACTGTGGCAGATTTCTGGTTAATTACGTTGGCATTTGCAAGGGCAGTTCTATGCAGTTTTCTTGGCAGGGACACAGAAGTAATTTGCCATAGCCCCACTTCCAGGGAGAGGCTGGAGATTGAAGTGGCAACCCTCTGCTTTCCAAGCAGTTTGCTGTACCCCTGGGCTACAGCCACTCCCAAGTGATCAATAAAGACCATCAACTTTTAACTGCTTGCATGATGGTATTAATGGAAAATGAATTAATTTTTCTATGATTCAAACCTGCTCTGAAATTTCCTGTCATTTTCTTTTTTAATGAAATCTAGCCTTATTCAATTGCCAAAGAATGTCATATCCAGGCCATTAGGATGTGCACAATTTTTTTTTTGCGGGGGGTGGGGGATGTTGATTCATAATGAATGCAAGAAAATTCCTATTTGTTCAAATAGATCCCCTTCGAATGTAGTAGGATTAGAATTCAATATGAATGTATAGTACAAATTTGTATACAATCATCTTACTGATCACATACAAATCCCATACAAAGCTTTGTATGAATGTATCGAAATATTCAATTCTAATGTGAATTCCAATATTCAAATGTGCCAATGTTCTATTCGGGAGCACAGAAAGTACTGGAGCTGAGGTTGCAAGAATAGATCTGTTGTCTGCAACAGCGTTTGCTGGGTTTGGGTGTTCTTAAGTAGGGCAGGGCGAGCCTCCCTCCCTCCCGCACAGCTGTTTGGCATGCAAACGTGATGAACACCTCAGGGGTTCTCACTGTTGTCTGAGTGCGCTCTGCAGAGGGTGTTGACCAGCATCTTAGTCCGAACCATCACTTTCTTGAGGGACAGGGTAATTGTGCACCTTTGACCCTTGAGGCATGCCTTCCTCGCTTTGGCTGGCAGGGAAGTTTGCCTCAGCTTGGCTGGCATGATGGACAACCCCTTCATCCTTGGAGAAGGAGGTACTGATGGCAGAAGGTATGGACCATCAGCCAAGTGATTTAGTGATTTTCTTTCTGTATTATCGATCCAAAAGTGGATTTAATACTGAAGGAACACAGATTGCCATTTTGCTGGTGAGTTATTTCACTCTGAAAGTTGACTGATTAAAATCAGGTGTGACCGCATTCTTAAAGGGGTTAAATCAGCTGCTTTTATTTTTGCTGGAGCTCAGCGTGGTCAGAATCCCAGCCTAATCTGCACCCTCTGCAACCAGAGACGCTAATCTGAGGATAGCGTCAAGAGAAACAAAACTGGAAGTGTCACGTGAAAGTGTTTCTCCCCCCCACCCCATTGCCTTTTTGGCGACAAAGGAAGTGGGAACAAATTCCATTTCCCTAACATGCTTCAGCCTCACAAAAGCCCCATAGTCTGATCCTCTGACGCTGCAGGTCTTGGCCGCTTCTAGAATGTAAGCTTGTGAGCTCAGTCCAGGGAGTGCCAAGCAGCAGAAAGGCTTTGCTTTTGCTTAAATCAGCAGCAGGTCAGACTTTTTCAGAATTCTCATTTCTCTTCCTCAATGCAGGCTCCCATGATACTGGACACCAGTGTGCAAAGCATCCTGAACACCCTTGCACGCCTTTCTGAGAAACACACTGGTACCTTTGTGAACTGGGAGGGGGAAACCGTTCCCTGGTAGGACACCTGGTAGCTGCCTCTTCATTCTGGAGGAGGGAACTTCCTGCACAGGCGACGGAAATGTCTGTGATTGGATAAGGCTTGACGGCAACAGCAGATGTACCGTGTTCCCTGGAAAATAAATGTACTATAAAGTGGCTCCTGATTGATTGATTGATTTTAATCTGAATCCCATTATATATTCCAAGGTTTCGGGGTGGGTTACAACATTAAAATCCAAATAAGAGGAGAAGATGTTAGAGGTGTGCTCGAATATTTGAAAATTCAGAAAACTGATTTGAATCCAATTAATTTTGACATTCAAATTAAAATGGATTTCTTAACATTCAAATTTTGACATTTGAACCAATTTCAGATGTTCCAAAACATTCTTTCCAACAATTTGAAACATGTGAATGTAAGATATGAATATATTACATACGTATCCGTACAAATATATGTATCTGTATGGATTTGCACTTATAATATGGGATGCACACGGGATTCATACCCGATAAAACAGGACGCATACAAAATGCGTACAGATACGTATAACACATACGAATGTTGTCGACATTTGTATCTTTAAATATGAATCTAACATTCAAACAGATAGATTAGAATGTTATGGATTCCAACTTGATTTTTAACATTCAGATTTTAAACACTCGGACCAAATTGAATGATTTGATATTCGATTCAACTCAAATTTGAATGCAAAAAAGCATTCACGCACATCCCTAGAACATATAAAACTGTACGCATGTCTCAATCTGAGTTCAACACCCATATACCAAAAGAAGGTTTAAACTGAAGGTGTATCCATGGCCTCTGTTTTGCATATCTTGAGCAAAGTACTCAAGAACGGATAATACATGTTTGGTGATTATCGTTTTAGGAAAAGGTAGCCCATAAATAATTCCCATGAACAATAATGAGAGTGTTGAAAGTGTTAACAAACTGTGTGTGTTCCCCAATTTCTGTGGGTCTGTCACAGGATTTTTGGGATGGTGGACCTGTTTGCCCTTACCTGAGCAGTGTGGCATAATGATCCCATACCAGTCACATGAAGACTCAAGGGTCAATAAAGCCCCATACTTGGCCAGTAGCACCTGAAGTGCAGATGGTCCAGCCGCATCCAGTGTGCTCCTCGACATTGCCATAGTGAAGTGGATGTGGTGCACAACAGCTGTGCAGATACCAGTGTATCCAGGGGTGGGTATGAATGCAATTTTCAACCGGAGGATGTGAAGTCCCTTGGTAGACCAGGATCAGATGGTCCCGGTCTACCGATAGATCCCACATCCCCCAGCCCATAAACAGCCAGCTGTCCGACTTCTCCCCACCCTGGAAAGGGGCAAGGGGAGGTCTAACTGGGTGTCTCCCCATCTGCTTCAGTCCCGATGGGACTGAAGCAGATGGGAGTGAGAGACCCTTTCCCACCACGCACGTGATCTGCGCAGGTACACATACTCACAGTAGACAGGACCCACACAGTCAGCCTGGGTCCTGTCTATCAGAGTCTGCGTGCCTGCACAGACCACAGCAGATGGGAACCCCAGGGCCAGCAAGGAAGTGATTTGTGCAGCCCTGCCACCTGTTGGGCTTATTTCAGTCCAATTGTAATGGGGGGGGTGTCCCCCAGCTTTCAGGGAGGGAGGTGTGTGTGAATGCTTCCCTCCCTGGATGGCCGGGGATGGCCAGAATACGCTAAGATGCACGTAGAGCACTTTTTAGTGCTCTACATTTTGAACACGTCTAGGACACACCCCAAGAGTGCAAATGCAGCGTCCGGGCATGTCCAAATGCATTCCAGACCCCCTTGTGCAAAAAGGCCTCAGAGTACATTCGACATGGATTGAGAGCTGATTCAAAACAGATTCAGAGGGGATATGGTATAGGATACGTATTGGGTACATATCAGATACATATGCATTCATATCATATTGAATAGAATCCTACAATATTCTGTTGGAAATACAGCATTTTGTGTGTGTGTGTGTGTGAGAGAGAGAGAGAGAGAGAGAGAGACAAGTCAGCCTAACCTGCTAAAGGGGTGGATTTTCTACCAAAGTGTTACGGGCCCAGAATTGGTCATAGTACAACAAAATATGCACCAAAGCTTGTAAGTTTGCAGTTAACCAAGTATCCCATTTTTTGCCCTCAAAGCTAGTGTTTATTTTGATCCAGAATGGCACAGATGTTTTTGTCAGAGTCCTTTGTCCTGATGGAAGACAAGGATTTTGAATTCTGGAAAATGAAGATGCAGGCCCTTTTTGTGAAGCTAGACTTGGAAGAAGTTCTGGAGAATGAATGCCCACAAGAAGGTGACCAGAAGGAAGCATGACTCTCCCCACCCAGGAGAGTCTGCCTATTAATGCTCTGCTGTCTATTTTAATCATCGTCTCTGTTATTGTATGTTATTACTGTTTTTAGATTGTACGCCAATGGCAGGTTTTACTCTTTTTACTTTTTACTCTTTGGTTATTTTACTTTGTACAGCGCTGAGTACATGTACAGCGCTTTAGAAATAAACTAATAATAATAATAATGGCTACGGAAAGAAAAATTACTGAATGCTGAAATTGTAATGAGACTTGATGCAACAAACTGTAAGTTAATTCAGAGCCGTTTATCTGGCAAGGAAGCTTGGAAGAAACTTAATGAAACCCATTGTGGAACAAGCATAAAAAATAACAGTCTCCTATTCAGAAAATTAGTTACTTTAAAAATGGAAGAAAATGGAAAACTATTGGATCATATTTCTGGATTACCAATAAGACAGAAACTGGAAAGTAATGACATTAGTTCACCAGATGACTTGTTAAAGGAATTAATCTTGAGTTCACTACCTAAAAGTTATGCACAACTAGTTGAACTTATAAGGCTGTAAGATAATATTGCTTTGAAAAATGTGATTAGCAGACTGCAAGAATTCAAGACACAAAATTGTCTTGAGGAAAGAAGCAATTCACTCAACAAAATAAATAAAAAGCAGATAACTTGCTAAAGTTGTGGTGGAAAGGCCATGTAAGGAGATTTTGCAAAAACCATACAAAACTAAGCCAGCAGGTGCCTAAAGAGGAAGATAAAACAAATAAGCAAAGAAAGGGACATATGCTTTCAATTAGGAGTAAATCTTTAATGGAAATTGCCAGCAATGATGTGCTTGAAGGGAAAAACAAATTTATTTTGGATAGTGGAGTATCCAGTCAGTATATTTGTAACAAAGAAATATTTTATGAACTTGATGAGAACTACAGTTCCCAGGTCACTCTTGCTGATGGCTCATGCTTGAACGTCTGTGGGGTTGGTAAAATTGGAAGACAATTGCATGAGATGATTTTATTCCAAGAAGCATACTATGTTCCTGGTTTAGATGCAAATTATATAAGTCAATGCTATCTAATGCAAAAGGGTTGCAGAATAGTTATAGAAGGAGAAATTTGCACAGTAACACGAGCTGAAGTCAAGTTGCTTATTGCAAAAAGAACAACAAGTCATTTGCTTGAAATTGTTTGCAAACATGCAAAGTTAAGTACATGCATTCACAAACACAGTTTGGAAATTTGACATCAAAGACTTGGCCATAGAGATAAACCCATGATAAAGTAAATGAACAGAAAAAAAAACAGTGGGTTTACAAACATGCTCCTGCAAAATAGAAGAGGATTGTGATTGCTGCCTCAGAGCAAAAGGCAAAAGAGTTTCCTTTCCCGCCATAAAATTTGAACAAGCCAATGAGGTTCTGCAGCTTGTTTGCTCTGATGTATGTGGGCTCCTATTTAACCCAGAAGGGGAAATAAATGACTTTCATGCTGCCCACCCAGAGCCTTACTTAAGAAGATCCCAGAGATCTAATAAGGGAATTGCACCAGACAAAAAATGCTGCAAAACGCAAAAGAAGTCATGCACAGACCTAACTCGTGGAAAGAAATACTAAACGTACCAGAGGAAGAGGTTTTAAAATGGAAAAAAGCTGCCCAGGAAGAATTTGATTCCTTACAGGAGTATGGTACATGGACTCTATAAAACTGCCAAAGGGAAAGACAGCAATTGGTTGTAAATGGGTGTTGAAAACCAAAACTGATCAGTATGGCAATGTGCAAAGATATAAAGTCAGATTGGTAGCAAAGGGCTACACACAAAAATATGGAGAAGATTATGATAAAGTATTTGCACCAGTGGTTAAACATACAAGTATCAGACTTCTTTTAACTGAGGCTGCAAAGAAAGGCATGTATGTTGAACATTTAGATGTAAAAAGTGCATTTTTAAATGCAGATTTAAAGGAAGAAATTTACATGAAACAACCAGAATATTTTGAAGAATCTGGAGAGGAAGAATTGATATGCAAACTCAAAAAACTCTTTATGGACTGAAACAAGCTGCTAGAGCTTGGTCAGACAAATTAAGGCAAATGCTTGCTTACATGGGTTTTCAGCAAGGAGATGCAGATGCATGCTTATATACCAGAGTTAAAAACAATGTATGTACATATATTCTGTGTTATGTTGATGATCTGTTTGTTTGTACACATAATAAAGGGGAAACACAGGAGATAATTAGAGATTTAAGCAAGGAAAGTTGAAATTAAATATCTGGGGGATGCGAGTCTATATTTGGGAATAGAAATCATGAAGGATAAGAATGGAAGTTATGTAATCAGTCAAAAAGAGAAAATAATTGACCTTCTCAAGTTTCTAGGACTCAATCAGGCAAAGGAATCCAGTACACCTATGGAAGTTGGGTATCAGACACAAGGAGGAAATCAGAACAAGTTGTCAAGTAATGCAGACTACAGAACAGCTGTGGGCAAACTATTGTACATCACAAATGTGAGTAGGCCTGATATAGCAAATGCTGTAGATCTTTTAAGCAGGAAAGTGAGTGAACCAACCGAAGAAGACTGGACAGCGGTAAAAGTGATGATCAAAAATTAGTTGGCTGCACTGATTCCGATTGGGCTAGTGATAGAAGTGATAGGAAATCAACCACAGGATATGTATTCTTCTATGGAAATGCACCCACTGCTTGCTGTAGTAAAAAACAGACTATTGCAGCCTTGTCTTCCACAGAAGCAGAGTACTGTGCAGCAGAACAAGCATGCAGAGAATTGTCTTGGTTGCACAAGCTGCTAATGGACTTCAGACTGGAGACACCAATGCCAACAACCCTGTATGAGGACAAGATGAGGTGCATTAAGACCGTGGAGATTAATCAGACCAGACCCAACATGAAGCACATAGATATACATCTGCACTATGTGAGAGACTTACAAGAAAAGGAAATAGTGAAGCTGGAATATTGTGCTACTAAAGAAATGGTGGCTGACATATTCACTAAGCCACTGCCCAAGGATGCTTTCTTGAAATTCAGAGATGCTTTGGGACTTAAAGAGCAATCACACGCATGAATGCTGAGAAGGGGAATGTTGGATATACAGCATTTCATGTGTGTGTGTGAGAGAGAGACAAGTCAGCCTAAACTGCTAAAGGGGGGGGGGGAGGCAGAGTTTGGACTTCAGTCAGTTTGTTTAGTTCTTCCTATTGAGATTGCTGAGAACAGATCAGTCTGTACCATGTTGTTCCTGTTGTGTTTTAAGTAAAGTTAACTTTTATTTCCACTAGTCTTTTGAGTGGTGCATTTTTGGGATCACTGCAGAGTCTTACACTGGAAACTCTGGGACAATCACACAAACCTGATCTTCCAACACATTCAAAGGGGAACTATTTGAACTATTTGAACTATTTGATTCACTTGGGATCAAATGCAAAAAGACTCATTCGTGCACTTCCCTCATTTGATCCACTGCAAATCTGTTAGCCCTGAGGTCTTATGTAAGCCCATGTGTAACCTCTATGCATAGTTTCTCAACTGCCTGGTAATACGCTGCTGCCAGTTTTGGTGACACCCAGCAGCAAAGTCCATTTTCATTTAGCATTGAGGATGGATTTGTGAGACAGCGTTGCGACTCTTCAGCATGAGCTGGCAGGAGCGATGGCGGAGCTGAAGGCCCGCAGTGTCCTGGTGACTGGTTCCAACCGGGGCATTGGCTTGGAACTGGTGAAACAGCTACTGGGAAGAAGCAGCCGGCCGGAAATAATCTTTGCCACCTGCAGGGATCCAGAAGGACAAGGAGCCCAGGTGAGCCCCAGGTAGATGTAGGAATGAGAGCAAAAACAGGGAATCATCTTAATGCCAAGGCTTGCAGCTTCTTAGGGACCTTTTGCACTTTGCTTAGTGGAGAAGTCTGGGGCCATGTGAGCCAGTATGGTCTTGTGGTTGGAGTGATGGACTCCTATCTCATAGTCTCCTGATTCAGTAGACCCGGGTTTACTAAATCTGGATGCCTGGTAGATCCAGATTTACGGGGCTAGATCCACATCTAATAGATGCGGATCCACCCACCCCCGGCCTTCTGCACACGTGGAAGAAGGACGGATTAAATCCGGATTTGAGGTGGGTGCTGTGCGGACATCCGTGCTCCAGGGCCCCTCCCCCAGCCTGCCATGATTAGCTCCTTGGAGCCAAGCATGGTGATCCAGGGGCCCCCTGCTGCGGCTCGCCCTTGCCTCAGAAGTGGCGGATCACCACTTCTGGAGCCGGGGGGAGCTTCTCAAAAGCCCTCCCTAGCTCACTTCAGGGAGACTGTGCTAAATCCCCTCCTTACCTGCTCGTGGTCACCCCAATTCTGGCTGGAGGAACCCAGGAGGCAGCACCCCTGCGTCCTGCGCGCCACCTGATTGGCTGGGGCTGCTCCTGGCAGCTCCGGCCGTCAGGAGGTGTTCTGCACAGGCGTGCCATCTAGCCAGGGCAGCACGCGTGCGCAGAACTCCTCGTGACAGCCGGAGCTGCCAGGAGCAGCCCTGGCTAATCAGGAGGCATGCAGGACGCAGGCACGTAGCATCATGGCTCCCTGCGTCCAGAATCGGGGTGACCACGAGCAGGTAAGGAGGGGATTTAGCGTGGTCTCCCCTCGGGTGGGCTAGGGAGGGCTTCTGGGGCGAGGGCGAGCCGTGAGGTAGGAGTCACCCGGCTTGCCATGCTTTGGTAGGAAGCCATAAAAGCAGCTGTTTGCACTTAACTAATGCTGAATACATTTTGAACGAGTTTTGAATTCTTCAGACATCTCCAAGTGCAGATGCTTAAAACATTCGAGCTCTTTTGTCCCCCAGAGGCAGTAGGCCAAGTGTGAATTCTCCCTAGGACTCTAAGTTTGTTTTATTTTCCTCCTTCTTTTAATTTTCCAGGAGCTGAAAGCATTGGCTGCCAAACACAAAGGCGTGGAGGTCATCCCTCTGGGTAAGTGCTTCTACCATACTTCATTCCTTCTTCCCATAGAGCTGGGGACCAACGCTAAAATTGATCACTGATAGCTGCTACTTGATGAATATATCAGATGCACATGAACTTTGGAGGTGTGCCACTTGGCATAGAATCCAGAGTTTCTTCTAAACCAATAAAAGAAACTTTGGGAGGGAACATTTGGCTGGGTAAATGGATCTGCGTAATATTTTTCTAACAATATCATGCAAGTAGTAAACTTCATATCTTTTATCTACAATTTCTCCTTTTGTTCCACCTTCTTAACTGTAATTCTCAATTTTGTTTTTCCCATTCAGAGTTAAATCTCTCTTTATCCTTTCTATATATATTAGTAAGTTGTGCATGTGAAAAGCACTGTATAGTTTTGCCCTCTTGAATTAGAATCATAGAATCATAGAATGGTAGAGTTGGAGGGGACCTCCTGGGTCATCGAGTCCAACCCCCTGCTCAAGGCAGGATCTCCTAAACCATCTCAGACAGATGGCCGTCCAGTCTCTGCTTGAAGACCTCCAACGAAGGGGAACCAACCACCTCCCGTGGCAGCCTGTTCCACTGGTTGATCACTCTTACTGTTAGAAATTTTTTCCTAACATCTAAACTAAATCTTTTCCCCTGCAGTTTCACCCCATTGTTTCTAGTCCTTCCTTGAGAGAGTGAGAACAGGGCTGATCCCTCTGCCTTGTGACAACCCTTGAGGTATTTGTAGACAGCTATCATGTCTCCTCTCAGTCTTCTTTTTGTTAGACTAAACATTCCTAGTTCCTTAAGCCGTTCCTCATAGAACATGGTTTGCAGACCGTTCACCATCTTGGTAGCTCTCCTTTGAACCTGCTCCAGCTTGTCAGTGTCTTTTTTAAACTGGGGTGACCAGAACTGGACACAGTACTCCAGATGAGGTCTGACCAAGGTAGAGTAGAGGGGGATAATAACTTCACGTGATCTGGACTCTATGCTTCTCCTAATACACCCCAGGATTGCGTTTGCCTTTTTTGCAGCTGCCTCGCACTGTTGACTCATGTTCAGTTGATGATCTACCAGGACACCCAAGTCTTTTTCACATGTGCTGCTGCTCAGCCGAATTCCTCCCATTGTATATGTGCTTTTTTCATTTTTCTTGCCCAGGTGCAGAACCTTGCATTTTTCTTTGTTAAATACCATTTTATTAGTTGCAGCCCATTGTTCGAGTTTCTCTAAATCTTTTTGAATCCTCTCTCTCTCTTCTCTGGTGTTTGCAATCCCCCCTAGCTTTGTGTCATCGGCAAATTTGATCAGTTTCCCTTCAACTCCCTCGTCCAGATCATTTATAAAAACATTAAACATAACTGGGCCCAGGACAGAACCTTGTGGTACTCCACTTGACACTTCCTTCCATTTGGATGTGCAGCCATTTAAAGCCACTCTTTGAGTACGATTACTAAGCCAGTTTTGAACCCACCTTATAGTTGCCTTGTCAAACCCATATTTGATCAATTTTTCAATGAGGATCGCATGAGACACTTTGTCAAATGCTTTGCTGAAATCAAGAAATACTATGTCTACTGCATTTCCTTGATCAACCCATTCAGTGATTTTGTCATAAAATGAAATCAAGTTGGTCTGACACGACTTGTTTGATACAAACCCATGTTGACTACTGTTAATTATTGAATTCCTATCCAAATGCTGACATATGTGTTGTTTAATAATTTGTTCGAGAATCTTTCCTGGTATTGAAGTCAGGCTAACAGGCCTGTAGTTCCCTGGGTCTACCTTCTTCCCTTTTTTGAAGATAGGAACAACATTTGCCCTTCTCCAATCATCTGGGACTTCTCCTGTTCTCCATGACTTCTCAAAGATTACAGCAAGTGGTTCAGCAATTACCTCTGCTAATTCCTTCAGTACCCTAGGATGTAATCCATCTGGACCCGGGGACTTAAATTCGTTTAAGTTAGCTAAGCGTTCCCTTACTCTCTCAGTGTTGATTTTGTGTCTTGATTCTCCTAGTCCTTCATCAGTACAGTGAAGGACTGTTGCATGTACATTATCCCTCTTGGAAAAAACAGATGCAAAATAGGAGTTCAGAATCTCTGCCTTCTCAAGATCACTTTCGATCACTTCTCCATTCTCTCCCTGCAGACTTCCCAAAACCTCTTTGACTTTTCTTTTGCTGTTGACATATCCCCAAAACCCTTTTTTATTGTTTTTAGTCTCTCTTGCAAGCCTCAGTTCATTTTTAGCTTTAGCTTTTCTGATACTTGCCCTGCAGATTGTACTGATTTCATTATATTCCTCCTTAGATATGTATCCCTCCTTCCATTTCTTAAACATTTCTTTTTTCTTTTTTATCAAGTTTTTAAGTTCTAGGTTTATCCACCCTGGTCTCTTTAGATGTTTTCCATTCTTCCTTCTTTGAGGAATTGTTAATGATTGCGCTTCTAATATTGCATTTCTCAAAATATCCCATCCTTCTTGGACATTTCTATCCTTAAGTACATTTAACCATTTGATCCCTCCTAACCTCCTCCGGAGTCCATCAAAATCCGCCCTTCTGAAGTCCAACTTTGAAGTCTGAGTCCTCTCATGCTTTCCTTCCCTTATTATCCAGAATTCAAGGATAACATGATCGCTGCCTCCTAATGCCCCAGAAACTCTGATATCCTCCACCATTTCCTCTCTGTTGGTAAGAATTAGATCAAGGATAGCCAATCCTCTTGTTTCCTCCACCACCTTTTGGTACATGAAATTGTCAGCGAGAGAGGATAAGAACTTATTAGAATTGTGACTTTTTCCTGAGCGAGATTCCCAACAAATGTCTGGGTAGTTAAAGTCTCCCATAATCACTATGTCATGCTTTCGTGAAATTTTAGCCATCTGGTCTAGGAAGAGGTCATCCATATCTTCTGTTTGTCCAGGGGGCCTGTAATAGACTCCTGCAATGGTATCCTTTCTGTTGCTCTCTCCTTGAATTCTTACCCATACCGATTCTACTGAGCTTCCACTCTCTGAAACTTGAACCTCTGAGGAGACAATTTCTTTTTTAACATACAGCGCAACACCCCCTCCTCTTTTGTTAAGTCTGTTTCGCAGAAACAAGTTGTAGCCTTCAATGTTTGTGTTCCATTCATGTGTGTTATCCCACCAGGTTTCCGTAATACCTATGACATCATATTTATCTACCTGGGTCAGGATCTCCAGCTCCCCTTTTTTATTTCTCATGCTCTGGGCATTGGTGTAGAGGCATTTTAGTTTGTAATTGATATCTATTGCGAGCTTGCCTCCTCTGTTTTCCTTACAAAATTTATGTGTTTGTTCACTGGTACTATTTCTGGGAGTAAGAATATCGCCTGGTTTGATTGACTGAGTATTTTTGCTTGACTTTTTGTTACCCTTCCCCTTTTGTTTTAGTTTAAAGCTCTCCTAATAACCGAAGCAAGGAGCTTCCCGAATACATTCTTTCCTGTCCCTGTAAGGTGCAACCCATCTCTTGCAAGGAGTCCATCATATAGGTAGTTTTCTCCATGGTTCAGAAATCCAAATCCTTGCTGCCGGCACCACCGACGTAGCCACTTGTTCACCTCAAGAATCCTATCCCTTCTACTTTTATCGTGACCATCCACCGGAAGGATAGATGAAAAGACTACTTGTGCTCCCAGTTCCTTTACTTTTCTGCCAAGATCTTCAAAGTCTCTGTAGATGTTTTCAAAGTGCTTTTTTGCCGTATCATTTGTGCCTACATGTATGAGTAATAATGGGTAGTAGTCTGTAGGTCTGAATAGCCTCGATATGCTATCAGTTACATCTTTGATTCGGGCCCCTGGGAGACAGCACACCTCTCGTGAGTTACTGTCAGGTCTGCAGATAGTTGCCTCTGTTCCTCTTAAAAGTGAATCTCCCAGGACCACTACTCTCCTCTTTTTCTTTGCAGTACCATTTCTTCCTCTCCATTCCAGAGGTTTCTCAATTGTTCTCTTGTTTTTAAATCAAATCGGTTAGCTACTTCATTTTTATACAGACAGGTGGGGCTGTGAGAGTTTAGAAGAGAGCTGTGACTAGCCCAAGATCACCCAGCTGGCTTCATGGGGAAGGGCAGAACTGAACTGGTATTCCCAGATAAGAGTCCCAGGGTTGTTTGCTGATTCAAAATTTCTTTACCTTAGGAATTTTACTTTGACATCCATTTCTCATATTTCTAATATTGAAATTTTGTAAAATTTTTAGATTTTTTTGAGATTGAGCTAGAATCCAGTGTTTGTTTCAATTCCGTTTCCATTTTCTTAATTTTCTCTATTAATTTCTGTCTCTTTTCTTGCTTTTCTCTTTTAATTTCCAAATTTAATTTCATAAAATATCCTCTCATGAAGGTGTTACTTGCATCCCAAACAGTATATATAGCGGTTCCTCTATTCATATTATCTTCAAAGAATTCTCTAAACATATATATTTTTTTTTGGATTTCATTATTAACTCTTCTTTCCCAAATATATATTCATTTAACTTTGATCTCATCATTTTAGGTCTGAATCCAATTATCACTTTTACTGGATTGTAGTCTCCTAAAATTATTGGTAGGATATCCACCATTGGAACTGTATTTGCTAAATTTTTAGACACAAAAATCACGTCAATTCTTGAGTGAGAAGCATGTCTGCATGAAAAATATGTATAGTCTTTATTGTTACTGTTTTTGAATCTCCATATATCCACAATTTGTCAGACTTCCATTAAATCGAAAAACGCTTTAGGTAATTTCCTTCATTGGTGGATTTTCCATATGGGAATTCACGCCACGTTGACTACCGGGCAAAATGCAATTCAACCCACAGTCATTTGGTTATCCTTGTTTTATGATTTTTGGTAAGTAACTCCATTCCCATCATCTGGGTGTGCTCTTCACCTCATCCAGATATGGTCCCATCCGGTGTACTAAATTCAAACTCATTGCACACTTTCTGCCTGCTCAGCGCACACAGGACACCTAGTGATGGAAGTCCATCAACAGGCTGATGGCTGGGAACAGAAAGAATACCTGTGGATGTGGGTAGGTGTCGACTTTCTCCCAATCTTATTGGATATGATAGTGTTCAAATGTGTCACCAGCCCCACGTAGACACAGCCATGCACAGCCTGTTGCTGGTGAGCTACAAGGACATGTCCTGGGCCATTTTCATTAATGTTACAATCTCCTCCTTCCTAATGTAGACACATCCAAGACATCCAGCATTAAGA
The DNA here is from genome assembly GCA_023333525.1 of Aspidoscelis tigris stejnegeri. Lineage (NCBI taxonomy): Eukaryota > Metazoa > Chordata > Lepidosauria > Squamata > Teiidae > Aspidoscelis > Aspidoscelis tigris. The sequence continues at coordinate 8,872,504 of JALMGA010000013.1, forward strand.
GTGCTGCCGCCCGGGTTACGGAGCAGCTGAAAGGAGCTGGATTGAACCTGTTGATAAACAACGCTGGAATCGTAAAACCTACTCCTGTTTTTGACACTGAGACAGCAGAGGCCATGTCCGAGGTGTACAGGACCAACGTGATTGGACCCATGGAAGTGAGCCAGGTAGTCCTGCCATAAGGTTGCACAGCAATTGAGTCTGGCAGGTTGAATGACTTCATGATCGTGTTTTGCCATAGCCCCGGGGGGGAGGAACTGCCTTAAAAGCAGAGGATTTCAGGCCTGAGCCCCCGCATCCTTTGGGGGAGAAGAGACCTCCAAACCATTTCTGTATTGGAGACCATCACCATGAGCTGCCCCCAGTTTGATGGTACCTAGGAAGAGCAACACCAAAGAGCCTTTCTGTCCTTCTTCTTTTTTCATATATACATCTTTTATAATTGCAAAAGGGAAGGCAATGGGAAGGTTCCTTCTTAGTGTGTGCTCAGCTTATCCATGATCAGGGGCCTTTCTGAACTTGGTCTTATTCTGGAATATATCCCAGAATAGGGACTTGAGGCCTATGCACACGAGGGTCTCTCGAACATGAGTACAACACCCTGGAATGGAGTATTTGCTCTGCTGGGCCGGCGGTTCCGTTCAGAATCGCCCCAGCCTGTCTCAGGGCACCCACTCGTGTTCCGGGTGTAGAGCACAAAATCGCGCTCTACGCCAATTCCCGGCCATCCTGGGCCGTCCCACAGCTGTACAGGAGGGAGACCATTCACACTCTCTTTCCCGAACAGCCGTGGGCCCTGCGCCCTGCTGCCACTATTGGTAGATAGGGCCCAAGCTGTCAGTGCTTCAGACCAGAAGCACTGACAGTGTCGGGCTGGTGTACTGCACAGAGTGGCATATCACCCGGGCCAGCCACGTGACCACCATGACAAGCTAAGTGGTCATGTGGCTGGGGGGGAGGGTGCCACCGGTAGGCACCTAGGGGGGCCCTGGCAGCTGCCCAGCTGCCCAGCTGCCAGTGCACTGGGAGAGATTTTTGGCCTCCACAGGCTCTAGGTGACCCAGTCAGAACCCCCCACCCCAGAGTGGGGCCTAGTGGGGAAGCCTGGCATCGAACCGACTGTTCTGCGCAGATGTGTGTAACTGGCCAATCAGAGCCGGTAGCGTACACCAACACACAATGCCGCCGGTTCAGCCCTCCATTCCGAACCTCACGGCAACGAGGTAAGGTGTGTGTGCGTGTCCCTGCACGTCTCTGCAAGGTCCCAGTCCAGGATGGGTTGTGCCTGGGATGGGTTCCTGCGGCGTGATCACTGGAACCTGATCGCTGGAACCAGGGGAAGGAACGGGACTGGCCTGCCCACCCCTGGGTCAAATTTGACCCAATGGCGGCAGGTCTAGAAGGAGCATCCCACCCTCACGTCGGCCTTTTCGGGCTAGGCCATGCGGGGACAGATTCTCCTTTCGCACCTAGGCAGGAAAGAAAATGTCCCCTCATGTTCCTTACCTGCCTGGATGTGAAAGGGGAACCCGTCTCTGCGTGTCCTAGCCTTGGTTCATTACAGCTGTTCAGCTGTAGTGTGAAAAGACCTATGCTGTCTGCACTAGCATGCAGACTATGGAAGGCCCTAGGTGAGTCCTGCCATAGTCTGCATTAGTTTGTGGCCAGCAGAACACTACCTGGAGATACATTCCAGAATAAGGTCAGGTGCGGAAAGGGTGCAGGTCTCCCCCTCAGAGCTGAGAGGAAGGCCTTATGCTCATCCGCTCATCTGCTCTCCTGCCTTTTCTACATCTGTTGGACTGCCATAGATTTGCACTTTGCACTTGGTTATGCTGTATACCTACACTTTAGGTTAGGGATGCAACTTGGAGCAACCCTTTGAGATGGCCATGGATGAGCATGTCTGTTTGCTGATCTATTTACTGTTTGAATCAAAATCCTCCTTTCCCCTGAAGACCTACATCAGATAACAAAACCCAGAGCAAATGATTAACGTCCCCTTCTGCACTGGACTTATTTTGGATTATATCTTGGAACAGGGACCTGCTGTCTTCATGCTGGTGGAGAGTACAGCGAGCCCTGGACAGGGCTTTGTTGTGGGATATAGTCCAAACCAGTTATATCTTACCAGTGTTTCATGGAACTGATATCCGCTAGGGATGTTCACAAATATTTTTTTATTTGCATTCAAATTCAATGCAAAAACAAGTCGAATACGTATGATATTCTTACAGATACGTACGCAATTCATACGAATCATTCAAACGAATTTTCCGTATGGGTCTAGCTGTCTCACTCTGGTTTTATCTCAGTTCACATGCTTGGCCAAATGATTCAACTTTTTCACCACAAGGTGGTGCCTCCTCTGAGGCTGTCTCGTTCACTTGGCTGAACGCCATGGATTTTATTCCCTCTGAGCGTATTTTTGGCTTTAAAGCCTCTTGTCAGTTAATTTTAGTGAGTTAAATTTTGTCGAGCTGTGAAACCTGCCGGGGAGAGGGATCTCAAAAGCCCGGTTCATGGTGCCTTCAACTAGTGCAGGGTGGTGCAATTGCGGCCCCACAGGAGCATGAGCAGGCTTTCTCAGTTTGGAGAAATTCCCTATTCCTGGACCACAATTCCCATGATTGTTACCAGTTGATAATTGTAATTCAAGACTGTAGGACTCATAACCTCAACCAATTCTGACTGGGCCCTTTCATTGTAACTGAGAGAATCATCGCACCCCTCAGTGATTTTATTCCCCAAATCCAATTTGCCATTGCTTGACATTGCAAATAAATGCCCCTTCTCCGCCTCCAATGGGTCACAGTTCCTGATGTTCCTTTCTTCCTCTCCAGGCTCTTTTGCCGCTGCTGAAAAGGGCGTCCCAAGAGACCACCGAGAACGGAATGAGCTGCAGCAGAGCAGCTATTATCAATGTTTCAAGTGAAGGCGGCTCCATTCAAAACATGCATTCATGGGATTTGGGACATGTTGCCTCCTACCGTTGCAGCAAGGTAGGGAGAGCTCTGGGTTGCAGATGATGAAAGGATGAGGCTATAGGGGAGCTTCAAAGCCCTTCTTGTCAGTCCATCTGCCATATTGCTATGGCATGAGGAATGTCTTGCCTTGAAGCTAACGTTACTCCAGATTATCCAGAGTAATAAGCAAGCTTATGAAACAACAGAGGGAGGGGGAATGGCTCAATGGATCCAAAGAAGGCCTATTCTATTCTCCTGGTATGGATTGCAGAAGCCGCCCTGATGGACACTTCTGTCCCTGTGCCACAGGGTGCCTGAAAAATGTCCGTGTGTGATCACACCCTGGCCTTGGTCACACACGTCTAAGCAAAAAACCAAACTAGGGTACTATGCCAAAAATACAAAGAAATATAATAATTACTAAAAGGGTATGGTAACCACACTGATAGAAAAATATAAATGGTAAATTGCAACAACACTCAAAAGAAATAAGGTGTAAAAACACCACACATAACAAATTTAACAAGTTAAAAACACACACCAAAATAAAAATCAAACTTAAAATATAAAATATAAAACAGCTGATAAAAACAAAGAATTTAGGGCCATACGCGTTTCGACTAAAGAGTCTTCATCAGTGGCCTGTTAGGTAAAATATAACTAAAATGCTGTTTATGAAAAGTTTCTCATGCAAGAGCAATTCTCAACTGAAGTGCTGTTTGAAGATAGGATCCTTTTATATAGTTAATGGACACAAAAAAGTGAGATCCTGCAAAGACTCCCAAAAGCAATAACAGGGATGACTAAGGGTGTGAACATGATGTGCTGTAAATTAAATGTACCAATTAACATTCTCATTTAGACCCCTGGGGGATTCTGATTTTAATCTATGGATCCATTTCAGTTCTAGAAGCTGTAATTGTTTGATGTTTTTAATATAAGGTAATCCATCTATACAGTAGAATTTGAAGGAATCAACAGAATGTGAGTGTTCGATGAAATGCTTGACCATGGGAGCTTGTAATTTCTGATTTCTAATGCAGCTCTTATGTTCCACAATTCTGGATCTGATGGGCCGACTTGTCATGCCTACATATAAAAGTTTGCACGGGCATTCAATGATACAGATGACATTCTTGCTGGCACAAGTAAAAAATTTGTAAATCTCATAACTTCTGCCATCCACATGGTTAGTAAAGTGTTTAACATTGCCACTGTTCTTACAAGTGGAGCAATGCCCACATATGAAATGACCCTTAAGAACAGGAGTATTTATTATCCTGGGTGGCATGAATTCTGCTCTTACTATTTTGTTTTTAATGTTCTGGGTCCTTCTATGTGCAAACAAGGGTTTGTTTTTACACCCTGGAATGTTCTCTAATAGATGCCAATTATTGAGAATGATATTTTGAATTTTATGGGTATGAGGATGAAAGGTTAAAGGAATGACTACCCTGTCTTCTTTTTTGGAAGGTTGGGCTTCAACCAATAATTTTCTTCGATCTAGTCTGGCAACCTGTTCGCGAGCTCTTTTCACAATTCCCTGGGGGTATCCCCTCTCTAAAAATTGATTTTCCGTAATCGCAGATTCTTTGGAATAGGTTTCCAAGGTCTTGCAATTCCTTCTGATACGCAGGAATTGAGAATACGGAAGATTGTCCCTGAGGGCTTTGGGATGGTAACTATATCATATCTTAAAAATGAGTTTGTATCCCTCGGTTTTCTATATAAAGATGTTTCAAACAAGTTACCAGTGTTCACAATATTGACATCCAAAAAATGTATGGTAGACTTATGGTAAAGCATTTCAAATTTGATACTGTCATGTATTCCATTGAGAAATGTGAAGAATTCTTTCAAATCCAATTCTGTGCCCACCCATATACAGAAAACATCATCCAAAAAACGCTTCCATGTTTGAATGTGGGTGGAAAAAGGCCTCTGGCTCAATATAAAATGTCTTTCAAAGTGATCCATATATATGTTAGCTAATTCAGGGGCAAATTTACATCCCATGGCTACACCCGATTTTTGAAAATAAAACTTGTCACCAAATTTGAAATAATTTTTGGTTAAAGTGATTTCAATTAAGTGTAAAAGAAAATGGACTTGAGAAAGATCCATATGAGAGGAGTGCAAGGCTGCCTCAATCGCACCCAGAGCCTCATTCTGGGGAATGTTGGTATATAGAGAAACAACATCAAAGGTAACCAAGAAAGAGTTTTCAGATGGTGGTGTAAGATTTTCCAAGAAGACAACAAAATCCTTGGCATCTTTTATGTAAGATGGTATAGCACGAACGAGAGGTTTGAGGAAATGAGAAATGTATGTGCATAGTGGTTCCAAAATAGAGCCACTAGCCGAGACAATTGGTCTGCCTTGAACTGGTATGGTGTCTTTGTGTATTTTAGGTAATAAATACAACAATGGGATTCTACCTTGAGATTCCAGTAGATATCCATAAACATTGTTGCTTATATAGTCCATGTTCAAAGCTTCCTCTAGAAGAATATGAATGGATTTCAGTATATCGTCCGTGGGGTCTTTCACACATGGTGTAATATAGTGTTTGGTATTGGAAAGCTCTCTGAGAGCCTCTGTTTCATACTCTTTTCTACCTCCCTTATCAGCCGGTTTGATGATAATGTCAGTTCTCCTGTGGATCCCCTCAAGGGTTTCTCTTTGTATCTTGGATAAATTATGCCAGTGTGAGGGGCAGCATTCAGAAAGGTCTTGTACATCTTTCAAGACTCTGTGTGTGGCACAGCACAGTTGGCTGGTGATGGTGCCAGCCCACATTCACTGATGCCAACACTCTTAACCAACATTGTGGCACCTGGGCACCTGTTCGCTGTACGAAGCATTGGGAAATGCTTTGTACATGGGTGGGCAGGTTCATGCTGTGCTTTGCACAAATGAGAAGCAAAGAGTAAACTTCCCTGGTATGCCTTAGTGAACCAAAATTTTGGAACATATCTCTTGGCAGCCCTTTTCCATATACTGTGCCCATCCAAATAGTTGCTGTTATTTCATATTCATCACGTTCTAACTGTGAGTGCCTTTTTCAGACATTATTCAGATATTATTCCCCATAGCCGTACATGTCTTCATTCATACCCCAGGTTGGGTATCACTGTTTTAGAAAAAAGTTCAGAAGGCCATAAATAGACAAATTGCACCCCCAAATGCTCTCCTTTTAACTTGCCACCAGCAAAGGCATACAAGATATGTTATTCACCTCCATGTTTCTGGAATTAATCCTCTCTAGGCTGCTCTGAACATGCTCACTCGCTGCCAGGCCTTGGCGTATGCTGATGACAAGATCCTCTGTGTCGCGTTGCATCCTGGCTGGGTGCAGACAGACATGGGGAACTTTCAGAATAGAGTGGTAAGTGATTCAGTGCCTTTGTTGTGGACAACTGAATTGTGGCAGATTTCTGGTTAATTACGTTGGCATTTGCAAGGGCAGCTCTATGCAGTTTTCTTGGCAGGGAAACAGAAGTAGTTTGCCATTGTCCCGCTTCCAGGGAGAGGCTGGAGATTGAACCCGCAACCCTCTGCTTTCCAAGCAGTTTGCTCTACCCCTGGGCTACAGCCACTCCCAAGTGATCAATAAAGACCATCAACTTTTAACTGCTTGCATGATGGTATTAATTGAAAATGAATTAATTTTTCTATGATTCAAACCTGCTCTGAAATTTCCTTCCATTTTCTTTTTAAATGAAATTTGCCCTGGTTCAATTGCCAAAGAATATTGTATCCTGGTCGTTAAGATGTGCACAATTTTTTTTTTGCATGTGTGTGTGTGTGTTCGATTCATAATGAATTGAATTCAAGAAAATCTGTATTTTTTCAAATAGTTCCCCTTCGAATGTAGTAGGATTAGAATTCAATATGAATGTACAGTTTGAATTTGCATACAAACATCTTACGGATCACATACGAATCCCACACAAAGGTTCGTATAAATGTATCGAAACATTCAATTCTAATGTGAATTTCAATTTTCAAACATGCCAACATTCTATTCAGGAGCACAGAAAATACAGGAGCCGAGGTTGCAAGACAAGACACAAAATTTTTTGTGTGTATGGGGGTGTTCGATTCATAATGAATTGAATGCAAGAAAATCTGTATTTGTTCAAGTAGATCCCCTTACGGATCACATACGAATCCCACACAAAGCTTCATATAAATGTATCAAAACATTAAATTCTAATGTGAATTTCAATCTTCAAACGTGCCAACATTCTGTTCAGGAGCTGAGGTTGCAAGAATAGATCTGAGGGATTTCCGCACTGCAACGCGTTCCAAACGGAACGCGTTCAGGCGGAAAGCTTAAGACAGCTCCCGGCGCTTTCACCGTTCACACACAGACGCGCCGGAACGCGTACCGGCGCGTCTGTGTGCGAAAGGTGAAAGCGCCCGGAGCTGTCTTGGCCGGCAAAGGCCGGCCAGGGGCGTGGAGACCGCTGCGGAGGCAGATCGGCAATCAGCTGATTGTCAAACAGCTGATTGCCAAACCTGCGCCGGCGGGGGAGGCGGGCCCGCGGCTGTTCGGGAGCGAGAAGTAAGCGCGAATCCTTCTCCTCCCGAACGCCTGCGGGCAGTTCGTCCGTGCCCGAACGCATGTAGAGCACTTCAAAGTGCTCTACATTTCGAACGCGAGAGAGACAGCTCCGGATACGTCGGATCGCAAGCCCCGCGGCGGCAATGCGTATGCCGCGTTCCGGGCTGTCTCCCACTCGTACCAAACAGCCCCGTGCGAAAACGTCTTGGTTGTCTGCAACAGTGTTTGCTGGGTTTGGGCGTTCTTAAGTAGGGCAGGGCGAGCCTCACCCCCTCCCACCCAGCTGTTTGGCATGCAAACGTGATGAACACCTCAGGGGTTCTCATTGTTGCCTGAGTGTGCTCTGTGAAGGGCGCTGGCCAGCGTCTGAATCCAAACTGTCGCTATCTTGAGAGACGCTTGACCCTTGAGGCATGCCACCCTCGCTTTGGCTGGCAGGGAAGTTTGCCTCGGCTTGGCTGGCATGATGGGCAACCTCTTCATCCTTGGAGGAGGAGGTGCTGATGGCACAAGTTATCACACCATCAGCCAAGTGATTTCGTCTTCCTGTATTATTTATCCAAAAGTGGTTTTAATACTGAAGGAACACAGATTGCCATTTTGCTGGTGAGTTATTTTACTCTGAAAGTTGACTGATTAAAATCAGGTGCGAATGCATTCTTAAAGGGGTTAAATCCACTGCTTTTATTTTTACTGGAGCTCAACGTGGTCAGAATCCCAGCCTAATCTGCACCCTCTGCAGCTAGAGAAACTAATCTTAGGGTAGCGTCAGAAGATACAAAACTGGAAGTGTCACGCGAAAGTGTTTCTCCACCCCACCGCATTCCACAGATTCCATCTCCCCAACATGCTTCAGCCTCACAAAAGCCCCATAGTCTGATGCCTCTGACGCTGCTGGTCCTGGCCGCTTCCAGAATGTAAGCTTGTGAGCTCAGTCCAGGGAGTGCCAAGCAGCAGAAAGGCTTTGCTTTTGCCTAAATCAGCAGCAGGTCAGACTTTTTCAGAATTCTCATTTCTCTTCCTCAATGCAGGCTCCTCTGAGAGTGGACGCCAGTGTGCAAAGCATCCTGAACACCCTTGCATGCCTCTCTGAGAATCACACTGGTACCTTTGTGAACTGGGAGGGGGAAACCGTTCCCTGGTAGGACACCTGGCAGCTGCCTCTTCATTCTGGAGGAGGAACCTTCCTGCACATGCAACAGAAAGTTCTGCGATTGGATAAGGCTTGACGGCAACAGCAGATGTACCGTGTTCCCTGGAAAATAAATGTTCTATAAAGTGGCTCCTGATTGATTGATTGATTGATTTGAATCTGAATCCCATTATATATTCAAAGGTCTCGGGGCAGGTTACCATATTAAAATCCAAATATGAGGAGAAGATGTTAGGGGTGTGCACAAATATTTGAAAATTCAGAAAACTGATTTGAATCCAATTAATTTTGACATTCAAATTAAAATGGATTTCTTAACATTCAAATTTTGACATTTGAACAGATTTCGGATGTTCCAAAACATTCTTTCGAATGATGTGAAACATTTGAATGTACAGATATGTATATATTACATACATATCTGTACAAATATTATATGTATCTGTATGCATTTGCCCTTATAATATGGGATGCATATGGGATATAACAGGATTCATACAAAATGTATACAAATACATATAACACATTGGAATGTTGCCGACATTCATATCTTTACATACAAGTCTAACATTCAGACAAATATATTTGAATGTTATGGATCTGAATCGGGTCTTTTAACATTTGCATATCCCTAGAACATATAAAATTATATGCGTGTCTCAGCCTGAGTTCAACACCCCTATAATAAAAGTTTCGATCTGCTCCTTCTTCATGCCGACAATACACGTGAGCTAATGGTAAAAAAATTGCATCTAGCAGGGACGCGTGCCATCCCTTTTCTAAAATTATTTCCAAAGTCCATCTTCTCCAATACTTGTAACATAAATGCCCAGTTCACATTATCGAAAGCTTTCTCTACATCTAAAAATATTAATGCAGCTTGAATTTCATTGTGTTTTTCAAAGTATTCTATTATATCCAAGATTATTTTTATATTGTCTTTCATCTGTCTGTTAGGTAAAAAGCCTGCTTGGTCTTCATGTATATATTTTATCAGAACTTGCTTAAGTCTATTAGCCATTATACCAGCAAAAAGTTTATAGTCATTATTTAATAAAGATATAGGTCTATAATTCTTCGGTTGGGTTAGATCCTGTCCCTCTTTAGGTATGAGGGTAATTGTTGCTTGGCTCCAAGTCTCTGGTATTGTACCTCTTTCCAAGATATTATTCATTATTTCTACTAGTATCAGTACCGTTTCCTCTTTGAAGGTCTTGTAATATATCATCGGCAATCCATCCGGTCCCGGGGCTTTGCCTGCCTTGGCTCTCCTTATTGCTGCTTCAACCTCTCTTGCCCCTATTGGTGCATTCAAGAGGTCTCTTTGTTCTTGTGTTATTCGTGGCAGACTTTGTTCATTTAAGTAATGTTGTATCTCTGTCATATTTACTTCATTCTTCTTATATAATTCCTGGTAAAATGCCTGCATTATTTCTTTAATCTTTTTGCTGTTCGTTATTTCCACATCGTCTTGCTTTAATTTCAGAACAATATTCTTAGTTCTTTCTTTCCTTAGTTTGTAAGCTAACCCATTCCAGGTTTGTTTGCCATTTGAAAATTCCTTTGTTTTAGAAACTTTAAATTTATTTCCATTTCATGTACTTCTAACATCGACAGTTGCCTTTTCAAAATTTGAATATTTCTCTTGTCTTTGAATCAGGTTTTTTCTTCAACTCACTTTCCATTTTCTGTAATTGATCTGTAATTTTCTGAATCTTCTCAAATTTTCTTCTTTTGATATCTGAATTTACTTTAATAAAATGACCTCTTATAAAAGCTTTGCTAGCATCCCGTACTGTATTTAGGTCTGTTCCTCTATTTATGTTATCTTCGAAAAATTCTCTTATTTTCCTCTTTGTACTGGTAATTACATGCTCCTTCTTTAGCAAATTCTCATTCAGTCTCCATCTCTTTGTTTTTGGTCTCGATCCCATCACCATTTTTACTGGATTATGGTCAGCAAATGTTTTTGGCAGGAGATCTATTCTTTGAACTTGGTTTACTAGACTTTTGGACAGGAAAATCATATCAATTCTTGACAGTGACTGGTGCCTATGAGAAAAAAAGGTGAATTCTTTTGCATTACCATTTTTAAGTCTCCAAATGTCAAGTCCTTGGAGATATTCGATCAGGTCAAAGAAGTTCTTTGGAAGCTTTCCTTGTTTTGCCAGTATCTCCTTCATTGATACTTTATCAATATCTGGATTGACCACTCCATTCCAATCCCCCATTAGGCACCAATTCTCATATTTGTGTTCTTTCAGTTCATCTATAATTTTCTTATAAAAATTTCGTTTCTCTGTATGCGTTGAGTAGATTCCCAATATTAGCGTCTTTGTGCCTTGGAGGTTGACTTCCACACCAATATATCTTCTTTCCAAGTCTTTAAAGATCATTTTAGGGTTTAAATGTTGTTTTTACATACATCACGATCCCATTTTTCTTCTTTTTTCCTGAGGTGACAAATTCCACCCCTAATTTCTTCTGGGTTCAAAGTTTTTGATCTTTTTGAATAATATGCGTTTCCTCTAAGCAAATTAGGTCCAAATTCATCTTTCTAAGTTTTTCATAGATCCTCCTCCTCTTTTTAGGTTCATTTAACCCATTAACGTTCAATGATAGAAAACTAGTTTCCATTTTGGTTTCCTGAATTATTAATTGTCTCTTGCTTTGATGTTCCGGCCCCTGCTTGCATTGGAGGGTCCTGCATCAATGGATCATCTGATTGTGTTCCTTCTTCAGCCTCTTCAAGATCCCTTCTGTTCTGTGACATAAAATTGTTAGCTTCTTCCACCGAGTTTAATCTATATCTCCATTGTTTGAATGTAAAGGTCACCCCCTCAGGTAGATCCCATCTGAATCTTAATCTTTTTCTTCTTTAACATTGATGTCAATTGGGTATATTCCTTTCTTTTCTGCAGAATTTCTCTTGGGATTTCCTTCAGGATAATTACCTGTCTCCCATCTATAGTTAATGGATTCTCGAATGTTTTTGTAGGACTCTATCTCGTGTATTTTCTAGTAAAGCCGAGGATGAGATCACGTGGGATGTGATTTTGCATTGCATACTGTGACTTTATACGAAAGGTTTGATCAATCTCTCTGCTTATCTCCTGCGGCTGAACTTGAAGCATTTCTGCAAGGCTAGAAATAACCCAATCTCTATGGCCAGAAATCTCTTCTGGGACCCTTCTGAATCTTAAGTTATATTCAGCCTGTCTATATTTTTCCAACAGTCTCTCCTTGTCATAGTTGTCCATTTGATTTTCACATCAATCTACTCAAGAACTTGTCATCTGATTGAAAATCCTTATCTCTTCCAAATCTGTTTTGCCTATCTTGAGCAAAGTGCTCAAGAAAAAATAATAAATGTTATGTGATTTTCTTTTTAGAAAAAGCTAGCCCATACATAATTCCCATGAACCATAATAAAAGGGTTGAAAGTGTTAACAAACTGTGTGTGTCCCCCAATTTATTTGGGTCTGTCACAGGTTTTTCACGATGGCGGAACAGTTCGTGCTTACCTGAGCAGTGTGGCATAATGATCCCATACCAGTCACGTGAAGACCCAGAGTGACAGTGGCCACCTACACTTCAAGGGTCAGTAAAGCCCCATACTTGGCCAGTAACACTTGAAATGCAGATGGTCAGGCCAGACCAGCCAATGGCTGCAGCCACATCCAGTGTGTCCCCGGACATTGCCATAGTGATTTGGATGTGGTGCCAAAGCTGTGCAGATACCGTTGCAACCAGGGGTGGGCACAAATGCAATTTTCGACATCAGATTTAAATAGAATATTTGAATATCTGAATTTATACGACTAAAGAAAAATGAATGTCTGGACATTTCAACCGATATGAATACAACATTCGAAGGGGAACTATCTGAACGGATACGAATGTACTTATATTCGATTTACTCAGAATAGAATGCAAAAAGTCTCATTTGTGCACTTCCCTCGTTTGAACCACTGCCAATCTGTTAGCCCTGAGGTCTTATGTAAGCCCATGTGTAACTTCTATGCACAGTTTGACCACTGGCTTAATTAGACAACTGCCTGGTAACAGATTGCTGCCAGTCTTGGTCACACCCAGCACCAAAGTCCATTTTCATTTAACATTGAGGTTGGATTTGTGCAACAGCGTTGTGGCACTTCAGCATGAGCTGGCAGCAGGGATGGCAGTGCTGAAGCCCCGCAGTGTCCTGGTGACTGGTTCCAACCGGGGTATTGGCTTGGAACTGGTGAAACAGCTACTGGGAAGAAGCAGCCGGCCGGAAATAATCTTTGCCACCTGCAGGGATCAAGAAGGACAAGGAGCCCAGGTGAGACCCAGGTATACGTAAGAATGAGACCAAAAACAGGGAATCATCTTAATGCCAAGGCCTGCAGCTTCTTAGGGAACTTTTGCACTTTGCTTAATGGAGAAGTCTGGGGCCAAGTGAGCCAGTATGGTCTTGTGGTTGGAGTGATGGACTCCTATCTCATTTGCACTTAACAAATGCTTAATGTATTTTGAACATGTTTTGAATTCTTTAGACATCTCCAAGTGCAGATGCTTAAAACATTCTAGCTCTTTTGTCTCCCAGAAGCAGGAGGCCAAGTGTGAATTCTCCCTAAGACTCTACATTTTATTTTCCTCCTTCTTTTAATTTTCCAGGAGCTGAAGGCATTGGCTGCCAAACACAAAGGCGTGGAGGTCATCCCTCTGGGTATGTGCTTCTACCATACTTCATTCCTTCTTCCCATAGAGCTGGGGACCAACGCTAAGATTGATCACTGATAGCTCCCACTTGATGAATATATCAGATGCAAATGAACTTTGGAGGTGTGCTACTTGGCATAGAATCCAGAGTTTCTTCTAAACCAATAAAAGAAACTTTGGGAGGGAACTTTTGGCTGGGTATATGGATCTGAGTAATATTTTTCTAACAATATCATGCAAGGAGTAAACTTCATATCTTTTATCTACAATTTCTCCTTTTGTTCCATTTGCAGACTACATCCAAAATTCTTTGCCTATGTCATCACTCCTTAACCTGTTTGTGTTCCATATCCATTTGCAATAACAGTTTATAGAGCACACCAGTTATTCCCCTTTCCACCTTCTTTAACTGTAATTCTCAATTTTGTTTTTCACATTCACGTTAAATCTCTCCTTATCCTTTCTATATATATATCAGCAAGTTGTGCATGTGTAAAGCACTGTATAGCTTTGCCCTCTTGATTTAATTGTTCTCTTGTTTTTAAATCAATCCATTAGTTACTACATTTTTATACAGGTATGTGGGGCTGTGAAAGCTCAGAAGAGAGCTGTGACTAGTCCAAGGTCACCCAGCTGGCTTCATCAGGGAGGGGGGGAATTGAACCTGGTATTTCCAGATAAGAGTCTGGCTCTCTAACCACTAGACCAAACTGGCTCTCAAGTGGAACTAGATAAGGTACAGAGAAGGGCAACCAGAATGATTAAGGGGCTGGAACACCTCCCTTACAAAACCAGGCTGCAACATCTAGGCCTCTTCAGTCCGGAGAGACGGCTTTTAAGAGGGGACCTGATTGAAGTATATAAAATTATGCATGGTATAGACAAGGTGGATAGAGAAAGTTTATTTTCTCTATCACAAAATATTAGAACCACGTGGCATTCTTTGAAGCTGTTGGGTAGGAGAGTCAGGTCCAACAGGGGGAAGAATTTCTTCACCCAGAGGTTCATCGGCTTATGGAATGTGCTGCCGGAAGAGGTGGCATTAGGGTAGGGTTAGACAAATTTATGGATGACAGATGTATCAATGGCTACTAGAATGAATGCCTAGGTGTATAAACTTTATTTGACTAGTCATAAGACCATTTCAAAGTGCATATACAAACACGTAAGACAAAACAAAAGCAAGAGTGAGCAGGTATCCTTCTGCATATGGTCAAGTACTTATTTATCCCATTTTCCTTTCAGGTAGTGTGCTCTTTTCTTAATAGCCCCTAGGGTGAATAGTCCCACTCTAATCACAGTAGCTCTCTCCTGACCTTTCAGGAGAAAGTTTAGAGGGTCTTCTCTACTCCGGGGCTTAAGGTTAGATAGTATTGGTTCCAGGTATTTGGCGCGGAGCTCAGAATACGCTGGGCAGTCAATCAGAAAATGTTTGACATCCTCCACGACCTGTTCCCCCCAAACACAGAATCTTTCTCTGCTTGGAATGTTGCAGTAGCGCCCTGTTTGCTCCATGAGTTGGAGTTGTTCAAATCTTGTCCTGGTGTAAGTTATTCTTAGGGAAAGCGGAAGTGGGATGGTCAGGTAGTTTTCAATGTTGGTGTTCTGTTTGTGGCTGGTTAGAAACTTTGCGGCTGATGAATTAGCTATAGATGCTATGTCCATTTGTGAATAGATATCAGCAGTGCGTTCTATAAGCACTTGTTTTGCCCTGGGGCCTAGATCATGCAAAAATTGCAGAGGGAGGCCAATATTAGCCAGTTGGTTATTTAGGGCCTCTGTCCTAGGTGTCTCATGTTGGCAGTGGGCTTGTTCTTCTAGGCATATACGGGGATGCCTAGGTGCATCTTTCAGGCTGGGGGGGGGGGAACCGGGGTGCTTCTAAGGACATTTGCTGGGATTCTAGGGTAGGAATAGATTTGTCTCTGCTTGAGATGCCCATGAGCATTTGGTGGGCCACTATGTGCAATGGGATGCTGGACTAGATGGGCTGTGGCCTGATCCAGCAGGGCTTCACTTATGTTCTTATGTACCCAGGCCATCCATACCTAAAATTTTATCCCTCCAATTGTAATAGTCTTCCAGCCATAACAAATTTGCAATCCAACTTAGGCAACATGCTACATGATATAACTTTAAATTTGGTAATCCAAGTCCTCCTCTTTCCTTGGAGTCTTGCATCAATTTAAGTCTTATCCTTGGTTTTTTCCCCTTGCCAGATAAAAGTCAAAAGATCATTCTGTCATTTTTTGAAATCCTTTTCATTAATCACAATAGGTAAACTTTGAAATAAGAACATCAATCTTGCCCATTAACAATCAATTCAACGTTGACCATCTTTGAAGATCTTGTTTAATTCCTGATCATGTTTTCAAATAAATCCTATTTTTGTTTCGGAATTAAAGTAACATGAGCTTTCCCCCACATATTTGCTATTTTGCCTCTATTCAAAATATTATTCACAAACTCTACTAACATTGGTATGATTTCTTCTTGGAAAGTCTTATAATAAATTACAGATTAACTACCATGTCTTCATTTCCTTTATTG
Source organism: Aspidoscelis tigris stejnegeri (assembly GCA_023333525.1). Taxonomy (NCBI): domain Eukaryota; kingdom Metazoa; phylum Chordata; class Lepidosauria; order Squamata; family Teiidae; genus Aspidoscelis; species Aspidoscelis tigris. Next base: position 8,888,444 of record JALMGA010000013.1, read on the forward strand.
CTTCAGTCAATTCCCTTGAATATACTGGTGCATTTAACGATTTTCTCTGTTCTTTTCTAATTTGTGGTAAATTATGGTCATTCAAATATCTATTAACCTCGTCTCCCTTTACTTTCTTCTTTTCATAAAGTTCTTGGTAAAATGTATGCATTTCTTTTATTTGTAAATCATTTATCTCTTTATCTTCTTGTTTCTGCTCTAATATGAGGATTTTAGCTCTCTCTTTTCTCATTTAATACCCTAACCACCTCCCAGGGTTGTTTGCTGATTCAAAATTTCTTTGCCTTAGGAATTTTAATTTGACATCCATTTCTTGTATCTCTAACACTGAAATTTTGTGAAATTTTTAGATTTCTTGAGATTGAGCTAGAATCCAGTGTTGGTTTCAATTCCGTTTCCATTTTCTTAATTTTCTCTATTAGTTTCTGTCTCTTTTCTTGCTTTTCTCTTTTAATTTCTGAATTTATTTTCATAAAATATTCTCTCATAAAGGCGTTACTTGCATTCCAAACAATATTTATATAGGTTCCTCTATTCATATTATCTTCAACGAATTCTCTAATCTTTTTTTGGGGATTTCATTATTACCTCTTCCTTCTTAAATATATATTCATTTAACTTCGATCTCATTGTTTTAGGTCTGAATCCAATTATCACTTTTACTGGATTGTGGTCTCCTAAAATTCTTGGTAGGATATCCACTGTTGGAACTTTATTTGCTAAATTTTTAGACACGAAAATCATGTCAATTCTTGAGAGAGAAGCATGTCTGCATGAAAAATATGTATAGTCTTGGGACTTCTGGGAAGAAGGAGCTGAGACTCGAGGCAGAGTAACTTCACTCTGTGGGCATCCAGCTTGCTATCACCAGAAAATGCAAACTGGGCAAGCATTTTTTGGCGTGAAAGTCTTCTGAGTGATGGAAGACTGAAGGACTCCCCTTATCAAGGCTTTTTAACTGAAGGGGAATTTTTAACATCTCCCCTGACAGCTGGACAGCGAGTCAAAAGTCTCAGAAAAATACTTCACACCAAGATAAGTACAAAATTTGAATTTGATTTACTGGGAGATGATTAAAGGAAACTAATAAACAAAGCAAATTCTAATAATTAAGACGTTCAAATGATTTATCTGAGAGATATTTTCTTACAAAAGAAAGTGTCACATCTTGGCAGTTTGCGAAGAACTTAATAAGGAGAAAAAGGGGGTTTGTATATAGCTTGAAGACTAAAAATTTAATGAGCACGGAAGTTGAACATAAAAGATTGACTCTGGAAAAACATTAAGATAAGAAAGATTCATTTAAGAATGTTGGCTAGCAGCCAAGAATCGGTCATAATGAAACAGAGTAAACTCCGTGGGAGGAAGATCTCTCTGCTATAACTAACCAGAAAATAACTGGGATTTTGATAAAATAACCTGGGAAAACTGCTGCTGTGCTGTGGTAAGTGTGGGAGGTAAGTCCTCTGGTTTTTGGACAGTTTTGGGGGACCGCGAAACATAATATAGCATAACCAAAGTTTATCTTAAAGAAAGTGTTTTAGAGTTTTTTTTTAGGTAATTTTTCATAAATAACACAAATCTATTAAATACAATGAAGGTAGAATGCCAGCAGGGGGAGGGGGGCTTCCCAGTGTTTTGCACTGAGTGTCATATGTATGACTACCTGCCCATGGGGCAGCAGTCGTGGGTATGTGTTCGGTGCAATGAGCTCCGGGCTCTCAGGGAACATGTTTCTTACCTCGAAGCCAAGGTAGCGGACCTGGAGAAGCAGATAGAGAGTAGGAGGGCTGAGGGTGAGGTCTTCAGGGATGCAGTAGGAGCATCCCACTCCATGACAAGCAGCTCTCCAGCTGCCTCGGAGAGTGGAAGCCTCAGGCAGGGAGGACATCAAGCCGAGGAAGAGGGGCAGGCTCCCTTAGTTGGGACCCCTTCCTCAGTGGATGTGCCTGTGTCCTCTTGCACCGAGGATACTCCTCCACGGGTAGTGGGAGGGGGGCTTCTTGTAGTGGGAGATTCGATTATCAGGAATATGGAGAGCCGGGTTTGTGATGGGCGTGTTGACCGCATGGTGACTTGCCTGCCTGGTGCAAAGGTTGCGGACATCACGCGACATCTAGATAGGTTAGTAGACAGTGCTGGGGAGGAGCCAGTCGTCATGGTACATGTCGGTACCAATGATGTTGGGAAGGCAAGATGGAGCATCCTGGAAGCCAAATTTAGGTTGTTAGGTAGAAGACTAAAGTCCAGGACCTCTAGGGTAGCATTCTCAGAAATGCTACCTGTTCCACGTGCAGGGCCAGCTAGACAGGCAGAGCTCAGGAGCCTCAATGCGTGGATGAGGCAGTGGTGTCGCGAGGAGGGGTTTAGATTTGTAAGGAACTGGGGAACTTTTTGGGACAAGCCAAACCTGTACAAGAGGGACGGGTTACACTTGAACCAGGAGGGAACCAGATTGCTGGCGATTAACATTAAAAAGGTTGCAGAGCAGCTTTTAAACTGATCCCTGGGGGAAAGCCGACAGGAGCTGGGCAGCATCCGGTTCGGGAGAGCGCACCCTCAAGTGAGGAGGGCTGGAAACATGCAGAAAATGCTGAGCTAAGTGCGGGATTAGTTTCACATGTTCCTCGACGGCAGAACTTGGTCAAAAGGAATGAATATAAATGTATATATGCAAACGCCAGGAGCCTTCGAGCCAAAATAGGGGAGCTAGAAAGCTTAGTTATGGAAAATAGGATTGATATTATTGGCATAACTGAAACCTGGTGGACCAGCGAAAACCAATGGGATACAGTCATCCCAGGATACAAACTGTACAGGAAAGACAGGGAAGGGCGACATGGAGGTGGTGTAGCCTTGTATATTAAAGAAGAGATAGAATCTTATGAACTGGAATGTCCAAGTGAGTCTGGCTCTTCCACAGAAGCAGTGTGGATAAAAATACCAAGCCAAAAAGGATGTCTAACAATAGGGACATGCTACCGTCCTCCCAACCATACGTCCGAAGGAGATGAACAATTGGAGAAGGAGGTAAAGGAGGTAGCCCATAAAGATAGGGTAGTTATAATGGGGGACTTCAATTATCCTCACATAGACTGGGTGAACTCCTGTTCAACTCAGGAAAGAGAGAGAAAATTCCTAGACCTGATAAATGACTGTTCCATGGAACAAATGGTCATGGAACCAACCAGGGGAAATGCAGTCCTGGACTTGATCCTAAGTAATGCTCAGGACCTGGTAAAGGACGTCACTGTAGCTGATCCAATTGGGAACAGTGACCACAATGCAATAACCTTCAACTTAAATACAGGGAGTAAGTTCTTAATAAAGTCTAACACAGAGACCTTAAACTTTCACAAGGGAAACTTCCCCAAAATGAGGAAATTAGTGAAAAGGAAATTGAAAGGGAAAGTCAAAAGAGTTAAATCACTTCAAAATGCATGGAGACTACTTAAAAACACAATAACGGAAGTGCAACTAGAATGCATTCCTAAAAGAAGAAAGGGGACTTCTAGGTCCAAGAAGAAACCAATGTGGCTCACAAATGCAGTAGATGAAGTCATTAAAAACAAGAAGAGTTCATTTAGGAAATGGAAGGCTTGTCCAAATGAGGAGAACAGGAGGGAACATAGACACTGGCAACACAAATGCAAGATGGCCATTAGGAAAGCTAAGAAAGATTTTGAGGAGCACATTGCTAAAAACATCAAAAGAAATAACAAGAACTTCTTTAAGTATATCAGAAGTAGGAATCCAACCAGGAGAGCAGTTGGACCACTAGATAGTAAAGGAGAGAAAGGGGTAATTAAAGAAGACACGGAGATTGCAGAGAGACTAAACGAATTTTTTGCTTCCGTATTCACGGAGGAAGACAGAAGACACATGCCAGTAGCTGAGCCTGTGTTTTCTGAAGAGTTAAACTGTACAGAAATAACCAAGGAAGAGGTCCTGGCATGTCTTAATAAACTAAATGTGAACAAGTCACCGGGACCAGATGGTATTCATCCAAGAGTCCTTAAGGAACTCAAATGCGAAATTGCCGACCTTCTAGCAAAAATATATAATCTTTCCCTAACATCAGGCTCCGTACCTGAGGACTGGAGGGTAGCAAATGTAACACCAATATTCAAAAAAGGATCCAGGGGTGATCCAGGCAACTACAGACCAGTTAGCTTAACGTCAGTTCCGTGTAAGGTGATGGAAACCATTATTAAAGACAAAATTAGTGTGCATATGGAGCAGCAGGCATTGCTGAACAAAAGCCAGCATGGCTTCTGCAAAGGTAAATCATGCCTCACAAATTTGTTGGAATTCTTTGAGAGTGTCAATAAACACGTGGATAAAGGTGAACCAGTAGACATTGTCTATCTGGACTTTCAGAAGGCTTTTGACAAAGTCCCACATCAAAGGCTACTGAGTAAACTCACCAGCCATGGAATAAAAGGACAGGTTCTGTCCTGGATTTGTGACTGGCTTAAGGGCAGAAAGCAGAGAGTAGTAGTAAACGGCAATTTCTCAGGGTGGAAAGAAGTAAAAAGTGGGGTCCCTCAAGGCTCAGTACTGGGACCAATGCTTTTTAATTTATTCATCAATGATCTAGAAAAAGGGGTACATAGTAAAATAGCAAAGTTTGCTGATGATACTAAATTATTTAGGGTAGTAAAATCTGAAAGAGATTGCCAAGAGCTCCAGAGGGATCTCTTAGCATTGGGTGAGTGGGCAACCAAGTGGCAAATGTGCTTTAATCTTAACAAGTGTAAAGTAATGCACATTGGGGCCAAGAATCCAAATTACGTCTATAAACTGATGGGGTCTGAGCTTTCTGCAACACGCCAGGAAAGGGATCTCGGGGTTTTGGTGGACAGTTCAATGAAGGTGTCAACCCAGTGTGCGGCAGCAGCAAAAAAAGCAAATTCAATGCTGGGAATAATTAGGAAGGGAATAGAAAATAAGTCAGCAAGTGTCATTTTGCCCCTTTATAAATCTATAGTGAGGCCACATTTGGAATACTGTGTACAATTCTGGTCACCACACCTCAAAAAGGATATTGTGGAACTAGAGAAGGTGCAGAGAAGGGCAACCAGAATGATTAAGGGTCTGGAACACCTCCCTTACGAAACCAGGCTGCAACGTCTAGGCCTCTTCAGTCTGGAGAGACGGCGTTTGAGAGGGGACCTGATTGAAGTATATAAAATTATGCACGGCATAGAAAAGGTGGATAGAGAAAATTTCTTTTCTCTATCGCACAACACTAGAACCAGGGGGCACTCTATGAAGCTGATGGGTAGGAGCGTAAGGTCTGACAGGGGGAAGTATTTCTTCACACAGAGGGTCATCGGCCTATGGAATGTGCTGCCAGAAGAGGTGGTGACAGCTACCAGTCTCGATGGCTTTAAGGTAGGGTTAGACAAATTTATGGATGACAGATGTATCAATGGCTACTAGAACGAATGCCTAGGTGCATCTTTCAGGCTGAGGGGGGGGGAGGAAATGGGGCGCTTCTAGGGCCATCTGCTGGGACTCGAGAGCAGGAGAAGGTTTGTCCTTGTCTCTGCTTGAGATGCCCATGAGCATTTGGTGGGCCACTGTGTGCGACAGGATGCTGGACTAGATGGGCTGTGGCCTGATCCAGCAAGGCTTCTCTTATGTTCTTATGTTCTTATTAAGAGAACAGGAGGAAAGATATACTGAAAGTTATAGCTTTACATTGATAAATGAATACTAGAAACAGTTAAATGTTTTTAGAAATAAATCCTACATTTTGAAAAAATTGTGTTTGGGAAATTTTCCAAAAAGGAAACAACGTCAGACCATAGAGTTGAAAATGCCAGAAAAGATGCTGAATAAGAGAAATCTGCAAAAAAAAAAAAAAAAAAAAACCAAACAAAAAACAAAACCTTGCAAAAATGGAACTTATTTTTAACCAAATAAAGATGCAATGGGGTAACATGAATAACAGAAGAAAAAGTTCGTGGAAACTGCAAAACGAAAAGATAGCCAAGAGAACCAAGAGAAACTAGAAGAGAAGAAACTAGAAGAGAAGAAACTAGAGACAAATAAAAGAGCTAAGAAGAAGAAAGAAAAAGTGAAACAGCGCCACTGTCAGTAAGTTAAGAGCAAGCGTCAAGAGAGACCAAAGAAACAAAGAAAATATTCTAGAAAATATGTACAGATAAATACAAGCCACTTCGTAAGGGAAGCTTTAAAGTACCAAGCAAAGCTCTCCAGATTGGGAGAGGTGGAACCAAGCATTTGTATGGAAGTAACATTTGATCCTGGAAAGCTGATATCTATGGACATTTGTGCAATAGGCATAACTTAAAAATGAGTAAATTGAGAGGGAGGGGGCATGTTTGAGAAAGAAAGTATAACAAGAGAGTAAAAATAACTATTGATATAAATTTTAAGAAGTAAGCTATACATATGTTAGAAGGTTAATAGTATAGAGTTAAATAAAAAATGTGTGTTAGCAACTTGTAATTGTTGTAAATTAGTGTAGAATAAGAATGGAATATAAAGAGAAAAAATATTTGTAAAAGGGAAATAAATTTTATAAGAGTCTTAGAAGTTAAGGTAATTAAGGTCAAGATAATTGGTATTATATGAATTTATTAACTTTAGTAAGATAATAATAGAAATATTGTTTAATGTATAGAATAGATTTTAGGGTACTAAAGGTTAATATAAAGGCAATTTGTGTTATGTGTTTATTTTAGGTAGAAATACAGAATGAGTGAAATAATAAGCAAGAAGGATATATGAGAAAAACAGTATATGAATAATATTGTCTAGGCAGAGCATTGTATTAGAATTAATTATATTTATGTATTGAACTGTGATATAAATGCTCATAGAAAATAAATAAAAAATGGATAATTCAAAAAAGAAGGAAGAAAAGTATGTATGGTCTTTATTGTTACTGTTTTTGAATCTCCATATATCCACTATTTGTAAGACTTCCATTAAATCAAACAACGCTTTAGGTAATTTCTTTCATTGGTGGATGTTCCATATGGGAACTCACGCCATGTTGACTTCTGGGCCAAATGCAAGTCAACCCACAGTCATTTGGTTAGACTTGCTTTATAATTCTTGGTAAGTAACCCCATTCCCAACATCTGGGTGTGCTTTTTACCTCATCCAGATATGATCCCACCCTGTGTACTAAGTTCAAACTCATCACACACTTTTTGCCTGCTCAGCATTCACAGGACACCTAGTGATGGAAGTCCATCAACAGGCTGACGGCTGGGAACAGAAAGAATACCTGTGGATGTGTGTAGGTGTCGACTTTCTCCCAATCTTATTGGATATGAGAGTGTTCAAATGTGTCACCAGCCCCACGTAGACACAGCCATGCACAGCCTGTTGCTGGTGAGCTACAAGGACATTTCTTGGGCCATTTTCATTAATGTTACAATCTCCTCCTTCCTAATGTAGACACATCCAAGACATCCAGCATTAAGAGTGCTGCCGCCCGGGTTACGGAGCAGCTGAAAGGAGCTGGACTGAACCTGTTGATAAACAACGCTGGAATCATAAAATCTAGTCCTGTTCTTGACAATGAGACAGCAGAGGCCATGTCCGAGGTGTACAGGACCAACGTGATTGGACCCATGGAAGTGAGCCAGGTAGTCCTGCCATAAGGTTGCACAGCAATTGGGTCTGGCAGGTTGAATGACATGATGCCTGTGTTTTGCCATAGCCCCGGGGGGGAGGAACTGCCTTAAAAGCAGAGTATTTCAGGCCTGAGCCCCAGCATCCTTTGGGGGAGAAGGGACCGCCAAACCATTTCTGTATCTGAGACCATCACCATGAGCTGCCCCCAGTTTGATGGTACCTAGGAAAAGCAACACCAAAGAGCCTTTCCTTCCTTCTTCTTTTTTCATATATACATCTTTTATAATTGCAAAAGGGAAGGCAATGGGAAGGTTCCTTCTTAGTGTGTGCTCAGCTCATCCATGATCAGGGGCCTTTCTGAACTTGGTCTTGTTCTGGAATATATCCCAGAATAGGGACATTTGGCTTATGCACACGAGGGGCTCTCGAACATGAGTACAACATGCTCTACTGGGCCAGCAGTTCCGTTCAGAGAGCCTCCTGACGGCAGGAACTGCCAGAAGCAGCCCTGACCAGTCAAGAGGCGTGCAGCACGCAGGTGCGCAGCCTCCTGGGATTCCCCAGCCAACATTGGAGTGACACCAAAGAGGTAAGGAGGGGATCGCTCAGGCTCTCCCCTGGGGGGTTGGGGTTGGGAGGGGTTTGGAGAAGCTCCCCCTGGCTCCAGAAGCGATGATCCACTGCTGTGAGGGCGAGCCGCAACAGCAGAGTCCCTCGGCTTGCCATGCTTGCCTCCAAGGAGACAATCATGGCGGGCCGGTGGAGGGCCCTGGGTAGGCACAGTTTCACAGTGCATTTTCACAGTGAAACACCCTTTAAGGCTACATTATATGTGGTGTTTTTTTAAAACCTGTTAAGCACACATTAGAGACAGTACCGCCGTCTCTAATGGGTACCACTGTGCGGACACGGTCTACCTATTCCGTACTTAATGGGTGCCGCTGTGCAGACGCAGTTTCCTACATGTGTGCTTAATGGGTGTTACTGTGCGGATGCTCCATACTAAAAGTGGCTTAAAAAGGTGCCACTGTGCAGATGCGTGCTTCCACATGTGTCCTTAATGGGTGTTGAAGGGCATGTGCGGAAGCACCTGAGAATATTTTTGGCTCTAAAGCCGCTTGTCAGTTGATTTTTGTGAGTTAAATTTTGGCATGTTAGTGCCTCTAGGGTGAGGGATAAGGTGAGGGGACCCCCTTTTTCCTTGCCAAGGGACTCCTCTGGGCTAGCAACCGCCCCCCCCCCCCCCCCGGGGCTTAATGAAAGCTTGGGAGACTGTTCCGTGGATAACTGAGTGACTGGCCCTTCCCATACTGGGCGTCAGGACGGGGCTTGTCGAGCCGCGGAACCCGCGGGGAAGAGGGATCTGAAAAGCCGATTCCTGGTGCCTTTGCCTGGTGTGGTGTGGTGCAACTGCAGCCCCACAGGAGCATGACCATCTCCGAAGGCTCCACGCCTGAATTTTGAATGGTTAGAACATTTGTGCACATCCCTAATATCTGCCTCCCATGAGAGACTTGGAGACTAAGTAGTCTGTCTCAGTTTGGAGAAATTTCCTATTCCTGGACCACAATTTCCATGATTGTTACCAGTTGGTAATTGTAATTCAAGACTGGAGGACTCATAACCTCAACCAATTCTGACTGGGCCCTTTCATTGTAACTCATAGAATCATAGAATGGTAGAGTTGGAGGGGACCTCCTGGGTCATCGAGTCCAACCCCCTGCTCAAGGCAGGATCTCCTAAACCATCTCAGACAGATGGCTGTCCAGTCTCTGCTTGAAGACCTCCATCGAAGGGGAACCAACCACCTCCCGTGGCAGCCTGTTCCACTGGTTGATCACTCTTACTGTTAGAAATTTTTTCCTAACATCTAAACTAAATCTTTTCCCCTGCAGTTTCACCCCATTGTTTCTAGTCCTTCCTTGAGAGAGTGAGAACAGGGCTGATCCCTCTGCCCTGTGACAACCCTTGAGGTATTTGTAGACAGCTATCATGTCTCCTCTCAGTCTTCTTTTTGTTAGACTAAACAATCCTAGTTCCTTAAGCCGTTCCTCATAGGACATGGTTTGCAGACCATTCACCATCTTGGTAGCTCTCCTTTGAACCTGCTCCAGCTTGTCAGCGTCTTTTTTAAACTGGGGTGACCAGAACTGGACACAGTACTCCAGATGAGGTCTGACCAAGGTAGAGTAGAGGGGGATAATAACTTCACGTGATCTGGACTTTATGCTTCTCCTAATACACCCCAGGATTGCGTTTGCCTTTCTTGCAGCTGCCTCACACTGTTGACTCATGTTCAGTTGATGATCTACCAGGACACCCAAGTCTTTTTCACATGTGCTGCTGCTCAGCCGAATTCCTCCCATTGTATATGTGGTTTTTTCATTTTTCTTGCCCAGGTGCAGAACCTTGCATTTTTCTTTGTTAAATACCATTTTATTAGTTGCAGCCCATTGTTCGAGTTTCTCTAAATCTTTTTGAATCCTCTCTCTCTCTTCTCTGGTGTTTGCAATCCCCCCTAGCTTTGTGTCATCAGCAAATTTGATCAGTTTCCCTTCAACTCCCTCATCCAGATCGTTTATAAAAACATTAAACATAACTGGGCCCAGGACAGAACCTTGTGGTACTCCACTTGACACTTCCTTCCATTTGGATGTGCAGCCATTTAAAGCCACTCTTTGAGTACGATTACTAAGCCAGTTTTGAACCCACCTTATAGTTGCCTTGTCAAACCCATATTTGATCAATTTTTCAATGAGGATCGCATGAGATACTTTGTCAAATGCTTTGCTGAAATCAAGAAATACTATGTCTACTGCATTTCCTTGATCAACCCATTCAGTGATTTTGTCATAAAATGAAATCAAGTTAGTCTGACATGACTTGTTTGATACAAACCCATGTTGACTACTGTAAATTATTGAATTCCTATCCAAATGCTGACATATGTGTTGTTTAATAATTTGTTCGAGAATCTTTCCTGGTATTGAAGTCAGGCTAACAGGCCTGTAGTTCCCTGGGTCTACCTTCTTCCCTTTTTTGTAGATAGGAACAACGTTTGCCCTTCTCCAATCGTCTGGGACTTCTCCTGTTCTCCATGACTTCTCAAAGATTACAGCAAGTGGTTCAGCAATTACCTCTGCTAATTCCTTCAGTACCCTAGGATGTAATCCATCTGGACCCGGGGACTTAAATTCGTTTAAGTTAGCTAAGCGTTCCCTTACTCTCTCAGTGTTGATTTTGTGTCTTGATTCTCCTAGTCCTTCATCAGTACAGTGAAGGACTGTTGCATGTACATTATCCCTCTTGGAAAAAAACAGATGCAAAATAGGAGTTCAGAATCTCTGCCTTCTCAAGATCACTTTCGATCACTTCTCCATTCTCTCCCTGCAGACTTCCCAAAACCTCTTTGACTTTTCTTTTGCTGTTGACATATCCCCAAAACCCTTTTTTATTGTTTTTAGTCTCTCTTGCAAGCCTCAGTTCATTTTTAGCTTTAGCTTTTCTGATACTTGCCCTGCAGATTGTACTGATTTCATTATATTCCTCCTTAGATATGTATCCCTCCTTCCATTTCTTAAACATTTCTTTTTTCTTTTTTATCAAGTTTTTAAGTTCTAGGTTTATCCACCCTGGTCTCTTTAGATGTTTTCCATTCTTCCTTCTTTGAGGAATTGTTAATGATTGCGCTTCTAATATTGCATTTCTCAAAATATCCCATCCTTCTTGGACATTTCTATCCTTTAGTACATTTAACCATTTGATCCCTCCTAACCTCCTCCGGAGTCCATCAAAATCTGCCCGTCTGAAGTCCAACTTTGAAGTCTGAGTCCTCTCATGCTTTCCTTCCCTTATTATCCAGAATTCAAGGATAACATGATCGCTGCCTCCTAATGCCCCAGAAACTCTGATATCCTCCACCATTTCCTCTCTGTTGGTAAGAATTAGATCAAGGATAGCCAATCCTCTTGTTTCCTCCACCACCTTTTGGTACATAAAATTGTCAGCAAGAGAGGATAAGAACTTATTAGACTTGTGACTTTTTCCTGAGCGAGATTCCCAACAAATGTCTGGGTAGTTAAAGTCTCCCATAATCACTATGTCATGCTTTCGTGAAAGTTTAGCCATCTGGTCTAGGAAGAGGTCATCCATATCTTCTGTTTGTCCAGGGGGCCTGTAATAGACTCCTACAATGGTATCCTTTCTGTTGCTCTCTCCTTGAATTCTTACCCATACCGATTCTACTGAGCTTCCACTCTCTGAAACTTGAACCTCTGAGGAGACAATTTCTTTTTTAACATACAGCGCAACACCCCCTCCTCTTTTGTTAAGTCTGTTTCGCAGAAACAAGTTGTAGCCTTCGATGTTTGTGTTCCATTCATGTGTGTTATCCCACCAGGTTTCCGTAATACCTATGACATCATATTTATCTACCTGGGTCAGGATCTCCAGCTCCCCTTTTTTATTTCTCATGCTTTGGGCATTGGTGTAGAGGCATTTTAGTTTGTAATTGCTATCTATTGCGAGCATGCCTCCTCTGTTTTCCTTACAAAATTTATGCGTTTGTTCATTGGTACTATTTCTGGGAGTAAGAATATCGCCTGGTTTGATTGACTGAGTATTTTTGCTTGACTTTTTGTTACCCTTCCCCTTTTGTTTTAGTTTAAAGCTCTCCTAATAACCGAAGCAAGGCGCTTCCCGAATACATTCTTTCCTGTCCCTGTAAGGTGCAACCCATCTCTTGCAAGGAGTCCGTCATATAGGTAGTTTTCTCCATGGTTCAGAAATCCAAATCCTTGCTGCCGGCACCACCGACGTAGCCACTTGTTCACCTCAAGAATCCTATCCCTTCTACTTTTATCGTGACCATCCACCGGAAGGATAGATGAAAAGACTACTTGTGCTCCCAGTTCCTTTACTTTTCTGCCAAGGTCTTCAAAGTCTCTGTAGATGTTTTCAAAGTGCTTTTTTGCCGTATCATTTGTGCCCACATGTATGAGTAATAATGGGTAGTAGTCTGTAGGTCTGAATAGCCTCGATATGCTCTCAGTTACATCTTTGATCCGGGCCCCTGGGAGACAGCACACCTCTCGTGAGTTTCTGTCAGGTCTGCAGATAGTTGCCTCAGTTCCTCTTAAAAGTGAATCTCCCATGACCACTACTCTCCTCTTTTTCTTTGCATTACCATTTCTTCCTCTCCATTCCAGAGATTTCTCAGTGCGTATTGGAGTAATATTTGTGGACCTTGTCATCGACTCTTCAGATGTGTTGTTCTCCTGACTGAGTATCTGGAACTGGTTGTTTAATTGCAAGGGTTCCGAATGTCTCCTGTTCTTCCTGCTCCTTTGGGTCACATGCTTCCATAACTCAGTTTCTGCATTACAGAAGGATGTTCTTCTATCCCTTCATTTTGAAGTGTTTCCTCCATGCTGTCGAGGAAGTTCTCTTCTTCTCTAATCTGCTTCAGTGTCTTGACTCTCTCTTCTAGACTTTTAACCCTTTCCTCCAGGAGAGCGACAAGCTTGCATTTGTGGCAGGTAAAATGTGGCATCTGTTGTGGTAGGGTCATAAACATGCCGCATACATTGCATGTGACAATACAGGTGTTCTCGCCTTCCATATTGCTTTTAGGGTAAGGATTTTAAAGATGTGATGCTAAGGTATGAATGAATTTTTTTTTTTTTACCCCACTGTACCTTTTTTTATTTTTTATTTTTGTTTTATTTTTTAAATTTCGCGCGCGGGCCGTTTCTATTTAAGCCCTGCTGAGCAGAGTAACTCCTCCTCCCTGAGGGTGTGGCTAATTCCTATTGGTCCGCTGCTCTGATTGGTCTGAGAAAGCTTCTACCTCACGCCGTGTGCTCTAAGAAAAACTTCCTGTTTCTATCTCACGCCGTGTGCTCTGAGAAAAACTTCCTGTTTCTATCTCACGCCGTGTGCTCTGAGAAAAACTTCCTGTTTCTATCAGAAAAACTTCACACCTCTAAACCTACCCTTGGTGACTTATTTCACAAATCCAATTTGCCATTGCTTGACATTCCAAGGAAATGTCCCTTGTCCTCCTCCAATGGGTCCCAGTCCTTGATGTTCCTTTCTTTCTCTCTAGGCTTTTTTGCCACTGCTGAAAAGAGCATCCCAAGAGAGCACCGAGAATGGAATGAGCTGCAGCAGAGCAGCTATTATCAATGTTTCAAGTGAATGTGGCTCCATTCAAAACATGCGTGCATGGGATTTGGGACATGTTGCCTCCTACCGTTGCAGCAAGGTAGGGAGAGCTCTGGGTTGCAGAAGATGAAAGGATGAGGCTATAGGGGAGCTTCAAAGCCCTTCTTGTCAGTCCGTCTGCCATATTGCTATGGCATGCGGAATGTCTTGCCTTGAAGCTGACATATACTCCAGATTATCCAGATAATGTGGAATAAGCAAGCTGATGAAACAACAGAGGGAGGGGGAATGGCTCAATGGATCCAAGGAAGGCCTATTTTGTTCTCCTGGTATGGATTGCAGAAGCTGCCCTGAGGGACACTTCTGATTCTGTGCCACAGGGTGCCTGAAAAATGTCCGTGTGTGATCACACCCTGGCCCTGGTCACACAAGTCTAAGACAGGACAGCCTATTCATTAATTTCATCCGAGGTCATATTTTTAAAAAAGTTTCAAAGTAATCCTGGATCATGGCCCTTAGTCCAATTTGTACACCTAGGACCTTTCCACACATAGTCAAAGAGTTGCCACAGGGAGAGCTCTGAGATGGGTCATCTGCACGTGAAGGAGTCGTTTCTTCACCAGAAATGGTTCATTCCGCCTGGAAGCTCCCCCCACGGCAATTGCATGTAGTGGAGGTTCACCCTAGGCTGGAGCCAGAGCTGATTTGATTCAAACGTTCAGAATCTGAATGAAACAAAATCTGATTCCAATCATATGCATTTGAATCTGTCCATTCAATGTAGACAATATTCGTATGAGTTATACATATCTGTACACATTTGAAATCCTATTCGAATTTCAATGTCCACATCTGGCCGAATTTTGAATGTTTAGAACATTTGTGCACATCGTTGCCTGACACACCATGCAAGCACACGTGTGTGGCGCATCACAGTTGGCTGGTGATGGCGCCAACCCACATTCACTGATGCCAACACTCGTAACCAACATTGCGGCACCTGGGCACCTGTTCGCTGTACAAAGCGTTGGGAAATGCTTTGTACATGGGTGGGCAGGTTCACGCTGTGCTTCACACAGATGAGAAGCAAAGTGTAAACTTCCCTGGTATGCCTTAGTGAACCAAAATTCTGGAAGATATCTCTTGGCAGCCCTTTTCCGTATACTGTGCCCATCCAAATAGTTGCCGTTATTTCATATTCATCATGCTCTAACTGTGAGTGCCTTTTTCAGACATTCTTCAGACATTATTCCCCATAGCCCTATATGTCTTTGTTCATACCCCAGGTTGGGTATCAGTGTTTTAGAAAAAAGTTCAGGAGGCCATAAATAGACAAATTGCACCCCCAAATGCTCTCCTTTTCACTTGCTGCCATGTCATTCACCTCCATGTTTCTGGAATTAATCCTCTCTAGGCTGCTCTGAACATGCTCACTCGCTGCCAGGCCTTGGCGTATGCTGATGACAAGATCCTCTGTGTCGCGTTGCATCCTGGCTGGGTGCAGACAGACATGGGGAACTTTCAGAATAGAGTGGTAAGTGATTCAGTGCCTTTGTTGTGGACAACCGAACTGTGGCAGATTTCTAGTTTATTACGTTGGCATTTGCAAGGGCAGTTCTATGCAGTTTTCTTGGCAGGGAAACAGAAGTAGTTTGCCATTGTCACGCTTCCAGGGAGAGGCTGGGGACCGAACCGGCAACCCTCTGCTTTCCAAGCAGTTTGCTCTACCCCTGGGCTACAGCCACTCCCAAGTGATCAATAAAGACCATCAACTTTTAACTGCTTGAATAATGGTATTAATGGAAAATGAATTAATTTTTCTATGATTCAAACCTGCTCTGAAATTTCCTTCCATTTTCTTTTTTAATGATTCAATTGCCAAAGAATGTCATATCCTGGCCATTAAGATGTGCACAATTTTTTTTGTGTGTGTATGGGGGTGTTTGATTCATAATGAATTGAATGCAAGAAAATCTGTATTTGTTCAAGTAGATCCCCTTTGAATATAGTAGGATTTGAATTCGGTACGAATTTGCATATAAACATCTTACGGATCACATACGAATCCCACACAAAGCTTCATATAAATGTATCAAAACATTAAATTCTAATGTGAATTTCAATCTTCAAACGTGCCAACATTCTGTTCAGGAGCTGAGGTTGCAAGAATAGATCTGTTGTCTGCAACAGCGTTTGCTGGGTTTGGGCATTCTTAAGTAGGGCAGGGCGAGCCTCACCCCTCCCACCCAGCTGTTTGGCATGCAAACGTGATGAACACCTCAGGGGTTCTCACTGTTGTCTGAGTGTGCTCTGTGAAGGGCGCTGGCCAGCGTCCGAATCCAGACTGTCGCTATCTTGAGAGACGCTTGACCCTTGAGGCATGCCACCTTCGCTTTGGCTGGCAGGGAAGTTTGCCTCGGCTTGGCTGGCATGATGGGCAACCTCTTCATCCTTGGAGGAGGAGGTGCTGATGGCACAAGTTATCACACCATCAGCCAAGTGATTTCGTCTTCCTGTATTATTGATCCAAAAGTGGTTTTAATACTGAAGGAACACAGATTGCCATTTTGCTGGTGAGTTATTTTACTCTGAAAGTTGACTGATTAAAATCAGGTGCGAATGCATTCTTAAAGGGGTTAAATCGGCTGCTTTTATTTTTACTGGAGCTCAACGTGGTCAGAATCCCAGCCTAATCTGCACCCTCTGCAGCTAGAGAAACTAATCTTAGGGTAGCGTCAGAAGATACAAAACTGGAAGTGTCACGCGAAAGTGTTTCTCCACCCCACCGCATTCCACAGATTCCATCTCCCCAACATGCTTCAGCCTCACAAAAGCCCCATAGTCTGATGCCTCTGACGCTGCTGGTCTTGGCCGCTTCCAGAATATCAGCTTGTGCGCTCAGTCCAGGGAGTGCCAAGCAGCAGAAAGGCTTTGCTTTTGCTTAAATCAGCAGCAGGTCAGACTTTTTCAGAATTCTCATTTCTCTTCCTCAATGCAGGCTCCTCTGAGAGTGGACGCCAGTGTGCAAAGCATCCTGAACACCCTTGCACGCCTCTCTGAGAATCACACTGGTACCTTTGTGAACTGGGAGGGGGAAACCGTTCCCTGGTAGGACACCTGGCAGCTGCCTCTTCATTCTGGAAGAGGGACCTTCCCGCACAGGCGACGGAAATGTCTGTGATTGGATAAGGCTTGACTTCAACAGCAGATGTACCATGTTCCCTGGAAAATAAATGTACTATAAAGTGGCTCCTGATTGATTGATTGATTTTAATCCGAATCCCATTATATATTCCAAGGTCTCGGGGCAGGTTACCATATTAAAATCCAAATATGAGGAGAAGATGTTAGGGGTGTGCACAAATATTTGAAAATTCAGAAAACTGATTTGAATCCAATTAATTTTGACATTCATATTAAAATGGATTTCTTAACATTCAAATTTTGACATTTGAACAGATTTCGGATGTTCCAAAACATTCTTTCGAATGATGTGAAACATTTGAATGTACAGATATGTATATATTACATACATATCTGTACAAATATTATACATATCTGCATGCATTTGCACTTATAATGTGGGATGCATATGGGATAAAAAAGGATGCATACAAAATGTGTACAGATACATATAACACATTGGAATGTTGCTGACATTCATATCTTTACATACGAGTCTAACATTCAGACAAATATATTTGAATGTTGCAGATTTCAATTGGGTCTTTTAACGTTTGGATTTTAAACACTTGAACCAAGTAGAATATTTTGACATTCAATTCGACTCGAGCTGGAATGCAAAATAAATCCATGCATATCCCTGGAACATATAAAACTGTACAAGTGTCTCAGCCTGAGTTCAACACCCTTATACTAAAAGTTTCAATCTGCTTCTTCTTCATGTCCACAATACACGTGAGCTAATGCTAAAAAAATTGCATCCAGCAGGGACACATGCCATCCCAGTTTTGCAGAAAGAATGAAAAGATTCCTTGGAGCTGTTTATTCCGCCCATGGCAAAATGACCTTTCCTTGCCCTATACTGTAAGGTGGCATGGTAGGATACAACTACAATTCATAAAAACAGAATCAAAACAGTGCAGTACAGGGCCAAATGTCTGCACGAACTCATGCTCCTTCCTTCTTCAGCCTCTTCAATATAGAAAGGGAGAGGGCTTGAGTGACCCTAAAGGCTGAAATCTTTGAAGACTAACTCACATTAGTTTGTGGGTTAATATTCAGTGAAGTAAATCCATGTCTCATAGCTTTCTCTTCTGGGGAATTCTTTCTGGCCTTCCTCTTCCTTACGTTGGGTAAATATTCAACCCAAGAATCACAGTTTGGTCAGTTTCCTCTTTGATTTACCTCAGCATCAGCCATATACAGGAATGGGGAAGTTTGGTCTAGTGGTTAGGGAGCCGGACTCTTATCTGGAAATATTGGGTTTGATTCCACCCTCCCCCACAAGGCCAGTTGGGTGACCTTGGGCTAGTCACAGCTCTCCTCTGAGCTCTCACAGCCCCACATACAGCCACTTTGAGCTCACTTAAATGGGTGAGAAAAGTGGGGTAGAAAAGCCAACGCTTCTTTTCCTCCTCCTCCTCCTCTGTCTCTGGTGTTGGGTTTGGCAGGGTGTAGTAACCACAAAAGCTGCTCAAGTTTCCCTAAGTTTCCCTTCCAGCCTCCAACTATTATATAAGCCCCTTGCTGACCAAGAAGACAAACCTCAGCATAAAGAGCACCAGGAAATTTCCTCCTGCTACTGCATGACCTCGGGCCATCTGTGGATCTGTGCTGAATGGGCTGCCAGAAGTTGTGAGGGGAGGTGATCCAGAAAGACAAGAGGGAGTAATGTGCCCATCATGGAGTCCGAGCACATGTCTCTAAGGACAGTTTTCCTTCTCTTCCTGTTTTCCCCGTCTCAGACCACAGGATGTGCCATCAGGAAGGCCCCTAGCTTGTCCACCTGACACAGCTCCACCAATCACCTCCCTGGATTATGCCTTTACATCACTTCCTCCACGTCCCTCCTGTGGCGCCCTATTTAAACCTCTGCAGAGAAATAAACTGTCTCTCTTTTCCAGCTGATCATGCCTCCTGCCTCATCTCTAATCCCATCCCTCATTTTCTAGCCTACTCAGGGTCAGACATTATATGTGCCTGATCCCCAGTTATTTGGGCCAGTCAGATAACTGAAAAACTTTTGTAACAGCTGGCGATCAGTGGCAGCAGCAATCAGCTGCTGCTCCCCATTTCCCGGAGCCTTCGCATTCATCGCGTAAGCCGGTTACGGGATAGCAGGGAGATTTTAAAGAAATGCTTGGTAAAGCATCAGGACCTGCCAATTTGGACCTTCCAGGGTGAAAATTCCACAGATAAAATGGATTGAAATGAAAAGGTGTGAACATCAGAAGACAGACTGAAGAAGGTTTAAACTGAAGGTGTATCCACGGCCTCTGTTTTGCCTATCTTGAGCAAAGTGCTCAAGAAATGATTATAAACGTTGGGTGATTTTCTTTTTAGGAAAAGCTAGCCCATAAATAATTCCCATGAACCATAATAAGTGTGTTGAAAGTGTTAACAAACTGTGTCTCCCCGCAACCCAATTTCTTTGGGTCTGTCACAGTTTTTTTGGGATGGTGGACCTGTTCGCCCTTACCTGAGCAGTGTGGCATAATGATCCCATACCAGGCACGTGAAGACTCAGAGTGACAGTGGCCATCTGCACTTCAAGTGTCAGTAAAGCCCCATACTTGGCCGGTAGCACTTGATGTGCAAATGAGGCTTTTCCGCGCTGCAACGCGTTCCAAACGGAACGCGTTCAGGCGGGAAGCTTAAGACAGCTCCGGGCACTTTCACCGTTCACACACAGGCGCGCCGGAACGCGTTCCGGCGCGCCTGTGTGTGAACGGTAAAAGCGCCCGGAACTGTCTTGGCCGGCAAAGGCCGGCCAGGGGCGCGGAGACAGCTGCGGAGGCAGATCGGCAATCAGCTGATTGTCAAACAGCTGATTGCCAAACCTGCGCCGGCGGGGGAGGCGGGCCCGCGGCTGTTCGGGAGCGAGAAGCAAGCGCGAATCCTTCTCCTCCCGAACGCCTGCAGGCAGTTCGTCCGCGCCCGAACGCATGTAGAGCACTTCAAAGTGCTCTACATTTGGAATGCGCGAGAGACAGCTCCGGATACGTCGGATCGCAAGCCCCGCGGCGGCAATGCGTTTGCCGCGTTCCGGGCTGTCTCCCACTCGTACCAAACACCCCCGTGCGAAAACGTCTATGGTCAGGCGAGACCAGCCAAAGGCTGCAGCCACATCCAGTGTGCACCTGGACATTGCCATAGTGAATTGGATGTGGTGCCCAACAGCTGTGCGGATACCGTTGCAACCCGGGGTGGGCACGAATGCAATTTTCAACATTTGATTCAAGGTGAATATTTGAATATCCAAATTTATACGAATAAAGAAAAATGAATGTATGAACATTCAAACCGATATGAATACATCCATATCTATTCGTATTTATTTCATATGTATCCAATGATACAAATCTTGTACGCATCCGTACACATCCCGGTTTTGTTGCATACCCATCCTGTTTTAATCCCGTACGTGTCCATACCTATGCATACGGATACGCACAAGATGCCAACAAATACATGCAGGATGCCTATGTATCCGTACATATACTTGTATTCGTCTGAATGTCCAAATCTGTCTGAATCCGTCCTGATAGCGAATATTTTGAGTATTTGTGTACACCCTTAGTTGCAACACCCTGCCCACTCACACAATACCATGCCCAGAAGAAGGTGCGGATGCTCCATCCCAGAGACTCCTAGCCGCACCCAGGCAAGCTGTGGACTGCGTTGAACAGTCCATAGCTTGTTAACTGGAGGGAGGAGTTGGTGCACTTCGGGGCAGCTGAAGCAGCGTGTGGAAGGACTTGCCAAGTGAGCAAACAGGGCCTATGTTTAGACAAAGACTGCTCACCTTATTTATTTATTTATTTATTTATTTATTTATTTGTATTTCTATCCCGCCCTATACCCGAAGGTCTCAGGGCGGGTTACAATATTATATTAATCTTAGACAGGTCCCTGCCCTCAGGCTTACAATCTAAAGAGACTAGATACAAAAGGAAAATGGTGTGGGAGGGAACAGAGGTGCTCTGGCAGCAGCAGAGTCCTTGCAAAGGTAAAAACTTTTATTTTCCTCCTCCATTCCCCACAGGCAAGATTGTTCCTTCATGGCCTGTCTGGAGGCAGTTGGGAGGGAGGGGCCAATGCTGGGAGCTTGATGGAAGGTGCTCACCCAGCTTCTTTCTCTCTTCCTCTCCCAAGGCAAGATGGTTCCTTAGTGGTCAACGTGCCCAATCCACCTTCCTGGTTTGCACTTTCTTCATTCAATGCAGGATCAGCCAACCGGGCAGGTTCAGAGCTGCAATTCCACGCTGGCTTCCTCACTCTGCCAACCGGTTATTCCAACCAAAGCTCTGTGCACAGGGGCCAAGCGGTCGCCTTCTTATAGACCTCTGAGGGCCTGGATTATTTGCAGCAATGCAAATCGTTAGTTCATCCATTGGGGGGAAATGGAGGCAATATGGAGGAGAACCACGTTTCAGAACATCCAGATGAATGCTTTGCAACATCCGTGAACCGGGGCGCTGGGAAAGCAGCTGTGCCAATCACATTCTGCAATGGATCCAGAGTGCATTCGACATGGATAGAGAGCAGATTCAAAGCAAAGTCAGAGTGGATACGGTACGGGGTACATATCGGGTACGTATCAGATGCATACGTGTTCATATCATATGGAATAGAATCCTACAACATTTGAAGGGGAACTATTTGAACGAATACAAATTTTCTTATATTCAATTCACTTGGAATCGAATGCAAAAAACCCTCATTAGTTCACTTCCCTGGTTTGAACCACTGCCAGTCTGTTAGCCCTGAGGTCTTATGTAAGCCCACGTGTAACCTCCATGTACAGTTTGTTCACTAGCTTAATTAGACAACAGCCTGGTAACAGATTGCTGTCAGTCTTGGTCGTACCCAGCAGCAAAGTCCGTTTTCATTCAGCATTGAGGATGGATTTGTGCAACAGCACTGCGACTCTTCAGCATGAGCTGGCAGGAGCGATGGCGGAGCTGAAGCCCCGCAGTGTCCTGGTGACTGGTTCCAACCGGGGTATTGGCTTGGAACTGGTGAAACAGCTACTGGGAAGAAGCAGCCGGCCGGAAATAATCTTTGCCACCTGCAGGGATCCAGAAGGACAAGGAGCCCAGGTGAGCCCCAGGTGGACATAGGAATGAGAGCAAAAACAGGGAATCATCTTAATGCCAAGGCTTGCAGCTTCCTAGGAGTTTGCTTAGTGGAGAAGTCTGGGGCCGTGTGAGCCAGTATGGTCTTGTGGGTGGAGTGGTGGACTCTTATCTCATAGTCTCCCAGTCCGCTTCCACTCTCCTTCACAAAGCCAGCTGGGTGGCCTTGGGCAAGTCACAGCTCTCTTTCAGAGTTCTCACAGCTCCACCTACCTTGCAGCGTGTCTGTTGTGGGGAGAAGAACAGAAAGTTTGTCAGCTGCTTTGAGTCCTCCTGAGAGTGAGAAAAGCGAACCCTTCTTCTTCTTCTAACCCAGAAATGGCTCCACTGCCAGACAGAGGTGGAGAGCTAAATGCCCAAACCAGCAGAACCTTCCCAAATTAACCAAATATAGAAGGAAGAACAAACGTCTAAGAATTTAGAATAATGCTAACAGTACTACACAGAGTAGCCAAAAGGTTCAGTATTTAGTTTCAGTGAAAAAATACCGTAAGATTAATACTCTAAAATGCTCATAAGAAGTAGCTGTCTACAAATACCTCAAGGGTTGTCACAGGGCAGAGGGATCAGCCCTGTTCTCACTCTCTCAAGGAAGGACTAGAAACAATGGGGTGAAACTGCAGGGGAAAAGATTTAGTTTAGATGTTAGGAAAAAATTTCTAACAGTAAGAGTGATCAACCAGTGGAACAGGCTGCCACGGGAGGTGGTTGGTTCCCCTTCGATGGAGGTCTTCAAGCAGAGACTGGACGGCCATCTGTCTGAGATGGTTTAGGAGATCCTGCCTTGAGCAGGGGGTTGGACTCGATGACCCAGGAGGTCCCCTCCAACTCTACCATTCTATGATTCTATGAGTACTGAGGAAGAATGCCAAATCTATATGTGAGGTTTTATCCCGGATTCATCTGAAAGGCCAGATGCCTTTTGCCCACACTGGGTCACCATCAGGTCCAGAATATATTTAAACGAAGTAAACATTAGTCAACATTTAAAGCAAAGTTATATATTAAAAATCAATCCAATAAGAACTTTATTAATTTACAAACCTCAGACCCCACAGTCTTATGCCCATATCCAACCTGCAGTCAAACTAGGCCCGCTTCCCCATGGAAGCCGGTTGCTTTGCTTGTGACACGTGTCATAAAAATCTGCGTTGCAACTCCCAATAAATTGTCCCCATGTAGTTTGGGGGAATGCGGATTCAAATCTTACGTGCCTGTCCCCATGCAAGCCGCAGCGTGAACCTGCATCTTTTTCTCCCCTCCGACCCTCTCCCCTGATAGAAAGCTGGGTTGACGTTACCATAACGCCCACTGCAGCAATGACACGTCTTCTGGGTGGGAAAAAGTGCAAGGGGAGCATGATACCAGTGGGCACAGGGGCAATTATGTGCTGCATCACCAGGTTGCCCCAGTAACGGGGCAGCAAAGGTGTGCTAGTAACATCAATGGAGCTCTGCAATGGCTGCCATAAAAGCAGCCATTTGCACCTAACAAATGCTTAATGCATTTTGAACGTGTTTTGAATTCTTTACACACCTCCAAGTGCAGATGCTTAAAACATTCTAGCTCTTTTGTCTCCCAGCGGCAGGAGGCCAAGTGTGAATTCTCCCTATGACTCTACATTTGTTTTATTTTCCTCCTTCTTTTAATTTTCCAGGAGCTGAGGGCATTGGCTGCCAAACACAAAGGAGTGGAGGTCATCGCTCTGGGTATGTGCTTCTACCATACTTCATTCCTTCTTCCCATACAGCTGGGCACCAACGCTTTTCTTTTCTTGCTTTTCTTGCCTGATATCTACCATTGTAATTTTATTTGCTAAATTTTTAGACATAAAAATCATGTGAATTCTTGACAGAGAAGCATGTCTGCATGGAAAATATGTATAGTGTTTTTTAAGCTCCATATATCTACTATTTGTAGGACTTCCATTAAATCAAAAAACGCTTTAGGTAATTTGCCTTGTGTTGCCGAAACACTTTTGACTGACTTCTTATTGATTAATGGTTGATTGCTCCATTCCAATCTCCCATTAAGCACCAATTTTCATGTTGATATTCTTTTACTTTATCCAATTATTTTATAAAGAAGGACTGTTTTTCTGTATGTGGGGCATAAACCCCCAATACTAATTTTTTTGTACACTGAAGATCAATTTCAACATCAACAAATCTAAAATTTGGTTTTTAAATATCAGTTGTGGATTCTGATGTTGTTTTGCATAGATCACTATTCCATGGTTTTTTGTTTTTTGTTTTTTTGGTCCTGTTGCAATAAAGTGCAAGCCTAATGTTTTTTGAATTAAATATTTTTTATCTTTTGGGGATATATGGCTTTCCTCCATGCAAATCAAATCCAAACTTAATTTTTTAAGCATATTAAAGATTCTTCTCTTTTTTTGGTGCATTTAGTTCATTTACATTCCATTTTGGTCATCTGGATTTTTAAGTTCAGAGACGTTTTCGCATTACTCCCGTTCCATTTGGAACGGGAGTAGGACGGGAAGATTAAGACAGCTCCCGGCGCTTTCACCTTTCACACACAGACGCGCCGGAACGCGTGTAAACGCGTTCCGGCGCGTCTGTGTGCGAATGCTCAAAGCATCGTGAGCTGTCTTAGCCGGCAAAGGCCGGCCAGGGGCGCGGAGACAGCCGCGGAGGCAGATCGGCAATCAGCTGATTGTCAAACAGCTGATTGTCGAAGCCGCGCCGGCGTCGGAGGCGAGCCCGCAGCTGTTAGGGAGACAGAAGCAGGCGCGAATGCTTCTCCTCCCGAACGCCTGCGGGCGGCTCGTCCGCGTTCGAACGCATGTAGAGCACTTTAAAGTGCTCTACATTTCGAACGCGAGAAAGACAGCTGCGGACACGTCGGAGCGCAAGCCCCGCTCGGGCAATGCGTATGCCGTGTCCGCAGCTGTCTCCCACGCGTACCGTTCAGCCCCGTGCGAAAACGTCTCTGGTCTTTGTGATGTTGCTCCTGCAGCTTCTTGTTTCTGTAGATCTCTTTGTGGTGGATTGTCTTCCATCTCTTCCAGTTCTTTTCCACACTTCAACAAAAAGTTGATATTTTTTCACCTGAGTTGAGATATCTTTGTTGCCTAAAGGTAAAAATCACTCTTTCAGGAAGGTCCCGTCTGAATGGGATATTCTTTTTCTTTAATCAACTTGTCAATTGAATATATCTTTTCCTGCATTGCAGAATTTCTCATGGTATCTGCTTTAGTATAATCACCTGCCCTTTTTCTGTAGTTAAGGGTGTTTCAAAGTGCCTCTGTAGGATTAAGGCATGAAAATACTTCCTGGTAAAACAAACCATCACAGCTCTTGGGACCTTATTCACTTTTGCATAATATGAATTCTGTAGGCTCTACCTAGTTCAATCATTACATTTTCTTCATCCACTAGAAGTAGATTAGCTAAATTTTCGATCATCCATCCACGTATGTCAGTAAAAGTTTCTGGAATTTTTCAGAATCTTAGGTAGAATTCTGAAGATCTATACTCCAGCATGGCTTGATCTTGGTTCAGTTTGGTGCACTATGTGTCCTGGACTTTGGCTTCTCATTATGAAGATCTGTTTTGACTTGGCTAATCTCAAGTTGAACATTTATAACTTCACCCCCTCTCCGACGGATAATTTTTTATCAATCTTTGCAAAAGATTCCTGCATTGTAGTTTCCAGTCTTGTTAATACAGTAACAAAGTCCATTTCTGGTTCTGAGCCTTTCCTCTGGGTTGATTTCTTTCTCAATTCCATTCTAAAAAGCAAAGAATATAAAGAAAAAGAAAAAGGAGAGAAGAAGAAAAGCCAAAAAAAGAAAAGAAAAAAAGTCTTTCTGGAGCTTAGTCTTTACTAACTGCAAATTCTTCCTGTTTCAAGCTTTTCTTCCTCTGACTGTCATCTGTTTGAAAATCAGAGTCCTAAGGCACTACATAGAAGATGAATAAAGCAAGGCAATACATTCCCATAATGTAATATACCAAACCAATATATGACACGTTGGAAGCTTTGGGCAAAATGGCCTGGAATGTACTAAGCATATGCACTTGCTGTACTTCCAGTGGTTCCCATGCCTTCCCAAAACTTATTGGCAATGCGGATGGCTGCTTGGAGGTCAGCCATCTTTGGACCCTTGTGCTGGAACCAGTGTGCATGCATGACACTGCATCACGAGATGTGTCAGGTGAACATGTGGTGCATCATGTGATGTGTGAGCGTGTTGCATGTTGCATCACACGGGTGCTCAGTGCGTCACCTGCCTCTACAGCACCTGGAAATGGCGTGAAGGGGCCAGCCAGAGCCTTAGCAGCTCTGACTCTGGTGAAGGTAAGTGCATGTAGTGTGAACTCCTGGATGGAAGGAGCCATTTCTGGTTAGGAGAGCGCTCCTTCATTGGTGGATGCTCCATGTGAGAACTCACGCCATGTTGACTACCGGGCCAAATGCAAATCAGTCCACGGTCACTTGGTTAGCCTTGCTTTATAATTTTTGATAAGTTACCCCATTTAATCCGTATTCCCAATATTTGAGTGTACTTCTTCACCTCATCTGGATATGATCCCATCCTGTGTACTAAATTCAAACTCATTGCACACTTTCTGCCTGCTCAGCGCACACAGGACGCCTAGTGATGGAAGTCCATCAACAGGCTGATGGCTGGGAACAGAAAGAATACCTGTGGATGTGGGTAGGTGTCGACTTTCTCCCAATCTTATTGGATATGATAGTGTTCAAATGTGTCACCAGCCCCACGTAGACACAGCCATGCACAGCCTGTTGCTGGTGAGCTACAAGGACATGTCCTGGGCCATTTTCATTAATGTTACAATCTCCTCCTTCCTAATGTAGACACATCCAAGACATCCAGCATTAAGAGTGCTGCCGCCCAGGTTACAGAGCAGCTGAAAGGAGCTGGATTGAACCTGTTGATTAACAATGCTGGAATCGTAAAATCTACTCCTGTTCTTGACAATGAGACAGCAGAGGCCATGTCCGAGGTGTACAGGACCAACGTGATTGGACCCATGGAAGTGAGCCAGGTAGTCCTGCCATAAGGTTGCACAGCAATTGAGTCTGGCAGGTTGAATGACATGATGCCCGTGTTTTGCCATAGCCCCGGGGGGGGGGAGGAACTGCCTTAAAAGCAGAGTATTTCAGGCCTGAGCCCCAGCATCCTTTGGGGGAGAAGGGACCGCCAAACCATTTCTGTATCTGAGACCATCACCATGAGCTGCCCCCAGTTTGATGGTACCTAGGAAGAGCAACACCAAAGAGCCTTTCTTTCCTTCTTCTTTTTTCATATATACATCTTTTGCAATTTCAAAAGGGAAGTTATGGGGAATGTTTGTATTTCATTTTATGATAAGGTCAGTGGACCAATCATTAAACTTTGTATTCTGGATTATTTCTTGGAACAGGGATTTGCTGTCTTCATGCTGGCGGGGAGTGCAGCGAGCCTTGGACAGGGCCTGCTGTTATCTGCACCAGCAAGTCAATGTTAGATCTTTATTCTGGGATATAATCCAAATCAGAAAGGGCCCCAGTTATCTCTTACCAGTGTTTCATGGAACTGATATCAGCTACAGATGTGCACAAAGTTTTTGGGGGGGATTCAAATTCAATGCAAAAACAATTCGTATCCAACAAATTAGAATCTATTTGTTCAAACATTATTGATGTCGACAACATTCGCATGTGTTATATGTATCAGTACGCATTTCATACGCATCCTTTTTTATCCCATATGCATCCCGTTTTCGTTCCGTATTATAAGCGCAAATGCATACAGATACATATGATATTCTTACAGATATGTACATAATGCATACATATCTGTAGATTCTAATCATTCAAACGGATGTTTTGGAATATTTGAGATACTTTGAATGTTTAAATTCCAACGTAAGGACATTCCATTTGAATTCGGATGTTCACATTTGATCGAAGTCGATCGAATTTCGAACGGTTAGAACGCTCATGTATATCCCTAATATCTGCCTCCCATGAGAGAAATTCCCACATGCCCCTGGAGGCTAAGTAGTTTAACTCGGGTGCTGTGTCACATCTAGAAATATCCATAATTTTGTGATATTTGTAGCTCTAGTAAAAAAGTTATATTTTATTAAAAGCAAAAACAAATAATTCTTTACATTAGTGACTTTTGTACAAATCTTCAATTGAAAGTTGGTATTTCATGCACTTCAAGAACAAGCAAGCAGTACACGCTCAGGTGCCAGGGTGATCATGTGTGTCACCCAAAGGGGCTTGGCGTGTCACCTGTGACAGGCGTGTCATAGGTTGGCCATCACTGCCCTAGGTGAGTCCTGCCATAGTCTGCATTAGTTTGTGGCCAGCAGAACACTATCCGGAGATACATTCCAGAATAAGGTCAAGTGCAGAAAGGGTGCAGGTCTCCCCCTCAGAGCTGAGAGGAAGGCCTCATGCTCATCTGCTCTCTTGTTCTCCTGCCTTTTCTACATCTGTTGGACTGCCATAAATTTGCACTTTGCACTTGGTTATGCTGTATACCTACACTTTAGGTTAGGGATGCAACTTGGAGCAACCCTTTGAGATGGCCATGGATGAGAATGTCTGTTTGCTGATCTATTTACTGTTTGAATCAAAATCCTCCTTTCCCCTGAAGATCTACATCAGATAACAAAACCCAGTGCAAAAGGTTAACGTCCCCTTCTGCACTGGACTTATTCTAGGAATATGACCGTCTCCGAGGGCTCCACGCCTGAATTTTGAATGGTTAGAATATTCGTGCACATCCCTAATATCTGCCTCCCATTAGGGACTTCTCACATACCCATGGAGGCTAAGTAGTCTGTCTCAGTTTGGAGAATTTCCCTATTCCTGGACCACAATTCCCATGATTGTTACCAGTTGGTAATTGTAATTCAACACTGTAGGACTCATAACCTCAACCAATTCTGACTGGGCCCTTTCATTGTAACTGAGAATCATCGCACCCCTAAACCTACCCTGGGTGATTTATTTCCCAAATCCAATTTGCCATTGCTTGACATTGCAAAGAAATGTCCCTTCTCCTCCTCCAATGGGTCACAGTCCTTGATGTTCCTTTCTTCCTCTCCAGGCTCTTTTGCCGCTGCTGAAAAGAGCGTCCCAAGAGAGCACCGAGAACAGAATGAGCTGCAGCCGAGCAGCTATTATCAATGTTTCAGGTGAAGCTGGCTCCATTCAAAACATGAATGCGTGGGATTTGGGACATGTTGCCTCTTACCGTTGCAGCAAGGTAGGGAGAGCTCTGGGTTGCAGATGATGAAAGGATGAGGCTATAGGGTGAGCATGAAGGGCATGAAAGCCCTTCTTGTCAGTCCCTGTGCCTTATTGCTATGGCATGTGGAATTTCTTGCCTTGAAGCTGAGCAGCATCTGGGCTCCTCAGTTGTGCAACAGGAGTGATGCACCAAGAAGTGCTGCATATCTGGTGCATCACTTCCCCATGGTGAGAATGCAGGAGAAATTGCTCCACCTTATTGGCACACTGTCAGCTGATATCTTTTCAGTAGGCAGAAAAGCTTCACCCAGACAGCATTTACTACTAATTCTGCACTTTTTGATAATCTGGAATAAAGCATGAACAATCCAGCAGTTTGAGAAATATCTCAGTGGTGGAAGGTGCTCTCTCCTAAGACTGAAGAGAAAAATAACTGGGAATTTGATAAAATAATCTGGGAAAATTGCTGCTGCACTGTGGTAGGTAAGTCCTCTGGGTTTTGGAAATAGTTTGGGAGACCAAACTCTATTTATTTGGGGGAAATAAACACACTATATCATAACATAAACTATTAAGTCGGAAAAGTTTATCTTTAAGAAAAATTATTTAATACTTTTTAAGTTAATTTTTCAAAACTAAAACAAGTCCATTAAATAAAATGAAGGTAGACTTCCAGCAGGGGGAGGGGGGCTTCCCAGTGTTTTGCACTGAGTGTCATATGTATGACTACCTGCCCACTGGGCAGAAGTCCTGGGTCTGTGCTCAGTGCAATGAGCTCCGGCCTCTCAGGGAACTTGTCTCTTCCCTTGAAGCCAAGGTAGCGGACCTGGAGAAGGTGAGCAACAGGGCGGAGGGTGAGGCCTTCAGGGATGCAGTAGGAGCATCCCACTCCATGACAAGCAGCCCTCCAGCTGCCTCGAAGAGTGGAAGCCTCAGGCAGGGAGGGCATCAAACTGAGGAAGAGGGACAGTCTCCCTTAGTTGGGATCCCTTCCTCAGTGGATGTGACTGTATCCTCTTGCACTGAGGATAGTCCTCCACGGGTAGCGGGAGGAGGGCTTCTTGTAGTGGGCAAATTGATTAGCAGGAATATAGAGAGCCAAGTTTGTGATGGGCGTGTTGACTGCCTGGTGACTTGCCTGCCAGGTGCAAAGGTGGCAGACATCACGCGGCATCTAGATAGGTTAGTAGACAGCACTGGGAAGGAGCCAGTGCTCATGGTACATGTCGGTACCAATGATGTTGGAAAGGTGAGAAGGAGCGTCCTAGAAGCCAAAGTCCATGATATCCAGGGTTGCATTCTCAGAAATGCTACCTGTTCCATGTGCAGGATCAGCTAGACAGGCAGAGCTCAGGAGCCTCAATGCATGGATGAGGCAGTGGTGTCGGGAGGAGGGGTTTAGATTTGTTAGGAACTGGGGAACATTTTGGGACAAGCCAAACCTGTACAAAAGGGGTAGGTTACACTTGAACCAAGAAGGAGCTAGATTGCTGGTACTTAACATTAAAAAGGTTGCAGGGCAGCTTTTAAACTGATCCCTGGGGGAAAGTCAACAGGAGCTGGACAGCATCCGGTTTGGGAGAGTGCATCCTTGAGTGAGGAGGGCTGGAAATATGCACATAATGCTCAGCAAAGTGGGGGATTAGTCAATGGTATGGAAACAGAATGATGCAAGGGGCAGTATAAGGATTCACATGTTCCTCGACGGCAGAATTTGGAGCAGAGGATTGAAAATAAATGTATATATGCAAACACCAGAAGCCTGCAAGCTAAAATAGGGGAGCTAGAAAGCTTAGTTATGGAAAGTAGGATTGATATTACTGGTATAACTGAAACCTGGTGGACCAGTGAAAACCAATGGGATACAGTCATCCCAGGTTACAAACTGTACAGGAAAGACAGGGAAGGGCGACATGGGGGTGGTGTAGCCTTGTATATTAAAGAAGAGATAGAATCTTATGAACTGGAATGTCCAGGTGAGTCTGACTCTTCCACAGAAGCAGCATGGGTAAAAATACCAAGCCAAAAAGGAAGCCTAACAATAAGGACATGATACTGTCCTCCCAACCAAATGCCTGAAGGAGATCAGCAATTGGAAAATGAGGTAAAAGAGGTATTCCAAAAAGATAGGGTAGTTATAATGGGGGACTTCAATTATCTTCACATAAACTGGGTGAACTCCTGTTCGACTTAGGAAAAAGAGAGAAAATTCCTTGACCTGCTAAATGACTGTTCCATGGAGCAAGTGGTCATGGAACCAACCAGAGGAAAGGCAGTCCTGGACTTGATCCTAAGTAATGCTCAGGACCTGTAAAGGATGTCACTGTGGCTGATCCAATTGGGAACAGTGACCACAATGCAATAAGCTTCAATTTAAATAGAGAGAGTAAGTTCTTAATAAAGTCTAACACAGATCTTTCATAAGGGAGACTTCCCCAAAATGAGGAAACTAGTAAAAAGGAAATTGAAAGAGAAAGTTAAAAGAGTTCAATCACTTCAAAATGCATGGAGACTACTTAAAAATACTATAATGAAAGTACAACTAGAATGCATACCTAAAAGAAGAAAGGGGACTTCTCAGTCCAAGAAGAAACCAGTGTGGCTCACCAGTGCAGTAGATAAAGTCATTAAAAACAAGAAAGAGTTCATTTAGAAAATGGAAGGCTTGTCCAAATGAGGAGAACAGGAGGGAACATAGACATTGGCAACACAAATGCAAGATGACCACTAGGAAAGTTAAGAAAGATTCTGAGGAGCACATTGCTAAAAACATCAAAAGAAATAACAAGAACTTCTATATCAGAAGTAGGAATCCAACCAAGAAAGCAGTTGGACCATTAGATGGTAAAGGACAGAAAGGGATAATTTAAAAAGACAAGGAGATTGCAGAGAGACTAAATGAATTCTTTGCCTCCATATTCATGAAGGAAGACAGAGGATATATGCCAGTAGCTGAGCATGTATTTTCTGAAGAATTAAACTGGAGAGAGGTAACCAAGGAAGAGGTCCTTGCATGTCTTAATAAACTAAATATTAACAAGTCACTGGGACCAGATGGTATTCATATAAGAGTCCTTAAGGAACTCAAATGTGAAATTGTCGACCTTCTAGCAAAAATATATAATCTTTCCCTAACATCAGGCTCTGTACCTGAGGACTGGAGGGTAGCAAATGTAACACCAATTTTCAAAAAGGGATCCAGGTATTCTCAGGCCAGCCCTTACCTTTGGATATAGTGGGCGATTCTCCCTTGCACCTCCATCCACGACCAACAGCTGGCACTTTCCCCAGGTGTAACAGCCCCTGCGCCTCATGACCACTCCCATTATCTTCAGTCACTCCCTCCCTCTGCTTGGGGCCATGTTCATGGAAACAGGCCCCAAAGATAGAAGCACAGCTGCCAGCCCTCCCGTGGGTACCTGGTTGCCTGAGGGCATCACTAGCTCATTGCTCACCCACCCCCCTTTGGAGAAGGAGAGGCAGCTTTTCCATCGCCTTTTCGGGCATTTGGATACAGAACCGTTGGAGGCTTTTCCCTTCGGGGATAAACTGCCCCCCCCCCCCCATGAGCACCAAAAAGATCCACTGCATGGTGAGGGGAGGCAGCAGAGGTCCCAGCAAAGCCTGCCCAGCATGGCGCTTCTGCTGCAGACCCTGGAATTGAGCCCGGGGAGCCACAAGGGCAAGGCTAGAGGCCGCCCATGTGGCTTAGGCAAGCGGCGGCAGCGAAACAAGTGGATAAAGGTGAACCAGTAGACATTGTCTATCTGGACTTTCAGAAGGCTTTTGACAAAGTCCCACATCAAAGGCTACTGAGTAAACTCATCAGCCATGAAATAAAAGGACAGGTTCTGTCCTGGATTTGTGACTGGCTTAAGGGCAGGAAGCAGAGAGTAGTAATAAACAGCCAATTCTCAGGGTGGAAAGAGGTAAAAAGTGGGGTCCTCTAAGATTCAGTGTTGGGACCAATGCTTTTTAATTTATTCATCAATGATTTAGAAGAAGGGGTATATAGTAAAATAGCAAAGTTTGCTGATGCTACTAAATTATTTAGGATAGTAAAAACTGAAAAAGATTGCCAAGAGCTCCAGAGGGATCTCTTAGCATTGGGTGATTGGGCAACCAAGTGGCAAATGTGCTTTAACTGTAACAAGTGCAAAGTAATGCACATCAGGGCCAAAAATCCAAATTATGTCTATAAACTGATGGGGGTCTGAGCTTTCTGCAACACACCAGGAAAGTATATAAAATCATGCATGGTAGAGAAAAGATGGAAAGAGAAAAAAAATCTCTATCACACAACACTAGAGGGGCACTCTATGAAGCTGATGGGTAGGAGAGTTGGACCCGACAAGGGGAAGTATTTCTTCACCCAGAGGGTCATCGGTTTATGGAATTTGCTGCCGGAAGAGTTGGTAACAGCTGCCAGCCTAGTTGGCCTTAAGGTAAGGTTAGACAAATTTATGGATGACAGATGTATCAGTGGCTACTAGAATGAATGCCTAGGTGCATCTTTTAGGCTGGGGGTGGGGGGAAGCAGGACATGTCTAAGGTCATTTCCTGGCATTCCAGAGCAGGAAAAGGGTTGTCCTTGTCTCTGCTTGAGATGCCCATGAGAATGTGGTAAGCCACTGTGTGTGACAGGATGCTGGATTAGATGGGCCGTGGCCTGATCCAGAAGGCTTCTCTTATGTTCTCTTATAACCAGAATAAAATCTGTCTGGGCATGGCGTTACTCCAGATTATCCAGATCATGTGGAATAAGCAAGCTGATGAAGCTACAGAGGGAGGGGGGAATGGCTCAGTGGATCCAAGGAAGGCCTATTCTACTCACTTGGAATGGATTGCAGAAGCTGCCTTGAGGGACACTTCTGATTCTGTGCCACAGGGTGCCTGAAAAATGTCCGTGTGTGATCACACCCTGGCCCTGGTCACACAATTCTAAGACAGTACAGCCTATTCATTAATTTCATCTGAGGCCGCACCAGTGCTGGTCACACCTAGATCGTTCTAGGTCGTCCTCAGGACAACACTGCCTTGGGCTGAGATTGACCTGAGCCTCTTCTTGGTTCTCCACCTCTTTTCCTGCATCAAATCTACTTTCTGATTGGATCTAGTTGTGTCACTCAAGGGAGACAAGGGTGTGTTTGTGGTTCTTTCTTAAGCCTGCTCCCCACCTCCACACACCCCTTCCTTTTTTATGTGCTTTTCTCCTCTGTGTGATTAATTTTTTTTAAAAAAACATAATAAATTTGCGTAAAAATGCTAGATAGAAAGAGGAATCATACCCATGAACTGATGAGAGAAGGGGAGGAGCCTCACAAATTTTGAATGTTTATAACATTCGTGCACATCCCTGCCTGACACACCATGTAAGCACACATGTGTGGTGCATCGCAATTGGCTGGGGATGGTGCCAGCCCACATTCACTGATGCCAACACTCGCAACCAAGATTACGGCACCCGGATACCCATTTGCTGTACAGGTAGGTGTCTAGAACGCATGGCAGAGGGATCGTAGATACAAAGCATTGGGCAGTGCAAATGCTTTGTACATGGGTGGACAGGTTCATGCTTTGCTTCCCACAGATGAGAAGCAAAGTGTAAACTTCCCCCTGGTATGCCTTAGTGAACCAAAATTCTGGAACATATACCTTGGCAGCCCTTTTCATTATACTGTGCCCATCTAAATAGTTGCCATTATTTCAAATTCATCATGTTATGTTAGTTCCTTTTTCAGACATTATTCAGTTTTTTTCCCATAGCCCTGCATGTCTTCATTCATACCCCAGGTTGGGTATCACTGTTTTAGAAAAAAGTTCAGAAGGCCATAAATAGACAAATTATACCCACAAATGCTCTCCTTTTCACTTGCCGCCACCAAAGGCATACAAGATATGTCATTCACCTCCATGTTTCTGGAATGAATCCTCTCTAGGCTGCTCTGAACATGCTCACTCGCTGCCAGGCCTTGGCGTACTCTGATGACAAGATTCTCTGCGTCACATTGCATCCTGGCTGGGTGCAAACGGATATGGGGAACTTTGGGAATAGACTGGTAAGTGACTCAGTGCCTTTGTTGAGGACAACTGAACTGATTTCTGGTTAATTGTGTTGACATTTGCAAGGGCAGTACTATGCAGTTTTCTTGGCAGGGACACAGAAGTAGTTTGCCATTGCCCCACTCCCAAGGAGAGGCTGGGGGTTGAACTGGCAACCCTCTGCTTTCCAGACAGTTTGCTTTACCCCTGGGCTACAGCCACTCCCAAGTGATCAATAAAGACCATCAACTTTTAATTGCTTGAATGATGGTATTAATGGAAAATGAATTAATTTTTCTGTGTTTCAAACCTGCTCTGAAATTTCCTGTCATTTTCTTTTTTAATGAAATCTGGTCTGATTCAATTGCCAAAGAATGTCATATCCTGGCCATTATGAATGCACACAAATGTGTTTTCGGGATTTGATTTGTATTGAATCGAATGCAAGAAAATTTGTATTGAATTGAAAAAAAAATCATATTTATTCGAATAGATCCCCTTCAAATGTAGTAAGATTTGAATCCGATATGTTCAGTAGGAACTCGTATACAAATCTCTTACAGATCACATATGAATCCCGTACAAAGCTTCATATGAATGTATCGAAACATTCAATTCTAACATGAATGTCAGTCTTCTAATTTGCCAACATTCGATTCGAATTAAGAGTGTCTGAATGCGGGCAAATTTGTACAGATTTTCAAATATTATGAATATTTGTGCACATCCCTACTGGCCATAGTTCAGAAAGGCACCAAGCAGGCTCTGTGCCAATTTGTACTTGGCCCAATAGTCCACCTGGTGTGAGCAGGTGGACCTTAGGAGCAGCCCCGGCCAATCAGGAGGTGCACAGCACGCAGGCGCACAACCTCCTGGGTCCCTGCGACCAGAATCGGGGTGATGCCGAAGAGGCAAGCAGGGGGTTTCGCGTGTTCTCCCCCGGGGGGGCTAGGGAGGAGTTTGGGGAAGCTCCCCCTGGCTCCAGAAGCGGCAAGCCGCTGCTTCTGGGGTGAGGGCGAGCTGCAAAGTAGGAGTCCCCCGGCTCGCCATGCTTGGCTCCAAGGAGCCAATTATGCAGGCCAGGGGAGGGCCCCGGGTAGGAACAGTTTTGCTGTGCGGACGCATCCTAAAAGGATGCGTTTTCACAGCGAAACACCCTTTAAGGGCACATTATATGTGGTGTTTTTTTAACACCCATTAAGCACACATTAGAGACAGATAGGTGCGGATGCAGCCACCCCTATCTGTCTCTAATGGGTACTGCTGTGCGGACGCGGTCCACCCATTCCATCTTTAATGGGTGCCACTGTGCAGACACGGTTTGACACATGTGTGCTTAATGGGTGTTACTGTGCAGACGCTCCGTGCTAAAAGCGGCTTAAAAAGCTGCCGCTGTGCGGATGCGTGCTTCCACAGGTGTCCTTAATGGGTGTTTAAAGGCATGTGCGGAAGCACCCTTCTATATTGCCTTTCATTAAATGAATAAATAAATAAATCTCAACGTGGCTAGCAAAAGACAAGGGTTAAAACATGCACAGAATAAAAATAATTAAAAATGCATTTAAACTTTATTGGGAATTAAAACTCTCACGTGCTATCTAGAGTGCATTTGCACTTTTTAGTCCAGTCCCCCTTCAAAGCAAGTATCGTGTCTCTGATGGCCGCTCAAGTCTCTCAGGGTTAGGCCTATGTTCTACTACCTGAGGGGACATCGAGGTCTATCTCCAAGTAATTCCCGAAGAAATGCTCTGGGTCTTTGTTCAAACAGGAATTAACAGGACTTATTTTAAGGCAAACAAAACACATAAACAACTTCAGGTTCTTTCTTAAGGCAAACGAACAAATACTTTACGTGTCCCTCAGTCACACACAAGATGGACGCTGACTGGAATTTTGAAGCTTAGGCTCTGAACTTTCTCTTGCTTCTAAAGATACAGCTCTCTTTGTGCCTCTTTGTGTTGCTTTGATGGTTCTTTGCTGTTGCTTTGTTATTCCCTTTGTTTATGTACCTAGTAAAAACATTAATAAGGATGGCTGAAATACTGCCTTTAACTCTGAACATAGGCCCTTTTTATTCCCTCTCTTGGTAAACTCTCTTCAGCAAAGACTTGGAATGTTCCAAAACGTTTCCAGCTATGGGGGTGTTCTCACAACTCCACCCAGCCAGGACTAATCCATTTGAACCTGCACTGAGGGGTTTTCTCTTTAGAATTCTTGATTTAAACAGCAAATTGGGGCAGGGCAGCAGAACCATAACAGTGTCTCAAGCCACCAGCGTTCAGCAAGCAAACACACACGCACCAGGCAAATGGCAGCAAGCAAGCAGCTGGATCAAGTTTCAGAGTTCTTGGAGGAGAAAGCGTTAACGTGTAGTCAGCACTGCTGAAGTCAGAATTTCCAGAGGGTCTTCGTAGTCATAAATTGGTCAGAGGTTCAGGAACACAGAAACTGCAGGAGCTGAGGTTGCAAGTAAAAATCTATTGTTTGCTGGGTTTGGGCACTCTTAAGTAGGGCTGGGTGAGTCCACTCTCTCTGGCACAGCTGTTTGGCATGCAAACACGCTGAACGTCTCAGGTATTCTAGTTGCCTGAGATCGCACTGCAAAGGGTTGGCAAGCATCTGAATCCAAACTGTCCCCATCTTAGGAGACAGGATCATGGTGCACGTTTGACCCTTGAGGCGCACCTTCCTCAATTTGTCTGGCAGGGAAGTTTGCCTCAGCTTGGCTGGCATGATGGACAGCCTCTTCATTCTCAGCATTGATGGCACGAGGCATGACACCAAAAGAACACATCAGCCAAGTGATTTAGTCATTTTTTCTGTTATCTAATACAAAAGTGTATTTGCTGACAATGAATACTGAAAGAACACAGATTGTCCTTTTGCTGCTGTGCTATTTAATCAGTTGACTGATTAAAATTGGGTGCGAATGCATTCGTAAAGGGGTTAAATCAGCTGCTTTTATTTTTGCTGGAGCTCAGCATGGTCAGAATCCCAGCCTAATCTGCACCCTCTACAGCCAGAGAAAGTAGTCTGAGGAAGAGATGTGCACAAATGGGTTTTGGGCGTTCGATTTGTAAGAAATCTGATGTTAGAAAATCTGCATTCATTTGAATAGATCCCCTTCGAATGTGGTAGGATTCTATTCGATACGAATGTATTCATATGAATTCAAACAAATATTGAAATGCATATGTGTCCTGGATACCTATCCTATACAAATGCATACATAATGGATTCGGATTCTCCTCCTGTCTTATACACACACATAGCTCGCCTCTCTTGTTTCTCTGAACCTATTTCCTCCCTTCCTGTCTTAAAGACAACCCCCTCCCAACTCTCTCTTTCTGATTCTCCAGTGTCGCTTCCCCCTCAGTTAGTTTTTCTGTCAGTTTAACGAATGTCCAAACTATTTGTACAAATGAACCAAAACATTCGTCTTCATATGAATGTTAATGTACAAATGTTGTGACATTTGATTCGTGTACAAATGTCCGAATTCGTCTGAATTCTTCCAAGTAACGAATGTTACAAATGTTCATGAGCATCCCTAGTCTGAAGATAGGGTCCGAAGATACAGAACTGGAAGGACAAGGAAAACGGGAGCAAATTCCCTCTCCCAAAAATGCTTCAGACTCTCCCAAAGCCCCATAGTCTGATGCCTCTGATGCTGCCAGAATGTGAGCTTGTGTGCTCAGCCCAGGCAGCGCCAAGCAGCAGAAAGGCTTTGCTTCTGCTTGAATCAGGAGCAGGTCAGGCTTTTTCAGAATTCTCATTTCTCTTCCTCAATGCAGGCTCCTCTGACACTGGAAGCCAGTGTGCAAAGCATCCTGGACACCCTTGCGCGCCTCTCTGAGAAGGACACTGGTGCCTTTGTGAACTGGGAGGGGAAAACCCTTCCCTGGTAAGACACCTGGCAGCTGCCTCTTCATTCTGGAGGAGGGACCTTCCCGCACAGGCGACGGAAATGTCTGTGATTGGATAAGGGTTGACTTCAGCAGCAGATGTACCATATTCCTGGAAAATAAATGTATTATAAAGTAGCATTCATTCATTCATCCATCCATCCATCCATCCATCCATCCATCCATCCATCCATCCATCCATCCATCCATCCATCCATCCATCCATCCATCCATCCATCTATCTATCTATCTATCTATCTATCTATCTATCTATCTATCTATCTATCTATCTATCTATCTATCTATCTATCTATCTATCTATCTATCTATCTATCTGAATCCCGTTCTATATTCAAAGACCTTGGGGCGGGTTACAACATTAAAATCCAAATATGAAGTAAACATATAAAACCATAAATGTATCTCAGTCTGGGTCCAACACCCATATTCCAAAAGTTTCAATCTGCTCCTTCTTCATGCCCACAATACATGTGAGCTAATGCTCAAGAAAACGGGGCTAGCAGGGACGCATGCCCCGCTAGTTTTGCAGAAAGAATGAAAAGGTTCCTTGGAGCTGTTTATTCCACTCATGGCAAAATGACTCTTCCTTGCTCCCCACCCTATACTGTAAGGTGGCACGGTAGGATACAACTACAGTTCATAAAAACAAAATCAAAACAGTGCAGTACAGGGCCTCCAAAGCCAAAAGGTCTCAGTGAATTCATGCTCCTTCCTTCTTCAGCCTTTTCAATATACAAAGGGAGACGGTTTGAGTGACCCCCAAACCTTTCTGGCCTTCCTCCTCCTCATGCTGTGGAACTGTTTGGCCAATTTCCTCTTAGATGGACCTTAGCATCAGCCATACGTAGGAGGGAGACAAGGTTGGCAGTTTGGTCTAGTGGTTAGGGAGCCAGACTCTTATCTGGAAATACCAGGTTTCGTTTCACCCTCCCCCAGAAGGCCAGCTGGGTGACCCCGGGCTAGTCACTGTTCTCTTCTGAGCTCTCACAGGCCCACCTACCTCACAAGGTGTTCTGTGGTGGGAAGAAGAACAGAAAGCTTTGTCAGCCATTTTGAATCACTCAGCATAGAACCCGGTATTCCCAGAAAAGAGTCCGGCTCCTTAACCACTGACTAAGAATGCTTCTGGCTAGATTTACTATTGCTCTTTAATTGGTGAGGTACCTTAATAATAATAATAATAATAATATTTATTTGTATACCGCCCTGTGGCGAACCAATCCGGGCGGTTAACAACAATAAATATAATAAAAACATAAGAATAATTATGACATTGCATGTAAACAAATGGGAAAAACATTCCACGTTCAAAAAGATTGGCATGAGACAGCACTTCTTAAAAAGTGAAAAGGAACAAGAGATGATCATTTGGAATCTTCTTCAGGATTCTTGGCAGAGAATTTTTCACGTAATTATACGTCAAACCTCCCCAATGATAGAATATAGAATGTTCCAGCACTCTATCATGATGTCAGTCTCTACCTGGGCCCACCCTAGATCAGTACCTTTCAGAAGATTAAGGCTGTCAGCGCTTCAGACAAATAGAACCCTACCCATTTTGACGCCCACCAGTGCCTGGAACAGCATAGACCAACATATTTCAAGAAACTAAACCTGTCAGTTAATTGCCCAAGAAAATATGCAGACCCTTTCTACAAATCTCCTTTTAGGTCACCTAAAGTACAAGCAGGGTAGTTTTATTTCAAGTTCAATCTTCCCTTAAGAATTTTCCTCAAGCTAGTTTAATATAAAAGCATATAGAAACCATTTTTGCAAAGACACAATATCCCTTCCTCTCAATTCCCCAATTTTTTGATTTTTACCAAGAATTGCCTTTGCAAGACATAATTAAATAACACTCCTGCTTATTCTTCCTTCCGGTCATTGTGAAGGATGATTGTGTATGAAACATCTTAATGAGGTAGAAAAGAAACATTATAATGAGGTGGAAAAGAAACCTCAGCTCAGTCATGGCACAGAAAAGCATTTTTGCACACGAGGATGTACTTGCTTCTTAATATTTTGAGTTAATCTGTAGCCTCTGTGCCCCTCAAAGACCCTTTTCTCTCTCTGAAGCCACCTATAATCTCATGATCCTATTTATCATATACTACCTTTCCAACTTTCATCCAGTTACATTTGCTTTCCCCAGTATTTAGCCCACTTGCTTAATGGGCTAAATATTGCTTAATGGGTCAGATGATTCCAATCCCGGGTAAGTTACGTACCCAGGGGTTCCCTGTCCTACTCATGTCCAGGAACCAATGTGAACCTTTCTCTTATCACTAGTCAGCCATCTTTGTTCCAGTCCTTGGAGTCCTCCATAGGCCCAATACTCACTTTTATTGAAAAAAATCCATTATGGCTTCTGCTAGTGAAAAGAAAATGTTTTCCATTAATAGGGGCATGTATGTACCCTGCCTAGGCCATAGCAGACCCCAGGTTAGGAATAACCACCAGACTTTTCATCTTGTGACTTCCAGGGGGAATTTTCCCTGGAGCTACTACCTCCCTTACTCCCATTGTTATATTCGCCAACCTGGGAACACTGGCCTTCCTCCTCGAGGTATCTGTTCAGAACTTGGTCCAGTATCCAAGGGCACCTGTGCCACTACTTTGGGTCATGTTCCCCTTACTGTTTTCTCAAGTATTATTGCTTGGCTGATCCTGGGCCTCCTTACTGCAATGGCCTGACCTCCAATACTAGGGGTAGAGGCTATCCCATTTAAGAACCATTGGGTCTACCTCCTCTCGCCATTTTTATTATTACCTGTTGGGCCCCCGATTGCCAATAAAACCATGATCTGAGTTCCAATACCATTCTTCCCCTTTCCTGCTTTTCCTTAAGCACAGCCACCCGCTTAACCCCTAATCATCTTAATGGCCAAGACTCAAGCAAAAACTTTCCCATTTAAGAACTGCCTCTTACCCAACTTAAAAATGACGAGGTTACATTACACCATTACTTGTGGGGTCCCCTGGGGGTCAATCTTATCTCCCATGCTGTTTAACATCTACATGAAGCCGCTGGGAGAGGTCATCAGGAGTTTTGGAGTGAGGTGTCATCAGTATGCAGATGATACCCAGCTCTATCTCTCTGTACCATCTGAATCAGGAGAGGCGGTCAACGTGCTTGACAGGTGCCAGGAGGCGGTAATGGGCGGGATGAGGGTCAATAAATTGAAGCTGAATCCAGACAAGACAGAGGTGCTGAGTGTCACAGGGTCTCAGGTCCATGTAGTTGGAAGACACCCTGTCCTTGATGTACTGTACTCCTGGACTCTGAGTTAACTGTAACTGTACACCCTGTCCTGGACTCCTAGACTCTGCACTAACACTTGAAGCCCAGGTGGAGGCTGTGGCCAGGACTGCCTCCTCCCAACTATGGCTGGTACGTCAATTGAAGCTTTCTGGGGGGACAGAGATGACTTGGCCACAGTTATCCATGCTCTGGTAACCTCTAGACTGGACTACTGTACTGTCCAATCTATGTGGGGCTGCCCTTGAAAAAAGGTTCAGAAGTTGCAGCAAGTGCAAAACTCAGCTTCTAGGGTGCTGACTGGGACAGCTAGCTGGATGCACATCACACCAGTCTTAAAAGGGTTGCATTGGCTGCCAATTCACTACTGAGCCCAATTCAAAGTGTTAACTCTGACTTATAAATGACTTGGGCCCCAAATACCTGAAGGAACGCCTTCTCCCATACTGACCTGCCCGTGCCTTAAGATCTGGAGCTGAGGCTCTCCTGGTTGTCCCACTGGTGAAACGGGTGGGCACCTGGGAATGGGCCTTTTTGGTGATGGCCCGCTTGAATAGCAATGGCACTAGGTTGTGGAATAGCCTCCCCCTCGAGG
Organism: Aspidoscelis tigris stejnegeri; assembly: GCA_023333525.1. NCBI lineage: Eukaryota > Metazoa > Chordata > Lepidosauria > Squamata > Teiidae > Aspidoscelis > Aspidoscelis tigris. Next base: position 8,931,611 of record JALMGA010000013.1, read on the forward strand.
TGCATCAGGCCCCTCCTCTGTCTACTTTCAGGAAGGTGGCGAAGATTCACCTTTCTGTGAATTAGCCTTTGGTTAATGTGGTTATATTGTCCCCCCACTGCAGATACTAGTATTTTAATATTCATGATGCTGTTTTAATTGTGTCGTTGAAAATGTTTTTTATGATCTTTACGGTTTTTAAGAGATTGTTTTGATTTGTAGTCTGTTGGTTTTGAAGGTTGTTACCTGCCCTGAGACCTTCGGGTATAGGGCGGGAAATAAATAAATAAATAAATAAATAAATAAATAAATAAATAAATAAATAAATAAATAAATAAATAAATAAAATTGCACTCCAGACTGTCCCTTTTTATTCAGGGTCCCAGAAGACCTGTACTTCTCAGAGCCCCAAATCAGCCTCTTCTTCCTGTAACAAAATTATTATTTGTGGATACTGTGGCAGCCCACTCCCCCAGCCCAAGGTGGGTTTTTTTCCTGCCCCTTCCTCCCGTTAAGAGGCCTAAATATATTTAGATTTGGTAGCGAAAAGAACAGTGCCGGCTGTGCCTTCCCAGGCTCATGCGAGAGAGTGCACCACCCTCCTTCTCCTTTGTCTCTTGAACCAAGCGGTAAGCGTTTCTAACCAGCCTCCCTGCGGTTCACTTTCTCTGGCTCCCGCTTTCCCTGCTTCTTAAAGCTATAATAGCACTAATAGCCTTTAGCCTTCTAATAAATCACTGTAGGCAATACTCTTCTTTGTAAAAAATAGAAGTCTCAAACTTTATTCTTACAATGGTTTCCAAAGGTAAAGTAAAACAAATAAGTTGTGAAGTGTATTCAGTGTTCACAGAAGGACCACACACATACACTACTAGTTCCCTAATGCCCTGGGTTATCCTAATCTCCCCTTCCTGGCTTATCACAACCCAAGAAGTATGGATTAATGCAGGTAAGTTTCCCTCAGAGTGCAGATCAGTCTAACCTGAAACCTCCCAGCCCCAAATCTTCCCAGCAGAGAACAACGATTCCTTCCCTTTGGTAGGTGGTTTAAATACCTCCCGCCTGGCATGAGCCATCACCCTGATTGGCTGCTCCTGGGGTATTCTTCTTGTGTCTTTTGCAAGTGCTTGTCACAGAACAGCAAAAAGAGTTAAATGGGTAAATGTAACCTTGTTTGTTCCCGCCCTTTTTCTGTAGGAACTGAGATCTGTTCCAGTTTTGCTTTTGTAGTTAGTTGCTGTTCAACAGGAGAAAGAGAAAGAAAAAGCCATGTAGGGGCCGTTCCCATTAGAAAGATACAGCACTTTAGAACCGTTTTCGATTCTCAGCGTCCGCACTCGCCATTTGTTTCCAGAGTATTTTGTGGAGTATTTGGCAAATAAACGGAATAAATAAACACCTGTTTCTTCAGGGTTTTTTTTTTTCCCAGTTTTGGGTTTTAAAGCGTCTCTTCCTTACTGCAGTGGGAACGCTAGCGCAGTATTTGGGGAAGAATGCGTCTTTAGATTCCCTCCCCCAATAACATCCTGCCCAATGCCTGTCTGCTTCTGGGCACGTCATTAAATGGGTGTTGCTACACTCCCGGGAGGGGGAGCCCCTTGACATTCCCTGTGGCTTGGCTCGAACTCCCACCCTCGGCCACGTCAATAATGTTGCATCAGGAGAAAGCCCTATCAAAGAGAGGGGGTGGGCACCATGACTCACAGGGGGAGGGGAGGAAAAGATGCACTTTCCCTAATGCAGTTTTGAAGGAAGCTCAGAAATCGGGATTTTCCACGCTTAAGTGGGAACAGCCATATTCATTTTTTTCCAGGTTTTTTTATTCCATTTTTTTTAGCGTTGTAAATAGCGTTTTTTTTATTGAATGGGAATGGGGCTGTAGTGTAACAGGACAGAATAGGCAAACTGTGATGTTATTGTTTTATATCCAAGTAACCCTACCTTGTTAGACTTAGTAAACTATAAGTTTTGAAGCTAACAAACTTGTGGATTGCTATTGTACTCTGGCACAGAAGTACAGCTCTGCAACTAAAAAAAATTCTGCACATGCATATCTTTATTTTCCAACAATTCTCCCACTGCCCTTTATGTCAGTTAGAATAACTGAGCCCTGCTCCTTACCTGTCCTTGCTAACTGAACATATTACATAAGCAACTTTTTACAATAAATACATTCAAATACATTACAGTCAACATAAATAAACATGTTAAATAGCCATGGGCACCACAAATACAACAGTCAGCTTGAAAAACCTTTATGTCATAAAGAGCGCACTCTCTTGTTCAATATACTACTTTCCATTCAAAACCTGTAGACCTACTGTCTAGTTCAGGAAGCAAAAGTCTTTGAAATCATTGTGCTTATGACCAGAAAGGATCTTCAAGGTCCAGTCTAATAGTGGCCATAGTGCTTGTCCTTCTGGGCTCCTCTGGGGAAGCTGGTCCACTTGCACAAGGTGTAGTGAGTCCAGCCCATTACCTTGATGAGGATTCAGTCTTCTAAGTGCAAGGAATGTTCCTGAATTTGCACTTCCTGTTTAAGAAAAAGCGTCATGGACACTTGGCCACATACTTGAAAAGGAACAATTCCATTATTATCACATCTCCTTTTCATCCATTCTACTCTTCCTGAACTTTGGGGCTGCCCAGGTTGTACTTTCCACCTTTAGGCATTTCACAGGAGTCAGGTTAATATTCCAGAAAGGTTAGGAAGTCCACAGTGGCCTCTCTGTGCTGGCTCTCTTACCTGTTTAACATTAACATTAGAGCAGATTAAACATTTCCTTGACATTTCACACATAAACCATAATCTTCTAAAATACATTTCACTAGATTTCATTGAAATCCCTCCTAATTTCCACAGCTGTGTCTGGCTACTGTTAACAAAAACCAGTAGTTTACAGATGCCCATTAGGGCACGTTCCCACTTGACTTTTTGAATTCAGATTCAGGACTGAGTGTGCATTCTGGGCATTTCCATTTCATTGAAGATAACATGGGCTGAATGCAAATACTGGCATTCCCACTCGAACTGCAAAAAACCCCAGCACCTTTTAATCTCTGCCCCTGTCCAACCCCTGTTAAGCCTGCCCCGCAGAATCAGCTGAATGAAAGAACAAAGCAATGATCCCTTTTACACTTTCCTTTTCAAATCGGAAGCTCCTTCCCTGCTGGTTCTCCCTGTTTGTGCTTCAACAGGAGAACCAACAGCACAGATTCTCTTTCAAAAGGGAGGCTGAAAGCTCACATGAAGGGCGGGGAGAGAGGTTATTACACTCCCTTTCAGTTTCCCTCTGTTTCCCTCTGTAAAACAGAGGCTTGGGCTCATGGCTTAGCTTTCCCCTGCTGTGCCAGCCTTGCAACAATGTATCACTTGAGCCTTGTGTTTTTAAAAATTTTTCCCAGAACCATATTTCTCCTAATTGGAGTGTGTTCAGAGCAGAAATGGAAAGGGGAGGGGGGACCTTTGCAGCTGTGAAATCCCACCCATATCTGGCAGGCATTGGCCAGAAAGATAGATGTCTACCCCGAATAGTCCAGCAGTGTTCCCAAAGGCAAATAATAAAATCTGTGGTCAGTAAAGAGTACATCCAAAGGACTAGAAAAATCTTGAAAAGTAAATTGAATGGCGGTAACACCATTAAGGCCATAAACACCTGGGCCATACCAGTCATTAGATACACTGCGGGAATTGTGAACTGGACTCAGTTGGAATTGGACAACTTAGACAGAAAAACCAGAAAACTGATGATGATCCACCATGCACTACATCGTCGGAGTGATGTCGACAGGTTGGACTTGCCCAGGAAAGCAGGCGGTAGAGGACTTTTGCAAGTGAAGCAAACAGTGGAAGAAGAGAAGCATGCATTAGCAGATTACGTGGCAGAAAGCAAAGAATCAGCTTTGATTGAAGTCAACAACCAGAAGCTTCTCAAGGTGCAGCAAACCAAGAACCAGTACCGGAAAACTGCAATTCAATGCCGAACGGACAGCTGGCACAATAAAGCACTGCATGGACAGTTCTTGGAGAAGATTGAAGACAAAGTGGACATGGAAAAGACCTGGTCTTGGCTTACGAATGGAACATTGAAAAAGGAAACAGAAGGACTGATTCTTGCTGCACAAGAACAAGCAATAAGAACAAATGCCATCAAAGCCAGAATTGAAAAATCAGGAGAAGATCCAAAGTGCCGACTCTGCAAAGAAGTGGATAAAACAATCGACCATATACTCAGCTGCTGCAAGAAGATTGCACAAACTGATTACAAGCAGAGGCACGATGCTGTAGCACAAATGATCCACTGGAACTTGTGCCAAAAGTATCATCTGCCAGTGGCAAAGAACTGGTGGGATCACAAGCCAGAAAAAGTTGTTGAAAACGAACAGGCAAAACTACTTTGGGACTTCAGGCTTCAGACTGACAGAAAACTGGAGCATAACACCCCTGACATTACAATTGTTGAGAAAGAGAAGGTGTGGATCATCGATGTTGCTATACCAGGTGATAGCAGAATTGAGGAGAAACAGTTGGAGAAGCTCACCAGATACGAAGACCTGAGAATTGAACTTCAGCGACTCTGGCGAAAACCAGTGAAAGTGGTCCCAGTCATCCTCGGCACACTGGGCGCGGTGCCAAAAGATCTCAGCGGGCACCTAAAAACCATTGGCATTGACAAAATATCCATCCGCCAACTACAAAAAGCCACTTTACTGGAGTCTGCTTGCATAATTCGCCGATACATCATGCAGTCCTAGGTGCTTGGGAAGCGCCCGACTAGTGATATAATACGAAATCCAGCATAGTGATCTCGTTTGCTGTGTGTAACTGTTGTTTTACATAATAATAATAATAATAATAATAATAATAATAATAATAATAATAATAATAATAATAATAATAATAATAATAATAATAATAATAATAATAATATGGGCTGGGCTCCAAAAGGGGACCAAGAACAGTTTTTGTGAGGACTTTTTTTCTGTGGATTTTTGCAGGATAGTCCTCATAAAGTCCAGGAATAAAAAAATAAATGGGAACTTCAAAAAAAATCTAAACAATTTTATTTGATCAATCATTTGACCATTTCAAAAGAATGGGAACTTCTGATCCCGAAAACAGATTCGATTTGGATTTAAACTTGTATGGGAACATACCCTCTATGTTGCCTGTCCTGGCAAGCCAATCCACAGAGTCTGATACTTATTTACAGGAACAACTAAGGCAGTGGTTTCCCCCCCACCCCCCACCCCACTTTTCTCTTGTCTTCTTGCTTTGGAGGGCAATGGTTGGAGGAATTACATCTAAGATTTCTACTCCACAACCCTTAGCTTTTTGTTCCTTGCCTCCTCTTCATCTCTATAAAATCTTCAAGATGTGGGGGTAGCTATTATCCTGAGGAAGCAACCAGAAACTTTTTGCTTTCTTTTAGCAAGCCAAAAGAGAATGTCACTGAGTTCCTGAAAGGAACACTAAGTTCCTGAAAGGAACAACTGGCATTATCCGTGCTCCCAGTATCTTGTAGGCCGCAAGCCAGAAGTGGCCTTTGGCCTACAAGATACCGAACAACAACAACGTGCCCAGGTGCCGGGGGGACGCCACGTGCCACCCAAAAGGGCTTGGAGTGTCACCTGTGACACACGTGTCATAGCTTCACCATCACTGAGACAGATGGAGGCTGCTGCTGCCTCTTATCATTGCCTCCCCCTTGCTTTCCCCTTGAGCCTAGACAAAAACGGCACATGACAGGTGCCTAAACATCCCAAACTCTTGCAGAGATCCGCAGTTATTTGCTAGCTAGCACTTCACGTTTCATCTTTCTGCTTTGCACCTTCCAAAGGAGATGTCTACAGAAAAAGTAAATATCCCCCCCCCCGTATTGTGTTTAATAAGGATCGTGATCCTAATTAATCCCTTTAAAATAGTATTCTTACAGGTAAAACTTTTTACCCACAGTTTTATCTCTTTACCTAAAAGCGCTCCATCCTTGTACCCTTTTCGCATCATTGCCAGCTTTGGATATAGAATGAGGTAAAAGAAAGGGGCGATGCCTTTTCTCAGGCAAAAAAATAATTATCTTAAAGAAAAAATATTTAAAATATCCCCCCCCCTTCCACCTGCTCATCCACAAGGCTGTCTCAGCAGACTTTGTGAGATAAGCAGGGCTAAAAGGGGTTAACTTTTCTCCCCTGCCCTTTCTCTCCCTCCCAGAGACAGGCAGGGATGCTAAAAGAAGGGGGGGGGATTATCTTCTCTCTCATTCACTTACCCATTATAAAAAGGACTCAGAGCAATGTGCTCTCCTTCCCCTCCCCACAAACTATACACCCTGTGAGGTAGGTGGAGCTTTGAGAGCTCCTAAAAGCACTGTAACTAGCCCACAGTCACCCAGCTGGTGCTGTAGATGAGAGCGAAATAAAAATCTTATCTCTCAACCACCAAATCAAACTAGACCTCCTCCACAAATGTCCTACCTGATATTTTTGGTGAGATTTCTCGGTTTCTCATCTGCTGGAACATTCCAGACTGTCCTTTGTCTGGTTTAGGGAAGTCCTTTCCTAGCCCTTTAGAGCTCTTCCCAAATTGCTCACCCGCCTCGTGATGAGCGATTCCTTGGTGCACCGTTCCTTTTACCTCAAGGTGGCCCTATCTGCCTACCCACCGTCTACCTCTCCCTGTTTTATTCACCTCAGGAACCTTTTCATCCGTCCGTCGGCAGCCACCGCTGAGAAGAACCAATATTCCCAAATCAAGAGAAAGGCGTCCTGTTGGCTCTTGTCTTTCGTGGGCTATTGACAGAAAGACATGGAATTCCCAGCCAACGCACCAGCTGTAAAGAATGCCCCATATGTCACCATTCACTTTTCAATAAAGACATTTAGGCAGAGACAGAGGATGTTTATATGTCCCTCAGGTTTATAGGGCCCTCAGGTGGGTCTCTCAAGTTGAGGAGAGGTACAACTCTCCCTTTTACCCCTAAGCTCGACCACATTTTCCCTCCTTCATTTCCTTGATTGGCTCAGGTACTTTGAAGTCACAATCTATTCCCATTACGCCTACTACATATAAGCACATATGTCGCATGTTAACAAAATGGTGGAAATCTCCTTCCCTAGGCAGAGAAGATAATATTCATTAGCTAATTATGAAGGCATAATATATGATATCTGTCACAAAATTATTCCTTGTTAATCACCTGGTTTATACATTTTGGGTACATTTCTGCTTGACTTTTTTAGTCCTGGTTGGACTACTTTAATACCTGTTGGACTATTTTAATCCAAATACAGGGACGAGTGTATATTCTATGCTGTTCCCATTTGCCCTATGATTAATTGGGCTGAACCTGAATATTGCTGTTCCCACTCACTGCCCAAATCCCCAGTACAGAGAACAGGACCATTTAATCCCCCCTCCCGCCCCAATGCAAATCCTGTAAACCTGCCCTGGTCAAGCAGCTGAGTTGAAGAAAGCGATCACACATTTCCTTTCAGATTGGAGGTTCCCAGTCAGACAGCAAATGTGCGCTGAAGCAGGAGAGTGGAAGAACGGAGCCCAAGCAATTTCTCCCTTTCAGTTCGCATGGAGGGGCTGGAGAGGGAGGCTAGGTTAGAGGCTTGGCTTTTTCGCCACTCTCTAACTTGAGACAAATGTATCCCTTGTTAGCAGCTACTTAAATTAATCTTAAGCCTTAGCCTTTCTTGATTGGGGCTCTAGCATTGCGAGCATGGTGAGGCGAGGGAGGAGAACTTCCCAGCTGTGAAATCTCACCCACATCTGGGGGAGTCATTGGCCAGAAGGAGATCTCTGCCCCAAATAGTCTGGGAGCATTCCCATTTGGGAGGGGGGAAAGCAGGCTCGGCTCCAAAAGGGAGGAAAAGTCCACTTTTCCTCAGGACTTTTTTTCTCTGGATTTTCACAGGATAGTCCTCATAAAATCCAGGAATGAAAAACTGAACGGGAATGCTTATTACCGAGTTCAGATTCTGTTCAGATTTATAGAAAATTAAATGGGAACTCCGGATGCCGAATTCAGATTCGATTCAGATTTAAACATCTATGGGAATGCACCCTTTGTCTTTAAAATGCTGCGATTAAAAAATGTTGCCCTGGCCAGCCAGTGGGCTGATAGCGGCCCAATGGCAGTAGCCCAGGGTGGGGCGTCCGGCCCCCACTACATCCTTTTCAGGCTGGTACAGCCAGGGGACGGCTTGACCATTCACACCTTGGCCAGTAAGGTACTAGCCAAAGTGAGTGGTCAAGCTGTCCCCTGCCTGTACCAGGCTCAGCTACACCAGAGATCGTAAAGAACAGCTGCTTATGCCATCTCTCCTGCGAGTGGTCTGGTGGTGGCAGCCTAGACCACTCTGCCCTCTGAATGACTCTAGCCTGGCTTCTGCCTTTGGTCAGCTGCTCTGGACTCCACTTGGGCTCAGCTGCCTCAATGTGTGTGTGTGTGTGTGTTTGGCTTATTGTGCAACGTTTTGTATGATCTGCAATTTTTATAATGTTATAATGTTTTGATTATTATTTTGCATTGTATATTTTCTGTTTGTTGTAAACCACCTTGGGCAACTGGAAAGGCGGTATTCAAATAAAATGGAAACGAGATGAAACATGATGGATGTTCCTTATGGGAGCTCAATCCACCTTGACTGCTGGGCCAAATGCTGTCAACATAATTAAAATGCTGAGCTTGAATGGATCCTTCAAAGGCTGCGAGAACTTTTAGGCCACTGTTACACCTTTACTTCAGCTGGGGATGCCCTAGTTTGGCCAGTATCCACTGAAGCTTTGACCTAAACTTCTACAAATACCGGATAATCTGATTCGTAGATGAACAGGGGCTACGGATGTAGGTCCATTTCGATTCAGCCATGAATCTACACATCGTACATATTCGTACGGATTCCAGATATCACAAATATCTGGAATATCACAAATATCACAAGTGAGTTCCCAGGGAAGAAGCTGATTATCTAGACCCATTTCAATCCGGCTTCAGGCCCTGTCATGGCACGGAAACCACCTTGGTCGCCCTGGTTGATGATCTCCTCCGGGAGAAAGACAGGGGGAATGCTACCCTGCTGGTTCTCCTGGACCTCTCAGCGGCTTTCGATACCATTGACCACGGTATCCTTCTGGAGAGGCTACGGAGTTTAGGAATTGGAGGCAGTGCTTGGCATTGGTTCCACTCCTATCTCCAGAGCCGATCTCAGATAGTGGTGATGGGAGAGACTGAATCGACACCCTGGGAACTCACTTGTGGGGTTCCCCAGGGGTCGATCTTATCTCCCATGTTATTTAATATCTACATGAAGCCGCTGGGAGAGATCATCAGGAGTTTTGGAGTGAGGTGTCACCAATATGCAGATGATACCCAGCTCTATCTCTCTGTGCCATCTGAATCAGGAGAGGTGGTTGAAGTGCTTGACAGGTGCTTGGAGGCGGTAATGGGCTGGATGAGGGCCAATAAATTGAAACTGAATCCAGATAAGACAGAGGTGCTGTGTGTTACAGGCTCTCGGGTCCAAGTAGTTGGGAGATACCCTGTCCTTGACGGGGTTGCAATATCCGGGAAGGGACAGGTGCGAAATTTGGGGGTACTCCTGGACTCTGCGCTAACACTTGAAGCTCAGGTGGAGGCCGTGGCCAGGAGTGCCTACTCCCAACTACGGCTAGTGCGTCAACTGAAACCTTTTTTGGACAGAGATGACCTGGCCACAGTTATCCACGCTCTGGTAACCTCCAGGCTGGACTATTGTAACGCGCTCTACATGGGGCTGCCCTTGAAGATGGTTCGGAAGTTGCAGCTGGTGCAAAATGCAGCTGCTAGAATGCTGACAGGAACATCTAGCCGGTCGCATATTACGCCGGTTCTAAAAGAACTGCACTGGCTGCCAATTCACTACCGAGCCCAATTCAAGGTGCTAACCTTAACTTATAAAGCCCTAAATGACTTGGGTCCCAGATATCTAAAGGAGCGCCTTCTCCCATATCGACCTGCCCGTGTTCTAAGATCTGGAGGGGAGGCCCTTCTGGTGATCCCTCCGCCTTCTTTAGTTAGGCGGGTGGGTACCCGGGAGAGGGCCTTCTCGGTGGTGGCCCCCAGGCTGTGGAATGGTCTCCCCCTTGAGGTGCGTCAGGCCCCTTCTCTGTTCTTATTCAGGAAGGCGGTGAAAACGTTCCTATTCACACAGGCCTTTGGTTAAATGTTCCTCACACTTCCCCTCACTGATAACCGCTGATGTTTTTAACTGTTTTGTACTTATAAAACTGTATTTTTAAATTTGTTTTATTTTTGATACTGTTTTTATACATCTGTTTTAAATGTTGTGAGCCGCCCAGAGACCCTCGGGTATGGGGCGGCATATAAATTGAAATATAAATAAATATAAATAAAATATTCATGCACATCACTCCTTTAGACGCTCTTGGCAAAGCTGTGGAGCAGTTAGTGGTGATCAGGATGACTCTCGTCCACCCTGGGATGGAGGCAACACCATGGGGTGAGAACGCTCCCTCCTAGAGCACGCTGCGCTGCCCTGATGGCCGTCAGTGCAAACAGGCTCTCAGTTCTGGTTTTGCTTTGTATATACAGTAGCTCTTAATGTTGGCTATCGGTGCTGTGAAAATTTAAACAAATGCCAAATCTTGTGTACCTTTTTAAAAGAACACTAGAATCTGCTTAAACTTTTTACCGTGAGGCAGGCTTTAAAAGTATTAAATAGATGATTGAGATGATCTTTGGACCGTTTGTGCATCCAGAAATGGATGATCGAGGAGTGAGAGTTTGGCTGTGTGAGGCCATTGATATCTGTTATGTGTAACAGGAAAGTTTCATGTTATCACGAATACGGCTCAAAAGGAAACAAGATTAAGATACCTTTGGATCACACAGTACTCACTGGAGATAAGTGAGTTCATCTTGTTCGGGGGAATCTTTGCAATCATCCAGCTATTCATCAGCTGTTGGTGACCTTGCTCCCTTATTAAGGGAAGGTGTACAAACAATTTCCACCCAGTGTTTGAGTGGTATTATTCTGTTAAGTTCTTCTGTGCCGGAAGTGTTTTCGTCCCAGTACAAACTGAATCTTATTATTTGTTCCTAGGTGTTTGTTGTGGGTGAAATCCAGAGCAGCTGCATTGCCCTGCTGGCGTGGAAGGCACAGTGAAGAAAGTGCTTTGGAATGGCTTTTGTGAGCCAGTTTGGTCTAGCGGTTAGGGAGCCGGGCTCTTATCTGGGAATTCCGGGTTTGATTCCACACTCCTCCATGAAGCCAGCTGGGTGACCTTGGGCGAGTCACAGCTCTCTTCTGAGCTCTCACAGCCCCATCTACCTCACAGGGTGTTCTGTTGTGGGGAGAAGAACAGAAGGTTTGTCAGCCGCTTTGAGTCCCCTTAAATGGGTGAGAAAAACAGGGTAGAAAAGAAAACCCCTCTTCTTCTTCTAAAGTCCTGCTGATGAGGAGGCATTGTGAACCGGTTTGGTCTTGTGAGTGCCGAACGTGTATCTCATAGTCACTGGGTTCGACCCCACATTCCTCCATGAAACCAGCTGGCTGACCTGGGGCTAGTCACAGCTCTCTTCTGAACTCTCACAGCCTCACAGCGTGTCTCTTGTGGGGAGAAGAACAGAAGGCTTGACAGCCACTTTGAGTCCCCTTAATTGGTTGAGAAAAGCAGGGTAAAAAAGCCAACTCTTCTTCTTCTTTTTCAATTGAGGGAGGTCTCTGGCTTGGGGTGCCTCCAGACATGCTTAAACCTTCACAGCTGCCGCCTGCCGCTGAAGCACGTGACCAGAAATGGGATACTTGTCTTCCCCAGGAGGAGCATAGCAGCAGGAAACTTCGAAGTAAAAAGATGCATTTCCTGCACATGACCGATCACGCTGTCTGTCTTATGTGAAGTGGCAGTGCAACAGCTGCAAAGCTATAAGTGTGTCTGGAGGCACCCTTTGAGACTTTCTGAAGGGCTGCAAATAGCCCTTGAAATCACCCATCAGTTCTCGGATAAAGCATCCTAGCAGGAGAATTCAGTGGAAGAATCTTCTAAGGCTGCCTCCTCACAACAGCCCGATATACTCATAGAACATAATGATGCAGGGTATTGCTCCGCTGAAATTGTTGCTTTCTGGGCTGACAGTCCTGCCCCAGCGCTGTCTTTTTGCACTCTGAGTCACAAGCAATCCAGCCAGTCCTTCTACCTTGAATTCCCAGATGTGCATGTGAGTTCTTCCACGCATGCATGCTGGACAGAGCTCCAATCCCTGCTTCCTCCAGAAAGGTAAGTCTGGGCCTTTCCGCACAGGCTCTAAAAACAGATTTAGAGCCTGTTCAGGGAGGGATTAAGACGTGGCTTCCGCAAAGGGAATGGAATTAGGGTCCGGTTTTGCCGCCGAAATCCTACCCAGATGAAAGATCTGAAAAATTAGGTCTTACATCTGGCTTTTCCCCTGAAACCGTTTCGGAAGCAAACGCTTCCACAACGGCAGGGGAAAGAGCCAGATTGCCGGTGCATGCCCAGATGTCAAAGAGGGAAAGCGCATGCTCTCCCTGTTTGACAGCTGGCCCTGCCCACCAGTTTCCGCCATTGACGCCTTCGGAGCCGGCATGGCAAGGCCGGCAGCCAGGCTCCCCAGGTTCCCCTTCACCCGAGAAGGCACGATGGCACATTCAACATGGATTCAGAGCGGATTAAAAATGGTTTCGGGTTGGATTTGATGTTTTCAGAGCGCAGATTTGTTACAGGATACGTGTCGGATAGATTCGAAGAGGATCTATTCAAACGAATACGAATTTTGTAACATTCGTTGTGTTATGAGTTGAATGTCAATTTTGTGCACATCCCTGGTTAAATCGGCTGCTTTTATTTTTGCTGGAGCTCAGCGTGGTCAGAATCCCAGGCTAATCTGCACCCTCTGCAGCCAGAGAAACTAATCTGAGGACAGAGTCAGAAGATACAAAACTGGAGGTGTCAGGCGAAAGTGTTTCTCCACCCCACCCCATTGCCTTTGTGGCGACAAAGAAAGTGGGAACAAATTCCCTCTCCCCAACATGCTTCGGCCTCACAAAAGCCTCATAGTCTGATGCCTCTGACGCTGCCGGTCTTGGCCGCTTCCAGAATGTGAGCTTGTGTGCTCAGCCCAGGCAGCGCCAAGCAGCAGAAAGGCTTTGCTTCTGCTTGAATCAGGAGCAGGTCAGGCTTTTTCAGGCTTCTCATTTCTCTCCCTCAATGCAGGCTCCTCTGACACTGGAAGCCAGTGTGCAAAGCATCCTGGACACCCTTGCGCGCCTCTCTGAGAAGGACACTGGTGCCTTTGTGAACTGGCAGGGGGAGACCCTTCCCTGGTAAGACACCTGGCAGCTGCCTCTTCATTCTGGAGGAGGGACCTTCACGCACAGGCGACGGAAATGTCTGTAATTGGATAAGGCTTGACTTCAGCAGCAGATGTACCGTGTTCCCTGGAAAATAAACGTACTATAAAGTGGCTCCTGATTTACATTGCCAGTTCTCCCCTTTGAAGACGCTTTGAGGCCTGCAAAATTTGTTTAAAAAAAAGGAAAAGGAAACGTACACGTCTCAAATAACCCCGGTAAACACATGACAAATACACTGAATTCAATTACCAGACTATTAAACAGATTAAAACGAAGATCCCAAGTGAAATACACAGACTAGCAGGATCTTGGCTGGACATCATCTGTATCGTCCATCTTACTACACAAAGGCATCCAAGTTCAATATTGACTTAAACCCTCGCATGAGACACAGTGCTCACTCAGTTTGTTTTTCTTTTTGGTTACCCCTCTAGTCTCCCCATCTTCAGTCAATCAACTGACTATCTAATTGCAAGTGGGGACGCCCACGAATCCCCATTTGATTCAATGCATATTGAATGGAGGACTATTTGGCTTTGTTCATTCATTTATTATTTATATTTCTAAACATAAATCTCAGGATGGGTAACAACGTTTAAAATCAAATATATCAAAACAGATTAAAGTATATAGTAAAACAACAGTGTTTGCAAGTGGGAAGGGAGAGCGTCTTCTCATTTAACTGAAGGCCAGAGTAAAGAGGTGCTTCTTCACCGCCCTCCTGAACATATATAGTGAGGGAATCTGACGCACCTCAAGGGGGGAGACTATTCCATAGCCTGGGGGCCATCACTGAGAAGGCCCTCTCCCGGGTGCCCACCCGCCTCACTGCTGAAGGCGGTGGGACAACCAGGAGGGCCTCCATTCCAGATCTTAAGGCACGGGCAGGTCGATATGGGAGGAGGCATTCCTTTAGATATTTGGGGCCCAAACAAATTTGCAATTTTCAAATGCAAATTTGTTCATGCGCGTTCCTACATCATAACTCCTGTTTTTCTACCCATGGAAGGCAGAAATACAAATTTCACATGCATTTAATCATAAGTCCTCTTTTTTATCCATAGAAGGCAGAAATACATTTCTCCTTCAAACTATGTGGTTCCTAAAGCATACATTTCTATAAGGTTTTTTATGCTTTGGCGTGCGTCCCAGAATATATTTACAATCAAGCATTTACATGACCAGTGTTGCAGACAAACTGGCCTTTGGATCTCAGTAGGGAAGAACTTTCCCATCCCAATCTAAAAATCTACCATTCTCTTTCTCAGACAGGCAGGTAATTCTGTTCAGGATGCAACGCACGCCATCTTCCACTGTCACTGGTGCCTGGAAGTCCTAAAAAGGAAAAACAGGTGAGTACCAAAAATACAGGAAAATAATAGACAAATGATAGGTAATGTGAACAACAACAACAACAAAAAGAATAAGGCAATTTTGCACAAAATTTAAGTACAGTACTGTAGCAGAATCTGTGAAACATTTTAGTAAAAACTGCTCCAGAATTCTACAAGAAGCAACTGGGATGCTTTCAGTAAACCCCCAGAGGCAGCGTTCACAACAGGCGCTAAATAAGTCTGAGTTAGCTATTGTGTTCAAAAAAGCAGATGCATTTACTCAATGTGGCTACATCAAACATGTCACTTATGGGCTTTTCCCACTAGGGCCAAGAACCCATTCAAGACCCCATTAGGGACCCAATTGGTACCAACCTGGAAGGCCCTGTCTCCACCTGGACCCTACTGAAAGCCCCATCCACAAGGCCCTGTCCCCACAAAGGCAGGGGGAATCTGGATTTAATGGGTCCTTCAGGCCCTTAAATCCAGATTTCTTGTGGACCTGTTTAAAGGTGTCCACAATGGAGTCTACAGGCACGAAGACCCCATTAGAGGACACCCATCCACACGACTTAGCGGCCAATGGGGTGAAGGCCAGGGCAGCAGGCGCAGAGCTGCACACACAAATGGCACCAGTTCCGCCCCACTGACAGCCTTGGAGGCTTGAACAGACTTCGTAGCTGTCAATGAAGTCCATGCAAGGCAGCGTCCATAGCTGGGATGGGGGATGACCAGGAGGGAGTGCCCCCATTCCATGGCTGCATGGGGGGGATCTCCGCTGCCCACTTTAGATGGTGGGCATGATCACCCCCCTCCCAACAAATCCCCTGCCACTGCCGCCCTATGCCTCATGGCCAAAGTGATTGCTTTGTCACTGGGGCTGTCAGCCACTGCAATCCGGCAGTGCCACCATGAAGCACAGGCTTTGTAGCTGCTGTATAACTTGACTCTCTGCCTTGTCCTCTTCTGACTCCTGTCAAATGGAGACAGAAAAGGGCTCTTCGGTGTTCCCATGGCGTCCTTCTCAGCACCCATTCCAATTGGGTGCTAGCAGGCCCACGGGAATGCATAGGGCAGTGGTTCTCAACCTTCCTAACGCCGCGACCCCTTAATGGAGTTCCTCATGTTGTGGTGACCCCCGACCATGGAGGTAGAGCAGCTGGGAAGTGGGAAGGAAGGGCGGCGGGAGACTTGTCGCGACCCCTCTGAAAGAGTAGATCGACCCCCAAGGGGGTCTCGACCCCCAGGTTGAGAACCACTGGCATAGGGTCTTCCTGGAGAGCCAGATCTTCAAGATCCGGATCTCCAGGAAGATCCGGATCTTTTACGTGGGAAAAGGGGGGTTAGGCTAAAACCCTCATTTTTAGTCTTCTTTCTTTAACCATATGGTGACTTCTATTTTTCCTCATTTAAAATTCAAATCAAATCAAATTTAATTTATTTCACTCTAAAGACTCAAAAGATAATACATAAAAACACGTAAAATGATTTACAATAAGGGACAATGATCAAGAATAATTTTCAGCAATTCAGAGTATCTCTAGCCAAGGTCACTTGATTGCAGGGTTCCTTTTCCTAACTTCTCCTTCACTTTTATAGCCACAGCCAAGAATTTTGCAAGCAGAAGGGTCATGTCAGGACTGGTATCATGCTAAATTTGATGTATTCTGAATTGTCTCTCCCTGGAAATTGAGATTTAGAATTCACTGATTAGATTCTGGGTTTGGTCTTCTTTTAGTATTATAATTATATCATTAGTGTTCTTTTGGGCTTAATTGTATTTTTTGTGTACGCAAACGACTGTTCAATCTATATTGTTAAACTTTTGAGTCATAATGATTGATGTTTTTATTGTACTGTTGCAAAATTCAATAAAAAAAGTGAAAAGAAAAGAAGTGCAGAAGCCGCATCTAATAACTCTATTTAAAAGGAGAAAGTCAGTCACCCTAAACTCTGCCTTGACTTTACCTAACCCTATCAGAGGTTGTTTTCCCAAGGTCTCATGCAAACCACCAACGGTATTTTATTTATTACCGTATTTTCCGGCGTATAAGATGACTGGGCATATAAGACGACCCCCAACTTTCCAGTTAAAATATAGAGTTTGGGATATACTCACTGTATAAGAAACAACACCCGGCGTATAAGACAACCCCTGACTTTTGAGAAGATTTTCCTGGGTTAAAAAGTAGTCTTATACGCCAGAAAATACAGTATTTATATTTCTATCCCACCCTATACCTGAAGGTCTCAGGGCAGGTAACAATGGTTAAAACAACAAATTATAAACCAGCATATCGTAAAAACAGAAATATACATAAAAACACTAAAAGATTCAATGTATTTAAAACAATATCCTAAATATTAAAATAATAGTCTCTGCAGAAAGGAGAAAGTATGGTCACATTAGCCAAAGGCCAGGGCAAAGAAGTGCGTTTTCACCGCCTTCCTGAATATATACAGAGAAGGGGTGAGACGCACTTCGAGGGGGAGACTATTCCATAAACTGGGGGCCATTACCGAAAAGGCCCTTTGGTATGTGCCTATGCTGGTCTCACCTCTGTGTCATAACTGTGGGAGCCCTATTCTTCTGGGGGGGGGTTGCGGAGGGAGCCTCAACAGCAGTAGATGGCCTGGTCTCTGTGTGAGAAAGAGCTGTACGAGGCCTCAAATAGGAAAGATAGAGAAGCAGACGGAAAAAAGAAATGAAAAAATGAGTCCCTTTTCAGACCTGCAGGAACCACACCTGCAGACCAGGGCAACCTACACCAAAGAAAAAAGAACCTGTGTGCAGCAGTAGAGAGCAGGTGAGTATCTTTTTTTTTTTTTTAGTTTAAATTGATTTTACCAATGATTTGCATTTGGGGAAGAGGAAGGGGGCCTAATATTCCTTTTGCCAATCATTTGCATTTGGGGAGGGGGAAGGGGGCTATTATCAATGAGGGGGTTATATTTCTATAAAAGGTCTATTATTAATTGAGGGGATGGGTGAATATTACCTACATTTCTAAAAGGGGCTATTATTGATAGACGGGGGAGTATATTTAAGAGGCTATTTTCAGTCAGGGGGTATTTTTCTATAATGGGCTATTTTCAATGAGGGGGAGAGAGAGATTATCCTTGGAGGGAGGTATATTTCTAGATGTGACACAGCACCTGAATTAAGCTAGGGTTGTTGTTGTTGTTGTTGTTTTGCAGATTTCTACACACCGAGCTCAAAAGGTTCACCAGCAAAGTTCTAGGGTAGGGTTGACTTCTCCTTCTTTGGTCCTGTTTTTGCCTGTTTAGGGTGCTAGGAACAGCTGGTGGGTTACCCATGGCTTTCCATGGATAAAAGCAGTTCATGAACCACATACCTCTGTATTTCCCATTTCTGTTTGCAACCACCCGGGGTGCAATGCCACGCATAGGATCTTGTCTTCTGCATATGACAGAGACTGGCATCGTGTCAGCATGTTCAGAGCAGCCTAGAAAGGAAACATACAACAGCAGGGAGTATCTAAGGCATCTCAGTGCCATCAAACAGCAGCATATCAAAGATGCAACATCATATTTATTATTTCTCTGATGAAGCTGTTTTACTTAAGAATGTATTGTCAGAAGCCTTGCCTAGATGAATGAACATAATTATTACTCTGCTTCTGCCACTATTATGACTGATTACCACAAATTATGACTATGAAGGAGGAAGATTTATGATTGAATGCCTACCAGGCAAGAAGCCCGCATCTGCCCCAGGTCCAAGGGATGTGCATGAATGTTCATGCCACTCGAAATTAATATGAATTTGTACGAATTTTGACATTCATAGAATCATAGAGTTGGAAGGGACCTCCAGGGTCATCAAGTCCAACCCCTGCTCAATGCAGGATTTCCTAAACCATTCCAGACAGATGTAGGTCCAGCCTCTGCTTGAAGACCTCCAGCGAACCTCCTGTAGCAACCTATTCCATTGACTCACTATCAATAAGATTTTTGTCCCTTGGAGTTTCATACCATTGTTTCTAGTCCTTTCATCTTGTGGAGGTGAGAATAGGGACAATCCCTCTGCACTGGGACAGCTCTTCAGACCGCGATCATGTCTCCTCTCAGTCTTCTCATCTGTATGCTAAACATTCCTAGATCCTTCAGCCGTTCCTCATAGGACATGCTTTCCAGACCACTAACCATTTTGATAGCCCTCCTTTGGACTTCCTGTAGTTTCTGGGTGCTGTTTCAAAATGTGATTTCCAGATGGCGAGGTCTATGCGCATCTCCTGGCTGCAATGGGGGGATAAGGGGATCCAGACTTGGAGATGGGGGGAGGCCTCCGCCAGCATTTGTGTGCTTTTCCAAAGCCAAAGTAGGCCTTCCAGAGCTGCACGCACACCTCCTCACCCAGAAATTGGGATGAGGAGGTGTGTACACAGCTCCAGAAGGCCTACTTTGGCATTGGATCAGTGCACAGGCGGCAGTGGCAGCAGGTGAGTGGGGGGGGGAGGCAGGATGGGACAGGAGGGGTGATGGATTTCCCTTCATTCATGACCATTGGTTGAATGTTCTCCAACAGTGTAAGTGCAGAAAGGACTGTTGTTATGGCTGTAATTCTGAGAGACAACCCCCCCCCCAAAAAAAATTGATCCCATCTAGGAATGTGCACGAATGGGGTTTTTTTTGCATCCAATTTGCATCGAATCAAACGTATAAAAATTTGTATTCATTTGAATAGCTCTCCATTGAATGTGGTACGATTCCAATACGAATGCATACATATCTGATACATATCCATATGTATCCAATATGAATCCCATAACATATCTGCTCTGAAAGCACCAAATCCGTCCCAAATCCACTTTGAATCCGCTCTCAATCCATGGCGAATGCACTCAGGATCCGTTGCAGATGTGACTGGCGCAGACGCTTTCCCACCTCCCCGTTTCATGAATGTTCTGCAGCTTCGTACGAATGTTCCAAAACATTTTTATCCATACAAATGTCAACGTAGGAATGTCATAACATTCGATTCATGTACGAATGCCCGAGTTCATCCAAATAACAAATGTTATGAATATCCATGCACATCCTAATCCCATCCTCTCTCTGTAGTACAAATATAGGGTGTTTTTCCACTGTCAAAAAGTACCCATTTTTGCACCCATTTGGGTGTAAGCCAGATGATCCCATTTCCACTGTGGCACCCATTTGGAACCCAATTGTTTCGACTGCCGCTGGGGAAATTCGGATCAAATGGGTACTTTCTGGCCTTTAATCCGGATTTTCTGTAGACCCCATTAATGGGGTCTACAATGGGGTCGTCTGCCAGAAAATCCAGATCAAAGAGAGCCTGTTTCCACTGGAAACAGGCAATGGGGTCTTCTGCCAGAAAATCTGGATTAAAGAGAGCATGTTTCCACTGGAAACTGGCAATGGGGTCCAAAGGAGGCTAGGGGGAGGGGGCACCCTTGGGACCCCCCCCCCTCCAAGTTTGGCTTCGAAGTGACTTTGAAGTCAACTTCAAAGGGATTCTCCCAGACTTCGAAATGACTTCAAAGAAATACTGGGTACAGATGTATAATAGTATGAAATTAATATTAAAGAAGCATTTTTTATTTAAGCCAGAACTGTTTTTGTTGGGTATAATAGATACCCACAGAATACGAATGGTTACTTAAACTGGTCGACTTGGCAGAAATGGATAAATTGACGAACTTGTTAAATGACAGATCAATTGATAAATTCTTAGAAGATTGGCACCCTTTTATTAACTATCTACGCGAACTACAAGTGCCGACAGAAGGTTTTGACTAAAAATGAAGAAGGCAGTCGGAAAATGACAAGAACGACAAAAGAAGCAAAGGAACAAGCAATATCAAGAAGGGAAGTTGGAGAAACGGGGAAAGTCATACAGAATAATAAGGCGATATATACTATGAGAAGATACAAGAAATTGTATGATAGATATTGTTTAATTGTTTTTTATGTCATATTGCTATTAAAATCAATAAAAATAATTTAAAAAGAAGATAATTCAGAAAGCAAAAAAAAAAAGAATAAAGTCATTTCAAAGACATTTCAGACGTTTCGAAGTGACTTCGAAGACTGCACCCCCCCTG
This sequence comes from Aspidoscelis tigris stejnegeri, assembly GCA_023333525.1. Taxonomy (NCBI): domain Eukaryota; kingdom Metazoa; phylum Chordata; class Lepidosauria; order Squamata; family Teiidae; genus Aspidoscelis; species Aspidoscelis tigris. The sequence continues at coordinate 8,952,396 of JALMGA010000013.1, forward strand.
CCCCCCGAAACACCTGGGGTAACAGACCGACCCCTTGGGGGTCGATCCGGATTCCCTACATGGGTGCAAAGCTGGTTCCACAGCAGGGGTGTTAGCTCCCATTGCTAATGAGTGCTACACCTCCCATGGAAACACATTGGGTGCTTCCCTTAATCTGGATCTACTAGATCCGGATCTAAGGGCTGCAGTGGAAAAACACCCATAATGACCGCCACCTTTCAAATTTGGCACCACTGTAGTTGCATCTGTACCTTACTACAACGATAATTGGCAACAGCTCCATTTTCCCATCCTAGCACATTTGTGATGGATCCGGCATCACTCGATAAGTTGATTACAGCTGCTGTGTTGCTGCCCATTCCTTGCCGAGGGCTCTCTTGGGACGCCTTCTTCAACAAGGGAAGGAATGCCTAGAAAGCAAGAGGGAAGCATTATTTGCAGCTATATACTCTCTGAGGGAAACCAGGCATTGACATTCGATTTGTAAAGAATCGAATATTCAAAAATCCAAATTCATACGAATAAAGAAAAATGGATGTCTGGACATTCGAACTGATGCAAATACATTTGCATCTATTTGTTCAAATATTTGATACGTATCCACTGATACGTATCCCGTATGCATCCGCACATATCCGTATGCGTCCCGTACATATCCCGTTTTCATCCCGTACAGATGTGTACAAACATGCACAAGGTGCATACAGATATGTACACAATGCGCACGTATCCGTACACATAAGCATGTCCAAATTATTCGTACAATAACTCAAAATATTTGCATTTGTACGAATACTAAAGGACAAATATCTGGACTTTCGATTCGTATACGAATATCCTAATTCATGCAAATTCGTACGAATAACAAGTATTTCAGGTATTTGTGAACATCCTTCCTGACTTAGCAGTTGTTTTCCAGGAGGATGCTAGAATCAACTGTGGACTGAGAGTGGATTAAAAGTGGATTCAGGTCAGATTTGACACTTTCAGAGTGCAGATATGTTACAGGATGCGTATTCATTTGTATCGGATACGTATTGGATATTTGGATGCATATTCATTCCATATCGGATATTCGTACAAATTTGTAAGAATACATTGGTATCAAATAGACTCGTACAACGTTCAGACGGAATCTATTTGAACTAATAACGGATTTTCTAACATGTGATTCATTATGAATCAAACACCAAAAAACTATTCATGCACATCCCTAGATATAACTGTATTATCCCACTGAGAAGTGTGGACGGGCCCCTTAATAACGACTGAATTTTCCATGCAGCTCTTAGTATTCCCGTGCAGCACAAAAGCAAACTTATTTGTGAGTCCATTAGCAGGACACCTGGGTGTGGGTCCATGCTGTCCTTATCCACTGAGTGATCTTGCAATGTAAGGATTACCTGTGAAGGAGCAAAGCAATGGGGCTTACCTTAGTGACCAGCAAAGGTCCAACCACATTGGTCCTGTACGCTTCGAGCATGTCCTCTGCTGACTCAGCATCAAGACTCCGGTTTGGTTTCACAATGCCAGCATTGTTAATCAACAGGTTCAGCCCGTTTCCTTTCAGTTGCTCTGTGACTCTGAGTACAGCGGCATTAATGGTGGATGGTTCACATATGTCTAGAGAACCAAAGAAAGTGTGTTGCTCTTTAGCCTTCCCATGCAGCATGCTTCTTTTGATTTTTGCTTGGTTCCTTTATGTCCATCTTTCCCACAAAGTGCTGAAAGAGGCATCTTTCTCTCCTTGGTCACACTCACCTATTATGCTCACAAACCCTTTTAGATCGATATGCAATGGTTTGTCAGAGGGCCTTTTCGCACGTCAGTGCAAGGGACACCTAGCACAGAGCATCCACATAGCACGAAGTCACTTTTGTCTCGGAATGCTTCCAAGAGTACGTGACCATCCCCAATCACTGTTGCACACTAGGGATACCAATGAATATTCGTAACATTCTAAATTCAGCCAAATTCAGCCATTCAAACTCGAATCGAATGTTACGATATTTGTACGCTAGCAGATATGTATCTATTTGTGTTAGATACGTATCTCTTCATATCAGATACGTATCTGTTCGTATCAGATATGTATCTATTTGCATCAGATACGTATCTGTTTGAATCAAATATGTATCTATTCATATCAGACACATATCTGTTCATACCAGATACGTATCTATTTGTATCAGATATGTATCTGTTCATTTCAGATGTTTCTGTTCATATCAGATACAAATCTATTTGTATCAGATATGTATCTGTTCATATCAGATAGGTATCTGTTCGTATCAGATATGTATCTGTTCGTATCAGATATGTATCTGTTCATATCGGTTATGTATCTATTTGCATCAGATACGTATCTGTTTGAATCAAATATGTATCTATTAGTATCAGACACATATCTGTTCGTATCAGATACGCATCTATTTGTATCAGATATGCATCTGTTCGTCTCAGATGTTTCTGTTCATATCAGATACAAATCTGTTTGAATCAGATACGTATCTGTTGGTATCAGATACTTATCTATTCATATCAAATACATATCTGTATCAGATACGGATCAAATGTTTGCATAAATATGTATGAATAGATTCATACTGAATAGAATTTTACTACATTTTAATGCAATCTATTTATATAAGTATGGATTTCCAGACTTTTGATTCATTTCTAATCGAGTGCCCAAAAAACATTTGTGCGTATCCCTATTTCATGCTATACTACCACACTCCTAAGAAATTCCCGCACTGATTCTTCACACATAGCTTTCTACAAAGTATGTCACCTGGTCAGCCTGCTGCACATAGCCATTGTGGTATAAGCATGGTATGAACACCAGCCTCCATACCAGATCCTGACTTCCCTGGGGCATTCCCTGGCCCAAGTCATCCTATTAGAATTTTGTTTTAAAAATTAACTGATTCCAAACAAATGACGAAATAAGATTCCAATGGCAAACCCAAAGAATAAAGCATAGTCCAATATAAAACACAAAGTTTTACAAAACATTCTACAATAGGAAATCACTTGGTGGTACAATGTTCCTGACCTAGCCATAATTTTGGGCGACTGTAATTGGGCCCTTCTGCTTTTGTTGTTTTAAATTTCAAGAAGCCCTGACAAATTGAGTAGAATAAACTGCCTTCTGTTTGGTTCTCTCATGCATTTCAGTTCACACTTTTTACATTCTAGCATTGATATTTTTCAGCATAAGGAATACTAATTGTTGAGTGGGACAATCTGATTTCCAATTGGGAGGTAATTATCTGTTTGCTGGCCAATAGCATGATGTCTAAGATAATCTTTTTTGGCTGCCCAATATTTAGGGTGTTTCCGCACTTACCACTTGAAATCCGGATTAAGGAAATCCGGATTTCTGGAATCTGCCCATGGGAAAATCTGTCTGAAATAGGGATGGGTCCCAATGAAGCCTAATGCATTGCATGGCTGCTGTGCAGACGCCTCAGCACTGATATCCAGAAGGATCAGACATAACATGACGCATGTCCAATGTGAAGCAACTGTGGGATGGACTACATAGCCGGAATGTGGTGCTTCCGCGTTGCCCAACATGGCGACTTCCGGTCCCACCAACATCCGTTCCCTATCCTGTCCCTGTGCAGAAGTGTCCTCCTTGATCTGGAATTTGCAAGTAGGAATGGTTTGAAGACGTAATTTTTCAGGTCTTCTCGAAAACCAGATTGGGCAACCTCCAGACCACAGTAGAGACGGATCTCATGTGAGGCTGTGTGGAAGCGGTGACCTTGAAGGGATCCTATTCTGTCCCATTGGGCAGAAGGTACCTTGCGGATCTGTGCCATATGGGTCCTTATTGGGTGCTTAATGGGGTCTTGAGGGCCTGTGCGGAAACACCCTTAAACTTTAAGTTGAAGTTCCTTCCTTCCTTTGAGTTTCTTGGTATTTTATTATTAAGAACATCGAAGGAAGAGAATCTGTCTGTATGAGGGTCAGAAAAAGTGTTGAGATCAGCTCTGATTAGGATATGGCCTTTGATTATAAAGTGCATAATACTTTTTATTTTCATTGGGAGGATAGACTGAAGCTAGTATTAAGAACTGTGAATGCAATTTCCCAATTCAGAGGATGTATCACTCTTCTGGGTCCTTGCCAACTCTCCTAATAGTAATTGCAAGACTTGGGGCTAATAGGATGGACACACTCCAGTTTTCTCACCCATTTAAGGGGACTCAAAGTGGCTGACAAACCTTCTCTTCTTCTTCCCGCAACAGGCACCCTGTGAGGTCGGTGGGGCTTTGAGCTCAGAAAGAGAGCTTTGACTAGCCCAAGGTCACCCAAGAACTAGCCCAAGGCTTTGTGGAGGAGTGGAGAACTGAACATTGTATTCCCAGATAAGAATCTAGCTCCCTAGCCAAACTGGTTTTTCCTGCTGTTCCTTGTGTCTGCTTGAGCTTTTTCACTCTTTGGCTGCATCCCCACTGCAAGCTTATATCGAATTTAATACGGTTTCAATCCTCGTAGACCCCACATCAGTTTGGCTTAACACGCTTACAAAGCGTTGTAAATGTTAACCCTCATTTCAACAGGTCTCACTCCGGTTCGTGCGCTTGATACGTGTTACATTTTTTACTGTGGGGACCCTACCGTTTTAAGGGATGAGAATCCATGTTTAGGGTTTCCCTCTCCCAATAGCTTGCTTCCAAAGACATTGATTTCAGTGTAAAAATCCAACCTTCACAGCGATCACTACACTGTTACGATCGAACCACTTCACACCTGAAAACAATTTTGCAATTTTGCGCCATTCTAAAAGTTCTGACCTTTAGAAAGGGAAAGGGAGGGAGGAAAGCAGCTGAGCTTCTGTGTGAATGTTTAAAGCAAAGGGGCTTTAGTTGGCACTGCTGCTGTGTGCCCTGAGCACTGGGGAGAGGAGGGGAAAGAATTGCTGGCTGGCTGCTGCCATTTTTCCTCCATCCATGGAAGCGGCAGCCACCCAGCCACCCAGCTAGGCTCCGTGAAGGGGTCCCTTATGGGTGGCATGTCCATGCCAGGAGGAAGAGGGCAGGGCAGCCCCGAAAAGCAGCTTTTAAAAAGTAGCCATTTGAGTCCCCCTTTGAGTCATGTACGCTACGTACGATCCTCAGAATCCGGATGGAACGCGATTAAGTTAAAAGTAATGGGAACAGGCAAATTTGCGTTTGCATCCAGTTCTATTATTTCGGTTTAGGGAAAGCAAAATAAACTTGTAATGGGGATGCGGCCTTTGTGGTTGTGAGTTCCAGTCTGCATGTGGGGAGCTGCTTATAGATCCTGTTGAGTCCATGGGTCTGGGAGTCTTTGAGCTTCTGCCAATCAGAGCTGAGCCTCTTCTGTTGTTGCAAGGAGGAACTTCCCTTGCTTGATCAGCAGTATCACTGCTAGGTTTATCTAGAGAAGCTTCACAGAGGCCATCTGGAGCTGCTGTGTGGCCCCTGAAACTCAGTGTGTTTGGTGTTGAGTCCTTTAATATCAAGATTCTTTGGCCTTCTATCAAGATTTGGTCTTTAGCTGCAGTGCTTTATAAATCTGCTCCTTTTAAAGGAAATACACAAAAGCTACTATTATTTCTCAGCAGGGAGTACACGTTCAGCTTCTTCCAGATACTTCTGCATTTTGTACCTTGAAAACTCTATATTGGGGACCAGTATTCCCCACCATTCCATGAGGAAAGCATCCCCACATACCTTTCCCCGTTCTGTTCAGGTTCTAGCGGTTAAGGAACTGGACTCGTATCTGGGAATACTAGGTTTGATTCTGCACTCCTCCATGAAGCGAGTTGGGTGACCTTGGGCTAGTCACAGCTCTCTGATTTCTCACAGCCCCACCCACCTCACAGGGTGTTCTCTTGTGGGGAGAAGGACAGAAGGTTTGTCGGCCACTTTGAGTCCCTTTAAATGGGTGAGAAGAGTGGGGTAGAAAAGCCAACTCTTCTTCTTCTTCTTCTTCTTCTTCTTCTTCTTCTTCTTCTTCTTCTTCTTCTGCGCAGGTTGCATCTGTGTTCTGGTCTTTGAGTGCTACAAGCTGCTGTTTCATGATTCATGAAAGAGCTATGCCACTGCATTGGCAGGGCAATGGCACATTTCCTAAGATGAATGGCTTGATGGTTTCTGGGGAAAACGTAATGAATCTGTAACTGAAGATAACTGCAGGGCTTCTTCTTATCTTCACTGAAGACTTAATGATCAAATCAGACAGATTTCCTCTTCTTTCTACTGTACGTTTTTTAAAAAAGGGAAAATATTGCAAGACAGGCCCTAACTTAGTTTATCGGTGCCAGCAACATGCAAATTTCAGGCACGGCTTGTGTTTCCCAATCTTCAGCAGACGGTACACCACTTTCTGCCAACACTGTGAACAGTTTAATGGCCCCCAGTCCAACCACATGCAACTGAATTTACAGAAATAAAAAAAAGTGATTGCATAGGAAAGCCATGAAACTCAGCTCCTGTCTGCATCACTGTGGGAAGAAAGAACGTGGACCAAAACACCTACCCAACAGGATAATCTTCACTCCCTGGTGCTTGGAAGCCAAATTCCTTAAGTCCTGAAAAAGACAACAAAATCAGAATATTATGAGGCAGCTGGTGCCTGAGAATAAGCTTCTGGGGAATAAGACTGAGAAGAAAAACAGGAAATAGAAGTAAATAGAAGTTAAATTTTTCCTCCTGTGCTTTTCTCCTTGCACGTTTTGCCCCTCCCTGTTCCTGCAATTGGGCCAAGGGACTCTCTGACTCAGAACAGAAACATTTTTCTCTGAAGCCACAGTAGCAAAGGAAATTCCCTTGGGGGGACTTGTACCCCAAACCACAAGTGTCTGGTCTTTATCCTAGAACTCACCTGAGCACGCGGTCCTTCTGGGTCCCGGCAGGTTGCAAAGATCCATTTTGGCCGCTTGCTGCTCTCTGCCATCTGCTTCACCAACTCCAGCCCTATGCCACGGTTAGAACCAGTCACTAAGACGCTGTCCACTGCCAGTTCTGCCATTTCGCGTTCCGTTGCTCTGCTTTGTTCGAGAAGTCTACTCTAAGTTACTTTAGCTGTATTTTACCATCTGCTCGCCTTATTCGCGTTGTTCTATTTCTCCCCAGAGCCTGTTAACTGGCAACAGTTCTGTTCCTTACCACAGTTGCTAAATGAACAGTGAGTGAAAATAATTCAGTCTTATAAATGCTTCCATCAGATGGCAAATGCACTGCCTGAAGGGGCGGGGATTTGGTAGGAGACCAAAAATAGAGGTGCAGTGTGTTTAGTTAAGAGAGTTGAATGCGTGTAAGATCTTTGCTTTAGGGGGAGGTTGTGCCTCTGATTTTAAACTTTCCCATAGTTACTGTCTGTCAGGGCTGGCAGCACTTAGCATTCAGAGAAGCACAGTGGGAGCAAGAAGGCTTCTCTGTCCTTCTTCAGCCATAATTAGAAACAGAAAGTGACAAAGATGCTTTTAGGTAAGAAAATTTTAATGGAAGCAACTAAAAAAAAAAGACCTACAGAGAAATGTGCCTGATAGGTCCATCCAATTTCTACAGCAGTTTGTAATATTTTTTGTAAAAAATAATCTGGAATAAGGCCAGTGCAGAAGGGTGTGACACATGGGCCCTGGTCACACCTTTAGTTTAAGACAACTTCAGGTCATGTCATGTTACATTATTTTTATTCAGTTTGTTTTCCAAGTCGGCTTATTCCCATCAGATCGTTTTAACCAGAGTCCTTGTTTCCAGAGGACTCAGCCAGTACTGGCATTCCAGGACCTCCTCTCTTCCTCAGTGTGAGCAGGGTGCAATTAAGATGTTTGCATGACCAGGATAGCTCAGTTATCTGATAACAGACTGAGGAAGTTCGATTCTCCTCCGTTGCAAGGCTGTTGCAATTAGAAGAGGAGTGAAAACTAGGAAAGTGTACAAATATTTGTGATATTCAAAATTCGGCCAAATCCGGCCATTCGAATTTGAATTAAATGTTTGCACATTCGAAGATTGACATTCGAATTTGAATAGAATGTTTTGATACATTCGTATGTAGCTTCGTAGGGGATTCGTATATGAGATTCGTATGCTATTTGTATGCATTTCTACGGGATCTGTATGCTATTCCTATGCATTCGCATGGGATTCGTATGGGATTGAAAATTCGTATTGAGTACAAATCCTGCCACGTTTGAAGGGGATCTATTCGAATGAATACACATTTTCTTGCATTCGATTCAATACGAATCAAATACCAAAAATAAAAAAATAAAAAAAATTCATGCACATCCCTAGTAAAACTCCAAACCGAGAGTGATTTGACATTCTTTCAAGGACCTTTGCTCTCAGTGAACTAAATTTGGCACATGGTTAATAAAAAATGGTCCTTCATCATTCTGAAAAGTTCTGCTGGACAGATATGGGAGGAAGCAATGGAACCTGCAAAGGAAGTCTTTTTCCTCAGCCTTCATCACCACACAGCACGACTCTTGCACATGTTTGATCACTGTCACAATGAGTAGCACATCACTTGCACTCCTCCTCTCCCAGACTGTTTCGTCCCCTGAATCTCCTCAGAAAACCAAGAAGCAGTTCAGACTTCGCAGCCACTGAGGGGCCACTGAGGAGCAATCATGCTGACAATCCCTCAGGTCCCATTGCCTAAATCTGCAAGGGTCTCCAGAAGATGCTGAGAAGATCCTCTGGAAGACCTGACATGTCTCATTGTTTGGCACAGTCCTCAAGGATCTTGATAGAGTCTGGTTCCTAGAAATGGTCTCAAAGCATTCTTTAAAATCCATTCAGGATTCTTTTGAAAGTGTCTAATGAGGTCAAAAGAAGAACATGAACTCTCAAGGTGCTGTACAGATGGTATCTCACACCACTCAGACTCAGCCAAGTTAAAAAAACGGCGTTCCTGTTGGGTTGGCATGGGTGTGGTTCAATTGGCTCAAACAAACATACGCAGTGGGAGGGCCCAGTTGTGGTGGAAAGTTGAGAGAAGGTCCAACAAAGCATTTAAATCATTATGAAACAAAACATTATTCTCACGCCAGCTTTTAGTTCTTTAATTTTTTATTCTTCAGGGAAAACTTTGAAAGGACAAACAGGCCGCTTATTAAAGCTTTTTTGACAAATGCTAAATTGATCACAGCACAATTCTGGAAAGAGTCTCTGACGCTCTCTGTGGAACTGTGGCCACAAAGGATTTGGTCAAACGTACTCAATGAAATCACTGCTCGGCAGAACATTATGCAGGACTCTTCAGATCAAACCTGGGGCCTTTCTAGACTTGGCCTTACTCTGGAATATACCTCGGAATAGGGACCTACTATCTGCATGCTATTGCAGGACAAAAAACAGGATGCGTATGAACACGTACGGATGCGTATGGATACATACGAATGCTGTCGACATTCGTATCGTCAAACACGAATAAAATATTTGTACGAACTGATACAAATGTATTCGAATCAGTTCAAATTTGAATACATTCATTTTTTTCTCTATTCATATGAATTCAGACATTCGAATATTTGATTCTAATTGAATCAAATGGAGAAAATTGCCTTCATGCCCAGCCCTATCATGGATTAACCTATGTAACTTTTATCTATGTATTACAAGCTTGACGTGAAGTTTGTTGATAAGTTCTTGTTTGCATTGTTAATAAGTTGTAATTCTCTGCATTTGTTCTTTTGTAAGGAGTTTATTGTATTCTAATTGTAATAAGTAAGTAAGTAAATGAGAAATCCATCAAGTTCCATAAGTTTCCGGGAACAGAGCATCTGAGTGGAAATACAGGAGGCCCCACCCACTGCTAGCACGCTCTGTGTACACAGGACAGATTGTTTGTACTTGCAGGAGCCTGTCTGGAACATGGAGGTGTGCAAAAGGCACGTGCCTTTGTGTTCTAGTTTACAAGAGCAGCCATTTCGGCACCATGCCTTAATGAGCCATGGAAGTCCGTCCCCCCCCCCCCCACCGCCGCCACCCCCAGGTTCTGAGACCAGGAGCTTTTGTTCCTGCCCATCAAATTTTCTACAGGCTGGCTCTGCAGCTCATGTGAACTTTGGGGCCACTGGACTAGGCTGGAACATGCAGGGAACATCCAGCCAGAATTGTCCCAACCCAGAACCATCTGTTCCAACCTTAAGACGGATTGCTGTGCTCCTGCCCGGCTAGTCTGGGTTGCAAAAGGTAAGTGCAGAAGGAAAAATGCTACATAACCACCCTAACACTGATAACGGATTTATAAACAGAAACTTGCGGATGGGAAAATTAAGGACAAGCCTCAAAAACAGTGGGTTGTTCTTGCTAAAAAGGATTTTAATTTCAGAACATAACATTTCAGATTTAGCACACAGCATTGCAGATGCATGGCCTTTTGGGAACTAAAACAAACAAATGAATTCATGAGCAATTTCACTAACCCAGATGTTCCCAGGATGTGAAGAAGAAAACAAGCAAAATATTGCCCATAATTGGACAAGGTTTTGGAAGAGAGGGAGAAGATACAGGCCCTTTCTGTACACACTCTGTATTTGCGTCTTCAGGTGGATCATGAACCACTCACCCACCCCCTCTTATCCAGCTCGCTGTCCAATTGACGGACCCTGGTCTAGATTAGGGAGGCCCTAATCCAGATTACTGGTACTACCTTTAATTGGTACGACCAGGGGTCTAGTGGCCCTGATGGGAGGTCTGTAGAAGGCATTCCTTCTGTGTTCTGCGACTAACAAGCTGGTGGTTTTATACCATATTATTATATCATACCACTTTGGTAAGTGCAAAAAGATGAGTCAGTTTGGTCTAGTCTCTAGTGCAGTGGTTCTCAACCTGTGGATCGGGACCCCTTTGGGGGTCAAACTACCCTTTCAGAGGGGTCGCGACAAGTCTCCTGCTACCCCTCCCAGTTGCCCCTCCCAGCTGCCCCTCCCCCATGGTTGGGGATCTCCACATCATGAGGCACTTCATTTGGGGGTCGCAGCATTAGGAAGTTTGAGAACCACTGCTCTAGTGGTTAGGGAGCTGGACTGTTATCTGGGAATACTGGGTTTGATTCCACTCTCTTCCACGAAGCCAGTTGTGTGACCTTGGGCTAGTCACAGTTCTCTGCTGAGGTCTTACAGCGCTACCTGCCTCACAGGGTTTCTGTTGTGGGGAGAAGAATTGAAAGCTTTGTCAGCAGCTTTAAGTTCCCTTAAACAGGTGAAAAAAGTGGGATAGAAAAACCAGCTCTTCTTCTTCTTCTTCTTCTTCTTCTTCTTCTTCTTCTTCTTCTTCTTCTTCTTCTTCTTATGTCGGGGTGATGAAGTGGAATTCCACCAGGCAACTATAAATGAATCCCCCTGCACAGTAGGGATGTGCACAAATGTATTTCTCACATTCGAATCCAATTCGAATGGAAAATTCAAAAATTTGATTCGAATTAAATTTCAAAGATCTGGATTTTCGAAAATCCGATTCAGATCCGGATATACGAATGTCAATAAGATTTGCATGCAAAATGTGAATTTGCGGAAATGCGTATTTATCCTGTATCCGTCCCATATGTGTTCTGTTTTCATCCCACATTGTTTGTGCAAATAACGCATTTTTTTGCAGATTCATATGCGATAGATACGAATCTACTCATTCAAATTATTTGAAAATAATGCCACGATGATCCACTGATTCTTGTGTGTGATGGCTCAATCGCGACTGCACATTCCGCTGTGCTGTATAAACAAGTCTGGACTAGGGATGCACAGGAATGTTGTTTTGGTATTCGATTCAAAATGAGTCAAATGTTCAAAAATCTGTATCTCTACGGATAGAAGGCATTCGAATGTGGTAAAATTCTATTTGATATGAATATATCATAATATTCGTACCAACATTCGATACGTATCTGATACAAATGAGTACAGATCCGATATGAACAAATATTTATTTATTTATTTATTTATTTATTTATTTATTTATTTATTTATTTATTTATTTATTTATTTATTTCCATTTCTATCCAGCCTCATAACCAAAGGTGTCTGGGTGGGCAACAACAGATCAAACAACTAAGAACAACATGTTAAAAACGAAGTTAAAATAAGGCACACAGTTAAAAACCTCTTTAAAATTCAACGGATTTAAACCGTGCACTCAATAGTGATACAAACAGATACGTATCTGATATAAATAAATACGTATCTGATGTGTTTCCTCAGCTTAATGAATATCCAAACTATTCGTATGAATGTCTGTATTTGTTCAAATGTTAGCATACGAATATCATAACCTTCAAATTTGTGTTCGAATGTCCAAATTCAGCCAAATTCGGCACATTTTGAATGATACAAATATTTGTCCCCATCCCAAGTTTGGATACAGACTTATACATTTACACTACAAAATAAATGATTTTCTCCATCTTCCATAGTCCAAAAACCAAATTGGCTATGTGTGGGTTTGGCAGGTTAGCTCCCACAAATCCCTACCCTTCCCCAGATATTACAATTTAAAACATTTCATTTTTAAAAAAAACTATTTATTTCATACGTTGCATTTACTGATATCCCGTGTGCTATTCACATTGGAGAATAGGGCTTAACAACAGACGCAGGTTCCTAGCAACACTCATATTCAACGCCTATACGGTTTCTAATGCAAGTGTACACATTTCAGAGTATGCATTTTTGTAGGCAAAAGTCACCCCTGGCATTTTGAATAATGCAGAGAGGCTGGCTGCTGGGTCTCACCAGGGAAGAACTTTCCTATCCCAGTTTATGAGGCAACCATTTTCTTTTTCAGACAAACTGGAAAGGGTGTTCAGGATGGAACGTGCACCATCATCCACTTTCACCGGGGCCTGGAATCCAGAGAAAGGGAGAATAGGTGAGAGGGAAAATGGCAAGACATAATGATGAATGAGAAATTGGTAGTATCGACTGGGAAAACAATTTTTTAGAAAAATTGGCAACAAAGCTCTTCTATTCTTCTCCCCACAACAGAACATCCTGTGAGGTAAGTGGGGCTGTGAAAGCTCAGAAGAGAGCTGGGACTTGCCCAAGGTCAGCCAGCTGGTTTCATGGAGGAGTGTGGAATCAAACCCAGTATTCCCAGATAAGAGTCCGGCTCCCTAACTTCTAGACCAAACTGGCACACTGGGTATGGGATGATCACCATGGTAATAGCCCAGCACATGCCAGAAGTTGCTTTGGTCATCGCTTTGGTGATGCAGAATGTTTGGGATGACCCGTCTCACTGCAAGGACCGCTAGGTAAGCTGGGCCAGTGCTGCCTCATGTGGTAATTCACTGAAGTTAAGTGCAAATGATTTGTAGATCTTGCAGGCAGCTTTGAAAGGTATTGTGGGGAGAATAGAAAGCTTTGTTAGCTGCTTTGAGTCCCTTTAAATGGGTGAGAAAAGCGGGGTAGAAAAGCCAATAAGAGATTATCCACTCTCTGCACCTCTTTGTTCTGGCCTGTTAAGGTTTTAGCATGTTATTTTTATATTTGTTTATTTAATGTTGTAATCTGCCCTGAGACCTCTGGGGAAAGGGTGGGATTAAATGCAAACAAACCAGTGCAGGCCAGGAATAAGACCTGACATGAAACACATACCATTGAAGTTCCCATTCCTGTCTGTAACCATCCAGGATGCAATGCCACGCATAGGATCTTGTCTTCTGCATATGACAGCGACTGGCATCGTGTCAGCATGTTCAGAGAAGCCTGGAAAGGAGATATATCAGAGCACTTTGGATATGCAAGAATATTCAAAACATTCATTATTCAATCGAATTTGTCCGAATTCGGACATTTGAATTCAAATAGAATGTCCAGACATTCATTTTTTAATAATTGAATGAATACAAATATTTTGAATCATTGGGCCTTTCTGCACATGCCGCCGAAAACGGATCTAAAAGATTGTCTAAAAGATCCGTTTTCTGGCGAAACGTTTTTAAAGGGGAATCCGTTCCAAACAGGAATGGTTTCTTGGAGACCCCGCACGGAGACGCTGCACATGCGCGGGGCAGCGGCAGCAGGGCCGTATTTGGAAATGGTTTGGGGTGGGTGCTGTGCGAATGCACCAGCACCCATCCCAAACCGGCCCTGCCGGCGCCTACCTAGCTGTCAGAGAGGCAGAGCGCATGGCTGCGACTCTGACAGGTGGGCGAGTCTGGCAGCCAGCTTCCCTGCCTTCCCTGTGCCAGAGAACCAACGATCCTCCATTCTCTGGCAAGGGTAAGGCACCCACTACTCCTACTCTCACCCCCACCCCACCGACTTACCCGATCGTCTGCAGCTCAATTCTGAGGCTGGCAGTGCTGGCGCCAATCGCGCATGCGTGCGCCATGGCCCTGCCAGTCCCAGCAGCCCAGGACTACATTTCCCAGCATATCTGGGGTGCTGGGACCGGCAGGGCCACGGCGCGCGCATGCGCAATTGGCGCCGGTGCTGCCAGCCTCAGAATTGAGCTGCAGACGATCGGGTAAGTCAGAGGGATTCTCGGTGGGGTGGGGGTGAGAGTGGGAGTAGGGGGTGCCTTACCCTTGCCAGAGAAATGAGGATCGTCGGTTCTCTGGCACAGGGAAGGCAGGGAAGCTGGCTGCCAGACTCGCCCACCTGTCAGAGTGGCAGAGCATGCGCTCTGCCTCTCTGACAGCTGGGCATGCCCCGACAATACGGCTCTTCACCCTCCGGTGCGGAAACATTCGTTTCCAAACCGTTTTAAACCGATTTTTTCAGGTCTTACATCTGGGTAGGATTCGGCGGCAAAACCGGTTTAAACAACCGTTTTTGCCTGCTGCTATGTGGACGTGGCATCCTCAAAGGGAACCTAATTGGGTTCCCTGTGTGGATCCCATGTCCAAATCCTTCCCTGAACAGGCTCTAAATCCGTTTTTACAGCCTGTGCGGAAAGGCCCATTCATACAAATAATTCCTACATTCATATGCATTAGTATGCATCTTATTCTTATCCATATGTATCTGTATGGATACGTACAGGATGAAAACAGGATGCGTACAGATGCGTATGGATACATACGAATATTGTCGACATTTGTATCATCAAATACGTATCGAATATTCGTACAAGCAGTTACAAATGTATTTGAATCAGTTTGAATTTGGACATTCGAATATTCTATTAGAATCCTGTGCAACCTGTCTGTGTATTGCCTAGGAAATAGGCAATTCCTGGACTTTACTATTCGACCCTGCTGAACTTCTGGATTCCTCTGACCTTGGACTGTTTGACATTGCTTTATCTTGAGCCCCACAGACTGCCCTGACCGTGCATGTGAATTTGCATCACTGACCTAGCCTGCCTGAGACACAACAGGCTCTTTCTTTTGAATCTAGTCTACTATGCATTCCCCAGCCTTACTTTTGTAGCCCCATGACTCAAAGTATCTGGTGTTGGATGCTGGAAGGCCACTGGCTACATCTGCAAAAAAAGGCTTCTTCATTTTCTTTTGGTTGCCCTGATGACAAACTCACTGGGTTCAAAGAACCTTTCTATGGCTACATGGGATTAGGGATGTCCACCAATGTGGGTTTTTTTGCATTCAAATTCGAATTGAATCGAATATCCAAACATTCTATTCAAATGTTTAGAATCCGAATACAACAAAATCTGATTAGAATCAAATACTTTTGAATCTATTCGTTCGAATGTTAGATTTGAATCTGAAGATACGAATGTCGACAACATTTTGTTCACAGCCTGTTTTATCCCATATGCATCCTGTTTTCGTCCCATACTATCAGCGCAAATGTGTACCAGATACGTATGAGATTCGTACAGATACGTATGTAATATATATGTATCTATACTTTCAAACGTTTCGAATCATTAGAATGAACATTTCAGGACATTTGAAATTCATTTGAATGTTTAAATTTGAATGTGTAGACATTCTATTCAAATCCAAATGTCCACATTCAATTGAATTTGATCAAATTTTGAATGTTTAGAACATCTGTGCACATCCCTACATGGGATTGGCCTTCCCTGAAACAGTTTGGGATCTTGATTTTCTCCTTGAAGGACATAGCAATTGCCTTCCTCTTCCCTACCACAGAAGATTCTTCCTTCGTTGCATTTTCAGGACCCACCCTGGGTTCAGACAAGCAAGGGGCAAAAGACTTGAGCACAGAAGGAAATGTTTTGTGTGCAAAGAATGATGTGTGCACAATTTAAAAAATTGTGTGCACAGTTCAACTAAATGAAGACGGCAAAAATATACAGTGGTTTGCCAGTGGCGGCTGGTGGACTTCAGGACTGGGTGTTCACAAGAAAAAATGTGGGGGTCACAAGGGCGGAGGTGCCGAGGTCACAGGATGGGGACGCTGAGGTCACAGGGGTGGAGCCACTGAGGTCATGGGGCGAGGTCCAGGGCGCAGAAAAATAAAGAACCAGATAAAGAAAATAATTTATGCATGGAACTGAACTCAACTCATGGAATGAATAACATAAATCTGCTTTTTCTGTATGCATGTCCATACTCACATATTGGCTTATCTAAGTACCATAGGATTTGCAGCAGAAAAAATTGCTAGTGAAAGAATCACAAAACAGCAATAAGAACATAAGAGGAGCCCTGCTGGATCAGGCCATAGCCCATCTAGTCTACCATCCTTCCTCACACAATACTCACTCTGATGGCTAGGACCAGCTTAGATCAGTCATTAAAGTTGGCAGCAAAAGCAGAAGGAAACTCAAAGCCCAGGTTGGGTTGACTGCAACCACAGATGCTTGAAAATAAGCTGTTAGGCTATGTTCACATCTGAGTTTTAATCCAGTTTGAGACCACTTTCCAAGTGAGAGAATATATCAGCAAAGTGAATAATCATTTTCTGCCCTCTTTATCTAATTCAAAGATGGCTTTTCCAGGTTAGATAATGCAGAAAGAAAACAGCTTGAGAATTTGCTGATGTATTATCTCACTCCGAAGGTGCACTGAAGCTGGATTAAAACTTAAGTGTGAACAATTGCAAAGAAGGAAATTATTCTGGATCCACACTTTGAAAACTATTACCCACTGGTCCTCAGCAGCCAAGTGGATCAGTCAGCAGTACTTTAAATGATTTTTCTAATATAATTATCCTTGGGTACATAATTACTTTTGGAATTCACTGGGATTCCTTTAAGTGAAAGGATGTCTTATGTGTGATTTTTTTTTTAATGGATTTTTATATTGGTATATTTATATATTACATTTCCTAAAACCTATTATATGTTGTGTCTATTCTGTTTTGGGAAGTTTTCGACTCTTTGTTTTATTTGGATGATGCTTTAGGCTTTGGACGCTTTCAGGAACTATGCAGAGACATGTGCCAACATTGCTAGGAGATTCCTGGTTCTAACTATTCATGTATGTGCACTGTTCTGTATGTGCACTGACAGATGTCAAGACAAGCATTTCACAGCTTCTGTACCTCTGTAGATATATCTGTACCTTGCTACAACGGTAGCTCACAACAGCTGCCATTTCCCATTCACTCAAGGCTGAGATAGAGCCGGCGAGGCTAGAAATGTTGATAATGGCTGCTCTTCGGCAATTCATCCCTTCCGGGGAGCTCTCCTGGGATGCCTTCTTTATTAAGGGGAGGAATTCCTGGGAAAGGATAGAACAGAATTGCTTGCTGGAGCATGTTCTCTGTGGAAGAGTTGAGCAGTTCAAAGCCCAAAGCATGAATACAAGTCAGTGCTGTGCAGTATCTTCCCAATATGGATGTGTATGAATGATTGATTTATTTATTTGCATTCAAAGTCAAGTCGAATCGATCGTCAAAACATTCTATTCAATTTGAATGTTTAGAACCCAAATGCACCAAAATCCAATTCAAATTGAATCCATTTGAATCCAGTCATTCAAATGTTAGATTTGAATCTGAAGATATGACGTCAACAACATTTGTATGTGTTATGCATATCTGTACGCATTTCGTACGCATCCCGTTTTATCCTGTATGCATCCCGTTTTATACATACATATCTGTACTTTCGAATCATTCGAATGAATGTTTTGGAACATTCAAAATTTGTTCTAATGTTTCAATTCAAATGTGCAGACATTCTATTCAAATTCAAAGGTTCACATTCAATTGAATTTGATCGAATTTCGAATATTTAGAACATTTGTGCACATCCCTACTTCCCAATACAATGCCCGGATCATCCCAAATAGCTCTTCTGAGAGTGAATTAGTGTCTTTTTGCAGCTTTATTGGTGCAATGGCTGGCAAAATTCTGGAATGGATCAGAGATGTTTTCACACTTCCCTTCCTGTCTGCTGGATGGGAAAGGAGTGCAATTAGCCAACATTGGAGCGCTTGGAGCGCTAGTCAACTTTAGCCATCCCCCTCCCCCCATGATCAAATACTTACCTGATTCAATAGCAGAGTCGGTCCTCTTCTGGGCGTCCCCAGTTTGGCTGCGGCGTCTTCCACGACTGTGAATGCATCAGCGCCATTGCGATGATGACACCGATGCTCTGCACAATCACAGTTGTGTCTATGGTTGTCCGCGGTGCCAATGAGCTTGCGCGGCACCTCAGACGACCCCGGAGCACCGGAAGAGGTGTGAATGGTCACGCCACTGGACGCTCCAGATAAACTTTGTGTTAACATTGCCTAATCAACAATTAGTGAACTTCTGATGAGGCAGGGCATGCTTGGAGGCTGTAGCAGCCTCCTCGAAGTGCAGATGCTCTTCACCAGAAGTTCACTAATCGTGCACTACTGACTGTAGTGCAAATAGGCCCCAGGTGTCTGCACCTTGCAACACCTGGTCTGTTCCACACATAGCAAGTGCTTCCCCAAGCACCAGCTAAGTGCCCTATACTAGGCAATCGCTTCACCACTGCAATGGGCGTGTGCGACACTGTTGCCATGGTGACCGGGCAACGTGGCTCACAACCTTGCCTGTGCCGCCCCACTGCATAATTCATTCACCCAGAAGAGGAGCAGACAGAAGAGGTGCACTAGGACAGAAGCAGCTCTGCACAGTGTGGATGGTCCATGTGGGAATAGCCTGTGGCTGTCCCATTGGAGCTAGTGCTGAAAGGTCCTTAGTCTGAACACTTGAAAGTTCCTAGTTTGGATCAGGGTCCAGCAACAACCTTTATTACACCAGCCCAGCTGAATCTAGAACTTGGCAAGGGATGCTCCCTTGGAGATCATTAAGGAAAATGATTGTGATCCCAGAGTGTTAGTGGTGCCCTGAATAGAATCCTGGGTAGAATGATGATGGTCTTAGTGGTGGTGATGGTGATTGTAATTCCTGGACTAGAGCCCTGAGTTTGAATCCCCACTGGTCCAGTGACAACATTGGGCCAGCCACTACTATCTCCCTGACTTATCTCAGGGAGGTAGAAATGGAGTTCTGGAAAATAGAATGAGTGTTCTGAAGAAAAGGAGGATAATAATTACAAGAAAGAAGCCACCCTTTTCCATGCACAGTCAGAGATCTGGATCTTCAAGATCCAGATCTTTGAGATGGGGTCCTCCCGGAGATCTGTATCTTGAAGAGGCCTAAAGACTCCATTGTGGACACTTTGCTTACACTCTCCAGCTGTTCAGCTTCTGAGGTACACCATCTCCTATGGCCATCATGGCTAACAGCTGTTGATAGCCTTGACTTCCACAAAGTGGTCCAACCATCTAAGCTAGTGGCCAACACTAGCAAATTCCAAAGTTTAACTGTGTATGGTTGTTGTTTTTTAATCTGCTCATCTGGAATCCACCTCTGGTTCTAGTGTTCTTGGAAAGGAAGAAAAACTGTCCACACAGAAGACAACCATGCTGTCTTAGGCCATTAAGAGCACCACAATGTTATAATTATCCATGAAGATGGGATGATGCAATAGGTTTACCTGAGTTACCAGCATGGGTCCTATCACATTGGTCCTGTATAACTCAATCATGTGCTCTGGTGTCTCACTTTCAAGAGTCCTATTTGCCACAATCATCCCAGCATTGTTTATCAAAAGGTTCAAGCCTCGTCCTTCCAGGTGCTCTGTGACTCTGCCAGCCGCAGCCTTGATGCTGAATGGTTCACTGACATCTAGAGCATGAAAGAAGAAATCACTGTGGCTTCTAGTGCATAATTAGTGAACTCCTGGGGAAGAGCATACACATGTGAGCCAGTTTGGTCTAGTGGTTAGGGACCCGGACTCTTATCTGGGAATACTGGGTTCAATTCTGCCCTCCCCCATGAAGCCAGCTGGGTAACCTTGGGCTAGTCACAGCTCTCTTCTGAGCTCTCACAGCCCCACCTACCTCACAGGGTGTCTCACAGGTAAGAATAGAAGGCTTTGTGAGCCGCTTTGAGTCCCCTTAAATGGGTGAGAAAAGTGGGGTAGAAAAGCCAACTCCTCCTCTTCTTCTCCTCCTCCTCCAAGTGTGCCTGCCCTCCCCAGAAGTTTACTAATCATCAATTAAGTGTGAAGCACGAAATGCAGTGGTGTGTGACCTCATCCCCTAGTAGCTACCAAAAAGGGTGAGGAGATGCATTGTGGAAAGAGAGGTGAGCTCATTTCAGCTCACTTACCTCTAGGGTCACATTTGTTGGGTGTTCCACCCAGCAAACTAAGCTCTCAGTTAAAAAGGTTATGAATGGTGTGGCTCCTAAGTTTTTATTTCTCCAGAGACTCTGAGAGACGAGTCCCTTTTAGAAGGCAAAAGGTGAGGCTGAAGAAGACGGAGAGGCCATTTGTGGGAACAGCTGGGGAAAAGGATGCTGATGGACTCATGGGACAACAAGGAAAAACAAACAGAAATGACTAAATGACTCTCAGTGAATTGCTGCTTCACAAACAGGTTAATGGGACCAATTCTGATAAATAACTCTGCCAGGGAGAAGAATCTTATCTTTCTCCCCAACTCTAGTAACAATTCAGTCTGCCGTAGGGCCTGTTAATTACATTCCTAACATGTTGACACACTTATTGACTAGCCTGGCCATAATAATAATATTCAGTTGCAGTTTTTGAAGGACAATGGAACATTCTACTGAGAAAATGTCGTTCCTCCACAACTGGAAAACCAACTTGAAAGCTTCATCCAGACAGCAATTATTAAGGTGCCTCCAGACGCTGTCAAAACTGTCGCATTCTATGCATCTTATTAATCCCCAGGGGTAGGGCAGCTGCCTTGCTGCAAAAAGCAGCCTATAAGACCACCTTTGGACCCCATTGCCCCAGTAAACATGTGGATGCATGGCCTCTGATCTGGTCTTCATAGCGGAAGACCGGATTGAAGACACCATTAAAGGGGTTTACCATTAATCCAGATTTAAGGGCCCAAAGACCCCATTAAATTTGGATTTCACCGGCACTCATAGGTACTGCATGTTTAGAATGGGGTCCTAATGGGGTCCTTAAGGGGTCATGTGTGCAGACGGTACGTAACAGATTAATACTGTTAGGAACAATCTAGTACCTATTGGGTTCCTAATGGGGTCTTCATTGCTAGTGCAAAAACATTCTTCAGAAGGGACTGGGCAGGGTATGTTGTCTGTTGATAGAGTTGCTGACCTCCAACACCATGAACAATATTAAGGGGTCCCTGGCCAAAAGAGATAGGAACAGAGTCAGACATATGGTGGATAAATGTACCTTTACTTATCTGCAATAATCAAAAGTGGTCCTACAGAAAAACCTTCAGTATGAGAAGAAAGAACTTAAGGTCAGACACTTACCCAAAGGGATAATTTCCATTCTTTGGTGTTTGGCAGCCAAATTCTTCAAGACCTGCATGGTACCCAAACCAGAGGTTATAAGGTAAGGGATGCACCTGGAGACTAGAAATGTGCAAGAATACTTGAAACATTTGAAATCGGATCGAATTTGTTCATATTCAGACATTCAAATTTGAATCCAATGTTTATTCATTCGGTTTTTAAACATTTGAATGAATTTTGAATCTTTCTAATCATTCGTACAAATTATTCGGACATTTGTTTGTGTGCGGATAGGTACGCATAACATACATATTTGTATGGATCTTATTCATATCTGTTTGCATTTGTATGGATACATACGGGACAAAAACAGGATGCGTACGGGACAAAAACGGGATGCATACAGATGCGTACGGACACATACGAATGTTGTTGCCACTCGTATCATCAATTATGAATCAAATATTCGTATGAATAGATACAAATGTATTTGAATAGGTTCAGTTTTAGTACAATCGAATGTCAAAAATTGCATTTGTGCACACCTCTACTGGGGACAGGCTCATGCAAACAGAATAGAGAAGAAATATGGGAAAGAGAGACTAATTCTTCCCATTTTCTGCGATGGCATCTCTCCAACATAGTTACGGTTGGGCAAAATTTCCCTGAGAACGGAAACTTTTCTCTCTCTCTGATGCTTCACATGCACCAATGCAACCAGGGGAAATTCTCTTGTTAGGACTTCTATCCCAAACTACATGTAACGCATTCATCCTTGGACTCACCTGGGCACGCGGTCCTTCTGGGTCCCGGCAGGTGGCGAAGATCCACTCTGGCCGTTTGCTGCTCTCTGCAAGCTGCTTAACCAGCTCCAACCCTAGGCCACGGCTAGAGCCTGTTACTAGTACACTGTGGACTTCCAGTCCTGACATTTTTGCTTCCTTGGGTGCAGCTGAGAAGTCCCCTTCGAACCAAGTCTGACTCACTTCACTGGGCTTATGTAAGCAATTTCAATCCCTGTGTCAGGGTAAAATTCATTTCCCCACCATTGTGCAATTCTGCAGTGTAATAACATGGGAGCTTTGTGGGTGGGTGCGTGTAATTCAAGCAGAGTTGCTGCTTGGAGGTATTTCCACGGCTTATCATTCCATGGGTCATGGCTTGCTGTGACCTGCTCGGCTTTTTGAATCACAAGCTATCTCGAGAGCATTTAGGTTGTTGCAAAAAGCCATAGCTTGCAGCTGTATCAGAGGGGACTCAAGGCTGATTGCCACTTCATGGGGTTTATGGCATTGCTTAAGCCTAAGAAAGTCACAAACAATGGCTTCTTTCTGGATATGCTCTTAAGAAGAGTTGGCTTCTCTACCACGCGTTTCTCACCCATTTAAGAGTACTCAAAGCGGCTTCCATTCTTCTCCCCACAACAGACACACCCTGTGAGGTAGGTGGGCCTGTGAGAGCTCAGAAGTGAGCTGTGACTAGCCCAAGGTCACCCAGCTAGCTTCATGGAGTAAGAAGAAGAGTTGGCTTTTCTACCCTGCTTTTCTCACCCACTTAAGGGGATTCAAAGTCGCTGACAAAGTTTTCTGTTCTTCTCCCCACAACAGAACATCCTGTGAGGTAGGTGGGGCTGTGAGAGCTGTGGCTAGCCCAAGGTCACACCAGCTGGCTTTGTGGGGGAGGGCAGAATCAAACCCAGTATTCTCAGATAAGAGTCCAGCTCCTTAACCACTAGACCAAACTGCCTCACAAGTTTAGCCTGGTGCCAAGCCCAGTGTACTTGTAGACCTTGATGTCATGGTCTGCCAGCATACTAGGGGGTGGTAGACCTTCAGATGGCATACCCCCCCCCCATGGTTTGTTATACTCCAGGGGGCCCATTTGGCTGTACGACAAGACCTACCAGCAAAATGCCCTTCCCGGGGAGCTCTGAAGGCCAGGAACTTTCATTCCTAGGGCTTTAGAGAATTAGGAGGCCCCTGTGCAATGGGAACAATTTGTCTTAGGAGAAACCAGGTAAGTGCAAAAAGAGAGAATATATGGAAAACATCCTCTTCTCTTTCCTACAGATGGAAACTAAGGCCTCATCCAGACGGAGGAAATACAGCACCAATTTCGCAAAGCTATGGCGGGGCTGCCAAATGCATCTGTTTCATTGGGTCTACAACCAGGCCAAGGGCCTTGTTCTGGACCATGGGAGGTATGCTGACAATAGGGTTCCTTGATCCAGAATTGCCAAAGGATTGCTTTTCAGCAGTGTGCCATAGTGCGTGCCACTGAAAAGCCACCACACCGGGCTCTTTGGCTAGGAATTGTCATTCCTAGCCTTTGGAGGCATGGGGAAGGAGGTGGCTTTGAAGCTCACATGAGCTTGACAACTGTAAGGAGTCAAGGGCTGGATCAGCAGCATCAGTGCAGATGGCAATAATCCAGCCCATGGCTCCAAGTAATCCGTGAGACATTCCTGATCCTGATTAACAGAAGACCAGTGCAGAAGAGACCTATAAGACCATTAGAATAGGACTAGATCTACAGGTATGGAAAGGGATAGCGCTGAAGGGGACTTGTTTCTACCACATGTGGTCACTCACATCTAGGGATGTGCACAGATTTCTTTTTGCATTTGAATTCTAATCGAATTGAATATCCAAACATTCAATTTGAATGTTTAGAATCCAGATGCAACGAAATTCGATTCGAATAAAATACATTCAAATCTGTTCGTTTGAATGTTAGATTTTAATCTGAAGATACGAATGTCGACAACATTCATATTATTTGTTTGTTTGTTTGTTTGTTTGTTTACATTTCTACTCCGGGCCCATACCCGAAGGTCTCTGGGCGGGTTCATATGTGTTCTACGTATCTTTACACATTTTGTACGCATCTCATTTTATTCCATATGCATCCTGTTTTCATCCCGTACTATCAGCGCAAATGTGTACAGATAACGTATGAGATTCGTACAGATATGTATGTAATACATACGTATCTGTACTTTCGAATGTTTCGAATAATTCAAACGTGTTTCGGGACATTCAAAATTTATTCGAATGTTTAAATTTGAATGTGTAGACATTCTGTTCAAATGTGAATGTCTACATTCGATTGAATTCAATCAAATTTTGAATGTTTAGAACATTCCTGCACACCCCTACTCATATCATGCCCTCAATCCATCTTGAGGATTCAAAAGGTGCCCTGACAAAAAAATTGGTAAGCTAAGATCTGAAGATCCATTTACAACTTGGAGCGCAGTGGTGATAATGTTCACAGCACTATGTCTCTGGAGGCCTCACTATGCATAAACCTTACTTCCCACTCTACAGAGAAATCCACCTTAAATCCACTTTAATTTTGTGTCTGAAAATTACATGCACATCCAGAGTGCCACAGCATCAGCTAGGGCAACATACTTAAGAGACTTGTTGCCTATGCTCCAAAATGTATAATGTTGAGGCTCATACAGCACCGGCTAGGCAAACACGGGGTGTTTTTCCACTGTCACTAGAAGTACCCATTAAGTACCCATTAATGGGTACATAATGCCATTTAGTACCCATTAATGGGTACTTAATGGGTACTTCTAGTGACAGAGGAAAAACACCCGCCAAGGTTTGTTTTCCATGCTCTAAAAAGTAGTATGTTGAATCTGATGGTCTACACTGTGAAAGGTAATTGCAGCACCTACTAAAGCTACAAGATAAGCAACTGGAACAACACAGGCCCTTTCCACACTGGGCCTTATCCCAGAATATATCCCAGAATAGGGTACTGCCATCCACATGCTAGTGCAGACGATGGTGGAATTAAGACCCAGTGTGGAAAGGGCCAACCTCCAGGGTCCACTGCATGTATTTTGTTCCTAAATATTTATATTAAAAAAAAAATTAATGGGGGCTCTAGTGAAACTTATTTGACCGAAACGAGATAGATGGTATTTCTCAACTCTCAGACTCCAGGAACTTTTACAGAAAAAGTCAGGGCTTCAATTGTACTATAAGTAGCACATTCAAGGCTGTTGAGCTACAAGTACTCAATATCCTTCCCGCTTCCATCAAAACTTCAGTGACTGAACAGAAATTGCCTATCAAGCCAAGGTCTTCCGAATATCTGATGCAGCACTCAGAGGTATCAGCCAACAAGGATATGATGTCCAAGGTCAAAGACAGAGACACTCCATTGGTGAACCTCACATCAGACGCGTGTGAAAAAAACAGGCCAAAGCCCAGCTCTGAATCTTTACTCCAAGGCCTACAACTAAGCGGATGTATTGCCCGACTGGCTCAAAGTGTCTTGGTGACAGACGCCAACAGGGGATGGGACTGGAAATGGCACATCAGCTTGCAGAGATAACAGATCCACCAGAACAACATTTATTTTTTGTTTTTGTTTTTTGCAACTTGCCAAAACCATGGTGGACCTTGTGGAAAAGTTTGTAGAAAATCAAAACCCATGATAGTGGGAGTATTAGGAGGGTCATGGGAGTAGGGATACACACAAATGTGGGGGGGGGTTGGCATTTGATTCATATCTAGGGCTGCGCATGAATGCAATTGTCAGGATTCAATTCGAACTGAATATCTGAAAATTCAATTCGACTCTAAAATTTGAATGTTTGCACATTCGATTCGAATTGAATAAATGTGAATCTATTTGTTTGAATTTTCTATTTGAATTTGCACATACGAATGTTGACAACGTTTGTATGCATCTGTACGCATCCCGTACACATCCATATGCATCCCATATTTATCCCGTATGCATCCCGTTTTCGTCCCTTACGGATAAATACAAATGCGTATGGATGCAGGAAAGATGCGTATGGGCAAGTATGCATCATATACTGTCCGTACACATACAAATGTCTGAATAATTCAAACAAATAGATTCAAAAATTTGAAATTTGTTCAAACGCTTAAATTTGAATTTATAGACATTCGATTTGAATTAGAATGTCCAAATTTTGAATGTTTCCAATATTTGTGCACATCCCTACTCATAATGAATCAAATGTTAGAAAATTCGTATTCATACGAATAGACCTTTTCAAATGTAGTAAAATTCAATATGAATGTATCTGTACAAATTCGTACAAATATCCAATTTGTACGAATAATGAATGTTACAAATATTCATGCACATCCTTACTCGGGAGGAATATTCTGGTCTGGCTATAATTATTTCTCCCTCTACTTTTCTGGTTCTTCTTATTTTATTTCGTAAAAAATTAAAGCTCCCTTCTTTTGCCAACAGCACATTCATTATGTAACCTACATTCTTTGTTTCATTTTCAGAGCACAAGCCCAGTTTGACTCCATTCTTGTCAAGATCCCAAGAACACTCTGAGCCTTGAAGATGTCCAAGGCCCTTGACCTGACTGCCCCCACCCAGTCATCCAGTGGAGCTTGCAGACCAGCCTGCTTTTCTGCTGGCCTGTGAGTGATGAAGAGGATTGCTTGACAGCTAGGGTGCTTCTGCACTGGACACGTAAGACACATTAAGCACATATTAAGGACGGCTGGGAAAGCCTGCTCCGCACACAACACACATTAGAGACACTTGCGTCCGCACAGGAAGTGTCCCTAATGTGTGTTAATCGGCCATTAAACCGGTTTAACGCAAGACTACTTGCAACGTAGTCATGGGCCCTGAGAATTTGGAGCTGCTTCTTTGCAGGACTGGGTCCCTCTTGTCAGCTGCTCTGCACTCCACCTGAGCCCTTTCTGCACTAGCCCTTATTCCAGAGCATAACTTGGGACAGGGGTCTGTTGTCCATATGCTAATGCAGGCTAAGGAAGGCTTCAGCTGGGGTCTACCATAGTCTGCACTACCATGCAGATAACAGGTCCGTGTTCTGAGATATGTTCCAGAATAAGGCCAAGTGCAGAAAGGCCCCAGGTCTCAGCTCCACCAGGGACCAGAAAGGACAGCTGCTTATGCCATTCCTCCAGGGGTGGGAGAGTTTCTAGTGGCAACCTAGACAATTCTGCTCTCTGGATGACTCTCCAGCCTAGATGGCCATAGATGATTCTTTGTGGGACTAGGGCCTTTGGTCAGCTGCTCTGGACTCTACTTGGCCTCAGCTGCTTCAGGATTTTGTGTGTGTGCGTGCTTTGGCTTATTTTGCTATATTTTATATGACATGCAATTTTTATAATGCATTTTTACTATAATGTTTTGATTATTACTTCACATCATATATTCTCTGTTTGTTGTAAACCACCTTGGGCAAATTTTCTTTTGGAAAAGCGGTAGGCAATTAAAATGGAAATGGAGAAAAATGAAATCTGCACTTACTTAATCTGGATTATTTGGAGAATCCAGAGTAAAACACATTTTGGCTGCCCCCAGACTTGCGGAATAAATCTGCAGTTAAAGGTAAAAGTGCAGCTTATTGCTGCGCAGCAACGACTGGCCATCCCAACTCAATAAGCAGCTCCATAGCTTCCCATCAGAAGCTGCGGGAGCTGAGCTGGGGTGCGTGGTCACGCGGGTTGAGGCAGCCAGTCACATTTGACCTGTCCTCCTGCTCTTGTCTTGCTCTCCTCGCAGTTCTGCCGGGACTGGTGGGGAAAGGTAAGCGCGCAGTAGTGATTGGATAATGTGACGCCACGACGATGCATCGATCATTGTGTGTGATGCCCCTATTGTGACTGCGCATGCCACTGCGCAGTATAAACGAGTCTGGCCACAGCCTTCATTCCAGATTGCCAAGCTTTATTCTGGATTATCGAAATATTGCAGATTAAGTTAGTGCTGTCTAGATGGAGCTTGAATCTCCTATCTGCAGAACAGCTGGCTTGCTGAGAGTCTGAGCCTTCTATCAGCAATGCCATTGACAGACCTTGCCAGAATGGGTCCCAATTAGTGCACGACTATTCATAGGCGTTCGAAATCCGATCGAATGTGCCAAATTTTGACATTTGAACTCAAATCGATTGTCCCAAAATTTGAATGTAAACATTCATATTGAATTTTGAATTTCGGATCTATTCGTTTGAATTATTGGGACATTCGCATCTCTGCGGGTTCGCACACAATGCATACTTGAAGATCTGCATCTCTGCCGCATCCGTACAAATTTCTATGGATGCCTACAGTACAAAAAGTGGGTTGCATTCGGGATAACTGTGGGATGCATACAGACGTGTACAGATGCGTACGGATGGGTTCGGATGGGGGGATAATGCGTACGTCCTCATAGAAATGTTGTCGACATTTCTATGTGCAGAGTGGAATAAAAAGGCAAATGAATACACTTGAACCTTGTCAAATTTGAATTTTAAAGATTTGAATCGAATCAGATTTTTGGGTATTTGATTCAATTCGAATAGAATGTCAAAAAAACATTAGTTCATATATCTCTAATCCCGATGGTCCTTTTGGCTACCCCTCCCCATTTTCTGTTGCTGTTGGTTACTTATATAGTAGGTTTTATGCTATACACTCACAAAGCGGAACACAAAGGGTACTCCTGAGTGTACCATTCCACAATCAAAGGCACGCAGGTTCTCCAAAGCGAAGTGCTTTAAAATATGTGTCCATTTATTTAACCTCTCCTTCAGCTCCTGACTTCCAAATGCTTGGAGGTACTCTGGTGCAACCTGAACAAAGTTCACAGCGTTTATATAGGAGGCCCTAGGGATGTGTTACATACTCTACAAACTGCCCTATTTCATGTTGCAAGTTTTATGGTGGGGAATTCTGAAGTGTTGTGAAAGGGTAGCGTGCTTTAACAACGTGATGATAGCTTTGGCTTGTCCTCCTCAGCCTCCCTGGCCGGATGAGCATGGATTGGTTGACAGAGAACAGGACAAGATGGCACAAATCTCCTAAAGCATCTGATCTGGGCCCTTTCTGCACTGGGCCTAAGTTTGAATTATATCCCTGAATAGGGACCTGCCATCCATGTGCTAAATGCAGACTATGGCAGGCCCTGAGCATAGCTTGTCATAATTCACAGCAATATGTGCACGGCATTTCTCAGTTTCAGAATATAATCCAGAATAAGGCCCAGTGCAGAAAGGGCCCTTGGGCCTGTTCGCACTTGGCTTTTTTCTGGAGTATATCTCAGGATAGGGCTGTGTGGCCCACATGCTAATGCAGACTCTGGTAGGCGTCACCTGAGACCTGCTGTAACCTGCACTAGCATGTGGATAGCAGGCCCCTGTTCCAGGATATATTCTAGAATAAAGCCAAGTGTGAATAGGCCCCTGGTCTGATCTTAGACCCTGTTGTTGTGCCTTCAGGACACAGCAGTTAGAGGCACCGCTTTACAGTGGCCAGGGCCACACCTTCCCTTTAAACCTTCTTCAGTCCATCTTCTGATCGCAATGTTTGCACATTTTCATTTCTATCTATTTTATTTGTGGAATTTCCAGGAAGCCCAAACGGAGAGTGGAAGGTCTCCAGATTAAAAGGGTAGAAGTGAACATGTGTGGATGTCGATCAGAAGATGGTCTGGAGAAGGTTTAAAGGTAAAGGTGATGATCTTGGGCAGTGGTTTGTTCCAGTTCTATCTCCAGCTGGGGGAATTTTCAATCAACTCTTGGAGAAGGCCCGTTGGAATGAGTCCTGGGTAGAATCCACACCCCCGAGAACTCCAGTAGACAGGTTGGCTCCTAATCCCAGGTGCTTACTGTGCAGATGGGCTTTATCTGGAGGAATAGTCCATATAGGCTGTCCTGGAGCACAGCAACTTTTCACCAAATCCCAAAATGACCAACTCTGTGAAATGAAACTGCCGTCTTACTTGGATGCTGGGTCATGTTGCTCCTTAGCTTTGAAATTCGGCCATTTGGCACAGCTTCCTCCAGCACATTCCACCAACCTTCTGGCTTACTATGCTGGGTGCAAATTTCCACAGGGAACATCACAGGGCTGGAGGTGGAAGTCGCCTGTGTTCTCAAACCCTTATGTTCTGTATCTTATGTGACGGTGTTATGGCAGGCAGATGTTTCTCAAGGCAGGGAATTGGGAATGTCGTCTTGCAAACAAAGGGGAAGGTTTGGAAACATGGCATGAGGAACTATTTAGCTAGGTGAGGCTGCATAATATATAGTGTGGTTCCTATATTCTGTCTGGTTTAGTATTATCCACTGACATTGTAACAACACAGTTACATTACTTAGCAAACTAGGTGTTGTGCTTCAAGACCCAAGCTTATGGTTAAACAGAAGAGCAAACTACAGTACACAAAATACATACATATTATGGGCTAATTCAAGTAAGGCTTTGAATAAAACAACTGAATCTTTTCCTGTATAGACATCAACGCAGCACTGCAACTATAGTGTTTTTTGCTTGGTTACTTTTCAGTTTGCCACGTGATGCCTGCCTTATTTACCATCTCTACTAGGAGTGCACATGAATGCAATTTTCAAATTTGATTTGTAACAAATCAAATATTCAAAAATCCGAATCTATCCAAATAACAAAAAACCAAATGTCCGGACATTGAATTTGATATGAATACCATCTGTATGTATTTGTACAAATAATTCAGATATTTGTATCTGTACAGGTGCATACACATCTTGCACGTATCCATATGCAACCCGTACGCATCCTGTACGCATCCTGTTTTCAACCCATATGGATGTATGAGATGCTTATCTACCCAAACAGATACAAATGTCCAGATTATTCATACAAATAACTCAAGATATTCGTATTTGTTCAAATTCGGAAATCCGAATGTCCAGGCATTTGATTTCCATACAAATGTCCAAATTTGTCCGAATAACGAATATTTCAAATATTCACACACATCCCTAATCTCCACCCAATAGATGTTAAGAACTACTAGTCACTGTGGACATATATATATATGTGTGTGTGTGTATATATATGTGTGTGTGGACATATATATATATGTGTGTGTGTGTGTGTGTGTATACACACACACACACACACACACACTAGAACAGTTGCCAGGTGAAGCGGCCCAGCTGTCCTGGAACAAAGCCATCTGCACGTGGACAGCCTATTCCAGGACAGGCCCTGCATTTCTCCTGCTGCTCTGAAGCTTGTGTGTGCATCAGAACCTGCTGCAAGGGACACCAATGGCCAGGAACTAAAGCACTCAGCCTTGGAAGCCTGGGGGACCCCATTTTGGTGGCACAATTTGGTACGCTGTAAAAATGGGTCCCCCTGCTAAACCAGAGGCATGCATCTTTCTGCAGGCCTCGTTGGGCCAGTTTATTCATATATAGTCCCACGGGAGATCTTTTTAAAAGGTCTACTGCTGTCCCAGTCTAGGTAGCCAATTTGAGCTAATGTGGGTAAAACATGCTAGTAGGGGGTGGGATGGAACATGGAGTGTTTTTGCACTTGCCTAGCGTTTGCACTTGCAAACACTAGTACATGATAGCCTAGCCCTAATGTGACCAGAGACTTACCTGTGTCCGGTTGCGTGTCCCAAACCCTGGCGGGGCGCTGCCATTTTGATCTGGCAGCCTGCGCAACTATGCACGCACTGGCGCTATGGCATCACTGGCGCTCTGCACATGCAGTCACGTCAGGGTCATTTGAGGGCCCAGTGCACTTCCATGACAGCTCAGACATCCCCCTCAACCGGAAACAGTGCAGATGGTCACCGCATGGACGTAACAGGTAAGGTTGTGGTTGTGATTGGTTAGAGTTAGTATGCTTGTGGTGCACGATTTTGGTATTCCCAGATAAGAGTCCGGCTCCTTAACCACTAGACAAAACTGACAGCGGCGAGTGACACACATGCTCTTATCCAAGTCTAATCTATCTTCTCTAAGTTAAAATATTCACAAGAAAGACTCTTACTGGTGCACAAACAGTCTCATCTGCAAGGTATCTCCAACACTGTGTTCACACGCAATTTTAAAAAAATCTGAGATGGCTTAGAGAAGATTTGCAGGTGGGATTGTTCACTCCCCCTCTTATGGAGTGAAAGATCCAGAAGCGCATGGTGCTTGCTACACGACCATGCCAGTTTGCCATTTTTGGCCCAGTTTAGCCCCGGACATCCGCGATGGCTATTCTCTAGGTTGTGGATCATGTGAGCAGGCCTCCAGACAAGGGAAGTCCTCTTGCTTTATGGCTGCAGGATTTCACCCCAGCATCCTGGAGCTATCTTGGGATTGTCATGGACACATGTGGGAATCCCAACATGGTGGGAGGGCGATCTCAGGTTGTACACCCTGTTTGGATGCAGCCTAAACTAGAAAAGATGGGTTACATGCCATCGCCTCTAAAAATTTTGACGGGATAATTTTGGCACTCGTGAAGGCAGACCTGGGAGGTCTTTTTTTCTTTGTTTATATGATTGCAGCCTTTGTCGAAAAGAAATCAAAGGTGACAATGCCAGCACAGTTGTGGAAAAGTACATGATGTCATCACATGCCTTTAGGGAAATCTCTACTATCTGTTTCTTATCTTCGGAGGCAGCATGCCTAAATTTCACTACAAGGACATGTTGGTACTAGTGACAAGCAAGCAGCACTATTACATAAGGTATAGAATTGCTGCTTTATTTATTATTTGTATTTCTATCTCACCCTATACCCAAAGGTCTCAGGGAGGGTAACAACATTTAAAATCAAACGTATATTAAAACAACAACTGTATTTATTAAAATAATAATAGTGTCTGTAAAGTGGGGAGAGACAGTATATTCCGATTTAAACAAAGGCCAGGGAAAAGAGGTGCATCTTCAGGGCCCTCCTAAATGTATACAGTGAAGGGGCCTGATGCACTTCAAGGGGGAGACTATTCCATAGCCTGGGGGCCATCACTGAGAAGGCCCTCCCATGGGTTCACATCATTTTTACTGCAGAAGGTGGTGGGACAACCAAGAGCACCTCCCCTCCAGATCTTAAGGCAGGTCAAAATGTGAGTTTTGGCCCTTTCCTTACCTTTCCGGGCCACTGGAGAGAGAGCATCCACACCAGTGCTGGGTATCATCTAAGGTGCTGCCCAAGGACGTGGGCACGTCAGGTGAGCACGTTACCATTGTCCTGGTAGCGGCGACGGCACACAAACAATCCCACCAGCCACCAGAATGAAGATGGCAGCGCCTGGATACGTGTCCAGACCTTTGGTAGGTCTGCAGACTCACAAAGGGAGGGATGGCGTGCACAGCAGTGGGAATGCACTACTGCCACCCCCTGGATGAGATGGGAAGTGCAGAAACACCTCTGGAATATAGGCTTGCTGTCCACATGCTGGTGCAGAGTATGGCAGGCACTGAGCTGCACTAGTGTGCAGACAGCTATTAGAATATATTAAAGAAGATCCAGCACACAAAAGGACTTTGAACAATCTCTGTTCTGCAACTAACTCCCTTTTTCCACACCCAGTCAAAGATCTGGATCTTCAAGATCCGGATGTTTTGAGATAGGGTCTGTGGCGACTCAGACCAGCCCTCCCTCCCTCGTCCTCCGCAGAGCAACGCAGAAAGGCAGTGAGCTGCTGAGTTGCCTGCCAGCTCTGGTAGGGCTTTGTCCCTAAAGTTCCCTCCCACTGGCGTCCTGCTTTATATGTGTGGGTTTCAGACTCCCATTAAGCAGCAGACTGACCCTGGGATAAAACAAACAATGTTTATTGTTACAAAAGGATAAAATAAAGAAGCACGTTTGCAGTTTGGCTTAAATATCCTTTGGTTGCTTAAAAGAATGATGTTGCAAAGAATAAACTGTCCCATTCCCTTCACAAAGTTCTACTGTAAGCAAACAGTAAACACCAATAGTCTTTAGCCCCTCTCAACCAGTAGGTTACATTCCTAAAATAATAAAGATTGCTCTGCAGCAGTCCTGTCCTGCCTCCCTGGGCTCTGCTCTGGCTCCGAGTGGAGAGACCCGTACACGCACACTCGAACCAGCGTGCCCCAAGGGGAGAGACCTTCCTCTTCTCTTCTCCTCCCTAACCCAAGAGGAGAGGCCTACACGAAGGCAAGTTCGGAGTAGCACTCCCTGATCCCCCTCTACCCAAGACGAGACATGAGATAGATGGTGAGCTGCCTGCTTTTATAGTCCGCGATCCATCAGTTCCAATTGGTCCATTTTGTCAGGCTGGCGTGGCTTCCCCCGGTGCTCCGCCCTGGCTATCAGTCACGGAGCTCGATAAGCCCGTGAAACTGCCGCTCGGCCTCTGACTCCTGGCATGAACGCCACAGGGTCTTCCTGGAGATCCGGATCTGGAAGATGCCTGAAGACCCCATGGTGGACACCTTTAACCAGGTCCACACAAAATCCAGATTTAAGGCCCTGAAGAACCCATTAAATCTGGATTCCTCTGCCCTTGTGGGGATAGGACCTTGCAGATGGGGCCTTTAATGGGGTCCAGGTGAGGACAGGGCCTTCCCAATTGGTACCAATCAGGTACCAATTGGGTTCCTAATAGGGTCTTAGAAGGATTCTAAGCCCTAGTGGAAAAAGGCCCTAAGATGACTGAAATCTTTGAAAGCATGTTCCCACCTGTTATCATCCAAAGAAATGCATGCCTGTACTGTCTAGGGATGGGAACTGGTTTGCTTATTTACAGTATTTAAATTATCCCTCAGTTTCCAGGAAATAACAATTTTTAAATGGCTTACAGAAATCATAAAGACTGAATGTGAAACATAAATATGTCCAAGCTGGCTGGTAGGAACAACTTTGCCATTGGGCAATTCAAGCAAACACCAAGGGTTTTATGGGTGTTTAAGCTTTCACACCCATCCAAGTTCTCTTTGTACCTGCTTTCACACCCATCCAAGTTTTTTTTGTTTTGAATATGTGTATTGATTTTACAATATACGTTCCAAGCAATCTATTCAGATCCAGTAGCAGCAGCATTATGACCAGTGTGACCTCACAGAAGAAGAAGAGTTGGGCTAAGGGACTGAAGGGGAGATAGGGGACAGCTGGTCAGGAGTGACTGTATGTTCTCATACACTTCGGGAAGAATCTGATGACCCAGCAAGGGCCAATCTAGTTGTCCACCTGATTTTGTCTTCTGCGTTAAAGGCATTAAAGCGCTGGGGCTGCTGGGTTTAAGCTTCTAGATCAAGATCTGTGATAGAGATACAGTGCCCTTATAGGCATGTGAATGTGGAGGCCTATGTAGCTGTGAGTGGTGGGGCAGAGCCAGAGCTACCCCGCTCCAAATGGTGGCCTCTAAGCCTGCCCCTGGACACGTGGCTCAATACGCGTATGGACATGTGGCCTCTGATCCAGTCTTTGCGGTGTAAGACCAGATTGAAGACACCATTAATGGGTCTAACATTAATCCGGATTTAAGGGCCCAAAGACCCCATTAAATCCAGATTTCACCAGTGCTCATGGATCCTTAAGGGGTCTTGTGTGTGGACGGTACATAACAGATCCATACCAATCGAATACCTATCGGGTCCTTAATGGGGTTTTCATTGCTAGTGCAAAACCAGCCCTTAAGGTGCCTACGTTCCCACCACAGGTGAAAATAAGTGGGGTAGTATACCATCTAGACAAAACTTTAAGATAAAGCTCTCTTGTATATTGTTGGTTGAAGCAGGGGTATTTACTTGTCCAGATCAGATTTAGAAAACTTTAAAAATTTATAGAAAATCAGCCTTAAGAGACCGTTGTGTAGCTTCTCCAGTTGTGTAAAGTTGTGTAACTTTAGATTGCTAAGCTAAATAGCTGAAGAAGATACCTGCAGATAACCCTGACAGGTTTGTCAGCTTGAAACCTTTAATTTAGAGACAAAAAGTATCAGTAAAAACAAACTTCCTTTGAAAGAATTAAGACTATGTGAGGCTTACCCCCCCCCAAAAAAAACCCTTTTGAAGGAGGTTGCAAAAGAGTGACCCTGATGAGATAATTGCCCTGCAGAACCACAGAAGTCCAAAAAGAAAATAAGCACCTGTCTAAAAATTGGATTTTAAGCTGTCAATCAATCTAGTGAGGCACCTGGCTCTTCCTTGCACCCAGACCTGTAAAATAAAGAATAGGTCCTTTCACAGAGACATCACATAATGATTAAAGCACAGCAAAAATACAACTAGTGAAAAGTTACATTCAACAATATTGGGGTAGATTACTACCCCAAGCAGTTTTTTTTTCCTGGAGGCCATCTGTATGTTCTAAGATGCTGGTTTTATTTTATTTTGCTTAGTTTACTCCAAGAGAGTTCCCTGATATTGTCTTAAATTTACAAGACTTTAGGATTAAAGACTACAGCATAATCAGCTCTCCAGAGACAATGTGGCAGAAATCTACTCCCAAACAAAAAAGGGTCTGCCAAAAAGTATAAAATAAGTCATAAACAGGGTAAAATAAGTCCCTTTTTACAAATATAATACAAAAGCAAATATGTAAAGAAATAACTGAATTCAAATGCAGAGAAGCCAATATAATTACTAGAAGGGTACAATACCCCACTGAAAAGTTAAAATTACTGAATACAATTTAATCAGTTAATATTCCAAATTGCCAAGCAAGAGGCCAGACGCGTTTCGACTAAAAGTCTTCCTCAGCGGCCTATGGATATTCAAAATAAAATACAGAGTCACATTGTGAGCTGTGTATATATTTTATTTTGAATATCCATAGGCCACTTATTTTACCCTGTTTATGACTTATTTTATACTTTTTGGCAGACCCTTTTTTTTTGTTTGGTTTTTGGTTTTGCACTTTGGGTTTTTTGCCTTGGGAATTTGTGTTGGTTTGCAGAAATATACTCCACATGTGAGAATATCAGACAATAAGCTCTTTGTATCTCCATCACAGATCTTGATCTAAGCTTAAACCCAGCGGCCCGACGCTTTAATGCCTTTAATACAGAGGACAAAATCAGGTGGACATCTAAATTGGCCCTTGCTGGGTCATCAGATTCTTGCTGAAGCGTATGAGAACATACAGTCATTCCTGGGCGGCTCGCCCCTACCTCCCCTTCAGGCCCATAGCTTCCCCCCCTGCAGCTGTGATACTACTGTGGCGCATGCGGTGAGGCGCACGTCAGGTGGGATGGGGCAGCCAATGGGAGCTAAGCTGCAGGCTTAGCTCTTGTTCACTGTTCTCGCCATCCTCTCCAGACTGGCAGGAACATTCGAATTAACATGACACTGTGGAGCGAGTGCTCATCCTTCCGCAGTAGGTAGATTTGAAGTAGCAGCAGCATAATGCACCACCACTACGCAGTATTGGGTGTCAGGTGTGACGTCCACGCCCCAACTGTGCATCGGAATGCACAGTATCTGTAAGTCTGAACACAACCCAAGGCACACAAGTTGAATCTTGCCGGAAATAAATGCTAGAAGGCTCCACAGCACCATCTAGTGGGTCTCATTAGGACCATCTCTTTGTTATTGCAAGTTTTAATCCAGCTTCAGAATGAGAGCATACAAAGGGATGAGTCATTCTCAACACCAAGTTTTTGTGTGTTTGTTTTGTGTGTTTTGGGGCCCCACTGAGGCTTGGCACAACCTAGGGAAAGGAGTGAGGGAGAGCAGCTATTTTTTTAAAAAACTAAACTTTTTATTGGCTTTATAAAAAAACTCAAATCACCCTGAAACAACAATATTTGATGAAACGACAATATTGGATTGATCCGTTAAACCAAGAAAAGTTTACAATACTGAAACATTAATCAACATTAAGCATTAAACATATACTGTTTACAAAGTAGATTACAAAGAATGATTTCAACTTAAAGGAATACAGTTCAGAATATACTAGATATAAGATTATTGATTGTATAAATGGCGGTGAAGGGAGAGTGTCAACCTCCAATCTAGTCAGTTCTGAGATCAAGGGAGACGAAACTTCCAAGAGAGACTTATGATAAAACATGTATTGATTAGCCCATTAGACCATATCAAAATACAGAGGTATAATACACAACATAGCAACACAGAAACTTAAAATCTAATAAAAATCTGCACGGGTCTTCATTGCCCTCAGGATAAAAAGTGCAACCTTTAGAACAGGCTGCCTGTCCGAGCCCCTGAGCAGTACGTTTAGTTTCCTGGTATCATCCAAAAGGTTATAGTTTCCTAGAAGAGGCTCTGTATAATGACTCCTTATTTTCTCATAGAGACAGACCAAGAGAGACATTTTGGGGGATAGACCTTGCACCAACCGATTCTGATAAGTCATAAGTTCTTGTCTAGCAAGTTCCCATAATTTGCTATACCAAATGTCTATACTTAAAACCTTTGGAATTTTTCTGTTCTTTCGCTACGACTAGTTTGGCTGCATAAAAACAGAAATTCAAAAGGACTTTGTTACTAGTTTGAACGTTATGATCTTTATAGTTCAGGTGTAAATTCTATGTTTTCCTTTAATATTAGATTTATTTCCTTTTTCACTTTAGGTACCCAGCTATTTTGGGGAGTTGTGTGTGTGTGTGTGTGGGTTTCCACTGTCACTAGAAGTACCCATTAATGGGTACTTAATGGGTACTTTTAGTGACAGTGGAAAAACACCCTGCGTGTGTGTAGCATGCTAGTTGGTCCACCCAGGCAACCAACTTGGTCACAATTTGCAGAGCAAATCCTGTGTCCATGATATTGAGGTGCAAAACCGTCTTGTGTTTCATTGAGCTTACTAATGGGGGGGCGGTGATTTTTTAAAAAAGGTCCTTCGCCATCCATCAACGCTTTTGGACGGTTCTGTAGGGGACAGTTTTGTCTAGTGGTTAGGGAGCCGGATTCTTATCTGGGAACACCAGGTCTGAGTCCACCCTCCCCCATGAAGCCAGCTGGGTGACCTTGGGCTAGTCACGGCTCTCTTCTGAGCTCTCACAGGCCCACCCACCTCACAGGGTGTCTGTTGTGGGGGTAGAATAGAATAGCTTTGTCAGCCGCCTGGAATCCCCTTAAATGGGTGAGAAAAGCGGGGTAGAAAAGCCAACACTACTACTTCCTCCACGAAGCCAGCTGGGTGGCCTTGGGCAAGTCACAGCTCTCCTCTGAGCTCTCACAGCCCCACCCACCTCACAGGGTGTCTGTTGTGGGGAGAAGAATAGAAGATTTGTCAGACGCTTCGAGTCCCCTTAAATGGGTGAGAAACGCGGGGTAGAAAAGCTATTTCTTCTTCTTCTACCTCTTCTTTTTTCCCTTCCCGTAATGGCGCCCTCGCTGTGCAGTGCCTTCAGCCCTTCTTCCGGAGGAACCACGTGACTCTCGTTTCAGAGCCATTGCATCAGCCGCGCCGCAGTATCCTCCTCGCTGTAGCGTTAGAGGGAAGGCGACAGATGCTAGGCGGGATGCGGTTGACGGGCAGCTCCTTCAGCCAATCACCACTCGGTTCCTGGGTTCACTGACAGAGAGCAGTGCCGTGACGGGCTGCAGCAGCCGGCAGAAAGCGCAGGGTCAGCAAGGTAGGGTGCGCGGCAGTGCTGCACATAGCTTGTCTGGCTTGCAGCAGAGGAGGAGGAGGAGGGCGGACCTGGTGCTGGGGAGATCGCAGCCCGGGAGAGCGACCAGGTGTTAGAGGCGGCGTGATACGGGTACGTGTGAAGGGGGAGGAAAGGGGGCTGAATCAAGGATGACCGAGTGGTGGTGGGGTCTCCTCGCATGCGGGGTCAAGCCTGGTTCGTATGTGGTCCGGCCAAGAGACACAGCCTTGGAGGACACTAGATCGTGAGAATGCCAGAAACACGTGAACGGCGGTCCTTCCCTGTTCTGCTGGGCAATGCCTTGGAGGACACTAGATCGTGGGAATGCCAGAAACACGTGAACAGTGAGCCTTCCCTGTTCTGCTGGGCAATGCCTTGGAGGACACTAGAT
This sequence comes from Aspidoscelis tigris stejnegeri, assembly GCA_023333525.1. Taxonomy (NCBI): domain Eukaryota; kingdom Metazoa; phylum Chordata; class Lepidosauria; order Squamata; family Teiidae; genus Aspidoscelis; species Aspidoscelis tigris. The sequence goes on from JALMGA010000013.1 coordinate 8,992,784, forward strand.
CGTGGGAATGCCAGAAACACGTGAACAGTGAGCCCTGCCCTACTGGGCAGGACATGGCGTGATAGGCTGTAGGCTGGGGGTGTGGCTCTTGAAGCCAGGAGCAGGGGTTGTGCCCTGCTCCTTATGATTTACCAGTGGCATCTAGACGGGGCAAGAGATACGTGTGTGGGGATCCAGATGTGTTGTATTGCCAGAAAGGCAGCAGCGAGTCCCCGAAAGTGAGCCCATTGCTGCGCCTCTAGCCCGACTCAAAACCGCCTCTGGCCTTCCTGTAGTTCCTTCCCTTTCAGAGGTACTAGGCATAGGGACTGGCAGAGGGCCTTTTCTGTGGTGGCCCCTAGACTCTGGAACAGCCTCCCTCTTGATGCTCACCAGACACCTTCATTGTATAGTTTTCGGTGCCTGTTGAAAACATATCTTTTCACCCAGGCTTCCGCTTCTTAAACAGCTTCCTCAGGGTGCTCTCCTGGGCGGGAGGAAGGGAGTTATATTTTTAATCATGTTTTACTATTCAATATGTTTTAATTTTATTGCAACCCGCCCTGGGACCATTTGGTGAAGGGCAGGATATAAATTTTCTAAATAAATAAATAGAAGAAGAGTTGGCTTTTCTACATTACTTTTCTCACCCATTTAAGGGGACTCAGAGTGGCTGACAAAGCTTCTGTTCTTCTCCCCACAACAGAACACCTTGTGAGGTAGGTGGGGCTGTGAGAGCTCAGAAGAGAGCTGTGACTAGCCCAAGGTCACCCAGCTGGCTTCATCGAGGAGGAAGAAGAGTTGGCTTTTCTACACTGCTTTTCTCACCCATTTAAGGGGACTCAAAGCAACTGACAAAGCTTTCTATTCTTCTCCCTATAAGAGAACACCCTGTGGGGTGGGTGGGGCTGTGAGAGCTCAGAAGAGAGCTGTGACTAGCCCAAGGTCACCCAGCTGGCTTCGTAGGGGGGGGGGAATCGAACCCGGTATTCCCAGATAAGCATCCAGCTCCCTAACCACTAGGCCAAAGTGGCTTACTGAAGGCATTGGTGGGGTAGGTCGCTTCTGTGTCCTCCCAGTCAACCAGGCTGCAGTTCTGTGCTTCCACTTTGCCATGTGACGGACTTTTCACCTCTCCGTCACCCAGGAAATTATGATTTGCTAAACTACAGGTCCCGTGAGCTCTAGCTTGCCACCCAATGGGAAGGAATTATGGGAACTGTGTAGTAACATTTACAGGACTACAATTTGGCCTCGCTTGTACTGTGGACTTTGTAACACCCCTGTCATAAGTAGTTTCCTATGGTACTTCATTTCAGAAGGCCTTTTCTGTGGTGGCCCCTAGACTCTGGAACAGCCCCCCCCCCTTGAGGTTTGCCAGGCGCCTATGCTGTATAGTTTTCGGCGCCTGGTGAAAACGTGTCTTTTTCACCCTGGCTTTTGCTGTTTAAATGGCTTCCTCAGGGTGCTGTCCTGTTAGGGGTAGGGGTGGGAGGGAAGGGGTTATATTTTTAATTATGTTTTATTATTTGTTATGTTTTATTCTCATTGTAACCTGTCTTGGGACCATTCGGTGAAGGGTGGGATATAAATTTCCTAAATAAATAAATCTGGAGAGACACACACACACACCCAGCCCGGCTGTCCCCTCAAGTATCACAGAATCATAGGAGTTGGAAGGGACCTCCAGGGTCATCCAGTCCACCCCCCTGCTCCATGCAGGATTTCCTAAACCATCCCAGACAGATGTAGGTCCAGCCTCTGCTTGGAGACCTCCAGCAAAGGAGAACCCACTACCTCCCATGGCAACCTATTCCATTGACTGATCACCCTCACTGTCAGGACGTTTTTCCTAATATCTAATCTGTATTGACTCCCTTGAAGTTTCATCCCATTGTTTCTAGTCCTCCCATCTTGTGCAAGTGAGAATAGGGACGATCCCTCTGCACTGTGACAGCCCTTCAGATACTTGAAGACCGCTATCATGTCTCCCCTCAGTCTTCTCTTCTGCAGGCTAAACATTCCTAGATCCTAGAGGTCCCTTCCAACTCTGCGATTCTATGATCCTAGCTTTGAAGGCCCCAGGGGACATTGTGGTGGTGTGCTACTGAAATGGGTCTCCCAGCGCTAGTTCACAGGTAGACCTTCATACCAAGATCTACCAGTGATCCAGATCACGGGGCCCATGATCTGAATCACGCTTCACCCTGCATGTATGGAGCATAATAGTTAGTAGTGGGCAAGGCCTACCATATTCTTCAATGATGGGCAGAAGACAGACCCTTAGTAGAAGGTCCTTTAGTAAACTTGCTGGGAAGGAATACCAGCAGGAGGGGGAGAGGAGCAGGAGGAAGAGAAGAAAGTGAAGAAGAGGAAGAGGAAGAAGAGTTGGCTTTTCTACCCCGCTTTTCTCACCCATTTAAGAGGACTCAATGTGGCTGACAAAGCTTTTCTATTCTTCTCCCCACAACAGAACACCCTGTGAGGTAAGTGGGGCTGTGAGAGCTCCGAAGAGAGCTGTGACTAGCTCAAGGTCACCCAGCTGGCTTCATGGGGGAGGGTGGAATTGAACCCGGTATTCCCAGATAAGAGTCCCGCTCCCTAGCCACTAGACCAAACTGGCTCACGAAAGAAAGGCACTCAGTACAGTATGTGATTCCAGCCACTCTACTCTACTATTTCTATTTCTTGTTATTGATTGCATGTACACTGTTTTTGGAATTCAGTTGAAATAGATACTTGGAGTGCGACCTGCTAGTTTAAACCTGTTGCTCCAAGTGCTCTAGCCTTCCCCTCACAAGCTTTTTATTGTTTCATTTAATCTTAACGTTTTGTTATCTCTCTGTCTTTCTCACTAGTGTCTAAGATGGAGACGTTAACAGCCAGCCAGATCCGCCAACGGTTCATCGATTTCTTTGCGGAAAACCAGCACACCTATGTGCACTCTTCTGCCACTATCCCACTGGATGACCCAACCCTCCTCTTTGCTAATGCTGGCATGAATCAGGTCAGACATGGGCGTTTGCTAAGCCTTGAAGGGTTTGGAAGAACTCTCCCCCTGCCAAAATTCTAGAACTCAGTGGCCTACCATTGGGGTGTGGAGGATGCCATCTTGAATGGTTTTCTAAGCATTCGAGGCAACCATATCCGTCTTCTCACTTGTGGCGGTTTTGCGGTTGTTATACCTTGTTCCATAGTTTTCTGTGAACCTAAGCTTTCAGATATGACTCTGATTTCCGTCGTCAGAGGAACTGGACCTGAAAGAGTCGAGTGCAACTTTGGAAGAGTCCACTGCATTGAACTCTACCAAAAGTCAGATCCTCTGAAGATGGATATCGTAGCTATAGAACAAGGCGTAACAACCCAAAAACTGCAACAACTCGGATTGGAACTGGCTGTGAAAGCCTTCATCCCACCATACTCCTCTTACATAGGAATAGGTTTGCATGGTGAAACACCTGACAAAGTCAGCCCTAAGACCAAGATGAGCCCTCACCTAAGCTTCCCTTGTTCCTAACTGCTCTTTCTGGCCTTCTCAAAGCCTAGAGATAAGGCCATCCATTCCTGCATTGAAACCATTGGTCAGGTGATGTGGTCATAGGTGGCCTCACCTTCTTGGCTCCACCAATGTCCCAGTAGATTCCTTAAAAAAAAGAGGCTGATAAATTCCACCACCCTCAGCCTGTACCCATTTTGGTCAATTTCCCACCCTCCGTATGTTTTTGGCTACTGTTTTCTGGGTGGCTGGTGGAAGCTGTAGTATCAAACATCTAAAGAACATTAGGTAGTAGAAGTTTGCTGTGGTATATCAGGAACATAAATGCAGTTGTGAAGCATCAAAATGGTGCTGTGGAAGAAGATGGTGGAAATAAGAATTGCTTAATATAATTAACACGCATTGCCATCTCAACCTCTTAACTTCAAGATCATTGTGCACGTGGTCTGCAATGAATTTGCTGCATCATCTGCCCTGTTTCTGTGGGACGCCCGAGTTGAGGATTGCTTTCTTCCTTTTCTCCCAGTTCAAACCCATTTTTCTCAACACTATTGACCCCTCTCACCCGATGGCGAAGCTGACGCGAGCCGCAAACACCCAAAAGTGCATCCGAGCTGGTGGAAAGCACAACGACCTAGATGATGTTGGCAAAGACGTCTACCATCACACCTTCTTTGAAATGCTGGGCTCCTGGTCCTTTGGCGATTACTTCAAGGTATGTTGGACATACTATGGGCTATGTTCGCTTGGACCAAGGGAATTGCTGGCTTAAATGAAGGTAGCAGCCTGAGCACATTGATTGCTGACTGCTGGTAGAACTGGAATGTGTAAATTGAAACTGGAGAGCCCAGGTAGAATGGAGGTAGGGCTTGTTATTTTATAGGTCCTCAAATCCCCGAAATAGAGAAGTTCCCTGTTCTTGGTGCAGTTGCGTTCCATCAAATGTACATCTTGAGTCATCTTTGGCACTTGAGCCTTAGGTGGCATTTTGGATCAAAGGTGCCTGTTTCCAACAGTCTGGTTCATCAGCTATAGCTTTTCCTAGATAGTGATGGCTCTGTGATTCATGCTCTGCTAGCTCTCAGGCTGGACTACTGTAATACATTCTCTTTGGAGCTGCCCTTGAGGTTGTTTTGCAGCTGAACCTATTGCGGCATGGCACAACCAAGCTGCCAGTGGCTGTTTCCAGGCCTGTCTTGAAAGATTACCCACCCAGCCAAACTGTTGATGGTCACATAAAAGATTCCAAATGTTTTGCGGTCCCAGTGTTTAAGCATGTGGCTGATGAAGTGGAGTGGTAAAGGATCTTCTCTATAGCTCCTTCCAGACCTTTTCTCTGCAGTGCCTTTTATATATATATATCTTTCAGCATCCTGCTAAGACTCACTTTTTTTATCCAGTCCTTTGGGCTTAAGGTTCTCCTTTTCCATGCTTTTGTACTTCACTTTTGAGTTTCTTTTATTGGTTTTGTTACTCTTGGCAGCAGTGTTTGGGAGACACTGGAGGCCTGCGAAGCTAAAACAAACATGGAGCTTTGAAAACAAGTTGCCAGCAAGCTACGTGGCACTAAAAGTGGCCATCAAGGCACAGTGTGTTTCAGGATATCTCAGCTAGTTTTAGGGACCACCACTTAATCTTATTTTTTAAGATCATTAGCAGCAGTTTTTAATATGGGCAAGCAGCTGACTCTGGCAGATTCAGAGAGGTTGCTACTAGGGGTGTGCACGAATGCAATTTTGGGGATTCGATTCGAATATCCAAAAATTTGGATCGATTTGTATGAATTTTCGGTCCGTATTTGCAAATACGAATGTCGACGACATTTGTATGTGCCCACACACATCCCATAGGCATCCCGGTTTTGGATCTGTACAAATGTGTACAGATGCCGTAAAGATGCGTACGGGCAAGTACGCATCGTGTACGTATCCTCACACATATGAATGTTCCAATAATTTGTACAAATGATTCAACAATTCAAAATTAGTTCAGATGTTTAAATTTGAATTTATAGACATCCGATTCGAATGCAGATGTCCAAATTCGAAAAAATTCAATCAAATTTTGAATGTTTCGAATATTCATGCACATACCTAGTTGCTACTATTCGGGTTGGCTTCTACTTACTACTGGGCTTCAAAAAGTTCTAATGAAACATTAGTTCCTACGGCAGTGTACCCATTTCCTGGTAGATTCACTGATTCCAGTGCATTAAATGGCTTTCACTAGTTAATCAACCACTCTAGATATCAGGATACTTTCAGCCCTGTTTTCTTTCTCCTCTCAGGAACTGGCTTGTAAATTTGCCTTGGATTTACTCACCAAAGAGTTTGGCATCCCGGTTGAGAGACTGTATGTCACATACTTCGGCGGTAATGAGGCTGCTGGTTTGCAGCCGGACTTGGATTGTAAACAAATTTGGCTTGATTTAGGGTGAGTTTCATTTGTTTGAAAATCTCAAGGGTGTAAAGAGCTGCCTTTCCATTTTGGAAATGAAGAGCTACCCTTTTCTTGGATTACCAGATGAAAAGGAGAGCAAGACTTCTATGCCCAGGAGTCACCATTGGAAGGATATCCCTTCTGTTTGAGAATAACAACAACTGTGGTTAATACTTACTAAGACTGGGGGAAATAAGCTAGTTTCTGAAACTGATGATTTGTAGTTTGTTCAGAACTAATCATGGTTGAGAGTAAGGATGCCTCCAGTCTTGCGGAATAAATCCGCAGAATACTTACTGCACAGCAACGACCAGCCACCCTGACTCGAAAGGCAGCTCCATAGCTTCCCCTAACGGAGCTGTGAGAGCTGAGGAGGCACACACCATCACGTGGGTTGAGGCAGCCAATCAGATTCAAGCTGCCCTTCCTGCTCTCGTCTTTATCTTCTCGCTGTTCTGCCTTCACTGGAGGGAAACTTGATTTTGTTTATACTGCAAAGCGAGTATCCTCTTACCAGCATTAAGAATAATGCGATGCCAGGACGATCCATCGATTGTCATGTGTGACGTCTCAGTCATGACCATGCATTCTGTGTCTGGACGCAAGCTAACTGTAGTTTCTGTGAGTTTAGTTAACGCATCATGATGAGCCTTCATTGAATCTCTTAAACCCTTTCTTCATAGCATTGATTAAAGTTAGTTCCTGTTGCTGCTGCCGCCATTCTACTGGCTTGGCATTTCTTCTCTTGCAGTTTGCCAGAGAACCGGATCCTTCCTGGCAGCATGAAAGACAATTTTTGGGAAATGGGAGACACGGGGCCATGTGGACCGTGCAGCGAGATTCACTATGACCGCATTGGAGATCGAGACGCTGCCCACCTTGTTAACCAGGACGACCCCAACGTGCTTGAGATCTGGAACCTGGTGTTCATACAGTTCAACAGGTGATATGGAAATAGCTTTTCTTCTTCTTTAGTTCAGTGGTGTGTGCCAAGATATGTGTGCAAAATATTTGTTTTAATTTATTTGTACACTGTTGGACCCCCATATCCACTGATTCGGTAACCATGGTTTCAGTTCACCATGGTTACTGGATCAGCCCTGCCCCACCCGATGCGGGCACCATAAGAAAAACCTCCCAGAACCAGGAGGTCTGTTTTAGCTTCCAGAACACCTGTTTCGGCCATCATAGAGCGTTGGAATAGGCCCATGATGCCACCAGAGCCCATCCCAAAATGTAAGAGGGTGGGTGGGAGGTGAGCGGGAGGCGTCCAGTGGCATCACACCCTTATTCCAACACTCTTCAGAAGCCGAAATAGGCCTTCCGGAGGCCAGGAAAGCACTTCCGGTTCTGTGGTTGCACAACTCCAGAACCGGAAGGCCTGTTCATGATTATGCACAGTTTCAGGTAAAATGTATCCCCAGTGGATACGGGGGTCCAACTGTACTGGGAATTTCAAATGATAAGACTAGTTTGATCCATAGCCTCTCCCCAGATGTAGGCAATGGCAAACCACTTCTGTATCTCTGCCAATCAATGAAAACTGCCCAGAGGTGACCATGGAAGTCCCCATACAGCCTGCCAGGAGTCAGCCGTGACTTGGTGCTACCCAAGAACAACAGATCCCCTTGAACACCAGCACAACTGAGAGCAGGACACCCCACCAAGAAAATGGCTTTTGACAAACACAACTATAACATGTAGTGCTTGAGTTGACATGGTGGGGGAAGAGCCATGCTCTTCCTCCACATCAAGTGAGCATCGGGTGGCACATTCAAAGCACCCTAGAGCCACCGTACTGAACCTAACACAGTACAGTAATCTGAAACAGCACTCTGCTAGAATTTTCTGCCTTGTAACATACGTGTCCTTCTCTTCTTCACTTGTTCTAGAGAGGCTGATGGGATCCTTAAACCTCTTCCCAAGAAGAGCATCGATACTGGCATGGGCCTGGAAAGGCTTGTATCTGTGCTGCAGAACAAGATGTCTAACTATGATACAGATCTCTTTGTGCCTTACTTTGAGGCAATCCAAAAGGTACCGTTCCTGGTGCAATGTGATGAATATAGAAATAAGTGGATTGGCTCCGGGTGGAACATGTTTCTAGGTGCCCTGAGAGCAGGACCTTTCTGTATGCCCTCTTGGTGGCACCGTTTGGCCCCCAGGTAATGGCATTCTTCCCACTACGCAGGCCAGGGCTTTTTCTGACAACTGAGGCTATGCTCATTCATAGCGAGAAGAAGAAGAGGAGGAAGAAAAGAACAACTGAAGAGTCCCGTAGAGACTGTGTGGCACTCATATCCTGACCCCATCTCTAATTAGGGACGTACACGAATATTTGTAGGCGTTCAAAATCTGAACGAATGTGCCAAATTTCAACATTCGAACTTGAATAGAATGTCCCAAAATTCGAACGTAAACATTCAAATTGAATTTTAGATCTATTCGTTCAAATTATCTGGACATTTATATGTGTACTGGCTCTGAAGAATAGCACAGGCTCCGAAGAGGACCCCACGCGAGAGCAATGCCAGTATTACGGACCTTTGTCAAAGGCTCTGGAGAATCTTCAAAGTTTGCGGCAGATCGCTCCAGAGAATCCCTGGAGCTTATAACAGAGGCGCTCCGGAGGATCTTCGAAGCATTTCCAAAGCGTCTACGGAGATTGCCCCCCTGTCACCCCAAAAACCTGGGGTGACGGGTGGGCCCCACGTGGATTGATCCAGATTCGCCACATGGGTGCTCTGGCATTTCCACTGCGGGCAGGCTAGCACCCATTGCTATTGGGTGCTGCACCACCCGTGGGGACGCATTGGGTATCTCCCTTAATCCGGATCTGCTAGATCCAGATTAGTTGAAGGACCCATTCCTTAGATCTGAATTAAGGGAGGTCAGTGGAAAAAAACCCTTTGGGCCCATTCCGTATTGGGAGCCAGAGTTGTGAGAATGCTGTGAGACTGGAGATAATCACTGTCGCAATGAGGTATAGATCATGGTTAAATATTACTAACGCATTTGTCCATGCAGCCCCATTCATTAGCTGTGGCTCAGCGACACAAAACTTATAATTTTGAGGGTGCCAGGTTGCCCCTTCTTGCCTTCACGGCCTCCTGAACCACCACTTGCTCTTTGTCACAAATACTTAAATTTTGCTCCGGCTGTTGAGCGTTGGGAAACTTCTCCTTCCTCGTAGGGCACCGGTTGCAGGCCGTACACCGGGCAAGTTGGAGAGGATGATACTGACGGCATCGACATGGCGTATCGCGTCCTGGCTGACCATGCTCGAACCATCACAGTAGCCCTTTCGGATGGCGGGAGGCCCGATAACACTGGCCGGGGGTAAGGGTGCCCTTGTACCAGCATGCGCTGTCTGTGGCTTGGTTTGTCACGGTACCACAGAGATTTACCTTGCCTTCTCCTCCTCTCGTCCAGGTATGTTCTGAGGCGAATCCTTCGGCGAGCGGTACGTTACGCCCACGAGAAACTCAATGCTCCCAAGGGATTTTTTGCCACAATGGTGGATGTGGTGGTAGAGTCTCTGGTAATTTCCCCCCTTCATCCTTTTCAGTTGCTGTTGCTCTTTAAAATTTATGGATATATAATATAAGAAGAGATACGGAATTTTTATAAGATGCTGCATATTTATCTTAGGGTGGCGCCTTCCCAGAACTGAAGAAGGACCCCGACATGGTGAAAGATATCATCAATGAAGAGGAAGTCCAGTTTCTCAAGACACTAAACAGAGGGCGTTGTATTCTGAACAGGAAGATTCAGAGTTTGGGAGACAGCAGAATTATTCCTGGTATGGAATCGAAAATGGTTAAAATTCAGCCTTGGTATTTTAGTTATTGCTGTTGGAGTTAGGAAGTGGCACAAGTAATTCCTGCAACTATTTAGCTTGAATTTTCTTTACCCGCCATTTCTAGGAGATACTGCCTGGCTGCTCTATGACACCTATGGCTTTCCTGTGGATCTGACAGGACTCATTGCGGAAGAGAAAGGCCTAAAGGTTGATATGGATGGCTTTGAAGAAGAGAGGAAGGCAGCTCAGGTATACCTTGGCCGTTAAACTTAGACCCTGTCCGCATGGGGCCTTTTTCAGGATTATATCTCGGAATTGGAACCTGCTTTCCGCATGCTGGTGCAGATCAAAGCCGGCCCTGCCCAGTGCCTGCTGGAGTCTGCACCCACACATGGTCGTCAGGCCCCTATTCCAGAATATAATCCAAAATGGGAAGAAGGCTTTAAAAGAAAATATTTAATTTACCTCAGTCTTACAAAAGAGTATCAAGATCTAAATGTTTTTAATAAAAATGAATAAATTATGACAGCTTAATAAACAGCCCTTCAGGTTAACGAACTAAAAGCATCCTGCTGACCATCTAGAGGTGGGTGGTCCTCCAAACCATTTACTAAGCTGGATGGTGTGGTGAGGAATTGGTGCCCGGGATCGTATGTGGAAGCCATGAGTTCTCCTTACTGGAACTGGTCTAATTTTGGTATCTTCTTTATTTTGCTTTTTCACCTTGGTTCCATACACAGCTCAAGTCCCAGGGAAAAGGAGGCGGTGATGAAGACCTTATCATGTTGGACATTTACGCCATTGAAGAACTTCGGTCAAGAGGCCTGGAGGCCACAGACGATTCCCTGAAGTACAACTACACAGCAGGTGACGATGGCACATATGGTAAGTCCCAAAGTGCTCTTCAAATGTGACCCCTTTTACCTTGCTTAGTTTTTTGGGGCTCCCCCCCCCTTTTTTTTTTTTTTTGCATTTTGGCCTGCCCCATCCCTGAAGGTCTCACTAAATATAAAAATGAACATATTAAAATAATGCAAGGTAGTTAGTAGCAGTTGGAGACTAGCAGGAGAAGGGTTGGTTGCATGACCTTTCGTAAACACGTCTACCTCTTCAGATGCTAGGGGGCCCAGTGGGCACCTCTACTTCTTCAGATGCTAGGGGGGCCAATAGGCAGGTCTACTTCTTCAGATGCTAGGGGGGGGCAATGGACATGTCTACTTCTTCAGATGCTAGGGGGCCCAATGGGCACGTCTACTTCAGATGCTAGGGGGCCCAATGGGCACATTTACTTCTTCAGATGCTAGGGGGCCCAGTGGGCACGTCTACTTCTTCAGATGCTAGGGGGCCCAATGGACATGTCTACTTCTTCAGATGCCAGGGGGTCCCCTAGCATCTGAAGAAGTAGACATGTCTACGATAGCTCATGCCACCAACCCTTCTCCTGTTAGTTTCCAAGTGCTACTGACTACCTTGCTGGACTTTACAAATTAGACTAACACGGCTATTTCTCTGATATATATTAAAATAATAACAGTCTCTGAAACTGGAGAGAAATGGCAGTTTCCCCCTTTAATCAAAGGCCAGGGGCTAAGAGGTGCATCTTCACTGCCTTCCTAAACATGTAAACTGAAGGCGCCTGATGCATCTCAAGGGGGAGACTGTTCTATAGTTGGGGAGCCATCACCAAGAAGGCCTTTATTCCTAATACCTGCCTCTCCTTTCATACACACAGAGTTCAGCAGCCCTGTGGCCACTGTGAAAGCCCTCCGCCGACAGAAAACGTTTGTGGAGGAAGTGTCTACGGGTCAAGAGTGTGGAGTTGTACTGGACCAAACCTGCTTCTATGCTGAACAGGGAGGACAGATTTTTGATGAAGGCTACCTTGTTAAGGAAGATGAAAGCAGTGAGGATGTACGTTGGGCTGAAAGAGCCGTGGGTCGCTTTGGGGCCCTGAATTTCATGCCAGGCGGGCTTTGCAGGCGTTTTAGCTTTTCAGCTTTTGCACTCAAGATGGAAGCCCGTTTGATCCTTGTTCTGCAGTAGCAGTAGAGTATGGGTGCTGGACTGTGACCCTCTAACTGTTTCTGAACTATGGTTCCCAGCGTATGGAATTCTGGGAGCTGAAGTTCAGGACCTTCCAGAGAGCTGCAGTTGAGCACCCCTGTGGTAGTAGATCATAACATGGACATAAATTTTCTGGCATTTCTGGATCCTTCTTTCTTCCTAAACTGCATAATCTTTAGGGCCTGCACGTTAACTCACCATTCAGCATGATCTGGACTGGAGAGCACCCTGTGTTTAACTCGCCTTCCTCCTCAAGTAAGAATAAATAATAGCCTCCAGGGCGATGAAAATCAGTAGTTAGGAGAAGATGCCTTTCTTTTCACTCTAGTGGTTAGGGAATGGGACTCATATCTGGGAATACCAGGTTCAATTCCACCCTCCTCCATGAAGTCAGCTGGGTAACCTTGGGCTAGTCACAGCTCTCTTTCTGAGCTCTCACAGCCCCGCCTACCTCACAGGGTGTTCTGTTGTGGGGAGAAGAATAGAAAGCTTTGTGCCTAGTTTGCTGAGAGCAAAGTCTTTCTTTCTTTCTTTCTTTCTTTCTTTCTTTCTTTCTTTCTTTCTTTCTTTCTTTCTTTCTTTCTTTCTTTCTTTCTTTCTTTCTTTCTTTCTTTCTTTCTTTCTTTCTTATCCATCCATCCATCCACCCGCACACCCATCCATCCTGCCTTTTTCCCAGACAGGAACTCAAGGTGGCATACATAATTAAACAGCAATATGACAGTATATAAAATTAAAACTACCCATAAACAATAAAATGTGAATAAAAACATATCAAAATACCATTACAGTATTTAAACACCATAAATTACACTAAAAACAGGTCAAGAGTTGACTGTTTAGTTAAAAGCTTTCCAGAATAAAAATGTTTTCACCTGCCTATGAAAGGCAGGGAGAGATATGGCCAGCCTGGCCTCCTTAGGGAGGGCATTCTAAGCTCTGATTTGGGGTTCAGTCCTTCTTTAAGGGGGGGGGAACTGGGGCGCTTCTAAGGCCACCTGCTGGGACTCGAGAGCAGGAGAAGGTTTGTCCTTGTCTCTGCTCGAGATGCCCATGAGCATTTGGTGGGCCACTGTGTGCGTCAGGATGCTGGACTAGATGGGCTGTGGCCTGATCCAGCAAGGCTTCTCTTATGTTCATTTCTCCAAACCCCACAGCGGCCATTTTGTGACTCACTTTCTCAGAACCACAAATTCTTACGATTTCCAATCCCTGACGTTTTTTAGTATAAAAACTTTAAATAACGAATGTATACCAGATTTGCTGCTTGGCTAGCTGTTTAAAAGAGCTCCCATTGTTGGGTGTCCTCTTGTTTTGTTTTGTTTTCCAATTCTTCAGAAGATGGAGTTTACGGTGAAAAATGTCCAAGTACGTGGAGGATATGTGCTTCATATAGGCACAGTATATGGGAACCTGAAGGTGGGAGATGCTGTACGGCTATACATTGATGAGGTGAGTGTCTCCTGAAGGAGAGAGAGGAGAAGATCTGTTGAGCATTCACAGAAAAGCGTATTGCATTGGGAGTATCATTCCTTCCATTCCATTCCATTCCATGCCTTCCTTTCTCCAAGGAAGTTAGAGTGTGGTTTTTAGGAATGTCCAAAAATATTCAGAACATTCAAATCAAATGTCTATACATTCATTTTTTAACATTTGAACAAATTTTGAATCCTTTGAATCATTTGTACAAATTATTTGGACATTCGTATGTGTGCGGATACGTATCCATTATATATGTATCTGTACACATCTTACTCGTATCCGTACGCATTGGTACGGTTACGTACGGGATGAAAACGGGATGCGTACGGATGCATATGGATGCTGTTGTTGTTGACATTCGTATTTTCAAATGCAAATGGAATATTCATACAAATAGATGCAAATGTATTTGAATCGAATTGAATGTGAATATATTTGTATTTTAAACATTCAGATTAATTCAGATCTTCAGATATTCTATGCGAATTGAAAACCGAACATTGCATTCATGCACGTCCCTAATGGTTTTATGGCTCTCCCGTTCCCCACCATGATTTATCTCTGTACTGTTTCATCACTGGTCACATACATTTTTTCATGGGTCATCTTGTGAGCTAGTTTGGTCTTGTGGCTAAAGTGCTGGACTCGTATCTTGTAGTCGTGGCGTTTGATTCCGCACTCCTCCACGAATCCAGGTGGGTGACCTTGGGCTAGTCTCAGCTTTCCTTTTGAGCTCTCACAGCCCCACCTGCCTCACAGGGTGTCTGCTACGGGGAGGAGAACAGAAAGTTTAACAGCTTTTCTTCTCCTCCTGTTTTGCAGCCAAGGCGAAGGCCTGTCATGAGCAACCACACAGCCACTCACATTCTCAACTTCGCCTTACGGGCTGTGCTGGGAGAGGCTGACCAGCGGGGTTCCTTGGTCGCTCCGGACAGACTGAGGTTTGATTTCACCGCGAAGGGAGCCATGTCTACTCAGGAAATCAAGAAAGCAGAAGAGATTGTCAATCGGATCATTCAAGAGGCCAAGGTACGCAGTGATAACACAGCCTGAGAAAACGTGCATTATCATTAGGGGACAAATATGAATTGAGCTGCAGGCCCATTCTGCACTTACCAAGTAAAGCGGAACAGCATAAGGCCTATACCCTTTCTGGGCCATTCTGTTCCACACCCTGATGAGGTCATGCCCATGCTAGCATGCTCTCTCATGCACTGGGTGGAGCATATACCAGTATAGGTGGCACCAAGTGGCCATCCAAGCCAGGACAACAGTGCATCTTGTAAGGAAGATCTGCTCCTATCCTACTCATATGTAAGCCTAACATGGCAGCTGCTACACTCTTATCGGCTCGCTGAATTTCAGTCGGTAAGGAACAAGAGTGTGGAGAGCCCATTGCACTGATGTTTGTAGACTTTCTGCAGACAACTATGAGGCGTTAGGACTTGGTGGCCTAAATAATCCCCTTTTGGCTCTGTGATGACTTCAAGGAATATCATGCTAGATGAGTGTCAGGCTGTTTTAAACAAAAATAGATGCTTAATAATAGGGGACCATTACTGTGTGAAGGACGGCTGAGAATAGTTGGACACAGTGCCCCCTACTGTTAGTATCATGGTGAACTCTACATCACAACGTGACAGACCAAGCCTACCTTGGATCTGTTTGTGCGTGTTTGCATGCAAATGCGTGTGTGCATGCTGTTCATTACCTTCCACCAGAACTGCCCTAATCTTCACTGTGGTCAATTCCCCCAGGTGGTCTATGCCAAGGAATGTCCTCTGGCAGCTGCCAAAGCCATCCAGGGCCTGCGAGCGGTGTTTGATGAGACCTACCCTGACCCTGTGCGTGTTGTCTCCATTGGCATCCCTGTTGAAGACATGCTTGCTGACCCGTCTAGTGCAGCGGGTGCTATTACATCGGTAGAGTTCTGCGGAGGAACGTGAGTATCAGAAACTGGGGTGGGTGGTTCTGCTGCTGTTTAGTTTGCACAGATGTCAAGGGAAGTTCCAAAGGCCAATGGTGAAGCAGTTTGCTTCCGAAAAGACATTGGTGTAGGGATGTATCAGAGAAATAGCTGTGTTAGTCTAATTCAAAAAGTCCAGCAAGGTCAATCCCGCTTTATGTCCCTCTGCTTCTTTTCCTCTTTCAGTTATAAAATATAAATTATTATCTTTGTTCCCGGATTTAATGATTTAATCCTTGGATATAGGAGAAACAATACTGTAATGTAGAAATTGCTGTTCTTTAAATGTCTTCAGGCAATGTAGTTAATGGTTGATTTTCTTATTATTTGTTGGCTGTTATGTTATTTGTTAGTTGTGGATTGTTATGTTCTTTATAATTTCAATTATAAAAGAATAAAAAAAAAGTCCAGCAAGGTAATTAGTAGCATTAGGAGACTAACAGGAGAAGGGTTGGTGGCATGAGCTTTTGTAGACACGTCTACGGCACTTCTGCTGGTTAGTCTCCAAGTGCTACTAACTACCATGCTGGACTTGGTGTAGGGATGTGCACAAACATTTGCTATTCATACAAAATCCTATGAATTCAGACATTTGTACCTGAATCAAATGTTACGATATTCATACATTGACGTTCATACAAATACAAATGTTTCCAGATGTTCGTCCAAATAGCTCGGACGTTCGTTAAACTGGGGAGGTGGGAACGCTGCTGTGCCAGTCATATCTGCAACGGATCCAGATTGCTTTCGACATGGATTGAGAGCAAATTAAAAGTGGATTCAGGCCGAATTTAATACTTTCAGAACGGATTTGCTACAGGATACGTATCGGATACATGTCCATTACATTTCAGATACATACGCGTTCATGTCAGATACGTATCAGATATTCATATGAATACATACAAATACATTCCTATTGAATATAATCCTGCTACATTCAAAGGGGATCTATTCATATGAATATAGGTTTTCTAACATTAAATGTCAAAAAACCCATCTGTGCACTTCCCTACCCTGGAGTATGTTTAGTATGCCTAAAATTCTGAAGAGTGACTGACAGTCCATGCTTACACTTCTGTTCCAGACAGACCTGTGGTTCTCTGTTAAGTCTGTTCATCATGTCTTGTATATTTAGCATCAATAGAACATCAGAGAACATAAGGCAAGCCCTGCTGGATCAGACCACAGCCCTTCTAATCCAGCATCCTGTTTCACACAGTGGTTCACCAGTTGTTTCTGGGCAAATCAAACAGAAGACAGAGGCAAAACCTTCACCTGCTCTGGAGTTCCCCAAATGGCCTTTAGACGCATCTTGCCTGTCTCTCCACCCAGAGGCAATGCCTAGGGGCATCTATTCTAGTAGCCATTGATACACCTGTCCCCCATGAATTTGTCAAACCCTTCCTTAAAGCCATCTAGGCTGGTTGCCATGACCACCTCTTTTGGCAGCAAATTCCACAGATGGCCTTCTGGGTGGAAAAAAAAATAAGAGAGTAGAAATCATTTTGCTGCCCAGGTTATTTGAGTTGCTGAGGAAATATTGCTCACAAAAAACCCGCACCGTTTCTCAACTGGCGTTTCCTCCACAGTCATCTGCAGAACTCTGGCCACGCCGGCCATTTTGTAATTGTGTCCGAAGAAGCTATTGCTAAAGGCATCCGAAGGATTGTGGCGGTCACCGGAACAGAAGCGCAAAAGGTGAGCTAAGTTAGCAGCATCTTGTCGTTATTAAAGTTTAGGTGTTGTCTATGCTAAAGTGTTCAGGCGTCTTACAAAAAGGACTCAACACGCAGTATAGCAAAGCAGTGCAATCTTAGATGAAAGATTAATAAAACAATAGTCCTTTCTGCACTGGGCCTTATTCCGGATTATGTTGTGGAATAGGGACCTGCTGTCCACATGTTAGTACAGACTATCAGTATGTAGATGGTAGCTCCTTATTTTGGAATGTAATTCAAAATAAGGGCCAGTGCAGAAAGGACCAGAGAAGCAGAATCCCAGAAGACACCATACACTGTCTTCACTATTTATATACTACAGATAGGGCAGGCCTGAACCCAGTTATACCTATTGGATCTAGTGAGGCCCCATGTTCTCAGGCCCCACACTAGAGGTGCGGGCCAGCTTTTGGTACCCCCCATAATTAGCTTGAGCCAGAATTGGCGGAAGCCCATGACTTCAGAAGTCCATAATCACCACTGTGGTGTGGCCGCAAGCCAGCCTTACCCACACAGGCATGGCCCGGTACTGAAGCCCACAATTCCACATATGTACACACGGCTTCACATGAGCTCCATTTGGCCACCATGCTGACAAAATAACACTTTGATAGTTCCAATCAATCCAAAGGTATCATCCAAGTAGTTCTGACTTCTCTAAGAATAATAGTCCATTTTCTTTTCAATGGATAACATCACCACGAGGGATGTGCACGAGTATTCGAAACATTTGAAATTCGATCCAATTTGTTCAAATTTGGAACTTCGAATTTGAATCGAATGTCTTGAATTTAAACATTGAAATGAATTTTGAATCATTTGTACAAATTATTTGGACATTTGTATGTGTACGGATATGTAGATGATGTGTGCTTTCCCATATGCATCTTTCCCGCATCCGTATGCATTTGTAGGGATCCATACGGGACAAAAACAGGATGCGTACAGGCACATACGAGTGTTGTTGACATTCGTATTTGCAAATACGGAGTGAAAATTCACACGAACAGATTCACACGTATCACTTAGGTACTGAGGAACACTTTCTCACAGCCTGCCTCCCTCTGCCAAGGCCTTTCCTGTGAGAGAGCGATTCCCACAGAGCCGTCTGTGGCTGTGTGTCCAAGATGGCGGCCATGAGAAAGCCGAATTTAATAGGAATGCCAGCAAAACCTTGTTTCAGCAAGAAGAGAAGATGGATGTGTAGTGGCCTTTCCATCGTTGGTCGCCTCAGAGCTCTGAGGATCTCTTTCTTTCTCTCTGTCCTTCAAGGCGCTGAGGAAAGTGGACATCCTTAAAAAGTCGCTGTCCAGTCTGGAGGCCAAAGTGAAGATTCAGACCGCTCCCAACAAAGAAGTCCAGCGGGAAATCGCAGATCTCGGCGAGGTAACAGACAAGGGGAAAGGAGAGGACCAGGGAAGGTTCTAGACTCCCAGGTTTTTGTTTTTTTCCATTTCCATTTTTATTTGTATACCGCCTTTCCAAAAGAAAATTTTGCCCAAGGCGGTTTACAACAAATAGAAAAAAATACAATGCAAATACAATCATTACATCCGAGAAATACGGCAAACATAATCAACAGCTTAAATCGAAGACAATTTTTTGCCCAAGGCGGTTTACATAAGCCAAAAATACATTGCATGATATAACAAATAATACATTATATAATATTTTTTTTAAAAAAAACTTATAAAGCAGGTGGGACAGCCGGCTGCTGAGCCTGCCCCCCCTTATTGGGGCTGGGTGCTACCGAGGTTTGTAGCTCTTGCAGCAGGTGGGACGGTCGAATGCTCACTCCTCTTGTCCATGCTGGTGTTGGGGCTGTTCAAGTTGGACTGTTCAAGTTTGGAGCCACAGATGGGGCATCTTTGCTAACATGTATAAGGTGACACATAGGCTGTACTCTCACGTAGAGGCCCTTCATAGACTTGAGCCAGTGAGCCAGTTTGGTGTAGTGGTTAGAGAGCCGGACTCTTATCTGGGAATACCGGGTTCGATTCTGCCCTCCCCCATGAAGCCAGCTGGGTGACCTTGGGCTAGTCACAGCACCCTTCTGAGCTCTCACAGCCCCCACCTACCTCACAGGGTGTTCTGTTGTGGGGAGAAGAATAGAAAAGCTTTGTCAGCCGCTTTGAGTCCCCTTACATGGGTGAGAAAAGCCAACTCTTCTTCTTATTCTTGTGATTTATTTACTATTTTGCCTCTCTCATCCAATACTATAAGGTTTGGGACAGATCACAGTGCATTCATAATGTACAAAACAAAAGATAAAAGGCCTTTTTGCATTTAACTGTACACAGAATGGTATTGCCACGTGTAAAGGGAGGGCTACTACCGAGCTAGGCTTCCCCTACAAAAAAAATCCCTGGTGGCACATAAAACCAGAAGAGATGTAGAATAATTTGGTTTATTAAAATAAAACGGCAGCATTTGAGCAAGTGCGCAAAATAGCAGAAAGGAAACAAAATTGCAACAGTCCAGGTAAATTGAAGAAATACACCATACAAAACATGAGGTTCAACTTCAGTGTTCCAGAAGGGTCCAGAAAGACATAAAGTTACTCCATGGCATAGGCAAAGTAGCTCAAGCACTCTGTCAAGACACAGGATTGGAATCAAAGATGGGCTTGAGGATGAGAACAAGCTTGAGAATAGGGGTGTTCACGAATGCAATTTTCGGGATTCAGTTTGAATCGAATATCCGAATCGATTTGAATGTTTAAAATTTGCATGTATTCACATTCGATTTGATTTGAATACCTTCAAATCTTTTTGTACAAATTTTTGACCCTTATTTGCACATACGAATGTCAACAACATTCAAATGTGTCTGTCTGGATCTGTACACATCCAGTACACATTTGTATGAATTCCATATGCATCCTGGTTTTGTCCCGTACGGATCCGGGATCACATTAGCTGCTGCCAGTCAACATGTGGAGAGGTTCTTACTTCCTGGATGATCTGGGAATGTGGTGGCAGCCTGGCGTGCAAGTGCACTGGCCCATGGTAAGCACAAACAGGCCCAAAGTCGAATATTCAAGGGCTCAAAATGTGCTTGCTTTTCGAGAAAACAAAGCAGGGATCCTTTGGAGTCCGGTTCTACGGTACTTTTCTCTTCCAGGTTCATAAATGTGAAAAGCGTGGGGAGCTCTAAGTGTTGGAGATGCCGCCGACAGGAAGTCCCTATGCCTGTGACATTGTTTTTCTTCCGCTTGCAGACCCTGGCCACCGCTGTGATACCCCAATGGCAGAAGGATGAACTCAGGGAGTCTCTCAAAGCCCTGAAAAAAGTCATGGATGACCTTGATCGTGCCAGCAAAGCAGATATTCAGAAACGAGTGAGCTTGATTCTTGTTTGTTGTATCTCTCCTCGCCAGCTTCCACAATTGAATCCAGAGGGTTTAGGCCTATAAAGATGGCATGGATGGGTGGTGGGCTGAGAAAGACCTGGCCTTTGCTTGTGTTACTTTAAAAGGAAATAGGCACACCGCAGGCCCCCACACATGTCAATGCCAGCTTTGCTATGGCTGTATAGACTAACAGTCCTCCTGATTCCCTGGGGTATTTAAATTGAGAGGGAAGGAGGGTGAAACCCAAAATCTTGCTTGGCTCTCTGCCAAGAGCTAACAGGGCCACTAAATGCCCTATAAAGGACCTCTTGGCCAAGTTTGGTCTAGTGGTTAAGGAGCCGGACTCATATGGGAGTATCGGGTTTGATTCCACACCCCTCCATGAAGCCAGCTGGGTGACCTTGGGCTAGCCACAGTTCTCTGCTGAGGTCTTACAGCACCACCTGCCCCACAGGGTGTTCTGTTGTGGGGAGAAGAATAGAAAAGCTTTGTCAGCCACATTGAGTCCCCTTAAATGGGTGAGAAAAGTGGGGTGGAAAAGCCAATTCTTCTTCTTCTCCTCCTCCTCCTCCTCCTCCTCCTCCTCCTCCTCCTCCTCCTCCTCCGTATAAACCAGTACTCCTGAGGCTAATGGACAACCTGGACTCTCCTTTGACTAGTCTGTTGTTTCTTCAGGTTTTGGACAAGACGAAACAGCTCATAGAAGCTCACCCCAACCAGCCGCTGCTTGTCCTAGAAATGGAGAGCGGTGCATCCGCAAAGGTAACCCATCTGTTGCCTGAGAGCTGCCCCCGCTCTGACCTCCACAACTGTGTTTTGCTAGAAAAGTTGTGTGAGTAGAGGGAAGAAACCTTCAGCCATGGGCGAGTCACAGCTCTCTTCTGAGCTCTTACAGCCCCACCCACCTCACAGGGTGTTCTGTTGCGGGGAGAAGAACAGAAGGTCTGTCAGCCGCTTTGAGTCCCCTTAAATGGGTGAGAAAAGCGGGGTAGAAAAGCCAACTCTTCTTCTTCTCCTCCTTCTCCTCCTCCATAAGTAAGACCTTGAGCTGACAGCACGCTTTTGTGTTACTTCACAGGCACTAAATGAATCTCTGAAACTCTTGAAGACTCAGTCACCAAAGACAGCCGCCATGCTTTTTACGGTGGATAACGACGCCGGGAAGATCACCTGCTTATGCCAGGTTCCTCAGGTAAATTGCCATGGGAGAGAGCACTGAGAGGCCCTTGCTGAGTTTCTTACAACACAACAGATCTTACTGCCATGCCGGGGGTGGGGTGGGAGGAGGGGGCAAACAAAGGAATTCTACTGGTTGCTCGCCAATGGCTATACAACTGTTGTAGCCTGACCCTCAGCTACCAGCAGCTAAGACCACTTCATACAGTTTTCAGTGATGGACTTATGTAGACTTCCATGGCCGGATTCAATCTTGTTTGTAGCAGTTATGCCGTCTTCCAGGTTTCTTCTTCTAAGCTTTCGGATATAGCTGCGATATCCATCTTCAGAGGTCTTTGCTCACCCTTGACTCGACCAAGAGCAAAGACCTCTGAAGATGGATATCGCAGCTATATCTGAAAGCTTAGATTCTCAGGAGAAGAAACCTGGAACCACGGCATAACAGCCCCAAAACTGCCTCAGATGAGTTTTCAGTGATAATTCCTCCACTAGGTGCCATGCCTAAAAACCATCTCTTTCCTAGAAACCTGAATTCAAAGACTTCAGCCATGCACACAGTACCTAGGAAGGAATGCTCTGGGATGAGACTTTTTTAAAAGTAAAAACAAAAGTTGTGTTACAACTGGGTGATAGCAGTTAAGTCTCCGTATGAATTTCGGCCATGAATGCATATGGTTACAGCTGTATAGGCACATGGTAAAAGGACACTAGCCAGTTTGGTCTAGTGGTTACGGAGCCGGACTCTTATCTGTGAATACCAAGTTTGATTCTGCCCTCCCCCATGAAGCCAGCTGGGTGACCTTGGGCTAGTCACAGCTCTCTTCTGAGCTCTCACAGCCCCACCCATCTCACAAGGTGGTCCGTTTTGGGAAGAATAGAAAAGCTTTGTCAGCCACTCTGAGTCCCCTTAAATGGGTGAGAAAAGCAGAGTAGAAAAGCCAGCTCTTCTTCTTCTTCCAAGTATTTGTTTCTCTAAGATCAACTTTGGGCCAGTTTGCACTTGGCCTGGTAGCACATGTGTAGTATGTTCCCAGGTGGAACATCCACGCGTGAAGAAGCTGTTTCAGAGTGGTTAGAATGTCAGACTCTTATTGATTTCGATTCCACACTCCTCCACAAAGCCAGGTGGGTGGCCTTGGGCTAGTCACACCTCTCTTTCTCAGCCCTCACAGCCCCACTGACCTCACAGGGTATCTGTTGTGGGGAGAAGAACAGAAGGTTTGTCAGCCACTTTGAATCCCCTTAAGGGTGAGAAAAGCGGGGTATAAAAGCCAAATGTTTCTCCTCCTCCTCAAGCCCCTTTTCCACCCTATTTTGAATGTATCAGATATTCCTGCACATCCCTAGCCAGGATAAAGTATATTTCTGAACCAAGAATCTCAGAAGCAATGAATGCCAAATGCTAACATGCCCTCTTTATCTCGTCTTTTCAGGAAGCTGCTAACCAAGGCCTGAAGGCTAGCGAATGGGTTCAGCAGGTGTCCGGCCTGATGGATGGCAAAGGCGGAGGGAAAGACCTCTCTGCCCAGGCTACGGGGAAAAACACCGACTGCCTTGAAGAAGCCCTGAAGCTGGCCACAGACTTTGCGAAACTCAAGCTGGACGAATTAAAGAATTGATTCTCAGGCCTGGGGCAAATTCCAGGCTCAAGAATTGGAGTATGTTGTCTCCTTGGCCAACAGTAGGTTAGGAGTTATATGGTAGCAGCACTTCTGTGGAGACAAAGGTTTGCACATTGTTGTCCTGAATTCAGCCACTCAGGCCCTAAACAAGCAAGTGTAAGGCAGTGACCTGGAGACAGGATACAGGAATTGCCCCAAACTGCGCAAATCCTGTTCTGTGGTAATTACTGAGCCATCTCAAGATCCAATTATCCTTTTTGCACACAAGACTTTTGCTACATGGATGCTTCCGGAGAACACTAAATGGGAATGCCAATTGGCTGTCTACATTCTGCAGTTCAAACCCAGGCGTCTGCACACGAACCCCATTTGTGCTCATCCAGCATTTGCCATGTACACAGTAAAGTGTGTGTGCAAGAAGGGAACTTTGAAGCTGCTCTCGTCTCTGTAACTATGGAAGCTGTTGCACCCATTCATCTTGTTTAACCTCTGTTATAGTGAATGCTTGAACCAGGCCAGTCTGCCCTGGCATGGGAAGCTGCGTCTGACTAAATTTAGTGAAGAATAAATAAGATGTGTTTAAAACAGATTTATTGCCACTGAAATAAACAGTGGATATGTTTTCATTCATGGGAGGGTGGATGGATGGATGGATGGATGGACGGACGGACGGACGGATGGACGGACACCAACCCTTCTCCTGTTAGTCTCCAGGTGCCGTAGACATGTCTACGAAAGCTCATCCCAACCCTTCAGAGACACTTCAGGGATGGAGGTGCCCTTGGGCAACATGGATGCTCCATCTCCGAGTGCCCCAGACCTCCCTTGTTTACCAAGGGCAAACAGTCTACTTCATCAGATGAATGCATCTTTCCAATGATGTTAAAGGCCTAAGCGTGTCACATATACTAGCTGTGCTAACAGTTTCCCACTGACAAAATAGGCATAGGGCTGTTCAGCACTGGCCTTTAGCCAGCATCAGAAAGGGGACTCTGGGCCTCCCATCTGAATATGGTAATTCAGATGGTCCACTGCTAATATGAATTGTCTGCATGGACAGAGCATAATCCAGATCGAGGGGACTTTGATCTTAATCTCCAGCTGACCTGCTGAAACAGGTCTACCAGTATACATAGAAACCCCTGGTCCAGGCAGAGAAGAGTTGGCTTTTCTACCCTGCTTTTCTCACCCATTTAAGGGGAGTCAAAGCAGCTGACAAAGCTTTCTATTCCTCTTTACACAACAGAATACCATGTGAGGTGGGTGGGGCTGGGAGAGCTCAGCAGAGAGCTGTGACTAGCCCAAGCTCACCCAGCTGGCTTCGTGGAGTAGTGCAGAATCAAACCCAGTATTCCCAGAAAAGAGTCCGGCTCCCTAACCACTTAACCAGAGAGGCATGCCTCCATGTTCCCAGCTAACAAGGGACGCATTTTAGAAGTGCACCAAAGCGTAACAGTGAAATGGGTTCCTCAGGGGCTCCAAGGCTAGGAACCTTCATTCCTAGCTCTTCAAAATCCTTGAGCCCAGCCCTGAAGCTCATGTGACAGGCAGGTAGACAGCTTGACTAGAGGCATTCTGCTTGCCGAAACATGTTGTCTTTGCTCTCATGCTTCGTTCTGGCTCTGCGGAGAGGCGGCGAGTCAAATTAGGCTCTAAACAACTTTTAAAAGCTGGAGTAAAAAAGATGGAAGAGATTATATTGTTGCATAAGCTTATCCAAACCAAAGAACTATTTGTTGGTTATAGAAATGCTGCCGTGTGGGCACGTCGACATTTGTGCACATGGATGCTTTATGTGTCTCTATGTATGTGCTTTTTCTGCCCTCTCCAATATACCACTGTGAACGCAGGTTAAAAGGTCTGTGATTTATATCCGGAGCTAAAATGTATCTATCTATATATATACACAAGATAAGCCTAAAGATCATTTGCTTGTCTCTAGCCTTGGTGGGATTATACTTCATTTGCCTGGCAAAGCAGGATTTAATCTGGTGAGGGTTGAAAACCCATGCGCTGCCTCCAGCTGTTGTTGGACTGTATCTCCTACCACCTCTGATCATTAACCATGCTAGGTGCATGGCTGGAGTGAAAGAAGAAGTCTCCAGTATTTAGTCCATAGATGCTCTTGGTCTTGGTGCAGTTCATCAGTTAAGCCAGTGTTAGCCAGCGTTTCTCCCTTTGGAGGGATTCAGACAGAGGCATCTGTATCAGTGGCTACTAGAATGGACGCCTAAGTACATCTTTCAGGCCAGGGGACAAGCAGGAGGCCTCTAAGGCCATTTGCTGGGATTGGAGAGCAGGAGAAGGTTTGCCCTTGTCTCTGCTTGAGATGCCCATGGGCAATTGGAGGGCCACTGCGTGAGACAGGATGCTGGACTAGATGGTCTGTGGCCTGATCCAGCAGGGCTCCTCTTATATTCTTATGTGCTGAGATTGTAATTTTAGGCCCTTTCCATTCCGGACTTTATTCTGGGATAGAAGCTTGCTGTCCACATCTTAGGCCCAGATATATCCCAGAATAAGACCCGGTGCAAAAATAGGCTAAATGCAAAAGTTTCAGCTATAGCTATAATAGTTTTTCCTACTTCCCCAACTCTGCAGTTTTCTTTACTATAGTGTAACAATATGATTCCGCTTCTGCAGCATTTGTTTGCCCTGATCATCTGTTTGTCACCTGGCATGGAACTGCATGGAATCTAGGCTGAAGGTAAATGCGCAGTAGCGACAGGATAACGTGTCGCAATGATCCATCGATCGTTGTGGGTGACGCCATTGCAACCGCACATCCCACTGCACAGTATTAACGTGTCTGGACGCAGCCTAGGGGCCCCTCCATTCCACACGCTGGCGTGGTTTAAGGGAGCCCCCATCGCTTTCTGGCACGCTCCTGTAGACCTCTTTTGAGACCTCAGTCAGTGGCATGCTAGGTAGCGGAACAATGGACCACAGAGGCGTGCATACGGTTTGCATCCACGGTCCCGGATATTGCAAATGGAGGCCTTGTTTCACTGGGGAAACGAGATGCTGGTGCATCACCATAATGGGTTCCCCAGGAGCTCCGAAAGAGGCCAGGAGCTTTTGGCGCGGGCTTTTGGCTTGGGCCGTGCATTCTGAGCGTTCTTGCACCAGCTGGTGCAGCAGAACAGTTGCTCCTAAGGCGGACAGACAGCCCTGCCTGCTTCAGCCCGGGACGAATCGTTCATCCTGGCCCAGGTCATCCGACCTACAGGGCCAGCCCACTGCAGGTAAGTGCAGAAATGGTTTTGTGATGGGTTTCAACTTGCCCATGAAATAAAAGGGAATGAGCATCGTCTTGTGTGCACGTGGATTCCGGTCCGGGACCATCAGCCGGGAAAACTCCAGCTCCCGGGGAGGGGAGGGCGCGCGTGCGTGTGCGCGTGCGCGCTAGCAACTTTCGCTTTCGAGCCGCCGCCGAACTGAACTACAATTCCCATCAGCCTTTGCAATGCGGCGCGGGCGGCGGGGCTCACGGGAACTGTTGTTCCACCAGCGCGCAGCGGAGGGAAGGAACGCGCGTCTCGATCTCGGCGCCGTCGGCGGGACCAGACGGGTCGCACGGCAGTCGCGGCTCTAGAGGGGGCGACGGTCCTCGTGAGGCTCCC
Organism: Aspidoscelis tigris stejnegeri; assembly: GCA_023333525.1. Classification (NCBI taxonomy): domain Eukaryota; kingdom Metazoa; phylum Chordata; class Lepidosauria; order Squamata; family Teiidae; genus Aspidoscelis; species Aspidoscelis tigris. The sequence continues at coordinate 9,019,506 of JALMGA010000013.1, forward strand.
GTCCGTCCGTCCGTCCGTCCATCCAGTCCGTCGGTGCCCGGCTTGCCCCGTTTGGACAGCCCCGGGGAGCCCTCGCCGCCGTCGGTGGGCGCCCCTCCCTCTCTCTCCCTCTTCCTTAGCCGGAGACAGAAGGCGCTCGCCATGCCGCTGGACCACAGGCGGGTCCCGGGGCCGGAGGAGTCGCAGTCGCCGCTGCTCCTGGCCGCGGCCGCGGGGGCGGAGGAGGCGGAGGCGCCGTCGGGGCCTGGGCGGGATCCGTCGGCGCTGCAGCCCCTGTTCGCCCGCGTGGGCCTGCTGAGCCAGGCCAAGGGCTCGGCCTACGTGGAGCTGGACGGCGGCACCAAGGTCCTGTGCGCCGTGGCCGGGCCTCGCGAGGTGGGCAACGTGGGCCCCGTCGGCTCGGGCTCCTCGTGGTCGCCGGGCGAGCCCCGCGGGCGGCTGGTGTGCGAGTTCCGGCGCGCGCCCTTCTCGTGCCGCGGCGCGCGCCTCCGTCCCGGCGAGCGGGAGCCCGAGCTGGCGCTGGCGCTGCAGGAGGCGCTGGAGCCGGCCGTGCGCCTGGCGCGCTACCCGCGGGCGCAGCTGGAGGTGAGCGCGCTGGTGCTGCAGGACGGCGGCTCGGCGCTGGCGGCCGCGCTCTGCGCCGCCGGGCTGGCGCTGGCCGACGCGGGCGTGGAGCTCTACGACCTGGTGGCCGCCTGCGCGCTCTGCCGGACCGCGGCGCCGGGCCCCGAGGGCGAGGGCGAGTGGCTGCTGCAGCCCACGGAGCGCGAGGAGCGCCGCGCCGCCGCCCGCCTCACCGTGGCCCTCCTGCCCTCGCTCAACCAGGTCTCCGGCCTGCTGGGCGCCGGCGAGGGCGGCCCCGCCGACGGCTGGGCGCGGGCCGTGCGCCTCGGCCTCGACGGCTGCCAGCGCCTCTACCCGCTCCTGCGCCGGAGCCTGCTGCGCGCCGCCAAGCGCGCCGCCGCGCCCGACGACGAAGGGAAGAGCGCCGACCCGCCGCCGGCCGCCACCGCCTGAGGAGACCCCCGCCCTGGGAAAGCCGCCGCCTGCGAAGTCTACGGTGCCAGCTGGCTGGAAAGCGCCTTGGCCTCGGGTGTGTCCACACCACGGCTCCTCCAAATGACGACACTTACCACGAGCGCCTGCCAGGACAACATGGAGCGTTGGGAGTTTACTCAACATCTGGAGGACTGTTGCGAGGCGCTCCACAACTGGACGGTTTAGACTTTTTGCAGAGCCGCCCGCAGCCCTGCATTGCACGGCTCCGTTGAAGACCAGGGTACGGGTGGCGGTAAGGAGGAGCGTGAAGAATCGGAGCCCGGCGTTGACTTCGGACGCTCCGGTTGCCTCCTTTAATTGGGAAGAAGGTCCCAACCCCAGGAAACCTCTGGAAGGCAGATGTGACGTCTTCAGTGCAGGGCCCTTCCTGTGCTTTGTCTGATTCTGGACTGTATCTCAGAATGGGGACCTGCTGTCCGCATGCGAAGGCGGGCTATGGAAGGCCCCGAGGGAGGTCTGCCATAGGGTGTTTTACCACTTAGCACTAAAGGACCCATTAAGGGGCCTTAATGGGTACTCTAGTGCTAGTGGGAAAATCCCCTAGCGCTAGAGGACCCATTAAGGGTTCTAAGTGGAAAAACACCCATAGTCTACATTAGTTTGTGGCCAGCAGGCCGCTATCCCGTGATATATTCCAGAATAAGACCAAGTGCAGAGAGGACCCTGCTCTCCATGTTATTCTTTGTGAAGGTGCTTCTCTTATGAATGCTATTTTGTGTTCTTCTCCAGCAGACTTTGAGGAGTCTTTGTGTGTGTGTGTGTGTGTGTGTGTGTTGTTATATGTCTTTCCTTGTGCAGAGTTTATACTTGAAAAGTTCATCTGAAGAATATGCTGAATTGGTTCTTTGTTGGTGGAATCCAAAGGTTTGCCCATTCTCTTCCTTTTATCATCATTACAATCCTTTCGGTGACTACGACCCAGGATCTACATTCTGTACTTAACCCAAGAGCATTATCAGTCTCTTGTGGGCCTAAAATTCCATTTTCGGTGTTTCTGAGTGGTTTGCTTACGGTTTCATTCATCCCGTTTCTTATGCCTTCTTGAAAGGAGACTATTTTTGCTTTCAAAAGTGTTTGTTGCCATTTTTGTTGCATTTTTTCGGATGTTATTTACTGGTTGTATATTTTTTTAAAAAACTGTGCACTAGGGATGGCGGACACGGGGAGCCTGTAATTCTCTTCTTGAGATATAGTATTTTCTAGGAAATGGGCCAAGTTTATATCCCGTTTGATTTCCTAGTCTGGTCTTGGCTGTAATTGACTGAAGCACATTGGATTAGTCTTTGTCCTAAGAACTCCTTTTGCAGATCAAGAATATAATCAATTCTGTGTGACCTTTTTGGCTAAATCCTGGACCCACTAAGTGGTGTATGGGGTCATGTTGCCTCAGGGAATGAATCTGGAAGCAGGTTTTGGGACTAACTTTGAGCTGGCGTGGTTTCTTAAGATCCATTTTAGCTTCGTAAACGAGGCTTCAGAACATATTTTTTCACCAAGAAAAGTTTATTAGTTGTTTGTATTAGGCTTCTTGTTTTACAATTAAAGCAAACTATTTTGTTTAACTTCTGTCTCTGGTGTTTATATTGTCTTCCTCATGTTTCCGGTGATACTGAATGTGTGAAATAAGTGTTTTCAGCTGAAAAATGATGCAAACAGGGTATTCCATACAAGTTCATGAGAAGAAAGCTAAGAGGGGAAGGTAAAAATGAGCCGAAAGCGTGGGGCTGTCATTAGCTGTATCAAACTTGCAGACTAGGGGTGTGCGCAAATGTCCAAAATATATGTTATTTGGACAAATTCCAATGAGTTTGGACATTTGTATGCAAATTGAATCGTGTACGAATAAAGTGCCCAGACATTCATTTTTTCGTATTTGAACGAATAGGAAAATTTTGAGTTATTCGTACGAATAATTTGGACATTCATATGTGTACAAATACGTACATATCATATACATATCAGTATGCATCTTGTTCATATCCGTATGGATATGTACAGGATGAAAAAAGGATGCATATGGGATAGAAACAGGATGCGTACCAGATTTGTATCGTCAGATCTGTATCAAATATTTGTATGAATAGAAGTGAATGTATTATCGGTTTGATTATACGTTTGTTTTCCTTTATTTGTACGAATTCGGATATTTGATTCGAATCAGATGTTGAAAATTCACGCACGCCCCAGTTGTGAACTAGGCTTTCCCCCCTACGGAACTGCTCTATGTACGCTTTTTGCATAGTTGGTCATATGGGATGCCGGTGACCTTTGTGAGTTTATTGATTGAAAAATAAGCTGCTAAGTAACTTTTTAAACTTCAGGAATATAGGGACCTCCCTTGGAACACTTGGAGAAAGTTTCCTAGTTTTCCAAGGAAGGGCATTTAAATTTTAATTTTCTGACAAAGAGAGTTGCAAGCAGCAACCAAGTTCTGGAATACAGTAGAACTTCATATAACACAAGTATTCTGTTCCAATAAAACGGGCCATGTTCTGGAATATATCGCTGGTTAGCCGTCGGTTGTCCCCATGCTAGTGCAGACTCTGACAGGCCTTACCTGGGGCATGTTGTAGCCTATACTAGCATGTGGACAGCAGGCCCCTATTCTGGGATATATTCCAGAATAAAAGCCTTTGTTACTTAATGTGACAATGTGTTATTTAAAGCGGTAAACTTCAGCGGAAATCCAGAGGTCAGGGGAACCATGGTAAAAATGTCCATTTACTTAACATTAACAAGCCTTGTTGACAAATGCACTGACCTGTATGAGCAATGCAGGATAGGAACCTTTAACGAGACAGGCACTGCATAGCTACTCTTCACTCTCATCTGGCATAGCCCAAACTCAGAAGCACACCAAAGCAATCAGAAGCTCACAAATTCACACTCTGAGCTTGTTGAAAAATAAAACGTGCCAAGCATCTTTCTCTGCCCAAAGAAGAGAAGGAAAGCAGCCATTGGGCCAGGAATAAAGCCCCAGCTTGATGTAGGGTTGACCTTAGGCAGCAAAATGTACAATAATGAGAAACACACACACACACACACACCAAAAAATCACTTAATGCAAATAATGGCTGCACTTGGTAAAAGAACAGTGAAAATGTGCTGTATCCACGAGTGCTGGTGAAATCTTCGGGCTCTTAAATCCTGATTAACGGTAGACCCCTGTAATGGTATCTTCAATCTCGGTTGTCTGCCATTAAGAACAGATCAGAGACCATGCATCCGCACGTCTCCTGGGGCAGTGGGGTTCATGGGCAGGCTTAGAAGCTGCCATTTGCAGTAGGCCCACACAGCACTGGTAGCTGTCTATGAAGCTGAGCGCAAACTTCGTAGCGGCTACGTAGACTGCTATGAAGTCATGTCTCCACCGTGCCCACTGTAACAGGAAGTGACCCCTGATTGATGGCAATGCTGGCCAATTGCACTGCCCCATCATACTTGCTCTCAGATCCCTGCAAATGGCCTTGAGAGGCAACCTGCCTGTCTCTTCCACCTGGATTTGGTACCCGGGCATCCATTCTAGCAGATATTGATACACCAGTCCTCCATGAATAAGAGGGGCCCTGCTGGATCGTGCCACAGCCCATCTAGTTCTGCGTCCTGCCTCACACAGTAGCCCACCAATACCTTTTGGACATCTCAAGCAGAAGACAAAGGTAAAATGATCACCTGCTATCAAATCCTGGCAAATGGCCTTAGAGGCATCCTGCCTGTCACTCCGGCTTGGAGGAAATATGTAGGTATCCATACTAGTAGTCATCAATACACCAATTTTCCATGAATTTTTCTGAATCCTTTCTGAACATTATCAAGGCTGGTTGCTGCTACACCTCTTCTGGTAGTAAATTCCATAGACTGAGGACCCTCTAAGTGAAGAAATCCTTGCCAGTCCTAACTTTTCTTCAGTTTTAGAGGGTGCCCTTTGATTCTAGGGTTGTGCAACAAAGAATTTTTCACTATCCACTTTTTCTACACCATGCAGGATTTTATATACTTTGCTCAGGTCCCCTCTTCAAGGCTGAGGAGGCCTGAGTGTAGCAACCTGGTTTCATAAAGAAGGTGATCCAACCATTTTGTTTGTTCATTTTCCAGCCCTTCGATCAGTTGTTTTCAGATGGGTCAGTAAAAATCAACAATAAAAACACATCCTTCATTTGCTAGAGTGTTAGGGTTTATTTTTTTTTTCCTCCTTTCACAGAATTCACAGTTAGCCAATGAAACAGCTTGGCAGAAGACTGAAGAGAGACAAAAGGAAGCCGACTCTCTCAAAGCACATAATTTGATCTTGGAGTTCCCAGAAGACAGAAGGTATGGCTAGAACTTGAAAAAGTCCCATAAGGTAACCTGGAATCCTAGGCCCTTTCTGCTCTGCGCCTTATTCTAGATTATATTATATCTCGGGAAATGACTTGCCATGTGCATTCTGGCACAGACTATGGCAGGTCCCACCTGTGGCCTGCTATAGAATGCGCTGGCAGGTTCCGATTCCTAGATATAATCCAGAATGAAGCCTAGTGCAAAAGGCCCTCAGTTTCCTTCCATCACCTTGAATGAACTTCTGGGCTGAATTTGCACTTAGGGCTCTGATACAGATATTTTGTACCAGAGCTGTCCTAATGGCCTACCAGAGGCCTACGTGCAAATTCAGCCCTGCTTCAAAGCTATAGAGCTTGGATAACTTCACCTCCTCCATAGTGAAGATCCCCCTTCTCTCACAGGACTGGGTCTTCTCTTGAGGACCAGCTCATCCAGAGGCATGAGCCTTTTCAAAGCATCTAAATGACCACAAAGTTTGCAGCTAGGAGGCAGAGTAATAACAATTTGCTTCCGTGCTATTAAAAGAGACGTTCAGAAGAAATATCCGTCATGTGAACGTAAGAGAATACAAAAGGGGCCCTGCTGGATCAGGCCACAGCCCATCTACTCCAGCGTCCTGTCCCACACCATGGCCCACCAATTGCTCATGGGCATCTCAAAGCAGAAGACAGGCAAAATCTTCACCTGTTTTCAAGATCTTGCAAATGGTCTTTAGGGCCGTCTTGCCTGTCTCTTCAGCCTGATGGCGGTACCTAGGCATCCATGAATTTATCTAATTCTTTCTTAAAGCTGTCCAGGCTGATTATAATAAACTCTATAGGTCAATGACCCCCATGGCTAGGCCCAAGTCATGGTATCTGTTTCCCACCCTTTACCTCTGCGACTACCTATGTCTGTTGGCTGCTGCTAGAATACAAAACAGGAAAGCTATTGCTGTCATCGGTGCTTTCCACAACAACTTTGTTTTCCAAAACAACATGACTGTAACAGCTGCAAAAACAGCTGCAAAAACTAGAACTGGGGGGATTCAGCTTGTCAGGTGGACCAAGACTAGGAGCTCCTGTGGCTGTTGGCCATTTAGCATACCAAGCCATCTCTACGCCATTTGGCCCATGGGTGAGCACACTTGGACATGAAATTCAGTCTTCTGGATGTAGGTGTGAATTCCCACAATTCCTTTCCATTGACCATGGTGGCTGGACCTTGAGGAAGCTGGAGTTACAAGAGCATTTTGATGACCCTTAAGAAAGAAGGCTGACAAGAATACAGATGTTCTCTTCAATTGCCCATAGGTATATCACACAGAAGAGGGGGCAGACGGGCTGCCCATCATTCTAGGACGCCACGACGTGGGATTTTAGGCAGACTCCTAATATTGGAACAAATTGTCGAAAAGATTATGGCTTCTCCTCCTTACTGGTTGGGTTCCCACAGGAGCTGATGAGGATATATCAGAGGTGCCTCAGTTTCCCCCATGAAGCAGGGACTCATGTTCTACGACCACATTCCCTTCCAGCTCTGTGATTCCACCTAATACATGAGGGATTCTCATCAGTGATGAGAGACTTGAGGATGGAAATAGTTTGTCCCTTGTTTGGCATAAGACCAAATTAAATTAAGAGGACTTCATCATCATCATCATCATCATCATCATCATCGTCATGTGGATGCCTAGGAAAGCATTTCTCTTATCAAGAACATATTTTGCATAGTAGCCAATCACAATATTTATCCCAGAGGAAGAAGTCTGGGGACCAGGCAGGCTTTCCTGATGATTAGATCTCTGGTTGGCCAGGGGAGAATACCTTGTCATAAAAACAAAAGTGTCCCAGCTGTAGGCAGAAGCTTTAGCTCCACTTAATGGTGAGATGGACACTTGTGCAGTTAGAATTGCTCACACTCACACCCTTCCAAAGAACGCCAATGATCTTCGGCCTTGGCACATTCTAGGAGTCTCTCTGCCAGGCCAGGTAGAGGTGCTAAGGAGAACGCAGTGGGTCTCTTTTGCCTCTGCAGCAGGTAACCGATGTCAGATGCAGCACCAGCTGGGAACTTGGAAAGGAGTACAAAACACAGGAAAGAAAACGCTAGGCAAAGGTTTGAAGCATCCCTGGGTCTTCTTAATTTCCTTTTGTTTTTTACGGACTGCCTTCAGGAGCCAGTGGATGCTTTCTAGCCTGCAACGAAACAAGATGTGTCATAAGCCAAGGGTTGTGTGTGTGCGTGATTTAGGGATATACGCAAATATTCAAGATGTTTGTTATTCAGACAAATTTGGATATTCAAATTGAATTCGTTTTTAGTGTTCGAACGAATATGAATATTTTGAATTATTCATATGAATAATTCGGACATTCATATGTGTACATATATATACCCATGTGCATCTTATTTGTGTCCATAAGCATCCATATGGATATGTACGGGATGGAAACAGGATGTGTATGATATAAAAACAGGATGCGTGCAGATTTCATATTACATATCAAATTCGTATTCATATATCCCTATCGTATTTTGTATTTCATATCAAATATGTATCGAATATTCGTATGAATAGATACTAATGTATTTATATCGGTTCAGATCTCCAGACATTCAAGGGTGAGGTAGGTGGGGCTGTGAGAACTCAGAAAGAAGGCTGTGACTAGCCCAAGGTCACCTAGCTGGCTTCGTGGAGGAGTGTGGAATTGAACCAGGAGACTATCAGCTAAGAGTCTGACTTTAACCACAAGACCAAACTCGCTTCACAAGAAGAGTTGGTTTTTACGCCCCACTTTTCTCACCCTTTAAGTGGACTCAAAGGGTGCTTTCGCACTGGACACTTAAGACACATTAAGCACCCATTAAGTACGGTTGGGAAAGCCCCTTCCGCACACAACACATATTAGAGGCACTTGCTTCCACACAGGAAGTGGCCCTAATGTGTGTTAACCGGCCGTTAAACCGGTTTAACGCAAGACTACTTCCGAGGTGTCTTACACGTGTGCTTAATGTGGCTTGTGTTGTTAAGACATCTGTTTCGGATGTGTCCACACTACACAAGTGTCCCTAACTGGGCCCTTCCCCAGCCCGCCATGATTGGCTCCTCCGGAGGTGTGCTTTCGCCAGGGCCGCGCGCCTGCGCAGAGCCTCCTGAAGCCAGGCGCAGCCCTGGCCAATCAGGAGGCGTGTCGGAGGCATGCGCAAAGCGAACTGGGACTCCGCAGCCAGAATCGGCCTGGCTGCGTTAAAGTAAGGAGGGGATCGCTCTCGCTCTCCCCAGGGTGGGCTGGGGGGTAGGTGAAGCTCCCCCTGGCTCCAGAAGCTGTCATCCGCGGCTTCTGGGGCAAGGGGGAGCCCCGAGATCGGAGGCCCCTGGCTCACCATGCTTGCTCCGGAGGAGCCAATCATGGCGGGCGGGAGGGGGGGCCCTTCGGAGTGCAGATTTGAGGTGGGTGCTGTGCTTCTGCACTGCACCCACCTCAAATTTGGATCTAAATCCCTCCTTCCATTGCATGTGCAGACGGAAGGGGTGGTAGTAGATCTGTATCTACTGGATACGGATCTACTTACCACGGATTTCCGAAATCCGGATCTAAATAGATCCGGATTTCAGAGGACAGTGCGGAAGCACCCAAAGAGTCTGACAAACCTTCTGTTCTTCTTTCCACAACAGACACCCTGTGAGGTAGGTGGGGCTGCGAGAACTCAGAAAGAGAGCTGTGACTAGCCCAAGGTCACCCAACTGGCTCGGTGGAGGAGTACAGAATCAAACCCCCTGACTGCTAGATATGCGTCCGGCAGTCTTAACCACAAGACCAAACTGGCTCACATCTCTGCTGCCCCATTTTTCCGGAATGCCTACTCTAGAGTTTCTGGTTAAGAGGAAAATGGTTGCCTTGTAACTATCTTCATTGTTGACGTCTTGAGAGAGCCCCAAGCCCAATGCAGCTGCTTACCGCCTCTTCGGTATCTGTGTCCTCCTCGGCACTGTCAACATCCTGCAGGGAAGCTCTCCCATCGCTCACTGGGCTTTCCTTCCTCCACACGGTTTCCTCTGCCAGGTACGAGGTGTTAGCAGGCGCAGATGATTTTTTCTTGCTTTCCACGGAACCTGTAGAAGCAGTCGCCAACTGAAACAGCAGGCAAATCAAGATGGCCTGGGTGATAGTATGGAGGGCATAGATTTCTTCCTTACTGTTCTCCCGGGTTTTTCTCCTAGCCGCTTCCTCAGCCGATGGGCCGCCATCTAACCCCCAATGAGTGGTAGCTTATTTGCTGCCCCCATCTGTTCTCCGAGTGTGGATCACAACACGTCAAGAGGTGTGAGCACCCAACCACCTTACCTGTCTCCTGAAGAACCTGCAGGTGGCCCAGGAAGCAACAGTTCAAGCCAAAAATGGGACCACTGGTTGCTTCAAGGGTGGGAAAGGAATACGGCAAGGTTGTGTTCTGTCACATTGTTTATATGCGTGTATAAATGAATGTATTAAAATGTACATTTAATGTAAAAAATACATTTTAAAAATGTATTAAAATTCGAACTGATTCGAATATATTCCTATCTATTCATATATTCATCATTCAATACGTTTTTGATGATACGAATGTCGACAAAATTCGTATGTATCCGTACAGTTGTGTATGGTTACGAATAAGATGCGTACAGATATATACATAATGTGCATGTGTCCATACACATACAAATGTCTGAATTATTCGTACGGATGTTTCAAAATATTCGTATTCGTTCAAATATTAAAAAAACAAATGTCTGGACATTCAATTTGAATTTGAGGGTGCTTCCGCACAGGCCCTTTAACACCCATTAAGCACACATTGCTTAATGGGTGTCCGCACACGCATGGCTGTTTTGGACACTTCCGGTGAGGAGTGTCCGCACAGCAACACGCATTTAACACACTTTCAACTGTGCACGTCCGCACACTTGGACCTATTCAGCACACTTCCGGTGGGGTGCGTCCACACCTATCTGTACCTAAAGTGTGTTAAATGGGTGTTAAATACACACCACATTTCATGTGGTCTTAATGGGTGTTCCGCTGTGAAAACGCATCCTTTTAGGATGTGTCCGGGCAGCGGAACGGTTCCTACCCAGGGCCCTCCCCTGGCCCGCCATGATTGGCTCCTTGGAGCCAAGCATGGTGAGCCGGGGGACCCTGCTGCTGCGGCTCGCCCTCACCCCAGAAGCAGTGGATTCTGGCTATAGGGACCCAGGATGCAGTGTGCCTGTGTCCTGCACGCCTCCTTATTGACCGGAGCAGCCCCTGCAGCCAGAATTGGTGCGACGCTGAGCAGGTAAGGAGGGGATTTCGCGTGCTCCCCCCCCGGGTGGGCTTCTAGGGTGAGGGCGAGCCGCGGCAGCGAGGTCCCGCCGCTCGCCATGCTTGGCTCCAAGGAGCCAATCATGGCGAGCCAGGGGAGGGGCCCCAGAGCACGGATCTGTGGCAAGTGCTGTGCGTCCGCACAGCACCCGCCTCAAATCCGGACTGAAGCAGCCCTTCTGCCACGTGTGGACGGGGGTGGAAGGACGGGGGTGGGTAGATCCACATCTATTAGATGCGGATCTACCCCCGTAAATCTGGATCTACCGGCCATCCGAATTTAGTAAAACCGGGTCTGCTGGAACCCGGTTTTACTAAATCCGGATGAGGTAGATCCGGATTTATTTAGGCATTGGCCGAAGCACCCTGAATGTCCGAATTCGGCAGAATTAGATCAATATTTAATATTCTTGCACTTTCCTAATGCAGCGTGCATAATGCGAAATACGAGGCTAGATGAATCAAAAGCTGGACTTAAGATTGCCAGGAGAAATACCAAGAAGCTCCAATATGCAGACAATGGCAGGAAGTATAGAAGATTTAAGGAGCTGCTGGATGGGGTGGGGAGAGTGCAAAAGCTGGTTTAAAGCTTGGCTTTAAAAACGAAGAACCCTAAGATCAGGGAAACCAGTCCCATCATTGCCTGGCAAACAGAGGGAGAAGAAATGGAAGCACCTTCCTGGGCTCAGAGGTCACTGCAGATGGCGAGTGCAGCCATGAAATTAAAAGATGCTTGCTCCTTGGGAGGAATGCCATGGGAAACCTGGGGTGTTTTTCCACTGCAGCCCTTAGCTCTGGATCTAAGAAGATCCGGATCTAAGGAATGGCTACCTCCGTGGGAACAGATCCGGATTAAGGGAAGCACCCAGTGTGTTTCCACAGGAGGTGTAGCACCCATTAGGAATGGGTGCTAACACCCCTGCTGTGGAAACGGCTTTGCACCCATCTGGGGAATCCGGATCAACCCAGAAGGGGTCGGTCCATTACCCCAGGTGTTTTGGGGGGTAGGGGGGGGCAGCCTTCAAAGCAACTTCGAAGTGACTTTGAAGCCAATGTTGTGGGGGTGTCCCAAAGGTGCATCCCCTCCCCCTAGCCTCCTTTGGACCCCATTGCCTGTTTCCAGTGGAAACAGGCTCCCTTTAAACCGGATTTTCTGGGAAAAGAAAGTTTAGGGGAGGGAGCTGGCATCTGCATTGCAAACCCTTGAACTCACTTGAACTCTCTGCTGCGCTCGCCTTTGCGAACTTCGCTCAGAGATTCATTGCTACTGGGGAGGTTGCCTTTAGTAGGGATGTGCAAAAATGCAGTTTTCGGGATTCAATTTTATTTGATTATGTTAAATTCAAATTTAAGTAAATCCAATTTGAATTAAGCAAATTTGGGTCTATTTGTTTGAATTTTTCATTCAAATTTGCACTTACGAATGTCGACAACATTTGTAGATGCCCTTACGCATATCCCCCAGGGTCCATACACATCCGTACGCATCCATACGCATCCGTATGCATCCCATAATCCCGTATGCAACCCATTTTCATCCCGTACGGATCCGTACAAATGGGTACAGATGCGGGAAAGGTGCGGATCTTCAAGTACGCTTCATACAAATGTCTGAATAATTCAAACAAATAGATCCGAAATCCGGATCAAAACTTTAAATTCAAATTTAAGGACGTTCGATTCAAATTTGAATGTTGAAATTTGGTCGATTCGATCAAATGTCGAATGCATTCAAAGATTTGTGCGTATCCTTAGCCTTTAGTGTCCTTCTGGGAAGGGGGCTAGGTGGCGTCTGCCGCTGAGTTTGAAAGTCTGCAGAGAAAGGTGGGCAGGGGGCAATAAATGGAGGCAGGGTATTGCATTTCGGGCAATGTTTTGAGCTGTTTGGAACATGTCTACCTCCATGGGAACAGAGTGTTCAATAACACGGGGCTCCTATTCACTCATCAAGGCTTTTCTTCATGTCCACCGGTGCTACCTCACCTGTTGAACGCTCCCGTCGCTGATCCATTCGGTCTAGACTCTCCAACAAACTGTCCACCTGGGCTTTGATCTGGCTTAGTTCCCCTTTGATGGAGTGCACCTCCTCCGCCCGAACTAGAAGAAATAATACTATATGAGTAGCTTCATCTACACTATTGGCCTGCCGCATGTGGCCACGGGAACCAGAATGGGTTGCAGGTTAATTTCCACCTCTCCTTGGTGATCTACTAAGAAGGCAACTGATGCTCTGTGCACCAGTATATGCAACCTAAACCTGGAAAAAATGTGGTGGTGAGGAGTTTGCTTTTATTCTTGTGGATTTCTAGATAGAACTTTATAAGCCTGCTATTCTATAGTAAAAGGGGTGGGCACCTGGGAGAGGGCTTTCTCATGCATGGCTCTTAGGTTATAGAATAGTCTCCCCCTTCACTGTACATATCTAGGAAGGCAGTGAAAACATATCTCTTTGCTCTGGCCTTCAGTTAAATGAGGATACACTTTCTCTTCCCACTTTCAGACACTGATATTGTTTTAATATATAACGTTGTTGTAATATATATATATACATCCTGTGTTATGTCTTCAAGGGCAGCCCTTGAAGACATATATAATAATATACTAATTATATTATATTATATTATATTATATTATATTATATTATATTATATTATATTATATTATATTATATTATATTATATTATATTATATTATATTATATTATATTATATTATAATATAATATAATATAATATAATATAATATAATATATATTACTTGCCATATATTAGACGCATAGGTTGCATCAGGGCAAAATCCATTACAATCAAAACCCATTACCTCAGAATGATATAACAGATATTGAAGAGAATAGGATAGTCAGAAACAAGCAAAAAACCCTAACCATTTAATCCAAGCCAGTGCAGGAAACAGATTTAATTCCCCACTTTAAATCTGTTTTTCTTGCTGCTCCTTGATTCTTTCTGTCCACCATGTGCTGATCTTGAACTTTCCAGAAAGTGTGCCTCATTTCTTCGGCCTGCCATAACCCCATGTTCTTCTGCTTAGCTTTGCAGAACAGCAAGAAGCAGTTAAACACCACCTGCTTTTCACGCTTTGATACATAGACAGGGCTAGAGCCATGAGAGTCCTCATTGTTTATCCATGAGTCTCACACAGGTATAATTTGCCTTTATGCATCCATTTTATGATTGCTCCAATTATGTTAGCTTATCATGTTAACCTAGGCTCCAAGCATGTTAAGTCAGGCAGTAATCGTGTTAGACTAAGCTGCAATTATGTAGCCAGTTAGGCTGAGTTATGTTAGGCTTGTAACAGCCAAGAATTTGCTAGTGTAACAGTATATTCATCTTAGATTAAGTTGTACACCTGCATTTATTTCATTTATGGATGCAACCAACGTATTCATACATTTATGTAGTTTCTTACTTGCACTCATTAAGAACTAAATATCTTCTGCTTGGAATGCATCATGCCTCCACTGTTCTGATTGTGTCTTCAGAGGAAAAACCATGTTACACTGTGCCAACTGCCGAATGCAGTCTCTGCTATATCTATATCTTATCTAGATAATCTCAACAAACCAGCCTCTTTGTGTCTCACAGGGCATTTCTGCACTTGGCTCCCCGTCCGTTGGACAGGAAAGGTGCAGAAGAGGCTAACGTGTGCTAACGCGTTCACACTACGGAATGGTAGTGCACGATAGCCTGAGCCCTGTACAACCGGACACTTACCTGGGGCTGCCCTTGAAGACATAACACAGGTCTTACATAACGCAGCATCACACCAGTCCTCAAAGACTGGCTACCAGGCCCTGTCCAAGGTCTTAACATCAATCTATAAATTTTACCAAAGGTTCTCATGAACATCTGAGCCTCAAAATACTCACGCTTTGTGCGGACAGCTGGGGAGCTACTGTTGCCTTTTAGCCCTAGAGGGGAACCCAGGCTGGCTCTGCCCCTGTCCCCTAAATGCCTTCGTCTGGTCTTGACAGGGATGTGGCTGATGAGGGGAGGGATCTTCTGGTATTCACAAGACCTGCAGGAGGTGGAAGGAAACAGAGAAACCTCTCTAGAGCAAGAATTAAAATGAGGCTTGTGTGAAACCGCTGTTTGACAGGGTAGAACTGTGGCGAAGAAGCATCCCCAAACTGCTAAGGGCTTCAGCTAGCAAGCCCAGGTTCCCTTGGCACCTGGCAGTGACTAGAGAGCAGACGAGCACCATGACAACTGCACAGGGAACTCACCTGTTCATGGCACCACTCAGAGACATGGAAGTAATGGCTACATGGGGCCGTGAGCAGGTGAGTTCCCTGCATGATTTGTGTGGTACCTACCTGCTCCCTAATTACCCCTAGATGCTGAGGAGATCCCAGGGTTGCTAGGTGAAGGACATAGCAGTCCCAGGCCTCTGCCTGGCCCTGTTAAACAGTGCTTCCCACAAGCCTAGATAAAATCATGCCACGTGTGTTTCCACATGGGAAGGGCTAATATATAGCTCTGTTAAAGCAACCAACTGATGGCATAGGCTGTATCCAGATCAGGGATGTGTAAGAACATTCAAAACATTCAAAATCCGATCAAATTTGTTCAAATTCGGACATTCGAATTTGAATAGAATGTCTATGCATTCTAATTTAAACATTCAAATGAATTTTGAATCTTTCAAATCAGTCATATGAATTATTTGGACATTCGTATGTGTACGGATACGTACGCATTACATACGTATCCATTCGCATCTTGTTTGCATCAGTATGCGTTTGTACAGATACATATGGGATGCATACGGGATAAAGACAGGGTGGGTACGGATGCGTACAGACACATACAAATGTTGGCAACATTCGTATCTTCAAATACGAATCCAATATTCACTCAATCCAATACATTTGAATTGATTCGAACACCAAAAATGGCAGACAATCCAGACATAGCAAAAAGGCCCCAGGGAGACCTCAAAGAGGCATTGTTTTGTCTGTTAAAATAACAATCCAATACATATATAAAATTATGCATGGTATAGAAAAGGTGGATAGAGAACATTTCTTTTCTCTATCACACAACACTAGAACCAGGGGGCATCTATGAAGCTGATGGGCAGGAGAGTCGGATCCGACAAAGGGAAGTATTTCTTCACCCAGAGGGTCATCAGTCGATGGAATGTGCTGCTGGAAGAGGTGGTGACAGCTACCAGTCTAGATCACTTCAAGGTAAGGTTAGACAAATTTGTGGATGACAGGTGTGTCAATGGCATCTAGAATGGATGGCTAGGTACATCTTTCAGGCTGGGTGGGGGGTGGAAGCAGGACGCTTCTAATGCCATTTGCTGGGATTCAAGAGCAGGAAAAGGTTTGTCCTTGTCTCTGTTTGAGATGCCCATGAGCATTTGGCGGGGCACTGTGTGCGAAAGGATGCTGGAGTAGATGGGCTGTGGCCTGATCCAGCAGGGCCTCTCTTATGTTCTTTTATTTTACTCTTAATAATCCAGCAGCCCAATCCAACCCTTTGCACCCCTAAATCAAAACTACTTATCATACAATAGGAAATTTTCTTCCATCCCATTTTCCAGCTCTCATCCCAACTGATCATATATTCAAATACCTTCACCCACTTCCTTTTGACTATGTAGGATTGTTTTTGGCCCATGCTGCATATATGTATCATTTTTCGTGCAATAAATGAGACTTCATTGCATCTGTTACATATCGGATCCAGTTCTGCAATGCCCATTTCCCCTTATCTTTCCAATCTAAATGTCACAACGGAATCGGCTGCCAAAATTAATATTGCTCTAATAGCTCTTTTTAATCTTGTAAGTTTAAATATACCAAATATTGTACCTATCTCATTCCAAAATTGCTGTTCCTTACCATATAATTACCAGAGATGAAAAAATGTTCCTGTTCTTGGATACAGTGCCAACATGAGGCTTATATAGGTCAGTTGACACAGTGTTCTATACTACTTTAAAAAAAAAATGTCATTTTCTATTTCCCCTTAACGTAGCTGACCAAATTGCAGTGGAACAGCATGAACTAGAAGATGTTGATCAGTTTACATACTTGGGCAGTCTCATCTGCAATAATGAACATGCAGATACAGATATTATTGCCAGAATTGGGAAAGCCTCTACAGTTTTCCCAAAAAAATGTGCCAAATGTGGCTGTTAACCTCAATCACCACATCCATTAAGCTACGGCTCTACGTGTCTCTCATTTTACCAGTGGCTACATACACACGCAAAACCTGGAAAATGTTGGCGAAGTCAGCACATAAGCTTAACATTTTTCATCAATGGTGCTTGAGATGGATGCTTCAAAACTATCACAACCACATCACAAATGAAGAAATCCTGAGGAAGGGGTCTACATAGCCTGCATGAAATCATTGCCAAAAGAGTACGATTCACAGGACATGTTCTACAGATGGGCAATGAGAAAATCCCCAAAACAGCAATGACATGGGTACCATCAGGTGGTCACAGGAAAAGAGGAAGGCCACGTAACACCTGGTGACAAATATTTGTAAAAGATGTTGAACAGATGGACGTAAACTGGGTTGAAGCTGAAAATCTGACTGCTGACCTCAGTCATTGGAATAATCTCATTTCCCAATATGCTAATTGGCATGAGAGGACCTGACTACCTACCTACCTGCCTGCCTGCCAGCCAGCCAGCCAGCCCCTTAATAACTCATGAGGTTTTCTTGACAAAAATGCAGAACCAGTTTGGTCTTGTGGTCAGAGTATCAGGCTCTTATCTAGTAGTCTCCCGACCTTGGGCTAGTCACAGCTCTTTCTGAGCTCTCAGCCCCACCTACCTCACAGGGTGTCTGTTGTGGAAAGAAGAACAGAAGGTTTGTCAGCTGCCTTGAATGCCCTTAAGGGTGAGGAAAGCGGGATATAAAAGCCAACTGTCCTCCTCCTCCTCCTGCTCCTCCTCCTTTTGGGGAGGTTGTAGAGACTCAAGCCAGAGGGCTGTCATGCGAGCTTATTCCGTGTACCAAAAGCAATATATGCAAAATGCTTCTGTTTCTCTTTGACAGCAATAGCTTTTTTGGTGCAAAGAAGTGGAATGGCAAGCCCCCATATACTGACGATGTTCGGTTAGGAGAGATTTCTGATGTGAAATTTCACGGCTGTCTTCCCCTCCATTCCAAACAGGAAGAGAGAAAAAGGCTGTCAGCAAACCCACCTCTGTGGAAGGAAGCCGAGGTGCCTGTAATAAATTTCACGCCTTGTGCACTAAGAGCCTGAGGTGTAGGAGCAGAAGGAAAGAAAAGTGCTGCCAAGAAACTCCTCCGTGCTGACCTGGTCTTGGGCCTGTACTAGCAGTTGCTGTTTGCACCTTGCAATTGCCAGGGTAAAGGGCAAGCCAGTGTTGGGCTCAATTCCACACTCCTTCATGAAGCCAGCTGGGTGCCCTTGGGCTAGTCACAGCTCTCCTTCTGAGCTCTCATAGCCCCACCTACCGCACAGGGTGGCTGTTGTGGGGCGAAGAACAGAAGGTTTGCCAGCTGCTTTGAGTCCCCATGGATGTTGGCACTGGGAGCCATCACCTTGAGCATGGCCACCACATGGCCCCCGATTCAGTAGTATCCAATAACAACAGAATGAGCAAAGTTTCTAACGATGAGCAAAGCTGTTTACAGCCACCCAGACAGAACTTGTGCAAAACCATTAATCTATATGCAAACCGGCATGCCTAGATTTTAACGGGCCACAGAATTTCAGCTCTTCTTGAGCATTCGGCATCTCTGGGAAGCACATTAACGGCTGCTTTGTTTATATCTCTCTTTCCAAGCCACACCCCCACTGTCTCTGGCTGCGGCCTGCCATTTCAAGAACAGCAGCTGTGCCGCGTTTAGTCGACCCCAGTGAAAAAAAGGCATGAAACCAAGGTGTCACATTGGAGGCCCGACTTCAGTTGGACTGACCCAGGCTAATAAATGAGAAATGGGTTGAGGCAGGCTTTCGGCTCTCCATTCTTACGCATGGGTGGGTGGGTGTTTCCCCCCAGCGGTTGTTTTCTCCTCTCTGTTCCCAGGTTCTTTATATGGCATGGCTCCTCAACCTCTTCTCCTCTGGGCCACACTCACACTGCCCCCAACATGGTGCTAAGGGAAGACGGAGCTTGCAAACCAGAGATCATTGTAGGCTACCCTGGGCGCTGGAACAAAAGGAACGGTGGCATTTCAGCGGGATTTAAGGGTGTCTCATGCCGGCCAGCAATAGCAACCCTCCTCCTTTTAAAGGCACAGGGAGGGCAGCGTGTTGGCAGCCCCGCAGAGAGCTGAAGCCAGGAATTTGGGGAAAGCTATTGTGGTGTAGCTATTGTTTGCCCCTCAAAGTTATTTTGGGACTCTTTGTTCAGACCTTTTGTTTTCCAAGTTTCCGTCCATAGGATTGGTAGATGCAGAAAGGCCTCTGAGTAGAAGGAGGGCACGGTTCCTGCAACTTTAGTAGCTCTACCGAAGAGGGAACATCTGCCCTCAACTCTTATTTCACAAGTTTAATGTTCATTCCCTCTGCTCCAGGTTTCAGTGCCCTGGCATGATGATGCTCTTCCCTCTTGTCATGGCCTTACTCAGAATGCCCCACAGCATGCTGGATGCAGAACCAAAGTCTGTAATGGCACCTTTGGGCCTTCCCTGGAGGCTGCATGGTTTCTGAGCCACCCCACTCATTGCCTGGGGAAAAGAGAAAACTAGAAAAAGTGGCACCCAATGGTATCCCAAGGGCAGGTAAATTCTACTCCCAGGCATTGTGGGAAATTCTTAAAATGGCTGACACCCACTGTCCTCCATCTTATCGTTCCGAGGCACAAAGTTTATCTGTCTGCAGAACTCCTGGCTATGGTAAAGAAGGTTTTATTTCGGTTTACTTAGGAGAGATCATTGCCCATAGGCATATAAACATCAGGACATGTTTTGTGCAAACCCAGCAGAAGTCACACACTGTTCAGGATCAGAGGTGGTAGCCCTTCCTGTGCCTTTAAAAGGAGAAGGGTTGCTATTGCTGGCCGGCAGGTATCCGCTGGGGGACTCTGCTGTCGGGGCTCACCCTCGCCCCAGAAGTGGCAGATCGCCGCTTCTGGAGCCAGGGGGAGCTTCTACGAGGCCCTCCCTAGCCCCCCCAGGGGAGAGCCCGAGCGATCCCCTCCTTACCTCTTCGGCGTCGCCCCGATTGTGGTCGCGGAGACCCAGGAGTCTGCGTGCCTGCATGCTGCACGCCTCCTGATTGGCCAGGGCTGCTTCTGGCAGCGCCGGCCGTCAGGAGGCTTTCTGCGCAGGCACGCTGCCCTGGCCTCCTGGGATCCCGCAACCACAATCGGGGCGACGCCAAAGAGGTAAGGAGGGGATCGCTCGGGCTCTCCCCTGGGGGGGCTAGGGAGGGCCTCGTAGAAGCTCCCCCTGGCTCCAGAAGCGGCGATCCACCACTTCTGGGGCGAGGGTGAGCCCCGACAGCAGAGTCCCCCGGCTCACCATGCTTGGCTCCAGCGGAGCCAAGCATGGCGGGCTGGGGGAGGACCCCGGGTAGGCGCAGTTTCACTGTGCGGATGCATCCTAAAAGGATGCGCTTTCACAGTGAAACACCCATTAAGACTACCTTGGATGTAGTCTTTTTTTTAACACCCATTAAGCACACATTAGAGACAGATAGGTGCGGACGCGGCCACCCCTATCTGTCTCTAATGGGTACCGCTGTGCAGACGCGGTCCACCCATTCCGTTCTTAATGGGTGCCGCTGTGCGGACGCGGTTTCCCACATGTGTCCTTAATGGGCATTACTGTGCATACTAAAAGCGGCTTAAAAAGGTGCCGCTGTGCGGTTGCGTGCTTCCACATGTGTCCTTAATGGGTGGTTAAGGGCATGTGCGTAAGCACCCATAGGATACGTATCCTATATGGATGCATATGTATTGCTACGTATCCGATAGATATCCCCAGTTTAACGAATGTACAAACTATTAAAAGAGATGTTCTGAAATATTAGTATTTGTACGAATGTTTATGTGCGAATGTTGTAACATTTTATTCCTGTACGAATGTCTGAATTTGTGTGAATAATGAATGTTACAGATATTCATGCACATCCCTAGCGGTGATGAGTCCCAGATTTCCATTTTGCAGTCCTAGTGCGAAGCTCAAACCCCACATAAGCACACATGACCACCCACACAGTGCTAGACAAAAAAAGGCTCAGATTAAAGGGTGTAAATTATTTCAATTTCTATAAGGGTCTAAGAGAGAGACAAAATAGTTTTTTGCGGCTGTCTAATATTTCCTCATTGGCTTCCTGTCAGTGACTGCAAGCAAGCCCTTTTCGTTACTGGTCCTATAAGTAAATCGGCAGATAAACATAGTACAGTAAAAGCCTGTTTAATCCCCAGTTTGTGATCTGCTTTCCTGGTGATGAAACAAAAAGCTATATGGGAGTAAGCAAGCTAGTAAAAATAAAATTTCTTTTCTCTGTCGCACAACACTAGAACCAGGGGGCATCTATGAAGCTGATGGGTAGGAGAGTCGTATCAGATACAGGAAAGTATTCCTTCACTCAGAGGGACATCAGTTTATGGAATTTGCTGCCGGAAGAGGTGGTGACAGCTATCAGTCTAGATGGCTTTAAGGAAGGGTTAGTCAGGTTTATGGACGACAGATGTATCAATGCCTCCTAGAATGGATGCCTAAGTACATCTTCCAGGCTGGGGGCACAAGCAGGATGCCTCTAAGGCCATTTGCTGGGACTCAAGAGTAGGAACAGGTTTGCCCTTGTCTCTGCTTGAGATGCCCAGAAGGAATTGGTGGCCACTGTGTGTGACAGGATGCTGGACTAGACGGGCTGTGGTCTGATCCAGCAGGGCTCCTCTTATGTTCCTATGTCTCTTGGGCAGCAGCCATTTCTGAAGACACGCGGAACGAAAACGCACTCCTGTCAGATCACACTTCCATTCAAACCAAGGAGACCAATAAAACATAGATTGTGATCAGACACAGCCAAAAAAGCACCACTGAGACACCTCTGAGGTGGCACACCTGTCTGTTCACACCTGTCTCCTGAACATTCTGTGCTAGAAAAGGTGGATTAGAGAAGCCTTGATGGCCACACTTCCTCTCTGTGGTGCCTCTGAGGCGCTGTGCCTGAATACAGCCTCAGAGGAGGCTTTGAGGTGGGATTGTTCACACACCAGTCTGCCCCTACCCCTCTCATGAACATTCTGTGCTAGAAAAGGTGGATTAGAGAAGGCTTGGGGACACGAGGGACACTGTCTCTTTCAGGTGCCTTTGAGGGACCTCTTTTGTTGTGTCTGGACACAGCCATAGGGCCTTTTCACACTTAGGGAAAAGGGGAAGTCCGGGTCTACTCCAGCATACCCATTGCATGGAGACGCTTTCCTCACAGAATCACCTCTGCGCATGCCACCGTCCCGCAGAGTGCTTAGCAGTGGAGCACTGAAACATGCCCCACAGCTATACTGGCGGAACCTGCACCACAGGTAGTACAAGTAGTACAGGTAGTAAAGCACACACCATCTGTACCCCCTCCAGGCACATGGTACAGTGACAGGTGTGTGCTACAATGCCCGGTTGCCAAAGCAACAGCGGCACACATGTCCATTGCTGCCATTGCTACAGCAAAATGGTCGCTTCCAGTATCGAGGTGATCGCAGTCACCTCTAATTTTGTGGCAGATCGAACGTTGCAAAGTTCAGATGCCTGATCCGTCCCCCATCTTCACTTCGCTGGGACGGTTTCACAGGGAAGTGAAGGTGCAAATTCCCTCATTAGTGCCGCCCCACCCCAGTGCAAACAACATTAGGAGAGAGCTTAAACACCCAAGAAGCATAAGCAATTTCGAGGACTCACAGGTATAGGCTTCCGCCATGCTGCCGCTTCTGACCAGCCCTGGAATGGCTTAGCTTCGGATCCTGCGCCATGTCTAGGTCTATAGGAAGAGGAAGCCATGACAGTGACAAAGAAAAAGCAGAGATTCAGAAGCCTGGCAGGACAGACAGCATGAAAGAAAATGTCACAATAAAATTTAAGGGAAGCCCCAGAAGTCAACACGTGGGACATCTCAAGGGGATTTAAATTGATTTAACTTTTTAAAGGTCTATGTAAAGCCAAGATCAGTCCTTGCAGTGTGACCATAAGTAATCTATAATGGTCTTGGAAGAAGAAGAAGAGAGTTGGCTTTTCTACCCTGCTTTTCTCACCCTTAAGGGGACTCAAAAGTGGCTGAGAAACCTTCTGTTCTCCTCATGACAGACACCCTGTGAGGTAGGTGGGGCTGTGAGAGCTCAGAAAGAGAGCTGTGACTCACCCAAGGTCACCCAGTTGGCTTTGTGCAGGAGTGCAGAATCAAACCGGGAGGCTATTAAATAAGAATCTGACCCTCTAACCACAAGACTAAGCTGGTGTACGCCTGGGTTTGGTGCTAACATATGTCAGGCCATAGTGAGAAGCAATAACAGGATCTTTTTTATACCCTGCACCGTTTAAGAACCTAAGGGAGCCCTGCTGGATCAGGGCACAACCCATTTAGTCCAGCATCCTGCCTCACATGGTGGCCTCCCAATTGCTTACGGGCATCTCAAGCAGAAGATGAGGGCAAAACCTGCTCTCAAATATCTGAAAATGCCATTTAATGGCATCCCGCCTGCCTTTCCAACCTGGCATCCATTGTAGTAGCCATTGATACATCTGCCCTCCATAAACAGGCTGGTTGCTATCTCCACTTCTTCCAGTGGAGGAAGATTCCACCTCTTGCTGTATCCTTTCGTCACCTTTCTTTACCTGTCCAGGTTTTTCCTCTCTGAGGTTACCCCTGGGTTAGTGTAGGCTTGTTATGTGCTTGTGGAAGCCTTAAGAGATGCCCAGGGAGTGGCCATAGCTGACGGTTATAGTACCTGCTAGAAAGGTGTGCGGTCATGGGTCCAACCCCCAGCTGCTCTCCAGATGCAGGTAATGGTGAACTACTTCTGTATCTGCCAAGGAAGCTGCCTGGATGGAGATGTCCATATAGTCAGCAGGCACTGAGCTCCACTGGGGAACCTCTGTAGCTCAGTGACAGATCAATTGTCTGGAAAACATTGTAATCTCCCACCCCAGCATCTTCCCAGAAGGAAGTCCTGGCCAAAGTACTTCTGAGTCTGCCGAGGAGAGCTCACGGGGTGTGTCCGTGTGGTCCGCCAGGCGCTAGCCTGACTCAATGCAACCAAGCCACAACTGTGAGCAAGAGATGCGGATAGTGAACTCTTCCACACTCTCTGAAACGGGGCTGCACTCCATCTTGCCTTTGGCACCGGGCATGGCGCAAACGTTTGACTGGGGAACATTTTGCCAAGCCGGTCCCAAAGGTATTGTCCGAATTCTAACATCACAGGTGGAACCGGATCCTTAATTATCGTCCTGTTAGTCCAGATGTTTTCATCCAGCACAGCAAGGCTATGAAAAGCAAAGAGCATGGATGAAGAGCTCAGATATGGACCTTAACCGGGAGCGCTCTACAGTGCTGAGGGTTTCACTCCCAGCTGGCCATGGCATGCCGGGTGTCAAGAACACCTGGGGGGAGCTGCAGCTGAGGACCCTCAAGTCAAGGAAATAAGAGGGCGTGGAGAACAGGGCTCTAGCCCAGAAGCTTCACCCCTTACCACCCTGTAGTAGTCACCGCCCCCCACTGTGAGTGCCACAGGGAGGTCAGAAGTGGCTCAGGCGCTTGGTAGCTGCCTTTAGCCAGCCACATGCCTACCCAGTTGCCTTAACAACCTCTTCTTGGGCTGCTTCCTGGCTGCCAGAGAGGTGACCCTCCCCCCCCCCCCCCGCTTGCCAATCCTTATCGCCTCACTGATCTAACTTTCCCTTATCAAAGAGTTGATGAGTTTGAGCAAAATGGGAATGAGAGGCCAGGGATAAGCTATGTTTGCAAGCAAGGAACGGAAGCAAAGGGACACTAACGCCCCAAATCCTCTGCCTAGCAATCCCCCCCCCCGAAATCAGATTTTCCTACACCAAGCAGACAGACAGACACACACACACACACACACACACTCACACTCACTCACTCTCACACATGCTCTCACACTCACTCTCGCACGCACATACTCACACACCCACTCACTGATTCTCTCACACACTCATTCTCACACGCACGCACGCACGCACGCACATGTACACATTTGCTCTCATATGCTCAGACTCACAGACTCACTCACACGCACACACTCTCACACTCACACACACTCTCTCACACACCCACTCACTGATTCTCTCACACACTCATTCTCACACATGCTCAGACTCACACGCACACACTCTCACACGCACACACTCACACACACATGCACACATTTGCTCTCACACACACACTCACTCACACACTCACACAGACTCACTCTCTCTCTCACACACACACACAGTCAAACCCACTCACTCTCACACACTCACCCTCACACCCTCACACACACGCACACATTTGCTCTCTCTCACACACACTCTCTGACACACACACCCCTAATACCAAAAGCATCAAGCGAAGCCAGACGGGGAGCGAAGCGCAGGCACCCAGCGCCCCTTCCCCTTCCCCGACACCCGCCCCCCCCCACCTTCCCCGGGTCATCGGGTCCGCTGGTGGCGCCTTCTCGTCTCGGGGTGGAGCAGCCTGGAGGTCCACAAACATCAGACAATAGGATGATGGAGGCACAGCTGGTACTCACATGTCCAGCACCCTTCTCTGCTGCCCAAAAGCGTCATGCCACCCTGGAGAGAGAGAGGAGGGAGGGGCAGGTCTGATGCCAAGCTCGGGTCCCCTTCTGCCCAGCCTAGGTGACTGCCCCTTCCTCTCTGTGTCCACTACACGCACCCCACAAGGTTGCTACCAGCAGCAGCAGCAGCAGCTCTTTGCTGGAGAGAAGGGCTCCCTCGATCCGGAATGCTGTGCTGGAGGAATATACCATCTGTCCTTGTGGAAGGGGGTGGGGGAGAGGAGGAGGAGGAGGAGGAGGAGGCGATGCAAACCATCTCCGCAGCACGGGCAGGGGTGCGCTGCCTGCCCTACAGCATGAATAGCAAAGTATTTCCGTAGTGATGATCTCAGAAACTATGGGCTGAAAGGAAGGGGCAGGGATTTAGGCAAGAGGCTGGCAGCAGGGGGTAGGGGGTGTTGGGGCGGGGACGGGAGGGGAGGGGAAGGGACCAGCGGACTCACAAAAGGGCCGCCGACAAAGGCAGAGCCCTTTCTGCACTAGCCCCTGTGCCAGAGTGTATCTTGGGACAGGCGTCTGTTGCCCATGTGCTCATGCAGACTAGGGAAGGCTTCAGGTGGCGTCTGCCATAGTCTGCACTACCATGCAGATAACAAGTCCATGTTCTGAGGTATGTTCCAGAATAAGGGCAAGTGCAGAAAGGCCCCAGCTCTTGCCTCCTTCCCTCCTTCCCTCCCGGCTCTTGGGTTCCCTCCGCTCTCTCCCTTTGGCCTTCTTTGGAGGAAGGCTTTTGGAAAGGTGGCTTAGTCTCCCCGGACCCCCTTTTGATGGATTCCCCCTGGGGCTCCAGTCAGATAGTAGGGAGATAGGGAGAAGGATGGGTGCGCCCATGTGGCACTTTAAAGATCGCCGCCTCAGACCACCAGTCCACTTTGCCGGAGGCGAGGCGTGTCGCCATCTGGCAGGAGCTGAAGGGAAGCATCTCCAGCGGTGTTGTGACTAGCCCTGTAAGAGACGCGTGGAGGGCGAAGATGAGGAAGACACGTAGCATAGAGGCCCTCCTGGGTGCCCCAAAAGGGGGTGCGCACCCAGGAGAGGGCCTACTCGGTGGTGGCCCCTAGGCTATGGAACGGTCTCCCCTTGAGGTGTGTCTATCACCTTCACTGTACAGGTTTAGGAAGGCAGTGGAGGCGTACCGCTTTGCCCTGGCCTTCAGTTAAATGGGGAAAAGGCCTTTTAGGCTAGGATGTGCGGGGATGCTTTCCCCATTCACGCATAGGCAGGTAAGGAACGCGTCTCCACACGTTCCTACCTACCTACGTGCGAAAGGAGAAAGTGTCCCCGCATGTCTGAGCCTGAAAAGCTGACATGGGGGCGGGACCCCGCTCCCAGGCCTGGCTGCCATTGGGTTGAATTCGACCCAGGGGCGGGCAGGCCTGCCGCGGTCCTTCCCCGGGTTCCTGAGAGTTCTAGGGGACCGGATCGGCTCCCCTGGGGCCCGCAGGAACCCACCCCGGGCACCCACCCACCCCGGGCACAGGCCTATGCAGGGACACGCACGCGTGTGAGGCACTTAACTCATTGCTGCTGGGTTCCAAACTGGTGGTCTCTGGCCGGCTGCATGGTGCGCCTGCGCACCCTGCGGCCTCTGATTGGCCAGTTCCCCGTGGGCGCCCTGGGCCGGGCTGTGGCAGTTCCGAACAGAACTGCCCGCCCAGCGGAGCGAATGCCCTGTCCCAGGGTGTCCTACACACGTTCCGTCGGCCCTCGTGCTAATAGGCCTGCCTTCCCTTACCACTCACAGATGCTGTTGTTTTAAAACATATTTGTTACTGTTTTAATGATGTTTGATTTTAGACATTGTTATCTGCTTAGGGTATAGGTCAGGATAAAAATGTAAACTCAGTAAGGGCCACCAGTCTCCTGGAAGACTCTAAGCACACACGGAATTTTGTCTGCCTGCTTTAATGTTGGTGTTCCAGCCTATACCCTGAGGTTTCAGGGCAGGTTACAGCAGTTAACGTATGTAAAGGTCCCGGTGGTCACATCCATGCTTTAAGTTGGTCTCAGACTGCCCAGAATTCCAGGGACCACACCATAAAATGTTCTTCCACTTTCTCTCTAAACTATCCCCTCTCTTTCAGCGCTTCCCTGTATTTGGATTATCCCAGCACTTAGACTGTTTCCACACCCAAGTCATGTGTGAACGTGTAAGGGCCTTTCCACATTCGCTGCCGGAAAATGGATCTAAATGCTGTGTCACTGCTGTGGACAGAAGAAACCTACAATGCTTTGATGTAAGTCCGCATGCGGCCGAGGGGACCTCCAGATAAAAGTCCAACGCTCTAACCACGAGACCAAACTGGCTCACAGGATGATGGAATTTGCAGAAATGGGCAAATTAACTAATATGATAAGAGACTCATCAGTGGCAAATTCAATTTAATTTTTGCACATTTTAAATAATTTTTTATTAGACAGTAACATACTAATTTACACACATATATACATACATCAGGTAGAAACAAAAGTAAATAAACATTAAATGTACATATACAAACCCTCCCCCCTCCGCTGTGATAGACCAATTCAACTGACTTAATTTTCGCTACAATGTAGACTTACAGCCATTTTTATAGAAAGTTATCTTCTGGGATACATGAATTCATTTGTATTAACAACCTTTCTATACAGGGTTCCCATATCTGATGAAAATGCTCATTAATATTGTTATCTTCCGGTTGACACTGTTTACACATGATAAATTCATTTATGCTAATTTTCCATTCTTTGTTTGTTTGTTTGTTTGTTTGTATTTCTATCCCACCCTATATCCTTATCCCTAAAGGTCTCAGGGCAGGTAACATTTAAAATTAACATTAAACCCATAATAGTATATAATAAAACAACAGTTATGTATTATTTTATTATTTTTACTATTTCGCCACTCCTTTATTGTTAGATTATCAGCATATTTCCAATTTCTCATCAATATTTGTTGAGCTGCAGCTATCAAATAATGTAGTCTTGTTTGTACATTTATATCCAAATTTAGTTCAGTAATATCACGCGATAGGTAAATATTTTCCTTATTTGTTCATGTATCTCAGTCCAAAATTGTTGCACAGAAGGGCAGAGCCAAACCATATGAAAATATATAGGTAATTGCTGGCATCTTCTCCAGCAGTTATTTTAGCAAATCTTAATAATGTAAGGTACCATCTATATAATTTGTATAAGTTTCTTTTACTTTTGTTTGTCACTGTACTTGTCTGAAGTTTGCTACATAATTGTTTGATTTATTTTTTTAAAAAAAGAATTGGCAACCTTTTATTGATTTATTCCCAGAGACAAGAAAGATATATTAATTGCTGGTTTTGAGGACCAAGCAAAGAACCAGAAGAAGTGGGAGAAGGGGGGGGTCATTAAATGTAATCAAGAGTATATTTTAAGGTTTTTTTCCAACCAATATATGTTTTAAGTTCTCTGGCGAAAATAATCAAAATTAAGTTTTTAAAAAGTGCTATCTTTTGGAATGAGGTAGAAATTCCCAGAGTCACATAAAGGGATGTTTTCGCACATGACTTCCTATGTGCTGGATAGGGAGGGTGCAGGACAGACTAACGTGCCCTGGCATTCGCTAGTACTTATTGTTTTCATGCACCACTGCTAGTTTGTAACAGATGAACATCTGGGCAGGCAGGGGGTGTTTCTAGGTCTCCTGTGAATGCGTATGTACCTGCCCAGATGTTAACCTATCGCAAACTAAGAGGACAAGTGCAAATTGGCTTAAGGTCTTGGCTATACATTTTCACCTATTATTTAGAATTACCCTTAAGGTTTCATTTCTCTGGTCTTGTCATGCCCTGTTCAGCCTCATCGGAAGAGGAGGCTATGCCTGCAATGCAACCACAGGCTGAGGAGCAGCCACAGCAGGGCATTGCAGGCATGGGAGAGTTAAGGCCGGGCCCAGGTGATCAGCCAGACAGTTCAGGTGATGAATCCACCAGCAGTGAGCCTAATCAAAGGCTCTCTCATCGCCTGCTTAGGCAGCAGAAGCAGGTGAGGCGGAGA
Source organism: Aspidoscelis tigris stejnegeri (assembly GCA_023333525.1). Classification (NCBI taxonomy): domain Eukaryota; kingdom Metazoa; phylum Chordata; class Lepidosauria; order Squamata; family Teiidae; genus Aspidoscelis; species Aspidoscelis tigris. The sequence goes on from JALMGA010000013.1 coordinate 9,048,989, forward strand.
TCGGAGCGATTAGCCCAGCTGCACTGCGGGCGTGGCTCTGACTCTCCTATTTAAGAACAAGCTCACCTTGCCTCCAGTTGCTGCAGACAACGTCTGAACAGCCTCTTGTTTCCTGAGCTGAAATCCTGGACTCCTTGTGACCTGCTGACTCCTTGGACTACCTGATCCTCGCTGACTCTGGACTCCTAGACCCGGGACTGGAACTGACTACGAGTACGGCCGGAACTTTTGGTACTAAGTAGCTGCGTGAGCGTTTGCCTGTTGCCTGACCGGCCTGCGACGTGACAGGTCTCGATTGATAATCCAAATTTGAGGTGGAAACAATGTATATGATGGAAGTTCTAATAACATTCCTATGTAAATCCCGAGCTTGGAAGAGTTCATTGCCCTCTCTATAGCTGGGTTGGAGGGAAAGAACGATAAAACCCCACATTCAGACATACTTTGCCCAGGGCGTGTTGGGAATTAAAAGCTGCAGCTCACATTTCGCCCCTGTTGCTTCTGCAATAAAAATGTTCATTTACAGCTTGTAACACCTTTACTATCAAAATTTCAATGTCATTCGGTCAGAAAGTTCTGCTATATTATGTCCAGAATTGAGAAAAGATTATTTTCTGGCTAGCGTGCGATATGTACGTGTTTACGTATGTTTCATTTTATTTATTCCTGTACATGTGTGTTTTAACTTTAATTTTCTTTTTGATCTTGTCAATGACCATAATAAAATTCAACAGTTACAATAACACCCTCCAAGGACTGGAAGAAAATAGAGATAATTTCTGCTTTTCCAAGTGAACCCTTGTACAACCTTTTATCTACCCAAAAACTGTTTCTCCAAATCTACCTTCTATCGGGAAGAATTACACACACAGTCCAAAATCAGGCATAATTCTACAGCTAGAAAAGCCAATCCAATTAAACCAAAGCCTTTTGAATGCTCTTGTCTGACTGAGATTTGGATAAACTGGAATTCAGGCTGACCTAGAATACGGGATTCTCCACACACACACACACACACTCTCTCTCTCTCTCTGCCTGTCTAAAATTTGTAGCATGATCCTACACACATAGAAGTCTGAAAAATGAGCATAATCTTAAGAAATGCAGGCTTCGGGCGAGCAAGTCAGGAACTCTTAAAAACTGGAATATAGTCTCCCTCATCCCAATTTCGGAGAGGAAGAAAAGCATTCCAGTTAAATCAGTTCAAATGTCACAGGAATTTCATTCACCCTGATCTTATTAAAAAAGGAAAATAAAACTGGGGGCAAATCCCCACTTGTCTCCCTTAAAGCGGAATTGACAAAAATGGATGCGAATGTGCATTATGCATGTCCCCATTTGTTTTTGTTAATTCCGCTTTAAAGCGGAGCATGGCAGCAGTGCGGCCACAGCAACAGCACCTGAAAGAGAGGGAGAGAGGGCAGGGCTCGCTCACGCTCACTCACCTGCCATTCCTCCTCCCTGCACCTTGGAACATCACAGGTACTCGGCAGGAAGTTGAGCGAGCAAACAGGGCAGCGGCAGTGGTGCATCACCACCCAAAAGGCTGGTGGCAGCCACAATGGTGGGCAGACAAGCCAGGCGGGCAGGCAAGCAGCTGGCCAAGCAAAGCAGCGGCGGTAAAACTGGCGGGCAGGTGGGCGGAAGAGGTGGCGATGGCGTTCCCACCGGGAAAATAAACCCTGTTACGAAGAAAACAGGAGTGAGAGTTGTTTAAAGGGGTGTTTTATTTAATTCGTTTTCTCCCAGTTACTCCCCTTTTTAACTCGGAAAGCCACTTTTCAGTGCGGACAGAGTGTTTTCAAACCGTTTTGAAGACTCAAAAAGGTCCTAGTGGGAACTGGCACTGGATGTGCTGCAACTACCCTAGTTCCTTCCAACATCAGCTATGAAATGAAAGAAGAGGTGACCTGAGGGAAGTATATGAAATTATGCCCGGTGTAGAAAAAAGTAGATAGAGAAAAAGTCTTTCCTCTGTCACACAACACTAGAGCCAAGGGGCACTGTATGGAACTGATGGGCGGAAGAGTTAGCCAGGAGAGTTAGGACAGACAAGGGGAAGTATTGTTTTCACCCAGAGGGTCATCAGTCTATAGAATTTGCTGCCAGAAGAGGTGCTGAAAGCAACCAGCCTTAATCGCTTTAAGAAAGGGTTAGACAAATTCAGGACTACTAGAATGGATGCCTAAGTAGGGCCTCCAGGTTGGAGAGACAGGCAGGAGGGCTCTAAAGGGCATTTGCAAGGAGATGGGTCCCCTCGCTGTCTACCAGCCTCGCCGCAGCTGCGCGATCGCTTCCGCAGCCCGGCAAGGCAGGCAATCAGCCCGACCGCCATCAGCTGCTGGGCCGATTTTTGGGCAATGCTGACGGGGGAGGCGTGCCCGCGGCTGTCAGGGAGAGAAGCATGTGCGAATGCTTCTCTCCCCGAACGGCCTGGGACGCTTCGTCCGTGCAGGAACGGATGCAGAGCATTTTAAAGTGCTCTGCATCTGGAACGCGCGGAAGACAGCCCGGGACGCGCCGGGACGCAAACCCGGCCGCGGCAATGCGAATGTCGCGTCCTGGGCTGTCTTCCGCGCGTTCGAAAACCGCGTGTGCGAAAAGGCCTCAGGTTGGAGAGACAGGCAGGATACCTCTAAAGGCCATCTGCAGGGATCTAAGAGCAGGTGAAGATTTTGCCTCCATTTTCTGCTTGAGGTGCCCGGAAGCAACTGCTGGGTCACTGTGTGAAACAGGATGCTGGGCTAGATGGGCTGTGGCCTGATCCAGCAGGGCTCCTCTGAAGTTCTCATGTAAACAAGTAGCAGGCGCCTAAGTGTTTCCAAAGCCTCCCTGCTTCAGTCCAACCCTGCTGCCTTCTTCATGTCTAACCATCTGTCCAGCAGTGGTAGCAGCTGAGGGAATTTACAACTTGTCCCTCACGGGGGCGAAAACTCACTTCAAATTTGCTGCATGGTTGGCACTGGGCTTAATCAGCAGTGTCAAGCAAGAGGAAACAGTAAAGAGAAAGGGAAGAAATTAGAAATCACTGGCAATTTGCAAAGGGGATGTGGCAGTTGTTCCTTTGCCAGCCCCGCGCGCCCATCTTCACAAAGGGTCCTCAACCGGGATCAACAGAAGGGTCACTCATGGGAGTGCTCTGATAGGGCAGAACAAAAACATGAAAGCTGTGGAGACCTTGAAGCCTAGAGGTCTTACAGGAGCTCCTCAAAATCTCAAGATGGGCAAACCGCATTATTTCATTCAGACTGAGATCATTACTGCCAGATGTTTTGGATTATTCCAGCAGCCCCTACCAGCAGAGTAGCTGCACGGTGGAAAGAAACGCACACAGTCCGTCTCATTTATGGAAGTGGGTGCAAAGCAGTCACTGCGTGGGGAGGTATGGACACCTCTGGGAGGTACATGGGCAACGGATGCCGTCTCAGGCTTAGGAATTTGTAACATTTGATATTTGGATGTTCGTATACAAATCTAATGTTACAGCATTCCTATACTGACATTCATATTCATACAAATACTTAAGAGCTTTTTTTTTTTTTAGTGCAATGTGTACTAGCATTCCCAAGTGCGGATGCTAATACACATTAGTCCGCCACGCACTTTTCCTGTCTAGCGGGTGGGAATCCGAGTGCAAAAGCAGCCCTTGTCTCTGCTTAGCAACAGAGGCACCTGCAAAATGCATCTTTACCGCCATGTCTCCACAAGTGGTGACAACAGGCACTCCATGGCTCCATTGGTGGCCATGATGGCTATCCAAGGCATCTGTTTTGTGGAGTGCGATTTCCACCTTCGCCACAGGAATGTTAGATTTGGCTTGAAATGATTCCTCCGTGCTCTGAAATGGAGATACGGAGGCACCTTTTTGAGCAGCAAGTGCAGTGCCTCTGCCCAGGTGTCTCTGCAGAAGGTGTCTCCTGCAGGTGGAAGCCCACCCTGAGGTCCTTTCTGCACCTACCTTGGCCCTGGTCACACCTGTATGAGACAGCACGTCCTATTCATAATTTGAACTGACGTCATACCAGCTCTGTTCACACCTGGATCATTATAGGCCGTCCTAGCTTTGGGATGCATCACTCACCTTCCTCTGCAGTCAGTGTGAGCCTCCTCCATGGAAGTCTGGGCTCTGCGCCCCTTTTGCTGCATCAAATCTACCTCCTTTCTTATTGGATGCCATTCTGTCACTCAAGGGAGGTGAGGGCGTGTGTTTGCGGTTCTTTTTTAAGCCTGCTCCCCCACTTCCATGCCCCCCTTCCTTTTTTCTTTGCTTTTCTTCTTTGTGCGATTAATTTTAATAATAATAATTTGTGGGAAAATGCTAGATAGAAAAGAGGAATTATACACATAAACTGAGGAGAGAAGAGGAGGAACCTCACGAACTCTGTGCATGCACATTGGCTGAAAGGAAAGACTGGACTCCACCCACCACAGCACGGTTCAGCCTCCTTTAGCCCTCCCCCCGCCCCTCACACTGAAGAGAAGATGGCCAGGGATGCAGGACGGGCTGAGTCCTCTGGAAAAAGAGGACTCCAGTTAGAACAATCTACAGGGGATAAGCCGGCTTGGAAAATGAAATGAATAAAAATAACGTGAGTAATGCGACCTGAAGACGACTGAAGTTGTCCCAAATTCAAGGTGTGACCAGGGCCAGGGAGAACATTTGGAGACTCTGCAAGTGATATTTCCCCACAATTCCCACAAGATGTCACTGTCATGCCAGGGAGGCAGTAATAATGCCATGCCTGTGGCAAACAGAGAGTAAAATTCACACTGAGTGTGAACTTGCCCACCCACCCAGGCACTAAGCGTCTGAACTCGCAAACGCTCAGAACACACAATTGTTCCCCCCACACGTCCAGACACCTCCATGCAGCGCAATGCATTCATGTCCTAATGCCGTCAGCAGGGCAACCGTGACACGCTCTCACACACACACAGACACGCACACTTGCGTGGCATGTCACATGATGCATCAGCGTGCTTGCACAGCACATCAGGTGACCCTCCAGCACCTGGAACAGGTGGAAATGATGCTTCCAAAGCCTTACCAGCTCTGGCTCTAGGGAAGATAAATCAGCCTGCACCACCTTTAGTCAATCTAGGGGTGCTCCTACATGGAAGGGGACATTTCTGGTGCAGCTCTTTCCAGTGTGGATGCGCTGTCTGTGAGCCTTCCCCAGATGAACTTCCAGGCCAAGCGCGGAAAGCCCCTAGATTTCACTTTTCCTGCCCGAAAGGCCAATGTTACTGGGTGAAACAGTGTTAAGACTCTTTTCTTTTGGATTATATTTGCCATTTGCATTTTAATGGCAGGTGGGGGCTGCCATTGAGTGCACCAGTATATCACACTGGTCTTAAAGGATCTGCACTGGTAACCTATTTGCTACTGAGCCCAATTCAAGGTGTTGACGCTAACATATAAAGCCCTAAACGGCTGGGCCCCGGATATCTGAAGGAGCGCCTCCTCCCATATGGACCTGCCCAGGCACTGAGATCTCAAGGAGAGAGCCTTCTTGTAGTTCCTTCTCTTGCAGAGGTACGAGGCACAGGGACATGCAAGAGGGCCTTTTCTGTGGTGGCTCCTAGACCCTGGAACAGCCTCCCTCTTGAGGTTCACCTTCATATCTAGTCATCCGTAAGAGCATAAGAACGTAACAGAAGCCCTGATGGATCAAGCCACAGCCCCGCTTTGTCCAACATCCTGTCCTGCACAGTGACTCACCTATTTATTCTAATCATTCTCAAGCAGATTATTCATGTCTCTCCAACCCAGAGGCATCTATTCTAGTAGCTACTGATAACACTTGCTCTGCATCATTCATAGTGGCACAGACTACAGGGTCTCAGTAGATGTAGCTCATCATGGAGGTAGAATATATTTCTTGCAATCTGCACTTCTATGCCACTAATGAAGACATGGAAATCCTGTCCTCTTTGCCGTCTGGCTATCCTGGTAGGTATCTGAAGTGTACAAATATTCAAAACATGTAAAATTTCGATTTAATTCAAACATTCAAATTGAAAGTCTATACAACCTAATTTAACATTCAAACTAATTTTTGAATCATTTGAATCATTCATACAAACGATTCGGACATTTCTTTGTGTGCGGATACATACGCATTGCGTAAGTTTCCGTACGCATCTTATTCGTATCCGTACACATTTGTACGGATACGTACGGGACGAAAACGGGATGCATACGGGATAAAAATGGGATGTGGCCAGACGCAGACGAACACCTTTGAATTCAAAATTCGAACAAATAGATTTGAATGGGAATACATTCAAATTTTAAACTTTCAAATCGATTTGAATCTTTGGATATTTGATTCGAATTGAATTGAATCGTGAAAAGTGTATTCTTGCGCACCCCTAGTAGATCGCAGACTGAACCTGGACAGGAAAGGTGCGTTGGGGACCAATGTTGACTACTTGCACTTGCAAGTGCTAGTCAGCAATAGCCTACCCCCCCCCCCCCCGCATGATCAATCACTTACCTGTGTTCGATTGCCCATCTGACCCATGCTTCAGTGCTGTCGGTGTTGCTACGGCGACGCTGATGCTCTGTGCAGCCAATGTGAATGCATGCTAGTGGGAGTGCATTATTCCTGTCCCCTGGATAGGATGGAAAGGGCAGAAAGGCCTCAGGAGTGGCTAGTTTTTTGATGGACAACAGCATTGGTATCTTCTTCCAGGTGTGTCGCAGCAGGTGGGCATAGTGGGACAACTGGTGATGCACAGTTCTGTGCAGTGTTCAGACCACCGTGGCGGGATCCTAGTGCAGACCGGATGTTGCCTCTGATGTTGCCATGGCGATCCGGCCTGCCCTGCCCTGGCCATTCACACTTCGAGTGCTGGCTAGCCAGGTTGGGGTCTTTTTCAGCACTTGAAGTGTGCTTGCTAACTTTCCAGCCTTAGTATGGTCTTGTTACACCATACTGTCAGTTGGTTCTCCGTCTAATGTTCACCATCCAAGGCTTTTTGAATCCCTTTTTGTAAGCGCCCCCTGTAAAAGCAGATGCACTTGACTCATTGTAGACTATGGGCCAAAGTGTGAACTGGGCTAAGGTCTTGCACGAACGCAATTTTCGGGATTCAATTCGATTTGAAGAGAATATCCGAAGATTCAAATCGATTCAAATGTTTAAAATACGAATGTATTCACATTCGGTTAGGATCAAATACATTTTAATCTATTCATATGAATATTCAATTCCTGTTTGAAGATACGAATGTCGACAACATTCGAAAGTGGCTGTACGCATCCGCACACATCCCATTTTTATCCCGTATGCATCCCGTTTTCATCCCATATGTATCTGTACAAATGCGTACGGATACGAAACAGATTCGCACGGATGGGTATGTAATGCGCACGTATCCGTATGCATATGAATGTCTGAACAATTTGTACGGATGAGTCAAAAGATTCAAAAATTCATTCAAATGTTAAATCCGAATGTATAGACTCTATTTGAATTTGAATGTACAAATTTGATCAAATTCGATCGAATTCCGGATGTTCTGAATACTTTTGCCCATCCCTCATCTTGCCTTGTAATTACTACCTCTATAGAACTGGCGATCAGGAGGGATCATTCTAAGCTGCCGGGGGCTGAGCCCAAAATAAAGTTTGTGTGATATTTTCAGCCTGTACAAACAGTGCATTGATTTAGGATTTACAAATCCTACTGGCTAGAAAATGATTAAGAATGAAACCCAGAAGCCTGGCATTCTTGGGGGCCTTAAACAAAATCACTTGTTGATTCCTGTATATAGAACCTTCCATACAAAACCTTTCCTGCAAGGCTCAGTTCGTAAGCTAGTAACAATCCTAATGGGAAAAACGGATTCTTGGCTATGCAGTAAGCATAGGTTTTTCTTTTCTTTTTTAAATTTAAACGTTACAATATACATTTACAATCCATTGCAATATATTCCATATCCTTGACACCCCTCCATTCTTCCTCCCTCCCCTCAGTAACTAGGGAGACTATTTATAACTTTCTGTATTTCTTGCTGTAACATTCCCTCTGCATCCTGTCTATTAGCGTAAGTTATTAATCCACCCCGATCTTCTTGTACTGAGTATCTGTCTTGTAATCCCATGGGTTTCATTCTCTTCTGTCGGGAGAAATCAAATTTAAACTGGTCAGCTGCACACTTAAACCAATTATGTGCTGTTCGTTTACTTTGATCTTTCCAGCCTAGGTGGATAATGCTGCCATTATTAATTGTCTTAATAAATGTATTTTATTTATCTCTGTTGTTTGCCCTTTAGTCATCAATAATGCACACAGCTCTGGAAAAGCCCTAGCGTTGACACCCATTATTTTTTGTTTCTGTGTGAATTCCCAGTTCCAGAATTCCATTTCTTCTGGGCATAACCACAGCACATGTGTAAAGGTACCTTTCAGCCTCACACAGTTCCAGCAATTAGAAGAAATAATATTGACCATATGTGACATCCGAGCTGGTGTCACAATAAACATGATTTGGTGCATTTATTAATTTATTAATCCTCTTTCCTTGGGCGTATATGGTTTCTTCTGATACAGACAATATGTAATAAAATAAAAAATTTCATAATCAGAGCTATGCATCCACACACGTTTAAAAAAGCAGCTCAGAGCGGGTTCAAGGTGGTAGCATGTGGATGCCAGTGTTCCCATCCTACTTCTAACTCACATTAAAGACCAGAGATGTTTGTTTGTTTGTATTTTTATCCCACCCTGTACTCAAAGTTCTCAAGGATAGGTTAAAATAACAAAAAACAATTTTAAAAGACCCCTCTGACTAGGGAATTCATTTTTGGAGGTGTATTTTGGGGTCTCATTGTAGCTTAAGGCACTAACATGTAGATGCTACCACTTCTGAGTCGCTTTTGACAAACAGGCGTCAGACAAGGGTGCATTTTATCATCTTTCTTATTTACACTGACCATGGATTTCGTTATGAGAAAGGCAGTCGGCTGTGATGGCGAGAGCATCCAATGGAATGAACAATCCCGCCTTCCAGACTTAGATTTTGCAGATGATATTGCCCTTCTAGCAGAAACAGCAGCAAGTTTTCAACAAACGACCCTGAGCTAGATAGAATGGCCAGTTTTGTGGGCCTGCGAATAAGGACAGACAAGACAAAGATGTTCCACATAAATAGTAGGAATTTAAATTTAGCTAACCAAATTACAGTGGAACAACATTAGCCCTAAAGCTGTTAAACACTTTAGCTTCTCAGTAAAAGTCCTGGTTTTACTTCTTTTAATATTGTTTCCCTTGCATACTGCTGAAGGAAAATGGAAGATCCATTGTCCTTAGAATTGTACCATTTATACTCTTCCAAAAAAAACCACCCCATTCGTCCACTTGCCTAGAAATGGGGCTTGTGGGGCTGATCCAGGAGTAGGTCTCTTCCCCTAGATTCCGCCAATGAGCTGTGTAAGGAATACAAATTGGTTCTCTGCATGGCACTTCGGCGTGAAAAATACCACTGACTGCAACGTGTGCTCTGCCTACATTTCATACTGGGAAAGAAACTGAGACCAGAAACTCTAAGAATGTCTAGAGAGAGCCCCCAGCTACTGTGGCTCTCTCTCTCTCTCTTCAGTTGCTATGAAGCCATTGCATTGCCGGAAAGAACTCTAGCTTTTTTTGCTTACAAACATTTCGTCAATCAAGGGGAAATACAGGGCGTACGTTCGCAGTTGACTACCAGAGGAAGTCCTTCCTCCTGAAAGCTGACTTTGGAGCGCGCTTTCTTGTCACAGAGCATGCCTTCTGAATGGTGCTGAAAGAAAAGACTGTGGAGGAACCACATATCTTGCTAAGATAAAACGGGCTGCTTCATTTGAGCACCCGGAGGCTTTAAAACCCAAGCGGTCCTATTTTTAATAACTAAATAGCGAGAAAAGGGCAAATGTTTTGGCACTCAGCATGGGCAATCATTGGTATGTTTTCTGTGACTTCTTCCCTCCTGCTTTTGTCTTCAACAACTTTCAAAGGCTGCATTTTATCTCCAGCAGCCTCCCCGTTCTGCCGGGTGGTATCCTACCCCTCGCCAGCTGGAACATTTCCATAGGTTCCCATGTGGACGTGGCAGGAGATCCTTGCTGATTCTGCTGCCCCAGGGGCAAGGAAAGGGCATCCTGGGCACAAGGGGGGAGTTTTCAACTTTGAAAATGCCTTGAGGCATTAATGTTGAGGCATACCATGCCATTCCCGGTAACATGGGCTGGGTGCGAATACAGCCGTCCCCATGCAAACCATGCCAAAACCTGGCACGGGGGGGCAGCGCCATCTCCTCTCCCCCCCCCTCTCCTCATTGGAAGCCGGACTGATGTCACCCCACCCCTGTGCCGCCTGCTGCAAATGCCACATCCCACCCCCACCTTAGCAGCACAGAGAAGCCTGGACTGAACAGCAAAAATAATAATATTTAAAAACCCAGCTGTTTGACCAAAGCCACTATGACGTTTGGCGGCATTTGAGCAGTTTTGCGCACTTCTGCTCCACCCGGGAAGTACAAGAACACCAGGCAAGCAGACAAAGGAGAAAAATCAAGCCATCATCCTGCCTGCCTTGGCGATCGGGGAAGGGGGGTGAAATACTTGTATAAAAGACTCTCATGGGGCAACGAAGACCATTCTACCCCCTCACCATTTCGGCTTTAACACGATTTGCTCCCCCAAAGCTCAGCAGTTGCAATTTCCAATGCACAGGGCAGGAACAGCAAGCACAGGACATGAAACACCACCTCCCAATGTTGTGAGCACCACTGTCCTCCCCAAATAGCCCGGGAATGTCCCCATGCACAGGCTTGGCTCACAAAGCAATGTGTGCCAAGCCACCAAGCCGTTAATGAGAACAGTTTTTTCCAGGACCAAATTCATTCTCGTTTGGTCCTGGTTTGGGCAATTTGGTCCATGGAAATCGGACCAAATCTAAAATGCATGGGGACGCCCCTTCCCGAATCCGATTTCAATTTGGGCCAAAATGTGCATGAGACGGACCCCAGGTCTCTCATCTAAGCTTCACCTGAGCCGCTTTGGTCTTCGGGTTAGGAAGCCAGACTTTTATTTTTGGGAATCACCAGATTTGATCCCAAACTCCTCCACGAAGCCAGCTTGATGACCTTGGGCTAGTTACAGCTGTCTTCTGAGCAATCAACAGCCCCACCTACTTTACAGGGTGTCTGTGGTGGGGAGAAGAAGGCCTGTCAGCTGCTTTGAGTCTACTTTAATGGGTGAGAACACCCAACTCTTAAAATTTCATAGAATTTCATGGAATCATAGAGTTGGAAGGGACCATCTAGGGTCATCTAGTCCAATGCAGGGTTTCCTAAACCATCCTAGACAGATGTAGGACCAGCCTCTGCTTGAAGACCTCCAGTGCAGGAGAGCTCACTACCTCCAAGGGCAACCTGTTCCAATAACTGATCGCCCTTCCTGTCAGGAAGCTGTTTCTAATATCTAATCTATAGACCCCCTCGAAGTTTCATCCCATTGTTTCTAGTCCTCCCATCTTGTGTAAGTGAGAATAGGGACGATCCCTCTGTGCTGTGACAGCCCTCCAGATACTCTCAGTCTTCTCTTCTCCTGGCTAAACATTCCTAGATCCTTCAACTGTTCCTCATAGGACATGCTTTCCAGGCCACTAACCATTCTGATAGCCCTCCTTTGAACTTATTCTAGTTTGTTAATGTCTTTTTTTTTAATTAGGGTGCCTAGAACTGGACACAGTCCTCTAGATGAGGTCTGACCGAGGTAGAGTAAAAAGGAATAATCAGTTCTCGTGATCTAGACTCAGTACTCCTCTTGATGCATTCTAGGATGGTGTTTGCCTTTTTTGCAGCTGCATCACATTGTTGACTCATGTTCATTCAGTGATCAATCAGTTGTTTTCTCCTTCTCCTTCTCTTCTTCCTGCTCCAGCACAGTTAGTCTCTCTCCCAGTTTGGAAGGCATAGGCATGTGGGCTGGGTTGCTGTCAGTGGTATTTTTCACGCCGAAGTGCCATGGAATGGTATCCCACAGAAGTTTAGTCAAGGGACAGCGGCTAGCGTCAACACTGCAAGTGCTGGCACTGTCCCAACTTACCTGGGGGCCGTTGCAGTAGGAAAACTGAGAAAACTATGGCTTCTACTCTAGAAGATAGTACTACTCAACTAATTCTGATGCTAGTTTTGATCCATTAATTTACTAATTATGACATTGCAATGCCACTCGTTTTATTCCTACCTCCAAACAAATAAAGAATAATACAAAGGTTAATACTGCTTGCACACACGATAAGACAAATGGGTCGCAGAAACATATTTGGGGCTTCAGAGCAATTATACTGCTGGTCCCAAAGGAAGAAACTGAATCAGGACCTACAACAGGCACAGTCGCGTCTGTGATTATGCTGAGCAGTGACAAACTATTCAGGCAAAGTTGCACCAGAGACGTAGCTGCCATTGGCAAGGCTGCCCTGTTGCCAACTGAGCAATCAGGAAAGGGTCACAGAAACCGCTGGAACTGGGCACGGGCGGCCTGGCTGATCCACGATCTGGATGTTCATTTCTCTACATATACTAAAGGTCTCAGACTGGGTTGCAACTAGGGATGATGACGAATTTGTTTTTGGCACTCCATTCCAAATGAATCAAATGTTCAAAAACCCGTAGTCGTACGAATAGATCGCGTTCAAATGCGTTAAAATTCTATTTGATACGAATCTATTCGCACATATTCGTACAAACATTTGATATGTATCTGAAACGAACAGATGCGTGTCTGATACAAATAGATACGTATCTCATAGGAACAGACCTTTTGATTTCTACCCGTTTTATTTGTGGACTTTCCACCCTTCATTTGGACTTTCCTGATTCAAAACTCGACAAATGAAGCGGATAGAAAGGAAAAGGTATGAGCACCGGGGTCTGAAGGTGGAGTGAAGAAGGTTTTAAGGGAAGGTGTCCACTCTTACTCTTCCTTCCTTCTGCCTCCCTTCTCTCTAACAAATGATTTTAAAGACGGCTGTCATGTCCTGTATCAATGTCCCCATCTCTCGCCCCCCTCCCCAAACCTGGTCTTTTCTTCTCAGGGCTAAACACGCATCTAGTGGTTAGGGAGCCAGACTCTTATCTGGGAATACCGGTTTGATTCCGCCCTCCTCCACGAAGCCAGCTGGGTGACCTTGGGCTAGTCACAGCTCTCTTTCTGAGCTCTCACAGCCGCACCTACCTCACAGGGTGTTCCGGTGTGGGTAGAAGAACAGAACCTTTGTCAGCCGCTTTGAGTCCTCTTAAATGGGTGAGAAAAGCGGGGTAGAAAAGCCAACTTCTCCCTCCACGAGGCCAGCTGGGCGACCTTGGGCTAGTCACAGCTCTCTTTCTGAGCTCTCACAGCCCCACCCGCCTCACAAGGTGTTCTGGTGTGGGGAGAAGAACGGAAGGTTTGTCAGCCGCTTTGAGTCCCCTTGTATGGGTGAGGAAAGCGGGGTAGGGAGGCCAGCTCTTCCTCCTCCTCTTCCGCGCCTCAGCAGCCGGGACCAAGACCCCCCCCCCCTTCCTCCTACTCCCTCGCCCTCCCTCTCCCCCCCCCGCAAGGCTCCGGAGTGCTGGCCGCCCCCTCCTTCGGGCCAGGCGAGCGGGAGGCGGCGGCGCATGCGCCTCCCACCCAGCGCCCTCTCCGCCGGGTCGGTGCTGGCCGATGCGCAGCGCGTTGGGTCGCCGGGGCTTCGGTGCGGCGCGGCGCGGCGGGGGCAGAGGCGATGGCTGGCGAGAACCAGCAGCGAACCCTCCGCAAGAGCATCGCGGCGGCCCCGCAGCAGCCGGCCCCGCCGGCAGCCCAGCAAGCGCAGCAGCAGCAGCCGCCGCAGCCTGGCAAGTGCCCAGCGGGCGCCCCCAGGAGCGGCCAGGGCGGCGGCGCCACCACGGAGAGGGTCGCGCTGAAGAAGGAGATCGGGCTCGTCAGCGCCTGTGCCATCATTATAGGTGAGGGCCGGGGGGGGGCGGACCCGCGGGCGGACTGGAGAGCCGTGTGGACGGGCGGGCGGGCGGAGGAAAGTGGCTCGGCGCGCCTCGAAGGCGGCGGTGCCAGGCAGGCAGGCAGGCGAGGCGAAGGCGCACTCTCCGGGCAGCGATGGGGGCCGATCTTGGCTTGCACCCCCGGGCAGAGACCCCCCTCCGGCTCCCTCCCCCTCCCTCCGGCGTCTTAGGCGGCTGCTGGGTGCGGGGGTGGGGGTAGGAAAGGGCGTCCTTTGCCCCCGGGCTCCGGCGTGGGCACAGCGCGAAATCCCTGCCCGGCAGCGAGCAGATTAAGGTCTCCGTCGCCCGCTTCGGCTTCCCCCTTCCCTGGTGTGCGGCGTTGCTCAGGAGTTCCCCCCCCCCCCGGCCCTCCCCAGACCTTGGCGGGGCTGCTGCTGCTGCTGCTGCTGCTGACCGATGAATGACAGAACCCGCCATCGCTCCGCTTTCGGACGCCCGTCTGCACGCTCTTGCTTCGGCGTCGGCAACTCTCCCTCCCGGGACGTGGCCGAGTTCGCGGGCGCCGCTTGGCCGGGCACGGACCTTGATGCGCTTCCGAGCTGCGGCCGAGGAGCATGGGTGACATGGGAAGGGCCGATCGTGGCCGGGGGGGGGGGAATTGACCAGTATTTATTGATTTATTGATAATTTATTCATATGCTGCCCTATACCCGAGGGTCTCAGGCCGGTTGACAACCTAATAAAATGAGCACATTAAAACCAATAACATATTCAGTGTATTAAAACCATGGCAGTGTCTGAATGTGGGGAGGAAAAGGCTGTTCCTTTTCCAAGTTGGGTTTAGCGGTTAGGGAGCCGGACCCTTATCTGGGAATACCGGGTTCCATTCTGCCCTCTCCCCCCACGAAGTCAGCTGGGAGACCTTGGGCTAGTCACAGCTATCCTCTGAGCTCTCACAGCCCCACCTACCTTCACAGGACGTTCTGTTGTGGGGAGAAGAACAGAAGGTTTGTCAGCCTCTTTGAGCCCCCTTAAATGCATGAGAAAAGTAGAGCAGAAAGGCCAACTCTTCTTCTTCTTTTCTTTTACTTAGCCAAGGGCCAGGTTAAAGAGGTGCGTCTTCACAGCTCATCTAAACACACACAGTGAAGGTGCCCAACGCTCTTCACTTGAGGGAGACCATTCCACAGTCTGGGAGCCACCAGTGAGAAGGCCCTATATCCAGGGTGCCCACCCTTTTTGCTGCTGTGAGTGGCAGCACCGCACTCATGCTGATCGATTTCTTTAAAATAGCCAGGAAGAAGAAGTCCCTCCCCCCTCGAATCTGGGAGCCACCACTGAAAAGGCCCTATCCAGGGTGCCCACCTTTTTTTTTCCCCTGCTGTGAGTGGCGGTACAACCAGGAGGGCGTCCCCTCCAGATCTTTAAAGCAGGGTAGGTCAATATGGGAGAAGGCATTCCCTTAGATATTTGGTTCCCAAGTCATTTAGGGCCTTGTAAGTCAAAGTGAACACCTTCCGCTCTCTCAGCATGGGTGGCACCTTTATTATTTTCTAAATTTCACCTAAGCATAGGTGGCACTTTCAGGATTTTCAGAACTTCCGGCTCCTGTTACCTCTGACCGTTTGGCCATGCTGGCCTGGCGGGTCTGATGAGAAACTGGAGCCCAGGCACATCTGGAGGACCATCCCTGGCCGGCACAGGTAACAGGAAGCAGGTGCAGCTGTGCTATTGAGTGGCTTAGGGCTTGTGCCAGGAGCCGGTCACTGTGTTGGAACTGCAGTGTGCCTGCTTTTCAGAGTAAATCACCTTGGCAAAGTGGCCTAGAGCTCTCCGAATGCCACAGTCATATTATCCACAGCTCCTTGCGTCATAAAGGGGAAACGGGGCCAAGAGTCCCCATGAATGGCTTTTGCCATCTCTAGAAAGGCCTCCGCTGGCCTGGCCTTGCGGGGTGGCTTCCCAGAGGGCTTTGTTGTTGCCAGGGCATATCTTTGGGTTAACACCTTTGCACTGTGGTCACACTGAAGGTTTAGTCCAGCTTCAGTCCACTTCCGGAGCGAGAGAACACATCAGCAAAGTGAGAAGCTGTTTCCTTCCAGTGTTAAATAACTCAGGAAATTCACCTTTGGGATAGATAATGTGGAAAGAAAATTACTGTGAGCCAATTTGGTCTAGCGGTTAGGGAGCCGGACTCTTATCTGGGAATACTGGGTTTGATTCCACCCTCCCCCATGAAGTCAGCTGGGTGACCTTGGGCTAGTCACAGCTCTCTTCTGAACTCTCACAGCCCCACCTGCTTCACAGGCTGTCTGTTGTGGGGAGAAGAACAGAACGTTTGTCAGCAGCTTTGCATCCTCTTAAATGCGTGAGAAAAGCAGGGTAGAAAAGCCAGCTCTTCTTCTTCTTCTTCGCTTATGTATTCTCCCACTCTGAAGATTGACTGAAGCTGGATTAAACCTTAGGGGTGACCACAGCCTTAATCCAGCTTCAGTCTGCTTTCAGAGTGAGAGAATACATCAGCAAAGTGACAAAAAGCTGTTTCAGTGTTAAGTAACTCAAGAAGATCCACCTTTGAGGTAAATAATGTGGAAGGCAGATTATTGGCCACTTTGCTGATGTATTCTCTCACTCTGAAAGCAGACTGAAGCTGGATTAAACCTTAGACATTACCACAGCTTTGATTTCTTTCTCTTTAAATTGCTTTCTTTTTTCTTCCCGGAAACGTCACTATATTTCTCTCCCCTCTCCTCCACTGTATCCTCATAGCAATTCTTTGAGGTGTACCAGACTGAAGGAAGAGAGCGATCCCATCTCCATTCCTGAAGCAAATGCTATTAGGGTCATAGCTACAACCTTGCTTTAAACTTTCCTAAGGTCTGACTGCTCACACCTTTCCCTTCCTATCCATTTTATTTGTGGATTTTCTGCCCTCCATTTCCTGAATGGAAAGTCCACAGATAAAACGGAGAGAAAGGAAAAGGTGTGATCAGTCAGACCTGAAGAGGGACTGGAGAAGGTTTAAAGTGAAGGTATGACCACAGCCTAGCAGAATTCGAACCCAGGTCTTATTGCTCCTAAGCCTGCATTCACACCTAGATTTTAATCCAGCTTCAGTCCATTTTCGGAGGGAAATAACACATCAGCAAAGTGGCAGGCTGCTGCCTTTTGGCACCACCTGACTTGGAAAACCCCAAATGACCAGCTGCTCTGCTGGTTCATTCTCTCACTCTAAAGGTTGGCTGAAACTGGATTAAACATCGTGCAACCTACCGTGTTCACACCTAAGATTTAATCCAGCTTCAGTCCACTTTAAGAGTGAGAGAACGCATCAGCCAACTGAGAATCTGTTCTCCTTTAGCATTCACCTTTGGGACAGACAATGAGAAGAGAAAAAATGACTGGTCTCTTTGCTGTCATATTGTTCCGTTCTGAAAGTGGACTGAAGCTGGATTAAAATTTAGGTGTGAATGCAAGTTTTGCATTCCCACCTGGTATTTCAATCAAATCTGGAATTTGAATCACTACACTTTATTGCCTTTAAAAAAAAAATTAAAATACCTGTTGATCAGTTTTTGGCCTGAACAAAGCTTCCGACTGAAAGGCAGAATGGTCTTTATGGTTAAGCTGTGGCTGATCTTTCTGCACACTGTATAAGTTGCATTGCGCTAAGATTCCATCCCAAAGCCAACACCCAAGCTCTGAAGGCCAGGAGCAGACATTTCCAGGAGGGCCTTTATCAGTGACATGCCACTTCTGGTCGTCCTTTCTGGAGCACCACTACAAGGGGTAACCCATGGACCCATAAATAACATCATAGTTTACTGGTAAAGCAGGACAGGACCCCTTTGACCCCTTCCGGGACCACGCTAGAGGGAACTGTGGAAAAGGCCAAAGGCCGCTTCCAAATGGCCTTACGGGGAAAACAAATACGGAAAATGAAAACGTCAAGATCTTGGGGCATTTCAAAACACAAACAGACAGGCGCCTGGAACGTGATGCACATGTTATTGCAATTGTGATGTCCTTGGATCTTGCCTGAATGAGCAGATGATAGTCCCAAGAAGTAGATAAAAAAGGGAAAAATGATTTTATTTATCCATGCTTATTATGGAGACCTTCAAAAGGAAAAAGAAAAATTAAACAGTAGGCCAACTTTATTTATGCGCTAGAGGCAGAAAAGCTGTACCAGTCGACCTTACTTGTGGGTCCACGGGGGGACCATCTCGTGGTGGTGAACCAGGCTGCATTTAAACCCTAACCGGATAGTTCATCTCAGAGACAGACAGGGAAGTTGGGCTGTTTTCAGCCTTGAAGGATCCGGTCACCCCTGCTGTGATATGGCTTTCCCCGCTGCCCCTGAGCCTTCAATGTGAAGGTGGCAATGTGGCAGGGAGCAGCCACCTGTGCAGCGTGGCGAGGCGAGGCGAGGCGTGGCGTGGCGGGCTCTGCATCAGGTGCAAATCTGACCGAAAGTGAACAGCCAAGAGCAAAGCCTGAAGGGAAGTAAACGCAGGGGACTGTTCTCGATATAATACCAAGACTAGCATGCTGTGGTTTGTCTCTCCTGACTCAGCAAAAGGATGGAACAGGGTGGGCAGGATTCAAAAGCCATGCGCCAGTACACTGACACCCGTGTCACGCTCCTATGGGCAAATTCGCACTTACCTCATTGGCAAAGCTAGGAGGAACTCTCGCTCGGTGTATCCATGTCACATGGAGATGCTTTTTTACTAGAAATGGCTCCGCGCATGCTGGATTCCCCCCTGCACCTCTGCACCTGGCCCTGCACGTGGCATCTGCACCTCTTCCAAGTGCTGGGGGAGCGCACAACTGGCAGCACAGGTGCGGTTGCGCACTGCGTCACCTAATCACCGTAGCAAGACGGTGGCCATGATGTAGTGAATGCCCAGGAAAGCGTTGGCTAAGTTTTGAATGCTTTAGATGTCTGTAGGTGTTCCAGAACTTTGCCTCTCCAGAGGCCTATTCGCACTATGGCTTCTAGTGAAAATTAGTGACCTTCTGGTGAAGAGCACCCACACATGGAGTAGGCTATTACAGCCTCCAACCATGCCCTGCCTCACCAGAAGTTGCTGATTAAGTCCGCACCTTAACCACCGTTACCCCAAAGCTTAACTCAAGCGCCCAGGGCAGCGACCGTCCACACCTCTTCCGGTGCTCTGGGGTCGTATAAGGTGCTGCACAAGCATGCTGGCACCTCGGGTTACCACAGACGCAACTGCGCATGCGGAGAGCATTAGTGTCAGCGTTGTCATGGCAAAGGCACTGATGCATGCGCAGTCGCGCAGGGTGCCACAGCCAAAATGGTGGCGCCCTGAAGAGGACCAGCCCCGCAATCGAATCCGCAACTGAATTGTGGGGAGGGGAAATGGGTAACGTTGATTAGTGATCCAGGTGTGAGCGCCAGTCAACATAGGTTAATCGTGCTCCTTTCCTGTCAGGCAGATAGGAAAGGAAGTATGAAAATTACCCGGGGGGGTGGGGGGGAGCAAAGTGGGAACAGGTTCTATGATGCATCTTACCAAACTCATGTTACTCCTTTGTTTATGGTGTTGGGCTACCGTGTGTCCCTGAAAATAACACAGGGTCATATTAATTTTTGCTCCTAAAGACGCACCAGGGCTTATTTTCAGGAAATGTTTTATATACGGCTTATATTTTGAGCATCCTGAAAAATCATGCTAGGGCTTATTTTCAGGGTAGGGCTTATTTTTGGGGAAACAGGGTGGGAAGAGGTCCTAGAAGTCCCAGGTTCAAATCCTCACTGGGCCACAGAGCCATGTTGAAAAAGAAGAAGAAGAGCTGCCTTTTTTACCCCTCTTTTCTCACCCATTTAAGGAGACTCAAAGCGGCTGACAAACCTTCTGTTCTCCCCACAACAAACACTCTGTGAAGTAGGTGGGGCTGTGAGAGCTCAGAAGAGAGCTGTGACTAGCCCAAGGTCACCCAGCTGACTTCATGGAGGAAGAAGAGTTGGCTGTTCTACCCCTCTTTTCTCACCCATTGAATGGGACTCAAAGTGACTGGCAAAGCTTCTGTTCTTCTCCCCACAGCAGAACACCCTGTGAGGTGGGTGGGGCTGTGAGAGCTCAGAAGAGAGCCGTGACTAGCCCAAGGTCACCCAGCTGGCTTCCTGGGGGAGGGCAGAATCGAACCCAGTATTCCCAGATAAGAGTCCGGCTCCCTAACCACTAGACCAACTAGTTCACAGTCACAGCCTCTCAGTATATCCCAGCTCACAGGCTTGTTGTATGGAGAAGATGGAGAAATGCTTTCTCTTAAATGCCATAAATCAACAATGTAAGACAGTACAATCATGGGGGTGGGATACACTCTGGTTATCGGACAGGCAACCCGCATAGCAGAACCAGAGCTCCAGTTGCTGTAGATCAAAATGAGGCTCAGCGAGATCAATAGCCAGGGTGTGTTTGGAACTTCACGCCCTCTGACCTCTCGGTTCTGTATATAAATAGATTCCCAAATCCTTTCCAGTAACCGCCATGCTTATTTTTCCAGAAGCTGGAATAGGGACCAGCCATCAGCACACTACTGCAGACCACAGCAAGTCCTACCAAGGGTCTTCCGCGTAGAGATGTGCACAGATGCAATTTTGGGGATTCGCTTTGATTCAAATAGAATATCTGAAAATTCAAATCGGTTTGAATATTTACAATTCAAATGTATTCACATTTGATTCAATTTGAATACATTTGGATCTATTCGTGCAAATTTTCGATCTGTATTTGCAAATACAAATGTACCAACATTCATATGTACCTGTATGCATCTGTACGCATCCTGTACACATCTGTACGCGTCCCGTATTTATCCTGCATACATCCGGTTTTCGTCCCATATGGATCCATACAAATGCGTACGGATGCGGGGAAGATACATACAGGCAATTACTCATCATGTATGTATCTGTACACGTACAAATGTTCAATTAATCCATACAAATGTTTCAAATATTCAAAATTCATTTGAATGTTTAAATGTGAATTTATTCGATTTGAATTCGAATATCCAAATTCAAATTCGCTTGAATTTTGAATATCTTGAATATTCGTGCCTGTCCCTACTTCCACGCTCTGTCCGCACTGTCTTGTGGACAGCAGACACCTATTCCAGGATATAAATCCAGAATAAGGTCCTGTGTGGAATGGGCCCTGGATTTAAGAATCATCTATACCTTTATTTTAAAAAAGGAAGCTTTTTTCCCTTTCTTTTAATGCCAGACAGTCACGTTTGGACTGGACGGAAAGCCGACAAGTTGAATTCAGGTTGCGTTGGAGAGCGTTCCAATGCAATATCCTGATACAAAAGAAAAACAAAAACTTCCTGTTCTGAATTGGAGGATGGGGGCAAGTGTGCAATTTAAAAAAAAAAACCAAACAACGCAGGCGGATCCTCCTGAGCTGAACACTGTGTTTAGTAAAAGCAACAAATCTCTCTGGCAATTTATCTCTGCTACAGGACTTTGGAGTGGGCTGTGCGGTGCTTCCGCAGAGAGAGAGTCTGAGATGGGCTCTTGTCAAAGCTCTCGAAAGCAGAGCTGTTCTGGGCTTGTGTGGATGGCTACCTTTTGAGGACACCGTAGGCACAAAGGCTGGGAGCTTACCTCAGTTTACCTCTTGCAGCTGAGCCCTCATTCTGTCCGCTGTGGGGCGTCTTATGTCAGCTGGCCTTCCTTCCTTCCTTCCTTCCTTCCTTCCTTCCTTCCTTCCTTCCTTCCTTCCTTCCTTCCTTCCTTCCTTCCTTCCTTCCTTCCTTCCTCCCTCCCTCCCTGAGGATGTTCATTTCCTAATAACCTGCCGGAATGATGCTACAATATGTGCTTCAAAGCAATGGGGAAGAATCTGACTTGTGAGTTCACACCCGAGGGTTGAGCGAAAGTGTGGACAAGGGGCCCTTTCTTCATTGATCCGGATCAGGGGTCCTCTGATCTGGATCCAGGGCCTCCACATTTGCACCTTAATCCAGATCGCGGAGGCCCTGCTCCCACCCCATTAGGCTAAATCGTCCGTATGGAATAGAGCTAAATCCAGATTAGGAGGCCCTTCAGATCTAGCGTAGACCCAATGTATGGGTGTATCCATTTGTATTGGATACATATCTGTTCATATTGGATATGTATCCGTTCGTACTGGATACATATCCGTTTGTGTAGGATATGTATCAGTTCATATTAGATATGTAACTGTTCACGTTTGGGGTCACCTGAGGTGCCAGTGCGCTTGCACACCACCTCGAATGATCCCTCGCACTGGAAATGGTGCAAATGGTGGCAGGCTGGGTGCTACTGGTAAGTAATTGAACAGGACTGGTTAGGAGTAGTGTGCGTGCGGTGCACAATTTTGTGCACTGCTGCTAGTTTGCGATAGTTAACATCTGGGCAGGCAGGGGCATTTCTAGGATGTAAATGCCTCCAGCAAGTGCAGATGCACCTGACCGGATGTGAATCTTTCACAAACTGGCCTCAGCATTCCAACTGTAACTGCAAGATAGTCACACTTTATCCCGTGTCTGGAGGAACCCTGAGTGTGGCATTCCTGATACGATCTCAGGATATGGAGGCCATGGTAACACTCAGCAAGGGAAATCTAGCAATAATGCTGGGTTTTCTGTAATAGAAGTCACTTATCTCTGGGTCTTTTCACACTGAGCTTCCCAGGAGAAGTTGGGATCAGGGATGGAAGCTGGCGTTCGCATTGGGATCACCTGCCCCACCCCAAAGTAAACCCAGCACTAACCTGTCATGCCCCGTTCAGCCCCCTCAGAGGAGGGAAGTCTGCCTGCAGTGCCACCACAGGCTGAGAAGCAACTACAGCATGGCATTGCAGGCACTGAAGGGTTAAAGGCAGTTCCAGGTGAGCAGCCAGACAGCTCTGATAATGAATCTACCAGCAGTGAGTCTCATCAAAGGCCCTCTCCTCGCCTGCTGAGGCAGCAGAAGCAGCTGTGGCACAGATCAGGGCGATTAGCTCAGCTGCACCGTGGGCGAGGCAATGACTCCTCTACTTAAGGAGCAAGCTCACCTTGCCTCGACGTTGCAGACAACTTCATGCAAACCTGTGTAACTCCATGCCTGTGTTCTGACTTTGGACTGCCTTGTGCCTTGCTGACCCTTTGGACTGACTGACCCTTGCTGACTTTCTGGACTCCTTGACCTTGGACTGGAACCGACCTCGAGTATGCCTAAGCCTTTGGAACTGAGAAAGCTGCACAAGTGTTTGCCTGTTGCCTTGCCAGCCTGCGACATGACGTAGCCTTGCAGCAGGATAAGAGCTAACATTGCCATCTGGTAGCTTCCCACTCAGCACAGCGGGCTGTTGTTGCAGCAAATGGGGCTGCGTCCAGATACCTTAATACTGTGCAATCATGGTGGGCCCTAGGGATGTACACAAATATTCAAAACATTCAAAATTAGATTGAATTTGATTGAATTAAGACATTCATATTCAAATAGAATGCCTATACATTCATATTTAACATTCAAACAATTTTTTAAAATCTTCCAAATCATTCGCAAAAATTATTCAGACATTTGTACGCGTATGGATATGTACTTATCTTCTTTGTATCCGTATGCATTTGTATGGATACATAGGAGATGAAAACGGGATGCGTACAAATGCGTGTGGATGCATACGGACACATACAAATGTTGTAGATATTTGTGTCTTCCAATACGAATCAAAAATTTGTATGAAACCTTCAAATCGATTTGAATCTCCTGATATTCTACTCGAATCGAATCCCGAAAATTGCATTCGTGCACTCCCCTAGTGGGGGTGTCACAGACCACGATCGAGGTATTTAGTGGCAACGCGTTATCCTATCATGACTGTGAATTTACCTTAATGCAGGTAAGAGAACACGCGCTGCAAAGTATAAGGTAAATTCAAGTCTTCCTGCTATTTCTGGTGGGACAGCGAGAAGAGTCAGCGAGAACTGGAAGGGCAGCTGGAATACGATTGGCTGCCTTATCCCACGTGATGGCATGCCCCGACTCAGCTCTCACAGCTTCAGATGAGGAAGCTACAGAAGCTGCGTCTAGCTCCGCAGCATGTAAACTGCAATGTTTCCTATAACTGCAGATTTATTCTGCAAGTCTGGAAGGGGCCAGGGTGACACAGCACACAACCGTGCAGTCATAGCTCCCACCACCACCACCTATTTCCCTGCAGCCTACATACAGGAGTATGTGCGAAGGCTGCATGCAGGAGTTAGCTAGGAGTGCCATTTAAGTGCTCCACCGCTAACCACAACCAGGGATAGCCCCACTCCCAGAGGGAAGCCGTGCTGTGCTGTGTGGATGCTCCATGCCACCAGAGCATCACCAGGCTGCCCTTCAGGGCCCACTGCAAAAAAGCCCTCTGTCTGCTGGCTCCTTTCACGATTGTTCTTCTTGCAAACATCAGGCAAGCGCGTGAAAACAAAGAAAAAGAAACAGGCAGGTTCCTGGCTGGCATCCAAAGCGTTTTCAAAGCGGAAGAATCTCAAAGGGAGGTGGGAAATGGAGGTAAGAGCCTGGGATCCTCCCTTGCATCTGGCACAGGAGATGAGAAGCAATTGTGGGACCTTCGTTAGATCCTACCATTGCCTTCACATCTGGAGGCATCCTTAACCAAGGGCCTGTTCACACATGACCTTATTCTGGAATATATCCCGGAATAGAGGCCTGCTGTCCCTTATGCCGGGATATATTGAATAGGGGACAGTATTCGTATTTGGCAGGCCTCTATTCTGAATTTATCATACATAAACAGCGTCAAATGGAAGGTAACAACACTAATCTGTATTTTTGCCAAATATGAGAACCGGATATAGAAAGACTTTTAGCACAAACAAATACATGTATCCCAGAAAAGAGTTTTCTACTAAAGTGGCTGTATGCCTAGAGAGTAGCCACAAATTGGTCTGTCACAGGAGAGGGGGTGAAGGGATGTATCAGTACATTTTATGTTTATTTATTGTTGTTTTTACTTACATATATATGTATGTCAGTTAAGTATGTTACTGGCCATGTCCCCATGCAAGCCGTTTGGGTCTGACTGGGCACGCATTGGACCGGGTGCCGGACCGAGATTGAATCTTGCCCATTCCTATGCCATTCCCGGTAATACAGGCTGGGTGCGGGGTGGGTGTGGATGCAGCCATCCTCATGCAAACAGTGCCAAACCCTGGCACAAGGGACCAGCGTCATCTTCTCTCTGCCCCCTCTCTCCTCATTGGAAGCCGTATTGACGTCACCCCACCCCTGTGCTGCCAGCTGCAAATGCCCCTGTGCTGCCAGCTGCAAATGCCGCACACACCCCTTTAGCAGCACAGAAGCCAGGACTGCACAGAAAAAATAATAATTTAAGTTTAATACGTTTTAAAATAATTTCTAAAAAACCAAAGCTGCTATGAGGTTTGGCGGCCGTTGAGCAGTTTTGCACACTTCTGCTCCACCTGGGAACCACAAGTACACCTGGCAAGCTTAAAAGGGAGAAAAATCAAGCCATTATCCTGCCTGCCTTGGTGATCGGGAAATGGGGGTGGAATATTTGCCATGGAAAAGGGAGAAAAATCAAGCCATTATCCTGCCTGCCTTGGCGATCGGGAAATGGGGGTGGAATATTTGCCATGGAAAAGGGACAAAAATCAAGCCATTATCCTGCCTGCCTTGGCGATCGGGAAATGGGGGTGGAATATTTGCCATGGAAAGGGAGAAAAATCAAGCCATTATCCTGCCTGCCTTGGCGATCGGGAAATGGGGGTGGAATATTTGCCATGGAAAAGGGACAAAAATCAAGCCATTATCCTGCCTGCCTTGGCGATCGGGAAATGGGGGTGGAATATTTGCCATGGAAAAGGGACAAAAATCAAGCCATTATCCTGTCTGCCTTGGCAATAGGGATTTTTTTACTCACAAAAAATCTCAGCAGTTGTGATCTCCAGTGCACAGGGTAGGAACGGCAAGCACACCCCACCTCCCAACGATGCGAGCGCCAGTCTCCTCCCCAAATAGCCTGGGACCGTCCCCATGCACAGTCTTGGCTTGCAAAGCAATACGTGCCAAACCCCCAAACCATGTCCAGACCTGTTTTTCCAGTACCAAATTTAGTCTTGGTTTGGGCGATTTGGTCCACGGAAATCGGACTGAATCTAAAATGCATGGGGACACCCTTTGCTGAGCCCGATTTTGGTTTGGACCCAAACATGCATGGGGATGCGCCTACTGTCTAATAAATATTTGAAATTTAAAAGAAGAGAAAATTCGTATTCATTCGAATGTGGTAGGATTCTATTCAATACGGATGTATTCGTACGAATTCCTACAAGTATCCAATATGAATGAATACATGTGCGAAATGTGTCCAGCAGGAACGCATACATATCTGATACATATCCCATAACATTTCCACTCTGAAAGCATCAAATCCAACCTGAATCCACTTTTAATTCACTCTTGATCCATGTTGAATGCCCTCTAGATCTGTTGCAGATGTGACTGGCCCAGCCACTTTCCCACCTCCCCAGTTTCATGAATTTCCAAACTATTTGTACAAATGTCCGGAAAATTAGTATTCTTATGAACGTTAATGTACGAATGTTGTAATATTTGATTCATGTACAACTGTCCGAGTCCCTAGAAATAACGAATGCTATGATTATTCGCCACATCCCTACGCTGAACTTGTCTGCTCTCAAAGTACAGGTATAGGGTTAAAGGTATGGGTTTCGCTTTGTCCCACCTATGTTGGTCAGGTATGCTGCTCATGCGTAAAGTAGACTATGAGCCTTGCTTGTATGTGGATGCTGTGGCCAGCTGTTGGTCATTTCTCCCCTCTTCTGTGGAGTGAAGTAGAAACAAGGGATGCATCATGCTGCTGGCTCAACATTTTATGCATTCATACATTAGCTATGTACTATGCATTATCTGTAAGAAGCAACAAACAGATATGTGTATGGTATAATGTGAAATTTTGAATTATATTGTATACTAAAGTTAATAAAGATGAAACCCTTAAAATTATAATAGGTTATAGCACAAAGAGAGGGATGCTTAGAAGGTGAAAGTCAAAGGCAGACGGATGGCTATAAATCTTGGGTAGCTAATGGGGTACCTTCCGGATGCTTTGGATGACAGTTCCATTGGACGTTTTCCACAAGACCAAAAGTCACAAAAGATGGCAGTTGATGGGTCTCAGGTGGAGTGGACGGCATAAGCTAACCTAATTTTAAACATCTTTCTCGGAAAGCTCAAGCCATGGTTTACGTTCTAAAATTCTAAGCAGGATAAACGGTCATTTGGTGTGATGTCGGATGTGAATATTCGTGAACCGTGACCCCAGTACGCACACTTGCCAAAGTCTGTGCATTTTTTAAGCAAGCCGCGCAAGATAATTTGCATGGCATT
Source organism: Aspidoscelis tigris stejnegeri (assembly GCA_023333525.1). NCBI lineage: Eukaryota > Metazoa > Chordata > Lepidosauria > Squamata > Teiidae > Aspidoscelis > Aspidoscelis tigris. Next base: position 9,076,392 of record JALMGA010000013.1, read on the forward strand.
TGTCCAGGTACATGTGATGAGACTTCAGTCTGGGCAAAAGTTGCATAATTTTCATGTTTCGCTGTATTTACACTTTTGCAAATGTCCTAGCAAAATTTTACCCGTTTTGGGAAAATTTTGGTCCATGAACAAATCAGGCAAGAATCCACTTCATTATTGCTTTTGGAGTAAGAAACTACATGGACGAAGGTACGTAGGATGCATTATTCAGAGGAGGGGTAGGTTTCCCCCTATTCTCATGGAGTCTTCAGCGTCAGATTGGCACAGATTGGCGCATTAAGAGATGCTCCTAGAGGGCAGAGTTTGCCTTTAGGAGGCACCGCGATGGGAGGCAACCTTCCTTAATGAGGTAGCGTTTTTTTAATGCTCATGGGAACTGGCACAAATGCAAATTGCATGTACCATCAATCTGTTCCTTTCTTTCGTGGCACCCCCACAGACCCTTCAGCCTTGATAATGAGCCAGTTTGGTCTAGTGGTTAATGAGCCGGACTCTTATCTGGGATTACTGGATTTGATCCTGCCCTCCTCCATGAAACCAGCTGGCTGACCTTGGGCTAGTCACAGCTCTCTTCTGAACTCTCACAGCCGCACCCACCACACAGGATGTCTGTCATGGAGAGAATAGAAAGCTTTGTCAGCCACTTTGAATCCCCTTAAATGGGTGAGAAAAGTGAGGTAGAAAAACCAACTCTTCTTCTTCCTCCATGAAGCCAGCTGGGTGACCTTGGGCGAGTCACAGCTCTCTTCTGAGCTCTCACAGCCCCAGCCTACCTCACAGGGTGTTCTGTTGTGGGGAGAAGAATAGAAAAGCTTTGTCAGCCACTTTGAGTCCCCTTAAATGGGTGAGAAAATCAGGATAGAAAAGCCAACTCTTCTTCTTCTTCTTCTTCTTCTTCTTCTTGATAGGTGACCTTTAAGAGGAGACCTGATTGAAGAATGTAAAATCATGTACGGTGTGGAAAAGGTGTATAGAGAAAAACTGTTTTCTCTATCACACATTGCTAGAACCAGGGGACACTCTATGAAGTGGATGGTACGAGAGTCAGATCAGACAGGGGGAAGCATTTCTTCACCTAGAGGGTCATTGGTCTACGGAACTGGCTGCCAGAAAAGGTGGTAACAGCAACCATCCTGGATGGCTTTAAGAAAGGGTTAGATCAATTCATGGATGACAAATGTATCAATGGCTACTAGAATGGATGCCTAGATACTTCCTCCAAGCTGGAGAGATGGGCAGGCAGGATTCCTCTAAAGGCCATTTGTAGGGAATTGAGAGCAGGTGAAGGTTTTGCCCTCTCATATGCTTGAAAATGCCCAGAAGCAATTGCTAGGCCACTGTGTGAGACAAGGGTGCTGGACTAGATCCAGCAGGATTTCTCTTATGTTTTGATGTTCTTATCCCTCTACCTACCTTTCTTGGTTTTTAAATCTTCCAGTGGACACCTTTTTTAAAGGCTATTTAAGGTGCATTCTCGGGGGGAGATTGGGGAAAGATGTGCCTTGCTTCTGATACCCCTTAAGGTCATAGGAGTTATCGACAGACAGAAGCTAGTGACTCCTGCCTGTTTCAGACTCTGGGCTTGTCCCCATGCTGAATATACTCCAGGGCACACCTGAGTTCTCTTTGGAGCATCCCCATGCAAAGCCTTTTATCCGAGCTACATGTGGAACAAATCGCACAAATCCGCAGGGTGAAAAAAAGCCTTTCCAAGTGTTTTTGCTGCGAATTAGGTGGCAATCATGCATTATCCTGGAGGCATGGGGACGCTCCCGGGCTATTGGGGGCAGAGATTGGCGATCGTAGCATTAGTGGGCGGGATTTCGCCTGTGCTCACTGTTCCTGCCACGCGAACTGCGGTCACAACTGCTTGGCGGATTGCAAAAGCAATGAAGCAGAACTCTCAGCTGACCAAAATAAACAAGCATTGCAGCCCAAAACCCGCAGAAGTTTTGGAATTCAGAATAGCCAGAACCCAGAATTGTCGTAGTTGACAGGGTCAGAACAGAGGATTAGAAGAAGTGCCAGAGCTCTGAAGTAACTGCAGCCAGAGGAAAGAACATGTGAAAGTGCTCATCTCCATTGCTAACTCATGCATATGAAAGTCGCGGATAGAATTCTGCAAGCACAGGCAGTGGAAATGCGGTGGAAAATGGACCAGATAATTGCCCTAAATGCACCTCTTTCCCCTCCCACCAGCAGCTTCATGGCCACATAACAGACACTGCGCCACATTCTGGACCAGCTGCAGATGTCCCTGCCACATCTTCTGGCTGCATCATGTGCATGGTGCACTGGGTGGAATCATGTTTTTAGAAGGAAGAGCTTCAGGGAGAAGCAGTTAAGTGCACACCTAGGTGGAGAGGGGAAGGGACAGCAATTCTGCCCACCTTTCACATCCAGAGACGTTTTCGCACGGGGCTGAACGGAACGCGGAAAAGACAGCTGCGGACACGTCATCCGCATTGCCCGCGCGCGGCTTGCGTTCCGACGTGTCCGCAGCTGTCTTTTCCGCGTTCGAAATGTAGAGCACTTTAAAGTGCTCTACATGCGTTCCAACGCGGACGAGCCGCCCGCAGCCGTTCGGGAGGAGAAGCGTTCGCGCCTGCTTCTGTCTCCCGAACAGCTGCGGGCTCGCCTCCGACGCCGCGCGGCTTTGACAATCAGCTGTTTGTCAAACAGCTGATTGTCGATCTGCCTCCGCGGCTGTCTCCGCGCCCCTTGCCGGCGTTTGCCGGCTAAGACAGCTCCCGGCGCTTTCCCCTTTCGCACACAGACGCTCCGGAACGCGTTTACATGCGTTCTGGCGCGTCTGTGTGTGAACGGGGAAAGCGCCCGGAGCTGTCTTAAGCTTTCCGCCTGAACGCGTTCCGTTTGGAACGCGATGCAGTGCGGAAATGCCTCAGGTCCTGACTCCAGTCGTTAGAGACAGATGAAAGAATATAGAGTGGCCTTTCAAGAGCAAGCGAAGGTTTTGCCTTTGTCTTCTGGCAGAGAAACCCAGAAACAATTGATCGGCCACTGTGTGGGACAAGATACTGGACGAGATGAGCCGTGGCCTGATCCAGCAGCAATCCTCTTATGTTCTTATAGACAAATTCCTGGAGGACAGGTGTATCAATGGCTGCTGGAATGGATGGGAAAGGGCCATGCTGTCTGCATGCTAGGCCTTAGGAGAAGCCTGCCTATCCCAAGGTATATTCTAGAATAAGACCAAGCGCAGAAAGGGCCCAGGTTGGAGAGACAGGTGGGATGCTTCTAAAAGCCATTTGCAAGGAAGAAGAAGAAGAAGAAGAAGAAGAAGAAGAAGAATTGGCTTTTCTACCTCACTATTTTTACCCATTCAAGGGGACTCAAAGCACCTGACAATCCTTCTATTCTTCTCCCCACACCAGACACCCTGTGAGGTAGGTGGGGCTGTGAGAGCTCAGAAGAGAGCAGTGATTAGCCCAAGGCCACCCAGCTGGCTTCATGCGGGAGGGTGGAATCAAACCCGGTATTCCCTGATAAGAGTCCGGCTCCCTAACCACTAGACCAAACTGGCTCAGTGAGCACAGGTGAAGGTCTTCTGCTTGAGATGCCCAGAAGCAATCAGGGGGCCACTGTGTGAGCCAGAAAGCTGGACTAGATGGGCTGTGGCCTGATCCGGCTGGGCTCTTCTTATGTTCTCTTATCCAGTATTGTAACCATAATGCATTAAGTGTGAATGTGAAACAAATGTGGTGAGCCTGTTTCAAACTTGGACAATTTCTGTTCAATTTAATCCGCCTTAAAGAAGCCAGGAAACTTCATTCCCTGCACAAAGAAGTGAACGCAGCATCTGTCCCTTGCTGCTGTGAATGCATCCAAAACCCATAAACCCATTACCTGCTGGGGCAGTTTTAACCATTTTAAACTGCTGTAACAAATAAAAACAACAGAACATCCCCCCCCCCCCCAGGACATTTCCCACCCCAATGAGCTTACACTCAGTTCATTATTGCAAGATTAGCTTTCTACCTAGCAACGTCTTAGGACTGGAAATGAAAATGTTCAAGAAGGCCCCAAAATATTAAGATATGTTCGCTTCCCTCGGGCCTTTCATTTTAATTAAATTTTAATACTCCCTATGAAAGATTGACAACTTATACAGAGCTTGGCTCGCTGAACCCAAAATTCCACTGACATGGAAAGAACTGAAGTCAACCACGCTTTTCACCAGGCCTTGGAGGAAATTAATAACGTTTGGGTTGCAAAGAGGAATTAATCTTATATTCCTTGCCTTCTGGCTTCCGTATTCCATCTCTCAAGGGCTAAAGGAGACCGAAAAGTTGCAAAGTTCAGAGTTGCCTTTGCACAGACAGAGCAACTGTTCTGAGGTTCTTGTGCCCCTGCCCGATTTCTGGGTCCGTGATCCACGTGCTTTGCCCGTTTAGCCACACCAAGGTAGGAGTTGCAGTGGTTGCCAGTTTGGTTTTGTGGCTGGAATGTCAGGCTTGTCCCTGGTCGTCTTCCAGATAGATCTCACGCTCCTCCACAAAGCTGCTCTTTCTGAGCTCTCACAGCCCCCCCTATCTCACAGGGTCATGGGGAGAAGAACAGGTTTGTCAGCCACTTTGAGTACCCTTAAGGGTGAGAAAAGAGGGGCATAACAGGCAACTTTTCTTCCTCTCCTCCTCTTCCTCCTCCTCCTCCTCCATCTTCCACCATTAAGCCAGCTGGGTGACCTTGCGCTATTCACAACTCTCTTTCTGAGCTCTCACCACCCCACCCACCTCACAGGGTGTCTGTTGTGGGGAGAAGAACAGAAGGTTTGCCAGCCACTTTGAGTCCCCTCAAGGGTGAGAAAAGATGGGAGATAAAAGCCCCACCCACTGGAAGAACCATTGAGTTCCTGAGTTCCCTGCCATTTTTGCCCAGGGCTAGCCTAACAAGGAAGCCCCAGTTGCCATAGAGAGTCCAGGGCTGTCAAGGAAGACCCCTGGTGACCCCAGGGACTGGGGTTGCCCAAAATGGCACCCTGGTCTGATCTACCAGCATACTAGGGGGTGATATACCAGACCACAGATGTATGTGAATGGCACACCTCCAGTTCCAGTGTTCCATGGAGGAGCCATTTTGGTGTTGCAACAAGACCCATTGCCAATATGGGCCTCCTGGAAGTTCCAAAGGTCTGGAACTTGGAGGCAGCCCTCACCAGTACTGATTCTGGCATGAGCTTTGGAGGTGGCGTATGGACCGATGCCAATGCAGGCATGTTCCGCACCATCTACACTAGCTTGGCCAAAATTGCCTGCCACAAACCGTAGCATCTCATCTTGATCTGGGACAACGTGAGGGGAGTGTGGAAATGGCTGTAATCTCTGCCGTTAATTCTGACATTCAGCCATCTCCCGAAGTGTCCCTGGGTGTGTCTGACTAGCAAAGCTGGCCATGGCGGTTCTGCCCTGAGGCTATCTGGGCAACCATCACAGACCTCACATGGTCAGGCACGCTGCCCTCATACTGCCTTGAGGGGAAGTTTGTGGTGTGGACACCTCCAGCACAGGCTCTGACTGTCTTCGCTTTGGCTACGAGGTGGGGAAGGACAGGTTGTGGACTGTTGACATGCGACCCAGACACTCTGTCACTGCCTTGGTCTTGGACCTGCTCCCGAACTCTAGCAGGTTTGCTGCTGCTGCTGCTGCTGCTTATGGCCTCTCTAGGCCTATTTGCACCCCAGCCAGCTGTGCATGATTAGGGAACTTCCGGGGAAGGGCATCTGCACTTGGAACAGCCAAAATGGCGGCACCCGTAGGAGGGCCGGCCCCAGGATCGGTCTCCGGTGAGTGACTGATCGCATGGGGCTTAGGCTGTCGTTACCTAGCGTTCGCAAGTGCTAGTGCTAGTTAACATGCGGTCATTGCACTCCTTTCCCGTGCAAAAACACCCTCCAGCCTGAGAGCCACCTCAGAAAGCAGGTACAGCAGGCCTGTACTCACTTACCTTCCGGGAGCAATGCTTCTGGAGAAGTATTTCTGCATGTCGTGATGCCACCGCTGTCAAGCAGTGTCTGTACTCTCTTCCGGGTACAAGGCTGCGAGTTGGCGGGGCGGACATGTTGTGAAGTTGAAAACATGAAGGTGGAATGAAAACCTCAGGCAAAGGCAGACCTTCACTTTAGGGAAGATGGGTCTTCGACGTTTCAATCCCAACAAGAGAAATGCCCTCCAGAAGAAGACAATGGCCCTTTGAGCCAGTCTGGTCTAGTGGTTAGGGCGCTGGACTCTTATGTGGGAATACCGGGTTTGATTCCACACTCCTCCATGAAGCCAGCTGGGTGACCTTGGGACAGTCACAGCTCTCTTCTGAGCTCTCGCAGCCCCACCTACCTCACAGGGCATTCTGCTGTGAGGAGAACGGAAAGCTTTGTCAGCCACTTGCGTCCCCTCAAATGAGTGAGAAAAGTGGGGTAGAAAAGCCAACTCTTCTTCTTCTACCTCAGTTAATCCGTATTAGCTAGATATGGATCGACCATAGGCAGTGAGTGGCCTCTGCACTGAGCCGGCTTTCAAAAGCAAACATGTGCCAAAGAGTGCAAACACAGATGTCGTCCACAGCTATCTGATCTGGATCGACTCTGCAGACAATGTGTTCTTAACAGCTCCTTTATATGGGTTAACAAGTAAGTGCAGAAAGGGCCAGAGTCCAACCAGCTTCTTTTCCCCAAAAAAATCCCAGCAACCAGCAAGTCTACCTTCTCCTGCCTCCTGTTGTACCAAGAGATTAAAAAGTTACAGGCGTCTTCTTTTGCCATTGGTGATGCTATTCAGTGTTCCACTTCAAGTTTGTCTGTTCTGATTTTTTTTTCTTTTTTAAACTTCCGCCAAACCTTTTGCCTTTCTTCTGTTTGTGACATCCTGCTCCTTATGTCTTGCCAGCGTTAAGGGACGCGGCTTGCATCTCATTAGGTAAAGTCTGAGCTTCAACCCACAGCTTCTCAAGGCCAAAATGCAAGGGAATTGTTCTGCAATGGAGCTGGGAAAAGCAAATCCACGTGGCGGAAGAGCAAATTTGGGCTTGCAAAACAAAGACAAGACACGGAACTTTCTGAGGTTCCAGCAATGAAAAACCTGGGCAATCATTTGCCCCGTCAACACTGGGCCAGTCCGCACTTTGCTCGCTGGAATGGTATCATAACACCCTTCCAGTGAGTCGAAGATCAGGCACGGAGGGAGCTATCAACACTTCAAGTCCTTGCGCAGTCCCAGATTGGACCACCAGCAGCTGAAGTGCAGATGGTCCGGCCTGACAGGCTGGATCACCATGACAATGTTCAAGGCAACATCTGGCGTGCACTTGGATGTTGCCATGGCAATTGGGACATGGTGCGTGGCTGGGCAGCTGCATCTGTGCTGCCATGCCTGAATGTTCTAGTTTGGTCTAGTGCTTAGGGAGCTGGTCTCTTATCTGGGGATACTGGGTTTGGTTCTGCCCTTCCCCATGAGGTCAACTGGGTGGCCTTGGGCTAGTCACAGCTCTCTTCTGAGCAATCACAGCCCCACCTACCTCACAGGGTGTCTGTGGTGGACAGAAGAGTAGAAGGTTTGTCAGCCACTTTGAGCCTGCATCTGATGTCACTGTCACCAAGGCAACCACATGACCTGCCACATCACATGGCATAGCATGTGGGTGCATCAAAGTGCAGCATGTCATGTGTTAGCATGTGTCACTTGTCATGTCACTTACAGTAGGTGCACGAGGAGTGATTTCATGCTCTACTGGGAGTGCATGATTGGGGAACTTCTGGGATGGCAGGGGACGCTTGGCAGCTGTAGTAGCCTCCTCCAAGTGAAGATGCCCTTCCTCAGAAGTCCCCTAATCATGCACTACAGGTTTTAGTGCAAATGGTCCCGGGGTGGCTGAGCAGAATGATGCCAGAGTTCTCCTTTAGGTTTGGAATTAAGGCCAGGACTTCCCTTCACAAGGTAGCCATCTTCTGTATAGACACCTGGACAGAAAAGATGTCTCCATATCTCCATTTTGGAACACAGAGGCGTCATTTCAAGCGGCAATCTGGGATTCCTGAAGGAAGCATGGAAACCTGCACCCTATAGAACAGGTGCTTTGGGCTGCCTCCACACTGTGGCTGGAAATCCCACCAGGAGGTGATAATGAAGGAAATCCTCCCATGCTTTTATTGCCTCCTAACTAGACAATGCCACGGCAGGCACTGCCTTGAAGCATTTTAATGGATGTGAGGATAGGCAGGATGCTTCTAAGGCCACGGGCTGGGTTTCGAGAGCAGGAGAAGGTTTGTGCTTGTCTCTGCTTGAGATGCCCATGGGAAATTGGTGGACCACTGTGTGAGATGGGATGCTGTGGCCTGATCCAGCAGGGCTCCTCTTAGGTTCTTATGGACTGGATGGGCTGTGGCCTGATCTAGCAGGGCTCCTCTTGGGTTCTTATGGACTGGATGGGCTGTGGTCTGATATAGCAGGGCTCCTCTTGGGTTCTTATGGACTGGATGGGCTGTGGCCTGATCTAGCAGGGCTCCTCTTAGGTTCTTATGGACTAGATGGCTGTGGCCTGATCTAGCAGGGCTCCTCTTGGGTTCTTATGGACTGGATGGGCTGTGGCCTGATCTAGCAGGGCTCCTCTTAGGTTCTTATGGACTAGATGGGCTGTGGCCTGATCCAGCAGGGCTCCTCTTAGGTTCTTATGGACTGGATGGGCTGTGGCCTGATCTAGCAGGGCTCCTCTTGGGTTCTTATGGACTGGATGGGCTGTGGCCTGATCTAGCAGGGCTCCTCTTGGGTTCTTATGGACTGGATGGGCTGTGGCCTGATCTAGCAGGGCTCCTCTTAGGTTCTTATGGACTAGATGGGCTGTGGCCTGATCCTGCAGGGCTCCTCTTGGGTTCTTATGGACTGGATGGGCTGTGGCCTGGTCGAGCGGTGCTCCTCTTCGGTTCTTATCCTGGCCTTTGGGATGCCCAGATGTGATCATCAATACCTCTGTGCATGTGTGGAGGCCTGTTTTGGACTCCACATATGGACGCTGGACAGAACTGTGATGGTGGCACCATCCAGGATGTAAGTAAAAGATGCTATTGCTGGAAGTCCATTACGAGTGCTGTATTCAGTGCTTTTTAGGAGAGGAAAACAGAGCTATGGTGGGATTGCCTCAGGTATACAGTAGTGTCACTGTAATGATGTTATATCCCCTCCCCCCAGTCTGATCAGGACCTTGGATGGCACTCGTGCCTATAAATGCACTCCTGCTAAGTGGAGACAGTGCCTAAATGACGTTTGTCAGCATTTCATTCCTTGTTCTTTATTTAACTTTGCTGTGGCAGGTTGGACAACAGGAAGATAAGAGACAGAGGACTGTGGAGAGGCGTTCTAACTTTTGACAAATGAGATCTAAAAATGACAGTATTACAATCCACAATAGCCTGGCTTGAAGCCTGAGAATCAACTTAATATTTTTTTTTTTGTCTGCATTTTTTAAGGGAGGAGGAAACATTCAAACACTGTAAATGAAACTCCAAGCCCCATGCTGAAGTGGCACAGTCTAAGCAAAGCTTTCTGGGTTCATACGATTCCTTAAATGCAGGGAATTCCAGCTTCAGTTACAGGAGTTCTATCTGCCTGCCAACCTGCCTATCTATCTTATCAGTCTATCAATCTATCATTATTTATCTATTTTTCCATCTATCTTTCTATTTATCCATCTATCCATTCATCTATCTATTTGTCATCTATCTATCCTTATATCTATCCATCTACCTATTCCCCTACCAACCCATCCATCCATCCATCCATCCATCCATCCATCTACCCATCTATCTTACCTACCTCACTTACCTTACCTGCCTACCTTACCAGCCTACCTTACCTACCTCTTTCTCTCCTGTCTGTCTGTCTGTCTGTCTGTCCATCCATCCATCCATCCATCCATCCATCCATCCATCCATCCATCCACCTACCTACCTACCTACCTACCTACCATCTGTCTGTCTGTCTGTCTGTCTGTCTGTCTATCTATCTATCTATCTATCTATCTATCACCTCACTGTCTCTGTCTCTGTTTGTGTTTCTAAAGCAGAGGTGTGCTGTTCCTACGCCTGCCACAGCTTCCAGCCACACAAAATTCCCCATCTTCAAAGTTTCTGCTCAGCAGAAAATGGGGCTAGTAAGTTGCCTCGGATGTCAACTTTGAAGTTTGAAGCACCCTCAATGTATGTTTTCCTGTTCATAGCTTAGGTTACCTCCAAGGGTTGATTTCGCCCCTCAGAAGCAATGGCAATTTGTGATGGCCACGCACCTCTCGGGCTCTTACCAAGGGCTCTTTTCTGCTCGTGTGGACACAGCCTAAGTCAAGTCACATTTCGGAATCATTACCTTCCTTTTTAAAATACCTATGTGTGCGCATGCATGCATGCTTAATGCACACACCTCTCTGTCTTGATGCCAAATAGTCGCATTACTCAGTCGCAGATTAAAGAATAAAGGTTTTATTTTAAAAAACACTTCCATCATGTAATTTTAAAAATCTTTAACATTTGACACATAATCCGATTAGAAATTCCTACACTAATAAAATCCAAGAAGAATGGTAGAATTATAACTCATGGGAGCCTGTCAGCCATTTCCACCCCCCACCCCCCAAAACCCCATCTGTACGATCCCTATGTCAACCCCTCCCCAAGTGTCTTTTGGCTCCAGCCCACTGGGGGTTGTGCTCTGATCTTTGGATGAAGAGTCAGTCATAGAATCATAGAACCATAGAGTTAGAGGGGACCTCTAGGGTCATCGAGTCCAACTCCTTCCCTCTATATACCTGTGTGGTTAGAAATTATTTTTTAAAATGGTGCTTTTTCATTCCATTAGGACCCTGGTCACATCTTTAGTTTAAGACGACTTCAGGTCGTGTTATTCAAATTATTTTAATTTAATTCATTTTCCAAGCCAGCCTACCCCTGTTAGATCATCGTAACTGTAGTCCTCATGTGTACAGGACTGAGGAGGATTCAGCCTGTCTTGGTATCCCAGACCATCTTTGCTTCTTCATTGTGAGTGGGGGGACGGGCTAGAGGAGTCTGAACTGTGCTGTGGTGGGTGGGTCCAGTCTTTCCTTTCAACCAAAGTGCACACACAGAGTTTGTGTGGCAACTCCCCTTCTCTACTGTTTATGTGTATGCTTCCTCTATCTAGTGTTGTTCCGCAAATTTATTATTATTTTTTAAAAAATGATTTCATGGAGAAGAAAAGCACATAAGAAAGGAAAAGGGGGCATGGAGGTGGGGGAACAGGCTTAAAAAAGAACCACAAACACACACCCTCGCCTCCCTTGAGTGACACAATGGCATCCAATAAGAAAGGAGGTAGATTTGAGGCAGCAAAAGGGGCGCAGAGCCCAGAGCTCCATGGAGGAGGCTCAGGTCCATCATGAAGACAGATGCAGCTCAAGGTGGGGATGGCCTGAGGACGACCTGTGTGTGACCAGCACTGGTACAACCTCAGTTCAAATTAATGAATAGGACGTCCTGTCTTAGACTTGTGTGACCAGGGCCTAGATCACTTTCATCTATCACCAGGGCAGGGAGGTTTACAGTCTTTGCCTTAAGACAGGGGACAGGGCTTGCTGACATGAGGGGGGATTTCCAGCACTCATGAGCCAGGTTGTTCCTGTGGTTAGAGGGGCCGATTCTTATCTGATGCTCTCCGGGTTGGATTCTGCACTCCTGCATGAAGCCTACCTCACAGGGTGTCTGTTCTGGGGACAAGAACAGAAGGCTTGTCAGCCGCTCTGAGTTTCCTTAAGAGTAAGACAAGCAGGGCATAAAAACCAACTCTTCTTCTTTCTGCATTCCAGATTATATCCCAGGGCCTGTTTGCACTTCCCTGTCTGGAGCAGCTGCAGCTGCCCGAGGGGGGCATCTGTACACGCACCACACAACCTCCGCTGTCCTAGAACACCCAGGAGCATCTGGGACCTCCCACCAGCTGCCCAAATTCTTGTGAGATATGGAGATGTGAAAACCTGTCCACAGGTTCACCAGGAGCAGCTGGTTAGCTCCTGAAAGCACTGCCTGCACTCTCTTCGGGGTGCAAACATTGGGAATGGGCAGGGTGGCACAGCTGCACAATTGTGCATTGTATCATGATCACCATGGTCTTGTGATTAGGGGTGTGCACGAATATTCGAAGGTATTCAGAATTCGATCAAATTCATCTGAATTTCAACATTTGAATCAAATGTCCATAAATTCATGTTTAAAGATTCAAATGAATTTCGGATTTTGGACATTATCTGGACATTCGTATGTGTACGGGTTCATACATGATGAACACTTGCAGATATGCATTTTCCCCACATTTACACATTTGTACAGATCCGTATGGGACAAAAACAGGTTGCATACGGGATAATTATAGGATGCGTACACATGCGTAATGATGCATAAGGCACATACAAATGTACGGGCACATATGAATGCTTACGGGATGCATATGGGCACATACAAATCAAAAATTCAAACCAATAGATTTGAATTTGCTTAATCTGAATTGAATTTGGTTAAATCGAATTTGGTTTAGAGATTTGAATCGAACTGAATTTTTGGATATTCGATTTGAATCGAATTGAATCCTGAAAATTGCATTCGTGCACAACTCTACTTGTGACTAGAATGTTTCCCAGTTCAATTCCACTCTCCTCCATGAAACCAGCTGGGTGGCCTTGGGCTAGTCACAGCTCTCTGTGATCTCACAGTCCCACCTACTTCACAGGGCATCTGGGGTAGGGAGAAGAACAGAAGGTTTGTTGGGTATAAAAGGCAAATTTCTCTTCCTCCTCCTTGATGTCTTTGACATTCCCTTAGGGTGGCCAGTCCCTACGTTTCCCCTGCTGAGGATGGGATGCAATCAAGAACTTTTAATACCACATTATCTAACCCAGAAAATCCACGAACCTGTCCAAAACCTACCTGGGACTTACTCTGCAGCAGGGTAAGTCCAAATGCTATTACCTGGCAGCATGTGCCTCCCTGCAGCAATGGCCATGGGCAGCTAGCCATTGCTATGGCGCATATGCCATACCACGCCACATCCCGGTGCAACTTTGCATGGAAGCAGCTGTGAAGGCTGCATCTGGAGCTGTACTAGGAGTGCCGTCTGCACTCTTAGCATAGCTGTGGAGCAGTTTTTACTTCTCCACAGATCTCAAAGACGGGAAGATTCAGGCATGCTGGGCCTGCTCTAAAATGGAAGCAACTTTGTGGTGTGTGGACGCTTTGAGCCTGGGTCATCCCCGTTGTCAAAATGCAAAAAGGCCGTTGGCTGAGGTTTATTTGTGGGAAGGCGGAAGCCGCTGTTACTTTCAGAACCGTAGACCGAGATCCTTTTGCTCTGAGCAGAGAGTCAGCTAGGTCCCAGTGGCAATAAGGCGGCTTCCACACCACCACTGAACCCACTAGCAAGGGATAATGTGTGATGTTGATTCCCTAACATTGCTTCTTGCTAGCTGCACAGCACAGGATAAGGACCTGACTTTGCACATTTTGCTGACGCTTGCGTCTGGGTATTGGGCCTGCTTCTGACATCTGGATGTGTTCATCAGCTCTTCCGCGCATGCGTATGGACATCTGTTTTGGCCTCCATAAAGGTTAGGAGGGCATCACTGCCCAGAAGATAAGTGAAAAGCACCATTGGTGGGAAAACTCCGACCAGTGCTGGGTTCCCCATCAATAGTTTCTAACGCTTTTTAGGGGCTATGCTGGTGCTGATGCAGAGGCAACACCACCATAGTGATGCTGTAATGGCACTATATCCCCCCATCTGGACAGGGCTTAGACTGTTCCTAGTCTCTGATCCACCACTCCAAAATTCATTCATTCATTCATTCATTCATTCATTCATTCATTCATTCATATTTCTATCCTGCCCTATACCCGAATCCCATACAAATCCTGTACGAATGCAAATGAATCCCATACATATCCCATACGAATCCCATATGAAGCTTAATACAAATGTATCAAAACATTTGATTTCAACATTTGATTCAAATACAAATGTCTGAATTCGGCCAAATTCGTATGAATTTCAAATGTGGCAAATATTCATGCTCATCCTTGGTTGGTGTCCTCCTCATGAGGCATCTCACGCCATTGCAGATGGAGACGCAGCCGCTCGGGTCTTTTGAGGTGGTGCTCAGTAAGGGTTTCGGCAGAGCGGCCTGCATTGTCATCTGCAGGGGCTCTTCAGCTGGCACACTGAATGGGGGGCAACCTGCTATCCACCTAGTCCCACCTACTCTTAAGAAGACAGAAAACCACAAACAAGCAACGGCTCCACCACCACCACCTGGATAATGTCAGTCAGCTTGGAAGCTTTGGGATTGTTGAGCCGGTACCCACCACTCAGACTAAGGGCAGTTCTGCACTGGCCAGAATACTGGAAGAGCAAGTCTACTAAGCCTTCTTTCCACAAGCTGGTGCGGTGCTAACAGGCTGAGCCCATGTTGCCTGTTCCTCCAACCTGGAAGCAGTACCTAAGCATCGGTTCCAGGCCTCCATGAATTCATCCAACCCTATAAGGGCAAAAGAGGACCCCTGATGGATCAGTCCACAGCCCATCTAGTCCAGCATCCCCGTCTTACACTGTGATCCACCAAGTCTTCTGGGCTTCCCAAATAGAAGACAAGGGCAAAACCTTCACCTGCTCTTGACTCCCTGCAAGTGGCATCCTGCCTGTTTCTCCAACCTGGAGGTGCTGCATAGGCATCCATCCTAGTAGCCATTCATACACCTGTCCTCCGTGAACTTGTCCATAAGAACCTAAGAGGAGCCCTGCTGGATCAAGCCACAGCCCATCCAGCCCAGCATCTCATCTCACACAGTGGGCCCACCAACTGGGGGGCTTCTGAAGCAGAAAGCAAAGGCAAAACCTTCACCTGCCCTTGGCCCCCTGGTTGTCACTCCAAACCTCGATCCTTATTCCAGATTATATTCTGGATTAGGGACCTGCTGTCCACATGCTAGTGCAGACTATTGCAGGGCCTGGGTTGGGCTTGACGTACTCTGCACCAGCACGTGGACAGCAGCTCGCTATTCTGGGATATAATCTGGAATAAGGCCCAGTGCAGAAAGGGCCCTGGAAATAGCAGGAGTCAATCACAGGACCTACAGAAGATCCTACCATGGCTTCTCTCTTCCCCTGTCAGATGGAAGAGGCATCATGGGCTCTTACCTCTGTCTGCTGGATCTTTTCAGGATTGTTCCTGGAAGCCAGACAAGCACCTTTCCCACTTCCCTTTCAATTTTCTGTGTGCTTGGCTGACGTTTGGATATCTACACGAGGGTCAGTCACAAAAGGAGTCAACTGTCATGTACGGAGCGGGCAGCGGCAGCAATTCAAAACATTCAATACGAATATTTTGAATTATTCGTACAAATAATTCAGGCATTCATATGTGTATGGATAGGAACACATCGCATGCGTATCTGTACGCATCCATACGGATACATACAGGATGAAAACAGGATGCGTGCAGGATAAAACAGGATACGTATGGATGCATATGAGATTTGTATCATCAAATACACGTTGAATATTTGTGCAGATAGATAGGAATGTATTCGTATTGGTTTGAATGTCCAGACATTCATTTTTGCTTTATTCTTACAAATTCAGATCTTTGGATATTTGAATCGAATTGAATTCAGAAATGGCATTCATGTACACCCCTAGCCAGAGGAATCAGAGAGGGCATGAAGCATGACACCGCAGAGCCCAGCATTGCAGCCAGACATGCCGCAGTGGCAAGGTGACAGGGTATTACCTCTATATCCCAGGGTTATACTGGGGATTCCTCAGTTATGTGTGGCATTCCCAACACAATCCCAGGAGAACTGTGAGTTTTAGCCCACATTGGGAGGTGCCCAAAATGAGCACAGAGTTAGAGCGTTGTACGCTCTCTCAAGTATCCTGGAGAAGGGATGGAAGATAAATGTAATAAGTAAAAATTAACTTGAGAAACAGTACTGCAGCTGTTTTTGTTTTGATTTGACGTTTAAAACACCAGCACCTTCTGTTTAGGTTCTGGGGTCACTTTCCCTTGTACTCCCCAATCGGTGACCCTTGTTGACCCGAAGGGAAGAAAACATTTTATCTTATGTAAGGCACAGGTGATTATCCCCTCTTCAATTAGGCCCTCTGGCAGTGAACTGTAGAATATTGAGTTCACTGCCCAGTGGCAAAGCAAAGAAATGGTTATGTAATATTTGTTTTTGTTTTGCCACTCGGCCCCTTTCTCAGCTGGTGTCCTCGTCAAATTTAATGAGCTTCTGGTGGAGTGATGGATATGATCCACCCGTAGGGTTGTATGGTTCTCATATAGCAATGGGGGCTTATGTCGTTTCTGTGATGCCGTAAACCGCCTTGAGAAATATCCTTTCTGGAAAAGGTGGTACACAAATGAATGGGATGATGTAGACTCCCCCATGAAACCAGCTGGGTGACCTCGGGCTAGTCACAGCTCTCATCTGAGCATTCACAGCCCCACCTACCTCACAGGGAGTCTGTTGTGGGGAGAAGAATAGAAAGTTTTGTCAGTTGCTTTGTTCCCTTAAACTGGTGAGAAAAGTGGGGTAGAAAAGTCAACTCTTCTTCTTCTTCTTCTTCTTCTTCTACTACTACTACTACTACTACTACTAGTAGTAGTAGTAGTAGTAGTAGTAGTAGTAGTAGTAGTAGTAGTAGTAGTAGTAGTAGTAGTAGTAGTAGTAGTGAACTAAGTTTTAGTCTGGATTTCTAGATTCATGGATTCAGGGGTCTAATGGGTCCCTTTCAACATAATGATTCTCTGACTTCTGCTAGTCAGATTTCTCTCACTCAGCTGTCCTGTCAAATTGACTGGGTTGATGTTGGCATGATAGAAAGTTCTCTCCAGGGTGAGTGTCCATACATCACCCACACCTCAAACTGGCAAAAGTTCCAAATGCTCCCATAGAGCAACGGAGTACTCAATAGGAGTGTGGGATCTTAAATTGTCCATGGTAATTGACAAAGCTACATTGCACTCGGAGGGTGAAACTGACCACAAAAGAGCCATAAAGTAGCCCTGCTGGCCACTCCAGGCAGTCCCAGTCCAAATGGCCTTTTCAAAGCGCGTCTGAGTCTCCTTTGTCAAGGCAGCTAGAACAAGGTATAGATGCGTGCCACCTTTGTCTTAAAATCCCTTCTGTGTTTTTGGGTTTAGTCTGGTTCTCAAAATAGATATGCCATCATCATGAAATGTGCTGCATCACTTTGGTCCTTTCTGCACTTGGCCTTATTCTGGAATATATCTCAGGACAGAGGTCTCTTGTCCGCATGGGAATATACATTCTGCCAAGACTCACTTGGGCCCTGTTGTAGCCTGCACTAGCATGTGGACAGCAAGCCCCTGTTCCAGGATACATTCCAGAATAAGGCCAAGTGCAGAAAGGTCCTTTGCTTCAGCCCAGCACCACTTTCCGTGGCAGGAGATCTAGGTAGTACCTGGCCAGGTTCATGCTTCTGTTCTGATGACGTGAAAATCGGTAATGTGTCAAACACATGTCCAACAAATGCAAACACGGTTCAGAGGTGCAGGACTGTTAGGTTCATTCACTAGGACTGGAGACCTTCTGCACTCCTTTCATCAGGCCAAACATAGCTTTGATCCACCTTTCCAGTCATCCACTCCCACCACCCTTCTGATTCTGGATCATCAGTCAGCTGATCAAGGAGGGGTGGCGACGAACATGGCTATGCAACTTTGGTCCGCCTCCAACTCCAGGGCATCACTCTGGCATATTGCTTGCTAGCATAACATTCAGGCGCTGTCCAGAGGCAACCCCAGTCCAGAGGTCAAAATTCTTGAATCAGAGATCAGAGTGGAGCAGAGAGTCCAAATTCAGCGAGAAGGAAGAGCCTGAAAGTTGAATGTTCAGGGTGGGGTATCAGATGCAAAAGGCAAGGCAGCAGGGAGGTAAGAGAAAGGAACTGGAAACATGGAAACTCAAATCAATTTGATTTGATCCAAATCTTTAAAATTCAAATTAAACCAAATTCAATTCAAATTAAGCAAATTTGAATCTATTCAATTGAATTTTTGATTCGAATTCGCAGTTACAGATGTCAGCAACATTCGTATGTGCCCGTATGCATCGTTACGCATCTTGTACGCATCCATGCACATCTGTATGCATTCCATAGTTATCCTGTATGCAATCTGTTTTTGTCCCATATGGAAGTGTACAAATGCGTACAAATGTTGGAAAGATCTGAAATTTGAAATTAATTCAGATCTTTAAATTCAAATTTATGGACATTCAACTCGAATTTGAATCTTGAAATTCGGCCAGATCTGATCGAATTTCAAATATCTTCGAATATTCCTCTACACCCCTAATCTGATTGCACCCAGCATACAAATATTTTAAATAAATAAAAAGAATAAATATGTTGGTGTCTAAGGTGCTAGAAGTGAGCCAGTCTGGTCTAGTGGTTAGGGAGCTGGACTCTTATCTGGGAATACCGGGTTCAATTCAGTCCTCCCTCATGAAGCCAGCTGGGTGCCCTTGGGCTAGTCACAGCTCTCCTCTGAGCTCTCACAGCCCCACCTGCCTCACAGGATGACTGTTGTGGGGAGAAGAATAGAAAAGCTTTGTCAGTTGCTTTGAGTCCCCTTAAATGGGTGAGAAAAGTGAGGTAGAGAAGCCAACTCTTCTTCTTCTTCACGGGAATTGTAACAAAGGAACGTAGTTCTTGCCCTGATGGATTATATGGGTTAATAACCTAGTGCTGGTTGGCCTTTAGGAACCGAGGGTCTGGCACGGATTAAAATGTTTTTGGAAATCTCTGACAGAGAGATCATTCCCTGCAGTCTGTTCTTTTTTTTCTCCTTCTTCCCCTTTTGTACTGCTTGAACTAGTGAACTCCAAAGCAAGTAGCAGTCATTTGGTAGGGCATGAATAAATGAAGATGCATACATCTAGTCCTTGCTGGAGTAAAAGTGAAGAAAAGGCCACTTTAAAAGAGGAGGTGTGAGGCCAGCAGGATTCCTGTTTCCCCAGAAGAATTGCCCACCTTGGAGCATGCTTCATGTGTCGCGGATGATCAGTGCCACAGAAGCTGAGTGAACACCGTTGCGTGACTTCAAATTCTGCAGCAGGATCACTTCAGGTCTCCTTTACTTTGGCAGTGCAACAAGGGTCATGCTTTCACATGAATGAGCAGCTCTTGGACGATTTGTGGGCCAAATTTCTCAAAGTTGTTAGGAACAAAAAGGCTTTTCTTTAGCCTCAAACATGCCCAACTTCTGGGCTTGCCTCTTGTTCCTAACCCCCCCCCCCCGGCTTAGGAGAACATTACAGTTGGATTTAAAGCAAGAAAAAGCGCATATTTATCACTAGGATCTTCTTTAACGCATAAGCAAATATGCACAGGCAGACCTAAGCCTAAACTGCTGCCTGCACTAGTCATAATTTAGAATCTAAAACA
Source organism: Aspidoscelis tigris stejnegeri (assembly GCA_023333525.1). Taxonomy (NCBI): domain Eukaryota; kingdom Metazoa; phylum Chordata; class Lepidosauria; order Squamata; family Teiidae; genus Aspidoscelis; species Aspidoscelis tigris. The sequence continues at coordinate 9,095,885 of JALMGA010000013.1, forward strand.
CGTTTTTTGCTTCTTAGCATGCAGGGAACCTGTGACTGAACATGGGAGCCCTGTGGCCTTCCAGATGTTCTTAAACTACGACTCCCAGCATTCCATACTAGGGACGTGTAAGAATGTGTTTTCTAACATTCTATTCGTAATGAATCAAATATTAGAAAATTCATATTCGTACAAATAGACCCTAGCGAATGTGGTAAAATTTTATTCGATACGATGTATTTGTATGAATATTCTATACGAACAAATATGTATCGGATACGAATGAATATGTATCCAGTACATATCCCGTAACAAATCGATTCTGAAAGCGTCAAATCCAACCTGAATCCACTTTTAATGCGCTCTCAATCCGTGTCAAATGCACTCTTGATCCGCTGCAGATGTGTCTGGCGCAACCCCTTTCCCACCTCCCCAGTTTACCAAATGTCCGAACTATTCATACGACTGCTGGAAACATTTGTATTTGTGCGAATGTCGATATACGGATATTGTAACATTCAATAAGTGTATGGATGTCCGAATTTGAAAAAGTTCGTACTAATAACGAATGTTACAAATATTTGTGCATATCCCTGTTCTGTGCCAGCTCTCACCAGCTTCTCTCCTTTCTGAAACCCATTTTGCCCTCACTGATTTTGCCCCTTCTCTAGCAGCTCAAAGCGGGAGAGAAATGGCAAGAGGAGGGTGCAGGAAAAGAGCAGCCCATCACTTCCTCTCTTATCCTTCCCTTCCAGCTTTACACACAGTTGGATCAAAGCAAAACCCCAACCCAGGCTGCAGGATCACAGAGACAGTCCTCGGAGGAAGACCCTTGGTCTGAGTGGATACATGGAGCTGCCTTTTGTAGTGCCATGGTGCTTAAATTCCCCACTCTGCCATGAGAAACTCATAGGTCTTCCCAGCTGCAGGTAGAATTGCCTCACTAGCCTGTGAACCTAAGTAAACAACAGAGGAGCCTGTTGGATCGGGGCGATTTCTCACTTCCCTTCCCATCCACTGGATGGGAACAGAGCGCGATTAACCAACGTTGACTAGCGCTCACACTTGGAGCGCTAGCCAGTAACAGACTAAGCCCCTGCGCGATCGGTCACTCACCTGTGACCTATCCAGGGGGCTGGCCCTCTTCCGGGCGCCACCATTTTGGTTGTGGTGTCCTCTGCAATGGGGCGAGCATCAGCGCCATCGCCATGATGACACTGATGCTCTGCGCATGTGCAGTTGTGTCTATGGTGGTTCTAGGTACCAGCACAATTGCGCAACAGCTCAAATGGCCCCAGAGCACCAGAAGAAGTGCGAATGGCCACTGTGCAGACACTCCGAGTAAGCTTTTAGGTAACATTCATTCATTCATTCATTCATTCATTCATTCATTCATTTATCCCGCCCTATACTCAAAAGTCTCCAGGCAGGTAACAACATCTAAAATGAAGCCTCATTTAAAAACTAAGTTTTTATTAAAACAGTAGTGAAGTTCTGGGGAGGCAGGGCAGCCTTCTCGGAATGCAGATGCCCTTCACCAGGAGTTCACTAACTGTTCACTAGAGGCCAAATGTGAAAAGGCTTCAGGACAGAGCATCCTGATCCGTGCCCGAGAGGTAAGTGTGAAAAGAGCAGTATTTCCTTTCAGTATTTTTTACTTAGAATGCATTTGACCTTATACAGTATATTGATACAAGTTTTCTGTGTTTTGTTTTGGTTACTTCAATAATTTCTTTGAATTTTTAAAAAATAATCTTGGTCTTTGTTAGCCACTGTAAGGTGCCTTCAGCATACATAAAAATAAACAGATGATGGTGACCATTGGCCTTCCTGCACTTAGTTGATTAGGCTGCCATGAACAAGGGCTGGTATACTTCTGGTAAAGGTGGACCATATGCACTTGTCATGAGGAAAGCTTCCCCAAAGCGTCCATTATCCGCCAGAAGTGCAATCGACCTACCCGTGCCTTAAGATCTGGAGGGGAGGCCCTCCTGGTTGTCCCACTACTCTCAGCAGCGAAACAGGTGGGCACCCAGGAGAGGGCTTTCTTAGTGATGGCCCCCAGACTATGGAATAATCTCCCTCTTGAGGTGCCTCAGGCTCCCTCACTGTATATGTTCAGACGGGCGGTGAAGACGTACCTCTTTGCTCTGGCCTTCAGTTAAAGGGAGACACACTCTCCCTTCCCACTCGCAGACACTGTTGTTTTAATATATACTTTTATAGTTTTAATATATTTGATTTTAAATGTTGTTACCCACCCTTGAGACCTTCGGGTATAGGAAGGAATAGAAATGTAGGCAGGTAGGTAGGTAGGTAGGTAGGCAGGCAAGCAGATGGGCAGATGGGCAGATAGATAGATAGATAGATAGATAGATAGATAGATAGATAGATAGATAGATAGATAGATAGATAGATAGATAGATAGATAGATAGATAGATAGATAGATAGATAGATAGATAGATAGATAGATCCTCCCATGCGTTCAACAGCATCCTGGAACGGTAAAAACTGCTCCACAGCTTTACCTGGTATTGCTGATACCACATGGACTGCGCGCTTCACATATCCAGAAAAGGAGTCCGGACGTTTCGCACGGCTGAACCCATAGATGCCAGAGAAACTTCTTTCCTATCGCCCACACAGCCTGGCGGTTCAGTTTCCTACACTTGACGCCTTTGGATACGGTGGAGAGCCCTGGAGCCCCAAGGGATGAGGTTTTGTATGGGGCTGTCAAGGAGAGAAAGAGTGTACATGACCGTCAGTACTATGCACAAAAATTCAAAACATTCAAAATTCAACCAAATTCGTTCAAATTTGGACATTCGAATTTTAACCGAAAGATCATAAATTCGAATTTAAACATTGGAACAAATTTTGAATTTTTGACTCTGTTTGTGCAAATTATTCGGACATTCGTATATGTACAGATATGTACACGATGCGTACTTGCCTGTACTAATTTTTCCCACATCCATACGCATTTGTAGGGATCCGTACGGGACAAAAACAGGATGCATACGGGATAACAACGTGATGCGTACGGATATGTACTGATGCATACAGGCGCATACGAATGTTGTGGACATTCTTATTTGCAAATTCTAATAGAAAATTCACACAAATAGATTTGAATTGATCCAAACTGAATGTGAATACATTTGAAATTGTAAACATTCGAATCTATTTGAATTTTCAGATATTTGATCTGAGTAGAATAGAATCCTAAAAATTGCATTCATGCACACCCCTACTATGATGGGTTTCTTCTGCAAATTCATTATCCTGTTGTTCATTTTTGGGCCAGCAGATGGAGACAGACACATGTATACCTGCTAATCTCCGGTTCGGCATCTCTCCCCCCCAGTTTATTCTAGCTGCACTCTCCATCCGATGAACCACGTTTTTGTTTAGCTAGGGACATAAACTAGATATTTCAGAACCAGATCTGGTTCTTTGGGTTATTTCCACCGGAATGGAAAATTGGATACAGAGGAAATCGCAATTGTGTTAAATTATACCTAACCACTTGGCAGGGCTGAAGGGTCATGGGCTCGTTTGCTACGCATTCACTTCTTCGGAAAATCTTTTTGTGTGCGTTTCTAATGTATTCTGAATAATGTCACAAATACCGCAGCAAAGAGAGGAATTCATTAGGCAGGTTTATGAACACAGATTTACAAAATTTGCATTTCCCAGGTCAGAATGCACACAAGCCCAAAATGTGAGGATCCTTCAAAATCTGCAGTGCTCTCAATACTATATGCAGTTCTCTGGAGTTTTCAGAAAGGAATCTTTTAGGTAAAGATGCATAGCAAAATGTATATATAAATTAAATCTATCAAAAGTAGGAATGTACTATATATATATATAGTATTTGATTTGTACTGAATTGAATGCAAGAAAATTTGTATTCATTCGAATAGATCTCCTCCCTCCACATAGCGATTCGTATTCGCTATGAATGTTCACTCCCATACGAATGCATACAAATAGCATATAGGTCCTATATACAAATGCATACAAATAGTATATGGATGCATAGGAATAGCATAGGAATCCTATATTCAAAAGCATATGAAGAGCATGCAGATCCTGTACAAGTGCATACAAATAACATATGAATCCCACACGAAGCTTCATACGGATTTATCAAAACATTCTATTTGAATTCGAATGTCAAATGTCCGAATTCGGCGGCATTTCGAATGTTACACGTGTTCCTGCCCATCCCTAAAGAGACATTTGATGAGGTAACTGCTTGTAAAATGCGCACGTGAGGCAAAATTGCATCCAAAAAGTGCCAATATAAGTTTATTTATTTATTTGTTTACATTTATATCCCGCCCTACACCCTAAGCTTTTTAGAAACCATACAGACAGGCTGCTGCAGAAGCATGATGGAATGAAGCAAAGCTTAAATGAGGAAGAAGAGAAAATTGTGGAAAGTGAAAGGCGAACTGTTCAGCTGCATTCCAGCTACCACAGACTTGTAGGAGTCATCAGAGTAGAGATGTACACCAATATTCGTAATATTTGTTATTTGTATGAATCCATCCGCGTTGGGACGAATCCAATGCTACAACATTCACACATTCACATTCGTACAAATGTTTCGGCCATTCGTGCGAATAGTTTGCACATTTGTGCGAATATTTCACACATTCATCAAACTGGGGAGGTGGACAAGCGACTGCGCCAGTCACATCTGCAATGGATCCAGAGTGCATTCAACATGGTTTGAGAGCGGATTCAAAGTGGATTTAGGGCCGATTTGACGCTTCCAGAGCAGATATGTTACGGGTAACGTATCCGATACGTATGGGATGCATATGCGTTCGCATCGGATATTTGTACAAATACATTCATATCAAATAGAATCCTACCATGTTCCAACAAACACAAACAAATACAAATTTTCTTACATTCAATTCGATACAAATCCAATGGAACCCCCCCCCCATTCGTGAACATCCTTACTTTGCACCCTTGAACAGCTGATCTAAGCAAGGCAGGATGTGCCGGAGCGTCGTGGGACTGATTTTTTCTAAAATCTATTGTTTTGTCCAACTGACTCTTCTCCCAGCGTCTCCTTACGTAAGCTGTGGCACTTAAAAGGAAATTACCAGGCCTGCTGGTACATCCCCTGTTCTTGAGATTCCTCTCCATTAGCATAGCTGTTCTCATTCCAGGCCTTGCAATGCCAGGTTTGTTCAAACTAGTTTAGCATTCCACCCAGGGTGACTGTCTTCCTTGAAGAAGGTCCTTATGAATATCAATTAGACTCACTCCGGTCAGGTCTGGAATCGTCGCCAGGAGGTCGTAGGGCTGCAACATGCAGGTCCTTAGCGCTCTTCCGCCACACCTTGCTAGTCTGAGCTAAATCTAATTTCTGCAAAGCATTTCCCTTCCTTTGCTATCAACTGTCATAGACGCTTTCTTGAACGGCTTGCCTTATTTAGCGCAGTTCCTGTCGGAAGCAAATTCTTTTAAGGATCTTCCTTGAAATGCTGCCATTTCTTCCCACGGCCATTATCTAGTTCAGGAATGTTTTATGGGGATTTCCTATTCTCTATGCTTAGTGCAGACTTAACAATGCCCAGCGTGTATACCTGATATGGTCCATCAGGTTTAAGATAAAAATAAAAAGCCTGCCAGCATACCAACTCATCTGTAAGAGTGCCAGCAATGGTGGTAATGGAGTTAAAGAAGGATGATCAGTACGTGAGTGCGCTCAGGACCCAAGCTGCCGCCTCCAGATGGCGGCCGGATATTCATCTAGGAAGCGATAATGCAGGCGATAATCCTCCCTCCGCAATAGGACGGCCTGTCTCATCTAGGTGTGACCAGGGCCATAGACTACCCTTTACTAGAGATGGCCTTTCCCATGTCTGGTAGAGCTGGGCTGGTCATCTGAGGTAGCACACAAGCGGGCTGGCACTTCAGATGACCCAAATGTGAATGCTCATATGCATCATTGTCCTGGTGGTGGCACACATGCAATGGTGACACCATTGAGACCCAAGATGGCGGTGCCCAGACCACGCATCCACATTCAGGTAAGTGTCTGGACGCGTAGGGAGGGGTTGGTGTGTAATAGCATTCACAAGTGCAAATGCTAGTACATGCCGGAGGAAGTTCACCATTCCTGTCCCCTGGATAGAACGGGAAGTGCGAACTTCCCCCAGAGCAGAACAGTGCTAAGGGTCACTAATCCACGTTAGTGGTAGACCTCCGTGCTAGTGCTCTTTAACACCCATCTGCTGTTCTAAAACCTACTCAGTAAGATGCCTCTGCCTGCGGCAGATCTAGATCTAGCTAATGCAGATCTGGCTATCCCCCTTTTCCCAGGCAGTCAAAGATCTGGATCTTCAAGATCTGGATCTTTGGGATGGGGTCCTCCTGGAGATCCGGATCTTGAAGATGCCTGAAGACCCATTTGTGGACACCTTTAATCAGGTCCTCAGGAAATCCAGATTTAAGGGCCTGAAGGACCTATCTCCCCTGCCTTTGTAGGGACAAGGGCTTGCAGATGGGGCCTTCAGCGGGGTCCAGGTGGGGATAGGGCCTTCCCAATTGGTACCAATCAGGGTCCAATCGGGTTCCTAATGGGGTCTTAGAAGGATTCTAAACCCTATTGGGAGAAGGCCCCTTCACTCAATATGGGTGCAACCATGGTCCCATACTCTAGTCTCTATTGCACAGGGTTTGTGGGAGGTGAAGTACAGAGGGGGTGTGTGTGTTTTAATTGCTTTCCTCTTCCTCTTCTTCATTACTTCCAGGTAATATTATCGGCTCTGGGATCTTTATTTCACCCAAAGGAGTCCTAGAGCACACAGGGTCCGTGGGACTCGCCCTCATCATCTGGGTTCTTGGAGGAGGAATTGCTGCCCTCGGGTCCTTGTGTTACGCTGAATTAGGAGTTACTATCCCTAAATCGGGAGGGGATTATTCCTACGTCACTGAGATATTTGGTGAACTGGCCGGGTAAGTATTACTGGGATGACATCCATTGTTTACTTCTCCTTTCTGTTCTTCTTCTCTGTTCAGAACATGGGCTCATTAACTCTTTGACCTAGGGGTGTGCATGAATGCAATTTTTGAATTGAATTCAATTTGAATAGAATATTCAAATATCCCAGTTCGTGCAAATAAAGAAAAAATGAATGTCTGGACATTCAAACTGATATGAATACAAATCTCATACGCATGCATTCTCATCCCGTTTTTATCCTGTACACATCCCGTTTTCATCCCGTACATATCCGTACAGATGCGTACGGATACGAATAAGATGCGTACGGATACCCACAGTGCAGAAAATGGCTCAGATTTAGGTCTTTATGGCTGACACAGCTCAACCAGCTTTCAGGAAGGCCTAGTTTGCACATCATCTATTTATATCTAAGAGGCTTTGACGTTTGCTCTGGCTGCAGTAACCTTCCACACACACCATTTTGTGACTAGTGACAAGCAAACAACAGTAGTCGTCAGAACCAAGGGAAGGGAGCAGCGTTGAACCTGAGGGTCTGCTGCCCTTGAGGTCACCAAGCTGTGGCAGATCACACTTGATTTGCAAAAGCCCACAGAAAATACCATTCTTGGGACTTTCCTGCTTCCAGTTTGCTGTTTCCCATGAGCTTGAGTTTAAGCTCTCCTGTTAGGACTGATATTTTTTCACCGAGAGGGTGGTGAAAGCCACCAGCCTGGATAGCTTTAAGAAAGGCTTAGACGAATTCATGGAGGACAGGTGTGTGCCTAGGTACTGCCTCCAGGCTGGGGAGACGGGCATCATGCCTCTGTTAAGGCCATTTGCAGAGAGTAGAGAGCAGGTGAAGGTTTTGTCCCAAAGCTGGATTAGATGGACTTTGGCTTGGTCCAGCAGGCTTCCTTTCCATTCATGGAGGTCAGGGGTATCCATGGCGGCTAGACTGGATGCCTCCAACCACCTCCTGGTTGGAGAGACAGAATGGCTCTAAAGGAGCAGGTGAAGGTTGTGGCTTCCGCTTCAGGAAGCCCATGGGCAACTGGTGGGCCACTGTGTGAGAAGGGATGCTGGACTAGATGGGTTCTGGCCTGATCCAGCAGGGCTTCTCTAATGATTCATGGAGGACAGGTGTATCAATGGCTACTAGATTTGATGCGCAGGTACCACTTCCAGACTGGAGAGATGGACATTTGCGGAACATTTGCAGCAGGTCAAGAGCAGAGGCGTTTTCGCACTAAGGCGAAGACGCCTCGGAACGCTTCCCCCCGAACGGGTTGAGAACACTTTCCCGTTCACACAAGGGCAGGTAAGGAACGCTTTGAGAGCAGTTCCCTCACCTGCCAGTGCGAACGGGAAAGTGTTCTCAACCCGTTTGGGGGGAAGACCCTCCCCCGGGCTGCTCCCATTGGCTCCTATGGAGCGAGGGTGGGCAGCCGGCTGCCTTCTGTCCCTGGGTTCCTGCTCACTCCCGAACCCCAGATCGGGCTCCAGGGGTGGGCAGGAACGCCAGCCAAAAGCCCCCTACCCATCCAAAGGGTCTTACCTTTTCCTGCAGGCTCCATTCTGTGTAGGAAGGCCGGGCCGTTCTGAGCACGCTCGAGGGGGCGGCCCCTCATTGGCTGGGCACCCGCCTGGCTTCTATTGTCCATCTGAGCATGTGCGGGTGCCCACCCAATGAGCAAGCAGGAACCCAGGGACAGAAGGCAGCCGGCTGCCCACCCTCGCTCCATAGGAGCCAATGGGAGCAGCCCGGGGGAGGGGCCGAGCTGTCACAGGGAGAGAGCGTGCGAACGCTTTCTCTCTGGGACGGGTCGGAATGCGCAGAGACGGTTTCAGAGCACTTTTTAGTGCTCTGAAACTCAAACGCATGGAGGGCACGTCGGGACGCTTGCGGGCGGCCTGGAATGGATCCCGCCGCCCGCAAGAGCGAATGCTGCGTTCCGACGTGCCCTCCATGCGTTCGAAAAACCCCTGTGCGAAAAGGCTCCAGGTGAAGGTTTTGCCTTCCTCTTTTAGTCTAGTGGAGCCAGTTTGGTCTAGTGGTTAGGGAGCAAGACTCTTATCTGGGAATGCCAGGTTTAATTCCACGCTCCCCCAAGAAGCTAGCTGGGTGACCTTGGGCTAGTCACAGCTCTCCTTCTGAGCTCTCACAGCCCCACCCACCTCACAGGGTGTCTGTTGTGGGGAGAAGAATAGAAAGCTTTGTTGGCCACTTTGAGTCCCCTTAAATGGGTAAGAAAAGCGGGGTGGAAAAGCCAACTCTTCTTTTGCTTGAGATGCCCAGAAGCAATTGGTGGGCTACTGTGTGAGACACGATGCTGGATTAGATGAGGTGTGGACTGATCCAGCAGGGCTCCTCTTATGTTCTTATGTGGGTTTTCATCCTGGATTTTTGATGCAGCCGGGAATCTGTATACAGAAGTTTTTGGTTGTATAGGGCAAGCTGGGTCCTAAAACACCACCAGGATGCTGTAAGATTTAATAAGGACAAAGACAAGTGAAAGGAACCTTTTCCTTATTACCTCCCCTGTAGCTCTTGATAAATTTCAGGGACAAAGGACTTCTATAAATCAATATTTATTTCATCAAAGAAAGAGGCTAAACCAAGAGCTGTAAATGAACACATAAAAATGGAAACTTTCAGTGTTATCCCAAGACGTTTCCTGCTGGCAGAGGCATTAATTCCAGCCTCCAGTCAGCCATAATTCACTTGGGAGTTTATTTTAACCTTGCTCTGTCTTTCCAGGGCCATTTTTAAAAATAAGAAATAAAATTAAATTTAAAAAAACTGAAGCTGAGGACAGAGAGTGTTTTTAAAAGAGAATCAGGAATGACAAAAGAGATGCCTCATTTCTCCTTGGGATACATGTAAAACCAGCTTTGCCAGTTTTTAAAATATTCTCTTCAAGGAAGGAAGGAAGGAAGGAAGGAAGGAAGGAAGGAAGGAAGGCTCCATTTAAAAGTAGTTTTAACAGAGAAAAAATTAGGACGCCATGAGTAGCTGTAGCCACATTGTACAGCAAATTACCTGACTGGGGGGCTGCTGGTTCATTCCCCAGCCTTTTTCCCAGAGTTGGGAATGGCAAACAACTTCCATATCATTGCCAAGAAAACTGCACAGAGTAGATGAACCAGGTTGCCACTCAGTGGCATCCAACAGTGGTATCCCTCCATTTGGAGTTTCCTGAATGGGAAGCCCACAGTTAAAACGGATAGAATTGAACAGGTGTGAGCAGTCAGACTTGAAGACGGACTGAAGGAGGTTTAAAGTGAAGGTGTGACCACTAGGGGTGCACACAAATGCAGTTTTCACCAGTCGATTCGATTCAAATTGAATATCCGAATATTCAAATCAATCTGAATGTTTAAAATCCTCATGTATCCACATTGGATTCACTCCGAATATACTCGTATCTATTTGTACGAGTATTTGATCCATATTTGAAGATACAAATGTCGGCATCCTGTTTTCATCCCATATGCATCCCATTTTTATCCCGTACATATCCGTTCAGATGCACGCGGGTACAAATAAGATGTGTATGGATACGTATGTAATGCATACATATCTGTACACATATGAATACCCGAATAATTCGTACAAATCATTCAAAGCATTCAAAATCCATTTGAACGTTAAAAAAAACGAATGTATAGACATTCGATTAGAATTCAAATGTCCGAATTTGAATGTTTCAAATATTCTTGCCCATCGCTAGTGACCACAGCCAAAGACAGACACACACACACATATATATACAGATATACATACATGAAAGGTAGCTGCGCAGTAAGTCCGTTTTCTAATTAGAAAGCACTGCCTTCCACAGTGTTAACAAGCTTTGTCTGGGGCTGAAATGCTGCAGCCTATTGTGCTTCCAAAATGGAAGCAGTTACTAAAATAACAAAGCGTCAATAAGGAAACTAGAACAGCTCTCTGATGTTTTCTTGGCCCATAGAAGGAACCCAAGAATCCTGTTAATTAACCTGCAGATTTAAATAGCTGTTTTATGAAACCACCCAAGATCTAACAACTATCCGTCAGACCCAGTCCAGAAATATTTTTAATTTCTTTCCAAAGTGAAGGTGAAGGAAGATTAGAAACCGGAGTGGTCAGATTGCTTAGTAAGCAGCTTTGGCTGGAGAAAACCAAATCCTTCCAAAAGTGTTCAGCCCTTGTGGACTCATAGGAAGTTGAGGAAGGAAGGAAGGAAAGAAGGAAAGAAGAAAGAGAGAGAGGGAGGGAGAATAGCTTATCTATTTCCCACAGCAGCTTTAAAAGGCTCACAAAATGCCTTTACAATCATTCATCATATGATTTTATACCCAGGCTGCCTCCAGACCCCAGATAGGGTGGTAGGAAGTGATAATATAGGATCTTGCTCTACCACCTTTATTATTTCCTGCCTCTGCACTTGTGTGATGCCCCATCCAGGTCCTTTGGCCACTGTCCAATTCCCGGATGTGATGTCACAAACACAGTGCATGCGCGGTTGGCTGTTGGGGCACGTGTGGTGGACAGTGCTATGATGGCTGCTCTGTTCAGGAGGTGAGCACCCCCTAGCCTAAAAAGTGCTATGGCTGGAAAAACCTACCACCAGCTCTACGTTTTTCAGAATCAGTACTTGGTGCTTTTTGGCGGGGAGAAGAAGAAGAAGAGTTGGCTTTTCTACCCCGCTTTTCTCACCCATTTAAGGGGACTCAAAGCGGCTGACAAACCTCCTGTTCTTCTCCCCACAACAGAACATCCTGTGAGTTAGGTGGGGTTGTGAGAACTCAGAAGAGAGCTGTGACTAGCCCAAGGTCACCCAGCTGGCTTCATGTAGGAGCGTGGAATCAAACCCGATATGCCCAGATAAGAGTCCGGCTCCCTAACCACTAGACCAAACTGGAAGTGGGGCTTTAGTGGGTTTGCCTATGATGCTCCGCCTCTGTATTCCAAAATGGATACCCAAAGGTGTCCAAATGGAGGGTGGAAAGCCCACAACTAAAACAGATAGAAATGAAAAGGTGTGTGAGCAATCAGATCTGACGATGAATTGATAAAGGTTTAAAGAAAAGGGCTGTGGTCACACCTAAGGTTTAATCCAGCTTCGGTCCACCTTCAGAGCGAGAAGACACATCAGCAAACTGACCAGTAATTTTCTTTCCACATTATCTCTCCCAAAGGTGAGTTTTCTGAGTTTTTTAACACTGAAACAAAGCAGCTTGTCACTTTGCTGATGAATTCTCTCACCCTGAAAGTGGACTGAAACTGGGTCAAACCTTAAGGGTGACCACAACCAAAGTGTGACCACAGCCTTTATGCAGCCTGTTATTATACTGAATAGATAATACATTGTTTGTTCAGTTTACAGTTCCTGAGACTCTTGGGTACTTTGATGTAGGAGTTAACCAAGCTAGGTGTTGAGATCAAAAGGGGAGGCCCAACTACGGCTTCCCATAGAAAGAGGTGCTGGCGTTACCAAGATCATAGCGTGACTCTGGCTGCGCCCACACCTACATTTTAATCCAGCTTCAGTCCGCTTTCAGAGTGAGAGAACCCATCAGCCAAGTGACAAGCCATTTTCTTTTGGCATCAGAAAACCCACTTTGGGGCTAGACAGTGTGGAAAGAAAATGACTTGGCTAAAGCATTCCCTCTAGGGGTGTTCACAGGTACAATTTTCAACATTCGGTTTGATTCAACTTGAATATTCGAATGTCCAAATTCGTACAAATAGAGCAAAAACTGAATGTATTAAAATTCAAACAGATTCAAATACATTCATATCATTTGTACGAATATTCGACACGAATGTCTGAATTATTCATAGTAATAGTTCAAAATATTCATATTCCTTCAAATAATAAAAAATGCCTGGACATGCTATTCGAATTCGAATGTCCGAATTTGGCCAAATTCAATCGAATAACGAATATTTCAAACATTCTTGCCCATCCCTAGTTCTCTTGCTCTGAAGGTGGACTGAATCCAGATTAAAACTTAGGTGGGAGCAGAGTCTCTGTCTACAGGCCCCCCTTCCTCATCGGGTTTGCCTCTTCCGGCCCCTGCCCACGTTTCAGACGAACACGACCCTGACGTTCTCACCCCTGCAGATAGCAGGTAGGGAGATGCTGAGTGCTGCAGAGGCAACATGGTTTCCCTGCTAATGTGTGAACAGCTCACTGAATGAACCCTGCATTAAGATGAATGCCAGCCAGCGTTCCCCCTGCTTTCTTTGGCTCCTTCTCAACGTCTGGCTTCTCTCCTGTTATAAACATCATGCCCAGCGGATGTGTCATTTCCCAAGGACTGTGTGCTATTAGATAAGCCAGAGCGGAGCTTCGCTCAGCCACCCTGGGCGGCAGCCAAAGACGCATCATGCTCCAAGCCGGAGCTCATGTGCAGCGCCGCTGATCCTTGACATTCTGAGCCAAGCGAGGGAGGGGAATCATCGCCACTTGCATAATATTGGGAGCAAAAGATCGTTCCTTGCTGGCGGCTCATCACTAAAGGTCTTTGCTCCGGGGGCGGCAGCAGCTGCTGCTGCTAAGAGACGTATTGCATCAGGCGGCAGCTTTATCACCGGCTTGTTTATCTTCCCGGGTTGCCTTGGGCACCATTTTTGGGAAACCGTGTTTGTAATAGATCCGGTTGAAGAGAATTCGGCAAAGTCCTGGGAGCTCAAGAGGACATGTCCTGGGAATTGCCCTTTGGAGGCCAAGGGCACAATTTATGTGATTATCAGGACGGTTTTGAGTGAGACATAAGACCATAAGAGGAGCCCTGCTGGATCAGGCCACAGCCCATCTAGTCCAGCATCCTGTCTCACACAGGCTGAATTCACACCTAAAGTTTAATCCAGCTCCAGCCCACTTTTAGAGCGAGATAACACATTGGTAGAGTGACAAGCTGTTTGCTGTTGGCTTTATCTAACTCAGATAATCCAACCTTTGGATTTGATAATGTGGAAGGAAAATGATAGGTCACTTCGATGATGTATTTCCATGTTAGACCAAGTTCCCACTTGGCAATTTAATCCAGTTACAAAGCAGGTTTTTGGGTTTTTTTAATCAGCAGCAAGGTCTGCTTTTTGCATTCCCACTGTTAGCTTATAAAGCAGACTCACTCTCCATTCTTCAATACCCAGCAGGGGAGAAAGCCCCTCCCCTCTCTCCTCCCCTCAGCAGAATCCCCTTGCCACGCAGTCAGCGATAGGGCACTGTCATACCTTGGCTTCATTGGGGCAGGCAATTCAAACTCCACCCTCTATATAAACCTGCCCCTGGATCAGATCATGGAGTTTTTTGGCAGCAGTTTTTGTCCACCACTTCTCTCCCCCCACCCCACTGTAGCATAGCTTCTCATGCTCACAAGGCAGTAGAAATTTAAAGATCACTTTCCCTTCTTATAATGGTGTTTTGCACTAGATCGGTGGATCAGAGCAATGCAAAATGGCAGAGAGTGAAGCCAAAGAAGTTGATTGCAGAGATTCAGCCAGCGGTAGATTTCCTTAGCCTGTACTGAAGAGCCTGGGAAAGAGGAGACTACATATCACAACTTCTCATTGAGTCAGGGGAAACTGAGGGGAACACCCCTACAGCATGGTTCCCTCCCCCCCCCAAAACCGCTTGTATTCCCATTTGCTAAATAGTGTGGACTATTTCTAAATCCAGCAGCAAGACCTCTTTTGATCCAAATACAGATAATCCACATTTCGGGACCTTTAATCCTCAGAAACTATGGATTCTTTTAAAACTTTGGGAGCGCTGAGCGCTCAAAACGGTCTCAAAGCTCATTATAATCTGTTTGGGAATGCACCCTCAGTATGCAGAGAGCAGCTAGAAGTTTTTCTGGCAGATTTGCAAGGGAAGGTGACGCAATCTTGAAGTGGAGTCAGGGGAATGCACAGGACTTTATTCATGCTTTATTTTTCCCAGAAATGCGGGAAGCGTCTCCCTGACGATTGTGATGAAACTTGGGGGAAATTGATGCCTACAGCTGTCTTGTTCGATATTTTCATTTCTCTCTCTCTTTACTCTTTCCCTCCTGGCTCCAGGTTTTTACTTCTATGGAGTGCAGTTCTTATCATGTACCCCACCAGCCTGGCTGTTATAGCACTGACTTTTTCAAACTATGTTCTACAGCCAGTGTTTCCTAATTGTATCCCACCATACAATGCCTCCAGAGTCCTTTCCATGGTGTGTTTATGTGAGTATTTTCATTATTTCAACTGAACATTTATGGATATATTTCCTGGGATGGTCACACCATTTTTAAAGAGCTTTTAACAGGAGGGTCATATGATTTAGACCAACTTAAATCTGTGTTCAGTTCTGGGCACCCCAGTTCAAAAAAGACATTGGCACACTAGAGGAAGTCCAAAGGAGGGCTACCAAAATGGTTAGTGGTCTGGAAACCATGTCCCACGAGGAACGATTGAAGGATCTAGGAATGTTTAGCCTACAAAAGAGAAGACAGAGAGGAGACATGATAGCCGTCTTCAAGTATCTGAAGGGCCATCACAGTGCAGAGGGATCGTCCCTATTCTCACTTGCACAATATGGGAGGACTAGAAAACAACGGGATGAAACTTCAAGGGAGTCAATACAGATTAGATATTAGAAAAAAACCTTTTCTGACAGTGACAGCGATCAGTCATTGGAACTGGTTGCCACTGGAGGTAGTGGGTTCTCCTTCGCTGGAGGTCTTCAGGCAGAGGCTAGACCTACATCTGTCTGGGATGGTTTAGGAAATCCTGCACTGAGCAGGAGGTTGGACTCAATGACCCTAGAGGGTCATACTGTGGACCACTGCTGACTGAGTTCAGCCAGGCAAAATGAGTTTTTAGCTTTAGCTCCCCATAGTAGTTGTGTACATGAATGCAGTTTTCGGGATTCAATTGGATTAGAATAGAATCTCCAAAAATTTGAATATACCCACATTCGATTCAAATTAAGCAAATTCGAATCTATTTGTTCGAATTTTCAATTTGAATTTTCAAATTCTTATGTGCTCATACAAATCATTACGCATTCCGTATACATCCGTACGCATCCCGTTTTTGTCCCATATGGATCCATACAGGAAAGATGTGTACGTGCAAGGATGTAT
This sequence comes from Aspidoscelis tigris stejnegeri, assembly GCA_023333525.1. Classification (NCBI taxonomy): domain Eukaryota; kingdom Metazoa; phylum Chordata; class Lepidosauria; order Squamata; family Teiidae; genus Aspidoscelis; species Aspidoscelis tigris. The sequence continues at coordinate 9,111,949 of JALMGA010000013.1, forward strand.
CGTGTACATATCCGTACACTTACAAATATCCGAATAATTCAAACAAATAGATCCAAAAATTCAAAATTCGTTGGAATGTTTAAATTTTAATTTATAGACACTTGATTTGAATTCGTACACATCCCTACTCCACAGAGAACCTGGGGCGCAAGTCGTTACTGGTGGCAGAAACTGTTCTGTTTTCAACTGAATTTTCTTTTTTGCTCTCTAGCTCTTTTGACTTGGGTGAACAGCTTCAGCGTCCGATGGGCGACACGAATCCAGGATATATTTACCGCAGGAAAGCTCTTAGCCTTGGGCCTTATCATTATTGTGGGCTTCATACAGATCTTCAAAGGTATTTAGCACCAAGGACCCTCAATGTCAGGATGTGATTTTCTAGGTCAAATCAAGTCGTTCTTAGAAAAGACAGCACCCGCTATGCCAAGAACAGGAACCTCGTGCCGAAAGAAGGGGACCATGCTATTCAAGAAGCAGGCCTCGTCTCTCCAAAACCAGTTCTGATACACAGCAGTTCAGAACCAAAGCTGAGAAAAAGGGAAACTGCTCAGAAGTGCCGTATTACTATGAAACTGCGGCAAATGCCAGTTTAGGAATTCTGTAATTAATTAATATCAATCTGTGTGAGGTCCTATTGCTCTGACTTTACGGGGCATTCTTGGGTAGGAGATTTTGGAAGCACTTGTGATGTGTTTCAATCCAGAATTTGGATTATAGTTCCCATGATGCCTAGTGGCCAATGACCGTCTCTGCTGGAATATCATTGAATGCATTGGCCAACTGATCAGAACTGGAGAAGGAAGGAAGGAAGGAAGGAAGGAAGGAAGGAATTATTCGCCTGTCCTTTTTTTTTGCACTTCTTTTCATATGCTTCATTGTTTCATATTGCGTCCAGACACGTTTATACTACGCGGTGGAACGTGCAGTTCTGATCGAGGCGTCACACATGACAATCAGTGGATCATCATAGTGTCACGTTATCCAATTGGGACTGTGCACTTACTTTAATGCTGGATCAAGGACACTCGCTGCGCAGTGTAAACAAAATCTGAAGTTTTCCTCCAGTGAAGGCAGAACAGTGAGAACAGCAAGACGAGAGGAGAAAGGGCAGCTTAGATTTGATTGGCTGCCTCAACCCACGTGACGGTGCACACTGACTCAGTTCTCTCAGTTCCGATGGGGAAGCTACAGAGCTGCCTTTTCTGTTGGGAAGCCTGGTTGTTGCTGTGCAGTAAATATACTGCGCTTTTACATTTAACTGTGGATTTATTCCGCTAGTCTAGAGGCAGCCCTGGTTTCTTGCCAGTTTGATATGCCTGGAGTGAAGTTTTAAAAAATATTTAAAAATCACTTGTTTGAGGGAGGGGTCAATTTGATTTTTGCAATATGGGTATTATGTTTCATCTTCCAGTTTGCCAAGATACAACTTTCACGTTTAGACTTCTGCTGAAGTCTAACTGTAATGTAGTTTTGGTAGAAGATTTCCCATAAAGACAGTAGTAATAGGTTTTGACATTACAGGGACACATCTAGATGACAATGATATTCTGGAATTCTCTAAATCTTAAACAAGATTGGCAGTATAAATAATATATATGCTTAATTGGGATTACCTTCATTTTCAATAATAATGTTCCTAATAATTACACCAGATTTAACTGTAATCAAGACGAAGGAGATGTGGATTATCAATATTGCAATATTTGGTGACAGCAGGGTCAAGGATCATGAAAGATCAACATTTGAGGATCGAAACTGAAAGACAATTTCAGAAGCCAGCCATTGCGGCCCCAGTGGCCCTTTGGTCAGCACCTAGAACTTTGGTCAACTGCCAAAGGCCACAATGCTCAGATTCGCACACACCCTGTGCTAAGATGTTGTGGCATCCTAAATATTTAGGAAGAACCTGATACAAAACGGTCTGATACTGGCTCCAGATCTGGCAGCTGTGAGATCACACTGTATGGTGACGGTGATGATAAAACCTAGAAAGAATCTTGCTTTTCCTGGAACAATTCCGCCCTTTCCCAGAGTGAACTGTTCTTCTCAAAACCAGGTTGCTTCTAGGTTCTGATGTGCAAAAATGTACTTCTGGAATAATCTATGCGCTACCTTCTGCTTCTAGGAAATTATGAAGAACTGCTACCAAGCAATGCCTTCAATTTCTGGATGACCCCAACAGTGGGGAATTTGGCGTTAGCCTTCCTTCAAGGTTCCTTTGCATTCAGTGGGTGGAACTTCCTAAATTATGTGACAGAGGAACTAGTTGACCCCCGCAGGTAAATATTTGTTTCCCATCTAACCCAGCTTTGAAGAATCTGTTCTGTGACAGCTTAATTCTTTCTACATATCTCTGGACTCGTCCCCATGCTCCAAATACTGCAAAGCGAATGTGAGTTCGCCTCGGGCTGTCCACATGAGCAGCCCTTAATCCAGGCTAAATGCACCACAAAAGGCAATAATCCAGAGCAAAAATAACCGTCTTCCTAAGTGTTCTCGTCCTGAATTAGGGGACAAGAACGGATTATCAAGGGGGGGCATGGGGACGCGCTCCCGGATTATTGCCGATCGATCTTCTTCTGCCACGGCTGTTTTAATTATTTTACTGGAGCTCTGCTCGTTTGCTTGACAGCCCCTATACCCGTCTGACAGCTGCTCAGCTGAGTGCAGGGAGGCTGTCAGGCATTCGTTTGGGGGTAAATCAAGCGCTTACCCAGGCGTGCCTGCCTGGTCAGGCAAGGGTGGAGGGGGTGGAGAAAACCACAGCATCCCGATGCAGGGGTTTACTGCGGTTTTCATGAGGATGGGCGGGTTCGGCTTGAACCCGTGCTGTCTCCGACTGCCATGGGGACTCCTTAATGCAAACTATGATTCACATTAAGGCTGCCCTGAATCCACCCCGAGGTATTGCCAGCCCATGGGGATGCACCCTCTGTTTTGAAAAATAACCTCAACCCCTGTCAGTGATGTGGGATCCCTGCACCCACTGAGCTTTCCCATGGCACCATTACAGTGCCATGTGGACCCTGCTGTAACCAAAAGCAGGAGGCAAGTCCAACAGCTTACAGTAAGCAGCTAATTAAGATTTCATCAGCAAAACCAAGAATGGCCATGTTCAAGACCTTTCAGCAGAAAAAAATTGTCTAGAAAAACTTTTAAGATCCTTGCAAAAAAACAAAAAAAACACAAAAATGGAACAGTATCACCACAAAGGTTCCACACTTATTATTGGATATATGGATGTGTGTTTATGTGTGTTTTCAAGTTACAGTTTCCATATACGGTAGGTGTAGTTGTAAGCTGACACCATGTACCCAGATCGCCAAGAAGTGGGTGGAGGAGGAGGGTTTGTTTCTGGTTGAGAATGACTCACATCTGAAATCTGAAGAACTAGAAGCCAGTCGGGGGCTTGGCTGAGCGTGTTTGCTTCCCAGCAAGAACCGATTGTTCCATACTGTAAGCAAACAGCTGTACTTGTTACCAAATTGAAAAGAATGATGTACATTCGACTACAGCCAAACCCAAGGAGAACCTGGTATGAACTTCTTCCCCAGAAGAACCGAGGACAAAGATGAAAAATAATACAGACTCCAGAGTCTCACACCAATGTTTTGTGGTGTTTATGGCTATGTGTGTATATTGTCTTATCCTTACAATATTCCTTTTCGACTGCAATTCCTGTTACCCTTAACCAAGTAAGTATCTGATGCATTGGGAATTCGTCTGGCAAAGCAGAGGGCTGGAGGTGTGGGTTACACAAGGATTGGCACTTTAACGTTGATCCTGCTGAACCACCTTTGGACCCACAGTTCAACGTGAGTAAAGTTGAGCAGCCAAATTCAACTTTAGCTCTGTCCACTGGTCCCCCTGCAGGCATTGCTGCTGAGATTAGGACTACTGTAATGCACTCTACATGGGGCTGTCCTTGAAGATGGTTCGGAAGCTGCAGCCAGTGCAGAATGCAGCTGCTAAGTTGTTGACCGGGACAGTTGGCTGGACACACATCACTGGCTGCCAATTCACTACCGAGCCCAATTCAAGGTGTTAAATTTGACTTCTAAGGCCCTAATTGCCTTGGGCCCCAAATATCTGAAGGAACGCCTTCTCCCATATCAACCTGCCTGTGCCTTAAGATCTGGAGGGGAGGCCCTCCTGGTTGTCCCAGGTGGGCACCTAGAAGAGGGTCTTCTCAGTGGTGGTCCCTGGGCTATGGATTAATCTCCCCCCTGAGGTATGTCAGGCTCCTTCACTGTATATATTCAGTGAGTGAAGACACACCTTTTTGCCCTGGCCTTTGGCTAAATGGAGACATCTCTCCCTTCCCACTTGTAGCCACTGGCAGTCATTTGTAGATACTATCATTTTAATATAGATAGTTTACTGTTTTAATGTATTGGATTTTCAATGCTGTTACCCACCTTGAGACCTTCGAGTATAGGGCAGGATAGAAATATATAAATAATAATATAAGTAATAATAAATTCATGGAGGACAGGTGTCTAGGCACTGCCTCCAGGTTGAAGAGACAGAAGGGCCATTTGTGGGGAACTGAGAGCAGGTGACAGTTTCACCTTTGTCTTCTGGAGCCAGTTTGATCTAGTGGTTAAGGAGCTGGACTCTTATCTGGGAATACTGAGTTAGATTCCACCCTTCTCCACGAAGCCAGCTGGGTGACTCTGGGCTAGTCACAGCTCTCTTCTGAGCCCCACTCACAGGGTGTTCTGGTGTGGGGAGAAGAATAGAAACCTTTGTCAGCCACTTTGAGTCCCCTTCAATGGGCGAGAAAAGTGGGGTAGAAGAGCCAGCTCTTCTTCTTCTTCTTCTTCTTGAAACCCAAAAGCAATTAGTGTGCCACTGGTGAGTCAGAATGTTGGACTAGATGGGCTGTGGCCTAATCCAGCAGGGCTCCTCTTAGGTTTCTCATGAAATGGGAAGATCTATAATCCGGAAAAATGTCTCCAAAGACGGGTTATTTTCATATGCTACATAGGAAGATGGTTTGTAAATGTTCTTCACTCATTCAGTCTTCTCTGACACTTTATGACCACCACACGCCAGGCCTGTCTGGCCTCCAGTGTCTCCCATGGTCTGCCCAGACTCCTGTTTATTGCTCCTATGACACTATCCATCTATCTCACCCTCTGCCATCTTCGCCTCCTTCCGCCTTCAGTCTTTCCCACCATCAGAGTCTTTTCCAATGAGTCCTGTCTTCTCATTAGGTCAGTGGTCGGCAGACTCATGAGTCAACAGAGCCAAATATCAACAGTACAATGATTGAAATTTCTTTTGAGAGCCAAATTTTTAAATCTTGAACTGTACAGGTAAGTACATCTGAAGAAGTAGACATCTTCAGATGTACATCTTTGAGCTATCCAGCAAGGTAGTTCGTAGCACTTGGAGACTAACAGGAGAAGGGTTGGTGGCATGAGCTTTCTTAGGCACGTCTACTTCTTCAGATGCTAGGGGGCCCGAATGGGCCCCCTAGCATCTGAAGAAGTAGATGTGCCCATTGCCCCCCCCAGCATCTGAAGAAGTAGATGTGCCCATTGCCCCCCCCAGCATTTGAAGAAGTAGATGTGTCTAAGAAAGCTCATGCCACCAACCCTTCTCCGCTTAGTCTCCAAGTAAGTAACTTAATTAGGGTACTCCTAAGCTGGAAGAGCCACACTCAAGGGGCTAAAGAGCCACATGTGACTCCTGAGCCGTGGTTTGCCTACCCCTGCATTAGGTGGCCAAAGGATCTGAGCTTCAGTTTCTGTATTTGCCCATCCAACGAACAGTCAGGGGTGATTTATTTTAGTACTGACTGATTTGATCTCCTTGCAGTTCAAGGGATTCTCAAAAGTCTTTTCCGGCACCACAGTTTGAAAGCATTGATTTTTCTCTGCTCAGCTGATCCCATTTCTTTCTACTGGTTTCTGTTTGTTCACCACCTCCCAAAAAAATCATACAAGTAAAATGCTTTGGGAAATATGTATTTTCCATTGAGTACTTTAAAAAAAAAGCATAGTTTAGGGCCCTTTCTGCACTTACTTTAATCCGGATTAAGAAGCTGCTAAGAACTCTGGATCAAGAAAATGTTAAGAACACATTGGGTGTTTTTCCACTGTCACTAGAAGTACCCATTAAGTACCCATTAATGGGTACAAAAATGCCATTTAGTACCCATTAATGGGTACTTCTAGTGACAGTGGGAAAACGCCCCTTGTCTACACAGGAGTAGAGCAAATCCAGATCAGAACTGTCCTAAGGGCTCACTAAGCTGGATTGGTGGTAAACCAGATAAATATGGTCTACATCAGTGCTAACATTCTTTAGCATAAATCTGCTGTTCTAAAGCCCACACAGATGCCTCTGCCTGTGGTTCATCTGGATCTAGCTAATTCAGACTTAGCTGACACTGATTAACTGAGGCGAGGGTAGAAAGGGCCTAAATGTTTGCTTTACACATGGGGCCTATTCACACTATGGCCTTTAGTGAAGAATTAGTGAACTCCTCGTGAAGAGCATCTGCACGTGGAGAGTGTTACAGCCTTCAGTCACCAGAAGTTCACTAATCGTGCTCCACACCTCAACCAACGTTTACCAGAAACTTACCTCAAGCATCTGGGCAGGAGCCATTTGCCCCTCTTCTGGTGCTTCGGGGTCGTTTGAGGTGCCACCAGCACCTCAGATGACCACGGATGTGACTGCGCATGCGCAGAGCATCAGCATCATCAAGGCAATGGCACTGATGCACACACAGTTGAGGAGGGCACTGTGGCCAAAATGGCAGCGCCCAGAAGAGGACCAGCCCCGGGATTGAATAAGGTAAGTATTAAATCGCAGGGGGACGGCTCGGCTAAAGTTGACGAGTGCTCCAAGAGGGAGTGCTAGTCAACATTAGTTCATCGCGCTCCTTTCCCGTGCCACAGACGGGAAGGAAAATGTGAAAACATCTAAGGTGTTTTTTTTTTTAAAAAAAAGCTGTACAGGACTAGTTGTGATGGACCTATGATAGGTCCAAGATCAAAGAAACAGGATGAAATTGCAGGGGTAACTGGCTCTTACACACTACTACCACAGCCCATAACTGAGAGGACCAATCTCTTTTTCCTCTCTACTCCATGCATGTTTCAGCTCAGGGTTGGCCACTGGGCACCTCGTCCACTCTGTTCAGTAGAGTCAACCTGCAAGCTTATCACTGCCTCACCTACCTACTGTCAGCACCATTCTCATGTCACTGTCTCGCCCTCCACCCAACAGGCCCTGCAGAGCTGAGCTTCTCCACCCATGTCCCTACTGAAGAGGGAAATAAACCAAGCAAAGCAAATCAGCCCCTCTGGTAAACGGCATGCATACAGAAACAGGCGCTGTTTTATCTGCAACCCCAGCTAACATCCCTCCTTCTTTAACCCAAATGGCCGTCTTGCAATAGCAGGGAGGCACACCTGGGGTGGGGGGCTTACCTGGTAAGCATGCATGGTGGAGAGCATGCCAATTGTGTAGGGAACTATCAGGGCCTAGGGGCTGCTTGCACAAACATGGGTTGCATGCCACTACGTGTGAATCCCTCCCCCTTTGCATGGCAAATAGGCCCACGGAGGACCTGTGCATTTTGCAGACCTTCCAGCTGTGCGAATACCTACTGACTCACCCTGTTTTTCTTTCCTAAAATTAGGAATCTACCTCGTGCCATTTTCATCTCCATCCCATTGGTGACGTTCGTATACACGTTCACCAATATCGCCTATTTCACGGCTATGTCACCTCAAGAGCTCTTATCTTCCAACGCCGTTGCAGTAGTAAGTAAAACGTTTCCCTGGGCCTCCAACTTTGTTAAAATAAATACGGCTATATAAATTTATTTACACACCGATATCATTCCCATTTCCACGCTTTGTGATTTGTTTCTGATTCTTTGCCTCTTGTTGCCGTAGACATTTGGTGAAAAGTTACTGGGCTATTTTTCGTGGGTTATGCCGGCCTCCGTGGCTCTGTCTACATTTGGAGGAATAAATGGATATCTTTTTACCTCATCAAGGTTAGACGAAGTACGATTTTTTCTTCTTCGCAGAATTAATTGACATTTAGAAATATGATAGCTTATTTCCATCCTTCAGGTGTGAGTAGTTATTATATATGAATATGTATACCTAAACCATGTACATCTTTGCTCACATTTCATTTTTTTCCCCCTGCATAATATGTTATAAACATCACAAGGGGCAGCTTCATTTTGCTTTTTTTTTGCAGTCTGGGAGTGTGTCCAGACTATCAGTGCATGGGCGTCACACCTGATGCCTGATACTTTGTACTGGTGGCGCATTAGGCCACTACTACTATGGATTTACCTGTTGTTGGACGATCAACACTCGCTCCGCAGTATCGGGTAAATTTGAAGTTTCCCGCCATCCTGACAGGATGGTGAGAAACAGCCAATGAGAGCTGACCTGCAGCTCGGCTCCCATTGGCTGCCCCATCCCATGTGATGCATGCCGCACCACGGAATAATCCGAGGAGGAAGCTGCAGATCTCCGTTTCAAGTGGCGACAACACAGTGTGACTTCGCAGCCAGGTAAGCTGCGATTTTTCTACTAACTCCGTATTTTTATCCACTAGTCTGGGAGGGACCTGGGTGGGCCTAGTGAACTAGCAAAAGGAACTGCAGAATTGCCTTGATTTTCTGTTTTGGTCCAGCTTGATTTCTTCAACACCCAACTACAGGTGTTGCACGTGAAATCCTTGAAGTGTGGGTTGTTTCTTCCTTATGAAATATTACAATGCAAGCCAGCACTCAGAAATAAGACCCATTGAATTGCCTTGGGTTGCCTACAGGGAAGTAGGGATGAGTTTGCAACCTTCAGCAGCCTCTAAGTGTTCCTCAAAATGTTTCCAAGAACATGTCTCCTTGATTTCAGGTATTTTGTAGCCAGGAGAAAATGGGAAACAGTTTCATTCTTGTTGCTCCTGACCTTCCAAGAGCTGTCTCTTTTCTTCTTTTCAGGTTGTGTTTCTCTGGTGCCCGGGAAAGCCATTTACCCAGTTTGTTGGCTATGATTCACGTCAAACACTGTACTCCAATACCAGCTCTGCTCGTCTGTGTATGTCTCGCTGATCCTTTAAGTACTGTCTTACACAGTCTAACCGTGTTAGCATCTGAAGCTAAACCAGTGAAATGTGAGAATAAGGAATGAGTATATGAAAAGCCTCGAGGCCACCGAACAGCATTGTAAACGCTGGCCAAACGATCTTCATCAGGGCTTTCTAAGAGAGGACCTCATCTCTCTTCTCATCAGCCAGGACTGCTCAACTTGCAATCCTCCAGGGTTCTGTGATCTGCAACTCCCAGAAGGACAGAATATAGAGAGTTGTACTTCAAGAACCTTTCGGGGCCTCCAAGCTGAGCAGCTCTTCCACAAACCATTCTTCTTATTGGCCATTGTATCCTGGCATCAGTGCCATGAAACATGTCAGGCTGATGGGCAGAGACTAGCCCAAGATCCCCCAGTGGGTTTCTTCGATGAGTGAAGGTTTGAATCCTCAGGATATTTTTCCACTCACCCCGTAAGGGAGGTCATTTTTCCACCCATCCCACAGATGCAGCTCCTTGTATCTCCCAGTCAAACACCTGTGGAACACAAGCAGGTGGCACAACTTTCCCGGGAGAAGCTGATGAGAGCCAGAGTCCAAACTGGCCACACTTCTGGGGCTGAATGGAGTCAATCTAACTCCTCTGAAGAACACCATCTTTCTTTCAAAGGGCAGTTAGAAATGCATGACTAATGAACATATTAGAGTATCCATGGAGATACAGAAAGAAAGAAAGAAAGAAAGAAAGAAAGAAAGAAAGAAAGAAAGAAAGAAAGAAAGAAAGAAAGAAAGAAAGAAAGAAAGAAAGAAAGAAAGAAAGAAAGAAAGAAAGAAAGAATACTATTACTTTTCACTTTAAAAAAGTGGTCACACCTTGCTGAAATAATCCATCTAATTAAGAAACCAGATTGAAGATATACTAACCCCAACATCTGCAAATCCTTCCTCAGGCTGCCCTCAGGTTGGGTTGCTAGGCTCACACCTTTATATTATTATCCTGAGTCTCCTGTATGTGACTTTAATTCTCCATCCCTCTAGACTGTGCCAACACGCCACCCTGGTGCTCTGATAGGATAAAGTTCTGTCAGTCGACAAAATAACTAATCAATGGATTAGCACACTGTAACGATTTGAGATCTGTTAAAACCATATTCGCACTACGGCCGGCAGTGCATGGTTAGTGAACTTCTGGTGAAGAGTGTCCACACATGGAGGTGGCTGTTACAGCCTCCAAGTGTGCCCTGCCTCACCAGAAGCTCACTAAGTTTTGATTAGGCATGGAGCATGAAAACATGCTCCACATCTTAACCAACATTACCAGAAAGCTTACCTCAAGTGTCCGGGGCAGCGACCATCTGCACCTCTTCTGGTGCTCTGGGGTCATCTGAGGCACCGTGCAAGCGCACTGGGACCTCGGATGACCATAGATGCAACTGCTCATGCACAGAATGTCAGTGTCGACAGGGCGATGGCGCTAATGCACACAGAGTCGTGGAGGGCGACATAGCCAAAATGGAGGCGCCAAGAGGAGGACCGGCCCCCAGATCGAATCAGGTAAGTATTCGATTGTGGGGGGGGGGAGTGGGAGACAGGCAAGGTTGACTAGCGCTCCAAGTGTGAGGGCTAGTCAGTGCTGGTTAATTGCACTCCTTTCTCGTCCAGCGGATGGGAAGGGACGTGTGAAAGCAGCCCAGGACTCTGGAAAGTCCAAACAGAGGGTGGAAAGGCCACGAAGGAAAAGGTGTGAGCATTGCAATCAGGAGACGGACTTAAGGAGGTTTAAAGCGAAGGTGTGACCACTGCCCTTGTAATGTTCCTGTTTTAAGAATACACTTCATTCTTCTCTTCCTTTTCCCCCACTCCCAGTGTTTGGCAACAGTCGTCATCATGCTTGTGGGAGACACCTACACGTTAATTAATTACGTGTCCTTTATTAACTACCTCTGTTACGGTGTGACGATCATTGGCTTGATTGTACTGCGCTGGAAGAAGCCCAAAGTCTTCAGACCTATCAAGGTGAAAAATATTGGGGCGAATGGGCCTGGCTTCCCATAATGCACCTGCTCGAGCAGGAAAGGCCATGCCAATTTCATGCTTTACAGCTAGTCTATGGGTGGGGTCAAATTTCCAAACAGTATCACCAGACACCATCTGCCCACTTCAAAGGAATGAAGAATTGCATTATCCCATTTTTGTAACACTTTTCAGGGTGTTCTACAAACATATAAAAATACACTAAAAAATAACATGTAATAGAAACAGTGGAAACAGTGTATGCACTAACCCAGCTTAAGAGAACCAGTGACATATTTCAGAGCTGAGGCCGTCTGACCTGCGCGGTATCACCACCTAAAAGGCCCTGCTCCTGGTGACACATCCAGAAGAGCTCTGCCCCGCAAATCAAGGTTCGAGTTGGTCTTTGTGTGAGGAAAACAGTCCTCCAGACAAATATTGCAACAGGGAGTGTTTTAAACAGTGAGTCGAATGCAGCTCTCTCTTTGTTATTCACAGATTTAAAGCCTACAGGGTTTTTGTGTGTGTGCGTGATAGATAACCATAGCAAACTCACATATTCACAAGTTTGACATTGCCAGACAAATTATTTTCAAGGCCAGACGTAGTAAGGAGAGTGAAATCTGTTGGATAGTCCTCTTGAAGTTCAGCTTAGCCTTTTTTTCAGTGCATAACCCGTGCAAGCAACCAGGGACAACTGTACCTAAAACTAAGGTTATCACTTGCATACCCCAACCTCTGTGAACTTATCTAATCCTTTCTTAAAGCTCTGTCACCACCTCACCTGATTATGACTGATTACGAAACCAGGTTGCAACGTCTAGGCCTCTTCAGTCTGGAGAGACGTCGTTTAAGAGGGGACCTGATTGAAGTATATAAAATTATGCATGGTATAGAAAAGGTGGATAGAGAACATTTCTTTTCTCTATCACACAATCACTGCACTTTTGATGTGCATGGGTCAAGAGTAATCAGGGACAGAAATAACAGGTTTCTGTATACTTCCTAATGTTTTCTTTCCTCTTAGGTAAATCTCCTGGTTCCAATCACTTACCTGATATTTTGGGCATTTCTCTTGGTCTTCAGCTTGTATTCTGAGCCAGTAGTCTGTGGAATTGGACTAATTATTATACTAACTGGAGTGCCCGTGTTTTTTCTTGGAGTGTACTGGAAAAACAAACCAAAGTGTGTAAATAGGATAACAGGTAAGGAAGAGCTCGTGGAATTTTGGGAATCACACCTGGGCAAACTACAAATTACATTGGCTAGTGATAGATTTCGCTAAGAGATTTCTGGATTAGTGGAGATGGGATCAGAATTTGAGGTCCCCCTGGCTGCAAGGTGGCATCCCCCAAGGGACACTTACCTGAAGTGCCTTAAGTAATCAACAGTAAAACATCAATGTGCAATAGCCATCCCAGAAGCAATAGGAGCGTCGCATGAAAATAGTAACTAGGGGTGTGCAAGAATGCAATTTTCAGCATTCAATTCGAATAGAATATCCAAGGATTCAAATCGATTTGAATGTTTATTCTTACTTGAATCAAGTACATTTGTATCTATTTGATTGATATTTGGAGATACGGGTGTCAACAACATTCCTATGGGTCCATGCGCATCCCATGTTTATCACGTATGCATCCCGGTTTCGTCCCATACGTATCCATACAAGCGCGTAGAGATACGATTAAGGTGCGTATGGATATGTATGTAATGCGTATGTATCTGTACACATACGGATGTCTGAATAATTCGTATGAATGATTGGAAAGATTTGAAATCGGAATGTTTAAATTGGAATGTACAGACATCCCATTTGAATTCGAATGTCTGAATTTGAACAAATTCAATCGAATTTTGAATGTTTGGAATATTTGTGCACATCTCTTAATAGTAAGTACATCCAAAAGGACGGTGACGTTATTGTGAGCTGAAGGCCAACATCCAGGCATCTCCAGACTGAGAAACTACAGGTCACAGACTCCCATGTAACTAGCGGGGGTTTCCAATAGCACTAAGTACCCATTAAGTACCCATTAGGGACCCATTAAGGGCCCATTAGGCTCAGAGCAGGAAGACCCCATTTCCACTGTAGACCCCATTAGAACCCGATTTGTTCACACCTGTACTAGGGAAATCCAGATTAAATGGGTCCTTCAGGACCTATAATATGGATTTCCTGTGGAACCCATTAAAGAGGTCTACAATCTGGTCTTCAGGCATCAAATCAGGATTAGATGTGTGAGTCCCCCAAAACATGGTGTGATGGACAACTCCCATTTGGGTACAGACAGATGTTCCATATGAGTGCTCCAGCGTTCCCACTGTGAGCTTGCCTAGCACCCATTGCTATTGGGTGCTACACTGCCCGTGGAGACACATTGGGTACTTCCTTAGATCTGGATCTAAATCTGGATTAGTTGAAGGACCCATTTCTTAGATCCAGATCGTCTTAGATCTGGATTAAGGGAGGTAAGTGGGGAAAAAAACGTAGAAGTGACTCCATTTCCTCCCAACAACACACTATCACTGTTGCTTTCATCGGGAAAGTTCCCTTCGCTAGTGGTCAACGTGAGCAAATAAAAGCAGAAACGCCTCTTTCTGCCAAGCACCAGTTCCTGGGCCTTGTTTGAGGTCCATATGGCACCATCAAATCTTCCTTAGATCCAAGCCATTTCAGGTCGCCCACAGACAAAACTGTCTTTGCTCCAACCCATTTGAGGTTCAATGAAAGGAAGGTTTGCCAGTGCAAGGCCTGCAAATGGACACTCAGTAGAAAAGAGCTTCTGATGGGTTCCCTCACTCCAGTCACTACTGGGTTCCAGGTTCATATCTCAGCTTCTTCTGGTAGAACTAGGAAATATTCCTGCCTGAAGGCCTACAGGGGAGCTGTTCCTGCAAAATCCAGATTTAATGTCTTTGGGCCCTCAAATCCAGATTAACAGTAGACCCTTCTAATGGTGTCTTCAATCTGGTCTTCCACTGTGAAGACTAGATCAGAGGCCCTCTGTTCCCACATATACCAGGACGGCTCTGGCTCCACCCCTCAACACATACTATATAGGCCTGCACGTCTTTCGTAGCAGTCTACGAAGCTGAGCACAAGCTTCATAGTGGCTCCCTAGGCAGCTACGAAGCTGTGTCTCTCCGCCACCCCCAATGTAACCGGAAGTGGCCCCTGATTGCCAGCTACGCAGGCCAATTGCATCGTGCCACTGGAAGACCTTCCTGCTTGGGCCTACCTAATTGGAATCTTGGGATGGGTGTTACTGTGTCCGCATGGCCACCCTCTTGAGCACCCATTGCAGTCGGGTGCTAGAAGGCCTGGGCAGATGCATGGGGTCCTTGCCATGTTGCGGATCTTCAAGGACTGGATTAAATGAGGATCCAGGTTTTCTTAAATCTGGATTAACAGAGGTACATGCAAAAATAGCCAGGGAGGGAAGAGCAGCTCTGAAGCAGCTCTGACCCTTGCAGACTAGTGCGCCCTTTGCGCAATCAGTGCAGGGGTGTCGAACAGTGTTTGCCCATAATTTGCCCGTATGATTGACACATGCACCTCTGGGCGAGAGTGGTAGTAGTTGTGGTTCTAGTGAGACTGAAAACAAATGTTTGCTGCTTTGCTTTAGAATCCTTGACGCATTGGGGACAGAAGACATGCTTCGTGGTTTACCCTCAGAGGGTGTCACCGGAAGAAGACGATCTACCTTTCGCTCATTCCCGGCTCCCCGGAAGTGAAAAGACATTGAAGAAATAATGATATATTTTACACAAGTAGAAGAATTTTGCCGTTGATATTGTTTACATGATGATTTTTGTTTTGCTTGTTTGTTTGTTTTGGTAAAAGAAAATTTGATCACTATTTTTTTTTAGCAATCCAATAGTGAACCATGTAAAATGAGACGCGCCTTTTCCAACAGCTGTAGTAAACAGCTAATAGCACCTAGCTCTTTTTTCCTAAAAAGAAAAAAAAGAAGAAAAAAAAAAGAGTAAATAAATAAATGAAATGAAATGAGCTGGTTGCTTGTTTTGATGATGCATTTTTAAGTCAAGCAAATGGTTTGGTCCAGGTGTAGAAAAACCTGATCGTAATTGTATTAAAGATTTATCATAGAAATTCTTGTAAGTATCAAAGGATGCTTCCACACTTACCATTGCTATTCTGGTACTGGATGGGCCATTGTATACTGGGACAAGTAGTCCCAAGCTGGGCAGGAGAAGGTAAACATCAGGGCTAGGTTTGGGGGAGGGCCTCTGAATGCTCAAGGAAGATGGCAAGTCTTATGGAGCAGCTCCATGCCACTGGTACGAAACAGACTTCTACTGAATAATCTAGAGGACAAAACTAGGCAGGACACAGGCCGCTAAGTTCATCTGTTCAGGTTTCAGATCAGCTTCTTCATCCAGAATCAAGTTGTGGATGACTCTTATTTTATTCTGGACTAACCAAACATTCAAGAGGAAGAAAAAGAAGAGTTGGCTTTTCTGCCCTGCTTTTCTCACCCATTTAAGGGGACTCAAAGTG
Source organism: Aspidoscelis tigris stejnegeri (assembly GCA_023333525.1). NCBI lineage: Eukaryota > Metazoa > Chordata > Lepidosauria > Squamata > Teiidae > Aspidoscelis > Aspidoscelis tigris. The sequence goes on from JALMGA010000013.1 coordinate 9,127,559, forward strand.
GCTGACAAACCTTCTATTCTTCTCCCCACACCAGACACCCTGTGCGGTAGGTGGGGCTGTGAGAGCTCAGAGGAGAGTTGTGACTAGCCCAAGGTCACCCAGCTGGCTTCATGGGGGAGGGCGGAATCGAACCCAGTATTCCCAGATAAGAATACCTTGCAAAAATGCTTCCCATTTCATGCATTCCAACAGTTCTAGGAAGCAAGCAAGCAAGAAGAAATGGCTCTGTATAAAAGGAGAAAACAAATTCAAAAGGAAAGCTGCTTGCTAAATCTGCTAAAAATTGTTAAAAGATGGCTCCAGGATTCAATATTCCCCCTCATCCTCCATGGCTGTCAAGAAAAGCACAAACAGAATTCTAAAACAGAAATTTCACAGATGTTTGGGTAATTGAAACAAAGCCTCATTTCAGGGGAAAAAGCTTCTTCCTTCTCAGCTGTTGCCCATTTGGAACAGGAACTAATCATGCATACAAATTATGGGTATGCTCCAAGCCGTTTTGAATGTGTTACAAAGAAAAATGTCTGTTCCTCCTTTCTAAGAGTTATTTGTTCCGTCTCCAGATGTGGTGCTTGTAATGCTGCACTGAGGTTAGAAGCAGGACCTGTCATGGTTGAGGCCAGGGCATGCGCTCTGATCTTTAGTTCGGCGCTAAAATTACTGTGGGTTTTGTTTTTTGCGTTGGATTGGACCCTCTGACTTCTGGTCCCATCCAGACGAGGAGAATATAGCACCGTTATGGCACCACTGTGGTTGATTTGCTGCCCCACAGAAGTGTGAAAAGAAGAGTTGGCTTTGCAGAAAGCTTTGTTGGCCACTTTGAGTCCCCTTAAATGGGTGAGAAAAGTGGGGTAGAAAAGCCAACTCTTCTTCTTCTTTATTTCTTTCCATTTTATTTGCAGACTTTCTACCCTCCATTTGGATTTTCCAGAGTCCCAAGGCCTATCCGCACTAGGGCCTCCGGAATGCGAGTAGAACAGCTTGGGATGGAGGATTCGCTTTGGAATATAATCTTAACAGCCAGTGCAGAAAGAACCTCAGCCTTTTCATTTAGGAGAAACTTTTTAAAAACTATCTTGACAATGCTGACTTAATAAGAAAAACTTCCCAAATTCATTAGAAACAGGATCTGCACCACCGGAACTCAACTTTCAAGCCAATTCTCTTTTCCTCCTCTTCAGTATCCCAGTTTTCTTTCGAGCTGATGCTTAGCTACCTGAACAGTGTACCATTTCTGTTTTGAAAGCGTTTCTGGGCAAGTATTCCTAGGGGTGTGTTCCCATTCAAGATTTAAAGAGCTTTTAAATCATTTTGAATGCTCACCGTTCCCAAAGTTTTAAAAGGACCTGCAGTTTCTGAGGATTAAAAGTCCAGAAATGCCGATTATCTATATTCGGATCAGAGGAGGTCTTGCTGCTGGATTTAGAAATAATCCCATTTAGTAATGGGAATGCAAGTGGTTTTTTTGCAGAGGGAACTATGCTTTAGGGGCGCTCCCTTCAGTTTCCCCTGATCCAATGATAAGCTGTGATTTCCTGTGCCCTAGCCCCTCTTCCCTTGCTCTCCGCCATTGGGCTGCATGAAAGGCAGGAGAAAGGTGACGGATCAACAGAGCCTGCAGACTGTAACACTGTAACAAGAGATCAGTGTAACACAGTGTTTCCCAAAGTGTGGTACGCATACCCCCAGGGGTACGGGAAGAGTTTGGTGGGGGTACGTGTGTATGTACCAAAAAAAGAAAAAAAATATTTTGATTTTTATTAAAGCATGTGTTTTTTATGAGGAGTACTCAGCGTTACGAAAATTATAGAAGGGGTACACATATGTCAAAAGTTTGGGAAACACTGGTGTAACAAATTGGTGGCTTCCATCCTTGTGTGTCAGCTCTTGTGCGATAGTCTGTGTAGTCCCTCCTTGCTTCTATTCATGCTTTTTGCCTGCATCCCTGCCATTTTCCCCTGATCTGCTGTAACAATCCAGCGCAATCCTGCCTGTTTCCCTCCATCCTTCCCTGTCCCCTACCATTAAGGGAAAGGGATCATTAATCTTCTACTGCCCTGCTAACATAAGAGGCTGTGCTATGGTGCAAGGAAAAACAGTGAACAAAAACTGCTACCGTGATCTGAATTGAGGACCGGCTTATATAGGGGGCGGGGTTTGAATTGCCCACCTCAATGAAGTCAGAGTATGACAGTGCCCAATTCCTGACTGTATGAGAAGGACGTTCTGCTGAGGGGAGGAGGGAGGGGAGAGGGTTTCTCCCCTGCGAGTCTGCATTATAAGCTAACAGTGGGAATGCAAAAAAACAAACCTGGCCGATTTTAAAAACCCTGGTTTAAATCTGAATTAAATTGCCCAGCGGGAACCTGGCCTAAGTGTGCATATTCACTCTCTGGGAAACTTCATGACAAAGCCTAATTCTGCCCTCTGACTCAGTGGCAACCAGTACTGGTACTCAGTTGCCCTCAGTATCTACACTGAAGATTAACGGCAAGTGATGGATCAGGAATGACCGAAGCATCTTTTTCATCTCGTACACCCCAGCTCACAAAGAAAGACGACATTTGGTTTATTTTTATTACTTTTTACTCTGAACTGTAACAGAAAGATAATTGACATACTTAAACTTCCTTTTTTTCTGTAGCCAGAGAGGGGAACAGTGATGGCCGCTCCAACACTTCCAATAAAACTTTTGCTGATGCAGCACTCTCCCATTTATACTTTCCCTGCTTCATTCAGGCACTCACTTTTGGTCTACTCCAAAACTGGAAAATGTCTGCATCCTCAAGGGAGAGACACATTACAGGAACTAAGTATCTGCAGGCACTCTGGGCAAATCACTCCTGATTTGTATGATTATTACCATTCATTACTGCTTTTAACTTCTACTTTTAGGCTATGATTGTGGGAAGCATCTGGCTCTATTTTTAAGAAGAAGTAGCACTCTGTGAAGTACCTATTAACAGCTGGGTTGCATTTAGATGTACACAAATCCCATTAACTCTAATGAGTCTATACTACATGCAAGAGCTCAGCCACTGATTGCATCCAGAGAATAAGCAATGGATGTATTAAAAGTGGCACAAAAAGAACAGGATTGGCTAACATGTGAACCACAAACTCTAGGAACTGCTGGATTCTAAATTCTCATCCTCCCCAGCCATTGATAGCGGTTGTTCAACCACCTTCTAGAGATGTCTGCTGCACAGAATGGCTAATCCGCTTGCTAGAAATGCAGAGCCATTCCCTCCACTTCCAGTCCCATGAACTGGAACTCATGTTGCTCCAAGTAAAAATGGCATGGAGGCACCATCTCCTACCTGTGTCCTGGAGGGGTCGTGGCTCAGTGCACACCTGAGACACCACAGTTTCATCTCTGAGTAAGACCAGATCATGCGAGCAAAACACAACTCAGTAGAAGGCTTGCGAGTTGAAATAGAGAATTCTGGGATAGGGGGAGAAACAGCTTTGCAGCATTCCCCAAAGTTTAAACGAGTGGGTAAGAGAGAAGACCAAAAGTCTCACCACTGAGAAAAAGGGCAGTGAACAATACATATTAAAACTGATCTACAGTTGGCTTGTCCAGTAGTCCTGTGGGTCCCTGGTGTCAGAAACAAATGTCACAGAACATTAAAAATAATAATAACAGAAGTGGGGTTTTTCCCCCCCAAAATCAATCTACTCTTTGTACTTAAAGCAAACGCAAACGATGACTGCTATTAACAGAGAGGGCATCAATTAAAAATGTCAGTGAAAGTTCATCTTATAAGACACTTATACGCAAGCCGTGATATTACAACTACCACTCTGGAGCTTTTCCCAGGTTCTGCTCCAAGACATGGTCTCCACACCATCTTTTTTTGCCAGGAAATTGGTGCATGTAGCGAAGGATCAAACAGGAGGCCCCAGGCTGCAAATCATGTCATCCAGAGCATTAAGTGTGAAAGTAAAATTCACTCCAGAATGCAACTCAAGCTACAATGGGTACTGGGGCCACATAAGGAGAAAAACTGTGACAAAGCGACAAAGAGGAGGTGGAAACCACCCATTTTCATTTTAGATCAATTATCACGATTAACGTACATACTGCCTGTTCAGATCACTGACCAAAATTACTGAACTACCATTTGTTTAAAATGTAGATCCAGGACCTAATTTGTTCACTTAACAAGAGTCAGGAAAAAGCACAACACCTTTGGATTCAGGCAACAAAGCCAATGAAAACCCCCAAACCAGGAGTCTTTTAAACTTGAAAGTAGGGGTGGGCACAAATTTCATGAAAGCCAACAGGACAGAAATTTGCATCCATGCAAAGGGAGCCTCTTCGAATGTGACAGGCTTTGGATCTGCTCCAAATTTGCCTTGAATTCTCAAAAATTCACCTTCACAAATGAAGGCTCAAAAGCTTTCATTTTGCACACCAAGGTCAGTCTCCAAATGTAGCCAATATTCTACTTGAAGGTGAAGTCAGCAATATAAGAACAGGAAACATCAGCCAAAAGGTAAGAGGCAAAAGCCTTGAAAGGACATCAGGCACTGAAGTACACTGCTATCATTTCATCCCTTTTTCCACCCACAGTCAAAGATGCAGATCTTCAAGATCCAGATCACTGAGATGGGTCCTCCTGGAGATCCAGATCTTGAAGATGCCTGAACACCCCATTGTGGACACCTTTAATCAGGTCCACAGGAAACCCAGATTTAAGGGCCTGAAGGACCCATTAAATCCAGATTTCCCCTGCCCTCGTGGGGACAGCGCCTTGCAGATGGGGCCCTCAATGGGATCCAGGTGGGGACAGGGCCCAATTGGGCTCCTAACGGGCTCTTAAAAGGGTTCTTACCTCTGATGGAAAAACACCCTTTGATTCCTTTGGGCTTTAACCTCTCCTTTCGTCACTTCTAGGTCCGGTAGCCACAATTCCCATCACATTGCTGACAGAACCCACCATAATCTTCGAAGAAAACTATTTCCTGGAAAATTTAGATTTAAAACCCCAAATTGTGAAAACTGACTGCTTTCTAAATTGAACAACGCTGAATAAAACTTCTGTTAACTGTATGTGCTGGGATGTGCACGCATCTTCCTAACGTTCAAACTTTGGCCGGATTCGGCCATTTGCATTCAAACCGAATGTTGGCACATCTGAAAATGGACATTCGAATGTGAATCAAATGCTTTGTTACGTTCGTACAAATCTTCATATATGGGATTCATATGCTATCTGTATGCATTTGTATGTAGGATCTGTATGCTATTTGTATACATTCATATGGGATTCATATGGGACTGAACATTCATGTCGAATGCAAATCCTACCACATTCGAAGGGGATCTATTTGGACAAATACAAATTTCCTTGCATTCAATTTGATATGAATCAAATAAAAAAAAATTATGGACATCCCTAATATTTGTTGTTCAACTATTTCCAGCTGATAACTGGAGATTAGGAGGTTTGGGCTGCAGCCCAACAAAATGCCCTTGTAAATCAGTAGAACCCAATTACTGAATCCAAGCCTTGCTGCAGCAACACTATACAACTAACACTTTGATGCTATTAGGGAGACACAGCAAGAAAAAAAAGCAGTTATTTTCTTTGCATGGAACATAAAGCATCTTAAGCTGCAAGAGGCATTTTTGATCTCTACAGGCGCCATGATAAAGGACTAAGCAAATGAGCTGATGTAGTTTCTAGGAAGGAAGGAAGGAAGGAAGGAAGGAAGAATGAATGAATGAGTGAATGCAAGTGAAGTGAGACTCCCTGGGCCTGGTTTCTTGTAAAACAATTTACTGCAAGGCACAGTAAACAGAGCTTTAATTTAAACAAATATTCTAAATTGACAATAATTGGGTATCTTCAGTTGAGCAGTCATGCTAATAATCACTTGTGTCTGGTGCCTGCTCTGCCTGCCAGCTGAATCCCCCCCAGCATGTGAATGAGCTGCTAAAAGCTTACTTTTGATCTCTGAAAGCAAGAGGAAAAGTGATTCACAAACAGGAAAGAAAAAGAAAACAGGAGGAGATTTAGGGAAGTGTGCACCAGCCAGCTGTTCAGCACAGGGGCTTGCTGGTTTGCACACCCAGAGGTTGAGGAGAGAGCTAACCCGTGCTGTACCAGGGCATCATTTAGTTCCCTAGGGCAGGAAGACGCAACGCTACAGGTTTTCTGCTCTTTCCTACCCATGTAATAGTTGCAAGGAGTTACGTCTTTGTGCCAGTATATGGATTCCCCTGGGTCAGTCCTCTCCGTGGCAACCACATAGGAGATGGTGAAGCTGAGGCACCAGAGGTCTTAGTCTAGACATACGTAAGCATAATCACCGGTAGGATCACGGCAGATACAGAATGACAGAAGCAACATCTAAGCCCGATAGCTGAAAAACGTCCATGGTAACTTAAGCGCTGGCCTATTTGTTCTTTTGTTTTTCTGTACATCTGTACCTGCCAGGTGTTCCATGCACATGATCACGGACCTTGACAAAACACGCCACACGTAAACACAAATCCAAAGTGCCGAAACCATTCTTGGCTCCTTTTATTGATATAAGCCCACTGGTGAGAGATCTGTATGGAAAACGAGAGCAGCCTGTAAAATGGGAAGAGATTCCAAACTGTAAAACACCACGTTATTGCAACTAAATCTGCTTCAGGGAGGAGAAGACCGATCGTGCTGTTATTATCAAGCTACACCTGGCAAACGCCTCACGTAACCTTGCCGTTCCGGCTGTTCCCCTGGAAGTGTGCTATAACAGATATCAGAGAGGTGGGCATGTTGCATATGGAATAGAGCGCACTGCCGTGTCGGCGTCCAAAGGTTCGTGAGCCTAGGGCGGCCCCACTAGCAAACCAATAAGGACTCATCATCACTGGGGCTGATTTCTGAGAGGGGGGGAGGAGATTCAAAAATTGGCACTTCCACTGAATGGCAAGAAGCTGCGTGAATACCCAAAGGTTCGTCACGATAGGAGTGTGGGCAGCAGCGCTGCTGGTCATCCGCCTGCAGGGGCACATTTATAGGGCGATCCGCGTACACGAACTCCCATTTTTTAAAACGGAGCGTACGTGGCTCTTCGTTCCGCAACGTACTCCTGCCGCCGGAGCACCTGCCCTCTGCCGCAGTCCTACTGGATACCGGCCGCCCACGCCGATGCCCTTCGGTAACCCTTTCTAGCGGAGGGTCCCTCAAAGCCCTTCCTGAATCGGCCTTGCTGGTTTGTCTAATCTCGCCACTGGAGGCGCCGCCCGCAGGGTCCAAAGGTTTGGCGCTGCGCTCGTCCTCCGGCCCAGAAGCAGCCGCTGTGCAAGGGGGGGTTGACAAAACGTCTGGAGGGGGCAATTCTCCAGCTTCCGCTTCCGGGGGCAAATTGCCGTTCTCAGGTTCAGTGCACCTCCGACTTGGGCTGCAAGGCTCCGTTTCAACGTTCGCTCCCTCGGGAGACGCCGGAAGACTCTGGGGAGTTACTCCATCTGTGCGATTGATGATTCCATCACCCAGCACTGTCTGGGAAGTGTGGACGGGATTTAGCAAAGGGATTTGGCCTCTCGCTCGCGGCCTGTGGAAAAATCTGTTCCAGAGCCTCCCCAAGCGCCTGCGGGAGGAGCTCCGTCGGGACGAATGTCGCCTCATTTGCCTCCTCATCGCGGTTCGGATGTTCTGCAGGACAGACGCCTGTAAGGACGACACAAAAAGTTTTGGGTTCCCATTGGAAGATTCCAACCCAGGGGCGTCAAACCTTTTGGCGCCTCTGGGCCACACGTTACATACACAAACACTTAACAAAAACTGATCAGCAAAAAAATAATAAAAAAATCCATGCATAGTTTCATAACATTTAAATCAGCGGTTCTCAACCTTCTTAATGCAACGACCCCTTAATGCAGTTCCTCATGTTGTGGAGACCCCCAACCACAGGGGCGAAGCAGCTGGGAAGTGGGAGGGAAGGGTGTCAGGAGACTTGTCGCGACCCCTCTGAAAGGGTAGTTCGAACCCCAAAGGGGTCCCAACCCCCAGGTTGAGAACCACTGACTTAAATAAATTTAAGATTTTGTCCTGGGCCACATTCCTAGCTATCTTGGGTGATACGAGGCCCGTGGGTTGAGGGTTATTCTAAGCTGATATTCTGGCGACAATGAAACACCACCAACACATTTATTCCCGGATTTCGTCTTCTCCTGTGAGCCCCAATGCCAAAAATACAGGGAGATTATTAGGATTACAGACTCCCAAGCCATTGGCCGCCTCTGTTTCAAGCCTTTAGCACTGCCAAATGCTGATGCACAGAGAAAAAAAAAAAGGGGGGGGAGCCTGGAAACAGAAACATGAAGTTCTTCTCAGTGCTTGCGTAACTACAGCTCCAGCAGCAGCTGTAATAGGATCATGTTGTCAAGCCAAAAGGATTTGGCAGTAACTGGAGAAAATGCAAAACAAAATCCAATTATTCACAAAAAAACTGGCATGTGTGTATACAAGTATCCCTACAGTTTTCTAGGACAAAGTAAGAACTCCAAGGCAGTTGCCAGTGTAATGTCTAACAACAACAAACATCACTTTTTTTAAAAAAAAAATTAGGCCTTTGCACCACCAATTAAGATTCTCCAAAGTATTTCTCTCAAATCACAATTTTAGCAATCCAACAGCCAAGTATGTAATAAGAGCTTTCTAGATACAAATGCAATCCAATCTCCAATCTCATATTTCCAAAGCTCAACTTCTGTCAAACCTATCTCACAAAATAAAGCAACTGGATTTATTTCAAAAGAAGAAGAGTTGGCTTTTCTACTCCGCTTTTCCCACCCATTTAAGGGGACTCAGTCGGCTGACAAAGCTTTCTATTCTCCTCCTCACAACAGACACCCGGTGAGGTAGGAGGGGCTGTGAGAGCTCAGAAGAGAGCTGTGACTAGCCCAAGGTCACCCAGCTGGCTACATGGGGGAGGGGGGAATCAGTGACCAGAGATAGACAATCCTGCTGGAACTGAGCAGTTTCTTTTGTGGAATTGTAGCCCATGACGTACAAGCACTTGCTACCTATGGAAAACAGGATCGGAAAAACCACAGCAGTGTAGTCTATATGACACTGGAGAGCTCTACCCTTTCAGATTCCACATCCACTTGTGATAGACAGGTAGATAACCACAGAAAGCGTTATTTACCTGTGATGCATTGTAAACGGGGAAGTCTTCCACAGGTGGGATAAGTCCCTGTGCAATTAGCTGCCCATAGGAAGGCGGAGCTTCACGTCTCACAAACTCGGCCTCCAGACGGGTCATCTGGGTTTCAAAGGCTCTGGAAATCAAGAGGGGAAAGAGAGAAGACAAGGTGAAAACAAAATACAGCAGATGTTGCCCCACGATTTCTTAAAGTTTGTCATTTTTCCAGAAGAGCGGTCATAAATGCCAGTCAACCAACAGGCAACTATCAATCGCCAGTGACAAAAAATAACAGTGGACGTTGGACAAATGGCAAGACTATGCGCTTGAAATATTTAAATTTGACGCCCTTAGGCACCAAAGACTTCTCTACTTGGGGGAGAGACCGAAGAAGAGCCTACAGGATCTGTGGAAGAGACTATATGAAGCTAGCAATCAAGACTCCCTTCCAGATAGAATGAAAGGCGGTCTAGCAAAAATTGGAGCCCATGTAACAGTGCGAGGGATATAAATTTTGGGGTGTTATTTGTATGATTTGTATGTGTTTTGTTTTGGTGTACTGTAAAGTAATAAAGATGAAAAAAGAAAAAAAATCTCCAGTGACAACTTCTGAACGAGTGAACTTCTAGGAGAGACAAACCAGCAAAGCTACCGGAAAGAGATGACAGAAGTTTGCCTGAGTAACCTTTTTTCTCTCTGCACCTCTCAGTTCGAATAGCTGAAATTAACATAAGAACATAAGAGAAGCCTTGCTGGATCAGGCCACAGCCCATCTAGTCCAGTCGCACAGGATGCTGGGTCATTGCTGACGGCCCAGACTAGGAAGAGCTTCACTTGGCGCAAATTATGTGGCGTTTCTTCCGAATTTAAACCAATGCACAAAAATTAACCAATGTTAACCAAAAATGAAGCAGTGTTTTAATGAGGTGACAACATGCAAATTGTTTCTTGCCTAGGATTTCGTAATACAGGCTACCTGTTCCACACCTGAAATGTATCAGTACTGGTCGCAAATGCAATCTCCTGAAGTGAAAACAAATTATTATCTCTTCCCTTCACAGAATAACTGTAGGAAAAAATGTTGCTGGTTTGCTCAGCCAGTTTTCCTGCAAAGTCCAAGCCACAAAAACAACATGGGTGGTCCTCAGTTTACGGACCTCCAAATGAGGCGACACAGAGAAACTCTGGCTCGTCTAAAGCCGGATGCTTCCAATCCCTTTCCTGATAAGAGATGGAAAAGGAAATCGTCTGGTCCACAATTTGCCATGACCCAATCGAATAAGCTACCGATGAATATATACAAAATAGTTATACAAAAATATGGAAACAGAACATACTCATGGTTTTATACACACAAAGTAGGATGCTCCATCCACAACTAACCACCAAAAACATAAAAGTCAGGCAACATGGACGGGGACGCATGCAAATTCAATGCTCATTATGGTCTTGCCCCCATGTCAGAAAACCACGAGGTTTCATTATTGCTGAAACGGGGCAGAATTAAACATGGCTGATGCACAGCTTTTTTGAGACCTTCCAAGTGTCAGATCTGCAAATGTGGAGAGAAGATCCCTTTAACCCCTCCACAACAGCCAGTCAGTGGAATAAAATTACAAATTAAGTCTCTGTCCTCTCTTCTCTGTTTGCAGATAAAAGAAACCAGGTGAACTAGAAAAGAAAAAGCTGACGCAGAAGTAGGAATAGCGACATCTGAAGAGTCATATCAAAGCCCACTTGTAAGCGTAACAAATTATGGGTGCTTTTCCATTAGCACTATTAAGGACCCATTAGGCTCAGAGCAGGAAGACCTCATTTCCACTACAGACCCCCTTAGAGCCACATTCGTTTCTACCGCAGCTAGGGAAATCCGGATCATATGGGTCCTTCAGGACATATAAGCCAGATTTTGTGAAGACACCATTAAAGGGGGCTACAATGGGGTCTTCAGGCATCAAATCCTGATTATAGGGAGCCTGTTTCCACAACAATTGGGCAATAGGGTCTAGAAGAGGCTCGAGGGGGTACCCATGGGGGGGTTCCCCAAACACAAAACTTCGAAGTTCCTCCAAAGTTGCCTTCGGAGATTAGCACAGGCTCTGAAGAAAAGCCCTTGCGAGAGCAATGCCATTGTTAAAGGCTTCGGAGGATCTTTGAAGATAGCAGCAGATCACTTTGAAGATTCTACGGAGCCGCTCCAGAGGATCTTCGAAGATTCTCTGGAGCGTCTACAGAGACTGCACCTCCTGTTCCCCAAAACACTTGGGGTGACAGGCGGACCCCTCGTGGGTAAATCCAGATTTGCTCGTGGGTGCTCCGGCATTTCCACAGTAGGCAGGCTAGCACCCATTGCTATTGGGTGCTAGACCACCTGCGGAAACACATTGGGTACTTCCCTTAATCCGGATCTACTTGATCTGGATTAAGGGAAGTATGCATTCCTTAGATCCGGATCTTCTTAGATCCAAATTAAAGGAGGTTAGTGGAAAAACACCCTTCATTAACTTCATCTTTGACATACTAGATTTTGATTTTTGAAAGCTTCTTTTCTTCACCTGTATTCTCTGGTTCTCAAAGAGTAGAGCTTAAAGGCACATCCCAAAGCGATCACCAAGAGCAATCCACAGACCAAGCTGCCAATGAGAGCAGCTGTGATGACCTTCCTAGGCACAATCACCAGGCAATTGTGCTCATCACTCCCGTCCTGGCAATCCTCTTGGCCATCACAGCGCCATGTTTCAAAAATGCACAGGTTGGTACCGCAATGGAAATTGCCCGGCTGGCACATGAAGCAGTTCTTCTCATCAGAGCCGTCGGGACAGTTCTTTTGGTTATTACACCGATCGAGTAACGAATAGCATAGCCCACTGTTTCCCTCGCACGGGTATTCGTTCTTCTGGCAGGCAGGACAATTCTCCTCGTCTTTGCCGTTAGGGCAATGCCACCACCCGTCACAGTGCTGCTTCTCAGTGTAGCATTCCTCGTCATTGCCGCAAGGATGCTCCCAAGGAAGGCAGTAACCTTTCACCTGATAGGTCGCATTGAAGCCATGGCCAGTGCTCTTTGGCCGGGCATGATATGATATCGTCAGCTGCCCCTTGGAGGACTCCAAACTTACTGGGTGCCTGTTGTTATGATATGAAAGCGTTTGCATAAGTTTATCACCTCTTTCTTCTAATCCATCGTACACCTTCACATAGTCATTATATCCAAGCTGCAAGTCAAGCTGAAGGAGAACATGGCGGTTATCCTGAGTGTCCACGTACCACGTGCAGCGGAGGTCGGACCGGCTGTGATCCGAGCGGAACAAGTCCGGGGAAGCAAAAGACCCGTAAAAGTTACCGAGTCTTTTGCCACAAGAAAGATCGGGACAGTTTTCTTCGTCAGAACCGTCACTGCAGTCTTTGATGGTATCACATTTCAGTTCCATCAATAAGCACTTGGTGGAATGAGCTCCACTACACTGGAATGTCCCAGAAGGACAGATGCTGGACTGGGGTTCGGTTGGAGGGATTGTGCAATTTTTCTCATCTGAATTATCACCACATTCATCCACAGAGTTGCATTTCCACGTGCTTGGAATGCACTTGCCATTTAGACAGTGGAATTCATCGGACTGACAACTAGTCTGCCCAATTTTTCCTGTAAAGTGAGAAATAAAGGTTAGACAGAAATTTCTGTGGGTAACGTAATGAAATGAAAGCTGCTTATAACTTTGAGATATTGTATCTCTACACCTTTAATACTCACTCAGTCAGTCAGTTATCTATCCTACCCTATATCCAAAGGTCCCAGGGAGGCTCAAATGATTTTTTACTACGAATAATCTTCACACAACCAAACACCAAAGGGGGATAAAAACAATTAAAACTCAAAGAAGAAAGAGGAAAAGAACCTGAATACTACTACTACTGCTGCTACTACTACAACCTACTTACCATCACCATCACCACCAATAACAATAACATTAATAAGACTCTAGCACAAGCCAGCAGTGGTGGTCCCAGTGGTGACTGGCACACTGGGTACCATTCCAGAAGACCCTGAATGGCACTTAAAACAGCTTAACATTGACAAGGTTACCATCTGCCAATTGCAAAAGGCCACCATGCTCAGTTCTTCACACATTATCCACCGGTACACAGTCTTAAGAACTTGGCAAGATCCCAACACGTTATGACATATCAAAGCCAATGTGTTTAGGGTTGCATTATATTGTTGTGTTTCTTGCAAATAATCATAACCATAATAATCATAATAATAAATATTCCTGAATTTTAAAGTTGAACTATTTTGGTTTACTCACACAAAAGCTGAAAAATAGAACACACTTCAATAGGCACGTGTGAAACCTTTCATGCTTGAACCACTCGGTTTCAAGCGTTCCAAACCTGGGATAAAATGCCCTTGCAAAAAAGAGTTCAGGAGAAAACCCTCAAGCAGCAGTCAGCCATTTCCTCCTGTCTGCCAAACTGCCGATGGACAGATGTTTCCATCTTCTTTCCGGAGGGGTGGGGTTAGAACCCCCATCGCTTTTGTCCCAATTAAGTGGCGGAAAGGTCTTTTGGAACAAAAGCTTGTCTGTTTGGTCTCTTACCACAATACAATGAAAGCAAAGCAGTCAAACAGCAATCTACTTGTGTAATTTTTCAGCTCTCAGCTACTTCAAGAAATCTTTCTTCTGTTATGAAAATGCAGATTATGTAAGCCGATCAAGCACCAGTCATGGGTCTTAAAGCTCTTGCAGCAGTGTGGGACAGTTTTGCCTTGCAAAATGACACCCTGGAGAAGAAGAGGAACCTAAGTCCTTATAAATGGGGCTCCAATTTCTCCTCCCCCTGCCCGACCCCTACAAGTGTGGACAGCTTCCTTCCACCGCAAGACAGGGCTGCATCAATCCAGCTACAAGGCAGCAATCAGAAAGGTAATTCTCCAGCTCTCTTTCTGCTCTTCTGCTTACTCTAACATCCCTAGAAATGTGCAGAGTACCATCTTATTCTTGCATGGTCCAGGAGCCCACCGACCTGCTGCAAGGAAAATAGTAAAACATACAACGCAGAAAAGCTTTTTAAAAAATCAGTGAGGTTTAGTAACCAAGTTAGGAAGCAATGCTGGGTTTTGAACAGTCATTCGTATCTATAAGAGCTTTTACCTCTGATGTAAGAAAGGCGAAATCCCTGAGCCTGCCCTGAACTTGACAGATCGGAATGGAAAAATATCCAGACATGATCTCTGGTAGAGATGAAGGACTGTGGGATGGAGGAACCACAGAGTCTTTGGTCTTCCCGCCTGGTAGATGGGCCAATCATCAGCCAGTCTACTGAACACTTGGGGGAGTCCTCCAAATCAAAGTTCTTAAAACTGGCAATGGAAAAAAAAAAGATGAGGATAAAAAGAATGAAAGCAACTGATTATTTCTCACATGAATATACCTAAAAATGGCAGAAAGGAGACCTCAAGAAACCACACTGTATTCTCTTTACTAAAATCTTCTATGTAGGTTCTGATCCAGTGATGACATCAAAAATGAACACATCATTGTTGCACATCCAGTTTAATTTATTTAAAAATAAATTTTAAGAACTTATATCCTTTCAAAAGGTCTCAAGGTGGGCCGCAATAATAAAAAGATAACATATATGAAGTATTAAAAAGCATTTAAAATATAGCCCGACAGCCCGCCCTCTGCTCTTTGGAAGACAGGTGTGATATAAAGACCAGAAACAAATCAATTAATAATAAATCATATTTTTATCTCACCCCAGGAAAAAAAAAGATATGGGGAGAAAAAGAAGTTACAAAACAGTGTCTTTAGTCCGCAGCCCGCTTGATTAATATGCCAACTATCCATTAATCAAGTAAGCTTCTCTTAATTAATTGATCGATAAAGCCTTGATTGGCGCGTACCGCCCTAAATCAAATATTTGGAACTTACTAGAAGCTGGAGCTCTAACAAACCTCTCCTGCCAACACACACATTAGAAGTCCAGAGGAAAAACTACAGATATCCTCAGTCAAGTAACTGCATCAGCCAATTAAAACAACAGAAGCTACGGTTCTCTGTTACTCTACACAAGGGCAAACTGTGAACACAGTTGAAGCCTTAATTGGCTCATTAGAAGCAAGGAGGAGAAATTGGAAGGTCAGAATTCTGAGGTTACAATCGCTTTTCGGCTACTGACGTGACGTATAACCCTGCAGTGAGTGCCACAAACGTCAAACTCCAAATAGAGGGCACTCGTCCCTGCTCTTCCAGAAGACCACCGACAGGTTCTCCAGAGAGACTCCAAAGGTAGTGCTGTAATTGCCACAATAAATAAAACCTGACAGAAGTTTTACCCCTACAGGCCTCAGAGAAATGAAGGCGTTCCCAAAGCAGGCCAACTTTGAGAAGAGCTACCAAAAATAAAAATAAAAAGGAGTCTATGGGAGCCCCTAGAACTGGTGGAAACAAATGTGGCTCTAATGGAGTCTGGAGTGGAAATGGGGTCTTCCTGCTCTGAGCCTAACGGGTCCTTAATGGGTCCCTAATGGGTCCTTAATGGGTACTTAGTGCTAGAGGGAAAAACCTCAATGTGTACTAAGCAGGACCTTGACGCAGACCACTGCGTAGATGATGCATTCTTAGCAGCTCCTTGATCCGGATGAACATGTAAGTGCAGAAAGGGCCAGAGTAAATTTGGCTTATTGTTCCCCTCAGACACCAGTGCCCTTTCCTGAGCAAAACAGTAAATACAGACTTTTATCACACCCTACCTATTACATATATTTTAGCAGGAGAGATTTATTAAGAGTTCCAGTTTCTGGTAATTTGTACATGATAGTCAAACAGTCTTACCTGATAGTTATCACATCTCCATGATCACCTTGAATGTACCAGCTGCAGTTTACAGCTGGCGGATAGTTCAGCGGCCATGAAGGGCTGTATATGACCCCTCTCCGTTCAGTATGCTGCTCCAACTTCCCACTGCAAGCAGCTGCCAAAAGTAAAAGGAAAACACTGAACATTAAAAGTAAGACACATCTTCTGTCACAGTGGCCTTGGCCAGCTTCTAAAGATTGTGAGAGGCTGTTTCTGCACTGACCACTGTAAATCCAGATTAAACAAATCCATATTAGTAGCAACAGTGTTTGCAAAATCCAGATGTCATCTAGAACAAAATGGCGCAGTACCGTCTGCACCGAGGATCTGATTGATTGATTGATTGATTGATTGATTGATTGATTGATTGATTGATTGATTGATTGATTGATTGATTGATTGATTGATTGATTGATTGATTGATTGACTGACATTCCTACCCCACCCCATACCCGAAGATCTTTGGGTGGGTAACAACCGTTAAAACAACAGATTGAAAACAGAATATGCATTAAAAGCTCTTTAAAAATTCAACAAATCTAAAACAATACATAATGTGTTCAAAACTATGGTATCCAGGCAAAACAGCTTGTGATCCATGCTAAATCAGAATGCCATGTGGACTCCATAACACGGATCTGTAACAGTGGATGGGTTCCATTTGGGATCCACTGTTCAAACCACTACAGGGCCTCCAATTTGCCATCATCTCCACTGCACAGGATGTGCCGGGCTACAAAGGGGCTTTGTAAGATAACAACTTTGCCACTCGAGTGTGCATGTTGCTTATAATACTGCCTTCATTTGTCCTACATGCAGTCGACATGTGTACGCCCCATCTTTAATCAGAAATTGAGCAGGCGAGAATGGACTATAGACCTCTTTCATCAGGTCTACCGCTTATATGGATTAGCGCCCCTTTGCCACACTTATATTCCAG
Organism: Aspidoscelis tigris stejnegeri; assembly: GCA_023333525.1. Classification (NCBI taxonomy): domain Eukaryota; kingdom Metazoa; phylum Chordata; class Lepidosauria; order Squamata; family Teiidae; genus Aspidoscelis; species Aspidoscelis tigris. Next base: position 9,144,511 of record JALMGA010000013.1, read on the forward strand.
ATCTATTCTACTCCCATGTGAACAATGGAGTCTTCACAGAGCCCTAATCTAGAATGCAACAAGGGCAATGCATTCTTAGTGGTTCCTTATTCCAGATTAACTTTTAAGTGTGTAAACAGCCAGAGTTAACTTTCACAGTTTTCCTGCTCCTTCTTGTTTTGCTAATCTACCTGGTATAACTGCAATGAATAGAAATGTCCTAAGGGAGGTGTGAAAGAGCTATAAAGGACATTAAACAAATCTTTTTAAGCAAAGACTAATATGGAATGCTGTCTAACCAAGTAATTAAAATAATGTTTTCCAGGCTGAACAGACTTCTTTTTGTAAAGATGCTTTAAAAATGTTCTTAGAGGCAAAGGTATTTGTTGATCTGCTGCCTTAGTACTGTTTGAGGATTTCAGGGGTGTTTTTCCACTGAGCTCCTTCAATCCAGATCTAAGAAGATCCAGATCTAAGGAATGGGCACTTCCCTTCATCTGAATCTAGTAGATCCGGATTAAGGGAAGTACCCAATGTGTTTCCACGGGTGGTCTAGCACCCAATAGCAATGCGTGCTAGCCTGCCTGCCTGCTGTGGAAAGGCCGGAGCACCCACATGCAATTCCGGATCTACCCACGAGGGGTCTGCCTGTCATCAAAGGTGTTTTGGGGGACAGGGGGTGCAATCTCCGTAGACGCTCCAGAGAATCATCGGAGATCCTCCAGAGCAGCTCCAGAGAATCTCTGGAGTGATCTGCCGCTAAGTTTGAAGATCCTCTGGAGCGCTTGCTCTCGCAAGGGGTCTTCTTCAGAGCCTGTGCTAATCTCTGAAGGCAACTTCGGAGGGACTTTGAAGTTTTGTGTTGTGGGCACACACCCCCATGGGTGCCCCCCCCCGAGCCTCCTCTAGACCCCGTTGCCCAATTGTAGTGGAAACAGGCTCCCTATAATCTGGATTTGATGGCTGAAGACCCCATTGTAGAAGTGGTCTACACAAAATCCGTATTATAGGTCCTGAAGGACCCATATCATCCAGATTTCTCTGGCTGTAGTGGAAACAAATGTGTCGTTAACGGGGTCTGTAGCGGAAATGGGGTCATCCGGCTCTGAGCCTAATGGGTCCTTAATGGGTGCTTCAATGGGTACTTAGTGCTAGTGGAAAAACACCCCAAGTGTTATCTATTAAGAGGACATACGAAGCAGCAGAGGTCATTCACACATATCAACTCTGCTGTACCTTCTTCCTTTAAATATATTTCACAATGCTGCAATAGCTCAAAAGACTTTATGGGCTCTTTGGAATAAAGGATCATGACAAGCAAACAAAGAAAAATGATGAACAAAACCTACAAAGTAAATGAATCATCCCACATCCTCTAAAAAAAGCAGAAATCTCAGACAATAGGATAAGTATGCAAAGCAATAAGGTTAGAAAAATGCTGGAACTTCCAGCTATAAATGTATAGGGAATTCTGAGCAATTAGTTTTAGGATGGTTGTTTTTTGAGCACAAGGTTAATCTTGTAATAAATCAGTTGTAACGGGTTTAATATGTATGTATAGGGGGGGATCCATTTAATAAAGACAGTTGTTGGCTACCATCCAGCTATTATAGCGTGGAGTTCTTTGGCCTCATCCTACCCCCTGTGACACGGATGGATGGATGGATGGATGGATGGATGGATGGATGGATGGATGGATGGATGGATGGATGGATGGATGGATGGATGGATGGATGGATGGATGGATGGATGGATGGATGGATGGATGGACGGACAACCAGTTACAGCTAATTTACCTTGCATGACAAGACATCCAGGAGTTTCTCAGGGGGTGGGATGAGGCCAAACAACTCCACACCATAACAGCTGGATGGTAGCCAACAACTGTCTTTATTAAATGGATCCAGTTCAATAGCTTTATAACTGTTCTTTCTACAAAAGCAGCCATGCTTACTTGACTATGGCACCGTCCTAAGCACATTGATTCAGAACTCTCACAGCAGCATGCCTAGGATTACAGCCAAAACTAATATTGTAATAATAATTATAATAATCCAGCAATCATTCAGCAAAATAAAATACAATATACAAATATAACACCTCCTAAGACACTGGATAATTTTACCTTTCTGAAAGGCATCGCTTCATCTTACTGCACCTCTGCCTTACCCTTTTTCTGCCACCCAGCATGGGAGCTCAGTGAGACTGAAACGAAAGCGGCCCAGGGCAAGGAAAATGAGCCCGAGTCTTGGTCCATGAACCAAACTAGTTTCCTGACAAAATAGTTTATTTTAGTTCTCCTAACATTCTTTCTACCTTTGTTTTCTCTGGCGCATTGGTACCTAGAAATCCGCTTAAATCCCTGTTCGGCCACAAAGCGCACTGGGTGTCCTTCAACAGAATTATAGTGTTGGGAAAAGGTTTTTGCCCCTTTCCCGATTTCTTCTATCTTTGCTTATTTGTCACATTTAATTGTTTCAGATCTTCAAACAAAAGGTATTATGAGACAACCAGAGTACAGTCAGACCCCCGTATCCGCAGGGGATACGGTCCAGGCCCCACCATGGATAACGTAAAACCACAGACAATAGCAAACGCTGGGAAATGCACTCCATTTCCCACCATTCCGGTGAAATCGCACAGGATTTCAGAGGCATCATGGGAAATCTTGCTCGAGATGCACTGCATTTCCCATAATTCCTGTGAAATCCTGCAGAACTTCAAAGGCATTATGGGAAATAGAGCCACTTCGGGCCATTTTCTGCCTGTCCCAGGACTCAGAAGACCTTAAGGAAGACCTAATGTTGCCCACGGGGTGGCTGGGTGGGTGGAGCTGATCTGGTCACATCAGGAAACTGAAAGTGAAACAGCTGATACAGGAGTCTGACTGTAAATGCAACGTAACAGCCTTCAACTGATCTTTTCATTTATCGTAGGCAAAGACGTTATCCACAGCCGCTATAGTGACCAGGTGAAAAAGTAATTACCCCTCTAAACTTAATAAATGCTTGTGCCAACGTCAGCAGCAATAGCTTCAACCAGACACGCCCGATGACACTGGTGTGGAGGAATTTGGCCCACCTTTCCCTGCAGAACCGGAGGGCTTTTCTGCATGAGCCGCCCGTTTCTCAGGTATCCTCAAGTCCTGCCACAGCATCTCAATGAGATTCAAGAAGCAGGTGAGGAGGCTTTTGCCTGGGACTGTATTAGGAGCACCGTCAATGCTTCCAGTATAGCTGTGGAGCAGTTTTTACTCTTCCATAGCTCTCGATTACAGGAACAGCTGCGTACACTGGGAGCCACTGGGAGAGGGACACAGCTCTGTGGTTGGTGGACGTTCCATGCTTCCATCTCCCCAGCCGTCCCCAAGGGCCAAGTGCAAAAAGGCCCCAAAACTAGGTATGTGGATGAATGAAAAATTCACACTCGTTCCCGAATCAAAACGAACGTCTGAATATTTGCTTCATTCTCAAATGTCTGTTCAAGCATTTGCATCTGTGGATGAACATTTTGCCAGGGGTGGGTGGGGAGTTCCACTGGAAAAATCTATTTTCACCAATAAAACACTGTGAAAGCGGAAAGGCTGAGAGGACTGTTTGCTTCCTTCGAAGATCTGGATGTTCGAATGCCTGTACTTCCGCTTCAATGTGAAAATGTATGAATTCGAAAGTTAGATCGAATTTGCAAATTATTCATTCATGCACATCTCTATGCAGGACTCCCATCTTCCCATCTCGGTGCAATACAAGGGAGATCTTGCCAAGTTTTTTCTCCATTCCCAGGTACACCATATAACTGAAGAAGGGGAAGGAAATTCCTTATTAGTTGTTCAGCTATCAGGAGAAAAGGCCATCTCAAAGTCTACATTTTAAAAATCCAGAGGAATCTTACCTAACGACGGTACAGCGCTTTCAATTTTCCCAGACAAGAAGAGGTTAACTGTGTTAAAAACACAAGAAGAAAACAAGAAAACTGATCACTTACAGAAAGAAAGAGTAATTAATAAACTTATTTATGGCAAAAGACATTTTGAAAATACACGTTCTTTCAACAATTCTGACATTTTGTGTATAATTCAGAAGACAATTTTGGAAAAAGAGACTCTGGTTGAATATGCAGTGTTTATTTCTTTAAAAAAACAAAACAAATGATCTTAAAACACTTTTATAGCACAAAGAGAACAAAAGGATACAGAAGCTATCATTTTACCCAAACCACAAACTTAGGCATATTTATTAAGCTGTAAATTTCACTGGTCACTAAAGAGCTTTCTTCTGGGCAGAGGCTTACTGAATTGCATTACTTAAGTTTTCAGTGTCCACCTCAGTGATTCCCAACCTGGGGTACATGAACCCCAATGGCACAAACCAGGACACTGAGGGTTACTGAAAAATAACAACCCCGAATCATGGCAGGAAAAGGTACATTTACAGTTATAACATATAAGTTTGAAATAACAGCAATTAATCACAAACATTTCGCTAATATGAAAAGTACAGTTTATGGAAATGGTACACAGTTCACAACTTTTTCTTCACCTACTGGTCTAACTGATTGTTCAAGCACCAAGGGAAAGTTCTGCTGGTGCGAACAGGTGGACTGGGAAACCTGACTCGGGAAATGGAATCTCCATCGCCTGCTTACCCTTATGAACAATTATTTCCTACATCTAGCCCTCTACCCGCAATACTGAGATAATAATGCTGAACTACTTCACAGGCTTTTAAAAAGGATGAATGAAATCACATATATAAAAGGTTCCATACTCTACCCATAGTGGCTGAGTGCCCTCTATAAAGGCCATTAACTGGGGATGCTTGGCAACAACTAGACAATGAGGTGCTACTGTTGGCAGCTGATGGAGGATCTTCTCAGCTTGCACTTTCTCCTCTACTCCCCTCAGACAAGGCGGCACTTGAGGTCACAAGGAAGGGATGGTGCGCCACCATTAGGAGCTGATGGAGGATCTTCCCAACTTGCTCTTTTTTCTCCACTCCCCTCAGGCATGGTGGCTGTTCTGGTGATAGTTGAGGGAGTGAAGGTCCACCACAGAGAGCCCCTGAAGGATCTTCCCAACTTATCTCCTTCACTCCCCTCAGGCAGGGTGGCTCTTCAGGTAACAGAGGGGCCACCACTGGGAGCTGATGGAGTATCTCTCCTCCAGGAAGATGGCTCTTCTGGTGATAGCTGAGAGAGTGAAGGCCCACCACAGAAAGCTGGTGGAGGATCTTCTCAACTTGTTCTTTCTCCTCCACAACCCTCATGCAAGGTGGCTCTTCTGTTGAGAGCTTCAGATATACAAAACTCACAGCTGTAGGAACTGTGAATATGAGTGACTAAGCTTCCAAGGATTAGAGCTCATTCTGTTAGGCACAAAGTGCCCTCACAGTTGAAAGGTATATTTTTCCTTCTCTGACAAATGTCGTATCGACGTAATAAATAAATGTCATGACCTGGAGTCAGGCATGACTGAATGGCACTTAACAACAGCTGAATGAGTAGCTGGATTTAAATGACTATGACGTGCAGCAAGTACAGTGTGAATGAACTCTGTTTACAAATCAGCACAGCAACCACCTCACAAGAACAGTAAGTGGCCACAACAGAAAGCATCCTAACTTTGCTACATGAATTAATACCCACAGTGGAGCAGAAAAGCAAGCACACAGATTCAAACTACAATTAATGACCAAACAACCCATTTCTATGGAATGCACTATCAGAATACAAAGAACGTAAAAGCCTTAATAAGGCAAGGTAGAGAAAGACCAGCAACTAGAACAGCAAAAATCCTCATCCAGGGACACAAATATGTAGCTTGGTAGAAAGGTAGCCATGATGATGCATTTCAGATATTGTTGAACGATAGCTTTCATCACTCATGGCCTTTGCCCTTGCTTCTTGACGTCAACAGGAGTAGGAGTCTGAATTTTGGCTGCAGTCACATAGCCAAACCCTAGTTTGCAGGACTAGGAATATTTCACTACTTACTACTACTACTACTACTACTACTACTACTACTACTACTACTACTACTACTACTACTACTACTACTACTACTCGTCGTCGCAGCAGCAATAGTAATCGCAGCAGTAATCGCAGCAGCAGTACTTCTGTGTTCTTCCACCCTTTCTAAGCTTGTGTTAACCAGAGCTTGCTGGGACATCCATAGTATCCCAGCAGAGAGCAAGAACAGCCTAACAACTACATTTCAAAAACCAATTTAACAGCCTCCCCCTCCCCAAAAATAGTTTTTATTTTGAGATTTAAGAAAATTACATTTTAAAAAATGAATAATGGTAGAAAGCACACTGCAGCTTACAAAAGGAACTACTACTAGTGTCTACATTTACAGAGCCAATATAATCCTTATATCCGTCATCAGATATCTCCTGTCCAGTAGGTTAGAGATGGTAATGTCATAACCTTCCTGTAAATATTCTCTGCTTTCCAAAAAGGCTCTCCAGGTTCTATAAACACTTCGCAACATGTTTGGATAGCAATTCTGGGTTAGATTCAGCATCACAGTGAACTATTGCAACACACCAGGAAAGGGTAAGCGTGGTGCTGATTCAGTTCCTTCTCTGGTAGAACATGCAGAAACAAGTGTAGAGCAGATGTTTTATCTAACAGAATCAAATCCTGACAGCTCTAACACAAACTAGATTTTACAGAGGAAGGAAGAGATGCATACATTGTTGAGAGTGGAAGAACTTCTCTGAGCACCGTTTAAAGATGTGATAAGGAATAAGGACTAAACTTTAAAGAGCGGAGATTTCAAAACCTTAACACACATAACATTAATGATTCTGTTGTTTGACTACCTAAAACACATTGGTAGGACTGCCAGGCTACTGGGGATTCCAAATTATAAGCAGAAACTCATCACTGTGCTGATAGAACAAGTTAGAGAAATACCAGTCCTGAGTAGGGATGTTCATGAATATTCGTAGGCATTCGAAATCCGATCGAATGTGCCGAATTTTGACATTCAAACTCGAACAGAATGTCCCAAAATTCAAATGTAAACATTTGAATCGAATTTCAGACTTCAGATCTGTTCATTCGAATGATCCAGACATTCCTATGTGTACGGGTCTGTACATGATGCGTACTTGAAGATCCGCACCTTCCCTGCATCCATACGCATTCGTACGGATCCGTATGGGATGAAAACGAGTTGCATACAGGATAACTATGGGATGCATACAGATGTGTATGAATGTGGGGAAGATGCGTACGTGCACATACGAATGTTGTCAACATTCGTATGTGCAGATTCGAATCAAAAATTCAAACGAATAGATTCGAATTTGGTAAATACAAATCAGATCTTGTTAAATTCAAATTTAAAAGATTTGAATTGGATCGGATTTTCGGGTATTCGATTCGAACAGAACGTAAAAAAAAACATTCATGCACACCCTAAGTCCTAAAAAGAAGAAAGTCCTGGCCTGTATAGTTTTAAGAAGAGATTGGACAAACTGATGAAGACCAAGTGTCACAATGGCCACTAGAATGGAGAGACAGGCAGGATGCCTCTAAAGGCAATTTGCAAGGAGCTGGGAACAAATGAAGGTTTCACCCTCATCTTCTACTTGAGAATACCCAGAAGCAGATGGTGGGCCTGAAACAGGATGCTAGACTGGGTAGGCTGAGGCCTGATCAAGCAGGTCTTCTCTTAAGTTCTTACACTCTTACAGTCAGAAAAAGAAAAGGCAGTCTGAGCTGCATGAGGCAAGGTCCTTAACAGCAGTGGTACAGTCACTAAGAAGGCCCTGTCTCTTCCTCTAAATCACAGAAAGGCCCTTTCTGCACATTATATCTCAGGATAAGGACCTGCCATCTACATGCTGGTGCAGACTTTGGCAGGTTCCACTCAGGGGCTGCTGTGGTCTGCACCAAGACGCAGATGACAGGTCCGTGCTCCAAGATATAATCCAGAATAAGGCCTGGTGATTTTCAGGAGAAGCAACAATACTCTCTGGTATGTCAGGCCCAGTCTATTTAGGAAGCCAGGAATTACTAACTGTGTGCCTGGAAATAAGCATTGTAACTAGAGATGCGCATGAATTTTTTTTGACAGTCTATTTGAATCGAATACCTGAATGAATCTACTCACTCGAATTTCTTACGCGAATCTGCACATGCAAATGTCGAAAACATTCATATGTGCACCTACGCGTCTTCCTCACATCTGTACGCATCTGTATGCATCCTGTAGTTATCCCGTATGCAACCCGTTTTCATCCCGTACGGATCCGTACAAATGCGGGAAAGATCTTCAAGTACACATCATGTACGAACTCGTACCTATATAAATGTCCGGATAATTCAAATGAATGGATCCAAAATTCAAAATTTGATTCAAATGTTTACATTCAAATTTCGGGACATTCTATTCGAGTTCGAATGTAAAAATTTGGCACATTCGATCGGATTTCAAAGGCCTACGAATATTCATGCACATCCCTAATTGTAATACAGCAGTACTACAATCGCAAAGTTAACCATGCCATAATATACTTGTTGCTTCACTCTGGATTAACTGAAGGGTTTAAAGAATCCCCACGCAGCATATGTTGCAAACCTGCCATCAAGAGGAAATTGAGATAGAAAGAATCCATGCCATACGATCTGTGAGCCAAGATGTTCAGCCTTCCTGCAAGTGTAACTTGTCCTGTGCTGGACACAAATTAACAGACTATCAGAGCAGACAGAAACTGTAAGGATACTGTGAAACTTCTTTTACATTAAGGCTACCACAGACCAAATGACAGCCCTTTATTTCTTATACATTTCTATTCCACCAGCCGCAAAAAAGAACCCCAAACCCAAACCGTTAAAGCAATTAAGTTATGCTGATCACCCATGAGAAAATTCAACTAATTTCAATATTTTTTTATCTCAGAGCAACCAAAGGAAGATGTCGATAGGATACCAGGAACTTTCACACAAGAAACCTATTTTTACAAATGCACGTATTAATGAGAACAGCAAAACACAACGCAAGGACGCACATTCTGCGTCCTGTACTATCTGCACTTCATTAGGCTAAAACCTGCTAGGTAATTAAAAAGCCAAAAGATGCTGTAGGCAGACAAGGCTGCAAGAGACAGAGCCCACAGAGCAAGCCACAACAAACAGCATTCTTTTATACTGACAGTACTAAACAGTTATCAACCAAATGAGAATGTTGGCTCCGTGCCGTCTGTTCCATCTTATGGAGGAGCAGAGATTCTTGCCAAAAGAAAGGACTGGCACAAAGATTTGACAAGTCCAGGGTTAGTTATATGGTCAGAGTTGCACTGTTTCCATCCCTACAACAGCTTGTCTTCCTAAAGGTACGCCTACTCCCATATCGATCCGCCCGTGCCTTAAGATCTGGAGGGGAGGCCCTCCTGGTTGCCCCACCATCCTCAGCAGCAAAAGGGGTGGGCACCCGAGAGAGGGCCTTCTCAGTGATGGCCCCCAGGCTATGGAATAGTCTCCCCCTTGAGGTGCCTCAATCACCCTTCATTGTACACATTTAGGAAGGCAGTGAAGATGCACCTCTTTGCGTGGCCTTCAGTTAAATGGGGATACACTTTCCCCCTCCAACTTGCACTCGTTTTGGAACTAAGTGTTCCCATTTCACTTTAACGAGTTCTCCCACCTCCAGGGTGCAAGGTCAGGGGGAAGGTTTCGTTTTTTTAACACAATTTTGTTTTAAGCAACTTGCCGGAACGGAACCTTCGTGTTAAATGGGGCACCACAGTCTTCATCGCTGTATGAGCATTCTCAAAAACACGAATTTATGCACATGTGCCACACCAGGGGTTGCCAATTTCTCTTAATCTATGGGCACATCTGGGATTTTGACGTCATGCCAGGGTCATCACTTTCCAACTGTTACTCCTTTCACTAGGCCATAAAGGAGGGATTTGGAAGCAGTGAAACTTCTCAGGGTAACCGTTTCATCTTTTAGTGCCCAACTAACAACCTTTGTGCCAAACAAGCTAACCCTTAAGTTTCCCCCCCTTCCTCTTACAAGAAAAAAGAATCACACTTTTAATGGGATTCAAGTACAAATCAATGTTATTAAGATGCAGGTTCCACAGAGTTCCTGCTGCCTGCCATTCTCTAGCCCTCCTCTCCATCCGTTACACTTTCACAACCAGCTATGAGTTGGATCAAGCTGTGACTTCAAGATGACCCAGTGAACACAGGGCCCTCTGGGTTCCAGACCAACCTTCCAACCACCACACAATGCCAGCTCTTAAATGCAGCTCTTGATACTGCAGCCTTAATAACAGATATCAGCACCCAGTAAGTAGGGGGATACATGAATGCAATTTTCGGATTCAATTCAAATCAAGTATTTGAATGTTTGAATCCAAACAGAGAAAAAAACGAATGTATTGAAATTTGAATCCGATTCGAATACATTCATTATCTATTCATACAAATATTCAATTCATATATGGATACAAATGTCGACAACATTCGTATGTGTCTGTACGCATCCGTATGCATCCCAGGTTTATCCTGTTTGCATCACGGACGTATGTAAAAATGCGTATGGATACGAATAAGATGCATACGGAAACGTATGTAATGCATACGTATCCCTACACATACAAATGTCCAAATAATTCGTACAAAGGATTCAAAATTTGTTTGAATGTTTTTTAAAAAAGTATTAGACATTTGATTTGAATTTGAAAGTCCGGATTCAAACAAATTCAATCAAATTTTGAATGATTTTAAGATCCCTAGCAGCAAGTATTGGCCTCAAAGCAAACTCCCACTAATCCCAAAACCACGCTGAAAATGACTTAATACATTTAAAAAATAAATATCGTCAAATAAAATATTAATACCAGTAAGATTTTTAGTAAAGTCAATATAGCAAAAGAAAAAAGAATAAAATCTCCCGCTTCTCAGCTGCAAGAATGAGACATACAAGAATATCAGCAACACACGGAGGCTGCTATGATGAACTGCACGGGCAACTTGTTTACAAAATGAAACTGAGACGCTGCCAACCCCATGATTCCCCTTCAGGGCCTTAAACGGCTTAACTTTGCAGAAAGTTGCCACTTCTAGCTGCAGAAGGGAAGTAAAAATATCTTCAAAAGTCACAGCCCAAATGACTTAATCAGGCCAGAGCCTACAGAGTATTTCCATGCGGAGCACAACCTGGGTGCAGAGGCGGGGGGGGGGGGAACCCACGATGCATTCCCTCCCTCGAGCAAACTGGGCTGATGTCATTCCACTCTGCAGTGCCCTTGCACACGCTTGGGGGTTGTGGCCTTGCTTACAGCTGCCCCTTCCTCTTTCCTTGGCATATGCCCCCACCCTGCCTGAAGCAGGCGCCAAGACCACCAAACGTTTCCCGGACATGCGGGCACCCAAGCCCGTTCCGATCCTTTCCCAGCTGTGTCTCTTGCGCGTGCCTAACCTCCCAGGCACACAGCCGGTATGCCAGTTCTCCACTTGCAGATTTCCCTCCCTTATGCAGCCAGAAGGGTGAGCCAGGTGACATCATCATCCTCGGCCGGGCAACCTTGCTTGCTGTGCGTTCCTGAATAAACAGGGCTCTGCTTGCAAAAGGGACGCACACTGCCCTGACATGAGAGCACAAGAAGCTAAGAGGAGCCCTGCTGGATCAGGCCACAGACCATCTAGTCCAGCATCCCATCGCACACGGTGGCCCACCAATTGCCCATGGGCATCGCAAGCAGAGACAAGGGCGAACCTTCTCCTGCTCTCGAATCCCAGCACATGGCCTTAGAAGCATCCTGCTTACCCCCACTGCCTGAAAGGTGTACTCAGGCATCCATTCTAGTAGCCATTGATATATCGGTCATCCATAAAATTTGTCTAACCCTTCCTTAAAGCCATCCAGGCTGGATGCCGTTACTACCTCTTCTGGCAGCACCTTCCACGCAGGTGAGTGCTGTCGGAGGGGGGCACAGAGGTAGGTTGCCTCCTGCTGCTGCTGCTGCTGCTGCTGCGCTACCTGGATTCTTCCTGGAGGGTGTTTGCAAAGGACCAGGCAGGCAGGGGGGTCGGATAGGGAAGAGGAGGAGGCTTTGCTGACTCTGAGGCCAGTGGGGATGAGAGAGGCAGGCATCCCGCCTGGGAACGCATGCCGGCTTGACTATCCCTTATGTACCATCCAGTGGTGGGCAGTAGGAGTAGCAGTAAGTCTCCTGGACATGGACCACCAGCCGCCCAGCTTGCTGTTGTGGCCAGTGGAGGGGTGGTGGTGGAGAGCCAGAGCGGCCCACCGCACCCCCATGCAACCCATGGCACACCCAAAGTGGCCGGTGCCAGTGGCTACTAGAATGGATGCCTAAGTACATCTTTCAGGCTTGGGGGACAGGCAGGATCTCTCTAAGGCCATTTGCTGGGACTGCAGAGCAGGAGAAGGTCTGCCCTTGTCTCTGCTTGAGATGCCCATGGGCAGTTGGTGGGCCACTGTGTGCGACGGGATGCTGGCCCAATATGGCCACACTTAGGTTCTCATGTCAGGTTCTCCCGCCTCCCGCCTCCCCTCCGATCATTCCCTCAGCCCAGCGGCGACCCCCAGCCCAGCCCACCCCGCCAGCGCCTCCGGCCCCCCAGGAGGAACAACCGCCGCCGCCGCCGCCGCCGCCGCCGCCGCCAGGAACCGATGATCCCCACACGGCGCCCCCTCTCCGGACGGAGCTCGCCGCCCTTCCTCGCCTCCCCGGCCCGACAGCCCGCCCGCCCGACCGCTGCCCCGACGGCGGCGGCGTCCCCCTCGCGCTCTCCCACTCACCCAGGCAGATGGCAGCGAGCGGCCCCAGGGTAGCCGCGGGCGCGCGGAGCTCTGCGGACGCGGCGGCGTCCATGGCGGCGGCTGCTGCCTGTGCCGCCGCCGCCGGGGGAGAAGGAGGCAAAGCGCCGCACTGCCGCCGCCGCCGCCGCCGCCGCCGCAGCTTCTCCCTCCCTCTCCCGCCTCCTCACAGCGCCGCCAGCGAGCTCGGCGTCGGGGAGCAGCCGGCGCCTGTCCGGACATGGTGCAGCGGCGGCGGCGGCGGCGGCGGCGGCGACAGCAGCAGTAGCAGGAACGGCGGCGAGCGGGCTGGGGCATCCCGTCGCCTCCCCATAGCCCCGGCCTGCGGGCTCTTCGCGGCTAGTGGAGGGAGGAGGAGGAGGAGGAGGAGAGAACCGCGCGAGGGCCGCCCGCCGCCTCAGTCACACCGTCCGGCCGCCGCTCGGCCGCCGCCGCCGCCGCCGCCTCTTCTCGGTCGGTCGGCGCGGCCCCACGCGACGTGAGGGGGAAGACGAAGGACGAGGCGGCGGCAGCCAGCCAGCCAGCCAGCCAGGGCCGGCCCAGGAACCGGGAAGGAAGGCGGGCGACGAGGGCGGATAGTTCGACCTGCCCGCCGCGGCCGCCGCCGGCGAGGCCTTCTGCTCCGCCCTCGGCTCCGCCCTCAGAGGGCGACGCTGCTGAGGGGGCGACGCCGCCGCTGCTTCATCCGGCGAAGGGGCAAACCGTTCTCTTTTCGGGGTTAAATAACTCAGAAAATTCACCCTCGGGGTAGATATTGGTCACTTTGCTGGATGGAGGTGGGCTGAAGCTGGATTAAACTTTAGGTGTGGCCGCAGCCGAGTGTTAATCCAGCGTCAGTCCACTTCCAGAGTGGGAGAATTCACCAGCAAAGTGACAAACTGTTCTCTGTCAGGGTTAAATAACTCAGAAAATTCACCCTTGGGGTAGATATTGGTCGCTTTGCTGATGTGTTCTCCCACTTCGAAGGTGGACTGAAGCTGGATTAAACTTTAGGTATGACCGCAGCCAAGTGTTAATCCAGCCTCAGCCCACTCCCAGAATGAGAGAATTCATCAGCAAAATGAGAAGCGTCTTTTCTTTCAGGGTTAAATAACTCAGAAAATTCACCTTTGGGATAAGTAATGTGGAAAGAAATTTACTGGTCACATTCCTGATGTGTTCTCTCGCTCTGAAAGTGGACTGAAGCTGGATTACTTAGGTGTGACCACAGCCTTAATCCAGCTTCGTTCCACTTTCAGAGTGAGAGAACACATCAGGAATGTGACCAGTAATTCTCTTTCAGAGTTAATTAACTCTGGAAATTCACCTTTGGGATAGATGATGTGGAAAGAAAATTACTGGGCATGTTGCTGATGTGTTCTCTCTGAAGGCGGACTGAAGCTGGATTAAACCTCAGGTGTGACCACAGCCTTGGTGAAGGGCTGCTGGCTTCTTTTCCACTGCCATTGCAAGCCATGCTGAGTTACAGGAGGGGAGAAGAAGTAGACTGTATGCTGCCACCCACCCAGAATAGTTATATAAACAAAACACATATTGTCAATGAAATGTGAGGCAAAGAAGTAAATTTTCCAGCAAGGTTGCCTCTGAGCATGGACAAAATGACCTATCCCGTGAGGTGTATAGCAGCACGAGTGGGTGCCAGAGCCCTGTTTTCGGGCCTACAGTGTTGACACACATTCACTTTGAACCACTTTCAGCCCATCTTCTGACCGCAAATGCTCACACCATTTCATTTCTATCCATTTTATAGCTTCACCCTCCATTTTGGACTACTTTCCGGGGGGCAGGGGGGGGGGAGTCAACACCCTGCTGACCTAGAAGTACCTGCTGTTGCTCAGTGGTAGGGCAAACTGCCTGGTGGTGGGGAAGGAAAACAGAGGGCCACGGGTTCAATCCCCATTACAGCCTCTCCAGGGACTGTGGGACGTAGGCAATGAGAAACAAATCACTTTTCTGCACGGCATGGACTCTGGGAGTGTCTGTAGGTCAGTGGCAGAGTGGAGGGGTTGCCTCTTCAGTCCCCAGTCTCTCTGCAGAGGTAGGCAATGGCAAACTACTCCTGCATTCCTGCCAAGAAAACTGCAAGGAGGGGTCTATAGAGCCTGGAAATGGATGTAGCTCAGTGGTAGGGCATATTAAAACCAAGGGTGTTTTTCCACTGTCACTAAAAGTACCATTAATGGGTACTTAATGGGTACTTCTAGTGACAGTGGAAAAACACCCCATAAGAGTACCTGAAAGCGGAGAGGAAAAGCTGTTTCCTTATTCAGCCAAAGGCCAGAGCAAGGACAGTGTTTGATTTGATATAGCATCGTTCAAGGAGGGAACCTTTGGGTGTTGGTAGGGAAATCTCCACTCAGTTATGTTCTTAACTATTTTGGGAGAATCATTCATTAATATGTGAGGTGTTGGGGGGTTTGTAGTCATCTCTGGAAATATACAAAGTAGCCTTCATTCTTCCCCTCCTAATGAACTATTGTCTCTGGTATTTACCTGCAGTGCAAGGAAACAAATCTATTCCAGTTTGCATACTTGGGCTCATTTGCAAATATTTGATTTATTTTTATTTTTTTTAGTTGCCTCTGAGCGCATATAAAATTGCTGGCTCCAGAGTCACACAGCAGAACCTGTTTGCACATCCCAACCTCTGGCAAAACTTTCAAAGGGAGGATGGAAGAGGTGGTATACTACATATAAGGATTCAGTGCAACTGCCTGTCAATTTTAGAAGAAAGCAAACTGACCAGGAGACTTAATTCACAAGCTTCTCTCCCCTTCCAGGTCTAGAATGCTTTAAATATTTTGATTATTTTTTTAACAGGAATATCAACAGCGCTGCTGAAAATAGGTATGTGGACAATCCGCAGAGAACAGCCTGCTTCTTTCCATTTCATTTCAGGCAGACTTCGTACGCGCACACCCTTTTTTAAATAGCACTATAAATCATGGTCCACTTCATTGAAGCCTACTCGTTTTTCTCATCTAACCAGCAGATTCTCAAAGATTTTATGAGCCCCATGATTATAAAATCATTGCTCTCTGCGTTTTTGAGCCATAATCTTTAAATTATAGCTCATAGCTACAGTAATAATACAAAGGACCAGAAAAAGATAGATTCTCCATCCATTAACCCATTAATTGTCTTGATATATCCCTTTATAATTTAGAACTTCTCTCTGAAAATGGAATTGTTCATAATCTTCCTGAGGCTTCACATCCCTCTGGTCACCTGTATATTGATTTTAGCTGGATCAATTCATGTTGCTAAATTATTTACAAGACACTTGGAATAAATGTAGCTTGCTGTAGTTCATGTGAGGTCAGAATCAGAAGGCTACCATAAGAACCTAAGAAGAGCCCTGCTGGATCAGGTCACAGCCCATCTAGTCCAGCATCCTTTCTCACACAGTGGCCCACCAAACGCTTCTGGGCATCTCAAGCAGAAGATGAAAGCAAAACTTTCACTTGCTCTCAACTCCCTGCAAACCCTAACCAAGAGACTACAAGATAAGCGTCCAATACTCTAGCCACAAGACCAAATTTCCTTGTGATGCTCATTAATGGGACTGGAGATAATGATCAGGAAAGCGATCTTGGTGTAATGGGGGAGAAGTCAATTAAAGTGCATCTGCCGAAAAATTAAAAATAAAAAAGCTGGTAGCATGTTAAGATAATAAAAGAATGTACTGAAAACAAGAGATCTTCATATTACAATGTCCTTATAGAAATTGATGGTATGACTGCAGAATACTGTGTGCAATATTGTGAGAAGTTTTCAAGGAGAGGGTCAGAGATGATCAGGGGGCCAAAGGGTCTTCCCTAAGACTGCGTCCACACTGGGACTGTATCTAGATTAGCAGAATAAAATCTGCAGTTATAGAAAAAAGCCCAGCTTACCTGCTGCGAAGCCACAATACGCTGTCCAGATTCCAGCAGCCTCCCTGTAGCTTTTTCAAAGAAAGCTGTGCTACTTCTGTGGTGCGCGTGGGAGGCACACATGTCAGATGGCACAGGCTGTTCGCTTGTCTAGCCGTCCTATCCGGACTGGCGGGAAACGTCAGATTTACCAGATACTGCGGAGCGAGTGCTCATAATTCTGCAGTAGGTAAATTCAGAGTAGCAATGGCATAATGCACCACCGCTATGCAGCCTGGGGCGTCAGGTGTGACGCCCACGCCACGAACGCACGTCAGAATGCACAGTATTCACAAGTCTGACGCAGCTTGGATCAGTAGACTAGAGCAGGGGACCCACTGGAACATGCCATGCACGCTATGGAACGGTCTTCTGGGAGGCCACATCTCTTGGCTATGCAGCCTGGGGCGTCAGGTGTGACGCCCACGCCACGAACGCACGTCAGAATGCACAGTATTCACAAGTCTGACGCAGCTTGGATCAGTAGACTAGAGCAGGGGACCCACTGGAACATGCCATGCACGCTATGGAACGGTCTTCTGGGAGGCCACATCTCTTGGCTGTCAGGATCGTTCCCATCAGATGGGGCACTGGAGGAGGTTATGGTGTGAAAACAGCGGACAGTTCATGGGCTCTGGCCTAGTATACCATCTTGCCAAGCACCTGGAAGCGGTACCAGAAATACGCCACTTCTTGGAACTTGGCCAAAATAGCCTTCCCACCCCGCCACAACGTCAGGGAATGCAAACATCCACCACCCATGTTGGGCTGGGTGGGTCACCCATAATACCCCTTGGCATGTGCCAACTGTAGCTTGGCCTGCAGTGGGGTGTGCTTGGCTGCCTGTTTGGGGCCAATGTGGCAAGGCACAGCCTGTGCTGTAAAAATGTAAGAACCTAAGAGGAGCCCTGCTGGATCAGGCCACAGACCATCTAGTCCAGCATCCTGTCTCACACAGTGGTCCACCAACTGCCCATGGGCATCTCAAGCAGAAGACAAGGGCAAACGTTCCCCTGCTCTCAAATCCCAGCAAATGGCCTTAGAAATATCCTGCTTGTTCCCATGGCCTGAAAGATGGACTTAGGCATCCATGCTAGTAGCCATTGATACATCCGTCATCCAGGCTGGATGCTGTTACCACCTCTTTTGGCAGCAAATTCCATAGACCGATGACCCTCTGGGTGAAGAAATACTTCCCTTCGCTGGATCCGACTCTCCTACCCATCAGCTTCATAGATGCCCCCTGGTTCTAGTGTTGTGCGATAGAGAAAAGAAATGTTCGCTATCCACCTTTTCTATACCATGCATGATTTTATATACTTCAATCAGGTCCCCTCTTTACCGATGTCTTTCCAAGCTGCAGAGGCCTAGATGTTGCAGCCTGGTTTCATAAGGGAGGTGTTCTGGTTAATCATTCTGATTGCCTGTTTCTTCACCTTTTCCAGTTCCACAATATCCTTTTTTGAGGTGTAAGGAACGGCACCCACTACTGACCCAAAAAAGAGAGCGCAGGCAAGCTTGAGGAATTAGACATGTTTCAAGCCACGGCTGAAGTAGGAGATAAGATCATAACATGAGCATTGAGTTAAGTCTTGAAAGATCACATATCCATCGTCTACAAAACCTTTGCTCCCGAATGCATTCCTTTGGCACCATTTTTTTTTAAATGTCATAAATTTAGGAATAAGTAAATCTGATGAGCCTGTTGGAAATAACAGTCTGACAATTAAGGATTGGGTGAGGCACCATATGTGCTCTGCTTCTTCCAAGAAAGGAGAAGCAACTTATTCCTGAGAAAGAAGAGTTTGCCACCAGCATCTCCGCACACAAATCCTGAACCATCACTGCCAGTTTTGCAATGATTAACGATTCTGCTTTCCCCCCAAATGCTTTAATTATCCATGCATGCATCATACCCGTGAGAAAAAGAAAGAAAAACAGGAAGCAAAACTGCCCCCAGATTCAAGTGTTTCTGGTTAAATATGTGGCAATGCATTTCTGGGCAGCACCGGTGGCTCTCAGTTGTGTCAGGGTGGCCAAGCAGTTCCCGTTGCCGAATTCTTTGTTCTAAAGGACTGACGTTTAGGACAGACCTTTTGACTCGACAGTGCTGGAGTTCTGTCAAGGTCCCCATAATCAGCAACAGATGTGCCCTGTGCTGGTGATGAAACGTTTTGACATGAGGCCTATTCACACTATAGCCCGTAGTGCATGATTAGGGAACTTCTGGGAAGAGCATTCACACCTTGAGGAGGCTGTTACAGCCTCCAGGCGTCCCCTGCCTTTGTGGAACACAAAATTGGGCTCCACACCTTTACTAACCTTACCCAATCACTTACCTGGTGCATCCAGGCAGCAGCCGTTCGCACTTTATTTAGCAAAATGGGAACGCAAGTGGATTTTTTGGGGAGGGAACCATGCTTTAGGGGCATTCTTCTCAGTTTCCCCTGACCCAATGAGGACCCATGATTTGTAATTCCCTCTTCCGGTGCTCTGGGGTTCTCCGAGGTGCCGCGCAATCACACTGGCACTTCAGACAACCATAGATGCAACTGCACGCGCGCAGAGTATCGTCATCATCATGGCGACGGTGCTGACGCGAGTGCAGCCGTATGGCATCACAGCCAAAATGACGGAGCCCTGAAGAGGACCGGCCCTGCAACCCAATCAAGGTAAGTATTCGATTGGGGGTTGGGTGGGGTTGGACAGGTAATGTCGATTAGCGCTCCAAGTGTGAGAGCTAGTCAACATTGGTTCATCGCGCTCCTTTCCTGCCCAGTGGATGGGAAGGGAAGTGCGAAATCCCCCCTACTATCTACCTCACTGATTATCGTTCAGCTCCATGAAGACCGAGAGGGCATTTCTGCACTTACCTTCCATGGACCACTGCAGTGAGACCAAAGGAAAGCCTGAACTTGCCCATGGGCGTACTAGCCATTTACACTGACAAATGCTATTACACGCAGTCCCTCCCCACACACTTCCAGACACCTACTTGAAGTGTGAATGGGTGCGGCCACCTTCTGTCCCTGATGTCAACACCACTGCACAAGAGCCAGCGCTGTCACTGGGGCGACTACCGGCTAAAGTGCGACTAGGCCTCTGGACTACCTGTAAATGCAAAAGGTCCCATGATTCCTCCTAAAGTTGTACGTCTTTGCTTTCTCCCTGTGAATTGATGTGAAATCCACACCTGTGAGCCACTTTGGTCTAGTGGTTAGGGAGCCAGATTCTTATCTGGGTATACCGGGTTCGTTTCCGCCCTCCCCCATGAAGCCAGCTGGGTGACCTTGGGTTAGTCACAGCTCTCTTCTGAGCTCTCAAAGCCCCACCTACCTCACAGGGTGTCTGTTGTGGGGAGAAGAACAGAAGGTTTGTCAGCCGCTTTGAGTCCCCTTAAATGGGTGAGAAAAGCGGGGTAGAAAAGCCAGCTCCTCTTCTTCTTCTGTATCTTTTTTTAATTATGCAAAGGCTTAACCTAAAACCACATGACAGAGCAATGGATGAAAAGGTTCTAGAGAAAGCATAGAACATCTTTCAGATGTCACCATGTCTCCTTGCAGAGAGCATCTGTGACGGTTTCTGGGTGCAGGCTGCAAACTGTTTTGCTTTTGGGCTTTGCAGGCTTCTTGCAAAGCTGCAATAGCCAGCCTTGTTGCAAAGTTTGTTGCAAACCCTGGGATTTGGGCTGCAAAAAGAGCGGGA
The DNA here is from genome assembly GCA_023333525.1 of Aspidoscelis tigris stejnegeri. Taxonomy (NCBI): domain Eukaryota; kingdom Metazoa; phylum Chordata; class Lepidosauria; order Squamata; family Teiidae; genus Aspidoscelis; species Aspidoscelis tigris. The sequence goes on from JALMGA010000013.1 coordinate 9,164,917, forward strand.
AATCCTGTGCGGGCCCTGTTGCAGTGATTGGCTGGAGTAAGGTTTTGGAGGGAAAAGCTGTCCGGGGATCTGAGTGCTGGAGGGGCTAGAGAAGGAGTTCCCACCAATCAGGCTGGAGGGACAGCAACCTCTGTTAGGAGTCTCCAGCAGCATTTTATTGCGGCTAGAGCCAATCAGGATCAGGGGTGTGTGTATAAATGAACACAGAGTACAGCAGAAGGGGTCTTCATGCTGGGACAAGAGCTGAAAGGAGAAGAAGAGCTGAACCTGAAGGAGCCAGACCAGTAGTTGACCAGGGGTCTTCGTGCTGGGACTGAGGCTGAAGGGAACAGAGGAGCTGATCCTGAGGGAGCTGGAACCAGTGGTCTTTTGGGCTGAGTGATTTCTGAAGGAGGCAATCGGGTGGATTGTGGCTCTGAGGGAGAATTCACTAGCAACTGACCAGGCTGGATGATCGGACAAGCAAGGACGGACTGGGCCTTGTGATCATCTAGGGCCACGTTCTGGTACACTGGCTTGGCTTGAGCTGTGGCAGAAGCAAGTCAGAGGGAGAGGAACGTGGAGAGGTTTGTCTTTTAAAAGGGGAACTATTTTCCTTTAGGGAAAGGGGTAGCTCCTAACCTTAAGAGACTTGCAGATTTAAACTAACAACTATCTGAATCTTATTATCTTTTATAGTATTGCTTGTGTATGATAATAAATTTGTTTTTGTTTACTGTTGAAACGCTTGCTACCAGTGTTTTGTGTCCACACTGTAGTATTCACTTGGCCGTTGCACGACCCCAGCATCCTAACAGGGCCAAGCTACTCCTCAGAGAGGGCAGGCACTTACTGGAACGCTGGGCATCGTGGCAGCATCTGTTCAGCAAAAGTTAGAGAACTACCAGATTAGAATACGTTATTGCCAGACTGATGGATGCAGACGGTGCCCGCCGTCCATTTTTCTAGAAATTAAGCAGTGAGCCAAGCACTTTGTAGTGCAGCAGGCCAAATTTAAATTAGCAATTACTTTAGGGTGAGTGCTTTAAAAATATAATTTCCTCCTTGAAAGACTTCAGCAGCCTTCATTAATTGTTATCAAGGGCATACAGATCTATCTCATTAAATTTCCTGTAAAAGGTAGGTATTCTTAAGACCACCAGAATCCATTTGAAGGCCTGTTTAGAGGTGCTGGTGGTGGTTGTTTTAAGGAGCAGATTGCAAATGAACATGCCATAAAGTTATTTAACACCCCCATCCGAAGCGTCACAAAGAAGAGTGGGATTCCATGTTGCAGAAAATAGGTGGCTCATGCAGCGATCATGTGCAATCAATACAAAAACACAAAGGTTGCCTCCAGGCAGTGGCCAGATATCCCACTAGGGGTGCATTCCCAAACAGATTATAATGAGCTTTGAGGCCATTTTGAGCCCTGATCATTCCCAAAATTTTAAAAGAATCCACAGTTTCTGCGAATTAAAGGTCCTAAAATGTGGATTATCTATATTCGGATCAATATTTGGATCAAGATTTTTGGGGGAGGGAACCATGCTTTGGGGGCGTTCTCCTCAGTTTCCCCTGACCCAATGAGGACCCATGATTTGTAGTTCCCTCTTCCCCGAGGTCTTCATTATGGACTAAGGAAATTATCGCTGGCTGAAAGGGGAGGGGAAGGAGGGGAAAAGTGAACTGAGCTGCAGTAACTAAGGTATGCACAAAAATGTATCAAGCTCAGACTAATGTAGCAAGGATAGGAGTAAGTTAAAGTGCCTGATTTCAATAAGAAGGACTCGCTGGCAGCGATCAGACTTTAGCAGCTTCCCTTGTGTAAAAAGCTGCCTGCTCCCTCCCTCCATCTTTGATCGCCCCTGCAATCAACCCCTTTTGCCTCGCTCTCTATCGTGTCCTGCTGCTCTGATCTACCGATCTAGTGCAAAACACCATTATAAGAAGGGAAAGTGATCTTTAATCTTCTACTGCCTTGTTAACATGGGAAAGAAGCTGTGCCACGGTGGGGAGAGAATTGGTGGATAAAAACTGCTGCCAAAGGGTATTTGTTCGTATCCAATACACATTTGTTCGTATGGATATTCGCACGAATTCATATCGAGTAAAATTTTACCACACTCAAAAGGGCTTATTCATATAAATACAAACTTTCTAACATTCGATTTGTTATGAATCAAATGCCCCCTAAAAATTAGTGCACATCCCAACTTCAAGACCATTGAGAAAATGTGAATACATTCCTTGCATATGGTCATATATGCGGCCTGAGTTTGCTGTGCTGCAGTCTGCATTTGCAATATCAGGGCAATAGTTGTTGCCCATCAACTGATCACTATTCTGCCCACCCTTCCATCTCTGTGATTGGTTAGACACCCTTAGCAACGACTTTTATTCTGTGATTGCCACACTTCCCACCACTGTTAATTGCACAATTTCAGATTTCTGGAAATCAGGAGACCAGTATGCACACATGACTTCCTGTTTTTCCAATTCCTGTTTCCTTTCATGGGAGCCAGTTTGGTCTTGTGGTTACGGTGCTGGACTCTTCTCTGGAAATCACTGGGTTTGATTCTGCACTCCTCCACAAAGCCAGCTGAGTGTCTTTGGGCTAGTCACAGCTCTCTTCCTGAGCTCTCACAGCCCCATCTGGCTCACAGGAGGGTGTATGTTGTGGGGAGAAGAACAGAAGGTTTGTCAGCCACTTTGTGTCCCATTAAAAAGGGTGAGAAAAGTGGGGAAGAAGAAGAGTTGGCTTTTCTACCCTGCTTTTCTCACCCAGTTAAAGGGACTCAAAGCAGCTGACAAACCTTTTGTTCTTCTCCCCACAACAGAACATCCTACGAGGTAAGTGGGGCTGTGAGAGCTCAGCAGAGACCTGTGACTAGCCCAAGGTCCCCCAGCTGGCTTCATGGAGGAGGTAGAAGAAGAGTTGGCTTTTCTACCCCACATTTCTCACCCATTTAACGGGACTCAAAGTGGCTGATGAACCTTCTGTTCTTCTCCCCACAACAGACAACCTGTGAGGTCTCCTCTTCTTCTCCTTCTTCTGTTGAATCATGTTTCAATCTGCAACAGATGAAAACATGAATTGGTCCTTCCAAATGGAGAAGAATCTGGTGAAAGGTGGAGAGAGAAAGGTTCCGTTTCCCCAGGCTGAGCACGAGAAAAACAAGGAGTGAGAGCGACCAAGTCAATTTTGGGTCCGTGTTATAATATAAATATGGGGATGACCAGAACACCCACTCAGTCCTCATTCTCCCCCAGAACAGAATAATGTCTGATCACACCCATGCACGTGATTTTACTAATTTGTTGCATGCTTATTTTGCATGATTTTTTCTTCTGTAACATGAAACGTTTCTTTTAGAGATGAGCATGATTTTTTTTGACATTCTATTCAAATCAAATACCCAAAAATCCAATTCAATTCAAATCTTTTAAATTCGAATTTAACAAGATTCAATTTGAATTTACCGAACTCGGATCTATTCGTTTGAATCATTGATTCAAATCCGCACATACGAAGGTCGACAACGCATCTTCCCCACAGCGGTACGCATCGGTACACGTCTGTATGCATCCCGTCGTTATCCTGTATGCAACCTGTTTTCGGCCCATATGGATTCGTACAAACGCATACGGATGCGGGAAAGATGCAGATCTTCAAGTACGCATCATATATGAACCCGTACACATATGAATGTCCAGATAACTGGCATAAATAGATCCGAAATTTGAATTTAATGTCGACATTCGAATTTTGGGACTTTTGATTAGAGTTCCAATGTCGAAATTCGGCACATTCAATTTGGATTTTGAATGCCTACAAATATTCGTACACATCCCTAGTTTCTGCCTGCAACCCAATTTTTAAAAAAGAGTCTTAAATTGCATGCCTCTACTCCATTTTACTCCAGTGGTTCTCATGCACTGGCTGGTGTTTCACTCGGCCAAACGCAATACCTTTTAGTAGGAAAGTCCCCTGCTTCACCCTTCCTTTTGTTTTCTGTGTACATTTACAGTCAATTGATACTTGGCTATTAAGCAAAAGAAATTAAAGCCCGCTCTGAAAATGCTGGAACAGCCATTTTTAATATACCAAAACAGCCTCTGCTGGGGAAGCAAAATATTGCTTCCTTGAAACTGATATGCAGGAGTAAAGTCAAACTTCCAGGCTATACTCGGGCCCCACAAGTAGTTTTCAGCCCCCAGAATTTTTTTATTTATTTATTATTTACATTTATATCCCGCTCCATACCCGAAGGTCTCCGGGCGGGTTACAACCTTAAAACAACAGATTAAAACAGAATGCACATTAAAAGACATTAAAAATTCAGTACATATAAAACAATACAATATACAGGTGGAAAGTATATTAAACAATACAATATAATATACAGGTGGAAAGTTCAAATGCAAAGACCTCAAATATCTAAAGGAACGCCTCCTTTCATATACACCTGCTGATGCCTTAAGATCCCCTGGTGAGGTCTACTTGGCAGTTCCACCATCTTCAGTAGTAAGGGGAGAGGGAACGCAAGGGAGGGCTTTCTCGGTGGTAGCCCCTAGGTTATCGAACAGTCTCCCCTCTGATGTGCATCAGGCATCCTCATTGAGTGAGCTGGGGAAGTGAAGATGGGGGATAGATCTGGCATCCAATCTATTCCAAACCTTGCCAGTGCTTAGGGATATGCTGGCAAGGTGCAAATTGGCTCCATTACAGAGGTCATTATGGAGCCTGGCAACAGGGCCTACACGGTTGCATGCCCAGGTTGCCATGCTGACCAGAAGACACAGTGGGCAATGCACTTGTGCCACCCCATCTCAAGCTCCACGTGGGAGTGGCTGCCCTAGCCCTGCCACTAGGACAGAGGTAGAAGAGTTACAACTGCTCTGGGCGGAGACACTTCTGGCAACAAAGATGCTCCACGTAACGCGGATGCTCCAGGCTGGACGGTCGACCACAGGGCCAAATGTGAATTGTCCCAGGCAAACCACACTTGAGGAACATCTTGCATCCAAACAAATTTGGGGACCTTTATAGGAAGACTGCAAAAGAAATTCTACCCGTTAAAAGGGAAGCTCTTATACTGAGCAAGTAAATACAAGCAGGGTTTAAATATTCCATCCCATGGGCATAGATTTACTGAAAGTACTGCACACTAATGCAAAGGGAGACAATTACACCCAGATCAAAGAAGGTGCATTTGAAGAGGAAAACTTCCATGCTCTGATGTACCAACAAATCTCCAAAATGTGTGAGCATATCTGAAATAATATCGTGCTCAGAATACAAATCCTTGTCTTACAATATTTCTCTGCATTATCCTAATATAATCCAGCGTTCTGCTGCATTGAAAGGTTTTTAGCCGAGGCTGAGGCTGCATTCCCATGCAACTTTAAATGTGAATTCGGTCTGTTTTCGGGATCAGACGATCCCATTTGTTTTTTCCTTCCTGGGCTTTATCCCGCTAAAATGTGCAGAAAAAAAGTCCTCAGAAAAACTGTTCTCGGTCCCGTTTACCAGTCTGCTTTTTTCTGCTTTGGGAACGCTACCAGATTGTCCGAGGAGGAGATCAGTCTTTTGGACTCCCCATCTCCGTGCTTCTGGCCAATGCCACACACACACCTTGCCATGCCCCCAATGCTAGCTAGCCAGAGATCAAAAAAGGTTCTGGATTTCCCCTGAATGCCACTGTAACTACGAGAGATACATTAAAAAGCAACATTAAAAAGCAATAACTGTGCAGCTATAGATCACAGCATCCCCTCCTGCTTTTCCTCAGGAGAAAGTTCAATTGCCAAGTTATTGCCTCCCCCCCCCACTCTCCCTCCATTTTAAAAGCACGTTGAAGCCCTTTTCCTTGCAGCAGCTTCCTACATTTTCTTGGATTGGTACAACAGTGGTAATAATGGAGGATGCAGCCTTTTGAGTAAAAGCAGTGGTGCTATCAAAGGGTAGATAGAGAAAATGTCTTTTCTCTGTCACACCACACTAGAACCAGGGGGCCCTCTATGAAGCTGATGGGCAGGAGAGTCAGATCAGACAAGGGGAAGGATTTTTTCACCCAGAGGGTCATCGGCTTATGGAATTTGCTGCCAGAAGAGGTGGTAAAAGCCACAGCCTAGATGGCTTTAAGGAAGAGTTAGATAAATTTATGGATGACAGATGTATTAATGGCTACTAGAATGGATGCCTATAAGTACATCCTTCAGGCTGGAGGGTACAGGCAGGATGCTTCTAAGGCCATTTGCTGGGATTTGTCTCTGCTTGCGATGCCCATGGGCAATTGGTGGGCCACTGTGTAAGATAGGAACTTGGACTGGATGAGCTGTGGTCTGATCCAGCAGGACTCCGCTTAGGTTCTTATGGACTAGATGGGCTGTGGCCTAATCCAGCAGGGCTCCTGTTATGAAAACAAATGTCTGGGGTTAAAAAAATGTGTGTATATATAGGCATGGATGGCAGAGTCCCAGGTTTAGGAGGCCAGGATAATTCACAAACAGAAGAATGATCAGCATTTGATATCTGATGGGAATTGTGTAGAGTGAAAAGTAAGACAGAAATATTGCAATTTTTAAGCGTGTCAATTAAAGAGTAGGCCCTCCTGATTTGACGGCATTTACCTGCAGCCCCTCCTGCCTGCCATCTCCTCCCACCTGTCACCTGAAGTTGCATCTCAGGTCCAAAAGCAGAGGCAGGCTTTCCGCTGGGACCCTGCTGAACATCTTGAGATCTGAGTAGTCAATGAAACAATTAAGAACAAAGGGGAACGGTCAATATCCCAACTACAAAAGGATCAGATTTTCCTATTTCTTATTGACCAGAGTCACAAAGAACACAAACAGCGGAGGGGGGCAAGGGATAAAGCCAACAGTTTCAAAGCAGCCAGCTTATTGCTCCCACACCTTATTTGCCTAGTGCATAATTTATTAGTTACATTATTGGACAAATAACGCTGCCTCCTGGCTCCGAAACGGATTTGCTCTGCTGCTTTGCTAGATGGCCAAGGGCTGCAGTTAAGTAAAGAGAAAAGTGTATTTTCTCTGTTTATGCACGAGTCCTTTTAGCTTGGCAGTCTTCGGGGTCTGCCCGTGAGCATTTACCTTGGTTGTTTATTATTATTATTATTATTATTATTATTATTATTATTATTATTATTATTATTATTATTATTATTATTATTATTATTATTATTATTATTGATGATGCACCGTTTAAAGATGTAGAGACCGATCCCCAGCAAAAAGCTGAGCTGCTGGCGATGGGATGTTGTTGCTGGAGCTGCTGGCCAAGTTATGGGGTGCAGAGGGCAGGGGTGAGAAGAGCAGCAGGGCACGCAGCTTGCAAGGCGCACGTGGTGCAGCACCGACAAAATGCAGAGGAAGTCGCCTTTAGAAGAAATCTCCAGCATGCCCGGGACTGCTCCTCGTGACTCTCCTCTCTGCCGCCTGCCCCGCGTCCCCCGGCCAATGCAGCCGCTCATCCGTCACGGGTCCGAGAAGGCGCGATGAGGAGGAGGATGACGGCGAGCGCCAAAAGTCACGTCCGCAAAACGGAGGCCACCTCCCCGAAGGCACCGCTGGGATTCGAACCCAGGATCTCCTGTTTACTAGACAGGCGCTTTAACCAACTAAGCCACGGCGCCAACCGCTAGGGTGAGCCGCCGAGCAGCCTTCATGTCTCCCTTTGAGAGCTGCTGGTGCTGCCGATCGCCGGCGACTGATGCTGCCGACCAGGTAGCAGGGAAGGGAAAGGAAGGGAAGGGCGACGCTATTCTGATTTGCAATTTCCCCGAGTATTTGCACGGGAAGAGTCCACCGTTTCTAACGCCTGGCTCTCCAGGCCGGGTGGCATTTTCTCTCTGCATCAGGGGGCCCAAGAATGTTCGTGGGTTTCGCTCATCTACAGAGTTTGTGCAAGGATCCTCTGCACACCCTGCAGTTGCCCAGTGCTGAACCGCTGCAGCCATGGCAATTACAGGATGGTTTTTAAAACAGGGCACCTCTGGAACTCTGGCTCCTTCCACACTGGGCCTTATTCGAGGTTATATCCCGCAATGGAGTCCGCCTGCAATCCGCACCTTGGTGTCAGCTGTGGGCCTGTCCACACGTAGCTGTGCGTTATGGTACAACAATACCGTTCCGCTGCAGGTGGGGAGGGCGGCGTTCACACTGAGTTCTTCTGGTATCCTTCCCCCAACCAGCGCAGATGATCCAACTGGCCAAATTGGCCGTGATGATGGCCACAAGAACATCTGCCGCATGCCCAGATGTTGCCATGGTGATAAGGCACAGGCAGGTCATTATGAGGTGTTTCCTTTAGATACTTGGTTAGGTCCCAAATCATGTAGGGCCTGGGGCCCATAAGTCGCATCTCTTCCATCTGCCACCATGACAACGCAACGCAACACAACGCAACACAACCCACCACCACTACTAGCACCCATTTCCAGAGAGACTGGTCAATATACAACGAACGCCCGACCACCCCGGGAAAGGTGAGGGTGAATGGGATATGGGCAAGGGGCGATTTCTCCCAGCACTGACATCTGTCCCAGGCCGTGTCTTCACAGCAACCTTACTCGGATTCAAAATGTTTTGAATCCTCGGAGTCCAGACGGCAGTTTGGCTTAACACGATTTCCGCGTGTTAAATCGTCCCAAAGCGTTGTAAATGTTAATCCTCATTTCAACAGATCTCACTCCGGTTCGTGCGCTTGAAACGTTTTACATTTTTTACCATGGGAACCCTTCCATGTTAAGAGATGAGAGTTTCCCTCCCCCAATAGCTTGCTTCCAAAGCAAGCTGTAAAAGCAGCGGCAGCCCGAACAGCAATCCAAGCAATCCACTGTAGCAAACAAGCAATTCACACCTGATAACCATCTTGCTATTGAAAGTGCTGACCTTCTAAAAAGGGAAAAGAAAAGCAACTGCCTTTTGGAGAGATGTATGAATGTTTAGAAAGGGACTTGACTTGCCGCCGCCGCTGCGCGCCCTGAGCAATCGGGAAAGGAGGGAGAAGAATCGCTGCCTGCCTGGTGCCGTTTTTCCTCCGTCCAGGCAAGGCAGCCACCCAGCTAGGCTCTGTGAAGGGGTCTCTTATGGGTGGTACGTTCACGCCAGGAGGAAGAGGACAGGGCAGCCCCGAAAAGCGGCTTTTAAAAGGTAGCCACTGGAGTCCCCCCTTGAGTCACGTATGTCCTCAGAATCCGGATTGAACACGATTAAGCTGAAAGTAATGGGAACAGGCAAATTCGCGTTTGCATCTGGTTCTGTTATCTCGGTTTAGGGAAAGCGATATAAGGTTGCCGTGGAGACACGGCACCAGTTGCCACCACACGGTCTTATACCCTGGGAAGCACCATCTGCACTTGCAGATGCCACCACACAGTCTTATAGCCATCTTGCCTGTAAAGGGATTGGAGGAGTATTGGAGAAAAGAAAACTAAGGCCGTGGTCACACCTTCACTTTAAGCCTTCCCTAATCTGTGGAAAGTCCACAAACGAACCGGATACAATTGGTTTCCCCGTGGAAAGCAAAAGCGCAAAAAGGCCCGTAGTCTTTTGCAGTAACAATAACAAAAATACAACAGCTCCTCGAATTTGTGGCTTCAAGTGCAAGCAACTATAGAAACATTTAAAATAATATCAGACTTTCAGGTGAAACCAATGACTGGTTCCAGATGGCAAAAGGAAAAGGGGAGATCGTGTTTAGGTTCCTGCTAGATGGCAAGGCAAAACGGTGGAGCAAACCTGGTCCCTGTTCGCCCTTGGCTTTAGTCTGGAATATATTCTGGAAAAGGAGCCTGCCCTCTACATACTACATAAGAACATAAGAACATAAGAGAAGCCTTGCTGGATCAGGCCACAGCCCATCTAGTCCAGCATCCTGTTGCACACAGTGGCCCACCAAATGCTCATGGGCATCTCAAGCAGAGACAAGGACAAACCTTCTCCTGCTCTCGAGTCCCAGCAGATGGCCTTAGAAGCGCCCCAGTTCCTCCCCGCCTGCCAGAGTCTGCATTATGGCCAAAGTGTGAATAGGCCTCTGGTCTCTTACCTTTCTGGCTCTTGCTGACACATGCGTCTGATGCCACAAAATACCCACAACCTGCCCTCACACTTGTGCAGTGGGCATTTTCATCTGTGGCAACCCCTCCATAGTGCAAGGATAGTTCTGGGTTTTAGACCCCGTGTGGACACAGCCTGTCGCCTGCAGATGTTCCACGCTGTATCCAGATCCAGAGACCTTGTCTCCTTTAACTATGATTTTTCTAAAAAATTACGCTTTAAGTGAATTACATGGAACAAGAAGTTGTATTAATTCCATTACCAGCATTGTTTTTTAGAATAACTTTGTCTTCAGTCAGATATTCTGAATCCTTCCTAGGACTCTGGTTGACAGGAATATTAGAAGAAGAGGACAGTGAAGAGTAAAACAGTGTTTCAAAAGTACAAGCAAACAACTTTTAATGCACAGCTTTAAAAAAAACTGCACAACACAAACAACTATTTTAATATTGCTGCTTTCTTTAGAGATCCGGAAGCAAAGGAGGTGGTTCTGGTAAAATACTTTTTTCGCGACTTGCCAGTCGACAGAAAACACAGTTCGTTTCCACTTTTTCCTCATCGTTCTGGAAGATCAGGAAAGACTTCCCACATTTTTCACACTGCATTTTGTTTGGAAAAACAAAACACTGATTCAAATGTAATAGGCATTTTTACCCAGACACACTAATACTTTTTTACAGCAAAATATTGTATACGTTCATCACTGGTGCAATCCCCAGCTGGACCACCAGGACTTGAAGTGCAGATAGCCTGGCCTGGTACGATCCGGTCCGGCTCATCCCAGCTCAGCCTGGCCCGACTGCCATGGGCAATGGCCACAGCAACATCTAACATGTGCTAAGACATTGCCATGGTGATTAGCCCGTGCACATGCCTGCACAGTTGCATCTGTGCCGGCCTGTCCAGTTGCAGTTGTTTGCACCTGGAAAAGAGCTCACTGGCTGCTCCTGGTCAGGCTGCTGCTGCCAGACTTGTGAAACAGAACTGAGCAGATGCCACTTGAACAGTTTTTTGCTGAGCTAACGGATGTTGTGAAATCAGAATTAATAGAAAGAAAAGGAAGGAAGGAAGCAGGTGCAGCATGGAATATGCAGATCTCTCTGCTCTTGCAAAACAGTTTCAAAGATCTGTTATCCAGACCTGTAAGATAATACATACACCAACCTTAGCTATTTTAGAGCCTCTTCTTTTTATGGCTTCAATCACCACAGGGACGTCATTCGCATTTGTAATGTCCCAGACTCTTACAGTACAATCCTAAAGTATGCAGATTATTTTAAATCAATTTCCAGAACAGCATTCCTCCCTCCCCCCCCCCGCCTCGGTTGCTCAGTAGTCCTCAAGACTTGCAAGCTTCACAGGGTCACACTATTTACAAAGTCTACATTCACTTTTTTTTCGTTCTCAGCCCATTTCAGATCTTTAGTCCCTTTTATTTCAGAAAGTGGGAACGTGCAAGTAAACTATTTTGGGAGGGAGCTGTACTTCTTTGGGTGTGCTCCCCATTTCCTCCTGTCCAGTGGCAGACTCTGTTGTGCGCTTGCACTCATTAAAAGGAGGCCTCTGCGCAAAGACGGCACTGTGCTTCAGCAGCTGTAGCGCAAATGGCACAGAACAGCCTATCAGCCGGAGGGTCGGGGTGCCTGCTGGTCGGTGTACATCACGACTGCGCCTGTGTGGCGATACTGTCCCCTTAACCCAAGAATATCCCACATCACCATCAAGTCTGCCATCAGCACCACAGAACTGCATTGTGGGACGCATGCCACCTTGGATGTCTCAGGGGAAGGTGGAGGCCATTTGCTGATCATTAGGTTCATTACCATGAATATTCACCCCCTGACACATTCCTATTTTTCATTGTTTGACAGCAACCAAGACCCGCATCGCAAGCGGCTTTGAAATGGCAAAGTAGCACAAAACAGCAATTACAAAGGAAAACCAGTATGATATGCCCAAATCCAATGCCAAACATCAAGATGGAAGGTATTTTAGTTTTCCTTCTTTAAGTGATTGCTTTTGTAAACTGATTCATGAGCCCTGCCAAAAATATTTGCACCTTACACATGTTTACCTAGAAGTAATGTCTGCTAACCTGCATAGGTCTTTTAAGTACGTGAGGCACAGGGCAGCTATTTAAATTGGTTACAACTTCCCTGTTATTTCCATATGTTACCTGTGAGGAGGAAACAAGCCAGTTTTTGTCTTTGCTAACTTCAATGTCTGTCACCCAGCCTTCATGACCCTATAGAGGAACAATATTTCAGTTAAACCAAAATAAGATTTCTTGCATATTTTCAACAACAGTACTAAACACACTTACCGGCCTGTTCTATTTACTTACGAGGGACACATATCTGAGCAGACAGGCTGAGTAAATATTTACTTTGTTTCTTTCTGATTCAACTTCTTAAAAGCCTTTTCAACTGAAAAGAGCTATGCGTAAAGAACGTTCATTTCCTTAGAAGGCAAATGTTGGCGATGCACTATCGTTGCCTAATTCAAAGGCATTTTGAGGGGTTTTGCTGAAGAATTTTGTTTTGCTTTAATGCACGTTCCTACCACCTGTGCATATATTTGGGGGATGTGATGAGCTGTGCTACTGCCAAGGCATACACCTTACCTGCATAAAACTGGCATTCTATTTTTGGAGGAAATAAAAAATAGTCTGCATTCATCCTCTGGTGGCAAAGGGAGCAGCACTAAGGTGGAGATGTGCATATCTCACAAAGTTCACACCTGTCTGCCAAGAGCCTCCATTGCACTGGAAGAGTTCCAGAGACAGGCCTTTGGCAGCGTAACACCTGTGTAAAGAAGGCACAAAGGTTGCGCACACAGTGGCGGCAAGAGTGCCTCAGGGTACACAGAGTCCTCAGCGTATTCTTCCTCCCCTGGCAGGTCCTCCAGTGGCTTTCTCAAAACACTCAACAGCAGCTGTGTCCCCGGGTCTGCCTTGGACTGCCTTGCCCTGTGGATGTGAACGCTCCTTGAGTCTTATCGATTTCGCTTATTGGTTCTTAAGCCAAACTCTGTCTTTGATCCAGTTCACCAGCACAATAAATATCCCGTGCGACTAATTAGGCACCATTTTCTGAGCGTGTCCGGAGCAGTTTTTCAAACTCGATGATGTTTCTATGGTTCCAGGAAGGACAAGGACCCTCTCTGCATTGAGCATTATTCCAGATTATATCTCAGAACAGGGTCCTGCCACCCACATGCTAGTGCAAACTATAACAGGCATCGGTTGAGGCCTGCCACAGTCTGCTCCAGCATGCGGATGGCAGGTCCCTCTACCAGGATATAACTGGGAATAAGGCCCAGTGCAGAAAAGGGCAAGGATTCCCTGGCCTAACATAAGCAAAACAGAACGTTTATTTGTAACACCCCTTTCACCAAAGGGCAGCACATCGGAGAAATGATTGCTACTAGCATAGGCCACTCTCAGTCAGCTCACACAAGCTGTCTTTGCATTAGGTTACATGTGAAGGCTGCATGGGGGTAGTGGGGCTGTAGCTGCGCAGTCACGCACCGCATCCCCCATTGCCCCAGCGTGCACGGCTGTTGCTATGGTGAAGTGGACAGTCCCGAAGAGGACCGTCAGCACTTTGGGAGTATGCAGGTAAGTTTGAGTGAAGTTCAGGCCAGCACTCAGTGCACGAATGCAGGCCACCGTCAATGAACTTAACTTCCATGGGACACTATCTCAGGGACGTTAAGCGCAAAAAAGCCCCATGTCTTCTAGTTATATTATTTTAAATGGTATTTTTAAAAAATCTTTTCTTTTCTTTCTGCTGTACTTTCACCCCTTAGGATTCTTAGCTGGCTATGCCAGCAGTCACCCAATTGGCAGTAAATATCTTAGCTGGCCTTGACAGCTGGGAAAAGGGAGGCAAACACAGAGGTGAGATGAGCATAAGGCGGTTTTCTGATCTGTGATATCTGGGGGCTGGGACAGAATGTTCACACTGAGCTTATGTGGAAATCACACAAGAGGACGTGCTGCAGCCATTTGTCAGTGTTCAAGATGAGATCATCCTCAAGAAAATTAAAATGGCTAATGCATGAGGTAACTATATCAAGCTAATGAATAAAAAGACCCCACGGTAATCACTGGACTATTCTTGTGGAAGAAGCGTTTTTTTAAAAAAATACCTTTTCATTAATTTCAGGACTGAACCTCCTTGGAACCTTCCATGGAAGCATAATTAAGGATGCCACCTCACAGGCATGAAAACGGGCATATGGGGACAGGAGTGCAGAGTGCCACCCTAAAGGCTGGTGCCTCTCACTCCTAGAGCTCAACAGAGCCCCTGGAACACCCCAAGGTATCAGAGTGGGCTATGGCATGAAAATGGCACCATAGACTGCTCCAACCTCCATGCAGTGCTCTAGGTTGGTATACCAGACCGGCCATTTGTGTGCAGATGGCACATGAATGAGTGATTCCATATACCAAGGCCCAAGAGCTGGTATGCCACTTCTGGCTAGGTAGCCAGTCAAAACATCCCATCATGGTGCAGGATAACCTATTGAAGCTACTGAATGAAACTTACAAAGCTTCAAGGTTTCCACCCCTGCAGTTTAGCATCATATAGCAAGCAGCCCCAGTTGGTCATTTTGGGTGCTTCCGCACAGGGGCAAATAAATCCGGACCTACTGCGCCTGGATTTAGTAAAACCGGATTCCAGAGGACCCGGTTTTACTAAATCTGGAACCCCGGTAGATCCGGATTTACGGGGTAGATCCGCATCTAATAGATGTGGATCTACCCCCCTCCCCGTCCCTCTGCACATGCGGCGGGAGGGCGGAATAGATCCGGATGGGAGGTGGGTGCTGTGCGTCCGCACAGCACCCGCCTCCCATCCGTGCTCCAGGGCTCTCCCCTGGCCCGCCATGATTGGCTCCGAGTAGCCAATCATGGCTGGCCGGGGGAGGGCCCTCGGTAGGTACACTTGCACTGTGCGGACGCGTCCTAAATGGATGCGTTTTCACAGCGCAAGACCCATTAAGCACACATAATATGTGGTGTGCAAGTAACACCCATTTAGCACACTTTAGTCATGGATAGGTGCAGACGCACCTAACCGGAAGTGTGCTAAAGGACCCGCAAATACGGATGCGCCGCTGCGAAAGTGTTTCTAATCCGTGTTGCTGTGCGGACACACCTCACCGGATGTGTCCGAAACAGCAACGCCTGTGTGGAGGCGCATCACCAGATGTGTGCTTAATGGGTGTTAAAGGGCCTGTCCGGAAGCACCCTTTCTGTCCAGTGCTGAAATGCACTAGGGGGATACCATTTCCAATATTTCCTTACCACCACCACCTACACACTGGTGACAAGGTTAAAGACGACTCCAATACAGCCTTGGATTTGTTAACTGCACGCTGCATCTAGGTCTCTTTCAAGGGCGGATTCTGTGCTTTGGAAACAGCCAGTGGGCCCCGTGGGAGCAGACACGAGCACTGTCTCTTCCCAAGAGCTGTCATGCAGCATTCTTTTTGGTCATGCCTGTATTCCCCTTGCAAATGAAAGCTGACGTTATACCTTTAATTTTATTTTTTTATATGCCTCTTGCAAGTCCCAGACAGAAATTATTTTGTCATAACCTCCAGACACCACAAGCGATGCTGAAAAATAATGTTATGTTATTAATTTGCATTTTATATTACATAAACAAAGCCCATCTAATGCAGTAAAACATCTGCTGCTAAAATATTACTGTACATTAAGAGTTAGGCTGCGTCCCCATTGCCATTTTAATCCGAATTTGATTCAAATTCGGGAAGGAGTGTCCCCCTGGCCACTGTAATTAATCTGAATCGAATCTGAATTCAGCACCCAGCATCCCCATGCAATTCCTTGTTCCCAGATTTTATGACTATCCTGCCTAAATCCAGAGGAAAAAAAGTCCTGATGAAAACAGGACTGAGTCCCATTTTGGACCGAGTTTGCTTCCCCACTCCCCCACATGGGGACAATACCGGGCTATTTGGGGTGGAGGTTTAGCATTCTGGCCAATGGCAGCCAGCTGGGGGTGGTTATTTTACAGATGTGAAGCTCCCATCCTCCCTTGCCATGCTTGCAATGAAACCTCCATACGGCACAAAAATTGGGAGAGTTCTTCTTGTCTCTTATTTAAAGGGGCTTTAACATTTTTGCTGAAAAAAAGCTTTTAAAAGCTTTTTGCTGGGAACATATACTGTATCTTGAAACATGTATCTCTTGCAAAGGACAGAAGCTTAGGAACATTTGATTTGATACAAAGTTAACTGTAAAAGAAAATAATTCCAATCCTGTTTGAATTCCCTTCCCTTCACATTTGCTACTGTTTTTGCAGGCAGGGTTTGCTAGCGGGACTACATTGCCTTGCAGATGTGCATGAGCTTTTGGCCAGTAATCTCAAAAGGGGTGAGGGGTGTGCGAAAGAAAGTATTTGCAGATAGAATGTATTTTTAAAACTTCTGTTTTTGCTTCTTCTCTTGCAGGCTGGGTTTGCATGGGGGGAGGGGGGATTTGAAAGCCTTGATTTTAATGTTTAAAAATAGTCCCCAAACCCATTGTGCAGCCCAGCCCAGGACAAATGGCACCATCTCCCTAGGTTTTGAAAAGCCTGGAGTAAGGTGACCTCAGGAGAGTGCTCACCTTGCTCCTATAGCCAAGTTATGCATTTGTTTGCTTGCTTGCTTGCTTGCTTAAGGACTTCTTTAAATTGTAAGCCTGAGGGCAGGGACCTGTCTAAGATTAATATAATATTGTAACCCGCCCTGAGACCTTTGGGTATAGGGCGGGATAGAAATACAAATAAATAAATAAATAAATAAATAAATAAATAAATAAATAAATAAATAAATAAATAAATAAATAAATAAATAAATAAATAAATAAATAAATAAATAAATAAATAAATAAATAAATAAATAGTTTCAGAAGAAGAGTTGGCTGTCCTACTCTGCTTTTCTCACCCATTTAAGGAGACTCAAGGCAGCTGACAAACCTTCAGTTCTTCTCCCCACAACAGACACACTGTGAGGCCGGTGGGGTTGTGATTGCTCGGAAAGAGAGCTATGACTAGTCCAAGGACACCCTGCTGGTTTCATGGAGAAGTGCGGAATCAAACTGGGAGATTATCAGGTAAGAGTCCGACACCCTAACCACTAGACCAAACCGGCAGTATATGAAAGAAGCCAGAGTCCAGTTATATTATGATGGCAAGTAAGTCACTCAGTATTAGACTTACTAAAAAAATGTTTCTTATCCTTTGGCAAGTAAAAATGTCCAAAGGAACAACAATAGGGAAAAAGCATAACTTGGAATTTTGTTTTTCTGCTCAGAAATTCATTATGATTTATTAAGACAAGACTGAAAAGTCAGCAATTTCCAATTTACTTCAGTTACTCGAACTGTTAATCAAAGAGATGGGGAAAATAGTTATGCAAGTGAAAATTAAGCTAGAGGTTTAGGCACTCTTGATAGAAACAAATAAGTGTTATTATTCAAGATACTGCTATAATTTTATTCCCAGAACTCACCATCTTTACTAACATCACAGCAGCCAACAATACCTATATGGCCTTGTTCCAAAGTAATTGGTCCATGAGAACGAAACTCCCCTGTTCTAATATCCCATAATTTTAGGACTTCATCCCAGCCTGCTGTGCACAAATAATGACCATCCATGGTGAAACAGCAATCTGAAATTGCATTGTCGTGTGCCCTACAAAAGAAAAGAAAAATCACCACAATATGATATATTCATACCACAGATTTTTCTAGAAGGCCTTGGAGTTATTTGATCAAAGAGCTGCTCTAGAGAATGCCAGCTGGAAGCTACTTGTTTTCCTAGATGCACAGTATTACTCCTAGACACAATTTTTATTGTTGGGATTGTTATTTATTGTTGCATTGCACTAGGTAATAGCTTGAAAACTAAACCAAGAGACATACATTAAAATTTTTACTTAGTTTACTGCTGACTTTCAGGTAAATTCAGATTTCCAGGAAAATACTGTTTTCAAAGAGAAGGCTAATTTTTACGTATTTTTATATTTTATGGCCAGTCTAATAAAGTGTTTGTGCTTTGGGTACAATCAGATGTGCAAAACTGAGCAGAGCCAGCTTGGAAGTATTGAAAAGAAAATAACCAGAACAAGCCAAAAATACTAAGCCACAGTTATACCTCAGTTTTATGAGAACTGAGATCAGCTGGGCAACAGTGTAGGGAAAGTGCCTTTTCCCGCACTGGCATCACGCACAGATCTGGATATTTGAATAGAGTGAAATATTCAGAAGTTTGTGTGTGCCAGCCCTCTCAAATGCCATTTTTGCCTCAGATTCAGCCATACTGTTGTGTCCTGCTCTCCACCTGCTGAGCTTCTGAATCTGGCATGGAAGCTCCTGACTTAGAGCCGCAACAATCTGGATCTCCTAGTACTGGGCTTGATTCATAGCCTTAAGAACCTGGGCCCTCTGTAAGTCTAGGCTGCATTCCCACTTGACTTTTTAACACTGGGTTGGACTTTTAAAATCCAGATTTAGGACTGAGTGTTCATTCAGTGTACCCATTTTCTTGAGGATAACACAGACTGAATGTGAATACCACAAAAAAACCCAGCACGGAGAAACAGGACCTTTTAATCTCTGCCCCTGTCCAACCCGTTAAGCCTGCCCTGCTCAGAATCAGCTGAAAGAGCAGAACAATGATCCCTTTCATGCTCTCCTTTTCAGATTGGAAGATCCCTCCTAGCTGGTTCTTCATTTGAGCTTAAAGAAGAGAACGGACAGCGCAAATTCCATTTCAAAAAGGAGGCTGACAGTTCACAGGGGGAGAGGCTACTCTCTATTTCAGTTTCCCTGTTTCCTCAAAACACAGACTCATGGCTTGGCTTTCCCCTGCTGTGCAAGCCTTGCAACAATGTATTGCTTGGGGGCTGGGTTTTTAAAAACTTTTCCTGCAGCCGTACCTCTCCTAATCGCAGTGCGTACAGAGCAGGCATGACAAGGGGAGGGTGGAGACCTTTGCAGCTGTGAAACCCCACCCACATCTCGCAGGCATTGGCCAGAAGGATAGATCCCCACCCCAAATAGTCCCATAGCATTCCCAAAGGAAAAATATAATGTGGGCTGGGCTCCAGAACTGAGAAGAGTTTTTGTGAGGACTTTTTTTTTCTACAGATTTTTGCAGGACAGTCCTCATAAAGTCTGGGAATAATAATAATAATTAAAAAAAGGTCTCCCAATCCCAGAACTGAATTCTATTTGGATTTAAACTTATATGGGAACACACCCCTAGTCTCTCTAGGCTGCCCATTGCTCAGCCCCACCAGGAGAAGGCAGACAGGTGCAGGGCTAAACATTTCAGGCAGAAAAGGTTAGCAATAAGGTCCTAATCCTCTGACTCAGCAGGTTCTGAGTCGGAATAAATATCTGGTTTTTGCAGAGGCCTGCTGTTGGCAACAACTGTCCTGAAGTGTGAACTCATTTTTTTGTTTGTGAAACCTTATTTCCTGGACTGTTTTGACCCCTGCTTTTGAACAATGTTTCCTGGCTTGGCATTTTGGACTCTCACTGAACTGCTGGCTTTTGACCCCCTGCAAAATGGTAAATTTGGACTCATGTTTGTTACAGGTTTTGTCAAAAGTTTAGGAAAGCTTGCTCTTTCAGTTTGCTCTATCACTAAGCACACCTCTCAGTAAAGACTGTAGTTGCTTTGCTTTAAGTTGCTGCCTGGTTTTCTGCTGAGCAGGGAAGCTTGTTCTCCAGGAAAGCATCACACTGCTGAGCTTCCAGAGAGGTAGGTTTTAATGCTATTCCTGGAAAGCTAGCACTGAGCATTGGATTTTCCCAGAAGAGGAAAAAGCAGGATTTTACCCCTATATAGGGCCATGTTGGGGTTGCCACAGACACCCAGGTTTGCAGTGCATGTCTGGTGGAAGAAGGCAAGAGCTAAATGTAGAATCTTGTTTATATTACATGTAGATAGTGTAGTGAGCCCAGAAAAATTTGTCAGTACTCTACACAGAAGCAACCATAGCAGCCCAATCTATAGCTGTATCATTATTTCTTACCGTTCAATTGTGATTGTTGTGGATTGTGCAACAATATCCCAGAATTTGACACACATGTCAGATGACACTGTCGCTACTCTTTGATTTTGAGGATCAAAACGGCAACGTCTCACAGTGCTTTTGTGATGATCTGAAATAAGTGCCGCCTGCAGTTTGTACCACTGAAGAGAAAAGACCTCAGACTTTTGGGAGTATAGACATTTTATTTAATTTATGTAGCTGCTCAATAACAAAAGTTGTGTGGTTGGCATGCAAAATTATAAAAGCATCGCATAAAATGAAATTCAGAACAATAAAAATAAAACAATTAACTGAAGCACATAACACACATATAGAAGAAGAGTTGGCTTTTATACCTCTTTTTTCTCACCCATTTAAGGGGACTCAAAGTGGCTGACAAACCTTCTGTTCTTCTCCCCACAACAGTCGCCCTGAGAGGTAGGTGGGGGGTCATGAGAGCTCAGAAAGACAGCTGTGACTAGTCCAAGGTCACCCAGCCTGCTTCGTGGAGCAGTGTGGAATTGAAGCTATCAGATAAGAGTCTGACCCTCTAACCACAAGGCCAGACTGGCTCATCAAGCGGTGCATTCTTGAAAGATCTGGCTGAATGGAAAGCTGTTAATGGGGAGAGCCTGAAAGCTTAAGCACCGCAGCCAGGAAAACCACATTCTTTGTGGTCTTGATGTCATAGAGACACACACTGTATGGTTCTGTGACAGATCTTAGGCACGTATGGAACAAGATGCTGCTATGCAAATTGCTCAGAGATTTCGAAATCTTAAGACATCGGGGTCAGTTCTTACAAACTGGCAACTGGTACTCGTCCTTAGGGGAGGGGGAAATAAAACAATGTTACATTTGTTACACGTGGAATAAGAACAGTCAGTGCCTCCAACTTCTAACTCCTTGGCAGCCTCCAAATAACCCACTAGCAAGAGATAACACAGGACATTGATCCCCTGCCATTATCCTTTGCTTCGCACATTCTGAGCATCGGAGTGCCCCAATGCGTTTCCCATCACTTCTGCCCGTGTGTGGACGCCCGTTTCAGCCTGTTTTGGCACTGGTGGACAAAGATTGCGGCACCCGGACACCGTCTGCACTTCAGTTGAGTGTCCAGACACATGGGAGGAGGGTTCACCAGTGCAAATGCTTAGTCCACACGTGGGCAAGTTCACCCTTTACTTCCCAGGGACAGGAAGCAAAGGGCGAATTACCTCTATAGACAGTTTCCGTGGATACTTTGGCGCATGAAGCACTCAAGGTAATCTTTGCTACACTGTGCTATATAACCAAGCAATTAAAAAACCAAGTGAAAATATCGATAAATTACACAATATGTTCAGAAATCTGGTCCTTCTAGAGAAACCAAGAACACAGTTCCTGTGCTAAAGAAAAATATTGCACATGCATATTAAATTACTGATCTATCAACTCCTATGCAAATGGAGAGGTTCTGTTTAAGAGAATTATATTCGTCACAGCACCACTGAAATCAGTGGTACATATGTGTATAAAACAGAAAATATTAACCACATTTTCCTTACCTCTGACGTATGATACCTGTTTAGCATCTTCTGCATCACAAATGAATAAAGCATTTTCCATATCTGAACCAGAGACGATATATTTGCCATCTTGAGAAAAATCACATGAAGTTACAAGGCCATCCTGCTCAAGAGTCCACTACAGAGGGAAATAAGTATTTGAAGATTTTTTTTTTCAGGTTAATGGTAAGTTCAAAAAATGAATGACAGCAAGACAACTTTGATTTGTTGAGATTCAGGGCATGTCTCCATGGTCTCTTTTTGCTTCTCTCTTGCATCTGATTTTAAAAATGCATGTTGTAATTAGAAATAAAGCGTCCCCATGTGGTTTGGGGCAAAGCGGATTTAAAACATACAAGCTGCTTTTTGTGAACCTGCATCTTTTTCTCTCCCCCCCCCCCCCCGCAGTGATGACAGGCAAAAACCTCAATTCAACCTCCACAACACAACACAGATCATCCCTTTACTTGGCTGCAAAGAGTTAAAAGCATAACTGAAAGCAGCTAGCTCTCTCCATAACTAATGCTTGTAACATAGTTACAAGCAAAACTGAAAGCAGCTCAACTCCCTGCAGCTGCCTGTGTGCAGAAGCTGTCCAGCAAACTCTCTCTTTCTTTCACATTATTGGAAGGGGGAGAGAAATTCTGTGCTTGCTATCAGGGGAAAGTGATGCTAATTATCTTAACAACGAAGGGGGAAACATCTGTTTTAAGAAGAAAGAGATCGGTGGTCTGATTGTGTGCTTAAATGGAGAGATTTGCTTTTAGTTATGCTTGGTTAAAAGCATTGGTTATGCTTTTAACACTCGGCAGCCAGGAAAGGGATGTTTTAACACATACACACGTAAAGAGTGAGAAAGATTAATGTAGCCGGAAAGACACTTTAAAGAAATCCGCATGCATCTCCATGCTCCCAGGATAATCTGCGTTTTCCCCCAACGTCAGATGTAGTACTGTTCGAAAGGGTTTTTTTTCTACCACGGATTTTCCTCCTTTGCGGCTGATGTAGCCCAGAGTAAAGTTGTGCATGGAGATGCTCCAAGACAAACCAAGCCTAAATCCGGAGTATTTTTGGCATGTAGATGCGGCCTCAGTAGGAGTTAATGATGTCTAGGACAGGAAGATACTACAATAAGGGATGAAGTTACCTTATAGCCCCATTCACATATAAAATAAATAAGGACTGGGAAAGTCTAGATGATTGCCAAACTCTTTTTTCCCTTTCGCCAAAATAAAAAGGATCCATATAGTGTAACAGCTAGAGTGGGTATTCTGATTTTTGATAAACTACTTTTAAAGCTTTCTCCAGAATGCATTTGAAGGTAAAAAGTCCATCACAAATAAACAAGGAAATAAAAATAAATGTTTGTTTTAAGAATTTTGGACAAAACAAATTGAACTAATGGGGAGGGTAGCATTATTTATACTTTTCTAATTCATTAATGCTCTACTATAACAGTGTTTACTAAGCAACTCTCTGACCCAAAGAATATGTTTAAAAATATTAGGATTTACTGAAAAAAATATTTACTTTATAGTTGAAAAACTCTTTTTTAAAAAAATAGTATAGTACATACAAGCACTTTTCCTGTTTCAACGTCCCAGGCCTTTAGGCTTTTATCATACGATGCTGTTATCATCCTAAACATTAAGCAGATTGAAACTTTCAGAGACTGAAAATGAGAAAGGCATTTGTATGTTTAGCTGACAAATTAATTCTATACTAAGCAGAACAGTCTTTATTGATTAATCATCATAAAATTGATCAGTCACATAAAATGGCTACTTACAAAAGCAGTAGAAAATGGTACAGTCTATCACAAATTATCCCCAAGCTGTGGTTGTACCTTAAATTTAAACCTTCTTCAGTCCATCTTCAGGTCAACTACTCAAACCTTTTTCATTTCTATCATTTATTTGTGAACTTTCATTCAGGAAAGTCCAAATGGAGGATGAGAAGTCCACAGACAAAGCAGATAGAAATGAAATGGGCATTCAGATCTGAAGAAGGGCTGAAGAAGACTTAAAGTGAAGGTGTGACCAGGGCCCAAGACAGTCTAATCCAGTGTAATGAATGTTGTGATTTCTTCCTAGTTGCTTGGTGTTCTCTGCATGTCTTAACTTTGCTGAATGCCAACTTAAGCCATGCTGTGACACTGCTTGATTGTTAATCGACTGGTAATAAATACCAAAATAATACTGTTAGGGAAGCTCCTGGTAGGTGAATAAAACAAGACAGCAACAAATGACAATATTTTTATCCTGGCTTTTTAACCTACGGACATTGTTGCAATGTGCCCAATTTGCAGACAATCCCACGTACATGCTAGAAGAAGAGTCTGCTTTTCTCACCCATTTAAGGAGACTCAAAGCAGCTGACACAGCTTTCTGTTCTTCTCTCCACAACAGAACACCCTGTGAGGTAGGTGTGAGAGCTCATAAACAGAGCTGTGACTAGCCAAAGGTCACCCAGCTGGCTTCATGGAGGAGTGAGATATGAGCCCAGCACTCTAACCTCAAGGCCAAACTGGCTTTTATGCTGTGGGAATTTGGCATTATATGAAGTCATAGGTGACTCTGCTCATTATCTTAATATGCTTTGCTCTGAAACAGGTGTTTCCCAGAGTTAATTCTGCTACGTATTTTCCTGCAGCTCTGAAGCTTAGTAAAAACTCTGCCACTGATAAAAAATAAAATAAACAAACACCATTATATTATAAAGTTATTAAGAAATACCTACCCCCAAATTGCTATACTCCCAAGTAAGAAGTTATTTTATCTATGTTCATCTGGCAGTTTATTTTGACATTATCCATTATGGGATAGTAACATTTCTGCATTATACAAAACATAAGCACTGCATGTTTTTGCTTGCATCTGATAACTAGCACGTCACACAACTCTTTAACGCTGGCAAAAAGATTGCAAGATTTAATTGCGAAAACAAGCCAGGTAGGAAGATTGTTCAGATTCTGAATACCTAATAACATAGGGGACTTATTATTTTTAGCTGATGCTGTCCTTCATTTTGCATTGAATTATTCCCGAGAACTTAAGGTGCTTTAATGTATCAGTGTAAAATGTGTACAGATCCAGGCCTTTTGCAATTGATTAATGGAGATTTTGTCAATCTGCTGATGTTCTAAGTGCTGACCAAGGTTTTTGGGTACAGTTCCCAGTCTTCTTCTTGAGGTTGTTACAACTACCATTACTATTAAGTATATTTATATTTATTATTATTAATCATTTGTTTTTCTCTTAGCTATAGCTAAAAAAAGTAGCTAATATTTCTTCTTTTCTTCCATAACATGAAGGCAATGTGTAAAATATTTTAAGAGGCAGAGTTTTAAATGCTTTTCATTTAAAAAGCATTTCATGCTCCACGCCTAATCAACAATTAGTGAACTTCTGGTGAGGCAGGGGATGGTTGGTGACAGTAATGATCTACTTCATGTGTGGATGCTCTTCACCAGAAGTTCACTAATTCTTCATTAGAGGCCGTAGTGTGAATAGGTCTCTGGCCTCCAAAGTTGACTCAGGACAGACTTGGTGTGGACCACCAACAAGAGATAACCTGCACCATGAGGAAAGGCCCAAAGTCTTCACGAACTTTCTAAAGTAAAATGGCATGGTTTGTTTCTATTTGCTTTTTATTCTTTCCTCTCTTCTCAATTCAATGTATCTCTTGCAAGCTCCCTAAGACCTTTGGTGGAGGGTGGGATGTATATGCAAATAAATAATATACAAAACACAGAGATCACCTTTTGTTGTTGGGACTCAGACAGCATTCAGAAATTGGTCCAGTGTGCTCATCCTTAAAGGTGCAGATAGAGATAGAATTGGCAATATCCTTCAATAACAAAATGACAAGGTTGTAAACATTTAATGCGTAAAGAATGGGAGTGGAGGGGAATACATCTTTTCTTTAAAATGTTAATAATTCTGATTTTAAAAACTGCCCCTAAGAATTCTGAAGTACAAGTATATCTATTTTCCATTTATCTCATCACACATGATACACTTATCTCATATAATCTCCTCATAGGGGAGAAATAAAGAAGAAATAAACTTCATGCTCTGCAGTCACGCTTGCCTTTTATGTGAACAGAGGCTGTCCTCTGTCTGGAGGGGTCAGAAGTTAAAATCTTTTTCCGTTTTCTTTTTGTGGACTTTTCTTCACTGATTGGGCCTATTCAATAAACAGATTCTCCCAGCACTGTGTCTGTTTCTGCTGCAAGAAATGAACCCAGGGAAAGAACTCTAAACCCTGAAGGTTCAATGTGATGGCAGCCACCATGGAGGCAGAGTGGGCTTAAGGACTGTGCTGCCAAACTTCCAGATAAGTAGGTTTTCACACTATTACAGGAAAATCCATGCTGAACAATGGGTTTTCCCAGAACAGCAAAAAGTGCCATTTTACCAATGGACAGTGGGCCTATGTTAGGGTTGCCACAGATAGGTGCGGCAGTTCCAACACAGCCATAGCATAATCACACTTTGTAACCAGTCTGGATGCAGCCTAAATCAAAGTTTTTTGGGCAAATTCAGCTTAACCCAAATAGTTCTAACCTTAACCCAATTATTATATGTGATCCAGAGGTGGTTTACCAGTGCTTTCTTCCATGAAACTATTTGACTCAAGTACTGTTCTTTAGGTATCCTGGGGAAGGCCACAGCAAGTCAATACAGAAAGGCTCTCTGTGGCCCAAGACACTTTCCACACTGAGCTTTATATCAGAATAATATTATCACCCTTCAACGTCTATTGCAGAATAGAGGAAGCCCTGCTCCTTCATCAGTACGCTTTGTCCGCACTCCACTCCACAACTGGAACAGAGTCTATATTCTGGAATATAAAGGCTATGCAGATATCGCACCCTTGTAGGCTGAAATGTCATGGGGCACCCATTCCAGCGCCACTGGATTTTTGTGCAACTCTGAAACCGGCCCTCCCAGCCACAGTGAAGGCTGGGAAGAAAAATTCCTGTACCAACTTCAAAGCCAGCAGCAAGGGCTGGGCCATCTTGGACTGCTCCACATCCAGATATCTAGACTCACACAAATAGTCTAGTCTAGCCCAGCATTGGATGTGCTGCCTGACGTGGGACATCATGGCGTGGGAGGGCTTGTGTTGTGTAGAAATGCCCAAGTTTTGGCTAACTCAGCCAATGAATCAATTTCACTTGTCCCTACAGGGGGTGATTTCGCACTTCTCTTTCCGTCCGCTAGACAGGAAAGGAATGTAATCACTCAACACTAACTAGCACTCACACTTGTGAGCACTAGGTAACTATAACTGATCCCAGGGCCGGTCCTCTTCAGGGTGCCTCCATTTTGTTTGCGGTTCCCTCCATGACTGCATGTGCATCAGCACCATTGCTATGATGACGCTGGTGCTCTGCATACGCACAGCTGCATCTATGGTTGTCCGAGGTACCAGCACGCTTGCACAGCACCTCAGACAACCCTGGAGCACTGGAAAAGGTGCAGATGCTTACTGCTGGACACGCCAGGTAAGCTATTAGTTAAGGTTAGTAAAACTGTGGAGCACGATTTCATGCTCCATGCCTAGTGCTTGATTAGGGAACGTCTGGGAAGGCAGGGGCCGCCTGGAGGCTGTAACAGCCTCCTGAAGATACAGATGCTCTTCCCCAGAAGTTCCCTAATCATGCACCAAGGTCTGTAGTACAAACAGACCCAGGGTCATAAAAAACTTACCCACAGTTTCACAGTACCGTCAAAGGAGCTGGAAATAATTTTTGTGTCATCAAAACAAAAGTGACAGGAAGTCACAGCATCCAAATGCTCTTTTAAAATTTTAAAACGAATCTGTGGAAGAACATAAGATATCATTCTATCATCTGTCATAGATTTTTATAGTTACAGCAGTGTAAAACAAGTCTACTCAAACTGTGACATCCTAAATTAGGATGTGCTGTCAATGCTTCTTGTATATACTCTGTGGAGACAATTTGGGATAATAGCTTATTTGTAAGTGCATTCTACAGGTTGGTGGTATGATAAACTGAACATAAAATGCTTCCTGATAACATTTTTTTCAAAAGAAATAAGCCCTGACCTCTGTAAAAAGGTGCTTCTTTAATCAGAAGCAGTTTCTGTATTCTTAAATTAAAAACTCCTAAAATTAACTTATTTCCAGGGAAATGCTGTGGCCTCAGTAAAGTAGAAAAATACTGAACAGGGCAAATTATGTGACCGTGAGTAGGCATGACTACTTGCACAATTACATTAAGAAAAAAAAAGGAGAACCACAAGCAAGACTTACAAAAGCCCCTGAAAGCCTTTACCAAAAGTTCACATTAAACATAACTTAAGAACCACAACCCTGGGAGTAGAGTTAACAGAATGAGCCTCCTTTACTATTATGGGATGGTGGAGTTATTACCGCACATCTGTATTTTCTGTACCAATCTGTATTTTCTCATGAGAAAAGTGTATAAATATACTCAGAAGAACTGGGTATGCCATCTATCTCCTAGTACCCAGCACTATTACTAGTAATAAAGCTTGTTCTGCATCTCTCTTGTTGGTGTGTTTTACTTGGCAAGCTCAATGTGCCCAAAACCAATTTGGACTGAATGGGGTGCCACAATGTTATCTTCTTTAAGAACTGATTATCTACCGCTGTGAAATCTCCCATAACTGGCATAAGCACATGGATAAAAAGAACATCAATTTTTCCAAACAACTGGTGAAGTTAAAACAAAGTTCAATCAGCTCAAAACGCTCTAGTCCTAACGGTTTGCTTTGTTTGCTTTCTGTACAACTGCGAAGCATGAAGCAGAGGTGCCTAACTACCCACTTAGCTTGTCGAATGTGCCATTTATTTTCAGTCTCCATAAAAAAAGAGCATTACGATTCCACAGCCTGGCTCTTGAAATAGCCTCCCAGCGGAAGTACATCAGGCACCAAGCGTACATGGTTTTCGAGCACCTGGTTAAAACATACCTCTTCACTCAGGTCTTTGACTCAGTTTTCTCTGACTGTAGTCCTGCCAGGTGGGAAGGCTATATTTTAAATATGTTTTAGTCCTTTGCATTTTTACTGTAAGCTACGACCTGCACTATGACCTTCGGCAGGTGGGATACAAATGCAATAAATAAATAAATAAATAATCACAAGGATATGTACACAAGGCCTATTTATGCAAAAATGGAATGGCAGCAGCATGGCCCTTCGATTGCATACTTCCCCAGCAGGATAGACAGAAGAAAAAAGGAACTCTTCAGACTGGAGTAGTGAACAAATCACCCTCTGAGGAAGTTTAGGCCCTTTCTGCACTGGACTTTATTCCAGATTATATCTCAGAATAGGGACCTGCAATCTGCATGTTGCGGGAAGACTACAGCTGCCTCCCGAGTAGGACCTGCCATAGTCTGCACCAACATAAAGATAGTAGGTCCCTATTCTGAGATATAATCTGGAATAAAGTCCGGTGCAGAAAGGGGCTTAAATTTTAAATTCTGTACTAGCAGTCTTGTCGTTGTTGTGATGGCTGCCCTGCTCCCGGCCCTCGCCTCGTAGTCCTACCCCCCCCCCAACCCCTGTCCCCCAAGCCAGGAGCCGCCGCAGCTGCAGCAGCAGCACCTGGGCGAGCTTTTCGTGGTCCCAGGGCGACACGGACAAGGCCGAGGCGGTCAAGGGGTCAGTCGGGCTGGTGCCCGGAGGCAGCGCCTTCAGCGTCCTTTCCCGGACCGCTTTGCCCCACCGCTTGGCGAGCAGCCGAGCCCGAAACGGCTTGTCCATGGCGGCGGCGGCGGCGGCGGGTCACTCCGGGAAGGAAGGAAGGAAGGAGGGGGAGAAGGAAGAGAAGGAAGCACAACGAGGCCGCCTTCGCCTCAGTGGCCTCCTCTGGTCGCCGTTTAGCCGACGGGCGGGGCGGGGCGGGGCGGGGCTGAGGGAGCGAGGTTGGCCACGTGACTCCCCTCCCCTCCCCCTCGCTCTTTACCTCAGCCCTAGCATCCTATCCCTCCCTATAAATAAGCTACGCGTTGCAAAGCCGCCGTCGTAAACCCCCACCCGCCGTATATAAAACGTATCGAGCGCGGTATATGTGTATCTAGATGCGTGTTGCGCACTCGCGCTGGTAATACAGAGCTTTAAGCCATAGACACGAGACGCACACACACACACACACAGGGGCTGAATAAAGTTACCACAGGAATTTTCCTTTTCGATAATTAACCAATTCAAACATTTTTTTAAAAAAAAATACCCCTTTTTACACAAAGTGTCTAATAAAGGAGGGAACCACAGCCCCATAAAGATCCAACAAACTTTGTTCTTGATGTGCACTAGATGCTATTTTCAGCACCTCTTTGCTCTGGACTTTGGCTAAATAAGGAAACAGCTTTTCCTCCCCTCTTTATTTTGCTTATTTTTATTTATTATTTTTATAACCCACCCCCAGATCATGAGTGCTACTGCATCAGGCTGCAGCCCATCTAGTCCAGCCTCCTATTGCACACAGTGGGCCACCATTTGCTTCTGGGCCTCTCAGGCAGAAGGCAAAGGCAACACCTTCACCTGCATCCGCGGGTGTTTCTCCACTCAGCAGGAGAGGACCCATTAAGAACCCTTTAAGGACCTTAATGGGTCCTTAATGGGTGCTCTTGTGCTAAGTGGAAAAACACCCCAAATCCCTGTAAACAAAGTTTAGATGCATTCTGCCTGTCTCCCTAGCCCGGAGGCAGTTCCAGGTTTGCCCTTTCCTACAATCTCTTCTATACCTTTATAATTTAAACAAAACTGAAGAGATTTAGATGCATATGTCTTGAGCTGCACCTGTGAGACTGAAGCCTGCACCACGCCCTCCCCCAGGATGGATATAAAAACTCTGGCTGGGGTGAGGGGAGAAACAAAACCAAGTCTTGTGCTGCACCTGTGAGACTGGAGCCTGCAACCCGGCCTCCTCTAGGTGTGGATTCCAGCTGAAGATGGAGGGACACCTGGGTTGGTTGTTGCTGCAATTTCTGTTCGGTTTCTCCTTTGACATTTTTCAGTTTTCTTGTGTTAATTGGTCTTATGCTTTATTTTCTTGTTTGATACTGTGTATTGTAGTTTCTTAGATTACATAGCTTATTATTAGAATTTTGTACATTGCTTATGATATATATTTGATGTTTTAGTTACTGAAATTGATTTCTTTACTTGCTGTATTTACTTCTATTTCTCTGATGTGATAATTGTATTTGCATTGTATTCTGTTTCGCTGGGCAAAACTTTCTTTTGGAAAGACGGTATGCAAATAAAAATGGAAATATAGCAGTACAAATAACTAATTTTGAAAATATTAATATCCTTTGTACCTTCATAAGAAAAAGTTTCTCAGAAATCACTTTAAGGCCACAGTGTAAGCTAGTAAACATATTTTATTAAAATTTTCTCACACCATGATTTGTTTTGGTTTGACGGAATTTAAAGCTGAACAAAACTTTTCCAGCACTCTACGCTGCAATATGTGTATTAATGCGGAAAGCACAAAATACGTTACGTTTTAAGCTACCAGAGCCAACTTTAAATACAGTATTTACAGGGCATTCAAATAGACTTTATACAACTGATCCACCATCATAGAGGAGATCTGTTTTGAAAATAAAAGATGCAGGATAAGTAGACATCCAGGCTACTGCTTTTCTAGTGGAAGGTGCTTCAACCTAAACAAAAAGAAGAAAAGTGAATAAGTAAATACAATGGAAAGTATCACTCTAAATAATTCTATTCCTCTGTCAGGAAATAGTATAAAATAGTGCCAACACCAAATAGTATTTTCATACCAGCAGGTCAAACGAATCCAGGTACTGGTTATGCAATACAGCTAAACAAAAACCTACCATTGTGCTTCCAAACTCAGCATGTTGTTTAACCAGTTAAATACATCAATGATACTAAGTCATCACAAAGTACAGTACTTATTCTCCCCAAAGCTGAAAAATAGCCTCACCTGAACATAAGAGGAGCCCTGCTGGGTCAGGCCACAGCCCATCTAGTCCAGCATCCCATCGCACACAGTGGCCCACCAATTGCCCATGGGCATCTTAAGCAGAGACAAGGGCAAACATACTCACTGCTATTGTTCTGGCCAATTGGTTGTTCCTATTATGTTTTTACTTGTGTCTATATATTTACATTAGATGTTATGATGTTATTGTACTACTGTTTTTTAATTAATAAAGATTATTTTAAAAAATTTAAAATAACGCCTTTGCCTGGTTACCTTCTTAAAAGTTCTTGTGGTGATATGTTGGCCTTCTCTTCTTCACTGCTGCTGCTGCTGTCAGCATTGTCAGAATCACTGTTTTTCTCAGATTTCTTATTCTTCTGCTTCCCTTTGTGTTTGTATTTCTTGTGTTTCTTCTTCTGCAAAAGAAAAAAGTTCAGGTCCATTCAGGGCTTGGGAAAGGCATCTTGTGCCCCTCCATCAAGGAACTGAGACTGACTTTGTTGTCCTCATGGACAAAATCTCTGGTGAGGGAGACAAAGGATGCACAACCCTGTTGATATTCCGCAATCTTTCAGCTGCTTTTGATACCATCAACCATAGTATTTCACTGGAATGTTCATGGCGTTTGAGAAATGGAGGCAGTTGTTCTACAATGATTCCAACCTATCTCTGCAGCAGATTTCAAGGAGGAGTTGGGGGGGGGGGGATTTTCCCTTATCTCCTGGGAGTTCACCTGTGGGATTACCCAGGGCCCAGTCTGCCCCCTTTGCTGTTGTTTTATACTTATGCATGAAACCATGGAGAAAGGTCATGAGGGAGGTTAGACTGAAAAGGCTGCATCTTTCTTGTGACCCTCAGATATACTGCCCAGGTATCGTTGCCTTACGTGGCCTGATGCCAGGACCGCCCCTGAATTTAATCTGAATTACATCATACGCATAACACAGCATCAGAAAATTAGAACATACCGATTGGACTTCACCATTTTCCCAAACCCAGGTCCAGCGAACTTTTTAGTATTGAACACATGCCATTTTAGAATCTTAATACTTGCATGCTAGGTTTATTGTAACCCATTACCTTCTCCTTTTTGTGTTTGTGTTCTCTTTTGATCTTAAGCTTTGCTTTGTTCTTTTTCAGTTTCTCTCTTCTGGGGACTTCAGAAGAACTTGTATGTTGTAGCTCCCTGGATATCAAAGTAGGATCTAAAAACATTCCGGACAGAGAAAATACCTTACCAAGCTGCATAAAAAGGTACTCAAGGGATGTGGCCACATTTTCATTTTAAACCTTCTCCGTTTGTCTTCTGATAGCAATCCTCACACCTTTTCGTTTCTTTTTTATTTGTGGACTTTCCACCCTCCATTTGGACTTTCCAGGATAGAAATGGATAGAAACGAAAAGGTGTGAGTAGGGGTGTGCATGAATGCAATTTTCGGGATTTGATTCAAATGGAATACCCAAAAATTTGAATCGATTCAAATAGATTCAAATCTGTTTGAATTTCGATTCGAATTTGCAGATAGAAATGTCAACAATATTTGTATATGCCCGTATGCATCATTACACATCCCATAGACATCTGTACACATCCAAACGCATCTTACATTTATCCCGTATACATCCTGTTTTCATCCGGTATGGATCCGTACAAATGTGTACAGATGCGGAAGAGATGCAGACATGCAAGTACACATACGAGTGTCCGAATAATTTGAATGAATAGATTTGAAAATCCAAAATTCGTTCTAACGTTCAATTGAATTTCAAATGTTTTGAATACCTGTGCACATCTCTAGGCGTGAGCAATCAGACCTGAAGTTGGACTGAAGTTAAAGTGTGACCACAGCCAAGGAATGACTAGTAACAGGATTTAGATTTTACAACATTCTTTTAAAAGATTTAAGGACCCACTCAGTATCATTCCTTTGTGCTGAAAAAAAATTGACTGTTCTTACAATTCTACTGGCACAGATTAGAACCTTTTTAGATGTTTATAGCCGGCAGTCATGACCACCATTTTGGTTGTTTGCAATACTGATTCAATAATAGTAGAGCATTGTACTGTTAACTTTTTTTTTACAAATGATGGGAAAAGTATCTTATATTCCTAACAGTGAACACATTCTTTTAAATTAACAGCAGCTTGCAAAATAAGGCTATCTACATTTGTGCTGTAAGTGTACCTAGAAGAACTGATACGCTTTTGAAGGCAAAGAGTTGTCAAATCAAATATTGATTTAACTCAGATCTCTTTCATTCATTCACTTTGCATTTTGTTAATTGATAAAAATAAACATAAGAACATAAGAACATAAGAGAAGCCTTGCTGGATCAGGCCACAGCCCATCTAGTCCAGCATCCTGTCGCACACAGTGGCCCACCAAATGCTCATGGGCATCTCAAGCAGAGACAAGGACTAACCTTCTCCTGCTCTCGAGTCCCAGCAGATGGCCTTAGAAGCGCCCTGGTTCCTCCCCCCCCCCACAGCCTGAAAGATGCACCTAGGCATTCGTTCTAGTAGCCATTGATACATCTGTCATCCATAAATTTGTCTAACCCTACCTTAAAGCCATCCAGACTGGTAGCTGTCACCACCTCTTCTGGCAGCACATTCTATAGGCCGATGACCCTCTGGGTGAAGAAATACTTCCCCCTGTCAGACCTTACGCTCCTACCCATCAGCTTCATAGAGTGCCCCCTGGTTCTAGTGTTGTGCGATAGAGAAAAGAAATTTTCTCTATCCACCTTTTCTATGCCGTGCATAATTTTATATACTTCAATCAGGTCCCCTCTCAAACGCCGTCTCTCCAGACTGAAGAGGCCTATACGTTGCAGCCTGGTTTCGTAAGTTTCGTAACACTTCTATTTTTGAAAGTATTTTTACTTTGCAGCATTTTTTCCACATTTGCTTAAAACAGGGGATTCTAAGAACCATTTTCTCCTAACAGAAGTTCACCTTTTTCTCTTAATTGTGCTATACAGAAACCTATGTGTATGCTAATTATAAGAAAAATTCTAAAGAACTGCAGGTTCAGAGTGTAAGGATTATATGATTTTATGCGTATACACAAGCTTTTGTTCTTAGCGATATTGTTACAGGTAATCTAAATTAAGACTTGGGTGGCGTCCCCAAGCAACTTATTTGCCTCTGTATTGTCCCTCTATTCCAACGGACTTTAAAAGTGCTGTTCAATTCCGGAAAAGCGTCCTCATGAGGCTCAGCAAAACGCGTGTTTAAAACGCACATACCGTCCCCACGGAAGCGTGTTTTCTTTGCCCGCATCTTTTTCTCCCCGCCCCCTCCCTGGCTGATAGGGTGCCAGCGGGAACGGGGAGGGACTGCGCTCTGCGCAGCCACAACCAACCCCTGACAAGTCCAAAAGAAAAATAGCCATCCGTCCATCTCCCCCGCCTGGAAAAGCAGCCGGGCTGCAGCCAGCACTCAGGCGGAAGCAAGTCATTATGCTATTTACAAGATCTCCGGCCGCCAAAATGGCTTCCCGTGCCAGCAAAGGCAGCGGCTGCAGCCATCGACCGCACGATCGTTCGCTCATTCACTCTCAACACTTTCACTCTGATCACTCTAGGCTCTGATCGGTTATTGTAGCAATCCACCCACTTCACAGCAGATAACAGTGTTGCAATTCTGGCTCTTTAAAAGTTCTGACCTTTAGAAAGGGAAAAGGAAGGGAAGCTGCTACAGTTCTGGGAGATGTGTGAATGTTTAAGGCAGCAGAAGCAGAGACAGGGTGCTTTTTTCGGAGATCTTAGCCGCCAATCCCCGCCCCTTTTGCCACAAAGCATCTCCATGCACAACGTTGCTAGGAGTACCTACGTCTTCCAAAAAGTGCGCTGGACATCTTCTTTAAAGGGCAGTCTTTTTTCTGCGCATTTTCCTCCTTTTGTGCCCCTGGAAGCTCAAAGAAAAGCCGGGCATGGGGGTGCATGCTTGGGGACACAGCCTTACCATCCCAAGTTCCAATTTATGTTTATCGAATATGTGATCTTAGAAATACAGTACAGAGGCAATTCATATTCAAAACTATATGGAATTCAAATTAAATAGAAGCATATTTACCAGAACACACAGATGGAGGTAACTTTGGTCCAAATTCCTCTCCTTGATCCATTGCTTTTGCCAAGGCTGGGGCTACATTAATGGAAAGCTTGGGTAGGACTGTTTCTCTTTCTTTAATAAGAAAAGAAATATGTAGTTAAATGTTTTAAAGCAAAGTGGAGTTTTGAAAACAATTTGCAAAAGATGCTACAACTCCAAGAGCCAGAATATTATTAACACCAGATGTATGGCCTAAGAGTTATTAATTCATAATCCCTCCCCAACACTGATAATTGTTACAACACACCAGATTGGAATGAGATTACACGAGTGTCTAGAAAGATTTCTATAATTCATGAAAGGAACTTCATTCTATCACTCATAGCAGAGTAAAACTCTCAAGCACTTATATGCAAACCAGAACACGGTGCTGGTACAAATTATGTTTACGCTCCCCCCACAAAAACTAACCTCAACTGTATCTTGAAATATTAAAGCAACTTTGCAAAACAAAAAAATAAAGAGAGAAGTGTTGGCTTTTCTACCTCTTTTCTCACCCATTTAAGCGAGACAAACCTTCTCACTTAAGTGGCTGACAAACCTTCTGTTCTTCTCCTCAC
The DNA here is from genome assembly GCA_023333525.1 of Aspidoscelis tigris stejnegeri. Taxonomy (NCBI): domain Eukaryota; kingdom Metazoa; phylum Chordata; class Lepidosauria; order Squamata; family Teiidae; genus Aspidoscelis; species Aspidoscelis tigris. The sequence continues at coordinate 9,201,234 of JALMGA010000013.1, forward strand.
AACAGAACACCCTGTGAGGTAGGTGGAACTGTGAGAGCTCAGAAGAGAGCTGTGACTAGCCCAGGGTCACTCAGCTGGCTTTGTGGAGGAGTGCAGAATCAAACCCAGTTAAGAGTCCGGCTCCTTAGCCACTAGACCAAACTGACTTACATTTCTTTACAATAACATGCACAGTGGTTTCTCAAAACTATTAAAAAGACAAGGCAGGTACAGCTGGAGAACCTACCAAAACCAAGTAGTTTTTAAGAATCTTGGACATGAAATTCTAGCCTATTCCTAAATTAACATAGAAAAACCAGCTAAGCAACCAGTTTATAGAGAAATGTCATATCTTATCTTGGAACATAACAGCCACACAATGATTTAGATTCTTACCCTCTTAAAAAGAGATACGCAACAAAACATTTCTATTTACTTTTTGTCATGGTCAGCCAGGAGGAGGACTCAGAGGATGAGGAGGACTCACTTCCTCAGGTGCAGGAGGAACCTGAGGTGGTGCCAGAGGCCAGTTCTGACCTCCCAGCCCCAGTGGAGCCTGGGGTTCAGCAGCCCAGCCTTGCCATAGCAGAAGTGCAAGACGTGGGAGACATGGAACAGCAGAGCACAGAGATCCCTAGCTTTAAGCAGAGGAGAGCGGAGAAGGAAGGGTTAAGGCGATCGAAGAGACTTGCAGAGAAACACGCTGATAATCTACAGCTGGGACTGTAGATAAAACACCGGGCAGACGCCCAGGCCTTTTGTCAGAAACTATTGTTTTTCCTTTAGAGAAGGCTGCCGTATCTGACCCCTAGACCTTGAATACTTGGCTACCTTGACTTCAGACCGGACTGTTGCGTTGCTCTCATAAAACCTGGACTTGGACTGTTTCTCGACTTCTCTCTAGTCTATGTTTGCTGTGCTGCAGGAGGAACTGCCTAGGCACGTGAGCTGTTTCTTATCAGCTGTGTGTTTGTGTGTGTGCTGGCAGCTTTCCCGGACACTCTTACTCTTTCCACATACATCAACAAGTACGTTGAGAAATATTATTACATCTTTGTATTGTGATCAGTAATTATTTTGCTGTTTATATTTTGCATTTAAATAAAACCTATGCACTCTTCCTCTTGTCTGCCATTAGCAGAAATCACCAATTGCTAGTTATCAGTAACAAACTATGTGCTTGCCCTCTAACTCAATTTGGTGCCAGTTTTCAATTCCAACCTGAGTATCTGAAGGAGCTCTTTCTCCCATATAGACCTGCCTGGGCACTGAAATCTCAAGGAGAGGTATGAGGCACAGGGACTTACAAGAGGGCCTTTTCTGTTGTGGCTCCTAGACTCTGGAACAACCACCCTCTTGAGGTTTGCCAGGCATCTACATTGTATACTTTTCGGTGCCTGGTGAAACTAATCTTTTTACCCAGGCTTTTACTGTTTAAATAGCTTCCTCAGGGTGCTGTCCCGTTAGGGAGGGAGGGTGAGGGTGGGACAAAGGGAGTTATATTTTTAATTACGCCAGTTCAGATATAATGCCAGTCAATGGTTTGCAATGAAGGAAATCACAGCCTGTCACTACCTTGAATATCAACTGAAGCATCAGCTGGAAGATCACAGGACTTCACACTCTCATCTCCGGGTTCCATCCCTGCCGTAGTCTGCTCTTCTCCATCACTTTCTTCTTCAGATGAAGATGACTTCTCATCTGAGGAGCTGGCAAAGATAGCTTTAAATAAATCCATGGATGGTCTGCTCTCTTCTTCGTCCTCTTTGTCTTCACTCTGACTGGGAAGTTTAGCCTGTACAAAAAAAAGTAAATCAGGTTCATAAACTAAAGTTATCCTGCGGCTCAACCCAATTTAAAAAAATGGCTCATACACAGCTGTAAGTGTAAGGAAGAACATTATGCTCTTTCTGCACTTACCTGTCTGTTATCGGTGGATCTGGTACAGCTAGGCATGATCTGGAACCACGCCATCATTGCCAGAAAGCTCATGCAAGCTTTGTGATCCAACTCCCATGCCTCCAAGGGTTAGGGACAAAGGTTTCTAGCCTTGGAGCCTCTGGAAGACATTTTTTTGGGGGGGCGGGATACTGCCCATGTTCTGGATCAGGGCCCAACGGATACTAAACAGGGCTTCCCTAACCTTGATCATGCTCCATCTAAGGCAGACAAAGTAGACTAGCAGGGATGGGGGCTCACAGATCTATGGAGCTGTTAATTCCAGATTAAAGATCTGCGCCAAAAGGACCTCAATCCTGAAGTCAATACTTATTTCTCAGAGGATAAAACCCGAAGAATGAAGGATATAAAGAATGTCCAATAGAAGCATCTACAGTTTGGAGCCACCATACCTTATTGGAAACACCTTCATCCATATTTCTCTCCCTGGCTTCAACTTGCGTTGGTGGCTGTTCCTGAATATCAACCTTGGATCTAGCCAAGCTTATGAATTCACTGATGGCATCATTTTTCTTCTTCTCTTTGTCAGATACATCCCATCTTGATGGTTTCTTCGGTTCTTAAAAGATATGAATGAATTGCCCCGTGTTAATTTATTTTAATTCTTGACAGCATAGATCCACTGGCATAGATAGTTAATAACTGTCTCATTTTCTTCTATAAATCATTTGGGTTTTTTAAACATTTTTCACGAACCTACATTATAAGGAAGTAAATTCATTAACCCCAGGTAACTTGAAACTTTCCATCTGCCTTACTTGATTTTTATCTGTTGATGTTATTAAAAACAAATAAATTACATCACAAGTATTTCTATGGTTTGAATTCAGAACTCCCATTAGCAATAAGAATAATACATCACTTACTGTGCGGGATATTATTTTGCTGCATCCCTGCCACGATAGGGGAATCTAATGTCCTTGAAGTGGATTCTGATACCGTCAAGAAATTGAAGACCGAATACTTGTCACGCTTCACTTTGGGCAAGCCAACAATACATGACCTTATGATAAACAAAGATTGAGCATCTACATCAAACTTCTCTATTAGTATTTTTAGAATTATAATTAAGCCAGTTCAAAATTCAAAACATGTAAAATGTTTAAAAATGGCTTGGCCTTCTGCAAGCAATGCCTACAAGCAACTGGTGGGCCACTGTGTGAGACAGGATGCTGGACTAGGTGGGCTGTGGCCTGATCCAGCAGGGCTCCTCTTAGGTTCTTATAAAGATCACTGAAGTGTTGAGATTTTATTGATAATGAACAGAGCATGCACACGGCAAGTTGCGCAGAGGCAGCGTATGGTCCCTGGAATTCGCAGACAGGAACTCAGTTGCATTCCAAGAAGGGTTTATTGCTTTATGGTTGAAGAGTAAGTACTGAATAATATGCATGGATAAATGCTGAATAGATGCATGAGTATATGAAAATAATGCAGATTAATATCTTAACTACTAAGTATGGATATTGATAAAGCTACGTGATTGCTACAAAGCAGAGCAGATACGCAGGATACGCTTCACACATGGATTACATAGTCAAGCAGTTATACTCGTGGAAGGCTGGTGATGTCACAGAGAGTGACAGATGCCATGTGTGCACACTTGACCTATCCTGGTTGAGACCAGCTCAGTACTGCAATGGTCCGGGTTCTCATAACATCACTCTATAACTTCCCACGGGAAAGACACCTTGTTATGGCTAGTAATACAGAGATTATGGCCTGAAATTTTCCCAGAAAACAATTGCACTCTACATTTATAGTTCCTTAACATGAAGTCATTTTGGGGAGCTTCTGCCAGTGACACAATTTACTAAATATCATCTTGAAGCTACCTACTGTGGGGGCTTCGTTGTGGCGGAACTTACCCTTTGGGATATTCTCCCCACTAACGTTCAAGAGTCGTCTTTCTCTTTTATCACACTGATGCCTATTAGAAACATTCCTCACTGAAGCCTTCTCTGTGTAAACTGTTGTTCTGTCTCTACCCACCCACAGTTTTCAAGATAAAATATAAATGAAAATATAAAGAATATGGGCAAGAATTTTAAAATCAACAAAATCTGTAAGAAGACAGAAAAAAAGTGATCATGTTCAATTCTACCACACTAAAGACTCTATTGTTTCCATTTTTATTTTAGTCTGTTCTGCAGCTCCTCGGCAGCTATTTTTAACTAAAGTTCTGACGTTCTCAAACAACTTACCCTGAATAAGGATCTGGAATATTAAACCTTTTGCACAACAGTTTATCAGGGTGCCATTCAAACTTCTCTCTTGTCAGCATCCCAAACATCTTCATTTTTGCCGCAGCCTGTTTGTCGTCAATATTACTCTAAAATAACAGCACACTAATTAACAATTACAGTCCAGGACAAAACTTCGCAAATATAAGAGTAAAATGTATTTATGAGTTTTGTATTCCATGGGTACTGATCAAGGACAGTTAGTTGGGATGCCTACTTTAAAGCTACTTAATTTACCCACTGCCATTGCTATAGGAAGTAGCTGCAGCATAGCTGTGTGATGGCAAAGCAGAAAGTCCATCCTTCCCCATCCTAATTTCATTTGGACAAAGAGAACAGGCACCAATAAAAATTAACTTTAAATTAATTTAAATTGATTTCTGCAACTCCCCTTTTTTGTCCCCCAGAAGCAGCCATTTGGGGAAGGACAATATACAATTGCTTTCAAAAGTGCAAATTTGAGATTGCCTTCTTGGTTTGAATTAAACTAAACCACCACCCCCATCTGAAAAAGGCTGCTTTAAGTCAAACCAAACTAGGGGATGTTTATTCAAACGGGTCGAACCACTGGGTTCAACTCAAACTGGCTCAAGTTCAGCTGCAGTTGCTTTTGAAAAAAGGTTTTTTCATTATTTATTTATTTATTAAAATGAACAAGGCCCTTTCTGCACTTGGGCTTATTCTGGAAAATTTCTCGGGAAAGGGGCCTGCTATCCGAATGCTAGTACAGACTATCAGAGGCCCTAGGCAAGGCCTGCCAGAGTCTGCATTACCATGCAGACAACAGACTCCTATCCCGAGATATATTCCAGAATAAGGCCAAGCGCAGAAAGGGCCCAGATTTGAACCTGTTCAAGATACAAACTCAAACTAGGTCCAGCTTGTTTCACCCAGTCTCAATTCACACCAAACCACAATTTTAGAGTCCATGCACATCTCTACATGATTCTCCAGATGCTAAGAAGAACACACCTCTTGCTGGGCAGGAACCTCCACGGTTTCTGTGTCATCCCCATGCTTAGCAGGAGTAAACCTCGAAGACAAGACTGAGCTGGAGGTTCTGTACAGTACTGAAGCACGAGCAAACTCCTCTCGTTCTCTTCGGCGTTCCCACTCGGTCATACTGGGATCTAAATAACTTTCTGATGCATCTACTGCAAGAGAAAGGCAGAATGATAAGCATAAAACGAAGCTGAATCACAAGTACATTTTATTTATCGTATCCAAGAAGAAGAAACTTTTCTACCCTGCTTCTCTCATCCACTGAAGGGAACTCAAAGCGGCTGACAAAGTTTTCTGTTCTTCTGCCCACAACAGAACACCCTGTGAGGTGGCTGAGGCTATGAGAGCTCAGAAGAGAGCTGTGATTAGCCCACAGACACCCAGCTGGATTCATGGAGGAAAAAGAAGAGCTGGCTTTTCTACCCCGATTTTCTTACCCATTTAGGGGGACTCAAAGCGGCTGACAAAGCTTTCTACCCTTCTCCACACAACAGAACACGCTGTGAGGTGGGTGGGGCTGTGACAGTTCAGAAGAGACCTGTGACTAGCCCAAGGTCACGCAGCTGGCTTCATGGAGGACTGGGAAACCAAACCTGGTATTCCCAGATAAAAGTCCATCTCCCTAACCACTAGACCAAACTGGCAGAAACCATTTTTTAAAAAATCAACAAAACTTTGCACAGCAATAAATGCATGCCCATTTTTATTGACAAAGTATGGAAAACAACCAATCCATGCTAGATAGATGGGGTTGGGAGTTTCAGTGTCCTGAATACTGAAGCCTGATCAGGATACTGAACCGCGTCCATTTGTATTTCTTCTGTTTTTGGCTTATTTTATCAAAATAATTTAGGATTTGGAGGGTAGAAAAACTTGCACAGCCACATCACATACCCAGAACCAGGGAGCTACTGCCCTTCTGAGCAAAGAACAGCAACATGACAACATAGAAAGGCTACATGAGGTCTGCCTGCCCTGAAGAAGCATGTTGGATGCATTTAACATCAAAATGAATGAGTACTCTTAGAATGAGCCAGACATCCTGCCTCATTGGATTTTTCAATTTTTTGCTGCTGCTCCATGGCTCTCCCCATTCGTTCCAACCATGTTTGAATCTAATGGCACTGGTTTCTTACACAAAAAAAGTTGTATGTGCACTTTCACCTCTGTAAAAATATTTTAGTCCCACATTTCAACCTAAAAAGCACCCTGAATGGCTTATAAAATTTCAGTGGTAAGTCTTTTTCTCTGAGTTATGATCCCAAAAACAAGACACAGAAAAAATGCATTAGGGAAGAGAAGGAAAAAGGCCTAGTTACAGGTTTCACAAACAGAATTACCTTTCTTCCCACGCTTAAGACTTTCTAGATAACGTTCATATCTCTTTTGTTTTTCTGGATTTTTTGCAAATGGCTTGAAGTCACTGGAACTGGTTCCCAAAGCTAACGGCCATTTCTGTGGAGTATCCAGCAAGGAAGGCACTTGGAACCTGCTGTGTAAAGGTTGTGTAGGCTGAATTGGAAATTTTGTTGGTTGTTCCATCGCCTGTTTAGCTTCTTGGATTCTCTCTTTGTCTTTGTCTGACAAATACTCTAGAACAGAAGTCGCTGGACCTGAAAAAGAGAAAAAGGATCCCTATGATTTTAGGCAGAAGATAAAAGAATCCCAAGATGTTTTGGGTTTAAACATCAGATTTGAAAAAATGCTGAATATAAACTGTAGATTGAACTCAGTGGCCATCAATGCTATTAAAAAACTCTATAACAGTTTTATCGTTTTGAATCTGCGACGTATCAGTGTGCAACATTCTAGTACAGAACAAGACAAGCCTGAAAGGGCATCAGCTAGGCATAGGGCTGTTTCAGACACTCTGGACATGCTACTGGAGATGGAACCCAAAGTACCAATGAAGGGTGCATAGACTGGGCATGTGCAGAACGGGGCTTAGCCCCCTCCCACTGCATGCAATGGAGACAGGGGTCTGTATTCAATGGAGCCTTGTAAAAACTAAACTAATGGGCAGAACAGAATAAAACAGTGCTAGATAGCATAGATAGCACCAAGAACAGATATTGCCACTTGGTCCATTAAAAGATGTCCAAGCTAGGATAACTTTTGCCACTAGGAAAAGAACACATCTGTTTTACCTTCAAAGGGTGTTGTTGCTATGGGAAATTGGAAAGGTAGCTGAGCCAGTTTTTGCACATTCCTAAACTCCAGGTTTCTTTTGCTTTTTTCCTACATTAAAAGGCAACCCCATGCCCACCAGACACAAAATACGACAAGCAGGGTCAAGAACGGGGCTGCGCACAAATGTTCTTTGGGCATTCGATTTGACGTGAACTGAATGTTCAGAAATCTGTATTCACACGAACAGAACATATTCAAATATGTTAAAATTCTATTCGATACGAATCTATTCATATGTATTCACGTATCTGATACGAATAGATACATATCTGCACACAAACAGATACGTATCTGATATGTTTCCCCAGCTTAACGAAAGTCCAAACTATTCGTACAAATTTCCAGAAACATTCATATTCATTCGAATGTTAGCATACAAATGTCATAACTTTCGATTAGAGTCTGAATGTCCAAATTCAGCCGAATTTCGAATCTTATGAATATTTGTGCCCATCTCTAGTCAAGAAGAACAAAGTCTCAATAAGCCTTAGTCATTCACACAGAACTGGATGCTTGGATAAATTCAGGGTTCTGAAGTGAGTTGCCAAAGTCCAAGCAACTGAGTTAATCAATACACAGATTTTAAAAATGGCTGGTTAAAAAAAATGATATTTTTATTAAGAATTGTTGAGTAATACACTTTAAAAAAAAGGCCAAGGTCAAATAATCTATGTAACCACGATGGGAATATGCGGAATACATGGAAAATCTCATCACATTCCGTACCTGTAAGACTAGCCTCGCCCAGTAATTCCCTCCTCTGAGAAGCCGTCCTTTGGTGCCTGCTTTGGAAGGCCGCATCACTCTCAAGTTTCCCAGTAGATGCTGCCAATGTCTGCACTAAATGGGAGTTTTCATTGCCAGCTTTTATCACAGGTCGAAAGTAATGGACTGGACGGTAACCCTTTGGCAGGTCGGGAGGAGGATAAATCTTCGAAAGGAAAAGCAAAGCGTTATGTTGCATTGTAGAAAGAATCTTCTAACTACTGATGGATATAAAACATGATATAATACAGCCGGACCCCCGTATCCACTGATTTGGTAACCACGGCTTCAAAGATAACCACAGTTAGCGGATCAGCCCACCAACCCTGGGCACCATAAGGGAAAAGCACCCAGAATCAGAAGGCCTATTTGGGCCTCCGTAGAGCATTAGAATAGGCGCATGATGCCGCTGGATCCCATCCCAAAATGTAAGGGGGCTCTGGATGGCCTGTTTATGATTATCCATGGTTTCAGGTAACCACAGTAGGAGCCGGAATGTATCCCCAGCAAATACAGGAGTCCAGTGTTGGTACTGATGTAGGGCTAAAGGGGTCTACGTTCATATAATCTGGCTATGCCCAAAGGAGATAGTATTTTTTAAAAAAGTGTTTAAATATATTAAAAGAATTGTGGAAATGGAAGTAGTACAACATCCAGAATTAAGTATCTTTTTGCGTTATAAGGGCCTACAAGTGCAAGAAGGAGATAGATGTATTGTCAATCAATGTAAATGCAATATGATGCAGACTTATTTGTAATTTGATGAGAGTGTTTAATAAAGCTTTAAAACTGCAAAAAGAAAGAGCCTTACAACTATTACTGATATATTCTCTGTGTTCTCACACAGCTACCTATTACTGATTGCAATACACGTTTAATACATTTGTCTCTCTTGCAGCAATCCTTGGCTGTTAACCTTTTTTTTGTAAACCACTTTGCGATTTTTATAAGTGGCATATAAATCTGCTAAATAAACAAACCTTTGTTTTATCTATTGCATTGTGAGACACTCATCATTTACTAGCAAAATCTTGCTGAAGATTTAATTGCAAGCCAGGACCACGGGGCACTGACCGCCCCAGTTCAGAGTATGAACAGCATGGATACTTGTAAGAATAGATGAACATTCAAGCTCATTGCTGAAAATTTCCAGAAAAGGAAACCACTGTGTCTTTATTGACAAGGAAGGAATTTTAGATCACATCTGGGGAGAAGATTAATTAGCTTTGGCTCATGAGTCTTTTTTTAAATAATCTGTTTCATTGTGGTAAGAAATGCCATATTTAGAGAAAAAGAAAAGTAGTACACGTACCTTTGGGGGTGTTGCTAACTTAGATGCCAGTGAGAAACCATCCAATATTTTTCCAGTGTACCTGAGGTCTCTCTCTGGTCCTATAAATATATATTTATTTATTTAATACATTTATATTGCGTTTCCAAAACAGAGCAGAGCAACATTCTGTTAGTACCCTATTGTCTCAAAAGTTACAAGTAAATTGTATTTTTACATTGCTGAACCCCTCCAATCCATACCTTGCTTGCTTTTATACTGTTTAGGTGCTGTCCAGCCAAACAATCCATCTCCAGGTTCCTCATCTTTCAGGACAGTATCATACTTGGAAAATGATTCAATAGCGTAAATGTCATCATCTTCCTCTTCCAAAGCTCCCACACCAAAGGCCTAAAGAAAACAACACAATGTAGAATGACGGCTAAATATCTCTTCAATAACTCAGTGAGACTGTCTGCAAAATATACATGCACAGATACTGTATGTCTCTGATTTGGAGCTGTTGTACAACCAGATCCTGACACTACAGTTGTTCTTGGAACTAGGACAACAGCTATAATGGATGGACAGCCACTCTCTCTCTCTCTCTCTCTCGGTGCGTGTGTGTGCATGCGTGCGTGCAAGAGAGAGAGAGAAGGTCAGAGCTGGAGGTCACCTTATCCCATTTGTCCGCTTGGGATGAACTGTAGCCAAATTATTCAAACCATATAAAGACCTGGCCTGTAGTTCGGGCCCTTTCTGCACTGGGTCTTATTCTGACCTATATTCCAGGATAGAGACCTATCATCCACATGCTAATGCAGACTGTGGCAGGCACTGGGCAAGGCCTGCTGTAGTCTGCACTATAACACAGATAGTGGGCCTCTATTTTGGGATACGATCCAGAATAAGCGGTTCTGCACATATCGGGCCATCCCATGCATGTATAGGTGTGGTACACATTTTAATGCTCCACCACCATACTTGGCATCCTATGATAAAGCTTGGCACGACTCTGTTTGCACCTCTTTTGGGCAGAAAGACCTTGGGGTGGAGCAGCACAGGGGCGGAGGCATGCCACCTTTCCTGGCTGCTTTGGGAATGGCGCTGTGCATGCCCATTGATGCCATTGGCACAGTGCCATGACTGTCTTTAGAAACAATTCCAACTGGCACTTGGCCGGTGCTTGGAGCAGCACTGGCTAAATTTGGAACAGTTCCGGTGTCACAAGGTGTGGATGCTCAAATCACCCCAGCAGTCACCTGGCTTTCGCACCTACAAAAAGTGCAAACTGGCCCATAATGTGTACCCACAAAGATAATAAATTCATAGCGTCCTACCTGGCCTGAAATACCAACTTTCCGTCCTTTGGTGTTCTGTAGGTCGCCCAGCAGATTTGAATTTTCAGACCCGGGACTGAAAAGGTTTAAGTGTTCTTCTGACGTTCCAAACAAGGCTTTCGTGGGATCCAGACCTTTGTAACCAAGTCCATGCACATTTTCTTTGGGACTCAGATCTATAGGCATTACATCCCTGGGTGCAAATGTCACATTTTCTGGCCAATATTCATCTTCCTCTTCCTTCAGGAACAAAACAGACAAAACAATGATATGCCAATTCCTTGTTTGTATTCCATAAAATCTTTGCTTCTTCCCCACCCCATCAGTAATTCGACTGCAAATTTTTTTGCTTATTGGGTTAAAAAATTTCCCATAACAATAATAATATGCTGTGAAAGGTCAGTGAATTTTAAAAATCGTATTAACTTGAAACCGCAAAGGATCCATTATATTACTTGCAAAGCTTCAGACCACACATGCCAATCCGATATACTGTGCAAAAAAAAAATACCTCTGACTCTTCAGATCCTGGGGGCAAAGCACAGCCATATATTTTCACTCCTGGCTCTGCAAAACAGTGACGATCCAAGGTTAAAATGCTTTCTTGCAATTTATTATTGGAGGGAGCGTGACTCAGTCATAACAGCATGCCAAAACTCTGCCATTATGGGGAGAGGGAGTGAGGGTCCAGCAAACTGCTGAACCAAACCATGGATCTCTCTATAACTTATTTATGCAACCGACAATTTTCCCAACATCTACACTATTGTAGTTCCCTTGAGGCCAGTTCTAGAAGAAGAAAAAGAGTTGGCTTCGATACTCCACTTTTCTCACCCTTTTTAAGAGGACTCAAAGCAGCTGACAGACCTTCTGTTCTTCTCCCTGGAACAAACACCCTGTGGGGCTGTGAGAGCTCAGAAAGAGAGCTGTGACTAGTCCAAGGCCACCCAGCTGGCTTCATGGAGGAGTGTGGAATCGAATCGAGAGACTTCCAAGTAAGAGTCCAACACTTCAACCATAAGACCAAACTAGCTCACAGCATAAAATCAGTGCAAGGAGGGCACTAGATAAGAGAATATCATTGACCGCCACACAAAATCATATAGATCGAAAAAAGTACATTTTTCAGGGGTGAAATAATAATAAGGCTTACCAGGTTTCTGTTTGTGTGGTTTCCTCTTTATTCGTGGTCCAATTCCTTGACCTTCTTTCCAGCCCATTTTTCTCAACAGGTCAACGCCAATAGTTATCCTGAAGAGAGAAGTCATCGCAACATTATGCATTCAATGCTTTTGGTTAAATGAAATTCACAGACATTTAGGAAAACATGTGCCAATTTTTCAAAGCACAGACCTAATTATAACACAGCAAAGGCTGAAGTCAGGTATTTCCCTAATGTGGTGAGGAGAAGATTTGGTTTTTATACCCTTCTTTTCTCACCCTTAAGGGGACTCAAAGCGGCTGATGAATCTTCTACTCTTCTCCTGACAACAGACACTCTGTTAGGTAAGTGGGATTGTTAGAGCTCAGAAAGAGAGCTGTGACTAGCCCAAGGCCACCCAGCTGGCACCGTGGAGGAGTGTGGAATCAAACCAGGAGACCACAAGATAAGAGACCAGCACTCTAACCACAAGACTAAAGTGGCTCACCAACCAACCAATTTCTGCTAAAATAGGTTTTACAGTGTGTTCAGAAGGTCAACACAAAAAGCAATTATATAATCCTTTATTCACCAATAAAACAAAACGTTTTTAAAAATAAATAAATATGGGTTCTTACGCAGCGGGTGTTATAAACTCATCCAACACTGCAGCTCCAGGAATGGGGCCGGCAACGCCTGCAATCTGTCTGGCTTTCTCTTTGATTTTATCTTTGCTGATGGAAGCAAATTCATCAGTGATTGAGATTTCCTTTGGTGCTATCCCATGTTCACCAAGGTCCTGCATGGGAGAACGCACAAGAAAAATTCACACTAGAAGTAACTTAGCTTAAAAACCCACATATTAAAAATGACTGTGAAATGAAAAGCTAAGTACATTTCTCTTATACCTAAGGTTAAGAACAAAACTGGGTCCAAGCATGACCAAATGTCCCCAACTTCAATAGCTGTGTAGCAGTAAAAACTCCAGCCCCAGACACAGCCTTTGCACTTATTTCTATGTGAAGGCTGCATGGCAACAGGACGGAGCAGCTACAGCTGCGCAGCCATGAACCACATTACCCGATCACTGTAGCCATGGCCACCCATGAATGGCAGTGAGCCAACCCTGCCAGACAGCAGCATGTGCACTTACCCTGGGGTAGAAGTAGTAGTGTTGGCTTTTCTACGCCGCTTTTCTCGCACATTTAAAGGGACTCAAATGGCTGACAAATCTTCTGTTCTTCTCCCCACAACAGAACACCCTATTGGGGGTGGGGGGCTGTGAGAGCTCAGAAAGAGCTGTGACTCGCCCAAGGCCACCCAGCTGACTTCGTGGAGAAAGAAGAAGAGTTGGCTTTTCCACCCCGTTTTTCTCACCCATTTAAGAGCACTCAATGTGGCTGATGAAGCTTCTGTTCTTCTCCCCACAACAGCACACCCTGTGAGGTGGCTGAGGCTGTGAGAGCTCAGAAGAGAACTGTGAATCACCCAAGGTTACCCAGCTGGCTTCGTGGGGGAGGGCGGAATCAAACCCGGTATTCCCAGGTAAAAGTCCAGCTCCCTAACCACTAGACCAAACTGGCTCAGGTAGGTTTGGGACAGAGCTGGCATTCGCAATGTGAACACCAGCCTCCACCCTTGATCTTAACTTCCCTGAGACACTTCATAGGGAAGTACAAAAAAGCTCATAAAATGGTAACGAAGGTAGCAAAAAAGGTTTAAGTACAGCATCCAAATTACTCCTAACAGTTGGTTTTGCAGACCGAATTACAAAAATATCAAGTGTGAGACACGACTCAGCTGTCGAGTTTACCACCTAAAAACATGGCACACATACAAAAAAAGGTGTGAAGCAATAAGGGGGGGAAATCAAATTATACTTCTCTATACCATGTGTGTGCATATCTTGCCTACTTTGATCTAGTAGTCAAAATGTTAATGTTTTGGATGGTTTTATAAGCTTACCTCTTCATCCATAAAATCTTCTGGCCCCAACACTTTTTTTTCTGCTCTCTTTTGACGTGACGATACAAATGTTGATGGTGCCCATCCTTTGAAAACAACAAATAATTTTACAATGCGTGAGGTTTAAATGCTTGCATAGTGCCTGATGGAAAACCTGGAAGTTAGGAATCAGATTAGCCCAATTATATTGTAGGGCCCTCCTCAGCCACATGGGCACCGTTGAAAGTACCAGTTTTACTTTGCAAGTCCCTTAATAACTTCAGCTCTCATACGGACATTAAGTAACATCTGAAATTCGATCAAGTTCATTCGAATTTGGACATTTGAATTCAAATCAAATGTCTATAAATTTGAATTTAAACATTTGAACGAATTTTGGATTTCTGAATCTATCCTTTCAAATTATTCGGACATTCGTATGCGCATGGAGACGTACACAATGCATACTTCCAGGTACAGATGTGTATGGATCCATACGGGATGCGTACAGATGCGCACGGGCTGTGTAACGAAGCATACGGGCAAATACAAATGTTGTCGACATTCGTAAGTGCAAATTCAAATAAAAAATTTGAACAAATAGATTTGAATCTATTCAAATCGAATCAAATGTGAATACATTCAAATTTTAAGGAATTCGAATCGATGTGAATTTTGGGGTCTTTGATTCGAACCGAATCCTGAAAACTGCATTCGTGCACGCCTCTATTCCACACAGGTCTCTGTGGGAAGCAGAACGTGAAGAGATGCACAACAAGCCATTTTCTATACTCAATGAAACATCTGGAAAAGTTACATCTCTCTGACATGGTCACCAGGTTTGCTAGGTGCTGCTCCTAAACCATGGTGGGCATTTTCCTCAACTTGCCCATTATTTATATAATTTGTTGTTTCAGTCACTGAGTGTGACAAAAAGATGCATTGCTTGCCAAATGCTGCCCTGCACTCTCTTGCTCCCTGGATTAGGGGCAACTTACCTTGTTCCCTGATGCCCTTTCTTGTTGCGTGTCCTTCCAGGTCCTGAAAAAGTACTCATCTTTCTCTAAGCTGGGGCATTGCCCAAAGCAAACCCATCCCTTACTAGTTTTTGCACTCAGCATTATGAAATTGGACTAGATAACTTATTTATTTATTTTATTTATTTATTTATATTTATATCCCGCCCCGTACCCAAAGGTCTCTGGGCGGCTAACACAGTTAAAAATGAACATATTAAAATTGTATCAAACAGTGCTAAAATCTATACACAGTTTAAAAACCAGCATGATGATAATAATAAAAATAAACAAAAGCAGTTTAAAAACCATAATTTTTTTTGCAGGGGAGAAACGTAGAGAGCATTTAGCCAAAGGCCTCAGTGAAGAGGTGCGTCTTCACCGCCTTCCTGAACATAACCAGAGAAGGGGCCTGACGCACCTCCAAGGGGAGGCCATTCCACAACCTGGGGGCCACAACTGAAAAGGCCCTCTCCCGGGTTCCCACCCGCCTTGCCGCTGAAGGCGGTGGGATAACCAGGCGGTCCTGTCCTGCAGATCTTAGAAGGCGGGCAGGTCGATATGGGAGAAGGCGCTCCTTTAGATATCTGGGGCCCAAGTCATTTAGGGCTTTATAAGTAAGAGTTAGCACCTTGAATTGGGCTCGGTAGTGAATTGGCAGCCAGTGCAGTTCTTTTAGAACCGGCGTGATATGCGTCCGGCTAGCTGTTCCTGTCAGCACAGCTGTTCCTGTCAGCAAGCCTTCCCTCTATGAGTCTAACAGGAGCAATTTCTTATAAAGTATAAATTAACTTTGTACTTGTATCTTAGTATGAAAGACCACTAACCTTCTTTTGAACCCACAGTATTGAAGTAGCCAGCAGAGAAACCACCGCTAAATGCTCCATGAAATCTTTTGTATCGCCCCTTTTCATCTCTGACAGTTTGCTCTTGGAGAGGAACCGGTTTCTTGATCCTTTCACCTGAAATATAAAATTTTTAAAAGCTCATCTTAAGAGAATGATCATGATCTTCAAGTATCTGAAGGGTTATCACAGTGCAGAGGGATCGTCCCTATTCTCACTTGCACAAGGACTAGAAACAATGGGATAAAACTTCAAGGGAGTCAATACAGATTAGATATTAGACAAAACTTTCTGACAGAGAGGGCAATCAGTCAATGGAATAGGTTGCCATGGGAAGTAGTGAGCTCTCCTTCGTTGGAGGTCTTCAAGCAGAGGCTGGACCTACATCCGTCTCGGATGGTTTAGAAAATCCTGCATTGAGCAGGGGCTTGATGACCCTACAGGTCCCTTCCAACTCTGATTCTATGAATGAATGAACCTATGAAAGTAGCAAATGTTTCAGTACGTACATAAGTATTCCATCCTACTGCTGAAAAAAACAAACATTAGTTTATTATTTAATTCATCCAAGGTCCAGAAATACCCATTCATCCAATTACTTCTCACTACCTCAGAAGGCACTGGTTGCAGCTCACACAGGCTCTCTGACTAGAAAGCATAGAGCTGAAGGTCCAGCACCTAGACTCTCTCCAGAATAGGCCATGGCAAACCACTTCTGTAACCTTGGCCATTTCTGCACTTACTTGTTAATCTGGTTTGAGGTGCCACTCAGTAGGTGTCATCTGCACAGGACTAACGTTAAACTGGATCAGATCTGTGCTAAATATGGTTTACATCCATGCCAGTGCCATCTGATTCAGATCTTTGTCAAGTTATTATTATATAACAGTTATACACAGCAAGCAAGATCACCATGCTGGCTTTTGTGTTAAATCACATGTCAAGTGCTTCCCAAGCACCTAGGACTGTGTGATGTATCAGGGCATAATGCATGCAGAACCGAGCAGGAGCCAAAGTTAGTTAAAAGCATTCCACAACTTGGTCTCAGCACTAACACTTTGCTTGTATTTTACTGTATACAGTATTCTCTGTGCGTATGTATATTTTCAAGGGGATGAATACCAGGAATGTGGGGTTTGATTCCACTCTCCCTCATGAAGCCCGCTGGGCTAGTCACAGGGTGTCTGTTGTGGGGAGAAGAACAGAAGGTTTGTCAGATGCTTTGAGTGCCCTCAAATGGGTGAGAAAAGCGGAGTAGAAAAGCCAAGTCTTCTTCTTCCTCCATGAAGCCAGCTGGGTGGCCTTGGGCTAGTCAAAGCTCTCTTCTGGGCTCTCACAGCCCTACCTAACTCACAGGGTGTCTGTTGTGGGGAGAAGAACAGAAGGTTTGTCTCCCCCATGAAGCCAGCTGGGTGACCTTGGGCTAGTCACAGCTCTCTTTCTGACCTCTCACAGCCCCACCCGCCTCACCGGGTGTTCTGTTGTGAGGAGAACAGAAGGTTTGTCAGCCGCTTTGAGTGCCCTTATATGGGTGAGCGAAGCAGGGTAGAAAAGCCAACTCTTCTTCTTCTACTCTGCAGGTGACCTGTACAAGAACCTTATGAGGTAGACCAGCCATCTGTGGTTCACCGGAGACTTAAACACTGACCTTCCACATCTTATCAGGGGAGCGCGTGTTCCCCAGTGCAGACGTGAAGGCAGACTTTTCTGACCTGGACCACCTGAAAAGCTGATCCCTAAGTGCGCAATAAGCCAGGCTGGGCGTTCCCCAACCTTTGGGCTGGTGGGATTTAAATGCACGCTCAGCCTTCCCTTCCTCACAGCACCACGAAGACGAGGCGCAGCAATGTCGTGCCACCTCCTCCTCCTCCAGGCCCGAAGGGAAACGTCGGGACGCGACCTGCACGCGGGAGAACAAGGCAGCCGAGCACCCCCTGCACCGCCAGCCCCTTCTCTCGACACAGCCCTTTCCTTGGGAAGCCCCCTCAACCTACGCGCGGGTTGAGGCCTCCATTCTGCTCTCTATACCTTCTCCTCCCCCCCCAACGCATCATCTCCACATTCCCCTAGTAGTCCAAGCGCCCGGCCAGCCCTGCTCAGCCCGGTGCCCCCCCCCATACACACGAAAAATGCGACGCCCCGGCTGGGGATCTCTTTTACCTTAAGGGAAATGCCACTCAACTTCTGGGGGGGTCCAAACCGCCCCCCGCTCGAATGAAAAATGCGACGGCCCGGCTGGGGATCTCTTTTACCTTAAGGGACGTCCCACTCAACTTCGGGGGGGGGGGACCCGAAACTAACTTGACAATTAAACGGCGGCGGGGGTGGGGGAGGAGCCGTGAATCTAAGCAAGATAAACCACCCTCCTGCCTTCCTTCAAGAGGGTCGGGAAAGGCGAAGTCGCCCCGCTCCTCCTCACGGCGCCTCACCTTCCTCGAGGGGCTCCAGCGGGGTACCGAAGCGCACTAAGTCCTCCTCGTCCTCGTCGCTGTCGCTGGCCGCCATCTTGGCAGGCCCACACACGGGACGGAAGGGGCGGGACGGGAAGGCGGGGCTCCCCTCGGTCAGGCCACGCCCCCTAACCTTCCTGCTGCTCTCTTGGAGGCCCTGGGCAGGCTGCTGTGGGTGTCACCTTGGCTGTGGGCACGCTGTAGGTTTAATCCGACTTCAGTCCACTTTTGGAGCGAGAGGAAACCTCAGCAAAGTGACAAGCGGTTTTCTTTCAGGGTTAAATAACTCAGAAAATTCCCCTTTGAGATAGATAAATGTGGAAAGAAAATTACCGGTCACTTTGCTGAGGTGTTCTCTTGCTCCAAAAGTGGACTGAAGTCGGGTTAAACGTCAAGTGTGACCACAGCCTGACATTTTAATCCAGCTTCAGTCCACTTTTGGAGCGAGAGAACACCTCAGCAAAGTGACAAGCGGTTTTCTTTCAGGGTTAAATAACTCAGAAAATTCACCTTTGGGGTAAATGGTGTGGAAGGAAAGTGACTGGCCACTTCGCTGAGGTGTTCTCTTGCTCAGAAGGTGGACTGAAGCTCATGCAACTTCAGCCATTGAGTAAGGGACCTTTCTGCACTGAGCCTTATTTTCGATTAGATTCCGAGGCAAGAGACTGCCGCCTGCATGCCAGTGCAGATTTGCTGGCTCTGCCCAGGACCTGCCATGAGCCAGACCAGCATGTGGCTGGAAGGTACCAATGCCAGGATATAAAGGCCTATTTGCACTTACTGTAGGCTGGTAGTCAACATGTTACGGGATCCCACACACACGGACTCGAAACACCAAAGGAGGTTAGAAAGAGAGCTTTATTTTGCATGCAAATGACACCAGGGGATAACTCCGCAAAGCTAGCGTATTGAGAACAATGTGCAAGAAGCTTTTATAGAGAAGGGAGGGGCATTAGCCCAAGTTACAGTGCGCATGTCAGAAACTTAGAACTTTCCAGCAAACTCCAGAACTCTTGAACAACAATATGTATCTCAGTTGTATCTCTTTTCAAGGCAAAACAGCAAAAACACACAAAGCACAACAGAACAACATCTTTTGTTCCCTGTCAAACAGTTAGTGAACTTCCGGTGAAGAGCATCTGCATGTGGAGTAGGCTGCTACAGCCTCTAATGTTCAAAACGTTTGAATGTGCAGATGAGGATGTGTTAGGTATGTATCTGTACCAATCTCATAGGTACCTGTACACACTTGTGCTGATAGTAAACGGGATGCATACAGGATAAAACGGGATGCATACGAAACGTGTACAGATTTAAAATACAAATTTCAACATTCTTATCTTCGGATTTTAATCTAAAATTCGAATGAATAGATTTGAATGTATTCTATTCAAATCTGATTTTGTTGCATTCGGATTCTAAACATTTGAATCAAATCAAATGTTTGGATATTCAATTCGATTCAAATTGGAATGTGAAAAATAATAATAATAATAATTGTGCACAATCCTACTACAGCCTAAAGATGTCTCTAGTGTTCCCAATACTTATCCAATACTGACCACTAGAGGCTGCTCAAAAACCATATGATCAATTTCTAGGCTTGAACAGAAGAAGAAGAAAAAGAAGTGAAGTTATTATCCCCCTCTACTCTACCTTGGTCAGACCTCATCTGGAGTACTGTGTCCAGTTCTGGTCACCCCAGTTTAAAAAAGACACTGACAAGCTGGAGCAGGTTCAAAGGAGAGCTACCAAGATGGTGAACGGTCTGCAAACCATGTCCTATGAGGAACGGCTTAAGGAACTAGGAATGTTTAGTCTAACAAAAAGAAGACTGAGAGGAGACATGATAGCTGTCTACAAATACCTCAAGGGTTGTCACAAGGCAGAGGGATCAGCCCTGTTCTCACTCTCTCAAGGAAGGACTAGAAACAATGGGGTGAAACTGCAGGGGAAAAGATTTAGTTTAGATGTTAGGAAAAAATTTCTAACAGTAAGAGTGATCAACCAGTGGAACAGGCTGCCACGGGAGGTGGTTGGTTCCCCTTCGATGGAGGTCTTCAAGCAGAGACTAGACAGCCATCTGTCTGAGATGGTTTAGGAGATCCTGCCTTGAGCAGGGGGTTGGACTCGATGACTCAGGAGGTCCCCTCCAACTCTACCATTCTATGATTCTAAGTTTTTCTACCTCACTTTTCTCACCCATTTAAGGCGACTCAAAGCGCCTGACAAAGCTTCTATTCTTCTCCCCACAATAGAACATCCTGTGAGGTAGTTGGGGCTGTGAGAGCTCAGAAGAGAGCTATGACTCACCCAAGGTCACCCAGCTGGCTTCATGGAGGAGGGCAGAGTCAAACTTGGTATTCCCACATCAGTCTGGCTCCCTAACCACTAGACTAAAATGGCTAATGGATGCTTTTACCTGTTTTTCCCCAGTTCTCTTTAATCTGGAGAAATGAAAATTATACCAAATGCTTCTATAACAATAAGTCCAAAGTTATTTCATTTGTATTTCTGTTTATAGAAAGTATATATTTATTTTCTATGAATATATATAAATTAAATACATATGCAAATACATATACATTAAATGCATATGTCTTAAATACCGTGTATCACTGATCAACAGGTACCAAGTACTGTAGAACTAAACTCTCTACCTGACCGAAGATAGCCAAAGTAACTTCATTCTGGGAAAAATAAAGGACCTTTTTACATTTGAGCAATTAGGATGGCTGGGCACGTTTTGGGATGCTGCATCCGCACACCATAGCAGTGCCTCTGTTCCAGAGCGTGTGAAGCCATCCTGATCCTCTGTAGCTGTGAAGGGTGCCCTTGGTATTTGCACTACTTCCTTGTTTGTCTCTCCAACCTGGAGGCAGTACCTATTGTCTATAAGAACCTAAGAGGAGCCCTGCTGGATCAGTCCACAGCCCATAGCCCATCTAGTTGAGCATCCTGTCTCACACAGTGACCCACCAATTGCTTCTGGGCATCTCAAGCAGTAGACACAGACAAAACCTTCACCTGCTCTCCATTTCCTGCAAACGCTCTTTAGAGGCATCTCGTCCTCTGTCCCTGCAATTCAGAAGCAGTATCTGTGCAGCCATTCTAGATAAGAACATAAAGAGGACCCCTGCTGGTTTGTGCCACAGCCCATCTAGTCCAACATCCTGCCTCACATAGTGGCCCATCAACTGCTCCAGGGTATCTTGAGCAGAAGACAAAGGCAAAGCTTTAACCTATTCTCAGAGCCCTGCAAATGGCCTTTGGAAATCTGTCCTCCTCTCCAGCCTTGAAGTGATACCTGGGCAGCAATTCTAGTGGCAGCAGAAGACCATGGCAAAACCTTCACCTGTTCTCAAATCCCTGCAAACGACCTTTGGATGCATCCTACCTGTCTCTGCAGCTTGGATGAATTGCCTAGGCATCCATTCTAGTAGCCATTGATACACCTGTCCTCTCTGACTTTGTCTAACCCTTTCTTAAAGCCATCCGGGCTGGTTTCGCAGCCTTCAAACAAAGCAAATCTGAATTTGTAAATAACAGCATTCCAAAATGGGCCAGAGGGGCTGTATAAACCCACTAATACATCACTGTTAGTTTTTATAGCTTTCATTCATAAACCCTGGGTCTGTCCACTGACTGTTTGGAACATCGCTGGAAGCCTAAGAATGTGCGGCTCTCCCCAGTTGTAAATCATCCACAAATGAATCCACGGAGAAGCCCTTAAGGGGACCTCCCCTGGCTCCACAGAACGACTTAGTCATGAAGAGGGTGCCTCATTGTCCCTGGCATTGTGGAAGATCAAGAGGGGCCATAGGGAGAAGCTTCCTCTCCAGAAGTGGACACAAAGGAAGCAGCTCTAAAACACCAGGGAGAGCAAAGTGCGGCAGGGAATCTCCATGGTAATGGATTGTTTCCCTCTGATGCCCAATATGGCAGCTGCGTTAACTGTTGTTGTTCTAATGATGTTTGATTTTAGATCTTGTTACCCACCCTGAGACCTTTGGGCATAGGGCAGGATAAACATGTAAACAAACAAACGAATGAATAAATATTTGGCCTCTGCTGAAGAGGCAGTGGAAAGCTTGCTCCAAATTAAGAGTTTGTGCTCTTCAAAGATCAGCGCCGAATGCTCGCAGAAGGATGGATTCTGCAAAAACTTGGGCAAATTAGTCTGCAACCGCTGTGCATATGGAGAGCTCTTCCCCAGGAACTCAGTGATTCAGAATATGGAAGGGGCTGTAGCTCAGCCTTAATACAAGCAGCCTAGAAGGCAGAGGGTCACAGGTTCAATCCACACCTGTTAGCAGTCGCCTTCTGGCCTTTTGTACCTGCACAGAGGTTTGGGGATCTTTTCAAGACGATGGGCTTGGCTTAGCAGACAAGCAGCTGGCAGTTGATCCATAAAGGACGGGGAAGGTAGACTCCCTGGGTACCCAAACCCGCTTATCCCATCCTGCTGGTTCCCCTGCTCCTGGGTCTCTTTCCTTCACTTGAGCAAAACTACCACTGCTTCTTGCCTTAAGGTTTAATCCAGCTTCAGTCCACTTTCAAAGTGAGAGAATTCATCAGCCAAGTGACAAACTGTTTTCTTTCAGTGTTAAATAACTTAGAAAATTCACCTTTGGGGTAGATAAGGTGGAAAGAAAATTACTGGTCACCTTGATGATGTGTTTTCTTGCTCTGAAGGTGGACTGGAGCTGGACTAAACCTTAGGTGTGACCACAGAAGAAGAAGAGTTGGCTTTTCTACTCCACTTTTCTCACCCATTTAAGGGGACTCAAAGCAGCTGACAAACCTTCTGTTCTTCTCCCCACAACAGAACACCCTGTGAGGTAGGCGGGGCTGTGAGAGCTCAAAAGAGAGCTGTGACTAGCCCAAGGTCACCCAGCTGGCTTCATGGAGGAGGGCAGAATCAAACCCGGTATTCCCGGATAACCATTAGACCAAGCTGACTCACAAGATTTAATCCAGCTTCAGTCCACTTTCAGAGTGGGAGAATTCATCAGCAAAGCTATTTTCTTTTAGTGTTAAATAACTCAGTAAATTCACCTTTGAGATAGATAATGTGGAAAGAAAATTACTGGCCAATTTGCTGATGTGTTCTCTCACTCTGAAGGTGGATTGAAGCTGGATTAAGCCTCGCGTGTGACCACAACCCTCAGAACTCCCCTCTGATCAGGCACAGCAAAACAAAAGCATCTCTGACGCGCCTCTGAGTGGCTTAGAGAAGGCTTGGAGGTGGAATTGTTCACACGCCAGTCCGCCTCTACTTTCTCTCCTGAACGTTCTGTGTGAGGGAAGGTGGATTAGAAACGTCTCGGGGACAGGAGGTCCACACGTGGCCTTTCTGACGCCTTTTCTTATGTTTGAATACAGCAGTGCTTTGGGTTGGTTGGGTCTGCCTATCTACAGCATGAAAGAAGGCAGCAGCAGCCCATCATACTTTTGGACTTCTCCAGGGCTGCGTCCACACCTCAGTTTTAATCCAACTTCAGTTCGCTTTCAGAGTGGAAGAGCAGGTCAGCAAAGCGAACAGTCATTTCCTTCCCACATCAACCAAAGGTAAATTTTCTGAGATAGGAAAAGCTGAAAGAGATCAGTTTGCCACTTTGCCGATGCCTTTTCCCACTCTGAAAGGGGACGGAAGCCGGATTAGAAGTTCCTTGCGAACGCAGCCCTACATTTAAAACCGCTTCAGTCCACTTTCAGAGCGGAAGAGCACATCGGCAAAGTCTCTTATCGTCTCCCTTCCATGTTATCTACCCTCAAAGCTGGATTTTCTGAGCTAGCTAAAACCCGAAAGCAGGTAGTTCGTCACTTTGCCGATGCGGTTTCTCCCGCTCTGAAAGTGGACCGAAGCTGGATTAAAACGTAGGTGTGAACCCTGCCCAGGTAGAGTTCGAGGAGGTGTGCCCAAAGGACACAGCGGCCCCTAGCGGGCAGGCCGGGCAGGGCTTCTTTGCTCCTCCTCCGGGGCGGTGACGCGGTGACGGTGGGTGTAAAAGCGAGGTTAGTCGCTCCGCTGCGCTGTCGCTCGGTGGTGCGCGGCGCATCGGGGAGCGCAGGAGGACGTGTGCCTCGCCCGGCGCCGATCGCGGCTTTTCCCTCCCGTGCAAGGCTGCCCATTGCCCGCACCATGACGGACACTTTGCTGCCTTCGGGTTGCGGGGCGCCCACTCCGGATCAAAGGGGGGGAGACTGTTACTTCCGAAAGGTGAGGCGCACGGAAGCGCATCGCGGTGCTAGCAAAGGCGTGCGTAATCGGGGCGTCTGTTTTGCGCTCGTGCTGGTGGTTTGTTTTCAGTGCGCGCCCGGATCCTACCGGAGGAGGGTTGGATTTTTACTTCTGAGCAGCCGAAGTCCCGGAATCGGAGCGCGATCGCAGGCTGGCCTGTCCGCCTTTGAAGCTTCCCTCGTGGGTAGGGGGCTGTGGAGACGCTCGATGCCAGGCAAAGGGGTGGTGAATCGATGCCAGTGAGGCGGTGCCAGTGAGGGACTTTGGCTACATATTTTATTTATTATGTATTTATTATTGGTATCTCTATCCCGCCCTGTACCTCAAGGTCTCGGGGCGGGTAGCAGCACTTAAAATCAGACATATTGAAACAATAGCGGTAAATATTGGACAAAAATATTGTACCCCCCGTTTAACCAAAGGCCGGGGCAACGAGGTGCGTCTTCACTGCCTTCCTAAAGGTGTACAATGAAGGTGATTGAGGCACCTCAAAGGGAAGACCGTTCCATAGCCTAGGGGCCATCACTGGGAAGGCCCTCTCCCGGGTGCTCACCCCCTTTGCTGCCGAGGGTGCAGGGTCTCCCCTCCAGCTCTTAAGGCAGGTCAGGTCAATATGGGAGTAGACCTTCCTTCAGAAACTTGCTCCTCTAAATGCCTCAGAATATCAAGGAACTAATGCAGTGTCTTGTCCTAGACCAAAGTGAGCCAGTTTGGTCTAGTGGGTTGGGAGCCGGACTCTTATCTGGGAATACTGGGTTTGATTTTGCTCGCCTCCTACGAAGCCAACTGGGTGACCTTGGGCTAGTCACAGCTCTCTTCTGAGCTCTCACAGCCCCACCTATCTCACAGGATGTTCTGTTGGGGGAGAAGAATAAAAAGCTTTGTCAGCTGCTCTGAGTCCCCTTAAATGGGTGAGAAAAGCGAGGTAGAAAAGCCAACTCTTCTTCTCTTTCACTATAGCCTACCTTGAAAGGCTGTTGGGTGAAAATGGGTGATAGAATGAGATCATCAGTGCCTGCCTGCCTGTTTGGAAGAAGCCTGATATATAAATGTGGCCTTTTATCTTCTCCAAGTCAGTTTTCAAAAGGCCGGGCTTCATTCAAATTGGTTAAAGTTGTTGGAAATGCCAAGCCAGGTGGCTTTCTTGCTTCAGTTGCTTCTAGATCCAGCTTTTCAAGAAGAATTCACACAGTAGTTAAAATTCTATTGTTTTTATAAGCAGAGCTGCTGGTATACCTTTAATGCTTCTGCTCCCGGAGCGACTGTACTCAACTCCGCATTATTCTTCTGGCTTTGTCTTTTTGCTTTCCTCGGGTTTATGAGCTCTTGAAGCCCCGAAGTGCCTCTAAGAGGCCACGTGGATGTATGTTTTCTCAGAAATAAGTCCCAGTATGTTCCGTAGCAGCTTAGATCCTGCTAGGCATAATAGCATTATATCTGTAAATAGAAAAATGTACGATTGCCCTCACAAAACTGTTCATATTTGTCTTATGAAAATAAGAGATTTATGTGATGGAGAGGGTAGACATAAAACCTATTCCACTATGTCTGTTTGGTGGCAACACTTCTCCCCCCCCCCCCCCCCAGTAAGATAGTGTGTGCATAGCCTTGCGCTCCATATGTTTACCTGGGAAGCAATGACTGCTGAATTCAATTTGCTTTTCCTCTCGTTTCAAGAACATTAGGTTTCAAAAATCCCTCGTTTTCTCAAAAGCTTAGACTTCAGCACGCTGTAAGTGGATGAAAGGAAGAGATAGAAATCTAGTGCCCAGATATTTTCCTAATCCACTACATCCTATCATAAACCAAGGGAGCTGCTGTTTTATCAGCCAAATGGGCCGGATTGATAGCACAAGGTGGCATTTAAATACATTAATGTATTCCAGCAACAGATAAGTTAAGGAGAAAGAGCAATAATTAGCAGAGTGCTGACTGGATTGGATACTGTGGTGCATTCATTGTGTTGTGGAAGGAACCCTGGTTTCCTCTGGGGCTTATATCTTGGTTTTGGGTACAGGAACGCTGTTTGCTTTTCCCTGCTGCTCTTCTCAACAAAACTCCTAACCTCCAAAGGTAGCTTTCCCACCACACCACACCAGTGTTTCCAAAGGCTGCCTCAACTTGCTAAACAAACGAACAAATGGAAGACTGCAGATCGGCCATTTCCAGACCAAAATGAGTGGGTGTTTCCACAGCCTAAACTTGTTTTAGTTATATATAGGGACCGATGTCATGGGGGAAAAGCAACAAAGAATTTGGATGTCCAGTGCAGGTGAAGAATGCAATTTTGTAAGCGACTAGAATGCCAGTCTAGGTCCTGAGAGCGATTCGGCACTGTCTAGGGCAGTGATGGCGAACCTTTTGAGCTCGGTGTGTCAAAATTTGCCAGAAAACCTAGCTTAACTTGGGTGCTGTGTCACATCTAGAAATATTCATAATTTTGTGATATTTGTAGCTCTAGTAAAAAAGTTATATTTTTAATATATGTATTTCATTAAAAGCAAAACCAAGTAATTCTTTACATTAGTGACTTTTGTTGCTGAATTTTGTTTGCTAAAGTTGGTATTTCATACACTTCAAGAACAAGCAAGCCCAGGTGCCAGGGTGACCATGTGTGTCACCCAGAAGGACTTGGCGTGTCACCTGTGACACATGTGTCGTAGGTTGGCCGTCACTGGTCTAGTATATCAGACCAGCAAGCTTATTAGGAGGTTCCTTTTGAAATGGCCACCCAGGGCATCCCATAGACCGCATCAGGAAAGGGATCTCGGGGTTCTGGTGGACAGTTCAGTGAAGGTGTCAACCCAGTGTGCAGCAGCAGTGAAAAAAGCTAATTCAGTGCTGGGAATAATTAGGAAGGGACTGAAGCACTGCTGGTATCTACTGAAAGATCCATCTGTAGTATCCAAACGTGCTGTATCTATCCATGTCTGTAACTGGACTTTGGGTTGAAGGGCTCTCCCCTGTGCTGTACCCAACGGATCTCTATTTATTTAAAAAGAGAAGAGGAAGAAGAAGAAGAAAATGGGAGGTCTGGGGTTCACTGCCGAAGGGCTTTTAAATAAAATTCTGTCCTGTATGATTTTTTTTTTATCTTGGGCTAGAGAATTGCCTATCATAGACAAAAACCAGTAGAGTACCCTTCTGAATATGCTCTATGTTAAGCTTATTGGGGGGTACAGTATTTTCTTCTTTCTTTTTACCTGGATCCCCAGGTGATGGACAGCCCAGATGAGTGAGGTTGGAAGTGCCTGCCGAATGCTGGTTTCTGAGCTTCCTTTGAACTCCAGAAGGCAAAAGTTCATGAACCAAACCGGCTTTCCTTAGGCCAAGGGCCTTTTGTGCTCAGGTTGGCTGTGCTGGTCTCAGACCTCGTCCGGACAGGAGAAGTAAAGTACCATTGTGGCATCACTATGGTGGGATTGTCTCACATATCTGAGGCAACAGCACCAGAGTCCCACTATTTTCCTTCGAAAAAGCACTAGAAACAATTGCTGGAAAATACAGCGCTGGTTGTAGGTTTTTCAGCGATAGCGCTTTTTACAGACCTTCTGCACAAAGCTTCCATCATAGCTCAATCCACAGAAGAAGAGGAAGAAGAAGAAATGGCTTTTCTAGCCCACTTTTCTCATCCATTCAAGGGGACCCAAAGTGGCTGACAAAGCTTTCTGTTCTTCTCCCCACAACGGACACCCTGTGAGGTGGGTGGGGCTGTGAGAGCTCAGAAATAGAGCTGTGACTAGCCCAAGGCCACCCAGCTGGCTTCATGGAGGAGTGCAGAATCAAACCCAGTATTCTCAGATTAGAGTCCAGCTCCTTAACCACTAGACTAAACTGGCTAGTGTGTGTGTGCGCAGAGGTGCTGATGTGCACATCCATGTGTTTGAAACACCTGAATGCCCAGATGCGTGCAACTGTAAAACATGGGGTAATCCCAGAGAGGGAGGTTTTCCTGCATTATCACCTCTAGCAAGATATCTGTCTGCCACCTAGAGGCGACCTCAGCATCTACAGGTTCATCTTCTTGCCTAGGGGCATCTTTCTACCTTAGCTCTGCCTAATGATACATTCCAGCCAAGAAATG
This sequence comes from Aspidoscelis tigris stejnegeri, assembly GCA_023333525.1. NCBI lineage: Eukaryota > Metazoa > Chordata > Lepidosauria > Squamata > Teiidae > Aspidoscelis > Aspidoscelis tigris. Next base: position 9,229,706 of record JALMGA010000013.1, read on the forward strand.
TTCAGAAGGAAAATGATTGACGAGGCCAAGCAGGGCTGAACTTGCTCCGTGCTTTTGGGGAAACACTTCTTAGAAGTCCTAAAATAGGCTGCGGTTTTGCTTTTTAATAAAGACAAGGGCTGTAGCTCTGCTTGAGTGATAGATTGCAGCATGGTTCCAGTAAAGAATTTGCAGAGTTTGATCATATGCACCAGTTTACACACATGTGCACATACATGTGCCCCATCCAGATGGGGGAATATAGTGACATTACAACACTGCTTGGTAAGATTGCCTTCGGATTGCCTCACGTATCATAGGCAACCCCGTCACAGTCCCACCTTTTCACCCCTAAAAACTGCAAAGAACTATTTCTGGAAAACCTGATTCTGGTCTTGGGTTTTCCAGCAGTAGGATGCTTTTAGACCGCCTACTTATCTTCTGGATAGATCTACCATGATTGCACTGTCCAGCGCACAGGTGTGGATGAAAGAGGTGTCCATGCATGCGCAGAGGTAACAGTGAGTACATCTGGATGCCCAGATGTGCACGTGACTTAAAATGTGTAGAGGTGGCGCCGGCCACGTAGATCGCTTCCTAGCGCAATATCCAGCCGTCATCTGGAGGAGGTCATGGGCACTTCCCACATTCTGGTGGGTTCTCAAGCCTGGTTTGAAACTCGAGTTAACTTTAAGTAAAAGCTGATGATAAAAGAAAGTTTTGGCCTCGAAGCTGTAGAGGGAAGCAAGCTGTTCAAAAGGAAATGTGATGAGGCGGTTTAGATGAAGGCACTTTTTCAGCCGGCAAGGAATTTAACAATAGAGTGGTAGCCCCAGGTGAATACTTTAAGGTTTGCCAACCTCTCTCCTGTGTATTAGATTACACAGGTTATATTTAGAGCACTCCTAAACTTTTGTCAGTTCATTTTGTGGCCTTCCGACATCAACAGGTTTCAAAAGGTGAATCATCTGAAAGTTATGCAAGTGTTTGCTGAGGGCGCTTGGCTGAACTTTCTGTTCACTTATGGTGACTATATTTTTTATGGTAACATTAGAACTGGCTAATGCAGGGGAAAAGGTGAACCCAGGTTGTGAACGTCCCAGGTTTCTTGTCTAAAAAACACCTTTGTGTTATTTAAGACATTTTTATTCTGCTTTTCATTTTTAAAAGAACTAAAGCAGTTTACAGACAATTAAAAAACCAAGAGTAAAAATATTTTAAAAACTGAGTGGGCCAGGGATAAACACGTTTTCACAGAAAGAATCCCTGTGTGAACAGATAGAAAACACAGAGAATTAGGCCCCCTGTAAGTTGTACATGTAGGGGCCTCATGAATAGCAGAGGGAGGGCATTCCACAGGGGAGGGGCCACCACCGAGAAGGTCCCACCTGCAAGCTATCCTAGGATGGCATTCTTCAGGGTTAAAACAGGGGAGGCGTTTTTTAAGGTAGCATGGTCCTTAGGCAGATGTTTACCAGCATCTATAAACATCAGACCATTCCTAAGATTGCTCAGTGTGTGCTTATTTTGCAAAAGTCATTGAAACTAGCTAATGTGTTTATGTGGCTGAAACTACTAGACCCAAATTCAAGTTCCCTTCAGCAATAAAAAGTCAGGACGACAGCAGCTTTCTCTCAGCGTAGGCATTTTATAGGATTACTCTGAGACACCTGGCCTTTTCCACACTTGTTTTAATGCAGATCAATGTGTGGATGCACTGTCATGGAGTGTACCGCAAGGTGACCACCAGGCTGAAGGTAAAAGGCCCTAAGGTGGCCAATGACCCACTAGCGTGGTATAACATGGGATATTGATTCCCCCCATTATCTCTTGCTAGCTAGTCAGCACCATGGCTGGCGCCATCTTTGCACGTCTTAAATTATGCGTGCTTCTGGGTATCCTGATTGTCTGGATGTACTTGTTGTCACTTCTGCACATCTGTGGACACCTGGGGCCAATTTGCACTTTGGCCCATAGTCAACAATTCGGCAGCATCTGGGCAGGTGCATCTGCTAGAAATGCCCCCTGCCTGCCCAGAGGTTGCCTAATTGCTGGCTATCTGTGCAACATTCGTATTTGCAAATCTGAATCCAAAATTTCCCCAAATAGATTCGAAAGTGTTTGATTCAAATAGAATGTGAATGGATTTGAATTTTATAGATGTGAATCGACTCGAATTTTTGGATATTCGATGCACATCAAGTCATGAAAATTGCATTTGTGCACACGCGTAGTGTCAACATTCAGTCTGAATACGAATGTCTGAATTCGGCAAAATCTCAGATGTGGGTCTTCTGCTGCTGACATGTCTAGGCAAGAAGGGACATGTTCTGGTTCTGTTCAGCCCTAAGGTGAAGGAGGCAATAACTGAGGCATTAGTCACAGAGGGCATATGGCTTGCCAGTACCCACAGTAGCATCAGTCGGATTAACTCACGCAAAAGCAAGCTGGTAACTTCCTTATTGCTAAGCCCCTAACAGTATATTGGCTGTTGTTTGATGGTACAATCAAGATACAGAGAATTAAATGCTGTAGAGGTTTATTGAGGCTTCACGCGGACTGGGTATGCGCTGATGCGAAGGAAATACAGAGTACATCATCTCCCTTTTGAGGGGAAAATGCACAAAGGAGGGCTAAGAAAAGCTCTGGTTCAGATTCTGTTTGACTTTCTTATTGACATAATTTAGCTGAAACCACCAGAAAGGATTTCATGGATTCTTCTTCCTAGTGTGGATAAGTTATTAATACCCCTTGTCCATCAGTTTCTGCTTGATTTCTCCTGCTGCCTGCTTGCATTTGCTTAAGGGCTTGTGGAAGACTTTAAATAGGCACTGAATTCCATCCTTTTTGTCTTTCAAAGATGTGTTGTGAAGAGAGAATTCTCTTTAAAATGTTTGCTTTCCTGCAGTGTTCTTTTTTGAGCTCTCAAGGAAAGAGATAAACCCACAACCAACCAGATTTTGGCTCAAGAAGAAAGAGAAGATGGCCGCATAGGCCCTTTGGCTGTAACTGGGAAATCTGAATAGCAGCTCCTGCTCCAAGATGTCAAGAAAGGCAGTGGAAGAATAGTAATTTGTAATGTCTTGTGTGTGCAGTACATTCAGGAATCTGGTGCTAGCTAGGGCCTCTCTTTTATGTAACAGTGGTTGAGTGAACTTTCTCAGTAGAATTTAAGAACTTTTCTGCACTTAATGTTGTACTGCTTCTCTTCCACATGCTGGTATGCTCCATCCGCATTGGATGGAGTATAGACTGTACTAGGTGACCCAAAATGGCTGCTTGGTTCAGGATCCTGGTAGTTTTGTCAGTGAACTATGGGCCGCTAAATCAGATCATGGAAGCATGCAAATAGCACACATACCTCCATGTTCTGGTTTAGCTGGGGACCTATTTTGGTGGTGCACCAAAGCATGGCACTGAAATGAATCCCCTGGAGGCTATGTTCCTTCGTTCCTGTGTTCCTGGCCATTGGAGTCCTTGGAGCTGCCTCTGAAGCTTGTGTGAGCTTCAGAGCCAGTACAGGTGCTAATCTGGAACAGCTGTCCAAAGGTGGATTGGCCTTGTTTCAGGACAGTTGAACGTCTCCAGCTGATCGGGTCCCACTGGAGGGCTCCATGCCAGGCGAGCATGGAAATGGACCAAGAAGAGCACTGCTACATTGTTCAAGGTCCGGACCTCTTTCCCTTCAGTAGTGTTGCTAATGTTTGGGTCTCTTTGGGGGTTGCCAGTCTCTTTGGGTGTTGTGTACATCTAGAATTGTGGGGGCAGGTCATTGGCACTGACTCTCTCATTGCTTCTTTATCCAGGAAGTGCACATGTAGGCACAAAAGTGTGGGAGGTGCTGTGGGCATCTCAAGGGCTTCGGAGCACCTTGGGCACCACATTGCTGCTCCTAAGCCTGAACAATATGAATTCCAACATTTATGCAAGTTTGTATTTTAGGGGTGTGCAAAACTTTTAGAGCTCAAAGCATTTCTACTTTTAAAAAGGCTGTGGTCACACCTTCACTTTAAGACCTTTTCAGACCACCTTATTGCAACACTCGTACCTTTTCATTTCTATCCATTATATCTGTGGACTTTCCAAGGAAAGTTCACAAATATAATGGATAGAAATGAAAAGGTGTGAGAACATTGCAGTCAGAAGATGGACTGAAGAAGGTTTCAAATGAAGCAGTGACCGCAGCCATGCTCTTCCTCTTTTTTCAAGAAGGACAAAGGGTGTGTCCATACTGGAGGATACTGCACATTTTGATGCGCTGTCGGTGCATGGGTGTCACACCTAATGTCTGATACTACATAGCGATGGCGCGTTATACCACCGCCACTGCGGATTTACCTGCTGCGGAACGATCAACACTTGCTCCACAGTATCGGGTAATTTTGGAGTTTCCCGAGAAACAGCCAATGAGAGCTGAGCCTGTAGCTCAGCTCCCATTGGCTGCCTGGGCCTGCGTGATGTGTGCCTTATTGCACACACCATGCAAGTTTCACAGCTGCCGAGGAGGAAGCTACAGACCTCCGTTTCAAGTGGGGACAACGCATTGTGACTTCATAACCAGACAAGCTGCGAATTTACTAACGACTGTGTATTTTTATCTGCTGGTCTGGAAGGGACCATAGAAACCTAAGACTGTAACCCACCACCTAGTTGGCTTTGCTGTTCTTAAGAACTGCCCATGGGTAAATACTACTAGGTGTTCTCTTTTATTCCCAAAGGCTGGCGCGCTTGAAAAGTTTTCAGTTTTGTTCCATTGGAACAGCCATTTTTGACGAAACATTTCTGCTCTTTGCCTTTTGTGTTGGGCTCAACCTAAACTGCAATAAACCTTGTAATTCCTATGAATTCCTTCTGCACGCATATCAAATAAGATTTGCCAAGGAGACATGTGCATTTCGTTGCTTCAAGGTGTTTCGGACTGCAATGATTGTTCACCCCATCCAAAATGTGTGACTGTTGAATGAGACCGAATGAGGTGGAAAGTGCTGGTGGAATATGGACCCAGTTACATAAAGTTACACTTTATGTATATTTGTACAAAATATATGTGTTGTTTGCCTGCACAGTGTACCCTTTTCAAGGTATATTTGCAAATGGCTGGCCAGGCAGTCCTGGGAGTATTTAGTGATTTGCCTCCTTTTTCTGACTCAGTTCATTGCAAAAGTTGCAATAAGAAAAATGCATGAATTAGACCAGTGATGGCCAACCTATGACACGCGTGTCCCAGGTGACACGCCAAGCCCTTTTGGGTGACACACCTGGTCACCCTGGCACCTGGGCGTGTAGTGCTTGCTTGTTCTTGAAGTGTACAAAATCCCAACTTTCAATTGAAGATTTAGCAAACAAAATTCAGCAACAAAAGTCACTAATGTAAAGAATTATTTGTTTTTGCTTTTAATACATATATCAAAAATATAACTTTTTTTACTAGAGCTACAAACATCACAAAATTATGGATATTTCTATATGTGACACACCACCTGAGTTAAGCTAGGGGTTTTTTTTGTGGATTTTGACACACCGAGCTCAAAAGGTTCACCATCAATGAATGAGACTTTTGCTTATGGGTGAGCAAGACTGGACGCATAGAGAGGAAATGTTTCTACAAAGTGAAGAGCTACCTGAAATCTCTGTTCTGGCAAAACAACGCCAGCTTCCTTAAAAGTAAATTAGAGCGTGTTTGTTGCCAGTTTGAGCAAACAAGCACTTCTTGCCTTTGTCAATGATTAGACAAAATGATGAGGAACTTCTTCAATTGACTTCTTGCCTGGCTCCTTTGATCAGTTACATACAGGAAGTCTGTTCAAAGGCAATTGTGAATGTGCAAATAGATTTCTGTTTACAAGCGGCTGTGTTGCAAATGGCCTTCCTCAGGATTGTGATCTTTAGATGTTTTGCAGTCCAGCTCCCATCCAACCAAGACAATATAATTAGGAGTTACAGATGTTGGCCGTTTCCACACTTAGCAGCCTGGAGCAATTCCAGTGCTTGTTTGTGGACAACCTCTGTGCTGGCTCCGAAGATCACACAGTCATTGGAGCCAGCTTCTGGTTTCTCCAGTGGCTAGGAATCCAATGGAGCCAGCTTGGTCTAGTGGTCAGGGAGCAGGACTCTTATCTGGGAATACCAGGTTCGATTCCACACTCCCCTATGAAAGCCAGCTGGGCGACCTTGGGCTAGTCACAGCTCTCTTCTGAGCTCTCACAGCCCCACTTACCTTACAAGGTGTCTGTTGTGGGGAAAAGTACAGAAAAGCTTTGTCAGCCACTTTGAGTCCCCTTAAATGGGTGAGAAAAGTGGGGTAGAAAAGCACATTGTTTTAATGTGTTAATGATGTTTAATGATGTTTGATTTTAGATGTTGTTACCCGCCCAGAGACCTTTGGGTATAGGGCAGGATAAAAATGTAAATGAATGAATGAATAAAATAAATATTTAGTGTGCGTGCCGATGGGGTACTCCTTTATAGGATGCCCAGAAGCTGCCCTGAGTGATCACACCCAAAATCCTTGGAACCAATTAGATCATAGCAGTTCCAAAGTAGTGAAACTTTACTTGCTGAATTGCATTTCAATACTGTGTTTAAATTGCTACTGGAAAGATTCTCATGTGCAGGTGTATTGATACAAGTGACTCTGGAATTAAAATATTCAGCTTAGGACTGTGGGATGGAATTAGATTGCTGAAAGCACATTTGCTTACCTGTATGGTTTGGGCTGACTATACTTTGGCCCTTTCTGCACTGTTCTGGATTATATCTGCACCAGTGTGTGGATGGCAGATCCCTATTTTGAGAGATAATCTGGAGTAAGCGCAGAAAAGGCCAAATAAATTAAAGGCGCTCCTTGCCTAAGCAAATCTCTGCACGTACAGAAGTATCCACTGTGTTGGTACTTTATTTGCTCTCTGCGTACAGCAGTAACATTGGGTGGAGTGGAGTTTCTCTTTTTAGTCATCTAAACACACCCAGAGCCAACTCTGCATCGCCTTCTCTGTGTCCCCGATGTGTGTTCAGGCTTATCGGTAGGAGCCACCGCCCGTAGTATCACTTGAAATCTCCTGGCAACAGTGCATGAACACACTCTTTGGCTGAACAGTTATTCAGCCAAACTCCGGAACATGTCAGAATGCAGGTTTCTGATTTTGATATCCGGCCCCGAAAACCGTGTTTTCGCTGTTTTGCACGCTCGTTGTCTTTTCCTGCTTTGATCACAGGTTTGTGGGTTTATCACATCTGATTGGGCACACTGGAACATGGTATGATTGGGAGCGATGTCTTAGTTTCAGTTCTGAGGGCACTAGCCAGGACATAATCTATATAATGCAAATATTGACAGCCATCACCCCAGCTGAAATCAAATAAACAGTCACATTCTTGTTTTCGGAACAAAAAGGTTTATTGTTGTTGTTCAGTGATTCAGTTACGAGCAACTCTCTGTGACTCCTTAGACCACAGCATCCAGGCCCTTCTGTCTTCCAGAGTCTTGTAGTCTGCCGCCAAACTGGCAGAATTAAATCTGCAGTGACGACCGGGCATCCCGACCGGAAAAGCAGCTCCGTAGCGTCCCCTGTTGGAGCTGTGAGAGTTGAGGAGGCGGGTGCTGTCTCAAAATTTATCAAATTTTGAGCTGCCTTTCCTGCTTAGCCAGCATCTAGTCTGCTTTTCTCGCTCTCCTGCCCGAAGCTCTGGATTTTCTTTATACTGCGCAGTGAGTGTCATTGAACCAGCACTGAGGTAAGTGCGCAGTCCTGATCCGTACAACATGACACCATGACGATCAGTCGATCATCATGTGTGCCGGCTCAGTCGGGACCGCGCATTCCAATGCACAGTATAAAGGTGTCTGGACACAGCCATAGGCTCTGCCCAAGCTCATGTTTGTTGCTTACATGACAAAGTCTATCCATTAGGATCTTTCCCAAAGAGTCCTGTCTTCTTCCTTCCTCCTTCCTCCTCCTCCTTCCTTCTTCCTTCTTCTTCTTCTTGTGTTAATGCTGCAGGCCTACATACATGGAACTCCTCTTCACTGAGATTCTCCCCCATCATGGGGCAAAGTGAGAGAGCTCTGTAGAGTCAGGTGTAACTTCCACAGTGTGTGGCCAGCCAGGCAAGCTAGGCAGCCGAGCAAGGAATGAAATGTTAAGACGTGCCAGATCAGGAGTGGCTTCCTGCAGCTGCTTCGACCTTTAATAGCGTAGGTAAATAAAAGCTGCAGAGCATGGGACGTTTTGTTGATCCTGTATTGTTCTGTTATCTGAAGCGCTGAAAGAAGCAGACGTGGCTCATGAAACAAGGTGTGTGGCAATTCAGTCTGCTTGAGTAATTTGTTGAGGGGCAGCCGGTCAGCACTCATCTAAGGCAGCGGTCCCCAACCACCGGTCTGTGGACTAGCACTGGACTGTAAGGGTCTTTTTGCCGGTCTGCAGCGCCAGCACCGGTGCCGCTACCCTGCCACGCCCCTGCCGCCACGCCACGCAATGCCCCCACCATGCCATGGAAAAGGAAGCTGGTCGCTGGCACAAAAGAAGTTGGGGACTCCTGATCTAAGGCAAGCAGTGTCTAGTGGTTAGGGAGCCGGACTCTTATCTGGGAATACTGGGTTTGATTCCGCACTCCTCCACAAAGCCAGCTGGGTGGCCTTGGGCTAATCACAGCTCTCTTCTGAGCTCTCACAGCCCCACCTACCTCTGTGGTGGGGAGAAGGACAGAAAGTTTTATCAGCCGCTTTGAGTCCCCTTACACGGGTGAGAAAAGTAACCGATCACGTGGGGCTTAGGCTGTAAGTGACTAGTGCTTGCACGTGCAAGTGTTAGTCAGTGTTGTTGGGTGGTGGCACCTTTCAAGTCCAAAGGACAGGAAGGGAAGTGTGAAATTGCCCCAGCTTCAGTGCACTTTCAGAGTGTAAGAGAGAAGACATCAGGAAAGTCACAAACTGTTTTCTTTTAGTGTTAAATAACTCAGAAAATTCACCTTTGGGATAGGTAATGTGGAAAGAAAAGTCCTGGTCACTTTGCTGATGTGTTCTCTTGCTCTGAAAGTGGACTGAAGCTGGATTAAACCTTAGGGGGTGACCACAGCCTTCATGAAATGCCAGGTCACTTTGGAACAGGGAGGTCATTCGGAATGCAAATGCCTGCTCCATCCCTGATCTTCCCTTCTCTGGGACAATGTCCCAGGTAAGTGAAGGTGTGAAAAGGCCCATAGGCCAACATCTGGAGAGCATCAGCTTAGGGGCACACCAGTTGTTTTACAGCACTGCCACCTACTTCAGCTGGCTGTGGCTCCTAGGCAGAGACCTTTCACACCATCTGCTTCCTCATATTCCTCTAGTTAAGAGAGAGGACCAACCTGGGGCTCTCCACACAGGCTTCCACGGAGATAAGGCCGGTTTCCCAAGTTCAAATGAACGTTGCACAATTTCAAGTAAAGGTTGCCCTTGTCCTATGGTGCTGCGGGTGGGAGGATGGTGGGGTATTCCTCCTGAAAGTAACACCTTAAGCGGCCCCCGCACTTGAATTTCAGACCTCCCTCGTAGTTGTTCTGAGAACAAAACACCCCAGTAATAGGAGATTAATTCTTGGCGACATGATGTTCAGGCACATCGACAAACATAATGCCTCCTGGAGATGATTATGCAACTCTTTGGGCTACCCTGCACACATCCTCCAAGCGTTTAACGGAGGATGACCCTAATTTTTGGACCCAGGCCATAGTAAATTACCGGCCTTGTTTTTCCCTTTTGGGGCATGACTAATGAAAATGTGAGTGCGACCGGCTACATTTGATATACTTCGGCCTCTCGCTCCTGTTGGATCCACATCTCTGGGACAAAGCCAGGTAGCCATATTTAGAGTAAACTTGTGGCCGTCACGTGGATCTGAAATTGGGCGCGACTGATTTACATAATCCGCATTATTTGGATAGCCTGGAGTAAAGCACATCCTGACATTTTTTTATTTCAGATTATCCAAATAATGGGGATTAAGTAACTGCTATTTGGGTGAAGCTTGTGGCTGGATCCAGACTCGTTTATACTGCACAGCAGAATGGGCAGTCCCGATCGAGACGTCACCTTATCCAATTGGTACTGTGCACTTACCTTAATGCTGATCTAAGGACACTCGCTGCACAGTATAAATGGAATTTGAATTTTCCCTCCAGTCTGGGCAGAACAGCGAGAAGAGCCGGACGAGAGCAGGAAGGGCCAACTTCACCCCACTGGTGCCATTAGGCCTTCCAGAGGCTTCCTGGAGGAGGCCTGGGTTAGTTGGAAATATCATAAAATCTTGCACAATTTCCCAGGAATCATGGGAAATCTCACACGATTTCCCACCGTTTCAGATATCCACCATTTCCTGTAACCGTGGTAGGGACTGGTAGCTAATCTCTGCGGATACAGGGGCCCAACTCTATACTGCCAACGTTGTCTTGCAACTTCATTCTACAGTCTAAAGAATATTTGAACTTCTTATCTGTCTATGAGAGCTTTCCCAAGGGAGAAAATAAAGTCAGTGACCACAAGTATGAGAACACTTCTGTTTTAACAAACAAACAAAAAAAGCAGCCGTGGAATGCCTTCTGGTTTTCTTTGTGAGTTCGCACCCTCAGCACAGGCAGGAGGCCTTATCTGATCAGGATTGGGTAACGGAATTTGAAGAGAAACACACCCCATAAGTCATTGTTGAATTCTTATATTGATAGTCAGATTTTTTACCAGCACTCCAGACAAGGGGGGAAAAACATATTTTAAATTCTTTTTTGTCAGCATTAACCCACCCACCCACCCACTCCAACCAAAGTGGGGTTCTTCTTCAGTTGAGGCTGGACAAATATTCCAGAATTGCTAGATGCTGACCTCAAAGGAAGACATATTGGTGAGAGGTCTGAGCTTGACCACCTGCCCCTACATATCCAGGCTAACTAAGAATATCAGACGGGGCTGCCCAAGGATTGCAATGTTCCAAGTGGGTGGAAGAGAATCAGTCTAACCCAGCAGTTCTCAACTAGTGGGTTGCGACCCCTTTGGGGGGTCAAACTACCCTGTCACTAAAAGTACCCATTAAGTACCCATTAATGGGTACGTAATGGCATTTTTGTACCCATTAATGGGTACTTAATGGGTACTTCTAGTGACAGTGGAAAAACACCCCATGTATGTATGTATGTATGTATGTATGTATGTATGTATGTATGTATGTATGTATGTATGTATGTATGTATGTATGTATGTATGTATGTATGTATGTATGTATGTATGTATTTGACACACTCCATGCAGTGCTATCTAGTGAAACTGAGCTACTGAAGTGTGAAAGAAATAGAACGGTTTGAGGCCTCCCCTTGATCTTACTGGACCATGAACTGGCATGCAGCTCAACCAGCCGAAAGGCAAGGCTCCACTTAGAGTTCTTCTCTGCCCTCTTCTGCCAATTGCTGTTGCCACCCTACACACAGAAAGGAGGTCTTGGCAGGCGTCAGGATGAACAAGGGGTTTATAGAAAAACCTCAGACCACAAGAACACTACTTCGGGGACATCAGCTGCTGGTCTTCTGTAGTTCAGCAGCCTGGCCTCACAACAGGGATGGGCCCAAGATTTTCAAAATTCAGACCTTCTGAATTTTTGCTTCACTATGGCACCCTACGCCCTGTTCACATTTGACTTTATACTGGTGTATATTCTGGAGTAGGGGCCTGCTGTCCACATGCTAGGCTAAGCTACAGCAGGCCCCAAGTGAGGCATGCCAGAGTCTGTATTAGCATGCAGACAACAGGTTCCTGTCCTGAGATATATTCCAAAATATATAGGCCAAGTGAGAATAGGCCTGTAGTCACTGTGGAATTCAGTACAGTGGTACCTTGACATACGAGTTTAATTCGTTCCGTAACCTTGCTCTTATGTCAAATCGCTCGTATCTGAAAGCAATTTTCCCATTAATCCATTCCAGCTCCCAAAACACCACCTCAGTTGTTTTTGTTATGTACTGTACTGTATTTACATACTCGTATCTCAAATCTTGCTCTCATCTCAAAGCAAAATATCACTCGCTCGGCGGCTTGTATCTCAAAACACTTGTATGTCAGGGCACTTGTATGTCGAGGTACCACTGTACTTTAAAGAGAAGGGACTGAAGATGGATCATTGAGTGAATTCATACTTACTTGCAGAGGGAACTCTGGGTACACTCACACACAGTGCATCTGCATTGCGCAGAGTTGCTTTTTTAAAACTAGAAGTGTCTCTCAGATGCTTATAGCAGTAGACCGGTTGTAACTGCTTTACAGCTATATGAGTGGCAGGACTGGGAAAGTTCTGCACGCTCCATTCGCACTTAATTATGTTTTAATATTTGAAATGTTTTATTCTTATTGTAACCGCCCTGGGACCGTTTGGTGAAGGGCGGGATATACATTTCTTCAATAAATAAATAACAGCTCTGTGATCACCTCCTTAATGAAGGCGATTCGCTCCCCACCAGCACCTAGGGAAACGCTGGCAAGGTTGAGGATAGATTCAGCATCCCCAAATGCAGAGGCTGGATCTATCCTCCATCTTCACTTTCCTGGGACGGGCCTGGTCAGTCACAATTCCTCTCTGTGAGAACATCGAGAGTTTCTATGCTGGATGTTTGTTATGGTTTCCAAAATGTGGGGAGCTGCTTGGTCTGCTTTCTTTGGCCATCAGCTGTTGGTTAATAATGCATCTCTACAATCCAGGGATGCAACCCCCTGGCAGAGACCGGACGGAGCAAATTACAGAATCAAAGAGCAGTCCTGAACCAACAGATCCTGAAAGCGGTGCGGATGAGAGCTGGCGCTGAAAACCTCCTACGGTATGTTCCCACGACTTTTCTCCTCCTTCTGCCCGTCGTTGCAAAATGCAGCCTTTGTTCTTCTTAACGGGAGCAGCCCCCAGCTCCCAGCTTAGCTGCCCAGTTGCTCCCAATCAGTTCCTTAGATGAATGGTAGCCAGAGATGCCACACACAGACGGCTGGTTTTTTAAAAAATGTTCCGTCGGCGTATGGTCTGGATTTAACATGTGCTCCTCTTTTTAAAAAAACTATTTAGCCTATTTGAAGCAATGCAAAATACAGTGTGACAAAGATAATCCACAACCGAACAGTAACCAAAATAGTATAAAACAGGGTTGCCTGCAAAACCAAACTTCAATTCTGATTAAGCACAAACACAAAAATTTTAACTATTTATACTCACCAATGTGGAAAAAGACAATTTATCTCTCACCAGCCCAAGGGGGTATTGGTCATGCAGGCAAGAAGAAGAGTTGGCTTTTCTACCCCGCTATTTTCACCCATTTAAGGGGACCCAAAACGGCTGACAAACCTTCTGTTCTTCTCCCCACAACAGAACACCCTGTGAGGTAGGTGGGGCTGTGACAGCTCAGAAGATAACTGTGACTACCCCAAGGTCACCCAGCTGGCTTCATGGAGGAGTGTGGAATTGAACCTGTATTCCCAGATAAGAGCCCAGCTCCCTAACCACTAGACCAAACTCGAAGGGTTTTCTAAAGCCAAATCTAGCAATGGGGACTGTTTTTCTACAAACCATTCCCATACTTCTATTACTTGCATCTTTTGCTGCTGTACTGTGATTAATTTATTTATAATCAAGATCGTGTGTGTCCTGTCTACTGAGCTCCAGAAATCAAATGCAGATTTTTCCAATTTAGAACAATCACAGCTTTAGCAGTGTTTAGCACTGATTTGATCGGTTCTCTATGTTTAACAGTAGTAGGACGGTCCTTAAAATAAAACAGAAAAATCATCCCTGAATTAAGGACCAAGGTTTGGGAGGTTATTTTACTCAGAATATTTACAAAAAAAAAAAAAAAGAAAGAAAGAACATTTCCATGTGCTTCTCTTGAGTTGAACTGATCACTCTATTTTTTGTAATAGACTCTAGTTGTTTTGAGAGAGATTTATTCCAAGTTAAGGACAAAATATCTGAAACAGGCAAAGGACCTGCATTTCAGACATGGGTAAAAATGTTTCACTGCATAATTATCTTTCAGATGTGTGTAATAATTTGCTCCATTAAAAAAGATGTTTTTGCAAACACAAGTACCTGCAATACTGATACTAAAATTAGGACAGAATGTATCTACAATAGTTCAAATAATTTATTTTGTAAACATCATACCTTGGACATTCAGATGACTTTAAAACATTGACTGAAGAAACATTTCCTGTCTGATACAATTGTGTCATGAGGCATGGAGGGCTTCTGCAAAGAGGAGAAATAAGGACTTTTTCTTCCATCAACTGTCTTAAGATATTAGGCAGGTTGGACCTCTATATCTGCTGGTCCAGTAACCGTGGTTTCAGTTTTCTGTGGTGACTGGATCAGCCTCCCACCTGCCCCCCACCCCGGTGCCATGAGGCCTACCCAAAGCTTTTTGGAGGCCTGGGACAGACAGGAAATTGCGGGAAATTGAGCAGGATTTCCCATAATTCCTGTGAAATCTTGTGGGAAAATCCATTTTTTAAATATATATGTTCTTGGGTAGGGGAGCAGAATCTTAGAAATGTAGAGAATGCCAATAAGGGAGCTTTCCTGACAATAGAGAGACTGTTCCTAACACATTCTCAAATATATATATATATATTTCCTTTTGCAGAGCAACGACAAACAACAAAATAAGGGAGCAGGTACTGCTTGAACTCAGCTATGTAAACTCAGACCTGCAAATCCTCAAAGAAGAACTCGAAGGGCTCAATATCTCAGTGGAGGTCTATCAGAATACCGAGTAAGTGAGACGCTCGCATTCCTGTGCTATTGTTCTAGGGATCTGTGTACTCGTTGCTTAAGAATAAAAACAAATGCGTACTTCAGCTCTTTGCGTGCGCTTGGGCAGAGGGACTGGTAGAGAAAGAGCAGTGAACAAAGCGTGTCATGTCTGGTCTGAGTGCTGGCTATGGATGAAGTCTACCTTAGAACATAAGAACATCAGAGGAGCCCTGCTGGATCAGGCCGCAGCCCATCTAGTCCTGGGCCACCAACTGCCCATGGGCATCTCAAGCAGAGACAAGGACAAACCTTTTCCTGCTCTCGAATCCCAGCAAATGGCCTTAGAAGCGTCCTGCTTTCCCCCGCAGCCTGAAAGATGTACCTAGGTGTCCATTCTAGTAGCCATTGATACCTGCTTCCTTGGGGAAGGTAATTCTTGGGGAAATTAATTTGTCTTTCTAATCCTCAGAAATGTCTTCCAGGAGGTGATTTGAATGGAGACATTTGCATGGAGACATTTACCACATTAACTGTCGCTCCAGATTACGGTCTACTTCTGGGCCTCTTTCATCAATACCTTAAGAGCAAGTCAAAGAGGCCTGTCTGACCCCATCCTAGCATGCTGTGATCACAGAAGATGGAGTTTAGACCAGACCAGGACATCCAAAAAGGTGTCTTGGTCCAGTTTACTGGCGTACTGCACGTCTCCATGGTCAAGTATGTCCTGGAGAACCAACCAAATACCTTCTCACCGAATGCCTTCTCACATATCGACCTTCCTGTGCCTTAAGATCTGGAGGGGAGGCCTCCATCTTGAGGTGCGTCAGGCTCCCTCACTGTAAGCGTTCAGGAAGGCAGTGAAGGTGCACCTGGCCTTTGGCTAAATGGAGACACCTTTCCCCTTCCCACTTGTAGCCATTAGTAGTTATTTACAAACACTATGGTTTTAATATAGATTGTTTATTGTTTTAATGTATTTGATTTTACACGAGACCTTTGGGTATAGGGCAGGATAGAAATATAAACAAACAAGCAAACAAACAGACTTGATGGCACAAGGTGGGCTACTATATGCCCCTCCAGGAGCCCTAAAGGACAGGAAATTTTGTTCCTGGCCTTTGAAACATTCAAGACACCCACTCAATGCTGGTTTTGAAGCTGGTGTAGGCCTCAGAACTGGCACAGTTGAAGGTCTGTGCAGTAAGGGACCTAACTATGAAGGCAGCCTATAATATTTATAAACTGTTCCTGGGAAAGTCTGGAGGCACAGAGTCGTAGAATTGGGACCTCAACAACCGTTTAGTCCAGTGGTTCTCAACCTTCCTAATGCCGCGACCCCATAATGGAGTTCCTCATGTTGTGGAGACCCCCAACCACAGGGGCGGAGCAGGTGGGAGGGAAGGGTGGCGGGAGGCTCGTCGCGACCCCTCTGAAAGGGTAATTCGACCCCCAAAGGGGTCCCGACCCCCAGGTTGAGAACCACTGGTTTAGTCCAACCCTTCAGCATCTTGTTGAAGATCAGCAGGTTTAGAACTAGATTTAATCTCTGTCTTGAGAGAATGACACTTGGTCTTGGTGATGGAAGTAAAGCAGGCTGTAAATGCAAGGAGACGTCAAGGATCTGATCTGCCATTGAGGAGCAGCCGAGTACATTCAAATACTTGCCTCGAGCAATTGCCTCTATGCTTTTTAAAGATGCCACGCTCTTATGCTTGGGTGGTGTTTTTGATTTTGCTTGATTTAAGATAGGCTATACTCTCAGGCTTTATAGGCCTGTGTCTCAACACTTCAGCGTAATATATTCAAGGAACATTTTGCAAAGGGTTATGTGCCCCTGCCAATCAGAAAGGGAACATTTATTATTCCCTCCCTCCCTGCGAGGTTGGCATTTCAAATAGTCACAATAAGAGGGTTGAATTCCACTCCACATTCATCTTAAGAGCTGGCAGGAAGACAGGTGCCTGTGGAAACTTCTGAGCAAACCTGGCAACTTAATAAAGATGGATCATGGGGGAATGCGTTAAATCAACAAGGACAGGGTTCATTTTAATGCTAAGGCAAACGCTGGGGATTTGGTTTGGCTTCTGGCCTTTGTTTTCTCCTCAGAAAGCAGGCAGGCCTGGTTTTTTGGAAGAGTAGTCTTTCAGGTTTTGTAACCTGTAACAAGGGGGATGGGAACGGAATTTGGGCAAAGGTGCCTAAAATGGGTCTTCCTATCAAAATGCCAAGATCTAATTGCAGGGGGAAAAGGTTTATTTGCTTACTGAAATAGCAATCGATTTTCAGGTCAAGAACAGCATGGCAGCTGTTCTCTAAGAGTTGGCTCTGAGGGTTTGAATCTTCTGGCCACTGTTTTTTTCAGAAAACTATATGCATCTTTGACTTATTTCACTGCAACGTACATATAAAAGCTTTCTTTGGGGGGCAGGGGGAATTCTAAGAGGGGAATTAGCCTTTCAACCAGCTCTGTTTTGTCCTTTTCTTGCAAGAAGCTGAATATTATTTTCACCTTTACCCAGTGCTATACATTGCGTGGAAAGTATTCAGGAGCGGAGTCCCTCATTAAAGTTGCCCCTAAGGCTTTGTGTTGCTATAGCTTCATCCAGACAGCACGTACTTAATCTGGGTTATTTGGATAATCCGGAATAAAATGTGTCTGGATGTGCTTTACTCCGGATCATACAAATAATGGAGATTAAGTGCTGTCTAGATGAAGCTCATGGCTGTGATCAGACACAGGCTGTCTCCAGACTAGCGGAATAAATCCGCAGTGAAATCTAAAACCGCAGTATACTTACTGCGCAGCAACGACCAGGCGTTCCAACTCGAAAGGCAGCTCCTTAGCTTTCCCACTGGAGCTGCGCGAGCTGAGTCAGGGCACGCTGTCACACGGTTGAGGCAGCCAATCAAATCTGAGCTGCCTTTCCTGCTCTTGTCTTGCGGTTCTCACTGTTCTGCCTGCACTGGAGGGAAACTTCAGATTTTGTTTAAACTGTGCAGCGAGTGTCCTTGATCTCTCTAGGTACCACACTCAGCAGGCTTTCACATTGTCTTTATAAGTATTTAGACAATAGGTGAAGGTGCATCTCTCTACCTTGCCTTTTGTCAGAGGAAACAGCATCCCTCCTCCCCAGTTCAGGGGCTGTCACTGTTTAAACTGCCTTATTTTATTTGTTTTTATATGGATTTTTTTTATTAACTTCCCCTGAGACCTTTGGCTATGGAGTGGACAGAGACCAAAACAAACGAACAAAACAAACAAAAGGAATTGTGACAGTTAAATCATTGGATGAGGGCTGGAGGGGCACTTAGAATTTAGTAGCTTCAGGACAAATCAAGGTGCTTTTCAAGGAGCCAAAGAAAAGCACCTTAAGGGTAAAGGAAGGAGGACATTTTGCAAACGCTGGGTTAGGCCTTAGTTTGGGTATCAAAGTACATTCTATATACAGTTTCCAGGTTAGGTCTTGTGGTTAGAGTGTCGAACTCTTTATCTGTTCACCTCCCTGTTTGATTCTGTTCTCCTATACAAAGCCAGCTGGGTGACCTTGGGCTAGCCATAGCTCACTTCTGAGCTCTCACAGCCCCACCTACCTCACAAGGAGCGATTTGGCACTTCCCCTCCTGTCTGCTGGGCGGGAAAGGAGCGCTCACGCTTGCGAGTGCTAGTTTTTACAGCCCATGCCTCACATGATTGATCACTCGCCTGTGACCGATCCTGGGGCCGGTCCTCTTCAGGGCACCGCCATTTTAAGTGCTGCGCCCTCTGTGACTGCGCGCGTGTGGGCACCGTCGCCATGACGACGCTGACGCTCTGCGCAGTTGCAGTCCCATCGGGAAGGCAACAGAGCTTCCAGTGTGCTTGTACAGCAGCTGTGTTGACCTCGTCCAGCTGAAGAGCAAATGTTCCCTGGCTGGACACGATCAGGTAAGTTGGAGTAAAGGTTGGGAAAGGTGTGGAGCACCATTCCGTCCTCCACACATAGTCAAGAATTAGGCATCACCTGGGAAGGCAGGGGGCGCCTGGAGGTTGTAACTGCCTCCTCTAGGTGCAGATGTTCTTCCCCAGATGTTGGCCTAATTCTTGACTCCTGGCTGAAGTGCGAAAAGACCTTGGGTGTCTGTTGCAGTGGGAAGAACAGAAGGTTTGTCAGCCACTTTGAGTCCCCTTAAGAGTGGGAAAAAAGCAGGGAATAAAAGCCAAGTCTTCTTCTTCTTTAAAGTGAATAGATTGGTAGGGGGCTTTATTGTATAGAAACTAGATTAGGGGCAGTTTTGAGTGATCTGGAATTTCTCTGCAGTGTCAAATCATCATGTGACCATGGACAAATCACTTTCTCTTGCCTTGCCCCTTCCTTTCCTTTGAAATGGTAATTATAATTATTCACTGAACCAGCTTGATTTTAGAGCTGAGGAAGAGATTCCAAACCATTTACACGTCCTTTGAAATGATGTATAGGAGCATGATGGTATATATATATGCAAAACAATCCGAGAAAAAAAGGGACATGTGCATTTGGATGCCCAGGGCTGGAAGTTATGAATCAAACCTTTGGCTTAATTAAATTAAACCTTTGGCAACAAATATTCTACTTTAATGTGTCGATTAAAAAGTCTAGGGATTAATTTTTGTCACATTTCTTTTCTTTTCTTTTCTTTTCTTTTTAACATGCAGAGAAGCTTTTAGCATTCCTCTGATACCCCTTGGTTTGAAGGAGACCAAAGATCTTGACTTCACAGTTCCTCTGAAGGTAAGATGGTGGGAATTTCTGCAGACAATACGGTAAACAGTCTGTGCTCTGCTTCCATTCTTTTGATTGCAGGTTGCTTTCCTTGAACAAAGAGTGCTTTTTAAAATCTAAACGCTGTCCAGTAAACACAAGGGAAGTAAAGAATCCCTATAATTTCTGGACAACACCAGTTTTAAAGGAGCCAAGGGTAAAAAAAGAAAAGAATTGGACCTAGTGGGCAAATTTCTAACCTAGGTCTGTTTCCAGATAAACAAACCCCCCCCCTGCTAATTTCATTTAATTGAGTCTCTTCTGAGCTATCACAGCTCCACCTACGTCACAGGATGACTGTTGTGCAGAGAACAGAAGGTTTGTCAGCCGCTTTGAGTCTCCTTAAATGGGTGAGGAAAGCCGGGTAGAAAAGCCAACTCTTCTGCTTTTCTCTGCTAATTTCATTCAATTTTGTCAATTAAACTAATTAAAAGTTTAATTTTAATTAAACTTTTACAGATAGTTGTTTATAAAACCAATACCAGGAGCCTCCGTTTCGCACACTAGTGTGGTCAAAGGGAGTCCCCAACCTCAGTCTAAGGAGGCAGGACCTCCCTTAGGCTGCACTGTGTGTGGAAGGGAGGCTCCTAGGACACTTGTTGGTCCGGTATACCGTCCACTGGGGAACCACCCTGGAATTCATTTTAGATTCTGAGGTAACATCTGTGAGGTCTTATAGGGTCATGCCAAATGTGTTCTGAGGTAACATCGGTGAGTTCCTATAGGGTCATGCCAAATGTGTTCTGAGGTAACATCGGTGAGTTCCTATAGGATCATGCCAAATGTGTTCTGAGGTAACATCGGTGAGTTCCTATAGGGTCATGCCAAATGTGTTCTGAGGTAACATCGGTGAGTTCCTATAGGGTCATGCCAAATGTGTTCTGAGGTAACATCGGTGAGGTCTTATAGGGTCATGCCAAATGTGTTCTGAGGTAACATCGGTGAGTTCCTATAGGGTCATGCCAAATGTGTTCTGAGGTAACATCGGTGAGTTCCTATAGGGTCATGCCAAATGTGTTCTGAGGTAACATCGGTGAGTTCCTATAGGGTCATGCCAAATGTGTTCTAGGGTCTGCCTTCCACTGTCTCCTGGGGAACACAGTAGCAGCCTGAACCCTGTACTTGGTCACTGTAAAGTGGTCTTCCACTCAGCCCAGCTTGGCGCGCGTTCCTGCTGCCACCATGCAGACAGCCAGTGGTGGCAAAAGCAGCCTGGACCCTCTTCTGGAGCTGGGTGTCATATTGTGCACTTTTAGGGCACAGCAAAATCCCTCTATCGTGCAACTGTCAGGCCAGGGGCATTTTCACACTTGCCTTTCCGCCTGCTGGATGGGAAAGGAGCATGCGTAACCAAGGTGGACGAGTGCTTGCACTCGGCTGTTCCCTCCCCCTGGGATCACTCACTTTATTCGATCCAGGGCCCGGTCCTCTGCTGGCCACTGCCATCTTAGCTATGGTGCCCTCCCTGACTGCACATGCACCAGTGCCGTTGGCTTGATAACGCTGATGCTCTGCACACGCGCAGTTGCATCTATGGTTGTCTGAGGTGCCAGCGTGATTGTGTGGCACCTCAAATGACCCCCGAGCACCGGCAAGAGCGAATGGTCACACTGCTGGATGCCCCTGGTTAATGTTGGTTAACGTGATAAATGAGCTTCTGGGGAGGGCGGGCATGCTCGGAGGCTGTAGCAGCCCCCATGACATGCATATGCGCTTCCCCAGGAGTTCACTAATAATGCACTAGAGGCTATAGTCCAAACAGGCCACAGAACAGATATCATGGGGACAGCTGCCAGCATTCTCCATGGGGCCAACTACATTCCTGGCCCAGGACACGTTTTGCAGAAAAGGACCTCTCTACAATGCATGCTCCAGCACACCTGGAACTTACCTGAGCCTAATCGATAGCCCCTGAACCACCTTGGACTGAATGGCTCTTCCGTCAAGGGCCAAATCACAGTCCAAAATATATCTTGTGGTTCGTGTGCAACCCCTGTTGAATGCACTTCAGAGCAACCTAAATTCATTTGTCTTTGGTTTGAAAGTTCAAGTTAATACTGTGGATTGTTCCAAAGTTGTTAAACTAGTTTCCCACTTTGGAGGAAAGGAGATACTAGTTTTTTGTGAAGGGCTGCTTGAGTCTTCACCAGGTTTGCACGCACAAAAAAGGGAAGGACACAAATTCGGAGGGCGTAACATTCTTACCTGTGATTACAGAGATAGGCTTGCAGAGTCTCTGGCTTCATTTAGAAAAATCCGGATGGAAAAAGTATTAACGGCTAGTAGCTTCTGGTGATTGTCAGCTTTCTTGAGCAGGCCGAAGCTTCCGCAGTAGCCAGTGATGCGGAGTTTCCTCCATTGGTCTGCCTTTCCCCTCTTCAAGCAAGGAATCCGTCACTTGAAATTACTGGCTGTTGAGGAAGCAGGAACTTTAAACAGGCAGCGCTGGTTTTTCCCCCCTTATCCCCCCTCCCCTGTTTAATCTCCATGCTTGACAGTGTGTGATTGTCTGAACAAAGCCAGTTTGGGGTTGATCCCAGGCAGCTTCCAGATTAGCGGATTAAATCCGCAGAAATAAAAAAAACCACGCAGCTTACCTGCTGCGCCGCAATGACTCCCTGTCCCCACTCCTGATGGAAGTCCAACGCTTTCTCTTCGGGGCCGTAAGACTTCCGGGCCGCACACCATGAGGTGCACATCACATTGGAAGAGGCAGCCAATGAGAGCTCAGCTACAGGCTCAGCTCTCGTCCGCTGTTCTCGCAGTCCTGTCTGGACTGGCAGGAATATTCAAATTTACGTTATACTGTGGCATGAGTGTTGCTTGTTCCGCAATAAGTTAAATTTGAAGTAGTGGTGGCTAATGCGGATGTGCAGCTTTCTTAAGTCTGGACACACTCCCGGTTATGAAAAAAGCCTGTTGCTGTGTCCACATGAGATGCTGCAAATTGGTCGGTGTCTTGTTTTTGCAAGTCTACTGGCCCTGTTGGTGAGAAAAGTCCAGAGTCCACAGCTGCCTCCAGACTTGCAGTTAAAGGTAAAAATGCAGCTTATCTATTGCGCAGTGAGGACTGACTGTCCTGACCCGAAAAGAAGCTCCGCAACTTCCCCATCTGGAGCTGTGAGAGCTGAGTCAGCACTCACTGTCACGTGGGTTGAAGCAGCCAATCACATTTGAGGTGTCCTTCCTGCTCTCATTGTCCTCTTCTTGCTGTTCTGCCTGGACTGGAGGGAAACTTCGGATTTTGTTTATACTGCGCGAGTGTCGTTACATCAGCATTAAGGTAAGCATGCAGCCCCGATCAGATAACACGACACCACAGCGACCCATTAATCGTCGTGTGTGACACCTCAATCGCCACTGCGCATTGTACTGCACAGTATAAATGAGTCTGGATGCAGCCCACTTATTATCTTGAAGTTCAGTCTGGACAATTGGACAGGACAGCCTACAACTAGCAAGGAAAAGATTCCTTGAAAATGACATTCATTCTTTGCGAAAGCGAATATACTGTTACATTCATTGGGACAGGACAGTTCGCTGCTTACTTGTTCTTGATTCTTGGAGTAAGAGGACAGCATCCAGCCTAGATACTTTAAGAAAGGGTTAGAAAAATTCACGGATGGCAGGTGTATCAATGCATGCTTACATATATCCTCCAGGCTGGGGAGACAGGCAGGATGCCTCAAGGCCATTTGCTGGGATTTGTGAGCAGGCAAAGGTTTTGCCATGGACTTCTGCTTGACATGCCCAGAAGCAATTGGTGGGCCACAGTGTGGAACAGTATGCTGAACTAGATGGGTTGTGGCTGGATCCAGCAGGGCTTCTCTTAGGTTCTTATTGCATTATACGCCTTGATAGCTGATTTTGTCTTTTACATGCATTTAAAGATATTTTATACCGTCGTATTTTATATAAGTTGTGATGAACTTTTACTTATTTTATAGAATATACGTGCATAGATATTAACTTGTGCCCATGGATCCTTTATTTCCAGGACTTTATTTTGGAGCATTATAGTGAAGATGGTTCTGAATTTGAAAATGAAATTGCTGATCTTATGGATTTACGACAAGTGAGTTGAGTCTGTTTAGGAATGTTGTCCTTGGCTTTCCATTTTTCAACGATAAACGCAAAAATCTGGAAAGGTTTTTGTCTGACCATAATGGATGGAGTGGTGGATGTGATGGATAGAAGAGCGGTGGCAAAGCAGTTATGGTGACAGAAGGTGGTCACATCTGCAAGATCATACTTTTACAGCTGCAGCCATGGGCTCCCATTCATCTGTAAAGCCCTCTGGGTGGTTTTGGGCCTTTCTCATCTCTGAAGGACCTCATTAGCCTGATAATTGGTCCCAAGGCTTCAGCTTTGTCCTCTTTGGCCATAGAGTTGGTGTGAGCAGCTGATTCTTTTATGTGTGTTTACAAAACCTGATGGGTAATTGCAAAATTTCCAGGCACTTCCATTATTAATCCACATGGAACCAGTCACAATCTGTGAAGCTGGCAGATGAGCGTACCACAATTTTCGGTCAGGATTGTCACAGTTCATTTGCCAAGCCCCCAAAGGGAAGTTGAGGAAATAGATTCCTTCAGTGGGTTTCCACGTGGCATGGTGTAGAAAAGGTGGATAGAGAAATTTCTTTTCCCTATCATACAGCACTAGAACTAGGAGGCACTCTATGAAGCTGATGGGTAGGAGAGTCATATCAGACATGGGGAAGTATTTTTTCATCAAGAGAGTCATCGGTCTATCGAATTTGCTGCCAGAAGAGGTGGTAACAGCTACCAGCCTAGATGGCTCTAAGGCAGATTTAAACAAATATATGGATGACAGATGTATCAATGGCTCCTAGAATGGATGCCTAAGTACATCTTTCAGGCTGTGGGGACAAGCAGGATTCCTCTAAGACCGTTTGCCGGGATTCGAGAGCAGGAGGAGGTTTGCCCTTGTCTCTGCTTGCGATGCCCATGGGCAGTTGGTGGGCCACTGTGTGAGACAGGATGCTGGACTAGATGGGCTGTGGCCTGATCCAGCAGGGCTCCTCTTAGGTTCCTATTTAAATGACCACTTCAGGCTTGAGGAATTGAGTTTTGGCCACCATACTTATGTTAGCTTGTAAAGGGTCGCAGGGCTCTGTGGTCTGGCTGGCTTCCTCCCCACTCTGTAGAATCCATTTTGATTGATTGTCAATGACATATGCAAATATATGTTAATATTTTCTAAGGCCTGCCGGACCCCCAGCAGAGATGAATCAGGCGTTGAGATGTTGATGAGCTATTTCGTGCAGCTTGGGTTCCTGGAAAACCGATTTTTTTCACCTAGCAGACCTCTGGGAATTTTATTTACCTGGTAAGGTGTTTTTCATTCATTTCTTTGTTTTGTTTAAAGAGATTGTTCTGCCTTTCTTTCATGGACCGGAAAACCAGCTACATATTGTCGGTCTGAAAAAGGGACCTGGAAACGCTGCTGAAGGGCAAATTCATAGCCTGCTACTTAGCCGTAAACCTGTTATTGGTTTAACCAAGCATTGCAAAGTTGGAGAGTGCGGCTTTTTAAGAGGGCAAGGAGAAATATGTGTTTCTAGTTTTGTAGCTCAAATCAGAACTCTGGTCCTTAATCAGCAAAGGCTTATGCAAAATAAGCGTGTTTTCAGTACTATCTTAAAGAGGATTAAGGTAAGGAAAATCAATATTTCATGAGGCAGAGAGTTCCATGTTTCTGTTATATTTGTTGGAAAGACTCTGTCGTGTTTATCAACACCTTACCCAGTCCAAAAAGTGGGAAATGTCCGACAAAGTAGCTCCTGTATGTTTCTGCGTTCTCCCAAGTCTGCAGTTGAGCTGTGTTTGCGCCTAAATTTTAATCCCGCTTCTGTCCACTTTCAGAGTGAGATAAGGCATTGGCAAGGTGACAGGTTGCTTACTTTTGGCTTTATCTAACTTAGAAAATCCACCTTTGAGTTGGATAATGTGGAAAGAAAATCATGAGTCACTTTGCTGAGGTAAACCGAAGCTAGATTGAAAGTTAGGCGTGAGTGCGGCTTAGGACAGCCATTTCAGACTTTGCAGTGACATTAGATATTAATATAAGTTTCATAGCTTTACAACAGCCTGTGCAGAAAATTTAAACCTAGTTTAATGTAGGTGTAAGTTGCAGTTACACGTGAGGGATAATAGGTACAAATTGGAACATTCTAACAACGATACCAGTCGGACCCCCGTATCCTCTGGGAATATCTTCTGGCTCCTACCGTGGTTACCTGAAACTGTGGATGATCACGATCAGGCCTTCCAGTTCTGGGGTCGTGCACTTTTCTGGCCTTCTGAAGGTCTATTAAGGCTTCTGGAGAGTGTTGGAATAGGTGCGCGACGCTACCAGATGCCTCCCGCCGGCCTCCCACATACCCCCTTACATTTTGGACTGGTTCCAGTGGCGTCATGTGCTTATTCCAATGCTCTATGGAGGCTGAAATAAGCCGTCTGGTTCTGGGTGCTTTTCCCTTATGGTGCCTGCGGGGCGTGAGGTGGGCTGCTCTGGTAACCATGGTTAACTGAAATCGTGGTTACCAAATCAGTGGATATGGGGGTCCGACTGTAATTATTTAGGACACCAATTGCTGTTTGGCTTTATTAGAGAATGTAGGATTGTTATATTAGGGTATTACAGAAGTTTTCTATGATGGACAAATGGAAATGGGTGTATAATGTGATGAAAGGAAGAAAAGTGAACGCAATCCAACAAGGGATTGTTAACATGATACCCAAGCTGAATTTAATGGAAAGTTGAATTGCAGGCCAACCTACCTAATCCTAACGGGAGGGGGAATTTAGTAATGGATATCTATGTGGCTTAATGTGAAATTGTGAAGGATGTACATTTTGTATTGCATATTAAAGTTAAGAAAGAGATTTGAAACCAAAAATTGCCTTGCTCTTACATTTTTGAGCATCAGGTGGCTGCGTTCAAGGATTTTCTCTAGACATGTAGAACCCAAGTTTATGGTTAGTAAAATACATATGTACATAGACAGTTTCATGTGGTGCAAAGTATTAACAAAGTGCTAACTTTTGTTTTTGTTTTTAATTTTGTTTTTAATCAAGGTATGACTCCTTCACAGGGGTTCCCATCTGCCAGAAGCATTTGTTGCTTGAAAAAGCCAGCATTCTGTTTAATATCGGTGCCCTATACACACAGATTGGCACGCGGTGTAAACGGCAGACTCAAGCCGGACTTCAGAAGGCAGTAGATGCCTTTCTGAAAGCGGCAGGTGAGAAAGAGCTGTTTGGTTTTGTCCTGCTTTATTTTTACGGCAGCCTGTGCGCGTCTCCCAGGTTCCTCTGTTTTCCCTTTGAACTTTAGAGGATATAAAGGTAAAAAAGGGCCAAGAGAAAGAGCTTGCTAACAACACTCTGGTTAACCAAGGTAGTATCCAGATTAGCGGATTAAATCCGTAGTGATAAGAAAACATGCAACTTACCTGCTGGGAAGCCATGACGCACCGTCCAGAATCAGGTAGCCTTTTCAGCAGCTGCGATGGTTCCGTGCCGCACGCGGTGAGGTGCACGTCATGGGAGACGGGGCAGCCAATGGAAGCTGTGCTGCACGCTTAGCTCTCGTTTGCTGTTCTCGCCGTCTTGTCCGGACTGGCGGGAACATTCGAATTTACCCAAAACTACGGAGCGAGTGCTCATTCCGCAGTAGATAAATTCAAAGTAGTGGCGGCATAATGTGCCTCTGCTACGCAGTATCGGGTGTCAGGTGTGACACCCGCACCCCGACTGCGTATCAGAATGCGCAGTATCTTTAATTCTGGACACCCCCAAAGTGGTGTGGGGTGGCCATTGTGGAAGCCCAGTGACAGCCGTCGCACCATTACCAGGGTGACCTGGCAATGCAGCACCCACTTGTGCCTGCGCCACTGGTCACATGCACAAAGGCAGTGCAGACGCTGTGTTCCGGAGTGCCCCCCACATTTACTGATCAGAGACCTATTTGCACCACAGCCCATCGTGCATGATTAGGGAACTTCTAGGGAAGAGCATCTGCACCTTGAGGAGGCTGTTACAGCCTCCAGGTGCCCCCTGCTTTCCCAGAAGTCCCCTAATCATTGATTAGGTGTGGAGGACAAAATTGTGCTCAACACCTTTACCAATGTAAACCAAAAGCTTACCAGGCATGTCCTGGCAGCAGCCATTCGCACCTCTTCTGGTGCTCTGGGGCCGTCTGTAGTGCTGTGCAAACACACGGGCACCTCAGATGACCATAGACGCAACTACATGTGCACATGCGCAGTCATGGAGGATGCCACAACCAAAATGGCAGCACGCAGAAGAGGACCGGCCTCAGGATCGGTCACAGGTGAGGCTTCCAGCTGACGGGAAGGGAAGTGCAAAAAGGCTCATAATTTCCTGAGATTATTATACCAACTGCCTAAATGGGTCTGCTTCAAATACTTCTTTCAAGCTGCCTTATGAGCCATATGTGACTCATCAGCACATACGTTATCATTCATATTCCCTACAGATAATTCACTCCTTGGACAGGGTGACAATTGTTGCCATGGCTTCTGCCAGTAAACATGGCCCTGGGCTTAGAAAAGGAAGAAAGAATGACATCAGAACAAGTGCAGCCAGCATGTGCTTTTGTGGACTTTTGACTTGGGTCTGTTAAGAAATGGAGGGTTGGTCCAGCTTTTATTTAAACTCGCTTCTTCCACCCCTTGAGACTCTGAGAGTAACCTTTGGCCCAGAATTTCACCATGGTTGCCTTTAGTCTATTTAAAAAAGCCATAAAAACCAGCATTCAAGGAAAAGGTTGGCCCACCCTGTGACTTCTTCCTCTACAACCACAACAAAGAATTTCAAATTTCAAAGTGATTTCAAGGAAACTTGAGGGGATTCCCAGTTCTAGACAGCATTTGTTTTCCATAATATGTTAAAACATTACAGGTAAAACTTAGCCAACCTGTTGAGGAACATGCTTTTGGCATTACTTTAGTAAACACTTATTTTAGTATTCCAAAAGGATGGTTAATTTTGGAAGCGAATGCTGACTTGCAGTTTGATCTAGTGGTTAGGGAACTGGACTCTTATCTGGGAATACTGGGTTTAATTCCATCCTCCCCCATGAAGCCAGAGGGGTGACCTTGGGCTAGTCACAGCTCTCTTCTGAGCTCTCACAGCCCCACCTACCTCATAGGGTGTCTGTTGTGGGGAGAAGAATAGAAAAGCTTTGTCAGCCATTTTGAGTCCCCTTAAATGGGTGAGAAAAGCGGGTTAGAAAAGCCAACTCCTCCTCCTCCTCCTCCTCCTCCTCCTCCTTCTTCTTCCTCTTCCTCTTCTTGCAGTGGCTTTGCTAGGGTGTTCAAAAAGGTGTCCTGATCCAGTATACGAATAACCTCTTTTTCAAGATCTGCTGGTGTAATAGGGGCTGGTATACCAGACAGGCTGCTGGAATGCCACCACACACACACAACCAGGAGCTCTGAAGGCCATCAGCATTTGTCCCAATGAGGATATCCTTGTTCTCACGCCTTAAACAATCAACCTCAGCTTGGGATGGATTGCATATCCTGGTATGGGACAGCCCACCCTGTACCAGAACGGCAATGCTAAACACAGAAGCAGCCTTAGTTTCTAAGTGGTGCTTATTCAGGATTTATATCGATTGTGCTTGCTTCTCAAATTTCTCCTGATAATGCCTTTGTCCCTGGCCCTTTTTAATTTCACCCATCAGCTGAAGAGCACAGCAAGCTTCTGTCAAAGCTGGGGTGAGGGGTGAGGTGGGGTCTACATCTGCTTCAGTGATGGCGCCCATGCACTGGAATAGTCTCCCACCTGAGGTGCGTCAGGCACCTTCACTCTATGTGTTTAGACGAGCTGTGAAGACGCACCTCTTCACCCTGGCCTTTGGCTAAGTCAAGGAACAACCTTTTCCTCCCCACATTCAGATGCTGCCATGGTTTTAATATGTTTAATATGTTGTTGGTTTCAATGTGTTCATGTTATATGTTGTAACCCGCCCTGAGACCCTTGGGTATAGGGCAGGAAATATACAAACAAACAAACAAACCCTGAATGCCTGTAAAAGACTGCAATTATGCTTTTCTTTCACTATCTCCCCACATTCAGGAATTTTGAACTATTTAAAGGAGACCTTTACTCACACTCCAAGTTATGACATGAGTCCTGCCATGTTGAGTGTCCTGATCAAGATGATGCTTGCTCAAGCTCAGGAGTGTGTCTTTGAGCAGCTCTGCCTTCCTGGAATACGAAATGAATTTTTCACACTAGTGAAAATCGCTCACGAAGTGGCAAAGGTAGGCTGCGTGCAGAAATTTTTTTTTCGATGCATGATGTAATGAGCCCTCTAGGGGGTGGCTAGATATCCTGGTAGAAGGTAATGAAGTGGAAAATCTTCCCGGTGCCATTGCCACATCCTAGTGAGACAGCACCATGCGTGTTGGTGTCTTCATGCATTTTAACTGGCACACACCTATGGGCATCCCGAGTGCCTGGACATGCTTGTCAACACCTCCTCACATATATGAACACCCTTTTCAACCTCCTCATGTATGTGGTGGATGGAGCTACGTCCCAAAGGTATGTGAGCTAGTTTGGTCTTGCAGTTAGAATGTCAGATTCTTATCTGGTAGGTCCTTGGTTCAATTCCATACTCCTCCACAAAGCTCACTGGGAGAACTTGGGCTAGTCACAGCTCTCTTTCTGAGCTCTTTCAGCCCCACCTACCTTACAGGATTTCTGTTGTGGGGAGGAGAACAGAAGGTTTGTCAGCTGCTTTGAGTCCCCTTAAGGGTGAGAAAAACAGTATAAAACCCGACTCTTCTTCTTCTACTACTTCTACTTCTTCTTCTAGGTAGCTTAAAAAAGTGCTATTGCTGGAAAACCCATGACCAGTTGCTGGGTTTTCCAGCAATAGAATTTAGCACTTTTTAAGGTAATCACATTTTGGGGCGCTATAATGGCACTAAATTCCCCCTGTCTGGATATGAGGCCCAGGATAGAATTATATCTTCTATAGCTAGAGTCTCCATTTTGTCAGATGCCAACTGAATGTTATATTTTGGATGCTGAACAGGCTGGATCTGAAAGTTTATGTAATGTATGACCCGTCTGTAGGAAATTCAGAAATATTAGGTTGCTATATCTTCTTGTAAATCTGTAATTCAATACCCTCTGTTGAGCTAATTCATTTTTTGCCGGCACCCCTGTAAATCCTGTATTTCTGCACACAAGCTACAATTAAACAAGTTGTCTCTAATTTAACAATTGTTCCTTATTCTTATGGGGCAAGCTATCATTATTACACTCTAAACAGTGTTTGGATGGAGTTGTTTAGTTCTGAAGCTGATCACCATCTTACCAAGTCCTAGTAAAATGTGAAGCATTGGCAATTGAAATCTTTTTGGTTTAATCCAGTCACACTTTGGGCTATGGGCATCTCAGGAATACCTTAAAAACATAAGGGGAGCCCTGCTGGATCAGATACAGCCCATCTAGTCCAGCATCCTGTCTCTGTCTCACACAGTGTTCCACCATTTGCTTAAGGGTACCTCAAACAGAAGACAAAGGCAAAACCTTCACCTACGTTCAAATCCCTGCAAATGGCCTTGAGAGGCATCCTGCCTGTCTCTACAACTTGGAGGTGATTCCTAGGCACCAATTCTAGTAGCCATTGATACACCTGTCCTCCATGAATTTGTCTACCCTTTCTTAAAGCTGTCCAGGCTGGTTACTGTTACCTTAGGCCAATTTGCACTACAGCCTGTAATGCACGATTAGGGAACTTCTGTGGAAGAGCATCCACACCTAGAGGAGGCTGCTGTAGTCTCCAGGCGTCCCCTGTCTTCCCAGAAGTTCCCTAATCATGTACTTACCTGGTGCATCCAGGCAGTGGCCATTCACGGCTCTTCCGGTGCTCCAGGGTCGTCTGAGATGCCGCACAAGTGCGCTGGCACCTTGGATGACCATAGACGCGCAAAGCGTCAGCATCGTCGTGGTGATGGTGTTGACACATGCGCCATCATGGAGGGCGCCACAACCAAAACGGCACACCCTGAAGAGGACCGGCCCCAGGATCAGTCACAGGTGAGTGACATTGACTAGTCAATGTTAGTTCATCGTGCTCCTTTTCCATCCAGCAGACGGGAAGGTAAGTGCAAAATCGCCCCTTGTGAAATAAATCTGCAGCCAGAGGCTGAAATATGATTTAAGCAGAGATTTTAAGTTCAGGTTATTAAATGGACACTTAAGACAATAATAATAATAATAATAACAATCTCACAGGCTTCCTTCCTTCAACTGCGTATCTCATGCTATTCTCAAGGCACCCCTTGCCAATATAAATATAAATGTGTTCCGGTAGAATGAAACTGCTTTTGCTCTTCTGGACCCAGTCCAATTTTGCTAGAAGTGTTGGGGGCTAGAATGTTGCTTTTCTGGACTTAAATGAATATTGCTCTTAAGAATTCAATGTCATGGATAGTACTCTAATATGGAGAAGGCGCATGAAGGGAACCATTGTTATTCGCCTGAGGGGAAAAAACACCTTAATTTATGTTCTTACAGGCTCCAATCCTTCTTCCTTTCTAGATGTATACACTTCACTGATTATTCACAAATGTCTGGCATTGCTTATAGATGACGGAGTTTTTTTATGACAAGGACTTTGTGCTTTGTTTCTAGGTTGGAGAAACATACACACTGATTAATACAGCGATGAATCAAGCCCCAGTGAAAGAAAACATCCCTTACTCCTGGTCAAAATTGGCTCAAGTCAAATCGGACCATTTCAGAGCTCTGGCCCATTATTTTGTTTCTGTCGCTTTGATTGACCACCAACGTAAGAATGATTTTGGACTCGTTCACATTGCCTATTCATTTTGCGCTAGGTCAGAAAGCATGGCAGGAGCTCCTGGTATCTGTCATGTGAGATAGACTGTTTTCTGTAGAGTGCTTTGTTTATATTTTGGCGCATGCTTGATCCAAGGATTTCAGGGTGATGTTTGTAGCATGCTTTGTTCTCCCTCCCCTTCTGATCATCCAACCATCCTGTGAAAGGTTAACCTGAGAGAAGGGCTGAATTCACACTTAGGCCTCTGATATGTCCAAATTGCATACCAGAGGCCTAAGTGCAAATTCAGCCAAGATGGCAGGCCTAAGGTGTCTCACTGGGTATCCAGTAGAGGACAACCTTCATTAGTCTTTTAATGTTTTGCTGTCCTGCTGGGACTACAGTTAGTGTTGTTTCTGGTTCTTTGCCAGAAAGGGCCTTCGTGGTGTTAGTCCCCGGGTTATGGAGTGGCTTTCCTTCTGAGGTTCATCAGCTACCTTCATAGTACATAGACAGTTGGTGAAGTCATACCTCTTTACTCAGTGCAGGACCGTCCTTAGTTATTCAGTGTGCTCAAAGGGCAATTTTACCTCTGTTTGTAATGAAACAAATGAGAAGAATTTTTAGCAAGCTGCTACAATCATACATTATTACACAACACGTGAATTAACATTGCTGTGAAAACTGCTAGGTGCTTACTATGACTAGTCACCACTTACTGCTAATTATACCTCCTGTAACTCTTTCATGGTAAGAAAATGTTGATCTGTAGGATCTGTGTACCAGATGTACAACTTACATGAAGTGGTTGTGGCTAGGGAAGTACACAAATGTGTTTTTTGGCATTCAATTTGAAACGAATCGATGGTTAGAAAATTCGTATTCATACGAATAGATCTTTTCGAATCTGGTAAATTGAGATTGTAAGCAGCCAGGGGCAGAGATGGTGCTTCCTTTCTTTTTTAATGGCCAGCTGTACATGTTATTTGTCTAGATATAGCTGCGCCTGCACATATCTGATCCAGAAACTACACAGGCCAGGGATGTGCAGCTGTGGCCTTCCAGATGTTTCTGTACAACAAACACCAACATTATAAGCCAACTGTTGTGGAGGGATTGGAGTTCTAGCTCAGGAATATCTGGAAGACCTCAGTTCAAACATCCCCAATTTAAACTACAGAGTCCAACCCATATCTAAATCCAGGGTTTTACAATAGCCTCTGGTTTGACACAGGTCTTAAGAAATGGGCGCTGCCATTCTGAGTAATTCGCTTGAAATTCAACATTACAGTTGGTTGCTCAGAAGGGCAGGGCCTTGTCCTAACAGCTGTGTTGACCCATGGGCTGGGCAGGTATCTATGGTAAATGTTTGGATCTGGGGGTATAGGAGGGATTTTTTATATATATCCAGATCTGCCTTGGTTCTTGTCCTGCATTTTGCAGTAGTGGAGAACTGGAAGCGGTTCCCAAGGTGGGATCTAAGCAGGGTTGGACAGAGTAGAACAATTGCTTCCTGAGATCTAGAGGACAGATTTTTATTGATGCATTCCAGAACTGAAGTTTCTTTTCTTGTCGCCATATCACAGCAAATCAAACTTTTTGAGCTAGAGTTACTCTTTTTCCTATTTCCTTGTTGGGATGTATTTACTCAGTGTTTGCAAACTGGCTTATAGAGGGAAGGTGTGTTATTTAAGAGGCTGAATAAATGTTCCTGCACGCAAACTCCCAGGGACTGGCATGAAATGCTGGAGGTTGTAGTTCAGAAACATCTGGAGAACCTCAGCTGAGCACCCTTGATTTAGGCATGTGCTTTTAAAATGAATTTATTAACCGTAACAATCCTGACAAAACACAGTCCACCAGGTAAACTGGTTTAGAAGTTCCTTGTTAGCATTTTAGATGACTCAAAGTTCTTGCTACATGAAAAGGATACCTTAATCGGGCCTTCAGGGTCTCCGTTGGATATAGTGGCCTCCTTTAAGGGATGTAATGGAGAGGCAGCCCCAACTCTTTCATGATAGCTTAGGGCCATCTTAAGGTACCTCCATATAGATGGCAACGGAATTGAATAAATATTATCCTCTTTCTTTTGCCTTGATTATGCCATCACAGTATGTCAAAATGATGATGAAGACCAACAGGAAAAGGCCTTTTCCCAGCTGTATGACCATATGCCTGAAGGGCTTTCACTTTTGGCCATTTTAAAGGACAGAGTTCAGCGCAGACAATTGGGTAAGGATGGTTCTTTTCCTTTCTTGGTTCCCTTTAAATATCACATCCAGCCATCAGCTCCAAAAACCATCGGCGTTTTTGCACTTCCTGTCTGCTGTACTGGAAAGGAGCGTGATCAACCAACGTCAACTAGCGCTCGCACCTTATTTGATCCAGGGCCTAGTCTTCTGCTGGGCTCCGCCATTTTGGTTGTGATGCCCTCCACGACTGTGCATGTTTCAGTGCCGTCACCTTGATGACACTGATGGTCTGCGCACATGGTCACATCTATGGTTGTTTGACATGCCAGTGAGCTTGTGCGGCACCTCAAACAGCCCCAGAGTGCTGGCAAGAGCAATTGGTCACGCTGCTGGATGCTTCCAGGTAAGTTCTTACTTGAAAGGCCTGTTCCATTTCAGAGAGAAAATTATTTTCTCCATCCCTCAATACTAGAACCAGGGAGCACTCTATGAGGCTGATGGGCAGGGAAGTTAGAACCAACAAGGGAAATCTCTTTTCACCTAGAGGGTCAACCATTGGTCTATGGAATTTACTGCCAGAAGAGGTGGTGGCAACTACCAGCCTGAGTGGCTTTAAGAAAGTATTAGATACATTCCTAGAGGACAGGTGGCTCAATGGCTACAAGAATGGATGCCTAGATACCTCCTCCAGGTTGGAGAGACAGGCGGGAGGCCTCTAAAGGGATTTGAGAACTGGTGAGGGTTTTCCCTTGGTCTTCTGCTTAAGATACCCAGAGGAGCTTGGTGGGCCTATGTGCGAGGAGGGCCGTGGCCTGATCTAGCAGGGCTCCCTTTATGTTCACAGCTGGATGTTTGACCACCTCTTCCTGGAAAACGGTTGGCATTATGAGAGAAATCCCTACTGCTGTTTGAAGGGGAGAGGGGTTATTTTATTTTATTTTTTCACCTGGGTCTGTATTTCTTTTCCTCTTAAAGCAAAATCCCACTTGCGCAGGGCCATCATTCATCACGAAGAAGCTCTGAGGGTTTGTGGCCTGTGCCGAAAGCTCCGTAATATAGACATGCTCCAGGAGATCTTGTCAGTGGCCCATAAGCGGTCCCTTCTGAAATATTCTCAGCAAGAACAAGAGGATGACTTCCTGAGTTTAGTGCAGGCACCCGATATTCTCCGTAAGTAAACTCTGGACAGGGATTATCTACAGCAGTGAATCCCTTTGATATGCAAAGAGGAGCTTGGGTTGAGCATGGTGTGTTTTTCATAGCTGTGCAGTTGCCATTCCAGTCACACAGGGGGCCTTCAGGTGGTAAGAAGCAATTGTGGCGTCTAAAGAAGATTCACTATGTGGATGCTAGAAGCACAACCTCCCCCTTTTAAAAGTAGAAAAGAAACGTAAGCATTAGGAGAGGAGGGTATTTGGGATTGGTTAAGGGCCTCCTAGGGTGCACTGGGACCCCCAAGAAGCTTGTCCCCCCCCTCCTCTCTCTAAAGTGGCCCTATTATCACCTTTAAATGTTTTCTGTTATTATTATGCTCTTTTTAAGTCGCCCCTTGTCCATCTTAACTGAATGGTTGCAGGTCCAAGTATTCTGAAATATACCTAGGGCGTCTTTGCACTTCCCATCCACTGGATGGGAAAGGAGTGCAATTAACCAACGTTGACTGTCAATCGCACTTGGGGCTCTGGTCAACTTTGGCCGTTCCTTGCCTGCGGGACCAAATACTTACCTTATTTGATCTGGGGACCCGGTCTTCATCTGGGCTGCCACCATTTTGTCTGCAGCACCCTCCGCGACTGTGTGTGCATCAGCACTGTCACCTTGACAACACGGACGATCTGTGTATGTGCAGTCATGTCTATGGTTGTTCAAGGTGCCAGCACGCTTGCGTAGCACCTCAAATGACCCTGGAGTGCTGGAAGAGGAGCAAATGCTTGCCCAGATGTTTAAGGTAAGTGTCTGGGTAACCATTTCCACACCTAATCAATGATTAGTGAACCTCTGGTGAGGGTGGGCATGCTTGGAGGCTATGACAGCCTATGTGCCTATGAGGCTGATGGCCATGTGCCTATGCTCTTCCCCAGAGGTTCACTAATCATGCACTAGAGGCTGTAGTGCAAATAGGCCTCTAGTCACCTTCTCCACATATTTATATACCTCTAGAACAGTGGTTTTCAACCTGGGGGTCGGGACCCCTTTGGGGGTCAAATTACTCCTTCAGAGGGGTCGTGACAAGTCTCCCGCCGCCCTTCCCTCCCACTTCCAAGCTGCTCTACCCCTGTGGTTGGGGGTCTCCACAACATGAGGAACTCCATTAAGGGGTCGCGGCATTAGGAAGGTTGAGAACCGCTGCTCTAGAATATCTCTTGATTGCTTGTCCTTTCCCCTTTTTCTTCTAAGCCAACTCAGTGCCTTAGCTGTAACCTCTCTTCAGTCATTAGGAGCTCTGGGAAATTCCTCCTAATCATTTTGGTTCACCTTCACGATAACTGATGAACCAAACTATCCACATTTTTCCAGCTTATGGCAACGAGGGAAGTGAATGTAATGTTAAGTCATTTTCACCTGCTGGGCATTTAGCACCTTCATGTTTCAAATGCTGAGCAGTTATCCAACACCACCTTCACAAGGTTGTTGTGAAGATAAATTGTGAAAGGGTGAGACACTAGTGGGTCCGAAGCCCCTTGGTTGAAGTGCGGCATTCTTATTTTATTTTTAAAAATCTTTTTTTTTGTTTTTCTTACAGCTAAGACAGACCACAAAATGGAAATGATTTCTCCTTTGTTCTCTAAGGTGAAAGTCAAAGACTTCTTTGAGAAGCTGGTACGTACGAAGCCACGCTGCCCGCTCACGTTTGCTTGTGTGCCACATTTTCGTTTCGCTGCTTATGTGTGTGGGTTCCTTTTCACTTTAGAGGGAAATGTGCTAAGAGTTTGGAAGCAGGAGGCAGTCTCTGGCTTGTTTTCACATTTATCTCTCTTATCTCTATCCCGGTTCAGGAAGGAGACGAGAGGTTTGCTTTCAGCACCACTGGTGTGGTCTAAGAGAGGTCCCTCCCCCTCTAGTGTGTTCCATCTGCACGGGACAGAGTGTAGACTGGAACAAATGGATGTAGGCATATTATTAGATCTCTTTAAAGAGGTCCACCAGCATAGTCAGTGGCAATAAACTGTGCAAACCGGATTACCATTAGGGCAGCAGTTCTCAACCTTCCTAATGCCACGACCCCTTAATGGAGTTCCTCATGTTGTGGCGACCCCCAAACACAGGGGCGGAGCAGCTGGGAGGTGGGAGGGAAGGGTAGCGGGAGGCTCGTCGCGACCCCTCTGAAAGGGTAATTCGACCCCCAAAGGGGTCCCGACCCCAAGGTTGAGAACCACTGCATTAGGGAACCATTTTGGCAGTGTGACTTGTTGTGCCACTGAAATGGAACCCCCAGAGTTCCATAGGCCAGGAACTTTCATTCCTGGCCATTGGACCTTCGGAGTTGGTGTCAAAGCTGGTATGAGCTTCAGTGCCAGCATGGGGCTGGATCAGAAGAGCCAGCCCAATGCGTACAGCATTGTTCCTGTCCAGGGAAAGATCTGCCTGCACCTGGGACAGATTCTTCAGCTCAGATCCAGACTACACAGGGGACGTGTGCAGATGGCCTGAATCTACAGTAGCTCATTGTGATAAGCTTCATGTGACCATCAGATTTGGACAAGATATTCCTTGAGGAATATTTGTGTGGATCCTGCCACAGAGGCCAGCCACATGTCACGCTCCCCATTCAAGTTGCTCCCAGAGTTTTATTGCCCGAGGAGTGCTGCTTCTGATACAAGCTGGTATCATCATCATCATCATCTTCTTTTAAAAAACAAAAAACTCAAGGCTATTTACATTTCAAAATCAAAATGTAACTTTCTAAAAACAAACAAAAACATTACATTAAAAAGTCCCTAAAACCCCTCAACTCAGACACTAGTTAAGCTGTTCCACTACCTTAATCTTTGCCTGGTGTCTAATAGTGTTCATTCTGATGCCAGGCCCCTCCCCCTTGGGAGAGACAGGGAATCACCACTGAGAAGGCCCAGTTCCATCTCCCTAGCTTCTACCAGAGAGTGGCACACGTGAATGTGTGTAAACCTTTTCTACAGTGGCCTAAGGCATGTGCAGTCTTGGACATGTTCCTGTAGTGAAGAGAATGGAATCTGACTTGTTTACAACACTTACAGGTTCCCCAAGGATGGCTCATGGATGATCTGTTACTGAGGAAATGAGAGCCTTCTTCACGATTTCTGAGGATTTTTTTTGCTTATCCACAAATTTTCAATTAAGAGACCAATATTGGGATGGAGGGTATATGAGAGGGGCTATTTTAGTTGGCCTCTGCACCCATAATTAATGCATCAACAAGGGTTTTCAGCAACAGAAGGCATCATGAATGTTGAAGGCTCAGTGTATATCAACGTTTAGAAGAATTCCGCATTAGGGGTGTGCAGGAATACAATTTTTGACATTCGATTTGAATATTCGAATGTCCAAATTCGTACAAAAAGAGAAAAAAACTCATGTATTAAAATTTGAACCAATTCAAATACATTAATATCTATTTGTACGGATATTATGTCAACAACATTCGTACGCATCTGTACGTATCCCGTTTTTATCCCGTACGCGTCCCGTTTTCAACCCGTACATATCCGTACAAATGCATACGGATACGAATACGACGTGTACGGATACGGATGCAATGCGTACATATTTGTACACATACGAATGTCCAAATAATTCATACGAATAGTTCAAAATATTTGTATTCATTTTTATAACAAAAAATGAACGTCTGGACATTCGATTTGAATTCCCATGTCTGAATTCGGCCGAATTCGATCGAATAACGAATACTTTGAATATTCTTGCCCGTCCTGATTCCACATACATTCTAAGATCCTGCCAGTGTAAGGCGACTTTAGAGGTCATCTGCCCCTGCTCTGCACATAAATCTCTGCTGTTAAGTGGGAAGGATACTTGCGGGTGATGCAAAGTATCTCCTAGGTGTTGGCTTCACATTTGCCCATGATTCAGGAATCGAGTCCAATGGCTGCTCTCTCGCTCAGGGTCCACTGCCGGTGTTTTCAGCCAAGCAGAGGTGGACTGCTCCCCGCAGAGTCCGTTTCCCTTGTGAGGCAGGAGCCCTGGGATTTACCCTGAGAGGAGGCCCACCTGTTCACGTTTACTGTCTGGATCCTGTGTGTCCTGCAGCAGTAAGTAGCTGTGCCTCATTTTCCGTGGTCCTGCCACGTAGCTTTGCAGCATATAATGACCTTCCAAGTTTGCCCAGAGGTTAAAATGTCGGCTTCAGTGAAATTTTAAGAGTTAAATATTAACAAAAGTAATGCACCGGGAAGGGATGGAGAAACAAATACATCTGGAATAAAAATGTAACGCGTGCAACGGAATCCAATTGCCCCTGCTCAGGAGGGGGGATTGTTTTCCCTCTCAAGTTTTGACTCCTGCCTCTGGCCATGGAGACACACTTACATAATTATTTTATTAACATGGTTTTACAGAGGGTTTTATTCCAGATCTTATATTTTTACTTTGTATATTATGATTTGATACAGTCAAATGACCGATCAGTAAAGTTTGATTGATAAACTGCGCCTTAGCCCCATGCATGCAATGATATTATAGTTATTTTTGTATCTTGTAAAGAGCCTGAGGTGGCATAGATCGTATCCTGTCCTCCATTTTTAATTCACAACAACCCTATAAGGTAGTCTAGGCTGGGAAGCAGGAAATGTCACTCAGAGCCACTCATTTGAGCTTTTGTAGCCCAATGGGAAACCCAGAGGTTTCTCAGTGTTGTCATTTCGCCATGTCATATAAAACACACAGTGTTTGGTCTTGTGGTCAGAGTGTCAAACTCTTTATCTGTTAGACTCCCTGTTCAGTTCCGCACCTCCTCCATGAAGCCATCTGGGTGGCCTTGGGGCTAGTTACAGCTCTTGTTCTGACCTTTCACAGCCCCACCTGTCTCTCAGGGTGGCTGTCATGGGGAGAAGAACAGAGAGTATGTCAGTCACTTCGAGCCCCTTTAAAGGTGAGAAAAGCAGGGTATAAAAGCCAATTCTTCTTCCACACTGCAGTAGGGATGTGCATGAATATCTGTAACATTCAGCATTCGTACAAATTTGTATGAATTCGGACATTTGTATACGAATCGAATGTTACAACAGTCGTACATTGACATTTGTATTTGTACAAATGTTTTGGAACATGTACGAACTGGGGAGGTGGGAAAGCAGCTGCGGCAGTCACATCTGCAACAGATCTGGAGTGCATTTTAACATGGATTGAGAGTGGATTCAAAGTGGATCCAGGGCAGATTTGATGCTTCCAGAGTAGATATATTATGGGATACGTATCAGATATGTATGGATACGTATTGGCTACGTATCAGATATGTATGCGTTCATGGGTGTTTTTCCACTGCCGCTAGAAGTACCCATTAATGGGTACAAAAATGCCATTACGTACCCATTAATGGGTACTTAATGGGTACTTTTAGTGACAGTGGAAAAACACCCCATATTGGACATTTGTACCAATTCTCATGAGTACATTCTCACTTGATAGAATCCTACCACATTCGAAGGGGATTTATTCGAATGAAAATGAATTTTGTTACATTTAATTCTATATGAATTGAATGCAAAAAACCCCCACTTGTGCACATCCCTACACTGCAGGCATCTCTTTAGGTTTATGGGCAGGGAACATTTAGAATGATGCACAACAGCAGCATATGGTAATAAATTTCCTTTCACCTGCTATCGAAGACCATGGCCACAGGGCAGCATGGGAGCGTGGAGGGTGAATCGGGATCTTTTTTTAAGTTACAAAGCTAGGCCCAGCTCAGATGTTGTGGTTGTTGTGACTGTTTTCAGGTTTCCTGCTACAAACTGGCTAATCTATTTTAACGGTACGAGATTTAATTGTGACCAGCGCTGAGATCTTTGGTTATAGCTTGGGATAGAAATATGAATAAACAATTTCATAAAGGTTCACAGTTCCCCTCTCCTCCCTCACCACCACCTTCGCTGCTTGAAAAGGACACGGAACCGGATGGAACCTTTGGTCCTCGTGCAATTGCGTAATTTCCCGCCACTGCCCCAGGTGCCTTCAAGCACTGAACTGTAAAATGACCTAAATACCTTTAAGTTACGCCGGATTTAACTTTCATGCACCTACTGGGCAAAAGCAAAGAATCTGGCTGCTTTCCTCTCTCTTGTTTACGAGAGGCAGGAAATGACAGGGGGAAAGTGAAGCATCGGGAAGAAGCAATACCCACAGCATGCCTTGAGGACTGATGGAGCTCTGTGCCCCAAATGATTGGCGACCTCTGTGCTAAGCTATACTTACACAGGCTTTTCATCCTCCCAATTGGAGGCATTTGATCTATCAGACAGGCTGCATTCCCACTGGACTATTTTGAGGCGGTTTTAAATCTGTATTAATTTAATCAACATTTAATTCTTTTTTCATGTTCCCATTTATGGATTTTTATGTGGATTTATGGGGGGGGGAACTCCTCCCCCCTCTCTTTTGCATCATACCCTGACTTTATGGGGCGGGGATCTAAACCCTGTAAGCCTGCCCCTGATTAATATTTGAATGGAAACAGCTACGGGGAAGGCAGCAAGAGAGGAGGAGATAAAGTAGGCAGCAGCTTTGCGAATCATCAGCTCAGCGCGGAAGGCAAAGTCCTTCAAATCAGCAGGAGTAGCGAGAAGAAATAGTACCTAAGAGGATATGGCACTGCACAATTTAGTTTGGTGGGTCATCTAATAGGTGCTGGCTGACCTTGGGCTAGTCACAGCTCTCTTCTGAGTTCTCACAGCCCCACCTACCTCACAGGGTGTTCTGTTGTGGAGAGAAGAATAGAAGCTTCGTCAGCTACTTTGAGTTCCCTTAAATGGGTGAGAAAAGTGGGGTAGAAAAGCCAACTCTTCTTCCTCTACAAAGCCAACTTGGGCTTGTCACAGCTCTCTTCTGAGCTCTCACAGCCACACCCACCTCACAGGTGTTTTCTTCTTCTTCTTCTTCTTCTTCTTCTTCTTCTTCTTCTTCTTCTTCTTCTTCTTCTTCTTCCTCTTCTTCTTCCTCTTCCTCTTCCTCTTCTTCTTCTTCCTCTTCTTCTTCTTCTGTGTGACTGATGCTGCTTAGTTGTCCATCCGAAGCCTGTGAAAGATGGTGGGAATGTAATTAAGTGGCTCCAAAAAGCACAATGCTTTGTTTGTTTCCATTTTTATACCACCC
Source organism: Aspidoscelis tigris stejnegeri (assembly GCA_023333525.1). Classification (NCBI taxonomy): domain Eukaryota; kingdom Metazoa; phylum Chordata; class Lepidosauria; order Squamata; family Teiidae; genus Aspidoscelis; species Aspidoscelis tigris. The sequence continues at coordinate 9,272,561 of JALMGA010000013.1, forward strand.
TATACCCAAGGGTCTCAGGGCTGGTTACAACATAAAAATCGAACACATTAAAACTGTACTGTATCATCTATATTCCAATACTGAGTGTCTCTGATGATCTCCAGTTGGCAGGTCTTAAAGAAGGGGACTGCATAATTTCTGTTGAAGACACAGACTGCAAATGGCTGGGAGTGAGTGAAGTTTTGGAAAAGTTCACAGGTGTGAGTGGAAAGGAAACTGAGATTCAGGTCATCAGCTGCCAAGATAGCACCGCTTCCATGGTAAGTAAAGAGGTAGGACCAGATGCTGTGTTTAGTTATGCTAAGTTTTTTGTTAACCATGCCTTTTTCAATGAAGACGCCATTCTGCCTGATACCACCATGATCAAACAATACCGTGAACATAAGAAATCCTGCACTGGATTGGACCCACAGCCCATCTGGTCCTGTAGTTTTGACCTCTGTTTGGTCTAGTGGTTAAGGAGCCGGACTGTTATCTGGGAATACAGGGTTTGATTCCACCCTCCTCCACAAAGTCAGCTGGGTGACCCAGGGCTAGTCACCGCTCTCTTCTGAGCTCTCGCAGCCCAACCTACCTCACAGGGTGTCTGTTGTGGGGAGAAGAACAGAAGTTTGTCAGCTGCTCTGAGTCCCCTTAAATGCGTGATAAAAGTGGGGTAGAAAAGCCAACTCTTCTTCTTCCTCTACAAAGCCAGCTGGGTAACCTTGAGCTAGACACAGCTCTCTTCTGTGCTCTCACAGCCCCACCTACCTCACAGTGTCTTCTTCTTCTTCTTCTTCAATACAACAGAAGAAATAGGTTGTGTCTCTGTTAAGGCTAAATGTGGCTTGTTAAAACAGTGTGCAAAGCTGGCACTAGCATTTCAGGGCCTTAAACAAAGTATTATTTTCGTTCCCTTCACCCTGACAGTCAATGTGAAGTGGCCTTTAGTTCTGTCAGTGTTTAATTCAGAAAACAGAAAAAAAATTTGATCTACAAAATAGTTCCTGATCTATAAGATCTATAAGACTGAAAGCCATGAAGACTGTGGTGCTATGTGGACCATTATCATGTTACAAAGGTTGTTCGATTCTAAACCCCATCAGTTCTGGACAGCATCTTCAGCAGACAAGGATGATGAGATGGGAGATGTAGTCCAACACATTTAGGGATACTTTAGCATAGGGGTAACGAAATACGATTCTTAGGTGTTATGGATCCATAGTTCCCATCATTCCTTACTGTTGGCCAGTGAGGTTTGTTGGAGCTGTAGTTCAGAAACGCCTGGAGGTCTGCCTTGAAGTGATAAACAGAGGAAAGGATATGCTGAATTTGCCTTGATGCACAGTATTTTCTGCATTCTGGAAGCAGGGGAGATTATTTTGGTGCTTTTCCCACGCAAGGTCTTTGTGCTTACTCAAATACCACACATTCTTTTTCAGAAATTACTGCTAGAGAATAGTCTAAACATTTGGTAAGATTTAATGCAGGGTCCAGGATCCCGTTTCAGAAACACTCACACTCCTGGACAAATCCTTTGACAAAGGATCTCTTCCAGTCAGCCAGTATCGTCTAGTAGTGGTTAGGGAGCCAGACTCTTACCTGGGAATGCCGGATTTGATTCCACACTCCTCCATGAAGCCAGCTGGGTTTCTTCGGGCTAGTCACCGCTCTCTTCTGCACTCTCACAGCCCCACCTACCTCACAGGGAACAGGTGGTTTGTCAGCCGCTTTGACTCCCCTTAAATGGTTGAGAAAAGCTGGGTAGAAAAGCCAACTCTTCTCCCTCTTCCTCTGCCCCCCCCCCCACCACCACCGTGAGCCTTTTCTGGACCCAGTAAGGCGAATGTTTTAAGTTTTGCTTGTCTAAATGGGGAATATAATTAATGCTGAAGAAGGGCCATGTCTGTTTCATCAAACGATCCACATTGTGGGGCCGTTTTATGGGTTTTCAGACTTTACTGACCTGTTATGGATGACTGGGTTTGTTGTTTAAACGCTCTTTTTCTCTGCCCCTTATCCAGCATAACAAGAGTGCGACTTACTCGGTGGGCATGCAGAAGACGTACTCTCTGATCTGTTTGGCTATGGAAGAAGATAAAACAGACGAGGCCAAAAAAGTGACTCCAAAACTCTCCTTTCTGAGTTGGGGAGCAAAGAAAAAAGCCGCCAGCACGCTCTGCCTTCCCACAGCCGTCCCCGGAAGCACCCCAACAAAGAAGAAACTTATGTCTCCCTTCACTCTTCTGAGTACGGATAGCTCACTCTACTAGGCCATCCCTAGTAATTTCAGGAGTTCCACGGAGCAGAGAAGGACGCTTTTGCAAATTCAAATGACCACCAGGTGGACGGCGCTTGCCCACTCAAACTGGACCTGTGCTGCGTAACTTCAAATGGAATTGTTCCACATCGTTTGAAGAGACAAAAAGTATTATCACAAGGAACTTGGGAGCCCTTTTCAGAAAACAAAATGGCCTGGGTGATGGCCGGACGCCCACCCTGACCCTTTGCATTTTCTGGATGGATTTCTTGGCTAATGACTTATAGAATGCCATACGTGCTACAGAGTGCTGTAAAGACTAAGGAAGGATTTTAAACACTTGTAATGGCAGTCAGTTTCACGGGACTGTAGTACAAATAAGCAGAAACTCAGTGGGGGTGGATTAGACGTCCATTTCTATCCTGGTAGAAACGCCAGGTGTTGCCAAGAATGTTGTGGAAGTGGGTGCGATTCAGTGAAGTCCAGAAAAGATTATTGAACTTGTACTTAAGACTGGCATGGTGAAAAAAAAAAAAAAAGGATTTTGGCACTGACCAAGAGTCTAGGGATATGCACTAATATTTGTAACATTATTTGCATTAATTCAGATATTCGTATACAAATGGAATGCTATGACATTCGTACGAATACGAATATTTCAGAACATTTGTGAAATGAGGTGGGAAAGCGCTGAACCAGTCACATCTGCAACGGATCCAGATTGAATTCAACATGGTTTGACAGCCAATTCAAGGTGGATTTGACACTTTCAGAGCGGATATGTTACGAGATGCGTATTGGATACATACATGTTCGTATCAGATATTCGTATGAACACTTGTATTGAACAGAATCCTACCACCTTCCAAGGGGATCTATTCGAATGAATAAGAATTTTCTTACATTCGATTCGATACAAACGGAACGCAAAAAATCCCATTCGTGCACAAGAGTCTGATGGTCATTTTAAATCTCACTTTAGAAATGGCATAATTTGCATACTGATACATCTGCTAACAGTTGGCTTATTTTCATTAGTGCCGCTTTCTGAGAAGTGCTGTTCCAAAGAGTTTATAATGAATTTCATCATGCCTTAAGAATAATACTATATAGGAATTTTTCAGTAATTAGGAACTTGCCCAAGTGGTAAATATAACTGGGAGACTTAAATTTATAATTGCTGCTGTATCTTTTTTTGATTTTACTAACACAGTAGTGTTAGACTGGAATACTGTCTACAGGGTAGATCTTATTATGTTTGATAGTCAAAACACTTGTAACTGGATGCAATCTGAATTGTTTCTGATCTTTGAGGGGGGCTGAATTGGGCTACAGTGGAGTTGGCGGTAGTCCCTTCGGAACAGAATCTTAGATAAATGTTTTAATTTTTTAAAAAGACCAGGGGTATCTCATTTCTGTTAGCATGTTTTTAGCCTTTTGTGTATATATACTATAGATGTAAATATATGATTTTGACGGATTTATTTAAAAATAAGCCCTACGTCAGGTACTAGACAGGAACAATTTTTTCCTTCTCAAGACAAACGGATGAAACATCTTTTTTTCATGCTGTTGACGTTTGCTCAGAATGCAGTGTTTAGAATGTAGTTTATAAATGCGTATCTGTGAAACTGAGAATCATAAATAGCAGCTGTTATTTTAACAGTTTTATTGTGCAATATTTGAATGACACTGGAATCGGTCCTATTAACAAGAATAAAATATATAGCCACACAGAATCTTCTTTCCTTCATTTCAATATTAGTAACTCAGTGAGAAAAGTGTCCACCCAAGCTTCTGTAGACCAGTGAAATTAGCTTGAAACTGGTTGCTTATGAACATAGGCACGTTTAGAGATTGAACTAAAATCCATCTGATATTCCATGTCATAAATAAACACATTGACTGACTATACCTAGAGCTTTATTGTAGGTAAGAGAGAATAAATAGAATGTGAGCTTTTCAGTGATAGATTTATTCCACTGAGAAAGAAACTCATTTGTAAGAACTTAAGAGGGGCCCTGCTGGATCAGGCCACAGCCCATCTAGTCCACCATCTTGTCGCACACACTGGCCACCAAGTGCCCATGGGCATCTCAAGCAAAAGACCTTGGGGGGGGGGGACCTATTGAGGAAAAAAAAATCAACTTTGTGTTTTGCGTGGGTTGAGTAAGTCAGCCTCAAGCTGAAACATAACAATATACAGTGAGGGAAATTGTTTTAAGGGACTTAGGTTGGATTCTGTTCCATATATTCATTATGTTCTAGCTTGGTTCCCCTAGCTGTTTAGGACATGTGCTACCTGAGGCCATTTCAAAGCACAGGAGATATGAGGCTAGGGAAGACCACCATGATAAAACTGTGAAAAGCAGCCGAGGGTCTTAGGTTAAAAGCCTTTTCCTTCATCTGCTTCCTACTCTATGCAAAGGGAGATACAACGAACTGAATCTGATTCCTTCCCCGTGCCAAGCCTGTACTCCAAGCTAGGAGCACTTATTTTCCTCTAAGATGAACACAAAGGGTGATTAATATTGGCCTTAGAAGTCAATCTTCCAGCCCAATTTCCCACTTTTAGCCATCCGATTTTCATGTTACAGCAGCTCAAAGTGAATGAATGAACTTCATCAATTAGTTAAGAAAAGTTAATCATATCAAACACACAAGGATAAAAACAAAGATAAAATAACATCATTATTTGTCCCCATCATCCTTACAAGACACCCCATTCAACTCAATGAATGATTTCCTAAGTCAAGCAGCTTTGACAAAAAGCTACGGTACCCTGTATGTCACCTGGACATTTTCTCCCTGCTGAAGGTAAGTCCACTTATGTCCTGCATGCCAGTGGGACACATTTTGTTGTTCTTATTGAGGAATACAAGGGACAGGTAAGCAAGATATGAAAAAGATCTTCAACCATTGCTGTATCACAAACACCCAGTCTTTCATCATAAGGTACCTGATGTATCTCCCATAAATCACTGTGGAGTCAGTAAGTTTAAAACGTGAATAAGTAAATTGTTGCCTTAACTGATGGGGCATTTTGTAAACTAAATATTTTTCAAGTTGGAAAATAGACTTCATTCGTGGCAGCCGTTTCAGTGATTTTACGTTAGAAAGGATAGCAATATCATTTTGTGCACTAATGTCCATCACACACTGCTTAAAACTCTCTTTGGCTAACTGGCTGGTATGAGCTCAAAAGTGTAATTTTAAATATTTCTGTCCCACTTCCCTCTAGCTTTCAAGCTTTCACACCCTACTTTTTTAAAAATCATTGTTCAATCAGTTCTCAAGCCCACTTCTTTTGCAAAGATTTATTTAAGGACATTATGTTCTCTTAAAATTACTCTTACTTTGCCTGACTGTTAACTTCGCCCACCCTCCTGTCCGTGGTCATTTCACAAATTCAAATAATGAAGATTTAGGCTGATTAGCAGATAAGACATTAACTTCATTAGCAGTAACAGCTCTTGCTCTTAATTACAGTTGTAGTTTTGCCTTACTATGGCTAAGTCTACAAGTCTATCTTCGCCTAATCTACAAGAGCAGGCCAGCCATTATAATAATTAACTGGGCATCAGCATTGAAGCAATACACGATTTGAAAACAAAGGACACGGCGCAATGTACGCGGCCTAAGCTTTCTCTTCCAATACTTCCAAGGTGGTCAGAGACTGTTAGATTAACCATGCTTGTACGACAGCAGCAGTCTTGAGCAAGGGTGGACCAAGGCATACACAAATGAGAGGAGAAGAGTCGGCTTTTCTATTCCGCTTTTCTCACCCATTTAGGGGGACTCAAAGCGGCTGACAAACATTTTTATTCTTCTTCACACAACAGATACCTTTGGAGTCAAAAGCAACCCCCTTTTTCCAGGAGGAGGCTAAGTAATGACAGATGGCAGGCCTCTAACAGAGATATTTATTTACATTTTTATCCGGCTCTATAACTGAAATTCTCCAGCGGGTAACAACATCTAAAATCAAACATTATTAAAACAACAACAGTATGTAATAAACCAACAGTATTTGCGAGTGGGAAGGGAAAGTGTATCCCCATTCCACCAAAGGCCAGGGCAATGAGGTGAGTCTTCACTGCCTTCCTAAACATTAGGGTTAGCCAAGGGGAAGACTATTCCATAGCCTGGGGGCCATCACTGAGAAGACCCTCTCCCAGGTGCCCACCCCTTTTGCTGCTGAGGGTGGTGGGACAACACTCATTCTTTTAAGAAACCATTATTTTTAGTATAATTTGCCAGAATTTATTCTTTCACAGGGCCACCAGGAGTGCAGCTCAGTTCCTTTCTAACCACAGCCATGCCAGCAGGTGGACTCACAGAACTCGTTATACATGCCAGCGTGGCTGTGGTTGCTGAGAAAAGTTTTATTTTCTCACTTCTACCAAGGAGGCACTGAGCTTTTTTCTTGCATCCCTTTAGCTCTGGAGATTTTGCAATGTATGAATACAAAACATCTAGCCATACCCCAAAGGTTATATTGTAAACATCTAAAGCAATCAAAGCCCTGCAGCACGTCAAACTGACACAGTTGTCATTGTGTAAGCACTTGTCAGCTGAAGACCTTTGGAACATGAGGTCTAAAACACAGTATGTACTTCCTAAAAGCCAGGACTGTTGGCAAAATATTTGGTTATTAGTCTACGATCTGAAACCTTTAAGGTAATGATGGCTGATTCATCAGAAGTTCTAGCTGTTGTCAAATATGGATGTTAGGTCCTCCTCTTTCTTAAAAGTGACCATGGTACAACTTCCTTGAACTGATCAGCCTATGGCATTCTTTGTTGTGTTCCAAGTTCTCGGAGATCCATGGCCGTTATGTCTAGAGACTGGAGCCACACAACTGTCCAGTCCAAGAATTTGATTTAGATGGTGCTTCCAAGGTTTCTATGCACTGCCATTCACATGCTACTGCAGACTACAGCAGACCCTGGGTAGGGTCTGCCACGGCCTGCCCAAGCATGCAGATGACAGAAAAAGAAGAAGAGTTGGCTTTTCTACCCCGTTTTTCTCACCTATTTAAAGGGACCCAATGCATTTGACAAAGCTTTCTATTCTTCTCCCCACAAAAGAACACCCTGTAGGGCAGGCGGGGCTGTGAGAGCTCAGAAGAGAGCTGTGACTAGCCCAAGGTCACCCAGCTAGCTTCATGGGAGACGGCAGAATCAAACCCGGTATTCCCAGATAAGAGTCCAGCTCCTCAGCCACTAGACTAAACTGGCTCACAGGTACCTGTTCTGGGATATAATTGGGAGTGAGGCCCAGTGCAGAAAGGGCCTTATTCTAATAACCTTGGAACTGACAGGAACATTCTTTACTGTAGTACAGATAAGTGCTTATGTTATTCAAAGAATCTGATCCAATTTGGGCACGTTCATTCATAAGATACAACCATCTACGAAGGGATGTCTTTAAAGTCAGACTGAAGGGTCTAAGATGCTGGCAGGACAGAGAACATTTTTGATCGGTATCAAAGAGCTTGTGCTATGTTTTGCCTGGGAGGGGCACTTTTTAACCTTTGAGCTCCACGGAAGCATGACTCCGCTGAAAGGTTTCAGAGAAAGCCTCGAGCAAGCTAGGAAGTCTGAATCATATATTCTTTTTTTAAACACAGGCCCTCCTACACGCTTTTTGGTTTGGCAGCTCCCCAGGCATTTCAGGGAAGGGTGATTTTCAGGTTCTACTGATACAGCAAGTTCCCTTGTATGTCGTCTTAAAACAAAAATTACGTACAAAACAGCTAGTGGGCAAGTGTGCGGGTCAGCGTGAGTGAACGATGACGCAAAGCCTTCACTGCTGTCAGGCCGTCGCTACTAGAGCTACAGAAAGCATTTACGCCTTAGGTTTCACAGCACCGCTTGTAAGAAGGGATTCCCTGAGGCAACCCGAATGAAAACCAAATGGGAAGAGAGCTCTCAGCCTGAATGCATCATCTCTAGGGACGCGCACAAATTTGTTTTGGCATTTGTTTAAAAATGAATTTAATGTTCAAAAATCCATATTCGAATGTGGTAAAATTCTATTCGATAAATATCTATTTGCATGTATTAGCACGGACATTCGATACCTATCTAATACGACTGAATACGTATCCAATACATATCCGATAGGACCGAATATGTATCTGATAGAAATAAATACGTATCTGATACATATCTGATACAACCAAATATGTATCTGATAGAAATACGTATCCAATACGTATCTGATAGAAATATATATCTGATATGTATCCGATACAACAGAATACCTATTTCAGTGTTTCCCAAAGTGTGGTACGCGTACCCCCAGGGGTACAGGAAGAATTTGGTGGGGGTACACGCGTAGGTACCAAAAAAAAGAAAAAATAAATATATTTTGATTTTTATAAAAGCATGTTTTTTATGAGGGGTACTCAGCGTTATGAAACTTAATAGAAGGGGTACACATATGTCAAAAGTTTGGGAAACACTGACCTATCTGATGTGAACAAATACGTATCCGATACATTTCCCAAGTTTAACGAATGTCCAGAAACATTCATATTAATTTGAATGTTAGCATATGAATATTGTAGCATTCGATTCGAGTGTGGATATCCAAATTCGGCCAAATTTGGAATGTTACAAATATTCGTACACATCCCTAATCATCTTCAGTACCCTAATAATTATTGTTTGCAACTTCTTTGTTCCTGTCAATGAGAATAAATGCTTTTCAAGCAGCGGAGAGGAACTAAGATTATTTTTATTCCAGATTTGTTCATATATTTATGTCACTGAAATTTCTTTCGCCAAAGGTGCCTAGTTGGCCGCCTTCCTCCCAAGAGTAATATCCAATCTTTATTGTGGCCATCAGCTTAAAATCCAAGGTAGAACTGATTACAGATTATGTTGGAAACTCGAGGAATACAGGATATACGGTCCATCAAACTGCTTGCAATTATTTAAGCTCTTTCTTTTATGACAAGTTTCTTTAATAGAAACTGAAGGAAGCACATCTGCTAAACAGAGGGTGATATAACACATCTCATTCCTGCCAAGCAATGGGGGCAAATAAGGGTATATAACACACATGCATTGATTTTTGGAGTAAAATACATCTTTTAACGCTGCAGAAGACAGAATTTTAAAGCAAATCTTAGTTAATGATTTGGACATTTAGGGTGTTTTTCCACTATCAATTGTACCCATTTTTGCACCCATTTTTGTACCTTTTGGCTGTGAGCCGGATGATCCTATTTCCACTACAGCACCCATTTTGAACCCGATTGTTTCCACTGCCGTGGGGGAAATCCGGATTTTTTTGGCCTTTAATCTGGATTTTCTGTAGACCCCATTAATGGGGTCTACAATGGGGTCTTCTGCCAGAAAATCCGGATTAAAGGGAGCCTGCTTCCACTGGAAACAGGCAATGGGGTCCAAAGGAGGCTAGGGGGAGGGGATGCACCTTTGACCCCCCCCCCAACATTGGCTTCGAAGTCACTTCAAAGTTGACTTCACATTCACTTCGAAGTGACTTCGAAGTCACTTTGAAATCACTTCGAAGACTGCCCCCCCCGCCCCCCAAAACACCTGGGGTAATGGACCGACCCCTTGTGGGTCGATCCGGATTCCCCAGATGGGTGCAAAGCTGTTTCCACAGCAGGGGTGTTAGCACCCATTCCTAATGGGTGCTACACCTCCTGTGGAAACACACTGGGTGCTTCCCTTAATCCGGATCTACTAGATCTGGATTAAGAAATGTACCCATTCCTTAGATCCGGATCTTCTTAGATCCAGATCTAAGGGCTGCAGTGGAAAAACACCCTTAGAGTCTACATACAAATCAGTCCCTTACTCCAAAGTGGGAACTGGATACAAAAAGTTCAGGAGACAAAACGTTTGTTACCCACAAGAGGATCATTTTCGTCGGTCTTCCCCTAACCTGCTAAATTGGGAGCAAAAAGGTTAAGTTCCTTACTTTACTCTTTATATCCATGGATTCTCATAAAAATCCTGCCCAGAGCACAGAACAAAAAGAATAATTTTGGTGAACGTAACAGTTTAATCCGCCACACAAGAGTAAGGGCCCACACTTTAAACAAAATAGAACATGAAGCTGCCCTCAGGTATAACGCGGTATTAGCCACACATCTTGGAAGTCCCCAAAATTGCTCCCCAAACCAGTGACTGGAATATTTTAATCTCCAGGTCATATCTAAAATCCAGACTGCACCCCATGAAAAATGTTGGGATGTGACCTTGATGAAGGACACCTGTCTTTCAATACGTGCCGAGTGGCTTCCCTTTGAAAAGAATGAGCTTGAAAGGTAACTTCTTACAGGCAGATGGTTGAGATGTTGCAGGAATAGCAATCGGTCAAGGAATGAATGACAAGAGTATCCAGGCACACTAGGAGACATAATAACTTTGGTTTATATCAACAGTCCAGCCAGATAGGTCTATAAAAGCGTTTGCCATGGCAAGACTGAATAAAAGCCATTGATGGACAATGAATCCCAATCTTGTCTGGAAATGTCAACTCATATATGAAAACTGTAGGCTATAAAGACCAGCCAGTTTAAGAGCACTTAAGTCAATAGAATGTAGCCAGTTACAACTCATTTATAAAATCAGTAAACAGCTCAGATACTGAGACCCCAGCCTTTCCACATGCCAAGAGAACAGTAAATCTGGATATACACCTACCTAGCAATCCACACAGTTTCTGATCTTTTATGTCAAAAATTGTAGTACGCAGGACCAATAATTCCTAGATTTGAAGAATAGTTGAACGGGACAGCATACTGAGAGAGATCTATAGGGGAGCATGAAAGAAGTGAGGTAAGGGAAGCCTTGAAGCCAGGTGGAAGTCAATTATAGTCTACTAATTAGTTGTGCATACCCTACAGAGTTTTTCTAGGGGAACCCAAATCATTTTCTATTACAAGTGTAAAACTTAATAAAATTTATTTTTAAGTATACACACATATGCAAACTATGCCAAAGCAAAACCTAAATGTTACTCCAAATTTTTTCCTCAAAAAATATTGAGATCCAGTTTGTGACACTTCAATCTTTGAGAGAGATTTGGGTACCAAATCAAAATTCCATTTTCAGCCAAGCAAAGGCATAAGCTACAACAATTTAGAGATCTTAGGAGAAATACATTATAGCATATTTCAGTTCAATCCAAAACAAAGATCTGTTTCTGGGAAGTTAATTATATCAAAAATCTACAAGGCTGCTAGATAGGTTTGAATGGGGCAGAGGTATTGTACTTACCTTCAAGCCAAGCACAAAGGTAAAACTTATTGCTTTATTGATGCCATTTTTAAAAAAGACCAAAGACATTTTACTGTCCCACAGAAAAGAGCCTTGAAAGCAATTTATGCTGCTCTACCTGTAAAAAAACACACATAGCGCTTGGTCTAACTAGAACTTCTTTTGGAGCTGGGGAATAGCTCAGTTGACTCTTCATTATGACAGTCCTCAAATGCTGTCCAGTTGATCTCTTCTGCTACTGAAACCCCTAAGAAACATGTGCAGGAGAGAAATGAAAATTGCACATCTATACCACAGATTCTGTCAGCCTCAAAGATGTATGCTCTCATCAGCATTCCAAAAAGGAAACTTTCTATGAAAACATGAAACGCTGTGGATGCAGTTCTAGACTGTGTTCTCCAGCGCTATCCATAAAGAAGTAGTGAGGAAGGCTTTCTTTCTGGGAGCATGGCCTGTTTCCCTTGCGGTCTGAAGCCAGGGTCACACATGCAAAGAACAAGATACAGACACAGTGACATCTTAAAATCATCCTTTTGATTAAAGATGAAATCTTCCAAGGAAAAAGTTTCCATGAGTGTTTGAAAAAAGCCTGCAAAGCAGTCCCCTCATTTACAAATCTGAGCAAATCTACGATGCTTGCTGGATGCAACCAGTCAAGACTACTTGGTCTGTGTGAAGAACACATGGATGTGTTGGGCCAGAGTACAACCAACTACTTGTTCGAGTTCCTGGACGGATGCGTTACACAGCCGGTGGAGACTCCCAAACTGCTTCAGAAGAAGCAACGCTTTTGTCTTCCCAACTCCAGGAATCTGCTGCACTGTATGAAGGACAGAAGCCTCTAAGGGTTGGGGAGGTTCCTTGCTAAGGAAGGGATTGCTGGCTTTGTCTTTACTTAGTTCGTGGACCTAAAACAGAAACAAACACAATCTGAGCGCACCCCCTGGTGGATATTTTAGTCCTAACATTAAATTTCATTTCAAGGATATTCTTTATTTTTATTACACTGTGGCCACATTCCCACTTGACTTTTTAAACCCACATAGGACTTTTAAAATCCGGATTCGGGACAGAGTGCACAATCTGGCTGTCCCCATTTGCTTGAGGATAACACGGGCTGAATCCAAATAGTGCCATTCCCAATAAAACCGCAAAGATCCCCAGCACGGAGAAACAGGACCTTTTAATCTCTGCCCCTTGTCCAACCCCTGTTAAGCTTGCCCCACAGAATCAGTTGAGTGAAAGAACAGAGGCCAGCCACAAAACAATCATCCCTTTCACCCTCTCTCTTTCAAATCAGACGCCCCTGATAACGTTACCTCCATTCATGTGACTGGGAAGGCAGCAAGTTTGCACTGAAGCAGATGAGCGAAAGAACAGACAGCGCAAAGCAATCTCTTCCTTTCAGACCGGGGGCTAATAGACAACTTGCATGGGAGGGGGGGTGAGGAGAGGCTATTCCTCTCCCTTTCAGTTTCCCTCCTCTCTGTAAATGGAGGCTCTCAGGTTTTAAAAGTTTTCCCCTGTTCTGCTACAAATGTATCTCTTGAGGCTGGTGTTTTAAAAAAAGTTTTCCATTCCCCTCCTCAGTGCTCATATCTCTGGTAATGGCAGTGTGTTCAAAGGAGCCATAGCAAGACCTTCCCAGCTGTGAAATCCCACCCACATCTGGCAGTCATTGGCCAGAGAGCATTCCTAAAGGTGAAAAAAAAAGCAGTCTGGGCTCCAAAAGGGGCTTGAGAACAGTCTTTCTGAGGACTTTTCTTCTGCAGATTTTCACAGGACAGTCCTCATAAAGTCTGGGAATAAAAAATTAAATGGGATTGGAGGATCCCAAAAATGGATTTGATTCAGATTTAAACTTGTATGGGAACACATCCTGTATTTTAACTTTTGGCAGGATACAATACACATAGGGTGTTTTTCCACTAGCATGAAGTACCCATTGAAGCACCCATTAAGGACCCATTTGGCTGAGAGCCGGATGACCCCATTTCCACTACAGACCCCATTAGACACACATCTGTTTCCACACAGCTAGGGAAATCTGGATCATATGGGTCCTTCAAGACCTATAATCTGGATTTTGTGTAGACCCCATTAAAGGGGTCTACAATGGGTGTTTTTCCACTGTCACTAGAAGTACCCATTAAGTAAAGCATTTGACAAAGTATCTCATGCGATCCTCATTGAAAAATTGATCAAATATGGGTTTGACAAGGCAACTATAAGGTGGGTTCAAAACTGGCTTAGTAATCGTACTCAAAGAGTGGCTTTAAATGGCTGCACATCCAAATGGAAGGAAGTGTCAAGTGGAGTACCACAAGGTTCTGTCCTGGGACCAGTTTTGTTTAATGTTTTTATAAACGATCTGGACGAGGGAGTTGAAGGGAAACTGATCAAATTTGCTGATGACACAAAGCTAGGGGGGATTGCAAACACCAGAGAAGAGAGAGAGAGGATTCAAAAAGATTTAGAGAAACTCGAACAATGGGCTGCAACTAATAAAATGGTATTTAACAAAGAAAAATGCAAGGTTCTGCACCTGGGCAAGAAAAATGAAAAAAGCACATATACAATGGGAGGAATTCGGCTGAGCAGCAGCACATGTGAAAAAGACTTGGGTGTCCTGGTAGATCATCAACTGAACATGAGTCAACAGTGTGAGGCAGCTGCAAAAAAGGCAAACGCAATCCTGGGGTGTATTAGGAGAAGCATAGAGTCCAGATCACGTGAAGTTATTATCCCCCTCTACTCTACCTTGGTCAGACCTCATCTGGAGTACTGTGTCCAGTTCTGGTCACCCCAGTTTAAAAAAGACACTGACAAGCTGGAGCAGGTTCAAAGGAGAGCTACCAAGATGGTGAACGGTCTGCAAACCATGTCCTATGAGGAACGGCTTAAGGAACTAGGAATGTTTAGTCTAACAAAAAGAAGACTGAGAGGAGACATGATAGCTGTCTACAAATACCTCAAGGGTTGTCACAAGGCAGAGGGATCAGCCCTGTTCTCACTCTCTCAAGGAAGGACTAGAAACAATGGGGTGAAACTGCAGGGGAAAAGATTTAGTTTAGATGTTAGGAAAAAATTTCTAACAGTAAGAGTGATCAACCAGTGGAACAGGCTGCCACGGGAGGTGGTTGGTTCCCCTTCGATGGAGGTCTTCAAGCAGAGACTGGACAGCCATCTGTCTGAGATGGTTTAGGAGATCCTGCCTTGAGCAGGGGGTTGGACTCGATGACCCAGGAGGTCCCCTCCAACTCTACCATTCTATGATTCTATGATTCTAAGTACCCATTAATGGGTACCAAAATGCCATTACATACTTTTAGTGACAGTGGAAAAACACCCAATGGGGTCTTCAGCCTTCAAATCTGGATTGTAGGGAGCTAGTTTCTACTAGAATTCAGCAATGAGGTCTAGAGGAGGCTTGGGGGCGGGGGGGGGGGAAGAGGCACCCATAGGAGAGCAAACTCAAGATTTCAGAGTCCCTCTGAAGCCAGCTCCGAAATCCCTCTGAAGTTGCCTTTGGAGATTAGCAAAGGCTCCGCAGAGAAACCCCTTGTTAGAGTAATGCCCTGTCAAGCGCTCTGGAGGATCTTTGAAGTTAGTTGCAGATCACTCTGGAGATACTACGGAGCATATTTACAGCTAACTTTGGAGATCTTACCCTCTCCTACACTCCTCCCCATGAGCTAGGTTGGCTGTTTCATCAATTATCCGTTACAGACAATTTGCAGATCATTTCCACTATCCCTTACTGGATCTTGTCATTTCTTTGCTTGATAACATCTGGCACACTTTTTCAATTATCTATCACTGGCTGCCGCACATACATATTTGCTTTTTAACGTCATAAACCACTCTGAGACCTTTGGGTATACAGTGGGACAAAAACGTAAATAAATAAAATAAGTGTATTTGTATATTCTTTTTGCACTTACTGTACCTGTACTACAGAAAGTGAGCCCATCCAGGGAACTTCAACAGAACATGCAAAAAGTATTTCTACCTTCATAAACACTGCAGACCCTTTAATGTCAACCCCCAACAAGAACACTAACACAAGGCAGGGTAGGGCCTGTGATTGCCAGACAAACTGCTAAACTCTTTGCCATTCAATCATAAGTCAGTGCTTTCCTCTTCCTTTCAGAAAATACCACTCTTGATCAATATAAAAGGCAGCCATTAAAGGGACTTACTAGTTGGATAATAAGCTGAGCTGCTTCCCCTTGGTTTGCTACTGGAAGTAACGTCATTCCAAGTTCCAGCACAACAAATTTCTGTACCATTGGGAAATACTGATCACTTATATGGGTTTTTTCAACAATGACAATTCCTTGAAGGGTGCAGGCCTTGAGCAATGAAGAATGAACAAAACTGTCAATACAACCGTAAAGTAACGCTGAAACACAAGAAGAAAAATACTGTTTTCTTAAAAAAAGAGGAAAGATTTTCTCACTGAAGACCAATAATAGAAGTTGCACGATATAACATTATTATTTTATTTATTTATGTAGTGCCATCGGTGTACCTTTAGAATTTTCTGCCCTTGAAAAGTAATAAAATTAGTTTTGTCAAGGAGAGTTCTATAAATGAGAAGCTAAGTATCATTCTTTTTGGTTAGTACTTACATTTCGGAAGCAAGCAAGTCTTCTTTTGTAGGCATTTCCTGCAACCAGGTCTGCTTCAGAAACATAGAGGACACAGAACCTATCTGAAAGATGGAAGTCCACAATGCCCAGGCCGTCTTCTAGGACTAGCTTAACTTTTCCTTGAAATATGATAAATAAAGATATTACAGTGCGGGCAGAAGTATAATAACCATAGTCTTGTTGTATAGCATCCATTTTGCACATTTCATAAGAGCCTAAGACGAGCCATGCTGGATCAGGACACAGCCCATCTAGTATAGCTTCCTGCTTCCCACAGTGGCTGACCAATTACTTCTGGGCATTTCAAGCAGAAGACAAGGGGAAAACCTTCACTTTCTCCTTCCTGGAAGAAAGCAAAGGCAAGCCTCTTCCAGATTTTGCCAAGCATGGTTCAGTTGTGATTGGCCAAGTTTATACACATATCCACTCGCCTGACCTTCTGGAACACCCCATGGTCATCCAGTCTGGAAGGCTGAGTAGCCAAGGAAAGCATGGTTGCTGAACAACTGCACAGCCAACTAGGCCAGACTACCTGGGGTTGTGACACAAAATGCTAAAGTGGCTGAGAACACGCGCAAGATAGGACACGTGCATAAATGAATTGTAGGGACTAAACAATGAGTCAAAAAAAACAACATCAACTATGTCTTCCTCCTGCTTAATATTTATATACAGCATATAATGATTTAATCTGGTAATGTATTTCTAGTACAACATCATTGGCTGTTCTTGTTTCAGTTTCAAAAATATTCATTTTGCATTCCCATTACAGTTGGACCCCCGTATCTGCAGGAGATATGTTCTAGGCCCCACCACAGACAATGTAAATCATGGACAATAGCAAACACACTCCATTTCCCATAATTCCAGCGAACTCCTGTGGGATTTCACAGGAATCATGGGAAATCTTGCTTAAGAACATAAGAGGAGCCCTGCTGGACCAGGCCACAGCCCATCTAGTCCAGCATACTGTTGCACACAGTGGCCCACCAATTGCCCATGGGCATCTCAAGCAGACACAAGGGCAAACCCCCTATTCTAGAATCCCAGGAAACGGCCTTAGAAGATGCACTCAAAATCCATGGGATTTCAAAGGCATTATGGGAAATCACGTGCTGTTTCAGGCCACATTTCCTGCCTGTCCCAGCCCTCAGAAGACCTTAAGGTAGGCCTAATGGCACCTAGCAGAGTGGGTGGGGGTGGGCCAATCCGGTGACCACACAAAACCAAAACCATAGTTACTGGATCAGTGGATATTTGAAATTCCCAAAACGCGTTACATATACTGCTTGGGCTATGATAATAAGCGCCTTTGTTGTTGTTGGGTATCACTGAGTCGTAGTTGACTCCCAGGTAATTGTGTGGGCATCCTGATGACAAACTGGCAACCCTCTGCTTTCCAGGCTGCTTTCTCTACCACTGGACTCTAAATAATCCCAATAATCACATTTACTGTGGACTAAAGCCTACTAAATTCAATGAAATGTCCTTCCAAGTAAAGATACGTAAGACTGCATTTTAGCTTGAGTTTTGTCAAGTGTTTAGGCAGAATACAGGTACTTAGAGTGATTCTTTTTTAAAAATTTATTTATTTATTTATTTGTATTTCTACCCCGCCCTATACCCGAAGGTCTCAGGGCGGGTTACAATATTATATTAATCTTAGACAGGTCCCTGCCCTCAGGCTTACAATCTAAAGAGACAAGAAACAAAAGGAAAATGGTGTGGGAGGGAACAGGGGTGCTCTGGCGGCAGCAGAGTCCTTGCAAAGGTAAAAACTTTTATTTTATTTTCCTCCTCCATTCCCCACAGGCAAGATTGTTCCTTCATGGCCTGTCTGGAGGCAGTTGGGAGGGAGGGGCCAATGCTGGGAGCTTGATGGAAGGTGCTCACCCAGCTTCCTTCTCTCTTCCTCTCCCTAGGCAAGATGGTTCCTTCATGGCCCGTCTGGAGGCAGTTGGGAGGGAGGGGCCAATGCTGGGAGCTTGATGGAAGGTGCTCACCCAGCTTCCTTCTCTCTTCCTCTCCCAAAGCAAGATGGTTCCTTCATGGCCCGTCTGGTGGCAGTTGGGAGGGAGGGGCCAATGCTGGGAGCTTGATGGAAGGTGCTCACCCAGCTTCCTTCTCTCTTCCTCTCCCTAGGCAAGATGGTTCCTTCATGGCCCGTCTGGTGGCAGTTGGGAGGGAGGGGCCAATGCTGGGAGCTTGATGGAAGGTGCTCACCCAGCTTCCTTCTCTTTTCCTCTCCCAAAGCAAGATGGTTCCTTCATGGCCCGTCTGGTGGCAGTTGGGAGGGAGGGGCCAATGCTGGGAGCTTGATGGAAGGTGCTCACCCAGCTTCCTTCTCTCTTCCTCTCCCTAGGCAAGATGGTTCCTTCATGGCCCGTCTGGAGGCAGTTGGGAGGGAGGGGCCAATGCTGGGAGCTTGATGGAAGGTGCTCACCCAGCTTCCTTCTCTCTTCCTCTCCCAAAGCAAGATGGTTCCTTCATGGCCCGTCTGGAGGCAGGTGGGAGGGAGGGGCCAATGCTGGGAGCTTGATGGAAGGTGCTCACCCAGCTTCCTTCTCTCTTCCTCTCCCAAAGCAAGATGGTTCCTTCATGGCCCGTCTGGAGGCAGGTGGGAGGGAGGGGCCAATGCTGGGAGCTTGATGGAAGGTGCTCACCCAGCTTCCTTCTCTCTTCCTCTCCCAAGGCAAGATGGTTCCTTCATGGCCCGTCTGGTGGCAGTTGGGAGGAAGGGGCCAATGCTGGGAGCTTGATGGAAGGTGCTCACCCAGCTTTCTTCTCTCTCCCACTCCCAAGGCAAGATGGTTCCTTCATGGCCTGTCTGGTGGCAGTTGGGAGGGGCCAATGCTGGGAGCTTGATGGAAGGTGCTCACCCAGCTTCCTTCTCTCTTCCACTCCCATAACTCAAACAATAACTCAAACAATAAGAATGAACAACATTATACAATAAATGAATAATATAACAATTAAACAACATTAAACTAACTGGTGTGAGATTCGAGTGATTGTTGATAGACATGGCATGCCAAGGTCCATGGGGTCACAAGAGGTCGACTTAACTAAACCAATGATCATCAACAAATTTAAACATTTACCTTGTATCCCCTGAGCAATCTGAGAATCTTTCCACTTCTCATGGCCTATCACATGCCCACGAGGAACATCTACAGCTCCTGCCCGGATAGGGGTGGTTTCAACTTTTGCCATCCTTCAACTTTTTATTTTCATTTGTGAAGGTCACTGAAAATATATAAGGAGGAGAGGGAAACAAAAATGTGTCATTTTTGAGTAGCAAACAGTTGGTATTTCCATCTGCCAATTTGATCAGCAAACAAAATAATGTATAATTTGCTACATGGAAAGTTTTCTAGATCCGTGGAATTTTTAATAGCTAGCACTGTTCTTCTAAAAACACACAACCATATTTGAACAATTACAAGCAAATGATTAATTCTTTGAAACTCTCTACCAGCAGTTTCTCCCGATATGCTCTCAAGTTACTTTCTATAAAATCTTATAGTGTTCTTTTTTTAAAAATCTTATTTTAACAATCCTCCAAAACAGACACTACAGCTTCAACTACGTGGAAGCTGCCCGTAGAAAAGAGGGGAACTATTTAAGGAATTTATATCCAGCCCTTCACCAAATGGTCCCAGGATGAGTTACAATAAGAATAAAATGTATCAAATATTAAAACATAATTTAAAATATAACCTCTCCTTCTCACCCTAACAGGACAGCGCCCTGTGGAAGCTATTTAAAGCAAAAGCCTGGGTGAAAAGATATGTTTCCACCAGATGCCAAAAACTATACAGTGTAGGTGCCTGCCAAGCACCAAGAGGGAGGCTGTTGGAGTCTAGGGGCCACCACAGAAAAGGCCCTCCTGCAAGTCCCTATGCCTAGTACTTCTGAAAGGGATGGAACTACAGGAAGGCCTTCTTCTTCAGATCTCAGTGCCCAGGTAGGTCTATATGGGAGAAGAGTCCCCATTTTAAGGGGACTTAAAGCGGCTGACAAAGCTTTTCTATTCTCCCCACCACAGACCCCCTGAGAGGTAGGTGGGGCTGTGATTGCTCAGAAGAGAGCTGTGACTAGCCCAAGGCCACCCAGCTGGCTTTATGGGGGAGTGTGGAATCAAACCCGGTATTCCCAGGTAAGAGTCCGGCTCCTTAAGCACTAGACCAAACTGGCTCCCTTTGGTGAGATCCTTTGAGACCAGCATGAGGCGAGTCCAGTCAGAGACTCCCATCAGCAGTGGAGCTACTGCATCCTGCACCACTTCGCAACAGTTTCCAAGGGTCGCCCCACATAGAGCGCATTGCAGTAGCCTAATCTGGAGGTTGCCAGAGCCTTGGTCCCTGTGGCCAGGTTATCCCTCTCCAGCTAAGGCTTCACCTGGCGGACTCCATGAAGACTGCCTGTTAGAGCTACAGATAAAGGCTGCACCTCTCCTGAGAAAACACCCAGCCAGAAACTACAACCTAAGATGCCCTCGCCTCAGCATATCCATCACCACAAGCCTCTTTCCCCCTCACACAAAGGCGCCCACCGCCAGCCCTGTTCCTCCCTCTTCAATTGCTTGCCGCCCCCTTCGCCAAGCGCCAACCATGACTGACGCACGCTGCCGGCCAATCACGACCCGAAAAAGCTCCCCGGTTGCCCCGCCCACCTCCCAGGTGCGGGCGAGGAAAGCTTCGCTTCCTAACTGCCGCCGGTCGCTAAGCGTAAGGACGTCCCAGTAAGGCGGGCGATGTATGGGCAGCGCAGGAGCTCGGAGCCAATCGGCTGGCGGCTTGTTGACGAGCGGTTGCGAGGGAGGATTCGAAGCGTCGGTGGGGGAGGGGCGGGTGGAGATTTCTTTGCGATACTTATCCCCCCCCCCAGCCCCCCCGGATCCTCCTTGTAAAGTTTCTTTCCTACCTTTATATCTCACATTCGGCTTCCTCGCTGCTATGGCGTTTTATTTCAGGAGAAGCCGGAGAGGCCAGTTCGTGAGTATCTGTCCCGGGAGGTCTCTCGGGGGGGGGGGAGGCTGGGGGGAGGGACGGAGGGGAAATGGTGCGGTTGCCATGGTGACCAGGTGACTCCTTCGCATCCCTTCCCTTCAGCATCCCCAGGCTGCTCGCTGGGCGATGACGGAGAAAGGACGATTGCATCGCTCTGTTAGCTGCTTCTGGCTCCAGGCAGTATCTTAAGTTAGTGAAGTTTGTTAAACTCCAATTAACAAAACAGTTAATCTACCTCTCTGGAGTTTCATGAATATATTGCTTCAAAGGAAGCATCAAGGGTCACTTAACTCATCTAATTTATTTATATACATTTATATCCTCTGGTTTACCAAGTGGTCTCAAGGCAGGCAAGAACATTAATTTAAAAAATCAAATGTGGGATGCTATTTTTATTGAATAGTATTATAACAATCAAGAAACAGATAACAATAAACGTACAAATAACAACTTCAGCTAGTCATACTGAGTACATCAAAGAAGAAGAAAAATTAGCTACCATTTTCCAAATTGTCCAAGTAAGTTAAATAGGAAAAGATCTGGAAAGTCTACTATTAACAAAGATCAGGAGGAAAGAGGATTGATGTTGCAAGTGCTGGGATGCTGGTTTTGACAGGTTGATAATGTTGACATACATTTTGTTGCCTAACATTAAGTTTAATCACCATTAAACATGATAAAATTCAATGTATGGTTGGAATCCTTTGAATGTGCTGCATACATTAATTTGCATGTAATTTTCCCATTTTGTGTTTTAGTTTCTGTGCATGGTATTGTGTTTCTCCATTGTGTTCAGTCATCGCCAACTAACTTTATTTTAAATTGTCTAGAAACATATAGCTCATGGCCTGATCCCTGCAGCTACCATAGCTCCTAAACCTGCTGTTCCCCGCACCCCTCCCCCTCGTAGTCCAAACCCTTCTCCAGAAAGGCCCAGGTAGGTTTCATATTTTTTTCACCTCTTGGTTGCTAGTCATTGCATGCTCTTAAAATAATCAGCTTATTGATCTGAAATAGAGGAAAAATGCATGTCTATCTTATTTTTATATAAATAAGCCACATTCAGGGATGTATACATTTGCAGCTTTGAAAGGTTAGCCACTCTCCATTTGGGCATGTTAATTAAGTATTACTTAAAATTGCTCATCCGATGTCAGGCCATATAATATGAGAAGCTAAAATAGAAGTGATAAACCAATTGAAAGGCACAAATATTGATTTTTGGGTGCTCAGTCCTTTCTTCCAAGAGCTGAATTACTAACATTATAAGTGATGTAATTCGGTGAGAATCACGCTTTAATAAAATCAGCTGTAGCCTTTATTTTATGTATTTAATGCACTCCATGTTTCTTCCCTGTGGGTAAAGATTAAGTTATCCTGTTAAAGCTTTTACAATTCAATCAACGTTTCCAGATTCACCAGCAAATCTGCCTCTCCTGCAGCTAAACTGGACTTCGCCTTTTCTAAGTACCAGGTCTCTTCTGAACTCTCATAGCCCCAGCTACCTCACGAATATTCATAGGCATTTGAAATTCGATTGAATGTGCCGAACTTTGACATTTGAATTCAAATAGAATGTCCAGAAATTCAAACTTAAACATTCAAATTGAATTTCGGGACTACTTGTTTGAATTATTTGAACATTCGTATGTGTACGGGTTAGTACACGATGCGTACTTGAAGATCTGAACCTTTCCCGCATCTGTACAGGTTTGTACGGATCCATATGTGACAAAACGGGTTGCATATGGGATAACTACGGGATGCATACGCACGTGTACGGATGTGTACGGATGTCGAGAAGATGCATACGGGCATCTACCCATCTTGTCGACATTCGTAAGTGCAAATTCTAATCAAAAGTTTGAACAAATAGACTCGAATTTGCTTAATTCGAACCGAATTTTGTTATTTATAATTTTCAGTTATTCAAATCGACACGAATAGAATGTCAGAAAAACATTCTTGCACTTCCCTGGAATAGAAAGCTTTGTCAGCCACTTTGAGTCCCCTTAAATGAGTTAGAAAAGCAGGTTGGAAAGCCAACTCCTTCTTCCTCCTTCACAAAGCCAGCTGGGTGACCTTGGGCTAGTCACAGCTCTCTTCTGAGCTTTCACAGCCCCAAAACAGGGTGTCCTGTCTTGGGGAGATGAATAGAAAGAAATAATAGAAAGCTTTCTCAGCTGCTTTGAGTCCCCTTAAGTGAGTGAGAAAAGCAGGGTAGAAAAACCAACTCTTTTTCTTCTTCCTCTTCCATCTCTCTGAGCTGGATTTCTAGCCTGGACAGGATTTGTTCCACGGCTCTCTGATGGTATGCATCCAGACAGGTAAATATTTAGCAGCTGTCACTAGTTGTTTCTGAAGAAAACTATATCGTCCCTTTTCTGTCAGTTTCAGGGTTAGATGTCAGAAGATATCTCCTCAGATAGAGAAGGCGGGGCAGATTTCCTGTAGTATTTATTTAGTTCCAGACTTTCACTTATATTTTGCTAGTGCTGCTTTCAGAGTGGTGGCAGTGTAGCAGTAGAGCAAACTGCCTGGAAAGCAAATGGTTCGCCATTTCAATCCTCAAGCTCTCCCCTGAAGTTGGCAATAGCAAACCACTTCTGTATCCCTGCTAAGGAAACTGCATAGAAGTGCTCATTCAGGTGCCCATGCGATCAACTGGATTCAGCCATGACTCAGTGGTAGCCAGCATCAACAACAACGCCACCACTTTTTCTCCCCCAAGAAGCGGCACACTGAATGACCCTTACAGAAGGCATTTTTATTTTAAAAGACAAACTCAAGACTCAGAAAAAAATGAATTTGGCACTCCCAGGGCATTTTGCATTAAGCATCACCAAAAGGAACAAATCCTGTGCATAGGAAAGGAATAAAATAGGTGAAATAACTGCTTAAGGTAGCTCACAGTTACACTGCATTAACTCAGGATCCATGCTGTTGTTTCCCCAGTGGCTGCAAGCTACAGCTGTCTTCTCTAGAGGGTCCCAGAGGAAGAACAGAAATCAACATCTTGCTTTTTACCTAGGCTTGGCTTTGCCCCTGAAGTAGTAGCTGGGCTATTTTTACTGCCGGTGCTTTTATGAGCTACCATGGGATCTGCAGACAGACCTCTTATGTTCCCCATTTTATCAGGCTGCAGACAAAAGCAACGATAGAGATGCAATCAACTAACCACATAGAGGTATTGGGACAGAGCAGAGATGAGTCGACCCTAGTGACCACTTAGGAGCAACTGCTAACTGTACTGAGGAGTGGTCAAAAGAGGTGCATGCTATTCCAGGATAGTCTCTGTTACCTCACCTCACCCCCACCCTGGACCTGTGTGGCTCTTCCAAATGCATCCAGCATCAAAATGTTGCACAGTATCCTTTTGTTCTCTCATGCATAGATATGGTGGTAATGCCGTACTGGGAGTGGTCAGTATAGAGTAGTCCAAAATTATTGAATTAAAAAGCGTAGCCAAAAGCCTTGGTATATGTAAAAGTCTTAACAAGGCACTGAAAGGCAATCAAAGTGGGTTTCTTTCAGATTTCAGAATGGAAGGGATTCCACAGACTAGGGACTATTATGGGCTACTGCTCTTTGACCTAAGATGGAGATGAAATTGTCAACAGAGTTTCTGTTGTGTGTATATACGGAAGAAGCCATTTCTTCAGGTATTTCGGGCCCAAACTTTTTAGGGCTTTAATAATCAATACATCTATACTGATAGTTTGAGTTGGGGGTGTGGTAGAAGCCACTTCAAAGCTTTTGCAGCTGGTGTAATGTGCGTCTGGCCATAAACGTTCATTAATAATTAAAAGACTATATTTGTGTTAATTATAATTTACAAACAGTCTTCAAGGGAAGACCTACATAGAGTACATTGTAACAGTCTAGCCTAGACGTTAGTACCTTCATTCGTGTTGTCTCTGCCTAAAAGGGGCCGGAGCTGATGAAGCAACTGGAGAGAAACAGAAACTCCATCTCCAAGGGTAATCTGCAGAGATTGATACCCAGATCGTGTATTAATGCAGGGGGTGCCTGGCGTGGAGAGGTAGTGTCAGGAAACTTGGTTATACACAAGTACAGGATCTAATGAAAGGCATTGCTGGTGCCTGGGAGGAAGGACTTTGGTATCTAGGACTAGATACCATAAGGCATTGCAAACTTAGAGCAGGTTGAGGTGTCTGCCCACTTGGACTACACTCATAGATCTATATTTCTGTAAGCAAACACCATTTATCTTGTCAATCTACTCCATAGGTAGGTGTGGGCCTCTCTATTATATTTGGGCAGTGCTTCACAAGAAGAGGTGGTCCTTTTGAAGGGTTTGTCTGTGTGCCTCAATTATATTTATAGGCCTAGAGTATGTGAGTCTTTTTCATCATTAACCTTGTGATGATTCTTGGAGAGGAAGGCTGGGCTAGGGAGACAGCAGAAGGACTGTATCATGATGTCTCAGCGCTATACGCTGATTTATAGGAATGCCCTGCTTTGCAGGAGTCTCGCTTGCCACACCTCACCAGTGTTCATGGTTCATTTCTGGTATTTACAAGGGACACGTTTCAGAGTAGAGTTTCTTCCTGTAGTGTTCTTATTTGACATGGACAGCAAGAAGAAAGCAAGAACGTGTCCTCTGGGCATCTTAGATATTTCTGGCAATGGATCGCACAGCAAGAGTCCATGCAAAATCTGGATCTTGCCAAGAAATATGCTCTTTACAGAAAAACAATCTTATCTCACCAAGGGCTGAGTTAGGACAGCTCTCTAGTTGGAAGGAAATCCCTCCAGGTTGGTGGGGCAGGCAGGATGCCTCTAAAGGCCATTTGCTGGCATTGAAGAGCAAGTGAAGGTTTTGCCTTTGTCTTCTTCTTGAAAGTGGCCAGAAGCAATTGATGGGTCACTGTGTGATCCAGGATGCTGGATGAGACGGCCGTGGCCTGATCCAGCAGGGCTCCTCTTATGTTCTTGAGAACAGGATTCATGTTGAAAAGCCTTTTTCTAGGCAAGTGCCAAAACAGCATCTTCTAGAACTAATTGAGTCCTTCCTATCCTGGTAATCATCTGGAATGCCTGATTGAGGTTCTTCAAATCCTAATGAAGCTTTCTTCCATAGGAAAGAGAAGTCCCAAAAGCAGAACTTCTGCCCTAATGTAGGAGATGGAAAGGTTACTGCCTTCTGTTTTAAGAAAATAGTAGTGATTATTTTTCTTTCTGTTAATTTGGGTAGGGGGCTGAACTCAGCCCATTGATGCGAAGAATTAAGATAGAAGCTGACGCCCAACCCTGCTCCATCAGCTCCTTAGAATTGCAGTGCCATGGGTGTTAAATTTTTTCACTGAATCAATCTTGTTGAACACAAGACTGCACTGGGACAAAACTCTGGACTGCAACCTATGTTCTAAAATACTTGATTCTTAAAGGTGTTTTACTTAGGACAATCTGAGCCATAGAAATTTATTTTATTTTTTTAGATCAGCTCTGGCAGCAGCTATACTTGTGACCACCTTAACTGGACGCACGGTTGCCATACCTCAGCCTCGTCATCGATCTTTTTCTGAAAGCGATGCCAGCTACTTGCAAGATCAAGATAATTGTATTGAACCATATGCCACGATCACAGAGCTGCGAACCGGGTAAGATATAATGGATATTTTGGCAAATTCTGTTAAGTATGCATTGATCTGAGTTGCTGGAGGAGTTGCTAATTTAACTTCTACTTCAATAACAAGTATAAATTGCAAAGGCCTGATTGAGACATAGGGCAGGTTCGCATTTAACTTCATGGGAAGTTAAGTTCAGGAACGGTGCCAGTGCCAGTGCTGTCTTCAACTTGTTTGTTTGTTTGTTTATATTTTTATCTCACCCTATACCCGAAGGTCTCAGGGTGGGTAACAACATTTAAAATCCAGCACATTAAAACAAACAGTCAATATTAAAATAATAGTGTCTGCAGATACTTACTAATGGCTATAAGTGGGAAGGGAAAAGGTGTCTCCATTTAGCCAAAAGCCAGGTCAAAGAAGTGCGTCTTCACTGCCTTCCTGAATGTATACAGTGAGGGAGCTTGACGCACCTCAAGTGGGAGATTATTCCATAGCCTAGGGGCCAGCACTGGGAAGGCCCTCTTTTGGGTGCCTACCCATTTTGCTGCTGAGGTTGGTGGGACAACCAGGAGGGCCTCCCCTCCATATCTTAAGGCACAGGCAGGTTGATATGGGAGTACTTAGGAGTACTCGAGGTGAGATCGGTCCGCCTTGGACTGTCTGAATCACCATAGTAACAACTACAGCAACATCTGCTTACAACTGCCTGTTGCCATGGTGATTGCAACATGACATGCATTTATGCAGCTGTGCCGCCCCACCTCCCTCTCAGCTTTGCACCCAGAAGTGTGTGTGAATGCTGCTGATGTGGAGTGTACTAGACGTTCCTGGTCAATCTGTGGGGGTGCTCTCACATGCTTCGGCTCACTCTGGGATGGAGGTGTTACCACAATGTGTGGATGAAGAGACCCAGAGCATCCCGTAAAGGTAAGTGTGAAACCATGGTACAATGGGAACCATATAGAAGTTAGAGCACACCTTGACTTGACCTTTGCTCTTCTGTATCTTTTTACATTATGAAAATAAAAAGATGGAAATAACTTATTTTCAGTTTGGAGCTTGTCAGCAGTTCCCCATGAAGCCCAAAGTGAGAGCTGTGTTTTGTTTAAAGTATGTATTGAAAACAAAAAACTTCTTGTCAGTGGAATAGATTGCCACAGGAGGTAGTAAGATCTCCTTTACTGGAGGTCTTCAAACAGAGGCTGGACCTACATCTGTCTGGGATGGTTTAGAAAATCCTGCATTGAGCAGGAGGGGTTGGACCTGATGACCCAAGAGCTTCCTTCCAACTCTATAATTCTATGATATCAGTTAGAGCAGTGGTTCTCAACCTTCCTAATGCCGTGACCCCTTAATGCAGTTCCTCATGTTGTGGAGACCCCAACCACGGGGGCGAAGCAGCTGGCAAGTGGGAGGGAAGGGCAGCAGGAGACTCACCGCGACCCCTCTGAAAGGGTAATTTGACCCCCAAAGGGGTCCCGACCCCCAGGTTGAGAACCACTGAGTTAGAGGGTTGAGGGACTGAAATGATCTAAGGTGGTCATGTGCTTCCTTTTGTAGCCTAAACTGCAGGAGTGATGGAGACGACAAAAGCGCTGGGCAGTCTTTTGAAATATCTGCCAGCTGTCGAGATGAAGAAACAGATACATACCGTTCCGATACAGAAAAATCCTCGATTCCAAGCTATCGGTTTATTGATAAAAAAACAAGCTTTAGCGGTGAGGCTGTGTATGCTGTTCCACAGAAAATTAAACAGGTAAGCCTTGAGGGGAATGCTTCTGCCATCTATCTAATTGTAGAAGTAATAAATTTTTCTAATTGAATCTATTAAGGGCGTTTATATAATGTAAAACAGAAATGATACTGAGACCTTTGTTGTAGCATATGCACCCAAGTGGCTTTCTCTTAGACCACTAGAAGGTGCTATTTCCATATCTTTTATAAAAGTCAACAGGATTTCAAATATCAGGTTTAATATGGGTCAACAGTGAGGTAAAAGAGTCTGACCTGTAATTGTTGAACATCATGACAATAGCACATGAAAGGTACCCACAAAATATCAACTTTTAATGACCGAGACAGAGTCAATGAACAGACATGTACATTTGGTTGTTCACTACAGTGTCTAAATTAGACAACAGTATTCTGTGGTTTTCCCATGTTTTAGCTTATTTGTTTACTTTATTTATTTATTTACATTTTTATCCTGCCCTATACCTGGAGGTCTCCGGGCAGGTAACAACATCTAAAATCAAACATTATCAAACATCATTAAAACATTAAAACAATAACAGCATTTGCCAGTGGGAAGAGTAAAGTATCTTCTCATTTAACTGAAGGGCATGGCAAAGAAGTGCGTCTTCACTGTCTTCCTAAACATGTACAGTGAAGGTGATAGACCCACCTCAAGGGGGAGACTATTCCATAGCCTAGGGGCCATCACTGAGAAGGCCCTCTCCCGGGTGCCCACTTCTTTTGCTGCTGAAGATGGTGGGACAGCTAGGAGAGCCTTCCCTCCAGATCTTAAACGCACATATAACTGTTTTTGATGAGTAACATAGCATAAACATTTCCCTTGCAAATAAATATTTCTTTGAATTTCAATAACTGGTCTTATATAAATGTCTCGATTTTGCTTCCATGCAAATGTCATGTAGCAACTGGAGATGCCAACCACCGCTATTCTGACTTTCCAGCCCTGGTGGAGAAGCTCAGTTGCAAACCATGTCTACTTTTCCCAGTCTGTTCCCTCCATGTTTTTTTTGACTATGGTGTAACTGTCTATTCATAAGTAGAGTTTGTGGTCTAGTTCAGAATTAGATCTGGGTTTATAAATTGTTATAGTGGCTATCATAGGAAATAAACAATACTCCCAGCGCATAAAATCTCTTTACACATTGGGAGGAGGACAGCCTGAATCGTTGCGCATAGAGATATACTTAGTCAATTCAGAATAACGAGACACAACCGTTTCTGAACATGTCATTCATCCTTTTGCCTACACGCCTAAACTTTGTCTCAAATAGTTTGTTTTATTAGGCTTAAAAGCATAGCAAATAATTTTTGCAACTGCTGGATTTATTTGCTACTTTTATCTGCTTCACCCAAGATCATTTTCGATTTCTCTTGTGCCCTCCTTCCTTTTGCCTCTCTTATCCCCCAGTGTAAAAAGGCTCTATATAAACCTAGTGGCCAAATAACAAAATTTTAATATGGCATAAGCTTTTGTGGACACTTAGTGCTTTATGAAAGTATATGTGAAAACTAATGCATTATGTTGTTGATGAGGCCAGAAACGCAAGCAGAGATCAGTAATAAGCCAACAAACACCAAGCCAGCCAAATTGGATGCACCTGTGCCAGCTTTTGCCTTACGCCCATGTACAGTGGCATTCAGTTTGGTCTAGTGGTTAGGGAGCCAGACTCTTATCTGGGAATACTGGGTTTGATTCCGCCCTCCCCCATGAAGCCACCTGGGTGACTTTGGGCTAGTCACAGCTCTCTTCTGAGCTCTCACAGCCCCACCTACCTCACAGGGTGTCTGTTGTGGGGAGAAGAATAGAAAAGCTTTGTTAGCCGCTTTGAGTCCCCTTGTATGGGTGAGAAAAATGGGGTAGAAAAGCCAACTCTTCTTCTTCTTCATTGTAGCCTGCATAAATTTCCTACTTTGAATCATTTCATAAGGTGGACTGTAATGTATTTTTCTTAGGAAAATCATCCAGTATCTTCCAGTGTTGATGATGAGGAAGATATTCCTTCACTGTGTGAGCGGGCCGGTCTTATTCATCCTGATATTCAAGTGGAAGGTAAAGTCACTTAATACTTTGAGACTGAAGGCTGAGTATGCATGTGCAATTTATACCCTACTTTTTCTTTCACCTGAAGTTCCCTGCGTGGTTAACTGTTTTGTTGTTGTTTTGAAAGAAAGACACACATAAATGCACCGTGCAGCATGCACATATAGAATAGAAATGAGGGGAATCAATTGGTGATAAGTCTCAGTATTTGTAGGCTTGTAGATACTGAGGGGATTTCTGAGAAGCATTCCGGGCCTTAGTCACAAAGTGCTAGTTTTGGGTATTTGGGGAGAAAAAAATTAAAAGCTGGATTCAACATGGAAGCTTTTGCTCAATTGCTGTTGGTCTGTGCCTCCCTTATTATGTATGGAAGAGGGGTAAGTGAGGTATTTTAAAAATATGTGCAGAGAGCAAGGAGTTCTGGGTGTGGAAAGCAGAAGATGTTTCAGAATTTTTCAGGTCCTTGACACAAGGAAGGTCTTTGCAGGTACATCTATGCCCATGGTTGCCATGTTGGATATTCAACTGTAGTCTCTTAAGCTAGAGAGACGTGGAAATCTAGTAACTAGATGGAAAATTGACTTTCCGTATAAATTCTGCAAAGAACTTTTCTGTTTTGAATGATCTCACGTGTATTGTTTTTTCTTGTTTTCCAGAGATTGAGCCCTTTGAAGTGACTTCTAAGGTAAGCTTCACATGTTCTGATCAAGTGCACTACTGTGTATGGCTGTTGTTGCTTTTTTTACTTAGTTATCCCCAAAAACCTCAGGGCAACAAGTGTGTTTCTGTCATATCTTTTGGGGGGGAGGGAGAACATTTACCACAACCATGTGAGAGAGATTAAGTTGAGGATTACAGCCGGACCCCCATATCCACTGATTTGGTAACCACGGTATCAGTTAACCATGGTTAACGGATCAGCCCTCCCCAACCCCCACAGAACAAGAACTATTTTGGCCTCCGTAGAGCATTGGAATAGGCATGTGACGCCACCGGAGCCTGTCCCAAAATGTAAGGGGGCACATGGGAGGTGAGCAGGAGGCGTCTGGTGGCGTCGCACACCTGTTCCGACACTCTCTAAAGGCCGAAATAGGCCTTCCAGAGGCCAGAAAAGCACTTCCGGTTCTGGGGCTGCACAACCCCCGAACCAGAAGTCCTGTCTGCGATTATCCACTGTTTCAGGTAACCATGGTAGGAGCTGGAATGTATCCCCAGCGGATACAGGGGTCTGCCTGTAGTAATTGATAAGCTTTATAGTTAGCATTTCAGTATTGGTCTCTGAGTCCTAGGAGCGGTTGTAGCTCAGTAGTAAAGCAAACTGTCGGGAGAGCAGAGGGTTGCAGTTTGATCCCCAGCCTCTCCCGCGAAGTAGGCAATGGCAAACTACTTCTGTCATGGTCGTATGGAATAAATACATAGGTAGAGTGTCATTTGTATAGCTGAAATTAATGGGTTTTTTCTTTCAGAAATAAATGCTGCCTGTTATTTTTAAACGCTTGAAAGCAACTCAGTCTTCTTCCCATCTCCTTGGAGGCTGAAATAGTCTTTCAAAAGGTCTGCATGTTGGAGATTTAGGCTCAGATGTGAAAAAAATAGCCTGCATGAAATATCTAAATAACTAAGCAATATAAAGAGCCTATTCACACTTGGCTTTATTCTGGAATATTTCTCTGATGTCCAAATGCTAGTGACCCAGGCCCCAGGCCCTTAGCTTGCAGACAACAGGCCTCTCTCTTGAGATATATTTCAGAATAAAGTCAAGTGTGAACAAGCCCCTAGTTACTCTCTGGATCTGAACCTAAGAAACCAAGCCTCTGCGGCTAATCTACCTCTGTCTGTCTGTCTGTCTATTTGAATATCACGTCCTGGGATCCTGAAGTAGTTTACAGACAAACCCTCGATAATATAGAGAACAGAATAACAGGGACAAACATGGAGAAATAATGTTTAAAAAACAACAGTTTCTATATAATTTTGCATTTGCTTGCTGGGAGATCAGATCAGATTGCAAGGACTAAATATTATTTGGCATAATAGCAAGAATTGTAATGGGAAGAAAGTCACTTTTAGTGTTAAGTATGTCTTTTTCTCTTTTTGGAAGTGGCTACAGAGATCCTTTTAGAAACAAAAGTCTTGAACACATAATTAGATTGAATTTATTTTCTTTCCTTGCTAGGTAGAAACAAGTTCAGCTGACGTTCTTTTGACTGAAAAGCCTCCACCATCTCCAGGTAATTATTATTTCGTACAATTCTTAGTTTTTGTTAATTATTTATGGTATTGCTTTTCAGCCACAAGGTTTGTATTTTTCACTTTTATTTCAGGTTTGTATTTTTTGTTTTAACTCAGCTATCTTTTTATCAATGGCCATCAATAATTTTTATCAATAATTAAGTACAACATATTTTTAAGAGCATTTGATTTTAAGTACACGATTTATTGCTTATTTTAGTACTCGACTTTATATTTAGGATCTCTGTTTCTGTTTGTCTTCTCTCTCTGTCTGCTGAAACATCTTTTAATAATCAAATTTTTCTCTCCATTTTTACTTTGATAGTGTATACTATGGGAACTTTGATGTGAAAATGCAGCTCTTTCTGAGCTGTTTAAATGTTGCTTCTTCTGACCTTATTCAGTCTGAGGAAAGGAATTATTGCTGAGAAATAAATTAAAGTTACTTGCATCTTTTTTTTTCTTTTTAGCAGACACATGTTTGCTGGCAGTTCTGTTGGAATTTATATCCCACCCTTCACCATATGGTCCCAGAGTGGGTTACAATAAGAATAAAACATCAAATATTAAAACGTAATTAAAAATATAACCCATTCCTTCCCCTCCCTTCCTCCCCCCCCTTTCCTCTCCCTTCCTCACAGGAAATCATCCTGAGGAAGCTATTTAAATGGCAAAAGCCTGAGTGAAAAGATACGTTTTACACTGTTATATTATTTGCGGTTTATTGTTTGTGGTTTAGGCCTTAAGATTGTAAATAATTACATATCCAATGGAACAATGGTTACCTATTCGCTAAAGAGCCCAATTCTAGCTGCTGACACTAACATATAAAGCCCTAAATGGCTTGGGCCCTGGGTATCTGAAGAAGCACCTTCTCCCATATAGACCTGCCCATGCACTGAGATCTGAAGAAGTGGGTCTTCTTGTTGTTTCCTCCCTTACAGAGGTACGAGGCACAGGAACATGCAAGAGAGCCTTTTCTGTGGTGGTCCCTAGACTCTGGAACAGCATCCCTCTTGAGGCTTGCCAGGCGCCTATGCTGTATAGTTTCTAGCGGTTGGTGAAAATCCAGGTTTCTTCTCCTTCCAGGAGTCTGCATGAAAAATATGAAGAGGCCCTAATCTTTTCCAAGTTCTAAACTGCTGACCAAAGTTAATTGGTTCCTCTGCCTTTAGCTGGGTTTATTACTCCTGGGGCAAGATAATGCTATTCTCTTGGAGAGACCCAATTTATAGTTTGTGTTGTATACAATTACCGTTATACACAGTTTAGAATGTGTACATCTTACTTCTGTGATTTTCTTTTCTTCTTGCTAAAGAAACGTAGGAATTGAACCTTTTGATCTTGGATGTTTGTGTGATGGAATATTCTGTTCTCTTTCAGCGGCAGATTCGGGTGCAGGCAGAAAGCTGGGACATATGGATCTTGCGAGGGAAAGATTGCAGAAGTTGAAGAAAGAAAATTTGCATTTGAGCAATGCAAATCAGACTCTGCTTTCAGA
Organism: Aspidoscelis tigris stejnegeri; assembly: GCA_023333525.1. NCBI lineage: Eukaryota > Metazoa > Chordata > Lepidosauria > Squamata > Teiidae > Aspidoscelis > Aspidoscelis tigris. Next base: position 9,306,853 of record JALMGA010000013.1, read on the forward strand.
ACTTGAGGAGACAAGGAGGCAATTAAGGGAACTCCATTTAGAAGTTACAAGATTGGAAAAAGAGGATAAAAGAGTTAAAGAAAATTCACACAGTGAAGGTAGAAATAAATAAACGTGCAAGATGAAATGGTGCAATGGCTCTGTTTTTGGTGTTCTCTAGTACTTTTTCCTCTCAGTATGTCTTAACGTGTCAAAATAAGTGTTGCAGAGTGATAGGATCCTTTTCTAATAATATCTGAGTATTCTTTACTGAAAATTAAAGTAAAATGATACACACTAGTACAACATCTCTCTGTATAGCATATTTTTGCTCTTTTGTTGTTTATGAAATATAAAATCCTTTATTTATAGAAACTTGCAGTAATGCGTGTTAGCCTTCATGGTGCTATTAGCTTAACACTGGTAGACTGGGCCCTTGGTTTTCTTGGCTGACAGTTTCTTTATAATGTCATTTGAACTATATGACAGGAATCAAACCACTTTTTCTACACGTATATGGCAAAAGCTGTTGCATGAGTGATTGAAGGTTCGAAAGCATTTCACTTTCAAACAGACATAAGAGATATTTGAACAATAGATATTTTTTCAGATTGTAAGCCTGAGGGCAGGGACCTGTCTAAGATTAATATAATATTTTACAGCGCTGAGTACATGTACAGCGCTTTAGAAATAAACTATAATAATAATAATAAGTAAGTCATTGTCCGGTTATTATGCACTTTTATTTTTTAATGCAGACGATGTCACTGAATTGAGTTTACTAAGACGACAAGCACAGGAGCTGGTGGATGAGAATGACAGTCTGAAAATGGCCGTTCACCGTCTCAATGCTGAATTGAGTCGCTATCAGACAAAGTACAGACCGGTTTCACCCAGTGAGGTAATATTCTCTCACACATGTTTGAGTTGCACAGTAAGGGTATTAGTGTTCGTTTTAGTAAATGCATCACTTTGGATCCTTTGGTCTGTTCCAACTGTCATGACAAAGCATGGTTTAGGGTGAGAAGAATATAATAAGTTTTACAGGATTTATTTATTTATATTTAAATTTATATGCTGCCCCATACCCGAGGGGCTCTGGGCGGCTCACAGCATTTAAAAACAAATGTATAAAAACAGTATCAAAAATAAAACAAATTTAAAAATACAGTTTTAAAAATACAAGAAAAGTTAAAAACATCAGTGATTTTCAGTGAGGGGAAGCGTGGTGCAGCCTGGTGCAGCCTGGTGTCTATTTTGGATGAGTCTTCACTCATCTCTAGTGTAGCTTCCGGGAAGCTTTCACTTTCACATTTGATCAAGAGTCTCATGTAATACAAATGTAATGAACTAGTATTTTTGGTTGGAGTAAGATACAGTTTGGAAGGCTAGTGGGGGAACTCAGGAAAAAGAAGGGGGCACACACTGGCATAGGTTAAGGGTGATGTAAATACTAACCAGTAGCTTATTTGTTTGTTTTTCCAATTAGAGTCTAAAAATTGGAAGCCTGCCGATGCAAAAGCCCATACCCCCATGGCTGGTATGTAGGAAATAAATAATTCTCAGTTAATAGTAACTGTGTGTAATTAGATCCATTTTCATTTACTCTTGTCATCTTAGACAAATGTACTGTTGTGTTTCAGTTTAATTTCCTGCAGAAGATATAAAAGATGGAGTGTAACCATTTATTTGTTTTCTTTTCATAACCACTATTCAATTTCAAGTAATCACTATTCAACAAGTTCTAGTAGCCATTGATCCCCCTGTTCTGAAAGATATCCAAGCTGGTGGTCATCAACACCTTTTAGAGTAAAAAACAGCAATCTGCTCTTCTGTTTAAAAAATATTGTAAATCAACTAAGAAGTTATCATAATACATAACAAAATAAACAAGTTTTATTGTTTTCTTGAAGGATAAAAAAAGAAGAAATTTCTTTGAGTTTCTCCATCTACTAGCATCTCTTTCTTCTAATTTCATTAGCACCACCATTTTTTCCAGGTAGTTTGGACTCCTCATTATACACCCAAAGTATGACAATTCTCTGAATCTCCTTCAGAATTTGATAGGTGGGTTGACCCTTACTGCCCGTGCTGGCACCGAAGAGTGGCGCATGCCACAGTTATAAACCAGATGCATAAAGAATGAAGAGGAGTGAAGACGGTTCTGGTAACTTCTGGAGCCTTTTCCAGAACCAGAGTTTAAAAGGTCCATGTGTATCTGGACTTGCTTCGTCATTATCCAACTTTCATATCCATACAGCCCAGCATGAAATACTATAGCATTCACTATTCTGATCTTTGTGTTCAATGAAATATCTTTCACAGTTTTTTTTTACTGTTTCCAGGTGGCATTTTAGTTGACTGAAATATCTTTCTCTCCGCAGCTTGATATGAAATATTTGTCTCCTCTTCTGTTGGCATATGAGGATAGAATGAAAGAAAAGGAAGAATTGATTCTTGCTCATGAGGCAAGTTGGCAATTGGTTTCTTAAAGCTTCTGAAAGATTCCTTCATGGATTAGGAAACAAAAGATTTTTGCACATAAAAACTTGGCATGCTAGGTAAAAAGACTAAATTGAACCCTTCCTCAAATACAGTCTTCCTCAAGTATATCTCCATGTCTTCTCTTTCTGTCTTAAATGGTGAAATCCTCAATCTGCTTAGGAAACTGGGCCTTAGAACTGTATTCATTTTTGGATCGCTGAGATTTACATCCTCCTTTACATTTATTTGCCTAAATTTGATAGTTTCCTGTTCTTTGCTAAAGACCTTGTCATCTTATAATATGTTTGTGAGTCCACTTGATTGATTACTCTTTATGCATTTGACTTCCATTCAAGTAAATGCAACCAAACTTGGCATGAGATACCATTTTCTCCCAGAGGAAGATTAGGGGCTACTTTTTGTCTCCAATTGTAAACCTTTCTCTGAGGTAAAGGCATAGAGTTACTCTGGGTTTATTAAACATTCCAGTAACTGCTGTACTAATTGTAGTCTAACTGTGAGCCAGCTTGGTCTTCTGGTTGGAGTGTCAGTCTCTTTATCTGACAATTTCCCTGTTCAGTTCTCCACTCCTGAATGTATTCAGCTGGTTGCCTTGGGCTAGTCACAGCTTTCTTTCTGAGCTTTCACAGCCCCACCTATCTCAGAAGGTGGCTGTTGTGGGGAGAAGAACAAAAGGTTTATCTGCTGCTTTGAGTCCTCTTATAGGTGGAAAAAGTGGGATATAAAAGCCAACTGTTCTTCTTCTAAATTAAGGTGGCCAAATTATAGCTTTTCAAATAAAATGATTACTTTATTACTTCAGTGAACTCCAAAATGTAGAGAATGACAGAAGTTGCATTTCAGCAATATTTGAAAGTTCGTTGCTTCCTTGCATAATAATCTTGGAATATTCATTCATATATTCTTCTCTTGTCCTGCATCTGTCTACCCAATCATGCATATATTCATTTAGTCAATTGTATTCACTGCTATTCATTTATCATGCTATCTGCTGCTATTAAGCAATAAAGTTACCTTCAGAATGGAGTGAAAAACTTGACTCTGTCTTTACTGGATGTTTTCAACAAGATTCAAGTCTGGTGCATTACTTCCTGTAGGATTTCTCAGGCTCTTTGCTCAATAGGTTATGGTCCCAGGATTTTACAACTTAGGATCTTGTTACTGGAACAGCTGAGTGCTCTTGGAATAATGGCTGTGCAATGCGTGTTGTGGCAATCCTTGAAGCTATTTGCCGAACAGCAGGAGGTCTGTGAAAAACATTATTTTGAAGCAAGCCATTTGTATTTTGAACATTCTGGATTGTTTCTCTTTTAGGAGGACATGAAGATCTTTAAAGAACGGCTTAAAGAAGTTGTGAAAGAAAATGAACAATTGCATGAACAATTAAGCAAAAATAATTCTGTTACTACCAAAGAATGGTAAGTGGATTTAAACTGAAACTTTTTTAAAATAGCAAAATCCCTTAGTGGTATTTTCCTTTTTTGCTTTAAGATCCATATCAGACATGTGTGTGTATCGTAATTAGAGGTAGAAAAAGAGGTAGAAAAATCTTTATTTTGGGGGGACGACGACACAGGTCCTGTAGTGCAATGACCATGCCTAACTTGAGACTTCTTCCCATTCTAGAACCACTAAGGGAGAGAATAATCCTCTTTTTATTCCCCGGCTTGCTAAGTGAATAAGAAAAGCTCTGCTGGATCAGATGAGCAGTCCATCTACTCCAACAGCTAGGGGTGTTTACGAATGGTTTTCGGCATTCAATTCATAGTGAATCGAATGTTAGAGAATCCATATTTGTTTGAATAGATACCCTTCGAATGTGGTAGGATTCTTTTTGATACGAGTGTATTCATACGAATATCTGACATGAATGCATACATATCCTGGATATGCTGACTTTTCTGCACTGGACCTTATTTCAGATTACATCCGGGAACAGGGGCCTGCCATCTGCCTGCCGGTGCGTGCAGATTGTGACAGCCCCTATGCAGATGGCAGGCTTCCTGTCTGGAGTATGATCCAGAAAAAGGCCCAATGCGGAAGAGTCCCTGGAATTAAAATGGGAGGGCAGTAGTAATAAACTACATTTACTCATATTTCCCAGAAGCTGATTTTTATTTTGGCTTCAGTACTAGACATTAAGCGTAACCATCATGACTAGGTGTGTGCATGAATATTCAAATGTATTCAAAATTCTGTCAGATCTGGCCGAATTTTGACATAAATTCAGCTTTCCTCACTTGTGCATGTCTGTTAAGAAAGGTTGGCTTAGGACAGTGGTTCTCAACCTGGGGGTCGGGACCCCTTTGGGGGTCGAATTACCCTTTTAGAGGGGTTGTGATGAGTCTCCCACCGCCCTTCCCTCCCACCTCCCAGTTGCTCCACCCCCTGTGGTTGGGGCTCTCCACAACATGAGGAACTCCATTAAGGGGTCGCGGCATTAGGAAGGTTGAGAACCACTGGCTTAGGAGATATTGCTTGAGACTCTTTTTCTAGCTGATGTGCTTTTTGCAGAAATTGGATTGACATTTTGTTTCAAATCAATGGTCATTCATAGGCAGTTGTTGCAAAGCCAAGCTAAGCTTGTTTTAGAGGAAAATGCAGTACTGATGGAGCAGCTTAAAATACAGCAAGCAAAAGCAAAAGACAGCCACAATCAACATGTCCAGGAAGGTAAAATATCTTCATTTTTGTCCTTCGGTACTGATGGGAATTATCAGGTGGCAGATAATGACAGCCTCTTTAAAGAAGAAGCGGGTAGGGAGCCCTCCACAGGAAACTTCTTCCATGCGTGTGGTATCACAGATTGTTGCTTTTTTCCAACAGTAGCCCTGGGGCTGATGCAAGTTTCCTGCAGCACAGAGCATAAAGTAAATGTGACAAGATAGGATCAGGTGATGCCTGGTGCAAGCTTCTCATTGGCCAGTGAAAGTTCTATGTTCTTTGCCCCTGGTACTGCTATCAGAACCATGTGGTCGGCCCTTGAGGTGATTCTGCACTGGTACTAAGAGTAAATGTACAGGGAGCTTCTGCATGTTGGTGCAGTCTAAGAGAGGACCAGTGTGTGGAATGGAGGCTTCTAGCACCCTTGCTGATCCAATATACTGGCTAGTGCAGAATTGTCCTTACAGAATGGCACCTCTGCCACCTTAGCAACTGTAGTGTCATAATAGAGTGAGGCAATTTGGTCTTGCGGTTAGAGTGTTGGACTCTTCTCTGGTAGTTTCCTGGTTCAATTCTGCACTCCTCCACAAAGCCAGCTGGATGACTTTGGACTAGTCACAGCTCTCTTTCTGAGCTCTCACAGCCCCCACCTCACTGAAGGTCTGTTTTGGGGAGAAGGACAGAAGGTTTGTTCAGCTGCCTTGAGTCCCTTTAAGGATGAGAAAAGCAGGGCATAAAAGCCAACTTGTCATCTTCTTATGACAGTAGCATAGTCAACCTTCACCCCATCCAGAATTTCTGCAGCTGTGGGAAGAGGAAGATTTGCATGGGAATGTGTCTGCTGCCAATAGACACTTATTCTTAAAGTATGGTTTAGAAATGGTTCTTCGTCTAGGCATATAATCAATAATGATTTGCAGATTTGTCATGAAACTTTATTAGGAATTTGCACACTCCTTAGTAAAAAAAAATCTAAATCACTGATCTTTAATTATTTGCTTTTGTCTACAGTCTTGAGAACAAACCACAGTCACTTCACTGCAAATCATTATGAATATTTGGCTTTTTAAATTATTATCATTAATTTAAAAAGAAGCAAATAGGTTATAGAAGCTAAAGTTAAAAATTCAGGAAACCTTTAAATATATTTTGCAGAGATCATGGAGTTATTAATGTTTTAATGAGGTAGTAATTTAATGTATATTTGCATATATGCTGAACAAATTTCCACTAATACTGGAATCTCATGAAGTGTGCCATTTTCAACTGGGTCTGATATAGCAGTTTAAGAGAGGACAGGAATTGCTGAATAAAATAGGGGAAGATTAATAATGAATTTGAAAATATCACAAATTGTCCAGATTATCACAAATTGGTATATACTGTTTTTATTTAAAAATGCAATACATTAACTTGCCTCCAATATTTAGTTTGTATTTAAATTGTCTCTTTTAAGTTTCCAAATTAACAAAACAGGTAATACTTTTGGAAGCCAAGAAACATGGCCAAGAAGAGGAGATGAGAAGGTGTCAGAAGCAAATGGAAGAATTACATTCTGCATACAAAGAGCTGAAAGCGAGTGTTAAAGATAATATAACTTCTGAGGAACATGTGGCTTTAGTAAATACGTATAAAAGGTAGGTGTTGATTATTGGAACATTTATCCTAAACTTGAATATCTGGCAATATTTTAAAGAGTTTTCTGATTACATTAACTTGCCTGCCTTTTTCTAATTGACTGATTAGTTTCATGTTTGCTTATATAGTCATAACAAAAGGTAGAAAAGTTTAAGTCCATCTGCTTTTATTATTCCTATCCTATACCTAAAAGTCGCAGGGCTGGTCGCAATAGAATCGTCATAAAAGCAGATAAAAAACAAGACTAAAACAGTAGCAGTGCCTATTTGAGGAAGACGTGTGGCTTAGGATTGTGAAAAATTCCATTTATATTTGCAGATTTAATAAAATATCTCATATTCGCAGATAGTTGCATTTAATGTGGGTTTTTTGGTTATCCAAAATTTTGATCAAAACAAACCAGTATCCCGCTTGCAAAAAAACAAACAATTCAGGCTAACATGTTTTGCTGTGTTTTTGGTCATGAGACGATATTATTTTTCTTTGCAAAAAAGAGCAAAAACAAATGTAAAAACCCTCAGTTTTTTTATTAAACAATTCAACAGTGAACCTAATGGGTTTTTGCTTTGACAGTGAAAGGTGCCATTTTTCATGTACGTCCTTACTATCGATGTTGCTAGTGGTGGTTCAGCTCTTCACCAATTTTATTTTTTTTTTAAATCAGAGATGGGGGCACCATGGCAAAGCGATGTGATGGAGTGGCAGTTGTTTGAGACCAAGCAATATTTGGAGTCAGCCTATGTGCTTGTAATGTGCTGGTGCTTCTCATGCCACATCTCCGAGATTTCTGGGCCTTAGTCAAAGCTAAATGCACAGTTCATAATGTACGAAGAAGACTTTGTTTATGCTATTTACAAATGGTAGAATATGTTTTCACTGAATACATTTGTCATGGTAGCTTTTTAACAACCATAATGGACAGGTTCACCAAATGAATAACTACCCTTTTCCATGATTGCGTTAATTCTAACTGCATATTCCTGCAAGGGGAATAGTGCTTTCATTTAATACTGGATGTTCATTATTGTTCCATGAAGCCAATTGAAACAGGAACAGAGGAAGAGGGAGATGGAGTCACAGGAGCTGATGGAAAAATTGTCGTCTGTGCAAGCAGAAAAAAAAAGCCTTCTTATAGAGAAAAATGACCTTGCGGCACAAAACAGGATTCTGGAAAATGGACTGGAAACTGCCCAGAAAGCAAAAAGGTTTGATTATTTTCTTTCTTGTTTTTGGTTAATTCTCTTCATCCCAGAGACACAAATTTTCAGTATCAGAAGCTGCAAAATCCAAGTTATTTGGTTGTGTCAGAGGCCTGGGAGTGAGTGCAGTGTTGGAAAAACCAAGGAAAAACATTAGTTTTCATAGTTGGAGGTTTGAAAATATCATCCTACTGTCTACCTCAAGTAATTGTTTTGAACTGTGAGGTTTCCACCTGAGCCCACAGAAGGAGCTGAGGTTATTTCAGATTTGTCCTTAGCTATGTTCAGCAGACAGGTAGACTAAATATAATAGTGTTTTAGAAAAAAAAATCTCAGAGAGCTTATACAGTATGCTTTGCACACTGCTATTGGATGTTAGTTAGCCATTAAAATGCTTCCTTTCTCGTTTGATTGACTAGTTAATTGCTGAAGCAGTATTATTGTCTACTTTCTACAGTCAACACTTTTTGTTTGTTTGTTTGTTTTCCCCTTCAGGAGATTTTGCAGAGGTATTTAATAGTGTTAGGTGAAATTTCTCTGCAAAATTTATCTTATCACAGAGTCAGTGGTAAAGCAGCTGCCTGGAAAGAGAGAAATATCAAGAGGAGGATAATGGCAAACAGCTTCTGTATCTGCCAAGAAAATGACTTGAATGTGTTTATGGGTTCATCAGGAGGTCAAACCAAGAAGCGAATAGAACAAGCATTACTTGCTCACAGTAGGCGGCCCTGTGACAAGCCGTTGCATTTGGAGGTGGCCAAGCCAACACACCCCAGTGCAGCAGCTGTGCCAACCTGAAAACAGTTGACCCAGTTGAAACCTGTTGACACCGAGTACCACTGTTGATTTGAAAGTAATCTTTGATTTGATGGCATTTCCCAAAGATGGCTCCTAGACACCTTGAATGAGCAGAATTTGGCCTGAAACCTGCCAGATCCCCCCACATGCCTGATAATAGCAGAACCTAACACACCTCATTGAGAGAGGGGTTATTAATAACCTGGCCACCAGGGAGAAGGCTATTAGTGATCTTATCATCTTGACATGCAGGAAGGGTATCTCTTGGGATCCAAGTTATGTCAGTTCTGTCAGTGTCATGAATTGGACCTGTGAGTTGTGCAGATCTGGCCAGAAAATTCACACAGGACTCAGGAACATGTCTGGTGGACTCAGAAGGTCCACAGCAGAAGGGAGTTGTCTCACTGATGAAGCACAGTGGGCATCAGCCAGCTGCGTTGGCGCCAAATGGCCAGGCTTACTACCTAGTTTCTCCTTGAGCTGTCAAGAATACTCAACAGCTTTTGATGGCCTCTGAAGGCTGAGGGACTTCTTGGATTAAAGAGGACAGCTTACTGCCACTCTCATGCATTCCAGAGGTTGCAAGGGACAGGCAGTATAGCAATGGGTGCAGAGACAAATCTGTCAGTGCTTCATCCCTTCCCATCCACTTCCAGAATTCAGGGGAAGATCAGTAAGCACCCCCTGCTCCTGAGAGCCTAGAGAAACCTGACTCTCTCGCAAACACGCCACTAATTTCTACACATTGAAAGGCAATTTTTAAAAAAGAAAATGAAAGCTGAAAAGTCAAAGAATGATCTAGGAATATTCCCTTAAGTGATCAGGTCTCCCCGCTAATTCTGGTTACAGCTCAGCCGTCATATTAACTGTAATGTGAATTTTCTGCAGATTGAGTCATCTAATCTCTTAAGATACCTGATAAGGTTAATAGGCATGGCAAACAGTTGGTTAAACCACTGGTATGTTTTCTCTGAAGTAATGTGAGTGTTGAATTACACTGAAGTTAGATTGCGGCATTAATGATATACATTGTTTCTTAACAGTACTGTCTGTTTTTCAAAAACGTCTAGGCAGTTGCAGAAGAAAATAGGTCTTCTGAAGCAAAGGTTGGAAGATGCAGTGGAAAAGGAGATGTCAGCCAACCAGCGTCTAGCAGACCTGATAAACTTGGCGGAAAATGTGATCCAAGAGCGCGATCGGCTTCTAAACTTGGTAATGTTTCTTTTTTCAAAGGCATCATTACTTGTCTACACATTTCCCTTATTTTTCAACAGAATGACCATCAGGCATTAGAAAAGATGTCCCATCTTCTCAGTGGAATGACATCTCAGAGCTAAAATAATATGTCCGGAAAACACCCACATTCTAGTTGTCATACAGGCTACAGACATTTATGAATGTACTTCAGGAATTTCTTCTGATACATTCCTCAGTCATACATGGTGCTCCAATTGTTAAATGCTAATTTATCTATTCGCTAAATTATCCCAGGCAGAATGAAGCCATTTTATTTATTGCAATAAAGGACTTGCCACATAAGGTCAAAAGGCCAAGGATACTTCAGCATGGGCTTTTATGTATAGGCAGAAAGATGTATTACCTTTATGGAAAGGTAGCTGGCATTGGTTCACTGTTTTCTTTTAAAGAGTCGAGGTAAAATATCGATTGTTCACTATCATATTTGCCTGAATAGCTGTTAATAATAGAATGAAAACTGGTAAACCAAACTCTTAGCTTGGTTTTCACAACCATTCTCAAGATGGCTGTAAAGGATATCTATAATGCTGCACCGTGACTGTCTTAAGTATAGTCTCTTGAGCATTTTTGATCTAAGAGCAGATAGCTGGACTTAAAATACTCGAAAAGGAACTGGTAGTTCTAACACTGAGGATTTTTGTGTCTCTTACAGTTTGTTCCTAGCAGTTAAGTGGGAAGTAAGAAGTAAGTCCCTTGGTGTTCAGTGGTGCATGCCCTCAGGAAAGTGAGGTTCAGATTGCAGCATTAATCCTCTGGTTGGAACACAATTCATCATCTTGCAGTTCAGTGCTGTACAAATAAAATACTTATAGACAAAGAAGTGTTTATAGTATCTTTTAAAGAGATAACGTGAAGGCAGGAGGGGGGTGGTAAAGCAGCATTCCGGAGGGTTTGATTACTCTTTTGCCTCATGTGAAAAGCTCCCTTGAACTTAATCGCCTGTATTTAGCTGCATCGATTAAGTTTTAACAAGAACAGGATGGAGAGATTTTTTTGTGCCTCCAGGTTTTCCAGTTTGCCGTCTTTATTATTCATTCATTTCCTCTTTTTAAATGCAGGATTATAACAGCACAAAACATCTCTGAGCAGGTTGCATTTGCGGACAGAGTTCAGTGACATTTAGACTCCCTTTGGCATGATAAATAAATTATTCTTTTGAACCAAGTGCACCAGATGCAGGGCACCTTCTGTTAGCCTCTGAAAAGTGAAAACAAGAGACTTGGGATACAATCCCGAAATCCTGACAGACTCATAGGATGTTGGATAACACGTAACTTATTCACATACCTACCTACCTACCAACCGCAGCTGTGTTTGCTATATACCACTTGGTTGAGTAGAAGGAGTCAATAACTGGAAAGCTTCCTGGGTTTAGTACTTTTTACTCTTCTGGCACTTAGGATTTAGGGCATTCCTAGGAACCTGTTGTGAGGGGAGCAAATTGTCTTAAGCTGTTCCACAGCATACCAGTGGCCTTTTTGTTTTAGAAAAAGAAAAAGTGGGCCTTATTGTTTCCTGTGGGAATGGAAATCAATATATTCTAGTTTGATGTGCCAGAGGCGATTATACCGCCTACTGGTATTACTCTTGGGTCTCACCTCTGCGCTCCACTGGTCTGCAGTACTGACTTGGTGCAACCCCAGTAATATGCCTTTTATTGAAGTGGCTAATTTGATAACTTATTTATTTTATTATTTGTATTTAGTCAAACAACTTAGTGAAACAACTGATGGACACAATAATTCCCTTTTGCATTTTCCTGTTACTCCTGCTAGTAATCATGAGTTCAGTCACTGGCATCTCCAGCCTTTCTCGTCTGCGTCATTCAGAACCAGTCACAGCTGGATCAGGAAGAGGAGAAATGTAATGTGTGGTACCCTTTCTTGTGGCCTTATCGGTTTTCCAACCAGCAAAGAGCACTGAATTTATTTGAACGTGTTTCAGTACAGGAAAGTGCCTCGCATGCTTATTTATCCTTCTCTTTTCCAGGCTAGTTGCTTGGAAAAAGAGAAGCACAGTGCTCTTAATAAAATAATAGAAGGAAATGTGCGTCTAGGAAGATTAGAAGAGAAAGTGAAGGTGAGTAGTTTGTAAAGCATCGGCGTGCACTTTGCCTAAAAAAGAGAATATTTCTGCTGTCTTGCATTTGTTTTTAGGAGTGCAGTCACAACATAGCATGTAATTGGCTTTGCATATTTATTATTTATTATTATAATGCTGCCTTTGATTGATTTGTATTGTGAATTTCTGCCGAAACAGACCTCTTGTATAGAAAAAGTTCAGAATGAACATGGAGGGTGTCAAGCAGAAACCCCCTCAGGTTCGAGTGGTTCAGTTCAGTTCTGAATAGAACTGGAAGGAATTCAAATTGAATGGTTGATTCAGTCTAATTCCCCTTCTTCCTCTGCGCGTGTGGCCTCCTGCTGTTGTGTCGCCTCCTGACTCAGATGGCGATGGCTCTGATGAGGAGATGGAGGAAACTAGGGATGAGCACGAATGGGTTTTTTTGCATTTGAATTCGAGTCGAATCGAATATCCAAACATTTGATTCAATTCGAATGTTTAGAATCCAAATGCAACAAAGTCTGATTTGAGTCAAATACATTCGAATCTGTTCGAATGTTAGATTCAAATCTGAAGATACGAATGTCAACAACATTCGTATGTGTTACACGTATCTGTACACATTTTGTATGCATCCCATTTTCATCCCCTACTATCAGTGCAAATGGATACAGATACGTATGAGATTTGTACAGTACGTGTGTACATTCAGATGTTTCAAGTGATTCAAACAAATGTTTTGGAACATTCAGAATTCATTCAAATGTTTAAATTCGAATGTGTAGACATTCTATTTGAATTCAGATGTCCATATTTGATCAAATTCGCTCGTATTTTGAATGTTTACAACATTCCTGCACATCCGTAGAGGAAACGAAGTGTGTAACTGAGCTGCCACTGCCATCACCCAGTAGGCCTTGCTTACCACGAGCCATGCCTCCCCCCCCTCCAAGTACTGGCCCTGACCAGTCTCCTGAGAGAACAGAGTTGAGACAGAATTGCCCCAAGAAAGTAGTGGCCAGTGCAGAACCTCACTGATCTGCTAAACTGGCTGCAAATAAGACTTTCAGCAGCTGTCGGACTAGAAGGGACCATGGGCTCTTTCTGCCCTGGGCCTTATTCTGGATTATATTCAGGAATAGGGACTTGCTGGCTGCATGCTGGTGCAAACTGCAGCAGATCCTGGGCAATGGCCTGCCATAGTCTGCACTAGTAGACTTGTATTCCAGGTAGCAGATTTATATTCCATAATATAATCCAGAATAAGACCTCTTATAGAAAGAACTGTGAACATGACCTATAAAGATCTAGCACAATTGTTATCCAGTTCTGTTAAGCAAAGTTGTGAACCAGCATGATTCCTTGCCATATTCTTATTTTATAATTTGACTCCTCTGCTTTGATGGAAACTTTAAAAAAAACATTTTATTTACTAATACAACCAACCAAACCAATCAACTTAATAACTTTCCAACATCCTTGACTTACAAATTCTTCTTTTGGCATCTGCCTACATGCTGAGTTTTGGTATTGTGCTCAGAGTAGATATTTGTACATTTTTTAATATGGAATATTTAATGTGTCATGAAAGAAGAAGAAGAGTTGGCTTTTCTACCCCACTTTTCTCACCCCTTTAAGGGGAACTCAAACCGGCTGACAAAGCTTTTCTATTCTTCTCCCCACAACAGAACACCCTGTGAGGTAGGTGAGGCTGTGAGAGCTCAGAAGAGAGCTGTGACTAGCCCAAGGTCACCCAGCTGGCTTCATGAGGGAGGGCGGAATCGAACCCGGTATTCCCAGATAAGAGTCTGGCTCTTTAACCAGTAGACCAAACAAGCTCAGAAGAGAACTGTGACTAGCCCAAGGTCACCCAGCTGGCTTTGTGTTAGAGGGTGGAATCAAACCCAGTACTCCCAGATAAGAGTCTGGCTCCTTAACAAATAGACCAAAAAAAACTTTATTTTTCAGTAACCATAAGTATCTTTATCTCATTTATTTATTTGTTTACCTGCATACCTAACGGTGTTTTTTTTGGTACCATAGGTTTCATTGTAAAATGTAGTTTACGTTTTCTGCAGCTGTTACAGTGAGGATGGACATAATAATATTTTAGCATCAAATTATATCAAGCAATGGCAGTTCTGCCCTTTCAGTTTTGCAAGCTTGTTTCGCATTCTCTTTCTTCTGCTTATCCTTAAGATAAATATTTGATTAAAAGCAAGAATCCCAGAGTTATATTGACAGTTGGCCTAGTTCTTGTTTCTCTTTTTAATGTTAAGAGAAAAATAGCAGCTGATCAAACTTTCCATAAAATATTTTAATCCCTCATTAATATGGATTAACTGTTTTATTCCTGTGAGACTCCTATTAATTAATTTTGAAGGAAGTACTAAACAGTCTAATTTACTTGGAGTTTTATGTGTGCAATTATCTCCAAAATGAGATGTCTTGTAGACACATGTGAAATGATTTAAATGATAGTACTCCACTGAACTTCAGGATGAAGAAAACAAGGCTGATGGCTAGTGAAATGATTTTATAAATTTTATTGTAATTTATATTGATAAATTGTTCATTTATTATATTCCATAATGATATTGATAAGAAATTGTTTTGTTTATTGCTGTATTTCTTGTAATATCTGTGAAATTATTGGTGGTTTGTTGTGGATTTTGAAACCCAAGCCTCGTTGTTCTACAAGTTGTTGAATCTGAGATGTATGTTGAAATAGTATTTCTGATTTGTGCTCATTTATAGTAAGTTATGATAGTTGGCTAAAGAATAATAGTTCTTTATGAAGTTGGTATTGTTTGACATGACTTACCTGTCATCCGGAGCATATCATCTGCATATAAATGGATAAGCGCTTGTGAATTATTTTTCTTATATCCCAGGATAAGCAAGTTTCATGGAAGCCTAAGTGAGATAGGCTTCCATTGCTAATACAAAGAATAAAGTGAGAGGGAACATTCCTGCTTGGTGCCTCTTTGTATCCTGAATTTTTCCAAATTTAGCAGTTGGGCTGAAGCTGAGTTTTACTTTTGGGTAAGGATTGTATTGAATTTAGGATCAGAATTTGAAATCCAATCGTATTGAACAATCCAATACCTACATTGTTTAAATAGGTGATCTCATTTGTAGAACCTCTTGCACCCCGATGCTTAATCACTGACAGGGCCAAAAGGAGCCTCAGTGCTTTCTTCTCTTAGCAGAGCTGGTGACAGCAACCAGCCTGGCTAGCTATAAGAAAATATTAGACAAATTCATGGAGGACAGGTAGATCAATGGCTACTAGAATGGATGCCTGGGTACTACCTCCAGGTTGAAGAGACAGGCAGGATGCCTCTAAAGCTCTTCTCAAGGGATTTGAGAGCAGGTGAAGGTTTTACCTTTGTCTTCTATTTCAGAATGTCCAAAAGCAATTAGTGGGCCACTGTGTGAGACAGGATGCTGGACGAGATGGACTGTGGCCTGATGCAGTAGGGCTCATCTTATGCTCTTTGCTGCTTATATCACCGGCCCTCTCCACACATTTTTGCCTTACTTGTTAACTCATCGTCTTTCATCAGAACCTTTCTTGCTTCAGATTCATACCTTGCAAGGTATCCAGGAGTAGGGAGAGGTTGGATGGTTAAAATTGGGTTAAGAATACTCGTATTTGAAGTGAAGATCCTCAGGAGTGTTTCACTTCAGACCTGAATTTATATTTGACCCCTCATCTGTTTTGGTGGGATGACATGAAAACCCAGTTGAGGGAAAGTGAATTTTTTGTATGCAGGTCAAAAAAAAAAAGACTTTATAGTACATTTTGAAAAGTTTTAGAACATCCCAGTCCTCCAGAATTCTTGGAGAAATCAGACCAGTTTGGCTGCTGAAATTTAAAACAAATGGGATGCAGGTTTCAATGAACGAACATTAATTTATAAATTATCTGAGAAGCCCTTTAGTGAGAAGTTAACATACAACCATGAGACAAGCCTCACGGGTACAAGAAATGATGCCTTAAAAGAGGCTCAGTTAATTCTTGCCCTGGGCAATAGAGCTCTAAGAGAGGAAACCCAGCGTCATCTTCCTGTTTCTTTATGAAAGTGCCCATGATTGATTGATTGCCTGTCCTATCCTTTACAAAGACTGAGTCACAGCCAGCTGTATATATATCTAGCCAATCCTATAAATGTGGCTGATGACACCCAACTGTACAGTAGTCTTGTCTCAGGCACACTGCGTGTCAGTTCTGGACTCCAGGAGACAGCAGCCTGACCTTGTACAGGTAGCACTTCCCAAAGTCCTTCCTTCTGCTTTTCTTTAGGAGGAATCCACTCCTGAGTTTGTGTTCCATGCATCTACCTAGATACCTATTGCCAAACGTCTGAAGGACTGCCTCCTCCCATATAGATTCGCCCTCACCCTAAGATCCACCAGTGAGGCCCTCTTGATGGTACCATCCCTTTCAGTAGTTAAGAGGTGGAGACGCATGGAAGAGCATTCTCATCTGAGGTGCATCAGAAACCCTCTTTGTATGTGTTTAGAAGCCAAGTGAAGATTTACCTCTTTACCCTGGCCTTTGGCTGACGGAACAGCATCCCCTCTCAGTGCAGCCAATGCTATTGCTTTAGCTAATTTATTGTATCTGTTTTTATAGTTACATTAACCAGGCTTGAAACCTTTGGGTGTAGAGTGGGATATAAATACAAACAAGCATTAACAACTTATATCTTCCTGACCAACAAAGTTTTCAATGTTTTAATCATTGATGTGTTTATGCTTGTGGTTTACTCTTGTTTTTAATCTTTCCTGTAAGCCACTTTGAGAAGTGGTATATAGAATTATAAGAGTTGGAAGGGACCTCTAGTTGGAAGGGACCATCAAACCCAACCATGCAAATTTTCCTAAACCATCCAGACAGATGTAGGTTCAGCCTCTGCTTTGAAGACCTCCAGTGAAGAACCCACTACTTCCCATGGCAACCTGTTCCACTGACTGATCACCCTTACTGTCAGGAATTTTTCCTAATATCTGTATTGACTTCGTTGAAGTTTTATACAGTTGTTTCTAGTCCTCCCATTTTGTGTAAATGAGAATAGGGACAATCCCTCTGCCCTGTGACAGCCCTTGAGATACTTAAATACATATTAAATTAATAAATATACATAAATATTAAGAATAGCAGTTGGCTTCTATTGCCTTTTTACAGATCCAGAAAAAAGGTTTTATATTTTCCAAGCTTCTGAGTTCTGGATTCAGCCATTGATAGCACTACATACTTGGTTTCTGGGATAATTTTGGCAGCAACATTGATTTTAGGGAAGCTTTCTTTTAGGCTTAGTTTGGTAACTTCACACTACTGGTATCAAAAGGGAAGAGCTTGATGTTGACTTTAATACACAAGGTTTCATCAAGATTTCACACAGACAGTAAAGTTGTGAAATTTGTCGTCATTTTGAAAAGTATATTTTCAAATCTAACATTATATTCCAGTAGAAATATTGCCAATTGTCCCTTGTAAAACTGAAACATTATTTCATGAATGTGAAAGCACATACAGTCAAGCAGATACTTCTTGTTTCAGAGCTTTCTAGCTTCATAGTCATGCATGGAAAGAGCTCGCTACCATCATTTGTGTAGTAATTCTACCTAAAAATGAAAATTGAATAGATTTTCTTGCATAAAGTAATATTTCTCTAATTTCTTCAGACTGCAGAATGCAGGAATCTGTTTTTAACACCTGCTAAATGCCCATCAAATGGGATATGAGGGTTTGAGAATTGCATCCATTGTTCATTCTTGTTTTCCAACTGCATCAGCTGTGCTTCCCAATATTCAGGACCTTGTCTAAGCAAAGCAAAGACAACCCTATAACTGTGGGTTTCAAAACCTGCCCTATTTAGAAATCAGATTATTAGAACAAAGTATGATTGATTTTCTTTCTTTGTTTGTGGTTTTGAGGACTGAGAAAGTGCTAGAAAAATGCTTCATCACCTCCGTACAATGGAGAAAGGATCATTGGTTTTGGAAATTGCCTTTCTGTAGTTACTAGGTAACCCAGTTTATGTGTTGTGAACGAGTTTAAAAGAGAAAGGCACATCAGTCACATTGCCTTACAAGCTAAATTGTTGTCTTTCTGATGATACTAGTATTTGGAGTGAAGAAGAGAGTTGGCTTTTGTACCCCGCATTTCTCACCCATTTGAGGGGACTCAAAGTGGCTGACAAAGCTTTATTCTCCTTTCCACAACAGAACACCCTGTGAGTTAGGTGGGGCTGTGAGAGCTCATAGGAGAGCTGTGACTAGCCCAAGGTCACCCAGCTGGCTTTGTCAGGGAGGGCAGAATCAAACCTGGTATTCCCAGATAAGAGTCTGGCTCCCTAACTACTAGACCAAAGAGAGATTTGCTTTGTTTTGAATGAGTCCCATATGGCATTCCATGGGTTACATACTTTTTTGGTCCTAGTAGTGTCTGACAAAATATTGGGGGATTGGAATCTTAGGAACATCTATATTAATTGGGTGGTTTGTGTGTGTGTGTGTGTGTGTGTGTGTGTTCTTAAATCATACTATAGATTTTTAATATCTCATACCTTAGAAGATCTGTAGCGTCTTTATCCCCACCCTGAGACCTTTCGGTATAGGGCAGGATAGAAATACAAATGAAAAAAAAATCATTTAAAAACATATCAGTTTCTGGAGGAACAGTCACACATTCCTTGGCAGAGGCATTGACAGAAACCGTACACAAGACACACTGTTAGGCTGGATGGGACAAGACTAACGCAGACGATCCCAAGAGTCACTTTTTGAATCACAAGTAAATAGATTCCAAGTGGCAACGAACCGAAGTAGAAAAATCCAAGTAGCCAGACTAGTATTCTGGGGACGTGGTTACACAGTTTAGAGAACAGGTCTTGATCCAGTTGGCTGTGGGAGTTAACAGATATTGAGTCAAAGCTGTGTTCCGTGTAATAATCTGAAAGGGTGTTCTGGCTTGGGGTCCTTGAGGAATCTCTCTGTACTTCCATGATGGTTATCACCAAGCAGTTTGACGAACCATGAGAAGGACTGGGGGAGGCCAAGTTCTTTGGTGTCAAGACCACCTCTTTGCAGTCTGAACTCCATGGTGTTTTTTCTTTAGTCATGAGTTTGGACATGACGTTGGTATCATTGGGGAGCCCCTCCACCACTTCTTCCTGCAGCTGTGTTTCGTGACGACAGAAGGGGCAGCTAATGCAGAGCGAACCATCTCCGACATGGAGGATCTTTGTCAGGCATTTAGCACAAACCCTGTGAAGGCAGTCCAAGATTTTGGGTTTCCGGCTGTGGACATTAAACTTCTGGTAGCAGATTTTGCACTCCAGCTCATCGTTTATGACTTTTCCTTCCCCTTCTGTTTGAGGATAATTCATCTTTAAATCAGCCACCCTGTAAAGAGAGAAGCAGTGCGTTTGCATGTACTTCTAGTGTTTCTATACGTTGCTCCTAGTGTAGCATTTCTTAACCCAGAATCTCTCATCATTTTGGTCTATAGTTCTGCCATCACTACCTACTGCCTGTGTTGGCAGTAACCTCTTAGAGTTGTAATTGAGACAGCAACAGGTCAAAAAACCTGTCCTAGGAATATTTAAAAAGGAGGTGTAATAAAACCTTAAAGGCTAACGGAGCTGCAGCATGAGCTTTTGTAGACTTAAGTCTAATTCAATGATGAATCTTATAAAGTAGGCTTAGTCTGCAAAAGCTCATGCCACAACTTTTTTCTCACTGTCTTTAAGGTGCTCCTAGACCCCCCCTTTTTTTTAATACATGATCCAGACTAACATGGCTGTCCAATCTCTCCTTGTAAAACCTCTAGCAAAGGAGACCTCATCACCTCCTGTGGTAACCTATTCCACTGATTTATTGCCCTTATGGTCAGAAAGCTTTTTCTAATTGCTGATCTGTATCTAGTTCCTTTAGTTTCATCCCATTGTTTCTAGCCCTTCCATCTTGAATAAGTAAGAACATAAGAGGAGCCCTACTGGATCAGGCCACAGCCCATCTAGTCCAGCATCCTGTCTCATACAGTGGCCTACCAACTACCCATGGGCATCTCAAGCAGAGACAAGGGCAAACCGTCTCCTGCTCTCAAATCCCAGTAAATGGACTTAGAGGCGTCCTGCTTGTCCCCATAGCCTGAAAGATGTACCTAGGCATCCATTCTAGTAGGATGGGGCTGATCCCTCTGCACTGTGACAGCTATCATGTCTCCTCTCAGTCTTCTCTTCTGCAGGTTGAGCATTCCTAGATCCTTTAACCATTCCTCCTAAGACACATCAGGAAGATTCACAGTTATTCTTCTTATTGACATTATATGTTTAAGGTTACTGAACATAAGTCCTGTTTACTATTTTTAAAAGAACTGAACATCAAATACAAAATGTTTTCTAGTGCATTGTTGGGAATATTCAAAGATTTGACAAGTTAATATTTGTAGCAATAATTTTTCCATTTTTGCCTGACAAGAGGCATCTTTTGTTTTCTAAGTCAAACACTGCTCCACACAAATGTATCTGTTCTACATCTCGGTTACTTATTTTTACGGCAGCAGCCAAGAATTTGGCTAGAACTCCTCAGAGGAACAAAGGGTGTTCTGTTTGATCACCTACCAGTTCTTGTCCAGGATAAGATTTAAGAGATACATTAACTAAGGCTGCTAGAAAGAAATCCCAGGCACCACTGTTGTCTGGACGGTTCATCCAACCATGGACCTTACTCTTAAAGCCATAGTATTTCCTAATGGCTTCTGTGCGTACAGCTAAGCTACCTTCAGTTTTTCACCCAGCCTCTAACCTTATCTAGATTAAGTTTCGGTTTCCATGACTGGTTTCACTGGTCATCCCTCCACCTGGGGTCAGGTGGAAAGTACAAAATAAGAACTATATGGTATTAGTGTACTCAGGTGCCTCAACCAATTTTTCATTTGGTAATTGAATGCAGGAAGCAACACGAGCGTACCCTTGCAGTCAGTGTTCCCTCCAAGGTAAACAGTTGTGCACACTGCTGGTAAGAACAAGGTCTGCTCTTGATCTGGCTGGTCATCCTGCCAAGTCTAACCGCTTCTTCAACCTCCTGGCAATTTATTCTCACCGACCACCTTCTTCATTAGCTTGCTTTCTTGGTTTGGAAAAGATGTGGACAGAAAGCTGGCAGGCAGGCAGGCAGGCAAGTTGAGCAAATAACAGACTAAGGAAGAGTTTGGGGGAAATGAGCAGGTGAAAGGAAGCCCAGCAGGCCAACCTGTTAGCTCCAGAGGAGCCTTTGTCCCTACCAGCTTTTTTCTTTACACTGCATTCGCACCTAAGTTTTAATCCCGCTTCAGACCACTTTCAGAATGTGAGACCACATCAGCAAAGTGACAAGCTGTTTCCTTTTGGCATTATCCAACTCAGAAAATTTACCTTCGGGTTAGATGATATGGAAGAAAATGATAATTCAGTTTGCTGATCTGTCCTTCCACTCTGAAGGTGGACTGAGGCTGGATTAAAATTTGGGTGTGAACACAGCGTAGATAAAGACCATGAGCTACGGCAGTCTCCTCTCTTTCAAGACAAGTTGAAATGACCTCTAAGTCCCTTTATTGGTGTCTGTAAATTCTCCTGGCCGTCTTAGTTTCAACTTCAGGGTACGAATGAGACTGAGATTGATTTAGATAGTTGGTATGATAGCTTTGAACCATCAGTGTCCCAAACAGAGTGCATTTCAGGCTTCTTTCTTTCTTTTTTTTCCTTGCGCCCTAATTCAATTTGTCCTTTTACTTTGGAAAGTGTGAAGTATAAAATGGAACAGACAGGCTTTGCAGCCAAATGAAATGTTCAGGTTGACAAACCTGTCAACATTAATTATAACAAAAGTTTGGGTTTCTCTTTTTTAAAGTGATGACCATAAGATACTACAGGAGCAATAAAAACCACAGTAGGCTAGATTTAGAAAAACATTTTCACCTCTGTATAGTAAAGCAATTAAATGTCATTGGAAGGGCTTTTCGTAGGATGACAAGGCTAAAACAGTATTATACCTGATGGGTGACAGTGATGGATGGGAGCGTGCACTTGCCAGAAGCTTTTAATACGTTGAGAGACCCATTCACCTGGCTAAGGAGTTGACTTCAGTCTTGCCAGCTTGGGCTAATCCTGCACCTCTGCACTTAGAAGCAGTCTTTATTATTGTGCATTCTATTTATGCCCGATAACAACTTTTAAAAAACAATCCTGTGAGCTTTTAAGCACCATATATCTATGTGAGCTTTTCATACCACAGCTGTTAAGATGCCCATTGGATTTGGGCAAGTGTCAGGGATGTGCATGAATATTCCTAACATTAGAAATTTGAACTCGAATGTTACGATATTCGTACACTAACGTTTGAACAAATACAAATGTTTCCGGACATTCATTAGGCTGGGGAAATGTGTCAGATACATATTTATTCATACTTATTTAGTCACACTGCCGGTCAGCCTCTGAACTGCTTTTCACTTGTCCACAACTGGATTGCTCTGGGAGGGTGAAGGGACAACTCAGGCAGCCAGTTAAGGTATGGCTGGTGTGATCCAGCAAGTGACCCAGATTGATCCACAGGCCAAGTAAGGAAAGGTCCACACTGGACATCAATGAGAGCTGACTGCAGTCTATCTGGAGTCTTGCTTCACAGGGCCCATTTATCAGGCCACAGCCCATCTCATCCAGCATCCTGTGTCACCCAGCAGCCTATCTGCTTCTAGATATTCTCAGGCAGAAGGCAAGAGCAAAACCTTCACCTGCTCCCAAATTACTGCAAATGGCCTTTAGAGGCATCCTACCTGTCTCTCTAACCTAGAGATAGTACCTCTAACAGACATAATAGACCTGTCCTCCATTAATTTGTCCATTAACTTGTAGATCTCTGCTGGATTAGGCCACAGCCCATCGAGTCCAGGATCCTGTCTGCCAGTTGCTTCTAGGTATTTGCTAGCAGAAGACAGGAGCAAAACCTTGACCTGCTCTCGAATTCTTGCAGATGGCCTTTGGAAGCAGGATATGTCCTCCATGAATTTATCTCACCCTGACTCAGAGCTGTCCGGGCTGCTGACTAGTGTGATGGTTGCTTCCTGGCAGCAGTTGAATGCGAAGGGCTTGATGGAATCTGGCAGGGTGTAGTGACTCTCCTTCCCTCTGTGTGTACCTTCTGCTTTGCATCTTTGCTGGTGCTTTCCTGGTTTGGCTTTATATTAAGTCAAAAGAGTTATCCATCTAGTTTACTGCTACCAGCTGTGTTGCAGCAGCTTCCCAAGGCCTGAAACAGGTGTTCCTTTGCCAAAGATACTGTTGATAAGTGCTGTTTGGACTACATGCATACAATTTATGTATTTTACTATCCTGATTCACAGTTAGTTTCCCTGGTAATGCTGGGGTTGGGCAGAACTGGTATAACTTTCCATACCCCTGTAGTAAGGAGACCAGTTGTGGGCACTCAAATAATAGCTTTTCCGGAACCTTTTAACTCTTAATGTGGAAAGACTAGGTTGTTTATGCTATATTTGCTAGGTTAGATTAATTCACAAACAAATCCTGTGCCTTATAAAATGTGTCTGTAATTTGCCATGGAGTATTTAGGGGGGAACAGTAGGGCATAGGGTTATTTTAGGAGAATTTGAAGTAGAAGTGGGTATTCAGTGGGAGAAAACTACAGTGGGTATTCAGTGGGAGAAAACTACAGTAGACAGATATCCAGAAAACAGCTAAGGAATCTGTTTTGGTCAGTTACAGAGCTGTGGTGCTTGCTGTAGGTTTCATTGTGTAAGGGGTCACACTAATTACTGAATCCAGACAAGACGGAGGTGCTCATGGTAGCAGCCCCGAAACCAAGAATTGGGTTGCAACCTCCAGTCCTGGATGGGGTCACACTCTCCTCCAGTGACTGTGTTCGCAGTCTGGGGATGCTCCTTGACTCGTCGCTCCTGATGACAAATCAGGTAAATGCGACGGTCAGGAGTGCCTGTTATCAGCTTCGGCTGATACGCCAGCTGCGCCCTTTTCTGGAAGTAAGGGATCTCGAGACTGTTGTGCACGCGCTGGTAACCTCACGCCTTGACTTCTGTAATGCACTCTACATGGGGCTACCCTGTGCTTGACTCGGAAATTACAGCTGGTTCAAAATATGGCAGCCAGGCTTGTCTCAGGAACATCTAGGAGGGACCACATCACTCCCGTTTTGAGGTCCCTCCACTGGCTGCCTATCAGCTTCCGGGCCCAGTACAAGGTGTTGGTTATCACCTTTAAAGCCCTAAATGGCTTGGGTCCAAGCTATCTCAGGGACCGCCTCCTCCCGTACAATCCTCCCCGCACTCTCCGGTCCTCTGGGAGGAACTTACTTCAGCCTTTAAAATCTAGGCTTGCGGCGACCTCCCAGAGGGCGTTCTCTGCTGTCGCCCCCAAACTCTGGAACGACCTGCCGGATGAGATCCGTCAGATAACATCATTAGACAGCTTTAAAAAGGCGGTCAAGACGGATCTCTTCCGGCAGGCCTTTCCAGATTAACCATCCCAGCCCAGATTCCCTGATTCCTCCCGTGGCCCCATCTTAGTGATGGTTGAGGATCAACAGAGGGACATCAGGGTTTTTAGTTTTTAAATTATTGTTTTATGCATTGATATTGTGTTTTAATATGTTATACTGTTTAATACTGTCTTAAGGGGGAGAGGGATAAGGTGTTTTTAATTGTTATATTTTACATTTTACTGCTGTTAACCGCCCGGATTGGTTTGCCATACAAATAAATATTATTATTATTATTATTAAAAATATTATTAGTTAGGGAGCCAGACTCTTGTCTGGGAATACCATGTTCGATTTCACCCTCCCCTGTGAAGCCAGCTGGATGGCCTTGGGCTAGTCACAGCTCTCTTCTGAGCTCTCACAGCCCCAACCTACCTCACAGGGTGTTCTGTTGTGGGGAAAAGAATAGAAAAACTTTGTCAGCCACTTTGAGTCCCCTTAAATGGGTGAGAAAAGCGGGGTAGAAAAGCCAACGCTTCTTCTTCAGTAAGCTGTCCTGTCCTTTACTTTGGAGACTGGAGGCTCAGAGCATGGCTACTAGAATGAATGCCTAGGTGCATCTTTCAGGCTGAGGGGGGGGAGGAACTGGGGCGCTTCTAAGACCATCTGCTGGGACTCGAGAGCAGGAGAAGGTTTGTCCTTGTCTCTGCTTGAGATGCCCATGAGCATTTGGTGGGCCACTGTGTGCGACAGGATGCTGGACTAGATGGGCTGTGGCCTGATCCAGCAAGGCTTCTCTTATGTTCTTATGAGCAAAGGGATGGAGTTTGCTTTTAGCACATCCAGACAAACTTTTGCAAACATTGAATATTTATATGTCTGAAAAAGTTATTTGTTGATGTTTGAGTTTATTTCTATCCCACTTCTTTTTAACTCCTGCAGGCAAGCCATAGAACACTTTTCCCAGAGGTTTGCCCTAAAATGGTAATCCATATCATATTTTTCAGACTGTGTACATTTAAAAAATTGTCTACAATTTCACAAATTTACCCCACCCATACTAAGGAGGGCTGCGTATGCAATTAAATATGTCTGAACTTCTCTAAATAGACCTGTAATAGCTCTCATCTTAATTCTTTCTACGGTTTCAGAACACCAAACCAAGGCAAAGGTTAGAATTAGAACTAGAAACGTTGACAGACCATATACACCTGACAATAATAAAGTTTTCATCATCAGACAGATAATTGTTGGGATCTTTGAATAACAAACAAACAAACAATTCTTAAATTTACTCATAAAGAGCTTCATTTCTTTCTTTTTAAAATCAGATTCATTTAAAAGTGAGGGCATTCACAAAGTTGAGACTTTTGCCACATTGGCATAGATGCGATGTTTTATAAAGAATGAAGTGAGGCTTTTTGTCCTAAGAGTTAATCCACAATTGTTTTCTTTTTGATGGGGTGCACTTAGTATCAGTTCTTGCACCCTTAGGAATTTTGTTCAGGAGGGAAACTCACTGCTCAAATACAAAACTGACCTCAGTGCTCTGTCTCCTGAAGGCTTTTCAGATCAGTGCATTTCCTACCGGAAGAGGTGATTAAATTGTTACATGTCTGCATTTCAGACTTCAGTATAATTGGGTGTTAAGGTAGAAGAAGCATCATCTAGAAGTGCTGCAAGCCAAGGAGTGGTTTAATTGCTAAAATTAAAAGACTGATAACACAACAACCAATAATATCCCTTTCAGTCTTCACATGGATGTTGATATTTAAAACTACAGTGTTGAGCTTGCAAATAATCTGTGTCTTTTTCAAGTCTGACTCAGCTCCCTGGTAAGTCATCTGCACCTGGCTTTGAGGCTGTTTTTCTAGAGATCTTTCAAGAAGGGAGCGTAAGAATAGCATCAAGTATCCAGGCAGAGACACCATTGGTCGTATGCAGTGGAAAGTACGTGCAGTAGAAATACGGAAAGAGCCGGTCACTCCCAACCTACCTGCTTTGTTCCGTGAGCAAGGCACCTTTGGTTTCAGGATGAAGCCCCAGGGGGACAGAAGCATCTTTCCTCTGATTATGCCCTGCTAGCTCGTGTGCAGCCCCAGCCGTGGGGCTTTGATTGGGCTCTGCTTCAACTTTTACAGGTGTACAAAAAGACGGCTGCTGACAGTCTTGGAGGTGTCAGCCTCAAAGTGACGGAACAAGAGAGGGACTTTGCCGGGAAGGCTGCTCAGTACCAGCGGGAAATGAAGCACCTCCAGCGGCTGTTGCAGGAGAAGCAGGAAACCCTCGACGAAGTGCTGCAGCAGAAGAGGTAAGCCGCTCAGGATGGCTTTGCACACAGCGGTCGGCGCCGGCTTGTGAAAACAAGGGCAGATGCAGGACGCGCTCTGTCTCCGAGCCCCACCTGGCGTGCTCCGGCTGTACTTCCTTGTCTCTCTGCTGGATCGAAAGTGCCCGTTCTCTCTTGTCTCCTGAATTGGCTCTCCTCCCCTTCCTTTCAGAAACACCCCCCCACCCCCCCACCTGCCAGATTATCAATCCTTGAAGGAAGTCGCCAGCCGCTGGGAGCGAGCTCTAAAAATCCTCCTGGCTGTTTACGGCTCCTTTTTCCGGAGGGAAGCAAATACGTAGACCTCTGTTGCCCTGGACTGAGCTTTCAGTCTATCGATTGAATCTCGTCTTCCGTCAAGGACTGGTGAAGTCCCACGCTGACTGAGGTTTGTTTGAAAGGCAGGAGACAAGAGCAGTCCATTAGAAATGCCAGAAAAATAACAGCCCTGGATGGGTGGATGGACGCCAAAAGGAGAAGTAAACTGTTGAGCCGGTTGTAGTTGGAGGAGGAATCTCAGTTTTGAAATTAAAACACGTACGGAGTGATGCTTCTTCCCCCCAGCTGAATAGCATATATGGCAGGGCTTCACAGGGTGTCCCTTTGTCCAGATGTAAAATAACAGAATTTGGCCAATTAAACCATCATTTTTGCAGATCCTTTCAGCTGTTGTGAGAGATAGATAATGAAGTCTGGAGTTCAAGCTGTGTGCCATCTGTGCCAGTCATGTTAACTTCCCCATCAGAGACTAGATCGCACAGTCAGGCTTCTTCAAAATCCTGCATATGCTCTCTATGAATACCTCCTGTGCTACGGGGTATGTGAGTCCTCTCTTGGCAAAATCAGACTGGCAGAAGGGTGCTTAATACAAAGGTATCCATCCACGTTGAGGGAAAAAGGTTGTTTTCATAGGTGCCTTGGAGATAGACTATGACTAATCCAAGGCAGTGATGGGCTCTTTTTCTTGGAACTGCACAGAAAACCGGCTTTGAGAACTGCCCAAATGCTGTCTTGCTGGTGCAGCTTGTAGAAATTAATTTCTAGTGCTCACTCTTTTTTCTTTTAAATATCTTTTAGCTTTCTTTGCTTTCACATTCAAAATGGTTATAAACTGTTCATAAAACTTTGCAGATTCCATAACGTATTTCACTGCTGACAGAGGTGTGACTGGCAGGGAAACATAACAAGTCCCTTTAGTAATAGCATCCAAACTGTGGAGTTCCTAGTCTTATTTAGGTCATTCTTAGCCATTGAGTCTTATTCTCCTGTGCTTTTGACTCTCTTATTTGATTGGGTTGCTTTTATTTTTTTTTAAGTATTGCTCTTCGTTGGTAAAACCATGTGGATTATTCTTTTAAGGCACGACAGCGTAAAAAGGATTCGATATAGGAGGCCTATGGTCTGATATTGTTCAGGTTCATATGAATTTCAGGATTGCTGGCTCAAAAAGAACTCACCTGGAACATCAGAGTGCAGCAATAGGTATTGTGAATTAAACTAGATTTCCTTTCCCTTGAAGCATGTGGAAGGGAAGGCTCCATTACTATGTTTACTAACAGTATTTTATTACACTATAAATCTTTTACTAGTAAAAGATGGCAGCCCAGATGTCCTTCCTGTGTCAGGTTCTTTATTTCCAACCCTAGCAGTCGAAGACATTTTGAGCAATCTATAAGCTGTGAAAAAAACCTTCTTTCACTGTTACCTAATCTCCAGGGAAGGAACTCAGATCTCTTTCTCCCTGCTTTGGGAAAAAATGTTAACACATATCAGATTTCTGGAATTATATTGTGATTAAAATAGTGTCCTTGATTTAGCAGCAAAATGTGATTTTGGGGAGACCATTAGAAGCAACAGAATTTTGTGTCCTTAGTCTTTGCATTTAAATAACATCGGGAATGTTGACTGCTCTACAGTTAATTGTCAGGCAACTTTACATGAGAACATAAGAAATGAGCCATTGGATGAAAGCCATGGTCGTCTAGTCTGGTAGTTTGTTCTCACAGTGGCCAGCCACCAGCACAGGTACATTGGCCAGCAGGACATGAGCACACGGCTTTCTCTGCTTGCCATCTCCCAACAGCTGGCCTTCAGAGGCAAACCACTGCTTGATGCCATCACAGCTAATGGCCATCAAGTCCAAGAAGTGGTCCAACCGCTTTTTGAAACCATCCAGGCTGGCAGCCAACACACATCTTGCGGTTGTGAATTCTGAAGTTCAGCTATGTGTTGTGTTAAAAAAAATAAATACAGGTGAGGATCAGTATATAAGTACTATGCAAAAGCTTTAGGGAGGTGTGAGGAAAAAAACGTTGCTTTCTAAAATAGAAGTGTTAATAGTTTATCTTAATCAGTTTACAAAATGCAAAGTGAATGACCAAAGAGAAATCTGAATTAAATCAAGATTTGGTGTGACCACCCTTTGCCTTAAAAATAGCATAAATTCTTCAAGGTACATTTGCACACAGTTTTGAAGGAAACACCTTGGAGTAGTCACCATAGATCTTCTGTGCGTCTAAACTTTCTCAAATCTGCAAGAGCCAGTTTGGTCTAGGGGTTAGGGAACTAGACTCTTATCTGGGAATAACAGGTTTGATTCCACCCTCCTCCATGAAGCCAGTTGGGTGATCCTGGGCTAGTCACAGATCCCTTCTGAGCCCCCACAGCTCCACCTATCTCACAGGGTGTCTGTTTTGGGGAGAAGAATAGAAAGCTTTGTCATGGAATTGTAGACAGATTTGATGATATTGATATTAGGGCTCTATGGGGGCCTAGCACCACTTCTCAGACTTGGAATGTTATCTCTCCCTAAAGCATTCCCCATGTCATGTCATGAAGCTACTTAAGAAGAGAGGATAACACAAACCCTGAAAGTTTTTCTGCACACCTTCTAGGAGCAGAACCTGGATTTTTCCTGCACACCCTTAATAATTATTACAATAAATATTCCCTTCAAAAAATTATTTCCTTGCTGTGCTCTCCAGCTCTAGGCTGGTATTGTTTAAACCTATGAACTGATAAGGCACGTGTGGATCTGGGTTAATACTTTTTTTTCTGTGTGTGTGAATAGTCACCAGTCATCATTGTCTGTGTAACAAGTTGACTTTATTTCTGGTGGGATGTTGCTTTTGCTTTGACCAAATAAATGATTTAAGGATTCCCCCTCTTCCTGGTTATTATTTGGCCACCTCTAAACAAAAATGTATTGCTCTAATCACAAATCACCTTACTTTCTGCCTCGTGAAGAGGCCATACAGATCTTTCCACCCCCAGCAGATGAGGAGAAGATGAGAGATACCAAGAACTTTGGTTTCTTGTCAGTAGTCCTCTGTAGCTTGGCAACCGGCGTTGGTGGTGCTGGGCCAATAAGCTATCGAAGTAGATTCATTTCCCCCAGCACTGCTCAGGAAGAAAATCTGCAGTCTGGAAAATTGTTCCCAGCAGAACGAAATCTTACCAGCCCATCTAAGTTAACAGCAGGCAAGCAAAATCTCATTCCTGAGCCTTGTGAAATAATTCAAGCCAAATGGCTTAGGTTGTACCTCTGGCATGTTTGTTTTATTAAAGCCGTTGAGTATCATATACAAGAAGATTTTGTTAGGACAATTAGACATCTATTTTGAAAATTCTTTGTAAAGAGAATTAAAAGGTTTTTGTTTTAAATCATATTCCTACTTGGAAATCTTTCGGTTGAATATATGAAACGTTAAAGTTATAGGGTAGGTTTGTATGCCATTTCTTTCTGTATTGAAATCACTATTGAGTTTTGGGGTGGGTGGAGAGAATTTTTAAACCCCAAGTCCCAGTACTCTATATAATGTCATGAAAAAGTATTTGCCCCTTTTTTAAAAGAAATATATTTTTTTCAATTAAAAGTTTTAATTCAAAATAACAATAATAGAATGTAAAGTCTCAGTAAAACAATGGTTAACAGATTTCAAACAATAAAAATTAAAGAATATAAAATATAAAAGTTATAAGTGAGAATAAATCTTATGATTTTAAAACAAAAACTTAAGTCTATAGTAAGCAGTGATAAAGGAAAAAATAAGGAAACAAAGTTAATAATTACACCTTCAGATTCGGAGAAACAGATATTGTACTATTAATTTAAAAAGGAAGATAGAAAATGGTCCTTAGGCCTCATGGACAAATTGGTTGTCTCTGATGACAATAAAGGCAGCCATCCAAAATGAATGCTCCAGTAACCCCAACATCCTCGTCTTCTGGGTGGTTATCAGGTTGTTGATAACTAATCTCCATAGTCTAGTAAACCAACCGTATCATAAGCTATCTCACTGATTTCATCTTTTCGTTTTTCTTACACGTGTTTCAGATTTTGAAACAAAGCTGAATATGAGACAAAGACAACCTGAGTAAACACAAGATACAGCTTTCAACCCTTATATAACCCATGTGAAAAAATAATTCCCCTCCCAACCTAATACATGATTCTTCCACCTTTAGCAGTGACAGCTGCAGCAAAATGCTTCTAATAACTAGAGATCAGTATTTTACATTGCTATGGAGGAATTCTGCGACACTCCTCTTTGCAGAATTATTTAATTCAGCCGCATTGGAAGCCTTCTGAGCATGAACGGTCCATTTAAGGTCCAGCCCATCATCCCAGTGCGGTTCATGTCAGGACTCTGAATAGAAAAGTAAAAAGTAAAAAAGACAATCATTTTAAAACTTTACAGAGCCACAGTTGTGAGCTGTTATTTTATTATTTTTATTGCATATAGGCCACTGAAGAAGACTATATTTTATATTTTATTATATTTACATAAGTAGTATTATATTATTTTCAATATTTTTCAATAAAATTTATTAGTGGGGTATTGTTACCCTTTCAGAAATCACAATTGCTTTTCTGCCTTATAGTTTTGAATGTTATGTTACTATTCACATTGGTGATTGAGGCAGACATTGTCTTTTTTACTTTTGCCCTACTGGTTTTTATTTCTCTTGCAGAACCCCTTCTGTTTAGCTTTGGTTTTGTACTTTGGGTTTTCCTGCTTTAGGGATTTGTTTGGTCTGGTTAGGACTCTGACTAGGCCACTCAAATACCATAATTCTTTTTAGTTTGAACCATATGGAGGTGAAGTTGCTCTTGCGCTTTGGATTGTTGTCTTGCTGCATAACTGGCTTGTGCTTGAGCTTCAGATCACAGGCCGATGATCGGACATTTTCCTTCAGGTAGAGAGCAGAACTCCTGCTTCTGTCAACTGTGGCAAGTCATCCAGTCCCTAAAGCAGCAATGCATCTCCACACCATCCCACTACCACCACCAGGTTTGACTGATGGTATGACGTTCTCAGTGGAGAGTGCCCTGTTAGCTTTATGCCAGACACAGTGGGACCCCTCTCTTCCAAATGTTTCATCCTGGACTCATCGGTCCACAGAACATTATCCCTGAAAACACCTCGGAATGTAAGATAAGCCTTATAATTCCCAGGGATGCCATTGTTGCCAATAGTAATGTCTTTCTAATGTCATAAGTTGCCAATTGGAGGCAAATTGAAGTTTTCCTGTCCTCTCTCACTCTTCTTTTTTAGAAGGGAAAACATTTCAGGACTCATTTTTTCCACATGCAGCCAGTACAAAGATGGTTTGGCAACCCATCTGTCTTGACAAGCTCTTCATTAAAGGCTTTCCTTCCTTCCTTCCTTCCTTCCTTCCTTCCTTCCTTCCTTCCTTCCTTCCTTCCTTCCTTCCTTCCTTCCTTCCTTCCTTCCTTCCTTCCTATCCATCTGTCATGTTCAGAGCGGGCAGCAGCAGCAAGCACAACCACATGGACATGTATAGCAAGAAGCCAAGTCAATTTCCAGAGTACATGTAGTCAAACAGGGCAAGAGTCAGGTTACCAGAGAGTTGGGAAGTCAGTCAGGAGTCAGGAATCAGAGTTCACATGAGTCCAGGGTTGCCAAGAACATTCCTTGTTTGCAACAGAGGTTGCTGGATTGGGCATTTCTTAAGTAGGACTCAGAGAGTCACACCCCCGCAGATGCAGCCGTTTCGCATGGAGGCACGCTGAGTGCCGCAGGTGTTCCCATTCTTCAGAATCCATTTCCAGGTTTGGGCCCTGAGATATATGTGTGTCTGTCTGTCTGTGAAAGGTAGCAAAATGCAGTATTATTGCAAATGGCTTGGCCTCCTGAGCCAAGAAACCGTAAGCTCTACTGCCAGAAACTCCTCTGAATCATGTGGGCAGCCAGCAGTCAGGACGTAGTAAGTTATTTTTACCAGGCCTTCAGCACTTTATTTTTACGGACCACACAGAACTGACATCCTGAGCTGGCACTGCA
Organism: Aspidoscelis tigris stejnegeri; assembly: GCA_023333525.1. Classification (NCBI taxonomy): domain Eukaryota; kingdom Metazoa; phylum Chordata; class Lepidosauria; order Squamata; family Teiidae; genus Aspidoscelis; species Aspidoscelis tigris. The sequence continues at coordinate 9,340,098 of JALMGA010000013.1, forward strand.
GTCTTAGACTATTCCATGGCAAAAAGGTTGAACTAGGACAAGGCGATGCAACATTTACAAGATGAGGAAAGACGAAAACAGATTTGTGCTGCTTTGTGAGGAAGACTACCTGAATGATTTATGGAGCAGAGACCAATCGGAGGGAGCAAAAGAGCACAGTGGCTCTTTTGGCTTTAACAATAAGCCCATCAGGATTAACGCGGACAAGGCCACAAAAAAGGCAGCCGTCAGTAGGAAAGGGTGGGTTGGGTCAATTGAGATACACCACCTCTGGGAACCTCTCTTATTTAAAAGAGTGAACTAGAAGCAGAGATTGTGGCAGAGGTGGGTAGAGATTTTTTCTCCTTCTGCCACACAACATTAGAACCAGGGAGCACTCTATGGATGGGAGAGTTACGACAGACAAGGGGAGGTCACCCAGAGGGTCATCGGTCTGTGGAATTTACTACCAGAAGTGGTGGTGATGATGGGTGGACAGGTGTATCAGCGGCTACTAGAATGGATGCCTAGGTACTGTCCCCAGGTTGTAGAGACAGGCAGGATGCCTCTTAAGGCTATTTTCAGGGAATGGAGAACAAGTGAAGGTTTTGGCCTTGTCTTCGGGTTGAAGCCCATAAGCAGTTGTTGGTCCACTGTGTGATACGGGATGTTGGACTAGATAGGCTGTGGCCTGATCCAGGAGGGCTCCTCTTACATTCTTATGAACAAAAGCATTATGGATTTAGTGCCACAGCCAGCCATGCTCTATACATTGGTAAGGCAAGCTCCTTTTTTGACTGGCTGCAAAGGAACTCCGGCAGAATGGTGATGTTTAGCCACGGCCATGGGTAGTGCTGCATTAATGTGATTTCACGTCCTCTCTCTGTGATGCCTTCGGTTACGGGAGAATCATCCAGTTAGATTTGTGGGGATTTTCGCCTTCCTTCAAGGACTGTTTTTATAGAGATTATCCTCTTAAAATGGATCTGACTGTAGCTGCTTCTGATGGGCTCCTGTCACAAGCGCTCCTACATGACCTAGAAATTTTCAACTGGAGTTTGCCCTTCTGTCTTTGCCTTGCTATCTCAAGCCTTCAGCCGTTCACAGCTTCTGCTTCATCTTTCACAGGAAAACTTTGATCAGGAAGTGTGAAGCTCTTGTGCCCAGTCTGCACAAACATACCACTGTGGATGCTAGCCTATATGTGCTAGGAAACGGCTCCCAACTCCCACTGCGTTTTAGAAAATTCAAAGTAAAAACTGTGAAGTCCACTGTTAGCGTGAGAAGGTTTTATAGGTAAAAGGAACACTTGAAGGTGGAAGCTAAGAAAATGAGCCGGTTAAAAAGGGGCGCATTGCTTACGGAGCTGCAATGATTGGTGCCGTGACGCTTTTGAGGCAAATGAAGTGCTTAAAGTCATCACTGGAACAGAATGTGCAGTTCTAGACACACACATCTGAAGAAGAGATAGTGTGATGAAGTAGGAGACAGGAGCTTTCCCCTCCCTTCCATTAGAATTCTGAGCCTTGTAGTGAAGCAATGCTGATCTTTAGTAATGGCGTCCACCCTATGGCCTCATGTGTGTTCATAGAAGATAGGTCTATCACACCCGCTGCATGACAGAAGTAGGTGTTTTGTGGCCGTGGACTTTGAATAATGCAGATCAGGTTGCTTGAGATGCTAAAGAAACTGCATGGATCATTTTCTTACTCTTTCAAACCCAGAATTTTTGATCATGTACACTTTTAATCCACGATGTGACAATTGCGTGTGGCTGCATGTTTAAGACCCCTCGGTTATGGCTGCCATTGTACGTGTCTACCTCCAGAGAACTGGTTTTACAAAGGTAATTATCGGTAGATTTCCTATTTTGATCGGGAGTTATCAGTAATAGGTGGTGAAATCAGAATTCAACATGGATAAAGGCTGATCAGTAGATTTGATTGAATTGTAACCTAGAGATCTTCCAAATCCTCTCACTGTTCTGTGTACGTGATGTTCCTTAGATGATATTCCAGATACTAAAATAAGCTTAATTGTTCAGTCAGAGCTGGTAGATAATTTCTGGTACGCTGAAATAAAGCATCTGAAACCAGCAAACCTATTTTGTTTTCTTTGCAGGGAAATGGAAGGTGAACTTGAAATAATTTGGGAATCGACCACCAAAGAGAACATGAGGATGAAAGAACTGTTGCATAAATCTCTGGAGAAGAGGAACGCGCAGAGTCCTGTCAGAGCGTATGAGTCACATTTAGCTGACATTTCTCAGAAAGACCTGCTGGGTGGGTATGGTTTCAGCTACTGCGACGTGGAGCTGTCCTCACCTGCTAAAACTCAGAGCCATCAGGACCCTGCGTGTTAAGGACACAGGTGCTTCTGCTGGAAGAGAGCAGATCTGGAAGAAGCGAGCATCAAGGGCAAAACTGTCCAATTAGAACTCAGTCAGCTGCAAATTGTGTTGTACCAAAGGAGAAGGTTAATCACACCAGTAAGACAGCTATCTAGAAATCTTCCGTGGCTGTGATTTGTAATGTACAGTACAATGCACAGTATATATTGGTAGTTTTAGGAACCTGTAGGTTTGAAAGTGCTTCAGAATAATGAGAATCTGAGTCCATCGTTCTAGAAAGTAGATTTTTAGCCCTTGTGATGACTGTGGTAATATTGAAAACCTTCTAAAGATGAAGTGTCTGATGGTCACTGTGGGGATAAAGGTGTGCAGTTGGCTGTTCTGAATGTTTGGGAGCCGCCGTGTGCCCTTGCAGCGGAGTGTGGTGTTCAGACTTAGTGCATCAGTTCTGTCTGGTTCCTCCAGAGCTTGTGTGAGTGAGGTGCATCTCACAATGGAAGCTGTTTTGGGGCTCGTGGGGCTTCTCCTATCTTGCAGTGGCCCTAGAAAGCGTCAGGCTGGGAGAAAGTCCCAACGGGCCTCGAACGGCGGCGCATGGCAGAGTGGAGACATCACTGTGTGATGTGGAGCAGTATGGCAAAACTTTGGGCTGTTCAGTTCAGCCCTAGAGGGCAAGACCGAATTGGCAGAAGTGTTCTGGGGGCCCTCCCTACTCTTGGAAGTCAAGCACATTTATAGTAGCATGCCTGTGCAGTAAGGCCCATGGGTGTGTGTGTGTGTGTGTGCTTAGGAGTTTTGAAACACTGGAACAAACAAATGCGCAACCTTTTCCCTTGCAAAAGCTCCTTCTCCCAACTTGTAACCCTGGGAGCTCTCACTGAACTTCAGGCCTACCAAAAAGGGTGTCCTTTAACTGCTTCATCCTGAGGGGGAATGTTGATGCGGTCAACCAGTTGTCGGCCACAACTCCGTGGTACCCAGCCGTGACCCCAACCCACAGCTTCAAAGATTTAGCCATCTTCCATTTCCTGCAGCAAATTCTCTCCCTTTCCATTTTGCTCACAGGAAACTAGATTCTCACTGAAACCATACGGTCCCTGTGCAGATGGCATTTTGGAAGCAGGAAGACAAAGGAAAAAACAAGCCGCTGCAGACGCGAACTCTGCTCTTTCCTGCGTGTTTTGTTGCAAAGAGGAAAACGCACTTTTGCAAGAGCATTCTTCGCTTGTCTGTAGTGAGATAGTGGCCAAAGAGATCGGTCTCTTCAGAAACCATCAACCAAGAGGAGGAGGGGGAGTTGGCTTTTCTACCCTGCTTTTCTCACCCTTAAGGGGACTCAGAGTGTCTGGCAAACCTTCTGTTCTTCTCCCCACAAGAGGCACACTGTGAAGTAGGTGGGGGTTGTGAGCAGAAGAGAGCTGTGACTAGCCCAAGGTCACCCAGCTGGCTTTTTGGAGGAGTGGGGAATCAAACTCACTGAGTACAAGATATGAACCTGGCCCTCCAGCCACAAGACCGTTTGCCATTGGCAGAGCCACTTCCGTCCTCTCCAAGCTTTACAGGATTGGGAACTTTGAGCCTTGGCCTGGAATATGTTTTCTAGTCGACTTGTTCTCCTTTCAGGGAGGGCTGGGCTTCTGGCTCTGAAATTGACTCCAGTGTGGTGTCTGGCGCCACCTGCTGGAATATTCCTGCCTCCCTCTTTTTACTAGGGGTCATTAGTTGCATAGCAATTCATCTTCCTGACACTGAACTCCACGAATACTGAATATACATTTTCAGTTCTGTTTCTTCCACCTCATTTTTTTTTTTAATGTGGCAGGTGATTGACCCATCTGCCTTCTGTCCTGAGCAAAGCTCGGTTCCTTAACTCATTGCTGAAGCCGCAGTTGTTTAGTCTTTTAACAAATGAAACCTTTTTCTTCCTACTCGTCCTTTCCTAATCTTTCAATTCAGCCTTTACCTAATGTAAACCTCATGATTGTGTCCAAAGCTGCAGATGTCAGTCACGTTTGCTAAGATGCTTGATCAAACCAACCTACCTGCGGGTGTGTGTGAAAGAGAAATTTCCCAGTTTGGGATCCATTCATACACATAGATTGCTGCTTAAGGTGCCCTTTCATGTACATACTCCACCTAAAAGTGGGCGTCTAGATTCCCCTTTAAAATTGCTCCCTTTGGTGACTCTTTTCATGTAAAGTGGACCACACAAAACTACAGTGTTAAGTCTAGGATCAAAAGGACCAAGAAGCCCCAGAGAAGCTCAGCGATCTGTAAGAGGAATCGAATCTTCGTGGAGCATAGGAGCTTCCTTTTCTTATCCCATTACTGGTGTGCAGATCGTTGCCCAGGTCTTTGGAACAGGCCTGCTATTCTGTTAGGACACTACGGACCAAATACTAGTGGCTCAGAGAGAGACCAGTGGGACCATCACGTGTCTGATATTCTCTCTGAGCCTTCCCCCCACATGGACCAATCACTTTCCCTGAACATTGCAACAAAAATGGCAGTGCCAGATATTGCTTCCTTAGTTCTGCGCTGTGGCACACTTAGGTGTGCCTTCCATCCTAATAAATGGTCTCAGTCCTGTTGGACCCTCCACTTGTAGATTAAGCCTTTCACCCTTCTCCCCACTACAAGCTTTGTCATCTCGAGGTATCTTGGGTATTACCCCTTTGTGGTTGCAGCTTTAGTGGTTTAGCCCCCCCCCCGCCCCTTCACCCCAACAGCAAGCAAACTAAAGGCCCCCAAAGCAGAGCACCTTGCTTTCCTGCTCTTCCTCTCCTCTGCCTGCTGATACCATTATTACTATGGGCGTGGTCACATTCAAACGAATATGAAGGCTTCTGGACATTTGTACAAATAGTTCGGAGGTTCGTTAAGTTGGGGATACATATTTAATTGTATTTATTCGTATCCGTTCTTATCTGAAATGTATTAATTCTCATCTAATACGTATCGAATGTTCATACGAATACGTATGAATAGATTCGTATTGAATAGAATTTTACCGTATTCGAATGCACATCCCTACTCTCTACAGGAGATGAACAAGAATCATGATCCCATTGCATCTGTTAATGGAATTGCTGGGTTGGGAAGAAAATAGGCCTGGCTCCCTGGAGAGGATGCTGCCTCACTTCCCCGCAGCTGCGGAGACTTATTTCCCCCTTTTTTTTTTAAGGACATGGGCACAGGTTAAGGAAAGGCAAGCTTGACTCTGATTCACAGCCTCCCAGTGTTCAGAAACTATTCCATAAGGCTGCGCTCCTGGTCCCGGCCTTTGGGTAACGGCACCTCTGAGCCAGTTTGGTCTAGTAGTTAGGGAGCTGGACTCTTACCTGGAAATACCGGGTTCGATTCCGCCCTCCCCCCATGAAGCCAGCTGGGTGACCTTGGGCTAGTCACAGCTCTCTTCTGAGCTCTCACAGCCTCACCTACCTCACAGGGTGTCTGTTGTGGGGAGAAGAACAGAAGCTTTGTCAGCCGCTTTGAGTCCCCTTAAATGGGTGAGAAAAGTGGGGTAGAAAAGCCAACTCTTCTTCTGGCCTCTGCAGTCTCCAAGATTCTATTGCTGCTGTTTGAAAGATGGTTTTCTGTCTTATGCTATGTGGCCGTCAAGCAGTGTTGGAACGTGTGAAATATTGATCCTTCTCTGTTAACATAAACTGATAGTAATGGTGGTGTTGCTAGTAAGAGGAAGGAGGCCCTGACCTTTCAGATACGGGGAACGTAGCTCAGGAGTTGCTCAGGAATGATAAACCTTTTACAGCCGGGGATTTACAGTCTGGGCCACTTGGTGTGCTGCCCTCCTAGATCTGTGGACTTTGCCGTAAATCCGTCATTAACAGTAGGGATGTCTAGCCTATGGCTTGCGGGCCAAGCACCACCCACAAGTTGGATAAGGTTGACCCACAGGGCTGTCAGCATGAGCCATAATGCCCCACAAGTGCAGAGCATTATTCAAGGGGGAACAAACCGAGATGCGTGTCCCTGTTTTGCCTTGACGGTCTCCTGAGCAATGTCCCTGGAAAAGTCCCTTGCTTTCCTCTCAGAGTCTTTCTCGACAGGGGTTGGGAGAGCTTTCTGAAGGAAGGCAGGAGACATTCGTGGTGGGTTTCACCTTCACTAGGTGGTCTTCCCAGGACTTCACCTTCTGTCAGCTCCCCCATCCACAGCGCAGTGCGACACAGCCAGTGGGCCAGGCTCTGAAGAGATCGGGGCCACAGGTGAGAATGGAGCGTGTCTGGCCCGGCCTTTGTCAGGTCAAGGCCACGAGCCGCCACCATTGGTCCTTCATGGCATTTTTCAACCTCTCCTAGAAGTTCCCAGGCCTAGTTACACATTCTCGTTTTGAGGACAGAATTGGTTTAAGGGCTCCGTTTCTGCTCGCACGTCAGCCGATGCGAGATGGAACTCTTCCATCAAGATGGCTGCCTCAAGACTGGGCCACGCTTACGGCCCATAGTGCGCAGGCAATTGTCTCTCTCCAGCACAAGCTATGAAAATCTCACACAGGTGTATTTATCCTCTGTTCTGAACCTGTATTTCCATTGACTTTGCTCACCTGTTAAGATCCTTTTTCTATGGGCATCATATTGTATCAGCCACCCCTGGTATAATTTTCTTCTAGGAAGGGCTCCATAAATCGTACATAAAACATCATAAACATTTTCAAGTCAACTCATCAAGCACAATTAAATCGTAGCACTTTGGACTACGGCCCTTTTGCCAGTTCTGTGTACACAATGCCTGTCTGGCATTTTGAGAATATAAAACACATTTTTTTACTGATAACATCTAGCAATAATATAATTTTGTTAGTAAATGTTTGGCCACAGGAGATTTGCATTGTGTGTTCTTGTGTCTGTACAGTCATCACATTATTTGTTGTTACTTGAACTCCATCGGCTATTTTTTCTCTGTTTGGCCCTTGAAGATTGTACGCTTGGTCTTTATAAGGTTACAAACCCAACGAAGAAGAGAAAGAAATCTGACAACTCTTAGCTCCAATCCTTATTGGCTGGAGGGACATTGAATGTAGAGGGTCTGGGAGTCAAGCTGGATTTTCTAAGGATTTCTAGGCAATTTCCTCCATCGCCGTCTCTCTTGAAATTGCAGGCCTTGTAAATGTAAAAAATTAGGTGCCATCAAGGTGGGTTCCATTCCTGCGCAAACAATAACTTTCTTTCTTGTTTGTTTGTTTAGCTTTTCAGAATATAAAGAACGAAAAAACAAAGAAAAAACAAAATACATACGGAAATAAGCTGCAGCCAATACATAAAGGCAAAAATAATTAGCTAAACTTCCCCAAGCCCCCCTTCCCCAGATGTTGGTACATTTTGTCAATCCCACAGAGTCCTTTCAATTGAAGAGGCGTGCAGCCAATGTCCCATAGACTATCTAGTCTTTCCAGTCCTTACTCAGCAAGCGCCAGGGTTCCCCCACCCCATCCACCGTGTTCCTGAACCTCATCTCAAAACCTTATTACTGCTGGGCAGAGACACCACATGTGCAGATATGTGTCTTGCAGGCTACATGTGTGCCAGTAGCTTGGTGGTATCGTATTCACCATATACGACAATCTAACAGGTTTGTCACCACCAATGCACCGATTTTAAGTTCAGTTCCTTTTATATTATTATTTTTAAGTTTATTCATCTCGAAAAATTTTTGATCTAACGCCCTCTCTTTTAGATTAAGGCCTGACCGCCAAATATCCATTATGGTAACGCTAAACCATCTTGATGTGTTTTAGTAAGAATAATTGGAACAGAAATATTTTAAATAAAAGTATCCTATCCCACATAATATTTTGAGCTATGTGATGGAACTCATTTGACTACATTGACTACCAAACCTAGTTCTGTAATTCGGGGATTTGATATATAGGACCAAGAGCTGTTTGTTCCATCTTTGGTTCTCTGAAAATCTCTTTGGAAACTTCAAAAAGTTCTCAAGGCAAGATTATTTATTTTATCCGAAGCAGACTAGAATGGTGTTCTCCTGCCTGCTTAAATGTTTTCACTGAGAATCTAGTTTTAATTTGTACAGACATGAGGTTGACAGGTCTATAATTTTCTGTGCCCCTTTTAAAAGATTGATACTGTTCCAGGCAGCTTCCAAAACAACAGTGAAGGGGCTGATTTCAGAGACAAGTAACATTGTGAAGTGAACAGTGGAGTATTTTTACATTTTTGTCCTTTGGGAAGCCTTGGGTGAGCGTATGTTGACCAGCAACTTGTTACATTTTAATTTGCCCATTTGCTCTAAACCTTCATTCTCCCTCACCTCCACTTGACAGGATTCTTCAGAGTGCTCTCCTAGAAGATGTTCAGCGCGGAGGTGAACTTTACGGCAAAGGCAGGGTAGAGGGCAAGATGCACTTGGACAGACTACTGCTTGTTTTTGTGTGGCTAATGATTTGCTCTACCAGTTCCTTGGTTTGACATTTGGGCTTGACGTCCGTAGGGTTACCCTGCACTTTCACACGATATTTCATGCCAGGGTCATCAAAGGGGCACTAGGTCAAAAATAGCAAGGTGCTCAGTTTTTACATTTAAGGGAACATAACGGCATGAGAGGAACCCTGATGGATCAGGCTGGAACCCATCTAATCCAGTGGCTTCTGAGCTTCTCAAGCAGAAGACAAAGGCAAAACCTTCACCTGCTCCTGAATCGCCGCAAATTGCCTTGAGAGGCATCCTGCCTGTGTCTCCATCCTGGTAGCCATTGATAAACTTGTCCTCCTTGAAATAAGATAAGATCTGCTGCATGAGGCCACAGCTCTGCTGCTACCTGTCATGGCTGCCTCCTGGCAACAGTTGATGGAACCCACCTCATACCACTGCTGGTGGATTTGCCCTGATTCCTCTCTGTCCAGCTGTGCAGCTAAGAACCTAAGAGGAGCCCCAATTTCTGGCAATCCAAATTTTAAAAAAAGGCATTGACAAACTAGAGTTAAGTCCAAAGGAGGGCTACCAGAATGGTGAGTGGTCTGGAAACCATGTCCTACGAGGAACATGTCTTAAAAGGAACAGTTCAAGGATCTAGGAATAGACCCTTAATAGCTATACAGAAGAGGAAATTTCAGCAGATGTCATGTGTAATTGCCTCTTCTGTATAACCATGGAAGGTATAGCCCTCCGCCCGCTTAGATAGAGAAACCCATGGACGACAGGTGCGTCGGTGTCTCCTAGAATTGAGGCCCAGGTACGTCTTCCAGGCTGACAAGGAGGGAGGTCCACGAATGCAATTTTCGGGATTTGATTCAAATCGAATATCCAAAGATTTGAATCGATTTGCATGTTTAAAATTCGAACATATTCACATTCTGTTCGAATAGAATACGTGCAAATCTATTCGTGCAAATTTTCTATTCGTACTTGAAGCTAAGAATGTCGACAGCATTCGAATGTGTCCGTATGCATCTGTATGCATTCGTACACATCCCGTTTTCATCCCGTATGCATCCCGTTTTCGTCCCGTACAAATGCGTACAGATACGAATGAGATGCGTACGAGTTCGAATGTCCAAATTCAATCAGATTCGATCAGATTTTGAATGTTTTGAATACTTGTGTACATCCTTACTGAGGAGACAGGCAGGGTGCTTTTAAGGGTCATTTGCTGGGATTCGACAGCAGTTGGAGGTTCTTCCTTCGCCTCCTACTCGAGATGTCCAGAAGCAATTGGTGGGCCACTGTGTGAGACAGGATGCTGGACGAGGTGGGCTGCGGCCTGATCCAGCAGGGCTCCTCTTACATTCTTACGTACTCTTTCCCATATGGTGAGCCTTCCTTTTACCCAGAGATCTGCGCAGGCCGAGCATGAAGGTGGAGCATTAACACTCCAGGAGCATCCCCTTGTTCTCCCCGCAGGGAGCAACGCCGGCATCCTCCACCGGCTGATTTGGCACAGCGAGGAAACGAGGCCCTTTGTGCCTCCAGCTTCAGGAATGACCTTGTTCTTTTGTCTCTGCAAACAAAGACAAGCCTCTGGGGGTGCCATGGCTTCCAGCAGCGGAAGGGGAAGAACATCACGTCTCTTTCCAGCTATCAATTTCTATGGCAACTTAATTGCCCTGGCAAACCCACTTTGTGATGGGAATGGCTTGTTGCGCAGACTGTGCCAGGCGATCCGTCTTGCCAGCCGAACGTGACCGGATTCTGCACATGCCGCCGCAAGCGCTTCATCTCCCCGCTAGGAAAGAACAAGGGGAAGAGGGAGACTTAGAGGTCAGGGATCTGACCCCAGGGACTGTTCTGTACAAAGCCGTGTAAAAGTGTCAGACCAGCAGATGAGGCAGGCAGGAAGGTTTAATCTGCAAGCAGCAGCAACAAGAAGACACAAGACCCAACAATCAAAAAGCAAAACAAAACCGAAGATTGCGCTCCCATCTGAAAAATTCCTCCCGTCTTCTTTCTCTTGCATCTCTCTGCTATATTCAGTCTCAGTTGCTGTTGTTATTGATATTGTTGTCTGTGCAGTTTTCTTGGCAGATATATAGCAGTGGTTTGCCATTCCCTATTTCCGGGAATGGCAAACCACCGCTACATTTGTTGGATTATTTCCCAGAATAGGGGACTGCTAGCCCCAGGCTTGTGCAGGCTATAGGCAGGGCCAGGTGTTGTCTGTAGTTGACAGGCCCCTATTCCAGGATTTAATCCAGAATAAGACCCAGTGCAGAAAGGGCCTCCCTATATTCATTTTTACTTTTGGTTTTTGATGTTTGCTTGTCTGTTTATTCCTCCCTATACCCAGAGGTCTCCGGGCGGGTAAGAACATCTAAATCAAACATCATTAAAGCATTAAAACAATAAGAGCATCTGGCAGTGGGAAGGGAAACTGTATCCCCATTTAATGGAAGGCCAGGACAAAGAGGTGTGTCTTAACTGCCTTTCTAAATGTATACAGTGAAGGTGATAGATGTCCCTCAAGGGGGAGACTATTCCACAGCCTGGGGGCCATCCCTGAGAAGGCTCTCTCCTGAGTGCCCACCGCTTTTGCTGCTGAAGTTGGTGGGACAACCAGGAGGGCCTCCCCTCCGGATCTTAAAGCACGAGCAAATCGGTATGGGAGTAGACATTCCTTCAGATATTTGGGGCCCAAGTACCCTGCCCCGAGATTTTTGAGCATGGGGCTGGATAAAAACGCAAACCTGTGTCTTTGGGGGCCAGTCTGTCCCTCCTATAAATCACTGTCTGTGTCTCTTGGTTTGGTAGCAAACATCTCACTGGTACTAAAAGCTGGAAGTACCAGATTCATCCTGATGGTTCCATACACCCTGACTGTTCAACTACTAGCCCGACCTGGGGATTTATTTGTTTTTAATTGGATTATTGGGTGACTCAGTCCTATCCTCAAGGCAGACTCCTCTTAAACTGTTGCAAATGTGGGGAGAAGCTACTCTTTCTAGGTCTTTCTCATCCTCCAACTCCAACCTAGCCCCGGGTGACCCTTCAAAGGCTACTTATCCCAAACCGATCTTGAAGCAAATAAAGCTCTACTGTCAAACTTCCCCCTTTGACAAATCCTTTATCGGTCCTTGGGTGGCTTGCCTTAAATCTTAATCAAGTGTTTGTCAGCCTGTGTCTGCCCTTCAGCTGAAACATGCAGTGTCAGTGAATTAACCAATTTCCTTTCCACATTTTTTTTTACTGTTTTGTTGATTTTCTCTCCTGCCACCCACCATCAGCATATTTTGCATTTTGCAAAGCGGGGTCCAGCCCAAAGGGTGCCACCACTCACTCCAAACAGCCAAATCGCGTGTGATGCCAATAATGGAATAAGAGTTTAAAAATATATCTGAAAAGGAACACCTTCTTCCATACCGACCTGCCCGTGCCTTAAGATCTAGCAGTGAGGCCCTCCTGGTTGTCCCACCACCTTCAGTAGTGAGGCTGGTGGGCACCCAGGACAGGGCCTTTTTGGTGATGGCCTCCAGACTATGGAATAGCCTCCCCCTCGAGGTGTGTCATCCATCTTCCTTATATATATTTAGGAAGGTGGTGAAGATTGCCCTGGCCTTTGACTGTGGTGATTATATTTCTCCTCCCAGTACAGGTACAGTACTATAGTTTTAAATACTGAGTGGATTGTTTTAGATATGTTGAATTTTTAAAGTGCTTTTAATGTATGTCCTGTTATTAATCTGCTGTTTTTGTAGTTACCGCCCAGAGACCTTCAGGTATGGAGCGAGATAGAAATGTAAATAATAAATATTTGGGAATATTCTTTTCCTTCACACTTTTCAGACATTGTTCCTATTTTAATTTACACTGTCATTGTTTTAAAGTATGTTTGATTTTAAATGTTGTTACCTGCCCTGTGACCTACAGATATAGGGTGGGAGAGAAATACAAATAAAAAATATATAAATATATTTAACACCTGGTGTTACAAACACATACAATTATGCAGAAGATATGAAAAATGAACATTCCTTATAAGCCTTGTTAGGAAAATTGCTGCCCAACAGCTGTCTTCCACCCATGTGGGTCTGAGTAAACCAACAAGCTAGAAACAAAAGATTTATTTTATCTATATTGCAATATAGGAAACCTGCCCTTCAAGCATTCCTCTGGGACATATTCAGACTCTCTCACATCACAGCCTTCCCAATTACAGTCTTCCCAATAATAGCTCTTCATGCCCTCCAAAGTTAATTTGCATCTAATTTATTTACAATAAGGAGGAGAAGTACATATAACATTTCTCTTTTGGCCTGCGCAGTAAAGGCAATGTAAGAACAGTTCAAGCAAACTTCACGCTGGCAAGCACAAACCAGTCACTCCTTTGAAGCTACAAAATTTGCAGACACTTTTATCAGTGTTTGCAAATACACTGGTCTCCCCAATTGTACTGAATTGTACTTAATAGGCAGAGCTGCTGATAACTTAGGGCCTTTCCACACTTCACCTCCCGTCCCCGGAACGCAAAGGACAGAATGGCTCTAGTATGCACTAAGTGTCTGCACTTGCAGATGATTTATGTGTACTAAACCCACCCAAACCTTACCTGCTGACCACTTAAACATATCCATCTTCACTACCTGGTGCTTGCGCCAGTGCGCCTGGGCAGTGCAGTCACCGGGGCTACCAGGTGACATGCCATGCCAATGTGTGAGTGCTGGCAAGCATGCGATGGAAGATATGTGGATGGAGCATTTAGAGCCTTGCTAGCTCCGGCGCTAGGGTACGTATAGTAAGCTCCCACAAGGAAGGAGCCATTTCCGGTAAAGAAATGTCTCCTTCAGGTGCCGATGCTCCATCTGGGAGCTCCCCACATATGCACTACCGGCAAAGTGGAAATTGGCCCTTAGATGATGTTAAATGTTTTGATTCAATACAATAGCAACCACAACAAGAATTGTTTATGCTCAGACTTAGGTTCTGGTCTTGAAATGAAAACAGCTCTTCTAATTCAGACTGCAATTTAGGGGAGGAGAATTCTCAGACAGAACATCTGAGACTTCACACACATTTTGCCTAAAGAATGTTAATTGCAAGTTTCTTTGTTTTCCTTTGAAAACCCAAAGAAGGAAACGGTGCAATTAGCAACGTGAGTGACAAATGAGCTCCCTGTGATCCATAATTAAAGTTTTAATTAGCAGACCCATCCAATGTAAAGTCTGATCCCCAGGACAAACAAATAGCTCTGATGCACAGATTAGAGACTCTTTCCTCCACTGACTCCCATGGCTTTTTTGTTTAATTATTTTCTCTTTCTTTCCTACATTAAAAATCACATATGTCAGGGTAAATATAAAAATAAGGTTACCAATACTTAAAACTATAATATACACAATCTATGCCTAAACATTAAATGAAATTTTAAAAATTAAATATTTAGAAGAACAAATGAAAGGACCAAAGACACTGGTATCGTGGGAGACCTAGATGTTTAGTCCATGATATCACCTACAAAATATGTAACATGGCAGGTTTTTTTCAAAGAACAAATCTTCTAAAATATTCAGATGAAAGTTCTGTGAAGAGGGACGCAGCCCTCTGGGTCCAAAAATGGAAACAAGGAGACATCATCCTCAGCGCCAATTGTCCCACCTCCACCATATGCTCTAGAAAAAGCTGCCTCGATTTCTAAGCGGGAACCTTGGCCAAGCGCCCATTACTTCATGGGCTTCTTGTTATTGGCCCCTCTGTACCCACTGCCCTCTCAATCCCAATAACCTCTGTCATATGGAAGAAAAAGAAGAGTTGGCTTTTCTACCCTGCTTTTCTCACCCATTTAAGGGGACTCAAAGCAGCTGACAAAGCTTTTCTATTCTTCTCCCCACCACAGATACCCTGTGATGTAGTTGGGGCTGTGAGAGCTCAGAAGAGAGCTGTGACTAGCCCAAGGTCCCCCAGCTGGCTTCATGGGGGAGGGCAGAATCAAACCCAGTATTCCCAGATAAGAGTCCGGCTCCCTAACCACTGGACCAAACTGGAAGAGGGTACACTGCCATCCAGACCAGCATGGAGGTGAATTCTGAGCTAGATTAGCCCAATGTGCCATGAAGGAAATGTTCTTGGAGAGGCAACCAGTGATATTATAGTGCTGATGCATCATAATCACACGTCATTGTGGACTTTAATTTCAGTAATTAGCAAAACATTGGCTTTGTTGCAAGTATGCTGGGATGGCATTGACTATTCTTTTATAGCTGTGTGGATTACCACAGCTTTCAATGAATATATGGCAGTGATTGCCAACGTATGACACGCGTGTCACAGGTGACATGCCAAGCCCTTTTGGGTGACAGACACGGTCACCCTGGCACCTGGGCGTGTAGTGCTTGCTTGTTCTTGAAGTGTACAAAATACCAACTTTCAATTGAAGATTTAGCAAATGTAAAGAATTATTCATTTTTGCTTTTAATAAAATACATATATCAAAAATATAACTTTTTTACTAGAGCTACAAATATCACACAATTATGGATATTTCTAGAAGTGACACAGCACCCGAATTAAGCTAGGTTTTCTTGCGAATTTTGACACACCAAGCTCAAAAGGTTCGCCATCACTGGTATATGGCCTGACTAGGGGCATTTCTACACTTGGCCTTATTCTGGAATATATCCCAGAAAAAGGAACCTGCTATTTCCATGTTAGTGCAGACCATGGGAGGCCCCAAATGAGGCCTGCCATAGTCTGCATTAGCGTGTGGCCAGCAGATCGCTATGCCGAGGTATATTCCAGAATAAGACCAAATGCAGAAAGGGCCCTGGTTTAAACAAAAAGATTCAGGATTTAGGCTCTTTCTGACTCACCTTCGATTCGATCTAAGGAGCCTCTTAGACCAAATCCTGTGCCTCTTTATGTGCACATTAATGCAGAGCAAGGAAGCCCCACCCATCCCTTAGTCCGGCTTCATCTGCACAGGACGGAACCAGATTCAGATTAAGAGGCCCATAATCCTGATCTGTTGTAGACCTGTTTAAATGGGTCTCCAGTGGGACTAAAAGCCTTTGCTCCGTAACCTGGGAGGCATGCAGATGGCATGCTCCGTAATCAGCAACTCCTGGGGGCTGCTTTTCAGCAGCGTGCCACGGTGCCCCTAAATTCCCCCACAAAGTTGTTCCTAGCCTTTGGAGGTGTATGGAGGTGGCAGCTGCAAAGCATGCATGAGCTCCACAGCTGCAGGGAGGCGCGGGCCGAATCAGGACCGTCAGTGCAGACAGCGCCAATCCAGCCCCACGCCTCTGCCTGATCCGGATCGGTGGGTCCGGTTATTCCAGCTCCCCTGGTCTGGGTTGACGGTAGGTAAGTGCAGAAAAGGCCTTAGACCGTGCTGGTTTTTAGCTTGTCTAAATATCCTGCTCTATAGGAAATCAATACTGTTGTCATGGCAACCAAAGCATCCTTGTCTTGGAGACGCACGCATCTCGAAACAGGCAGTTCTCAGCCCCAGTTAAGGACCGAGCGGAACCACAACAGCCATGTAAACCTTGCCTGGCGCTCGCAGCTTAGCAACTGTGAGTCCTGGGAGGAACCGAACATTGGGCTGCCCTTCGAAGGCACCTTGAATGCTCAGATGGTCTTTCAGTGGGGTTCCCATCTCAGCATCCCTCTGGTTCTTTGTTTTGTTTCCACGGAGTAAACAAGATGAGAAGTTTATGATGCTTTGTTTTGCTGCTGCTCCTCTTTGGCTCGGCAGGGCGGAAAGTGAGCAATCGAGCCAACAATCTGATTCCTCGTCTATCCCTTTGACCTTAGTAATGGAAGTCCCTTTAACTTGCTGGTGTTAACTGTCAAGTTGTTTGTTTTTACTGTAGTCATTGAATTTTTCCCTACTGTTTGCTGATTTTTAAATTTTCATTATTGTTGTAATTCTCACTTTGCTTATTTTAACTTGGATTTTGTAATTTTGCTTATTGTTGTACAGCGCTATGCACACCAATATTGCTATATAAATAAATTTTAACAGCAACAGCAGCAGCAGCAACAACAACAACAACAACAGCTCGTTGTTGGATCCCAGCTCGTTGTGTTTGGCAATATTCCAGATCTCGATTACTTATTCTGCTGTATTTGGAAATCCTGGAATATCCAAATATAGCAGAATAAGCAATGATGTCTGGATGCAGCCTTCGTCTGACCGCTCTGATAAACATGCTTAAGCAAAACAATCTGATTCTCTCCTGCTCCAAAGTTGTAACAAACCACGCATTTCAGTTTGAGTTACAGCTGTATCTCAGTGGTGATACTGTAATGCAGTCTGGAAAGCAGAGGGATGCTGGTTCGATACCCAGGCTCTCTATGGAAGTAGGCAGCTGCAAGCCAGCTCTGTATCTCTGCCAGGACATCTGCATAGAGGTTCCTATTAGAAGAAGAAGAAGAAGAAGAAGAAGAAGAAGAAGAAGAAGAAGAAGAAGAAGAAGAAGAAGAAGAAGAAGAAGAAGAAGAAGAAGAAGAGCCACCCAGCTGGATTCGTGGAGGAGTGCAGAATCAAACCAGGTGGCTAGGAGATGTGAGTCCAGCACTCTAACCACAAGGCAAATGGTCTCACTTGTC
This sequence comes from Aspidoscelis tigris stejnegeri, assembly GCA_023333525.1. Classification (NCBI taxonomy): domain Eukaryota; kingdom Metazoa; phylum Chordata; class Lepidosauria; order Squamata; family Teiidae; genus Aspidoscelis; species Aspidoscelis tigris. The sequence continues at coordinate 9,357,447 of JALMGA010000013.1, forward strand.
TTCTGGCCGATTCCTCCACCGTAGGGTCTCCGTGGTTCCTCTAATCCCCACTTTTCCATAGGCAGCAATGACTTCAGATAAGACAAAGTGGTTTTGGGGGGTGGGACCCATTGAGTTACTTACGCAAACTCAATAGTTTTGGGATTGAAATGCAAAGTGCCTGTCCCGTTCCTGTCCCATTGCTATTATTTATTGACACCAATGCACAAAATGATATTGCTTGCCTCTCTAATCTAAAAATCACTAAAATGGCTTGCATGAACAAAATCTACTTTCCAACTTGAAATGTATTTAGTTTACAAAATGCCTCAGCAGTTAAGGCAACAATTTACTTACGCACGTTTTGAACTTATGGACTCCATGGTGAAGTATGTATGCGAGATACCATCAGGTACCTTATGAAGAAAGACTGGGTGTTTGTGGTGCAGCAATGGTTGGAGATCTTTCTCACCTCTCGTTTACCTGTCCCTTGTATTCCTCAATAAGAACAGCCTGTTTGGGCCCCTTTTACAAAATGTGTCCCACTGGAATACAGGACGCAAGTGGGCTTACCTTCAGCAGGGAGAACATGTCCAGATGACATATAGGGTAGCTTTGTTTTTTGTTAAGGTTTCATTGAGTTGAAGGATGATGGGGACAAATAATGATGTTATTTTATCTTTGTTTTTATCCTTGTATGTTTGATATGATTTTAACTTTTCTTAACTGACTAATTGATGAAGTTCATTCATTCACTTTGAGCTGCTGTAACATGAAAATCGGATGGCTAAAAGTGGGAAATTGGGCTGGAAGATTGACTTCTAAGGCCAATATTAATCACCCTTTGTGTTCATCTTAGAGGAAAATAAGTGCTCCTAGCTCGGAGTACAGGCTTGGCATGGGGAAGGAATCAGATTCGGTTCTTTGTATCTCCCTTTGCATAGAGTAGGCAGCAGATGAGGAAAAGGCTTTTAACCTAAGATCCTCAGCTGCTTTTCACAGTTTTATCATGGTGGTCTTCCCTAGCCTCACACCTCCTGTGCTTTGAAATAACTGGGTATGGTTGAATGCCTAATTGATCCAGTTCAGCAACCCTTTTTCTTCTACTGTTGGATGAAGATCTGTCCTGGCTGCCTTTTAATTGCCTCTACATAAGAACATAAGAGAAGCCCTGCTGGATCAGGCCACAGCCCATCCAGTCCAGCATCCTGTCACACACAGTGCCCCGCCAAATGCTCATGGGCATCTCAAGCAGAGACAAGGACCAACCTTCTCCTGCTCTCGAGTCCCAGCAGATGGCCTTAGAAGCACCCCAGTTCCTCCCCCCCTCAGCCTGAAAGATGCACCTAGGCATTCGTTCTAGTAGCCATTGATACATCCGTCATCCATAAATTTGTTTAACCCTACCTTAAAGCCATCTAGACTGGTAGCTGTCACCGCCTCTTCTGGCAGCACATTCCATAAGCCGATGACCCTCTGGATGAAGAAATTCTTCCCCCTGTCAGACCTTATTCTCCTGCCCATCAGCTTCCTAGATGCCCCCTGGTTCTAGTGTTGTGCAACAGAGACAACTGCTGGTCTTCATTGCCTCTACCCATCATCTCCCCTGTGGGTCCCGTTGTGTCTACTTAGTGTCCAACTGAATGCTGATTTCTACCACCCACCGGGCACCATTCATTCTTGCGCCATGCAGATTTCTTCTCCTCCCATTCCTCTTTCCTGGAACAGAACAAAAGCAAGAGACACCTTTGCAGGGCACACCAAACAGCAGCCAGGGATTAGAGGCAGGAAATGGGCAGTGAAGTGATTAGCTCTCAGTCTGGCCCGAGTCCTGAGAAGTTATGTGACACTGTTAGCACAGTTACTGATCTCAAGGGGAGCCTGTTTGTGCTGGAAATACCAAGTGGACCAAACATTAACCACGCCAGTCCCGCATCAGATAATTCCGGTCAGACGGACAGCACTTGCCACGTTTAAACTTCACCACTGTGTTTACTAAAAACAAAAATTAAAGGGAGGAACAGGAGGCGTCTGGATGGCATGGTCCAAAGGGGGCCAGAAGGAAAGGTGGCCGGGGCTTTATGCTTTTGTCACCGGCCGGCTGGTGACGCTCCTTGGCATGCGTTTTGCTGAAGAAGCATTTTATGCCTGTGGCAGCATCCGCCGTGCAGTGAATGAGTGAGAAAAGCCCTGGTGCCAGCTCCGCTCTAAAGCTGCTTCGGTCCGCCTTCAGGTCTGACTGCTCACACCTTTTCATTTCTGTGAAGGACGTGCAGTTTGGAAGAGTGGTTAAGGAGCCGGACTCTTGTCTGGGAATACCGGGTTCGATTCCGCACTCTTCCACAAAGCCAGCTGGGTGACCTTAGGTGAGTCACAGCTCTCTTCTGAGCTCTCACAGCCCCACCTGCCTCACAGGGTGTTGTGAGAAGAACAGAAGGTTTGTCAGCCACTTTGAGTCCCCTTAAATGGGCGAGAAAAGTGGGGTAGAAAAGCCAACTCTTCTTCGAACCCAGTATTCCCAGATAAGAGTCCGGTTCCCTAACCACTAGACCAAACTGGCTCAGTTGAAAAGATGCGAGCAGGTGGACTGAAGAAGGTGTGAAGCGAGGCTGTGACCACAGCCTAAGAAAGTAGACAGATAGGTAGGCTGAGCAATTGCCAAGGTACTGCAGGCTTGCTGGGACAAGAAGACCGTGGGCTGGACAGTTCAGTCAGGGAGGGAGCGGTGCCATTGGTGAGCATGTGGAAAGCCTTTTATGTTCCATAAAATCTCAGAGGTTTGCGAGTGCCACCCTGCAAGCACGGCGTGCTATCAAAATACTTCAGTGCTTGGGCAAATCACAAAAGGTCAAATCGAGGGAGGAACAGAAGTGGAAAGCATCAAAGGTGTGTATCTGACTCTGTGCGTGTGTGCATGAGATAGAGGAGAGAGAGAGAGAGAGAAATTAATTGGGCTCTTTAATGCTTCTTGGACGCCCTGTGGCTTAATCATTACCTTTTTTATAACCTCTGTACTTAAGTCTTTGCTGTTTCCCATTACCCTGTTTCTGTCAAGATTTGTCTGCTGAATGCCGCCAAAGAAACAGCCACAGGGAAAGGGAACGGCGGGGCAGTGGAAGTGTTTGGATGGCACGCCTGCCACGCCAGGGACGGTAAGTGCCGTAAATCTCCCTTGCTCCAAGGGCGAAAGGATATCGGCCGCATTGGCCTCGCGTCGGCATCAGGAGCTGCGGAAGCATGAACGAGACCCATCGGCTTGCTTAGAAGTAAGTTTCCTAAGGGAGAAACCGTGGGAATAGAACTGATAGCTATCTGGGCAGCCAAAAGCGAAAAGCCAGACTGGCAACGTTCTGTTTGGAAACAGCACTTGTTGGATCAGATCGACTTTATAGCATAATAAACTTGCACAAACTTGTTTCCCAATGGCGTCTCGCAGCAGCTATCAAATGTTTTGCCTCCGCACCAGGCAGAGTTTTATGGCTACGTCACGCTGGAAAGTCGATGCTGCCTTAGACAGGTGTAACACCTCGCATGACAATCCCTTAAATTCTCTCTGTAAAGCTAGGACACCAAGGGCCGGGAGCTGGGACTGAAAGTCTTCAGTGCACGTCTCGAGAGATGTGAGAAAATCACAGCAAGTCTCTTACTATTAGTGTTTTTAGTGTGTTACTTTTATATTTTGTTTTTATTGATAGGGAGATCATAGATAGATAGATGAATAGTTAGATAATAGATAGATAATAGACAGATGATATCTATCTAGCTATCTAGCTAGACAACAGACAGACAATGATGGATGGATGGATGGATGGATGGATGGATGGATGGATGGATGGATGGATGGATGGATGGATGGATGGATGGATGGATGGATGGATGGATGGATGGATGGATGGATGGATGGGTGGGTGGATGGATGGGTGGGTGGATGGATAGATAGATGGATAGATGGATAGATCTGCCACACTCCAAACAATGTTGTTCATTCTGGCTCTGAACGCATTACAATAGCCATTTTATCTTTTTCTGCCCATCTCTGGTGTCCCAGGTGAGACCTGAAAAAAGCCAAGTATATTGGAACGCCAGAGTTTGTGTTCTGCTTCTGATTTTGTGCTGTTAGTTTTGAGTACTGGACTTTTTCTGTGGTTGTCCTGTAACTCTGGAGCAGCCTTCCCACTCATGCTATCCCAGGGATCAACTCCATGTGCATTTTTTTAATGCTTGAATAAAACATTTCCCATAGGTTGTCCTGCAATTTTAAGATGAGTGGGTGTATTTTGTGTTTTTCATGTTCTCTGTAACTTGCCATCGTACTTCAACCTGTTAAAACTAAGGATTAAAGAAGTTGTAGTCCATGAAAGGACTTTCCCCACACACATCTCTGGGCTGCTGGGAACTGGAGATTAAAAGATCTTCTGAACACAGCCAGGGCTAAGGTGCCCTAGAACACAGCTTAGCAGGGTGCTGTATTAATGGATGCCCAAAGATGCCCCAAAGTCAAGTTAGATGTGGACCTTTTGTATGGTCTCAAGTCCCAGTTCCTGTCAAGTTAGCAGCTTCCTTCCATAAGCCTTATGTAGTAGTAGTTTATCTATACGGTCTCAGACCAGATGTATCAAATGTTAAAAGATACAGGTATTTATGAAAGGAAAGAAATTATTTAAAACACAATATACATACATAAGACTTAAAAACGTGTGATCAAGAATGAGTGACTCAGATCAGTTCGCTCGGTTACAAGGTTTTGTTTCCTGATTTCTCCCTTATTTTAACAGCTATGGGCAGAAACTTTGCCGCAGCTAAAGTCATGCCAGGGTTAGTGTCACTTAGTAGCAGTTTGATGTATTCCGAGGTGGATCTTCCTGGGTATGAACTCAGCCTGGGCTCCACCAGTTCCTGTCGGGCAGTGCTGTATAGACTGCAGAAAAGGAGAACATGCCCCACTGTTTCCATGTCGCCACTTCCGCATGGGCAGGTTTTATGGGTAATGGGGACCTGTTGGTATCTACCCTTCAGAAGATTTGAGGGTAGGACATTCAGTCGAGCCTTTGCAAAAGCAATTCTATATCTTTTTATGTGTACGGTTTTTTTGGTACGCTGGCATATTTAATTGATATCCGTAATTTAGGCCTATATGCAAAGGGGGAGCAGGTGGTATTTCCTCTTGCAATTAAATCCTAGGTGGTGATAGCCCAGATTCTTTGTTTGATGTGCATGACGGCCTTTTTTGTCCCAGCTGGAAAAGATAGTCTGGTGATAAACCTAACTGGGAGATCTTCCGACTTATCTTCTTGTACCAGCCACAAAAGGAAAAGATAACAATCCATAAGCCACATGAGTCACTTTGAGCATGGCATCAAAATGTGTAGTTTGGCCAGGCCCACCATGTGCCTGCCCTTCAGGAGCATGGGCACGCTTGCTTCCAGTTTGGTCCATTGTGAGCCAGTTTGGTCTAATGGTTAGGGAGCTGGATTCTTATCTGGGAATACCGGGTTCAATTCCGACCTACCCCATGAAGCCAGCTGGGTGACCTTGGGCTAGTCACAGCTCTCTTCTGAGCTCTCACAGCCCCATCTATCCCACAGGGGGTCTGTGGGGGGGAGAAGAACAGAAGGTTTGTCAGCCGCTTTGAGTCCCCTTAAATGTATGAGAAAAGCAGGGTAGAAAAACCAACTCTTCTTCTTCTTCGCTCCCACCTTCCCACCCTTTCTTCTGCTCCTACAGCTTCACGTTCACTCTGTTCACAGCAACATGAAAATGATGTAGACCAGAAACGGGCCATTTTGCCGTCTTTCCTTCAAGACAGTCTCTGATGGCGGAGGAGTGCGGTGGAAAGATCTCTTTTGTTGAAGCCTCTTTCTAAGAAGAGTTCCTACTGGGAAACTCATCTGCCGTAGACTCCAGACAGCGACTGAGATGTTCTCAGAACGGCATAAACGCTTTCGCTGTACATTGTTCTGCTGTCCTACTATCCGCTTGGAATTGCAAAACAGAAATGATACATTTATAGTACGGTGATTACTAACATGATACTTTGCGGTTGCAAAATTCTTGGCGTGGCTATAAAAGCAAGGTAGAATTTAGGAAGTGAACCCCTGCAATCGAGCAACCTTGAGTAGAGATACTCTGATTTATTGAATATTTTTTATCATATATGTTTTTATTTGTTTTTATTGCCTCTTAATTGTAAATCGTTTTTTTCTGTTTTTATGTATTATCTCTTGGTTCTTTAGACTGAAATAAATTTGATCGGATTGATTGAATAATACAGTGCAGCAAAGAACCCATGATATGCAATTCAGGGAACCAGACCTGCTATAAAAGCTAATAACCTGATGACTACCGACCAATAACTCCCAGATAAGAAAGCCTCCATGATACTTAGTCACCTTTTGCACCACATGCTTACTTCTAGCCTTGGAGGGGCCATCACTGCTGAACGGCCTCCTATAAAGGGGTTATGAGTCACAGGTCTTGATGACAATCAGGGTTGGCCCAATTATTGAGCAAAGTGGAGACCCTGCCGCAGGAAACAGGGAAGCAGTGACCATTTCCGGGCTCTGCCTGCCTGACGCTCCATCGGACCATATTGCACATCCAGGGCCTCTGGATTCTGGACCTTGGCTTCCACATTTTAGGCTGCCTTTGTTATTTCGTACGAATTTGGCTGAATTCAGACATTCGTACAGGAATCGGGTGTTACAGCATTTGTATATTAACATTTGTGTGAATATGAATGTTTCCGGACATTAGTACAAATAGGTTGGAAATTCGTGAAACTGGCGAGGTGGGGAAGTGGCTGTGCCAGTCACATCTGCAATGGATCCAGAGTGCATTCAACACGGATCGAGAGCAGATTAAAAGTGGTTTCAGGTCGCATTCGATGATTTCAGAGCGGATATGTTACGGGATATTCGTACTTCGTATTGAATAGAATCCTGCCATATTTGAAGCGGATCTGTTTGAATGAATATTAATTTTCTAACATTTGGTTCATTACAAATTGAATGTGAAAAAGCCATCCATGCACATCCGTACAGGATACCCCTTTCATCAGTCTTATCCCTCCATTCCACCTCAAGGGCGCATCGAGGAACCGGCTTAGGATTTCCTCTGCTATCTCTCACTCCGATGTGACCAGGAAGGAAATCTAACGCACTAAATACATTAACATTTTCAAACTCTCCATTAATCATGGATGCTTTTGAGTTCTTCCTACTGGAGGGGACAATTTGTTCTGGTTTGTGGCTTTAAAACCCGAAAGCAAAAGGATAAATGGACTTTTAACGCACATTATCAGTGTCAACTTTGTGTTGTTTGCAGGATTTGTTAATACCGGCCGGGGTAGGAGCAGCAATCAGGCCAGATGGGTGACGAAAGCATTCGAGAGAGGAAGAAGAGTTCCATCCTAGGACCTGATGATTCTTCTGTTGTGACCAAGAAATCCAAGTCTATGAATCTACAGAAAGAGGTAGGGCAGATGGCGCAGGTTGCCTTACCAAGATTGTATGAAAAGTTTTAACATTAGAGCTGACAGACCATATAACAGGAGTGCACATAAATCATCTCCCTCTGTTCCTTACCTCACATCACACCCTGAAAAATATCAAAACACGAAATCTCGCCACCCCTTATCCTGAGCACATGTGTGGCAATCTGAACGCAGCCCCCGGATGTCCGGAGGAAGCCTTAGATTCGTGTGGCCACTAGCCAGACCCAATCCTGGGAGACGGCTGTTGAGGGCAACCGTGGGGCGCCCTCCCCCCCTCCCCATCCAGCATATTTTATGCTGAGAAAGAGGGCTCAGGTGGATGCATGCAGCGCTGTCAAAGCAGCAAATCTCCTAGTTTGCGGCAACAGCCGAGTTAATCCACAGAATGCCCATTGCTAAATGTGGGGACCTCATGGCAAAGCCCGGCAGAGTCGCTGGAGAAGGCATGAAGTCTGGAATCCTTGGGAAATGGTTGTAGCAAGATTGCTGCTGGCACTGCCTTGGTCCTCAGCACTGATATGTTGCCACTAGGGTTGTGCACACATAGGTTTTTGTGTGTGTTTGATTCATTCAAATCGATCCCCTTCAAATGAATATCCAATAGGAATGCACATGGATCTTGGATATGGATCCTGGATACAGATGCTGGATACAGATCCTGTATAAACACATGGGGGGGGGGGAATGAAGGCAATTTTGGGGCTTCAATTCAATTCAAATTGAATATCCAAAAATTCTATTCGATTCGAATCTTTAAAATTTGAATGTACCCAAATTCGATTTGAATTAAGCAAATTTGTATTTGCACTTACGAATGTCAACAACACTCGTATGTGCCCATACACATTGGGTGCTTTTCCACTGTCACTAGAAGTACCCCTTAGGTACCCATTAATGGGTACAAAAATGCCATTTCGTACCCATTAATGGGTACGAAATGGGTACTTTTAGTGACAGTGGAAAAACACCCATTGTTATACATCCTGTACGCATCCATACAGGTCTGTGTGCATCCTGTATTCATCCTGTATGCAACCAGTATTCATCCTGTATGGATCTTTACAAGTGCGTACGGATGTTTATGTGCAAGTACGCATCGTGTAGGTACCCGTACACATACAAATGTCCAAATAATTTGAATGAATAGATCTGAAAATTTGAAATTCGTTCAAATGTTTGAATTAGAATGTATAGACATTCAATTTGAATCCGAATGCCCAAATTCGAAGGAATTTGATCAGATTTTGAACGTTTTGAATATTCCTGCACATCCCCAGAACACATACATATTGGATACACATCTTATACCAATGCATACATATCAGATACGTATCCTATACGAATGCATATGTATCGATATATATCCGATACGTACCCCCAGTTTAACAAATGTCCAAACTATTTGCACACATGTTCAGAAAGATTCGTATCCGCATGAATGTTAATGTATGAATGCTGTAACTTTTGATTCATGAATGAATCTCCGAATGCATGCGAATTCATAAAGTAATGAATGTTATGAATATTTTTGTACATCCCTGATTGCCACACACTCACGTGCTCTCTCCGCTCCCATCTTGAGCAATTGCCCTTTTTTTGGCACAGGGCACAGGGGGACACTCATTACACTACTGCCTGCTTATTCCAGCACGTCCCTTATCTATCCAGGAAAACAAGTGAGCCCCCTGGAACCTGAAGGAGAAAGTCGGTTTATTAGTTTCTCGGTTGCTATATGGGGATTTCTTTCTATTACAAACTGCTGCCTTCAAGGGATTTAACAGGCCTTGGATAGAGGAAAATCATCTCTCTTATTACTAAATGCATTTAAAATATTTTCACCCTGATCCTCAACTGCAAAGTCCCTAGAATGAATTTCAGGTCAGTTTTAAGAAATGACAAACGCTTCCTTCCCAATGACTTCATGCTGTAAAATACACAACGTAAAAATGTGTTAGGAAGAGGCTTTAAAAATAAAGTCTTCATGACACTTTTTAAAAAAGAGCTAGATGCAGCCTTAATGGCTTCCGTTTACAAGACCCCAAGGCCAGCAGATTCATTTTTCATGGTCATAAATGGTGCAGTGACCATTCATCCTCCTTTAGGGAGGACAGTCCTTTTGTAAGTTCCATCCTCCCTTGAAAAGTATCCTCCTACGTGTCCTCCTTTTTGATACTGGAAGCAGGGGTGGCCGCTTTAAAGATCGCAAGAGCACGCACCCATCCTAAATCCACGGGGGGGGGGGGGGGGAGAAAATCCCATTGATACTCCAGCTGCAGGACTTGCCGTAAAAGTCAATATGGAACTGGGGCGCTTCTAAGGCCATCTGCTGGGACTCGAGAGCAGGAGAAGGTTTGTCCTTGTCTCTGCTTGAGATGCCCGTGGGCATTTGGTGGGCCACTGTGTGCGACAGGATGCTGGACTAGATGAGCTGTGGCCTGATCCAGCAAGGCTTCTCTTATGTTCTTATGAAGGATATTTCTTGTTCAGATATTTCCAAAATATTGTTACAAGATGGTACGCTGACAAAAAATATTCATTCAATGGAAAAGTACTCATTTAGATAATGGGTGTTTTTCCACTGTCACTAGAAGTACCCATTAAGTACCCATTAATGGGTACTAAATGGCATTATGTACCCATTAATGGGTACTTAATGGGTACTTCTAGTGACAGTGGAAAAACACCCAATATTATCTAAATGAGTGCTTTTTTCTCACAATTATTGTTAAAAATTAATAGGTATGTTAGGATAATTGCAAAATAAATTATTACAAATGTTTCTATTATGCATTTCTCATATTATGGTGTATTATTGTTGCAATGAATAAAATGTTTCTTTTATTTACGATATTGTTTTCTTCCATTTATCTTTGTCCTCCATTTCATTGTAAAACAGTCGGTCACCTTAAATGGTCATGACAATGGGTTTCTATTAAGTCTGCCTTTGCTCAATAGCCAAGTCCTTCCGTTTAAATCCTAGAAAGTTCACGGCATGAGTCTGGGCCAATTGCTGTCGATTAGGGATATGCATGAATGGGTTTTTTGACATTAAATTGGTAACAAATCAAATGTTAGAAAATCCATATTCGTCCGCCTAGATCCCCTTCAAATATGGTAGGATTCTATGCTATTATGAATGCATTTGTACAAATTAGTACAAATATCAAAAACATATCTGATATGAATGAATACCTATCCGACATGAATGCATTCGTATCCAATATGTATCCGTAACATATCCTCGCTCTGAAAGGGTCAAATCCAACCTGAATCCACTTTGAATCCGCTCTCGGTCCATGTCGAATGCAATCTGGATCCGTTGCAAATGTGACCGGCGCCCGGCTTTCCCACCTCCCCAGGTTAACAAACGTCCGAACTATCTATATGAATGTCCAAAACATTTGTATTCGTACGAATGTTAATGTACGAACGTCAGAATCTGGACAGATTCAGATGAGTAACAAATGTTACAAATATTTGTGCGCATCCCTGCTGTTGATCCTACCTCACAAGGTTGTTGTGGGGGTAAATTGGAGGGGAGGAGAATGCTATGCCCTGCCGTGGGCTCTTTTGAGGAAAAGTGCACCCATGGGCTGTGATTGAACACAGAACAAAAAGTACCTCCGAGATGTCTTCGAGGTGGGATTGATCACGCCGGAGCCTGCCGCTCCTCTTCCCCTGAACATTCTGTGCTAGAAAAGGTGGATTAAAGAAGGGCCACATCCCTTTGGTTATGTCTGAACACAGCTATGCCCCCAGTTCAGGAAAGGAGTACCGGTATCCCTTAAGATGTCGTTGGATTCCAGTGCCCATTACCTGAGCCAGCACGACCGAGCACCAGGAATTATGGGAACTGACCAGAGTTACCTGAATTTCTGGCCTATTGTACTAACCTCACCTGTGTAATTCTGTCTAATTATAGTACATGATGAACATTGATCAAACTGCCACTGAGTCACTTACTTCTGTTCCCTTCCCCAGGTGGGCCTGATAAGCGGAATCTGTGTCATTGTCGGGACCGTGATAGGCTCAGGGATATTTATTTCCCCCAAGTCAGTTCTACTTCATGTCGGCGCGGTTGGTCCGTGCTTGACCATCTGGGCAGCGTGTGGAGTGCTTGCTACACTGGGTAAGCCATCTGTAATGATCCCAAATCACGTGCTAAACAGTTGCACTCTTTGGAAGCTGTACAACGCTCTGCTGCGTATCTGTGGATTTCTTCTCTCTAATGCCTGGAAAGTGAAAAGATGAGAAATCAAGTGGCAAATGCACAAGCGTGGAATAGTTTCTGATGATCTCAGACCACCGTCAGACAACAGCTAAATAACGTGGAATATTGATCCCCTCTTTTATCCCTTGCTGGCTAGATAGTGGGGGTGCGCACAAATGCAATTTTTGGGATTCGGTTCAATTCAAATTGAGTATCCGAAGATTCGAATAGATTTGAATGTTTAAAATTCAAATGCCTTTACATTCGATTTGAATCAAATACATTTGAATCTATTCGTACAAATTTTTTATTTGTATTTGAAGATATGAATGGCGACAACCTTCAGATCTGTCCGTATGCATCCATACATTTTGTACACATCCTGTTTTTATCCCGTACGCATCCCACTTTCATTCCATACATATCCATACAAATGCGTAAATAGATATGGATAAGGTGTGTACGGATACGTATGTAATGCATGGGTGTTTCTCCACTGTCAAAAAGTACCCATTTTGGACCCATTAAGGACCCATTTGGGTTTGAGCCGGATGATCCCATTTCCACCATGGCACCCATTTGGGACCCGATTGTTTCCACTGCCGTGGGGGAAATCCAGATCAAACGGGTACTTTCTGCCCTTTAATCCGGATTTTCTGTAGACCCATTAATGGGGTCTACAATGGGGTCTTCTGCCAGAAAATTCGGATTAAAGGGAGCCTGTTTCCACTGGAAACAGGCAATGGGGTCTAGAGGTGGCTAGGGGGAGGGGATGCACCCATGTGGGGAGAGCCCCGAAGTTCCAGCTTCAGAGCCATTTCGGAGTCATTTCGAAATCATTCTGAAATGACTCCAAAGTCCCTCCGAAGCAATCGCCACGGACTTTGGAGAGGCTCCGGAGCTGTCAGCGCACTCCGTGTGCTATTAGCACAGACCACGTGGACTTTCCTCCAAAGTCCCTCCGAGGAGACCGGCGGTGAGACTCTGAGGTCTGCACTGATCTCTTTGGAGAGAGCGGTGGCGAGACTCCGAAGTCCCTCCGAAGTGATTGGCAGAGATTTCGGGTTCTCACTGCTGGTCTCTCCAAAGAGATCAGCGCAGACTTCGGAGGCGCTCCGAAGCGACCCCAGAGCGGCTTTGAAGTCTCTGCCGATCTCTTCGGAGGGACTTTGGAGGAAAGTCCGCGTGGTCTGTGCTAATAGCACACGGACCGCGCTAACAGCTCCGGAGCCTCTCCGAAGTCTGTGGCGATCTCTTCGGAAGGACTTTGGAGTCATTTCGGAATGATTTTGAAATGCCTCCGAAATCACTCCGAAGCTGGGACTTCGGAGATTGCACCCCCCCCGTCCCCAGAGACACCTGGGGTGACGGACCGACCCCTTGGGGGTCAATCCGGATTCCCCACATGGGTGCAAAGGTGTTTCCATGGCAGGGGGGCTTAGCACTCATTGCTAATGGGTGCTACACCTCCTGTGGAAACACATTGGGTGCTTCCCTTAATCCGGATCTACAGATCCGGATTCTGGTGCCTGGCACAGTCCACACTGGCTCTGTCCTGCCAAGAGGGAGACAGAATCAGTTGCCTTTTAAGACCTCCAGGTTTTGTCTCCTTCATGCATAAAATCTTGGGTCGCCCTTGGGTTTCCCAGCCCGGTGCATCTTCAAACGAGAGCCTCAATGAAGCGTAGGTTTTTGTAGAGATAATTTTGTAGCATTTTTTGTTTTTGTTTTGAACATGACTCCTTTCTTTCAGGGGCGCTATGTTTTGCCGAACTCGGCACCATGATAACAAAATCGGGAGGAGAATATCCCTACCTCATGGAGGCCTATGGCCCAATACCTGCCTACTTATTTTCCTGGGCCAGTCTGATAGTCATTAAACCCAGCTCCTTTGCCATCATTTGCCTCAGCTTTGCTGAGTATGTATCTGCCCCGTTCTACCCTGGCTGTGCCCCCCCTGTTGCGGTCATCAAATGCCTTGCGGCGGCGGCCATTGGTGAGTATTCAGCATGGTCGAGAAGTCATGAGATGGAAAAGGAATAGGCACTAGACTAGAAGGAAGTCCAGAGCAGTCGTTTTTATTTGGAATGGCTTTGATATTTGGAAAAGAAAGTGGCATAAAAATATCTCAGATCAATAAATAAGAAAAGTGGGCAGAAACAAACGAACCAGTAATGTATTGCTTTAGACTCATTTAAACGGTACTGAGGTTGCCTGCCATAAAGAAGAAGAGTTGGCTTTTATGCCCCATTTTCTCACCTGTTTAAGGTGACTCAAAGCAGCTGACAAAGCTTTCTGTTCTTCTCCCTATAAGGGAACACCCTGTGGGGAGGGTGGGGCTGAGAGAGCTCAGAAGAGAACTGTGACTAGCCCAAGGTCACCCAGCTGGCTTCATGGGGGAGGGCGGAATCAAACCCAGTATTTCCAGATGAGAGTCTGGCTGATTGGCCAAGATTCCCTGGGAAAGCAGATGGCTCAGGCCGATTGGTTAGATTTCCTAAGTAGCCTGGTACAGGTTAATTGGTTGGAATTCCCAGGGGAGACAGATGTCATAAGTTGATTGACGTCCCTTACAGACTAGCAAATAAAAACCTGCAGCTTACCTGGCTGCAGTGGGACGACTCATTGCTCCCACGCCAAATGGAGGTCTGCAGCTTCCTCCTCGGCAGCTGGAAACTTCGGTGGCACGTGTGATGAGGCACGTGTCATATGGGCTGGGGCAGCCAATAGGAGCTGAGCTGCAGAATGGCGGGAAACTTCAAAATTACCTGATACTGTGGAGCAAGTGTTGACTGTTCCGCAGCAGGTAAATCTGAAGTAGCGACACGTCAGCTGCGACACCCACGCATCGAATGCGCAGTATCCCCCAGTCTGGACACACCCTGAGTGTTGTAAATATGTAAATAGTATAAATGTAATTGTACAAGTCAAGGATTCTCCTGACTAGGGTCTTTTCCGCACTAGACCTACTGGGTCAGCCTGTGGATTCTCTGGCAGTGGAAGCATCTCTGTGCATACTGCACCATCCCCTGGGCAGGTAGTTGTGGAGCACTAAAAAGTGCTCCACAGCTATACTAGCCGTATCTGGGACATGGCTAATACGGCCCGGCATGCAGCCTTTGGACCTCTTCCAGGCAGAGTGCATGGGTTGGGCAGTTGCTGCTGCAGCTGCATGCTGCGTTACCAAGTTGTGGCAGCAGCGTGCAACATGCGTGGCTATTGTGGCACCACAATGACTGCTGCTAGTGTATCAGCGATTCCACTTACCTGGCAGTTGGTGAAGTGCTGGCTAAGTTTGGAGTGTATGAGGAGTCCCAAAGTGCAGATGCTCGATCCATCCCAGTCATTCAGTAGTTTCTGCTTCTGAATGACTTGGACCCCAAATATCTAAAGGAACACCTTCTTCCATATCAATCTGTCTGCGCCTTAAGATCTGGAGCTTGGGCCCTCCTGGTTGTTCCACCACCCTCAATAGTAAAAGGGGTGGGCACCTGGGAGAGGCTCTTCTCAGTGATGGCCCCCAGGCTATGGAATAGTCTCGACCATGGGAATATACTGTCTCTTCCCCCTTTACAGATACTGTTACTGTTTTTAATACATATGTCTGATTTTAAGTGTTGTTACCTGCCCTGAGACCTTTGGGTATAGGACAGGATAGAAACACAAACAAACAAATTAATTAATTAATTAACTAGGTGCAAAAATGCCCAAGAATAAGACTTTATGCTCAAATCCTTGTTCCATTAATAAGTGATTTCCTGCTTGCTCTTATGAACTCTGGGCCCTGTTGTTGTTTATGGTGACCGAGCTGAACTTCATAGATAGACTCTTAAACATGTGGGACGGCTCTCTTTAATCTTGGCTCTGTCTATTCCCTTAGTGACCATTACACTAGTGAATTCTCTGAGTGTGAAGCTGGCAAGCTACGTTCAGAATTTTTTCACTGCTGCCAAGATGATCATTGTCCTCATTATTATCATTAGTGGCCTTGTTCTTCTCGCCCAAGGTATGTTCCTCTTCTTCATGCTAGGTGAGATGCTCAGTTCAAACACACATAGAAATTGATCCCACCAGCCCTGGATAAAACAAATGTAGGATAATGCAGTTCAAACGAAGACTAAATTAGCCCACCTCCTCTAACGTTACTATACTGTGGGCCTGTTGTACTTTGCTCACTGGAGTGGTGTGATTATACCATTTCAGTGAAATCAAAATCAGGCACAGAGAAGCCATCCACACTTGGAGTGCATGTGCACTCCCCAACCAGAGCACCAGAACGTCAAGTGTGGATGGCCCAGGCTGGCCTGGCTAGATCACCATGGCAACAGCCACAATTTTCACTGGGGATCAGCCTGTGGCATGTGACTTTGCAGCCTCAGCCACCAACTAGTTTTCAGCAGGGGTAGGAGCTTCTGAATGCTCTCAGCAGTGCCCAGATCCAGCCGTGACCGGCAATCTCCCCAGTTGGCTTTCCAAACCACTTCTATAACCTTGCCAAGGAAACTAACTGCATATGTCCTCAGTGGTCATGCTGGACTTATTTCACAGGATTC
This sequence comes from Aspidoscelis tigris stejnegeri, assembly GCA_023333525.1. Lineage (NCBI taxonomy): Eukaryota > Metazoa > Chordata > Lepidosauria > Squamata > Teiidae > Aspidoscelis > Aspidoscelis tigris. Next base: position 9,373,681 of record JALMGA010000013.1, read on the forward strand.
CTATAAAACAAAATTGGGAAGGGGGAGAGAAGGTCTATTTCTATCTCCGTGAGGTCCTTGGAGAAAATATAAGATATAAAGACAGCATGAAACATTCATTTCCCAATACAGTTTTGAAGGCATGCCTTTTCTCCGGCTTGCTATTTTCTCCTTTTGTCCTGCTGATTCCTCTTTTCCTCTGTGACATGCTTGGCCAATCTATGGCTGTTGGAGCATAGTATTTCATTATCCCTGGCTCAAGACCTGTGTCCGGTGTTCTCATCCCACCTCTAATGCACGTTAAAAGGCCAGAAGAAGCACTTAGGAAATTGACGAGATGAAGACACTACCACCTCCATGGACCTTTGAGCCACTTTTGGCCTGCTTCGCATGAACATAGTCCTCTTCAAAGGCTGCCGTAAAATGCATGCTAAGGAGCATCATCTGCAACTAAGCAGTGTGTGTGAGAGGGATGCACACAAATGTTTTTTGGCATTTGGTTCGAAATGAATTGAATGTTCAAAAATCCATATTTGTGCAAATAGAACACATTCAAATGTGTTAAAATTCTATTCGATACGTATCTATTCGTATGTATTCATATGAACATTCCATTCCATCTGCATATGAAGAGATACGTATCTGATACGATTCCCCGGCGTAACGAATGTCCAAACTATTTGTACAAATGTCCACAAACAATTGCATTCGTTCGATTGTTAGCATACGGATATCGTAACATTCTATTCGAGTTCAAATGTCTGAATTCTACCAAATCCAGCTGAATTTCAAATGTTATGAATATTCGTGCACATACCTAATGCACAAATCCGATACCTTGAAGCGGCATGCCCAGGGATGTCTCTGGAAGTACCCAGAAAAAGAAGAAGGTGGCGTTTGTACCCCACTTTTCTCGCCCATTTAAGGGGACTCAAAGCAGCTGACAAAGCTTTTCTATTCTTCTCCCTGCAACAGAACGCCTTGTGAGGTAGGTGGGGCTGTGAGAGCTCAGAAGAGAGCTGTGACTAGCCCAAGGTCACCCAGCTGGCTTCATGGGGGAGGGTGGAATCGAACCCGGTATTCCCAGATAAGAGTCCGGCTCCCTAACCACTAGACCAAACTATATTATGTGGATTTTTCAGGCTTCATTCAGGCCTGAAATGCCCAGCAAATAAAATCAAACTGGGGAATTTGCCGTGCATTTGGGATTTCAAAGAAGCCTGCTAAACCCACAGGCAGTTCCAGGGGCACCTCTCAGCTGCTACTGAATGTGTTTATATGGTTTTGGCATAAGCTACCAAAGATCACGGGACTTATATAAGACCACTGGATTCGTAGCGGGGAAGATTTCACAGGCCACATTTTGTCAGATGGATGACAGTTTCTGTTTCTTTCTTTTGCAGGAAAAACTCAAAACTTTGTGGATTCATTTGACGGTCCCCCACTTAGCGTGGGTGCGATCAGCCTGGCATTTTATAATGGACTCTGGGCATATGATGGCTGGTAAAAATAAACACATTTTCTGTCATTCCTAACCAAAGTGTAACTTTTGGATCTATTCTAGTGTGTCTCCATTACACGTTTGCAGAGGCCTTGTTTGGAAACATGCATATTCGACATCTAAGAAAGGAAGGAAAGCTAAAAGGAGACTAGACATCACCCTCATCACTTGGAGGAATGCCAGGACAAAATGGGGCTACATAGTGAAGGGCATCTTATGCACACCATGAATATTAGCCGTGGAAAGAAGCCAAACATTTACTTACCTTTAAGCTGACAGGCTAAGTACAAAGTTGCAATATGGGTGGTATGGTATGGCCCATTTGTTGAGGTGGCCTTTGGTCCCCACAGAGCATGGCTTCATCCAGACAAGCCTCTTTTTTCACACTTAAGCTCGCTTTGTCTACGTACAGCCTGCGGGCCAAGTGAGGCATAGACCACATTTTATCTGGCCTTATTCCAAGGTCCAGATGTGAGCCTCATCTGGTTTCTGAGACAGCAGTGAGCATTAGGAGGTCATCGAAGCCAAGTAGGTTCTTCCAAACCATCTGAGGTCTGGAAGAAGAACGTGGCAAGCGAGAAGCAGCTGTGCAGAGAGAATTCCATGGGTCCCTATCTGTTGGTCCCTTGCCTGGGAGAAGCCATACAGGCTAGGCCACCTAGAGAGAGAAGATGGGAGGGTACATGTTGTGTTGGTGCCAGGGTGAAGGCAAGGCTGAAGCAGTGTCTGCTATTGCCGGGTTCCTATTTAGGCTCTTGATCACAGTGAGCAAGCTTGGCCTTGTGGGTAGAGTCTTCTCTGGAAGTCTCCCAATTCTGCTCTCTTCCATGAAGCCAGCTGGGTGGCCTTCAGCTCTCACACCCCTAGCTCATCATGTAACAGTAAATCCTTTGATGTAGGTTAAAAGGACTCCTACTTACTTTAACAGACACCACCATTAACTGTGAAGAATAGTTCATATTTACTTGGAAGTAAAGCCCAATGAATTCACTTGTAAGCATATTTGCGGTAACCGTGGCCTTGCAAAATAACAGTGTGGTTATCTTCTTTTTCTTCTTAGGAACCAGCTCAATTATATCACAGAGGAGCTGAAAAATCCTTACAGGTAAGAATGAGAAGAACGCTATTTTCTTGTCCTTTGTTATTAGGATGATTGTTGCTATAACCGCTACCACTACTGCTATGGTTAAACAAATTCATGGGGGGGAGCGGTGGAACCACTCGTTCTTCCATTCCCTGCGGTCAGCGGGCAGGGGAGTCGGCATCCGCGCAGGTGCGGTTGCGATGGGGGCCATGTTCAATTGCGGGCTTCCGACATGACATGACCTCCAATCCCCAGTCACTGAGTCGTGAGACGGGTGTCCAGTCAGCAACCAAGCAGTGGGTGCTGTGCATTTGATCACAAGCGCCGACGTGATCGGCCGCAATACGTCTCTGTGCTCAAACACGCCCCTCTCGCAACCGTGTCTGAGCATTTCATGGGATGGCCAATTGCAACAGTGAGGTGATGGAACTCCTGGCTTCGGATGCAGCGGCGCGAGCTGGTAAACGGGAGGACCATTCACACTTCTGGCTGGTAATGGATGCTTTGGGGAAGCTAAACAAATGTGAATGGTCCACCTTGACCAGCAGTTTAGCAGCCCTAGTTCAAGGCAGCCTAATCAGGTAAGCGTGAAAAGGCCCCAGGTCTGTATGTCTTAGGTAGCGACACCGCAAAGTCAGACTCTGCAAGGGTGAGAGACACAGTGGGGAAATCCCGACTCCTTCTGCCCAGGGCAGCTGCCAGAGTGATGCCATACTGGAAAGCAACTTGGGCAAACGAAGCTTCCTGTCATGTCTGCTTCCTTTCTCACACTTCTGATCCCCAGCTGGATCCCAGAGGACAGGTGTCCGCACAAGTACAGCGTGTGCTGACAGCTCATCTCTTTATGTTGTGTAGAAACTTACCACTCTCCATCATCATTGGAATCCCGTTGGTCACGGTGTGCTACGTTCTGATCAATGTCTCCTATTTCACGGTCATGACGTCAACAGAACTTCTGCAGTCTCAGGCCGTGGCCGTGGTGAGTGTAAGAGGGATCCAGAAAAATCACGTCCCTCCATGTCTTGACTAAGCCAGGCTGTAAGTCAGTTCTGGACTAATGAATCCCATGTTGCGAGAAGGGCTGGCTGGCTGGATGATGAGCCAGTGCAGCTCTTTTAAGACTGGTGTGATGTGCATCTGGTCAGCTGCCCCAGTCAGCAACCTCGCAGCTGCATTCTGCACTAGCTGCAGTTTCCGAACCGTCTTCAAGGGCAGTCCTATGTAGAGTGCATTGAGATAGTCCAATCGAGAGGTTACCAGGTTATGAGTGACTGTTGCCAAGTCGTCTCTGTCCAAATCACAGTTGGGACTAGGCACTCCTGGCCATGGCATCCACCTGAGCTTCAAGCATCAGCGCTGAGTCCAGGAATACCCCCAAGTTACACACCTGTCCCTTCCAGGGCATTGTGACCCCATCAGGGTATCTCCAAACTACATAGACCCAGGACCCTGTGACACCCAGCACCTCTGTCTTGTTTGGGTTCAGCTTCAATTTATTGGCTCCCATCCAGCCCATTACTGCCTCCAGACATCTGTCAAGTACTTCAACCACCTCCCTGATTCAGATGGCACAGAGAGATAGAGCTGGGCATTATCTGCGTATTGATGACACCTCACTCCAGATCTCCTGATGACCTCTCCCAGTGGCTTCATATAGATATTAAATAACATGGGAGATAAGATCAACCCCTGGGGAACCCCACAAGTGAGTACCCAGGGCATCGAATAGTATCTCCAATACCCACTATCTGAGATCGGTTCTGCCAAGCACTGCCTCCCACTCCTAAACTCCATAGCCTCTCCAAAAGGATACCATGGTCAATGGTATCAAAAGCTGCTGAGAGGTCCAGGAGAAGCAACAAGGAGGCATTCCCCCTGCCTCTCTCCTGGAGGAGGTCATCAACCAGGGTGAACAACGCGCTTTCCCTGCCATAACCAGGCCTGAAGCCAGATTGAAATGGATCTAGATAATCAGCTTCTTCCAAGCATGCCTGCAGTTGAACGGCGACAGCTCTCCCTAGTAGTACCTTGCCTACCTTCAGAGGTGCAAGGGGTTGTGCCATACAAGGGGGTCTTCTCTGTGGTGCCCCCCCCCCCCAGGTTTTAGAACAGCCTCTCAATGGAGGCATGCTGGGCACCAGGCTAAAATATTACCTCTTCTACTGGACCTTTGGTTTCTAATTCCTCTGAATCTAGTCCTGCCAGGGTAGAAAGGAAGGGAAGAAGATGGGTGGGTTATAAGTATGTGTTTTATCATATGTTGTGAGCTGGCCTGTGACTTCCAGGTGAAGGGTGGGATACCAATGTTATAAATGAAATAAACTTGTGCAGTCAGCTGCCTTGACTTTGTCTTACATTAAAACAGGCTTGCTTTTATTCCTCCCTTTGCAGACCTTTGGAGACAGAGTCCTTTATCCCGCTTCCTGGGTGGTTCCTCTCTTTGTAGCTTTTTCTACCATTGGAGCAGCCAATGGAACTTGCTTTACTGCTGGCAGGTAAAATAAACAGACTGAAATATTTAGATCTTTCTCCCCCTCAGTAAGATTTAGGCTGCGTCCAGACATGTCAATACTGTGCAGTTGCGATGGGGGCGTCACACGCGACGACTGATGGATCACTGTTGCGACGCATCATCCCATCACTACTGTAGTGCACATTCACCTTAATCCTGGATTAAGGACACTCACTGTGCAATATTAAGAAAATTCAAATCTTCCCACCAGTCCAGACAGGATGGTGAGAATAGACGAACGAGAGCAGGAGGGCAGCTCAACTCTGATTGGCTGCCTCATCCCACATGGCCACGTGTGCCGACTCAGCTCTCACAGCTTCTGAGGAGGACGCTACAAAGCTGCTTTTTTAGTCTGGATGGCAGGTCGTCGCTGTACAGCAGGTAAGCTGGGCTTTTAAGCTTTAACTGTGGATTTCTTCCGCAGGTCTGGACGCAGCCCAAAACTGTGCAATGAGTTGCACATAGGGGAGAGAATCCTGTATATACTGTTTCTGTTTTTTGTAGACAGCTATCCTAATGATGTAGGTTAATTAGGTATACACAGCTTCTCAGATCTTCAGTTTCTTATATATACATTCATCCAACCACTTTGAAGGTTATGTATGCTGGGAACTGACAAAACGTTCTCTGATCAAATAACGTCATGATTAGCATCATTCTTGGCTCAATCCTGTGAAACATCACACAAGCCTCGTTCATGACATTGCACGGTGCTGCAACACATTTTAAAGTAAACATTCGGTGGGCCTGCCTCCTGTTATTTTGACTCCATCTGTACAAAATGGAGGCAGATGTGAATTGACCCAGATCTACTGTAGACCTCTTTAATCAGGTCTATAATCAGACTAAGGGGCGTGTTCCAGATCACAGAGACATGCAGATCAAAAGCTACTGGGGGTTGCTTTTCTGCCCCATAGCATGCTGCTAAAACACACACACACACACGACATACACACCAGCCACAAGACTAGGAGCTTTTGTTCCTGGTTGTTGGGGGGCAGAAGCGGTGACGCTGGCATGAGCGTCACAGCCACGGGGGAGCCTGAACTGGATCAACACTGTTAGTGCAGATGGGATTTCTCCAGCCCATGTCTCATGTGACCCAGATCAGAGGGTCTGCTTATTCCAAATCTACTTACCTAGGCCAAAACTAGGTAAGTGCAGAAAGAGCCTCAGGTTGCAGATGCTGGAGGCCCAGATATAGCACCCTCTGACAAAGCTCCTCTCCTTCAGAAGAAATCCCACAGGTATGGGAAATACAATATTTTCGGTGTCTGCCTCCCTTATTAACCAGCACCCTAGAAAGAATTGCTAGGTATATATATGCAATGGAGGAAGGAGCATTTCGTAGTGAAAATACATTTTTTTAACCAAACCAATTTTCTTCCTAGGCTTGTGTATGTGGCAGGGCGCGAAGGGCACATGTTAAAGGTGTTGTCTTATATCAGCGTTAAGCGTTTAACTCCAGCCCCTGCAATCATATTTTATGTAAGTACAACTTTTATACTACTAAAGTACATCCTTCAAGCTTCAAATAAAATCATTACTCACAGCCTGGTCCCAAAATTAAATTAAGAACATAAGGACGTAAGAGGAGCCCTGCTGGATCAGGCCACAGCCCATCTAATTGCTTTGGAAGCTCTGTGGCGACACACTGCTACTTGTTTACCTGCAAACCTATCCCTATGGAGGCTTTGCATTACAAAAAGGTCAATCATACATCAAATTAATTTGCCCAGTCTAATGTGGAACAAGCAAAACTGCGCTTGAAGTTTTCTGACCAAAACATGCAGCCACAATTAGTGGTTTATAGTAATATACTCATAATCTTGCGAATTCTGAACTTTCGTTCCACGCCATGTTTGATTACACCCTCCCCCACGAAGCCAGCTGGGTGACCTTGGGCTAGTCACAGCTCTCTTCTGAGCTCTCATAGCCCCACCTACCTCACAGGGTTTTCTATTGTGGGAAGAATAATAGAAACTATCAGCCACTTTGAGTCCCCTTAAATGGGTGAGAAAAGCAAGGTAGAAAAGCCAACTCTTCTTCTTCCTCCATGAAGCCAGCTGGGTGGCCTTGGGCTAGTCACAGCTCTCCTGTGAGCTGTCACAGCCCCACCTACCTCACAGGGTGTTCTGTTGTGGCAAGAATAATAGAAAGCTTTGTCAACCGCTTTGAATCCCCTTAAATGGGTGAGAAAAGTGGGGTGGAAAAGCCAACTCTTCTTCCCCTAACTTGTTTTCTCTGCCTTCAGGGTACCATAGCCATTATATATATCATCCCAGGAGACATAAACACACTTATCAACTACTTTAGCTTTGCTGTCTGGATATTCTATGGTCTAACCATCCTGGGACTCATCATCATGCGCTTTACGAGGAAAGATCTCGAAAGACCTATCCGTGTGAGTATAGGGGCTTCGTTGCTGGGATTCTCCCTGGTAATATACTCAGTGCATCTATATGCTGCCCCCAGGGAGAAAAAATGGCTTTATTTTTGTACTTGAGTCTAAAACCACAAAACCCAAAGCTGCATTAGATGTGATTTTAAATATATTCAGGCTCAGGGTTGAATGCACAGAGGCTCAGTCTATATCAGTTATACAGTATAAAAGGTCTGAACAAAGGGCGCATCTAGACAGGGTTAAAAATGCATATGGAATGTGTTGCTTTCAATGTGCCAGACAGGTTTAAAGATTCTCTATCATAGGTGTTCATTACAGCCCAATAGTCCAGGTTTAAAAAATAGGGATTTGAAAGACGATCAGTGTGGAGTGTTTCGTTACACCACAATTTCCTGCGAGTTTTGATGAACTGTGAAAGAACCCATGAGAACTCACCTCCACCTCACAACACCTGGGCCTATCAAAGCAGGCAGGCAGGCAGGCAGGCAACCAAACCAGTCTGCTTACAGCAGCTCTGCCAGCCAGTATAGACGGTGAAAGGGGATAAAGAGGCTACTTCTGGAAACTAAGTTCGAGAAGCAGCTGAGCCAGGCAGGAAACTTGACTTCTGCCCTCTGATGGGTTCACCCTTTTGAACAGATGCCAAGGTGCAAGGGGTGGCTATCTTGTTGCTGGGCAAGATGGAGCAGGAAACACAGTCAAGTCCAGGAAGGGTGAGAGCACATTCCTTTCTGCTGTGAGGTTTCTTTTTCAGTGGGCCTTTTCGCCCCTCACCCAATGGGATCATCTGAGTATGCTCCCACACTGCACAGAGATGCTTCTGTCTCAAAAGCGTCCGTGTGCATGCTGGAGCATCCCCAGGCAGATAGCTGAGGAGCTCCACAGCTATGCTAGTCACACAGCACAACCTCAAATGCTGTTTGCACCTCTTCTGGGCAGAGCATGAGGTGGACCTGTGTAGCCTGTTGCCGCAATGAGGAGATCACAACAGCCACACTTACTCAGCACTCAAATGTGATCAGACAGGGCTTTTTTCAGTCACTTTACCAAGGATGGTCCAATCTGTAGACACAGAAATTGCATCGAATGGTAAACTGGTTGAGTGCCCCCAAACCTACCTCATTTGGCCGTCCTTTTTTCTTTCTTCACTTTAGAACCCTGTCAACAGATGCTCCTCAGTGATTGGCCAGCCATATGCCCAGTTTTCCATGGCCCTGACTGTATGCACACCCATAGCAGCCATTTCTAGGCTATGATTGGCTATATTTCCCTCCTCTGGAGCTTCATAAGAATCACTCTTGGTGTTATGATTTCCCATTTGAGGAAGGGCCACCGATTCCCAGGCTTCAGGATGGTGTAAAGCGTATGCAGTGGTAAAATGTCTGATGTCTCAGGCTCCAACTCACCCCAGGGAGCACCTCTTTAAGAATGGGTGTTTTTCCACTGTCACTAAAAGTACCCATTAAGTACCCATTAATGGCAGATAGTGTTCCTATCTCACCTCTAAAGCATATTAATTGCACTTTGGCTATGCATTTTATGACCAGTGTAGATTAGAGTGGCATGGGAACACTAGTGAATGGCAGCAACTACCATCTTTAAGATACTTTTGCATCACTGTCTTGCTTTTTATGAAACTCAATGCATGCTCTTCAATCCCTTTGAGAACCTGGGATTTCTCAACATACACTAAAGGTTGTTACTCCCCCCCCCTTGTCTTGCAGGTACCTCTCCCAATCCCTATTATTGTGACATTGGTCTCCATTGTCCTGGTCCTAGCACCTATCATCACTTCACCTGAGCTGCCCTATTTATACTGTGTTCTATTTATTCTTAGTGGACTCATCTTTTACACATTGTTTATTCACTTTAAATTCAGCTGGGCTCAAAAAATCTCAGGTGAGTATGATTTTTTGTTAGGTGGTTTCCATCTAAGATTCTGATAAAATATTCTGCAGTCCAGCCATTTAGAGGTATCCTACTTCAAAAAGGAAGCAGTGAAGTACAAAAAACAGCTTAAAATAGAAAGCAGGTGGGATGGACATATTGCAGTTCAAAGGGAAAATATACTTCTGAACAGACTCTTGGCATCTAGCATAACTGTGCAAAGAGAACTAGAAATGCCCCCAGTTTGCATAATGAAAATAGGAAGAATCAGCAAAAAGCCTAAATTCTTATTATTCTGCTTCATTTTATTATTTTATAATAAAGTTGCAACTCTGTATCATGTGTCACAAAATTTGGATCAAATACTTAAGTTCAACTGGTTCTATAAAGTAACACTGTTTATGAATTTTCATCTTACAAAAATCTGTCCTAAACTGATAGTTGCAGTATTCATTGCTATTTATTTATTTAATTTTATTATTCGTATTTCTATCACGGATATTGGGAAAAGACAAGCTGCTTCTACATTTGGCTCCCTTGGCCACTAGTTGAAAAACAGCTGCTGTGAAATTGGACTTATTCTGGTATTTTCCTGTTCAAATTGTTGCAAATTGTCAGCTCCATATCAGGGCTAGTATTCTAAGCTTCCTCAAAACAATAAAGACGTTTAGAGATTTGCGTCTTTGAAGAACGATCGCTCCCTAATTTGACAGAGGTAATTGGTGAAGAGGGTGTATTTTGAAAAGGATAGAGAAGCAACTGGTGGACCACTGTATGAGGGTGCCTCCAGACAGCGCCAAAAACTTTGCCACTGCTGCTGATCCAGTGGTCATGTGATTGGACACCTGACCTTCAGCCAGTAGCAGCGGCGGGAAACGTGTGCCGTTAAAAACTGTTTTATTGGAAGGGGGATTCTGCAGAGTTTCGATCATCCTGTCTGGACTACGGGACACAGTTTTACTCCCTCCCTGCGCTGTTTTCCTTGGTCCAGTCGGGATGACAGACAGCAACTGCACTGGGAATTTGAAGCTTTAAGAGTGCTTTAAGTTCTCTGGACACACCCTAGACAAGACGGGTCGTTGTGGCCTGATCCAGCAGGGCTCCTCTTGCATTCATGGAGGCCAGGTGTTGCCCAGGTACCACCTCCAGATTGAAGAGATTGAAGGTTGCCTCTAAACCGGCGGTTCTCAACCTTCCTAATGCCGTGACCCCTTAATGCAGTTCCTCATGTTGTGGAGACCCCCAACCACAGGGGCGAAGCAGCTGGGAAGTGGGAGGGAAGGGTGTCAGGAGACTTGTCGCGACCCCTCTGAAAGGGTAGTTCGAACCCCAAAGGGGTCCCGACCCCCAGGTTGAGAACCACTGCTCTAAAGAGCATTGGCAGGGAATTGAGAGCAGGTGAAGGTTTTGCCTTTGCCTTCTGCTTGAAAGTGGGCAGAAGCAATTGGTGAGCCACTAGGCGAGACAGGATGCTGGACTAGATAGGTCGTGGCCTGATCCAGAAGGGCTCCTCTTTTGTCCTTAAGCAGCTGAGCTAGGTAGCAATGAAGAGCCCCAGCCTCTTGTTTAATATGTTTGCACTTACACACTTACCCCTTTAAGCAGGAATACAACTAATATGAACTGGACTGGCCAGAACACAAGAAAGCACCCACCATCCAGATCAAAAACTGACACTCACCATAGTTGGAAAACATTGTGAGGAGTACACTTCTAAAGAGTAACCATGCAACTTCTGTATTTCAGAACCCTTTACTAAGCACCTGCAGATGCTGCTAGAGGTCGTTCCGCCAGAAGACGATACTGAATAAAGCCTTTTTCTGTCCTGAAAAGACAAGGGTCTGGCCCTGGGCTCAGGATACAAGAAGCATCATTTGACTTCCATAGCTGTGGCTCCAAGCTCTCTGGGCAGATGCTGTGCACTTGTCTTTTAAGTATGTTCAGCCATACTTAAATCAGGCCCGTTGCTCTGACGTCCGTTCATTTTGGAGCACAAAAGCTCATCAGAAGGGATCTGTATGAGAAAGGACCGATGGGAGGATTTCTGGGTCTGGAAGCTTGATTCTGGACAAAGGCACCCAAAGGCAAAGCATCTATGCCTCAGCTAGAGGAATGCCTTTCCATAAGCAAGAAAGGAAGGATTGAATAGGTAGCATTATACTGCCATCTACCACCAATAAACATGGGAACAGCAATGTAAGTTTGTATGTATTTCATGTGCTACCGATATGCAGGTGACGGGAGCTCAAAAATGACAGGTGAGCCTATAGGGGGAAAGGGGACATAATCAGGGAGTAGTTACAATGCACAGCATTACTCAAACTGCTGACGTAAGTAGTACACTGTAAAATATGACTATGGGCCCCTTCACGCTAGGTGAAAAGGGGACTCCCAGAATGCCCCACTACGGGGCATATGTACTGCATGCAGTCAGACCTATCCTAGAAACAATATGTGCCCCACAACTATACTAGCAGCTCACCTGGAGCAAATTCGCACTTCCTGTCCGGTCCGGGGGGTGGGGAAAGTGAATTTGCCGACAAGTGTCCACCCCTATGCCTGGACACTTGCCACTGGACCACTGGTCGTCACAGGATCAACAGTGGTGCGACACTCGTGTGCAGTAGTTCCAGTGCATCATGTGACTTGTGGTGTCACGTGCGCCTCCATCACCAAAGAGATGCAAATGGGCCTCGCCAGAACTAGACAAGGATGGGACTGGTCAAGGTAAGTGTAAGTCAACCCACAATGCACTCCTGCATGGAAGGGGCTGTTTCTGAGTTGGGAATGGCCCCAGAATAGCCTGGTGCAACTCAGCTCACATCTCTTCTGGGCGAACAGAGGGTGGGGAGGTGTGGCGCAGGCAGAGTTGCACACAGTGTCACCTGTTGCCATGGCAATGGCACCATGCATGCCTGTTAGTGCTGTTGGTGTGGACCACAATTGCCTCTAGTATAGAGGCGATTCTCACTTAGGTGGCGCTTGGTGACGCACCGGCTAAGTTTAAAATAGTTTGGGTGTCACAAAGTGCAGAGGCCCCAAACAGTCTAGAAGTCAGCCTATTCTCCCCATGTCTCTGCCTTGATACACTGAAGGAGGAAGCAAACAGACGCTGGGAACCTTTTTTGCAGTGACACAAGTTTTCATGGACACAGTGGATTGTGGACTAGAGGGTTATTGAGGCTAATAAACAGATCAACATGGAATCATACCAATGGAACAGAAGGGTAGTTTGCAAATACTGTGTTTTCTCATACAAAATGTGCATTCTCAGCAGTGGAGCTACGGCCCCCAAATACTACACATCAGCTGAGCATTAGAAACATGAGACCACCAAAGCACAAAATAATTAGGAGGGAAGCACCAACAAGTGTTTCTTGCTACCAAGAGAGCAGGATCTGGACCAATTCTGTGACCCAAAACTCACAAAGGATTTCCCAGCTATTCTGGGTTGCTGAATTTGTTCCAATGATACTCTGCTGGTCCGCTTTTAGTGTTGTCTGTGCCTGGGCAGCTGGGACCAATGGTTACTCTTGGTAAATTAAAACCAAGAATGCAGTAAACTATCTGTCCTGGTACTTTCAGCAAGGAACCCAGCTAAATCAGCTTTTTAAAAAAGCCTATGGCATTAAAAAATATACAACTATTTACAATTTTCATAGCAATTTTAAAGACCCTTTGCTGCTGCTGCAGAGTACTGAATGGAACAATAGGGTTGATAAGATTCATAGCTGCTCCCACCAAGCTTAAAGATTTGTTCGCAAGGGAAGTGTGATTTGGGTGCCATGCTTTCTTTCTCTGGCAGGAATGCTCAAAAGGCAGCCTGCTAGATCTCACAGGACTACAACACCCATGGTAGGTGGCACAGGGAGCCCTTTCAGCAGATGCACAAGGATCTGGTGGCACCAACAGTCGGTATGCAGGGAGCACCATAATGCTCATGGCAGTGTCTGATCTGCCATGCTTTGCATTAAAGGTGCTGCCTACACACTGGCCTTTAGAGCTGAGTAACCTGTGTGTTAACTCTCCCAAGTGTTCCCTCATGAAGGCTGAAGACCTGAACCCCTGTCCTACGTGTTCATGAGATTTTATCTTGGGCTGTATAACTGCAGAGAGAGCTCTGATGATATGTGAGGGCAAGGTTGCCCTGGGTTAATGGGATAAGCTAGAGTCCAAAGGGGTAGAAATGCCACATGGAAAACAGCCTGTGCGTTTTGGTTAACTGCACCAATGAGGATAATTCAGAAGGCATCAGTACTATAATATTATCAGATTACGATTTATTACTTGCTCTTTATATTCTCCAAAAGATCTGAGGACAAAATTTCATTCTACACAGCTGCAAGCAAGGATTGGAAACTTCTACTCCCCAAGCTTTTGCTATGCTTGTCTAAGTTCCTGACATGCTTTCATTGCCAAATACTCTTATACTGCAATGTGTTGTAAATGGCCTCAGTATCTGTTTGTAAACATTATTAGGTTTTCTATCTAAATTAATAAATTTTCTGAAGACTCAAAGAAACAAACTTGGAGAATTGTTTTTCCAGAAAGCAGAAAACTATCCAGGACTTCTAAGAAAAGCCAACTATATACAATCACGCAACTACTGCTACTTGTTACTCATATGTATCAGACGTCCAAGACCCTGTGGAATTGTAAAGCCAAGCAAGTTGTGCTAAGAGTCAAACATGGAAGTGGTGTCTCCCATATCTGAGACTATATATTTGATAATCAGTTAGGCAACAAGAAGTGCTAATACTTTTTACCTTGTACCTGCAAATAAGCCTCACCAAACTCAACAGGTATTGCTTCAGCGTCGACATCTTTAGGACTGCAGTCTGAACTCTAATCATTAAAATCTAAGTTGTCTTTTCCATATTATTCGTCCACATGCAGTAACAAAAAAGATTCAAAGGTAGCTTAGAAGAGACAGCCACAACACATTAGTGTTCCCAACTCTGAATCACATTGAAGGCCATAAGATGCTCTCGCATTTTCTAGCTTTTAGCACACATCAGAAGTGAGATGGGCTATCATCTCAGGGCAGCCATCTGCTGGCCACAAGCTAGTGCAGAGTATGGCAGGCCTCACCTGCTATAGCAGGGCCCTTTTCTGGGATATATTCCAGAATAACACCAAGTGCAGAAAGATCCCAGGGTTGAGGACAGGTGAAAATTCTGGATAAAGCTGTACACTTTAAGGCCCTATGTGTAACAGACTGAACATGCGCTGAAAATTCTTTCTGTGCCAAAACAATCCTTTGCAAAATAAGTAGCATTCATGCATTGGGCCTGTAACTATGTAGAACTTTGCAACTGTGTACTAAAGTTTGAGGGAGATTTTCTTTTATTCCTCCGCAAATCACAAACTTAGATGTTTGAGCCTCACACAGTGGAAGCATTACAATTATACATAAAACATAAATGAACCAAGCATCTAGAATAAACGTTTCTGAAGTTAGCGTGGTGTAAACCAATCTAGGTTTACTTTGTGAATAATTGTTATTCTGGGTATGAAAGACCTACTGCTCAAATTGAACAATTTTATAAGACAGTGCAACAGTACAAGTGAGTCGTCGGCCTTTACTCCACGGAGTCTTATTCCGAATTATATCTTGCAATACAGACCTGCCATATGCAAGCTGGTGCAGACTACAGCAAGGCCTGGGTGGGGCCTATTTTAGCCTGCACAAACATGTGGATGACAGGTCCCTGTTCTGAGATATAATCTGGAATAAGGGCCATGTTCTGGTTATCGCCAATACCAGCACGCTGCAGTAGTCAGATGGTGACCCATTTCTGTGCCTGGTGGACTGTTCCTCCAGCTGGATAGCTGTGGAGCGCTGGAAAATGTTCCGAAGTTAGACTAACTGTGTCTGGGATGCACCTAGTGCACCCCTTCCAGGCATAGCAGCAACAGCTGGCATACATAGCTATTGCTGTGGGTAAGCAACCACTGCTAGTACAGCAGCAACCACACTTGGAAAAGTGCTACGTTTGAAATGCAGTGGGCATTCCAAAGTGCGGATGCCAGACCCATGCCCGTTATTTGCTAGCTTCTGCACCTACACTTGGTGCAAAGATGCCCTATATCTTTACACAGATATCTGTACTTTATTTCACGCTCACCAACAATGGGACATTCTGTCAGCATCATTACCTTTCAATGGCATTATAAAGCCGCAGGAGAAATGTAGCAGCAAATGCTTCAGAAGTTTGGAAAGACACTCAGGTTGCTCCTCCAGGTAAGAAATGTAAGGTAAACTCAGTCAACACAGGGTTGCCTTCAGATGGTAACAGGCAATCCCAGGCTCTGAAGAAGGTCCCAAAATGGCCTCTTGCTGCCCCAATTAAATGTGGGAGACAGTCAAGGTTTTATCTGGCATCTGGCAGCTCATTCCGTCATGATTCCACTTGTAGCCACCCAAGTGCCCCTGGCTGGGCTTCCAGGTAACTCCAAAAGAAATAATAAGAAACTGGGCTGGCGGATACCTACATAAGCATTGCTACTGCAGGAAACCAGGCACAACTGCCAGGTTTCACATGGCGGTATTACGGTTTACTATCTCATTAACTCGTGAATGTATTTGGAATGCCACCATTACGTCTGGCTGTTTCCCAATACAGTCCCAGGAAAAATGCAGGGGATCCCATGTTTTGTACTGGCACAAAAATTAGGAATTTGTGCACATGAGACATAAAGAACAAAGCGTGGTATGGCTATGAGATGCGAACATGCAAATATTCTAATGCCACTTGTGACAAGGGAAGTTTGCTTTTCAAAACTATAGTCCCAATGCTCAATCTGTCCTTGTATTTAAAAAAACTAAACACTCGACCACTGCAAAAAAAGTCACCCACGTTGCACAATGCACAAAGGATGACTACATTCTAATCTTTGATTTCCAAACTTGAACTAATACAAAGACAAATCGCTGTCCGTGTCACTGTCATCTGAGCAAGTTTTCTCTTCCTCTTCACACACCACTATGAGAACAGAGTCCTGTGCCTGTTTTTTACGTCCTGTGCCTGTTTTTTAAAAAGAAAAATTAGATACACGTTTAAAAAGCCAATTCTGAACTTTCCAGCAAAATTCAACAAGGCCCAAATGACCCAGAAAAGTTGGCATCTTGGTTTGGTTATATTAAGCATCTTCTGGGACACACACAAGCACACAAATGCCTAGAGCTTCTGGTTCTTGAGTCGTTGCTGCCCCTGTTCCAGAGCTGTCCCAACTGCATGCCAGAGGCTTAAGTGCGGATATGGCCCTAGTCCAGTGTTTCCCAAAGTGTGGTACGCGTACCCTCAGGTGTACGGGAAGAGTTTGGTGGGGGTACGCGTTGCACTGGAGTTTGGTGGGGATCACATGGGAATATCCACTGCGCCATGCTTAGCTGCGCCCACAGAACAAGGAAAAAGGGGTACTCAGTGTTATGAAAATTATAGAAGGGGTACACATATGTCAAAAGTTTGGGAAACACTGCCCTAGTCTGTTAGGGGAACAAACACAAAGCATTATTTGCACTTTGTTTCAAGCCGGGAGCAAAATACAAGAACTTGAAACAATTCACTGGAACAAAACTCAGCTTGACCAATAAGAGAAAACATGAAACGCTGTGAGGGTTCTAGCAGGACTTCTGCCAGGCAAAAAGCCTCTAGTGGAGTTTTCTAATAGAGGGGGGAAATTCCTGGCTCCCTCAATCAATGCGCGCCAACAAACCTGTCACAGTAACTCTTGGCTTATTCCAGCAATCCTAAAGGTGTAGCAAGTCAACCTGACTCCTCTGTTACTTTATGAACGTACCAGCATGTGGAAAGAAGGCTCTTAGCAAGCTTGCTGGCCTGTTATGCTGGCCGCCATGGATTCCCCCCTGGAAAGGATCTCAAAGGCGCCTTTTAAGAAAAAGTGCAGTTTGTAATTTCCATTTCAGTCCTGAAACGCTCCACATGGCCCACTTTGCACTTTTTTATTCTGCCTTAGGTAGATTCTATCGACAGGGAAGTTGACATGGCTGTCAGCTAAAAAGAGGAAGCTGACTGAGATGCACGGACCACTTTACAAAGATTACATATTTGTTGTCATTAGCATCGTATCGAACACCGATTGCACAACTTGCGCTACTGAGGCTGGAAAGCGGTGTAACCTCCATGTGAGATTGTCAATGCATCATAGACGTTTTGCCCTCCGTCCCGCACAATCTACATCATCTCCCTGCTTTCAGGGTTATGGTGTGATGCTCTCTTACCCAACAAAACTACTAGTATGGATTCACACCGAAAGCCAGCATGAACGCGGCTTGAATTTAGGCGCTCTGCTTCTCTTTGTTGCTGCTTCTAGTTCTTTGCTCCAGACATGCAGAACAACAATCAAGCAAGAGGTCATTTGCCCATCTTTTCTCCTGGCGACAGACAAGATACTTACCAAAAGAAAAAGGGCTCCTGTCTTCAGAAACCTCCAAATGATCAAAATCAAAAGACACGTGAGGATTCTGTGAATTGAAATCATCAAACAGCATTTCAGTAGAGTATTCAACACACACCTTAAGAAGTTTAAGCCCTTCGGAACTTGCATCTTACTTTGTGTTTTAACAAGCTGCTCCAAGGTTCTGCCTTCTCTTTGGCAAGTACTATTTCGGGTTCGCCATTCTTAAGGCTACAAGTTGATTTGTCTTGAAGGATATTTTTCTGCAGCTCCAGGTTGGCCAAATAAAATTTGCCTTCTACAGACGCCCTGGACAGACATTCAGATGTGAGTTTGACATAAGGAAACAAAATGTTCTAATCTTGCACTGATGAAATCCTTACCTGAAGATTATCCTCTCCGTGAAAAATTCACAGCAATAGCTGGTAATATTTTGTAATTTCACCTTCATAACGATGGTATCCTGCTTCTCAAACCACCTTATGGTAGGATGTAAGCTAAAAAGGCAAAAGGGTGGAGACAATTCAGTTTGTGAACAATATTAAAATACCTACGGTAATAATTTATCTATTAAATCTGCAACTTCCTAAAGGCAGATTATAACATTAAAAATATACTGTATTTCTTCCACTTAAGACCCATCCCTCTCATAAAAACCCTTCTCAAATCTCCCTCCACCCGTTTACTCTGAAGTGCAAGTTTAAGCAAGAGCACTATAGTCGTTAAAAAAGACTTCTACAACCTGCCCTATTTATAGATTTCACAGAAGGAACAGTAAAGTTATCTATCTCTATCTATTTCCCTTGCTGGATTGACAACAGGATCCTGCCCCCCACAACTGCTTCTGGGCACCTCAAGCAGAAGATGAAGGCAAAACTCTCACGTGCTCCCAACTCCCTGCAAATAGCCTTTAGGGCATCTTGTCTCTCCACCCTGGTTGTGTTACCTAGACATCCATTCTAGTAGCCATTTTACTTTTGGTTTCATTAGACAAAGAAGACTCTTGCCAAGAACTGGACTCGAGGGCTGTGGTCACACCTTCATTTTAAATCTTCCGTCCATCTTCGGGTTTGAGTGCTCACACTTTTTCATTTGTTTTATTTGTGGACTTTCCATAGTGCAGCGTCCACAGATAAATGAAAGGTGAGCACTGCAATCAGAAGATGGACTGAAGAAGGCTTGAAGTGAAGGTGTGACCACAGTGCAGGAGGCCTGAGGCTTGGTTGCATTCTTGTCTAAAATGATTTTTATGATTCTGATTGATGATAGAAATGTTTTAAAACATGAACGTCTAAACTTTATACTTTAATTACTAATTATTGATTACTCCCTATCTTTTTCTGAATGGCTGATTGTTATCATGAATTTCTACTCTACTTATTTATTCTTTGACCACGCTGATGCTTTTGTTTCTTCTTATTCTTCAGGAACTGGCAACCTGTTATTGCCTAACAAAAACTAATGCAAGTTTATCTCTCAATAAACTTGTCAATTTGTCCATCTCCACAAAATCCATCCGTTTTAAAATCCAGTTCATCAGTAATTGTGTTTTTGGCATTTTCCATTGCTGTACATATATCAGTCTGGCTGCAGTAGTTGTGAACTGTAATATAAGAGCAAATTTTTCAATCTTTACTTATTGATCCCAATAAAAAGATTTCTAGTTTAAACGTATCTGTAACTTTTTTAGATTTCATTATGTAGCTGTAGCCAAAAGGCTTTTAATTTGTCCACTAACATTAATTTGATGCTTTCTTATATATTTGTGTGGGCAGGTGCCATCTATACGTCATCTTGCAGAAATTTTACTTTTACTTAAGATGTAACACAATGAAATTTTCAGATCTTCCAGCCACATCTTCTCCCACTGTTCCATTAGTACATTTATAGTTGGATCCCTGTATCCACTGATCCGGTCACTGCGGTTTCAGTTTCCTGCAGTGACCAGATCAGCCCCCACCCCCACCATTAGGACAGGCAAAAAATGGGCTGAAATGACACACAATTTTCCATAATGCCTTTGAAATCCTGTAAGACTTCACTGGAATGATGTGCATTTCCCAGCATTAGCTTTCATCTGTGGTTTACATTATCTGTGGTGGGGCCTGGAACCTATCAAATTTTGACTACAAGCATACATGGAAGAAGCTGATTATCTAGACCTACTTCAATCTGGCTTCAGACCCAGTTAAGTCACTGATACCACCTTGATTGCCCTGGTTGATGATCTTCTCCAGGAGAAGGACAATCGGTTGCAAACACCCTTCCGGCAAGTAATATCCACAATGTTAGACTTATTTTTAAAAGAATTTTCTTTTCTTTGCTCATGTTTTGGGTATCTTCTAGGAATAGCATAAATTTAGTTCACTGGTGGCCTTGGAAAGGCAAAAGGGAGACAATACTGAAATCCAACCTAAAGTTTTAGATCTTAGGGAGCTAAAGTTCAATTGAATAAAACTTTGATACCTTTCACATAATGGCTGTAGGCCTTCCTCTTTCTTAACTGCAGCCAATGCATCTAAATAAACAAAAATTAAATGCATACAGCAGATATTACAAAAAGCACAAAAACAAAAACAAGAGATGGTAATGGCAAACCACTTTCATTCTGTTGTTAAGGGAATAGAACAGGTTTCGCACCATGGTCTTCAGGAATTTAGTCCGGTTTTGGTGGCATTTTTATTTTTACACATATGATGTTTCATTTTGGTTAAAAGTGGTAATTAAGAAAAAGTCTAGGAACGTCTGACTATACCATGCATAACAGAGCACACTGGCAAATGGGAATAACCTCTTATAATACCAAGGTGAAGATTCTGAAGCTGAGCTTCCTCTGAATGTAGTCCTGTGGGGGTGAGGAGTTATATTTTTTCCTGTATTTTTATCCTTTTTCATGGATTATTTTTTTTACTGAGTGCTGTGACCCACCCTGGGAGCATCTGGTGAAGGGCAGGATACAAATGTAACAAAATAAAGAAAAGATGCATGATGAAAACCAAAAAAGGAGGACTTCCTCTTTTATGCCCTGCTCTAGTCGCCCTTAAGGAGACTCAAGTCCCTACAACAGACACGCTGTGAGGTGGGTGGGGCTGTGAGAGTTCAGAAGGAGAGCTGTGACTAGCTAAAGGTCAACCCAGCTGGATTTAGTGGTGGAATTTGGAACTGAACCAGGAGACCACCAGATAAAGAGTTTGACCCTCTACCCACAAGATCAAAAGCAATAATGGGATTCCAAAGTGGAGGACTAACAATCTTTTTGGACGAAATCCTGTATCTTTCTTAACATATGTGAATTGCTAGATTGCTTGGAACAGAGCATCAGGTACTTTTCTGAAGCACTTTCAGAAACATTTGAAGTTCTGACGTTAACATTTGAAAGTCTCTTCTTAGAACAGAAATAAATTACTGTACCTATTCTACCTAGATCTCAGCAAAGGTATTGTTGAATACCTAGGCTTAAATTAGTCGTAGGACTAATCGATACAAACTTGATGATATTGATCACTCGTGTCAATTTGAGCTGCACCAATTCAATGACACGCTGTCTGGTTATTCATTTGTCTCGCTAATCAGCAGAACACGTTTTTCAAAAGGCAGCATAGATACTTACCACAGTTATTTTGCAGATCTCCTTGAGGGTAATTTTCCTTAATCACACCACTGTCCTTTTGTATATCTTTTAAGCTGGATGTGACCTGCTCTTCAGAGGGCTTCTCCTCTGAAGCTGGTGAATTGCGAATAACAGACTCCGTGATATTCTGTGAAACGGAGGCAGCCTGTTGGCTTGTTAGGTGCTGCAGAGGATGAATCCTGAAAGAAGATACAAGAGAGATTAAGAATCACTAAGAATCAAGAATCTATATTCCTCTCTGTATTTCCTGCATGGGGAGGGTTGCCGGGTGAGCTTATGATTCAGGGTGAAAATACGCATTTCTTTCACAAGGTTGTTTCTTTCATAAGCATTGTTTTAGATGCCCTCCTTGTAAAACAAAAAACAAGTTTGAGAAGAATGATTTTGAGCTGGAAAGTAAGGCAGAAATAAGGGATTAAGCAGCTTCTCCCTTTCACATGCAGATTTTAGATTAAATAAACAAAGGCACTCTGCAAATAATCACACAATGTTTTATTGCATTAAACGTCCACCCTCCATCTACAGAAATGAATATAAAAATCAACTATATTTGAAGACAGATAAAAACCTAGTGACACACGAAGAGTTACACCAAGTGATACTTGGAAAGCGTGCCAATTAAACAAGATAACCTCTTCTCAGCAAAAAATGTGGTTTGTTTCCTATCATTGTCCAGTCGTTGCAAGATGCTACAGCACTCTTAAACTGGACAGCAGGGCAGAAAAAACTTAATCTCAATTAGGGGTGTGCACAAATGCAATTTTTAGATTAGATTCGAATCTTCAAATGTTCAAATTTGAATGAATAGAGAAAAAACAAATGTATTCAACTTCGAATCTGATTCGAATACATTTGTATCTATTTGTACAAATTTTGTATTTGTATATGAAGATACGAATGTCGACAACATTTGTATGTGTCCATATGCACCTATATGCACCCCGTTTTTATCCGTTACACATCCTGGTTTTGTCTTGTACGTATCCCTACAAATGCATACGGATTGGAATAAGATGTATATGGATACGTATGTAATGCGTACGTTTCTTTACACATATGAATGTCCAAATAATTTGTACGAATGACTAGAAACATTCAAAATCCATTTGAACGTTAACAAATGAATGTACACATTCAACTCAAGTCTGAATGTCCAAGTTTGAACAAATTTGATTGTATTTCGAATGTTTAGAATAACCTTAATCTCCATGTATCTAATGGTAGAAGCCCCTCTAACACACGTCATCAAGATATCTTTATATCCAAAGCCTCAACAGATATAACCTCTACGTTTTGGAGAGTGAAACCCTATCCAATGCCATCTTTGGGTCTCTTTCTCATTTGTTGCTTCATTTGTTGCTTGTAATTGTCAACAACTCACATAATCTTTTATTACAGAACCCAAACAACTTCATTCTTTAGAGGAATTAAATGTACATACAACACAGGCAAGTCTTTTTTCTCATGGGTTGTTTTGGCATCTTGAAGTAACCTCTTGAGCTCACATGTGTGTTCAGGATTGTCAACTCCCAGTCCAGTGGACAGAATCTCCGAGCGAATATTGTATTCATTGACTGAAGCCTTCAGATCCGGAAGTCTGGTAACTCGAACCTAGAAAGAACCTTTTCAAGTGAACCCTGGGAGGAAACTGACAAGATTTGTGGCGCATTTAGTTTGGCATCCACCCTCCTTTAAAGAGGAAGATGAAAACGTTTGTGGGTATACAAATGAGGGAAGGGCAGTAACAGGCAATGGAAGGTGTAGCAAAATGTCAAGGGATGAAAGGGAAGGCAAACAGGCCTACGGAATTGCTATGCTCATAAAGTAACGCAAGAACAAGGGCTGTCTCCAGATTTCCCCGTCCTTAACCTGCTATTTAATGATATTCCAGAGTAACCTATTTACAGAACTATTACTTGCTGCCCAGCTGGCAGGTCTGGCAAGGTGTGTACATCCAGGTATTCCAAAGGTGTGCAATACCTGCAAGTGCCCAATCACTGCCCTCTGTGCATGTGCAGCAGCTATTTTTGGCCTGGTTTGGCCCCACACGTGTGAGATGGCCATCCCCAAGACGGTGGATCTTGTGAGAAGGCTTCCAGACACGGTAAGCACTCTCACTTGACAGGTAAAATCTGGACGGGGAACCAATTTCCTCACAATAACATTATTGCACGATTTCACTTATACATCCCAGGGCTACGGTGGAATTGCCACAGACATGTTGCACCTGTCTGGATGCAGCCAAGAAACTGAGTTCTGCCTCGGACAAAATTAGGAATGAAAAAGAGCTCTCATCACATGGCCCGTTTTCCTCTCCTGGGCAGAGAAACTAATCAATGCCTCCTTCAGTCCCAAGAGAAAGTGGTGGTTGTATTAAAATAAAAAGTAACTATCAGATTTATGTCTGAAGTGCAATATATCACCCCATGACTTGAAGAGAGCTGTCTATTCAAAGCAGTAATATGGTCTTCAGAAATAATAAAGAGGCCACCATTCATTCAGAGTATGTTTTCTAAAGAGAATTCTGAAAATCTGGTTGGATTATTAGATTGGGAAAAAAATTAACATTTTATTACATACCATTGGATCCACCCACACTGTGTTTCTGAGGAAGAGCGCTACTTTTGCTTCATGTAATTCTCCTCTAATCTTTTGATTAATATATCTAGTAATCTAAAAAAATGAAAAATTATATATTTTTTTCATAGCGACACACAGGTTCCCTGACTCAAAGATTATCTCCTTTGGCACAATTTACTTTTACACTTAGGCTACAACTCACTCACTCACTCCCTTCCATATATTTCTATTCTGCCCTATACCCGAAGGTCTCATGGCGGGTAACAATCTTCAAAACCAACAGATTACAAAACAATATCTCCTAAAAACTGTATGAAGCAAAAAACTTAATGAAGCAAAACATATTAACTTGAAATAGACAGATAGCTGGCATGGTGAAATCAGAGAACACAAGGGAAAGTTGTTATTTCCATGACTAACTAAACGTACTTTTTAATTCTCATCTATTTAAAAAGAAAAAGAGACAAACTCAGAAGAAAACTTACTTTTGGGCTCCAGTCTACTTCATTATCAATAGGCTTAACCCTACAAACAATAAATTCTACAGCTTGAGGGGGCAGGACTTGGAAGCGTTCTGGTAAGTTCAGTAAACTGCTCTTCTGAACTTCAGCAGATCTTCCTTCATCTATAAACTTGACATAAACAGCATTTTCTTCTTTTTGCATCCTTTTCAACACTTGAACCCTTTAAGGGAATGGAAGAATGAAGGATTGGAAATTTCTAACATTCAAAGGAAGCAAACAGTATCAGAACTCTCAAAACTTCACAGAGAATTTTCATTTTTAAGAGCCTATATTGGTCTCATCATCGTTTCTCTTGAGCGTCTGTTTCAAAAACTCGAGGACTGAAACTGACATTCAGTGCTGATCACAAAATGCCTTTTCTCCTCCTCTGCAGAGCAAACATTTTCATTAAGAGTCTCTGTATTGCAAGACTTAGGGCAATTCTTCCAGCATGGGTGTTAAGGCACACAGTTCCTCCCATCCCGGCCAGTTCAGTACGTATCTATTCTTAAAAGATTGTTTCAGGGATAATTGATCCCAAGCTATTCTATAAGAACTTCTGGCCTTTAACCAAGCAATTAGTTATGCATTATTCATTTGCATTTTTATCCCACCCTATACCCAAAGGTCTCAAGGCAGGTTAACAACATTAAAACCAACTATAGTTAGTTCAGAATCAAACTGACCACTAGGTATAACTCTTTTTCCCAAGAGCTAAGAGGCTTTTAGGCTATCACTATAACAACTTATACTGTACTTTATTTGCAGAAGAAGCTAAATATTAAACCTGTGGAAAGAGTCATCTTCTCTCAAAGAATATATTGCTAACATCTCCGCTGCATCAACAGGTGTATGGTTACTCATTTCTTTGTAATACTTATTCATTTCTTCTGCAAGGGCTGTAAATGGATCCTTCTGTTTCCTTACAATGCGGCCAAAGTAGTTTGTGGCACTGACAATATAAAGGGGCAGGATCTGAAACAACACAAATTGGATAAGGAATATTGTGCATTTACAAGAAGCACACTAGAGAGCTAGCATTTTCTATCCTTCTTTATCATTCATTCATTCATTATTTATATCCTGCCCTATACCCCGAAGGTCTCAGGGCGGATAACAACATTTAAAATCCAATACATTAAAACAATAAACAATCTATATTAAAATGATAAAATCCAATACATTATAAAAGCAAATAATCTATATTTACACTTCCTTTCTCATGAGCACAATTTCCTTCCCAATCTACGTGGGAGTCAAGAAATTCTATTTTTCATTCAAAACTGCTGTAATCCTATAGAATATTGGCCAGCAATTCATTTTAAGATCCATTACTATACAATGAAAACCATCAATATTTATTACAGTCCTTGAACTGCATTTCACAAGTTTTTTCATAGCAAAAATCAGAAAAGACTGTCCAAGAGTAAAGAAACTAATTTAATTCTACACTCAAACCATTAAAATTAAGTAAATTTTAATTAATTTAGTTAAGTATTTAACTAAATACTTAAAGCATAGGGATACTTTGAGCCTGAAAGATAATATATACAAAATATTGGTAAAATGGGGGAACACTATACTACTACACTAGTTGTATCAAATACAATTTTACTGTATTGGATAAGCTGTAATGAAAGAGCAGAAGTTCTGGTCAGAGTATAGCACCAAAACTTCTTTTTGAGAGACCAGATCCTTTATGCTAAGGCTACGCTCTCTTCTGTGAAAACACAATAAGCAAAGATGAAATAAGTTTTACCAACTCACGGTTACATTTCCAGTTATAGGCAGATTTTCATCTGTTAGCTTTCGGGGACAATCTGTCTCCAAATTGAATCGATGTCTGTCTGGGCAACGTTTCTGATTCCTGCACGCTCACAAAGTAGGAGAAATTAATACACTGACAGTAAGAACAACTTTAAGATACCAAATACTACTTGCCCATAAAGATGTACAAAGTTAAAACGACAAATTTAAAACACAGATAAAAGATTAATTAAAATTTCAGTAATCAGCTTTTTATTTGTATTTATTTGTTTGCATTCTTATCCTGCCCTCTACCTTTAGGTCTCAGGGCGAGTTAAAATATTAAAAGCCAAACATAAAATGAACATATTAAAACCATAATAGTGCCTGAATGTGAGGAGGAAAGAGAGATATCCTCACAGCTCTCCTGAACATATAAAGCGAAGGTGCCTGAGGCACCCCATTGGGGAGACTATTCCATAATCTATTATTTATTTATTTATATTTATATTTATATCCCGCCCCATACCCAAAGGTCTCTGGGCGGCTCACAACAGTTAAAAATGAACATATTAAAATTGTATCAGACTGTGCTAAAATCCATACAAAGTTTAAAAACCAGCATGATAATAATAATAATAATAATAATTACACAAAAGCAGTTTAAAAAAACAATAGTTTTTGCAGGGGGGAAGCATAGAGGGCATTTAGCCAAAGGCCTGAGTGAAGAGGTGCGTCTTTACCGCCTTCCTGAATGTAAACAGAGAAGGGGCCTGACGCACCTCCAAGGGGAGGCCATTCCACAACCTGGGGGCCACAACTGAAAAGGCCCTCTCCCGGGTGCCCACTGCTGAGACGGCCCTATCCTGGGTGCCCAGCCCTTTGGCTTCTGAGGATGGTGGTACAACCAGGAGGGCCTCCCCAGCAGATCTTAAGGCACAGACAGGTCGAAATGGCTAGCAGGAGAAACCTGGCCACTGCTGAAGTTACTGGATTCACCAGAGGAAGAAAAGACGGCAAGTAAAAAAACACACCAGATAAATAAGAGTCAAAGGAGTAATTCTCAAAGCGTACACTAGGGCATCTCAAGGGCCATGAGAAATCAAGAGAAAGACTCCTATAAGCAAAAAGTTTCATTCCAAAAAAAGAGAGCAAGCTATAAAACACTGGCCCTGTTTGCACTCGGCTGTATTTTGGAATATATCTCAGGATAGGGGGTCTGTTGTCTGCATGCTAATTCAGAATCTGGCAGGCCTCACCTGCGACAGCAGGTCCTTATTCCAGGATATATTCTAGAATAAGGCCAAGTGCAAATAGGAGTACAGACTCCCTCTATGTGACCTCTGAACCAGGAGTCATGGTCTAAAACAAACTTTTCTTAGTTTAACAAGACTATACTCCAGTAAAGAGAATGGAGGGTGGTCGATACCCTCTTTGGAGTATTATTACGATGCATTTCAAATTGCAAAATTACTGGATCTGGAGTACAATGACATGCTACAATGGGTAAAATTAGAAAAAGAAATGAATGGTTTATAAAATAAGTCAATAATCTTCCGCAGATGGACTAGGGAGAGAATAGCAGAAATCAATGGACCAATGAAAACAACAATAAGTGTGTGGAAGAAATGGAAATCAAAGTTGGCAGGACATATCTCGAGATGTACAACATTTAAATATATAAATGAGGATAATATAGTTTTGGATAGACAATTATTGGAAAAGATGAAGCAAAAGGATATAGAGACAGTAGAAGACCTATTTACAGTCAATAACGAAATACTGAGTGATAGGCAATTAAAAGATATTCTAGGGAGGGAAAACTGGAAATAAGACTTCAAGAAAAAATGAGACAACCAATATCAGCAATGGAAAAAATAATAAAAGAGTGGAAGATAAGTAAAAAGGGAACATGTGCAAAGATTTATAAAATAATAACTGATAATGGAGGAAATATTCTTGACAGCATCACTGGGTCTTGGCAACTTGATATAGATGTGACAACAGAAGAAATAAAAAGTAAGTTTGATGAAATAGCAGAAGTAAAGCACTTGAGAATAAGAGAACTACTCATGAAATTAATAACAAAGTGGTATAAGACCCCTGCACAGCTAGCTTATATAATTAATAATTTTTCGTCTAATTGCTGGAGGGGATGTGGTATGAAGGGCACGTTCCACCATATGTGGTGGATGTGCCCTAAGATTATTCCTTTCTGGAATAGAATCTTTGAAGAGATTAATGATATAATGGAGTTGAATATTAATATTTACCCAGAGACAGCATTGTTAGAGTTATATAGAGAACAAGACATACAAGAAAATAAAAGATATATGCTGAGTCAATTGCTTAGGCAACTATAGCTGTATCATGGAAATCAGCAGATAAGTGCAAATTGGAAACGTGGTACTATCATATTGTTCATCAGTTTAGATATGTTGTATACAGACAAAAGAGATTGAAATGTTATGGGCGTGAATATAAGAATTTCTGCTGAAACGGCTTGGGTAAGGTTATATTTATATACTACCAGAAAAGACAGAAATAACAAACTGATAGATGATGTTAAGAAATTTCTTATGAGTCTAGGTTGAATTAAATTAAATTTGTATTAATTTGATTTCACTTGGGGGGGAGAAACTGTAAAATTTGTGTTTTGTATTAAATTTGGTAAGAAATGATGCTTTGTAAAATATGTAAGAAAACACAAACTAAAAATAAAATTAAAAAAAACCCAATACACTCTTAAAAGATAATATGCAAACCAACTATTAACAGCACCAGGAGCAACAAGACAAATAACAAATTACCAAATTCGTTATATGACAAGAAATCGGATACCTTGCATTAGACAAATACGGCTAAATCCCAGAGTTTGTTACACCAGGAGTTCTAGTTAAGATTGAGCAATAATTTTAGATGCAATTTGTATTTAACATTAATGTTTTCTCATCTAAACGAGCTTAAAGGACATCACTCTGGTGAAAAGAGAATACCCTCAGATAAGAGCTTAACAAACTTGACACTTGCCAAAATGTGCTAATAAAGGGCAGAATCACCACATATGTATAAAATGACCCAACCGCCCACAACCATGCCAGCAGCAGGATCATTATACCACTTCTGTATCCCTGCCAAGAAAACTATGTAGAGACGTCCATATAGTCAACCATGCCATGACTCAATGGTACCCAAGGACAAATTGTTTTATCATGTTTTGTGACCCATCCTGGAACCTCCAGGTGATACAACTACTATAACCAACCAGCCAAACAAACAATTTCCGTACTTGCAAACTCCATATACTTTGAGATACTGACAGAGTGGCCTCCCACCCTTACTATCTTCTTTGGCCGCAAGCACTCCAGATACAAAGTTGTGTAGTTCAGACGGAATACTGGCTTCCGTTTGTTTTAAATAATTCAGCAGTCCAACAGCATGGCATGCATTCTTTTCAGTAAGCAGCAAGATTGATTTTGCTTTTCCTTCTTTCTGTTCCTGAGATGACATCTTTAAAAAGAAGGGAAAGGATAACACGACGTTATCTAAAAGATATATCAGAAATCCAGGCAACCCAGCATTAGCCTTCTATTGCTCCCAGGAACAGCAAGGCTACTTGACAAACTGAGCCTCAGTTCCAACTGACAGAGCTGAGAAACTGGTTAGTTCAATCAATCAATCAATCAATCAATCAATCAATCAATCAATCAATCAATCAATCAATCAATCAATCAATCAATCAATCAATCAATCAATCAATCAATCAATCAATCAATCAAGGAAGGAAGGACTATTCCCAGAGAAGAAACCAATGGGAGGCATTTTTTCTTCTTTTTCTTCCCTATAGGAAAAAGAACTGGAGCGGAAAGAACTTGGGAGAACCAAACACATCATCCTATCAAACAGATGCTGAGCAGCATTTCCCAATTATGGAATCAAGCAATTGTTAACAATACCCTCAGTAGTTATGAAACTCCTAGCATAGATGACTGGATTAAAAAAGAAAACAAGTGAATTTCAGGAAAAATAAGTGCTAGTTAATTAACGTGCTAATGATGTTATGATTATGCTATTGAATTCACTGAAGGCAGCACAACTATTGAAGGATTTATTTCCTTAAAATTTAGCTGGACTGAAAGTGAATTTTTCAAAATCAGAGATAATGAGCAGTTTTCTTTCCTGGCAGTAGCAGCAGGAACAATGAATCATCAGAAATTTCAGTTTCTTAAAGTTGCACTCTTTATGTATACACAGAATGGGCCCACTTGGAATCAAGCAGCAATGAAAGAAGCCCCCAAGCAAAGCAGAGGGGAATGATCTATTGGTGAAGCTGAGGCTGGATCAGTTGGGGAGGGATCCACAGGGCGTGAGGACTCTGGTGAAGGGGAAAAAGAAGGACACAACTTCTTCAATGTTCAGAGAAGAAGGTTTTCTCCCACTCAACAGCACCCAGTTTAATAAACCTCCTATAACAATACGTCAAACAGTTTGGGGGTCTAGATTCATAATAACTGGAAAGGGACCCTGCGGTGTACCAAGCTACTACAAAAGTGGATGGGAGACTAGAGATAATGTTCTTAATGAGATTTTGCCTATCAATATTTTGTACGGTTTCATTTTTTGAGAGTTCTGGAGTGTGTCTGCAGGGCTTCATACTCACAAGTGCCCACACCAGAAGGGAACACACCGGGCCTGTTTTACATACCCAGTCTGTAAATGCTATTGAATGTATTTCAACTTCCAACGGTTATAGGACAGTGATGGCCAACCTATGACACGCGTGTCACAGGTGACAGGCCAAGCCCTTCTGGGTGACACACATGGTCACCCTGGCACCTGGGCATGCATTGCTTGCTTGTTCTTGAAGTGTACGAAATACCAATTTTCAACTGAAGATTTAGCAAACGAAATTCAGCAACAAACGTCACTAATGTAAAGAATTATTTGTTTTTGCTTTTAATAAAATACAGTAACTTTTTTACTAGAACTACAAATATCACATTTCTAGTTGTGACACAGCACCTGAGTTAAGCTAGGTTTTCTTGCGTATTTTGACACACCGAGCTCAAAAGGTTCACCATCACTGTTATAGGAAGTAAATAAAGCCAGGAAATTTCCTTCAGAGTGGTGATTTTTCAGCTTGGGAGGCAAGGTACAGGAAAAGAAAAATCAAGAGACAAAGATAACCCAATTACAATTTTTCAGTTTGAAATTTTCACAAAAGGATTTCACAGTCCTAAGCGGCTATGTACTGTACAGACCTTCATTAGTGCACTGTTAAAGTTTGCTGCCATGCTGTATAAACGTGTACCAAAGATTTTGGGCGAGACAGGAAAACTGAAATGAACGACACGCGTTGCATCTGAGATTCCAAGGGCTGGCAGGCAGTCATCAGTTAAAACTGGAAAAAGAACAAAGTTAAGGCAAGAGGAAGGACTATGAGCCGAGAACAAAACGCCAAATCAGTACGAATTTTTAACACTCTTTGCTCCTCGCATCTTAAAAGCTGTAGCTCATTTTCACATTTTTAATTAATCCTGTGAGTGGCTTCCCTCCAGGCATCACGGTGCTGGGATACGCTTCCCATTACTACCGCGCATGCACGGATGCATGTTTCAGCCACCGTGCATGGGCACTGGATGGAGCTTCAAAGGCAGCTCCAACCAGAAGGCATGTGCCCTGTGTAAAAAGTGCTACTGCTGGGAAAGCCACAACCAGTGCAGGGTTTTCCAGCAATACAAAAAAAATACTAGAAAGCACTTTTTAGGGGAGGAAAATGCAGGGCTATAGTGAAGTTGTTGATGATATGTGAGACAACGCCTCCAGCGCTGTAATGGTACTATATTCCCCCCTTCTGGACAGGCTCTCTTTGGAAAGGGGTGTACTCCAGCCAGATTCCAGTGGATGCAGTTTACTATATCATTTAAGATTCTATCACTGTAACAACCAGAGACCATTTACTTTATTATTTGTTGGCTGCCCCTTAACTCAGCATTTATGTATCAGATTAGGAGGAAAGAAGAACGTTGTTGCTCGTCCTTTTTACTGATTACCCAAAACTTATTAGGAGAGTTTCTTTATTTCTTTTTGCTACTTCCTGCATATAAGCAATCTATAAACTTTCAATAGTTGATTATCGTATCACGATGAGCTTTTTTTCTGTATTTAACATTCTGTACTATTCAAATTTGTAGTGCCTATAGTTAAAAGGTTATTTATGTATGCAAACAAACAAGTGAGGCACATCATTAAATCTTAATCAGGAATATTATTATTATCAGGATTGTCACAGAAGGGCCCCTAAAGAAAAGGAATATATTTACCTAACACGACATGTGTATCGGAGCTAACTCTCTTGTTCCACTGTTCTGCAATATTATCAAAATTAGATCCATCTGGGTGTATTTTCAAGCAAAATATAGATGCGGTCTCTACTGCCTGGTAACAAAAAGCAAAATAATTAAAATGGCATCTACAAAGGTTACAATTACTAAAGCATACTTCATTAAAATGTCCTTAAACACTTCAGATTTGTCTGCAAGGCCAGAAGCTCCTCCTGCAGAGATGGAGTGTGTCAGAGTTCTTGCTAGTCAGTACACTATCTCATGAGCTACTACTCTCTTAATATCATTTAAGATAGACCTTGCTTATTTACAAAGAGATTTGTTTTCCAAAAACTCATCCAACCATTTGATGCTATCTCTTGGGGGGGGGGGGGGAGAGAGAGAGAAATTATCTGTTGGCACATTTAATACTAGGGATCTTATCTGAATTTTTTTTCTTGTAGATCTCAATTTTTCTATTAAAACAATCCTTTAAAAAGAAATGTCATCTCTTTGGGCCACAGACTCTGAAATTAGCCTTGTATCTACTTCGTTTATATAGAAAGGACATTAACAGAAAGGGACAGCAGGAAACGGAGTTATTAGATTTCATTCTTTTTTATATTAAAGAAGAGTGAATAACAGTCCAACTTCTGTATTGCTTCTGGTTTGCAGTCTGAAAGGCAGGTAATTATAACTAACTGAAATAATAAGAAATATTTGACTCCACCTTGAACTTGCATACCTACAATGGACTTGCTCATGCAAGTTCCATATACAAAAAACCTAAAATGTTTACTTCTGTAATAGTCAAATACATCCTACTAATACCATGAGGACAGGAGATGCCCACATTGTTATCTATACTATAAAAAAATGAGAAAAATACCTTGTAAACTGTATCTGTTTCTTCCTTAGAACTTGTGAATATTAATGTCTTCTGAGCATTAGCAGGAGTAAAATCCAAAGTCTGGAGCAGGTA
Source organism: Aspidoscelis tigris stejnegeri (assembly GCA_023333525.1). NCBI lineage: Eukaryota > Metazoa > Chordata > Lepidosauria > Squamata > Teiidae > Aspidoscelis > Aspidoscelis tigris. The sequence continues at coordinate 9,407,234 of JALMGA010000013.1, forward strand.
AGTAACTCTGTCACGATCAAGACAGAGCTGTACCACCTAAAAAGCAGTACATGGGTCAGAACTATTAGATTTCACTTTTAATTTTAAGAAGAAAATAGTTTTACTTCTGTTCTAGTTTAGAATAACAATAATCATGTATGTCACTCATCTATCCCTCTTTAATAGGACACTGCTTGAACAATGAATAGCTACCAGCTCCTGGGGTACATAACAGGTTCTGGCATTTTTATCTGCCATCTAATTGGCATGTTACTCTAGCATTTCAAGCATTGTGGGTAACAGGACTGATTCTGGGAATTCACACTTCACACAACTGATCTTAAATCCTAAGATTCCTCCAGCTATTTGGGCGGCTGCAGTGCTTATACTCCATGGCTAGAACTCTTGACATCAAAGTTCAGTGAAATTTTGAAGGAGCAGTTCTCAACCCAAATGAAATATGGAAAAGATACCAAGTATTATGTTTTTTTACCTGTTGCACTTTCTCATATATGGCAGCTTCTTCCAAAGACGTGATCACAATGTATGGGTCATTCATAAATTCTTTCATTAAATATTCTATGCTTTTATTCCAGTGGTTTCCGACAGCAACAATCTGTTGGGGTGTAGATTCTTTTTCTTCAACTTTTAAATGTCTTTCATAAAATTCCAAAATATTTAAGATCTATAAAGCAATACTATATATTAGGCATTTAAACAGTGGCAGGACACCCCCCCCAGCTATTAACACACGTATCAGTGTTGCTTTATCATATTATATAGCAGTGATCTGAGGAGACAGTATGTGGGTACAGTTTTTCACTTGGGACAATTATGTGTGTCCATGCATATACAGAGAAACACTTACTTGATCACTGGATTCAGAAAATAGTTCATCAACATCATCAAATATAAGGTGACAAAGCCTAAGAAACAGTAAACTCTGACATTCGAGCAGTCGTTGAAGGCTATGTGGTGTTGTTATAATGATTTCACCTACATGACAGAAGAAATTTGTCACTACTTAATTTCAACATGCAAGAAACAAAAGCTACTACCTTGTGTTCCCTACTACACTTATGCTATCTGTGAACTACAAAGGCATGCATACAATGCATACAATACATACATCTTATCATCTATGGGTGGGGGACCCTAGGAAACGATTCCCCTCATTGTTCCCTGGAACACTGGAATGTCTTTGAAGAAGTCTTCGGCCCACTACCTGGTATTTCTAAGGACTCAGCTAAACCTAAGTTTTAATCCAACTTCAGTCCACTTTTAGACTGAGGGAATGCATCAGCAAAGGAACCACCCTTAAAAATGGAGTGCATCTTAAGTGCCGGTAGCTCCCCGTTCTTTGGCCGCAGTAGGTTTTGGCGCACGCTAAACCCGTCTGGTTTTCCCAGTTAAGGAGACCCTCAGAGAAGGAGGGTGTCTTAAATGCTAATGTGTCCTATATGCTGGCAAATACGGTAATTATCTAAACAGCCAGTGCTTGCTGGTATAAACACTATTAAGTTTATTGGATAATGTCCTACATTTGGAGGGCAACAGTTATTCAGAATTCCACAGCCTATTTTTAAAGTGAATGAATCTTGCTCAGAGGGGTGAAAGGAGCCATGTCTTATCCCTAGTGGCCACTTTCATCTTGTTGATTATTTTTCATGAGGGAGAAAGGAGGAGAACCACAATCCTTTTCTTTTCCTTTGGTCTCAACCCAAGCGATCTTTAAGTGCCTCATTCACAAACAGCATTTTGCTACATTGGCCCTGGCATTATAGAACTCGTAGGCTCCTATAAGCTGATACAAAACAGGCCATGACTCTGACCAATAGTAATACTGCATCAAGGGCAGAATCAACCATTAAAATCAAGACTTTGCATATATATTTCGAAGCTTGGAACAGCAAATGTGGCAGGTCATCAGACAACAGATGAGAGAGGCACTTATTCATCCATCCATCCATACATTATATTCAATATAATACAAATTATCAAATTGTCCTTACATCCTCTTTGAATCACCAAACTCTGGATTTCATTCTTATTCATTCCTAATAAGAGCAACACTGGGTGAAGTGGTCTAGAACAATGACAGTGGCTTTCCAGGACTTCAAACACCAGCTCTGCTTTCTTCCATCCAGGACATACAATTATGGCTAATGGCTATGCATATATAAAACATGAATTCATATTAAATTAGAAACATACAGCCATTTAATTTACTCGTACTTACAGCCACCATTCACTAAATTGTGACACAGCATCTAACTGACTAAATTAAGATTCTTGGCCAGCTCCTGCAGCTGGGAGATCTGGGTTGCTGTTGTCTAGATTATCGTGTCAAGGTTCGTTGTTCCAGTTGCTCCTTTAGGATCAACAACCATTGCAGCTGAGTCACCAAGAGATCTCGGAGAGGAGAGGCACGTGTAAGGCTTTTATAGGTTGTACCAACTCGCAGTCATTGGGTGTAATGGACATTCTAATCCATGTTTTTTCCCAACTGAAGGGAGTCCTTCCGAGAATCTTTATTCAAAAAACAAGTACAGTGAAGTAAAGGGGGCGTACTACTTAAATCGAGGTCTGGGAACCTCAGAACCAAATGCACCCTTCTAGTAAAAGTGCTGCACTGGTTCTTGATACTATTCCTGGTCACGATCCCTTCACGTAACTATGGGTGTTTTTCCACGGTCACTTAGTACCCATTTTAGCACCCATTAAGGACCCATTTGGGTGAGAGCCCATTTCCACCACGGCACCCATTAGGGACACATTTGTTTCCACCGCGCCTCAGGAAATCCGGATCAAATGGGTACTTTTAGGCCTTTAATCCGGATTTTCTGTAGACCCCATTAATGAGGACTACAATGGGGTCTTCAGCCAGAAAATCCGGATTAAAGGGAGCCTGTTTCCAGGTTAGTTTAGCAATGGGGTCTAGAGGAGGCTAGGGGGAGGGGGCACCCTTGGGGGGAAGCCCCAAAACCTAAGCTTCGAAGTCATTTCGAAGTCTGTGCAAAATAGCTCTGGAGCATCTTTGAAGTCTGTGCTGATCTTCGGAGTGAACTTCAAAGTGACTCCAAAGTGACTCCAAAGTCACTTCGAAGTTTACTCCAAAGATCAGCACAGATTTCGGAGCCGCTTCAGAGCTATTTTGCACAGTCTTCAAAGTGACTTCGAATTGACTTCGAAGCCGCTTCGGAGATTGCACCCCCTGTCCCCCCCAAACACCTGGGGGTGACAGGCAGACCCCTTGTGGGTAGATCCAGATTTCCAAATGGGTGCTCCGGTGTTTCCACGGCAGGGAGGCTAGCAACCATTGCTATTGGGTGCTAGACCACCCATGGAAACACACTAGGTACTTCCCTTAATCTGGATCTACTAGATCTGGATTAAGGGAAGTACCGATTCCCTAAATCTGGATCTTCTTATATGCGGATTAAAGGAGAGCGGTGGAAAAACACCCTATGTCTTCTCTTCCCAAGTCCCACATCTCTCCCTAGTTCAGTGCTGAAGCCCTTCATCGATGCTCCCACACAACAACATGTTGAAATTTAAGAACAGACCAAATACTCTACTTACACCAGCCCTAGTGGGCAATGATGTATAACAGCTTCTGGCTTGCAGAAATGTAATAATTGGCAGAAGATACAAAAGTGGATCTTTTTCAGATGAGATGACAACAGTATCACACCCACGAGCTATTGGTGGCCAGGAGTAAGATTGGACATGGGTAGGACCTGGAAAACTTCTTCTTATAAGCTCCTATCAAAAAATAAAATAACTGGATAAACATTTATAACATTTACAAGAGAAAGAGTCAAGATGAGGCCGTGGTTAGATTAAGCTGTATTGTATACATAAATTTACATGCTGTTACGTGTCCTACATTAGTACAGTGGAATATGTATTGATCAGCGTGGGTGCTTCTACATTTGGTATGCGGAAAATCAGACAAAGGGTGTTTTTCCACTAGAACTAAGTACCCATTGAAGCACCCATTAAGGACCCATTGGGCTCAAAGCCAGATCACCCCATTTCCACTACAGACCCCATTAGAGATACATTTGTTCCCAACATAGCTAGGGAAATACGGATCATATGGGTCCTTCAGGACCTATAATCCAGATTTCCTGTAGACCCATTAAAGGGGTTTACAATGGGGTCTTCAGCCATCGAATCTGGATTATAGGGAGCCTTTTTCCACTACAATTTGGCAATGGGGTCTAGAGGAGGCTCAGGGGAGAGAGGTCACACATGGGGGTGTACCCCAAACTCAAGACCTCGAAGTCCCTCCGAAGGCAGCTCCGAAGTCTCTCTGAAGTTGCCATCGGAGACCAGCACAGGCTCCGAAGAAAACCCCTTGTGAGAGCAATGCCGCTATCAAAGTCTCCGAAAGATCTTCGAAGTTAGCGACAGATCACTCCAGAGATTCTACAGAGCCACTCCAGAGGATCTCTGAAGATTCTAGGGAGCATCTAGAGATTGCACCCCCTGTCCTCCAAAACACCTGGGATGGCAGGCGGACCCCTCGTGGGTAGATCCGGATTTGCACATGGGTGCTCCAGCGTTTCCACAGCAGGCAGGCTAGCACCCATTGCTATTGGGTGCTAGACCACCCATGGAAACACACTGGGTACTTCCCTTAATCCAGATCTACTAGATCCAGATTAAGGAACGTACCCATTCCTCAGATCGGGATCTTCTTAGATCCGGATTAAAGAAGCTCAGTGGAAAACCCCCAAAAAAGTTTTAGGGAAGCAGCGGGTGTAAGTTAAAACTATGCCACAGCACTTCGACATTCCCATGTTAATCACATATAGCATCTATTACTGTGGTGTACAAATGCTGTAATTATGAGCCAGTTTGGTCTTTAACTGCAAGAGTGGTGGGCTTTTATCTGCTAGTCTCCCAGTTTGATTCAGCACTCCTCCACAAAGTCAGCTGGGTGACCTTGGGCTAGTCACAGCTCTCCTTCTCACAGCCCCACCAACCTCACAGGGTGTGTGCTGCGCGGAGAAGAACAGAAGGTTTGTCAGCCTCTTTGAGTCTCCCCCTTTCTTCTTCCACTGTGTTGCCAGATGAAGGGCACAGACCTAGTTTCTTTAGATTAAATGTTTAGGGAGACCTACCTGTAGCACATGCATCCCCCCCCCCCAAGGAAGACTTGCAGTAACCAATATTCATGAAATTTGATAAGAGATAGGCTATGATTTTCAACATACAATCAAGAACACATAATAGAGCCAACATACTAACTTTAGATATATATCTTATCATTAACCTTACCTTTTTTATAGCTGGGAACAAGGGTGCAGTTTCAAGAGATGAACATGGCTCAATATTTTTATTAAGGACAACTGGAAGGTGTGTAGTAATATTTCTCTGAAATACATGAAAGTATCAATAGGACTATTGGATTGGACAGGATATACGTTTGTGCGTGTGTATATACATGCCTATGATTGCCTGTGTTAAAGCTTGTGAAAAATTGCACAATTTTTCCTATATTTGAGAAAGTAAGCTTAAAATAAATATAAGAAAACACTACGAAAATTAATGAATACTAATACTATGTATAAAGATGTTGAAAGCAAAATCACTGGAGAACACCATTGTTCAATCTTTAATTGCTTCTAACTTAATGCCAAGTTGCTCCATATCTGCAAATACACTTTTAAAAAGAGACTTTTTAAAGGTCCAAGCATAACTTGAAGATCCCTTATCTCTCCCCACCCCCCACCCCCAGAAAGACAGCAACAGCAGAACAGATCAAACAGAGTCTATAAGTGATCAAATTCTCCACTCAGATGACTAATTGGTATGTGGGTAACTTTGAGATCACCCAGAAATTTGAATGAGTCAGTAGCAATTTCTGAGCCACTATGTAAAACGTGTACCAATCGCAAATGAATTCCTTTATTAAAGCAACTTAAACGCTCTTAATTCCATCTATTCATCTACTGAAAGCACTAGCAGTCCAAATGCTTCTGCAAAGCATAACTTAATTTACTTATTGGAGTACCTTAAGGTCAGTTTGTTCATCCAAAGCTTTCAAAGGATCTGGATTTAAAAACTGCAGAAGCCTGAGAACATATAAGTTGACATTTCAAAGTCAGCTTGTCACTTTAGGTTATTATATTTACTAGATTTTTTTATCAATTCTTTCACGAACCTAATGATAGCATGTATGTCATTCCCCTGGACATTAAGCTTGAAGACAGTGAACTTCAGCCTCTCTAATGAAGCATTTATTTCTAAACTGTTGAACTTAGGCACCTTCAATTAAAGTCTACTTCTCTGCAGTACTATCCGTTAGGAAAACTTGTAATAAACGGATAAAATAGAAACGCACCAATTCAGCAATTAAAAATCAAATTCTCTAGGTTAGCTCTATATGCTATATACGGTTAAACTCTACTGTGGCTTGAAACCAATGGGTGGCATTGTCTACGACTATCTACCTTTATTGTGATAAAGCAAAGGTGTAACAGAAGATGAGTGTACTTCCTGAAAAATATGAGCATAAAGATTATTTTGCAGGGAGGCTCTTCTAGAATGAACTTTCAGGTAAGTAAACATTTCATTCTCAGAAGACCTCAGGAAAGTTGATAACCACAGGGATGTACCTAAGCTTCCCATCCAATGGGGGTGTGGAATGACCTTTATATGAGCATTTCTGGATAGATCAGATGGGTGATAGAGAAGACCTGAGGTCTTCAGTTCAGCTTTATAGTTCAGGGCTGACGCCCTCTACAGTTGATCAGATGGAGCGCAGCCCATGGTGTGCTTTCCTCCCGATATGACTTATAAGAAACACAAATCTTTCAACAAAATACAAAACACCCCTTGTCCTATCACAGAGGAAGATTTTCTTAGTGTGTTCCGCTGACTGTGCCACAAATCAGCATAATCCAATATCAAATTTAAATTATCCACTTTTATTTGCCATTCTGGAGAAGGGCCAAAGCAGCAACACACCCCAGAACACATTTTGGGGTATAAAGAGAGAGGGTCTGGGATCTAATGTGTGTGTATTCATCCATTCTTCCAGGTTGCAGCCAATTCCCTAGAACTTAACTGTGCACTCTACAAGCTTTAAAGTCATTCTCTAAGGATTCCAAGCAAATCCTACCCATTAAAGTTAAATCTGGAATTTGGGCAGATAAGACAGAATTTGGTATCTTAATCATGTCCTACTTGGCTGAGACCATGAAGGTGCTTTTCACAGATTATCCCCAAGTTCTCAGGACCCTCTTCCCAAATTTTACTGGTCTCAATAGCTGGAGTAGATCAGCCATTGCCCGTCACGCATGTTAGAAGTTTGCTGGGATCTTCTATAGGAGGGGACCCAACCTGAGTAGAGTGTGTCAGGTCTGGGAGCTTTTACCCCAGGCAAATTCCAAAATGAGGCCTGAACCCAGAGCCGCTGTAGGACTGCGACTGGTGTGCATTACCAGAATACAGAGACATACTGGCTCAACCAGTACTGAAACAACTTTGGGATGTCTATGCTCCTGATTATGATGGGGAAAGGTTCTCTGACTCTTAAACAACATTTTGAGGTCATCCTACCACTTGACTGCTGTTCCTTTTCTGTTCCTAGTTTTTACATGTGCTATTCCCATTTAATTGACTTGCTGTGGCTGTATAACTAATTCCTCTAGTTGATATTTTATTATAAATAGAAGGCCTTTGTTCTGAATTTCTTTGAAATAATAAAGAAAATCTTTCATACAATCGGCTTTATTGGTCCCTTCATTTATAAAATCAAAACTTTAGTTCCGAAAAATCCGGGAAAGCTCTGAGAACAAACATCCAGGGGAGTTTTTACAACACATGGCTTTGCCCTCCACTTAAACGGCTACTAGCTGTTTGCTTTTTGTTTCCCATCTTTCCCACTGAGCAAAGTATTTAGCATTTCAGAAAGTTAGCTAAGTACTACAAAAGCTGATCTTTTTATAATTAAAAGCTTCTTTAAACAGACAATCTCCTGGTGTCACTAAATACGTCTTTATACTCATACAGCCCTTGTATAACTTTAAGATAAAGATGATAGAAGACTTACTTCGCACTAGCGCTTTCCTCCTTTGTCTGCATTTCAGTGGCCTTTTTACATAGAGTGCTAGAATGAATCAGACAACGTCATTTGTGAAACCACTTATCTTTGTCAAATCCTGGATCGATAGGAATCAAACGTGCAGTGTAAGACATTCAAACTATGGTTTTTGAGATGACAGTGCTCTGTGTTGTATGTTTTGTGCCCTTTGAAAAATCAGCCTTGAGAGGCAATTCAGCTTACAATGCTGGGCATGGGAAGAACTGAATCGAAGGCCGTTCCTGCACTATCCTCTAGATCCAGATCTACAGGTTTCTGATTCAAATCCTGGGCCTTCTGATTCACATGTTAATGCGGATCAAGGAGGTCCCACACCATTAGTCCTGCTCTGTCTGCACAAGATAAAGCCAGATCTGGATTAAGAGGCCATTAATCTGGATCTGTTTTAGACTTGATATATCAGGTCAACAACTGGACTAAAGGCATGCCTCCATGATCTGGAAGTAGTGGGAGCTGTAATTCAGCAGCGTGCCATAGTAAGTGGCCCATAATCACCCCCTCACACAAGCTCTGAGGCTAGTAACCTTTCCATTGAGAGGTGAGGGGACAGCTGCAAAGCTTGGACCAGATCAGGACCATCACTGCAGCCAGCACTGATCTGGCTCTAACCTCCCCATGATCCAGATCAGTAGATCCAGTGAATCTGATAAGTAGGGATTGAAACGAATGCGAAGGAAAACGCATTCATGCAAACAGAGCTACTTCAAATATGGCAGGATTTGAATCTGCTGCAACACTTCAAATCCACTTTGATTCCTTGGGCAGCTGCTTTGGTGTCTCCCCACCTTTGCCAATACAACAAAGCATCACACGGATGCACAAAAGTATCTGCTTCACATTCAAATATAGCCAATATTCCATTTGATCCAAATGTGAATGTCTGAATTCATATGAATTGTGAACCTGACAAATATTTGTGCACATCCCTATGGGTAAGTGCAGAAACTGTCTAAATCTAAGCAAGCTGTCTATGAGTGTTTTTCCACCACGCTCCTTTAATCCGGATCTAAGAAGATCCGGATCTAGGGAATGGGTACTTCCCTTAATCTGGATCTAGTAGATCCAGATTAAGGGAAGTACCCATTGTGTTTCCATGGGTGGTCTAGCACCCAATAGCAATGGGTGCTAGTCTCCCTGCCGTGGAAACACCGCAGCACCCATTTGGAGATCCGGATCTACCCACAAGGGGTCTGCCTGTCACCCCAGGTGTTTGGGGGGGACAGGGAGTGCAATCTCCAAAGCGCCTCCGAAGTCACTCCGAAGTTATTTCGAAATCTGTGCAAAATAGCTCCGGAGCATCTTTGAAGTCTGTGCTGATCTTCGGAGTAAACTGCGAAGTGACTTCGGAGTTCACTCCGAAGATCAGCACAGACTTCGAAGACACTCCGGAGCTATTTTGCACAGAGTTCGAAGTGACTTCAAAATGACTTTGAAGATTAGATTTTGGGGCTACCCCCGCCAAGGGTCCCCCATCCCCTTAGCCTCCTCTAGACCTCACTGCCAAACTAATGTGGAAACAGGCTCCTTTTAATCCGGATTTTCTGGCTGAAGACCCCATTGTAAACTGCATTAATGGGGTCTACAGAAAATCCAGATTAAAGGCTAAGATGTACCCATATGATCCGGATTTCCCCAGCAGCGGTGGAAACAAATGTGTCCCAAATGGGTGCCGTGGTGGAAATGGGGTCAGCCGGCTCACACCCAAATGGGTCCTTAATGGGTGCAAAAATGGGTACTTTCTGACAGTGGAAAAACACCCAAGATATGAATTAAAAGGATGGATTCCCAGCCTTGATCCTTCCATATTTTATAAGAACTGGTGGATTACAGCAGGAAATAGATCTACATATCCTCTTTCAAGTGCCATATTTTCCACTTACTGAAATGCATTTAGCCTACCAACTGTGTGAAAAAAAGTGTAAAAATTAAAACATACCTGTCTTTAGGTACATCTGTTGGTACAGAAACTGTTACACCTTGTGTGATAGGGGAAACAGTCACCATTAAATCCTACGTTAGGGGGAAGAAAGCACCCAAAATTTTATTACTCAAGACCTAAGATGCAAGGACCAGCAATAATTCTAGGACTACAGGACCAGTTGAAAGGAAAGCACGCATTTTCTACTGCTTCAAAACAGAGGTGCTAGAGGATATGTTTATTATACAAATCTGATCAACAGATAAAAAAAGAGAGCCACTGTATTTTTCAACAGTTTTTAATGGCAGAAAAGGCAGTTACTGTAAAGAACTGGAAAACTCCCAGGGAAAGAAAATTAAAAGAATGGTGCAGTTTGTGCAGAACAAATGCTATTCAATTTCCTAAGGGAACGGTGACAAGTAAATGGTAAGGATGTGCACGAATTGGTTTTTATGCATTTGATTTGTATCAAATAGAATATAAGAAAATTTGTATTCGTTCGAACACAAATGTGGTAGGATTCCATTCGGTACGAATTTACAAACATAGAAAGGCAATTTCTACATTTTTGTCAGAAGGCGGTTTTGGCATCTTTAAAATATATATTTATTGTGGGATATTCAAATAAAGATCCTTTCAAGCAAGGTTACTTATGCAGGCCTAGCTGTAGAGCTAGATGTTCTTATGGCTTTATGGAACACAATAACATTAAGAAGTGCCCTACAAGACCAACTCCATGGCCCACTTAGTCCTGCAGCCTGTTCTCATAGTGGGAAACCAGCATTAAAATAAAGTGTGCCAGGAACAGGACCTATCCTTTTATTTCATTACTCTTAACAGAGAAGTCTGTAAAAACCTTTTGAAAAACTAAGTAGATAAAATCTATTGGATCATTTGCATGTATGTTAACCCATATTAACTAAACAGGACCTTTCCATATAGGAGCCATGATGGCTACCTTTGAGCAAAGTCTGCATCTCCAAATGATTAATAATTTAATCTTTAGTAACAGTTTCCACTACCTTCTCTGGATTAGATGTTAAACTAGGCCCCTTTGGCCTTTTTTAGAAATCAGAGTTATACTAGCCACCTCCCAGTCCTCAACTATAAAAGCTATGTAGTGACAAATTTCACACTTTTGTTAGATCTGCGCCCTCAACTCTAAGGAATAGCCCTTGTGTAGACACCATCAAGACTTGGTAATTTGTTGCCTAATTTTTCAATATGGCCTACCACTTCTTATTTTCACTATAAAGCCTCCTCAGATTCCCTTCCTGAGAACAGGAGCTCAGGGATCTGTCTCAAATTCTCTTCGGTGAAGAAAGATGGAAAGATTTCGTTCAGTTTTTCTGGAATTTCCACTTTTTCTCAGCACACCTTTGATGCCAAGTGATTGATGGCCCTCTTGGCTGGCTTTCTGATTCTAATTTACTTGAAATCATCCACATTTACAATTCTGGTAATATGCTCCCTCAAATTTTATTTCTGCTTCTATCGCCTATTTGCATTTTTGCTTAAGTTTGTGTTCCTTTCTGTCTTTTTCATTAGGAGAAGCCTTCTACTTTCTGAAGGATGCTTTCTTAACCCTCATAGTTTCATTGCTGATGTCAGTTAACCATGCAGGCCTCTTCTTGGTCTTGCATTTCTTTTACCAAAGTTTGTTTTCCCTTCTGTTTTCTTCTTCAGAAGAAGTTTACAGAATGTCACTGATGCTCACATGCACTATGACAGCTCACTCCTCTCAAAACTATCTAGTTTATCTAACTAGTGTGGACATTCACAACCTTCTCACTAGGTAGGCAGGTCAGCAAGTCCATCACATACACAGTTATTTACATTCCTAACAATCTAATAGAAATCAAAATTTTCATTCCATTCAAAGGTTATAACATGCAGTACTTACAGGCTCCATTACTCTAGTATATGAGAAAGGTTCTGTTAAATCTGCATCAACTGTTCTGTTGAAGCCATCAGAAGCTACATCAGCAGAATCTAAAGAAAATAAAATTTAATATATTTTAGTAATTGCTTTTTGAGGTATTATTACAGTCTGCATTTTCCACTATTATTATGATGGTATTCACACGGCATGATTTGTACAGTACTTTGCTTCTTCCTTTCCTCACAACTAGTGTTTCCAGTACTCAATCATATGCTGAATATGAATCCTATTTAGATGGCCATGATGGGAAGATTTTATAAATGCTGGTTAGAATGTTGCTAAGGCAAGATTTGCATGACCAAATAAGGCCACACCAGAAGGGTGACAAAAGTAGCATGACTGCATCTTAGCATACCCATCCAACACCTAACCTATTCTTGAGGGCACAATCTATACTTGGGAATACTTTTCTTTGCCGTGGTAAAGTCCATTTGTTTTTCGACCATAAAAATTCCAGCCTAGGAATAGATTCCCCATGTGCCTATGCAGAATAAGTCTAAGAAGGAGGAGGAGGAGGAGAAGAGTTGGCTTTTCTACCCAGCTTTTCTCACCCATTTAAGGGGACTCAAAGCGGCTGACACAGCTTACTACTCTTCTCCCTACAACAGACACCCTGTGAGGCAGGTGGGGCTGTGAGAGATCAGAAGAGCTGTGACTAGCCCAAAGTCACCCAGCTGGCTTTGTAGGGGAGTGCGGAATCAAACCCATTATTCTCAGAGAAGAGTCCAGCTCCCTAACCACTAGACCAAACTGGCTCTAGTGAGACAGGAGTTGCAAATGATCACCAAGAAACATTAAAAGTACTACATGCTAATTGTTGTTGCCGCTGTTATCCCATCACACATCAGTTGAAATGAGGAACAGATTTGTCATACACATTTCAGAAGACTTTGATTTCTTGTCCTGCAGGAAGGCTGGCCACAGAACAAGTGAAGGATTGATCTCCTTTGTCAACGATTCAGAACATAAAGGTGCCTTTTTCTTTTGGTCTTCCATGTTAGATCTACCAGTGTTGACCTCGCAGCAAGCAAAATTCTTTGCAATTAGCTCATCATTGACACATATCTATGAAGAAAAAAATTAGTTGCAGGGAAGAGTTTAGTAATGGAAGGATTACACATTGCCAATGTAATTTGAAACTACCTAATACAGTGGTTCTCAATCTGTGGGTCGCAACCCCTTCGGGGGTCGATCTACTCTTTCACAGGGGTCATTATAAAGTAGCAATGAAAATAATTTTATGGTTGGGGGTTAGGGTTAGGTTGGGGGTCACCACAACATGAGGAACTGTATTAAAGGGTTGCAGCAATAGGAAGGTTGAGAACCACTGAAATACAAAGATAATTTCCATACTTGCAATAATTAGTCAAAATGCTGTTAGCGGTTGTTCCCTTATGGCAATTTTATTTGGTCTGCATCTATATGCTGAAGTTTTTATAGTTTGAAATGGGAACATCCAATTACAATTACTCAGATATATTACTAGTACCTTAATTTTCTCCTTCAGAGGATATCAGTTTTCTAACAGATTCTTTGGTTGCAGTTATTTACCTCTCTCATCTCAATGCAGAGTAAGCCTAACAGGCTTGGAGCAAGAATTACGCAGAAAGTTACTTGTGACTTCATACATGATGGAGAACTCAGCTCACCCCAGCAAGTTCTGTCACTATGAACACTTTTCTCCTAGCACAGCTCTGACATATAACCCTCAATCTTAGCCAAAAGGCTAAGAATCTCAAATTTGAAAAGCAAATTATCTGAGAAGAGTGAAATGGGATAACAATAAGAGTCAGCAAAAACAAAGAAAAAACAGTTGCTTTCTTTACCTGTTTGTTTTCAAGAGACAAACAGACCCCCATCTATTTGTTTTTACTGTGAATCGGGGCAACTAAGGGTGCATTTACACAGGGCTTATTTTGAGCATTTTCAAAAGATTGACTCATTAGTACAGATTAAAAACTGTGTCAGGGCTTGTTTCTACTGCACCATTTACTCTGGGTTTTAATGTTCTTTTTAAAAATCAGCAGCGAGCTCTGAAATGTCTTATTCCCACTGGCAGCTTGTGATGCGGATTTGCAGGAGAAAACCCGTTTCCTCCCTCTCTTCTCCACCATACCCTGGGCAGGATCTGAGCCCCACCCCTTATATAAGCCTGATTCAGAATGCCATGGGGAAACCTCCAAAATCTTAACTGCTGGCAGAAGAGTCCCTCTTGGCTAATCGGAGAGACAAAGTAGGCACCAGCTTTGCGTGTCATCTGCACACTGCAAAATGGCAGGCATTTTAAAATCTTCACGATCCCTGCCAGGTAAAATCAGAACTCTCCAGGGGCTATGCTCTAATACCCCGTTACAGTGTATTATCCGATCCCTGGTTACATTTCAAGCTGCTCAGTAAGGGGAGAGGGAGAAAAGAGGAGGAAAACACAAGTTATCAGTGGATCTGATAAGCTGAAATTATGCAGCCTTTTAAGAGCCGACACACTTTCGCAACCCCCAGGAGGAAAGCTGCCAATCTGAGCTTCGGGTGGGGGCCAAAAGGCAATAGGAATCCTCCCACCCTCCTTCGTTTTCTCTGAAAGGGCAGACAGAGCACTGAATGGCACAATGCAGCCAGATCTCATTAGCAAACAGATGGAGGAATGGAAGGGAAATCCTGGCTTATCATTGGCTTGGGAAAATGAACACCCCTAAATCATGCTTCCACACGTCCAAAAATCTGCTTCAGTTCCCACTGACAAATAACAAGGATTATTTGTAAATCCCGCAGCGAGAGTTCTTTTGTTTCGAATTGATTTTGATAATCTGCCTTCCAGGACCTTTAATCCTCAGAAACTGCGGATTCCTCCTATCACTTAGGAACAGCCAGCTTTGAAAACAAATTCAAAGCTCTTCAAATCTTAAGTGGGCATGCACCCTCAAGACAGTTTTAAAAATTAGACCCAAAAACCTATCTCAAAAAGCTCTTAGTGACTGCATCATTTTGTCTCTTCCTCATCTTTGCCTTCTGTGCCTGCTATTGACCGGCTACCACCAGCTCCCAGCATTCCATGTCCCTGATTGGTTGGCCTGCAGTAGTAGCTGTTTCCAGGCTACTACTGGCTACAAGAGCCTTTGTAGCTTCCCACCCAATCTGCCCAAAACAATAAGTCACCCCAAGAATTATTATTTTCTGCTTGCGAAGCTTCACATAATCAGAAGCTTTGGAATGTGGTAAGTGATATATTTTTTTAATGATGTTGGTCCCTTCAGTCTCCAATTCACTCGAAACTGTGCATTAATTTTTTTAAAAAATCAAATGTATAAACGTGACTGGCTTACCTTTTCACCCTCTTTGGTAACATAAAGATAAACGTATAACGTTTCTTCTTTAACAGCATGTAATTTGGCTTCTACTTGGGTGGCTGCTAAAACCAGAAACACAAGTGGAACATTTATTCTTTTTTTCTGTTGCCTCCCCATATTTTACTGGGTCATTTTCACACTAGGCATCTGGTGTTATCAATTACTTTTTTCTTCAAAAATTAGGGGGGGCAATCCAGCTGCTAAACCTAATGCCCGGGATTTTCAGTGCTAGCAATATCATCACAGAAGGAATAGGGATTATATCTGATAATAAATATTTAAGTAATTCATATTAGAGGGTTCATAAACAGCAAACAGTACAGACAAAAGAACATCTTTGCAAACTCCATTGTTATATTTAAATTCTGCTACAGACTTAATCTCTTGGCTGTCATTTGGGCATATTGCTTTGTCCATAGAGGTTCTGCCTTCGAACATTCTTAAGGGATCACACTGAATACAGTTCTTGTACAGTAAAGGCTAAATGAGAAACACTGATGGTTAAGGAGACCAAATATGATGCTCTCTTGTTAGTGTGGCAAAAGTCAATTCCAAAGTATTAAGAGGAACATTAGCTCTTGTTATCAATCCTTGTTGAGAAATTCCCAGAATCTCAAATAGAAATGATTAAATCTACTGAGACCTACAGCAGCCATGGGCTTTATGTCAGATACCACCACCACCACCCAATCCCATCTTTGGGAATTCCAGATTCATGTTGTACCAAGGAGCAAAACTGAAAGGCTTGGGATGTATTATCCCCTTGCTGCACAAAATTTTTTGACTTGGTGATTTGGCAGTTCACTATACAACCCACAGTAAGTCAGTTTGGATTAGCCCAACTGCTGAGCTGGAAAAATGGCAGTTTAGCACAAGGAAGGTACAAACTGCCCCAAGTCCTTCAATCTATCTAGTAGGAGGTGGTTTCAAGGACAACACAGAACCCATGTTTATGAAGTCTATGAATTTGTAGGTCTATAACATAAGAGCAATTACAGTGGAAGACATTCAATTACATCAAACTCCAGGTGGACTGAAATCTCTAGTGGCATAAAAGGATGTATTCTTCCATAATCTCTTCCTTCCTACAACCTCAAATGTGCTTCTGAGTGTTGGTGGGACACTCAAGTGTTAGCATGGGGGAGGAAAGGAAGAGGATATCTTGTTGAACAAACAGATCTATGCTGCATATCACCCAATCCAAATGGCCTAAAGCTGTCTACAGTTACAGCATTTTGCCTCCCTAGCATGCTAAATCACATCCAAGCAGATCTGCAATTTTCCGACAAGATTCACAGCTGTTTACATTTGAATCTAGTCATAATTCACACATTTATCACTTAAGCAGCTTATGATTTATTTCTTTTGCAGTGTTTTTTGAGATATTCTGATTTCTATTAAACTTTAAACATTGAAGCTTATATAGCTAGCCGCAAGAAGATGGCTCTCTTGGAGTCTAGGCACTAGTTCATCTAACTATACTGATGGCATTGAATGTTTTTGGACAGTGAGGAAACCAGCAACTGATCTAAGACTTTTTGCATAAGAAGCAAGTGCTTGCAACTGAGTGATCTTCATCTATCCTGATCTCTCTGATAAAAATTAACACGTCTCACATATTTATCATCACACACTGTTATTCTGTGATATCTTACAATTCACAAGTTTTTGGAAGAACTGGATAGCTGCAATATCCCACTGGTTAGCAGGGCTACAAAGAAAAATGGCAAACAAACACAAAATTACTTCAGCATGGGATTGTTCAGTATCAAAAACACAGTATGCATTTATAAACCATTCCTTCATTTCAGAATCTTCTGCACAGTACAAAAACATAGTCTGAGTCAAGTGATATTGATATAAATAATATATTGCAAATAGTTATATGTACATATAAAAAATACAACAAATATAAATAAAACAATAAGTAATATTGATGTAAATAATAATATGCTGCAGCAGTCATTAGCTAATGAAAGCATTTTGCAAAAAGCATGCTCTTTGTACTTTAAGGCATTTGTAGCTGACATCTTAATTTTTTAAAGCAGAAATGTCAACAAATAGAAAGTGTTACATGATTTGTCAGGCATCATACTTACACTACTTCTGCACTGTCACTATAATAGTTGACATGGAGTGTTACTGGTTTGACACAGTATAGTCTAATCTTCTTTGCTCTGTAGGGCAATCTCATAAATGCTTCTAAAGCGACAAAAACTCTGAAGAAATGTCAGAACGCAGAACAATTAGTTTTTAAACTTTTTCAGAAGCTACTGTTTCCTATAACAAATGTAAAGTCTAAGCATAACCCACAGATATTGCACCAATGTTGCTTGTTTGTCCTTAATAGTCCTGTGCTACCCATTATTACTTCTATTTTCCAGATGTGGAAAATGATTACAACAGGCCCATCCTGTAGACTCCAAGTTTAGTTGAAATTTCAGCATAGGAATTCCTAGCTCCAGACACCTTACCTTATAAGCAGCGTTTCACTGACGCTGTGACTGCTTTCAGTAAGATGTGGAATTAATGCTACTGATAATATCAGTATTAGAAAGGCTACAACCATCACACTGTATATAAACGTTCATTTCTGATTTTACTCAGTATAATTACATACCGCTCAGCTCGCACATAAAAACTCTTGGCATAGTCCACAAGGAAACAATGAGCATAACAATAATCTCCATGGAATATGATTGATTTAATAACAGCTCTGCACCAGGATTGCAGTTCCTTGCAATAAACAACATAAACCTGAAAAAAGAACGTGCTATTTATACACTGCAGATCTAAACTCCACCTTGAGTCATCATTAACATGAGAAGACTATACACATACTGAGCTTTATTTCATGCCCCTTTTTGCACTTATCTGCTGAAAGTTGGAATCAGTGAACACAGAACAGCCAGGTCCGCTGACCCTGACCACACAGAGACATGGGCAGGATCAACACCATCTGCACCAACAGTGTTTATCTGGATCAGCTTACACCGTGGCCTTGAAGTTTGCACAAGCCCATGGCCCCATCTCTACCAGCTGGGAACAAATGCTCTTAGGCTTGGAGCCTCTAGGGGTGCATTTCAACGGTACACAATGTTGTGCCGCTGAAAGGCACCCCCATCTGCATGTCTCCTGTGTTATGGATCAGAACCATGCTGGTCTGCTGGTAGATCCAATTAAACCGGTCTACCAAAGATGCAGATTAAGGCCTCTTTAACCTGGACCAGGCTCTGTCTAAAGCAGACAGAGCCCTACGAACAGTAGGGCAGGACATCCTAGATCCACATTAACAAGCGGATCTGGAAATGTATACTATATAAACTCCCCTTAATCCCCATTATGAGTCTATGCAGAAAGGGCCCGTGATGGTGAAAAAGGAGGCAGTGGCACTGCACAGCCATGACCATTACAAGTGTTCAGAGCAAAAAAAACCTACTAGCATAAATGTTTATATATTTGTGTTTCCTGACAAAGTTTAAGAAGCAATGTAGCCCAATACATACCTGAAAGTGTTCATAAAATAAAATCCTCAGTACTAATGTTCCCTTTTCCCCCTTCCGAAGCAATAAAACACAAGTACTACATGTAAAATTACCTGTCCAACTTCCAAAACAGGTGGCTTGATTTCATCCACACCTCTGTCAGCTTTATTATAGAACAGATTCATTTCAGACTGAAGTAGTTTATAGTCCATTTCATTGGCTGCAGAGTTCCCATCTCCTTTTAGGTAAGCCCAAAAGCAGTCTGGATTTTCAATCTAATCAACAAGAAGCCATGGTTCAGAGCCTTGTAAATGTCCATGGTAAATGCTAAAAAGGACTGTAAAGGCTTATAAAATTATATCTGCTAACACTTATCAAAAGGTCATGATACCTTCAGAACAAAGATTTCAATCATTTTCGTTCTCTGCATCTCTTCTTATCTCTGTTGAAAAGAGTCACAAAGTTTGTGTACAGTATTGTACATCTCTGAAAAATGTAACAAAGCAAAAAACGTGTTAACTATTTCACGGAATGATACAATCCTGAAACCAGACATCATAACGCTGTTCATAAACCATAATTTCAAAAAAATGTTATGAATAAACAGGTCACATTCTAGGTGGTTTTACTAATTTGGCAAAATCACATGAGAACTGGCAATTATTCCAACACTACTTATTAGCACTTCAGTCAAAAATGAGTGAAGCCAAATACGTAAGCTTCAAATTACAGTAGTGATATTTGACAAGAAGGGAGAATAGTGTATCTAAGTTAACAGTATACTTCCAGAAACAATTAAAAACTAATAGGAAGAGTAATCCAGTAGGGATGTGCTTGTATTATAAATCTGGTGTCCATAGTCACAAGCAAATACAGGATTCAGAAGATCTTGTTGATCAATTCCTCCATCTGCCTAATTTAAGACAAATCAATATATATTCATACAAATGACAGGTAAGGGGCATCATTTGGTGTCTGCAGGAAACGTGCAACCTGCCAAAGATAAGCTCTTTGCTTAGGGTTCAGCTATCAACACCACTAGCCAGAGGACATGTTACCAGTGTGTTTCCTCCTCACTCTCTGGCCACCCAAAATGCCTGGGACATTCTTCCTTTGAAAAAGAGGCTCTATTTTACCCCCATTTCCATTTCCCCTAGCAGATGAATTGTGACTGCTACCTTTCAATCTTTCTCAGTATTCCATCTGTATCTCCAGGCCCGTAAAAATTGGTAAACCCTGTGTTATGGTAAACAGTGTATTACAGAATACCCAAGAATGTACTAGTAAGGGTGAAAAACAGATGATAACTCCTAGACTGAAGAATAGGAAGATGCCGAATTGTTTGAATTAAGTAGGACTAAGGCAGCTTCCAGATTAGCAAACTAAGGGTGTTTTTCCACTCTCACTAGAAGTACCCATTAAGTACCCATTAATGGGGCATGTAATGGGTACTTTTAGTGACAGTGGAAAAACACCCTAAATCCTTGCGGATTGCATGAGTACATCATGCTGTTTTCTTGGCAGAGATACAGAAATGGTTGGCTATTGCCTACTTCCAGGGAGAGACTGGAGATCGAACCGACAGCTCCCTGCTTTCCAGGCAGTTTGCTCTGCCCCTGAGTTACAGCCACTCCCTGCATTAACATCACCCTAATCCAACTGGTGTTTTATGGAGGGGAACCATACAAATGGCAAAGACAGAAAAGACAGCTTATAACAAATTCCTTCTTTCTGTATTTGATCGGTTTCAGGTTTTCCTCCTTCCTTATTTAAATTACAAAGTAGGACAAAATGCCTTTCCCATTTCCTCTAAGCTAAGAAAGTACCGTAGTTGCTGCTGCTTTCCAAGTGAGGCTTGGAAACAGCAGGATGAATCAGCAGCCAAGCCTGGTGCAATAGAGGCAATCTATTAAGAAGGGCAACTCTCCTGTAGAAGCATTTCTTTTACACCTGAAGTCACTAGCTACTAAAGCAGCGGACTGCCTCGCTACTTTGCCTTAGCTACTTTGTGAGGTAAGAGAAAGTAATCTTTACTCCTTTTCATCTTTCCCTGCCCAGCAAGCCCTGGACTATAGGGCTGTTTAGTTAACACCTGTATAAGGGGCAGGAAATTGGCTGGACAGGCTTTCGTATTTTTACTTGGAGGCAAATCCTACGGAGTCCCAGTGGGAAGGCTGCTGGATGGGGTGAATGAGAGCTGAATTATTATTCCCTCTAGGACCACTTAGGCTGAGTCCCCAAAAGACTTATTTACTTCTCTACTGTTACTCTACTGTCACTCTATTGAAGTGGACTTTAAAAGTGCCATGCAAATCAGGAATAAGCGTCCGCATGAGGCTCAGGAAAATGCGTGTTTTTAACGCACCTTCCATTCCCATAGGATCCCTGTTTTCTTTGCACGCATCTTTTTCTCCCCGCCCCTGCTCTTGTTGATAGGGTGCTAGCGGGAATGGAGAGGGACTGCGCTCGGCGCAGCCACAACCAGGAAGACAACCCCTGACAAGTCCAAAGGAAAAACAGCGATCGGTTCTCTGTTCGTCTCCCAAATTCCCCCCCCCCCCGAAATGGCTTCTCGTGCTGGAAAACATTCACTCTCACCACTTTCCCTGTTATTGCTATCAAAAATCCACCCTGTCCAGTGCACGAGCACTGACAATCCCTGACAAGTCAAAAGGAAAAACAGCGATCGGTTCTCCGTTCGTCTCCCAGATCTCCCCCCCCCCCCGAAATGGCTTCTCGTGCTGGAAAACATTCACTCTCACCACTTTCCCTGTTATTGCTGTCAAAAATCCACCCTGTCCAGCGCACGATCGCTCATTCACTCATCACTTTCCCTGTTATCGCTTTAAAATCCACCCCTAGCAATAATCCACCCATTTCACGCCTCACAGCGATTGCAACAATGTTGCAATTCTGTGTGATTCTGGCTCTTTAGTTCTGAGCTTTAGAAAGTGAAGCTGCTTGTGTTACTGCTGTGTGTGCAGGCGGCAATCCCCGCCCCTTTTGCCACGGAGCGTCCCCAAGGTAAATGTAGCGAGGAAAACCCGCGACTTCCAGAAAGAGCGCTGGAAGTGTTGTTTAAAGTGCATGTATTTTGTCGCGCGTTTTCCACGTTTTGTAGCCCTGGAACCTCATTAAAAACCCTGGCTTGGGGGCGCTCAGAGGCAAAAGGTGAGTCTTGGCAGACTTTTTATTCCTTGGGGACAGGCCCTTAACAATACATTATAAATCCAAAACATAAATATCAAGACTCTCTAGTGGGACATTGGTTTAAGAGCTCTAGGCTAGAATCCTGGAGTTGCTTGATTTGAACCCCTGCTGTCATGAAAGTTCACTGCCTCTTTCCAACTATAGATAAAAAGGGGGGAAACGGAGCAAGCTCTGAGCACCAGGAAGCGGTGGGACATTGCTCACAATACCATTATAGGCTGGCTAGCCATACCGGAATACATGTTTCTTCTGCTATTCAAACAGAACTCACTTCTAACTTAAATTCATTACAGCAAACTCTGTGTGTGTGTGTGTGCGTGCGCGCATTTTGGGAAGCAACGAATAAGCTGATTCCAACATCTCTACCTCAAGTATTTGAACTGAATGGTTAAAACACCTCTTGGATTTCTGGACTCTAAGCACACCTTGCTATCTCAAAACTTCATCCAAGCATCACTTACTGCATCATTTGGGTAATCAAAGGAGGCACTGTTGGTAAGATCAGGGGCAAAGGACACCCCTCGGCTCCTCTGCCTGCCCTGCTGGATTGGGGACGTTTCAAAAATCCCTTCCTTGCCAGGATTGTCTGGGCCTCTCAGCAAGCCTTTTCAAAGCTTTTATTTGGTGCTGCGATGGCTTTGCCAAGCACCAAGCCTCAAGCCTCTTAGGTAAGCCTTGAAGCCCTTAAATTTTAACCTCAGGTAGAACCAACGTAGAAGAACTAACCTGAGGACTACTGTCCATATGTAAAAACAGTAGAATAAGATCTTTCAATTTCTGGGGATCAGGAATCCCAGCAGCTGATGCTATTTAACAAGCCCAGAGAAGCAACAAACAAAATAACTGGTGCAGCTGATGGTCCTTAGAGCTTTATGGCTCTGTTGTAATGGGGGGGGGGGTCCAGTGGAACGCTGCAGGGTTAACCCTGTCAGTCCTGGTTTACAGGAGAGCCTCAGAGAATACTGGGTGTGATTTCACCCTCCTCCACGAAGCCAGCTGGGTGACCTTGGGCTAGTCACAGCCCTCTTCTGAGCTCTCTCAGACCCCTACCTCACAGGCAATCTGTTGTGGGGAGAAGAACAGAAAGCTTTGTCAGCCGCTTTGAGTCCCCTTGAATAGGTGAGAAAAGCGGGGTAAAAAAGCCAATTCTTCTTCCTCCATGAAGCCAACTAGGTGACCCTGGGCTAGTCACAGCCCTCTTTTGAGCTCTCACAGCCCCACCTGCCTCACAGGGTGTCTTGTGTGGGGAGTAGAAAAGCTTTGTCAGCCGCTTTGAGTCCCCTTGAATGGGTGAGAAAAGCGGGGTAAAAAAGCCAACTCTTCTTTTTCCTCCACGAAACCAGCTGGGTGACCTTGGGCTCGTCACAGCTCTCTTCTGAGCTTTCACAACCCCACTCACCTCACAGGGTGTCTGTTGTGCGAAGAAGAACAGAAGGTTTGTCAGCCACTCTGAGCCCCGAAAAGCAGGGCATAAATGCAACTCTTCTTCTTCCTCCTAATAACTGGCACAGCTGTGAGACCAACCAATTTCCCTTTGCCAGAGGGGGGGAGGGAGCCCTAACACTGTGAAGAAAACCCTCTCGGTTTAGAGGAACTAAAAGCAAGTCCTGCCGGCGAAACAAACGGCCATTCGGAGTTCCCCAGCTACGAACGTTATTTCCGTTATTTTCCTCCTCCCGCTCCCTACATCCCCCTCCCCCTCTCGCCCCGTCAGTTCTCCGAAGCGGCAGAGTTGACGGGGCGGACACGTTCGTCGTCGTCCCGTCGCGCCGCGCCGTCGCCGCACGCAGACAACAGCACGCACGCACGCAGCAGCCGCGCGAAGAGCCTGCCACGCGCAGGCGCCCTGCCCTTCCCCACCGCCGCCGCCGCGCTCGATTGAAGGTGGATTGATGACGTCAGTAGTAGCAGCCCCTCCCGTCGCTTTTGGAAACGGCGCGAATAATTGCCCGTTTTGGACTGCAACTCCCATCATGCTTAGGGGCATTTTGAGGGTGGTATAATATATACTAACCATATGGGTGTCTGCGGGTGTGCTGGTGGCCATCATCTTTTTTTTTAATTATTTATAAGACACGTATAATAAAATAAGTGACAGCTCAGTTACAATACATATATAAAATGCATATATGCTGTAACGTATATATTTTTTAAAGTTATAGTCAAATTTTATTTTGCATGATAATTTTTATTTTTCACACCAGTATTTTGCTTTGAATTCTAAACTAAGTTAACAGTCCCTGAGATACTTCATTTCTTCATTTCCCACCTTCCTTCACTTGGTCAGGTATTGCTTCCCCATATATAATCACGCTGTTCCCTATAATTAGCCTTTTAAAAATATTTTTATTGACTCTTGTTGCTTATTTCTATTGATTGTTAGCCAACTCAAGTCATTATGAAGTAGACAGTACACAAACAGAAAAACTATTGAATACTCTTGAAAAATGTACAGGAGACAGATTTAGGTTTTTCTTGTCTGGTGTATAGTATTTTGGCTAGAATCTAATTTACAAACTAATAATTCAACATCTGCAAGCAGCTGAGAGAAGATATTTGTTTGCATTTCTCTCTTACTCTAACAAATAAACAGAATTCAGACTAAATTCTTTTAAAACAATCTAGGGCAGACCACAACAGATGTGTCAAATTTAGGGGTTTTTTTATGTGTATTATAAAGTATGGCCAAAAGACCATGCACTCTAATCCACAAGGGTTAATAGCATCATACTTTCCGCTAATGCTTCATGGAACTGTGTTATTCGAGTAAATCTGAGCAGTAAATGCCTCAAGAGTCTTTGCCCACTGCTGGAACATAATAAACAGTTTACTCATGAAAATACTCATTAGTTTGTAAGATGCAAGAGGACAGTTGTTTTTTCTTCAGTGGAATTAAATGGTTAACTCTTCACCACAACGCCATTTTAAGGATGTGATTAGACCATAGCTATCTCTCTGCAATTAAAGCGGATAAGTTAACTCTGCTTTAATCTCCATTTAATCACCGTGTCATAATGACCAGTGGAATGATTCCCCTGCCCCAGACTATCAGTGAATATATGCTTTGAGTTAGCTTTTCACTTTTTTTTCTCACTAGGGCTGTGATTTAAATTTCTGATAAACAAAAATACTTTTTTGTCTCTAACACAATGTTAATGTTATACATTATTTCTTTTTAAAAATTAAAAGCAATGCATCATTTAGCAACGGGAAGATTATCATCTTTGCTCTAACCATTTTTACTCTTTTATCACCATTATAAACATAAGAGGAGCTCTGCTGGATCAGGCCACAGCCCATCTATAATCCATCATCCTGTCTCACACAGTGGCCCAACAATTGCTTCTGGGCATCTCAAACAGAAGAAGGCAAACCCATCACCTGCTCTTCACTTCCCCCAAATGGTCTTTGGAGGCATCCTTCCTGTCACTTCAACCTGGAGACAGTACCTAGACATCCATTCAAGTGGCCATTGATACATCTGACCACGATGAATTTGTCTACCTCTTCCTTAAAGCCATCCAGGCAGGGTACTATTATTGCCTCTTCTGCTTGAAGCCCAAATGTAACTGGTAAGCCACTGTGTGAAACAGGGGGTGTTTTTCCACTGTCACTAGAAGTACCCATTAAGTACCCATTAACGGGTACAAAAATGCCATAGGTACTTAATGGGTACTTCTAGTGACAGTGGAAAAACACCCAGGGGATGCCGGATTAGACGGGTTGTGGCTTAATCCAGCAGGGCTCTTCATATGTTTTAGGTAGAGCACCAGTTGCAAAAGAGTCCAAAAATTATTAATTATGAAATGGCAAAAAAGTGCTTAAAAAGCATAGCATTAGGAGTGGGGTTCCTACGAAGAATAATATAAGCATTTATGCAATATATTAATTTACAATAATAGTTATATGGTCTCTAGATTAATCAATAAATTCTTATTTGATTCAAATTTACAAGAATTGTTAGATAAGTTGTAATTATGATGTAATAATCAATATTTCTGGAATTGTTTTATCACTGCCTGACATTTACAATTACAGAGAAGGTAGTAGTTAAAAGAGATATTGCTTTTTTTTCAAACTAGATCATTTTTATATACTGTATTTTCTGGCGTATAAGACTACTTTTTCACCCAGGAAAATCTTTTCAAAAGTCGAGGGTCGTCTTATACATCGGGTGTTGTCTTCTTATACAGCAAGTATATCCCAAACTCTATATTTTAACTGGAAAGTTGGGGGTCGTCTTATACGCCAGAAAAAACGGGTATTTATTTTAAGACCTGGGTGAAGTAGAGTGTTTTAGTCAGGTGCTGAAAACAATCAGTCTGGACCAATGAACATCTGTACAGATATCCATTCTGTGACGTCACTAGATCCTTAAATATTGATAGTTCAATAAATTTTTGTGTACGTTCTAGAATTCAACTGGCAAGGGAAAAATGTGTGATCTGTGCTAAACTGTAGCCATAAAGTATCTTGTCTTTACTTTTTATAAACTTGTCTCTCCGTTTACAAATCCTCAAAACATAAAACCGGGGAACTCTTAAGTTTTCAAGGGAAACATTTCTCACTGTTTGTAGAGCTTCCATTCTGCACAATCAACCTTTTCTATATTAAAAAGTGGTTTTACTTGCCAGTGCAGCAAATGAGATCAAAATACAATAATTGTTGGCAAGGAACAGCCTTGGTTTCTCAAGTACTGGTCCCCCTTATTTGAACAGACTGAAGTCTTTCCTCTGCAGAGACCCAATGCTCCTTTTTTAATCTCAGTTCTTAAATATTAATATTAAATCCATATTCCCATACTTGGCTTTTTAAAAGTTCTTGAATGTTTTGCATACAGGCCTGTCCCTATATCCACTGATCCGGTAACTGCAAATCCACTCATCCGCTGTTGACTGGATCAGCATTCCCCCCCCCCCCCCGCTCCCCCTGATACAGTACCTTTAGGCCTCCTAGAGTCCTCCCAGAGGCCTGGAAATCATGCAAAATTGTGCAGGATATCCCATGATTCCTTGCAAACCACAGGAAGCTCACAATTTGCAAAGAATCAGGATTTGTGAGAATTCATGGGAAATCCCGTGAGATTTCTCAGTTTCACATTTCTGCAGTTTCGTTTTACACTAGGAACAGGTATGCATCCCCTGCAGATATGGGGCCGTGCCTGGATGTTTGTATAAACAAAAGAATTGAAGAAATTGAAAGCTGTTTGCCATAACCTGGCTTTTAAGTTATAATTATGTTTGCTATTTATTTGAATTACTCACTACTCCTACTTCAAATGTTTATTCACTAACGTTTAAGAATTCTGCATCATATTATACCTATTCTATCAATAAAGATATGATGAATGTTTAAACATACTTGATTACAAAGGGGATGATTTTATTAATTAAAAAGTTGGATTTTAAATAATATGCTAAAAAGTGTTTTCCCAGTTTCTTAAATGCCCAGTTGTATACAGCACAAAAGAAGTCCAAATTTTTGTTTTTTTCTTAAGTTACATTGAAATGCCTGTCATTTTTAATTTCCAGTTAGGGCATAACTATTTTTTTTTATCTCTTAACTTGATATGCAGAAAAAAAACACCCACTCACCTAAACTACACACCATTACCCAAGGAAAGTATTCTTAAGATTACTGAAATTCTGAAGACACTTGATGGCTAACTGTATCTTGGAAAAGATGGAAGCAAAAAAGCATGATTGTACGGTTCAAAATATTTATTACTTTCTCCAACAGAAATTCAAAAATACTCTTGTTAGACAACAGTATAGGAAATACAAATCCTTGATATATAAGGACTGCAATTCCAACCATAATAAAGAAACATTCAATTACACACATCATGTGCAATGATGTGAACCTGTAAAATGTCTTCTGGAAATAGCACGATCCAAAACAGTTATTTTGAAGTAACCTAATTTGCGAAAGTGACCAATGGCAGGTTTCACACTGCTGTGAATGCAACATAAGGGTGCAGGGTTTGCACAACTCTGTCCCTTCATGTTCAGGATAGGTGTAGTTTCTTCTCTCCCAAACACGCCGCTGTAAGTACTCATAGAGTTTACAGCGAGGATTCTTCAGTCCTGACAGCAGGGGGAAGGTTTGTGGTTATGATCTTACCACATGGGGTACCCCCCCCCCTGCTTTTTGAGAAGGAAGCCAGGAATTCCCAGCTGTGAACTTAGCTGCAGAGAGAGGCTGCCTCCCCTCCTATCCCATCCCCTCCGCAAGAATGGCTGTGATGTTGGCTCCAGGCCATCCGAATACAGGAAAGAGCTTCACCTCTCTGGCTGTAAAAGTTAAAAACTACTTTCTGATCATGAGCCTTTTCACGCACACATTTTAAGTGCATGCAGGGGATGCTCCAGCATGGAGCATCTGCACTCCATGGAGCCGTTTCTTTATCAGAAGCAGCTTTGTGAATATTAGAGCACTCCCTGAGCAGTATAGGCGTGGAGCAATTAAAACTGTTGCACATTCATCCCTATGGCAGGGTTAATAAAGCCCTGCATGCTCCTTCTGCACTTCCCCCTGGTGGAAGATGTGGAAGGGCACACAGCCTGCAGCACAAGTGCCAATGCGCACTGTGTCGCCAGGTCACCCCAGCAACGGTGCCTTGCAGGCATGTCGGCCCCGTCGCTAGGACTCTGTGATGGCTGCCCATTTGGTCTTACAGCCATTCACATTTAGCCAGCACATAGTTAAGTGACAGGAGGTGAAGTGTGAATTTGGTAGACAGAACGGGGAGGTGGCATGCGGACAGCGTATCTCTGGTTTAAGGACAGCATTAGAAAACCAGTGAGATCCCCAATGGGGAAAAGGACAAGGCACTACGCTTAGTTTTTCCACCCCTGCCGTGTAAACAGAGCCATTCATTTCTAATATTAGAGCATTACTAAAGCAGAATTACTGCAGGACCTACCCTCATTCTAATGGGCTAGGTTTGCCCTGGTCAAATCCTGCCCCATGGGTGCTTCACTGCCTTCAGTCCATTAAAGTGCAGATCAAGGTCAAAATTGCCCCTCTCAGAATTGGCACATCATGCACAGAATTTTAGCAAGTTAATAATTCCTTTTACCGGAACCGGAATTGTTTCAGTAGATCCAAAGTATGTTGATAAAGTCCCTGATGCTTTTTCAAAATTCAGGTTACTTGGCAAGTTTTAAACGAAGGTCCCCTAATTAGGTCCTGTCATACAACCTCTTGAGTGCCTTATTATAGAAATGGCAATGTCTCAAAGAGTATTACAGTCTGCTATTACTACCAGTATGATTTTCCTTTTTAGTGTCCATCACTATGGGATTGATGTGTTTATATCGCGGTTTGATGTTTACATGTATAGTAACATTACTCGGGCCTTGGGTGACTATACGATGAAGTCTGTTAGCTCCTTTCATTACTTCTTCAATCTTCTTGTGTGTTGTCAATATAGGTTTTCTTTCCCCAGTAAAGTCAGGATCTTCTGGATATAGCTCATCACCTAAAAACACCCCAAACAGTCTTAAATTTTATGTATAAGCATTTCATATTTTAACAACTAGTTTAGGCATTGCTATTTTACTAACAGATTATTATTACTGTTATTATCATCATTTATTAAGTGAATTCAATCTAAGAATCCATCAACAGTGGATAAATCAATGCAAATCAGTCCATCCAGACAGAAATGCTATCCAAGGATATTAAAACTATGGATTTTTTTCCACTGTCACTAGAAGTACCCATTAAGTACCCATTAATGGGTACATGATGGCATTTTTGTACCCATTAATGGGTACTTAATGGGTACTTCTAGTGACAGTGGAAAAACACCCTATGACCCCTCCCCAAAAGGATTGCTTACATTCTTTTTCACTGGTCCGGCTGGTTTAAACTCATAGGAATTGGAGAGATACAGTTTAGCCACTTACCGGTAGGTAGAAGCTAAGGCCTTTTCTGCGCTTACCATTTGGTAATCCAGATAAGTGGACCCCACTGATCCGGATTACGTGGAGGCCTACTGACCAAGATGACCACCCGTATGGATCAGTACCATCTATACTGACAGTAAAAGCATACCCAGGGAGTTCCAGATCCAGATTAAAGACAAAAGAAGCTGGACCAGCAGGGGTGGGGCCTCCTTGACCCACATTAATGTGCCAACCAGGAGGGCCGTGATATGGATTAAGGGTGTACTTAATCTGAGTCAACAGTGACTGCAGAAAACATAAGTGGCTGCATCCACACCATAGAAAATGGGGCCCAGGGAAAAACATGCCCACCCCCAAGGGACACAAAAATTACTGTAAGGAAGAATCACATCCTTACTCTCCACCACCAGTGGCAGCAGCAGAGAGGACTTATCAAGAATATATACTGTTTTAATAGACGTCTGATTTTGAGTGGTGTTATCTGCCCTGAGACCTTTGGGTATAGGGAAGGAAAGAAAGAAAGAAGGAAGGAAGGAAGGAAGGAAGGAAGGAAGGAAGGAAGGAAGGAAGGAAGGAAGGAAGGAAGGAAGGAAGGAAGGAAGGAAGGAAGGAAGGAAGGAAGGAAGGAAGGAAGGAAGGAAGGAAAGAAAAAGACAGCTTGGTTTTTTTTACAACTGTTTAGATACAGCCCAAACACAGATATCTGTTACATCATTCTAATATATCCTGATACAGGAAGACTACTGTTCTATCTAAAGAGTGAAACAGACTGCTATTCCATCTACCTGGTAGAAGTTGGATGTAGCCATCTGGGGCCACCAACACAACAGACATCCAGCGCTCACATCCTTCTAATGCTCTTTCGGAAGCAAACCTGTGCAGCTCAGAAAGGGATGAGAAATTGCAGAGTCTGCATATCTCATACAGCTGAGGCGGTGGTATCCAGATGTTCTGAGACTTAAATAGTTCAACAGCTTCTAAAGGTGTTGACCACTGAAAAAGAATAAAGAATAAATTGCTTCCACAGTGTTATAAATGCCTGATGAAATCACCATTCAGATTTCAGGATAATAAGTTCGGCACTAAGGTATTACTATGTATCAATCTTTGAGTCCAGAAAAAGTTTCTGAAAGCATGACTGCCCATTTGGTCTCGCAGTTAGTCCCTTGGTTCAATTCTGCACTCCTCTACAAAACCAGATGGGTGACCTTGGGCTAGTCACAGCTCTCTTTCTGAGCTCTCACAGCCCCACCTACCACACAGGGTGTCTGTGGTGGGGAGAACAGAAGGTTTGTCAGCTGCTTTGAGTCCCCTTTAAGGTCAGAAAAGTAGCATATAAAAGCCAACACTTCTTCTTTTAGGACAGTGATGGTGAACCTTTTGAGCTCGGTGTGTCAAAGTTCGCAAGAAAACCTAGCTTACCTCGGGTGCTGTGTCACATCTAGAAATATCCATAATTTTGTGATATTTGTGGCTCTAGTAAAAAAAAATATATTTTTGATATATGTATTTTATTAAAAGCAAAAACAAATAATTCTTTACATTAGTGACTTTTGTTGCTAAATCTTCAATTGAAAGTTGGTATTTCATACATTTCAAGAACAAGCAAGCACTACACACCCAGGTGCCAGGGTGGCCATGTGTGTCACCCAAAAGGACTTGGTGTGTCACCTGTGACACGCTTGTCATAGGTTGGCCATCACAGTTTTAGGACCGTCTTTTAGAATCCATAGAGCTTCTGAACCCACCCACCCCTAGCCTGAGAAAAATAATACAGTACCTTCAATTTTCCAATGTGTCTCTTGATTCAAAAACATGTCAATGTCCCTACTGATTGTTCTGTTGCGCAAGGTGTTTAGGGCAATATTTTCACAAGAGGCCTTCCTGGAGCCACAGATGGAACAGGGTAATGTCATACAATGGCATTACTGTGCCACCTACTCCAATTTTGAGCCTTTGGGAATTTCTTTGCCCCTACATGTTCCAGGAGGCTTGCCATGTGTAAGGCAAACCAAGGCAAGTGCTCAGTTTGCTACAGGGCTGAATTTGCTAAGTGATTCATTTATCAAATGTGCCCATGATTAAAAGACGTGACCATTTTGGCCCTTTTTGCACTAGAATTCCAGGGTATATAGAAAAGGTGGATAGAGAACATTTATTTTCTCTGTCACACAATACTAGAACCAGGGGGCACTCTATGAAGCTGATGGGTGGGAGAGTCAGATCAGAAAAGGGGAAGGATTTCTTCACCCAGAGGGTCATCGGTCTATGGAATTTGTTGCCAGAAGAAGAAATCAGCAAGGATGGCTTTAAGGAAGAGTTTGACAAATTCATGGAGGTCTGGTGTATCAATGGCTACTAGAATGGATGCCTAAGTCCATCTTTCAGGCCATGGGGTCAAGCAGGATGCTTCTAAGGCCATTTGCTGGGATTTGAGAACAGGAGGTTTGCCCTTGAAGCAGCAGTTGCCCATGGGCAATTGGTGGGCCACTGTGTGTGACAGGAAGGTGGACTGGATGGGCTGTGGCCCGATCCAGCAGGGCGCCTCTTATGTTCTTATGACTGTTGTCTTCATTCTAGTGCAGAATATGATGGGTTTTGCGTGGGGCCTGCCACAGTCCGCACTAGCAGGCAGACAGCAGGCCCTTACCCTGGGATATATCCCAGAATTAGGCTTGGTGTGGAAAGGGCCTCTGATCACTTTGGACACTATTAGAGATGGCATTACACACAGTCCTAGTATGCCCTTAAAAGCCCAAAGGCAGGTCATGAGGGCAATAATCTTATTTTTCTCGAATACCTCAGCAAATGGTATTCAATGCATATTGTCTTTCATCTGGAATTAATATATAACACCACACTGACCTATTTCATGAGACTGGTGTAAGTAGACAAAAATGGGGGGAGGGGAGCCACCTATCTCATAGGATTGCTGTGGGAGAAAAAGCGGGAATAGAGGATTGATCACTTTGATTAAAAGTTAGGAGGCTAATACAATAAATAAATATTTATCTCTGGCTGAAACATACCCAGAATAGGAGGGAAGAGACTAAGCTTGCTGATTGCCTCCACTTTATTTGTTTTGTAAGTGGCAAACAGAGTGATACCCTCTTTTCTGAACTGAGAGTTTCTCTGAGTAACCTTCAACATTAAAACAATAAACACCAACTGTAGAAAATAGAGATGAATGTTGCATTTACTTTACCTCTTGCTAACAATGTCTGCAAGACTTTAAATGTAAACATTTCTTCAAAGGGAAACAAAATGGAATAGAAAAACACAAGTTTTAAGTCTTAAGTTTTAAACAAACACGAGATTTGCTGCCAAAATAAACATCAAAAAGAAAAGAACTAAACTTGCTTCTCATTCACAAACACAGGATCACAACCACTAAACTTGTCTCAGCCCTCAGAACCACTTTCTGAAAAACTTCACATGCTTTTCTTTAAAGCTGTTTTAAAAAGAAAGGACTTAACTTGGTTTTCTTTCATATTTACTTGCATTTATGCTCCAAATGAAAGTTGCAGAGTGTGAACTTTTTCTCCTCTCCTCTGATTTAGCCTCACAATAATCCTGTGAGGTAGGAATGGCCCAAGATCAACCGGTGGCTAAATCACAGGGAGGTTTCGCGGGGGGGGGGGGGGGAATGGGGCCCTGGCAGAGAAAGCAAACCCAGTCTATTCGGCCCTTCATATCCACTGATTGGGTAACCACAGTTTCAGTTAACCATGGTTATGGGATCAGCTCCCTCCACCCCCCCCAATACCTGGGCACCAATTCTAGCAGCTATTGATACACGTCTCTAAATGAAGAGAAGCCCTGCTGGATCAAGCCACATCCCATCCTGTCCAGTATCTTGCCTCACACAGTGACCTACCACTGCTTCTGGGTATCTCAAGCAGAAGACAAAAGCACAACCTTCACCTGCTCGGGAATCCTTACAAATGGCCTTGAGAAGCGTCCTGCTTACCTGTCTCCCCCAACCTGGAGGCAGCACCTAGGCATCCACTCCAGTAGCCATTGATACACCTGTCCTTCACGAGTTTATCTAATTCTTTCTGAAAGCCATTCAGGCTTGTTAGTGGCATCACCTGTTTTGATTAATTCCACACGGTGATGATGATGATGAAGAAGAAGAGTTGGCTTTTCTACCCCACTTTGCTCACCGGTTTAAGGGGACTCAAAGCGGCTGACAAAGCTTCTGTTCTTCTCCCCACCACAGAACACCCTGTGGGGTAGGTGGGGCTGTGAGAGCTCAGAAGACAGCTGTGGCTAGCTCAAGGGCACCCAGCTGGCTTCGTGGAGGAGAGAAAGAATCAAACCCGGTATTCCCTGGCAAGAGTCCAGCTCCCTTACATCTGGACCAAAGTGGTTAGGGATGACCCCCTGGGTGACACAAACACCAGGGGGTTCTTTCCCTCTCCCCCCCCCCCATTTCTCGTTCCCTCCCTCCCTGGCGCACCTGGTAGGCCGTGACCTCGGCCTGGTCGCTCGAGGTGGCCGGCGGGCCCTGGCCCAGGCAGCAGACGTAGAAGGCGGTGTCGTACCGTCGCCCGTCGCGGCCGGCCCTGGCGACCGGCGTCAGCCAGTTGCTCCACTCGTGCAGCGCCCAGATGTTGGGCACGCAGCGCAGCTGGCGGCAGAGGTGCAAGAAGCTGCCCGGCTGGCGCTGCACCCGCCGGCGCCACTCTTCCAGCTCGGCGGCGGGCGGCAGGCGCTCGGGCGGCAGCAAGGCCGTCAGGGCCTCGGCGGCGGCGGCGCCCTGAGGTGGTGCTGGAAGAGGAGGAGGAGGAGGAGGAGGAGGAAGGCCGCCGCCCCCGCCGGGCACCAGCAGCAGCACGCCGGCTTCCTCGAAGGTCTCCCGGATGGCGCAGATGCGCAGCGCCACGTCGGCCGGCAGCGCCGAGCCGCCCAGCTCGGGCCGCTCGGCGGTGAAGAGCGGCGCCCGCGGCGCCCCGCTGGCGGCGGCCCGCGGCTCGCTCAGCCCGCAGCGCGGCCCGCCCTCGGCCGGCAGCAGCGCCAGCCAGTCGGCGGAGAAGTCGGCCGCGTCGGCCGCGCCGCCCGGGAAGACGTGCGCGCTGGGCATGAAGGCGCTGCGCGGGCTTCGCCGCAGCAGCAGCAGCTCGTAGTCGAAGAGCGCCGCTGAGGAGGGCGACGGGCCGCTGGCGCCGCCGCCGCTTCCTCCTCCTCCCCGCTGGGCCGCCAGCAGCACCGTGGCCGCTTCCCGCCAAGGCCGCAGCCGGGAGCTCATCCCTCTCCTCGCGCCCGTTCGCGCCAGGGCGGCGGCGGCGGCAGGGTGTCGGGTCGACGAAGCGAGCCTCTCCGCCAGCCTCATGCTCGCCACCGTCGGCTTCCGCCCCCCAGCGGCGTCCCTCAAGCACAGCCCCGGAACTGAATCAGGCCGCGGCCCGGCGCCACCACCCGAGCGCCCCTGATGAGGGAGGGCGCCACACGCCCGCGCGCTGTCATTGCATTCTCTCTACTCCCACTTTACTACCGAACTAACTTCCGTGGGTGGGCAGAGGAGGGGTTTCGCTTTCCCTTTGCCCAATGCTTCGCCTGGGGCTGCTGCTGTGTCATTTCACACCTAAAGTTTTAATCCAGTGTCAGTCGACTTCTGTGAGTGTCAGCGAGCCACTTTGGTCTGGTTAGGGAGCCGGACTGTTATCCGGGAATACCGGGTCTGATTCCGCCCTCCGTCATGAAGCCAACTGGGTGACCCTGGGCTAGTCACAACTGTCTTCTGAGCTCTCACAGTGTGTTCTTTTGTGGGGAGAAGAACAGAAGGTTCGTCAGCTGCTTTGAGTCCCCTTAAATGGGTGAGAAAAGCAGAGTAGAAAAGCCAACTTCTTCCTCTATGAAGCCAACTGAGTGACCTTGGGCTAGTCACAGCTCTCTTCTGAGCTCTCACAGCCGCTCCTACATCACAGGGTGTTCTGGTGTGGGGAGAAGAACAGAAAGCTTCATCAGCTGCTTTGAGTCCCCTTAAATGGGTGAAAAAAGCCAACTCTTCTTTTAGTGTGAGGATATAATCTCAGCAAAGAGCTGAGGCCCAGCTGCTTTCATTCAGCATTCTCTCTAACTCAGAAGATCTACTGTTAGCTTAGGTAGGCTGTGTTCACACCTCAGTTTCAACCCAGTTTCTGTTCATTTTCAGAGTGAGAGAAGGTGGTGGCAGCAGCAGCAAAGTGACAGGATGTTTTCTTTTGGCATTATGTAACACGGGAAATCCACCCTTGGGTTAAATATTGTGTAAAGATAGACTAGTCACTTTGCTTATGTGTTCTCTTACTCTGAAAGTAGACTGAATCTGGATTAAAACCAAGGTGTGACTGCAGCCAGTGGTTTCACTCCCCCACCCCCCACCCTGCTTCGTCTCACATCTGCCTATTCTTCCTCCTCCTCATTATTATTATTCCAGTGTGCAAGTCTGCATTCTCCAAAACTTGGGGGGTGGGGATTAAAGGCAGACTATAGGACCGTTCTTCCAAGGGTTCCACATTTTCAGCACTTCTGCCTGTGTTAATTGGAGGGGAAAGGTTTGTGGCTGCCTCCTTTTACCACTACTGTTTTTATTTTATTTTTTACAATGGTGTGCAAAATGTCAGGAGTGATGAGGGGCTAGGCCAAAGAGACTGTCCTGAATTAGATTCTCTTTTCAGGACCTTCCAGGTCCTGCTGTGGCAGGGCTTTCTTCCCCAGCCTTCCTTTATCCCCCACCTCATCAGTGGCTGTGTCCAGACTTACAGATATTGCTCATTCCGATGCGCAGTTGAGGCGTGGGCATCAGACCTGACTCCCAATACTGCATAGAAGTGGCGCATTATGCCGCCACTACTTCAAATTTACCTGCTGCGGAGCGAAGAGCACCGGGTCTGCGGTGCCAGGTAAATTCGAATGTTCCCGCCAGTTCCTGGACAGGATGGCAAGAACAGCGAACAAGAGCTGAGCCTGCAGCTCAGCTCCCGTTGGCTGCCCCGTCCCACGTGACACGCACCTCACCACGTGCAACACGGAAGTATTTCAGCTTTCGATGAGAAAGCAGCAGCAAGGCTGCTGGAGTCTGGACGGCACATCGTTGATTCTCAGCAGGTAAGCTGCGCTTTTTTCACTAACGGTGGATTTTATTCTGCTAATCTGGATACTGTCAATGTTTCTTCCACCCCACCAAATTTGATTGATTAACATTTATATTATTACATCATAGCTTTTCCAGAATCAGACTTTCCAATGTGTCTTCTCCTTAGGTGGCCAAGGTATTCAGCTTCGGTATTTGTCCTTCCACCGAACAGTCAGCCGAAGCTGATTTCCCTTAGTATTGGCTGATTTAGTCTCCTTGCAGCCCAAGGGACTCTCAAAAGCCTTTTCTAAAGCCACAGCCTGAAAGCAGCATATTGCAAATTGTAACTGTATTTTTTCCTGTAAAGGTTAGTTCTCATTTGTTAATTTGGAGTAACTTCCAGAATTATATATTAAAGCAATCATCATCATCATCATCATAATACATCGAAGACGAAGTGGGCATGGAAAAGACCTGGTCTTGGCTTACGAATGGAACATTGAAAAAGGAAACAGTTGGCTGCATCCGCATGGCATGCCTTAATTCGGTTTAACGAAACCGAAATAACTGAACCGGAACGAAACTGTCTCCACCGGCTTCCAACTTGATCCGTGTCAAGGGCATCCCGCCGGCAACCTTATCTCGGATTCAATCTTCCGAGGCCCCACGGGCAAGTCCTCCCTGCCCATTGCCAGTCAGGATTGTGCCCACCCCATTGCTGTTCCCTCCCAGGATGAGCCCCTCTCATTTAGTTCAAAGTAACAGAGATCAGACCTCTCCCTCATGGCTGTGCAGCTCTCCGCCTCCTTTCCTCTGCACCACCTTTCCCTCCCCCTTTTCTTCCAGCTTTGTGCTCTTCCCTCATCACCCCCATCGAAGAAGTCTGTGGATCCCCCTTTCCCACCCCTGCTTCCCTCGCGCCGAGAGGTTGGGCTGGAGGAGAGTGAGGGGCTTTTTCATTGCTCAGAGCACACAGCAGCAGCAGCAGCAAGTAAAGCCCCATGTTTAAATACAGAATCTCAGATGCTTCGCCTCCTTTCACTTTCAAAGGTCTGAACTTCTGAAATTGTGCAAATTTGCAACATTGTTAATCGGGAGTGAAGGGGCTTTCTTGCTACGCTGTAGCGCTCCTCTGTGAAGGCTGCTCCAAGAAGTTCAGGCTTGCAAGAGAAAGGAGGGGAAGCATTAATGTTTAAAGGAATGGGGCTTTACTTGCTGCTGCTGCTGCTGCTGTTTTGCTTCAGATCAGGCAGATCAGGCAGGGAAACCCCCCCCCCCAATGACGTGCCCAGCATACGGACAGCCATTGGATACAGTGCGATTAGGGGAGGGACACCCTGAACATGGAATCTCATCCCTTAACACGGTACTGTCCACACAGTTAAAAAGGAAACACGTATCGACGCATGATTCGGAGTGAGACCTGTTGAAATCAGGATTTATTTCAAAACATTTTAACGTGGTTTAACAGGGAAATAGCGTGTTAAGCCAAACTGCTGTCTGAACTGGGAGAACTCAAAACGTTTTGAATTCGAGATAACGATGCTGTGCGGATGCACTGATTATTGCTGCACAAGAACAAGCAATAAGAACAAATGCCATCAAAGCCAGAATTGAAAAATCAGTAGAAGATCCAAAGTGCCGACTCTGCAAAGAAGTGGATGAAACAATCGACCATATACTTAGCTGCTGCACACACTGATTACAAGCAGAGACACAATGCTGTAGCACAAATGATCCAATGGAACTTGTGCCAAAAGTATCATCTGCCAGTGGCAAAGAACTGGTGGGATCACAAGCCAGAAAAAGTTGTTGAAAACAAACAGGCAAAACTACTTTGGGACTTCAGGCTTCACACTGACCGAAAATTGGAGCATAACACCCTTGATATTACAATTGTTGAGAGAGAGAAGGTGTGGATCATCGATGTTGCTATTCCAGGTGACAGCAGAATTGAGGAGAAGCAGTTGGAGAAGCTCACCAGATATGAAGACCTGAGAATTGAACTTCAGCGACTCTGGCGAAAACCAGTGAAAGTGGTCCCAGTCATCCTCGGCACACTGGGCGTGGTGCCAAAAGATCTCAGTGGGCACCTAAAAACCATTGGCATTGACAAAATATCCATCTGCCAACTTCAAAAAGCCACTTTACTGGGGTCTGCTCGCATAATTTGCCGATACATCACGCAGTCCTAGGTGCTTGGGAAGTGCCCGACTAGTGATATAATACGAAATCCAGCTTAGTGATCTCGTTTGCTGTGTGTAACTGTTGTTTTACATAATAATAATAAACCTTTAAAAGGTTTAAGAAAATAATGAAACAACAAAGTATAACAGCACAAACTACAAAGTTTCTATGCCCCCTCTCCCTCTAATTTATTGCCCGGGGGTGAAACAGTGTGGAAGCATGAAATCTATGGCAGGCCCTTCAATTCTGCCACAGGCTTATGGACCCAAAAAGGTTCGTGACCTCTGATCTAAAACACTGTTTGGCTCTCAGTCAAAGTGCAGTTGTGACTTACCAGGTAGCTAAATTTGGAAGTTCGCTCTGATGCTCGCTTGTTAGAAAACCAACCAGCTGGCTGATTATATTTTTTAAAAAACTGGGATAAAACCCAAGCATGACTGCAGTCACACATACACAGAGCAGACAGGACATCTGCTCACGTTTTCCCCCTCCTAGATACAATATTGTGTTATTTATATGTGAAGTAATATAGAAACTGTTATGCCCAAGAATTATTTTAGTAATTACCATCATCTCCAGATCCCAGTTCTTTGTACACTTAAAAGCTGAGAAGTGCAAATCTCCCCGACCCTCCCCTACCCCTTACATTTTGGGATGGGTACCGGTGGCATCATGCACTTATTCCAACCCTCTACAGAGGTCAAAATAGGCCTCCTGGAGGCTGAAATAGGCCTTCCAGTTCTGAGTGTTTTGGTTTTATGGCACCCGCAGGGGGTGGGTTGGGCTGATCCGGTAACTGTGGTTAACTGAAACCATGGTTACTGAATCAGTGGATGCGGCTCCGACTGTAGTGTAGTTGCTGCCTGTATTTTTCCCTGTATTTTAAAGCATAAACATATCCATGCATGTTTAAAAATGATGTATGTATGTCCCTTGCATAGAATGTGCAGAACCAAGAATTTATTCCCTACTTGCAAATCCTTGCCTTTTTGCTTTGACTTGAGTCAATAAACTATTTTGAAAAATAATCCAGACTTAACGTAGCATTCTTCTGGTGGGTGAGTAAAAAAAACTATGAGCATGTAATCTGTCTAGGACTTAGTAAGGATTTAATGGAAATAATATTGAAAAGAATTGGGGGAGGACAGAATTTAAAGGAATAAATTGTCCCTATGCCTAAATCTTCAAACTGAGATTTTTATTAATGCCTGTCTCATCACCAGACTGCAACAGAGGTCTCACCGGGACTAAGGAATGTTCTGTTAGTATATAAATTGAACTGGGCCTCAGTGGAAACAATTGGCCTTTTTTACTAGGGGTTAGAATCCTTCTAAGACCCCATTAGGAACCCAGTTGGTGCCAATTGGGAAAGCCCTGTCCCTGCCTGGATCCCATTGAAGGCCCTGTCTGCAAGGCCCTGTCCCCACGAGGGCAGGAGAAATCCAGATTTAATAGGTCCTTCAGGCCCTTAAATCTGGATTTCATGTGGGTGTCTACAATGGGTTCTTCAAGATCTGGATCTCCAGGAGGACCCCATCTTAGAGATCCAGATCTTGACTATGCGTGGAAAAAGGGGGAATTTCCTGGTCCTTGTGCTGTTTAGGGCAAGGTTCCTAAATTATTGTGTTCCCGTGTCTTATAAATTACTCAGGTATGATTGACGCATTTGGGGAGAACCATGAAGATTCTATTCCCTTTGGGCTGATAGACCACCAGACCAGTGGATGCCTTGGAATGCTTCATTCACAGTCTGTTGGGAGGCCACGCCTCCTGGTCAAGTGCATCCTCATGGGATGAAGGTTTGACAGGGTTATGGTGCTGTAGCCATGCAGCATCCCAGGCTGGTATAGTGGAGCACCAGCTCATGTGCAAATTACTCAAAAGCGGGACCGAGATGCCTGTGAGTCCTTGTTCAGTGGAGATGGAATGGGACATCTGAAAACTTGGTTGGAGATGGAACTGGAAAGCTGAAAGAGGAGAACAAGCAATGGTGTGATGTTCGAATCGAATCGGGCACCACAAGGGAAAAGCACTCAGAATGGTGTAAAGCAGCAACTGGGAAAACAGGAAGCGACATAACTACCCCTTTCCAGAAATCTGAAACTGAGGAAATAAGAGCAAGTGAGTGGTGGGCAACGTGGCCAATTGTGGAATAGAAGCTGCCGTCAGAGCTGTTTAACCAGAGATGGAAGGGTGGGCAGAAACAGAGACCAACGGGTAGCAACGGTTGTCAGGGTTGTGCCCTGAATGCAGGTTGCAGAGTGACAAAATAAGGTAGCTTCACATCTGTGTGGAAGGCACTATTATTGCGAAGACTGGATGCTTTATCCTAGTTGAACCACGCAAAGGTCCTGTCTGATCACACTCAAAGTCTGCTTAGCCATCGGACAAGGAAGCATTCTGGGGGAGAGGGGGGTGGCTTTCGCATCCTGGTGAAAGACGCCCGTCTTAAAAAGAAGGAATCGTGACATTCTGTTCTCAGCGCCTGGTGAAAACGTATCTTTACCACCAGGCTTTTGCCATTTAAATAGCTTCCTCAGGGTGCTGTCCTGTTAGGGAAGGAAGGAGGATGGGGTGATATTTTTAATTATGTTTTATTATTTGATAAGTTTTATTCTTATTGTAACCCGCCCTGGGACAATTTGGTGAAGGGAGGGAGATGACATAGATAGATAGATAGATAGATAGATAGATGCAATCCAGAACCAATACTGCCATCCATATCACTCATCAGAATGTAAGCCTGATTAAACTATTTGCACTTCTGAGTAGAGATTTATTCCATTTGTTTCTAAATACTGTATTTTCTGGTGTATAAGACTACTTTTTAACCCAGGAAAATCTTCTCAAAAGTCAGGGGTCGTCTTATACACTGGGTATCTTCTTATACGGCGAGTATATCCCAAACTCTATATTTTAACAGGAAAGTTGGGGGTCGTCTTATACGGCCAGTCGTCTTATACGGCTGAAAATACTGTATTTGTATCCCAACCTTCCCTAGGTGACCTGAGGGCAGACCGCAACATGAAGTGCTGTCTAGCCAGCAAGCAAGCAACCACGCCAGATTGTTACTTGCTTGTGTGGTAGCCGACCTGTGTCTGGAGGCAGCCTTACTTGCTAGCAAATGGGCGAATTTACACTTTGCCTCCTGTGCACTTGCATGGTGCGTTGCTGGACCGACATGGTGACATGGTGCATCTCCTGTGCAGGGGATGGTCTGGCACTCACGGAACTGTTTCTGGTGAAGAAATGGCTCCTTGCGGTGTAAATGCTCTCTACCTGAACAAACCCTCTGCTTACCTGTCAAGTAAGTGTGAAGAGGCTCGCTGAGTTTAGGCTTGCCCTTTTTCTCCTGGCAGTTTGCAGTGCTCTGAAAACCTACCCATGGTGCAGATAACTATCAGAATAATGAAATCATGGCTAGTTTTGATGAACGTGCTTCTTTTGTGACGCGCTAAATGTCTGGTTAGCTGCTGTTTTATTAATATTTAAACCAGTTAGTGAGTTCATCTTAGCCCCCTTAGTATTTGTCAGTACTTTTGTACAGCATCCTTTATTTTATTCTGCAATATTTATTTATTTAAAATATTTATATCCTGCCTCATATCCCAAGATCTCTAGGTGGCTTTCAATTAAAAAAAAAGACAAAAACCACATATAGACCCCACTACAACTGCATTAAACAGCACAGATAGTTAAAAAGATTAAAAGTTAAAACAGTGCCAGAGTGAATTAGTGCCCAAAGGCTTTAATAACAAGTTAATCTTTACACGGCGCCTAAAAGTTAGAAGGGTTGGTGCTAGTCGGCCCTCCAAAGGAAAGGTGTTCCATACGTGAGGGGCCACAGCTGAGAAGACCTTCCCACATGGTTCAGCATAGCAGATTTCTCCATTTGGTGGGACACAGAGGAATTTCCCTCCAGCAGATCTTAAACCTTGGGCTGTATGAGAGAAGGTATTGAGGTCCCAAGCTATTCAGGGCTTTAAATGTCATTACCAGACCTTGAATTCAGATCAGAAGCATACAGTATAGGCAGCCAGTGCAGCTCTTTCAAGACAGGTGTTATGTGCTGCCTGTTAACTGCACCACTTAGTAGTTGGGCTGCTGCATTTTGAACTAACTGCAACTTCCGAGTCTTCTTCAAGGGCAGCCCCAATGCACAGTTATACCATAAAATGTGTTGTATTTTGTGCTGCCTACTTGTGCATTTATTGCCATCTGATTTCTGCTGTGGTTTTATCCAGCTGCTTGGCACATGCATAATTAATTCACACAAGATTTATAGTCATTGGTCTTCTTTAGTCATATCACTGGTACTGCGCGCTCACGTGTCGCCCTGCGCTTCCCTCAGACCTCAGGCTGCATTAAAAGACTAACATAATCGTATTGAGAGAAAGCATTTAGAGGACTATAATCCAGTGGTCTTCCTGAATGACTTTTTATATAATGAAAATCTGTGAAGGGTAAATATGCTGATGAGGAGCTTCACAAACATTTATTTATAAACAAATTACTGCACAGTCTTGATATTTAGTTCAACGGCTCGGAGCTTTTTAAGGTGTCTGTTTTGTTTTAATATAAATAATCCTTTGACACAAGAATGCTTTTTTAGCCCTGTTTTAAATTCTGATTTTAGATCTGAACATTTTTTATTATTGCTCTTTCTCTAGTTTTTAAAAATTTAATGAGCAAAACCTGCAGAGATATAAATGTGCTCATGTGAAGCAATGGAAAGCAATTTTGTGAAATTAACTTTGCTACTGCTAAAACTGGCCTTTTTTGCACTGATGCTTATTCTGGATTATACTCTGGGGTAAGGGCTTGCCATCCATACATTAGTGCAATCTAGGGCTTCCGCTGCGGAACAGAATCCAGAATAAGGATCAACATTTGAGAGACATTGTAATTTGCATTTGGATCCTGCCAGTATTCATGTAGAAAGAAATCCTTCACATCAAATAAAAGAGTGGCAGCATTTTAGGACAACTTACTGATCAAATCAACTATTTTATAATAACAGTTTTGGTTCTTTGGTTCATCTAACTGATTAGTATGGAGCACAATTCAGTTTGATAAACTTGACCATCCTTTCTTCTTAAAGGACTGCTACAAAGAGCCTGACATGTTAACAGAACAGACTTTATTTTAAATACTGTACTGTAAATCATAGCAACAGGTTTACCCTGAGCATAAAATCAACACTCTTGCACAGATGGAATGATGCTAGGTCAATTATAATCTTAACACTTCCAAAGTTCTGTAACGTGGACATAACAATTGTTGGTAAATTCTGAAAGTCAGAAATAAATGGGGTTTTTTCTTCATATACTGAATACTCAGTATTTATAACTCCTGGGCCTCCATTGTCATAACTCTGTAAAAATATCACAAAGTCTGATTTTTAAAAAATCTTACAAAAGATATTCCCTCCCTTTTCCTCCAAGAACGTCCATATAAGAATAGCAATCACTAAGGCTGTAAACATAAAAGTAGGCCTTTTTGAAAGAATATATGCACATTAACAAAAGTTGAACTGCAGCTTTACATATTTT
This sequence comes from Aspidoscelis tigris stejnegeri, assembly GCA_023333525.1. Lineage (NCBI taxonomy): Eukaryota > Metazoa > Chordata > Lepidosauria > Squamata > Teiidae > Aspidoscelis > Aspidoscelis tigris. The sequence continues at coordinate 9,451,943 of JALMGA010000013.1, forward strand.
TTTAAGTAATCACTAAATGAGACTTGTGAGTGTTTAAGCACTCTTATATAAATAAATCTGGCAAATATTATTTTAAAAATATAAAATAGTTCAATAATCAAGGTAGTCCTTTTGGCTTTGAAAAAAAAACACTAACAGGGCCAAAAGCATGCTAAGTTTCCGTGTTGGATAGCAATAATAGTCATGGCTGGGGTAAACCCCAGTAAAATTCGCATGGCTTAAAAAGTGTAACTTTATTAACAATCCTACAATAATTTGTTCCTATAATACTACTTCTTGCCCTTTTGCAAATAAAGTTGGGTATCTCCAGGGCTTTTTGTAGACCGAAATTCAGCAGTCATATTTTAATTCTTTGAGTCTTGATAGCAGTTTAGAGCTGTAATTATTTAAAGGTACAAAACCCCTGACCTGCTTTTCATCTGGTCAGCTTAGTGAACTGTCTAAACCACAGCTGTGCCTGAGTCACATTGCACGTACAATTGTGCCACACATACATTAGAGATTAATGGGGAGGCATTAGCTAATTAGGTGGTGACAATCCTGTGTCAGGCTTCGTTCTGTCTTACAATTTCGTGACATTAGCACAAACCCAGAGGATAGCAGCAGTGACTGTTTCTCAAGTTAATGAGACAAACATCTGATTTCTGCAAAACAAAAGATGCGGGGAATTCAAAGCCTGCTTCCAAGTGGCAACAGTCAGGAACTACTTTTACATAAATCACATACAGGAACATGAAGAATTATGTGTGCAAGTGCTGTACTCTATATTGGACCAATACAGTTCATTTTCAGAAACAGTAAGTTGAAAAATACAATCTGTGTGCAAAGAAGTGGATTTACATCTTATAAACCTGGCAACTCTGTAGAAAATTAATAAGTGATTCACAGTGCATCCAGGCAATTAATGGACTGCTGAATTTCAATTCTCTATCAACAGCACCATTGCCCACCTTGAACTGGAATTCCACGTCTGCAAAAAAAATACATTGGTTTTTCCAACTGCAATGCTGCTAGCAGCAATTCAAACAATTCTGCCCGCCCCCCTCCCTTGCGTTACTGGATCATGTCATCTGCAGACTGGAATGTTTAAGTGCAAGTGCCCCCCACTGAAGCCAAAAGTAGTGCAACTCAGTGAAAATGAACGGACGTAGAATGATATACAAACAAGGAATAGCAGCAAGTGCTGGGATCACCAGGGTGATGGTACTTTAGCACCAGTAAAACAGCAAGCTAGCTTTTACCTTATCGCAGTGGCCTCAGATCAATACAGTCAAACTCAAATATCGCTTCCTAGGATCATTTTTTGGACATAATGGTGACTTGCAATTAAGGCTGCAATCTTGGTTGCTGAACACAAAAGTGAACTTGCTTGAATGCCTATCCTGCAAAATGAGCAGAACCTTTCTAGCAGAAAGGGCTTCAGCACAGCAAGCATTTGATTATTATTTATCACCCATTTTTAATATCTTGTTATTGGCTGGCTTCAAATAATTCAGGTAAAATTCAGTTCAGCCAGAAAATACGGAGTTGAGACTACCCGGTTAAGTCTTAACTGAAGTGACTCAAAAGTATTCGGTATCTATTCTGTGCACACTTACATGGAAATAAGTTGCAATACAGAATCGCAGTTTGTGCCCTTGTGTCTATCATAAGTTGGGTAGAATAGAGATTTTCAACAGGTATTGCCTGCAGTACAAGCTAGATCTGCTAAAATCCCCTTTTATGTAGCTGTTAAAGGTACAGGAATCTGAGCATGGATTCCAAATGGTGATCTCTACTGGAAGGCAAGATGCCATTCTGAGTATACTCATAATTTGAAGAGTTTCCTGTTTAAATTAGTTAAGAGTATTCCGTTTAGATGGAAATGTAAATAAGCCTAAATGTAAAATTCCAAGGAGATCAGCAGGAAGGTAAAGGAAGTAAACTGAGGAAATATTAGTCAATATGTTTAAATCCAAATACTTTCACTGGACTAATTTGCTAACTTGTAACCTTTAGTCCCATTTAAATGCAAGCACCTGGAAACAGTTTCTACAAATTTTTCACTGTGCGTAAGAACAGTTAAGAAATAACTCCAAATATGTTCAGTAATTTCCTCCACTACAACTGGTTTCCACCTATTTTTCAAAACTGCAGACACCTCTTGAACTCATGATGCCTTCCAGATTAAATATACATAGGACTGATCTTCCTTTACTGCGTTTCTAGGCTACGTGAGGCATTCCCTTGAAAGGAAGAAGACCTAAAACCAAATACAGTATTATGATTAGGATGGATTTATTAATAAGCTAATTAGCCGAAACTCACAATGGAAGACCAATCATGCCTACTGAAAAGTAAGTTCCATTTTGATGCTTCTTTTCAGGAGAGGGAAGATTGTAACCGTAAGATGTGGGCACACCTTCAGCAGACAGCTTATCCCAGGGATGGACAGGGAACTCGGGCTGTTCTTGGCCTGGAATGGACTGACCACACCTATGACACACCTATCATGCCTTCCCTGGCATCCTACAATGCTGAGCTTTCATGGATCCCTTTCCCTCGGTAAAAGCAAAGCTCCAGCATGGCAACAGGGGTGCATGTGTACTCCAACACCTAAGAACATAAGAGGAGCCCTGCTGGATCAGGCCATAGCCCATCTAGTCCAACATCCTGTCCCACACAGTGGCCCACCCATTGACCATGGGCATCTCAGGCACTGACAAGGGCCAGCCTTCTCCTGCTCTCAAATCCCAGCAAAAGGCCTTAGAGGCATCCTGCTTGTCCCCCCAGCCTGAAAGATCTACTTAGGCATCCAATCTAGTAGCCATTGATACATCTGTCATCCATAAATTTGTCTAACCCTTCCTTGAAGCCATCTAGGCTGGTTGCTGTTACCACCTCTTCTGGCAGCGAGTTCCACAGACCGATGACCACGCTAGAGTTTACCTTTCATTAGATAAAGACTCAGCATGGCATGGTGTGGTGTTTCCCCACTCTGTGAAAAGGGCACTTCCAAAAGCGACTGCTGCCCACTGGACTGGTCTGTGGGCTTGATGGGTGTGGCAGCATGTAGTTGCCACACTCCAGGTTCTTTCCATGAGGCCTCTTTTTGGCTGTGCGCCTGCTTGCTCAGTCTCAAGGGGTGGAATTTTTCCTCTTGCTTCATATTAGCTATACAGTTGTGCTCCCATATCCACTGATTTGGTAACCATGGTTTCAGTTAACCACAGTTACCGGATCCACAGTTAACCACAGTTAGCCCCCCCCCCCCCCCGTGGGCACCATAAGAGAAAAGCACCCAGAACTGGAAGGCCTATTTTGGCCCCCAGAAGGCCTATTTTGGCCTCCGTAGAGCATTGGAATAAGCGTGAAATGTCACTGGAGCCCATCCCAAAATGTAAGGGGGTGCGTGGGAAGCGTTTGGTGGCACTGCAGACCTATTCCAACACTCTCCAAAGGACAAAATAGGCCTCCCAGGAGGCCAGAAAAACACTTCCAATTCTGGGGTTGCATAACCCCCGAACCGGAAGGCCGGTTTGCGATTATCCACAGTCGGAGCTGGAACGTATTGCCAGCAGATACGGGGCTCCGACTGTATGGAAAAGTTCTTGGTAAAACTGTGATAGTTGAATGGCTGCCTTTGAGACACTCACCTGTTCTACCTCTCCTAAGCTATCTTACATTATCAGAACCAGCTGTTCTGCATCAGGGCAATCCCCACAACAGGAGGCAGGAACAAAAGACAGGAGAATGCAGCTGGCTGTTGATTTTCGTTTCCTGTGCCAAAACTTTGATAAGCCCATGTAAGAATACAGGAGTCCTTTGCCACAGGTGCTCTCTATTTCAATTTTGTTATTGCTGCTTGTTACTGTTAAACCCTTAAGGAATCAAACACCCTTACTGGTTTCCTACAATCTCATCAGTAGATTCTTCATCGGTCTTCTCCAATACTTGATACAGAGTAGGGATGGGCACCAGTATATTTTTGGCATTTGAATCCGAGTAGATTCAAATGTCATAAAATTCTATTCGAATCTGTAACATTCAAATCTGTACACGTGAATGTTAGATTTGTATTTAAAGATAGGAATGTCAACAACATTCCTATCAGTTATGCGTGCCTTTATGCATTCTGTAAAAATCTGTATTATCCTGTATGCATCCCAATTTAATCCTGTATTTGTATACGAAAGATATGAATCTACACATCTGAATTATTCGAAAATCCATTTCAGGTTTCAAAAACCCGATTCGAGTTCGAATGCCAACATTTGATGGATTTGAATCTGATATTAGAATTTTCAAATATCTGTAGACATCCCTATTTAGCATCACTTGGGGATGCTAAAGAAAGTGTTTCAATCCAGGCATCACTGGGAAGAAATCTTAAAATTGGTTCAGATGGGCATTGAAAAAATATATCTATGGCCCTTATAAGGCCCAGTGCAAAAGGGCCTATGTCTGATCTGATAGTTTCCTCATCTGAGGTCAATGAAACAATACAGGGCCAATGTAAGCCCCACTAAACACAGCTGTATATTAAGGTTGTTTTTCCACTATCACTAAAAGTACCCATTAAGTACCCATTAATGGGTACGTAATGGCATTTTTGTACCCATTAATGGGTACTTCTAGTGACAGTGGAAAAACACCCTAAAAAACAACAACAAAACTGTCAGCTTTTTGGTTAGGAGTGAAAAAAAGAACCCCAAATGAAGTTACAGGTATTCAAAACTGCTTCTGTTCATAAAAAACTTCCCATTGTTTTCCCAATAATCCATTATGATTAAAATGTAGCTTTTCAAATTTTTTAAAAAATGTTTTAGATATGGGATAGCCTATACAGGGGAAAAAAAAAAGATTCTGGCATCCCTCCTGAATTGCTTTTGAAAAACATCCTCATCCAGTTTGTATGTCCACAGTTCTGTAAAGAATATGCTGAGCTCTAACATCTGTGCTGATTCTGCATATAGCTTAAAACAAAAATAATGGATCTGTTATTGAGTTACAAGTACCCAACCCCTGAAATCCTCCTCACATAACTGCCAGGATCTGGGCTAGTCAAGGTTATAAGATTGACTCTAATCTTCTTGACTCTTGTAGGTACCTATATAAATCCCATTAAGAGTAATAGGAAATGCACATGTATAAACTTCAGACAGTCAACGTGAGATCAGGCCTCCTGTTGGTGCCACAGAATCAAAGAGGAAGCTGACTTGTGGAAGGGAGTGTAAATCACCTACAGAGCACATCGGTTGTGTGAATGTTCTGGATTCAATAACTGACATCTTTAGGCAAAACTGAACGCCAGTTCCTGAAGAAGTAATACCGAAGTATCCGCATGGGTGAACGGATTTGGTGTGAAGAAGAAGAGTTGGCTTTTCTACCCTGCTTTTCTCACCCATTTAGGGGACTCAAAGCGGCTGGCAAGGCTTCTGTTCTTCTCCCCACAACAGAACACCCTGCGAGGTAGGTGGGGCTGTGAGAGCTCAGAAGAGAGCTGTGACTAGCCCAAGGTCACCCAACTGGCTTCATGGGGGAGGCTGGAATTGAACCCGATATTCCCAGATAAGAGTCGGGCTCCCTAGCTACTAGACCAAGCTGGCTCTACATATTTGACCTGCGAAGCTTTTATTTTCTTTTTAAATGATAGTAGTTTATCTTTCTAGGCCACTGACAGTCAGCCGTGACACAAACCAAACAGAAGCTAAGTGCATTCAGGATTATAGCCCGTAGCTTCAGTGTGCAAAGTTGCCACAGGACCATTTAAGCCTTTAACCTAAAGCACTCCTCGATTTTAATCCAGCTTCAGTCTGCAAACAGATCATTTTTCTTCCACACTACCTAACCCAAACGTGGATTTGCTCAATTAGATAAAGCCCAAAAGAAAACAACTTGTGCTTAGCCAACGCGCTGTCTCACTATGAAAGCGGACTGAAGCTGGATTAAAATGTAGGTGTGAACACAACCTTCGCTGGGTTTTATCTAGTCACATTTACTTATGAGTAAACTTAGAGCCTCGATGCACATCCAAATCTGAAGCGCTAACAGCTTCACTGTGCAATCCATAAGGCCCAGAAAAAGGTGTTTAGGGTGAGCCCATGTACTCAGAATTAAATCCCACCGCGCTGCGTGAGACTTAATCTGGAAGACATACACCCAGGATTGCAGCCATAACCACTGCCCAAAGAAGCAAGCGACGAACACATAGCTGGAAGCAAGTCCTAACACGGCTGCAAGACAGAAAGCGTTTGTGTGCCCGGGTATAAAACATTCCGTATAGGAAAGGGAAACATTGCAGCATATTCTCCACACAGAACTGCAGCCATTGTAACGCCAAAATTGACCAGACGGGGAAGAAAGAAGCGGAACCAAGAAACAAAACACGGTCCACTACTTGCAGTCCAGAACCCAAAGGGCAGAAAATGGGAATTTAAAGGGATAAAGCTTGGCTGATCTTTCCCCTGGGAATCTGGATTGGTTTTTCTCATCATGGGTACACAAGACGCCCGCACACCCACACACTGGCTTCGTTCCCAGAATTAGACGGAGTCCCTCTTTTAAGAGGGATAAAACAGACCTTTACCCCAGGACAAAACTTCATTGCTCTTTATAGGTAATTCTATGAATCCTTTTACTTCCCATTTTAGCATAAAACTCCCCCCCCCCGCCCCCGTGCCATGGGCCCTTTTACAGTAACCAAGGTGTAAACACGGGCCTGTAGCTTATTCACAGATACTTGTTCCTGGCTCCGGACAACAGACTTCTATAAATAGCAGCTAAGTCCCTAGTGTGGCTGGTTCAAAGCAGGAAGGATCCACCAGCAAATAGTCCCCCAAAAATAATAAATGTGCAAAATGGGGGCGCCCCTGTCCTTTCAAGCTATAATATCCTTCAGCATCAACCCAACCTTAGCAAGCTCTCTGTGGGCCATAACCCAAGACGTACACACACGCCCCACTTTCCAGCAGAGGGGCTTGTCTGGAATCCTTCATCCTCGGGGCTTTGAAAAATCCTCCGTCGGGGGGTGGGGGTAGCAAGAGACCCCCTGGGACTTCCCCGAGCCTCCCCCTGGGTTCCACCTCGGGCAGCTTTAGGAGAGTTTCGCCACGCACACGGCCAAGATGATGGCGATCAGGAGGACCGCCGTGAAGATGATCCCCGCCAGCACTTTGCTCACGTCGCAGAAGGCTTTGTTGTCCTCGACGGAGATCATGCCGATGGAGGAGGCGCCCACGCTGACCGTGGACTTCAGCTCGGCGCCGGGGTCCTGCTTGGCCTCCACGGTCCACTGCGGGACGTTGACCTTCATCTCCATCTCGTACATCATCTCGCCCACCTGGTTGATCTCGTTCTCCAGGTCCTTCAGGTCCGCCACGTCGATGTTCCGGTCGGCCTCGTACTTCATGTTCTGGACGCTCATGGCCCGCGCGGCGACCCCCGAGGTGCCGCCGCTCATGCCCGTCTGGACGAGCGGCCTCTTGGGCACGTTGAGGGGGAACTCCTGGCCCAGCTCCAGGGCCCTGCGCATGTCGGTCTCCAGGATCTCCAGGCAGGTGGAGAAGATGACCCAGAGGCGCTCGAACTCCGCCTTGTCCTCCTTGCTGACCGCCTTGTCCCGCAGCGCCGCCGTCAGCTTGGTCCGGCTGGCCACGGCCAGCTCCTGCGCCTTCTGCCGGGTCTTCTTCAGCTCCTCGCGCAGGTTCTGCGAGTCCGACGTGCCGCCGACGGTGAGCACCATGTGCCGGTAGCAGGCCGTCACCTTGTTGAGCGCGTCCAGCAGCGCCTTGCACTCCTCCTTCACCATGGCGCCGCCGTCGGGGTCGCCCGCTCGCTGGGGCGCTGGATCGCTCGCGGCTTCACCGTCCGCCCCGTCCGGGGTGCCGATTCGGCGCCGGCGACGCTCCGGCAGCCGCTCTCAGGACTCGGCGCGCATGGCCGGAGCGCGGATCGAGCCGCCCCGTTGGCCTGCCCCCCTCCCTCCCAACCACCTAGCGCGCTCCGGCCGCCCTCAGCGCGCCCGTCTCCGCCGCCGTCGAGGAGGAGAGGCCGCGAGCACCTCCTCGGCCCCGGCGCGGCGCGCCAGCAACCCCGGCGCGGCCGTTCGGCGCGGCCGTCCAGACATCCCCGGGCGATCCGGGGCTCGCGCTCGACGAGGCGCCGCCCGCGCCGTCCAGCTCGCTGCCCGCTGCCCCTTTAAGCGCGCCGCGGGAGCCTCGCACGGCGGAAGGCCACGGCGCCGCCCGCCCGCCCGCCCGAGCGCGCGCTCTCCTCGGGCCGCCCGAGCGGCGGGCGTTAAATAGAGCCCCGCGGGAGCGCCGACGGCCGGCCGGCCGGGGCTCTAACAAGGAGGGAGCGAGCCGTCCGGGCCGCCCTCGCCGGCACCAGCCTCGCTGCCATCGCCGCCCTCGCCCCGTCTGCTGGGGGCCCCTGGGCGTCGCCGCGGCTTTACAGGCAGAGCCTCCGCCCGCCCGACGCTGCCCAGCAAGCTCCACCTTCTCCGGCCTCCCTCCGCCTCCCGTCCGGGCGGACGTGATCTGGACGCGGCCGCTGTGCCCGCCCGCCCGCCCGCAGCAGCAGTGGCAGCAGCGGCAGCCCGGCCTATTGGTTGCCGTGGCGGCGGCTTGGTCCCGCCTCGGTGGTGGCCGCGGCGAGGGCGAGAGCGCGAGGTAGGAGGGCCAGGGGCGTCGTCGAGGGGGGGGGCGCTGCCTCCTCGTCGGGAGGGAGGGAGGGGCGCCGGCCGGGCGGCTGGACGGCCGGGGGAGAGCTTGTCGCTGCCGCTGCTCTCCATGGCTTAGGAGGAGGAGGAGGTGGAGGAGGGTAAGCTGAGGAGGGGGGCGTCGGGGGGGGGCGTCGAGAGGGCCGCGGGGTTCCGTCGTGTGGTGGGGCGAGAAGGGAGACCGTGGCTTGCCCCCCCCCGGGGTCCCTGCCCGGCTGGGCCTTTCTCTGGAGAGCGACCTGCTGGCCACCAGGCAGCCCCTGCCCCCCTTCCGTCCGGGGCGTCCCATTTTGAAAGGGGGGAGGCGGCCTGGGATGGGTTGGGGGTGTGGAGGGGGGGCAGAAAACTTTCACTGGGCGGCGACGGGGTGGACGCCTTTCTGCCCGGCCGCCTCCTCCCCTGGCTTGTCATTGGGGGGGGGGTCCGCTCCCCCTCCTCCAAGCGTCCCCCTCTCGCCCTCCCTCCTGGGAGCAAAGTGAAGAAGTTCTAGAGGGGGTGTCTCGGGTTCCCGAGGAAGGGGCCTCTGTGCCTGTTAGCTGTAAGGCAGCTCCTGAAGGTGGGGGGGGGGGAGAGCGAAGTCGCAGATGGGGGGTTTGCTTGGGTCTCAGAGTGCCACGGGGGGGGGAGAGGGAGTCCACCCGGATCACCCTGCAGTGCTGGCTAGCCTGGGGATGCTTTGGAGCTAATCCAGAGCAGCTAGACTGGGGTGTGTGTGTGTGTCTGTCCAGCAGCTGCCTGTGGTGCTACTTTTCCATGACCCCAGAAAAGGGGATACTAATATTTTAGGAGGGGGGGAAAGCAGAGGTGAAGCACATCTGTCCTAGCTGCAGCAGCTTTTCTTGGCAGGGTCTCTTGGGACTCCCACCCTTGCTCAGCCACGCCTGCAAGGGGAGAAGAAGAAGAAGAGTTGGTTTTTCTACCCTGTTTTTCTCACCCATTAAAGGGGACTCAAAGCAGCTGACAAACCTTCTGTTCTTCTCCCAAGAGCAGACACCCTGTGAGGTGGCTGGGGATGTGAGAGCTCAGAAGAAAGCTGTGACTAGCCCAGGGTCACCAGCTGGCTTCATAGGGGAGGGTGGAATCGGACATGGTATTCCCAGACAAGAGACTGACTCCCTAACCGCTAAACCATAGTGTTTCTTCCCACTTTACAGGCCCTGTTATTGTTTTAGTATATACTGTTGTTGTTTTAATGTGTCTGATTTTAAATGTTGTTACTCTCCCTGGGACCTTTGGGTATAGGGGGGGATAGCAATGCACTAAATAAATAAATAAATAAATAAATAAATAAATAAATAAATAAATAAATAAATAAATAAATAAATAAATAAATAAATAAATAAATAAATAAATAAATAAATAAATAAATAAATAAATAAATAAATAAATAAATAAATAAATAAATAAATAAATAAATAAATAAATAAATAAATAAATAAATAAATAAATAAAGCAGTTTATTCACGGTTGCAGCAACTTCCTCTACGTTGCAAAGGAGAAGTTGTAGCCACACCACAGTGTTCTCTTTGGGGTGCCCTCATGGGCATGTGCATCCGTATTGCTCCCCAAGCCCCCCAGCAGCCATGGGGGTTGTTCATTGGGGCAGGATTGGAGAGAGTTTAGGGTAGAATCCTGTGCTACGCCTTAAACAGCCACAAAAGTATGCGGGTGTTTGCTTCTGCCGTGATATAAAGCTTTTAAAGCCCACGTAAGTGATAACTCTGTATATGTTTAGCAGCAAGGAAATTCTGTTGAACTTTATGGGTTTCTTGAGTAGATGTGAGATTGCACTCAGTTTACATTGTTGTCCTGTGAACCGGCAGTCAAAGTGCAATTTTATTTATATTATATGTCTATTAAAAGCAGACTCCTTTTAAGTTCATTTTAACCTTCCGTCTCATAAATGCGCACGAGTTTTTTAAGGATATGGTGTACAGTTCAGGTGTACATAAACAGCAAGCTGAGTGCTTGATTCTGATCAAAGGTGTGAGCAAGTATTGAGTAAACAAGTTTGGGATCAGGTTGTATAGTAACTTCCCTAAAATGTAGATCATGTTTTGAAACCGAAAAAGCTTAATGCAGTTTAGCAATGTAGGTTGTTGTTGTGTTTTAGATCTACTGATATTATGTTTACAACTTGTCCTGTGTTAAATAAGTGATCCCTACGTGCAGCTACCAAAACAATGTAGAAAAGGTTGTAGCATTTACTCATGTGGAGTATTGCTCATCTCTGTGGGTCATCAGTTTGGGTGAGCCAGTTTGGTCTAGTGGTTAGGGAGCCAGAGTTTTTATCTGGGAATACCTGGTTTGATTCCACGCTCCTCCATGAATCCAGCTGGGTGACCTTGGGCGAGTCACAACTCTCTTCTGAGTTCTCGCAGCCCCACTTATCTCACAGGATATCCGGTGAAGAATAGAAAGCTTTGTCAGGTTCTTTGAGTTCCCGTAAATGGGTGAGAAAAGTGGGGTAGGAAAGCCAAGTCTTCTTCATCATCAGTCACATAGATGGGTAGAACCATGAGCATTAAATCTTGACAGCTGAGTTCCTTGGGAAGAAACTGCACCCAAGTTGTGGCCCTCCAGATGTTGTTTGAATTGCAAGTTGTGTTCTTTACCCTTAGCTAAACTGCCTGGGCCTCATTGGGGTTGTAGTGTTGCTTTATGCTTGGGAAAGGAAGCCAGTGGTTGTGACCTCCTGGCGCATGGCTGTCTTTCCTGGAAGGCTGGCCTTGCTGGAGGCGTTAATAAGGTTGGAATCCAGCCATATCTCAGGAGTACAATGTTGGCTATTTGTGTCCTAGGTCATAAACTGAGCCTGACTCAGTGTTGCCCAACAAGATCCCTGAGGCTGGCTACTCCCACACCCAACTTTTAATTCAGCTTCAGTCCACTTTCAGATTGAGAAATTCATCAGCAAAGTGACAAGGTATTTTCTTTCAGCATTTTCACTCTCAGAAAACCCACTTTGGGGATAGATGATACGGCGGTGATGGGGAATGGGATACGATGCCACTCTGCTGACATGTTCTCATTCTGAAGAGGGACTGAAGCTAGATTAAAACTCAGGTGGGAATGCAACCGGGTATTCCTGATCCGTCACTGTTAACCCCAGGTGTGGTCAAGTTATGATGTTGAACAGCTCCCAATATTCTCTGCTCCTGGGCAAATTGGCTGAGGCTCATGCTGGAAGGACTATGTAATCTCGATGCGTTCACACCTAAGTTTTAATCTGGCTTCAGCCCACTTTCAAAGTGAGAGGCAACATCAAAATATCAAGCTGTTTTCTTTCAGCATTTTCTAACTCAGAAAAGCTACCTTGGGATTAGACAAAGTGGAAAGAAAATGACTTTCGTGGTGTGTTGTCTGAAAGGGGATTGAAACTGGATTCAGACTTGGGTGTCACTCTTGTAATACTGCTAACCACGGATGAAAGTTCCTTTTCTGCATTATTCCAGAAGGTGCAAGAGCATTATTCTTTTTCAAAAACGTATTTGTGCATAGGACTGGAAATGAGCAAGTCACACAAATAATTAGGATTTCTGACCTACAGTGTAACCTTGACAGCATCTGACTCCATTTCTGTATTGAAAAAAGGCTGAGCCTTTGGAAATTTTGATAGTTGTATACCTGCCAAAGGTCACAAAAGTCTTCTGTCTTCCCACTGCAGGACTTAAACCATGCAAACAACGCTAAAGTTCCTAAGGCCCTTTGTGCATTGGGCCTTATTCTGGCTTATACCCCAGAATAGGGGTCTGCTGTCTGAGATAAGACACTGTGTAGAGAGAAAAGGCCTGCGGTTTAGTGTCTCATTATTATTATTTACCATTTAATGTTACAAAAGTAACTTGCAAGTTTCAGTGAAACAATAAAACTCAAAATGTAAGAATGAAACAAATATTCCAATATGATAAAATGCAACAGTATGGATACAAGCCAGCTTGCTTCTAGCTGTGAGTAGCTCTCTCTGTGTAGCTGCAAGGGAGAAGGCGTGGCGAAAGCAAACAATTGAACTGCAGCAGGCAGAATTATTCCTGTTTTGCATTATTTCTTTTCTTGTCTTCATGCCTCCATACCTCTGAAAGAGAAGGAACTCCAAGAAGGCGCTCTCCTTGAGCTCTTAGTACCCTGGCAGGTCTATATGGGAGAAGGCGCTCCTTCAGATACCTAGGGCCCAAGCCGTTTAGTTATGTTAGTGTCAACACCTTGAATTGGACTTGGTAGCGAATAGGTAACCAGTGTAGATCCTTTAAGACGGGTATGATATGAGTCTGGCCAGTGTTTTCCATGAACTATTTACCAGCTCAGATTGTTTCAAGATTCATAGATAAAAAAACAACCTCATGGTTGTCTGATGGGTTTTGGGGGTACTGGGAGCCTGTGGTGCTGAGTGGTGTCCATATGCCACTCACTGACCACTGTGAGTACAGGCTCATAGACTACGGTCACTGGCTTATGTTCTTTTGGTGACTTTGTTGTAAAGCGAAGTATCGCAGCAGAAATATTTAATAACCTTGATCTCTTTTATGTATAATTTAGAAGGTAAATACTATCTTTGGATAGGCTACACAACCTGTGGGGAAATTAGATTGTAAATAATGTTCCATAAGAAAATAAAGACATCAGAGGAGCCCTGCTGGATCAGGCCACAGCCCGTCTAGTCCAGCATTCCATCTCACACAGTGGCCCACCAGTTACTTCTGGGCATCTCAAGCAGAAGATGGCAAAACTTTCATCTGCTCTTTTAGGAGCATCCTGCCTGTCTCTCCCAATATGGAAGCAGCACCTAAACATTCATTCCAGTAGCCATTGATCCACCTGTCCTCCATACATTTTTCTAACCCTCTCTTAAAGCCATCCAGGCTGCGTGATGCTACCACCTCTTCTGAGTTCATACATACCTGTAAATCCTATGATCATGAATGGGATTGAGACGCTGTAAGTTTAAGATGCTATTAAATTACCAGCCTGACAATCTTTTGGTGGGTGGGAATAACTATTTTCCAGGAAGTTTGTGCGTGGATCCTAGGGAAGACCTTATGGCTCTGTATGATGAAGATATCTTGAAGAACCCCTTTTACCTGGCTATGCAGAAGCGGCGCCCTGATCTCTGCAGAAAAGCTGCTGAGTTGCATGGAATAGTGAGTAAATCTTGAATCATCTGCCCACCTGAGCTGTGCATCCATGACAAGGCATTTTATTTATTATTGATTTTAAAAATTTATATCCCGCCCTTCACCAAATGGCCCCAGGGTGGGTTACAATAAGAAGAAAGTGTATCAAATATTAAAACATAATTTAAAAATATAACCCCCTCCCTCCCACCCACCCCCACCATCCCTACCAGGACAGCACTCTGAGGAAGCTATTTAAAAGTCAAAAGCCTGGATGAAAAGACCAAACAGCATAGGAGCCTGGTGAACCTCAAGAGGGAGGCTGTTCCAGAATCTAGGGGCCACCACAGACAAGGCCCTCTTGCATGTCCCTGTGTCTCATATCTCTGCAAAAGAAGGAATTACAAGAAGGGCGTCTCCTTGAAGTCTCAGTGCCCAGGCAGGTCTATATGGGAGAAGGTACTCCTTCAGACCCCCAGGGCCCAAGCCGTTTGGGCTTTATACTGAGTTGGGCTCAGTGGTGAACAGGTAACCAGTGCAGATCCTTTAAGCCTGGCGTGACGAGTCTGGCCAGAGACTCCCTTCAGCAGTTGAGCTGCTGCATTCTGCACCAATTCCAGCTTCTGTGTACGTTTTCCGAGTACGGCTTCTGTGCATTGTGGAAGAGGTCCCATTTAGTAAGTGGTTTTGAAATATTAATGCCTGCTGGGCAGCCCTTGTTCCAGAAAGTGGTATTTTGGTAAAGTTCTGCACGAGCAACCCTTAAAATAGCCTAGAAAAATCCATTCTTCCATGAGGGCCGATCGCATCCAGTGCCCTCGCGTTGTTTAAATTTTAAGTATTTAAGTCCAGTTACTAAGCATTATTATGCATTTTGGATGCAAAGAGATTGTGACTGTGCTTGACAGCAAAATTCAACCTACAATATATGGCAGGTTTTATCTGCTTCCTTAGCAGTGTCTGAATCTATATTTGTGTGTGTGGGGTGTGTGTGTGTGTGTGTTGTAATGAACTTCTTGGCAGGTTTCTGGGGAGTTACTGGTCACAATCTTTGTTCTTGGCCAAGCGATCTAGCAGAGTGGCGTTGCTTGTACCATTTGCACGCTAGTTATTTGCACTTACTCTGTTTTTACTTCTTTAGGTACTAGTACCTTGCAAAGAAAGTCTTTCAAGCAACATCCTCTCTGCTTGCCAGTTTGACTCCTATGTTCTCCAATCAGTGGAAGAAAACTTTCAAACGTTGAATGGAAAGGTACAAAGTGTTCAAGAAGAAGGAAAAAAACCCTACAATGCAGGCTTGAACTGGCCATTGTGGAAGACGCGGCACACAGTGGCATAAACGAGTTGTGAATTGATCCAATGATAATGCTTTACCAGCACAAATGAATCCAGTGATAATGCTGTATTAGCGCTTCAGTTTCCCCCTTTGATCAAGGCCCCTATCGCGGCTTCTGTCTTGTTTATCAGAGATGAACTAGTGTGCAGTCTATTGAGCTTTTGTGTTGGCAGCAGCTAGCTTTGGTGAAGGTTCACAACGTTTCTGGCTGCATCCTGTTTACAAATGTCCATTTGTGTTCCGGATGTGCACTAATGTTTGTTGGCATCCGAAATCCGATTGAATGTGCCAAATTTTGGCATTCAGGCTCAAATAGAATGCCACGAAATTCGAATGTAAACATTTGAATCAAATTTTGGATCTTATCGTTTGAATTATCTGGACATTCACATGTGTACGGGTTCGTACATGATGCGTACTTGAAGATCCGCATCGGTACGCATATGTAGGGATCCATACGGGACGAAAACGGGTTACGTATGGGATAACAATGGCATGCATACAGATGCGTATGGATGTGGGGAAGATGCGTACGTGCACATTCGAATGTTGTCGACATTTGTATCTGCAGATTCAAATAAAAAATTTGAATAGATGGTAAATTCGAATTGAATCTTGTTAAATTCGAACTTAAAAGATTTGAACTGAATTTTAGGGTGCTTGATTCGATTTGAATAGGATGTCAAAAAACATTCGTGCAAATCTTTAATTTGTTTGCATTTCTCCTAATTTTTTTCATTTGTCCCCTCCCTCCCTACCCTCCCTTTAGGAAATTTTCATCAAAGGAAACCTGATCATACTTGGAGCTGGCTTTAACCATCATTGCTCAATACCTGTTCTCTTTGAGGAGACTTTTTACAATGAAAAAGAAGAGAGCTTTAGCATCCTATGCATAGCACATTCGCTAGAGAAAAATGAGAGTAAAGGTGAGTAGGGTTTTTTTACTACTTTTTCTATTAAACTAAGAAGAAATTTTGTTGCTTGGAAAGGAAGAATCTGATTAAACTGTCTTCAGGTGGGAGGGCTTCTAAAAAAACTCTCCAGTGTGACTTGTTACAAAGTCTTGGGCTGCATCCAGAGAGGGTCCAAAATCCGGGAATATCCTGTGTTTATGTTGGAATTGCCAGGCATGTCAGTGGCAATCCCAATGTAGCCCTTTATCCTGCAGTATGGCTATGGTAGGGAAAAGAGCATAACCGTGTTTTCCCACTGTAGCATGATTCTCTTAGAACCATAGAGTTGGAAGGGACCTCTAGGGTCATCAGGTCCAACCCCCTGCTCAATGCAGGATTTCCTAAACCATCCGAGACAGATGTTGGTCCAACCTCTGCTTGAAGACCTCCAGTGAAGGAGAACTAAGCACCTCTCGTAGCAACCTATTCCACTGACTGATCACCCTCAACTGTCAGAAAGTTTTTCCTAATATCTAATACGTACTGACTCCCTTGAAGCTTCATCCTGTTGTTTCTAGTCCTCCCATCTTATGCAAGTGAGAATAGGTGACAATCCCTCTTGCACTGTGAATAGGGGACAATCCCTCTGCACTGTACCCTTCAGATACTCGAAGACCGTGATCATGTCTCCTCTCAGTCTTCTCTTCTGTGGGCTAAACATTCTTAGATCCTTCAACTGTTCCTCGTAGGACATGCTTTCCAGACCACTAACCATTTTAGTAGCCCTCCTTTGGACTTGTTCTAGTTTGTCAGTGTCTTTGTTCAGTTGCCTGTCTAGACATTGCTGTAAGAAGACGCCATTTTGAAAATTGCCCCATGCCTGTACAGGCCCCCAAAAATATCAGCTACATGTGCACAGGATGGTGATTGCACACTTTCAGGTATTTCATGCTGTCAAAATACCTGGATGTTTGTGTCACGCCATTATGGAAGCAAGGGTTAAGCAAGCCATTTGGCTAAACCAGTGTTATTCCACAGGAGTTTTACTCAAAGAGGGTTTTGAGGGTAGCACCTGGAGGCGGCCTAGGTAACTGATTCTCTTCCTGTATACTGACAAATGTCCTCTATTTCAGAGCAATCCTTGGTGCCATCAAATTCTTACACTTTGAAAAACATGGAAGACGTGAGAGAATTTCTGGGAAGGCACACTGAAAAGTTTGATAAAGCCATTGCATCTTTCCACAGGACTTTCAAAGACCATGACAGGAAAATCTTACGGCACTACATAGTCAGTATCTCCACTTTTAGTGTGCGCCTCTCGGTTACAAGTGACTTAGAGATAAATATCAATATTTTTGGAAGCACCGTATTTCAAGAGTACACCCATACGTGGCAACAGGAGATTCGGAAAGCGTTCTGCTTCTTTTCCTAGATTAGAACAACTTTTCTGAAAACCCTGTTGTACCTTCCGGGTGTGTCTTCAGTGAGTCTCAAACTTTGCCAGCACATAAACTGTTTTCAGTAACGATGATGCATTAAATTTAAAATGTCTCCTTAAGAAAGAATAGATCCTAAAGGCTGTGGCAAATATTGGATTTCTGTGCTAGAAGAATGGATTGACTGTAGACCTTGAATTAATAATGTAGAGAGCATATTTGAGCTGCACTTTTCAGCCATGTCATATAGGGATGGAAAAGATTGTTTCTTGAGTGATGGAGGATTACCTGCCCACTTAAGTCATCTGAGGGCTTTTTCACACTTGCCGTACTGGTAAAGATAGGGTGGAGTATATAGGTGTGGAATAGTTTATTATTTGTTATTTCTATCACACCCTATACGCAGAGTTCTCAGGGCTGCTGACAACATTTAAAATCAAACCTATTAAAACAATAACAGAATATATTAAAACAGGGTTTGCAAGTGGGAAGGGAAAATCTATCCCCATCTAACTGAAGGCCAGGGCAAAGAAGTGTGTTTTCACTGCCTTCCTGAATGTGTACAGTTAGGTGATTGACGCACCTGGAAGGAGGAGATTATTCCATAGCCTAGGGGCCATCACTGAGAAGGCCCCCTCCTGGGGGCCCACCCCTTTTGTTGCTGAAAGTGGTGGGACAACCAGGAGGGCCTCCCCTCCAGATCATAAGGCACGGGCAGGTTGGTACGGAAGCAGGTGTTTCTTCAGATATTTGGGGCTCAAGTCATTTAGGGCCTTATAAGTTAAAGTTAACACCTTCAATCAGGTCCCTCTTAAACATCATCTTTCCAGGCTAAAGAGGCCTAGACGTTAAGCAAGAGGTCTGCTCTCAGTTGCAATGGAGAGTTGAAGGATAGGCATTAACTCAAGGTTGTATATTTGGGCCTAATATATGTATTTTATTTCAGGATTCAGTAAATGCACTCTACACCAAATGCATTCAGCAGCTGTTGCGAGATTCCCACCTTGTGAGTACACCTTGCGGGCACTTGGGAGTTGTACGGTTCTTGTTTATATTGCTGCCCTACTTTTAGCCAGGGTATGTTAATGCGGTCTCTGTGTTTGGTTCCTAGAGAATGCTTGCAAAGCAAGAGCCTCAGATGAATCTGATGAAACAAGCTGTGGATGTAAGTACAGAGATCTTAATCTGCATCTGGATGTTGCATGCTCATTTGTGGTGGAAGACAGAGGGCACATGCCAGTAGCTGAGCCTATATTTTCAGAGGAATTAAATTGGATAGAGATGACCAGGGAAGAGGTCATTGTGTGTCTTAATAAACTGAATGTTAACAAATCACCAGGACCAGATGGTATTCATCCAAGAGTTCTTAAGGAAATCAAATGGGAAATTGCTGATCATCTATAAAAATTTATATAATCTTTGCTTGCCTGATGACTGGAGGGGTAGCAGATGGAATGCCAGGCTTCAAAAAAGGATTCAGGCAGCTACAGACCAGTTGGCTTAACGTTGATTCCATGTAAGATAATGGAGTCCATCATTAAAGATGAAATTAGTGTGCGCATAGAAGAGCAAGCATTGTTGAACAGAAGTCAGCATGGCTTCTGCAAAGGCAAATCATGCCTTACAAACTTGTTGGAATTCTTTGAGAGTGTCAATAAACAGGAGGATAAAGGCAAACCAGTTGGCATTGTCTAGCTGGATTTTCAGAAGGCAAAGCCCCATATGAAAGGCTACTGAATAAACTCGTCAGCCACGGAATAAGAGGACTGTTTCTGTCCTGGATTTGCGACTGGCTTAAGGATAGGAAGTGCAGAGTAGTAATAAATGGCCATTTCTCAGGGTGGAAAGAGGTGAAAAGTAGAGTCCCCCAAGGTTCAGTATTGGGACTGGTGCTTTTTAATTTATTCACCAGTGATTTAGGAGAAGGGGTACATAGTAAAATAGCAGTTTGTTGATGATAGTAAAAATGGAAAGATTGCAGAGAACTCCAGAGGGATCTTCTAGCATTAGGTGAGTGGGCAACCAAGTGGCAAATAGGTTTAATTTTAATAAGTGCAAAATAGTGCACATTGGGGCCAAGAATCCTAATTATGTTTATAAACTGATGGGGGCTGAAAAGGGATCTTGGGGTCCTGGTGGACAGTTCAATGAATTTGTCAGCCCAGTGTGCAGCAGCAGCAGCAGCAGCAAAAAAAAGGCAATTCAATACTAGGAGTAAGTCAGAAGGGAATAGAAAACAAGTCAGCAAGTGCCATTTTGTCTCTCTATAAATCTATGGTAAGGCTACCCTTGGAATATTGTGGACAATATTCTACACTACACCTCAGAAAGGATATTGTGGAACTGGAAAAGGGTTGCCAGAATGATTAAAGGGACAAAATGCCTCCTTTACAAAATCGGACCGCAATGCCTAATCCTCTTTAAGATGGTTTTAAGGAAGGGTTAGACAAATGTATGGATGACAAAGGTATCAATGACTATTAGAATGGATGTCTAAGCACATCTATCAGGCTCTGGAGACAAGCAGGATGCCTCTAAGGCCACTTGCTGGGATGCAAGAGCAGGTGAAGATTTATTTTGGAATATGCAAATATAGCAGAATGGATAAGTGATGCCTGGACAGCGGCCAGATCACCAGCTAGCAAGGGACAGCATGGCATATTGATCCCAGCTGTTATCCCTTGCGAACCAGACAGCATCAGCTGCACCTTTAGGTCTTGTGTGCCCCCGGGCATCTGGAAAGTTGGATGTGCTTGCTGTCACTTCTGCGCATGTGTGGACACCTGTTTTGGCCTCCCCACGTGCACGCTAGGTGGAACAATTATGGCAGCTCAGTCCAGAAGTTAAGCAGACAGCCTAAAAAGTGCTGTCCTTGGAAAGACCATGACCAGTGCTGGGTTTGACAGCAATATATTTTAAGTGCCTTTCTGGGGTGAGGGGTGGGGGCGTGCATGAAGCACCCCCACCACAGCAGCACCGTAATGATGGTATATTCCCCCAGCTAAAAGGGGCCCTGGATGCAGCCTTAGTTGGGACTTATTGGGAACCTCTAACCACATGGGTCTCTCCAACACCCTTTCTTTTGTTTCCACAGATGTACATTCACCATGCTCTTTATGATCTGATATTTAAATATGTGGGAACTATTGAAGCAAGCGAGGTGGGTGTTTTAATCACATTGCCATGTGGATTATATCTTAACAGCCTTTCCCCCCTCTTCTGGAATCAAGTGATAAAAAGGCGCCATTAACACTTTTTAAACGTAGGTTTTCCAGTTTGGAACAAAAATAGAAAGATAACCGCGGTCTTACGTAATGCTTAAGAGTTGCAGCTTAACACGATGCTCAGCATTCACAAAGTAGGAATGAAATAATGTTGCCTAAAATCTGCATTTGCTGTTACAGCTGGGGAGAAAATGTTCTCACATTCCATGGTGGTGGTTCTGCTATATCTCTTTAAGCACCTGTCCTTCAGGGCTTTTCTTTCTGGGTGAAGGTTGCATTAAAAACAGGTCTTCCATACAGAGGCAAACACAATCTGTTTATCTGGACCTTGAGAGTGGATATGCTCATCAGTTTCTACATTCCCTAATTTCTGACACCATCCTTGCTTGGCCTGTTCAGATCTTTTCCAAGACTTGTCATGACACTAGCTGCTGAGAACATTAATGGCACTTGGAGTATCATCAGTACTGCAGTTTCTAAGCAAGAACAACAGACATAATTCAGGAAAAGCAACTATATGGATTTTGGTTTTACTGCAAAGGACACAATTACATTTTAATGGGAGAAAAGCCTCCTCTTTGAATCAAGAAAAGCTCATAATATTTCTTCCTATTCAGATGTGTTTTGAATGTGGCTGCGTTCTGGCAGTTGAGGCTGAATGTGTATCCAAAGGTTTTTCTTCCATCTCTGGGTTTTTAGACTCTTTCTGCACTGGATCTTATTCTGAATTATATTCTGGAATAGGGGCCTGCTGTCCACATGCCAGCACAGACTATGGTAGTCTCTTTCTAGGAGCTGCACTAGAATGCGGACAGGCGGCCCCTATTCCAGAATATAATCCGGAATAAATCCCAGTGCAGAAAGAGCTTTAGATTAGATGGAATCTCCAGATTGGGCAGATGGAAACTCTCCAATAAGTCATCTTCCTAAATTCTTGAATACTGGGTGGAGTATAAAATGCCCCAATATGCAACTGGAATAACATGCTGTTGCTGTTTTTAAATTGGATTTATTTGCATTTGCTAAACAGGATGCAGCTTTCAATAAAATTACAAGAAGTTTACAGGATCTGCAACCAAAAGACTTGGGTATCAAAGCTGAATTCAGGTAGGGATTAAAAGAAAAAGAAAAATGTCATACCTTCTGTGGGGTTGTTTTACCCGGGATTTTTTTTAATTAATAGGTTTTTCATCAACTTACATTGAACAAGCGATAATTCAGAATAGGAATGTTTAACATTTGAATGCATTCAGATTGATAAACGTAGAAAGAAAATGGCTGGTATGAACCTCCGGTCTATCTACTGTTCACTTTTGGTGCATTAAGTCAGGTCTTAAATTTTGGTAGAGTCGCATTTATTATTTAAGTAGCATTGAAATAATAGATGCGGGTGGGATGATTCCATTATCTCTGGCTGGAAGAGCAGTGCTAAAAGGTTGCCAAATCTCCAGAGAAGTATTTGTTTTGCGGGTCAGACGGAGAACTGAAGGAAAGATAAGCCATGCTCACAATGCTGTTTTTCAAGCTTCTTAACTGGAGCTTTGCAGCTGTTTCTTCAGTAGCATTTTTATTTATGGATCTCAGCCCCAACTAGTATCTCAATTTGTCCTTGGTTTTATGGAGTTGTAGAAAGGCGCCAGGTGTAGTAAAAATGGAAATGGCTCCTGCCCCCAAGAAAGAATCCAGGATTCCCCTTCCATACAGGTACAGATTGCGGTCAGAAAACACCACAACCAAAGGCTGTTTCTGCACTTATCAGCTTTAGATCTGGATCAGTAGCTCTGGATTCGTTGGCCCTACTGATCTGGGCCACAGGGAGGCAAGGACCAAATTAACACTGTCTGCACTGATCCGGTCCTGTGTGAGCTTCATAGCCCCCCCTCCCCAACAGCTTCGAGTGAAAGTTCCTACGACTCAGGGCTTGGGGGCTGATAGTCCTGAATATCAGCCCCTGGTAATTCTGGTTCGCAGAGGTGTTCCATCTGCACTAGGGATGTGCACGAATATTTGTAGGTATTTGAAATCTGTGCCGAATTTTGACATTTGAACTCAAAATGAATGTCACGAAATTCGAATGTAAACATTCAAATCAAATGTTGAATTTTTGATCTGTTTGTTCGAATTATCCGGACATTCGTACATGTACAGGTTTGTACATGATGCTTGCTTGAAGATCTGCATCTTTCCCGCATCTGTACTCATTTGTACGGATCTGTATGGGATGAAAACGGGTTGCATATGGGATAACTATAGGATGCATACGGATGCGTATGGATATGTACAGATGTGGGGAAGATGGGTACGTGCACATATGAATGTTGTCGACATTTGTATGTGCAGATTTGAATAAAAAATTCAAGTGAATAGATTTGATTCGATTCGAGTCTTAAATTAAATTCGATTCGAGTCTTAAATTAAATTCGATTCGAGTTAAATTCGATTCGAGTCTTAACGTTGAATTTAAAAGATTCAGATTGAATTGGATTTTTGGGGATTCGATTCGAATAGAATGTACAAAAAAATTCATGCATCTCTCTAATCTGCACACCTCTGTGATTCGGGTTATAGCCCTTAATCTGAATTTGGCTGTTTTGTGAAGATGGCGCCGGGCTAATCCATGTTAATGTGCGGATGTAGGCCTGGGTTCCAGACTAGAGGCCATAGAGTCTAGATTTAGAGGTTAGTGCAGAAAGGCCCAAAGGCTCCCGAAATGTTCCAGAGCGGAAGGCCAGGCTTGCTCGATGGTGGTTATACTTGTGACCATGACAGGATACTTCTCTCTGTTCATTTGACACACTACTAGCATGTTGGACTTTATTTGTATGTGCATCTTCCAGCAGACTGTCCAGTTTCTGACCCTTCTTTTTTCTGCTGGCAACTTTATTTTGCAGTTTCAACATCCCACGTGCAAAAAGAGAATTGGGCCAGTTGAATAAATGTACCTCCCCTCAACAGAAGCTGCTCTGCCTCTGCAAAGTGGTTCAGATCATAATGCAGTCTCCAAGTCAAAGAGGTCTGTAACCATGGTAATGGGACAAAGATTTCAGCAGGTCACTTCTGTCCTTTTTCTTTTTTTCTTTACATTCTTGTATTTAAAGGGCCTGTCCCCATGCACTCCATTTACTTCAGATTGGATTCGGGATATTCCATACGTAACCCCTTTGCGTGGAGACGCTCTTGAGTCAAATTCAGGTTCGCTTTGGAGAATACAGTGCATGGGGACAAGCCTAAAGAGTACTTCAAGAAATGTTTTTATCAAAGCCTGAAGTGAAACACTTGGGTGTTTTCTGTAACTAGCTTAAAAATGTAGCGGTTACCTTTAACTCAAAGCATATTCAAATTAATTGCTAGGTGAATTGTGGTGTTTGTTCTCCCCCCCCCCAAACTAGAACGAACACACACACACACACACACACACACACACACACACACACACACACACACACACACACACACACACACACACACATGCATTTCTGAGGCGCCTTTGAGGCGGGATTGTTCACACACCAGTCTGCGCCTCTCCCGTTTCCTAAACATTCTGTGCTAGAGAAGGTGGACTAGAGAAGTCCTGGGAGCGTGAGGGTCACACATTGTCTCTCTGAGGCAGCCAAGAGAAGGTTTTGAGGTGGGATTGTTCACACATCAGTCTGTCCCAATCCCTTCTCCGGAACACTCTGTGTTACATAAAGTGGATTAGAGAAAGCTTGGGCATGTGAGGGTCACACACTGTCTCTCTGAAATGCCTCAAAAGGCTTACAGAAGACTTTGCGGTGGGGTTGTCCACACACCAGTCAGCTCTCCGAACATTTTGTGCTAGGAGAGTTGGATTGGAGAAGGCTTGGGAAGACACTTTCTCTCTGAGATGTCTCTGAGGCGCACCTCTTTTGTTATGCCTGAACACAGCCTAAGAACTATTCTATTATTGTATAGAGAAGATTGGGGCCTTCTCTATAAACAGAGCAGGAGGGACCAATGGCCAGGTGGGCTTCTCCAAGCATCTGCAAAGCTTTTGAGCTCATCCTTGAGAAGTAAACAAATTACAAAAAGGAAATCTGTGGTTGCTGTCAATCTTCCTCAGATGCTGTGACTTTCAATGTCCTTTCCATCTTTCCCCCAAACCTTGAACTTTTAAGTATCTTAGATCTATTTTGATTTGTAGAAAAGCAAGACACTTCTGTCTCTGTGTGTTTTCTGCCTCTGGGGAGGTGTTTACCTGGAAAATTGTGGATCCCATAGCAGTTTCTTGAAAAAAAGACCCAATTCTTGCCCTAAAGAACTCCTCAATAAGCTAGAGATAACATAAACAGATAAAACTACACACTAATAGTGATTTTGATATAAAAGTACAGAAAAAGCATGTTATAAACTGTACAAAAATAGAGTGAAAGGCAGACATTTAAAA
This sequence comes from Aspidoscelis tigris stejnegeri, assembly GCA_023333525.1. Lineage (NCBI taxonomy): Eukaryota > Metazoa > Chordata > Lepidosauria > Squamata > Teiidae > Aspidoscelis > Aspidoscelis tigris. Next base: position 9,477,049 of record JALMGA010000013.1, read on the forward strand.
GGAATTCAGAGCTAAAACTAGAATTATGAAGTGTTTTGAACATTGAGGACTAATTTATGGAAGTGATGCTGGCAGATGTGTCTTGCAGTAGAAGACCAGAACAGCTGGGCCATTGGCTAAATATGAGACGGAGGAGATCCTCCGTCAATTGGTCTAGTGGTCCAGTTTGGTTTAGTGGTTAGAGAAAAGCAGGGTAGAAAAGCCAACTGTTCTTCTTCTTATGTGCTTCAGCGTAAAAGTTTCAATTACTTCTAAAGATCAGATCAAACTTGTGTTTAGTCAATGCACAGCTATTACCTTAAGGTACTATGTATTTCTTTGTCTAGATTAAACAGCACGTCTTAAGGTGATGCACTTTTTTTCTTCCTACAGTTAACATGGAAACCATGTGTGCTGATGATCTTCTCTCGGTTTTGCTGTATCTTCTTGTGAAAACTGAGATTCCAAATTGGTAGGTTGGCACATCCTCTTTCTGGTCTTGAAAGCAGTAGTAGTAATGTTTATTTATAATGTACTTTCATTTGCTATTAACTCCCTGCAAAAGGCCTTTAGAGGCACGCTGCCTGAAGCAAGTACCTAGGCACAAATTCTAGTAGCTAATGATACACCTGTCCTCCATGAATTTGTCCAACCCCTTCTTAAAGCCATCTAGGGTGATTGCCATTACCACCTCTTCTGGCAGCAAATTCTGTAGACCAATAATCCTCTGGATGAAGAAATACTCCCCCTCGTGAGTGCTAACTCTCCTGCCCACCAGCTTCACGGGTTGGTTCTTGTGTTGTGTAATAGAGAAAATATTTTTTTTTGTATCCACCTTTTCCACACAGTGCTTCGTTTTATATCCTTCAGTCAAGTCACTTCTTAAACATCGTCTTTCCAAACTGAAGAGGCCTAGATGTTGCAGCCTGATTTCATACCCAGCTTAGGAGCTAACGGCATGCATTTTACTTTACTTTCATATTAGTACCAAACTCTGTGTCACGCTTTACTAAGGCACAGGTGTAAGTCTGCATACAGAGGCTCTTGCAGCATGCTAATTGTGGATGCTTCCCATGAAGGCTTTGTATTTTCCTTTCCTCCATACTTTAGGATATTGGACAGATTTGATGGAGTCAATTTGCTTAGGAGGGCTATATTTTAAATATGTTTTAAGGCTTGTATTTTTATTGTGGGTTGCGAACCGGTCCTTGAACCTTCGGATGAAGGATGGGATAGAATAGAAATGTAAATAAGTAGGTTTAGGTGAGACATATTATGATTGCCCTAAGCATCACCCATCTCTGAACGAAAGTTGCCACCCGGATCTTCCGTTCCAGTTGGTGCAGCGTCCCACCTCTGGGATGAAATAACCTCGTCACCAGCCTGTTGTCTTTATACCATCTGGGTACAAAAACATCCAGATTTTTCTCGTGTGGGTATGCTGTGCTATTTCTGGATGCACTTTACTTGTCTTCGGCAATAGCTCGTCTGGCACCGTCTGTAGAAACGTTAAAGGGCGCAACATCTGTTACAGAAACAGACCTTGGCTGCTCCTCACCGTGGTGCGATGCAAACAGGAACTAAAAATGTAAATGCTTGCAGCAGAACTGTTGTATTAAGGAAGTGCCATTTCCTGGGATTAACATGCATTTAACAAATGTGCTTATGTTTTTGGACGTCAGCTACAGAGTAGGGCTGGTTTTTAATCCATAGGGTTTGTGGGGGCATATGTTGTGCTTTTTTTTTAAAAAAAGTGTGGGTAATGGAAGCCAAGCTGTGCAGCTTCCAGGGTGATGCATAGTTTCTAAAGAACTCCTGGCTTGTGGGCCTCCTAGAAAATGAACCTAAACTGTATTTATCTTTGCCAATGTTGCTATGCCCCCCCCCCTTAGAAATACATTTTGTTTAGAATTTTCTTAGCTGCTAGAGTCCTCTGTTAGATTTTGGGGGTCCAGGAATCAGTAGTGTATTCTTAAAAGCCTAAACATGTGCTGTATATGAGTGTATGCAAAGTTAAAATGGTGGTAGAATGCTGTGGATTAATAGCACTTTGTATTGGTGGTTTTCTGTCTATCAGGAGCACTTATACACCTCTGTGGTTAATTATATGCCTTCCTAATAGAAATAAACAACCTTATAGACTCTTACCCCTTATGTTCCTGGGAAGCTGCGAGTCCATAGAATTTCCTTGCAGGCAGTACTCGGAGGCCTTTTCAGTGTTATCTGATTGGTATGGTATAATAATACCGTATCAGTTGGGTAAGACGGTAGCATGGTGGTGGCCATCCACACTGCAAATGCTGGGTTAGTCCTGTACTTGGCCAGCAGTGGATGCAGTGCAAATGGGCTGGTTGGATCACTATGATGAAGTCTGAACCAACATCCAACTTGCTATGCCATGCCTAGAAATGAGTGTGAAACACCTCCATGTTAGGGATGTGCATGAATATTCGAATGATCCGAAATATTCGTTTGAATGATTTGTATGTATTTCACAACTATCTGTACAAATATTACACGTATCTGTATGCATTTGTGCTTATAATACAGGATGAAAATGGGATGCATACGAAATGCGTACAGATATGTATAACACATACAAATGTTGTCAACATTCGTATCTTTAAATACGAACCTAACATTCGAAAGAATAAATCTGAATGTAATGGATTCGAATAGGTTTTTTTAGCATTTGGATTTTAAACATTTGAATCGAACTGATTGTTTTGACATTCATTATGTCTCAAATTCGAATGCAAAAACACCATTCACATACACCCCTACTCCACATGGGATGATCTACCTGATTCTGCACAGGCTGTAGGCTGTTTTTAGCAGTCCACAGCTGGGTTATTCCTACTCTGGAACAGCTGCAGCAGTGGTGAAATGCAGATGGGTCTCGCCTGCGAGTGTACTGAACCACTCCAACAGGTAAGTGCCAACAGGTCCTAAGATTGAGATTGTCTTAGAAGAGCTAAAATTTATATGGGATTTGAATACAAGTGTCTAGAGGTTTGGGGGCAGGTTCGGTTAAGTGCCTGTAAGTGATGTCTTTTATATACTTTGTGCTTATTTTATTTACTATCTGTCTAGGATGGCAAATTTGAGCTACATCAAGAACTTCAGGTTTTGCAGTTCAGCAAAGGATGAACTAGGCTATTGTTTGACTTCAGTTGAAGCTGCGATAGAGTACATTCGTCAAGGAAACCTTTCTGACAGGCCAACAGTAAGTCACTTTCAATAGAGGTTTGAGCTTTCGAAGTCTGCCGTTGTTTACTTGCTGCGGTCATGCACTGAGCTGGAAATGTTTTGAATATCAGTTTCATCAGTAGCTAGCTCGAAAGTATTGAAGCCTAGTCTTGGACCATTAAAGTTGTTTGTAAAAGAGTAATCTCAGATGCACATTTCTTTCAGGCCTTTTGGAAGGGCAGAGAGATTGAATTGAAAGTGCAGCCAAAGCATGCATTTTGCTGGAAAGGGAGACAGTCCTTTTGTGCTTTCACCTGACGCTTAGAGTAAATGATGCTGCAAATGGATTTGCATGTAATTAGATCCTTCTGTTAGGGGTCAGCACCCCAAACGTAATGTTTTAAAGTTGTGGGGTTAGTTTGGTCTTGTAGTTAGAGTGTTGGACTCTTCCCAGTTTGATTCCACACTCCTTCACAAAAACAGCTGGGTGATACTGGGCTGGTCGCAGCCCTTTTTCTGAACTCTCACATCTAGGGATGTGCATGAATATTTGAAATACTTGTTATTAGGATGAATTCAGATGAACTTGGACATTCATGTATGCATTGAATGTCCAGACATTTGTACTTTGGTATTCATACGAATATGAATATTTTGATTTATTTGTATGAATAATTCAGACATTTGAATGTGTACGGATATGTACACATCGCATACGTATTGGTACGCATCTTGTGAGTATCCGTACGGATCCGTATGAGATGCGTACGAGATTAGTTTCATTGGAGACGTGTTGAATATTTGAACGAATAGATATGAATGTATTTGTATTGGTTCAAATATCCAGACATTTGTTTATTTGTACGAATTCGGATTTTTTAGTATTCAATTTCTTACAAGTCGAATGTCAATAATTGCATTTGTGCACACCCCTACTCAGAGCCCTACCTTCCTCACAGGGAGCCTCTTGTGGGAGAAGAACAGAAGGTTTGTCAGCCCCTTTTGAGTCCCTAGAGGATGAGAAAAAAGGAATACAAAACTCACTTTTCCTAATAATAATATGCATTTAAAATAGTTGTGGAGACTTGCATTCTAGCCTGCACAGCAAATGATGCAGCCTTAAAACGCAACATCTTTTGAGTTCAGTACAATTTGAGTTTCACCAGCTCGCAGTGGCTATTTTATTAGGTTGTAGATGAGCAAAGTAAATATGCTTAGGGGAATGTTAAAACAGCTCTAGATCAAAAACTTTACCAGAAGACTAATGATTTTCTAAAAGTCAAAACCAGCTTTAGTGAATGGATTTTGAGTCTTCTATCAGATATTATGTTTATGCATCTTATCCAAGAGCTGGCATCCCCCCCCCAGTTTTTTTTCACATGCATCCTTTGCGATAAAAGTATTAGCACAACTGAAAAAATGACATGAACATGATTTTTCAGCCCCAGGCGCTTAAGGACTTGTGAGAAGGTGAATAACTAGTAGTAAAGTTTTTATTTCTCTAACACCTGATGACAAGAAAACATTTTGGAGTTTTCTGACCTTCCAAACTAGGTGATCCCGGTATGACTGGAAGGCTGGAGGCGAGGAGCATGACCCTGCAAATGAATCTTCACTTGATCAGAGATGGAGTATAGATGCCCACTGGTAATGGTGGTGGGAGCCCTGCTGTGGGGCACACGTCACAAAACCTGTTGTATTTTTAAATTTAGTTTTACGACATCTTGCAATTTGCTCTTCTTTGTTCAGTAAACTTGTGGCACTTGGCGCCCCCTCTTCTTTTAAAATGCAAATGTGCACCACAAGCGTTACTTACTGGATCTGTCATTATGTTATATTTGTCTTCGAAAGGAGAAGCATGAAAAAGCCCTCATAAAAAGTTTTCACTCTTCTGTGCAAAGCAAGTTTGAAGACCAAGTTCTTTAATATCGGTTACCTTTCATGTAGTGGGTACTGCTAGGACAATGATATTTGGACCACCTTTGTAAAATAAAAACACATAATGACCTTGGATAAGAGAAGTGTGTGTGATTCTTTGAGAGTAAAACTGCTTTAAAACAAAGCGCTTCTGACTCTAGACTTATTTAAGATATCAGTATCTATCAGTATCAGGATTCTATGCACTGTACCGCCAAGCTTCAGGCCACATGTAGGCTAGGGCTGTTCTTGCACGTACCTCCCTTCATCCGGATTTAGAAGATCTAGATCTTTGAGATGCGGTCCTCAAGGCAAGGGCCCCATGCATCTGCAGGGACTGACTAGCACTCTATAGCAATGGAGCTAGACAGGGCAGCCATGTGGACACTGTAGCACCCATCCTGAGGCTCCAATTAGGCCCAGGCAGGGTGACTGGCCGGCATAGCGGTCAGTCAGGGGTCACTTCCTGTTACAGTGGGTGTGGCGGAAACACGGATTTGTAGATGCCTACATAGCTGCTACAAAGCTTGTGCTCCACAGCTGTGAGTGGAGAGGAGGGGCCAGAGCTGCCCCACTGCAAATGGCAACCTGTAAGCCCACCCTGGACCCCAATGCCCCAGTAGACGTGCGAACGCTTGGTCTCTGATCTGGTCTTCATGGCAGAAGACTGGATTGAAGTCACCGTTAAAGGGGTCTACTGTTAATCTAGGTTTAAGGGCCTGAAGACCCCATTTAATCTGGATTTCGCCAGCACTCGTGGGTAGAGCATGTTCAGAATGGGGCCCTTAAGGGGTTTTGTGTGCGTACAGTGTGTAACAGATCTGTACCAATCGAGTACCTACCAGGTTCCCAATGGGTTTCTAATGGGGTCTTCACTGCTAGTGCTGAAACAGCCTATATGGATTAGAACCAGCTTTTGTTTTAAAAGTGAATTTCCCCCATGCCTTCTTCCCATTCCATATTCTTGGAGAAATACTACCTTAAAAGTGGCCCCTGTGGTGTTTACACTGCTGCCAACTCTCTGGTTTGAAAAATGGGTTTTCCTGGGCAACAGATTCTTTTCCTCTTCCCTCCCCTGTAGTTTGGAGGGAAATGTCCCTTTCTCCATAAAATCTGTATATCCAGATGTTCAAATCTACATAAACATTGTATTTCGGATTTGTTTGGCACTTCGGTTGGCACGTTCATGCAAACAAATCCGTTCATTTACATTCTTTTAAATGCTGCCATTTTGTAACTAGTTTGTGTGCAGATAGGCTTTATAATATAAATTACCCGCATGACATTGCACTATAAATGCCTGCCTAACTTATTCAGAAGGTTTTTTAGGCCTTAAAAATTTTGAACACACTTCCTCAGAGTTTATTAAAGGGGATTTGTTCAGTGCCAAATGAAACTGAAAATTTTTTAAAAATAATAACTTGGTATTCATCTAGATTCAGACCTCCTGGATATGTGGATTTTGCAGAGAGAAAATATGTATTCCGGCCATATCTCTGGAAAGGGAATAGTCACCTTGAAAAACAGAACAAAGTGGGGGCATGCAAACTTGTGGAGAGTATAAAACAAAGTGTTAAATAGCAAACATGCAAGCAGAACAGCAGAAATGTATCACAAGGGGGATGGTTGTGGTGTTTTGTGCCTAAGACAAATATCTGAACGTGCAGCCGCAACCATGAAAATCCATCCCTTAATGCTTCTTGGGATGCTTGTGGAAATGCTATACCTTTTGCTAGTTCAGCCCTGTTGTTGCTGGCAGAAGTACTGTACAGTTTGGTCTAGCGGTTAAGCACCTGGACTCTTACCTGGGAATACTGGGTTTGATTTCGCCCTCCCCCATGAAGCCAGCTGGGTGACCTTGGCTGAGTCACCGCTCTGTTCTGAGCTCTCACAGCCCCACCCAACTTACAGGGTATTCTGTTGTGGGGAGAGGAACAGAAGGTTTGTCAGCCACACTGAGTCCCCTTAAATGGGTGAGTAAAGCAGGGTAGAAAAGCCAACTTCTTCTAAACAAGTTAGTATCAAGACAGTCTTTCACATTCATTCACAAGAAGCACCATCCTACCGTTAGTTTCATATCTGCTGCAGGCGAGACCAGCTTTAGCCATGGTGCACTGGGTGGGACAAAAGAAAATTGCGAAATCCTCCCTCCCAACAAGGGTTCCTTGGCAATTTAAGGCACCAGTGCTGTGGGAAAGCATCTACCTTGGAGGCAGTGAGAGGAAGGATGCTACGCCTGCCACTCTGACCCCCTTCCCTGTCCTGGTGTGCATCACGCCCAGGCTGCCCTGGGAATAAATGGCAGTGAAGACGCCAAGGGTAATTTTCTTATGCAATGTCGAAATCTCATAGCCAGGACCAACTTTACACAAGTGGCTAAACATGGAGGCTCCATGTGGCCACTGCTGCTGATGCCCTGCCCACCGTGATGGGGTTCTGTGAGCAACACCACAGTGTGGCCACTGGCTTGGGAGCCAGTTTGGTCTTGTGGTTAGAGTGCCGGACTCGTACCTGGTAGTCTCCTAATCGGATTCCTCCCTCTTCCATGAAGGCAGATGGGTGACTCTGTGCTAGCCCCACAGCTGTCTTTCTGAGCCCTCACAACCTCACAGAGTGTCTCTTGTGGGGAGAAGAACAGAAGGTTTGTCAGCTGCCTTGAGAGCAAAAACCCGGGGTATAAAAGCCAATCTTCTCCGCATTCCATGGCTCCTGCCCGGCCCTGGCTGAGGTAGGTTCCTGCTCTGTATGGCTACTGGCATCTTGGTGCTGGCCAAGTGGGGACGCACTGCAGGCAGGTGCTGCTGCTCCCATTACCATCCTGTCCTGTATTCCGCCGCCTTCCTGCTGCTGTGAGCTCAAGTGTCTGGCACCTTGCTGGGCTTTGACACTGAAGAAAAAGAGCGGGCTTTTCTACCCCACTTTTCTCACCCATTTAAGGGGACTCAAAGCGGCTGACAAAGCTTTCTGTTCTCCCCATCACAGATACCCTGTGAGGTAGGTGGGGCTGTGAGAGCTCAGAAGAGAGCTGTAACTAGCCCAAGGTCACCCAGCTGGCTTCATGGGGGAGGGCGGAATTAAACCCGGTATTCCCAGCTACCCTAACCGACTAGACCAAACTGACACTGTTGGGGTCTGCGTGTTCCCTTTAAAAAAAGGAGCATAGGGCAGCAGCCTGCAGGAGTGCAGCCTGGGCCTGATCCCAGCACCAACTTCTGCACATTGATTACAGTAGAACAGAAAAGGCTTGTAAATAGTCCAGACACCTTGGATTTCGAGAGCTATCTTTGCTGCAGATTTGGTGTTTGAAGCAGAATAAAAGTGCACCTCTGGGGCACTCTGGTCCTTGAGGGCAACAGGTAGAATCCTGCCACACCAAGTAGCTCAGAGGTTGAGTCCGTTTCTCCATCTTCACACAGGCTTCAATTCATAGGTGACTGATGAAAGCTATTCTGTTACTTTTGTTGAGGTCACTTTTATGTAGGTTTGGTTAGAAACTCAGCTTTAACGATATCTTTGCCGCTAGGTATATCTATTGTGATTTCTTAGAGCTCTTCCTTTTAGCTTCAGTGCCCTTGACCATGCAAGCCACAATGGGCTCCAGCTCTGCTTCATGAAAAAAACTCGGGGGGTTCCCACTGACCTCCCTTACTCTGGATCTAAGATGATCTGGATCTAAGGAATGGACCCTTCCACTAATCCTGATCTAGTAGATTTGTAGATCCGGATTGAGGGAGGTACCCGATGCGTCCCCATGGGAGGTCCAGGACCCAATAGCAATGGGTACTAGCCTTCCCACAGTGGAAACACCAGGGCACCCATGTGGTGAATCTGGATCAACCCACGTGGGGCCCACCCGTCACCTGAGTTGTTTTGGGGGAAAGGGTGTGCAATCTCCGTAGAAGTTCCAAAGACTCTCTGGAGCAGCTCCAGAGAATCTCTGGATCTTTGTGCCCCCCCCCCCCGAGCTCCCCCCCCAGACCCCATTGATTGATCGCGGTGGAAACGTGCTCTGTAGGACCCATTCAATCCGGATTTCCCTAGAACTGGTGGAAATAAATGTGGCTCTAATGGGGTCTGCAGTGGAAATGGGATCTTCCTTCCTTAAGAAGGCTAAACGTTTTCAGTTCTGCACTTTTGCGTGATAGCAGTTTTTCTCTTTCTTTTATAGGAAGCCGAAGGATTTAGTGAGAAATTGTTCTTAAGACAACGGATGAGTTTACTGTCTCAGATGTCCACTGCTCCCATAGACATCTTGTTTCAGGTTTGGACTCTGTTCATATTGTCTTAGCTGTACAAAGTTTCCAAAAAGTGACATTTCTCTAGAGGAAGCGAAGAGTTCTTAGGATTCTATTCATATTGTCTTAGCTGTACAAGGTTTTCAAAAACTGACCCTTATTTTGAGGAAGCGTAGAGTTCTTAATGTCTCATAGGGCGAGTTCCCATTCAAGGAATAAAGCACAATATACATCAAGATTTACATCGGGATTTACATCAATATGTAAAGCGTGTTAAAAGGAAGCGAACATCAGATTCAACCCCGATTTTGTGTCCCCACTCTAAACACTTAAAGCACTTCCAAAAACGGATGGGGGAGCGGCAATTCAAGCCCCGTTCGCCCACTCCACCTCCACAGCCACCATCCCCAGCAGGGGTTCCATCCAAAAGAAGCACCCTGGCTGTCTGGCTTGCTCTGCTGCCGCTGCTGCCTGCACACACACAAACACTTCAACATACACACATCTCCCAGTTCCTGCAGCAGCTTTCCTTTTTTAAACAGCCAGAATTGTGCAGGATTGCTCTTTCCTTAATCTTTAGTCTTGCGTGGGTGGTAAAGGAATCATTGTTATCAGGTGTGAAGTGGCTGAATGGTTACATTGAAACAGGAGTCTGTTGTATAGGGGAATACTCTAGCGTTCTCACAGCACTAAGGAAGAAATGTTTTAAAAGCAGAAGCGGAAAAAAACACCGATGTTTGTTTATTCCGTTTTAAAGCCAACTAATCCTCAAAATGCCCCTGAAACTGATTGGGAATGGGGACGACAAGGATCCAAGCCATTTTTAAACCGTTTTAAGTGGTAGTGGGAACTTGCCCATAGTGACATCTGTCTCAGTGAATTTGCTCAGCAAAGCTGCAAGGCCATGTAGAAAATAAGTGAAAATAAACCTTAAAGGTGCCAGGAAGGTGCTTCTCCCTCTCAGGGCAACTCCATCCTTTAAAGAGCGTGGGACTGAGGAAGAAGAGTCCACACAAGGCTTCAAGGAGTGGCTTGCATACTCTTGTGGGTATGAAGCCAGCCAGCCAGCCAGCCAGCACACAGACAGACAAGCCAGCTCTGTTCTTTATACCTTGTTTGTGTTGCTAAAAAACAGAACAAGCAGTTAATTGTCTGAGAAACAGCTTGAAATCTCTCTCTTATAAGGGGATTCAAAACTCTAATTTTGGAATTATTGATTACTGTAGAGTCAAGGGACGGGGGAAACAAGGTTGAAATGAGAAACAAATTTGCAAGATGTTTACTGGTAAAATATAAATCCAAACACTAACTGAGTTAGAACTGGAGGACAACCTGATCTTAAAAGATAATTGAATTAACCGACTCTTTCCCCTGCAAGTGTGAAAAGATGTTGGAAAAGCAAGCAGTAGAACAATGTGGCCTCTGCTGGTTGAGCACATTTGTCGAGGGTCTTGCTTTGTTACAGCAGTTTAAAGATGGAAACCTGTCTTTTTCAATATGGGTTCTTTGCCATGCTTTTAGGTGCCTTCCATTGCAGGCCAAGGTTATTAGAACAAAGTTCATAAATCCATAAACGTGTGTTCTTTTGTGTATTCAAGCCTGCCACATATGTGTTCAGACTGATGTTCGTAACAGACGCTGTTCTCCAGGCCATGCTTTTCCATGGTTGGAGTCAGCAGGCCTGGCTATTCCAGATCTGCTGATTATGACCACAGGCATTTCAATGTAGAAAGGTCCTTAGACTTATGTCACACCAAAGCATGTGGAAAGAGGCCTGAGACTGTTAGATGCTTCTTCATCCAGCAAACTTTGCCTCTCTATAGAAATATGTGAGGAGCAGGTGAGCATTGACGAAAGTGTACAGCTGCATCCAGACGTGACTTACTTCTTCTACTATATTTAGGTATTCTGGAATAATGCGTGGATATAAAATAGCAAAATAGATAAGGGATGTCTGAATGCAGCTTATGTGGCATCCACCATTATTTCTTGGTTTGTGGTTGGGGTACTCATCTGCTTTCCTGTAGAAAGACCATACTTGGTGAGTGAAGCTTCTCAATGTGTATTCGTTCCACGTTTTCAGACCTAGGGGTCTTTTTCACCGGTTACACAAAAAAGCCAGATCTTGTCCTGGTAAATAACCTCAAACAGTTCTCCTCTGTTTGGTTTTATGAGTGAATGAATTTTATTTGTACAGTCACAGACTAGAATCAGCAAATGTTAAAAAGTACAAAAATTTACAAAAAAGTTATTTAAAATCACAATGTGCAGATAAAATCAGGTGAGTCTACAAACTCAGAAGATAGTACGTAAAACAGGTAAAACGGCACACTATAAGAGGCAATAAAACAACAAAATGGATTTAAATACATATGATCAAGAATAATTTTTTCAGAATATCTCTAATCAAGGTCGCTCGGTTGCAGGGCTTCATTTTCTGACTTCTCCCTTATTTTTATAACTGTGGCTAGGAATTTTGCAGCAGCTAGGGTCGTGTCAGGATTGGTATCTCTTAACAATAACTTGCTGAATGTCCATGCTGTCTCACCTTTTCCCCTCCTTTCAGCACATTGCTTCCGGTAACCTAGAAGAAGTAGAACATTTATTAAGCCAAGGCGATAGTGATAAGGACGCCATTCAGCAAATGTGTCATCCCCTCTGTTTTTGTGAAGAATGTGAAAAGCTGGCTTCTGGGTAAGGATCAAGCTTTCAAAAATTTCCAGAGTTTTTCAAAGCATAATTGGCAACTGATTGAGGATGAAGAAAATATTGCTCTGGACAGCTTATGATAACCCAGCGAATTAAGAACCTAAGGCATCATTTGTCCTTTGGATCCACAGAGAAACCATGACGTCCATAGGGTCACGCAGTTGGCCCAAACTGTGACAGTGCTCTACCATCCTTTATAGATTTGATTGTTGCAACATTTTGTTTGCATTCCTTTTGGAGCTTCCCCAAGATTTGCTTCAGGAAGGGCACTATAGAGACGTTTTAAGTACATTACATTTTGACTTGATTCTAAAGAACACTAGATGGGAGTTGATGGAGGCTGATGGACAGACATCAAGAATGTTCACTTTGTCTTAAACATGAGGTGGCCAAATGGTTCCCCCCATGTTGACGATGTCACTGATGCTTTGTCATTGCTTGAAACCAAAATGCTGAGGCAGAATTCTCTTAGGGACACATTGCAGGTCCCAGGAATGTTCTTTGGGTGTGGCAATAGTTCGGCAGGGCAGGTCAGCATTACAGTTCTCAGGAGACTGGAAAGACCTAAGGGTGCGTCTGCATCCTGCAAGGAGTGAGCACATTTTGGCACTCATGAGCAAGGTCACAGCAGCCTGCTTCTGCATCCTTCTAGGCAGCTCCAGACGGTGAGAGGAAATGCCGGATCTTGCTTGGATCCTGCAATAGGCTCTTCTTGACCTATCAGATGGCAGGGCAACTTTGTGGGTCTATCATGAGCACTTACCTTGCCCCGTGCTGCTCCCATGATGATATTTCTTGTGATCTGGGCATTTTGATGACTCAGCTGGTTTTGGTGCCGTGTGCACATGGGAGACATCATGCAAGAAAGACTAGTATGTTCTTCCACCTTTTGTGTGAAACCCTGATTGGTACTTGATTTTACCGCAATAGATATTCCTGATCTATGCTGGGTCATCAGTTTATGGAATTTGCTGCCGGAAGGGGTGGTGACAGCAACCAGCCTAAATGGCTTCAAGGAAGGGTTAGACAAATTCATGGAGGATAGGTGTATCAATGGCTACTAGAATGGATGCCTAAGTACATCTTTCAGGCTAGGGGAATAAGCAGGATGCCTCTTAAGGCCATTTGCTGGGATTCGAGAGCAGGAGAAGGTTTGCCCTCGTCTCTGCTTGAGATGCCCATGGGAATTTGGTGGGCCACTGTGTGCAACAGGATGCTGGACTAGATGGGCTGTGGCCTGATCCAGCAGGGCTTCTCTTACGTTCTTATGCCACGGACACTTGTGGCAATCCCAACATAGCTCTGGGATAATCCCAGGCCTTAGGCCCTGTTTTGATGGGGTCCTAATCATAACAGACACAATACAAGCATATTATAAAGTCTCTTAGAGCATCTGTTGGCATTGGTCACATACAGCCATTATCTCCTGACTGCTTTTCAGAAAATATCCCAGAGGGTTCCCTGAATTCCTTTCCCAAGTCCTTTGGTTCTACCCGTGTCACTTGTGGACAAACCTGGTATTGATAGTCAACGAGACAGAGCTGAGTAATGACTTGAATTGGTAACCTTAAAAGTATTTCAGTGATGCAAAGGGCAGCTGTTGTAAATCTATAACCTAATCATTTGTTGCTTTAAGGAAGCTGAATGATCCGTCCATCATTACGCCATTTTCTAGAGATGACCGAGGATTTACCCCACTTCATATAGCTGCAATATATGGTAAGCACTTTAGTCCTTGTCTTCCAGTAAGTTTTCAGCTTTGCTGTCTGAATGAACACTCATCTGTGAAGTCCTCCTCACGAGTAGCATTGAATTCTTGGATAGGATGTGGAAGTCTCAGCTAGAGTGGTAGCCCAGCTTTTTGGGACTTCCTGTATAAACTCAGAAAGTAAGTTATTATGCGCAAAGTTGGCTCTCTCTGGAGTTAAGTTCCATTTGCTCATTATTGCTGGAAAGACAATGCTCTGGAACAGCTGTTCAAGATCTAGGAGCAGAGGTGTTCAGCTGTAATCCTCGAGACGTTTTTGAACTACAACTCCCAACCGCAGTGGGACTGACAAGGAAATCTGAATGTTGAATACTGGGAATTGTGAGGAACATCTGATGGGCTGCATTCTTGGAGGAATGTCATTTGTGGGATCCATGTGACCCAACAAATGCTAAGAAGCTTCGCCATGCAAGAGCTGGAGAGAAAGAAACAAGAAACACAGACCTTTCTTTTGTAGCTGTGAGAAGATTTGATCTCAAGCAGCTTGCCTTTTTTTTACAGGTCAGGCATCCCTGATTGACTTACTGGTCTCCAAAGGAGCTGTTGTCAATGCTACAGATTATCACGGGTCAACACCACTTCACCTTGCCTGTCAGAAGGGGTACCAGAATGTTAGTGTAAGCGCCATTTTGAATCAAAGGGGAGAAGTTTGTATACCTTTCTATACAATTCTACATGTTGGTTGAATACTACTGTGGTGAGGGTTAACTTAAAGACATAAGAGGAGCCCTGTTGGTTTGGTTGTTTCAGAAAACCATACTGAAGACTGACTGCAGTTTGTCAATGTTCAGATGCAGCTCTCTTAATTTTTTCATTTGGCAAAACAACGACGGCATATAATAGCCCATGTCATGGCCGTCTTTTGGAAGAGAGTGCTTGTTGCCGGTAGATTTAGTCCCACCATAATCAGCTGTGAGAAGCATTGAAAAGCAAAGAGCAGTAGTCACCTTGGCCCGGAATATGCGGATTCATTCCTCCCCCTTATCTACAGTGCTCCATGTTTGGCTTCTGGCTAGTCAGAATCTGTGGCTGCAGATCGAATTGAGAGTAAAAAATATCCAGAGCTATGTATGAAGAAAATGGTGGTGGAAACAGAAAGTTAAAAAAGCAAGTAAGGTCACCTTTATATTTAGTACACACCATATTTGGGATGTGCACGAATATTTGAAACATTCAAAATTTGATCAAATTTGGACACTTGAATTCGAATGAATTTTGAATTTTTTGAATCATTTGTACGGATATATATGCATTACATACGTATCTGTAGGCATCTTGTTTGTACCCATACACATTTGTATGGATACATATGGGATTAAAACGGGGTTCATACAGGATAAAAATGGGATGTGTAGAGATGCGTACAGACACCTAACGAGTGTTGTTGACATTCGAATCTCCAAATATGAATCGAACATTCGTATGAATAGATTTGGATGTGTTTGAATCGAATCGAAAGTGAATACGTTCGCATTTTAAACATTCAAATTGATTTGAATGTTCGGATGTTCGATTTGAGTCAAATGCCAAAAATGGCATTCATGCACACCCCTACACCATATACTTTGGGGCTCACTTGAAGTGCTGTTTCTTGAAAAAACCCTTTGAAGTATATCCATCTCATCTTTGGGGGGTGGAATCCTACATCAGAGCAAAGGGATGCATTAACTTTGCCTGAGGATTGATTGTTTTGTTCTGCAAAGGTCTCCCAGAAACGTTGATCTTCCTTTGTACTGCTTTGTTCTGCAGCGTTTGGAGTGGGCTGTAGGGGCGAGATAGCATCTTAGAACCTTGGCCATTACTCTGAATTGGCATTAAATAGTGCACGACAAGAGCTTTTCAGTAGTTCAGGAGTTCAGCCAAAAGGCTAGCAAAAAGTCCGTGGGGAACATTATCGTTTGGATGCTTTTAAGCAGAGGAGATGTCCATTAGTGGCTCATTTTGCTTAGAAACTTGCAGGAGTCACTATGCTAACAGCTTGTCACTATTTCATCATTAAATATGATGGTTGTTTCTTCTTCTTTTCCAGCTTCTTCTGTTGCACTATAAGGCAAATGCTGAAGTACAGGATAATAACGGCAACACAGCATTGCATTTAGCTTGCACATATGGCCATGAGGATGTAAGTAGGTGTTGCGTATTTTGAATTAATGAAATAGATCTTATACTAAATTACTCCATAATGGGGTCACCTGACATGTGTCTTATTAGAAATAATAGAAGAAGAAGAGTTGGCTTTTCTACCCCACTTTTCTCACCCATTTAAGGGGACTCAAAGCGGCTGACAAACCTTCTGTTCAGCTTAGAAGAGAGCTGTGACTAGCCCAAGATCTCCCAACTGGCTTCATGGAGGAAGCAGAAGAGTTGGCTTTTCTACCCCACTTTTCTCACCCGTTTTAGGAGCTGTGACTAGCCCAAGGTCACCCAGCTGGCTTCATGTAGGAGTGCGGAATCAAACCTGGTATTTCCAGATAAAAGTCTGGCTCCCTAACCACTAGACTAGTCTCCTTAAATGGGTGAGAAAAGTGGGGTAGAAAAGCCAACTCTTCTTCTTTTAAAGTCCTTTTAGGTTGCTGTGTGTTTTGTTTGCATTCTTAATTAGATATGAGAGAGATGGGGTGAGAAGTTGCTGGTAATTAAAAAAAAATCAAATAGCAATATTGTAATTGATCCTATGACAGCATTTTTGGAGAGCATTGACTTGCTCTTATGACGTCAGTAAATCATGATCTATCTCAATTAATCCACATAACTTAGAATAATGTGATTTGGCCTTGGTAGCACTGTTGATTTAGATTGGCAGGTTGACCATTGTGGTTCTCTTAACCTCCAGTTTACCATAGACAGTGATTACAGTATTTGTATAGCAGTTTTGCATTGCGTGGTGTTTATTTTATTTATTATTTATTTATTATTTATATTTCTATCCCACCCAATAGCCGAAGGTCTCAGGGCGGGTAACAACGTTTAAAATCCAATGCATTAAAACAGGAAAATCTTTATTAAAGCAATAGTATGTGCAAGTGGCTACCAGTGGCTCTAAGTGGGAAAGTGAAAAGTGTCCCCATTTAGCCAAAGGCCAGGGCAAAGAGGTGTGTCTTCACTGCCTTCCTGAACACATACAGGGAGGGAGCCTGATGCCCTTGTGAGCCAACCATATGATTATAGAAGGGGGCATGGGTGCGTATCTCTATTTTCAGCAGTGCATAATCAAATTAGTAAGAAGCAGTGTGCTCATGTCCAGTGTTCTAAGTCTGTTGCGTGAGTGGTGTGCAATTTCCATAGTTTTGTGTTTTTATTTCAACTTTCCAGTGTGTCAAGGCTTTAGTCTATTATGACGTCCATTCTTGTAAATTAGACATTGGCAATGAGAAGGGAGACACGCCGCTCCATATTGCTGCCCGCTGGGGTTACCAAGGTATCATAGAAGTGCTGCTGCAGAACGGAGCCAACGCCAGCATCCAAAACCGGATGAAGGAGACCGCTGTCCAGTGCGCATTAAATTCTACGGTACTTTTTGGTTGCCAAAGTTTTGGAAAGCTTTTTTAAGAAATGAATTGCTTTTATGAATCTAACCATTGCTTAGCTTTAAAGATGGGAGTGGCTATAGCTCAGTGGTAGAACAAACTTGAAAACAGAGGGTGGCTGTTTCAGTTTCCAGCTTCTCCCCAGAGGTAGGGAAACTAGGGATTTTGACATTCGAACTCGAGTCTAATGTCTCAAAATTTGAATGTAAACATTTGAATAGAATTTCAAAATTAGGATCTATTCGTTCGATTTATCTGGACATTCGTATGTATACAGGCTTGTACGTGATGCGTACTTGAAGATCTGCATCTTTCCCGCATCCGTACGGATCCTTATGGGACGAAAAGGGGGTTGCATACAGGATACCTACGGGATGCATACGGACATGTACAGTGCCTGACAAAAGTTCTGTCGCTTATCCATGTTGTTGAAACCAAAGCCTATAACCTGACTTAAAATTCATCCATTGGTTTTAAAAATGACTCATATGGAAGCTGAAACCCTCCCAAATGAGGTTTTTAAAAAGAAAATGAATTTGCTTCACTGCTGAAATATTGATCATTTAATGAACACAGAAAGGTCAGATTTTGGCTAGACAAAAGTTTTGTCGCCCACAAAAAGTAATGTGAAAATCAAACAGATAATTCACTTCAAATACAAAGATATGTTTCATAACATTGGTGAATGAAGTTGTGGTGCTATTAGAGCCATATTTAATATTTTGTGTGACTTCCATGAGCCTGAAGGACTGCATCCATGCGTTTCGGCAATGATTCATACAATTTATTGATGAAGTCATCAGGAATAGTAAAGAATGCAGTTTTACATGCCCCCCAGAGTTCATCAAGATTCTTTGGTTTTGTGTTCCAAGCTTCCTCTTTCATCCTACCCCAAACATGCTCAATGATGTTCATATCTGGTGACTGGGCTGGCCAGTCCTGGAGCACCTTGATCTTCTTTGCCTTGAGAAACTTTGATGTAGAGATGGATGTATGAGATGGAGCGCCATCCTGCTGCAAAATTTGACCCCTTTTATGATTGGGAATGTAAGAGGTAGCTAATACGTCTTGATATTTTAGGCTATCGATATTGCCTTCCACCTTGCAAATGTTTCGCACACCCCTATACTGAATGTAACCCCAGACCATGATCTTTCCACCACCAAACTTAACTGTTTTCTGGGTATATCTTGGATCCATACGGGCTCCAGTAGGTCTCCTGCAGTATTTGCGGCAGCTGTGGTGTAATTCAACTGAAGATTCATCTGAGAAATCCACCTTCTGCCACTTTTCCAGCATCCATCCGTTTAGTAGGCTGTGGGCCTTGGCAAATACCACACGGTTTTTTAATTGCCTTTTGTTTAGTGCTGGCTTCTGGGCACTGATTCGACCATGGAGGCCATTTCGAGACAGAATCCTACAAAGTGTTCTAGTTGACACAAGGACTTGAGGTGACCAGGCCTGTTGGAGCTCTGCTGCAGTGGAAGAAGGGCTGGCTTTTGATTTTCGAACCAACAAACGTTCCTCCTGAGCAGTCGTCTTGCGGGGTCTGTCAGACCTGGGCTTGTCAAAAACATCTCCAGTCTCTTCAGATATTTTTGTAATTCTTTGTACTTGACGCTGAGACACATTAAAGGTGCCAGCCACCTCTGCAGAGGATCTGGTCTTCAGTCTCCTGATAATCAAGGCTTTGGTCGCAGGGTGGATTTTTGGCATGTTGTCAGAGGTCAAGTTGCAGTTCAAGTGAAAGTCTGGAGTGCTGGAGTTCTTTTTGTACACACCCACTAATTATCTGATCAATTAGTGAGCACAGGTGAGGCTGTAAACTAGGATTAGGTGCATTATATGACAAGGCGACAAAACTTTTGTCTAGCCAAAATCTGACCTTTATGTGTTCATTAAATGATCAATATTTCAGCAGTGAAGCAAATTTATTTTCTTTTTAAAAACCTCATTTGGGAGGGTTTCAGCTTTCATATGAGTCATTTTTAAAACCAATGGATGAATTTTAAGTCAGGTTATAGGCTTTGGTTTCAACAACACAGATAAGCGACAGAACTTTTGTCAGGCACTGTACAGCTGTGTACAGCTGTGGGGAAGATGTGTACGTGCCCATACGAATGTTGCTGACATTTGTATGTGAAGATTTGAATAAAAAATTCAAATGAATAGATTTGAATTTGGTAAATTCAAATAGAATCTTATTAAATCTGAATTTAGAAGATTCAAATCGAGTAGGATTTTCCGGTATTCAACTTGATTCAAACAGAACGTCAAAAAAACATTTGTGGACATCTAAGGCAAACCACTTCTGTATCTTTGCCAAGAAGGCTGTATCAAGGCACCTATGCAATCAGCCAGGAGTTGGCCATGTCCCAGTGGTACCCAGGGACAACAAAAATAATTTTCATTTCCTTTCAGTGGGAGAAGGTGATGGTTGATCTTGGAAGACTTCCATGCAGCGTACAGCTCAGTCAGTTATGTTTTTAAAACCTATTTCCTCTTTTAAGTAGTAAAATCTGATTAAAAGTGATTTGATAAAGGTCAGAAGTGGACTAGTGAAGTATACAGTGTTAGGGATGGGCACGAATATTCGAACCATTTGAAATTCGATCGAATTTGGACATTCAAATGTCTCTAAAAGGCTAATTTAAACATTCAAATGAATTTTTAATTTTTGAATCAATATTTGTTCAAACTAATCGGACATTTGTATATGTGTACAGATACGTACACGATGCGTACTTGCCCGTATGCGTCTTCCTCACATCTGTACAGGACAAAGACGAGATGCATACGGGATAAATATGGGATGCGTACGGATGCGTACAGGCACATGCAAATGTTGTTGACATTTGTATGTGCAAATTCGAATTGAAATTTTGAATGAACAGATTTGAATGTATTCAGTTCGAACTGAGTGTGAATACATTCAAATGTTAAAGATTTGAATCAGTTTGAATTTTTGGAAATTCGATTCAAAACACATTAAATTGCGAAAATTGCATTCCTGCGCACCCCTACACAGTGTGCAGAGTAAGTATTTGGTGCTCTCTAACTGAGACCTATCTGAGTCATTGTTCTTTAGTACAGTGCATGGGAATTGTAGCTGCCATGCTGCAGAAGATCTGTTCTGAATGGAGGATGTCTTGGGCACAATTCTTACTCTACCCCTGGAAGGTGGCAGGGGAGGCAATGTGATGTGTCTGTAATCACAAGGACTGGAGTCACACCTTCACTTTAATCCTTCTTCAGTCCATCTTGGGGCCCTTGCTCACACCTTTTTATTCCTATCTGTTTTATGGACTTTCCTTCCTTCAATCATACTTTCTTGAGTCCTAATTTTTACAGGTCTCAAGTGTTAATTTCAAAATTCAGTGAGCCAGTTGGGTCTAGCGGTTAGGGAGCCGGACTCTTATCTGGGAATACCAGGTTCGATTCCACCCTCCCCCATGAAGCCAGCTGGGTAACCTTGGGCTAGTCACAGCTCTCTTTTGAGCTCTCACAGCCCCACCTACCTCACAGGGTGTTGTGAGGAGAAGAATAGAAAGCTTTGTCAGCCACTTTGAGTCCCCTTAAATGGGTGAGAAAAGTGGGGTAGAAAAGCCAACTCCTCTTCTTAATCCATTTTCATTTTTCAGGTGTGATCAGGGAAGAGGACTAAAGGGGGTTGAACTGGACTACAGTCAGTGGATACTGCATGAATTTGCCTTCCCTTTCGCCCAGTGTGTGTTTACACACCGTTGAGTGACAGGATTTTCATTCTGTCAGAGCACAGGGGGCGTTGTGACTGTGGAGAGGGGTAAAGATCTAGAAATTCTCATGAAGACACTTTCTGAGGGGAACAGAAAGGTGTGAGGATAGCAGCGTGAACTGAGGAACGATGATCAAGTATCGGATGTGGTCAGAGTTAGGGGTATGCACGAATGCAATTTTTGGGATTTGATTTGAATCGTATATCCAAAAATACAATTCAATTTGAATCATTAAAATTTGAATGTAACCAAATTTGATTTGAATTAAGCAAATTTGAATCTATTCGTTTGGATTTTTGACTCGAATTTGCACTTACGAATGTCGACAACATTCGCATGTGCCCGTACGCATCATTACACATCCTGTGTGCATCCCATATGCAACCTGTGTTCGTCCCGTATGGATCTGTACAAATGTATACAGATGTGGGAAAGATGCGTATCTGCAAGTATGCATCGTGTACAAACCCATAAACATATGAATATCCAGATAATTCAGACAAATAGATCCAAAATTCGAAATTTGTTCGAATCCCTAAATTCAAATGTCGAAATTCGGATGAAATGGATTGAATTTCAAATACCTTCGAGTATTCGTGCAGACCCCTGGCGTGTTTTTCCACTGTCACTAGAAGTACCTATTAAGTACCCATTAATGGGTACATTAATGCCATTTAGTACCCATTAATGGTTACTTAATGGGTATTTCTAGTGACAGTGGAAAAACACCCCTAGTCAGAGTTAGTGCATTTTGAGTCCTGATTCCTAATAAGATAATTTCAGCAAGTTGTGACCATGAGGTCAAGCCTAATTCAAGGACGTTTTTACTTATTTGTCATCCTCTCTCTATACAGGGGTTGTTATTGTTTTAGCCAATCTATTTTACTTGTATTTACAGTTATTTTATTGTGACCCACCCTGATACGTTGAGGCATAGGGTGAGATATAAATATAAATACAATGAAATAAGTCAGTCCATTTCCCTAGAGACGTTGTTGAGATTGTTCATGACCCTGTGATGCCTCTTCTGCAGATTCTGTCTTTAATGGAACTGAACTACCTCACGTTCGAAAGAGGGAAGAGCATTTCTCAGGTAATCCAGCCTTGCTAGTGTAGATCTTTTTCTCAGCTGGAGCTGGTTAGGGTTGTGGTTCAAAACGTCTGAGAGGCCCTAGGTTGGCGAAGGCAGGCATAAATATATACACAGTGTGTAAAGGAGTAGAGTGAGGGAAAATGGGCCCTGTTTTATGAGCTAGCTGTAGAACCAATTAAAGAGCAGTAAACCTTGCCACTATCTATAAGACAATTCTTAGGACAATTCCCTGGGCAAACTGGCTGATGAAACAGTTTGTGCAGGTAAAGATTCCGTGTTAGTAACTTGTCAACTGCAGTCAAATTCAAGGAGTAAGCAGTGAGACAGCAAACTTTGCTGATGACACTACCTTGTTCAAGGTAGTAAAAACTGAAAGAGATTGCAAAGAGGAATCTCTTGACGTTGCGTGAATGGGCAACCAAGTGGCAAGTGTGCTGTAATCTTAGGAAGTGCAAAGTAACGCACGCCGGGACAAAGAATCCAAATTATGTTTATGAACTTATACGGTCTGAGCTTTCTGTGACACAGCAGGAAGGGGATTTTGGGCTTCTGGTGGACAGCTCAATGAAGATGTTGGCCCAGTGTGCAGCAGCAGTGAAAAAAGCAAATTCGTTGCTATGGGCAATTAGGAAGGAAATAGAAAACAAGTCAGCAAGTGTCATTGGGCTTCTTTATAAGTCTGTGGTGAGGCCATTTTTGGAATATTGTGTACCATTCTGGTTACCACACTCCTAAGCAGATATTGTAGAACTAGAATATATCCTGGAACTGGGGCTTGATTTCCACGTGCTAGTATGGACTATGGCAGGTCCTTGTTGAGGCTGGCCATAGTGTGTATTAGCATGCAGAAAACAGATCTCTATCCCAAGATAAATTCCATGATAAGGCCAGGTGCAGAAAGGATGGCTGTCTGGGACTGGGTGAGGGAACATTTGTATCTTGAGTCATAGGTTGTTTTTCCACTGACACTAAAAGTACCCATTAAGTACCCATTAATGGGTACTTAATGGGTACTTCTAGTGACAGTGGGAAAACACCCATTATCAGTGGGTGAGAGCTAAGGAATTTCTGGACTTGCTGCATCCAGCAAGACAAGAATAAGAGATCTGCAGACAGTACTTCAGCTGCTTGGTCCTCCTGAATTAACGTCTGTCTCGTCTGAGTCCTCTGGCAGAGCCATGATGATTTGGTGTACAAGTTGACCATCACGTACATTTGCGTTAGTGTTTGTTGCAACTGTCATCTTGACAACTTTTCTTCCTTTTGCTTTCCTTGCTGGTTCTTTCAGCCCCTACCTCAGACTTCTGAACGTTGTGAGGATACCATCAGTCAAGTATCATCCATCTCTAATTGGTCCTCGGTTACAGAAGCTGCATGCAAAGAATCCAGAACTAATTCTAAAGAGGTGAGCTAGTGGGAGATAAGGCAGTTAATAGCACAATGCCCTGGTCACACAAGTCTGAGACAGGATGGCCTATTTATTTATTTGAATTGAGGTCACACCAGTGCTGGTCACACCTAGGTTGTCTTCAGACTGTCCCTGTCTTGGGCTGCATCACTCACACCTTTCTTCATGATCTACCTGAGCCTCCTCCACAGAACTCTTGGCTCTCTGCTGCGGATGTGCACGAATGTATTTTTGACGTTCGAATCTGAGTCGATTTGAATGTGAAAAAATCCGATTCGGATATTTAAGATTCGAATGACATAAAATCCGATTCGAATGTTAGATTCGTATTTAGAGATACGAATGTTGACATTAGTATCTGTTATACGTATCTGTACGAATTCCGTAAAAATCCGTATGCATCCTGTATTATCCTGTATGTATCCTGTTTTAATCCCATGTTTTAAGCACACGATACATATAAATTTTGCGCAGATTTGTATACAATAGATACAAATCTACACATTCGAAATATCTGAAAATCCGTGTCGGATTTTTGAAAATCTGATTCGAGTTCAAATATCAACATTTGACAGATTCGAATTGAATTTTTGAATTTTCAGGCACATCCCCACTCTCTACCCCTTTTGCTGCATGAAAAATGTCCTCCTTTCTATTCAAAAATAATAATAAATTAGCAAAAAACACTAGATAGGGGAATTATACACATAAACTGAGGAGAGAAGGGGAGGTGCCTCACAAACTCTGCACATGCTGATTGGCTGAAGGAAAGACTGGAGCCCACCCACCACAGCACAGTTCAGCCCCCTTTAGCCCATCCTCCTGCTCACACGTTGAGGAAGCATAATTGTATTGTTATGCCATCCCATGAAGTTAAGTGCAAACAGGCAGGCCATGATAAAGATGCTTCTGTGGTAGTCATTAAAATTTCTTTTATTTCTGACTTTGTAAAATAGGTGGAAAAACTTCTGAGAGCAATTGCTGACGGAGACTTGGAGATGGTAAGCATTCCTAGACGTTGACTTATACTTGGAAAGTGAAATTATTATTTTTTCATTCAGAGGGTCATTGGTTTGAATTCTTCTACCAGAAGAAATGGTGGCAGCCTAGATGGCTTTAAGAAAGGGTTAGATTGGTGGTTCTCAACCTTCCTGATGCCACAACAATTTAATACAGTTCCTCATGTTGTGGTGACCCCCAACCTAACCCTAACGTCCAACCATAAAATTATTTCCATTGCTACTTCATAACTGTAATTTTGCTACTGTTATGAATCGTAATGTAAATATCTGATATGCAGCATGTATTTTCATTGTCGCAAATTGAACATAATTAAAACATAGTATTCACATCAACCACAGCTGAATATAAAAGTGCTGTTTTACCTCCAATACTGCTGCTTTCTACACAGTAGCTACTCTCTACTGTATCTGTATGGAGTGTATGTGATGGGTTGGCGCGATGATGTCATCACGCCAGGTATCCGCATGTGGACGGACCCACCTGGAGGAAGCATATTTGTATTTGTTGAGAGCCGTGTCTTGGTTCCTATGTGTTTTCCGATGGTCTTAGACAACCCCTGTGAAAGAAGAGATCAACCCCCAAAGGGGTCGCAACCCACAGATTGAAAACCACTGGGTTAGACAAATTGATGGATGACAGGTGTAAAAATGGACTCCAGAACTGATGCCCAGGCACTGCCTCCAGGATGGAGAGACAGAAAGAATGCTTCTAAAGGCCTTTTCCTGGGAACTGAGGACAGGTGAAAGTTTAAGCCCAGAAACAATAGGTGGGCTGCTGTGTGGCAAAATGGGCTATGGCCTGATTATATCCTCATGAAGACTACGGGAAGCCCTGCCTGGGACTACGGGAGAGGCTGTTACTTTAATTGTTCTCATCTTTATCTCCTTATCCTTCATAATCTTGCCTAAGTTAGTAACCACCTTCTTCCCTAGGATTATTCTCTAATTCTCCAACACACTGAGGATGGGGGTACATGAAACAGAGAAATCTGCAGAGGGGTTTGCTTGGCTGGAATCCCAAACAGGAGAATTTGCCACTTCATTTTTTAAATTGTTTTAGACCCCTTATGTCCATGTGCATCTCTCATGGTATAAACTATAGGAAGTGTGATTGCTTTTAAGTGAGCCAGTTTGGTCTAGTGGCTAGGGAGCTGGGGTCTTATCTGGGAATACTGGGTTCGATTTCGTACTCCTCCACAAAGCCAGCTAAGTGACCTTGGGCTAGTCACAGCTCTCTTCTGAGCTCTCACAGCCCCACCTACCTCATGGGGGGAGAAGAACAGAAGGTTTGTTAGCTGCTTTGAGTCCCCTTAAATGGGTGAGAAAAGCAGGGTAGAAAAGCCAACTCTTCTTCTACGTGGGTGCATTATCTTAGCAAATTAAATGTCAATGCAGGCACTAATTCAGAGCCAATGCAAGTTTTTTTAAAAAAAATTCTTCCTAGATGTTCTTATCTGTACCAAATTACTCTTGGGGTATTATGTTGTGATGGAAAACGGGAGCTTCTAGATTGTCCTAACAAGAATCATACTAGGTCTGAAAAAGAAGTTGTGACAGGCAGTCTTTAATAGATGTAGTGTTGTTGTTTTGTTTAACAGAGGCAGAAGTGTACAGAAACGTAAAACAATGTAGAGCTTTTCTGATTGTTCTGCTTTCCTTATAGCAGTGTTGATTTGGTTGTTCTCAAGCTATACCAGTGAACGTGCAGCCTGTGTCTGCCTACTAGGGATTGCATGAATATTAAAAACATTCAAAATTCTATTGAATTCAGACATTCAAATTTGAATCAAATGTCTAAACATTTGAATTTAACATTTGAATGAATTTTCAAATCTTTTGAATCAATCGTACGAATTATTCGGACATTTGTATGTGTATGGATACTTATGCATTAATGTATCCATAAACATCTTTTTTGTTTCTGTACAAATTTGTACAGCTATATACAGGATAAAAATGGGATGCATACGAGATAAAAATGGGATGCGTACGGATGTGCATGCACATACAGTATTCAAACTTTGTCGACAATTGTATCTTCAAATACAAATGGAATATTCATACAAATAGATTTGAATGTATTTGATTCAAATCAAACGTGAATACATTCAAATTTTAAATATTTGAATCGATTTGAGTCTTCAGATATTCAATTTGAATCCAATTGAATCCCGAAAATTGCATTAGTGCACACCCCTACTGCCTGCTGCTTCTGTGATTGTTTCTCTTAAAAATATGCAGAAGCTACTCAAGCACGCGAGAAAAAGTAAAGGGAATCGGGCAGGTGCTTAGCTTACATATGGGTGTTTTCAAGAGGAACAATCACAAAAGCAACAGGCAGACACTGATAAGAGCCCATGATTGCCTCCCGTGGTGGCTGAGGATGGCGGGGGGAACTGCAGGTTCTTCTTTAGATCCCACAGTTGTCTCTTGCTATCTGGAGCAAGCCTGAGTTGGTCTGAATGAGTTTCAAAGGCAGCAAACCTAGCCTGTCGCCTAGCAGATGATCAGGCAGAAGATAATAAGAATGACTTGATTGAATCGGGTGGAGGAGTTCTGTCTGGAACAATTAATACTGGCAGCACTGTTAGCAATAGTGTTTGAGTGGAAGAAGAGGAGTAAATGGACCTTGAAAATATTTTTAGAGCTGATGAGATTTCAAATACTGAGTAATAATAGGTTAAGGATGGAAGGGCAAAAAGTAGGTGAAGATTTAAGAAGAAAATGGAAGGGTAGAGTGGAATATTTGGGGGAGAAAGCGGGGAACAGCCAGGAGAGAAATCAGATCTAAGTAACCTTCCATTTGTGATAGTGAAATGAGGGGTTGGATTTATAAAGGGTATTGGTTTTTTTGTTTTTATTTTGCTTGTATTTTTTATTCATTTTCCATTATTTTTTTTTTTAAAAATTAAAAGGTAATAGGAAATGAATAACATGGTAGACCTTGCTGCTAATCAAAGGTCATGGTGTAGTAGACTGTATTGGTATTCAGCAGCCTAGACATCCCCAAAAGCGGAATCCACAAAAGTGGCCTGGGGCTGATGGGTGTTGGAGTCCAAAATAATCCAGAAGAAATTGATGGCAAGTTATTGACTCAAGAGAAGTCAACTTCTTATCATAATCTAGCTGGATCTTTTTGGTAAGAAGGCATATTCCACTTTGAATGAAGAAATACTTTCCCACCTGCATACTTTTCTGAACTAGTGTCGATATTCAAGGTAGGTTTTTTTTCAGAGTGACACACCTTTAATTGGTGGGATCAGATTACAGGTGCTTTGTGGGATACTTAACATGCACACTTATTTTGAAGTGCATTTAACCTTTGACCAAAATCCCCTCTTAATCTGCTGCCATTGTAAATAGATATGTTTCAAGTAGCATTATTAATCTTCAGTGAGACACAAATTAAAATGTCAGAGTGGAAATGTTTTTGAAGGCTATGCCCATTGTTCAGGGATGCATAATGTAGATGGGTAGTTTAAGGAAATCACACACAAACTCTCCTTATTGATGGTTTTAATATCTGAGTTTTGTGTAACGCATATGAACAAAAAATCTTTTGATGTTCATTTTGCTGTCAAGTCAAAAATCCAATAATTCGTTTCATTGTCAAATCAAATTGAAAAACTGGATTTTTTTGCATTCGTCTTTGAACTTTTCACAAATAACTAGACTTTTTTTCCATTGAAAAACACCAGTTTTCTTCTTTTCAAGGACAAAAATGCAGTGGAATATGAACATTCACATCAAAACATTCATTTCTGGTTACTGGTTCATTCGTATCCGATACGTCTTGAATGTTTGTATAAATACGTATGAATAGATTTGTATGAAATAGAATTTTACCACATTTGAATGTGATCTATTTGTACAAATCTGGATTTTTGAACGTTCAGTGCATTTTGAATTGAAAGCCCCCCAAAATTTGTGCACATCCTTAGCTTTCTTTCCATACCAATGCTGAATTTGATGCATTATGTACTGACTTTGGCCATTTTAGCTACAAGGCTTGCAGTAAATGAATCCTGTACTTTTTTTTTTTTTAATCAGACATATTCGACTTGGAAGAAAATAAATTGGCATAGCTTTTTGGACCTGCTATAGTCAAGAAATGTGCTTACATGTTTGTGTTAAGTGAAGTGAGATTGAGTCAAGGCAAGGAGCGCTGGCAAATCCTGAGTCAAAGCCTTCAGTTTAATCTTCGGCAATCCGGGCTGAAAGGTTTTCAGAGGGTGAACGTCAAAGTCTCAATTTAGCATGGGGGAGTCAATTCTAATTTGCTTCATGGCATTTCTGCATTCTTGTTCTAGCGGCATTTTGGCCGTCGTATTCTAGCGCAATGGTTCTCAACCTGTGGGTCACGACCCCTTTAGGGGGTCGATCTACTCTTTCACAGGGGTTGTCTAAGAACATCGGAAAACACATAGGAACTAAGACACCGCTCCTCTGTCCGTCTCCGGCCACATGCAGGTACACCCTCATATGAGTACCTGGCGTGATGACATCATCACGCCAACCCCATCACATGCACCCCATACAAATACAGTAGAGAGCAGCTACTGTGTAGAAAGCAGCAGTATTGGAGGTAAAACAAGACTTTTATATTCAGTGTCAATGTGAATACTATGTTTTAATTATGTTCAATTTCTGACAATGAAAATACATCCTGCATATCAGATATTTACATTACAATTCCCAATAGTAGCAAAATTACCGTTATGAAGTAGCAACGAAAAATAATTTTATGGTTGGGGCTTAGGGTTAGGTTGGGGGTCACCACAACATGAGGAACTGTATTAAAGGGTCGCGGCATCCGGAAGGTTGAGAACCACTGCCAGTCTTGTTCTAGAAGCTTCCTTCTTAACATTTCACTTGAGGTATGGGAAACGGAACGCAGCAAGGCTGCCTTGTTATGTCTCCCAGCGCATCCAATTCAGTTTGCCAATACTCCCTTACTTTGAGAAAGTACTTAGGAAGTTTTAGCTCATGGGTCTTTTAATAGTCGAGTTGAGCTGGTTAGCAGGCAGGACAGAAAGATTTTCTTCTGTGGTTTTTTTCAGGTGTGTTTGTGCCAGTTGGTAGGAAAGGCTTTGCAATTAATTATGTTCCACTTTCCTGTTTCTGAAGGGATTTTAACTGTGGTTTTCTTTCTGAAACACCAAGAATTTCTCACAACCTGTTTTGTTTTATTGTGGTGGAACATTCGCTTTCCTTTTTGAAAAAGGTTTCTTTTGGTTATTACTGGTGTATGTGGCATGTTAAATCAGCTATTTTGGAAAGCGTGGACCTTAAAATGGAGTCTAAAAATACATTTCTGTGAAGGGTTTAGAAGAAATGCTTCTGTTCACTGAGCCCTTTGATATCTAGTCTGATGCAGTGATCAGACACTGAGGGAAAAAAGAAATATCTGAGGTGCCTCTGAAGCAGCTTTGAGGTGGGATTGTTCACACCCCAGTCTGCCCCTCCTCCCCTAAATATTATGTGCCGAAAAGGTGGATTAGAGAAGGTCTGGGGACACAAAGGACACACACTGTCTCAGGGTGTCCCTTGTCTTTTATCTGAACAATAGGTTCCCCTCTTGGTCCATCCGTCCGTCCGTCCAACCATCCAGTTTTAAATTGTTTCTAACTTTGGCTGCCTCCAGGTGGTGAGAGGAAAATAGAGGATCTTATTTAGATCCCTCAATCACCTACCTGTCTGGCACGTTGTTTCCATGATGGTGCAAATTGTGCACTTCCTGGTATTTTGATCCTACAGTGGATCCCATGAGCTAGTGACCAGACAGGTAAGCCCATATCACTTTTCTGAGGAGGCCTAGGTTGGGAGTTGATTTTTCCAGAACAGCTGTAATGTGGAATTCCACTCCTGAATCTCAGGGCTGTGCTGGGATTGCCATGGATACGTGTTGCAAACCTAACATAGTCCTGGAATAATCCCATGTTTTAGACCCTGCTTGGGTGCAGCCCTATTGGTCACTGCTCTGAGACTTTGATATAGAACAGTATAAATATATACTAAATATCAGTGTTTCAAAGTAGCTTAGTCCAAGTGCACACTTGTGGCTCCTAGAGTGGGCAAACAGAAGTAGCCATACAAATTTGGACATTCATACAGGAATCAAGTGACCAAACGTTCGTATTTTTGTAATTGTACAAATACGAATATTTTGAGTTATTCATGAGAATGATTTGGATATTCGTATGTGTACGGATACGTACACATCGCAGATAAAAACAGGATGCATACGGGATGAACATGGGATGTGTACGAGATTCGTGTCATTGGATAAGTATCGAATATTCATACAAATAGATACGAATGTATTTGTATCAGTTCAAATGTCCAGACATTCATTTTTCTTTATTTGTTATGAATTCGGATTTTTGAATTTTCCATTTGTTACGAATCAAATGTCGAAAATTGCGTTTGTGCACACCGTTAAAGAGGACACCTGTCTACATAGCATCTGCATATACTTATTGTGAGGTTCAGATCCAAATTTGGAAGTGATCCAGTGGACCAAATGGTATTAGAAGGAATTGCCAGAGAGCTTGTGTACCTGCTGATTTCTGCTGTGCAGGTAGGTACCAGCTGTTGAGTATCTTCAGGACATCTCCTTTCGGAATCCTTTTCTTTAAACCAGACTGAATCCGGAATAGACCTCCAAAAAGAAAAGTGTGTAATTTGTGGTTCTTTTTAAAGGACAATGGTCCCTGTCTCCTCTGCTCTCCATTTGCCACAGGTACGTTACCTTTTGGAGTGGGTTGAGGAGGACCCGGAAGATCCCGGAGAAGCTGGCAGCATGGAAAAACTTGAATTTTGCCATCCCTTATGCCAGTGTTCCAGATGCGGCCCAGTGCAAAAGGTTTGTTTTCCTGCTAGACACCCAGCTGTTTCCAAGATGGCTGCAAGATACCTATGGTTAATCATGCACAACTCTTAAGTGTGCCACTAACCTTAATAGAGTTCACAACCTCATGGGATAAAGCAGCATGTCTAGCTAATGGTACTGTCAAAGAGATTGCATGGTTGTAGAGATGAGCTTGTTTAGGATTGGGAAGTGGAGGAAAAACCTTGCACTGGAAGGTGGAATTCCATAACCCTGATTCACCTGGCTCTAATATTTTAAGTCCTGCAGCATTTCTGAACCTCCATGAAGTGTCTGTTCTTAACCTCTCAGTTGGCTCTTTTGTCTGCTAAATGTATGAAGCAGGACTGAATCCTGGCACTGTTAACTGGGGAGGAAATGAAAACCTAGGGACTATTTTTGGGGTGGGTGGGAATCACTATTTTCTCTTCGTAAGAAACCAGTGAAGCATTTCTTAGTACTTATTGAATAAATGCAAAATTAAAAATTTCCTCGGAGTGGGGGATTTTCACGAGGGCTTCCTCTGAGTTTAGCACTAATATTAATTATTAGTCACATATTTATTGTTTCAGGTCTTATTTAGGTTCTAAATATCGTGGTCATCATTTGTTTATTTGTATTTTACCTATCTGTGATGCTTAAGAGAATTTTTAAATAATTATTAATAATATTTTGCTTCTGTATTTCATTTATCAAGTACAGTTGTATCCATTGCACGTGTTGCGTTTAAATTTTAAAATTCCACGAACAAGAAAAATCCTCAAACTCAAACACATATCACACATTGCTGTCCTCTCCTCCAGGGTAGGGATGTGCACGAATATTCGTTCGAATTTGGATATTCAAATTCGAATCAAATGTCTATAAATTCAAATTTAAACATTCGAACAAATGTCGGATTTTTGAATCTATTTGTTTGAATTATTCAGACATTCTATGTGTACGGGTAAGTACATGAAGTGTACCGGCACGTACGGATCTTTCCCGTATCTGTACGCACCTGTACGGATCCGTACAGGATGAAAATGGGATGCGTACGGGATGTGTACAGATGCACATGGGCGCCTATGAATGTTGTCGGCATTCGTATGTGCAGATTTGAATAAAAAATTCAAACAAATAGATTCGAATCGAACGTGAATACATTCAGATTGTAAAGATTCGAATAGATTCAAATTTTCGGGTATTCAATTTGAATGGAATCGGATCCCGAAAATTGCATTTGTGCACACCCCTAGTCCAGAGCATCGAGCAGTTTTTAGGCCCAGGCCTAGGCAGTTTTTAAATCTTTGTAGCACGTAAATTATTTATCCTTTTTTCTGTGCATTCGGTGATTTAGATAAGGGACTGCAGTTTTTAGTACCACTGCTGATTTAGTTTGGATGTAGGTCCCATCCAGATGGAGGGAATATAGCACCATTATGGCACTGCTCAGGTGGGGTTGCCTCACATATTCACCCCCCTCAGTGTGGAAAGGCATTCTTGGTGATAGATGTCAGGTTATGGGACAGTCTTCTGTCTGAGCTGTGCCAGGTATCCTGTTTATATATACTGAGCCAACAGTTGAAGATTTACCTGTTTACCTTGGTCTTTGGCTGAGGGAACAGCATCCCCTGTGATTGAAATGGTGCCCTAGTCCAGTGGTTCTCAACCTTCCTAATGCCGCGACCCCTTAATGGAGTTCCTCATGTTGTGGGGACCCCCAACCACGGGGGCGGAGGAGCTGGGAGGTGGGAGGGAAGGACAACAGGAGACTCGCCGCGACCCCTCTGAAAGGGTAGTTCGACCCCCAAAGGGGTCCCGACCCCTAGGTTGAGAACCACTGCGTTAGTCTCAACCATGTTTGTCCAGTCCTCCCTGAATAGTGTGTCTTCTAGCCATCCGTCAGAAAGGTCCCGCAGATGGTACGGTTAAGGCTTTATGTCATGTGACAGCAAACAAAGTCAGTGTGTCTCAGTGTGTCTCAGAACAAATTTAGCACTAAAATTCTGAAATCACTCTTCTGAAGCAATGGCCATTGCACGAGGCTTGCTTTCCCCCTCTCTTTTAGGTCAGAAATAGGCCCACGGGAGCCCTTAGTAATACATTTCCTTTGGATTTGTTTTGATTTCTCTCCACAGAAGTTCTTCAGAGTACCCACTAGTGGCCTTGGAGTGAATGTTACAAACCAAGATGGCCTGACACCCCTGCATGTGGCTGCCCTCCACGGGCATGCTGAGTTGGCCTCCCTCTTACTGAAACATGGAGCTGATATTGGGGCAAAAGACGTTAACCAAGCAGTGCCTCTTCACCTCGCCTGCCAGAATGGTCACTTCCAGGCAAGTATTGTCAGGCGGATTGCGCCCTCTATGTACTTCTCTGTTAGCATGTTCCGTGGTGGTTTCCTGTCCTGCACATCCTTCCGTTCCCCAGCATTCCATAGCCGTAGTGCAAGCTCCGCCCAGACTGGATAGCGCTTCTTTTATCTCATTTTGATGGCCCCCAGGAATAACATTAAAAATGCAATTACCAAATAGGAATATGCGCCTATTTTGTTTTTGCATTCGAATTTGAATTGAATCAAACGTCCAAACGTTCGATCTGAATGTTTAGAATCCAAATGCAACAAAATCGGATTCGAATCAAATACATTCAAATCTAATCGTTCTAGTGTTAGATTCGAATCTGAAGGTACAAATGTCGACAACATTCGTATTTGAAGAATATCGTCAACATTCGCATGTGTTATACGTATCCGTACGCATTTCGTACGCATCCCATTTTATCCTGTATGCGTCCCATTTTCATCCTGTACTACCGTGTTTCCCCGAAAATAAGACAGGGTCTTATATTAATTTTTGCTCCAAAAGAAGCATTAAGGGCTTGTTTTCAAGGGATGTCTTATTTTTCCACGAACAACAATCTACATTTATCCACCGTAGTATGAACTGTAATTAGGGCTTATTTTTGGAGTAGGGCTTATATTTTGAGCATCTTCAAAAATCCTGAAAAATCATGCTAGGGCTGATTTTTGGGTTAGGTCTTACTTTCAGGGAAACAGGATATCACCGCAAATACATACAGATAGGTATAAGATTCGTACAGATATGTACACAATACATACATATCTGCACTTTCAAGTGTTTCAAACCGTTTGAAGTTCTTTTAGATATTTTAGATATTTTAAAACTTTTAACATATTTTTTCTTAAGGATTCGGGCCACAGGCAGTGGGCACTGTCAATCCATGCAATTCCAGCTATCCACATTGGCCCCTTTGTGCCCCATTCCCTTAACTGGTTTGGGTGGGGAGGACTGAATCTTTCCTCTCCCTCCGGCATTTCTGATCCCCAGACCTGCTGGGTGGTTTATGCCACCATGTCTCTAGGCGTCTTTATTCTCCCTGGCTTTTAATTAGCAGATGAAGCGCAACCCTTCTGTGGCAAAAAAAACCACGGAGGGAACTCCTTGAACACTGACAGGATTTATCTTATTAAGTGGCACTGAGCCCGAAGGGGTGGTCCAGGATTTGTCTGCTGGCAGCTAGCTAACAAGCCTCTAACAAGGACTCCTGTTGGGAAAGAACTAATCCATTCAAGTATCAATGCTAATCTGCCATGTTTATTCTCAAACTGCTCAGGTGCGTCTTGCAAATAGATTATTAGGACACAGGGAGATTAGAAGGGCAGCTCCCATCCCAGTTTGAAGCTGATTCGCCTTGAAGTCACAAAATCGGGCAGCCTCTCCCTTAGAAGTAGAGCAATAGGGAATGTTTGATCTATGGCCTCTTTGGTCTAGTGGTTAAGGAGCTGGACTCTTATCTGGGAATACTGGGTTCGTTTCCACCCTCCCCCATGAAGCCAGCTGGGTGACCTTGGGCTAGTCACAGCTCTCTTCTGAGCTCTCACAGCCCCACCTACCTCACAGGGTGTTCTGTTGTGGGGAGAAGAACAGAAGGTTTGTCAGCCGCTTTGAGTCCCCTTAAATGGGTGAGAAAAGCAGGGTAGAAAGGTCAACTCTTCCTCTTCTTGTCCTCCTCCTCGATAGTCAAAAACTACTAATTTTGTTTTATGTCAGTCTATGGAAACCCTTCCAAGCTGAACGTTAAGTTTTGCTTTTCAACAGGTAGTGAAGTGTTTAGTGGAGAATGGAGCAAAGCAAAACCACAAAGATGTTCACGGAAACACTCCCTTGATTTATGCGTGCTCAAAAGGCTATCAAGACATAGCAGCCTTTTTGTTACAGGTGAGGATCTACAGGCGTTTCGTATTTTTAGATGTGATGTTTATTTTGAAGATTCCTAAATGGTGGGGGGGGGGATGAGACAAGGGGAACAGAAATATTCTTTAATAGCCACTTTTCCTTTGGTGAATTCCATGCATATACAGTGCCTGACAAAAGTTCTGTTGCTTATCCATGTTGTTGAAACCAAAGCCTATAACCTGACTTAAAATTCATCCATTGGTTTTAAAAATGACTCATATGAAAGCTGAAACCCTCCCAAATGAGGTTTTTAAAAAGAAAATAAATTTGCTTCACTGCTGAAATATTGATCATTTAATGAACACATAAAGGTCAGATTTTGGCTAGACAAAAGTTTTGTCGCCTTGTCATATAATGCACCTAATCCTAGTTTACAGCCTCACCTGTGCTCACTAATTGATCAGATAATTAGTGGGTGTGTATAAGAAGAATTCCAGCACTCCAGACCTTCACTTGAACTGCAACTTGACCTCTGACAACGTGCCAAAAATCCACCCTGCAACCAAAGCCTTGATTATCAGGAGACTGAAGACCAGATCCTCTGCAGACGTGGCTGGCACCTTTAATGTGTCTCAGCATCAAGTACAAAGAATTACAAAAATATTTGAAGAGACTGGAGATGTTTTTGACAAGCCCAGGTCTGGCAGACCCCGCAAGACGACTGCTCAGGAGGAATGTTTGTTGGTTCGAAAATCAAAAGCCAGCCCTTCTTCCACTGCAGCAGAGCTCCAACAGGCCTGGTCACCTCAAGTCCCTGTGTCAACTAGAACAGTTTGTAGGATTCTGTCTCAAAATGGCCTCCATGGTCGAATCAGTGCCCAGAAGCCAGCACTAAACAAAAGGCAATTAAAAAACCGTGTGGTATTTGCCAAGGCCCACAGCCTACTAAACGGATGGATGCTGGAAAAGTGGCAGAAGGTGGATTTCTCAGATGAATCTTCAGTTGAATTACACCACAGCTGCCGCAAATACTGCAGGAGACCTACTGGAGCCCGTATGGATCCAAGATATACCCAGAAAACAGTTAAGTTTGGTGGTGGAAAGATCATGGTCTGGGGTTACATTCAGTATAGGGGTGTGCGAAACATTTGCAAGGTGGAAGGCAATATCGATAGCCTAAAATATCAAGACGTATTAGCTACCTCTTACATTCCCAATCATAAAAGGGGTCAAATTTTGCAGCAGGATGGCGCTCCATCTCATACATCCATCTCTACATCAAAGTTTCTCAAGGCAAAGAAGATCAAGGTGCTCCAGGACTGACCAGCCCAGTCACCAGATATGAACATCATTGAGCATGTTTGGGGTAGGATGAAAGAGGAAGCTTGGAACACAAAACCAAAGAATCTTGATGAACTCTGGGGGGCATGTAAAACTGCATTCTTTACTATTCCTGATGACTTCATCAATAAATTGTATGAATCATTGCCGAAACGCATGGATGCAGTCCTTCAGGCTCATGAAAGTCACACAAAATATTAAATATGGCTCTAATAGCACCACAACTTCATTCACCAATGTTATGAAACATATCTTTGTATTTGAAGTGAATTATCTGTTTGATTTTCACATTACTTTTTGTGGGCGACAAAACTTTTGTCTAGCCAAAATCTGACCTTTCTGTGTTCATTAAATGATCAATATTTCAGCAGTGAAGCAAATTTATTTTCTTTTTAAAAACCTCATTTGGGAGGGTTTCAGCTTCCATATGAGTCATTTTTAAAACCAATGGATGAATTTTAAGTCAGGTTATAGGCTTTGGTTTCAACAACATGGATAAGCGACAGAACTTTTGTCAGACACTGTATGTTGATCTGTATACTTGAAAGGTCTGATTAAAACAACCAGTGAGTTGTGATAAAGAGTTCATAAGAAAATCTAACATTTTTTCCCCTAAAGTGAGGGGGGGATGGGACTCCTTATAAAAATGATTTGTTACAAATCCAGTACTGAAGATGAATACACTATAAATGCAACAAACTATATTTATAACATTTGTATCCTTTTCCCCAGAAAAGTAGCACACGGCATGCTGCAGCTGTGGCAGAATTAATTCAGTGTAACAGTTAGATTATATAACGGCATCCCAGGCTTACATTTGTGTAAGTGAATTGTGCAGCAAGGTACTTTGTGCATATTCAGGTGGAAGGCATAATTAGCTCTCTAGGATTAAGAGATATCATCTACACAGATAGGGAATGGCATATTTCAATTAGACTAATTGGCCCAGTTCAGATGTAATAAGAAACGAGCTAGCTGGTTGTCAGCACCTCGCTGAGCTTAGCTGTTGTACAATGCTGAATGTCACACCTGCTTAGTACTTGGATGCAAGACCACCAAGAGATCCCAGGGCTTCATCTGGACTGCAAAATAATAATAGTTTTTTTAAAAAATTCAGAAGAAGACAATGGCAAAAGCTTTCTGTATTTTTGCTCATATCGTCACCAGTAGCGGTAATATCAGACTTTTAATATTCCATTGTTGGCTTTCATGCAAAATCTGCACTCTGCAAGAAGGGTTTCTTTTGCCATCCTGATCTGTGTGAAGGGAAATAACCTTTCACATGCAGCCACATGGAACAGAAAATATGCTTTTCTCTGCTAAGGACACCATCATCTCCTTCTTTGCATCACTCAGAAAGTGAATTCTTTGCCTATGCAGAAATGTGGCAAAAGGGAACTCTCTTTGCTCTGACCTTGGATATTCAGGCAGATGGAAGAAATTTAAATATAAATAAGACCAATAATAACTGCTAAGAGGTCTGTATGTGGGTGGTTTGTCCTTTGAAGTGACATCAAGCAAAACTGTAGTGATAGATCTCTTTTAAAAATGGCATCGGATCTGTAGTACAGGAAATGTATGATTTATCCAGGCTTTAACTCCCTCTGAATGTTATCCCGCCATGGTGGTAGGCTAATATTTTAAATTAGATTTATATGTATGTTTTTATTCTTTTTATTAAATGTTGTAACTTGCCCAGGGACATTAAGGTGAAGGGTGGGGTTTATATATATATATGACAAAAATTTAATTAAATTAAATAAGAAAGGGAGAGTTATGTTTTAAAATACATTTTTATATGCTATGTATTGTATTTTTTGTTGTAACCTGCTCTGAGTCCTTTTGGTGAAGGGCAGGATATAAATTCAACCAACCCATCTACCCACCAATCCATCTACCCACCCACTCACCCACCAAGAAAGAAAGAAGGAAAGAAAGAAAGATAGATAGAAATAAATAAATAAAGAGAATGAATGAATGAATGAATGAATGAATTCAGGAGATGGGACAGTATGCAGAAGCTCAAATCACGTCTTCCCAATATATAACGGTCAGGAAAGGTCCCTACCATAGACTGTAAAGCAGGGATGGCTAGCACCTGTCTTTTACTTTGCACCTTTGGTGGCTAATAGACCTGATGGCTGTTCGATTACTTCTGGCAAGGGAAGCAGTGTGTCTCCAGAGGTCAGCTGTGTTGAGCAGGACAGAGGGGAAGTGTTGTTGTTTTCACCAGAGAGACATTGGCCTGCGGAACCTACCAGAAGAGGTGGTGACAGCACCCAGCTTGCACGGCTTTAAGAAAGGATAAGGCAAAATCATGAAGGACAAGGGCTATCAATGGCTATTAGAATGGATGCCTAAGTACTGCCTCCTGAATGGAAAGTCCACAAAACAACAACAACAACAACCAGAACTGAAAAGGTGTGAGGAGTCAGATCTGAAGATGGACTGAAGAAGGTTTAAAGGGAAAGAAAGGGGTGATCATGACCAAAGTCTCTTTTTTATAAATGCCATTTTCTTTTTCTTCCCTCTTTACAGCATGGAGCCACACCGAACCTTTCCAATAATCAAGGCAACACTGCTCTCCACAAGGCAGTGATAGGAAGCTACAGGTCTTTGGTGCAGCAGTTACTGCAGCATGGGGCATCGGTCCACATTAGAAACAACAAACAATGCACACCTCTTGATTATGCTGAGCCCGTAAGTGGCACATAATTCTCCAGAATTTATTTATTTGCGTATTTACAGTATATCCCACACTTCACGCAGGGGTCCCAGAGCTGGTCACAACAATAGAAAGATAAAAAACCACAAACATTAGATGGAGCTAAGCATCAAAGGCCTGGGTGAAGAGTTAGGTTTTCACCAAATGCTGAAAAACATACAGGGCCTTTTTGCACTTGGCTTCCTGGTTGTGGGAAGCTTTGGGCAAACTGGACTAGAGGCATTCCAACCCTCCACAGACCTTACCGTGAATGAGAATGGCTGTCGTCTGGGCAGCCGTTCTCCTCCCTGGTGCCAGCTGCAATGTGAACCAGTTTGGTCTAGTGGTTAGGGAGCCGGACTCTTATCTGGGAATACTGGGTTTGATTCTGCCCTCCCCCATGAAGCCAGCTGGGTGACCTTGGGCTAGTCACAGCTCCCTTCTGAGCTCTCACAGCGCCTCCTACTTCACTGGGTGTTCTGTTGTGGGGAGGAGAACAGAAGGTCTGTCAGCCGATTTGAGTCCCAGTAAATGGGTGAGAAAAGCGGGTTAGAAAAGCCAACTCCTCCTCTTCTTCTTGTGTGCCATCATCAGTGCGTTTGCATGGCATCAGCACCAGGGCAATCACATGATGGGCTGCATCAGCACACCCACCTGGCACATCACTTGCCCTTCCAGCACCTAAAGGTAGGTGCATGCATGGACCTGCCCCACACATAGTACACACAGGGTGAACTCCTGCATAGATGGAGCTGTTTCTAGTTAGGAAAAGTCTCCTTCACATGCAGACACCCTGTCTGGGAGGAAACACCATGTGGAGTTACAGGCCAAGTACAAATGGGCCTATAGAGTTGGTGCCAGAGCAGAGGGAGGCTGCTCTGCAGTCCTGGGAAACCACTGGGCAATAAACTGTAGCAAAGGGAAAGTTGTTGTAATTTGTACAGTATTATTAGGCATCCAATAATGTGCCTTGAAGAACAATATAGGAAGGAGAACGCCTATTCATGGGGCCATCCAAAGCATGATATAATGTCTCGCTGTGGTCTCTCCTTGTAAATATTGGGGCGTAGCAGCCAGTTAGCCAAAGGGGCTTTTAAGCAGCGTGTGATGGACATTAGCGATGGGTGTTTTTCCACTGTCACTAGAAGTACCCATTAAGTACCCATTAATGGGTACAAAAATGCCATTACGTAGCCATTAATGGGTACTTAATGGGTACTTCTAGTGACAGTGGAAAAACACCCCAAGTGATAATTTAAAATCACTAAAATGGCTAGCGTGAATCTATTTTCCAACTCAAAAAATATTTAGTTTACAAAATGCCAGTTAAGGCAACAATTTACTTATGTATGTTTTGAACTTATTGACTCCATGGTGAAGTATGTGAGATACCATCAGGGACCTTATGAAGAAAGACTTGTGTGTTTGTGCTGCAGTAATGGCTGGAGATCTTTCTCATATCTTGTTTACCTGTCCCTTGTATTCCTCAATAAGAACAACCTGTTTGGGCCCCTTTTACAAAATCGGTCCCACTGGAATGCGGAACATAAACAGTCTTACCTCCTGCAGTGAGAAAACATCCAGGTGACATATAGGGTAGCTTTGTTTTTTGTTAAGGCTGCCCGACTTAGGAAATCATTCATTGAGTTGTCTTGTAAGGGTGATTTCTGTAACCTGTTCAACTGAATAATTAAACAGAAAAATAAACTGCGGTATTCTGATTTTCTTCCCTCTTTTCCACCCCGTTTAAAGAATTCAGGAATCCTTGAGTTGCTCCTGGCTGCTGCAGAGGGGGAGGAAGACCAGGCAGAGTATAAAGCTCCCATTGCTGGGAAAATAAGGAAAAAAAGTAAGTGCTACAGTGGGATTTAATTGAATTTTAGATGTACAGGAGCAATTGTCAGTCAGCAGACACAGCCCTGTTGGACTGCAAATAGGAAGAATTTCTGCTGTGTATTAATGCCTATGTCTATGTTGTTTTCTGAACAAACTCACAAAAATCCATAATTAGTTAATTGCAAAGACTGTGGATAGGCTGCAGCTGAATATTTCCACATTCTATTTACCTTGAATACAATGTGGAAATTAGCTCTGTGCACACCGCTAATGTGAAGTGCAGCTTTTGTGCTTTTGTTTGAAGCCTTGGAGTGGACTTGGAGCAGATTAGGAATGGATTTGGAAGCAGCAGGGATTCTAAGCCAGTTCTAAGCCAATTCGAAGTCTAGCACATCTGAAGTAATTCCATTCACTTGGATGTGAAGCAAACAGGGAAAAATTCATGCGTATCCCTAGAGGTGCATAGTGAGGGCTCACCTATGTGATATAGCTTCCAGAACTCGTGAACATGAAAGGATCTAGAAAATCTTCTCCACCTGCTTCTCACTTGAAGCTGTCCTGGAAAATCCTATTTTTGGGGCCCAGACTTGTGACTATGTGGGTTCCAGTGCTTCTTAGTCTTGTGCATTTCTGAAGTTCATTGATTTGCACAACTGAGTTTTTACGGTTTTGTAGGTTCACAAAACAAAATACAGAATCTACTTCATCTTAAAAATATTATCCTCGCCCTTGTCATCCGAAGTTCCCTCCCTTCGGTTTTACTTCATTCTTTTCCGTGTATCATCAATCTAGTCGTCGGTTCTCTCCGTTTTAGCATCCTCAGGCAACACTTCAATTTTGTTGGCTTAAAAAAAGAAGCAGCTTAAGATGGCTTTTCTTCGTTCTTAATTTAGGATTGTGTAGACTTGATTACTAAAGAAGAATGATAATTTAATGGTTTTCGTTACTTCAACCTGCAGTCAGCTTTAAGGCTCCTGAGAAAACTGATGAACTCATTGCCTGGCGCCTTCAGCTGGTCCAGTCGATCAACCGGTTCAACAAGTAAGAGTCAATTGTTTGGGGACAAGAGTTTGGAAGGCATTTTTTGTGAGCATCTAGAGATGAGATGCTCATCCCTAAGGAGACAATTTTAAAAAGCCCTGTGTGATCGGACCCTTAATCTGCCCTTGGGAGTTCTCTACTACGTCAAGAGTCTGGAAAAGAAGATATTTAATATCTGACAACTCTCTAGAAATAGCTAATGGCAAATCAGTTTTGTATCTGCCAAAAAAACAACAGAGATGTTTCTATGCAGTGCTAACTGAATGATTTCTAACAACATGGCATGCATGGTGAACAAAACTGATCCCTCAATCATGGATTAAGATGAAGATAGGAGAAAACATAAGTAGCAGTAATCCTCTTTTAAATTTAATTTCCACATTCTTAAGACTAATAATAATAATATCTAAATCAAATCTCACGTACACAGAAAGGCAAGTGCACCCAAAAGCTTTCCAAGGTTTTGCCCTTCTCAGAAATATGTTCAGACCCAGTTTTAGGAAAATCCCTTCACTTAAAAAGATGGAGGTGGAGGAGTTAAGAACTCAACAGGGAGTCACCTGTTTTTAAAGGCGGAAGTGCCTTTGTTCCTCTGATGCTGGAGGGCCATGTGCAAAAACACTTTTGTGTTTTATGCTGATTCAGCACAAAGCTGAAGAAGTGTCCAAGCATTCCAGGTGATCTGGGCATTCCAATCATGGGGAAGTCTGGAGGATATAAGACGGCAAAACCAGCTTATAGATTAGAGAGAGAGATCTCCCATAGCTCTTCTAGGCCAAGTGAAAATCTCTGCCCTGTCTGGGTGCAGAGATTTCTAATCTGAAAAGGAGGGCAAAGCCAGCACTGAGAGAACACTGTCTCAGAAGTAAAAGACAATTTCCCCTTCCTTTGGGTGCAACCATTTTATGGAGACCCCTGAGCCAGATGAAGGTAAAGAATACATCTGGATGGGACAGGCTGAGCTAGTTTTATCTAAGGCTTTGAAGAAGAAGAGTTGGCTTTTCTACCCCACTTTTCTTACCCAGGGGACTCAAAGCGGCTGACAAAGCTTTCTACTCTTCTCCCCACAATAGAACACCCTGTGAGGTGGGTGGGTCTGTGAGAGCTCAGAAGAGAGCTGTGACTAGCCCAAGGTCACCCAGCTGGCTTCATGGAGGAGGGCGGAATCAAACCCAGTATTCCCAGATAAGAGTCCGGCTCCTTAACTGGTCAAGTATTCTTTGCATCTCTTCTAGCAGTGTTAGGGACGCTTCATTTGTCACAGGCCAGGAAGAACATTCATTCTTAAGCAGGGTTCTTAAACTGTGGCTGTCCAGTTGTTA
Source organism: Aspidoscelis tigris stejnegeri (assembly GCA_023333525.1). Taxonomy (NCBI): domain Eukaryota; kingdom Metazoa; phylum Chordata; class Lepidosauria; order Squamata; family Teiidae; genus Aspidoscelis; species Aspidoscelis tigris. The sequence continues at coordinate 9,520,944 of JALMGA010000013.1, forward strand.
CTGGTCTACAACTTGCAATATTCCACTTCCAGTGTTCAGTGGCAGACAATTCCTTGGCTGTCTGTTGCAGTCATAGACCCAAATGTACCCAGGTAACCTTTTGACTGATCTCACCCATTATACCTCTTATTCTATTTGGAAGAATCTCTTTTTCTGGAGAAGCAGTGCAAAAAGCGCATTGATGGAACTGCTGCCCTTCTGTGAACAGAAGTTTCTGCAGACTCCAGGGGTCTGGGTGACAGTGGGAAGTCACTTTTGGGCCCAGGCCATAAGTCTTAGCCATGTGGGTTTGGTCTAGTGGTTAGAGTGTTGTTGGACTCTTATAGTTTCCCTGTTCAGTTCTGCGCTCCTGCATGAAGCCAGCCAGATGACCTTGGAATAGTCACAGCTCTTTCTGAGCTCTCAAAGCCCCACCAGAGTGTCTTTGGCAAGGAGAAAAAGGTCTGTCATCTGCTTTGAGTCCCCTTAAAGGGGAAAAGGAGAGTATAAAAGCAAACTCCTTCTCCATGGAGTGGCAGTTTGATGAGGGAGTCACGTGAACATCAAAACTGGTGCCCCCAGGAGCCAAAGAAATCTCATTACTCTCAGCGATAAACAGGACCTTTAAGTGATTTATGTTGAAATACGAGTTTCATTTGCTACTGTGTTTTGTTTTCAGGTCAAAAGGCTTGAAGAAAACTATAACAAGGGATAAAAGTGTCCCCAACCTGAATGATGAATTACTGCACCAGGTAGGGAGAAAGGTTGGGAGGCTTTGTTGGTTTTTAAATCAAAATTAGCTGTGCAACTTTAGGAGGACTTCGGTTAGTGTGACAAGACTGTGACACTGACATTTCTAAGGAGGTCAGATGAAGAGATGGTGGCTTCTTCTGGCCAAGTAAATAAAGAGGAAGGGCTATGGACCCAATGGCAAAGTCCACGCCTTTCAGGAAAGAAATCCCGGGCTCAACACCCAAGTTCTAATGTACGGATAATGTGGTACTAGAAATGTGTTCTGCATGGAATCAGGTAACTTCCAGCTTCCATGTTTGGAATACTTAGAAGAGATAGGTGTTCCCTTTCTGGTAGTTAATATTAGCAGCAGATATATGGTTACTGCATTAATGATAGACATGAAATCTATGACTCTAACCTTGTGGTATTTTGATGGTGGCTGAGTAGTCAAGTCTTGGTCTCAGCTCTGAGTCCAGGTTGGGTCCTAAGTGTTTAGGGCAGAGAGATCCCGACCTATTTGTGAGACTCAGTTCTACTCGCTGCCTCCAGTATGAAGAACATTTGAATTTTACCCCTCATCACCGTTTTTGTCTCCTGCGTCTTGACCTTTAGATGACACATTTTTAAAGAGAAGGCCTCTCAGCTGTGTGGTCACCATTAGAAGCTAAAAATGGTGAAGCCTTTTCTGTGATAGCTCCCAGCCTGTGGAACTGCCTCCCTTCTGGCGGGTATCAAATACCATCTTTCCATATATTCAGGTGGTTGTAAAGTTGGTACCTCTTCACCCCATGCGTGAAGGAGGCAGCTTTCCTCCTTTGGCTACTGTACTGGGTTTATTTTTATTTATATGAATTTTAATTGTTATCACCTGCCCAAAGACTTCCGGGAATAGGGCAGGATATAAATATTGGATTTTTTGAATTGGATATAGATATAAAGGCAGTTGAAGATTCTTATTTTTAAAAACAATAGGGACATAGGGCCAGCAGTTCGTTCCTTGCACATCCTGGGTGCTTTGAACTAAAATATGTAGATCAATTGTTGCTGTAACCCAATGCAATCACTCATTTAGGCAGGTAAAAACATGTTGATTATGATACACTGTAGTACCCCTTACCCCTCACAACTGAGGCACTACAGTTCATCAGGCTGTTGACAAATACTATCGTATAGATTTGGACACAAACTTTGCCATCTTAAGAGAGCAGGAATCACATGGTCTCAGATTACAGCTCCTATTCAATGTAAAATATATGTCCTCTTAATGGAACCAGTTCAACAGGGGACATTCTTACTGATGGTGGTGAGATTTCCGTTTCACAGGAAGCCTTCCAGAAAAATCTGAGCTACAGTATTTGTGTGTGTTCTGTTGATTCAATGCTTTTAGACCGTGGCAAACTGTAAACAACTATCTTTAGCTATCAGCTCAGTAAAGGGACATCTCTGTTGTACCTCTGTGTGATTCCTTTGGGTGGGCTGTTCTGATACGTTGGATGTATGACCACACAAATGAACCATCGTCAGCTCCCACCCAGTGGTATGACTGTTTGCTCTGGGTTTGCCTTCTAGCCAAACATCACTGTCAACTTGTATTTTCTTCTTTTTTTTCTTCTTCTTCTTCCCAAGTTAGCTATTAAGAACTTTGATAAGAGCAAGCTGAGATCTGTGGATCCTGGGCAGCAAAGCAGATCTGAGGCATGTCACTCTGGCGGCAGAGATGAAAATGACGCAGAGGCCACGGCGCCTCATAAAAGCCAGCTGATGCATCGAAGGCACACTGTGAATGTGGCCCTTTCGGCAGAGGAAGTCAGTGACTGGTCTATATCCAAGCCCCAAGATTCCACTGTTTCTTCACCAGAAGGCTGCTCAGATGATTGATGCTTAGGAAACCGTCCAAAATTTTTTTAAGTTTGTACATTCTCCTTCTATCCTTTCCAGAAGAACCAGTTGGTGTTACAATTATTTTCCCTCTCCCCATGAAAAAAAAGAAAAGAAAAAAAAAGAGTTTATTGGAAAGTGTTATTTGGGGCTGATCCTTCCTACTGCGATTTCCACTGAGAGGGTTGATTTGCAGGCAACATGCGTGATCAAGGTGCACGTTGAAGTGTTGAAAACAGTCAATGCTTACGCACTTTCCAGTCTATTGCAATAGCCAAGGAGGGGTGTAACAGAATTTCTGCAGTATTTCCAAGCCTTGGAATATCCTGCTTTGAAAATGCAGCAGTTTATTCTTAAGGTTTTGTGCTGCTGATTGTTGGAAAGCGTCACTGTGCCATATATGACATCACCTGTAGAACCTGGCACACAGGGTGTGATTGCAGTTTTTCTTCTTGTGGATTTTAAGTCAGATATGACTTAAAATCACTGCTTTTGGGGGTGCATTCCGTCTTCCAGCAGTGGTGAGTCAGCCTACAGTAAGATGAAATCGACTCCTAAACTGGTGGGATTGAGAATTTGAATGTTCAGAAGATCTGGCGAAGTCGCCCGCAAGTGAACAAATTCTTAAGTGCAAGGATAAGATTGTTGGCGTTGAGAAAGGAGGCCTGCTCTTTTCTAGCAGCCTAGTTAAGACAGTAGCTGCTAGTCTGTTGGAATTTTGGGAAGCTGCTTAGTTGTCTCAATTTTGAAACGGTTTGCTCACCTGCAACCCATAAGCTGTTATTTGGATTAGGGGTGGCCTTCAGGATCCTGCTTTTAGGGCGATTCTACACTGTACTAGAAACCTCCCTTTCACACCCTGGTGTGTTCTAAGGATGGCAATGCCCCCAGGGTTTAATACAGGACATCCCTTAGAACACACCAGGTATGGAAGGGAGGCTGCTAAACCCTCCCTGGTCCACTATACCGCCCTACATAGCATTGCCCCAAATTTCCTGAAAGCATCATTTCCTGTACAGCAGATTAGAGTACTGTTGGGGGAAAGGTGGCCGTCCCTTTAGAGCTCTATACTTTCCATCCTCTCTTTTTGTCTGCTGCTGTGTTGGACTCCTGTGATCAGATTTAATGGAAGTTGAAATCTGCCAGAGGCTGGAGGCGCATAGGCTTCCTTCTCTGGTGTAATAAGCACTCCCAGGTTGACTGCACACTTTTAGAAACGGAACCTCAGCTCTAGTGAACATTCCACATTTTTAATTTATTTCTAAAAGGGTTGAAACAGCACAGTAACTTTGCTTAATATCCTATTTTATGTTATATTTGTATGCAAGTTTTAAGTTTATTTTTAACGTTTGATTATCTGTAGCAAGGTTGGTCAGATGGTTTCTCAAGAGCGTCCTGTACAGAAAGGTACTGATAAGGTAGAAAAATTGCAATCTCTCATGCTTTGGGAGGATAATTATATATTTTTGTACTAAATAATTGAGTTCATCTAATTTCTTATGTGCCTTGGACTTGTGCCAAATGATGGAAGAGGTAAATAAAATTAACCTACACTCTTACATTAGATCCTTCATTTTGCAGCAGGTGGGATACTTAATGGTCATGAATATTAAGGTTTTTTAAAGCCAATTTATATTTCAGTTGTAGCAAGAGAGATGTAATTGCATAAATGCACAATTTGGTAACACCTCAAAGTATTTAAGATGTTTATATACTGCTTCTCCAAAAAGCCCCCAAAGTTGTTTACAGATTAAAGCAACCTATACTCTTGAGTCAAGTTTGTACTTAGTTGCGTGGAAGGGTGTAACAATACTATTCCACTACAGTGAAGTTCAGGCTGGTAAGCCACATTCATATTGCAAACACTAGTTCAGACCCCAACTGACCCACCAACGCTCACAGTGTGTAGATCAGTCATGTCAAACATACGGCCCGCGATTGCACAGGAGGCGGCGGCGCGCGCATGCTGCCACCGGAGAGAGAGCGAATTTCTACAGGTGCCGGCGCTCGGCTCTGCTGCTGCTGCCAAGAGAACCAACATTAATTCTCTCAGCAGCAGCAGCAGCAGAGCAGAGACAGCGCCTGTAGAAATTCGCTCTTTCTCGGCCGCTGCCTGCGCGCGGCACCGCCTCCTCCGTGAAGCGAAGGCGAGGCCCGATATGCTCGGGCTTCGCCTCGGCTTTACGGAGGAGGAGGCGGCGCTGCGTGCAGGCAGCGACCCGAGAAAGAGCGAATTTCTACAGGCGCCGTCTCTGCTCTGCTGCTGCTGAGAGAATTGATGTTGGTTCTCTTGGCAGCAGCAGCAGAGCCGAGCGCCGGCGCCTGTAGAAATTTGCTCTATCTCGGGCAGCTTCAGTTCTTCTCCGATCGCAGGGGCAGATCCCTTCCGTGCAGCTCGGAGAGCTGAAGCTACTGCTGCTGCCGCTGCCCCCCTCGGCCTGGCGTTGCTTGCAAGGGGCGGAGGCAGCAGCTGCGAGTTAAGTTCTCCGATCTCCACGCGATCGGAGAAATGAAGCCTGCCTCCCCTCCCTCCCTGCTTCCTTCGTGAAGGAAGGAAGCAGGCAGGCAGGCAGGAGAGAGACAGAGAGAGAGAGAGAGAAGTGTTGGCTTTAATACCTGCTTTTCTCACCCATTAAAGGTGACTTAAGGCAGTTGACAAAGCTTCTGTTCTCCCCACAGGGTGGTAGTTGGACCAGTGAGAGCTCAGAAGAGAACACAAGCTTTGTCAGCTGCTTTGAGTATATAATATACTATACTATATAATTAAATAAGTAAAATGTTATAATTCAGTACTTTTTTTTTATTTGAATCCGCCCTGCCTACACACTCTAAATTTAATATATGGCCCTCTGCAAAATTGAGTTTGACACTTCTGGTGTAGATGGTCTGTTCCCAACCATCCAAATTGCCACGGCGATGGTTTGGTCAACATAACTCGGGTTGAATACGGAATATGGAAGCAGGAGTAAGGAACATAAGCGCCATGGACAACATCATGCAATCTTGGAAATCGTGGATGAATTATACCTGTTATGCCAAAATTTCACTGATTGCGAGACCTTGCCAAAAAATGTCAGTATCAAATTCCTAAGTGGCCCTGGTGCCTAAATATCTGAAAGATCTCTCCAGTTATTGGAGACCACATAATGATTCAGGCTCCCCCTGGCCTGACAACAGTCTGCCTCCGAGGTTGTGGGGCTCAATATCCACCAGCAGCCTTTCTCTAGGGCGGCACCAGTCCCTTGCGATAAACATGCAGCTGCCTTGAGCAAGCTTCCTGACCATGGATCTCCAGGAAATGAAAGGCTTATCTATTCACCCTGGTATTTTCCAAGCCCTGATTTACCCCACTGTGAGCAACCTTTAACTGTTTTATTCTTTGCCCACTTAAGAGTTGGCACTGCACAGTGATATTTGACTTGCTTTGGTTGTCCTGAAAACTATGGTTTGGGGTTGGCAAAATTCATTAGAAGTTGCGAATGGAAGACTACGGAAGAAGACTAAAACAGGCCTGTATTTTAATGTTGCAAACTCCTTCACACAAATACAATAAACAATATATCCCTCTGATTGTTTATAAATCACTTTTCTTTAGGGAAAGGTTTTAATATCCGTTTCAAAAGCTATCTTATGTCCGTTTCAATTCCACATCTTTAAAAGGGGTAAACATTCCTTTTTAATTCTGGCTTACAAAGATTTTGATACAGTATACATATGGGACATTTTAAATATTTTCCCAACAAAAAGACACACAGTGAAGTTACAGTGGCAGCATGCATGTGAAGATGGTCATGAGATCTGAACATTGGTCTTCTCTTGGGGCCGAGTCACACTTGACTTTATGGGATGGTATCATTATACCGTTCCACTAAAGTCCAGTTCTCGGATGGTGGCTGGCATTTGCATGGTGAGTGCCATCTACCTACCTACCTACAGCTGCTAAAGATTCAGACGGCCCACACCTTGGTGTCTCCAAAATGCAGTGAGGAGGGATGGGCTGTAAGCAACTCACCCCGGAAGATCATCCAAGCCTTCAAAGGAGAGTGTTGCTAAACAACACCTTTCCATAAAAACTAATGGCAAAGAACAGGACTCTGTCCTGCTGTCACTGCTGGTGTGAGGCAACTAGAAGGAGCGAAGGGTGGTTACTGGGGATAACCGTCTTCATTCCAGTGGTTTACATCGGTGGCTTGTGCCACTCTTCAGCACCAGCAGGGGCAGCAAAGGTCAACCCACCGGTCAAGTTCGGAGGGGGATTCAGAGAATGACTGAACCACTACAGCAACAGCCGTGGTAGCTTCTACCATGCTCCTGTCTGTTGCCATGGTGAACATGACATCTTGTGTCCTTGCAGCTTCATGCTCGGATGTGGGTGCAAACGCTGCCGACTGGGAGTGTACTAAATGTTCTTGGACAAGTTGTGGAGAAGTTTTTACTTCTCCATAGCTTTGGAGCATTGGGGGCATTATTTTATGCTCTGTGCTGCCCTTGGATGGAGGTGGTGCCACAGCATACAGATGGAGCGTGCAAGAGCACTGTGGGCAGGTAGATGCGAAAAGGCTCCTGATCTGTAACCACTTAGTACGGCCTTCTCGATATTGAACAATAACTCCATCCAGCATGGCCAATGGCCGTAGTAAGAACTGTAATTCAGCAACCTCTAGGGGACCAAACATTAATGACCCCAGACTACAGAGAACGCTGTTGCACTGATATTTTAAAGGACACACTTGATCCATGATTAAGCCCTTCATTCATTTTATTAGGAAAGATGCAGCACATGCTTAAACTGCTGAAATGAACTTTCCAAAGTCCTGAATTTAGCTGCATTAGACCCAGAAATGGAAACACTCTCCATATTGTTGTCTTGGGCAACATAAAGAAGAAACAGAATCACACTGAGAAAATAACATTTGAAGCAGACCAAATATTTTAACTTCATGATATGGCAATCAAAATAAAAATAATGCAGCGAGGAACAGCAGCAAGAAACCTTTCCCAAGCCCTTACCTTTCTTAACATTTCCAAAAAGAGATTAGATTCAGCAAAACCGCAGAGTATTTTCTAATACTTAAGTGTGATGAGAGGCGTGCATTCCGCTCCTGATCTTTTTTAAACTATGGGTGGAAACCTGTCGCTTCCCAGAAGCTGAAGACATGATTCTCCGTTGCCTGTGACACCTGGCCATGTAGATGTGAGCTTGATGGAAGCAGACATCCAGTATAAAGTGGAGGGTCACGAGTTTTAAACCATGACTAACGCCAGTTAGGCTTTCGGCGGCAACTTTTAGGTTTTGAAGACACGTCTGTTATCTTCTCCAGCCACACATCTTGACTGGTTATTGTCATGGAAGAAAAGAGTGGGAGAATTTGCTGCCAGGAAGGGAGCCACTCCTAAGCTTTCACCCACTGTTTAAGAGATCAGAATGATCACATGTGTGGCAACTTCTTTGCAAATCTCATTTAGCCTGGACACAAAACTCTATGACTTTACATGTGTGGCTGTTTGCAACATCTCTTTCAATCCCCATGAGCATTCAGCGCATCACATGGTTACAGAAGCAGGGCACACACGCTTCTTGACTTTTGCCAACGCAAGAGAAAGTGTGACCAAACCGTGTCAAAGGAAAGCTGAAGTCCACCTGAGCATGAACAAGTGAACAGCTACTTCTCAGGCCTTTGTTATAAAAACGATCTAAGGATATCACTTCACTTCATTTTATTATAATGAACATGAGATTATTGGCATTCCCTGTGTATAAAAATGTATACGGAAAAAAAATCATGTAAACTTTATGCTTCCAGCAAGTACAGCACACTCCCCTTGACGTATTCTAGATGATTTGCAGTTCGCTGACTGTCTGTATTTTGACTTGTTAATCCTCCTCATCAGAGTCCAATACTTTTTGTCTGTTGAACTAGAGGGAAAAAACAATCTTAGTGGTGAAAGCTGCTTTTGCAACTACCCGAGGCTACATTTAATTAGAAATATTGACTTCTCCAGACAGAACAATTTCTTATTTGTGTTACGAGAACAACAGCCAAGTACAGAAGTATGTGAAGATCAAAAGCTCCCAGGTTTTTCACTAAATGTCAGATATTCAAATCCGCAAATTCTGCTTTCCTCTCCATTCTTGTAAAGTGCCAAGGGCAGATGGTGTCTTACAAGTTCCCATAAGCCACACGGATATCAATACATTTAAACTGATCCCATTACACATTTTCATACAAGGTGCCTAACCCTTGCATTCCGGAAGGCTTTACTGCATATATTTGTCCAGTATCGCAAGAGAATGACAACTCATCTGATAAAATTAATGAATTTCTCATGTCCCAGGCTCAGACCTCTAGAACAAAAACACCACAGTAATGGTCAAGGTGCAGCTGTGTTAGCCTGATTCAGTTAAAAGGAGTGGTTCTAGTAGCACCTTATAACAGAGAAGAAGTTGTGGTATGAGCAACTGAGGAAGTAAACTTAGGCCCTTTCTGCACTTGGCCTCTGTCATCTGCAAGCTGATGTAGACTACAGCAGGGCCTGCCATACCCCGCACTAGCGTACAGACAGCAGCTTCCTATGCCAAGTTATACAGATGGACCCCCGTATCCTCTGAGGATACATTCCAGCTCCTACCATGGTTACCTGAAACTGTGGATAATCGCAAACAGGCCTTCCAATTCTGGGGTCGTGCAACCCCAGAAATGGAAGTGCTTTCCTGGCCTCCGGAAGAGCGTTGGATACCTCTAGCCCGCCTCCCACGGGCCCCCTTACATTTTGTGACAGGCTCTGGTGGCTTCACGTGCCTATTCCAACGCTCTATGGAGGCCAAAATAGGCCTTCCGGTTCTGGGTGCTCTTCCCTTATGGTGCCTGGAGGGCGGTGGGGTGGCCTGATCAGGTAACCAGGGTTGACTGAAACCATGGCTCCTGAATCAGTGGATATGGGGGTCTGACTGTACTTGAGAAAAGACCAAATGTGGAAAGGGGGCCTAAGCCTACAAAGCTCATGCCAAAACTTTTCTTTAAGGTGCAATTAGACCCATTTTTTAAAAGGACAGTAATCTGTTCATTAATAATACAAGGACTAAGCAGAGTGTCTGCTCAATACGTTGCCACCTTCCATACTTTAAAGACAATGTACTGTATAGATTTAATCTGGTAGGGGAGTAATGGTCAAAGATATCACAAGTGAAAAGAGAACAAAACGGCAGAAATGCTAGCAAACAGTCTCATCCATTTTAAATTGTCCTACCTTTACTGTTGTTTTCTTGTCAGTTTGCTGGCTCACTTTTTCAAGTATTTCTATCAATCCTTGCTCTGACACCTGGACAGCAAAAAACAACAACAGCCACATGCCAAGTCAAGCAGCTTCCATTAAACTCTTTCAACTTTCCAATGGGAAAAGTAGGGCAATTTTTTTTCTCTCATTAAAAGTTCTGGATTTTAGCAATAATGCAACAGAATGGCAACAAACAGAGAATTTAAAAACAAACAAACATAAACCTAAGTAGAAGCAATTTTTTTATTACTTTTTTAGCCTGGGAAAACAGAATTTCCATGTTTGCATCCACTTAGGGAAAGATGGCAGTGTGTTGGCTCCTGGAGTGGGGGACATTCTGCAAGGTATCGATGTGCACAAATATTCGAAACATTCAAAAATCCATTGAATTTGCTCGAATTTGGACACTCAAATTTGCATAGAATGTCTATACATTGCAATTTAAACATTCAAACAAATTTCAAACCTTTCAAATCATTCATATTAATCATTTGGACATTCATACATGTACAGATATGTGCACATTATGTAAGTATCTGTACGCATTTCCATGGATACATATGGGTCAAAAACGGGATGCATAGGAGATAAAAACAGGATGCATATGAATGAGTACAGACACATTCAAATGTAGTCAACAGTCCTATCTTCAAATTTGAATTGAAAAACCGTACAAATAGATTTGAATGTACTGTATATTCTGGCGTATAAGACTACTTCTTAACCCAGGAAAATCTTCTCAAAAGTCGGGGGTCGTCTTATACGCCGGGTGTCGTCTGCTTATACGGCGAGTATATCCCAAACTATTTTAACTGGAAAGTTGGGGGTCGTCTTATACGCTGGAATATACAGGTATTCGAATTGAACTGAATGTGAATACATTTGAATTTTAAACATCTGAATTGATTCAAATCGAATATCCAAAGATTCGAATCGATCTGAATGCCAAAAACTGCATTTGGGCACACCCCTAATGCGAGGTCCCAATTCAATGGGTCATGTTTGAGATCTTGCAGAAAAATACTAGGCCTTCTGTTAGAATTTGTGGTTTTAAGCAACAACAACCTGTGAATGAATTAAAGTCCATTTTGATTGGTCTTTCCACCCTAAGGCTATTGTTGCTTGTGCTGCCCCAATCATTTGTTTGACCCTGTATGCATCCATACTGTTTAAATTGTCCTTTTTTTAATTAACTTACAGTATATTCTGGCATATAAGACTACTTTTTTAACCCAGGAAAATCTCCTCAAAAGTCGGGGGGTCGTCTTGTACGCCACGTGTCGTCTTCTTATACGGCGAGTATACCCCAAACTCTATATTTTAAGTGGAAAAGTTGGGGGTCGTCTTATACACCCAGTCATCTTATATGCTGGAATAGGTAAATATTATCATTTCTTTATCCAGTTTAATACCTGTCCCCAGTATTTCATTTATTTTCCTTTCCATTAAATTCCAAAATATCTGTACTTAATTGGGGTTTATAGGTATTCTCATATTTGATAATTGGGCAGGGGTTCTATACCACTTATATATAATGTTGCAAACTCTTTCACACAAACACAATAAACAAAAAATCCATCTGACTGCTTATAACACTGTTAGTGAAAGAACGAAAACAAACTACCCAGGAATATTGAGCTACAGACTGTTATTTCACAGAAATTATCATTTATAACTTGTTTTGCCAAGAAGCTACCACAATCTGCTTACCTTCCCTCCTAATTGCCCAAATCTAGCCATCTGTATAAGGTAATTCTCCACTGCTTTTGCTTTTTCCGGTTTTACAAGTGCTAGATTACTTACTGTAAAAAGAACATAGGCATTTTATGATTTAGAAAAAAAAATCACAAAAGGTGTGCCATGCTTTAAACAGAGCCATTGGGAAAGTGGAAGTTTTTGCCTACTAAAGGCAGCACTTACACTTTTAACAAGAATTACGGGTTTTGCAATTTATCATTCCAAAACTATCTTCAAATAGGTAAATAACAATTTGCAACGCTCTGGGGTCAATTTTGAAAGAGCAGCCATTCCAACCTTGCAATATGCCTATCAGGTTTTGCCTTGTTTCGTTTTTAAACTACATATAATTATTTTCAATCTTCTGCAAAAATGTTAAGAGTATTCCCAAATATATGATTTCTAGGAGGCTTTATTCAGAGATGATGCTACCCTATTATTAAGGGATATTAAGATGCCTGAATTTGCAGGACTGAAATCAGAGAAAAGCAAGAAGGGTTCTAGAGGTCAGACAAGCAGATAACATGGTTAATAGCCAGCCAGAGGGGAAGCAGGGCTGCTCCATCAGCCTTACAAAAACTCCATCCTGACAGCACTTACTTACTCCACATTATTTGGATAATCCGAAGTAATGGACAGACACATTTTATTCTGGATGATCCAGGCTTCATTCCAGATTAGCCAAATAATGTGAAGTAAATAAATCCTGTCTGGATGAAGCTTTCCTGTGCTGTTAGGCATTCCTCTTCCCTCCCAGTCCCCTTTTCCTCGTGTGTCATGCCTTTTTTAGAATATAAGTCTGAGGGCAGGGAACTATCTAAGGTAACACATTGTCCGCTGCTCTGAGTCATTCTAGGCTTAAGGGCAGCATATAAACAAACAAAATAAATAGTTAAAAGTACTTACATCTAGCACGAGCTGCTTGATCCAAAACTTGGGCCAAAAGATTATTTCTCATTTCTGCTTCCCTAAAACAGAATTAGAAAAAAAAATGCCTTCCAAAGAATCAAGCATGGACGCAAAGGACTCTTACACTAATGTCAAAACATTACTACACAACTTCAGTCACTCTCTGCCCTACAGGAAATGTTCTGGGCTGAGCCTAGGCACTTTCCAGTGGGAAACCTGTGCTAAATGTTCCTGTTCATAGTGACCCTACCTAAAAGGAACACCGCAGCACAATGCAAGATAGCAGAACAACGGCCAGATGCATAATGCACTGGTTTCTAGAAACAGACCCAACTGATTTATACAATGGACTACTGTATAACAGCAAGTTTCCTCTTTAAATTACACTAGGGCCTCCAATGATATCCATTTTCTGAATCTGTGCAACTTAAATGTTACAAATTTAGAACCACAATTTAAACTCTGGTTCTTATGGCTTTTCTGTATGCAAAGAAATTTTCTCATCTTAAACACTGTATATACAGGTCTCCAACTTCTCTACTGCTCTCTAAGAATAAAAAAAAGGAAAATACAGTGTCCTAGTTAACAGAGGCTCAGCAGGGCGAAAGGATGAACTGAAACTGGAGGTTATGATGGTCTCCCTGATAAACACACTAAGGCCCTTTATGCACTGGACTTCATTCCTGATTATATCCCAGAATAGGGACCTGCTGTCCACATGCTAGTGCAGACTTTAGCAGGCCTCAGGCAGGCTCTTGCCATAGCCTGCACTAGCATATGGACAGCAGTTCCCTATTCTGAGATATAATCCAAAATAAGGCCCAAGGGGAAAAGCCTTAAATTCTATTATTCAAGTGAAAAAGACAGAATCCAGTCACAGAAGTTTGCATTCATATGATTCAGAACTGATTACAAAGTGTGGCTTGTCCCCAAATGTCCCCAAAGGCAAAACTTTTAATACTTTTAACCAGCAGTTATTTTATTAAGCAATGAAAGTATAGAACATATTTGTAAATGTACCATAAAATGTGTTTGTGAAACGTTTCAAGACATCAAAAAAAGGATAAAATAAAACCAATGCAAAAGTTGTACGTTCTACTCTGGTGTTAACTTAACCTACATAGTAGAAAATATAAGATCCTGACCAGCAAAAGTTGCTAAAGGAAAACTGCATACAGGCTTGCCCCGCTCCCCCCATCTATTGAATTTTTACAATTCGCATCAAGTCTTCTTAAGGCAAAATGACAGCCACCTTATTTCATCTGGTCACTTGCAGACAATAAGAATTGGATCCAGCTGACCTCTGGCTGCATTCTCTCTCTCTGGCAAGGAAGGAAGGAGCAAGAGAAAGAGACGTAAGTCCAGCAAGCCCTTCTAATTTTTACCTAGCAAGGGAAGAGAGCAAACTGTGCTGACCAGGCTCTCATTGGGCTGATGGGTGCAGAAATAAAAAAACCCAAAACCAACGCAAAGCAAAACAGCTGATTATACGGCAGACAAGGAGCAGTTCAAATGCCTCCCATGGCTCTTCATAGTCAAAGCAGATGTGAACCAAGTCCGCGTGCAGCTACAGTCTGAAGTCGCCGAAACGAATCACTGCCCTGTAGTTATTTTACTTTAAAACAAAACAAAACACTGCTGATCACAAACGTTCCACATTTCCCCTGTCCTGCTCTTCAGGGGTGCCTCCAGACACCCTTAATACTTGGCAGTTCCTGCGCAACCATTACCCATCATCCAGGTGGGGCGCAGGGAGACTGCGCAGGGATGGTGGAGCTGCTTCCTGCTGTCCAGACAGGACAACGGAGACTCCAAAGTATCTGAGCAGCACGTGAGAGGAACTCTGAAGTAAAAAGCTGCCAATTAATCGGCAGCTTTTTTACTTTGGAGTTTTCCTGCTGCTGTGGCTGCTACAGTGCTGACACAGACAATCAACTGTCCTATTTCCGGCCAGGTGACTGGTGGCAGCACAGCAGCTCCAAAGTATTAAGGGTGCCTGGAGGCACCCTAAGTTCCACTGATTTTATTGTAAAAACCCATACCTCTGCTTTGCCTCTTGTTGTGCGATGTCACTAGACGGATCCTAAAAGAATAGAAAGACAGCTAGTTTACTAGCAAGTGTGTTTTACTTTGGTCGCCAAATGCAAAATTACGTATAACACTGCTTTAGCACTGTAAACCTTTCGAAGTCTGGACTTTTCTTATACCGAATGTTCCATAAGGCTACATTCATTACTCATGCCAGGGAGGGGGAATTACATCTGCATCAGCTGGCAAGCATGTGTGCAAGTCTGGTGGCATATAACTCTTTTCCTTTGGCAGTAATTTAATAGCAGATAAATGCTGCTTTGTGAAAAGGCTTCAACTCCAAGACTGGTTACATGCTGAACTGCCTATATAAGTGGTAGGCAAACTGCGACTCAGGAGCCACATGTGGCCCTTTGGCCCCTTGAGTGTGGCTCTTCCAGCTTAGGAGTACCCTAATTAAGTTAATATGGGTGTATGGTTTTTAATTTGTTGAATTTTTAAGGTGTTCTCAAATGTCAATCTTGTTTTAATCTGTATTTTGTTTTAATCTGTTATCTTGTTTTACTTTGAATCCTGTTTTTAATCTGCTGTTTAATCCATTGTTACCCGCCCAATGTACCTACCTATACTGTTTTAATTTGTACCTCATTTTAATCTGAATCTTGTTTTACATTGTATCCTGCTTTTAATCTGTTGTTTAATTCATTATTACCTGCCCAGAGACCTTCGGGCATGGGGCAGAATAGAAATATAAATAAATTAATAATAAATAAATATATAGTTTTGAAATTGCTTTTGAGAGCCAGGTTTTTTAATTGTTGTATTGTTGACATTTGGCTCTGTTGACTAATGAGTTTGCCGACCACTGCACGAGACCAAACTGCAAAGCGCAGCAGGGCCTTTTCTGTGGTGGCCCCTGCCTAGACTCTGGAACAGCCCCCTCCTTGAGGTTCGCCAGGCATCTACACTGCATACCGAGGCTTTTGCTTCTCAAAACAGCTTCCTCAGGGTTCAAACCTTTAAAACCACTGTCAGGGTGGGAGGGAGGGGTTTATATTTTTATGTTTCAGTTTCTTTGTATCCCGCCTTGGGGACCACTCGGCGAAAGGTGGGCTATACCTTTTCCAAACAGAAATGAAATAAAACGTTGTTTCTAGTAGCTCCTCCTGACGAGGCTCCTGAGAACTCATTTCTCCTTCCTCGAGCTCCCAGCGCTACAGCCCAGGCCCGAACCCCCCCCCCCCCCAGGCCTTACACCTCCGATGCGAATTCGCAGCGCTTTTAAAGAACACCCACCGGCCCCTCTGGGCGGGAGCGAGCCAGGCCGGGCAGGGCAAGGGGCACGCAAGGAGTGGAGACCCCCAGGCGGAGGCCTAGCAACATGCTCCTGTTGGACTACAACCCCCGTGCGCCCTGGCCGCAGGGCCCCTCGGTTACGGCTCATGGGAACTGTAGTTCTCCCCACAATGTTTCAGCCCAGGCAGCCGCCGCCGCCGCCGCCGCCACACGGGCCGCCGAGCGGGGCAAGGGTGTGGCTGGCCGGCACGCCCGCCCCTAATTCCTCACCCCGTGCTTGGCCTGCAGCTCGGCCATCCTCTGCTTGCGCAGCGCCTCAAGCTCCTCGTCCGCCATGTCTGCCGCACGAGACCAAGAAGACTGAGTCCGAGACCCTCAGCGCCCAGCAGGCCACGCCTCCTCCTCCTCTGCCCTCACGCACGCGGCGCGCTCTCTTCCGCCAAGGCGCTTGCGCGGACGGCGCCGGCACCAAGACGCAGTTCGTGCTAGTCGAACGCCGAAAGAAAATGAGGGCGGGGGAGGGGTAAGAGGAATAAAAAAATCGAGTCTCATCAGCCAGGCGTAACTAATCAAACGCCAAACTAGCCTACTTTAGGCATCACCTGAAGCTGATAGTTTAACAGGTGTGTTCAGACTCAGAGATTTATTAACAGGCAGGTGTGTTTGGAACTGTGGGGCTGGAAGCATTACCTATCCTTGGCTTTTGGCAGATATGTGGTCTTCAGCATCACCCATCCAGTTCTTCCCAAGTACTTAGGATGCTGTGATGTACCTGTGTATAATGCGCACAGATCCGAGCAGTGTGGCTTTTTGCAGTTAAACATAAACATAACTTTTATTGATTAGTCCATTTGGCCGTATCAAAATACAAGGATTAATAACACACAACATAATGCGGTGCACAAGAACTTAAAATCTAATAAAAATCTGCACTGGTCTTCATTGCCTTCAGGATATTATTATTATTATGATTATTAATCATTTATTTCTATAGCTTTATACATGTACTCAGTGCTTTACAAGCAAATAATCAAATCAATAAGATATATAAAAAGCCTGCCAATGGCGTACAATCTACAATACAAAACAATAAGAAAAAAAAAACCAAAATTAGTTAAAAACAAAAAGGGGACAATAAAAACATCAACATCCAATATCAATCAAACATTGGAACAGTAGATCACACAGTGTCTGGAAACGCTTCCCTGAACAAAATAGTCTTCAACTCAGATTTAAAAGACGTCAATGAAGTAATGGCAATCTTGAGCAATACGTGAAGTTTCCCAGTGTCATTCAGAAAGTTAGAGTTGGTTCAAAGAGAGGCTATGTAATAGCTCCTTATTTTCTCATATGGTCGGCAGTTCAGAAATAGATGTGCTAGGTCTTCAACAGTATTTTCCCCACAGACACAGATTCTCCTGTCATAGGGTAACCCCTGATAACAGCCCAGTTTGGTCATAATGTCCAGTTGTTCAAATCTTGCTCTGGTGAATAGCTTACGCAGGTGAAATGGCATTGGGAAACTGTGATAAACCTCTATCTTAATCTGGTTTTTGTATCTGGCCAAGTAAGGCGTGGCTGTGGCCTGAGCAACGGTTTTTGTAGTTGACCGATGGTGATTTTGTCAACCTCAACTTGTTCCCCCCCCTTTATTTATAATATCAAATAGTTTACATATATCCCAAATTTACATTAGCCCTATCTCTTACATATTATACTTCTTTTACTTTTTAGGAAATCATCGAGTTGAATGGGTGTCTCGTAAAGGAGATGAGGACAAATAATGTTTTTATTTTGTTTCTCAATTTTATCTTTGTATGTTTTCTATGGTTTTATCTTTTGTACACTTGAAACTTGATACGGTCAAATGACTAATCAATAAAGTTCATTTCATTTCCTTAGATAAGTTAATACTTTCCTCCAAGTGGTTGTTGCTGATATTGTGATTTGCCCCCCCCCCCTGTATCTTAATCGCCTTTCCCTCAGGAAATCAAAAAGCAAGTGTTCTGCTGTATAATTACACCAATCCTTTAATTTTCTTTCCTTGGGTTTTTTCCAATTCTTTACAAAACTGCCTTTGCTGTCATTAATAGTTGATGTATAATATAGTGGTTCTCTTTTTGTATCCGTTGGTCAAATTTATACAGTAAACATATTTCTTTTGTCCAAATAATTCTTGTGTCTAATATTTTATTTATTTCCTCTCCATTTTTTCCCAATTTTTTTGTACTCTTCTACAATCCTTCTTTGTTTCAACTGCCACCCAAGTTTTTTGGGATGGCACTCAGTCTGCTCATCACCATGTCGGCTTGTGCCAGAGTCTTTGCGATCTCAGGTTTTCATATTTGGCTCTTTTCTCCTATTATTTTTCATAAACTTTGCTCCCATGAGGCATCGTAATATTGATAATACACACCTTTTTCTTCTCAATAGTGGCCAGATCAAGTGTGTTATCCATTAAGACTTTGTCTGTTTGAACATTAAAGTCCCACAATATTTTAACCTGTTCATTTTCTACCACTTTTTCAGGCTTGTGATACCACCAGTTCTTTGCTGGTGTCAGAAGGTAGCTTCTACAAATATTCCAGTGGCTCATCTTAACCACTGTGTTATATGTCTTTGTTTTTAGTCAGTCTGTGCAGTCTTTTTACAGCAGCTGAGCATATTACAGTGATGAGGATCTTGGCTTTTAGCCTTCAAAATGGAGTTGAAAGCCAATTAGCAGTACAAACCTAGCTGACATTCACCAGCTAGATGACCTGCATTAATGCAAAGGGGGTGTCACATTTCTAAAACTTCACCCAGACAGCAGTTACTTATTCCAGATTATTTGGATAATCTGGAATAAAGCACAGCAGTTGCTTATTCCAGATTATTTGGATAATCTGGAATAAAGCATGGATAATCCGGAATGTGTCTTGATGCGCTTCATTCTGGATTATCCAAACATAGCGGAATAAGCAGTCATTAAAACCTTTACCATTGCCATTCTCCATGGCAACACTATATCAGATAAATTTGGTAGTATAAATGTATTTAATTATTTCAGTTCAGTAATATATTCAAAAACAAGAGCCAAAGCAATTAGAAAATCACAATAAACTGTGAGACCTAAACAGGAGTGAGCTATTATGAGATTTTAGACTAACTTGATGACTGATTAGGGATTAGAACTCTGGCCTTCCCAAGTGCTAGGGGATTTTCACACCTTGTTCTGGCACAGAAACAGGCAAAGAACTGGGATGGATGGCTTCCGTCCTTTGAAACGCTTGACCAATCCTAAACTTACCTGACACTTCACTACGTTCCAGGTAAGTGTGATTGCTGTTGTATTAGCAGCGATCACCCCATCACAGCAAAGGCCATGTGTACCTGGAAGAGGTGTGTGAAGGGTGCATGCTGGGTTGGACTACCCTGTCCCATATGCAGCTAGTATAGCTGTGGAGCGCTCTATCCAGCCAGGGGACGTCCAGCATATGCAGAGCTGCTACTGGAACAGATTCTCCGTACTGGAGCATCCCACTAGCATGTGGACTCTGAGATATAATCTGGAATAAGGTCCAGTGTATGTTGTATTCCTAGTCATCAGCCTTGTCAAACGTTCCAAGATGCCAGAGGGTCTGTGGTGTCAGATATCAGTCCAAGGATCAGAAATACAAAGAGCACATGAACCAGGTTGCAGGATAAAGAGACGTACTGTCTGCAACAAGTTCTGCAGGTGAGAATCAGACTCCCTTTGGCACAGGTGCTTGGCCTGTAGATGAGCTGACTGTCTCAGCTGTTGTCACTCTTGCCTCAGAACACTTGGCAAAGGGCATAATGCTCCCCAAAAGAACTCTGAAACTTTGGCTGTTTGCTACTACTGCTAGCCTTGAGGGTGAGTTCCTGTATTCACTTCCTAGACCTGGCTAGTTTAAGACGCAACACTGCCTGATCTGGGCCACACCTCTGTGGGGTCCAGATCAGTGGGTCCAGTGATTCCAGATCCACTGATCTGGATCTAAACGGGGTAAGTGCAGGAAAGGCCTTAGAATCCAGGAAGCCAGTTTGACATCATCTTTATGGGCTTTGAACGGTGGCAAACAAAGCTTTCTTTGCTGTTTACTGCTCTAGACAACACTGGTTGAAATTCTCCTGCACCACTAATAAAAACAAAGACACCCTGCCCTGGATTTCAAACGGTAGCCACATTTTCAAGTTCATCTGGCCTTCTTAATCTCCTTATTTATGAGCTCCTCTCAAGAGTCTTAACTGTAAATAATTTGCTTTAAAACCAGCCATCTCTACGATCTGTAGTTCGCTCAGTTCTGCACCAGAAATTTTACTTCAAAGAGGAATTTGTCTCCAATACAAGCAGGAACTGGAAAAAGGGTTGTTTTTTTTAGGGAAAAGAAAATAGAAGAAAAGGGTTAAATAGTCACATTATCCTTGCTATGATCTTGATAACTATCCACCTTAGTTGCTTATTAATGTTGTTTATGATTTCCCCCCAAAATTGTCACGCATATTAAAAGGCAAAAGACACTTTTGACTTACTGATGTTGCTACTGAATGGCCCATTATGCTGGAAAAGAGTAATCAATCCGTATCTTCATTATAGCTGGGGAAAAATGAGGAGTAGCTAAGAATGCTGTAATTTCAGTAGAGGGAGCTCTGGTTCTACCAGTGGTGTCGCCCTGCTCTTTGGAAGGGAAAGAGACAAATGGAATTGGGATTTTCTGCTGAGATGCAGTATGTGCTCCCAGATGAAGCTTTAATCTATAGCATACATCTTTGCTGCTGTAAATTCATGCTCCATTATATCACCATATGGTTTGTTTCTCCTTGAAAATGCCGCAGTAATCTTAGCATTTTATTCCAGAATTGTAGCTCAGAGGACTTGATGGCGTTTTGTTTTCTTAACCACTTTTCAAGATTGTATCTTAGCAAGTTTTTTTTTTATTATTTATTTAAACCCAAGACTGTGAGAGATGCTGCCTGTGGTGTCACGAGAAACTTGGCACCGGTGATAACAGCCTGATGAAATTCGGGAGACAAGGCTTTCACGGCTGGATTCAGTCTTGTTTGTAGCAGTTTTGGGGCTGTTATGCCATGTTCCAGGTTTCTCCTTCTGAGAACCAGGAGGTCTTGTCTTCGTTACACGGAGTAGGTTAATCTAGGGATGGGTGGAAATGTTTGCCACCTTTACATTCAAATCAAATATTATCTGCATTTGTAAACTGACGTTCGTAAGCAAGGTGAAAAGCTTTTGTGCCTTTGTTTGAAGCTTTGCTACTTTCAGAGCAGCTGCGCAGTTGCCTTCAGAGCGCATTCGCATCGGATTCGCAAGTACGGCTGACTGGCAGCAGCAGGGATTTGAAGAGAGTTCGGAGCCAATTTGAATCCTAGCCCATGCAGAGTGGCTGTATTTGCCCAAATGTGAATCTTTGTCTCTTTCACTTTCATGCAAAGCGGACACACACACACACACACAAAAGGTGTACACCCCTAGTTGAATCCATATGTTGCTTCATTTTGTTATTTTGTGCTGGTTAATGGTCTGTAATAAGTGAACTGACCACTGCTCATCACTGTACAGTTACAAGTCGATCTTCATGCAAGCCCCTGCACAGTTTAAAAAAGACATCGGAAGCCGGCCGTGTCGTCTCCCCCCACCCCAATTTGGCTACCCTGCCTCTGAGCTGTGCTAAAAGGTGTGCTAGAGACATCCTCATGTCAAACTCAGTTCCTAGTAGCTACACACACCCCTTCCACAGTTCTCTTGGCAACGCTGCAGATGGCGTTCGCAGTGGCTTTCTTCCTGGGAGAAGCTAAGGATACAGTTGAGGACAGCATAGATCAGAGGTGTCAAACTCAATTTTGCAGAGGGCCGGATTAAAAAAAAAAAGTACTGTCAGAGCCAGGGGGCGTGGCCGGGGGTGTGACAGGGGCGTGGCTAGGGCACAGAGGAGGGGCTGGGGCGTGGCTGGGGGTGTAACCGGGAGTGTGGCTAGGGCACAGAGGAGGGGCTGGCTGTCCATGGCGGCACCAGCGCACTCGGGCAGTGGAGGGTCCCGCCGCGCGCTCGCTCATCTTGCCTCGCCTTGCCTCCTTCGCGCCCAAGGAGGACAGTGGCGGTGGCGGCGGGCGGCGGGCGGCGGGCGGCGGCGGCGGGCCGTATTAGTACAGCCTGCGGGCCGCATCCGGCCCGCGGGCCGTATCTTTGACATGCCTGGCATAGATGTTCTACCACCAAGTTTCCCAGGATGTAAGAGTGAACATGGAGCCCTGGCGGAGATGACCCCTCACATCAGAAGTGGTGAGAATGGTCGCCGTCTGGACACAAAAGGTAAGGATTAGGTTGCTCATGGAGCATGATTTTCTGCACCACAGCTAGTTAGTGGTAGGTGAACCTCTAGGCAGGCAGGGGGTGTTTCTAGGCTGTGAAGGCCTCCTGCAAGTGCAGGTGCACCTGCCAAAATGTTCACCTATCGCACACTAAAAGGCCAAGTGCGAATTGGACTCCGGATTAACTAGACCTACTGATCTGGATCATTGGGAGCCCTACTGATTTGGGTCAGCACTGCCTGCACTGATGGTGTTGATCCAATCCTACCAAGGACACAGAAGCTTTTCACAGCTTCCCCCCATGCCCTGGTGACTAGGAACAAATGTTCCTGGCCTTGGAACTTTTGCTCCTAGCTGACAGCTGTATGTGGGGCTGTTATTCAGCAGTGCACCATAGCATCGCCACTGAAAAACAGCCCACAGTCTCCAAAGCTAGGGACTTTTGCTCCTAGCCACAAGGGTATCTGGTGTCCCCAAACAGCATCTCCCAGTAGTTCCGGATCACAGAGACATCCATCTGCATGCTCCCGTGATCTGGATCAAGACTCTTAGTCCGGTTGTAGACCCAATTTAACAGGTTTACAATAGATCTGGATTAAGGGCCTCTTAATCCAGATGAGGCTCTGTCTTGTGCGGATGGAGCCGGATTAATGGGCCATGGGGCTTCCTCGATCTCCCGTAACGGGCAGATGAGGAGGCTCAGAACTGGAACAGAGGCCCTGTGATCCAAATCTACAGTTAAGTCCCCTCTTCTTTCTAATGCTTCTTAGAGCAGCGGTCCCCAACTACTGGTCCATGGACTGGCACCAGGCCATGGGGTATTTTTGCCGGTCCGCTGCCACACCATGCTACACTCCTGCCATTCCCCCCCACCATGCTCCCACCCCAGAAAAGGAAGCCGGTCCCTGGTGCAAAAATGGTTGGGGACTCCTGTCTTAAGAGGTTCAAAACGGAAGTATGCCTCCAGATTCTGTAGGGATGTGTATGAATGGGTTTTAGACTATATTCTTGTGGCAATCCCCAGCTGCCTGTACTGAAAGACATAGCCTATGTGGAACAAAACAGGATACAATCTAGACACCCAGCTGTTATTCCTGCCAAGCCCTAATGGAAGATGATTTTAGTGCCATGAACACATGGGAACTACACCGGATAAACAGTTGCCCTCCACAATGCCAGAGCCTGCCCTGCGTTTTGGAAAAAACCACCTGGATTCGATCAGCCCCGTGCAATATGGACAACTATAAGTCTCATACGCACAGGGCATCTATCAGTCGAGCAAGCATGTAGTGGGACGTTTTGTTATTTCCTGACAATGACAAAGGGCACAATATATATCTGTGATTTAGATACAATTTTGTGATCTTACTATGTGATCTTCACAGACCTTTCCTGTTTTCTATCTTGTGTTTATAACAATGTGAATTTGCCATATGCTAAATAAATAAATAAATTCTTGTGTTTGCACAGACACACAATAGTCACATACATGGATTTCGTTCTTTCTTTATATATTGGTTTACATTAAACATAACGATATTGTATATGTATATTATTCCACTGAGATCATTAGGTTCTTTGTTGTTGTTGTTTGCTTTCTTGGGGATTCCTTTTATTCCAGGTTTGTTATAGTCTGTACCAGCATGTGGATGGCAGGTCACCATTCCTGGATAAAGTCCAGAATAAGCCCCAGGGGTCCACGCAGTGGATGTGTTCATGCAATCAAATGGCAAGTCTGAACCTGTCTATCTTCAGAAGGCAGATGTACACGTTCTACTGCTTCCCAGGTCTGTTTGCACTGCTGCAGAATTGCTTTGTCTCACAAGCACCCAAATAGAATTACAGATTTAGAGCAGCCAAGCTGCTTTATGCCACAGTTTAGCTCCTTCTTTTTTCACTGCGAGAGTGTTTGTCTTGACCAGCTTGTGTTTAATATCTTAGAAACACATGTGGCTCAGCGAAACTTATGTACTACACACATGTATGGAACTGGGGGCAGGGGAGACCACCAAGAATTCAAGGTAATCTTCATTAGATACCATTTTTCTGACTTGTTGGAAGAACTTTTCACTTCTTCTCCTTTCAGGAGGAGGGAGCATCTAAATGAGTAAAATGACCCAGTTTCCATCAGCTTGGAGAACTGGCAGTCCAGGTGGAGGACAGGACAGGTGTATCAATGGCTACCAGAATGGATGCCTAGGTACTGCCTCTGGGTGGGAGAAATGTGCAGGCAGGATGGCCCTCAAGGCCATTTGCAGAGAATGGAAACCAAGTCAAGGTCTTGCCTCTGTCTTCTGCTTGAGGCCCAAAAACCATTGGTGGGCCCTTATGGGAGATAGGATGCTGGACTAGATGGGATGTGGCCTGATCCAGCAGGGTCCTCTTTAAGCAATTTAAAGTTTTCCTTTCAGGCTTTGGAAGGGGTTTCAAAATGATCCCCTGTGAAGTGTTTGGGCTTTTGCAGGGTACAGGATGTCACCTTTTCCTGCTTAGGATGGGGGTGGCCATGCAACTCCAGCATGTCTTCCTCTATTTCATTTCATTTCCATTTTATTTGGAAATAAGAAAATTTGCCCAAGGTGGTTTACAACAAACAGAGAACATACAACGCAAAATAATAATCAAAACAGTATGACAATTGCACTTCATACAGAACATTGCAAAATAAGCCAAAACACGCACACAAAGTGAGGCGGCTGAAGCCAAGTGGAGTCCAGAGCAGGAGACCAAAGGCCCCAGTCCCACAAAGAATCCCCTCCTCCAAGATGTCGGTGCCCATCCAGGCTGGAGAATCATCCAGAGGACGGAGGGGTCGAGGCTGTCACCACTAGACCCCCCCTCCCAGAGGGATGGCAGGGTTCTCCTCCTCTGTGGGCAGGGCTTCCAAGGCTGGCAGATGCGTCTATGGTTGTCTGAGGTCCCAGCACACTTGTATGGCACCTCAGACAACCCCAGAGCACCAGAAGAGGTACATATGGTTGCTGCCCGGATCATCCAGGTAAGGTATTGGTCAACATTGGTTAAGGTGAGGACCACGATTTTGTGCTCCACAACTAATCAGCAATTAATGAATTTCTGGGGAGGAAGGGGACGCTTGGAGGCTGTAGCAGCCTCCTTCAAGTGCAGATGCTCTTCACCAGAAGTTCACTAATCATGCACTACCAGCCATAGTGCAAATAGGCCCCAGCTCTAAGCCAGGTAAGTGCAGAAAGGACCTAGATCTTCCACCAGTAAAAAATAATTTGCATCTTCTTGCATACGACATGCTGTGTAACCCTTTTAGCTTGTTGCCCCTTTCTACATTGTGCTTCTGCATTGGACACTTAAGACACATTAAGCACACATTAAGTACGCTTGGGAAAGCCCCTTCCGCACACAACACACATTAGAGACACTTCTGCACAGGAAGTGTCCCTAATGTGTGTGAACCGGCCGTTAAATCGGTTTAACGCAAGACTACTTCCGAGGTGTCTTACACGTGTGCTTGATGTGGCTTGTGTAGTTAAGACACATCCGTTTCAGATGTGTCTAAACTACATAAGTGTCCCTAACTGGGCCCTCCCTGGCCCACCATGATTGGCTCCTCCTATCTCAGAGCTTGCCCTCTCTCCAGAAGCCTCAGATCGTGGCTTCTGGAGCCAGGGGGAGCTTCACCTGCCTCCCCCCCCCCAGCCCACCCTGGGGAGAGTGCGAGCAATCCCCTCCTTACCTTAACACAGCCAGGCTGATTCTGGCTGTGGGGTCCCAATTCCCTTTTCATGTGCGTCCGGTGCACCTCCTGATTGACCGGGGCAGTGTCTGGCTTCAGGAGGCTCTCTGCGCAGGCGCTGGCCCTGGCCAATCGGGAGGCGTGCCAGATGCACATGCAAAGCGAACTGGGACCCCTTTGGCTGCGTTAAGGTATGGAGGGGATCGCTCGCGCTCTCCCCAGGGTGGGATGGAGGGTAGGTGAAGCCCCCCCTGGCTCCAGAAGCCATGACCCACGGCTTCTGGGGCAAGGGGGAGCCCCAAGATCGGAGGCCCCTGGCTCGCCATGCTTGCTCCGGAGGAGCCAACCATGGTGGGCCAGGGGGAGGGCCTCCGGAGATCCGGATTGAGGTGGGTGCTGTGTTTCCACACTGCACCCACTTCAAATCTGGATCTAAATCCTTCCTTCCATCACGTGTGCGGACAGAAGAGGTGGTAGTATATCTGTATCTATTGGATATGGATCTACTTACCACGGATTTCCGAAATCCGGTTCTAAATAGACCCGATTTCAGAGGACAGTGCAGAAGCACCCTAAGCCTTATTCTGGGATGTAGAAAGTGCTTTAAAAGCTGCTTTAATGCAGGTGGAAATAAGTAGTTCATTAGATTCATTTTGAGCAGAACTATGTATGGAAGGGTATGTGTAGTTTTCCTCAGTAAATCTGT
Source organism: Aspidoscelis tigris stejnegeri (assembly GCA_023333525.1). NCBI lineage: Eukaryota > Metazoa > Chordata > Lepidosauria > Squamata > Teiidae > Aspidoscelis > Aspidoscelis tigris. Next base: position 9,547,523 of record JALMGA010000013.1, read on the forward strand.
TCCTGTGCCACAAAGGAAAAAATACAAGAGTTTCTTAGTTATGTTTTAGAATCACTGATCAGGGAGAAAATTTGAAAATGGAGAAATTTGTGTAGCAGACCAACTATTTTAGGTCTGAGCATCAAAGTGGGTTTGGGAGGTTGGTTGAGGAGAAGAGGGAATTAGCCCAGGAGAAGATTCTCTTTCATGCTAAAAGAACAAACACTTTTACATTTTCTCTCTTCTATCCGACAAACAAACAAACAAAACCTCTCTATCCAAAACAATTCTTGAATATTCTTTTGTGGTTATTATTGTTCTTGCAAAGAATGAAGATGGCTAAGTTCAAAACAGAAGGAAGTTCTGAGCTAAAAGTTTGCAAGAAAAGACCCAGAGAGATGGAATGATCAGAGAAAAGTATATTTGAAAGTTTTGCTGGAGAAATAAGTAGGACAGGGGGAAAAAATGGGCCATGAGTCAACTTTTGCAGATTCAATAAATGTCTGGTGAGGAAGAGCAAAAGTTGATGGGTTCCATTCCGGGAACTGCTTTGCCACCCTGATCCGCCCACTAGGCAAGGACCACATGGCCTCTTTTTCTTAGGCTGCCTCCAGAGAGCGGCTGGATATATCACTAGCAAGTAATAATTTGGCGTATTGCTCCTCCAGCATTACTGCCTGCTAGTCAAGCACATTTTTGTGATGTGCATATCTGGGCATTTGGCGTGGCTGTGGGTTTTGGCCTCCACACATGTGCAGTGGATGGGGCAACGATGGCTGTCCAGAAGGTGAGTAAATGTGCTATTGCTGGAAAACCCGCCACCAGTGAGGCGTTTTCCAGCAATAGTTTTTTGTGCTATTTAGGGGGGATATGGGGTGTTTTTCCACTGTCACTAAAAGTACCCATTAAGTACCCATTAATGGGTACTTAATGGGTACTTTTAGTGACAGTGGAAAAACACCCATGGTGAGGTTACCACAGGTATGTGTGGCAACCCCACCTTAGCAGTGCCAAAATCTGGGCAGGGCCTTTGAGAAGCCTCATCCACCTCTTGGGTAGTAGGACAGAAGAATAAGGCTGCATCCAGACAGGGTCTAAAATGTGGGATTATCACAAGATTATGTAGCTGCTCTGTCCAGAAAGGTAAGCCCACTGCTAAAAGCTCACTACATTTGTGGCCCCAGCTCACATGATTCGATTGCAATGCTCCGGGGTTGCCTGTGCTGGCACTTCACAGAACCATAGATGTGACTGCGTGAGCCAGATTGGTCTAGTGGTTAGGGAGCTGGACTCTTATCTGGGAATACCAGGTTTGATTCTGCACTCCTCCATGAAGCCAGCTGGGTGACCTTGGGCTAGTCACAGCTCCCTTTCTGAGCTCTCACAGCCCCACCTACCTCACAGGGTGTTCTGTTGTGGGGGTCATGTTCCCACTAGGGTTTTATTGCACGTTTAAAATGTTTAGAAAATTCTTTGTCTGCGTTAAAAATTGGCTTCCCACGTTTTCAGAGAAGTAAATCGGAAAAAAAGAACACATTAAAAAAATCACTTGTTTAGATAACTCTTGCTCCCATTTTTGTTGCTAACGTGCTTTATTTTTACTTTGGGAACGGTATCCTGCCCGCTAGCCTGCCTGCCTCCCCTTTCGGCCACCATCGCCAACTCGCCCACCCACCTGCGCAGCTGCTCTCTCGTCCGCCCGGCTGCCCTTCTGGGCAGCACTGCTGCTGCTGCCTCACTGTGCTACCACTGCCTCGCTCACCCAGCCAGCTGCTTGCCCACCCACCCGACTGCCCTTTTGGTCTCTGCCGCCTCACCTGCCCTGCTCAGCTGCCCTTTCAGGCCTTGTTGCCCACCGCCACCAGTACCTCGCTCGCCCACCTGGCTGCCCGCCCTTTCAACCTCTGCTGCCGCAGCACTTCCAGAGTTTAAGGAGGAGGAACACTGGATGGTGAGTGAGCTTCCCCCACCTTTCAGCCGCCCCCACCGCTGCCACTGCCACTGCCACTGCCATGCTCAACTTAACAATAACAAAAAGGAAATGGGCAGAATGCGAGTTAACATCCTTTTTTTCTTTAAAAAAAATTATTTTCATTGCATAGTTTTCATTGCATAATACAATTGGCAACATTATTGCAATTAGTTGATAAGTTGCATATTAAATGTTTCCTTATGCAAAATAAAATTAAACATTTTCAATAACAATATAAATTCTAAATCAATAAATGGTTGCGTATATGTCATGCTTATTCTTTCCATATTTGTTTTTCTGACTGAGAGGTGGCTGGTTTTTATAAGACATCCATTTTTTGTTAATTGCATTTTTAAAAAGTCAAGTGGGATCACGGCCAAGGTTTATCAGCCTCTTTGAGTCTCCTTAAATGGGGGAGAAAAGCAGGAGGGAAAAGCCAACTCTTCTTCTGCCTCTGCTAGGTTTTCCAGCAATAGTTTTTGGCGCATTTTAGAGACAAAAAAGTCAGATTATGTTGGGATTTCCTATGATATGTGAGGTGACCCCGTCTGGCTGCATCCCTAGTTGCAAAGGGCTGAATTCCTGAGCCCTCTGTGCTTTGCACCTTTAACCAGTTCTGCCCAGAGTGAATGAGTCCAGGAAAAAGCGGATTTCACATGCTGTGCCAGTGAACCCTTCTTTGATCGATGGGCCAGATTAAAAATATTTGTCAGACTGAGAACAGTTACTTCAGACAGATTCCTATGGATTTCTGCAGGACTGTTGTTGGGTTATTTTGTCAAACACTTCATTCAGTTTGCTCCATTTTGCTCCGTCTTCTTCTCCTGCTGTCACGTCGCCTCCTGTAAAAAGAAAATTATTTATTGTAGAGACTTGAGACTTGGCAGTTATTCACTGAGATCAATGTATACGACACAAAAATCTGCACCCAGAAAAGAGTATAACTTCCGGAATAAGTAACTGATGTCTTGAGGCAGCCCTCCTTCATATATATTACTTACTTATTTATTTATATTTATATCCCACCCCATACCCAAGAGTCTATGGGTGTTTTTCTACTGCAGCCCTTAGATCTGGATCTAAGAAGATCTGGATCTAAGGAATGGGTACATTTCTTAATCCGGATCTAGTAGATCCGGATTAAGGGAAGCACCCAATGTGTTTCCACAGGAGGTGTAGCACCCATTAGGAATGGGTGCTAACACCCCTGCTGTGGAAACAGCTTTGCACCCATCTGGGGAATCCGGATCGACCCACAAGGGGTCGGTCCATTACCCCAGGTGTTTTGGGGGGCAGGGGGGTGCAGTCTTCGAAGCAACTTCGAAGTGATTTCAAAGTCACTTTGAAGCTGACTTCGAAGTCACTTCGAAGTGAATGTGAAGTCAACTTCAAAGTGACTTCGAAGCCAATGTTGGGGGGGGTGTCCCAAAGGTGCATCCCCTCCCCCTAGCCTCCTTTGGACCCCATTGCCTGTTTCCAGTGGAAACAGGCTCCCTTTAATCCGGATTTTCTGGGAGAAGACCCCATTGTAGACCCCTTTAATAAGGTCTATAGAAAATCCGGATTAAAGGCCAAAATGTACCCATTAGATCCGGATTCCCCCAATGGCAGTGGAAACAATCGGGTCCCAAGTGGGTGCCATAGTGGAAATGGGGTCATCCAGCTCACACCCAAATGGGTCCTAAATGGGTGCAAAAATGGGTACTTTTGACAGTGGAAAAACACCCTAAATTTATCAGTTAGCTTACTTTATGAATATTTCCCCATTTCGGGTTAGTTTTCCCGCTTCCTTCACTATTCTTCAGCACAGGCCTTGCACTATAAAATTGTGTACTAAAATTCTTCCAATTAAAAATGGCAATAAAAAACTGAAAGTGTGCAGTGCAGTCACCCAGCATTCATGCTTCCATGCACACAACAGGCAGACAAAAATGAAAACAGGTCAGCCTGAACGAGAGAAAGGAAGGGGCAGAGGAAGAAAGAGAAGAAGACAAGGAATCTAAGTAGAGTGGATAGTGAGAGAAGGACAAGGGGTGTGTGTCTGGACTTACAGATACTGCACATTCCAACGCGCAGTCAGGGCGTGGGCGTCACACCTGGCACTCGAATCTGCATAGCGGCGGTGCACTATGGTGCCACTACTTTGAATTTATCTCCTGCAGAATGATGAGCACTCGCTCTGCAGTATCAGGTAAATTTGAATGTTTCCGCCAGTCCAGACAGGATGGCGAGAACGGTGAACGAGAGCTGAGCGTGTAGCTGAGCTCCCATTGGCTGCCCCATCCCATGTGACGGGAGCCTCACCACACATGCTACGCAACTTTCTCTGAGAAGAAGGCTGCGGGAAGGCTGCTAAAGTCCAGGCAGCGCGTCATTGCTTTGCAGCAGGTAAGTTACGCTTTTTTCTCTAACAGCGGATTTTATTCCGCTAATCTGGATCCTACAGGTGTTTTTGTTTTGCATAGGCTAGTTTTTATATGCTGGTGGGTTTTTTTTTGTTTTGTTTTTTGCCATTGTGGAAACTATTGTGGCTGCGTGTGGGGCCTTTAGGCAGATTTGGCCATTGATTCCTATGGAACACCCCTGGGAAAACCTTTCCAGAGAGAAATCTGTCAGGATCCTTCAGCTCCCAGGTAGAAGGTACAGTGCACTGGAGCACAGTGTTCCTCCCGGCAGTGGCATCCTGCCTGCATTCCTGCTGCTGCTTTTTGCTACACAGACATTGTGGACGTCACTGGCTGGGACTCCCCTGTGGCCCATGTCCTGTGTTTGAAGACACATGGCAACCGTCAGCAAAGGCTGCAACCGGACGGCAGCTGGATATCTCGCTAGGAAGCCACAATGTGGGGTATTCCCTCCCTGCTGTTATCACTTCTTGGCTAGATAGCGTCATGCCTTCATGCATTTTTTGTGATGCACACAGCTTGCTATTTGGTTGGTGCTGAGTACCTGGAATCGTGTGCCTCTACCACAGCGGTCACTTTCAGCCTCCATGGATGCATGGTGGCCGGAGGAATACACCATTCCAGTCCCATGGTGAGAGAAAGCACTGGTTGGAAATCCTGCCACCAGCACTAGGGTTTCCAGCGATAGTTTTCAGTGCTTTTTAGAGGGGAAAAGTAGAGCTATGGTGGGGTTGCCACAGATCTGTTTGGCAACCTCACCATAGTAGGGATGTGAATGAATATTCGGAGCATTTGTTATTCGTATGAATTCGGACATTCGTATGCTAATAGAGTGGTATGACATTTCTACATTGATGTTGGTACAAATATGAATGTTTTGGAACATTCATACGGCGCTCTGTAAGTTTCATAGAACAGAGAGGTGGGAAAGCAGTGGCGCCTGTCCCATCTGCAACAAATCCAGAGTGAATTCAACATGGCTTGAGAGCGGATTCGAAGTGGATTCAGTGCGGATTTGACAGTTTCAGAGCAGATATATTACAGGATATGTATCTGATAAGTATCGGATAGGTATTGGATGCATATGGATATGTATTGGATAAGTATCAGATACGTATGCATTCGTATTGGATATTCATATCAATTCATACCAATACATTTGTATCGACTAGAATCCTGCCACACTCGAAGGGCATCTATTTGAATGAATATCAATTTTCTTACATTCGATTCGATACAATTCAAATGCAAAAAGCCCCATTCATGCCTATCCCTGCACATAGTGGTGCCGTATTGGTGCTATATTCCTACTGTCTGGATGGAGCCAAAGATGGTGAACTGGGGAAGTCCCCTCATGCAGTGGAGCTCTGGCAGCATGGCCTCGGGTGAGCAGGAAGTCCATTGCGGTGCGGACTTCTGCTCGCCACTCTTAGTGCTGTTCTGGCCACTTAGAGGGTCCATGTGGACATTGCCCTTGGCCAGAAAGGGCAGGGCTGAGTAGCCCTTGTGCTCTCAAGGCTCAGTTATGGGGCTGTAATGGCATCATGCACATTTTGTAATGGCATCATGCAGATCCTTCAAAGCTTCCATTATGTCTATGGTAACCCAAAACTGGCCTGTAGCGAGTTTGTTTTTGGAGGAGCTGCTTGTTCAGGTGCATCCTGGGAAGTATGCAAGCTTGGCATCTATTTTCTAAAATTGGTGGGTGATGTCCCATAATCCTCTGCATGAAATTTGCTCCGCGGTCGTGCAGACGACATAGCTTGTCAGTGCTTTGACAACGTTTCCCCCCGTGTGGCTAAACTTGAAGCGCAGAGCTGTGTTGCAGAATTCCATGCTAGGAAATTAGTATTGAACAAGGCTTTAGTCATCAAACATTGGTGACATTTTGAAATACAGTGTTTTTCTCAGTTACTCAAATACCAGCCGATATAACATCACTTAAAGGAAAAGGGAGGGGACGTAGGAATGTTTACTTTATGATGACATCTGTGAACTTCTCACACCATTCTTGAAAGGAGGATAATATGCATATATTTTGGAATATTCAGCAGCCCATGGATTGATACCATGAGGAGAAAGGGGCTAAGCACCCACAGAGGGACCCAGTGGCCTCCATTGCAGTCCCAACTTGTGAATGATGCTTAGGAACAGCTAAAACAGAATCAGACCCTTGCAGAGGTCCAGAGAAGGCTGAGCCCAAGCCCTTGAGAACCAGTTCGATCTAGTGCTTAGGGAGCTGGATTCTTATCTGGGAATACGAGGTTTGATGCCGTTCTCCCCCATGAAGCCAGCTGGGTGACCTTGGGCTAGTCACAGCTCTCTTCTGAGCTCTCACGGCCTCACCTACCTCACAGGGTGTCTGTTGTGGGTAGAAGAATAGAAAGCTTTGTCAGCCGCTTTGAGTCTTGGGCCGCTTGAATGGCTGAGAAAAGTGAGGTAGAAAAAACAACTCTTCTTCTTTTCAATTTTTACCTCCCCACCATTGCAAATATCCAGGATGAAGACACCTGAGAAATACAGGCCCTTTCTGCCCTGCGCCTTATTCTGGATTGGATCTGCCATCCAATGCTGGCGCACACTACAGCAGACCCCACCCAGGGCCTGCCATAGTCTGCATCAGCATGCAGACGGTAGGCCCTTAGTCCATGATATAATCTAAAATAAGACCCAGTGCAGAAAGAATCACAGCCTTCCCTTGTTGAAGAATATGGTTTGGTTCTCACAAACCTTTGGAAAAACTGGGTGTGAGAGGACTGCAATCTACTTATGGGACTTCTTCCACATGTAGCATGTGGAGCTGCCTTCTGTGGTAGGTGATGCCAACACTCAGAGAAGGGAGGTGCCTAGTACATTTTCTGGGCCCAGTATACCAGCCAGTACAGGATCACCCATACTCCTTCTCCTCCTCTTCCTCTTTCTTCCTACATTTTGAGAAAGTGGGGGGAGAGCAAGTGTTCTCAGGGCTGCTATTCCGAGCTGCAGAAGAAGCATTCAAGCCGCCTGTGTCTGCGTGAGGCATTTGTCTTGAAAAGCAACAGAGAGAGACCCTGCTGGGCACAAAGGTGTGCAAACTCTGAGTTATCAGGATCTGAGTTTTCCCTCTTGGTTTCCCGACTGTAGCCATGCTTAGACTTTCTTCACTGTAAAACCTCTTCAGCCCATCTTCTGATCACAACACTCGCACCTTTTCAGTTCTATCCGTTTTATTTGTGGACTTTCCACCCTGCATTTAGACTTTCTTCCGGGTGCGGCATGGCAAGTGCAGCTAAACTGCGATGGCAATATCTGGGTGGAGGCTAGCTGTTGCCTTGAACGTTACCACAATGATCCAGCTTGACCTGCCCTGCCCATCTGCACTTCAACTGCTCTTGGCCCAGTATGGGGCTGTTCCAGCACTTGAAGTGTGGATGGTTGGTGCTGTGCTGAGTCTTTACCGGCCTAGGATGATATTGTAATACCATACTAGGCTGGTAAGTACAAACAGAACCTTTGTGTGTTGCAAACTGCAGGAGGGCACATTCCTAAAGCCTTTGCATGCTCCTCCTGTTGCTGAGAACGTGGGCGACACTCCAAGCTCCACAGTGGTATTATAGCATCTCTACCATAAAACAATCAATGCAAAAAAAAAAAAAAAATCCAATAAGACGTCTTGCTTATATCAATCTCAGAGGTGGCAGAAGGAAAACTCTGTAGTTCGCTCCATAGCTGCTCTTATGACCAGCAGCTGAAATCCAGCAGCCTAAAATTTCCAACAGAGAAAGGGTATTAGGAGAGAAGGTATTAGGAACATCTAGGGCTTTGAGAGGGGGCCTATAGACTCAGGCTGATTTCAGGCGAGGCTTTGATTGTATTGTTCTGCAAAATGTCATAATCCATTTGCAAAGATAAAGCCACTCTGAGAGAGTCTCTCTGTGCTCAACTAGGAGACCAAAGATAGCAGCAAACCCTCTCCTAATAGGATAGAAACACACAAACGCCCTACATAAGAATGCATTAATGCTATTTGTGCAGAATGCAATGCTGCCGGTGAGATAACCATTTCAGGAATGGAAGTCTCTTTCGAGTTTCTTTGGATTTTGGAAGGAAATCTTTGAGAAGTTACTATGCCACAACAGGTCAGGGTTAAGGATGTGTGCAAATGTGGGCATTCGAATTCGAATAGAATGAACTTCACGTTCGAATGAATTTCAAATGTTCCAACATATTTGTCCGAATGGTTCAAAACATTTGAAAGTACAGAATGCGCACTCGGTCCTGAATGTGGATTAAAATCTTCCAATCTGGATTTAAAAAGCCAAGTGGGAATACAGCCTAACAGTTCATTAGCAGCTTTTTACATCATGCTTTCCCTGCTGCCGCACTGATGTCACGGAGACAATCAGTAGTCACATCACCAGTCACGTGATTGGTGGCAGTGCAGTGGCTGTGAAGCTTTAAGGGTGTCTGAGGGCACCCTAAGTTTAGAGGAATCAAAATCACAGTATAGGCCGGTTCCTACTTAACTTTGTGAGGTGGTATGCTGAAGTTAAGTCCAGGCATGGTGTCTGTGGCGTGAGTACCGGCCCTGGTCCCAACTTACCTAGGAACACTTGAGGTAGGGACAGTACATCTCCGACGCTCCAGATCGCCATAGCCACAGCTGTGTCAACTTCACCTGCATGCCTGGCAGTTGCCATGGCAATTGTAACGCGGTACACACTTGCAGAGCTGTGTCACCCTGCCTCCTCACAGCTTTGCACCTGGAAGTGGGCATGAATGCTGGTTACTGGGAGTGTACTGGGTGTTCCCAGTCATGCTGTGGAGAGGCTTTCACTTCTTCACAGCTTTGGAGGATGGCGGGCACGCTCGCCTGCTCCAGGCTGCTTTGGGATGGAGGCGGTGGCGTGGTGTGCAGGAGACGTTGCTAGCATAGGTTTGGCTATGTAAGAAGAGGTTCTCCAGCAGTTGTGGTCCACGCTCTCCATTCCAGTCAGGTTTTACCCCTTGATTGATCTGTGGTTTATTCTAAAGGATTCAACCGAAGATTGCCTGCTCTGCAGAGGAGCGTAATTCCGCAGTAACACAATTTCATGCTTACAAGCGCACTCCGACCCTTGACGCCAGCGCAAAATCTGATATGTTAAATGGAAAGCAAAAGGTGAGCAGTTTGACATTTGCCCAATAACTGTCGGTTCAATTGCCGGCCGCTTTAATTCTTTAGCTGCACAATTATGTACAAGAAACTGTGACCAGTGAGCATCTAATAATCTCACTTCTGAATTCAGTTTAAGTGCACAGTTTTCGGATCCTGCCTGTTTGCCCCACACAAACATATGGATAAGGACATCCAGCCCATGGCCACCACCTTTGCAGAGCAGCATTAGGGGAAGAATTTCAAGGCCAAAACCCTGCTGTCCATGGGATTAACAGATTGCTTTAATTGCAAAGGCTGTGCCGAAGATGCACATCTGCCGCATTCTGCATGTCCAGCGGCAATCAAAAGTCTTCTATTATTATGGGATATGCAAGAGTGAACCAATATAACCCTCACATTAAAACAACCCTGAAGCCCACCTAGCAATAGATAAGATCTGACTTCCTGGAATATCTCAAAGTAATTGCCAGTGTTTTAATACAGTATGTTGAATAGTAGAAAACAGATGATTACATCCTATGGATGATTTTTTTTGTCAGTGCACATCATTCCCTCCTCTTGCAATGATTCGGTTCTTTTTACAGACACCTGATGCTGTTCAGCTCTTTCTTGTAGACAGGTATGCTCTGTGGGAGGGTTGCGCCTGAAAGATTTGGTTCCCTCTGTAAGAAAGGATGTTCAGAGTAATACACACACGGGTGAGGGATTGGGCAGATGACAAAGAGCTTTTCTTGCCTCCTCTGTTGCCTTCCTGCCTTCAAGCTTCCGTGGTTGACTTCTTTGACTGCAGCTTTATGAGCCAACAGGAAGCTGCCAGGGTGTATGCAGGAGAACCCTGTCCACGTTCTCAAGCTATAGTAGTGGCCCTTTGGGGCTAGCAAGACAATGAAGAAGCATTGAGCCTGGGCCGGTGTTGGTAGCCAAGCCATTGAGCGGCCAGATGTGGGACTGCAGGCCATTATGGGGGAAGCGGAGGCTGCTTTGCTGCCACTACAGTTGCTGCCACCATTGGTAGCACTGTTGATGCACCATTGCAATTGCCCTGCTGCCACTGCTGCCACTACTGCTACTGCCACTCCCGCCACCATCATCAACACTGCCAGCACTTCTACCACCACTATCACTGTTACCATTGCTTCACTGATACTGTCTTCCTCTTCACTTTTCAGCTGACTTGCCTGCCCCTCTATTGTCATGCCTCGTGCCATCTCTGACTCCTCCGATGCTGGGGGTGCTGCCCCTGCCAGCCAAAATGAGGACGGCGCACCTCAGGGGCCAGCCTTAGAAACAGGGTATGTCCCCTCAGACGCAGAGGCCTCTGACAGATGCTGAGCCACGCCCAGAACCATGTTCTCTCTGGAGAGAAAGGAAACAGCTCCAGACCTCAGCCTGCCTCCATGCTAAACAGCTGTGCCAGAGGGGGACAGGCAATCCTAGTCCCTCATAAGGCCGTCACATCCAGCCACCTCCATTGCAAACAAAGGATTTCCTTGGCAACTCCCAGCTCATTTAACCCCTGGGCTCTTGACCCTTGACTGACCAACCGACTGACTCTCTGGTAACTTGACTCCTGGCCTGCCTTACTACATGTACCTCTATATCCCGACTGACCCTTGAAACCGACTTGGCCTCTTGCAACCACTAGCCTTGCATATGCGTGTGCTACACTGATGCTGCCTGCCCTGGATGCAACATCTGTCTTCTTCAGACTCTGCCAGTCCTGTTGGGAGCATTAGAAAAGCAGTAACCTCCCTCCCCCACCCCCCACCCCGCCTTGAAACCAGTGGGAGGCATCAACCCGAGAGCTGGATTTCTCATTCTTGGAGATATCTGTCCTTTCTAGGTGATAACCTTCACCCATGGAGGGGGGACATGTACCTGCTGTGCCCCCCCCAAGCAGGTAAAGGTCACCCATCAGGCAGTGCATAAGTGCCTTCTTGTTTTAATAGCTGGTGTAGCCTAAACTTTTTTGGTCTGTTTTCTTTACCATAAACTTCCACACGTGTTGTTAAGATGCCTAACTCGCACTCTTTGCACTCAAGAGATGCCTGGTTTTTGCAGGGATGGGGGGAGCATTTTAAAGTACATGCATGAGTGATGGAAGTCAAGAAAGAGAAACTAGGTTTCCTTTTCAAATGGCGTTTTTATTACGCTATGATAAAAATAAATAGGTATAATTTCCCTTAAAACAGTGCTGAACTGGCACAAATCTTTGGTAGCTAGAGCGAAAGTTATACACTGTTCAACAAACCTGTATTTATAGGTAATGCTTTCTTGCTAGAAGGCCATAATGCAGCAAATAATCCATCTGAGATTCCTGCTTCTAGCACTAGCCAGGGCCACGGCCGGTGCTGTCCTTGCATGTTTGACTCTTATGGGGCATCCTGAATCCCCAGATGTGCACAGCAGCATCCCAAGACGTGCAAGGGCTCCTGCTTCAGCCTTTGTGCATGTGCAGTTAGGATGGCAGCCCCATCCAGAAGGTAAGCAAAATTGCTGTTGCAGGAAGACCTGCAACCAGCGCGGGGCTTTCCAAAAACAGTAAAAAGTAGGGATGCGCAGGAAAGCTCTAAACATTCAAAATTCGATCAAATTCAATTGAATGTGGACATTCAAACTCAAATAGAATGTCTGCACATTCGGATTTAAGCATTCGAACAAATTTTGAATGTTCTGAAACAATTGTGCAAATGTTTCGAAACATTTGAATGTACAGATACAAATGTACGCATACATATCTGTACGCATTTGCGTATGAAATGCGTCCAGATATGTAGGACACATAGGAATGTTGTCGACGTTCATATCTTTAGATTCGAACCTAATATTCGAATGAATAGATTTGAACGTATTTGATTCGAACCAGGTTTTGCTGCATTTGGATTCTAAACATTTAGATTGTAAGCCTGAGGGCAGGGACCTGTCTAAGATTAACACAATATTGTAACCTGCCCTGAGACCTTCGGGTATAGGGCGGGATAGAAATACAAATACAAATACAAATAAATAAATAAAAAATAAATAAACATTTGAATCGAATAGAATGTTTTGACTTTCGATTCAGATTGAATTTGAATGCAATTTTTTTTGTTTTTTTAAAGTGTTTTTTATTGGGGTGGGGTGGGGCGATGATGGGTTTGCCTCAGATACATGAACCAGCTCCACCACAGCAGTGCTGTAATGGCACTATATTCCCCCCCCATGTGAGCCGGCCGCATTCTAAGTTAATTCTTAGCATTATGGGTGAAGGTTTATGCAACTCCTGGACAGTGGCTTTGTCTTGTATCTTGTTTTATCTTGTTCCCTCCAGCCAAACCATGTATATAGTTTTTTCTAATTCCTACAGGAATTGTTTTTCTCCAGGGAGTATCCTAAAATTGTGCTTCATAATCACATATTATGAACTAACATAAGAACATAAGAACATAAGAGAAGCCTTGCTGGATCAGGCCACAGCCCATCTAGTCCAGCATCCTGTCGCACTCAGTGGCCCACCAAATGCTCATGGGCATCTCAAGCAGAGACAAGGACAAACCTTCTCCTGCTCTCGAGTCCCAGCAGATGGCCTTAGAAGCGCCCCAGTTCCTCCCCCCCCCCCAGCCTGGAAGATGCATCGAGGCATTCGTTGTAGTAGCCATTGATACATCTGTCATCCATAAATTTGTCTAACCCTACCTTAAAGCCATCCAGACTGGTAGCTGTCACCACCTCCTCCGGCAGCACATTCCACAAGCCAATGACCCTCTGGGTGAAGAAATACTTCCCCCTGTCAGACCTTACTCTCCTACCCATCAGCTTCATAGAGTGCCCCCTGGTTCTAGTGTTGTGCGATAGAGAAAATAAATTTTCTCTATCCACCCTTTCTATACTGTGCATAATTTTATATACTTCAATCAGGTCCCCTCTCAAACGCCATCTCTCCAGACTGAAGAGGCCTAGACGTTGCAGCCTGGTTTCATAAGGGAGGTGTTCCAGACCCTTAATCATTCTGGTTGCCCTTCTCTGCACCTTCTCTAGTTCCACAATATCCTTTTTGAGGTGTGGTGACCAGAATTGTACACAATATTCCAAATGTGGCCTCACAATAGATTTATAAAGGGGCAAAATGACACTTGCTGTCTTATTTTCTATTCCCTTCCTATTTATTCCCAGCATTGAATTTGCTTTTTTCGCTGCTGCCGCACACTGGGTTGACACCTTCATTGAACTGTCCACCAAAACCCCAAGATCCCTTTCCTGATGTGTTGCAGAAAGCTCAGACCCCAACAGTTTATAGACGTAATTTGGATTCTTGGCCCCAATGTGCATTACTTTGCACTTGTTAAGATCAAAGCACATTTGCCACTTGGTTGCCCACTCACCCAATGCTAAGAGATCCCTCTGGAGCTCTTGGCAATCTCTTTCAGATTTTACTACCCTAAATAATTTAGTATCATCAGCAAACTTTGCTATTTTACTATGTACCCCTTCTTCTAGATCATTGATGAATAAATTAAAAAGCATTGGTCCCAGTACTGAGCCTTGAGGGACCCCACTTTTTACTTCTTTCCACCCTGAGAATTTGCCGTTTATTACTACTCTCTGCTTTCTGCCCTTAAGCCAGTCACAAATCCAGGACAGAACTTGTCCTTTTATTCCATGGCTGATGAGTTTACTCAGTAGCCTTTGATGTGGGACTTTGTCAAAAGCCTTCTGAAAGTCCAGATAGACAATGTCTACTGGTTCACCTTTATCCACGTGTTTATTGACACTCTCAAAGAATTCCAATAAATTTGTGAGGCATGATTTACCTTTGCAGAAGCCATGCTGGCTTTTGTTCAGCAATGCTTGCTCCTCCATGTGCACACTAATTTTGTCTTTAATAATGGTTTCCATCACCTTACATGGAACTGACGTTAAGCTAACTGGTCTGTAATTGCCTGGATCACCCCTGCATCCTTTTTTGAATATTGGTGTTACATTTGCTACCCTCCAATCCTCAGGTATGGAACCTGATGTTAGGGAAAGATTATATATTTTTGCTAGAAGTTCGGCAATTTCACATTTGAGTTCCTTAAGGACTCTTGGATGAATACCATCTGGTCCCGGTGACTTGTTCACATTTAGTTTATTAAGACATGCCAGGACCTCTTCCTTGGTTATTTCTGTACAGTTTAACTCTTCAGAAAACACAGGCTCAGCTACTGGCATGTGTCTTCTGTCTTCCTCCGTGAATACGGAAGCAAAAAATTCATTTAGTCTCTCTGCAATCTCCGTGTCTTCTTTAATTACCCCATTCTCTCCTTTACCATCTAGTGTTCCAACTGCTCTACTGGTTGGATTCCTACTTCTGATATACTTATAGAAGTTCTTGTTATTTCTTTTGATGTTTTTAGCAATGTGCTCCTCAAAATCTTTCTTAGCTTTCCTAATGGCCTTCTTGCATTTGTGTTGCCAGTGTCTATGTTCCCTCCTGTTCTCCTCATTTGGACAGCCTTCCATTTCCTAAATGAACTCTTCTTGTTTTTAATGACTTCATCTACTGCATTTGTGAGCCACATTGGTTTCTTCTTGGACCTAGAAGTCCCCTTTCTTCTTTTAGGAATGCATTCTAGTTGCACTTCCATTATTGTGTTTTTGAGTAGTCTCCATGCATTTTGAAGTGATTTAACTCTTTTGACTTTCCCTTTCAATTTCCTTTTTACTAATTTCCTCATTTTGGGGGAGTCTCCCATATGAAAGTTTAAGGTCTCTGTGCTAGACTTTATTAAGAACTTACTCCCTGTATTTAAGTTGAAGGATATTGCATTGTGGTCACTGTTCCCAATTGGATCAGCTACAGTGACGTCCTTTACAGGTCCTGAGCATTACTTAGGATCAAGTCCAGGACTGCATTTCCCCTGGTTGGTTCCATGACCATTTGCTCCATGGAACAGTCATTAAGTAGGTCTAGGAATTTTCTCTCTCTATCCTGAGTTGAACAGGAGTTCACCCAGTCTATGTGAGGATAATTGAAGTCCCCCATTATAACCACCCTATCTTTATGGGATACCTCCTTTACCTCCTGCTTTTCCCACCCATATAAGGGGATTCAAAGCGGTTGACAAACCTTCTGTTCTTCTCCGCACTACAGACACCCTGTGAGGTAGGTGGGGCTGTGAGAGCTCAGAAGAGAGCTGTGACTAGCCCAAGGTCCCCCAGCTGGATTCATGGAGGAGGGCAGAATCAAACCTGATATTCCCAGATAGGAGTCCAGCACCCTAACCACAAGACCAAACTGGCTCACACCCATACTTTCATTTTTTTTTTTGCTGGGGTAGAAAGTTACCCCATCAGTACCCATAAAGGGTATACACATTAGCGGGGTGGGGCAGAAGTGGGGGAGAAGTATCTCTTCTTCTGTCCCCTGCTGTGATCCATTCCAGCGGGATCTGATAGGATGTACCAAGAACGGTGGATAAAAATATACATGGTGTGTACGGTGCCATTTTTCTTGTAGCTTACAGAGGAAAAGCAATAATTTTGTACCAAGGGAAACTGCCGTGACAAAGTTCTTCTTTTGATCTGCTGCTATTTGGTACAACTGGGATGCATCATTCACTCTGCCTCTGATATCTCTTCCCACTAGGCTGCCTTCAACATGATCAGATGGCGCCCTGACATATGCCGAACACAAGATACCGCGCATTGTTTCGACTCCTGGGTGGCGAAGGACAGAGATGGGAAACGCAGCGGTAGGTGGCTGGTGTGCTTTTAGTCCCAGAGGGCATCGAATTTATTACACTACTTAATTAGAGAGGATAGGGGGGCATGTTAACAATATTTTTCAGCATCTCTCTCTCTCTCACAACACGACTGAAGGCGCATTCCCTGACTCAAGTCTTTGATGTCAGCCAGGAGGGACAGACTACTGTTTTCTCTTTTTGAGGACACTTTGTGGTGCTATAGATGGCCCTTTTTAAATGCTGCTTTTGTGACAACTTGTGATGCAGGTTTCCTAATTGCAGGACAGCTGGGCCAGGTGTATGGCTCAGTGGAGTTGGCCTCTAGCAAAGAAAAGATGAGCATGATATGCTTTCTTCGCCAGAGGCCCATTCCACCAAAATGTACCCCTGGCCCTGATTGTCCATAGCTATTCAGAGCACAGGGGAAGCCTTTTCTGTGTGTCTCTCACCCTGAGAGGTATAAGCGATGGCAGCATGCCTGGGGGTCTTTTCTGTGGTGGCCCCCTAGGCTTTGAAATAGCCTTCCAGCTATAGAGCAACAATTGATGCCTGATTCAAATGTATTTTTCCCCCCTGAGTGCTCTAATATTTAGCTCTCTTTTAATGTTGTTCTGCTTTGGTGAGAAGGTTACGTTTTAATTACGTTCTACCGTTTTTTGTCATGTTTTTATATGACATGATTTTGATTGAATATTGTGACCTGCCATGAGACCTTCTGGTGGGATATAAACGGCGTGGGATGAAAATGCCTAAACATGAACAAACAGCATAATAGGAACCTCACACCATGAGGACTGGTAGAAAAAACATAAAACACGACTGAAGTACTTAAATAATGCCTAACGCAGCAGCCAGGCAAACGGTCTGAAAGGTTCCCTTTTGCTTTATAAGTCACTGCAAAAGACAGGTTTTTCCATACTGGCAATTATGCTTCTGAGGATATCAATGGAATGGAATATTTTGGGCTGATTCTCTCCCCCCCCCCCGCCCCCCTGTGGAGTCACCCAATGTCCCAAGGAGGCTGAGCTGTGCTTCCTCACAGCTTTGTTTATATGTTGGCATTCTAGAGTTCACACTTCTGTCCATTTATTTTTCATCTAAAATTACACTACAGATGTCAGCTGGTACGCTGACGGTAGGATATTTGCATCACCATGGGTTTGTTTATTAATGGTCATTGTTAATTGAAGAATTATCACAGCATTTATATTCTTCAGAGCACGCCTTAGGAAAAAGAAGAGCTGGCTTTTCTACCCCGCTTTTCTCCCATTTAAGGGGACTCAAAGTGGCTGACAAAGCTTTTCTATTCTTCTCCCCACCACAAACACCCTGTGAGGAGGGTGGGGCTGTGAGAGCTCAGAAGAGAGCTGTGATTAGCCCAAGGTCGCCCAGCTAGCTTTGTTGAGGAGGAAGAAGAGTTGGCTTTTCTACCCAGCTTTTCTCACCCATTTAAGTGGACTCAAAGTGGCTGTGAAAGCTTTCTGTTCTTCTCCCCACAACAGAACACCCTGTGAGGTGGGGCTGTGAGAGCTCCGAAGACAGCTGTGACTAGTCCAAGGTCACCTAGGTAGCTTCGTGGAGGAGTGCGGAATCAAACCCAATATTCCCAGATAAGAGTCCAGCTCCCTAACCAGACCAAACTGGAAGGTATTGTAGATTTGTGTGTGTGTGTCTCCCTTTCTGGAATGTGGTGGAAATTTTTACTTAGCTTCTCAGTTTCAAATCACAAATGAAATGCCAAGGGTTTTTTTAAAAAAAAAAATGATTGTTTTTGCATAAAAATACAATAAAGCCTGATCGTTTGACTCTGCCATTATGTCGCCTATTGAAAATCCTTATTTCCTTAGCTCCAGAAGACACTAAATAAGGGCAGTTTAGTCCCATTAAAATATGGATAGATGTTCTTGCTCCAGAGTTGCTTTGATTTTTGTCTTAAAATACAAACTAATTACTGCAGTGCCGATATTTTTTCCTGGTTGCATGGGGTCTCTGATTATTCACAAAAACTTAAGATCTTTCCAGTGTGTCATTCAGGGTGACATATATGCTATTTCAGATCTGAAGAATAAAAGCTTTCCTCAAATTAGCATATGCTCTGATGTCTGCTTCCATCACCCGGTTCAGCTACTCACTTAAACAGGCTTCGAGGAAGAGCTAAAACACATCCCAGTGTAATTGCCGTGGCTCTGGAAATTCAGGGGCATGACAGTCTAGGATTAAAGGTGTTTTATCAGTTATGTAGATAATTATAAAAAATTAAAATCACGATCCAAGTGAATTAGTCCTGCTGATAACCGCGGGAACCACGTAGTGGTTGTTAAAATCCCTTGTGCCTCCGTAATTGCTTTGGTGCCAGTCAAAGCACATCTGAGATCACAGGGTCTCCTCAACAGTTCTGCAGCAAGACCAGAGCCCATTTGAGCTCCTTCCCCTCTTTGGACTCTTTCGGTTTCAGAACTCCACTGATACCATTTTCTTCCACGTTGTCCGTGAGGCTGCATCCATGTGGCCTTGGGAAGCAGCCTTGAAAAGAGTTTAGGCCATCATGCCTCCACATGCAACGAGGGGAGGCACCGTATGGCAAGAGTGCCGAAGAAGAAGAGTTGGCTTTTATATCCAACTTTTCTCACCCATTTATGGGGACTCAAAGTGGCTGACAAACCTTCTGTTCTTCCCCCCACAACAGACACACTGGCCATGGTGACACTTTCACTTTCAGCCTTCTTCAGTCTAGGAGTGTGCATGAATGCAGTTATTGGGATTCGATTCGTTTGAATCGAATAGCCGAAAATTTGATTCGATTTGAATCTTTAAAATTTGAATTTACCCAAATTTGATTTGAATTAAGTGAACTCAAATCTATTTGTTTGAATTTTCGATTTGAATTTGCACTTATGAATGTTGATAACAATCGTATGTGCCCGTATGTATTGTTATGCGTCTTGTACACATCCATTCACGTCCGTACGCATCTGTATGCATCCCATAGTTATCCCGTCTGCAACCTGTTTTTGTGGAAAAACGCTAGATGTGTACGGATACGGGAAAGATGCATACATACAAAAATGCATTGTGTACAAATTATAGTACGGGACGAAAACAGGATGCATACAGAGATAAAACAGGATGCATACGAAATGCATACAGATACGTATAACACATACGAAAGTTGCCGACATTCGTATCTTCAGATTCGAATCTAACATTCAAACAAATAGATTCGAATTATTTGATTCAAATTGGATTTTGTTGCATTCGGATTCTAAACATGCGAACTGAATGTTTGGATATTCAAATCGACTTGAATTAGAACACACACACAAAATTCGTGCATGACCCTGTTCCGAGATATCTTCTAGCATATGGCCAAGTGTGAACAGGCCCCAGGTGTGGCTCCCTGAGTGTGCACGCTCCACACGAGAGAGTCTCTCGCGGTCCCCATCTTCAAAGTGCAAAAGGCACATATACGGACTCTGAAAAGCCTCTGAAATTCTTGGCATATGATTATTGCATTAGAAAGGGTCAAGGAGTCCCAAGGCTCAGTTGGCTCTTCTTCTTTTAAATGTCTTTATATACACATGTAGACCTATAATACAAATAAGGATCTGAGTCTACAGTTTTTGAATTCCTATTTTGTGTGGTATTGTTTGCACTTTTTTGGGGGGGACGACAGAATGCATTTGAATTTTGATTCAAACACAGTTCCAATGTAAATATCTGTAGATACATGAGTTGTCACTATCTGTCACGCTTGGCTTTGTGAACTCACAAATAGCAAGGGAGTGAGAGCACCGCCCTTAAACTGTGCAAAAACACTACTTTCTGGTGTCAGTTTGTGAATACAGTCACTGATACAGGTGTGCTTGGTGGCTTCAGAGTCCTGACAGGAGGTGGCAGAAGCAGGAAAAAACAATATGTGATAAAGAGTGTTTTTCCACTGCAGCCCTTAGATCTGGATCTAAGAAGATCCGGATCTAAGGAATGGGTACATTTCTTAATCCGGATCTAGTAGATCCAGATTAAGGGAAGCACCCAATGTGTTTCCACAGGAGGTGTAGCACCCATTAGGAATGGGTGTTAACACCCCTGCTGTGGAAACAGCTTTGCACCCTTGTGGGGAATCCAGATCGACCCACAAGGGGTCGGGCCATTACCCCAGGTGTTTTGGGGGGCAGGGGGGGCAGCCTTCGAAGCAACTTCGAAGTGATTTTGAAGTCACTTCGAAGTGAATGTGAAGTCAACTTCGAAGTGACTTCGAAGTGACTTCAAAGCCAGTTTTGGGGTGGGTGGGTCCCAAAGGTGCATCCCCTCCCCCTAGCCTCCTTTGGACCCTATTGCCTGTTTCCAGTGGAAACAGGCTCCCTTTAATCCGGATTTTCTGGGAGAAGACCCCATTGTAGACCCCTTTAATGGGGTCTACAGAAAATCCGGATTAAAGGCCAAAATGTACCCATTAGATCCGGATTTCCCCAATGGCACTGGAAACAATCGGGTCCCAAATGGGTGCCGTAGTGGAAATGGGGTCATCCAGCTCACACCCAAATGGGTCCTAAATGGTTGCAAAAATTGGTACTTTTGACAGTGGAAAAACACCCAAATTTAAGAAATGAGAGGTGAGCAGAGTGTTAAGGCTGGAGTGAGAAACACAGAAAGGGAATCTGAATGAATGAACTTTATTTATTAGTATTAGGACCGTATCAACTTCACAAAAGACACAACCTTATAAATATACAAGGATAAAAACAAAAATAAAATAAAAATAACATCACTTATTTGTCCCCATCACCCTTACAAGACACCCTATTCAACTCAATGAATGATTTCCTAAATTTATTTATTTATTATCTATATTTATATGCTGCCGTATACCAGTAGGTCTCAGGGCAGGTTACAAGTTTTAAAACAACAGATTAAAACAATGATATCCATAAAAACACTTAAGAAAAAAACCCAGCATATTTAAAAACGTATACTAAATATTAGAAAACTATTGGGCAGCCTTAACAGAAAACAAAGCTACCCTGTATGTCACCTGGACGTTTTCTCTATCCTGAAGGTGAGTCAACTTATGTTCTACATTCTAGTGGGACACATTTTGTAAAAGGGGCCCAAGCAAGTTCTTATTGAGGAACACAAGGGACAGGTAAACAAGATATGAGAAAGATCTTCTACCATTGCTGCATCACAGACACACAGTCTTTCTTCATAAGTACCTGATGGTATCTCCTATACTTCACCATGGAGTCAATAAGTGCAACCACTGAAGGAAGTGATAAGATGCTCTGAGGAGGAGGAGGAGGAGAGTTGGCTTTTCTACCCCCCTTTTCTCACCCATTTAAAGAGACTCAAAGTGGCTGACAAATCTTCTGTTCTTCTCCCCACAGCAAACACTGAAGGAGGAGGAGGAGGAGGAGAAGCTGGTTTTTCCACCCCGCTTATCTCACCCACTTAAGGGGACTCAAAGTGGCTGACAAAGCTTTTCTATTCTTCTCCCCACAACAGAACACCCTGTGTGTGTGGGGGATGTGACAGCTCAGAAGAGAGCTGTGACTAGCCCAAGGTCACCCAGCTGGCTTCGTGGGGGAGGGCGGAATCGAACCCGATATTCCCAGATAAGAGTCCAGCTCCCTGACCACTAGACGAAACTGGCTCACAGTACTATAAGACATGTTGGAATGGCCCAAAGTCATGCAGATGAAAATCAGGTTTAGGGTATACCAGGGAGTAAATAAATGTAAATATAACTGAAATGTGTCCTATGCTAGGGAAGGAAGTGAAATGACACGAATAGAGAAGTACATAGAGCCCAGTTTCAAAAAGGGAAATGGAACCATGGTGATACAGATGCGATGGCATGGATTAGCATCTAGTGGGCAAATAGACATAAGCAGTATGCATTTGATGTGCAGGTACCCACAAAATATGCATGCATACACCTAAATCACGTGCAGACTAATCAAAATGCTCTGATACACATTCATGAGTATTTTACTGAAGTGGGAAAAATAAAACCTGATTCAAGGACAAAACTTGGCATGGAATGAGAACTATTAAATGTACTTAAGCAAAACATAGGAAGCAGCGGTTGCATTTCTTTTCATCCTCCACTTCTTACCAGTCAGCTGTTTTCATATGGGGCAGCTGGTGGGGGAAGAAGGAGGGGGAAACGTCATCAGGAAACCTGTTGTATTTGCTCAGGCTTTTTATTGGAATATAATGGTCCTGCTTATTATGCGGAAGCCATAACACCGGTGATTTCAATTGTCTTTGTTACTTTGTATTTTATGCTTGCATTCCCTCAGTCGGTTCAAAGCTGCTGAGAACATTGGCTACATGGAAAGCTGTTTTATAGCAGGTCAAATGGTTTGTCCTTGCAACGTAGCAAGGAGAGCCAACCGGGTCTCAGTTGGATTTCCCCAATCCAGTGCCGGCAATTTTCATCATCCTCAGCCAGCAATAAGCCAAAATGAGGGCGATAGATGATTTAAGGCTATTGGGCCCTTTGCAGCTTGTCCGTAGTTGTTGGAGAACGTGTCTCACCTGGAGCTGTCCCTGGTCCTGGAATAGATCAGCAGCTTTGTTGCATTCTTAGCATCAAAGACTGGTCCCCTTGCAGCTCCTCAGCAATTCAGGCTGTGGTCACACCTTCCCTTGAAACCGTCTTCAGTCCATCTTCAGCTCTGACTGCTCACAAATTTTCATTTTGATTTGTTTTATCTGTGGATGTTCCACCCTCCATTTGGAAACTTTCCTGAATGGAAAGTCCACAAATAAAATGGATAGAAAGGAAAAGGTGTGAATGGTCAGACCTGACAATGGACTGAAAAAGGTGTAAAGTGAAGGTGTGATCATGGTCTCAGTGAGAAGATGGAATGTCCTACTTGGAGCCGTCCCTGCTCCCGGAATAGCTCAGCAGCTTTGCTGTATTCTTAGCATTCTTTCTTCAGGCCAACTCAGACCAGACCGGACATTCCAGGCTATCCTTGTTCTATTCAGAAGGGGACAAAGAAATAGCAACCCCTCCCAGTATCCAAAGACAGTAGTTACTCCTTCCACCTCAGGCCAGGCCAGGCCAGGCCAGGCCAGGCCAGGCCAGGCCAGATTATTTTATTTTATGTTTATTGAAAAAGAGAATGTCTCTAGTTTGTACCCACTGGCAGAGGTCTACTAAAAACTGGTTTCAAGCAGCGACTTGTGATATAACTAGGGGTAGCAGGCAGGTTAGCTTAGGTGCTGCATAGCTACTCACAGGATACGACACAGGTCATAGGGAAAGTTATAAAGCAAGGACTCCAGTGCATTGGAGAACAGTTCTGATTTCAGACGGATGTGTACCATTTCCAATTTGCCTGAATCCCACTCCTTTTTTAAAAAACCCAAAAACATAAAATAATAAAAAAAGTGTGTGTTCTGGTCATCCCCTCGCTCCATTAGTAGAAATGTCATCGTCTGATCACTGATGCATCAGCTTCCCCAAGTGCAAATGCTCTTGACTTCAAATGCACTAAAACGGGATTCTAATGGACTTCTCATGTCATTTTTTTAGAGCAGATCTTCCAGCGTAACAGAGGCATTTCATTGAAATCCAGGACTGCTGCTGTGCTCTGAAGGAAAAAATATTGTTGCATCCCTCCACCAGGGTTTCTTTTAACCCAGTTTATAGTAGTTGAACAAATCTCCTTTTCTCTTTCTTCCCTTCGTTTCTGCAGCAATTATGGCCTTTTCTGCACGGCTCCTTGTTCCAGATTGGATCTCAGACTAGGGGCTTGCCATCCGCATGCTGGTACAGATGAGAGCAGGCCCATCTCTCAAAGCTGAATCTAACATTAGGGGTGCGCAAAAATGCAATTTTTGACATTTGATTTGCAACAAATCAAATATTTAAACATCCGAATTCTTACAAGTAAAGAAAAATGAATGTCTGGGCATTCAAACAGATACGAATACATTCGTATCTATTTGTTCAAATATTCAATATGTATCCTGTGTGGATCCTATTTTGCATCCTGTGTGCATCCTGTGTGGATCCCATTTTGCATCCTGTGTGCATCCTGTGTGGATCCCATTTTCATCCTGTATGTGTCTGTATGTGTGCGTACGGATATGCACAAGATGCATAAGGATATGTAGATATCCATACACATATGAATGTCTGAATTATTCATACGAATAACTCAAAATATCCGTATTCATACGAATACTAAAGTACAAGTGCCTGGACATGTGATTCAAATATGAATGTCCAAATTCGTACAGATCTGTACGAATGATGAATATTTTGAATGTTCGTGCACTTCCCTATCTGGGAAGCCCAACAATCTTTAGTCTGCTGGAGACTTTGTCCTCAGTCTCCCCAAAAACATCTTCATAGAGGGCAGAAAGTGTTGTTGCCAACTTTTCTCTGACCTGCTACCATAAAATGAATGTTACTTGATGAACGTCGGGACAATGGGAAATGCAGCTGACTTTTAATTTCCAGCAGTGCGTTGTGTTTTAAATCATACTATTTCAGAACAGTAGCCCCATCACACCATTGCTCCTGCTTCCAGGGGTTGCTGATGCCATGGCAGCACATTGGCATTGGCGATGGTCTTGGGACTTGGGTCAATCTGACTGCTGTGTCCTCTCTTGCCTGCAGAAGCCAGATCATGTCGCCTTTGCTTTAGCTGCTACGCAGAGTCAGCCTATTTCATTTACAAATGGCGGCAACATTTGTATGTGCCGATACAGAGCGTTGCGCATCCCGTATGCATCCAGACACATCCATACATGTCCATATGCATCCCATAGTTATCCCGTATGCAAACCCGTTTTCGTTCCATACTGATCCATACAAATCCATACGGATGCGGGAAAGATGGGTATTGTAATGGTCAGCCAAGAGGAGGACTCAGAGGATGAGGAGGACTCACTTCCTCAGGTACAGGAGGAACCTGAGGTGATGCCAGGACCCAGTTCTGACCCCCCAGTCCCGTTGGAGCCTGGGGTTCAGCAGCCCAGCCTTACTACAGCAGAAGTGCAGGATGGGGGAGACATGAAACAGCAGAGCCCAGAGATCCCTAGCTTTAAGCAAAGGAGAGCAGAGAAGGAAGGGTTAAGATGATCAAAAAGGCTTGCAAAGAGACACGCAGATCACCTACAGCTGTGAACTGAGTCTGTAAAGATAAAACACCGGGCAGATGCCCAAGCCCTTTGTCAGAAACTTTTGGTTTTCCTTTAGAGAAAGCTGCTGTATCTGACCCCTAGACCTTGAATACTTGGCTACCTTGACTACGGACCGGACTGTTGCGTTGCTCTCACAAACCCTGGACTTGGACTGTCTCTCGACTTCTCTCTCTGGATTACGTTTGCTGTGTTGCTGGA
This sequence comes from Aspidoscelis tigris stejnegeri, assembly GCA_023333525.1. NCBI lineage: Eukaryota > Metazoa > Chordata > Lepidosauria > Squamata > Teiidae > Aspidoscelis > Aspidoscelis tigris. Next base: position 9,573,083 of record JALMGA010000013.1, read on the forward strand.
ACTGCCTTAGCAAGTGAGCTGTTTCTTATCAGCTGTGTGTTTGTGTGCGTGTGTTGGCAGCTTTCCCAGACAGGTATGAGCAAGCACACATGCGAATGTCCAGATAATTTGAACAAATGGCTCCGAAATTTGTTCGAATTTTAAAATGTGAATTTATGGGATGTCAAAATTTGGACAAATTCAATCGAATTTCGAATACATTTGAATATTTGTGCACACCCCTTCGCTGGTGAGCTCTTTTGCATTGCAATTGAGGGAGCCCTGGCTTTGTTCTAAAAAGCCACAGTGTCCCATTGACATCTGGTGACTCCCATGTGAATTTCTTCAGTTCATAAGAAATGTCTTGGGAAGATGGTGAGCTTTGATTGCTCTTCCACCTGGAATAGAAGTGGCTAAACTACGCTGCCAGTTCAGAGGCCTGATCCAGAAACAAAAACAATACAGGGACAGTGTGGGTGTGGGTGGAATCCTGCTCCCCAGAGCTGACAAAGAGCCAGTGCAGGCGACAGGCCAAATATAGTTTAATTTCTTTTGATCTAAAACGATTCAGTATTTTGGAAGGGGAAAGAAGCCAGCGTTAAAAGGGGCGGAAAGAGCACACCATTTCGGCTTAGAGATACTTATCTACACGAACCAGAGACCATTACTTTCTTTGCCCTCTGACAATGTGCACTTTCTGTTCAGCCTTTTTCTTGCAGCAAAGTTATGTGGAAATGCCCTTCACCGCCTATCCTCGCTACAGGCAAGTGTTGCTCTTGATCAAAAAGGAAAGCAAAAAAAAGCGACGCTCGTGTTATCACATCAGCTTGGCGGTATCCCCTACCCCACCCACCTGCCATGTGTCCAACAGTCAGGACAGGTGAGGGGCCTGTTTTCTTTCCTTCCCCTTAACCTGCCAGTCCTGTGCAGGACCTGCAGCTCTTTCGCTAGGTGCATAAACCATGCCCTTTGGATTTGTGCTAATTCAATAAGCAAAAATTAACGCGATTTTTGAAAAACAACAACAAAACAACAACTACAAATGCTGTGTCAAGGAAACAATGTGATTAATGGTTAATTAACAGCTGTCTTAATATTATCAATTGCTAAGTCACTCATGAAGAACAAAGATTCAATGATTTGGGGGACCTAAATTAATCCTTCATGACAGGGCCTTGAGGCCCTGTCACAGCAAGCATCTGGTGATCTCATTAGGGGGGAGAAGGAAAAATGAGAAAAAGGCTAGAATGGTTTCAGGCTGCAAGAGCACTTGCAGCCTGGATATGCCACTCAGCTAGGCCAAAATATTTGCATTCATGACAATTAAGGGCAAAGAGAGATGCTACGTTTCAAATGTGGTGCGCCTGTCTTTATTGACCTGAAATACAAGTGCATTCAAGTGACCTCTGTGTGTCTGTGTCTGTTTGCAATGGATCACAGAAAAGCCAGATTTGATAAGGACCTTGTCTAGTGCTTTGGTCTAGTGGTTAGGGAGCCACTCTTATCTGGGAATACCAGGCTTGATTTTGCCCTCCTCTGTGAAGGCAGCTGGGTGACCTTGGGCTAGTCATAGCTCTCTTCTGAGCTCTCACAGCCCCACCCACCTCACAGGGTGTATGCTGTGGGGAGAAGAACAGAAGATTTGTCAGCCACTTTGAGTCCCCTTAAATGGGTGAGAAAAGTGGGTAGAGAAGCCAACTCTCCTCCTCCTCCTCTTCTTTAGGCTAATCTTTATGGCTTGATCTACCTTGGCCTTCCCGAGACTCGCCATATTGGTATGGCCAATGTTGGCATTGGGGGGACTGGCACTAGCACTTCATGGCCAGTTTGCCACCTTTTGTGACCAACAAGCCATGCCACATGACTGAAACTTGGGCTGTTTGAGGCAGCTGTTCATTGGTGGGCCCAGGGTTGCATCAGTGGTACAGGGTGTCCTCAAAATGGGAAACCCTATGATTCTATCAGTGTATCCAGTCCACAGCCTCAGAAGAAGATCTGGAGCATCAAGGTAGGAAGGCCTGCTCCAGCCTGGGGATGGGCCTTAGATGATCCCACGGGTGCATGTGAACATCACCAGCAACCCTTCTTAATCCTAGTGAATTTTCACAGCCTCTTGAGTTGACAGTTGAATTAAGAAATCACAAATCAAGGAAGAATTATATTTAGGAAACACCCTAGGGAAATGTAGTTGCAGAAATCAGGTCAAGACCAGCAGTTGAAATTAAGTGAAAGATAAAACAACATCATTGTCCACAAATTCCAAAGTTTTTCACCTTTCTTTTCTTTTCTTTTTTAATTTTCAAACCTTTTCACCTGTACCAATGAAATGTGCAGATGCAACCACTCTGCTAACAAAAAAGTGAGAAGATTTTAATGGCCTTAGCAATCAGAAAAGAAGAAGAGAGTGAGAAGCTGGGATGAATCCTAAATCCTAATAAGAAGATGATCATGTTGATAGGACCAATCACTGGTTTCCAGCTGGAGGATGAAGCTCTGGAAGCCGCTGATGACATTTGTCTTCTGGATCCATGATTAACAATAAAGGGTCTAGCTCTCAGGATGCGCTCTAAAGCTTGGAGGGGTTTAGAGAAGAAGTTGAAGTGTCACTCAACACGAAGAGTAGAATGATTCATCTCATGGTGTTTAGTGCTATGTTGTATGGAGGTGAAAGCTGGACAGTGACAAAGCAAGACTGGAAATGTGTAGACTCTTGAGAACTTTGGTTCTGGAGAAGGCTCCAGAGCAGTGGTTCTCAACCTTCCTAATGCCACGACCCTTTAATACAGTTCCTCGTGTTGTGGTGACCCTAACCCTAACCCTGGGAAGAACATCAGTGAGGGGTTTAGAGAAGAAGTTGAAGTGTCATAATATCTCACTCAACATGAAGACCAGAATGATTCATCACATGGTGTTTAGTGGTATGTTATATGGAGGTGAAAGCTGGACAGTAACAAAGCAAGACTGGAAATGTGTAGACTCTTGAGAACTTTGGTTCTGGAGAAGGCTCCAGAGCAGTGGTTCTCAACCTTCCTAATGCTGCGACCCTTTAATACAGTTCCTCATGTTGTGGTGACCCCAACCTAACCCTAACCCTAACCCTAACCCTAAAATTATTTTCATTGCTACTACATAGCGACCCCTGTGAAAGAGTGGATCAACCCCAAAAGGGGTCACAACCCACAGCTTGAGAACCACTGCTCCAGAGGGTATCATGGATTCTAGACCTCAGTGAATACACAAGTGACTTGGCTTAAACTGTTATTAGGAATGTGCACAAATGGGTTTTTTTTTTGCATTCAATCTGTACTGAATTGAATGTAAGAGAATTCATATTCGTTTGAATAGATCCCTTTGAATGTGGTAGATTCTATTCAATACGAACGAATTTGTATGAATTCGTATGCATATCCAATACATATCCGTATGTATCCAATTCATGTCTGATATATATCTGATAAGTATCCATAACATATCCACTCTGAAAGTGTCAAATCCGCCCTGAATCCATTTTGAATCTGCTCTCAATCCATGTGGAGTGCACTCTGGATCTGTTGCAGATGTGACTGGTGTGGTCACTTTCTCACCTCCCCAGAATGTTCTGAAACATTCGTATGAACACAAATATCAATGTATGAATGTCGCAAGATGCGATTCATATACGAATGCCCAAATTTGTGCAAACTCATACGAATTCTTACGAATATCAAATGTTACCAATATTTGTGCACATCCCTAACTGTTACACTTTGGAAGCAAGCGCAAAGCTCCCCAGAAAACCTGGTGGTTCTAGGGGAAGCAGGAAGAAAAAGAGGCCAGACATCTAGTAGGTGTAGACACTCATTTATGACAGGAATGAAAACGTAGCTGGCAGAACCAGGAGGCAGTTTGGTCTTGTGATTAGAGTGATAGACTCTTATCTGATAGTCTCCCCACAAGAGATCCCCTAAATACATAAAAGCGACTCACAGCAGTTCCAGGAACAGTGGACACTAGGCTGACTAAGGGCGATTTTGCACTTCAACTCCCATCCTAGTGAGGCAACGGTCTGGAACGCTTTGGGTGCCCACGCTTGCAAACGCCCAATGCGCTTGACACTTAAGCACGGGCTAAGCGGCAATTACCACCATTACGGCAACATTTGTGGGACCCTGGCCACAGCGTCAGCATGCCTGCAGAGGTGCAGATACAGCATGCTGGGCTGTAGTAGCCCTCCCACTAGTACAGGGCTGAATTTGCACTTGGGGCTCTGGCACAGTGCAAATTCAGCCCAGGTGTGGAGTAGTTTTAACTTCTCCACACCTATATGCGTGGGAGAAGCTCTAGCACGCGGCTCTGTGATGTGCGGATGCAACACCTTCACGTTCAAGGTAAGAGTGCAAAGGCCAAAAGATTGCTTTAAATGGATCCAGGGCATTCGAAGGAAATGTTGATGAGAACCTGTATCAGTGTTTAAAGACGCAGCTTGGATGCATAAAAGAATACTGGCTGCATAAACGTCTGGCTGTTGCTAGCAAACACAAAAAAATAAAAAGTCTAAGAGCTCTCTAAAAATAACTCTCTAAAGTTCAGCATTGCAACTTAAAGGTGACTTTGAGGAGACCCAGAAAGGGGCGGCGGAGGCAAGGAAGGGAGCTAAGCCTACGGAGAACCTTTGAGGGGTCTGTCCCACTCTTAGAGGAGGTACTTTGAAATTATGTAATATTTCCTTTGTTCTCTGACAGAAAAGGAATCAAATGAAGCCGCCTCTATGCTAGAAGCCGGGGATGTTATTAAAGGAACCCTTCAGTAATATTTTATAGAAAATTCTGTTTGTGATTTATTAATAGCTGTGCATGACAGAGTCGTGTTTATGATTTAGGTAATGACTGCACGAGACAGGCCCGAAATTAAAAACAAAACCAGGGATTTAAATATCTGGCGGGGGGGAGGAGGGGAAAAAAGGGGGGAAATGACGTGACTTTAATGGGTACAACAAATAAAGACTTCAACTCGAGACAATAAAGGCCGACAAAGTGATCTCCATAATTAATCTGCTTCAACGAAAGTAGACAAAGCTGCTTAACGGAGCACCTTGGAACGCCTCTGACGTTCTGAAATTAAAACAAAAGGCAAACATTAGCAGCCAAAGCTTTCTTGCTTTGTTTCTGTCTGAAAAGCCACAGCAGCATAAAGCAAATCAACCTGGGGGACCTTCCCTAAGTTGATTGTCCCCCGCCGTGCCAGACTGGATTGATGGACGCCTGTGCCAAAACATCTGGAAGGCACCAGGTTGGAATAAATAGAGTTCACGCCGGTGGCAGAGGCAGGTGGTTCTGTGAGCAAGGTTTTGTCAAAGCAGCCACCGCAAGGGATCCGATCAAAGGGTAAACCGATCTTGGCTTTTAAGAACATATAAGAGAGGTAACCGGATTCGGTCATCGGGATCTTGGGATGGGCTGAAGCCCAGTGGTAGAGCAAGTATCCTGGGAAGGGGAGGGTCGCCAGTTCAGTCCCCAGTAGGGGTGTGCATAAATGTAATTTTTGATATTCAGTTTGGTTCGAATGAATATTTGAATGTCTGAATTTGTATGAAGAGAGAAAAAACACATGTATTAAAATTCGAACAGATTCAGATACATTTGTATCCATTCATACGAATATTCAATTTGTATTTGATGATACGAATGCCGACAGCATTCGTACGTGTTGGTACACATCTGTACGCATCCCATTTTTATCCCGTATGCAACCTGTTGTCGTCCTGTGCATACCCGTACCTACGAATAAGATGCGTACAAATACGTATGTAATGTGTATGTATCTGTACACATACGAATGTCCGAATGATTTGAAACATTTGAATTCATTTAAATGCTAAAAACGAATGTATAGACATTCAATTCAAATTCGAATGTCCACATTCGATCGCATTTTGAATGTTTTGAATATTCTTGAACATCCCTAATCCCCAGCTTCTCCTCAAAAGCAGGTAATGACAAACCACTTCTGTATTACTTCCAAGAAAACTGTGCAGAGGTGCCTTTGGCGTTGTGTGCCTATGCAGTCAACCAGGAATTGGCCACAACTTGAAGGTGCCCGACAACTACAACAGAATCTAGGACAGGATCTGCACTGGGCCTGCGTCCCCAGACCAGCAGCCCCCATGGAATGCCACATCTGCATTGTGGACTTGGCCACTAGGGATGCATGTCTCCCATGAAATGTGGCATCTCCATGGGACCTGGTGCTGGAGTCTGCTTCAAAGCAGTTTCCCTTGCCTTCCTGTGGGTAAACCAACCCAAGCGTATGTGCAAATTCGAATGGAAAATTGGAACAAATAGATTAGAATTTGCTTAATTCAAATTTGAATTGAATTGAGTCAAATCCTGAAAACTGCACTCGTGCACACCCCTAGACAGAGCTATGATGGTGGCTCCATCCAGAAGATAAGTGAAACACACTGTTGCTGGACAACTCATGACTAGGGCTGGTTTTTCCAGCAATGATTTCTAGCGCTTTTTAGGGGGAACACGAGCAACTCTGCCATAGCTGCACAGCAATGGCATTACATCCCTGCTGCCTGGAAGGCGTTTCATTGATCCATGGAATTTGCTGCCAGAAGAGGTGGTAACAGCAACCAGCCTAGATGGCTTTAAGGAAGGGTTTGACAAATATATGGATGACTTGTGAATCAATGGCTACTAGAATGGATGCCTAAGTACATCTTTCAGGCTGGGGGGACAAGCAGGATGCTTCTAAGGCCATTTGGCTGGGATTTGAGAGCAGGAGAAGGTTTGCCCTTGTCTCTGCTTGAGATGCTCATGGGCAATTGGTGGGCCACTGTGTGAGACAGGATGCTGGACTAGATGGGGTGTGGCCTGATCCAGCAGGGCACCTTTTATGTTCTTATGTTAACCTCAAAAGGTTGTTGTAAGAATAAAATGTGGGAGAAGAATAATGCGCACTCCCTTAAAACCCTGGATTACCTTGGTTAATCCATAGTAGCTAGATCTGGATCAACCTCAGGCAGAGGCATTTGCACTGAGTGAGCTTTAGAACAGCCAATGTGTCCTCAAGGGAGCCAGCACGAATATAAGCCACATTGATCTAGTCTAGCACTAATCCATGTTGGTGACCGCTCAGCGCAGTTCTGATCCGGATCTAAGACATCTACTCCTATGAAGACAAGGTGTTCTCAGCAATTCCCTGATCTGGAACAAAGTAAGCGCCATTGGCATTGTGATTTAAGCAGAAATGAATGGATGTATGAAGAAGGAAGCAGAATATTCTGTAGATGAGAAAAGAACAGTTTGATAACTGTTTGTAAACAAAAACCAGAGGGTTTTCATTCTAAAAACATAAGCTGTCTGCAGACAAAGAAACACCTTGAGCAGAGTTTGGAAAGTTACCTTTTATACCCTGCAGTTCCTTATCGTCCTTGCTTATGGCGGCCAAACACCCATGAGGGGCTGCAACTATTCATGATAAACAACTTTCAAGCCGTGGCTCTAGCAACCTGTGGTGTGAAAAGGAGAAATTCTTACTCCCTTTTTGTTTATCATGTTCATCCAAATATCCAGCCAGAAAACAAGCGTCTCCTCTGCACGCTCCTTCAGAACATTATATTTGTCTTGGGTACCAGAGGTGTCATCTCAGAAATGTAAGTACCTAGTTGTTTTCTGTAGCTACATCTTCCATAGTCCCCCAAGATTGCCCGTGGACATAATTTAATGCACGTTTAAGCAACAAAATACTTGTATAATGAAGTCTAAAATAGACTGTACTTCTCACTTAGTCAAAATGGATATTTCAATTAAATATTAAGCAGTCAAGTGCACGCGCTGCCATTTTGGCTTCTTAAGTAACAGCATTCACAATCAGAGCCTTTAAAATTGAAGAAATAATTAGCTAGTTCTTCCACTGGGGCAGATATTCGCTTGCTCAGACAGGATGAAATATGGCTTTGACAGAAGAGGCCGTTGAGCCTGGGCTTTCACTACAGCCCCAAAGGACTCTCCATCCTGTCACCTGAGTTTTAATCCAATCCTAGTCCACTTCTGGAATGAGAGAATGCATCAGAAAAAACGATGAGTTATTTTCTTTCCACTTTATCTAACCCAAAGGTGGATTTTTTTGAGTCGGATAACACTGAAAGAAAGCAGTCTGACACTTTTCTTTGTGTTCTCTAATTCTGAAATAGGAATGAAACTGGATTAAAACTCAGGTGTGAACACAGCCACCCAGAACCCTAGACCTGAGCGCATCGGGTCCCCTGAGGATCTCCTTAGTGGCAGGAGCGCTTGTTAATGCAAGTCATGTCTGGCTTCCATTCACAGTTTCCACCCAACATCTGAAGTTATTGTATATTGGGGAACAAAGAGATGGCCTTCTTGTAGTTATTCCCCTTTCAGGTCTCAGGACTGAGGTTAAGAACCTAATAGGAGCCCTGCTGGATCAGGCCACAGCCCATCCAGTCCAGCATCCTGTCCCACACAGTGGCCCAACAATTGCCCATGGGCATCTCAAGCAGAGACAAGGGCAAACCTTCTCCTGCTCTCAAATCCCAGCCAATGGGCCTTGTCTTAAGTCCTTGGAGACCAGGCATCAAAGTGGGCACCTGGTTTTCCCAGGGACTTTCTTGGCCAGAAAGGGACTTTGCTGTAACAGGACAATCCCAGCACTGAGGCCACTTCAGCCAAGAATGAAGACTTGCCACCGCTGTTTCCTTCACCTGGTAAAAGGTAGCGGCCACAGAGTTGGTGGGAAGGCTTCCCTACTAGAATCCACCCCTCATGGCCCACCTTCACCCACGAGCAATATCCTGTCATGCCAAACTGTCCTCTGCCCTTCCACCAGTTGAAGCTTACTGGGGGGCACGTAGTAGTAACAGGAGGTTGGTGTTGACAGACTGTTTTGGGCCGAAACAACATGATTCTGGATGGCTTTCTTGTCTGAGATGGACAAAGAAGCTATGGTGTGATCATGGCCTCAGAGGGGCAGGGACACACAAGAGGGTCTTTTCTGTGGTGACCCCCAAAATTTGGAAATGCTTCCTTCTGAAGGTTTGCTAGGCATATGCCTTATATGGTTTTTGACACCTGGTTAAAACGCATCTTTTATATTTAATTTCCCCTGAGTGTTGTCCTGCCAGGGAGAGAGGGAGGGTTATATTTTAAATATGTTTTATTATTATTGTTGTGACCCACTCGGGACCCTTCTGGTGGAGAGTGTTGTTACCAGGGACCCATCTACACTTAGGTTTTAATCCAGCTTCAGTCCATCTTCAGAGTGAGAGAACACACCGGCAAAGTGACAAGCTGTTTTCTTTCTGCATTATCTAGCCCAATGGAGGGATTTTCCAAGTTAGATAATGCTGAAAGCAAATGGCCTGTCACTTTCCTGATGTGCTCTCTCTCTCTGAAAGTGGACTGAAGCCAGATTAAAATGTCAGTGTAGCTGGGCCACAGGAATCATTCCCCGCTCCCGTATTGATATGGCACCAGGCAACAACAGCTTGGGCTATGAGTAGGTGCCACAGGTGAAAGGCACATGTGAGCTCAGTTCAAAGACAATATTATAACAGCTGCCCATCACAAAGTAATCCAAAGAGGCCCTGTAACTGGAAGGAGTGGCACCATCTCACTGGGCAAGGGAAACTCAAGTGGAAAAATACCCCAGTGGTGTGGAAAATGCCTGTTCTCCACTGGAAGCCAGGTTTGTTTAAGAAATAGGAGATTCACCTTTAGGGGTCGGCACGAATATTTGAAGACATTCAGAATCTGATCAAATTCGCCCGAATCTTGACATTTAAATTCGAGTCAAATGTCCATAAATTTGAATTTAAACATTTGAACAAATTTCTAATTTTGAATCTGTTCGAATTATTTAGACATTCATTTGTGTATGGGTTCATACATGATGTATACTTGCACGTACGTATCTTTCCCGCATCCGTATGCATTTGTGTGGATCCGTATGGGATGAAAACAGGTTGCACGTGGGATAAATAAGGGATGGATACAGGCGTGTACGGATGTGTTTGGGATGAGTAACAATTTGTACGGGCACACACAAATGTTGACATTCATAAGTGCAAATCTGAATAAAAAAATTAAAACGAATAGATTCAAATTTGCTTAATTCAAATCGAATTTGGGTAATTCGAATTTTAAAGATTCGAATCAAATTGAATTTTTGGCTATTCGATTTGAATCGAATCCTGAAAATTGCATTCAGGCACACACCTATTCACCTTTCTTTCCCCGAAGAACCCAATAATCTAATTTACTACTTTGCGCTTCTCTGCTGGACATTTTCCTCTGCTGAGTAAGGTTGTTTTTCCCTTTTATCTTCTCTTTGACTGCTCTGACCACCAGCAATTCCTGAAGGTGTTGATAAAAGACTTTCCCTTTATTTACTGTCTGTTCTGTCTGTGAAAGGAGATAGAGGCTGAATGGAGGACCAGACAGAATGGATGCAAAGTTTACTGATCTGCGCTCAACTGGTTTTGACCATCCAGATGTTTTCAATGATAGTTCTAAATCAACCTCTGGGTGTTTTTTTTAAAAGGGAGAAAAATTCAACAGTTTAAAAATGTCCTCACCTATGCACACTCACACCCCTTGGGCCTTTCTCACAACACTACAACACTACTATGTCTACACACTACTGGGAAACAGGATGCAAGATTACATTACACCTGCTGCTGTCCCAAGACGCCCTTGTGGCCTAGTGCTGTGAGCTCTGATCCTGCTGACGCACTTCATAGGGGGAAATGTCTCGACAGGCGGCAAGGCAAAGATACCTTCACCTTGGATGTGAGGTGTCTTCACAGTTGTGTTGTAACTGCACAAGTGACTCAACACCACACCCACATTCTTCCCAGATTCATTCCACGTGTGGCTGCCCCTTTCTTTATCCACACCAGAGAGTGCTAGCATGGCTGGAGACCACATTTATCTGGTCTACCGTTAATTTGGATTAGATGAGAGAGAAATTCATAGGTTTTAAAATGTCCCCACGTATGCATATTTGCTCACCATCTTTCCTAATATATGCATTTTAGTCAGGATATGTCTCTGAATACAGCAGCCTTGTATCTGATTTTTATTTTTGCATATATGGTTGACTAAAATCTTTTCCTAGCAGACCTGCCCTGCAATATTTGGGGGAGTGCTAATTTTATATTTGACATGAGGTTGGGGACAACATTTTTTGCAAATTTATGCTCAATATTAGAGTACAGTAGACAAATTTCTTCCCCTTCAACTTGTCCTTTTTAGCTATCATCCTGATCTTTGAAGCACGGGTTAAAAAAACAATCCTGAATGCACAGCACGGAAGCATTTTGCTTTTATTGTTTATCAGCTTCTTATGAAAGATGAAAGCCTTAAGTATTTTAATGCATTTTGGCCGATTACTGATGCATTTTTATTTGGTGATTTTTAGTTTTTGTTATCCATCACTGGGGGTTTCTTAGAATGGTAGTAAATAAATGCAAACAACAGCAAACAATTTATAGCAGCCCAGCCAGCCAATGTGAAAATGCTGGGAGGTCAGCTGGCTGCATTCGTTCCAAAACACAGGTGGGGAAATCCACCTTCTGTGTCAAAATAAGCAGTTGCCTCAGCTGGTCTAGCCTTTTGGTTGGCTCAGGTAGCCACCTGTGACAGTGGACATGGTGGGAGCGTCTGCTGGAGGCTGCTGACCGGAAGGAAAGCAATGCAGGTAGGAGGGACAGGTTGGACTGCTGGAAGTCAAGGGATGCCCTTAAGCCTGAAATTCTAGCAGATCCAGAGGAAAATGGGCTTTACTCCACCTAACCCTGACCAGAAGTATGCATGAATGAGGAAGGAAAACTGGACTCAGGCTGTAAGCCAGTAGCGGTGGTGGGTGCTACCCGCTTTGTCCTTTAGGGCCAAACACTCTTGCTGGCTTCTCCTTCTAAGCCAGGGGTGCTCAAATGCAGTATTCTGGGGCGTTTTCTGCACTTACTGTCATTAAACCTAGATCAGTGTGTCCAGATTAACCAGACACATCGATCCAGATTACCTGGACCCTGGAACACCTTTAGGTCAAGACAACTTGACCCACATTAACATGCAGATGTGGAGGCCTAGAATTTGCACCAGAGGCTCCTCATTCCAGATCAAAAGATAACTGCAGAAAGGCCCCAGATGTTCCTGAACTACAACTCTCAACATTCCGCATTCTGGGAGCTGGCATTCAGGAACATCAGGAGATCTGCAATTGAGCACCCCTATCCCAAGCTATTTCCAGAAGGTGCTACCTGCGTGTTGATTGGCTAGGCTGTCTGGCTAGCCTAGCCACTTTCTCCCAGTGCATTAAAGACAGGCCACCTGGGAGCGATGGGTCAGCCCAGGGGAGTCATCCACTGCCCTGAGGATATCAACTTTTCTGCTGATGCTCCTTCGCAATACTTCAGGGAGCAGCAAGAAGGAACCGTGAAGTGTGGTGACGATGAAAATCCAGATGTCAAGCTTATCTGGACACTTACCTAATTAGTCTGCCATGCACTAGGGCTGGGACACTTCTGGTAAAGATGAACCACTCACATTTGACACGTGGAAAGCTCCCCAAAGCGCCCATTACTGGCCAGAAGGGTGAATGGTCCTCCTGTTTACCAGCCCATGCCACTGCCTCCAAAGCCGGAAGTTCCACCTCCTAACTGTCACGACTGGCCGCTGGTGCAGAGGAACGTGTTCACACACAGGGTTGTATTGTGGTCGATCACGTCAGCAACAGCGGACGTGACCGAACGTGGCTATGATCCAACACATGGTGCCCACTACTCTGCCGCTGACCGAACGCCCCTCTCATGACTCTATGACCAGTTGCCATTCCCAACACGGCTGGGGGTGGGCCCAGGGATTGGAGGTCTGGTCATGTCAGAGGTCAGCAATAAAACACGTCTGCCACTGCCACTGCACCTGAGGGGACAGCGTGATCCCCACCCACCAAACGCAGGGAACCAGAAGTAGAGCGAACGGTGGCAATGCTGGATGTTCCAGGTAAGCTTTTGGACATGGCAGGTAAAAGTTAGGTATCTTGTGGAGCACAATTTTGTTGTTTTATTCGGCAGGTGAATGGCTCCAACCATTCCTGTTGCTCATTGGCTTAGAATGGTCTCCAGAGACCATTCCAAGCAGGTAAGTGTGAATTCAGCCTTTATGGCCTTTATGTAAATTTCATGCAATACAAAATATACATAAAACCCAACCAAGTTAAAGTCACAATGCTGACTCTTTCAGCTAGGTTCTTCACCATCTGCTTCCTTAGGCCTGCAACAGGGGCACAGAAAGTGACAGCATTGCATGTGAGCTATTTGTTTCGATCTAGGGATGTACATGCATCTTTGTAACATTAGTTATTCATTCAAATTCATCTAAATTCAGACATTTGTACACAAATTGAATGTTACGCAATCTGTACATTGATATCGGTAAGAATATGAATCTTTTTGGACATTTGTTTATGGGTATTTTTCCACTGGCACTAAGTACCCATTGAAGCACCCATTAAGGACCCATTTGGCTGAGAGCCGGATGACCCCATTTCCACCACAGACCCCATTAGGGACACATTTGTTTCCACCACAGCTAGGTAAATCCGGATCATTATGGATCCTTCAGGACCTATAATCTGGGTTTCGTGTAGACCCCATTAAAGGGGTCTACAATGGGGTCTTCAGCCTTAGAATCCAGACTGTAGGGAGCCTGTTTCCACTACAATCCAGCAATGGGGTCTAGAGGAGGCTCAGGTGGGGAGGCAACCATGGGGGGGGGGTGCCCCAAAGTCAAGACTTCGGAGACCCTCCAAAGGCAGCTCTGAAATCCCTCCCAAGAGGTGGAAAGAGGTGCATATTAATGAGGCTGACTCATCAGTGCTCACAGGAGAGATACAAGCAGGAGCTAATTAATATGCACCTCTCTCCTAAGGGGTTTGTCTTCAGAGCCCGTGCTAATCTCCAAGGCAAATTCAGAGATTGCACCCCCTGTCCCCCAAAACACCTGAGGTGACAGGCAGACCCCTTGTGGTCCAATCCAGATTTGCCACATGGGTGCTCCAATGTTTCCACAGCAGACAGGCTAGCACCCATTGCTATTGGATGCTAGACCACCCATGGAAACACATTGGGTACTTCCCTTAATCCAGATCTACTAGATCTGGATTAAGGGAAGTACCCATTCCTTAGATCCGGATCTTCTTAGATCTGGATTAAAGGAGGACGGTGGAAAAACACCCAAAATTGGGGAGTGTAGAAAAGCAGCTGTGCCAGTCACATCTGCAACGGATCCAGACTGCTTTCAACACGGATCAAGAGCAGAACAGAAGTGGATTCAGGTAGAATCTGATGCTTTCAGAGCAGATTTGTTATGGATATGTATCGGATATGTATGTGTTCGTGTTGGATGCATATCCGATACATATTGTTTGTGTTAGGTTTAGTACAAATACATATGAATACAGTTGTATCAAATAGAATTTGAAGGGGATTTTGGATACAGATTTTCTAACATTTGATGCATTACAAATCAAATGCAAAAAAACCCATTTGTGCATATCTCTATAAGCAGAAGAAGATGTTAGATCTGCCCAGGATTAGGAAAAGGATCAGATATCTTTATAAAAGCTGCAATAGAGCTAGAACACGTTTTGCAGTATCTGTTTTAACGACATGGGCGAAGCAGAGCTGTTTAGAAGGCCAACCTATTTTCCCAAAATAATTTTTCCTGATATCCTCCCGAATCCATTTTTTAGATTTATCTTGCCTAAAAATAGTCCTTGGCAAATTATATGCGCATCTCATATGCCAGTGTGTCTTATACGTTGTGAAATACGGTACTATTTTCCGCTGGTCATTAGGGCAGTGAATAGCGGCCAAGCATCCGAGCATCATCTATCTAACCATCCATCTTTATTGGGTCCACCAACCAATTTAAATGGTGAAGCACTATATGACAGAATTGCATATGTCTTGCAAACAGTTTTGGGTCTTCTAGGGTTGCCTCCAAGGTATATTTTGCTGTACTCTTGGCATTATATTGGGAATGTCAGATATTGCTTTGGATAAGAACTTAAAGAAGAGCCCAGCTGGATCAGGCCTCAGCCCATCTAGTCCAGCATCCTGTCTCACACAGGGGCCCACCAATTGCTTCTGGGCGCCTCAAGCAGAAGACAAGGGCAAAACATTCATCTGCTCTCAGTTCCCTGCAAATGGCCTTGAAAAGCATCCTGCCTTTCTCTCCAACCTGGAGGCAGTATTTTTGGCATCCATACTAGTATCCATTGATAGACTTCTACTCCATGAATTTGCCTAACTGTGGATCATGTGACCATCCAACTAGTTCATCATCCTGGCTCACACAGTGGTCATCAATTGCTTCTGGGCATCTTAAGCAGAATACAAGGGCAAAACCATCACTTCCTCTCAAATCCCTGGAAATATCCTTTAAAGGTATCCCACCCAGTCTCTCTGATACTGAAAATCTAATATTTTCTGATACGGAGAATTTCAGGTATAGGGTGGGATAAAAATGTAAACAAACAAACCAAATATCACTATTACGGGAAATCCAGCAATGACGGAGAGCTTCCCATAATGCTTTTCTTCCCTTGACGGCTGGTGAGCACCTTTCATGATGTGGTCGTCTGGGGCTACTGGAAGCCAGTCAAGAACATGGGAACTAACCAAAGGAAGTGGCCAGGCACTCTAGTAGCTTCAAGCCCCCCAATCCCAAAATGGGCTTGCCAAACATTAAGGTCAGTCCAGGATTGCCTCCTGCATCTGACTTCACCTGGCTTCTCACTGTCTGGATGCAGCCTAAGCTAATTGGTTGCTCTGAGGTGGAATAAAGGCAGTTGTCCCATCATCTGTGCTAAAGTCCATTTCAGGTGATTTCCCTGTTGGCTTCTATAGCTCAGCAGCAGAGAAACCGCCTGCCTGTCCAACCTGAAAGCAGTACCTAGGCATCTATTCTAGTAGCCATTGATACACCTGTCCTCCATGAATTTGTCCAAGTTAACTTCTGTCACTACCTCTTCTGACAGTAAATTCCAGTTTTTTGTTCCATGGTTTTAAAAAAATGTCCTCAGCAGGGTTGTAGCACTAAAGGAGCCTTGGCTGATCGCCAAAAGTGAAGAAGGGTCAGACCTAGTCAGCACTTGGATGGGATACCACCAGGAGATCCCAGGTCCAGAAAGTCAAAAGGCACCCAAGAAGATATCAGGAAGTCATTTTTGTACTGTTGGCATGAAAACTGTGTCACTATGTCCCTGTGGTCACCTTTCCAAAGAACATTTTTCCTTCACATGATTATGCAGGGATCAGACTGCTGGATGCAGACAATGTGGGACTGAGGCACGGCTGATTGTGAACAAAAACACAAACTTTAAGGGCATCATCGTATTTTCCATTTCAGGTATCAATATCAGACCATACAAAAAGACAGAAAAAAAAGTCCTGATCATAGGCGAAGTGATGTCCATCCATTTTCTTCTTTTTCAGCTGCAGTTATTGGAAAAGACAGAAGAGATAATGCCATGAAAGTACATTGGCTGCACATCATTTTAAAAAAAATAATCTGAAAGTTTATTTGTTTACCACTGCTTTCTTATTTAGCTGAAATCACATTTGCTAATGGTTTTATGGATTGTTCTTCCTGGAGATCTAAAATAAGCTTTTCATTCCTGCCACACACAAACACAAACACACACACACAGCGGGGAGATGGAATGAGTTTCTTAGAGGAAGAACTGGAACTCCCCTTCAAATTCTTTGGATTTTAAATCCTGCCTGCGATGAACAGGAATCAAGGCGTTTCCATCTCGTCCCGGAACAGCAGCTAAACCGCACTGACAATCGGTTTTGCCCCGACAACCCCCGCCAAGGTGACTCCGATCCACTATAGAAGCCCCGAGGACGATTTAGCAGCTATCCTGGGTCCTTTTATGAGCTAACCATCATTTTTTTTGGGGGGGGGGATATACGAACCTTTGAAGCAGCGCGTGCGTGTTGGAGAGCTTTTTTTTTAGATCCTCCAAGGCGAAGATGCTCCGTTCCCCCCGCGCCCGCAAAGAGACACCCGCTCCCGCCCGCTCCTTCCGCCACGCGCTCGCTCCGTCCCGCAGCAGCAAGCGCGGCGCAGGCGATACCCGCAGGAGGAGCCGCTGTGCCTCTGACGCTCCTCGCTCCCTCCCTCCCTCCGGGCGCCTGCCGGACGGTGATTGGCCAGGCCGACGGCCCTTCTCCCGCCGCCAGCGAACCCGCTCTCCGTCCGCGCGCCTCGGCTCCGCCCCTCGCTCGGGAGCGGCAGCGGCATGTAGTAGGAGCGCCGGCGCTCGAGGCTGCCGCTGCTGCAGCCGTCGGAGGCGAGGCGAGGCGAGGCGCGGAGCGGGTGGGCGCCGCCGCCTTCGCCCTCTCGCCTCCCCGCCATGAGGCGGTGGGCGCCGCGGCCGCTGCTCTCCCTCCACCTGTGGCTCCTGCTGGTGGCGGCGCTGGAGGGCTCCGAGGCGTCGTCGTCGCTGAAGCGCCGCCCGTCCTTCCGCGGCCACGTCCCCGAGAACTGGCCGGCGGGCACCCGGGTGAGCGGCCTGAGCATCCCGCTGACCCGCCTGGGCCTGGGCGAGCGCCGGTGCGCGCGGGGCCAAGGGCGCCGCTGGCACCTGCAGCTGCTGGGCGAGGGCCAGGCGCACTTCCAGGTGGCGATGCACGCGCGCGCCGGCCAGCTGTGGGTGCGCACCACCCGCGCCCTGGACCGCGAGGACCGCGCGCTCTACGCCCTGCGCCTGGCGCTCTGCTGCCGCCGCCGCTGCGCCGCCGCCGCCGCTGCGCCCCGACGCCCGAGCGCCCCGATGCCGCCGCCGCCGCCGCTGCCGTCCGAACTGGCCGCCGTCACCATCGCCGTGCTGGACGCCAACGACAACGCGCCCCGCTTCGCCCGCCCGCCGCCCGGCGTGACGCGGCTCCGCGTGGCCGAGACGCTGGCGCTGCGGGCCGAGGTGTGGCGGGCGCGGGCCGAGGACTCGGACGCGGGCGCCAACGCGGAGCTGCGCTACTTCGCGCGCCCGGGCAGCGCCCACTTCTTCGTGGTGCCGCGCAGCGGGCGCGTGGTGCTGGTGCGCTCGCTGCTCGACGTCCGCGCGCCCATCCCGCTGCGCCTCTTCGCCCGCGACCGCGGACGCCCGTCGCTCCTCAGCCGCCCGCTCGACCTCGAGGTGCTGCCGCAGCCCGTCGAGCTCCCGCACGCCGCCGCCGCCGCCGCCGCCCACGGACACGGCCGGAGGAGCCGCCGCCGCGCCGCCGCCGCCCCCGAGCCGCCGCTGGCCCTGGCGCTGCCCGAGGACGCCCGCGCCGGCACCCTCCTGGCCACGCTGGGGCCCGCCGCGCGCTTCCCCGACGCCCGCTTCGAGCTCGTCTCCGAGGCGCCCGTGCGCGTCGACCGCCACACCGGCGAGGTCACGTTAGCCCGCCGCCTGGACCGGGAGGCGGCGGCCAGGTGGGACATCGTCTGCCGGGTGCAGGAGGGAGCAGGTAGGCGGAGGCGCGGCGCGGCCCGTCGGGGCTCCGGGGGTGGGGTGGGGGTGGGAGACGCGTGGCCGACCACCTGCAACAGAGCCGTGGGACCCGCCCACCTACCTAGCTCCCCGCCCCCGTGGCCTCGCCCGTCCTCTCTTCCTTAGCCCCACAGAAGGGGTGCGCGTGTCCCGCGGGATGGCTGCGTCCACACCTGACTTTTAACTCGGCTTCGGTCCGCGTTCAGAGCAAAGGAGCGCCTTGCCGAAGTCTCTAGTCTAGGCGTTTTTGCTCCTCGTCGTCTCGCCCAAAGATGGGTTTTGTGAGTCATGTCGTGCTGGTGTGCTATCCCGCTCTGAAAGTGGACCGAAGCTGGCATGGATGCAGAATGATAAGCCGAGCTGAACGGCAGCATACGAATAAACGGAGAAAGCAGTGACTAAATGAACACGTAGGGTCAAAATACAGGAAGGTGGGCAGTGGAGGAAAGGATGGATCCAAGTAGGGCAGGTTGCCAGGGGTCCTTCTTCTGCCAGCCGCCTTTGGGGCCTGGGATGGTCTTCAGTTTAGGGCAGAGAAAAGCCATCAGCCCTGAAAAGACTCCAGCCAGGAGTTTGTCACAGGTTTTCTGGTAGTAGGATGGGGAGAACATAGCAGACTCCCAGGCCTGGATGTTGCGAGGATTTGGAGAAGGATAGGCCACCTGTTGAATTTCAGCCTGTGAGGGTGAGAAGTGATCTCTTCATGTGGGGGGTGGATGCCTAAGGCCAACAGTACCATAGAACCAGGTGGCTTTAGAAGCTCACAGGAGAGGCTGGCTAACTTGGAGCCACTTTGGCTAGGATGACAGTTTGGTCTAGTGGTTAGGGAGTCGGACTCTTTTCTGGGAATACCAGGTTTGATTCCTCACGCCTCCAAAAAGCCAGCTGGGTGACCTTGGGCTAGTCACAGCTCTCTGCTGAGCTCTTGCAGCCCCATCCACCTCACAGGGTATCTGTTGTGGGGAGAGGAACAGAAGCTTTGTCAGCTGCTTTGAGGGTGAGGAAAGTGGGGTAGAAAACCTTCCTCCTCCTCCTCCTCCTCCATCATCATCATCATCATCATCATCATCATCATCGAGCATGGCCTCCTTGACTCCAGTGCCTCCAGATTCTTGAGATGATGGGTTGGGACAGATCCAGGGTTCAAGCAGTCTTGGGGCCTATTTGTACTACAGCCGATAGTGAACTTCCAAGGAGGCTGCTACAGCCCTCCCAGCTTGCCTGCCGTCACCAGAAGTTCACTAATTGTTGAGTAGGTGTGGAGCGTGAAATGGTGCTCCACACCTTAACCCCCATTTACCAGGAACATACACGAAGGGTCCAGCAGCGCAACTGTCCACACCTCTTCCGGTGCTCTGGGGTTGCCCGAGGTGCCGCGCAAGCACTCTGGACAACCATAGATGTGACTGTGTGTGCGCGGAGCATCAGCGTCGTCATGGCAACAGTGCTGACGCACACACAGTCGTGGAGGGCCCCGCAACCACCTAGGAGAGGACCTGCCCCAGGATCCAATAGGGTAAGTATTTGATCGCGGGAGAGGGAATGGCCAAAATTGGCTAGTGCTTTCCACTGGCAGAAAGTACCCATTTTAGCACCCATTAAGGACCCATTTGGCTGAGAGCCGGATGATTTCCACCACGGACCCCATTAGGGACACATCTGTTTCCGCCACAGCTCAGGAAATCTGGATCATATGGGTCCTTCAGGACCTATAATCTGGAATTCCTGTAGACCCCATTAAAGGGGTCTACAAGGGGGTCTTCAGCCATAAAATCTGGATTATAGGGAGCCTGTTTCCACTGCAATTGGGCGATGAGTTTGTTGGCCCCAGCTGCTTTAGATGCTTTGGTTTTCACCCTGACCAGTTTTGAAAGGTGTGTGCCAAAGTTGAAGATAGAACATGATTTCTTTTACCCGATGGCTGGCACAGTTACACTACCAGCATCACCTTGGTCTCCCAGCAGCCAACTAGGTGCCTTTGTAAAGGCTGTGGGGTAGGGGGAAGGGGGAACAGGGATCCATCCTCACACATTGCCTGCAGCCTCTGGCAGCCTGAGAAAATCCTCTCATCGGCCTCCGGGGCTTCCCCTTCCCCGAAAAGCCAAGAGAAAGCCAAAAAGCCGGTTTAGTTTTCTCATGCCCCTGATTTTTTTTTTTAAAGCCAGGACAAAGCTAAGACGGCTACTAGAATGGATGCCTAGGTACTTCCTCATGGTTGGAGAGACGGGCAGGATGCCTCTAGAAACCATCTGCAGGGATTTGGGAGCAGGTGAAGGTTTTGCCTTTTGCCTTCTCCTTGAGAGGCCCAGAAGCCTTTGCTGGGCACATGTGGGAGACAGGATGATGGGCTGGATCCAAAGTTTTAATAGAGGGGGATCGCTGGATTGGCGCTATAATCATGTGGCTTGTGTGCCATCCTTTCTGAAGGGTGAGGTTGCCTCTGGAGTGACACAGTTTTCTGTGCATTTGGCTGCCTTCCGGTATCCCCAGCCAGCCACTCTGATTCCGAAAGATGTTTTCCAGATGTGGAGCTACCCTGAGCTATGAGGCGAGACCAGGTGCTGTTGCTGGATTTCCCCTAATAGCGCTAAACTGGGTCTTTGGTTTGTTGGATCTCTAAGGACAAGCAAGCGCCTGCTGTGTTCTTATGTCAGGGCTGGTGTCCTTGTTTGGAGGTTCTCAGTTCAAATGTTTAAAATAAGGATGTATTCATATTTGATTCGATTTGAATACATTCGTATCTATTCGTACGAACATTCAATTCATATTTGAAGATTCGTATGCATCCCGTTTTTATCCCGTATGCGTTCCGTTTTCGTCTCGTACTTACCTGTGCTAGTGCATATGTATACGAATAAGATGCGTACGTGTGTGTATGCAGTGCGTATGCATCCGTACACATACAAATGTCCATTGTACAAATGACCTGAAAGGTTTGAAAATTCATTCAAACATTGGACTCAAATTTAGAGACGCTCCATTCGGATTCGAATGTCCGGATTCGAAGAAATTTGATCAAATTTTGGACGTTTCGAATATTGTTGGACATCCCTAGTCAGGAGGATCTGCGCGTGTGAGGATTTGGTTTCTGAGGGCTTCTCAAGGCAGTCCTTGCCCTGCTGTTCATGAAAGGATGGTCCTTCGATGTAGGCATGCTTTGCCACTGGCTCTGTGGAGCAAGGATCACACTCTCGCCGCTCCGCTATCCGCCTTTCCTTTGTCCCTCGCATGGCCCTTCAGCCCTTCTCACCTGTGACCTTCTGATCCCCTCTGCCCGGTCCACCTTGGCAAAATGGCTCTACAGGTCCGACCTGCCCCTGCTGGCGCTGCCTTCCTTTGCCTCCAGCCCATCCAACCCAAAAAAGAATTCCCTGTGCCGTCCTGTCCCTTCGCTGCTGTGAACCTGCCTCGCCTCCCCACCATCTTGCCTGCCTTTCCTTCCCGCCATTTTGACTCCTCACTTCCCTCCTATTCCACGTCTCTGTCTGCCTCTTCACATTCTTTTGGGCCCTTTTTTCCTTGTTCCTCCCTCCTCCCAAGTTTTTGCTTACCTGGCCGTTGTGTTTTTTTTTAAAAAAAATGGTTCTGTGTCGTACAGTTCTAATCTGTGGGCACATGGTATGGCCCACAGGCTCAGATGGTTTCTGAAAAGGGTTTGGACCAGTTCATGGAAGTACGGGCAGTTGAGGGCTGCGAGCCCTGATGGAAGTGTGTTCGCCTCTGGTAATGGGAAGCTGGATGCTTTAGAAGGCCATCTGCTGGGAGACTGTGTCCTGGTGTCCTACTGGTGGGCTTCCCTGAGCAGCTGGTAGGCTACTGTGGGGACAGACTGCAGGACCAGATGGGCCACAGGTACAATCCAGTGGGTCACTTCCTGTGTTCTTATGTTTATGGCACTGGGGAACATAAGTGGTTATTAGGTGCCTGTATGTCTCCAGTGGCCAGTTGCTTGGAGATTGTGAGCATGGCAAGGTATGTGCAGGCTGGTTTCCCTGGGTGGCAGCTGGACTAGATGGGCCAGGGGTCCCACCCAGTGGCGGACTTCTTATATTCTCCTCTTTTGATTATCTGAAGGTTCTTATGTCAGATGCCATCCCTTCTTTTGTTAATGTTCTTCTCCACCTCTTCCCCTGGCCCCACCTTCATTTCACTTCCTTCCTGGGGCGAAATCCACCTCCTCTTGTCTTTACTGGTAAGTGATCTGCAGTAGACCCTAACCCACTGCCAAGATGATTGGCTTCCAATCAACCCAACAGGCCTTCTTGAAGTTGTTATGTTGACTCTCAGCCTCCACCAGGTTTACTCCTTATTGACTTCAGGTTTTTATACGTCCCGTGGGATTTCACAGGAATTATGGGAAATGGAGTGCATCTTGAGCAAGATTTCCCATGATTCCTGTGAAATCCCACAGGAGTTCACTGGAATTATGGGAAATTAAGTGCATTTCCCAGCGTTTGCTATTATCCGCGGTTTATGTTATCCGCTTGGAAACTATCCCCTGCGGATATGGGGGGTCTGACTCTATCTTGTAAGGCCCTAAATGGCTTGGACCCCAAATATCTATAGGAATTGTTCTTCTGATCTAGACTTTCCGGTGCCTTAAGATTTGCCAGTGAGGCCCTCTTGATGGTGGCATTCTCCTCAGCAGTTCAGGGGAAGGGGTCACATGGGACGGCCTTCTCAGTGATAGCCCCCAGACTATGGGAACTAGTCTGTTGCATCAGGAATTTTTGCAAGTATTTTGAAGGCCGTGTCTTCACGGCAACCTTATGTTGGATTCAAAACGTTTTCAATCCTCGGAGTCCCCACGGCAGTTTGGCTTAACACACTTTCTTCGTGTTAAACCAACCCAAAGTGTGGTGAATCTCCATCCTGATTTCAACAGGTCTCACTCCGGATCATGTGCTTGAAACGTTTTACATTTTTTACTGTGGGGACCGTACCGTGTTAAGGGATGAGAATCCATGTTTAGGGTTTCCCTCCCCCAATAGCTTGCTTCCAAAGATAGTGATTTCATTGAAAAAATCCACCCTCAAAACATCCACTATAAAAATCCGGTCCTTAAAGCTACACTGTAGCAATCTAGCCACTTCACACCTTAATAACAATGTTGCAGTTTTGCACAATTCTAGCTCTTTGAAAGTTCTGACCTTTAAAAAAGGGAAAGGAAAGGAAAGCCCTGGAGGTTCTGTTTTAAAGGCTGTGGCTGTGAAGGGGGTTTGAGTTGCTGCTGCTGCTGCTGTGTGCCCTGGGAAATGGGGAGAGGAGGGGAAAGAATCGCTGGCTGCCAGTGCCTGTTTTTCATCCATCCAGGCAAGTGGCAGCCACCCAGCCAGGCTCCGTGAAGGGGTCTGTTATGGGTGGCACGTCCATGCCAGAAGGAAGAGGGCAGGGTAGCCCTGAAAAGCGGCTTTTAAAAAGTAGCCACTTGAGTCCCCCCTTGAGTCACGTACACCATGTATGATCCTCAGAATCCGGATCCAACGCGATTAAGTTAAAAGTAATGGGAACAGGCAAATTTGCGTTTGCATCCAGTTCTATTATTTTGGTTTAGCGAAAGCGAAATAAGCTTGCTGTGGGGATTCGCCCGAAGATTGGTAAAAATGCGCCCCTTTACCCTGGCATTTGGCCGAGGGAACAGCGTCCTCATACGTGCTGGAACTGTCACTGTATTAGCTATTTTGCCTGTTTTTCATAATGATTTTATAGTGACCCGCCCTGAAAAATAAACCGATACAGCTGTGCAGACGCCACTCTCTTCATGCACCTGAATGCTCAACGCGAACGCATTGCTGCGCAAACCCTGCCGCCTTGCAATGCTGTCACAGACAGGCAATCCAGGGTAGTGTTTTTGCTTACTTTTTGTGTGTGTATGTCTACACTTAGATGATAATGGAAATGAGGAAATGAAATGGTTTCTAGCGCTGATCTTTTGCCCAGTTCTCTTTGTCTGCCTGCGGATGTTGCCAGTTCAGCATATCTGGTGCTTTTCAGCTATCGGAGCGGTTGCCTTGTGCCCTGCGTTGAGTCCTCCACGTCCGGCTTACAGCTCCAAGGGAAGCAATTAATGTACAAAGCCTCTGTGTGGCAGGAATAGCCAATTTCTGCTCTCTTGGAGGCACCAGCTTTTCTTCTTCTTCTTTTTTTAAATGCACAGGTAAGTACAATGCAGCCTGAGAAATGGGAGTGATTCATGGTGAGCGAGATGATTTAGAGTCTTTCTGTAGTGGAACTTGAAAGAACTTGGCTGAAGAATCCACAGCTGAAATTGGAGGTGGGTTAAAAATAATTTTTTTAAAAAATAATCCCAACTGAATTTATGGTTTGGGAAGGATTTGTCTGGAAGGTGGTGAGTTATGCATCCTTCTGTCTGATGGTCTTTCTTGTTTGAGCAAGTAGGAACCTTCTTTATTTGTTTGTTTTTAATTGCAGCTGCTTGAAAATTAAGCCTGCAAAAGTTACAGAGTTGTGGAATATGTGTGGGAAGAGAGGGCTGGACGAGTGTTCCTCTTCCCCATTCACACTAGTAGTTCAGGATGACTTCAGGCCATCTTCAGGTTGTGTTACTCATGCTGTTTTTATTTAATTGCTTTTCCAAGCTGCCCTACCACCATTAGATTGTTTTAACTGGGTCCTCATTTTTGTAGGACTCAGCCCGTCTTGGCTTCTAGTGGTTAGGCCAGTTTGGTCTCGTGGTTAGGGAGCCGGACTCTTATCTGGGAATACTGGGTTCGATTCCGCCCACCCCCACAAAGCCAGCTGGGTGACCTTGGGCTAGTCACAGCTCTCCCCTGAGCTCTCACAGCCCCACCTACCCCGCAGGATGTTCTGTTGTGGGGAGAAGAAAGGAAGATTTGTCAGCCGCTTTGAGTCCCCTTAAGTGGGTGAGATAAGCGAGGTGGAAAAACCAGCCCGTCCTCCTCCTCCTCCTTCAGTGTGAGTGGGGGGAACAGGCTAAAGGAGGCTGAACTGTACTGTGGTGGGTGGGTTAAGTCTTTCCTTTCTGCCAGTGTGCATGCGCGGAGTTCGTGAGGCACCTCCCCTTCTCTCCTCAGTTTATGTGTGTGATCCTCTATATAGTGTTTTTATGCAAATTTATTATTATTATTATTATTATTATTATTATTATTATTATTATTATTATTATTATTATTATTATTATTATTATTATTATTATTATTATTATTATTATTATTATTATTAATCACATGGAGAAGAATAGCACATAAAAGAAGGGGGGCGTGGAGGTGGGGGTGCAGGCTTAAAACAGAACCACAAACACATGCCTTCACCTCCCTTGAGTGACACAATGGCATCCAATAAGAAAAGAGGTAGATTTGACGCAGCAAAAGGGCTGGAGAGCCAAGAGTTCCATGGAGCACAGAGAAAGGTGTGACCGATATGGCCTGAGTATGATCTAGGTGTGACCAGGAGTGGTATGAACTCAGTTTGAGTTAATGGATAGGACGTCCTGTCTTACACTTGTGTGACCAGGGCCCTTCTTTTCTGCTATATTTAGGTATTCCTGAATAAAGCACATCCAGACATGCTTTGTTCTGGCATATCCATGCTTTATTGTGGAATATCCAAATATAGTGGAATACTAAGAGGCATTGGCTTTTATATCCCACTTTTCTCACCCTTCAAGGGGACTCAGCAACTGGCAGACCTTCTGCCTTTCTCCTCCACACAGATACCCTGTGAGGTAGGTGGGACTGTGGGAGCTCAGAGGAGAGCTGTGACTAGCCCAAGACCACCCAGCTGACTTTGTGGACTAGTGCAGAGTTGAACTGGGAGATTACTAGATAAGAGTCTGACACTCTAACCACAAGGCCAAACTGGCTCTGGGTGTAACAAGAGAAGCTTCCTTGAGGGCCATTGGTACTGTCCTGCTGCACACCATCAGACCTCCTTCTCTCCTGGCTTGGATGGTTCCTTGTGCCCCAGAACTGATGGCTAGTTGGAGACTTACCTTTGATTCCTCTGATTCCTTAGATGGCTCTTAAGCTCAACACAGACAGTGGTTCACCACATCTGGCACCTCGCAGCATGAATCTGCTCTTTCTTAATCTGTGTCAGTTCAAGGTTGGCTGATGGATGCCTCAACCACTGTGTTTGGTGGAACCCATTTTCAAGGGGAGGTTTCACAGAACCGCTGCCTCGTAGTGTCCCGCTTAACCTTGAGTTCCCCCTCTCCTGAGCCCTGAACCAAACCTGGAGACTACCAGATAAGAGTCCAGTACTAACCACAAGCACAAACTGGCTCACACAAGAAGCCCCTTTTGTAGTGCAAATCATAGGACTATTGTAGCATGTTCCTCTGATGAGCAGGTTGGATGTGGTTCCTGCATTTCCTGTGGACCTTTGGGGAGGTCTTATGTCACGGTTGGATGGAGGTTGCACAACGGAAGGTGCACAGGATGAGCCCTAAAGCAGAATATCCAGGTAATTGGGAAAGGGGGAAGCAAAGGTGTTGGAGATGCCGCTGGGAATTACTCAGAACAGCCCCGCACAGTTTGAGGATCGGAGCTCTAGAGCCACTGGAGTGAGGCTTGAAGCTGTTTTCATCTGCAGTGTTTAGCTTTGAAGAAGGACTCTACCTATTGCCCGCTTGCTTTGTCTCGGAATGTCATGTGTGTGTGGCTGGTTTGCCTGTCATTCTATGTTCTTGTTTTTCCCTTCCACAATTTCATCCCAGCCTGTTGCTGATGTTATCACAGATGTTCATCCCTCCCCTCGCCAGCAGCAGCTGTCCTATTAGTGAAGCAGCTATTTTCCAAAATTCACCATGTAGCAATTGTTCGAGGCTATAACTATTGCCTCCACACCCCAGCCATGGAATGAAATAGAAATGCTTCAAAGGAAAAACAAGTTCTTAGCTGTGCAGAGATCCTTTAAAGATGGATGGGGTCTGCTCCAACTCCAAGACGACGATCTATTCAGCTGGGATTCCTCTTTTTCTGGAATGCACTCTAATTTTTATTTAATAAACTCAGAGCAGCAGATCACAATTCTTCGCCTGTCTTCCCTGTACCCCAAAGAATTCTGCAAGGAGACTTTAATGTTGTCACGGGGGTAGCGTTCCAGGGGTGCCGTCTGCTTTGCCACTTTTATTCCCCACAGTCTTATCCAAAGCACGGTTTAAGCTTCTTGGAAAGTCCCTTAATCTGCAATCCTGTTCTCTGGTTTTCCTTAACACCTTCTGTAAGTTCTGCAACCTCTGCCGTTGCTCCAGCTGAAAAGGATGGCATCCCACGGGTGCAGGGAGCATGGCTGGTTTTAGAAGCGGCCGAACTCTTTCCTTCTGGTTTATCCTTTGGCAGTGAGACAGATGCGCGTTCTCTTTTTTTTCTTTGTGAACAAAATGAATTGCTACATTAATTGTGGAATGTCCCCAAACCATATGTGAGAGGCGATTCACGTCCGTGATTCATTATGCATAAATCCTATTAAGTTATACTTTATATACACACCAACTGAGTGGTGATAATTTGCTCTCTAGCCTTGTTAGACCACCTTGCCTAAGGCAGCGGCAGTCATTTGGAGGGAGGGTCTCCCCTTGTGGGTTTTAGCACCTTGGAAACGGTCACTGGACAAGCCTCCAGAGGCTCTGGGACGGGCCATTCGCATTCTGGGACAGCCAGTTCCACCCAGAAGGGTCCCAGAGCTGTGCTGATTTCAGCCGAGGTGTGGGTCCCGGCTGTCCCAGAAGTGTCCGGCAGGGAGAGCATTCCCATTGCTGCCTGCTGGACAGCGCAAGAGCCCTGCCCCGGGCTGCCGCCATGGGGTCCCATCAGCCCCGCTGGCTCACAGCCTCGTTCCAGGGGTGGGACTAGACTGGGCTGGGGGTGTTAGTAAACAAGACAAAAGTGAAAGCTGGAAGGGAGAAGGGTAAAATAGAGGCTCTGCTTGCTCTTAACTTGCTGTTTAAGTGAAGGGCGAAAACGGCGCCAGAGAAGTGTGCGCATGGCTACAGATGTGCATGAGTGAAGAAAGCGGTGGTTGAAAGAGAAGAACTACCAGCCTTACTGCAGTTTTCTTTTTCTGAATTGGATTTTCCAGAGGTTTGGTTAGTCCAGAACTTCTGCTGTAGATCTGTTTCGAGTAACCAGAGGCCACTGAAAAACCTTCCATTTTTTTCTAATGTTCTAAACATTCGAAATTCGATCGAATGGATTCAAATGTATTCGATTCGAATCAGATTTTGTTGCATTGGGATTCTAAACATTCAAATCGGATCAAATGTTTGGATATTCGATTTGATTTGAATTGGAATGCAAACAAACATTCAGGCACATCCCTATTGAAGAACAGGCCTCAGTCAATGTCTTCCAGGATAATGTGGGCAGAAGAAAGCTGAAGTTCAGCATAACCAAACCACGTCAGTAGGGTCAGGACAGATTATGCTCTGCCCTACAAGCCCAGTTTCTGTGTGGCAATGAGGGAAAGGTGAGCATGATGGTAATTTTCTCTATCACAAAGAATTAGGTCCCAGGGAGCACTTGGTGAAGTTGATGGGCAGGACAGTTAGGACAGGCAAGGGAAGGCCTTTTTCACCAAGTGAATTAGCTATCTATGGAATTTACTAGCAGCTGAACTGGCGACAGCAACCAGACTGGACAGCTTTAAGAAAGGGTTAGACGAATTCATGGATGACGTGTGTATGAATGGGTACTAGAATGGATGCCTAGGTACTGGATGCAGTTGGAGGTTTTGCCCTTGTCTTCTGCTTGAGATGCCCATAAGCAGTTGGTGGGCCACTGTGTGGGACAGGATGCTGGACTAGATGGGATCTGACCTCATCCAGCAGGGCTCCTCTTAGGTTCTTAGGAATGGAGAACGCACCGGTGTTCCACTGCGCACTTTCCACTGCTGCACCTGTGCAGCGAGGAGCGGGTACAACAGCATTCTGCTTGTGCATGAGATCATCATACAGGTGTGGTGTGTGGCTGGCTGGAATCAGGAGGGCATGTGGTAGAGAGCAGCGGCCTCCTCCATTGGATCTTTACCATGGTCACTGGACCTGACCGCCGCCTTTCTCTCATTGCAGTGCGGAGTCTGGGCTTTGGGGACGTCCCTTGGGTCACTTTATGTGGTGCAAATCAGTTTGGTTCAAGCTTCGTACTGTTCGTTGGGTCTTAATGCAGTTTGTCCACAGTAGGACGGTTGGGAAATGGTTTCAGCCGTGAAATGAGCGTTTATGTTCTAACGTAACTCTGACATTTCATGTTAAGAAGAAGACAGCTTTCCATTCATGCCTGTGTGGGATGCATGAAAGATCCCCTTTCCTTTAATCCTCTGTCATCTCAGCCTTCTCTGACCTTCTTCTATCCCTTGGCATTAGCTTTGTAATCCCCGCTCGTTCACTTCTTTTTTCCTTTTCCTTTTCTTGCGAGAGGATTTACTGGGGGCGACGGTTGGTGTGTTCTCCAAATAGGTAGCGCCCATCTTATTATATTTTATTTAAGCTTATATTTGTATCGCTTAAGCCACGGACACGCTGCAGAAGGAACCGGCTCTGGCATTTGAATATTTTATTGCTCGGAGTCTTTGCTTTAATGAATGCAAAGGACGACAAGTCTTATCCGAGGCTGGGGCTGCTGCCTGTTGGTATTGACTCTGGGCGTGCGTCCCGACCTGACCAGGGCTTGACTGAACGATAGAGGCAGTGTTGGGGCAGGAGGATGAGGATGAAATGTCACTGGGTCCAGATAAGGATTTATGATCTACTCCCGCAGCCGAGATTAAATAAGGTACGTTGATGTAGTACATAGACGTGACCTGGCCACAGCATCACCACTTCTGAGTTAGATTAAAAAAGACGGGGGCTTTAGGCCTGAAATTCTCAGAGCAAACACACACACACACACACATGTGTGCACGTACACATGCGTGCGCGTGCACACATGCTCACACACAGGCATGCACACAGACATGCGCACATGCATGCATGCACACATGCATGTGTACACAGAGACATGCACACACAGAGACATGAACACATGTGTGCACGTACACACGCGTGCGCGTGCACACATGCTCGCACACAGGCATGCACGCACACATGCATGCACACATGCATGTGTACACAGAGACATGCACACACAGAGACATGCACACATGTGTGCATGCATGCTCACACACACAGACATGCAGACACATACACAAGAGTTTTTTCCCCGGGAAACATCGCATAACTTCGATTCCAGCTGTCTGTTGGAGTTGGGCCAGCCCGCCTTCCTGCGTCTTCATTTCCGGTGTGCATCTATATTTGATTAGGAATTGATTGCTGTTAGTAAGCAACCCGTGTAGCCGGTCGCAGGCAAGTCTCTTAAAAGTGAAAATATTAATCACCAGAGATGCAAAGGAAATTGTCTGGGGAATAACACAGATCAGTCCGGGGGAAAGTTATAGGAATTTCAGCTTCCCAATTTCTAAAGCACTAGGTAAGGTTATCCCCCCCCCCCTTCAAAGAGTATTAATTTAGTTCACATAGACAAGCCACACTGATCTCAGTTGATTTGTGACAGCTTTTCTCTGCTCAGGTACTAACGTGTATACTGTATTAGGTTTCCCTGCCGTGCTGTGGGTTGAGTCTTTGTGCATCATCATCTTCATCGTCAACCTCCACATCGTTTATTTATGAACTGTCTTTCCGAAAGCAGAAGCGGCCTCTCTCTCTACAAAGCCTGCTCACAAAAAATGCTTAAGGCAGTTCGAGTGTAGACAGCATAAAAACACAGTTTCAGAGCATGCAATATGGTGTTTCAGTGTACAACGTGCAGGGCAGTAAAATACATTGAAGTAGAATGAAATACATTTCAGTACAGAAAAGTTACTGAGAAGCAAAACAAACTGATGAACAAGACAGCTGTTTCCCCTGCACAGAGGTTCTGGCAGCTTCTTCAGATCTGGGCTGTCAGCTGGAGGGTAGGAGATCTTTACCTGTTTGCATTTGTTATGTATGTATCTGATGCAGCTGGCGGGTGTCTGTGGAGAGGGTGGAGGCAGAGGATGGAGTGGTAAGGGTGTGGTCAGACGTGCTTAATGAGATGCCCTCTGGGTGAATTTGTATGTAAGAAAAGACAATATTGCCTTACCCTGTTCTGATGCCTGAGGATGAGCGCCCCTTCCTCATAGGGTGCTAAATAACACTGAGAGTTATTCTTTTTTTTAGTTGCATTGGGTAGGAAGCTTCATAAGCACAGAGGAGGCAAATGTAGCCAATCACAGAATGGGAACAAATGCTGCTGGCCACGCAACCAATCAGGGGCATGGAAAGCTGGGCAGATGAGCGACCAAACACTGGCAAGCACTTGTTGTTAGGAATGCATTGCCAGACTTTGAGATAATTTAAGAGCAAAGTCTGGAAAAATGAGGCAGGCTCATTCTTTTAACTATTTGAATGCCTTTTTTTCTATGTGTGCCTACAGAAGGGATGCTTTTTCTTAAAGGGGCAGTTGAAAAAAAGGCCCAACTGATAGGCCCCTAAGATCACCAGAGGCCGTTTTGCACGAGGGCCTCTTGAACACGTATAGGATGCTCTGGGATGGAGCATTCGCTCTGCTGGGCCAGCGGTTCCATTCGGAACTGCCCCAGCCTGTTCCAGGGCGTCCTACACACGTTCCGTGACTAGAACATGAAGTCCTGCTCTACACCCGTTCCTGGCTGTCCTGGAACATCCCACAGGTGTTCGGGAGGGAGAGCATTTGCATGCTCCCTCTGGAACAGCTGCGGGCCCCGTCCCCGCCTGCCGCCATTGGGTCATGTTCGACCCAGGGGTGGGCAGGCCTGTCTCATCCCTTCCCCGGGTTCCTGTGTGCTCTAGGTGACGCAATTGGGTCCCCTAGAGCCCACAGGAAACCCCCTCCCGGGCACGCCCCCACCCGGGGATGCCCATGCACGCCACTTACCTCTTTGTCGCCGGGTTTGAAGTGGTGGGCCTGGCTGGTGGTGTTGTGTGTCTGTGTGCGCTGCCCCCTCTGATTGGCCAGTTACCACTTTGAACCCAGCCACGAAGAGGTAAGTGGTGTGCGCGTGCATGTGTGTGTGTGTCCCTGGGTAGGGCGGTGCTGGGGGGGCGAGTTTCCTGGGAGCTCTATCACTTAGAGCCCCCAGGAACTGGGAAAGGGAAGAGACAGGCCTACCCACACCTGGATCGAACCTGACCCAATGATGGCAGACATGGGAGGGGTGTCCCGCCCCCGTGCTGGCCTTTTCAGCCTATGCCACGTGGGGACGGGTTCCGCATTTGCACCTAGGGAGGTAGGAACGCTTTCCCACGCATTCCTTACCTACCTAGGTGTGAATGGGGAATGCGTCCCCACGTGGCCTAGCCTTCGTGCACTACTGTGAAAAGGCCTCAGCTTTCAGCGTGAGAGGATTTCGATTCGACACATGTTAGGCCTAGATGAAGGGTTTAACTCAGGTTTTCTGAATCCTGCTAATGTAGAATGGTGCAGCTAGATCCCTGTGATCTCCTTTCTCCTTATTGCTCTTACAACTGCTGGGAGAACAGCAAGGAAGGTTCAGGATGCGTTCTCAGAAATACGGCAGATTTTGCCATCTCTGTGCCATCGGCAAAAGCATATTCTAGACTGCAACCATTTCGCCTCCCAGCCCAGGACATTCCCAAGGCTAGTTTGCGGTGTTTGCCATTGGTGTTTCATTTCAATGGAAAGATCTTTGTGTGACCGATTGGGGAAAACCTCTGTTTCCGTTTGTGTCCCGTTGCAAACAGATTTTGCTTTAATTGCTGATGAAAACACTGTAACTTTAAGAACCTAATGTCTGTGTTTCCTCTTCAATTCCCTCTCCCCCCCCCAAAAAAAAACTTTTGTATCCTGTTTTCTAGATTAAAAGCCTGAGGACAGGAATTGTTAAAAAAAAATCTGTTAGCTGCTCTGGAAGTCTTTTTGGCTGGCAGACGTGGTAAAAAGAGCTTTAAAATAAATAAATATGTAAATACATTTCTTGGATTTTTGAGGGGTTTGCAATTCTGATGTTGCCCACTTCCAGCGCAGGCATCTGCGGGAACAGTTGAGAAAACAAGGCTGCCTGTTTGCCGTTTCGGGCATTTATGCATATCGGGGATTTAGATAGTCCATCTTTGACTGCAGGCGGACAGATCAGACGCGTCTCCAAGAAACTACTTCCAGTTGAGCACCAAAGCTCTTTAGACCTACTGGCTGTTTCTTCTTCTTGCAAATGTTTAATTTCTGCAGAAATTGTCAGTTCTTTCTACCCCCGCCCCTTTCTCCCAGATCTAACTGAATTTTCAGCACCACAAATCTGTTTAATCTGGTGACAGATGTAAATTGTGGAACATATGGGTAGGGTCTGCCAGTCTCCTAAAGCTGGCTTGTAACATTTCAAATTGGAGGGCAAGTGGTGAGACCGATAATGATATTGGCTTTACTTCAAACTACTATGGAATAGTCAAAATGCACTTTATCCGTTGCGTTTGTGTGTGTATGATCCCATTAGCCTTTCTTTTCCCTTCGGAGCTGGTATGTAATGTTTAGGAAATTACTTGTAACTTCTTTTGGGGTCTTGAGTTTAAAGAGCAAAGTGTTGTAGATTCTGCAGTGATTCCAGTTGAAGGAATTAGAAAGGTCCAATTTCTTATCTTGTAGATCAAAGAAATTAGAAACTACGGGAGTTAGAAACTTTCCTTCCTTCCTTCCTTCCTTCCTTCGGGATCATCTTTTGGTTCAATGTTGCCAGGGCCTTCTTTTGGGAGCTCATGTGCAGGGTGTTTTTAGTAGAGTGCAAAACAAGTCCACAGTGGGATTAATCATGACCAGGAATTGAATAAAATTCACAGAAGGGAAAAACAAGCAAACACATTGCTCTGCATTCATACCTAGGCAGGTAAGGAATGCATGGGCACACGTTCCTGCCTGCCTACGTGCGAAAGGCGAATCCGTCCCCGCGTGGCCTAGCCCGAAAAGGCTGGTGCGGGGGCAGGATGCCCATCCCAGGTCTGTCCCCATTGGGTTGAATTCGGCCCAGGGGTGGGCAGGCCCATTGTGTTCCTTCCCTGGTTCCTGCGGGCTTTAAGGAACCGGATTGGGTCCCCTAAGGTCTGCAGGAACCCCCCGGGGCACCCCCCCCACTGGGTTCCAAAGTGGTGAGTCCAGCTGGCCACTCTGGTTGGCTAACTGGAGCCCGCTGGAACTGGGGGAGTAACGCGACAGGCCTCCCCAGTGGGGGCAGCCAGAGGCGGGACCTGCAGCTGTCTGGGAGGGAGTGTGCGAATGCGCTCCCTCCCAAACAGCTGTGGGACGGCCCGGAACACGCTGGGCCAGGTGTAGAGCACCGTTTTGTGCTCTACACCTGGAACACGTGTGGGCACCCTGGGATGGGCTGGGGCGGTTCTGAGCGGAACCACCAGCCCAGCAGAGCGAATGCTCCATCCCAGGGTGTCCTACGTGCATTCCATAGGCCCTCGTGCGAAAAGGCCTCTGGTGTTGTCACATCCCTGGGAGGAGAGGATGCCTCATCTGCACTTCTGCCTAGCAGAGCTCGGCCCCACCCTTCCCTTCTGTGCCACTTCCATTCCAGGGGCAATTCTTTCCATTGGTTGCAGTCCTGTATCCAATTACTCTTAGCAGAGTTTATCTCTTTGGTGCTTACAGGGGATCTGTCTGGCACTAGGATGACTGCCAAAATGTTTAATGATTTGGCAGTTGCAATTCTTGTCCTCATTCCCTGCACAAAATATTTCAGGAGCGGTTGACAATCGCGTGAACGTTCTCCTTTGAGGTGAAAGCGTTTGTGCGCATGCGTGCATGCTACCTGATTTAGTTTCGTGCTTTTGAACTGGTGGTGCTTTTCAAGTTCTGCAGCTTGAAGAAAGACTAAAAATCGCTGGTATATCTCAATGTTAACATTTAAAGAAGCGTTTCCCCCTCAAGTTTAGTTAGAGGCTAAAACTCACTTGGGTTTTGACTTTCCTTGAAACAACCTTGAAAATAAGTCTGGAAGGGCTCTGCTGTGCTGCAGTAAAAGCAGCCTTAAAGGCTAACAAATTTATTGTGGCATAAACTGTTGCGAGGGTATGCCATTAAATGCACGAAATGGACTCTAGTTTACATGCATTTATGCTATAATAATTAAGTTAGTCTTCACGGTTCGGTGAGGAAGGTAAGACATTCATTAGTCAGGCTCGGATGCTGGGAACAACATGGATACATGCGTGCGGTAGAGGTGTGCATTTAAGTGTTTCAAATGCTTTTGAAGAGCTACGCAAAGCCTGAAGTAAAACCGGAGTTTCAGCAGAGTAAGTCGCTTTTACTGTGAGTCCTTTTGGTCTTGTGGTTGGAGTGTTGGACTCTTAACTGATAGTCTCCCAGTTTGATTCTGCACTCCTACGTGAAGTTGGCTGGGCGACCTTGGGCTAGTCACATCTGTCTCTCTGAGCTCTCACAGCTTCACCTATCTCACAGGGTGTCTGTTGTGAGGAGAAGGGAAGGTTTATCAGCGACTTTGAGTCCCCTTAAGGGTCAGAAGAGCAGAGTATAAAATCCAACTCCTCCTCCTCCTCCTCCTCCTCCTACTATTAGTACTACTACTACTACTACTAAGGGAGGAGGTTTCTACACAGCAGTGGAGAGACTCTAGCTCACCCAACAGAATGAGCTGGAGTTTAATGTCTTGGTCTGTTGGAGCTTTGCAGTGTTTTCTCCAGAAGACCAGGAGATATTGCTCAGCATAGGAACTGCCTTAGAACTGTGGTGCTGGAGATGACCTTGGAAGGGCATATGTCCTAAGAAGAACAGCTAAAGGATCTAGGAGTGTTTAGCCCGCAGAAGAGAAGACCGAGAGGAGACGTGATAGCGGTTTCTAGTATCTGAAGGGCTGTCACAGTGCAGAAGGATCAGCCCTATCCTCACACTGGTTGGGAGGGCTAGAAACAATGGGATGAAACTTCAAGGGAGTCTACAGATTAAATATTAGAAACTACTTCCTGATAGGATCACAATTGATCAGTTAATGGAATAGGTTGCCATAGGCAGCAGTGAGCTCTCCTTCGCTGGAGGTATTCAAGCAGAGGCTAGACCTACATCTGTCTGGGAAATTTAGGAAATCCTGCATTGAGCAATGGGTTGGATTTGATGACTCTAGATACCCTCTTCCAACTCTTAATTCTGTGATTCTATGATTCAAATGCTAAGGCAGAAACTCAGATATTTTGGCCTCATAATGGGAACACAGGACTCAATGGAAAAGACCTGACTCTGGGAAAGATTGAAAGCAAAAAGAGAACAGAACAGTAGAGGAAGAGATGGATGGATAGTGTCATGGAAACAATAAGCATGAAGTTGGGCAACTTTGGGGAGAGAGTGAAAGACAGAAGGACCTGCCAGAAAGTCAGACACACCTGAACTGCTGAACAGCAACAAGTCCAGGAAAGTAAATGTAAACAAACTCTGTTCTGGAATAAGAAAAGCTTTGGCTCGTGATTCATACCTGTAGCCCATGGATCAAAGACCTCTGAATGAGTGAGGGCGATCCGATGTGTTATCTGTCACCCCATTAATGGGCAGTGCTGATTCAGCTGACTTGACTGGCTAGGTGGGTGAGCCCTTCTCTCACTACTCCATCGGGTTCCTCCCAAATTTCCCCGTTTAGTAGATGGGAGAGCCATCTCAGAAAGGCTGGACCATTCTTCAGTCAAAGGTATAAATAGCAGAAGTATGCTCCTTAGGATCTGTTGTGCAGGAAGGTTGAACGTCAATATATATATATCAGTTAACTGCACTTGTCATCATAGCAGGCCAGGAAAGAGGTTAGAGAACATAGAAGGATGTACAGTTGCTCCTTAGAACATCTCAGATTCAATGCCAATCGTACTTAGAGGGGTCTAAAAGGGCAGGGAAGATCCTTCCCTGGAGAACATAGGTCCTGTCACCCAGATTAGCCTGTTCTGGTCCAGGGAGACAAATAAGCTGCTCCGTCACCAAGCAGTTTTCCATATCCTTCAATAGACTCTTCCCTTCTGCTCTCCCTAAGCAGGTCTTCTGCTGTAGGTCCTTACCTGTTTGACTGAATGCCACCTAAATCCTGGGACCTTTCTGAGCTGTGAGTTGCTTCCAGTTCTGAGCCTGTAGGGGATTTGAGGGCCGAGCGCACGTGTCCATTTGCTTTTAGGTTCTAGTTTATTTTTGAGCACTTCAGATTTTAAAAGCAAGAGGAGGGAGGACAGAGCAGGGACATGACAGAGTGATATTATTTTACCGGGGAGAAAGGTAAACTGTCTGGGAAATGAGAACAGGCTGTCTTATGGCTTCGGTGGAGTTTATGTTTTATGAATGAGCAGCGCACAGGAGTGGAGAGCGAAAACCAGTCACCGTCTGCCAGGATCTCTAGAACTGACAAATGCACATTGTCTTACTTTTAACGATTTTGGAGGAATGTAGGGGACCTCCTGGGAAGCGTGTGCCACTGCCTGACTCGTTGCAGAACTGTTCATAGGGAAGACCATCCTTTGGGGTTGTCCTCTTTAATGTGCAAGCAGAGTTTTCCTTGTATAATTGTTTGACTTTCACCTCCCGTTAGGTTTTGTTTGGGCAGTCAGTTGATTCAGCAAAAAAGATGCCACAATATGCTTTAGTGTACTGTTTCTCGCGTCAGTGATTTCCAAACATCAGCAGTGGCTGGTGGAACTCTTTGAAAGCACCTGGAGATGCAACGTACAGGTGCACTAGGCCCAGTTAACAAACATTCCCAAATGCTACTAGCTGGATGGCAGACCAGAAGGAGTGAAAATTAGATGCAGTGGTTCCATTCCTATCTCCAAGGCTAATGCCAGAGTCTGGTTATGGGAAATTCCTGCTTGAAATCCCGGGAACACATCTGCTGTCTTCCTTAGGAGTCAGTCTCACCTCTAATGCCTTTTAATTTTTCTATGAAGCCAGTGGGAGAACCAGAGCGAGGTGTCATTGCTATGTAGGTGACACCCAACTCTATCTGTCTGTGTCATCTGAATCAGTAGAGGTTGTTGAAGTGCTTGACAGGTGCTTGGAGGCAGTAATGAGCTGGGTGAGGGGCGATAAATTGAATCTGAATGCGCACAAGGGGAAGTGCTGTGGGTTGTAGTGTCTCAGGCCCCTGAACTAGGGAGGTATCCTGTTCTTGATGGTGTTCTATTACTCTGGAAGGGCCAGGTGGAAACTGGGGTGCTCTTGGACTCTGCAAGGAGACCTGAAATTCAGATGGAGGTGGTGGCCAAGAGCACTTACTTCCAGCTATGGCTGGTCCACTAGATCTAGTCCTTTCTGGAACGAACTGATCTGTCCAAAATAGTCCATGCTCTAGTAACTTCTAGACTGGTGCAGAATGCAGCAGTGGGATAGCTGACTGGTATTGCTGGCTGGATGCGTATCATGCCAGTCTTAAAAGTGTTGTGCTGGCTTCCAGTTTGTTACCTAATCAAATGCGTGGTGCTAACCTTGACCTATAAAACCCTAAAAAGGTGGGACCCCAAATATCTAAAGGAATGTCTTCTCCTGTATTGACCTGCCCATACCTTAAGATCTGCAGGTGAGGCCCTCCTAGTTGTATTGGGAAGGGAGATAAGAAAATAAGAGGAGCCCTGCTGGATTGGACCGCAGCCCATCTCTCCCACGGAATGGCCCACTTAATGACTTATGGAATCTCAAGCAGACGACAAAGTCAGAATCTTCACCTCAAATCCCTGAAAATGACCTTTAGAAGCATCCTGCTGGTCTCCCTAGGCTGGAGGAATTACCTAGGCATCCATTCTAGTAGTTATTGATACACCTGCCATCCTTGAATTTGTCTAACCTTTTGTTAAAACTATCTGGGCTGGTTGCTGTTTCCACCTCTTCTGGCAGCAAATTCCATAGACCAATGACCCTCTGGGTGAAGAAATGCTTCCCCCTGTCTCATCTAACTCTTCTACTCATCAGCTCCACAGAGTGCCCCCTGGTTCTAGTGTTGTGCGGTAGAGAAAATATTTTTTTCTATCCACTTTTTTGGTACAGTGCATGATTTTATATACTTCAGTGAGGTCCCCTCTTAAATGCCATCTTGCCAGGATGAAGACATTGCAGTCTGATTTCATAAGGGAGGTGTTCCAGCCCCTTAATCATTCTGGTTGTCCATTTCTGTACCTTTTTCAGTTCCACAAAATCCTTTTTAAAGTATGGTGACCAGAACTGAACACAATATCCCAAGTATGGACTCACCATAGATTTATAGAGAGGCAAAATGACACTTGCTGATGTGTTTTCTGTTCCCTTCCTAATTATTCCCAGCATTGAATTAGCTTTTTTTTTGCCACTGCTGTGCACTGGGCTGACACCTTCATTGAACTGTCCACCAGAACCCCAAGATCCCTTTCCTGGTGTGTTGCAGAAGCTCAGCCCCCTTCAGTTAATAGACTTAATTAGGATTCTTGGTGGCAAGGTTCATTACTTTGCGCTTATTAAAATTAAAGCACATTTCCCACTTGGTTGTCCATTCACCCAATGCCGAGAGATCCCTCTGGAGCACAATCGCTTTTAGTTTTTACTATCCTGAATAATTTAGTATCATCAGCAAACTTTGCTGTCTTACTGCTTATCCCTACTTCTAGATCATTGATGTATAAGTTAAAAAGCACCAGTCCCAATACCGAACCTTGGGCCCCCTCTCTTTTTACCTCTTTCTACCCTGAGAATTGGTCTTTTATTACTACTGTCTGCTTCCTATCCTTAAGCCAGCCACCAATCCAAAACTGTTCTCTTATTCCATGGCTGATGAATATATTCAGGAGCCTTTGATGTGGGACTTTGTCGGAAGCCTTCTGAAAGTCCAGATAGACCATGTCAGCTGGTTCACTTTTATCCACGTGCTTATTGGTGCTCTCAAAGAATTCCAACAAGTTGGTAAGGCATGATTTACGTTTGTAGAAGCCATGCTGACTTTCTTTCAACAGGGCCTTCTTGGTGGTTGCCCCTCGGCTATGGAACAGTCTTGCCTGTGAGGTGCACCAGGCATCTTTACTATACATTTAGAAGACTGGCAAAGACACTCCTTTCCCCCCTGGCCTTTGGCTGAGGAAACAGCTTTCCCTCCTCCATTTTCCGGCACTATGTCTTTTGTGGCTGGGGAATTGACCTTCGGATATAGGGCAGGATGAAAACACAAAACAAGCCAGCAGTCAAAATACGTGCGCTTGGGTGCCTTCCAAGCAGCAACAGATTCTCATTTGGCAGGACCCTTCTGGATCTCTGCATGTGGTACTCTGAGAGGCTCAAGGTTGTAAGATTAAAAGCGTTTTTGTCATTTGTTAAAGAGGTGGTTGTTCACGCAGGGGCTGGAGAGTGGCTTGAATGTGTTTCTTGCGTTCTTGGGGATTTAATGGATAAAGCTGTTTGCTGGCCGGATAGGCAAGATGATACGTTGTTTAAACATGTTCTGAAATATGGTATTCATAGAATGTTAACAAACTGCTGAGCTCTTGCACAGCAGAAGGCGTTTTCAGCTCATCCTTCCATATGGGTCTGGAATAGATGGTAGGATCCCTCCTAGTCTAACCTAGCAAAATCTGGGACTTCTGGCGCCATCCCAAGGGTTATGAGATCAGATGTCTGGTGTGTGTGTGTGGAGATAAATTGAACTAAAGAAATGTGTGTAGCACAAGTAATTAAGGAATTAGAGTTAAGTACAGAGGGGAAATATTTGTTAAAACAAATGGTGAGATCTGTCCCAGCAGAAATCACATGTGGGTAGAAGGAGGGACATAGTTAAATGGTCAGGGTATTTAGTAGAGTTGATGATGTTTAATTTTTATTAGAGAG
Organism: Aspidoscelis tigris stejnegeri; assembly: GCA_023333525.1. Classification (NCBI taxonomy): domain Eukaryota; kingdom Metazoa; phylum Chordata; class Lepidosauria; order Squamata; family Teiidae; genus Aspidoscelis; species Aspidoscelis tigris. Next base: position 9,614,428 of record JALMGA010000013.1, read on the forward strand.
ACTAGGGCAATATAAAACGTGAATAATGATTGGATCAAGGATTGGGAAAAGTCAGGGAAGTTTGTGGGACAGGGTGAGAAACAGGGAATGAAAAGAAGCAATCAGCAGAGTTCTCCATTTGAAAGGAGAAGCATGTTAAGGAATTGGTTGAGTCTTGGGTCTGTTCCATAGGGGAAATAAGAGGTTTGTCAAATTTGTATGCATATCTGTATTTATGTGAATTGGATTTATTATCTCTGTTGTCAATTAAAAAAAGAAAAAATGATAGGAAGTCAGAGGTTATGGATCTGAACAGTAATTGTAATTGGGGCCTGCTATAAGAACATAAGAACATGAGAGGAGCCCTGCTGGATCAGGCCACAGCCATCTAATCCAGCATCCTGTCTCACATAGTGGCTCACCAGTTGCTAATGAGCACCTGCTCCCAAATCCCTGCAGGTGACCTTTAGAGGCATCCTGCCTATCTCTGCTGCATAATTGAAGCTTCACAATTTATGTTTCAAAAGCAGGACTGGTGACAGGGTAGAAGTGATAGGATATTTGTTTTAGATGTGACCTTCAGAACAGCTGATTCTGGTCTTCAGAGTGAGTATAGGGCACAATAGGAATTTCAGCACCATGGACAAGTAATTTCAGCACAATGGACAAGTAATTTCAGCACCATGGACAGGGCCCCATGTGATGGTCATATAATCGCTAGCCTGTTGGTTTCTTTGCCCACAAGAATTTTGCATATTGGGCAAGCAGGCTTCCTCTTCTTCCTAGCTGTTGGGTGACCAAGTGCTTGTCAAAGTGGGGATCGTGAGATTTTAGGTTGCCCATGCTTTGTTTATGGGACTGGATAGGAGTAGCCTCCTCATATTGTCTGGCAAGACCTTGGCAGGTGACTTTGCGAGGTTCATGAGAAAGATGCTGTCCACAAGGTTTCTTGTGGCTGTGGGATCAGTCATTCATATCGATTCTTTGCTTTTGCATATCACCTTTCCTCCAGAGAGCTCATGGCTATTCATCCCTTCAGCATTTTATCCTCACAACAGTCTTGTGAGGTAGGGCAAGCTGAAAGCCAAGGGCTGGCCAGAGGGTCGTATCTTGGTGCTCCAGAAGCCAGTCCAGCACCTTAGTGGCTTTATGATGGTGGGCTGCAAACTGAATGTGTGAGCTCCTAGGATGTCGTGGACGTTCTGCTTATCCTAACTAGGAATCCATTATTGATGGAGCTGGCCTATCACAGTGCTGAATTAGACCTGGCATCCTCCCTAATAGTTTGCCACTTGCCATTCCTCAGAACTGGCCAGTGAAATGCCTGTGGTTCAGAGGGCTTTACGGCAAGTGGCAGACTGGGCTTTGTTCCAGGAAAATGAGGGCTGCTCACATAGTGATTGCCCTAGTCGTTGGGCTAACAAGGAAGCACACACTAATCCAGCAAATGGGAAAATCATAAATAAGATGGGGAAAGGGCTAGAATGCTTTCACATTTCTTTGTCAGATTGCACTGTTTTGACAGGTCATTGTGGGTGCTGAATGGCAATGGAGTAATAGTAGTCAGAGGCTGGATAGGTGGCATTGATGGAACTGGCCGTTATTGAATATTCTGGCCAGCTGCTGCATTGAATAGCCGGGTCCCAGTTCTGCTGAGTCACTACCACTGACTCCCATCTTCCACTATCTGCTGAATCATGACCACCATTATTTTTTGTGTCCCACTATCTGTTTTTATACCAGACCATGAGCATCAGACCACTTACATGGATGGGTTACTAACCAGATGGGTCTAAATGAAGACAAGGTCATAGGCAAGGTGTCCTGTTCCCCTTTTCATGGAAATGAGCCTGTCAGGGTAATTCTGGGCTATAACAGTATCAGTCCTGGGTCTGATCCTTCAAGTAAGTGGAATATAGAATAATAGAATCATAGAGTTGGGAGGGACCTCTAGGGCCATCAAGTCCAACCTGCTCCTTAATCCAGGATTTTCTAAATCATCCCAGACAGATGTAGGTCCAGTCTCTGCTTGAAGACCTCCAGTGAAGGAGAGCTAACCACCTCCTGTGGCAACCTATTCCACTGACTGATTGCCCTTACTGTCAGGAAGATTTTTCTAATATCTAATCTGTATTGACTCCCTTGAAGTTTCATCTCATCTTTCTAGTCCTCCCATCTTGTGCAAGTGAGAATAGGGACGATCCTTCTGCACTGTGACAGCCCTTCAGATGTGAAGACCACTATCATGTCTCCTCTTGGTCTTCTCTTCTGCCGGCTAAACATTCCTAGATTATTCAACTGTTGCTCATAGGACATGGTTGGCAGACCACTAACCATTTTCATAGCCCTCTTTTGAGCTTGCTTTAGTTCAGTGATGGCCAACCTATGACACACGTGTCACAGGTGACACGCCAAGCCCTTTTGGGTCACACACATGGTCACCCTGGCACCTGGGCATGCACTGCTTGCTTGTTCTTGAAGTGTATGAAATACTAACTTTCAACTGAAGATTTACCAAACGAAATTCAGCAACAAAAGTCACTAATATAAATAATTATTTGTTTTTGCTTTTAATAAAATACATATATCAAAAATATGTTTTTTACTAGAGCTACAAATATCACAAAATTATGGATATTAGTTAAGCTAGGTTTTCTTGCGAAATCTGACACACTGAGCTCAAAAAGTTCACCATCACTGCTTTAGTTTGTCAGTGGGTTTTATAAAAAAATTTGGGTGCCCAAAACTGGACATTGTACTCTAGATGAGCTCTGACCAAGGTGAGGCACTCCTGGTTGTCCCAGGAGAGAGCCTTTTCTGTGATGGCCCCCAGACTATGGAATAGCCTCCCCCTCGAGGTGCGTCAGGCCCCTTCCTTATATATATTTAGGAAGGCAGTGAAGACACACCTCTTTGCCCTGGCCTTTGGATGAGCTGTTAATGTTCGCTCGCCCAATACAGAAACTATCATTTTAAACATATTGTATATTGTTTTATATGTACTGAAATTTTAATGTCTTTTGATGTATATTCTATTTTAATCTGCTGTTACCCACCCAGAGACCTTTGGGTATGGGGTGGGATAGAAATGCAAATAAGTAAATAAGTAAATAAGTAAGTAAATAAATAAATAAATAAATAAATAAATAAATAAATAAATAAATAAATAAATAAATAAATAAATAAATAAATAAATAGTAACGTATGCATTGAACACACAGGGAAACCCATTAAGACCCTTTTCTTTTCTGGACTCTCCCATTTTTATTTTTTGAATTCTCCTATATAGAAGGATACATTTTCTACTGATATCCTTTGCTTTCAATGTGACAAGTTGCTGGGAACCTCCAGTCACCGTAGGAGGACCATGGTGTGATGATCATTTAGCCTAGGGTGCTCACCTACAATAACCCATCTACTGCTCAACTACAGCTCCCAGAATTCAGCTTGCAGTGTTCAGCCCCCAGCATTCAGGACTGGACTGGAGTGCTGATACTTAATAGTTCGGGATCTTGTGGAGGGGCCACAGTTGGGCCCCTCTGGGCTAGGCTGCTGTGCGACCAACCACCACAGTTGGCCAAAGAAAACAAAAGGGAAAGGCCATCTTGTTTAATCATCCTAAAAACTGGTTCTTCACAATCTACCACACAGCTGTGTGGGTGTCACAAGTGTTTTCAGTGAAGAAAACCCAACAGAACTTTTATTTAAAATGACATATGTGTACAGCTGAAGTAAGGCCAAACATTAACAAATGAATGTTGACAGCATATTGAAAAGAAGCAAAATTATTATTATTATTTTTAATCTTGGCTACGTTGACGAGTTCCGAAGGTTGAAGTTGGCTTGGGAATGTTAACTTAATAACTCCTTAGACTCCCACCCAACCCAAAGTCTTTTTTAATTATTTAAATAATCCATCGGGATGACCTAAAAATGCCAGGATCAACCTGACTCCTCAGCCATTATTGTTTAATCACAGTAATACAATACCCCTTCGCTCACTAAAATACGAGAATGCCAAGTTGGGTCTATAATTGAGAAGACGTGCTCATCCAAGGAAAATGTTCTGTATTGTCATGTTGTTCCACCCCCCCCCCATTTTCCACCCCCATTGAAATCCCTGTGGCTGCCCTTCTCCCCAATTTGTATGGATGTGCAGGGGCTTAGATTTATAATGACTCGAGGATTCCTGATTTATTAACTGAAATCTTTTCATGAAGTGTTAGCAGCTCTTTATTTATTTATATATTTATTTATTTTCAAAGAGAAGAAAGCTCAGCTGGTGCGGGGCTAATGAAATCAGAAGTCTGAAAATACGTTGGATTTTTGTAGACGGGCGACATCTTTCATAATTTGACGTGGCGAAATGAAATGCCTGCCAGGCAAGAGCTCCCCTGCAGGGACTCGTGAAGGAGCAATTAATCTATTAAAGATTGCCTCTTTTCCAAGATGTTTCTTAATCAGTGATATGTTTGGAATACTTATTTTGGGTTGCAGTTTGAGGGCGGATAGATTCGTTTTAAAGAGTTTTGGAAATTGTTCCTTTGCACTCCCAAGCTTGAAATGGCCTGAATGATCAGTAATGGGTGAGACTTCAGTCTAAATGCTGCCCCCCCCAAAAAAAAACCCCACTATTCCTGCTTTTGAGATCTGTTCCACGGTAGATACCTTCTTTTTCATGGGGACAAGTTTTCAATGGGTGAAAAAAGGGGGGGTAGAAAAGCCAACTCTTCTTCTTCTTCTTCTTCTTCTTCTTCTTCCACATGGTGGAGTGTCTAAGGATGCCTCCAGACTAGGAGTCTGCATGAATGCATCTTTGAATCGAAAGTTCGAAAATGCGTATCCATACAAATAGATCAAATTCCTCTGAAATGATAGAGAAAAGCGGCGTAGAAAAGCCAACTTTTCTTCTTTTTCCTCCTTCTGCTCCTCCTCCAGTGAATATTGTGTCATATTTGGCATTTTCCATAGTTTTGTTTAGATGATAAATCTGGGTCCCAAGGGATTAACACATTCATCCCCCCCCCCCATATAGGTCTGTGCATCAGTTCCTGCAAACTAGGGATGTGCATGAATATTTAAAAATTGTTCAAATTTGTTTGAATTCAGACAAATGAATTTGAATCAAATGTCTATAAAGTGGAATTTAAACATTCGAACGAGTTTTGAATTTTTGAATCTGTTCATGCGAATTATTCGGACATTCGTATGCGAACACAACACGTACTTGCCTGTACACAGCTTTCCTGCATCTGTACGCATTCGTATGGATCCGTACGTGACGAGAACAGGATGCATACAGGGTAAATACGGGATGCGCACGGATGTGTACAGATGCGTACGGGCACATAAGAATGTTGTTGACATTCGTATTTGCAAATTCGAATAGAAGATTTGAACAAATTAGATTTGAATGTATCTGATTCGAATAGAATGTGAATACATTCAAGTTTTAAAGATTCGAATTGATTCACATTTTTGGATATTCAATTCGAACCGAATCCTGAAAATTGCATGCTGGCACCCCCCACACACACACTGCAAACCACTGTGTCCTGTAGCAGTGCCTTAGGCAAGTGGGGGCACTTGGAGAAAGCTATAATTTGGGGGGCGGGTTAACCAGATTTGGCCTGGATTTGATCTGCTTGATTCAGCCTACTGAAAGAAACGCAGAATGGCCTTTAGAGTACAGTGGACATGAGATCTTGCCATTCCCCAGGACAGCTCCGGCTCTGAGGTCAAAGACCTTCTGCCACCATTTCATGCACAGCAGAAGAAGGTTGTTGTGCTCATGTCCATCCTCCCCCTGCCCCTGTGTTCTTCCCAGGGGCATTTGGTCAGCCATTCTGGGAAGAGATTGACTAGACAGGCGTTTCACCCGATTCATCTGGTCTTTTCCAGCTTTAAGCTTAACTACCTTCCAGTGTTCATTACAAATCAGCGAGTTCTCTTTCCTTTCAGCCATCCTGTCTGTAATTTAGATTGCAGCCTCTTTGAACTAACAGTGTTCACTGATGCTGCCTAACCGTTAGACTTCATTGATTTTTTTTTTTTGTCCCAAATTCAGCTGCAGCTTATTCTTGGCATTCTTAATCTTGTTAGTCAAATTGCAATAACTTCTGCACTGTAAATGCAAGATTCATTACTGTGTTGGAGTAAATGCGGCGTTATTTACAGTCACTGCTGCCCCAGGGAGGTTAGTAACTTGGAGTATGGCATGCCAAGCCTGAGATGTAATTTGTATAGATTACTCAAAAGGGCCAGAAGCAGCGAACATGTGGCTGAGCTGGGTTGCTTGGTGTTTGGCATTACCTTGTATCCCCTTTTGGGGCTAGGATTAGTCCCTTGCAGGAGCTGTTAGGCGAGGGTGCCGGAGGACGTGGGTGAGAAGCTCTTAGGCTGCATCCACGTGTACTCTTCCCCACAGGTAGGTGGAGGCATGTACCGCCAGAGCTGGAGTGGGGATGGAAAGGCCACGGACAAAGGTCTGGGGCTCCTTAAGTCACTCCTAAGAATATTTTGCATCCGGAACCTGCCCACGGGAGCAACTGTTCCTTCATCGGACATGCTGGTGAGGAACTAGAGGAGGATTTGGAAATTGGGGCAAATCACCTGATCTTCTGGGTGCCCATTTAGGTATCGTGTCAGAACAGCTGGCAGACATGTGGGCCAGAGGAGTGTCATTGGAGAAGGGTAACCTTCTCCCACAGTTAGATCACCCTGGTGGCTGTTGGTGCAGACCCAACGTTGCCTGAATATAGCCCTGTAGACGCTGTTTTGGAGAAACCCGGCTGTGTAGCCCTATAAGAAATCCGCTCTGCAGCAAATTGATTTGGACACGAAAGATCAGATGTCATCATTAATATAGACTTTCAAGCCTGAGTAATAAATGAAAACCTGGATTATTTGCACCAGTCTCACAGATTTACAATAAGTGTGCTATTTGTTGAAAGGCCCCCTCCAACCAAAATCCAACAGAAATGAAAGGTCAGACTGTTGTTCGGAAATACTCCCTCCTCCCTCCCTCCGTCTTGCAACTTCGCTGTCAACAAACCCGAGTGGGATTCATAGTTCCAAAGGCCACAGAGTAAAAACCTAAAGAAGGACAGCCAATGGCTTGGAGGTTCGAAACACGTCCGTTTTGATTTGATATTTTAGCAGCCCAGTTTCAGAGCATGTGTGGTTTTGTCCAGGTCTGAGTTTAGCCTCTTCTGTCTGCAAGGGTTCCTATGTGAGAAAGGGGCCAGTTTGCTACAAATATATCTTTTTAAAAAGGCAGCTGGAAACAAGGGTCTTTATACCCAGATATGTTGAGAATAGTGTGCCTTTTGTCTGCATCCATGCACAGCAAAGAAAAGCAGCTTAAAGGAATGGGTTTTTTGCATTCAGTTTGTAACGAATTGCATTTGTTCGAATAGTTCCCCTTCGAATGTGGTAGGATTCTATTTGATAAGAATGTGTGTGTACGAATTAGTACGAATATCCAATACGAATGCATATGTATCCAATACGTATACTGGGTACGTATTTTGTATGAACACATACATATCAGATACTTATCCTATACAAATGCATATGTATTGGATACGCATCCTGGATACATATTCTGTATGAATACATACATATCGGATACGTATCCTGGGTACGTATTTTATACGAATGCATACATATCAGATACCTATCCTATACCAATGCATACATATTGGATACATATCCTATACGAACTCATGTGCATAGAAATGTATCCAATACATATCTCCAGTTTAACGAATGTCTGAACTATTCGTATAAATGTTCCAAAACTTTTGTATTCATACTGGTATTAATGTACAAATGTCATAACATTTGATTCATTGTTTGAATGTCTGAATTCATCCAAATAATTCATCCAAATAATGAATAACGCATGTGACTAATATTTGTGAACATCTCTAAGGCTTACTGTGCCTGGTCTCCTTCAGCTGGATTGGGAAGGGGAGGTGTTCTCACTTTCCCAGATAGGGGTGTACGTGTGGCTAAAATTCAGCATTCGGCACTAAGCGAGATCACCTGTGTAGGGTATGACATTTATCTTTCCATGCCCTTTGAAATCACAAGGAAATGAATTTTGTTCATGCGCATGGATCAAAATATGCTACATGTAGTAATTGGTGTTTCTGCTAAAAACAGTGGGAGGGGGTCAGAAGTGGAGGAGACAGACACACACATGTTTCTGAGCGTAGTGATGTATGTACATGTGCATTACGTCTCTGGTCCCCTCGCTCTGCGGAGCTTAATCTTCATCACTGGTGCCTGGGCAGTCTGTGGTGAGGATTGCAGAAGCAGCAGGGTAATGATTCATGTACATGTTATGCACATGCCAGTGCAGAGTAGGAGGGGCCCAGGCTATTGTGGACTGGCATTATTCACCAGCAGAGAAACTCAGAGGACAAGGAGGAAAGAGGCGCATGTGATGATTGCAGGCCTTAGCTTCAGAGATAGGCCTTCACTCGAGGATTGTACTCTGTGATTGCAGTCATAGAATAATAGAAATGTGGAGTTGGAAGGGACCACAAGGATCATGTAGACTAACCTTTGCAGTGTTTGGGAAAGCACATTAAACGACTGTGGAAAGATACCGTCCAGCCTCTTCGTGACAACTGCCAGAGATGGAGATTAAGGATGTTCAGGGATGTTCAAAGCATTCAAAAATGGATCGGATTTGTTCAGAATCAAATTTGAATGTCCATACATTCATTTTTTAACGTTCAAATGATTTTGAGTGTTTTGGATTATTCGTATGAATTATCTGGATGTTCGTAGTGTATGGATACATACACATTATATATGCATCTGTACGCATCTTTTTGGTATCCATATGCATTTGTATGGAAACGTACAGGACGAAGATGGGCTGCGTACGGGATAAAAACAGGCTGCATCTGTATCGTCAAATACAAATTGGATATTTGTAGGAATAGATACAAATGTATTCAAATTGGTTCGAATTTGAATGCATTCATTTTTTCTCTATTTGTACAAATTCCTATATTTGAATATTTGATTTGAATTGAATTGAATGTCAAAAATTGCATCCATGCACACCCTTAATGGAGAAATGGCTACTTCCATGGGTAGGCAGTATGACAGTTTGCAAAGGTCTATTCACACCACGGCCGGTAGTGTCAAGGCTAAGAAGCCAGTAGAAGGAAAATGTAGTGATGTGTGCAAAAGAAGTAGAATAGATAACCAGGAGTTAACTTAGTATTTAGTCAGGAGACTCCTGGAATTGCATCATAAGGTGAGGTGTGCAAACACATCACCAGTTCTCCTAAGACTGATGACAACGTCACAGGGATTGAGCAAGAGTTGTGTAAGACTGTGTAACACTTGCGAAATGCCAGGATATGACACTCCAACTCAGATAGTGGGAAGGTATAAAACTGGGCACGGCTGTGCCTTTGTCTTGCCTTGCCTAGCTGGTCGAGACGGAAGGAGAATGTAACTTGCTATGCAATAAACCTCTTCGGAGAATTTACGGCGTCCCTGACTCCTTGTTTACACTGGCGAAGGGGGAGAAGGAGGGGCCAAGCCTCAGCAGGATCGGAGATCCAGATCGGGAAGCCAGGCCCTTCAGCACCTTGGACAGCAGCGCTGAAGCTGACAGACTTGGAGCCAAGACACAGAGAGGCGAATTGATTCCTTTCCGGGAAAGCTGGAAAGCAGGACTTTGTGTTTCCAGCACGACCCAAGGCGCGACTCTGCGAATGGAATTGGAATGCTGATGGAGATTTATTACCACAGGGGGGGCAACCAGTTACCCCCTGACAGGTAGTGCATGATTAGTGAACCTCTGGTGAAGAGCATCCGAAAGGTGGCTGTTACAGCCTCCAAGCATGCCTGCCCTCACCAGAAGTTCACTAAATGTTGATTAGGTGTGGAGCATGGAATCGACACGTTAACCAACATTTACCAAAACCTACTCTAAGCATCCGGGCAGCAACCATTCTCTCTTCTTCCAGTGCTCCAGGCTCGAATGACCATGAATGCGACTCTGCACGTGCAGAGCATTAGCATCGGCGCTGACATATGCGCAGTCACTGAGAGCCCCGCAGCCAAAATGGTGGCAGCCAAAAGGGGACCGGCCCCGGAATCGGTCCCAGGTGAGTGACCAATTGCACAGGGCCTTCGTTATCTAGTGCTCACAAGTGCGATCGCTAGTTAACATTGGGTCCTCACGCTCCTTTCCCTTCCACCGGACAGGAAGGGAAGCGCGAAAACGCCCCAGGTCTTCACATGCAGCCTGAACCTGGGAAGCTGCAAATTGTATCTGTTATTATTTCTAATTCTAGTATGTGTGGCTCTTTAAAAATAGTGGAGATGGGCAAAATGTTCATCACCTTTGCAGTTTGTATGAATTTGTCTTGGAACTTTGAAGGAGGACAGAAAGAGAGACTGAAACAGAACTTATTCTTTTAATAGCGTGCTAATATTAATATGCATGCTTTAAACTTAGAATGTTCATTTTAGTGTCTTTCTTCCCGAGTTAGCTGGTGACTCAGGGTGTGATCAGACAAGCACAAAAAAGGTATTCAAACTGCCAAATGAATGAGTGCCTGAAAGCCTGTCTCATTTGCTCTTCATTTGCCCCCAGAGTCTGGCAATACCAGTTTCTACTTGCTGAATGGCCACTCATCTGCATAGCTTTTCATGTCCCTGATTGATCAATTGCCCTTAGCAGCCATTTCGACACATTGTTACTGGCTACATTTTCAGCCTCTGATCTCCCCACCTGAGGGAAAGAGTTGACTTTGGTGAAATGAATCCCTGTTCTCAGGCTTCGAGATAGGGAAAGCCAAACTTAGGAAGAAATTGACTGATATTCCTGAATCAGATTTGCCCAGAGGGCACCTCTTTTGGCGTATCCGATTGCACCTTCGGAAATGTTGCAGATGTTGAGGAGGAGAATATGACTGATTCATCAATCCATAAAGCACCACAGATGTTGAGGAAGAGAAATAATGGATGCCTCAATCCATACATCATCTGCAGTTTGTCAGCTGATACATCGCTGCTGCTGATAGTCTTGGGTTATAGAATTTAGAAAGTTCTTAAAACCTGCAGCTACCTCTGTAAAAGATGGGACTATGTAACAGAGAGTTTGCTAGACTGGTTGTAATAAACATAAATAAAAACAGTGTATACTCAGAATACCAACAAAGCCACCGATTTTACAATGTCAGGTAGCAGGTGATGGGAAAGGCCTCGGACTGAGATGTTAGGGCTGCAGAACTAGTCTGAGTAGAAATTGCCAGTTCGGCAAATACCATTATTGCACTTTTACCTGATTCAGATCCAGATCTGTAGCTTCCCCATCAGAAGCTGCGAGAGCTGAGTTGGCACATGCCGTCACACGGGTTGAGGCAGCCAATCAGATCTGAGCAGTCCTTCCTGCTCTTGTTCTGTTCTCATCATTCTGCCTGGACTGGAGGCTAAACTTCGGATTTTGTTTATACTCTCCAGCAAGTGTCCTTAGTCAGCCCAAACAGTGAGTAGTGAGGGATGATGGGAACTGTAGTTCACTAGCAGTTGAGGGCACCACTACATCTGTTCCCATGCTAGGTGCTCTGTTAGGGTTACCATGTGAAAAAAGAGAAGTACGGCAGCTTTAATTGTTGTATTGAGGCATTCTGACTCCCTGCGTTACAAGCAATGCTTGCTGAAATAGCCTCTTCTGAAGAAGCATTAAAGGTTTATCATGGCTGTCCTCTTTTCCCTATGGTAACCCTACAGTGCATCCCTGCATTTGTTGAAAGCAGCGCATACTTGATGAAGTGTTTGTTCAGGCTGGATTGGTTAGTGCTTGGCAGTGGGAACAGCAGGATGTCCTGATTCCTGTTAATGGAAATCAGAATGAGCTGCGGCAATGAGACAGATGGAAATTGTGCTGTTAAGTTGACAGTAAGCTAAGGAAGGCCTAGCTATTGGCTACATAAGGGGGACTGAGGGAGGGAAGAGCTTGCCATGTCTTCCCAAGACGGAAGATGTCTGATCTGTTTACACAGAAGGAATTCCTAGAGGATTGTAGGGCAGAGAGAACACAACATGGACAGGTGACTCTAGCAGTGGCCCACCAATTGCCCATGGGCATCTCAAGGAGAGTCAAGAGCAAACCTCCTGCTCTCGAATCCCACCAAATGGCCTTAGAGGCATCCTGCTTGTGCCCCCGGCCTGAAAGATGTACTCAGGCATCCATTTTAGTAGCCATTGATATATCTGTCATCCATAAATTTGTCTCACCCTTCCTTAAAGCCGTCTAGGCCTCAAGAGTGTCTGGCAAAGCTTCTCCTCCCCAGAACAGCCATCCTGTGAGGAGGGTGGAGCTATGAGAACTCAGAAAGAGATATGTGAGTAGCCCAAGGCCACCTGCAGGCTTCATGGAGGAGTGTGGAATCGAACCCGGTGACTACAAGATACGAGTCTGGCACTCTAACCACGTGACCAAACTGGCTCACAAGAAGAAGTCATAGTTTGGCTAGTTCTGCCTTAAAACAGCACATGCGACTATTGTGGTTAGAACATGAGCTTGGGAAGGAGTGTGGAAGTGGATTGAGAGACTGCCAGATAAGACTCCAATACTCTAACGGTAAGACCAAACTGCCTCACAACATTAACATATTCACAATAATGGCAGTAATATTGTCAAAACGATGCTGTTGGACAATAAAAAAAGCTGAGATCCAAAAATCTGGCCAGCCAGGCGTTAAGGAAAAAAACAAAACAACCTAGGGCATAATAGCTCTGGATGATACTTTTCACCTGTAAGCCTGGACTTTTTAATATGCAAAGGTTTCAAACTCCTACACATGCTGTGCTACACATTTATTTTTGGCATACTTCCACCCACCTGCAATTTAATACTGATTGCAGGGGAATGTTTCACAGATTCGTCTTTGAGCTGTTACTGTTTCCATTGTGTGTTTTCTTCTGCTCTTTCTGAACTTCATCAAAGGCCATTGCTGCCCTTGACTGCCGCCATAGAACTAGCTGCTCACTAGTGGGCTACTTCCTCATGGGAACAGCTCTGTCCAAGGGCGATTTTCTACTTCCTTTTCTGTCCACTGGATGCGAAAGGAGTGCGATGGCCCAACGTTGACTAGCGCTCGCATTTGGAGTCTATAGGCTTTTTTCCACTGACCTCCCTTAATCCGGATCTAAGATGATCCGGATCTAAGGAATGGGTCCTTCAACTAATCCGGATCTAGCAGATCTGGATTAAGGGAGGTACCCGATGCGTCCCCATGGGCAGTGCAGCACCCAATAGTAATGGGTGCTAGCCTGCCTGCAGTGGAAACGCCAGAGCACCCATGTGGCAAATCTGGATCAAACCACGTGGGGCTTGCCCGTCACCTCAGGGTTTTGGGGGGACAGGGGGTACAATCTCCGTAGATGCTCCATAGATTCTTTGAAGATTCTCCAAAGCGGCTCTGGAGAATCTCCGGAGTGATCTGCCCAAACTTCGAAGATTCTCCACAGCCTTTGACAAAGCTCCGTAGGATTGGCATTGCTCTCACATGGGGTCCTCTTTGGAGCCCGTACTATTCTTCGAAGCCGACTTTGGAACCAGCTTCAGAGATTGTGCAGAGGCTTCAGAGCTTTGGGTTTCGGAGCTTCATGGGTGCGCCCCCCCCAGAGCCCCCCTAGACCCCATTGCACGATTGTGGTGGAAATGCGCTCTGTATAATCCGGATTTGATGCCTGAAGACCCCATTGTAGACCCCTTTAATGGGGTCTACAGGAAATCCGGATTATAGGTCCTGAAGGACCCGTTCAATCCGGATTTTCCTAGAACTGGTAGAAACAAATGTGGCTCTGATGGGGTCTGCAGTGGAAATGGGGTCTTCCTGCTCTGAGCCTAATGGGTCTTTAATGGGTCCCTAATGGGTACTTAGTGCTAGTGGGGAAAAACCACCCTAGTTAACTTTGGCTGCCCCCCACCTCCAGGATCAGATACTTACCTTATTTGATCCAGGACTGGTGATCTTCTGGGCAAATGTGGAAATGCTGAAAGTTTACTTTAAAATAACTAGACATAGGAGGGCAGGTCGAGGGCTCACACTTTATGGAACAGGTGCTTTATGAAGAATAGGAAGAGGAGGAGGAAGAGGAAGAAGAAGAGGAGGAGGAGGAGGAGGAATTGGCTTTTCTACTCCACTTTTCTCACCCATTTCAGGGGACTTAAAGCGGCTGACAAAGCTTTTCTATTCTTCTCCCCACAACAGAACACCCTGTGAGGTAGGTGGGGCTGTGAGAGCTCAGAAGGGAGCTGTGACTAGCCCAAGGTCACCCAGATGGCTTCATGGGGGAGGGTGGAATCAAACCTGGTATTCCCAGATAAGAGTCTGGCTCCCTGACCACTAGACCAAACTGAGTGCCCATAAGAAAAGAGATCAAATTTCAGAGGAAAGAAAGAGGGTGCAGTATGGTTACATTTGAAGAGGGAAAAAGATGCATATGCCTGAAATTTTACCAGAAACCTCCTGATTCTGTAGAAAAAATAGGCATAAAATCTCCCAAAGCATTCCTTGCCACTACAGCAAAGAGGAATAATCTATTTTCAGATGTAAATATCTGTGTGGAAAGAAAAAAATAATAATTCTTCCATGCTTTTTGTTTACTTTTTGATCAGAAGCACTTTAATTCATCCTGGAAATTGATTTGTTTATTGACTTATTCAGGCCAGTATCCCATTTTAATCCCTTTAGTAGCTGCAACGGCTAGTTTTGTGCAAAAAGGTTTTGCAGGAGTTTTGTTCTAGTCTGCTTTTGTTTGTAGCGTATATCCATACTGAAGCTTCTAGAATCAGCAACACGAATGAACGCTGGCTGGAACAGCTTTGCTGGTAGTCATTATGGGAAGTGGCCCATTTGTGACGGTGTTGCTTCAAAATTCCTTAGTATTCTGTGCTGCCTCTGTAAATGTATGAGATGTTCCTGTCCATGCAAGTTTCTTCATTTCTTTCTCAGTCTTCTGTCAGGGCCTTGTTAGCTTATGCTTCACCAGACACTCTGAGATTTGTTTCCACAATGTGTCTGCTCACATTTACACGCCTGTGTGAGGACATTCAAACTCCTGCTTCGTCTTTCCGCCACACTCCTTGTGGGTAGCAGGACCAAATTCTTTAAAAACCACATATTTCAACCCTGGGGGCCACCTGGATGAAGATTTTCAGGTTACCCTGTTTTGCACATGTGTTCATGTTTCTGCTTATTTGATCACAGTGGATTAGGGATGTGCAGGAATGAGTTTTTTGGCATTCAGTTTGCAACAAATCGAATGTTAGAAAATTAATATTTGTCTGAATAGATCCCCTTCGAATGTGGGAGGATTCTATTTGATACGAATGTATTCGTATGGATTTATATGAATTTCCAGTACGAATGAATACATATCAGGTACATATCCGACATGAATGCATACACATTGGATATGTATCCAGTACGTATCTGATATGCATCCTCAGTTTAACCGTTGTCCAAACTAGTCATAGGAATGTTCCCAAAAATTCGTATTCGTACAAATGTAAGTGTATAAATGTAGGAACACTAGTTTCACGTACGGATGTTTGAATTTGTACAAATTTGTTACGAATATTCATGCACTTCTCTATAGTAGATCCTTTTCTTAAAAAAGCAATCAGTGGTGCTAACATGCTATCCATTCCTTGTGAATTTCCCATTTATCAGTGAAAATGGCACCATCCTTATACTGCACCTGCCTAAGGGTGTGCAAAATCACATCTGAATTTGCGGGTTCTGTCAATTTTCTGAAATTTGAAGACATTCATACTGAATTGGAAATCTGATTGTTTGAACATCCCAAAATTCCATCACAGTGAACAAAGCTTCTCCTTATGAGAATGAGCGTCTCAGTTGAAACCTCAGAAATGCTGGGGTAATTAAACATTAAAAGTGTGTAAAACCACTCCTTACACAGCACAGCCAGTTGAAAGCAGCTGTCAGGTACATTAGGGCTAGTACATTAGGGTAGCATTGATGGTGTCATGGTGAAGTCTGTTCCTATTGTTGAGAAATGTTTAAAAACTCCTCTACTGACCAGCACCCCTACCTTATTCCTTCGTCTCAAAGTCTAGCAACACTTCAGTAGCAACAAATGCTCAGTGCTTGTCTATCACTTCATTTTCTCAGGCCTCTGATTAGTCACCGGCTAGCAATATTTGTTCCTATGGTTGAATTGACTAGATTGTCCTCTCCCAATGTGACTGAAAGGAAGAGTCGCCCTTGGTGTCATGAATTCCTGTCTGAGGATGGGATGACTTTTCTGGGCTTTTCCCTGCTGTAAGGTGCATGCAGGTGGAAACTGTCTGGCAATTCTCCCAGGGAGTGGCCCTTTAAGTTAGTTTGAACACAGCCCCTGTTTCTGGTGGTCTTGTCCCTGCTGACCATTACCTTTTGTTCTTTTTAAACTTTGTCAAACCAGGCTGTGAACTAATGTAGAAAGTGTACTTGCTTTATAGGGATCTGTGGAGAACAAAGGCTAATGGCCTCTTTCCACTTGGCGCCTGCCCTCCACCCTGGGTGACAAGTGAATGCTGTTCAAATAGATTTCTTACTAATTTCAGTGCATTGCAGTTTATCTTTGTGTTCTGTTTTTTTCACCAAGAAGGTCCGTGAATGACTTACTAATTTTGACACTAAAAATTGTGTGAGAAAAGCACCATGTTCTAACATGAATACAGTAATTACAAGTTTCTAACAAATGTTCTGCAGCAATTACAGTGTTCTAACAAAGTACAGTAATTACAAATAAGTTCAAAATTATAAAAATGCAAAAATTTTGACGTCCGTCTCGAAAGGCAATTAGTACAGTAGCCCCTCCTGCTTCAGAAAACAAATGGTAACTTTGCCGATGAAGGTCTGATTCCTCGCTGCTGTCGTGAGCTTCTCTTTGTGATCCGCTCAAGGGCTGGCATGTTTTTGACCTGTAAGATTTTAATGACTGGTCTTACACAGAAATAAATGTCTAAGCAACTTGTTATTTGCGAAGACAGTGCTCCAACATGTAATTCAAAATAATAGATCTTGTGAATATTGAGGGATACAGAAAACAACAGTGTTTTGGGAACCATTGGAGAGGGGCATACCAGAGCTCACCACGAGGGCGGGATTTGCTACGTGAAACACCTAACACACTTGGCCCTAGTTTCAGGGTGAACTCTGGGGCAATTTTGCACTTAACCAATGTTGACTAGCGCTTGCAATTGGAGTCCTAGTTAACTTTGGCCGTCCCCTCCCCTCCTCTCCCCTGCGATTGAATACTTACCTGATTCGATTGCGGGGCCGGTCCTCCTCTGGGCACCGCCATTTTGGCTTCGTGACTGCAGTGCATCAGCACTGTCACCATGACTGTGCTAACAGTCTGCATGAGCAGTAGCATCTGTGGTCGTCAGAGGTGTGGCACCTCAACTGATGCCGGAGCTCTGGAAGAGGTGCAGATGGTTGCACCTCTGGAAGTTCCAGGTAAGTTTCTGACAAATGTTGATTATGGTGTGGAGAACGATTTCATGCTCCACACCTAATCAACAATTAGTGCACTTCTGGGTTCAGTCTGCACTTGGCCTTATTCTGGAATATATCTTGGGGCTTTCTGTAGTCTGCACCAGCATGAAAATGACAGGTCCCTATTTTGGGATATATTCCAGAATAAGGTCAAGTGCAGAAAGGCCCCTTGTGAGGCAGGGCACGCTTAGAGGCTGTAGCGGCCTCCTTGAAATGCAGGTGCTCTTCACCAGAAGTTCACTAATTGTTCACTAGAGGCAGTAGTGTGAAGAGGCTCCTGGTCTGACTCAGGCATGCTTCTGGCTGCCTCTGGGTACAGGGTGATCTTCAGATGCCTTGGGCCCAGTGGGCTTTTCTTTGGCCTGTGTCCGATGTCTGAGAGACAAATAATCTGTGGGCCTCTAAAAGCTGGACAGGACATGGGGAGTCACCATGGGCCACGTGAGAATTGCCCTAGAGGTGCCCATCTAGCTTGAAAGGTTGTTCTGCTCCAGGCTCTTGAGAGGGCTGGGAGGAGGGGCATAAGCAGGACCCACCTTTAGTTGCATTCACACCTAAGTTTTAGTCCAGCTTCACCTCATCTTCAGAGTAAGAGAATATATCAGCAAAATGACTAGCCATTTTTGTTCCATGCTGTCTACTCCAATGATGGATTATTCCTAGTTATGTACTGTTCCTAGTTATATACTGTTGTTTTAATATATGTTTCATTTTAAAAGTTGCTAGCCGTCCCGAGACCTCCGGGTATAGTGTGGGATAGAAATACAAATAATAAATACAAATCGACAAATAGTTAGATCAGTGATGGCGAACCTTTTGAGCTCGGTGTGTCAAAATTTGCAAGAAAACCTAGCTTAACTCGAGTGCTGTGTCACATCTAGAAATATCCATCATTTTGTGATATTTGTAGCTCTAGTTAAAAAGTTATATTTTTGAAATATGTATTAAAAGCAAAAACAAATAATTCTTTACATTAGTGACTTTTGTTGCTGAATTTTGTTTGCTAAATCTTCAATTGAAAGTTGGTGTTTCGTACACTTCAAGAACAAGCAAGCACTACACGCCCAGGTGCCAGGGTGACCAGGTGTGTCACCCAAAAGGGCTTGGTGGGTCACCTGTGACACGCGTGTCATAGGTTGGCCATCACTGAGTTAGATAATGCTGAAAGAAAACAGCTCATCATTGTACGTAGGCTTTCATGGCCGGGTTTCAGTCTTATTTGTAGCATTTTTTGAGCTGTTATGCCATCAGAAGAAACCTGAAGCATGGCATAACAGCCCCCAAAATGCTACAAATAAAACAGCTCATCACTTTGCTGTTGTGTTCTCCCACTCTGGAAGTGGACTGAAACTGGATTAAAACTGAGGGCCTTTTCAAACTTAGAGTGGGCACTCCGGATATGCTCTACAACCTCCGGGTGGAAGAGATTGGAATAGAGCGTGCGACTGGGTGTTGCAGGTGCGGTTGGGCACCACATCACCTGGCTGCCGCAGCAGTGGTGGCACGCAGTCCTGTTGTCACCATAGTCACGGTTCCATGGCCTCCTCTCTAATGGAGGGGACTTGAATTTAGTCAGTGCTTGGAGAAGCACTGACTAGGTTTGGGATAGATGGGGCATCCCAAAATGTGGATGCCTGATCTATTCCAGAACTTACCTGGCTATCACACCAAAGTAAGACTGTTTTTGCACTAGGGACTAAGACCCCGTTAAGAGCCCTTTAGGAACCTGATCAGTACCCGGTCGGTACCAATCAGGCATGCCCTGTCCCCATGCAAGACCCTTCCCATCCTGAAGGCCCTGTCCCCAAGAGTCCTGGGGAAATCCAGATTTAATGGGTTCTTCGGGCCCTTAAATCTGGATTTACTGCAGACCCCTTTAAAGGTGTCCACAATCCAGTCTTCAGCTGTGAAGACTGGATTGGAGCATGCACATTCGTACTGCTTACTGGACCAATGGAATCCAGAGGCGAGTGCAGTGGGGCAGCTCCAGCTCTGTCTCACCGCTCACAGCTACGGAGTCGAGCACTGGCTTTGTAGATGCTGTATAAGCAACTACGAAGCCGGGCCTCTCCACCCCGCCCTCTGTTGGTGGGCATACGCTGTGAGTGATGGTGGTGCTGGCCAATCACGGTGCGCCACTGGTGGCTCTTCCAGTTCTGGCGAAACAGAGCATTGCAATGGGTGTTGTGGTGTCTCCCGTTTAGCACGCTTTGCAGTCAAGTGCTAGAGGGCTTGTGTGGATGCATGGGGTCCTCCCTAAGATCTGGATCTCTGAGAGCCGGATTCCAGGGAAGACCCTGGGTGTTCTTCCACTGTCACTAAACGTACCCATTAAGTACCCATTAATGGGTACCTAATGGCATTTTTGTACCCATTAATGGGTACTTAATGGGTTCTTCCAGTGACAGTGGAAAAAACACCCCCAGTCTCAAAGATCTGGATCTTCTAGATCTGGATCTTTGAAGGTAAGTGCAAAAATGGGACATGTTGCTAATCGGCCCTTGGAGGTGAATCTGCCACGCCCAGAAGCCTCAATATTTCTGAGTCTTTGGTTGGACGATCTGTGGGAAGCAGGAAGTCGGGGTCCCAAGGTTTAAATTACTTCTTTCAGTACTTATTTGGGGGGGGGGGCAGTTAAGACCACAGTTTTTCTGGATGCTGCTGAGCTGTGTGAGACGCAAATGGTTCTGCAGCCCAATTTCAGGCATGCATTTAAAGGTTAAAAAAGTCTCCGAGGGGCAGGGGAGGCCGCCTATGCTTGTCTTGGGAATGAATGTGGGATTTGGGAGTGGAATGCTCACAACAAAGCTTGGGGGGGCGGGGCTGATGAGTGGGAAGCAGCTTGCAAATCTCTGTTAATTTGCTCCCCGCTCTCCCCGCGCTGCATCTGGAGTGTTCAAATTAATGAGACGCGATGTCTCTGTTGATTTCAACAGTCAGCACTGAAGAGCCTGCAATAGATGGAGAGCGAAGAACAGAAGTCTAGTGGATGCTTGTGGGACGAGAGACCTTTCAGCAGGAGGAGGGCTTGGGGGCCTGCAGTCAGTGGAGGGATGAAGGAGGCGGAAGGCAGCCGGGTGAAAATTCCACCGCTAAACCCTGCTGATCATTGCCTTTCGGCTGCACCTACCTTGCATGGTTGTGGTGAGGATCAGACGGGAGAGCAAATGCATCAGGCTGTCTTCGCCTCTCTGGAAGAAAAACGGCAGCCTGCCTGCAGGGACAAGATAAATCTTACTAGGCTCTTGGCTGTGTCAGGCATAATCAAGGGCTCCCCAGAACAGAACCACTTTCAGGTCATTGGGAAATCCAATATGATGCCAGGGCTGAAGTCACACTGTCCTAATTGCATACAAGAGGCGAAGTGCGAATTCAGCCCATGTTCCTGTGCTAGTTCTCTATACCCCAACAGATGGCAAACACTTTTCACGATGGAGTTGATGAGGCTAGTGGAAGCCAGTCAAGTAAGCGAAACGCAACCAGAGCACCAGGCCCTTGGCTGGCTACCAGTACCCCAAATGACCTGACCGTGAAAGGTACTTGCCTGGATTGCCTCTTGCATAAGAATCTAAGGGGATGCCTGTTGGATCAGGCCACGGCCCATCTAGCCCAACATCCTGGGCATTTCCGCAAGGGCTACGAAGACCCTATTAGGAACCCAAGAAGACCCCATTAGGAATGGAACCACCACTTACCTTCCAGATGAAGGTCTCCATGAGGACCCCATTAAGACCTCACGAGGAACATGTCTTCCGCATGAGCACCGCTGGATCCCATTCCTAATGGAGTCTTTGGGCCCTTAGATCCGGATTACCAGAGGACCCCTTTAATGGTGTCTTCAATCCCAGTCTTCCTCCACGAAGACCGGATCGCAGAGCACGTTTCTGCCTGTCTGCCAGCTGGATGGTGTCCAGACGCATATGCAGGCCAATTGCACTGCACCACTGTGACGGGACTTACTCTTCGGGCCTAATGGAGGTCTCAGGAGGCATGCTGTGATGTCTGCATCGTGGCCCTGTTTAGCAACTATTACCATCGGGTGCTAAACACTCTGTGCAGACGCATGGGGTCTCTGTGGCGATCCAGAACTCTGTGGACTTGATTCAGAGAGGACTGGATCCCAAAGCCTGTAGCAGCTTTGGAAGGGCCTCCAAAAGTTCTGAAGACCCAGAGGACCCACTGTGGTGACTGCCTTGTTACACCAGTACAAGGGGTCCTAAAGTATACTGGACCAGCCTGCAGTTTTGGGCCTCCTGGTCTGATTTACGCCCCATCCTTTGCGGACAGCGTATATAAGTGGAGAGCAGAGGCCTTTTTGCACTACAGCCGAATGGGACACGCAGGGACGGATTCCCTATTCACACTTGGCCGGTAAGGGATGCATTCCCATGTGTCCCTTACCTGCCTAGGTGCGAATGGGGAATCCGTCCCCAGGTGTCCCAGCCCAAAAAGGTTGGGGGGACACCCCACCCAGGCCTGCTAATATGGGGCCGTATCGGCCCACTGGCAGACAGCCTGATCCCGGCCCTTCCTGGGGTCCTGTGGGCTTTAGCTGACCCAATCATGTCGGCTGCAGCCCACAGGGACCCCCTGGGCCCCCACTCCCACCCAGGGAACCGCGCTGCACCTGAGATGCACCTGCGCAACTTAGCTCTTCGGAGGTCAGGATTGGACTGACAGACCCCAGGTGGCAGGGCTTGCGAGTCTGATCCGTGGCGTTGTGCGCCTGTGTGCACCTAGGCCTGCGATTGGGGCGCAGTGCGTGCCTGCGCACAACACCTGGTTCAATGCGCACTTAGTTCAAGTGTGAATGCTCTGCCCGACAAACAGCTCTGGGATGGCCGGGGATGGCTTGGCCCAGGTGTGGAGCACGATTTCGTGCTCCACACTCTGGCCGTAATTAGGCCACCCTGGGACGGCCAGGACGGTTCCGGACAGAACTGCCCACCTGGCAGAGCAAATGCTCTGTCCCAGGGCTGGCCTAATTGTTTGCTAGAGGCCCTTGTGCGAATAGGCCTCAGGTCTCCCTTAGACCACAGGAGTGTGTGGAAATAAGGCTCCAAGTATACTTGCTTTTCTAGTCTGCCAGCAAGTGTAGAATTGCCTTTAGATTGAGCTGCAAGGTTTGTCTCCTATCTGGTACCCTCTAGCTGTGTTAGATTTGAATTCCCACCAGGTCCAGCCGGCATGGAAAAGGATCAGCAATAACAACCCTTGCAGTCCAATGATATCTGAAGGTGACTAGTTTGGGAACAATTGAATTATTTATTTTCACTCATTTGGATTCCATCCTTCTTCACTCATAGAACCTGTGACGTTCCCAGGAGACTTCCCATCCAGGTGTTGACCAGTCCTAGACCTCCTTAGCCATGGCCAGATGGTGGCCTCCTTTGCCTGCGGAGTGTCCCCTGGGGACAGCTTAGCCTCGCTCTGGTATTGTTATTTGTGAATTTAATAGAGAATGGCTTTGTCTTTCGTTGCAGTCTTGGGTTTTTGCGAGCTACTTTGAGCTGCTCTGAAAATCAGGCAGGAGATATATTTTCAGTCTTTTGAAAAATTGATGCCTGATGTGTTGTGAATTTTAAACTCCGTGCTTGCATGATTAATCTCATTTCATTGTGGTACAAAAGGCACAACTACTTGGCGTCTGTTCTCACTGGCACGGAATCCTTTTATTCTGCTTAAGGGTTGCAAAAGGTTAAGACTTAGGTGTCTATACTAAGGAACCTGACATGGTTAATGACCAACCTGGGAATTTTCCTTGCCATAATCTCCTTACTGGTTGTTTATAGATGGCAGATAGGGCAGTTCTGAACTGGCTGGTAGACCAGGCCAGCAAGCATTAAAGGGGTCCTTCCCTTCTACATGTTCCTTGAATTACATGACTGTGTCGAGAAGGAAGTCTCCTGGCACGCTTGCTGGTCCAGATTAGGGGTGTGCATGAGGCCCCCCCCAATTTGCTTCCCATCCATGCGAATGGAACCACTTCAAATGTGCTAGGTTTTGAATTTGCTGCAAATCCCTGCAAATTGGCACCAGTTGCGCCCCCAAATCTGTTCTGAATTTGCTCCAAATCTGCTCTGAACAAAGGCAGGAAAGCCTTTGCTTTGCATGCAAAGGTCAGTCTTTGAAGTATAGCCAACATCCGATGCGAATGCGAAGTTTGAACCTTTGCAATTTGTACGAAATGGGTGCCAAATCACCTTATGGCTGCGCATGCAAACATTGCTTCCGTGCCGTGAGACATCTAAGCACACCTTTATCATGGGACATGTATAGACACTTGAGAGATTAATCCCCTCCTCCCTGAGAGGACTATATAAGGTGTGAGCAGTGCATACAAAAGCAAACACAGACGTTTCAGAATTGAGAAAATTGTATCATTTTCCCCCCCCAGGAGGTTGCCATTCATGAAGCAAGCAAGCAGGTCTGCCTGGTTGCACTAGTTTTGCCCTAGAAGATGCATCAGGGATATTTTAGTAACTCAAGAAGATTATACTGTTTATGAGATAAGTGCATGGACAAAGGTTTATATTTAGAGGGCTCAGTGTACTTGATGGTTCAGTTTAATAGGGTGTTCTTTTAAGTGTGCTAAGAGTGCTATTTCTGTGGAGTCTGTTTTGTAATCACAGGTTGTTAGTCTGGCATATGACACGAATTGTACCCCGGGTGCCAAACACTTCTTGCAATGACAGACTTTAAGGCTGTATCCAGATTAGTGGAATAAAATCGACTGTTAGAGAAAAAAAGCGCAGCTTACCTGCTGCGAAGCCACGGCACGCCGTCTGGACTCCAGCAGCTTACCTGCAGCTTTCTCCGAGAAAGCTGCGATACTTTGGTGGAGTGTGCGGTGTGGTGCGCGTCACGTGGGACAGGGCAGCCAATGGGAGTTGAGCTGCAGGCTCAGCTCTAAGGCCTTTTCGCATTGGCCTTTTCAGAACGCGTGGAGGACAGCTTCGGACGAGGCATACGCATTGCCCGAGCGGGGCTTGCACCGCCTCGTGTCCGGAGCTGTCCTCCACGCGTTCCGGATGCAGAGCACTTTAAAGTGCTCTGCATCCGTTCGAACGCGGACGAGCCGCCCCGGCGCGTTCCGGGAGAGAAGCGTTCGCAGGCTTCTCTCCCTGACAGCCGTCGGCACGCCCCCTGGGCCCGACTTGCCGGGCCGGCGATTGCGCCGGCGCGGCGAAGCCGGTAGACGGGACCCACCGAATCGGGGTTCCGCTTCCCCGTCTGCCAGGGTCAGTGACCCTGGCAGATGGCACAGGGGAACCCCGATTCGGTGCGTCCCGTCTGTCGCCTCCGACGGCCGCCGGGACGTGGCTCCTTCCCGGGTCCGGCAGCCCCAATGGGGCTGCCAGACCCGGGAAGGAGGCACCAGCATCGGCGTCCTGTCGCCCCTTTCTGGGGTGGCAGGAGGTCGATGTTGGGCTCGCTGGGGGCGAGGAACGCCTTGGGCGGCCGGAGCGCATCGCTCCGGTCCCCCAAGGGTCCCCCCCCGCCCCCATCGCGGCCATCTACGGGCTGCAGGCGCCTGGATCTGCTTGAACATGAACTGCTTGTCCAATAGGGGGGCTAGGTGGGCTGCGTCTTGCGCGCTCCCACAATGCCACCCTCAGTTCGACGCTGGACGGCGACGAGGTAAGTCCTCCGTCGCGCGCGTGTCCTCCCAGGGCCCTGGGGGAGGGGGGGGACATCTTCGCTCTCTGGGTGCCCCGCTGTGGGCACCCAGAGAGCGAAGATGGGCCCGATCCGGGCCGGAGGGTGGTTGGGGGTGGGGGTTTTGGGGACTGGGGGGGGTGGGACTCATCTGCGGGCTGCAGGCGCCTAGATCCAGGCGCCTGCAGCCAGTAGATGGGCGAGATCGGGGCGCGGGGCGAGCCCTTGGAGATCAGAGCCAGGGGCTCTGATCTTCAAAGGGGTCCGGCCCCATAGGGGCCTTGCCCCGGGCCCCATGATGGGTGCCCGGGTGCCCGGGCATCTTCGTGCCAGCCCGTAGAGCTGGCACGAAGCACGGGGCGGGTGGCTTGACAGCGCTGCCCGCCCCTTGGGTGCTCTCACCCAAAGGACGGCAGCGCTGCGGCCGAATCCCCGCCCCTGGCCGGCCTTTGCCGGGCCAAGACAGTTCCGGGCGCTTTTACCGTTCACACACAGACGCGCCGGTACGCGTTCCGGCGCGTCTGTGTGTGAACGGTAAAAGCGCCCGGAAGTGTCTTAAGCTGCGCGCCTGCACGCGTTCCGTTTGGAACGCGTTGCAGTGCGAAAATGTCTCTAGTTCGCTGTTCCCACAGTCCTGTCTGGACTGGCGGGAACATTCAAATTTACCTGATACTGCGGAGCGAGTGCTCATTGTGCCACAGTAGGTACACTGGAAGTAGCAGCAGCAATGCACAATATCTGTAAGTCTGGTCACACCCTAAATGGGCTGAGGAATAACTCAACATGGTGGCAGACGGGGAAGGCTGTCTAGCAATTCCGTGTTAAATGGAAGGCTTGCTTAAAAATTAGGCTGACCTTTTGGGGTAGGATGGGGTTTCTACAAGGCAATTGGCCCATGCACCAGCCGTTGAATTTCTAAGCAACATTAGGTGTTCTGAGCCAGTTTTTACTGTGGTGACAGATTTCGTATTGTTGTTACCGGCCATTGTGTTGGTGCCGACGCCTGGCGAGGCATTCCCACAATTTTCTTGGCAGATAAAAGAATGGTTTTTCACTACTTCTGCAATTACTTTTTCTTGGGAGAAACTGGGGATCAAACTTGTGACCCTCTGCTTTCTGGGGGTTGTTCTATCGCTAAGCGGCAGCTGTTCCTGTGGCAGCAGGAGGCTGGAGAAATGGGGACCGTTTCTGCTCTGAGGCATTTGATTGCATTTGCAGAAGGTCTTTGCAGCATGGTGTTCACAGCAGTGGGTCTTGTGCACTCATTTCATTGAAGAAGACATTTTCCTCTTACTTTATCCTCAAAGCACTTCTTTGAGGTTGGTTAAATTGGGAGAGCATCACCAGCCCAGTGGGAGCTTCGTGGCTTAATAGAGATTTGAATCTGTGGGCCTGCTTGCACTTACTGGCCTGGTATGATATAACAGTACCGTATCAGGTCAGTAAGGATGGAACGAGGTGGCAGCCATTTGCAATACAAGAGCTGAGCTAGCCCTGAACCTGGTCAGCAGCATTTGCAGTGCAAATGGCCAGCCCGGGGCTGCTCATATCGTCAAGGCAACATCCAAAGCAGCATCTGATGTGTGGTTGGATGTTGCCATGGTGACCAAGCAGTTGTGACTGACTGCACAGCCATACCCACTTACCTCACCACACCTGGAAGGGGTGCAAATCCACTTCCCCAGGGAGAGGCCCAGATACTCCTGGACAAGCTGTGTCTTAGCTCCTGGAAGGAATTATTCCACTCCCAGGTGGCTGTGATGGTGAAGAAGTACATTCACATAGATGTACTCCAGCAGGTAAGTGCAAAAGACCCTGAGGTCGCATCCCCATGCACACCGTTTGGCGCAGAATGGGCACGCATGGGACCGGGACTGGGACCGGGTCCAAGATCGGTCCCATCCCATCCCCATGCTATTCCCGGTGACGTGGACTGAGTTGGGTGTGGATGCACCTGTCCCCATGCAAACCATGCCAAAGCTTGGCACAGGGGGCAGCACCACCTCCTCTCTGCCCCCCCTCTCCTCATTGGAAGCCAGATTGACATCAGCCCATCCCTGTGCCACCAGCTGCAAATGCCGCATCCCCCCCTCCCTTAGCGACTCAGAAAGCCAGGACTGGGCTGGGAGGCATGGGAAAAAAAGTTAAAATAAAGCTTACTACTACTAATAAATTTATAAATAATTTTAAAAGACCAGAAGCCGCTACGAGGTTTAGTGGCAGTTAGGCACTTGAGCAGTTTTTCGCACCTCTGCTCCACCGGGAATTGTGAAAATGCCCGCCAAGTTTAAAGGGGAGAAAATCAAGCTATTTTCATGATTGCCTTGGCGATTGAGAAATGGAGGTGAAATATTTTCCATGGAAAATGTACAAAAATTAAGCCATTATCCTGCCTGCCTTGGCAATCAGGATTTTTCCACTCCCCCAAAATATCAGCAGCTGCGATCTCTAATGCACAGGGCAGGAACGGCAAGCACACCCCAACTCCAAATGACGTAAGCGCCAATCTCCCCGAATAGCCCGGGACTGTCCCCGTGAGCAGTTTTGGCTTGCTAACCAATGCGTGCCGGGACCCCAAACCGTGCTCAGACTTGTTTCTTCGGGTACCAGATTTGGTCCTGGTCTGGCACAGTTTGGGGGGATTTGGTATGTGGAAACTGGACCAAATAGAAAATGCATGGGCCGCCCCATGCTGAGCCCAGTTTATTGGTACCGGACCAAACATCCATGGGGACGCACTCCGTGTCTCTGCAGTCTTAGTATGGTCTACTAACCACTGCACCACATGGCTGTTGTCTATTCCTGTTCTGGGCTAAGTCAGGGCAAACATGGTGTGGTGGAACGCTTTGCCATGCAAAATATTACCTGCAGAGCTTAATTTGGATTAGTAAGGAGTAGCCACAAATAAAACAGACAGCACTGTTCACAGAAATATCCTGATTCACATGTGACTGGTCTATTTTTCACTGACAGAAGCTGCATCCACAAGATTTTAATAAAAGTGACTCCAAAGTGGCTTAGATGTGGTGACATGTGGCAGCTGGTGCTACCATCCCACCTCTGTTCCATGTAATAGGGCAGAAAAGTACATATATTTTTAGCCTTTAATGTGGATTAGAGAGGCAAAGGGAACACTATTATGCAGCAGCTGCTGCCACTAAAATGCTTCTCTGCACTTACCTTTTGTGCGAACCTTAGAGCAGACCCAAGAGGACCTGCCCTCTCCTACCATGCTCTGTCCACGCAGAATGTAGTGTAAACTAAACCGGGATGCCCAAGAATTTGGTCCCAGTTTGGACTACCAGTAAACCTCTGTTTTGTGAGCTTTGTGATGAGAAGATGGGCTGAAGAAGATTGAAAGGGAAGGCATAACCATGGACTTTCATACATCCAATGAACTAATAAGCTCTGGAGGTTCATTGTGTAGCATTTGCAAGCCTATAGTCCTACTAAGATCTCTCTCTCTCTCTCTTCTCTTTTAACCAACAGGAAAAAATTGGTACCCGGTGCATTTGGAACTGACGGTGACCGATGTGAATGACAATGTCCCCGAGTGGCTCATGGAACCGTTTCCGTACTTGGCCACCGTTTCCCCGAAAGCTTCAGCAGGTACGAGGGTGTACAAGCTATTGGCGGAAGATCAAGATGAAGAGGAAAATGGCGTCGTTGAGTATTTTCTGGTGGAAGGTAAATAAAGCTTTTAAAAACTCTGGAGGGAAGGGGAGGGAAGAGCAGCTGAAACAGTTCTGCTTTAATAATTTTTTCTCCTCCCCTTGCCCATTGGTAAGACAGGAGTGTATGCAGCTAAATTGTGTGCAAAGGGTTCCTGGTCCAAACTCTGCCTAATCCATTTAGAAAAAAAGTAAGGCATCTTCTCTAAGAAGGAGTTTCTTTGAGGAGATCTGGAGGCCTGTTCACACTGTGGCCTCTCGTGCACGATTAGTGAACTTCTGGTGACGAGCATGTGCGTGCAAAGTAGGCTCTTACAGTCTCCAAGCGTGCCTGCCCTCACCAGAAGTTCGCCAATTGTTGATTAGGCGTGGAGCACAAAATTGTGCACCGCACGTTAACCAACCTTACCCAAAAGCTTACCATTCGCTCTTCTTCTGTGCTCCGGGGTTGTCGGAGGTGCCGCACAAGTACACTGGCAATTCAGATGACTATAGATGCGACTGCGCGTGCATAGAGCATCCATGACATCAAGGTCACGGCACATGATGCACGTGCAGTCATGGAGGGCACCGCAGCAAAAATGGTGGTGCCTGAAGGAGGATTGGGCCCTGGATCAAATAAGGTAAGTATTTGATCCCAGGGGGAGGGAACGGCCAAAGTTGACTAGCGCCCAAGTGTGAGCAGTAGTCAGCATTGGTTAATCGCGCTCCTTTCCCATCCAGCGGATGGGAAGGGAAGTGCGAAAACACTCCTGGACTGTCCCTGCTTATAAGAGTATGTAGTACTAATGGAGCAGTTAGGATGTGACACATTTGCTTTAGCGGAGAAGTTGGCCAAGTAACATTAGGAACTTTTTGCACTTTCTAAAAAAGGTCTACTGGTAGTCTACTGGCTGCTAAACCAGACCATGGAGTGGTGCGGAAGGGACATTCCCCTGTGTTCTAGTTTACCAGGGAGACCCATTTTGGTGGTGCAAAAAGCATGCCGCTGCAGTGGGGTTCCCAGAGGGCTCTGGGGCCAGGAACTTTCCTTAGAGCTTTTGGTAGTCCAAATGAGGACATCCTTGTTCTGAGACCTGTGGACCGCTCCAGATGGTAGGCTACTCTAGCTGATCTGGTCTCACGAAGATAAGTGCAGAAACAGCCTTTCAGGGAGCATGCCACACATGGTTTTCTGGCAGTTTGGCAAACTATCTTGATGAGCTTCCAAGTAGAAGCTACAAATCAAAAGAATATGCTCTGCTGATTCAACTTGTTTGGTGTTACATGGGCAAAGTCTTGGCCCCGTCGGACCCCCCTCAGATCTGCTCTTGAGCATATTAACCCAAAGAATATTTAGGACCGGTTTGTAATGAATTAAGTTCAAGTGTTGGGGCAGTCCTGTAACTGACCACCAGTGCACAAAGTGCAGATGGTCAGATCTGGCCTGGCTGGATTGCTGTGACAGTGGCCATGACAAGTTCTGGCATGCACTAGGCTGTTGCCATGGCAAGCACAACGTAGTGTGCATTGGCACAACCACAGCTGAACTGCCCCATCCCACCCACGCTGAGTGTTCGCACAGGAAGAAAATGTGAACGCTGCACCTGTGAGATTCCCAGCAGCTCCTGATGAAGCTGTAGAGCATTAAAAATGTCCCCACAGCTTTGGAGGATTGGGGATGCCCCTCCACGATGTGGGATGGAGGTGGTGGGCAGTGTGTGGGTGGAGTGTTTCAGACCATGTGGATGCATCCCTGAAATGCCTTTGATAAAAGCAATTCAGAATTTACTGGTAGGTAGATAACTCAAGTATGGTGCCATTTCAGGGACATGATTGTAGTTTAGTCCAGCATGTAGCATTGTAGAAGATCCAGAGGTGTTACCAAAGTTCTTCCTAATCTGGTGTCTTCTGTGTGCTTTCCCTAACAGATCTAGTTCTGAATACATTAGCTTTTACTAAACAACGGAAACTCTTAACATTACCTTAGCAGCAACCATTTTTTTGTCAGGGCATTGCAAGCAGATTGTCCCATCCCCATTCTGATAGTTCCTGGTCTTTGAAGTTGCTGGCAGGGGCTTCAAAGTCCCTGGCTATTTCCTCGAAATCTCCAGCTGGAGCCTTTTTGGCTACATGCCCAGTAGCGACACATTTCTGGCTGAAAAGGACCTGGGCCTAATATACTGAACCATAGGACATGCTGTCGGCATGCTCTTTGTGCATCAGGATACTGTCAGTAATCTGCTGGTGGACTCCTTCTAGCAGCTCCACTGATGGAGTGGAATACGGCCACATCTCTGTCAGTAACTCTGTCCATTGTGGATGGTATGTTCTGTGGTCCATGGCTTCTGGTGGGCTGCAGCAGCACGTGGAAGGCAGAAGCATAGCGTGTCGCATAGACCGGTCCACTGGCCATTACAGAAAGGCTGGTAGACCCCTCATTAGAGTCAGAGGGAGGTCATTCCACAAAGTGAGGCATGTGCCACATGGGAAAGGGCAGCCAATGATAGCTGAGCTGCAGGCTCTGCTCTCTTTCGCTGTCCTCACAGTCCTGTCCGGACTGGCAGGACCAGTCGAAGTTACCTTGTACTGTGGCACGAGTGTTGATTGTTCCGCAGTAGGTAAATTCGAAATAGTGGTGGCATAATGCGTCGTCGCTACGCAGGATCGGGCATCAGGTGTGATGCCTGTGCCTCAGCGGCGCATTCTGATGCACAGCTTTCTTAAGTCTGGGCACGCCCTGCATGAAAACGTTTTATTCAGATTCGAATGTCAATCTTCGAATGTGCCAACGTTCAATTTGAATATCCGAATTTGGCCGAATTTCGAATGTTTCAAATATTTGTGCACATCCCTAGTCTGAATAGCGTCTCCCTTAAATAAATAAGTAACAGACACTTTTTGGGGGGCAATGGAAACGTAGCAATTGTCACAAAAATGCAGCTCCATCAGAGTTCTAGCTACCTGATAAGCATTTAACAAGACGTATTATCCCTTGTATAGTTAATGACCAAGTTAGGGGAATGGTGGATCTTGTCTGCAGCATCTCCAGCATAGTAGAGCTTCTTCTTCCACACAAGTAAAGAATAGAGGAAAGGAAGAATTGGCGCATACGTTTAACAACAAATCAGCGAAACGGAATAGAATTCATTTCCTCTAGGCAAAACGTTGGTGCCGCATCTAGGATAATTTGTCTGGAGCGCAACTTAGCGAGAGCAGACCAGCAAAGGTAGAGGCCAAATCAATTTAAATTGCCAAAGGCTGCTGGAGTGACTGCTCAACCCGTTGCTCTTTGGGGAAATCAGATAGGAGGATGGGAAAATCTCTCCAACTCTGCTGTGATGACCAGATCCGAAATTGCGGGCTTGCTTCTTTGCAGGGGGAGAAGATAGATTTGAAGTCGAAAAGGATACTGGCTGGATCAAAACGACCGGTTTGCCCCTGGTGAAAGAGAAGGAGTATTTGCTAACTGTGCTCGCTGCCGACAAGCCCGGGCGCCAAGGCTCTCCTGCCTCCGTGTCTGTGGTGGTGGGTCGTCGGCCACCACAGTTTGCCAACACCTCGTATGCTGTTTACGTTCCAGAAAATATACCACTGGGAGAACCGTAAGTACTTGCCGATGGGCGGTTGGCCTGTTTCGTGCGCATGCTGAGTTGGAATAGTCAGATTTTTAAAATCCTTCTTACTAAAGGCTGAGGACGCATTGGGTGTCCGCACTTTGTGACGCCTGATGCATCCGTAACTTACCGAGGGCTTTCCTAAATTCTGGGTAAGTGTGATAGCCAGGATTGCTGAGATGCGGCAATGAGGGTGCGCGGCACCGTTGCCGCAGTGACAGGGAGATGCAGTGGCCATTGTGGTATGCCACCCGGTCCCACACCTCGTGTGCCCAGGAGAGGTGCAGACAGAGCCACGCTGGTATATTCTAGCCAGTGGCTGGTATACTTGTAGAACACTTTCTAGCGCTCTACAGCTTTATGTGCAGGGGATGCTCTGGCACATGGGGAGTCATACTTTGGCATACCTGGACTTTCCCACCAGTCAAGGTGCAGAAAGGCCCTGAGAGGAGTGGATTTTTTTTTTAACAAAACCTTCCTGAACAGAAAGGAATTAATATCCCCTTAGGCTGAACCATTGGGCAGTTTTGCACTTTACTTCCCATCTTCTGGATGGGAAAGGAGTGCAATGAACCAGTGTTGACCAGCGCTCGCACTTGGAGCGCTGGTCAGCTTTAGCCATTCCCCCGCTCCCTGCGATTGAATACTTACCTTGCGGGGCTGGTCCTCTTCAGGGCGTCGCCATTTTGGTTGTGGGGCCCTTCGCAACTGTGCATGCGGCAGCACTGTTGGGATGACGATGCTGGTGCTCTGCATGGTCGCATTGGGGGGCAACAGGGCTGCCAGCACGCTTGCGCGGGAGCCCTGTTGACCTCCCCGTCCAGCAGAGGTCCGAATGGCTGGATGCAACAGGTAAGTGATTGGAGAAGGCTGGGGAGGATGTGGAGCATGATTAGGGAACTATAATCATAGCAGGCTCCTCCAAGTGCAGATGTTCTTCCCTAGGAGCTCCCTGATCATGTACTATGGGCTGTAGTGCGAATTGGCCCCTCATCTCGCGCTCCAGTTAATGTCAGATCTATACAAGATTCAGTTTTTATTGCCACGTGAAAAGGAATTGGTTATCTGGAAACCTGCTTGTTTAGCCCAATAATCTGCCAAATTGTGGGAGGAGTTTTTAAGCTAATTGACAGCTGACACTATACTCATTTTTAACCTTTTCGCCCATTCTTCACAGCACCTTATTCTGGCTTGGATTCTGGAATAGGGACGTTCCATCTGCATTCTGCTGCACGTTATGGCTTGGCCCAGGGTGGGCCATGCCATTATCTGAACCAGCAAGCAGATGGCAAGGTTCCTATTCTGAGATATAATCTAAAATACGGCCCAGCACAGAAAAGGCCTTTGTTATGATCTGTGATCAGAATGCTAAATACGTTATCTGTTCTATGTACTTCACTTAATGGGCTACAGGTGTGTCTTGTGTATCAGAGGTTTTGCTTACCATAGCTTTGCTTTTATACAGGTGATAAAGTGTGACCTCCCATATTCACCTAACCTGGGAACTTCCAATAAAATATTTGGTCTGTACACTTACCTGCACTGTTTTGGGTTAGGGTGGCCTGGAACAAGCAACCCATCTCAAGCTGGGATGCTAGTAGAATGAGAAAGGGCTGTCTCTATTCGGACAGCCAGTTTCACCCTACCTCTGTTGCTTCTCTGGAGAGACCTTGGAGGCAGTGCTGAGGTTGTTAAGGCCAGGAATGAAAGTTTCTGGACTTTGAAGTTTGTGACCTGGCTGTTTTCATACCAGATCCATTCCAGTGGTGCTTTCTGGAGCATGGCTGAAATGCATCCCCCATTGTATACAACCTGGACCAGTTGTAGACCTTCATGTTGAAGTTTACAGTTATACTGGGTTTGGGTGCCATTTTGAGTACCCAAGCTCATTCCACTCTTTGTTCAATAAAGTATGATGGGGGTGGAACCCTCCACAGTCCACACCAGCAGACAGACAGGATGCAGACCATCTTCCAGATTCTGGTCTAAAAGGAATGGCCATTGTGGAAAGGACCTGAGCCACCATTGACTTAAAACCTCAACTGTGCCAGCTGGTTTTTTGATTGTCTGAACATCCAGTCTACCATTTCATTCATTTTTCTTGGTTGACTAGAGCTCACCTCTGATGGGCGCTTGCCATACCTTGATAGGCTGGGTCTTCATGACTCACCTAAACCCCAGTTTTCTACATGTTGCAATTGCCTGGATGACACAGTTTTGTTCTGTGTGATTGTTTGTGGGAACATTATGCAAGGGACAAGTGTGCTTTTGATACATTAACCAATGTACGTTTTGCCCAGGGACAGCTAGCTTTCACATGATACCCTGCTGGTAACAGTAGCAACCAACATCGGTGAATGCAGCCAGGTGTCCTTCCTGCTGCTGGAAGTCCATTTGTGAACGTTCCTTGAGGTCCATAAAGGGAGGTCACATGTTGCCTTTCAGGAGGGAGAAGGACATCTGGCTGCACTCACCTGCGCTGGCTGCCACCATCTGGTGCAAATCAATTGGATGCTTCATTTTTTCCATTGAACCCCTTTTGTAGAGACAGATGGATATTTGGTGCTTATGTGAGGTGATAGGCTCTGTAGCAACTCATCCTCTTTTCTGGATAAGTCCTATTATAATCTTACCAGATGTAGGCCCTGACCCACTAAAGTCTAGGATGAGACTTTCACGTGCTTTGCTGAACTTTAGAGCTGCTCTGACAATCTGTCATAATTTAGGGCACATGTTAGTGGCTTAAACTTAAATGGTTTACTATCTGCTTTCCCATCTCTGCACTCCTAAGAACAGTTGCTTTGTTTTAAACTAGCTGCTGT
This sequence comes from Aspidoscelis tigris stejnegeri, assembly GCA_023333525.1. Classification (NCBI taxonomy): domain Eukaryota; kingdom Metazoa; phylum Chordata; class Lepidosauria; order Squamata; family Teiidae; genus Aspidoscelis; species Aspidoscelis tigris. The sequence goes on from JALMGA010000013.1 coordinate 9,649,713, forward strand.
TTCCAAAGCAAAACTCACAAGTACTCCATGTAGGATTGACTGGGAGTTATTTTTGTTTATTAGATACGTGATAAACACATGGTATCCATTGACCAAGGGAACTAAGGGTGCAGTCAGACAGGGCTTTTTTTCAGTCGCTCCTTTATGAAGAAGCATCCCATTTGCAAATGCACCCAAAATGCCTTTCACAGTTATTAGGGATGTGCACGAATGTTTTGGCATTCAATTCAAAATAAATTGAATGTTTGTAAAACTATTCGTATGAATAGATCACATTCGAATGTGATAAAATTCTATTTGATACAGATCTATTCTTACTTATTTGTCTGAACATTAGATACGTATCTGAAACGAATGAATGTGTTATCTTACGAATAGATATGTATCTGATGCGAACAGATATGTACCTGATACAAACAAATACATATTTGATACGACTAGATACTTATCTGAAACTAAGAGATATGTATCTGATATGAACAAATACCTATCCTGTACATTTCCCCAGTTTAACTAATGTCCGGAAACATTCGTATTAGTTCGAATGTTAGCATACGAATATCGTAACATTCGGTTTGAGTTCGAATGTCTGAATTTGGCATGTTACGAATATTCGTGCACATCCTTAACAGTTATCTGAATAAACACCCACAATTCTACGTTATTTTCCCCTACTACAGTCTTCATTCACCTCCAAGTCTGGCAGTACCTACCCCGACAATGGGTATTTGTTATTCGTACAAATTTGGACATTCATATAAGAATCAAATGTCTAGACATGTGTATTTTAGTATTCATACGAATACAAATACTTTGAGTTATTAGTATGAATAATTTGGACATTCGTATGTCTGTGAATACGTACGCATTGCATACATATCTGTACGCATCTTGTGTGTATCCATACGCATCCGTATGGATATGTACGGAATGAAAACGTGATGTATACGAGATGCGTACGGATGAGTAAGAGATTTGTATCATTGGATACGTATCAAAAATTTGAATAGCTATGGATGTGTTTGTATCAGTTTGAATGTCCAGAATTCATTCTTTATTCGTACGAATATGGATTTTCAAATATTCCATTCGTTATGAATCAGATGTCGAAAATTCCACTCCTGCACACCCCTAGTGCTACTCAGTAAATGGCCTCTCATCTGCCCAGTTTTCCATGGCTGTGATCAGTTGATCAATCATAGCTGCTGTTTCCATGCTGTGATCAGCTGCATTTCCTGCCTCTGGAATTACACAGCTTCGTGCCTAAACCAACTAAAAGAAAGGGACACCTTTGTTGTTATGAAACCCCATGTGATGAAGAGGCACCCATTCCTAGACTTCATGACAGGGTTAGGCAAATGCAGGGGAAACAGTCTGTCTACCTGAGCCCCCAAAGTGGGATGGGTGGGAAAGGCAGGCTGTTCACCCTGTGCAAAGCTCATTTATTATTTTAGCTAATGTATTTTATTTGTTTTTATAGTGGTTTTATTGGAACCAGCCCTGAGACACTTGGATGTAGGGTAGGATAGAAAAATAAATAATAATATGTGGTGGTGTATTGGAAACTGGCCTTAAATAAAAATCATGATAAAGCTGCTGCTGCTGCTGATGATAATGCTATGTTCTGAAACATTTGTACAAATTTCACCTAGGTTTCTGACCGTGGCGGCTTTGTCACACCAAAATAATTCTCTGACGTATAGCCTCACAACTAACCCCAATGGCCTGTTTGGTGTGAACCAGGCAACAGGCGATGTCTCCTTCAGCCGGAATATGGATTTTGAGACGGATCAACATCAGTACCTTGTGGTGGTGCAGGCAAAAGAAAGTCAAGGGCAGCTGAGTAGCACCGCTGAGGTGAGCAGACCTTGCTAATGGTCCTACCATTTCCAGTATGGCTGATGTTTCTGCATCTGTGGATTGTTGCTTGCATCACAGTTGACCAAAGAATGACCCTCCTTCCCAAATGTACCTGAGCTACAATTCCGAGACTCTTAGTTTGTCTGGCCAGTGACAAGGGATGTTGGGACATGTAATTCACCAGTGAGGACATAATCACAAGTTTGTGGAAGCCTAAAGGTTGTAGAAATAGAAAACATTTCTAAGGAGGAAGATAATCTTAAGTTGGAAGGAGTCTCTCTTCACCAGAAGACTGGATTGTAGACCCCTTTCATGAGGTCTACAGGAAATCCAGATTATAGGTCCTGAAGGGACCCACTTAATCTGGATTTGCCTAGTAAGAGGTGTGAACAAATCGGGTTCTAATGGGGTCTGTAGTGGAAACGGGGTCTTCCTGCTCTGAGCCTAATGGGATCTTAATGGGTCCCTAATGGGTACTTAATGGGTACTTAATGGTAGTGGAAAAACCCTCTAGTCTTCTCTTCCTGCAGAATTGTACCCACCCATGCTTCGCAACCAAATTCCTATTGGCTAAACATCTCCCTGCAGCGTGCCTTGCCTTATTCAAGTTTTTCTCGGTGTGTGAAGTGTTCGCCTGCTTCCAAGCATCTCTCTGCTAGCAGTTGCCAGTTGAGTCACTGCCCACCATCTGGCTGATTTGCCACAAAATGAAAGTGTTTTACTGTTGCCACTTGCCTATGATTATTTTTGCTGCTTGCCTTGTAATGAAGTTATTTCTTGTGCGTCGTTTGAAATCTCAATAGAGAAGCTTTGTATTAAGATCAGACAAGCATTTCCCCTCCTTTGGGATCGGCTCCTGTCTGTTATCAGTTAAATCAAACCACTTGTCCTACAGATCCTGCTTGTGCGTGGAAATGATGCTAAACAAGTGTATAAAAGCAGCTGCTGTAGCAATGGATATCAGTCATTATTGACTTTACTTCTGCTTTCCTTTAGATTTGAAAAATCAAAAGGACAGAAGTAAAATCAATTTTCTTAAAAAAAAATTGCTTTGTTCACATTTGATATACCCCTCTACCTTATAGTTGGAAGTCCTTAGTGGTGTGCACAGATAATAAAACATGATGGGAAATCATAAAATATATTTATTAATAATCTGCAACAAGTAGCAATTCTTCTGAGAGCTCAGTTCCTGCTCTTTTTACAAATCTGTGCCCCCAAGCAGTTGTTCATTACTAAGTTGTGGTAATGGTGGTAGTGCTGATGGTGATAAAGAGGTGGTTGCATAGTCTACTACCTGTAGCAACTGAGGGCAATACTACACTGGTCAGTATACTGGGCCAGTAAGCTCACTAGGGCCCTTCTGTCTTCATGCTGGCTACTGTATGGTTCGAAGAAGAAGGAAGTTGGCTTTTCTACCCCGCTTTTCTCACCCGTTTAAAGGGACTCAGAGCGGCTGACAAACCTTCTGTTCTTCTCCCCACAATGGACACCATGTGAGGTAGGTGGGGCTGTGAGAGCTTAGAGGAGAGCTGTGACTAGCCAAAAGTCACCCAGCTGGCTTCATGGAGGAGGAGGAAGAAGAGTTGGCTTTTCTACCCCACTCTTCTCAGCCATTTCAGGGGGACTCAAAATGGCTGACAAAGCTTTCTGTTCTTCTCCCCACAACAGACGCCATGTGAGGCAGGTGGGGCTGTGAAAGCTCAGAAAGAGAGAGTTATGACTAGTTCAAGGTTCCCTAGCTGGCTTCATGGAGGAATACACAATCAAACCCCGTCATTGCGAGATATGAGTCCAGCACTCTAACCACAAGACCAAATTGGCAGGTCTGGGGCAGGCTATGGAAAAGGGAGGCTTCTGGTATCCTTGCTGGTCTAATGTACTGGCCAGTTTGGATCTTCAAGACGGTGGTTGCATTTGCAAACTCTATCAAATATTTCAAATCTGCAAGCATTCCCACCAAATCAAAAGTCTGGATGTTTGAATGTCCAAAACTTCCATTGAAACAAAAAAGCTTCCTGTTCATGCACATGAAAACGTCAGTCGTCTATTTGTATTTTGTCGTGTTTTATTCATCAAAAAGGGTTTTTTTTCAATGAGGAAAAAGTTGTGAAAACTTTACAGAAATGTCCGTACGTTCATGAGTAAGTCTTGGCATTCAATTTAAGGAATCTGCAATAAAACTAATTTGCAGATGTTTGATATTTATTTATTTATGTATTTATAATTTCAAGTAGTTTACATATATCTCAAGTTTACATTACCACTATCTCTTACATACAGAAGTTTGATCTGATAGCAAAACAAATGTGAATGTTGTATGTGTGCATATCCCTACTGGCCAGTGTGGAATCACTCTGAATTTTTTTCTAATCCTACCCAAGGATTTAGGAAACAAGGAAGTATTTTCAAGTTATAAGAAGCTAAGAGGAGCCCTGCTGGATCAGGCCACAGCCCATCTAGTCCAGCGTCCTGTCCCACACAGTGGCCCACCAATTGCCCATGGGCATCGCAAGCAGAGACGAGGGCAAACCTTCTCCTGCTCTCAAATCCCAGCAAATGGCCTTAGAAGCATCCTGCTTGTCCCCTAGCCTGAAAGATGTACTTAGTAGCCATTGGTACATCTGTCGTCCATTCTAGTAGCCATTGGTACATCTGTTGTCCATAAATTTGTCCAACCCTGGCTTGTTCCTTTAACAACTGTGGAATGCTTTTATGTGTTCTGGTTCTGTCCAATATTTCTTGAGTTTCTTTGATACTGACCTAATGCTCCAAGACTACTGGAGCTACTGTTGTCTTTTTCTCCAAGAGGGATTCAATATCAATTTTTAACTCTCAATACTATTTTTGATCTTCTTCCGTTCTTTTCCTCTGTTCTCCTGTCCCCTGCGATAGTCGCATCAATTACTGTAACATTATTATACTTTATTGTTATTGTCCTCTTTGTTTTTATTTTTAACACTGCAGATGTCTTTTATTTATTAAATTGGTATATGCCACTCTGGAATTTATAATGTGCATTAGGATGAGCCTAGTATGGAAACTTGTTTTGAATAAATTACGATAAATTTATCATATCAAATTTTGAATGTGATACGATATGATACTGTTATTCACTGACGAGTAGACATTTGTATGCAAGTGAATTTTTCCTTAAAATGCTTGTTTGTTGCTGTTGTTATATATCACTGAGTCTCATTGACTGCATGGACCCCTCTATGAGCCAGTTTGGTGTAGTGGTTAGGGAGCCAGACTCTTATCTGGGAGTACCGGGTTCGATTCTGTCCTCCCCCATGAAACCAGCTGGGTGACCTTGGGCTAGTCACAGCTCTCTTCGAGCTCTCACAGCCCCACTTACCTCACAGGGTGTTCTGTTGTGGGGAGAAGAACAGAAAAGCTTTGTCAGCCACTTTGAGTCCCCTTAAATGGGTGAGAAAAGTGGTGTAGAAAAGCCAACTCTTCTTCTTCTATGCAGTTTTCTTGGCAGTAATACAGAAGTGGTTTACCATTGCCTATATTTGGGGAGAAACTGGGGGGTCAGTCTGGTAACCCTCTTGCTTTCCAGGCTGCCTGCATTGCCTCTAAGCTACAGCCGCTCCCAAAATGCTTCTCCAAGATGTCATAGAGCTATCTGTTTATAGACGGCACTGTCTTCAGTGTGTTTCTTACGCTATAAAGAATCTGAGAAATGCAGTCACACTTCTGTTTGCTTGTCTTGCTTTGATTTTGCTACTCTTGGTGTAAAAGAGGAAGAGCAGTACTGCGCAAGTCTTTCTCTTTCTTTTTTTTAATGGGCTTTTGGTTCCTCTAGAAAAATGTATGCATAGTGCCTTGAAAGCTGTCATTTTTATTTATTGTGGAATAAGCTTTTATGACTTTTAAGGCCCCTTTGGCATGCCCATATAGTTTTCTTGACAGTTTGGAATGTTTTGCCATTGCCTTCTGGGATGGTTCTTGACTTTCTGTTTCAGTCTTATAGCCGTAGGATTTCCTGGTGGTCCCCTATCAAAATGCCAACCCCGCCTGATGTCACGTTGGGTCTTATCCAATTTGGTACTGATAAATACTCTCTGCTCTTTTCGTTTGTAGGTTTGGGTTGTAATCACAGATGTGAATGATTGTGCCCCAGAATTCCAGCAGTCAATTTACACCAAGGACAATGTTCCTGAAACAGTGACCACGACGACAGCACTTCTGCAAGGTTAATACCCTTTTATTCTCCCCTCCGTTTTATCCCCACAACCGTCTTAAGACATAGGCCATGCTGAGAGGTTATGCCCGTCCCACGAGGAGCTTTTGTTGAGGGACTTCCAGGTTGTCTGTCTGTTTATCTATCTTTCTAATCTATCCGTCCGTCCGTCCGTCCGTCCGTCCGTCCGTCCGTCCGTCCGTCCGTCCGTCCGTCCATCCATCCATCCATCCATCCATCCATCCATCCATCCATCCATCCATCCATCCATCCATCCATCCATCCATCCATCCATCCATCCGTCTGTCTAAACCCTGGTGTAAATCCAAATTACCCAGTGGGAGCCTGCCCTGGCCTAAGTGTTTTACATAAATAAGACTGTGTAGCTTCCCTCGATGGCTGTAACTCCATCGGTTCCGTGCATGTTACTTCTTATCTTTTGTTGTTTGGTTACAAACAAAATTGTGACAAAACTTTCCATTTTATTGAACAGTGTCGGCCAGTGACTGTGATTCTCAAGAAAATGCAAAAATCCAGTATTACACTCTGAGCCCAGACTTCAGCATCTCTGCTCGGGGCATCATCTTCCCGGCAACCGCGTTGGACTATGAGCGGCCCAGCCACTTGTATGAGTTTGTAATTATGGCGGTAGACAAAGGAGAGCCACCAAGAACAGGGACAGCCACGGTCAGGATCCGTATCTCAAATGTCAACGATGAATCACCCAAGTTTTCACAAGCCATGTAAATATGTATTGTTGATTTTATTAGACCATCACAAAAGGGTTTTGCTTGTTCTTACCACGTTGCAGCTTCCTCCAAATGTTTCTGCCTGGTGTTTAATGAAAAGCTCTAAGCTGGAAATCCCCAAATTTAGGAGATCCTTCACATTAGTTAGATTTAACATACTGCCATCAGCACTTCCTCGGGGCAGATTTGGAAGTGTATCTTGTTCAGAGCGAGTACATCTGTGCAGACTGACTGAGGTGGAAACTGCTGGTCATACTCTACCGCACCCTACAATTTGGTCTTGTGGTTAGAGGGTTGAACTCTTGTCTCATAGTCTCCGGGTTTGATTCCGCACTCCTCCAGGAAGCCAGCTGGGTGGCTTTGGCTAGTCACAGCTCTCTTTTTGAGCTCTCACAGCCCCACGTAACCAGGGTGTCAGTTGTGGCGAGAAGAATGGAAGGTTTGTCAGCCGCTTTGAGTCCCCTTAAAAGAGTGAGAAAAGTGAGATATAAAAACCAACCCTCAACATTTGTCACCCCTATTGTGCAGGGAATCCCAGAAAGAGGACACGAGTCCCCTCTTAATAATTTAAACAGATGAAAGAAAAGCCCATATTACATTAAACGTGGCCAAGTTTTGTGCTACAGCTATAAATTTAAGAGGTCAAGTTGGCAGTGATTTCAATGAATAAGGTTTCAGCACACTTATTATAAAATCTGTCAATTTTGTAAGTTCCATATGGAAAATATTTCAATTCATTAGAACTCCATGGATTTTAATTTGCTGATTTTAATTGTATATATTATACACATCACAAATACTCTGACAATTGTGTTATTTAAATATGCTTTCTATTTCTGGTCTGTGACCGCAGTAAATTTATTCATTCATTCAACCTCCCTTTCATTGGGTTAAATGCCACTTGGCATAGTGGAACGTATTACTGGGCTGAGACAGTTGGGTGGGTTAGATCTTCATCAGGCATAGTAAGTAAGATAGAATTATCTGTGAATAACTGTCGTAAAAGTGATTGAAATAAGCAAAAAGAAGCTGAATGCTCTGAACTACGCAGGGGAGGGAGTGACCTTCTGGCTATTGTTGGGTTCAAAATTTCACAAGCTTCAGCCAGAGTAGACAATCGGTAAGGTGGTGGAAACTGCTGTTGAACCATGTATGAAGGGTCACTGGTTAACCTGTATGTGGGTACCTCCAGGTGCTGATTAAAATCCCACAATTTTCCTGGGACTGAATTGGGAATGACAGACATAATTGTGGAGTTCCAGGTATTGACAACCTGCAATATTGGGAGATTTGGCAATGCTTCTGGGTAGGGATATGCAAAATTTGATTCATATTCACAAATATTTGAGCAAATATTTTGAATTTGTAAATGTTTACGTCCAATTAAAAATCCGACTTTTCAAATTTCCAAAAATCCAACCGAAACAAATCAGCCTCTTGCTTGCAAAAGCAAACAATTCAGTCGGAAATTCGTATTTTGCTGTGTTTTGGGTCATGAAAATGACTTTTTCAATGAAAAAATATATGTTTCTTTTGTGAAAAAGTTCAAAAATGGATTTGACAGTGAAATGGATTTGACCTTTTGGCTGCGGCGCCCTTCACGACTGCCTGTGCGTCAGCGCCCTCACCTTGAAAAGACTGGTGCTCTGTGCATGCCCAGTCGCGTCTATGGTTGTCTGAGGTGCCAGCGCACTTGCAGAGCCGCTGGATGCTTATAAGAACGTAAGAGGAGCTCTGCTGGACCAGGCCACAGCCCATCTAGTCCAGCATCCTGTCTCACACAGTGGCCCACCAACTGCCCATGGGCATCTCAAGCAGAGACAAGGGCAAACCTTCTCCTGCTCTCGAATCCCAGCAAATGGCCTTAGAAGCATCCTGCCTGTACCCCCCAGCCTGAAAGATGTACTTAGGCATCCATTCTAGTAGCCATTGATACATCTGTGATCCATAAATTTGTCTAGGCCTTCCTTAAAGCCATCTAAGCTGTTAGCTGTTAGCACCTCTTCTGGCTTACTGTAGGTTCTGGTAAACCTTAGTTAATGTGTGGAGCACAATTTTGTGTTCCACACCTAATCAACGAGTAGTGAACTTCTAGTGAGGGTGGGCATGATTGCTGGCTGTAACAGCCTACTCCATGCTCTTCACTGTAGGTTCACTACTTCTTCACTAGAGGCCGTAGTGCGAATAGGCCTCTGGTCCCTTTTCAGGCATATATCCCAGAATAAGGTCCAGTGCAGGTAGGGCCTTTGGCCACCCAAGGACAGGCAGGCCCTTGGAGAGCTTTTCCAGGCAGCACTTAACTTGATGTGTTTGGGTGTGCTTTACTCCAGATTATCCAAATAATGTAGTTTAAGTGGACTTTGGTTGAACCTTTAGTTGATACTTCTATTTGCTTGGGGGTAGTGCAAGCAATTTCTTTAATCCATTTTGAGTTGAATCCATTTGTGGCTGAAATGTGACATTGTGGAAGCGTGAAACATGCCACACTTTCGTTTGTGTGTCTGCTATTATTTTGATCCCTCTGGAAAAAAAACAAAACAGAAAAGAACAAAAACTGCATATAAAGCACAGTGGCACATTAAAAGGAACAAATTAATTATGACATGAGCTTTTGTGAACTAAGATCCAGTTTGTCAGAAGCACAAAAGGTTATCCTGAGTTGCAAATTGGGGGTGAATTGTGAAAATTAAAGGGTAATTGACCTTAAGGTGACCCCGCATGAACAGAGAAATGTCAAGGAGAGGCAGTTGTGTGGAGATGCTGAACAGCAATTTAGCAAGAGGTTCAGTGTTATCTGAACCCTGCACGCCTTAATTGGTCAACCCATGACAGAACGACCAACACCTTTTTTTTGTGAGTAATGAAATTACCACCGCCTATACTTTCCTGTACTTCATTTCCTCCTGATTGCATTATTTGCAGTTTTCCCCTGCCCTGCCCTGCCCTGCCCTGCTCTGCCTTGCCACTCACTCACTCACTCACTCACTCACTCACTCACTCACTCACTCACTCACTCACTCACTCACTCACTCACTCACTCACTCACTCACTCACTCAATCAATCAATCAATCAATCAATCAATCAATCAATCAATCAATCAATCAATCAATCAATCAAAACCGGTAACCTATTAAACATATTAAAACTATGGCAGTGTCTGAGCGTAGGGAGGAAAAGGCTGTTCCTTTATGTAGCCAAAGGCCAGGGTAAAGAGGAGCATCAGAACTATTGAAATGCAAGTACGGTTGGACCCCTGTATCCTCTGGAGCAGGGTTTCCCAAACTGTGGGTCGGGACCCACCTCTAGGAAATTTAACTGTATTTGAAATAACTTTTTTGATGCAATTATTTCATTAAGTAATAAAAAAATTGTATTAAAACTTTGTTTGTTATTTGAAAAGTCCTTTATTCATATTGATAACGGTTAAACTTCCTAGAGGTGGGTCCCGAGTTGGTAAACTTATATTAGATGGGTTGTAGCCCAGACAGCTTTGGGAACCACTGCTCTGGAGATATTTTCCAGCTCCTACCATGGTTACTGACGGTGGGCGGGAACTAACTCGCCTCCTGTTACTTTTGAGGGAGGGAGGGGCTCGTGATTTTTTAGCTCCTTCCTTATTGGCCTGACCGCTGTACAAAGGAGGGACTAAAAAATCACGCTTCACAAATCAAGATAGAGGTTAGTTCTAGCCTTTTTTATCTATGGTTGAACTAAACTCTATCTCGGAGTGTCTGTGCCAGGGCGCTGGGTGACCGCCGGCATTTGCGGTCTGACACACCCAGCTCAATTGGTGGTTACCTGAAACTGGATAATCGTGAACAGGCCTTCTGATTCTGGGGTCCTGCAGCCCAGAACTGGAAGTGCTTCTCTGGCCTCTGGAGAGCATTGGAATAGGTGTACGATGCCACTGGACGCCTTGCGCCCACCTACCACCTGCCCCCTTACATTTTGGGACGGGCTCTGGTGGCATCACACAGCTATTCCAAGGTTCTACGAAGGCTGAAATAGGCCTTCAGTTTCTGGCTGCTTTTCCCTTATGGCACCTGCAGAGGGTGGGCGGGGGGGGGGGCTGATCTGGTACCTGCGGTCAACTGAAAACGTGGTTACCGAATCAGTGGATACAGGGGTCAGACTGTACTTCCAAATGGCTGGTTGCGTGTTTTTATCGCCACGTGGCAGAAGAGGGCCTATGTTTGGCATGCAAGTTGCAGTAGGGTGGCAAGTAAAGTCCCTAATCGGCAGGCGCAGCACGCAGCAAGGCATTTTTAAAACAAGAGGGAGAAGGGAAAGGCAAGGTACGCCTGACCAGGTATGACCTGTTTAGAACAGAGTGTGCAATTACAAAGTTTTATATGCCAGGCACAGGATGGTCTTCTGTTAATGTGTTGCAGCTGCACGCAGCATTCTGGTCTGGATTGTGTTTCCTTTCCGTTGACAATCTTAATGTTTTACCTTTTGGCAGTTACAGGAGCTTTGTATCTGAAGACGCAGGTCCCAACACGTTAATAGCCACAGTTCACGCTATAGACCCAGATGGTGACGGGGTTTTGTACAGCATCACCGGAGGGAATGAGAACAGCAACTTTGTCATTGATCCTCAGAAAGGTAAGCATTAGGGATGCACACAATTATTTATTTAGTTTTTGCATTTGATTCGTATTGAATAGAATGTAAGAAAATTCATATTCGTTCGAATAGATCCCCTTTGAATGTGGTAGGATTCTATTAGATATGAATGTATTCGTACAAATTCATACGAATATCCGATACGAATGCATATGTATCCAATACATATCCATATTTGGTACATGTCCGATAAGCACCCCGTAATATATCTGCTCTGAAAGCGACAAATCCACCCTTAATCTACTGTGAATCCGCTCTCAAACCATGTTGAATTCACTACAGATTAGGGATGCGTATGAATATTCGTAGGCATCCAAAATCCGATTGAATGTGCTGAATTTCGGCTTTTGAACTTGAATAGAATGTCCTGAAATTCGAATGCAAACATTAGAATTGAATTTCAAATTTTGGATCTATTTGTTTGAATTATCCAGACATTTGTATGTGTACGGTTTGTACATGATGTGTACTTGAAGATCCACACTGTCCCGCGTCTGTACGCGTTTGTGTGGGATGAAAACGGGTTACATACAGGATAACTACGGGATGTGTATGGATGTGGGGAAGGTACATACGTGCATTCGTATGTGAAGATTCGAATAAAAATTCGAATAGATTTGAATTTGATAAATACTAATTGAATCTTGTTAAATTTGAATTTAAAAGATTTGAATCGAATCGTATTTTCGGGTATTTGATTCTATTTGAATAGAATGTCAAAAAAAACAACAAACATTTGTGCATATCTCTATTCTGGATCCATTGCCGATGTGACTGCTTTCCCACCTCCCTGTTTCATGAATGTTCCCAAGCAATCGTATGGATACGACTGTCAACGTACGATTGCTGTGACATTCAGCTCATAGATGAATGGCCGAATTTACACGAATATCCAATGTTACGAATATTTGTGCACATCCCTAGTAACCATTGACTGCCTGTTGCTCACCTTGCATCTGCATTGTGGTTTGCAATGGGAGATGGGTGGAGTTTCTCTTCCAAGCGGAGCTGTTTTGCCCAGGTCTTCAGAATGGAGGCCCAGGCGTACACAGGTACAGACCCTGTGCGGAAAGGGCCTTCATGTTAAAATTCTGTATAGGTGGTGCGGAATCCTGGTGCATTTCACACGTACCAATTCCACTACATCTCCTTTCTGTTAGAGGAGATGTGAAGCCGAAAGGGACCCACTTGGGTTCTGTTGCGTTCCAGCACCTTTCTGGACAGTCATTCATGAGTTACACTGGATGAAAACCCAACAGTTAGAAGAAAAGATTGTGAAATCACGCCAGCCGCTCAGAATAACTGAGGTTACTTGATGCCCCGCTTGTGAAATTTCAAAAAGCTCTGATTCCTGAGAACAGCCGACTTTGGCCGAAACGTGTCAAAGTCCTTTGAGTTGTTCAGCGCTGTTGGCATTGCTTTTAATCTGCTCAGTTTCTACATTTTTTAAAAAATGTCAGAGGAAGAAGCAAGTGGCAGCTCCTAGCTGCTGGGACCACGGAGAGCACCGCCATCGACAGTGCATTTGGGTGGTTTTTATGTGCCAGAAACCGCAGAGGGTGACCCCTTCACCTCTTGCAGCTGGCAAATGACAGAGCAAATTGGGATGGAAGGACCTTTGGATTCATCCTTGCTTGTTTATATTCCACGGCTGTGCTTAACCTTTGGTATGGCTGCCCGTGCGAAGGGCGATTTAGACTGTGTTTATGTAGATCGTGTTGGCCTGCGGTGAAGAAATGGCACATCATGCAGCCGGAGCTGAGCTTGGGTTTTGCGAACTAGCTTCGCTCTGGGACACTGCAGAATTCAGGAAAAAAAACTGGTTTTGGACTGTAGTGCTCACGACCCTTACTCGGTCCCCTGGCCCATTCTGGCTCATTCTAAGCTGCCTCAGAAGTGCTTTTGTCTTCTCCTTGGCATGTCTGATCACAGCCTTTGAGTTGCTTGGTAGCCTGCTCATCCCTCCTCTCATGAAGATTCTGGAGTAGAGCAGTTAGATTAGAGACGAGATGAGAAGAGAACACAGGTGTCACACACTACTGCCTCTGAAGCGCATTGGAGATGCTTCTTCTGCTTCATGTGAATACAGCCCAACTTGAGTTGAAGTTTGATTTAACAAATATGTGACAAAACAAGTTTTCAGGTGTTCTATTCAGTAGTGAAACAGACACGAATTTTTTTTTCATGCACATCCCTAGTTGCTGGAGATAAGTGTTGTGGGATGCCACAATAGCAGCGTCCTGTCTTGTCAGAACCTCAGAGACCACACTTTCCCTTCTCCCACTTAGTCAAGGGCTATCTGGTCCATTGAGCACTTTGGTCTAGTGGTTAAGGAGACGGATTCTTATCTTTAAATACCGGGTTTGATTCCACACTCCTCCACAAAGCCAGCTGGGTGACCTTGGGCTAGTCACAGCTCTCGTCCGAGCTCTCACAGCCCCACCTACCTCGCAGGGTGTTCTGTTGCGGGGAGAAGAATAGAAAGCTTTGCCATCTGCTTTGAATCACCTTGAATGGGTTAGAAAAGCGGGGTAGAAAAGCCAACTCTTCTTCTTCAGCAGCCTTCCCGCCTTTTCCATCTTTGGTCATAAAATTCAGGCAGGGCTGCATCTCTGTAACCTCCACCGAATGACTATGGCTGTATTGTGTTGAACATCCATGTGCGAGTGACTGTGTCAGCGTTAAGTCAAGCGTATGGTACAGCAAGAGAGAGGTGAGTCATGTCAACCGTTCTCAGCCCCTTCCTGTAATGCGTACCTTACAGCTGACGTACCTAGGAAGGGGCTTTGATGCCAGTCTTTCTTCTGGGTTAGGAGAAGAAAAGATTTTGAACGAACAGTAATATAAGCCGTTTTTTTTTTAACTTGAGTTAATTTTTTTTAAACTGACCTTGCTCACATTCTTTGCCCTGGCTTTACATGGCCTTCCGAGTCTGGAGGCTAATCACAAGTAAATAAGGCCTGTCCTATCTGCTTGATGCATCTTAGGGGTTCGCTTATCATGAAATATTAATTTCTGTGCAACTAGTGCTTTTGCAATATTAATGCTCCAGATCTGAATATCTTTCAGCGGGCAGGAATAGATGCCATCAAATAATTATACAAGATATCTACTCAAGCTGTCTTGCTAGAATGCTGCTTTCCCCACTTCTTTTATGGCTTGCCTTGAGCTATGATTACTTAGCGGGCTATAATAGCCCAGGTGTTAAAATTGCTGATGCTATAATCTATCTACTGGTGTTTAAACCGTTTAACTGGCCTACTAATGAAAAATTGGTATGTTGTTTATTGGCCAACTTGTGTTGAGAGAGACACTTCTTAGCATTATATTTTTCTGTGCAAAAGACTTGAGGCTGGGTAGATGCCAGAAATAGAGAAGGGTAGGACACTAATGCTCCAAGGGACCCCATAACCCCTGAAGCCCACAATGCACGCTGTTTGCCAGCCCGGAAGAGGTCGTAAGTGATGCAAAATCTGGGTGTAGATTAATTCCCACTCCTTGAAGTCAGGATCTGTCCTTGAGGCAGGCTGGCCAGACAGAAATCGGGTCAGAGATGAACTTCTAATAATTGTACGGATGGGAGGTTTTCAGCAAAAGATCTTGAACCTTCGCTAGTTGCATTGGAAAGGGAATTTCAGCAGCTTGCAGGATGAGCTGCATCCACTGAGATCTTTCCTTCTAGTACCTATTTAGACTTGTGCCATTTCTGCACTTCAGTTTAGTCAGGAACAAGGGCCCACGTAGTAAGCACAGGGGCCTGATAGATCCACTCAGGAATGCTGATCTGTGAGACCATGCTTTCTGCTGGAACACTCCAGCTGCATTACATGGAACTTGATTCAGGTTATGGAGGTCCTGTTTGGTATCACCAGGAGACACAATTAAGCATGTCTGCTGGAATGCCAGAGCACCTGATCCAGAAAGCATGTTCTAGACTATTGGGGGATGCATTTCAGTGGCATGCCATATCATGCCACTGAAATGTGCCCCCCCCCCCCAAGAATCTCAAGAGGAGTGGAAGCCTGGCCTCAAGGCCTGTGCATGTTTGGAGGCCACAGTGTGGACTCGTCTGGATCTGTGCTTTTGTGCACGTGATGTTGATTTAGCCCGGACCTTTCTGTGGTTGGAATCATTGGGTTTAGCTGTTAACAGACCCACTGATGCTAATCATAGGCTTTTCATTGTAGAAGGACCCTTGGAAATTGGACAAGTTCCCTGAGCTACAGACTTAGCTGTTGGGAACTGAGATCTGTTTGGGCTAGGTGCTCTGATAGAGCTGAAGCTGGTGGCTGGAGTTGAATGTGCCCCAAAAAGCCTAGACATGGCTTTGCTGAGGTTCATTGGGATTCCAGGAGCCCTGATTTGTACAGCAGATACCTCTCCGATCTGACAGAGCAGTATGTGATGCTTCCTGGCACTTCCCAGCGCTTCGAGGCACACTGCTAGCTGTAACTAAGTCAGATAGATCAGGTTCACTGGGTTCAGGTTGGACTTTGCATGCCGCTGTGAGCACGCCTAGCAGAGTCCTGTGCAGCAGGTGCAACACAGATCTCTTTCTAGTACCCCTTGCTCTAGAGTACTGTGATTATTGTAGCAACGCCTTGTGACTTTAATCGTTCTTGTCTCGAGTCAGAGTTCAAATTCATTTTGGGCCACTCAGCATTTCCTAAAGCTGGTGTCAAGTCATGGGTGCCTCGTTATCTGCCTGGAAACATCGGTGTATACATTTGGGTTAAAAGATGATTTTGATTTAGCAGTGACTAACAACAGCTGGGGATAGTCTTTACAAACCATGGACACTCAGAGAATAGTACTTTTCTTTGTCCTCCAAGGTGCCACCCTCAGGTCTTCTAAAGAAGCTGAACATAGGTCCTCTGCTTCCAGGTTGGAGAGAAGGCAAGGTGCCTCTAAGGACTATTTGCAGCGATTGCTTGAGATGCTCAGAACCAATTGGTGGGCCCAAGTGTGAGACTAGGTAGGCTTCTCTTATGTTCTTATGGACAAATTCATGGAGCACAGGTACATCAACAACTACTAGAATGGATGCCTAGGTACTGCCTCAGGGTTGGAGAGATAGGCATAATGCCTCGAAAGGCCATTTGCAGGAATTCAAGAATAGTGAAAGTTTTGCCTTTATCTTCTGCTTGAGATGTCCAGAAGCAATTGGTAGGACACTGTGTGAGACATAATGTTTGACTAGATGGACTGTGGCCTGATCCAGCAGGGTTCCTCTTAGGTTCTTATGGACTAGATGGGCTGTGGCCTGATCCAGCAGGGCTCCTCTTAGGTTCTTATGGACTAAATGGGCTGTGGCCTGATCCAGCAGGGCTCCTCTTAGGTTCTTATGGACTATATGGGCTGTGGCCTGATCCAGCAGGGCTCCTCTTAGGTTCTTATGGACTAAATGGGCTGTGGCCCGATCCAGCATGGCTCTTCTTAGGTTCTTATGGACTAGATGGGCTGTGGCCTGATCCAGCAGGGCTCCTCTTATGTTCTTATGGACTAAATGGGCTGTGGCCTGATCCAGCAGGGCTCCTCTTAGGTTCTTATGGACTAAATGGGCTGTGGCCTGATCTAGCAAGGCTCTTCTTAGGTTCTTATGGACTAGATGGCCTGTGGCCTGATCTAGCACGGCTCCTCTTAGGTTCTTGTGGACTATATGGGCTGTGGCCTGATCCAGCAGGGCTCCTCTTAGGTTCTTATGGACTAAATGGGCTGTGGCCTGATCCAGCAGGGTCTTATGGACTATATGGGCTGTGGCCTGATCCAGCAGGGCTCCTCTTAGGTTCTTATGGACTAAATGGGCTGTGGCCTGATCCAGCAGGGCTCCTCTTAGGTTCTTTTGGACTAAATGGGCTGTGGCCTGATCCAGCATGGCTCTTCTTAGGTTCTTATGGACTAGATGGGCTATGGCCTGATCCAGCAGGGCTCCTCTTAGGTTCTTATGGACTAGATGGGCTGTGGCCTGATCCAGCAGGGCTCCTCTTAGGTTCTTTTGGACTAAATGGCCTGTGGCCTGATCCAGCATGGCTCTTCTTAGGTTCTTATGGACTAGATGGGCTGTGGCCTGATCCAGCAGGGCTCCTCTTAGGTTCTTATGGACTAAATGGGCTGTGGCCTGATCCAGCAGGGCTCTTCTTAGGTTCTTATGGACTAGATGGGCTGTGGCCTGATCTAGCACTGCTCCTCTTAGGTTCTTGTGGACTAGATGGACTGTGGCCTGATCCAGCATGGCTCCTCTTAGGTTCTGACCTATAATCGATTCCTTGTTACTGCGTCAAGGTTGGAGAGACAGGCAGGATGCTTTGACAAGCTCTTTGGAGGGATTTGAGAGCAGGTGAAGGTTTTGTCTTTGCACATTTTCCTTCCGTTCCTGCATTGACTTGATGTCACTGTTCCATTCCTCCTGCAAAAGAAAAAAGAAAAAAAGAAAATCCCACATGCAACCTTCTTGAGCAGTTTTAATGTAAGATGGCATTGTCAATGAAAATGTGCCTGATATCTCCGACTGCCAAAGTGTGACTGAGACACATGTCAAACTCCAGGCAATGAGAGGAGCGGCATAGCATTTTGCAAGGGAAGTGAGTGGCACTTCTCAACCTAACAACTGTCCATTTGCAAGTGACACTTCCTATTACTTTGCTTTAATCACTGGCGTGATGGGACGGATGGGCTGTCAGTGCAAGAAAAAAATGGTGTCTGCTCCCCGCAGCTCTTCAGATAGCTGAAGCCTGAACTCTTTGTGCTCCTGTTTTGCTGGCTCCATGGACTTATCAATTGATTGGTCGATTGATGATTGATAACCATAGGATGATCTAGAGAGCTGAGATATTGGAGAGCAGGAGAAGGTTTGCTCTTGTTTCTACTTGGGATGCCCATGGGCAATTTATTTATTATATTTATTTATATTTATATTTATATCCTGCCCCATACCCTAGGGGGCATACGCATACAATTGAAGCATACGCACGGTATAGAAAAAGTGGATAGAGAATTTCTTTTTTCTGTCACACAACACTAGAACCAGGGGGCATTCAGTGAAGCTGGTGGGTAAGAGATCAGACAAGGGGAAGTATTTCTTCACCCAAAGAGTCATCGGTCTATGGAATTGGCTGCTAGAAGAGGTGGCAACAGCAACCAGCCTAGATGGCTTTAAAGAAGGGTTAGACAAATTTGTGGATGGCAGATGTATCAATGGCTACTCGAATGGTTGCCTAAGTACATATTTCAGTCTGTGGGGACAAGCAGGATGCTTCTAAGGTAGGGATGTGCATGAATTACCTGTGCATTTGGAATCCGGACGAATACGTCTGGATTCTGAGATTCATGGATGGATCAAATAGGGCCCTATTCGAAGGAAAGGACATGGGGGTGGGAGGGGGTGGGAAAGGAGAGGTGGAGGGGATTCATTCGAGGCATGGATATTCATTCTGGGCACGGAGCCAAATTTTTCCACATTCTATTCAGTTTGAAAAGAATGCGGAAAAATGGCTGTGTGGACACCCCTATTCTAAGCCCATTTGCTGGGATTCAAGAGCAGAAGAAGGTTCGCCCTTGTCTCTGCTTGAGATGCCCATGGGCAATTGGTGGGCCACTGTGTGAGACAGGATGCTGGACTAGATGGTCTGTGGCCTGATCCAGCAGGGCTCCTCTGAGGTTCTTATCTTCTTAGGGTGCAGATTTTGACGATCTGTTAAGAGAAATTTCATAGTGGGAAGAACTATTTGAGGATAGAAATGGCTTCTTTGAGAAAGTTGAGCTGAAAGTCACTGAAATTACTTAAACAGAGTCTGGTCAGGAATGCCATCTTTATTCTTCCCTGGACCTGGGGTCAGATAGGATGACCTCTAAGACCCCTTCTACCTTTAAACTTTTATCGTTTCCTATTGTGAGACCCCAGGGAATAGAGGGGATGGAAGTGAACATTAGCAAACAGATAATTCCAGGTTTTGAGCATATTCTTTAAAATCTTCTTACAGGGTTAATTCGCCTTCGCTCAAGCCCCCTTCCTAGACTGCAGGGACCAGAATATGTCCTTAATGTCACTGCCACAGACGACAATGCCTCGGGTGGCGCCCATGCGCTTACAAGCACGGCTCTGGTTGTGGTGCGTGTCGATGATGTTAATAATAACAAGCCTGTATTCCAAAAGGTAAGTTACTGCTTTGTGTTAAGCTGGAGTGTTTGCAGAGTCGTACCTGTTCACCTGAAAATAGGGATGGGCAGAATTCTCCACCCCCAACCCCCATTTTGCTATGCGTTGAAGCGAATGGGATGAAAATTCGCATTCGTGTGAATGGAGCCACTCTGAACGTGCTGGGCTTCGAATCCGCTTCCGATGTTCTTCGAATATTCATTGATGCCTGCGAAGAATCCATGAATCCATCTTTGCAAATGTATAAAAGCTTCAAACGAAGGCACAAAAGCTTTTGTGTTGCTTGCAAATATCTGCTTTTGAGTATGGGCAACGTTTGATTAGAATGGGAACATCCAAAGCTTTGCAGTTCGTATGAATTGCAAAGCCAACGGACATTTTTCGCCCATCCCTAGAGACGAAATGCTTGAGTAACCCCACTAATAATGATAAGCAGTTTCTCTGCTCACTAGTAACACTAGGTTACATGTTATGTTAATTGCTTAGGCAGTAACACATGCGGAATTATGCTTGCAATGTGAAATACGCAACGTCGGAGCAAGAATGAAACATGAGCTGAATACATGTGCAGGCATGACTAGGGTTGTGCATGAATATGTGATCAAATTCGGACATTCAGATTCAAATTGAATGTCTCTAAATTCAGATTTAACATGCAAATGAATTTTTGAGTCTTTGGAACCATTTGTACGAATTATCCAGACATTCGTATGTGTACAGATATGTACGCATTACATATGTATCAGTACTCATCTTACTCATATCCGTACGCATTTGTATGGATATGTATGGGACAAAAATGGGATGCATACGGGATAAAAACGGGATCCGTACGGATGCGTACAGCCACTTTCTAATGTTGTCGAAATTCATCTCTTCAAATACGAATGGAACGTTCTTGCAAATAGATTCAAATGTATTCGATTCAAATTGAATGTGAATACAATCAAATTTTAACATTCGTATCGATTTGAATCTTTGGATATTCAATTTGAATCGAATCCAATCCCAAAAATTGCATTCGTGCACACCCCTAGGTATGACCATCTGATCCACCCTGATGAACTGGCAGCAGTGAGAGTCCAGTAAGTGCCTGAGCAAATCATTCTACCACTGGCTAACGCGCTATACCTCCCTTTCTGTACTGAGCCTCATTCTGGAATATATCCCAGAAGAAGGGCCTGCTGTCAGCATGTTATTAGGCCTTATGGCAGCCACCACCCTAGACCATATCAGGCCCTCATTCTGAAAACCCCACTCTTTGGGTGATTCTGCACACAGGCCGGATACTGGACCTACAAGCGTATTAGAAGCTTCCTTTACACTGAGGTCCCGACCCTTCTACCCTGCCCCTTAGACCACCCTCTGGGGGTGCCTCCCCTTTGCTCCACCGGTGTGTAGAAGGGGGACTCGTAGAATGCCTGCTAGTTCAGTATACTGGCTGGTCTGGAATCACTCTTAATGGTTGATTGTTGTCTGTTAGGGTGCCAAAGCAGCAAAATCCCTGGGTACATTGTTGACTGCTATTATTCATGTTTGAGTCAGCAATAAATGATTATTATTGTTGTTGCTGTTGTTGCTATTGCTATTGCTGCTGCTGCTGCTGCTGCTGCTACTACTACTACTAGTGTCTGCAGTACCGTGAACAAGCTTCTGTGCTGGAAAATCAGCCGGTGGGAACATATGTGTTACAAGTAGAGGCGACGGATGCAGATGAAGGGGCCAATGGCAGAGTGAAATATGGCTTGATGCACAGGGACGGCGTGCTTCCTGCATTTAACGTCGACCCTGACACAGGTAAACAAACAAACAAACAAACATGAATGAAGGCCTTTCTTGCACTTATTAATCTGGATCAGGAAACTGCCAAGAACCCGTTGACTGCATGAGATTAGAGTAGATCAGATGAGGAAGGTTGTCTGTATCCAACAAAACCCCCCATCATGACAGCATCTCAAAAGTGTTACTGTTCTTCTTATCCCATCTCTAATCCATTAGTATGTGGAGGATGCCCAACTCTATCTGGCTGTTCTTCCCAGTCAGGTGAGGCAGGTCAGGTGCTTGATTGTTGCCTGGAGGCAATGGTGGACTGCATGTGGACCAATAAACTGAAGCTGAATCTGCACAAGGTGAAAGTTGTTTGTCTGGCGTCCCAAGTCACCGGGGACTCCATGCTTTGATGCACTGCTGGAATGAGATCCCCAGTAGTCCAGAAGTTGGAGCCGTGCTTTTTGCACACCTCTGTGTTCTGGACTAGGCCACACTGTTCCACTGGTTGACCTTGACGTTGAGGTCTACCAGTAATCCCAACCAGGGTCTCCTTAATTGGGATTATGTTCTGTCCAGTGTGTGTGTAGCATAACAGCAGTGGACAGAGCCTCACGGATCTGCACTAATCTGTGAGACCCAGAAGCCTTCTATTCTGTATTGCAGAAAAGGCCACAGACACACACAGTATGTAATACATCAAGGACAACTGTAGTGCCTAGAGTCAAAATTA
The DNA here is from genome assembly GCA_023333525.1 of Aspidoscelis tigris stejnegeri. NCBI lineage: Eukaryota > Metazoa > Chordata > Lepidosauria > Squamata > Teiidae > Aspidoscelis > Aspidoscelis tigris. The sequence goes on from JALMGA010000013.1 coordinate 9,671,793, forward strand.
TACTAGGTTCTCCCCAGATATGCAAAGGACACGTTTTCCTCTTGTATTAAAAGATTTAGAACAGGAAGTTGCCTTAAAATTGATATCTTCACAGGACATTTGTCAGATGTTTGTTCTAGGGCTCCATCTGCCCTTTGGAAGGTCTGAATTCCATAGGGTTGGCGTGTAATTGCATTGCAATGCTTTACCATTTCTGAGAGAAGGTCTTCATCAACCCTGTCAGGACAGGTGGAATACAGGGCCATTATGGCACCACTGTTGTGGGGTTGCTTCACGGTGTCTGAGGCAACCTCACCATAGCCCTCCCCCCTTTTCTCTTGAAAATGTGCTAATTCAGTGGTCATGAGTTTCCATCAATAGTGTGTTTGCCCACCTTTGGGATAGACCTTCCACGATCGCTCTGTCTAGAGTGCATGTATGGAAGTTGAAACAGTTGTTCACACATGCATGGAAGTGTCAATGAGCATATCTGGGCATTCTCGATGCCTGGGTGGCGCATTCATCAGTTAAAACCTTTGAAATCAGCGCTGTCCATGGTGCTGCCTAGCCAGACACTCTAACCACAGAACCAAAGTGGTTCTGTATCACCTGTACAGCTGTCATGCTTTCTTTCCTGGCTGGATTTCTCCCACCACCACCACCACCACCACCCTTCATTGGTTCTACACCTGTCCGGGTGGTGGGGGTGGGGACCAGGGAGAAACGGTTGATTTTTAATTTTTTAAAGAAGCCATCCGAAGGTCAAAAGTTCTTAAATCTGCTATTTCCCCCCGTCCCTTTCCCTGGTGAAATATGCTATTAAATTATTTCTGCCTGCGATCTCATTTACAGGCATCCTGACAACGCTTCAGATATTTGACCGAGAAAAGCAGAGAGAGCATCCTATTACTGTGACAGCGACGGACCAAGCCGCGGAGCCGCTCATAGGAATCTGCCAGATTAATGTTGTCATCTTGGATGCCAACGATAACAGCCCGAGATTCGAAAACACCCACTATGAATGTAATTGCGAATCATTGGATAGCATTTCAGTTCCCTGACTGTGAGCTTAACCGAGGTCTTAAGTTTCTCTGTGTCTTTCTCATTTGCTATTTGTACATTTCTTTTTCTTTTCTTTTCTGAAGCGGACGTTTCTGGGTTTTAAAAAAAATGTGATTTGTTATCGTAACATTACGACCACTCCTGAGACGGCTGTTGTATGGATGGGGGGAAATACAAGTGCAATGCTATTGTGTCTTGCTGTCTCTAAGGCCCTACTGGATCAGGACACAGCCCATCTAGTCCAGTATCTTATCTTACACAATGGGCCATCTGTTGTTTCTGGGCATATCGAGGAGAAGACAAAGGGCAAAGCTTCACCTGGGCAGTGTCCAGACACATTTATACTATGCAGCGGAACACGCAGTCCTGATCAAGGCTTCACACATGACGATCAATGGATCGTCACGCCGTTGCGTTGCCAGATCAGGACTATGCGCTTACCTTAATGCTGGACCAAGGGCACTCGCTGCACAGTATAAACAAAACATGAAGTTTTTCTCTGTGCAGACAGAACAGCGAGAACAGCAAAGATGGGCAGGAAGGGCAGCTCAAATTTGATTGGCTGCCTCAACCCACACGGCGGCCCGTGCCGACTCAGCTCTGGCAGCTCCGATGAGGAAGCTGTGGAGCTACCTTTTGAGTCGGGGCGCCCGGTCATCGCTGAAGAGTAAGTATACTTGCGCTTTTAAGTTTAACTGCGGATTTATTCCGCTACTCTGGAGGCAGCCCTGCTTTCAGATCCCTGTAACAGGCCTTGAGAGGCACCCTGCTTGTCTCTTCAATCCGGAGGCAGTAACTAGCCATCCATTCTGGTAGCCATGTTGCTAAAGCTGCAGCTCTCAAGTTGGCCTGCATACAAATGTGGAGGAAGAAGAGTTGGCTTTTCATGAGCCAGTTTGGTCTAGTTTGGTCTAGTGGTTAGGGAGCCAGACTCTTATCTGGGAATACCGCGTTTGATTCTGCCCTCCCCCATTAAGCCTTCACCAGCTAGGTGACCTTGGGCAAGTCACAGCTCTCTTCTGAGCTCTCACAGCCCCACCTACCTCACAGGGTGTTTGTTGTGGGGAGAAGAAAAGAAGGTTTGTCAGCTGCTTTGAGTCCCCTTAAATGGGTGGGGAAAGTGGGGTAGAAAAGCCCATGCCTCTTTTCGACCCTGCTTTCCTCACCCATTTTAAAGAGATTCAAAGCGGCGGACAAAGTTTTCTATTCTTCTCCCTACATCAAACACCCTGGGAGGTAGGTGGGGCTGTGAGAGCTCAGAAGAGAGCTGTGACTAGCCCAAGGTCACCTAGCTGGTTTCATGGAGGAAGAAGAAGAGATGGCTTTTTCTACCCCACTTTTCTCACCCATTTAAGGGGATTCAGTGGCTGACAAAGCTTTCTATTCTTCTCCCCACAACTGCCTGTGAAATAGGTGGGGCTGCGAGAGCTTGGAAAAGAGCTGTGACTCGCCCAAGGTCACCCAGCTGGCTTTGTGGGGGAGTGTGGAATCAAACCTGGTATTCCCAGGTAAGAGTCTGGCTCCCTAACACTAGACCAAATGGCTCACTAGAACAAGTATAGCACAAGATTTTGAGATACTCTGATGTAGAGGGTTGCTTGTAAGTTGGGGCAGGTTTGAGCTTAATTAATTGGGTGACTTGCGCTATTTCTTTAGTGGATTAACCGACAGTGACAAATCCACTTCCCTAGATTTCCTGAGAGAGGACACGAGTGTTGGAACAAGCTTTCTTCGCGTTGCAGCCCATGATGATGACTATGGTTCGAATGCCTCTATCACATATTCCACCACGAGTGGCAAAATGAAGTACTTCCAGGTTAATCCGACCACGGGCTGGGTCTATGTGAATCAGCCCTTGTTACAGGTATGGTGCAGATTGCTTTGATCTGGGACCAGATGTTGACTCACGGCTATTCATGGGTTATAGATTCAGCGAGCAGCCGAGAACAGAAGCATGTGGTCCAGTAGTTCTGGTTGTCTCTTTGTATAACTTAGTGTCAGTTTGATTCTTATACATCGGTTGAGAACCCTGTCCTTATGAATAAATTACTTCCATAAAACATCAAGTCATTTACAGCTGTCAAGGCAGAATGATAGCTCTTGTTTTGACTTGGGTGGAAAGTGAAAAGAATGAGAAACGGTGTTGGCAGGCCATATCCAGGGGAAAGGGAGAGCTGTTTTTATTTTACCTTCGGGTCAGACCCTCAATCTCTGCAATTTGTAATCTCTACATAATTCTGCAAACACGGTATATTTAATAGATTATGTCCTTAGGGATGGGGAAAAAATGTTCATCACCTTTCCAGTTTTTACAAATTCTGCAGTTTTTACAAACAGGAATCATGGGAAATTTCACTCGAGATGCACTCCGTTTCCCATAATTCCTGTGAAATTCCATGGGATTTCAAAGGCATTATGGGAAATCGTGCACCATTTCAGGCCATTTTCTGCCTGTCCTAAACCTCAGAAGACCTTAAGGCAGGTCTAATGGTGTCTGCGGCGGGTGCGGTAGGGCTGATCCGGTCACCGCAGGAAACTGGAACCGCATTTTCCGGATCAGTGGATATGGGGGTCCAACTGATTTCCTAGTTGATGGTAACAAATCTTGGGCTGTTCCCAAAACTTAGATATCTTGGATTTGTTGGAGAGAAGTTAGTTATTGGATGGGTGGTTTAAATGTGGTTAAAGAGACTGTGTCCTGGCCCCAGGAAGCTCCATAGTGGCTGTGAACCTCAGAATCAGGAGCTGCTGATCTGGGGTCTTCTAGATGTTTTCAACGTAATCCTTTTACAAGTCTGCTTAGACACCCATTTTAGACGGATTCATTCCAATTCCACTCAGCTCGCTCAGACCTTGAAAGGAGAGCTACCTTTGTTGGAACTTTGAAAGGTAGCAAAGCTTGCACGTGGCAAATGCACAGCAGATAGCATATGGGCTTGGAGTTCACATGCACAATTAGAGACTTGGCCGCATTCCTAAAAGGAAGGTTTATTGCTTTATGGTTGCAGAGTATGTACTGAATAAATGCATGGATATATAAAAAGAATATAGATAAACAACTTAACCACTAATGTAGGAATACAGGTACACTATTCCCATCCTCTACATCATTTCTGTCTTTCAGTCAAACTTAAAAGTATAAGGAACAACAGTTATACATGTGGAATAGCATGATGTCATAGCACAAAAAAAAAAAAGAAAGAACAGCAGAGACCCCATGTGGGCACATTAGACCTATCCTTGCTGCGCGGGATCCCGGTTGTCATAACATAATTCGCTTCCCACAGGAACATTACTAGTTTTGTCTATGTTACAAGATTACACGGCACCTGGTGTGTTGCAGGCGGAATGGCTTTTCTGGCCTGGTGATGTATGTTTCAACATAGTTGGAATTTTTACCGGGAAAAACTGGGCTGACATCCTTTTGTATCACAGTCTCAGTAGGGTTAACTAAAGGAAAAAATAGCTCAACTTCTGTGTTTTCTTCCTCTCTTTTCTGTGTATTTCTCAACACTGATGTGTACAAGGAGCAACATAGCATAAAACTGGCAGTTATTTGGGATTTTGAGCAGTTCTGAAGAAATGCATGGTATTTATCCTGATATTAACACAGCTGGATACCTGTAATTCTGGGCTTTTGCTTCTAATCATCTTCAGCTAAAGCAGGGCCTTTCCGCACTTGCCTTTATTCTGGAATATATCCCATAATAGGAGCTTGCTGTCTGCATGCTAGTGTAAACTATAGCATGCCCTAGGTGATGCCTGCCTTAGTCTGTATTAGCATGTGGACAACAGACCCCTATCCCAAGATATATTCCAGAATAAGGCCAAGTCCTTGCAAATTTGCAGTTCTCCAAAATGTTGCAACACAGTTGTAGCAATTTTTGTATTTTCCTAATTAGGAAAAAAAGCATGGTTTAGGTAGAAATATGTACAGTAAAGCATGATTGTGACCATAATATATAAAAGTTTTATATTAGGGGAAACAGTGGAAGAAGAAGAGTTGGCTTTTCTACCCCGTTTTTCTTACCCGTTTAAGGGGACTTTAAGTGGCTGACGAAGCCTTCTATTATATGGGCCAGTGGTGGTTAGGGAGCCAGACACTTATCTGGGAGTACCGGGTTGATTCCACCCTCTCCCATGAAGCCAGCTGGGTGACCTTGGGCTAGTCACAGTTCTCTTCTGAGCTCTCACAGCCCCACCTACTTCACAGGGTATCTGTTGTCGGGGGAAAAACGGAAGCTTTGTTGGCTGCTTAAATGGGTGAGAAAAGCCAACTCTTCTTCTCCCCACAACTGACACCCTGTGAGGTAGGTGGGGCTGTGAGAGCTCAGAGGAGAGCTGTGACTAGCCCAAGGTCACCCAGCTGGCTTCATGGAGGAGAATGGAATCAAATCCGGTATTCCCAGATAAGAGTCCAGCTCCCTAACCACTAGACCATACTGGAAGTAATTGTGTAGGAAAATACATGTACAAAGAAAACATTTTAGGACGAGGATAAGACTTTTTTTTTAAAAAAGCAACGTAACGCAGAAGCAGATTGAACTAAGCTTTAGGTTAGAGTTGTGTAAGAAACAAAGGGCCTGTTTGCCTGGAATGAATATTCTAGTGCAGTTGAGTGTGGGGTTGGTGCCCCACGTTCGCACCACAAGCCCCATTTTTACTGGCACTTGTGGTGTGGATGCTCCATCCCACACTCTCTGGATCGCCATGGCAATGGCTGCAGCAACTTCTGCCACATGCCTGGCCATTGCTATGACGATCATGATGCGCTGCACATTTGCGCGGCTTCCCCCGCTCTGTTCCATTCTAGCATTCACACCAGAGGTAGGTGTGAACACTGTGTCTTGGAGGTTACTGGGAGCTCCCTGGCAGCTCCTGGTGGAGTTGTGGAGCAGTAAAAACTTCTTTCACAGCTTCAGAAGATCAGCTTCAGAAGGACATTTCTGTATGTTCCAGGACACTGTGCGACAGAGGCAATGCTACAGGACGTGGATGGAGCACCCGGGAACATGTGGGCGCATCCGTGGGAGATAAGTGTGACTAGGCCCCAAATTTGACAGATTTTCTCCTTTCTTGTCCCATAGGTTAATGTGAAAGCTGGATGGTGTACTAGGTAGGTCATTTTGCTCCCCAGCATTTCTCTTAACATTTTTCTTTCCTTTCCCAGAAATCACTCATAACTGAGGATATCGTAGCAGTGGATGGAGGGAACCGGAGCAGTAAGGTTGAACTTAGAGTTACCATCACCAGCGCAAAAAACCAGCCCCCTCAGTGGGAACAGGACACGTACAGAGTTGTCATTCCTGAGAATGCAACCAGAGATACCTCCATTGTGGTGAGTTGAGGGCTCCGCTGTAAAGAAACCAACATGAGTTCGTTTGTCTGTATTCAGTTCACAGATAGCCCTGGGTCAAACATCTGCCCATGTTTTGGAATATTTTTCTTGAAAACTTGAATATTACAGTACCACCTATTGTTTCCTGGCGTGACTATTAATCAGAATATTAATAAAATCAATCACAGTCGCAGCCAGATGTTTTGCCTTCCTTCTGGTCTTCCCTCCTCTTTCTCTTCGGTCCACCTGCCTTTCGTGGGTTGCTGTCAGTATCTTCATGGAGAAGGTGGAAAGTAGGTTCTTTTAGGTAAACGGTTGATATTCATGCTTCCCTTGAGATTTAAGCTGTTGTTTCTTGCATTGTCCTGCATGAAATATTTCTGAGAGCCTTATAATTTTTGACATGAAGGCCTAAAACTCCAGTGGCTGGAGCACACTGTGTTTAACTGTCTTTAACCTTACATAAGAAGATAAGAAGTGCCCTGCAGGATACAGCCCCTGCAGAATACAGCCTATCTGGTCCAACATGCAGTCTCACCCAGTGGCCCAGCAATTGCTTCTGGACTTCTCAAGTAGAAGACAAAGGCAAGATCTTCACTTGTTCTAAATTCCCTGCACATTGCCTTTAGAGGTATTTCTGCCTGTCGCTCCAACCTGGAGGAAGTACCTACAGTAGGTATATGTCAGTTTGCCATTGATACACTTGGTCCTCCATGAATTTGTTTTTAGATTTACATGGTATTGTAAGGTGCATTACATTTTTTTTAGCTGGGTGAGATGTATAAATAATTGAAATAAATAAATATTTCAGGGCTGGCTGGCTTAGGTTTGTACCTCATGACTTTGCAGTGGCCCATGATAACCTGTGCAAGAGGGGTGCAGCTAAGTCAAGGCTTCTTGCTTTGACTTTGCTGAGTCACATTTTGCCTTCTTTCATTTTGCTGAGTCACATCTTGCTTTGCTTTGGAATGAAAATTTGTCTGGTGAGATTAAAGTGGGTCTTCCAACTGGAAGTTCACCCAAACTGCTTGTTTCATAAATTGCAATCCATGGGCTCCCATCCCAGTCAGGTAGATAGGAGTGTTTTGGGAGCTAGTCTCCAGGTCTGCTGTCTTTCAAGGGCTGACAAGCAAAATCAGAAAGAAGCACTGCATGTCTCAAGTGCAGGGAATCTGGCTCTCTAGCTCTTCTAAGCTGCTAGAAGTCTGGTTCCTATCAGTATCACATGTGTTTAGAGACATTGAGACCTGCAATCTTGACCGTATCTGGAGTGTCAAAGATTTTATATCCCCAGTATTTGTAATATTGTATTTGTGCTAACCTGGTTTTAACATGCAAATGCACATCACGTTGAATTAATTGGGATTAAAGCCCACAGTGATCTTTTTCTAGCTTCCCTTGAATGTAGTCATTTTTAAAAAAATAATTTCTGCATTCTTGTATTTGATTTTACAGACAATTAAAGCAACGTCTCCCCTTGGTGACCCTCGAATCACGTATAATCTAGAGGAAGGGCTGGTTCCTGAGACGAACATGCCAGTCCGTTTCTACTTGACGCCCAACAGAGATGACGGTTCTGCGTCTATTCTTATTGCTGAGCCTTTGGATTATGAAACCACCAGGACCTTTTTGCTAAGGATTCGAGCCCAGAATGTCGCGGCGGTGCCACTAGCTGCATTTGCGACTGTCCACATTAATGTGACAGGTGGGAAACGTTATAATCTTTGGGCTAGATGTGCAACAGGCATTGCCTCCTTAGTCGTCAAGCTACAGCTTCCAGCACTGCTAGGGATTGTAGTTCAGGATCTCAGAAGGGCCACTGTTTCTTTCTTTGTTTTAATTTTTATCCTGCCCTATAGCCAAAGGTCTCGGGATTAAACATGAAAAACATTGGCAACGTTAAAAACCAGTGAACCTATAAAACAAACATTAAAACCATAACAGGACCTGAATATGGGGAAGAAAAGCCATTACATTCTTTAGCCAAAGACCAGGGCAAAGAGGCACCAAATGGTATGCAGATCCTAGATGGCTAAGCCTTCTCTCTCCTCAGCAGACTAGCAAATGCTGGCATGGTTGTGGTGGAACCAGAGCACGGGTACATAGTGGTTAAGGAGCTGGGTTCTTATCTGGGAATACTGGGTTTGGTTGCACACTCCTACATGAAGCTTGCTGGGTGACCTTGGGCTAGTCACAGCTCTCTTCTGAGCTCTCACAGCTCCACCCACCTCACAGGGTGTTCTGTTGTGGGGAGAAGAATAAAAAGCTTTCTCAGCTGCTTTGGGTCCCATTAAATAGGTGTGAAGAGTGGGGTAAAAAAGCCAACTCTTCTTCCTCCATGAAGCCATCTGGGTGACCCTGGGCTAGTCACAGCTCTCTTATGAGCTCTCACAACCCCACCTACCTCACAGGGTGTTCTGTTGTAGGGAGAAGAACAGAAAGCTTGTCAGCCGCTTTGAGTCCCATTAAGGGTGAGAAAAGCTGGGTAGAATAGCCAACTCCTCCTCCTCCTCCTCTTCTTCTTCTTCTGTCCTCAAGTAAATGAGTATTGGCAATTACTTGAAACAGAGGTTCATAAATATATTCAGCTTCCTTTTCAACTCTCAGAAGAAATTTGTTTATTGCATATTTTCCCTGACACACATCTAATTAACAAAAATACACAGGCTCTATTACATTTCATGTTACTGACAGTGAAAAACGTGATCGCAAAAAACCTGCAAATCCCATATTAAAATACTTGAGACCAAGGATGTGCACGAATGTTTTTTTGGCATAAGAATTTGAGTCGATTCCAGATACCCAAACATTCAGTTTGATTCAAATGTTTAGAATCCAAATGCAACAAAATCTGTTTCGAACCGAATACATTCGAATCTATTCGTTGAATCTGAAGATACAAATGTCGACAGCATTCCTATGTGTTACACGTATCTGTATGCATTTTGTATGCATCCTGTTTTATCCATCTATGCATCCCCTTTTTGTCCTGTACTGTAAGTGCAAATGTGTACAGATACGTATGAGATTCGTACAGATACATATGTAATTCATACCTATCTGTACATTCGAATGATTCGAATGATCCGAACAAAGGTTTTGGAACATTCAAAATTCATTCAAATGTTTAAATTTGAATATGTAGACATTCCATTTGAACTCAAATGTCCACATTCGATCGCATTCCAAATATTTAGAACATTTGTGCACATCCCTGCTTGAGATTGCAGTAACAAAATTTATTACAGATCTACTAAGAAGACTTGATGGTGGGGCAAAAGAACTCTATTCTTATTTAGAATTTGTGGAACCCATTCCTGACAAAACCTGGGGCACTTGGCATGGGTTATGCCCTTTCAAATTTTGATATCAATTTTTTACAAAGATCTCTCCTAGATACAAAGAGAAAGTGGAGAAAACAGCTCAGAAAGGTATACCGAGTTGAGAGATATTTTTGGTTCTCCATGCCTTTAAGCCATAAGATTTGGTTACTTAAGATACTTTGCTTGACATGCTTTTTTAAAACGATAAGTTATTTTTGAGATCCCTGGAGAAAGTTTTGCCTTTTGTCTGCAGCAATGTACCTGTATATTCTGGCGTATAAGGTGACTGGGCGTATAAGACGACCCCCAACTTTTCCAGTTAAAATATAGAGTTTGGGATATACTTGCCGTATAACAAGATGACCCCCGACTTTTGAGAAGATTTTCCTCGGTTAAAAGTCGTCTTATACGCCAGAATATACTGTATATATATTTGAAAAGTCAAATTCACAGTGAAATACATGGCTGATCGTTTGAACGTCTGCTGCATTTTCAGATGTCAATGACAATGTCCCTTTCTTCACCTCATCAATCTATGAAACTTCGGTAATGGAAGGCGCAGAGGTTGGAACTCTGGTTTGTCAGGTTTCGGCAACCGACCTAGACCTTGGTCAGAACGGTGAGGTAAGCAGAATGGTCTCTATTCTGCTTTGGATAACAGTAGAAATCTTGGGAAAGGAGTTTTTTTGCTGGCCTGGGGATTGGTAACTGTAGCTTCCTGAGATCCATGTCTAAGCGTGGAGATATCAATATATTTCTGCTGTGTGTCATTTCTGTGCCACTTCTGCAGTGAAACAAAACTTTAAATTGCTAAAGGTTAGCCCGTGATTAAACACGCCCCTCTCGCAATGGTGTCTGACTGGTTCCAGATGCATCAGTGTGGGCTGTTAAATGGGGGGACCATTCACAGTTCTGGCTGGTGAGGGATGCTTTGGGTACATTTTCCTCCCGCCAAATGCGAATGGTCCTTCTGTCCCTGGACTGGGCCAGGCATAGAGCACTACAGCCTACTGACTGTAGCATGAATAGGCCCTTGGTCTGGGGTATTTACACAGACAGAATCAAGTAGTTATAGTGGACTTAACTGAGGCTTCACTGTTACATCCTGGGTAAAGGTTCAGTAAAATCCAGGAACTGGGGTCTCTTGGTCCTCCAGTCTCCAAAGATGGGGAGGGGTAAATTCCCTAGCTTAGGTTTAGGATCAAGATTAGAGGGATAGGGTTAGAGGGTTAAAGGTAGAGTTAGCTCCCTCCCTTTGTAGTTTCTGTCTAGAAACTGGTACAGAAGTCAATCTATTTCCATTCAGTGTCAAGGAGAAGACAGCAAAAGTAACTTAAATCCACCACCACTATTTTTCTAGAAACTCAGGCATTGAAAAGATAAACTTAATTCTCAGTTTTCTTTGTAATCATCCTTCCTTCCTTCCTTCCTTCCTTCCTTCCTTCCTTCCTTCCTTCCTTCCTTCCTTCCTTCCTTCCTTCCTTCCTTCCTTCCTTCCTTCCTTCCTTCCTTCCTTCCTTCCTTCCTCCCTTCCTCCCTTCCTCCCTTCCTTCCTTCTCTCTCTTAATCTTTCAGATCACTTATTCTCTGCTACCTGATCGCAGTGGGGACTACACATTTTTCCGCTTGGACTCAAAAACAGGTTCAATCTATACTACCTCTGTGTTTGATAGGGAAAGGAAAGCATCTTATCTCTTGGAAGTGAAATCAACAGATGGTTCAGAATCAGCGCGTCCAGGAAAGCATGGGCAACCAAATTCCGGTAAGAGGAGTTCAGTCATGGTGCTCATTGAGAATTTTTAAAATGCCAGTGCCTTAGAGGTGAGGTGGTTAATTCTGGAAAATGAGGAAGCTGATTGTACCACAATTTGAAGGCTGTTTTCTGCCTTGGGAGATTACACCTTAAATTCCCTTTCTGTACCCCACAAATAGAGCTAGCCTTTATTTGTATTATCTTCACACTCAGGCTGTTTCAGTTCGCTGAGAAGTCAAGCTCCGCAACCAGGTGGGGGTCCTAATGCCCCACCAACTGGTTATGGGTTATACCCATAACCTACAGTACCATATCTTATGTTGCCTAGCCCTGTCCATCCTGGAGATGCAGGTCAGACCCTGGCATTTAGGCCTCCATTGCTTGCCCGGTGCATCCCTTGCCCAGCTTTGGCCTCCTGGGACAGCTCCTGCCTCCACTGACCATACTAGGTGGCTCCATGAGGTCAGCTGAACTTTGGGTGAACTGGGGGGTGGAAACTGCTTGTCCTCATGGCCAGTTGCTTTCCCATCTCCCATGGTGGCTTTGTGGGCCAGTGTGTGCCCAGTGAGGCAGTGCCAGGCCTCCCAGGATCCTGGGTCCCTTGCTCTGGATGGGTCCAGGTGAGGCAGTGGTGGCAGAGCTGCCATGCTCGGTGTTGGATCCTGGGGATGGATGGGGAGTGGCAGGCCGCAGGTGGCAGGAAGAAGGGTTCCCAACTCTACCACCTGGTCACAATAAGGGTGCCCCAAACTGTGTGAAGTCCCAATTATGCCTGGACGTGCATTCAGTTATTTTGGTGTGACCAAAAAGAAGTTGTAACATTACATAGGAACATAAGAGGAGCCCCGCTGGATCAGGCTGCAGCCCATCTAGTCCAGCATCCCATCACAGTGGCCCACCAATTGCCCATGGGCATCTCAAGCAGAGACAAGGGCAAGCCTTTTCCTCCTCTCGAATCCCAGCAAATGGCCTATAAGATGTGCTTAGGCATCCATTCTAGTAACCATTGATGCATCTGTTATCCATAAATTTGTCTAACTCTTCTGGCCTGGAGACCATTCCAAAGGCATGCAATGGCAAAAGCGAGGTAGACCTTGATAATTCAGCTCTTCAGAGTTTTCCTGGAGACTTTGTGAGAGGTGGCTTGAATTCCTCCAAGACAATTGAGAGAATAAAGAAATAATATTTAGTCATGACTAGCCCTTATCTCAACATTCTCTTGTTTGCCTTCATCTGCCTTTTCCTCTTTTTCCTGCATAATGGTTTCCAGTCCATCTTTAGAAACGTTTTAGCTTTTCATGTCACTTCTTAATTAGTTGAGTTATAGTTCTGTGTGGACGGGGTTGCAGCTGTCTAGATTGACATCGCCTGTTGTCACTTTAGATTGTGATAGTGTTTGCCTGCGATAGTTGTCTCACCTCTGTGCTCTCCTGATAGACAGGTGTGTGAATTGAGGTCTGCATAGGTTACAGCTATTTATTTTATTCTTATTCTGCACTTCCATAGCCTGCCTTTTAGAAAACCGTCTCACAAAGAGAATTATTCTGCAAAAAGAGGAAAAGCAAAAACACAGAAGAAACAAAATAGAAAATAAACCCACAGTGATTAAACAGTAATAAAACAAGTGATAAAATCAGCATTCTTGAAGAAAAATGGCATTATCCTTTGGGCACTACTGGGGTGAAACAACTGTGATTGGGATCAGTGGATCTGGTACATTCGGCACCAGTGATTCTGACCATGGAAAGGTGTGGGCTGGATCATGCCATCTCCATAATGGTACTGGACCGGACCAGTCCACATCACAGGCCCTTTCTGCACTAACAGTTTGATCTGGATCAAAGGGCTTCTGATCTGCATGTGGGACCTCCGCATCCACATGTTAATCCAGATCAAGGAGCCCCTTCCCTGTTAGGATGTCTCTGTCTGCACAAAATGGAGACAGATCTGAATCAACAGGCCCTCGATCCAGAGCTATTGTGGACCTGATCACCGTGGCTTGGCTTCATGAATGAAGATGAGGGAGGGCTTGACCCATGCCTGCTGCATGTGTGTTGGTGGCTAAACAGAGCAATATGGGATAGACAGGACTGGTTGCAGAAGGTACAGGGAAAGGTCTCCTTGGGTGGTACTGTGATGGCATGGTTCTTTCTGGGTTGTCATTTCTCCATGAGACTGGTTCTGCGAGCATTCTCAGGATACTTGATCTGGATTAGTGCTGTCAGTGCATGTGGCACTGATCTAGTCCTTGCCTCTCTGTGGTCTGGATCAGTAGGACTCCGGGGCTCTTATGCCATGGAGCTTCTGGGTGACCCTTTTCAGTGGTGTGATATGGTGGCCACTGAAATGGGTCCCCTGCTAGTCACAAAGATGGGAGGCATGTTTTCTGCACACTTCCTGTGTTCTGTATCAGCCCCTCTACTGGTATTCCAGACCAGGCACCTCACTCTGCTTAAGTGAGCATGATTAGGCATCATGCTCTGCCTAATACTAATGGAGCACTCCAGTGCAGAGCATGGCCTCACAGGTCCACATTAATGTGCTCATTTACGCGGTCCAAAAGATGACTCCTGGTCATAATCAAAGCCCCATGCAGAAAGGGCCTGATGCTCTCTGTATTCATTCTTCATCTCAGCATGGATCTTTGTATAGCTGAGATAGAACCGTCCAGACCAAAGAGGTTTGTAGAGACAGTGGAACTAATTAAAGGAGGCGCTCCCCTTTTGTGGGGAAGGAGGAGGATTCCCAAAATAGTTTAATGAGGATTGATTGTGCTTAATGGTCATGAAGGAAGACTGTCACCAGAAATTGGCAGAGGGGAAGGAGAACAGGGTATCCTGGAAGAAGTGATGGCTTGCACACTTCATGCTGCAACTTTTTGTGGCTAATTGCATTAAAAAAAAAGAACATGCCATTGTCCACATGATAAAAGCCCTTGTAGGAACAGTTCATGTGATTTGTCAGTGAGTGAGTGAGTGAGTGAGTGAGTGAGTGAGTGAGTGAGTGAGTGTATGAGTGAGTGAGTGAGTGAGTCAGTTTCTTTCTTTCTTTCTTTCTTTCTTTCTTTCTTTCTTTCTTTCTTTCTTTCTTTCTTTCTTTCTTTCTCAATATTTCTGTGCTTCCTATGAAAATCTGAAAGTGGTTTGCAGCGATGAGTGTTAAAAAAAAAGAGAAAACATTTAAAATTATACGGATAATTCAGTGACACAGATTGGGTGGGAAGAGGCAAGGAATGGCTGTTCCCCTAGGGATTGTCTGGGTGAAGAGAGGTGTCCCCAGGAGGGGCTTGTAAGCTGCACTTGTTGGCGTCTTGTGCGTATTTTGAGGGACGGCTAATGGGATGAGGTGTGTGTCAAGGTGTACGGCTTGCAGGCCCGAGTGCTGCTGGTGAAAATCCCACAGAAATCGCCACAGAGAGGTTGAGGCAGGTTTTGAGGCGCACTTTGGGTGACACGTGAAAATCATTGCAATATTATATAGCAGCATCTCATGCGGCCGTGAAATCAGAGTGAGAGGAGCAACCAGACCTTTGAGACCAAGATGGAGATCTGGAGTGAACCTAGATGTGTTTTTAAAGTCAAGAGTTAAAATCATGTCTTGTTGGCTTCACTGTAAAAGAAAAATAAAAAGAAAGGGAAAAAAAGTTACAACAGAGCCCTAAAATTGCCATATTAGGCATCTGTTCTTCACATGTTATCTGCTTAAACAAATCGGATGTGACATTCATTTGATATCCAAGTGCTTTTTGGAGTAAAGTTGGTATTATGAATCGCCCACAGCCCTAAGGGTTTGTTTCTGTATTGTCTGCCTTATTCGTCTTCATTTAACGTGCGGCAAGACAGTTTTAGGAATTGCAGCTGACATTAGTGGCACAGACGAGTGTTTTAATCTCTTGTTCCTCGTCTCTCCAGACACGGCCTACGTGCGCGTTTTTATCAGCGACGTGAATGACAACAAGCCTGTCTTCACCCAGAGTGTCTATGAAGTTAATGTGGATGAAGATCGAGACGTGGGATCCGTCATCGTGACCGTCAGCGCTAATGATGAGGATGAAGGTAGAGCTTCAGAATTCCCAGCGGTTGCCGCAGCTGGAATATTGAGTTAATTTTTCAGGTGTTTAGAGATTGCGTTATAGCGGCACCGGGACAGAATAAATGTCTCTTTTCTCTCTCCACATTAGTTTAAAGCTTCTCTCTGTCTTGATCTTGACAGGTTGTGATATTGTCTTTTTTTTTCTTTTTATAAAGAGCTTCTGTAGCAAATAGTTCTTTATTTATGGTGGGTCACGTATTAAGCACAGTTAGCGAAAGGAGAAAGATGGCACCTGGTTTATCACATGGAAAGTGATGAGTGGGTATCCTTCATCCTGAAATCATATGGTGTTGTCGGGGACCTTCGCTAAATGCATAAAGAGGAGCCACAGAAATGGAAAGATCGTGAGAGCTATTGCAGTTCGAATTTCACCCTGAGCAAAAACGCACTCTGGCTGTGTTTTTGCACTTATCTTCTGAAATCCGGATTTAGAAGTTTTGGATTTTTGAGATGGGGTCCTCCCTTCACTCTGGTCCTTGAAGACCTGGATCTTGATAAGGACCCCTTGCATCTGCACTGGCTGTCTAGCACCCAATGGCAATGGGTGCTAAACAGGGTTGCCATGCAGACGCCATAGCACCCATCATGAGGCTACGATTAGGCCCGAGCAGGAAGGTCCACCCTTGGTGCAGTGCTACTGGCCAGCATAGGTATCAGACAGAGGTAACTTCCTGTTACAGAGTGACACGTAGCTGCTACGAAGCCTGTGCCCGACTCCGTAGACAGCTACGAAGTCTGTGCCCACCTCCATAGTTGTTTGTTCCTTGACAAACATTGTTCAGAAGAGCTTAATAATGCTGGTGTTTTCCCTTAGGCACCAACGCAAGGTTGAGGTACCAGATAACAGCTGGAAATACTGGAGGGGTATTCGATATTGAGCCAGAAACGGGAGCCATCTTTGTTACACAGCCATTGGATTATGAAGAAGACCAGTTGTATGAGCTTCACCTGTTGGCTTCGGATGGCAAATGGGAGGATTATGCCATTGTGATAATCAGTGTCGTCAATAAAAATGATGAAGCCCCTGTTTTTGCTCTCAATGAGTATTATGGAAGTGTGATCGAGGAACTGGATGGCCTCCCGGTCTTTGTTCTTCAGGTACATTTGTTGGGTGTGGGTTTAAACCCAAACGTACTGTTGATTGATCGGAATGAAAAAATTGCACTGGCTGCCAATTCACTACCGAGCCCAATTCAAAGTTTTGACCTTGACTTATAAGGCCCTAAATGACTTGGGCCCCAAATATCTAAAGGAACACCTTCTCCCATATCGACCTGCCCGTGCTTTAAGATAAAGTGGTGAGGCCCTCCTGGTTGTCCCACCACCTTCAGTAGTGAGGCTGGTGGGCACCCAGGAGAGAGCCTTCTCTGTGGTGGCCCCTAGACTATGGAATAGCCTCCCCCTCAAGGTGCATCTTGCCCCTTCCTTATATATATTCAGGAGGGCGGTGAAGGCGCACCTCGTTGCCCTGGCCTTTGGCTGAGTGGACTATATTTCCCACCCAGGCCACACACTATCATTTTAAACATAATGTGTATTGTTTAAAAGTTGTTGAATTTTTAAAGTCTTTTAATGTACACTCTGTTTTTATCTATAAATGTAAATAATAAAAAAATATATAAAACCAAAAGAGTGCAGAAGAGAAGATAATTACTCTTTTAGTGTAGAAACATAAAACTTGTATTTTTTATGTACAGATTCAGATTCAGTTAACGGCACAGTTGGACCCCCGTATCCGTTCTGGCTCTTATCGTGATTACCTGTAACCATGGATAATAGGTAACAGGCCTTCTTGTTCTGGGGTCATGCAACCCCAGAACCGGAATTGCTTTTCTGGCCTCCGGAAGGCCTATTTTGGCCTCTGTAAAGCATTGTGATAGGTGTGTGATGCCCCCGGATGTGGTTCTCTTGGCATCACATGCCTGTTCCAACACTCAATGGAGGCCGAAACTGTAAGAGGCAATTTAGGATCTAAACGAGATCCAACAGTTGTCTCTTACCACCCCCGACGAGACGTGGGCTTGCCTTTTCTCAGGGGCTATGGGAAGTCAGACAAGCACCTACCCATTTCCATTTCTTGTTTGCACATGGTTTGAGCCAGTTTGGTGTAAGGCTCTTATCTGGGAATACCGGGTTTGGTTCCACACTCCTCCACAAGGCCAGCTGAGGGACCTTGGGCTAGTCACAGCTCTCCCTTCAGCTCTCACGGCCTCACCCAACTCACAGGGTGTTCTGTTGTGGGGAGAATAGAAGGCTTGGCAGCCATAGCAATGTGCGCGAATGTTTTTTTGGCATTTGATTTGAAACAAATTGAATGTTTGAAAAACCATATTTGTACAAATAAATCACATTCAAATGTAGTAAAATTCTATTCGGTACAAATCTATTCATACATATTCATACAAACATTTGATATGTATCTGATGCAAATGAATACATATCTGATATGAACAGATACAAATAAATAAATCTGATACAAATAAATACATATCTGATACGTTTCTCCAGTTTAAAAAAAGTCTGAACTATTTGTACCAATGTCTGGAAATATTCCTATTCATTCGAATGTTAGCATGCGAATATCGTTAACATTTGATTTGAGTTCAAATGTTTGAATCTGGCTGAATTTCGAATGTTATGAATATTCATGCACATCCCTCGTCAGCCGCTTTGAGTCCCTTTAAATGGGTGAGAAAAACAGGGTAGAAAAGCCAACCTTCCTCCTCCTCCTCCTCCTCCTCCTCCTCCTCCTCCTCCTCCTCCTTCCAGTTACCCCAAACAACATGATCACGGAAGATCACCAGATGCTGAAGTAAGACATCATTGTTGGATTCCCCATAATAGCTATATTATGGGTTTTTCAGCAAGTAACCCAGGAGCATATCATGGGTGTGTCTGCCATGGTCAACATAGTCCTGAGACGTCTGGACGCACCCCAGGTCATTCAACAAATTTTGAAAAACCAAATCTTCTGATTTCTCAAAATTCATGCCCACCCTTTCTCCTTATCAAAATGATTCCAGTAATCCATTCCACCCCCCCCCCAAAAAGCCCCTCTAAAACTGGAAGATAACGTCAGACTAATAACTTCTGTCTGCTTGTGCACCATGAATAATCTGCATCCAGGACTAAATCTAGGACACCAGCTTCCATTTGAGAGTTGCTGCTCTCAGCATTAGAGAGAAAAGGAATGCTTCCATTTTCAGTTTCTCCTTGCGCACAGTGCATCATTCATGTTTGCTGTTCCCACCAACAAGTTGGATGCTGCCTCTGATGGCATTTATTTATTAGACGCATTCATTTTTAACTCGATTCTCTGCAGGTTATGGCAAACGATCCTGACAGCACCACGGACGGGGGCGATATAAGATACTCCTTGCACGGACATGGTGCTGATGAGGTTTTTGCAATAGATGAGAACACGGGCAGCATTTACTCCCAGAAGATGTTAGACCGAGAAGAGCGAGCCCTGTGGAGATTTGTTGTGCTGGCAACTGACGAAGGCGGGGAAGGGCTTACCGGCTTTGCAGATGTGATTATAAACATCTGGGATATTAATGATAACGCCCCAATGTTCATGTGCATGCCCAGCGATTGCAATGGGAGCGCCTTTGAAAACTCCCCCGAGGACACGTTCGTCATGGAAATGACAGCAGTGGACTTGGATGATGCTAATGTGGGTCTTAATGCAATTTTAACATACCGTATAATTGAGGACTTGAAAGATGACTCTGGTGTGGACTTGTTCAAGATCAGTCCCACTACAGGCAACATCTATGTGGCAGGTGGAAACCTGGACAGAGAGAAGGCAGAAAAATACAACTTGAAAATCGAAGCGAAAGATGGAGGGGGACTGACCGGAACAGCAACCGCCACGATCTGGGTTATGGATGTGAATGATCATGGCCCTAATTTCACACAAGACGTTTGGCACGTTGCGATCCCTGAAACCAGTGTTGTTAATGCAGAGATTCTGGAAATCTTTGCGACCGATGGAGACAGTGGGGAAAACGCTCAGTTAACATTCAGCATTATTGGTGGGGATCCAGAGCAGAAATTCTACATTGAAAACTACAACGAAGGTCAGCATGCTACCATCAGGCTGAAGAAGACTTTGGATTATGAGCAAATCCATGAGCGGTGGTTTAACCTTACAGTCCAGGTGGAGGACCCAGATTTTGCTAGCGTTGCTTCTTGCCTGATCGAAGTGGAAGACCGTAATGACCACAGCCCCGTTTTCAGTTCTCGTTTCATTCAGCTCAGCCCTTTCTTTGAAGACATTCCTGTGGGTACCACCATCGCCAGAGTAACAGCTGTGGATGAGGATTCCAGTGCAAACGGGAACATTGAATATTCTATCCAGTTAGATTCTGACCCTGATAGGCAATTTGCGGTGGACCAGGAAGGTCACATAACAGTGGCAAAGACACTGGACCGAGAAGTTACTGAGGAATATCGTTTAATCATACAAGCTTCTGATCAAGGTTTTCCTGTGCAGACAGGAAGTGTTACCATACTGATTGACCTGCTGGATGTCAATGACAATGGACCAAGGTTTGAGGCACCTTACATGCCCATCGTCTGGGAAAATACACCAGGACCTCAGCTGGTTTATTTGACTCCCACATCTAATCTCCTGTGGGCTTTTGATCCAGACAGTGATGAGAATGGGCCACCTTTTACCTTTTCCTTGCCATCCGATTATCGGAATTCTTTGGATTTTTCTCTTACTGATAATGGGAACAATTCAGCCACAGTTACAGCTTTGAGGACTTTTGACCGAGAGAAGCAGAAGGTGTTTCACCTTCCCATTATTATAACGGACAGTGGGATGCCACCCATGAGTTCTACCAACACCTTGACTGTAACAATTGGGGACCAAAATGACAACAGCCATGAAGCTGGCCATAAAGTAATCTACATTTACAGGCATGGAGGTAGGTTTCCCAGTGTCTCTGCTCATTTAGATAACCCTCCTATGTCTGAAGGCCTCAAAATTAAAACAAAATTAAAAGCAATTAAAACTAGAGGAGGAGGAGGTCCTCTTCTTTAGCCGGTGGCACAGGGCAAGAAGAGCGTATATGAGGATGGTGCTGTCACAGGGATTTGTGCTTCTTTTTCCTTCTCTCCTTGCTATGAAGCCCTAAAAACTCTTGGACCCTTTCTGCACTTACATTTGATAATCCAGATCAGTGGGTCCCACTGATCTGGAATAGGTGGAGGCCCACTGATTCAGATTACTATGAGCAATGGGCCAGATCAGAACCATCTGTACTGACAGAGCTGATCTGGCCCTTGACGCCTCATCTTCACAAAGCTCAGGGGAGCTTCACAGCCGCAGCCCCAACTATGCTATGACGTGCTACTGAAAAACATTCCCTGGCTGTTCCGGATCATGGCGGTGTGTCATCTGCATGCCTCCCATGATCCGGAGTGAGGTCTTTGGTTTGGATATAGACCTTATTAAACAGATCTACAACAGATCCGGATTCAGGGCCTCCTTAATCTGGATCTGACTTCCTTCAGTGGAGGCAGATCCAGGCCAGCGAACACGGGGCCTCTTGGAAGCACATTCAGTGTGTGTGGATCAGGAGGCCCATGATCCAGTTTAAGGGACTCCTTAATCTGAATTACCCATGAGGGCAGAAGGGGCCTTGTTCTGTTGCTTGAGAGGTGTGAATCTTCTAAATCAGCAAGTGGTACTAGGAGCCTTCTTTACGCACTCTGATATGGACGAAGGGGGGCGGTCTTAGGGGGTGGGTCTTAAGGGGCAGGGCAGTGTGAAGAAGGGGGGCTCCTGACTTGCTTCCTGGTCTAGTATACTGGCCAGTGCAGAATGGCCCTTGGTAGACTGGGCAACCTCTTCATAGTGTCGGCAAAACTCACGGGAGCCAGTTTGGTTTTCTAGTTAGTGTTGGACTCTAACTGATAGATTCCCAGTTTGATTCCGTCCTCTTCCATGAAGCCAGCTTGGGTGACCTTGGGTGAGTCACAGCTCTCTTTCTGAGCCATCACAGCCCCACCTACCTCACAGGGTGTCTGTTGTGGGGAGAACATATTTGTCAGCGGCTTTGAGTCTCCTTAAGAATGAGAATAGCGGGATATAAAAAACAAATCTTCTTCATTGTTGGTGTCCTTGTTTACCTTCCTGCAGTGTCATTGACTTGTACTGGTTGACTGGCTCTTACCTTTGCCAATGCCATTGCCTTTATCTTTGATTCGGTGTGAATGTCCGCAAATCTGAAATATTCAGTCGAATTTGCGAATACAAATTCTGTTTTGCACATCCTTGGTATGTGGGAATTGCTGGTGAAATCTCAAAAGACAGGGAAGATGGACAGCTAAACAGTCCTAGCAGTTAGCAGCCAGGATGCATGCAGAGGAGCTGTATGCAGGTTCTTGAAATATAAGCCAAATCCATCTGCATGAAGCACTCATGTGCGCTTTTGGGAACATCACTGAAGCTTGCTATAGGAATGTGCACACATTTTCAAAAGATTTGAAATTGGATTGAGTTCGTTTGAATTTCGGCATTCAAATTCAAATTGAATGTCTATAAATTCAAATTTCCCATATTTTCCGGCGTACAAGACGACTGGGCGTATAAGACGACCCCCAAATTTCCAGTTAAAATATCAAGTTTGGGATATTCTTGCTGTATAAGAAGATGACACCTGGCGTATAAGACAACCCCCGACTTTTGAGAAGATTTTCCTGGGTTAAAAAGTAGTCTTATACACCAGAAAATACAATAAATATTCAAACAAATTTTGAATTTTCAAATCTATTCATTTGAAGTATTCAGATATTCATATATGTACGGGTATGTACACGATGCGTACTTGCATGTACCTGTCTTTCCCGCATCCATACACATTACAGATCTGTACGGAATGAAAACTGGTTGCATATGGGATAAATACGGGATGTGCACAGATGCGTAACAATGCGTACAGGCACATACGAATGTTGTCGACATCCGTAAGTGCAAATTCGAATTGAAAATTCAAACGAATAGATTCGGATTTGCTTAATACGAATCAAATTTGAGTAAATTCGAGTTTTAAAGATTTGAATCGAATCAGTTTTTGAATATTCTGTTCAAACCAAATCCGGAACATTGCATTCGTGTACACCCCTGGCTTGCTACTCCTAAAGTGGATACTTTTCCCATGTTGCCTCTGCTGCCTGCCACAGTCAACACGAGGCCTCGAAGGATGCTGGCAGAAATCCTTCCCCACACTTTCCTAAAGTGCTTCTTCAGCTCCATCCAGAAGGGAGAATCCAGCACAATGCCACTATAACATATCTGAGGCAGCCCTGCCATAGCCCTAATTCCGCCTCCCAAAAGTGCAAGGAGCTATTGCTGGGGGATGCAGTGCTGCTCATGGGTTTTCTAGCAATGGCGCTTTTTATTTGCTTTCTGGAAGGAGATGCCATCACCGTGCATATGTGGAGTCCAAAACAGACATCCACACATGTGCAGAGGTGATACGCATATCCATTCAGCACTGCCAAATACCTGGTTGCATGCGCTAGTGAAATACACAAAGAGGGCACCGTCAGGGTAACAAGGGATACTGGAGGAGGCTGAGCAAGTTTGGTCTTGTGGTTTGAGTGTCATATTGTCATCTGGTGGTTACCGGGTTTGATTCCACACTTCTCCACGAAGCCAGCTGGGTGGCCATGGGCTAGTCACAGCTCCCTTTCTGACTTCTCCCAGCCCCACCTGCTTCACAGGGGGTCTCTTGTGGGGAGAAGAACAGAAGGTTTGTCAGCTGCTTTGAGTCCCCTTAAGGGTGAGAGAAGCAGGGTGTAAAAAACCCTCTTCATCAATATCCCACATTATCCCTTGTTAGCAGGATGTTCAGCCACTGCTGGAGAAATCAAGGATTGATTGAAATTTGGGGCCTTCTGTATGGGTCTTTGCTGCTGTCGTTACAGTAAGGGCAGAATCAGTGATGCAAAGCTTGAACATAACCGGTTCGTGTCTTCAACAGTCTATGGAAGCTTTGGCTGCATTCAAACATTAACCTTTTGTGCTATAGTTGGATATTTCAGAATAAAGCATGGATGTTGCAGAAGAATTATCTAGATTTTAGCAGGCTTAAGAATTATCTAGATTTTAGCAGACTGAGGCACGGGCGTCACACTTGACGCCCGATCCTTCATAGGGGTGGTGCATTATACCGCTGCTACTTCAAGTTTACCTTACTGCGGAACGACCAACATTTGCGCCGCAGTATAAGGTAAGTTCGAATGTTCCCGCCAGTCCGGACAGGACTGTGAGAACAGCGAATGAGAGCTAAGCCTGCAGCTCAGCTGTCATTGGCTGCCCCTTACCATGCGCGCGCCGCGGAAGTCTCGCAGCCGCCAAAGAGGAAGCCGCGGACTGGGGAAGAGGAGTTGTCACACTGCGGCAGGTAAGTTGCGCACTTTTAAATATCTGCCGATTTAATCCGCTAATCTGGAAGCTGCCTAAGGAACTAACGTCTAGAAGCAGTCAGGGAGTGTTTCTTCAGTTAGAGCAATATTTTGGCTTGGCTTGGCACAGAAATCTCACTGTTAATTTAGTTTTATTTAATATCAAAGTGTGCAAAGACCATATTTAACACTTGTGGTCTATATTTTCAGCCGTGCTTGCAGAAAAGATCAGAGTACTTGCAGTTACATTGCTGGAAATGTCTTGGATCATAACCTTTCTGAAAGCTGTGCAGTAGTAAAATTGATCAATGCGGCAATAAATACAACGGAATGTAAAGCTCTTTGGAAAAAAAGAATGAAATTAATGCAGATTTATTATAATTTATCTCAACAGGAAAATGGTCAACCACAGTGCTCGGGGAAGTCTATGCGCCTGACCAGGATGATTGGGACAATAAAACATTTGTCTCTGAAGGAAAAATGCCCAAGTGAGGATTGTATTTGTGTCAAGTGGAGTAATATTTAATATTTATTCTCGTGCAATTATTTTCTTATGCATCGTTGTGCAAGTTACATGTGGAAAATCCCGGTTATTGCTTGGGACAGAGAGGGAGCAATTTTTTAAGCGTGCATTTTGCATGCGTTATAGATTACCGTTGGAGGGTTTGTTGCTGTTTCGCCTACATTGTCCCATTTTTATCACTTACGCTAAGTATTGAGGCCTTGTGTGCTCAAGCAGTGGAGCTGGCTGACGCAGACGCCAAGCGAGTGCCGGTACTCTGCCAGGCTGTGTGGGTGAGCTCACTGAGAAGTTACTCCTCCTGCTGAAACTGAGTTTGTGAGCTTCCTTTGAAGTCCATGAGATAAAGGAGGCTCATAAATATCTAAGGGAATGCCCATGCCTTAGGATCTACACGGGAGGTCTTCCTTCAGTAATTAAAGGGGTGAGGACCTGGGATAGGGCCTAGAGATGTGCATGAATGCAATTTTCGGGATTTGGTTCCATTTGAACTGAATATCTGAAGATTCGAATCAATTCGAATGTTTAAAATTCAAATGTATTCACATTTGATTTGAATTGAGTACATTCAAATCTGTTCATATGAATTTTCAATTCCTGTTTGAAGATACAAATGTCGGCAGCATTCGAATGTGTCCGTATGCAACCGTGCGCATCTATACGCATTTGTGCACATCCCGTTTTTATCTCGTTTTCACCCTGGACGTATCCGTACAAATGAGTATGGATATGCATAAGATGCATACGAATGTCCAAATAATTCATTTGAATGATTTGAAAGATTCAAAAATTCATCCAACCGTTAAATTTGAATTTAGAGACATTTGATTGAAATTCGAATGTCCAAACTCGATAGAATTTGATCAGATTTTGAATATTTCAAATATGTGTGCACATCCCTAACAGGGCCTTCTCAGTTGTAGCCCCCAGACTATGGAACAATCGCCAGGCACCTTATTATTATATGTTCAAGAGATCAGTGATAATATATCTGTTTATCCTTGCTGTTGCCTAAGGAAAGAACTTCCCCCATTTTTGGTACTGTTGATGCTTTTAGTGTGTTTATTTTAAATTTTGTTTTGATTGCTGGAACCCGCACTGAGACCTCCGGGTACAGGGTGGGATAAAAGTGCAAATAAACAATAAACAAACAAACAAGCCTATTCTCATCAGGTTCTGGCTGCACTCACCCATGTGGGTCACCTCTTAGCAGGGAGGAATACTATGCAGATGGATGCCATTTACACATGGAACTTCCAACTGTAAATGATTAAAAGACATCACTTGAGTGCATACCGTATGGAGTCTGCAGCTCCACATGTGGGGGGCTTAAGAAGGCCTAGGTATAATGTGTGAAAAGGGCCCCAGGTCAAGCTTTGGCCTTATTGGGCCACCATAGAGGGCCGCATGCTGTTAGGGACCCAGTAATGTTGTTTGTAGTAGTTTCAAATTTACTTTGCTGGAAGTGTTTTGAAGTTGCTGTAACACGAAATCATGCTCCACACGTTAACCAACGTTAACCAGGGACTTACCCGAAACGTCCAGTGGTGTGACCAGTCGCTCATGCCGGCACTCCAGGGTCGTTTGAGGTGCCACGCAAGCGCGCTGGCACCCTAGACGTGACTGCACGTGCACAGAGCATCAGTGTTGTCAAGGCAGTGGTGTTGACACACATGCAGTTACGGAGGACGCCGCAGCCAAAATGGCGGCACCCCAGCAGAGGAGCAGGACCCAGATCGAATAAGGTGAGTCTCTGATCTCCGGGGGTGGGGGTGGGGTGGGGGCGGCGAACAGCCAGAGTTGAGTAACGCTCCACATGTGAGCTTAATCAACTTGGTCATCGCGCTCATTTCCCTTCCAGTGGACGGGAAGGGAAGTGTGAAAACGCCCCTTCTCAGTCACTGTAGAAAGCCCCCCACCTCCCAAATACAATTATCTTTGCAGGAGTGATTCTTGTCAAGTAGAAAAATGCGGCGTAATAAGTCCTTGCTGGGCAGTTGAGAGAATGTAAAGGCAGAATAAATGGAGAGAAAATCTCTTCCAATTTTATCTTCCCCCTTGAATTAATCAGGGCCAGGCATTACGGCTGACAAATGTCCTGGGATCTTGGCGCGAGCGCACATCGTACCGCTGTTGCAAATGCGGCGGCCTCTTGTGGGAAAGTCTGTCTCCCTTGAAGCTTTGTATTGATGTGGGGTGCGCACATGTGTGTGTTTTTCAAGATCTTTCAGGCTGAATCAAAGGACTGGCTCTTTGATAATGGTGGATAATGCTCCTCAGGGAACATGCGAGCTCAAAATCAGAGTGTCAGATGGAATCTGGCCTGATGTTACAGCGACCGTGCAGATACACTCCAGAGAGATAGAAAATGAAGCCATTCGCAATTCAGCCACTGTACGCTTGGCAGGTCAGTTTCATTTGCCAGTGGGGCCTGATTACTTCTGTATTGGAAAACTCTTACTCTTAGCAGGAGGCAGATTCTTTTGGCCAGACAGCCTGATTTGGTGGTGCTCCTAATGAATTACGGCATGCTCTGTACATTCAGAAGCCTACCGTGTGGCCTCTACGTACTTGGCCAGCAGGTTCTGTGAAACATCCCACAGGTTGCGACACCCTCTCACATTTGTGGATTGGTGAACTTGAGGCAATCGCTGCCTTGGAGCATAACCCTACCTCACAGGGTTGTTGTGGGATAAAGTGGAGGGAGGGGAACTACAGATGCTGCCTTGAGCTCTTGTGGAGCAAGATGGGAATAGCTGTTAAGTAGGTAAATAGAAGAGGCTGGATCTTTAGTAGCTCTTTCTAGTGCTATACGAGAGTAAGGATGAGCACTACTGGGGTATCTGACATGTGGTTTGTAACAAATCAGTGTTAGAAAAGCTATATTTGTTCGCATAGATCCCCCTCGAATGTGGTAGAATTATGTCGATACAAATGTACTCGTATGAATTCTTACCAATATCCGATGCGAATGAATATGTATCCAATACAAACGAATGCGTATCCCATACGTATCCTGTAACATATCTGCGCCCTGAAAGCGTCAAATCCGACCCAAATCCACTTTTAATCTCCTCTTGATCCATGTTGAATGCGCTCTGGATCCATCACAGGTGTGACTGGCACAGCCGCTTTCCCTCCTCCCCAGTTCGATGAATGTTCGAACAATTCTACTAATGTCTGAACTGTTTGTACGAATGCCGTAACATTTGATTTGTGTATGAATGTATGTGTTTGTACCAGTAACGAACGTGATGGATATTCATGCGCATCCATAGTATCGGATACGTGTTCGTTCATATCCAATACATATTTGTTCATTTCCGATAACGTATTAAATATTCGTACGAATACATATGAATAGATTCGTACTGAATATTATTTTACCACATTCGAATTTGATCTCTTTGTACGGATACGGATTTTCGAACTTTCGATTCAAAGATGCATTCATGCACACTCCTAGTCTGGAGGCATCCTTAGACACTCCACCATGTGGAAGAAGAAGAAGAAGAAGGAGAGTTGGCTTTTCTACCCCACTTTTTCACCCATTTAAGGGGACTCAAAGTGGCTGACGAAGCTTTTCTATTCTTCTCCCCACAACAGAACACCCTGTGAGGTAGGTGGGGCTTTGAGAGCTCAGAAGAGAGCTGTGACTAGCCCACGGTCACCCAGCTGGCTTTGTGGGGGAGGGTGGAATTGAACCCGGTATTCCCAGATAAGAGTCTGGCTCCCTAAGCACTGGACCAAACTGACTCACTGGAAGGGAGGCTGCTAACATGCTTGCTTGCCCAAATACTGGTACCATTGCAGACTTGCCCTTAGCTTTTTGTGTCTCACTTCGAATTTTAACTAGCATTTCATGTCGAGTTACTCATTGCTTCCTCAACTTCCTCTTTTGCATGTTGTGATTTGTTTAGAGAGAAGCGTCTGTTGCACAAAACTGGTCGAGTTGTGTACAGACTGAGCCAGTTTGGTCCTGTGGTTAGGGTGTCCGACTCTTTTCTGCTAGTCTCCTGGTTTGGTCCCGCACTCCTCCACGAAGCCAGCTGGGTGGCCTTGGCCTCTCTTTCTGAATTCTCCTGGCCCCACCTACCTCACAGGGGGTCTCTTGTGGGGAGAAGAACAGAAGGTTTGTCAGCTGCTTTGAGCCCCCTGACGGATGAGAAAAGTGGGTATAAAGGCAACTCTCCTCCTTCTTCTACGAGTGCTTCGGTTTGAGCCAGAACTGACCTGGTTCCGCTGGTTTGTATCTGAACCAAATCTCCTTAGGTCCAATCTGATCCAGATACAGATTGGCCAAGGCCGTTTGATGGTCTCCTCCTCCTCCCCTTGGGTGGCTGAGCATTTAGGGAAGGGAGGGGGGAATCTCACTTTCTGAATCCCAGCCGGTCGATTCACGGTCAGCTGTCGCATGAGGAACGGTCTTGCCTTTTACTTCCCTCACTCCGTGGGGTTTACAGAACAAAGGTGACCTCGGTGCTTGATTGGATCGGGTGAGCAAAACCAGATGCTTAAAAGTTTGCGCACGTCTTTATGGCGGAGCAAGACTGAATAGCATTACGAATGTTGTGAAACTAAAGCAGGGATTTGGAAGGGATGCGATGCGTGCCGCAGCAAGCTCCTTGGGGTGAAAATAAAATGCTTTTAAGTGTATAAAGTAGTTAATCCCATGGCTCCTTCCACATTTAAAAGTTCAAAGTGAATCTGATCAGCGACTTGTCTTCGTCTGCGCTGCTGCAGCTTCAGATGCGTTAAAAGAGTCTTGCTGCGTGCGAATGATAGAAGGCGATGGCTGAACAGAAGAAGGTGCCAGTTAACTTTCTTCTGCGGCAAGTTCTTCTGGGTTCTTCATGTGTTGATAAAAGAGGTCACGGTGCACCTAGCAAAGGCGTAAGACAGGATGTTTGAGGTTCCAGTTCTTCTACAATGCAGATGAAAGCTGGTAGTAGACAGTGTCTTTCAAGACTGCCAGAACTGTGGGCTTTGTTGACGTTCAGGTCACACTGGCAAATCTTCCTTCGATCCAACCCGTTTTGGCAAGGAAGACTTGCTGGTGTGGCCTGGGCTTGAAACGAAGACTGCAGACCAGTGGGCGGCCGGCAGAAGAAACTTCTCGCAGCCAGCTTGCACCGGATGCTGGTGCTAAACATGGGAGCATGGAAGGAAAGACTTAACAGAGGTAACCTGACTTGCTTTTCTTTCCTACATGCAAGACGTGACCGCAGAGGAATTTATAAGGAAAGATGAACCTGAGGAAAGCAGATATGACAAATTTAAAGACCTTCTAGTGGGAATCTTCCTGGTCCCTCCTGAGGACATCCTTGTTTTCGCTGTGATGAATGTCGACGGGAGGCAAACAGATGTGAGATTTGCAGTTCAGAATGGCTCTTCCTATTACAGGCCAGAAAAACTGCAAGGACAGATGGCTGCCTTTAGGAGCAAGGTGAGTCTGCAACCTGAGCCCTTTCGGCACTTACCTCATTAGTCTGCCGTGAACTAGGCCAGGTACACTCCAGGCACAGGTGGACCGTTTGCATTTACTAGGAGGACAGTTTACCCAGAGCGTCCCTTACCAGATAGAAATGCGAATGGTCCTCTGTTGACCAGCCTGCACCGCCACCGTGAGAGCCGGGAGTCCCTCCTCCTCGCTGGCTCGATTGGCCCCCACTGGCGGCTTCACACGTTCCATGACACACTGGCAGGCCAACGCAGAGGGGTGCTGGCAGGCCGATCCCAACAACGTGTTGGGGGGGGCATGTCCCACCACCCCCTAGATCAGTCCCCGGCCAGTCTGCCATTGTGCCGCCCCCCTGCGGGGACCTGCACAATCGTGGCAGCAGCTGACAACCAAGCAGCCCAGCCGTACCTGTGCAAGACAGCGGCAATTGACCAGCGCCAGCAGTGCAGCTGCGCCTGTGCAGACAATGCGCTCCCTGCCCACCACTGAAAGACGTGCAAGTGGTTGCACCGCTGGACGCTTCAGGTAAGCCTGTGGTGAAGGCTGGTAAAAATTGTGCTCCACACTTAATCAGCAGTTAGTGCAACTCTAGTGAGGGTGGGCTCGTTTCTAGGCAGTAGTAGCCTAGTGTACGTGCTGATGCTCTTCACCAGAGCTGCGCTAATCATGGTCACTATGATTGCTCAAGACACTTAGTCCTGGGAACCTAAGAAGCGCTAGACTGGAGCAAGAGCCCGTCCACCGTTTTCATCAGATACTTGTGTGCTGTTCACAAAGCACTTTCCCAAGGCCACCCACCTTTACTCATGGTTTTCAGGGTCTGGTCTTTAGAAGAACATTATCATCCGAAATGGAGATTGTGCACAGACCTCACAAGGGTTGCCATTGTTAGCACACACACACACACACACATGCATCTGTGTACTGCAGTTTCGAAGGCACAGTGTGGCAGCATTCGCAGATCAACTGTGTGCAGTGTGCAGAAATAGTCAACTTCGGGTTATTGACTCCAGATAAAATGTTCTGGGTTTTTGTGAACTGCTAGGGGGCAAGAGCTTTGTCAACTGCAAACAGAGCTTTAGAGCAGAAGAAGCTGGCATTTTTTTTTCTAGGTCGGAATAACTATACATGTTACAAAGTCATGGGAAGCTTGTGGGTACAGAGGGCCTGTTTGCACTTACCTGTTAGTGAGCCGCTCACTAGCCAGGCATGTCCATACTGGGGAGTGATGGCGACTCATCAAGAAGTTGCCGCAAACTCCTCTGACGCCTTCCAGCAGTGGACCACTAAAAAGCAGCCTGTAAGCATACCAGAAGCGACTAGCTCGCTCCAGACATTTGTACTTTGGTATTCGTATCAATATGAATATTTTGAGTTATTCGTATGAATAATTCAGACATTCGTATGTGTACGTATCCATACGCATCATGTACACATTTGTATTCATCTTATAACGTGCATGTTCATATACGCGCACATTAGTTTGTTCATGCACATCCATATTGGGGATACAATCCAAGTGGGTATTTTTATACCTTCAACTGAAGGGAATATTGAATTTGGCTGGACATATCATGTAATGGTTTGCAAACTGACCAAGGTGCGTCCGGGCATAAATTAAAAATGTAAAGCTTTCTTACTGCGAAGTAAAGAAGCTCTGCAGGGCAAATGCGTTGTCCCCACATTCTCTCAATCCTCTGAAACAGCAGGGAGAGCTCTTCCGGCCATGTGGTTGTCCGCTTCCTCTCTGGGAGGCCTGTTCCTTCCCAGGTAAGGGCAAACCCTTGCGAGTTCTTGAGGGATCTCACCGAAACACCTGGGAAAATGTGGAGAGAAAAGAAACTCTGCAGCTCATACAAGTAGCACGCATGACCTGAGAAGTTAAAAGCTCTTTTGCTGAGGAGCGTCATTGGTTTGATGTCAAACTGTGCTTCCTTTAGATTCAGTTGGCCTTGGGAGTCAACCTTTCCCAGATCGATGTGGACGAATGCCAGAGGAAAGACTGCAGCAGTAGCAGTGGCTGCGCAAACTACATCACAGTGAGCGATATTCCCTCGGTGATAGACACGGGCGGTGTATCACTTGTCTCCGTAACGACATCTGTGAGTGCTGTCTGCACCTGTGCAGCTAGGGAGAGGTTACATCGGCCATGTTCCTCTTATTCCCATAACCCCTGTTTCAATGGAGGGATGTGCATTGACACCCTGAACGGTTACAGGTGAGGAAGATCCTGATTCCCAATGCCTTCTCTATTTCCTCTAACACTGTAAAGTATTCATTACTCAGGGTTTTGTTTGTTTGTTTGTTTAAAGGAATGAGATATTGAGATTTCCAGGTCATCACTGTTTTAGTTGTCTACTCTAACATCCTTTTCCCCCTCTTCGCTCTGTTGCTGTCCTTCTGCCTCTTTGTAGGTTGCCAAAGGAAAAGTGAAAAGTCCAAAATGGAGGTTAATTCTAAGCGATAAGACCAAGATTGTGTCAGTCTGAATGCCTGAAAATGTAGAGTTGAAGGTGAAGAAGTTGAGGGGTAGACAGTTTTGTTCTCTAAAATAGGCAAAAGGCCCTTTCTGCACTGGGCCTTATATCTTGGGATAGGAGCCTGTCATCTGCGTGATGCTGCATAACCTGGCATGACCTGCCATCGTCTGCATCAGAATAAGGCCCAGTGCTGAAAGAGCCAAAGAAGGATAGTCTGTTGGAGAACTAAGAGTGCTGAAAGGCAGCGATGTCCTTAGATATAATCTTGAAACATTTCCTTGGCAATGAAGATCAGATTTGTTAAAGTAACGGTAGTAAAGATGGTCTGTGTCAGGACAACAGTTACTTATTTCACTGTATTTGGATACAGTCAGATACGTATCCACAGGGCATATGTTCCAGGCCCCACCGCGGATAATGTAAACTGCGGATAATAGCTGGGAAATATACTCTATTTCCCATAGTTCACAGGAATCATGGGAAATCCCGCTCTACTTGCATTCCATTTCCCATAATTCCTGTGAAATCCATGGGATTTCAAAGGCATTGTGGGAAATTGTGTGTTATTTCTTGCCTGTCCCAGGCCTCAGAAGACCTTAAGGGTAGGCCTAATGGCACCCGCAGGGGGTGGGGCTGGTCCGGTCACCCCAAGAAACTGAAACCCCAGTTGCTGGATCATGGATACAGGGGTCTGACTGTATTCTGGAATGAATTGTGGATGTTCCAGAATATCCAAGTATAGCGGAATAAGTCAATAACATCTGGATGCAGTCGTGCTTATGAAAGTAGAACTCTGGAAACGAAGATACATGCTTTTGCGTTGTCAGTGTGGAGGGAGAGTGGACCTTTGGCTCTTGGCTTGAAGGAACAGACTGAGGCAGTGTGGAACACTTGCGCTTTGCAGAAGTGACTCCGTGCATGCTGGATCATCCCCCAGCTGGATAGCAGTGGAACACAAAAGCATGTTTCACAGCTATACACATGCCCTGGCATGCACCCTTTGCTCCTAGGTACTTGGGGAAGGTTTGGGAGGTATTGGATGTTCCAAAGTGTGGGTGCCTAATCCATCCCAGTTCTTTGCCTGTTTCCACGTTTAACAAAGATGTGAAAAGACCTGATTACTAAGAACTTTGGGCTATGCAAGAAGAACCAATGAAACTGTCTTTGCTGATATAAAATCTGGTTGCTCCTTTGAGGCATTGATCAACAAGCAGAAACTTGTATGGTCTGGGCACCTGATGTGAACAGGTGGGAGGTTACTAAAAATAATTGCACTGGACAGAAGCAGGGAGGGTAGGGATATTTCTGCACATGCTTTTCTTAATCTGGATTAAGAAAATCTGGAACTTCAGGATCTGGTCCTTGCCAAATTGGGTCCAGCAGAGTTCTGGATCGCCAAGGAGACCCCACGCCATCTACATGGGGTGTATAGAACCAGATGGTAATTGGTGCTAAACAGGGCCACACTGCAGATGCCGCAGCATGCCTCCTGAGGCCCCAGTTAGGCCCAAGGAGGAAATTCCGCCCTGGTGGCACGGCACGACTGGCCCACATATGCGTCACTCAGGGGTCGCTTTTGCTAAGCCACCCCTGGACACCATCTGGCAGGCAGGCATTTAGAAGCGCACTTTGCGATCCGGTCTTTGTGGGGGAAGACTGGATTGAAGACACCATTTAAGGGGTCCTCTGGTAATCTGGATCTAAAGGCCTGAAGTCCTCATTAGGAATGGAATCTCCTTTAGGTATGGAAGTGCCACCAACCCTCCACATGAAAGACCCAATGAGGACCTCACGAGTAACGTATCCTGGATGACACGTTCCTCGTGAGGTCCTCATGGGGTCTTTCATGTGGAAGGTAGATGGCACTTCCATTCCTAATGGGGTCTCCGTAGCCCATGCGGAAACCGCCTAGGAGTGATCAAAAAGACGAGTGAGGTAATCTCAAAAGAGTTACGATCCCTCACTGCCGTGTTCACTAGTTATCAAACGTGACTCAACTATGTAGCCAGGGACTTCTCCCGCCATTTTTCACAAAGCAGCATCTGCATAAAAGGAGATACTTAAGACAGTAATAATCAGTGCTTGCTGTTTTGCTTCCTCTCTTGCTTGTTGGCTGCTTTACCTCAGGTGTCAGTGCTCCGCTTCATTTCATGGACCAGACTGCCAGCAGACAAGACACAGTTTCCATGGGAATGGCTACGCTTGGTTCCGTCCTATCAGGCCTTGTTTTGAGTTCTCCCTCTCCCTTGAATTCATTACTGGGGCTCCAGATGGGCTTCTGCTGTTTAATGGGCCCTTGTCAGACGCTGGTCCGGGAAACCCAGAGAACTTCATTGCAATAGGTATTCCTGTGGAGAATGATCTGTTCCCATCTGGGAGATGGTGGATGGGGTTGTGAAGGTCAGGGTGGTACCACTTACCTGTTTGCTGCTGATGATCGTTCATGCAGACTGGTGTGGCTAGTGTTCACACCTGTAAGCTCCTGTTGCTTAATTCAGTGGGGTCACAGTCTCTCATCCACAGAATACTGGGGGCCCATGAAAGTTAGTTGGATTGTTTGAAGTGGGGGTATGCGACAATTTTCCACCGGCCTTTGATGCTGTGAAACTGGACAGCAGCAAACTAGACTTCTTCCTACTGTGTAGAAACCCCTGGTTTGCCATGGCTTTCTGACATCAAGAGCTTGCAACAAATCATCAGGATCTTTGTGCTATCTGCCACAGGAAAGTTTATAGAATACTAACCCCCCCCCCAAAACACACACACACACACACACACACACATCACCACAAACAAACAAAACAACCCCTGTGCTTAACTCCTTTTATTTTTCTGACAATGTAGATCAACGCCAATTTGCATGATCAGGTTT
Organism: Aspidoscelis tigris stejnegeri; assembly: GCA_023333525.1. Classification (NCBI taxonomy): domain Eukaryota; kingdom Metazoa; phylum Chordata; class Lepidosauria; order Squamata; family Teiidae; genus Aspidoscelis; species Aspidoscelis tigris. The sequence continues at coordinate 9,707,097 of JALMGA010000013.1, forward strand.
GCATGTATCAAGTAGGGTAGCCTTTCATCATATGGTTCTTCTTAAGTTCTTCTTTTTGCTCCTAAGAACAGCTGGTAAAAGGGTTCCTACTTGTCAGCCTTGAAGTGGCTATAGCTCAGTAGGAGAAGCAACTGCCTTGAAAACAGAGGGTTACAGGTCCTGTCCTGGGCATTTGCCTGGAAGAAGATAATGGTAAACCACTTCTGTTATCTGCCAAGAAAACTGCATGAGTGTGCCTCCATAGCCACAGGGAATTCACCACAACTGGGTGATACGAAATAACCACAGCAACCACTTTGTATCTTGTGTTTGGGCCAGTATTCCTGGAATTCACTGCTGATTTTGATGGTGATACTGGCATGGCCTGGGGGGTGGGGGGTGAATTAAGACGTGGGCTGGGATGGCCCCTTCCACAATGCCCTGAATGTATTTGGGCACTGAAATGACGTTTTTGTTATAGCTGTGAAAACTCCTGCTTGTTGATAATCATCATATTTTTGTTTATTTGTATTTGTATCCTATTTTATACCCAAAGGTCTCACGGAAGGTTACAGCAATAAAAACAAAATGTAAACTGAACACAATAAAAGCAACAACAGATGAAAATATGTGACTTGTAGTTCCTTCTCTTGCAGAGCTATGAGGCATAGAGATATACAAGAAGGCCTTCTCTGTGGTAGCCCCTAGACTTTGGAACAGCCTCCCTCCTGAGGTTCGCCAGGCACCTACATAGTATACTTTTCGTTGTCTGTTGAAAACATATCTTTTCAACCAGGCTTTTGCCATCTAAACAGCTTCCTCAGGGTGCTGTTCTGTTAGGGAGGGTGGGAGGGGTGATATTTTTTATTTTGATACGTTTTATTCTTATTGTAACCTGCCCTGGGACCATTTGGTGAAGGGCGGGATATACATTTTTTAAAATAAATAAATAAATAATAAATAAATAAAGCAGGAATGGTAATGCAGTGAGACGACGTTTATTGAAATAAAGAGGGGAAGGTAAAAAAGGGGGAAATACTCTTTTAAGGGGCTCGTGGAACAAACTGTGGTAGGGATGTGCACAAATGTTTCTTTGCGTTTGCATTTGAATCTAATCGAATATCCAAACGTTCAATTTGATTTGGATGTTTAGAATCCGAATGTTAGATTCAAATCTCAACTTACGGATGTCGACAACAATCGTATTTGAAGATACAAATGTCAACAACATTTGTATGTGTTATACGTATCTACGCGTTTCGGGCGCATCCCGTTTTATCCTGTATGCATCCTGTTTTCATCCTGTACTAGATACATATGTAATATATATGTATCTGTACTTTCAAATGCTTCAAATCATTCAAACAAATGTTTCGGAACATTTGAAATTCATTCGAACGTTTAAATTCAAAGGCATTCTATTCAAATTTGAATGTCCACGTTTGATTGAATTCTATCAAATTGTGAATGTTTGGGAACATTTGTGCACATCTCTAGGCTGTAGGCATGTTTGCATTTACTTTAAGGGAGTGGTTCTGGACACTCCAGGTGGCTGAACTCTGCCCCGCTGCCATTTTCCTGGAGTGTCTTCGGGAGGTCCTGGTCTTCTAAACCTTTGGACAAATAAAAACTTGTCCACAGCTCTACCAGGAGCAACTGGTGAGCTCCTGGCCACAATGTCTGCACTCTCTTTTGGGTGCAAATGCTACAAGAGGGTGGTATGGTGCAATGCCCTGGGTTGATCACCATGTCAACATCCTGGCGGATGCTGGATGTCGACCTGACCACTGCCAAGCCAATCTGCCAGGCTATCCACACTTCAAGCGCTGGTGGTCCAGCTTAGAACTGCAGCATCTCTTGAAGTGTGGATGCCTCCCTATGAGCCTGATCTTAACCTCAGTGGGGTAATATTGTTATACCATCCCACTGCGTTAAGTGCGAACAGTCCCTGCATCTCTAACTACCTCTTAGTTGTCACACACACATACACACACACACAGAGAATAGGTGTGTACAAGAAGTTAGATATCATATTTAGAAGAAAACATAGGAAGTTGAGCAAGTGAATGCAACATTCCCGCTTTCGCTCAGCGTGTCGCTTGTACAATTTTGCCCCTCGAGATTGCTGATTTTCTCTGCCTCATTGCCAAAACATGCCCTCAGTTCTTGTGTTGTAGTTCCTCTTCTAGAATTTTTGCTTGCATGCAGCTTAAATATTTCAGAGCCGTTGTTTTCCTGTAATGATAGAACGTGTGCTACCCATTCTCTTGGGGTGGGTTTTGAAGAGCTAAACCCCATTTAAAATGCACTTTGACAGAGCTGTGTGGTAAAAAGTGCATTTACTAAGCTTAGATGTTAGATCTTTCATAACGTAATTTGGAACTAGAGGTGGGTCACTCAAAATCCTATTTTTGGAATTTTGATAGTTTTATATGATCCCGAGCTGCTCTTCTGGCTGGTTACTAAATTATTCTTCATTTAAAAAAATGAATAACAGGATTGATTTGCTGTATACCTTTTACCCTAAAATATACTTTGCCCTAACATCTTCTCCAAAATACACATTTGAAATCCCTTTCAGTGTAACATAATGTTTATTTTCCCCCTTTGACGAACAAACATTTGCACAAGGGATAAACATTGGTTGATTTCTCTACATCTGCCCCTATTAATATAGTGTCCACTGAAAATCGGACTCTTTCTAGCAAATTACTCTCCAGGTTCTGTGGCAATAGTGGAATATGTCTTGTCATTCTTACTAAAATAAATTATGCCTCTCCCTAGAAATTCAAAAGATTTTTCTTGATTAAAACCTAACATATCCTTGGTCTTGTCCTTGGAGTGTTGGGCTCCTGTCTAGTAGTCTCCTGGTTTGATTCTGCATTCCTACACAATACCAGCTGGGTGGCCTTGGGCTAGTCACAGCTCTTTTTCTGAGCTCTCTCAAACCCACCCACTCACTCACAGGGTGTCTGTTGTGGGGAGAAGAATAGAAGTTTTGTCAGCCACTTTGAGCCCCCTTAAGGGTGATAAAAGCCTCCCTCTCCTCCTCCAGAAATGCGAATGGTCCTCCATGGACCGGCCCACACCACTGCTGCAAAAGCCATGGTCCTGCCTACTCGCTGTAGGTTTTTGAAGGGTCCAGAGGTCTGCTGTTGCTACAGAAGCAGCCTCGCTCTGCTGGTACATTTCATCTGCATTGGACGAGCAACAGACAGGGATGAGACTCCAAAATGGTGCCCTGCACTGTCCAAAAATGGAACTCTTTAAAGAGGTCCACATCTGCATCTGTATTCTAGACCAAAAATGATGTGCAAAAGGCGTAATCTGTAATCTAGCGACCTGCAAGGTACCACCACCACCAGAACAAAGAAAGTAAGAACACAAAAAGAGTCCTGTTGGATTGGGCCACAACTCATATAGAAGAAGAAGAAGAGTTGGCTTTTCTACCTTGCTTTTCTCACCCATTCTGTCCTGCATACTGTCTCACACAGTGGCCTACCAATTGCTTCTGGGCATTGTTACGCAGAGGACAAAGACAAAACCTTCACCACCTCTAGATTCCATGCGAGTAGCCTTTGGAGGCATCCTGCCCGTCTCCCCAACCTGGAGACAGTACCAGGCATCCATGCTAGTAGCCATTTACACATATGTTTTCCATGGATTGATCTAACCCTTTCTTAAAACTATCCAGGCAGGTTCTTGTCTGGTAGAAAATTCCATAGGCTGATGACTCTCTGGGTGAAAAAACACTTTCCCTTGTGATTCCTCTCTCTCCTGCTCTACTGTTGCGTTTGAAATCTGAAGATATTAGTTCAGTTGTTGGTCCAGGACCAGCAGATCAGGACACAATAGGGATGTGCACAAATGCAATTTTGGGGATTTGATTCAACTCGAATCAAAGATCTAAAAATTCAATTCGATTAGAATCTTTAAAATTCGAATTTACCCGAATTTGATTTGAATAAAGCACATCCGAATCTATTCGTTTGAATTTTTGATTGGAATATGCACTTACAAATGTCGACAACATTCATATGTGCCCGTACATATCCGTACGCATCCCACAGTTATCCCGTATGCAACCTGTTTTCGTCCCGTACGGATCCATACAAATGTGTACGGATGCAGGAAAGATGCGTACACGCAAGTATGCATTGTGTATGAACCCGTACACGTACAAATGTTCAACTAATTCGAACGACCAGATTCCAGAAGCTGAAATTCGTTCAAATGTTTACATTCAAATGTATCGACATTTGATTCAAATTTGAATGTCAAAATTTGGAACAGATTCGACCGAATTTTGAATGTCTTCGAATATTCGTGGACATCCCTGGGACGCAATTAAAGTCTTAGCTTTGGAATGTTTTCCTTGCATTTCCTTCTTTAGCAAGGCTGTTCTGAGCCCCTACTGCAAGCCCTTAAAAAAAGAAAAAAAGAAAAAAACTAATTAAATAAAAAGTGAATTTGCTCATGATTTTGATGCCTTCTTCTTCTAGCTTCTAGCTTTGCACCAAGCTGGGGTAATCAAAGAGAAAATAAACCAGCCAGTTCTATCATATGATCCCAATGGGGAGCATCCACTGCTTCAAGTGTTTCAATACTTTTGCAGCAGGTAATTCGTGATTAATAAGGCCTACTTGTACGCGTCGTTTTTCATGTTGCTTGATGAAAATAGCAAGTCTTTTGAAGCCCTTCCTTTCTCGGTGTCTACCTCCCCTCTGTTCATGTGTGCTTTAAAAGAAAATCCCTCTGGTTGTTAGAATAGAACAGTGGGAAAAATGTGCTTTTTTGAGAACTGGAAATTGAACAGGAATGAGAGTTTGTTTTTAAAAGTTTTTAAAAAGATAATTTTGTTTCCAGCACATTGTGAACAGACTACTTTTGGGCTTTTTTTTTTTTTTTTTTTTTTTGGAGGGGGGAGCAGGGCTACAGTGATGAGTCCCAGACTCTTGCCTGGTGGGCTCCTGGTTCAATTCTGCACTCTCCCAGAAAGCCAACTAAGTGACCTTGGGCTAGTCACAGCTCTTTCTCCCAGCCCCACCTGCCTCACGGGGAGTCTGTGGTGGTGGGAAGAACAGAAGGTTTGTCAGCTGCTTTGAGTCCCCTTAAGAGAGAAAAACCAGGTATAAAGGCCAAAATCTCCTTTTTATAAATGCAAAATAAAATAGAATGCAGCTCAGTGATCTTTTACAGCTGATTGTAGAAGTGGGTTTTTTGGGGGGCTGGGGAGGTGGCAGAAGGACGAGCTCTCTCTGCTCACCAGATCCAGAGTTCTTGTCCTTTTTGGGTTCCCTGAAATAATATTTATGTCATCCCTTGTGTCCTCTACAACTCCTCAAAGGAAGGCACTGCTCCTGCCAGCCAAAACGAGGGAAGCACACCCCAGGGTTCTGTCCCCTCAGAAGAGGAGGGCTCGGACTCAGATTCAGATGCTGTGCCCACCCAGAACCGAGTTCTCTCTGGAGACAATGAGAACACATGGCATCACTCAGCGCACCTCCATGCAAACAGCTGCGCCGCTGGGGGCATGACTCTCCAAGTCGTCCTTAAGGAAGGCCCAATCCAGCAACCCCCGTTGCAAACAAAGAATTTTCTTGGCAACCCCCGACTTGTGTGAACTCCGATTCCTGACTCCTGACTGACTTCCCGACTTATGACGACTCTCTGGTACCCCGACTCTTGGCCTGTTTGACTCTGAGTACTCTGTATGCCCCAAGGACTCTGGAAATTGACTTGGCTTCATGCTGTGCATGTGCGCGTGTTTGCTGCTGCTGGCCCTCCAGACACAACAGTGTATTTGGCTCATGCCCATTATCCCCCTTGTTGTCCCTGTTGAGTATTTCACCTAATTGGGTACAATTTGAATTAATGAGGTGCCCTCTGTTTTTCAAACACCTGTGAACTGGTAAATTAACTGTACATGTTTCAGTGCTTCATAATCCATTTCTTATTATTTCTTTTATACTATGGAAGAAATGGGGGGTGGGAATGCATACAGATACGTATGACACATATGAATGTTGTCGACATTCATATCTTCAGATTCGAATCTAACATTCAAATGAATAGATTCGAATGTCTTCAATTCAAATCGGATTTTGTTACATTTGGATTCTAAACATTCTAAAAGAATACAATGTTTTGACATTCTATTCTAATCGAATTCGAATGCAACCCCCCCCCCATTCATGTGAGATGCTCCATGATGCCTGAATGCAACACCTAGATTCTAATAGTGTATCTACATCTAGGCTTTAATCCAGCTTCAGTCCACTTTCAGAATGAGAGAACCCATCAGTAAAGTGGCATGCTGTTTTCTTTTGGCCCCAGCTAACTCAAAAATAAACCTTTGAATTAGATACCACAGAAATAAAATGATTAGCCACTTTCCTGATGCGTTCTCTCACGTTGATATTATTGGACCAAAGCTGGATTACAATTTAGGTGTACATGGGCCCAAGTCTCTAGCTGAGCTTAATATTTTAATTCAGTATCCAAAGAGTATTTGGGTAGCACCTGTAAGTTCATGGGTTTTTGTAAAACGGCTTCATACTGGTGCTGCTAATCTTTCCTTGCTCACTCTTTTTGAATCCATTATTCAGAACCATCTTTCTAGTCTGACTGGCCTTCCTTCTCTAATCTATGCTGTTCTGGTTAACTCTAATTCTACAACAGTGTCTAAGGCTTTGGTCACGCCTAAGGTTTAATCCAGCTTCAGTCCACCTTCAGAGCAAGAGAACATATCAAGAAAGCTACCAGTAATTTTATTTCAACATCATTGATCCACAAGGTGAATTTTCTGATTTATATAACACTGAAAGAAAACAGCTTGTCACTTGATGATGTATTCCTTCTCTCTGAAAGTGGACTGAGGCTGGATTAAACCTTAACTTGTGGCCACTGCCTAATATGCATTTAGTTTGAGAAACCAATATAAGTGAACCAATCTCTTACAATGGCTGGCTTAAGATTATCATTATGGTTCATAAAACCTTTAGACCCCCTCATCCCATCCAGCTAAAGAGCTTTCTCAAAATGTATTGTTTGGGTGATACTAACACTCCATTATTCTTACATGGTGTAACTAAATCAGGGTCACACCACTGCTTTTAAGGCCATTTGTTGGGATTTGCCCTTGTCTCTGCTTGAGATGCCCATGGGCATTGGTGGGCCACTGTGTGAGACAGGATGCTGGTCTAGATGGGCTGTGGCCTGGCCCAGGAGGGCTTCTCTTATGTTCTTATGTCCGTTGTTGGTGTAGTTGTTGCATTATAGGAACCTATTTGCATAGGTGATGATCGTGTCCCTTTAGAGCAGAATTTTGGAAAACTGTTCAATACATTGTATGTAGTGTTTTGACTGTTAATATTTGGCTATTTCCCAAAATTGTAATTATCTTTTTTTGGAGCTAAAGGAGTTAAAGATGTGTCACAGACATTGTGGATTTTGTTAATATCATGATTTCTCTGGCTAAGCTTGAAATTGCTCATAATTGCAAAAAGGCACAACAACCTGCTCAAGAGACTTGGATTTATCATTTGTGGAAATACATCTTCAGTGTTTTGGTTAAATTCCAGCAATTAAAAATGTCAGCAGCCACAGCAGCATTTGACTTTTTGGGTTGCTGGACACCTCTGTTGACTGTGCCAAAGACAAATCATTCTCTTCGTCCAACTATTTGTCACTTATTCTCTAAACTAAATTGTTGTTTGCTAAAACACATAGATCAAGATACCCCAGACCAGCTCTTGATCACCTGATCAGTCTATGGATACGTCTGTGCGGTTTTCTTGGGTAAAATACAGAAGTGGTTTGCCTCTTTTGGGTACTAAACATGGAACATTTTGCACACAAGGCAGGTGCTCTGGCTACGATCAGAAACACTGGGTCTGGGTCAGAGAGCCCCATTGGTTTGAACCCAGACTAGCCATGGTCTGGAACAGCGCTATCTGCATGATGGCACTGGTTCAGACCAGAATCTGCATCGATTAATGCTTGCAGGATTGGGCTCTGAGGGCTCCAAATGGGTAGGAATGAAACTCCTAGCTTCAGAGCTCCCAGGGGACCCATTTTGGTGGTATGCTTTGGTGTGCTGCTGAAGTTAATCCCTGGTAGTTGGTAAGACAGAAGCGTGTCTTCTACACATCTCCATATTTCAAGCCAGGGCCCACCAGCGTCTACCGGCCACCCAGGTTAAAGGCCTCTCGATCTGGATCACACGCCATCCTGTGCAGATGCCGTGCTTTGGCTGGGGGTGGGGCCTCCTTTATGCCACACCGGGGTGTGTAAGGGGCCTTGCTAGGAATGTGCACAAATATTCGTAACCTTCGTTATTTGTACGAATTCGGATGTTCATACACAAATAGAATGTTACGGTATTCGTACATTGACATTCATTCGTACGAATAGTTCAGACCTTCATAAAGATAGTTCGGATAGTCATTAAACTGGTGACCTGGAAAGCAGCTGCACCAGCCACATCCGCAACAGATGTAGAGCGCTTTCGACATGGATTGAGAGCGTATTAAAAGTGAATTCAGGTCGGATTTGGTGCTTTCAGAGTGGTTTTGTTATGGGATATGTATCAGACACGTATTTGTACGTATGTTCCTGTCAGGTACATATTCGTTCGTATCTATACATAGTTGTCCGTATCGGATATTTGTACGAATACATTCGTATCGGATAGAATTTTACCACATTCAAAAGCGTCTATTTGTACAAATACAAATATTGAAATGCCAGAAAAAACCCTTTTGTGCACATCCCTGGTTCTTGGTTATAACGAATAATACCATGTGCAAAAAGGCCCCTTCCTTATGTCGCCATGGCCTTCTCTTAAAAGGAGGAATCGGCTTGGGCAGGTAGAGACTGCGCACGTTTCTTAAGGAGAATCCCTTACAAAGGTTTTCCGTACAGCCAGTGACGCATTTAACGATTCGGGTCACCTGGCTCAGTTTAGGGGACGATTTTCCTCCTTTGCTTCAGCTGCCGTGTCACTGCAAAGGTAAATCTAACTGTCTTGTTTTTTCTCAGAACTTTCCAACGGCACTCCAGTGTTGAAAGTCAACCATGGCCTGGGCACCGCAGAGCTCCGTTTGCCTAGTTATGTGAACGTCACAGACAAGCGATGGCACCACCTCCAAGTGAGAAGCAGCAGGCAGGTTAGTCGGCGGCACGCAGAGCCTTTGCCGGCGCCGTTTTTGGACAGCAAATGGCTTCTGCTCAGCTTGCACAGCTGTTGGTGAAGCAAAAGAGCTGGTTCCCCGTTCAGCTTCCCAGCTGTGGCGAAAAGTGTTTTATTGGCTGCATTTGTGAACTCATTTTGAGCACCCAGCTGATTGACAGGTTGGCAGAGCAGGAAGTGGGAATTGTGCCACTATCTAAAACACAGAGTTTCTATCGGAGAAGTTATTGCTTTCCAGATGTCGACTGGTCTCTCATAGGGATGTGCATGAATATTTGAAAATTCAGTTCGAATCTGTCAAATGTTGACATTCGAACTTGAATCGGATTTTTGCTGATGGGTAGGAGAGTAAGGTCTGACAGGGGGAAGTATTTCTTCACCCAGAGGGTCATCGGCTTATGGAATGTGTTGCCGGAAGAGGTGGTGACAGCTACCAGTCTAGATGCCTTTAAGGTAGGGTTAGACAAATTTATGGATGACAGATGTATCAATGGCTACTAGAACGAATGCCTAGGTGCATCTTTCAGGCTGGGGGGGTGGGGAATGGGGCGCTTCTAAGGCCATTTGCTGGGATTCTAGAGCAGAAGAAGGTTTGTCCTTTGCTTGAGATGCCCATGAGCATTTGGTGGGCCACTGTGTGCGACAGGATGCTGGACTAGATGGGCTGTGGCCTGATCCACAGGGCTTCTCTTATGTTCTTATGTTCTTATGATACAGATTTTCCAATAATTCGAACGTGTATCTGTCCTATACGAATCTGTGTGAAAATTATACAAACCTTACACTTAAAATATGGGATTAAAATGGGATGCATATGGGATAATACAGGATGCATATGGATTTTTACAGAATGTGCACAGATATGTATAACTGATGCAAATGTTGTTGACATCCGTATCTTTAAATACGAATAGAGATTTGAATCGGATTTTATGACATTCGGATCTACTCTCAGTTCTCGTAGTCTCTCAGTTCCCATCACAAATGGCCACTAACTGAGCTTCTGTTGGGAACTGGAGGCCATTGACAAGAGTTTCCTGGTCCTAGGTTTAGATCCATTTTTCCCCCCGAAGAGATGATGTACAGAATAGGGATGTGTGCAGATATTCGTAACATTTGAAAGTTGGCCGAATTCAGATATTCGAACTCAAATAGAATGTTACAATATTTGTATGCTAACATACAAATACAAATGTTTCCGGACTTTTCTATGAATACTTTGGACATCCGTTAAGCTGGGGAGTGTATCAGATACGTATCTCTTCATCTTATCAGGTATGTATCTGTTCATAGCAGGTACGCACCGAATGTTCGTATGAATACACGTGAATAGATTCATATCGAATAGAATTTTAACACATTCAAATGTGTTCTACTCGTATGAATAAGGATTTTTGAATATTTGATTAATTTCTGATCGAATGCCAAAAAAAAAAAAACGCTTGTGCAGATCCCTGGTACAGAATTCCCAGAGTGCTTGGGAAAGGCAGACAAGAACAGAGGCAGCTCTACAGTATTGGCAACTAGATGACTGCCACTGGTGTCGTGCATGCGAGGGCTTCACATACGACTCTGGCTTGCCAAGGGCAGCACCGGAGGTGCTCTGTCCCCTTCCTCCACCTGTTCCAGCCCTTGGCTCTACCAGTTCTGCTGTTGCCTTTGATTAAAGCCCCACTAGCTCTTGAACCACTACTGGAGCTACTCTAGTTGGTATATCAGACCAGCAAGCATACTGGGAATTGCCTTTCCACACTCTGGTATGATCTAAGGGAGGCCCTGTCCCCTTAGACTCCTCCCCCTTAGACTCCTTAGACCTTCCCCCTTAGACTCCTTAGACTCCTCCCCTTAGATTCTTTCCCCTTAGACTCTTCCCCTTTATGCTCCTCCCCCATAGACCTTCCCCCATAGATCCCTCCCCTTAGGCTCCTCCCCCTTAGACTACCCCCTTGGGTGGGTCCTCTCCTATTTGCCACCAGTATGTTGAAGGGGGGCTCCCTTAGACCACACTTAGACCACATCCTAGTGTACTTGCTCGTCTATTATACAGTTGGGCCACCATATCCATGGGGGATACGTTCCAGGCCCTACCACGGATAACACAAAACTGCGGATAATAGCAAATACTGGGAAATGCACTCCATTCCTCATAATTCCAGTAAAATCCCACAGGATTTCAAGGGCATTATGGGAAATCGTATGCCATTTAGGGCCATTTCCTGTCTGTCTCAGGCCTCGGAAGAGCTTAAAGTAGACCTACTGGTGCCCGTGTGGAGTAGGGGTAGGGTGATCCGGTCACCACAGGAAACTGAAACCCAGGGGTCCGACTGTACTGGCTAGTGCAGAATCACCCATTTTTCCCTGAATTTTCATAAATTTTCACTATAAAATACTGGCCAGTATACCAGACCAGCAAGCATAATAGGAGCCTCCCTCAGACATGCTGTTGTGGTTTACAGGAGGCCCCGGTCAGGGTTTTCCTTATACCACATCAGTGTATGAAAGGGAGGCACCTAGTTCTACTACCTGGTTTTGTGTACTAGCCAGTGGGGATTTGCCCCAAGTCTGTCTTGCCCATTGGAATTCTAGGCATTGCAACATTCCAGTGTTCCTGTGTTTGGTCCTAGGATGTTCTGTTCACCCTGGATCATTGTGGAACTGCGATTGTGTCAGAGATAGAAGGGGTTGGGAAGTGGCTGTCAACCGAAGACCGAACAAACTGTGAGGTTGTGGCATTCGTTCCACAATCAAGGAGGTAACGTTTTCAACCTGCTGGAGTTTTAGAGATATGCATGTGCAAATATTTGCTGAGATGAAGACAGACTTCTTTTGGGCAAGGGCTGCATTCACAGATAGTGAAAAAGTATCTCTTAGAGATGGTAGCATGTGGCTCTCGTGTTCTCATTCCATCTCTAATCAATCTTCTTTTAGCCTAGACCAGTGATGGCCAACCTATGACATGCGTGTCACAGGTGACACGCCAAGCCCTTTTGGGTAACACACATGGTTACCCTGGCACCTGGGCATGTAGTGCTTGCTTGTTAAGTGTGCGAAATACCAACTTTCCATTGAAGATTTAGCAAATGAAATTCAGCAACAAAAGTCACTAATGTAAATAATTATTCATATTTGCTTTTAATAAAATACATATATCAAAAATATAACTTTTTTACTAGAGCTACAAATACCACAAAATTATGAATATTTCTAGAAGTGACACAGCACCTGAGTTAAGCTAGGTTTTCTTGCGAATTTTGACACACTGAGCTCAAAAGGTTAGCCATCACTGGCCTAGACTTTTCTTGGGGGGGGGGAGGGTTAGTCCGCCATGTGAATGATCCCCCCGTTTGAACCATTTCTAAGCTGACTCAGAGGTAGGGGTGTGTGCAGATGTTAACAATAGAAATTTGATTGAATGTGGACATTTGTATTCAAATAGGATGTCTTCACATTCAAATTTAAACATTCAAACAAATGCCAAATGTTCCAAAAGGTTCATTTGAATGATTCGAAACATTTGAAAGTACAGAAAATATTTCTACAAATCTCATATGTATCTGTACCCATTTGCGCTGATAGTACGGGATGAAATCAGGATGCATACAGGATAAAACAGGATGCATATGAAATATGTACAGATACGTATAACACATACAAATGTTGTTGACATTCGTATCTTCAGATTTGAATCTAGAATTCGAACGAATAGTTTCAAATGTATTCTATTCAGATCAGATTTTGTTGCATTCGGAGAATAAACATTCAAATCTAACTGAATGTTTAGATATTCAATTCGACTCAAATGCGAATGCAAAAAAAATATCGTGAATGTCTCTACTCAGAGGTGCTTTTTGCTGGATGTGAATGCAGCCTTGCATGGGTTTTGTTTTATTTGACTGTAATGTGGATGTGGACACATGAAGCCACACTTGGAGGCAGCACTGAATGCAAACCAAGGACTAACGCAGTAGTGTCCAACGTTATTGTGCAGGGAGGGAAAGGAGACTTATATAGTTTAAATATGCTATAGGTATTTTTCTTTCTTTAACTGGGAATTTACTTAAGAATGTATATCCAACCCTTAACCAAAAGGCCCTATGGCAAGTCACAATAAAAAAAAAGATAAAAGTATATTAAGCGTTCTTAAGTAAGTACGCACTTTGAACTTTATTGATTAGTCATATGACTCTATCAAGTTTACAAAAGGTAAAATCATATAGAATCTAATAAATACAATAAAATATACAATAAAACAAAAACAAAATAAAAATAGCATAATTATTTGTCCCCATCACCCTTACAAGACACCCCATTCAACTCAATGAATAATTTCCAATGGAAGGAAGGAAGGAAGGAGGTAGGTAGGTAGGTAGGTAGGTAGGTAAGTAAGCAAGCAGGTAGGTAGGGAAGTAAGTAGGTAGGTAATTAAGTACACTATATTATGGCGTATAAGACTACTTTTTAACCCAGGAGAATCTTCTCAAAAGTCGGGGGTCGTCTTATACACCGGGTATCGTCTTCTTGTACGGTGAGTATATCCCAAACTCTGTTTTAACTGGAAAAGTTGGGGGTCGTCTTATACACCCAGTCATCTTATACGCCAGAATATGCATGTAAGTCACAAGGGATGGCTCTATTTATTAGGGCAGCATTTGCTCCCATAGGACCTGTTCAGGGAGGTTTGGGTGCTTTGTGGATATATCTACTGTGTGCAGTCATCTTTGTATTTTTTAGTGTTGTATTATTATTCTTTTGTTCCTTTGTGTTTTGAAGGTACTTAAATATGAATCAGGTTCTCCAGTTGGGTGGAGTGAAAGAATCGATTCCATATTCATATCCACAGTTACAACATAAACATTTTACCGGTTGCATTCGAAATCTCATTTTGGACACTCAGGTGGGTAACAGGTCGGCTTAGTCGATATATGCTACTTTGGGTGATCTTGTACACTTTAGATAGTGTTGGACGATGGCCGGTTTTATGTTGTTATTCATGATCCAGCCAGGAGTGATTGAAATTTGAATCCAACAATTGGAGATTTCCCAGCCCTACTTACACATTCAGTGGTATGGACTGGGGCTGTTTGGTATTGTACTCCAAAAGATCTGAGAGGTACCAGGTTGAGACATGATTGGGTACTCTTTTTTTCCTATGCGTTTCCTTCACCCAGTGGTGTCTTAACATCCCGTCTGCCTTTGCATGGTGCATTCTTTAGATGAAGAAGGCCAAGGTCCAACAAACTCCATGCTGTATTGGAAGGAGTTTTGATAGTCTGCTCCCAGACCCACTTTAAGAGGAACCCTTTGGGTGAATTTGAGTCTGTAAGGACAGACATTTCTCCTTACTCCATCTTAAGGTCTGACAAAGGTTAACTCTTCAACATTCTGGATTTTGTAGCTTTGAAGCATCTCTTTCTTTAAGCTTTGTTGGGCAGTAAATTACCTAAGCAAGGAAGCAGAGGTTTCCTGTCAAGTAGCCAATGAGTGGTGAGTAGGGATGTACACGAATATTCACAGCATTTGAAATTCAGTTGAATTCGGTCAAATTCAGACATTCGAACTAATACAAATGATTCTGAACGTTCATACAAAAAGTTTGGACTTTCATTAGATTGGAGGCATAGAAAAACAGAGCACCAGTCACATCCTCAGTTGATCCAGATGGCATTTGACGTGGATCGATATCGTATTAAAAGTGGATTCATGTCGGATTTAACATTTTCAGAGTGTGGATATGTTACAGATATGTATTGGATATGTATTGGATACATATATCAGATACATATCATATACCTATGTATTCATATCAGATACATATTTGTTCGTATCAGATAAGTATCAGATACATATTTATTCATACAGATACATATTTGTTCGTATCATATACGTATTGGATACGTATTTATTCATATTGATATGTATATGTGCATATCAGATACGTATTTGTTCGTATCAAAAACATATCGGATATGTATCGAATGTTCATACAAATACATACGAATAAATTTGTATCTAATTGAATTTTGCCACATTAGATGCACTCTATTCGTGCAAATGAGGATTTTTGAAGATTTGATTTGGTTCAAATCAAATGCCAAAAAAAATTTGTGCAGATCCCTGGTGGTGAGCATCCATTGGCAGGGTAGGTGTTGCCTGGCTTGGAGGCAAATATAGACTGCAGTGTGGCAAAATGAGTTAGGTTCTCAGATAACTATTTGTGAGGCAGTTTTATGCATCTGGGGATGGGATGCTTTTTCTTAAAGCAATGACTGAAAAAAACCGTGTCTGATCGCACCTTATAACTAATTCTGTGGCTGTGTGTGTATTTATGTATAAACTCATTATTAAAACTGTGATGTGCAATTTAAATTTTTTAATCTGTGCCAGGTTTGCGTGTCCACCGTGAATTATTAGAAACAAACAATATGTATCAAATGCCTACCAGATATCATGATGAAGAGATACTTTATCAACTTATATCAAACCTCACGCATGGTTGAAGCTTCCTGTATTTCTGATATGGCACTTGTGACTTCAAAGAATGAAGCAAACATTCTGCCAAGAAGGAAAAATGGATATGCTTTTTGTAAAATATAAAAAGCTGCAAGCTTCTCTTTCATATTCCCTGCCTTATTCTTTTTTCTCCCCTTCTGCTTCCTCTTTTTAAAAAGGTGTATGACCTTCAGTCTCCAGCCGAGTCTCTCAATAGCTCTCCTGGCTGTACCTTAACAGATGGTAACTGTGAAAAAATGGGCTTTGCTCCCTGCGGTGTTCATGGGCAATGCTTTGGCGAGTTGAATTCGTTTACCTGCCGCTGCTTGCCAGGTTATTATGGCTCCAAGTGTGACAGAGGTGAGACTTTTGTCATGCATTTAGAAGGAAATTGTGATGCATTGTTTATTTATCGATCAGAAACCAGGGTGGACAGAGGCGAGACTTTTATCTTTGCATATATTTGTATCTACCAAAAACCAGGGTGCCCATGGTGTGACCACGGGGACCTGTGTGACCCTCAAAGGGAACCCCATGGGAAGTATTTCATTCTGTGCATGGTGAAAAGAACTTTGTGGCCCCGGGACACAAAATCAGGCCATGCAGCTTCATTGTTGAAACACTTTGGGCATCCCCAGTTTAACGTGTTTCCATATCTCTTTCCGTAAAATCTCTTGAGGTTGTTTAGCTTAGAAATAAGGTTAACGAATGCTGAGAACAGCATTAAAAACAATGTTGAAACAGTGGATAGGAAGAGGAGGCAAGATTGGTTAAGCCAGCCATTCCCGCAGGAAAAGTCGGGGGGGGGGGGGAGAGGGTAATAACTCTTCCATAGGTGACTAACAGGTAGGAATGCGCATGAATGTTCTAAACATTTGAAATTTGCTCGAATTTGCTTGAATGTCAACAATTGAATTCAAATAGAATCTCTACACATTCGAATTTAAACATCCAAATGAATTTCAAATGTTCAGAAACATTCGTTCAAATGATTTGGAACATTCAAATGTACAGATACGAACGTACAGATACGCATCTGTATGCAACTCATACTTATCTGTACGCATTTGTGAACGAAATGCATACAGATACGCATGACATATGAACGTTGTCGACACTTCTATCTTCAGATTCGAATCGGATTTTGTTGCATTCGGATTCTGAACGTTCGAATTGAATTCGAATGCAAACAAACATTTGTGCACATCCTTCCGAACAGGCACATGTGGCGCCTTTGAATTAAACGCTGTCAGATGGAGCTAGTGATGTACTATTCCAAGGGCAGTTGATGATCGTCAGTGTTTTCCTTTGTATTCTGCAAAAAGAGGCCAAGAATGCTGGTGCAACCCTTTCAGTTCCCAGGGTTCTGAGGACAACTAAAGGATTCCTTTGACTTGGTTGCTCCTGGGGCGGGGAGAAGAATCCCCCTCACCTAAGGCAGGATGAGAGTCTAAAGTGGAAAATCTTTCTGATCAGATCTACTTAGGACTGGGGGAAAGGGATTCTCCATTGTTGCCCATGTGGAGCCAGGTGTCATTCTCATCCCATGATGCCCAGTATAGCAGAAGGGAGCACCATTTTTTCTACACAGGGTTCCAAGACCTGGAGGAGGCTCTCTAGTACAGAGAAAACAATTTTTACTATTTACTGATCTGGACTCTCAACTTACAACATTTTTTTAAAAATCTACAAAACTGTTTTGCTGCAACTTCAGTTATCCCAGAAACCCGTATCAGCCAAACCATAAGCTGAACGGAACCAGCCATCATTTTTGACCCTCAAATCTTGCTCGTGTTGGATGGATACGTTGGCTCCTAATGTCTCGGGTACAAGGTACGACAGAATAGACCTTTGTGTTCAGCTGTGTACTCTGGCTGTTGAAATCTCCTTTTCTCCCTTCTCTTCGTCTTCTAGTTGCCGAAGAGTATTTCTTTAGCCCGGGGAGCCACATCCATTATCAGCTTCCGGCCACCATGCCTACACGCCAAACGCTGGTGGAGGCCATGATAAGGATGCGTGAACCCAACGGGATCATCTTGAGTATGTCTTCCCACAACAGGGATGAACACATCACCCTGCAGGTGAATGAGGACTTGGTGGTCAGTGCCAAATCATAGTTAATTCTACTCAGATGCAGTGAGGCATGGATGTTACTGGCCTCTCCTGAAGCAGAACCTTCATCTTTATGGCTTAGAACGCATCGTGGCCTTGATTCCGCCCGCCCCCTTGCTTTCCCGTGCCTTACTGGTGAAAGCCAGAATGACTGTGCTGTTCTATAAAACATACATAAATTGATATTCATTATCAGGAAGCGCCGCAGAATCTAAATTAGCCAGACCTTAAGGCCATTTTTGCTCTGCAAGATCCTTAAAGGTTGCTGCATATGCTTATGAATGAGACCTCTTGATTTTTTTACTTAAATTCAGGCAAACAAGAGAAAGGCATCATGGGGGCCCTTCTAGTTTTGTCTGGTGGTTAGGAAGGCTGACTCTTATCTGAGAATACCGGGTTCGATTCCGCCCTCCCTCAGGAAACCAGCTGGGTGACATTGGGCTAGTCATAGTTCTCTTCTGAGCTCTCACAGCCCCACCTAGCTCACAAGGTGTTCTGTTGGGGGGGGGGGAATAGAAAAGCTTTGTCAGTCCCCTTAAATGGGTGATAAAAGCCACCTCTTCTTCTGCACTGTCTCTTAGGCAGGATCAGAAGGGGCACTGTGGACCTCCCTTCTGCATGTTAATGTGGAATACAGGAGACCCCACCCATTGTAGGTGGACTCTGTCCACAAAGAATGGAAGGTGGTTGATGTCTCCCAAGTGGCCTAGTGCAGAATATGGGGGGTGGGTGGGTGTTAAAGGCTCATGCCTCCATGTTCTGGGCTACTGGAGGACCCATTATGGTGGTGCACCAAAGCAGGCCACCAAATGGGTTCTCCAGGGCTTTGTTCCTAGCTCTTTGGGGCAGCCTTAAAGTCCATTCAAGCTCTGGGAGTTGGTACAGGGGCTGGTCTGAGTCAGAGCCATCATACAAGTGGTGCTGTTCTAGACCACATTTGGCCATGGATAGGAACTAGCAGACCTCATTGGTCCAAATCCACTGATTCCCATCACAGCTTTTCAGTGCAGAAAGGTACATGGAAGGTGTCTTCAGTCTTGGACAGCTGAGGGTGTTTGTGCAAGTACTCTGCTGAATGTCCATCACTAAAACAGGGTGCATTTGGTGGAGAATCTGCATGCCACTGTGGGAATGCACATGTCCCCGGGATGACCATAGAGAAAAGACATAGAATGTGAATCAGGTGAGTATGCATAGACACTAAATGATGCTGAGAAATGCAGTTGGACCCCCATATCCGCTGATCCGGTAACTGCGGTTTCAGTTTCCCGCAGTGACTGGATCAGCCCCCCCCCCTGCGCAGGTGCCATTAGGCCTACCTTAAGCTCTTCCAAGGCCTGGGACAGGCAGGAAATGGCCCAAAATGGCACACAGTTTCCCATAATGTCTTTGAAATCCTGCAGGATTTCTCAGGAACTATGGAAAATAGAGTGCATCTTGTGCAAGATTTCCCATAATTCCTGTGAAATCCCGTGGGATTTCACTGGAATTATGGGAAATGGAGTGCATTTCCCAGGGTATGCAATTATCCACAGTTTACATTATCAATGGTGGAGCCTGGAATATATTCCCTGTGGATACAGAGGTCTGACTGTACGTCGAAATGGAAAATGTCAGTCAGGTGGAACAAACAGTGGAGGATCTTGCAGTAGCCTGGGCTTTTATGAGCTCATGTCATCATTTTTTGCTGCTTTGGTTTCATCTGGTTGGGAGCTACTCCATGCAGTTTTCGTGGCAAGAGTATAGAAATGTTTACCATTACCTTCTTCTGAGGAGATGTCTGGGAATGAACCTGTGACCTTCTGCTGTCATTATAGATTTGTCAATTTCTCTATCTCACAGTATCACTCACTGCCGAGTTCATGAATGAAATTTACAGAGAGGCTTTTTATTTTTGTGGAGCAATTGATTCCACTTGCGATAGGTTCAAGTTCATAACCATTTATTGGCAATTAATCTTGTTGACTAGATAGTGGCAAAACGGGATTGTTAGCGGCAACCCTCAGCTTGTGTGCATTCTCCCACAATAGTTGCTACTGCTGGGGATTTTGCCCCATCGGCCCAGTGGCAGCATCTAAATATAAAAAGCGCATAAATGAACTGCCTGTGCCGCGTTTTTACAGCCGGTCAACTCCAATTAGTCTGGTGTACAGCAGTGGCGAGTGAAACCTATGGAAAGACACCTGCCTTGCTCTGCTGTGCAAAGGGAATGTCAGCCCTGAGGCCTGGATGTGCCACCCGCGCACGGCCCGTTCATTAGAGCAGTCCCTTTTCCTGCCCTCCCTGTCTTAGCAAGTATTATCCAGAGTCTTATTAGGTACCATGTGGAAAAAAATGATTGATGCCAATTTCTTGGCTTTCTGCAAGGTGGTGCAAGGGCTATTAGAAGTTTCCTACAACCTGGGAGATGGAGAGGTTTCTGGCACACTCCCTTCGTACCAAGTTGATAACGGAGAGTGGCATCATGTCGCCCTGGAGAGAAACGAGAACGAGTTCAGCCTTCGCCTGGATGGAGGTGGTGGGAAGAGAGAAATCCTGAAGGCGGCGGGCATCTACAAAGAGATCGTTGTTGATCCCAAAAGCGTGGTTGTTGGCAACACATACCCTGTCAATCAGACCCACAGCTTCCAAGGTAAAGAGAACGTTGCCTGCTGCTCCAGATAACTGTCCATCAAGGAGGATTAGGTGTGGCGAGGGTGGTCGCTCCACATGGCTTGAGTATAGGGGGTCTTTTGCAGATGGGAGGCTTTTGTTTTGGTATTCTTAGATGTAGTAAGAGAGCCCCAGGGAGAGCCCTGGGTATAGTCCTCTCCTTGGTTCTGGCTGATCTAGTAGAAGGCAGCTGCAGCATTTTGAAAACAGAGGAGAAGATAGAAGTGATGCTTCAAAAATGCCTGGCAGGTCTTTTTGCAGGGGATGTGGGAGGATGAAAGGTTTACCTACCAGTCTGCATCCAGACATCTGTTGCCCGTTCCACTGTATATGGATATTCTGGAGCATCCGTGCTTTATTCCGGGACGTCCAGTTATAGTGGACTAAGTTACCGGCCTTTGGATGCTTCGGTTACTGGCCTTGTATGTGGCGTCTCTGCATTTCTTTGAATGGTTGTGCATACGTGCAGCATGGTTTGCTCAGGCCATGCGGACACAACTGGGAAAACTGAAGTTCTGTGCACAAGTTGGAAATTAGTCCTTCCGGTGGATCAGCCTGGAGCCATGTTCCCAGTCTCCTGCCTGCATGCCTAGCCCTGCTCTTCACTTGCATAGGCAGAAGAAAGACACGCCCTGAAACCCTGGGAAGAGGAGCTAGAAATGAGCTACTCCCTCCCTCCCTCCCTCCCCCTCCCTTTCTTTCTTTCCTCCTTTGGTCTAGCTTGGTCTAGTGGTTAGGGAGCCGGACTCTTATCTGGAAATATTGGGTTCGATTGTGCCCTCTCCCTTGAAGCTAGCTGGGTGACCTTGGGCGAGTCACAACTCTCTTCTGAGCTCTTGCAGCCAACCTACCTCACAGGGTGTTCTATTGTGGAGAGAAGAATAGAAAGCTTTGTCAGCCGCTTTGAGTCCCCTAAATGGGTGAGAAAAGCGGGGTAGAAAAGCCAACTCTTCTTCCCTCCTTCCCTCCCTCCCTCTTTCCCTCCCTCCCCTTCCTTCCCCATCCTCCCTCCCCTCCCCTCCCCTCCCTCCCTCCCTTCCTCGGTCCTTCCCTCCCTCCTTCCCTATTTGCTTCTTACCACAAATTCTCTACCAGTCTTCCCAAGAGCCTGTTAGCATCCCAGATAGCAGAGCTGTTACCAAGGGTCCTGGGGCATGCCAGGGACATGGACTTCATTTGTCCTCCAGAGACATAAAATATCACTAAAATCAGCATCAAAGAATAAGCAGAGGGGAAGGCATCTCTCATGCCAGGCTTGGCGCCTGAGGTTCTTTGGACAGGGTGTGCCTGCAGTGTAATTTATTTATTTATTTTAAAGGCAGCGTTTCCCTGCTCCATCAGGAAAGACACTTTGTCCTTGAAGGGAAGGCGCTTTCTCCAGAACTTCACAAAATCCAGGGTCCACGCCGCAATCTGAGAACATCCCCCACCCCCAGCCCCGCAAATTCTGAATCAAAGCTCATGAAGGAATGCGGAGAAGAAGCTCTTCTGACCTGTGTGTGAACCTCTGGCTTCATCCCACTGTTGCACGCAGGACACAAATGTCGCTTTGCAATGCTTTGACATCTGCTTTAAAAATAGTTCCTGATCAAGAGCTTTTCAATTCAGGCTTGTTTTGTGTTTTGCCTTAGGATGCATGAAGGATGTCAGATTCAATAACTACAGGCTACCTCTAGATTCTTACCCTCAGGAGCTGGTGCTGAGCGCCCGCAGAGTGAAAAAAGGATGCCTCTCAGAAGCATGCAAGAGCAGTCCCTGCAACCAGCAGTTTATATGTATTGACCTATGGCTGATGCACGAGTGCAGGTAAAATCTCCTTTGCTCCATAAAATCCTAGCAGACTGGGGATGTGCACAAATATTCATTATTATTCGAAACCCGTACGAATTTGGCTGAATTCAGACATTCTAATTCGAATGTAATGCTGGCACATTCAAAGACTGACATTCAAATTTGAATCAGATGTTTCGATAAATTCGTATGAAGCTCTCTATGGGAATGCTATGGGTTTTATATGGGATATGTATGGGATTCGTGTGCATTCGTATGGGATTCGTATGGGATTGAACATTCTTATCGAATTCAAATCCTACCACTTTCGGAGGGATCTATTCGAACAAATATGAATTTTCTTGCATTCAATTCAATACGAATTAGGGATGCGGACAATTTCATTTTATTTTTTTTTCTGCATTTGATCCATAACGAATTGAACATTAGAAAATCCATATTCATTCAAATAAATCACCTTCAAATGTGGTAGGATTCTATTCAATACCAATGTATTCCTATGAATATAAGATACATTTCTAATACAAACGAATACGTATCCAATATATATCTGACACGAACGTATATATGTGCGATACGTATCCCATAACCTAAAGCATCAAATCCAACCTGAATCCACTTCTCAATTAATTTTTTAAATTTATTTTTGATACTACAATAATAATAATAATAAAACTTCAGGGTTCCTTATCGCCCCTGTTCCCCAATTGTCATATAATAATCAATTTTTACAACTAGCGACTTCCTTCGTTTTTTCAGGATCTTATCTGGTTTCGATTGACTGTTTTCCTTTTCTAAGGACCGATGGAATTGGAAGACACTAGGACTGAATCCACTTCTAATGCGCTCTCGATCCATGTCAAATGCAGTGTGGATCTGTGATTGGTGTAACCGCTTTCCCACCTTCCCATTTCACAAATGTTCCGAAACATTTGTACGAATGTGAACACCAAAGTACGAATGTCGTAACATTCAATTCATACACAAATGCCTGAATTCAAACGAGTAACTAATGTTGCGAATATCCGTGCACATTCCTAAGATGAATCGAATAAAGAAAAAATTGTGCACATCCCTACACCAGACATCTTTGCTAGGTGCATTCTGATTTCTGAAAAGAATCCTTTAAGTTACAACCTGCACGTTGTCTTATACACAGTACTTTTACATAAAATCCTTTTCTGTTGCTACTGTCACTTGCCTGCCTGCCTAGGGGTGATGGGGGCAAAGAGAGTTAGAAGAAAACAATTATAGTTGCAACACTTCAGAAAGGATATTGTGGAACTAGAGAAGGTGCAGAAAAGGGCAACCAGAATGATCAAGGTCCTGGAACATCACTCTTACCAAACCAGGCTCCAACTTCTAGGCCTCTTCAGCTTTGTAAGATGGCATTGAAGAGGCGACCTGATTGAAGTGTATAAGATCATGCATGGTATAGAAGAGTTGGATAGAGAAACATTCTTTCCTTTATTGCACAACAGTAAGGATGTGCGCAAATGCAATTTTCAGGATTCAATTCGAATATCCGAAGATTTGAATCAGCTGGAATGTTTAAAATTCAAATGTATCCGCATTAGATTCAAATAGAATACCTTCAAATCTGTTCTTATAAATTTTCTATTCCTATTTGAAATGTCAAATGTCAACAACCTTTGAATGTGTCTGTGCGCGTCTGTATGCATCCCATAGGCATCTCTTTTTCGTCCTGTACATATCAGTACAAATGTGTATGGATAGGAACAAGATTCATACGGATACGAATGTGATGCGTGCAGGTCCATACGCACATGAATGTCTGAATAATTCGTACTAACGATTTGAAAGATCTGAAAATCCTTTCAAATGTTAAATTCTAATTTAGACACATTTGATTTGAATTTGACTGTGTGAATTTGATTGAATTTGATGGGATTTTGAATATTGTTGCACATCCCTTCACAACACTAGAATTGGGGAACACTCTATGATGTGGATAGGCAGGAGAGTCAGATCAGACAAGGCGAAGTATTTTTATACCCAGAGGGTCATCAGTCTGTGGCATTTACCACCAGAAGAGGTGGTGACAGCGACCAGCCTGGATCATTTTAAGAAAGGGTTGGACAAAGAAAGGAATGACAGGTGTATCAATGGCTATTAGAATGCAGATATTAGGTACTGCCACTAGGTTGGAGAGAGAGGGTGGATGCCTCTTAAGGCTATTTGCATAGAGCTAAGAGCAGGTGATGGTTTTGCCTTCATCTTCTGCTTCAGTGCTGGATCCAAATTAAAAAAGACGTTGAGAACCTAGAGCAGATTCAAAGGAGGGCCACCAAAACGGTGACTGGTTTGCTAACCATGATAAGGAACGGTTGAAGGATCTAGAAATGTTTAGCCTGCAGAAGAGGAGACTGAGAGGAGACATGATAGCTGTTCTCAAGTATCTGAAGGGTTGTCACCATGCAAAGGGATCAGCCCTGTTCTCACCTACACAAGGTGGAAGAACTAGAAACAACTGCGTGGGAGTTGATACAGATCAGATATTAAGAAAAACTTCCTGATAGTGAGGGCGATCAGTCAGTGGAATAGGTTGCCATGGGAGGTAGCGAGTTCTCCTTTGCTGGAGGTCTTCAAGCAGAGGCTGGACAGACATTGTCTGGAATGGTGTAGTGAACCCTGCATTGAATGAGTGGTTGGACTCAATGACCCTGGAGGTTCCTTCCAACTCTGTGATTCTAAGAAATACACTCTTGACCGACTGTGAAGCATCAGATGGAAATCTTGCTTATGAAAACTCATGCCATCGCTCATTATTTTGGATAACTCTTTTGGCTTGGTTCCTTTCCCTTTTTTTTTTTTTCCGCATACAACTTTGCTTAAATACCAGCATGTAAGTTGAATCATTTCCAGCAATCTGGATTTAGCTCTTGGGCGTCATTTATGAACAAACTGCATTATGCCGCAATTGGCTCTTGGTGATCATAAGTGGGGATGTGAAATCAATTTGGGTTGTGGTGCCCCGGAGCTTAAATTGGTCCGACTGTGAGCCTGCTGCTGAGCCATTTAATTTACGTTTGTGTTCTTTCAGTTGCCCTCCAGGACACATGCTGGTGGAGAACGCCACAGGCCGGCACTGCATCTACACAGCCTGTGCACAAAAGCCCTGCAACTTTGGTACATGTGTGTCCCAGTCTGCAAGCAAGTTTCGATGCCATTGTCCTGCTGGTTACTCTGGCCGCAACTGTGAGATCACATTGGCGATCTTCCACAAGGATGCCGGGCTGAGCTTCAGTTCCATGTTTGCCATCTGCATTTGCTTTTTGGCCCTTCTAGGTAGTTATGGCAACTACATACTGTACTATCTTTGGTGACAAACCGCAGTCATCCTCTGTCCTCAGTGCACCGCATGTCCTGACAGCCTCCCATTGGATGATGCCTTCCCTGCTTTGTCCTTCAGTCTCTCGTTCCATCAGCCACGACATTTCTCCCCCATTTGCATGTGATTCATCCCAGGAGGGACCTTTCTCATCTTTGTTGTCTGTGTTGCTGCAATTTTCATATTCTGTTTTCTTGGGCATCAGGAGACAAGCTGCACAAAGAGCAGAACGGGAGGAAGGAGGTTTATTGCATTGACAGTGATAGTCCACTTTTCCTGCTTCACAGCAGGCTTCCAGAGTGACTGTCAATAAGCGAAAAACTAATATGCAATCACACAGAAATGTTCTCTGCCCAGATTTTAGATGGCTGCATTTGTTTGCTTGCTTGTTTATTACTTGAAACCTTCCTTTGTCATCCTTCATAAACAGATTTCTGGGCTGTTTACAAACAACAATGGTGACATTTAAAAAACAAAAAAAACCCAAGCTACATCAAGGATCTCCCAGTGAGTGTAACTGGGCATAAATACACTCTTGAGCAAGCCTGGCTTTTTGCCAGGAGCCCAGGAAGGAAAGGGAAGGGTATCATCTCCAGGTTGGAGAGACCGGCAGATGCCTTCAAGGCCATTTGCAGGGAACTGAGAGCTGGTGAAGGTTTCACCTTTGTCTTCTGCTTGAGATGGCCAGAAGCAATTGGTGGACCTCTGTGTGAGACAGGATGCTGGACTACATGGGCTGTGGCTCATTCCATGTTCTTAGGAGAACTTCAGCTGCTTCCTAAACTTGGGCCCTTTCTGCTGTTGGTTCAGATCAAGGAGCTACTAAGAACACATTTTCTGCATGGAAGTAGAGTAAATCTGGATCAGAAGTGTCCCACTCAGTGCAAATGCCTCCGTCCGTGGTTGATCCGGATCTAGCTAATACAGATCAACTAAGCCAAGTGCAGAAAGGGGCTTGTTCTTGGTCTGCATAGGAAGTGTGGCACATCTCATTTTCTGTGCTAAAGGCCCAGTTTGCCTTAGCTGCTGAGCTCAAACTAGGTGCAGAAAAGGGAAACCAGAATTATTAAGGGGATGGAACACCTCCCTTACGAAATCAGGCTGCAACGCCTAGGCCTCTTCAGCCTGGAAAGACGGCATTTAAGAGGGGACCTGACTGAAGTATATAAAATCATGCATGACGTAGAAGAGATAATCACGCAACACTAGAACCTGGGAGCATTCTATTGAAGCTGATGGGTAGGAGAGTTGGATCAGACAAGGGGAATTATTTCTTTACCCAGAGGGTCATTGGTCTATGGAATTTGCTGCTGGAAGAGGTGGTAACAGCTGCCAGCCTAGATGGCTTTAAGAAAGCGTTAGAAAAATTTATGGATGACAAAAGTATCACTGGCTACTAGAATGGATGCCTAAGTACATCTTCCAGGCTGGGGGGGACAAGCAGGATACCTCTAAGGCCATTTGCTGGGATTTGAGAGCAGGAGAAGGTATGTGCTTGTCTCTGCTTGAGATGCCCATGAGCAATAGGTGGGCCACTGTGTGAGACTGGATGCTGGACTAGATGGGCCGTGGCCTGATCCAGCAGGGCTCCTCTTATGTTCTTATGAAGAACAAGTGAAAGTGTGCATGTGTAAATATGTTTTAAGCAAACACTGAAATCTTTTGGAGAGGTTGTCCTTTCCTTACTCAGGAGAGAAGCAGGTAACTTAAGTTGCATGGTAGGACCAAAAGCATGAGCAAGTGTGGCTACACTATTGCTGGTGATGGTGTCCTGAAGACTACTGGGAACAGAGGTTGTGCGTGAGTGTGCACATTATGCCCATGTGTGCATGCATCCAAGTGTGCCAAGGCCAGCTGGCAGAGGTAAATCTTGGGAAGGCAGTGTAGGAGAAAACTCAGGGAAGTAGAGATGGGTATATAAAGAGGGTGAATATCATTTCCTCAAGCTGTATAGAAGCGATGAATAGAATGAGATCTTCCATGTATCAGCCTTTGTGGCTCCTGTTGCCTTTGCAGTTAGCTGTGATGAGTCTGAGCTGGTAGGTTTCTGTGACTTTATGAGACATAGCGCTGCAAGGGTGCATCCAGACAGGGTTAAAAATGTGTGTGGAATGTGCGGCAGCTTTCAATTGGACATAGAGGTTTAGAGATTCTCTACAGCAGCTGTGCATTATAGCCCTATAGTCTGGGTTTAAAAAATAGTACTTTTAAGGGAACCCGCCTTAGCATGAGGACGTGTTGACCTATCAGAGCTGAGTGTGCAGGAAAGGGGGGGCTGAGCACGTGAACAGAAGAATCCTTGCTGCTGCGAGGTGTGAAATGCAGAGTATTTGAGTACGTGGGGAGGAACCATTTTCCCGCCAGAAGGACTTCAGACTGTGCGTAAACTGCATTTTTAACCCAATGTCTGGAGGGACCACCAGTGTCTGCTAGCCCTAATGGTCTAGGAGGCAGAATGCCCTTAAAACCCAGCTTCTGGGCTTCCCTGTTAGTTCATTGGCAACAGCCATAGGTGCTGGGGGCCTGGATGAAGTGGCATGCAGCTGCGGCTGTGCCTCCCGCCCCACGCATCCTTCACTCAGAAGTAGTGTGAGGGGTGTGTGTCAGGCTGTCCGAGCTGCATCCCAGTTCTGCAGCTATCTGGCTGGGGGAAGGTCTGGCCCGTGCGGTTCCACATGGTACAGATGCTCCATGCTAGAACATCCTGAGCCAGTTTGATCTAGTAATTTGGGAGCCGGATTCTTATCTGGGAACACCAGGCTTGATTCCACCCTCCTCCATGAAGCCAGCTGGGTGACCTTGGGCAAATCACAGCTCTCTTCTGAAAACTCTTAGCCTCACCTACCTTACAGGGTGTTCTGTTGTGGAGAGAGGAAGAGAAAGCTTTGTCAGTCACTTTAAGAACCCCTTAAATGGGTGAGAAAAGCAGGGTAGAAAAGCCAACTCTTCTCTTTCCTCCATGAAGCCAGCTGAGCCCTGAGTTTGGTCTAGTGGTTAAAGAGCCGGACTCTTATCTGGGAATACTGAGTTTGGTTCTGCCCTCCTCCACGAAGCCTGTTGGGTGGCCTTGGGCTAGTCAAAGCTTTCTTCTGAGCTCTCACAACCCCCACCTACCTCACAGGGTGTCTGTTGAGGGGAGAAGAGTAGAAGCTTTGTCAGCTGCTTTGAGTCCCTTAAATGAGTGAGCAAAGCGGGATAGAAAAGCCAACTCTTCTTCTTTCCCTGTCAGCCTCATGCAAACAGGCCCTTTGTCTGTGAGGGTATTAATCCTATTAGGTGGCTTGCTCTATTTTGTCCTAAAGGCTGGAGGTGCAGGCTGTTAGATTAAAGAAAGCACTCTGTATTTAGTTTTACTGCTGCCTTCCACAATCTGGATAACTTGGACTGCAGCCTGCTTTAACCTAAGCTACTGCCGCTGTGCTGGCTGGGAATGGCCAGAGTCGCTGACCAAAATGTTCATGAGGCCGAGTCTCTTCCAGACTGATCTAAAACTCTTGACTGAAGTCCCGTATCTGAGTTCCTGTTGCTTTTCTCCTAACTGATATATATATATAGAAGAAGAAGAAGATTTAGCTTTTCTACCCTGCTTTCCTCACCCATTTAAGGGGACTCAGAGTGGCCGACAAACCTTCTATTCTCCCCACAACAGACACACTGTGCGGTAGGCAGGAGAGCTCAGAAGAGAGCTGTGACTAGCCCAAGTCCACCCAGCTGGATTCATGGAGGAAGAAGAAGAGTTGGCTTTTCTACCCTGCTTTTCTCACCCATTTAAGGGGGCTCAAAGTGGCTGACAAACCCTCTGTTCTTCTCCCCACAACAGACAGCTCTCTTTTTGAGCCCTCACATGGTGTTCCGTTGTGGGGAGAAGAATAGAAAAGCTTTGTCAGCCACTTTGAGTCCCCTTGAATGGGTGAGAAAAGCAAGGTAGAAAAGCCAACATTATTATATCTTCTTCTTCCTCTTCCTCCTCTTCCTCCTCCTCCTCAACACTTGCCCTATTGTGCCTTTCCTACCATTTGAAGCACAGATGACAGAGAGGTTAAAGGCAAGTCATTTGCTCCCTAGGAATCACCTGCCTGGGGTTTCTAGACTGTAAACTCTAATATGAATGTTTGCTTTCAAATGACCATTGCTGCAGTGTGTCAGTGGTGGCTGTTCAGCCCAGAACCTAGAGGAAACCAAACCTGGAAGATAAGATATACCGAATGGCTGCAGAATTGAGACAGCCATATTGAAGAAGATTATGAAACCTGGTATAGTTCTTTAAAACAAAAGCAATGCAGTAATTGTTAAGATTTCAGTGCTTTGGAGTGAGAGGGGTCTGTGCCCGCCTCCTGTCTATATACAAAGCTTGAGTTTTTAGTCCTGAGGAGTGCCGAAGGATGTCACTTCATGCCCTTTATTTGTTATTCGTGGCTTAGTTCTTAGTTTCAAACATTCTGTTCCATGGTGATTACATTACATGATGAATTAGATCGGTAGCGGTGTTTATCCCATTTGTGTCTTTTGCTATCAGTGTGCATTTAGAAGAATGCATTTTATATTAGAGTTTACAGTCTAGGTTTCCTGGCTTTCTGTTTACCTTTGTCTTTCTTTGTCAAAATCTATAACTTTTGTTTATCGACAGTCGTTAACTGCTGCACTATGAAAGGGATTTCCAAGCCCAGCTCATGGTGAAGGGGATCTTTGATATCCCGTTTCCCCCATGGGATGCCCTCCCAGGAAACAATCCAGATAATTAAATCTGAACTTCAGAAAGTTCTATGGAGCTGTGCCTTCTTCCTACAGTGAAATCTCTCTCCTAATCTGATAGCTTTGCATTGGAGTCTTTTGAAGTTATCCTGGCTGCGATCATGCAGCAACTTGAGAACTTAATTGCTTTCTTTGGGCTGTGTGTGTGTGTGCGTGCGTGCGTGTGTGTGTGTGCAGTCGCTCTTGCACCTACTCTTAAGGGGGCCTCCAGATGTGAGTTAAAACCAGTGATGCTCTCAGGACTACATTACTTATGCCATACATATCCTTGGCATTCCCAGTATAGTTTCTGGATTAGTAGATCAAACCCCCAGTCTACTGGTATTACGTGTTTCCCTTAATACCGATTCCTTATCTCCATGTGCTGGCTCTGTGCATTACTGTTTCTGTTCCCAATACCTGGATGCTAGCAAAATGAGGGGGGGGGGAGAGAGAAAAGGGATGTGGTTGACTGCTTTGCTAGCATCTGGGTGATTGGAACAGGAGCAGATGGAGATAAGACTCTGGGGATTTTTTTGCATGTGCCTTCATTAACCCAGATTTAGAAAATCTGGATCTTTGAGATGCGGTCCTCATTGAATCTGGTCCTTGAAGTTCCACATCAAGGTGAGGGCCCCATGCATCTGTACGGGCCATGTAGGATCCAGTGGCAATGGGTGCTAAACAGGGCCGCTGTGTGGACACCATAGCACCCACCCTGAGGCTCTGATTAGGCCGGAGCAGGAAGGTCCGCTGGTGGCGCAGCGTAGTTGGCCGGCATAGCCATCACTCGGTGGTCACTACCTGTTACAGTGGGCGTGGCGAAGAGACATGGCTTCGCAGCTGCCTATGCAGCCACTACGAAGTTTGTGCTCAGCTTTGTAGACAGCTACTAAGGATGTGTAGGCCTACATAGCTGTGAATGGTGGGCTGGAACTGGAGTTGGAGCCGTCTCACTGCAAACGGCAGCCTCTAAGCCTGCCCCTGGACTCTTATTGCCCCGGTATACGTGCGGACACGTGCCCTCTGATTCGATCTTCATGGCGGAAGACAGGATTGAACACACCATTAAAGGGCTCTACCGTTAATCTGCATATAAGGGCCCGAAGCCCCATTAAATCTGGATTTTGCTGGCAAACTCAGCCCTAGGATGAATGTGGGTGTTCACCTAGGACCCTGCTACCCCACCTTCCCCTTCTTCGAACCTGGAGAGCTAGGCAGGGCCACCCTTTGGTGCTCTGATATCATCATCACCCAGCACCATGTGATTCTGAGCCTACTGGGCTTTCCCCTGGCCACTGCCAAGTCTCTAGAGAACAAACAAAATCCATTATGTCATTTTGCAAATCCCTGGCGACATCACATTCTTGTAACTAGGTCAGAATTACTTCTCAGAACCGCGGGGACCTCTGCTCTTTAGATAAACAGAGTTGCAAGCAGCTGGTAAAGTGTTTCTCCTCTAAACTTTTAAGCATTGTGGGTTTTCCCCCCTTTTTCTCGTGAAGCCATGCTGGGCTATAGTTAGTTTTGACCCATTATTGTTCCCAGGCACAACCTTCATTCTGCAGTCATGGGCAGAAAAGGGGTGGCTTGGAAGACTGTTCACAGCTCCCGAAAGCTCGGCATACTACTTCTGACAAATCTTTCTTGGTGATTGATCAGCTCAGGTTTCCATCGAGTTCGATGCACATTAAAGTCAGCTTCTAGGCATAACACTTGCATCCAGCAGTGTTTTCTGACAAGCAGCATCGAAGGAGACGCTCCTCTGAGAGTTTTGTTTTCGGAACGCAAGAATGAAAGCAGCTTGGAAAAGCAGAGATGCCTCTCTCTCTCTCTCTCTCATCCTACGTGTCTCCCCCCCCCCCCCAAGTGATTTTTGTTCTTCTTCATCTGGAAAGAGTAATTTTTATGCTTGGAATGGTGAATGTGAAGTCAAAGGGAAGCCCATAGGGGAGATGGTTGGGTCATCTGGTTGATTGCCAGTATGTGCCAGGGTGCACCCCAGTCTAAAGGCCAGCTGTCTCTACTGGTTTCCACGGCATGAAAGCTGTGGGTGGTTAAAATAGAGCATTAACATATATTAACATATACATTAAATAGCTCAGAGAACGGATTGTACTTAGCATATATCTTCTACACGTTGGAGGAATTTCAGAACTGGATGATGTTTTGCATTAAAATATTTGAAGGGGATGGTACTTCGTGGCTCTTATTTCTGCTTGGGGGGCTGGGGGGGGACTCGTACTTACCTTACCAGTGAAGACGAGGGGAACTCCCACATGTGGCATCCACACCACATGGAGTCGCTTCTGCACGTCCCGGAGTTTTCTCTGTGCCTAGAAGTGTGGAGTAGTTAAAACTGCTCAGAAGCCTACCCAAGCAAGAAGTTAATACAGCCCAGCATGGTGCACCTGCACTTCTTCCAGGTGGAAGAGGTGCAAGGTGAGCATGTGACTAGTGACACAGGTGTGGCTACATGTTTCTTTACCTAGTTGCCCACAGTGGCAATGCTGTAAAACGATTGCTGCCATAATGGCAGCGATTGGCCCTTAGCCGGCGCCTAGCGAAGTGCTGGCTGAGTTTCAAATGTTTTGGGTGTCCCTCGGTGCGGACCCCTGAAGCGTTCCAGAACTTTGCCTCCCTTGGAGCATGCGAAAGGGCCCTGGATGTGTGAACCTTGACGTCTGATTCCATGTGTGGGATCTCGGTAATAAGCATGAGTTAGATAAGTGCATAGTTCAATGGCCGTGGACACGTATGGAGATGGCAAATGTCTCTTGAAGATGCACGAAAAACTTTTATGAAAGTTTTGGTTTGGTGGGATTCATGCAAGAAAGTTGTCATGAAAGTAATTGCTTCTTATGGGGAACTGGGGATTAGGGGAATCAACAAATCGAAGCCAATAGCACCGTAAAGGGAAGGTTGGTGTGTCAGTAGTTGGGGAAGAAGAAGAAGAAGAATTGGCTTTTCTACCCTGCATTTCTCACCTATTTAAGGGGACTCAAAGTGGCCGAAAAACCTTCTATTCTCCCCACAACAAACACACTGTGAGGTAGGCAGGAGAGCTCAGAAGAGAGCTATGACTAGCCCAAGTCCACCCAGCTGGATTCATGGAGGAAGAAGAGTTGGCTTTCTGCTCTGCTTTTCTTACCCATTTAAGGGGGACTCAAAGGGCGCGTCTTCATGGCATGTGTTATTTCAGTTTAAAGAATTCGAAATAAAAGAAACGGAACAAAGCTGTCCACATGACTTGCAAGTTGATCCGGTTCCGATGGCAGCCTTAACGCGGGATCAATACTCGGAGTCCACATGGCAGCATTGCCCTCCCGCCCATTGCCCACACTCTCTCCTGTGATTGGTTTTCCCTGCCAGGATCCCACCCTCCCATCTCTTTGTGTCATGCTCCGCCGGGAATTCCCTGCCCAATCCACCCTCCCCCTTCCCAGCAGCAGCAGCAGCAGCATCCATCCATCCATCCATCCACCCATCCGTCCTGACGCTGCGGCGCGGGCGGCTTCGCCCTGGGGCTCCTCGTTGCCCAGTGGCAGAGCCGCTCCGCCGCCGCTGCCGTGTTCTCGGCGCCTTTTGCCCGGCCTGCCAGAGCACGCTCGCAGCCCGGGCCACCCCTGCCTCCCCCCCCGGCGGCTCCGGCGCCCGCCGCGCCATCCATCCATCCATCCATCCATCCATCCATCCATCCATCCATCCATCCATCCATCCATCCATCCATCCATCCAGGTGGGCACACTGAGCCCGCCTGCCCTCTCGCCCGCCCCTCAGCTCTCCTCCTCTTCCAGCCTCGCGCCGAGGGAAGAGCAGCCGGCGGCGGAGGCGGCAGCGGTGGCATCCATCCATCCATCCATCCATCCATCCATCCATCCATCCATCCATCCATCCATCCATCCATCCATCCATCCATCCATCCATCCATCCATCCATCCAGGCGCTGCGGCACTGGCGGCTTCTCCCTGGGGCTACGCCGCCTCTTTTCCCCCGCTTTGCCGCCACTTTGCCCCACAGAGGAGGAGAGCCAAGGGGTGGACAAGAGGGTTAAGGGGGCTCCTCGCTTGCTCTTCCCCCCGTGGCCAGGAGGGAACTCCGAGAGCGGGGAAAGTTCCCCGGGGACTCCCTTTTCCTTTCATTTTGAAAGTTCAGAACTGCGCAAAAGTGAAACTTCGACTTGCTACAGATGGGTAACTTGGGCTACTCACAGTTCCCTTCTGAGCTCTCACAGCTGCCCCCCCCACCTCACAGGGACCGAAGCTGGATTAAAACCTTGGCTTGTGGTCACACCTAAGGTTTAATCTAGCTTCACTCCACCTTCAGAGTGAGAGAACACATCAGCAAAGTGACCAGTAGTTTTCTTTCCACATTATCTAGTCTAAAGGTGGATTTTCTGAGTTATTAACCCTGAAAGAAAACCAGCTTGTCAGTTTGCTGGTGTATTCTCTCACTCTGAAAGTGAACTGAAACTGGATTAAACCTTAGGTGTAACCACAGGCAGAGGCAAAGTAGCCTCTTAAGGGGGCTCAAAGTGGCTGACAAACCTTCTGTTCTCACCCTTCAGGGGACTCAAAGCGGCTGACAAGCCTTCTCACCCTTAAGGGGGCTCAAAGCGACTGACAAACCGGTTCTCACCCTTAAGGGGGCTTAAAGCAGCTGAGAAACCTTCTGTAATCACCTGTTAAAGGGGGCTCAAAGCAGCTGATAAAGAAAATGAATGGTCACTTTGCTGATGCACAGGAGCAGCAGCAATGGCAAAGAAGGGGGGAGGAGGGCCACAGCTTTTAAAATACAGGCTCCAGGGCTTTCCTTTCCCTGTTTTAAAGTTCCGAACCTTCAAAGTCCTGAAATTGTGCAAAACTGCAACATTGTTTTTAAGGTGTGAAGTGCTTACATTGATACAGTGTATCTTTAAGGACTGGAAGTTTATAGTGGGTGTTTGAGGGTGGATTTTTTCAATGAAGGAAACCCTAAACATGGCGTGCTTCTAATATGTTCAGCCATTGGTTACAGTGCGATTGGGGGGGCGGGACAGCCTTAACACGGAATCTCATCCCGGAACGATACTGTCCACACAGTAAAAAATTAAACACGTGTCAAGGGCATGTTCCGGAGTGAGACCTGTTGAGATCAGGATTTATTTCAAATCGGGATAACATCGTTTAACACGGAAATACCGTATTAAGCCGAAGTGACGTGTACACGGCCCGAAATCAAAACGTTTTGAATTCGAGATAACGACGTCGTGGGGATGCGGCCAAAGTGGTTGACAAACCTTTTGTACTTCTCCCCACAATAGAACACCCTGTGAGGTAGATGGGGCTGTGAGAGCTCAGAAGAGAGCGGTGAATAACCCAAGGTCACCCACCTGGCTTTGTGGAGGAGGGCAGAATCAAACCCGGTATTCCCAGATAAGAGTCTGGCTCCCAAACACTAGACCAAACTAGGCCCAGCCTAGCACTGACAAGGGGAGGCCTGGACTATCAACAATCCAGTGGTGTTGCAGAGGGAAAATATTGGCTGCAGCCCCGCAGTGTGGAAAAGCTCGCTTGCGTGGCAGGATCCACAGGTCCCACTCCTCAGAGGTGAGATGCAGTGTGGACATAGTCTTGTTCCTCCTGCCCCCTCATGCTTCGAGCTATGGGGGAACCTTTGGAAGCTGTGGGACTTTGTTCTGCAGCTATCTACGTTTCTGCCTGGCCCCATGAAGAGAAGGACAAGAGCTGGCCACACGAGTCAGCCATTTCCTGTCCGTTCCTTGAAGGTCCTTAGGTCAAAGAGTGAACGAGGTAAGATGCTCCTTCATTGCTCTCTGTCTGCACAAAGGGAGTGGAAACGGTGAGCGAAGGAGGGCAGAGACCTTCAGAGTTAAGCTTTCCCACACTGTGAGAAGGGCACCTCTGAGGCTCTGGAGAGGAGATGGTCAGCCAGTGTAAGCCAGTGGCCCTGCGGTTGGGAGGCCCAGACTGTCAGTAATTCAGTGATGCTGGGAAGGGAAACCCACTCTATCAACATTTCAGTGGCACTGCAGGGAAGAGGAAAGCCCAGTCATCATACAGCCCACTTGTGGCTATGGGTGGCCCCACACCTAGGCTCCAAGAAAGCCAGCAGCCAGGAACAAAGGTGAGCTGCTTTTGCTCCAAGGGCCAGGTTTGCTAGGTTTTCCACCTATCAGATTTCCACCTATCGAAATCATCTGAGAGAGTGTTTCTGTGATCCCTGAAAATAGGCTTTTTCTTGATTTGATGTACCTTGAGCTCAATGTGCGGGAGGGAGGAACATCAAGGAATGCTGCCAAGTATGGAACAGCTATGGGGGATGCAGAGAAAGGGGGGGTATAGAAATGTGAAAAGGCAGGGCATTTGCAGGGAGCTGAGACCAGGTGAAGATATTGCCTTTCTCTTCTGCTTGAGACGCCCAGAAGCAATTGGTGGGCCGCTGTGTGAGGCAGGTCATTGGACTACTGTAAATGGCCTATGGCCTGATCCAACAGGGCTCCTCTTAGGTTCCTATACACCAATTCTTGGAGGTCAGAGGTATCAGTGACTCCTAGAATGGATGCCTGGATATTATCTGTGTTGGAGAGCTAAGCGGGATGCTTCTAAAGGAATTGAGAGCTGGTGATGGTTTCCCCTTTGCCTTCTGCTTGGAGATGCCCAGAAGCAATTGATGGGCCACTTTGTGAGATGGGATGCTGGACCAGGTGAGCTTGTGGCCTGATTCAGCAGGGCTTCTCTTATGTTTCTTATGAACAACTTGAAAGCAATAAGTGAGGCCTGGGGTAAATGACAATTTTAAATGTAAATTTCTTGTAAAAAAAACAAATGCAGCCTGAACTCAGTTTGTTATAAGGATTGAAAAAGGGCGAGTCAGTGCTCCTAAGGGGAGAATGGATATGGGAACTTTGAGGGTAAAGGCATTCAAGGTGATGTTGCATCTTCCCTAAGGAAGAAATTTGGACATTTACTCCCTCCCCCAAGGTGACCTGAGCTAGACGTCCTCCATTTGTGATATTCCTCAGAAGATTGGCTTTCACTGATCAGAATTCAGATGGGAGGTCCTGGGTCCCAAGTTCAGAACTGCTTCAGCACCTTCAGTAGGATCTTGACCAAGTAATAGTCCCTGAAACCATTAATTGCATTTTTTAAAAGACTATAGTTACTTCCATGAGGAACGTCTCTTTCTGTTGACTTCGTACACATCTGCAGTGAGTTTTCACCTTGTCATCTTTATGGTATTATAAAGCAATTGTTGTTTGTGAACTTAAATAGAAGTATCTTCCAGAAATCATTAAGAAGAAGAAGAAGAAGAAGAAACCCACACAAAACTTGTGCCTGAATTACTTTTCTAATAAAATGTGTGATGTCTGTCTTCTGTTCTGGTGTCACATTCATCCCTTTTGTTTTCTCCATTGCATGTTGGCTTGTTCCATGCACCATGCTCTCACAGGGTTTGGTGGGATTCATGCAAGAAAATGTGCAGAGAGCTATAGAATGCCTTGCTGTACATGAGGCATATCTTATGCCAGCGCCATAGCCAATTTTGCTTCACCCTGGAGATGTTCTACTCTGCCATTCCCTTTTTGTGAGCTTAAAAGGTGTCTAGGGCTGGCTCCAGACAGCATGGGCTTGGCACTGCCTGTGCACGATACAGTGATGCTCACATCTGAGTATTTTAATGGCATGGAATACTTGTAAGTGTGTGATTGCCACCAGTGCGCATGTGTGGACTTTTTTTTTCAGCCCCTGCATATGCACGGTCCATCCACAAGGTAAGTAATAGCACTAGGGTCAGATTTTCCAGAAATAGATTTAACAGGTATGTGGTGGGCTTGCCACAGATGTATGGCAATCCCACCATCTCTTGGTTGGGTGACAACCACCCTTATCCTTTGGGAGAATCTATCTCCATCATGCCTGGCAAAAGTCTTCTCCAGTTCCACCATCAACACATTCTCCATCTGTACACATATCTTCCAAAAAGACAAAATACGCCATTTTCCAAGGTTCCTGAGATCCTAGGTGCTGTAGACCAAGATTTCTCACCCTCTTTGTTTGTGAACTTACAAATGTTTGACATGTATGGAAAACTGGTGGTCCAGTCTACTGATGAAGCGCAGTGCTCTGCAGAGGGAAGGACCAGATAATCATTAAAGGCCTTTGTTCACTTGCTGGTCTTCCTTAGCAACAAGCCCATTAAGGGTCTCTTCATAACTCTGGAATACAGGAGGTCCTGCCTACTGCTCTTGTGCTCCATCTGCACTGGAGGAGTGCAATCCAGATCACTGCTAGGCTTTGCTATTGAGGTCTACTGGTGGACTCTCAGCACCTCGTCCAAAACCTGGAGGCGTGCAGGAGGTACTCTTCCGTGTTCCTGACTGATGGGGGATCCATTTCAGTGGAGCACCAAAGCTCTCTTCCAAAACAGGTTCCTTGGGGGTTCCAAGGATGTTTTGATACATTTGAATAGAATGTTAGCACATTTGAAGACTGACATTTGAAATTGAATGGAATATTTTTGATACGTTCGTATGAAGTTTCGTATGGGATATATACGGGATTCGTATGGGATTGAAAATTTGTACTGAATTCAAATCCAATTGCATTTGAAGGGGATCTATTCAAACAAATACAAATTTTCTTGCATTCAATTCAATATGAATCGAATAGAAAACAACAGCAACATTCATGCGCATCCCTACTTGGCGTGCGTCTTTCTTCCTCTCCGTGGAGCCCTGGAAGAGTCAAGTCTGATGCTCCAGACTAAGCCCCAAGGTGAGGGTCATTTTCTAACATCACCTACAACAATAGCAGCCAGAATCAATTCTTCTGATATCCCTGAAGTGGCCAGTTAACCCACTGAAATGGTGCTCGTTCTAGAATGAACTCAGAGATAGTTTGCATCATGTGGCCAGTCAGCATTTCAGACAGTGCCATGGCAGGCCCTGTCCACACATAGGCTACAGTTGAAATAGACAACAGCCGCTGGAGTTGTGCTTCTGTGGGGTTTCTTGCTATTGTTACAGCAAGTGTTCCGCAACACAGTCCATCCTGGTTGCCTGTTCACCACGCAGCCCATTGAAAACCCTAAATGGCCTGGGCTCTGGTTCTCTGAAGGAGTGCCTGCTTCCATAGAGACCGACCCAGGCAGGGCAGTGAGGTCACTAACAAGGGGCCTTCTTGTGGCTCCTCCTCCTTCAGAGGTGCAACGAGCAGGGACATGTAAGAGAGTCTTTTTTGTGGTGTCTCCACACTTGAGTACAGCTTCCCTCTGAATGTTTGCCATGCTTTTTGGCACCTGGTTTAAGCAGCCGTCTCTTCACCTAGGCCTTTGATGTTTGCTTCCTCTGATTGCGTCCTGTCAGGGAAGGAGGGAGGCTTATATTTTCAACATAATCTAAGAATATTATGTATTTTTTAGTCTTTTTTTTCTTGTGACCTGTCCTGGGGCCTTCGGTTGAAGGACAGGATAATCAACCAATCAATAGGGATGCACACAAATGGGTTTTTTGGGCATTTTGTTCATAACAAATTGAATGTTAGAAAATTCGTATTCGTTCGACTAGATCCCCGTTGAATGTGGTGTGATTCTATTCGATACAAATGCATGCAGATGCTATACGAAAGCATACATGTCCTATATCAACGTATACGTATCGGATATGTGCCCTATATGAATGCATACATATCAATACATATCCCCAGTTTAACAGATGTATGAACTATTCTTACAAATGTTCCGAAACATATTTGTAAGAACTTTAATGTACAAATGTCATAACATTCGATTTGTGTACAAATACACGAATTCATATGAATAATGAATGTTAGGAATATTTGTGCACATCCAAACCAACCAACCAACCAATCAAACCCAGATAATTAGGACATTTCTGCTCCATGTTGCTTCTTATATGGGACAAGGTCCTTCACGAGCATGCTTGGTCTAGTGGTTAGGGAGCTGTACTCTTATCTGTGAATACCGGGTTCGATTCTGCCCTCCCCCATGAAGCCAGCTGGGTGACTTTGGGCTAGTCACAGCTCTCTTCTGAGCTCTCATAGCCCCACCTACCTCACAGGTGTCAGTTGTCGGGAGAAAAACAGAAGCTTTGTCAGCTGCTTTGAGTTCTCTTAAATGGGTGAGAAAAGGGGGGGGGGTAGAAAAGCCAATTCTTCTTCTTTATAGGTGATGAAGGTTGGCTGAATATTTCTACAGCCCGAAAGGTTAAGCAACATCCCTTCTGCATTACAGGACTCCTTCCTTTGGCCACTGCCAAGGATTGAGACATATTATTGATTATTCTTATTTCCACTAATATCTTGCTCTATAGCTTGAGGTTTTCTGAGTGGGCTGCAAAACATAAACCTGAATAGCAACCAAAAAAGATATCCTAGGCTGAGGGAGGAGGAGACCCGCAAAGAGGATGAAGGCGTAACCATTTTTGGAGTAAAGTTGAACTGCATGCTGTCTTTTCTAGCATGGCACCCCAGATCCTACAGTCCTGCCTACCCTTTAGTAAGTTGATTATGGCAGTCAAGTCCACATCTGTCATTTGTGGTGACAATGACAACCTCTTGTCAGGCAGCAGTTATCTTAATCTGCAGCACCGCTACACTGGCATCACTCTTTGCATGTGACATCCTGCGTTTTCCAGACTGTCACAAAGCGTGTGCATTAAATTGCCGCTTGTTAGCCTTGCTCCTCAGGATTGTGCCCTTTTTCATTTGAGGGCTGGAATGCAAACTCAAGATGCCCTTGCAGAGGATGCATCTGAGTAGCCACCCAACAAATGCAAAGCCTTTGATTTGAAGAGACGCTTCCATCTCACGCCTGTCGTTGATTTGTTCCATGAGTTTGGAAGCGTCCCTGGCACTCCCCACCAACATAAAGTTACTCAGTTTTCTGTGATGGAGCTCAGTCTTTCCTCTCTGTGGATAGATCTTAAGCTTGATTCTGAAATATTTGTTGGCAATTGGCTGTTTACTTATAAATGTCAGCGACAGTTCGTTCTTCTCTACATTTTATTGTTTCAGTAGTTCATAGCATGTTCAGCACCCCATCAACTAAAGTTGTGACCAGACGTGGCAAAAAAGGACACCTGTGAGTGGCATCTCTGAGGTACCTCAGAGAACGCTTTGAGGTGGGATAGCTCACACACCAGCTTGTTCCTCCCCTCCCTCATAAACATTCTGTGGTAGAAAAAGTGGATTAGAGAAGGCTTGGGGACATGAGGGCCACACACTTTCTCTCTGAGGTGGCACTGAGGCGCTGTGCCTGAATACAGCCTCAGAGAAGGCTTTGAGGTGGGATAGCTCACACACCAGATTGTTCCTCCCCTCCCTCATAAACATTCTGTGGTAGAAAAAGTGGATTAGAGAAGAATTGGGGACATGAGGGCCACACACTGTCTCTCTGAGGTGGCACTGAGGCGCTGTGCCTGAATACAGCCTCAGAGAAGGCTTTGAGGTGGGATAGCTCACACACCAGATTGTTCCTCCCCTCCCTCATAAACATTCTGTGGTAGAAAAAGTGGATTAGAGAAGGCTTAGGGCCACGAGGGCCACACACTGTCTTTCTGAGGCACCCCTTTTGTTATGCCTTGAACACAGCCATTCTGTGCTAGAAAAGATGGATTAGAGAAGGTTTGGGAACATGAGGCACCCCTTTTGTTACATCTGATCAGAGCTTCAGAGAAGTCTTTGTTCAGCTGTTGTTAAAGCTTTCTCACTAAACAGCTGCTGGCAATAGTAATGCAGAAAAAAAATAAAGCTGTAAAAATGAGCTGAGAAAGAAAACAACAGTTACATACATACATATATGGTATTTTATTCTTTCAAATAATCCTATATAGCTTTCTGAAATGGTGGGCTTTTCAAGCTCAGATTTTGGCATATTTTTAATGTGTCAGAAAAATGGAAATTATTCTCCTGCAATTTCTTTCGCATTTCCCTTCCTTCCTTTTTTCCTCGCTTTTTTCCCCTCTTTTATGGCCATAAAATGACTGGGTTATTGGGACCTCATTAGAGGTTCAGGCTCCTGGCCAAGGCATTTCTCACATGCTACCTGGAAGGTCTCTCAGCATTTCGGCCCACCCAAGCCGTCTGGCCAAATCCCCTGGAAGAAGGCCATGCCAAATCACTTCTCTATGATTGCCAAGGAAACGAACTGCATCTGTCTGTGCAATGGCCGGAAGCGGAGCTCAGCTTGAAAGGAGTTTTTACCTGGAGAGAGGGACAAGAAGAGAAGAGGGCAGGCAGGCAGGCAGATAGAAAATAATTAAGCAGATAGACAGACAGACAGACAGATAGATAGATAGATAGATAGATAGATAGATAGATAGATAGATGGATAGATGGATAGATGGATAGATGGATAGATGGATAGATGGATGGATAGATAAAAAGAAAGACTGAGGTAGGTAGCTAGCTAGCTATAGAAAGACTGTTAGAGATGGATGGATGGATGGATATACAGTAGATGGTAGATAGATACAGATATAGATACAGATACACATAGACCAACTGAGTTCTTCCTGCCTTCCCTTATTCTCAACCATCTTCTGCTGTACAAAAAAGATCCCAGCTCCTCTACCAGCAGGTACAGCTCTGAACTGAAAGACCAAAGGTTGGCAACATTCACACACCCATCAGGTTACCACTGAGAAGTGGAAAGCACTGTGCATTCTTACCCGTGGCTCTTCATCTCTGGCAATCTGTCCAGCTTCGTTTTCAGGGGCCCAGAAAATGGCTGACATCCAGGGCCGCTTCCTGCGTCTTTTAAAATAAGCCTGGGCAGCAACGCTGATGCCCAGGAACACGCAATGGGTGTGTATGATCAGTATGCTTCCCTCTACAAGAGACAGAGACGGAGCTCCAGCCCAAAAAGTGGGAGATCTTGCCATCTTCTGTTGCAGCTGTTTCGTGTTCAAATCTCATTGAATCTTCATCACCCTGTGCCTAAAATCAGATCCTCACTGGGACAGAAGCATCCCATTATGCACGGTACTTTCTGTGCACTGTCTTCCTTTCTCTAGCTTAAAAAAATCATGCTGAGCACATGTCTGCATCAAAGGCCAGTGACGGCACCATCACCACCCCACAGGGCAAGGGAATGGGAATCATTCCTGCCCACCTCCATGTGCTGTTGCTCTTAGCATGCTGATCCCTGGTGTGTTGTGGGGCCCATTGGGGATTTCATTGGTAGCATTTGCATGGCGTTGCTGCATCTCAGCTGCCCCTCTCACAGCTGGAATTCTGTTGCCATTATAGTGTGACTTTTCTTAAGAGAGATTTCATGCTCCAATGCCCTGGTGATGGAGTCAAGTGACATGCTG
Source organism: Aspidoscelis tigris stejnegeri (assembly GCA_023333525.1). Classification (NCBI taxonomy): domain Eukaryota; kingdom Metazoa; phylum Chordata; class Lepidosauria; order Squamata; family Teiidae; genus Aspidoscelis; species Aspidoscelis tigris. Next base: position 9,750,732 of record JALMGA010000013.1, read on the forward strand.
GTGCACATTCAATGAAATGGGGTTGTCAGGACCTGGGCTGGTTTTGCACTTGGTTTCCCATCTGTTGGATGGAAAGAGTGTATTAGCAACTAATGTGTACTATCTTCCGCTCTTGGGAATGCTAGTACACAGTACTCCATGCACTCATAGACTTATCGGTGTCCAGGCACGTGTCCAGTTGTTGACAGGGTGCCACCAATTTGATCGTGGCACTTGGCATGTCTGTGCAGGTGCCATCACTGTCACTACATCAATGGTGATACTCTGGACACGCAGTCACGTTTGGGGTTATCTGAGGTGCCACTGCTTTTGTGCAGTACCTCTGATGACCACCTTGCACCAGAAATGATGCAAATGCTCACTGGCTGAATGCTACAGCTAAGTTTCCAGGTAAGGTTAGTTTGAGGTGGTGCATGATTTTGTGCACCACTGTTAGTTTATGATAGGTTAACATCTGGGCAGGCAGGAGGTGCTTCTAGGTTGTAAATACCTCCTGCAAGTGTGGATGCACCTGCCCAGATGTTAACCTGTTGCAAACTATGGGGCCAAGTGCAAATTGGCCTCAGGTGACAATGGCCCTGGTTGCACCTATATGGGACAGGACGTCCTATTCATAATTTGAACTGAGGCCCTACCAGTCCTGTTCACACCTAGATTGTTATAGGTCGTCCTCAGACCATCCTTGCTTTGGGCTGTATCACTCACACCTTTCTCCGCAAACAACCTGAGCCTCCTCCAAGGAACTCTTGGCTCTCCACCCCTTTTGCTGCATCAAATCTACATCCTTTCTTATTGGATGGCATTGTATCACTCAAGGGAGGTGAGGGTGTGTGTTTGCAGTTCTTTTTAAAGCCTGCTCCCCCACCTCCAAGCCCGCTTTCTTTTTAATGTGCTTTTCTTCTTATGATGATGATGTTCTGTGCAGTCCGACATGTCAGGAGGTTAGCGGAGCTGGCAGCATCCTTGCCTGCCATCCCGTCCAGCAGAGGCGTGAATGGTCTCCTGCTGGGCGCAACGGGTAAGCTTTTGGGGAAGGCTGGCAAGCTTGTGGATCATGATTTTGTGCTTTGCACCTAGTTGGCATTTATTTATTATTTATTTATATTTCTATCCCGCCCTATACCCGAATGTCTCAGGGCGGGTAGCAACCTTTAAAATAACAAATCAAAACCAATTTTGAAACCAATAATATACATGAAAACATTTAATTAGGGAACTTCTGGGCAGGCGGGACGTGTTTCTAGCATGTGGCCACCTCCTGCCAGTGCAGATACGCTTGCCCAGGTGTTGCCTGACTATCAACAACAGGCCGAAGTGTGAATCAGCCCCTAGTTTAGCAGCAGCCAGATCATGATTCCAGATGATGCTGACTGACAGCTCCCATAACCTTCTGCTGTTGGCTGGAGCTCATGAGACATCTGCCCAACAACATCTGGAGAGACATTGCACTGTATGTCCAGCCTTATAATTTGAAGCATCACTAGTTCCATGGAATTATCTTCCAAGTAAGCGTTCTTAGGCTGAACACAGCCATTAAACTGAGTTTTATGCACCATCTAAATGGTTTACTATTATTAATAGCAGTAGATAAACAGGAGAGCTTAAACTGCAGCTAAAACTGGCCATGCTTATTGGATTGTCTGCTTAAAGGTCTGAATCTGTGTGCACTTAAATTGGAAAAATCCTATTGGCTTTGATGGAATTATTGAAAGCAGATACTGGATCCGATAAAATGAGGCATCGTAGTTTCTGGAAATTACTGCATCTCTCCACCCCGGGTTGATTCAAATGTTGCACCTGCAAGGGGAACATGGCCAGCCATGCCTTTGGAACGTGGTGCAGCAAGTGTTTATCAAAGTTATTCCAGCTGACATAAAACTCCCAATGAAAGTCATATCATTTGAGGTTACACCGAATTTTCACAAAGGGCAGCTTGGCCTCACTTTCTGAAACCATGTTTCTGTTCTTGTCTTTATCCAGTTTTGCTCAGCGGCGTTTTCTTATGGACCAGGTGGAAGAGCCGCAAAAGTATGAATGGAGGAGTCTATCATGTCACTACCTGTCATGATGACCTGGAAGATATCCGGGAGAACATTCTCAACTATAACGAGGAAGGGGGTGGGGAACAGGATCAAGTAAGCCTGGAATGGGTGGTGGTGGTGGTGGTGGGGCTTAATAACAATGCTGTTGCCAACAGAAAAGTGTTTTGTTCCTTGACCTTTGTATTTTCCAGAATCATCCATTTTCGAGAGAACCAGGAAGTCCATACATCTACTGTAGTTTTTCAATTCAGGCAGCATTTACAACTGACATGACCAAGTCCTACTCACCAGCTGTGGTGTAGTATAGAAGAAGAAGAAAAAGAAGAAGAGTTGGCTTTTCTACCCTACTTTTCTTATCCATTTAAGGGGACTCAAAGCAGCTGACAAAGCTTTCAGTTCTTTAGTATTCCAAGATAAGCGTCCTCCTCCCTAACCACTAGACCAGAGTGGCTCACACCCTGCCCAACCATGAGCCATTGTGGCTAAATTTGATGGAAATTGGAGCCCTGGGTGTGCACTGGCTGTGGTTACTTGCATGCCATGGGAAACTATAGAACATCATGGCCTTCTATGCTATGTGATGGCTGCACAGCCAAAGTGCCTGACCTGTTTCTAGGCATAAAGTTCATGCTCAGGATCATCCATATCCAGAAATTATTTTAAAGCAGATCCAGCATGAGCTCTGGAAGATGGTCTGTTTCTGGAGTCCTTTCTGGAGCCACAGGGACATGTCCCTGGATTGCAACTTTGAGGCTGGGATGGGCCAGCTGTTGTCCACACAATTGCCAAATTGATCTCTATAGTGTCCACCTGCAGCACGTATGTAGATGTTCCCAAAAACATGTGTAGTCCTTGTTCTCTTTACACTGCAATGGAACTATGTGCTCTGTTCTGCGCACTAAGACTGCACCCCCATTTATGAAAAAAAATCTGGTTTTAGATCCAGACTAATTTAATCAGCATTGAGCTCCATTTTTTCTTGTTTCCATTTATAGCTTTTTATGTGGATTTACAGGGTGAGGAACCCTCCCCCCTCTCTTTCACAACATACCCTGACTTTATGGGGCAGGGATCCAAACCCTGTATGCCTGCCCCTGATTAATAGCCAACGGCTATTTATGCATCCTGCCAGCAAGACAGCTCCTCCAAAGAGACAAGGGGTGTTTTTCCACTGTCACTAGAAGTACCCATTAAGTACCCATTGAGTACCCATTAATGGGTACTTAATGGGTACTTCTAGTGACAGTGGAAAAACACCCAATGTTACCAGGAAGGCAGCTGAGCGAAAGAACAGACATGCAGGGCAAACCGATCCCTCTCTCCTTCAAATCGACGCTCCCTGCATTCACTAAAGGAGCAAGGGTAGTGGGGTGGGAGGAGAAGAGTGGATTGTGGTTCCTGCACAGGTTCAAAGAGAGAAGAGGGGATTTTAGGTAAAGGTTGGTTTGCACCACTGCTAGTTTGCGATAGGTTAACATCTGGGCAGGCAGGTGGCATTTCTAGGCTGTAAACGCCTCCTACACTTGCAGATACACCTGTCTAGATGTTAACCTATTGCAAACTATGAGGCCAATTGCAAATTGGCCTAGGGTGTCTGTTGTGGAGAGAAACAGAAGGTTTGTCAGCCACTTTGACTCCTCTTATGGGTAAGAAAAGTGATGTATAAAAGAAAAAAAATCTACACACATGTTTTCAGGGTCATTTTGCTATCAATAGTGGTCATTCCAAAGTCTGCTTGATGACAGGAGATAAAACCCAATATGCGTCTGATTTAGAAGGGATTTGCCAGTGGATTTTTCTAGATTTTTACACAATTTTAAAAATAACTTTTAATGATGCACAGCTACACTATTTGTAACTTTACTCCTGCATAAAATGTGCATTTGAGATGTATCCAGAGCCAGTTCCTTCCTCTGCCCCCAAACTGGAGAAGTTATTTTTAATTTTAGGTAGACTATTTCCTACTAGTTAAATGCAGATTTCCTCATACTTGTAAGAAAATGCTGAAATTTTTGATGAATTTCTGTGAACATGTTTTAAACACTTAAAGGGATATTTATCTTCAAGGTGGCACATAGAGAGCTAAGTATACAAATCCTATTAGTGTTTAATAAGATTAACTCCCTCTGCAAATTGTAAGGGGAAAAAATAGATTTACCCACGCTACGGATATGCCTTCAGAAAATGCTCACGTTGTGGCTGACACATCAGGCACTCCATGTCTCATCTTTCAGAGTGGGCCAAGCAAACTCAAGAGCATCTTGAGCTCAAATGATGTATTTGCAACCTGTTGAAGTTTGAGGATCTCTACAAGCAAAGGGAGTTTGCTGAGCAAGGCAAAATAGCGCAAGATCATAGAACACTCCTTTTGCCTCTTTTTTTAATTAAAGGGATTGCAGATTTTCGCCAGAAATAAAAGCATAAAATTGTTTGCTGAAAAAACATTTGCCAAATCATTTGGCTAGACTTCTAAATTTACAGAAGTTCCAGGACCTTTCCACACTTCGCCTTAGATCTCAAAATAGGGGCTTGCTACGAACATGTTAATGGATGCTAGCAAGTCCTGTCTGAGACCTGCCTTAACCTGCTCTTGCTTATGGATAGCAAGCCCCTATTCTGAGATCTATCCCAGAATAAGGCCCAGTGTGGAAAGAGCCTTAGAGCCACAACTGAGAGTAGGAGGTTTCAACGGAGAGCAGTGAAGGTATCTACGGAGTGTGACGTACCAATGGCTTCGCTTTATCATTCTTTCAGCACAGATATTCTTTGAGCCATATAGCTCCAGTCCAGGTGGGTTGGTCTATAACTCCCTTTATCCGTGGAGACTGGATATATTCAACTCAGATCATAAACATGGGGTGTTTTTCCACTGTCATTAGAAGTACTTGTAGTGACAGTGGAAAAACACCCATGAAGGATATTATTTGCCCATCCCTGAAATACATACAGTGCAGCTCATAGCAATCAGTGGACTTGTCTATCTGGATTTTCAGAAGGCTTTTGACAAATCCACATCAAAGGCTACTGAAAAAAACTGATCAGCCATTGAATAAAAAAAGGACAGGTTCTGTCCTGGATTAGTGACTAGTTTAAGGATAAGAAGCAGAGAGTAGTAATAAATGGCCAATTCTCAGGGTGGAAAGAGGCAAAAAGTTGGGTCCCCCAAGGTTCAGTATTGGGACAAGTGCTTTTCTGTATCACACAACACTAGAACCAGAGGGCACTTTATGAAGCCGATGGGTTGGAGAGTCAGATCAGACAAGGGGAATTATTTCTTCACCCAGAGGGTCATCGGTCTATGGAAATTGCTGCCAAAAGAGGTGGTAACAGCTACCAGCCTAGATGGCTTTAAGGAAGGGTTAGACAAATTCACGGGTGACAGATGTATCAGTAGCTACCTGAGACCTCATACTTTTTGATAAGAGATGCTCAATATAAATAAACTGGTTCATCTCCTTATGCCATCAAAGTTTATAGCTGCCATCTATCTCATGACAAAGAATTCCACAACTAACTACACATCGCCCAAACAATAGCCTTTTATATGCTGCAAAAGAGTCATGAGTTTGAAAACGTGTGTTGGCTTCTTTCTTAAAAGATAGGCAGTGTTCATTAAGAGCCAATCTGAAAGGGAGCCAAGACAATTCTTTATGCTCTAGTAGTGTGCAAACACAAATCTAGTTCTGAAATCTAGTTCTGGTACAGAAAAGGCGGATAGAGAAAATGTCCATATCGCACAACACCAGAACCAGGGGGCACTCTATGAAGCTGATGGGTGGGAGAGTCAGATCAGACAAGGGGAATTATTTCTTCACCCAGAGGGTCATCGGTCTATGGAAATTGCTGCCAAAAGAGGTGGTAACAGCTACCAGCCTAGATGGCTTTAAGGAAGGGTTAGACAAATTCACGGGTGACAGATGTATCAGTAGCTACCTGAGACCTCATACTTTTTGATAAGAGATGCTCAATATAAATAAACTGGTTCATCTCCTTATGCCATCAAAGTTTATAGCTGCCATCTATCTTATGACAAAGAATTCCACAACTAACTACACATCGCCCAAACAATAGCCTTTTATATGCTGCAAAAGAGTCATGAGTTTGAAAACGTGTGTTGGCTTCTTTCTTAAAAGATAGGCAGTGTTCATTAAGAGCCAATCTGAAAGGGAGCCAAGACAATTCTTTATGCTCTAGTAGTGTGCAAACACAAATCTAGTTCTGAAATCTAGTTCTGGTACAGAAAAGGCGGATAGAGAAAATGTCCATATCGCACAAAACCAGAACCAGGGGGCACTCTATGAAGCTGATGGGTGGGAGAGTCAGATCAGACAAGGGGAAGTATTTCTTTACCCGTCGTGGGAATTTGAGAAGAGGAGAAGGTTTGCTCCCATCTCTGCTAGAGATGCCCATGGGCAATTGGTGGGCCACTGTGTGGGACAGGATGCTGGACTAGATGGGCTGTGGCCTGATCCAGCAGGGCTCTTCTTAGATTTTTCTGTTCTAGATATGATCCACAAACATGTCTGTTCATTTCCCCTCCTTTGCCCATGACAGCTGAGACTGATTGCAACATGCTAAGCTCCTATATAGTGTCAGACGTCAAAAGCCATACTGTATAGCATCACATGCATAATTAACCCTATAATACAGGTTGCAAAGTATTATGAACTCAGTTGACTTTCCTTTTCTCCTCCAGGATGCGTATAACATGGCTGAACTTCAGATGTCCCTCCAGCCCAGCCCAGCGTACTCTCTGTACAAAAAGAAACGGACAGAACTCCACAGCCCTTTGAGCTGTGATTTCCCCATCAGCGCCAAGGAACAGCTTGAAATGCTTTCCAAGGGCAAAAGCGGCTCTTTCTCCAGCATTGAGTTCGGATGTTACCTTTCCGGTGTGGTTAGAAACATGGACCAGCAGCACCAGGCTCTCCCTTGCGATTCGTTGCAAGTGTTTTATACGGAAGGACAGTGCTCAGAAGCCAGCAGCCTGAGCTCCCTTGAATCCTCGGGATGGGATGAAGACCCAGTGTACGGGAATTTAAAGGAATGGGGGCCCAAGTTTGAAAAACTTAGTGAACTTTATGCACACGCAGAACCTGAAGATTTATAGGCCAACAGGTCTTGACTATGCTATACATTTGCCTTCTAATTTTTTGGGTTTTTCTGTGATTTTGGGTCTTGAGCTATTGGAGACCACACAATGACCCTTGGTTCTGAGCCCGGAAGAACGGCTAGTGGGACTGACAATGACCACAACAAGGAGAAGAAAAACAACAACCGTGGCTGCTTGTTTCTTAAAGCTCGGGGTGAAATTACTCTGAAAGTCCAGGTAACAAAATGGCATAGGTAGACTGAAATGGTAAGGACTTTTCCATTAGTGCTCATGTTGGACTTTTTTGGCCGCAGAAGGCAACTTTGTTCTTGGCATTTTTGGATGGGCTTGACTTCATAAGGTGTGCTTTTTGTGCTGCTGCTGCTGCTTCTGACATAAGTTGAGCAATTCATAGTGTATGACTTTCATCATCATCATCATCATCATCATTAGAAATCACGCAGTGTTTTGAGTGGGAACCAAACCTTCTCTTGAACAGCTCCAGCCTATGGTTTTGCTGATGCCAACATGTTTAACTTTGGTGTGTTTCTGTGTGTGCACACATGCGCATGTATGCTCTTTTATGGTTCCTAGCAACACTTGACTCCTGCTTTCTACAACCAAGAGCCAAGTACAAGATTTTTATTTTGCAAAACAACCCAGATTAAAAACCACTTCTAATAGTTTTTGCCCTCCTTTATTTTGAGATTATTAAAATTTAATTCCCAATATTTATTTTTCTTGGTGTGGTACCAATGACTTGAAAAAGAAGGTCAATTTCCTTCTACCCATACCAAATACTGGAAAGCATATTTTCTGACCAATGGTCATATGGCCAGTGCAATATGGTGTCACAAAGCATGAAACCATTTATGGATTCAGAATAAAAAAATGCACCAGCTGAAAAGGAGCTCAAAAAACATCCATTTCCCACCCCAGAGAATCTGTTTAATATTGCAAATAGGCCACCATCCAGTTCTGTTTGAAAACCTCCAGTGAAAGGTAATCCACACCTGGGTGGAAGTAGTCGGTTTAGAAGATGAAGGGTTGGCTTCTATACTCTGCTTTTCTCACCCTTAAGGAGACTCAAAGTGGCTGACAAACCTTCTGTTCTTCTCCCCACATCAGACACCCTGTGAGGCAGGTGAGGCTGTGAGAGCTCAGAAAAAGTTGTGACTAGCCCAAGGCCACCCAGCTTGGCTTCATGGAGGACTGCAGAACTGAACTAGAAGAGACTACCAAATAAGAGTCTGGCACTCTAACTATAAATCCTTGTGGCGAACCCACACGCCTCTCCCCTACTCGTCCTCTGCAGAGTAACGCAGTCTGGAAGCAAGCTGCAAAGCGCCACAGGGCACTGCCAGACCCCCTGGGTTCCTTGCAGGTAATGCCCCCTCTCTGGCATCCTGCTTTATCAGCCCTGAATACAGGCTTCCCTTAAAAGCAGCAAACAGACTCCTCTTTATAGGAAAACTCTCCAAATGTATTGTTACAACAACTGAAAAGAATTAAGAAGCAAGCTTAACTTCAGCTCTGATGTCCTTAATGGTTTGAAATGAAAAATAACTCCCCTTGTGATCCCCTCTTAGGCTCCAGTAGCCCCACTGTAGAAATTAGCTCTTGGTAAATTCAGCGTTTGAGTCTTTAGTCCATTTCCCTCTCCCTCCCTTTCTCCGAGAGAAGAGAACACATGCATGCACTTGGAGCAACGCCCCTTGGTCCCCCTCTAGCCAGATGAGAGCCGTGGATGCTGCTCCTGCAAGTCCTTATATAGTCCGTGATCTCTGGCTTGCCATTGGTCCATTTGGGCAGGCTGGCGTGGCTCCGGCTGGTGGACACGCCTCCTCTGCAAGCCCGCAAAATTGCTGCCTAGCTTCCTGGTTTGCCCATGAACGCCACAGTCCTCTTATGGCAGGAACTTTTCTCATTGGGTGTTTTTCCACTGAGCACTAGAGTACCCATTAAGGACCCATTAAAGAGTCCTTAATGGGTACTCTAGTGCTAGTGGAAAAACACCCATTGATTCTGATTTTTAGGCATCCAGTGAAGACCTTTCTTGTCACTCGCATCTTTCCACGTCTTGTTTGTTTGCCCCATCCTTGATTTTAATTATTTTTTATATATATAGCTGTTATGATTTAAGATGTTTTTATTCTTTGTACACCACTTTGAGATTTTATTTTAACGTGACGCAGTATATGGCTATTTTAAATAAACAATAATAATTAATAAATCCTAATCCTGCCCCGAGGAACAGGAGAAAACTAACTTGTATGTGGCAGTCCTTGGGACACTTGTAGATTGTTTCCATGTTTATTTCCCAGTTTCTTAATCAAAGCTAAACCTAGGTCCTTCCACCATTCCTCTTAAGGTGTTCTCTCCATCCCAACTGCCCTTCCCTGAGTCCATTCCATTGAACGGACTGCATCTCCATTGAATGGCAATGATGCCTTTGAGAGGCACCCAGGTCAGCCAGTCTCTTTGGTTTACCCACCAATGGGGCTTGCAGAAGCTGCGAGGGACTTGGGTGCCCACCACGGGAGTGATTCTCAGGTCACGACTTTGTGCACTGATGTGGTTTCTCTTTGTGGCAAAATGGGTATTGCCCATAAAAGGGGCTCCTATGCCCATGCATGGAAGTCGACAATATCCATCATGCATAGTTGCAGAGCCTGGAGTACACAATCTTCCTGGCAGCACTGGAATTAGAAAGCCACTTTGTGAAGCAATGAGAAGCTTCTTCAACAAAGGTACCTGCCCCCATAATTTGTATCCAATGCCTCTGTTAATACAGCCCAAGATTGCATTGGCCTTTTTGGCTGCTGTATTATGTTCAATAGATGGTCTACTTATGGCTTACATTAATGAGATGGTCTACTAGGACTTCCTAATCCTTTTTTAATAGGTACTGTTCACCATTAGATTTCATCCCATTGGTTTTTGCCTAATGTTCATGCCTGCTGAGATAATTCATCTTGATTTTATCCTCTATGGCGGTTGCAACCTTACTGAGCATGGTGTCTCCTGAAGCTTTTATAAGCATCTCTTCAACTCCATCCTCTTGACCATTTATGAAGTTGCTACAAAATACTGGATCACGGACAGAATCCTATGGGATGCCTCTTGTTACTGCCTCAGAGGATGGGGCAAAACCATTAATGAACACTCTTCTAATGTAATCATTCAGCCAGTTGCAAATCCACCGTGACACTCTAGCTCACATCTTAGACATATGAAGAGCACATTATATCAACAGCATCCCATTAACATACCAAGCTGGTCACTCCATCTCCCCTCCTCTCTTACAGATTAGTCAACCTCCCCCCCCCCAAAAAAAAACCCCATGCAGTTGTATGGTTCTTTTCTAAGTGCTCAGAGACTTTTTGCTTTCACTTGTGACCGATAAGGAAGAAGACAAGGTAGCTAAAAGCAAGTTGTACCGTGTCTTCTCTTGAGATGCTCAGCAGCAATGGGTGGGCCACTCTATGAAACATGATGCTAGACAAGATGCGCTATGGCCTGATCCAGCAGGATTCCTTTTAGGTTCTTATGCTGAGTGCAAATTGGCAGAGCTAAAGTAAGTTGCAAATCTATGTAAACCGCTGTGAAAATTGTCTCTGCTGAACTAAATGGATTATACAGACATTTGTGAACCCTGAATATGGAAGCTCTTGAAGGAGGAAGGGGGCATGGACTCAACTGTGTTTTATTTTTATTTGTATACCTGTATTCTGCCTACTTTGTAATGCCTTGAGTCAGCTAAAAAAATTAAAATAAAGAGAAACATTAAGAGGAGGATGAGGAGAAGAAGAGAGTAGACGAATATCAATTACAAACAAACCAATGATGAATGACACTGAAATTATGAAATAGAAGGTGTGGGTCTCAGGTTTCTAAACTACTGGATTGTGTTTCCTCCAAAGGGCCAAGTATGATGTCATCCAGCCCAGGGATCCTCTCTTCCAAAGACCTGTGTACCCACCACACTCACAAGACAAATACCACTTTTATTGAAGATGCTAGGAATTTTAGGTTGCTGAGCCACAAAGGCTTTCGTTAGTGATTACCTGTTTACCCATCTACAGTTCCAACTGTGCCTGATCTTCTGCCTCTGGTTGACACTTTCCAAGCACTTTAGCCCTGGTAATCCCTATTTATGCGTAGGTAAGCAGTTTGCCAGGGACTGTTCTCCCTTCCTCAGCCTTGAAATACTTCTGAAATATTTATAGAAGTTCTTGTTATTTCTCTTGATGTTTTTAGAAATGTGCTTCTCAAAATCTTTCTTTCCTGATCATCACCTTGCATTTGTGGTGCCACTGTCTATGTTCCCCCCTGTTCTCCTAGTTAGGACAAGCCTTCCATTTTCTACATGAACTTTGTTCTGCACTTGTGAGCCACATTGGTTTCTTCTTGGACTTGGAAGTTTCCTTTCTTCTTTTAGGTATGCATTCTAGGCGCGCTTCTGTTACTGTGTTTTTAAATAATCCCCATGCATTTTGGAGTGACTGAACTCTTCTAACTTTTCCTTTCAATTTCCTTTTTACTAGTTTGCTCATTTGAGGGAAGTTTCCCTTATGAAAGTTTAAGTATTAAGAACTTACTCCCTGTATTTACTGTAAGTTGAAGGTTATTGCATTGTGGTCACTGTTCCCAACTGGATCAGCTACAGTGACATCCTTTACCAGATCCTGAGAATTACTTAGGATCAAGTCCAGGACTGCATTTCCCCTGGTTGGTTCCATGACCATTTGCTCCATGGAACAGTCATTTAGCAGATCTAAGAATTTTTTTCTCTTTTTCCTGAGTTGAACAGGAGTTCACCCAGTCTATGTGACGATAACTGAAGTTCCCCATTATAACTACCCTATCTTTTTGGGACACTACCTTTACCTCATCAGACAGATACCCTCTACTGTAAATTCACGTTGTTTACAACCTTGTTATTAAGAAATCCATTGTGTTTGTGATGGTCTTTTCCTGCTCAGACACCACAACTAGGGATGTACAGGGGGAAAAATTTGCATGTTCATTTCGTTGTTGGAGCAAAAAACTGTTAATTCATTTCATTGTCAAATTGTTTGATTGAAAAATGGTGGGGGGGGTGCATTGGTTTTTCCACCTTTTTTGCTAAGAAAAATACCATTTGTTTCTTTGGGGGGGGCATCATTTTTCATGATCAAAATTACAGCAAAATAGAAATATTTGATAGAATTGTTTTCACAAACACGAGATTCGTTAGTTTTCCTATGTGCAAAGCCTGAGTTTTCATTTCAATGCAAATATCTGTGAATATGAAATATTACGAAGGTGAATTGAATTTTGCAAATCCCTGAGCACACCCACTAGGGATGCCTGGGCTTGGCATGCACCATCCCCATTGGGCTCCATACCAGAAATGCAATCCTTTGGATCCCCAGGATGGATAAAAGTGAAAGGCCCTCCATTCACTAGTGTTGCCCCTTCCGGCCCAGAGACAACCTTAGGGCCTGCCTTTTTGCACTTTTAGGATGGGGGCATTCAGGTATTTTCCAGCACAAAGTGTATGCATCTTGTGGAGCTGCTTCCATTCCAGAGCATCTCCCAGGGTGCCCGAAGACAGCTGTGGTGCAGCAAAAGCTAAGGATGTGCACAAATATTCATAACAGCTCGTTATTTGTACAAATTCATCCGAATTTGGACATTCATACATGAATCAAGTGTACGTTAACATTTGTATGAATACAAATGTTTTGGACATTTGTACATATAGTTCGGACATTTGTTAAACTGGGGGGGTGGGAAAGCAGCAGTTGGGCACATCTGCAATGGATCCAGATTGCATTCGACATGGACTGAGAGCAGATTAAAAGTGGATTCAGGTTGGATTTGACACTTTCAGAGTGCAGATATGTTACGGGATACGTATCGGATATGTATTTGTTCGTATTGGATACGTATTTGTTTGTATCAGATACATATCGGATATTTGTACAAACACATTTGTATCAAATAGAATCCCACTGCATTCAAAGGGGTATCTATTTGAACAAATACGGATTTTCTAACATTCGATTCATTGCAAATTGAATGTCGAAAAACCCTTTTGTGCATGTCCCTAGTAAAAACTGCTCTACAGCTGTACTAGGAGCACTGACGACATTCCTACCATGTTTCCCCAAATATAAGTGTCTTATATTAATTTTTGCTCCAAAAGAAGCGTTAGGGCTTATTTTCAGTGGATGTCTTATTTTTCCATGAACAACAATCTACTGTAGCAGTGGTTCCCAAAGTCGTGCTACAACCCATCTAATATAAGTTTACCAACTCGGGACCCACCTCTAGGAAATTTAACCGTTACCAATATGAATAAAGGACTTTTCAAATAACAAAGTTTTAATACAATTTTTTAAATTACTTAATTAAATAATTACATCAAAAAAGTTATTTCAAATACGGTTAAATTTCCTAGAGGTGGGTCCCGACCCACAGTTTGGGAAACCCTGTACTGTAGCATGAATGTAACTAGGGCTTAATTTTGGAGTAGGGCTTATATTTTGAGCATCTTCAAAAATCCTGAAAAATCATGCTAGGGCTTATTTGGGGGTAGGTCTTACTTTCAGGGGGAAACAGTATTCCAGCCCTAGATGCAACCTTTGCAGCTTCATCTGTTGAAGACTGTGTGCAGACGTGATGGGGCTGCTGCTTTGGCAATGGCCAGCTGTGCATGGCCATTGCTGTGGTGAGGTGGATGATGCCGGATGGTAGCATTTGCGCTTAGCCTGTAGCAGGATAATCTTCAGGGGATGGGGATGGTGTTCATTATGCGAATTCCGGCCTCCATGCCCGATCTTAACTTCCTTGGAACAGTTTCCTAGGGAAGGGAAGCGTAAAAAGACTCTTAGTTGTGTGTTTGTGCAAAAGCTTGCTTTAGACCCACTTAAGTATTGGAAGAGCATCCCCTCCACATGTGGACACTCTCTATTAGTAACTTTCTAATTATTTGATGGTGACCTGCCTTGAGACTTCCAGGTACCGGGCAGAATAGTAATATAAATATCATGGGCAAGAGTATGTCCATATGGCCTTCAACAAAGAACAGCATCCGGATATTTGTTAGTTAGTCTGAATGCTGCAAAAACAGGAATTTTCTGGCAGAAATAAATGCCTTTGAAAGCTATTTTGCGGGGGGGACCTGCTGTTAAGAGCAATGGAGTTATGGTGTGATTTGCTGTACATTGATCAGTCCTTTTAAAAAATCCTTTTCTTTGATGAGCTCAAATGCTGCTCTGGATTTTTTTTTTTGTGCTAAACCTCTAATATCTGAAGCGAAGAAAGGCGCCTCTGCAGTGCATTTCAATCTTCTTATCTTGAGCTGCCTTTCTGCTTAACCATTCCGATTAAATGGCGCATGCAGTGGCGAGAAAGGGCTGCCGACTTAAAACATTTAGAGTTTGATTTTATTCTGCTGAGATTTCCAGCTTCAAGTTAACTAACTTTACCCTCTTCCCTGCAAAAAAAGGAAGTCTTCAGTTATGGATGTTCCCTGGGTTATTCACACACTTCCCTAAAACAAATGAAGCCCAGAAGAATGAGAAAAGTTAGAGGAAAAGCTTGAAGAAACGGAAGATCACCTACGCATAGAGAAAGGAAGAACATCAAGAGGCAGGTAGTGAAGATGGAAATGTTCTTGGCAGCGCAGACAGAAACATTTTCAAAGTCCCTAAACCTATTTCCAAGCATGTGTTAAGCCACAGTGTAGAGCCATAGGAGACCAGGTTCTGTGCAAATGCTCTTCAGTGCTTTAGTGTGAAAGAAATGCAAACATAAAGGGCTTTATATTAAACCTGGCATTTCCCAAAGTTCGATAATGCTAAAAAGACTGAGGTCTTTCTCTGACTTTTCTTTGAGGTTGCAAGAGTAGTGCAAATATATTCTTGACTTTCTTCACTGCTGTTCAGATTGTCTCTCCGAAACAGGAAACTGTAGCTTCTCCTTTGAACCGTGGGTCAGAGCCAACACAAGATAACTCAACATGCACCCGATGTTTTATTTACTTCCATGTGGAATTAAAGGAGGACAGTTCTACAAACATGAAGCGTATCTTTAATATGTTGATATTCCTTTTTCTATTTGATATGTTAAGAAGGACATTTGTTCATCGTGGACTGTGGAGTGTTTTTCTTTTTCTTTTTAATGGTAGCCTACTAGGGGTGGACCCAAAATGCCCACACCCTTCAGGAAGGCACAGAAAAGGGCAAACAGGTGATTAAGGGCTGGAACACTGCCCATACGAAATCAGGCTGCAACATCTCGGCCTCTGCAGCCCTGAGGGATGGATTTAAGAGGTGACCTGGGGCGTTTTTGCACTTTTGCTGGACGGGAAAGGAGCCTGATTAACCAGCATTGACCTGCGTTAGTCAACTTTCGCTGTTCCCTCCCCCTGCAATTGAATACCTACCTTATTTGATCCAGAGCCCCGTCCTCCTCTGAGTGCTGCCATTTTGGATGCCACACCCTCCGCAACTGCACACGCATCAGTGCCATCATCCTGATGACGAAGACGCTTTGCGCACACACAGTTGCGTCTATGGTCGACTGAGGCGCCAATGTGCTTGCACAGCACCTCAGATGACCCCAGAGCACCGGAAGAGGTGAGGATGGTTGTGCCACTGGATGCTTAAGGTAGTTCTGGTGAATGGTTAATGTGTGGAGCATGATTTCATGCTCCATACCTAATCAGCGTGCAGTGAGCTTCTGGTGAGTGTGGGCACGCTTAGAAGTTGTGACAGACTATGCCACATGCGGATGGTCTGCAGCACATTCCCTACTTCTTCACTAGGTGCTGTAGTGTGAATGGGCCTTTGATTGAAGAATATAACATCACGCACAGTGAGGAAAAAATGGATAGAGAAAAATTATATTCTTTGTCACACAACGCTACAACCAGGGGCGCTCCATGAAGCTCATGGGTAGGAGAGTTAGGACAGAAAAAAGGGACGCATTTTTTTTCACCTAGCGGGACATCAGTCTATGGAGACGGTGGAAGTGAGCAGCCTTTATAGCTTTAAGAAAGTATTAGAAACAGGGTGGCCTAGAGACAGGGTGGCCCCTCTTTGCTTCATTATATTCTGTTTGCTTTAATAGTGATTTTATTGTGACCTACCCTGTGAGCTTTGGGTATGGGATGGGAAAGAAATACAAATGAACGAACGAACGAACGAACATGGCTACTCCATAGATTAGGGATATGCAAGAATATTCAAAATATTCATTATTCGGATGAATTCAGACATTTATATACAAATTGAATGTCCAGGCATTAGGATTTCCCAATTTGAACTAATATTTATTTATTTATTTATTTTATTTATTTTACATTTCTATCCCGCCCCATACCAAAACAGGATACAAAGGAAAACAGATACAGATTAAAAACAAGATGCATGTGTAAAACACCTTAAAAATTCAACAAATTTAAAACCGTGCACTCCGTAGTGCATTAAAATGATGTCATCATAACTGGGGAGGGAAAACAAATCCTTAACCAAAGGCCGAGGCAAACAGGTGTGTCTTTACAGCCCTCCTAAATAAATACAAGGAGGGGACATGGCGCACCTCGAGGGGGAGGCCGTTCCACAGTCTCGGGGCCACTGCAGAAAAAGCTCACTCCCGGGTGCCCACCAGCCTCACTACCGAAGGTGGCGGGACAACCAGGAGGGCCTCATTATTGGATCTTAAGGCACGGGCAGGTCGGTATGGGAGAAGGCGTTCCTTTAGATCAGTGGTTCTCAACCTGGGGGTTGAACTCCCCTTTCAGAGGGGTCGCAACGA
The DNA here is from genome assembly GCA_023333525.1 of Aspidoscelis tigris stejnegeri. Classification (NCBI taxonomy): domain Eukaryota; kingdom Metazoa; phylum Chordata; class Lepidosauria; order Squamata; family Teiidae; genus Aspidoscelis; species Aspidoscelis tigris. The sequence continues at coordinate 9,767,676 of JALMGA010000013.1, forward strand.
GTCTCCCACCGCCCTTCCCTCCCACCTCCCAGCTGCTCCGCCCCCGTGGTTGGGGGTCTCCACAGCATGAGGAACTCCATTAAGGGGTCACGGCATTAGGAAGGTTGAGAACCGCTGCTTTAGATATTTGGGGCCCAAGTCATTTAGGGCCTTGTAAGTCAGAGTTAATACCTTGAATTGGGCCCAGTAGTGAATTGGCAGCCAGTGCAATTCTTTTAAAACCGGCGTAATGTGTATCCGGTTAGCTGTTCCAGTCAGCACTCTGGCTGCTGCATTTTGCACTAGCTGCAACTTCTGGACCGTCTTCAAGGGCAGCCCCATGTAGAGTGCATTACAATAGTCCAATCTAGAGGTTACTAGAGCATGTGGCCAGGTCGTCTCTATCCAAAAAAGGCTTCAGTTGGCGCACCAAATTATCCATACAAATAATTTGGATATTTGTATCTGTACGGATAACACATGCATCTTGTATGTACCCTTATACATCCTGTATATATCCATATGGGATGAAAACAAGATGCATATGGGATGCATATGTAGCCACAGATACTGTATAGTGAATTTTTTTGTTACTAAGATACTTTTGGATTTTTGAATATTCAATGCATTACAAGTCAAATTCAAAAATTGCATTCATGCACACCCCTACCATAGATAGCTCATAAATACTCAATATCCTGTTATGGTTTTTTCCACATCCCCATATGGACCATGATGGTTTGTCCAACAATCATGGTCCAAATGGAATTCTTTTTTTTTTTTAAGGAAGAGAAAAGATTTTAATTTACATTGTCCTGTTTACTGGAAGAACAGCTTTACTAATAAGCTTTATGAATTTTGTAAGTATGACAAATGCACTGTAGGAAAAAGCAGATATCTTTTCAAACCTCCTGCCGGTCTAAATGCACCAGAGCATTATTCACTGTTAATTATTGCTTCTTATCTACTCATCTAAATCCCATCTGCCCACAGTGGGATGTGCTATCATTTGATAGCATTTTCTGGCCAATTTATACTCTTTTCTTTAGTCTGTAACTTGCTATTTACTTTACTGGAGTGCTGTGCAGAATAAAAATGCTCTTTCTGATAGCCTCGCTGAGACATCTTCCACTCAGCCCAAAGATAAATTCTGCTCATCTTCATCCTATGGTTTGATGCATGAAGCTGAAAGTGCGAACAGGTCCTTGGAGCAACAAATTGTCTTAGTCCTGGGAAATTGCCTATAGATCAGGATGAATAAAGCAGCAGAGCTTGTGGAATGTACACGGAATGCAGAAAATGCCACCTGGAGCTGGAGGGAATTAATAAAAAGTCTTATCATTGCCAGAAGAGGTGGGATACCCTTTGCTTGCCAGTCCAGCATACTGAGGCTGGATCCACCATAGTGAGGCTGGGTCCTCTATACTGAGGCTGGATCCACCGCAGCGAGGCTGGAACCACCATGATCTCCACCACAGAACATGCCCTGCATTCTGGTAGAAGTTCTCTCAGCCCACAGCGTGCCATCACACATTGGGCAAAAGGGAAGGCAAATTCATGCAGCATCCACTGACTACAGCATGGTTCAGCCCCCCCCCCCCGTCCTCTTCCCTGATCACACCCCCAAAATGAAAACTGATTATATAACAGCTTGAGACCTGTAAAAATCAGGACAGTATGGCTGAAGAGAAAGAAGAGTTGGCTTCCTACCCCGCTTTTCTCACCCATGTAAGGGGACTCAAAGCAGCTGACAAACCTTCTGTTCTTCTCCCCACAACAGACACCCTTTGAGGTAGGTGGGCCTGTGAGAAGGGAGCTGTGACTAGCCCAAAGTCACCCAGCTAGCTTCATAGGGGAGAGCAGAATCAAACCCAGTTCTCCCAGATAAGAGTCCGGCTCCCTAACCACTAGACCAAACCGGCTCCACAAATAAAACGGATAGGACCCAAAAGGTGTCATCAAAGATGGACTGGATGATTAAAATGAAGGCATAACCGTGGCCTGAAAGGGCCCGGATGAACTTTTATTCAACCCTTTTGCGATCAATGGCTATTCTAATTCCTGTTGTACCACCCACTCATTTCTTGATCATCCCAGCGTTCCCTGCGTGATGGGTCGCTCCCTCTCCTTCTCTACTTTTGTATTCCTCTGTTCCTCCACGAAAGAGAATTAATTGCATTGTCAAGAATGAGGCCAGCAAGCTTGATTACGAGTAAGTCCTGCTGCTGGAGGAAGAGAGTGAAGGGAAAGAAAAGAGAAACGCGTCCCTAGGTAGTTGGGTTTTCAGTAAGCCGGTACTTTAACTAATCTTCTGCCAAGCTCTTTACAGGCTAACATGTAGGAACAAGAACTCTACTTTCTATACAAATTGCATATGGGCCGGCAGTTTAAATAATCTTGTATATATTAGTATTTAATCTGCCAACCTGTCAGCTCTATTGATTTTCATAGAATGGCCACTATCTCATCGGGTAAGAAAATGACAGCCCAGGGATAATACCTAGCTGAGTGCGTGGCATTGAGGCATGCTTTACGGAATCATTCCAGGGACGGAATTTACTCTTTTGATATTGCCTAGGAGGACACGCACAGCAACTTACAATAAACGAAATGAAAGCAACGGCCTCAGGACTGGAATTAGCACCAGGGATGGGTGAAAAATGTTTGCCGTCTTTGCGATTCGTACAAATTGCGAGCGTTTGAAGCTTTACATTCGAATACAGTATCGGCTCTTCTCAAAGACTGATCCTTCCATGCAAAGTAAAAGCCTTTGTGCCTCCATCTGAAGCTTTATTACATTCAATGTGGCTGCCCAGTAGGGGCAGTCGAATATTTGAAGGTATTCTAAATTGGATTGAATTTGTTGGAATTTCGACATTTGAATTCAAATTGAATGTCCATAAATTCAAATGTAAAGATCTGAACGAATTTTGAATTTCGGGTCTATTTGTTTGAATTGTCTGGACATTTGTAAGTGTACAGGTTCATACACGACACATACTTGCAAATACGCATCTTTCCCGCATCTGTACGGATCCGTACAGGACAAAAATGGGTTGCATATGGGATAACTACGGGATGCCTATGGACGTGGAGGCATACGGATGTGTACAGGATGTGTAACGATGTGTAAGGGCATATACGAATGTTGCCGATATTTGTAGGCGCAAATTCAAATAGAAAATTTGAACGAACAGATTCAAATTCAAATCGCATTTGGTTAAATTGTAATTGTAAAGATTTGAATCAAATAGAATTTTCATGGAGAGCACTGGGCCCCTTATCTCATATCTCAGTAAGCTGATGCCAGTCCTAACTAGTAAACCAAGAGTTGAATTAGAATGAGACATAACTCTGCTTTCCCATGTGATACTACCTGGGGTGATCCTAGGGGCCCATGCCAGACTTGCCCCAAATTGCAGTTGTCTGCTCCTCCAGAGGAAATGTCCACTTGCTCTGCCCGTTCCTGTCAGCTAAGGTGCACTGACCTGAGTACCACTCAATAAGCATCAGAAGAATTTACCAAGGTACTGGCAGCTGTGGTAACTCATAGGTTACACTGCCAGAGCTATTCAAGAATATTGCTACTGCCTGAAGAGCCCAGAACCATTGCAAACCACTGCCATGGTTTTAATGTGTTTAGTATGTTATTGATTTTAATGTGTTCACTTTATATGTTGTAACCCGTCCTGTGACCCTTGGGTATAGGGTGGGATAAATAAACGAATTTTAAAAAATCCTACAACACAGCATCACCCCACTCCTGCGTATTTGAGTTTTAGCAAAGGCCTTTCTATGGCCAGACCGAGGATCTGATACACAACTACTCAGACAAGATGAATTATAGTCGGACCCCTGTATCCACTGGGGATACGTTCTGGCTCCTACCGTGGTTACCTGAAACTGTGGATAATCGTGAACAGGCCTTCCGGTTCTGGGGTCGTGCAACTTTCAGAAGTGCTTTCCTGGCCTCTGGAAGGCCCATTTTGGCCCCTGGGGAGTGTTGAAATAGGCATGCGATGCCACTGGACGCCTCCCCACACACACCTCCCACGTGCCCACTTACATTTTGGGGGTGGGTTCCAATAGTGTCATGTGTCTGTTCCAGCGCTCTATGGAGACTGAAGTAGGCCTTCTAGAGGCCAAAATAGGCCTTCCACTTCTCAGCGCTTTCCCCGCGGAGGGTGGGCTGGGCTGATCTGGTAACCGTGGTTCACTGAAACATGGTTACCGAATCAGTGGATACGTGGGTCCAACTGTCTTTCTAAAATACATTTCCTGGAGCAGAGGTGGACTTAGCCTGCACTCCTAACTTACATGCATTTGACATTTTGAAAGTTTTGTTGCTTTCTAAGTTAAGACTGTGAGGGTTGACTCCAACCTATGTTCATCCCTGAGATCTCTGCTGCATTTTAAAACCTCCCAAGATCAACCGTTTGCAATCCAATAACGTACATGCCACATGCAATTATCTTTAGCTGCATTTTCCCAACAGAAACATGCTTCCTTCTATCTTATAAAGGTTCAAAAAAAAATGGAGAAACTTGCCATTAGGAAAAGAAGGAGAAGCAGGGAACAATCCCTGTGGATCAAAAAAGCAACTTCTATTTAACACTGTCCAAATAGCTTCCACAGACAAGCTGCTGACCTTACTAAAATTAAGTGCACCAGGCAACGCTGGCAGGAAAAACAAAAATCAGGAAAAAATGCTACTGTTAAATCATTTAGCTGGGAAATTCAATAAAAGCTACCCTTACAAGCCGTCAAAGCTCGAAAGATGATTTAAATAAATATTAACTCCTTTCGGCACGTTAAGGTGCTTAAACACAAGGTCAGGGCGCTCGCTCTGACAGTAGAACGAGGTGCTTTTGATAAAGAGGAAAAGCACTTCTTTAATAGCCGTCTTAAGAAGGACCAACGAAGACAGGTCTCATTTTTCACAAGGTTTTTCTTTATTTAAAAGGCAAAATCATGCATCTTGATACAGCATCTTACATAATGCCTTGCATGGAGAATGGTTACTGGCAAAAAAAAAAGTTTTAAAAAGAAGAAAGAGAGAAAGAGAGGGAGAATATCAGCCCCAGAGATGCATGATGCTGAAGGTTCACATGGGCTTCCTTGTGACATTTTAGCTCCAAAGGCTCACAGTTTCAGCCACAAACCCATGTGGCAAACCCATGTGTGGAATAAAGGTATGAGAAGCCTTTCTTCTGCACCAGGGGACAAAACAGTACCGTAAAGCACAAAGCTTTGAGTGCGTATTTAAAAGTAAATGCAGTTGACATCAACTGTCCAGGTGAGCAGAATGAAAATTGCACTCTTAGGAAACTGATTTACATGGTTGGTTTTCCAACAAGCTAGCCTATTCATCATCATCGTGATAACAATGCTCTGTGATGTGCATTTGAGAGCAGGGCTGCATCCAGACCCGTCGTGATGGGAGCGTCACGCACGATGGTCGACGGATTGTCGTCACGGCGCATTTGTCCCACTGCTACTGTGCATTTACCTTAATCCTGGATTAAGGATACTCGCTGCACAAGTATTAAGAAAATCCAAATCTTCCTGCCAGTCCGGGTAGGATGGTGAGAAGAGATGAATGAGAGCAGGAAGGCAGCTCAACTCTGATTGGCTGCCCCACCCCATGTGACCGCACATGCTGACTCAACTCTCACAGCTCCAGAGGAGGGAGCTACAGATCTGCTTTTTAGTCTGGATGGTGGGTCGCCACTGCACAGCAGGTAAGCTGTGCTTTTAAGCTTTAACTGCGGATTTCTTCTGCAGGTCTGGATGCAGCCCAGGATGCAGCAGACGGCAGGATGGAAAATTGGAGATAAAGCACATTTAAAAACAAACTTTCAGGGTGGGGAACTGATGGGATCTGAGCACCACATGAAGGGCCATCGCATTCCAGGATGTCTGTCAGTGGCAGCCAGTGGATCAGGTTCGCCATTGCTTTCACCTGATGGAATTAGGTCCCAACTGAGTTTACAAAACAGCAGTTTGCAATCACCCTGCCTCATGACCCACCATTAAAACGCATTAGGCCTGCACAACTTAAGAATAACTGAATGTATATGTTAGCCCATGCCATCTTGTAACCATAGAAAATCAACAATTGTTCCTGAAGTGGAAAACAATCCTAACATTGGAATCACCCACAGCTAGGTTCAAAGGTTTAACACCTTATCTGTGGTTAGAAATGCAATACACTCTTCCTATAGTTAATCATCTATGGTGTCTAAACAAAATCAGTTTGCTAGTCCAGGATAGCTACACCCTGCTGTTAGGTTTTATGGAGCTGAGCTCAACTAGTGATGATTATATACAGTACGGACAAATGCTCACCGTTTTGACCTGTCCTTGTTAATACCATGTAGCCCTAACCGTGTTTCCGTATTTGGGGTGGTTCATTAATCCATCTCATAGTTGCTTTCCTGGCCTTCTGCTTCCTTAAGCCAAAGGCCAATTCACACTTGGCCTTGTAGTTTGCAATAGATTAACATCTGGGCAGGTTCATCCGCACTTGCAGGAGATATTTACAGCCTAGAAATGCCCCCTGCCTGCCCAGATGTTGACCTGTCCCAAACTAGTGGTGGTGCATTAAATCATGCACAACACACACACTAACCCTGACTAAAGGCTTACCTAAAGTGGCCTAAATTTGCACCATTTCTGGTGCCACGTGAGCAGTAGCACCTCAGATGACCCCAAACCAAACTGTGTGTGCACAGAGTGTCATTGTTGCCGCGATGACAGCGCTAGCACACGTGCAGTCACACTGGGCTCCACGATCAACATGGCAGCACCCTGTCAGGGACTGGACATGCGCCTGGACAGAGGTAAGTTTCTGGATGTGTGTGGGATTAGGCTGATGTACACTAGTATTCCCAAGTGCGAATGCTAATGTGCATTAGTCTCTTCTGCACTTTTCCCGTCCAATGGACAGGCACCTAGGTGCAGAAATGCCCCAGGTCAGGCACAACCATTTTTACCAGTTCATCATCTGTTCCCATCATGTGCCCAAAGTATGTGTGTTTCCGCTTGTTGATCATCCATTGCTGCCACCAGAACAAACTAGGCAGGCTTTAATCAGGGGAGCAGCCATGACGAACTAATTCTTTTTGCAGCCCATGGTTATTCTTAATAACCATCTCCAAAGTAACTTTTTTTTCTTTCCTGGTCTTCAGATTTCATATCCGTACATTCCCACAAGACCATCACTGGAATAATTTTGGTCTTTATTGTCAAGTGCATTTTCCTGCTTTAAATCAGCAAAGCAGGAAACACGAGATTTTTCAATTCACAATGCACTTTTGGCTGGCTTTTGAATGAGACAGTTTGGGTTGAAGATCTCTGCAAATGATTGATACTTTCTGTTTACAGGTTTTGCTTTTCTTTCTGTTGCAAAAGGAAGAGGATGATTGGTCTCCTACGGGACTATCCAAGATATTCTGGCAGCTTCTATGCAGAGCCCATAGGACCATGTCAGCTAGGGAATGCTGGCTCTGTACAATATGGTAGGGGTGTGCACGAATGGAGTTTTCAGGATTCGATTCCATTATCCAAAAATTCAAATTGATTCAAATCTTTAAAATCCAAATGTATTCACATTCGATTCAAATGGAATACATTCGAATCTATTTGTGTGAATTTTCGATTCGAATTTGCAAATATGAATGTCGTCAACACTTGTATGTGCTCGTACGCATCCCGTATGCATCCCATTTTTGTCCCATACGGATCCATACAAACATGTATGGATGCAGGAAAGATGTGTACAGGCAAGTACGCATTGGATACGTATTGATACACATACGAATGTCTGAATAATTCGCACAAACAGATTCAAAAATTCAAAATTCATTTGAATGGTTAAATTCAAATTTACAGACATTTGATTCGAATTTGAATGTTCAAATCTGAATGAATTCAATCAAACGGCAAATGTTTTGAATATCTCTGCACATGCCTACAATACAGCACTCCACTCCCCGGGAGGCAAAGCCCCAATGGAGACGGCCTAGCTGGACAAGGTTTTCTCTGGAGTGCTTCTCAGTGCAAAAACTCCAGACAGAGATTCCTCTGAAGTTCTCAGGATGAGCGGGGATATTCTCCACTTGGTGCCACGTGTACAGGTGGCAGCGACTGGAGCAAGTGGCATCTTGGCAGGCTCCTGAAACTGTCTATTTCTGGATGCACTGTGAACATCACCACCCCTGGGCTGTCCATCATTTTGGATGCTGGAGAATTTTCCCTTCATGACCCAAGAGGCAGAGAGGGACAGGCAGCCATTGTGTAGGTAGCTGTCACCATGTTCTGGTCCTTACTGCTCCCTTCCTGGACTAGCTGGCCAGGAGTGATTCCTTCATTACACACCATATGCTGTTGTCTAAAATGGAGCTCAACGGCACCACCACCCTCCTGCTAGGAGAACGCTCTTAATAAGTCTCGCTTCACCAGTTAGACACCACTTTCCAGACACCTTTTCCGTCTTAGTCTGCCTGCTATCCTTGGCCATTTTACCTTGCTGAAAGCTAGAATTAGTCCCATGCATTCAGCTAGGGATTAAGCGTCTCTCAGCATTGCTTTCCTTTCTCTGGCATTCAGTAGGGGAAGGATTATGTGAGTGATGGGAACTGTGGGGTCACAGCTGGACTTGGCCTTCATCATCTCCTCTTCACCTTCTTCTGATACCTATGTAAGATGCCCAAGATCAAAGTTGTGGGGCAAAGCGATCTTGGCTAGAGAGTCTTGGCAAGAAGTGCCAGACTCTGCTGGCACGAGAGAGAGAATGTAGATTGTGAGGAGCAGAAGAGGATCTCTGAGGTATCTATTTGTCCCCATTTTGTTTGGTTTTCTTATGTCGAGTCTGAGTTTATTAGACCTTTAAAAATATAGTATATGCAATTGTATTTATTTCTCACCTTTTTTTTACAATGTATTTTTATTGTACAATGATTTATATGATATCTTAATTGTGGAACTATTAAATTTCTATAGCCTACAATGTCCTCGGAGATCCTTCCAGTAAAGAGAGAAGTAGAAATATAAGAAATGAAACAGAATTATGTCTTAACGTTGTTCTGCATCTAGCACTTCAAATGATACCCTGAACACGACCAGAAAAATAAAAATCAAAACCTCCATTTCACAATGCAGTACCATTTAAAACTTCTCTTTAAAAACCAGAAACCGTGGGTCAGCTTGTTCAACAGCACAAAAAAGTAATAAAACTTTCATGCCTCCTGCCCCTTAATGCAATCTACACTTCCGCAAGGTGAACCAACCTATCAGGAAACAACATCTTCTTTTGTTCTTAACCAAAAAAGTATTTTTGCAGCTCAAAAAACCATCTCCAGTATTCTAGCTGCTCCACTAGAAAAGATATTGTTTCACTTGGCCCTATAAGTTCCACACAAAGACTGCCCACGGGATCATAAGTGAGCCAAATCTGGGAAATTACTAACATTCTAATGGAAAATGAAGAGTTCAATTGGTGATGTTACCCCTGAAAGCAAGAGTGGTTGGTTATTTATTTGCCCAGCTGTTGGCTCTGGTTTTGTGTACCACACACCTGGGCAGTGGTGGTGGTGGGGAAAAGACCTCCATGCAAGTTGGAACAATCTCTCTTTGCTTGTACTTTCCTAAGAAGTGGGTTGAAAGCTTAAAATAATTAGGAAGCCTGACCTACAGCAGCAGCAGCAGCAGCAGCAGAGTTGGCTTTTCTACTCCGCTTTTCTCACCCTTTTAGGGGACTCAAAGTGGCTGACAAACCTTCTGTTCTTTTCCCCACAACAGACATCCTGTGAGGTACTTGGGGCTGTGAGAGCTCAGAAAAGAGCTGTGACTAGCCCAAGGCCACCCAGCAGTCCTCGTGGAGAAGTGTGGAATTGAACCTAGTATTCCCAGATAAGAGTCTGGCTCCCTAACCACTAGAACAAACAGTCTAGGGATGTGCACAAATGAATTTGCATTAGAAATATTGCAAATGTTTGCATCAACTTAAAAGTATGGATATTCAAATGTCCAGATATTCGAACAAATCAAACAATGCTCCTGGCTTATGAATACAAAAATTCAATGGCATTTTTGCACTTTTGCCAGTATTTTACTGGTGAAAACTGGTCCACTCAATGGGGGGTGGGTCGTAAAAATGTTTGTCCCTGAATGCAGATGTCTGAATGTATGAGTTCACAAAGAAACTATTCGTCAGACGTTCATCTGTTTGCAAATTCAATGTGAATTTTTCATTTATGCACATTCCTAAAACAGTCCTGAGAATTAACAGCTTCATCCGATTATGGTCACTGCTTTTAAAGGATAGATCAACCTCACCTAACTGTACTATACTGTACATATGCTTATCCTGTATTAGCTTTACAGCATTACCGGGGAAGTATCGGCTAACCCATGCTGCAAGAGAGATTGGGCACACATCACCACAGGTTTAATGAAAGTTTTACTACTTATTAAAGTGTTTTATTATTGTATTATGTTGAAATGGCAGTGGGTTCCAACCTCATTAAGGGGAACAGTGTAGTAATTATTCAGGGCCTTTGCTTGCTTGGTTTTTAAAAAGTGGCTCATGTCCAGGTTTGATTTAAATGCAAGCTGATTAAAGCCTGCCTAGTTTCTTCTGGTGGCAGCATGAAAGCACAGGGAGATCTTGCATGGTATTTAATGAGCACTTGCCTCAATATAAAACTATTTTCTGTGTGGGTGACAGAACCATATCTTGCTCTGCAGTAATTTACAAAGGAACAACTGGAAAGGGGGAAGTGTTTAAATCATTGGGAAATAGAACATTGCTCAGATGGGGGAACTTTAATCTCATTACACATCTTGATTTAATTAAACGTAGGAGAAGCTAACCGAAGCCCTGCAAGTTTCTCATTCGTTAGAAATTAATTGTAACAATTTTCTTGCGTGAATTATTTGAGCAGGCCAAATATACTCCCATCTGACGATAGGATGGCATTTCTAGAGGCACTTGATTAATATCATTGTTTGCTCTGGAAGTGAACGCTGGCTACAACTCACAAAGAATTAAACTTCGGAACATCTTATGGTGATAAGAGATGGGTTGTTTCTGTTCACCTCCCTTTCATTTCAGTGATATTTAGGCAGAAAAAAGCAAGAGAGCAGCAACTTCCTGATGATTCCTTAGCAACTGGAAATTCTGCTTCCGAAAGTCCAGCTTCTAAGCCCTGTACTAAAAAATGTTAAAATCAGCATTAAAAACATCACAGTGACTTCCTAAAAACCACACATTTAAAAAGTTGACGTCTTCCTAAAAGTTCAAAATGTACAAAAATGTGAAATTGACTTGTGCCAATAAAAGGGACATGAATTATAGGCTTGGTAGAAGGAGTATGGGTGAAAGCAATGAGGAATCTCAACTTCGGGAGGGGAGATTTCATGACCGTGTCATATATAAAATTCTCCTTTAAAGCCCAAAATAATTCCATCAGTTTTAATTATTCAAAAATGCTATGTGGTTTGGATTCTGTAATCTTACAAAAAAAGAGGCTTTTAGAAAAACAAAGATGCAATTATTTGACGCTTCTATGAGGAAAAAGGAGGACACATTTCACTTTGTTTATAGTACGGTCGTTAAAATGTTTACATACAGGACATCATGACAACCTACATTGAAAAGGTAGAGGTGGAATAGACATTTGTATTGATGTCATTCTAGGGGAATGTGTAAGACCTTGATGTTCAAGAAGGCCTCAGTTCAGGCAGAGGACATAAGTCATTAGGTGCCCCTGAAAATTGCACCTGAGATCCTGCAAACAACTGGGAGTTTCACTAAGAGGAAGGCCAACCTGTAGCTGATTCAGAAACTTCATTGTGGAGAGGGCATGAGGGCCTGACAAATGGCATAACATCTAAGTGCTGTCTGGAAAATCCCCTTTGTGGGTACTTGCTAAAAGCAAAGCCATCACACATGGATGTTTCATATCTTTCCTTAACCTTAATTACAAAATAGCTGCTAGAAGGTTGACAGCTCTATCCTTATGTGCCAGAGACCAAGCTCTACTCAACGGAAAGAGAAAAGAAGAGTGCAAGTAAAACGTGCAAACGGACGGCTATCAAAAACCTCAAACTGCCAATGACTTGCTAAGGAGGCAATCTCTGGGTTCAACCATTAGTTTTCAAGAAGAAGAACTCTTCAGCTGCACCTCTAATGGCCAGGCTGAGGATTTAGGCTTTGTTTTGGAAGGTTTAGTCTGTAGGAGTTACAAATGTATGTAATAAGCACTGTTGAAATGGGCAGCACAGACTGCCAAGAAAGGACGTTTCAGGTAAGTATTCCAGGGCACCGTAACAAAAGGTAGGAACACAGGAGACAAAAACAGACATTTCACAATACCACGTTGGCGGGGAGGAACCCTGAGCAATATATCCTAAATTCGCAGTTTCTGTGAAAAGGCAACGGTTCCAAAGAGGTCTCTGCTTTTAGGCACTCTGTGCATGGGGTAAGAACAAACCTTGGCCTCGTGGGTCATCTGCCTCCCCTGCCTCCTAGACATTAACAAATGTGCTTCACCCCTAACAAAAAGAAATACTCACACCTGACATTACAGACATCAGGGCAGAATTCATAAATGCCTTGTAGCCCACCATCTACCCAGCAGAACATCCCAAAGGACCTTCTAAGCCTATGAAATCCAGACAAGCTCCCTGGACACATCAAAATGTGTCAAAATAAACCCTCTTGAACTGTCACAGTAATAAAAGAGTAAACACTTGAAATCAGTGTACCGTTGTACTTTTTTTCTCTTTTTAAATGGATCGCTTGTAAAACTCTCTTAACGTTAGCCCCTGATAGCACAGCGAAGCTATGTGGCTTTTTTATGTTTAGCAAGCTTGTAAACATGGAATGTTTTGTTCTGAAATACTTTAACAAAATACATTGTATAGGAAGGGAGGTTTTGCTTGATTCCCTCACAGAAGCGTGGGTGTGCTGATGGTTTCAGGTCAGGGTCGTTCTTCCCAAGACCATCCATAATCTGCAACACAAATGACAAAAATCATTCAAACACTAGTTTGTGGCTTTTGTCTTTTCTTGCCAAAGAACCTCTCCTTTGCCCTATATAGTACAAAAGTGACACATTACAATTTGTACCAGTGTCAAGGCCATATAATATGGCTATGCCAAACCAGTTCTTCTGAAAATCAATTGGCAAGAAGGGTGGGTGGGAGTCCACTTCCTCAGCCTGGTGGGTCAACATGACCACATCTCTTTGAACTGCTGGGTGGATGGAGAGTTGTCCGTTCCAGAAGCCCAGAAGGTGACAGACATGATTAGGTGTGGCAAGGAATGTGACTAAGGGAGTTGACAAACTGATGGGCTATTTGTTACAAATGGTCTGGTGCACATCCCAAATGGCTTCCTGGATCAGCTTCACCTGTGAACCTGAACCAGGAAATAAATGCTGGACTTCAATGATCTAATAGCAGTTGTTTATTTTACAGTACATTTCAGGTAACATTAGTAGCAGATCTAAATGTGGCCGGGCAACATAAGAACATATGAAATGCACTGCTGAGTTGGAGCTGTGGCCTATCTACTCCAGTTGCCTGGAATCACAGCAGCAACTACAGCAGCCCCTTGGGTCCTGTCTCTTCCAAGATTCTGTTTCAGTTGATGACCCATAGTTCGGGTATTATGAGAAGGGGAAAAAAACATTCTTTTGATTTACTAGAAATGAACATAAAAATAGTGGTCCAGTACAAACTCAACTAGGACCAACAGGCTTAACCCGGTTCAGATCTGAACACTGAACATGTTCAGTGTTTCTAAAATTTCTTTTAAATTTATATATGTTCAATCTGCTCTTCCCTGTCCTTCCTATAGAGTTTGCAACAGAGAATAATTGTATCTCACCAGTTCTCACTGGTCTACCAGGTTGAAGTTATGCCCATTATGTCTATGTTCTCTTTAGGAAACCAACCATCTATTTTTTTGGTTTAGAGAGACCTTGCACTGGTAACAGTACATATCACCCCCTTTTGCACTTTTTGAACTTACACAATGCCCCCTGGTTTGCTTAGATAACTCTGACCAGTCCTCACACTGGAACTCTATTTTACTATCTATTTCTACTTCTCTTCCATCATGCTTCCAAAGCAAAGACTTTTTCCAAACTGGATGCTCCCATGATACTGCTGCCTTTAATTTAAAAGCTACACTTTCACCAGCAGTTTGTCTCCACTGTGGTTCAGCTTGTCCTAAAGTGTTTTCCAAGGCTGATCAAATGCAAACCCTCCCTTCTCATTACCTCTATGTCACCCTTGTACTGACAGACTTCAGCTCTGCCTGGTTTGCTGCCCCTATGTATGCATTTAACAAAATCTCTTACTGAAGGCCCTGGGTTCAGCCATCTGCCTAACAACCAAAATGGTTGTTTTGGACCTCTGGCTATACTGATGAACTTCCCTATTTCCTCTCCTGCCCTATCTAACAGCCTATTTGGATAATGTGTAACATCTGCAACTTTCAAGCAAGGCAAACAAGCGACTGTGCAGCTGGTATGCCCATTCCAAATCCACCTATCTACACTGGGTTATGATATCCTTCAGCTCTTGTACGATCATAATAAACATGTTCTCTGATCGTTGCCCATGCCGAAACCTAGTGTCTGAAGGACATCACAATAGCTGTTTCTGAGTAAAGCTAAGGTTTAGGACAGGTGCACTTTGAGAAAGGCTGCTTAAGTGATTTAAATACAAGCAGGGCACCTTATTCTAATACTTACATGACCATTGTCTATATCAAGAAGATCACGCAGTCGACAGCCTCTAGAGTGTCTTCTTTCATAACAAATACTATCTTCTAGGATCACAAAGTTGGTGTTAAACGATCTGAGTATGTTATAGACTTCTTCAGGCGATCTTTTTGCATACACTTGATAGACCTACAAATAATAGGAATTGTGTGATTTACTTGTGTCCGAATGTGTATTGTTCCGACTTTAACAAAATAAAATTAGAGAGGAAACAAACGAGAAAAGCATACATAATTATGCCTTGCGTGCAGAAAATATGGGGCAGGGAGGAGATTTTCCTCTCAACTTTATAGTAACAGAACTCAGGTTCTTCCAAAACAGTTGGTTAGCAATTAGTTTATGATAGGGAGAAAGAGGATTCTTTTACAGTCAAAAAAGAAAGAAAGATAGAAAGAAAGAAATGCTCAGTGTCAAGATATGAGGACAGCCATGGACAAATTTTAAAGGACAAATTAATGAAAGGTTTATCGAATGATTATTAAACCTGACAGCCTTGCAGGACATCCATATTCAAAGTCTGTCCTTCAACTGCTGGGAATCAACAGCAGCACTAATTATAGGCTTCCTGGCTGCTTGTGGCCTTGCTGAGTACTTTCTATTAACTGTTGAAAAGAAGATGCTGCACCAAATATTAGCTTTGTTCTTAGAAAAAGTGCCTTGCTATCCACTCCGAATTAGGGATCTGCTGAAATGTTTTTTTTTTTTACAAATTTGATTTGTATTGAATCGAATGTAAGAAAATTCGTATTTGTTTGAATAGATCCCCTTCTAATGTGGTAGGATTCTATCCGATACGAATGTATTCATATGAATTCACACAAATATCTGATACGAATGCATACGTATTTGATACGTATCCAGTATCATGTATCTAATCTGAAAGTGTCAAATCTGCCCTGAATCCACTTTGAAACTGCTCTCAAACCACGTTGAATTCACTCTGGATCCATTGCAGGTGTGACTGTCGCAGCCGCTTTCCCACTGCCCTGTTTCACGAAAGTTCCAAAGCTCTGTAAGAATGTTCCGAAACATTCGTATTTGTACGAAAGTCAATGTAAGAATGCTGTAACATTTGATTTGTATACCAATATCTGAATTTGTACAAATATCAAACGTTACGAATCTTTGTACAATCCCTACTCTGAATGATCTCCCCTATCTTGGGGCCAGGCAGGCATTCACTCTTCTCAGAAACAACCAGAAGGAGACAAAGAACACTGGGCCAAAGCTTTTAAGCAAGGTTGTCTCGTCTTGTTTCTCCCAGAATAATTTATGATCAACCTAGGCAAAAACAGTCTTAGTAAAAAGAATACCAAGAATTGAGGAGGAATAGCAGGGAAGAGGGACAAAAGTTGAGGAATTGTGTCTTTGTGTTCATTTCATCATCTTAAGAAGGAAGGTGACAAACCATCAGAGAAAGGTCTTGGATTTTGATGGGAGATCCAAAGTGATGACAGTGTAGCAAAAACTGGCGCAAAGGTAAGGTCCTTCCAGAAAACTGAAGAGGTAAGTAGCCAACAATGGTTTCTCAGTCTGGGACAAAGGATTCATCCTTCAAAGGAGAGGTGTAGTCTAGCTGAGATGTTGCTCTGGCTATATTTCATGGCAGTATCTACTGCCAGTGTTTCCAGTGCTCTTCTGTTTAATGTTAACTCAGATGAATCATGCTTGCCTAACTTTTAGGTGGTGAATGATTGTGAAAGGAGATTTACAGATGGCAACTCTGCATATCTCTGTTACCGAAGCTGTTTGTGAAGTTTGCGATGCTAGACATTAGTCTAGCAGTGTGAGCTATGATGTGGAGAACAAGAGTTCTGTGGCTAAACTCAGTTCAAAAGCAGAGATGGAGAACATGCAGGGCTCCCAGTGAGGTCTTACCTTTAAGACCGTATAAAGCTTCCACGAAAAAATTAATGGAGACTTCAATGCTGTCCCTTGGAAATGCATTTTTTTTAAAGTGCAGGTGAGACTATATTTAGGACCTGAGCATGAAAGGATTGCCATTAAAGCAGCAGAACTTAGGACTAGGAGGGACTGCAACCAGAGAAGAAATACTTTGGAGGAATATAGGAAATGTTCTTCTTCCCCCAAGTTCATGTAAAGCTATATTCTTAATGAAGATGACAGCAAACAACGTCTTAAAGATACACTGAGTAAGCGTTCCCCACTGCAATTATTTTGATTTACGACCTATCCTTAACCGATTGGTTCAAGAGTAAGAGATCAAATGAAAAAGTCTTTAGGTCTTCATTCTTTTTTCTTGATTTCTAGAGCTAGACAGTGAGCTATGACATCGTCCATCTTACTAGCTTGGTAGTCTGGTAAGATCTCAACCATTTGCTCATTCTGGACAGGGAATTGGCGGTGCACTGTGGACATCTGTTAGAGAAGTGTTTTTTGGACTCTGAGAAGGCTTCCAGCTTTACTATGGAGAACTGTGAAACAACTTGACCCAAGTATGGTCAAAGTTTTGGCCAGGCATCTTTTTGACTCTCCCATGGGAAGCGTTATGAGATAACTGATTGCTATGGGTACTTCCTACATTTCCAGTACAGAATGTGTATAAAAAGTAGCCCAAGAGACTGAAATGCATCTCCCATAAGGAAGGTAAAAATGCCTTGAGTTTACGCTTGGTTACTACATGAGGAGATGTATGCAGTGTTCTTGGCAGCACTGGAGCTGTTCGCCATTGTCTCTTCCAGGATATTTTACTGACTTCTTAGTTTAGCCTACCACAGGTAGGATTTCTAAGTAGCCTCCTTCCCCAGCACTAGCCAGGTCTAGGCCTGTTTAGTTTCCAAACTCAATTGCGTTTGGCTGAATAGAGTTTAGATGTTGATGTATAAAAGATCAAAGAGCTCCCAGTAGAGATGTTTGGGAGGCTGATGGCATTTCAGAGGTATCCAAGGCTGAAAAGGTGGTACCTACTGCTTGCAGGGATCAGTTCTCAGTGTGAACTGCTACATTTGCTCTGCTTGCCTACACTGCCATTCTAACACCCAAACAAAATATTTTGTTTTTTGTGGAGTTAAGTACCAATTCACAAGATAGCAGCCAGGCATACTGTGATTCTCCTCAAAGCTGTTTCATCTCCATCATTGACCTTATAAGTACTGACATAATCTTATAATGGAGTCTAACCACACAGAGTTTATTTTGATCACAAAGGTGGGGAATGAAAGGTTCTCTCTGTGAATATTTAGGCCTGTGGGTGGGGAGAAAGGGAAGAAAATGCAGGAGTCCGAGTTATTAACGTCCATTAAAAACTGACATAGCAGGTCTAAGAAGCTGAGATTCCCCTTACCTGTTTTGTCCTTTCTCTCAGGCTCTTATCCTCATAGTGTGGGTGATTTGTTAAAGTCCTTCCTGTACACAGCTTGACGCCCGCTAAGAGCTGCATGCTTCCAGCAATCACTGCATTCTTTGGAGTATTTGATCTAAGCAAAATATCAACAGTAACTTCACAATAATATCGGTATAACTGACGCAAGAGCAAAATGGCTGCATTTTGTTATTGCAGAAGGTTCTCTGAACTTTCCCCTCTGCCCCTGCAGTTGTTTTGCCACCAGGTAGACAGCGCCCACACTAAGGATGCTACTTAGCCTGGCTGGTGAAGAAGGCTGCATCTGCACTCACTTTGCTTGGAGTGGTTTAACCATGCCACTCTGGTCTGTCCCAGAGGAAGCACAACAGGTTCCATCCAGATTGTGAGGGCCGGGATGCTGTCTGTCGTGGACCAACACCAGCATCAATGTGAAGCTGCCACACAACGGACTCCTGGCCCAAGCAATCACCCGCTCCTGCCAGCAACTGGTCCAGGCTCCATCACTTGTCTGGTGCACAAGGGTGAGGATGAAAGAACATTCTTTGATGGTAGTGTGCCTACCTCCACGTCAGAACTTTGAAAATGACCTTTGAAGTCTGCAGAAGCTTTGAAAATGCAGCTGTGACATGTTCCTTGTTCCAGACAAGTTGTGGAAGTGCTGAAGACTGGGCTGAAACAAGACAGCTGGGGATGGTTAAAGACCTCCTTGAACAGATATACAACTAATCTGAAAAAAGGAGCCCTTGGGACAGTTCTGGACTGGGATCGTGCTGGTCCCATGCAGGATAACACGGATGGAAAGGGTAAAAATCTTCTATGATGGAACAGTTACATCTTGCTACAAGAAATAAGGTAATGTTTTAATGCTACAAGGTGGGAATGAATGAACTTCACAGCTTGAAATATCTGCCTATACCTATCCTTTGGGAAAGAAATCTATTGTTTGTTATTTCAACACCTGTGGAAGGTATCAGGTTGGCAATTATAACTCCTATTAGCACCAGCTAGTTTATCTAAGCTGGTGCAACAACTCATGGGCATTGCTATCCAAAGCATCCAGAGGACATCATGTTGGGATATGAAGGACACAGTAAGCGCAAAAAGTACATCACAGGAAACAGGTTTGAAATCACATGTTCGTATATCTCACATCAACAGCTTCTTGCAGAAGGAAGGATAATTCTCAGGAATAAAGCTTCCTTGAAGGATGCATTCAGAAGTGTCAAAGTCCTAAATGAGTTGTATTTTAAATAAAAGTCAAATCCGTACTGCTATTGCCCATGTTTATCTGCTTGCCAAACATTTGGTTGGCAGCCCAAACAAACAAAGCAAACTAGAGATACCGTTTTCAAGGAAGCTGACTGCATAGACTTTTCTGTATTAATGCCACTTCATATTATCTAAGCTCTCAGTAAATTTTCCATTGAGTTTTCTTACTTAACAGTTGAAAATCTTAAGAGACAACCATAAATGTTTGCAACAGCTCAGAAGAAGATAACTCTTAGAAATGGTGCTCACATACTGCAAGCATTTCTTAAAACTTCTTACAAGGCCAAGCTAATTTCACACAGAGACAGCAAGGATAACATTTTTTAGTAAGCCATTTTTAACTTTTGATAGGAAAAGAAAACCATCACAGTTCTTCTTTGGTTTCTAAGGATAGCTTCTTTTGAAAAATCTCTTTACTCCACTTTAATATTTTATAATTATATTTAAAATATTCAAAGTCACAAATACCATGAAGTAAGGTCTCAGCATATGAATTGGTAGAAGAACTTGATGTTATGCATGTGTAATAATCTTTCTCCATTAGCTGAAGATGAAGTCTGAATTGCAGATGGGATTCAAGACTTCATTCATCTACCTAAAAGGAACTCTAATAAAAGCCAACTCATTTACCATAAAGTCAAATCGGGGAGGAAACTCACTTTCCTTCTCTCTTTTCTCTTTCTCGTTTGTAACGTGCAAACTTGGGATTGTTGGTACTGAAAATTACTTCTGGAAGTAGATGTTCTATTTCATTCATAAAAGGGACACCAGACTTTTCAGATGTTGTTGGACTCAGCTCCCATTAGCCCCAGTCACCAAGGCCAAGCGTCAGGCGTAATGGGTGCTGTGTTCTACGAACACTACAGCAGCCACTCGTAATTTATAACACTTCTAGACTGATCTTCTGCCCAAGGGCTTTGAGTACCGTAAGTGTTTAAAGATAGGGTGTTTTTCCACTGTCAGAAAGTATCCATTTTTGCACCCATTTGGGTGTGAGCCGGATGACTCCATTTCCATCGCGGCACCCATGTGGGACACATTTGTTTCCACTGGCACTCGGGAAATCTGGATCATATGGGTACAACTCAGCCTTTAATCCGGATTAAAGGGAGCCTGTTTCCACATTAGTTTGGCAATGGGATCTAGCGGTGGCTAGGGGAAGGGGGCACCCTGGGGGGGGGGAGCCCCAAAACCTAAGCTTCAAAGTCATTTCGAAGTCACTTCGAAGTCTGTGCAAAATAACTCCAGAGCATCTTTGAAGTCTGTGCTGATCTTCGGAATGAACTTCGAAGTGACCCCGAAGTGGCTCCGAAGTGACTTCAAAGTCACTCCGAAGTCACTTCAAAGTCACATTGAAGTTTACTCTGAAGATCAGCACAGACTTCAAAGATGCTCCAGAGCTATTTTGCACAGACTTCGAAGTGACTTTGGAGCTGCTTCGGAGATTGCACCCCCTGTCCCCTCAAAAACCTGGGGTGACAGGCAGACCCCTCGGGGGTAGGTCCGGATTTCCAAATGGGTGCTCCGGTGTTTCCACGGCAGGGAGGCTAGGACCCATTGCTACTGTGTGCTAGACCACCCATGGAAACACACTGGGTACTTCCCTTAATCCGGATCTACTAGATCCGGATTAAGGGAAGTACCCATTCCCTAGTTCCGGATCTTCTTAGATCCGGATTAAAGGAGCGCGGTGGAAAAACACCCGTAGTTTAATATCACAAGCTTTGGGTTCCTCCAGACAGCACATTATAATGCAGAGTTTGCCTTTACTTCAGAGTAAAGTCCCTTTGCAGGGAAAAGCTTGTCCTCAAAAACTCCAATTCTCCACTGCAACAGCCCCTCTCTATCTAAGAGGTCCGCTGCTTTTCAGGTGAAGGTGAGCTCTGCTGAGTTCTCACACAGTTCACCCAAACATCTGGGACAATGTGGAGGAACAGAATACTCCACAGTTAATGGCTATGTAAGAAGTAGGGATGTGCACAATGTTTTTTTTTTGTATTTGATTTTTATCAAACCTAACACAAGAAAATTCATATTCATTCAAATCGATCCCCTTCGAATATGGTAGGATTCGTATTCGATACAAATGTTCAATTCCATGCAAATGCACATGAACAGCATACGGATCCTATATACGAAGCTCATATGAAGCCTCATATGAATGTATCAAAACATTCCATTTGAATTCAAATGCCAATCTTCTAATGTGTCAATATTTGATTCTAATTGAATATCCGAATTTGGCCAAATTTTGAACGTTATGAATATTTGTGCAAATCCCTAGTAAGAATTGAGTTATAACATGCAGATACCGTGGAATACTGTAAACCCTGTCTGGCAAGTTGGCAAGTGGGATGCACTTCATAGCTAATTCTGATTTTATGCTACCGTGTTAACCTTATGAACAGGCACCTTCCCCTACGGTCACATTTTAATAAATAAACGGGCTCTGGCATCTTGTAATAGAGCTGGGATGACTACGGGGCTGCCGAGGTTTCACCACACAAAACCTCAGCACCATGGAACAGTTGTCACTCTTGTGGTGGTGTGGGATGGAGGCAGGATTTGGCACCTCACCTTCACCGGATGGCACTTTGATCCCGAGCCTATCAAGGGGAAACAACCAAAGGCTGCCTCCCCTAGTTCTCCCTGACCTGTTGTGCAGCTCAGCCCTAGCCATCCAACTGAGGTTCTTGGACAACAGTAAGAACAGAAGCAGTGTTGACGTGGCACGTGCAGAGGAACAACAAAAACGGCAAATGGCACAAAGATCAGGGAAAGTGTCTGAAAAAGCCAAACCCCTGGAGGTGAACGTCAGGCCCTGCACCTGGCTTGGCAGGTGCTGTAGCATTTCAAGTGGTAAAGGATGTGCATGAATATTTGTAACACTAGAAAATTACGAATTTGGACATTCAAATTGAACTGAATGTTTTGATACAATTGTATGAAGCTTCGTATGGGATCCATATGCCCTTTGTATGCATTTGTGTGGCATTCATATGGGATTGAACATTCTTACTGTATATGGACCCTACCACATTTGAAGGGGATCCATTCGAACGAATACAAATTTTCTTGCATTTGATTTGATACGAATCGAATAAAAAAACCATTCGTGCACATCCCTAGTAAAGTATGTTTCTATCAAATGAGCAATAACTGGAGTTGAGAAGCTATCAAGCTTCTGTTCTAGCCATCGACACTGACTTTGTCACCTTTTCCCCTAGGGTGGCCTCTAGATGGGATGATAACCTCAGCGCCCCTCTGCAGCCGCTGCTGAGCCACCAGACACAGCAACCGGAAGCTGCAGGGTCTGCGTGGAATCCCTGCACAGCTGCTTCCAGTTAGACAGATGCAATGACCGGAAACTGCACAAAGACTCCACAGCTGCTTCCTGTCAGCCAGACAGGAAGTTCTGATTGACCGCATCATCCCCAGAAACTCTGGAGTAAAAAGCTGCTGCTGCGAAGCATCAGGCTTTTTTACTTCTGGGAATGAGGAATGCTACATGGATATGGCGGGTGATCTAAGCTGCAAGTGTCAGACATTCACACTGTGAGATGTCCTGTGGGAAAGGAAATCTCATGCGAGGCTTCAAGGCCAAAGTTGTTGAAACAGTTTAGCAACAGATCCTGTTACTGTATTCATTACTATGGCTGCTCGAGTCCAGTTTTGCCATGGGAACTCACAGCTCCCGAGAAAAGCTGACTCCAGCAGCAATTCTGCAGCGTGATTGGACATGAGGAGCCATTTGACTATGTGTGTTGTGAATCATATTCTTCCACTCACACACACGTATTCTTCTTTCACTCTTACTTATCTTATGACAATTACTTATCATGCATTTATTCACGTATCCGTGCATTTAACCACCAAGTACTTTTACCAAGTACTTTATTTTATAAACCTCCTTCCGGATGGACTGCCAACTCAACTCCTTGTCTTGGGACAACCCTGTTGACCAGCCTGCTGCGCTTGTACCTGGATGCTCTTTCTCAGGCCGAATCTCTGCTAACAGTGATGCCCTGCAGAAGCTTTCGTCCTGCCTGGAGGTACCTCCACTTTTACTCTCTTATGCTCCTCCTGACTTGCCAGACTGGGCACAGCAGCACGTGCTACGATTCTACCCCTGCAAAGCCAATACTTTGAAAAATGGGAAATATCCACGAATTCAACTTCAGGTGCCGTGGCTGAAATTGCAGGCAAGCAGAAGTGAAACTATTTTCACACCACAGCCACTAGAGGGGGACAATCAGCCAGGATGCCTCTGGCACTTACCCCAGGTGTACCAAACCCCTCTGATCAAATCCTCATACCTGATGCAGTCGCTAAACAGCCTCACCCTGAATCTTACACAGCCAATGTGCTTCAAACAACCAAATGACACTTTTCCATTACGGAAAAACGAAGCAATTTTTACAAATGTCTGAACAAATGATGTATAAAATGAAAGGATAATTTGTTTTTATAGGTTTCTGCCAAGCTCCATAACCAGGCTGCCCAAGCTGCAAACAATTTATTCTGCAAGAAATGTCACTAAATAATGACAAGGACTTACAGGTCAAACTGATTTACATTATGTAATTTAAATGTCATTCCAAGCGAACCTGATGGCATTTTGAACAAATAATCTCATTTATTTCTGAAGCTCTAAGCTTCAACAAGTTAATTACTGCTAAACTAATGGGGTAAACTGAATACCATGATACAAAATGGGAACCTCTGCTTTATCTACACTTTTAAGAATTATAGGATTACTACAAAATAACTCATTTACAACAGAAAGCTTTAATGGGAATTACAGGGTTGAATGTAAGGCCCTTTCCGCACTTGCTATTAGTGCAGAATAAAAAGGGGTCTAGGGACCTCCCTTTCCACATACTGCTGGGGCTTCAGCCCCTCCTGCTACACTCCACCTGCACACAGGATGGCGTGTAACTGAGGTAATGTGGTGAAAATGGCAGCCCTAGTTCAATCGACCAGTCCTAGGGATGTGCATGAATGTTTTTCTTTTTATCCGATTTACATCGAATCGAATGCAGGAAAATTCGTATTCGTTCGAATAGATCCCCTTTGAATGATGAATTTGAACAGGATGAATTTGAGCTTGTGAAGACGGAGGATGTGAGCAAGGCCCCCTCTGGGCTTAGCTTGCCAGCCTGTACTCTTAATCCACGATCCGCCGGATCCTGTTTGTAGGTGTGAGGGAGGTAATGGTTTGGATTGGGAGGAAGCAAATGCATCCCTGAGGGAGGGGGTTGTACCTCCATCTTTGAAGGAGGCATCAATATGCCCCATTCCTATTTCCAATCATCCCTCCTTACGGAATGTTCTGGAGAAGGTCACTAGGCAAAGAGAAGGTCACTAAGCTTCAAAGAGTCCTGAAGATGTGGATTTTCTAACCCATATTCAGAAGTTAGGTTTCAGTTATGGCCACAGCATTGAAACTGGTCACACTAGCTGTTGACAATACCCTGTTGGACTGGAACTCAGGTAATTTGACCCTCTTGGTCTCTCAGCAATTTTCAGCACTATCAATCATAGGCTGTTTCTACCCTTACCTGCTGTGGACCACTTGAGTGAGACAGGATCAGCTACAGCAGTCCACCCATCCTGGAACTAAGTGATCGGCAGCTGGATGACTGTTCTGGAACAACCTCACCTGGCCCCAAAGCTTGCACGAGCTCTTATCGGCATGAACAAAAGCTCCTGGTCTAAGAGGCCCCAGGTGACCCATCTAGCACCATGCTTGGTTGCACCACCAAAATGGGTCCCCTTGCTGAACCAGAACATGGAGGCATGTGCCTTCTCACACTGTTCCATGGTTCAGTTTACCTTTTTTTAAAAAAACAAAACAGCTGCCTAGTCCAGTCTTTATAGGGCTGCCTCCAGATTCGCGGAATAAATCTATATCTAAAGGTACAATTGCAGCTTACCTGCTGCGCAGCGACCACCAGACGCACTGACTCAAAAAGCAGCTCTGCAGCTTATCAGAAGCTGTGAGAGCTGAGTCGGTGCATGCCGCCATGCAGGCGGAGGCAGCCAATCACATCTGAACCGCCCTCCTGCTCTCGTTGTGCTGCTCTTACCATTCTGCCAAGACTGGCGAGAAAATTAGAATTTTCTTTATACTGCGTGAGTGTCCTTAGATCAGCATTAAGGTAAGTGCGCAATGCCGATCGGATAATGTGATTCCATGGCGATGCATCGATTGGCGTGTGTGATGCCTCCATCACAACTGCGCATTCCACTGCGCAATATAAACAAGTCTGGAGTCAGCCAAGATCGCTCCCTCCATTTTGAACAATAGGGGAGTTTTCCACAGCTCCACTGAGCACAGCACCTTTGTTCATACTTAAATGAACAGGTACACTCTACCTATGGCTACCACTCTTCCATTGGTCTAAATACAATGGTCCATTTGCTGATGACAAAGGATTGGTTTTGACCTATAAAGCCAATGGAGTTCAGTCCTAGCTATGTCTAAGCCTCTCTTTTCTATCCAGTTCTTCCAATTAGTACCTGCCCTGTGTATCTGGCTCAATTCTTAAATCTTAATATCTCTGGCCCTTGTGAAGTATCTGAAACCAGGGGCAGGAAAAGATCATTTTAGCTTGTATTCCTTGCTCTTTGAAACTCTATAAACTGAGAATGAGGGAGTTCCTTCGCTGATGTTTTTAAAAAAACTAAAAAGCATATTTTTTCACCTGTGCCTTTGGTGTTGCTTAAGAGGGTGACGATTACTAATTACTTTAGTTTTTTACTTTTAGTTTGACATTTAGTTTTCTACTTTAATTACTTCATTTGGGAGGGGAACAGTGCTGAGTCTTTTGAAATCACGGGATACAAATCTAAGATTTTTAGAAAACAATGATGGAATAGTGGCCTATCTATAGGGCTGGTTGAAATTAGGCGTGTCCCACAACCTTTGTTTCACATGTGTTCCACCAGCACCAATGCGGTCTTGGAACTCCTAGTACAAAGAAAGAGTTCAGAGACTTCTGTACCAATATTTTTCTTCAAACAGGATTCCCAAAACAGAGTGGGTAGATGGGAAGGATGCTGGTAATATTGTAAACTGATTATAACCTGCTCCAAGACTTGGTCTTCCAGAATGGTAGAGAATAATGCCTCCATCCTTTTCTATCCAATGCACAGCATTGGATACCTGGTTGAATTCTGGTGATTATTTAATTTTCCATTATTCCAAATAGGGATATTTCTTAAAAACAACAACAACAAAAGATTCATGTCTTGGGCAGCTAGAGGGATAGGCTAGCATCCTCTTCCTCACCATCAACTCTGTTTTGGGGGCCCTGGCTTGAGAACCCCCCGCTCCACATCTGTGACATCTGTGAATAAATACAATTAATTTGTGAATTATTATTGCTGTGGATATGCAACAGTAAGCAAATAGCTAGTACTGAATGAACACTGTATGGATCTGAAACCATACATTTATTAAGAAGGGTGATTTCGCACTGGTCTGTATACTGGACCAGCAAAGTGCACTTGGAACTTAATTTCCATAAACTGGTGTGTTCTAATGGAGGCCCTGGCTGGGATGTGCACAAGGGATACTTACTACTCTGGCATATTGGTCAGTGGAGAATTGCCCTAAGGTTCAATCTGCGAACACAGTAGAATGATGCTACTGTTGGAGGACCAAATGACTGAGGGTTCTTCTAGATGGAAAATTCCCTCCAAAGAGAAAATTAGGACAATGGGAGCAATGAATCCATATACGTATATTTTCAAAACTGTGATTTTTTTCCCCACCTGTATTTTGAAATGGCCCTTTTATCACTTCAAACTATTGTACATGTAGACCCTCCCTTGTGGCTCACGGGCTGCGATCCACCATTAAAGAGGAAGTATAATAAGAGAACATGAAATAAAGCATGCTGTACTGCATGGAATAGTTCAGATCCTTTTAGACAAACATTTCTTAAGCCTGACAGGCTGTCACGATAAATCTGGCTTGCAAATTATATTTTGATTGAAAGCAGACACAAAAACCTTTAGGAGATAGAAAACTGCAAGCCAAAAAGGAAAAAAGGAAAAGAAGCCACTCTACATAGAAAACCGTGAATGTGATAAAGTTCAGCTGAACTTTTAAAGGGCTGAATGAGGAATGACGGAATCATTTTTGACATCAGGAGCTTACAAGGCAATGAAAACTATCGGCCCCCGTTTCAGGTGCAAAGCATAAATTGGCTGTCGACCGCCATTAATGCAAAAGTAATTAACTTCTCCTTACATGCATAACATTCACCCTTCGACACAATAAATTCCAAATAGCAAACAACAACAAAGAAAGCGTCTGTCATGATTTAAAAGGAAAAGAGGATAAGCAGCAGTTTAGTATTCTGTGCTCCGGGCTCGGGTGAAAAACTGCTCTCATTGCAACCAGTCAAATCCAGTTTGTGGCTGCAACCAAAGCCCTATGTATATTTTATGTATAAATCTATATATAAAACACTGCATATTGCACTCCAGAGACCAGGGCTATCAAACATTTAGTATCACTTAATACAGAAGTGGTACTAAATACCCCTAGCTGGTGAACATTAGTCATGAGAATGTGTCAATATGGTAGCAACGGAGTGGAGATGACTCGCGTGTGCTTTCAGAGGGTTGCCCAAGATTTATATTACCTATTTACTCATGAATAATTACATTGTCCAGTCACCTTGTAAAAAAAGACACTGCAAAGAGGTAAGAGGTTTCTTTAGATTGCAAAGCCCCCCCCCCCCCCCCCGCCTGTTTTTAAAGAACATTCAGATTAGGGTCTTCAAATGCCTCCTGGGCCAGTCCAAGTGCCACTTCCGGTAGAGCAGTTAAGGGATAGGCAAGACTAAAATTTCTTCGTCACGCTGCCTAACAATGGATTTTGCTTCAAGGAGAGACTGACATTAGGGAACTGCCATGGGATGGAGAACAGCTCTCCGCTTCTTCTCAAGCTGTATAAAAGGTCACTTCCATCCTTTGGAAAATCAGCCCAGCAATTCGTATGTTCTGCGCTTTCCCAGCTTTCCCAAGCAAACCAGCAGCCTTCAGATGCTAAGAAGGGAGGTTATTGAATGCTACAGGTGGAAAGTGCTTTGGCAGAATCACATCCACATGAAGAATTATTACAATGTTTGATCCTTGCAATTTCTCCCTTGTGATCTTAGTTTTCTTGACCCCATGGCAACCCCTTGCCCTAGAAAAAGGATATGGAGGCATAGATGGATTTCGCACCTTCGCTTTGCCAGGAAAACCTCCCGAGAAAGTGAAGATGGGGGATAGTTCCGGCATCTGTACTTTGGGAAGCTGGATGGATTCAGAACCTCATTGCTACCATTACAGCGGTGATCACAGAAACGCAGCAATGGTGCCAACATACCTGCATGGCGCCATTGCTGTGGTGATGGGATGAGGCAGGACTAACAGCGTTTGTGCTGCCCCTCCCCAAGCTCCATTCAAACATTTTCAGCAGACAGAGGTGTGAATGGAGGCATGCCTGCCAGCAGGGAGCATAGATGTAGAGCTCCAGAGTAGGTCCTGCACATGTGGAGTTGTGCCTGGGGAGGAAGCAGTGAAGCTCTGTGCAATGTGGACAGTTCAGGCAGCAACTTCCCTGGGAGTTCCCCCCATAGGCCAATGTGGAAAGGCTCAGTCTGCACCTCCCCAACATCTGGACATCCACTGATAGCAGTCCGGGTTGCAAAGCAATTACTGTCTCTGTCCAAGGAAGGCAGAGGCTGAGCAGAAGAACAGAAATAGCACAAGCTCATTCCAATAAGCTTCTGGGGATAGATGAACTGTGATGGCAGGGGAATAATTTGGTTGGCCAAGTCCAGACCCAAGACCACCAACATTTTAGCCCAAAACTCTAGCTGGAGGTTATAGAAAGGAGCTTCCGGGAGAGTATTTGCAATTGTTCCACTAACTTCACTAACAAAGCTTCCAGATATCACACCGTCCGATTTCTAGAATCAATCAACATCGGCCAATGATAGAGGCAAAGAACATTTATCTTCTCTAGATGGTTTTTCTGATTTTAAAGTAGTAAAAAAAAAAAAAATTAAAATCCTCTTACTTAATCCAGTCCATCAGCTCCACTGTGTCTGGGTCGTAGAATTCTCTCAGCTCTGAAAGCTCAGCCACCAGCCCAGGCCAGGACTACAGTAAGAAAAGCCATGTATAGAAAAAAACACAGAGAGTAATCCACACACTGTATACTAGAGGATAACTCAATACTTCAGTAGTTGGGAAACAGCTGCTTTTATGGTACTTGTAGAAAACATAAGAAGAAATGGATCATTTGCTCAGGTTGATAGCAGCTCTCTTAAAAATACACAAGAAGAACTTTGAAAACTGATGGGGACAGTATCTTCTTGTCTGAGCAACATCTCAGAAAACACTTCAACAACTCACTAGTCAATTAATGTGTTTTCCAGTAGGAGCAAACCGACAAACTACACTAGCCTGAAAATGCACAAGATTCATTCATTCATTCATTCATTCATTCATTCATTCATTCAGTCAGTCAGTCAGTCAGTCAGTCAGTCAGTCAGTCCTATACCCAAAGGTCTCAGGGCAGGTAACACCATTTAAAACCAAATATAAACGTAATAAAACAACAACAATGCCTGAAAGTGGGGAGAGAAAGCTATATCCTTAAAGCTCAGGGCTAAGAGGTGCATCTTCATGGCCTTCCTAAACATGTAAAATGAAGGTGCCTGATGCACCTCAAGGGGCAGACTATTCCCTATTCTGGGAGCCATCACCAAGAAGGCCCTATCCCAAGTGCTCACCCCTTTTGCTGCTGAGGGCGGTGGTAAGACCAGGAGGGCTTCCTCTACAGATCTTAAGGCACGGGCAGGTCAATATGGAAGAAAACAGTAATTGCTTTGTGGAAAGGAAAGCGGCAAGGTATAATGAGAATGTGGCAGTAAGAGCTGGGGAACATTTAACTGGTTTCTCTGTTTGGCATTTTTAACCCCCATGAGGTTTCCCACTGATTACAACAGTAAAAGCAATACCTGGAGACCCCATAGAAGAAAAAGTGTCTGTGGCCTTTGGGACTGCAAAATTACAAACAGAGAAGGGGTTACGTGGCTATGATTCACGAAGGTCTGCACTGAAGACACCACTGGAGCAATCATAGCTGGAGCTAAAGACATAAATCTTTCCAGCAATCTATTTGAGCTTACAGACACCATGTGCTTCCAAAGAGGCTTTCATTGTCTTATTCAAGATTAGATTATAATCTCACCTCTCGCAGGGGATTTTTTTTGGGGGGGGGGATTGAGAGGGGGAAAACAGCTAATGCATGGGGAAAAACTGTAACCAAAGAAGACTATGCAAACTAATTCTTGTACTCCAGATGTTATGGATGCCCAGTTACAAGAAAACTTTAGGGCATAACTGGTGTTGCATGTACAAAAACTGGAATTGGCTTGGGAGTAAAAAGAGGTTTAGAGGCTTCACATGGCCTTATGTGGCTGTCCCTAAATATATGGGAAAGATAATACAGAGAGGACCACAAAGACGGGTGATGCAAAGGGTATTAAGTGCCTAGGCTGCAGGCACATCACTGTGAGATGCATAAATATGAAGGTGGCCATTTGGGGGCACTGCATTTAGGGGCAAAACTAAAGTTAAGGAGTCCCCTTCTCTGTTTTCTGTAATAGAGGTGGTCATGGCTGAGAGAATGGCCTGCACCAGCCATTTATGCAGTGGACAATGGGTCATTTTTGCATGTGTCAGCACTCTGAAGCCTCCTCCTGTATAACAGTGCAAGAGTCCCCCTCAACTCATTTTAAATCAGGACCCCCTTTTCAGTTTCCCACTATTAGAAAGGCCTCTTTGCATTAAGAAGGCCAGCCTGGGCAAAATGAAAGCAGTCACTTTTTCTGAGACTCATAGGACAGCACAGATGTCCACTGAGAAACTGACTAAAGGATAAGAAGTTGGCTTTTCTACCCCACTTTTCTCAACCATTTAAGGGGACTCAAAGTGGCTGACAAACCTTCTGTTCTTCTCCCCACAACAGAACACCCTGTGAGGTAGGTGGGGCTGCGAGAGCTCAGAAGAAAGCTGTGACTAGCCCAAGGTCATCGAGCTGGCTTCATGGGGGGCGGGGATGGAATCAAACCCAGTATTCCCAGATATAAGTCTGGCTCTGTAACTACTAGACCAAACTGCCTGATACCTGTTGTGAAAACCTTTACTGCTGGGAACCTTTTGGTTTGCTAAAACTATCTTTCTAGAAACCAGAAAAAATGCTCTCTGCAAAACAAACAATCATGTGCGAAGAGGCACTTTGTGTATCTTATTCATGAAACTTTTTAATCATGTTTTCTGAAAGCAGAAACAACGTAAGAAATCCCACGTTTTCACTGCACACGAAATAACCAATGCACCAAACTATCTATTAATAGTAGTATATCACAGTGGTTTCTTGTCTTATGCTTTTAATTTACTCACATTCTTACTCTATAACAAGCATAAACTGCTCTTTTAAAAAATATATATGGACATTTGAAGATGAACTGATAGAGGATTTGATTTGCTGATGTACATCTCAGAAGGAAAAAGTCAGTTAAAAGAGAGTTCTCTTCAATCTGTGTATGCATCTGTATGCATAAAATCTCATGTGTACTATGTGCTGCCTGAAACCCTCTTCATAGAAGCAGCACAATTAGATCACATAGCGTATTTCCCCACTGTCAAAAAGTATCCATTTTTGCACCCATTAAGGACCCATTTGGATGTGAGCCGGATGACCCCATTTCCACCACAGCACCCATTTGGGATCCAATTGTTTCCACTGCCGTGGGGGAAATCCGGATCAAATGGGTACTTTCTGTCCTTTAATCCGGATTTTCTGTAGTCCCCATTAATGGGGTCTACAATGGGGTCTTCTGCCAGAAAGTCCGGATTAAAAGGAGCCTGTTTCCACAGGAAACAGGCAATGGGGTCTAGAGGAGGCTAGGGGAAGGGGATGCACCCATGGGGGGGGGGGAGCCCCGAAGTCCTAGCTTCGGAGTGATTTCGGAGTGATTTCGAAATCATTCCAAAGTGACTCCGAAGTCCCTCTGAAGAGATCGGCAGAGACTTTGAAGCTGCTCCGGAGTCCCTTTGGAGTGCCTCCGAAGTCTGCACTGATCTCTTTGGAGAAACCGGCGGTGAGACTCCGAAGTCCCTCCAAAGCGATTGGCAGAGACTTCGGAGTCTTGCCGCCGGTCTCTCCAAAGAGATCAGCGCAGACTTTGGAGGTGCTCCGAAGAGACTCTGGAGTGGCTTCGAAGTCTCTGCCGATCTCTTTGGAGGGAGTTCGGAGGGGAGTCCGTGCGGTCTGTGCTAATAGCGCACGGACCGCGCTGAGAGCTCCGGAGCCACTCTGAAGTCCTCGGCGATCTATTTGGAGGGACTTCGGAGTCATTTCGAAGTGATTTCAAAATCACTCTGAAATCACTCTGAAGCTGGGACTTCAGAGACATCTGGGGTGACAGACCGACCCCTTGGGGGTCGATTAAGTTTCCCCACATGGGTGCAAAGGTGTTTCCACGGGAGGGGGGTTAGCACCCATTGCTAATGGGTGCTACACCTCCTGTGGAAACACATTGGGTGCTTCCCTTAATCTGGATCTACTAGATCCGGATTAAGGAATGTACCCATCCCTTAGATCTGGATCTTCTTAGATCCGGACCTAAGGGCTGCGGTGGAAAAACATCCATAGTCAGCTGACATGTGTACCACTGATTCATCACAGCCTTTTTCCAAGCAGTAGTATAGCCCCATATAAGCAACAAAAACATACAGCAGAGAATACTAACAAATTCTGATAGAAGAAACCTGAAAATAACAGAAGAAACGACCCTACCTTGTAACAGAGATATAGTAATAAAAGTATAGGTATTAAATATCTAATCACAGATACCTAGAAAAGAAAACAAAAGTTATGTTAACTAAAAAAAATTCAGATCTCCATCACAACCATAGTTTTGAAATTAGAAAGTCAGCATTAATAGCAATTACTCTTTTTGTATGTGTAACAAATATTTCTTCCTATCCTCATAAAAATAACCCGATGTAACTGAAAGATCCCCTAGTGAACACATCTTGCCTACTGTAGTGTTAGATTTGGGGCTATCTTTTAGTACCATTCAGTAACTAGAGCTAGTTCAAAATTCTGCAGCCAGGTTACTCACTGATGAGGGCAAGGCTTTCCTGCCTTGACTTAATTAAATTAGCTGCCCGCTTATTTCCAGCAGAAATTTAAAATGATAGTGGCTGGTGCTGTTATTAGTAGTTCATCAACATAACACAGTGATGGCGAACCTTTTGAGCTCGGTGTGTCAAAATTCGCAAGAACACCTAGCTTAACTCGGGTGCTGTGTCACATCTAGAAATAGCCATAATTTTGTGATATTTGTAGCTCTAGTATAAAAAGTTTATTGTTGATATATGTATTTTATTAAAAGCAAAAACAAATAACTCTTTACGTTAGTGACTTTTGTTGCTGAATTTCATTTGCTAAATCTTCAGCTGAAAGTTGGTATTTCGTACAGTTCAAGAATAAGCAAGCACTACACGTCCAGGTGCCAGGGTGATCACGCAGGTCACCCAAAAGTGCTTGGCGTGTCACCTGTGACACGTGTGTCATAGGTTGGCCATCACTGACAAAACGTAACAAATAAACCCAAGCAAACATAAAACAACATCAAATTAAAAAATAGAATAAAAAATAGATACATGTAACATTCCAGCAAGATTCATTAAGGTTGTATGCATGGCCTGGGACATTTTTTTTTAAATTTAAGACACTGAAATGTATACTGATTATCTTTGTGCCTTCCTAACATGAAGTGAGGCGAGAAAGAATAGGCTTTGCACTGGGTCCCATGGGGTTTGCCCATTTTTTTACATCCAGAATTTTTAATATCCTTCTGATGGAGATCTGTATATATTTTATGTGCATGCACTGCCAAAGTCTTTTATGTACGTATGCATTTATGAGAAAAAATTACAATTAACAAACAGCAGATAATTAAGAATTAGTTCCTTACATGGCAAAGTACGTTGCTATGCTGCCTGTGAAAAATTATGCTGTATATGCTGCTGTTCTTGTGATTTTTCAGCAGCTACCCATAGCTTCTGCAACGTCACCATCTAGTGGACTAAAGGGGCATTTTTTTTTGGGGGGGGGAAATGGCACTAAACTTTCAAATGACATCCCAAATACCAATTTTAACTGTGCGTATGAGGGATGTCCACAAACTTTTTTTTTGCATTCGAATTTGAGTCAAACAGAATATCCAAACACTCGATTCGATTTGAATGTTTAGAATCCAAATGCAACAAAATCCAATTCGAATCAAACACATTTGAATCTATTTGTTCAAATGTTAGATTCGAATATGAAGATATGAATGTCGACAACATTCGTGTTATACGTGTCTGTACACATTCCGTAGGCATCCTGTATGATCCCATATGCATCCTGTTTTTGTCCCATAGTATCAGCACAAATGCGTACAGATACGTATGAGATTCGTACAGATACGTATGTAACACATCCGTATCTGTGCTTTTGAATGTTTCGAATCATTCGAACGAATGTTTTGGAACATTTGAAGTTTGTTCGAATGTTTAAATTCGAATGTGTAGACATTCTATTCAAATGTCCATATTCGATTGAACTTCAAATGTTTAAAGAATTTGTGCACATCCCTAGTGTGTATATCCAAAAATGGATATTCACTCCATTACAAATCTCTTTAAAGCAGATGATCTTTCGACTTACAGCAATTCTGCACTGGTTGGAATAGCAGTCCAGCCAGCGTACTAGAAGCTCCCTTCTGCACGCTGATGCAGTCTGTGGAAGCCCCACCCAGAGCCCAGGAGCCAAGGTCCCTAGTAGGTTGGCTGGTCCAATATAGTGGTCAGTGCAGAATTACCCTTAAATCATTCTGAAGACCGAAGTTTGCATATATGAAAGAAAATGAAGAAACAAAATCTAACAGCTCTAACCCTATGTGGTGTGTAAACTCGGATACTTCTCAGGATCATTCCCCACATTTCACTACTGCATAAACCGGAAGCTGAAAACACACACACATGAGAAGTCCAAAGATATTTCATCCTGCAAGGTAAAGAGAAAGAAAGAAAGCATGTGAAACCAAGCTGAACAATACGTTAGGATTCATACTAAGAAATACCCTAGTTTTCATTCCACAATACACAATATCTTAAAAGGCGAATATGTAGTCAAGACTTTAAAATCCAGGAGGTACAATTAGAAGTATTTAGGGATGCGCAAAATAAATTCATATTTGCAAATTTGATTGAATATTTCAAATTCACAGACATTTGCATCAAATCCGGTTTTTCAAATATCCAAAACTTCAGTCAAAATGAAGCTGTCTCCCACTTGCAAAAATGAACAACTCAGCTGAGCATTCATATTTCACTGCATTTTTGGTTTTGAAAAGGACTTTTTCAATGAGAAAAAAGGTCTTTTTCTTTGTGAAAAAGTTCAAAAATGAATGTGAAAATCCAGTTTTTTTTATTTCATGATTTGACAGCAAAATGAATGAATGATGTGATTTTCAATTTGACATCAAAACGAACGCGTTTTTCCCTCCTCCTCCAATACCAGTTCTATTTTGTAGGACAATATAAGATACAGAGGGGCACAGGATATGAAAGAGGAGTGAGGAGTAGTAATACAGCCCTTGCTTGTCTGCTTTATTTTTATGTGCCACATGCCCCACATAGACGCTCCGGTGTAAGTCAGATAAAAATTACCTCATTGTGCTTAAAGCCAGCAATCCAAACAAAATACTGTGCCCTAAATTGTATGCGATGCCTGGTTTCAGCAGCATTGTACACCTTTGTAGTTTATCTGTGTTTTTGATGACTGAAGGACCACTGAGTGAGGAAAAAAGAAAAGAGAAGAACATTGTGCTATACTTCACAATAAATTATTTTGAAATAAGACGTTTATATGCAGTTCACAGTAACCTCTTGATACCAGGAAAAATAAAACATTCTTAAGCAGTACTAATAGATCTTTCATTTTCACTAAGGGCTTTAAATATTCCCCTGTGCAAGATTTTCTGCTTTCAAGCTGGACTGGCAAATGGTGGAGCACGAATGAAATAAATTTTAAAAAAAGTAATTTTATTTGCACATTTCTCTCTGCTCAGGTTAAGCATGTCATGACAGAGGCCGACAGGTAAAGAGGGGAAAAACAAGCAGAAAGTTTGCATACAGATGCAAAAATGTCAAATTTCAGTGGTTGCCTTTCCCCTCTTATACTAAATAATACTGTCTATCAGGCTAATAAATTCATCTTGATAGAGAACATGAATTAAACATGGCTGAATCTGTCATAAATTGAGGTTGTTGCCACTGCAAACAACAAAGGTTAGCCATGATCAGCTAACAGAATAAATCAGGCAGTGTAGATGGCATAGTCAACAAGGAAGAACAATGAGCCAGTTTGGTCTTGCGGTTAGAGGGTCGGACTTTTTTCTTGCAGTCTCCTGGTTTGATTCCACATTCTACCACAAAGTCAGCTGGGTGACCTTGGGCTAGTCACAGTTCTCTTTCTGAGCTATCGCAGCCCCACCTGGCTCACAGGGTGATTGTTGTGGGGAGAAGAGAAGATCTGAGTCCCCTTAAGGCTGAGAAAAGTGGGGTATAAAAGCCAACTCTTCTTCTGCATCATCTTCATCTGATGCACATTTTGGGAGGATAAAGGGAGCAAAGACGTTTGAGGGGAGATTTTTTATCACACCAGTTCTTTCTTCAGACCTGGTTTACCATTTCACATAAAATGAGATCTCAGGAATGTTTGAAACTATTTGTACTTAAACTCCCCTGGTTTAATTTGAGGATTATAGGTTTATGTTGCAGTAAGCAACATCTGTATTATTTTCTTGCTTGTAATATGTCAGTAATATAACAGTTTAATACTATAAGCTATGTGACAAATATGTCTTATAACTTTCTGTTAATCTGTTCCTCTTTTTTAGTAACCAGGAAGAAAAAAAATGCATACACCAGAATTAAATCCCCCAAGTTATGAGCTGCCATACCTGAGATTTTGAAAAGCCACAACAGCAGCTGATGTAGCCATTACAAAGAGCACAAATACGTAGACATAAAAAACAAGTGTATCTGAAAGTCTTGTGAAAGTATTAAGCGGTAAGAAACCAAAAGCTTCTTCACACAGGTACAGGTTAGCATCAAAATCCCTAAAAGGAAAAGGAGAGAAACAGAAATAATGACGAATGCTCCAAAATCCTTGACAAGATGTAAAAAAACCCCTAAAACTAAAAATACCAAACTACTCCCAGGGTTGTACATTAATGTGAGCCATGAAGTGTTAATGTGAGCCATGAATCAGACAGAATACGCAAGAGCAATTGCTCTCCAGCACAGACAGAAGTGAACTATAAGAAAATAACTTTGCTTCTGAACTATTGCTAATATCATACCTTGTTGCTCCAAATCCAAACTTCGCTTTCAGAAATTTAAATATGTGCTCATCTGATTCCAGATTAAGGACTTTCTATGAAGAGAAAATAATAAAAAGTTACAACTTTGTGCTTGCTATGAAAACAAACGTCCTCTAGTACTATTCCTATTATGACTTTTTACAAGTTATCACATTTATGTTTGGATGCTTTATAAAGGTTTGGAACAGTTTGTTTACTGTTTTAAATGAAGCAGTAATAGCCCGGAATCACAATTTATCTGGTGTAAAAATGCCCAAGAAGTGGTTGAGAGGTGGTAGTAGCTGCAACATACTAGTGGTCCCATCCCATCTCCAATTCAAGTTTTAAAAACGCATGTACATGGAGCCTTCGTAACATCTGTGTTACTTCTCTGAAGGTTTTAAATTCTTTCTATGTTTATGCTGCTATTTAATTTCAACCAACAGACTGGCACTTTTTATACAAATATGTTTTTTGGTGTTTCTTTGTTTTTATTCTTTTATATTACCTGAAATTGTTTCTTCCTTTCCATGAATTGTCTACAGTGCTTCATAACTGAAAATTAAGAACATAAGAGGAGCCCTGCTAGATTGGGCCATAACCTATCTAGTCCATCATCCTGACTCACACAGCAGCCTACCAATTGTTCCTGGATATTCATAAACAGAAGACCAAAGCAAAACCATCACCTGGGATGAATTTGCACTTCAGCCCTTAGCATGCAATTAGACAACATCTGGGCAGGTGCATGCTAGAAATGCTCGCTGCCCACCCAGAAGTTGCCTAATAGCAAGCTAGCTGTGGAGTAAGAAATTGTGCTCCGCAAGCTTACTAACCTGTACCAAAGACTTACCTGAACCGTCCAGCAGTGACCATCCATCCCTCTGCTGGACAGAGAGGTCAATGCAGCTGCCGTGAAAGTGCGCTGGCAGCTCCACTAACTTCTTGATGCGGAAGCAACTGCGCAGAGTGTCAGCGTCATCAAAGCAACAGCACTGGCGCATGCACACTTGTGGAGGGTGCCACACCCAAGATGCCAGTGCCCTAAAGAGGAGTGGCCCCGGGACTGATTGCAGGTGAGTGATCAATCATGCAGGGCGTGGGCTGTGTGAGTGCTAGTCAATATTAGGTGACTGCGCTTCTTTCCCGTCCACAGGATGACATGCGTCAAAATGCCCCTACTCTCAGTTCCCTGCAAATGGCCTTCAGAGACATCTTGCCTGTCTTTTGAACCTGGCTAGGCATCCATTAGACTCAAAATTACTTTATAAAAATACTTAATGAACAAGATCTGAACTCCCTGAAGAATGAGGTGAAAAGAAGTACAACAGGAAAGTTAGTCTATGTTTAGTCCAAGTATTAACCGACAGATTATATCCCAAACAAAAAATAAAATATCCAGTTTCTTTGCAGGCCTTTGCTTTGCTATGAAAACAAACATTATAATACCAAAACATTTTCAAAATGAGAAATTCAATACTCTCATCAGTTCAGTTTATTTTGACACTCAAATCATAAACAACATTTTAAAGGCAACAGCACATAAATATATTTAATACTGATGTGCATACATATACAAATCTGTGCATAGATACAAATGCACTGTCTCATACAAACAAGGGCATAAACTCACTTCAAGATTAAAAATCCTGTGCCTATTTATCTGAAAGTAGTTGCAATAAGATTACTTCCATATGCACATGGAAAAGCCGACAGTGCACACCCAATATTCATCCAAAGTTATGCCAGTGTTAAAGTATATGATACTAAACGGTGTTGGGAAAAGATGGAAAACAGCACATTCACATACCTTAATAAAATTATTTAAAAGGAATGTCAAACACAGCACTAGTAGTACATGAAGAAAAAGCTTCCCAATTCTGCTAAACACTCCTCCAGGTCTCAGGATATTCTGGAAATAATTACATGGTCAAATTATACTCTACAGTGACACCGATTTGGGCTGATTAACATAAAAACATAAGAGGAGGTCTGCTGGATCAGGCCACAGCCCATCTAATCCAGTATTCTGTTG
Source organism: Aspidoscelis tigris stejnegeri (assembly GCA_023333525.1). Classification (NCBI taxonomy): domain Eukaryota; kingdom Metazoa; phylum Chordata; class Lepidosauria; order Squamata; family Teiidae; genus Aspidoscelis; species Aspidoscelis tigris. The sequence goes on from JALMGA010000013.1 coordinate 9,807,582, forward strand.
CACACAGTGGCCCACAAAGTGCCCATGGGCATCTCAAGCAGAGGCAAGGGCAAACCTTCCCCTGTTCTCAAATCCCAACAAATGGACTTAGCCTGAAAGATGGACTTAGGCATCCATTCTAGTAGCTATTGATACATCTGTCACCCATGAATTTGTCTAACCCTTTCCTAAAGCCATCTAGGCTGGTAGCTGTTACCACCTCTTGTGGCAACAAATTCCACAGACCGATAACCCTCCGGGGTAAAGAAATACTTCCCCTTGTCTGATCTGACTCTCCTACCCATCAGCTTCAAATATCTAAAGGAGCGCCTTCTCCCATATCGACCTGCCCGTGTCTTAAGATCTGGAGGGGAGGCCCTCCTGGTTGCCCCACCACCCTCAGCAGGCAGGTGGGCACCCGGGAGAGGGCCTTCTCGGTAGTGGCCCCCAGGCCATGGAATGGCCTCCCTCTGGAGGTGCGTCAGGCCCCTTCTCTATTTCTGTTTAGAAAGGCAGTAAAGACACACCTCTTTAACCAGGCCTTTGGCTAAATACAGCTTGCATTTCCCCACTGCAAACACTACTGTTTTAACCATTTTTATATCGTTTTTATCATGTTTGGTTTTTTTAAAAATGCTGTATTGTTTTTTACTGTTTTGATATGTTCATTTTAAAGGTTGTTAGCTGCCCGGAGACCCTTGGGTATAGGGCGGGATAAATAAATAAATAAATAAATAAATAAATAAATAAATAAATAAATAAATAAATAAATAAATAAATAAATAAATAAATAAATAAATAAATAAATAAATAAATAAATAAATAAATAAATAAATAAATAAATAAATAAATAAAGTGCCCCCTGGTTCTGGTGTTGTGCAATATGGACATTTTCTTTATCCGCCTTTTCTGTACCAGAACTAGATTTCAGAACTAGATTTTTGTTAGCACACTACTAGAGCATAAAGAATTGTCTTGGCTCCCTTTCAGATTGCCTCTTAATGAACACTGCCTATTCTGAAGAAAGAAGCCAACACACGTTTTCAAACTCATGACTCTTTTGCAGCATATAAAAGGCTATTGTTTGGGCGATGTGTAGTTAGTTGCGGAATTCTTTGTCATGAGATAGATGGCAGCTACAAACTTTGATGGTATAAGGAGATGAACCAGTTTATTTATATTGAGCATCTCTTATCAAAAAGTATGAGGTCTCAGGTAGCAATCCCTAGTATTGGACCTTTTCATACTTAATTTCAATAAGATAGTATATGATGCGTTTTCTTCTCAAGATATCTTGAAAGGGGAACTGTTGCCATACTAATCTGTATCTCACACCTGTTAAAATAGGATTCCAGGATGTCCAATGTTACTTTTTAAACCTTTTAGAACGTTGACATAAGCTGCAAAATGGTCAATTGGCTGCATCTACCTGTTTCTGGGCTATTTTGAAAGAGAAATAAGAAATGCCAAATACTTACCAGAAACTTTCTTGCCAACAAAGTGGACATATTAAAGCTTACAAGTAATGACCCTACTATCATAGAATTCAAGAACTGTAAGAGGCAAACAAGTAGCAAACTAGCCATTTGTATTAGATAGATCCATGTCACCTGCAAAGATAACAACGAGAAATTAGACATACCATACTTTAGACAAATGAGAATTGCTTGTGAGTTTCTCTTTTTTTTTAAAATGCTCCTTTTTTCTGTATCACTTGGCTTCGATTCCAAAAGAATTTAGATCCATTTCAATTTGGTTTCAGGTGAGGGTAAAGCACTGAGACTGCCTTGGTCACCTTGACAAAGCATCTTCACTGGGAAAGGGAGAGAGTTTTCCTCAATCTCTCAGTGGCTTTCACTACCATTGACAATGGCATCTTGCTGGAGTGATTTTGGGGACATAGATTTAGGAAATCCTGCATGAGCAGGGGGTTGGACTCGATGATCCTAGGGGTCCCTTCTATAATTCTATGACTAGAAGGTAGAGTTTTTAGCCACTTTCATCCTATCTCCAAGGTTGATTCAGAGATTACTAGAAACATGGTTATCTCTTCTGTCCCATTCAGAGAAAGCAGTCCAGATAATTAATCACTGCTGGAGGCAGTAATGAGTTGGATGTGGGCCAATAAATTGAAACTAAATTCAGACAAGATGGAGGCACTGTGTGTCACACAATCTTGATTCTAGAAAGTCATAAGGGTGTCCGATTCTAGATAAGGTTGCTTTGCCACAGGGAAAAAAACCCCCACAGAGATGCATGATTTAGTGATGGTTTTGGACCAAGAGAGAGTAACTCGATCTCTGTCTGATTTGGATTTTGTTCAATAGAGACATCCTGGTGACAGTGATTTACACTCTGGTAACCTCCAGACTAAATTATGCTGTATATGGATTTACCCTTGAAGACGGTTCAAAAGCTGGAACTTGTGCAGAATGTAGTAGCTTGACTTCTGATGGGTGTTTCTGGCTGGGTGCACACCACACTGGTCTTGAAAGATATGGGCTGGTTGTCTATTTGCTTCTGTGTTGCCTCTGCATATTAGGCTTTGGACCTAAATATCTGATGGAATACTTTCTCCCATAGAGAACTATCTTTGCATTAAGACCACAGTGGAGGACCCTTCTTGTAGTCCCACCACCCTCAGAGGTTTGAGGGGTGAGAGCATGTGAGATGGCCTTTTCTGTGGTGGCCCCCAGGCTCTGGAATAACCTCCTAGCAGAGGTATGCCAGGTCTCCATGTTTTGAGTCCTTGGTTCAAAGTTACATCTCCACTCAGACTTTTGATGTATAGCTTCTTCCTGAAGCTATCCTGCTACGTGTGAGAGGGTTATTTTAATTATGTTTTACTAAGCAACATCTTATCTATGTTCTAAATTGTTTTACTGAGTACTTGAGACATTCTGGTAAAAAGTGGGTAACTAAGTAACTGGCTAACTACTTTCACTGCTGAGTGGGGCTTTGAATGCTAGCCTTTCAAGTCTACTTTATATATATGTATATAAATACACACACATATAAATCATTTTGGGAATTCTAAGTAGTTAACCACTAAATCAATTTTATGGATTGATAACTCTAGAGAATCAGTCAATCAATCATGCTAAGTGTCATTGCACATTGTCTGAAATACAACATAATTTACACACACTTAAATGAGTTTTGTCTACTCTTTCAGCTGTGGCACATCCCACAATTAACTCACCTTTTCCCTAGGAAGCAACTCAAGGCAGTCAAGAGTGAACAAAACAAATGCCTGGATTAACAGCATAAACTGATTAAACTGCCAAGTCAAGCTGAAGAGGAAAGTTGAAATAAACACCGCCAAAAGTGTTAGCCTCTGGGGGGAAAAGAAAAAGAAAAAGAAATATGCACTAAATGAGAAATGGGGGAAACATCTTAAGCAGATAAAATAGAAAGCAATGTTTGCTATAAACAACCATTATTGCTTATAAACAGTAATGCTTCAGTATTTACAAAATTATACCCTCTAGCTCTAATCTAATGAAGAATATGGGGGTTTGGGAAGAAGAGAGGGGGGGAAAGATTGAGAGACAGAGAGAGTTCTTTGATGACAATGAGACAGCAAGGAAGCTACAGTCCAGCCTCATCTTGTCTCCCAAATAACCCAATCAACAAGGCTGCTACGTTTTAACCCTCATCAGTATGGGATAGACTAACTCTATATCCCAGCCATGTGTAAGTGTAGGGTTTTTTTTTGTATGTAGTTCAAAAAATAAGATTATTTAACACAATTTCTAGAACACCTCCCAGGGATAAATCCCTTAAGAAATTATGCCAACAGCATTTGTAGTTTGGCTTCAAGGATTAGAAACAAGTGGACTACAAAACAACTCCATTGTCTGCAAATTGCCTAATTTTTCGCCCATACAGACGGGGATTAAAAAAGGTTTCTATTTTTTGCCAAAAGGCACTTATTTGTGCATGAAATTCTCTTCCTAGTTATGAGTATGACATTATACAGCTCTTCATTCGTTTGGGATATCTGAGTCGCTAAAACATATTATGTTTAATTATTACATAATAGAAATGACTACACTGATTTCATATGCAGTTGCCAACACAAATTTGGCTAAATGAAAAGTATTTACCATTTCGTTTTAAGTTACGTTTCAAAAGAAAATACTGCTGATATTCCTCCCCCCCCCAAAAAAAAATCCCCACTCACTTCGTAAATAGGCCGCAAATGTGGTCTGAGGAGGAATGTAATTGATGCCACCTGAACAGCGAAGAACGGCAGGGCCCAGTTCTCTCTCAGCGGGATGGTGAACTCCACTCGGGTGGTATCTACTCTGCCAAGACAACAGAACAAATCCATGTAAATACCAAGGGACGAGCTCTCTTCAAAGTAGAGGTGTAGATCATCTAGTACTAGTGGCAATGTGACAGAGAACCTTTTTGCACCTTATTTATTTATTTGTATTTCTATCCCGCCCTATACCCGGAGGTCTCAGGGCGGGTTACAATATTATATTAATCTTAGACAGGTCCCTGCCCTCAGGCTTACAATCTAAAGAGACAAGAAACAAAAGGAAAATGGTGTGGGAGGGAACAGGGACACTCTTAATGATAATAGTATTACATACAAATTCACTTTCTTGGGGAAGCAGGGCACTTCCGGCCCCCGCAATTGTGGAACTACAGCAACAGGGTGATGTGGCCCTAAGGCAAAATTGCACCTCCAAAACAGCTGATCATTGCACTGAGGCCGTGTATAGGGAGTCGGTGACACAATAATCAGCTGTTCAGGGGCATTTCTGCACTCGCCTTCCCATTTGTTGGACAGGAAAGGTGCAGAAAAGACTAGTGTTTGCACTAGGGAATGCTAGTATACAACAGCCTAGCCCTCGTTTGCCCAATCCTCTGCAGGGTCCTGCCATTTTGATTGTAGTACCCTGCATTACTGCCCCATCACCACTGCAACGGCGACAATGATGCTCTGCACATGTGTAGTTGCATCTGGGGTCAGATGTAATATGTACTTCGAGTTGCATCATGATCTACTAGAAAGTTAAAAAAAAATGCTAGGGCCGATTTCCAGTCTCTGGAATATACACACTCAGCAGTGCCTCCATTCTTTGATAAACCATATAAAATCCCTGGTGGGAAATAAGATGGAATAAGAAGAATCTACAGTTTTTAAATTAAAAAGGTGGATGTTAATTTTAGGTGGACTTCAGATCTGGGCTTTGAAGACTGGGTAAATATATCAACCTTTACTTTTTTTCCTAGCATACTCCTTCTCACCTATTTGCACACACCTGGGTATAGTACCTTTAAAACAAGAAGTCCGGCAGTTTTACCAGGTTACAAAATTCTCCTCACCTGTTTGTAATATACCAGAAGGCTGCTAAGACCCCTGAAAGCCAAGTTCCACTAAGAAGCCAGCTAGTGACATAGAGAGCAGCAACATACATTGCCTGAAGACTAAACAACGTGTAGATGTAAAAATAAATCGGTTCTAAAAAATTCTGTGAAAGAAGGAAATAAGAAAAAGTTAAATGTGCATTGTACATTTCAAGGTTAGCGTTAACAGGGGAAACATGTTATTCAGCAGACTACTGAACTTAAGTCAGGCTGTCTATGACAGTGCTATTGCTGTTTATAAATAATGATGCCGATGATTCTCATCAGCTAGGCTAAGGAGGGACTGGCCTCATCAACTCTTCTCCATGCCAGCTAGAAACAGCCATTCTACTCAGCTATCTTCAAGAACCTTTCCCTTTTGTTGATGAAGAAGACTTACTGCCTGAGGACTGCAACTCAGCCATTCCTGTATAGAGTTGTGCTGGCAGTAGTATACACTACTGTAGTCACTAAAACTCAACTGAGGAACCAAACTAAGTGTGTCCAACAACCCATTAACCATGGTGAAATGAATAAATAAAAAATCCATTCTGGACTGGCCTTTGTCTGGGGCAAACAGGGCTACATCAGGTGCTGGAGTCCCTGGACACCCATCTGATCTGGCCCATGCCTCCATGGAATCTGGATCAGCGGGTCTGGTTATTCTGGACCCACTGATCCAGATGCACTCAAGGTAAGTGCAGGAGAGGCCTAAAACTAGGCAGTAGTAAAGACAAAAATACAATCCATTTGGTAGGAATTCATAACTAAACACATACCTTCAAGTGAAAAACCCTGTACAGAATGCTGAGAAACACTTCTTGGTAAACATTCATTCTTTCAAGTATATTGATTGTCCTCATGGACTCGGTTTTATTGTCAAAAATCAAGTCATGTAAGCCTGTATAGTAAAAAAAAAAAAAAAAAAAGCAAAGTAAGGTACATAGTTTGAAGTGAAATACAATGCAGATTATTTACAAAATTCCCTTATCTCCTCAAGACTTTATCTATTTTACATTCTGTTTTTTAAATACTGTATTTTCTGGCATATAAGACTACGTTTTAACCCAGGAAAATCTTCTCAAAAGTCAGGGGTCGTCTTATACGCCAGTGTTGTCTTCTTATCCGGCAATTATATTCCAAACTCTATATTTTAACTGGAAAAGTTGGAGGCCGTCTTATACACCCAACCGTCTTATATGCCGGAAAATATGGTAAGTTGACTATAGAACTTCTGTAAAATAGCTAAGGAGTTACTGACAGGTAGGATTTACTTAACTCTGTTAGGCTGCAATCCCACTGGGAAATTTAATCCGGTTTTAAATCGGGATTTTTTAAAATCAGCAGTGAATTCAGATTTTTTGAGTTTCCATTGAATTTTTTCAACCAGCAACGAGGTCGGGTTTTTTGGCATTCCCACTCCTAACTTTTAATGCGAATTCGCAGAGGGAACCCTGATGGCATCAGAGGTGGGCAATCCAAACCGGCAATGAGGTTCGTCTAAACAGCCGTTTTGCTGCAAGGGCAACGTAATTGGCTCTGCATGCCTAAACACACATACACCCTTCAGTCACCTTCTTCTGAAGGGTTTGGCACAGAGAGGAAGAAACGACAGGCGATTTTGCACATCTTTCTTCCTGTAATCGCTGCCATAAGGTTGCTTAGGAAGAAAGCAACGGTCAGGATTCTGGGATTGGTTTCCAAGGGTGGAAGACATCCACTGTGGGGATGGGGGAGGGAATAGGTTATGGATAGGAGAAGTCATTCAAAGGTTTTGTTTATGTCCCCTTGTTGGTTTTAAAAGATCATCGTCCCCTTGAGAGTCGGAAATCCACACCAGGGTATGGAGGGATCAAGGTCGCTGGTTGCTCAAGCTTTCAACCTGGCTGAATTCCTGGCTGCCTTTAGAATCCTTTCCTTCCTGCCTCCCCTTCCCATCCAGAGCTGGGGCTCCCTCATTTGCCTCAGAAAGCAGGAATATGTGTCATCTGTGTCCTGATGTTTGCTTTGTTTCTCCCCAGCTTTGCACCCTACTCCCTTTGGACTGCAGCGTTGCTCATGGATCGGGATGGGGGGGGAGATTAGCGACAGTGGGGAGGAAAGAGCTGTTGATTAGTCTGCTTTGAGTTTGCGGGCATAAAAAAGAAGGGGAGGAGGTAAGGTGTACTGGTGTCAGTGGAGGATCCTGGAAGCTAAGCCCCGGAACTTTCTGCTGCAAAGGGCTGCCCTCTGGAATATGTGCTGTAGGAAAAAAAGTTGCTAAAGAAAGAATGCCTCTTCCCTCTAAGGAAGAATGAAAAGGCCTTGCTACTCTGCTCTGTTGGTGCTTCTTTGATTCACTGGTGGTTGCAGATGGCGGGAGGAAGGAAAGAAGGAAGGAGGGAAAGAGAGGCTATGGGAGCCGACAATTGCTGACAGAGAGCGCGAAAGACGTGAGTGGAAGGAAGGCTGGAAGGCTGGCTTTTACACAGGGTAGAAGCCGGAAATTTGTAACACTTGTAGCTAGTTTATACTGTAACAATTTTCAATGGGCCGGCTGCCTCCCCTCCCTTTCAGGCAGCAGATTGTGGACAGCCAGGCATAGGAAATGACTGTCTATCATTGGATGAGGGAAACTGAAGAGTTTCCCCAAAAACACCCCTTCCCACCCACCCCAAAATGCCCAATACTGCTATACCGTTCCCAAAGGAATAAAGAAAAAGCATTTTAGCGCCAAAAATGGGGGGAAACACCTGTGTTTTCAGGTGTTTTTTAAATGCATTTCTTCCCGATTTACTCCCCTGAAAGTGCAGGAAGCCAATTTTCAATGCGGACAAACAGTTTTCAAACCTTTTATGACACGCGATAAAGTCCCAGTGGAAATGGGACCTTGGTCTCATTTCCCTGGGACCTTTCCCAAGGTGCTTTGCAGCCAGGATATGGACCACAAGGACATCACTGTGACATCATCTCGCTATATCACGGGGTTTGTTCCTTTTAAGCAACCTGGCAGTTTCTGGATGTGCATTCAGGGTGGTGGTTCTGGGGATGGAGAAGGACCATTATGGGAAAGGGCAGCTGCCCTGTGACTGATCTCGACTGCGTGAAAAGCACTGGAGGGAGCATACAGAAGTGGCAACTGCAGTGGAAGCAATGGCAGGCTTGAGAGGCAAAGAGAAGGCCTCAGAAGCTTCCAGATAGCCTCTCTTTCAAGTCTGCTGAATCAGGTTGTTGCTTCACTGCTCTGATCACATCAGAAGCACCTAGGTTGCCTCCAGACTTGAGGGATAAATCCGCAGTTAAAGGTAAAAGTGCAGCTTACCTGCTGTGTAGCAACGCCTGGCCGTTCCAACTCGATAAGCATCTCCACAGCTTCCCATCGGAAGCCGCGAGAGCGGAGTCAGCCCGCATCATCACTGTCACACGGGTTGAGGCAGCCAGTCACATCTGAGCTGCAATCCTGCCCTTGCCCTGCTCTTCTCACCGTTCTGCCCAGACTGGCAGGAAAATCCAAACTTAGTTTCTACTGTGCAGTGAGTGCCCTTAGATCAGCATTAAGGTAAGCGTGGAGTAGCAGCAATCGGATAATGTGTGCCACGACAATGCACCAATCATCGCGTGTGATGCCCCAATCACGACTACGCATTCTGCTGCACAGTATAAACAAGTCTGCACGCAGCCAAAAACGACGACAAGATTTCCCTTCTCTCTGCATCGCTTTCGAATCTGCTGCTCCATCCACACGGCAATTGCTGCCTTCTCTGCTCCCTCCTGTGCCTTTAACAAAGGTGGGCTCAAATGGCAGGCTAGACTTCCTTTCCCACAATTGTTCCCTCCCCCATCTTAGAAGGCACCAACTCTGTGCCTAAAAGCCCTCTTCAAGACAGCTGACCTCTCGAGGGCTCCTCTGTCCTCAGGATTCTCATTATTTCCAACTGCACATGTTTGTATTAGGCCCATTTTTATGAAAGGAACCCCCACGCTATCCACAGTTCTGCTGCAAGTGGCAATACTTCCAGTGGTTCCAATAACACTTAGCAAGCACAAGCTCCTTCTGATGTGGCAAGCACTGACATAGCAAAAAGTAGATTTTGTATTCCTGGGAACCTATATAAAAATCCCTATACAAAAGAAAAGGTGAGAGCTTCTCTGTTGTTGGACAGAGAAGAATCATGTTTATGAGAGCCATTTCTATTTCATGCAGTTAAGAAAAACTCACATAGTAATAACACCCTCATCAGACACACAATACCTAGTTGAATGGATGGAGCCTGCAGCATCTGCTTATAATAAGAATAATATAAGCCACATTCTGTCCTGAATGAAATCTCCCGTTCCACCTCCTGTAAGAAAATAAGCCAGTTACAATGCAAGAATACCTTACAGCTGCTACTTTTGCTTGACCTTAAACACACTTAATAAGAGAAAAGACGGCAACAGGTACAATTTATACAATACACTTAGTATGCAAAGCACTCCCAAGCCCTGGCCTCATTCATCCCTACAACAATCCTCTGTAATAGATCATTCTCCTTCCCAGTCTCATGAAAAGGGAACTGAGGTTGAGAGCTTAATCAAATCCAGTTGATGAGCCGATGGTACAGCAGAGATACAGACCAGAACCTCAAGGTACAAATCTACCAGTCAACTCTGGCTCGTGTCCCCCACCCCCAGCAAAAAAATGGCTCCAAAGGGACACAGGAGTCACCTGCTACTTGCATTTCACTTTGGACAGTCAATTTGCAAAAATCAAGGAAAGAAGGCAACTAGATTTTCTAGACGTTGCTTCTGTATATTGACTCAGAGAGGGAGTAAAAATATTACTGAGTCAGAGTGCCATTATGTTAAGAAGGAGAAGGAATAGAAGTAGTTGGCTTTTTTATAGTGGGATTCTCACCTGTAAGGGGACTCAAGGTGGCTGACAAACCTATTCTTCTCCCCACAACAGACACCTTGGGAGGCAGGTGGGGCTGTGAGAGCTCAAGAAAGAGCTGTGACTAGCCCAAGGTTACACAGCTGGCTTTGTGGAGGAGTGCGGAATAGAACCAGGAGATGACCAGATTAGAGTCCGACACTCTAACCACACGCCCAAGCTCAAAGCAGGCGAGTTCTTGGCCATCTACCTAGCCAATCCCAGATGCTGAAGAAATTTTAAAAAAAAAGTTTCTACAAATTCTAGAAAGGAATCAGACTTGAAACTTTATGAAGCTCCTTTGCTGAACTTTTCATTCTTTGTGGCAACATTTTCCTGTGCATTACCGTGACCATTTAGTTCTGTGGCATGGGATGTGTCCAGAATGTGTCTGAAATTGAATAGCTTTTTTCTGCCTGCAGCAGTGGCTCAACATTCACTGAAGTCAAAAGGTGCTGATTAATCAGAACCTTTTTACTTTATGCTTTCTGGGACACGCTGTGCTGCTACTGGGGGCAATGGCACATCCTGTGTGGTGGACCGGAAGTAGCTGTGCCATCCCTACACGGCTTCCGACCGTCTTGTCTGAGAGGCAGAAGCAGCAGCAGGACAGGACCTTTCCCTGCAGGTCTGGAGGACCTGGGTGCTTTTATCGCAGCAGACAATCTGATCTGCTGATTAGAAAAGTTTTAATTATCCATGTTTCTGACTTGTCCTTACCCTCTAGACCTGTCTGTACTTTATTGATTTCACAATTTTCTTGCATTGTTAACTTCAGTGATGAATTCTGTGGTTTTTAATTGTTGTTAATTACCGTGAGCACTGTAACTGCAGTAGTGATGAGAATTTTAACTAGCAGTAAGAACACAAATCATCATTATTCCAGCCAAAATAAAGCTCAGGTTTGAGCCAAACAGAAAATAATGACAAATGGTTCATGCCACAGCACCTTGAGCTACATACCAGAGGAAGTGCATATGCATGGAAACCTACTATTAGTGTCTTAAGCAGTCTTAGGCCTTTTCTGCCCTTACCTGCATTAGATCCAGAATAACCGGATCTACTAATTTGGATCGTGTGGAGGTGTGGGCTGGATCAGCACTGTCTGAACTGATGGGATTGATCCAGTTCTTTTTTCCCTGAGCCACTTCCCCACATCCCTAATGCCTAGGAACTAAAGTTCCTAGCTTTGTGGCTTTTTTGGGGGGGGGGGCAGTGTATTTCAGTGGCACGTCATAGAAGTCCCCAGAAGTTCTGGCTCATGGAGGCTTGCCATCTGCTTGCAGACCTGAATGTAGAACCCATTTAACATGTCTACAACAGATCTGGACTAAGGACTTCTTAATCTTGCTCTGGCTTTTAGGGATGTGCACGAATATTCGTAACATTAGTTATCCGTACGAATTTGGACATTCGCATATGAACCAAATGTTACGACATTCGTACACTGACATTTGTACAAATATGAATGTTTTGGAACATTGAAACGAATAGGAATACATATTGGATACGTATGCGTTGGTATAGGATATGTTTGCATTGGTATAGGATCCATATGCAGGATCTGTATCCAGGGTCCGTATGCATTCAGATTGGATATTCGTACAACTGTTGTATGAATACATTTGTACTGAATAGAATCCTACCATATTCAAAGGGGATCTATTCAAATAAATACAAATTTTCTAACATTCAATTACCGTATTTTCCGGCATATAAGACTGGGCGTATAAGACGACCCCCAACTTTCCAGTTAAAATATAGAGTTTGTGATATACTCGCCATATAAGAAGACGACACCCGGCATATAAGATGACCCCTGACTTTTGAGAAGATTTTCCTGGGTTAAAAAGTAGTCTTATACGCCAGAAAATACAGTAGTTACGAATCGAATGCCAAAAAAAATTCGTGCACAGCCCAGAATTTGTACCAAGGCCCCTAGATCCTGATGCAGTACAGAAAGTTAAGTGTAGAAAGGGCCTTAGTTTCTTGAGCGTTTTCTCTCTCTTCTTTTTCTTTATTAAGGTCTATCAAAATCGGGATGCTTGTATTATTCTTTCTTTCACATTGTACCATATTCTGATCTCTGATCAAAATAAAGTACTTCCTGAAAGTTGCACCCTAAATACAGTCAGTTCACGATGACAAGTTAACACAAATGACAGTCAAATTCAGTCATGACAACTCAGACATAAAATTTACTGTCCATACTGGTACTTCCACCTGAAAAAGTCAGGTCATTATTCCAATCTATAGTTCCCATCAAAGCTTATTAAAGGGGAAAATAAATGTGTGTGCATTACAAATTGAAAATTCTGTGAAATGTTTTGGAATTTATCCTGGAGGGCTGGGCACAGAGAAGATCTAATTAGCAAGAGTACATCAAACATGATTAATTTGTAAGCCATGCACCAGCTGTATTCAACAAAATGCCATACTTTATGAAGTAAACACTACTGTTTTACATCTGTTCCATACTAAGGCAACATCTGCTTTTCCCATTCACAACACATTTCAGGTTCTATAGCAACTCACACGGCTCCTGCAGCTTCATCCACCAATAAGGTAACAAGACCTGTAGGCTAATATTTTAAGAACATTCTGATAATACAGAACTGCACATTGTACATATGCTGGAATGGCTATATGATTCCCACAGTGTTTTCTTTAGATTTCCAATTCTTTCCTGCCTACGTAGCTGCTGTGAAGATAGAGAGGAGGAGAATAATAATGTTCACTGCCTTGAGCTCTTTGGGAAGAAAATTGGGGTAGAAACGCTCACGGAACAAGCATTTCTCTCTGCATTCATAAGGCTTATGTTTCTTCAAATTTTGGTGACTTAGGAATTCACAAGTAAAAAACACAGTAATCCTATGGGAAATACGAATTACTTGACTGTCCTCATATCTCTAGCAGCACTACCTTTGCAGTTCTCCCTCCATCAAAAAGAGGTAAATTTCTTATGGTACTTGGTGGTGGGGTAAAAAGGAGGCTAGGGAAGTGGGGGAAAAACCAAGCCAAAAGGTGTGGGAGAAGCACAGGTGTGCAGAAAGGAGGCTTGACATGGATCTGTGGTGACTGAAAAGGCCAGAAAACTCAGGAGGAGAAAATAACTGGGTGGGAAGAGGAAACTAAGCCAGGGGTAGGCAAACCATGGCTTGAGAGCCACATGCGGCTCTTTGGCCCCTTGAGTGTGGCTCTTCCAGCTTAGGAGGACCCTAATTAAGCTAATGGGTGTTTTTCCACTGTCACTAGAAGTACCCATTAAGTACCCATTAATGGGTACAAAAATGCCATTAATGGGTACTTAATGGGTACTTTTAGTGACAGTGGGAAAACACCCAATAACAATGTACCTACCTATATAGTTTAAGTTTTAAAAATTTGGCTCTCAAAAGAAAGTTCAGTCATTGTACTGTTGATATTTGGCTCTTTTGACTAATGAGTCTGCTGACCACTGGTCTAAGCAAGAAAAAGCATAAGAAGCACTTATGATGGGCAGTGCTCTGATGAGCCATCAAGGTGAACTGGACCTGTCATGCCCTGAGGCCTTTTTGCACTTAGGCCGGCAGTGAACAACTAGGGAACTTCTGGGGAAGGACATCTGCACTTAGGAGGAGGTTACTACAGCCTCCAAGTGCCCCATGCCTTCCCAGAAGTTCCCTAATGATTCACTAGGTGTGGAGCACAAAGTCATGCTGAGCAGCTTTACTAACCTTACCCAGGGACCTACCAGAAGTGTCCAGCAGTGAGCATCGGCACCTCTTCCAGTTGTCTGAGGTGCTGCGCGAGCACGCTGACACCTGGGACAACCACAGATGCAGCTGCAACTGCATGTGGGCAGAGCGTCAGCACTGTCATGGTGATGGCGCTGGTGTACATGCAGTTGCAGAGGGCACTGCAACCAAAATGGCGGTTCCTGGAAGAGGTCCGATCCCTGGATCGGTCACAGGCGAGTGCATGGGGCATGGGCTGTACTTACCTAGTGCTTGCAAGGACAGCAAGGGGATTGCAAAACTGCCCCTGGTTAAGTGAATCAGACAAAATAAAGTGGGGAATCTTTCTGTTTCAGAGAACCTTAACAACAAACTTTGTTGGGAGTAAGGCAGGCTTATTTTTCAATCACTGATATTTGACAAATATGCAATGAAATGAGGCAAACGGGAAGACATAAAAAAGATGATGTGTCCAGCCAGGGCAAGTTGCAAAATGTATTCTTCCAGCACTAATTGCTGCCTTCAATCATCCGCTCCCATGGTGATATATGTCTGATCCAGTGCTACCAGGGACCAGTCTGAAGGGAGGGTTAACTTGAGTTGAAATTTCCAAGGACTTCATGGCAGGCTTTAACCAATTTTTATTTTATTTCTAAAGTCTAAATACTTCTTCAAGGTGGTCCCCTTTTTTTACTGTCCCACTGCCTTCAGCAGTGAGGGGGGTGGACACCCGGGAGAGGGCCTTCTCAGTAATGGCTCCCAGGCTATGGAATAGTCTCCCCTTTGAGGTGTGTTGGGCTCCTTCTCTGTTTATGTTCAGTAAGGCGGTGAAGACACACCTCTTTGCTCAGGCCATTGGCTAAATGTTGGTCATTTTCCCCACACTGTTAACACTACTGTTTTAATTTATATTGTTTTGTTTTTAACATGTTGGATTTTAAATGCTGTGATGGTTTTTATTGTTTTAATATATATTATTTTGTTTGATATGGTGTATTTTAAAGGTTGTTACCTGCCCTGAGATCTTCAGGTAAAGAAATATAAATAAGTAAGTCAGTCAGTAAATAAATAAATAAATAAGTAAGTAAATAAATAATATTGTTAAAGCATTAAAGCTTTTCTCCCATCAAGGTACTTTTCCATTATTTATTTTCCACTATCAAAACTGGAGAATTATCCAGACATCCACTTCCTTCTATTTATGCATACTTTCCCCATCTAAACTTAGTACAACTTCACTTAAACACAAATTTCAAGGAACTATAGAGAAGATGGATAACACAGTAGGTTATTAGAAAATATTTGATTAGAAACATGAATGAAGATATTCCCGCCCTTAATATTCTACTTCTGTCTAGTACATTCATGTTTATACAGTGTTCTAGGTTTCCAGATGGACATTGGTTGGACCTGTGGAACCCAATAACTTTGTGAGAGTTGGTGGCAGTTTGGAAACAAGTGCAGAGGGCAGTCTGAATCAAGGAGCAAGATGTCTCGTTACATTCCAAGATTCTATATCAATAAAGACGTCGCAAACAAGTCAAACATGGAACAATGTGATATCTCAGTAGCACCTATTTAATACTATGAAGATAATGTTTTGCTTACATTTTGAAACATCTGCTTCTTTTGTTGCTACCAAAAGCTACAATGAGACCAAGTTAACCTTAAATGTAACAGTAAAATTCAATACACATTAAAATGACTATGGCTGTACAATGCATGCTTTAAACAAATATACTTAGAGAAAGTCTTGGCTGATTAACCTCAAGTTCATTTTTTGTGACTGGGAAGAGAGTAGGAATTTATAGGCAAGAATGGCTCGAAATATGGAGTAGAAATAATGGATCTCACTAGCAAAAACAATTCTACGGCTGGAAATTTGGATCTGGACACATGATGCTTAATTCCCAGCATAAAGACACAATAAATATTTCAGTGCCCTAATTTCTTCTCCAAGTCCTTGGGCACAGGACAGACGATAAACCAAAATAAATTGCTAACAAGTGTGCTATTTCCACCAGTATGGCTGGATAAAAAGCCTATTCATATTTAGGAACCAGAACAAGCAAAAGGTGCAAAAGCACTCAATCCTGTATAAATCATTTACTTTTCTTCTTGTGCAAAGCATCTGTGTTCAAAACACCGAGTTATTGACCCAAATTTTCATTCTTCTCTTGGCAGATTTTCTATCATCATCTAGCCCTGATTTATCCTGCAAGAGCTGACAATAAATTTCAATTCAGTTGGCCTCAATACAGTTAAGGATAAAATAGGTGCTATTAAGATGACACCATTAAGTGGAAATTCTTTAACACAGCCCATGATGAATTCTCCAGGCTGTGATCCTAGCCAGCTGCAAGTCAGGAAGGAAAATTCATTGGAATTTCTTTTTAAGATCTTCAAGGCTAGACCTAAAACACTGACCTCCAGGAACTGAAAAATATGTGGCCTTTTCTGTACTTGCTGTTTTTGGGTCTTTTCCCACTGTCACTAGAAGTACCCACTAAGTACCCATTAATGGGTACAACAGTGCCATTACGTACCCATTAATGGGTACTTAATGGGTACTTTTAGTGACAGTGGAAAAATACCCATTAATCCGGATCAGTGGATCTGGAATACCTGAGCGCACTGATCTGAATTGTATGAAGGCATGCATTGGACCAGTGCCATCTGTTCTGATGGAGCTGATCTGGCCCATGCACTCCATGGCCATGAAGGTTATTTGAGATTTGCAGCTACCATGCCACAACTTTGAAAGCTAGGAATTAAAGTTACATTCATACATACTGCTGTGTAGTTAACAAATCATAGAGGCATTCTATCTGCAGTCCTCCCATGATCTGGAACAAGGCCCTTTCTCCTTTTGTGGACCTAATTAAATGAGTCCACAAGAGAACTGGATTAAGGGACTGGAACAAGATTATTTCCTGAAGGCTTACAGCAGCACTCATAAAGTATAGCTAACGTAAGTATCAGATTCTTTTCCACTCTGAAAAACACAGTCAACTTATTTTCTAACACCCAGTATAGTCGGACCCCCGTATCTACTGATACGGTAACTGCGGTTTCAGTTTCCCCCGGTGATTGGATCAGCCCACCTCCTGATGGGCACCATTAGGCCTACCTTAAGCCCTTCCAAGGCCTGGGACAGGCAGGAAATGACCCAAAATGGCGCCTGATTTCCCGACCGTAATCAACTAGCATCGTAAACCCATAGGTTTCATCCACACAGGTCTTACAAAGTGTTGTTACGTTGTGGTTATTTTGGGATTACCATGCAGATCGTAAGCAACTCCAACTTACCTCAGCTATAAAGGGGTGAAACTGTGCTTTATCGTATTCCAAAAAAAACCAGCTCTCAGGGTGGATTTTCCAGAAAAAGCGAGAAAACCTGCCATTCTGGAAGCTTGGCAGTGTGATCCTTACTGAAGAAAATGTCCCCCTAAATCTGAGGGGAAACAGTCACTGCACATGTCTGGGGACCCCATGCATGCACACGTCTGGGTATCTTGCACATGGGTGTGCGCATCACATAACCCCAGAAGCAGGCACTTGCTCCACGCTGTTACCCAGCTTTCTGTGCAATAAGTGATTATTCTGGAAGAGGTTTACTCTGGAATATCACTAAAAACTGTGAATTACTGCTGACGTCTGTTGGAAGTAGCCTTAGTACAGTGATGGCCAGTACCACCTTTCTGCTACATGCCTGCTTAATATATAATTTTTGTATTGTTTTACAGATGATATTCTGTGCTTACTTAACATCGGTTCCTTCTTCAGTTATATTAGATTAACATAATTAGTGGCTCAGTCAATGCACAACCTACACAACGCTAAACTCTATGCTGTGAAGAAGTATACAAAATATGCATCAAGGGTAGCAGCTACTTTTAGCTATCAACTATGTATTAACTACTCTTCAAGACCACGCCTGGAAAGAACAGGAACTGAACTCATAAGAGAATAAAGTAAACACAGTGCAAAAAAATGGTGATGTTGTAATCTTGAAAATTTTGCCTTTAGAAAGTCACAGGTGAAATAAATACATTATCGTACATATTGTGAACCATGCTTTAGGCCAGTGAGGGTGAATCTTTTGAACTCGGTGTGTCAAAATTTGCAAAAAAACCTAGCCTAACCTGGAAGCCATGTCACATCTAGAAATATCCATAATTTTGTAATATTTGTTGCTCCAGTAAAAAAAAAAAGTTATATTTTTGATATATGTATTTATTGAAAGCCAAACAATTCTTTGTTGTTGCTGAATTCCATTTGCTTAATTTTCAATTGAAGGTTGGTATTTCGTACACTTCAAGCGCGAGCATGCGCTACTAATTTCATCTGTCAGTCGGTTTCTTTTATCGGTTTTAATATTATTTAATGATGAGTATAAGGCCTCACAAAAGTACGTAGAGGGAAAAATTGTGAGTAAAGCCATTGCTGCCGCACACAGGTCTTCAGTCTTCTAGACGCACTGTGTGTGACCTGGAGGTGTGATGATGTGACTCCATCCTGCCTCCTATGTTGGGCAGAGACGGTGTGTCTGTGCTCCTGGTATCTTGTGGGCTACAAGGCAGAAGCAGCCTGCAGCCTACAAGATACCAAATGACAATAGTGTATCCAGGCACTGCTTGTCACCCTAAAGGGCTTGGCGTGTCACCAGTGACCCACGTGTCATAGGTTCGCCGTCACTGCTTTAAGCAACAATGATGCAAGTATAATCACTCTATTACCTTGATGTTAGAAAACCACAGATCATTTTCATGCAGCGTCGCCACATAAACAGAAGTAAGAACTCCAAGACAGATGCCGAGCATTCCACCAACAATGACTGAAAGTTTCTTCCATAGCTTTCGTCCTGCAAAAATGTGTTAAGTACATTTTAATCATCCATCCATCCAGTCATTATTACAATGATTACAACAAGTGACAAGGACCAGATAAAATTATACAAAATCATACAGTCTGCCAATTGCTTGAAATGGATGAATGTAAGAAAAAAGTTGTGCTTTCGATTGCTCTGACATTAGAAACAAACTATTTATGTCCCATCTTTCAAAGGAAGCATCCTCCCAAAAAACGTACAGTAGAATAAAACTAACAATAAACTTGACATTCCCACTGCATTTATAATCTCAGACCAAGGATATGCACAAATGGGTTTTTTGACATTCAATTCGTAAATAATCAAATGTTAGAAAATCTGTATTTGTTCGAATAGATCCCCTTCGAATGTGTCAGGACTCTATTCGATATGAATGCATTCGTATGAACTTGTATGAATATCCAACATGTATCCAATACAAATGAATATGTATCCAATACGCATCCTATAACATAACTACGCAATGAAAGTTTCAAGTCTGACCAAAATCCACTTTTAATCCACTCTCGATCCATGCTGAATGCCATATGATCCATTGCTGATGTGACTGGCGCAGCTGCTTTCCCACATCCCGTTTAATGAACATCCAAACTATTAGTATGAATGCCTGAACTATTCATATGAATGCCTGAAACATTTGTACTCTTACAAATGTTAATGAACAAACGTCGTAACATTCAATTTGTGTCTGAATGTCCGAATTTATATAAGTAATAAATGTTATGAATATTCGTGCACAGCCCTATCTCAGACATGTTGATCTAAGAGATGTTTGGATATTGTGGATCTTTATGATAAACAGCTGGTACAAGTAATTATTATGCTTTGGTGGCAGCTAGCCTGGCTAAAATGAGCTTAGGATGCTGAGTCTGATTTACACAAGAGGCCAACGATATCAGGAGCCTGCTGCTAAACATCTGAAAAGGCCTAACATATTTTTTCAGAAATGGAAGCCAAATATACAGCTGTTTATATTGTTCCACCAAAAGAATAAGTGATTTACATCAAATGCTAGACCACCACATGAGACTAGCAAGCTAAGACCGGGACCTTTTCTGCACTGGGCCTTATCCTGGATTACATTCCACAAACTCATGCAGTCTGTGGCAAGGCCCAGGCAGGTTCAGTGAAGAAAAGACCTGAAATAATGCTTTATTTGTACAATGTATTAAAAACCTACTTATTCAGCACTGCATGAGCTTGTGGGAAGGAGATGGGCTCCCTACAATTTATGTCCCTTCCATACATAGTTACTTTGGATCCAAATCATTCTCTTCTAAACTGTTAATTTGAGGGAAAAGAAAACTGTACAGTAGCAATTCTTAATCTTCTTTTCACCATGGAGCCCCTTTACCTAACATTTGTTGCTGTGGACCCCCATCCCCCTCATATTCCACCTCGACCCCTTCTCGTTCCCCTTAGTTTGTGTACCCCCCACCCCATTCCATATCCCCAGTTGCTGCTGCCTTCCAGGAGGTAGGTGGGCAGGGTCTCCTCGATCTCTGCCAGTGTGCTGGGAGGGTAGGCAGTGCTGAATTGGTAGCACTGATGGAATTCCCACACCCTACCCCCATCTGCTCCCCCCATCCAATACCTCTACTGGTCTACTGTGAGTCCTTCACGGATCCTGGGAGTCAGCAGACCCCAGGTTAAGAACCACTGCTGTACAGAAAGAGACAAAGCTGCTGTATTTTGTGCCATATAAGACATACTGGCAGGTAAGATGCACTAACTTAGTGAGGAATAGATAGGAAAGCTAAATAAAAAATAGAATGTAAGGTAGCAAAACCTACTTTCGAAAAAATGTGGGTCCTATATGCCAAAAAATAGAGTAAGTACTTGTTCTTGAGCTTGTTGCAACTGTTCTAAATAATAGTTAATTGCACATGTACCTATGATGAAAGCTACACACTATTTTATGTTGTGCCTTTCAGTACAATGCTTGTAAATGCAAAGGAGTCTTGATAATCATCACCCTTCACTGGAAATTCTTTGACATAACCTCTGCAGCAGTCTTTCTAGTAAATTACAAGTTCAGTGACTTCATTAATCACATCAAAACTTTATTTTATCTTTAAAGGTTTAGTTATCTAAATTGTACCTTCTCCTTTGCTAAATGTTCACTGATTAAGACGGTATTTAATTACTCAACTACTGGTGATTACTTGCCAACACAATAGTAGTAACCCTATTGGATGATACAGCCAAGGGGAAACAGAGATCATGATCATGACTTCAGGTGATTCTCCACTGGCCTGTACAGTGGACAAGCTGGTGTAGTAGGAGCCTTCCTTCTGCACGCTGGTGTGGTCTAAGGGAATCCCTTGCCTCCTTAGACCCCACCCCTTAGATGTGGGACCTTCCTTAAGCCAGTTTGGTCTAGTGGTTAGGGAACTGGACTCCTATCTGGGAATACCAGGTTAGGGTACAAGAAGACCCTCATCTTGGGCAGGTGTTTATGGGAGAAGGCGAGTTTGGTCTAATACGGTGATGGCCAACCTATGACACGCGTGTCACAGGTGACACGCCAAGCCCTTTTGGGTGACACACATGGTCACCCTGGCACCTGGGCGTGTAGTGCTTGCTTCTTCTTGAAGTGTATGAAATACCAACTTTCAATTGAAGATTTAGCAACAGAAGTCACTAATGAAAAGAATTACTTGTTTTTGCTTTTAATAAAATACATATATCAAAAATATAACTTTTTTACTAGAGCTACAAATATCACAGAATTATGGATAATTCTAGATGTGACACAGCACTCAAGTTAAGCTAGGTTTTCTTGCGAATTTTGACACACTGAGCTCAAAAGGTTTGCCATCACTGGTCTAATAGTTAGGGAGCTGGATTCTTACCTAGGAATACCAGGTTTGATTCCACATTCCTCCATGAAGCCAGCTGCGTGACCTTGGGCTACTCACAGCTCTCTTCTGAGCTATCACAACCCACCTACCTAACAGGGTGTTCTATTGTGGGAAGAAGAACAGAAAGCTTTGTCAGCCTCTGAGTCCCCTTAAATGGGTGAGAAAAGCAGGGTAGAAAAGCCAACTCTCCTCCTCCTCCTCCGACCATGCCAGTATATGGAAGGGAGGCTCATAGTATCCTTGCTGTCTGATATACTGGCCAGTGCAGAATTGCCGTTTGATAGTTACACTGCTTTCAGATTAGTTAGTTATTATATTTTCCTTGAGTCCTGTGGCTTGAAACAACATCCAGCTCCTATTGCTTCTGCGTTATGGGAAGTACATGATCAAAATACAGTACCACAAGGAACACTTGACCTTCACTACCAGCTGAGCGCATTTCATGTAACTAAACCAAGATGATTATATTGTATTGCAAAATAATGCATGGATGCATCTATGTAATCACTGTGAGTCAAGTACAACTCAAGAGCCTCTTCATCTTTTTACATTTCCAGATCTGTGCTCTCATTGCTTATATTTTCTCTACAAAGTATTAAATGCTACATTATTCTGCAGATCCCCGAAGAATGTATGGATGCAGTTTTGTTGACAAGAACATGGAAAAACTAAGTCACTGCCTTCTCTTGGGGAGATGCTTGGGTGAATCTGGGACAATCTGCAGCTCTTATCAATTATTTTGCTCTTTCACTCTGTAATCTACTCTGAGACTTGGGGTGGATATAAATTTAAATATTAAGCAAGCAAAACAAATGCTCTGCTTCTGAACTCTAAGTCATCCAAATCATAATTTCTTAGAAACACCATTGCGATTATGTAAAAAAAAATCCAATGAGGGGTGATGATTATCAAGACCGTAGGACCTTCCTCTGTAAGCATATATTTTATTTTTTTAAATAGATGTGATAGGTGTACAGATGTGACATGTACCCATGTGACAAGAAAACTAGTTTGAATACTGGTTGATAAGAAAGCTGGAGAAGCCCTAACTATTGTTAATTTTTTCTTTCTTTCTTTGTATTTCTATCCCGCCCTATACCCAGAGGTCTCAGGGTGGGTTACAATATTATAAAAATCTTAAGACAGGTCTCTGCCCTCAAGCAGTCTTAACGGCAAATGTTTCTGAAGTTCGCAGCTTTTCCTATACCCTAAAATAACATAAGAAAAATAAATGACCTACCAGTCTGGATTTTCCCGTTCAGTTTCCAATTCTTCTCTAGTGTCACATACTCTTCAGCAACTTCTGTGGTTTTTATACTTTTTCTCTGTCTAACAGCTGTCATGGTGTCAGAAACATTTGCACATGTATTGCACTGGTTCCTAAATACACAGAAAGGAATTACGTACCAATTAAACATGAATTAACTGCCTGTTATACCAGTACCTCCTATCGAATGCATAGGATTGTTTTTATTTTGTGAATATTCCCGCAAATAAACTAGTGAATTGAACATTGTCTAATCAAGTGCACAAAGTTATTTAAGATAATGACAGATGGGGTCTAATTTAAGCTCTATAATTCATTTCCTGTTGGGTCTCAATACATATTATTCAAAAGTTCTAATACATAAATATTATGAAGCTTATTTACAAGTGTGATTGCTCTCTTAAAAAAAAAAAGCTTAAAGCAGGAAAATATTCGACAAAGGTGTGTAACCTAGCACAATAGTTCCTTCTTTTAAAAAAATTCTGTGTCGATGTGAGACTAACATAACATAAAATAGATGTGATTAAGAAATGTTATAGGTTTCCATATATAAGGGATTGACTCCTGGCTTCTGGACTAGACCTATCATGGGACAGATCCATCATGTTATTTTTTTTATATTCTTGTTGACAAATAAAAATGTTTGTGCACAACATGGCATAGTTATCCCTCAAAAAATATACTTGGCTATATAATTCAACAGTTTAAAATTCTGATCATTCAAAATTCTCCTCACATTTATAGAAGGGGCCTATTTCTGTGTGATGTGGCAGTGAAATTCTCAATATATCCTTGTCAAATTGTAACACGTCAACCAAGATGTAACGTTTGCCAAACTGGACAAGGGGTTTTAAGCACTTATTAAACCATGGTGCTATATACATGGCTGATTTTGCTTAATAATGAATGTCACAAGATGTACAGAATTTTCTACTTAACATAATTCTTTCAGCAAGAATTCTTATATTTCCACTGGTTCTGTTGGTCTATACAGTCACAGTGCTAGTAACAGGAGGTCTTCCAATGATGGACTGGCTATGAAAGAAGGCTGCCATTTTGGAGTGAATGGGTGGTGACCACAACAAGCCTGGATGGCTTTCAGAAATGGTTAAATTTATGGAGGACAGGTGTATCAGTGGCTACTAGAGCTGATGCCCAGGTACTGACTCCTGGCAGGATGTCTCCAAAGGCCATTTGCAGGGATTCAAGAGCAGGTAAAAGGTTTTTCTTTTGTCTTCTGCTTGAGAATTCCAAGAAGCAATTGGTGGCCCACTGTGTAAAGCAGGATTCCTCTTAGGTTCTTATGAGGGTAAGGCCTTTCCTCCGCCTGGCCTTGGGTCTTGGCTTTGTAGTTTCACTCTAGTTTGACAGGCCAGGACTTGGGAGGCAGGAACTTTTAAGGGGGGGAGGGACTATAATGTTTTATTTTTATATGATGTTTTTATTATATTTATTGTTGTTAACCGCCCGGATTGGGTTGCCACAGGGCGGTATACAAATAAATATTATTATTATTATTATTATTATTAAGTTTTGTTAATTTTAATTCAGTTTTCCTGCTGTTGTTGTATATATTGGGAGTATGCCCGGAGAGAGGAACAGAGGGGGAGAAGAATGATGATACATCCAACACAGTGATCATTAGTGAGAGGTGGCACTGGGTTGAGAAGAAGAGATATCATGTTGGTAGTTACATGTATCAACCTTTCTGCTGCCTCCTTCTCTTCAGATTACTTGGTGGAATTGCCTCTGAGCCTTGTTGTCTGGTGACTACCACTGACTGCTAGGCCACTTTGTAATAAACACTCAGTAATTCATGATCAGTCAGTTGTGGTTGGAGGATAGTAGTACATACGAATGCAATTATCAGGATTCAATTCAATTTGAAC
Source organism: Aspidoscelis tigris stejnegeri (assembly GCA_023333525.1). Classification (NCBI taxonomy): domain Eukaryota; kingdom Metazoa; phylum Chordata; class Lepidosauria; order Squamata; family Teiidae; genus Aspidoscelis; species Aspidoscelis tigris. The sequence goes on from JALMGA010000013.1 coordinate 9,832,443, forward strand.
TGAATATCTGAAAATTCAATTCAATTTTAACCAAATTCGATTTGAATGTCAACAATATTCATATGTGCCCGTACGCATCGTTACACATCCCGTATGGAACTGTGTACATCCATATGCATCCCATAATTATCCTGTATGCAACCCGTTTTCGCCCCATATGGATCCCTACAAATGCGTACGGATGCGGAAAAGATGCGTAACTGCAAGTACGCATTGTGTACAAATACAAATGTCCAGATAATTTGAACAAATGGATCTAAAATTCAAAACTTGTTTGAATCTTTAAATTTGAATTTATGGACATTCAATTTGAATATCAAAATTTTGATGAATTCGATTGAATTTTGAATACCTTTAAATATTCATGCATACCCCTAGTGGAGAAGCTGGCTTGCATCCATGACAGAAACTAGACTGGGGAATATGGATGGGGTGAACCAACCCAGTTATGCCTACCAGAGTTTTCAGTGCACCATCAGCCAAGACTACAGGGTCAGGGTGTGGAGAGTGGTATAGGTTTATAGAGATATTCATTCTTCTTACCTTAAAACCCCTTCAGACTGAAGTATGCCATGAAGGATTTATTTGCTGTTGGGCTAATGAGATAGGTTGGGGTGGTATTAATGTACTGCTCAGTTTGCTCTTCTAAAACCTCCCAGACCTGTTTTTGTTTTACTGGTGAGGAACACCAGCTAAGTGAAACAGTCAAACAGCCCTGAAACAATACAATCTAAACACAACACAAAGGTTTCAGGAGAATTCAATCCAAAATAAGTATAATATATTGTTTAATTAAAAGTGTAAATGATGCTACAATGTGTTTAAAAACAATACTAAACTGCACTGATGTGCAATAAAAACAATCATGAAGAAAGGAAGCAGGTAAAATTAAGCAATTATAGAAATTAAACGACTGTCAATTTCCATCTGCTGCTTTCTGTAGTTCTCAGTTCGAATCAATCAACTTGGGATGCTGAAGATGGAACTTCTCTTATTTCTGGATGTATAGAATGCAAATGCTAGAAGTGCTGAAGGTTTTGTAGAACTGCGCTTGGTTAACTTCAATGGCAAGTTCTATAAGCAATAAATTCAAGAGGTCCTGAATAAGACTAGACCTGAATCAGAATTTTGCAGAAATCAATTATCATAGAACCTGCTATTGAAAAATGCTTTCATCAAAACAGGGGGCTTGCCACTGGACTTCAGGCGTGCAAATAGCAACAGAAACTACAATTGTGCCTCATCCATGGTAGCCTCTTACATTAACCATCACCTCATCAAACCCTGTTTTGGTTGAGGCTGTTCCCTCAGAACAAGCTTTGCCTAAGCTCACTATTTGGATGGTGCTTGTTTGCTGATGGTCCTGTCAAAAGGAGTCATATGGCATGGATTCCAGGTCCCAGTGGATCCATTCCTTGCTGGCAGTCAAGGAACAGCAAGACTGCATCTTCTGGGGTGGAATGGTTACTGTTGTGGTGGTGACCCTAGGGGATCAGGTATGTGCATTGATCACACACTAAATCTGGGGCCTTTCTGCACTCAACCTTATACTGGATTGTATCCCAGAATAGGGGCCTGCTGTCTACACGATCATGCAAGCTGTGGTAGGCACCAAGCGGGGCCTACCATAGCCTGCATTAGCATGTGGCCAACAGACCCCTATCCCAAGATATGTTCCAGAATAAGGCGGTGCAGGAAGGCCTAGTATTAATCTTCTGCTTCTGAAAACAATTAAAAACTCTCTCTTTAATTATCTTTGATCAAATGCAGTAAAACTAGGAATTTAATGGAACGTCTGAAAAGAATGTAGGCTACAAATTGAAGTGTTTCCAGGCCTAGAACGTATTAGCTATTTCTTTTCTGCCTGTTTGGATAAAAATATTGGCAGGAAAAAGTATGGGATTAAGTAAGCAAATCTCACTGTGGTGCCATTCAGTGTGGGTCAAATCCTGGTGACTACATGCAGTCTTTCTGACAGACAGATTTTGTTGCTGTAATAAAAGAGAGGGAGAGCTTTCCTTTGCTCAAACCCCAGAAACATGAATTTCCTAGCCTTGGAGCCTGGGGAGAGCTTTTCAGTGGTGCACTATGGTGTACTGCTCAAAAGCATCCCTTGGTAGTTCTGGATCAAAGGAATAAGGCCCTTAGTCCTGATTAAGAGAGTGTATAACCAATCTGGATTAACGGTTTCTGAATCTGGCTCCATCCAGAGCAGAAGGAGCTGAACCAACAGCGATGGGGCTTCCTTGATCCACCTTAACATGCTGATCAGGAAGCCTATGATCTGGATTAAGGAGCTCTTTAAACAGGATCACCAGCAACTAAGAAAGGGTCTTAGTTCACAAATATGTATGCATTATTTTCAGATATACACATGAGTGTGGAATTCTTTTTTTTTCTTTTTGAAAGTGGAACCTTGAATCCTATTTAGAGGCTTACTCCTGCATATCACTGTGCAAAGCTCAGACAGGGTCTTACATCTGTGAAACTATAAAGCTCTCTGCATGAACCTGAGTGAACAACTCTTCCTCAGTCTTGACTTACCTTGCAGGATCACTGAGTGGATAAATCAGGGAAAGTAAAGACTTATGCACAGTGCCCAGAGCAACTTGGAGCAAGGGCTGGATATTAATGTTATAAATATACAGATTAAGGAAATATATATCCCACTTGCTCATAATAAAACAAGTGCATAGGGCACAACAGATTTATTGTGTTGGAAATGTGTGTGGACCAGCATTCAGTTTATCAGGAACAAAGGTTGCGGCCACAATAGAACATGTAAACGTATGAAAATGCACTCGAGGGAGTGGCTGTATCTTAGTGGCAGAGCAAACTGCCTGGAAAGCAGAGGGTTATTTATTTATTTGTATTTCTATCCCGTCCTATACCCAAAGGTCTCAGGGTGGGTAACAACGTTTAAAATCAGACATATATTCAAACAACAGTATATATTAAAACAATAACAGTGTCTGTAAAGTGGGAAGAGAGTATATTCCCATTTAACCAAAGGCCAGGGCAAAGAGGTCCATCTTTACTGCCCTTCTAAACATATACAATGAAGGGGCCTAATGCACCTCAAGGGGGAGACTATTCCATAGCCTGGGGACCATCACTGAGAAGGCCCTCTCTCAGGTGCCCACCCCCTTTTACTACTGAAGGTGGTGTGTCAGCCAAGACGGCCTCCCCTTAAGGCACAGGCAGGTAAGTATGGGAGAAGGTTTTCCTTTAGATATTTGAGGCCCAAGTCATTTAGGGCCTTATAAGTAAAAATTAACACCTTGAATTGGGCTCGGTAGCAAACTGGCAGCCAATGGAACTCTTTTAAGACCAGCATGATGTGCATCCGGTCAGCTGCCCCACTTAACAGTCTATCAGCTGCATTCTGCACCAGCTGCAACTTCCAAACTGTCTTCAAGGGCAGCCCCATGTACAGCACATTACAACTGCTGGTTCATTTCCCAGTTTCTCCCCAGACGTAGGATTAGGGTTAGAGTTTCTCTGCCAAGAAACCTGAAGTCTGGAAGCATCTGCAGCTCCAATGAAGAGCATATCGCCCCTGGAGAGCAGGGGGAGAGTTGCTGGTTCAATCCCCAGTCTCTCCCCAGAAACACGCAATGGAAAACCGTTTCTATACCTTTGTCAAGAAAGCTTCATGAAGATTCCTGTGCCAGCTGTCTGCCAAGAACAAATTGCCTTGAATGCTACAATAGTAGAAAATGAAGAAAATGAGCAGACACATACAAGATGCCACATTTTGGCTGTGTTTTATTTCAGTTTCAATCTAGTTTCAGAGTCAGACAACAAATCAGCAAAAGTGACTGGTCATTTTCTTTCCACTTTATCTAACCCAGTGGTTCTCAACCTGGGGGTCAGGACCCCTTTGGGGGTCGAATTACCCTTTCAGAGGGGTCACGACGAGTCTCCTGCCGCCCTTCCCTCCCACCTCCCAGCTGCTCCGCCTCCATGGTTGGGGGTCTCCACAACATGAGGAACTCCATTAAGGGGTTGCAGCATTAGGAAGATTGAGAACTGCTGATCTAAACCAAAGGTGGATTTTCTGAGTTAGATAATGTTGACAGAAAAGAGCTTGACACTTTGCTGATGTGCTCTCTCACTCTGAAAGAGAACTCAAGCCAGATTAAAATTTAGGTGTGAATGGAGCATAGGGAGGTTTATGTGTTGCTTAATTTTTTTCAATTTTCCTTCTGCTCTCCATAGCCTCCCCACCCCAGAGGCTGACACCACACCAATGTCTTCTTGGGGAGGGCAAACTCAGGAAAAGAACAAGGGGAAGAGGGCAGTTACTTAATCCCCATTATCTGGACAATAAAGCACATCTATTCATCCAGATAGCACTGACCTAGTATTCTACATTATTTGGATAACTCTGAATACAGCATGGACAACCCAGAATGAAATGGGTCCAGATGTGTTTTACTTTGGATTATCCAAGTAATCTGGAATTTGTAAATGCTGGTTGCCTCCAGACTTGCAGAATATATCTGCAGTTGATGGGAAAAATGCAGCTTACCTGCTGTGCAGTGATGACCAGATGTCCTGACTAAAAAGGAACTCTGTAGCTTCCTCCTCAGAAGCTGCAAGAGCTGAGTCCGGGCACACGGTCACATGGGATGAGGCAGCCAATCAGAACTGAGCTGCCCTTCCTGCTCTTGTTCCTCTCTTCTCGCTGTTCTGCCCAGACTGGAGGGAAAATTTGAATCTTCTTTATACTGCGCCGTGAATTAAGGTAAGTGCGCAGAAGTGATCAAATAATGCACCACTGCTAAAATACATCGATTGTCGTGATGCCCCGATTGCAACTGCACATTCTCCTTGTGCAGTATAAACAAGTCTGGATGCAGCCCAGCATTAAGGTAAGTGTGCAGGAGCTATCGGATAATGTGCCGCCACAACAACACATCCAATGTGTGTGACGCCCCAATCGCAACTGCGCATTTCCACTGTGCGATATAAACAAGTGTGGACTCCGCTGCTGTCTGGGTGCTCATCTCCATGGCAAGGATACTGTGAGGCGAATGTGAGTTCACCTCACAAGAGTCCCCATGCAAAGCCCTAATTTGGGCTACATGAGGGACAAAATCCTCAAAACTGAAGTAAAAAAACCTTCCTTATAACTGTTCTCGCCCCGAATTACAGGGCAAGAATGGGTTATCCTAGGGGCATGGGGACACTCCCGGGTTACAATCGCAGCATTAGCAGGCGGGGGTTTGCTGTCCCAGCTGCTAATGCTGCGATCACAACCCCCCCTTGCCTGAGCGCTTTATTGCCCAGGTAAGGGCTTGATTTACCCCAAACAACCGCCTGACAGCTGTCCTGCAATCAGCCGAGCAACTGTCAGGCGGATATAGGGGCTGTCGAGAGCAGGGACGCTTTTTAAAACAGACGCAAAAGCCGTTAAACATTGTTTAGGGTAAATCAAGCCCTTACCTAGGCAACTATGTGCTCAGGCAAGGTGGGGGCAGGGTGGGGGACCACACTCCATGCAGGGATTTGCTGCGGTTTTCATGGGGATGGGTGGGTTCACTTTGAACCCGCCCTATCCTCTATTGCCATGGGGACTCCTTAGTGTGAATTAAGACTCGCATTAAGGCTCCCCTGAATCCACCAGCGGAGCACTGGCAGCCCCATATTTACTACGGATTATCCATGCTTTATTCTGGATTATCCAAATAAGGCAGATTTCCACTTAGGAGGAGTGTCCCATTGGGACTTCCAGGGGGGCAGGAGGCGGCGGCGGCGGCGGCGGCAAGGTGCCCCCACCACGAAGCCCCCCCCCCCCAGCCGCCCTCACCACGAAGCACACACACCCAGCCAGCGCCGCTGCAGCAGGAGGGAGATGGATGAATGAAAGTCCATTGGCGGCACTGAGCCTAGGAAGGAACCAGCGGTACCCCCCGCCGCTCCCGGGGCCCCGTCGTCGGCCATCATCCCCCCCCCCACTCCCCGCCACATACACAGACACCGGGCCGGGCGTCCCCGCACAGCCTCGCTCGCCCGCTTTCCCTCACGTCGCGCGGCCTGCATCGCCCGGCAGCAGCTTCAGCCCGGCGCCCACTCGCGCCCTCCGGGCACCGCGCAGAGCGAGCCGCCGTTCAACTTACCCCGAGGCCGCCGCCGCCGCCAACGGCCGTTCGGTCGCCAAGCGGGACGACTGAGGGAAGGAGGATGCGGCCGCGCCGCCGCCGTCGCCGCCTCACGCGGGCGGGCGGGCAGGCGGGGCTGAGGCGACGCCGCCAGACGGCTGTGTGTGTGAGGGGAAGGTCAGGAGTTGGGGATGGCCGCGCCGCCGGACTGTCTCTGCGGGGGACGCGGGCGGCGGCAATGGCAACGGCGGCGGCAACGTTGTGAGGAGGCGGTGGCGGAGGAGGAGCTGCTAGGGGGCGGCTGAGGGGAAGAGGAGGCACCGCACCATGGGGGGGGGGGGCGCGTGGTGGTGGTGGTGGTCGCCCCCATCCCTTCCTGGAGGGAATGGGGCGCCGAGGAGGAGAGGAAGTCAACTTGGGGAGCATCGTGGTCCACGAAAAGATGCGCCTCGGAAAAGGAGGGAGGACGACGACACTTAGGGGGCGCCTTCCCGGTGGTGGCCCCGGCGGAGAGGCGTTGTGTGGCGGCGTCCCTGCCTGGGCCTCCCTGGGCATGGGGGGCCTTGAGCCACGCACCATACGGCCCCTCCTTAACTCTCTTGTGTAGCATAGTAGGCGCTCTTCTTGTTGCTTGCACAGGCTGTGTGACCAGAAACAGCGAAAGGAAGAAAAGACGGATTTGCGATGTTTTCTCCGCCACAGCATGGCAAAGGCATCCAGAGAGGACCTGTATGTAGGATCTAGTTTTATGCAGAGCTTTACACGCAGCCATCTATAACTGCATGGATTTTTCAAATTCTTGCCTATCTTACTGCAGCTTAAAAAAAAAAAGCTGGTAATGCTTGATTGCAAGAAAAGCTGAGTTATCTACTAAGGATCACTGAGCATGATAAAAAGGTTGATTTGCATCAAAGCTCAAAAACATGCACAAAGGGTGGTACAGCCTCCTAGAAGCTCAAGGCCATGCTATGGGGTGGTTTCTCCAGCAACTTCATAAATAAGTTCTTTGCACACTAAAGTAGGTGAAGGTCAGCAGTGCCGGTGCCTGGCTGTAGGGTCACCCTGTGATGTTTACATTACTAAAAATAAAACATTTAAAAATTACAATTTCATAAATATTTTTATGGTTCTGGAAACTAATGATGAAATGCTAGAAAACATCCCTCATTTTATATATTAAAATAAGGGATGAAAAGAGATGGTCAAAGGGGGTGCATGTCGGGAAGCTGTGTGTGTGTGATGAAGGCACATTCAGCACTGGGCTGAGTTTTGCGATTTATCTTGGAATAGAGGCATGCAGTCCACCTGCTAGTGCAGACTATGGGTGTTTTTCCACTGTCACTAGAACTACCCATTAAGTACCCATTAATGGGTACAAAAAAGCCATTATGTACCCATTAATGGTTACTTAATGGGTACTTTTAGTGACAGTGGGAAAACACCCTATGTCAGGCCCTGTGTGGAAAGGAGCTAGACGGCAAACACACAGAAAGAGAAAACCGAAGGTAATTGGGGTGGACTTCATTGTGTACATTTAACACAATGTACACAATCACTGAATATAATATTGTATCAGCCTCCAGTTTATTGTGGCTTCATACGCTCCCTAAAGGTTACTGTTACTGAATAAACAAAAAACAAAGTGTTAGATTCCATTAAGGAAAGCTGGTAAGATGGCAAAAGCTACACATGACAAAGTTTCTTACAGATAATCCACCATCTGTGTGAGTCTTGCTTAAGATGAAACGTTCTAAGACATTTTGCTCTATACAGTGGGGAGCTGCTAAGCTAAAATTAGGATAAAGAAACACTGTGGCGAGTGGCAAACTCTTGGACAGACTTGCATGTTTCATAACTAGAGATTCACTAACATTTGCCAAAGCGTAATTGTGATTATTCAACTGCTTAATCCATATCTTTTAGATATTGGATTGCTGGTAGTCAGTGTAGTTCTGAGACCTTCAAGTTACATACATACATACATACATACATACATACATACATACATACATACATACATACATACATACATACATACATACATACATACATACATACATACATACATACAGTTAAACCCCCTTATCCACTAATTTGGTAACCACGGTTTCAGTTAATTACCGTTACTAGATCAGCCCATCCCTACAGGCACCTTAAGGGAAAAGCACCCAGAACCGGAAGGCCTATTTCAGCCTCCAGAGAATGTTTGAATAAGTATGTGATGCCACTGGAGCCCATCCCAAAATGGAAGGGGGCACGTGGGAGGCGAGCAGGTGGCATCCGGTGGTGTTGCACACCTATTCCAACGCTCTCTGGAGGCCGAAATAGGCCTTCTGGAGGCCAGAAAAGCACTTCCGGTTCCTGGGTTGCATGACCCCAGAACTGAAAGGTCTGTTTGCGATTATCCAGAGTTTCAGGTAACCGCAGTAGGAGTCAGAACATATCTCCAGCAGATACGGGGGTCTGACTGTACATACATACATACATACATACATACATACATACATACATACATACATACATACATACATACATACATACATACATACATACATACATACATACATACATACATGCATGCATGCATACATACATGCATACATACATGCATGCATACATACCCTGAGGTGTGGCTTGGGATAAGCATAATAATTACTATATTTGCTGATTTGTTCATCATCCAACTTTTCAAAATTAATGTCATTCATTCATGCAGTCCATGCTATTTTCTTTCCCTCCATTTTATCCTGTCAACAGCCCTGTGATAAGGTTTGGCTGAGAAGTAAGGACTGGCCCAAGGTGGCCCTACTGAGCTTTGATGACCGAATGGGGTTTTGGACTTAACTGACCTCTAGTTGACCATTTAGACCAGTGGTTCTCAACGTGGGGGTCGGGACCCCTTTGGGGGTCGAACTACCCTTTCAGAGGGGTCACGACAAGTCTCCTACTGCCCTTTCCTCCCACCTCCCAGCTGCTCCGCCCCTGTGGTTGGGGGTCTCCACAGCATGAGGAACTCCATTAAGGGGTCGTGGCATTAGGAAGGTTGAGAACCACTGGGTTAGACAATATACTATATTAGCTTTCTACCACTTTTTGTAGCTTAGTTTGTTTTCAGGATCTAGAAAAATTGTTAACTAGTATTTTATGCTATGGTTTTCAATTGACATTGTTATCCAGTTTGAGGATTTTTGTGGAAAAGGGTAGGTTTTAGGGAGAATGAAGTGTATAAAAGAAGATGGATTTTCTGATCAGTAGTTCCGTGTATTTGGAATAACATCACACCAACTGTTGCCAAATATTTCATTCCCTAGTGTTTGGCGTAAGACACGGAACTACCGATCAGAGGATCCGTCTTCCTTTATATACTTAATTCTCTGTGACAAATCCAGTTGGCTTGGCAGATTATTTTATATGCTAGAAAGGCCAAAAGAAATGATCTTAGATATTTCAGATCTTTTACACCTGCACCAGTTAAAAGTAATGAACATACACAAAACAGGAGGAAGAATTGAAAGATGCATAGTTCAATTCATAGTCAACTTTTCTCTATCTACCGTAAAAACAAAGTATAAAATTAGATTAGACTCACCGGAGAAAGGAGGAAACATACCATTTAATCTTTTTAAAAATCTTTTGCAACTTACAATCCAGAAATGAACACAGCTCTTTTAACTTTTAGGAGGCAATGAAAACAGATTGTTTATAATACCCTAGTGTGCCAGGGTTATCTGTAGCTTGGTGGGTCCCAATTTAATGCAGGGCTATTTTAATTTCAGCAGTCTTTGTCCTGTAAAGATGATCACTGTCCCCTTTCATGAAAATTATTTTGGTTGGGACAGATATTATGCAAGTGATACAAGCTAGTGAGTTACATGAAACTATCTGAAGATGTGAACTGTTAATTATTGTACTTGATTTCGGGTTTAGGTTTTTTATCTACTACACTGCACTCTAGTTCTTCAAACTCTGAAGTTCTTCTAGTACACACATTCTTAAATCAACAGAAAGCTATGTTGTGAAACACTAAAACATTTATCTATACAATTCTGGCATATAAGTAATGCAATCAAGGGCCCAGTACTGATGCATTTAACAGAGGAATTTATTACCAAAATACAATTAGTCAATACATGACAAAACTTCTGTAAAGCAAAATAAATTATTCTAACAATGTACAGTATTTCAGAAGGCGGTCAAAGTAGTACTACAAAACTTGCTTCCATAGTTTCCAAACAAGACAATCCTAGAGAGAATTTAAGGCATGCAGCTTAATGTGCGGTAAGATCTTATAAAATAAACCATCCCTATCAACACGATACAGCGAGAGAAATATCTGCATTCTTTTACATGTCAGTTTTCTAAAAGTTTTACATTTTGGCTATAAAAAGCAGTGCCATTGTATTACAATTCATTTTCTTATAAAAATATATGTTATTCATGCCCATGAATATCAAATGCAAATTTCTATTAAATATATTTTATCATGACTTTGAGCACCAACTGTACATTTTTATTTTAATGATTAAATAAGTGCTTAAAAATGCAGTAACTGGCTGAATTCCACTTTGTCTTACAAGCTAAGAAGAATGTATAGAGGTGCAAGGAAGGCAGCTTCTCTTTGGGAAGATGTTGAAGCCATGCTTCACTGGAAATCACCTGATTCCAACAGCATGCTTCTAAGTCAGTTTTTGTTTTATATCCAAAGAGCTAGTTCAGATCAATCCGATGTGAATATGAGGGTAGGGAGAACACAGTAGGACTGCATGCACTGATTTATCCTGCACCCCATATGCCCCTAAGCACATTTTCAAGCCCATTAAGTAGTCCATTTGTGGGGCACAATGTTTGCAATGGTGTCTGTAGATTTAAAGGCCCAAGCCCAACAAATAAAACATTCAGATTCACAAGTTCTTAAGCAGAATCAGCATTCACTGAATTTTGCATGTGCACTACAGGCCAAACTTGCAAATGTTTGAGAGTGAGCCACATAAAGATGGTCTGATCCCACTTCCCCTTTGTCTAGAGTTCATCTAAACCAGCCCAAACAAGTGCTACACTGATCAATTAAAATATTTTCTCCTATTGGGTACATCTTATGCTCAATTCTAAGCAGGCATTCCAATGCACTTCTCTTTGGAAATAACTGCAGCTGATCTCAATGAAGTGTGCTCCAAAATACAGCACAGTCAAATACTTCAGCCAGAAGTATAAAAGGAAACTTTTACCCATAAGGGAGTACTACATTTATTCTTTTCATAAATTAAATGGTGTATGTGAGATGGTGCCAATAACCATAGTTGTATGTCCAAGCGTTTCTTATTAAAATACTAAAATAGAAGGGGGAGGAAGACATACTGCATGTCTCAAAAAGTGCTCTTAGAAAGCCCAAAAACAAAACAAAATCTTACCCACACCATTCCCTATAGACTATTAACACTTTCCAAGGTAGAGTAACATGATCAAAACAGGTCATCCATATAGCAAGTGTGTAAATTTGTGGACAGAGATAATGGCAATTCATGGGTAATAACGGCAATAAAGTGTCAGTATAGAATATGCTTTTCCTTTGCAAATGAAAACAATAAAAGATTTTCAGTTTGGATGCCTCAGTCAGTTTCTTTTTTTTTTAATCTTGCTCTCTTGTTTAATGGAAGATTACACCAAAAAAAAAAAGAAAAAAAAGAAAAAGTACTAAATGTGTGTGTATGCATCTTCACATAGTGTACTGTGTTAAAAATCCCTGGTTATCTCCCATAAGAATATAGCTAAATTCATAAGGTTACAGTTTTCTTGTAGTGTAATAAAGAGGCATGATCCATAAACAGAGCACAACAAGATCTTGGTCAAATGGCTTTTAAATGATAAATTAAAATGAACCAGGATTTCATAATTTGTATCGAGGCTTGTCCTAACTGCAGTAAATTGATTCTATAAATATAGGAAGAATATGGAATGTCAGCATATTAATCAGATAACTAATACATTCCTATTCCCAAATATAACAAATCCACGCTGATACAGTATTGATGCTTGGACTAAATACCAAAAAGGAACAGTAGTAGGTAGAAGTACTTTGTCAGGTTTCAGGATCAACTCTGTTTTAATCGATGTTAAGATTTTACAGCAAAAAGAGTTAAATACAGTACCTTGAATAAATATTCCCTTTCATTCTTCTCTGAATGTACTGCACCCATACTCTTAATTCCATCTTTCAAACATTTGACATATTCCTGTGAATTATGGGTTATGTTGCGTATATATTCACAGGAACAGACAAAATAATCCAAGTTCAACCCCCACCCCCACCCCGCCCACACACACAAAATGCCTTAACAGGCAAAAATTATTTCTGCAGTCCAACTTCATAGTTCTGAAGTTTCATCTCTATATAAAAAAAGTATGTAGCACCATGAAAACTATCAATGTTCACATCTATATAAATAGATAATACATAAGAAATGTGTTCTGCATCAATTGGAAAATAATTCAGACCTGTGCACAATCTCTATGTAAGCTTTGAACAACCCAGAAATGATGTAGTGTACATGGCAGGAATTATGAAAATGTTTCACAAAATGAAAAATACTGCAATACTAACTTGAAGAGGACAGTAGTTTGGAGGTTTTTTTTTTTTTGGGGGGGGGGGGAGACACCTTTAAACTACCAGTAATACTAATGGAAGTCAAGAAGCCAAATTTTACATAATATTACAGATAAAGAAATAAGCTCAAATCATTTAGCCTGGGGTAAAAAGCTCTTTTTTGGGGAAGCAAGTACATGAATGCCCATATCAGCTCTAGTAGCCAATTTGTAACAACGCCCAGTAAACTTATTTACAGTAGTTTCCAATGCGTTTCCATCTAGTTTTGGTGAGCCTATGTACTTAAAAAAATAATCAAAACTTTCTGTGAGTTTCAAAGTGTGGACCAGACTGGTTATTTTTACTAGTGACGTCTTTTTTTTCTCATACAAACTATGCCACTTCCAGCACTCTGAAATGAAAATAGCTAATTTAATGCCTGCTGGCTCTCTCTCTGGCTGTATGAACTTAATTTTGATGAATGATTGGGTTCAAACAAGACATGCTTAGACACGTGCCTTTAAAATCTCATAGTGAAAAAACAATCTAACCAGCCACATATGTTAGCAAGATGCCAACTTAGTTTATCTTGTTTATTCAGCAAAACATATAAGGATTGTAACATTTTCTGAAAAATCAGAATTTAAGCTTCAAGGATTTGCTCAATCCTCTCTTGTTCTAGAAGCTCAAGGTTCCTATGGTTAGCTATAAGGCTTCCCCTTTATAATATTTTCAACACAAAAATGTTCAATATCTTGAAGTAACATCTTAGTGTATATTTACCATTATATTATTAGGCTTTGAATTAAAAAAAAACATTAAAAATTGGCTGGAGAAAATTGTTTCAATGGATACTTATCCAATGGAGATATTTCTGATTCAGTTACTTCAAGAATTTATTAAATAATCTGTATTCTTGTTGATATAGTGACTGCACCCTTTAGAAATATCACTGTGTTTTTCCAGTTTTTTATCTTTAGCAAATAGTTCAGGCAATGTTGAGATTATACGAACATAGCAATATCATTTGTTAAAGCAGCTGCTTCCTCTAGCTTATGCTATGAGCTACTGCATGGTCCTTATTTAGAATTATATTTATAATTTCACCTTCATGTTCCTTCATATGGTCCAACAAATTCTCTTTGTTCGTAGACTCAAATCCACAAATGCAACAGCAGAAGAGCAGGACACAGTATTCTGTGCCAAGATAGGGAACGCCAGCAGCTTTATCTGGATTACATGAGGTATCTGTTGTGGAAGTACGATTTTGATTTTCATCTGTGGCTGTGGTTTTGTTAGCTGCCTGCTTGGAGGAATCAGAAACGGACAAGCCTTCCGAGTTACTTCTCACAGGAAATGGATTATCTTCAGCGCTTTCAGTTATAACCTTTGCAGGTAGGTGTCCTGGGAACCTAAGAAAGAAGGAGGGGGAGTTGTTTATTTTTAATAAATTAATATTTTGTAGATGTTAGGCATCTTAGAATTTCCTCTAGGGAAGTCACTTTCCCCTCTTTCCCTCCCTCTACGGCAATTAATCCTCAAATAGTAAAATCCTCATGCTTTCAAGACAAGATTTCAGGTGTAGAGGTGTGCATGAATGTAATTTTTGGGATTTGATTCAAATCGAATATCCAAAGATTTGAATCGATTTGAATGTTTAAAATTTGAATGTATTCACATTCGATTAAAATCTTTCGAATCTATTTGTACAAATTTTCTATTCATACTTGAAGATATGAATGTTGACAACATTTGAATGTGTCTGGATGCATCTGTATGTATCCCGTTTTTATTTTGTATGCATTCTGTTTCGTCCCGTACATATCCGTATGAATGCATACAGATATGAATAAGATGCATACGAATACATATGTAATGCATACGTATCCGTACACGTACGAATGTCCAAATAATTCATACAAATGATTTGAAAGATTCAAAAATTAGTTTGAATTCGGATTTAGAGACATTTGATTTGGATTTGAATGTCCGAATTCAATAGAATTTGGAATGTTTCGAATATTCGTGCACGTCCCTATTCCGGAGTTCAGCACAAGTGCTTCCAGTTGAGATACCACTGCCTACTAAGTGTTTCAATTCTGATATAGAGAGGATAAAAACAAATTCATTTTTGGGGTGTGTTGAGGTTTTGATGCTGCCAATCGGAAATAATCTATAACAATATGCATAGTGTAAGAGGTAACTGACAAGTTTCTGGATTGTACTCTATAAAGAATGACTTCAAAATAGTTCCACTCACCTGCTACTTTGTGAAATTGCATCATTAATCGCTTTGTTTACTTGTTCATAATTATAGTTTTGGTCACTTGCATGCTTCCACATATGAGATTTTAAAGAAGGCGGATGGCTGCACACATACCCACAAAGGGAACATCTGCGAGGAAGATGATGAAACAGAAGCTGTTACGAGTAACAGAAAAAAACCATCAAAACAATGTATCCTCTCCAATTTGGGGACATTCTGTAGTGTTCCTTTCACCAACTGTGTACTGAAGCACTATACCAAAAAAGCAAATTCAAAACTAGAAAGATAACTTGGCTCATTCCAGATTAATGGAGTAAAATCTGCTGTTAAGAGAAAAAGCACAGCTTACCTGCTGTGAAGCCATGACGCACCATATGGACTCCAGCAGCCTCTGCTGTGATACTTCTGTGGCGTGCGCGATGAGGCGCGCGTCACGTGGGATGGGGCAGCCAATGAGAGCTGAGCTCTGTACTCGCTGTCCTGTCCGAACTGGCAGGAACATTTGAATTTACCTGATCCTGCAAAGCGAGCGCTCATCGTTCCACAGTAGGCAAAGCTGAAGTAGCAGTGGCATAATGTGCCACTGCTACGCACTATCGTTATGTCAAGTGTGATGCTCACACTCCGAGCGTACATCGGAATGCGCAATATCTGTAAGTCTGGACAAACCCTCTGTCACATAAAGATGAGGGAATACATCGACCCTCATCTTGTGATCTTAATGCTTGGGCAGGTGTTTATGGGAGATGATTTGGTCTGGTGGTTAGGGAGCTGGACTCTTATCTGGGAATACTGGGTTTGATTCCACACTCCTCCATGAAGCCAGCTGGGTGACCTTGGGCTACTCACAGCTCTCTTCCAAGCTCTCACAGCCCTACCCACCTCACAGGGTATTCTGTTGTGGGGGAAGAATAGAAAGCTTTGTCAGCTGCTTTGAGTCCCCTTAAATAGGTGAGAAAAGTGGGGTAGAAAATCTAACTCTTCTCCAAATAACCTTGGCCCAAATCATTTAGGACTTTGTATGTTAACATCAACAGTAAAATGAGAAAGAAATTTCAAGAATGGTCAGATACCTACTTGAACTGCTCCATTAACTGCACTGCCTGGTGTTCCTGTGGGTGGCGCTTCATATGGCACTTTAAACTGTTCATATTTGTTGTGGCAAAATCACAGACTCGACATCTGAAGGGGAAAAAAAGGGCTGATTCCTAACAATCATAGTCATTTACCAACACAAATTCTAAAGACAAAACATGGACGTGGCAGAAGTTTACAGAAGTTTCTAGATTGTTTGAAAACAGTCGATGACTTCAGAACAGGTTGATGACTAGGGATGTGACGAATGCAATTTTCGGGATTCAATTCGAATCAAATATCCGAAGATTTGAACAGATTCAAATGTTTAAAATTCAAATGTATTCACATTCGATTTGATTCAAATACATTCAAATCTATTCGTACAAATTTTCTATTTGTATTTGAAGATACGAGCATCGACAACATTTGTATGTGTCTGTACACATCCGTACGCATTCCATTTTTATCTCGTGTGCATCCCGTTTTTGGCCTGTACATATCCATACAAATGTGAACAGGTATGAAAAAGATGCGTATGGATATGTATGTGATGCATACGTATCTGTACACATACGAATGTCTGAATAATTCATATGAATGATTCAAAGATTCGTTTGAATGTTAAATTCAAACTAAGAGAAATTTTGAACGTTTCAGATATTCATGCTCATCCCTACCAATGACAAATGGCACACTTTAAAATTTGATTTCAACCTGCTGATAACATTCTACATTTAAAATGGAGACTATAAAAATTATTTACAAAAGAAGTAAATCTTCATAAACAAGGAAAAAAACCTTTGAAGTACCTGTATGGCTTGTCAGAGTTGTGAATACGTCTGTGATTCCGCACACCAACATACATTGTACTTGTGTAATCACAAATGTCACATCTGTAGAGTTTCTGGACTGATATCTTATCACCTGAATGACAAGTAACACAAGTTTCAGAATTCATTCTCTTTTACACAAAAGGACCGTGCAGCTTTTCTTCCTCACACAGCAGCCTCACAACACAATTTTGTGGTGCCTGACGCACACACACTTTTTGTTGGTCTTTGGCTTTGCAAGGGATATTTCTGTACATTCTTTTCAAGGAACTTGGTTCAGAAACACCCAAGAGCTGTATCGGCTGATACTGGTGTAGCAATAAAATATGTGGGCAATTATCCTTGATAAGCATCCAGCCTTATTTTACACAGAAATTAATCACTGTTCAGAGTTGATTGTTCATACAGTGCAGTTCTGTCTCACACAGCTGTGATGTAAAAGTTAGGTCCACTGATTGTGGAACTGATTTTATTCTTTTTTATTTATGTGAGGGACAGGACCTGACAGAAAAGGGTGACAGAGTCTTCAGGTAGAAAAACAAGTGACTGGTTGTAATCTAAGAAATGCTTGAGGCTATTTACTGAGTACTATTTACTACTGTCTTAAATTATTAAGCAACCCAATCATATGTGCTCAGATCCCCTTAATGTAGTAGTGCAGCTGTGACGTACAAGAATGGCAGCGATTTCGGAAACATCAAATGTTTCTGCTTAGATTTAACTTGCATGTAAACAGATGTTGTGCCATAAACTTCTTGGTCTTTGGCTGTTTTACGACAACCACAGCTGTCTCGCAAGAGGCCTTCCTTTGTGCATTTCTGTCATAATTTGACTGTGCAGAATCTCCAAAACACTTTAGAAAGCTTAAATTATTGTTTAATGAATGCTATTAAAAGCAGAATGTTTTCAGTCAAGCCGTACCTTCATTAGGAGTTGAGACAGGTTTTACTTGTTATTCAACCCCTACCCCGCAATGCATCACTGATTATTTCTTTCCATGAACAGTCTTCCCAAGGAGGAAGAAGGATCAGGAAGAGCCCATCTACTGCTGGCAAGAAATACTTGCTATAACAGAGTCTGGAGCACTGCCACACTAATTTCACTTGGAGGGCTTTGTGCAATACTGTGGTCAGCCGATTCCCTTGACATCACACCTTCAATGAGGAGCAGTGCAGGAATTCTTATGAGTTTCCAAAGTAGGATTCAAAAACATTTTAAGCCGTATCATTTCTGCTATTAAGGAAAAGAGAAGACAGTACCAACTCTTTCTTCTACTTCGCTGCAGGTTATGAGGGTGTCAGATGAGGGTATAGGGTATGGATCTGGAAGGCTATGTTGTCCTCTTTCATGGTTTCGCAGCTGACTCTGAAAAACAAGATGCTTTCTCTCTTACAAACGGCATACGTACAGAACAGCCAGTTCATCACAGCGAAGTGTGACAATTGCCTACGTCAGAAATTATGCTCAAGAAGAGAAAATTAAATAACGCAATCTGGGAAAAGCTCATTATAAGTAATCCTAATAAACTTGGTGGGAGTGGCAGTAGGTGAGTGATAGAGTAAACTGCTTGGAAAACAAGGGGATATTGGTTCGATCCCCGGGCTCTCCTGGAAGTAGGCAATGGCAAACCACTTCTGTATCTCTGCCAAGAAATCTGCACAGAGGTTGCCTAGAGGCACGCATGCAGTCAACTAAAAGGCAGCCATGACTCAACGGTACCCAAGAGCAACAAATTAACTTGGTGTAGTTAGGGAAAGATGGAAAAAATGGATATTCGATGGACAAAATGGAAAAAGTGGAACGGAACCTAAGGATGTAAAATCCAGTTCCTTGAAGCTGTGTTAGCTCTG
This sequence comes from Aspidoscelis tigris stejnegeri, assembly GCA_023333525.1. Classification (NCBI taxonomy): domain Eukaryota; kingdom Metazoa; phylum Chordata; class Lepidosauria; order Squamata; family Teiidae; genus Aspidoscelis; species Aspidoscelis tigris. The sequence goes on from JALMGA010000013.1 coordinate 9,851,153, forward strand.
CAGAGTAAAAGACAACTGATTAAAAATTATGACAGTTGCTTAGCCTCACAAAAATTTATCAATTAGTTTTCCTGAGGCATAAGAGGGAAGGATGTTTTATTATGGTCAAAGCTTATCCAATTATATAAAATCTTTCATATATCCTACTTTATTATTTAGGCTACAACTACACAAAGGTGGCAACTATGCAGAAGAAAATGCATGGTTTACTTCTACATGTGCTGGTTCCTTGATGTCTGTTCTGATGGTAAACATGGCAGTCTCTTTTGCCACATGCCAAGACTGTTAATCTGCTCCAGTAAGTGTAGGACCTCCTGAAAGATACTACTAAAGGAGATGACACCCCCCCCCTCCTCGCTTTGGTGCTTCTCTAGGGAGGTGGTGTTCTGTTGCCACTTTATTACATCTGCCCCACCCTCCTGAGATTGGCAGTATGTTGTAAATCTTATGGAACCTCAGCTGTAAAAGGAAACCCCATCATTTGGTCTGATCTGGTGACTTGGCCTCTGGCAATCAGCAACATTCCTGTTCAGAGCTGGAAAACAAGGCTTCATAAGACCCAGTTTTTCCAAATATTTAAGCCGGGATCAATTCCAGTGGGGACAAGTGTTATAGAGACCAGTGATTCCAAACCTAGGGCATGTGTACCCTTAGGGTACAAAGCAGGATACGTAGGAATACTTGAAAAAAATGAATTAACAGCAACTATATTAATTACAAACCAATGGCTAATATGAAGGGTACAATTTATGGAAATGGGCTGCTAAGCGGTACGCAAATGAAAAAATGTTGGAAATCACTGATGTAGACTGACTGCCATGTTGCCAAGTCCGGTCAGTGCCGTGTACTACATACAGCTGGCTTTTCAGAAGGCAAGCAAAGTCTTTTTTTCCCCAGGTAAAAATCCACCAAACGTGGATTTCTATCTTACGGGTTCTTTAAAAATTTGTTTAGATAGTCATCTATTGTATGACAAATCTGTTTGAACTTATGCAAAAAAAAGAGGCTCTTTAGATGTAAAAAGGATGACCAAATATGGTGAGCTACTGATCTATTGATACATATTCTGAGAAAGTTAAGGGCCATTTTCACAGCCTTACAAAAAAAACCATCTTGTATCTATTGATCTTCAACCTATTCCCTTCAAATATTCTGGATCACAGTTGTTCTGTATGGCCATGCTGAGTGTGAGAAGCAATGCAGCCTTCCATTATGAGGTCATTGGATACCCTCTGTTGCCTCTTTGTGAACCTGGAGAGTTTCCAATGAATTCCCTTCTGCTAACCTCCCACCTGTCATGACAAGCTACCGTATATCTTCTGGCTCAGTTAATTCAAACCACCTAAGGTTCTGATCAAGAAATCTCACCTTATAATGGAAGGATTCTTCACACTGTTTACACTGGTACATTCGAGTTTTGCAATGGTTGATCATATGGCTTTCTAAATCCTTACTGTTCTCTGCTATATGTTCACAGATTGGACACTGATAGGGTTGCCTCTGGCGATGCACCCGCAAGTGCTGCTTGATGTATCCCTTGTTACCGCTGCTATAGTGACACAAGCGACACCGAAAGGGACGGTCCGCATCCGGGATGTACTCCACCAGGTTTCCTCCTGCCACGTTGGCATCAACGGACGGTTGGCATTGCACGTTATCCTGCAACTCCTTCAGAATGTCATCGTCAGAGGCATTCTGGTCTGTTCTCTCCTTCAGCTTTTCAATGACAGTCAGCAATGACATGCTGATGCCCATTTTAATGGGGCCCTCAGTTAGCTCCGGTTTGTCCTTTTCCATTTCCATGAAATCACAATCAGTTTGGTTTAGGCCTGTCAGTTCCTCAGTTTTAAGAGAGGTTACTAGCTTAGAATGGGTTAGGTAGCTGCTGTCAGTTTGCCGCTGCCCAATATCAGGGCCCAAAGAATTTACCTCAGCAAAAGCCCTGAGACTTGTCCGGGTGAGCTCTGCAGCTCTGATGGGCATTGTTACAAGAGCTTCTGCAGCAAGCGAATGCAGTCTCAGGGATTCAGAATTGGTTCTTCTTCTTGTGGGAGGGGCATTTTCATCAGCTGCTTTTACAGTACAAGGACTTAAGTCACCCTCTTTCTTCTCTGCGCCGCTCCACCCAATTATTACTTCCTCAAGATCAACAGGACTTTTATCCATATGGTAAACCTCTCCTGATCCATCACGAGCAATGGGGGTCTGCTCTGAGATCTTTTTTTTCTCAGCTTCTATGTCAGCATCCATTGAGTAAGGTTTTTGCAAGACCGGCTCTTCCGCACTGGGCAATCGTTCCACTATGACATTAACATGGCCTTTTTTATTTGGGCAGCAGTTAATTATCTTCTGAGCGGAGGAAAGCAAGCTATCTGTTATCAAATGATCTTGTTCCAGATCTGTATCTGACAGTGTCTCTTCTAACAGTTTACCAGGTGAAGGTGTGGTGGACTGGCTTACGAGTGCCTCTTCTTTCACAGGTTCTTCCACCAATGAAGTTTTGTATATCATTTGCTCAGGGCTACAAATGTGGAGTTGGACGGCTTGATTGCTACAGAGACCCAGTTCACTGTTTTCTAGGGAAAGTACAACAGTGTCAGCATTCTGGGAAACACCTGATACCGTGGAATCTGGCAATGCCATTTGCTCGTTTTCTTCTTCAAAGATGGGATACGAGCAATCAAGTTCTCCTGCATGCTTCCAGGCATGGGTTTTCAACATTCTTTGCTGACCACAAGTATAGCTGCAGATCAGGCATCGGTACATGCCGTATTGCTCATAAGTGTACCATTTACGCCTCCCTTTTTCTGTGATATGGGGAGCGTGAAGCTGAGCCACTGGATCAGTGCCTACTTTGACAAAACCTTCTGCCGGTCCATGCAAAGCTCCACCAGGAAGATTTGCACCTTGATGCTCTTTCGACAGAACGGGTGCTTTGTGGTTGTTCTCTGGGTGATGCCTGACATGACCTTCAAACTCTTCTAGGCTTTTAGTGGTAAAACTGCATACTGAACACATAAGGACTACTTCGTTTTGCTCACCGTGCTGCTTTACATGTTCTTTTAAGAGTGGGAGAGTGGGAGACAGAGCTTTACAGAGACTACACTGGTAGCAAACAACTCTCTTTTTGCTCTCCAGAGGACAGTCTGTTACATAATAATCTTCAATATTTATTGTGCCCAGGGCAGGCAGTTCGATGGTTTTAGCTGGCATCTCCAGGTGGTTTTGACCATCAAGTGACAGCAGAGATACATCAGGATGCAAGCGTTTTTTCCCTATTAGGATGCATTTCTGTGATTTTTCACCCTCAACAATCTTGCTTAACTTTTGGATGACCTGGATCAATGGATCAGGGTTACTCTTCAGCTGGTCTTCACTGTTCCCTGAATTTGGGCTTATGACTGTTTCAGAGATCAGCATAGTTTCTGATTCTCCAGCATTTGCAACTACTGCTGTAATATCACTGTCTTCTTCCATAATATCTGAAAATTAAAAATACAGACACATGTTACACAACAAATGATAAACATTACGGGAGCATAAAGGCTGAAATGTGACAGAACTGATCTGTGATTTGTGTCTTCATAACCAGGACTTAATTTCACAAGGAAACACAAAAGTCTGCTAACTCAGTGACCGATAACAATTTTCTTTCTTTTCTTCTTTCTTCCATTTTTATCCAACTCTAATAAGGCCTGGCTTACAAAATAAGGCTTGCTGAGTATCTGCCCTCATGCTTGTAATGTAGAAATGGCAAAGGATGAAAACGGGGGGGGGGGGGGCAGAAAAACAGTTGAAGGGCAAGGGAATTCTTCAGTCCTGTTTAGGGATATGCATGAATATTCAAAATATTTGTTATTCATTATTTGTGCATATATATATATGAATCAAATGTCCAGACACTCGGATTTCTGAATTTGAATGAATATGTATATCTCGCGTTATCTGTATGAATGATTCAGACATTCATATCTGTACCAGTACATATGCATCTTGTAGATACGTGATGAAAATGGGATACATACAGGAACGTACAAGATGTGTATGTACCTGTACAGATACAAATGTCCAAATTATTCATACGAATGTATTTGTATCGAATGTCCGGGCATTTGTTTCTTCGTTATTTGGATGCGTTATTCAGATTTTCTAATATTCGATCCATTACGGGTTGAATTCAAAAACTGCACTCGTGCACACCCCTAGTCCTGTTCTCTCCGCCTCCTCTCTCTCAATGTCATAATGAAACAACTGCACAAACTGTGTCTGGATGGAGATACACTCCTGTTGTTTCCTCTCTGCTATTCTGTCAACATAAAGCTGAAGTGTCTGCTTGGATGGCCAACTGTTCATTCTTCTGGACACATCAGATTAGAAAAAGGGGCACCAAAATCAGACTTTGTCCCTGCTGACTCGACTACTTATCTTAGTTGTGTGCTTGAATTCTATTAGCAGAGGAGATTATGGGTGAAGTCACCCTTATGCGCCAATCTGAGTTTCCCGGATCTGAACACCTGTCTGTTGATCTCTTCAAAGTGCCCTAAGAGTTCCCTCTCCCTAGCTAATCCAAAATGCTCACGGAAATAAACTGTGGAATGAGAACATTAATTTCAGACAGACTGCAGTTATTAAGCATTTGAATGCTTAAGAATAAGCCTGCCCCTAAGTAGATGATCAGTTTGAGAATAAATGCAAATAATTAATGTCTATCAAGTCCCTAAGAATACCAAAGTTAAACAGCATATGTAATTATCACCTATCATAAACTTTTGTTCAGGGTGGGAGGATCATATATCCAAACAATATCATGCATGCTTAGTATACTTTTTAGTAACAAAACTGATGAGAAAACATGACTAGAGATTAAGAAACACAAAACAAATGAACAAAACTTTAAACCATCCCAACCCATGACTTGTTATGTATTTCACACTTTAAGAAGCAATTCAATTTGGCAAAGAGTGCATTTCATTTGCAGAATGACTTACTGCAAATACTATGCCGTTAAACAAGCAGAAATTATCTCTCCCCGCCCCCCCCAACATCCCCATGGTGCAAAACCGTACAGGAATCTCCAATGACAAGTTCATTCACTTAATTAAAACTGCAATGACAACAGAATGACAACCTGGGAATAAGTTGGCACTACAGTTTTACAGATTGTTCCTAAGTTTCAGGCTGATGGGAAATGATATTTTGGAGCTAAAATGAAGAGAAACACTCACAAAGACATACATCTCTCAATAACAACAGCAATGAGAATAATAATGATAGAAGAATTAATGGATATTGTACCTAGCAGACATTCTCACATATTTTGTGACTTGCCACAATATTCACCTTCTCTCCGGTGCCTGTTCACATGCATGTGGACCTGTCTGAAGCTGTTTTCAGGAGATCTGGAGTAAGGTGACATCTGGGTGCTAATAGTACCCAGCTCGATGCCTCCATCCTATCCGAATTGGAAGAAGCAGTCCGAGTGCTTCCCTGTTCTCTGGAGAGAAAAATGGGCTAGATGTGGACCAATACAATTTAACTGAATTCAGAAGAGGTTAAAGGAACAGTACTGTATATCACACATTCCCTTGAGTTTGGGAAATAAGGAAGAATCTTTTTTTCTTTTTTAATATGGTTGCCTTGCCCAGGAAAGGGCACACATGCAACTTGAGGGTAGTTGCAGATTCCTTCTCATCACTGGAGCTGAGGTGACACAGATGGATAGGAGGGCCTGTTCCGAGTTCTGACTGATTTGCTAGCTGCAAACTTCTTGGGCAGAGACAGCTTGGTTACAATGATCTTTGCTCCAGTAGCTTCCAGACTGGACTATGGTGATAAACTCTATCTAGAATTTCAGAACCTGGAACTGGTACACAATACAGCAGAAAGGTCTCCTGATGGGTATTTCTGGCATGATGTTGCAAACAACAACAATGCACTGATTGCTGCTTCATTAACAAGCCAAAATTAAGGTTGCGATACTGACGTATTGGCTCCAAATGAGTTGGATTCAAAGATTTGAAGCACTGCTTCCTCATATATTGACTTAACTATCTGTTAGAATCTGTGGCATAGGTCCTAGTGGTAATACTCCCAACCTCTGTGGTTCATGGGAGCAACAGTATATAAAAGGGCCTGTTCCATGTTATGAAATGATTTTCTTCTGATGTGTGTTAAGGGTTTCCATTATAATTTTTGACACATAGCTGGGATGCACATTTTTACTCAGATGCTTGGTTACTGAGATGCTCCTCCCCCATGCTGCTGTACACCTCTCTTAAATTTGTTTTTATTGGGTGTTATTGTTATATTTCAGGTGTGCTTTATTGCTTTTAAATTAAATTTAAAATGCTACCAGTTTATAAGTTTTCCCATTGAGTTTTCTTTTATTTGAAGAAAAAGGCAGGTCATACAGGCAACAAATAAAATGATATCCAAACTCTAAATGTGCATATTTGTTTTATATCACATCTCTCTTCTCTTGAAGTGCCCAAGGCATTGTTCATACAATTCCTAGGAAGTCTTCCATTCAGGTATTAACCAGAGTCAGATACACTTAGCTTCAGCAAGGAACCGATTTTATGTTCTTTTAGACCACCGCCCTGGAGCCAGGTAAAGTATATGTTGAACATAAAAAGGCAAAGCTTTATGCAGAAGATGTAATAACAAGTTATCTTACACTTAATGGTGTTGCGTGGTAACCAACTACAGTATTATACAAGGGACAATTTATTTCCCTGCAACTAGACACAACTGAACTCAGTAAGACAAGTTTAAGCACATACAGGCCCTTTCTCTACTGGGCCTTATTCTGGATTACAGCAGAGTTCAGGCATGGCTTGCCATAGTCTGCACCAACCATGAATATTGAGGGCCCCATTTCAAGATATAATACAAAATAAGGCCCAGTGTAGAAAGACCCATATACAGCGTGTGTGCTTTTTACCAGCATTTTACAAGATCAATATAAAAGAACTTGGGATGATAATATCAGGAAAAAGACAAGATAAATCGGATTTGAAAAATTTAGATGAAGACAAGATCTGGCATGAAGGGCTTTACATTAGAAATGAATTTCAATCATGGAACACTTAATTCAATGAAAAGACTTATAAGATATTTGAAAAAGGAAAAGGAAAATGGGTGTGTGACTAAAATCATGAGATCTGATGGTATAGCTCTTATTAAAGATGAAGAAATTGGGGAGAAATTCACAAAATTTTATGAAATTCTTTATAAAGACATGGTTGTCAGTTTAGATCAGGTAAATGTAGAAAAATTATCTCTGAAGCAGAAAAAATTGGCTTAAGACATTGGTTGAGGAACCAGAAATATTGGAGGTAATTAATTCACTAAAGGTGGGCAAATCACCAGGTCCTGATGGTCTATCTTCAGGCTTTTAAAAGAAAATTAAACTGACTTTGCTGCCATATATGAAACCATTATTTAATGACATGTACTGAAGGGGTAAGAAAGTTCCAACTTGGAAACCATCAAAAAGTCAGGGATGCCACAGTAACAAATAAGTCTAATAAATCCCATAAGTCTAATAAATCAAGATTGTAAAATCTTTATGAAGATTTTGGCTAAAAGACTGGAAAGATGCTTCAACCAGATCAATATGGTTCTTGCTAAAAATAGGAAAATAGGGACCCAATTCACAATATTATAGATGCATTTCACTATATTAGAATTCATAAAAAGTCCTTAGCTTTGCTAAAGCTTGATGTTTTCAAAGCTATTAATAGTATAAATCATCAATTTTTGTTTCAGTTATGTGAACTATGTGGACTCGGGCAAAATTTTTGTAATACATTCAAAGACCCTTATAAGGACAATGTTACTAAAATTAGAGTCAACAGAGGGCTTTCAGGGGAAATTAAAATCCTTAATGGCACAAAACAAGGATGTCCATTATCTCCACATTATTGGCTGCAGAGGTGTTAGCAAACATAATTAGGAGAAATGACCAGTGGGATGTACTGAAAACTGGCAAAACATAGATCAACTTATTTTCAAATCCATATGATATGGTACAAATGACAAAGGGAGTGCTAGAGAAATTTAGGGAAATGTCAGGTTTAATAATTAATATTGAGAAATCTGAGATAACGTATTTTTTAATATCCCATCTGCCCAGCAGCTTAGAATTAAGGTCCTTACAGGTCTAAAACCTGGAGTTAAAAAAAATTAATTACCTGTACAATTGGGCTGTACAAATTATAATAATGTATGGAAAGCGGTCAATCATCACTTATCATGTTGGAATACAAGATTATACGGAATGATGTTGAGAATACGAAAAACAAAAATATTTATTATCCCAAAAATTATCTATTTCAAATGCTACCAGTAAAGATCCCCAGGAAAATTCTAAGATCCTGGGATAGGAAATTGTCAAAATGCTTTGGGAACAAGTGCTTTGGGAACAAGAGTCCAAGGATAAAGAATTCTTATTACATCATGCAAATCTGGGGGATGGGGCATGTCCTCCCTTGAGGCATATTATGATGCCTTTAATGGAAATTTAGCTTTAGAACTGGATTATTGCCTTGAGAAAGTGGGTCAAGATTGAACTTTTCATGAATAAGGTTGAACATAAATCAATTCTCTTTATGGGGAGAGATTAAAAAATTACCAGATTATGGTCAGGTTCCCTTAAATGTTTGGACTGCAATTCAAAAAAAAAAAAGGGGGGGCTATTGCACTCTAAAACAGCAATCTTATATTATTTCAATTATAAGGAAAATATTATGGGTCTTAATATATATCGAATTTATACATGTTGGTTATAGATAGACAGAAAATTAGAATGATGGTCCAGGGAACAGGGTCAACAAGAATACACTGACTCAAATACTGGGAAGAAAGAACTGAATGGGTAGTCTTGCGATTTCAATTACCATTGCTAAAAGAGAGACACTGGAAATGTTGATTAAACCTTAAAGCAAAACGGAACTAATAATTAAAGCAAAGATTAACAATGAGAGGGCAACTAGCGCAAAAATTTACAACCTCTTGGCTGGGTATCAAGAAGTTATTCAAAACATTCAATAAATGGAAAGATGACATCAACATTACCCTAACACCAGTCAAAAAAGCAATAGCTGACCTTGTCAAGGATAATATAAATAGAACAAAAGAATTAAAACTGAAAATATTTGATAAATGTTATTGAACCCCAGGTCAGTTTTCTAATATGTATACATCCTACATGATGAGAGGCACTTTTTTTTCATTTGATCTGGGCTTGCTCAGAAAAGCAAAACTTTTGGCAACTGGTGACTAATGAAATGCAAAATATATTTGGTTATAGGATTGATATTCCAAACATTTTAATATTATATCAAGCTGAAATACGGAATATACAAAATACTGATGGTTCATATGTTAAAAAAGAAATGATGGTGAGTGCATTATTGGTTATAGTTAAAGGGTGGAAAAATGAAACCGAATGGACAATACCCAAATGGTATTACTACGTCTCAGAGCTGATAAAACGTGATATAATTGCTGAAAAGAAAAAAAAATTGACAGACTTAATATCTCTGACTCGTCAAGGGCCAAATGGAATGTATTGCTGAATCACTTCCATCAAAATCAGGCAAATACCCATATAGATGAACTCTTTAAAAGGTTCCTGCAAGAATTAATGTAATCACTGCTAGCAAACTTGAGCTTTGGGGAGGAGGAAGGGTATCACCAATTTGTTTTGGTATGGAACATTTTTCTTATTAGTTATAAATATTTTATGTATGTTTGCTCTATATGTCCAAAAAAAGAAGTAAAATAATAATAATAATAATAATAATAATAATAATAATAATAATAATAATAATAATAATAATAATAATAATAAACCATATAAACGTTGGTAAGTGCTAGACTGTTTTGACCATTTTATTGCATAGAACAAGAACCTAAGCTGTTTAAACTTGTTTATTCAATAATTTTTCTATGTTTCTATTTAAAAAAGTAAGAAAAAGTACAAAAATTGATCAAGATGATAGAAAGGAGGAATTTAATGTAAATAGTTTCAAATGAACAACCTTAAGAGATCTCCATTAAACATGTTATGGAACCTGGTTTGGTGAAGTTTGATTTGTAGCAGCTGGACTGGCAGAGTTTTTAATCCTCCAGTTGTCCGAAACCCAGGCAAGTGCAAAGTGTCTAGTAGGGATGTGCACGAATAATCGTAGGCATTCAAAACCCGATCAATTGACATTCGAAATCAAATGTCTTGAAATTTTGAATGTAAATATTTGAATCAAATGTCAAACTCTGGATCTATTCGTTCGAATTATCTGGACACTCATATGTGTTTCCTGCATCCGTAGGCATTTCTACAGATCCACAGGAGACGAAAACAGGTTGCATACAGGATAACTATGGGATGCATACAGACATGTATGGATGCATATGGATGTGGGGAAGATGGGTACGTGCACATAAGAATGTTGTTGACACTCGTACGTGAAGATTCAAATAAAAAATTTGGTAAATACGAATTGAATCTTGTTAAATTTAAAAGATTCTAATTGGATTTTCGGGTATTCGATTTGAATAGACTGTCAAAGGAACATTCATGCACATCTCTAGTGTCTAGGACAGTGATGGTGAACCAATGACACGTGTGTCACAGGTGACACGCCAAGCCTTTGTGGGTGACACAAAGTATCACCCTGACGCCTGGGCATGTTGTTGCCATTCGGTATCTTGTAGGCCACAGGCTGCTTCTGGCTTGTGGCCTACAAGGTACCAGAAGCACTATCTGTGCATGACATAGAAGGTGCGATGGAGTCATGTCATTACACTACCAGGTCATGCATAGTATGTCTGCGATCCCAGCAGCTAGAGGATTGAAGACACATTTTTTCCCTCTCCGTACTTTGGCATACTATTCTCAGCATTAAATAATATTAAAACCAGTAAGAGAAACCGTCTGACAGATGAAGTTAGTAGTGCTCGCTTGGCCTTGAAGTGTGCAAAGATTTAGCAAACGAAATTCAGCAACAAACAAGTCACTAATGTAAAGAACTGTTTGTTTTTGCTTTCAATAAATATATCAAAAATATAACTTTTTTTCCCTAGAGCTACATATATCACAAAATTATGGATATTTCTATAATTTCTATAATAGATGTGACACAGCACCCGAGTTAAGCTAGGCTTTTTTGTTGACTTGACACACCAAGCGCAAAAGGTCCACCATCACTGGTCTAGGAGCAGGCCAGTGTGGTCAGTTCAGGCCAGCTCGTATTTGTAGTATGGGCTGAAAAGGACAGATAATGACATGAGGGAAGAAGCCAGGCAGTGCAGAGACAGAAAGGGGAGGTTGTGGCGTGAAGGGAGAAGAGAGTGCAGCATGAAAGGATGGGTAATCACAAACTGGTTGAATCAGCTTGCTGACTCCCTCTTCAGGTTTGGCTCATGAATGGCTCAAACCTTGAACTTAAGAAGAGATCCGTTTCTGAATAATTGCAGCAAATAGTTCCAGTCTGGCACGTCACTAATCTCCATCCCTCCCTATCCTTCTTACCAAATCATCTGCTCAATCCAAACAATCCTGTACCTTTAACTGTTAAAATTCTCAGGAGGAACACATCTCTGATCTACACATAATGCTCTATTCTTCTGAGCTATAGCTGCATAATTGGCATTGATTCTGGTGAACTTGTGTATGGATAATTATGTGCTAAATAAGGTTATTAAGGATCCAAAGGCAGGCTATAGCTCAGTAGAACACATGCTTAGCATACAGACCATCCTAGAATCAGATCCTAAGATTAAAAATTGCCTTGCTGGTAAAACTGCAGGAAAGAAACCTTACCAAGATACCGGAAAACAACTCTCAGCTACATATAGGGCTCAACTGACCACATTCCTGATTACAGAAGGAAAAAAAAAAGATCATGCTTTAGATATCCTAAATACATCTGTAACCAACAGCAGCTACAGTATCGGAATGAAGAATATTTCTAAGTTAGTTCATTTCAAATTCAACCGTAAATGATATTTTCAGTGTATTTAAAAGATAAAATTGACCGGTTTTATGATAATGTGCCTATTGATGTTATTTTATATTGGTAACATTTCACTTTCTACAAAAGGAACAAACTTTTTGTTTAATTTAGAAACTAAGCTATTGACATTGCAGTAAAAACACAGAGGCTGATAAGGAAATGTTAGCTCGCTAGTTACCAAGTTCCTTTTGCAACACCTTGCAGAATATCAGATTTTTGGGTCCATTAGCCTTTGACAGTCTCACCCAAGATAGCTAAGCACAAATCACTTTAGCCTTGCATATGCAGGTTTTTAGGCAGAATAGAGGGATATATTGTACTCTTACAAGTACGTACTGAACTGCAGCTGTTCCACCTGCTAGTTGTTCACAAGAGAAAACAGAAGGTTTTACGGTTTTCTTCCCATTGACCTCCCTTAATCCAAATCTAAGATGATCCGGGGGTGTTTTTCCACTGGCAGAACGTAGCCATTTTTGCACCCGTTAAGGATCCATTTGGGTGTGAGCCGGATGACTCCATTTCCACCACGGCACCCATTTGGGACACATTTGTTTCCACTGCCGCTGGGGAAATCCAGATCATATGGGTACATCTCAACCTTTAATCCAGATTTTCTGTAGACCCCATTAATGGGGTCTACAATGGGGTCTTCAGCCAGAAAATCCGGATTAAAGGGAGCCTGTTTCCACATTAGTTTGGCAATAGGGTCTAGAGGCGGCTAGGGGGAGGGGGCAACCTTGGGGGGGGGAGCCCCAAAACCTAGGCTTCGAAACCATTTCGAAGCCATTTTGAAGTTACTTCGAAGTTGCCTTTGGAGATGAGCAAAGGCTCCGAAGTCCCTCCGAAGGCAACTTCAGAGATTAGCAAAGGCTCAGAAGACAAACCCATTGCTAGAGCCTGCATATGAATTAGCTCTTTGTGAGCAGGGATGAGTCAGCCTCATTAAATATGCACCTCTTTCCATGCCTGAAGGCAACTTCAAAGATTAGCACAGGCTCCAAAGACAAACCTCCTTTGCATAGTCTTTGCTAATCTCCGAAGTTGCCTTCGGAGGGACGTCGGAGCCTTTGCTAACCTTCGAAGGCAACTTCAGAGAGATTTCGGAGCCGGCTTCGGAGAATGTGCACAGGCTTTGAAGCTTTGAGTTTAGGGGCACCCCCCATGGGCGCCCCCCTAAGCTGCCCATAGACCCTATTGCCCCACTGTGGTGGAAACAGGCTCTGTATAATCAGGATTTGATGCCTGAAGACCCCATTGTCTCCATGGAATCCGGAGTATGGATCCCGAAGGACCCATATGATCTGGATTTCTCTAGAACAGGTGGAAACAAATGTGGCTCTAATGGGGTCTGTAGTGAGAATGGGGTCTCCCTGCTCTAAGCCAAATGGGTCCTTAATGGGTACTCAGTGCTAGTGGAAAAACACCCTTAGTCTCATGAAGGGTACAGTTTAAGGTGTTTTGGTGCTGGGAAATAAATAGATGGAATTTTGCCATCAAAAAGGGACAGCAACAGTATCATAGCAATTCCCAGAGACTAGTGCCACCAATATCTTCCTCATCATCAGAGCAGTTATACTAATAAGGCTTCAGGACTCTTTCTTCTCCCTTGACAAAATCTGTCCCTTCTTTGTCCCCTTTCCCTTGTGTATCAGATTTTTCAGACTGAAAGTCTGAAGGCAGGGACTTGTCTAATATTACATGTTGTAACCCACTCTAGGAACCTTTTTATAGATTCAAGGAAGGGATAAAAATACACTGAATTAATTAATTAAACAGCAGTCCCAAAGAAAAGCAAGCGTGTTCCAGAGAAGGTGGTTTCAACTCTTTCTGAAACATTCAGGCCAACAAATTTAGCCTAAAATGGACTTAGTGAGAAGATTCGTGTCAAATATCTGTATGTTTATGGTGCAGCTATAACAGCACATCTTACACCAGGCTGCAAACAAGTAGTGAGTCCAGATCCAAGTTGAAGGCTGAAGCTCTAGAGGAAGAGAAGGAAGATTTCAAGTAAATAGCTAAAACTGAACTTGGATCAGTGAGTTCCAAACTCCCATTTAGTCCTGATGTTCACTATGTGTGTGCACCTGTTGCTTTATTTATTTGAATTTTTATCCCGCTCTATGCTCAAAGGTCTCAGGGTGAGTTACTATGTTAAAAACCAGTGAATATAGACAATGAACTGATTAAGCCAAAATAGTGCCTACACATGTGAAGAAAAGTCTCTCCTTGTTTAGCCACAGGCCAAGATGAAGAGGTGCATCTTCACTGTTCTCCTGGACACATAAAGTGAAGATGCTGGATGCACCTCAGGAGGGAAACTATTCCACAATCTGGGAGCCACCACTGAAAAGGCGCTCTCCCGGGTGCCTACCTCTCTTACTACCAAGGGTGGTTGTACAACCAGGAGGGCCTCCCCAGCAGATCTTAGGGATTCATACAGAAGAAGGCATTCCTTTAGATATTTGTGGCCCAAGTCATATAGAGCCTTATAGGTTAAAGTTAGCATCTTGTATTGGGGTCGGTAGATGAGAGACCATTTGATGGGAGAGATTTAGATTTCCAGTACAAAGTGCCTGTATTACTGAAATGGTAACTTACTGGTCATGACATTTGACAAATGAAGGCTCTGGGAACCTTAAGATAACTAGATTTGCTGCTGTGCAGGAAACATGGATCCTTTTTGCACTTACTTGTCTGCTAATAATACCTTACCAGTCAGGTAAGTTAGTAGTGCAGTGGTGACCATCTTGCACTGTGTGCACTAGACTAGCCCTGTAAATGGGCAGCAGCATGTGCAGTGCGAATGGGCCAGTCAGGTGCAATCAGATGTTGCTATGGTGATGCGGCAGCTGTGCAAATGACTATGCAAATGCAGCCACTGTGCTATACACAGAAGAGGATTCGAAATCACCTCCCCAGGAGTGATCTTGCTGCTTCTGGGCAGGCTGTGGAGTGGTTTTTAGCATTCCACAATTGGGTTGTTCTGGGGAGGGATTATTCCACTCTGGGGCGGTAGTGGCAAAATGTGGACAGGCCTCACCAGAGTGCAGACAGGCCCATGAAGTCAGTAGCTTGGCTTATGAAGTAAAGGGAATAGGAGAGAGGAGATATACTCAAAGTGTCAAGCACAGAATTGAAAGGGAAGGCTTTCTTCAAAGCAAATGCTGAATGCACACAGACTGAAAAGCAGACTTGTGCCTTTCTCTACAATTTCAAAGTTAGTATAATGAACAAAGCTCAGACAGAACCAGCAAGCCTTCTGTTTTGCCATCACCTTATCCCCTGTGGTCCCCACTTGAATCACAGAAGAATGCCAAAAGCAGTTTCAGTTAAGGGGCATGCACTCCTCAAGGTTCTTTGAAGCCTTTTTCTTAAAAGCAAGAATCTTCCCTATCCCAGGCCTCCATGTATAATTTGAATAAAATGCTACGTGAAGGGATTGGACAGTTCGGAAGTCAATTGGAGGGAGGGGGGTTTGTATGGAGTTGCACAGGACCCAGTCTCTTGAATCCCACTGTTCACCTCTAGGACTGTGTTCACACTTAACTTTTAATTCAGTTTCTGATCACAGCAAGAAAGTGTCAAATTGTTTTCTTTCAGCAACTCTTAACTCCCATATTGACCTGCCTGTGTCTTAAGATCTGGAGGGGAGGCCCTCCTGGTTGTTCCACCACCCTCAGCAGCAAAAGGTGTGGGCACTGGGAGAGGGCCTTCTCAGTGATGGCCTCTAGGCTATGAAATACTCTCCTCCTTGAGGTGCATCTATCACCTTCACCGTACACATTTAGGAAGGCAGGGAAGACACACCTCTTTGCCTTGGCCTTTGGTTAAATGGGGATATTCTTTCCCTTCCCACCTGCAAATGCTGTTGTTTTAATACATACTATTATTGTTTTAATGATGTTCGATTTTAGATGTTGTTACCCGCCTGGAGACCTTCAGGTACAGGGCAGGATAAAAATGTAGAATAAATAAATAATTCAGAAATTCACCTCTGGGTTAGATAAAGTGGAAAGAAAACTACTAATCACTTTGCTGACATTTTCTCTCACTCTGAAAGTGGACTGGAAACTGGTTTAAAAATTAGCTGTGAATACAGCCTAGCAATAACGAATGAACAAACAAACCCAGAAAAGGAGTGATATCTGTCAATTAAGATGAAAAGAAGAAGAGTTGGCTTTTCTATCCCACTTTTCTCACCCATTTAAGGGAGCTCAAAGTGGCTGACAAAGCTTCTATTCTCCCCACAACAGACACCCTGTGAGGTAGGTGGGGCTGTCAGAGCTCAGAAGAGAGCTATGGCTAGCCCAAGGACACCCAGTTGGCTTCATGGGGGAGTGCTGAAACACGGTATTCCCAGATAAGAGTTCTGCTCCCTAACCACTAGACCAAACTGGCTCACATACATACATGTACTGTACAGTACATGGGTGTTTTTCCATTTAGCACCAGAGTACCCATTAAGGACCCATTAAGGGTTAGGTACTCTAGTGCTAGTGGAAAAACACCCCAAGTCTGCTGGGACTTTTAAAGATTATAAGGTTGACCTGGGCACAAACTCTGAGGTACCGAGGCAGGAACGATGACCAGACTCCAATTATATATACACTATACATGCACCGTAAGCGACGTGGGCGAGGATAGCCCAAAAACATCTCCTAAAGGGGATATAGAACCTGACTGGCATCCCCACCCACCCAGCCACCCACCGGCTCCTGCTGGACACGTGTGCAGCACTAAGTATCCATCCGCCACCCAGCGAAGAGGCAAGTCCATGCTGCTCCTAGGGGAAGGACCAAGTGCAGCCCACAGAACCTTCGGCCTCAATGATCCACCTACGTAAAGTTAGACCCGGGCGAGGAGGAGCCCCGGAGCAAGAAGGCGGCGATGCTGGGGATGCTGTCCTCATAGCCTGGGCTCCGAAACGAGGCTGCCCCCGCCCCGTGCCCCGTCCCGGCTTCTTCACCCTCCTCCTCCTCCTCCTCCTCCTCTCCGCCCTGCCTGCCTCCCTACAAGGCCAAGCCTCGGTCAGTACTACGCTACTCTCGCTCTCTCACCCACCTTCCCAAAGGAAATCTCTCTCTCAAGCTTCTGGTTTTTCTCTCTCTCTCCTTCCTTCCTTCCTTCCTTCCTTCCTTGAGTTGAGTAGTGAGCGGCGGCGGCGGCGAGGGGGAGGGGGGGAATGCCACCGCTTCAAAATGGCGACGGTGGGGACGCGGTCACGTGAGCCGAGGAACGCGGTCACGTGACCAGCAGAGAGTGAAAGTTCCATTCTCCTCGCCCTGGTTTCCCCCCTACTTTCCCTCCTCCTCCTCCTCTCGCCCCGCCCGCCCCCCGGCGCGGCGGCTGACTCTGTTGCCGTGGCAACCAATCCTAACGGGACACCTGCTGCGGCTGCTTGTTCTGCTGCTGCGGCTGCTTTCTTGCCTACCTGGAAAATGTGTCCAGGCTTTGCGAAGTGACAAAAGGCCACACAGTTTTTACACACCGTAGACACATTTATACGTGCACATAAACTTGCATACTTGGGCTGCCCTTGAAGACGGTTCGGAAACTGCAGCTAGTGCAGAATGCAGCTGCTAGATTGCTGGGCCAGACACGCGGCATGCTGGTCTTAGGGTGTTTTTCCGCTTAGCACTAGAGTAATGGGTCCTTAATTGGTACTCTAGTGCTAGGGTTTTCCCCCCACTAGCACTACCCATTAAGGACCTATTAAGGACCCTTAATGGGTCCTTTAGTGCTAAGTGGAAAAACACTCTTAAAAGAGTTGCACTGGGTGCCGATTCTCTACCGAGCCCATTTCAAGGTGTTAACTCTTGACTTGGGCCCCAAGTATCTAAAGGAACGCTTACTCCCATATCAACTCGCCCTTGCCTTAAGTTCTGGAGGGGAGGCTGTCCTGGTTGTCCCACCACCCTCAGCAGCAAAAGGGGTGGGCACCCGGAAGAGGGCCTTCTCAGTGATGGCCCCCCAGGCTATGGAATAGTCTCCCCCTTGAGGTGTGTCAATCCCCTTCATTGTACACATTTCAGAAGGCAGTGAAAAGGGATCTCTTTGCAACACTTTCCCCACTTGCAGATGCTATCATTTTAATACATATTGTTATTGTTTTAATGATGATTGACTTTAGATGTTGTTACCCCCCAAACCTTTGGGCATGGGGGAGGACAGATAGATAGATAGATAGATAGATAGATAGATAGATAGATAGATAGATAGATAGATAGATAGATGCGCCTAAGTGCACGCACACACGCGTGCCCCTCTGCTTGTTGATTCTCTCCTGTCAAAAGCACAACTAGTGTGTTTCTAGCAGCGTTCACACCTAAGTTTCAATCCAACTTCACTCCATTTTCAGAGTGAGAAAACCAATCAGCAAAGTGTCAAGCTAAAGTAACTAATTTGATAGGAGATCAGTGGGTGATAAATTTCACAAAGAACTGGCAACCGTTTATTGACTATCCAGAGAGACAAGAAAATGATAAATTTATTGCAATGTCTGAGGACTAAGCAAGAAATCAGATGCAGTGGGAAAGAAGGAAAAATTTTGGAGAGGCAGAAGGCTGGAGATACAAAGAAATGTCAAGCAGGAGATGGGAAGTCAACAAATGCAATCAAGAGATCAATAAATATACAATTTTAAGATTTTCGGTACTGGATGTTTTAAGTTCTTTTGAAAAAATGAATAAAATTTAATGTGAAAAAAAGCAAAGTGTCAAGCTGTTTTCTTTCAGCATTATTTAACTCAGAAAATCCATTTTGGGTTTAGATAAAGTGCAAAGAAAATGACTAGTCACTTGGCTGGTGTGCTCTCTGTTTATCATTAAGAAAAGAGGACAGGGTTGCTTTGCATAGAAGAGGAACATACATACATACATACATACATACATACATACATACATACATACATACATACATACATACATACATACATACATACATACATACTTCATTGATTTTTTCAAAAGTTATTGAAACTTACAGAACCTACAAACAAAAACATACATAGATACATTATCTATGAAGAAAGCGGGGAAAGGGAAGGGAATAAAATAAACTTTCCTGAAGCAATTATCATCAAGAAGCACTCCTGTCACCTGTGTTTATTCAACTTTGGGCGTTCCTCCTTGTGCAATTTTTTCCCTACCATTGCCATGCTGTTGATTCATCAAGTTCTCCAAAAATTTTCAGACCTTACTTTTTAGGCATAGTACATGTTTGTTCTACTTAAATATGTGTTAATTTGGATTCTTCTTTGAAAAAAAAGGAAGAAAGTTAATCTTTTTCTCACCTGCACTGAACAATTGGTTGCTTCCATTTAGATGTGCTCACCACACTGGTATTTATTTAGTTTGCTCAGTGTTGTGGATATTTCTCAGTTGCCTGAAAAGGGCAGTTCACTGTAGATGAGAAACCTATGAGTTAACAAGTGTGAGTGGTAACAAAGAGTGGAAACATGCATTTTTAAAAAATACCAAGCTTATTTCAGTAGATAGAGAACTTGTGCCACAGAACTGGAGCTAGCAAACTTTTGCTATTAACCAGGGATGTAGTAGTTTTTTATCTTCTCCTGACTCAGGTGGGACAGTTCTGGTCTTGATTCAACCGATGCCTGGAGGCAGCCATGATTGGGATGTGGTCCACTAAACTGAAATTGAATCCTCACAAGACAGAGAAAATGTGTGTTCCAGGCTCTCATGAAAGTGGCTGGGTCTCCTCTTCTAGACTGGGTTGCATTCCCCTTCAAGAAGAGGTGTTGAATTAAAGTTCTTTTTTCTAACCAACTTAATTGATGTTGTTCAAAGATTTGATCTATATCCTGACGTTTTACCAATTTAGTTTGATCATAAAAGTCTTCTATTGTGATTAGATTTGCTTCTTTCAAATGATCCCAAGTTTGTCCCCTTATTAATTGCTGTATTGGAGGAAAATGTTTTAATTCTATTAATGGGGAGACTGTTTGCAATAATTTTATTTGCCATAATTTCCAAGATTGTAATTGTGTTGCTTTTATAGGGTTGGGATGTTGGCATTCACAATTTTTAAGATTGTTTATATATGGTATTGCAGTAATATTAGGTGCTTCTTTTGTTTCCATCTCCTGCCATGCAATGCCTGAGAAATTCTGAAGGCATGAAAATAATTTCCAATATTTGGTATTCCCCAACCCCCCCCCCCCCTAGCCTGGTGAGTTTGAAAAACTTTTTTAGCTAGCCTAGGTCTAGCGGTTCAAAAAATGTACTTATTTACTATACTGTTCAGTTCCCTAAATATTGCTTTAGGGGGCTGACATCTCCTGCACCTACTCAGATAAAAGGCAAACCACTTACTCCTCTAGAACTAGTTATAAAGGAAACTAACAAATCATTTAAAGGTTTAACATCAAAAGTTTATAAACTATTAATGGGCACACATACTTCAATAGACCATATTAAATCCCTATGGGAAATGGACCTAGCAGTGAACATACCAGAAGAAGACTGGGACAGAATAACAAATAATAAGCAGATAGGGAGGGGGATTTATGCTCACGTCATTGGGAGGCGGAGTATACTTGCTGTCCCTGACCTGTGCGTTGAAGATCACAGCCGCTGACTTTTTAAAATGCCAATCGCAAAGGCAGGCTGGAGAACAGCTTGGTTTTTTAAATTTTCTGCCATTTCTACAGAAGTAATTCCAACCCTGTTTCAAGAATGGGAAGGCAGGCTGCATAACGGCTTGATTTTTGTTCCATTTGCAAGGCGATCATGAATAGAGGCTTGATTTTAAAGTTGACAGGCGTTCTCACGTTCCCCGGTGGAGCGGAGGTACGCAAAACTGCCTACTGCCGCTGAACCTTGTCGCGGCTTTCGGTGTTCTATTTTTTTTAAAAAAGTTATTATTATGAATGAAGCTTTAGTTTTACTTGTTTCTGTGCTTCCTACCCTAGTCCTGGCTGTCAGTGCCACTAAGCGGGGGGGGGGGGGGGAACGCAGCACAGGGGTGGGCTGACTCATTCCCACTTCCAATGAGGAGAGGGGGGGCAGAGAGGAGGTAGTGCTGCTCCCCCATACCAGGGTTCGGCATGGTTCTCATGGGGACTCCTCCATCTGTGCCCAACCCGTACCTGTCCCACATTGCTGGGAATGACATGGGGATGCCTGAGATGTGTTCATGGTCTGGCACCCGGCCCATGCGTGCCCAAACAGCGCCCAAAGAGTGCCAAACAGCTTGCATGGGGACACGGCCCAAATGAATTTTGAATCTTTCAAATCATTTGCATAAATTATTTGGACATTCGTATGTGTATGGATGCATACACATTACATACGTATCCGTACACATCTTATTCGTATCCATACACATTGTACGGATACGTACGGGGCGAAAACAGGATGTGTATGGGATAAAAACGGGATGTGTACAAATGTGTACGGATGCACATGGATGCTTATGGATGCATCCAAATGTTGTCAACATTCATCTCTTCAAATATGAACTGAAAATCTGTACGAATAGATTCAAATGTATTCTGTTCAAATTGAATGTGAATACATTTGAATTTTAAACATTCACATTGATTCGAATCTTTGGATATTCGATTCAAATCAAATCCCAAAAATTGCATTTGTCCACATGCTTAGTGGGAACCCCTAAGTGGGGACCCCCATGCATACCTATATGTGCATGCTGTGTA
The DNA here is from genome assembly GCA_023333525.1 of Aspidoscelis tigris stejnegeri. Classification (NCBI taxonomy): domain Eukaryota; kingdom Metazoa; phylum Chordata; class Lepidosauria; order Squamata; family Teiidae; genus Aspidoscelis; species Aspidoscelis tigris. Next base: position 9,872,849 of record JALMGA010000013.1, read on the forward strand.
GAGGAATCGTCTTCAAACTAGCTTTAAGTGCCTTCAAAATAACTTCTTGTTGTTTTTAAAGCAATTTGGGCTGCTTTCATTTAGATGCTGTTTACATGAACTAACAGGGATCCAAGCATCTTATCTACTTCAGCTTATACTTGAGATAGCAATAAGAATTAATGAGACTTTTTTTTTAAAGACCGGCTTTTGTATTTTTAAATTTAAAAAGAAACCACAGTTTACCTTCTGTAGATCTTCCCATAAAGAGAAGCTTATGTAAGAGTGTCTTGGTGATAAACAATGAAATCCTAACCTCGCTTATGTCAATTGAAGTTCTGCTTTTGTCCTCAATGAAGCCATGCTTACTTTTACCACGGCTACTCCTTCTTTGCATCCTGGGTTCAAAGCATTTTTTCAGTCATTAAGATGAATGGGATACCTTAATGTTATTAATGTGTTAAATAGTGGTGAGTTCCTCAAATATAAGATTAAACGATGTAATATATTTTATGTATGCTTGCGGGTAATAAATTTGTCCGGCCAATACATTTTTTGCACTTGGAACAAGATTGTACCAGAACCCCTTCAAATCCTTTGTAAGAGGCACTTTATTATAACTGTAACACCTAACTGGGGTCCCAACAATCATAAATTTGCTGCACAGCATATGTGGCACACTGTGGTGAGGCAGCTTGCAGCTGTTGTGTATATCAGGCAAAGATGCTCAAAATACCTCAAACTCTGTGCTTTATGGAGTATTTAATAACTGTAGTTAGATCACACACAAACTCTCATACAGGAACAGAATGAGCATTGGTCCTTCTTTGTTTCTTGTTACACATGGAGGAAAGAATGGCCATTTCTGCACATCCCATGCTTTGCTAGCCCACGCTTGGTAAGCCAGCCACTATTGGTCCGGACCAGCCCTAGATCTAGTGCGGGCTAAGGACTATGCACACTTCAGGTAGACCATGGTGTTTCTGCACTTGGTTTCTTGTCCGCTGGACGAGAAATGTGCATTATTGACTAACATCTACTAAGGCTTGCACTTGGGAAGACTAGTACATGCCAGACTAAATGCCACATGCCCGGAGACTTACCTCTGGCATCTTGTGGCATCTTATGATCACTGGCATCTTGTTTTCAGAGCCCGGTGTGACCGCCCATGCACTGATGCAATGGAAACAGTGATACTCTGCACATGTGCAGTCACGTTTCAGGCCATCCGAGGTGCCAGTGTGCTTGTGCGGCACCTCAGATGACCCCTAGCACTGGAAATGGTGCAAATGGTTGTGGAGCTGGACAGATAGGTAAACATTGGGTGAAGTTTGGGGTGCTGGTAGATGATAGGGTAACACCTGGTAAGGTAGGAGGCATTTCTGGGTTGAAAATGCCTCCTGCAAGTACAGATGCTCCTTACCAGATGTTACCCTATCATGTACTATGGGGCCAAGTGTGAATTGCCCTCATGACTCATACTTAAACAATCCCACACAAAGAATCCCTTCTCCTTCCACTTGCAAAAGGACTTAACAGCATGGTGAAATGGATATTGGGGCAAAAAGAAACTCACAGGATACTTGGACCTTCAGAGGCTGTGATCAGGGCAAGCTGGAGGCTCATTTTCTGCCTGTGAGCTTTAGAAGAAGAAGAAGAAGAAGAAGAAGAAGAAGAAGAAGAAGAAGAAGAAGAAGAAGAAGAAGAAGAAGAGTTGCTTTTCAACCCTGCTTTTCTCACCCAGGGTGCTTCCGCACAGGCCCTTTATGATGCAGATCTACCCCGTAAATCGGGATCTACCGGGGATCCGGATTTAGTAAAACAGGGTGCTCTGGAACCCAGTTTTACTAAATCCGGGTGCAGTACATCCGGATTTTTTTTGCCCCTGTGCGGAAGCACCCCCAGAATCAGATTAGAGTCTGGCTTTAGGGTGGTGCTAGTGGTTTTTATTTGGCCACAAGAAATGATCCATCTGAGGATGCATTAAAATAATAACAGTGTCTGATCACAATATGTTCTCATGTTCTTCTATGGCTTCACTTCTAGCAGGCATTAAAAAAAACACAGTAAGACGGAGAGAGAGAGAGACAAACTTAACTAGCAGCAAGTCAGATATACATCCCCTTAAGGTTTCAATAAATTTAACTCCGGAGCTGCAAATGGAGATTGGTGGCATTACCATTGACGCATTTGCCATTCATAACTTCACCTCTCATGCAAAAGAACAGATTACGTGATCATCCTTGATTAGAGTACCACATGCTCAGTTACACTGCTGCATTTTGGTGTATCGGCAAAGGGTATGGTTGCCCATCTGGGTAATAATTTCACAACTTTTTGTATCACGTTTTGGCCTTATACCATGTTTTTTTAAAAATAACCTGTCCTAGAATTTTTCATGACTATATGTTCATATTTTCCATAAGTAATGATAAACAACAAGTGATTCACCTCTGGACTTCTCTTGGGCATTTCACCATATATTTTTTTTTAACCGCCACCTTACTTATTTCTTCTTATTTTAATCAGCAGTGTCCCCTTTGAAGAAAAGGAAATTGAAATGTAAGATCACATTTTTTCTCAGAGACCTTGAGGTGGCAGCAACACTACGTTCAAATATACAGTTGAAGTGTGAGGTTTCGTTGTTGGTTTTTTTAATTCACTAAATCAAAACGATCCTGTTTGTTATCATTTTATGACCCGAGCATTAAGTCAATAAAACTTATCTGGAATGTCATTTGCATTGTGTACAATTTTTACTAGTTTATCAACTATGTTTTAAAAGCACATTTAAAACAGCTAAATGAAGAAATCAGTGATAAACGGTTAGGAAGCCAGGAACTTGTCTAATGTTATAGTAAAACTAAAAGTCTCCTTTGGAGAACTGCTGCCCTAAAATATTCCTGTCTGAGAGGATTTGATAGCGCAATAACATCTTGTGTCTCAACTAACTGTAGTTAATGTTCTAATGCCCGATGGAATATTTTCTCGTTTCTTGTCAGACTCTTTTTTTATTCATGATTATATGCAAGAAGGTCATCTAATTATATGACTTCCTTTCAACAAAGGCGAATGTGTTTGTTTCTTTTAATAATGAGGAATAATGAAACTTATTTATGCAGGCGTCAGAGAAATTTATTGAAGAATTACCACATGACTAATGTGAAAATTAATAATAAAAAAACCCTTTAAATAGCACATTCATTACTAGAAAGCTTGTTGGTAATGAAACAGCAGTAAGAAGGTCCAAGTCTGTCTTGAGGTAATAATGCTTATGCAGGTTTCAGATCTTGATTACTATGCGCTTCCTGCCTGTCAATTATTATCAGATTATCAGATTATAATTACATAATTATTTAAGATGGGGGGGATATCATTAATGTTAAAAAGCACTTTTTAAAAACCATAGGTGAGGGCTTTGTGTCTTGCTGACACAACAGTTACATTCCAGAAGGACACACAATTAATTATGATCACCATGAATTTACAATTCAGCAATTTGGAGGAAAAGGCAATCAGGATTGCTTTTTTTCAAACAAATGAGGAATTGAACATTAGATTATTTCAATGCTTGGAGACAGGAAAATTTCCCTTCCTGTGTAGCGCATCTAAAGGTGTGACGATCAAAAACAAATCGGGCAGAGGACAGCCAGCGTTATAGGGTTTCCTACAGTGGGGGCAGAAGTCATTTGGAAGGATTCTAAGCTTATTGCTTCCTACTGTTATTCAGATCTTAAAAGTCTGGTGGTTTTACTCCAGCAGAAAAAACTTGCCCTTCTTTCCCCTCTTTTAGGATAGCAGTATCCCATGACACCATGAAATGCTAATGTTTGTGTAACTCAATATGTTCAGTGACATTCATTTTAATTAATTAATTAACTAGCTGGATTTGTATGGCTGCCCAATAACTGATTTTCTCTAGGTGACTCAGAAACCATCCATTAAAATTAAAATTAAAATAATAAATGACAACAACAACATATAAAATAAAATAGGTAGCATCATCAGTGCAAATCCAGATGTCCTCTGCTATAGCAACTGCGCTTGTTTTGTAAAACAATGTAGGGTAAATAAAAAAGCCCTCCCCTGTTGACTGAAGATGTATGAGGACAGTGCCCGACAGATCCCATTGAGAAGCCTCTTCCAGAACTGGGGTGCCACCAGTGAAAAAACCCTTGGCCCTTTTCCTTGTGGCCAAAAGCTTTATTTCATTTGGCAGAGGGGGACACACAATGGAATATCTGTTGTAGATCTCAGGGTATGAGCAGTGATGTATGGTACAAGAAGTTTTTTCAGGGAAAGCTGCTCTTGACTCAAGCTTGAATTCTGCTGATGACATGGACACATCTGTGCAGTTTCTCTTGGGAAGGATACAGAAGTGGTTTGCCATTCCTACCTTCTGAAAGTTGTTGGGGATTGAACCTGGACCTTCTGCAAGCAGAACAGGTGCTTGTATTATTGAGTTGGGCCCTGGTCAGATGAATCCAACACAGGACAGCCTATTCATGAGTTCGAATTCAGATTGTACCAGGGCTGGTCAGGCATGGATTGATGTCGGTTGAGACCGTCCCCACCTTGGGCCACGTTGGTCACACATTTCTGCACAGATTGGCCTGGGTTTCCTCCACGGAGCTCTTGGCTATCCGCCCCTTTTGTACATCAAATCTATCTCGTTTCATATTGGATGCCATTCATGTCCTCAGAGGAGGTGTTTCCTATTGTATGCTGTTCATATCACTCAAGGGAGGCGAGGGTGTGTCTTTGCAGTTCTTTTAAAAGCCCGTTCCCCCACCTCCATGGCCCCTTCCTTTTTTATGTGCTTTTTTTTTCTCCTTGCAAATAAATTGGTATAAAAAGGCTAGAGAGAGGAATCATACACGGAAGGAAGATTAAGGACTTTTATGTACCTGCATCTGCAACATGAGGAGCTGTTTCATCACAAGAAACAGCTCAGCGCGTGCCAGAGTATCTTCTATGCCTACAGGCATGGAGCAGTTAAAAACTGCTCCACACCTATACTAGTATAGGTGGACATGATTACCCACTGTATCACCTGCTTGCCCCAGCAATGATGCCATGTAGTTGTGCTGTAATGGTGACGATTCACATTTAGCCAGCGATTAGTTAAGGACTGGCCAACTTATGAATGCTTTAAGTGTCTGCAAGTGCAGACACTTAAAAGTATTCCAGCAGTCAAAGAATCGGTACTTTCAAATTGTGGTTCTGGAGAAGACTTTTGAGAGTCCCTTGGATTGCAAAAAAGATCAGATTAGCTCGATGGTAGTGGAAATCGACCCTGATAGTTCATTGGAAGGATAAATACTGAAGCTGAAGCCCAGATGCTTTGGGCACATGAGAAGACATAATGGTAAAGATCCTGAAGGTAAAAGAGAAGAGCAGAGAAGAGCATGAGATGGATAGATAATCTCATAGAGCAGCGGTTCTCAACCTTCCTAATGCCACGACCCCTTAATGGAGTTCCTCATGTTGTGGAGACCCCCAACCACGGGGGTGGAGCAGCTGGGTGGTGGGAGGGAAGGGCAGTAGGAGACTTGTCGCGACCCCTCTGAAAGGGTAGTTCGACCCCCAAAGGGGTCCCGACCCCCAGGTTGAGAACCACTGTCATAGAGGCAGTGAACATGAGCTTTGGAGATGGTGGAAGACAGAAGGACCTGGCTTCCTAGGGTCCGTAGATTCTTGAAGAGTCAGGCTTCATCTAGACATCAGTTACTTATAATGCTATATTTGGATATTCTGTAATAAAACATGGATATTCTGGAGTATCCATACTTTGTTTCAGAATATCCAATTATATCAGAAAAAGTAACTGAAATCTGGATGCAACCAAATTATTGAACAACCAAATTATTGAACATCAATGTGAATAAATGGCCCTTTCTGTATTGGGACTTATTCTGGATTATATCTCGGACTAGGAAATTGCCATCCTCAGGCTGGTACAGACTACAGCAGACCCCTGCAATAGTCTGCACTAAGGCCCTGGTCACACGAGTCCCAATCAGGTCGGCCTATTAATGAATTTGAATTGAATTTGTACCAGTGCTGGTCAGACGTGGATTGATACAAGCTGACCCCTCCTTCGGCTGCGTTGGTCACATATTTCTACAGAGTTCAGCATGGCATTCCTCCACGGAGCCCTTGGCTCTCCACTCCTTTTGCTACATCACATACATCTAGTTTCGTATTGGATACTGTTCATGTCCAGGCTGGCCCCAGTCTGTGTCAGTCCTGTTTAAAGAGGACTGCATTTTAGGACGGACTAAGGGCTGTAGTCTGGTTTGGAATTTGGATTATCTTATATTAATCTGACCAACACATCCTGCGGGACGACTCAGGTCATCCTAAAACTCGCATATGACCAGGCCCTAACATGTGGATGGCAGGTCCCTATTCTGAGACAAAATCCAGAATAAAGCTCAGTGCAGAAAGGGCCAATGTTTCCTTCGGTCTATCCTGATATTTCCAGGACTCAGCTTCATTGAATGACCTCTAGTTCTGGGACTGCACAGTAAAAAAAGAAGAAAGACATTATTGAAAACAAAACATCCTTGTTCCCACTAAAAAAATTCAGTCAGTTTTGTACATAGGAGTAGCACTGTGCATGAATATATGCAGTGTGTTTTCATTGCACTGGCTTTTAAAATTAAGCACCTTTTAGCAAAGCGATGACTTGGATTTGTGTTGTCTTTCAAGTCAAGCCAATAGGCATTTCATTACAAAAAGAGAAAGAGAAAACAAAAAAAGCCATCTGCTACTACTTTGTTTTCTGATAACAGAGGCCTTGTGATGTCCGACTGTAAGATCATACTGTTTGTTATGTACAGCATTAATTTGTCCTGTGATATCAATGAATCAGAGGAGAGTTGCTGAAAGGAGGGAATCAAAGGGGGAATTAATCTCCCCCTGGTAGCAGGAGTAATTTCAGAAGAGGGCTGTTTTGCTGAATTATACATGTCGGAATGTGTGTGTATATAAGAACAGAATTTGTGCAGTTCTTCAGATCAATATCACAGTTGCTGCACAAATTCAGCTCACAAAAGTAGGACCAGTGTCGCTCAATAGCCAATCAGAAATGGCATTAACAGACTGCTAGAGGGGGAAAAGTCAATTCAACCCTCCTGATAGGAAAATTGCTATGGAGGTACAAAGAACATGTATACGAAGAAAAAGGGTGTGTGTGTGCATTTTGGTAGGGCCTGGAAGGAGAGCCTTGATCCTTGTTTGAGTTGGTCCGTCAGAGGCGTTTGCATTTGTGACCTGCCAGTCTATAGAGGATGAAAATAAAGGCCCAGGAGGCAAATATTAATTAGCTAGTTTTACCTTGATCTGATTCTATGATTTGATGTGGCCCTCCCTGGCAATGGAGCAGGGCTAAAACAGGGCAAGGAAGCAGGGTAGAACTGCATAAGCAGTTGATGTGGTATGTTCCTAGATCTACTGTCTATGTTTTAATATGGCACTGGCTGCAGAAAACACTGCCAATGGCACAAAATGTTCTCCTCATCACACATTCATCGAATATAGTGTTACCTGTCCTTTGGATGGGGGGGGGGGGAACACAGGCTGCCTCCAGGCATCACTGTGGGTGCATTTCCACCGGCCCTTTGGTCCGGCCTGAATTCAGCTTGTGGGTCCAATGTCCCGACACTTTGATAGGATTCCCTGTTTCTGTGGACTATATGTCTGATAATACGGGGAATCCTTTTTCAGACTTTAACAGGATTCATTGCAGAATCCTGTTAAAATCCAAATATTTATTAGTAGGAGCCCCACCACACCAATCACCTCCACTGCCACCCGCCATTTAACTTCCCCCCACCCCTTTCCTCTGTCTGTTGGAGAATGGTGGGGAAGGCAAGCAGAGGGATGACAAAGAAAGACGGAGGAACAGGGTGGGGGGGAGGGTGAAATGGTGCCCCAATGCAGTTGGGATGGCTGCATGGAGCCCTTGGCGCTGGTCAAAAAAATCTGGGTTAAAACCTAGACTTTTTTGACCAGTCGAAACGTAGACCTAGATATTCCGCTAGGAAATGATAATGCTGGGTATTGCCTCCCTGGCATTAGCAATTCCAACTAGAAAGTCCTAGCCATGGTGCTGTCTTTGCACATTTTTGTAACACACACATCCATGCAGTTTTCTTGGTAATAGTACAGAAGTGGTTTGCTGTTTCTTTCCTTTGGGAAAATGCCAAGAGACTGAAACTGAGACTTCCTGCATGTAAAACTGCATGGCTGTGTCCACCACACAAATTTCAAGAAGTGAAGCTTTGTCTCAAGGGCAACTTTAACGTTTATGCTCTGAACAGCAGGCGAATACGATAATAGCTCGAGGGATGCGGAAAACAGAATTCATATTTGCAAATCCCATCAAATACTTCAAAGTTGCAATAATTCACATCAAATTAAAACAAACACTTTTTTTGAATATCCAAAAATTCAGTCGAAATGAACCACTTTCCTGCATAGGAGGATGAACAATTTGGTCAAACATTCACATTTTGCTGTGTTTTTGGACTTGCAAAGCACTTCTTCAATGGGGAAAAAAAGGTATTTGTCTTTGCAAAAAAAATAAAAAATGAATGCAAAATCCTTTTTTTAATTTAGTGATTCAACAAAATGAATGTGATTTATTTTCATGCACCTGTCTAATATGTTGTTCCTTTTATCCTCCCTCCCCCCCCCCCCGTGTCTTTCAACCCCTAAATAACAATTGATAAGGAACCTCCTTCAAGTTTCCTGCAGGGGCCCTTTCAACTGCCACCCACAGGAAATTTCAGAACCATATTCTCTTGGGGAATGAAGGAGAAAGGTGATAAATGAGTTATCATCTTCAGGTTTCTAGCAACGGCTCCTCCCTCTGAACTGTCACCCCAGCAGACTTCAGGAACACCTTATATCAGAGAATGGAGAAGCTGCAACCTGCCGCAGGCAGCTGCTTTGTCCTGGGCTACCTCCAGACTAGCGGAATAAATCTGCAGTTAAACGTTAAAGCACAGTATACTTACTGGACAGCGATGACTGGCTGTCCTGACCCAAAACACAGCTCTGTAGCTTCCCATAGAAGCTGCGAGAGCTGAGTTGGTGCACACCATCATGTGGGTTGAGGCAGCCAATCAAATTTAAGCTGCCCTTCCTGCTCTCTTGCTTTTCTTGCCGGTCTACCTGCACTGGAGGGAAACTTTGACTTGTTTATACTGCGCAGTGAGTGTCCTTGATCCAGCATTAAGTGTGCAGTCCTGATCGGATAATGCGATGCCATGACGATCCATCAGTCATTGTGTTTGACCCCTCGATCGGGACCGTGCATTCAACTGTGCAGTATAAATGTGTCTGGATGCAGCCCTATATGAAGGCCATATCCAGATGGGAGATCTATAGCAGGGATATGGTAGGATTTGCCACAGGTACCACCTCCGTAGCCCTGCTATATATTCCCCCAAGATCCCAACTCTGATGTCAGGTCTTTCCAAAATAGTGCTATAACTTACCATGCGGAGGGAGTTGCCATCCTGGATGTGGCCGCCACATGTGGGGGGGGGGGCAAAAAAAGGCAGCCGTGCATGCATGGTGGTAGCGATTGCACACTTCTGGGTATTTCACACAGGTGAAATATCTGGATGTCTGCGTGACTACAATGCACGCTGCCAGCATCGGCTCCTGCACTGTCTAGCCAACCAGTGATTATTCCAGAGGGACTTGTTCTGTTAGGGAAATCTAGGCCTAACAACGACAAAATCAGGGATAACACAGTAGTGCCTAAGATTGAAAAGATAACTTTCTCTCATTCCACACACTCCCTGACTGGGCATCATATGTGAGCAGAGGGATCTGCTTAATTATGGAAATGCCCCGCATATCACCTGAAAAGGTCTGGCTAATAGAAATCATACCAGATAGTATCTGCACGATGGCGATTTGTTTACCAGCATACCATGTGCCTTTTTTAATGTTCTCTCAAGTTAATATATCTTATAAAGACACAGCATGTGGAGCTTCTGATGGAACCCAGCAGAGAGAGGGGCAATTAAGAGTGTCGTGTAATAATGCATTTGTCTCCTTATGCTCAGCGTGTATGTGGGATTCAACAACACAAGACCCCAAAATGCTGAGGTATGTACTTTTATTTTTCTCTCTCTCCCCTCATTTTCTTCTTCTTTTCTTTTCTTTTTGCTTCATGGGGGAAGGAAAGAATTATGCAGACATAGATTGCTGTAGCATTGCAAGAAGGGCTTTAAGTTGTTTTCCTATGGAGGCCAAAGCAATGACCCTTGCTGCACTAGACTTCATTCCAAATTCTGTCCTGGAATGGGGGCCTGCTGTCTGCCAGCCACATGCTAGTCCAGACTACAGCAGGCTACTGGATTCAGCACATGAGGGGCAAGGCTGCATGCGCGCACGCACACACACAGCACCTCAAAAGCCGGTTAAAGGCAGCAGCTAGCAAGCGCTAGTGTTCCCGTCCAAATATTCGTAGGCATTCAAACTCTGATCGAATGTGCTGAATTTTCGAACTCAAATCGAATGCCCTGAAATTCAAATGTAAACATTTGAATCAAATTTCAAATTTCGGATCTGTTCGTTTGAATTATCCAGGCATTCATTTGTACATGGGTTCAGACACGATGTGCACTTGAAGATCCACATCTTTCTCGCATCTGTATGCATTTGTATGGATCCGTATGGGGCAAAAATGGGTTGCATATGGGATAACTACGGGATGCATACGGATGTGTACGAATGTGGGGAAGATGCGTACGTGCGCATACACACGTTGTTGACATTCGTACGTGCAGAATCGAATAAAAAATTCAAATGAAACAGTTTCGAATTTGGTAAATTCAAATCGAATCTTGTTAAATTAGAATTTAAAAGATTCATATCAAATAGGATTTTTGGGTATTTGATTAAATTCAAATAGAAAGTCAAAAAATTTAGTGCACATCTCTACCAGAGAATGCCCTTTGTCTGATTCCTTCCTTCCCCATGTGCTGCCTTTGCACACATATAGAGGGAACAGGTTCTAAGGGGGGATCTGGAATCACATTGTCTCTGCACAACCTGCATCCTCGATACACACCTATTTATTGTACTTTGTAACCAATGTGTACAGTTGGATAAACAGTTTAACTATTCATGAGTGTTTTTATGGAATAGGAAACAGAATGTAAGTGCACCCAGATGGATAATGCATCTTACTCCACCTGCACTTGCGGGCTGGGAGGTGGGATAGGGCAGAGCTCTGGTGGGGACCAGCCATTCAAGGCAAACAGTGAGGCAGCGATGTGCCTAGGTGTAAAGGAGGGCATGAATCATAAATGTAGCATGCATCACCTGTTTTGTTGCTAGCTTTATGATTTCATGCTGCCTTAAGCATTATGATTTTGTGATTGAACTGTCCGTTTTCTGCCTGCATGCTGTAATAAGATGACAGCGAGGAAGGCCCTCCCCGCTGGCTTAGAGTATTTCTTGAGTGCTTCAACATTTACCCTAGAATTTCACAATGAAATATGAAAAAGGACCACCACCCAGATAGCCAAAGTTTTGTGGCATACGGTATTCACTGACTCCATCCAATAGGAAGCCAAGATGCTCATGCCATGGTCCTCTTGGTATTAATATAGTAAATACGTTAGAAACAGCATCACAATAGCTATGAAGCAGTTGGTGGATAACTTGGGGAACATCAGATACTGCTAAGTTCCAGTCAGTGCGAGAGGGCCAGGAATTGGTTAGGTCTTGGGGCAACTATTCAGTAATAGTGGCTAGTACCTGATGGGATGGACTGCAATAGAGCTAGGAAAATGTGGTAGAATTTTGTGTCCATGTCCGGGAGTTATCTAACCTCCGTGTGGCCTCCATGTGCTGTGATGGAGGGCCCTTCATATTCAGAGCTGAGAACTCAGCCCGGGAACCTATTTGTTCAGCTCTAAAGATGGTGAAGGGTGAAGTGTGGGACATGTGGATGCCCCACATCTCACTCCAGGGGCAGGAGGAAGTGTCTTCACCTTAGGACATTCTATGCCACCTAGGCGTGGACTTGGGGCCTTTTCATACATGCCTTGCCAGGGGGCCCTGTGCCTACAGTGGGGCAGTCGGGAGCTGCTTCCACATGGAGCATCCTCACCATGTGGAGCTGTTTCTATGCCAGAAATGGCTCCATACATGCTGGATAATCCCCCAGACGTATAGCTGTACAGCATCTTTTCTGGGCAAATGGAGTGTGAGGTGCTGTAGCACAGCTGCGTTTTTACACTGCACCACCCAGTCACTGTGGCAATGCTTCCACACATGCCCAGTGTTACAGGGAGGCGATCGCCACGATTGCACTTACCCAGCATGTAGGGAAGTGCTGGGTAAGTTTCAGATACATCGGGTGTCGCAAAGTGCATTCCAGGACCCTGGTCACTCCTCTAGTTTAAGATGACTTCAGGTCATCTTCTGCTCACATTATTCAGATTATTTTTGTTCAGTTTGTTTTCCAAGCTGGTTTATTCACATCAGATCGTTAACTGGAGTCCTCTTTTCCAGAGGACTCAGCCCATCCTGGCATGCCAGGCCATCATCTCTTCCTAAGTGTGAGCGGGGCTGGGTGGGCTAAAGGAGGCAGAACTGTGCTGTGGTGGGTGGGTCCAGTCCTTCCTTTAGCCATTGTTTAGGGGAGGGCCACATGCACTGAGTCTGTGAGGCACCTCCCCTTCTCTCCTCAGTTTATGTGTATGATTCCTCTCTCTAGCGTTTTTCCGCAAATTTATTGTTATTATTTTTTAAATTAATCACAATGAGAAGAGAAACACACACAAAGGAGGGAGTGTGTGGAGGTGGGTGAGTAGGCCTTAAAAAGAACCACAGACACACACCCTCGACTCCCTTGAGTGACACAACAGCATCCAATAAAGGAAGGAGATAGAATTGATGCAGCAAAAGGGGTGGAGAGCTAACAGTTCCGTGGAGGAGGCTCAGGCCAATCACGACAAATGGTGTGAGCAATGCAGCCCAAAGTAAGGGGAGTCTGTGGGCAACCTATAACAATGTAGGTGTGAACAGAGCTGGTATGACCTCAGTTTGGATTATGAATAGGACATCCTGTCTCATATACTGTGACCAGGGCCCAGAAGTTCACAGGCCATTGTACCTAATAAAGGTGCAAAAAGGCCCTCAGCCAGAGGGCTTGTGGGGATGAAGGACCTTAAGCATTTTCATAAGACCCAGCATATATTAATTACACTTCTCCTCCTTCTCCTCCCCCCCCTTCTTCTTAATTCACCACTTATATTTTGACTTGGTCTCGGACCAAGGAACTGAAGTCATTTAAGTCAGGGCAGATTCATAGGGTGATGGTGTCTTCCTGTAGATTGTGAATCCCCTTGCTGCAGAAGAACTGATATAATAATTATACTTTGATATAAGCACAACCGCTTTGCAGCTTCTCTTCGGTATGATTGAAATCGAAATGGGGAAGTGGAAGCTGGGAGGGGGGACAGAAGAGAAAGAAGGCAAGACAAAAGCCGGAGGAACAGCAGCTGCTTACAGCTATCAGAAAGAAAGATGATCTCTTATCCATGCCGCTTTTCGCTGAATAAAACTTGATGTGATCAGGTCACTGCATGGTAAATGCTGCAAGAATCCTCTGTGTTCTCCATCATTATGAAACTCAAACATTCCCGAACCTTTTTATGCCACCCGTTCATATTTATCTTCTCGGACCTGCCTTCAGTGGGTACCACATTTGTATTGATGAATTGTAGGGATCAGGAGATGTATTGATGGCAAGGAGACAGTTCAAAATGTAGAAAGCTGTGGCTTTGCATATCATTACACCTAGCTTGCTCTTTTGCCTCTCGAATGCTGTCGATTTGGGCATTATTGCTATTCCGGCTGATAAATGACAGTAATTGTTCTTAAGTTGAAGAGCTGCCTTTAATGTGCTGATTTGCTTAGGAATTCTGAGCACCGGGGTTAAACTAGTGCTTGGCTGGTTCCAACAAAATGGTCTTTTCCAGCTCAGAATAGATACTTAATTAAATTACTTTTCATGCACTTCATAGCTAGGCACTCGTGGGGTAGGGGGTGGGGGAGAGGGGGAAAAATCATAACAAGATCAGGGAATTCAGAACAGTTCATGAGAAGAGTATGATCAGCATGCTCTCCCCCTTCAGCCTCCTGGCCCCTGGTGGGTGCAAGTGGAAAGTTTGTGCGTGCTTCAATTCCACACCTTTGTAGGGAGAGCTGTCAATGGAATACGTAAAATGTCGAAGGAAGCTTGAAATAAATCTGTTGCCACTGGATTCATACCCAGGCGTGCGCCTAGAAGAGTGCAGGTGCAGTGCTAGTGATAATGCTCCCAAATGCTCCCACCTACATGGCTATTTCTGGCTATCGTCTGGAGGCAAGGCAGCCAGGAATTGCTATAAGAGCTGAAAATGTGGCCAGAATTGCTATTGTCATGCCTTGTACCATCAGCACCTCCTCCTCAGATGAGGAGACCGTTGCCCATGCCAGCCAAGACAGAGGATCCTTCCCTGCCTGCCAAAGCGAAGGAGGCGGGCCTCAGTGGCCAAGCGTAGACACTGGTTCAGTTTCCTAAGGTGGGGACGGGTCAGACTCAGACACAAGCTAACACCCTGAGCAGAATGTTTTCAGGTGAGAACGACAACACCTGAGATGTTCCGTGTGTCTCCATGCCAAACAGCTGTGCCACTGGTGGTGTGCCTCTCCCAGCCCTACTTAAGAAATGCCCAAACCTAGCAAATGCCATTGCAAACAAAGGATCTTCCTAGCAACCTCGGCTCATGTACTTCTGTGTTCCTGAACTCTGACTGATTTACAGCTATGAAGACTATCTGGTAATTTGAACCCGGCATTCCTGACCATGCATTAACTCTTTGTCCTCCAAAAACTTTGAAACCTGAACTGGCTGCTTGCTGCCCCTAGCCCGGTGCATGTGTGTGTGTGTGTGTGCTTGCTGAATGCCGCCTGCTTGGGACATGACAGTTATGGTGGACTGAAAATGCAGTAGACATTGGTCCCTTTCTGCACTGGGCCTGGAATAGGTGCCTGCCGCCCACATGCTGGTATGGATTACACCATGTCCCAACCAGGGCCTGTTGTAGTCTTCACTAGCATGTGAACAGCAGAGCCCTATTCCAGGGTATAATCCAGAATAAGGATCAGTGCAGAATGGGCAACTCCAATATAGTGCCGGATAATTCCCAGGTTTTAAAGGCTATCTGGATACAGCCTAATTGAGCTAGCATCCTGGCTTTAACACTCATGAGAGCACTATAAAGGCAAAGTGAGAGAAAGCACTGTGATAGCATTTTCTCTTGCTTTTCTGCCCTGCTGGACTGGATAGATTGAGCCCATTTGTTCTGGACACAGGAAAATGGCTGACTTTTGGGGCCATTTCTTTTGTATGGGAAGGCATCCACAGCAAGAAATATCAAAGCTGGGGAAGGAAAGTTTCCTGGCTGTGGTATCTGTTTGCCCAGGATGGCGACAGCTGGGCTAGGCATGTGAACATTGTTATACTAATTGCGCTCTTCATAGCATGCGGCATGGCAGCCTTCACCAGTGTGCAGACCCTGCCAAATATGCTCATATTAATTTGGAAGCCATAACTGCAATTTAAATAGAAATTAAATGGACTGTGACCTGGTGAATTGCGTGACTGCATTGCAAGTGCTCAGCATTGCTGGGTGACTGCAGTACACTTCCTTTTCTTCTGCTAACATTCTTGATTTTTAAATATCAGAAGACTGTTTCAAATCTGGGGAAGGCCCTTTTTGGGACTCCAGGCTTCTTGTTTCATTGCTACAGCAGTCAGTTGCTGTGGCCGTGAACCAGGGGGAACTGGAGTGCAAAAATGGCACCCATGCAAATTCTGGCTACATCGACATTGGTGTTTAAGGTGGTCCTTCAGTCAGCTGGGGGCAGGCTGGGAAGGCTCACGGGCCAGGATGGGAAAGGAACACAATGACCCAACATTAACTAGTGCTCAAACTTGTGAGCGTTAGGTAATGACAGATTAAGCCCCATGTGATCGGTCACCCACCTGTGACTAGTCTGGAGTCTGACCCTCTTCTGGGCACCGGCATTTTGGTTGCAGCACCCTCCATGATGGCGCATGCATCAGCACCATCACCATGACAATGCTGACGCTCTGTGCATGCACAGTGGCACTTCAGATGACCCCGGAGTACTGGAAGAGGGGCTAAGGGCCACTGCCTGGATGTGCCAGGTATGCTTCTATATAACGTTGATAAAGAAGTGGAGCATGAATTCGTGCTCCACCTAATCATCAATTAAGGACCTTCTGGGAAGGTGGGGGGGGGGTCTTGGAGGCTGTAGCAGCCTCCTCCGAGTGCAGATGGCCTTCCCCAGAAGTTCCCTAGTTGTTGACTACAGGCTGTGGTGTGAATAGGCCTCAGGAGTGGAAGCATTTGTTCACACTGGTCAGCCAGGAGAAACTATTCTTGGGGTTCTCTCACCAGCAGAATCATCTCCTTACCCAAATGTGAAGGGCCTGGGCAGGAGGAGAAGGCAACCTGATGGCCCAGATTGCAACTGCAAACCTTTCTGCACTTACCTTAGTTGGTCTGCATTAGGTAGATCCGGATTCGCTAGATCTGGATTTGCTAGATCCAGATCAACCACAGGCAGAGGCATTGGCACTAAGTGGTCTTTAGAACAGCAAATGTGGGCTAATGAGTGCTAGCATGGGCGTAGACTACATTTATCTAGTCTACTACTAATCCGGATTAGTGGGCGCTTAGCATAATTCTGATCTGGATCTACTGTACTCCTGTGCAAACAATGTGTTCCCAGCAGCTCCTCAATCTGGATTAACAAGTGCAGAAAGGGCGTGGAATTGAGCATGGGGGCCCCAACAGAGGTGGACTTTGAGCTGCAGTTTCCAGTGCTCGTGTGTGATTTTGACTGTGATCTTCACTACTGCCCACGGAATCCTGGCAAGAGCATCATTCTGGAATCTTGGACATTTGTCAGAGGCTCAGTCCCCATTAGGGATGCGCAAAACTATTCAAAGCATTCGAAATTCGATCGAATTCGATTGAATTCATACGGGATAAAAACAGGATGTGTACGAATGTGTATGGATGTGTACACACACACACACACACAAATGTTATCAACATTCGCGTCTTCAAATACGAATAGAATATTCATACGAATAGATACGAATATATCTGAATTGGAGTAGAATTTGAATACATTTGTTTTTTTTTCTCTGTTCGTTCAAATTCAAACATTCCAATGTTTGATTCAAATCAAATCCAGTTTGAGAATTGCATCTGTGCACACCCCTAGTCCCTGTGGTATCTTATGCCATTCTGCCCCAAAGTGGGCACGGGGTGAATCTCTGCGTATTCTGCCCAGTTCAGGAGCTGCTTAAAAGAAAGATCAAGCCTGTTTGTTTCTCCTTTTTTGAAGCTCCCTTCTTTCCCTCTCCTAACCCAGCAGGCTGCAGTGGAGCAAGAAATGCCTTTTATTTCCCTTCTCATCCTATTTGCCTGCTTTCCTATCGGCAAACTCCCCCAGTCGGAATGGATTGGTGCCTCCCCTAATTTATACCTCATTGGAAGACACAGAAATGAGCCTGATCTTTTACCATCATAAAAAATTTGCTGCTGGAGCGAATGAAAGAGTTTCAGAACAGTTTGTGCCGGGTGTTTTAGGAGTCCCTTTGAGAACAGCTGGTTCTTGAGAGGGATGGCGGGGGGGGGGGGGCTCTAAATAAATGAAGAGAAAACAGGTGGAAATCACTGGTTCACAAAAGTTTCGGGGAAGTGTGGAGTAATTTCCACCTGTCACTTGTCAGCAAGACCCAATGGTGGGTGGGGTTTTTTTTACTAAAAAGAAAAGCTGCCTTTGTTCTAAGTGACACATTTGTGAACCATCTGTGCATTTTGCTACCCTTCTCCTGGAGCTAAAGGGACGGAACAATAGGAGGCCGCTGTGCCTGTATGAATAAGACAGGGGCTACCATGTGAATCAGGGGCCCTTTCTGCACTCTTTTGTTAATCTTGCAGATCAAGGAGCTGCTAAGAACTCATTGCCCCTTTCTGCCCTTGACTCAGTTAATCTGTATTAACCAGATCCATATTAGCTAGATCCATATTATCTAGATCTGATCAACCACAGGTCTCTGCACTGAGTGGGCTTTAGAACAGCAAATGTTTTCACACTTCTCTTTCTGTCCATTGGACAGGAAAAGAGCGTGATTAACCAAGGTTGACTAGCGCTTGCACCTGGAGCGATCAAACATTTACCTGACTCAGTCGCGGGTCCAGTCCTCCTCTGGGCGCCCCCATTTTAGCTGCGGCGCCCTTTGTGACTGCGCATGTGTGAGTGCTGTCGCCATGACGGTGCTGACACTGTGCACACACAGTCACGTCTATGGTTGTCCGAGGTGCCAGCACGCCGGAGCAGCACCTCAGACAACCCCGGAGCACCAGAAGAGGTGCAGATGGTCGTGCCGCTGGACGCGTCAGGTAAGTTCCAGGTAAAGGTTGGTTAAGGTGTGGCGCATGATTTTGTGCTCTGCACCTAATCAACAATGAGTGAACTTCTGGTGAGGCAGGGCGTGTTTGGAGGCTGTAACAGCCTTCTCAAAGTGCAGGTGCTCTTCACCAGATGTTCACTAATTCTTGACTACAGGCCATAGGGCGAATAGGCCTCAGGACTACTCTACTCATGTGCAGAGGATGTGTTCTTAGCAGCCCCTTGATCTGGATGAACAAGTAAGTGCAGAAAGGGCCCCGAGTTAGGAAACATAGTTTGCATTCATAATGTGAAACAAAAGAATCCCATTCTTTAAGTTCAAGACTTGACAAATGTCAGGTAAAATGTTCATTAGTTTTACTGGTGCCTTCTTTGGACTCCAGACTCTCATAATAGACTGCCCAACATCCTGTAGACGGCATAGTCTGCTTCCCAGGATCCTAGATTCTACAATAAACCATTAACCCCTGAAAGGATTAGCCAAAGCCTGCTATTTATATTATATTGCTTATTTTATTTTGTTTGTTTGTTCGTTTTTCTCCACCAGATATCTCAGTTTCAAGTATGGTGTAATTCTTAGGCACTGTATTTATTTTCATGCTTATAATGAAGGTTCATGGAAACTACCCATAATACCCAGATACTATGGATGGGTGAATTTAGGATGGGTAGCCTTCTTCTTGGCTGCCAGATTTCAGATATGGAGCCATTAGCTCTTGAAAAAGACACTATAGGAACATTAGTTTACTCTGTGCCTTGAAGAGTGCTTGTAGACACATGGATTCTCCTATAATGTTTTTTTTCACAAACTTGTGACTTTTGGACACTCCAAAGTCAAATAATGTATGTATGTATGTATGTATGTATGTATGTATGTATGTATGTATGTATGTATGTATGTATGTATGTATGTATGTATGTATGTATGTATGTATGTATGTATGTATGTACATCCCTAGTGCAGATTCTGCCTCCCTTATCTCTCAATCTATGTGACCCCCCCCCATGGATTTCTCACTCCATTGGAAGATATGTGACAGTGATCTAAAAGCCCATACCTACTTTAAAAATGGGGGCAACTCTTCTTGTGCAGGATGCAGCTTATAGGAAAAATAAAAATAAAAAAGGAATACTCAGCATTCTTCAAAATGGGGGGGGGGGCGGCTTATTGTGCTTGATGCAATTGGCAGTATTAAACGGAGTTATTTATGCATAACCAAACCTGGGAACAGAAGTTAATAACTTTTGCACAAAGCGATAAAAATGTAATAGTAATGTGAAATGGACACCTTGGGCAATATCAAGTTAGCAGAATGCAATTTGATTGGAGCCTGGTGTATAATCTGAACAAAACCTTTTCCTTTTGCTTAGGTTCATTTTTTAATCCGTAGATATAGAGCAGGCATGGGAAACAGATGGTCTGTCAGCTGCATGGAGTTCTTCAAGATACTTTTCTGCTGACTATGGGTTTTTGTTAGGATGCTTTCATGCCCTGGTTTGCCTGTTTCGTGGGTTCATGCTGAGGCCTGGGCGTTGGTTCACCTGGTTGTAGCTAAGGCACGAGCCATGGCAATTTGGTCCAGGGCCCTTGGCCTCATATGACTTAGGCATGCAGACATTTGGAATTGTCAGTGCCTTCAACAACAGAGTCACTGTTGGTTTGGTTTGGTACACTATATCCTCTTCGCAGAGGGCAGAACCTGGGAGTGAAACCCTAGAGCCAGAGACCTATTTGCACCTGGGTGCAATCAGTGAACTTCTGGTAAAGATCATCCGCCTGTGGAGTAGGCTGTTACAGCCTCCAACCGTGCCTGCCCTCCCCAGAAGTTCACTCATTGTTGATTGGGCGTGGAGCCCAGAATCGTGCTCCATACCTTTACCAACGTTGACCAGAAGCTTGCCTGAAGCGTCCAGCGGCATGTCCATTTGCTCTTCTTTCAGTTGTCTGCAGTCAGGCGGTGGGGGAGGCAGCGTCTGTGTAGGCACGGTTTCAGTGGTGGCCATGATGGATTGCTGACCTCTGCCGTGACTGGACCACCGGTCCTCGGGAGTGGCGTCCAGTCGTAGAGTCCTGAGAGGGGTGTTTGATCACGGGCGCTGATGTGATTGGCCGCAATACGCCCCTGCTCGAACATGCTCCTCTGCAACGGCGGCCAATTGCTGCAGCAAGGAGGTGGAATTTCTGGCTTTGGATGCAGCAGCATGGGCTGGTCAATGGGAGGACCATTCACACTTCTGGCCAGTAATGGACACTTTGGGGAAGCTTTCCTCATGACGAGTGCAAATGGCCCACCTTTACCAGAAGCTTACCATCCCTAGTTCCCAGCAGCCTAATCAGCTAAGTACAGAAAGGCCCCAGAGTTAGGCCCAATGCAGCTGTTAAGGTCCCTATGCCGGGATATAATTTGGAAAAGGGCAGAGTGCAGAAAGGGTTTCTGATTATGAAAGAGACTGCAAGCAGATTTCTGTATCCAGAGATCGGTTAATTATTCTGCTATATTTGAACACTCCTGAATGAAGCATGGGTATTCTGGAATAATAAATGGCTTCACATCAAATTGGAGGAATGTTTCAAATGGACTGCAACAGGGGTCTTTCTTGGGCCCAGTGCTAGTCAACACTATCAGAATGTTTATAAAACTATCAGAATGAGGGAGTCAAAGGGATGCTGATCAAATTTGCAAATGACACAAAGCTCGGAGGAGTTGCTAACACTAGAAAGGAGAAGAAGAGGATTCAGAAAGATCTAGACAAGTTTGAACAGTGGGCTGAAACTAACAGGATGATATTTAATAGGGACAAATACAAAGTCCTACATCTTGGTAAGAACAATGATAAAAATGAATACAGAATGAGAGGAATCTGGCTGAGTAGTAGCACAAGTGAAAAGGATCTGGGTGTACTGGCTGATCACAGGATGAACATGAGTAAAAAAAATGTGATGCAGCTGCAAAAAAGACAAACACCATTCTAGGACGCATCAAGAGGAGCATAGAGTCTAGATCACAAGAAGGAATTATTCCTCTTTACCTTGATCAGACCTCATCTGGAGTACTATGTTCAGTTCTGGGCACCCCAATTAAAAAAAAAAAAGACGTTGACCAACTAGAGCAAGTCCAAAGGAGGTCTATGAGAATGGTTAATAGTCTGGAAACCATGTCCTATGAGGAATGGTTGAAGAATCTAGGAATGTTCAGCCTACAGAAGAGAAGACTGAGACAACACATGATAGTGGTCTTCAAGTATCCAAAGGGATGTCACAGTGCAGAGGGATCGTCTCTGTTCTCACTAACAGAAGATGGAAAGTCTAGAAACAATGGTATGAAACTTCAAGGGAATCAATAACAGATTACGTATTAGACAAAAACTTCCTGACAGTAAGAGTGATCAGTAAATAGAATAGGTTGCCACTGGAGGTAGTGAGCTCTCCTTTACTGGAGGTCTTCAAGCAGAGGGTGAACCTACTCTACATCTGTCTGGGATGGCTTAGGAAATCCTGCAATGAGCAGAGGGTTGGGCTTGATGACCCTAGAGGTCCCTTCCAACTCTATGATTCTATGAAATATCCAAATATATAATGGAATAAATGACCAATGTCTGGATTCAGCCTTTGCTTTTTCATATTTAACAAAGAACAAAGATGCCACTCCATACTTAGAAAAGAGATGTCTAAGGTGTAGATCTCCAGATGTTATTCAAGTATAATACCTGTTATTTCTTACCATCAGCCATGATATAAGTTGTAGATCGAATGTTCAAAAATTTGTATTTGTACGACTAGACGCTTTCGAATGTGGTAACATTCTATTCAGTACTACTGAAGAACTGCGTACTAAGGGCCTCAGCAGGATTGAATTCTCTACATAACCTGTTTAATTACAGATATCCAGGCACTCTGGTCCCCATCATTACTGCATACAGGGCAAAAATCATTCCAATGCTGACCTATGGGGCAGAAATCTGGGGTTTCTCAAACACCTCTCAGTTAGAACAAACCCAGACCCGCTTTTTAAGACGAATGCTAGGTATCAACAATACCATACCAGCCCCTGCTGTTAGAGCAGACCTTGGCATTCAAGCTATCCAATGCTCCATTAATATCAAAATATTTAACTTTTGGATACGCTTAGTCTCTTTGCCAGGAAATAGATTACCAAGAATGTGTTTGGAAGAACAATATAGGAATGAGAACAGCTATACATTGGTCCATAAAGTACAGGGTGAAATTTCTCGCTGTGGTCTGTCCCTGCAAACACTAGGGCATACCAGTCTGATAGCAAAAGAATGCTTTAAGTTGCAAGTAAAGGACATCAGTGCCCAAAATGATATTGCAAACCTCTGCAACATAAAATCATTAAAATGGTTGGCACATACGAAATCTATTTTCCGAATTGAAAAATACCTGGTTTATAAGATGCCCCATCCGTTGAGACAGCAACTCACTTATGCACGATTTGAATTGACTGACTCCATGATGAAGTATGGTAGATACCTTCAGATACCTTATCAAGATAGACTGTGCATCTGTGGGGCAACAGAGGTTGAAAACCTCTCACACATTTTGTTTACTTGCCCCTTGTACTCTCAATTAAGAACAGCATGTCTGGATCCCCTTTTGCAAAATATGGCATTTTGGAAAGCAGAGCAAAAAGTGAACTACCTTTTGCAGGGAGAGAATGCTCAGGCAACATATAAGGTAGCTTTGTACTTGCTTAAGGCAGCCCGGCTCAGGAAACTTTTCATTGAGTCTAATGGAGTGCCTTGTAAGGGTGATGAGGATATGTAACTATAACATATGTACAGACCTGATTTTACTCTTGTTTATACTGATTTTATTCTTCTATGGTTTTATCTTTGTATACTTGATACTTGATATGGTCAAGCGACTAATCAATAAAGTTTATTCATTCATTATTCAGTACTAATGTATTTGTACAAACTCATATGAATATCCAATATGAACTAATACGTATTGGATACGAACGAATATGTATCTGATATGAATGAATACGAATCCAATATGTATCTGAGATATGTATTTGATACATATCCTGTAACAAATCTGCTCTGAAGTGTCAAATCTGACCTGAATCTGCTTTTAATGTGCTCTCAATCCGTGTTGAATGCACTCTAGATCCGTTGCAGATATCACCGGTGCAGCCGTTTTCCCACCTCCTCAATTTAACAAATGTCCAAACTATGCGTACGAATGTCTGAAACATTTGTATTCATACAAATGTCAATGTACAAATATTGTAAAATTTGATTCATGTACGAATGTCCAAATTCGGATGAATTCATATAAATAACAAATGTTATTCATGCACGTCCCTGGAAACCATCTATTTCAGGATTGTCTGAATCATCGAGACCTCTAGTTTTTGCTGAATCCCACCAATCCAGTTCATAGTGTCCCCCACTCCCCCACCCCCGGCCAGGGCCAAAGCTAGGTCTAATGGGAACTGAAGTCCAGGCACAGCAGAAGGTATGAAATGGCTGCTCAGAATTTCAATGGAATCCCTATCTGAAGGTGCCAGGACGCTGACTCTGGTATTATGCAGCCATTAATATGCATTATGGGAGCCTGAGGAGCTAAATGTGTTGTTAGATATAGGAAATAATCTTTGAATGGTTATTGCATATGACTAGACTGGAGTAATTCTGGGAAGTGCTGAGTACACAGTTTAGGCTAAATTAAAAGGTGGCTGTTTTTACCTTAATGACCACCAGGAAGCAGTGTATTAAGGCATTAAGGCAGTGTGTTATGGTCACTGTGCATGTGCAGATCTCTCTCTGCATATGCTGCAGGGCAGCCCAGAGTGACCCATAATGGCAGCAACCATACATGGAGCAAGTGGGAAAGTTCCTCACTTTGCATGTATTTCTTGTGAGTAAGGGAGCGGAGCCGAACAGAGCCAAGACTGTTAGGGGAAGCATCTGTCGGCCCTTGGTCTCTAACTGCCGTTCATGCTCAACTGATGTGGGCTTGGCACCACTCTGTCCTGGCAGCCCTCTAAGTAGAGTAGTACTCTAACTAAGCAGTACTCTTAATGGTCTTTTGCCTCTAACTGCCATCCACAAATGCGAGTTTGGCACACCCCTGTCTTGACAGTACTTTAACTACAACACTTCAACTGCACTGAAGAAAAATCGCTATGTAGGATGATGTCCAAAGTGATGGCATCCAATAAGAAAGGAGATAGATTTGACACATCAAAACGGATGGAGAGCCAAGAGTTCCATGGAGGAGGCTCAGGTCAATTGTGGAGAAAGGTGTGAGATGCAGCAGCGCAGAGCGAGGAACAACCTGCAGATGACCTATATCAATCTATTTGTAAACAGAGCTAGTGCGACCTCAGTGCGAACTAGGAATAAGATGTCCTGACTCATATAGGTGTGACCAGGGCCACAGTGGCATAAAGGCACCGTGTGGATACTGCCATATTTGCATAGCAGGCTAGTCAACTTGAAGCCTTGGCTGTGGTCTCACCTTTACTTTAAACCTTCTCCAGTCCATCTTCAGACCTAATTGCTCACACCTTTTCATTTCCATCCAGTTTATCTGAGCACTTTCCATTCAGGGAAGTCCAACTGGAGGTGGAAAGTCCATAAATAAAACTGATAGAGAAATGAAGATGGACTGAAGAAGGCTTAAAGTGAAAGTGTGACCATGGACTTAAAATCCAGATAATATATAGACGGCTCAGACAGGTCTATGTGATAAAGGGACATCCTTTCACTATCCAGATTCAAGGAACTATAGCCAAATAGCAGCAGGTTAAAATTTCCCTTCTTGGAAGGTACTGTGAGCCATTTAATTGTCCACTCAATAACCAAACAGCTATTGTATGTTCCTCTGTGCAAACTTAACTTTTACAAAATGCATCTTTATGGAAAATTCTTCAGATTGCACAAGCTATAACTATCCAGGATAGAAAATAGTTTGATTGGGCGCATGTTAGCTTAACCAGCTTAAAATTCCATGCAAGACAGCAGGATTAATGCTGGAAGTGTCAATCACCGGTACTTCATTGCTTCAAAACCGACAGCAACTTCTTTTAGTATAGAATATTGTTCCCCGCCATCTTTTGCTGCCACAAACAACTGTTGAGGCTCAAAGCTGGCCAAATGGCACCAAAAAGTTAATAATCTTTTTCTAATTAGATCCATTATTCTTTCTATCCTTCCTTTTCTTCTTTTTATTTTGTCCCCATGCATTGCCTGTGAATTACCTTTGTGTCTATCTTCTGCAAATACCTGGTATTTTTACCCCTTAGGAGGTACCCAGAAGGCAAAAGGCTTGATGTAAAGTCTGTAGTTTTTAGCCCATAACCAGATTGTAAAATATGAACTGAATTAATCATAACTGCAAAAGAATAATGGCGCATTTTCTCTTATTTTATCTTTAGTGCCTTTCAGATCATGTTTTAAAACCGTCTACATCTGGCACAGAGAATGAGGCGGTGGCTGTACTGTTGGATAGCAAGAGCCAAAGGTCAAACTAGAGGCTGCACAAATATTGCACACTGGATTTATTGTTTTAATTAAGAGTGTGGCAGTTCATCATAAACTGTTTATGGTGTTTTTGCACAGTGCAGCGTTTTGAAATCAGCTGTTTTAATGAAAACATAATGTCATATATGTCAAAGTTCTAAATATTTTTGAGAGTGAAATATGGAAACATGAACTTTAATTCTGGTTTTACTGGGATTAGCTCATTGAATGATTATTTTTATTTTATTTTTTTTAAAAAAAATCCCTAAAGAGTGTCATGGTATAGGGACAATATCACTCCATATCGGTTTGTACATGTGTTGCACACAATGTTGCTGATTGAAAATGTGCAAACCGAAGCCATGGGGCCCGGAGAGGAGAAAAACATGCATACAGTATGGAATGGCAAGGCAAAAGAAAACTATCCCTTGTGCCCCATTCGGATGGGAGGAATATAGCGCCACTACGGCGCTGTTGCGGTGGGTCTGCCTCACTTGTTGTAGGCAGCCCCACCATCGGACCTCGTTTTCACCCCCCAAAAGAGTTTTTAACTGTTCCTGGGAAACCCACGCCTGTTCATGGGTTTTCCAGCTGTAGTTTTCCTTCTGGATGGAACCACAACTGTAGCTCCAGCGCAACTGACTATGGGTGTGCAGAAGTGGTAATGAACACATCTGGGATGACAACCAAATGACGTTTCACCAAAATGACCAGCACTGGCTAGGCGGGAAGCAAGAATATGGAGGATCCCTAACTCCGCATTGCTGCTTTCCCAGCATTAGATCCATCTGCGGTCTGGAGGCAGCCTTGTTGTTGGGGGTGTTAAAGGTTTCCTTCAGAGATAGGATGCTCTAGTGTGAGCCCATTTTGCAGTGGAGGAAGACTGGCAAAAGGCTGGGAAACAGCAATAATGTGAGGGTGGCAGTAGTGGTGGTGGTGAAGCGGGGTGCCACTTACTAGGGGTGTACACGAATATCCGAAGGTATCTGAAATTCAATAGAATTCGTCTGAATTTTGATATTCAAATTTGAATAGAATGTCCATAAATTCAAATGTAAAGATTTGAATGAATTTCTAATTTTGGATCTATTCATTTGAATTATCTGGACATTTGTACGTGTACGGGTTTGTACATGATGTGTACTTGGAGGTATGCATCTTTCCCTCATCCGCACACATTTGTACGGATCCGTATGGGCCGGAAAGGAGTTGCATATAGGATGACTACAGGAAGCATACAGATGTGTACAGATGTGTATGGATGTGCAAGGGATGCATAACGATGCGTATGGGCACATACAGATGTTGTCGACATTCGTAAGTGCAAATTCAAATTGAAAACTTGAACGAACAGATTTGAATTTGCTTAATTCAAATCGAATTTGGTTAAATTTGAATTTTAAAATTTGAATTGAACTGAATTTTCAGATATTCAGTTCGAATCGATTTGAATCAAATTTTTGGGCATTCGATTCAAATTGAATCAGATTTTTAGGTATTCAATTCAAATTGAATTGAATTTTTGGATATTCAATTCAAGTTGAACCAAATCCCAAAATTTCATTTGTGCACATCCCTACTGCTTACAAAATACATCCGTGTGCCGTGTTGGCACCTGGAGTTACAAAACTGCAGCTGATTATTTAGAATAACCTTGAAGGGCATAGATTTGAGCAACCCTCTTGTGAGCAGCATTTTCCATGTCCACTCCTGCCGCAGCGTTAGACCAAGCTGCTACGCCAGGCAGTTTTTGGTTGCTTTCCTAGGGTTGCACGGTAAAATATTGCGATAATCTCAAAACAGTGTGTTTATTTTTATTTTTATTTTTTGTAGAGTGTTTTTCTAAGGAGTGTAGTTCTTAGAAAATAGAAATTAAACCAGTCATTAGATGCAGGACCCTGGTAGCTGACGGAGAGGGTAATGTATGTTCTTTTCTTTTCTTATACTTGGCCAAGTTTCATATATAGCGTATTCCACATTATTTTATTAACTTTAATATCTGCACTTCCTATTACCCGACATGCCTCTCATTCAAAGCACAGAGGCACAGTTCTCTAATCAGAAGTGACAAGCTATATACTTTCTTTCAGCCATTATACGGTAGCCTAGAGCTAAGAGCCGTGTTGCCACGAAAATGTTTTGAATTGGGTTATTTTTATTGAAGTATTAAAGTAATTCTTCAGATTTTAGGCTATTATTTAAGCACTTTTGGGGGAATGCAATAACCTCCGGATTTGTGGAATCTTTGTTATGCTTAACCATTACAATATGGGGGCATCAGTGCCCTGAACCTAATGATATTTAGGTAATTAAGCAACATTTCTAGATTGCACACTGCGCCGGTTCAGATACTGGGGAGGTATATAGGGAAGGCAGCTTGTGTTTTTAATATGAAACTGGCCATCAAAGTCCAGCAGAAATATTCCAGCACTTAAGGCGGGTAGTTTAGAACTGGGGCAATTTGTTAATTAGTATGACAAATGAGACAGGGGCAGTGGCCATTGCCTTTGAAGTAATAAAGCCCAAAGAAAGGCAATTCTTTGCTTCAGAGCTCTACCCTGCTTTGGGGCACAAAAGCCAATCCTGCTGCAAGTCAAGGGAATGCGAGTTAATCCTGCAGCTCTCCCGATGTTGTTCCATTTCAACCCTATTCCTGCCATTTGGCTGTTCTCCCCTGGTCTGATGGAAGCTGAAGCCCAACAATGCCTGGAGCATGATGGATTGTTCATCCATGCTCTGGTCTTCTTGCCACAAGATGCTCTTTGAATCCTATGGTACCATTTAAGGTAGAGTGGAAAGCTGAGGCCAATTCGCACTTAGGCCTCTAGTTAACGATTAGCACAGCTCTGGTGAAGAGCATACACTTGTTCACTAGGCTGCTATAGCTTCCCATCGTGCTCGCCCTCACAAAACATGCTCTACACCTTTACCAGTGTTAACTAGAAGCTTACCTGAAGAGTCCAGAGGTGTGACAATTCACTCTTATTCTGGTTCGATTTACGTGGTGGGCAGGGAAGGCGGCGTCCATGCAGGCACAATGGTGGTGGCGGCTGTGATCGATCCCACAATCGATCCTGTGATCGATCCCATGATCAATCCTGTGATTGATCATAGGGTCGCAAGAGGGTTGTTTCATTGGCAATGGAGCAGTGGGCAATTGGGGTGGTGAGGAGGCAGGCCTTCCGGATTCGGTGCGGGCTGGTAAATGGGACGACCCTTCACACTTCTGGCCACAAAGTGTGTGCTGCTAGTTCCTTAAGGAGCTATAAAGTTTATTTTAAAACCTTTTTTGGTTGTGCTCAAAGTTGAAGAAAAATTAGTGGAGGGCAGAAGGAAGGATAGATATGAAAAAGTACAGTCTGAAAGGAAGGAAGGAAGGATCTCAGGAGTTTCTGAGGTGACAAGTTTCATCCAGACAGTACTTACTTAATCTGCATTATTTACATAATCTGGAGTAAATCACACCCAGGCACATTTTATTCCAGAATGTGAATAGATTGCTGTTGCTAGAATTCTAGAACTGGTGGTGGTGGAGGAGGAGGAGGAAGAGGAAGAGGGAGAAGGAGAAGAGAAGGAGAAGGAGAAGGAGAAGGAGAAGGAGAAGGAGAAGACAGTTGGCTTTTCTACCCCGCTTTTCTTAAGGGGATTCAAAGCTGCTGACAAATGTTCTGTTTTTCTCCCCACAACAGAACACCCTGTGAGGTAGGTGGGGCTGTGAGAGCGCAGAAGAGAGCTGTGACTAGCCCAGGGTCACCCAGTTGGCTTTGTGGGGGAGGGCAGAATCAAACCTGGCACTCCTACATGAGAGTCTCACTCCTTAACCACTAGAACTTTAAGATTAAGTGCAGGGCCACCTAAAATGGAGTCAAGGGCTTCAGGTTGTTTGCCCTGTGGTTTAGAGAACCAGCTGTGCCTAGTTTTGCTGAAATCCATTCGTTTAGGTATACAAATGCTGAATTGCAACTGTGATCACAGCCAGCTGTGGGTTGTAGAAAACCATGCTAATCTTTGGCAAATTTCTCTCGCTTCTAACACAGCTATGGGAAGAAGTGGTTGTGAGATGTTTTTTAGGTGAAACACCAAACATGTTAATTCAGCAAGGTTTTTTAGGCTTCTAGACTGTGATTTGCACTCTAAAGGTGAGTCTGCAATGCTCTTGTAATTTTTATGTGCTGAATGGCTTGCTGGGATGTTAGGAGCAACCACATGTATGTGTTTTTATCTTATTTAAGTATTTATATCCCACCCTTCACCAAAAGAAAAAATGAATGTATGGACATTTGAACAGATACAAATACATTTGTATTTATTCATATGAAAGTTCGATATGTATTTGATGATATGAATCTCATACACATCTGTACGCATCCATACACATCTTGTTCTTATCCTGTACGCATCCTGTTTTCATCCCATACGTATCTGTATGCATGAGTATGGATACGAATAAGATGCGTATGGCTACTTATGCGATGTGTGCAGATACGGATCCATAAAAATGTACTAATTATTTGTACGAATAATTCAAAATTTTCATATCCGAATACTAAAAAAAGAAGACTTGGCTTTTCTACCCCACTTTTCTCACCCATTCAAGGGGACTCAAAGCGGCTGACAAAGCTTTCAGTTCTTCTCCCCACAACAGAACACCCTGTCAGGTAGGTGGGGCTGTGAGAGCTCACAAGAGAGTTGTGACTAGCCCAAGGTCACCCAGCTGGCTTTGTAGAGGAAGAAGAAGAGTTGGCTTTTTTATACAGCACTTTTTTCACCCATTTAAGGGGGCTCAAAGTGGCTGGCAAAGCTTCCTATTCTTCTCCCCACAACAGAACACCCTGTGAGGTAGGTGGGATTATGAGAGCTCAGAGGAGAGCTTTGACTTGCCCAAGGTCACCCACCTGGCTTCATGGGGGAGCGTGGAATCAAACCCGGTATTCCCAGATAAGAGTCCAGCTCCGTAGCCACTAGACCAAACTGGCTCACAAAAACAAATATCTGGAAATCTGTTTTGAATTCGAATCTCTGAATTCGTCTGAATTCTACTGAATAATGAATATCTTGAATGCTCATGAACATTCCTAGCACCAAATTGCTTCCTTACTTTTGAACGTCTCCCTCCAGTTGATGGGCAGTATCTCACGAACCCTGGCTAGTCTTTAATCAACCATCTGTGAAAGGCTACGCAGAACTGCAGAGGGAAAAACCCAACTCTAGAAATATATTAAGATCTATGTGCGTATTGGACATTAGCACTGCAGACAAGGCATGTTGGGAATTGGCTTCCAAATATTTCAAGCATTGTTGACCTTTGTTATATATTACCAGGTTTCACAGAGGATGATTTGCATAGATTTAGCATTAGACTGTAAATAAATACATAGGACAGTGCGTATTTTTCTTTAAGATGCAACATTGGAAGCCAGGTATTAAATTATGCCTATCAGACAAAGCAAGAGAATCTCAAATGTATGTGTGTGTGTGTGTGTGTAGCACATTCTGTAGGGAAGACATCTCAGCTACTGAAAAGTGTATGCATTAGTTGCCTGATTCATGTGGTGACATGTGGCATATCCAAATGCGTTATGGATCTCCCAGGAATAAAAACAACATAGGAAAATCATCACCTTGGGATCCTCGTTGAGTGAATATTTTACACACATACTCCTTTTATATTTATATAATAATTTAGGGTTATGACAATTTTTTAGCAGTGTTGGCAGTTTTTCTTTTTTATAATGGTATTATATTTGTGAGCCTATTAAGCGCATATGGGCTAAACTACAGAAAAAAGTATTTTTCATAATTCCTCAGGGTGCATGTAGCAAAAGAAACCATATTGGTTGGGGGAAAAAATGTTAATAAAAGGTCAAGCAGAACTTTCCTGTGTTTATCATGATATCTGGAGCTATTTGGAGCTTTCTGGAATGGTGTGTTCGGCGGAGATTTATGGAGATAGGTAGATGGGAAACTATGCTTCATGGGCTTTGTCAGTGTATGGCGGGGAAAACATGCTCAAACCTATTTGAGGAGTTGGGGAAAGAAAACCCTATTTTTTTATTTTTATTTTTTTTGACAGGAAGGGTACAACTGGGCCCCAAGTATCTAAAGGAATGCCTACTCCCATATCAACCTGCCCATGGCTTAAGATCTGGAAGGGAGGCCCTCCTGGTTGTTCTACCATCCTCAACAGCAAAAGGGGTGGGCACCTGGGAGAGGGCCTTCTCAGTGATGGCCCCTAGGCTATGGAACAGTCTCCCCCTAGAGCTGTGTCAATCACCTTCACTGTACACATTTAAGACAGCCTTTGGTGCCCTGGCCTTTGGCTAAATGGGGATACACTTTTCCCTTCCGACTTGCAGTGCTATTGTTTTAACTGTTAGTGTTTTAATAATGTTTGATTTTAAATATTGTTACCTGTCCAGAGACCTCTGGGCCTAGGGTGGGATAAAAATGTAAAAAAAAAAAAAAACAACCTGATTAGAAGTGTGCATGCATGTGATTTTTGACATTCAATTCGTAATGAATTAAATATTCAAAAATCTGAAATTATCTGAACAATGAAAAACGAATGTCCAGACATTCAATTCAGTATGAATACATTCGTACGTATTCGTTCGATTATTCGATACATATCCAATGATACGCATCCTGTACCCATCTGTATGTACCCCGTTTTCATCCCATATGTATCCTTATGGGTACATATGGGATGCGTATGTACCGGTACAGATATGAGTGTCTGAATTATTTGTACAAATAACTCGAGATATTTGTATTTGTTCAAATTTGGAAATTCAAATGTCCGGATATTTTATTTGTACATGAATGTGTGAATTCGTCCAAATAATGAATATTTTGAATATTCGTGCACATCCCTAAAACTGATTTATATTAGGAATTTTTGGCAACCCTTGGAGAGACAATGCCATGTTCATGCCTGTCTATGACAACTAATCATTCTTTATCAATCACTGATTTATGGGAATTACTGTTACAGTACTGTTGTGGAAGTGAAGGCACTGAAAAGATGCTCTGAATTGGCTCTTTTAAGGGAGGGAAGATCCTGCTGATAGTGAATGAACACATGGGCTAAATAGCTGGCAACATGATCAAGACACCTGTATGCACAGTTGCCTGTTTTCTGTCTATGACTTAATTTTAGTGTTAGGCAAAACCTTCTGGGATGTAAGCTGGAGCTGTAGTGCGCAAACTGTGGCTCTCCAGATGTTCCTGAACTAGAATGCCCACTGTTCCTTGGGACACTTTGGCTGAGACTGATGAAAGTTCTAGTTTGGGAACATCTGCAGGTCCACCATTGGAACGCCCCTAGTCTAAAGGGGTAAAGGGCCTTCAGCCCTATCAGCACAGGCGGTGGTCATCGGCCATCGTGGGAGTTGTACTGTAGAAGTTTCTGAAAAGTTTCAGACTCTCCATGCATTGGTATGGTGCACAAACACATTTTAAAATAACACAGTGTACTAGGATGGGGCACTCAATGTGTGGTTTCTAGATGCTGATGAACCACAGAGAAGACCCTGTTCTAGGAGTATGCATGAATGCAATTTTTGGGATTTGACTCAGTTCAAATTGAATACTCAAAAATTAAATTTGATTCAAATTTTTAAAGTTCAAATTTAACCAAAGTTGATTCGAACTAAGCAAATTCGAATATATTCGTTTAAATTTTTCATTTGAATTTGCACTTACGAATGTCAGCAACATTCATAGATGCCCATATGCATCTTCCCCAGGTCCATACGCATCCGTACACGTCTGTTTGCATCTGTAGTTATCCCGTATGCAACCCATTTTCATCCTGTATGGATGCAGGAAAGATGCGGATCTTCAACTACGGATCGTGTACGAGGCCATACACATATGAATGTCTGAATAATTCGAATGAATAGATCCAAAATTTGAATTGAATCTTTAAATCTGAATTTAAGGACATTTGATTTGAGTTCAAATGTCAAAATTTAGTCGATTCGTTCAAATTTCAAATGAATGTGAATATTTGTGCACATCCCTACCCTATTCTGGTTCCCACCTTTGGGAGTAACAAAGTCCAGGAATCAGGTTTCACAGGCAAAACACAGACAGGTTGCACAGGTAGACAGTTGTTGTTTGCAACACTGAGGCCAGCGAGGGTGGAACTTAAGTAAGCGACTCAGCCCCACGCCCTTTTCGGCTCAGGTGTGCGAGACGCCGAAATATCCTCACCTGCTGCTTCTCTTGCCTAGGCAGATGGAGGGAGGGGCATGCCTGAGGCTGAGCGTCCGGACTCTCCTCCCCAGAGCTTCCTGACTGCGCCACCAGATCTGGTCCTGGCCCTCAAAGTCCGAGCCGCTGTGCTTGGCTTGCTCCTCGGTTTGCTGGGCTTTAATTGGGCTTTAGAACAGCACATGTGTGCTAACGATACTTAGCATGGATGTGAGACCATATTTACTGTATTTGGTTTACCACTAATCCAGATTAGTAAACCCTTAGCACAGTTCTGATCTGGATCTACTAGTTTGGTTTAGAGGTTAAAGAGCTGGACTCCTATCTGAGAATACTGGGTTTGTTTCTGCACTCCTCCATGAAGCAAGCTGGGTGACCTTGGGCTAGTCACAGCCCTCTTCTGAGCTCTCATAGCCCTACCTACCTCACAGGGTGTTCTGTTGTGGGGAGAAGAACAGAAGGTTTGTCAGCCACTTTGAGTCCCCTTAAATGAGTGAGAAAACCAGGGTAGAAAAGCCAACTCTTCTTCTTTTTCTGCTCCTGTGCCAACAATGTGGCTTAGCAGCTCCTGGATCCGGATTGCCATGAAGACAATGTGACCTTATTAGTTCCTTGATCTGAATTAACAAGTGAGTGCAGAAAGCCCCCCCCCTCCCATGCACATACATACTCTTTTCAGTTAAGTGTTGCGTGCTTGGAGTAGGTAAGGCATTGAAGCTTTTGATTAGTCTATACCAACAAGTTAGATTCATACATATAGTACATGTACACACATACAGCCGCTAAATAGAAATGTGGCCCCCACCCCCTGCAGAAGTGTAGATAAAGGCTATTTTCTTGAAATTGATCCATGCTAGCTCCACAGGAGCATCCAAAGTAGCTGTAACAGCAGGAAATTCACTTTTCATTGCCATTTTACAGTATCCCATGTGAGAAAGGTAGAAAATAGTGCAGACAAACTACAGGAAATCTATATGAAATTTTCTCAGGGATCCATCTTGTTGTTTAGCCATTTTTTTTTCCTGTGGCATCCTATTTTTGCTAATGGAATAAATAATTAAATAAAATGGTCAAAAATTGTTCAGATTTACAGATGGTGTGACTGTAGGTTAATAACACCCCCCTACACACGTACACAACCACCACCAATTAGTTTTGAATTTGTCCGGATATTTATTGTTGTTATTACTGTTGTTGTTATCGATGATGATGATGATGATGATATAAAACAATAGTAACACACAGCAAACAAGATATTTATGCTGGTTTTGGTAATTGTTATCACTAATCGGGCCCTTCCCAAGCGCCTAGGACTGAGTGATGTATCGGCAAATGATATGAGCAGATCCTAGCAAAGTGGCTTTCTGTAGCTGGCAGATGGATATTGTGTTGATGCCAATGCTTTTCAAATGCCCACTGAGATCTTTCAGCACTGTCCCCAGTGTGTCGAGAACCACTGGGACCATCTTTGCTGGTTTGTGCCAAAGTCGCTGCACTTCTGTTTTCAGGTGTTCATATCTAGTAAGCTTTTCATCAATCCTGCTGTTGCCTGGAATAGCAATGTCGATGATAAACACTTTGTCTTTCTCCACGATCGTGATGTCTGGTGTGTGATGTTCCAGTGTTCGATCAGTTGGAAGTCGGAAGTCCCACTGTAGTTTGGCTTGTTCGTTTTCGACCACTTTTTCTGGTTTATGGTTCCACCAGTTCTTTGCCATTGGGAGATGGTAGTTCTGGTGTAAGTTCCAGTATATCATTTGTGCCACTATGTCATTGTTGCTGTTATTATTGACTGTTTTGCTGTTTGTACTAGCCAGTGTCTCTCTGCCCCTTTCCCTATGATGACCGTTTTATGAATCTTCAGGCATCTCCTTGGAAACATGTTTGTTCCACATGTTCCTAAGACAGAGCTGGAATTTTAGGGTGAAATCTATATGCATATCACCAGCTGCATTTCTCAAAATGTGGGTTATTCTGTCCTTTTTCTCCCTCCTGTGAGGGTGATGGGGCTGTGAGAGCTCAGAAGACAGCTGTGACTAGCGCAAGGTCAACCCGCTGGCTTCATGGAGGAGGGCGGAATCAAACCCAATATTCCCAGATAAGAGTCCGGCTCCCTAACCACTAGACCAAACTGGCTCACTGTGTCTGAGGAAGAAAGTACCATGGAAGATGCTGATAGGCAGAGACTTGGGGTAAAGCAAGCATTTTTATTTTATTTTATGTTTATCCTTTGGGTCTCTAATTCGGGCTTATTTGCTCCCAGGACATACCGTATACTGACAGCGCTGGTCTTTCTTCTTAGAAGTCCGGAACAGTATTAACAGTCGGAAAACGTGCTGATCCTGAATTGTAGACGGAATTGTTCATCTAAACAATGACACAGGAGTTGCCTGTCTAGGGATGGAAATCCCCCACCCCCAATTTCCTTCATAGTATAAAATGTACTTGGGTAAAACAAGCGTTCAAATAAACACACCACACACCCCAATATGCACAACAATACAAATGTGGCAACTTTCCTTTTAAAAAAGTGAGCCTTTAAAAAAATAATAATGAACGGTTGTAAAGCAAATTGAACTTTTTAAGTTAGCAAAGTAGGAAACCTGTAAGAAACGCGAAGTGATGGATTTATGGCCTTCCCCATTCTAAAAGGCCACTTTAAAAGAATGGCGCCTTTTCAAGCTGTAGGAACCAAAGGGGAGGGAGGGGTAGAATAGAAAAAGAGGAAGAAAAGGAAACCCACACCTGATTTGCATGATGTTTTAGAGCCTTGGTTCTTTCCTGCCTGGAAGTGAATGTGTCTGATATGCATAAAAAGCTCCCCAACCTTTGGAAAATGATCCTGTTTGCAGGGATAAAAATTATTCATGTGAGGAGGGATGGCAGGATAGGGACCCTTCTTTGAGGATGGCATAAATAAGCTGCTCCCCCCACCTTTTTCTCCTCTCCTCCCCCCCCCCGGGTTGGGTGTTTATACCAGGGGACAATCTTAGAACGATGTGAAGCTATTTCACGAGTTTATTGCTTTCCAGTGATTGCACATTGATTCCTCCTGCAACCTGCCATTTGCAGCCAAGGAGTGTGTGGCAACTAAACTGTAAGCTTAGCAGGAGGCTGGTGCTAGGAGAAGCGACTGGAGCATCTGGGAGGCCTTGCAGGGTTCTAATAGCATCATTGCTGGGCGTGTTTTTGGGGAAGAGAGGGGAGGAAGAAGGAAGGAAAAACTCAAGGCCACGGGAACATTTTTTCTTCCAGTCGGCCATTTGATCTGTCCGTTGCGGCATTCGTCTGCCACTGGTCTGTCCCGTTATGTTGCTCCTTCTCCAAGGGCCTTTGGTTAAGGCTAGTGCCTGTGCACCTGTATAAACCCTGGTTAATGGCACTTGATTCACGTGGCTGTTCTTACAGATGTGCAAGAATGTTTTTTTAAAAATTACATTCTGTTTGAATTGAACCAAATACCCAAAATCCCGATTTGAATCTTTTAAATTTGATTTTAACAAGATTCGATTCGAATTTACCAAATTCGAATCTATCTGTTTAAATTTTTTATTCGAATTTGGTAAATTCAAATAGAATCTTGTTAAAATCGAATTTAAAATATTCGAATTGAATCGGATTTTTGGGTTCGAATTTGCACATACGAATGTCAACAACATTCGTATGTGCCCGTAGGCATCTTCCCCACATCTGTATACATCCGTACACGTTGGTATGCATCCTGTAGTTATCCCGTATGTAACCTATTTTCGTCCCGTATGGATCCATACAAATGCATATGGATGCAAGAAAGATGTGGATCTTCAAGTACACATTGTGTATGAACCTGTACACATACAAATGTCCGGATAATTTGAATGACTAGATCTCATATTGGAAATTTGATTTGAATGCTTACATTGGGATTTTGGGACATTCTATTCAAGTTTGAATGTCGAAATTCGGCACATTCAATTGGATTTCAAATGCCTACGAATATTCATGCACATTCCTAGCTTTTCCTCACTTGGGGAAAGACTGTGCCTAGAACATAAGAGGAGCCTTGTTGGATCAGGCTGCAACACGTCTAGTCCAGCATCTTATTTCACCCAGTGACCCACCGGTTGCTTCTGGACGTCTCAAGAAGAAGACGAAGGCAGAACTTGCCCCTACTCTCGATTCCCGGTGGATGGCCTTTAGAGGCATCCTGTCCTCATAAGAACATAAGAGGAGCTCAGCTGGATCAGGCCACAGCCCATCCAGTCCAGCATCCTGTCACACACGGTGGCTCACCAGTTGCCCATGGGCATCTCAAGCAGAGTCAAGGGCAAACCTTCACCTGCTCTCAAATCCCAGCAAATGGCCTTAGAGGCATCCTGCTTGTCCTCTCAACCTGAAAGATGTACTTAGGCATCCATTCTCGTAGCCATTGATACATCTGTCATCCATAAATTTGTCTAACCCTCATATCAAACTTTGGTTCATAGATTTTTGCTGCTTCAGAACTGCTTCTTTGTCCCCTCATCTTCTCAGGCTCTTGTATAACGTGGTGCTGCAAAACATGTTTTCTTTCTTAAACACAACCAGTAAAAATGCCTTTCCCTGATAAGGTCAGGATTTGCCCAGGTGTGACATTGTATTTCAAGAATATTGTGGGCAAAGGCAGCTCCTGCCATCCTCCTCATCAGAAATTTGATCAACAATAAGAACATACAAACCTAAGAGGAGCCCTGCTGGTTCAGTCCATGTCCATCTTATCAGGCATCCCGTCCCACACAGTGGCCCACCAACTGCTCCTGGGCATCTCAGGCAGAAGACATAGGGGAAACCTTCACCTGCTCTCATTCCCTGCAAATGGCCTTTAGAGGCAATGGTGCTTTAAAGTGGAGACTAACTTCTTATGGTTCCCCAGCTGTTCTTTGGGAGCCTCCAGACATCATGGGGAAACTTGGACAGGATCTGCAAAGATAGTGCCTCCTTTGCAGACCGGTCAACCCTCTGGAACTGGTGCATCCCCACTGGGGATGATGTTGGAGCAGGCCCTGGTGAGAATGTGGCACCAGAAGACACTCTGGTGGGAGACAGCTTTGAAGCAGTCCACCAGCATCAGTAGGCAGAGATGGCAAAACCTGAAGTCCAGCACTGCCTAGAAGACTATGGCCCTTTCTGCATTGGCCCTTTGTCTGGATTATATCCTGCTATAGTGACCTGCCATCTGTGTGCTGGTGCAAGCTATGTCAGATCCCACCTGGAGCCTGCCTTTGTTGGCACTAGCATGCAGATGGCAGGTTCTTATTCTGGAATATAATCCAGAATAAAGCCCAGCGCAGAAAGGGCCTACCAGTCCTCCCCTGTGTCAAGGAAATCTTAGTAGAAATGTCATGGGCAGCATTTTCCCTCTGCTACACCTAAGAGTATGTGTACGTGCTGTTTTCTGAGTTGGAGGGAGATGAATCTGAAATCAAAAGGGGGAAATATCACACAGAATGTACAAAGATCTCTAAATTTCATATGATGTTAGACAGCAAATCTAATAAGATCAAAGCCATTTTTAAATTCTTCTCTGATGTTCTCAGCCAGATTGTTCTGTTCTCATAAAGAATAAACGCCTTCAGGGCTTCTGCATTATCTAAATTTCCATTATCTACAGGCGTTTAAGGTCAATACAGTATAACTTCCAAGTTCTGTGTCCCAAAATTCTGCACTCTGGAACTGGAATTGTTTCTGACGTTTTTACATGAAAAAAAGAAATATCTGTCTGTAATGAACAGATTAATCTATGGCCAAAGTTTTCCTGATCTTCTGCTACTATAGTAGCAGAATTGGGTTCAAGGGGAGACAATGGGTGTTTTTCCGCTGTCAAAAAGTACCAGTTTTTGCACCCATTTAGGACCCATTTGGGTGTGAGCCGGATGATCCTATTTCCACCATGGCACCCATTTGGGACCCGATTGTTTCCACTGCCACTGGGGAAATCCGGATCTAATGGGTACTTTTTGGGCTTTAATCCAGATTTTCTGTAGACCAATGGGGTCTTCTGCCAGAAAATCTGGGTTAAAGGGAGCCTGTTTCCACTGGAAACAGGCAATGGGGTCCAAAGGAGGCTAGGGGGAGGGGATGAACCCATTGGGGTCCCCCTAAACCTAGTCTCCGAAGTCACTTTGAAGCCACTTCAAAGTCATTTCAAAGTCATTTTGAAGCCACTTCGAATTGACGTCAAAGTCATTTCGAAGTCTGTGCAAAATAGCTCCAGAGTGCCTTTGAAGTCTGTGCTGATCTTCAGAGTGAACTTTGGAGTGACTCCGAAGTGACTCCAAAGTGACTCCAAAGTCATTTTGAAGTTCACTCCGAAGATCAGCACAGACTTCAAAGGCACTCTGGAGCTATTCTGCACAGACTTTGAAATAATTTCAAAGTCAATTTGAAGTGGCTTCGAAGACTGCCCCCCCCTGCCCCCAAAACAGCTGGGATAATGGACCGACCCCTTGGGGGTCGATCCGGATTCCCCACATGAGTGCAAAGCTGTTTCCACAGCAGGGGTGTTAGCACCCATTGCTAATGGGTGCTACACCTCCTCTGGAAACACATTGGGTGCTTTCCTTAATCCGGATCTACAAGATCCGGATTAAGGAATGTACCCATTCCTTAGATCCGAATCTTCTTAGATCTGGATCTAAGGGCTGCAGTGGAAAAACACCCAATAACACATAAGATATTCACCGCTCCACGCTGTGTCCAAATCAATAGTTAATCATGAATTTATTCATAAAATGAGCTATCAGGGGGGGCAGCCCATTCT
This sequence comes from Aspidoscelis tigris stejnegeri, assembly GCA_023333525.1. Classification (NCBI taxonomy): domain Eukaryota; kingdom Metazoa; phylum Chordata; class Lepidosauria; order Squamata; family Teiidae; genus Aspidoscelis; species Aspidoscelis tigris. Next base: position 9,913,857 of record JALMGA010000013.1, read on the forward strand.
AGAAAGAGACCAAAAAGTGGACCATGGTTTGTTCCATTGCTCAATGAGGCAAGGCCTTAATCCCAACTAGATTACTGTACTGGATTTTGGGTACTTCTTGTAGGAGGTCTTACAGAGAACTTATCAGAGTGTACAGGATGACACCTTATTGACAGTTAATTAAATGCAGATTTAGATGCAGCAGTATGAAGTTGACTGGTTCTGATGGTTTAGACATTTCAGTATTTTTAATGACATACATAAAGCCTCGTCCCTAATTGACAAGTCAGGCGAAAAAGATTATATTCTTGTCTTTGTAAGAGTGAGGAGGTCTGTCAGAGATCTTCGGGAATTTCTCCCAAGAGATGCATTCAGTGGCTTATAGGATCATAGAGCAGAGAAAACAGAAGTGAGAGACTGTAGATGGCATTCTCTGTTCCCCAGCGCCCCTAGTGGACATTTGAGATTTGAGCTGTATCTCCAACTGATCAGATGTAGTAGGGACCTGCGTACATTTTTTGTGTGTGTTTGATTCATATCGACTTGTGTGCAAAAAGAATCCCATTTGAATGTGGTAGGACTTGAATTCGATACAAATGTTCAACACAGATCTGATTCAAATCCCTACCACGAATCAGCTATGAATCCCTACTCATCCCCTATGTATCTGCTCTGAATGCTTCAAATCCACTCTCAATCCGCTCTGAATCTACTTTTAATCCACTCTGGATCCATTGCAGATGTGACTGGGGTAGCTGCTTTCCCACCTTCCCATGGTATCTAAGCATTCGATCCGTATTCAAATTTGATCTTCAAATGTTCTAACGTTCGATTTGAATCCAATTGTCCAGATTCGGAAGGAATTCATAGGAATTTCAAACGTGACGAATATTCATACACATCCCTAAGATGCAGCGTGTGATTCACATGTACAAAATCTAAGCCTGGCTAGTCACCATCCTAATTGCAGATACATCAAATGATGTGATTAAATGGTCTAAAAGATGGGTGTGAGTGTTGAGTTGCAACTTTTGAAGTAAATTTTGTTTGTTCCATGGGCGATTCACCCTAAGGATGCACTAAATCCCTGTAAACTTTGTTGAGGGAGATTCCAGCTGATTTTTCTTTTTTTATGGATGACATGCAATGATTTTAGGATTGAGAATCCTGCTGGGAAAAAAAGGGACCATTGTGCATTATAAAATAAATTAGTCTGGCGGTTACTTTGTATCACACTCATGAATTTTAGGTGTAGTTTCCACTGGACATTGTAGTTAATTTCCTGGAAGCTTTAGTGGTAAACAGCTCAGCATAGGAAACAAAAGTAAAAAGAGATCCGTGCCAGACCCCTGCTGGGGCAGCCAAAGGACATCTGGAAGGGCCTTAAAGATGTTCCTCCAAGGTGCAAAGATTTAAGTGTGCAAGGAGCAACTCTGACCCCACTGTGGCGGAATCCACTGCATTTGCACAAAGGCACGCTGCCCCAGAACATGGAGGGAAACAAAGTCCACCATTTGTAGGCTCCATGACTTGAGTACAATCGCCTTGGTGGAGCTGTCCACCTTCTAGCTGAGGCTGCAAGGCTCTCCAGGTTCTAAGCTACTAGAATAATGGAGACACACCCTGTGTGGCCACTAAATAGGAGCCCATCCCAACAACCTGGTAATAAGCTCATGGTCAGGACTTCAAAATGGTGGTGGTGGGTGAGACTCTGAATGACAGCTTTCCCGTGGTCTGCCTGAACACTTATTTTGATTTGGAGTGGATTCTGTGGTTCTGCTCTGGGATCCCAGCACTATTCTCTTTGGCCCTTTCCTTCTTCTGACCCAGGTCGTGTTCAGACATAACAAAAGGGGCACCTCGGAGGTGCATTCATGTTCATGACCAAATATAAAAATGAATTACTTACTTACTTACTTATTTGCATTTCTATCCCACCCTATACCCAAAGGTCTCAGGGCGGGTAACCACACTTAAATGAGACATGCATTAAAACAACAACAGGATTTATTAAAACAATAACAGTGTCTGAAAGTGGGGAGAAAAAGCTATATCCCCACTTAGCCAACGGCCAGGGCAAAGAGGTGGATCTTCACTGCCTTCCTAAACATGTAATTTGAAGGTGCCTAAGGCACCTCAAGGAAAAGACTATTCCATAGTCTGGGAGCCATCACTGAGAAAGCTCTGTCCTGGGTGCTCAGCCCTTTTGTTCCCGAGGTCACGGGATTTCCCCCTTGGAAGAACTGAGAGAAGGTGAGCAAGTTCTGAGTAATTCTTCCAACCCTCATGAATATGTGTGAAAACTTATGCAGGTAGGCATGCTAGGGCTTTGCTTCTTCTTAATTACTGAAGCCGAAACAACAACGGCTGATATCTGCAATGATGGTTCCCTGAGAGAAATGGAAAAATTGTGCTACATCAGTATAATATTCAAAATTTACAACTGTACTACTTTCATTTTCAGAAAGTTACCCCTAACACACACACATCCCCATCCTGGTGGGTGTTAATTGAAGCCTCAATGCACCATGTGCTAGAAATGGGGATATTATTTTCAGTTCTGATTGCAGCATGATGTTTATTTTTTCTCTTTTGAATCTCTCTCAGTCAGTACACAAGGTGCTCATTTCAAGGGAATATTTGCTTCAGTACAGGAATTTTTGAAAGAGTTTTTTTCTTCTTTTTTTTCTTTTGCTGTTTGCCTCGGCAGTTCTGTGGTTTAGGAGCTAGACTCTTATCTGGGAATATCGGGTTTGATTCCGCCCTCCTCCATGAAGCCAACTGGGTGACCTTGGGCTACTCACAGCTCTCTTCTGAGCTCTCACAGCCCTACCTATCTCACAGGGTGTTCTGTTGTGGGGAGAAGAACAGAAAGCTTTGTCAGCCACTTTGAGTCCCCTTAAATGGGTGAGAAAGTGGGGTAGAAATGCCAACTCTTCTTCTTCTTCTTCTTCTTCATCATCATCATCATCATCATCTGTAATCTAGGAGATGCTCTTTCTGAGGAACTGAAGCACGTAAAACGGCCTGCTTCCCCCCCCCTTTCTCAAATAGCAAAACTCTTTAGCTGGGAAAACCCATGCCTGCCTGCCTGCCTGCCTCTCTTTCTCAGTTTGCTTTAGGGTAGAGGAGAAAAATGATGCTAAATATGCAGTGATAGTTTATATAAAGCAATTTGAGAGCAATGTAACGGCATTACAATTGGAGGTGTGTGTGTGTATGGAAATCCAGCTGGGTTGCAATGCTTGCTTTGACCTGTTGGTGGGAGTAGAGGCACGCGTACCCAGATATTGATAAACTCAAATGAGGCCACGGTTGACCTTTGTCAGGGAGAATAGCCTTTCATTTATCACTGATCACAAGAGTGGAATGAACATATTTACTTGTGTTTTACTTTCCACTTATAATATCCAGTGGCATGGGAGGAAAATGAAAACAATTGTTCATATGGGAAATTTATGTGCTTCATCTGGCTGCATGCTTTCCACGGTTGTACTGGTGCCACTTAGGAACTGGCATTGCACTTTACATCTCCGGGCTACATAAAAGTGGCTTCTCTGTCTGTTCTGAAAAACCTCTAATATAACTGTCGCTGAGCTGCGGTCTTCTGGACTGCGCAAAACTAGCCTGCTTCTTGGTTTTCACTGCATGCATTTTTCTGCTATCGTGGATGGTTTATTACGATCAGAGGACTAAATCTGTGTTCCATCCACGGGCTTTCAACAGCATCCGTACCAAACGGAGAGAACCTCCTTCCTGCTTTCTTTTCCCTTCCTGCTGCATGTTGCAACACATGTTCATTTAATCAAGTGTCCTGGGTGAACCACGAATGGTTCCCGTTTCCCCCCACGATTCACATTTCACAATTCTGCTCTAATTGCTTAGGAAAAGTGACTTTGGGATACGGCTGTTAGGAGACACTTAGCAGAATCCGTGCCTTTTCGAGGTAGGGGTCAGATGTCATTGCTGACATCCAGTTCTTTGCAATGTAAGGAACGGAAGTCATAACACCTTGCAAAATCACAAAAATTATTCCATCTCTCTGTATCAGGGCAGAAATGCAAGCTTAACACCTAACATCTATTCTGTGTTCAGGTATAAGCAAGGAAAGAAGCACTGCTTGTCTACAAGAAAGGTATAATTAGAATGGTAAAATTATGCAGCCTGAAACTATTGTTTTTTTTAAAAAAAATTGTGACTCCTGTTGTTTGTAAAAAAGAAAGAAAGAAAGAAAGAAAGAAAGAAAGAAAGAAAGAAAGAAAGAAAGAAAGAAAGAAAGAAAGGGTGTTTGTGCTTGAATGGCACCTTTAAAATACTTTCAACACAAACTTTGAAGATTCTACTGTGAATGAATGGGCATAGTGGGTGCACGCTGAGCTCTGTGGATATGTTCCTTTCATTTGCAGGAGAAACTGCCATCACCTGAAGGCTGTGTTTTGAATTAAGACAATAACAACACAAGTAGGCTAGCAGGTTGAATGTTATGATTCTAAAATTCCTGAGCCATGTGTGTTTAAGTGCAGAATTCACTCAGGAAACAAAATTGTGACAAGTGTGTGCTGTCCACGGAAAAGCTCTTCGGAGCTGTTCTTGTGGCTTCAAGCGGGTGCAGGGATGCAGAAACTAGGACTTTGGTTTGGCTTTTCTCTTCGCCTTTGGCCGGGCATTAGAGTTAGCATGTAAAATTCAACGGCATGTATGACTGTCTGCAAAACACACACACAAAAAAAACCCTGAACAGCACGGCACCTAATTGCTTGTTAAACCATTTGAGTATTCTTGTGCAATTTCCAGTCACCGTCTAGAGATGATTTTGTCTAATCCTAACATGTTTTTCAAGGAGAGGTCTGCCCTGCGTCCCGTGTCAAATGCGACAGAACTCTTCGTGGCAAAGGATCGCAGGGTTACTTGGAAAGGACCAAACACTTCACGGCATTTAAAACAGGAGCACAGATCCTAAAGTTATTCCCACTTCTCTTCCAAGTGGCAACGATGCTTGGAAAAAGGATACAAGCAACCGTGATGACAGTATGCTTCTCCTGCTGGTTTTTTCGCCTTCTTCGGGGTTCCCATGCAACAGCTGGGCACGTTTTCTATGGACTTTTATGTTCAGAATCCAACCCCTCCCGGAATAAGATCTCCCCTGTCCCCAGCGGTCTAATGTTTGAGAAGAAACTTTTAGGAAAATGTGGTTGATTTTTGTTTCCTCCACAACTATTTGCAGCTATCTATTTTATAGGAATAATCTTCAGATAGCGGGTGAAACAGAAATAGCTTAAAGGAATAATTTTTAACTAGTTTTTGCCAGACCTATCTATAAAACAAATGTCTGCTTTGTTTCCTCTGATTTTGTTTGATTGTTTGCATTCTCACTGCTGCCATTTTGGCTACTAACTTTCTCTCTCTCTCTCTCTCTCACACACACACACACACACATATAAATACACAGAGAGGAATGATTTGTATTCAACCCCCCCCCCCTCAAATTTTGGAATGATTTTACTTCATTGGAGAGTTTAATGCTATGTTTTCTCCAGATCCCTTAAAATGTTCCATAGATATTTATGTTAACATGTTTATATATGTGTGTGTGTGTGTGTCCATTCTTTGGTGCAGCTTGAGAGAAAAACAACAAACATCTTGCAAAAGCTGAGAATTCTAGATTTAATCTTACTGTGTTTGTGCCTGTTTTTTTCACAATAAAATCTAAAAAGAATTTTTTCCTGTCTCTGGACCTATCTATCTGCATTTAAAATCACAAATTTCACATTTATTACAAATCTTACAGTTTTTTTTTAAATCAGTACCAGAAGCTGAATGATGTCTATTTTATTCAAATGTAGATTATAATTCACTGTGTAGTGAAAGCCAAACCTGCCTTCTTTTTAATATCTAGACAGAGATCTTTCCAAATATTCAAGTTTCGTGATTTTAATTTTTTAAAAAAATATTTAAGATCTTCTTCAAAGTCTTGAAAGGTTTTCTCTCAACCAAAAGATATAAAGGTCTCCTCAACATTTCTCCAATTGTCCAGTTTGGAATCCGTTTCATATTTTTCTTCATTGCTTAATCTGCTGATTTTGAAAAGCTATTGTCCTTTAGATAAAAATCAAGCAACTCTTGATAACATAGGGATTGATGTCTGTGGAATATAAATGCAGTAAATAACAAATGAAAGAGAACAATTTAAGGGTGTGTGTCAGTTTAAGGGTATTGTGTGGAATATTTGCATCTGATTCTTCAAAGTGAGAGATGTAATGTAACACATTTATACAATTATTACAAGGAACCTTTGAAGGAACTGTATTCTTGCCTTCTTCTTTCTCAGTGCTTCTCAGGCATTGATAAAGAGACACAGAAGAAATCAGTAATTTGTATTTTAAGTTTTGTAACACCTTTTACGATTTGAATTCAGAAGTTAACTTTTTAAATAATTTATGGTAGCAATAATGCATGTTTTTGTTATTGAATTCCATCTCTATAGTTCATCTAGTGAACCAAAATCTTCCCTCAGCTAATTATAACTTACAGTATTTTCCCAGCAGTCTCACAATCAAATTATTCAAAATTGCGTTTCTTTATTGCACATTGCTAAAACCCAAGACAAGCAAATATCAAGATAATAAACAATTATTTATTGGAAATTATTACCTAATATATAAGATTAACAGCTTGTAACTATTAAGATTAATACATGCGGTAAGCTGTATTTATTATACTTATTTTACCATAAATATCTTTGCACAAAACATATGTTTATGTATTGCAATTAATGAGAAAAAGTGTAAGATTAACAATTTATGCTGCATTTTGTGTTAGATTTATGTGCATTGTAAAACTTATTTATTGCACTTATTAAAAGTATTTAATGATGGACTTTTAGGTGCTATATTTAATGTGCAAATATAAACTAAAGGAGTATTAAATTACAAAACGGAAAATCATAACTGAAGTCCAAAGATCTAACTGTTTTCTGCTGTAAATCTTTTTTAAAGTGATCAGCCCGGAGTTGCAGAATCTTAAAAGTAGTCTCCTTTTCAGAACATAATTTTGTTTGGAATCAGTTGCAATGTGTGATAATTTTAAAAAGCTGTTTGCCTCCCTTAGAACTAACTTTACCAGTTTGTTTTTCATGATAAATACATGGTGCTCTATTTATGGCAGTTTTTAAAAACATGTGTTTGTGAGTCCATGCATGTTAGAAAGAGACAGAGAAGAAGGGAAAAAAAAGAGGAAGGGGAGAGAACCAGCTTATTTGAGCTTAATTTTACAATTAGTGAAATAATTTTATCCGTGAAAGGAAATCTTTTTGTACCTTTTGCCGCAAATTCTAGTTTTCAAAGTACTAGAATTCTTCAGTGAACAAAACCAGCATGTCACAACTAATTACAAAGGACTTCATTTCCTGAAAAGTCTGGCCCTGGAAGTCTTTAATTATCCAACTCCTTCCTTCCTTTTTTATTTTTTAAACAGCAGAGAGCATACTTAAGCAAGAATGTTCTAAACTCCCGCTGATTATTCTCAAATATTGCAAACCACCTATTACACCTTCTGGGCAAGATTTTTGTTTTGTTTTGTTTAAAGGAGGTGTGTGTGTGTCTATATATCTGAATCTCCAAGGGGCACTCTTTCTTCTCCCACAATGCCATCTTTCTAATCCTATTTGGAGGAACTAGATGAGCAGGCCAAAGTTTGGGTTCCCTTCCAAGACCAGGAGCATTGACACTTGGTTTTAGTGGGGGATATCTGTAGCTCCTGTATTGCACTGTTGGGGTTCTCCCCTTGCTGTCTTCTCTGCAAACATTTCCCCACCACACGAGGTAACTTTGCCAGTGCAAGGCTGCAGATGAAATGCCTGCAGAAAAGAGCACCAGCTCAGAGAAAACCCAACAATACCACCACCACCACCTCATCGTCTGCCGGCGTGCCATGCGACTGAACGGCCCTCCTGGCTGTGCGGAGGGAACGAGGGGATAACAAGGCTGTCAAGTTTTGCTCTTTATTATTTTGTAACAGACGAATATGAAGGAAGTCCTGGAGGGAAACAATCAAGTAGAGACTTGCTGCATGTTCCTTTGGCATTCTCATTACACACCGGTAGTTTAATTGGCAGCTCTCCCTTGTGAGATGGCATACACTTCTAATTGAAAGCTGACAGTTGCACTGCCGGAGCTCAGCATCAGTTCCTAACTGAACTTAGCCACAGGCGAGTCCCGTGGTGTTCAGGTGCCATGATCCAAAGCTGATCAAGGATGCGCATTCTGTCCAGGTTCGTCAGAAGCACCTTGGTGGCCACGCTGAATGGTGCTTCCATGGCTGCAGCCCCACCTTCACGTTACACCTTCCCCAGTCCATCTTCAGGGCTGACTGCTCACACCTTTTCATTTCTGCAAATAAAATGGATAGAAATAAAAAGATGTGAGTAATCAGACCTGAAGATGAGTTGAAGAAGGTTTAAAGTGAAGGTGTGACCACGGTCCATGATTCTGGCACGAGAAGACACCTCATGGTGAAACAAAAGCAGTGCCTTCCCTGAGACTGCTACTTTGCACACTTGGGGTGTTTTTTCCACCGGATCTAAGGAATGGGTACATTCCTTAATCTGGATCTAGTAGATCCGGATTAAGGGAAGCACCCAATGTGTTTCCACAGGAGGTGTAGCACCCATTAGCAAATGGTGCTAACCCCTCTGCTGTGGAAACACCTTTGCACCCATGTGGGGAATCCGGATCGACCCCCAAGGGGTCGGTTCGTCACCCCAGGTGTCTATGGGGATGGTGTGTGTGTGCGTGCAATCTCTGATGTCCCAGTGTTGGATTGATTTCGAAATCATTTCGAAATCATTTCAAAATGACTCTGAAGTCCCTCTGAAGAGATCGCCAAGGACTTTGGAGAGGCTCCGGAGCTGTCAGCACGGTCTGTGTGCTATTAGCACAGACTGCATGGACTCCCCTCCGAAGTCCCTCTGAAGAGATTAGCAGAGACTTCAAAGCCGCTCCGGAGTCTCTTCGGATCGCCTCTGAAGTCTGTGAGGATCTCTTTGGAGAGACCGGTGGCGAGACTCCGAAGTCTCTGCCGATCGCTTCAGAGGGACTTTGGAGTCTTGCTGCCGGTTTCTCCAAAAAAGATCAGTGCAGACTTCGGAGGCGCTCCGAAGGGACTCCAGAGCGGCTTTGAAGTCTCTGCCGATCGCTTCAGAGGGACTTTGGAGTCTCGCTGCCGGTCTCTCCAAAAAAGATCAGTGCAGACTTCGGAGGCACTCCAAAGGGACTCCAGAGCAGCTTCTAAGTCTCTGCCGATCACTTCAGAGGGACTTTGGAGTCTCGCTGCCGGTCTCTCCAAAAGAGATCAGTGCAGACCTCGGAGGCGCTCCGAAGGGACTCCAGAGTGGCTTTGAAGTCTCTGCTGAGACTTCAGAGGAACTTTGGAGTCACTTCGGAATGATTTCGAAATGACTCTGAAATCACTTCAAAGCTGGGACTTTGGGGCTCCCCCCCCCATGGGTGCATCCCCTCCCCCTAGCCTCCTCTAGACCCCATTCCCTGTTTCCTGTGGAAACAGGCTCCTTTTAATCTGGATTTTCTGGCAGAAGACCCCACTGTAGACCCCATTAGTGGGGTCTACATAAAATCTGGATTAAAGGGCTGGAAGTACCCATTTGATCCGGATTTTCCCCAAGGCAGTGGAAACAATTGGGTCCCAAATGGGTGCCGTGGTGGAAATGGGGTCATCCAGCTCACACCCAAATAGATCCTTAATGGGTGCAAAAATGGGTACTTTTTGACAGTGGAAAAACACCCTTGCATCTAGATGCCTCGTGGGCAGCACACTCAACACTGGCCGTCTTCCACTGCTGGAAAAATGCCGACAGCCATGTCTGCAAGCACCTTAAATGGTTGGAGAGACAAGCAGGATGGCTCTCAAGGCCATTTCAGGGATTCAAGAACAGGTGAAGGTCTAGTGGTTAGGGAGCTGGACTCTTATCTGGAAATCCTGGGTTTGATTTTGCCCTCCTCCACAAAGCCAGCTTTCTGAGCTCTTAAAGCCCTCCCCTAATTCACAGGATGTCTGGTGTGGGAAGAAGAATAGAAAGCTTTGTCAGCCGCTTTGAGTCCCCTTAAAGAGAGAAAAGCAGGGTAGTAAAGCCAACACTACTTCTTCTTCTTCTTCTTCTTCTTCTTCTTCTTCTTCTTCTTCTTCTTCTTCTTCTTCTTCTTCTTCTTCTTCTTCTTCTTCTTCTTCTTCTACAAGATGCTCAGAGACAATTGGTGGGGCACTGTGTGAGACAGCATGTTGGATTAGATGGGCTATGGCTTGCTCCAGCAGGGCTCCCTTTATGTTCTTATGCCCGTCCCAGCAGCTATCTCCACCCAGGGGTATTATGCCATGAATTATCTGGTGGTATGTTTGGTGGAATTAGGTCTGTTACAGCATGTTTGGCTTTTCTATGGGAAATATGATTGCTTGTGGACTGTCTTGGGGGGACGAGGCTATGAATCAAGTGCGGATACGGCCAGTGGTGGGTAAGGCTCTGACAGCAGCTCTCATCTTTGCTCTCCCCTGGCTGTATTTAGCACTGTGCTGATCTGCCAATGCCAGTGTGCCAGATCACCATGGGTGTTGTCTAAACAATCTCCTGGAAGGTGGCTATGGATTCTCAGCAGGGTCTTTGTCTGCCTTCTCGTTTATATTTGCCTTCTTTGCCCTGGCCTTTGGCTAAATGTGGTTACATTCCCCCTGACACTTTTAAGTTGTGCTGTTTTTAATATATGTGAGTCACTCCAAAGCGGCTCCGAAGTCACTCCAAAGTCACTTCAAAGTTCACTCTGAAGATCAGCACAGACTTCAAAGACACTCCAGAGCTATTTTGCAAAGACTTCGAAAACACTCCGAAATGGCTCCAGAGTGACTTCAAAGTGACTTCGGAGCTGCTTCAGAGATTGCACCCCCTGTCCCCCCAAACACCTGGGGTGACAGGCAGACCCCTCTTGGGTAGATCCGGATTTCCAAATGGGTGCTCCGGTGTTTCCACGGCAGGGAGGCTAGCGCCCATTGCTATTGGGTACTAGACTACCCTTGGAAACACATTGGGTACTTCCCTTAATCCGGATCTACTAGATCCAGATTAAGGGAAGTATCCATTCCCTAGATCCGGATCTTCTTTGATCCAGATTAAAGGAGTGTGGTGGAAAAACACCCATAAGCTAATCTGAATTCCAAGCTGGACTACAGCCCTTAATCCGTCCTAAAATGCAGTCCCCTTTAAACAGCACTGACATGGACTGAGGCCAGCCTTGAATTCCAGTCCGGTTGGAGAGACGGCCTGAAGGAGGCAGAACTGTGTTGTGGTGGGTGGTGCCCAGTATTTCCTTTGGCCAATTGGCATGTACAGAGTTTGTGAGGCACCTCCCCTTCGGCCAATCAGTATGCACGGAATTCGTGAGGCACCTCTCCCTCTCCTCAGTTTAGGGGTAAGATTCCTCTCTCTAGTGTTTTTGCACAAATTAATTGCAAGGAGAACAGAAGCACATAAAAAAGGAAGGGTGTGTGTGGAAGTGGGGGAGCAGGCTTTAAAAAGAACTGTAAACACACACCCTCGCCTCCCTTGAGTGACATGAACGGCATCCAATAGGAAACTAGATAGATGTGATGTAGCAAAAGGGGTGGGGAGTCAAGGGCTCCATGGAGGAACGCCAGGCGGAACTCTGCAGAAATGTGTGACCAATGCAGCTGAAGGAGGTGTCGGCCTGTATTGATCCACATCTGACCAGCAATGGTACAAATTCAATTCAAATTCATTAACAGGCTAACCTGATTAGCACTCGTGTGACCAGGGCCCGAGGGTGTATCTAGATGGGATGAAAATAGAACCAACATGGCACTGCTATGGTGGGGTCACCTCACGTATTGTAGGCAACCCCCGGCCCCCCAAAATAGTCCTACTTTTTCATCCCAAAAAAGCACTAAAAACCTTCGCTGGAAAATTCAGTACTGGTAGCGGGTTTTCCAGCGATAGCTCTCTTTGGCAACAGACCTCCCTTTCTAGATGGACCATGAATCGGAACTCCGCCCAGCATCCCGTACATAAGCAGAGGCTGGAAACATGTAATTCAACAGTATTTCAGAAGGCTGTGATTCATAGTCTATGCTATGGAAAGCCAGCATGGGAGAAAAAAGATTGATGCCAGCATATCCATTTACTTCTAATGTTCACACATTGATTATCAATGAGATTAACTTGTGCAGGTATGTATAGCACAAATAGATCTGCAGAATTACTTGTTGCAGCTCTTTTCAGTCTCTGGTGTTCATTTGAGATGTGGAATGAAAATGCTCTTGATAATGATGGATTAAGGTGAGCCCTTTTAGACCCCATGATTTTGAATGAATAGTAGATGCATGATGAGTTGAATTAAACTTGCAGATACTCCTTTGTAGAGAATTATAGTATTTCACTATGCATATATATATGTCAATTGTATCTGGCCTCTTTCTAACTAACCCTGGGCAGATTTCCTCATGCAATGTTATTTCACTTTTTGTATTAAAAATACATATATGGAAAAATGGTGGAAGGGAATGAGTATAATTTAAACTTGGCTGTTTAACCAATAGAGTGAAACATCAGAGCCAGTGAACCAAAACATTCTACTCTTTGCAGTGTTTGCGCACAAAATGACTTGGGATTTTCAAACGATATGTTAATGGGATATGTTAAACCTGGATCTTTTGTAATTATGCTCTGATCTGGATGAAGTAATGATTTATTTATTTTTTTAAATACCCCAATCTTAATATGCAAGTTAGGAAATAACCAGGAGTCTTACACAAGAAAATCTGTCCTGGATTGCACAAAAGCTAGTTTATTTATTTGTTATTATTTATATTTTTGCACCCTCGTGCCTTTAAAAAATATATTATTTTTATTTATATATGCCATCTACATGATAAACATTTGTACATATCTTTTACATACAAGGTTCTAATATTGCCATCTAAGGGTGTTTTTCCACCGCGCTCCTTTAATCCAGATCTAAGAAGATCTGGATCTAGGGAATGGGTACTTCCCTTAATCCGGATCTAGTAGATCCATTTGGAAATCCAGATCTACCCACAAGGGGTCTGCCTGTCACCCCCAGGTGTTTGGGGGGGACAGGGGGTGCAATCTCCGAAGCGGCTTCGAAGTCAATTCGAAGTCACTTTGAAGACTGTGCAAAATAGCTCTGAAGCAGCTCCGAAATCTGTGCTGATCTTTGGAGTAAACTTCGAAGTGACTTCGGAGTCACTTTGGAGTCACTTTGAAGTTCACTCTGAAGATCAGCACAGACTTCAAAGATGCTCCAGGGCTATTTTGCGCAGACTTCAAAGTGACTTCGAAATGACTTTGAAGCTTAGGTTTTGGGGCTCCCCCCCAAGGGCTCCCCTTCCTCCTAGCCTCCTCTAGACCCCATTGCCAAAGTAACGTGGAAACAGGCTCCCTTTAACCTGGATTTTCTGGCTGAAGACCCCATTGTAGATCCGGATTAAAACCCAAAAAGTACCCATATGATCTGGATTTCCCGAGGTGCTGTGGAAACAAATGTGTCCCTAATGGGTGCCGTGGTGGAAATGGGGTCATCTGGCTCTCACCCAAATGGGTCCTTAATGGGTGCAAAAATGGGTACTAAGTGACCGTGGGAAAACACCCCAATATGTATCTATCTGATACGAATAAATACATATCTGATATGAATAGATACGTATCTGATGCGAATAGATAGATATCTGATATGAATAGATACACATTTTATATGAATAAATATGTATCCGCTACGTTTCCCCAGTTTAACGAATGTCTGAACTATTTGTATGAATGGAAACATTAGTATTCATTTGAAAGTTAGCATTCGATTCAAGTTTTAATGTCCAAATTTGGCCGAATTCAGCCGAATTTTGAATGTTATGAATATATGTGCACATCCCTACTTGGTCTCCTTTCTCCATATATCTCCCAATGCCTTACAGTCTCAAGACTGTTTGCATTTAAAATATAATAGTTTAACAGCATTTTGTTGCTAACTGTGGCTAGATAGGAACCCTGGGTGCTTCCAAGAGAGTAATAAAGACAAAAGGCAATGCTGCCTTGGCTAGTAGACCAGACCAGAAAGTTTATTAGGAGAAGCTCCCTTTTGCTAGCTGGGGTGGTCCAAGGTAGGCCCTGCCCCTAGAACACTCCCCATGGTTGGGGGAGATCCCTTAAACCACACCAGTGTACAGAAATGAGGCACCTAGTATACTTGCTGGCCCAATATACCAGCCAATGCAGAATCACCCAAAGAGGCAGCATAGTGTAGTGATCTGGTCTAGAACCCCTTGGTTCTAATCTCCACGGGACAGGTAGGATCACTTGGTGACCTTAGACTAGCCCTGGTGTTTCAGCTTAGCTTACCTCCCAGGGTTATTTTGATGTTAAAATGAAGGGCAGGATCATGGCACGTGCTGTCTTGGGTTGTTTGAATGAAAGACAGGATATCAGTGCCATGAAATAAATACATAACAAACAAATTATCTTCTCTTGCTGGCTATTCAGGGAATTTAGGAAATCCCTGCCTTTTGATATATCTGTCGTCACCACTCTGCATGATGGAAGTAAATTTTCTAAATATAAATTAAATAAATAAATAAATAAATAAATGTGGGGAATGCTATAGTCTCCATTGCCCTTACACTAGTTAATGTCCTTTTCCTTTTCCTTTCACTTTCTCCTCATTTCCTTTTTAAGGAGAATCTTCAAGGAGAATTGTTCTCAGTCTGCACTCTCCACTATTGCCTTTTCACTAGTCTATTTCTGGTCTCTGTTTCATGTTCCCATTGACTCACTGGTCAATAGCCACATGGGATATAGCTGGAGGCGTCTATCCAAGTATGGAGCAAATCACCAAGGACACCATGTAAGCACAAAAGTTCCATAGGGAATGCAAATAGACTAATACAAAACCTCAACTCTGTGCAATTGCAGGGGTGAAGGTTTGCGCAGTTGATGCCCTGGGCATTAGACGATTCTCACATTTACCACCCAGAAACATGCTTGCTTCATGCGGTTTCTGTGCTTAGGCATTTGGGTCACAAGCAGATAAGCAGGGAACATTCTCCAAGAAAGGTGACAAACCATGAACTGCCTATTTCATTTTGGTGTCAGATGAGACTTTGAAATCCCCAGCGGACTTTGGATCAGATGAAAACATGTAGCATGGAAATGGAAATGTACCTGAATGTGCTGCTTTGTTTGGTTTAGAGACACTCTGGGGAAATACAGGCAACTAAGGCTGGATCTACACGCTATAAAACAAACAAACGAAAGGCCTCAAAAATGGATTGGACTTTGTTGTATCCGTATGATGGTAACTTAATTTACATTAAAGTAGGGATGTACATGAAGCACATTTCCCACCTTCAATTCTAATCAAAGGGATGGAATGTTTGGTTTTGTGTGGAGTCTCTCCCCCCCCCCCCCGGTGAATGTAGGGAGCTTCGCTTTTACGTGAACATTCATTGAATGCTCACAGGCGAAAGGAACCCCCATCCGTTTCTTCGCATTCTGCCTCACCCCACACTCACCCTTTGCCACCACCATTGGTGTTGCCACTGCACCCTCTGCGGGGGCTCAACTAGGACTCCTGGAGGTGCACACACAGCTGGAGAGGACACCCCTATTCATGAATTGTGAGAAATCTCATGAGATTTTCCAGGAATCATAGGAAATTTTGTGAGATTTCCCGGGAATTGCAGGAAATCTCAACATTTTCTGGGAATCGCAGGAAATCTCATGAGATTTCCTGGGAATCATGGGTGATCTTGCATGATTCTTCACAATTCCTGGGGCTCTTGCTGGTACTGGTAATGATGTTTTGGAGCTTGGTGAGCACTTGCTTTTGATGGAAGCTGAAGGCAGGGTGGTTGGAGGCCATGGTGAAAAGCAACGGGAACTCGTCCCCTGTCCGGCCTTCATTGAGCTGCAGTCCATAGTTATGGATGACTGAGTTGATGTGGGTTAGGGTGTGGAAGAGGACCCCAGCCACTTCCCAATGTGATGAGCCCAGAAGTGCCAGAGAGACCAAGAGCTTGCTACGTACCACCTCATTGGTCAAGTTGGTGAGGCTGCCCAGGTCAGCCGGGTTATTGGCCTTGATTTCAGAATCTTGCAGGAGGTGGTAGTCTTTTCAGGCCAGATCCTCCAGGCAGGCACCCAGGAAGTGCAACTCTAGGGGGATGCCCAGGTCCAGCAGGCTGCAGAGGAATTCCACCTGCTAAGGAGAAGGCAGTGAGATTTCCTGCGATTCCTGAATGCAGGTGGCTTTTCCAGCTGCATGCAAACCTCTAGAATTCCTAGTTGAGCCTCTGTGGAGGGTATGATATGGCAGTGGCCATGGCCACCGGATTTAAAGGTTAGGGTTAGGGTAGGGGATGCGAGATGGAGGGTGGGTAGATCCAGCTTCTATGAAGCTTCAATTAAGGCCAGATAAATTTGCTTCGCATACAGAGGAGGGGGTACAAATGTAGATCTTCTTTGATTCTCATGTGAATTGTTGGAGCTCCAACTTCGAATGTGAAGCTGATTAATATTTTTCACCCATCCCTACATTAAAGGCAAAAAAAAAAAAAAAAAGCACTTCCGAAATGACCCTTAAAGTGATTGCACAAAATTGGACAAGACAGTTCCCTGGCCACCTCACCAGGCACTGTCAAAAGTAGCATCCACATTAGCACAAAGATGAGTGATTTTATCCTCAAAGTACCTTGAAAAGCTTTTACAGCAGGATTCTGTGGACTCCAGTACTGCACTTAGGGGGGCAAAGGTCAGCAACCCCTTCATCACTCTAGAAACCTCTGGTGGATGGTTATTTCACTGGTACACAGCAGGCATGATTATGTGTGGTTATGCATGTTTGGTCATCTTCACGATGAATTGCCCTACAGCCATCTGGTGGCCTGCTTCATCATCTGGAGCTTCTTGGAAAACCCAAGGGGCAGCTCGAATTTCACAGCATATGACAGGGAAGGCAGAGTGAGTCGGTTTGGTCTTGTGGCTGGAGTGTTGGGACTTTTATATGCCAGTCTCCCAGTTGGATTCCACACTCCTCCACGAAGCCAGCTGAGTGGCCTTGGGCTAGTCACTGCACTCTTTCCGACCTCTCATGGACCCACCCACCTTACCTAGAAATAGAATAGAAAGCTTTGGCAGCTGCTTTGAGTTTCCTTAAATGGTTAGGGTTAAGGTTAGGGTGTTTGTTTTGGGGAGAAGACGCTCTGAGTCCCCTTAAAGCAGTGGTTCTCAACCTGGGGGTCGGGACCCCTTTGGGGGTCGAACTACCCTTTCAGAGGGGTCGTGAGGGGCCGTGGCATTAGGAAGGTTGAGAACCGCTGCCTTAAAGGGTGAGAAGAGCAGGTATAAAAACCAACTCTTCAACAGCTCATTGTATCTCTTCATTCTATCGGTCCAAGGAACCTCAGTAGAATCAGGTATTGGACTTTGAGGACTCTCCCAAAACTTTCAGGACAGGGCGATCTTAACATGTCCCCCACATTGGAACAGAGAAGTGCTGTCACTGTACCAAACTTCAGCAAGCAATGGTAATAGTACCCTCTCCCTCTATCCAGGCCTTCCTCCCTACAGTTTTAAGTCAAGACTACATCGAGAATCTTTTTGTTAGTCTAAGAAGAAATTGAGGTAGGCCCTAAGTTACCATGGAGCCCATGAATTCCCAGAGCAAAAAACCAAACAAGGGTACTATATCCAAAATGTAAAATAAAACAATTACTAAAAGGGTTGAGATAACCCCACTGGTAGAAAAATATATATGAATGGTTAAAATCCACAGCACCCAAAAGAAAATGAAGAAAATCCAGCTGCAAACAAAGCAGCAAAAATAATAGGTGGTGAATACGCCAAGTTAAAGAACACACACCACAGCAAAAAATCTAACTGTAAATATAATATAAAGCAGCAGATACAAATGTAGAAACATGGGCCATACGCGTTTCGACTATGGAGTCTTCCTCAGTGGCCTATAAGTAATATATAACTGAAAATATAACTGAAAAAGCTTCTGAATAATCTTTAGAGGTAGCAGGTAGGGTTTCCATTCTTAATCTTCTCTGTTGTGTGGGTATTCGGTTCTGGGCATGCCTCTTGCATGCCTACTGAACCTGCCCGTGCCTTAAGATCTGGAGAGGAGGCCCTCCTGGTTGTGCTACCACCTTGAGTGGTAAAAGGAGCGGGCACCTGGGAGAGGGCCTTCTCAGTGATGACCCCCAGGCTATGGAATAGTCTCCCCCTTGAGATCTGTCAGGCCCCTTCACTGCATATGTTTAGGAAGGCACTCAGGATGCACCTCTTTGCCCTGGCCTTTGGTTAAATGGGAACATACTGTCTCTCCCCACTTTACAGACCCTGTTATTGTTTTAATAAATCCTGTTGTTGTTTTAATGCATGTCTCATTGAAGTGTGGTTACCCGCCCTGAGACCTTTGGGTATAGGGTGGGATCGAAATGCAAATAAGTAAGTAAGTAAAAGTAAGTTAAGTAAGTAAAAATCAGTAAGTAAGTAAGTAAGTAAGTAAGTAAGTAAGTAAGTAAGTAAGTAAGTAAGTAAGTAAGTAAGTAAGTAAGTAAGTAAGTAAGTAAGTAAGTAAGTAAGTTGCTTGTAAGAACCTGGGTGACTTGGGACCATGCTGCCATGGGAAGAAGCAGTGTCTTTTTACCAGCAGATGGAGGGCATAAACACAGTATAAGAGCGCCCAGTTTCACAAGGAGAAGCCCAGTTTTGCTCTGCGATGCCATGGAGCAGCTGATGGCATTTTAATTGGTTGCCAGTGAAGGGGGCAGAGCCAAGCAGGATGATAGCCAAAGCAGCATTTTTAAAAGGTCTCCTCTTTTTGATTGTGTGTGTGTGTGTGTGTGTCCTTCCTCTCGCTGTTCCATCTCCCCTTGTGCTGCTCTACAACACCACAAAGGCTAGCAAAGAGGGTCAGGCTGCTGATTTGGCACTCGCTAGTTGAGTTGGTGCCAGAGAGTTCTACACCAAAATTTCCAGCTCGATTCTATCCTTGGCTTTAGTGGAGAAATTGAAAATAGGTTTCTCTTTAAGACTCCCCCCCACCCTCCTTCCAGTTCACGCTTCCTTTCCTAAACTAACGTTAACTTTTTGCCTGGACTTCTGCTGCTCTTTAGGGCACAATTGGGCATTCTCTGCAGAGAAAACCTCTACTCTGCCTAAAACTGTTCCATCGTTGGACGGTGCATTAAAGAACAGTCAGGACAACCGGTTTTCTTCAGCTGCATTTATTCTACTGTCCCTTTTGTTGTTGCAAACAGCTCCAGGGCTCATCTTTATTTATTTTTTAAAATAATTTAGTCCGATTTATATCTTGCCCTGTCACTGGGCTTGTGCTCACAGCAAGAGAACTAACAAGAGAAGACAAAACAAAAACAGTTTAAGGCCACAAAATTACCAATATTGAAGCTCTAAGCCATGTTCAGGGTTTAAATTAGGTAAACATGGAATAACTCAATTAAATGAAATAACAAAAATCAAAATAGCTCTGCAGAAATTAAGGGAATGCTTCTGTTAACAACTACAACAAAAAAAAAAGCTTTGAAAATCTAGTAGGAGGAGAAAATGGTTAAAAGTACACAAAGAAACATTTAGGCTTCATCCCCAAAAGACTTATTTGCCTCTCTAGTGTCCCTCTACTGTCACTCTATGCAAGCGGACTTTAAAAATGCCCTGCACTTCCGGAATAAGCGTCCGCATGAGGCTCAGCAAAACGCATGTTTAAAACGCACCTTCCGTCCCCACGGAAGCGTGTTTTCTTTCCCCGCATCTTTTTCTCCCCGCCCCCTCTTGTGTTCAAAGGAAAAACAGCCATCGGTTCTCTGTCTCCCAGATCTCCGTCCCCTGAAATGGCTTCCTGTGCCAGCTGCAGCCATCGGCTGGGCAATCGTTTGCTCATTCACTCTTAGCACTTTCACAGAACACTGTCTAAATCCACCAGTAGAGCAGCGGTGACTTTAAATACAACCACTTCACACCTGATAACAATGTTGCAATCCATCCACTTCACACCTGATAACACTTCATGCCTGATAACAATGTTGCAATTCTCCACAATTCTGGCTCTTTGAAGGTTCTATGCTTTAGAAAGGGAAGGAAGGGAAGCTAAAGCATTTCTGGGAGATGTGTGAATGCTTTATGGCTGTGTGTGCAGGCAGCAATCCCCGCCCCTTTTGCCACGGAGCGTCCCCAAGGTAAATGCTGCGAGGAAAACCTGTGACTTCCAAAAAGAGCGATGAAACTCTTCTTTGAAGGGCACATATTTTGTTGCAGGTTTTCCTGCTTTTGTAGTGCTGGAAGCTCATTCAAAACCCTGGCATGGGAGTGCTGAGAGGCAAAAGAAGATTTT
Source organism: Aspidoscelis tigris stejnegeri (assembly GCA_023333525.1). Taxonomy (NCBI): domain Eukaryota; kingdom Metazoa; phylum Chordata; class Lepidosauria; order Squamata; family Teiidae; genus Aspidoscelis; species Aspidoscelis tigris. The sequence goes on from JALMGA010000013.1 coordinate 9,934,277, forward strand.
TAGCACACTTTAAATTGCTTGGGGACACACCCTTAGAGTCTACTTGAAAGTTGCCACTTTGTGACGTGTTGGGAAATCTCATGGTGTGATCTCCATGAATGCAGATTATTTAAGCTTTCTATATTATACAAGGCTTGTTCATTACCATTGAGTCATCTCCAACTCCTAGTTGACTGCACGCAGTTTTCTTGGCTGAGATACAGAAGGGCTTTGCCATTTCCTACTTCTGGGAGAGGCTGGAGCTTGAACTGACAACCTTCTGCTAGGGATGTACACGGATTTTTTGTTTGTTTGTTTGTATCGAATTGAATGCAAGAAAATTAATGTTTGTTCGAATAGATCCCCTTGGAATGTGGTAGGATTCATATTCGATACAAATGTTCAATCCCATATGAATCTCATACAAATGCATGCAAATAGCATACAGATCCTATATATGAATGCATACAAATAGCATATGGATCTTATATACGAATGCATATGAATAGCATATGGACCCTATACAAGTGCATACAAATACCATACAAATCCCATATATGAATCCCATATGAAGCTTCATATCAGTGTATTGAAACATTTGATTCAAATTTGAACGTCAGTCTTCGAATGTGCCAACGTTCTCTTCGAAGTTGAATGTCCAAATTTGGCTGAATTCAGACAAATTTTGAATGTTATGAATATTCGTGCACATCCCTACCTTCTGCTTTCGAGGCAGTTTCATCTTACCATTGAGCCACAGCTTACTCAGAATTCAACAGAACCTGTGTCCCAGCAAACATAGGCGGGGTTCTAGGCTCTTCTTGCTAGTGTCTGTTTTGAGGGAAAGTTGATGAACGTGGAAAATTTGGGGAAATTGTTCAGAAATTACTTAGTTGCTCAACTCCGTGGTGGGAAATCTCATAAGGAATCCCTTTGCTCCAGCCGTTACCTATGCAATAGAACTGGCAATGGAACAGGGGATCAGCAAGGTTCCAACTGATTCCCATGTGCTGCTGCTTTGCTCCATGTTTGTGTCTTCTGTGCTGCTGGGCTGGAGGGTAGGGGAAGCTGCAAAATTCCAAATGTAGGAATATAGGGGAATACCCGAGCCTCGGTAAGGGGTGAAAGACTGACTGTCGTGCTTTCTCGATGCAGCACATTTATTCTTGATTTTTCCTCGGGAAGTTTTAATATCTATTTTTCCCGATAATCTTTATTCATGTTAAGATTTCCTCCCGCTCCGTGTGTATTTGTTCGTGAAAAGAAACACTGGTATCAGTTTCCATCTGGCAGGGCTCTTCTCTGTAGATCTCTCTAAGAAGGCAGTTTGTGACTTGGCAGTATCACAGGCATGACATTATCTCTCTATGGCTTTTTTTTTTAAAAAAAATAAAAATAAAAAAAACCCCATAAAGGCAAAAAGGGAGAGAAATGTCACTACTCTGAAGGTGAACTTCAGTTTGCAGTGTCTTACGCAGTCTCCGCAGCATCTTATCTTTGTTAAAGCAAGTTTTTAGATCATGCAACAGTTGTCCAAAGACTGTTGTGCCCACAGAAGAAGCTATATAAATATGCATGTCATCCTGCTGCTTCCTGTTTTCTCAACATTTCAAACCTTGCTCTCGCATGAAGGCTGAATTGGAGTAGCTTTTTTAAAAAATCTTTACTTAATAATATGAAAGAACTGGGAATATTTATGAACTGGGATACCTTCCATTAAAGAGAAAGACACAATGTTGCAGATTGACAGGCGTAAATGTTGACACAGGCTGTCATTTATAACGTCTCTCTCTCTCTGAGCAGCTGTCTTTGGTGCTGAACTGTAGCCTTCCCATTCCCTGCCTATGAGTTTCAGTGTATGCTCTTTTTGGTGGAAGTACACTATAGGAGTGCCTAATGGGTAAATAGGTAATAAAATTTAATGTTCACTTTTCTCTGAACACTCTTCCTATAATTCTACTTTTTTTCCTTTGTGGGACAAAAAAAAGGGTCATTGATGAAGTTGTCAAGTGAAAACCTACAGTTAGAATTAAATTGTTTTGCTGCACCTATTTATTTATTTATACATGCATATATGCATACATACATATGTACAGAGATACATAGATACATACGTACATATGTACATGCATACATACGCACAGGCATACATACGTACATGCATACATACGTACATACATACATACATACATACGTACATACATAGGTACATAGTACATACACACACACACACACACACACACACACACTCCCCTCCCCCCCATTTCTGAAAGTTTCAGGGTGGATTACAGTAGTAAAAATAACATACAAAATTAACCCAGTAAGAACAATAACAGTACTTGAAAGCAAGGAGGGGGGAAAACTGCTTCTTCAACCAAGGGCCAGGGTGAATAGATGCATTTTCACAAATGTTCCAATCTTCTTCTTTATTTATTATTATTGTTGTTGTTGTTGTTGTTGTTGTTAAAGTTTCACATCATTACAACAAGCATTACTGTTCTACTTTAACAATTTTATACATGACTTCCACCGTTCTTCTGACTCTTCTTCTAATCTAATTAAATTCTATGCTCCTCATATACGCCTTATGTTCTTTTTCATATATGTTAGCTGATACCTTCGGTCATCACCTCCAAGTCCTGTAGAAATTCGATAAGGGAGCTCCAATCTTCCAAAAATTTATCCACTGTTCTGTCCTTTAACAGACCCCAATCTTCTTTCTAAACTTCTGTGAAGGTCCAAAGAATACTTATCACATTTTTCATTTCAAATTTTTATGAATTTATCATCTTTTCCTCAAGGACTTCTCCTTCTCACTGGGTCTTCCTTTGCAACAATATAAGAGAAGGAATTTGATAACAACCAAGGAAGATAGCTGAAAAGCACTGAACTTTCGTAGTTGAGGGTTATTACCGATGCTGAGGAACGTCACTACGTTTGACTGCGTTTGACTTTGAGGAGCACTGTACAAAATACAGTTGGCTCTGGAAAAGATATTTCATTTTCTTGGCAGCATGGATAAAAAAATGATAAAAAGGCAATGGATTAAGGAAGAAGAAGAAAAGTTGGCTTTTCTACCCCACTTTTCTCACCCATTTAAGGGGACTCAAAGCAGCTGACAAAGTTTTCCCTTTCTTCTCCCCACAAGAGAACACCCTGTGAGGTAGGTGGGGCTGTGAATGCTCAGAAGAGAGCTGTGACTAGCCCAAGGTCACCCAGCTGGCTTCATGGGGGAGGGCGGAATCAAACCCAGTATTCCCAGATAAGAGTCTGGCTCCCTAACCACTAGACCAAACTGGTTCTGAGCTAGCAGTGGGAGAATTCAAACTTTAAAGCAGACTTCCTCAGTCATGTTTTCTGTGAGGCCATTGGCCTATTCCCATCATTTCTGACATAAGCTTAAACTTCATCCAGAAAGGATTTATTAACCTCCATTGTTTGGATAATTCAGAATACAATATTTGTGGATGTGCTTTATTATGGATTATCCACATAATGCCGCTTAAGTAAGTGCTGTCTGGACTTAACAGTCCAGATGGTTAACAGTCACATCTGAGCTAGTAGTAGAACATTCTCACCTAACTATCCATTGTAGTTTCTAACCATGATTCATGATGATTTCATGCTTGCTTCTAGTTACTGAATAAGCTCTTTGGCCAAGCGCTCCCAACCTGATTCTTCCAGATTTTGCCAAAGAATTTGAATCAGCTGTTAGTCAACGATGAAGAGAATTGCATGCCAATAACTTTAGGAAAGATTGGGAAGGGTTGATTTTGATTCTTTAAAATGATCTAAGCTTTCTATATGAGGCAAAAGTGGTCCTGTCACAATAACTACTGGAATGGCAAAGGGGCCTTATTCCAAAACGTAGCAAGAATAAAAGAATGATCTAAATTTTGCATATTCCCTTAATAGATTCCGTTTTAGTCTCCGGTATTATTTTTTAACACACACACCCCTGAATGAATTTATTGACATGGTGGTGCATAGCACAAGCTCTGGGATTTTTTTTTGGTATCATCCTTTTGTCTTCAAGCATATTCACCAGCCGCTTAATTTGTCATAGCCCTGGAGGTATCAAAACTAATGAGCTTTGTTTGAATAGACTTTTTCCAGTTCATCTAGCACACTTTGGGGTAATCATTCAGTTTCTGTTTGCTTCTTGATGTGAAGCATTGTGGGATATAAAAAGGAATCATGGTGTTAATTTATGTGGCTGAAAAAACCACACACCAACAACTATCCAAATGCTTCACACAAGCCCTAAATATTTTACATGATTTATTTTCTGAAGTATATTTTGTACGTTAACTACAGTCAGACTTCCCTGGTATTGTGTCACAAGAGAATGATACTACGAACATTTTTCAGTTTCCTGTGTTTGGAGATGGAATTCAGAATTGATGTCATTCAGCCAGAATTCGTATCGTCTGACAAATTTATTATCTCAAATCAAAGAAATAAAAATATGGGAAAAGGAGGTTAAATGTTCCCCCTCTGTCCCACAGCAACAGAACCAGGGGGCATTCTACAAGGCTGATGAGCAGGAAAGATAGGACAGACAAGGGAAAGTATATTTTCACCCAGGTGGTCATTGGTCTATGTAATTTACTACTAGAAGAGGTGGCAAGCAGCCTGGATAAAGTTTAGAAAGGCTTAGATCAATTCATGGAGGACAGAGGTGTCAACAGCTACTAGAATGGATGCCTAGGTACTTCCTCCATGTAGGAGAGATAGGCCATTTGTGGAGCAAAGAGCAGCTCAAGGTTTTCCTCTATCTTCTCCTTGAAAATGCTCAGAACCACAGTGTGGGCCAGCATGCTGGACTAGATGAACTGTGGCATGATCCATCAGGGCTTCTGTTATGTTCTTATGATCGTTATATTTGTTCTGAGAAAATATCACTGGGCATGACTCAGAATAACTGGCTTTGCTGAACAAATTGTATTTTAATTTTTCCTAAACTTTCCCTTGGATATGCCGTTATGCAATATGCAGATATACAGACCCAAGCACCCTTATTGTACAAGTAATTTCTGAAGATGTCACATACTCAATAGGGATGTGCACAGATTTGTGGATAGATTGAATAGGCCCCTATTTATCCATCCATGAATCGGATAATCCAGTACCTGTAGAAGCTTTAACAGAAGCTGTTTGTAGGCTTGTTGGCCTGGTATCCTGCACAATGTGGAATCGCTGTTACTTTCATGTATAAAAACAGGTACTCAGTGTTCTTCACCTGGTTGCCAAGAGACTTGGCACATCATTATGGTAAATCATAATCTACCACTTTTATAACAACACTTCTCATCTTCTTGTGAAACCTACTAATTAGCCAAATGGCCATATCAATAGATTATTTACTTATGGGCTTTTATATTCTGCCCCATACCCCACAGTCTTAGGGCCAGTTACAACAGATTTAAAACTCAGTGCCTAAGAAAGTTAAACATGGAGCTAAAACAGTTTAAAAGTTAGAAATAAAATAGAAATAAAATTACATCAAAATCACCGCTCCCAAGAGGGAAGGATAAACTACTTAATTAACTAAGGCTTGGGTAATATCAAAATGTACAGGAAAGGACGAACAGGAGATGGGATAAATTAAAACATGCAGACCTGTCCAGTGAAACTGCTCACATTTAACTTGAAAATCCTAACCCACATTATTACTTGTAGGTGCATGCCTGTTTGGTTTGACATGTGACAGTGGCTGTTTCAAGTGTAGCGGTCTGCCCATTTGGAGGATGTCTAAACTGCAGCACACTACGGATGGTTAATTCAGCAGATGATGGCTCTTGTCTACTGTAGCTAGAAGAGCCGTTCTTGTTGGGAGGCTCCTGGGGAATGTACTCCAAGGCAGCAGTATTGGTCAGGCTTGGTGCAAATGTTAGTCTAAAATGCAGTTTTGTTACCATCAAAATTCTAAAATCTTAAGATCTGGAGGGGAGGCCCTCCTGGCTGTCTCACCATCCTCAGTATTGAAAGCGGTGGGCACCTGGGAGAGGGCTTTCTCGGTGATATCCCCTAGGATATGGAATTGTCTTCCCCTTGAGGTGCGTCAGGCTCCTTCACTGTATATGTCAAGGAAGGCAGTGGGGATGCCCCTCTTTGTGAGCCAGTTAGGTCTAGTGGTTAGGGAGCCAGACTCTATCTGGGAATAACAGGTTTGATTCCGCCCTCCTCCATGAAGCCAGCTAGGTGACCTTGGGCTAGTCACAGTTCTTTTCTGAGCTCTCACAGCCCCACCTACCTCACAGGGTGTTCAGTTGTGGGGAGAAGAACAGAAGCTTTGCCGGCCACTTTGAGTTCCCTTAAATGGGTGAGAATAGCGGAGTAGAAAAAGCCAACTCTTCTTCTCCACCCTGGCCTTTGACTAAACGGAAATATACTGTCTCTTCCCACTTTACAGACACTATTTTAATATATTCTGTCATTTTAATATATGTCTGATTTTAAATGTTGTTACCTGTGTGCTCAAAAAAGGGGGGGAAATCCTGTTTTCATCAGTACTTTTTTTTCTCGGGATTTCGGCAGGATAGACCTCATAAAATCTGGAAATAAGAAATTGAATGGGGACTCTGGATACCAAATTCAGATTCAATTTGGATTTAAAAACCTATGGGGATGCACCCTATGAGACCTTAATCTGAATTAGTAGAATGAGCTTCCACTCCATACTTGGTTTCTACCGAGGACCACGGCTAATGGAGATTTGCATACTGTCTCAAACATGAAAGTAAAACAACTATAGCAGCTCCAATGTTTTGTGTTCAACAAGATCTCGATCTGTTGCTATAAGCAAAGTGGAATGCCATGGTATAGAGGTCTTTAGAAGACTTGGCAAAATAGTGGCCCTGGGTAGGTTTATTAGTTCCAACATTTCCTGGAGAGCGACAATGTCAGCAGAATTTACCCCCACACTGAACAGCTTCTTTATGTAGGGCATAAATAAATAAATGTGTGATCCATCCCGCATAATTTCGAACAAGATTGGGCTTGACATGAGTGCTTTTTAAAGCCATTCATTTTAGAAGAGCACCAGAGTTTCAAGCAGTAATGATCTCACTAGCAACATCAGCGTTTTCTCTTTTTCTCTTTATTAAGGGCGATTCGATAGTGGCTGGTATACTGCACCAGCATGTGGAAGGGAGGCTCCTAGAAGATGTGTTGGTTTGGTATAGCATCCCGTGCAGAATCACAATAATTCTTGGCCTTGTTCTGCCTCTCGCTTGCAATGAGCTCCCAAATCTCATGTGAAATCATAGTGGTCCATAATTTTAGGCCCTTTCTGCATGGATCTTAAAGGATCCGTGTGGTACAGATTCTGAGTCTCTGTATCGGCATGTTAATGTACATGAAGGAGGCCCTGTCTGCATTAGATGGGGCCTGATCCAGATTAAGAAGGCCCTTAATCCAAATGTAGCGCTGTTTAAACCATACTGCCAGAGGGACTGGCAGCTCCTGATCCAGAACATGGGAGGCATGGATGCAGTGTGGGCAATCTGGATCACAGATGTCGGTACAGATGGTGCTGATCCTGCCCATGTCTGGACTCTGGCCCTTTGCAGACTAGCAGATAAAAATCTGCAGCTATATAAAAATTAGCAGCTTACCTGACTGTGAAGTGACGACTCATTGTCCCCACTCCAAACAGAGGTCCTCAGCTTCACTCTTGGCAGCTGCGGGACTTCTGTGGCATGCACAGTGAGGTGCGCATCACGTGGGATGAGGCAGCTAATGGGAGCAGCCAATTTCTCACTGTCCTGTCAAGCAAATCTGCAGTAGTGGCCATCCACATCCCTCCCCCTGCTCCAGGTGGGCATTGCGGGTGCCCACCTGGAGCAGGGGAGGTGCCCCCCCCTCCAAGCCTGCGATCTGGCAGGAAGAAGGAAAGCTTTTACTCCTGGTTCCAGAGTAAAAGCTTCTGACGCCAGGATCGGGTGTGGGCAGGGGTGTGGGCAGGGGTGGGGTGGGTGTGGGTTCCACCCCATCCCACCCCATCCCCACCTGATTGCCTCCCCACCCCCACCCCGGGCATCAGGGATGTTGCACGCGCACAGGATACCTACCTTCCCGGCATCCAGGCTTGCAATGAGCGAGGGACACCGGGAGTGTGCCCCACATGTGCACGCTGCGGCTCCTGATTGGACAGAATTGCTTGTCCAATCAGGAGCCACAGCGCACCCACGTGGGGTGCGCTCCCGGCATCCCTCGCTCATAAATTTTTCTAACCTTCCCTTAAAGCCATCTAGGCTGGTTGCTGTTACCGTGTTTCCCCGAAAATAACACAGGGCCTTATATTAATTTTTGCTCCAAAATAAGTGTTAGGGCTTATTTTCAGGGAATGTCTTATTTTTCCATGAACAACAATCTACATTTATCCACCGAAGTATGAACTGTGACTAGAGCTTATTTTTACAGTAGGGCTTATATTTCGAGTACCTTCAAAAATCCTGAAAAATCATGCTAGGGCTTATTTTTGGCATAGGTCTTACTTTCAGGGAAACAGGGCACCACCTCTTCCGGCAGCAGATTCCATGAGCTGATGACCCTCTGGGTGAAGAAATCCTCCCCCTTGTCTGATCTAACTCTCCTACGCATCAGCTTCACAGAGTGCCTCCTGGTTCTGGTGTTGTGTGATAGAGAAAAGACATTTTCTCTATCCATGTTTTCTATACCATGCATGATTTTATATACTTCAATCCAGTCTTTCCAGACTGAAGAGGCCTAGACGTTGCAGTCTGATTTCGTAAGGGAGGTGTTCCATCCAGAAGTTTACCAGGGTCAGCAGTAAGAAGTTTGCAGACTTGCCGATATTAGTGGGTAAGTGTCTCATCCCCTCCCCCAGTTTCTTTTACAGCTCTTCTCTGCCAGCGTTTCCTCTGTGTTCTGTCCTTTGCAACCCGGAATGAAATTAGGCTAATAGCTATAGGTCATCTTGACTCCTGTTGTAAAACATGTGAGTTTGATGAGTGTCCCATCCAGGTTAAATTGTAACTGCTGATCTCCTTGTGTTCTAATCAAGAGGTTTTCTCTGTTCTGTGGCAGCATATTTATCAGCATCCTGGTTCAACTGGACAAACATATGTGGAACACATTGATGTTGGAAGACCAAGGCTACAAGTCACAGAGAGCTTGCAAAACATCGTCGGATTTGTGTTTATAAATATTAAAAGAGTGGTTTCATGAGAAAAGTGTGCTAAAATATTAAATGAGGTTCTCTGTTTGCCATCACAACATGTTTCTAATGCACTTTCTTCAGCCTGTACTAGTTCTCCTTTGAAACATTTACTCTTAGCACTTTGGATGGAGTTCCTCATTTCTCTCCCCCCCCCTTTCCTTTCTCTCTTTTTTCCATGGTGGGAGGAAGGTGCAGAGGATTTGTTGAAATCTGCCTCTTTTTGACAGCTCTGAAGGTGCGTTCCCATACGAGTTTAAATCTGAATCGAGTCCGAATTTGGGATCGGGAGATCCTATTTAATTTTTTATTCCCGGACTTTCTGAGGGCTATCCTGCAAAAAATCCACAGAAAAAAAGTCCTCACAAAAGCTGTTTGGTTTCCTTTTGGAGCCCAGCCAGCATTTTTTCACCTTTGGGAACACTACCAGATTATTTGGGGTGGGGATCTATTCTTCTGGCCAATGCGTGCCAGATGTGGGTGGGATTTCACAGCTGTGAAGGTCTCCCTCCTTCCTCTCCTCACCATGCCTGCTCTGAACCCGCTGAAATTAGAAGAGATACGACCACAGGAAGTTTTTTGTAGAAACCCAAGCCTCAAGCTATACATCGTTGCAAGGCTGGAACAGCAGGGAAAGATAAGCTGTGAGCCTGCCTTTTACAAAGGAAAACAGGGAAAGGGAAAGGGAAAGTAATAGCCTCTCTCTCCCTACTCCATGCTAGCTGTCAGCTTCCATTCTGAAAGGGAATTTATGCTGTCGATTCTCCTGTTTAAGCATGAACATGGAGAACTGGCAGGGAGGAAGCTTCTGTTTTGAAGTGTGAAAGGAATCATCCCTTTGTTCTTTTGCTCAGCTGTTTCTGTGAGGTAAGCTTAACGGGTTGGACAGGGGCGGAGATTAAAAAGTCCTGTTTCTCCATGTGGAGTTTTATGTGGTTTGAGTGGGAATACCGGTATTCACATTCAGCCTGTGTTATCCTCAAGAAAATGGGAACACCCATAATGAGCACTCGGTGCTGAATCCAGATTTAAAACGTCCAACCCGGCTTTTTAAAAGTCAAGTGGGAATGCAGCTTGAGTAGCATAGCTTGCTTCTTCAGTCTATTTTGTAAGCTGTTCTAGCTGATTGTCTGTAGAAGGAAGGTTCCAGGCGTTAAGGCCTGGCTGCCAAAATGCCCTGTGTGAACTTTTAAAGGGCTTCTATCTAAAAGGTTGCTATTGTATCTCACTATGGCAGGGTCACCAAAGCGTTGCCTTGAAGAGGTTGCTCAGCTGTAACTCCTGTGAGCTCCAACTTGTCTGGTGAAGTGCAAGTGTTCAGCTACGTTTGGAGAGCCATGACTTAGCTACGAGGGGTGATTTCACACTTCCCTTCCTGCCCTGTGAGCCAGTTTGGTCGAGTGGTTAGGGAGCCGGGTTCTTATCTGGCAATACTGGGTTTGATTCCACCTTCCCCCATGAAGCCAGCTGGGTGACCTTGGGCTAGTCACAGCTCTCTTCTGAGCTCTCACAGCCCACCCTAGCTCACAGGGTGTTCAGTTGTGGGGAGAAGAACAGAAGCTTTGTCGAGATACTAACATTGACCAGCACTCGCACTCATGAGTGCTAGTCAATGACAGCCTAGCCCCCACCCAATTAATCACTTACCTGAGATCAGTTGCATGGCTGATCCACTCCTGGGTGCTGCTATCTTGAGTGTGTCACCCTGCATGACTGCATGTATACCAGCGCCATCGCTACGGTGACACTGGCACTGCATGCGTTGTGTGCTTGTTTACCAGCCCAGGCAAAAGAGCCCTTGTGCCTTTTTGGTTATAGTATGTGTGTGCTTGTAGTTACTTAGTGTCTGGACATGATGTTGTTAAGATGCTGTGATATGGAAGTCCTCATGATATCGTGAGCCAGTGTGGGACTCTTATCTGCTAGTCTCCCAGTCTGATTCTGCACTCTTCCACGAAGCCAGCTGGGCGACCTTGGGCTGGTCACAGCACTCTTTCTGAACACTCACAGCCTCACCTACCTTACAGGGGAGAAGAACTGAAGGCTTGTCACCTCTTCGAGTCCCCTTAAGGGTGAGAAAAAGTGGGGTGGAGAAGCCAACCCTTCTTCTACCACAAATTGTGTACCCAGGTTTTGGTGGATAGATCTTTAGGCAGAAGGCTCTTATGATGACCATCTTCACATTTCCAGGAGTTGGAATGGGGAGAAATACATTTTGTTTGCATATATATGCAAAGTTACAAAACTCACACTTCCTTAACCAATGCAGAACCCCAAAGCCAAATATCCTTAGAAAATTGCACGTTGTTCAGTTTTGCAGTGCAATTCTCCAGCAAAAGCATTTCAAAAAGACCGTTATATTTCAAGATTAGACGTGGACAGAAATATATATGAAAGAAAATGACATAGGAATATGTAAAACATTTTCATTGGCTAAATTGTATACAAAATGGTAAACTTTTGAAAACATATTGTAAAAATGAGGCAACCTTAGCTATGGGTTCAGATTATGAAAACCTTGCAAGACGCAGTCTTTGTCAGAGACCTTATGTCACTTGTCTTTCATTCTTGCATACTGGTCTGTTTGCTGACCTTGGTAAGAAAGCCAAGAAAATGTATTGCATTAATGCCAACAAAATTAATTTGTCTTGGATCTCAGTTAATTGCCTTTCTTCTCACATAAATGCTATCCTTGGTCTTTTAGGAAGTAAAAGAAAATGCTTAGCACAGAAAAAGAGGAAGAAGAGTTAGCTTTTTTACCCTGCTTTTCTCACCCATTTAAGAGGACTCAAAGTGGCTGACAAACCTTCTGTTCTTCTCCCCATGACAGAACACCCTGTGAGGTAGGTGGGGCTGTGAGAGTTCAGAAGGGATATGTGACTAGCCCACGGTCACCCAGCTGGCTTCGTTGAGGAGGGCAGAATCAATTCCTGTATTCCCAGATAAGAGTCCACTAGACCAAACTGGATCACCAGAGTTCTCTTGGCTTTCTGGACTATGGCTGCATCTAGACAGGGCCTAAACTGTGGAATTATCCTATACCTATATTAGTCCCATGATATAAAAGGGATAGTCCATGGCACTGGTATTCCAGAAGAACTCCCAACCCAGGTTTTCCTGGAACAGTGCTAAGGGCATACCTTTCTGGATGCTTGCTCCTGAGAGCTGCCATCTTGAAAATAACCACTATGCATGTGTGGGGCAAAAACTGGCCTGGAAATGGCTGCCATGTGTGTGGGGAATGGTGACTGTGCACATCTGGGCCTTTTGCACCACCGAAATACCCAGATGGATGCATTGTGTTGTTGTAGAAGCAAACACTCAGACAGGCTCTGCACTTCCTCATTATTTTGCCCTGCCATTTGGCAGGTGTAGTGAAAGGCAATTGCAGGATTGAAAGAAGATCCCATTTATTTCTTTTGCCATGTGGGAGGCAAGCCTTCCACTCTGTGCCTTCCATTCCCAGCATTCTTTGCAGCCCCCTGAATTAAGAAAATTTGAATCTATTTATTTGAATTTTTTATTTGAATTTGCACTTACGAATGTCGCCAAGATGCATAGATGCCAGTATGCATCTTCCCGACATCCATACACGTCTGTACATGTGCATATGCATCCTGTAGTTATCCTGTACCCAACCCATTTTCATCCCATATGGATCCGTACAAATGCGTATGGGTGTGGGAAAGGTGCAGATCTTCAAGCATGCATCGTGTATGAACCCAGACACATATGAGTGTCCAAATAAATTGAACGAATTTTGGGACATTCTATCCAAATTTGGCACATTTGATCGAATTTTGAATGCCTACGGATGTATGTGCACATCCCTAATGTAGACAGGGATCATTCAGAATGGAAAATGCATCCTTACTATCAAGGAATTAAGCTAGCGGCATAGTTCTGGGTGAGCCACGTGCTTTTTGCACAGAGGATGCTCAGTCCTTTGCTATGTTATGAATTCTGTGCCTTCGTATTCCGACAGTATGGAAAGAACATGTGCTCACATAGATCTCTTTTCTACAATCCTGGGGTTAACAGTGTGCCTCAGCAACTTGTCCTGAAGCACTGAGGTGACCTGTCCTGCACCAGCTGCTGATATATGCTCCAAACGCTCGAGGGTGTATTTTTCAAGCAATCTCCCTGTAGTTCCAGATCACAGAGATGTACCATCTGCACGCTTCTCAAATCCACAAGAGATCTGGATTAAGGGACTTGTTCATCCAGGGCTGCATCCAGACACATTAATCCTGTACAGCAGAATGCACAGTTGCTATTGGGGTGTCACACATGATGGTCGATGGGTCGTCGCCGCAATGCATTATCCCATTGCTAGTGCACGTTTACCTTAATCCTGGATTAAGGACACTCGCTGTGCAGTATTAAGAAAATCTTAATCTTCCTGCCGGTCCGGGCAGCGTGGCGAGAAGAGATGAATGAGAGCAGGAAGGCAGCTTAACTCTGATTGGCTGCCTCATCCCACGTGACCACCCGTGCCGACTCAGCTCTCGCAGCTTCTGAGGAGGATGCTACAGAGCTGTTTTTTAATCAGGATGGTGGGTCATCACTGGGCAGCAGGTAAGCTGCACTTTTAGCTTTAATTTGGGATTTCTTCCACAGGTCTGGATGCAGCCCAGATCTAGCTCTGCCTTGTCCAGACAGAACAGGACTAGGAGACATTGTATCATAGATCTGCATTAACATCTGCCAGTGCTGTACTGCATGTGTGTGTCTGCTGCCCATGCCTCTCTGTCCACCAAGCTAAAAGGCCAAACGCCAAGTTGGTGAGAGAACGCGGAAGAACTATCTCTGCCGGACTTGTTGGCATTTGTCTGTGCAGCCCCACCCTGCCTGGCATTAAGTCTAGTTAGAAGAGGGAGGGTCATCTCGGCCAGCCCTCGTCAGTGGCTGTAGATAGAAACAAGACTGAGTTTGGAGAGAAGAAAGGAGGAGGAACCAGTATTGTTGCCTCTTTCCCCCCTCCCCCAATGTTTTATGTAATTTTTGTAGTATATTATTCCATTCACATATAATTTTATAATATTTATTTAATATATTAGTGTACTTTTTGAATGCGTGATGTATTACTTTGTATTGTATTTTTTCATGGTTGCTGTAAACCACCTTGAGTAATTTATTAGAAAGGCATTATACAAATAAACTGAATGAATGAATGAATGAATGAATGAATGAATGAATGAATGAATGAATGAATGTGGCCTAGGAGGATAAAAGGTCTGTAGAGAAAGGCCCTGAATGTTTACCTGCTTGAACTGAAAACAGATCCACTCCACCACAGGCTACCATTCAAACAGGAGAAAGCAAGGCTTATAACTTGTGTTTCCCCCCAGTTTCTTGTTCCACAAGGCACACTCCTTCCTGGATAGCAACACTTTTCTTTTCTCTGTTTTTGGACAGAACTATTGCTTGGGCAATAAGAGGTGTCATATTATGTTGCTCTTCATGGTTGTCTCTAAAGTCTAATCCTTCCAATTTCTTCCAAACAGTGAGTTTTGGAAAGGGAAGAACCTTTGCATTGTGCTTCACTGGCGTTTGTGGTGCGGATTACTCGCTAATGGTCCTTGGCAGACGTGTTGGCAAAGAGTTTTTATGTCTAAATCTGTGTCGATGAGAAGTTGGTTCTGTCAGCTGCACAGGTTGTATCTGCACCAGACATAATGAAGTGGTAGCCTGGAGAAATGTGTTGGATCCTTTAATCCAATTGCATAAAAATGCAAATTTAAGGCAAGCAATTAAAAATAGATAGAAATTAGAGATTTGGTTTTTCTTCCGGTGGCAAGCTTTCTATAGCTCCAACCCGAATCACTATGCAATTTATCTGGATTCTGCCAGCGAGAGTCAAGCTAGATTTTGATAAAGAACTGCAAGGCTGTCCCTCTGCCGCGCCTGTGACTTGCCGCAAATTTCATTCAAGTTGAAGCATCTGTACGATCCCTTGAATAATTTGGAGTTAATCATTTGTACTTCACAGCCTCTGATAGGTCTTAGACTGGGGGGTGGGGACAGATTTGGCTTTTTAATCGCCTTGTATATTGTGCGGCGTGAGATAAATGACACCGGCTGTCTGAAATCTACATTCTTGCTCCTGATGCAAAACTGTAATTAATTTTGTGCAGTGTTTCAGAATTGATTGTGGTCACTTGAATTCCTAATTTTTCATCCACTTCAAAGACCTCTCCCCCGGTTTAAAAGATGGGCTTTCGAAGACATAAACGCGAGCTGGTGCACATGTTCTAAATGGCTCTTTTACGCCTTCTTTTCGATAAGGTGAAACAGAGGTCAAGGCGTTTAAAAGTTGGTGTTTGTCTTTGTCTCTTGCCCTCCTTTGGGACGCTTCCTGCCCCGAGAACGGGCAACAAACGCCACCAAAACTTACAAAAAACCCTCGATAGTTATTCAGCCTGCCTTCTCGAGCCTAGCAGAAACCCAGGAGCATTCATTCATGGGTTTCTATTCAGCAGAAAACAATTAGGTACAATTTAGACAATGATTACACTAATTAACGATGCTCTAATGTTTGTATTCAAGATTATGGAAACACTGTAAAACTTTGCTCTTTAGATGAGGTCCCCCTAATTTTTCCGTCTCTGTGCCATGTGGCTCTTTTGTCTGCCGTATTTCACAAAATATATTTATATATATATTTGTCACTGGAAGATTTAACATTATGAATGAATTTGATTATGCCATTGTCAAAAAAGGCCCATGCATCACAATTCCTTGTTTTTAATCACTACTGTAAACCTCACAGCCTGGGGGCATAGTTTTAATTTGGGTGCCTTACTAATGAAAAGAAAAAAAAAATAATTGTTTTGCCAGGATTTAATAATAAGCAATAAAATCAGCCAACCAGATTTTACCTCTGCATTCAATCTCTTTTTTATTATAAAACATTTTTGTTTCCCCCCCTTTTTTTAGATTACAGGCGTAGATACCGAACATTTTACTAATAAATATTTCAGTTTGCTTATGAAGGCTAATGCTGTCATCTGAATATGGAATTATATTTCTTTCATGCTTCATTATCATTTCATGGCAGTAATGACAGTGAGGCGATGGAATATTTACCGGCTTTTCAGAAGACATTTATCCAATACATTCCCCTGAAGGGCACCTAGGCTTAAAGATACATTATCCTTTTATAAAACACTGCCCAGAATCCCAATTCCGGCACCAACCAATCAGAACTTGTTTGGGAAGCAGGAACTGATTTTTAAAAAGGAAATGAAGGCACCTCAAGCCACAGTGGTGCCAATCCTGAGATTCTTTTCTGGCTGTGGCAGACACGGCGATGGTTTGGGTGCCAATTGGGGGTGCGCACGGATGCAAATTTAGGGATTCGATTCAAAACGAATATCCAAAAATTTGAATGAATTCAAATGTTTAAAATCGAATTGATTCACATTTGATTCAGTTTGAATACATTCTAATCTATTTGTGCAAATTTTCAATCCGTATTTGCAAATACGAATGTCAACGACATTCATATGTGCCTTTACGCATCTGTATGCATCCCTCATGCATCCATACGTGTCCATACACATCTGTATGCTTCCAGTATTTATCCTGTATGGATCTCGTTTTTGTCCCATACGGATCAATACAAATGCATGTGTACAGACGCGGGAAAGATGCGTGTGGGCAAGTACGCATTGTGTATGTATCCGTACAGATACGAATGTCTGAATAATTTGTACAAATGATTAAAAAAATGTGAAATTTGTTCGAATCTTTAAATTTGAATTTATAGACATTCGATTTGAATTCGAATGTCCAAATTTGAACAAATTCAGTCGAATTTTGAATGTTCTGAATATTTGTGCAGATCCCTTGTGTCAATTAGAATTTACTTCTTGGAATCTCGGATAACCATTTCTGCGTCTTTCCCCTGTTCTGCTCATGGCCAGCGGCGGAACGCATTCTAGCTTCAGATGCAGCGATATGCACAACTAGAAATTTAGTGGTTTGGTTCAAATTGAAACAGCTACCCTCAGTGCAGGTTTGGTTTGAATAGTTTGTTTTTGAACAGGCTATTTTGTTTCTCAGGCCAACCAAACCGTCCACCCATGGTTTGCCATGGTTCCCTTGGTTTGTTGGAACCCTCCTTGGTTTGGGTTTGATTTGAACTGAGTTTTTTAAACAACAGGGTGGTTTAGTTGGCATACAAACCATGTAAACATTCCGGTTCCCTGGGAATCACGAACCAACCGAAACAGTGTTCCACATCTCTATTCAGATAGTATTTTCCATGTTGACACATTTGCTTTTGCTATGTGTGACTATTTGACCAGACAGTCAGGGGTTGGTAGGAGTTTGCAGTCAACAATATCTGGAAGGCCACAGCTTTCTCACACTGACCTAAAGCTTTTGTATGGAATTTCTGAACCTTGGTGAGATAGGTGGGACATGTTATGCACCCTGAATTCAGGCCCTTTCTGCACTGAGCCTGACTACAGGATACACTGTGGAACAGGGCTCTGCCATCTGCATGCTGGTACAGGTTATGGCAGGCCTCACCACTCTACTGTCACACCACCACTGAGCATGTACTTACCTGTGCCACGTTCCTTGAGCCTGCTACTGTGACCCTCTTTTCCCACCCAGAGCACATGGCAAAAGTCTGGTTCCATTTCCTGTGTACAAGGAAACAGGACCTTTACACATTTACCTGCTGGAGTGCTTCTGTTTGCTTGCAGGTCCAGCCTGAACACACTTTGCTGCCATCCCAACTACCCTGGAGTGAGATAACCTCTCCCCAGAGCCATTCAGCCGTGGACTGTTAAAAAGTCATGGCATCATCTGATTGCACACTGGACGCGAGTTGGCACTTTGCCTGAGCAATCTGAGCAGCCTGGGCTGGCCACTTGCACTACAAGTACCGCTGGCATGGTACGGGGTCAGTTCAATGCTTGTAGGGGGAATGGCTGCATCCACACTCCAGGGCAGATAGGGGAAACCCTCATGGTCATGGTCACATCTTCATTTTAAAGCTTCTTCGTTTCATCTTCAGATCTGACTTCTCACACCTTTTCAATTCTACCTGTTTTATTTGTGGACCTTCCACCCTCCATTTGGACTTTCTTGAATGGAAAGTCCACAAATAAAATGGATAGAAATGAAAAGGTGTGAGCAGTAAGATCTGAAGATGAAGAAGGCTTAAAGTAAAGGTGTGACTGTACCCTGGGTTTTCTGGAGGAAAGGTGAAATAGAAAGGTGAAATGAGCAAATAAAGACACTGATATTAATATCCTAGGTGGGAAACCTCATCTTTCTTTGTTAAAAAAGCAGGAGGCAAGAAAGATGCAGAGGAAGAAAAGGAAGAGGAAGGGGAAGAGGAAGGGAAGGAAGAGAAGGTGAGGCAGAGGAAGTCAAAATTAGTGATATTTTTGTAATATTTAGACTAGGGATGTTCACGAATGGGTTTTTGACATTTGATTTGTAACAAATTGAATGTGAGAAAATTTCTATTCATTTGAATAGATCCCCTTTGAATGTGGCAGGATTCTATTCGATACAAATGTATTCGTACAAATTCACACAAATATCTGATACGTATTCAATATGAACACACATGTATCCGATATAAACACATACGTATCCGATGAGTATCTGTAACATATCCGCGAGCATTAAATCCAACCTGAACCCACTTTTAATCCGCTCTCGATCCATGTTGAATGCAATCTGGATCCATTGCAGATGTGACTCACCCCCCCCTTTCCCACCTCCCCCATTTAACAATGCCCAAACTATTTGTACGGACATCTGAACTATTTGTACAATGAATGTCGTAACATTTGATTTGTGTACGAATGGCTGAATTCTTACTACTTTGTACGAATGACAAATGTTACGAATATCCCTGTGCATCCCTAATTTAGACACTTTACAAGCTTAACTAATGGGCTTGCAATACCCTTTACCCAGGAAAGAAATAATTTTTACAACCTGTGGGGAATTTCCCACCCTATATCCCAGTTCAGAATTGCTGAATTGCTGTGTCTCGAAACCAGCCTGGCTCCCTTCTTAAATTGCCATTGTAGGCATCGGATAGAGCACTTACTTTTCAAAACATACTTTGATCACTGAGCATTAACCAAAGCGCTGACAATAAAGGTCATTTGCCTTCAGGGCAGGAATGGAGAATTCCACATACATAACACATGGCAGTGTCATTATAACAAGCAGAAATGTTTGACAGGTTTTTCGTTCCTTTCCCGGGCTCCTCGGCAGCTTTGAACTTGGCGTGGAGATATGTTTGGTGAAGCAAGACTCCTCCCTCCAGTGATCACGTGATCCCCCGTGAATTCACGCTGGGCTCTGCCAAAGGTCTTGACTTGACACATATTTGAGATCATATTTTTGACATGGGGACTTCAATGGCAGAAAGAGCTTGATGACTGGCACAAATATATCGATTTGTTTTTCCCTCAATAGACTGCAGTGTTTGTAGTTTAGGAGGGTGGAGGAGGAGTTGGAGGAGAGAGCGGGGAAAAAGGGAAGCCGTTGAAACAGTGTTGAATCTACTTCTTAGAAACCTGGGTTATCAAACTCATTAATCTACATGTCAAGAGGCTACGAATGAATAATTGTGTGTAAGAGTTTATCTGCCAACATGATAGCTACTTTTCAGGCCTGCCTTTGGAGCTCTTTCATTGTGCTTGCCTTTTATTATATGCTTTGTCTTTTATTTCCTCCCTCCGCACTTGCTGGTCTGCTGGTGGGGGGGGGGGCGTAGAAATATGTACCTCAGTGCCACAGAGGACAGCTGCTTTGAAACCTGGCACTCACTCGGCCCCTTGCACACACATCTATTGTTTTTGGCATGGCTGGGTATTCGGACATGTGTACAAGTGTGTACGTATCCATACGCACTACATGCGTACCTGTACGCATCTTATTCGTATCTGTATGCATTTGTATAGATACGTATTGGAAGAACATGGGATGCATATGGGATGCATACAAATGCATAGGGGTGCGTATGAATGTTGTCAACATTTGTATCTTCAAATACAGATCGAATATTCACACAAATATATACGAAGGTATTTGAATCGGATTTGAATTTGAATACATTTATTTTTTCTCTGTTTGAGTTTGAACATTCAAATATTCAATTCGAATCGTCCAAAAATTGCATTTGTGCACACCCCTAGTGCATAGATGACTTTATAAATAAGTTACTTCCCCCCTTAATGGTATGAACATTCATGATGGGCCCATGTGTGCACCCTTTGTACGCACAAATCACTGAGGTCTGCTTTTTCGTGGTGCATTTGGTGTGGCTATCTGTCCCTGCTTATAAAGTATGTGTGCGGGAAACCCAGGGTGTGATCAGAGAACCTGAGAGGCATTTTACAGGAGACTTTGAGGAAGGATTGTTCACACACCAGTCTGCCCCTCCTCAGTTTCCAGAAGGTTCTGTGCTGGAAAAGGTGGATTAGGGAAGACTTGGGAACACAGGGAGCCTCCAGACATGACTAAAGCTTTGGTGTCCCGCTCCACCCACTGCTCAGCTCGCCGACACAGTAGTTGGAAGCTGTGCCAGTTCCTGTGCAGTTGATTCCAGTTGGACAGACACGATGACTGGAAAGTGGGCAGCAACTCTGCAGTCACTTTCGGTTAGCCGAACAGAAAGCTTTGATTGCCTTCAGCCTCCAAGCAGCATCCCCAGAAACTCCAGAGTAAAAAGCTGCAGATAAATCAGCAGGTTTTTACTTCGGGGTTGAGGGAATGCTCACTCCGAAGTTTTTGTCGTGCCTGGAGGCAGCCAGTGTCTCTCTGGAGCACCTCAGAGGTCACTTAGGGAAGGCTTTGTTCATGTTCCCAGTCAAGCTGTGCAGATTTTGTTTGTCCACGGCTAGCAATGACCGGGATGCCAGGGGTGGCATGGTATGCAAAAGCACTGCCCAGATATGGCGGGTAGGGCTCCTGCAAGGTAGGTGTGAACAGGCCCTGCACTGACACCAGCCAACTTGGCCAGGAGCAGTGGAAATTGTCTGGTGGAATAGTTGGACCATGCTGGAGCCGAAGGATATGCACAATTTTTTTTTAATCCTGTTCTCTTCGCATCAAAATGAATGCAAAGGAAATATGCATTCATGCAAACGGAGCCACTTCGAATGTGCTAGGATTTGAATTTGGTTCGAAGGGTCTTCAAATCCCCGTCAAATCGGTGCTGCCATTCATGCCTCTGAATCCACACTGAATCCGCTCAGAATCCATGCTAAATCTGTCCAGAGGTGACTGGGCAGCTGCTTTGTTGCATCCTCACCTTCACTAATGTAACAAAGCTTCAAAGCTTAGAAAAAAACGAAGAGTTGGTTTTTCTACCCCGCTTTTCTCACCCATTTAAGGGGACTCAAAGCGGCTGACAAAGCTTTTCTATTTTCTCCCCTCAACAGAACACCCTGTGAGCTAGGTGGGGCTGTGAGAGCTCAGAAGAGAGCTGTGACTAGCCCAAGGTCACCCACCTGGCTTCATGGAGGAGTGCAGAATCAAACCCAGTATTCCCAGACAAGAGTCTGGGCTCCCTAACCTGTGGAGATGAAACCCAAGAAAAGGTGATGGCAGGGAATCTGAACACAGTATTTTCAGAATTTATTCTTTCCCAGAATTGAATATGCGTTTTGACCCTTCCTCTTTCCTATTCAAAAGATTAAAATATCCATGTCTAGATACACCCACTGAAGCCAAACACAGAATAAGCATCTTCAGAGAGACAGAAGTTTGCTATCTTATTAAAATGGTGATGGCTCACATAAAGACTCAACCAGGTCACATATTAATAATTATCAGTGACAATCTTGAACATCAGATGAGGCCCACTAGTGAAGCAATATTACATCTCTCTCTCTCTCTCTCATTTATCTTTACCGCTTATGGCCCCTCTGTGGTCAACATACTGTGAGCGCCATGGACATTTAATTATGAACACATCATAAATGTGGCTGACAAGGCAAAAACTAGGACCAGATGCTCCAGGGATGGAAGGTAATGTTGTTGAAACCACTTATATCTGCAGTACTTTGGATGCTTACAAACTGCTGAATGTAACTGCTCTAGATCTACACTCCACGCCGCGAGGCATAGCCCCCTTCCCACCTCTCCCTCTTGGGAGAAGTTCAAAGGAAGCCCGAGGAGGGCTGGTGCAAACGTGTTTAGGGCCACTTTGCCCTATCGCTGGGGCAATGGTGCCACACAGGTGCATTGCTGCCATTGGCACTGCTCTAATGGCAGCGATTCGCATCCCACCAGTGGTTATGGAGAGAACTGGCATCCGAAATGCAGATGGCAGAACTGTCAAACTCTCACACTGTGAGATGTGCTGCAGGAAAAGAAATCTCATGCTCTAGGCTTCAAGGCCAAATGTGTTGAAACAGTCTGTTCGTAGATTCTGTTATTGCATTTCTTATTATGGAAACTCAGGTCCACTTTTGTTATGGGAACTCACAGCTTCTGAGATTAAGGTCAGCCTGACTCCAGGAGCAATCCTGAAGCGTGATTGGACATGAGAAACCACCTGACTCTGTGTGATGTGAATCATACTCCTAGGGTGCTTCCGCATTGACCCTTTAACATCCATTAAGCACACATTTTATACACTTGGGAAAACCGCGTCCGCACAGCAGCACCCATTAGAGGCACATTGGGAAAGCCGCTTCCGCATTGATGTGTCTCTAATGGGTGTTAAGCGGCCCTTAAACTGGTTTCCCGGAAGACCACATTGAAGGTAGTCTTAATGGGTACTTGTGCTCTAAATCCGCATTAACGGAGGATGCATCCACACACGGACGGGAGAGAGAACACATGGGGGCGGCACAGGAAGTCACCATGTTGATTGAGGTGGTGGCAGGAAGCCGCCATGTTGAGTGAGGCAGGAGAAGCACAGTCCAGCCATGAAGTCCCTCCCACACGGGATTCGCATCGGGCAGGTGCCCAGCTATGGCGGCAGAGGGACAGCAAGTCTGAACGTAGCGATTCCATGCACAAAAAGCCAGCTTTGGTGCCAGGTGAGCACTGGATCTCGGACATGCTGCTGATTGGTCTGTGCGTGGCAGGAAAGTAGTGGTGACTGATGGCTGAATCACGTGGCTCCTGGGGCGGCCGTCTGGAAATCTGTGCTACTGCATTCGCACAGCGAAGGCAGAATCTGTTCCTCGCAATCCATCCTTCCCACGCGTGTGTGGAAGCATGGGGCCTTATTAGATCCATATTTGTTTGAGACAGATCTTGCTAGAGACACATTCATAAAACCAGATTCTCGCTAGAGACACATTTAATAAAGATGGATCTACTTAATCCAGATTTCAAGCGGTAAGTGCGGAAGCTAATTCAGTGCTGGGAATAATTAGGAAGGGAATAGAAAACAAATCAGCAAGTGTCATTTTGCCCCTTTATAAATCTATGGTGAGGCCACATTTGGAATATTGTGTACAGTTCTGGTCACCACGCCTCAAAAACGATATTGTGGAACTAGAGAAGGTGCAGAAAAGGGCAACCAGAATGATTAAGGGACTAGAACACCTCCCTTACGAAACCAGGCTGCAACATCTAGGCCTCTTCAGTCTGGAGAGACGGCGTTTAAGAGGGGACCTGATTGAAGTATATAAAATTATGCATGGTATAGAAAAGGTGGATAGAGAAAACTTCTTTTCTCTATCGCACAGCACTAGAACCAAGGGGCACTCTATGAAGCTGATGGGTAGGAGAGTCAGGTCTGACAGAGGGAAGTATTTCTTCACCCAGAGGGTCATCGGCTTATGGAATGTGCTGTCGGAAGAGGTGGTAGGGTTAGACAAATTTATGGACGACAGATGTATCAATGGCTACTAGAACGAACGCCTAGGTGCATTTTTCAGGCTGGGGGGGGGAGTGGGGTACTTCTAAGGCCATTTGCTGGGATTTGAGAGCAGGCAAAGGTTCGTCCTTGTCTCTGCTTGGGATGCCCATGAGCATTTGGTGGGCCACTGTGTGCGACAGGATGCTGGACTAGATGGGCTGTGGCCTGATCCAGCAGGGCTTCTCTTATGTTCTTATGTTCTAAGCACCCCTATACTCACACACATGTAATCGTTCTATCTTAGGGATGTGCAGGAATATTTGTAGGCATTCAAAATCTGATCGAATGTGCTGAACTTGAATCAAAGTCCCGAAATTCGAATGTAAACATTCATTCATATATTCATGCATTTAATCATGAAACATTTTATTATGTACTTTGTTTATACCTATGCTGTAACTAAGCAATAAAACCTCCTTTTGGATGAACCGCCAACTCCATTCGTCTTACTGATCAGCCTGCTGCGCTTACGCCTGGATGCTCTATCTCAGGCTGGATCTCTGCCGAACAGAAATCTCCCCCATCTTCATTTCCCAGGGAAATTCTTCCTGGGAGGCAAAGGAATGGAAAGGCCCATGGTTCTCTAGCCAGGACACAGTATTGGAGACAATTTCTCTCTTCCGACTGTGCACTAAGCACAACTTTTGTATTACCTTCAAAACTCGCCCCGTATAAAGGATATTGCAATAATCCACGCTGAATCCCTCTTACAGGTCGTAGGCCATGTTCACAAAGGTGGTCTGTAGGGAAGATGTGCCCAGGGGAGGGAATTCATACTGTCAGAATTACTTCCCCGTGTCTCATTAAATGAACATAGGCAAAAGGAGCTTAACTGTGCTTACAAGTATTAGTTGATAAGAGAACACAAGAGATATTTATTCAGCACACCAGTAGGCAAAGCTTCCTATTCCTGCCTAGTCACCCCATCCCAATACTATGCTCACTATGGCTTTAAGTTCACAAAACAGAATCCCATCAGCTCATACAGAGCTTAACCATAACACAGGGAAAGGTGGCATCTGTGATGAAAACCAACAGGGGTGGCTGAGACTGGGAAAGGGACAAAGATGACGGTGCAGTAGATGTATTAATCTGGAAGCCCTGCCCAAGGAGGAGGGGAACCTTGCCATCCCTCTGGGGGGGGGGATCTAGTGGTGGCAGCCTAGACCCCTCTGCCCTCTGGATGACTCTCCAGCCTGGCTGGACACTGACATCTTGGACGAGGCAATTCTTTGTGGGACTGGGGCTAATGGTCATCTGCTCTGGACTCCACTTGGCCTCAGCTGCCTCCATTTTTGTGTGTCTCTGTGTGGCTTATTTTGCAATATTTTGTATGATGTGCAATTTTTATAATGTATTTTTATTATAATATTTTGATCATTGTTTTGCATTGTATATTCTTTGTTTTTTTGTAAACTGCATTGGGCAATTTTTTTTTTGAAAGGCGATATGCAAATAAAATGGAAATGAAAAATGAAATTAACAGTGTGGCCGCAGATGAGCTCCAGCCTTGTCCTTCTCCAAGATGCTGTTGGGTCGGACAGAGCAACTAACTGGAAGAGCGGAATTTCCTGCTCTGATAGTGCTGGATCAATAGACTGCAATAGGACACCTGGGTCCTTTTATTTGCTGGTTGGGAATGCTCCCACTCGCTCTGGGACACTCCATCCACACGCCACAGTACTGCTTCTTTCTCAGAGGATATTCCCAATCCTTCCAATCTGTGGAACAGTTGCTTCACCAGGAACTGACCGGGAGCTCCTGGTAAGCTCCCAGATGCAGCATTTGCACCTACTTCCATGGGGAATGCTGAGTGGGGGTGGGTGGAGCAGGTTGGCTGTGGTTGCACAAGTTTACTCCATGTTGTGATTGCCATAGCAATGGCCCAGTATGGGCCAGAAATTACCACAGCCATTGCCATGGTGATTTGGAAGGTCGAGGGTGGACTGTTCACACTGCAACTGCCAGTAGGGGAGTTGGGGACAGTGCTAGTGCTTGTAGTGTGAATGCTGGCCACCATCCCTGAACTTAACTGCCCTGGAATTCTAATTTCAGCAATTAAGGGGGAATAGGCCTGTGCATGCTCTGTCCTTCCACTTATCAGCAGTAGAGATGTGCGCAAAGTTTTTTTTGACATTCTATTCAAATTAAATACCTGAAAATCCAATTTGATTTGAAGATTTGATTCGTATTTACCAAATTTGAATTTTTGATTCGAATCTGCACATATGAATCTCGACAACATTTGTATGTACATGTACGCATCTTCTCCACATCCATACATGTCCGTATGCATCCCATAGTTATCCCATATGAAACCCATTTTCGTCCCATACGGACCTATACAAATGTGTACGGATGTGGGAATGATGCCGATCTTCAAGTACACATTGTGTACGAACCTGTACACATATGAATGAATGAATAAACTTTATTGATTAGTCGCTTGACCATATCAAGTATCAAGTATACAAAGATAAAACCATAGAAAAATAAAATCAGTATAAACAAGAGTAAAATCAGGTCTGTACATATGTTATAGTTACAAATCCTCGTCACCCTTACAAGGCACTCCATTAGTCTCATATGAATGTCTGGATTATTTGAACGTATTGATCTGAAGTTTGAAATTCAACTTGACTGCTTACATTCAGAATTTGGGACATTCTATTCGAGTTGGAATGTCGAAATTTGGCACATTCGATCGGATTTTGAATGCCCACGAATATTCGTTCACATCCCTAGTTAGCAGTAGACTAATTCACACTAATGATGACTCGCTCCTCAGGATGCCTTCAGGTGACCAGACTATTATTCCTCTCAATCGCAGCCAGTATAACCTCAAAAAGAACCCTGCAGCTCAGCTACCTTGTTTGACATGAAAAAAGAAAAGGAAAGAAAAATATACTGGCAGACAATCAATCAGAGGAGCAGATTGGAAATGCGTAATGATTTGTGTTAAGATGGGTCTTTTGGGGATAAAATATTATCCCAGTGAAATCAGCCTCCTTGACTCTAACATTGCAACTGATGTAGGGATGTGCACTCCCCCCCCCCCCGTTCGCTTTGCATTTGTGCAAGTGGGGCCACTTCAAATGTTCTAGGATTTGAATTTGTTCCAAATGCTCTTCGAATCCCTGGGGACAGTTGCACCTCCAAACTCACTCTGAATCATTTCTGAATAGAGATGTGCACAAATGTGGGGGTTTTTTTTGGCATTCAATTAAAAAATGGATCGAATGTTCAAAAATCCATAATTGTACAAATAGATTGCATTTGACAGTAGTAAAATTCTATTCGACATGAATCTATTTGTAGAAACGTTTGATATGTATCTGATACAAACAGATACGTTAATCTGTTACAAATAGATACGTATCTGATATGGACAGATACACACCAGATACGAATAGGTACGTATCTGATACGTTTCCCCAGCTTAACGAATGTCCGAACTATTTGTACGAATGTTCAGAAACATTCAAATGCGGATGTTCAAAGCTTCAAAATGTTTCCTAAACTGATTTGCAGAGTCTTTGCCCCTCCCAACAAGCTATTTATAGGAATCGAAGGACGATCATAATAATTGCACGTGTTTTGTTGTGGTCAGATGATCGGAAGGGCCAAGAAACCCTCCACCCACCAAATTTTAGTCTCGGGTACCATTATTATCTCTAACGGAGCTGTCAGGCACAATGTATAAGAACATGACCAAATGTGATCTATTTGCCTGGCACTGCCATGGGGCATCCTTCTGCTTCAGCTTGGCATTTCTTCATGATGCAAACAGACTGGACAAAAATCCCCCTTTGTACAGTTGCAATTATTTAAAATAAATAAGAGATAAAGACGCTTTAATTATTCAGCGAACAGTTTTAACTGTGTGTCAGTTGCAATAATAGGATCTCTTTACCTTCAAACTTCATTTCAAGGGGGTGGGGGACCCACAATGCTATTATTTCTTCAAGGATAGATAACCAATGTCAGGTTTTCACAAAACTTCTGAGCTTCCTTCTCCTAGTTACTGCACTTACATTTTTCTTTTTTTAAAAAAATTAATTAGTATCATTATATTGAATGTGTTTCTATGCTGGCGATTCTTGTGCAATTTAGGTTGTCGGATGATGAAAAATAAAAGAATGCCATCATGAAGGAACCTGTTTTTTTGAAAAAAAAACCCTATCAATATTCTGAATGATTTTTAAAGACAAACTGTACTGTATTGACTGAAATGTTACTAAATGTCACATTTTATGTTTTGTTTTGAAGGACATTTGGAATTCCCGGGAACTGAGGCTGCTTCCACACCTGCCTAAAACAACAGATCAAAAGCAACTTAGAGTTGGCAGTG
The DNA here is from genome assembly GCA_023333525.1 of Aspidoscelis tigris stejnegeri. Lineage (NCBI taxonomy): Eukaryota > Metazoa > Chordata > Lepidosauria > Squamata > Teiidae > Aspidoscelis > Aspidoscelis tigris. Next base: position 9,962,657 of record JALMGA010000013.1, read on the forward strand.
AATGTGGATTAGAGACGGAACAGGAACTCTAAGGTTGTGTCTCCGGCTGTTAATCGGAGCTGGTTATATGTAATGATCTTTGGATTCCTCTTTGGCTGTAGGTATGGGGAAAATTACATTTCTCAGGGACTGTCCTGTCCTGTCAGCCCATCCTCCTCCTCTGAGGATGAAGGAGGGGCTTCAGTCAGCCAGCAAACCGAGCAGCAAGCTGAGCACAGAGGCTCAGACACCAAGGGCCATGGAAGGGGGTGCAGTCGGGAAGCTCTGGGGAGGAAAGCGCAGGCACTCAGCCTCAGGCACGCCCCTCTCCATCTGCTCAGGCAAGAGAAGCAGCAGGTGAGGATATTTCAGCGTCTCGCACACCTGAGCCGAAAAAGGCGTGGGGCTGAATCACCTACTTAAGTTCCACCCTCGCTGGCCTCAGTGTTGCAAACAACAACTGTCTACCCATGCAACCTGTCTGCGTTTTGCCTGTGAAACCTGATTCCTGGTCTTTGCTACTCGACCCTGCTGAACTTCTGGATTCCTCTGACCTTGGGCTGTTTGACGTTGCCTTCTCTTGAGCCCTACGGACTGCCCTGAGCGTGCACTTGCGTTTGCACCGCTGACCTAGCCTGCCCGGGACATGAAAGGGACTGAAATAGTCACATCACGCCACATGCTGGGAAGATGAAAGGGGAAGTATGGGTGGGAGCAATTTGGAGAATTAGCTGCTGTGGGCAGTCTAACTCACTCAAAAGGCAGTTTTGGATCGGCTCAGGTGTGTCCCGTCCTCCTGTTTTGGGAAATAACCCTGTTTATTCCAAGCACACCTGTCTGAACTGGAGGAATTGCACCCCAAGGCTGAATGGATGATGCCGTGTCTAGATGAAAGTGCAGATCTTAACGGCCTATCTATAAAAGCTTCCCCACTTCAAGTTGACCACCACATGTGAAATTCTAATGATACATATTTAAGCAATGTGCCCATATATCAAGCCCAATAGTAGCTTTATGATGTGAATAAAAGTAATTATGCTCATTAGCATGATGAACAAATATGCAAACAAACGTTATTAAATGCATCCATTTATCAAAAACAAATAACGGGGCACTATATCTTGCTCTGGAAGAGGAGGCCAAGCATTATGTCAAAGTTTGCCTGTCATGTTCTCGTATTTTAGCAAGCCCAATTGACGCTAATTGGTATAAGAGGGGGTGGAGGAAATTTAGAAATACAATGGAGCCCTGAAATTGAAATTCCAAATCACTGTGCTCTAATTACAACTATGTATAACTATCTGACAACAAAGTGTAACTAGACGCTTTTCAAGCCAGAGGCTTAAACAAAGGAATATCACCAAGTTCATCATACTCCGCTAGCAAGTAGCAGGTACAAAGGAGGAAGGTGACCTGTCAAATCAATATTTGTGGTGCTGAATGAATCATGTTCACTTGACGGGACATAACTCTCTGTTATTTCCTCTAGCTCTACATGTATCCATCTTCACGCTCATATTAAATAAAACCCCATGAAACCCTTTCTTCTCCTCTCAAATTCATTACCTTACAATAAACAAAGATGGTTTAATTTCCGTGTCACATAGCTATGAAATGCTGCTTTAAAATGTACTGAATACGCATACCTTCGAGGGAGAGCTTTTAGCTCCCTCACACCAATGCATGATACAAGTCCTTTCTTTGTGTGTGTGTGTGGCATGTGCTCACCCTTTTTGTAGCTATTCCTTTCCCAACCACCCATAATTATGAATTATGTCCCAGTATGGATTATGATGTGATGTTGGATCAAATGCAAATTGTGACTCTTTCGGTATATTTTAGAGAACTTTGGTGAAGAAGAAGAGTTGGCTTTTCTACCCCGCTTTTCTCACCCATTTAAGGGGACTCAAAGTGGCTGACAAAGCTTTTCTATTCTTCTCCCCACAACAGAACACCCTGTGAGCTAGGTAGGGCTGAGAGAGCTCAGAAGAGAGCTGTGACTAGCCCAAGGTCACCCAGCTGGCTTCATGGGGGAGGGCGGAATCGAACCCGGTATTCCCAGATAAGAGTCTGGCTCCCTAACCACTAGACCAAACTGGCTCACCACTAGACCAATGATATTAACCATGGCAATGAAAGAAGCCCCCTTCCCTCCTTTCCATGAAAGGAAGTATTTTTGCAGCAGCCAAAAATGCTGAATTTTTCTGTTTGGAGAATGAAACCATTGCTGATAGAAACATGTATGTAGTAAAAACTCACCATAATGAGCCTAATTTCAGAATTTTTCTCCAAGCAAAAATATTCTCCAGGCAATTGGCAAAAGGAGCCATACCAAGGACGGTTTTAGAGGGTGTCCAGACGTAAGAAAACTGTGCATCAGAATGTGCAGCTGAAGCATGGGCATCACACCTGAGGCCCAATCCTGTGTAGTGGCGGCACATTACGCTACCACTACTTTGAATTTACCTACTGCGGAACGATCAGCACTCGCTCAGCAAGTGCAAGATAGGATGGCGAGAACAGCTGACAGAATTGGCTGCCCCGTTCCATGCCATGGAAGTATCTCAGCTGTTGAGGATGGCAATTCGTGGCTTTGCAGCAGGTAAGCTGCTTATTTTCTTATAACGGCAGATATTATTCCTCTGCTCTGGATACAACCTTACTAACTGGGAACTTGAGTCCATTTTTCCTTTCTCCTTTATACGTATTTCTATTCAGACCTGTTTGCATAGCAATCACACTAGGAGCCTTCTGCCTTGGCCTTATTTTGGAATATATCCCAGAATAAGGGCCTGCTGTCTGGATTCTAGTGCAGGCTACAGCAGGCCCTCTGTGAGGTCTGCCACAGTCTGCATTAGCATGAGGACCATAGACCCCTATCCTGAGATATATTCTAGAATAAGGCCAAGTAGGGATGTGCATGAATGTGTTTTTTTGTATTTGATTAGTATTCGTTCGAATAGATCCCCTTTGAATAGTAGGATTTGTTTTCAATACAAATGTTCAATCCTATACGAATCCCATGTGAATGCATACGAATACCATACAGGTCCCATACAAATGCATACAAATAGCATGGGAATCCCATATGAAGCTTCATACGAATGTATCGAAGCATTCGGTTCAAATTCGAATGTAGGTCTTCGAATGTGCCAACATTTGATTTGAATTTGAATGTCCGAATTTGGCCAAGTTTCAAGTGTTTAACGAATATTCATGCACATCCCGAAGGCCAAGTGTGGAAAAGGCTTAGACAGCATTAAGAAAGGATTGGACAAATTTATGAAGGATGGGTATATCAATGGATACCTAGGTACGACCTCCAGTTCGGAGAGACAGGCAGGATGCCTCTAAGGGCCACCGTAGGGAGTTGGGAACAGGTGGAGGATTGCACTAGATGGAGTGTGATCCAGACCAGGAGGGCCAAAAGAGCTTCCAGGTCCACTATAATTTTGGATGAATAGTAGCCCTGATAAAACAGGGTCATGGCGGAGCTATTTCAGTGGCATGCCTTGTTGCACTGTTGAAACTGATTACCTGGAGGCTCTGAGGCCTGGAACATTTATATGAGCTTTGGAGGTGATGCAGGAGCTGATTCTGAACAGATTGGGACCAGCCACTCCTTAATCCGAACTGGCAGATCTGGATTAAGAGAAGTAAGTGCAGAAATGTTCTCAGTCTCCAACACTTATTAAGTTTGCTGGCAACGTGATGCATGTGAAGCTCTCTGAGCAGTTGAAAGCACCATATAATAGGAGCAGCAAATGGTCCCCCTTGGCAGAGAAGGCAGATCCTGAGGATCAAACCTGCAATTCTCTGCTTTCCAGGCAGATAATTTCATGTGTTTCCTGATGTCATTACACGACAGGCTCCTTCTGTACCACACCTATGGTGGCCACTGGCAGGAGCACTAACATGCAACCGGGCAACGTTGTGGAGTTCTGCCTTACATGATAATTGTCATGACCATCATTAGTGAAAACAATAATTTGGGCAACGTGTCAACTTTCCGTTGGAAGCTCACTCTGCAGAAGATGTTATATTAGTGTGTCCTACTTAAACTCTCCAAAGTGTTGACGTGATAAATGTTGAACTAGATGTTGCAGTTGTGTTCTTGCTTGGATAGAGTGATATAATGGAAGTGGAGTGGTATGGAACTACATCAGAAATGTCATTCTCTCTCAATACTGTGTTCATTATTCAGAAGGCAAGGGGGTTACCTTTTTCTCCAGCGACTGTTCAGTTCAGTAAGTGTCATGTCCAGATCGTTGAATCCTTCCCACCCCTCCACTAATCTATGCATTGAGCAACATCTAAATATCACTGGCCATCAGCTTCTCCAGCTTTTGCAGCTGTGGTTATTGAACATCCTCTCCTTTAGGGAGAGCTCATTGATTCTGCAGGCGCTGGAGATATTTTTGGTCATGTAGAGACATGAAACATTAAGGCAGAAATCAGCGGCCGTGATGCTGGGACAAGCCGGGGGAGTTTTCCCTCTTTGGCAACTGGGAAATCAGCAGTTCCAGGTAGTCTTGTTCCTTTCACTTAGTGTTAGATCCGCCTCTTGGCTGAGCTCATTTCTGGAACATCACAGATTGGAACGCAATTGTTGTAGACATTTCTCATTGGTCTTCCGCTTTTCATCTTTCCTCAGTTTCTTCTCAGGTTCCAACCATGGCTTCATTTTGATCCAATTTCATCCTGTTTTAATAACCAACTCTGCTACTTACTTACTTACTGAATTTTCATAGATGCACAATAATCAAAAGTTTTTGGGTGGCTTGCAGCCAGACATATACATACAATATTTAACTGAAATAATTTTAAAAACCAAGTAGGGCAAGTCTTTAAAATTATTCTTATATAGACTTCTCTTCCATTGTATACAGTGTTTTTTTTATTTAAATCCAGTTTTAAATACAGAGCCTACAAAAATGAATGCCTAGGTACTTCTTCCAAGGTGAAGAGACAGGCTGAATGCTTCGCAAGACCACTTGCAGGGAGTCGAGAGCAGGTGAAGGTTTCTGTCTGTTGCTGCCCCATATTCATTTTTGGTAGCAGTAGGGAAGTGCACAAATGGTTTTTTGACATTCTCTTCTAACTGAATTGAATACTTGAAAATCCTATTCAATTCGTATTTACCAAATTTGAATCTACTCATTTGATTTTTTGATTCGAATCTGTACATATGAATGTCGACAACATTTGTATGTGCACATATGCACCTTCCCCACATCCGTACACGTCTGTACGTGTCTGTACACATCCATATCCATCCCGTAGTTATCCCATATGCAACCCATATGTGGGAAAGATGCAGATCTTCAAGTATGCATCGTGTACGAACCCATACACATACGGATATCTGGATAATTCAAATGAATAGATCCGAAGTTTGAAATTAGTTTTGAATGTTTACACTCAAATTTCAGGACATTCTAATTGAGTTCGAAAGTCAAAATTCGGCACATTCGATTGGATTTTGAGTGCCTACAAATATTTGTGCACTTCCCTAGGCAACAGCGGGAGCCTTTTGTTAAGACAATAGCCAGTGGGGATGCCCCTTGTGCAAGGTTGTTTCTCCTGCCCTGCACTTGGAAGGTGCCATTCCATGATGTCTCCTCACTCCAGAATAGAGACAAGGAGGACACCTGGAAGCAGAGGTGCAGCCTTTGTCATCATGGCCTGGCTGAAGTGGCTTGATGTCTCCTTTATCACCATCCAGGGTTCATGGAGGCCAAGACTGGTGACTCCCTCACAAGTCATCGTCCGTGCATAGAAGCATATATATGCTTTGGTACAGGATATGTGTCTGATGTGTATGTATTTGTATAGGATCCGTAAGTAAGATCCATATGAAGGATCTGCATGCTGGAACCATATGTATTCATATTGGATATTCATATGAATTCGTACATATACATTCAAATAGAATAGAATCCTACCACATTCAAAGGGGATCTGTTTGAATGAATATGAATTTTCTTACACATTGTGCACAACCCTGATCTGGATCCACTCTCCTGCAGCTGTGAAGCTTCTACTGCATGGCATAAGCTTTGCAGCTGCCTCCCCCCCCCCCCCCGGCATGCCCTGACAGCTGAGAATGACAGTTCCCAGCCAAAGGGCATGTGGGGAGCTGATTTTCAGTGATGTGCTCTAGCGCACAATGATGAAGGTCACTTTCAGTAACTCTGGATCATGGAGGTATGACATCTGCATGCCTCCATAATCCAGGCTAAAGCCCCGAGGCCAGATAGAGGACCTGCAGTAGATCCTGATCAAGGCCTGTTGGTGCAGATCTATTTCTCTCCTGTGGGGACCTATCTAGCCTAATTAGGGGGGGGGAGGCAGGGCCTCCACCTGATCCAGATCAGGAGTACTGTGTCCAGTTCTGGTCACCCCAGTTTAAAAAAGACGCTGACAAGCTGGAACAGGTTCAAAGGAGAGCTACCAATATGGTGAACGGTCTGCAAACCATGTCCTATGAGGAACAGCTTAAGGAACTAGGAATGTTTAGTCTAACAAAAAGAAGACTGAGAGGAGACATGATAGCTGTCTACAAATACCTCAAGGGTTGTCACAAGGCAGAGGGATCAGCCCTGTTCTCACTCTCTCAAGGAAGGACTAGAAACAATGGGGTGAAACTGCAGGGGAAAATATTTAGTTTAGATGTTAGGAAAAAATTTCTAACAGTAAGAGTGATCAACCAGTGGAACAGGCTGCCACGGGAGGTGGTTGGTTCCCCTTCGATGGAGGTCTTCAAGCAGAGACTGGACGGCCATCTGTCTGAGATGGTTTAGGAGATCCTGCCTTGAGCAGGGGGTTGGACTCGATGACCCAGGAGGTCCCCTCCAACTGTACCATTCTATGATTCTATGATTCTATAGTGGGCCCAGTTATTCTAGATACAATGATCTGGATTTAGAAGAAGAAGAGTTGGCTTTTCTACCCCACTTTTCTCACCCGTTTAAGGGGACTGAAAGTGGCTGACAAAGCTTTCTATTCTTCTCCCCACAACAGTCACCCTGTGAGGTAGGTGGGGCTCTGAGAGCTCAGAAGAGAGCTGTGACTTGCCCAAGGCCACCCAGCTGGCTTCATGGAGGAGTAAGAAGAATCAGCTTGCCTACCCCACTTTTTTCTCACCCATTTAAGGGGACTCAAAGCGGCTGACAAAGCTTCTATTCTTCTCCCCACAACAGAACTCCCTGTGAAGTAGGTGGGGCTGTGAGAGCTCAGAAGAGGGCTGTGACTCACCCAAGGTCACCCAGATGGCTTAGGGCAGGAGTGCAGAATCAAACCCGCTCTTCCCAGGTAAGAGTCCGGCTCTTTAACCACTAGACCAAACTGGCTCACAGATTCAGTGCAGTTAAGCCATTGCTTGGACAAGAGACATCTTGGATACACCACCTTAAATATTTGGACAGAAGGACACTGGAATATAAATATCAGCAGATAACCAGTCAACCCAATAAACCCTGCAGCTGTTTGCCATGCATCCAAGAGAGCCATGGCTTCCATTCTGTGAAAACCCTGAGAGGCTACAGATAATTTTACTTGGGTGAAATAAATTCGATGAGCAAGGTTTGATCAAGTATGCCCATATAAAAAGTACTAATTTTCCTTTTTTCCCTCCCTAAGAAAAAAAATGGCGCTGTCCTGCCCCCCTCAAATGTCTGCACATTTATGTCTATAGGAAATGAGCAGATGTTGAGAAAACAAGGCTCTCCTGATCTCCACTTTCGCTACTGCTGTGTAGATGATCAATTGTGTGCACTTCACAGCATAGCTGCGTTGGGAAGGATGTTTCAATCAAAAATGATGCCACTAAGGGAGCTAAGCAAATGGCTTAGATTTATTTTATTTTTTCAACTGGTGCAGTCCTTAAAGATGACACTTGATGCAGTATTTTCAGCTGCATTGAGATTCCTTGTTTGAAATTCAGTAGTGGGCATTATTTCATTGTGATTGTAGAAAGTAGCTCAATAAATACGTTCCTAAGCCTATGAACGTGGGGAGCTAGAAATGAATGACAAGGCTAGATGTCTCTGTAATCGTTCTGTTTTTTTTTTCCTGGGTACCATGGACTGGTAGAGTTGGGGAAGAGACTGAAACAGCATTGATGCCCTTTGCCTTCTTATTTTTTAAAGGTTAGGCAAGGATCCATAAAAGGTGATGTGTTATGTCATGGGCCAGTTTGGTCTTCCGGTTAGAATATTGCATAGGGATGTGCACGAATATTCATAACATCCATTAATCGTATGTATTTGGGTATTCGTATACTAATAGAATGTTACGACATTTGTACATTGACATTTGCACAAATATGAATGTTTCAGAACATTCATACGAAGCTTCGGATCATTCGTGAAACAAGGAGGTGGGAAAGCGGCTGTGCCGGTCACATCTGCGATAGATCCAGAGTGCATTGGACATGGATTGAGAGCAGATTCAAAGTGGAATCAGGGCGGATTTGATGCTTTCAGAGTGGATATGATACAGGATACATATGCATTTGTATTGGAAATTTGTGTATATATGCGTGTATGTGCAGTTTCTGTTATTTTTTTAATGCCAACTGATGTATATTTATACCCAATTTTGCCTAATCTTCACATTTTGGCAGATGTGTTTCCCTAATGCAATGCTTTATTCTTGCTAATATCCATTGTCTTGCACAGATCTTTCCATAAGATATTCCTCCCTCCCTCCTTCCCTCCCTCCCTCTGTTCGTTCGTTCCTTCCTTCCTGCAGCATCATATTCAATCTGTGAATTCCAAAGGATTCCAGAAACTCCATTCCCTTTAAGTTTGCATCTGTACTATGGAATAAATGACTTTTCTCCAATCCCTAGCTTGGGCTCAGTGGTAACTTGCCTTTTTCTCTCTCTGGAAATGTTCATCTGTCTTTAACAGCAACCTTTCTTCAGTTCCGTATGCCAGCACTCTTTGAACACCTACCTTGCGGCACTCTTCCAAGTATTACCTTCAGGCTGTTTACTTTTTTCCCGGAGACAATGGCAGAGCAAGACCGTCTTGCCTTTACTACTGTCAGCAAAGAGCTCTTTTTCAGCAGTGTCATAGGTCTCCAGAGGCTCTGTGGATCTAAACTTCCTCGAATTGGGCTTGACTGCATGAGAAGGGAATTACATGACACAGACATTAAATGATTGGTTTACCCGTTATCCAATAGTCTGATCTTTCTTTTTTTTAAACAGCTTGTTACTTAAAGACCACAGAGATTGTGGTGTCTTAGCTGACATATCACTGTGTGAGAAGTATCAAAACAAGCATGTGATTAAATCAGAATATAATCTTAGAGAATGTTCAGTGAAACTGCTGGAGAGGCCTATCGAACAAGACCTTTACCCTTCACAGGACCTGGACACACAAGTCGTTTAGGTCGACCTCAGATCGTCTTCAGGTCTTGTTAATCACATTACTTTTATTTAATTCATTTTCCAAGCTGGCTTACTCCCGTTAGATCACCTTGACCGTACAGTAGTCCTCATTTTTACAGGACTGAGGAGGACTCAGCCCGTCCTGGAATTTCAGGCCATCTTCACTTCCTCATTGTAAGTGGGGTGATGGGCTAAAGGAGGCTGAACTGTGCTGTGGTTTATGGGATCCAGTCTCCTTCGGTCAATCAGCACATGAGGAGTTCATGAAGCACCTCCCCCTCTCTCCTTGCGTTTTTACACAAATGTATTATTATTTTAAAATTAATTGCACAGAGAAGAAAAGCACATAACAAAAAAGGAAGAATTCGTATGACTAATGAATGTTACGAATATTCATGCACATCCCTAGTTCAGACAGGTGCTAAAACGTGTGGCAATGTCACGGCTTTCTTGGGATTGCCACATGTAGCTTTTGTGACCCCAATATAGCCCCTCTATGTAGGGGTGAAATTCTGCTTTATTCTTATTCCAGGAAAACTCAACTCTCAACAGAGGTTTTCCTGGAATAGTGTGAAAACCTACCTGTCTGGAAACTCAGCAGTGTGATCCTTCTTGAAGGAAATGGACCCCTGCGCATGAGCTCAGCATGTGTGGGAGCTGGTGTGCATGCACTTCTGGGGATTTCATTCAACAAGCGATTGTTCCAGAGGAGGAGTTTTATTCATGAATATCACTACATTTCCAGCAACCTTCGGCAGCAGCCTATCTATATCTGTTGGTCCGTCTGTCTGTCCGTCCGTCCGTCCGTCCGTCTGTCTGTCCGTCCGTCCGTCCGTCCGTCTGTCCGTCCGTCCGTCCGTCCGTCCGTCCGTCCGTCCATCCATCCATCCATCCATCCATCCATCCATCCATCCATCCATCCATCCATCCATCCGTATCTATCTATCTATCTGTCTGTCTCCTTATTACAATTTCTCCTCTTCCTGTCTTCCTACTACATGCTTGTATTTTTACTACTTTGTCTTTCTGTCTTTGTGTATTTGTGTTTGAATTTACCACTTCACACCCAAGGGCCTTGTGCGCCTCTGTCTAGAGCATATTTCTGCACCTGCTCGGAGATTTCAGCAGAGACCCTGCTGCTGTCTTCTGTCTGCCCTCTTTTCAGACCCTGTTGAAATGGAAGAATGCAAGAAGTCATAATCTCAGTATTAGCAGCCACTGGCAAAACCTTCCATTAGTGTCAAACTGTATGTTCTCCCACTAGGCTATGACACTCTGCTGGACTACAGGGCATGGTGAGGGACACTGATTTAGGGTGATTTATGAAACAAACGTACAGAATTCTGGAGAGCCGGTGGCAGTATAGAATATGGATTCTGTCGTAATATATCTCATACACCCCCATGTTCCTAATGGCAGCTCTGAGGTTGAGCAGAAGATACAATCTTTTCCTAACAGAAGAGGGTGCCAAAAAAACAGTTTGCATGGGTGCATAGAGAAGGAGTGGAGAAAACAACACAGCCAAGTTCAGTCAGTACTCTTCCCATCCTAGCCTGAAGCCTGTCAGGATCATAACTTCTGCAAGAATGGGCTCCTGTTTTCTCTCTGGCTCATTTCTTTCTTACCTGAGAGCATGAGCACTGGGATCCTTTATGCACGGGGCCTCATTCCAGGTTATATCTTAGAATAAGTACCTGCCATCTGCATGCTGGTACAGACTACAAGAGCCCGTGGGCTGGACCTGCCATATTCGTCCCCCACATGTGGATGGCAGATCCTTATTCCAAGTCATTGTCATGCCTCACCCCCTCAGCCTTTCCTTTTCTGATGGCAAGATGTCAGTCGCTGGGGACAACCAAGCCAGGCCCAGGTTCCCTAACAGTTAGGGCAAGGCAGGAGAGGCTCTGGGCCTCAATGTGAATGCTGAACCTCTCACTCAAGATGGGGGCAGCTTGGGCAAGGCGGCCGTGTGATGCCCTTCCCCAAACATTGTAGGAAAAGAGTGGCAACAGCTGAGAAGATCAGTGCATTTACAAGTCATACACTCGCAGCACTGGGGGTGTGATTCTACCTCGCCTACTTAAACATGCCTCACACCCGCAGAACTTGTTGCAGACAAAACGTCTCTTCCTGCTGCAACCCTGGCTCCTTTGCTCATTGACTCTTGGACTGAAACCTGACACTGCAGACTCTCTGACAATTTGGAACCCAGACCGTTTTGACTACACTTGACTCTTGCTCCCTGAAAGAACTTTGAACTTTGGCTCTTCGTGGCTTCTGCTCGTCCTGGTGTGCATGTGTACAGTATGTTTGCTTCTAAGACCTGGCTGACTTGGGACATGACAGATATAGGGTGAATTCACACCGTGCCTCTGCCAATAGGAGGCATAGTGCTAGAATGCTCTAAGTGTCCACAGTTGTGGCTGCCTAGAGCATTCTGAAGTGTGAATGGCCACTCGGATGGTGGCCATTGTGGAGTGTCGGTGACAGTGCTAGTATGCCTGCACGGCACAATCACTGTGGCAACCTGGTGATGCAGTGCATCATCATGCATGCACCACCAGTCACAAGCTCTTCTTGCACTTGTTCCATCAGGAAGATGTGCAGATGGGAGCTTGCTGGGCAGTTGCCTCCCAGTGGCTAGTCTAAGAATAGTGGAGTTTTAACTGCGGCATGCTTAGAAGGGCTTGGGGATGCTTCCAGACATGTGGAGCTGTTTCTGGTTAAGAAACAGCTCTGTGAGGTGCAGATATACTGTCCAGGATCCCCTCCCCTACCTTGACTAATATGTCAAGTGCAGAAAAATCCAAAATCTACAATGAGGCCTAGTGGAGAAAGGGTCTGATTCTCCAGCTACACAGGCCCTGGTCACACTAGAGTAAGACAGGACATCCCATTCATTAATTTGAACCGAGGCCGTACCATTCCTGGTCACATCTAGATTGTCCTCAGGCTGTCCTCACTTTGGGACACATCAGTCACACCTTTCTCCACAATCAACCTGAGCCTCCTCCTCAGAACTCTTGGCTCTCCACCCCTTTTGCTGTATCTATCTCCTTTCTTATAGGACGCCGTTGTGTCACTCAAGCAAGGGTGTGTGTTTGTGGTTCTTTTTAAAGCTTGCTCCCCCACTTCCATGCCCCCCTTCCTTTTTTATGTGCTTTTCTTCTCCATGCAATTAATCTTAAAAATAATAACACATTTGCGGAAAAACGCTAATTAGAGGAATCATACACATAAACTGAGGAGAGAAGGGGAGATGCCTCATGAACGCCATGCATGCTGATTAGCTGAAAGAAAAGACTGGACCCCACCCACCTATGGCACAGTTCAGCCTCCTTTAGCCCCCCCTCCCCAACTGAGGAAGCAAAGACGTTCTGGCATGCCAGGATGGGCTGAGTCCTTTAAAGTGGGTTCGGGTATGGGGCGGAATATAAATGTAAATAATACATACATACATACATACATACATACATACATACATACATACATACATACATACATACATACATACATACATACATACATACACACACACAAAACATACACACACACATACACACACACACACACACACACATACATACATACATACATACATACATACATACATACATACATACATACATACATACATACATACATACATACATACATAAAGTGAGGACTCTGATTAAAATGGTCTAATGGGGCTAGACCGGCTTGGAAAATGAATTAAATAAAAATAATGTGACTAACATGACCTGAAGATGACCTGAGGTTGTCCTAAACTACTAGTATGACCAAAGAGTCTACAGTTCTTCTCCTACCCAGAGTCTTGTGTTGTTGTTGTTGTTTAAAAGGTTGGTATGGTGGTGAAATTTGAAACTTGAAACTAACAAAATTTTGCATTTTTGAATGTTACCCACCTCCAGCTAAAATGCGGATAGCCAAAGAAAAGGATTCCGTCAGTGCTGATGCTTTTTTGCTCCATCTCTCCTACCTTCCTATGGTCTGATGGCATGGTTGCCCCTTCTGACAATTGAGAGAGAAGCCTGATATTGCTGAGCCGTCAGCAGAACTCATGGAATTTAATCCTGCCGTCCCGTCCCGTCACTCTCTCTCTCTGTCCTGCCGTCTGATGGATATTCCACACGCGTGACAAACGCAGCCTACGTGTCAGCGTTCAGGCCTCAGAAGAGTTCATAGTTTTCAAAACAGATTGTCATGATGCTGTAAGTAACAGCCAAAGCTGGCTCCACTCTTCCTGTTAGACTTCCCGCCACCGTGACAAATGCCCTAGAAGTTGTTGCACTCACAGGCATTCTGCTTTTTTTTTTTTTATGCCACAATATGCTCTTGGGAGTCGGGGCAAAGGGGCGCGCTTTGAATCTTCACATGCCAAGATGAGGGGGAAAAATCAATTCCAATGCCCAGAGGAAGAAATTACTGCTAGAGAAGGTCACTAACCACTACAAGTTTGCTCTATTATCATGTCACCTTGGAAAGGATCCTACAAAAATTAGACATGTCTGGAATATGATCTGGGGGAGCTAAAAATAAAACAGCTAATGCAAAAGATATCCAGATGGGCTCAATGATCAACCACAAACAAATAACATTTATGCTGGGAAAAAGGGCCTGAATTTAAAGGACAATGAGTGGGCATTTTTGTGTGCGCCACGCTGCCATATGTTAGAGGCACCTGTTTGTTGGCACTAGAATTCTGTGGTAGACATTATCTTGCTTCATATTGAGAATCTGTAGCTCTTTGGATGCTTTTGGACTAAAGTTGCCAGTGTCTGTGGCTATGGGCTATGATATCTGAGTTCCAGTCCAGAAGTTTCTGGAAGTGAACATGGTGTACCTCCTTGGGATCTCTGGATGAGTGGTTTCAAAATTAATGGGGCTTGATCTGTCTCTGAGCTTCCAGTGATCTCCCCAGGAGGAAAAACCCCACTCTAGGGAAGGGCCTGTGGCAGCTGAGTTACTCTCCCCTCCTTGAGGAAGTATAGGGGGCAAAAGATAGGCTTCATTGGGTGCAATTTCAATTTGAACATGACTCTGATGGACCGAAATAATAGCCAGATGTTGGCCCATTGTAAGTTTTTGCTAGCATAAAAACATTGGGGTTCTTCTTGCAGCTGGACTTTGGGAGCTGTGGCGAAACCAGTTGTAGGGATGTGCACAAATATTTGTAACATTTGTTATCCATCCAAATTTGTCTGAATTCAGACATTTGTACATGAATCGAATGTTATGATATTCGTACATGAAGTTTCATACAAATACCAATGTTTTGGGCATCCGTATGACATTTGTTCGGACGTTTGTATGGATAGTTCAGACTGGGAAGGTGAGAAAGTGGCTGCATCAGTCCTATCTGCAATGGATCCAGACTGCATTCGACATGGATTGAGAGCGGATTAAAAGTGGATGCAGGTCAGATTTGGTGCTTTCAAAGTGTGGGACGGTTACAAATAAATATCGGATATGTACGTGTTCATGTCGGATATGTATCGGATATGTCTTCATTTGTATCAGATAAGTATTCATTTGTATACATATCAGATATTCTTATGAATTTGTACAAATACATTTGTATCACATAGAATCCTACCACATTTGAAGGGGATCTATTCAAACGAATACAGAACAAATTCATGTGAATCCCTAACCCCTTCCATGTATCCACTA
This sequence comes from Aspidoscelis tigris stejnegeri, assembly GCA_023333525.1. Lineage (NCBI taxonomy): Eukaryota > Metazoa > Chordata > Lepidosauria > Squamata > Teiidae > Aspidoscelis > Aspidoscelis tigris. The sequence continues at coordinate 9,977,712 of JALMGA010000013.1, forward strand.
CAGTTGGGCTTTGTGTTGATGATGCTCACATGCCCATATATTAAACCTCTAGTAATCTTCATGCCACGCCTTACGTTTCTTTTTTTCCCTTACAACAGTGGAGACTTTGCTTGTAATTGCTAGTTTGCACACATGCTTTCTGTAGCTTAGAAGTTATTTTTGGAATCATGGTCCAAAATGATCAAGTGCTTAGCACATTTGATGCAACTGTGAGCTCCTTCCAGACAACTTGTGAATAGAAAGATGATGAATTTGTTGAATAAATTATTTCCCATGTATTAACATTCCGCTTCAATATTTAATATATTTAGGAATGCTCTTTGTACACAATTAATGGGCATTTTTGCAGGAGCACATTTGTTTTTCAACATTGAATATGCTGGGTTAGATTGTGTGAATGTCAGAATTTTAGGAGTCCCTTTGTCGGAGCAAAAGGACAGCTTCCTTTTTAAAAAAAAGAAAGAAGAAAGAAAATTAATTATATAATGAAGACTTCCATCTATCCTTTTATTATTCATTATCTTTAAATGTTAATATTACTTTGCTTTAGCAGCCCATCAGGAAGGGGTGAAAATGGAATGGAGTGGCTGGCCTTAAAAAGTCACCGCGTCTTCTTTAACAAATTCACAAGCAATACTTTGGTATAAAATAAAAAAGTGGCAAAATTGCTCTGGAAGCTGTGCTTCCAAGCCCTGATAATTGGCTTTTTTGTGTGTGCTATCAACACCCGCCCTTCCCAGTTCCTAAACTAAACTAAATTAAAAACTATTTGCAACTTGTAGAGCTTCCATTTGTTCAAATCTCACATAGCATAACTCATATGAATTTGGACATTTGTACACGAATCGATTGTTACGACGTTCATACATTAACATTTGTACGAATATGAATGTTTTGGAATATTCATACAAATAGTTTGGACCTTCATTAAACTGGGGATACTTATCAGATACGTATCTGATATGTATGTGTTTGTATGTGTTTGTATGTGCTTGTACCGGATACGTATCGATACGTATATGTTCGTATTGGATACATATCAGATAAGTTTCAGATACATATATGTTTATGTTGGATACATATCTGATACGTCTTTGTTCACATCAGATATGAATACATTCGTATCCAATAGAATCCTACCACATTTGAAAGGGATCTATTAGAATGAATATGGATTTCCTTACATTCGACTCATTATGAACTGAATGCCAAAATCCCATTTGTGCACATCCCTAGGTTGGGTATTTTGAGCTAGGTGGGAGTACAGCACTGATAGCTTGTTGACTGCCATTATTCGGGCATTTTTTGCACTGCCCGTTATTTCAGAGCATATTCCAGAAAAAGGGGTAGCAGCAATCCACACACACTAGTGCAGACTAGGCCAAGTTCCATGCCCCTGGTCTAGTGGTTAAGGAGCCGGACTCTTATCTGGGAATACCGGGTTTCATTCTGCCCTCCTCCATGAAGCCAGCTGGGTGACCTTGAGCTAGTCACAGCAAGTCTTCTGAACTCTCACAACCCCACCTGCCTCACAGGGTGTCTGGTGTGGGGAGAAGAACAGAAAGCTTTGTCAGCTGCTTTGAGTCCCCTTAAATGGGTGAGAAAAATGGGGTAGAAAAGCCAGCTGTCTCCTCCTCCTCCTCCTTCACCATTCGGCAAAGTGTGGACTGGGCTAAGGAGCTGAAAATGGTGCCCTAGCCTGGTAGGGCATCTAAAGAGGTTTACACCTCACCCAGAGCTGGTATACGGGACTGTAGGGTCATGCAGAAGACACAGCCCTGTGGTCTGGTATACTACAAGGGAATCTTTTCAGCGGTTCACCAGGAAATGCTGTCAGTATGGGCCCACCACTAAGCTGGGCTGGCTGCACATTCTTCGAGCTGCCTGGGAACTTTCGTTCCTGGCTTTTAAGCTTTGCTGCTGCCCCTGAGGGCTTTCTTGAGGTAGTGGCAATGACTGAGGTAAGGAACGAGCCTTCTAAATGTGGGTGACTATATTCCGCTCTTCTGGCAACCCAGCCTGGCTTGGGATGGTTTGCTTGTTCCTGGGGCCTTTCTGCACTTAGCCTTATTCTGGAATATTAATATAGGGCTCTGTTGTCTACATGCACCTGCAGACTATGGCAGGCCTCACCTGGTACCTGCCATAGCTTGAATGAGCATATGGACAGCAGGCCCCTAACCTGAGATATATTGTAGAATAAGGCTATGTGCAAGTCAAGAAAGAGGCTGCATTTTGTCAGAAAAGACCAGAGGCCCAAGTGCAGTGGGCTGTAGGTGGTTGAACAGGGATACCTGGCACCATGAAGTCACATGTAGCTTGCATTTTCAAATATTTCCTTTCTTCTCTTCTTGGCTGCATTCAGAAGATTAGGTCTTTCCCCCCCAAGCTTTTTTAATACCTCCATGGAAATTATACTTCTACTGTTGGTGGAATCTTCACTGTTAAGGATTTGTTCCCCAGTACAAATGCCTTGTTACTTCTGAGGACAGCCTGTATCAATTACATGAACGTTTTCAGCAATACTGTGCCGGTTACCAAGAAATCCTGTGAATTCAACGTGGAAGCAAAGGTCACATTTTCTGCCGCTAAGAACACATTAAAGCAAACATTCTGTCATGCCTCTACATAGACATGTGGAGAATAAACGAGAAAGAAAGGGGAAGTAATATATCATTACTTCTTCTGATTTACTTCTGGGAAATCTTCCAAAACCCAATTGAAAGAGGTGTTTGACACTGAAGCAAGAGGCAAGTCACCATGAGGTTTCCTTCCATTAGAGTTTGCCTGTTCACGTAGGACCTTTTAGGACCTAGTAAAAACGGGATGCCTGAGTATGCCCCAGAATGGGGCATAGGCACTGTAGGGAGATACTTCCATCCAAGAAGCATCTCTGTGCATGTCCAACTGCCCCCTAGCCTAGATAGCATTGGAGCAGGAAAATACCCTGTTAGTGATGGAGTTGCACTGATGCACAATTATGTGGCACTTCTGGATTGTTCTCTGCTTTGCTTTTTAAGTACTGGACTTGGCCTTTCCTCAGAGCCTGAATGTTAGGAATAGCGGTGTGCACGAATGCAATTTCTGTGATTTGATTTGATTCAAATCGAATATCCAAAAATTCGATTCAATTCAGATCTTTAAAATTCAAATTTAACCAAATTCAATTCGAATTAAGCAAATTCAAATCTATCCATTTGAATTTTAAATTAGAATATGCACCTGTGAATGTCGACAACATTTGTATGTGTCTGTATGCATCATTACACATCCTGTATGCATCCGTACACATCGGTATGCATCTCATAGTTATCCCATATGCAACCCGTTTTCGTCCCATACGGATCCGTACAAATGTGTATGGATACAGGAAAGATGCATATCTGCAGGGACGCACCATGTACCGTACGAACCCATACACGTACGAATGTCTGGATAATTCGAATGAATAGATTCAAAATTTGAAATTTGTTCGAATCTTTAAATTTGAATTTATGGACATTCAATTCAAATTTGAATGTCGATATTCAGATGAATTCGATCGAATTTTGAATACCTTTGAATATTCATGCACACCTTTAGTTGGGAAATTGTGGCACGTAAAACTCAGGTTGCCACATCTTTGTGGTAGAACAGCCTGAAAAGCAGAGAGTTTCAGGTCTGATCCTCAGCATCCTCCCTCCAAAGATGTCAAATATGCCGCTTGTGTGTTGCCCAGCTGCCTTCATGAAGGAGTGCAGAACCTAATCCTGTGACTACGAGATATGAGTCCAACACCAGAAGATCAGGCTGGCTCAGAAAATAGATACTGCACTTAATGGCCACTTTTGGATTTATATAGTTGTGTCTTTGTGTATTTCTTTGAGATCCTCACCTTCTTAAGAGTAAAATATCAACTTTATCAGAACTGGAATGCCTTTAGCTAGTGGAATGCCTTTGTTTTGTATACTGTGAAGTATGTTTGTAATATAATAATGTTTAATGCTTTGATTATCTCTCAATAGAAGATTCAGAAATGCTGCTTCTCAGGAACAAGCAAAAAACTCTGCACCAATAACTGTCTATACCTGGTGTCCTCTTGTGAAAAGAAAATTAAAATTCATTTTGAAGTTAAAAACCAGGTAAGTATATCCGCTCTTCTTGCTTTCAGCTTGCTTTGCTGTCTCATAATTTCTGTCCCCACACACAGGGTACCAACCTTGTTAACTGAGTGGGTCGAATGGGATTTAATGATTCCTTGAAAAAGGATGCTGTGCGCGCGTGTATGTCTCATCAATAATGCAAAGTTTTAATTGCAACATGAACACTGGAGCTTTATGAAGATTGTCCTTTGGAATGTTTGCTTTGCAAAATAATTGGTATCTCCCTGTGAGATAAGGGCAATATTAGTCACAAGATGTAATTCTGACAGCAAGTTTTACCGTTAGAAAGGAAAGAACAAAGAAGAAGCCTGGCGCTACGGTGACAGTGCGATTTTCAGGAGCAAAAAATGCAGATCTGAAGCCCCAGGGCTGGTGCAAATTGATTTCTTCAAGAGAAGGGATTGCATGACATCCATGATCATCCTTTGAGCTAATCGTTTGAGTGTTGTTCCTTGAATGTGCAGGCAATCTTGATGGAGAAGGGAGAAGTCTGCAGCTCGGCTAGCACAGTTTCTGGTTGTGGAAGTGAGAACATTCTGCTCGTCAAGTGTTTGAGCTGAGCAGCAACAAAAGACGAATGCGCAATAATCCTGTTAACAATGGTGCTCTTGGGTCTGGGACTGTAGGCCTGGTGAAGACAGACAGAACAGAAGAAGCGCTCCACCGGATTGGACCCATGGCCCATCCAATTCAGCAGACTGCTTTCATGGTGGCTGCCAATTGCACGTGGAAGTCCACCAGCAGGACATGAGCACACAAATTTATCTGCTTGCAGTCTCCCATCAGTTGGCCTTGGAAACACAGTACCTTCTAATAGCCATTTAGGGCATTTCCACATATATGACAACGAGATGCCTTGTCCCAGGACAAGCAACCCATCTCACTCTGGGATTGATTACTCCCGTACTGGAATAGGGCCATCCACATTTTTATAGATCATTCCATTCTGACCCTGGCTGCTGCCTCTGGAGGGCCCGTGGCTCCAAAGCTGAGGCTCCAAAGGCTAGGAATGAAAGTTCTTGGCCTTTGAAGCTTCTGGCCTGGCTGTTTCCAGGCTAGATCGAGCATTGGTGGTACTTCCTGGAAATGCCCCCAAATAGGTCACTCTTGGAATACTGGACATTGATCCAGTATGTTTGCCCTGGACTGGTTTATATCAAAATCTACAGTTATACTGGACTAGGGGACATTTTGTGCACCCTAGCTTGGTCCATGGTTTGTCCTAAGCAGGGGAAGCATAACAGAGGGTGTTGTAGGAGAATGGCATGGACTTTTCGGGATTTACTCTGGAACAAGTCTTCACTGCAGATAGGGTCATATAACCCTCAATCAGAAATGTCCTGCTGGATTTGCCCATGGCCTTTCTAGTTCAACAGTCTGCTCTTACAGTGGCCAATAGCTGCACCCGGAAGCCCATCAATGGAAGCACATGGTTTTCTTTACCTTGCAGTGTCTCAGTAGCTGCTCTTGGAGGCAGAACTCCTCCTGCTGCCTTCAGAATTCATAGTAACTGGTTGCCCAGAGTTCCATGAATTCATCCAGATCATATCTCCATCCATATCTCCATCCATCTGAACCACCTCTGATTTGGGTGGGTAAAAAGGTAAAATAAATATATGCATTGCCTCTGGCAGCCCATATTTCTGATCCATAGACTAGTGTTACCCAAACGTCTATCATCCATATTTCATCGTAACCCATCTTAACTGATTTTGCAATATCCATGCGCCACCCATATTATTATTGACCAAGGATAAGAACATAAGAACATAAGAGGAGCCCTGCAGGATCAGGCCACAGCCCATCTAGTCCAGCATTCTGTCGTACACACTGGCCCACCAGTTGCCCATGGGCATCTCAAGCAGAGACAAGGGCAAACCTTCTCCTGCTCTCAAATCCCAGCATTCTGCTTCTATATGTCTCCCACAGTCTACAGTCCCAGACCCAAGAGCACCATTGTTAACAGGAGTACCGTGTGTTCATCTCTTGTTGCTGCTCACCTCAAACACTTGACAAGTAGGATGTTCTCATTTCCACAACCAGTTCTGCACAAATATTCCTAACATTCAAAATTCGGCTGAATTCAGCCGAATTCGGACATTCGGATTCAAATCAAATGTTTTGATCCATTTGTATGAAACTTTGTATGGCATTCGTATTCTATTTGTATGGGATCCGTATGTTATTTGTAGGCATTCATATATAGGATCCGTATGCATTCGTATGGGATTAATATAGGATTGAACATTCGTGTCAAATATGAATCCTACCATAAAACGATCAAACGAATAAAAATTTTCTTGCATTCAATTTGATACAAATGAAATACAACCCCCCCGATTCCTGCACATCCTTATTACTGACAACTCCTTGTTTACAATTTTTTAATATCTGTGAAATTTAAAAAAAGTTTGCCTGCCTGCCATCTAAAATCACCTTATGCACTACCAGTGGGAAATCTGGCAGCTGGATAAAGTGAAAAGACAGCAACAATGTGGGGTCCCATTCCTTTGCTATTGTTGGTTTGGACCAGCACTGTCTTTGTGCGTTTTGGTGATCTGCACTCTGGACAGTGTAATTGCTCTTGAATTCCCAGCTGTAACACAGTACTAACTCTGCGCATGCGTGATCCGCTCTTTCAGCCACCAAGCATGCATGCCAGGTGGAGCTGCAATCATTGCTCTGTCCAGAAAGGTAAGTGGCTTCCTTACCTGCAACCAGTGGTGGGTTCTCTAACAACACTTAAAAGCACTTTGCAGAGCTATGGTGGAGTTGGCTATGATATATGATGCTATACATGATACATGGTAGGGGTATGCACAAATGTGTTTTTTGGCATTCGGTGTTAGAAAATCCATATTCGTACGAATAGACCCTTTCAAATTTGGTAAAATTCTATTTGATACAAATGTATTCATATAAATTGATACAAATATTTGAACAAATATCTATCAGCTAAGAACGAATACATATCAGATACGAACAAATACATATCCTATATGTATCCAAGGTACGTATCTGATACATATCCCATAACAAATCTGCCCTGAAAGCATTCAATCTGACCTGAAACCACTTTTAATACTCTCTCAATCCATGTTGAATGCACTCTCGATCCTTTACAGATGTGACTGGCGCAGCCTCATTCCCACCTCAAATGTCTGGACTACTTGTATGATTGTCTGGAAACATTAATATCCATACAAGTGTCAATGTATGAATATCGTAACATTCGATCCATGTGTGAATGTTCAAATTCATCCAAATTTATACAAATAATGAACATTACAAATATTCATGTATTACATGGTCCTGTCTGGATGAGGCCTGACTTTCAATCTCTATTTCATAGTAGCCTTGTCTGTATCACACATCCTTTGCCCTTCATCCCTCAGTCTACTACTGTATTACCTGTGAACCAGTTTGGTCTTGCAGTTAGAGTGTCAGAAACTCTTATTTAATAGTCTCCCAGGTTGATTCTCCACTTCTCCACAAAACCAGCTGGGTGACCTTAGGCTATGCAAAGTCTGAACATTCAAAGCCCTACCAACCTCACAGGGCGTCTTTGAGGAGAGAAGAACAGAAGGTTTGTCAGCCGCTTTGAGTGCCCATAAGGGTGAGAAAAATGGATATAAAAGCCTCCCCCTCCCTCTCCTCCTCTTCTTCTGAACAGAATGCCCTGTTGTAATGTGGCATCTCAGAATCTTTAAGCAATCAGTTATCTTGAGCACCCCACATATGAATGCTAGAAATAAATCTATCATTTAGACAATCTGATGCCAGGCTCTCTATTAGTGTTGACCAGATTGTTCCATCATAATTAAGACAGACTGGACAGAGAGGGAAATACAAAGTGTTGAATTAACTCTGGGATTGGCGTCGACTAGAAACAGAGATGGAAAACCTGCCTGATGATCTTAAATGAAATTTCTCCAGCTTCCAGTTCAATATTTGAAACATTTTTTTCCCATGAATATGTGCACAAACGTTGCATTATTTAGCTGGTTTCATATTTCTAGGTACTTGTAGGTTGACTCTTCACCCTTGTTGAAGAAGAAGAAGAAGAAGAAGAAGAAGAAGAAGAAGAAGAGACATGATGTTACCTTCCTAAGGAGAGTTGTCTTGTGCATAGGGATATTAGAAAATCTATCATTTGCACTGTGGGACTCAAAGAAGCAGGGAAAGCTGTTCTGCAGTGAGGGGGCAATATGAACAGCATAGCGATTATGTACTCAGCAGTAAATCATTCCAGACTTCTATACAGGATATGCTGCTCTCTACAACTCAGACACTTCCTGTTCAAGGAAGCCTTGAAAAAGGGTCTGGATTCTAGAAGTCTAAAATTTGTTTCAAAGTGAACATTAGTCCGAGGCACGTATTGATCACATATAGGCAGAGTTACTGGCCCTTTCTGATTTACCTTGGTTAATCCATATTAGCTAGATCTGTATTAGGTGGATCTGGATCAACCATAGGGAGAGGCATTTGCATTGAGTAGGCTGTGGGTTAGCAAATGTGTACTAAAGAGTGCTAGTGTGCATGTAAAGCACATTTATCTGGTCTACCACTAATTTGGATGAGCGGGCTCTTATCAGAGTTCTGAGCTGGATCTACTCTGCTCCCATGCAGAGTGTTCTTAGCAGCTCCTTGATCCAAACTGATGTGCAGATGACAGGAGACAATGTGCAGAAATGTCCCAGACCAGTGGGCCCAACTAAACCAGGTTACGAGAAGGCCCAGTGATCCAGATTACCTGGAGGTATGGGGCGGATCAGGACCATTGATGCTGATGGCACTGATCTGGCCCATGCCCCCTCATGGTTGAGAGGCTCCCAGGAGTTCTACAGACATCCCACCCCCATGCCTCCAAAGGCTAGGAATAACCGTTTCTAGCCCCTGAGCCTGTGGCCCTGGTCACATAAGTAGTTCAGGATAACCTCAGGTTGTCTTCAGGTTGTGTTACATTATTTTTATTCAGTTAGTTTTCCAAGCTGGCCTACTCTCGTTAGATCGTCTTAACTGGGGTCCTCATTTTTACAGGACTAAGGAGAACTCAGCCTGTCCTGGCATCCCAGACTGTCTTCTCTTCCTCAGTATGAGTGGGGGGTGGAGTGGGCTAAAGGAGGCTGAACTGTGCTATGGTGGGTGGGGTCCAGTCTTTCCTTTGGCAAATCAGCACATGTGGAGTTTGTGAGGCACCCCCCTTCTCTCCTCAGTTTATGTGTATGATTCCTCTATCTAGTGTTTTTATGCAAACTTATTATCATTTTTTAATTTAATTGCACAGAGAAGAAGAGCACATAAAAAAGGAAGGGGGGCATGGAGGTGGGGGAGCAGGCTTTAAAAAAGAAGCACCCTCGCCTCCCTTGGGTGACAGAATGGCATCCAATAAGAAAGGAGATAGATTTGGCACAGCAAAAGGGGTGGAGAGCCAAGCGTTCCATGGAGGAGGCTCAGGTTAATTGCTCAGAAAGGTGTGAGCAATGCAGCCCAAGGCGGGGATGGCCTGAGGACAACCTATGTGCGACCACTACTGGTATGACCTCAGTTCAAATGAATGAACAGGCCATCCTGTCTTATACTTGAGTGACCAGGGTCTAAGTGTGTTAGGGTTAAAGGGCCCAAAACTATGCTATACTGTACATGTCTTGCATTATACAATTGCTTTTACATTCTTGATTTTGTAATCTGACCCTATTGTTAAGGTAGAATGTAAATTAAATAAAACAAATAAATAGGGGGTTGCGCTGAAGCTCAGATTATCAGCTTAGACGTGCTAAAAAATTATTTAACTGAAAACTCTCGTTTCTCTTGAAGGATGGAAATTTTAGGGCAACGAGATGAATAGAGAGGCTGATGTTTGGAACAAGCAAACTCCAGTTTCAACAAAGTAGATTAACAGAAGCCATTTTTTTCCCAGTGTGTCAGAAAATGGGGCGATTAAATGAAGCTATTGGGAGTAATTTTCAAAACACTGCTTGGCTTTGAAGCTGTGATGAAAACAATGTGCGTGCAATATATTCCTGGTGCATCGTAGTGTAAGACATTCATTCCAGCTTTGTTTTAAGTGTCTTGTTTGCAACAAGGACATTTTGGAAAATGTACTAAAAGAGAGAGTCTTAAGTGGGAAGTCCTTCCACATGTAATTAATTTATGGAATTTACTGACTGAAGATAGAGCTGTAGCCCCTGGTCTGGGGGTGGTTCTAAAAACAGGATAATTAAATGTACATAGGAGTCTTGGACCACTGATAGCTATTAGCTATGACAGCAATATCATACCCTCAGTTTCAGAGGCTGTTGCTAGAAGACAGCAATGCTAGGCAGCCCTTGGCTGAAGGCTCTGTTTTAGGCTTTCTGGGAACAACTTGTTTGGAAGCTATAGATTTTGGACTAAGTTGGCTTTTGGGCAACACCCGTGTGGTCTCTTTGGACCATGCCACATGTGTGTTGGGCTCCGAGGACTCTGCATGCTCCCATGCACCATAAAAGGCCACACAGCTTCCCATGGCATGTGATGATCTCATGGCCCCTGCACCTGGCCTGCTCCCCTGGGAGCACTCTAGTGGTAGACTGCTTAAAAACAGCCCCTGTGCAGCCAGGCTGGGTCCCAGTTCTACAGACTCACCTCTACGGCCTCCAACTTCAAAGCAGGGGAATTTTGTGAGGGGAACTTTGAGGCCAATAAAGTTACCTCAGTTTGATTCAAATGTGGATTTCTGGTGTTCCAGTATGTGGTTGGTGGCTGCTAAAGGCAGTGTAGCTATGGCTAATGGAAGGTGGACACTTTAAAGGCAGTTCTGTGGAAAGCCACATGGAAACAGAGTGCACAGAACACTGAAGGTTATGCAGATGCTACTCAACCATGAATTGAGGGCCTGCTCACACTTACCTCGTAGTGAGTGCCAATGCACTCACTGCACATTGCTGCTCTAGATTTGACTAAACCCTCTGCAGCGACCACTGCCCAACACCATCCTGCCTGATAGTGTTTTACCACAGAATCACACTTATTCTGTATACTATGGCTCAGCATTGGCAGGCATCCCCCACATAACCCCCTTCCTTTTTCTCTGTATATAAACAGGAGGCTTTTCTTGCCAGCAGGCTGCTGGCCTCACTATATTGTTCCTATCACACTTAAAGGCACGGTACTCCTTTACAAGAATACTCTTTTATTGTTTCCAATCAAAGCCAGAAGTCAAATGGATATTTGTTTTATTGTAACAATCTTCTTAAAAGGGCAAACAGTCTTGAACTTCATACACAGAACTCTGAAATATTTTCTATTCTTAAATAGAACGCACCGAAATCAAGACTCTTTAACTAAGCTTCCCTCAGGTAAGCTAACAGCCCGGTTCCCCCCTGATCACCCCTTAGTGAGTTACCCCAGGCAAAGACCACATGCTTTAGTTACAGGTCCTTATATAGTCTCTGCCCAAGCTGTCACCCAGTCCTGATTGGCTCTAGCATGGAGCTAGCTCCACCGCCCTCAGGAACTTAGCAAGCCATGCCCCTCAACCATCAAGCAGCTGATAGCATGGGGCTAAAGTTACCTACTCCTAACTTACCTTTACATATGGTCGTCACACCCTCTCTGCTAAAAGCAACATCCACACCCTCTTCTGGGTGTGGCATGGCTAGTCAGTACGGCAGTGTGACTGTGTTTGCTCAGTCACATGAAATGTCCAGATCAGCATGGCAGTGTCCAAGCACTTGCTGTGTGTTGCTTTAGTGATTGCCATGGTCATTAGCACTTCAAATGCTGCTGGCCTGAAATGGGACTTTACCAGTGCTTGAAGTGTGAATTGCCACTGCTGTGGTATTAGGCTGATAAGTGTGAAAAGGCCCTGAGAAATGGGTGGAGCACTATCCCCCTTTACTGAGCAATTTATCAGTGATTCCGTACTGTTATAAACTACACACACACACATGAAAATGTCTTCTTTTGATTTTTAATTCACATTTTGCAGCCAGATTTCATCATTACGGCTTCAGCCACTGAAGAAGACCTTTGAATTTTTGTTTTATTTATTCAAATATTTATACTCTCCCATTCACCCAAAGGTCTCAGGGCAGGACAGAACAACAGAAAGTCAAAACACATCTGGCATTGATTAATATTCCTTCTCTTTAGATTGTGCTCCTGATCACTTGAGAGTCACGGATACAATTTATTTATCTCTGGAGGAGTGGCCCTCAGAAATTGCACAGTCATAAGCATCTGCTCAACTTTTGATTTATTGATTTTGGTTACTCCTATGTCATCTCTGAGGGGAAGTTTCTGTTACAGCTTTATATTGTTTATTTTTACAGATATGTCTCTTGTGACCACGATTCAGATCTTCCAGTGTGGTTGAATACTTTAAATTTCTGGAAAATATGTACTGTTATCTATAATATATTTAAGCATTTGTGTGGTTCACTTTGTATTATAAAGTCTTACATGTTGAGTTTTGTTGAATTGTTACGGTTTTTATTATAGGTGCTGGGAGGTGGGGAGACCAAAGTAGCTACCTCGGCGTCCCCTGTCTTTGAGGGAAGTTAGCATTGCTTCAAAGGAATGAAGTGGATTGTGCACACAGGTGGAAATGACAAGAAGAATAGATTAAGGCTGTCATCAGGCACAGCAGAAGAAACATCTCTGAGACGTCATTGAGGCAGCTTAGGCCCTGGTCAGACTTATATGAGACAGGACATCCTATTCATAATTCAAACTGAGATCGTACCAGCTCTGTTTATACCTAGATCATTATAGATCATCCTCAGGCCATCCCCACTCTGGGCTGGGCTGCATCAGTCACGCCTTTCTCCATGATCAACCTGAGCCTCCTCCATGGAACTCTTGGCTCTCCACCCCTTTTGCTGTGTTAGATCTATCTCCTTTCTTATTGGATGCTGTTCTGTTATTCAAGGGAGGTGAGGGTGCATATTTGTGGATCTTTTTAAAAACCTGCTCCCCTACCTCCATGCCCTCCTTCCTTTACTATGAGTTTTTCTTCTTTGTCACTGAGAATGCCCTTCCATTTGTAAAGATCTGAAGGTTACAGCATTGCCAAGAGGAGTTCAATGCAGATCTTAGGCAAGGGCTGGCCTGTATAGGAGGAGGTGTTCCTTTAGATATTTGGATTGGCACAAGGGGCGTGTAGACCTCCTCCCTGGGGGCTGTTACCTGCCAAAGTGTCTGAGGCCCTTTCTGCGCTTACCTTAGTTCCTTTATATTAGCTAGATCCATCTTCGCTAGATCAAGATTTGCCAGATTTGGATTGACCATAGGCACTGAGTAGGCTTTAAAACAGCAAATGTGTGCTAAAGAGTGGTATCAGGGATGTAGACCATATTTATCTGGTCTTCCACTAGTCTGGATTAATGAGCCCTTAGCACAGTTCTGATCCAGATCTACTCTATTCCCTTATAGGTGATATGTTCTTAGCAGCTCCTTGATCTGAGGCCTGTTTGCACTATGGTCTCTAGTGCATAATTAGCGCACCTCTGAGGAAGAACATACACGTACTGAATAGGCCGTAACAGCCTCCGAGCGTGCCCTCTCCCCCCAGAAGTGCACTAATATTTGATTAGGTGTCGAGCATGAAATCGTGCTCCACACCTTAACCAATGTCACCTAATTACTTACCTGAAGCATCCAGCGGCATGACCATTCTCTCTTGCCAGTGCTCCAGGGTCGTTTGAGGTGTCGCACAAGCCTGCTGGCACCTCAGATGACTGTAGACACGACTGCAAATGTGCAGAGTGTCAGGATCATCAAGGTGGTGGCACTGACGCATGCGCAGCCCAGCCTGCCAAAATGGTGGTGCCCAGAGGAGGACCGGGCCCTGGGGTCAAATAAGGTGAATATCCAATCCCGGGAGGAGGGAGCGGGTAAAGCTGACTTACGCTCAAGGGCGAAAGCTAGTCAATGTTGGGTCATCACGCTACTTCCCCGTCCAGTGGATGGGAAGGGTAGTGTGAAAACACCTCTGGATTAACAAGTTAGTACAGAAAGGGCCTTAGTGAGATGTGGCAGAAGAGGCAGAAGCTGGAAGAGCTTGGATCCCTTGTGAGCAACTGTGAATCAAATTATAAAGGTGGTGACCGGCGTGTAACTTTTGTGTTGTTATTATGTGAAGGCAATGTTTAATTAACCTCTGCTTTAAAGCTCTTGAGTTTCCATGTAGACCTTCCTGAAGAGCCACAATTGTTTTATATATTTCAGATAAGCTTGAATTAGTTGGAAGAATACAAAGAAAAGCATGCTCTGTAGCTAACTGGAGCCGTGTCATCTTCATCCAAGTGCACGATTTGTGTATGGTGTCACAGGAGGGTTTTGATGATGGAAGGAAAGGGTGTCATCATTTTTATTTTTTTATTTTTTTGGTCCTAGCTGGAATCCTCCCATTTATATCTAGATGTGGCCTTTGCAAACATTGATCTAACAGGCTAATTTGTCAGCTTATTGTGGTGCAATTTCTCTGTAGGTCCCACCACTGCTTCTGTGTAATGTGTCAATTGACCTTTGGCAGATGAAGAAAGCTGACGAATCTTTCCTAATTTGGTTTGTACACCTCTTCTGTGGACTCCAGAAGCTCCAACAAGGGGCATTTGTTATCTCCCAATATGATGTTTGCTGCAGTGTGCTGAATAAGGATGTGAGGAATTGCGGCCGTTATCTTTCGAACTAACTGCAGTGGTGTGTTCCACAACCATCCTGGCAGGGTTTTTGTTCCCATGAATGAATAGGCTATAAATCTGCCGGGTCTGACATTAGCAGTGCAGCTTGCAAGTATAAAGGGAAAATTTGCAGGAGAATCTTGTGGTCTTTGCTAGCTTGGAAAATGAGTTCAATAAAATGGAGGTGATCACTGCTTATTTATAGAGCAAGTGGATACATTCTGCCCTGCCTGTCAGAGCCTAACTTAGTGTCCCCTCATTTATACTCATTCTGTAAAGCAAAAACACAGAACTGTGAAAAGGACCATACAATGCTTGTACATCAGGCTCAGCCTCCGTGGTGAGAAAGAGAGGAAGATGGAGGAGATGTAAAAACCTTGCTCTTTGGTTCAGGGAAAGAGATTTTGGATTGTCTGGTCAGGAAACCAGAGGTTGTTTAGATGTTTGTTGTTCTTGTTGGGTGCCATTGAGTTGTGGCTGATGCCTTGATGATTGCATGGACGCCTGCCTGGGTACGTCTATGCAGTTTTCTTGGCAGAGATATAGAAGTGGTTTACCATCATTTACTTCTGGGGAGAGACTGAGAATTGAACTGCAGGCAGATGCACTGTGGAAATCTCTTGTATGGACTTAAAGACAGAACATGAGTAAGCCAAAGGAGTCTTTCTGCTGGAAAGCATTGGTAGATGGTCTTTAATTGTGAGATATTTCAGGAATGATAGAAATAAAAGAAATGCCCTGCTCTATTGGACCCCTTGCCCATCTGGTCCAATAGTTTGTTTTCATAGTGGGCACCCAATTCCATTGGAAGCCCATGACCAGAGTCCGGCTTCCTAACCACTAGACCAAACTGCCTAGGAAAAACAACTGGGTTTTGTGCTCCACCTGTGGGACTGGAGTCCTTGCCACACCCTCCACCAGGCTGGATATAAAGTGTGAGATTGGAGCCTTTGCCACGGCCCCCTCAAGGTGTAAGTTCCAGCTAAAAATGGAAGAACAGAAAATCAGCTGAGTCCGTGGTTGCTGCCACTGGGTTGCAATTTCTGTTTGGTATCTCCTTTGACATTTTTGAGTTCTCTTGTACTCATTGGTCCTATTGTTTATTTTCTTATTTGATACTGTGCACTGTAATTTCTTCGATTACATAGATGATTAGAATTCTGTACATTGCTTATGATGTATATCTGATGTTTTATTTATTGAAATGGATTTCTTTACTTGCTGTATTTCTCTGATGTGGTGATTGTATATGTTATTTTGTGCCACCTTTTGGTATTTATGTATGTAAATAAAATTTCCCATGCTTTTTCTGTGAAATTGGAGTGGGACTTCAGCAAATGGGGGTGGGGAGACAGTGTTTTTTTCAGTCACAAAAATAATGTTCTGCAATCTTGTTGTATTATCTGTATTACTGTGTATTATCTGTAGTTTTCGACATTTGATCCGATTTAAATTGAATATTTGAATGTCTAAATTCGTACAAATAGAGAAGAACTGAATGTACTGAAATTCAAACCAATTTGAATACATTCGTATATATTCACATGAATATTTGATACATATTTAATGAAATGAAGACAAGTTGGCTTTTCCACCCTGCTTTCCTCGCCCATTTAAGGGGACTCAAAGTGGCTGACAAACCTTCTGTTCCTCTCCCCACAACAGAACACCCTGTGAGGTAGGTGGGGCTGTGAGAGCTCAGAAGAGAGCTGTGACTAGCCCAAGGTCGCCCAGCTGGCTTCATGGGGGAGGGCAGAATCAAACCCAGTATTCCCAGATAAGAGTCCAGCTCCCTAACCACTAGACCAAACTGGCTCACTGGTTGACAACATTCATATGTATCCATAGGCATCTGTACACATCCGTACTAATCCAGTTTTCATCCCATATGTATCTGTACGGATGTGTATGGATATGAATAAGATGTGTATGGGTACATATGTATAGTGTACGTGCCCATTTCCATACGAATGTCCAAATTATTTGTATGAATGATTTTGAAATATTTGTATTCATTCAAATATTAAAAAATGAATGTCTGAATTCATCCAAATTTGATTAGATAATGAATATTTTGAATATTCTTGCACATCCTTAATCTGTACTATGTTTCATGAGGCATATACAGGTTTCTGGCTGGAAGCCATGGTTTGAGCTTGCTGAAGTACATTTCAGTTGACGATGCAGTTTGAGGCCATCAAAGAGAAGATTCCTGCGTTGAACGTCACTGTTCCTGTTGCAAAGTATTCAAAGAAAATGTTTTATTACTAGCCACACTATCACCTATAACGTGCACTGTATTTCTCCAAATGTTTGCTTTGTTCTCCCTAAGGAACTGCATTACAAAATTCAGGGGGGAAATGCGGATTTCCAAAGATTTTTGATTTGGAAAGGGTAGATTGGATTACCCCAAAATACTTCCTCTCTTATCCTCAAGCTTTCCCCGTGATCTTTCCAAGAGAACCAAAAGTGAGATATTCTCCGGGGGTCATGGGTAGCCTTTACCCTTTGGCCTTCTCAGAATCTCAGTTTTTGTAGTAGCTCCTTTCCCTTAATCCACACGAACACACCCACACACCCACACACGCACAGGCATGCATGCACAGTGTAACTGTAGGTGACAAGTCATAAGGAAGCTTATTACCTCAGGCTGGATCTGCCCCTATCATTACTGCCTACCATGTTTCCCATGTGATTTACCGTAGTTAAGAAGTTGTAACTCAAGGAAAGTAATTAAAGAGCAGTAGGCGGAATATCATTCTGCTGTGACTAATAAGCACCTGCCATCACTCTTTATGATTGGGGGTGGGGAAGAGGATAATCTCCCCCTGCTCTTCATTTCATGGGGCTGTAAAGAGAGCGGCAGATTACACAATGCAAAATCACGTTCTGATATCAGCTCACTGACTGGACTTCGTTCTGCTGATTGGCCATGGTTCCACAGAAGAAACTGAAAGTGACTGGAGGCATCGTACTAGCACAGCTGCAGTGTCTGAAAGTTCCTCCTGATGCCACCACTGCTAAAAAAAAAAATGTCCATGGCCCTATTCCGTTGGGAAGGTGTTGTTCCTCGAGCCAGTTTGGCCTAGTGGTTAAGGAGCCGGACTCTTATCTGGGAATAGCGGGTTTGATTCCACACTCCTCCACAAACCAGCTGGGTGGCCTTGGGCTAGTCACAGCTCTCTTCTGAGCTCTCACAGCCCCACCTGTCTCACAGGGAGTTCTGTTGTGGGGAGAAGAACAGAAGGTTTGTCAGGCACTTTGAGTCCCCTTAAATGGGTGAGAAAAGTGGGGTAGAAAAGCCAACTCTTCTTATTCCTCTATGAAGCCAGCTGGATGACCCTGGGCTAGTCACAGCTCTTTTCTGAGCTCTCACAGCCCCACCTGTCTCACAGGGAGTTCTGTTGGGGGAAGAAGAATAGGAAGCTTTGTCAGCCGCTTTGAGTCCCCTTAAATGGGTGAGAAAAGTGGGGTGGAAAAGCCAACTCTTGTTCTTGTTCTTCTTGTTCTTCCCCCGCTTGGGGGGACAGTCTCCATCATCCCCCTATTTGGGCCTCTAGAAAGAGTTGCTCGTCTTCTGGGTGTTTTGAGGCCAGTGTGTGAAGAGAGTCTTGAGTAACTCTGACGTGGCCCATTTCTTTGCTGTGGCTTCACCAACCACCCTATCTTAAGAGACTGCCCTGCCTGCACGGGCTCACAACGCGTCACACTCAGCCTAGCAACAATGGAGTCAGGGAGACACATCGACTGGCACCGGCCAGGTCTCACAAAGGACACCACGGCAGAAGTGTCCTCCCTCCGGGGCGTTTGGTGGCTTCTGTGGAGCCATAGATGATATTTAGGAAGAGCTTAAATATCAAAGGAGCCAGAGCAACCAAGGGCTACATTGGCTTCCAAAAACTACAGCTTGCTTTTGTCAGACTCCTCCCTTCCTCCCACCTTTTCAACAGCCTATCTGCACTTCTTGTGTCACTTTGACAAAACTGCTCTTTAATTTTTCATAGCCCCCCCCAAAAGAAGTGTTGCGTTATGTGCTTTAATTCACTCTGCATTCGTATCTCCGTGGCCACATTAAGAGCCTTAAGACATTACCCAGAACTGCCTTTGACTTTGCAGTCGGCTATATATAGAGAGATCTCATAGTACGTGTTTAAATAGTCTTTTTATGGGAAGAAATTCATCCTCGGAAGACTTCCCTCGAGTTTTGCACCTGCAAAACCACAGGCCTCTTGCCAATTAATTATGTCTAACACCAGACAGCTGCCACGAGAATGCCACAGATATCTTCAGCAAAGCTTTAGTGTGCACAAAGTCTCCCAGCCTGGCACCTTAGAGAAGATCGTTCTCTTATTTCCCATGTCAAGTTACCAATCAGGACAATTAGTGGTATCATCATCAATGCTCTCTGGAATTGGGAGATGAGCAGGGCTATTGATATGATCCCTCCCAAGTGCCCTCGTCATGCTCATGGAGCCAGAAAAGCTCCTTGGTACTCCATGGAGCTATGGGCTATGAAACAGGAAGGTTGATGGCGAGAGCGTAAATCTGGCATAAATCTGGCTGTCAGTCTGACCAAACACAGGTTAGAGCACATTATTGTGCCTACCATGTGGCGGTGACAGCAGTGAAAAGGAGTTCTACCATTGAGTCTTTGAGTAGCTGTCCAGCAGAACTCTTTAGAGTGGTAAATGGCCCTATAAAACCGAGCTTGAAGCAGCGTGAGCCAGGGCCAAACAACATCTGCTGTGACAAATTTGCAAAGCACTTTGAGGACAAAGTCGCTCAGATTCGTAGGGAATTAGATGTCACAATTGGACATAGTCCAAACGAGGTGTCCAGGGAACTGTCTGGTCCAGTTTTCTTGGATCAGTTTCAATTATTGTGGCCTGAGGGTGTGGACAAGCTGCTTGTGGGGGGTGCGGCCAATGACGTGCCCTCTGGATCCCTACTCCTCCTGGCTGATAAAAACTAGCCGGCAAGGTATGATTGGGTGGATCCAGGAAGTAGTGAGGGTAGGTGTGGTTCCACTGCCCCTGAAAAAGGCTATGGTGTGCTCCTTCCTGAAGAGAGCTTCCTTGGACCCAGAAGACTTAAATAACTATTGCCCAGTGGCTAACATACCTTTTTTAGGCAAGGTTCTAGAGAGGGCTGTCGCTGCTCAACTGCAGACATGCTTGGAAGAAGCTGATTATTTAGATGCATTTTAATCTGGCCTCAGGCCCGATTATGGCATGGAAACTGCCTTGGTCACCCTGGTTGATAACCTCCTCTGGGAGAGAGATGGGGGGAATGCTACCCTGTTGGTTCTCCTGGACCTCTCAGCGGCTTTTGATATCATTGACCATGGTGTCCTTCTAGAAAGGCTACGGAGCTTAGGAGTCGAAGGCAGTGCTTGGCATTGGTTCTGCTCTTATCTCCAGAGCTGATCTCAGATAGTGGTTGTGGGAGATACAGTTTTGACACCCTGAGAATGCACTTGTGGGGTTCCCCAGGGGGTCTATCTTATCTCCCATGCTATTTAACATCTACATGAAGCCGTTGGGAAAGGTCACCAGGTGATTTGGAGTGAGGTGTCATCAGTATGCAGATGATACCCAGCTCTGTCTCTCCATACCATCTGAATCAGGAGAGGTGGTTGAAGTGCTTGACAGGTGTCTGGAGGTGGTAATGGGCTGGATGAGGGTCAAAAATTGAAGCTGAATCTAGACAGGACAGAGGTGCTGCGTGTCACAGGGTCTCGGGTCTGTGTGGTTGGGAGACACCCTGTCCTGATGGGGTTGCAATACCCTGGAAGGGACAGGTGCACAATTTGGGGGGACTCCGCGCTAATGCTTGAAGCCCAGGTGGAGGCTGTGGCCAGGAATGCCTTCTCCCAACTACGGCTGGTGCGTCAACTGAAGCCTTTTCTGGACAGAGACAACTTGGCCACAGTTATCCATGCTCTGGTAACTTCTAGATTAGACTATTGTAATGTGCTCTACATGGGACTGCCCTTGAAGACAGTTCAGAAGTTTGCAGCTAGTGCAAAATGCAGCCACCAGAGTGCTGACCGGAACATCTAGCCGAATGCACATCACACTGGTCTTAGAAGTGTTGCATTGGCTGCCAATTCACTACCGAGACCCTAAATGACTTGGGTCCCAAATTTCTTAAGGAATGACTTCTTCCATACTGACCTGCCCATGCCTTAAGATCTGGATGTGAGGCCCTCCTGGTTGTCCCATTGCCCTCAGTTGTGAAACGGGTGGGCATCAGGGAAAGGGCCTTTTTGGTAACGGCCCCCAGATTATGCAATAGTCTTCCCCTCAAGGTGCGTCATGTCCCTTCTCTGTATATATTCAGGAAGGCGGTGAAGATGCACCTCTTTTCCCTGGCCTTTGGCTAATGTGTTTAATTCTCTCCCCTCCCCCCCCTACTGCACATATTATTATTTTAATATTTAAAAATTTGTTTTAATTATGCTGAATATTTTAAGTGTTTTCATGTATATTATCATTTTTAATATATACTGATCTGTAATCTGTTGTTTTAAAGTTGTTACCTGCCCTGAGACCTTTGGGTATAGGGCGGGATAGAAATATAAATAATAAATTAAATAAATTACATCTTATTAACTTTCAAAATATAAAGCTACCACATTCTGTTAAATGTTCTTAAACAGTAAGATGTAGCACACAGACTCCTGGTCTCTTTCACAATGACTACCAATTATTATTTGACGTTCAGCTCCTCTTGCCTTTTTTCATTGATCTTCTCCCAATGGAAGTCTTTTATCAGACTTCAAAACCTATGGTTATTAAGTTCTATTCTGTGTTTAGAAGAAAATCAATAAAAGGTTGCCAATTCTTCAAAAAGTTTACCACCATCTTATTTCTTAACAACGTCAATTTCTCTGCCTCTGGAAAGTCCACCATTTCTCAATAGCCAGTCTCTTGGCCAGTACCCATACTTGCTGCAAGAATCATTTATTGCAGTAATCCCACCATTGCCGCCATCATCATCATCATCATCATCATCAATCACTTTTGGGTATGAAGCTGCAAGGAGACAGGACCAGATGTGCCAAGTCATGACTGCCAAGACAACAGCCAGCTGCATGGCAAAAGTTGCCATGACCATTGCTATGGGTGATTCTGATGGCTCAGAATGGACCATCCACACTTCGAGCACCCTTATGTTAGTTGGGGATTGCACCGGTGTTTGCAGTGTGAATGCCGGCCACCATCCCTGAACTTAACTTCATCAGGATGGTATAGTGATGCCATCCTCTGAAGTGAAGTGTGAGGCATCCCCAAGAAACTTCAGTGTGCTAATCTTTGGACTTTTGAGGCATTAGTTTTCACTAGGATTCACTTTTAGCGCAAGCATCTACATTCCCTTGCTTATAAACTAGCACAATAGATTGCTCCTGCTGGGAGCTTGCCAGACAACACAAATCATTTGAGGAGTTTAACATGCCCATTCTGTAACAAATGCCCAATTTAATGGCTGCGTTTAGGTGTTTGAGACCCCATAGTGTTTGTAGCAACAGTGATGGCTCTATTATGATAATGCAAGAAAGCTACATTATGAAATAAATGCTTTTTAAGGTTTTCCTTGGCAACATAATGCAAGGCTCATTCTGCATGTTGCTACTAAAGAATCAAAAACAGTTTAGTAAGTGGATGGGAACACTGTTTCTTGTCAACTTGCTAATGGATCTGCTGTTGTTTCCACACTTCTGTTTCCTTAATCATTGAAAAATTGTGTTTTCCCCTCTTCCTCATTGCCACACCACCAGTTACTTCTTCACTCGATAGAAATCTCCTCTTCATCCTTTGCGCATTAAAATTATGCCAGTTTTAGTAAGTTTTGAGTCATTTGCTTGGTTCTTGGCAATTGAAAAGAGTCCATCTTTCTTGATTAATAACACAGCGTTTAATAAGAGAAGTTCAGCTGCTGGCAATGTACTGGAGCTTGAACAAATACAGAAGAATTTTTGTTCACTGATCGGACAGAAAGCATGCCTTTGGTAGATTTAGTCTATAGGCTGAACTCAACATATTTTTAATGGGGGGGGGTCAATAAATAGGCACAAAATGTGTTGAGATATCATCTGCTCACCCTTTATACCTGCTGTGTTTCTACATATATATTTAAAACATAAGCTCCAATGTTTGTCATTCTGAAGAGACAATCCTTTGCAGATGATTACTTTAGTGACTTGGGCCCCAAATATCTAAAGGAATGCCTTCTCCCATACCAACCTGCCCGTGCCTTAAGATCTGGAGGTGAGGCCTTTCTGGTTGTCCCACTGCCCTCAGTAGTGAAACAGGTGTGCACCCAAGAAAGGGCCTTTTTGGTAATTGCCCCCAGGTTTATGGAACAGTCTCCCCCTCTAGGTGCATCAGGCTTCTTCTCTGTATATTTTCAGGAAGGCGGTGAAGACACACCTCCTTGCCTTGGCCTGTGGCTGGTGTGGTTATACTTTCCACCCATTGCAGATAATATTTTAACATTTAGGTTGTTGTTTTCATTATGGTGAATTTTTAAAATGTTTTTATGGTTATTATGGTTTTTAAGACATATTGTTTGTAATCTGTTGGATTTTAAAGGTTGTTACCGCCCTTAGACCTTCAGGTATAAGGTGGGATAGAATTATAAATAATGGGGGTTTTCCCACTAGCACTAAGTACCCATTAGGGACCCATTAGGCTCAGAGCAGGAAGACCCCATTTCCACTGCAGACCCCATTAAAGCCACATTTGTTTCCATCACTTCTAGGGAAATCCAGATTGAATGGGTCCTTTAATAAGGTCTACAGGAAATCCAGATTATATGGAGTATGTTTCCACTGTGGGCAGGCTAACACCCATTGCTATTGGGTGCTGCACTGCCCGTGGGATACCTCCCTTAATCCAGATTGACTAGATCCAGGGGTGTTTTTCCACTGTCACTAGAAGTACCCATTAACTACCCATTAATGGGTACAAAAATGCCATTACGTACCTGTTAATGGGTACTTAATGGATACTTCTAGTGACAGTGGAAAAATACCGCAGATTAGTCGAAGGACCCATTCCTTAGATCCGGATCATCTTAGACCCAGATTATTGGAGGTCAGTGGAATGCCCCCCCCCAATAAATAAATAATGAATGGGGGTGATGGAAACTGAAGATAATGTGGGAGACCAAGGCCTTGGCAGCAACTTCCATAAGAACAAAAGTCAAAGCAAGCCTGAAAATGTGTATTCTGGTTTGGTTGCTTTTGCCTTTGTGTTGTCAGCTGTGCTTTGTTACTTGATCAAAATCCCCAGCATGGGCAACTGTTCTGTACTGTGGTAGGCCATGCTGGAGACACAGGGGCGCATGGAGGTCTGCTTTGCCTGTGTGATCACACTATACACGAGCATGATGCACTAGGGATGTGCACAATTTTTTTTTTTTGGCATTTGACCCGAAACAAAATGAATGTTCAAAAAATCATATTTGTATAGATAGATCATATTTGAATGTGGTGAAATTCTATTTGATATTAACCTATTCATACATATTTGTGCGAACATTCATAACATATCTGATATGAATAGATATGTATCTGATACGTTTCCTCAGTTTAATGAATGTCAGAAGCATTCATATTCCTTCGAATGTTAGCATGCAAACATCATAGCATTCAGTTCAAGTTTGAATGTCCACATTCGGCCATGTTTCGCCGAATTCCAAATGCTACGAATATTTGTGCACCTACCTATGATGCACACAGATGTGGAACACTGGTGGTAACTGTGTTTTATGTACAGGTGAGCTCTCAGCACCTTTTAAATGGGTCTTGCCTACTTCTAAGTAGCCGCAGGTACCATGGACAGTCCCAGACCTCTCTGAATGATTTGATTTTTGTCATCCTCAGTTTGATGCGAGCTTGATGGAATATTAAATGCAAGGTAAATAAATGAATGAATAAACCCTCTTGAAGAAAAGTATATAATTTATCCCATAGTAAAAGATAATTCATAGACATCTCATGCAACAGCTGAAAAAAAAAAGAAGTAATGAAACTCCTTGGAAAAACAAATGAACTATCCTAACCCTCTTGTTAACATTACTCTTTCTCTTCTGAGTCCTCGCATCTTTGTGTCAGGTGTCTGTAGAGCAACATAACTGAACTATTTTTTACAGGGACGTCTTTATGTTACTTTTAAATTTATCCCTGTAAGTTGGGGTTTCATGCTGCCATTATTCTGTTCATTCGTATAAAAGAACATGGTTGCTCTGGCGGTCTGTAGAATTAATGGCCAATGTGTTAAGGACTTTCTACATTTTAATTGCAGGGAACTGAAAAAAGAAAACTCTTGGCAAATAAATGATTTATTAAATTATGGAATCCTGTTTGTGTGGCTGGGCTGTCACATCTGATCTATATGTATGAAAGGGAAGGAGAGAATGCTAATGTATCTTTGGCTGCTGCTGGACCAGAGATGAAGCCATTGTGTTATTTCCAAACACATTTTTCAGTGGCGGCAAATATTCTTTTCACTTCCCTGCAATAAGCCAAAACCAGGATAATCCTTCTAGAGTGGTCTTGGTATTGTAAGATTTTCAGCTTTTCCCTCCTTTTTTTTTTTTTTTTTACATGCATGCTTACCAAAATTCTGGCTGGAAAGATGCAGCAGATTTTCCTAAACATATCTCTTCCTTCTTATCCTACCAAATAGGTGTTCAGATTTGCAGTGGTTTAAACAACTTTTTCTATATTGACTTACTTGTTAAGGAAACCTGATTCATTTTTGGAACTGCAGCTCCCCATGTGCTCTGACTCATTTCCAGGTTCATAATGCATGATGTGCTCAGTGATGTTCTGTTATACAGTCAGACCCCTGTATCTGCTGATTTGGTAACCACAGTTTCAGTTAACCACAGTTACAGGATCGGCCCCTCCCCAGTGGGCACCATAAGGGAAAGGCACCAAGAACTGGAAGGTCTATTTTGGCCTCCAGAAGGTCTACTTTGACCACCACAGAGCATTGGAAGGAGGAGGCTGGGAGGTGTCTGATGGCTTTGCACACCTATTCCAACACTCTCTGGAAGCCAAAATAGGCCTTCCAGAGGCCAGAAAAGCCGTTCCAGTTCTCAGGTTTGATGACCCCAGTACCGGAAGGCCTGTCTGCGATTATCCACGGTTTCAGGTAACCATGGTAGGAGCTGGAACATATTCCCAGTGGATAGGGGGGTTTGATTGTATTCTGCACTTTTTGCAAGAGGGAGGAAGTCTCCAGGGGGAGGATCATTCCTGACCCAGTCTGGATGCTGCTGGCAGTGAATGGCTGTTGGCATGGAGGTTGGAGGCCTCAATCAAATTGTGAGGACTTGGAGTTGCCTTTCTCACTACCCCCTAGAAGATATTTGTGTATGAAACTTTCCTACAGAAGCTGAATTTCCTGATCTGGAGATCCTGGAGGTTGCATCACTTCCAGTGTGTGTGCCCTAAAACTCTAAGAGGCTTTCTGCATTCAACTTTGGACCAGGTTAGCAAAGGGTCCAGGGTAGGGATGGGCGTGAATGGCTTTTTTGGCATTCGATTTGCATCGAATTGAATAAGAAAATCCGTATTCGAATGTGGTAGGATTCTATTTGATACAAATATATTTATACGAATTCTTACAAATATCCAATACAAATGCATACATATCTGATATGTATCACGTAACATATCCGCTCTGAAAGTGTCAAATCAGCCCTGAATCCACTCTCAGTCCGCTGTTAAACCGTGTTGAATGCACTCTGGATCCATTGCAGATGTGACTAGCAAAGCCGCTTTCCCACCTCTCTGTTTCACGAATATTCTGAATTTTCATACGAATGTTCCAAAACATTCATATCCATATGAACATCAATGTATGAATGTTGTAACATTCGATTCGTATACAAATGCATGAATTTATATGAATTTGTACAAATAATGAATGTTATGAATATTTGTGCACATCCCTAGTCCAGAGACCTCTATTCAACACTCTGGTGTGGTTTATGTGGAGGTCATGCCCCCTCCTAGCATGCTGCATCCACCTTAGATGAAACATAACCTAGTCTAGATGGCCAAAATGGCTGCCTAGACCGAGATACTGGTAGACCTGTTTTTAACAGGTTTACTGGTAGTCCAGGGGCCTCTGTAATGGAAGAGGGAGATATTGAAAAAGGCATTAGGGGTGTGCACGAATGTAATTTTTGAGATTCAACTCGAACTGAATATCTGAAAATTCAAATTCATTTGAATGTGTACTTTAGAATGTTTTCACATTCGATTCGATTCAAATACATTTAAATCTATTTGCGCAAATTTTCAATCCAGATTTGCACACGTGCCCGTATGCATCCACATGCATCCATACACATCCGTACGCATCTCGTATGCATCCCAGTTTCATCTTATACGGATCTGTACAAATGTGTATGGACGTGGGAAAATGCATATTGGCAAGTACGCATTGTGTACGTATCTGTACACATACGAATGTCCAAATAATTCGCATGAATAGATTTGAAATTTGAAATTCGTTTGAATGTTTAAATTAGAATTCATATGTCCAAATCCAAGTGAATTCCATTGAAGTTCAAATGTTCTGAATATTTGCGCCCCTCCCTAAAAGGCATGCTCGGCTCTCTTCTGGCCCTTGGTGTTTTCTGCTGAACAGAGTCCTGGATTCCTGTGGGTTGAGACAATTGTGCTGCCACCTATTGATGGCTTGCAGTTTGCATACATTTTGCCTACACCCATAGATTTGCCCATCTTTCTATAAGGTTTTCTTTGGTTGCTTGGCTTTTGTTTCTTTATTTTGGTTGGCATATAGTAATATGTTCTTGATACTACGTTGTGTGGGGGTAAACTTTGCTAAACTCTAACAACACACACACAATAGCCACAAAAGAAGTTGAGGGCTGTGATTTCGTATGCATTGTTTTGTTTCTTTCATTAATTCTTCCTGCCATGCCGTATGCTCAGATGAACAATAGCCTTGCCCTGCAAAGATCAATACTAGATCGCTGATAGTGCCTATCTAGTCAAAGAGTAGATTATTTGATAAATGGGGTGGTCCATATGTTTTGACATTTGTTAGCTGTATAGCCCAGACCAAACCAGCCAAACTAGAGTTCTATCTTTCTTTTTTTAAAAAACAACCAAAAACAGAAGGAGTAAATAGAATATTTCCTCCTTAGTCAAGCTTCTCATATATTCTAGCCTTAAAAAAACTGCAGGTAATGGATTTCTTGTGTAAGGCAAAAGAACTCCAGGGCAGCAACATTGGAGAGTGAGTTTGGTTTTGAAATCTCAACCTTTAACCTTTGCTGGCAAAAATATAGGACAGAAGATGCAGTGTTGTGTTCTGATTGTAGCAGTGGTTGCTAACATTTAGCCCCCTGGATGCTGTTGAACCTCATTCTTCATTGGTCCAGTGAATGTGACCCATAGCAAGGAATGGTGGGTAACATAGATCAACAGTAGCTGGAAAGATGGCGTGTTAGCCATCCTGTATTAGAAGTGCCGATATAGAATTAGAGACATTTCAGCTTTGAATTATCACTTGATTGTGAGTTCAGTGGGTTTATTTGATTCTGTTTCATCAGCTTACTCCTCACTGTTGTCAGTCTTATGGTAGGTTGGAAGCACCCTTGAGTTTATCTTTAGTCCTGGTCATGACATGTGCACTTCCACAGAGTTTTCTTGGCAGCTATATGGAAGACATTTTGTCACAGCCTTCCACCTTGGAGATGCTGGGAACTGAAGCTGGGACGTTCTATGTACAAAACAGTTGATCTTCCCCTGAGCTGGAATAAAAGGTGGTTGATGAACATTATCTAAGGAAAACTGTAATCAGAAATCCATCAGAGTTGGGATGTGTACAAATGTGTTTTTTGACATTCGATTCGTAATGAATTGAATGTACGAACATTTGTATTCATATGAATAGATGATTCCAATTGTGGTAAAATTCTATTCGATACAGATATATTCATATGAATTCATACAAATATCCGATATGTATCCAGTACGAATGAATATGTATCAGATACCAGGGATGTGTACAAATATTTGAAACATTCAAAATTCGATTATGGTTCTCCCATTGCCATAATGGTGTCACATGAGCGCTCATTGAGCAAGTCTCCCTCCAAAAACACTCTCTAGAATGCTTTAATGGTAGAGCAGGTGAAAGTACTCTGAGGCTGTGTTCAGACATAATGAAAGGTGTGCCTCAAATGCACCTTAGTGTGTGTTCCTCTTATTCCAAAGTCTGATCTAATCAATCAACCTTTTCTAGCATAGAATGTTCAGGAGTGGCATCTGAACAATCTGGATATAACCTGCTGGGTCGCTTTTACCAGCCAGGAAGGGCAAGGATCTAGAGGACAGGTAGTTGAATGAACCCCAACAAACAGCTTGTCCACATCCGCAGACCACGCTAAATTGAAACTGATCCAAAATAACTGGACTAAACAATTCTATGGACAAAGTCACTTGGACTGTTATCAAATGTGGCCTCCAGTCTCCCTTGAATATGAGCAACTTTGCCCTTGGAGTGCCCTGCAAATTTGTCTTAGCAGATATCCGAAGGGTTAATTTTGTGAGGCCATTCAAGACTAGAAAAAACTCTGCCAGGTGGCTGCTGGAGGACATGATGGTGGCAAAGACCTCTCTCTTTCTGTGCTGTCACCAGCACGATGTAGTAGGCACAATAATGTGCTTGAATTTAGGAGTATCCAAAAATGTCCAAAAATTCAGTTTGATTCGAATTAAGCAAATTTGAATCTATTTGTTCAAATTTTCAATTTGAATTTCCACTTACAAATGTTGACAACATTCGTATGTACCCATATGCATCATTGCACATCCTGTACGCATCCGTATGCATCTGTACATGTCCATATGCATTCTGTAGTTATCCCGTATGCAACCCGTTTTCATCCTGTACGGATCTGTACAAATGCATATGGATGTGGGAAAGATGCGGTTCTGCAAGTACACATTGTGTATGAACCCATACACATACAAATGTCAGGATAATTTGAATGAATAGATCTGAAATTTGAAATTCATTCAAATCTTTAATTTGAATTTTTGGGCATTGATTGGATTTTGAACACCCCTACTCTAATCTATGTTTGGTTAAACTCACAGAAGTACGTATGCCACCTGCACCTCACCATTAACCCCTCTACTTCCTCATTTGGAATACCAAGGTGTTTTACGAACTCCACAGCAACACCAATGGCCCTTGGGAGCAGTTGTATCTATGGCTCTGCTCGTTTTCCCAATTCCACTGTGAGACCAGAGCCTTGACAGGAGTGCCATCTATGTCAGCCAGAAAATCCCCCAGAGCAGTTAGGAATCGCTCAGGATAGTAAGCTGGTTGACAGGAATTCCCAAATTCTGCCCGTTGGAAGTCACACCAGGAGTGATGGCTTTAATACCTGGTGGTTCTTCTATAGCCAAGTGGGGGTTCAAACTCTGCACTCTGAGATCCTAATCTGACGCTTGAATCCCTTTACTGCACCAATCCGTATGCTGAGCTCCTGATCTTTTCCAAAAAGGTCAGAACTGACAAATGGGACACTGAAAAACATGCCGCGTAGCACATTGAACCAGGACGTATTATCCCAAAATCCAGTTGCTACAGTATCCCCCCTTAATCAAAATGGATACCTTTCCTCCACACTCCTTACTAGAGCTCTGGTCTGTCTATGAAAGCAGGAGAGCCATTAATATATTAATGCTCAGATGTTATGTGTTAGGCTTGCATTTTTTTAAAAAAATTCCTCTGCTGCATAGGAGGAAGCATGGTTTGGTAGTCTTAATTCAACGCCAGGCAACCAATAACGCTTATAATGAAATGAACATAAATCCTTGCTGTTAATCATTCAGCATTATTGATAGCAGTATTAACAGGAAGGATCACAGCTTCAGATCTGCAGAAGGGAAATGCGGGACTGTTTCCAGCTGTCCCGGCTGCTCTGAGCACATATGGTGGTAGTGTGTTGCCTTTCCTTTCTAATTTTCCTCCTCCACCTGAGCTGCCACCTACACTTCCTTCTCTTTCTCCGCAGAGTTTACATTATTATTATTATTATTATTATTTTATTACTATTATTATTATTATATCATCATCATCATTATTATTAGGGATGTGCACGAATGTTCTAAAGATTCGAAATTCAATCAAATTCAATAGAACGTCTACACATTCGAATGCTCGAAAACATTTGTTCAAATGATTCGTATCCCATACGTATCTGTGTGCATTTGCGCTGATAGTACAGGACAAAAACGGGATGCATACAAAACGTGTACAGATACACATAACACATATGAATGTTGTCGACATTCGTATCTTCAGACTTTAACACTTGAACGTACAGATTCGAGTGGTTTCGATCCAAATTGGATTTTGTTGCATTCAGGTTCTAAACATTCAAATCAAATCAAATGTTTGGATATTCGATTCAAGTCAAATTTGAATTAAAAAAAAATCGTGCACATCCCTAATGTATCATCATCATCATCATCACCATCACCGTCATCGTTGTTGTTATTGATCCTGTTCTGTTCCTCCTCCTCTTCCCCACCCACCTGGCTTCTTTCTTCCAAAGTGCCAGATTTCTGGAACAGGTCAAAAATCTATCGGCATCTGCAGCTGTCATCATGCGAAATAGCGAGGTGACAATGCTGCAGCCGATATTCATCGGTTTTAATTTGGGAAGCTTCACTTTCACTTACACGTTCGGGCTCTAAAATCAAAGAACGGTTATTTCACACCATGCGACTGCCTCAGAGTGTTGCTGGGAGCAGATGCGTCTGGGCCGGAGAGGCAGGGAGGAAGAGGGGGCAGAGATTTATGCAGCCTGACAGTCAAGCCATTGATAAACCAGTTTCTTTCTTTCTCTTTCTTTTTGCGAGGCGTAGACATCAGATGTGGCAATTATCTGCTACGGAACTGCATAAACAAACCGGGTGTGAGGAAAAGGGGCGAGGAGAGGAAAGAGGGCGCCACATTTTTGCACATTTGTAATAAGTCTGCGAGGCGGGTTCTTTCAGAATTACTTCTCCATCCTTCCGGGCACAATGGAAGTTCATAATGTTCTAGTGGTGCCTCCAGGCTAGGAGCAGTTGGATAAAACACAGCATTGGCACAACTAACTATATCTCCGCTGTGCAAAGAGACACAAATTCCTCTCCTTGTGCCACGAAGGGCTTGGAGCTGCAAGAGTAACAATTTTTGCATAATTGCCTCTTTGATTACTGGCCTCCTCCTTTGCCTCGGTCTCCTTATGTTGGGTTGCTTATTTAAAACACGCTTTGCCCTTTATAGGAATCTCACGGTGTTTTATAGCAATAGTAAAAGTTCACAATGAAAACTGAAAAGAAAGAAAGAAAGAAAATCTTTTAGGAAATTTAACAACTCTAACAAGACCTCCGGTGCCTCTGTGTCGAAGAGCAGAATGCCTGAATCTATAAGTATGTTTTAAGGAAGCGCTTGAGCGGAGTGCCTTTTCGGTCAGATGGCGCCTAACCAAGGTGTTCACTTCTTTAAAATTTGGATCCTTCTCATCCTTTCCCAGGAGGCTGGAGCAGCATTCTATAGAAAGAGGCTGAATCCATATAATTTATTTGATGTTGACAACGAATGCCAAGGGTGGGACATACTTCACAGGTTTGTAATCTCTCAGCCTGGCTGAAAGCAGCAGTGACAGGCAGGGGGCCCCATGGTTAGTCATGGAGAAGAAGGAGGAGAACAGGTGGCCTTTATTACCCCACATCTCTTACCCTTAAGGGGACTCAAAGTGGCTGGCAAATCTCCTGTTCTTCTCCCCACTACAGATACCCTGGGAGGCAGGCGAGGCTATTAGAGCTCAGAAGGGGGGCTATAACTAGGACAAGTCTACGCAGATGACTTTGTGTGCAGAATTGAACCAGGAGACTAGCAGCTAAGAGTCTGACACTCTAACCACAATACCAAACTGACCCAGTATCAATCCAGTCTAGTGATGTGCACGAATGTGGGGTTTTTTTTGGCATTTGATTAGAAACAAATTGAATGCTTGAAAATCCGTATTCATACAAATAGATCTCATTCAAATGTGGTAAAATTCTATTTGATACAAATCTATTCATACATATTCATATGAACATTCCATATGTATTGGTTACGAAAGAATACTTATCTATACGTATACATATTCAATATGTACCTGATACGAATGAATACATATCTGATACAAATGAATATGTATCCGATACATATCCAATACGTATCCATAACATATCAGCGCCCTGAAAATGTCAAATCCAACCTGAATCCACTTTTAATATGCTATCGATCCATGTTGAATGCAATATGGATCCATTGCGAATTTCTGAACTATTCATATGAATGTTAGGAAAGCTTCGTATTTGATCAAATGTCAACATTTGATTATCGTAACGTTCAATTCGAGTTCAAATGCCTGAATTCAGCAGAATTCAATCAAATTTCAAATGTTGCAAATATTCGTGCACATCCCATATCTAGACTACTTGCTTCAGGCAAAGAATTATAAACTTAGAAGGGGGCGTGTAACAGAAGAGCCTAATTAAGAACCTAAGGGTGTTTCTGCACTGGCTGCAGAAACTGGTTTAGAACACATTTTAAACCCCTGGGTACTTACCTTCCGCATTGCAGACCTCTTTAGGGACCCTTCCAGAAGGCCGCTTCTGCATTTCAGCGCGCGAGATCCATCTCTAAATCGGGTCTTGCTGCCGAAAACCAGTTCTAAATGAAGACCTAAAAAAATTAGGTCTTCAATCTGTCCCTTTGCCTTGATCCATGTGGAAGCAGGATGCTTCCGCACATGGGCAGGTGAAGGGATGGATGTCCCTGCGGTTGCCATCTTGGGGAGGGCGGAAGCAGGCCAGTTGCCTCCTTCTGCCCTCCCCCGTGTGCTGCGCACTGCAGGAAACACATGGTGACTTGGCAGCTGCATGCTCCAGTCCCATGACTCCAGGGGTAGTGTCAGCAGCGTCAGTGGTGCAGGAGACCGTATCCCCTTTGGAATGGGTGCTGCAGTCTCCACACAGCAGCCAGGGGATCCGGCCAGCTGAATCCATCTTCCCTGTGCGTGTGAAGATGTGTGGGGCCTCTGAGGATCTGTCCCTATCCCTAAATACATACGGATATGAATAAGATGCATATGGATACATATGTAATGCATACATATCCATATCTAGACTGCCAGTTCAGCCACACTTTATCACCAATTTGAAAGTTGTGGCTACATGAAGGGAACCTGAGCCCTGGTCACACAGGTAGTTTAGGATGACTTCAGGTCAACTTCAGGTCATGTTACTCACATTATTTTAACTCAAGTCACTTTCCAAGCCGGCCTACCCCCATTAGATTGTCTTAACTGGAGTCCACATTTTTACAGGACTGAGGAGGACTTGGCCCATCCTGGCATCTCAGGACATCTTCGCTTCCTCAAGTGTGAGCAGGGGGAGGGGCTAAAGGAGGCTGGACTGTGCTGTGGTGGGTGGGTCCAGTCTTTCCTTCAGCCAATCAGCAAGCACAGAGTTCATGAGGCACCTCCCCTTCTCTCCTCAGTTTATGTGCATGATTCCTCTATCTAGCATTTTTACACAAATTTATTATTATTATTATTATTATTATTATTATTATTATTATTATTATTATTATTATTATTATTATTATTATTATTATTATTATTATTATTATTATTATTATTATTATTATTATTATTATTATTATTATTATAAAAATTGCACGGAGAAGAAAAGCACATAGAAATTGAAGGGGGTGGGAAGGTGGTGAGCAGGCTTTAAAAAGAACCGCAAACACATACCCTCGCCTCCCTTGAGTGACACAACGGCATCCAATAAGAAAGGAGGTGGATTTGATGCAGCAAAAGGGGTGGAGAGCCAAGAGCTTTGTGGAGGAGGCTCAAGTTGATCTTGGAGAAAGGTCTGACTGATGTGGCCCAAGGCAGGGACAGGCTGAAGATGACCTATAATGATCTAGGTGTGACCAGCACTGGTATGACCTCAGATTGAATTAATGAATAGGCCGTTCTTTCTTAGACTTGCGTGACCAGGATCCTGGGGGCCATAGGAGTGGCCTGCAAACACTGGTCGGATTGCCTGTTAGTAAATGATATAGAAAAGTACCAAACCGTTGGGAACTAAATCTGTTATATTGCACTTCGTCAGTTATTGCCTTATGAACATTGTACTCGGAAAATGCTTTCTGGCTTCCTTGCCTCTCTTGCTAATCTTGGCTTTGTGATGACTTCCGAAGAACATAGTTTAATTTTAGTGTCTCATGACAACCTGAAGTCTTTATTTTGGCCGATTATATCTGATTACTTCTTGTATTACCGATCTCGACTGAATTCACCCCTCCAAATTTCTAATTTTTTAAATAGAGTTTGGTCAAGGGCAAAATAGTAGTAGTAGTAGTAATAATGATAATTAATTTTGTTTTTCTGTTTTTATTGCTATTTGCTTTTTTCCTGCAGTCATTTCCTCAACAAGTGTCCTTTTGTGAACATATCTTGAAATTAGGGAACTGCATTAAAAAATTCAGAAAAATGAGTGCTTCAAGGATAATTGCATTTTGGTTCTCATAATGGTCTAGGAAATGTGAATTGGTAAATTCATACTTGTGCCCCCCTTTATTTGATTCAATATAATAATACAAATTGCCAATATTCATGAATATTTAACAAAAACAGGGGGGGGGAACCCTACTGTCCTAATGTAATAAAGCAACATCATACAGAACATGAAAAGAGTAGCTTAACAAACTTAGGTTCTTTCTAAGTTATTGTGAACCTACGAATCAGTGGGTTCAGAATAATTGGGTCCTCTGCTACAGATCATGTGGAAGTGTGGGCCACATCAGTATCATCTGTACAGATGGCACTGATCTGGTCTACAGGGCTGTGAAGGTGAAGCTATAAACTTCACTGTGGTCTCATCATGCTTATAATGTTTAGTATAGAGGGTAGAGATGTGCACAAATATTCAAAACATTCAAAATTTGATTGAACTTGTTCATATTTGGGCATTTGAATTTGAATCGAATGTCTATAAATTTGAATTTTAACATTCAAACCAATTTTGAATTTTTGAATCATTTGTATGAATTATTTGGACATTCATATGTGTACAGATATGTACATGATGTGTACTTGCCCGTACGTATCTTGGTCGCATCCGTATGCACTTGTACCGATCCATACGGGATAAAAACGAGATGCATACGGGATCCGTACGGGATGTATATGGGCACATATGGATGTTTTTGACAATCGTATTTGCAAATACAGATCGGAAATTTGCACAAATTGATTCAAGTGTATTCAAATTGTATCAAATGTGAATACATTCAAATTTTAAACACTCGAATCAATTTGAATTTTTGGATATTCGATTTGAATTGAATCCCCAAAATTGCATTTGTGCACAACCCTAAAAGAGGGAGCTGGACTAGTGGGGGACATGGTCTCTGATCTGCATTAATGTGCAAATATGGAGGCCTGAGATCCAGATTAAGAGACTTCTCAATCTGTGGCTATTTAGATAAGTGCAGAAGGGGCCTTATTTTGCTACTATTGACCTTAATTCATGCACATTTTATCTGTATAGGGGACCGATTCCTGTATCTGTCATCCGAAGGGGCTGGGGAGTCTGTATGGAAGTTGTGATTGTTGATACACTAGGGTATCCCCCACATCCTCTGATGGTTCATAGGCTCACTTGGAAGTTCTCACAGAGCTGCAAACAGGTTTCCTAAAGCTTTGCAGGGACTCCAAAATGTCCCCATGAATCATCCTTGCACTGGGGAGGGAATTGCACAGGTGACCCACCCTTGTTGGTGATTATTCTCAGCTGATAGGTAGATTGATTGATAGTATGGTAGATAGATGTTTTCTCCTTCTGTTTTCCCCTGAAATTCTAATTCTCGTTCCAGGGATGCATGCCATTCTTACAGACTTAGAGACAGTTTAATTTAGGGGTGTTCAAGAATGTTTAAAATAGTCATTATTCAATCAAATTTGGCTGAATTTGAACATTCAAATGAATACAAATATTTCAAGTCATTTGTTCAAATCATTTGGCCATTTGTATGCATACGTATCCGTATGCATTACATTCGTATCTATACGCATCTGTACACATTTGTATGGGATTAAAATGGGATGGGTATGGATGTAGACAGATGCGTAAAGATACATATGAATGTTGTTGACTTTCGTAGAATCGTATTCATATCAAATATTTGTATAAGAGATACGAATGTGTTCAAATTGGTTTTAATTTTAATACATTCGTTTTTTTCTCTGTTCATACGAAGTTGGACATTCAAATAGTCGATTTGAATATTTGTTTCAAATATTCAATTTGAATTGAATCAAAAGTCAAAAATTGCATTCGTGCACACCCCTAGTTGAATTCAGTCCTGGTTACTTAACCTGGATTTCCCCCATAATTTCTTGTTTTTTATTTAATTATTATTAAAAAGAAAAGGAAAGAGAGAAAAGTTAATCTGATACGTGTTGTATCTCAAAAGGGATGAGAGACTCTCCATTTGGGCTTTCCTGAATGGAAAATAAGGTGGATAGAAATGGAAAGGTGCAACAGTGGAACCTGAACATGGCCTGAAGAAAGTTTAAAGAGAGCCTGGGAAAAGGATCTTCTCCATTATATTATCCATTCTTAGTGCTTTGACAAGCTCACAGGAGGGCAAGGTGCCCACTGAAGCACCTCGTGTCCATGTACCAGGGGATGTGGCAGGACAGATATTCCCCATGCCAGTGGCAGCTTGTAGCTTTAAGCATGGGGCTGTGTAGGTGTGGGCTGGTTGGTCCTTGGCTGCAGGGGCATGCACCTTTTCTTGGCATCCTGATGCAAGACCCACACTTAAACAATGAGGTGGCATAGCCCCGTGTCATGTGTAGAGAACACAGACTAACAAAAGAGAGACAGAGCAAATTCATCTGAAAGAATGTCGGCAGGCTTCTTAAGTATACATGTGTTTGCCTTTTCTTACACCCCATTTGAACAAGATCCTAATGCCAGCAATAGGAACACGCACCATTCATAAAGGGAGGATGGCGAAGAAACATCATGTCCAGAAGTGGTACCCCCAACCAATGAGAATGGCATCCTTAATTTCATGGTTTAAAAAATACTCAAGTTGACCTCCCCTTAATTCCTATATTTTAGCCATTTTGGTGTCATGGTTCAGTAATCATTCATTAACTACAGTGCTTTTCGAATGAAGAGCCGAGATGAAAATTTTTCTTAATGATGACAAGTGATGTAATTTAGTTTTATTCCTATATTATAGTGGTGCCCGCTAGCGCCGCTATAGTTAAGGATCCGTCAGTGATTCTATTATTAAACATCCCCCTGTTTGCTAGGGGTTTATAATTCAAGCTGATTCACTCTAGGTTTAAAACTGCCATGGAAGTTGAAGCCCTTGGGGTTGTTTTTATATACAAATTGGGATAGGTTCTAGGTTAATAGCTTAAATGCTGAGGATAAAAATATTCATGGATGGATCCTTTCACTCATTTGGGATGGGGATTTGTGGAAACATCCCACATGAAACATCAGTTTGCACTTGTGTTTGGGAGGAGTTAAAGATATATATCCAAGCCAAGGACCTATTCAGAGGCAAACTGTTATTTGGAGTGGCCTCCTCAATTCTCCATTTTTTTCCCCTCACATGATAAGATGGGGAATCATAAAATAATCTGGGACAGAGAGGAAGCTTGTGGTGACTCAGCCCAGCCCCTCCCCCCCGTTCTCCACATGCTGTGTGCCAATCACTTCCCCTCTCACTGGTGTCCTGCTTTATATGTCTGTGAGTTAGACTCCCTTAAAGCAGCAAGTTGACTCAGTTGTAAAATAAACACCAAGGGTGCATCCCCATGGTAGCTGGTTGCTTCACTTGTGATGCGTGTCATAAAAATCCGTGTTGTAACTCGCAATAAAGCGTCCCCATGTGGTGTGGGGCAATGTGGATTCAAATTGACCATGCCTGTCCCCATGCAAGCTGCAGCGTCAACCCACATCTTTTTCTCCCCACCCACCCTCTCCCCTAATAGGAAGCCAGGCTGATGTCACCAGAACCCGTCCCACCCGCTGCAGCTATAACAGGCAAACACCTCCATGAACACAAAGATCATTCCTTTCCTTCCTTGGCCGCCACAGCTAAAAGCATAACCAAAAGCAGATCATTCCCTTCCTTGGCCACCACAGGTTAGCAGAGGTGCGCACATCCGCATGACAGTGGGCATGACAGCGGGTACCCCCCACTCGCAACTGGCTCAAAATGTTTTCCCAATACAGGTCGACTTGTCTCAGTCACTTTCAGATCAACCAATCCTGAAGGAGGGAAAGGGCTTTTAATTTCACTACTACAGTATTATGTGGCTTAACAGTCAACAGATTGCCAGGGTCTGACCGCAGTGAGCACGGCAGGAACAGGGAGCAGAGGCAAAATCTTGCCTGCTAATACTGCAGCTGCCAAGCTCCACCCCAAATAACCCAGGAGTGTCCACATGACCCCAGGACAATACGTGCTAGCCCCTTACTTTGGATGTAGTACACTTGTTAGGTGGGTTTTTTTTTTAACACATATTGTCTCGCATGTGGCCCCTATTAGGGCTTTCTGAATATTTCTGAATATTTTCAGCATGGGGATGGACCTTAATAGTTAATTGTTACAGAAGGAAAAATAAAGAAGCAAGTTTGTAGTTTGACTTGAATGTTCCTCAGTTGCTTGAAAAGTAAGATATTAAAATTAATAATCTGTCCCATTCCCTTAGAAAGCCCTACCGTGAACCAACAGCCCCTATTAAGGTCCACAGTAGCTCAAACAGTTCTTAGTCCTTGCCTCTCAGGCTCTTCCCTAACTCGAACTAAAATAAGCTCTCAAAATAATAAAGGTAACTTTGCAGCAAGTCCTATACTGCTCCCCAGGGTTCTTTTCCGCTCTGGCTCTGAGTGAAAAGACCTCCATACACACATGCAAGCTCTAACTTGTGCGCCCCAATCTCCCTGTTCACAAGAGAAGAGATCTCCTCCCTTTCTTCTCCTCTCTCATCCCAAGAGGAGAGGCCTACGTGCAGCAGTTCAGAGTAACACTCCCCGATCCCCCTCCCTGCCCAAGATGAGAGATGAGAGACGCAGCAAACAGCCCGCTTTTATAGTCCATGATCCGGTGCTTCCGATTGGTCCATTTTGGTGGGCTGGTGGGGCTTTCTCTGATGCTCCGCCCCAGCTGTCAGTCACGGAGCTTGGTAAGTCCGCGAAAAGGCTACCCTGTCTCTGCCTGACTGGTGTGGACGCCACAAAGATCATTTGGGATGTGGATTTGTTGAAACATCCCACATGAAACATCAGTTTGCACTTGTGTTTGGGAGGAGTAAAAGATATATATTCAAGCCATGTACGTATTCAGAATGGCCTCCTCAATTCTCCATCTTTCCCCTCCCCCACCTGATAAAATGGGGGATCATAAAATTATTTGGGACAGAGAGGAAGCACTACACTCCAACAGTTTTTAAGGGGATAAGAGAAAATGGCTTTTTACAAAATGGCCTGGCAATTAACTTCAAGACATTTCAAGTTAACCAATAACAATTGAAACTAAATTCACTTTGCTAGTTCAAAGTGATGGATGAAGAAAGGAGTCAGCTGAAATTGTAAGACTAATAGCCATGGCTTAGTTCAACAACGAAAAGTGTTTGAAGTTTTATTTACATTTTCACTCTACATTCTCCACCCTGTTTTTAGATGGTCAATTCTGGGATAGTGCATTTATGGGAAGGGGTATTCTGCCAATGGTGGCATGTGAAATCCTTCAATGTGGAATTGATCAACACCTAGCATGAATTAAAAAAGAGAACATATACGTGGGGGTATTTGGATTCGTGTCCAGAATGAATCCCCCCTCCTTTCCCACTCTCTCCCACCCACCCGTCAAATGTTTTGAATCTTTTGTACAAATTATTTGGACATTCGTATGTGTATCGATACGTACGCATTACATATGTATCCGTATGCATCTTATTCGTATTGGTACACATTTGTACAGATACGTATGGATGCATATGAGGTAAAAACGGGATGCGTATGAATGTGTACGGAATCGAATCAAATCCAAAAATTGCATTCGTGCAAATCCCTAATCAGAACTGTGCAAAAGGCTCAATAATCCAGATGATGGTAGACCAGATAAATGTGGTCTACATCCATGCTAGCATACATTTGCTGTCCTAAAGACCACTCGGTGCAGATACTCTGCCTGTGGTTAATCTGGATCTAGCAAATAGGGATCCAGCTAATATGGATTAACTGAGGTAAGTGCAGAAAGGGCCTGTGTATCCTCCTAATGAAAACACCGAAAGGCAGAAATCTGTACTGAACACCACATGAAACTGCTGAAATAGTCATGAATAAAAACTCTCTCTTTTTAAAGGTTTTCTATCCTTAGCGTGCCCTACCATGTGATCCCAAAGGGAAAATGTTTGCCAAATTCTGCATTAGCAGGAGCATCTCAAAAACACGGAAGGAGCAGGGCAAAACGATACAGAGCAGGGCAGCTCTAATAGGCGTAGGACCTGTTTGTTAGAGTTCTGAAGGACCATATAATTTCTTCTCTTTGTATTATAAGAAGGTCATGACCCTGATGTTATGGTGATCCAGATACTGTTGGCCTCTAGCTCCCATTAACCCTTGGCAGTGTGACCAAACATCAGTAAGCAAGGGAGATGCTGTCATTTTGGTATAAGGAAATAGGCAGATGAGATGAGCTATCTAATTCACCAGTCTATTCTCAAAGGTCCACAGTTGAAGAACATAAGAGGAGCCCTGCTGGATCAGGCCACAGCCCATCTCGTCCAGCATCCCATCGCAAATAGTGGCCCACCAATTGTCCATGGGCATCTCAAGCAGAGACAAGGGCAAACCTTCTCCTGCTCTCAAATCCCAGCAAATGGTCTTAGAAGTGTCCTGCTTGTCCCCATGGCCTGAAAGATGTACTCAGGCATCCATTCTAGACCATTGATACATCTGTCATCCATACATTTGTCTAACCCTACCATAAAGCCATCTAGGCTGGTTGCTGTTACCACCTCTTCTGGCAGCACATTCCATAGTCCGATGACCCTCTGGGTGAAAGTGGCTGGCAAGGCTTTCTATTCTTCTTTCCACGACAGACACCCTTTGAGGTAGGTGGGGCTGTGAGAGCTCAGAAGAGAGCTGTGACTAGTCCAAGGTCACCCAGCTGGGAAAGGGATCTATTCAAACGGATACAAATTTTCTTGCTTTCAATTGGATGCAAATCAAACGCAAAAAAACCCACTGATTCACGTCCCTAGTGCAATGTCCTGTCTCACACAGTGGCCCTCCAGGTGTTTATGCACACCTCAAGCACAAGACGAAGGCAAAACCTTTGCTGTCTGGGGCTTCCATTCTAGTGGCTGCTGATACACCTTCACTCCATCAATTTATCTAATCCTTTCTTAAAGCTCTCCAGACTGAACTACTCCAAAATCAAAACAGGAATAATAGAGGCAAGAATATTATCCAATGGAAAAATCCCTGGACAAATATGGGGAGAAAGAGAGAGAAAGATGCATCTGGGTGTTTCTGTAGGTTTGTTTTTTTTAACTTCTCAAGGTTTTAAAGCCTCCAGGGCAGTTAGAAACCCATGTTTTTCATTGAACTGTGTCTTTTTGAAATTCACAAGCTTGACATGTCATTGGTATGACGTGTCTCAGCCTGTTACACTGAAATGGCACATTACACTGTGTGACGAGACAGGCCGACAAAAAGGGACATGAGCCATCAGCCCGATGGGATGTCAGGCTTGAGAAATTCAAGCCCTGCACCTCGCTTCAGATATACGTAAGAAAAAACCAAAACCAAAAAATCCTACCTATCTTACCTTGAGATTTAAAAACTCTGGATTTCTTTGACATTTATTTTTAAAGGAATAAGTTAAATTTTATCATATATATGTGTGTGTGTGTGTGTGTATGCACGCACACAGCCACCACAAAAGAGATAAATGTCATTCTCTAGAAACCTATGATCACAAGAAGGCATTACACAAAGAGGAGCAAAGTTGGAATACAAACTAAGCAGATGAAAAGACTAGACATTTCTGATTTGGATGAGGCTTTCTGTAAAGAGTATATGTTTTTCTAAAAAATTGCCCATTCTTCAAAGAGACACACGTGTTTCACTCTCCAGGTTTTTTATTCTGGATACTTTACCTTTGAAACAGCGTCTGTGTGATACATGGGTCTGTGGACCTCTGTTAAAATCCACAAAAAGTGATTTTGTCACAGTGGCTTGTGGATTAAGTCTTACAGAGAAGAAGGGCTCCGCCATTACCTTAGGAGATGTCTGTCTTTTGGCCAGATTGATTGTTTTGCTCCAGGAGTGCAGAAGAGGGCCACCTGCTTGGACTTTGCACATTTCAAGGTCCTGGCTTTGAAGATTTCATCTGGGCCCAGGATGCAAAGTGCTGGAAATGGACAAGGAGCTCAGCCGCTTGGTCACTTCGCATCATGTACCCGGGTGGCAGAGAGGGAATAGTTAGCCCTCTTGCACTTTGTGCAATGGCCATAGAATTGAACTAGGCCAGTGCTTCCCTTTGTAGAGTTTTTTTCACCCCATGCTCTGCAAAAAGAACATCCCTGGGAACTGATTCTGCTCTTGGGACTGGGCTGGGCACTGTTTAAGTATAGTGATGTTCAGTCACCACATTCCCATGTCGCAGTGATGTGCAGTCGTTGTTAGGAGTGTGCATGAATGCAATTTTTGACATTTGATTCGTAATGAATTGAATATTCAAAAACCTGAATTTCTCCAAATAATGAAAAGTGAATGTCCGGACATTTGATTCAATATGAATTCATTCATATGTACTTGTTTGAATATTCAATATGCATCCAATGGTAAACATCCATACTCTTCTGTATGCATCCCATTTTCATCCCATATGTGTCTGTATGGATGTGTATGGATACGTACGGGATGCATATGTACCCGTGTAGATACAAATGTACAAATTATTTGTAT
Source organism: Aspidoscelis tigris stejnegeri (assembly GCA_023333525.1). Classification (NCBI taxonomy): domain Eukaryota; kingdom Metazoa; phylum Chordata; class Lepidosauria; order Squamata; family Teiidae; genus Aspidoscelis; species Aspidoscelis tigris. The sequence continues at coordinate 10,021,652 of JALMGA010000013.1, forward strand.
AAATAACTTGAGATACTCCTGTTCATTCAAATTTGGAAATCGAATGTTCAGACATTTGATTCATATGCAAATGTCCAAATTCATCCAAATTTGAACGAATAATGAATATTTTGAATATTTGTGCACATCCCTAGTTGTTGTGTTCCTCCTGCTCTTCTGGTGCAGCCTGAGGTGGTTGTGTGGATCTTGCTAGGGTGAAGCATTGGTTTGGAAGTGCTTGTAAAGGAACCTGTGAACCAGGGTTTCAAGTGGTGATCCAGGACACCATCAGCGGGGGCTGAAAATGGTGCCCTACAAAACAGGTACTTTGGGCAGTACTGGTGCCTGAAATTGAGGCAGCGTACTCACCATGACATGCCTCTTACCTCCTCTCTGAGGCTGCGACCCCAAAAGAATTATTTGCCTCTCTACTGTCCCTCTACTGTCACTCTATTCAAGCGGACTTTAAAACTGCCATGCAAATCAGGAATAAGCGTCCGCATGAGGCTCAGCAAAATGCACATTTTTAATGCACCTTCCGTCCCCATGGGAGCTGTGTTTTCTTTGCGCGCATCTTTTTCTCCCTGCCCCTGCTCTTGTTGATAGGGTGCCAGTGGGAATGGGGAGGGACTGCGCTCAGCGCGGCCACAACCAGGAAGACAACCCCTGACAAGTCCAAAGGAAAAATAGCCATCGGTTCTCTGTTCATCTCCCAGATCTTCCACCCCCGAAATGGCTTCTTGTGCCGGCAAAGGCAGTGGCTGCAGCTAGTGGCTGCATGGTTGCTCATTCACTCTCACTACTTTCCCTGTTATTGCTGTCAAAATCCACCCCATACAGTAGCAATAATCCACCCACAGCGATTGCAACAATGTTGCAATTCTGTGCGATTCTGGCTCTTTAGTTCTGAGCTTTAGAAAGGGAAGCTGCTTGTGTTACTGCTGTGTGTGCAGGCGGCAATCCCCGCCCCTTTTGCCACGGAGCGTCCCCAAGGTAAATGTTGCAAGGAAAACCCGCAACTTCCAAAAAGAGCGCTGAAAGTCTTATTTAAAGGGCACTTTTTTTGTTGCGGGTTTTCCTCATTTTGTAGCGCCGGAAGCTTGTTAAAAACCCTGGCATGGGGGCGCTCAGAGGCAAAAGAAGACTTTTAGCAGACTTTAAATTGCTTGGGGATGCACCCTTAGAGGTGAAAGAGGGCCTTTCTTGTGGTGGCCCCCAGATTCTGGACTCTTCATGTGAATGGGAGAAAAGAAATAGCTCCAAAGAGCTTTAGAGATTATCTCCCTATTCTCACAATCCTACCCCATTCCTAATCTGCCTTTTCAGGGCTGGAATGTTCATGAGGGGCACATGAATGATCTCACCAGTGAGCCATGCTTTTCTTTTACTGCTACCACTTTGCATGCCTTCGGTGCCCAGTTCAATCCCTGGAATCTTCTGGGAAGAAGGCTGTGGCAAACAACTTCTGTATTGTTGTTAGGAAAATTATGCTTCCCTGCAGTTACTAGTAGAGATGGGCACAAACTCAAAATCTGTAGTCTGGTTGAAATTGAACTGGGCCAAACCCCACCTGAAGCCTATTCACACTATGGCCTCTAGTACATAATTAGTGAATTCCCGGGGGAGAGCACATGCATTTGCAGTATTATTTTATTTATTTATTCACATTTTTATCCCACCCTATATCTGGGGGTCTCCGGGCAGGCAGCAACATTTAAAATCAAACATTATTAAAACAATAACAATATATATTAAAACAATAGCATCTGCAAGACGGTAGGAAAAAGCATGCCCTCCCTCCCCAGAAGTTCACTCATCGTTGATTAGTTGTGGGGCACAAAATCGTGCTCCACACGTTAACCAATGTTAACTAGGGACTTACCTGAAGCGGCGTGACCATGCACTCTTGCCAACACTCTGGGGTCGTTTGAGGTGCTGTGCAAGGAGGGTGCTGGTCACTCAGATGACTGCACATGCACAGAGCGTCAGCATTGTCAAGGCGACAGTGCTGATGCATGCGCAGTTGCGGTGGGTGCCACAGCCAAAATGGTGGCACCCAGCAGAGGACTGGGCCCCGGATCAAATAAGGTGAGTACCCAATCCTGCGGGGAGGGAGATGGTAAAGATAGTTAAACACACTCCTTTCCTGTCCAGTGGATGGGAAAGGAAGTGTGAAAATGCCCCCTGGTTCAGCAAATCTCTTAGTTGCTAGAAGTCAGGCTTAACTCAAGGAAATCCTTTCCGTATGGAAACTACCGTATTGTAACACACGGGGATGGAGAAAGAAGAACAGCTTCACACTCTGATCTGTTGAGCCCCATGGATCTACTGTCTAGGGATGGTGCACAAATATTCAAAATGTTCAAAATTCAATTGAATTCATCTGAATTTAAACATTCAAACGAAATTCAAATTTTTGAATCTATTTGAATTATTTCAACATTTGTATGTGTACGGATACATACATGATGCGTACTTGCCCGTATGCATCTTTCCTGCATCCATATGCACTTCTACGGATCTGTACGGGACAAAAACGAGATGTATATGGGATAAATACAGGATGCGCATCGATGCATATAAATGTTGTCAACATTTGTATGTGCAAATTCCAATCAAAAATTCAAATTTGAATTTACTCAGTTCAAATCAAATGTGGGTAAATTCAAATTTTAAGGATTCGAATCGAATTGAATTTTCAGACGTTTGATTCCAAGTGAATCCACAAAATTGCATTCGTGCAGACCCCTACCCCTGTCCACACTATTTTTGTGGCCCATTGACAAATGTTCCATAATGTGCATGTCAGAGGACTGCAGGAGATTTTTTCTTGTGTAACAGCAAGTTCTCTTCTGAATGGAAGCAAAGAAAAAGAGGCAGCTGTGCTTGGGGAAAGAAGGTACAAGGAAAACAGTGGTGCAAAGACTGCAGGATTTAAAAGCCACAGAGCGAGTGTGGTCCCCCCCTCTAAGAAAGCAACATTTGTGCCTATTATTTATGCTTCCCCATAGAAGCAACAAAAGTATTTCAATAATCTCCGCAGAGTTTAAGAACAATATACTTAATTGCTATGAGTAATTTCAGAGCTAATTAATGTGATAAATCTCCAGAGTGAAGTATTCTTAGTTAATGATCAGCATAAAATGAAATAGGTTAAGGTCTTCCCGTGCAAATGTATGTACTGCCAAATGCTACTCTTGATGTGAAATTGTGGAAATAAACACATACGTGAAAACACGTGCATTTATAATTAACTACAAAGGTAGACGGGTGTACTCTGCATACCATTAAAAGCGAGTGTCATCTTGAACATCATTAACACTGCCTCCTTGCAGCTCATTAAAGTAATGTATCTCTTTTAATTTTTAATAGTAAATGAAGCACAGTTATGCCATCAAGGTGATCCAGGTTTTGTTTTGTTTTGGTTATAAAATATGGAACTCTCGATAGGTGTGTACACTGGGCCAAATAGACAGGTGGGAAAGTTGGCCTGGTGAAATGGATAAACTTCTTGTCTTCTTTAATGCTTAAGGGAAGGGGGAGTTGGATCTGGAGGGCAAGTTGCACGGAGTCACACCACTTGGGTCCATTTCCCTTTTCTTCTCCATGCAAGTTTCAGTTCAGGCTTGGCTAATGTGTACACAGTCCACTGTGCCCCATGGAGATCAGTTTTCATGTGGGATGCAGACGTAACAATGGTTGGGTCTACATGCAGCTTTGGGGGGTGGGGGTGATTGAAGATATGAGAAGCCCTGCTGGACCCGACCACAATCCATCTAGTCCAACATCTCGCATAGCATCATACCATTTACTTCTAGGCATTCTGAGGCTCTCAACATCCTGAAAATGGCCATCTGAGATGGTCTCGTCTATCTCTCCAACCTGGAGTTTGTGCCTAGATATCCATTCCAGCTGCCATTGACATGCCTGTCTTCTGGGAATTCATCCAACTCCTTCTTGAGATCCATTCAGGCTAGTGGCTATTCCTACCTTCTCTGGTAGTACATCACACTCAGCTTGGTCCAGGTAAATGGTCACTCTGTTGAAGCCACTTCCTGCCCTGAAGCCCCAAGGTTGCAGTCAGAGCATCCTGATGGCAGAGTGAGGCTTCCCACTCTCAAGGAACCCTGTTTTATAGAAGCAACCATAGGTGGTCACGTAGTGGGTTACGCTGACTCATGGCCACTATTCATTTTGCTATTGAATCGGAAATCCAAAATTCATTTCATTGCTGAATTGATAAACCAAAATAATAATAATAATAATAATAATAATAATAATAATAATAATAATAATAATAATAATAATAATAATAATAATAATAATAATAATAATAATAATAATAATAATAATAATAATAATAATGAATGAATGAATGAATGAATGAATGAATAAATGGATTTTCACATTCATTTTTGAATTTTTTGGTGACTTTTTCCCTTTGGAAAAGTTATTTTTCCTGACCCAAAACACAACAAAATATGAATATTTGATCAAATTGTTAATTTTGCATGAAGGAGACTAATCTGCTTTGGTCAAATTTTTGGATATTCAATACCCTGGATGTTTGATTCTATGCTAATGTCTGCAAATTTGAAATATCCAGTAGAATTTGCAAATATGAATCTCATTTTGCACACCCCTAACTGCCACCTCAAAAGTATGGAATTTCCTTTCAAAGTTTTATTCTCCAGTTCTTAATGTGGATTAGAAGTGAGATGGGGACATTAGCATCCACATGCGACCTCCTCTTAGCCGCTTTTGAGCTGCTTGTTTCGGTGTGCGTGGATGTTGTTGCCAAAGGTTCTGGTTTCACACACAGCTTCTAAGTTAACTTTTCCCCTCCTTCTTTTTACCTGCTGTACGAGTCTGAGAATAGGAAAAATAAAACAGAAACATACAAAAATCTCAGCCGATGACATTACTGTCACCTGCTTAAAACAGTATGAAGTTCTTCAAGTATCAGGATAATCTCCAGGGCTCACTATTTTCCATGAAAGCATTTATTTCAGTCAAAATACTTCACGATTTTCCTCTACGCTGACACTTCAAAAAGACTAAAAACATGTCATTTTAAAAGGAAGCATTTCTTCTCTGTACAAATAAAACATTCCACCCCTCCCAGGTAGGTATATAGTGAAATATGAAGGCTAAAAAAAATAAAAAATAAGAATCACAACTTCTATTTAAGGAAACAAGATTTCTAAGAGGGAAGGAAAGCAAGGAAAACTCCCTTCTCTTATTTTGGGGTGTAATTGAAATGGGGTCAATAGAACCCTCCCTATAAATTTACCCAATCCTTTAATTTTAGTACCATTGCTCTTAAAAAAAACTGCTTCTCTTGGCTCTCTGAAGCTTTTCATTTAAGGGCTTCAATTAGCAAGCACCCTTCCAAGCAAAAGCATTCCCCCCCTCCCAATGCATTTTGCATGGGGGGCATCATGTGCCCAATCCTGACGAGACGGAATCAGATATGCCCATCTGCTTGCGAGAGCCTGATGGAAGCTTTTGAATATGCGAATTTCAGAGCTGCTACTTCGGTTGTCATGTTTCTTTCCCTCCCCCTTCCCTTCTCTGTTGTTCGCCAGCAGACAACATGGAATTCTTTGGTTTACCTGTGTAATCCCACAGTGTCCCAGGTCCAGGGCTCGCTGTTCAAATCGGCATGTCTCCTGTCAAAAATGGTTGGAGTGAGACAAAGACGGCAAGGCCGTGGGGTGCAAGAAGCTACAGAGGTCAGGTTACAAGGACAGCATATGTGACAGTGATGGGCTAGTGACAAGGTGTCAAGTGAGCAAATATGAAATGGAAAATGGGGAGAGGAGGAGGTGAGGCTGGAAAGGAGAGGAGCTGTTGGGAAGGAGGGGTGGGGGTGGAAAGTTATGTCGCTCCCAAAGAAATCTTAAGGTAGCACAAAGTGAGCAGTTGAACAGACTGGGTTCCTAGATCTCCCCCCCCCCCTGATAAAAAGAGGTTGAGAAAGATAAAAAGACAGACAGAGTGGGTCAGAGATAGAGATGGGACAGAATTAGGGATGACTCGGACATTTATATACAAATGAAATGCCCAGACATTCATACTTCAGCATTAGCATGAATACAAATATTTTGAGTTATTCGTACGAATAATTCAGGCATTTGTATGTCTACTGATACATACGCGTAATGTACGTATCTGTATGCATCTATGTGAATATGTACAGAATGAAAACAGGATGCATATGAGATGGAAACAGGATGTGTATGAATATGAACGAGATTCATATCATTGGATATGTATCAATATTTGAACGAATAGATACATATGTATTTCTTTTGGTTTGAATGTCCAGGTATTTGTTCTTCTTTGTTCGTAAAAATTCGGATATTGAATATTCAATTAGTTACAAATCGAATGTTAAAAATTGCATTCGTACACAGCTCTAGATAGAATTGTGATTTTGAGGTGGGAGTCATAAAACACATGCTTCTCTTGTTCTTGAGCCGCCTAATTCTGTGATCTTAGCTACCTTCTCCCAGAATAATTTCCAAAATTACTGTACTTTTTCACATTCCCAGAACAGATGCTTATCGCCACCTCTTCCTTCTCTTGTCCATGCTTATGACCACTTTCATATTGGTCAGCAGTGCTAGCTGGTGTATGATACCCTTTATGCAAGAAAAAATATTAAACTCAAATCCTTCATCCTAATAGTATGTATCTTTCCCATTTCTCTAACTTCCTGTAGGATGCCCCCTTTTAATAATTTGTTGTTTTTCCATATATAAAAGATCGTGCTCTGTCTATATTTGATATTGCCTACCCAAAATCTAGAAATCCTCTGGATTTAATGATTTTATGGCTGTCTTGTAGATAATAGTGAGTGAGCAGTCTTTGGCTGCCCTGGGCGTGAAGAAAGGGGTCCTGGTCTGTCTTTTACTTAGGACATTGACATCAGGGCTTGGACTCACACAGATCTCAAACTAAGGGGAAATTTGCACTTCCCTTCCCAGGGAAGGGAAGGTCAGGAATGGAGATGGTCATTTGCATTTTGGACACCTGCTCCATTAGGGATGTCCACAGATATTCAAAACATTCAAAATTCAATCAAATTCATTTGAATTTGGACATGCGAATCGAATGTCCATCAGTTTGAATTTAACCATTTGAACAAATTTTGAAGTTTTGGATCTATTCGTTTGAAATATTCGGACGTTCGTATGTGTATGGATATGTACACAATACGTACTTACACATATGCATCTTTCCGCATCCGTGAATGTTTGTACAGATCTGTACAGGATGAAAACAGGATGAAGATGGGATAAATATAGGATGTGTATGGATGCATCCGGATGCACACAGGAGGCGAGTGCAAATTTGAATAAAAAATTTGAACAAATAGATTCGAATTTGCTTAATTCAAAGCAAATGTGGGTAAATTCATATTTTAAATATTCAAATCAAATTGAATTTTTGGATAATTGATTCGAATCAAATTCAGTCCCAAAAATTGCATCCATGCATCCATGCACCCCTGTGCCCCATTTCAAATTCCCCCAGGACTTACCAGGGAAGTTTCCATCACTGTTCTAATTGGGTCTAACCATCTACATTCTCACTGGTCTCTTCTTTAACTCCCTTCTACTTTTCCAAGCATCACGGTGTTTTCCACAGAATTTGGCCTTCTTATGTGCCCAAAGTATGACTGCTTAAATGTCATCATTTGTGCTTTTAATGCTGGATCTAGAATCCACTGATTGACTGGTGGAACCCAACTGCATTTCTATGGAAAGCATCAGCTTCATCTGCCAAATCAGCTGCCAGAGAGGAGGGTATGTACATACATATGTGGTGGGGTTGTAAGGTAGTGAAGAAATTCTAGGAACAGAGAGGAATAGAAAGGGAAGATTAAAAACAAGGGGTGGGGGGGGGTAAAGAGATAGTTTTTTAAAAAAACTATGAACCTGTTTCCTGTTGGGGAGAGGGTGGGGAGGTACAGGAAGCATAAAAGTACAACATAATTATATGCCATAAAGTGTTTAATTAATCAATAGAATTAAAGTCAATTTTCATAAAGGCTCTTCTCCATTTCTTATATAATCCCATCTTTTGTCTTAGGCTGGAAGATGCGTTGGGTGAGAGCTTTGGTGTATACGTGTGTGTGTATTACAATTGCTTGGAGCAAATTGACAACTAAGTAATTGGATGTCTTCCTTGGACACCTTGCATAAATGTCTGAGTGTTTCTAAAAATAGAAAGTTGTGGTTTATAAATAATTTCCGTGTCCCGGCTGAGTAAATAAGTAGGAGGGGAAGAGAACCTCCCTTTCTATTGCCTGCACTGTAACACATGCAATTGCGTGTATTTCTATTAGAAGAAATGAAAAATGTATTTTGAACAGTGTCATTTCTTACTGTGACATGGATCTTGAGATGACTTGTAAATGCTCCGTTATAAGTGGCTTACAATGGGAAATCAGTTAGCTTCTAATGTTATGCTGATGCATGGCGGCTGCTGGCACCCATTAATGAACTAATCCCTAATACTTGAGTAGATGTTATTCATACTCTTGTATACTGCAGATTTCATTTTGGCTAAAGCCAACATTATAATAGAAGAAAGTGGAATTGAGATGGATTATGGTCTGCCCTTTTGCGGAGAGTGTGCGTTTGGGAGGGAAATTACAAGCATTCAGAAGATCTGATAAGGGGACTTAATAGGTTTCTCACTTCTTTTTGCAGTGGCAAAAGCATAGTGCTGTGCACAGTGGGCAATATGAAATCCAGGTAAGGGATCCTATACCTTCCCCTATATCAGCAAGGGTAGATAACCACAAATGCAACACCTGCTGAAATAACCTGCCCTGCATAAATGTTAAACACTTTCAAGGATTATACAACCCTAATTGTCTACAAGCATAGCTCTGGTGTCTAGAGTAGGAGAAATTATGTCGTGGATTGTAATACAAAAACAACGGACGAGTGTTGCTTGACCTGGCAAACAAATTAAGTGATAAGAAGATTCATACACTGCCAGGCATATTTGTCCGTCCCCCGTCCCCCAGGAGATCCTGGGAGATGGCTACACTGAGGAACTATCTACTATGCTGTATACAAATGTTGGTAATTCACAGGTGTTTGAAGTTGCGAGAAGTGTGTAGAGCTCCATACTTGGTAAGCCTTGGAACTGCAGGTGCCATTTTTCTCAGTACCTTCATGTCCTGAACTGACATGGCCACTGGAATCTTCTGAAACAAAGTTACCAGTGCTTCCTCTTTTAGCTGACCATCAACAGATTCTGATGTGTTCATGTGTTGTTGGTCATTGTATGCTCCTGACTTTATTATTGCTCTTTAAAATTGACTTCTGTTTTCCCCTTGCCTTTAACCTTCTCTTCAGTTCAGGTCATGAACTGGTCCTGCAGTTCTACTGCTTATCTGATAACACTTTGGTATCAAGCATTACAACACCATTGTGACAATCAACTGTCCACAGAAGGCCATTAATTCCTGGGTGCTCTTAACATGTGAGAACAGCTATCATGATGCTGTGATACTGGCATAATACCAGAGTCATGACAATGTATGGACCTGGCCATGATTTTGTACAGTATGCCTATGCTCTTATAGGATCAATGAAGCTCCTGCTTCAATGAAGTTCTGGAAAACTGCAACAACTCAATTTAGTCTCTGTAGCTCTATTAATGTACATTGGTACTTTGGACATCTGCAGTTCTTATAAAAAAATGAGAACATAAGAGAAGCCCTGTTGGATTGGGTCGCAACCCATCTAGTCCAGCATCCTGTCTCACACAGTGGCCCACCAATTGCTTCTGGGCATCTTAAGCAGAAGACAAAGACAAAACCTTCACTTGCTCTTGCCTTCCCTAGAAGTGGTCTTTAGAGGCATCTTGACTGTCCCTCCAACCTGGAGGTGGTACCTGAGCATCCATGTTAGTAGCCATTGATGTACCTAACCCTTTCTTGACGTTACTCAGGCTGATTGTTGTCTTCTGGTAGTAAATTCTGCACAACAATGACCCGCTGAGTGTAGAAAACACTTCCCCTGGTTGATCCTAACCTTCTTGTCCATCAGCTTCATAGAGTGTTGTCCCCTGATTTTCTATACTTCAGTCAGGTCTAGGGATGTGCACAAACAACTATAACATTTGATATTCGTACTAATTTGTATGGATTCCGACATTCATATACAAATTGAATGTTACGACATTTGTACATTGACATTTGTATTCATGTGAATGTTTCGGAACATTTGTACAAAGCTTTGGAACATTCTTAAATCGAGGAGGTGGGAGAGCGGCTGCACCAGTCACATCTGCAATGGATCCAGAGTAAATTCGACATGGTTTGAGAGTGGATTCAAAGTGGATCCAGGGCAGATTTGATGCTTTTGGAGCAGATATATATCTTATATTAGTATGAATTTGTACAAATATATTTGTATCTAATAGGATCCTACCACATTCAAAGGGGATCAATTTGAACAAATACTAATTTCCTTACATTTGATTTGATGCAACCCCCCCCCCCCCCAATTTTGGCACAACCCTAGTCAGGCCATCTCTTAAATCCCATCTTTCAAGGCTGAAATGACCTAGATATTGCAGTCTGATTTTGTAAGGGAAATGTTGCAGCCCCTTGGTCTTTCTGGTTGCTTTCTTCTGCCCTTTTCCCTATCTGACATCTTCCATAGGCTGCAATGTCTTTCATAAAGCACTTTTGCACTACAAAGTGGTTGTGGGAGCCAAACGGTGGCATTTTATATAGGGTGACCGTATTTTTAAAAATCTATAAAGAAAACAGTGAGAAAGACATTAGTCTATCAATGATAAGCCACTGGTTGGGTACATGTTACCTTTTGTTTAGGTACCCATAATGCTAGAAAATCAGCAGATACTTTGTTAGAAGTTATTCTGTACTGTGCTGGTTGCCTTGATTATACACAAGCAGGTGTCATTCTTTTCCAAGGCTAGATGCTTCCTTCATTCCTTCGTTCCTCCTTCGTTCATTCGTTTGTTTGTTCCTTCTTTCTTTCTTTCTTTTCCTTCCTTCCTTCCTTCCTTCCTTTCTTGTGTTTTGAAGCATATTTTGGACTTTGTTAGTTAATCAAAGGTTGTGAGGAGGACCTCATTCCTCCCAGTTATTTTCTCTAAACTTTTTTTTTTAAACGGCTTAATCTTCCTAATTTACACTGCATTACATTTTCACGTTTGCTAAATGAAATTTATAATAGCTCATGGGCAGGGTTCAAATTAACACTTCTTGGTGTATTAATGAGCCGTTTTTAATTCTTTCTGACCAATTATTATGCAAATAGGAAGCTGAAATCTCAGTTTTCATGCTGCTTTAAGTAGAGAAGGTATTTCATATTGGGGTCCATAAATATAGTGTATGAGAACAAACAGTCAAGCAGGTTCAGCAGTCTTTGGGAGCTACACAAGCTGTTCTGTGTTTTCCAGGATGTGACGTGAAGGAGGTCCACCACCACACTGAACCTGAGCAGTCTGGATCTGGTCTGGATGCATGATTGCCACATGTAGATTAGCTTGGCTGCCCTGACAGGTGAAATGCTAGTCAATAAAGTTGATGGTTCCTCCAGTTGCCACTTTTTGTTCTTCAGCAAATGAAATTCATTAAACTTGGTTATGCACATCCGTATTTTGCCTCCAGCCGAGCAGTCTTGCTTGTGACTGGGGATGAGATACAAAATTATGTTGATAATACTTTCGTTTGCATTGCTTTTTGGGTTGAGGATTTATACAAAGTGTTGATGAATCCATTGCTACCATGAGGGGTTCAGGGTTATTCCTTCCAGCATCCTATTCATCAGTACTGTGCCTTTTTGTAAGGCTGTGGCCGCACTTAAGGTTTAATCCAGCTTCAGTCCACTTTCAGACTGAGAAAACATGCCAGCAAAGTGACCAGTAATTTTCTTTCCACATTATCTATACCAAAGGAGAATTTTTTTGAGTTATTTAACGGTAAAAGAAAAAGAGCTTCTGTGACCACTAGGGATGAGCAAGAATTTTTTTGGGCATTCGATTTGAAATGAGTCAAATGTTTGAAAATCCGTATTCATACAAATAGATCGTATTTGAATGTGGTAAAATTCTATCCAATATGAATCTATTCTATGTATTCATACCAACATTCAGTACATATCTGCTATGAATAGATACGTATCTGATACAAATAGATACGTATCTGATATGTTTCCCCAGCTTAACAAATGTCCGAAATATTTGTACAAGTGTCTGGAAACATTCGTATTCGTTCGAATGTTAGCATACGGATATCTTAACATTCAAGTTCGAATGTCCAAATTCAGCTGAGTTTTGAATGTTACGAATATTTGTCCCCTTCCTAGTGACCACGGCCCAAATCTATGGTAAGGCCACCTTTGAAATATCGTGTACAGTTCTGTTCACCAAACCTCCTTCAAAAAGGATATTGTGCAACTGGGAAAGGTGCAGACAAAAGCAACCGGAATGATGAAGAGGCTGGAACACCTTTCTTAAGAAATCAGACTGCAACGTCTGTGCCTCTTCAGCCTTGAAAGATGGCATTTAAAAGGTGACCTTTGGAAGTATATAAAATCGTAGATGATGTGGAAAAAAGTGGATAGAGTAAAGTTCTTTTCTCTATTGCACAATGCTACCAGGGGGCACTCTATGGAGCTGATGGGAAAGGGGGATTTTTTTTTATTACCCAGAGGGTCTAAAGCCTGGATAGCTTTAAGAAAGTATTAGAACAAATAATGGAGATCAGGTATATCAATGCCTACTAGAATGGATGCCTAGGTACTGCATTATATCCAGGGCCCTTTCTGCACTTGGCCTTGTTCTGGAATATATCTTGGGATAGTGCTCTGCTGGACCCAAGGTAATGCAGACTATGCCAGGACTCACCTGGGCCCTCCCATGGTCTGCACTAGCAGGCAGATAGCAGGTCCCTGTTCTGGGATATATCCCTAAATAAGGCCAAGTGCAGAAAGCCCCCAGATTGGATAGACAAGCAGGAGACCTCTCAAGGCCATTTGCAGGGATTCAAGAGCAGGTGAAAGTTTTGCCTTTGCCTTCCACTTGAGAAGTCCAGAAGCAATTGGTGGCCCACAGTTCTGGATCTCCATCAATGACATTAGACTCACCAGTATCTTTATTGATTTATTCCCTTGTGACTTGCTGCAGAGAAACTCTTTCTTGAGAGAAAGCAGGTACAGGTGGCTGATAGCTTTTGAGGGAAGGCGAGAGAAGGAAGGCGGCGATTGGGGAAACTGCTGGTTCTTTGCAGTGAACTGGGCACAGAACTGCCATATATGACCCGTACTTGGAAAAATATATATGATAAAGATACAAGGTTTTTCACTCTGATTGTGATGGAAGCTGTGATGCTGCTTTGTGGAACATGAATCTCTTTCATGGACTCAGGCTGTTGCATGAATATTGCCTTAGGTCCTGGAATTTGTATTCCACTAGCTCAATCTACAGAAAGATTTGCTTGTTGTTGACATTGCACTAGGTGCTGCTGCTGAAACTGTGGTGTGACTTTAGCGTAGTGGTAGAATACACTGCCTGGAAAGCAGAAGGTTGCCAGTTCAATCCCCAGCTTACCCTTGGAAGCAACCAAAGTCAACCCACTGCCAAGAGAATTGCCTGGAGGTGTCCATGCCACCAGCTAGAAGTCAGCCATGTCTTGATGGTACCTAACAACAACAAAATCATTGCTGGTGTGCAAGTTTGGAAAGAAAGCGAAGCCATATTTTGTATGAGAGGTTTTAAAAGGATATAGGAAAAAGGCATGAAATGTTCCCAGATGGAACTTCAGAACAGAATAGGTATCTTGGTGGAGATAACTGAACTCAAGCGCTTATCTAGTAGGAGGGCAGTGCAAACTCAAGTGATCTGGAGTTGTGTGGTAAAGGACAAGATGCCCCTATGGAAAGTGGTTTCAGGAAACAGCGTGAGGATGCCAATGTGTGGCAGGAAGAAGACCTCCTAACTGCCTTTCCTTTGAAGAAGAAGACGAGTTGGCTTTTCTACCATGTTTTTCTCACCCATTTAAGGGGTCTCAAAGCAGCTGACAAGCCTTCTGTTCTTCTCCCCCCTGTGAAGCCGACGGGGCTGTGAGACCTCAGAAAGAGCACTACCCCAAGATCACCCAGCTGGCTTTGTGGAGGAGTGCAGAATCAAACCTGGTATTCCCAGATAAGACTCTGGCTCTTTAACCACTAGACCAAACTGGCTCATTTGATCCTTCAAGTCTGATTTTCTCCTGATGCCCACATGTAATTTTAAGCATTCCTTAACTAAGAAAAAGAAAAGCCATGTGGCTTCTGGGAGGGGAGAATAAATTAGCAGTGGGAACAGAGAAGGAATCGTGTGCTTGAACGTCAAAGCTTCCTAGTTGTACATTCACTTGAAGACCTTTGGAGAGGATTCAGCTGGTGACATAAACTGTCAGCATTTTCCAGGCTCCCTCTGCCACCATCAGGGTGGGAAATTGGTTTCCCAAATCAACAAAACATGGCAGCTTTAGAGGGAACAGATTCAGGATCCCGCATGGCAAGGATGGCACATATGCAGACATGTGAAATATGCTCTGTGTTGGGAACTACCCAACTGCTGAAGCTTCTCCTACCCCAAAGCGATGTATTTCCCCCCAGACATTTTGTTTCTTCTCATAGACATTAATTGATCCAATTAAAATGGGAACAGCTCTTTCCTGTCCCCTGTTTATTCACTGTTGTAGCTCAGTCTGTTGTTTTTCAATGGGTAATTTTGGAGCTGATTTGCAGAACTGTGAAAAAGGAAAGAAAAGCCTTCCTGGCAAGGTTCTGAAGGGAAAGAAGGAAATGGAGAGACTTCACTGAACCAGTGATAGTATTGAGGACAGGCAAGGCAGCTGGAAACCACGCTCTCTCTGGTGGCACCAGACATATGGGGGATTGTGGACCTATCTGCACTTACTTAATCCAGATTAGTGAATCCAGATTAGCTAGATCTGGGTGATCATAGGCAGAGGCATTTGCACTGAGTGAGCTTGAGAGCAGCAAATGCAAGCTATGGAGCACTGCAACTGGCCCATAGCACCTCCGGCACATAATGCATTTGGCCCACAGCTCTGCCTTCAGGTACATTCAAGGGCACTGCAAAGACACATTCACTGAGGATGTGAGGTAGGGCTGTGTGTGAATGTCCTAAATATTCAAAATCTGATAGAATTCGATCGAATATGGATATTCGAATCCAAATAGAATGTCTTCACATTCGAATTTAAACATTCAAACGAATTTCGAATGTCCCAAAACATTTGTTCAAATGATTTGAATGTACAGATACGTATGTATGAATCTCATATGTATCTGTACGCATTTGCGCTGATAGTACGGGATGAAAACGGGATGCATACAGGATAAAATGGGATGCATACAAAATACGTACAAAGAAGTTTAACACATGCAAATGTTGTCGACATTCATATCTTTAAATACGAATGTTGTCGACATTTATACGTTCAAATTTGAATCTAACATTCGAACAAATAGATTCAAATGTATTGGATTCAAATCATTTTTTGTTGCACTCGGATTTTAAACATTTGAATCTAATTGAATTTTTTGGCATTCAAATCGACTTGAATTTGAATGAAAAAAAAAAACCATTTGTGCACATTGCTAATGTGAGGTGTCTTCAAAAACACTTCAAAGGAACCATTGCTGTCAATACAGCCTCTCTGCTGTGAAGAAGAAGAAGAAGAGTTGGCTTCTCTACTTGGCTTTTCTTACCCATTCAACGGGACTCAAAAGCAACTGACAAAGCTTCTGTTCTTCTCCCCACAACAGAACCCTGTGAGGTGGGTGGAGCTGTGAGAGCTCAGAAGAGAGCTGTGGCCAGCCCAAGGTCACCCAGCTGGCTTCATGGAGGAGTGCAGAATCAAACCCACTACTCCCAGGTAAGAGTCTGGCTCCCTAACCACTAGACCAGATTGGCTCACGGTGGCATTGTAACTGCCCATGTCACTCAAAACCACACCCATAATCTTCCTAGATCCATTCTGTGTGTGGATGTCTTGATCTGGTTCAGATAATGCTAGCACGGATGCAAACCACATTGATCAGGCCTACAACTAATCCAGATTATGGAGCCCTTAGCATGGATCTGATCCGGATTAACATTAGTGCCATGCAGACAAAGTGTACCAAGCTGCTCCTTCATTTTGGATGAAAAAGTACATGCTGGAAGGGCCAAAGACTCTGATTTTAGTCATCTGCACTGTGTCACACTGAGATGGACCTCAGACAGGTGGAAGCAAGACTTATGATCATCATAATCTTCATCACACCACAGTTCTGGTCACTGCTAGGTGTATCCAACATATCAATGCAGAAAAAGATCACCATTTCAGTACTATTTGTTTAAGAGCCATCATTACCCTAGAGGTGTGGCCCTAATGCACTTCTAATGACTTTTCCAGAATGACCTGATTCACCTTGAGAGGAAGCTTGACGAGGTGGAGACATTTTTGTGCAGGGAAGCATATTTCATCACCTAGGCCTTCAGCTGTCATGGTCCAGGGCAATGAAAGAAAACTCAAATAATAAAGGAAAGGAGCTTTCAGATGGGACCCATTAAACCTGCATCAAATTTTCCTCCACGCTTCAAAGGCACCATCCACATGATTGACTGGGGCCAGCCAAGGGACGGGACAGCTGAAGGAGCCCATGCCAGAAGCAGATACCTTTTGTTACAAAATGGGCTTAACTACCCTGAGGTCACCCCCTTCGGAGGAGTTGGTGTGAGGGGCATTTGGGTGCCCTCATAGTGACTTCAACAGCTACATACTGGGTATGTAGCCTGACTTGTGATAGAACATCTCGCTGCTCTACAAGTCAGACCAGCGGAAGTCATCTGTGGGAGTGCCGTTCTTTTAACACAGGTGATCTGGAAGCTTCAGAGGGCCAGCATGAGACTGTGGGTGATCCTGCTCTGGCTGGTATACCAGACCAGCAAACATACAGAGAACCTCCCTTTTGCATGCTGGTACAGTCTAAGGGGGCCTAACCTAGACTACACAAGTGGGCAGAAGGAAGGTTCCAAATGCATTTGCTAGGTGCAGAGCTATCCTTTGTATATTTGCTATTGGCCTTTCTTTCAGGTTAGGGGTGTGAACGAATGTTATTTTTGCATTCGAATTCAAGTCGAATCGAATGTCAAAACATTAGATTAAATTTGAATGTTTAAAATCCAAATGTCAGAAAATCAGATTCGAATCCATAACATTAGAATCTGTTATATATATCTGGGTGCATTTCGTATGCGTCCTGTTTTATCCTGTATGCATCCCATTTTATCCCGTGTATATCCCATTTTCATCCTGTATTATAAGCGCAAATACGTGTAATATTTGCACAGATACGTATGTAATACATATGTATCTGTACAATTGAATCAGTTGAATCATTTGAACGAATGTTTTGGAAAATTCAAAATCTGTTCAAATATCTAAATTCGAATGTTATTAAATCTGATTCAAATTTGAATGTCAACATTCGTCAGATTTGAATCGGACTTTTGAATTTCTGAATATTTGTGTACATCCCTTTTCCAGGTAAGTTGTTTCCATCTGTCCCCCAAAGGGCCTTCATTTGGATGGACCCATTCTTAAAGGGCCCTCTACGGCTGAGGGATGCTGGGGTAGCAGAACCCAGGTCCTCCAGATCCAACACTATCCAACCAGCTTGGAATAGCAGTGGTAAAATGCCCGAGTACCAGACTTACTTTGAAAAAATCTGATTGCATAGCCCATATGCCAAAGACACATTACACAAGCAAGGAGGCAGGTCTGTGTGTCTACCGTTAAATATAATTTTATAATGAAAAATTTTCTCTTATGAAGGTGAAACTTCGTGATCGTATTACAATTCTAATTTTTCTATGCATAGCAATCGAATGACCTCCCCATATTGCCACATAAAGTATAGATTTAAAGTTAAATGATCCAGTCAGCCATTTAACATTTTCTTACAGAGTAATTTCCTCAGCAACTCCTGGATGTTTACATATGGTTCCCCCCACCAAGTCTTTCTTTTTTTATATATTTACATTTTGAGAATTGAAGAAAATCTGACGTTCCTTTTTGAAACTGTTTTTAATAGCCTTTGTTTATTTTTAATATCTGGTGTTCCGGACTCCTGCTCTAATGATTTTTTTCACACTGCATTGGTAATTAAATTCATTCATTTTCCTGGCTGCACAATTCCTTTAAATAAAAAAAGTTATGGGTAATAACACCTATTATGTTGAAAGTACAGAGCAGAAAAGGGCAGATCAGTAGCTTCCTCTTCAAGGAGATTGTGCAGAGATTCAGGTCACTACGATTCAGATAAAAATTTATCTGTAAGTTTATGCAATATTTTAGCCTTTACATTTTTATGGTGGGTTCAGCAATTCTGATTGTGAAAATTTTATTCATTTCCCTCCCTCCCTCTCTGTATGTATGTGTCTGTTTTTTTCCCATAAGAAAAGAACAACACAAAAAGCAAATTATATATGCAACATTTACAGTTCTCCCCCCCCACACACATTTTTTTGAGTCTTCTCAATAACACAAAGATAATGCATTTTGTTAGGATTGTACAGAAGATGGGTCTTGCTTTCTGGTAAATCTGTGGAAGATTTGGGGTAAATTAACTTCGATTTTAGAGTTGCCCTTAGCCAGGAGAACTGAAGGATTTTCTCACCATGTGACCTCATTGATGGTGATGGAGTCTTTGCATTGCCTGTGAGGATACCTCACTGCTGCTACCTGGATGCAGCATTTGATCAACAGGGACATGGGCCAATTGCATCCGGGGTTTGGAGGAGCTTTCAGAAGTAGGGATATGCATGGATATTCAAAACATTTGAAATTTGGCTGAATTCAGCCGAATTCGAACATTCAAACTTGAATCAAATGTTGTGATATTCGTACGCTAACATTCAAACAAATACTAGTGTTTCCGGACATTTGGACGAATAGTTCGGACATTTGGTAAGCTGGGGAAACATATCAGATACATATCTATTTATATGAGATACATATCTGTTCATATCAGATACGTATCTATTTGTATCCGATACGTATCTGTTCATATCAAATATCTATCTATTCATATCAGATACATACCTGTTCATATCAGGTACATATCTATTTCTAACACATATGTATCTGTTCATACCAGATAAATATCAAACATTAGTTCGAATACGTACAAATAGATTTGTATTGAATAGAATTTTACCACATTCAAATGCGATCTATTCGTATGAATATGGATCTTTGAATGCCAAAAGAAATTCATGCGCATCCCTGTTCAGAAGTAGTTCCTGTCCACTAATAGAGAACTGTGCTTATACATTGGAATTCATTACCAAAAAAGGTGGTAACTGCAACTAAGACGTTTTCGCACGGGGGTGTTTGGAACGCGCGGGAGACAGCCCGGAACGCGGCAAACGCATTGCCGCCACGGGGCTTGCGATCCAACGTATCAGCTGTCTCTCGCGCGTTCCAAATGTAGAGCACTTTGAAGTGCTCTACATGCGTTCGGGCGCAGACGAACTGCCCGCAGGCGTTCGGGAGGAGAAGGATTCGCGCTTGCTTCTCGCTCCTGAACAGCCGCGGGCCCGCCTCCCCCGCCGGCGCAGGTTTGGCAATCAGCTGTTTGACAATCAGCTGATTGCCGATCTGCCTCCGCAGCTGTCTCCGTGCCCCTGGCCAGCCTTTGCCGGCCAAGACAGTTCCGGGCGCTTTCACCGTTCACACACAGGCGCGCCGGAACGCGTTCCGGCGCGCCTGTGTGTGAACGGTGAAAGCGCCCGGAGCTGTCTTAAGCTTCCCGCCTGAACGCGTTCCGTTTGGAACGCGTTGCAGTGCGGAAAAGCCTCTGGTCTGGATGGCTTTAAGAAAGGGTTTGACAAACTCATGGAGCACAAGTGTAGCAGTAACTACTAGAATGGACATCTAGGTCCTTCCTCCAGGCTGGAGAGCCAGGCAGGATGCCTCTAAAAGCCATTGGCAGGAAGTTGAAGACAAGTGAAGGTTTTGCCTTTTGCCTTCTGGGTCAGATTCCTGTATGCACTTGGTGGGTCACTGTGTGAGACAGGATGCTGGGCTGTGGCCCATTCCGGTAGGATCAGTTTACGCTGTTTTCCAAAGAAATGTGAATCAGAAATGATTTTTCTTTTTCTAGCCATTTGTATTTCTAAATTCCCCAATTTTCTCTGCTTTTGGAGGATGCCTTTGAACCATATCATAAACTTGAGGGATATCAGTGATTCCAAAGGAGTTGTAATTTTTGGCTTCAGAATATATCAAATACACAAAGGAAGACAAAAGGCATACAGTAGGGAAAGAGCTTTTAAATGCTCCATCGTCTACATTTTTTTTAAAAAAGTTGTATTTTCAATTCAAGAAAATCCTTGTTTTGTTTTCTTTGGTGCAGTGATTATTCTAATAGACTTGGTTATTTCCCTTGTTTCCTCCACGAGAAAGAAAGAAATTATCCAATTGCTTGGAAAGTCACAATTCAGGTATATTTATGAAAACACAATTACTTCGTATCTTCGCTCTTAAGATTAGGGAATGGTTTTTCTTTTTCTTTCCTCTTTTTGGTTTGTTTTTGTTTTTGCTAGAGGTTATTTTTATACTGTGCAAGAGAAGTGCACCTAGTTAAAAGGAAAAAAAAAGAAAGGAAACCTAGACAACCTACTTTCTGCATTCATAAATAACTTCTGAATAGGGAATTTTCTTTTATTCCTATCAGCACGCAGACAAATGAATCTAGCATCAGCAGAACAGGCAACTGCAGACTCCAACACAGAGCATTGTGGTTAATTGTTAAAGAGGGTGGACAGAAGATGAGGAATTTGCAGAGCAGAAAGCATTCTCCCCCACCTCTACTGCCCCGATTCGTGTTTTATATTTTAATAAGACAATTTATTTGGTAGTACTAGTCCCAGAGCTATGGGCCAAAAAGATGTGTTCCATACATTTCTTACGATGTGCTCAGACATTACAAAAGAGGTGCTTCAGGGGTGCCTCAGAGAGACAGTGGGCCTGTTTGTACTTGGCTTCATTCTGGAATATATCCCAGAACATGGGCCTGCTGTCCTCATGCTAGGGCAGGCTACAGCAGGCTCTATTTGAGACCTGCCAGAATTTGCCATAGCATGTAGATAGCAAACCCCTATCCTGAGATATATTCCAGAAAATGGCCAAATACAAACAGACCCTTGTGTTCCCAAGCCTTCTCTAATCCACCTTTTCTAGCAAAGAAGATTCAGGAGAGGGAAGTGGGGCAGACTGGTTTGTGGACATCTCAAAGCCTTCTGTGATCCACCTCAGAGGTGCCTCAGACATGCCTTTCTTTCTTTCTTTTTTTTTTTTACTGTGTCTGATTACAGACAGAGAGACAGTGTGTGGCCCTCATGTTCCCAAGCATTCTCTTATCCATCTTTTCTAGCACAGGGTGTTCATGAGAGGAGAAGGGGAAGGCTGGTGTGTGAACAATCATGAGGCCTTTTTGTACTTCGGCCAGACAGCTGTATTGCTCCAAGGCTGGTACACATGGTGAACAGCTTGACCATTCACATTGGCCAGTAAGGGCCGCATCCCTCCTCCCTCCCTTCCCTGTCACAATTTCTATTCCATCCCTTCCCCACCTGTTTTTTCCCTCCACCCTGCCATTTTGCTGTTTGATGTACCAATCTAGCACAAAACAAAGGGAAAGTGATTTTAATCTTCTAGTACTGTGCTACAGTGTGGGGAAAACTACTGCCTTGATCCAAGTCAGGGCCAGGCTTATATAGGGGGTGGGGTTTGGATTTTGCATCCTGATGAAGTCAGAGTATGATGGAAAAGAGAGGGGGAAGGGGATTTCTCCCCTGCAAGTCCGCATAATAAGCTACCAGTGGGAATGCCAAAAAACAGAGCTCACTGCTAGTTTAAAAAAAAACCCTGATTAAAACATGGATTAAATTGTCCAGTAGGAACGCAGCCTTGAAGGTATTTCGTTGTTGCTATTTCCAAATGTATATAATTTCAAAAAAAAACCAGGGAGAATAATTGACCTGTTAAGGCATGTTTTTAATCATTCAGTATTTTAGGGGAAGAGGTGTACATTGGTAGGATTAAAAAAAAAGATTGATTAATTAAATCGACACTTGGATAAATGTAGCTAAAAGCAGTGAAATGGGGGAAATGTCATCTGGAAGCAAAAACTACCATGGTGTAGATTTTTTCTTCTTCTTGCCTGATTGCAACAGATATGATCATTTCAAGGTGTATATCAATATAAGATAATGTATTGTAGAACACTCATCTTGCCTACTACATGCGCTATTACTGATAACAGCTGGTCATTGGATTCTATAAAGCTACAAAGAGGGAACAGAAAAAATGGCAAGGTTAGGGGTTCCACTGGTCTTGCAGAAAGGAAGCAGTGATCTGTCAGAAGCTGTTAGGCTTCAGTTTCCACAAGTCCCTATATAGCAGGTCCACAAGGATGATGGGAAGTTAACCCAAGAAAGGATCACTCCCATAAGCTCTCTTTGATTTACACCACAGAACTACTATTCTTGTGTAACCTGTTTCCCTACGTGTGCACATATGTGATTTTAATAAGGTCAGAGAGATTACATTTCTGTGTCCTGCTTAGTTCTGCTAAGAATTGTTTTGTCTGCTCTGTTCTTTTTCCTTCCTTCCTTCCTTCCTTCCTTCCTTCCTTCCTTCCTTCCTTCCTTCCTTCCTTCCTTCCTTCCTTCCTTCCTTCCTTCCTTCCTTCCTTCCTTCCTTCCTTCCTTCCTTCCTTCCTTCCTTCCTTCCTCCTGGCTAAAATGGGCTTTCTCCCTCCCTGAGTATCATTGCTGTAGAGAATGGAAAAGAACACTGAAGCTGAATCTAGCCTGAAACCTCTTGTGTCACACCTCTGACCATCCAGAGAGTGAGGAGGAAATGGTTATAAAACTCCAACTAAGTTTTTTTCAGAAGGGGAGGGAATAGGGTCTTATCCAATAGGGCGCCTCGGCGCGCCACGTGGTGCGCGCTCCCGGCATCCTGGCCTCATTTCGAGGCCGGACACCGAGAAGGTAGGACCTGCGTGCGCGCGCGTCCCATCCCCGGGCCCTGAAACTGGGGGGGGGGTCATCTGCGGGGTGGAGGCACCTACATCTAGGCGCCTGCATCCCGTAGATGGGCAAGATCGGGTTTGGGGGGTGGGTGGGGTGGGGGCTTTGGGGAGTGGGGGGATGGGGGGCTGATCTGCGGGGTGCCGGCGGCTAGATTCAGGCACCCACGCCCCGTAGATGGACGAGATCGGGTTCGGGGCGAAGCCTTTGGAGACCGGAGCCAGGAGCTCCGATCTCTGAAGGGGTCCTGCTCCATAGGGACCTTGCCCCGGGCCCCGCGATGGGGGCCCGGGGGCCCGGGTATCTTCGTGCCAGCTGCACAGGGCCCGATCAAGCCCCGTACAGCCGGTATGAAGTGGGGCGAGCGGCTTGACAGCGCTGCCAGCCCCTTGGGTGCTCTCACCCAGTGGGAGGCAGCGTTGCCAGCCGTATCCCTGCCCCTGGCCAGCCTTTGCTGGCTAAGACACTTCGGAACACTTTTAACATTCGCACACAGGCGCGCCGGAACGTGTTTACACACGTTCCGGCGCTCCTGTGTGTGAATGCTGAAAGCATCCTGAAGTGTCTTAGGCCACCCGTCCTACACCCGTTCCAAATCCCTCAGGTCACTGCTTGAAATGCCCATGGGCAATCGGTGGGCCACTGTGTGTGACAGAATGCTGGACTAGATGGGCTGTGGCCTGATCCAGCAGGGTTACTCTTATATTCTTATGTTCTTATGTTCAGTGGAGTCTTCTTTGAATGTATCCAGTTGGTGATATGTTAAATGTTTGATTAATTCTATCACCAAGCACACAAGGGCAACATATGGAGGAAAGGAAATTCATTCTAACAGAGTTCAGTGAGAGAATGAGGTCTTTATTTAGTGGCCTCAAAGCAAACTGAAATATGAATTAGTCATTTGTGCACCCCAGCTGTAGAATAATCAGCCCAGAAAGGCCACCTGGAATTTAATAAGAACATAAAAGGAGTCAGGCCACAGCCCATCTAGTCCAGCATTCCATCTCACATAGTGGCCCACCAGATGTCCATGGGCATCTCAAGAAGAAGATGAAGGCAAAACCTTCACCTGTTCTAAGTGCCCTACAAATGGCCTTTAGAGGCATCTTGGCTGCTTCTCCACCCTGATGCTAATACTAAGCGTTCATTCTAGTAGCCACTGATATACCTGTTCTCCATGAATTTGTCTACCACTTTATTTTTCTATACCTCATAGACTTAACTTTTCAGTTTCTGATTATTTTCCAAAAATCTATCATTTTCCAATAATCTATCTATTATTCTTTGGGTCCTTGTATTTATGTGTGGCACATTTTTATGTATAGAACATTAATTGAATGTGTTTATGTGTATCTAAAATGTGAATATTAAAGGCTTGTTTGTTTTTTTAAATAGAGAGTATTTTACTGTAGGTAACCCACAAAATTCAAAATTTAGGTTTTCCTTGTGAGCTCAAAAATTCTAATGAGAAAAACCTACTAAGAATATCTGGATATTTCTCTCAATTAAAACATTCTCCTAGGTTTGGAAAAAATAAAATTAAAGCTGTTTTCAGGAAGAGCTTATAAGTAAATGACATACTTTTCTCCATTTTTTTTTGTGTATGTAAAATTAGGTCAAAGGAATTTTCATTTGAAAACAGCACTTTGTCTTATTATCTGCAACACATGTCTCACAAATTTGTAGATCTCGTATTCATCAGAGTGAAATTCCAAATCATAATGAATGGTTTAGACAGCATTATCATCAATTTTCTGCAGGTGCAGCTGTGAATATCAGTCACTTCAATCAAAATCCTCTGTCAGCTTCTTCAGCGCTGTCATTTTTTACATTCTGATATGCTGAAATTAACAGAGAGAGAGAGAGAGAGGATGGGGATTGACTTAATTATTTTCTGCCTTTGGGTGGCGCTTTTGAGCAGTGCAGCATGGACGCTGTCTGTGCTGATACAGCTGCCTTGTCGCCTATTCCTTTGCAGGGTTTTTTGGACTATCATACTTCCTTTTGGGATTATAGAGTTACAATTGCCCTGTATGGCTTAACACGTAACAACACAACCTTTTTAGGCAAAAAAAAAAAAAGAAAAGAAAAGAAAAGAGAAAAGAAAAGAAAAGAAAGAAAGAAAGAAAGAAAGAAAAGAAAAGAAAAAAGAAAAAAAAGAGAGAAATGGCACTCTTTTGAAAACAAGTTATAAAAATCAGAATATAGGCATCATTTGCTGCAAATTGGGAGTTTGCCTGCATTTTGTGTGTTATGCCTTGAATTTGTATTAATGCAACACATTAGGAAGGAGTTGTAAGTAGCGATACCCATGAATGTTTTTTCGGCATTCAATTCAAAATGAACCAAATAGAACAAATAGAAAGTATTCAAATTTGTCAAATTTTATTCTATATGAATCTATTTGTATGTATTCTTACAAACATTTGGTATGTATCTGCTACAAACAGATACGTATCTGCTACAAATAGATACGTATCTGTATATGAACAGATATGTATCTGCTATAAACATATATTTATCTGCATATGAACAGATACGTATCTGATACATTTCCCCAGCTTAATGAATGTCCGAACTATTCGTATGAATGTCCAGAAACATTCGTATTCATTTGAATGTTAGCTTACAATTATTGTAACATTTGGTTTGAGTTCAAATGTCCAAATTTGGCTGAATTTCAAATGTTACGAATATTCATGCACATCCCTAAGATGACCTGGGGGGAGACGGAGAACACTATATTCTTGATTTCTATATTTGGTTTATATCCAGCCCCTTTACCCCACTGATTCCCAGGATGAAATTTTAAACAGACAACATTGTAGGACAGATCAGGTATCTGATGCTGTGCTCCCCAGATGGCTGGAGCCTCTCACTCCATTCGCCCTCAGCCAGTCTGGCTGGTGGCCAGAAATGATGGGAGATACAGTTTAGGAACATCTGGAAGGCCACTTTGTGCTCGTCACCTATTTAGGGCTATAGTTGTTAGAAGTGGCCAAGGGTATGGGAAGATGAAAGTTTAGCTTGGCAACATCTGGCTTCATTTCATTTCATTTCATTCTATTTTTAACAGCTCCCCCCCTCCCCCGCTTCCAGGCACTGTTACTGTCTTTAGTGGATTCATAGTCCACTTGTTTTTATTGTTGTAACCTACCCAAAGACCTTCGGGTACAGGGAAGGGAGGAGAATAGAAATAAATAAAAGAAATGGATAAATACATTTGATTACTTTATAAATATATTGTTTGCTTTTATATATCTGTGCATTTATAGATGTGTGTTCTTGTCATGAGAACTTTAGTAAATTTGGTATAATACAAAATTCAAAAATTCCAGGCCAGTCTAATAGGTACATCTGAATTAGACCAGCTTGGTTTGTAATCTTTAAGAGTCTTCAAATGGGATTTATGTACAGAAGAACCTAAGAGGTAGTCTACTGGAGCAGGCCACAGTCCAGCATCTGTCTCACACAGTGGCCTACCAACTGCTTTTGGGCATCTTCACCTGTCCTTGATTCCATGCCAATGGCCTTTAGAAGCATCCTGCCTGTCTCTCTCCTACCTGGAGGTGGCACCTTGGCATCCATTCCAGGAGTCATAGATATGTTAAGGCCTCTTCAAACTTGAAAGATGGCATTTAAGAGTGACCTGACTGAAGTATGGTGTGGAAAAGGTGGATAGAGAAAAATTCTTTCCTCTGATACATAACACTAGGACCAGCCCCCCCCCCCCTATGAAGCTGATGGGTAGGAGAGTTAGGACTAAGAAGGGGAAGTATTTACTGCCAGAAGAGGTGGTGAAAGCACCCAGCCTGGACAGCTTTAAGAAAGGGCTAGACAAATTCATGGAGAATAGTATCATGAAGGCTACTAGAATGGATGTCTAGGTACTTCCTCCAGGTTGGAGAGACAGACAGGATGCCTCTAATAGCCATCCGCAGGGAGTTGAAAGCAGGTGAAGGTTTTGCTTTTGTCCTTTGCTTGAAAATGGCAGGAAGCTCCTCTTATTTTTTTATGATCTTATGTAAAATCATCGACAACTTCCCCTATTGTCTAAGATTGCTACTGTTCTTTTGCACCCCTGCCAGTTTTTTTGTTTGTGACAAATAGAAAGATTATTTTCAATTCTCAGAAAAATGGTAACCCTTCAAAGTGCTTGAAATCCTTTGATGGTGACTACAACATTTGTTCCAGCTCCTTTAGTTAAGCTGTGTTCTCCTTGACAATAAATCCTGGATTTGAGGAAGATAACAAGTATGGATTTTTGAGAATGTCCCCAACACTGTCTCCGAAGTGACCAGTGCTTAAAAGTAGGGATGCAGCATACCATAATCTTGGAATGAGTGGGAGTTTCACAGGCCTTGTTCTTACTACACCACTTCTATATCCAACTTACTCAACGTCACAGAAATTCCCTGAGCTGCTCTGGCAATGCTAACTAGCCCGTTGATGAAATATTCGCTGAAAGAGGATTCGGCTCAGAGCGCCCCTATGATACAGTGTTCTAATCTTGAGTTATAGATATTGATTATTATACCAATACCTGTCTTTATATCATTAACAGATTTTCATGCAGGCTGCATCCTCAAATGGCAGGATGAAACTTAAGGAAAGATCAACTTCTGCAGAGAGAGGACATGTTTGCTGCCCTGTAGGTGTGAGGTGTGGAGAGATGAGGCAGAGTACATGCCCCCTTTCCATGTAATGAAGGCCTGTGAGGCACTTCCTAAACTTTCTGTCCTTCTAAATATAATGGGAGGAAGAATCTGCAAGAGTTGGAGATCTACCACTTCTGGTAAGTCTTCTTCTTGGTGGAGAGGGGCAAGGACTGGTTGGGAGTTCTTGATTATGAATGCATCACTCCAAGAGGTGTCCAGACATGAAGATGCCCCACTCCTGGACTGGGTGAGGGGTCACAGTAGGTGTCTGAGTGAATTTTGCCACTGCAGAAAGATCTAATGGCCCTTCATGGTGTAAGGGAGCTACTTCAAGTGTACATAATTTACAGTGTTGTTCTATTTCCCATGAGAAGGATGATATTGTCCCCTGTCATCCACTCATCCTGTGTGAACTGGAATCTTTGGATGCCATGGAAAATGGGAATCAAGCATCTTGCAAAGCTAGGAACAGGCAAGCATCATTCTTGTTGTCCAGAGACCATGCCCACTCTTGCTAGCAGAAGTCCTCTAGAAGTCTTAGAAGGAGATCATACCAACTGCTCTTTGACTTCTTCAACTGCAGAGTTAAAGGAGATTCCAGGACTGAACTTTAGGTAAGTAGCATTTAATGTAGCCACTAGCTACCAAGAAAGAGGATAGCCAGTGCCATCTTTCCCCTGTCTGGTTATTCCAGCTGTCCTATTCAACCCTTTGGTACACCAGCAGCTTCACTGATGTACCTGTGGTCCCAGTTAGAAATGAGTGTGATTAAAAAATTCCTCTTTTCGTGACCAAACCCACAGTGAAATATGAAAATTTGATTGAATTGTGGGTTTTTTTTGCAGGCAGAAGACTAATTCACTTTGACTGAATTTTTTTGGATATTTGAAAAACTGGACTTTTGATTTGATGGGAATGTCTGCAAATTTGAAATATTTAATCCGATTTGTGAATATGAATCTCATTTTGCACATTTCTAATCCACTACGACGTGACTACGAAAGCTCATGCCACCAACCCTTCTCCTGTTAGTCTCCAAGTGCTACTAACTACCTTGCAGGACTTTTTGAATTAGACTAACACAGCTATTTCTCTGACATTCCTAATCCTGATCAGACTTTGCAAAGAAAGTGGGACAGTGGTGGGTGAGACCTCACACATCTGCACTAATGTGTGGACCAGTGAGGACTTTGTGGTCCCTTGTTTCTTTCAACAGTAGGTGCAGAAAGAGTGTCAGTTATATGAAGGATGAATGCATAACACATCTCTGTGCACCAAGTAGTATTGATCAGGAAATCTGCGCTTTCTTCATTTAAAGCCTGAGTTGTCATTGTGGATGGCCAAGTTTAGGATTCAACTGGTTTTGAATAGGGATGTGCACAAATGGTTTTGTTTTTGTTTTTGTTTGCACTGGATTCATATCAAATCAAATGTAAGAAAATTTGTATTCATTCGAATAGATCCCCTTTGAATATGGTAGGATTCTATAAGATATGAATGTATTTGTACAGATTTGTACCAATATCCGATATGAACACATATGTATCCGATACATATTTGAAAAGTATCCAGTATGTATCCATACATATCTGATACATATCCAGTAACATATCTGCTCTGAAAGCATCGAATCCGCCCTGAATCCACTTCAAATCTGCTCTCAAACCTTGTTGAATTCGCTCTGGATCCGTTGCAGATGCGATTGGTGCAGCCACTTTCCCACCTCCTTGTTTCACAAATGTTCCAAAGCTTCATACGGAATGTTCTGAAACATTCATATTTCTACGAATGCCAATGTGCGTCCCTAGTTTTGAATGAGACCTTGGAAAAGAATGCCCCCACTAAAGTGGGTCACGTGGATTTCCTTGTTCTCATTTCTAACTAGAACCCAAAATAAGAGAAGTTTCCCCATTCGTCTTCTCTTTCCTCCCTGTCCTTTTCCCTTTCTCTGTTGCTTTTTCAGCTGTTCAGAATTCAGACTGTGGAGTCTTTGGACTTAGAGGTTCTGCTTGTTTCTGTTTTCTGGAACCCTGCAATGCATCATATGCATAAACTGTATAAAAAAAACACAATACCACCATATATTTTGATGAGGGGGTAAGTCTGATGGTTTGGTTGCCCACGGAATCTCTTTTAACGATATTAAGATATTGTTTTTAATGAATTATTCCACTTTTTGAGTCACTTTGATCTAAGCTCTCCCCTGCTGTCTGTGAGTGTGCATACACATATACACCCCTATGTCACTGAGATCTATACTTTCCCAGAGAGAGCAATTAGGCTACTCTTATGGAATAATTATTCAGGAAAGAAATATACGCATTTTCTTTTCTAAGAGGGTTTTCTTTTCTTTTCTTTTTTTACTGTCGTGGAAGACGTCTGTGCTTGGTCTGGTTTTCACACCCTCATCCTCCCAGCCCTGCATTCTACCCTGCTAATTGAAATGGCACGATGCAATAGTATTTTACTCAGTGCAACAGGTTTTGATTCTGCCTAGTGAATCTGCCATGGAACTAATCCCATGGTACTGAGGGTCAGTTTTGGCATCATGCCAAGTGCATAATTTTCCTCTTTGTGGGATTCCACAGTCCCCCACAAAGCCAGCTGGGTGACCTTGGGCTAGTCACAACTCTCTTCTGAGCTCTCACAGCCCCACCTATCTCACAGGGTATCTGTTGTGGGGAGAAGAATAGAAGCTTTGTCAGCCACTTTGGGTCACCTTAAATGGGTGAGAAAAGTGGGGTAAAAAAAGCCAGCTCTCCTCCTCCTCCTCCTTTTGGGAGAAGTTTTTGTGCTTTTGTCCTGGCACATATCCACAGATCTTTGGAATTGTTAATCCCAGAGTGTATCCAAGTTTTTGAGGCAAAGGAATGTTTTTGGGGTGGTTGGCCTTGAAACCTCTGTATGAGATCTTCAGGAAGCATCTTAACAGAAAACATGTTTCACTAGGGAAAAGAAATCTCAAGAGGAACATAATAGCATTCTTGAAATATTGATTTTATTTATATCCTGCCTCATTTTCCACACGTCTTAGGACAGCTCACAGCATCTATAATGACAATAAAAGCTCTCCTGAAAATGTTGGAATATTGGAATGGGTGCCACATAGAAGGAAGAAAAGATGAACAGTAGGATTTGTCTGGAATCCTGACTGTATCTTTCTTTTCCTGGCAAGCAAGAAAGATATATATGTTTTTGTTGGCCTTTGGAGGATCTGAAGTTAAGGGATTTTTTTTTGCACTTACCTGTGTTCTGGATCATGGTCCTCTACTGGACCTCTTTTGTTCACATGCTGGTTCTGACTAGAGAAACCCTACCCACCGGTATACTCTGTGTGTACCAGATGGAGCACAGTCCAGATCAGGAGACCCAAAATGGCCTCCTAGTCTGGTTTTGATCTGAAATACCAGAGATGCTGATTAAACAGTCCCATTAGGGAACTAGGGCTGGCTCCAAAGCTCAGATGAGCTTCAGGATTGGTGTGGAGGTGAGATTCAGTTCAGATTGGGACCAGCATCTGGCTGATCCCAACCTGCTGATTTGGATCACATCAGGCAAGTGATCCAAGATGCTGTGTCTGGGTGCTGTGTTTTATTCCAAGCTGCTTGAATGTAGTAATGAATGATAAATTGTCTGAATTGTTGTTTAGTATATTACTATTATAGTTATGGGTGGAAACTGCTTATAGAAAAACTGAGATCTATCTATCTATCTATCTATCTATCTATCTATCTATCTATCTATCTATCTATCTATCTATCTATCTATCTATCTATCTATCTATCTATCTATCTATCTGTCTGTCTGTCTGTCTGTCTGTCTGTCTGTCTGTCTGTCTGTCTGTCTGTCTGTCTGTCTGTCTGTCTGTCTGTCTGTCTGTCTGTCTGTCTGTCTGTCTGTCTGTCTATCTATCTATCTATCTATCTATCTATCTATCTATCTATCTATCTATCTATCTATCTATCTATCTATCTAATCATCTGTCTGTCCGTCCGTCCACCTTTCATCCTGGTTATCTATGCTTTGTAATGAATGGAGGGTATGGACAGTTGGATTTTGTTTGAATATTAGGAGAAATTTATTATAAAAGTTGCATATTATAAGACGCTGCCAAGAAGTCTGGTGGACTCTTCACCTGGATTGATGCATAATAAATAAAGTGTTTCGAAGTGCCTTCAGGACTGTTGCAGGTGGCCCTCATGTTCCCATCCCACTTTTTCTCACCTTTAATCCTCATGAGATGGAGAGACACTGGTGTCTGAACAATTGCACCACTGAAATATGTCCCATGGATTAATGTTCATTTTGCAATTGTATCAAATGTCTGAAAACTTGGTTTGTCATTGAAACATTTGTTACATTTGCAGCTGGGCTTTTTTCATGGCTTTTTTTTTCTATTGAAAAACCCTATTTTCATCAGTAAAATGCTGCAAAGGTGCAATAATTTGACCCATTTTTTTTTGTATTCACAGGCTGGGAGCATTTTCATTTTGTTTGAATGTCCACATGATAAAATGTCCTTATGTTTGTTTTGATGCAAACATTTGCAAATTCAAATATTTGTTCATGCACAACACTCACGTGTCCCCCAGGGCCTCTGAGGCCATGTATACAGTTGGAGCGGCTTAGGTCAAATAAGTACAAAAAGGCCCTAAGAAAAGTCCTCACTGAATGCAGCTTTAATGCTGAACATGCATTTAGGAGAGCTTTTTGGTGCATCTTTCCATAACACAGATTTTGTCCACAATTTAAAGATCAGCTACTTGATCCAAGTAAGCCCTGCTTTATCGTTTGCTGGGATATTTAGTATCATGACATAAAGGCCCTCCAGGGTAGACCAGAAGGAAATCCCTTTTTATTTTAATTTTTAACTCATAGGATGGTGGTGGAGAAACCTGCAATTTTGAATTCAATTTTGAATGAATTTTGTTTGAAAGGCATTTCGTTTGTATAAACCTCCCTCTTTTTTTAGAACATATGTGCAGGAATATGTATGAACAAGTTTTCACATGTTTGCATAGAAATTCAAAGTCTGCACATGCATTTCTATGAGTACACATATATGCAAACATGTGCATTTGAAGTTCTGTCTGACATACCTAAATGCATTGCTATGGGCTTATGAGTGTGTAGGAAGCTGGAAGAAAAAAAATAAATAAAAATGAAATCTGATTCAGCAGTTTCTACACAAGAAGAGGATAAGTGCTGCAGGCATGGTGGTCTTTCACATTCAAATTAAGAGAAGCAACCACTGCATATTTTCTACATATTTCACGATACTTTTGCCTGTCAAAATCACAACAAGGGGACCCACAGTAGGGATATGCACGAATATTTGAAAACTTGAATATTCAATTTGAATCCGACAAATTCCAACATTCGAACTCAAATTGGATTTTCAAAAATCTGAATTTGACATTCATACTCAAATACAGATTTTTGAAAACTCGAATATTCAATTTGAATCCGACAAATTCTGACATTCAAACTCAAATTGGATTTTCAAAAATTTGAATTTGACATTCAATCTTGAATACAGATTTTCAAATGATTTGAATGTGTAGACTCCTATTTATTGTATATGAATCTGCCAGAAATTATCTGTATCTTGTGCTTAAAATACAGGATTAAAATGAATTGCACACGGAAAAATACGGGATGCATATGGATTTTTCAGGCATGCACACAGATACGTATAACAGACACAAATGTTGTCGACACTTCTATCTTTAAATACAACTCTAATATTCGAACATACGGATTTGAATGTTACAGATTCAAATCAGATTTTAAGACATTTGAATCTTAAATATCTGAATCAAATTGGATTTTATGACATTCAAATCTACTTGGACTTGAATGTCAAAAAAAACATTTGGGTACATCCCTAACCCACAGGTGTGATTTTGACAGGTAGGGGAGGTTTCCCCCCTCCATATCAGAATCAGCTGTGGTTTTGAATCTTTCTATACTTACCTCATTTTCTGATTTCAGATATGCAAACATCACAGAAGGAACCAATAAGTCATCTCCAGCGGTAATGTTGGTAGCAGGGTCACGTCCTTGAGATGAGATCTGTTTAAAGAGTCCTGACAGCTCTTCCAACAGCTGTGCAATACAAGCACCATTATAACACTTACTGTGGCATGGCAGGAACAAATCACTTTTCCTCTGAGAAGGTGCACTGTTG
The DNA here is from genome assembly GCA_023333525.1 of Aspidoscelis tigris stejnegeri. Taxonomy (NCBI): domain Eukaryota; kingdom Metazoa; phylum Chordata; class Lepidosauria; order Squamata; family Teiidae; genus Aspidoscelis; species Aspidoscelis tigris. The sequence goes on from JALMGA010000013.1 coordinate 10,055,642, forward strand.
TGTCCCAACAATGCACCTTCTCTGAACACTTTACCTTGCTCCTAGAGTGGCTCCAGCTGATGGGCTGCTCCTTCCATTCCAGAACAAGCCTTCTGCACTTGAAAGGTCATTCTGAGACAACCCCCTGAACTGACTTGAAAGATCAGCTTCAGAGCTTTCCAAGGGCTATGAACTAAAATGGGTCAAAATGGGTCACCCTGCTAAACCAGGAGGTCTGTGCCTTCCCACACCAGCCTGTTCCATTCCAGAGCACCTTGGACTACCAGTTAGACCTACCGTATATTCCAGCGTATAAGACGACCCCCAACGTATCCAGTTAAAATATAGAGTTTGGGATATACTCGCCGTATAAGAAGATGACCCCCAGCGTATAAGACGACCCCCGACTTTTGAGAAGATTTTCCTGGGTTAAAAAGTAGTCTTATACACCATAATAGGCCTGCTGGTATCCCAGTTTAGACAGCCATGTTGGTTGCTTAGACCAGGTTATGCTCCTTCTAGTGTTGATGGAGCAACCCAAACAAGATACAAGACTTCACTTGTCTGCTCCAGAGTATGGAAGAGAGTGTCCATAAGAAGGATAGGCCTCATACTATATCAGGATACCAGTAAGTATGGAGAAGGCCAAGGTGCTGGGAAGTTGTGAGACTATGCCTAAAAAATGAAACTGAACACCCTTGTCCTTAACTCCTCTAGATGTTTATAAACCCAAACATCTCATGGTGTTTCACCTGTCAGGTGAATAACTCTAGCTTTTATTTCATGCCAAGAGTGATAAGAAGTACAAAACTGTCTAGTTTGAATATACAGATGTGCAAGAATATTCGAAATATTTGTTATTCAATGAAATTTGACTGAATTCAGACATTCAAATTCAAATTGAATGTTCAGACATTCGTTGTTAAATATTCAAATAAATATGAATATTTTGAATCATTTGTTTGAATCATTTGGACATTTCTATGTGCCACGGATACTTATGCATTACATTTGTTACGTACATTTGTTACATACATTACATTACAGATTTGTTTGCGTATGCATCGGCATAGATACATATGATATGAAAATAGGATGCGTATGGTATAAAAACAGGATACGTATGGATGCATACGGATGCATACAGATACATACGAATGTTATTGACATTCTTATAATCACATTTGTATCCAGTATTCATATGAATGTATTACGAATTTGGACATCGAATATTGTCAAAAATTGCATTCATGCATACCCCTGTATAGAATGGCTTGGAAAATCTTTTGTATAGCAACAATTTAACTAATGGGGGCATGCATTGGTGTTACTAGCGGTGTAGTGATCCAAATCTGGTTCCTAGGTTTTGTGTCCTCTGATATAAAGAGTGTTTGCCCTCAAAATAAGGTACAGTTTTGGTGCCAATGTATTTATCGTGTATCGCTTATTTTGCCAGTGTCGTTTAGGATTCACCTTCTAAGGTGGGTCTTCGCATGCTTTGTTTTTTCTCTTCATTTTCCCCCCTCCAGATTTAATTTATCAATAATCCACCTTTCCTCAATATTTTCTTCTGTTGCAAAGTACAATTTTTCTTGAATTCTGAGTTAGGTAGGGAGATGGTTGGCACTGTCCTAATTTTTAAAGGCAAACTATCTAATGGCGTGAAAAGATACCATGATAGCTAGCTAGCTAAATAGATATAGATTTACAGAAGGTATGAAACATTTATTTTTGGATGTGTGCCTACAGATGTAGAGATTAATATCTATTATTGTATTGTTATTATCATCTACAGGGTATTGAAAGAGGCATCACATGAAGTTACTCTGTTGAACAAATGAACAAAGTATTTTTTTTAATGGTTTGCTTAACCATCTCAAAAACAAAAGAAATAAATGCAGATTATATATTGTAATTTATTGCATATGTTTGTTTGAAAGCATATTCTAGCTTTCTTTAGTAATCAGGGCAAGACTGTCAAAAACCTTGAGCAGTATCTTCTCCCCTCCCTTTAAAAAAATAATAGCATTCAGGTATGCTGGATATTAGCAAAAGTGTTGACCAAGCAAAAAGAGATTAGACAAATGTCTTCTCATTGTATGAAGCATGAAGGCCGTGATAGATGGTTTCAAACAACAAAGCGCAGCCACCGAGACAAAATTAGTGTTGTTTTAATTACCAATGTCTGCAGTGTTATCTATCCATAACTGTCTTTGAAATAGACTGTCAACAGAGAGGAACAGAAACAAGAGCTGAACTAATACTTTGGATGTAGTATCTCTTATCTATCCGCAGTCACAATAGCTTTGCTTTTAGGAAATTAGTTTAAAGACCCGTGTGAAACATTTACTTACAGCAACAGCCACCTCTTTCTCCCATTCTCTCTTTCTCTCTCCCTCCCTCCTTCCCTCTCCCTCTCTCTTAAAAGATCTTTCATTAGGAGGCCAGAAACAAGCGGCTCTCATTAAATGATCTTGAGAGGTCGGGGTAATGGGTTGAAAATGGAAGGTGGGACTCCATTTTTCACCAAAAGTTTACAATTTGTGAGGTGTGTTTTTTGTCAGACACAAATAGCATCTTGACGCTAATTATCAAGAAGAACCATTAAAAAAAACATTGTGCTGTGTTTAGGCTACTTTTCATATCATTGGGATAGTCAGTTCTTTTTGTTTTTGTCTTACAAGCTTCTCATATTAAGAATAAAAAGTTTGGTTTGACTTATTACTATAGCAGTTTGCAGATTTCTTTGATTTTTAAAAATGCTTTTTTCTTTTTTTTTCCCAGAAAGTTCTCACATGCATATGTTTTCAAATGTATTTTCCTAACATTTTTCATTTTTATATGTCAAGTCCAGGAGCACACATATTTTGGTTTGGATTTTTTTTTTTAAAGTGCCTTTCTTTAAGAAATAAATAGGTCTGTACTGCACAATTTGGGGAAATATACAAAAACCACATCAGTCTCTGCAGGCATTTGAATTCTAGTTGGTACTGGTTTCGTGAAGGGGGATTTTGTTAATATATAAACTAAATGGATTTTTGCTCATTTCTGTTATGTAATGGGAAGACAGACTGTTCCATCCTGAGTTTCTCAGTGTGCAGCAGATGAAAGATAGGATAGGTTTTTGAAAATGGGCTGGCGTGGCCCAAGCTACAAATGAGCAGGCGAAGCAATCGAGTTAATAGATTATAGTAATTATCCAATCTTTGGCTAGTTTGTATTGGCAAACTATAAATACAGTACACATTAGAACAAGGTGCTTTACAGAACGTACATGAAAGGTCAATGTAATTTGCAAGTTGCTAGTCATTAGAATATGCTAAAAAACCATTGCTTCAGGGCCTCTCTCCCTTTTTTAAAAACTAAATGATGAATACATTGATTATTAAGTAGCAGAGGAAAAATGTACCCAGGCTACTGTAATGTAATGATGGGTCGCTTTATTTTGGGTAGGAAATCAACTAAGCTTCAGAATGCATGCATTGAGAAATATAATTGCAGGGAGACACATTCCTCAGAGGAGCTTGGCCCATATTAAAAGCAAAAACTTGAGACATGTTTGTGATAAGATTACTAATAAATCTCTGGTAAGTCTTAGACTCCTGACAATAACATGGCAACAGAGCAGTTCATCTTCGCTGTGCTTTAGAATTTAAGATCGGTCACAAGCCACCTAAATTACGACTGATCCTAGGCAGATGCAGTGCCGCGCTACGTTGCTCATCATAAATCTCTCGTTCCTTATATGCAAATTAAACTCCATTTTAGAAGATAATTTTTCACATAGAGATTGCCTTTCTTTGCGAAATGACAGGGGTTCTTGATAGGAAAGGAACCCCTTTATAAGTTCATGGTGCCAGCGGTGGGCTTAAAAATGAAAGGGGCACCTTGTGTTATTGCTATCATCATATGGGTGCTGCTGGCGAAGGGAGGCATGGCCAATAACACGGAAAAGTTCAAACAAAGGGGATGTTCTGCCAAATTTGTTTTCTCCTGGTGGAGAAGCCTCCACAAACTTATCTTGTCTGCCTTGTTTGCATGCAGTGAAATTCTCAAGGCCTTTGGATTGTTTACAGTAAACGTGTTCGGTGCTATCACAAAGCTGTGCTGAGAAAAAAACAAAACAAAACAAAGTAGTAAGCAAAAACAGAGCAAAAAGATAGCAGACGTTTTTCTCTGATAGAAGATTTAGTGCTTTATCTGTCCTAGCCCCTGTGGTTGGAAGTACACTTTGGGTGGGAAAGCAACTAAGGCTGCTCCTATTAAATGTTTTAGTGCCAGGAGTTTGCTAGAAGCCATTTCTACATCGAGGAAACATAGTTTGATCTAATAATCTGTCAGAACTATTGAGAGAACATTTTTCCTCAAGGGGGAAACAGCACTAAAATGCCAAATAAGACTATATTGTTTACTATATCCGATCACAGGTGTTGGTTATAGACCTGCGTAGGAAGTGGCCCACACAACCTGAAGTGTCTTATGGAATAGTTAAATTTTTGGACCCCAGACTTGGGAATGTATAGGTTTTTCACAAGTGGAGAGCACAGCCATATAGGAGGGGGTTACCTGAAGATCCACTGCTCCCGCTAATCCTTTTAGTGAGTGAAACATGCTGATGAAATTGGGTTGTTGTTAGAGCTGTTGGGATTACAACTGTAGTATGCATAATGTTTCAAAAAACAAATAAGTACATCAGTTCTGCTTGTAAATGGTGACTTGGAAAAATGGTGGAATCCCATGGCATGGCTATTTGGGATAAGTCAACTCCGACTGCAGGGTATTTTAAAATAGTGATATGGACTTACCTGATTGGATAAGAGCATAAGAGGAGCCCTACTGGGTCAAGCTACAGTCTACCTAGTCTAGAATCCTGTCTCACATAGTGGGCCACCAGTTGCTTCTGGGCACCTCAAGCATAAGACAAAGGAAAAATATTCACCTGCTGTTGACCCCCTGCCAATGTCCTTCCTGCTGCTTCAACCTGGAGGAAGTCTCCAGTAGCCACTGATATACCTGTCACCCACAATTTATGGCATGGTAGTGTCCACCATGTCTGTGCAGAGCAGAAACGACCACCATGCATCTAAACAGGGCCATGGTCATGCATTTCTGGGTATATAATCTAAAGAAGACCCCACATTTTTCTCTCACTGGCTGGAGGCTTCCTTCACCCAGTAGCACTGGACAGCTGGGGGTATAACAGAAGAAATGAGAATTGCTTGGTCCTTGGTGCTCTTTCTTGTCTTCTAGATTTGAGCACCTCATAGTCCCCTACAAGGCCTTTTTTGTCCAACCAGTGTGTGGACAAAAGGGTCCCCATCCTCGTTCTAGTATGTTCTCACTGTGCCAGAAGGAGTATAATCCAGACCAGGAAACTCCTGTTCTGGATTGTCAGTGAAGCTGATTAAACAGGTCCACAGGTGTACTGGCATGGGCCAGTCTGGATCACAGAGGCTGTGCAGAAGGCATGAATCCGTTTTTAGGACTTCATGCTGCCAAAATGCTCCGAGGCCAGGATAATTGGTTTCTAGCTGTCAGGGCTTCGAGGGAGTTGTGGAGGCTGACCATGCAGTTAGTGCTAGGGATGTACGCAAATATTTGTAACATTTGAAATTTGGCCAAATTCAGATGTTCAAACTCGAATTGAATGTTACAGAAGAAGAAGAAGAAGAAGAAGAAGAAGAAGAAGAAGAAGAAGAAGAAGAAGAAGAAGAAGAAGAAGAAGAAGAAGAAGAAGAAGAGTTGGCTTTTCTACCCCGCTTTTCTCACCCATTTAAGGGGACTCAAAGCAGCCAACAAAGCTTTTCTATTCTTCTCCCCACAACAGAACACCCTGTGAGGTAGGTGGGGCTGTGAGAGCTCAGCAGAGAGCTGTGACTAGCCTAAGGTCAGCCAGCTGGCTTCATGGGGGAGGGTGGAATCAAACCCAGTATTCCCAGATAACAGTCCGGTTCCCCAACCACTAGACCAAACAGTATTTGTTTGCTAACATTAGAATGAATACGAATGCTTCTAGACATTCGTTAGGCTGGGGAAACATATCAGAAATTTATGTATTCGTATCAGATATGAATCTGTTCATATCAGATATGTATCGAATGTTCATAGAATATGTACAAATAGATTCTTATTGAATAGAATTTTACCACATTTGAATGCAGTCTATTCTTATGAATACAGATTTTTGAACATTCGATTAATCTCTGATTGAATGCCATAAAAAACCTTTCGTGTGAGTCCCTGGTTAGTGCAGTTCCAGTCCAAAGCCCTTTGTGTACTTACCTCTGTTAATCCATATTGGCTAGATGCAGATTAGCTAGATCCAGATTAACCTCAGGCAGAGGCATCTACATTGAATGGGCTTTAGAACATCAAATGTGTGCTAAAGCATTGCTAGCAAGGATGTAAACTCCATTTATCTCACTAATCCAGATTAGTGAGCACTAAGCACAGTCTGATCTGGATCTACTCTACCCCTGTGGTCTTAGCAGCTCCTTGATCTGGATTAACAAGTATATGCAGAAAGGGCATATACCTTTCTGGAGCAGAAGGTCTCATGTGATGCAAACCCACATGTTGCATGCATCAAAGGTAATTGGCCCATAGGCGCTCAACCTGTCTTGCTGTCCCAACCCCTGATGTCTTTATGTCATCTGACTTCTTTAGCTGGAATTTTCCCGAAGAAGGCACAGAATCCATGCAGGCATTTCTTTATTAATCTTCTACTTTGCCTTTGCAGCACAGATGCTTGATAGGACAAATAAATGCTTGTTTAAAATTGCAGGAAAACTTGGTAGCAACAGTAGTGTAGCAGCTAGCAAGCATGATCTATCATTTCGAAGGTAATTTATAGAAGTGGTCAGCTTGATAAACATTATCCTTGTACTTAAAATCTTAGGATATTATAGTCACTTCCTTTTTTTAAATGCATACTCTTGTATAAAGCCCCAAGATGCACAATGATATGAATTTATCTGAATGTGCATAAAGGGGCAGCCCTCCACCAGGTGAAGGATATATAAATATATTTTACAGTTTCTAGCTCCCTATCATAAGAATGGTTTGTGAGTGGATGAAAATTTACAACAGGTGCTTATCAAATGTGAAAATGCTTGCAAATCAGAAACAAACTTTGGGACTATAAACATATTTCAAAGACGACTCATGCAAAGAATCTGTTTGATAGGAAGCTGGGATGATTATATTTAATTTCTAGATCAGGTATATCAAAATCAAGAAGTGGGGGGTCTTTTCTGGCAAACTTCCAGGTCCTGAACACAGTACAGAAAAAAAAATACAGGAATGCATGTAAGTATATTAGAGTCTGGGTCAAGGGATTAAATTATATGTTATATGATCACAATAATCAATCACAAGAAGTTCAGGGCAACAGATGTATAGTCTGCCTCATTCTGTTCTCACCAGAAGCCAGTGGGGACAGTGAGTATGATAAGCTTTGACCAGCCCAAGACCACATAATGAGCTCCAAGTACAGAACTTTAGCATGACCTTACAGGTCCTAGCTAAATAATATAACTGCTTCACTGTGCTGTTTATTGTTATATTATTCGATTTGGGTATAATATTCTTAAAATAATCTGAGGACACCCTGATTAGGGGTGTTCATGAATATTTGAAGGTATTCAAAATTCGATCAAATCTGCCCAAATTTCGACATTCAAATTCGAATTGAATGTCCATAAATTCGAATTTAAAGAGTTGAACAAATTTTGAATTTCGGATCTATTTGTTCGAACATGATGCATACTTGCAGATATGCATCTTTCCCGCATCCGTACGCATTTCTATGGATCTGTACGAGAGGGAAACGGGTTGCATACGGGATAACTATGGGATGCATAAGGATGTGTACTGTATGGTAAGCTAACGATGCATATGGGCACATACAAATGTCGATATTCATAAGTGCAAATTCAAATCAAACATTTGAATAAGTAGATTTGAATTCGCTTAATTCGAATCGAATTTGGTGAAATTCGAATTTTAAAGGTTCAAATCAAATCAAATTTTTGGATATTCATTTCAGATGGAATTGAATCCCGAAAATTGCATTTGTGCACACCCCTAACCCTGATGCAGGGACTACAAAATGCCAAATGCCATTTATGATAGCCTGCAACTGCGTCTTTTCTGTGGCATCACCTATCTTGTGGAACACACTCCATTCAGACATTCATGAGGCATCTATCATTACAACTTTTAGGTACCTACTAAAGACCAGGGAAGTGCATGAATATTCAAAATATTCGTTATTCCTACTAATTTTTACTAATTCGGACATGTATATATGAATAGAATCTCTGTACACGTATGGATATGGGATGAAAATGGGATGCATACAGATGCGTACAGATGCATACGAGATTCATATAATTGAACACATATCAAATATTCAAATGAAAAGATACAAATGTATTCATACCAGTTCGAATGTCCAGACATTCATTTTTTTTTATTCGTATGAATTTGGATGTTTGAATATTCGATTTGTTATGAATTGAATGTCAAAAATTGCATTGATGCCCACCCCTACTAAAGACATATCTCAGTGCCCAGGTATTGCCTTTGTGAATGGTTGGTCGTTCCTTAACCCACATGATTAGAACAGAAACACTACATTTCAGTTTTTCAAATCTCTAATGTTCACCGTATCCATCCATCCATCCATCCATCCATCCATCCATCCATCCATCCATCCATCCATCCATCCATCCATCCATCCATCTGTTGCATCATGGGAACTTGCAAAAAAAAAAGACAGCCCATGACCAGCATATTGGGGGAGGGTCATCTATCCATATGTCTCCTCATTGGTTACCAGTGCCACTGATAGTATTTGTATGAATCTGCTTGACTTCCATTCCTTGAAAGGTACAGAATGTCCCTAAACTGCAGAAGCTAACCAGAAGGTACCACACTAACTTCTAAACTTACATTTTTGGGCCTATTTTCTCCCTCTGTGGTCATTCACTTCTGTCATCTTTCCTGACAATACACCACAGATATAATTACAAATGTACGAGGAATGGCAGTTGTATTAACATGGTATGTTTTGCTATTGTTCCTTTTAAGTTTTCATTCATTCTTTCATTTTTTTAAAATGATTTTTTCAGTATACCCTTTTAAGGTAGGATCATAGATGTACTTGTTAGGCAGACAGTAATTAGCCTGTTACAGAGATATTAATTAACATGTTAGAAATGTTTTCTTTATTAATGAGAAATTCACACATTCTATTTAAATTAATTTGTATAGTTTAAAATTAATTTATTGTGGCCTTCAGTGACCCCAGTTCTACTAAGACAAAGCGGGAGCATTGTACTAGCAGTTAAACCAGTCATTAAACATTTTATGCAAATAGTGTTTGTTTATAAACAAATTAACTGCAAGGATTTTCAAAAACAGGTGCTGTGTTGTGAATGCGTACTAAATGATGTGGTACTGAAAGAATTAATTAGACCTTCAGATGTAATTAGTCGCAATAATTTGCGTGATTAGCGGCTTGGTTAAGAACTAAGACACACACATATCGCAACCCTTGCTATTGTCGCTGTGCTAGCTTTTTGTCTTCCAGGCAGTGAGAGGAAGAATTTTTGCCGTGTTTCAGAAATTTCTCCAAATATTGCTGACAGAGCTGGAGTTAATTGCTGACGCTCCTATGGGGCTCACATCCTGCTTCAACCACCTCTCGCCTCCTTCCTTAGATTCTGACAGAACATCCTCACAGAAATGATTCTGGTTTTGACCCAATCCATTGTTAAAGTGTGGTGTGTTGCTAACCACTAAATCTCTGACCCCCTCAGGGCGTATCCTATGCTTCAGTCTGCCTCAGATGGTAGGAAGTCAAAGTCCCGCTTTGTTTTTCAGCGAAGCTCTTTTTACATGCACCCTATCGTGGCTTCTTTGGTTTAAAAAATTCTGGATCTCAGTCTGATGAAGGAAATGTGTGAGAATTAGTTACGGCCATTTCTATACTTGTGTTATTCTGGATTATATCCCGGGATGTGCCATAGTCTTCACTAACTCAGAGATGGTAGTTCCCTCTCCTGGGATATAATCCAGAATAAGACTCAGTGCAGAACCCCTTCTAATGTCTAAGAACACCAGAGGCTCCTGCTGTAGATGTGATGTAGCCTGTTGGCTTTATTTGGAGACCTCTACATGGTGGAACGTTTCCCTTGATCTGACTCATTTGGATTTTTGCTAGTATGGAGAGGTCTTCAGAGAAGGCTGAAGAGCTGGAGCATCTCAGTACTGGAGTCTTCAGTCTGTCTCTGTTTCTCTGGCCACAGCTGATCAACTTCCATTCCCAATATTTACACAATTTTGTGCAGGTTTTAGACTACAATTCCCATGCTTCAGCTGAGGATTATGGGGTTTATGATACCCAAAAATACATTAATTGTCTTAATTCCGGATTTTTTAATGAGATCTTCCAGCACAGTGTAAGACTCATGTAATCTGCCTCCAGATGTTGGTGACTTTAGTCTTAGATTCTTGCTAGTCCACTCAGTCCTGTGAAACAAGAGAACTGTTTAAAATGGTTGGTTCTGTTTGCATAGGGAGACCCGGATGCCATAAATACTGAGAATGAAAACATGAAGCCAAATACTTTCCTATGGCTGAATTATTTAATTAAAATGGACTAATTACTACAGACAGAGCTGGCTATCCCCGAATCATTGGCTACAACACTATTAATTGCTTTATTTGTGTGGAGACCTCTTCAGGATAGATTCAAACTGTTGGCAACTTCAAGGAGAGAGATCCTCGCATCATTTCTGAGGAGATAAGAAAGCAGAATGAATAAGAATATGTCCTTGGTTTACAGCTCCAGTATATTGCCCTTTCTCCTGAAGCTTAAGACCTGTACCCACACCCAACCAGCATCTGGCATGGAGAAGGAAGACTTGGTGTTGTTGCTTCCACCCTACCCTATTCTGAAGTTCTGTGTATGACATATAACTTTACAACCTCTGACTTATTTTAATACGTGTTGGATGCATTATTTTGTATTGTATCTCTTCTATTTGTTGTAAAATGCATTGGGGAACTGCAGGCTTTGACTTCTTCATCTGCTTGAGATAGCCTGAAGCAATTGGCAGAGCTCCTCTTAGGTTCTTACGATCCTAATAAACTTCTCTTCACATGGATTGTTGTACTTGTGTAAATTTGACTGAGTAGCACTAAACCGATGCAAATGTTCGCAAGTATTTTTATAGCACTACGGTGTGCATTTGCACAAAAAAAGTGGTTTAAAAGCAGCTTATAGGTGGAAGCATCCACATGTTAGTGCCTTAATCCACTTTAAAGTTTGGAAAATGCACTTCCAAAATGCACAGCTTGGCCTTTAATGTGTATTAAAGGTGGGATGGGAACAACAGAGCCCTTAAGTTACCAAGGGTATGGGTGGGAACCTAGTTCAATGAAAGAATGGAGGTAGAAGGAGGGGAATTAAAAATTCATGAGTTATTTATTATTTGTTTCTTATTAATTATTCCTATTAGTTTCTGAAACAACCACATTGGCATTGAAGAATTATCTTTGAAATACTTTTTAAAAGTCTTTTTAAGTGTATGTACATGCGATTTTCAGTAATCTTTTATGGTAATCATCCTTGAATCATTAGGACAAGGTGGTTTTCCATTCAGTGAGGTCTCTATAGAAGCAAAGACATTTCATTCTAGGAAAGCGATATTGAGTTAAAGGGTGGGGCTTTGTTAAAAATGAGAAGCTCTGACAGCATGTTAAAGGAATGATTAATACGAACACTTTGTTCAAAAAGCCAGAAGATCTTTAATATCAACAAAATATATGAGGCTTCACTTGATGTTCTTATCTGAAGGATGGAGTCTAAGGGGCAATTTCATCTTCTCTCCAGCAAAGACAATCGTAAGGGCAAGGAAATCTTTCTTGAAATCGCTTCTGCCATTGGGCAGAATCACATTTTGGAACTGGATGTTTATTCTCACGTTTGTATTTGGGATTGTATAGTGGGAAAAGTTTGTCTGATCTGGACTGGATACAGATATAGACCCTTCCTGCACTTACCTCGTAATCTGGAATAGGGAAGAAGAAGAAGAAGAAGAAGAAGAAGAAGAAGAAGAAGAAGAAGAAGAAGAAGAAGAAGAAGAAGAAGAAGAAGAAGAGTTGGCTTTTCTACTCCTCTTTTCTCACCATTTAAGGGGATTCAAAGTGGCTGACAAAGTTTTGTTTGGTCTAGTGGTTAGGGAGCTGGACTCTTATCTGGGAATACTGGGTTCGATTCCACCCTCCCCCACGAAGCTAGCTGGGTGACCTTGGGCTAGTCACAGCTCTCTTCTGAGCTCTCACATCCCCACCCACCTCACAGGGTGTTCTGTTTTGGGGAGAAGAATAGAAAAGCTTTGTCAGCTGCTTTGAATCCCCTTAAATGGGTGAGAAAAGTGGGGTAGAAAAGCCAACTCTTCTTCGAATAAAATGTTTAGATACATTTGTATGAAGCTTCGTATGGGATTCATATGGAATTCTTATATGGGATTCCTATATAGGAGCCATATGGTATTTGCATGCATTTATATGGGATCCATATGCTATTCAAATGCATTCGTATACAGGATCCGCATGCTATTTGCATGCATTTGTATGGGATCCATAAGTGGTGGGATTTTATTTGATACGAATGTATTCATACACATTCATATGAATATCCAATATGAATGCATACAGATCCTGGATACAGATCCTGCATATGGATCCTGCATAAGGAACCTGTACAAATGCACACAGATTGAATACATATCCTATATGAATACATATGCATTGATACTAGGGATATGTACGAATATTCATAGGCGTTCAAAACCTGATCTAATGTGCTGAATTTCAACATTTGAACTCAAATAGAATGCCCCGAGATTCAAATGTAAACATTTGAATTTCATATTTATTCATTCAAATTATCTGGACGTTCATATGTGTACGGGTTCGTACACAATGCGTACTTGAAGGTCCGCAGCTTTCTCGCATTCGTACACATTTGTACAGATCCGTATGGGATGAAAACAGGTTGCATATGGGATAAGAACGGGATACATACAGATGTGTACGGATACGTACGGATGTGGAAAAGATGTGTACGTGCACATACGAATGTTGTCGGCATTTGTATCTGCAGATTCGAATAAAAAATTCAAACGAATAGAGTTGAATTTGGTAAATAATAATAATAATATAATAATAACGTTTATTTATAACGCCCTTTCCACCAAAGGGCGGTACACAACAACACTAATGATTACAAAAATACAAACCCATAAGTTTAAAATCTCAATTAAAACCCCCTTCACAACAGCCTCCTATATAGTTTCCAGTCCCTTAACTAGATAATAGATGAATATTGGTCAGTCTATAGACTAGAGTCCATCAGGTATTAAAAAGAACTGTTTTCAAGCCCTTGCGGAATTTGGTCAGATCCTTTTCTAGCCTTAGGGCTAGGGGCAGCCTGTTCCAAAGATATGGGACCAGGTCTTGAAAAGCTCGGAGTCTCGAGATTGCCGTGGGTGTATGAGGTGCAACCAAGAGGGCTTTATCCATCGACCGCAGGTCCCTGGCAGGAGAGTACCACACTAATTTTGCTGCTAAGTAATCTGGGGTTTGCCCTCTAACCGCCTTAAATGCCAGCACTAATAGTTTAAAATAAGTTCTGGCACGAATTGGGAGCCAGTGTAATGACTTCCTTGCAGATGTGACGTGCACATATCTAGGCAGGTTCATCACCACTCTGACTGCTAAGTTTTGTGTTAAGATTAGAGGCAGTAAGGAGCTATTCGGGAGACCTGCAAGGAGACTGTTACAATAATCTAACCTTGAACAGACCAGGGCTTGGACTAATGTTCGAGCTATGTCCATGGACAAAAATTTCCTAATTTTCCGTATATTGTACAGATGGAAGTTACAAACTTTAGCTGTCTTTTCTATAAATGGGCATAAAGAAAGGTGATCATCAAATATCACTCCAAGGTTTTTTGCTGCTGATGTAGGAGTTAATATGTGGCCCTGAAGATGAATGATTGGGCAGGAAATTGAAGTCCGTGGATGGTCAGGTTTAAATACCAAGATCTCCGATTTGCCCATGTTGAGTTTTAGCCGGTGGGTTGCCATCCACCTAGCAATGTTTGTCAAAGTTTCCTTAATCGAATCCCATTCGGGAGCATCAAGGGAATCAAAAGACTTGAACACTTGGGTGTCATCAGCGTACATGTGGTATTGGAATCCCCTGTCCGTTAGAAATAGCCCAAGTGAGCGGGTATACAAGGTGAACAACAGTGGGCTCAGGGTTGAGCCTTGTGGGACACCCACCGGTAGTGAAATTGTCTCTGAGGTTTTCCCCTGGACGTTTACTGAGAAGGACCGACCAGACAGGAAGGAGGTAAACCAGGTCAGAGGAGTTCCAGTTATACCTTGCGAGAAAAGATTTGAATTGGATTGGATTTTGGAGTATTTGATTCCATTCGAATAGAATGTCAAAAAACATTTGTTCACGTCTCTAATCAATACGTATCCAATACGTATGTCCAGTTTAACAAATATACTATTTGCACGAATGTTCTGAATCATTTGTATTTGTATGAATGTTAATGTATGAATGTTGTAACATTCAATTTGTGTATGAATGTTCAAATTCATTTGAATTTGTACAAATAAATGTTATGAATATTCATGCATATCCCTGGCCGGCGCATAGTCAAGCGCTGGCTAAATTTTGAATGGTTTGGGTAGCCCAAAGTGTGTGGACACCCAAACCATTCCAGAACTTCACTTCCCTGGGATGGTGCAGAAGTGTGCAAAGGTTCACCTTCCTTGAACGTAACAGCACTGGAATTATATATATTATATATATTATATATATTATATATATTATATATATATAGTGTTCCAGTTATTTAAGTGCAAACAAACCCTTAGTTGCTGCCACTTCCTGGGATCCACAGCTGACACGCCTGGAGAACTGCATTGAAGATCTGGATCCAAGTTTACACCTTGCACCTTCCCAAAGCTTTTTTATTGCAATGTGTTAAGAAACATTAAATGGGGAAAATGTATTTATGGGCCTTACCAGGTGCCCGTGTTTCACAGAGAGATACGTTGCTTCAGTTCTCTTTCTGTACTGCAATAAAACATGTTGCATTTTGGAAATGAAATGTTTTTGAGGCACACTCATAATTTTGTATGAGAAATTTGCTTCTGACGATCAGCAAATGATAGGCTGCAATATGTGATCAAACAGCAATATGGGAAGCTTAAGCAGAATGCACCCTGAGGACAAAGGCTGGTTAAAACTATGGGGGATAGAATAAATGGGAGTTTTAGTAAAGCTATCTCTGTTCCTAGCAGATAAATTATGCTTCTCTCTATTTTGCATCTCTTTGGGACTGTACTACATAAATTATGACCAAATATAATTTAGGCTATCAGCATATATTTCTGAACATCCATCTTGTCCATTTTAAGCACAAAATTACCATTTTTTTGGTGGAAATATAAAATTGAGTCTTTTTTTTTCAACTGTGCTTTTCCTTCTGACTACTTTACAACAACTGAAGACTTTAAGAAGAACTCATTACTCTCTGAAGGGCAATACTAACAAGATGACTGTATAACCGTATTAAGAGCTGTGTAAATGTGGTGGGACACTGGATTGTCGGATGTTATCAACTTGCACAAATGGTTGTTTCCATTCTTCATTGCCATTGAGTGAGGCCAGGCTTCCACTTACAGTTCTGGGTTGCCTCCATAAGTCCAAGATGTCTGCTGCTGTTCCATCACCATCTGCAGAGGTCACTGCACAGTGACTGTACCACGGGCCCCTTTACTGGTACAATCATTGGCAGAGGTGCTTCTTTTGCAGGAGGTTTTCTCTGGCCTCGTATGGGGAAGCTGCCTTCCTGTTAGACCTCCTTGCTACAAAATGGAGACAAGATTGATTGTGGTCACACATTCATTGTAAACCTTCTTCAGACCATCTGCTGATCCAACTGCTCTCTCCTTTTCATCTCTATCCAGATGGAGGGTGAAAAGTCCATAGAACTGAAAATGGATAGAACTGTGAGCCTTCTGACCAGAAGATGGACTTCAGAATGTTAGTGAAGGTTTGAACATGACCAAGGAAGGCACCTTTTTTCAGAGCTCATGTCTGAAGTCCACTTGAAATGGGGGACAGGGGCTGAGATTTATGGTAATTGTAGATAAACTGTATTGGGGGGCAAAGTTTGAACCATATTTGCACCTTGAGAAAATGTAGATGTTTATCTCATCCAGGTAGTCTTCTGTGATGAAAAGACTCCTTTCAGATCAGCAGATCCTTCATATTAGCTGTCAGCCACAGCCTGGAAAAGACTAAAATTGCTGTGATATTGAAGGCAAGAAATCATGGGAGCTGAAGTTCAAAAGAGTTCTAAGCTACGCAAGCAGATAGTAATTATGTGTAAGCACTAGGGGTGTGCAGTTTTTGACATTTGATTAGTAATGAAACGAATATTCAAAAAATCCAAATTCGTACGAATAAAGACAAATGATTGTCTGGACATTCAAACCGATATGAATACATTTGTATCTATTTGTACAAATATTTGATACGTATCCAATGATACGAATCTCGTACGTGTCTGTATGCATCTGTACGTATCCATTCGCACCCTGTTTTCATCCTGTATGTATCTATATAGATGCGTATGGATATGCACAAGAGGCGTACGTATACGATATGCTTTTCTCACCCATTTAAGGGGACTTAAAGCAGTTGACAAGGCTTTCTATTCTTCTCTCCACACCAGACACCCTGTTGTTACCCAAGGAACTGAATTTGGATTAATCTGGATTAATTAAAACCCAGAAGTACCCCAAACTCTGTATCCCAGGGGGAGTAGCGAGATCTTTTGATAAGGCTTTAAAAACGAAAAATAGCAGAAATTTGACATTTTGGACACACCTAAAA
Source organism: Aspidoscelis tigris stejnegeri (assembly GCA_023333525.1). Classification (NCBI taxonomy): domain Eukaryota; kingdom Metazoa; phylum Chordata; class Lepidosauria; order Squamata; family Teiidae; genus Aspidoscelis; species Aspidoscelis tigris. The sequence continues at coordinate 10,072,617 of JALMGA010000013.1, forward strand.
TAATGAAAATCATTTATTTTGAGAGAAAATGGAAGAAAATTTGTTAGGGTACAGAAAAGAAAAATAATGGAGAAACATATATATATGTCAAACTCAGAAATTCCATGAGTTAATGGTCAGATTCTGAACCTGTAAAACTCCCATTGTTTCTGGCATGTTCTTATCAAGAGAGCTGACACAGATGCAAAACTTCAGGTTTCCTGTTGCCAAGGCTAGGAGTAAACCTTTTGTCTTTATCTCTTATCACAAACAGCAGATGAGATCAGCTCTTCTTCCTGGCCTTTTGTCAGCATTTCCCAGAGCCAGTCATTTTCCAGAATGACACAAAGGGTGCTTCCGCACAGGCCCTTTAACACCCATTAAGCACACTTTTGCTGCGGCTAATCCGCACACGCGTTGCTGTGTGGCACACTTCCGGTGAGGTGTGTCCGCACAGCAACACCGCTTTGAAAGCGGTTTTCGGTGGTGCGTCCGCATTTGTGGGGCCTAAGTAGCACACTTCCGGTAGGTGCGTCCACACCTATCCGTGCTTAAAGTGTGCTTAATGGGTGTTTTTGGCACACCACATATTATGTGGTCTTGCGCCGTGAAAACGCATCCACTTAGGATGCGTCCACACAGCGTAAGTGTGCCCACCCAGGGCCCTCCCGCAGCCTGCCATGCTTGGCTCGCTGGAGCCAAGCATGGTGAGCCAGGGGACCTCGCTGCCGCGGCTCACCCTTGCCCCAGAAGCGGCGGATTGCCGCTTCTGGAGCCAGGGCGAGCCTCCCTAAAGCCCACCCTAGCCCACCCTGAGGGGAGCACGGCAAATCCCCTCCTTACCTCGTCAGCATCACCCTGATTCTGAGGGTCTGCTCCCAGGATGGCGCACCTGCGCAGAACACCTCCTGAGGGCAAGGGCTGCCAGCAGCAGCCCCAGCCACTCAGGAGGCGCGCAGGTCGCAGGCACATTGCATCCTGGGTGCCAACCCTCAGAATCGGGGTGACACTAAGAACATAAGAACATAAGAGAAGCCTTGCTGGATCAGGCCACAGCCCATCTAGTCCAGCATCCTGTCGCACACAGTGGCCCACCAAATGCTCATGGGCATCTCAAGCAGAGACAAGGACAAACCTTCTCCTGCTCTCGAGTCCCAGCAGATGGCCCTAGAAGCGCCCCATTTCCTCCCCCCCCCCAGCCTGAAAGATGCACCTAGGCATTCGTTCTAGTAGCCATTGATACATCTGTCATCCATAAATTTGTCTAACCCTACCTTAAAGCCATCGAGACTGGTAGCTGTCACCACCTCTTCTGGCAGCACATTCCATAGGCCGATGACCCTCTGTGTGAAGAAATACTTCCCCCTGTCAGACCTTACGCTCCTACCCATCAGCTTCATAGAGTGCCCCCTGGTTCTAGTGTTGTGCGATAGAGAAAAGAAATTTTCTCTATCCACCTTTTCTATGCCGTGCATAATTTTATATACTTCAATCAGGTCCCCTCTCAAACGCCGTCTCTCCAGACTGAAGAGGCCTAGACGTTGCAGCCTGGTTTCGTAAGGGAGGTGTTCCAGACCCTTAATCATTCTGGTTGCCCTTCTCTGTACCTTCTCTAGTTCCACAATATCCTTTTTGAGGTGTGGTGACCAGAATTGTACACAGTATTCCAAATGTGGCCTCACTATAGATTTATAAAGGGGCAAAATGACACTTGCTGACTTATTTTCTATTCCCTTCCTAATTATTCCCAGCATTGAATTTGCTTTTTTTGCTGCTGCCGCACACTGGGTTGACACCTTCATTGAACTGTCCACCAAAACCCCGAGATCCCTTTCCTGGCGTGTTGCAGAAAGCTCGGACCCCATCAGTTTATAGACGTAATTTGGATTCTTGGCCCCAATGTGCATTACTTTACACTTGTTAAGATTAAAGCACATTTGCCACTTGGTTGCCCACTCACCCAATGCTAAGAGATCCCTCTGGAGCTCTTGGCAATCTCTTTCAGATTTTACTACCCTAAATAATTTAGTATCATCAGCAAACTTTGCTATTTTACTATGTACCCCTTTTTCTAGATCATTGATGAATAAATTAAAAAGCATTGGTCCCAGTACTGAGCCTTGAGGGACCCCACTTTTTACTTCTTTCCACCCTGAGAAATTGCCGTTTACTACTACTCTCTGCTTTCTGCCCTTAAGCCAGTCACAAATCCAGGACAGAACCTGTCCTTTTATTCCATGGCTGGTGAGTTTACTCAGTAGCCTTTGATGTGGGACTTTGTCAAAAGCCTTCTGAAAGTCCAGATAGACAATGTCTACTGGTTCACCTTTATCCACGTGTTTATTGACACTCTCAAAGAATTCCAACAAATTTGTGAGGCATGATTTACCTTTGCAGAAGCCATGCTGGCTTTTGTTCAGCAATGCCTGCTGCTCCATATGCACACTAATTTTGTCTTTAATAATGGTTTCCATCACCTTACACGGAACTGACGTTAAGCTAACTGGTCTGTAGTTGCCTGGATCACCCCTGGATCCTTTTTTGAATATTGGTGTTACATTTGCTACCCTCCAGTCCTCAGGTACGGAGCCTGATGTTAGGGAAAGATTATATATTTTTGCTAGAAGGTCGGCAATTTCGCATTTGAGTTCCTTAAGGACTCTTGGATGAATACCATCTGGTCCCGGTGACTTGTTAACATTTAGTTTATTAAGACATGCCAGGACCTCTTCCTTGGTTATTTCTGTACAGTTTAACTCTTCAGAAAACACAGGCTCAGCTACTGGCATGTGTCTTCTGTCTTCCTCCGTGAATACGGAAGCAAAAAATTCATTTAGTCTCTCTGCAATCTCCGTGTCTTCTTTAATTACCCTTTTCTCTCCTTTACTATCTAGTGGTCCAACTGCTCTCCTGGTTGGATTCCTACTTCTGATATACTTAAAGAAGTTCTTGTTATTTCTTTTGATGTTTTTAGCAATGTGCTCCTCAAAATCTTTCTTAGCTTTCCTAATGGCCGTCTTGCATTCGTGTTGCCAGTGTCTATGTTCCCTCCTGTTCTCCTCATTTGGACAAGCCTTCCATTTCCTAAATGAACTCTTCTTGTTTTTAATGACTTCATCTACTGCATTTGTGAGCCACATTGGTTTCTTCTTGGACCTAGAAGTCCCCTTTCTTCTTTTAGGAATGCATTCTAGTTGCACTTCCGTTATTGTGTTTTTAAGTAGTCTCCATGCATTTTGAAGTGATTTAACTCTTTTGACTTTCCCTTTCAATTTCCTTTTCACTAATTTCCTCATTTTGGGGAAGTTTCCCTGATGAGGTAAGGAGGGGATTTGCCGCACTGCCCCCAGGGTGGGCTAGCGTGGGCATTAGGGAGGCTCGCCCAGGCTCCAGAAGTGGTGATCTGCTGCTTTTGGAGCGAGGGTGAGCCGCGGCAGCGAGGTCCCCCGGCCCGCCATGCTTGGCTCCGGCGAGCCAAGCATGGCGGGCCGGGGGAGGGCCCCAGGGCACAGATGGGAGGCGGGTGCTGGCGTCCGCACAGTACCAGTCTCCAATCCGGATCTATGCTGCGTGTGCAGCGGCATGGGCGAGGGGTAGATCCACATCTGTTTGATGCAGATCTACCCCCTAAATCCAGATCTACTGGGGATCCGGATTTGGTGAAACTGCTTCCCCTGGGATCCTGTTTTACTAAATCCTGGTGCAGCAGACCTGGATTAATTAGCCCCTGTGTGGAAGCACCCTTAGTCTTTCATGAAATCACAGATTCATTATTTCTCCGTAAATCCATAAATTATATTCCACATCATATCATGGTATCAAATCATGGTGTCACTGTAAGATAGGTGGGGCTGTGAGAGCTCTGAAGGGAGCTGTGACTCACCCAAGGCGATTCAGATAGCTTTGTGGAGGAGGTTGGAATCAAACCTGGTACTTCCAGTTAAGAGTCTGGCTCACTGTGGTCAGAGTGATCCCAGATAAACAGATCCTATGTCAGGAATTTGATTTCATTCAAGAAAATTCTTTCAACGAAGCAAAAACATCAAGTTTATGGGAGGGTCCACTTACTGTAAGCTGTTGTGAACAACTGTGAGATGAAAGTGGAAAAAATGGTTATAGTGAAACCCTGTTCATTCCACTAAACAGAGCAAAAGAAGTTGACCCAGAGAACTATTTCCTGCTGTTACCCACAGATGACATACTACAGCCTAGAATGATATGCAGCTTAATTGAGAAATTCCTTTTTCTAACAGAACTGTTGCTTCAGTAAAACAAAAACACACCTTCCACAATTTTCCAACTGAAGGAGGCAAAGTTCCTGATTCCAAAAGGAAATAGAGAAGCAAGTGAAATACTGGCTGTGTCCAGACTGGGGATACTGTGCATTTTGATGCCTAATCGGTGCGTGGGCATCACACCTGACGCCCAATACTGATACTGCAGATTTACCTGCTATGGAATGTTCAACACTCACTCTGCAGTATCAGGTAATTTCAGAGTTTCCCGCCATCCTGACAGGAACTGCAGCTCAGCTCCCTTCGGTTGCCCAATCCCATATGATGTGCACATCGCCACGCGCACCACAGAATTCTCACAGCTGCCAAGGAGGAAGTTGCAGACCTCTGTTTCAAGTGGGGACTATGCGTCATGACTTCACAGCCAGGTAAGCTGCAAATTTACTAATGGCTCCGGATTATTATCCGCTAGTCTGGAAGGGACCACTGTTGGAAATCCTGCAGTTTCAAGCATTGCCTGTTTAGGGTTACTTGTTTCCTAAAGAGCAGGTGACCTCCAGTTGATGGATGGCTTCCTAGAGGAGGAAAGGGGATGGCAGTCAGAGAAGCTGGAACTCCATCGGGAAACAAGTTGAAACAGTATTTTGGATCAAAATCTCTCTCTCTCTCTCTCTTTTTGGCTGAAGTTGCAACTTTGATGGTGTTAACTTCATTGAGGAAGCTGCCAGTCATCCAAAGTTACCTGCTTTTGAGGTTACAGGTGACTCTAATCAGGTTAGACTCTTTTTCTTTCCTGGTTCCTGCTGTTCAGAAGTATTGCCCAATGTCCAAATTATTTATGTGCTCAAAATGCAACAGTAAAATATGAAAGAAAGAAAGAAAGAAAGAAAGAAAGCCATAGCACAAAAGAGACAAGTGCTCCAAAAAAGGGATCCTACAGTTTCGTCACACTACAGAGCAGAACATTGAATATACGTGAAATGCATGCTGTTGCTTGAAGACAAGGCTCATTCACAGTTTAAAGAATGCCCAAGGTACCTTGAAATAACAAGGCAAACACTGTCAGTAGTAGATACGGCTACAGGAGTTTCTTGATATATTCCTTGGAAAAACCTGTAGCCTGTAGGCTACAAGTTACCCCCACCCCCACCACCCAGTCGTATAAGAATAAGAATAAGCTGCATTTATTTAAAAAAACAAAAAATCTCATGTGGCGATGCAATGTGAATTCACCTGTAAAAATGCAGAGGAAGGTGGAGGACTGGAAAGCATCCACTCTGGGATACCATCTTTATTTCAGCTAGAGCATAATGGGAACTGAAATATATGCTGAGTGTTTGTGGAATGCATAAAAGGAGGCTGGCGTTCAGGAAAACAAGGGGGCGAACACAGATAAACCGCAGATAAACCAAACTGAGCCTAGAGAAGTTGTTGCTGTTTTAAGTCAGATCTGTAGAAAATAATGATCTATAATATAAATCAGGCATTTTTAAAAAAATAAAAGCAAGTTGGTGAAGCTGCTTACAAAACCCATGATAATTTATAATATATATATATATATTTAATACAATGCTGAATGGAGATGGTTGGGGGAAAGGAACTGGCAGGATGGCAAGGCACCCATATACATTTGTTTTTTTAAGTGGCTCAAAAGTGCCTTAAAAGTGATAGTTACCACATGCTAGCGTTTTAGGGATGTGCATAAATGGGTTTTTGACATTCGATTCCTAATGAATCGAGTGTTAGAAAATCTGTATTCGTTCAAATAGATCCCTTTCAAATATAGTAGGATTCTACTTGATACAAATGTATTCATACAAATTAGTATGAATATCCAATATGTATCGGATACAAATGAATATATGTCGGATACAAACAAATACGTATCTGATATGAACAAATACGTATTTGATACAAACAAATATGTATCCAATACATATCCCATAACAGATCTGCACTCTGAAAGCATCAAATCCGAACTGAATCCACTTTTATTCTGCTCTCAATCCATGTCGAATTCAATCTGGATCCATTGCAGATGTGTGGAGCAGCGGCTTTCCCACCACCCCAGTTTAACAGATGTCCAAACTATTTGCACAAATGTCTGAAACATTCGTCCGATTGTCCAAAACATTATATACACGTGAATGTTAATGCACAAATGTGGCAACGTTCTATTTATGTACGAATGTCCAAATTCAAACGAATTCGTAGAAGTAACAAATGTTATGAATATTCGTGCACATGCCTATGGTATTTCCATCTCACTGCTTCCAAAGTGCTCATATCAAGTAGACTTCAGGATCTGATATTGCAGCAAAACATATGGTGCCTGACCCCTCCTGCACCATTCGTTTGGCAAGCGATGCTGACACTGGATATGCAGTTATGAACCAGTTTTAGATCTGCAGCAGTGTGTCATAAGCGTGGGACTTTTATCTTTCTGTCTTAAGCGTACCACCTCCTGTCTACAGCTTTTCAGCCTAATCCTATACATACCTATTTAGAATAAGTCCCAATGAGATCACTAGATCTTACCTCCAGGTGGTAGAGATAATAGGATTAAAGCATTAAGATGCCATGGTTGTGAATATATGGATATACTTATATATCATTGTATTAGTGGTAGAATATATATATATTTAAAAATATCATAGCTTTTCAGTGGTTTTCCCCTTTAGTCCCCAAAGGCACAATTTTGCAGTAGTAAACCTTATTCCCTCAAGCTTAGAATAGGATTTCTTAATTTATTTTAGAACAATACTACTAAGAGATTGCACTCTTCTAAAGGTTGGCTCAACATTATAATCTCCACATATGAAGAAAAGGAAGAAGAAGAGGTTTTTATAATTCACTTCTCTCATCCTCAAAGGAACTCAAGGCGCCTGACAAACCTTCTGTTCTTCTCCCCCACAACAGACACCCTGTGAGGTGGGTGGGGCTGTGAGAGCTCTGAAAGAGACCAATGATCCTGGTGTCTCTGTGGATGATGTTAAAACCTGACATATACTAGTGGTCTTTCTGCATGTACCTTTGGGGTTGTCTACAGTGTAGACTATGTCTCCTCCTGCCTACATTGTAGAAAAGAGGCCCTCTTCCCACCCTCATTGCTACACTTTGTCTGCCTAGGTCAAACCATAATCCTGATCAAGGGGCTCTTGATTTGGATCACTGGTAGAGCTGAGTAAACAGGTTTAGCAATGGATCAACAGGCCCTGATTCAGAACACATGCAGAAGGTATGAAGAAGAAAAAGAAGAAGAAGAAGAAGAAGAAGAGTTGGCTTTTCTACCCCGCTTTTCTCACCCATTTAAGGGGACTCAAAGCGGCTGACAAACCTTCTGTTCTTCTCCCTTAAGGGGACTCAAAGTGGCTGACAAAGCTTTCTGTTCTTCTCCCCACAATAGAACACAGATCACAACAGTATGAATATGGATATTTTGGATATTCATACGAATGTTTCGGAGGTTTGCATGAATGGTTCAGACATTTGTACGAATAGTTCAGACATTAGTTAAAACTGGGGAGAGGGGAAAGCGGCTGTGCCAGTAACACCTGCTGTAGATCCAGATTGCATTTAACATGGATCAAGAGCAAATTAGAAGTGGATTCTGGTCGGATTTGACACTTTCAGAGCTGATATATTACAGAATACGTATATTGGATATGTACCAGATATGTATGTCTTCATGAGGATACATATTCGTTCATATCTGATACGTATTAGTTTGTGTCAGATATGTATCAGATAATTGTATGAATTTGTACGAATACATTTGTATAGAATATAATCCTTCCACATTCGAAGGGAATCGATTAGAACAAATATGAATTTTCTTACGTTTGATTTGATAGAAAAAACGAATTTGTCCACTTCCCTAATCACAACACTCACACCTTTTTCCTTCCTATCCATTTTATTTGTGGATTTTCCACCCTGAAAAGTCTAAATGGAGGGTCGTTTAAAGTGTAGGTTGTGACCACGACCTAATATAGACATATTTATTTATTTATTTACATTTATATCCTGCCTTTCAAAAAAGAGACCCAAGTCGGCATACAAGATTGAAAGAACAATACAATAGATTATGGGATATAATTAACACAATACAGACAGATAAAAGACAAAGTTAAAAAGCCCTCCAGAATAAAAATGTTTTTACCAGCTTACGGAAGGCAGGAAGAGATGGGACCGTCTTGGCCTCCTTGAGGAGGGAGTTCCAAAGCTTAGGGGCTGCCACTGAAAAGGCCCTCACTCTTGTTCTTGTCAGACGGATCTGAGAAGGATGTGGGACACAGAGAAGGGCCTTGGAGGCTGATCTGATCTGCCTGATGGGCTCATACAGGACAAGACGATCAATCATACAGGTATTTTGGTCCCAAGTCATTTAGTGCTTTATAGGTTAAAACAGTTTAAATTGTGCCTGGGAAGGAATTGGCAGCCAGTGGAGCTTTTGCAGCACAGAAGTTGTGTGCTCTCTGTAACTAGATCTTTTCTGAACATCTTTCCCTGAAATCATTGAACATTAAACGTCTTGCCACCCTTACTTGGCAAGGGATCCAGAGGCCTCCTTTCCATTCTGAATGGCTTTAAGAAAGGGTTAGATAAATTCATGGAGGACAGGTGTATCAATAGCTAATAGAATGGATGGCTAGGTACATCCTCCAGGCTGGGGAGACAGGCAGGTAGGTGTGTGTGTGTAAGGATGCAATTTTTGGCATTTGATTTGATTCAAATTGAATATCTGAAGATTCGAATGTATTTGAATGTTTAAAATTCAAATGTATTCCCATTCAATTCGATTTGAATTAATTTGTATGTATTCGTACGAATATTAGATTCACATTTGAAGATACAAATGTCAACAGCATTTGTATGTGTCTGAACGCATCATTAAGCATCCCGTTTTTATCCCATATGCATCCCGTTTTCCTCCCACATGTATCCGCACAAATGCGTACGGATACGAATAAGATGCGCATGGATACGTACATAATGCGTACGTATCCGTACACATTTTTATTGTTTCAGATATTCCTTCATGTCCCTACAGGCAGGATGCCCCTCAAGGCCATTTGCAGGGAAGCGAGACAAAGCGAACCTTTTGCTTGGACTTCCGCTTACATAGCCCAAAAGCAATTGGCGGGCCACTGTGTAAGACAGGATGCTGGATCAGATGGGATGTGGCCTGATCCAGCAGGACTCATGTTGCTAAGTTCTTAACTGCCTCCATTGGTATACAAAAGGTGACATGATAATAGAAGGACAGGCAGGCAGGCAGGCAGATCTCTTATCTAATATACTCTCTGTGCTTGTGTGTTACTATTACGGGGGAAACAACTGTTGCAGAAAAGTGTTCCCTCCCAGTTCAACATCCATCCGAATGGCTCTGCAGCTCTCAGAGGAAGAGCTTTTAGGATTATGTTGCGCAGAAGGATGGATTTTTTTTTAAAAAAATTCTCCTTTCAGAAATAAGCAACATAAAAACATTGGGAGAAAATTCTGGCACAATCCACACCCTATGCCATCCTCTGTAAAACATTTTAAGAGGACATCGAGGCTGGTGAGATCTGTCCTGGTACCATTCGACATATTAAGCCCTTCAATGTAATCCCCCCTCCTCCAAACTGCCCCCCTCCCTTGATCCTCATGCGTTGATCTTCTACATGGAACGTTGACCCCTCGCGAGGCATCTCTTGCTTTACTTTTCTAAGGGTTACTTCCTCGCCTCGATCCCCCCCTGATTATCTTGAAGCCTGTCAAACTGGGACGCTCTTCCCTCCTTTGCTCTTTCTTCCTAATAGACAAGAAACAGCCCAGTCAATAATATTTTGCGTGTCTTCCCACTGTGTGTCTCTTCCTCCTATCAGTTTACGCGGGCTTGACTGCAGAAAGTCAGGAGGGAGGTTAAGATTCTGAAAGTTCAGCCAAATGTTATCAGCCACGAAGATGTTGCTGGGGGGGAAGGCCTCACAAAAAACCTCCGTGCCTGAAGCCAATAATAGCTGCATATAACTGATAGCATCAACAGCTGTCAAAGATCTAGGCATTTCTGCTTCATCTGTAAATCCAAACACCTGTATTCAGTCAAGCTTTGATGGTTATCCCCTCTTTTGCTGTCATTCCGATTCGTTCCTTGAAAGTTCTGCCAAGGATATTCTAAGCTGCTAGTTGATTTATAAAGTGAAAGCACCGCACGGAGGCCCTGCACGGTTGAGGGGCCGGGTGGGAATTGATGGAGCCCTTCATTCATAGGGTGACAATTTCCAATGGTTCCCGTATTGACAGCTTCCTTTTGCATTATGTTTCAGAGAGCCTATAAGGTTTTTTCCCCTTTTCTTTTCCTTAAAAAAAAATACGTTCAGATCTTTAGAAGCAAGAGTTAAAAGTACTTTGAGCGCTTCCAACATGTGTCACTTTAAAGTGCATTATGTACTTGTTTTAAGATTTTTGGGGGGGAGCGGTTGGGTGATGAATTAGATCAAAGTAACTAATAAACATTCTGCTTGAAAGCTTTTCAGAACACAGTATATATATGCTTGAGATATTTAAAGATAGAGTTTCAAGGATCAAACTGTAAAATAAACTAACGTATCTTCAACGGACAGATGAGGCTTAGTTGTCCAACTGTAAGAAGTTAATAAGAAGATCAAAAAGGAGAGTTTTCCTGTCTTTTATTACTTTTTCTGTAGGAAATCTATGCTAAAGAATGAACAGACAATGCTCATATTTTAGAAAACTTTTTTTTTAATTTGAGGGAGTCCATTGAAGAGTTGCTCTGTGCATGAAAGACAAAGATTTATATTAGATAAAATGGACAAAAACACACACCCCATATGAAGCTTTTTTAAAGAAGATGTTTGGTTAATAGATTAAAAAGAACAATACTCATCACAATGATGATTTGTTTATATTCTGTTAATACATTAGAGAATCTATTAGGAGACCATATTATGAGCATAAGGTTTTTCTTTTTTTCATTCACTGCCTTGCTAATTGGAAATTATTTAAGAATTTCAGTGTTGGTATTTGAAGGATACTGTTATTTAATCTATTTAATCTATTTAAGATAAATTTCAAAGGTTCATGTAATTTTATGATGCATACATATAAAGAAATATTTAGGAAAGTAGATAGATAGATAGATAGATAGATAGATAGATAGATAGATAGATAGATAGATAGATAGATAGATTGATTGATTGATTGATTGATTGATTGATTGATTGATTGATGATATACAGTAGATGATATCTATCCATCTAATATGACCTTGGGTAAAGTATAGGGTAGGATAAAAATGCAAGGTGATGATGAACACCATCAACTCCCCAAGAGATAGTGTTCTCTTGACAAAAAGTAATAGTAATAGAAGCAGCACAAATTCTGTACCTCTGGCTGTTTCTGCACTCACTTTTGATCTGGCCTACGGAACCTCTTAGACTGAATCCTGGCCTTCTCACCTGCCCATTAATGTAGATCAAGGAGGCCCCTACCCCTTACGTCCAGTTCCATTTGCACAAGACGAAGCCAGATGTGAATTAAGAGGACCTTAATGTGGTTCTATTGTAGACCCATTTAATCCGATCTACAGTAGGACTAAGAGCCTTGTTCTGGATTATGGGATGTATGCTGATGGCAAGTCTCTGCGATCCAGAACTATTGTGATCCAAAATGACCCCCTAAGGCTCCAAAACTAGGAACTATCATTCTTAGCATTTGGAGGTGTGGGTGGTGGCCGCAAAGCTCATGAAAGCTTCACAGCTGCAGGGAACTATGCACCAGATCAGCACTGTGGCCTACAGCTCCAGAAGATCTGGATTAGTGAGTCTGGTTATTCATCTCTTTCTCTTTCTGCACTTACCTTGGTTAATCCTTGTTAGCTCGATCCTTATTAGCTTGATCTGGATCAATCGCAGGCAGAGGCATCAGCACTGAGTGGGCTTTAGAACAGCAAATGTGCGTAAAGTGTAGGGAGGTGAACAAATACTCAAACCATTCAAAATTCGATCAAATTCAGATATTTGACTTTGAATCTAATGTCTCAAAATTCTAATTTAACATTCAAATGATTTTTTTAACCTTTTGAATCATTTGTACAAATTATTCGGACATTCGTATGTGTGCAGAAATGTACGCTTTAGGGATATGCATGGATATTCGAAAATCTGATTCAGATCCGTCAAATGTCAACATCTGAATTAGAATTGGATTTTTGAAAATCCGAATTTACAATCCGGATGGATTTCTGATTTTTGAATAATTTGAATGAGTAGATCCGTATCTATGGTATACGAATATGCATGATAATTATATGTATTTGTGCATATAATGCGGGATGAAAACAGGATGCGTACAGGATAAATGCGTATTTGCACAAATTTGAATTGAATTTTTGAATATTCATTTTGACTTGAATTTGAATGCAAAAAATACATTCGTGCACAACCCTAATACACATTACATACATATCCGTACGCATTTGTATGGATATGTATGGGATGAAAACAGGATGTGTATGAATGTGTATGGATGCGTACAGATGTGTATGGATCTGTGTGGATGTGTACAGACACATTCAAATGTTGTTGACATTCATATCTTCAAATACAAATGGAAAATTCATACATATTTGAATGTATTCAGATCAAATCAAATGAGAATACATTTTAATTTTAAACATTAAAATCGATTTGAATCTTCAAATATTTTGATTCAAAGCGAATCCCGAAAATTGCATTCATGCATACACCTAGTAAAGAGTGCTAGCATGCAGGCAGATCACATTTTTCTGGTCTACCACTGATCCTGATTAGTAAGCCTTTAGCACAGTTCTGATCTGGAGCTACTCTACTCCTGTGCAGATTGCATGTTCTTAGCAGTTCCTTGATCTGGATTGTCACACGGGCAACGTGTGCTTAGCATCTCCTTGATCCAGTGTGGAAAGGGCCTCTGATTATCTTACGTCCTTGAGAAGGATCCAATTGTTAGAGTAAAAAAACCAATCAGTAATGAACAAATGTTTCTGTTGACCATATTGATTCCTACACATATAATTTGTAAGGAGAACCATATTTAAAGGGACTTTTTTTTTTTTACTTTGCTCATGCATCTCCTACTGTTTTTTCTGTTAACATTTCTACTTGACGGGCTGATGATTTCCTTCCGTACGTATTAAATGCTATTTTACTAAAGCTGATTCTGCTTCCATTTTATGGTGCTCAGCATATTACGGGAGCCATCTCCCCTCCCCCCCCCCACAGCCCACTCTTCCAAGTGCAGCTGGTCATGTGGTATCATCACGTCATATTACAGGTAAATGAAGAAACTCATCATTTCGTGATTCTAGCATGGTTTAAATCTGGGCCCCACCAGATGCTTTTGATCTCTGATTGCCCTCCATTCTCTCCACGAGAACTTATGGCAAGGGCCAAGAGGGGTTTGAAGTCCAAGTGAGCTCACTGGTCTTTCTATTCTTCTGCGCTGCTGCTAAGCAGGATTGAGCGTCAGGTGTGATGCCAGCGTCTCGGCTGCGCATTCCGACATGCAGCTTTCTTAAGCCTGGACACACCCCGATCCATTTTGCCCGTGTATCCGCACCGTGCAAGAAGAGGTGGTGACAGCAACCGGACAGGATGGCCTTAAGTAAGGATTAGATAAACACATCTAGGAAAGGTCTATCAATGGCTATTAGAATGGATGCCTAGGGACCACCTTCAAGTTGGAGAGGCAGGCAGAAGGCCTCTAAAGGCCATTGGCAAAGATTAAAAAGGAGGTGAGGATGTTGCTTTTATTTTCTGCTTGAGATGCCAGAAGCAATCAATGGGCCACTAAGTGAGATGGGATGCTGGACTAGATAGGCTGTGGCTTGATCCAGTAGGACTCCTCTTATGTTCTTATGCTTTTAATGAGATGTTATGTTCAATAGTGGGATAGGGAAGCTGGATTTGGAGCAATGACCGAACAATACATAATGTGTTCAGTCCTTGGAATCTTTGCATGGCTGTTTCAGATGTAAAAATGATATCAAGCCAAGTTCTTGATTACAAGAACAGAAGAGATGTATCCAAAAAAGCAACTCACTGAAATTTCAATCTCTGTTCTTAATTTTTTAATGGTTCAATTCTTCTTCTTCTTGCTTTCTTCCTCCTCCACCCCCCCCCCCCACAATTTTTGAGTGTTTAAATATCTTTTCTGCTCCAAAGTAATAAAATTGTTATGCTACAGAATTGGTTGCATTTTCTATTTAATATTAAAAAGCTAGGGGTTGTGAAGAGATTGTATAACAAAAGGATAATATAGTAATATTCCCTTATTTCTATGATTTATGGATTCAGGATTTTAATGGCAGCAACTCTTCCTGTTCCCTTTTAATTTCCAGACATCTGGATCTTTCCTTTGTTGGGACCACAGTGATAGATGACAAGCCCATGTGCTTGTGAAATAAGACTGAGGAAAATAGTCACCCAGAGCTTTTGGAGAAAATCTAAACAGTTACCACTGTTAAGGCTGCACATTTAAACTCCAAAAACATGAATCCATTGCCAGTTTTACTCATAGACTTCATGCCTGCATCTTTGCAGCCATCAGAATGGCTGTTTTTATCTCCAAGTATAATGCAGAAGATAATTTATGATTTTAAGAAACGCTTTAACCAAATTAGGTTTTATGGTGAGCTAAAATGCATGTTGTACAATGGCAATACTATAGCTTTAATAAAGGGTTTGCTTTGTTGTTGTTGTTGTTGCAAGTCTTGGAATAATAATAATAATAACCTTAGTGCTCTGGTTTGCTCCTTGTTAGCAGTCATCAAGAATGTCTGCTACCTACTCTTGAGAAAGAATAGTCAGTGTCCCAGAGTTACAAGCTGGTGGGATTAGAATGAGACCCACACTGGTACCTATTCCAGAATATTTTATTTATTATTTATTTATTATTTATATTTCTATCCCACCCTATACCCGAAGGGCTCAGGGTGGGTAACAACCTTAAAATCCACAATATCAAACAAAATAATATATATTAAAACAGTAAAAACCATCACAGCATTTAAAATCCAAGATGTTAAAAACAAAACAACATCAGTTAAAACAATAGTGTTTACAGTGGGGGAAACATGGCTGACATTTAGCCAAAGGCCTGAGCAAAGAGGGGCATCTTCACCGCCTTCCTGAACATAAACAGAAAAGGAGCCTGGCACACCCCAAGGTGGAGGATCCAGTTGTCCACAGGCTAGCACAAACTGCTGTAAGCCCCAGGTAAGACTTGCCCCAATAGCCTTCTCTAGCATGAAGATGGAGGTCCCTATTCCAGGATAATCCCAGAGCAGGACCAGTGCGGAAAGAGCCTGATTCTTCAGGTTTGTATGAGTTGTCCCATGTGGTGAGATATTGGAACTGCAGTTTCAAGTAAATGGCCTCTAAAGCAGTGGTTCTCAACCTGTGGGTCGGGACCCCTTTGGGGGTTGAATTACCCTTTCAGAGGGGTCGCGATGAGCCTCCCGCCACCCTTCCCTCCCGCCACCTTTCCCTCCCACCTCCCAGCTGCTCCACCCCCGTGGTTGGGTGTCCCCAGAACATGAGGAACTCCATTAAGGGGTCGCGGCATTAGGAAGGTTGAGAACCGCTGCTCTACAGTATGCCCAGCCACCCCAACATACCTTGAAAAAAATGTGACAAAGGAGAGACAGCCTCTTTAACTCACCTGTCTACTTGAGAGCAAGACGCTGGTAGTGAATGGGGACTAGGCTTGCATGAACAAAAGTTCAGACCTGTGCAGGGGTGTAAAGAGGCTTGAGACAGCTAGGTGAAGTACCTAGCAATCCTGCACTCGCCTCAGCCTGAAGAGAGTCACAAGTAGGGATGAGCACGAATGGGTGTTTGTAACGAATTCATAACAAACTGAATGTTGGAAAATGCAAATTCGTTAGAATAGATCCTTCGAGTGTGGTAGGATTCTATTTGATACGAATGTATTTGTATGAATCTGTACGAATATCCGATACAGATATGGATACAGGTCCTGGATACAGATCCTATACAAATGCATACATATCAGATAAGTATCCTATACGAACACATGCATATCGATACGTATCCAATACGTGCCCCCAGTTTAATGAATGTACGAACTATTTGTACGAATGTTGATGTATGAATGTCGTAACATTCAATTTGTGTACGAATGTCCGAATTCGTACTAATTCATATGAATAATGAGTGGTACGAATATTTGTACACATGCCTAATCCTAAGGAACAGGTGAGTGCCATGAAAATGGCAGGGAAATTCACCTGTTCCTTAATGGCGCACATACTGCCATTTCTTCAGGTAGCAACCTGTTTGTGCAGACATCATAACACACAAGCACATTGGACTGTGCATTGTGACATCTGTTCCAGTGTGACACTTCTCTATCCACAAAGGTGGGAGAAATGGTAGTGCCCCTCCCAGTAAGAGGGAGGGGAGTTCCCTTGCAGCTTTTCCAGCATTTACATGTATCTTTCAAGCCCTTCCGTACTGGGATACCTAGTGCTTCATCTATCTGTCCCAGCCCTCTTTACACCCCTCTGTTAAAATGGCTGGACCTTTCTGCACTTTGGTTCAGCAGATCCTGTGGAGGTGAAGACCAGATCCGCACCAACTGCACGGTCAGCTACAATGTGAATCAAGCCTCCCTTGGCTGCAAAGGTCACATGGTGCAGTTGAGCTTTAAAGCTGCCCCCCCCCCCCGCACCCATTCCCCACAGCTAGGAATTACTGTTTTCAGCAGTGGTGTGTGTGATTTTCAGTGGCACACTATGGACTCCCACACTGAAAATCACTTCTGGGAATTCCGGATCACAGAGGAGGGTCATCTGCATGCCTCTGTGATCTGGACTCAAGTTGTTTAGGCTGGATTGTAGACGGCATTTATAGGGTCTACAGTAGATCCAGATTGAGGGCCTCTCAGTCCATATCTAGCTCTGTCCCATGTGGACAGATCTGGCCTAACAGGTGGTGGGGCCTCCATGATCCAGATTAACAGGCTGTTTCATTTCAGGGTTGGCTAATAGATTTGTATATTTCGCTGACATCTGTGGGGCAGTTACAGAGATTGCAGAAAACCACAACCTCATCATGTGCATTATCTGTCGTTCACCCTTTGTGCGTCCCTCACCAGCCCTGCGTGAACCTTTCACCAGTCAATACAGTTCCCCATTGTTCACAAAAAGTACAGGGATCCTTTGCGTAAGCCACCCGAGCCATTTTCCTATGCTTCCACAAAGCCGTGTTCTGATAATGGCATTGTGTACACAGTTTGATGGATAACCCTGCCATTAACTGTAAAAATCAAGGCCAGATATCGAAAGGAACAGCAGGTTTTGTTGTTGAACTTCTCATTTTTATTGCACACTGTATGTCTGGGAGACACCAGTGCATGTATCCGCCTAATAAAAGCAGTTATCAGAAACATAACTTTTTATATTTATAATTGAAATTGTAAATTAAGGCCTAAAAGAAGAGCAGGCATTGTTCTTTGCTCTGAAATGAAATCATTATTTGGGTACACACACACAGCGCGCCGTTAATCAGTGCAGTTGGCTACTGTTGTTTAACGCACAGAGTGTGATTTGTATGTGCGTTGCTCTGTTAAACAAATAGGCCTGAGTTTTTTGCTTCTCTGTGAAATGGGTCTTCCTTCCTTCTTCCTCCTACATTATTTTGAACTTTAATCATGTAAAGTTACTGGTTTTGTTGACTGACCAAGTTCCTTAAAACCATCTTGTCTGGCTGATGATTACTGCATGCTACAAATCCAGTGGATGGAAAAGCAAGGAAAAAGAAAACAATAGTAATTCATTAATGACTTTGACAGAGGCTGTGCCTCCCTTTACCCCACTGGATGACTTCCAAAAAGGGCTTAGGTTTTATGGGTAGGGATGTGATGTGCACAAATGTTTTTTCGGCATTCGATTTGAAATGAATCAAATGTTCAAAAAATCTGTATTTGTAGGAATAGACCACATTCGAATGTGGTAAAATTCTACTCGATATGAATCTGATACGAATAGATACGCACCTGATATGAACAGATATGTACCTGATACAAATAGATACGTATCTGATATGAACAGATGCATATCTGATACAAATAGATATGTATCTGATATGAATAGATACGTTTCTGATATGAACAAATACGTTTCTGATATGAACAGATGCATATCTGATACAAATAGATATGTATCTGATATGAATAGATACGTTTCTGATATGAACAGATACGTTTCTGATATGAACAGATACATATCTGATACAAATAGATATTATCTGATATGAATATATACGTATCTCATATGAACAGATATGTATCTGATATGAATAGATACATACCTGATACATATAGATACATATCTGATATGAACAGATGCGTATCTGATACAAATAGATATTATCTGATATGAATATATACGTATCTCATATGAACAGATATGTATCTGATATGAATAGATACATACCTGATACATATAGATACATATCTGATATGAACAGATGCGTATCTGATACAAATAGATACGGATCTCATATGAACAGATATGTATCTGATACAAATAGATATGTATGCGATATGAATAGATATGTTTCTGATATGTTTCCCCAGCTTAACTAATGTCTGCACTATTCCTATGAATGTGTGGAAACATTTGTTATTTGTTTGAATGTTATCATATGAATATCATAATATTCAATTTGAATTTGAATGTCCAAATTCGGCTGAATTCAGCTGAATTTCGAATGTTATGAATATTCATGCACATCCCTAGTCATGGACTTCACATGAAGCAGCTGTAGTAAGAACTTAAAGAGATGAACTACTGGATCAGGCCACAGCTGATCTAGTCCAGCAATTGCTTCTGGGCATCTCAAGCAGAAGACACAGGCAAAATCTTTAACTGCTCTTGAATTCCCCATCTTTGTGAATGTACTGAAACTTCAAATGAATGCACAAGAGTATTTGCTTTGCATTTGAATCCCAGTCTTTTAATGTAGCCCATATTCAATTCAAATGCAAATGTTCAAAGTCGTGTGGATTCCCATGGATTGTGGACCTGATGGATACTTGTCTGACTTCCTTTCCTTGTTCTCAACTGAGCAATAGTCCATTATGAATCAAAGTCTGCTTTGGCAACATGGAATATTCATTCATTCATTCATTCATTCATTCATTCATTCATATTTCTATCCCGCCCTACCTGAAGGTCTCAGGGCAAGTTACAATATTATCTTAGTCATAGACACTGCTCCCCTAGTTCTGCACTCCATGCAATCTGGTTTCCTGGCTGGGCATTATCTACTTCTCATGCACTAGGCAGGATTCATTCACTCTGATGTATAAAGTTGCCTGGCTAGGTACATCTGCTTGCAATACAGATGTTTATGCTCTCTGCTTTAACGATGAAGTAGGACCTATAGCCCCAACTAGAATAACCAGTGCCAAGGTACAACACAACCATAGTTAAATGACATCTAGTACATCATAGGTTTGCCACTCTCCTATGTATTGTGTACATGCATGAGTAGCCCTATGAAACTAGTGTTGATATGTGTGACTAGAGCACCCAGGGAGCATGGATTGCAGATGACACGAGGGCCTTTGGAAATCCTTACCTATGTAAATCTGGGTTTCTGGTGGGAATCACAAAAGATATTGAAGTACATTTATGATATAAGCATTGTTGACTCTCAACTGGTATCCTTTGTTGGGGGGGAGGGAGGGAGAGCAGAGAAATTAAAAATTAACGGAAAAAGAAATAGGTAAAGAATTTATGCTTTGGAACTTCTAGGAGAGGAATATATCAAGCCAAACTATAGATTTCAACTAAAGTCCTATCCTCTCCTCCGCCCTGCAGAAAGTATCTTAGATTAAATAGCAATGTTGTTGTCTGAACCCGACATCACACTTGCCTCGTGAATGCGATTTGGTTTGTAATTAATAGCATTTAAGTTCCAGCTTAGTCAGTTTTGATTAAGCAAACATTAAATTAATTCAATCTGCAAACACTTAGTCTTTAAGGGCTATTGAAGGGAGAATGCATTTGGATGGACAGAGGGACGCATCTTCATCGGATTGCTAGTCACCTCTGAGTAGTTAACGGCCAGATCAATAAAGCTCTTGGAGCTATAATAAAATGCCTTCGACAAGCTCATCTGTGGCTGGAACACAGTATACGCATTGATTTCCTGGCCTGATATAACCCATTTACCTATTCAGTTAGTCCGTTAAGGAAGGTGTAATGCTACCAAGACCCAAGGGACCGCCAATGCCTGTAAGTAGGTTAGCAAGTACTTGACAATGTCTTTATCTGCCACAGAGTTACTATTTCAAAATAGATGCATTTTTAGGGCATGGTGTTAGAATAGATAAGTGGATGTACTTTCATCACATTGCCTTCTGAAGAAGAAGAAGAAGAAGAAGAAGAAGAAGAAGAAGAAGAAGAAGAAGAAGAAGAAGAAGAAGAAGAATCCTCACCCATTTAAGGGGACTCAAAGCGGCTGACAAAGCTTTCTGTTTTTCTCCCCACACCAGATACCCTGTGAGGTAGGTAGGGCTGTGAGAGGTCAGAAGAGAGCTGTGACTAGCCCAAGGTCACCCAGCTGGCTTCATGGGGGAGGGCAGGATTGAACCTGGTGTTCCCAGATAAGAACCACTACCCACTAGACCAAACAAACACATGTGGGTGCCCTGCATGACTGCATACTTACTGTAAAATCATAGAGTTGTTGGTGTTGTTCACTAAGAAGGCACCACCCACTTTGGGCATAAACGAAGATCTCTGAACAGATGGAGATGCGTGGAACTTGTGGTTACCCTGGAATCACTGCAGAATGCAACAGCTAGACAGCTGTTGGGCATTTCTTGCCAGAGGTCCATCACCCTGGTCTGGAAAAGCCTGCACTGGGTATTTCTGTGCTTCAGAGTCCAATCTAAAGTGTTAGCATTGGCCTATAAGTCTCTGAAGGGCTTATCTTCTCCCATCAGCACCTTTTGATGTCTGAGAACAGAAAAGCAAACCTTCTTGGTAGTTCCCAGTTTTATCCCATATACATCCCGTTTGTGTGTATGCGTACAGATATACACAAGATGCCTACGAATATGGATAAGTATGTGATGTGTATATATCTGTACACATACGAATGTCCAAATTATTTGTACAAATATCTCAAAATATTCATATTGGTACGAATACTAAAAAACAAATGTCTGGACATTTGATTCGTATATGAATGTCTGGGTTCGTCTGAATAATGAATATTTTGAATATTCGTGCCCATCCCGAGTGTGGAGCATGAAATCTTGCTCCACACCCAATCAGCAATTAGCACAGCTCTGGTGAGGGCAGGGACGCTTCTAGGCCGTCACAGTGTAGTGGGCGTGTGTATGCTCTTCACCAGAGTTGTCCTAGTTGCCAGGTGTGAATTGGCCTATGGTTAGACAAATTCATGTACGGTAGTTGTATCATTGCCTACTGGAATGGATACCTAGGTACTGCCTCCAGGTTGGAGGAAGAGACAGGAGATATCTCAGCCATCTGTAGGGATGCTAAGAGCAGTTGAAGCTCTTGCCTTTGTCTTCTGCTTGAGATGCCCAGAAGCAACTAGTGGGCCACTGGGTGAAGCAAGATGCTGGACTAGATGGGCTGTGGCCTGATCCAGCAAGACTCTTCTTATGTTCTTATGTTCTAAGATCCCCATTTTGGCTTTCTTGGGACTTTGCCATGCTACTGAGTTGAAACTTTTGCACACTTGCGATTCCAGTAACAAGACTGACTTATTCAATTGCCAACCTTGAAATGTGCATGTTATAAAACCAAGAAGGTTGGGAAATGTGACAAGCCCAAACTGTGCTGCTATCTGTCATTCGGCCTCTTCTCTCCCCTCATCCTTTCACTCACTCAGATGACTTTTCTTGAACCTGATACTGCAAGAAGCAATAGAGATAGATATTTAGTTGCAAGGACGGATGAATCAACGCTGCATCGACCGAAACACGAGTTGTTGTGGCAGTTTTATTTATTTCTTTATTGCTGAGGTTCCCCCCCCCTCCAGCTCCTCAAACTGGGGTGGAGGGGGGAGAGATATTGCTTCTGCAAACATTCCTATGAAATAACTTGAATGGCAAAATGAATGAGGAATTGAAAGCTACACTGAGTTTGCCTGAATGCTCTGGAGTCTATTGTGGCTATAAGATCTTCTTTTTATCTTGAGGCACCACAATTCATTTGCAGGATCAGAAAGAAGAGGTTATAAAAAACTCAGGAGGTGGTGCCAAAAGGTTTGTTATTCACTGCCTTAAATTAGGACCCTTAAATTAGGATCTCAGAGATAATTGGTTCGGTGATCTATTACTTATTTTGAATCATGTAGTTAAAGGTGTGTGAAACAAAGGCATTACTGTTAGAATATCAGGACATGAAGACATCAAAATGTGTCGAAGGCTGAATCCAGACAGGGTAAAAACCTCGTAATTGTTTAGTAATTGTACTGGGATTGTCAGACACGGCCATGGTGCTTCCAATGCAGTACCAGAATATTGACCCAATTTACAGAGTTATTGTCATTCTGGTAAAATAGGGATTTGAAAGAAAGTGAAGCTTTTGCTTACATCTTTTACTTGAGATGCCCAGAAGCAATTGGTGGGACACTGTGTGAGGAAGAAGAAGAAGAAGAAGAAGAAGAAGAAGAAGAAGAAGAAGAAGAAGAAGAAGAAGAAGAAGAAGAAATAATGTTGGCTTTTCTACTGTGCTTTTCTCTTAATGGAGGAAAGGTATATCAACGGCTACTGAGATGGATGCCTAGGATGGAAAGACAGGCAAGTTGCTGCTAAAGGCCATTTGCAGGGAATTGAGAGCAGGTGCAAGTTTTGTCTTCGAGATGCCCAGAAGCAACTGGTGGGCCAATGTATGAGACAGGATGCTGGACTAGATGGGCTGTGGCCTGATCCAGTAGGGCTCCTCTTATGTTTTTATGTTCTAACTGTTGTAGCACAATATCCAGTCACTCTGTATTTGCAACTGTGCCTGGATTACTGTTTATTAAGTACAATGAGAGTTAGGCAAGAGCTATAAGTACCTGAAATGACTCCATGTGATAGTATTGTTCACGTACATGGCATGATAGGTGGGCTAGTTGACATGAAAAGAAAATCGCAAAGCTGTAATGTCATTCTGCTGCTGTGGCAAATGCTAAAATACAGAATATTGATCTAATGTGTAGACAATGTGTGCTAATTCTAGATGAGCTTTATAGCAGTAAGATTACATCCAGATGTAAGTTACTTATTCCACTATATTTGGATATTATGGAATAAACCATTGATATCCATGGTTTATTCAGGATTATCCAAATATAGTGGAATAACTTACTGATGTCTAGATGCAACCTAAATTGATAAATTGCAGAATAAATAAGTGTTATCTGGAGGCAGCTTAGAGCAGTAAAATCAGTGATAGATGATGTCACCTCAAGCTTTCATACACTCTCTGTCACTTCCCCTCGAGGTTTTAGAACATAAACAATCCCCCCACACACATCCGAAGGGCCCCCTAAATGTAAGTCAAGGAGCTGCCTCAAGCATTTCTCAGTTAAGTGAGGCTACAGTTCCCGTCACCTCTAGAGGCGATTTTGACCATGGAGTAACATTTCATGGCCATATGTCCCAAAGTGAACCCAGAAGTCCAGTTGAAGATCCAGAAAGACAGCTGAAATCTATCAGAACCCATCTGTATGGGTATTCTTCAACTAGTAACATGCACCAGATTTTGGCTTAGTTTGGTATGCTCTTTCCAAGTCCTTGGGGGTTGGAATTGGCTTTTGACACCTCTAGGTAACCTCTGGTCACCCTTTCACTACCATCTGATAACACCCTATGCAGTTATCCATGTTTTCCACTCCATTTTATTCAGTTTCCCAAGTTGATGTCTTTTTCATCCTTTCAAGGGCTGCCAATCATCTGAAGTTCCCTGCTCCAAAGGCAGATATGTATTCTCTGATCTCATTTGTAGCAGTTTTTGTCGTGTTCCAGGTTTCTTCTTCTAAGAACCTAAGCTTTTTGGATATAGCTGTGATATCCATCTTCAGAGGTCTTTGCTCTTGGCCAAGTCAACAGTGACTGGTGTCTTACTAGATCTTGTTTCTCTTCTTATAGATGTCTGCTGTTTGTTTGTTAGCTCTTCCTTTGTTTGAGTTGCTAATGAATCATTGGTCTTTCCCTGACTGCACCCTGTTGACATTGTTTCCTTGAGTGAAAGTCTTAATTGCTAGGTCATTGAGGCTAACTTGTTTACTGTGTATTGGTGTAGTCCCTGGGGGTGAGTGACTAGTGGCTTGTGTGTTTGCAGAACTCAGGTGTGAATCTCTGTTTTGCTTGTTTCTACACACGTTTCCAGATGCTGCTGAGAAACAGGCCTTGGTCCCTGTTAAAGTTGTGGGGATGTTGTTGTATTTCTGTGGCCTCTATGGTAGCAGTTCCTGTAAGCCCTTTACTCTGGTTATGCTTTCTGTTTGTTCGAATAAGATCTTGTGATTTCCTGACCATACTACCACATGTATTCTCTGCTTACATACTTCCAACCACTTCTCAAGACAACCTATACTACCAATCTTCAGTATAAATCTTTCAGCATCCAACCACTGGTTCAATCCTGTCCTCCAGAGAAACAGAAAGTATTACAGATGTAATTAGAGACTCTCCCACCCCCCTGTATAGCCTTATGTCTTCTGTGCAAGTTAGGTACCACCAAGTTGTGGCTGACTCTTTGCATGGAGGGTCACCATTGCTCAGGCACCACTATTTCTCAGGATGAGACAGAGTAGTTGTGAAGTTGGATGAAATCCAGTTTGGTGGCATATCTGAAGTTTTTATCATCCCCAATATGTGTGCATCCTTGCCCCAGCTGACTTGCAATATAAATCCATTGCTACTAGGGGTGTGCACAAATGCAATTTTTAGGATTAGATTCGAACCTAATACCCAAAAATTCCATTCAGTTTGAATCTTTAAAATTTGAATTTAACCACATTTGATTGGAATTAAGCAAATTTGAATCTATTTGTTTGAATTTTTGATTTGAATTTGCACTTACGTATGTCAACAACATTCGTAGATGGCTGTACACATCTTTGCCACATCTGTACGCATCCGTACACATCTGTATGCATCACGTAGTTATCCCGTATGCAACCTGTTTTCATCCCATATGGATCCATACAAATGCATACAGATGTGGGAAGGATGTGAATCTGCAAGGACGCATCATGTACGAACCCATACATATGCAAATGTCTGGATAATTCAAGTAAATAGATCTGAAATTCAAAATTAGTTTGAATGTTTAAATTCAAATTTATGGACATTTGATTCGAATGTCAAAATTGGTCCACAACTGATTCTATTTTCGAATACCTTTGAATATTCATGCGTACCCCTAATTGCTACATTCTCGTTACCGTTTTTTTAAATTTTGAAATAACAGTGATGTTGTTTTTTAAGGGAATTTACCCTGTTGTTCCAGAGGGTTACACGTTGCCTAAAGACTTTAAATAAAATGAAATAAAATGAAAGCTACAATGTAATAAATAAATAAATAAATAAATACGTAAATAGCACATGTGTCCTTACAAATCTTTTTCCTTTAGAAACATTTCTATCTTTTCTCTCCCCACTCATTCTGTCAGTGGGTAGATACTCGAACCATTCATGAGGAAAGATATATTCAAAAAGACAGAGCACTGAAGTTGCTGATAGGTGGTTATTAGATTCAGATAAACTGTAATCTTAAGTCATCATAGGAGCATGCTAATTATACAGTGACATTACCTACATTGAATGCCTTTGCTTTGTTAACACGCTAGGCAAAGTCCTTTATTAACACGGCAAGAGAGGACTTCCTTTCATTAGATGGTGATGCAAAACTATAATTATACTTGCATGCAAAAAATAGGGAAAAAAACAGGCTGAGAGAGAGGAAAAAAAGGAAGGCAGAGAAAGAGAGAAACGAGAAACCATGAAAATATTGCTTCTCCAGGGTTTTGCTTCTCAGTTTCTCCCTCTTTTTTTAATCACTCTCTTTTTCAACAGAACATGCATGGAGGGAGAATTTAACAAAAGAGATTTGCTTCTAAGCTAGAGTTAACCTTCTGTAATCTCTTTTATCCATCTCTTATGATCATGCTGCTACCTTGTTACCTGCCTTTATTGAGATTTTACACACACACCGAGGTACGCACACTCGCACACAGACACGTGCAATGTTTAGTTTGAGAACTCAAACTAAGGACCTATGCAAATTTTTGAGCATTGAAATTATGACGATGGTAGGAAGGACCAGAGTACATTACCAGCCATAAGTGCTTTTGTTGTCCAATTGCATTTAATTAGAGCAGAAAACATTTGAGATGTGAGAACTCATGAATAAATGTGTGTGTGTGCACATGCGTGTGCCTGCGCACTGTGCATTAAAGGGGGGGAGAATGATTTAATCATTTATATATTTATTTTGCATTTGATAATTAGCTCATTTTTGCTATGGAGGTGAAATAATATTTCGATCTCTTTAGTGGAAGGTTTTGATACATTGTGTTCCAGGATACCATTTGGGTGACCACTGTAAAGCTCTTGAACCAGCGCCCCAATTCCCCTGAAACAACACAAATCAAGCACAACTTTAATGCAGATAGAACCACTCTAGGAATGTGCACAAATATTCATAACATTAGTTAATCATATAAATTTGGCCGAATTCGGACATTCATACACAAATAGAATATTACAAGATTCACATATGAGCAAAATTGAATACAAATGTTTCGGGACATTCATACAAATGGTTTGGAAATTCATGAAACTGGGAAGATGGGAAAGCAGCTGCACCAGTCACATCTGCAACGGATCCAGGGTGCATTCGAAATGGATTGAAAGCGAATTAAAAGTGGATTCAGGACAGATTTGACACTTTCAGAGCGAATATGTTATAGGATACATATCGGATACATATCAGATACGCATGTGTTCATATCAAATATTTGTATGAATTTGTACGGATATGTTCATATCAAATAGAATCCTACCTCATTTGAAGGGGATCTGTTCAAATGAATACGAATTTTCTAACATTTGATTAGTTATGAATCGAATCCCCCCAAAAACCCATTTGTGCACATCTTTAATGCACTCTTTTGTTCTGCTTTTCCACAAAGCAAACCTGAATCTTGTTAAA
This sequence comes from Aspidoscelis tigris stejnegeri, assembly GCA_023333525.1. NCBI lineage: Eukaryota > Metazoa > Chordata > Lepidosauria > Squamata > Teiidae > Aspidoscelis > Aspidoscelis tigris. The sequence goes on from JALMGA010000013.1 coordinate 10,100,088, forward strand.
CTTTAATCTCTCAGGGTGTGATCGTATTTTCTTAAAAGGCAAGTCTGAAACATCATTTTTGCTAGCATTCACTTTACCCTGTGCTGAAGCCTCAGAAAGGTCTCCTCTTCATCATTCAAGATTTCATTGCATCAGAGGGGTCTCTCTTTTTAAAGATATGTTAGGTGGGAAACTATGGGTGTTTCTCCATTTACCAGTTGAAATCCGGATTAAGGAAATCCATTTTTATGAAATGTGTCTCTAGCAAGATCCGTCTCAATAAGGATCTAAATAAGGGGCCTATTCGCACTTGGCTTTATTCTGAAATATATCCTGGAATAGGGGCCTGCTGTCCACATGCTAGTGTAGGCTACAGCAGGCCCTAAGGGAGGTCTGCCAGAGTCTGCAGTAGCACCCAGAGCACAGGTCCCTATGCTGAGATATATCCTAGAATACAGCCAAGTGCGAATAGGCCTAAGGCCTCATGCTCCTGCACTTGCGTGGAAAGGATGGATTGCGAGGAACACTTTTGCAGTGCGGATGCAGTAGGACAGATTTCCAAATGGATCTGGCCTCCCGGAGGCCACGCCAGACAAGTGCTCAGACAGATAAACCCATATTCTGGAAAAATCTAGGGTGGGAGTTCTTATCCCTGGAACAGCGATACCACAGGATTTCCCCTTTGTATCCCCTTTGGATATGTGTGCCCATTCAATATAGATGCACAATAATTCCACATTTTACACCCTGTCTGGATGCGCCCTTATTACTAACTCAGTATCATTTTCTCATGCCAGAAACAGCTCTGTGAGGTGCATAGAGAGAGCCCCTAGCTACAGATGGCCAAATATTTGCTAGAAGCTCAAATTAGGCAAAAATTTGCAAAATACGAATGATGACTTAGGCCCTTACTATCTGAAGGAATGCTTACTTCCACATTGACCTGCCTGTGCCTTAAGGTCTGGAGGGGAGACCCTCCTGGTTGTCTCACCAGCCTCAGTAGTAAAAGGGGTAGGCAACCAGGAGAGGGCCTTCTGAGTGATGGCCCCTAGGCTATGGAATAGTCTCCCCTTTGGGTTCATTAGGCACCTTCACTGTACACGTTAGGAAGGTGATGGAGATGAAATGGGGATAGACTTTCTCTTCCGACTTTCAGATGCTTTTATTGTTTTAGTATATACTGTTATTAAGTATATTGTTATTGAGCCACTTTGGTCTTATAAGAGCCGGACTCTTATCTGAGAATTCGGGATTTGATTCCGCACTCCTCCATGAAGCCAGCTGGGTGACCTTGGACTAGTCACAGCTCTCTTCTGAGGTATCAAAGCCCCACCTCCCTCACAGGGGGCCTGTTGTAGGGAGAAGAACAGAAGGTTTGTCAGCTGCTTTGAGTCCCCTTAAATGGGTGAGAAAAGTGGGGTAGAAAAGCCGACTCTTCTTCTTCTTTACATTTGGGTATAGGGTGGGATAAAATGTGAACAACAAGAACAATAATATCACACCTTTAACTATAACAGAATACTTTTCTGGAGAATAGAGTCAGGTGTAGCTGTGAGAAAGGCTTTGGTGCTGGTGCTGGTGCTGGGCGGTTAGTCATCTTTAACACAGGAATATTGGTGCTGAAGTTTGCTTTAGAGTGGAGCTGTTTAGAATGTCCTTAATTTAGTTTCAGTGTCTTTCCTGAGCCTTCCACCCCTGACCCCTTCCACTAAATGGAATGGATGACTGAACTGGGTAAAATAACCAAATGACACGAGAAGATGAATGTAACGAACACAAAATGTAATTAGATTCAAGCTGTGATTGGGAGATTCTATCTATGAGGACTCTTTGGCTCTGCCATCGTCCTGCAGACCAATGTCCTAAATGCTTTGCAATGAGGCTTCCAGGGGAAGGGCCCCCCAAAAAGTTTGCTCATTTGTCTCTGTTGTTAAAGGTTTCGTATGAATTCCTCTTTCCTGTTTGTAGCTGTTGGATGTGTTTTTCTTCACGGCGTGACCCTGTTTCAGTAAACGCCAACTGTACAGCTGCAATTGTGCTGAGTGAGCCTCTCTAAGGTAGGTGTCTGCATGGATATTCAAAAACCCGAATGGTCGATCCAAATCCGTCAAATGTTGACATTCAAACTCGAATCGGTTTTTCAAACATCTGATACAGGTTTTTTAATAATTCGAATGTGTAGATTTGTATCTGTTGTATACGAATATGCACGAAAATTATACGTACCTTGCGCTTAAATTATGGGATTAAAATGGAATGCATATGGGATAATACGTGATGCATATGGATTTTAATGGAATGCGTACAGATACGTATAATAGATACAAATGTTTTCCTATGGATTTGAATGTTATGGATTTGAACTGGATTTTATGACATTTGAATCGACTCAGATTTGAATGTCAAAAATACATTCGTGTACATCTCTACTCTGGGGCTCTGGGTGGCACATAATTTGCTTGTGTGGATAAAACCTGGGAGTAGGAGAAACTCTGTGGAAATCATGTTGGATGAAAATAAATGTAGCCAACCAATTTTAATAAATGAAATATCCAGGCATGGTGATACTGAAGTGTAGACTATGGCTCTTTCTACACTTAATGCGTTAATCTAGATCAAGGACTCATTGACCGCATTCCCATTATAAGCTTAATTCAGTTTCCCTAAACTGAAATAACAGAACTGGATGCAAACGCGAATTCGCCTGATCCCATTACTTTCAGCCAGAATCGCGTTTGATCCAGATTCTGAGGATGTACGTGACTCAAGGGGGGACTCAAGTGGCTACTTTTTAAAAGCTGCTTTTTGGGGCTGCCATGTCCTCTTCCTCCTGCCGTGAACGCGCCACCCATAAGGGACCCCTTCAGGGAGCCTAGCTGGGTGGCTGGGTGGCTGCTGCTTGCCTGGATGAAGGAAAAATGGCAGCGGGCAGCCAGTGATTCTTTCCCCTCCTCTCCCCATTGCCCAGGGCACACAGCAGCAGCTGAAACTCAAGCCGCCTTTGCCCGCCTTTAAAACATTCACACATCTCCCAGAACCTGCAACTGCTTTCCTTTCTTTTCCCTTTTTTAAAGGTCAGAACTTTCAAAATTGCAACATCGTTATCAGGTGCGAAGTGGTTGGATTGCTACAGTGTAGCGGCTGCTTTAAGGGGTGGATTTTTACAGCAAAATCACTATCTTTAGAAGCAAGCTATTGGGGTAGGGAAACTCTCATCCCTTAACACGGAACGGTTCCCACAGTAAAAAATGTAAAACATTTCAAGCACACAAACTGGAGTGAGACCTGTTGAAATGAGGATTAATATTTACAACGCTTTGGGGCGATTTAACACGTGGAAAGCGTGTTAAGCCAACCTGACGTGGAAACTGTGAGGATTGAAACCGTTTTTAAACCCGAAATAAGCTTATAATGGGAATGCGCCTACTAAGAGCACGTCACCAACATTGCAATCCAGATCAAGGAGCTGCTAAAAAATTATTGTCTGCCCAGGGTAGAGTAGATCTGTATCAGAACTGTGTTAAGGCACCATTAATCTGGATTAGTGTTAGACCAGATAAATGTGTTCTACATCTGTGGTAACACTCTTTAGGACATCTTTGCTGTCCTAAAGCCCACTCAGTGAAAGATGCATTTGCCTGTGCCTGATCCAGATCTAGCTGATCCAGATCTAGCTAATCTGGACCTAGCTAGCCTGGAATAACTGAGGAAAGTGCAGAAAACTAAAGATCAGAGGATTTCAGTATTCACACATTGGCTGTTTGCATCTTGGTGGCACATTAGCCTAGGTGGAAAACAAAACTCTGAAGTATATTTCCTGCATTGTGATTCATCACAGCAAGTTTTCTTTTCCTCTCCTGATTAATAACTTTAAAAACAAGAGGCCTTTTTGCACCCGGGCTTTTGGAACACGCGGAAGACAGCCCGGAACGCGGCATTCGCATTGCCGTGGATGGGTTTCTGTCCCAGCCCGTTGCGGAATGTCTTCCGCGCTCTGCATCCATCCGTGCGTTTTCCAAGCACCCCAGGCCATCCCAGGAGGGAAGCGTTTGCACGTGCTTCCCTCTCTGACAGCCGTGGGCATGCCCCCCCGCCAGCATTGGCCGAAAATCGGCCTCACAGCTGGCGAGAGCCGTGCTGATCACCAGCCTTGTGGGCTGGCGATCCTGCAGGCGCGCTGACGCCGGTAGACAGGACAGGGGACCCACCAATTCATGGGTCCCCTGTCCCATTTACCAACCTCGGCGACCCAGGTAGATGGGACAGGGGACCCACAAATTGGTGGGTCCCCTCTGCCATCTACCAGCCTCGGCTACCCAGGTGGACAGCAGAGGGGACCCACTGACTCATAGGTCCCCTCTGTTGTCTACCAGGGCCAATCTGGCGGGTACACTTTTACACGCGTTCCTGCGTTCCTGTGTGTGAATGCTGAAAGCGTCCTGAAGTTACGTAGGCCACGTGCACTACATCCGTTCCGGATGTAGTGCGAAAAGGCCTAAGGTCCTGCACACCTGTAAATTAAGTTATTCTTGTAGGTCTCTGAGCATATGGGAAAGACATGGACTATGTGTGTATGTAGCACAGGACTTGGTAGGCAGCACTGAGGTGACATCCTTTCATGATTACCGTAAAACACAGAGGAAACAAAATTAACTGTACAAGAGTAATATGTGGCACATGATTTTATTACAGGGAAAAAATGCAGTGGAGTATGAAATGACAAGGAGAGTAGACAACGGAGAATGGGGAAGTGATGGAGTTGGAGAAGAGAGCAAATACATCTGAGTGGGAGTCTTCAAGTGGACTAGATAGCTGTCATGTTGTTGAGTTTAGCGCATGTTGATAACTCTGGGAAAAAAACCCACAGTTTTGGTAAACTTATAAAATTGCTGCAAGAAATGCAGCTGAAGCTCAAAATAATGGGCCTGGAAGACATTCTTTTAATTCACGCTAATCAGCCGGGTTTCTAGCCAAACTCCAGTGCCAGCAGCCCTTTCTCAGTTTGCAATTAAAACTCAAAGATGTAGTACCAGGGCTGTTTGTGTGGCTGAGTAGCCTTAGAATTAATCAGATCTGAGCAGTGGTTGTTACAGCATCCGGTGTCCAGCCTGCCCTTTAATGTCCATAATGCACAGCAAAAGAAAAATAAGCTTCATCCAGGCAGTGCTCACTTATTCTGCATCCAGACACATTTCATTTTTGATTTTCTGTTCCATTCCATTTTATCTCTGTACCGCCTTTCCAAAACAAAATTTGCCCAAGGCAGTTTACAACAAACAGAAAATACACAATACAAAACAATAGTCAAAACATTATAATAAAAATACACTATAAAAATTGCACATCGTGCCAAACATTGCAAAATAAGCTGAACACACATATGTACAAATCGAGGCAACTTTGGCCAAATGGAGTCCAAAGCAACTGACCAAAGGCCCCAGTCCCATGAAGAATCACCTCCTCCAAGATATGCATGCCCAGCCAAGCTGGATAGTTACCCAGAGGGCAGGATGGTCTAGACTGCCACCACTAGACCACCCCCAGGAGAGATGGATTTCATCCCCCTTTTTCCATGCACAGTCAAAGATCCGGATCTTCAATATCCAGATCTTTGAGATGGGATCCTCCTGGAGATTTGGATCTTGAAGATGCCTGAAGACCCCATTGTGGACAACTTTAATCAGGTCCACATGAAATCCAAATTTAAGGACCTGAAGGACCCATTAAATCCAGTTTTTCCCTGTCCTGATGGGACTAGGGCCTTGCAGGTGGGGCCTTCAATGGGATCCAGGTGGGGACAGGGCCTTTCTGATTGGTACCAATGAGGTATTAATCAGGTTCCTAATAGGGTCTTAGAAGGGTTCTAAGCCCTAGTGGGAAAAGGGCCCAGGTGGACCTGATTAAATGTGTCCACAATGAGGTCTTCAGGCATCTTCAAGATCTGGATCTCCAGGAGGACCCCATCTCAAAGATCTGGATCTTGTGTGGAAAAAGGGGGTTGGTCATCCTGAGGAGGAAAGTAAAGAAAAATCAGTAATTTAGAACCTACTACATTTGAAGTCTCCTAACAGGTTTTTTTGTTTAAAGATGTTCAGTACTTGATGAAAATGCCTTGTGACAAAGACAGATTTTTCTCTCTCCTTGCTCCCAAAAGTCAAAACTTCCCCCTTGGTAATAATACATGATTAATTTAATCATTAGAACGAGATTGCTCTTTAGACCTTATGAAGTCTTCTACCAGGGGAAGCCCTGACTATTTTATGGTTCTTAAGAGATGTCCTTTGTGGTCTTAGCTATCCAATTTTAGGAATTTACCATTTAATTAAAACTCTTTTTGTGGGAAGGAATAGAACCATTGGTTGAACTATAGTAATGACAAAGAAATGAGACGAATATTTTTACTACATTTTCTTGTTGGTCAATCAGCAAAATGTGAAGTGTTCTCTTTTCTTGCAAGCATACATTGAAGCTTAAATCATGAATTGCAATACAAATAAAGTAATTCTGTTGTAAGGCAAAGCTCTGTGTTCACTTCCCAGTAGCAGAATCCAGGGCCTGTAGTTGATAATTAGGCAACATCTGGGCAAGGGCATCTGCCCTTGCAGGAGGCTTTTACATGATAGAAATACCACCTGCTCTCCCAGAAGTTTCCTAATTATCAACTAGCTGTGGAACATGAAATTGTGCTCCACAAACTACCTAACCTTCCCCAATCACTTACCTGAAGCATCCTGGATGGGAAAGATGTGCAAATAACTAACCTTAGGCCTTTTCTCACTAGGGGTTCTGTAATGTGTGGAAACACTCAGGAACGCAGCATACACACTGCTGGGGCTCTACATCCACCCCTGCGCGTTCCAAGTGCTCTACATCCGCCCCTGCGCGTCCCAAGCATCTGGGGAGGGAAGCATTCACACACGCTTCCCTCCCTGACAGTCATGGGTACGACCCCCCCCCCCGTCTGCGGGCCATAGGTGCCTCGATCCAGGCACCTAGACCCTGCAGAGGGTTGCAATTGGGCAGGGGGGGGGGAGCATTGGTAGACCCAACCAACATGGGCTCGGTCTACCAAGGGGTCCCACAGCCTCTGCCCCATAGGGACCGGGCCCCGGGGTGGGTGGGTGCCCGGATGGCTTTGTGCCAGCTGTACAGGGCTTGATCGAGCCCTGTACAGCCAGAAGGAACCGGGAGAAGCAGCCTGACAGGGCTGCCCGCCCCTGAATGCTCCAAACCAATGGCAGGCAGCCTTGTGGAACGCATCCCCGCCCCTGGCTGGCCTTTCCCGGCTAAGTCACTTTGGGACGCTTTATCCATTCGCACTGTGTGTGAATGGGTGAAGCGTCCCAAAGTGACTTAGCCCACATGCTCTACAGCCGTTTTGGCTGCAGTGCAAAAAGGCCTCTTGCCTAGCACTAGGCAACATTCAACCCAAGATTGAATAGTTACGCACGATTGATCGCTGGGCCACCCCTCTTAACAGCACCACCATCTTGAGTGTGGCACCCTCTGCAACTGTGCGTGCATCACCACTACCACCAGTTAAGGAACCAGACTCTTATCTGGAAATACCGGGTTCGATTCTGCCCTCCTACATGAAGCCAGCTGGGTGACCTTGGGCTAGTCACAGCTCTCTTCTGAGCTCTCACAGCCCTACCTACCTCACAGGGTGTCTGTTTTGGGAGAAGGTTTGTCAGCCGCTTTGAGTTCCTTTAAATGGGTGAGAAAAGTGGGGTTGAAAAGCCAACTTCTTCTTCTTCTTCTTCTTCTTCTTCTTCTTCTTCTTCTTCTTCTTCTTCTTCTTCTTCTTCTTCTTCTTCTTCCTCTGTGCAGTCACAGTCACATCAGGAGGCCAGCAGAGCTGTTGGTGCGCTTGCGCAGTAGCTCCAATGGCCTCCCCAGTCAGACGGGAAGGGATAGTGCAAAATTGCCCTAGGAATCAAGGAATAGTCACCGCCAAATTGTTCTTATTGGCTACTACAGTGGATGCATATGCATTTCCTCCAGGTTTGAGAGACAGGCAAGTTGCCTCTAATGGCCATTTGCAGATATTTGAAGGTTTTGCAAAAAGGTTTTACTCTTGTCTTCTGAATGAGATGCCCAAAAGCTGTCTGTTGGCCATTGGGCGGGCCTGGATGCTGGGCTAGATGAGCTATGGTGTGATCCAGTAGGGATCCTCTTATGCTTTTATTTAGAATGGATGTCCAGGTATCACATCCAAGATGGAGAGGCAGGCAGGATGCTTCTAAAGGCCACTTGCAGGGTGTCAAAAGCGAGTAAAAGTTGTGCCTTCATCTTCTGCTTGGGAATCTCCATAAGCAATTGGCGGGCCACTGTGTGAGACAGAATGCTGGACTAGATGGGTTGTGGCCTGATCCATTGGGGCTCTCCCAGCCCATGTGTTCCAAGTATTTATTTATGAGATGTATACTTCATCTTTCTTCTGAAAACCTGGCATGGCACACATTATTTTCTTGTGATTAATCTAGTCCAGCAGATTAGTACAGGAGATTAAAGTTGCATTCACACATAACCAATAAAAAAGAAAGAAAGAAAGAAAAAAGAAAATTATCAGCTTAAAAAAGCTCAAAGGAAGTAGCATGTCGTACTCCATTTCTCATTCCATGCTTAATCCATCTTTTCTAGCCTAGCATGTTCATGTGAGGAGAGAGGGACAGACTGGGATGTCAAGGTCTCACCTCAGAGGTATTTTTTCTTTTTTAAACTGTCTGTGATCACAGCAATTTTCCAGTGACTAATCTATTCCAGCAATTTGGTTGACAGCCATGCGAAGGAAACGGGTTTGAAATTTGGATACGAATGTTCCCGACATTTATATATTCGAGTTTGAATCGGATTTTCAAAAATCCAGATTTTGAATTTTGATTTGACTTGAATATTTGAATATTCAATCCAAATCGAATCCGAATGCAAAAAACGCATTCATGCACATCTCTACTGCGTAGATTGTGCAAAGTTTTCTTGATGTAAACAGGCTTTCATTCCCAGCCCTGATCCTTCCAAGACCTTCCTCTTTTGGGGAAGTAGCTGTGTTCCTAATCATTAGTATGGTTAGCATAATAATAAATCTAGCCCTTCCATAAAACACAGATGAACATTCTCCAACATTGGAAGAACATAAAAATGCAGTTTATGGCACATGTGCTTTATTGAAAGTGGCTGAGACAAAATGGGATATGACATAAAACAGTGATACTGTTCTGGCCTCAAGCAAATGGGAGAAACTATACGCCAACGCGCAATGCTTCGACTGAAGGTGGAAAGAAGTTCAGAAGCCACAGAGACTAATATGCCAAATACAGAGACTTAAAATTCTTAATGGTCTGAGTCACAGCAGGGAAGTCCAGGTTTACTACACTGTTGTGTGTGTGTGTGGTTTTTAGTGAGAGGAATAGGTAAGAGCAGACATACTGGAGAGAAATAATAGACACGTTTGAGTTCAGCTCCAAGACAGGAGTATTTAAAGGATTTGTAATCCCACCTTGAAATTCCAAGAATTTTCAAGGCAACATTCAAGCAACATACCATGGTACATTTGAAAGGTTTCTGGAATCAGTTTTTAAACAATCAAAGGTATAGCTACACAGTGGAAGCGTCAGCACAAGGGCCTGTTTGCACTTTCCTCACTGGAATGGAATAATAATACCGTTCCACTAAGGTGAAGAACAGGCATAGAGGGAGGCATCCACACTTTAAGTGCTGGTGTAGTCCTCCAGCTGGACAATCAGCACTTGAAGTGTGGATGACCTGTCCCAAGCAGGCTGGATCACCATGGCAAGAGCTTCACCAATAACAATTGCATGCCTGAAAATAGTGGTGTGAGTGTGAAACCAAAATGGAGTTATTTGAGAAGGATTATAGAAACTCGTTAATTACAAACTTTGATGCAAACCGAAGGGGGGGGGGGAGAATTGTTCACATCCCTAATACAGACCTTTAGCAACAAGCCCTCCTTGGTTTTCTTCTCGCTTTCTCCCCCTCCCCTCCCCTCTCCCTCCCTCCCTCTCTTTTTCTTTTTATTTTTTTCCTGAGTCAGTACTACATTCCTGCTGTGAGATAAAACATCTTCCTCTTGAATAAATACAAACAGGAGAGAGAGAGAGAGAAGAAGACTAAAATTAATTACCAGGAAAATATGTTTGTTTTATCTGTTCTTTTAAATAATAAAAAAGCCAAACGAATAACACACATGATATAGAAGCGAAGATTATGTAGCAAAAGCAGTGTCGTAAAAAAAGAAGAACACCATGAACAACAAAACAGCACCTATGAATAGAATGGATTATTTGAAGCACAGCCATTATGTTGCAAGGGATCAAAGGGGCCGAAGATGTGGGCCAACTCTTTTTCAGGTGGACCAAGGCTGTTGACGGAGATGGAGCCACTTCTTGCATTGTTCATATCAACCAGTGCCATAGTGTCTGATTTAGTAATAGTTGTCTGCATGGTTTATACAGAATGGTTTATGATTAAATAAACTAAGGCTGCTTTTGCACTTACCTACTTAAATCCGGATCTACCTCATCCGCATTTAGTAAATCCGGTTTAGAGTACATCCGGATTTACTAAATTCAGATGCACGGTAGATCCGGATCTACCCACCCCTGTCCTTCTGCACATGCGGCAGAAGGATGACTTAGAAACGGATTTGAGGTGGGTGCTGTGCGGACACACAGCACCCACCTCACATCCATGTCCCGGGGGCCCTCCCCCAGCCCACCATGATTGGCTTCACTGGAGTTTCTACGAGGTCCTCCCTAGCCCCCCCCAGGGGAGAGCCCAATCGATCCCCTCCTTACCTCTTCGGTGTTGCCCCGATTGTGGTCTCGGAGACCCAGGAGGCTGTGCACCTGCATGCTGCGCGCCTCCTGATTGGCCAGGGCTGCTTCTGGCAGCACCGGCCATCAGGAGGCTCTCTGTGCAGGGGCACCGACTGGCCAGGGCAGCATGCCTGCGCAGAAAGCCTCCTGACAGCAGGAGCTGCCAGAAGCAGCCCTGACCAGTCAGGAGGTGTACAGCATGCAGGTGTGCAGCTTCCTGGGATTCCATGGCCAGAATCAGGGCAATGGCGAAGAGGTAAGGAGGAGATTGCTTGGGCTCTCCCCTGGGGGGGGGGGCTAGGAAGGGGTTTGGAGAAGCTCCCCTTGGCTCCAGAAGTGGCAATCCGCCGCTTCTGGGGTGAGGGCAAGCCCCAAGCATGGCGGGCCAGGGGAGGGCCCCGGGTAGGCACAGTTTCACTGTGTGGATGCATCCTAAAAGGATGCATTTTCACAATGAAACATCCTTTAAGGCTACATTATACGTAGTCTTTTTTTTAACACCCATTAAGCACACATTAGAGACAGATCGGTACGGACACGGCCGCCCCATCTGTCTCTAATGGGTACCGCTGTGTGGATGCGGTCCACCCATTCCGTTCTTAATGGGTGCCGCTGTGTGGACACGGTTTCCCACATGTGTGCATAATGGGTGTTACTGTGCGGATGCTCCTTACTAAAAGCAGCTTACAAAGGTGCCGCTGTGCGGTTGCGTGCTTCCACATGTGTCCTTAATGGATGTTTAAGGGTATGTGCGGAAGCGCCCTAAAAGGAGAACTTAAATCCCATCTTTAAAAAAAAGCAGTAACCTAAGAGACTGGACTTCAGAAGGACCAAAAGGCCTTGCTGAAAACTAAGGGTCTTTTCACACTTACCTTAAGAACATAAGGACATAAGGGGAGCCCTGCTGGATCAGGTCAAAGCCCATCTAGTCCAGCATCCTGTCTCGCACAGTGGCCCAATTGCCCATGGGCATCAGAAGCAGAGAAAAGGGCAAAACATTCACCTCTTCTCAACTCCTGCAAATGGCCTTTGGAGGCACCCTGCCTATCTCTTCAACCTGGAGGAAGTACCTAGGCATTAACTCTAGTAACCATCCTTCATGATTTAAGAGAAACCCTGCTACTTTCTTACACAGTGGGCCACCAATTGCTTATGGGCATCGCAAGCTGACGACAAAGGCAAAACCTGCATTTTGGTAGTGAATGCGAGGGACCCTCTGCCCATGGTTCATCTGTACTTCATGGAGCCATTACTTTACCAGAAAGGGTTTCACATGTGCCAGCTCCTGGCTAGGGATGTGCACGAATATTCATAGGCCTTATTCATCCATGAATCAGATTATTCCATGTCCATTGAAGCTTCGGTTTAAGCTTTGATGAAGACCAGATGCCCCTGTGGTTTCCCTTCCCACCCATGACCTCCCATCCCACCCAAAGTCTCCTGTTGCTCCACTTACCTTGGCCTTGCCCCCTTACCTTTGGGGAGGCTGTGGTGGCCTCCCTGGGCCTATTTTGGTGCTCTTTGGAGGCTGAAAAAGCACTTCTGAGCTTGTGTGCACAGTTCCCTACCTGGGGGTTGCATGTTGTTGACATTCGTATCATCGAACATGAACTGAATATTCGTATGAATAGATAGGAATGCGTCCGAATCGGTTTGAATTGGAATACATTTGCTTTTTCTCTATTTGCACAAATTTGGACACTCAGGTGTTTGATTCGAATTGAATTGAATGTCAAAAATTGCACTTGTGCACACCCCTACTTTACTGTAATGTTACGGGGCTGTTTAAGAACGCCAAGCCCCGATTAGTCGTGAGGACACGCGATGCATTATTTGGCTTTGACCTGTAGTGATGACTTTTGTTTGCCATGCGGTGCTCTGTTTGGTCTCAAGGCATCTGTGCTGCCGTTTAAGCCTCACTGAACCCTGGAGAAATGTTACGTCTCTGATGTTTTCATGTTTTGCTTTACCTTTTTGTTGTTGTTGTTGTTGAAATCTGCATAAGTCTCCCAACTTTGCCAGAAAAAAAAAAAGTAAGCGATACGTTTTGCCCCATCAGCTCAAACCGAATCTGTCAGATCACACTCTTGGTTTCTACATTACGCCAGATGCCTGTTAGAAATAGTTGTTCAGGTCTTTTGTGAGCTTCTGCTTTTGTAAGGATTTCAAACTCCCCCTGTTTTCCCATCCGTAAAGTGCTGGAGCAAATGATAGGTGCAGTAACATTGTTAACCTTATCTATCATACTGAAACATTTTTTCTGCCTCCAATAAAACATGTCAGAGTCGATTAAGGATATCCTTCAATGAGGCACAATCCTCTTCCCCCTCCCTTTTATCCCCCCTGCTTTTTGAGTTGCAAATCCTGGAAGCCCTGGCGCATTGAAACAGGCAATGAACCCTTAATTGCAGGCGTGTGGCCCTCCCTTCCCGCCGACTGAATCCCCATAACACTTTTTTTGGTGCTCCGTATCTGAAAATGCTCTTTCTTTCCCCAACATCGGAGTAAAAGGGGAAGCCAGGTATAGTGGCAGGCCGTATGTCACATTGTATCTAGTGACAGGGCCGTGAAAGATACCGCTGTTCTAGTACATTCAGCCGTGCTTATCTGCTACATGAGCGCACATTACTTTCCATGGGGCTGGATGACTTTGGACAGTATCATTAAATGCCACGTCATTACCTGTTATGGAGTAGTGCTTTTTCCTGAAGTCCCTCCTGGGATACATGCAACACTGGTGGAGAAGAGTGATGAGTAAAGATGGAACCAGCATTAAATTTTCAGTGGAGGCACTATTGACTTTGACTTTTCAGGAGCCTTATCTGTTAAGATGGCGTTTGTCACCGAACCCATAAAAAGCGTGGATGTTCGTCAGTTGAAAGTTGCAGTCAGTTGAACGATGTGGACAGGTGAAGGCTCCGGAGGGATCAGCCAGACTAGCATTGAGCTGGAGGGGGTAAATTGAAGGTTTATTTATCCAATTCACTGTCAAGGTCAGGCTTGCCGGAAAGCTGTCCGGCGTGTGCTAACAAAATGCCAAAAAATCTTGGCAAATGGTCTGAAAAGGAGCTTCAAAATGACTGACCTTTGTGCACTTTGTATCAACATGCCAACGTCTTTTAACATGATCCTTAGAGTGCATTAAGTGCTTTGTAAAATCTAGCTTTTAATGTCAAAGAGAGATAAAAAAGAGGAAGAAGTGGAGGAAGGAAATGGTTGTAACTTTTTTTTATTTTTTGCTTTTATTCTCTTTCATTCTCCCCCACCACCACCACCACACACACACACGCACCCAGCAGTAGGGAAGGAAAAAAAATAACAATGGAAGTGAGAATTGCAGAAGATCGGTTCACAGCAGTCAAATTGAGCAGCGAATTGTGTAAAATATCCCCTTACAGAATTTTAGATCCTGCAACTAGTATATTTCTCTTCCGCGCTCAGCGAAGTAAACATTAAAACAAGAAGGAAAGGATTTTGCTAAAGTTTTCTCTCCCGTCAAGGTAGAACATTGCACGCTTTCTGCATTTGTACATCTGCGAGCAAATCAGGGATATTTTGTGACTCTTGTAAGCCAGTTTGGTCTAGTGCTTAGGGAGGCTGACTCTTATCTGGGAATACCGGATTCGATGCTGCCCTTTCCAATGAAGCCAGCTGGGTGAAGTCACAGCTCTCTTCTGAGCCCTCACAGCCCCACCTACCTCACAGGGTGTTCTGTTGTGGGGAGAAGAACAGAAGGTTTGTCAGCCACTTTGAGTCCCCTTAAATGGGTGAGAAAAGCAGGGTAGAAAAGCCAAGTCTTCTTCTTCTAATTGCAGCCTTTCCTCTTTCATGTGTGCAGAAACCACCAGTGGGGGCTCGTAGGTCAAGTGAAGGGAGTTGTTGGTTGAGCATGAAATACCTGCCATGCACTGGGTGGCTCTTGCATATCCCCACTTCAATTCAATTCGAGTGGGGGAATGTTCAGCTTTGTGCAAAGACACCCCCATGAACTTCTGTTGACTGTTTGTGCACGAAGTGATTCTCCATCGCTGCCATTGTCTCCCCTCCCCCCTCGTCTTTTGCCACCACTGCAATGCTGCTGCCACTGTTGGCACTGAACCCTCCCCAGAAGCTCAACTAAGCCTTCTGGAGGTGCACATGCAGCTGGAGAGGCCACCACTATTTAGGAATCATGGGAAATCTCAGGAGATTTCCCATGATTCCTGGAGAGGGGTGACCTCTAAAGCCTCAGAGGAGGTTGTGATGGCAGTGGCAGCAGCGGCCAAGGCTGGGCAGATCCGACCTGTGTTGAAGCTTCTACAAAGACCAGAAAAATTTGATTCATGGTCAGATGTAGGTCCCTTTTGATTTGCCCACGAATCTCTTAATTGTAGGGATATGCAAGAATATTCAAAATATTTGTTATTCGACCGAATTTGTACATTCAAATTCGAATCAAATGTCAAGACAATTGTTTTCTAATATTCAAATGAATACGAATTTTTCAAATAATTTGTAGGAATAGTTTGGAGATTCGTATGTGTACAGATATGTGTGCATTACATACGTAGCCATACACATCTTATTTGTATTTGTACACATCTGTGCAGATACATACGGGATGAAAACGGGGTGCATTTGGGATAAAAATGGGATGAGCACGGATGCATATGGATACAAACAAATGTTGTCAACATTTGTATCATCATATATGTATTGAATATTCATGACCAGAAGGGAAGGATAGACAGACACCTCAGCGAAGTACAGTGCCTAAATAGCTATGATGATGCCAATGACCACACCTCAGAGGGGACCTCCATTGTACACAATGGAGCTAATACAGATAAGACATCCTTGTGGATCCCCATTCCTATTTTTATTTAGGATGGTAGGTACTACCAGGAGGACCTCTTCTGCAAATCTTGGTGCATGGGTGTGTGTATACGTATATGGGTTGATGGGATCCTTTAAAAAGTTGGTACACAAGTTAGTATAGAGCTCCAAGGGGCTATTCCCAGTAATGCTTAAACTAAAGTGCTACTACTAGGGATGTGGACAGATATCCAAAAATTCAAAATTCCAATTCGAATCCTTCAAATATCGACATTCAAATTCAAATCGGATTTTCAGATTGAAAATCTGAATTTACATATTCGAACAAATTTTGGATTTTTGAAAATCCGATAACAGGTTTTTGAATAATTCGACTGAACAGATCTGTGTATATCACATACGAACGTCACACGCATTTGTGCTTATAATGCGGAATGAAAATGGGATGCATATGGGATAAAAACGGGATGCCCGCAAATTCAAAAAACTGATACGAATATTGCCGACATTTGCATTTTTGGATTCGAATCGGATTTTTCGACGTGTGGATTCAGATAATCTGGATTCAAATTAGATTTTTGAAAACCCAGATTTTTAAAATTCGAATCGAATTGAATTTTTGAGTATTCAATTCGACTCAAATTCAAATGCAAAAAATGCATTCGTGCACACCCCTAGCTACTACTGCAGTATGCTAGCAGTGCTCTTCAAAGTAGTGGGATGCTGACTACATGGCTGTTGCTGCTCCTGGCCATGGGAACATCATACGAATATGAATGTCAATGTATGAATGTCATAGCATTCGATTCATATACAAATGTCCAAATTTGTACAAATTCATACAGATGTCAAAAGTTATGAACATTTGTGCACATCCCTATTCTGCATTTATTTCAGCTTTTGAACTACTTTTAACGACATTCCTATGTAGAATGCATTGTCCACTTTGGATGTTACCTGAGAATGGCTTACTGGGCTAAATTCCTTCAATCCAGAAAGGACAGTATCTACTGAGTCAGAAGCAGCTGGACTTTGGTATTCCTGATTATCCATCTGTTTCTTCTGCTTGAGTGCTACCCCATCAAAAGGACTATATCTTCCTACTTCCTGGGGGAACTTGAGAACCTTTAACATACAATACCTCCAACTTGTCTGAACCCATGTCAACTTTTGCCACCTCCAGGCATCTGCCAAGCATTTGAACAGCTGCGTCTGGTCCACTCCTGTGATGGAGCAATTAAGAGCGATTATCAGTGAATGAAACAAACTGTGCCCTTCTCTTGTAAAATCTGCTGACAGCCCTGAGGTTTATACCCTGAGGTTTTTCCCAGTCCATGGGAAAATGTTGGGTGCCAGCTGATGTTTCTACACTAGGTAAAACTACCGGTGCTACAACAGAGCTACTATACTGTCTACTGCTCACAACATTAGTTGGCATATGTGTGCATTTGTGCCAGGGTTTTCTATTCAGGTACATTTTGGAAAAGCCAAGAAGTCCAGCTTCCACAGGCCACGAGCTGGCATTCTGTGCAAGTGCTATAGCTGAGGGCACATGGCAGCACAGGTAATGGCAGCTGCCGGCAAGCCACACTCTGATGCCTCCAGACAAATACAGGTAGGTTATTCCTTGCAATTTTCGCCTCTCCCACATTCATCAACTGTTAGTCCAGCCCTGAACAGTTTTAGATCACTACGTGCAGATGGAATGAATCTGCTAGATTTCACAATAAAGCAAAGGTGTAAATGGTGGCAAGAAACAATAGATGGGGAAAGGCATAGCAAGAGAGTCAAGGCCACTGGCCTTCTCTTAGCTGTAGACAGAGCACTTTCTCTTTCTGATGGCCTCCATCAATTAGTGTAGGATCAAGACCTGTTAAAAAGAGCGAACTGCTGCATCCCGCCCATTTTTTCCTCTCCCCCTGCAAATGCCATGCTCTTCTGTTTTTGCGCTGCTCAGTGTGGGATTGATGGTAGAGAATAGGATGCTCTTTTACTCCTCTGAGATTTCACCGAAGTCTTCTCTGTGCTGTGAAGCAGCCAACAGTGTTTCGTGACCTCCTGCCCCAGCCATTTCATCTTGGGGCCCTGAAAATGATTTTGAGCATCTTGGCGTAGAATGATGATGAACTGTATCCCTTGCTCCTTCCCCCCCCACCCCCGTAGAGTCTGCCGAGGTTTCAATAACATATGATGTAAGCACAATAGCTTTTAGGGCATAAGAGGCATCAGTAAAAGAGGCTGTCAGGAACATGCTGAGGTATCTTTCTTAATAACCTGCTATAAAATTAATCAGTAGCTGTGCCTCAAGTTGCTGATGGGTGTCTGATTCTTTATGGATCAATTCTGCAAGGTGAGAGCAGTCATTTTTAAGAGCTGCTTCACGTATTTCCGTGATCAAAAGATGCAAAGTCCTTTGAGGCCAGGGAGCAGAAGAAGCCTTCGGCTGATACCCCAAATGTGGATGCTGCTATGATTCATAGTATGGAAAGGTAGGCTTTTTCTGCACTTGCATCTCTTTAAGCTGGATTAATGTAGGGATGTGCATGAATAATTCATGCATTCAGAATCTGGACAAATATGTTCGTATTCCGACATTTGTGGACAGATTGAATAGGGACCTATTTGAAGGACGCTATCCATCTATGAATTGGATAATCCAGTATCTGTAGCTGCTTCGGTCGAAGCAGCTCCTAGGGATGTCCATCCACACACCACTGCCGCTGTTCAAGATCATACTAATGCTTTCCTGGGGCCGCTCCGCACTTGGCTTTATCCCAGAATATATCGCACAATAGGGACCTGCTACCTGCATGCCAGTGCAGACTATGGACTGCCCCAGGTGAGGCCTGCAATGGTCTGCTTTAGCTTGTGGCCAGAATACGGCCAAGTGGAGAAAGGGCCCTGGTCTTTGCTAGTGAACTTTTGGTCAGCGGCTGCCAGGTGTGAAGTGTCAAGGGAGCGTGGTGGCATGAGTGTGGATGCTCAGTCATGCACCACATCCTGATCACCATGGCAACATCTGGGTGATCACCAGATGTTGCTGTGACTGTTACCATGGTCATCTGGTCTGCCAGGGCTGGACCATCTACAGTTCAAGAACAGCACCAGCACCTGAAATGCAGATGGATGGCCCCCTCTGCACTTGATCTTTATGATACCATTCCAGTGAGGAAAGTGCAAACAGGGCCCACCTAAGAGATCACAATAACATGGTGCCATCAGTAGGAAATAAACAGAAGCAAAGATAGAACCAGTCTTCTTTCAACACCTGCCCAAAGCAGTCATAGATCTTCTATGTGCCTGAGTTTGAATTTCCATGGAAGGAAGAGCTCTCTGCTAAAACTAAACAGAAAATAACTGGGATTTTGATAAAATAACCTGGAAAAACTGCTGCTGCGCTGTGGTACATTTGGGAGGTAAGTCCTCTGGTTTTTGGACAGTTTTTGGGGCCTGCTTTTAGAAGCCAGCTCAGATAAAATCTAGGTCAATTTCAGGTAAATTCCTGGGAGACCACATCAAAATAACAAAAGGGACAAAGCATTAGCATACGCAAAGAGGATTAGCCAGTCCTTAGCTAGTGGGCATGTCTTACTTCAGTTTGAATTTCAGTTAGGCAATTACAGACCAGTTAACTTAACGTCAGTTCCATGTAAGGTGATGGAAACCATCATTAAAGACAAAATTAGTGTGCACATGGAGGAGCAAGCATTGCTGAACAAAAGCCAACATCGCTTCTGCAAAGGTAAATCATGCCTCACAAACTTGTTGGAATTCTTTGAGAGTGTCAATAAACACGTGGATAAAGGTGAACCAGTAGACATTGTCTATCTGGACTTTCAGAAGGCTTTTGACAAAGTCCCACATCAAAGGCTACTGAGTAAACTCATCAGCCATGGAATAACAGAACAGGGCCCTTTCTGCACTAGGCCTTATTTCAGATTATATCTCAGGATGGGGACAGACCATCTGCATGCCGGTGCAGACTATGGTAGGCCCTGGTATGGCCTACCATAGATAGGACTAGCATGAAGATGGCTGGTCCCTATCCTGAGATATAATCCCGATTAAGGCCCAGTGCAGAAAGGGCCCAGGTTCTGTCCCGGATTTGTGTCTGGCTTAAGGGCAGGAAGCAGAGAGTAGTAATAAACGGCAAATTCTCAGGGTGGAAAGAGGTAAAAAATGGGGTCCCTCAAGGCTCTGTGTTGGGACCAATGTTTTTTAATTTGTTCATCAATGATCTAGAAGAAGGGGTACATAGTAAAATAGCAAAGTTCGCTAATGATACTAAATTATTTAGGGTGGTAAAATCCAAAAGAGATTGCCAAGAGCTCCAGAGGGATCTCTTAGCATTGGGTGAGTGGGCAACCAAGTGGTAAATGTTCTTTAATCTTAACAAGTGCAAAGTAATGCACATCGGGGCCAAGAATCCAAATTATGTCTATAAACCCATGGGGTATATGCTTTCTGCAACACACCACGAAAGGGATCTCAAGATTTTGGTGGACAGGTGTCAACCCAGTTTGCGGCAGGTTAGGGTTAGACAAATTTATGGATGACAGATGGCTACTAGAATGAATGCCTTCAGGCTGGGTGGGGGGACCGGGGCGCTTCTAAGGCCATTTGCTGGGATTCTAGAGCAGGAATGGGTTTGTCCTTGTCTCTATTTGAGATGCCCATGAGCATTTGGTGGGCCACTGTGTGCGTCAGGATGCTGGACTAGATGGGCTGAAGCCTGATGCAGCAGAGTTCTCTTTTGTTCTTATGTTCTTATGGGGAAGAGAATGGTAGAGGCAAATATGTGGCCACTGCCATTTTAGCCCCCTCCATAGACAGGACTATGGCACACATCAGCATATGTGTGCATGGAACACCATTGCTCAGGCACACAGAGCCTCAGCACACCTTTGTGTCTGCATGATGACAATGTGGAGATGTTCACTAATGTGCACAGATGAGGGCTGCAGCTCCACCTGTGAAAGGGTCTAAAATGGCAGTGACCACAGGTTTGGAAAGTGGGTACTTTCCCTGCATTGCTGATGCTCCATGCAAGCTGACAATGCCTAGCTTCTATTGCCATTTGTGGAAGAATAGACTGCAGTTCAGCATATCCTTGACATCCCTGCAGAAGTTCAAAATCACTTATTAGCACTATAAGAACCTAAGAGGAGCCCTGCTGGAATAGGCCAAAGCCCATCTAGTCTAGCATCCTGTCTCACACAGTGACCCACCAATTTCTTCTGGGCATCTCAAGCAGAAGATGAAGCCAAAACCTTCACCTGCTCTCAATTCCCTGAAAATGCTCTTTAGAGGCATCTTGTCTGGCCCTGCAATTCAGAAGCAGTATCTGTGCATCCATTTTAGATAAGAGCCTAAGAGGAGCCCTGCTGGATCAGGCCACAGCCCAAGTCCAGGATCCCGTCTCACACAATGGCCCACCGATTGCCCATGGGCATCTCAAGCAGAGACAAGGGCAAACCTTCATTTAGGCCTGACATTAAAACCATGTTGTTCACCTATTAATTGCATTTCTATTAGTTTTCAAGAGTCTGAGGGGGAAACAATTGTATACAAATCAGTACATGAACTGATAACAGATTGTTTGCATCACAATTAGGACATTAGAATAGGAATGACTTTGTTTCATGGACCTTAAAGTTTAGCTGATATTCTTCCTTTGCTTTCAGAAAAGTTGGTGAAATTTCTGTATTTTGCCATGAAAAAGAGAGCCTGGGTGACTGAATTGTGATGCATTGGGTTATTTCCTGATTACTGTGTAATAGAAATTTGCAAGGGTTCTTTATTTCTGTCATTAGCCATTGACTGTAATAATGATTTGTTGTTCTCTTGACTATGGACCATAAATTAAAGAGAGGAAAAGGCAATACCTTTACATAGGGTTGTGACAGCAAAGTGTTTATCAAAATGTGTTGTCCTTTTATCATAATCGGGACAATTGTGTGTTATGCTGAAAGAGTCAGAAACAGCAACAATTGTTTTTGAGTCTTTGCCAAGAGATGAGGATATTATGTGTATGGGATTTAACAAGAACCAACCTATGGAGTTTTAAAAAGAGAGAAAAAGAGAAGCTATTTCCTCTGTTGTCTCAGGGATCTGCTTAGGATCTCCATTCAAAAGTGTCAGCTAGACATTTTAAGCTTATCAATCTGGGAAACTAGAGTTTTCTAGTAGCATAAGCAGTATCTACCAGTTAGCTTTAGAACTCCAGTTATTCTCAGTTATCTCCTTGCGCATGTGTTTCCAGCCACTTCCAGATGCATGAAATTGTTCTTTGATTATGACTGAATATGGAGCAGAATTTAGGATAATTTGCACCCCCCTAAATAAACCCAAATTCAAATCCCAAGGGAATCTAGCAAGATCTTCTCGAAGGCTTGAAAAATTGAGAAATACCCATAAACAGAGACAAAACCTCATTCAAAACATCAAGTGTCAGTATTTCTTATAAGAATCATTGGAAAACATTTATTAGAAATACAGATGAAAACTTGAAAATAATGGAATCTAAAGCCATCTCAGAAAAAACATCTCATTTGGACATTCAGAAGAACAAATGAACAAGCATTTTCTTATTGAGGTCTCTTTGGGCATTAAACTTAGCCCATATTGGAAAAGCCAGGTTGTTGCAATGCAGCAAAAACTCCCGAAATGCCATAAAAATTCCCTTTTATGAATCAAAACATGAAAATGAGAATAAAGCTCTAATAAGAACAATCTTAAAATGTAAAAGAAAGACATAGAAGTCAGAAAAAGATACAAAATTAACTCTAAAACTAGAAATCCCCAAGCTTAGCCCCAAAATTAAAGAAATAGGTAGGGGAGGAGGAAGAGGAGGATCTTTGTTGATCAAACCAATCCATGTGCTTTTAGGATGTCTTCATCTGCATGGAATCTCCATTGTTCTTTGCTGCAAAGCTGTAGCAAAAATGTTCCCATTTCGGAAACCAAAAATAATCTTGAAAAAGAGTTCAGAAATCTTCAAATTAAAAAGAAAATGATTTTAAAAATGACCCATTCTGTCTCTTTTTTAGCCAGACTGTAAGTTTCTCCAGCAGCCAAACTTGCACTGTTTACTGACCCTGCAATCCCATTAGATGAGGGAAAACAAAGAAGGGAGAGGTGAGGTAAACAGGGGGAAAGAAAAACTTTTTAAAACAAGGAAAAAGCCTTTTAAAACTAGAACGTTGCTATTGCAACAAAGTTCCTCAAAATTAAAAAGAAATATGATAGCAACAGGTAATATGTGGCAAAAACTGATCTTCAGGAAAAATGAATAATGAAAAACCATCCTAAAATCGCCATTAAAAAAAAAAGAAGTATTGTGAGCCATTCACATCTTCAAGGTGAGCAATGGGTGATTGGCCATACACACAGGTGTGTGATGAACAATTTGCCAGACACACGTGCTTTGCTCTAAAGCCTTTTTATGCCAAATTTGGACTATAAAGACATCCCTTTTTGTTAATTAGTAAAGATGCATGCGTGTACCTCAAAAATTAGCACAACCTTATCCTAAGTTCAGAGGACTAGGGGTGTGCACAGATATTTGCAACATTTGTTATTCATACAAATTTATACATTCATACATGAATCAAATGTTACGACGTTTGTACACTAACATTTGCACGAATATGAATGTTTTGGACATTTGTATGAATAGTTTGGACATTCGTTAAATTGGGAAGGTGGGAAAGCAGCAACAGATCCAGATTGCATTTGACATGGACGAAGAGGGGATTTAAAAGTGGATTCAGGATGGATTTGATGCTTTCAGAATGTGGATTTGTTACAGGATATGTATCGGATATGTATTTGTTTGTATTGGATACAAATTTATTCATATCAGATACATATTTGTTCATATCCGATACATATCAGATATTCGTACAAATTTGTATGAGTACATTCATATTGACTAGAATCCTGCCACATTCGAAGGGGTCTGTTCAAATGAATACAGACTCTCTAACATTCGATTCATTACAAATAAATGTCAAAAAAACCCATTTGTGCACATCCGTACAGAGAAGAAGAAGAGTTTGCTTTTCTACCTTGCTTTTCTCACCCATTTAAGGGGACTCAAAGCGGCTGATAAACCTTCTGTTCTCCCCACAACAGAACACCCTATGAGGTGGGTGGGGCTGTGAGAGCTCAGAAGAGAGCTGTGACCAGCCCAAGGTCACCCAGCTGGCTTCATGGGGGAGGGTGGAATCGAACCCAGTATTCCCAGATCAGAGTCCGGCTCCCTAACCACTAGACCAAACTGGTCAGAACAAACTGGCCAAAGTATCTCATTGACCCCAAAACGATAAACTTACCTGGCAAACATCCTCAGAAATCTTCAGAAAACATTTATTTTTCCTATGCCCTGGTCAGCATAGTTAAAAATGAAGAGAGAGAGAGAGAGAGAGAGAGAAACAGTTCTCTGTCTTCCTGTCCTCCAGGCTACCTCTTCTTAATCCAATTAGCCAGTTAATAATTGCAGGAATGCCTTCTCAACGGGAGCAGATCCCAGCTACTGTTTGAAACTTCCCTTTATGAGCCCAAAATCTATTTTTACTTTTGTGAAGGTCTTTTTTACTTCAGATTTCCCCCCAAATAAAGAGACTTTCCCCATTTTGAACAGAAAACCTAAAAGTCCTAATAACTAATAACATGAAATGCTTATAAAACTCCAATGCTGAATGTTCCCTCCTTAAACTTTAGTCTTCTGGAAACACAACTTCTTTTGTCTTTGCTTCCTTGATGAATGGTGAGTAGCTTCACGTAGAACTTGCAAATCATAAACTTTATCTTCAAATTCCACCACAGATTCAAAGGATCGCTCTCAAAATCTTTCCATTTGTTTCTTTATAATATACTGTCTCTTGTGCAGCATCTGTGATTCTTTAACTATTGCCCAAAAACACAAGGCAGGAGTTTGTTTGCTCTTTCCTCAGGTGGCATCTTTCCTAGAGTTGTTTAATCTCTTCAATGACTCCGAAGCAAGCTACCTTTTGCCTAAGTCAGATTCTGACTAAAAGCGGGGGGGGGGGGGGGCATGTTATTTTAAACTGCAGGGCTATTATTTTTCTTTTCCAGCAATATTTAGATTATGGATTTTCATATTTCCGAGGCTTTTCTTCTTCATCTTCCATGCCTATGATCCAGCCTCTTAGTTTTCCATCCCTCCAAACCGTAAGCCAGATTCTTTCTTTGAGGCCCTATGGATTTAAACTTAATGTTTTACCACCAAAACTCCTTTTATGATACCTGCACACCAGGATATCTTGAGTCATATATACCCAATTATATATTTCATTGCATCTCTGAATATATCTCATTGCATGATTAGGGACCTGTTTGCACTTAAGAAGAAACAGAAGATGATGATGAAGAAGAAGAAGCAGTGTTGGCTTTTCTACTCCACTCTTCTCACTCACTTAAGAGGACTCAAAGCGGCTGACAAACCTTCTGTTCTTTTCCCGACAACAGACATCCTGTGAGGTAGGTGGAGCTGTGAGAGGTCAGAAGAGAGCTGTGACTAGCCCAAAGTCACCCAACTGGATTCATGGAGGAGTGTGGACTCAAATCCAGTATTCCCAGATGAGAGTCCAGCTCCCTAACCACTAGACCAAACTAACTCAGCGGGATGGTATAATAACCCCTTCCCAGTGAGAGGAAGATCAGGCACGGAGGGAGGCATCCATGTGAAGTATGGATGCCCTGGTTGGATTACCACCGCAAAGGCAATGGCGACATCCAGCGTGTATCAGGAAGTTGCCATGGCAATCAACCTTCAC
Source organism: Aspidoscelis tigris stejnegeri (assembly GCA_023333525.1). NCBI lineage: Eukaryota > Metazoa > Chordata > Lepidosauria > Squamata > Teiidae > Aspidoscelis > Aspidoscelis tigris. Next base: position 10,125,520 of record JALMGA010000013.1, read on the forward strand.
CCCATAGCCTAATGCCCATGACCGTACAGCCTCCGCTACGGGCGTGCCATGCCAACCACTCACAGTGTTCTCACATGGAAGAAAGTGTATACGCCGTTACCAGGAGCTCAACACAGCTTTCCACAGCTACAGAATGCTGGAACAGTTGGAGGAAGTACCCAGAAACCCTGGAATGGCGATCATGGGCAAACCTCCCCTGGAGAGTCTACAAGGAGAGTCTGTTAAGGTAAGTGCAAACAGGCAGTAGATTTCTTGAGGTTTGGTTCATTTTGCAATAAACGCGCTGGAATAAAATGTTAGCATGTATGATCTGGTAAGTATTTCAAGGGTGGTGAACAGAATTCCTGCTGAAGCAGTTGTTCTAATGTTTTGTCAGCTGGCCCACTTGCAATCTAGTGGGTGGCATCGTGATAACAATTTCCCATTGTAGTCCAGAGGAGCCAATCATGGAGGCCGGGGGAAGGGCCCACTTAAGGACACTTGTGCAGGTGTGGACACGTCCTAAATGGATGTGTCTTAACTGCACATATACCCATTAAGTACCCATTAAGACTACCTCCAAGTTAGTCTTCCCTTAATCAGGATTAAGGGCCTCTTAACACCCATTAGAGACACATCTCGCACAAGCCAATGCGGACACATGGGTCACTAATGGGTGTTGTGGTGTGGACAAGGTTTTTAAAATCCATCCTTAATGGGTGCTTAATGGGTATTTAGTGGCCAATGCAGAAGCAGTCAGAGAGACAGATGCCGGGGTTTGTCTTTAAGATAGGAGGGGAGGGAAAGCAGGTTCGGAGGCAAGGTGTGTATGTGTATAAGGCAGGAGGGGGATCCGTATCTGTTATCTAGACATTTGTATAGGATACGTATCCAGGAAATGTATGCATTTGGATATTTTTACGAATTCATACAAAAGACATCTGTATTAAATAGAATCCTGCCACATTTGAAGGGGATCTATTGGAATGAATGCAAATTTTCTAACATTCAGTTCCTTATGAATCAAATGCCAAAACCCATTCATGAACATCCCTACTCAAGAGTCTGAGGTTAAACCAAAGCTAGTTTTAAAAGTGGTCCAAATGGACTTCTCCTCCATCTCCAATCTGACATGGCGCTGAAAAAGCTCTATGTGCAACAATAGCTTTTAAAAGCATAACATACCCAATTCCGTCGTACGCTGAGCTTCAGTCAACTTTGGTTCCAATCATGCATGGTGTAACACGGTGTGGGTTGGGGTTAAGATGAGAAATTTGGAGGTAAGAACTGTCTAAAAGTCATTTGAAGACAATCATATTTATACTGACCCTGTATTTTCCCATTGTCCCTCACTCCCTGTGCTTTGTTATTATCAGTCCAATGTCTTATGCATTTGAAAGGTTGTCCGTCACACTTTGGATCTCTCCATGGTTACATTTTCTAATCAGTTCACATGACTGAACTTACACCAAGTGATGCTTTCCTTAATTCCTTTCCGTTTGTGTGGTACGGATCTTGGAGGGACTCTCGTCAAAACTTTGGAGGGTCCTGTCAGTTTGAAAAGTACATGACCTTTAAATTGCATCAGTATGTTTGCTGGTGCATAAGGCAAAGGAAAAGGTTTGTACTGATGGAAAACCACTCTAAAAATGAAATATAATTCAGCTGGAAGCAGCATGCATGGAAACTTAAATATGTTTGTGTTTAACTGGTTAAATCAGTTGAGAAGAGGATTGCTAAGTCTTGGAAGTGTTCAATGAAATCTAAAGGAAAGAAATGCCCAGACAATTGACCAACCATATTGGCAAGAAATCTGCAACCATCTATCTTCTAAATTGGTTGGGTTGTGGTAAGGAGTTTATGAAACTTTGAAAAATACCCATTTTGCACAGCGATTAGGCACTCCTCCTTGTATACGGCTTTCTATCAGAGGCCAGGGAATACCAAAGTAACATGCAGCATGAACCACAATACACACCTTGTTTCTTCTCAGTTCTCTATTGCCACTAAACAAGAGAAGTGGCAAGATTTTAATAGTGATCATGACAGTATTGTCTCCCTCTACCTGTATACCCCATCAAAATACAACAATCAAGAATATCCCTGGAAAAATGCAAACAATGTAGATTAGGAATATATGTATAAAGTGAACATCACTCCAGGGAAGCTGTTTTTCATCCTGTATAAATCTGTGAAATGAAGAAACAGTCATCTATGGCTTCTCTGCACATCTTCAGGAATCCTTTGCCCGTCTTTGTTAAGTATTCTACCATTGTGTTGGGAGTAGGGCTGTGCATGGATATTTGTAACGTTTAAAATTTGGCCGAATTTGGACATTTTGAACTCGAATCGAATGTTATGATATTTGTATGCTAACATTTGAATACAAATGTTTCTGGGCATTCGAATGAATAGTTCGGACATTTGTTAAGCTGGGGAAACGTATCAGATACCTATCTGTTCATATGCAGATGCATATCTAATGTTCTTATGAATACATATGAATAGATTCGTATCGAATAGAAGCTAGATCAACCTGCACTTGTCATACCACAACTGGCCACTAGAGACATTCATGTGCTCCTAGTGGGTATTATTCTCATGATCCCTACTTGGTCGTTCTTTGCATGCTTGGAACAGATAAATGCAAAAGGATTGCAATAGGAATGTCAGTAGCAGCAGTACCAGAGCCTGGAAAACCATCAGTCCTCCTCATCTTATGCTCCATGGGATGATTCTTTACAGATGCCCAAGAATGCTGATTTAGGATGTTTTTCTTCATATTGATAACGCGAAGGATTTTTTCCCAAAGCAAGCAATGAGACCTTAATCTTCTTCCTTCAGCAAGCATTTTGAACTATTCTTAGCTGTATATGCCCTATATATTTGTACATTAGTGGTTGGTTAAATATACCGATAGTCATAAAAAAACAGTATTACAATAAATCACAGGACAGACTTTGGCAAGATTAGTAGTGCCTTTCACCAAATGCTAATGTTGGTTTTGTTTTCACTTCACCGTATTGTCTTTCTCTTTAAAAATTACAGCTTTACTACAGAAAGCTAATTTTATAATACAGTATTAACTCCATATTACATAAATTACATTTGTCAGATTGCATTGTTATATATGTGCAAAGCCTCAAATTTACAACTGAAAGCTCTCCAAAGACATGTATTTATAATTTCTTACAATGAACCATATGCCACAATATAGTCTTAAGGAATTACACTTCTTAATGTTGGGCACATATCCTGCTGTTTTCTTCTAGGTGGAAAACACACACAATATATTTCAAGTTCCCCCACCCAGCTGCACACACATTTATATTGGTTACAACAGCAGGCACCAAAAATGTTGAAAAAGTTGGGTGCCGCTGTGTGTTGCAAGGACATAGATTATAAATGCTGTTGATATATAATTTTCTTCCGCATATGAAAGTTAAAGGCAGCGGGTGGGTGGGTGGGTGGGGGAAGTATTTGCAAATCCCTGTATATCTCACCTTTGGGATTAATGTCCGATCAGAACTGACCAGATACCAGACAGAATTTTCCAAAACCAGCTGTGCAATTCTAGGGTTGCTGGATGAAATTTGGCTAAGGTGCTTATGAAAGTGAGTTGCGAATGATTCATGAGTTGTTCACTACATTTCTTGATCATAGTTTGAAGACGACAGGAACATGTCATTGAATTGAATGTGTGGAAGTCACATTATCGAAGTGTTGTGTAAATGTGAAATGCATCCTTTGCATTACAGGTTCTGATGCCCACAGAATACATGTTTCAATATTTTATTGTATAGAATGCGTGATACATATAAAATATGCATTTCTACATAATACTTTAACAAAATACGGTTCCTGAGAAGTCTTGTCATATACACTTCTTTTTTAAAATTGACACAAAATAGGGCTGTTAACAGATCTGACAGTAAACTTTAATGAAATGTAAGCAAAACTGAGTTAGTCTGTTTCATCTGTGCTTTTGCATGCCTCAGCAGTATGACAGTATTAAAAAATAATCCTTGACTGAAATATTATTTTGAGAGAAAGCAAACATGTAAAGAAGTCAGAGGAAACCTCTTTTTTCAATCATATTTAGATGCAATCTGCGAGATAAGACATATACACACAGGCACATATAGATAGATAGATCAGTAAAGATATCAATTGAAATACTAAAATATCTATTTTCAGGTGAGTTTTATGAGTGCAGATTAGATTTGCAACACAAGTATAGGTGTCTACGTGACAAGATGCAAAGCTGATGGGGACCAGAAATACACAGCTTTGCTTTCGCTTTCTGTCGCCGCCTATTACAACTCTGGATTTGGAAGAACATGACTGAAGTAGTCAAATAGACTCTAATGCACAAAAATAAAAGCAAAGATAGCCTAATTCACCAATAAAGCATTTATCTGCAGCTGGCGATGCCATTTCCCTCTTCTCTGGGTTTCTTTTTCTTTCTCCAAACACTCTGGGGCTTCCATTTGCAAGGTTTAAGCCCAGCTCTCCCCCATTCTCTTTGCAATGTAACCAGCTTATACATGTCATTCAGACAAAGAGTAAAAAAAAAAAATGTTGTCTGCTTTAGGAAAAGAAAAAAAAGGTGGCGTGGGGGGAGCCCATGCGATTGTGCAACATCTATAGGTTTTTAAACACACACTGTCTAATCAGCCTATGACAGATCCATTGTAAATCAAAGGTCTGGTAAATGGGGTTGCCAGAAATGTTTGATCTCACTCCAAGCTTTGGAACAACTTGCTTATTTTTTTTCTGCAGCTTGGCTCCTCGCTAAAATAAAACATTGAGAGATGAATGTTCTGACAGGCCATTGTGTGTCAAGCTGTCACTCTGTAATGGTTACATATTTCAGCTGGATTGAGGTGCTTGGCGGTTGGGGGTGAGAGCCGAAGGGAGACTGGGAGAATGTAAGATCGAGGGAAGAGGGGAAGAAAGTAAGAAAGAGACAAAGAATGCAAGATCTCTGGGCTATTTCCTCCTAGATGATCTTCATTTGCACCAAACACTTGTCAGGCTGGGGGGGGGGGGGAGCTCCCCACCCCCGACCCTGTTTTATAAATTTTTAATGATATTGGGTACAACTGATGCTTTGAAATTTGCTGTACTTTAATTTTTTCTTCGTTAGCAAAGGCTCACTAATGCATTGAAGTGCTAAGAGCGTGTCCTGGGGATGCCACGATAATTGTGTTGTTAATAATATTGTGGCACTAGTAATGTTCGCCGGGTAATCAAGCCCTGCGATTTTTTTTTAATATATTCAGTTATTACACTGCATCTCGTACAAATCATGTCAATTACAATTGCCAGCCTATGACAGTTAAAATAATTGTGTACGTTTTCCAGAATTTTCCATTGGCTTGGCTAATCAAGCTAAAAAGAGAGAGAGAGAAGAAAAGAAAATGGAAGGGAAAGGAAAGAAAGAAGACACCCCCCCCTTTTGCTTCAGGACTCTTTCTGCTTCTAAATCATTTGTCCGTCTATGTTAGAAGCCAGGACAATAAGTGTTTTAGTAATAATTGTACAATTGCTCTCCTTCGGGAATACAGTGTAAAAAGGTGACAGAAGAGAAAAACTGAAGAAAGCTCTGGATAAGCCTATATTTCATTCTTTAAAAATTGCACACCAATTTTTAGGCCTTTGTGATGGACCCTTAGGGTGCTTCCGCACATGCCCTTTAACAACCATTAAGCACACATCTGGATAACCGCGTCCACACAGCAACACTCATTAAGCACACTTGGGAAAACCGCGTCCGCACAGTGACACCCATTAAGTACACTTCTGGCAAACCGCATCCGCACAGCGACACCCATTAAACACAGTTTGGGAAAACCTTGTCTGCACAGCAACACCCATTAAGCACACTTCCGGCAAACCACGTCTGCACCTATCTGTCTCTAATATGTGCTTAATGGGGATTCCTGGAAGACCACATTGAAGGTAGTCTTAATGAGTGTTTCTGCTCTAAAACTGCATTAATGAGGGATGCGTCCGCACACGGACGGGAGAGAGAAGTCATGGGGTGGGACAGGAAGTCACCATGTTGAGTGTGGCAATGCGGCATGGAGCCACCATGTTGAGAAGATAGGGAGAAGCACAGTCCAGCCATGAAGTCCCCCCCCCATGGGCCTCGCATTGGGCAGGCACCTGCTTATGGCAGCCGAGGGCAAACAAGCTGGACCCGGGGGCCAGGTGGGTCACCCCAGGGGCCATTCAGCCCCACGAGAAGGGCCTCGCTCATGGTTGGGTTGCGACGGCTTCTCAGGCAGGGGCACGGGCCCTCCTGCGGCAGCAGGATCACCGACAGATATGGACGCCGCTCTGACGGGCTGGCCAAAGGGGACCCACGGCAACACCGGCCCCAGGCTGCAGGGGGGTGCAGGAGGCAGCCTCTCCCTGTGGGCGCCGCCTAAGGGGAAGTCTCTGGAGAGGTGGCTCTCCTATCCTGCTTCTCCCTGCCACATAAGGTGCATCCAAGCAGCTGATGTGGCGTGCCCATCAGCTACCCATCACCGGGCACCGATCGGGTGCCATGAGCCCCCGTCAGAGCCTCGGAAGGCATTGAGTGGCCGTTCCCTCGGCCTGGCCTTTGACATCATGGCAGAGCCGTGGCTGGCACAGGGTCGCTAGGTTGCGGAGCGGAGGGCGGGTGTGTCAGAGGGGGCACTCAGAAAGGGTTGGGAGGAGGCTCCAGGTGCCCCTGCCCTGCCCTGCCCCCCATGGTGTTGGGAAACCCAGGATGCAAGGGTGAAAGGGCTGCGACTGGAACTCTGCAGCCGTCCGCGTGCACACAGCTGCCCTCCCGGTCCCTTGCCTGGCTGTCAAATGGAGCGAGTCCAGTCACAGAAAGCAGGCTTTGCCGCCAAGCGGTCACGGGACCCCGGACACACTGCTGACTGGTTGCTGATCTGTCCCTGTTGAGTCCGCGCACAGCCGGAAAGTGGCGGTGACTGACGGCTGGATGCTCCAATCACACAGCTCCTGGAGCAGCCGTCTGCGAACCTATGCTACCACGTCCGCACAGTGAAGGCAGAATCTGTTCCTCACAATCTGTCCTTCCCACTCCTGTGCAGACGGAAGGGGTGTTGGCAGATCCATATCTAATAGATGCAGAGCTACCCTAAACTGGATTTAGTGAATCCGGATCTACTGCAAACTGGACTGAGGAAATCCGGATCTACTCGGACCCAGATTTAGTAAATATGGATGTAATAGATCCGGATTTCCAGCGGTAAGTGCACTATGGATTAAAGGTCCATGTAGTATATGTTCTCAGCCTCTCCATCCATATGTTAATACAGATCAAGAAGTCCTCTCCTCCATTGGTCCAGCTCTGTCTGCATTAGATGGAGCCTGATCTGAATTAACATGGCCCTTAATCCGGATCTCGGATCTTACTGTTTAATTGGTACTACCAGAGAGAAAAGGGCCCTGATCTGGAACATGGGAGATGTGCAGAAAGGTGCCTCATGTGTTTGTGCTTGCCAGAGGATGCTTGCCAGGAGATATACCATAGCACATCACTATGCTCCCTCACAACTCCCTTATGGCAAAAGCTCCACTGGCTACCAATTCCTTTCCGGGCACAATTTAAACAGAGTGTTTTAACTTATAAAGCACTAAATGGCTTGGGACGAGGATACCTGTATGATCCTCATTTCCTTTATGAGCATATCTGGTAAGGCGGTGCAGCACTAGAGCACAGAATCAAGCCTTTATCATGCCTGGCTTGGTGAGCGGGGAAGGGGTGTGTGTGGAATAATGGCTGCAGAAAGAGACTCGGGACAGCGAAGGCCATTTGACCCCCTTATCTCTTCTGTTCTATTACCATTCCCCCCCCCAAACGCTCAACAGTTGCGATCCCCAACGCACAGGACAGGAACGGCAGGCACAGGACGTGAAGCCCCACCCCCTAATGATGCTAGAGTCAATCTCCTCCCCAAATAGTCTGGGACTGTGCAAATTATTCAGACATCCGTATGTGTATCGGTACGTACACAGTCAGTATTTGCCCGTACACATTAGTATCAAATGTGAAAACATTCAAATTTTAAATATTGGAATCAATTTGAATTTTCGGATATTCAATTCGAATCAAATCCTGAAAATTGCATTCCTGCACACACCTAGCAACAAGCACTTCAGGAGTCACAGAAAAACAATTCATGGATGCGGGAGTTACTGGCTCGTGAAGCTGGAGTCCACTCTTCTTTTTCCCTTCATACGTGTTTCAGTCTAGGGCTGGTGAATATGAGCCCCAATCCAGTGTTTAGTGGGGTCAGTATTCACAGTGGTTTGCACAGAAGGGTGCATGGTGTGCGGTGGTGCAGCTGCAGTTGCACGTTGTGTCACCTGGTAGCTGTGTCAATGATCACCATACTTGGCCATTGCCATGATGAGACGAATGCTGCTAGTACAGGGGCATTTGCACTTACCCGTCACGTAGTGATGGGCTGCTTAAGTTTGAGATGTATCGGGTATCCTAAAGTCACTTGTGTGCTAGGTTTCATGCCTAATCTAGGTGCGAAACACCCCCAGTGGCTGGAACTGCTCCAGCCTGACCCAGGCCAGCAGAAATGGCCTACTTGTGTACGCATGAATAGGTCCAAGGGAAGCTATCAAAAGTGGTTGCAGATCACAGATTATATGTTTCAAGAGAAAGAAAAGAAATGAAACATTTCATTCTTTAATTTGTTTTTCTCACTGCATTTTCTGTGAACCCCAGTTACGTTCTGTCTTTTCCAGGGGTGCTTAAAATGCTTTAGAAGGCTGTTTTGATGGCAGACTGGCTTTTGGTAAGAGTGTGTGTCTCTGTGTGTGTTGGGCGGGAGTCTAATAATAAGTAACAGTACAGTCTTAACCTCACTTTCCCAGGAGAAAAAGGCAGTAAGTACTGTGGGTTTTACTTCTGAGTAAGATTAGGAGGGTTGCAGACTATGACAACTCGCTGGAGAGGGCAAACAGAATCTGCTTTGAACAGCCAACATTTAATGCATTTATTATTTTCCTATTCTCAGAGAAGAGCAAATTTGTCACAGCAATAATAAAAAGGGACTCTGAGAAAGGAATATTGGCGGTGTGTGAGCAATAACTAAGTAAAACCTAGCCTAGTCGTAAGCGTACAAAGAAGCATAAGAAGCGTGCAACTATTGTAATTACTCTAGGCAGAATAATAAGTAGCCTTGGGTGTATTTGAGAAATAACAAGTCATCTGGCAGTAGTATTTGAGGAATGATAAGCGAACACGACTGTTATTTGTGAAATAAGGAAACTGGGGCTGTTTTGAAGAAACGTCTTTCAGCTGTAATCACACATGCATGACCAGGTGGCCAGAAGTTGCTAACAGGTCATGAAAAGCTCAAGAAAAGCTTTTCCGCTTGGCCTCTGTTGAGATCTGATGCTATTGAGGCCACAACTACACTACAGTTTTCAGGGCCGGGCAGAACCTAAATTCCTTGTGGTTTTTCTAAGCCAACAAGGAAGGGGGAGGACTGGACACAGTTGAAGGACCTGTTATTGTTTTTGACTGCACCCCTGTTGGCCATTTGTGGTTACTTGCAAGAGAGGACAACCCATACGTATCCTGCTGGAGCCATCTGAGAACTTTGAGCCTTCCTGCCTGTGATTTTTAAGCATGGTGGGTGCACCAAGTGGAAAAAGCATAGATTCAGTTTCCATCAAGTATAAGAACTGAGATAAAGCCTATCGGATGGTGAAATCTGTATGATTCTCACTTCACTGCTCATTGACAAATTGGTGTGGAACAGGGTGATAGATACAAGGGAGAAAACAGTCATTTAAAGGACATAGTCTGGCTGTATCTCCACTTTCTGCTGGAGGTGGCCTCTCTCCGAGATATGGCCCTGATCCACCACTGAAAAAGGTACCTTCTGCAGCTCCATTGTCAGAGTGAGGCAGTGCCATTTTAAGTGGAACCTCTGTGCAGAAAATGAGGCACTTTGGTGGAATTGCCATAAGTCACTCACTGCTACCAAATGTAGGAATACAATTGCAGCAAGCAGTTTATTTGGGCACATGGGCACCCTGGACAGGTGACCTCCAGTGCTTTCCACACTGGGCCTTACTATGGGATATAACCTGGAATAGGAGCCTACTGTCTACATGCTCGTGTAGACTATGGGCAGCCCCACCTGGGGTCTGCTATAATCTGCACTAGCAAGAGAATGTCAAGCCCCTATTCTGGGATATATCCAGAATAAGGTCCAGTGGGGAAAGGGCCTCAGCGTACAAATCACCTATTAGGTTCTGCCCAATTCAGACTCCACTTTCTGCTGGAGATGGCCTCTCTCCGAGATATGGCCCTGATCCACGGGGATGCGACACGCATGCACGGAGCATCTACCTGTTTGGTGTCCGGGCTCGTACTGAGCCCAGGATGCCGGGAGCGTGCACCACGTGGAGCACCGTGGCCCCCTATTGGACAAGCTTCCCTCCCCGAACAGCCTGGGGCGCTTTGAACACGCATGGACTATAGTTTTAGGTTGGAACACATGGAAGACAGCCCGGAACGGGCTGGGATGCAAACCCGGCTGTGGCAATGTGAATGCCGCATTCCGGGCTGTCTTCCGTGTGTTCCAAAAGCCCGTGTGCAAAAAGACCTAAGTTATCGGCCTGTAGTTTCCTGGTATGGCTCCTTTGCTGCATCTTTCTGTATTAAGTATGTTTTGCCAGTTATTAGCCATTTGTTGATGTTTCCTGTTTGCAGTATTTCATTAAACAGTTCGGCCATTTTTGCATGCAGGCTGGTCAGTATTTGAGCCAGAAGCCATGCCACTGATCAGTGCCAGAGGATGTCCCATTCTTCACTTTCTTCACTCTTTTCATGACCATTTGAGGTGTTATTTCCAGCTGCCACATTTTGTTCTTGGAGAATTTCTTCTCGAAATCCTTAATCCACCCAGCACTTTTGTTGTATTCTTTTTCAGTCTCCCAGAGATCTTTCCAGAAGTTGGTTGTTGCTTATTTTTCTGGCTTTTCAATTTTCTTGTCTACTTGCTCTTGCAGGCTCTGGTAGAACTGCCTCTGATTAGACTGGAACATTTGGTTCTGCCTGTACTGGATGATTCTTGCTTCATATCTTACAGTTTTCCTGGCTGTAGCTGTTATCTGCTGTTTCATGGTTTCCAAAGCTTTGTCAATTTTCCTTGTATTCAGCCAGTACTTTTTGATCAGATGTTCTTTAGTCTTCTTGTTGTTCAGTTTCTTCTCCTTCATATTTTTTAGGTTGCTGGCATCTGATCTCAGGCTTTTTATTTTCAGTTCCAGTTGGACTTTCCACTTTGTTTTCCAGTCGATTTTCTAATTGGTTTTGGCTGCAGTAGCCCTAGTTCTTCTGTTACTATCACAGCTGTACTGTAGGCAAGCTGGTTCAGTTCTTCGATTGTTGCTACCTGAACAGTTACAAGGGCAGAGTTGATGTCATTCATCAGTGGGACAAGTCGTTTTCTGCCTATAGTTTTTAGGGTTGGCAGTTGCTTTCGCTCTGTACTTGGTGCTGTACGAGCCATTATTCTGTCCTTCACTTCCTGCTGTCTTTGAGACAATGTGCCAGGTGTTTCATCCATGACTTCATGCTGTTGTTCTTCCTCTTCTTGCAGAATTTCCAGATTTTTTTCATCCGGTTCTAGTTGATCAGTGACTCCTGGTCTTGTTGGAGCTTCTATTGCTGCCACAATAGGCTGTGGTGCTTCAGTTTCATTAGCTTTTCATATTTCTTCGAGTTCAACTTCACTGAACACTTTACTCCCGCTTATGAATCTTCTCTGATCAGCTAGCCGCAGGTCTGTTATCTTCGTGTCTGGGTATTCTTGTTTCCATAGCTGGTGCATCCGTTTTTGATAGCCTCGTTTTCCGGGTTCTGATTTGTAGTAGCACTTCATAACTATATGATTCTCTGACCTTGACAATTTCTGCTGCTTCTTTCTTGCTGAACTTTGTTCCTGTAGCCCATTTGTCGATGGTTGCCCAGGTTCCTCAGAAACCACCATGGTCCTTTTTATCCCGGGCAACGACCGAGCCAGTATAGACTTCTTTTTTGTTTGTGTCTCCATTGTGTTAAATGGGCTGGGTGCACTTAGTCTGGCTCCTCTGCTTCGACCACTCTGGCATGGTTGAACCTGCTAGTAGTTTGCACTACAACCAGCCCAGCTTCACTGGAGCACACAAGCCTCACTGCCACAACAAGGTATTATTATTATTAATTATTAATTATTAGCTATGTATCAAAGCAGGCTCACTGGACCATTGTTAAGTTCTTCAGTATTATGGTCCTTTGCTACTTCTCCTGGCTTTTGTTGATTGTCTCTTGCTACAATTTATACCTCTGACTGAAATGCTAGTCATACATATTGTGTTCAACTGTAATAATAGTACAGGAGTTGTAATATTGTGACACAGGCAAAGCGGAGTCGTGACCAGAGTGTTGGGTTGAACCACAGTCAATTAAGGTTAAAATCTCCACTTCACTGTGAAATTCGCTGGATAATCTTGGGCCTGCCTCTGTCTCCCAGATTAACCTTTCTCCTGAAGATGGTTGTGGGCAGAGGAATGTACGAAAGAACCATGTTTCCCACCTTGACCTCTGGGAACAAAAGATGTGAAGCCAATAAATAAATGAAATGGTGCTAGGGCAAGTTAACTTGATGGCTTGACAATTAATAGGGCAAGGGAAGGATTCCAGAAGTTTCAGTAAATAGAATTTCTAGCCATAGGTTAATTAACAAAATGTTAGCTTTATTATATCTACATGAACCTCTGTAGTTTGCCAGCCCTGTGCACAGTACAATGCTGAGGTGCAAATGAAGTGTTTACTATTTAGCGGAGGAAGCTGCATATTCCATTCATTTCAAAGAGATTTCTGGTTTGGCTAACTTTCTTTGTATGTGGATCAATAACAGATTGCAGCTGTACATTTATAATGAATCATATCTACCCATCACTCTGAAAGCAGATGGCCATTGCTATGGCTGATGGATTTAAATACAAACTCTTAAAGGGAGGAGGAGCTCTGGAAATGTGTTGATTTTCTATTTATTAGTGGCATTTATTTTCTACCTTTACTTCAATAAGCCCAAAGACGTAAATACCATTTTTCTAACCTCTACGTTGTCCTCACAACTTGGGGAGGTAGGTTGCAATTCAGAGCTTTTGAAATGACCATGTCTTTTATATCTGGGTGCTGGGTGGGGGCCTTTTTGCATTTTGCTTCCCAACCCTGGAGATGCTCAGTACACAACTTCATGCAAATGGCTGCCCAGATGGCAGTCATTTCCAAATCCTGGTGCTGGCGCCATAACCAGGGTGACTGTGTGATGTGGTGTGTCATGTGATGTGGCATGTGGGTGGGCAGCATGTCACGTGATGAGTCAGCGTGTGTCATGTGACACAAAACATGCTCCTGTGGTAGCTCTTCAGCAACAAGGAAGAGGGGCAGAAGGTGCTTATGAGGAGCCTTAGGAACATAAGAACATAAGAGAAGCCCTGTTGGATCAGGCCACAGCCCATCTAGTCCAGCATCCCGTCACACACAGTGGCCCACCAAATGCGCATGGGCATCTCAAGCAGAGACAAGGACAAACCTATTCCTGCTCTAGAATCCCAGCAAATGGCCTTAGAAGCATCCCAGTTACCCCCCACAGCCTGAAAGATGAACCTAGGCATTCATTCTAGTAGCCATTGATACATCTGTCATCCATAAATTTGTCTAACTCTACCTTAAAGCCATCTAGACTGGTAGCTGTCACCACCTCTTCCGGCAGCAAATTCCGTAAGCCGATGACCCTCTGGGTGAAGAAATACTTCCCTTTGTAGGATCCGACTCCCCTACCCATCAGCTTCATAGATGCCCCCTGGTTCTAGTATTGTGTGATGGAGAAAAGAAATAGTGTAGAACACAGTATACTGTGTAGTTCACATATCTTTGTGTTAATCAAGGAGACCTCACCCCCTGCTGATCCAGTTACATCTGCATTAGATGGAGGCAGATCTGGATTAAGGGAGCCTTAATCCAGGGCACTTTCTGCATTTACCTTAGTTATTCTGTATTAGTGAGCCCTGATTAGCACAACTGCAAAGCTCATGCAAGCTTCACAGCTGCACTCCCATGTGTCTTGTGTGGGATGGTTTTTGGCAACACATTATGGCATGTCACTTTAAATCACCCCTAGTAATTCCTTCTGGGCATCTTCTAAATCCCAAATCAGGGTGCCGGTCATGCTGGTAATATTGATTAAGCAGTAGGGGTGTGCACGAATGCAATTTTCGGGATTCAATTCCATTTGAAGCTTTAAAATTCAAATGTAACCAAATTCAATTTGAATTAAGCAAATTTGTTAGAATTTTTTATTTGAATTTGCACTTACGAATGTCAACAAAATTTGTATGTGCCTGTACACATCGTTACACATCCTGTACGCATCTGTACACATCTGTACACATCCGTATGCATCCCTTAGTTATCCCATATGCAACCTGTTTTTGTCCTTTATGGATCTGTACAAAAGCGTACGGATGTGTGAAAAATGCGTATTTGCAAGTATGCATCATATATGAACCCGTACATATACGAATGTTTGGATAATTCATATGAATAAATCCAAAATTTGAAATTTGTTTGAATCTTTAAATTTGAATTTATGGACATTCTATTCTAATATTAATGTCAAAATTTGGACGATTGAGTTTTAAACACCTTTGACTATTCGTGCATACCCCTATCAAGCAGTACTGCCAGAGATTTGTGGCTTTTCTGCACTTACTTGTTAATCTGGATCAAGGAGCTGTCAAGAACATGTCGCATGCACAGAAGTTGCACAGATTAAGATTGTGCTAAGGGCTCACCAAATGTGGTCTACATCCATGCTAGCACCCTTTGGCAAACATTTGCAAATGCCTCTGCCTGCGGTTGATCCAGATCCAGCTACTATGACTCTTGCTAATACAAATGAACTGAGGTATGTGCAGAAAGGGCAAGGACAGAAGAGACTCTGAAGAGGACCACAAGGGATCCTAATCCTGATTACAAAAGAGTGCAGAAGGCCTTTTCCCACCCTAGGTTCCCTTAATGACACGAGACCAGCTCATGTGTGGAATTTCACGGGACCACTTAAGCCCCACACACCTTGGAAGGAAATAAAGATCTGCACCATCCAGTATGACTCCAAGGGTGTTTTTCCACTGTCACTAGAAGTACCCATTAAGTACCCATTATTGGGTACATAATGGCATTTTTGTACTCATTAATGGGTACTTAATGAGTACTAGTGACAGTGGAAAAACACCCCAAGAGAAAACTTTTTACCCTGTGTGTGGATGCAATAAGCTTTCACTAAACATGGTCCAGTCGAATCATACCTCAAAATGCAGAATTTGTGCTCCAGCTTTGCCTGGAGGTAAAGCTGGAGAGAACAGATTTTCTTTCTTTTTCACTTTTTAAGCCTGTGAGTCCTGACCATTCAGAATGAATGGCTTTAGAGCCATACCCGGACAGAAAAATCAATGTTTCATATCAGGAGGCTTCAGGGGTTAGACTCCCATGTTCATGTCAACAAGGCTATTGGTTTTCTTAATACGCCAAAGTTAGCATTTCCACATTGCAGGAACCCATTGCGGTGACTTGCTTGGTCAAAGTTGAGCAAATGAATTTTCCCGTGACCAGGGTGGCCAAATGTTTTAATGCTTCCCACAGAATGAAATATACCTCTGTATGTGTTTTTGAAAGGGGAAAAACTAGTTCTAACGTTGCAAAGGGGATTTCTGCTGTTGCAAGGGGGGGGGGGAGTGGCAACAAGTGCCAGTTGTTTAAGATTAGTTGGAAGTGGAGACAATCACAAATATTTGTAACATTTGATATTCGTTATGAATATTTGTAGGAATTCAGACATTTGTATACAAGTCGAATGTTACGACATTCATACGTTGACATTCATATTCGTACAAATGCTTCAGAACATTCATGAACTGGGGAGGTGAGAAAGCAAGTCACATATGCAACAGGTCCAGAGTGCATTTGAGACAGATCGAGAGTGGATTGAGAGTGGATTCAGGGCAGATTTGACGCTTTCAGAGTGGATATGTTACGGGTAGGGACATGCACAAATATTCACAACATTTGTTATTTGTATGAATTCAGATGAATTTGAACATTTGTACATGAGTCAAATGTTACAATATTCATACACTGACATTCGTATGAGTAGTGCAAACATTTGTACAAATAGTTTGGACATTTGTTAAATTGGGGATATGGGAAAGCGGCTGTGCCAGACATCTGCAACAGATCTAGAGTACATTCGACATGGATGTACTCTAGAGCATATTAAAAGTGAATTCAGGTTGGGTTTGAAGCTTTCAGAGCAGATTTGTTACGGATCTTGGATACATATCAGATACACATTCGTTCATATCAGATATTTATTTCTTTGTATCGGATACGTATTTGTTCGTATTAATATTCATACAAATTTGTACAAATACATCCATATTGAATAGAATTTTACCACATTCAAAAGCATGTATTCGTATCAATACAAATGTTGGAACATTCAATTGCTTATGAGTCAAATGTCAAAAAACACTTTGTGTACATCCTTAGTTCTGGGATGTATCGGATACATATGCGTTCCTATTGGATATCCGTACGAATTTGGATGAATACATTTATATTGAATAGAATCTTACCCGCATTCAAAGGGGATCTATTCAAACAAACATACATTTTCTTACATTGGAAAGAAATCAAATGCAAAAAAAAAAAAAAAAACACGCATTTGTGCCCATCCATAGATGGAAGTGGTGAACACGAACCACCAAATACAGTAAAACAATGAATAAATAAAGCCAATTTTGTGGTATATGATTTATTTGTTAGTGCATTTTAAAGGCCTCCCCCCTTTAAACAAAAGCTACCCCCACAGTGGCTTCCAAAATATTTATAGCGGTGCTGTATCTGCACTCAGTCTTTCAGACTAATGTTTAGGATGCAGAAGGCAAATCGGCTGACGAAGGGGGGAGGAGAAGCAAAAGTCAGGGATTTCTTGCAGTCACCCATTGGAACGTGATGACTCGCCTGCAGTCACAAAATGGGTGATGCTCCCATCTAGCAACTCTGCAGCTGGGCTCAATGGTCATTTTCTCTTTCATGCAAATTGTGGTTCAGAGTCCAGTGATGTGTATGTTCTCCATTACATCCAGTAGGATAGAATGTCCCGGTGGTTTGCATAGAATATAGCCTGATAGTATTCCCCCTACTTTTCTTATACCTCTTCTCAACTTTTCCACCACTTTCTTTTGGACTACTTACTCATCCACCCCCAAAGCACAATGGCTGATTTTGTTTACAGTAGGTAAAAGTGGCTCAAAAGCAGCTTCAAGGTAACACCTGCATGCTAGGGACTTAATCCTCATTATGGGTCAGAAAATGCACTCCCAAAATTCACGCTCCATCCTTTAATGGAATTAAATGTGGGATGGGAAACCCTAGTGTCTGCACTAAACCACATCTAAGCAACCTTTTATCTGCTTCCCTTTTGGCCCTAATCCCAGAATAAGGACCTTTCCTCTGCATGCCGGTGCAGACTATGGCAGGCTCCAGGGCTGGTGTTCCCAGCAAGGTATCACTGCCTCTGCAAGATGGTTCAGCCTACAGAATAGTTCATCCAACCCCAAGGATGAACACATGTAGATGCAGCTTTTCACTCCTCTGGTCGTAGATTCTGTCTGAATATAAAAAGGCAGTGGGAAAGGCACAGTTCATAATGGTTGAGTGCATTATCATCTGTTCAGTTGTAAACTGTGCTAGACTGAATCCTCTGACACTTAACTATTTTTTTAAAAAAGCCAATTATGTGATACAGTGACTCGAGTTTTGGGTTAGGGCCAAGGGACTAGGACTCAGATCTGCAGTCATCCATCTTACCAAATCATGGGCAGTTTCGCACTTCTCTTCCCATCTTCTGGATGGGAAAGGAGTACAATGACCCAATGTTAACTAGTGTTTACACTTGCAAACACTAAGTAACAACAGCCTAAGCCCTGCATGATTGGTCACTCACCTGTGACCGAGCCCAGGGCTGGCCCTCTTCTGGGCACCGCCATTTTGGTTGTGACACCCTCCACAACTGTGCATGTCAGCACAGTTGCCATGATGACACTGATGCTCTGCAAATGCTCAGTCGTGTCTATGGTCAATTAAATCATGTCCCACACCTTTACCAACATTAACCAAAAGCTTACCTGAAGAGTTCAGTGGTGTGACCGTTTGTTCTATGTCTGGTTTCCTGTGGTCAGTGGGTGGGTGGGCGGTGTCTGCACAGATGCGGTGGTGGCTGCGGCCGTGTTCGATTGCTGAGCTCTGATGTGACTGGACCTCTGATTCTGGGACCATGAAAGGAGTGTATTGGGCATGCACGTTCAATCACAGCCATGTTAGGTCACACACCCGGTTGCTGACATGATTGGCCGCAATATGCCCTTGCTCAAACATGTTCCTCTTCAATGGCAGCCAATTGCAGTAGCGAGGAGGTGGAACTTCCATCTTCAGACACAGTGGCGCAGGCTGATAAACAGGAGGACCATTCACACTTCTGGCTGGTAATGGACACTTACCCTAATCAGGTAAGTGTGAAAAGGCCCCAGGTCTGCCTCAACCATCTTCCATCCCATGTTGCTTTTTAGGATATATATCTGTAAAGCATTGACATAACACTCAGTTTTTAAAAATTTCCAGGATAAGGTAGAACAGTAAAACTAGAAAACAAAATTAATACCTTGCCACGTTATAAAAATGAATGCCTTTATAAAATAGGTCAGATCATGATGGAATATAAAGAAGCCTGCAGGTCTGAGTTTATCAGTCTGGTCTGGTCAAAGCAGTGATTGGATGCTGTGCTTTCACTCATAAGAGGTGATGACCGCAACCAGCCTAGATAGAAAGGATTAGATCAATTCATGGAGGACAGATGTATCAAAGGCTACTAGAACTCAATGGCCTAAGTAATGCCTCCAGATTGGAGAAACAGGCAGGATGGCTCTAAAGACCATTTTCACGGAATCAAGAGCAGGTGGTTGTTTTTTCCTTTGTCTTCTGCTCGAGATGCTCAGAAGCAATTGGTGGGCCACTGTGTGAGACAGAACTCTGGGCTAGAATAGCTGTGGCCTGTTCCAGCAAGGGTCCTCTTATGTTCTTATGACTATGAAGTGCCCCCCCCAAAAAAATATAGGACTGAGGGTGCACAAGGTGTGGAGTCAGCTTGTGGAGCACTTCTGTTGAGGGCTATGGGAGCAGGTGAACCTTTGGTTGGAAACCCGGCTTTCGCCTTATCAAAATGCACCTGGTCCATTGCAGACTGCATTGTTTGTAGACACCAATTGACAGGGGGCCAGACAAACAACTGCAGGTGACAACACAACCATCTTGAGATCCCAATCCTAACTTTATCTGGTGATGGCTGGGCCATCTTTTCAATCTACTGAAAGAAGCTTCTCCTTACTTGGCAGGTAAGGGAAAAGCAATGGGTGCTGTAACAGCTTTGTAACTAGGGTCAGCAGACAAGATGGCGCCCTCATTTGTTTGTGGGTCTTAGTTGACCCAGAGGGACATGATGACACGGCTTTTGTGCTGTAGCTTGATGTCTAAGAAGTAGGGATGTGCACAAATATTCAAAATGTTCATTATTCATACAAATTTGTACATTCGTATTCAAATCGTATATCCGGACATGTGAATCTCCGAATTTAAACGAATATGAATATTTAGAGTTATTCGTATGAATAATTTGGACATTCATATCCATACGGGTACATACGCATCTTGTACGAACCCATATGCATGTTATACACATCTGTACGGGATGAAAATGGGATGCATACAGATGTTTATGGGATGCATATGTACCTGTAGAGATATGAATGGCCGAATTATTTGAACGAATACATATGGATGTATTTGTATAGATTCAAATGTCCAAACGTTTGTTTTTCCTTATTTGTACCAATTTGGATTTTCAAATACTTGATTCATTATGAATCAAATGTCAAAAATTGCCTTCCTGCACACTCCTACTAAGAATGCCTTTAATCCTAGTATCAATTCCTGTTGAAGTGGGAAAGGCAGCAGACCCAACAGGCGCAATAGCAAACCATATGTTGCAAATTTCTTACTTCAAGTTCAAACTCAGCCAAATATCATTGCACTAGACTATATGCTGTAGCATCTTTTCATAAAACTACTTAATTTGATGCCTTCTTTTATGCACGCCCCCCCTTGCCAGGGATATTTCTGGTGGGCTCCCCCCCTTTCCCTTCCAATTCCCTCCCTTCCTTGAGCTCTGCTGTCTTCCGTGACACAGTGCTAACAGCGAAAGCACCAGGGGCTACCGTGAGCATTGCTCACCCAGAGCAATCGGATGAAAAGGCAGCGCAGATGTAATTTGTTTTCAATGGCTGTTTCAAAAGAATAATTGTGGTGACATTGTGGGATCAATATTATGGATTTTTGTTTTCAAGTACACTGTATGTGTGGTGCTAAGGGGAGGCAGGAAATATAGCACTGCAGCTGGAATACAATAAAAATGGATTGAGGTCTGTGGGTATTGCCGGCTGGTAGCCATCACAGGTTTGGAACATCATTGGTGGGATTAGAGACCTTGTCCTCTGGGTTGGCACTTGATTGTGAGCATGGGAACGTCTGCTCCTTCTCTCCTTCCCTCCTTTAGGGACCTGTTTACTGAAGTTGTACAAACCAAACCTAGCCGTGATACTGTAATACTTCGGTGGTTTTTGTAAGACTAACAAGTGGCAAAGGTAAGGAAATTGGGATTTAGGTACATTTACGATGTCATGTATTTTGGCATGCTGCTAATGTAAAATGAGAAGCAGCCATGCCGGAGCTGCGTGTGAGCGATCCTTGTGCCGAGGTGAGCTTTTCCATGCAATTTCTGTTCTTTGTCTCTCTAGGCCACCAGCCTAGATAAAAACCTCTTTAAGGAGCCGGAGAGCTGCAAAAACACTTGCACACCTCCGGAGAGCTGCCGGCTGATAGAGCTTTCTTGGAACAATATGGTGAGTGTCACTTAAAATACCAAGAGGAATATGATGTGGTGATCAAGGACTTCCTGCTTTAGGATTTCCATGTATTAGAGTAACTAGGCGTTTAAAAAAAAAGACAAAAGAATGTAGTTCCCATGGTGAAAATTATATTAACAAAGAATTAGTAATAAAGCTGAATAAATGTAATGAAATGTGAAAGGCAGAGCATAGCTAGTTCCCCCCTCCCCCTCCATCTTTTGTAATTAGGATGTGAAAGAAATAGAAATTCAGGCAAAACACCTTCCTCATTATCAATTCAGATGCTATAAATGGGAAGCCTTGGATTACTGTTTGCATCTCGGATAGCAGAAGACACAGTTCCTACTATCTGTCTGTCTGTCTGTCTGTCTGTCTGTCTGTCTGTCTGTCTGTCTGCCTTCCATTTTCTCCCTCTGACTTCCAGGTTAAACTGTATTGGGGATCTTGCTGTCTTTACTGCTAAAGCAATATAGCAAAGGATCCAGGATTGTCCCTTTTACAGCTTGGTATGGTCCAAAGGGAGGCTCACCCCGTGCTAGTATGATCCGCTTTGGATAGAACATTTCTGGACTAGGAGGCCCAAAATAGCTGCCTAGTTCAGAATACTGAAAGACCTTTTTAAAGGATCTAACAGCTGCTAAACGAGATCATGGAAGCATGTGAATGCAGCATGACTCTGTGGTCCAATTTTTTGCTAGGGGGGCCATGTGTACCACCAAAATGGATCCCCCTGGGGCTCTGAGCCTGGAAGATTTATAACTGGTCATTAGAGCCCTCAGAGCAGCTTCAAAACCCATGGAGGCAATCCCCAAATAGCTGTCCAAATATGGATAGCCTTGTTCTGGTACTGCTAGACCACTGCAGCTTGTACACTGCTCCAGCTACTTCAATCCTACTGGAGCAGTCCAGTAAAGGTAAGTGTGAAAAGGTCCTAGGTCAGATTATCTATTTTCCCAGACTGTGCCAACGTTGCACATTACAGAATGTTTGGTTTGCAACTACCATTCAATCCAGAGACATCATACTGTTGAATATGGACCTTTTTGCACTTGGCCTTATTCTGGAATATATCCTAGAATATTTTTCATTATTATTATTTACATTTCTATCCTGCCCCACACTCAAAGGTCTCTGGGTGGGTAACAACCTTAAACCAGATTAAAACAAAGTATACATTAAAAGACTTTAAAAAAGAATTCAACAAATATAAAACAATACACAGTATGTTTAAAATAATAGTGTCGGTACTGGGGGGAATATGGGCCCGCTGCTCAAACACTAATGTAGGTTATTCAGATATATTCCAGAGCCAAGTGTGAAAAGGGCCTAACCTTCCCCTTTGAGCATTTGGTTGGCAGCTGATCTTGATTTTCACTTATTTTTGGACTCTGTGCATGCTCTTGGTCTCCTTAACTTGCCATGGGCAAGGAGAGAGCAACAGAAAGGATACCATTGTAGGAGTCTATTACAGGCCCCCTGGACAAACAGAAGATATGGATGACCTCTTCCTAGACCAGATGGCTAAACTTTCATGAAAGCATGACATAGTGATTATGGGAGACTTTAACTACCCAGACATTTGTTGGGAATCTCGCTCAGGAAAAAGTCACAAGTCTAATAAGTTCTTATCCTCTCTCGCTGACAATTTCATGTACCAAAAGGTGGTGGAGGAAACAAGAGAATTGGCTATCCTTGATCTAATTCTTACCAACAGAGAGGAAATGGTTGAGGATATCAGAGTTTCTGGGGCATTAGGAGGCAGCAATCATGTTATCCTTGAATTCTGGATAATAAGGGAAGGAAAGCATGAGAGGACTCAGACTTCAAAGTTGGACTTCAGACGGGCAGATTTTGATGGACTCCGGAGGAGGTTAGGAGGGATCAAATGGTTAAATGTACTAAAGGATAGAAATGTCCAAGAAGGATGGGATATTTTGAGAAATGCAATATTTGAAGCGCAATCATTAACAATTCCTCAAAGAAGGAAGAATGGAAAACATCTAAAGAGACCAGGGTGGATAAACCTAAAACTTAAAAACTTGATAAAAAAGAAAAAAGAAATGTTTAAGAAATGGAAGGAGGGATACATATCTAAGGAGGAATATAATGAAATCAGTACAATCTGCAGGGCAAGTATCAGAAAAGCTAAAGCTAAAAATGAACTGAGGCTTGCAAGAGAGACTAAAAACAATAAAAAAGGGTTTTGGGGATATGTCAACAGCAAAAGAAAAGTCAAAGAGGTTTTGGGAAGTCTGCAGGGAGAGAATGGAGAAGTGATCGAAAGTGATCTTGAGAAGGCAGAGATTCTGAACTCCTATTTTGCATCTGTTTTTTCCAAGAGGGATAATGTACATGCAACAGTCCTTCACTGTACTGATGAAGGACTAGGAGAATCAAGACACAAAATCAACACTGAGAGAGTAAGGGAACGCTTAGCTAACTTAAACGAATTTAAGTCCCCAGGTCCAGATGGATTACATCCTAGGGTACTGAAGGAATTAGCAGAGGTAATTGCTGAACCACTTGCTGTAGTCTTTGAGAAGTCATGGAGAACAGGAGAAGTCCCAGACAATTGGAGAAGGGCAAACGTTGTTCCTATCTTCAAAAAAGGGAAGAAGGTAGACCCAGGGAACTACAGGCCTGTTAGCCTGACTTCAATACCAGGAAAGATTCTCGAACAAATTATTAAACAACACATATGTCAGCATTTGGATAGGAATTCAATAATTAACAGTAGTCAACATGGGTTTGTATCAAACAAGTCGTGTCAGACTAACTTGATTTCATTTTATGACAAAATCACTGAATGGGTTGATCAAGGAAATGCAGTAGACATAGTATTTCTTGATTTCAGCAAAGCATTTGACAAAATGTCTCATGCGGTCCTCATTGAAAAATTGATCAAATATGGGTTTGACAAGGCAACTATAAGGTGGATTCAAAACTGGCTTAGTAATCGTACTCAAAGAGTGGCTTTAAATGGCTGCACATCCAAATGGAAGGAAGTGTCAAGTGGAGTACCACAAGGTTCTGTCCTGGGCCCAGTTATGTTTAATGTTTTTATAAACGATCTGGACGAGGGAGTTGAAGGGAAACTGATCAAATTTGCTGATGACACAAAGCTAGGGGGGATTGCAAACACCAGAGAAGAGAGAGAGAGGATTCAAAAAGATTTAGAGAAACTCGAACAATGGGCTGCAACTAATAAAATGGTATTTAACAAAGAAAAATGCAAGGTTCTGCACCTGGGCCAGAAAAATGAAAAAAGCACATATACAATGGGAGGAATTCGGCTGAGCAGCAGCACATGTGAAAAAGACTTGGGTGTCCTGGTAGATCATCAACTGAACATGAGTCAACAGTGCGAGGCAGCTGCAAAAAAGGCAAACGCAATCCTGGGGTGTTTTAGGAGAAGCATAGAGTCCAGATCACGTGAAGTTATTATCCCCCTCTACTCTACCTTGGTCAGACCTCATCTGGAGTACTGTGTCCAGTTCTGGTCACCCCAGTTTAAAAAAGACGCTGACAAGCTGGAGCAGGTTCAAAGGAGAGCTACCAAGATGGTGAACGGTCTGCAAACCATATCCTATGAGGAATGGCTTAAGGAACTAGGAATGTTTAGTCTACCAAAAAGAAGACGGAGAGGAGACATGATAGCTGTCTACAAATACCTCAAGGGTTGTCACAAGGCAGAGGGATCAGCCCTGTTCTCACTCTCTCAAGGAAGGACTAGAAACAATGGGGTGAAACTGCAGGGGAAAAGATTTAGTTTAGATGTTAGGAAAAAATTTCTAACAGTAAGAGTGATCAACCAGTGGAACAGGCTGCCACGGGAGGTCGTTGGTTCCCCTTTGATGGAGGTCTTCAAGCAGAGACTGGACGGCCATCTGTCTGAGATGGTTTAGGAGATCCTGCCTTGAGCAGGGGGTTGGACTCGATGACCCAGGAGGTCCCCTTCAACTCTACCATTCTATGATTCTATGATTCTATGATCCTATCCTTGCTATGCTCATGAGTCCCAGCTGTGATGGTTGAATGTTCAGGTCTTTGGAGAGTTCTAGGTTACAGAGGTTAAGCTTTGGCATTACGTCCTACTCAGAGTGGTAGCATCTCTCCAGGGTCTCAGGGAAAAGTCTGACCTATCACCACTAACCCCCTGCCCCAAGGCAGAGGCAGCAGGATGACAGAGAAGGGAGGAGGAGGAGGAGGAGAGTTGGCTTTTATGATCTGCTTTTCTCACCCTTCTGTTCTTCTCCCCACAACAGACAACCTATGAGGTATCTGGGGCTGTGAGAGCTCAGAAAGAGAGCTGTGAGTAGCCCAAGGTCACCCAGCTGGCTTTTTGAACGGTTGCAGAATCAAACCAGGAAACCTTCAGATAAGAGTCTGGCATTCTAGTCACAGGACCAAACTGGCTCACAAGGACAAAGCAACGCTTCATTTCTGATGTCACTAGAAATGTGCACGGATAGGCATTAATGTTTTTTTGACATTCTATTTCAACCAAATACCCCAAAACCTGATTTGATTTGAATCTTTTAAATTCAAATGTAACAAGATTTGATTAGTATTTCCCAAATTTGAATCTATTCGTTCAATTTTTTTAAAATCAAATCTGCACATACGAATGTCAACAACATTCGTATGGGCCCATACGCATCTTCCCCACATCCATACACGTCCAATTGACAGGGGGCCAGACAAACAACTGCAGGTGACAACACAACCATCTTGAGATCCCAACCCTAACTTTATCCCTTGTATATCTGGTGATGGCTGGGCCATCTTTTCAATCTACTGAAAGAAGCTTCTCCTTACTTGGCAGGTAAGGGAAAAGCAATGGGTGCTGTAACAGCTTTGTAACTAGGGTCAGCAGACAAGATGGCGCCCTCATTTGTTTGTGGGTCTTAGTTGACCCAGAGGGACATGCTGACACGGCTTTTGTGCTGTAGCTTGATGTCTAAGTAGTCTAACTATACGTATCAGTATAGTTAGTATAGTCAGTATAGTTAGTTAACCCATATGCAATCAGTATAGTCAGTATAGTTAGTTAACCCATATGCAATCAGTATAGTCAGTATAGTTAGTTAACCCATATGCAATCAGTATAGTCAGTATAGTTAGTTAACCCATATGCAATCCGTTTTCGTCCAGTACGGATCCGTACAAATGGGAAAAAGGTGGATCTTCAAGTACGCATCATCTGGATATGAATGTCTGGACCAGTGGTTCCCAAAGCTGTCTGGGCTACGACCCATCTAATATAAGTTTACCAACTCGGGACCCACCTCTAGGAAATTTAACCGTTACCAATATGAATAAAGGACTTTTCAAATGACAAAGAAAGTTTTAATACATTTCTTTTATTACTTAATTAAATAATTACATCAAAAAAGTTATTTCAAATACGGTTAAATTTCCTAGAGGTGGGTCCCAACCCACAGTTTGGGAAACCCTGGTCTGGATAATTCGAATGAATAGATCTGAAGTTTGAAATTTGATTAGAATGTTTACATTTGAATTTTGTGACATTCTATTTCAGTTTGAATGTCAAAATTCGGCCCATTTGATTGGATTTCGAATGCCTAGGAATATTTGTGCACATCCCTAGTTTAGATTGGCCCAACTGTCATAAATTAAAAAGAAGGGACCAACATCAAGTGGTATAGATGGGAAAGGAAATTGGTCCTTTAGGCTGGAACACTTCTCGAATCTGCACACAGGCCTTCTGTTTTCCTCCATAATATTTGCACTGGCAATCTATGTGTCAGGCATGGCATGCCTGCCAAGAATGTCTTATTTGGAAAGGGACTCTTATTCTTATATGGAACTTGTAAATACTCTGTTAGCCAAGTGGCACCAATTCTGTAAACAGTTACTTTTAAGAGGGAAGGTTGGAGATTGGGCAACTGTGAAAAGAACTGATACTTTAGGGAGAGAAGGCCGGGGATTGGAGAGGTGTACATAAGACTGGTTGTTTTGCTAATAGTAATGTTGCATAAATGGGAGCAGCCTGACCAGAGAGGTACTCTGGCGAGGTGCATTTATCTTCATGACCCAGATTTTAGTGAGCCGGTTTGGTCTAGTGGTTAGGGAGCCGGACTCTCATCTGGGAATATCGGGTTCAATGCTGCACTCCCCCATGAAGCCAGCTGGGTGACCTTGGGCTCATCACAGCTCTCTTCTGAGCTCTCACAGCCCCACCTACCTCACAGGGTGTTCTGGTGTGGGGAGAAGAATAGAAAAGCTTTGTCAGCTGCTTTGAGTCCCCTTAAATGGACGCCTCCTCCTCCTCCTCCTCCTCCTCTTCTTCATTGAGCTGAACAAATAATGTTTGTTTCTACTACCTCTGAGAGTGGTGGTCTGCCAATCTTGGACTGTGCATCACAATATAGAATGGGAAGATGGGCTTAAGGGGATGAATGGTGCAGCAGCAGCAGCAGCACAGGATGATGAGATCTAATGCGTAATATCCACTCCCATGGGTGTGATGATACAAAAAATAATCCAGAACTCAGGATTAGGGATGTGTATGAATATATTTTTGTATTTGATTCTAGTGTTTTCCCTCAAATTTATTATTATTTTTTTTAAAAAAAATTAATCGCAAGGAGAAAAGCACCTAAAAAAAGAAGGAGACATGGAGGTGAGGGAGCAGGCTTAAAAAAGAACCGCAAACACACAGCCTCACCTCCCTTGAGTGAAAGAATGGCATCCAATAAGAAAGGACATAGATTTGAGGCGGCAAATGGGGTGGAGAGGCAAGAGTTCCATGGAGGAGGCTCAGGCCGATCTGGGAAAAATGTGTGAGCAATACATCCCAGAGCGAGAATGGGCTGAGGACAACCTATAACGATCTAGGTGTGACCAGCACTGGTACGACCTCAGTTCAAATTATGAATAGGGTGTCCTGTCTCATATAGGTATGATCAGGGGCATGGATAGTGATGTGGAAAAGTCACTTGTACTCTGCAGCAGCATGAGAATGGCAGGTCCCTAGTCCAAGATACCATCCAGCAGAAGGCTCAGTGCAGAAAGGATTATTATTTAAGTCTACTCTACATAGGACTGCTGAGAGAATAAAGTAGAAGGGCAGAAAGTAGGAAAAGGTGGCGTGCTAAACAATTCACTTCCTTCTTTACCAGGTTTTCCAAGCCATTTTTTAGATATTAGTACCAAACTCTGGCAAAATCCAGTACTATGGATAGTCTTAACCGTAGTGAGAATAGCACTAGGCATAATGCTGAAAATCCCTTTACTTCATAATCAGAAAGGAGGCCCGAAAAGGACAGGTTTCCGTTTGGCTACAGCCATATTGGAGCCAGGAACAAAGCATTGCATTTTGCAAGGTGTGGGTTGAGGGTTGTTTATTTTGATGACTTTTAGACAAATAAATGCAGAATTCCAAGGAGCTGCCATATATTAGCATAATGGCCAAGATGCAAGCTGAATTTGCACAATAATAGATAACATTAAGGTGAACGTTACACCAGTGTTCTTGTATTTTAAGTCCCAGTGTGGCAGTCAACTTAAGATGCCTTGTAGTTCATTAAATGAGCAACTGGAAGCAGCAAATCTAAGCACTGTGCACTGCAGCAGAAAACATTGTTTTATTATTAGGTTTTATACATGTGCATTATTCTTGGAGAACCATCATTTTTTATGAAAACTTTTATTAACATCCCCAAAATGATGCCCTCTGTCTCCCTCCACTGCCCCTTCTTTGTGATGTTCCTATCAATCCCGAGGGTGGTAACCTGTTTATGTTTGGTTGCTTTTTTTATTATTATTATGTAAAACAACAGTTACACACAGCAAACGAGATCACTATGCTGGATTTCGTATTATATCACTAGTCGGGCACTTCCCAAGCACCTAGGACTGCGTGATGTATCGGCAAATTATGCGAGCAGACCCCAATAAAGTGGCTTTTTGTAGTTGGCAGATGGATATTTTGTCAATGCCAATGGTTTTTAGGTGCCCGCTGAGATCTTTTGGCACCGCGTCCAGTGTGCCGAGGATGACTGGGACCACTTTCACTGGTTTTCGCCAGAGACGCTGAAGTTCCATTCTTAGGTCTTCATATCTGGTGAGCTTCTCCAACTGTTTCTCCTCAATTCTGCTTTCCCCTGGAATAGCAACGTCAATGATCCACACCTTCTCTTTCTCAACAATTGTAATATCAGGAGTGTTTTTATTATTATTATTATTATTATTATTATTATTATTATTATTATTATTATTATTATTATTATTATTATTATTATTATTATTATTATTATTATTATTATTATTATTATTATTATTATTATTATTATTATTATTATTATTATTATTATTATTTTGCCTTTGTAGAAGTAATAAGCTGCTGGAGAGAGGTACTGATTCACAGATCGTACTGGAGATACTTGCTTCTCTTTCTTTTAATGTACTCCTCCTCAGGGGACAGCAATGACAGGTTGTAATCTTGGCACGCTAAGTTTTCCTGACAAGGTTGGTTTGTTAACGCAGATCATTTAATCTCGTCAGCCCACCTTTCGGCAAGAGCGGCATAGCAGGAAACAACGTTATGAGCAAGGCGATGATCCAAAAGATGATGCCGGAACCTTTGATAGGCCCCCAGATTGATATCATTGGGAATATCAGATTGGTATCAGACATTTGCACAGAATGGCGGTGGGGGGGGAGACAGCTAGCATTGTTTTATCTAGCACTGCAATGGAAAAGAAGATGGGAAGTTGTCCCCCCACATTTTTAACCGATTAAAGCCAACGTTTCTCCATGTGCTATGTCCTGCTCCAGTGAATTAAGTATCCCAGGGCTTTCCTTTAAATGGCTCTTTTATTCAGCAAGATAATGGGAAGCTTGTGCATTGCTAAATCAGGCCTGTTTTCTTAGGAATGTTGCCATCAGGGGCACTTACAATTTGTCAGAGGAAATGCAGAACATCGCTACAGGAGTCTGTTTTAAAGGCCATCATTTCTCCATAAGGTCTTCCTAAGGTCATGATGCAGCCCCTACTCCTTTCCTTTTCCCCTCCACCACTTGGGAACCTTCTGATTTATTAGGATTGCGCAAGTCATGTCTTCTGCCGGCTTGAATCTGCAGTGGGAAAATCTCCTCCCTCTTTTCAAAGAAAAGGAAAGGGGAGGAATCGTAGAAGGTTTTCAAGCCCAGGCGGAGGGGCGTGTGATGAGGAACATCAGGGAGAGGCAATATGGGTGGATTTGCAGACCCTTTATCCATTGATTTTGCACAAAACCAATCTGCTCTCCTATTCAGCTCTAGCCCACAAACATTTCTTGATATTAAATGATAAATGACTCTTCTAGGCACTGCAGATTCTGAAGTTTGGAGGTTAGAGGGGTGGGAATAACTCAAGACTTTTTCAGTGACCAAAGACTGATACTTCAATGAGATAGAGGGGAGGGAGGGAGGGAGGGAGAGAGAAACCACAATTAGGGATGTGCACAAATATTTGTGACATCCAGAATTCATATGAATATGTATGAACTTGTAGATTTGTGGACAAATCGAATAGGGCCTAATCAGATTATCCAGTATTCATAGAAGCTTCTGTCAAAGCTTTGGTGGATACCAGATGTCCCTGAGTCTCCCCCCTCCCGGGCCTCCCCCTCGGGTCTTATGTCCTCCCAGGGCCTCCAACCCTCCCAGGGCACCCTCTCCTTTTGAGGTGTGCTCCACTGGCATCCTGCTCTCTTCCTGTGCTCTCTAGAGCCCAAAAGAGGCCTTCTGGAGTCCAGAAAAGGCACTTCCACTTCTGGGGTCAGGCGCCCAGAGGTGGACTGGCTCTGTAATCTATCAAATAAGTATTCAATCATGGAGGAGGAGGAATGGCCAAAGTTGACTAGCACTGGTTAACGTTGGTTAATCACACTGCTTTCCCAGCGTGAGGATAGGAAGTACACAAACGCCTCAGTTCTATATCTGTACTAGCACTCTTTAGCACACATTTGCTGTTCTAAAGTTTTCAATCCACCCTACAAACAACAGAGGGAAGACTATTCTAGATGGGGGGCGCCACCACAGAGAAGGCCCAACTCTGTGGGTAGCCATTAGATGGCATTCATTGATTTGTGGTATCTGCAGCAGGACTTCCACTGAAGATCTTAATGATCTCCCAAGCAGTGGTCTGCCAAATACGTTGTAAAGTAGGAGAAAACTCTCCACCTTCCGCCAGTTCCCATACGTATACAACAAAAACAAGATGTGTATGGGATAAAACGGTATGCATATGGATGTGTTCGGATGCGTACAAGATTAGTATCATCAAATACGTATCAAATATTCATACAAATAGATACAAATGTATTCATATCGGTTCGAATGGCCAGACATTCATTTTTCTTTATTCGTACAAATTTGGATATTCAAATACTCAATTTGAATCAAATCAGATTTGAAAATTGCAAGAAAGAAAAGGTTTTTTTAGAGGTGGAATCTCTGGCATTAGTGCATCATGTTAAAAAATAAGATGCATACAGTGTGATGCATAAGTATCCGTACACATGCGAATGTCCAAATTATTTGTATGAACAATTCAAAATATTCATATTCATTCAAATACTAAAAACCTAATGTTTCGACATCCAATTCGAATTTGAATTTCTGAATTTGTCCAAATTTGATCGAATAACAAATATCTCGAATATTTTGCACATCCCTATTTCTTTCTGCATGGTAATCATCATCCATATAACTCCTTATTTAAATATGAATATCTGCTATCCAATTAATAAGGCCACCCTTTTGAATTACCATAAGATTTTAATCAATTAATTGAATTGATTAGTCATCTAAAACATTGAAGTCTTTGTATATGTTAATCTCTTTGGACGCTTTTTGAACATGGAGGAAGGAGACCTCCAGCCATGAAAATACTGGCTGAGGGTGAAAAAATAGAGTGGTAGGCTTGCCATATACTCCAAATATTTTTGTACTTCACTTCTGTTACTCCTGCCAGCATGGACAGTGGGCAAGAATAAGAACTGTGAACCAACAGAATTGAGAAAATACCACATTGGCTTTCCTGTAATAAATAAGCAAATTTAGTGCACTATGTCAGTTTGTATCTCTTAGGATGTAATCAGCCAGGGGTTCTTCAACTTGTTCTTTTAGGGAAAAAAATGTCCAGGCATCAGACAACCAAAAAGTGCCTTCCTTTTTTTTCTTTTGCCATACCAGTCTTCATTCAGCTCCAAATCAGGGAACGTCTCCTCTGACAGCAGCCGCTATCTATTGATTGACTAACAGTTTGTCTACGTTTTCTTCTCTTTGATTGGTAAAATGACCATAGCAATGGTTTCCATTCTGTGGTTGGCTTACTTGCTTTTATTTCGTTAATTCCAGACTTCTGAAAATCCAAAACTTCAGAACTCTGGACTTCCTGATATAAAGTTATATCATATCTGGAAATATCCATGTTTATGATTGCTTCTAATTGCTGTGACACATTTTGGGTTGTCCTTGTTCATTTGTTCACTCTAACAAGTCTGCAGAGGTTGTTTATGCCACTTGCTTCTGCATGTGTACAACAACCTATCACAGGTTTACGTTGTTTTGGAAATAAAAACACTTTTGGATTTTCAAGTATATGAATAGGGGGAAGCTAGGTTACTTATATCTTCCTCTCAGGGCTCATGCAAGTTTCTCCCCAAAATGGACATTAATGAGGCTTGGAGAGAGACAACTCCAGTGCTCATAAATCTCACCCATTGCTAAGTTGACCTTTCTGAGGTGTTGAGACTCAAAAAGTCACATGCTGAGCATTAGGTAAGACTGAAAGTCATTCAGAAGGTGACTCTTTAACAGTGTCTGATTGTATATTATGTTTTGTACACCAGTCTTGGCTGATGGGGTCAGGACTGGGATGGGGCAGTGTGCAGTCTCTCAGCAAACCTTTAGAAGTGGGAAACAAAAATTCCCTCATCTCTGAAGCTGCAAGCCAGGAACATTCTCCTGTGGCCCTGTAAAAGGCCTCAAAAGTGAAATATGGAGCCCAGTGAAATGTCGCTGAACTCCAGAATGGAGCTGATCTACTCCTGCTGCCACTTTCTGTCCACATGGCGATGGCAGAAATGGAACCCAGCTTGTTGGAAGTGAGATCACACTAAAGTGGTTTTCTGCTGAAGTGCTTTTTGGTGAAGCTTCTATGCCCAGGAGCAGGCCATGGGTGGTGTCCAGCCAGACACCACACACTATGGGGGGGCCTGCCCCTCCTTTGGCATGCAATGCCCAGTGGACAAGGTGCAACTAGACCACAGTTGGTGTGGTCCTGGAGGACTGTGTAGTTTTCAAATATTAAAATATTCACTCAGCCCAAAACCTCCCTTGTACCAGTTATTAATTCTCAGCCTAATTTATGTCACAGGATTATTGTAGGAAAAACTGAAGGTGCTTTTTGTATAAAAGATGGAACATAATTCTATGAACGAATGAATGCAAATGCATAAATAAAGACTAGAATTCTTTTTGTCTAGCCAGAAGACATGGATTAGAAACAATAGTAGTTCAAAGGATCAGGACAGGACTGCAATGTGGTAAGGAAGAGAGGAAGGTCAGATTGCTAATCTCCTGTAGGGGTGTGAACAAATGCAATTTTTGGATTAAATTCAAATTGAATGTTCACATGTACGAATTCGAACGAATAGAGAAAAAAATGAATGTATTCAAATTCAAATCCGATTAGAATACATCTGTATCTATTTGTATGAATATTTGATTCCTGTTTGAAGATATGAATGTCAACAACATTTGTATGTGTCCGTACTCATCTGTACGCAGCCACACGCACCCGTATGCGACCGTACACATCCATACGCATCCCATTTTTATTCCGTACATATCCATACAAATGCATATGGACAGGTATATCCGTACATATACAAATGTCCAAATAATTTGTGCAAATATTTCAAAACATTCAAATTCATTCAAATGTTAAAAAACGAATGTATAGACACTCAATCAGAATTCGAATGTCTGAATTTGAATGAATTCAATCAAAATTTGAATGTTTCTAATATACTTGCACGCCCCTAATCTCCTGTTGATCTTTCTGAAATGTGTTTTCAAATCCTCAGTTGATCCCCAGTGTATGAAGTTGGGCAAAGGTATTTAGTAGGAACTCACCCCCTCCGCTGATATCCTTTGGTGCTGTCCAATGGGACCCTGCTGACTAGAAGAGTTAAAATGAATTTCAAAATGCTGGATGTGAGTTATAACAGCCACTTCCTTTATATGAAGAAAAGGAGAGGCCGATCATCATTCTTAATAATAGAAAAAAGGGAATTTGGTCAGGGTTTTATTTATTACCCACATTTATATGCTGATTATCTTCCAAAGAGCTTAAGACAATATGTATTATTCTTCCTCCTGTGTTTTATCCTCACAGTAATTACACATAGTAAGATAAACTGAGGCTGTGATCAGACACAGCCTCAGAGAACCCTTCGAGGTGGGATTGTTCACACTCCAGTCTGCCCCTCTCCCTTTCTGGAACATTCTGTGCTAGAAACAGTTGATTACAGAAGGGCCA
The DNA here is from genome assembly GCA_023333525.1 of Aspidoscelis tigris stejnegeri. Lineage (NCBI taxonomy): Eukaryota > Metazoa > Chordata > Lepidosauria > Squamata > Teiidae > Aspidoscelis > Aspidoscelis tigris. Next base: position 10,160,165 of record JALMGA010000013.1, read on the forward strand.
CACACTGTCTCTGAGGCACTTCTTTTGTTATGTCTAAACACAGCCTGAGCAAACTAGTCATACTGTGTGCTTTGTGGCTGAATTGGGCCGTGTCTCCTTTTCAAAATGGAGGTAGCTTTATCATGGGCATATTGGGGAGCACCATGCTCACCGCTGAAAATAATGCCTCCTTGGACCTTTCAGCACTTAGCCTTATTATGGATTGTATCCCAGAATAGGGGTTGCTGTCCATATCATCATGCAGGCTATGGCAGACACCAAGCAAGGCCTACCATAGCCTGCATAAGCATGCAGACGACAGACCCCTATCCCAAGATATATTCCATAATAAGGCCAAAATTCCAGATGTTTCCAAGGGCCCCTGATGAAAGGATTCTCCTGTCTGCCCAGCAGAGACATCTTTGAATGCTATTTGAATCTGGTTTGAACGCTTGCTACCAGTTGAGCCTACTAATTCCCAACAAATTCCCTATGAATCTTCTCTGAATGTGCCATATCTGTTCTGGATCCACTCTGAATCCACTGCAGCCACTTTCCCAACGCCTCACATTCACTAATATAACAAACCTAAAAATGAATGAATAGAAGCATTCGCTTTGCATCTGAATGTCGATCTTCGAATGTAGCCAGCATTTGATTCACAAGATCTCTACATTTAATTGCTTTTAATTAAATGGGTTTTAATGGGTTTTAATTGTAACATGCCCTGAGACCTCAAGATATTGGATGAGATATATATCCAATGAATGAATAAAATATCTGTTCTGCCTATGAGCCAGTTTGGTCCAGTGGTTAGGAAGCTGGACTCCTATCTGGGAATACTGGGTTTGATTCCATGCTCCTCCACAAAGCCAGCTTGTCACAGATTTCTTCTGAGTTCTGACAGCCCCACCTATTTCACAGGGTGTTCTGTTGTGGGGAGAAGAATAGAAAGCTTTGTCAGCTGCTTTGAGTCACCTTAAATGGATGAAAATAGTATGGTAGAAACACCAACCTTTCTTCTTCTTCTTCTTCTTCTTCTTCTTCTTCTTCTTCTTCTTCTTCTTCTTCTTCTTCTTCTTCTTCTTCTTCTTCTTCTTCTTCTACTACTACTACTACTACTACTACTACTACTACTACTACTACTACTACAACTACTTCCAGATCAGCTTCTGAAAGTGATGGCTGAGGGGCCCTTTGAAATTCCACAAACATTGTGATCCACTGTAAATAAAAATGTGGCTCATGAAGATCAAAGGGAAGCCTTCAATCAGAGCTTACTTGTGAATGATTTAATCAGCGGTAGGGCCAATGCCATAAATAAATTGGTAAGGAAGGTGGCCCCTGGGTGCTGAGATGGATTAAGGTAACCTGTGAGAAAGAGCAAGTTCTCATATTTCTATTCTAAGTTTCAGCTCAGCTAATTTCTACATCTTTCCTTGTTTTTAGGCCTTTCCCTTTTAGATTGTTGTAATTTTTGAAACAATTTTTTCTACCCAATAGATTATTTTTTATGTTGTTTCCATTATTGCACACATTTCACTGCATTTTTCCACCTATAATAGGCATTTCTATACTCATTTTTCATTAGAAAACTGTATATGGCATAATTAAGAGAAAACGACTGAAGAGCAAACTCCAAAACCTACTCAGTCGTGTTTAGACAAACGAAATGGCATATTCTAAGTGAATGACAGATGGAAGCACTTTAGTAATGCACAAAATAGCCACAGGTGTCATTTGTCCAACAAACTGATGGCCACAGAAGAATTGGCCAAACCAATCAATGCAAGTTTGAGGTTCCACCGTCTGAAAATTCAACAAGAAATTTTGGAATTCTTTCAACTGTGCAGATGCAGTGAAGTGAGTAACAACATGAGAAGAGGAGAACATTTCTGGATTAGAACATAGCACAAGACGTGCTTATGGAATATAAATTCTAATGTACCTTGATGCATAAGGCAGGGAGCTGATATGTTAGGTGTGTGCACGAATGCAACTTTTGGGATTCGGTTTGATTTGAATCGAATATCTGAAAATTCAGTTGAATTTCAGTCTTTAAAATTCCCAAATTTGATTCGAATTCAAACAAATTTGATTGAATTTCAAATGTTTAGAATATTCGTGCACATACCTACGCCACAGTCCCAGATCAAAGCGGAGCTCCCATTTGGGCATCTCCTGTCCCCATGCCCATCCTGCCAATTCTCAGTACCGGTCTTGTGGGGAGAAATTTGGCCTTTGCCCTGGATCAGGCAGGGGGGTAGGGGAGGAGAAGAAAGTCATCCAGTGAGAGACAAAGTGCCCCTCCCTCTTCCAACTACCATCACTAGGCGATGAACCATCTTCCCTGAGAGGAGTGGAGAAGAGGCAGCAGGCTGGGCTCTGCCATCTTGCTCCCAGCAGTGCCCCTCCCTCCTCCAACTGCTCCCATCAGAAGACGGCAAAGAGACTACGGCAGCTGATCCACCAGTTGAGAAAATGTCTGGTCCTGAGGCTGAGCAGGGTGGGGCTGATACCGGCTGACCATCTTTACCATCATCCAGTTTGTCATCAATGAAGAGAAAATTCAAAGTAAAGTTAATAGGAAAATTCCAGCAATAAGAAACAGAGAGAAAAACTGGAGCTGAAGAGCTCCAGTGCTGGCTTTTTGCTGTTCCCTGTTCCCTCCCACACCATTTTCCTTTTGTTTCTTGTCTCTTTAGATTGTAAGCCTGAGGGCAGGGGCCTGTCTAAGATTAATATAATATTGTAACCTGCCCTGAGACCTTCGGGTATAGGGCGGGATAGAAATACAAACAAACAAACAAAGTGGTAGAAAAGGGTGACTCAGAAGGTACTGAGGTAAATGAAGTGGAGATGTTTAGCTACACTGACCGGTGAACTCTGACAAAACTGAAACAGAAGCCCCCCTTGGCATGTCAAGAACACACTTTCATCGACAACAGGATGCAACCGGTTTTCTAACTGCCTTGTGCAGAAAAAGTTATGCGAGAGGATGCAGCATTTGACAACTGATTTATTTTAAGCAGATCCTCATTAAAATGGACACAAAGAAGGCATCCAAATGAACTCTGTCAAACTTCTTGCATGATCCAATCGACCGTAGGGGGGCTTGCACGTGTTTCCAACTTTTAATGTTCCATTGTGTTCTTAATCAACCACCTCTTTCCCTCTCCTGCTTGAAGTGCCCTAACAACTCTATCATTAAATTACTTGAATCATCACATGTCAGATGGTGCTTTTGTAAAAGTTGGCACGGTTCTACATCATTCATCGAAAACAGTGCAAAATGCCACCGTGATTGGCAAGGTACCTCTCGCACACAGATTTTCCACCCCTTTGTGCATTACAGTTTCTATACTGTTATATAGGCTGCATCTCCAGATTGCTTACTTAAATTTTGCTTTATTTAACATGAACAAGATTAACCATTTGGACAGCTCCGAAGATCTAATGTTAGCCTTCAATGCAGAAGTCTTTTTATCGGGTGGATCTCTGCTTCCCTCATGCAAAATGTGTGCTCTAATCTTCAACAGATTTAGCCTACAAAGCGTTCGACAAGAATACTTCATTAGAAATGGGAACACTTTTAAGATCGTTGGAAACACTTGCAATAAAAATGCAGAGGCAGTTTAAATGAAGGAATACACCCTGGAAGCTGAAATGACTCCCAAGCACATGCAAACACTCTTGTGACAAAAGGGGTTGCCTACTATGGAATAAAGGGTTAGAAAGTCACATTTAGTTGCCTTCTCGCTTTTCTTTGGGATCAGTGGTTAAATGGAAGGCAGAGGAAGACAAAGTGGTTGAACTGAAAGGCAGGTCCATTGTATCAAAAGATGTGCATAATTTTGTGGGATGACCCTAGCTCACTTCATCAGTGCCTATTAGGAGTGCGCACCAATTCAGTTTTTGACATTCAATTCAATTTGAATCAAATATTTAAATGTCTGAATATGTACGAACAGAGAAAAATGAATGTATTCAAATTTGAACTCATTTGAATACATTAATATCTATTTGTATGAATATCTGATTTGTATTTGATGATACGAATGTCAACAACATCTGTATGTGTCCGTACGCGTCCGTACACGCCCTGTTTTTATCCCGCATGCATCCCGTTTTTGTTCCATATGTAACTGTACAAATGCATATGGATACGAATAAGATGTGTACTGATATGTATGTAATGCGTACGTATCTGTATGGATAGGAATGTCTAAATTATTTGTACAAATGATTCTATACGTTCAAATTTGTTTAAATGTTAAAAAAATGAATGTATAGACATTCAGTTTGAATTTGAATGCCGGAATTCAAACAAATTTGACCAAATTTCCAATGTTTAAAATATTCTTACACACCCCTAGTGCCTCTTATTAATGCTGGTAGGAGAAACATCTTTTGGGAGAATGACATATGTTCTTAAGCTGAGGGTGGGTGGCCACTGGCCAGGGATGTCCAAGGGTGTTTTTCCACTGTCACTAAAAGCACCCATTAAGTACCCATTAATGGGTACGTAATGGCATTTTTGTACCCGTTAATGGGTACTTCATGGGTACTTCTAGTGACAGTGGAAAAACACCCCTAATTGCGTCTTGCATCAGAGGACCTTTTTGCACTTACCTTGCCGTGATCTGACCCAGTGGGTTTGGGCCACCAAGGCTCTCTGGTGGAAATCATGACCAAGGCATGGACTTGAAGAGTTGTCTGCGTGGTGATGATGGTCCAGACTAACTCTAGCCCTAAAGCTCACACAAACTTGGGCCTAGAACACTAATGAAACTTCCTAGTCTCAGAGACCCTGAGGGGCATATTTTGGTGGAACAATAATATGCACTGCCAAAATAGAGTCCCCTGTAACTAGAACACGGAAGTGTACTCCCACATGTCTGGATTAGGCCCTGTCCTGTGCAGTGATGGGCAGTCAGAAGAGACTCCGAGGAGGACCATGAGAGATCCTATCCCTCATTACAAGTAAGTCTGGAAAGGCCCATAGATTCTACACTAAGCCGAAGGATTACATATATAATCTGTAGGATTCTTTGTAGCTCAAGCCTTCTAAAGCAAGGGCTGTTGATGTGTGGCCAAGCCATGAAACTAGTCCAGTCTAGCCAAAGGTAAAAGAGAGGAAGAGAGCGGAGGTATAGCAACATCTTGGAGGGCCACACTGTAACCCCTGAGAAATTGAGAGAGATAGAGGGGGGCCCTTGTGAATAGACCCTTAATTAAGGGTCTGCACATTAAGTGTTTGTGCCTCTAGATCTACACGTTAATGAGGAGCTTCTGAGCTCCTTCTCCATGCTAGTATGGCTCTGTCTGCTTTAGACAGAGGGTACTTTTCCACTGTCACTAAAAGTACCCATTAATGGGTACGTAATGGCATTTTTGTACCCAAAAATGGGTACTTAATGGGTACTTCTAGTGACAGTGGAAAAACACCCCGAGTGTTATCCCAATCAGGAAGGTCCTGACTGATATTACTGATTGGCCCATTTAATCAGGTCTACCAGCAGATCCAGTGGCCCTGATCCAGAGCACAGGAGGCTGCAGAAGGCTCACCTCCCATATTTGGAACAACCGGGGGACATATTTCAGTGGAGTGCCATGGTGCCCTCCTGAAATGTATCCCCCGGGGGACCCAAGGCAAAGAACTTTTGTTCCTAGTCCTTGGAGGAGAGGGATGGTCCAAACAAGGGCGATCATGCAGATGACTAGGATTCTGCCCATGCCTTCCCATGTTCGGAATCAGTGGTCCTAGCTATTCCTGATCCACTGATTCCAGACCCAGGGAAGTGAGTGCAGACCAGCTGTGCACGAATCTTCATAACATTTGTTATTTGTCCAAATTTGTCCAAATTCGGACATTCGTACATAGATCGAATGTTAGGACATTCGTACATTCATTCATATCAATATGAATGTTTCGGATAGTCGTACAAATAGTTTGGACATTCATTAAACCAGAGAGGTGGAAAAGCAGCTGCGCCGGTCACATCTGCAGTGAATCCAGATTGCATCTGACATGGATTGAGAGCAGATTCAAAGTGGATTCAGGTCGGATTTGGCATTTTCAGAGTGGATATGTTACGGGATACATATCAGATATATATGCATTGATGTCAAATACGTATCGAATAAGTTTTCGTTCATATTGGATACATATCAGATATTCATACCCCATTTGAAGGGGATCTATTTGAACGAATATAGATTTTTTAACATTCAATTTATTATGAATCGAATACCCAAACACGCATTTGTGCACATCCCTACATCCCAGTGAAGTGAAGACAGGAGATAGATCCAGTTTCTGCACTTTGGGGTCCTGAATCAATCCAAGCCTTGCCAGCACTATCTGGCATGCCATTAAGGTGCAAATTTCCTTCACTATGGAGGTGGTCGTGGAGATGTGGTGACAGTGCCAGCACACCTGCACAGTGCGGTTGCCACAGCATCAAGCAATGTGGAGTGCAACTGCACCTGGTCACGTGCCACCTGGTCACGTGCTCCATTTGTACGTCTTCCACCCAGAAGAGGTACGAATGGGAGCATACAGGCTTTCCCAGCCCTGCCACTATACCAGTGGTACAGTAAGAACTGCCCTACCACTATATGTGCAAGGGGAATGGCATTTGTGCGTGTATTTATTTAGTCATGATCTTCATTGCTTCCAACCCTCTACCTGCTACTTTCTAAATCAGTAGGGAATCTGAATGGTAAGGATGCGCACAAATCCGTACAAATAGATTTGAATGTATTCAGTTCCAGTCGAATGTGAATACATTTGAATTTTAAACATTTGAGTCGATTTGAATTTTCGGATATCTGATTCGAATCAAATTGCATTCAAGCACATTCTTACTGAATAGCATGCTCTGTGTGTGTGTGTGTTAGCTTTAAAACATTCCTTTCAGGTCCTAATACACAAGGTTTAGATGGAGAGTTTTTACACCGAGAAAATATTCAGTCTGCATGAGAGTGCTTTGATAGTGGCTGTACCCTCCAAAAGCTTACAATGCACCTGCCTGGTTTTGATGAGCGGCTGTAAATTAGCCTCTGTATACTCACCCTTTTCGATGGGTGGGAAGCAGCTGGCACCTGACCGGCGGCCCCTATGCTGTGCAGGGGCTTGCACAGGTGACACTTCCCACTTCTGAGGGATGGCTGGTAAGAGAAACAAGATGTCTTTGCCAGTTATAAATTTAACTCTTCTCTGATTAGTCTGGGCCAATTAGGACACCCCTGGGGTTCAGTCCAGGGCCAGCCTGCAAAGCCTGTAAGCTTGATTAGCTACGGTCTCCAGATACTTGTTCTTGGTAGTAAACGCTGGCACATATTGCATTGATTTTCATTTAGATATCTTAATGTTTCCAGACAATCCGAGCAGATGTGAGCTGAACTTAGATCTACCCGAGTCGCCGAGCGCGCGATCGGCCAGCATTTTTCTTGCCATTTCGTTTCATTTTTCCTAAACTTAAACTGATTTGGAATCGGGAGATATAAATGAAAAATGCAGAGTGAGCCAATCAATCATGGCATGTACAAACATTCCTGCTGGCCTTTCCCAACATCCTATTACCACTGGGTAGTTGGGCTAGTCAAACAGGAATAAAAATTACAGTGCAAACATCATACGTTAGGCTTGATTTGTTGAGCAACAGGCCTGACAATTGGGCAAGAGTTATATACCTCAGCCTCGCTGAAAATCTGCCTTGTTATGGCTCTGGTACGTCTATAAAGATTGTTCATTTCATATAAAACAGCTACCTGCACTGAAAGGCTTGAAAGGAAGAATGATGTTGGTTATAAATATAGAGGAAAATCTATTTGTCTGCCCCCTTCATGCTGTTCAGAAGCCCTTCGCTGCAACCCACAGGCAGCAGGGGGAGTGATTCCTCGGCCGCTGCTTGCTTCCATCTCCTGGCCCTCGACTGAAACACATCATCCCTCTTTGTCATATAAGATAAAGCAATGAAGTGTGACCGGTGCCACTGCGCTGCACTCTGCCCACCAGGAACACATTAATGATCATGAAAAACTATGCCGCTTGCCACATTTAAACAGGACGCAAGGGTAAGGCTGTCAGCTGGCAAGGTGGGGCAAACCGTTAATGGCACCAAAGATAAACAAAAATGATTAGGTTTGGTCTGGGTTTTGTAAAAGGAAATAATAGTAATAGTAATGGGGGAAGACAGAGGAAACTAGGGACCTGTTCGCACTTAGAAGGAAAAGGGTTGGGTTGTATACCCTACTTTTCTCACCCTCTAAGGAGACTCAAAGACCCCGGTCACACAAGTTTAAGACAGGATGGCCTATTCGTTAATTCGAACTGAGGTTGTACCAGTGCTACTCACACCTGGGTCGTTATAGGTCATCCTCAGGCTGTCCCCACCTTGGACTGCATTGCTCGCACCTTTCTGCACAATCGACCTGAGCCTCCTCCACAGAACTCTTAGTCTCCACCCCTTTTGCTGTGTGAAATCTATCTCCTTTCTTATTGGATGCTGTTGTGTCACTCAAGGGAGGTGAGGGTGTGTGTTTGTGGTTCTTTTTAATGCCTGCTTCTCCACCTCCAAGCCCCCTTCTTTTTTTATGTGCTTTTCTTCTCTGAGATTATTTTTTAAAAAAATAAATTTGAATTAAAGTGCTACATAGAGGGATCACAGACATAAACTGAGGAGAGAAGGGGGGTACCTCATGAACTCCATGCTTGCCGATTGGCTGAAAGAAAGACTGGACCTCACCTACCACAGCACATTTTGGCCTGGTTTAGCCTATCCCCCACCACCACTCACATTTTTGAGGAAATGAAGATGTCCTGAGATGCCAGGATGGGCTGAGTCCTCCTCAGTCCTGTAAAAATGAGGACTCTGATTAAGATGATCTAACGGGGGTAGGCCAGCTTGGAAAATGAATTAAATAAAAATAATGTGAGTAACATGAACTGAAGACGAACTTAGGTCATCCTAAACTACGTATGTGACCAAGGCCAAAGCAGCTGACAAACCTCCTATTCAACCTCCCGTCAGAAAGAGAGCCATGACTAGCTCAAGGTTACCCAGCTGGCTTTGTGGAGGAATCGGAATTGAACTGCAAGACTACCAGGTAAGAATCCAGTGCTCTAACCACAAGACCAAACTGGCTTCATCTGCACTCCACGCCTCCTCTGCCATTCCTGGCTGTCGGAAAATCCCAGAGCTGCTCTGATCCTTCATAATATTAGCCGTAGTATGTAGCTGAAACAATCTCAGTCAGCAGCAAATGAACAGATCAAGATGAGCTTTTCTGTCCTTAGACCCTAAGATGTTTTCCCATGCCCCTGGCCAGTAGCAGGTACTCTAAGCCGCAATGGACAATTGACAGCCTGGGGTGGGGAAAAGGTAGTGGATACATGGCCATTAAGGAACAATAACTTGTGGAAGATATCTGATTTGGTCTATGAACTATAGGTCTTTCTCCATGTTCCTTTTGCAGTGATAGAAGTGCCATTGGTTTTGGCTGCCTGCTGGATGAATGCAGCATCCACTGTCTTGCCACTGTAAAAAAAACCCTCACTGCACGTTCATGAGGGGGAACTGGCTTTCTCAATATATTTGCAGTGACTTCTGCAGCCCCAGCTGTGTTGGAGTATGATGTTGATTTTACACTAGCAATGAATGCCCCATTAGGAACCTATTAGGAATCTGATAGGTATGCAATTGGTATGGTTCAGTATCATACCTTCTGCACACAGAACCCCCTAAGGACCCCATTCTGAATGTGCTGTATCTTCTTTGGGCCCTTCAATCCAGATTAACAGTAGGCCCAGGGCAATGAGGTCCAGGGATGGGCCTAGAGGCTGCCATTTGCAGCAGAGAGGCTCTGTCTGCCCCTCAACATGCATGCTATGTAGGCCTGCATGTCCTTCATAGTGGTCTACGAATCTGAGCACGGCAGCTATGAAGGCGTGTCAGCCATGACCACTGTAACTGGAAGTGACCGATGACCTAAGAGAGTCCAGGAAAATGATGGCAGGCAGCTAGATGTGGGTGGACCAAGCCAGTTGCTTGCTGCCAACTGTGCAAAGCGGATGGTTCAGTCTACCCCAGGGAACATGTCACAGCAGGGATATGCTAAACTGGTTCTTTATAGAACTGGTTCGACAAGTTAAGATTTGAAACGCCACCACTACCTGTTGCTGCTTTTAAGCCTCAGTGTGAATTCAAAACCAAATCAATGGGGTTTCAAGGAGAAACCCATGGACAACCCTGGCTCAGGCTGACCCAGTTCGAAATGGAATTGGTTCAGCAGTATATTCTTTTGCCCTTTAAAAACAGATTTTTAAAACTTTTTAAAAGCACCCCACTGATTTCTTGCTTTTCCGGTTCAGGCCTTGTTTGAATCAAGCCACAGAAAATAAGTTTGTGTAGATTCCTACTTTGAAGGACACTTTAGTCTCCCATTGGAGCAGGCGGCTCTATTTTCTTGCCACGGACGACTCCTGCATCACATTCATGTGGATGCTGTAGTCTGCTGGGAAGCACAGCCTTCCAGTCTGCAATATAGATGAGGTGTTCCTTAGGTCCTGTCTGGCAACTTAGTAAGGATCCTGCCAATGGCATCAATTGGCAACAGCAACATGGGAGGAAGTACAGAAGCGACTCTGAGGTTGCCTCTCAATTATGCAGCAAAGCAGTTTCCATTACTCCCAATGGAGTCAAGCCACTCCAAGGGCCTGATTAAAGTTCCTTTACTGCATAATGGAGATGTAATCTTAAGTTTAAGATGATTGTGGGCAAAATGCTCCCCATGGAATCTCCTGGAACGTACCTTTCAGCAGTTAGCTGGTTAGTACAACATCTGTAGATGGAAAATTCAGGTCAGGGAACTTGAGGAACCCAGTACATCAGGCCTGCACTACCAAAGTCCATATTGCATAACCTCTTGGGATTTTTGGTGTTCGTGTTGCTACTCACCATGTAACCCCAAGCCAGGAGATGAATATTCATCAAAGGGGCTTAAAATAAGGACTTGATTTGCTTGTTATTTCAAAATTATAATATAGAATTGGGACAATCACTGGCAGTTTCTGCACTTACTTGTTAATCCAGATCAAGGAGCTGCTGAACACATTGTTTGCACAGCAATTTGGATCAAGGAGCTGCTAAGAATGTATCTGCTGCACAGGAGCAGAGTAGATCCAGACCAGAAGTGTGCTAAGGGCTGACTAGTCTGTATTAGGGGTGGACCTGATAGATGTCATGTAGAGGTGTGCATGAATGCAATTTTTGGGATTTCATTCAATTGAAATCAAATATCCAAAGTTTCAAATAGATTTGAATGTTTAAAATTTGAATGTATTCACATTTGGTTCAAATCAAATACATTCAAATCTCTTTGTATGAATATTCAATATATATTTGAAGATACAAATGTCAACAACATTCAAATGTATCCATATACATCTGTGTGCATCCATACACATTCATACGCATCCTGTTGTTATCCTGTATGCATCCCATTTTCATCCCATGTGTACCTGTACAAATGCAAATGTATGGATACGAATAAGATGCATATGGATACATATATAATGTCTACGTATCTGTACTCATACAAATGTCTGAATTATTTGAATGAATGACTCAAAATATTTGTATTTGTTCGAACATTAAAAATGAATGTCTAGATGTTTGATTCAAAATTGAATGTCCAAATTTGGCCAGATTCGATCCAAAAACAAATATTTTGAATATTCTTGCACATGTCCTAGAGACAGGACCTTTTATGCTGTGCTGTCCCATTGCCATAACTTCTTCTACTGATAGATGAGTCTGGGACATCGAAATTTTTTAATTTGGTTATGCCTTTTCATGCAGTATGCTATTGTGGCTTTATCCGGGCATCTTATTGTTCAGCTGTGTGCTCTTTATTATGATCTTATGTTTTACTGTGTTCATTGTGATTTGCTCTTTGATTGTAAGCATTTGCTGAAGAGTGCCCTAGAAATGTCCTAAATAAAATAAATTGTTTGTCTCTGCTTTTCTCCAATTTAACCATGAAAATATCCAAGAGCAGGCCTTATAAGACAAACTGAGAATTTCTTTTCCTTCACTGGCACTAAAATATCATTTTACCTTGTTACGTAATTCTGCAATGGTAACCAGTGTAATTGCCCATCAATGGAGCAACTCAGCAGTTGGGCTGTGCACAAATGCAATTTTTGGCATTTGATTTGATTCAATTTGAATGTTTAAAATATGAATGTATTAACATTTTATCTGATTTAAATACATTCATATCTATGCTAGATTGAGTAATCATACACATAAACTGAGGAAAGAAGTGCCGCATGATCTCCATGCATGCACATTGGCTGGAAGGAAAAACTGGACCACACCCACCACAGCACAGTTCAGCCTACTTTAGCACGCCCCCCCCGCCCCCACTCACACTGAGGAAGCGGGGATGGCCTGGCATTCCAGGTCGGGCTGAGTCCTCTGGAAAAAAGGACTCCAGTTAAAATGCTCTAACTGGGGTAGGCTGGCTTGGGAAAGAATTCCATAAAAATAACGTGGAGAACATGACCTGAAGATGGCTCGAGGTCATCCTAAACTACTAGTGTGACCAGGGCCTATGCTCTATCTTGTGTGATCAGAACCCTTACCCTACATTACCATGCAGAAAAGAACCCCTTCCATGGAATAACATCCCATGAGGAAAGGGTCTTATTAATAGATGTGGTATTACATGCCCAGTTAACCTTCGGATTAGACATTTGTGTCAGGCTGTGTGTGGGAATGACCATGAAGAGTGTTCAGAAGCTGTTTCAGGTTAGTTATTGAACATTGTCCTACATTTCAAGAATTCATTCTTCCTTTATTTGTCGATCTGTTCTTAAGAGGACACAACTTCCTGTGTGACTGCACAAACAGGGTCTTTTCAGGTGTGGCACCCCAGATATAGAATGACCATCACAGAGGAATATGACTGACACCCTCATTGGCTGTTTTAAAGTGTCCAGTTAGGATTAATTGTCTCCCCACTCCACAAGCCTTAGGAATCAGTTGAACTGTTGCTGTTGTTGTTTTTTTAATTGTTACTCTAGTTTTCTTGCATGTTCTTAAATTGATTGTTTGCTGCCCCAGGAACCTTGGGGTGAAGTGTGGCAAATATATCACATAAATAAATGCATAGAAGAGTGCTAGGCAGACTGAGACATCTGTTTCAGGCAGCTATTTTCTGTGTCATGACAGGGCTGCAAATGATCAATTATTTAATTGATTATTGTTGTATTTTTGCTCCCATGAGGAGGTGCCTCTGCAATTTCCTACCTCAAGTGTCAAAATAACTCCATCATCAGCCATAGCAACGGTGCTTTATAACGGGCACAAGGAATTGCATTTACTACCCTGCCTCCAGAGGCAAAATGTCTGAGTTCAGCCTTGCTGAAAGGAGTCCAGCAGGCAGGGAAAATGTCTCCAGCAACTCAGGGTATGACCAGACCCAGGAGGAGGAGGAGGAGGAGGAGCATCTCTGCAGTGGCTTAGATAAGGTTTTGAGGTGGGATTGTTCATATACCAGTTTGGCAACACGAGGGCAACACACTGAGTCTTTGAGGTGGCCCTGAGGTACCTCTTTTGTTATGTGTCCTTAGTCAGCTTCACGTGAGACAGTTTGGTCTAGTGGTTAAGGGGGGGACTCTTATCTGGGCATACCGGGTTTGATTCCACACTCCTCCATGAAGCCAGCTGGGTGACCTTGGGCTAGTAACAGCTCTCTTCTGAGCTCTCATATCCCCATCTACCTCACAGGGTGTTCTGTGGTGGGTAGAAGAATAGAAAGCTTTGTCAGCTGCTTTGAGCCCCCTTAAATGGGTGAGAAAAGTGGGGTAGAAAAGACAACTCTTCATCATCATCATCATCTTCTTCTTCTTCTTCTTCGACACACATGTTATGGGTCACCTCCATAAAACTATGGTGGTACCACCATTTCTCACAAAGGGCACCACCCATCTGTATTCTAACTTGAGAGCCAACTGGATATGAACAGGAGAAAGAAGTCCAAATGCCAACAGGGATTTGGGGGCCTGACTGAAAATCTCCCCTTAATTTGCTCGGGCGTCTTGCATTTCTTTGTTCAGCTGCCTTTTACAGAAAGGATTATTCTCCCACCAGGGAATGATGTTTTTGTGGCTGAATATACCTGGACAGTGTTTCTGTTGTCTGAGTTCTTGAGCCTTCATAAGACGCCCATTGATTTTGATTATTTACAGTTTTACAAGAGGAATAGAGGCTACACCTGCTGTGAGAAAGATCAGAGACTCCTGCTCTCCTCAAGGCTATTGCCTTGTTTAATTCCTCACTTTAAAGTCTGGGAACTGATTGCATTTTCCCCTGTTTGACACTTTATATTTCACATTTCTTTATCACATTATATTGTACATACTGTATCTTAAAGACAGCTGCCCTCTGAGAATCAGTCTTGTTGTGTCTTGGCCATTATTATGAGCTTTCTGGTGTTTTCTGGTGACTTAACCCTGCCTTATAATAACAAATTACGGCAGGTGCTTTTTAAAAAAATAAATAAATCCCAGTTTGATAAGGGTAGCCAGGGAACAGGACGGCCAAGATTACCTTGTTTAATCTCTATTTTAGTTATGCAGCCAAGAAGGTAAGAGGGCAAAGTGCTTTATTCTATTTTAGATTTAGAAGTAACACTGTAAAACTGTCGCTGGGTGGGAACTAAAGTCTAGGAGAACTCATTTTTGGAATGTGTTTTTGTTGGCAGCAACTGCAATCACGGCGTAGATACAACAACATTCCTTCCAGGCCATTTTAATAGAGATGGAAGGCACACTCAAGGCAATCAGGTCTACGGATGTGCAAAAATATTCAAAACATTCACAATTCGATCAAATTCATTCAAATTCAGACATTGAATCTGAATCATTTTTAACATTCAAATGAATTCAAATGTTTTGAATCATTTGTACGAATTATTTGGACATTCGTATGTGTACGGATATCTACACGGAGGGGTGCATACAGATGGGTACGGACACATACGAATGTTGTCAACAGTCATACCTTCAAATACAAATCATATATTCATACGAATAGATACGAATGTATTTGAATCAGATTCATATTTGAATACATTCATTTTTTTCTCTATTCGTTCGAATTTGAACATTTGAATATTGTATTCGAATCGAATCCAAAAATTGCATTTGTGAACACCCCTAGTCAGGTCCAACTGCTTTCTGATTGTAGAAAAGGATAACAGTATTTCTGGAAACGCATTTCCTGCTTCCATTTACCTCTCAAGGCAGCTTATTCTAACACTTTTTGGTAGAAATCTGTCTTCTACACAGCATACAATCTAGTTGGACTTGTCTATTCGCACTACAACTCATAGTGCATAATTAGGGAAGTTCTGGGGGAAAGCATCCACAATTTAGCCTTCCCAGAAGCTCCCTAATTATGTACTGGTGTGGAGCACAAAATTGTGCTTCACATCTTTACCAACCTTAACTGAAAGCTTACCTGGCGTGTCCAGGTGGTGGCCATTCACACCTCTTCCGGTGCTCTGAGGTGTAGCAACCTATTCCATTGACTGATCACCCTCACTGTCAGGAAGTTTTTTCTAATAGCTATTCTGTATTTACTCCCTTGAAGTTTCATACCATTGTTTCTAGTCCTCCCATCTTGTGCAAGTGAGAATAGGGACAATCCCTCTGCACTGTGGCAGCCCTTCAGAGACTTGAAGACCACGATCAGGCCTCCTCTCAGTCTTCTCTTCTGCAGGCTAAACATTACTAGATCCTTCAACCTTTCCTTGTAGGACACTAACCATTTTGGCAACCCTCCTTTGGACTTGTTCTAGTTTGTCAATGTCAGATAGTAGTAGTTCACAGATGAGCAAAGCCTCCCTTTGACCTTGCCAAACTGTGCTTTGATTCACTCCAAGTGTAAATACCATTCATGAAGATCGAACAGAAGGTTCTAATTAGGACTTCAGCCCCTCCATTCATTCCAGAAGTCATTTGGGTTCCATGTTATTCCCAATTCCCAATGGGCACTTTGGCTAAGGAACAGGAAATGTGTTACAAATAAGGAACAGGGGTGTCCAAAATTTGATTTGTGTTCACAGATATTCACAATCGAGCTAGTTTCCTGCTTGCAAAAATGAGCAATTTGATCAAACATCCATGTTTCTCTGTGTTTTTGGTCATAGAAAGTGAAAAAAAAAAGAACCCTGATATTTTTCTTTGGGGAAAAATGCAAAAAAAGGAATGCAGAAAAACTGATTTTTTGATTAAACAATTCAACAAGAAACTAACTAAAGGATTTGCACTTCAACAGAAAAATAAATCTGCAATTTTTATTTTCTTGCACATCCCTAACTTGCTGTTGCTATGTGTTAGCCATAAATCCTGCTTCTCGGGGTGGCCGGTTGGCGAGGGAATGCTCATCATGTGCTGCGCCAGCACACAGGAATTCCCAGGGGGTGGTATCAATAATGCTATTCATGGTCGCCTCGCCGCTTCATTGTAATATTTGAGAAGCTCCGGTGTCACATTCAGATCTTAGGTCTGCAGTGCAATTTAAATCTTATCTTTGCAACCTTAGAGGGATAGGTATTTTAAGTTTCTTTAAAAGTGATGATGACAACAATAACCACAAGAAACAAATGAAAAAAGCGACGAGGCACACATTCCTAGCTGCACAGAATGGTAATGCTTCATGCACTACATGTTGCTCAGTCCAGCACAAATGGTATTTATTTTTATCAAATGTGGCTTTCAGTATTAATTTCAAATACTTTGGCCACACAGGCATTCCTGCCTTCTCCAACTCCTATTTCTCCTCCTTGTCTTCCCTCAACCCCCCACCCCACCCCACCCTTTTCTGTGACTAATATTTCTGCTGTTTGCTTTTGTAGTGGAAACATTGGGTGGCTGCTGATCAAAGTCACCAGTAATTTTCATCTTTCTTTATGGAGAAGCACTTGCTTTTCGGAGGTGCATGACATTCATCGGAATGAATCAGGATGCTGGGATGATCCCAGCTCATATAAATAATAAGGGTGCCCTTCTGTTTGAAATGGTTTTAAGTTAGGGAAGGTGATAGCTTGAGATGAACATGTTTCCCATCAAAACCATTAAGTTACCCATATGGAATATCTTTTGCCTTTTCTGCACAGAGCCTCATTCTGGATCACATTCTGGAATAAGGGCCCACCATCTACATGCCCAGGCAGACTACGGCAGGCTTTGCCTGGGACCTGCCACTGTCTGAACCAGCATGTAGATGGCAGGCCTCTCTTCTAGGATACAATCTGGAATAAGGACCAGTGCAGGCAGAGCCTTTGGGGGAGTTCCCACTTGACTATTTTAATCTGGATTGGACTATCTTAATCCAGATTCAGAACTGAGTGTGCGTTCTGGCTGTTCCCATTTGCTTGACCATATCGTGGGCTCAATTCGAATACCGCTGTTCCCATTCAAAGTGCCCCAAACCCCAGCATGGAGAAACAGGATCTTTTCATCTCCGCCCCTTGGCCTGTGATTCTTCCACTCCTCTTCCTGACAGGGACAGCAAGGACATCATGGCTGTTGCTTTTTACTGTGCGCTGGCTCGCTCTCCCGCACACCAACCAATGCCTTTCTTTCAACCTTCCCCACACGATTTCATTTTTTAAAAAAATAATGAAATTAGCCAGAGAAAAATGAATTGCTGCGATCTGTTCATTCCCTGAATCTCGCAGCAAGCAAGCAGCTCAGGGAGAGAAGGAAGAGCTTTGAATGAGCTGCTCAGGAAGGAGCAGAGCTAAAAAAAGTTTCCCTCTGTGATTGTTGGCTGCTACAAATGTATCTCTCGTAATTACAGTGACGTTCACAAAGAGGGGAAATCTGTTCAAAGATTGAACACTTTTTTGGGGGACTCTAGCATTGCAGGGAGGGGGAGGGGTGTGAAATACAACCCATCAATTGCAGCCATTGGCCAGAAGGATAAGGTGGTGGGGGGGGGGAGTGACAGCCTGAAAGGGAGATCTCCTCCCCAAATAGTATGGTAGTGTTCCCATTCAGGGAGGGGGAGTGGACTAGCCACCAAAACAGGACTGAGAACAGTTTTTCCAAGTACTTTTTTTCTGTGGATTTTAGCAAAAAAAGTCATAAAGTCGGGAAATAAAAAATTAAATGGGACTGGAGAATCCTGAAAGCAGACTGGATTCACATTTAATCTTGCATGGGAGTGCATTCTTTTACTTTTTGAAGGGTCTTGTATCGGTGGTTGAATCCTCACTTATCTATTTGGAATGTTCTGCAAAGAACAAGAATGGCTGGACCATCCACATAACTGAGGACTTGACAGCCCCATTCTGTCCAGCTGCTCCAGTACTGTGGATGATAGGTCTTCTTCTTCTTTTCCTTGCTGGATATCTTGATGTTGGATGCTTCATTCACCCCTCACCATGATTGGCCAAGGGAACATTGCATCCAGTGCAAAATGGTAGGTTGATCCTTGAGGTCAGAACATCAAGCCTTGAAGGTTTGAACCTGAAGATCCTTTAACTCACAAACTTCAAGAGATGTGGAGACAGTGTCCCCCATGCCATGGATACCTTGTGGACAGTTTTGAAGCTGCCAACAGCTGGTAATGTTGAGGAACAGCCTTGGATGCTTTGTGGACAGTTGTAGTGGATCACAGAGCAGATGGACCATTCCAGCTATCTGTCTGCAGAAAGACCTTGTAAGAGTGGCTAAGAAAGATTAGATACAACTTAACTGAAGAAGTAAGCCTTGCTGGGTTGTGTTCTCCCATTTAGCTGTTTGTGGTATTTAGGATCAACTTCCTGGTGTTTCAGATTCCCCTGTTTTTAAATATATAAATAAAATCCCTAGGAGACATGTGTCCAACTGTGCTGCACTATTTGTGTGGGACTTTCAAAAGCCAGTGCCCTGGTAGATCCCGCTGAATCTAGTCCTATTCAGAATATATTCATCACTGGGGGTGCTTCTGCACAGGCCGCGTATGTGGAAGGACAGGGGTGGGTAGATCTGCATCTATTAGATGTGGATCTATCCCCGTAAATCCGGATCTACCAGGCATCCGGATTTATTAAGGCATGCGCGGAAGCACCCTGGTATTTTTCCATCTAAACATAGCATTACTAGATAGACAAATCTCCTTATATTCTTGAGTCAGCAAATGGTTTTTAACCAGCTATGAAGGAGGAGTAATGGGTTTGCTTTGTCAATTGATTGATTGATTGTCCAATTGACTTTTATATTCTGCCCTATACCAAAGTTCTTCTGGCAAGATATATATTTCACAGAGGCTACATCCTTTCTTTGCACACAGAGTATTGTATCTACATGTTTGCAAATTCTGGCTTGCACTGTTTTCACTTTTGCATTTGGGTTTTAGGTTTCCATAGTGAGTGGGAGAAACATGACAGATAATGGTTGATAAAAGCAATGATCGCCCATCTGCCCTTACAGATCTTCTGCATATGAGCAACAAGTCATACCGGAATGATATTGGCCGTCCATAGTGTTTGTGCATTCAGACCATACCCCGGACCATAAATTTCTTCGTTAGAAGAGTCAAAGGTTTAGAAACAGAAAAAAAGAAAAATTGCTAGTATGGGGCCAAGGGAACATTGGATGCAAAGTGGAAAAAAAATGGCCAATTGCATATCAGGAAGTGTTTGAAACTGTTGTGGACTTATCAAGTACCATGAAGATGGATATGACCTGCTTGATTTAGAGGTGTGTAAGAATGTTTCTTGACATTCTATTCAAACTGAATCAAATACCCCAAAATCCTATTTGATTCAAATCTTTTAAATTTGAATTTACCAAATTTGAATCTATTCATTCGAATATTTGATTTGAATCTGCGCATACAAATGTCAACAACATTCATATGTGGACATAGGCATCTTCCCATTTAAAGGGACTCAAAGTGGCTGACAAAGCTTTCTGTTCTTCTCCCCACACCCTGTGAGGTAGGTGCAGCTGTGAGAGCTCAGAAGAGAGCTATGACTATCCCAAGGTCACCCAGCTGGCTTCATGTAGAAGTGCGGAATCAAACCCGGTATTCCCAGAGAAAAGTCTGGGTCCCTAACCACTAGACGACTCTGCTTCACAGAGTTCCCTGGTTGTAGTGTTGTGGCATAAAGGCCTGTATTTCGCTGTACATTCGTGTTCTTAAGCGGGGGGCGTTGTGTATACAGCTGATGTTGCTATAGAAGTTTTCCATTGAATTTGTGGAAGAAAATCCTGGCAAATAAGAGATCCCTTAACAGAACTTTTCCTTTGAATGTTGGAAGCACGAAGGTCAGGACAATCGGGCAAGAATAACATCAAACATCATGTTATAAGGGAATGACTTTGGAGCAGCTGGTTACCTGCTGTGATGAATGAGATTTGCTGCAGTTTTCAGGAGACCAACAGAAGGCGAGCAGGGGCCTAATCAGCTATAACATTGGTAGTAAAGATCTAAGAAGAATGGTGCAGTTCTGAAACCAAAGAGTACTCTGGGCTTTGCGCTCACTAATTACAGCGGTGACAGCTGGATATCGGGAGGGCAAGAGCAGAAAAGGTGGATGTTTTGACATATGGTGCTAGTGCATTCTTGTCTGTTGCAAAGAAATCGAGAGAAACGTGCCGGTCCTCCCACAAGGCTGAGTCAGTGACACGGATATATGTCACATGCTATGTACAGCAATTATTGGAGGAACAGTCTCGAAGACAGAAATCTGAGTTCTAGGAATGCTTATGAATTTTTACCCAATTCGTTCTGATCAGCTATTTTGGTCTTAAGGGGGTATAATTATTTCCTGAGAGCCAGGAGTTAATTGCGAATACACAAATCTGCAAATTAGGAAAGTAGTAGGTAGCATGCCACATAATTAACACTGGATGGTCCCCAAATCCTTTCTAAGGCTATATCCATCCAGATGTTGGTTACTTGTTCTATTATATTTGGATATTCCAGAGTAAAGCATGGTTTATTCCTGAATATCCAAATATAGTGGAATAAGTAACTAACTTATGGATGCAGTTGAACATCATAGCTGTTGGTTGCTTCAGCAGAACTGAGAGATTCAAGAAGAAGAAGAAGAAGAGGAAGAGGAGGAGGAGGAAGGGTTGGCTTTTATATCCTGCTTTCCCCACCTATTTAAGGGGACACAAAGCAGCTGACAAACCTTTTGTTCTTCTCCCCACAGCAGAAACCCTCTGTGGTAGGTGAGGCTGTGAGAGCTCAGAAGAAAGCTGTGACTAGCCTGAGGCCACCCAGCTGGCTTTGTGGAGAAGCACAGACCTGAACCGGGAAACCTTCAGATAAGAATATGGTAGGCTGAGTCCCCCAAAGACTTATTTGCCTCTCTGGTCTCCCTCTACTGTCACTGTATTCAAGCAGATTTTAAAAGTGCTCTGCACTTCCGGAATAAGCGTCCTCATGAGGCTCAGCAAAACGCGCGTTTAAAATGCACCTTCCGTCCCCACAGAAGCGTGTTTTCTTTCCCCGCATCTTTTTCTCCCCACCCCCTCTCTTGTTCAAAGGAAAAATAGCCAGATCTCCGTCCCCTGAAATGGCTTCCCGTGCCAGCAAAGGGAGTTATCGCTCGCTCATTCACTCTCAGCACTTACTTTCACTCTGTTCGAAATGGCTTGGCTGCAGCCATCGGCCGCGCAATCGTGCGCTCATTTACTCTTAACACTTTCACAGATCCCCCCACTTCACACCTGATAACAATGTTGCAATTCTGAGAAATTCTGGCTCTTTGAAAGTTCTGACCTTTACAAAGGAAAGGAAGGGAAGCTGCAGCATTTCTGGGAGATGTGTGAATGCTTTATGGCTGTGTGTGCAGGCAGCAATCCCCACCCCTTTTGCCATGGAGCATCCCCAAGGTAAATGTTGCGAGGAAAACCCGCGACTTCCAGAAAGAGTGCTGAAACTTTTCTTAAAAGTGCATGTATTTTGTCGTGGGTTTTCCTGCTTTTGTAGCGCTGGAAGCTCGTTAAAAACCCTGGCATGGGGGCGCTCAGAGGCAAAAGAGGACTTTTAGCAGACTTTAAATTGCTTGGAGACAGGGCCACAGTCTAATCAGAAGACCACTTCATTCTGCTATGAGACCTCTACGGATGATCAGCTTGCTTCTTGTCAACTGATTTTTTTGTTGTTGTTTCTTATGCAAATCAATTTTGCAATTGTATCTGGAATGCTTACTGTGTATAGTTTTGGCCACTGCATCTCAAAAATGAGTCCCCAGGGTGAGGGATTTGGGACCTTCCTGGTGCTGCTGATGCTGCTGAAATTCCTATACTGCTTGTGAGCTCTACTGGTGGAACTGGTGCTGTTACAGGAAGCATTACTAGTGGGGACTGTGTGCAGGACTCAACCCATTAAGAACAGAACCCATTAAGAGTGCCTGCCCAGCTCTGGCAGCCTATATATGTTTGTTAGTGGTGGCAAACTCAGCACTAATGCGGAGTCCACTGGGAGAGTTCTCTGTGTATCTTTTGGTTTAGAGGTTTGATGGGTGTTTTGGTTTTTATTCTCTGTGTTGGGATACAGTTTGGTCTTGTAGTTGGTGTGTTGGACTCCTGTCTGGCAGTTTCCTGGTTCAACTCCACACTCCTCCACGAAGCCATCTGGGTAACCTTGGGCTAGTCGCAGATCTCTTCCTGAACTCTCTCTGTTGTGGGGAGGAGAACAGAAGGTTTATCAGCCACTTTGAGTCCCCGTAAAGGGGAGAAAAGTGGGATATAAAAGCCAACTCTTCTTCTTGTGGGGTAATTTGCTTCAATTTGTTTGGGTTTGAGGGATGTCTTGTTTTTAACAGATAAAAATAAGTTTAATTTTGACATGTTCCATCTTTTACAGAGCACAGGAAAGTTGTGGCCTTCCATTGCCACATCCTGTGCCTTGGGAAATGAAAACTCTCTGGCCTTGATGCTTTCATTGCCTAGAGGCAGCCAGAGACCTGGCCAAGTGCTGACAGGAGATGAAAGGTGCCCTCCTCAAAAGTTTCACTCCTTCAGCCATTTTGTGGAAGTAGTTATAGGCCTTTTCTGCATCTACTGGTATCTCAGCACAGTATGAGGTCTAGCTCACTTCTGGACCTCTCTCTTCCTACACTCTGGTGTGGACAAGAGAGGCTCCCACCACCACCTACTAGCCCTTGCAGCATGCTATGGAGCTCTCACGAGCTTTGGAGTGGTCTGGGACTTGAGTTAGAACAGGACGTTCAAGTGTGGACAGTCTTGTTCCAGGCTGTTGGGACTATTCCTGCTGGGAATTGCTCCAGTCAGAGTGGTTCCAGTCCCACAACTGTCATAGTCCCACAGGTGCCCATAGATGATATCTTAGATCAGCTGAAAGGTGAGTGCAGAAAAGCCCACATATACCACCAACCTGTCACCTGCAGCTGTGGTAATGGTTCTAGCAGCTGCAGATTTATAATAGCCTTCAAACGAAGCCTTCAAAGCAACAAACCAGGGCCCTTTTGGCACTACAGCCAGTCCAGGGGCAGAAGGAGCATTCACATTTCTGACAGCCCAGGACTCTCCTAGTCAGCCAGAAATGTGAACGGTGGTCGTGTACCTGGATCTGGCTTTGCCCTGCGATATTGCCAAGAGGGTGGAGGAAGCAGCCCGTGATGGTGGAGGAAATAGCCCACGATCAATCATGGAGAGGAGTGAGGGAGGATGGTAGGTGACCATCCAGTCATGCCTCCTGGGCGATAACCTGAAATGGCAGGTTGGTGGGGGGGGGGGCTTGATCCAGGGGTGGCGAAGCATGTTTCCAGGTCAGACTGGTCTCCCCGCTCCCCCAGGTCGACCAATCAGTCACCTGCCAGCCAGCCCATCATGGAATGTGTGACACAGGTGGTGGCAGCCAATCACGCCAGTCAGGGGGTGAGACTCCGGCAGCAGCCCCAGGAGAAGAATGAATGTTCTCCCCACTGGATGCTGCAGGTACAGGTGTGGAGCACAATTTCGTGCTCTACACTTCAGCAGCAATTAGTACAGTTCTGGTGAGGGCAGGGATACTTCTAGGATGTAGCAGCCTAGTGAGCATGTGAATGCTCTTTACCAGAACTGTCCTGAGTGCATACCAGAGGTCTAAGTGCAAGTAGGCCTCAGGTCTTCTATCCTTGCAAAATGCAACAAAATAAAACTAAGGAAAATTCATCCTGGTGCTTTGTGCATGCCCGTGCACCACTAGTGCTTTGTTTGAATGCCCCCTATTCTAAATTTCACATGTAGATACTCCATAATAATTGTCAAGAAGGAAGGTACTACCAACAAATAGCGAGAACATACATCTACAGCATGCAATCACTGCAGATATTGTTCTGCACACATCTGATGAAATTGCACACAGAAATCATCTCTGCATCATATCAATAGAAGGGAACCTCAGAAATCGCCAAACATAAAGCTTGATATAAAGATACTCACGGATGGTATTCCAAGACCTTGCCTGGTTTCACTTGCTCTGGAAACTTGGAATTAATGGCAGAGTCCCCCGAAAGCAAAATGCTAGGAGAATATAGTGTTGTTGTGACTAAAGTGCCGCATATGTAGAGCGGCTGCAGAAAAGAAATGGTTTGTGTCACACTAAACCATCCTCTGCAGCATAAATAGCAGCATTAAATATTTTTTTGTACATTCTCCCATAAAAAAAGATGAGTAATTCATTTCCACGTGATATATTGTGTGAGTGTTATTGATCACACAGTCCTCCTAAGCATTTTTCTGGAGCGTTCTAAATAATCGTGTCCAAAATGATGCTCAGCCAGCCGGTGTGAGAGCGTGCATGCCCTGGGACACAGAGCTGGGCTGGGTGCACACTGGCGTTAGACCCAGCCCCCTTCCGTTCCTTTGGCGCAGGAAGGCTTTGGGAGGGCTTGAAGGTGGTTTTAGTCTTTTCATTGTAGAAATGAGGGTAGGGAAATTGGCATTCACAGAAAGGGGAAATCGCATTTGAAGACGGTAAAATTCTATTTGTTATGAATCTATCGTAACATATTCGTATGAATGTTCGGTAAGTATCTGATACAAATAGATGCATATCTGATATGAACAGAACGTCCAAACTATTTGTACGAATATCCAGAAACATTAATATTCATTCAAACTTTAGCATTCAGATATCGTAACATTTTATTCAAGTTTCAATGTCCGAATTCCGCCGAATTTGGCAGAATTTCAGATGTTACGAATATACTTGCACATGGGGGACATCCCAGAGCAAGAGGAGGAATTAGGAGAACATTACATTTTCTAAAACTGTAAACCTTTCCTTTTGGGTTGATGAGATGCAAGCGAACACAAGCACGTTTTCTGGGATGAAAATATCTTCAATGTCTCCTGGGTGTTATTTCCTCCTGCTCTTGCTCCCACTCCCGCTCCCTCTCCCACTCCCACTCCCGCTCCCACTCCCTCTCCCTCTCCCACTCCCATTCCCACTCCCACCCCCACCCCACCCCACCCCCACTCCGACTCCGACTCCCATTCCCACCCCCACTCCCACTCCCACTCCCATTCCCACTCCCACTCCCTCTCCCACTCCCACTCCCACTCCCACTCCCACTCCCATTCCCACTCCCACTGCCATTCCCACTCCCACTGCCATTCCCACTCCCACTGCCATTCACACTCCCTCTCCCACTCCCATTCCCATTCCCATTCCCATTCCCATTCCCATTCCCATTCCCACTCCCATTCCCTCTCCCACTCCCATTCCCTCTCCCATTCCCATTCCCACTCCCACTCCGACTCCCATTCCCACTCCCACTCCCACTCCCACTCCCTCTCCCTCTCCCACTCCCACTCCCTCTCCCTCTCCCACTCCCACTCCCATTCTCACTCCCACTCTCACTCCCACTCCAATTCCCACTCCCACTCCCATTCCCATTCCCATTCCCACTCCCACTCCCACTCCCATTCCCACTCCCACTCCCACTCCCTCTCCCACTCCCACTCCCATTCCCACTCCCACTCTCACTCCCACTCCAATTCCCACTCCCACTCCCATTCCCATTCCCATTCCCACTCCCACTCCCATTCCCACTCCCACTCCCACTCCCTCTCCCACTCCCACTCCCATTCCCACTCCCTCTCCCTCTCCCACTCCCACTCCCACTCCCATTCCCACTCCCACTCCCATTCCCATTCCCATTCCCATTCCCACTCCCTCTCCCACTCCCACTCCCACTCCCTCTCCCACTCCCACTCCCACTCCCTCTCCCACTCCCATTCCCACTCCCATTCCCACTCCCATTCCCATTCCCATTCCCATTCCCATTCCCAATCTACCATGAACTAGGCCCGCTACACTCCATGGACAGGAGGGCCATTTCCATGTGCCAGGAGGGAAGCTTACCCACAGCATCCCTTACCAGCCAAAAATGTGAATTGTCCTCCTGTTTACCAGCCTGCGCCTCCACCTCTGAAGCCAGAAGTCCCACTTCCTTGTTGCCTCAATTGGCTGCAACCAGCCATGACACACGTTCCGCGATGCACTGGTAGTCTGATCCAGAGGGGCGGACTGATCCTAGTGATGTGTCTCTGGCCAGCCTGCCTTTGCTGAGCTGGCCCATGGGGACCTGCATGATTGAGGCACTGGCTGGCAACTGGGCAACGTGGCTGCGCCTGTGCAAGATGCCAGCAATCAACCACTGCCAGCAACACATCTGCGCCTGTGCAGATAACGTGCTCCCCGCTCGTGGCACGCAGCAAGCTGGAAGACGTGCGGATGGTTGCGCCGCTGGATGCTGCAGGGAGGCCTTCAATAAAGGTTGGTAAAGGTGTGGAGCATGAAATCGTGCTCCATACCTAATCAGCAATTAGTGCACCTCTAGTGAGGGTGGGGTAGGCATCCTTCTAGGCTGTAGCAGCCTAGTGGACCTGCGTATGCTCTTCACCAGAGCTGCACTCTTTGTTGACCAGAGGTCTAAGTGCGAATTGTCCTCAGGGTATTATGAACCCATTGATCTAGGATGAACTGTAGCTAAATGCAGAAAGGGTCTAAATTCTCATTACCATAGGGTAGCCCATGGCTGAGGGTTGTCCATGGCCCTTCCTGCACTTGGCCTCACTCTGGAATATATCCCAGAATAGGGATTTCCTATCTGCATTAGCTTGTGGCAAGGAGACCACTATCCTGAGATATATTCCAGAATGCCAAGTGCAGAAAGGGCCCGTGATTATGTGCCATCGAATGACACTGAATCATTCTAGGTTTGTGGTGCAGATTTTCATTTACCGTGTAAGTTTTGTATCAATTTCTCTCCCCCCGCCCCCCCCCCCGCACTTCTTTTTGGAGAATATACATTTTTATGTCCAGGTTTAAAACAAGTGAGTGAAATTTTATGGCTCTGTTATAATGGAAATGTTGACCTTAATTATTGTAATGTGAATGGCTTGCCTAAAATATATGGAATGTGGAGTAAATAATAGAACCATATAATTATATTTTGTACCATTATGCTGCATGCAAACATACAGCTAATGTTATGACTTTTAAATATGGAACAACAACAGATGAGGGTTGTTATTTTTTCATCCTTTAGAACTTCCCTTGATCCTTAAAAAAGTGTTGGAGGGGGGAGGTGAAGGATTGCTGGTTTTCGTTCTCCCATTCCTAAAGAAAACTCTTTTCCTCCAAGAGCCTGTACTTTTAAGCAAGTGCTTTTATCTGTGAAAATTAAAATATTTTCATGAAATCAGTAAATTCTGTTGTGAAACTTTACCACAGCTATATTAAATGATAAGAATAACTGCTATTTTGAAATTCTGAGCATCTCATAATTAGGCCCGCCGTTAAGAAATGTTCAGAGTTAAGGCACATTAGAATGTATTCTGCAACATGGAGACAGCTCTGACAAAGAAACATTATTCTTAGATTTACAATTAATTACCCTTATGTCTATACCTTGCATTCAATTTGCATATCTTAAAAGTGCTGTAAATTTTGTAGCACTCCCTTGTTATTTAAGATCATTCGCCTTGCTTAAAAGTTTCTGCAGTGATAACTTTGGCTTGATTATGTAGTTGTGAGGTCAATAAATCTGGCTTTACTTCTCTCTGCAATGTTATAATTTTTCTTTGTGTGTATGTGTGTGTGTTTTTCATTATTTTGCTCCTTGTTCCTACTGCCCTCTCATTTATAATCCCCTGAAGAACTCGTAGATAGAAAAGCCCAGCTACAAGACAGAGTGAATGGCCATCTTTTGCCGATGTTATCTTTTTCCCAGAACGCATTGGTACTGGGTAACTGACATGTTCTATACATCTTTTGTGTGTCAGTCTCATTAAACAAACACAACTTAATGTATAGATCTCAAAGAATGAAGTCACGTGCAAAGAACTTTGCCTGCTTAAAATATCAAGACCTTTTTTTTTCACCTTACATTTTCTACCTGTTTCTCTCTTTCTCTTTCTATGCACAATTCACAAAGATTTTAAATCTGCCTTCCTTCATTTGGATTTCAGGCTTAGACGCTGGCACCCTCTTAAATAATGTTGACCCTGACACACTGCTTGATTTAACAAAAGAGCATTGTGAAGCTTTTAAAAAGAAGAATACACGCCACACTTATTTAATGAATTAGTATTTCTGACCTTATCCTATCACCCTTCCTCCAAGTAACTGAGGAAGGCTTACAAGTTATCAGTCTAAACTCCTGAAATGAACAGCATCAACCAACATTTTGGCAGTAAGAGCAATACATACTGAGTCACTGACGTAAATAACAAAGATGAATGCAGCCAAGAGAATTACTTAAGAGTTTAACAAAATGCCAAGGTAAACTGATACATTTTCAGCTGCACTCTCCAAGGCGTTAAGGAGAAAGATCGCCTCAGGTGACAATGTATTTCATAGTAGTGTTGCTGCTACAGACAATGTTGAGTCCTGATACATTGAATCCCTGGCCTATGTGCATCCAGTATTATTCAAGAAAGCCTAAGGGCCTTTCTGCACTGGCCACTTAATACCCATTAAGCACATATTAAGCACACATTTAAAACATTAGCAAAATTCCTGTCCGCACTGCAGCACCCATTAGAGACACATTGGGGAGTCTGCTTCTGCATTGGCTTGTGCGCAATCCATCTCTAATGTGTGCTAAGAGGCTCTTAAACCGATTTCCCGGAAGACCTGATTGGAGGTAGTCTTAATTGGTACTTAATCTGTCCTTGTCTTCTAAATCCGCATCAACGGAGGACGCTTCCGGGCATGGATGGGAGAGAGAACACATGTGGGCAGGACAGAAAGTCGGCATGTTGAGTGAGGCAGCAGCAGGAAGCTGCCATGTTGAGAGAGGCGGTGGCAGGAAGTTGCCATGTTGAGTGAGGCGGGAGAAGTACAGTCCAGCCATGAAGTCCCTCTCATATGGGCTTCGCGTTGGGCAGGCATCCAGCTATGGCAGCAGAGGGTCAGCAAGTCTGAATGTAGCGATTCCATGCACAAAAAGCAGGCTTTGGAGCCAGGCGGGCACTGGATCTCGGACACGCTGCTGATTGGTCCACACAGGGCAGGAAAGGAGCGGTGACTGATGGCTGAATGCTCCAATCACATGGTTCCTGAGGCAGTTGTCTGGAAATCTGTGCTATTGCATCAACACTGCAAAGGCATAATGTGTTCCTTGCAATCTGTCCTTCCCAAGCGAGTGTGGAAGCATGGGGCCTTATTATATCCGTATCTATTTGAGCCGGATCTTACTAGAGACACATTTCATAAAAATGGATTTATTTAATCCAGTTTTCAGCGGGCGAGTGCAGAAAGGGCCTAAGAACACAGAAGGCCCATTCAGGACATCAGAAAGGTCCATCTAGTTCAGCATTCTGTTTTTAACCGTAACCCAGCTAGGTACATTTAGGAAGTCCACAGTCAGGGTGTGAGCACAGGAATTGGGATATGGACATCTCTGAACCTTTAAATAGTATCCCATCTTCTCAAACATGCAGACTTTCCACAGCCATCTTTATCACAGGCCATGCTCTGTTCCAAGGGCCTACCATTCACATGGAGCAGGCCTTACCATCCAATTATGCTTTGTCCTCTCTGGACAAATCTCTGGTCCAGGATATGTTGCCCAAAATGGCATCTTATCCAGAGGCCTATTTGCACTACGGCTTCTAGTGCACGATTAGTGAACTTCTCGTGAAGAGCATGTGCATGTGGAGCAGGCTGTTACAGCCTCCAAGTGTGCCCACCCTCACCAGAAGTGCACTAATTGTTGATTAGGTGTGGAGCATGAAATCATGGCCCTTTCCGCACTGGGCCTTATTCTGGAATGTATCTCAGGATAGGGATCTGTTGTCCATATGTTAATGCAAGCTATGGTAGGCCTTACCTGGGGCCTACCATAGTCTGCACTAGGATGCGGACAACAGGCTCCTATCCTGGGATATATTCAAAAATAAGGCCAAGTGCAGAAAGGCCCCATGTTCCTCACGTTAACCAACCTTTCCTGAAAGCTTACTTCAAGCATCTGGGGCAGCAACTATTCTCTCTTTTTCCCTGCTCAGGGGTTGTCTGAGGTGCTACACAAGTGCACTAGCACCTTGGATGCTTGTAGATATTGCTGTGTGTGTGTGCAGAGTGTCAGTGTCATCAGGGTGATGGTGCTGATGCAAGCGCGGTCGTGGAGGGTGACACAGCCAAAATCGCAGGACCCAGAGGAGGACTGGGCCCAGGATCGAATAAGGTAAATATTAGATGCCGGGGGGGGGGGGGATGGCCAAGTGTGATGACAAGTCAATATTTGCTCCTTTCCCATCCAACAGATGGTAAGGGAAGTGCAAAAATGCTCCTGGTCTTGCTGTGGACCTTTTCAAAGACATCCACAACTGGCCCAGCATCCACATTCAGTACTATGAAGGGTGTGCAGACAGTATGTCCCCACAGGCTGGGATGCTGTGGGAGATGCCTTTCAGTGGCATTCCAGGAAGTGCTGCTTGAAGTGGTTCCAGAAAAAGCATACCATGAATAGGACCCACTTCGAACCTGGCAGCAACTAAGTAAGTAATGTGCACATGTGCGCATCCCCCGGTAGGCCCCAGACTGGGGTCGGGGTGCCCAGGGTGGGTCCCTGCGGGATCTAGGTGATTGGGTCACCTAGAGCTCACAGGGACCTGGGGAAGGATTGGGACAGGCCTGTCTGCCCCTCAGTCGAATTCGACCCACTGGCGGCAGGACCGGGAAGAGCGTCCACCCCTGCATCGCCTTTTTCAGGCTAGGCCACACGGGGACGGATCCCCCTTTTGCACCTAGGCAGGAAGGAACACATTCCTTACCGACTTAGTTGTGGATGGGGAATGCATCCCCACTTGGCCCGTTATGTCTGCACACCCTTTATAGTCTAGGACACACATAGTGGTTTAAATGTGACCACTTTAGAAAGGTCTACTGTAGGACTGAGATAGGGTACCATGTTGGTTCATAGTTTTCTGGTCTCTAGTTCCATCCAGAGCAGATGGAGTGTTTTCTGGAGGTGCAGGGACTCTCTGATCCTAACTAGGATGTGAATGAAAGATGTTAGCATTTGACCATGTCCAGTATGGAGATGTTAGCATTTGTCTACCATCCAGTATGGAGAAATGCTAAGGACTAAACCTTTAAACCTGGGGCCTTTTGTATACACATTAGGAATGTGCATGAATATTCGTAACATTCAAAATTCGGCCAAATTCGGACATTTGAGCTCAAATCAAATGTTCCAGTATTCAGATGCTAACATTCAAATGAATACAAATGTTTCCAGACATTTGTACGAATAGTTCAGACATTCGTTAAGCTGGGGAAACGTATCAAATACATATCTACTCATATCAGATATGTACCATATATTCCGGCATATAAGACGACTGGGCGTATAAGACGACCCCCAACTTTCCAGTTAAAATATAGAGTTTGGGATATACTTGCCGTATAAGAAGACGACACCTGGCGTATAAGATGACCCCTGAGTTCTGAGAAGATTTTCCTGGATTAAAAAGTAGTCTTATACGCCAGAAAATACAGTATCTGTTTGTAACTGATACATATCTGTTCATATCAGATACGTATCTCTTCATAACAGGCATTATCTGTTCGTATCAGATACATATTGAATGTTTGTACACACAAGTATGAATAGTTTCATATTGAATAGAATTTCACTGCATTCAAATGTGATTTGTTCATACAACTATGGATTTTCAAACATTCAATTTGTTTCTAACTGAATGCCCAAAAAACAGTCATGCACATCCCAAATACACACCACTTGCTTTATCCCTGAACTCCATTTCCTAAACGTTGAGTTTTTCTTTTTGTTAATTGACTAGGGTTGTGATCAGACAGAAAGAAAAAATTCTCTGAGGTGCTTCTGAGGCAGCTTAGAGATGACTTCAAGGTGGGACTGCTCACACCCCTGTCTGTCCCTCCTCCGTCTCCTGAACATTCTGTGCTAAAAAAGGTGGATTAGAGTAAGCTTGAGAATATGGATGTGCACAAATATTCATAGACATTCAAAATTTGATCAAATGTGCCGAATTTCTTTTTTTTAACGATCCATTTTTCATTTTTCATTAATACATTTCCATGTGACTTCCTCCATTCTCCAGATTCTCCTTCTTCTAGTCCATTAAGTTGTGCTCCATACATCTACTTGTTGCTTTTTCTCCTAGAGGCCAATGCCTTCCATTGGAATACCCATCCCCCAAAGAAATTGTATAAAAAGTCCCCAATCCTCTATAAACTTGTTCACTGTTTTATCTTTTAATAAGTTTGTTAGTTTGTCCATTTCTGCCATATCCATCAATTTAATTATCCATTCTTCTTCTGTAGGTAGTTCCTCTTGCTTCCATTTTTGTGCATATAGCAATCTGGCAGCTGTTACCATATACAAAATCAAAGTCTTTACTTCACTTAAACTGTCATCAACAATACCCAATAAAAATAATTCTGGTTTAAATTCAAGATTAATATTCAAAATTTGCCTCATCCAGCGCCATATTATTTTCCAATTTTTTTTTCTTTCTCACATGTCCACCACATACCATCTACCTTTTTACATTTCCAACATTTTGTTGACATATGATACATTTTTCCAAGCTTATATGGCATTAGATACCATCTGTACATCATCTTGTAGAAATTCTCCTTCAATGTTGCACAAGCAGTAAATTTGATATCTTTAACCTAGAGTTTTTCCCATTGATCCATTTGGATATTATATCCGAAATTCCTTGCCCACAAAATCATACAGTCTTTAACCTGGTCATGTTCCATTTCTATTTGTAATAATACTTTATACATCAAACCAATGGTATCTCTTTCTGCCTTACTCAAATTATTTTCCCACTCTTGTTTTTCCCATTCAAAGTTTATATTCTCCTTATCCATTCTAAAGATATCTACCAGCTGTATATAAGTAAACCACTGTACATTTTTCCCTTCTAAATTTAATTGTTCTCTTGTTTTAATATCATATTCATTCACATCATCTTTTCTATATAACAAGTCTTCATATCTCAGCCATGTCTTTCTTTCCCCAAACTCTTTTAGCAATGCTTCTTGTGGTGAAACCCAAAGCGAAATTTTCATATACAGTTTGTTTTTATAATTCAACCAAGTTTTATATAATGCATTTCTTATATAATGTTTTCTAAAATCCACATTAACTCTTGCCTTGTTATACCACAAATATCCATGTCAACCAAATCTTAAATCCTCTCCCTCCAATTGTAGTAACCTTTGGTCCTTCAGCCAGAACCACTTTGCAATCCATCCTATACACGAAGCTGCATAGTATAGTTTAAAATTCGGTACACCCAGGCCGCCTCTTTCCTTAGAATCTTGCATTAATTTGAATCTTATTCTTGGTTTTTTTTCCCTTGACATAAGAATTTTGATAAGTCTTTCTGCCAGTTCTTAAAGTCTTTAGCATTGTTTATAATTGGTAGGACTTGAAATAGAAACATCATTCTCGGTAATATATTCATTTTGATCAACGAAATCCTACCCAACAGAGACAGCTATAGATTCGACCATTTTAACAAATCTTGTTTGATCTCTGCCCATGTTTTCAGATAATTGTTCTTATACAATGCCGAATTTCGACATTTGAACTCAAATAGAATGTCCCGAAATTTGAATGCAAACATTTGAATTGAATGTCAATTTTCAGACATTCGTATGTGTACAGGTTTGTATGTGATGCGTACTTGAAGATCAGCATCTTTCCCGCATCCCTACACATTTGTACGGATCTGTATGGGACGAAAACAGGATCCATATGGGATAACAACTGGATGCATACAGATGTATAAGGATCCGTATGGATGTGTACGTATGTCGGGAAGATGTGTATGGGCACATAAGAATGGTGTTGACATTTGTATGTGCAGATTCGAATCAAAAATTCAAACTAACCGATTCAAATTTGGCAAAAACAAATTGAATCTTGTTAAATTCAAATTTAACAGATTCGAATTGAATCAAATTTTTGGGTATTTGATTTGATTTGAATAGAATGTGAAAAAACACACATCACAATTTGTGCCACATCCTTACTTGAGAACATGATGGCCACACATTGTCTCTCATATTATTTCTGAACACAGTCTATATCCCCCACCATCCCTGGCTAGTGCCTTTGCTGATTAGCTATGAAGGATGGAAATTTCAATTCTACAGCACTTTGAAAGCCACAAGCTCCTTACCACTGAATTAGACACAAGTCTGGGTTTCGTCTTTTACTACATGTCATGATGTATGCTGTTTCAACTCAAGCTAAGTATCTAGCAAAAACAATACACCGAATTCTATTTTGAATACACAGTTAATCTGTGCCATGAATTATACTTTTGGGGGTCATGCTGAGTCCCCCTCCCCTTTAAAGTTATGTGTGTGTATTTGTGAAGAAAAATACAGAAATGTGCTATAACTGTAGTTTATGATCTAATTCAAGGTTAACGCAATATCTTGGAACCTACGAGGACGCTGAACATTTTCCTGGAATAGTAAATAGTAAATATGGCTCTTTCCCTTTTTATACTTTTTAAAAGGATTTTAAAGAACAAATACACTTAATAAAGTGAAGAAAGGCCTGTTTTTAATGAGACTATATATTACTTACTGAGAGAAAGAGAGAGAGAGGAAAAATACTGCTGATTTCAATTAGCACATTGGGAGAAATTTGGAATGGCCAATTCCCTGCTCATCTTCACTGCAATCATTTATTGAATCTGCTGCAGTAGATGCTCTTAAAAGAATTATGTTGGGGGAAGCACGCTAACGGAGCTGTACCCTACATATACTCTTTTATCTGTTTGGTGTCTTCGTAGTAAAATCATAAAATAAATTTTGGGTGGAGGAAGAATCTGATTGTCCAGCTTCTTCCTTACATAAAAGAGAATCTCTCTTCTATTGTATGCTTTTTCTTGCTCATACACACACATCGAGGAAAAGAGAGAAAGAAGGTAGTGTCTTGATTCTATTTCCCGGTATCATTAATTAGTAATCTGAAGTTATTACCATTGTCATTTCCTTCTAATACCTTTTTAAATACCTGTCTGGAAAGAATTGCTAAGCACATTACCATTTTGCCTAGAAATAGGACAACCCTCATAATGGCAAGAGGCATGATTGCCAACGTTGTGGGCAATTATTGAGTATACTGAGGCATTTCCGCACTGAATTGCGTTCCAGACGGAACGCGTTCAGGCGGAAAGCTTAAGCCAGCTTCGGGCGCTTTCCCCGTTCACACACAGACGCGCCAGAACGCGTGTAAACGCGTTCCGGAGCGTCTGGGTGCGAATGGTCAAAGCGCCCGAAGCTGCCTTAGCCGGCAAACGCCGGCCAGGGGCGCGCCGGCAGCCGCGGAGGCAGATCGACAATCAGCTGTTTGAAAAACAGCTGATTGTCAAAGCCGCGCGGCGTCGGAGGCGCGCCGGCAGCCGTTCGGGAGACAGAAGAAGCGCGAACGCTTCTTCTCCCGAACGGCTGCTGGCGGCTCGTCCGCGTTGGAACGCGTGTAGAGCACTTCGAAGTGCTCTACATTTCGAACGCGGAAAAGACAGCTGCGGACACGTCGGAACGCAAGCCGCGCGCGGCCAATGCGGATGACGTGTCCTCACCTGTCTTTTCCGCGTTCCGTTCAGCCCCGTGCGAAAACGCCTCTTGTTACTAAACAGGCAGAAAAAGGTTTTAGGATTTTGCTTTAAAAACCTAGGCTGTGATCAGACAGATGCATGGAAAAATACACCTCTGAGGTATCTCTGAGTTGGCTTGGAGGTGGGATTGTACACACACTGGTCTGCACACTGGATAAGAGGATTGAGAACATGAAGGCCACACACTGCCTCTCTGAGGTGCCCATTTTGCTATGTCTGAACACACCTGTATGGTTTAGTTCTTAATAGGGATGTGCACATCGAAATTCACATCCAGAAATTTGGTCCAAGTTTTGAATACACAATTCTCACATTGACTCAAAAGGATGCACGTTTCAATGTATGGACATTTGAACAAATCAAACAGCGCTCCCGGTTGACAAATATGAAAATTCACATTTTTGCACTTTCACAGTATTTTACTGCTGAAAATAGGCTTTTTCAATGGGAAAAAAAGCCATGAATGCAAAAGTCCGAACATTCAAACGTATGATTCAGCAAATATACAAATTTTTGGATGTTTGTTACGATTGTGAATTTATATATTTGTACCTGGATCGAATGTTATAACAATCGTACATTAATATTTGAATGAATATGAATGTTTTGGAATATTCGTATGAATAATTCATTTGTTAAACTGGGGATACGCATCAGATATGTATTGATACATATGGGTTTATGTAGGATACGTGTACAATATGTATGCATTTGTATCCGATATTTTAACCAATTAGTACGAATACATTCACATCAAATATCACATTCGAAGGGGCTCTATTCGAATGAATATGAATTTTCTAACATTCGATTTTTTATGAATCAAATGCCAAAAAAAAACATGTTCGTTCACATCCCTTTTTCTAAGGCATTCTTCACCTGGATATAATGGAATGGTTGAGTCTAGGTGGACTTTATCCTCCTATCAATCTGCCATGCACAGCGGTCATGGATTATGATGGGTAGGATGTTCACCTTTGTGTTAAGCACTACAGGGCTATATATTTGTATCAAAATCAGCTTTTTGTGTATCACTCCTTACTAGCCAAAACAACATCAGTCATGTACCAGTGCAATATAGCAATTTATTTATTTAAGAATTTATATCCTCCCTTTCACCTGAAGGTCCCAGGGTGGGTCACAACAATAAAATATAAAATATATCTAAAACATTAGAGGAATTTAAACAACATGGGGCTGGGTGAAGAAGTATGTTTTAGCCAGGCGTCAAAAAATATATCATGTAGGTGCCTGGCAAAGCTCCAGAGGGAGGCTGTACCAAAACCTGGGAGCCACTACCGAAAAGGCCCTCTTGCATATCCCAGAGAAAGGGGGAACTACAAGAAGGCTCCATCCTTGATACCTGATCCCAGTGGCCCAAGAATGAGACCATAGAGTGGTAGGCCTTGGCTTCACTTTCCCAAGTTAGGGCACAGTGCACAATGGACTGAGGCTCAGTTCAGGGAGATGCAAATGAAGTTTTTATTCACTGCCACTTGTTGCCCACAGCTCTGCAGTCTTGATTTATGGCTGGCTGTTTATAAAAGTAAAAGTATAACTAAGGTTAAGGAAATGGACGGGTGCACAGAAGTCCTTTCACCCCTCAAAAATGTTTAAGCAGGAAATGGTTACAGATGATTTCTCAGATTATCTAGAGGGGGTCAACACTTGGCCTACACACTGCATGGAGCCACTTCCACTCCAGAAGTAGTTCTGTGTAAGCCAGACTGTCCCCTGGTCAGATAGCAATGGAGCACTAAGAAGTGCTACATAGCTATAGTAGCTGTGTCTAGCACACTGCTAGTACATGCTGGCCTACACTCCTTGAATCTCTTCTGGGTGAAAGGTGCTTGGGGCAGGGTGGCACAGCTGCAGTTGTGCACTGAATCACCTGTGTGCCATGACAAAGGTTGCCACCTATGGCTGTTGCCACAGTGAAGCATTCACCACTCATAGAGCAGCGTTCCCACTTACCCGGAGAAGTGCTGGGTAAGTTTAGGATGAGTCAGGCATTCAAAATATGAATGCCTGCTCCCTCCTAGATCTACCCCTTCGTTGGTGCATTATGAAGGGAGGATGTGCACAAATGGGCTTCTTTGTATTCAGTTCATATCGAACCTAATGTAAGAAAATTTGTATTCATTCGAATAGATCCCCTTGAATGTGGTAGGATTCTATTTGATACTAATGTATTCATACGAACTTGTAAGAATATCCAATACGAACACCCACATATCCAATACATATCCCGTAACGTATCTGCTCTGAAACCATCAAATCTGCCCTGAATCCACTTTAAATCTGCTCTCAGTCCATGTTGAATGCACTTTGAATCCATTGCGGATGTGACTGGCACAGCTGCTTTCCCACCTCCCCTTTTCACAAATGTTCCAAAGCATTTGTACAAATACCAATGTCTGTGTACGAATGTCGTAACATTTGATTCGTATACAAATATCTATCCAAATTTGTAGAAATTCGTTTGAGTACATAATGTAATGAATATTCTTGGAATGCCTATTTTGAAGGTGTTAAAAAGCCCCAAATTCAGTGGAAAGAACCAAAAAACCTCAATTCCATCTGAGTATTTCTTTTTCTTTTGGGAGAGGAATCAGAGGAGTAAATTTCCATTTGTATGGATGTTTGCATTCATATGGAATTCCATTTGGGTGGTCTTTTGCCTTCTGGCTCTAATTGCTAGTTTGTGGCTGGTCTTACTCAGCCGTGGACATTGGGTTTGGTTCTGGCCAGGTGAATAGGAACGTTGATAAAGCACTTGTGAATTTTAATGGGATTGTGCAAGTGGAATTTCATGCAAATGGAATAGAAACTATTGCTAAAAAGGAAGAGATGAATTGGAAATGGATTTCTTTTTCTTTTTTCTTTTTTTTGCTTTATACTTGTGGTGCATTTTGGTTTCCCAATTCCTTGTTAGCTAAAGGAACGTTTCATCCCCAGTGAAGGTGTGTGTGACAGAAAGGCCCTTTTGCACTGGGTCTTATTCCAGAATGGATGCCTAAGTACATCCGGCTCGCTGCATGTGGTAGGTGGGGAGCATGTAATCTGCGCAGGTCCAGCCACATCGCCCAGTCGCTAGCCACTGCCAAGATTGTGTAGGTGCTCGCAGGCTGGTGTTGCAGTGGCAGGCTGGCTGGGGACTGATCGAGGGGACTCTGGGGGCACACGTCCCCAACACATCTCCAGGATCAGTCCCGCTCCTATGGATTGGCCTGCCAGCATGTCACAGAAAGTGTGACATGGCTGGCAAAGGTTGATCAAGGCAGTGAGGAGGCAGGATGCCCAGCTTTTGTGGCAGTGGGGTGGGGAGGTCAACAGAGGACCATTTGCATTTCTGGTTGGTAAGGGACACTTTGGTAAGCTTCCCTCCCAGCAAATGTAAATGGTCCACTTGGAGTGTGCCAGCCCTAATTCACGGCAGATTAATGCGGTAAATGCAGAAAGGGCTCAAGTCTGAAGCCATGTTGCAATGAGCCCAAATATTCTGTTTCCTGCACTGGGTCACAATACAGTTTGGCATAAAAGGAAGGGTTCGCTCGTCTCTTTACTCAGTTACCCATCTATTAATTCAAGTATTGTTGATTGAGGATTTGGTATTCTGGTCTAAAAGTGTTCAGAGCTATTGTTTGTGGCTTACTGATGGGTAGGAGAGTCGGATCAGACAAGGGGAAGTATTTCTTTACCCACAGCGTCATCGGTCTATGGAATTTGCTGCCATAAGAGGTAGTAACAGCTACCAGATGGCTTTAAGTAAGGGTTAAACAAATTTATGGATGCCAAATGTATCAATGGCTACTAGAATGGATGCCTAAGTACATTTTTCAGGCTGTGGTTACAAGTAGGATGCTTCTAAGGCCATTTGCTGGGATTCGAGAGCAGGAGAAGGTTTGCCCTTGTCTCTGCTTGAGATGCCCATGGGCAGTTGGTGGGCCACTGTGTGAGACAGGATGCTGGACTAGATGGGCTGTGGCCTGATCCAGCAGGGCTCCTCTTAAGTACTTATGTTCTTAATTGCTCAGAAGGAGAAATAAAAGCAGGCTAAAAAAATATAATGATAATACAGCAGAAATAAAATAAAGTAGGAAAAACCATCTTACCAGAGCCACTAATCATAGTGTCTGTCTATGAGTGTCAATATGCATATATCTCAATAATGTTTAAAGTGTGGAATGAGCTGTACTCATCCCATTTAAAGGGAAGCAGCCTAGTGTAGCTTCAAGTAATTGTGAAAATAGCAATGTTGTCACTGATTATAGATATGATCTTCCCATTTAAAGTATCATTTTC
Source organism: Aspidoscelis tigris stejnegeri (assembly GCA_023333525.1). Lineage (NCBI taxonomy): Eukaryota > Metazoa > Chordata > Lepidosauria > Squamata > Teiidae > Aspidoscelis > Aspidoscelis tigris. The sequence goes on from JALMGA010000013.1 coordinate 10,200,630, forward strand.
AAAATCTCCCCCCCCCCCAACCTAAATTCTGATAATATTATTCCCAGGTACATAGCAGTGTGATGCAAATAAGCTACCTTGGCAAAAGCCTAAGAGTAGCAAGAGTTTTCCTAGTCTTATGTCCTATATACATCTGTTAAATTACTCAGAGATCTCATTAAATAAAGCTAATGTACTTGTAAAACAGTAGGGAGAGACAGTATATCATTGTAACTGTTCGAAAGAGCCATTCCAGCAAGAAGGCAAGCCAAGAAAGCTAGGTATATGCTGGTCAGTGTAGATGTTTCTGGGTTATAAATCTTAAACCTTTCCTGCCTAGTTATTGTGTATTTCTTTAGGTGAAAGATTGATTGTAGCAGTGGAAGATGAATTTGCCCGTAAACCCTCTTCTTCTTCTTCTTCTTCTTCTTCTTCTTCTTCTTCTTCTTCTTCTTCTTCTTCTTCTTCTTCTTCTTCTTCTTCTTCTTCTTCTTCTTCTTCTTCTTCTTCTTCTTCTTCTCCTCCTCCTCCTCCTCCTCCTCCTCCTCCTCCTCCTCCTCCTCCTCCTCTTCCTCTTCCTCTTCCTCTTCCTCTTCCTCTTTCCCCTCCCCTCCTCCTCTTCCTCCTCCTCCTCTTTTAAAATTTTAATATTCCTGACGTTATACCAAGATGATAATGCTTTTCTCTTCTTTCCTCCCCTTTCCCCATCTTTCTTCCCCTTTGCAATCATTAGTTGCAGATTTAAAGCTTTTTTTTTTTAAGGCAGACAAACATAGGGAAAAGTTGTCCCTACATTTGGGAAAACGTGAGAACATGAAATCATACAATTGTCTTAGGTATTAGAAAACTGGATCTTGCTTTCATGTTTGCAGGTTCCATTATTTTTTGTTCTTTATCTCCTTCGCTCTCTAAACTGAACCAAAGAGACGGGCATGAAGAACTGAAGAAAATGGTACCTACATTTTGGATTGTGGGCAACTGGCCAAACTGCCATCAATTTTCAGGGGTAGGGATGTGTATGAATATTCGTAACGTTCAAAATTTGTGTAAATTTGGCTGAATTTGGACATTTGTCTTCAAATCAAATGTTGGCCCATTTGAAGATTGATATTCAAATCCGAATCAAATGTTTTATCTGGAAATACCGGGTTTGATTCCGCACTCCCCCGTGAAGCTAGAGACATTTTTGAAGGATGAAACACACTTAAAAATGTGGTTTTGATCTGATGTGCCGGAGTTTGTGGTGCATTTGGGCATTCAAGAAGCACAAGGAATCTCTAAGCTAGTTCAGTCTAGTGGTTAGGGAGCTGGACTCTTATCTGGGAATACCGGGTTTGATTCCCCCCTCCCCCATTAAGCCTTCTGGGTGACCTTGGGCGAGTCACAGCTCTCTTCTGAGCTCTCACAGCCCCACCTACCTCACAGGGTGTTCTGTTGTGGGAAGAAAAACAGAAGCTTTGTCAGCCACTTTGAGTCCCCTTAAATGGGTGAGAAAAGTGGGGTAGAAAACCAACTCTTCTTCTTCTTCTTCTATATTTGAAGGGGATCTATTCAAACAAAAGTGCACCAGCCCTCATGGTTGAGGGCTGGTGCACTGGGCTGTCAGATCTCTCCAAGATGAATTTTCTGTTCTGGCACCTCAGTAGATAACATCTTCCTTGAAATGAATGCTTACCTGTGGTTGGTGTTGGCTTTCTTTGGCATCTCATGCCACAATCATAGAAAGGGGTGCCCAGTTTGACCATCAAGGGTAACACTATGCTTAAATCCAATAATTCATTTTGTTGTCAAATCATTAAATAAAAAATAATAATAATCAGATTTTCACATTTGTTTTTGAACTTTTTCATGAACTTTCCCCCAACTTTTTCCCATTGAAAAAAGTCCTTTTTCATGACCCAAAACTCTGAGAAATATGAATATTCAATCAAATCGTTCAGTTTTGCAAGCAGTTTTGCAAATCAAGCTTCAATTGAATTTGGGGATATTTGAAAAAAAAAGATTTTCAATTTGATGCAAATATTTGAAAATTCAAAATATTTGACCAAATTTGTGAATACGAATCTCATTTTGTACATCCTTGCTCCAGCTGGTCCATTCCTACTGGAAGAAGGTGATCCACACTTGAGAAGGCTGTTCCAGGATGGTTCCTGTGTGTTCTACTGATATCAGGAATTATCTTTGGCAAGAAAACTGCATTAATATAAATGTGTAGCTGCCGGAAATTAACTGGACTTGGAAGTATTAACTCAAAATAAATAGTTGTCAGAATGGGGTGAATTGATCAGGTTATAAGGCAGACATGAGGAAATCTTTGTGCTCTTGAAAACAGTAAGACATATTGCATTATTTCCAAATTTACTCACAATCTCCTCATTCTTATTTCTTTAAAAATGCCAATTCTTTGTGATGACCCCAGAGTTCTCAATTCAGACTTAAAACTATATTTTGTTTTAAGAATGGGAGAAATACAAAAAAATAAAATAAATGCAAAAATAAAAAATATGCATAACTATTTGTTGGTTTTAATCTGATATGCCAGAGTTTGTAGTGCTAGTTTGGTCCAGTGGTTACTAGTCTGTAAGCTAGTCTGGTCTTGTGCTTAGGGAGCTGGACCATCTTCCCACGGTCCCAGAATGAAATCCAATTGGGAACTGCCTGGTAGCTGTGCTCTTAAAAAAAAAAAATACCTGGACCATCCTATCATTCAATTTTAAAGTACGCTCAGAATTCTAGAGTTCTGGAAAGCTACAGGAATTCCCAGCCAGGTGCATTTGCGTGTGAATGATTCCCTAGGAACAGGGGAGGAGGGAGAGTGACTTTACTCTTATTTTGTACAGAGAGATCGGGGCCAGTTACTTAACCCAGTGGTGCCACCTGTTTATTGACATGCGATAGATGTAGATGAGAGGGAAATATGCAATCTTTTGCCTTGTTAGAATGCCATGTGTTTAATGCAGAGAAGTGGGGGCACGGAGGAGGAGGAGAAGATATTTTTCATGAATATATATAGATGCTGAATTTATAAGGATTGGTGTAGTCACAAATGTTGTACAACATGTCAGGATATCATAAAAAAAGCAGGCAGATCTTCATAAAATACCATCTTAATCTTGGGGATTTTAAAGCCTCATTAAAATGTGGATAAAGTCCATATATGGAATGGCAGCATTCAAAAGGTTGAAGTTGTATATCTGAGGTGGAAGGGATTTTTAACAATTACATCTGAATGTCAGTCGACTCATTTTGGTCATACTTGATATTAATGTGTAAAAAAAAAAGTGATCGGGAAGAAATTCCTGCCTTGCCTTTACAGGGTTGTTTTCATGGTTTTCTTCTGCTGTCATTGTGCAGACAACTTCAAGACAGCACTAATATTAATTCTAAAGTGTATTAATATGATTAGACCAGGGATTTGCACTATTTTCTTTTTATTTGATTTGTATCGAATTGAATGCAAGAAAATTCATATTCAATACGAACGTTCAGTCCCATGCGAATCCTAAACAAATGCATTAGGGATGTGCACAGATATGTGTAATATTTGAAATCTGGCCAAATTCAGCTGAATCCAGACATTTGAACTTGAATGTTACAATATTCGTATGCTAACATTCAAACGAATAAGAATGTTTCCGGACATTTGTATGAATAGTTCGGACATTTGTTAAGCTGGGGAAACATACCAGGTACTTATCTATTCATATCAGATACATATCTGTAAGTATCATATACATATCAAATGTTCGTACTGATATGTACAGTACGAATAGATTCGTATTGAATAGAATTTTACCACATTTGAATGTGTTCTATTTGTTTGAATACAGATTTTTGAACATTTTATTTATTTCGAACCGAATAAAACAAACAAGCAAACATTCGTACATATCCCTAGAATGCATACAAATAGTATATAGATCCCATATAGGAATCCCATACAAAGCTTCATGCGAATGTATCAAAACTTTTTATTCAAATTTGAATGTCCAAATTCAGCCAAATTCGTCCAAATTTTGAATGTTTTGAATATTTGTGCATATCCCTAGATTAGACCTTTGCTTCTAGGATGAAATAAGATTATTTTTTTCCTGTTCATTTGTGTGAATGGAGCCACTTCAAGTGTGCTAGGACTCCAATTCGCTTTGAATGCTCTTCAGATTTGCTTCAATCCTTGCTCCAGTCACGCCTCCCATTCCCCTCTGAATCAGTTCTCAATCCTCTCTGAATCCAACCCAGAGGTGACTGGGCAGCCTCTTTGTCACCTCCTCACCTTCACAAATGTAATGAAGCTTTGGATGAACACACAAAAGCATTCACTTTGCCTGCGAATGTTATTCTTCAGATAGAGCCAATATTTGATTTGAATGCAAATATTTGAAGCTGCGAAATTTGTACAAGTTTCAAAGTTGATAAATAGTTTTTGCCCATCCCTACTGGATGGCTGTTGGAGTTAACACAGTTTTATCTTTTTTTTTTTTTCTTGAAGTCCTCAGCTGGAAAGCTGGGAGTTTTATCAGATCTTAGCTGAAGAATTGGGTCTGTCCTACTGAGTAAGTGATGATAGCACTATTATATAGGGATGTGCATGAATATTTATAACTTTTGTTATCCACACAAATTTGTATGAATTATGACAATTGTACACCAATCGAATGTCAAGACATTTGTACATTAACATTCATATGAATATGAATGTTTCAGAACATCTGTATGATTAGTTTATACATTTGTTAAACTGGGGATACGTATCCAATATGTATGCATTGGTATAGGATACGTATCCGATATGTATACGTTTGTATAGGATCCGTATGCAGGATTCATATCCCAGATCTGTATTCAGGATCTGTATGCATCTGTATTGGATATTCGTACAAATACATTCATATCAAATTGAATCCTACCACATTCAAAAGTGATCTATTCGAATGAATACGAATTTTCTGACATTCAATTCATTACCAACTGAATGCCAAAAAAAAAATTTGTGTACATCCCTACTACTGTATAAAAGAATATACAAATTCTTGCCCATTCCCACACTCCAGTCTTTTTCATTTTGTGTTTGCAAATGTCTTGGAGTTTTTTCTTTCTTTTTATGCTGTTGTTCCTCATCTTTCGTCCTGTTGTCTTGCTGAGATGTTTTTTCTTCCAGATAAACTTCAATCCATAAAATGCATCCCATGTGCCTTGAAACTTCTGGGATAGGTCACCAAGGGACGTGATGTTGTTATCACCCATATGCTGATGATAGGCAAATCAGGGTTGGGCAAAAAATGTTCGCCAGCTTTGCAATTTGTTTGAATGATGAAACTTCAAAATTTACATTTGAATTGAATAGTGGCTATATTTGATGTCAGACACTGACATGTGAAGTGAAAGCTTTTGTGAGTTTTTCTGAAGCTTTGTTACATTTATGAAGGTGAATTTGTGGATTCTTAGTGGACTCTTAGTGAATTCAGAGCAGATTTGGAGTGGATTTAGAGGTACAGCAGGCGATGGCAGGGATCGACGAACATTCAAATAGAATTTAAAGCCTAACACATTCGGAGTGGCTCCATTCACACAAATGCAATTTTTGGTTCCATTCACTTTGATGGGAAGTGAATAGAGAAAATATTGTGCACGTCCCTAAACTCTGTTTCCCCTTTACATAAGGTGCAGGAGGAGATTCAAACAAGCTAGAGCAGGGATATTTCTGCACTTACCAAATTAGTCTGCCGTGTATTAGGGCTGGTAAACTTCTGATAAATGTGAACCATTTGTATTTGTCAAGAAGTAAGCTTCCCCAAAGTATCCATTACTGGTCAGAAGTGTGAATGGTCCTCCCGTTTACCAGCCTGCACCTCTGCATCTGAAGCCAGAAGTTCCACCTCCGTGCTGCTGTGATTGAACCCCATCAGCTACATCATCACATGTTCGAGCACAGGGATGTATTATGGCCAATCACATCAGTGACCAGAGGGCGTGACCGAATGCAGCCATGATCAAAGGTGGAATGCCCACTACCCTATCACTGATTAAACGGTCCTCTTGTGATTCTATGACTGGTTGCTGTGCTCGCAACTCTATGACCAGATGCCACTCCCACCATGGCCAGGGTAGGTCCCGGGGATCAGAGTCACATCAGAAGCCCGTGATTGAACACAGACACCACTGTGACCATGCCTGTGCGGATGCCACCTCCCCTATCCACTGACAACAAGGAACTGGAAGTAGAGCAAATGGCCAGACTGCTGGACACTCCAGAAAGCTTTTGGATGCGGCAGGTAAAGGTTAGGTAGCTTGTGGAGCATTAGGCAACTTCTGGGAAGACAAGGGGGCATTTCAAGCATGTAAACACCTCCCGCAAGTGCAGATGCACCAGCCCTGATGTTGCCTAATTGTTGACTATGGGCCAAAGAAGAAGAAGAAGAAGAAGAAGAGTTGGCTTTTCTACCTCACTTTCTCACCCATTTCAGGGGGACTCAAAGCACCTGACAAAGCTTTTCAATTCTTCTCCCCACAACAGAACACCCTGTGAGGTAGGCGGAGCTGTGAGAGCTCAGAAGAGAGCTGTGACTAGCCCAAGGTCACCCAGTTGGCTTTATGGGGGAGGGTGGAATCGAACTCAGTATTCCCAGAGAGTCCGGCTCCCTGACCAGAAGACCAAACTGGTATAGTGACCATTGCTTATTCCAGGAGCTCATATCTTGTAGTCACCAGATTTGATTCCACACTCCTCCACGAAGTCAGCTTGGTGCCCTAGGACTGGTCACAGCTCCCTTAGTTTGGTCTAGTGGTTAAGGACCCAGACTCTTATTTAGGAATACCAGGTTTGATTCTGCCCTCCCCTATGAAGCCATCTTGGGCTAGTCACAGCTCCCATTTGAGCTCTCACAACCCCACCTACATCACAGGGTGTCTGGTGTGGGGAGAATAGAAAGCCTTGTCAGCTGCTTTGAGTCCCCTTAAATGGTTGAGAAAAGTGGGGTAAAAAAGCCAACACTTCGTCGTCGTCCTTCCTTCCTTCCTTCCTTCCTTCCTTCCTTCCTTCCTTCCTTCCTTCCTTCCTTCCTTCCTTCCTTCCTTCCTTCCTTCCTTCCTTCCTGAGCTCTCACAGCCCCACCTACCCCAGAAGTGCCTGTTGTGGAGAGAAGAACAGAAAGTTTGTCAGCCACTTTGAGTCCCCTTAAAGGGTGAGAAAAGTGGGGTAGAAAAGCCAATTCCTCCCCCTCTTCTTCTCCCAATTCTTTAAATGTCCCATCAAACTTTTGATTTGTATCTCCTTAAAGCTGAGTCTATACAACATCCTCTATTAATGCACTGGCAACATTATATCAATGGATCCTTCAAAAGTTCCCTTAGAATCAAAGAACTCATGTTTGGGGCTAGCAGCATGCCCAGATGGGAATTGGCTCCATTGCATATTCTCATTTTAAATTACATTCACTGTTTTATGCTGATTTTAATAATAACTTAATTTAAAATAACAATAAAATATAACAACAGTGGAGTAAATCTTACTAGCAGCGCCCCTGCCCTTGTAGAAAATTAAGCAAGACCTGATTATGATGTGTTACTGTTTAATCAGACTTATGGCCTCACCTGAGAAGTAAAATACAACAAATCCCTCCCACAACAATGAAAGTCCTGGGTTGTGGTGCAACAACACACACCAAAGGTTTGTTACACTATGGAATTGTTGTTTCTTTATATGGGGAAAAGACAGGAAGACAGGAAGGAAGGAAGGGAAAGTTTGAAAGTCATGGCCGTACTTTTTCTCTTGACCTTTCTGCAAGGCTGCTCCATATTTGCTAGTTGTCAGCACATGTTTGTCTGGAGTCATCTGTCAATGCCATCCGTCACTCCTCTGCGGTTCCCATCAGTCCCATTATCGGGGATCAGGAGAGAGCAGAGGATGTAGCCTGAAGGATCATTAAACCTCAGCTCCCAGGTACCACAGGTAAGACCAGGTGGCCTGTTGTTATTTATAATAAAGAAACACCACAGCAGAACTGCCTTGACAAGGGCCCAAGGGTCCCACCCAAAGGACATGCTGAGGCATGTCACCGATGAAGGACAGTTAGAAGTGGACTTCCTGCTCCCTCCCACACAATAAGCAGGAGGATTTATTGAACATCTGTTTGGTACATGGCTGGGAAGATTGATTAATTTAATCACTCACACTTTGCTTAAGTAACAGTTGTATATTTAATGGCAGGTTTGAAGGATATTTCCACGGGTTACCCTTGCGTGCCTTTCCTTGTTCCAACAGCTATGTTTGAAGTTCACCATCCAAAGGGAAAGAGCTTTTGGAATTGGACCACTATTTACTTTGGGACTGTAGGCTTGCATGAGACGCTTGCACAGTTGAGTGCTACCCAGGGGTGAAAAGTTGGCAAAAGGCTGGGCTTTTTGTTTTTCCAAACAGGATCTAAGGGTGACAGATGGTTTAGATTTGTATGAGAAGGATTTTTGTCAAAGGGGAAAGTGATTCAATATACGCGATTTGGGGCCTATTTGCACTGGGAATATGCAGGAATGGTTTTTTTTTTTGCATTCAAATTTGAGTCAAATCGAATGTCAAAACATTCAGTTTGATTCGAATGTTTAAAATCCAAATGTCAAAAAATCCAATTTGAATCTGTAACATTTGAATCCATTTGTTCAAATGTCAGATTCATATTTAAAGAGATGAATGTCGACAACATGTGTACGGATGTTTACAGATACATATAGATGTTGTCGACATTCTTATCATCAAATGGATTTCAAATTTCTGTACAAATAAATGCAATGTATTTGAATTGGTTTGAATTTCAATACTTTAGTTTTTTTCTCTATTTGTACGAATTTGGACATTCGAATATGCAATTTGAATCAAATTGAATGTTGAAAATTGCATTTGTGCATGTCCCTTGTATCCAGGAGGTGAAGAAAGGCTGCTTGTTTAACAGGATGTCTAAGCAATGAGTTGTCTCTTCCAGATAATCTGGGTTGGTGGTAGTGGGGCTACCATAGAGGAGGCCCTGTCACATCCTTTTGTCTGAGGGTGAAGGCACTATTAAGAGGGCCTTTCTGGTTGTTCTCCATACACACAATGCACAAGGAGTGAGTCACACCTTTCAGTTTTCTTGACTTGGAAGTTTCTCTACTGAAAATGGAGGAAAATATTTTCTGGGTTTTCCCAGGCCTTGGCTGTAGTTTTAAGGATCTGAAACAAACCTGCACAGAGAGAGGAAGGCAGGCAGGCAGGCAGGCAGGCAAGAAGGGGGCAAAATCTGTTCATCATGCAGAGATGTACCTGAATGATAATCCTGGGTAAAGATAATTTTGGCCCTTTTTCCACTTACTTGGTAATCTGGACCAAAGAACCTCTTAGTCCACACTGTCAGCATGGAATTAGTGGCATTCTGGTCCAAATTCATACTAAAGGCATAGTAATCCAGATTAGTGGTAGACTGGATAGATCAGTACCTCATCCGTATTAGCATGGTTTGATCTAGGGCTGATTTGCACTTTGGCTCATAGTTCACGATAGGCGAACATCTGGGCAAGTGGACCTGCACTTGCAGGAGGTGCTTACAGCCTACAAGTGCCCCCTGCCTGCCTAGATGTTCACCTATCATGGACTAGCTGTGGTACTTGAAATTGTGCACCCTTAGCCCACATGACCAGAACCTACTTGGAAACATCGAGCCAGTGACCATTTACAACTCTGCCAGCTGGGGAGTTCATTGGAGCTGCTACGCAAGCACGCTGGCAGCTCACATGACCCCTGATGAAATTTCAACGGTGCAGAGCATCAGCATCCCGATAGCCATGGCGCTGACACGTGCACAGCTGTGCAGGGCACCACTCTCAAGATGGCGGCGCCCTGCGGAGAAGCAGCCTAGCAAACGAACACAGGTGAGTGATCGATCACGTGGGGGGGTAGGGTGGGCCATCATCAACTAGTGCTAGCAAATGCAAGTGCTAGTCAACCTTGATTCATCACACACCTTTCCCGTCCACAAGATGGAAGGGAAGTGCGAAATCACCTCTAAATCAAGGAGGAGGCATCCACACATTAAAAGGAACAAGGAAGATTATGGGGGCATGAAATCAAGGAACATGCACTGTGACAAATAGGGCCTTCCCGCACAGGCTCTAAAATGGATTTAGAGCTTGTTTGGGGAGGGATTAAGATGTGGCTTCCGCAAAGAGAACAGAATTAGGGGCCCTTTGAGGACGCTGCATCCACACTTTGGCACTGCATCCACACTTTGGCCAAAATCCGACCCAGATGTAAGACCCGAAAAATTAAGTCTTACATCTGGCTTTTCCACTGAAACCGTTTCTCCTGAATGCTTCCACAGTGGCAGGGGAAAGAGCCAGGGAGAGCATACGCCACGGCCTCCATTGGCCAGCCACCCTCATAAGGGTGGCTGGCAAATGGGAGGCGATGGCGTGCACACACGTAATGGATGCCAGACCTCCCACTGCCAGAAGCCATCCAGCAGTGACCAGGTAAGGTGGAGAATGTGAGTGTAGGACCCCTGGTGGGGTGGTGGGGGGTAGACCACGGCTTACCCTCGCAAGAGAAGGGGCGATCGGGTGAAGGGGAACCCGGGGAAGCTGGCTGCCGGCCATGCCATGCCAGCTCCAAAGGAGCTAATGGCGGAGGCCAGGAGGGAGGGCCATCTGTCAAACAGGGCAAGCATGCGCTCTCGCTCTTTGACAGGGAAGGCCCTTCCGAGGCTGGATTGGACGCACCAGCACTCTCTCCAATCTGGCCCCGCTGCTGCCGCCCCACGCGTGTGCAGATGTGCGGGGCCTCCAAGAATCTGCTCCTGTTTGGGGCAGATTCTTTTTTAAAATGTTCTGCCGGAAAACAGATCTTATAGGTCCGTTTTCCAGCAGCATGTGAGGAAAGGCTTGTAGTCCCTTTGGAACAAGAGCTGTGTTGACAGCAATGGTGTCTTTGTAGACAGTCAGAGGCAGCATTTGATCAATGAAGATGCAGGTCAATTGCAAAGGCTGTGGGAGGTGCTGTCACCAGTATTTTGCACCCAGTGATATGGAATAGGGCTACTTAGGCGTCTGCATTGTGTCGCTCCTTGGAACACATTGGCTGCCATCCAGCCTGCTTCATGTCTCCATCCAGCCTCTGCCTGCAGTTGATCTGGATCAAACTAATCCAGATTCACTAATCGGGATTAAGGTTGGTAAGTGCAGAAAGGGCCTTAGAGTGAAGTGCTATCAACATATAGGTCCTTGCCTAATTAGCTAAAGTTCAGTGTTCTAGACTAGGAGTGGCTGAACAATGATGCTCCAGAAAAAACTTCCGATGGTCCCAGGCTGTTAACAACAGCAGCTGCATTTCGATAACATCTGGAGACCCACACTTGACTACTCCAGTTTAGATCATGGCCCTTCTGGAGGTTAATGCTGAAATGAGAACAAGGAGGGAAATGATTCACAGCTCCAACGGCAAGGAGGAACAGGAAGTATTTATTTATTTATCCATCCTAAAATCCCAGACCTCAATTCCCTAGTAAAAATGTTCTTTCATCTCCCCTTACAGCCAATCATGTTAAACCTGATATACAGCCAGACATTCCAGTTTAGATAGGGGATCTTTAAATATTTGTCTTACTTTTTAAAGAGTAATTTGCTTCGGCGCTGTTTGAGGCTGTAAATAGTAAATGATACAGACGTGCATAGTCATGTATTTTTTTATCGTCGGAGATACTGTATATAACATCCTCCCAATAATGCTTAAATCAGGGAAGAGTAGGGGGGAGAATTTCAGCTCAGCTACATTACTAATTTACAACCCTTCTCCGACGTAGAATGTGAAGACCGGCAATGTGAAACCTCCACATAAGGACATAGGAGAAACAGAAAGTGTGCAGTTTTGCCCAGGTGTTCATGATGGTGCCGGTATTTCCATTAGCATCACAACTGGGAAAGTGGGTAGGGCGGGGACCTGATGGCACATATGTGCCTGACATGTGGAGGGGAGAGGGAAGCGTGACTTCTAGAAGCCGCTGATCTTCAGTCAAATCCTATTGGGGACTGGTGAAATGCAATGTTGGCTTGAAAGATGCCTGTCTGTCCCCAGATTTGACCATACAACAATGCATACTCCTGCAACGAGTTCGGATTGTCAAGGCCAGTACCAGGTGCTTCTGTTGCTTGCATCCTTCTACATCAGTCATACTGTAAGGAGCAGACAATTAATTCTGGAGCAAAATTGAAAGTCAGAGGCAGAGTGTGAAAGAACAGAATGACAATAATAAAGTACCCCTGCCTCGCATTAATCTCCCTCACTTCAGGGCTGTCAGAGGCAGCCTGGCGGTGACTAATGCCAAGGTTTGCATACAGTGGTCACAGACATGAGCAGCACGCTCCCTCTACAGCATAGGCGCTCCGCTTTGTTGAGTTTTTGACTCCTGTGGAATCGCTGGGAAAACGTAGCTGGCGGTCAGAGGTAGCAGGACCAAGTTCTTTTCAGTATGGATCTATTGATCACTGCAGCTCGGTTCCCCATGAAGGAAATGACACTTACAAGGAGTGGAACCTGGGTTTTCCACGGAGAGATGAACTCACTTCTCCGAGTCAAAAGGCTCCAGAAAATAGGGCTTACAGATGATGAGTGCTAAGAGGTTGGAGGTTCTCGTTTTGGGCCATGGCCACACCTTCACTTGAAACCTTCTTCAGTCCATCTTCAGTTCTGACTGTGCACACCTTTTCAGTTCTATCCGTCCATTTTACTTTTGGACTTTCCACCCTCCATGTGGACATCCCTGGACTTACTTAGCCCTTTCTGCACTTCCTTGTTCATCTGGATGAAGAAGCTGCTCAGAACACGTCATCTGCACAAAAATAGAGTAGACCTGAATCACAGCTGTGCTAAGGGCTCCTAATCCAGACTAGTAGTAGACCAGATTAATGTGGTCTATACCCACGCCTTAGCAAATATTTGGTGTTTGAAAGCCCACTCTATACAGTGTTTGATCCAGATCTATTGGCACTTAGGCCTCTGCTATGCAATTAGGACAGCTCTGTACTAATAGGCCCCAGATCCCCCAAACACAAATCTGAATAATATGGATTAACCCAAGTACAGTGCAGAAAGGTCCTGTGTTGTTAGGCCAAAAATGGAAGATATCACTAACTGGAAGGGGGTTAACGCATGTCCCTCCAGATGTTGCTGTCTACAATATCTGTCAGCCCCAACCAGCACTGCTAATGACAAAGAATAATAAGAATTCTAGGTCAGCAATACCTGAGGAGGTGTAACCACCCCTGCTGCAGTATGTATGGATTGCTGAGTGGTTGAAATCCATAAAAGATGGAGTGTTGTAATTGGGAGACCACCGATCAAGGTTTCTGCGAGAACTTGAAATTATTTAAGGACATCTTGCCATTTCCCAAAGATTCCTGGCCCTGGGGGACCCCTTCTCTTTTTAAATCTGCTCAATGAAAACTTCCCTGTTCCTTACCACTCCTTTAAGGCAATCTCTTCATTGTTTATAAAGCAGAAACAACTCGCACTGATACCTTCTTTTATTACATGTGAAATCCTCCCCACGGATAGAGGTTTAACTTTTGAGTGGTAATGCTTTCTGCTTTCTTCCCTGACACTTATTTCTCTGGAAAGGGTGAGGGCAGATTCTCACAGCCTGCTAAAATACCACTGTAAGTGTACTATTCCTCCTACCCAACCCCCAACCCCCAACCCCTCCCCGAGGCTTTGTTGACTGGCTAGATGCAGATTATGCACCAGAAGAAGAAGCATCCACTGTACGCCACCAAGTGAGTTCTATTATACCCTTGGGACACCTTGGAAGGCTTCATGTTGTATTAAGCTAGTAAGAAAACATGCATTAGCAACTGTATTACACGAGGATATAAGCCTATTTAGTATTTTATAGTCCTGCAATTCTCCCAGGAGGGAAGAATGTTTTAGACTCATGTTGATCTTCCATTGTCAAATATCTCTCAGAGAAAGACAACAGATTCTTGTCTGAAATAGCAAACAGTTGTTTTGAAGCAATAGATAGTGCATGTATTTCATGTCATATGTCTTCCACAGGCATTCAGCTGTAAACCTTAAACCCACAAATGGATTAACTAAAACACTGATTTGGCTCCCTCCACATGCAAGTGATGAGAGATTTGAGACACATTTTTTAAACTTATTTCCTTTTTGCAGAGAAGCACTATGTAAGAAATCAACTAGTATAAACATCACAGGAAGAGGCTGTTTTCTTTCTCTCTTTATCATAAGATTGGCAACAGGGTTGGTGGCTTCCATGGGACAGTGGCAGAAGGGTTGGGCCACCAAAAAGTGTCTCCCTGAGAAATCGAAAGGCTGGGAACTTTTGCTCTCAGCCTTTGGAGGGTGGGTGCTGACTCAGAAGGCTGGGCCCTGTCTTCAGAGCTGGCATGTGGGCCTGGGATACCATGGGCGCTATCTGGCTCCAGCAGCAGCTCATCCAGGTGTGGATGGGATGACCCAGGACACAGAAGGTAAGTGCAGAAACAGGAATGATGCCAGTGAGAACCTCTTTAGCCCTATTTTAACCTTTAGCTTCATCCAGGCAGCACTAGACCAACCTGTTTGGTCTAGTGGTTAGGGAGCCAGACCCTTGTCCAGGAGTACTGAGTTTGATTCTGCACTCCTCCATGAAGCAAGATGGGTGACCTTGGGCTAGTCACAGCTCTGAGCTCTCACAACCCCACCTATCTCATAGAGTGTCTGCTGTGGGGAGAAGAATAGTCCCCTTAAATGGATGAGAGAAGTGGGGTAGAAAAGCCAACTCTTCTTCTTCTTCTTCTCATTCTCGTTCTCCTTCTTCCTTTAGGGCTTTCTCACTCTTTGCTTCCCAGATGAAAAGACCCATATATGCATTAAGTGTCCCCAGACCTCCCCAGGAGATACCTGGATGGCAGCCACATTTGAATTTTGGTGCCAGTGCATGTGTTATGCAGTGCTGTCACCAAAGCAACTGGGCGATGTGCCACTTCAGTGCATGTGTGCAGTCTGGCACACGTCTTCCAATCCAGAAGATGTGTGGATGGTCCGGCTGGAGCCTTACCAGCTCTGGCACTGGTAAATGGTAGTGCCTGAAATAAATAAATTCAACTTGACCAGTACAGTCCCTTCAAGTTGTATTGGATGTCCTTGAGCTGCTTAAATTCAAGGAGGAAGCTGTACATAAACATTTCAAATAAATAAAATCAATATCAAACTACATCTCGTATCAGACCCAGCTAGACAATTGTGTTGCTTGTGGTTCATGGGATTTGTGGTCCAAAACATTTGAAGACCTCGAGATCTGAGGCCTGTTTGCACTTAGGCTTCTGGCTAACAATCAGAACAGCTCTGGGACAGATCATTCGCTTTCTGACCTATCCCAGAGCTGTCCTAATTGTGGGTGAGGTGTGGAGCACAATTGTGTGATCCACACTCAGCCCAACATTAGCCCCAGGCATCCCAGAGCTGTCTGGCAGGGAAAGCATTCACAGTTTCCATGCCAGACAGCCCAAGAGGCCTGCCCCGGGCTGCCACTATTGAGGCCTATTGGCCCCACTGGCTGGCAGCCCTGTTCTGGGGGTGGGCCTCGACCGAACTGGAGCATCTTGGGGTCCCACCAGCTGGCACTGCCCCAATTAGGCTAGTGGCAGCCAGTGGGGGGTCTTCTGGATGCCCACCCCCACTCAGAGGTGTGCACCACCTCCCAGCCCCCCATACCCCCCTAACCTGTTTGGACCACGGACTCAGGTTGGATAGGTCCCAGTGCTACGTTCATATGTGTGTGTGTGTGTGTATGTAGGTAGGTAGGTGTGCATGCATGCGTGTGTGCATGTATGCGTGTGTGTGTGTATGTATGTATGTATGTATGTATGTATGTATGTATGTATGTATGTATGTATGTATGTATGTATGTATGTATGTATGTATGTATGTACTTCCCTTACATGATACAGCTGAAAAACAGTTGACTTGGCACTTCTGTTACAAAGGGATGTCTGCTCCTCAAACTTTTTTTCTGGGGGGGGGACTTTTCTAACTCCCACTGAAATTAGTCTTGTGCACACAGTGCACGTCTTTAGTCTTAACAGGTCAACCACAAGCATGAGTGTTAGGAAGCTGTCAATGGAAGCATTATTGTTCAAAAGTTGAATAAATCATGAGTACTTAAACTATGCATCCTCAGCTGACCTAGATGTGATGGATTTAATTATGTCACCATTCAGTTTTCCTGAGCACCTTGTGCCCTGTTTCCAGTCTTCACACCCAACCACTGTTTTTAATGCTCGGAGTGGAAAAAAATCTTAGGTCCCTTCCAGACTAGCGGATTAAATCTGCAGTTAGAATAAAAACCCATAGCTTACCTTCTGTGGATTGATGACGTGCCATCCTCACTAAAAGCAACCTTCGTAGCTTCCTGTTCAGAGACTGTGAGAACTGAGACCAGAATGCAGGGTCACATAGGGTGAGGCATGTGGCATGTGGAATGGGGCAGCCAATGGGAACTGAGCTGCTGTCCCAGCTCTCATTAGCTGTTCTCGCCATCCTGTCTGGACTGGTTGGAAGCCTCAAATTTACTTAATACTTGTGCTGCTATATCAACATTAAGTAAATTTGCAGTAGTAAATTTGCTATAAAGTGGCACCACTGCGAAGTGTCAACCATTGTGTGTGACGGCTCGATCTTGGTTGCACATTCCAAAGCACAACATCAATAAGTCTGGACATAGCCTTACTCTCTGTCTCTCTGTGTGTATGTTTGTTTGTTTATTTATATCCTGCTCTATAACTGAAGATCTCATGATGGGTTACAACATTAAAAGTCAAATATAACATGAACATACCAAATCAGTGCTCGCTCGCTCTCTTGTGTGTGTGTGTGTGTGTGAGAGAGAGAGAGCATCTATATTAGGCTGTAATCTATTATAGTTTCATACAGATGTCATAAGATGGTCTACTAGGACATTGTTTCCTTGGGGGGAAGCGTTAATAGCGGGTCATTGGGCTTAACTTGTTTACTGTTTATAGGTGTAATCAAGTTAGCCTCAATGATCCATTATCAACACTTCCACTCAAGGAAACAGTGCCAACATGGTCCAGCCAGGGAAAGACCAATGTGTCATTAGCAACTCGACAAAAGGAAGAGGTGATAAACAACCAGCTTACAGAGACCTTTGGGCATGGGCCGGGATAGAAATGGAAATAAATAAATAAATAAATAAATAAATAAATAAATAAATAAATAAATAAATAAATAAATAAATAAATAAATAAATAAGAAGAGAAACAAGATCTAATAAGACACCAGTCACCCTTGATTTGGCAAAGAACAAAGATGGATATTGCAGCTATATCCAGAAGCACAGAGTTCTCAGAAGAACCTGGAATACAGCATAACAGCCCCAAAACTTCTACAAATTAGATGAAATCCAACCGTGAAAGCCTACATTCGTCCAGTGATGGATATTGTTTCCTAGAATCTTATAAAGTATATGCAAACCATTTTGAAGCTCTACTTTGGATTGTTTTGTTTGGGAGCTTTGGGCACCAACTTACCCGACTTTCTAAAAATTGTTTAATACCAGTAGGACCATTATGGTACTTGTGGAAACCTCTTATTTAGGGATCAGCAAGAATTTATGCGTGCGTGTTTGCTTTGCATTAAAGCAAATGTGAAGGAAATTCACCATTTGTGCAAATAGAGCCAATTCGAATATGTTAGGATTTGAATCTGTTGTGAATGTTCTTTGAATGATTTTTGAATCTGATTCAAATCCCTGCTGCCAGTCGCACTTCTAAATCCCCTCCAAATCTGTTCCAAATCCCCTTTGAATCTGCTGCAGATGTGACTAGGCAGCGGCTTTGCCACCTCCTACTTTCACAAATATAACGAAACATCAAACAAATACACAAAACAAAGCATTCACTTCATATTCAAATGAGATCAATCTTCGAATGTAAGCAATATTTGATTTGAATGTGAATGTTCAAATTCATTTGTCTTCATACAAATTGCAAACCTGACGAGTCAGGTACAGCCCTAATCTTCGGTACAGCCCTACTCTTATTAGCTAATATTTCACCCAGTGCATTTTATATATGAAAAAGTTTATTTACCTTTGCTTGTTTGCTATCATTTTAAAATTTTGGAAATCTTGAATCGAAAATGACAATGAAATTGCTTTAATGAATACTTTTAAGATGATTTGCTCATATGAAGGGCTCATATGCAATTTTCAGATTCAATTCAATTTAAATCAAATATTTGAATGTTTGAATTCAAATGAATAGGGAAAAAAACTAATGTATTCAAATTCCAATCAGATTCGACTATAATGTATCTATTTGAACAAATATTCTATTCATATTTGAAGATAGAAATGTTGACAACATACGTATGGGTGTTTTTCCACTGCAGCCCTTAGATCTGGATCTAAGAAGATCCGGATCTAAGGAATGGGTACATTCCTTAATCTGGATCTAGTAGATTCAGATTAAGGGAAGCACCCAATGTGTTTCTATGGGAGGTGTAGCACCCATTAGCAATGGGTGCTAACACCCCTGCTGTGGAAACAGCCTTGCACCCATATGGGGAATCCGGATTGACCCCCAAGGGGTCAGTCCGTTACCCCAGGTGTTTCAGGGAGCAGGGGGGTGCAGTCTTCGAAGCCACTTCGAATTGACTTTGAAGTCATTTCAAAGTCATTTTTGAAGTCATTTCGAAGTCTGTGCAAAATAGCTCCGGAGTGCCTTTGAAGTCTGTACTGATCTTCAGAGCGCACTTCGAAATGACTTTGGAGTCACTTCGGAGTCACTCCAAAATTCACTCCGGAGATTAGCACAGACTTCAAAGGCACTCCAGAGCTATTTTGCACAGACTTCGAAATGACTCCGAAATGACTTCGAAATGGCTTGGAAATGACTTTGAAATGACTTTGAAGTAGCTTCAAGTGACTTCGGAGCCTAGGTTTAGGTGGCCCCAATGGGTGCATCCCCTCCCCCTAGCCTCCTTTGGACCTCATTGCCTGTTTCCAGTGGAAACAGGCTCCCTTTAATCCAAATTTTCTGGCAGAAGACCCCATTGTAGACCCCATTAATGGGGTCTACAGAAAATCCGGATTAAAGGCCAAAATGTACCCATTAGATCCAGATTTCCCCCACAGCAGTGGAAACAATCAGGTCCCAAATGGGTGCCGTGGTGGAAATGGGATCATCCAGCTCACACCAAAATGGGTCATAAATGGGTGCAAAAATGGGTACTTTTTGACAGTGGAAAAACACTCAATGTGTCCATACACTCCTGTACACATCCCATTTTTATTGCGTATGCATCCTATTTTCATCCCATAAATATCGGTACAAATGCATACAGATACAAATAAGATGCCTATGGATATCTATGTAATATGTACTTATCTGTACATATACGAATGTCTGAATAATTCATATAAATGATTCGAAAGATTCAAAATTTGTTTGAATGTTGAAAAACAAATGTATAG
The DNA here is from genome assembly GCA_023333525.1 of Aspidoscelis tigris stejnegeri. Taxonomy (NCBI): domain Eukaryota; kingdom Metazoa; phylum Chordata; class Lepidosauria; order Squamata; family Teiidae; genus Aspidoscelis; species Aspidoscelis tigris. The sequence goes on from JALMGA010000013.1 coordinate 10,220,120, forward strand.
ACATTCGATTTGAATTTGAACATCTGAATTCAAATGAATTCAATCGAATTTTGAATGTTTTGAATATTCTTGCGCATCCCTACTCATAGGTTGCTTGCATATCTATTTAAAAATGGTTCTAATGGCAGTTTCTTCATTCCATATGCTCAACTATTGTGTTAGCAGTCTACTCTAAGGCTGAATCCAGGAGTTGGTTAATTATTCTGCTATATTAGCAATCTAGAATATAGCATGGATATTCTGGAACATCCAAATATAGTGGAATACGTAACTGTCGTCTGGATGCAGCCATAGATAGTTAACTCATGGGATATGTACAACTGTCCTCCTCTGTTTATACACAGTACAAAAGGAATCGGAATGTGGGGAAATACGAGTGGTTGAAAAGAAAAAAAAAAGAATTATTGTGAGATCACACCAGGACTCGTGTTTCTCCATACCGTCCTGCCTGTATGTCATAATAAAGGGATGATACAAAACATGGTGCAAAATTATATAACCCAAAATTATACAAGTTGCTAAAATAATGTTTTCCTGTTTAATTCTTTCTTGAGTTGTGGTAATAAAACATTGCAGCCGCTTTTACTTTTGGCGAGAGGATTATATTATTTTCGCGCATGGTGTGAATTGGAATTTTGATTGACAGTATAAGCGGCAATCCAATGCTAAGCTATAGATTCCCAAGCAGATTGATGCAACAAATTGTTAGCAAATAGCAGTTTGCAATTTATTGCTAATTAGACATAAGGCAAATATGTGCCATGACAAATTAGCAGCAAACCATGCTGGAGATGATGAACAAGTTCTGGCAGAGAGACCGCCTGGTTTCCCCATCTCTAGTGAAAGGCCTGAGCCAGATTTGCCTCTCGGGAGACTGGCAACCATCGCCTGCTTGAAGGCCTGCAATGACGTATCTCACATATTTCGCCGTGCTTTTAATCCTTGCAGCTGAGATTCTTTCTGCACTGGCCCTAAATCCAGATTATGGCAGCTTCCAGATTAGCAGATTATATAAAAATATGTAGCTTACCTGCTGCAAAGCAATGGGTCCTTGTCCCCTTTCCAGACAGAGGACCACAGCTCCCTCCTCGGCAGCTGCGAGACTTCTATGGCACACACTGTGAGGCATGCATCACATGGGAAGGGGCAGCCAATGGGAGCCTGCAGCTCAGCTCTCATTCTCTGCTCTCATCATCCTGTCTGGACTGGTGGGAACATTTGAATTTACCTTATACTGTGGCGTGAGTGTTGACCGTTCTGCAGTAGGAAAATTTGAAATAGTAGCGGCATAATGTGCCACTGCTATGCAGGATCGGGTGTCAGGTGTGACATCCATGCTTCAGCTGCTCATTCTGATGCACAGCTTTCGTAAGTCTGGACACACACTATATCCTGGAATAGGGAGCTAGCATCTACATGCTGCTGTAGGTCACAGGTGAGGGCTGTCATAGTCTGCATCTGAATGCAGATGGTAGGTTCCTATTGACAGATATAATCAAGAGTAAGGCCCAGTGAAGAAAGGGCCTGAGAAAGCTTTTGCTGTTACGGATAAAAACTTTACAAAGGTGAACTTAGCATGCTGCCATTAAAGTGCTGTGCAACATTTGGAAGGTGTGCTGTTTGCACATCTTCATACCCAATCAGTGAGGGCCTGTTCACGGAGCCATTCCGGACACTCCTGAAGAGGCTTATGAAAATGAGAGCATAAGAGTAGATAAAGTTTTGCTCTTATCTTCTGCTTGAGATGGCCTTAAGTAATGTCTGGGCCAGTGTGTGGGATGGAATGCCGGACTAGATGAGCTGTGGCCTGATCCAGCAGGGCTCCTCTTACGTTCTTAATGGGGGGCGGAGAGAGGATCCGTGCTCGATCAGGCCACAGACCATCTTGTCCAATCACTTCTGGGCATCTCAAGCTGACGATAAAAGCAAAATCTTGACCTGCTCTTGATTCCCTGCAAATGGCCTTCAGAAGCATCCTGCTTGTCCCTCCAATTGGGAGGTGGTACTTAGAATCCTTTCTAGTTAAGAACCTAAGAGGAGCTCTGCTGGATTACATGGCCACAGACCATTTATTCCAGTATCCCATCTCATAAAGTACCCCACCAGTTGCTTCTGGGTATTCTCGAGCAGAAGACAAAGTCAAAACATTCAGTTCCCTGCAAATGACATTGACAGGCAAGCTTCCTCTCTTTCCAGCCTATCAACAACAGATATAATGACATCTCATGTATTAAATGGCCCTGGGCATTTGACGACGTGCAGCTAGACTATGCTGGATGGAAACTGAGAAGGTGCAGAACTTTTGTTCTTAGAAAACTCTGAGAACAGGAGGCACTGGCCACGTATACAATATGCCCCCTGGCCCAACCGCAGGATCAGAGGCTACTGCTGCAAAAAGCCCTTTTTATGTTCATCGTGCTGTAGCCTGTGTAATTCTCATGCATTAGAAATCAGCCTTGGAGGACGAAGATGACAGGAAACTGGTTTGCATCACTTTATGTGGAACTCTGATTATTTCCTATGAGATTCAATGGTCAATAAGTTCCAAAGGAAGGTGACCATTAGAAATTAGTAGATTAATCCTTCTCAATGGGGATGTAATTGTCTTTCAACTGCCACTCCAGTGTCAATCTGTTTACAAGATTCTTTAGAATTTCTTTGCCTTTTCTGAAAAGGCAAATCTAAACCTAGACTGGTATTTTTCCTAGTCTCTGAAATATTTAAGGTTGTCAAGCACGGCTATGTAATCATCAAACTTTTATTGTTTTTCTCTGCCTATCCAGAATTCATCAATGAATAAAAACAAAAGATAGATGTGAGAGAGCTTTTCTAAAGAAAATAAAGCTTTATTGTTATTATTATTATCATTATTATTTTAACTTGCTGTAATTTATAGTTAGTTCCTTTTATCTATTTAGGATGCTTCAGCTGGCAAATTTCCTTTGACAAGTCCACCTATTTATTATTACTAAGCGCCGTTCTATAGAACATCTGAAATGTCACATGTATTGTTTTAAATAACATCATAAAATTAATTTTTAACATGCAAGTGATCCACAAACAATAGAGCAAACAAAACATAATTAACAGTTTTCCAGCATTCATCAGGACTATTTTATTTACTGCTATCATCTGCCAAAAGCAAAAATGTTTTGACTTCAGTTACACAGTAGCACTGAATTAAAGAACTTCTTCGTTAAAAAAGGATGCAAGATATATAGTTCTGAATATTTCATGGGCTTTGGAGGTGTTGCAGAACTGAGTCGAAAGCTGGGTTGAAAGAAATGTAAGCCTTGAAACCTGTCTCAGAATCTTCTTCAAGAGATTGTGAAATTAGAGGCTCGGATTCACAACTTTTGTATCAAATGCCTCCTCCAGTAATACTTGTTTTCTGCAAAGCGTAAGAGCCAAAGAGGAGCCCTGCTGGATGAGGCCTCAGCCCATCTAGTCCAGCATCCCATCTCACACAGTGGCCCACCAATTGCTCCTGGGTACGGGCATACACGAATGCAATTTTTGACATTTGATTTGATTAAAATTGAATATTTGAGTGTCCGAATTCATGAGAATAGACTCAGCTCTGCTTGTAATGAGCTTGTGCGATCTTCTTGCAGCAGCTGAGTATATGGTCGATTGTTTCATCCACTTCTTTGCAGAGTCAGCACTTTATTACTACTGCTACTACTACTACTACTACTACAAGCAAGTCTGAAAGCAGCTGGGGATGAAGAAAAAGAGATGACACAGGACTGGAAGCAATATGAATGTCTTGTTTCAGAAAAAGAAAAACAATGATCTGACTGAATGATGTGATTGATTGGATCAGAATGTATGAATATATTCGCTCTTGGGTACTGTGCTGTGGTGGGTGGGTCCAGTTTTTCTTTCAGCCAATTGGCACGCATGGAGTTTGTGAGGCACCTCCCCTTCTCTCCTCAGTTTATATGTAAGATTCCTCTATCTAGTATTTTTACTCAAATTTATTATTATTATTTTAAAAAATTAATCACACAGAGAAGAAAAGCACATAAAAAAGATGGGGGCATGGAGGTGGGGGAGCAGGCTTTAAAAAGAATCACAAACACATACCCTCACCTCACTTGCGTAACAGAATGGCATCCAATAAGAAAGGAGATAGATTTCACACAGCAAAAAGGGTAGAGAGCTAAGAGGAAGCTCAGGTTGATCTCGGAGAAAGGTGTCACCAATGCGGCCCTAGCGGGGATGGCTTGAGGATGACCTAGAACAATCTCGGTATGAGCAGCACTGGCACGACCTCAGATCAAATTAATGAACAGGCTGTCCTGTCTTAGACTTGTGTGACCAGGGCCTTTGGAGCTGTATGTGGCTATAGACTCTCTTATGTATTAATTCCACAACCCTATGGGACAGGTGCTACTAAAAGGAGTGGAAGCAGAAAGGGCCTGAGGCTCAGTGCCTGATGATCAACCCTGAAGTTGTCAACCTCATGCTTGATCCTTACTGTTGCCTCAGGCCATTTCTGCACTTGCTTCAGTTAATCTGTATTAGCTAGGTCTGTATTAGCTAGGTCAGTATTAGCTAGATCCTCTGGGTGTAGGGCGGAATAAATAAATAAATAAATAAATAAATAAATAAATAAATAAATAAATAAATAAATAAATAAATAAATAAATAAATAAATAAATGTTAGGTAGAACTGTATTAGCTAGATCCCTTTTAGCTAGATCCGGATCAACCACATGCAGAGGCATCTTCAATGAGTGGGCTTAAGAACTGTAAATGAGTGCTAAAAAGTGCTGGCATGGATGCATACTACATTTATCTTCTCTACTGCTAATCCTTAGCACAGTTCTGATCCAAATCTCCTCTACTCCTGTGCAGATGATGTGTTCTGAGCAGCTCCTTGATCCGGATTAACAAATAAGTGCAGAAAGGGTCGCAGTGTGTGAGTCATCCAGGCCTATGCATGAAGGATCTCCAATCTCAGCCTCCAAGAGCAGACACAGCCACTTACCATGTGTCCTGGCCAGGTGTGGCAAAGGAGGTATGAAGTCATTTTGATCAGGCCACACCGCTCCATGATAATGAAGGGGTCCACACCCTTTAATTGGCTCTCCTTATAATGGTTGCTTGGGATGATAGAAAAAATAGGGACTCATTTAAAATTTTAGTTAGTGCCATGCAGTGAATGCTCCAAGGTGAAATAAACACTTTCCTCCCCTGATATACACCATAGCATTACTCAGTAACAAGCTAAGAGAGCTTATCTCCTTAAAGAGATCAGAAGCAATACTTGCATAATCAAATGCCAATGAGTAAATTGCCCTTTGGAACTGAACGATTAGGTGCTTGGTTTTGTTTTGTTTTTGTTTTGCAAATTCAGCTCACAAGATAACCTGTTATCTCATGCAATAAAGTGACTGATAACCTGCTTTCTTTCAAACTAGGTTTTGGTAAACAAGTACCTAAGAACTCAAAAGCAAAGGCTAATTAATGGCTGTCTTCAATAGCCACCTCTCTCAATTAAACATTGTAGGGAAGCCAGCTATCTGATTAAAGCTTCTTATTGCAGGAATACAGTAGCTTTACATCTGAGCTTCAAGGGTTTTCTTTTTTCTTCTAGAAAATTCTGCAGTTGGCTCACAGTTTGACTTGAAAAGGACCATAAGAACATAAGAACATAAGAGGAGCCCTGCTAGATCAGGCAGCAGACCATCTAATCCAGCATCCCGTCGCACATAGTGGCCCACCAAATGCTCATGGGCATCTGAAGCAGAGACAAGAGACGTTTTCGCACGGGCGAAAACGGAACGCGAAAAAGGCAGCTGCGGACACGTCATCCGCATTGGCCGCGCGCGCCTTGCGTCCCGACGTGTCCGCAGCTGCCTCTTTCGCGTTCGAAATGTAGAGCACTTCTAAGTGCTCTACACGCGTTCCAACGCGGACGAGCCGTCCGCAGGCGTTCGGGAGAAGAAGCGTTCGCGCCGCTTCTTTCTCCCGATCGCCTGCCGGCTCGCCTCCGACGCCGCGCGGCTTTGACAATCAGCTGTTTTTCAAACAGCTGATTGTCGATCTGCCTCGGCGGCCGCCGGCGCACCCCTGGCCGGCGTTTGCCGGCTAAGCCAGCTTCGGGCGCTTTCCCCATTCGCACACAGACGCTCCGGAACGCGTTTACACGCGTTCCGGAGCGTCTGTGTGTGAACGGGGAAAGCGCCCGAAGCTGGCTTAAGCTTTCCGCCTGAACGCGTTCGGTTTCGAACGCGATTCAGTGCGGAAATGCCTAAGGACAAGCCTTTTCCTGCTCTCAAATCCCAGCAAGCCTCCTGCTCCCCCTCCCAGCTGAAAGATGTACCTAGGCGTTTGTTCTGGCAGCCATTGATACATCTGTTGTCCATAAATTTGTCTAACCCTACCTTAAAGCCACCTAGGCTGGTAGCTGTTACCATCTCTTCCGGCAGCAAATTCCATAAACCGATAACCATCTGGGTAAAGAAATACCATTCTACACAAACCACATTGCATTCACCCCAAAAGAGATGACGTACATACAGTATTAGAAACTCTAAGCTGAAATCATGAAGAGTGGAATCAAGCTCTGGGTTATCAGCTCTGGTCTAACTTCTTTGCCCTTTGCCCTTATGGACCCTTACGGATCTTTTGGTCAAGCAAAGAAGAAATTACCTTTTCTCCCTTCCTTTTTTAGAGTGCTGGGAGTTAGTACAACCCGACGTCTGCAAATAACTTTCTTGTGCATGTTCCCAAACTGTCAAGGAGATAGACTTTTGCCACATGATCTTTTTCCCCCCCATATTCCTTTAAGGTTAATTTTCATCGTACAGTTCCATCTCCTGCAGAAAAGCTGTAGAAAAGAGCTTACAAGCCAAAAATACTTAATGATTGGGGTGGTACTCTACTGAAGCATTACCAGTGGAAATAGCTCAGTTACTTATTTGTTGCCAAGTAGCAAGGCAATTAGCAGCTCTGGTTATTATTTACATTTCATGCTATATATCACTAAAATTGTGTTGTTGATTTATCATTTATAGTCTTGTATTGTCAGCATAATTTATTCAGATCATGCTGGGATACCTGGAAAATTAAGTAATAAAGAGAATGGCGTGGAATGTGTCTGTATCCAGAGATATTTACTTGAGTTTTAATGAGAATGTGTGTTAAAGTAAACCATAGATCACTTAGCTATTAAATTGGAAGCAAACCCATTAAAAGTTTACTCCTTATATTTTCTATAAGCAAATGCTTTGCTTTTGTTTTGAAATTATTTCTCCCTATTAAATATGTTGCTTTTTTTAAATTTTTTAATCAAAAGACGCAAACTTGACTATCATTCTTTACTCCCAAAATCTGAATGAACAGATGTAATATTTCCACATTCTGTAGCAACAATTCTCCGCTTCAGGTTGTTGTGCAAAACAGATAAATGTAAAAAGACAAATACTATATATGGTTACTACATACGTGTACTTGTACTTCTGGGTCAGTAGTTTAAAATGTCCATGGCTTGGTAGTTCAGCAATGTGCATAGGCTTAACACATTACATGCTACATCCCTTATAGTTAGCTAGTTAGATCTTTTCATGCTAAGTAGCATATTGGGCAACGAGATTATTCCAGCAACTCTGGTCAGCAGCCAGATTTATGGCTTTGTCCCATTTTAAATTCATCTGTTCAAGATCTTTTAGAAATGAAAAGCCTACTACACCATCTAGTCCAATATCCTGTGACTTTCTAGTTCACTGTCATAATCTTCTTTGTGATAATAATAGACCGTAAACCAAGTGGTGTGGCTTGTCAATGTATTGTGGATGCAGAATGACTTGCAAAGCTGAGAATGACAAAAAGTAAATCAGCCATTACAGGACAACTATTGTGAACTGCATGTATCTTCTGCTCTCACACCGTATATCACGTCATGACTTCCAGGGGTGAATGTGCTATTGTAGATTCAGAAAGGGGAAGGTTCTATTCCTCCAGTGCAACACTTTCAAGGAAAACAATGAACACCAATAGCCAAAAATTCTTTGCAGATACCGATCATATATTTATTATTATTTTTAAATGGAAGTCAGGGGTGCTTAAATTTTAAAAGTAACATGATATCGTTCTGCAACATTGTTTAAGGCAATAGCTTCTGAGTGACCTTGAGTATATGTTTGCTTAAGTCAAGTTGTCATGTTGGTTTGAAGATCATTTCTTTTGTGATCCAAATCAGAGGGTCCCATTGTGTTCCTCGTCAATGAATTCATCTCATGTGCCGATGGATCCTTTCCTGGACCGGAACAATGCCGTGTGCATTTGGATTGCTGTTCCATCCCAGCTCCCAGTGCCAGCTCTGAAGGTTGAGCTAGCTTCTGTGCTGACTCTAAAGGTCCAATGGCTTGGAACAAAAGTTCCTAGACTATGGATTTCAAGGGGACCCATTTTGGTGGTACAACAAGGCACACCACCAAAATGGGTCCCCTGTGGTGAACTAGATCATGGAGGCTCCTAGTTTGGTTTCCTGCTGCTCAGAAAGCCAATAGTCCTCTTTAAATAGGTCAACAAGTATACCAGACAAGGTGGCCATTTTGGGTCATTTAGTCCATTTTCTCCTGGTTTATGATCAGTCCAGTGCAGATGTTACATGCTAGAAGGAAGTGCCTTTCAAGTCGGGATGTCCGGTCGTCACTGCACAGTTAAGTATTCTGTGTTTTAGTGTTTAACTGTGGGTTTATTCCACAAGTCTGAAGGCAGCTCTTTCATGTGAGCTAACCAGAGGCTTTTCCGCACTGCAACGCGTTCCAAACGGAACGCGTTCAGGTGGGAAGCTTAAGACAGCTCCGGGCGCTTTAACCGTTCACACACAGGCGCGCCGGAATGCGTTCCGGCGCGCCTGTGTGTGAACAGTAAAAGCGCCCGGAACTGTCTTGGCCGGCAAAGGCCGGCCAGGGGCGCGGAGACAGCTGCGGAGGCAGATCGGCAATCAGCTGATTGTCAAACAGCTGATTGCCAAACCTGCGCCGGCGGGGGAGGCGGGCCCGCGGCTGTTCGGGAGCGAGAAGCAAGCGCGAATCCTTCTCCTCCCGAACGCCTGCGGGCAGTTCGTCCGCGCCCAAACGCATGTAGAGCACTTCAAAGTGCTCTACATTTGGAACGCGCGAGAGACAGCTCCGGATACGTCGGATCGCAAGCCCCGTGGCGGCAATGCGTTTGCCGCGTTCCGGGCTGTCTCCCGCGCGTTCCAAACACCCCCATGCGAAAACGTCTCTGCTTTGCAACTTATTTCCAGTGCACACATGTAATGATCAGGAGTTGTTCATGTAGCCAGAAGTCACTAGCAACTTTCCACTTTAGCAGCAGCTGTGGCTGAGAAGGGCAGGGATTTTTGACACTGATCTAAAGAATATGAGGAATAGGATTATGGCAGAGACGGCAGATGCCTGGAAACAGAATGAATTAAGGGGCAGAAAGAAATGTGAATTTTATTTTGTGTATAGGAAACAAAGATCATATAACTTGCTCTTGGCTATGCTATTTGAGAATCATCTGATCTTTTCTCACATGAATGATAAATGTCAGATTCTCATAAACAGCACCCCATCACACATTCTCTTTCACTGTAGCAACACTTGAAAGGATTTTTTTTTAAAAAAATTGTCACTGGCAGGGAAGAATACTTGAAGCAATCTGAAATATGCAGATTGTACTATGAGAAAATATTTTATGTGCACCCTCAAGTGCAATTTACTGAAAAGTAAGTCTAAATACTGTCAAGTAGCTCTAAATGATACCGGTATCACCAAATGAATGGCAGGATCTGCATGGACACAGAGATGTGCAAACAGGGGTTGTACCTGTTCTGGAGCACTTGCTCTGGGGTAGAAGCAGAGTGGGGGGCTGTCTGCTCAGGCTCTGAATCCCAGTACATGCAGAGCAATGGACCCCTCACCTGTCATTTCAGAAGAGGTTTTTAGCATTCCAAAGAAGGAGCATTTCTGGGGTGGATTTTGCTCCATCAACATACTGGGCTCTAATGATAGGTGGACTTCCATATGTTGTTGCACTTTTGGCTCTCTTTTAGCATGATCCTAGCCTCAGGATCTGGTAATTCCCAACACAGGAGGTGGATGTTCGAGATTAGGGCTCTGATATATCAACTATATGGAGCAACTAGAGATCTGGGGTGTTTGCATTCCCATCTGTTGGATGGGAAAGGTGCATTTGAGACTAACATATACATTTGCATTAGGGAATGCTAGTACACACCATCTTAAGCCCTGCATGATCAGACAATTACCTGTGGTCTGGTGCCTCCATTTTTGTTGCAGTGACCTGCATGACTGCACATGCACTGGCACCATCACTATGGTGATGATGATGCTCTGAGCACATGCAGTTGCATCTCGGTCATCTAAAGTAGCAGCATGCTTGCGTGGTACCTTAGATGACCCATCACACTAGCAAATGTGCAGATGGCTGCCTCCTGGACGTGCCAGGTAAGCTTTTGGTCAGAACTGGGGAGGGATGGGTTGCCCGTGGTGCACAATTTCACACACTACAGCTAGTATGCAGTTAACCAACTCTGGGCAGGCAGGGGACATTTGTAGGCTGTAAAGGCCTCCTGCAGATGCACCTGCCCAAAAGTTGACTAAGTGCATACTACTGGGGCAAGTGCAGAAACACCTCTGGATTGAGGGACTCCTTAATCTAGATCAGGTTCCTTCTAGTGCAAACAGAATCAGACCAGCAGGGGAGGGGGGGCCATGATTCAAATTAATGTGTGGATATGGTCTACGTTCATAGACCTTTAATCCAGATTAAGGGTCATGCAAAAAGGGTCTATATTCCAGTGTAAAAAGGACCTAGAATCAGATGATATAGAAAACAACTCTACCTTCCATGAATTGTCTAATTTTTCTCCTGAGGGTTAGGCTCTTTCTATATTTATCTCAGTTATTCAGTATTAGCTAGGTCTAGAGCAACCACAGCTAGAGGCATTTGACCTGAGTAGGTTTTAAAATAGCAAATATGTGCCAAAGAGTGCTAGCAGAGATGTGGACCATATTTATTTGGACTACCACTAATCTGGATTAGTAAACCCTTAGCACAGTTCTTATCCAGATCTACTCCACTCCCATGTAGAGGTGTGCATGAATGCAATTTTCCGATTCATTTCAATTCAAATTGAGTATTCAAATCTTCAAATTCAAACGAATAGAGAAAAAAAATGAATGTATTCAAACTCGAATCTGATTCGAATACATTTGTATCTACTCATACAAATTTTTTATTCATATTTGAAGACAAATGTTAGCAACATTAATATGTGTCTGTACGCACCCTTACGCATTTGTACAATCCCATTTTTATCCCGTATGTATCCATACAAATGTGTACAGATACAAATAAGATGCGTAAAGGTACATATGTAATCCGTACGTATCTGAACACATACTAATATCTGAATAATTTGTACAAAAAATGCAAAACATTCAAAATTCATTCAAATATTATAAAACAAATGTATAGACATTCAATTCAAATTCAAATGTCTGAATTTGAACAAATTCGATTGAATTTCAAATGTTTTGAATATTCCTGCACACGACATGTTCTTAGAAGCTCCTTGATCCAGATTAACAAATGTAGAAAGGATCTTGGTTTGATCCCCTAAAATCTTTGAAAACAAAACACAACAAATGTATCAGTGTGAGAATCTGGGAATTATCCATTGTTATGAGTGCAGGTGTTGTTTATTTGTTCATGTTTATATATTTGTAATTATGTGTGCCTTTTGTTGTACATAAGAGGGCATAGCCTGCCTGTCAAGAAGTACATAGTTTACTTTTTGGTGTTGTGTGTGTTTTCTACATGGCAGCCTTCAAGGGAGACCTATCTTCTCTTGTCCTTTCATGGAACAATGGTTTTCAAATGTGCTGTTTTGTGAGCTGCTGATTCACTAGGTTGGGGTTCATTGCAACTGGGTGGGCAGTGCTGGGTGACAGTAACTCCTGCAATCTTCTATCAAAGAAGCCATTTATCAAAGTTTTATCTGATTCTGGAGACAATGAATTTATCAGTTTCAGTTAATAAATGAAATGTCATTTGGAATCAAAGCCCACTGTCACTAGAAGTACCCATTAAGTACCCATTAATGGGTACAAAAATGCCATTTCGTACCCATTAATGGGTACTTAATGTGTACTTTTAGTGACAGTGGGAAAACACCCTACGTCTCTCTAATCTCTTAAAACCCTTATTAAAAGAGAGAGAGAAAATGAGAAGAGGTACTTCTGCATTTACCACTGGAAATCCGGATCTATTCCATCTGGATTTATTAAATCCGCTTTAGAGTCAATCCGGATTTACTAAATCTGGTTTGTGGTAGATCCGGATTAACTAAATCCGGTTTACTGAATCTGGTTTAAGGTAGATCTGCATCTATCAGATACGAATCTGCCTACACCCCTTACATCCACACAGGCGTGGGAAGGACGCCTTGCGAGGAACAGATTCTGCCCTCACTGTATGGATGCAGTAGCACAGATTTCAAGACGGCTACCCCAGGAGTGGCATGATTGGAGCATTCAGCCGTCAGTCACTGCTACTTTCCAGCCATGTGTGGGTGCGCCAGGGATGGGCTGCCAACCAATCAGCGGCGTGCCTGGGCACCCCTGCCCGCTGGGCGGTAAAGCCTGCTTTTAGTGAATAGAGTTGCCACATTTGACAGCCGGGCAAGGGACTGGGAGGGGAGCCGCGTGTGCGCCGATGGCTGCAGAGTTCCAGTCGCAGCCCTCTCGCCCTCACATCCCGGGTTTGCCAACACTGCGGGGCGCAGGGCAGGGCAGGGCAGGGCAGATTGCAGCAACGATCCCCAGCCACTTGGATGCCCCTTATGCGGAAGGGAGAAGCACGGTGAACCATCTCTCCAGAGACTTCCCCTGAGGCAGCGGGGCCAATGAGAGGCTCCCTTCTGCACCCCGATGCAGCCTGGGGTCACCATGGCCGCAGGTCTCCTTTCATCAGCCAGACAGAGCCGTGGCTGTCTCCGTCGGTGATACCACTGCCATGGGAGGCTCTGTGTCCCGGCTGAGACACAATCACTACCCACCCATGAGTGGGGCCCTTCCTATGGGGCCAAATGCCCCCTGGGGTTTCCCGCCTGGCCCCCGCGTCCAGCTTGTTGTGCCTCTGCCACCATAGCTGGGCGCCTGTCTGATGTGAAGCCCTTTGGGGAGGGGGGAATTCATGGCTGGACTGTGCTTCTCCCTGACTTCTCAACATGGCTGCTCCGCACCGTGTCACCACACTCAACATGGTGACTTCCTGTCCCGCGCCATGTGTTCTCTCTCCTGTCTGCATGCGGACAGCGTCCTGCGTTATTGTAGTTCCAGAGGAGAAACACCCATTAAGACTACCTTCAATGTGGTGTTCCGTTAAACCCCATTAAGCACACATTAGAGACGGATATGTGCAGACGCGGTTTCCCCAACCTGTGCTTAATGGGTGTCGCTGTGTGGACACGGCTGGCCGGAAGTGTGCTTAATAAGTATGCCTGTGCAGATGTTGGTTTCCCAAAGTGTTCTTAATGGGTGTCACTGTGCGGATGCGGTTTTCCGGATGTGTGCTTAATGGACCTGTGCGGAAGCACCCAAGGAAAACATTTATGACTCCAGTTTCATTTTTGATGGAAAGGATTTCAAGAACCTACAGGGAAAGGATAGAAAGACCCTATCTTGTGTTTATAATTATTATTGAAATCATCACATTGATCATGGCATTCTTATCTTTCATGATGTTCTGAATAAATATCTGTTGGATAACGATGGACTAGATGCACTAAATAAATAAATACTGAAAAACAAATGAAACAACACACAGCATATGAAGTCCTGCATGTGTATACACTTTGTCTCTAGCAGTGAGAAATTTGAACATTTCTTCTTCTTTGTCCTGATATCTAAAGGTAACTTCTTTTTCATCTCTTAATCAGTTCACTAACTGATGAACAATATTGCAGTGGGATTGTTAAGAGATGGTTAACCATTGGCGTGGGGCAAGAAAGAAAAAGCAGGAGCTAAAATTGGTTCTTCATGTTAATTCAATGTAATACATGCATGTCCAGTTAGAAATACCCATGGATGGATACACACATCAGATACATGTACTTCTTCTATGTATTGGCATACATAATATATTGTATGCACAGTGCTTGTTAAACTGTGAATACACATTGTTCTGAACATTTAGATTATCAGATGCTTTCCAATGCTGGACAACCTGTGAACAGAAAAAAGAAGGGGAGAAGGAGGGAGGGAACTGAATGCTTAGTGATTACAAAGGTAAATCTTATTGTCTGGCGAAATGACTTCTGCACAGTTATTTCTTTTATTGGGACCCAGAATGCACAAGCATTACTCAATTTAATAAATTCCACTGTATCTTTCAGTCAGTGTACGCTGATATAAATATCTCGGTTATGTCATATTAACACCTTCGTACAGCTAACGTTGGGTCTTGATGACTTGAGGCTGATAAATGCAAAACCTCATTTGGTCTGGAAGAGATTGAGTACGAACACTGTTTAGATTTCTTAATATACTTGTATTAGCATGAATAAGTAATGAACAAGTCAGGCTTTTTTGAATATTTGATTGTATCTTTGTAATGGATTTGTGTCTCCCTCTTTGTGCTAATGTCATTGTAACTTTGTTGGTGTCATAACTCCAAACCTTTGCCATCGATCTTTATCAGCGTATCTTAAGTCAATTACTCTTCAATTGCCAAAATTACCAGGCCATAGTATTTTCCTTATTTCCTTATACCATGGCACCTACATATAGACACTAATCTGATACACTCATGGAAAAGTGTAGTTCAGAATATATTTATTATTATTATTATTATTATTATTATTATTATTATTATTATTATTATTATTATTATTATTATTATTATTATTATTATTATTATTATTGTGATGATGTAAAACAACAGTTACACACAGCAAACGAGATGACTATGCTGGATTTCGTATTATATCACCAGTCGGGCACTTCCCAAGCACCTAGGACTGCATGATGTATCGGCGAATTATGCGAGCAGACCCCAGTAAAGTGACTTTTTGAAGTTGGCAGATGGATATTTTGTCAATGCCAATGGTTTTTAGGTGCCCGCTGAGATCTTTTGGCACCGCGCTAAGTGTGCCGAGGATGACTGGGACCACTTTCACTGGTTTTCGCCAGAGTCGCTGAAGTTCAATTTTCAGGTCTTCATATCTGGTGAGCTTCTCCAACTGTTTCTCCTCAATTCTGCTGTCACCTGGTATAGCAACGTCGATGATCCACACCTTCTCTTTCTCAACAACTGTAATGTCAGGGGTGTTATGCTCCAGTTTTCTGTCAGTCTGAAGCCTGAAGTCCCAAAGTAGTTTTGCCTGTTCGTTTTCAACCACTTTTTCTGGCTTGTGATCCCACCAGTTCTTTGACACTGGCAGATGATACTTTTGGCACAAGTTCCAGTGGATCATTTGTGCTACAGCATTATGTCTCTGCTTGTAATCAGTTTGTGCGATCTTCTTGCAGCAGCTGAGTATATGGTCGATTGTTTCATCCACTTCTTTGCAGAGTCGGCACTTTGGATCTTCTCCTGATTTTTCAATTCTGGCTTTGATGGCATTTGTTCTTATTGCTTGTTCTTGTGCAGCAAGAATCAGTCCTTCTGTTTCCTTTTTCAATGTTCCATTCGTAAGCCAAGACCAGGTCTTTTCCATGTCCACTTTGCCTTCGATCTTCTCCAGGAACTGTCCATGCAGCGCTTTATTGTGCCAGCTGTCCATTCAGCATTGAATTGCAGTTTTCCGGTACTGGTTCTTGGTTTGCTGCACCTTGAGAAGCTTCTGGTTGTTGACTTCAATTAAAGCTGATTCTTTGCTTTCTGCCACGTAATCTGCTAATGCATGCTTCTCTTCTTCCACTGTTTGCTTCACTTGCAAAAGTCCTCTACCGCCTGCTTTCCTGGGCAAGTACAACCTGTCGACATCACTCCGAGGATGTAGTGCATGGTGGATCGTCATCAGTTTTCTGTTTTTTCTGTCTAAGTTGTCTAATTCCAGCTGAGTCCAGTTCACAATTCCCGCAGTGTATCTAATGACTGGTATGGCCCAGGTGTTTATGGCCTTAATGGTGTTACCGCCATTCAATTTACTTTTCAAGATTTTTCTAGTCCTTTGGATGTACTCTTTACTGACCACAGATTTCACATGGCCATGCTTAATGTTATCCAGTTGCAAGATGCCAAGGTATTTGTAGGCTTCTGGCTGGTGGGACCTTATGGCTTGACCATTTGGCATTTCAATGCCTTTACTTTCAGTAATCTTCCCCTTCTTCAGTGCCACTGTGGCGCATTTGTCCAGGCCAAACTCCATACTGATGTCACTGCTGAATATTTGCACTGTGTTGGTCAGTGACTGGATCTCGATTTCAGATTTTCCATAAAGCTTTAAGTCATCCATGTAGAGTAGATGTGAAATTTTCTGTGAATTCCTGGCAGTTTGATAGCCCAGGTTTGTTTTCTTTAGGATGAGTGACAGTGGGATCATAGCAATGATGAAAAGGAGTGGGGACAATGAATCCCCCTGGAAGATGCCCCTTTTGATGTTGATCAGTCCGTAGCTTTCATTTCCGACAAAAAGCTCAGTCTTCCAGCGTTTCATCGCACTTTCTATAAATTTGGTGATGTTCTGACTGATCCCGATGGTTTCCAGGCACTTTGTGATCCAACCATGTGGCAGTGAATCAAAAGCTTTTTTGTAGTCGATCCAAGTCATATGCAGGTTTGTTTTTCGGCTTTTGCAGTTCTCCAGAATCATTTTGTCAATCAGTAGCTGGTCTTTTGTGCCCCTGCTTCTCCGTTTGTTTCCTTTTTGCTCTACTGGGATGATGTTGTTGTCTTCGAGGTAGTCTTGAATCCTGTCTGCTATTATGCCTGTCAGCAGCTTGAGCATAGTAGGTAGACAAGTTATCGGCCTGTAGTTTCCTGGTATGGCTCCTTTGGCTGCATCTTTCTGTATTAAGTATGTTTTGCCAGTTATTAGCCATTCACTGATGTTTCCTGTTTGCAGCATTTCATTGAACAGTTCGGCCATTTTTGCATGCAGGCTGGTCAGGTATTTGAGCCAGAAGCCATGCAACTGATCAGTGCCAGGGGATGTCCAGTTCTTCACTTTCTTCACTCTTTTCATGACCATTTCAGGTGTTATTTTCAGCTGCTGCATTTTGTTCATGGAGAATTTCTTCTCGAAATCCTTTATCCACCCAGCAGTTTTGTTGTATTCTTTTTCAGCCTCCCAGAGATCTTTCCAGAAGTTGGTTGTTGCTTCTTTCTCTGGCTTTTCCATTTTCTTGTCTACTTGCTCATGTAGGCTCTGGTATTATTATTATTATTATTATTATTATTATTATTATTATTATTATTATTATTATTATTATTATTATTATTATTATTATTATTATTATTATTATTATTATTATTATTATTATGTAAAACAACAGTTACACACAGCAAACGAGATCACTATGCTGGATTTCGTATTATATCACTAGTTGGGCACTTCCCAAGCACCTAGGACTGCATGATGTATCAGCGAATTATGCGGGCAGACCCCAGTAAAGTGGCCTTTTGTAGTTGGCAGATGGATATCTTGTCAATGCCAATGGTTTTTAGGTGCCCACTGAGATCTTTTGGCACCGCACCCAGTGTGCCGAGGATGACTGGAACCACTTTCACTGGTTTTCGCCAGAGTCGCTGTAGTTCAATTCTCAGATCTTCGTATCTGGTGAGTTTCTCCATCTGTTTTTCCTCAATTCTGCTGTCACCCGGAATAGCAACGTCGATGATCCACACCTTCTCTTTCTCAACAATTGTAATGTCAGGGGTGTTATGCTCCAGTTTTCTGTCAGTCTGAAGCCTGAAGTCCCAAAGTAGTTTTGCCTGTTCGTTTTCAACCACTTTTTCTGGCTTGTGATCCCACCAGTTCTTTGACACTGGCAGATGATACTTTTGGCACAAGTTCCAGTGGATCATTTGTGCTACAGCATTGTGTCTCTGCTTGTAATCAGTTTGTGCGATCTTCTTGCAGCAGCTTAGTATATGATCGATTGTTTCATCCACTTCTTTGCAGAGTCGGCACTTTGGATCTTCTCCTGATTTTTCAATTCTGGCTTTGATGGCATTTGTTCTTATTGCTTGTTCTTGTGCAGCAAGAATCAGTCCTTCTGTTTCCTTTTTCAATGTTCCATTCGTAAGCCAAGACCAGAGGCCTTTTTGCACAGGCCTTTTTCGAACGCGTGGAAGACAGCTTCGGACGAGGCATTCGCATTGCCCCAGCGGGGCTTGTGCCGCCTCGCGTCCAGAGCTGTCTTCCACGCGTTCCAGATGCAGAGCACTTTAAAGTGCTCTGCATCCGTTCCGACGCAGACGAGCCGCCCCGGCGCGTTCCGGGAGAGAAGCGTTCACGCACACTTCTCTCCCTGACAGCCGTCAGCACGCCCCCAGGGCCCGACTTGCTGGGCCGGCGATCGCGCCGGTGCGGCGAAGCCGGTAGACAGGACCCACCGAATCGGGGTTCCCCTTTCCCATCTGCCAGGGTCAGTGACCCTGGCAGATGGGACAGGGGAACCCCGATTCGGTGGGTCCCGTCTGTCATCTCCAACGGGATGGAGATATGGTGATATCAGGGGTATTAAGTTCCAAAAATGAAGACCCATAATAGTTTGCCCTGTTCATTTTCAACTAGGGATGTGCATAAATGGGGGTTTTGGCATTTGATTTGTAACAAACCGGATGTTAGAAAATTTGTAATTGTCCGAATAGATCCCCTTCAAATGTGGTAGGATAGGTGTGTCAATGGGTGCTAGAGTGGATGCCTAGGTACTGCCTCTCAAGGTCATTTGCAGGGATTCAAGAGCAGGTAAATGCTTTACCATGCCCAGAAGCAATTGGTGGGACACTGTGTGAGACAAACTGGATGAGATGGGCTGTGGCCTGATCCAGCAGGGCTCCTCTTAGTTTCTTTTTTGTGTGCCATTTTGGAGGGAACCTAATCCCCACAGAAATGAGGTATGGTTGTATTATGGTTTGTTTGACTACACGTAACCTTAGATTTTTCCTTTTGTTTGAACAATTTCAATTTTGCAGTATAGATTGCAAAGACAATTTGTTATAATAATAGCTTTGATCAGTATCCAAATAAGTGGTCTGTTCCTGGGGTGGGGAAGGGAGAAAAACATGTTATCGAAATTATAAATGACATCCGGTAGTTGCTGGACCTTTGCCTGATTAGGCTGGCTATCGCCGTGTTGTTCTGTCATCTCAGGTCATTTGATTGGCAGCACGGAGTGTTCTCTCCATGCCATCTGGCAGGGATCCAATAAGAATTAATCACACAGAGATGGAATAATGATGTTTCTGGCACCTGTCTAGCAGGCGGACATCCATTTCATCTCCAAATCACATCACACGCTAAAAATGAACCAAAACATATTGCCTAGGAGACAAGCTGGTTCAGCAAGTATTTGCCATGCTGCACTCTTGGATGCTGACAAGCTTCAAGAGGAAAGCTTCTTCTCCAACAAGTCAGGTCCTCCGTGTGGTGTTGATGGGTGCCTATGCGGCCACTCAAATCTTCCCTGGTGTTTGAAAGAGGACCCGAATCAGTCAACCAATAAATAGATACAACAATGCCAAATGGGTGATTTATATCCCGTTCTAGGGAGGTCCATGGATGGGTTTTTGGGAATCCGATTCATAACAAATAAAATGTTAGAAAATTTGTATTTGTTCAAACAGATCCCCTCCAAATGTGATAGGATTTTATTCGATACAAATGTATTCGTACAAATTTGTATGAATGTTCAATATGAATGCGTGAAGATCTCGGATATGTATCCTGGATACGTATCCTGGATGCAGATCCTATACAAATGCATACATATTGGATACTTACCCTATACCAACGCATACTTATCTATATGTATCCAATACGTATTTGCGGTTTATCGAATGTCTGAACTATTTGTATGAATGTTCCACAACATTCATGTTCGCATAAATGTCATAACATTTGATTAGTGTCTGAATGTCCAAATTTGTACAAATTCATACAAATAACCAATGTTATGAATATTCATGCACATGCCTATCTTGTTCCTCTTCTTCCCCATTCCCTATTCTCTGCACAAAGTTCAAGCATGACCTCCTACAACTCTGTCTAGACACCTTCTCTTCTCTTTCTATTGTTAGCTAGGGGTGAGGAGCAAGAACCTTCACTTTCAGAGCCACCTTTTATGATCTTATGCTCTTGCACATCCTCCCATAAGGCATTTTGTGTGTGCTGCCGGTAACACTTCTCTTAGAATTTTGTATATCTATAAATTCATATGTTCTGATTGAGCATATCTCCATTTATGGTCAAGATCATCCTAAACAACCATAGCTTCTGTATTTCTGCACATGGTAGAAAGAGGCCTTGCTGCAAGTGCAGCATCTCATTTCTGGCCGTGATCACCAAATGAAAGTGCCTGTTCTCACCCACACCATTGACACTTTGGACGCTCTTCATAAAGATGTCTTCTGGCGTGGCAAAGATGGTACATGCCCCAGGTGTCTGCATGGAAGTTGTCTCTACTGCAACGTGGAGAGCTAGACCGAGTTATTAATCTGGATCAAGGAGCTGTTTTGTACATGTCATCTGCATGAGACTAAGGTTAAGTCATATCCAGATACATGCTAAGGGCTCAGTAATCTGGATTCGTTGTAGACCTGATGAATGTGCTCTACATCCATGCTAAGCATTATCTGATCTGGATCAAAGAAGGGGCATCTGCACATAGAACAGATCCAGGAAGAGTGTGGATGCAGTTCTGGGTGACATGTGCAGTTATTAGGGCTGTGCACAAATGCAATTTTTGACATTCGATTCGTAATGAATCGAATATTCAAAAATCTGAATTTATACGAATAAAGAAAAACAAATATCTGGACATTCTAACCAATATGATTACATTTATATCTATTTGTATGAATGTTCAACACGTATCCAATGATACAAATCTTGTATACATCTGTATGCATCCTATTTTCATCCCATATGCATCCCATATGCATCCCATTTTCTTCCCGTATATATCTGTATGGATGCATACAGATGTGTACAAGATGCATACCCACGGTGAGGGTGTCTTCACATTGCCTTTGAAGGCACCTCACCCCTGCTAACTGGATGAAGCATTTGATAGACAGGGATGTGGCCTATTGCATTGGGTGCTGGAGGTACTGTGGGTAAATTGCATCATGGTTTGGGTTGCTTTTATGGTGATATTTCCCATCCACTGATGTGGAACAGGCCTTAGGCATCTGCACTGCATTGCTCCTTAGCACACATTTGCTGCTCTAAAGCTTGCTCAATGCCGATGCTTCTGCCTGTGGTTGTCCTGGATCTAGCTAATCTGAATTACACTAACCCAGATGAAATGAGGTAAGGTCAGACAGGGCCTTTCCCCCATATCATGCTCATCATTGCATAAGAGCACAAGTAGAGCAATGCGGAAATTGATCAGAGGCGTAACCACTACTGAGCAATCCTGGCTTTTTGCCCAGGTGCCAGGTGTTTTTGAAGTCTTTGCCTCTCTGCTGAGTTGGGTGATACTATAATTCATTCTGTCCATTAATTTTATTTTATTTTTTTGATGTCTGCAAGATAAGATAGCTCGCTTTCTTTGTCAGCCACCTAATCCGTCCTAGCTACCCCACTACCCGACATCAGATGAAAGCCATATCTCCATCTGGTACCATGCTCTGCACAGGAAGCAACTCATCTTATGGGGCAACATGACGACAATAAGCCATTGGATATTCGGGGCCTAAGGCACATAGGGCTTTAAATGTCAGAGGAAATCAAGTCAAAACATTAACCCAGGACAGATTCAGGCTAGAAGTTAATGAGATGCAAAGGTTCCAGTTTCTATATAAGCTCTTAACTTGAATTTAGTCCTTGCTAGAGCTTTACGACTTAGCTTTTCCTGAACTGGATGGTGCATAAAAGCTAAGTAGTAAAGCTACTTGAACGTATATTCTCCAGGCTGGATAAAACGGCTCTGTTTTTGCAAACACAAATTCTGGGTTCATATCCTGTGCTTGCAAAAACTGTCCCAGATGGAAATATCACCAGTGAGGAATTAAAGTTCCCAGGCTGTGATCTGTGCACAGATGGGCATGCAAATAGTTTGCATTACCTTGTCCCACCTTGCTGAAAGGCAGACTCCACCATCAGGCAGGTCCTTCCACAGTTGGTCTCTGATCATTCATGTGCTTTGTCATTCACAACCTACTGTTGTGGAGGGAATGCTGTATATAAAGAGGGGGAGTTGAAAAAAAAATACATGCATACATGTACTTAAGATGGTAAGCTTTTTATACAGAAATGGGATAGCTAAACTTAAGAAAATGAGGTATTGAGAGGATCCCGAGATATACATTTTAGGAGCAAATAAAAAAAAAAGTAGGATGCAAAAGAACAGGGCTAAAGAGACTCAAGTTACAAGCCATAAATCGGAAATAGAAATGTCTGGGCTGTGTTTTCCTGTAATGCAATTGTCTAACTTGATAAGTACCACAACATGCAACTAAACAGAAGAAGGAATGTTTTCCGGAGCTTTTTAACAGAGATATAACCCTCCTCTCTTAGGATAATCAGTTCTATCTTTTTGCTGGTCTAAGCACTGTGCAAGGATATTTTTGGTGCTAATATTTATCTTATAAATGAAGGAAAAGACTGTTCAACTTTTAGCCCACTATTTCTAAATAAGAATCTTGCCTGAAAATAATGAAGGTATTAGTGGAAATGTTGTGACTTAATTTTGTCCATCTTTTCATTCCCTCTTCAGTCTTTCTTTTTTTCTTTAGAGAGAAGAAGAAGAAGAAGAAGAAGAAGAAGAAGAAGAAGAAGAAGAAGAAGAAGAAGAAGAGTTCACTTTTCTACCCTGGTTTTCTCACCCATTTAAGAGGACTCAAAGCAGCTTTTCCCCTCAGCAGACACCCTGTGAGGTAAGCAGGGCTGTGAGAACTCAGAAGAAAGCTGTGACTAGCCCATAATCACCCAGCGGAATCAAACCCAGTATTCCCAAATCAGTCCAGCTCCACAGCCACTAGACCAAACTGGCGAGGAAGAGAGAATAAAAATAGACAAAAAAGAAAAGTACATTTTTCCAACCACAGGAAACAGATCCTTAATGGAATCCAATTTAATAGGGTTTCCAGCTATGCGAGGCTGCGGGGGGGGGGGGGGGGGATGGAAGGCCTGGGGTGGGGATGAGAGGCCCCGGGCATGTCTGATATTCACAGAAGCTTTGACGAATACTGGATAATCCAATTTGTGGACAAATCCTACTAATCCCATGAATTCAAAATGTGCTGAATATTTGTGCCTATCCCTAATGTTTACATCAAACCAAAGATTGGATATCTGGAAATTCATGTGAACCAAACCAGCCTGCTGGTTGTAAACACAAATAACTGATTGAGCAGTTCATTTCTGCTGTAGTTTGGCCTTTGTTCGGGGGGGGGAGGGAGCTGTTTCACATTTTTGAACAAGTTTGAAACTGGACTTGAGCAACCCTTTGTTGGACTAACCACTTCTCTGCTGAACTTAACAAACGGTTGTTTGGTTCGTGCACATCTCCACTTTTGACTTTTCCACCCATTTGAAATGTCTGTCTGTTGAGATTCTACTCATATAATAAACTGCCACCTTTTGAGTTCATTTGAACATCCTCCAGATATTGAATGCACATGGCTTCCGCTATTTATCATGGCTATTTTTGTACATAGGCTACAGGTGTACATAGTGCGTACAATGGAATGACTGTGTGGGGCAGATCCTCAAACTCTGAAAACAGTTGGCATTTGGAACGGAGCCCAAAACTGTGACTGAATACATAAAATTGTGATGAGTGGAATGAAATTGATAGGAAAATTGTGGACTTTATTCTGTTTTTGTTGCTGTTTTTTCCCACCCAGGGCTCTCTCTGCGGTATACAGCTTCACACACAACAGAAGGGAACGAAGTCTGCTCTTGAACTGGCAGATTGTCTGTGCAGCTTCTCTTTCCACCAGCTGTTGTATGCAGCTGTTCCCTAATTCTCCTGTTGCAGTTTGCTTACCTGCTGCTTGTTTGCTGTCAACATCTTCTGAAACAAGGCGGGCCCTCTGTTCACTTCCTTCGGCTGTGGCCCTGTAGAACGAATGTTGCTCCCATCTGCGTTAATGCAACTTGGAGGAGGCACTTTTCCCTGAGAATGCACAAGTCAAGAGGCCCCAACAAAGATATCAGAACCAGGTATTCATGATCCTCTGTTAACCCCAAACATTTTACCTCTCACGAGTAACAATGAGACCAGTATTGGCATTTTAACACTTTCCTAGAAAGAAGCACCTTATAGGTGGGTGGTAGGGGTGTGTACAAATGCAATTTTTGACATTCGATTCAATTTGAATCAAATATTCAAATGTTCAAATTTGCATAAATAGCGAAAAAACTAATGTATTCAAATTTGAACCAATTTGAATACATCCGTACCTATTGTACAAATATACCATTCACATTTGATGATACAAATGTCAACAACATTCGTACGTGTCTGTACACATCTGTATGCATCCCATTTTTATCCCATATGCATCCCATTCTAGTCCCATACATATCCATAGAAATGCATACGGATATAAATAAGATGTGCGCGGGATACGTATGTAATGTGCACAAATCCGTACACATATGAATGTCCGAATAATTTGTATGAATGATTCAAAACATTTGAATTGCAAAGGTGATGAACATTTTTCACCCATCCCTCTTCTCTTCTCTTCCTCTCCTCCCCTCCCCTCCCCTATCACACCTCCCTTCCCCTCTCCTCTCCTTGTTTTCCATCTCTAATACTTATGGCATATTCCAGAAATCAACGTGAAGGTTCCAGGGATTGTGACTGATGTAAATAATATATTAAAAAGCTATTTTACAATCTATTCAATATAAATCAGTTCAAAAACAATAACATTTAACATTTAAATGAATTATAAAAATACCAAATCAATCGATAGCCAGTAGATATTTTAGTGTGGATAACAGTATAATTCAACAATAAATCAATATTCATTTGCGTTAAGTTGTTCATATCTGTGGTCAACAATCTGCTTTGGTGCCGTATATTGTTTTCTTTCCTGGATCTCCATAAATTCCAGGTGCTTCTGGACAAAAAGATTCTTCCATCTGCCTGATGTATCGGAAATGTCACCACTGCTGCCGGAAGCATTTCAACCAGTTGCTCTTTATTGTTGGCAATAAACAGAAATACTACAGCATGTAATACACCAAAATTTTATATCGCTAGAGATAGGCATGGATGTGGTTTTGCGTGTGTGTGTTCGATTCATATAGAATTGAATGAAAGAAAATTTGTATTCATACAAATACATCCCCTATTAATGTGGTAGGATTCATATGTGATACGAATGTTCAATCCCATATAAATAGCACACGAGTCTCATATGAATCTCATATGAGTCCCATACAAAGCTTCATATGAAGCTTCATACAAATGTATCAAAAAGTAGATTCAAATTCAAATGTCAGTCTTCACATGTGCCAAACTCTCCTTGTTCTTGTTCTTGTTCTTTTCTTCTTCTTCTTCTTCTTCTTCTATTGCACTCCTAGTAAACTCGTGCATGGAGTTTTTGCACATGCTACAGGGCGAAGGCTGTGTGGGGCTGGGGCATGGTGGCCATAGCAAGGTGACCAGGTTGCCATAGCAATGGCCTTACACACATGACCAGTGCTGTGGCAAGGTGATCACTGCTAGACAGTGTCCACATCTCCATGGCACTTAGTTAAGCATTGGGCAACTTTGGGATGGGACTGGTGTTTGCACTCTGAACTAGAGGTGTGCGCAAATGCAATTTTTGACATTCGATTTGATTCAAATTGAATATTCAAATATCCAAATTCGTACTAACAGAGAAAAATGAATGTCTAGACATTCAAACCGATTTGAATACATTTGTATCTATTCGTACAAATATTTGATACGTATCCAATGATATGAATCTCACACTCATCCATACGCATCCTGTTTTTATCCCATATGCATATGGTGGTGAACAAGATGTGTACTGATACGTATGAGATGCTTACATATCCATACACATATGAATGTCTGAATTATTTATACAAATAATTTGAAATATTCTTATCCATTCAAATACTAAAAAATTGAATATCTGGACATTCAATTTAAGTTTGAATGTCTGAATTCATCCAAATTCAATTGAATAATGAATATTTTGAATATTCGTTCAAATCCCTACTCTAAATGTCAGTGTCCATCCTTGATCTTAACTTCCCTGGGACACCATCCCAGGGACATTAAGTGTGAAAAGGCCCAAGACAGTCAAGCAACAGTTTAATTCCTCCAGTAACTAGCATTTCTATTTATTTATTTATTTATTTACATTTCTATCCCGCCCCATACCCGAAGGTCTCTGGGAGGGTAACAGTACATTAAAATAGATTAAAACAAGATACAAATTAAGAACAGATACAGATTAAAATGAAATACAGATAAAACAAGATACACACTTAAAAACATCTTAAAATTCAACAAATTTAAAACTGTGCACTCTGTAGTGCATTAAAATGATGTCATTATAACTGGGGAGGGGAGAATAAATCCTTAGCCAAAGGCCGAGGCAAACAGGTATGTCTTTACGGCCCTCCTAAATAAATACAAGGAGGGGGCATGGCGCACCTCGAGGGGGAGGCCGTTCCACAATCTCGGGGCCACCGCTGAAAAAGCTGTCTCCCGGGTGCCCACCAACCTCACTGCTGAACCAGGAGGGCCTCATTATTGGATCTTAAGGCACGGGCAGGTCAGTATGGGAGAAATAGTTCTATCAAAAGGAAAATGCAGCAGATGACGTGATTTGCACTACTTTATGTAAATAAAATAAGGGATGTAAAACAGAATTGCGTTACTTGCTTCCTTTCTATGTGCATCATGTTTCTGCATTCCATCTATGCCTTATTCTGAAGTTGTGTCTAGAAGCCAAGTGATTATTTTTGAAAAGCCTGTACACTATCCATTATTAAATTGATTATTCAAATCTCATTTAAAACTAGAAGCCAGATGGCAATTTTCCATTCTTTGTTGCTAATGGCAACCACCAACCCCAAACTCAAAGATTTTCCATCGTTCATTGTGTACAACCAGATCAACATGATTATACTTTTAATAAGAAAGATTTTTTTTAAAGACATCACCTATAGGAGATAAGACATTGAGAGTTACTGGTATTATATACTGTAAGGGCACTTTGGAAATACTTAGGGTAACCATATGGCCAATAATATAATTTCTTGCTAATCATTAACAAATAATTAACTCTTAGAAAATTAAAGGAGGGCAATAATTTAAATTCCAGCTTATGACTTGTCAAGAGGTGGAGAAATCAATGCATGCAAAATGCAACATTTTGTGTACAAATCTAGACATTCTGCTGAGTTCAGTGAGACATAGAGACTTCCTGCATGTACTTCTCTGTAGTCCGAACCGGGAGATCTGAGCCACCCAGACCTGCTAGGATAGTGGTGGCTCAATCCAAACCAAGCAGGAGACGATTCACTTCACTCACATTTTTGGATATTTGAAAAACGAGATTTCAACTCAATGCAAATGCCTGAAAATCAGGGGTATGCACGAATGGAATTTTTGACATTTGATTGGATTTGAATTGAATATTTGAATATCTGAATTTGTGCAAATAAAGAAAAACTAATATCTGGCCATTCAAACCAATATGAATAAATTTGTATCTATTTGTCTGAATATTTGGCACGTATCTAATGATATGAATCTCATAAGCATACTGTTTTTATCCCTTGTGTATCCTGTTTTTATCCTGGGAAGTATCCGTACAGTTGCGTGGAGATATGCACAAGGTAAGTACGGATACATATCTGAGGTGTACATATTCATACACATATAAATGTCTGAATTATTCGTATGAATATCTCAAAATATTTGTATTCGTATGAATACTAATAAATGAATGCCTGGACATATACGATTCATATACGAATATCCAAATTCATCCAAATTCATTTGAATAACGAATATTTCAAATATTCATGCACATCCCTACTGCAAATTCAAACTATTAAATTTGTGAATACGAAACTCATTTTGCACATCCCTCAGTAAAAGTGCCTACTCATTCTTACATGCATATGCTTCATACAACCTCAGGGTACTTCAAAACTGTTTTTTGGTAGTAATAATAATAGATCCTTTATGCAACAGTCAATCCTTTCCACCAAATTTCCTGCACCGTACAATTTTCATACAAAGTTTCTGCATTTGTTATGGGCCTTAATTTATCATTAAGGCCACATTTTCGCTTACTGATGGGAAGTGCCACCCTGTTTCCACTTTCAGCAGCAGGTGATATCTGATGGTAGGGATGTGCATGGCTATTCATAACATGCATTGTTTGTATGAATTCGGACGTTCATATACAAATTTAAAGTAACAATGGGTGTTTTTCCACTGTCACTAGAAGAACCCATTAAATACCCTTTTGTACCCATTAATGGGTACTTAATGGGTACTTCTAGTGACAGTGGAAAAACACCCAATATTTGTGCATTTGTAGGAAATCCTACATTAAGCCAGACTGTTATCTGGGAATACCGGGTTCGATTTTGCCCTTCCCCATGAAGTCAGCTGGGTGACCCTGGGCTAGTCACAGCTCTCTTCTGAGCTCTCACAGCCCCACCTACCTCATAGGGTGTCTGTTGTGGAGAGAAGAAAAGCTTTGTCAGCCACTTTGAGAAAAGTGGGGTAGAAAAGCCTCCTCCTCCTCCTCCTTCATAGGCAATATGTCCCTGTCCTAGAACACTGCAAGGAAGTGCAGTGTCTTCCCTTTCTCTTACAATACCCGGGTACCAATAAATTAAACTTGAGCAGATAACACAAAAGCTGTAGCTATTTTCCTTTAACAAATAAGAATATTTAAGTTTAGATTTCAAGGTGCAATTTTATGCCAATATTTAGATAGATACAGATATATGAGATATGTATATCATAGTTGCAGTAGCTTTTCCAAGGTTTGCCTGAATTATAAAACAGAGTTTTGCTGTTTTGAAATGTATGCAGTTAAGATCAAGGTGGTCAGATCCAAATACATAACTTTTTGTTCTTAACTACAGACGATAATATTTGCAACAACACTTTTTTTCTTTGAAAGGAGCCAGACGGCCATAATTCACAAGCTATTTATGTTACGACAATTTTTAGAAGCCCGCTACTCGCCTGTATAAATGCTCAAACAGAATGAATATGCTAGAGAACACAGTGCATTTCTAATCAAACATTGCAAAAATGCATTAATCAGTATTTCATAGTTCATTACAATCTGACTAATTTTGAAATTCTTCATGTAAATTGATTATGTGTCTGCCACATCCAGATAAATGAGCTTTTGTTTTAAGCAACCTTCATAGAGGAAGCCATATATTTCTCCATGACTGAGGTCTGAGCCTTTTCTGACTGTCACTGTTGACACAGCAGACAATTGACAAAGCCCTGCTCTTGGTCTGTTTTCTATAGAACATGCTTGATTGCAAACAGGTGGCAAGGCTGAATTTAACATTCATTTCCACTTTGGGGGTATATTCCTACCCCAGGATGTCTGGAAAGCTATTCTGTGATCTTTAATCCTATAGTTCTAGATATGAACTACATGACCTGGAGCCTCCCTGGGAGTAAATCTTGGGAAATAAATAAAATAAAAACTTTTTGGGATACATGGTTTGGCCTCAAGGGGAAAAGAACAAGATACTTCGGGGGAAATATAATCCATAATAAATGTTAAAATGACTTCTTGATAACATGAGTTTTTTCTTTAAACTGTGTTTTAATGCTTATTTTATGCCTCCTCTTGTAAGATACATATGCTAAGGATGGACATGATTGTGGATTTTTTTTTGTATTCAATTTGTATTGAATCAAATGCAAGAAAATCCATATTTGAATAGATCCCCTTCAAACATGGTGGGATTTGCAGTCATTACGAATGTTCAATACCATACGAGTGCATACAAATCCCATACGAATCCCATATGAAGCTTCACACAAAGCTTTATACAAATGTATCAAAACAATTGATTCAAATTCTAATGTCGACAACATTGGTATCTGTTATACGTATTGGTGCGCATTTTGTATGCATCCCATTTTATTCCATATGTATCCCATTCTCATCACATATTATAAGCGCAAACACATATAATATTTCTACAGATACGCATGTAATACATACGTATCTGTACATTTGAATCATTCAAACAAATGTTTTGGAACATCTGAAATCTATTCCAATGTCTAAATTCAAATGGATTTTTGAATTTTTAAATATTCATGCACATCCCTAGAGAGCCCATATTATCACCAGCAGGAGGTCTGGCTGCTATCTGGAGGTGGCCAGTGTTAATGGTAGGTGAGCCACAGTCATCCTGAGCAGGTGGGCTGGTGGCTTCTTGGACTTCACTGTCCAGTGCTTGGCTTAACTGAGGCAAGCACTGTTCGTTTAGAACTCACCGATTTTGCACCAGTGATTAATGCTAATAAATGATTTTCTTTTCTTTTTTTAAAAAGGCTTCCTTAAGAAGACAACCTGCTGTTCTCTTATTCTTGACAACTGTTCACCTTGCCTCAGCATTCATCTGAGAAGTTGATATCTTCTAAAATACTGATACATCAAAGCTTGCCAATAGCCACTCTCTCAGCATTTCACATTTCACTTATTTGGCTGTCTATACAGAGTTTTAACACTGTGGTTTTGTGCCAAGAACATCTATCTAATGATAAATTGCTATGACAGTGAAAAATATGCTTTTTGGATGATGTGTAAATTATTAATGGGACAGTACTGCCAAAATTTGTCGGCACAACCAGCTACTTAGCTCCCCAGCATGCTTTGATATTTAAAAGAATTTTTAAAGGACTGGTCTTCTTTTTCCTCTTTTACATTCCCCCTCCTCTCTCTCCTTTTAACATACATGGGTATATTTCCAAATTCTTGGAATGTCTCCTTTCAGCATCTTGCATAAACTCTTAAGCATCCCTGAGATGTTAGGCATTCTGCAACATATATGATGCTACTCGAGAAGGTGCTGACATAGGGTCAGATGTACAGAGGCGCATGAATATTCGTAACATTCAAAATTCGTACAAATTTGGCCAAATTAGGACATTTGAATTTGAATTGAACGTTGGTACATTCGAATATTGACTAGGGATGTGCACGAATGAGGTTTTTTACATTTGATTCATAATGATCCCCTGCAAATGTAGTAGGATTAGATTTGATACAAACAAATTTGTATGAATATCCTATACGAATGAATATGTATCTGATACATATCTGATATGTATCCGACATGAACACATACATATCCAATACGTATCCCGTAACAAATCCACTCTGAAAGCGTCAGATCTGACCTGAATCCACTTTTAATCTGCTCTCAATCTATGCTGAATGCACTCGACATCCATTGCAGAAGTGAATGGTGCAGCCACTTTCTCACCTCCCCATTTAACAAATGCCCGAACCATTTGTACAAATGTCTGTGTGACGCCCGCGGCTGCCGGCCACCAGTTGCAAGGCCCCAGCCGGGCGTCCAGCTCTCTCCCGTTCAGCTACTATAGCCATGGACTTAAGTAGGCCTCTGAGCCTTTTTTTTTTTTTTACTACTTCAGCACCAAGCTTCTAACTCTTGTTACACTATTGCCGTTACGTTACTATGGCAACACTTCCCGCCTCCCTTGAGCGACTGAGCCAGTATCAGGCCTCAAGCAGAGAGTCTTTTGAAACAAATGTAACTTTATTTGTTTACAACTCTTATGTTAGTTCAACTTCAACACAAGCAGTTCACATTAACTTATTTTCTTAACTCAGGACCCTGGCTAATCCCTATCTGGATTCTCCTCAGGACCTGGATCTGTACTGTCTAACTTCTTCCTAAGTCTAGCCCCAGTCACAGAACAACGGCTCTGACAGGAAGGCCCTTTTTATAGTCTCTGCCAGGGTTCCATCCCTCTGATTGGCTAGTTTCTCTCTGGGCTGCCCCCCTTTCTTCAATATGCTAATTGAGCTGGGCTTAGCCCCTCCTTCTCTGTTTACCAACCCTCCTGGTCAGTGCCATTTACCCTCAACATGTATATTTACACATATGCAATCAAAAATAGGACAACAGATGCATTAATCAAGCCTGGGCTTCACAATCTGAAACATTCGTATCCATACAAATTTAATTTACAAATATCATAACATTTGATTCATGTACGGATGTCGAATATTATGAATATTCATCCATATCCGTGGGACTGACATTCGAATTTGAATTGAATGTTCTGATATAATTGTATTAAGCTTCATATGGGATTTGTATGGGATTGAACATTTGTATCAATTTTAAATCCTACCACATTTGAAGTGGTCCTATTCAAACGAATACTAACTTTCTTGCATTTGATTCAATACAAATATATTTTTTTAAAAAAAAACATTTGTGCACACTTTTAGTTATATGAATTTCTCCCCTTGCCTACCTCTTCTCCACTCTGAATCTGCGAACAGCAGGAAAACATTTGGGGGAAACAGGGAACAATTGTAGAGGATGCACAACCTTTGCATTAGAGAGTATTTTGGGAAGCTTTGAGGAATGATGTAGACAAAGTTCAATTCAAATTCAAAAATTCAGTTCAACTGTTAGTGTTTGAAGCTGTTTACATCAAACCAAACATGCAGTTGTTCACATATCTAGGACTGTAATGGAATCAGTCCACCACGTGTGAACACAAACTATTTGACTGAACAATTCATGTTTGAGAGATGGGGTTGTTTTTCTTGAACAAAAGGCAGGTGTAGATTTTTTGGCAGAAAAAATGGTTTGTTTGTTTTTAAACTGCTCTATTAGAACATAAGAACATAAGAGGAGCACTGCTGGATCAGGCCACAGCCCATCTAGTCCAGGATCCTGTCTCACACAGTGGACATGGGCATCTCAAGCAGAGGCAAGGTCAAACTTTCTCCTACTCTCGGTTCCCAGCAAATGGCCTTAAAGGCATCTTGGTTGTCCCCCACAGCCTGAAAGATGTACTTAGGCATCCATTCTAGTAGCCACTGATACACCTGCCATTCATAAATCTGTCTAACCCTTCCTTAAAACCATCTAGGCTGGATGCTGTTACCAGCCCATTTATTGCTATACGCACTGGGAGAACTCTGGTGAGCCCACAACCACTGCTGGTATAGAAGCAGCTCCACGTAGTGCATATGCTCCTTCTGGGAGCGTACTCAGAGTTCCCCAGCATGGCAAGTGTGAATTTGCTCACAGTCTGGTCTCAGCCTAGGATTAGCATCGAGCGAAGTCAGGAGTGCCTCATCGTTGGCTGGTTTGTGTCGAAAGCCTGATCTTGGGTTTGTAGCATTTGTTGCTGAGGAATATTTTTAAGCCAAAGAAATGGAATTGAGATGTCATGAAATATCAAAGACACCTCTTCATTGGCCAGCAAGTGTGATTTAGCTTGAGGGGCAGCCCAAAGCAAAATACCACTTATATTCATTTTAAATAGATTAAACCCAAAGCAAACATGTAGCTGGGAGGCTTTCTTCTTCTTCTTCTTCTTCTTCTTCTTCTTCTTCTTCTTCTTCTTCTTCTTCTTTTCCTACTGTTAGCTCGTGCTGTTATTGTTTTAATGATGTTTGATTTTATATGATGTTTTCTGCCGGAGACTTCTGGGTATAGGGTGGGATAAAAATGTAAATAAATGAATGAATGAATAATTAAATAAATAATAAATAAATAAGTGTGAACCTGGCCTTATTATTACCACACTTAAGTAAATGCATTTTCTTATCCTCAAATGTCAGAACTGGAAAGCACAGATAGGCAATCCAAGTTAGAGAAGTTATTTCTTGGTTGCTGAATGACGAAAAGAAGTAAAAATACTGTAATTTGTAAAACGCTATTCTCTTTTTAAAAAAAAAATTGGTGATTTTGACTTTTGACTTGGTAATGGGAATGTGTTTTCCCTCACCTCCCACCAACAGCACCTTGCGCTGCTATTACCTCTTCCTTTGACTTTCCAGGTCAGTAATTTTTCTGCTTCAGAGTTCATTCTGCTTAGACTGAAATGCTGTCTTTATAATGAGGTTATTTCTGGGTTATTACCCTTCTTGTTATATGATATCTTATAAGAAAGACCTAATTGATGTAAATCAAATTCAGCAGGTTAAAGAAAGATCAAAGGAACCGTCCACATATTTCTCTGTTTGAAAGTTCACCAGTGTTACAGCATTACTTGTAAGGCTGTGACTTTTGAAGAAAAAGGCAATTCTGAGCTCCAAGAACGTGCAAAAGGTGTTTGTTTAAAAAATAGCTACAACAGATTGGCTGGTCGATAATGACAGAATTTTAAGGAAAACCACTGGCATTTGAATATGCTGACTAAGCATGGGAGAGAAATCAGTCTGAAAAGTGTTAGGTGGGAAGAGTTTAATTGTACACCTCAATAGCTCTGCAACATTTATAACCAAGCGTTCGTACATAAGCTGTTAAGCTCTAGTCAGATATTTTCTAGTCAGATGGATAGGAAAACCTTTCATTCATATTCTCCATCCACCATCTCCTCTGTTATTGTCCCTGTTCCAAATGCCCGGATCCTAACAAACCACTTCCCTAGGATTCCGCCCTCCCACCATGCTTCATTAATATCCAGGTACTTACAGCATGAACAATAATGTAAAGAGATGGCAGATGGAGGGAAGCAGATTGCTATTATGGGAAACCCGACATTGTTGCAAGAAGGTTTTCATCTGTTGTGAGATGTTTCATGTTCGTGCTTCTCAATTTGAATTGAATATTAGGTTATCCAAACTCATAAGACTAAAGAAGAAATGAATGTCTGTTCATATGAATATTCAATACATATTTGATGATACACATCCTGTACGCATCCCATTTTTATCCCGTATCATATGCATCCTGAGGCCTGTAGCTCTTCAGTCTCTGTCAGATGGCAGTGTCCACACTTATCTTTCTGCAGGGTAAGGTCCAAGTAGCTTTGGGATGGGGATGGTGTTCACAAAAGACCCATCATTTGATGTGGTACCCAGATGAATTTGTTAGTCACTATGTCCCACACTTTGTCCCTTTGGCTACCATTAATAAGAAATCAATTTGTTTTTTACAATGGAAGGAGGAGGAGGAGCAGGAGTTGGCTTTTCTACCCCACTTTTCTCTCCCATTTCAGGGGACTCAAAGCGGCTGACAAAGCTTTTCTATTCTTCTCCCCACAACAGAACACCCTGTGTGGTAGGTGGGGCTGCGAGAGTTCAGAAGAGAGCTGTGACTAGCCCAAAGTTACCCAGGTGGCTTCATGGGGGAGGGTGGAATTGAACCCAGTATTCCCAGATAAGAGTCCAGCTCCCTAACCACTAGACCAAACTAGAGTTCATTACTTTTGCCAATATAAATTTGGAGTAGATATAGTTCCAGGATACCCACTACTGAAGGTACTTTGAATCCAAATAAGTTTCCTTAAAATTTCTGTATGCAACCAATCCTGGGCTGAATTTGCACTTCAGCTTGTAGTATTCAATTAGGAAACCTCTGGGCAGGTACAACTGCACTGTCAGGAGGCATTTACAAACTAGAAAGGCTCCCTGCCTGCCCAGAGGTTGACTAATTGCATGCTAGGTGTGGAGCATGAAATCATGCTCCTCAAGCATGCTAACCTTCCCCAGACACTTGCCTGAAGTGTCCAGTCAGTGAGCATTTGCACCTCTGCTGGCTGGGGAGGTCATTGGAGCTTCCGCGCAAGCATGCTGACAGCTCCATTGAACCCTTGGCATGACTGCGCAGAGCATCAGTGTTGTCATAGCAATGGCACTGATACACATGCAGTCATGGAGGGCACCACACTCAAGTTAGCAGCACCCAGATGAGGAGCAGTTCGGCGATCGACTACTGGTGAGTGTTTGATTGCACAGGGGTGGGCTGCTATGTTAGTTGATTGCACAACTTTCGCATCCATGGGACGGGAAGAGAAATGCAAAAACTCTACAGCTATTTTTAATTGGAGTTACTTTGTCAATTCATTCACTGAATAATACATGGGTAGGACATACGCTCAATCACCCCGCTGAAAGCTCAAGTGCCCAGCTAACTTTAGAGTAGCTCTCCAAGTATCTGAAATAAATGGTCTAAAATGTCACTTGAAGAAAGTGAAGCGGGTGGGCAAGAATGATCCAAATACATAACTGAGGACATTAAAGATTGTACTTATCCCAAAATGGAAGCCAAGTATGTTCTACTTGCCCACTTACATATTTCGATGTGGAAGGCTATGACCTAGGCATCCTTAAATGCAAACTTCCTTATGATCATAAGAACATAAGGTAAGCCCTGCTGGATCAGGCCACAACACATCCAGTTCAGCATCCTGACTCACATGGAGGTCCATCAATTGCTTCTGGGCATGTCCAAGCAGATAATAAAGCAAAACCTTCACCTGCTCTGAATTCTTTGTAAATGGCACTGAGGGTCCAACCTGGTTGTAGTATTTAGACATCTGTTTTAGTAGCAATTGATATACCTTCCCTCCACAAATTTGTGTAAGAGAACCTAAGAGAAGTCCTGATGGATCAGGAGGACACAGCCCATCTGGTCCAGCATCCTGTACCACACAGTAGCCCATCAGTTAATTCTACAGATTAGCAAGGAGAAGCCAAAGGCAAAACTTTCATAGGCTCTCATATGCACTCAGTTATATGCAAATGATTCTTAGAGAAAGGGTCCCACAGGGTCCTTAATCTATGGGCCTTTGGAGGATGTCTTTCAGTGGCATGCCATAGCATGCTCCTGAAATGCATTCCCCAGGGGTCACAAGGCCAGGAATGTTTGTTCCTAGCCCCCAG
Source organism: Aspidoscelis tigris stejnegeri (assembly GCA_023333525.1). Classification (NCBI taxonomy): domain Eukaryota; kingdom Metazoa; phylum Chordata; class Lepidosauria; order Squamata; family Teiidae; genus Aspidoscelis; species Aspidoscelis tigris. The sequence continues at coordinate 10,257,194 of JALMGA010000013.1, forward strand.
AGGCATGGGAATGTGGCCATGAAGCTCATGTGAGTTTGAAGGCTGCAGCATGGGCTCTTATTGACCAATGCCATCATGCAGGTAGTGCTGATTAGGGGTTTGCACGACTGCAATTTTCGGGATTCAATTCAAATCCGTGTGAATTTTCAATCCTTATTTGCAAATATAATTGTTGACAATATTCTTATGTGCCTCACGCATCCTGTACGCATCTGTACGCATCCCATATTTATCCCATATGCATCCTGTTTTTGTCCCGTACGGATCCATACAAATGTGTACAGATGCAGGAAAGATGTGTACAGGCAAATACGCACCGTCTACATATCTCTACAAATGTCCAAAAGATTTGTATGGATGTTGCAAAATTTCAACATTTGTTTGAATGTTTAAATTCAAATTTATAGACATTTGATTCAAATTCGAATGTCCAAACTAGAATGAATTTGATCAAATTTCAAATCTTTGGAGTATTTGTGCACATCCCTAGTGCTGATCCTGCTCTCCTCTGTTTGGAACCAGTGGCTGTTCCAGACTTACTGATTCTGAACAATGCCAGTTAAGTGCATTCAATCATTCATATCACGCTTTGCAGTGATATCAAAGCACACCACTTAGGTATGTGTTTTAGTTTGGGTTGTCCTCTCCAAACGGCGCTGCTTGAATGTCCTGGGTAATGTTGAGTTGGAATATGAACAGAAGGCTCAGTGTGGTCTGTCTCCTCTCATCTTGATAACCTGCTGTCTACAAGGCATGGTTGCTTGGCAGGTTTGGTTATCCAAACTATACCAAGCCACTCCAGTTTGCCAGAACTGACTTGCACCGGTTTGGATCACAAAAGCTGGTGAAATAGGGATGTGCACAAATGCATTTTTTGCATTAAAATTCAATTCAAATAGAATATTTTAATATTTGATTTGAACCAAAATTCAAAAAACTGGATTTTTGAAAGTCCAATTCGAATCCAGATTATCCAGATCCGTATTTTCAAAAATCTGATTCGAATCAAATGATATGAATGTCAGGAACATCCGTATCTGATTTTCGAGTATATTCACATCCCGTTTTTATCGCATTTGTGTTTTATTTACATCCTTTATTATAAGTGCAAATAGACCCGATATGCAGATGCGATATGTGGAAACAAATTTGATGCGAATTTGAAAATCCAGATTTTTGAAAATCAGATTCAAATTCAAATGTTGATATTTGTCGAATTAGAATCAGATTTTTGAATTTTCAAATATCTGTGCACATCCCTACAGTGAGACTTTAAACAGTCCGACATCACTATGATACAAGGAGAGGGTAAATCATGATGAGGATGTTTTGCCATCACTACAGTCCTATTGCTAGTATTTGATCTTAAATCAGGATGATCTATGGATCGATGATCATGTGCAAAGACTGACTTCTTTTGAGAGATCAGTATTCCAATGAATTTACTAAAATAGCACCACCCTGAAGTTAAATTGATATATTTTCCCCCATAACTTTCCTACTATGTAGGTTTCTCCCCCTGTGCTATTGAAAAGGAATAAAGATTTAAAAGGTTCAGTCATCTACACATTGTTAATTCTGCAGTTATAATTGCCACCACCAAAAAAGTACAGATATTCATTGATCCATGTGATTTAAATAAAGTTATAAAATATGACTGCTAACCAATTAATAGTTTTGAAGAAAAAGTGGATAATCTTTCAGAAGCCAGAAGTATTTTCCGTACCAGATGTCCGACATGCATTTTTGCAAGTGAAGTTAGGTGAGTTAAGTTGTAAGTTAATGACTTTGCATACACCATTTGGACATTATAAATTTAAGTGAATGTTGTTTGGCATTACTTCTGCTTCTGTGATATTTCAAAAAGTCATTGCAGAGACTGTAAGATTACAAGGTGTGGAAGAAATAATGGGTGATTATTTAATTCAAAGCAGAAGCTTCAATGAGCACAGTGGAATATTTGCAGGGGGAGGGAGGAATAATCAGTACTAGGAATGGGTGAAAAATGTTAGTCAGCTTTGCAATTTGTACAAATTGTGAATGTTCAAAACATCGCATTTAAATCAAATGCTGGCTATATTCAAAGACTGACCTTCGCATGTGAAACAAAAGCTTCTGTGTAGGATGTGCATGAATATTCAAAATATTCATTATTTGTATAAATTCGGACATTTGTATGTGAACTCAATGTCTGCACATTCAAATTTCCAATTATCTCGAGTTATTCATATGAATAATTCCGACATTCGTATCTGTATGGGTACATATGTATCCCATTCATACCCATACGCATCCCATGCATACAGGATGCCTACAGGAGGTATAGGGGGTGCATCTCATTGGATATGTATCGAATTGACTGTCTGGACATTCATTTCCCCTTATTCTGACAAATTCAGATTTTTTGATATTCAATTTGTTATGAGTCAAATGTCAAAAATTGTATTTGTGGCCATCCCTACTTCTGTGCCTTTGTTGAAGCTTTGTTACATTCACAGGCAGTGTTTGGGTGGCAGCAAGAGGATCTGGAACAGATTCAGACGTGCAAGTGGTAGTGGCAAGGATCATAGGATCACTGAGTTGGAAAGGACCTCTGGGATTGAGTCCAACCCCCTGTTCAAAGCAGGATTTCCTAAACCATCTCAGACAGATGTAGGTCCAACCTCTGCTTGATGACCCCCAGTGAAGGAGAACTCACTACCTCCCGTAGCAACCTATTCCATTGACGGACGACCATTCAAAGCAAATCCAAAGCCTAGCGCACGCAAAGTGGATTCCTTTAGGGGTGTGTGCGAATGCAATCCTCAGCATTCAATTCAATTCTAATAGAATATCTGAAGATCCAAATTGATTTGAATGTATAAAATTCTAATGTATTTACATTTGATTTGAATTGGTTACATTCGTATCTATTTGTATTTGAAGATATGAATGTCAACAACATCTGTATGCGTCTGTATGCAGCCATACACATCTGTACGCATCCCATTTTTATCCCGTATGCGTCTGGATACAAAAAAGATGCGTATGGAGACATTCAATTCAAATTTGAATGTTTGAATTTGAACGAATTCAACTGAATTTTGAATGTTTTGAATATCTGTGTATATCCGTAGATTCATTTGCATGAATGTGAATTTCCATCTCATTTGCTTCAATGTGAAATGAACGGGGGGAAAGTTCAGTATTGAAATGCAGACAGAGGCCATCTGTGACTTGGTCCATCTCTGAATGTTTTTTTAATGAATTTCTATACAAATAAGAATAATAGAATAAGAAATGCAAGCAACTTTGGTCTAGTGGTTAGGGGGCTGGACTCTTATCTGGGAATACTGGGATCCGCCCTCCCCCATGAAGCCAGCTGGGTGACCTTGGGCTAGTCACAGCTCTCTTCTGAGCTCTCATAGCCCCACCCACCTCACAGGGTGTTCTATCGTGAGAAGTATAGAAAGCTTTGTCAGCCACTTTGAGTCCCCTTAAATGGGTGAGAAAAGCAGGGTAGAAAAGCCAACTCTTCTTCTTCTCCCCACCCTGGCCATCACAAGTTAAGCTGAGATAAGTGAGGGACACTTAGTGATGTTTCATGCTAGGAAAAGAATAAGCAAAAAATGCCATTTCTTTTAAATTTCTCCCAAATGTCAAATATTCTTGAGTTACAGTAGTTAATTTGGCCAAAAGTCAGCTGAGTTGGTTCTTTTTCTTTACTCTATTTAATTTACTTCCAGTGGCCCATATCCCAAATATTGTTTGTGACTGTCTTGAATTTTGAAAATGGTTTACTGCATTCCTGGACAGGACAAGGCTATGTTTGATGAACAATGTGTTGTTTTTGTTGGAAGGGGAAAGTGGAAATTCTACCTTAGGGGAAGATTACAAGGAAGAGTAACTGAGAAAAGTACCGATAGTGTTTAGTTAAAGCAGGAAATTGCCACCTGCCTAAATTTCAAGATAGACTGTCAGAAGGAGGAAAAGTGCACTGCTTGGAGTCCTCCTTTGCTTGCTCTAACTCAGGCTGAGTCCACACATGTGCTAGGAAGGTGCTAGGATCTTTCCTGCAGCAAAAAGGCCCATGATCTGAATCAGTAGGTCTAAAACAGCCAAGCCCACTGATTCTGAGCATGTGGCACCACCTGCACAATGGAACAGGTCAACAGCAGCTCATGCCATGTCCTCAGAGCATGCATGGACATTAAAGCCAGGCTCCAACACCTCCAAGGAATAGGAATAAATGTTCCTAACCTCAGAACTTCAGGGGATGTAATTCAGCGGTATGCTATAGCATTACTTATTTATTTATTTATTTATTTATTTATTTGTTTGTTTGTTTATAGTTCTATCCTGCCCTATACCCGAAGGTCTACATGCACACTTCGGTAGTCTAGAACAATGAAGGTCTGTCTTCTGCATGGCTCCCATGTTCTATATCAGGCCAGCAATACTGAACATGAGCTCCCTCTTCGGCAGCCCCCCTAATGTAGACAGAGTGAACCATAGGGGATGTGGCCTCATAGATCTGCAATAACATACAGATCCTTGAGACTGCACAAGCCTTTCATCCAAATTAAGGGTCCATGCAGCAAAGGCCTAGTTTTCCCAGTTCTAATCCACATTAAAAGCTAGATAATGCAGAAGATTGAGGAATAACATTATATATCAACAAATACTCAAAGTCAAAGGCCAGGTGCTGCAGGTACAAGTGTGAGACATACCTCCCATATTCACAGTGATGCCATGATGGGATGCTCTTGACCAAGACAGACAACCTGTCCCAAGCTGGGAGAAATTGCTACTAGCATGAGACAGGGACATCCTTATTGAGAGGACCCATCCCATGCCAGCTCCAGTGCCTGACCTGAGGGTTGGATAAGCTTCAGAATTGGTGCAGAATGAACCCCCATTTTGACAAGTTCTTGCTGTTGTGGCACCAAAATGTCCTCCTATATATCAGAATAGGTTATCTGTACCTTCTGGACATGGCCCTCTGATTGAGATCATGGTGAGTAGCATCCTGGTAGATATCATCACTGAGGTCCACCAATACAACGGGCTAGAGCACCATTTCAGGCACTCTGTTCTGCTCTAGCACTTTATCTGTGCAAAGTGTTCTAGCAAAGGTAAAGGACTTCCCTATCCCATACCTGCATGTGGAGAAGAAACTCCAGGACCGTTTCCTAGCATAAGATAACATCTTGTGCAGAAAGGACCTGAGGATGCAAATCTAATTAAGAGTATCAGTTTAAGTTGCTTTCTTATTTTAATAGCTGCTGTCAAAAATTTGGCTACTCCTAAGGTTACATAACAAATATTTAATATACAAGTGTGTAGACCTGCCAGAAAGTATAGTTAAGAGTAAGAATCGGTGAAAATTACTCATCAAGTGAAGGCCAGAAAGAAAGCTCCAGGAACGATCAATCCAAATTAATGTATATAAAATATAAAGGGCAACCAATATACTAAGTATATCAAAGTGTAAAGGAAATATATAACTGCACTGATATGCAGTACATAAATGATAAGGAATAAATTGACACTACATGGGAATAATACCCAACCAGAAAATGTACAAATGAAAATCCAGCAGCCCAGAAAGAAGTCCTAATCCATTATCAGATGCTGCTATCACTTGGCTACATGTGGTAGAATTGCTGTTCCTCTTGGAAGAAGAGTCCCCAACTCAACCAGATGAAAGTGTGGACCGTCTGCAGTCTGTTGGTTTCAGTGAATTCACAACACTCAGGCCAAATGCAGTTTGACTAGGGATGGGCAAAAATATTCACATTCACAATTCATACCCAGCCTTCATCGGAGCTTCATAGAAGCTTTGATGAAGGCCGGATCTCTCCACCTCTGGCCTTCTGTCTCTCCTGATCGTACCCCCTTGCCTGTAAATCCAGCCTCTACCTCTGCCACCATTGCACCCTTCTCCAAAGTTCAACTAGGCCTTTCAGAGATATGCAAACAGCTTTAGGGGCTGCCCCTATCCAGAAATCTCATGAGATTTCCTACAATTCCTCAATGGGGGCTGGCCTCTCCAGCTGTGCACACACTTCCAGAAGGCCTCATTGAGCCTCTGCAGAGGATGTGGTAGCAGTGGCAAAACTTGATTGGGGGGCAGAGAGAGGGAACAGGAGGTTCCCTTTGTGCATGAACATTTGATGGATGTTCACACATGGAGGTGAAGCCCCCCACATTCACAGGATGGCTTCACATGAAGCCAAACATTCCCCCCTTCGATTCAAATTGAATACAGGATGCATACAGGATGCAAATCAAATAGAAGGGGAGAGGAAATGTGTTTCATGCACACCCCTAATTTTAACGGGTGGTCTTTCCCAACAGCAATGGAATAAGTTGCACTATCTAATACATCCACATTCTGGCTGTGTACAACAGTGAGAATGTGACAGTATTTGATGGTGGACTTTGTTTTGTCGCTATTGATGATGCAACTTATTCTATTGCCATTCGGTTAATTTTGTTTCATGGTTTATACTTGTCTATTTGTTTCTTCAGATTAAGTGTCCAATAGACTGTCAGAGTTCCCAAATAGCAACAGGGCTGCCTAATTGTCTAGCCACGATGCTAGCAATGCACAATGATTATCAGGTGAGGTTTTGGTGGGACCAAGGATGGGAGTTGGATAACGATGGCTGTGACCTAACTCCTTGTTTGTACCCATTAATGGGTACTTCTAGTGACAATTGAAAAACACCCCATGAGCATTTGTTCCTCTCACTTGATGTTACCAGTTATGTAGAAGTATGATAGTACTAGAGGGTGACTTGTCTGCCATATTCTCTGCCCAGTGTCTTCTGTGGACATTCCCTGTACTACCTTTTCTCTTTGCTGGGTGGAAACTTAAAAACTGAGCAAATTTTGGTTCTTGACTTTGAGGTCTCTGAGGACAGGAAGTTATTGGTGTGTGAATGATGCACCTCCCACCTTCAGGGTTAGATCAAGTAGGAAAGGCAGGCTATAAGTGGGAGACACCAAGATGGGGGGGGGCACCTTTCAGGCCACTTTTCCATTGTGAAGTCTATCCTGCACTATGGTGGCCTGCTCTAGATAGCCAGTCTACACAATTGACTAGGGGCATGCACAAATGCAATTTTTGGGATTCAATTTGATCTGAATCAAATATCTGAAAATTCAATTCGATTCAAATCTTTACAATTTTAATTTACCCACATTCGATTTGAATTAAGCAAATTTGAATCTCTTTGTTCAAATTTTCAATTTGAATTTGCACTTACGCATGTCAACAACTTTTGTATGTGTCCACATGTGTTGTTATGCATCCCATACACAGCTGTACGCATCCTGTTTTTGTCCCGTACCGATCTGTTCAAATGTGTACAGATGTGGGAAAGCCACGTACATGCACGTACGCATTGGGTACACATACGAATGTCCAAATAGATTCAAAAATTCAAAATTTGTGTGAATGTTTAAATTTGAATTTATAGACATTAGATTCTAATTTGAATGTCCAAATTGGAACAAATTCATTTAAATTTCAAATGTTTTGAATATTCATGTACATCCCTACAATGGACCAATCTACCGGCAGCCTGCTATAAGGGCTTTACACCTGTGGTGCCCTGAGCATGCAGCACATCTCTGAGAGTTGGCAAGCAATCTCCAAGGTGTCCTCACTTCCCTTCCTGTCCAGTGGATGGGAAAGGAGTGTAATCACCCAACGTTAACTAGCGCTTGCATTTGCTAGCGCTAGGTAACTATAGCCCACACTTGCCGCAATCCTTCAGTCACCTGTGACCAAACCCGGGGCAGGTCATCTTCAAGGTGCCACCATCTTGAGCCTGGTGACTTCTGTGACTGTGCATGCATCAGTGCCATTGCCAAGATGATGCTGACGCTCTGCACAGTCGCAGTCACATCAGGAGGGCAGCAGAGTTTCCAGCGCACTTGTGCAGAAGCTCTGTTGACCTCATCCAGCTCAAGAGTGAATGCTCCCCAGCCGGACGTGATCAGATAAGTTGGAGTAAGGGCTGGGAAAGGTGCATAATTAGGAAACTTCTGGGAAGGCAGGGTGGGCCTGGAAGCTGTAACAGCCTCCTCAAAGTGTGGATGATCTTTCCCAGAGGTTGCCTAATTATGCACTATGGGCTGTAGTGCAAATGGCCCCCCATAAAAGTAAACAGTGACATCTTGAATGAGTTATCTGTTTTGCTTGCTGTCTAATTTCTGGACCATTGACTATGTGCATCCTGAAATAGGGCTCTACTGGAACTTCAAAGCTGGGAAACTTCTCCCCCCCCCCCCCGGGAACTGAAGCTTGCAAGAAGATGAAGTTTGGTACATGGATACATTGTCCCTCTTGCCTTCAGGTGCCATGATTCCCTGTTGTGAAGATATAGTGGAGGGAGGGAACTTCATACACGTAAAAAATATTGTCTGGGCTACAGTCTTTTATTTGTTCTCTCTCTCTCTTTTTTTTTTACTTAAAGCATGCTTCATAAATAGCCTGCTGAAGAATTGCCTTTCTTCTGCTTCTGAGGATCAGAGAGTCAAAACTCATACCAGGTTGCTGTGTATTATTTATGATACACCCGTGTTGTGAAATCAACCTTAAGATTGGCCATGTGACGACATTTTAGCTGTCACATTTATTGATCATGAGCCTCCTGTTTTGGGTGTGCGCAAACTGGAAGCCAAGGAGAAAGCATTTCAGGCTTTATTGAATGGTTTGACTTTTGCTGTTTCAGGTGTGCAAAATGGTTGGACTTTGCCACTGGGACCCTTTCATAATTTAATGAAAACTTAATAAACTTGTGAAAGCAAAGAAGTCTTTAAAGTGCTCCAAAAGAGATGTTTAAACCCGTTATATGTGCCTGCCTATAAAAAGATGGATAGTGTTGCCATTCACCAAGGGACCATCTTTGGTAATAAATTTGGATGCGATTTCATTTGCTTTCCTGAACTGCATGTCTTGCTGGTGTAGTCAGAAGGAGCACTTGAGGGGGAAGAATATTATTAAGAATAGAAGTGCTCCATTTTATTACCACTGCATTTTATACCATTTTGGTTTTAGATTTTTTTTTTTTAAGGATGATTCTTTCTTTTAAAAAGTTAAGTTCTGCAGCGGAAGTAGCTAACAAGTCACCTTTCAGATGTTCCAGAAGTGCAAGTTCCTCCTTATGAACAGTATCAAGGACAGCGATGGGTGAGAAATTCAAAAGACGCGTTCATAAATGGGCCTTGGACCTTAATAAAGAACAATAGACTGTATATAGATGGTCAAAAAAAGAACTTAAGGACACAAGAGGAGCCCCGCTGGATCAGGCCCCAGACCAACTAATCCAGTATCCTGCCTGTGGGCCATCAATTGATGCTGAGCATTCTCAAGAAGAAGAAGAAGAAGAAGAAGAAGAAGAAGAAGAAGAAGAAGAAGAAGAAGAAGAAGAAGAAGAAGAGTTGGCTTTTCTGTCTCCCTTTTCTCACCCATTTAAGGGGACTCAAAGTGGCTGACAAAGCTTTCTGTTCTTCTCTGCACCCCAGACACCCTATGAGGTAGGTGGAGCTGTGAGTGCTCAGAAGAAAGCTGTGACTAGCCCAGGGTCACCCAAAACGTTCACCAGCTCACAAATCCCTGCAAATAGCCTTTAGCAGCATCCTGTCTTTCTCTCCATTCCCAGGTACTGCCTCCAGGATGGAGAGGCAGGTAGGACGCGTCTGAAAACCTTTTGCAGGGATATGAGAGTGGGTGAAGGATTTCCCTTTGTCTTCCCCTTGAAATGCCCAGAAGCAATTTCAAGCTGTGGCCTAATCCAGCAGGTCTCCTCTTATGTCCTTATATTCTTACCTCCCCGTTTCCACTTCAGAAGGAGAAGAAATTACTCAGAATGGCATTCAGAGGGGCATCCAAGGAAGGTGAAGAAATCACAGTCTCAGAAAATCGTACTTTGTACGGAAGGTGTGTCTGCTAACAAGAGGCCTTTTCACACTACAGCTGGATGGCTGTAGTGCAGCTAAGCTAGAACGTGCGGGGATCCTAGACAGGTAAGGGATGCCCTGCCCTCCGCTGCCATTGGGTCGCTATCGACCCACTGGCTGGCAGCCAGGGTCCAGCTGGTCTTTGGCCTCCGTGGGGTGCAGGCACCTTGATCGGGGGCTGCATGCCTCCCCCATACCCACACGCACATCTTACCTTTTCAGGATCCTGGTCTGAACTGGCAAGCCCTGGGTGGGTGGGGCTTGCCGGGTTCAGAGTGTAGCATTCTAATCATGCACCAGAAACCCTTGTGCGAATAGGCCTAAGGTGTAGCAGTTGCTTGCTAAGTGTTTTTCTGCTGCTGCAGCTGGAAATACACTGGCAGAAGACTTCTTATGCAGTAAAAGGAGTCATGGCCTAAGTTGGTTGGTCATCACAGTCAATAGCTAGAGTAGCAGTACTAGCATCAGTTTTACTTTCTAAATTGCAACTTCAAGTAATTCTTTTTTATTTTGTTTGTTCAAGGCAGGAGTCTCTTTCCTGAAGCATATCGAGAACTTGGATTGCACTGTGTTGGCTGCTAGGGTTAGAATTGCATGGCTAGCACATGCATAGTGTAAGTGTTAATCAATTTCAGCTAAAGCTGCATCCACACATTTTTAGATAAAAGCAATTCCAAAAGTGACTTAAAGGTGGTAGCATGTGGATGCTAGTGTCCCAATCTCACCTCTAATCCATGCTGAAGACCGAGGAATGTGTTTTGGCATGCATTTTTCTGGCCTTTAGTGTGGATTAAGGCACTAACATATGTCACCTCTAAGTTGCTTTATAGCCACTAAAAAAAAAAAGACCTGAGTGCAGAAGCAGTTTTATCGTCAACATGGGGCTGCCCTTGAAGACAGTTTGGAAATTGCAGCTAGTACAAAATGTGGCCACTCGAGTGCTGACTGGAACAACCAGTCGGACACACGTCACACCAGTTTTAAAAGGATTGCATTGGCTGCCAATTCACTACTGAGCCCAATTCAAGGTGTTAACTCAGACTTGCAAGGCCCTAAATGACTTGGGCCCCAAATATCTAAAGGAACACCTTCTCCCATACTGTCTTGCCCGTGCCTTAAGATAAGTTGATGAGGCCCTCCTGGTTGTCCCACCACCTTCAGTAATGAAACGGGTGGCCACCTGGGAAAGGACCTTTTTGGTAATGGCCCCCAGGTTATGGAATAGTCTCCCCCTCAACGTGCGTCCCTTCCCTTCCCTGTATATATTCAGGAAGGCAGTGAACACACACCTCTTTGCCCTGGCCTTTGGCTAAGGTGATTACCGCCCCCACCCAACTGTAGATACTATTATTTTAATATTCAGGATATCCTTTTAGATATGCTGAATTATTTTTAAAAGTGTTTCATGTATTTTATTGTTTTTAATATATGCCAATTTGTAATATGCTGTTTTAAAGGTTGTTACCCACCCTGAGACTTTCTAGTTAGGGTGGGATGGAAATATACATAATAAATAAGATAAACACTTTGTTACTTAATTCTAGCAATCGGATGTTCTTCTCAATTCTTCTTCTCAGCCCAGATTTGGATCCCTGCCTAGTTTTGTTATTCAGATGCAATCAGTTGTGACCTATTGCAGGCACAATATTGTAGATTTGGATGATCCATTCTACAGATACCAGCGATGATGTCTGATCTTCGAAGCCTGGAAAATGTGTTCTTTTAGTGGCAGCATCTGCAAGATAACAACCCCGTTAACGTGACCTACAATCTATATCCTGAAATGGCAGGTGGTATCATCAGGAACTCCTATGAATGCTATCTTAATTAGATTGTTTTGTAAACTGGTTTGGGATACAAATTTTCTTCTTTATCATGACCCTTTGTTTGGAACAACAACCACAAACAATTTCTGCATCACAATAAAACTTTCTTTTCTTTTTTTTTAATAAGAAAAGCAAAATACTTAATTTCATTAATCTGTTTAGCAATACCGATATAATGAGCCATAATATTGATTTTCGTACAAAGGATTTAAAATCTCTATTTCTTTCCACCAAATTAAATGCTTCAGACTGATATTCAACCTCTTTACAGTCACATCTTTAATTTAGTTGTTATAATTAGGCATTAACGGTTGTCAGTGGTATAGGCGGTTACAGGCCAATTCTGTTCTGCTTGTCTTGATTATCACAGTTTAGATGTAAAGTAAATTAGAATGAAAGACTATACAGTCCAATTACAGATAAAAGCAGCAAACGGCACTGGTGTAATTAGATGCCAGCATTATTTTTCTTAGATTTTGTATCTCTGTGGGCATTTCTCGCAGTTACTTTGCTGCAGTCAATGTTTAAAGATTTTAAAAAGGATCTAGGCCTTCGTGACATTGTCTTCTCTTAAACTTTTAAGAGATGCTAACGTGATCCTCAGAGGCTATAAGTCATCTACTTTAAGTGCTCCTTTCCACATTCTACTGCAAACTACTACTGAATATAAGAGGATAAGGACTTAAAGGCATCCTAACATCTTGAATATATGATCACAAGGAAAAATACATAGCATGAGCTAGGAATGTGCACGAATATTCAAAACATTTGAAATTCGATCAAATTCATTCAAATTCAGACATTTGAATTTGAATCAAATGTCTATACATTCAAATTTAAACATCTGGATGAATTTTGAATCTTTTAATAGTTTGTACAAATTATTTGGACACTCGTATGCGTACGGATATGTACACATCTTATTTGTATCCGTACACATTTGTACAGATACATACGGGACGAAAATGGGATGCATACGGGCTAAAAACAGGATGCCTACGGATGCGTATGGACACATTTGAATGTTGTTGACATTCGTGTCTTCAAATATGAATGGAAAATTCATACGAATAGATTCGAATGTTTGGATATTTGATTCGAATTGAACTGAATGTTGAAAAGTGCATTTGTGCACACCCCTAGTATAAGCCAGATTTCACACTGGGGAATTGAGAAGGCCCATTTCCACCCCCTGCCTATGGATTGCAGCTGTTTCAGTGCTGCCAAACATGTTTGCAGATGGGTGCTCAGCTTTGCAATCAATTTATGCTATTTCCTGGATTTTGCTATGTGCTTTTGGAGCTGTAAAGTTGCTTGCAGAAAAATATATTTTGGGTAGAATGACATGCTATGTATAAAACAACCTACAAACGTTTAAATGTAAATTTTATACTGAGTGTGCAGCTTGTGTAAAAAACAAGGAAGCAAGAGGAAAACTGTGGTTCTTGTTTAGATCCTGTAATTGTTTCTTGCCATCCCTGCTAGCCAGCAAGCAAAACCATAGGCCCTCAGCTTCATCCAGACAATGTTTGGATAATCTGAAGCACCCCTAGGCATATTTTATTCCAGATAATCCATGCATTATTCTGGATTATCCCAATAATTCAGATTAGGTAAGTGCTGTCTGGATGAAGCTTCCTGGTGGTTGCTTCCGTGATGCATCTGATAACACAAAATACCCAGCAGTGTGGAAGCATCCACCCTTCTCCTTGCTGCATTGCCACTTGTCATTTTAAATCTGGATTGGACTATTTTAATCCAGATTCAAGACCAAGTGCACATTCTGGGTGTTCCCATTTGCCTGAGGATAACACGGGCTGAATTTGAATACTGTATTTCCCGCTCAAACCACCCAAATCCCCAGCACAGAGAAACAGGATCTTTTCACCTCCACCCCTTGTCCAATCCCTGTAACCCTGCCTGCTCAGAATCAACTGAGCAAAAGAACAGACACAGGGTAATCACAAAGCAATTACTCTCCCTTTCGGTTTCCCTCCCTCTCTAAACAGAGGCTGGTGTTTTTAAGAAGTTTTCCCCTGCTCTGTGATCCTTGCCACAAAAGTTTGAAAACTTTTTTTGATCTCCGGATAGCTAGCATTGCAGGGATGGGAAGGAAAGGTGGGAGACCTTCCCAGATGTGAAATCCCACAGATGTTCAGAAGAATGTGAATGTTCTCCCTCCTGTACAGCTGTGGAACAGCCCGGGACGGGCAGGAATGGGTGTAGAGTGCAATTTTGTGCTCTACACCCGGAACACGTGTAGGGTACCCTGGGACGGGCTGGGGTGGTTCCGAATAGAACTTCCGGCCCAGCAGAATGAATGCTTTGTCCCAGGGTGTTCTACACATTTTCGAGAGGCCCTTGTGTGAATAGGCCTCTTGTGTCCTAACACATCCAGCAGAAATAACACTAGGTCTGCTTTATGGGTCTCTGCCCACACCCAAAACATTGCATGCAGGCAACACAGAGCCCTAAAATGCCTACAAATACAATTTGGGTTATGCAATGACCGAAGAGACAAAAATATAATAAATAATAGCAGGAAGGTGCAACATAAAGAACAAAGCAATAAAAAAATAATTAAAACGATAACTATTCTATTCATTCTGTACAATTTAAAAAGTGTTTTTAATCTGATTGCAACACACACACACACACACACACACACACACACCATGCAAGCAAATGAAGTCTATTAATGAAAATAATGGATCTTATCCAAACTAGTTCAACAGTCAAAGAGTCTGTTCTGCCTTTGGTGAGGGAGAAGTCTTCGCTAACACGCTGTGGTTGCTGCTGTTCCAATTAGTACCGCTCGTTAACTATTGCAACTCATTTGAAAAGGAAAACAAAGGAATAACTGGATAGGCCTTTCCCCCTTTACTGAAATAACATTGATGCTACATTCAATAGTCTGATGAACCCTCAAAACCCATACTAGAAGAGTTTAGCAGGAACCATGTTTTGTTTTTATTGCCTTTGTTTTCAGGATATTTGTATTTCACTTTGTTGTTGATCGACATTTTTGTTGTCATAATAAGCCTCCACTGAGAATTCCTTGTTACATCACATGAAAGAATAAACTCACAATAAATATTTTTAAAAATATATCTATTAATAACTCACCACCATAAAGGAAGAGAAATACTATAAACAGTGTAACAATGCCTACTAGCTGAACATCGCATTCACAAACCCATTCATAGCTCTCATATACTTTCTGTGACAAATGTAACCTTTTTCTGTATTATGAAATATTCCAGCAAATGGGACAAGATATAGGCTGTATTCAGATGGAATAATAATAATAAGAGTTGGCTTTTCTTTACCCCGCTTTTCTCACCCATTTAAGGGGACTCAAAGAACCTCACAAAGTTTTCTGTTCTCCCCACAACAAAACACCCTGTGAGGTAGGTGGGGCTGTGAGAGTTCAGAAGAGAGCTGTGACTAGCCCAAGGCCACCCAGCTGGCTTCATGGGGGAGGGCAGAATCAAACCTGGTATGTCCAGATAAGAGTCCAGCTCCTAATCACTAGACCGAACATCGTGGGTGACTCAGGGGAATCGGTGGGAGACAGGACGCGGCCCTCATGTTTCCAAGCCATCTTTAATTCTAGGCCAGAATGTTGGGGAGAGGAGGGATGTGTGTGAATAATCCCACCTCAGAAATGCTTTTCTCCTTTATGTCTGATCAGTCATAGTGACTGCTATTAAAAGCCTTTCTAGTTTCTTGAACGTTATTACAGGGCAGAATATAATGTTTTACTCACTCACTCGCTTACTTATATATGAATTTTAAGTGGTACCTGCATGACACTGGAGGAGAAACAACCAAGTCTTGTGCTGCACCTGTGAGGCTGGAGCTTGCACCATGCCCTCCTCCAGGATGGATGTAAAATCTGTGGCTGCTTCTGGCTGGGGTGAGAGGAGAAACAACTAAGTCTTGTATTGCACCTGTGAGATTGGAGCCTTTGCCACTCCTTCAGTTGTGGGTTCCACCTGAAGATGGAGGAACAGAGGGACACCTGGGTTGGTTGTTGCTGCTTTGCTGCAATTTCTGACCTGAGGGATTTCCGCACTGCAACGCGTTCCAAACGGAACGCGTGCAGGCGGGCAGCTTAAGACACTTCCAGGCGCTTTTACCTTTCACACACAGACGCGCCGGAATGCGTTCCGGCGCGTCTGTGTGTGAAAGGTAAAAGCGCCCGGAACTGTCTTGGCCGGCAAAGGCCGGCCAGGGGCGGGGATTCGGCCGCAGCGCTGCCCGCCCATTGGGTGAGAGCACCCAAGGGGCGGGCAGCGCTGTCAAGCCACCCGCCCCGTGCTTCGCGCCAGCTCTACGGGCTGGCACGAAGATGCCCGGGCACCCGGACACCCATCATGGGGCCCGGGGCAAGGCCCCTATGGGGCCGGACCCCTTTGAAGATCAGAGCCCCTGGCTCTGATCTCCAAGGGCTCGCCCCGCGCCCCCATCGCGGCCATCTACGGGCTGCAGGCACCTGGATCTAGGCGCCTGCAGCCCGCAGATGAGTCCCACCCCCCCCAGTCCCCAAAACCCCCACCCTCCGGCCCCCATCGGGCCCATCTACGGGCTGCAGGCGCCTGGATCTAGGCGCCTGCAGCCTGCAGATGAGTCCCACCCCCCCAGTCCCCAAAACCCCCAAGCGGTGGGCTGCGTCTTGCGCGCTCCCACAATGCCACCCTCAGTTCGACGCTGGACGGCGACGAGGTAAGTCGTTCCTCGCGCGCGCGTCCTCCCAGGGCCCTGGGGGAGGGGGGGAAACATCTTCGCTCTCTGGGTGCCCCGCTGTGGGCACCTAGAGAGCGTAGATGGGCCCGATCCGGACCGGAGGGGGGGTGGGGGTGGGGGTTTTGGGGACTGGGGGGTGGGTGGGACTCATCTGCGGGCTGCAGGCGCCTAGATCCAGGCGCCTGCAGCCCGTAGATGGGCCCGATGGGGGCGGGGGGGACCCTTGGGGGACCGGAGCGATGCGCTCCGGCCGCCCAAGGCGTTCCTCGCCCCCAGCGAGCCCAACATCGACCTCCTGCCACCCCAGAAAGGGGCGACAGGACGCCGATGCTGGTGGCTCCTTCCCGGGTCCGGCAGCGCCATTGGGGCTGCCGGACCCGGGAAGGAGCCACGTCCCGGCGGCCGTCGGAGGCGACAGACGGGACGCACCGAATCGGGGTTCCCCTGTGCCATCTGCCAGGGTCACTGACCCTGGCAGACGGGAAAGGGGAACCCCGATTCGGTGGGTCCCGTCTACCGGCTTCGCCGCGCCGGCGCAATCGCCGGCCCGGCAAGTCGGCCCCTGGGGGCGTGCCGACGGCTGTCAGGGAGAGAAGCGTGCGAACGCTTCTCTCCCGGAACGCGCCGGGGCGGCTCGTCCGCGTTCGAACGGATGCAGAGCACTTTAAAGTGCTCTGCATCAGGAACGCGTGGAGGACAGCTCCGGACACGAGGCGGCGCAAGCCCCGCTCGGGCAATGCGTATGCCTCGTCCGGAGCTGTCCTCCACGCGTTCCGGAAAGGCCAATGCGAAAAGGCCTCAGTTTCTCCTTTGACATTTTTGAGTTACCTTGTGTTAATTGGTCTTATGGTTTATTTTCTTATTTGATACTGTGTATTGTAGCTTCTTAGATTATATAGCTTCTTAGTAGAATTCTGTACACTGCTTATGGTATATATTTGATGTTTTATTTATTGAAAGTGATTTTTTACTTACTGTATTTACTTGCTGTATTTCTCTGATGTGATGATGTATTATTTTTTCATGGTTGCTGTAAAGCACCTTGAGTAATTTATTAGAAAGGTGGTATTCAAATAAACTGAATGAATGGATGGATTCTTCCCCTTCTAGATTTGTAATCAGACACAGCAAAAAAGCACCTCTGAGGTAACTTAGAAAAGACTTTGATTTGTTCACACCTCACTCTGTCCCTCCCTCTCTCCTGAACATTCTGTGCTAGAAAAGGTGGATTAGAGGCTTGGGAACATGAGGGCCACACACTGTCTCTTTGACATGCCTCTGAGGAACGCTTTTTGTCACATCTGAAGACTGCTGTTTTCTTGCTGTCTTCTGGAATACCCACACAAGCCTCTAAAAACCCACATTTATAGTCACAACATGAACAAATGAAAGTAAAGAATATTCTACAGTGAGGAAAAATGCACTCTTCAAAAACATGGATCACAAGGGCTGTAATCCACATTTACCATGAGATTTCCCCTTTAAGTGTGGTATTTGTTAAAATGCATCTTAAAACCTGTGTATAGTGAAGCCCATAATAGCAGTGATTCATGTAGATGTGTCACGTGAAATTGCCTTCAAACTAAAAGCACATTGATCAATCTATATTGTAAAACTAACAATAGTAGTAGCAATAATCATATGGAATTTATTTATTCATTTACTCAAGACATTTCTATATGCCTTCCTATAAAAAGAATCTCAAGACAGTTTACAGAAATGAAAAGATTAAGCATTAAAAACTAGGGTAAAAATGTATTAAAAATCAAGTAGAGGAAAACAAAACAGGCTTTTACCCAGACAGTAGATACATCACACGTATCAGCATTCTGAAGTATACCTATGATCAGAGCATTACACGTAGAATTCTCTCTGAAATGATATCAGCTTAATTTTTCTTCCAGGATAGAAAAGCTTTCTTTTACAAATAATAGCCCTGCAATTCTTTAAAACTGCAGAATTGGCAACTGGTAACATTTGAAGCGCCTGAGGCCCTCAGCCTAGAGATTTTGGAGAGAATTGATTAATCCACCTTTTGCGGTCAATTACTCTGTCTCAATGATCCCAAACTTACCTGAGGATTGGAATATGATGTTCACATTCATATGCTTCCCTCAGTACTTCAGGGCTTTGCTTTCCATTTCAGTGCAACAAAGGGAAATGGCAGCGAATGAAGCAGCAGTGAAGGGCGGAGGCAGCTTTACCTTTAGTCTTCATCCCGTCTAGAGGCCAGAATTCTCCAAATTCCACAATCGGAGTCAAAAGGAAAAACAGAATCAGGACGTAGTGGCGCGCATGAATGCAATTTTTGACATTCGATTCGTAATGAATCTAATACAGTATTTGAAAATCCGGATTTGTACAAATAAAGAAAAACGAAGGTCTGGACATGCAAACTGATATGAATACATTTGTATCTATTCATATGAGTATTTGATACGTATCCAATGATACGAATCTCATACACAGCTGTATGGATCCCGTTTTCATCCTGTACGTATCCGTACTGATATGCACAAGGTGCGTATGGATACATGCACGATACGTATGTATCCATACCTAAATGAATGTCTGAATTTTATTTATTTATTTATTTATTTATTTATTTATTTATTTATTTATTGATTGATTGATTGACATTTCTAACCCGCCCCATACCCGAAGGTCTCTGGGCGGGTAACAACAGATTAACACAGATTTAAACAGGATACAGATTAAAACAGATACCAATTAAAATGAAATACAGATAAAAACAAAATGCACATTTTAAAAACACCTTAAAAATTCAAAAATTTAAAACCATGCACTCCCTAGTGCATTAATAGTGGTGTCATTGTAAGTGGAGAGGGAGAATAAAACCTCAGCAAAAGGCTGAGGCAAACAGGTACGCCTTTACGGCCCTCCTAAATAAATACAAGGAGGGGGCATGGTGCACCTTGAGGGGGAGGCCATTCCACAGTCTTGGGGCCACCACTGAAAAAGCTCTCTCCCATGAAGAGCCTGTAATATTTTATTTATACGAATACTAAAGTATGAATATCTGGACATTTGATTCATATACGAATGTCTGAATTCATCCGAATATTTGTCAACATGTGAATCTGGGCCCTTTCTAATCCTTTCTGGATCACTGGCAGCTCAAGGAGCCTCACCCTCACTAGTCCAGGGGTGTTTTCACACTTCCCTTTGGGTGCTTCCGGAAAGGCCTTTTAACACCCATTCTGTAACACGTATCCGTACACGCATGGCTGTTTAGGACACTTCTGGTGAGGAGCATCCGCACAGCAACACCCATTAAGCACACTTCCGGTGAGGTGCGTCCGCACCTATCTGTGCCTAAAGTGTGCTTAATGGGTGTTAAATAGACACCACATTTGATATGGGCTTAATGGGTGTTTCGCTGTGAAAACGCATCACACAGAGAAATGGTTCCTACCCGGGGCCCTTCCCCAGCCCACCATGATTGGTTCCTTGGAGCCAAGCATGGCGAGCCGAGGGACTCCTACCTTGCGGCTCACCCTCACCCCAGAAGTGGCAGATCGCTGCTTCAGGAGCCAGGGGGAGCTTCTCCGAAGCCCTCCCTAGCCCTCCCGGGGGAGACCGAGCAAAATCCCCTCCTTACCTGCTTGTGGTTGCCCCGATTCTGGCCGCAGGGACCCAGGATGCAGCGCGCCTGCGTCCTGCATGCCTCCTGATTGGCCGGGGCTGCTCCTGGCTCCAGAAGCAGCGATCCATGCTTGGCTCCAAGGAGCCAATCATGGCGGGCCGGGGGAGATGTCCTGGAACACGGATGTGAGGTGGGTGCAGTGCATCCGCACAGCACCCACCTCAAATCTGGATTAATCCATCCTGCTGCTGCATGTGCAGACGAACGGGGGTGGGTAGATACATATCTATTAGAAGTGAATCTACCCCCGTAAATCTGGATCTACAGTGCATCCGGATTTAGTAAAACTGGGTCTACTGGAACCCAGATTTACTAAATCCGGATAATGTAGATCCGGATTTATTTAGTCAAATGTGGAAGCAGCCTTCCTCTCCACAAAAACCACATGGTGGGTTACAGTTACCACCCAGTTGTACTTATTTGTTCACACATTCCTATCTAGGTGCCATCAATGAGACCTTAAATGTTTTTTTTGCTGCCGGTGAAACAGTGGAAGATACAGCAAAGAAACAGCTGATAAAATGTAAGAACAGTGTGCATCTTTAACACTGCAGAAGAGCTGTGTTCTACAGCTTAGCATGAACCTGCAGAGCAGAATGGCACGGCGTCTTATTTAACATTGCCTGAACTTCAGCTTCTGGCCCTGAAGGCTGACAAGGAATTGACACCTGTGCCCTTAGATGCAGAAAGAATGTTCATTATACAGGAGATCTCCAAATATGCTTAAGGCATGAGACTCTAGAAGAGCCTTGTCTGTTGCAAAAGAGTAGGGAAAACAGGTTAAAGAGCAAAGTGGCTGCTGTAATGAAGTTACTAAGTCAGCGAGCTTGATGAATGTTGACACCACCATAACTGAACATCACTAGCAGAAATTATATTACACTGGGCCTTCAAAAACTCTTGGCTTTTAAGCGGTCTGTCAAATAGGCCTATTAGCAAATGAATATTTAGGAAAGGCTTTAGAAAGGATTTTTCTGAGCATAACGTTTTCCTCTTTATGGATGGTACTGGACAAAGAGCTGGGGGTTCAGTGGATGGGTGATGTATGATAAATGTCTTAAGCCAGTAGTAGGGATGCGCATGAATGTTCTTTTGGCATTTGATTCGAAACAAGTCAAATGTTTGAAAATCTGTATTCATACAAATAGATTATCATTTGAATGTGGTAAAATATTATTTGATATGAATCTGTTCGTACATATTTGTACGAACGTTTGATACATATTGGATAGAAAGGAATATGTACCTGATACAAATAGATACGTATCTGATACAAACAGATATGTTTCTGCTACAAATAAATTCATATCCAATACATTTCCCCGGTAGGGATGCGCATGAAATTTGAAATTTGATAGAATTTAATCGATTGTGGACATTTGAATTCAAATAGAATGTCTTCCCATTTGAATTTAAACATTTGACCAAATTTCAAATGTTCCAAAACTTCCATTGGAATGATTTGAATCATTTGAATGTATAGATACATATGTATTACATACGTATCTGTACAAATATGATAGGTATCTGTACACGTTTGTGCTTACAATACGGAACGCAAATGGGATGCATACGGGATAAAATGGGATGCATACAAAATGTGTACAGATACATATAACACATACGAATGTTGTTGACATTTGTGTGTTCAAATTTGTATCTAACATTTGAACGAACAGATATGAATGTATTGGATTTGAATCAGTTTTTGTTGCATTTGGATTTTAAACATTCAAATGTTAGCATACGAATATTGTAACATTCAATTCGAGTTCGAATATCCGAATTTGGCCCTAACTATGGTTGCGTGGATATTATGGATATGGTTATTCTGAAAAATCAAAACGTATCTCCAACATTTTGTCAAGCAACACCAGTACTTCAAAATAGGGGTGTGCACAAATGCAGTTTTCGGGATTTGATTTGATTCAAATTGAATAACCAAAAGATTCAATATGAATTGAATCTTTAAAATTCAAATTTAACCAAATTCTATTCAAATTAAGCAAACTCGAATCTTTTTGTTCAAATTTTTATTCAAATTTGCACTTAAGAATGTCGTCAGTTTGCATGTATGCATCGTTACGCATCCCATATGCATCCATACGCATCTGTATATGTCCATATGCATTCCATAGTTATCCCGTATACAACCTGTTTCATCCTGTATGGATCCGTACAAATGCATACAGATATGGGAAAGATGTGTATCTCCAAGGACACATCATGTAGGAACCCATACACATGCGGATATCCAGATAATTTAAACAAATAGATCCAAAATTCAAAATTCATTTGAATCTTTAAGTTTGAATTTTTAGACATTCAATTCAAATTTGAATGTTGAAACTTGGGCAGATTCAATCACATTTTGAATACTTTCGAATATTCATGCACACCCCTACTTCAAAACACATTTCTGTATCTTCCTTGCTCTTCTTGGTCTTCAGAAACATTTTTTGATTGTAGCACTATCTTCCTGTCATTATCCATCAGAGCCATCCAGATTTTAAAATGGCTTAAAAATCTTGACATATCATAAATAAAATACAGACAGCGGGGGCAGTCATTGAATACAAACGCAGCATATTTGATGAGAAATGTACAATTAGGCACCACTTTGAAAGAATCCAAGGGCCACCTTCTTGTCTCCTTTCTTTTGTTCGTGTACTGTATCAACATGGAATCAAAATAATATCCTCAGTGGCTTCAACTGAAATTCCATAGGCAAAGGATGACAGCATATCCACTCAACACACATTAAAAATTCATGCACATTGAACTTTCTCAGCTTTAATTGATCTGCATTTTTGTCTTCAATTACTTGTACATAACCTTGCTTTTCATTTGGGGTACGGATGTTGCATTTTGATACAACTTGGTTCTTGGAATCAGAACATTTTAATTAGCTATACTGCATATCTACTCAGAAGTAAGTCCCCCTGGGCCTATGGAGGCTACCCCTGAGAAATTAAGGTTAGAACTGCATCCTAAATTAGCTCTTCCTTCCACTTACCATGGGAGTTGCTCTGAAAAAGTAACTTCATTGCCACATCTCCATTTCTGTCCAGCAGTGGCAGGTGTGTGGATGGCCATGTTTCAGGCCCATCATACAGGTGATAGATGCCCCACCTGATCCTTTCTGTGATTGGTTGAGGGAAGAAATGTACAGCACACAACATCTTGAAGCATTATATTCTCACTGCTCCCATACTGTGCTCGACAGGTTAGTCTTGGGAATGTGGCGGGAGGGAGACCTTCAGCGTCTATTCTGGCGAGATCATGTTCTGGACAATGTGTTCCCATGATCTGCCTGAAACTGTGCGCAAATGCCCGTAACATTAGTTATTTGTACAAATTCAGATGAGTTCAGACATTCATGCATGAATCAAATGTTACAACATTTGTACATTAACATTTGTACAAATACAAATGTTTTGGATCAGTTGTACAAATAGTTTGGATATTCGTAAAACTGGGGAGGTGGGAATGTGGCTGTGCCAGTCACAACTGCAACAGATCCAGAGTGCATTCGACATGGATTGAGAGCAGATTAAAAGTGGATTCAGGTCAGATTTGATGCTTTCAGAGTGGATTTGTTACGGGATACATATCGGATATGTATGCATTCGTGTCAGATACATATTAGATATGTATTCACTCATATTGGATATCCGTACAAATTTGTACAAATACATTCATATCAAATAGAATCCTACCACATGTGAATGAATACATTATTTTCTAACATTTGATTTATTATGAATCGAATGCCAAAAATACTATTTGTGCACATCCCTCGTCTCTGGGCCTAGCGTAAGAAGGTCCCTAATCTGTCTTCCTGAAGATAAGGTAATGAAATGTTTGTGACTGTTTGTGTGAACCTACCAATCTTGTCTAGTGACATCTGGGGCAGCCATGTGACAAAAAAAAAAAGCCATCTAAGGGCATAAGTGGGGTCCCTGCCTCAGGGGCAAGAGGTATAGTCTTTCCACAGGTGCTACCTTCCCGTTTCAGAAACTTTGAAGCCAAGGAACACACATTTGTCACCTTTGATGGTTTCACCTGGGATACTTTGGCACCAGGCTGGAAGCAGACCTGGAATTTAACCATTTTCAGTCTGGTGCAGGGATGTGCAAGAATATTTGAAACATTCAAAATTCAATCAAATTTGTTCAAATTTGGACATTCAAATTCGAATAAAATGTCTATACATTTGTTTTTTAACATTCAAATGAATTTGAATGTTTCAAATCATTTGTATGAATTATTCGGACATTCGTATGTGTACGGGTATGTATGGGACAAAACCAGGACACATAAGAGATAAAAATGGGATGCATATGAATGTGTACAGGTGTGTATGGATGCGTACAGATGCATATGGACATATATGAAGGTTGTTGACATTTGTATCCTCAAATACAAATTGAATATTTGTAGGAATATAATATATACGAATGTATTCGTATATATTTGAATTTGAATACATTCATTTTTTCTCTATTTGTTCAAATTTGAACATTGAAGTATTTTATTTGAATTGAATCTAAAAATTGCATTCGTGCACACCCCTACTAGACACATTTTATTTAGGATTATCCATGCTTTATTCCAGATTGTGGAATGTGTGTTTGAGCTACAGGCTTGATGGGGGCAGCAACCTTCAATGACTGCACCCTGTGCAAGTGCCCTTTCCTCCTGGTGTGGAGATAGCCAAACAGCTGAATGAAAAGATAACAAATATAGATACCTGTAAGTGTGGTTGTGGGTGACAGGCTTCTGTCCTGTGGACAGTGAGGATGTTGTGAGTAAGCAGTTGCAACTCTCCCCCTTGATTTTATTGAACAATGTGTCATTCTGAGGTTGATCAGAATGCAGTTTTGGGGGACTCGAGGGCTCATCCCACAACTGACTTCATTATTCCAGAACAGGCCATCGTACCCTGTTCTGGAACAAGCAACAATGCTGGGATAGGTTGCTGCTGCCACTCCAGGCCTGTCTGTTGCACCCCAAGGACTCTGAGCCAGTTTGGCCTAGTGTAAGGGAGCCAGATTCTTATCTGGGAATATCGGGTTTGATTCCGTCCTCCCCCATGAAGCCAGCTGGGTGACCCTGGGCTAGTCACAGCTCTCTTCTGAGCTCTCACAGCCCCACCTACCTCACAGGGTGTTCTGTTGTGGGGAGAAAAATAGAAAGTTTTGTGAGCTGCTTTGAGTCCCCTTAAATGGGTGAGAAAAGCAGGGTAGAAAAGCCAACTCTTCTTCTTCTTCTTTGTCCCGTGCCTTCTCAGGTTTTGGCTTGGATGGATCCTCTTCTGGCTGTGATTCCTACATTGAGGTCTACAGATATACTGGGCTAGGTTACCCTTCCTTGTCCACACTTCACCCAATACTAGGGATGTGCACAAATATTTGTAACATTCGGGCATTCCTACACAAATTGAATGTTATGACATTCTTATGTCAACATTCATACGAATATGAATATTTCAGACATTCATACAAATAGTTTGGACATTCGTATGAGTAGTTCAGACATTCATTAAACTTGGGATAGGGGAAAACAGCTGTGCCAGTCACATCTGCAATGGATCTAGATTGCATTTGACATGGATCGAGAGCAGATTAAAAATGGATTCAGGTTGGATTACACTCTTTCAAAGGTCAGATATGTTACAGGATATGGATTGGATATGCATTTATTCATAACGAATAAGTATTCGTATTGGATATGTATTACTTTGTATCAGCTACATATCGGATATTCATACAAACTCATATGAATATATTTGTGCTGAACAGAATCCTACCACATTCAAAGGGGATCTATTTGAACAAATACAGATTTTCTAACATTCGATTCGTACAAATCGAATGTCAAAAAAACCCATTCATGCATATGCCGACCCAATACCAATGACTTGTGAATGAGGGGGTGGGGCTCACCATAATTGCTTTAGTTTGCATATGGCAGGGATTTCTCCTGGAATTAATTCCAGGGTAAGGCCCAGTGTGGAAAGAGCCAAAGTGAACGCCCCAACTGTAGCTTCACCACGTCCCAAACATTTCTCTGGCAGGAACTTTAAAACCAGGGAAGTTTAATTTTTCCAGCATCAAAACTTATAAGACTGGGAGGCAGGAGCTATGCAATGTCATGTCTCTTGCTGGCAAGGTATGAGTAAGCACTCTGGCCCAGAAGAAGCCATTTCCCACCAATGAGTAACTCCTGCCAGATTCTACTAAGTGTTTGGGACCTCCTCAAAGAAATCATGGTTGTTTACACCATACGAAAGAGCACACCTCACCGCTACATTATATTGCATATTTCTGGTCAGTCCCTAATTTAGATTAGTGATCAGAGCATACTAGGGATGTGCACAAATGTTCGTCACATCTGGAATTTGTATGAATATGTACAAATTCATAGATTCATGCCTGAAATGAATAGGGCCTACATTCATAGGCCCTATTTGTTCATGAATTGGTATTTCATTGAACATTCCATTGAAGCTTCAGCAAATACTAGATGCCTTTTAGACTTCCTGCCCCCTTGGGCCTCCTGTCCCCCTCGTGGCCTCCCAGTGCTCCACTTACCTTTTGCTGCTGCGACCCCTTCGCCCTAGGCCTTCCAGTTTTGCATGTGCAGAAACCAGATGTGGGGCACACAATGCTGACCTGGAAGGCCACTTTTGGCCTCCAGGGAACACTGAAATAAGCCCTGGGGTTGTCACCACTGCCTCCCTCCGCCCTCTGATGCACCCTCTTACATTTGGGGAGGTCACAGTGGTGCTCCTGGGCCTATTATGGTACTCCCCAGAGGGCAAAATGGTGCTTCCAGGGTTGCATGTGCAACTCTCTATCCAGGGATGGAGAGCTATGTTTGGAGACCTGGAAGTACCTAAGAAGGTGGCATGCCACCGCCACAGCAACAGCGGTGCCAAGGACAGGTAAGTGGGGGGTGGGAAGGGAAGGGGGAGGAGTTTTACTTCACTTCATGCACAAATATTCACTTGAATATCCATGCATGGATACACAGCCCCCCAGTCCCGGGATTCAGCTGAAGCCAAATTTTCCCACATTTGCTCCATATCCTTGATATCATAGACTTTATAATGGCATGAGGACAAGTGCCAGAAATGCACATTTTCCTTAAGGTGCAGTAATTCATTTGAATTTCTGACTGCAACACCCAATGCTATTGATTTTCAATGTTATGAATATTCAGCAAATTATGGATTGATCAGGAAGAAAATATGTCACAACTTGGGAATTGGTTACTCTGTGTATCTGTGTGTGCGCATGCATCTGTGCACTTGCGTGCTCCTCTTGCATGTGGGGTACCTTCATGCATCATCTATGGAAGGCAAGTGAACAGATCATCTATCTTTAGAGCACTGATTGTCCACACTCTCAGTGAAAGGTCAATGACTGGTGGGTATTAATTAATCCAGCTGGGCACACAGCATCCAAGGTTTAACAGTGTCCACATTTTTAATAATGATGATAGATTTTAAAGACTGGCCTTTGAGCAGTGGGATTCCATCTGTTTCAGCTAGTATCTCTGAAGTTTTCTGCACCATATTTTAGATAAACAACTCACGAGTTGCTTTTTTAAAAAAAGATTAAAAACTTACAACATGAACTCTGTTTTGCAGAATTTCTTTCTCTCTTCCTGTTTTGTTCAGTGTGTATGTGCAATCTGGTGCTGAATTTTGTAATGGTTTTAAAAAATAAAAAGTGGTAGAAACAAAATGAATAAAATATTCACAAAATAGGTTGTGTGCCAAAATTGCAATTGACAAGGGAGTTTATGTGTGTTTGTGTGTGTGTGTTTACAAATACATGCAATAAATTGTTGGGTTTAATAAGGATTGGGTCAGTGTAGTATACTTTAGGGGTGTGTATGAATGCAATTTTCAACATTCAATTCGAAACAAATTGAATATTCAAAAAACTGAATTCGTATGAATAAAGAAAATGAATGTCTGGACATTTGAACTGATACGAATACAGTCCTATCTATTCGTTTGAATTTTCAATTCAATTCATATCCAATGATATGAATCTCGTACACGTCCCTTATGCATCCCGTTTTCATCCCGTACATGTCCATACGGATGTGTATGGATACACACAAGATGCGTACAGATAGATACGTGATATGTACATATCTATACACATAAGAATGGCTGAATTATTTGTACGAATAACTTGAAATATTCGTATTTGTACGAATACTTAATTATAAATGTCTTGGCATTCAATTCGTATATGAATGTGCAAATTCATACAAATTCGTACAAATAATGAATATTTTGAATATTCATGCACATCCCTAGTATTCTTCTAGACATCACAGAGCTCTGCACTAAAAGAGATCCATGAGGCCAAGCCCTGCTGTTGATCCTCTCTGTATGCATTAGACCAGTGGTTCTCAACCTGGGGGTCGGGACCCCTTTGGGGGGAGTCGAACTACCCTTTCAGAGGGGTCGTGACGGGTCTCCCACAGCCCTTCCCTCCCACCTCCCAGCTGCTCCACCCCCGTGGTTGGGGGTCTCCACAACATGAGGAACTCCATTAAGGGGTCGCGGCATTAGGAATGTTGAGAACCGCTGCATTAGACAGAGGCAATCTGGATTATGAAGTCCTTAATTAGATTCACGATAGACCTTTTTAATTGGTTCTATCAGTGGACAGCACTGCTCTGATCTGGAACACAGGAGACATGGAGAAGGCAAATCTCCCGTATATGGAACAACCAGGGGGCGCCTGCTGAAAAGCACCCCCAGAAACACCAAAGCTAAGAACTTCTCTTTCTAGTCTCCAGAGGCATGGGGTTGCAGAAACGGCCATAGAGAACACTGCTGGTACAAAGACCAGAGGCCTGTTTGCACTACAGCCTTTAGTGCATAATTAGTGCACTCCTGGGAAAGAACATATGCATGGAGAGTAGACTGTTACAGCCTCCAAGTGTGCTCTCCCTCCCCAGAAGTGTCCAGCAGTGCAACCATTCGCTCTTGATGGTGCTCCGGGGTCATTTGAGGTGCCGCACAAGCATGCTGGTGTTACCAGATCAGCTTTGGGTGTGCAGGTATCATAAGAAATTTTGACTGCAAAACCTGAATTTGAAATATACAGGCTTTTGATGCATGAATTTGGCTTTATAATTGCCATAATTAAAAGCTAAAGGCAGACCATGAAACGTGGAAAAGCCTGAACATAGCAATACTGACTCCATATTGGGCTGAAGAGACAAGCCTGAGGTTTTAAAAGGACATAGTTTTCTCTCTCAAGTCACAGGCTGTACGCAAGAGATAAAGTCTGTATGCAAGAGACAGCCTGAGATTTAGTCAAGAAAGAATGCTGACACCTGGATAGCCTTGGTTTTCTTTCTTTTTGGGGTAACAGATTTTTAAATAATGAAGGGGAAATGACATAGGAACTGGGACAGAGATTGGTTTGTCTAATTTTAATATAATGATAAAAAATAAGATGAAATGGAATGGATTTTTGGAAAAGATTCGGTAAAGTAAGCATGTAGGAATTGGAATTACTATCGAAATTGGGAATGGTCTGTTAAAAACCCGCCAGTGCTGAGAGGTCTGGATTTCATAGTGGACATGAATCACGGTTTACATCTTAACAGAACTGGGTGAGAGTTTGCTAAAGGAGTCAGGTTAGCCAGGCGAGGTGCTAATTAGGAATGTTAATTTAAGCTATACAAGACAGCAACTTTTGCAATCAGACAGAGACACAATGATATAATACAAGCATGGTTTCATATTAATAAAAGTTGGGTTCTCCCTTATTTTCTGAAAGGGGAAACAGAGGTTTAATGGGGTTTCTTTTCAATGAGAAATTATTTAACCTTATTCTCTGAAATAAGAGGGTTTTTAAATATCCTATTCATTTCTTCTTTTTCTGTGGAATTTCATTGAGGGGCATTTCCATTGTGAAAGAGGGCAATGATTGACCAGTTTAAGAGTCACTCCAAGACTGGATTAAATTTCTGTTAATGGCTAAAATCAACAATTGGCCAAGAGAAAGAGAATAATCCTTTTAGTCACAAAACAAGGGAAATAAAATATTTGAGTTTCAGATGATATATTTTCTCTTCTCTTACTTGTATTGTTTGCTTAATCAGGAAGTGTTGATTAAGTCTGGTGAATTTGTAATGTGTTCCATCACATCCAAAGAGTAATTGTGGAATTTTCCATAGTAGTACATTGGTTTTGGGGTAAAACACACCTCTCAGAGGGATTTATTTTGACATCACAATTTTTGGGTTAGATTTTGTATAAGAAAAGGTACCAGGAGCAGTAAAAAAAATTAGGTTAGGTTGCGTTAGGTTACGAATTGTAGCTACCTTAGCTAAGAAATAGGAATTTTCCTTTTTTGGCATGCTATGGTTTTTTCCCCTTTAAACCTCCTTCTTCCTGCACAAACAGGAACCAGGTATGGCTTCTTTTCCCTCTCTTGCTTTGAGCAAAGTCTGAATCTCCTGCTTAAAGCCTGAGTTTTTGGGGAAAACATTCTGCAGTTTGAGTTTGGGTTTGCTTGTTTGTTTTTTTTTTCTCTCTGGTTAAAGCAATTGAAGAGACCATTCTTAAATAATCTTTCTTTTTATTTTTTTTGGGGGGGGATTTTTGTTCATTTTGGAGATCAGTATGGCTAAGACTGAATATAGTTTGCTGAAATCCTACACATCTACAGTTTTGGACTTCTGGTGCATGAAGAAGGCAAGATGGTGGTGAGACAGAAGATTTGTTTCTTCCATTCACTTTCCCTTATTTTTCTTTAGAATATTGGGGTTAGATTATCTTTCTAGTATTAGGAGTTTTCCATTCCCTTTCTGGCTGTCATATGTATATATTTTAGAATTTGCAATTGTGTTTTTTTAATGAAGAATTTTATTCTCATTTCTTAATTCTTACTTATGAGAAGCAATTTGTTTTGGGTTTTGGGGAGCTTTTGCTGCATAACTATAAACTAATTGATTTAATAAAAAGAGGGATAAATTCAGTTAAATGCACAAAGATTTCTTAATGGGAAATGTTCATTTCTTTAGTCATTTTGCAGTTGTTGCATGCTTATTTCTGTTCTAATAATGTTTCTAATCTGGCTTTATATTTTATTTTAACTTCTTTTCTGTATTTCTAATAAATACTGGCGTTTGAGTCTGAAATGGGTTTTGCCTCTGTTTATGGTAATCCTCTTTATTTTAAAACCTATGTAAACAATCCAACTACCTTTCCCCTGGGGAAGTTTAAATTTGGTCTTTTGGGGCTTGAAAAGTAATTCAAATTATCCAAATTTTACTCCCTCCACAGTTTAATACTGTAGCAGTGTTGGTATCACTGGCACCTTGGACGACCATAGACATGACTAGGCATGTGCAGAGCACCAGCATTATCAAAGTGATGACACTGATGCACGGGCAATTGTGGAGGCACCCCAGTCAACAATGGCGGCTCCCAGCAGAGGACCAGGCCCCAGATCCAATAAGGCAAGTATCCAATCCTAGGGGAAGGGAATGGGCAAGGTTGACTAGCGCTCAAATGCAAGCACTGGTCAGCGTTGGTTAATCATGCTCCTTTCCCATCCAACAGACAGGAAGGGATGTGCAAACATTCCCCAGGATTCTATTCTCTATTTACAGCAATCAACCAGAGACGTTTTCGCATTACTCCCGTTCCATTTGGAACGGGAGTAGGACGGGAAGATTAAGACAGCTCACGACGCTTTCACCTTTCACACACAGGAGCGCAGGAGCACGTGTAAACGCGTTCCGGCGCGTCTGTGTGCGAATGCTCAAAGCATCGTGAGCTGTCTTAGCCGGCAAAGGCCGGCCAGGGGCGCGGAGACAGCCGCGGAGGCAGATCGGCAATCAGCTGATTGTCAAACAGCTGATTGTCGAAGCCGCGCCGGCGTCGGAGGCAAGCCCGCAGCTGTTAGGGAGGGAGAAGCAGGCGCGAATGCTTCTCCTCCCGAACGCCTGCGGGCGGCTCGTCCGCGTTCGAATGCATGTAGAGCACTTTAAAGTGCTCTACATTTCGAACGCGAGAAAGACAGCTGCGGACACGTCGGAGCGCAAGCCCCGCTCGGGCAATGCGTATGCCGTGTGCGCAGCTGTCTCCCACGCGCACCGTTCAGCCCCGTGCGAAAACGTCTTAGATCTCTGCAGGCAACTGAAAAGTTGGGGAATATCAACTCATGAACTTTATTAAAGGAATGTAAACCTGTACTGCATTTTATCTCATAAGTAAGGTAAACCAAGTAAGGTAGATCACTCAAGAAAAGAACTCATCCTAAAAGCATCGCTATACTATCTAATCATCTTTCTTTAGTTCTCAGTGTCTTAAATGCTATCACAAAAAGAAAAGATAAACTCCAAGATCAAGTAGAAATTGTGTTCTAATATAGTGTCAACAGACTTCCTGCCCTTAGGAGCAATAAGTACTATTATCATAGTTCTATATAGTAATGGCTTTTAGCTCTAGCACTTTGTCTAGAACCATTATTACATTTCTTTTAGTTTCCTCTCCACTTGAAGGACAGTGCATTTTTGTACTGTAAGAAATATCAATACTAATTTGGACTTCTAATTGAGCAAAACACACTAGGCCCCCATTCCCACTGGGACTTTTTGGTGTGTCCAAACTGTTTTGAAAACACTCTGTCCGCATTGAAAAGTGGCTTTCCACATTAAAAAGAGGAGTAAATCTGGAAAAACAAATTAAAAAAAACACTGGTTCAAACAACTCTCACTCCCGTTTTTCTCAATAACACGCTTTAGTTTTTCCTTTGGGAACACTACCAATGAAGCATATGGTGCCCACGCCTCACCCTCCCTCCCTCCCACTGTATTGTAACCAGTTCCCTTGCTGTGACCTCTTTAACGCTAACACCTGCCACCACCCTGCCTGCCCGCCCACCCGCCTGCCTGCCTGCCTGCCATTATCTGCCGTCCTACACCAAAGGGCAAAGCACAGGCATGGAAGAACCCCGTTGAGGTATATGGTGCCCACGCCTTGCCCTGCCACCGTATTGGCCTCCGCTTCACCCTTGCACCCACACCTGCTGTGCTGCTGCTGCCGCCTCGCTCACTGAGCAGCCGTGGTGCTCCCGGGACATGGGGAGGAGGAACAGCAGGGGGCGGGCGGGCGGATGAGCAGCCAAGCGGCCGCGCGAGCACTGCCCTTCCTTCCTCCATTCTGTTTTTTCTGCCTTCGCTGATTCCGCCATGCTGCGCCACTGCCGAACTCTGCTTTTAAAAGTGGAATTAACAAAAGAAAAGAGAAAGCACACAATGTGTGGTCGCATCCATTTTTGTTAATTCTGCTTTAATTTCCTCAAGTGGGATCATGGCCTAGATGGGAAAGTGCTAAATAAAAGATCTTTTTGTTGTCTCTTGGGTGTTCTACAGCCTGCCTCTGTGTATCTCTGTTCTGACTTTCATCTTTTTTTTTTCAAGGCTTCTACAATATTCCCATTGCCGTGTTTTCTTTGTACACAGAAACCTGAAGGGTGGCCACAATTTGTTTAACTAAAGTCACTCATTAGAGCTTTTCCTAGTAGACATTGGGCTTCAACCCGTCCTTGTTCACAATGCCTGGTGCATCACTGTTGTTGCTCATATACAGGTTTGTCAATCCAGACAGCAAAGAGTGGAGAGAGTAAACCCAGCCTCTCAGCTAGATCAGCCCCATCCTGTCCATTTATTCTGTATTCAGGTGCATCAAGCATACAATTACTGTAACTAAAGTTATAAGCGGTGCTATTTGGGAGCCTCTTTATGGGTCACTTAGGATAAAATACTTACACAACAGCAATGGCTTGGGCAGGGCCCCTTTTTACATGCATCAGAAGGTGAGTTCACTTTGAACAATGAGAAAGAGCACCCTACGCTCCAGCCCTCTCTCAAATGGATAATTCTGGTGATCTTTCTGACAGCCATGCTTTAGATTTTGATTTATGTTCTTCTAAAGCTAAAATCAAAGATTCCATCTAGCGCTATTTTATGGCAGCTGAGATGATGAATGGCGGACTCTTTCAGCCAAACGTAGCTGCTGTGTCTTTGCCCTGGATTTTAATTGCTGAAGTAGCCAGTCATTGCTCAGAATTCAATGGTAAGCAGACTTTTAGAAAGTGTAGAGATGGTCCTTTGGATGAAAAAAGAAGAAGAAGAAGAAAAGAAGAGGAGGAAACTAGAGTACTAGAGCTCCTCTTTAATCATTCATGGGTTTGCAAGGGTGCCCAATGCAGAGCACAACTAATGCTGTCTATACTAAATTAAAGTTTTAAGTGCAAATTAACATGCATATTTCATGTTTATAAATTGCTTCTAATACAATGTGACATTTGTTTCTTGAAGAGAGGCATGTATTGGGTTGGTAGAATCTTGAGTCACATTGGGTGAACGGGGCCTCGTGTGCGTTCAGGTTCTCCTAGGCACATGTCACTTTGCTT